>OU830595.1:16285932-26045056 GCA_917563855.2 Limnephilus lunatus | reverse complement strand
ACACGGCGGCGATAGCCTAGCGGTCAACTCGCTTGCTATACTGGACTCTGACATCCTGAGCAACCGAGTTCAAGACTCACTCAATCCAAAAATATTTTTATTTTATTATTTTAATAAATCATCTAGAATATAATAAATAGCACCACCTGTTAATAAATAATATTACTAGTACATAGCCTAGTTGTGATTACGCCCGCTAGACCGGACACGGTACAACCACAAACTGCAAAATGAATAACTGTTATGATTGTGCGGAACCTACTCTCTCTGCTGAATCATTGTTTACATGCTCCGCCTGCAAAGGGACTTTTCACCTAAACTGTGGCGGAGTGGTTGAAAGCACATTCCGACGCCTCAGCAAGGAGAAACGGGCTCAAATTAAATGCAAAAAATGCATAGCTGGCGGGTCTTCCGCTAATCCCAAAATAGCGAATAATTCACCTCAGGACTGTGAACTATTAACTAAACAGAACCTTATTATAGAACAAAATACCCAAATTCTCAACACAATATCAGTAATGAGTAAACAATATGAAGAAATCCTACTTCGAGTGCACGAACTAGAAGATGCAAACATAAAATTAGAAAAAAAAAATGTTGACCTTGAAAATCGTTTAGAACTATTAGAAGGTCAATTCGAACAAATTGAGAGAGAAAATAGATTAAAGAACGTGGAAATCAGGGGAATTCCTGAAATAAACGGTGAAAATCTGAACAACATTATATTTAATATACAAAAAACAACTAATGCCAACACGGAACTCAAGAACGTAGATACAGCATACCGTATCTCTCAAAAAAACAATAAAGATCAACAGAGGCCTATAATACTTAAATTTAAAACTAACATTGATCGTGAAAACTTCTTAAGCGACGTCAAAACCTACAACAAAAAAACTACAAATAGAGACAATAAACTTAATACCTCTCTCATCGGAATGGCAGGAACTCGCTCTCAGATCTACATCACCGAACACCTAACTTTTCGTGCGAAACATCTTTGGTATCTTGCACGGAAGGCTTCACGGGACAACATCTTCAAATTCGCCTGGGTCCGTGAGGGAAAGGTGTATGTGCGAAAAGACATTGGGACGCCTGTTTTACTCATCAATGAAAAAAACAAACATCTTTTATCGCCCCCCCCCAACATCTCATAAACTCTACTCGCCCTACAATGTTGCTTATCTATTTGTTTTTAATCTATCTTTCTCTAACTTCAACAATATTATGAAATCAGTTACTTCTCTCTCCCTCATATTTTGTAATACCACATTCACAGAACATTATTACCATAAAGTTAACTTGTTTTTAAAGAATCATTTAGTAACTAGTTTTTCTGATAATTATATTTACTTAAAAAATAAATGTAGTCTCAGTAATTACAAACACAAATCTCGAATTTTCGAAATGGATTCTAACTGTAAAACAAATTCTGCTATTATTGTAAAGGTCACCGAACTGTGTATTTTTGTCATTGCTCTGAGTAACTGTCAAAATCCTTCTCTACTATTACCAACAACAAAAGCCAATGGCATAATTTCCCTAAATAATACTCTACAGGTTATTATTATTTGTATGCAACCTGCAACTATTACCCATGATTACAATTCTTATCATATACAACATGCATTTACTACTATAAATATAATCAGAATTGAAAATAACTTTTTAATTTCTAATGATTTTTATTTTAACAAAAATAGATACTTTTTGAAATATTTTTTTCATACATCACTTAACTGTAATTTATTATTATCAAAAAACATTATTGTTGTCAACAAATCTTTTTCTAAATTCCTATTATACATTTCACGTAGTTCTAGTACCTATAAAGATAAGTCTTGTATTTTTGATATAGACTCCAAATGTCAGAATTTTATAAATGAAATTATCTTAAAAAACACTTTATTTGCTTATTTTGTTTCTGTAACCATTGTGAAGGCCAATGTTATTGCTATTATTGTCATCGCTTCGAATAACTCTCAAAATCCTTTCCACCTCTTACCTACAACAGAAACCTATGGTTCAAGTTATTTTATTAATATTCAAAACATTGAAACAATCACCCAAAACAAAATTACTAAAATTACTATCAAGAGTGTAATTAACTTTTCAAATTTTATTGTTTTTAGTTTTGCCAACAATAGATGTTTTTTTAAATATGTTTTCCTTTCTAAACTTAACCATTCCTCATTTTTAACAATTTCTACTATTATTATAAAAGTCACCGAACTGTGTATTTTTGTCATTGCTCTGAATAACTGTCAAAATCATTCTCTATTATCACCAACAACAAAAACCAATGGCATAATTACCCTAAATAATACTCCCCAGGTTATTATTATTTATATGCAACATGCAAGTATTATCCATTATTACAGGTATTATCATATACAACATGCATCTACTACTGCAAATATTATCAGAAGCGAAAATAACTTTTTAAATTATAATGATTGTTATTTTAACAAAAATAGATACTTTTTGAAATATTTTTTTCATACATTACTTAACTGTAATTTATTTTTAGCAACAAACATTATTGTTGTCGACAAATCTTTTTTTAATTTCCTATTAAACATTTCAAGTAGTTCTAGTACCAACAAAGATAAATCTTCTATTTTTGATATTGACTCCATATGTCAGAATTTTATAAATGTAATTATCACAAAAAACACTTCTATTGCTTATTATGTTTCTGTATCCATTGTGAAGGCCAATGTTATTGCTATTATTGTCATCGCTTCGAATAACTCTCAAAATCCTTTTCACCTCTTACCTACAACAGAAACCGATGGTTCAATTTATTTTATTAATATTCAAAACATTGAAACAATCACCCAAAACAAAATTACTAAAATAACTATCAGAATTCCATCTATAACATGTGTACTTTTAACTATCGCTTTCGATACTTATTTCTACACTCATAAATTTAAAAAACCCGGTATAAATTATATGTTCATACTATATCTTTACAATAACTTAATCCTTTCAAAAAACATCACTTTCACTGGATCTTTACAATTACCTATTGAATCAAAGAAAAAAAATTAAAAAATGGAAGAATTAGCAGATTTACTAGATAACTCAACACCAATCCCATTTACATCAACTAATGATTCTGAAGTAGTTCGTCATTTATTACTAGGTAACTCTGCGCCTACAATATTCTCTATGAATATAAGAAGTATTAACAAAAACTTTGATGAACTACTAATTCTTCTTACTGATCTTGCCTTAGATTTCGATGTAATTATCTTGACCGAATGTTGGATTAAAAAATGTTACATTCCTAAAACGTTAAGAAACTACAATCACTATAACACTCTTTATAACCAAACTCAAAACGATGGCGTCATTGTTTACATTAAAAACCACATCGCACACTCAGTCAAAGAGGTCAGAATTCAAAACGCAAACTGTCTTCAAATTCAACTAGATAGTCTCATAACAATTCTTACCATATACAGATCTCCAACAACACACAATATAACCCCATTTTTACATTCACTACAAGAAACATTATCAAACATAGAACACTGCCAAAACACCTACATAATAGGTGACCTGAACATAAACATAATCAACAAAATGCATCCTCAAGCCAATGAATACCTAAATGTATTAACTTTATTAGGATACTTCCCTGCTGTCACCGCTCCAACACGAGAACCAGACTCAAAAAACGGCAGTTGTATAGATCATGTATTTGTTAAGAGTAAACTAGACAATAAATCAATTATATTTCAATCAACTATTACAGATCACTATGCAATTATCACTTCCATCACCAAAAAAAAACATAAACCGCCCCAAAACACTCAACCCCAAGAACACATTTCTTATGAAATTCTTCTAAATCATGTCTCGGAGGAAAACTGGGAACTTACCTATTCATGTACTGATCCCACCTCTGCATGCGATGTTTTTATAAATACTTTACAAAACCACTTGGCCAATGCAACATCTTATACAAAATGTAAAAAAAAACGATCGGAAACAAAACTGAAACCATGGATCACTGCTGGTATTCTCCATTGTATTAGAAAACGTGATAAAATACATAACTTCTGCAGGAAAAACCCCAATGATTATAATTCTCTCATATTCTACAAACGTTATAGAAACCATTGCAAAAAAATAATTGAAAAGGTTAAAACAGACTACTACAAAAAAAAAATCAGTGAAGCTACCGATGATAAAAAAAAAATTTGGAACATCATAAAAGATATAACTAATATTAATAAAACCGACACACCTATTGTTAAGGTTGATATCGAAGACCGAACAATACATGTAAATTCTGAACCTAAAAAAATATCTAACCATTTCAATAAATTTTTTTCCAATATCGGACCCAACTTAGCAAAAAATATTTTGAACAGAAACTGCGTCTCAGAGAAAGACCTGGCCAACAATATACCTATCGATACTCTGAGTTATAACCCATTTCATTTTACTCCCACCACTGAACCTGAAATAATAGAACTAATAGCATCTCTTAAAAATAGTAACTCCACCGGTATAGATCACATCTCGGCAAAAATTATTAAAAACATCCAAAAATATATCGTCTCCCCTCTTAAACACATTATCAATTTAAGTTTCAAAACTGGCATTTTTCCAGACTCCTTGAAACAGGCCACGATAATCCCAATCTTCAAAGCAGGTGACAAATTATCTGTAAATAACTACCGACCGATATCCCTACTAAGCACGATATCTAAAATTGTAGAAAAAGCGGTAAAACGTAGACTCTGTAAATTCCTCGAAGATAACCAAATACTGTCGGATAACCAATATGGCTTTCGCAAAGGTAGGAGCACTTCAGATGCAATAGCCGTCCTCACAAAGATTGTTTCCCTTAATCTTGATATTGGTCGCAAACCACTTGCTGTTTTTCTTGATCTGGCAAAAGCATTCGATACGGTCTCCCATCCCTTACTGCTAAAAAAACTACAGCAGATTGGAATAACAGGAATAGCCTACAGATGGTTTGAAAGCTATCTTATAAACCGAACACAACAAACTCTCATCCAATCTGATAAAATACATATAAGCAATAAATTACCTGCGTCATATGGTGTACCCCAAGGCAGTATACTAGGACCAATTTTATTTCTCATATATATAAACTCACTATGTGCCATGAATATTGGAGGTAAGATATTATCATTTGCCGACGACACGGTCCTAATATTCGAAGACGAAACATGGCAATCCGTCATTAAAAAAACTAATAATGCCCTAATAATAGTAAAGCATTGGCTAGACACTAACCTCCTCACTCTTAACATCGACAAAACCCAATATATGACATTTTCCATACGTCAACATATTTTACCTAACAACTGTCCTAAACCTATCATTCATTCATGCTCACTTAATTTACACAATCCCGTAACCACACCTAATATTAATTGCACTTGTTCTGTCCTTAAATCATCAAAGGTAGTTAAATATCTGGGGCTAATCATAGACAATCAACTACGTTGGGAAGCCCATATCAGTGACACAGTTAAAAAACTCCGTAAACTCTGCCATATATTCTGCTCCCTTAGGTCTATCTTAGACTTACAGACCATAAGAAGCGTATACTTTGCCCTCTTCCAATCCATAGCAACATATGGTATTGTGGGATGGGGTGGTTGTGCTGAATCCATCATCAATCCAATTATTAAAGTTCAAAAACTAATTTTGAGAATCATATTTAAATGCAAACCTACCCATCCCTCAAAGGAACTCATCGCTAAACTCAAGGTCTTAGATATTCGACAGTTATTTACTCAGATTAGCGTATGTTACACATGGCAAAAAAAACAACTGGTTGCTCCACAACATCAAGCACACACTCGTTTCTCATCAAACCTGGGCTGCGTGGTCCCTAAAACTAAAACCTCATTCGCTCAAAGACAATTCTGGTTCATCGCTCCTAAAATATATAATGCTTTGAGTGCCGACATAAAGTCACATAATTCTAAATCTCTTTTCAAATCCCATTTAAAACTTTGGATATCTGAAAAAGGAAGATATTTCTTCAAAAAACACATAAGAGCTTAACATTATATTTAAAAAAAAAACTACTCTGGCGCATATATTCTCCTATTTCTTTCGCAGAAAGAACTTCAAAACTGAACATAAACATAATCATCGACCAAGATATCATACGTCAATGGGAAGAATACTTGACAAATTTTATTTCTATCTTTTATTTCAATCTTTTTTTTAAATATCTTTATACACTTTTATCTCAGCTTTCTTCTAATTCTTATATTTTTATCTGTATTAGTATTTAATTTTATTTATCCCTAAATATGTTCTTTTTTTCTTTCCTTTTTTATATTTTATTACATGTTTATTTAAAATAATGTATCATATATGACTACCACAGCACGGGCAATAGCCTAGTATGGTAGTTTAAAAAATTGGCTGTATTATGTAACTTGTAAAAATTTATGAAATAATAAAAAAAAAAAAAAAAAAAAAAAAAAAAATTAACTAGTTCAGATCTTATTATTTAAAATCAACACCCATCACAGCTTTAGTATTTTTCTTATTTTATTAGAGGTACTTTTGTGTTTTGCTGCTACGCAATGTATGTCACTGCTATATGTATCTTTTCATACTTGATATACTGTTACCATACTCACATACTGTAACTATATAAATGTATAATTCAGGGATATCGTCATGAATTGCAGTGTTGTGAATGTTATTTGTATTCTAAATTTATTACATTGAATGTTATTTGTATTGTAAAAATATAAAATAAAAAGTTCATAATGACCCAGACTTTAATAATTAGCAATATATAAAGTTACATAAATGTACAAAAAAAAAAATGTTTTTCTAAAAATTTTTGGTGCGAATAGAATAAATGCTTGGAACAGTTTGGTCCTTGTTTCCAATGGTTTGTTTGTTTGATTTTCTTCGATCTTTTTCATCAATTTCATTCAAGATACTCTCAATAAATGTTGCAAAAGTTGTGTTCGTTACATTCTGCAGCAAGAGAACCTACCGATGTGGATGTGTTTAGGATTATGTTATATGGCATCTGATGATCTACATTCCGCCTGATTCCCAAAAAAAGATTACAAATTACAAACATTGCATCAACCATACCCCAGATTGTAATAGTACTGTGTATAATGTTATGTGAATAAACCTCAGTTGAAGTTGGCCTTAATAGGCTGAAATCATTTACAGTAACAAATAAATTAAGTGGAAAAAAGTTTAAGATTGTTTTAATATAATATTATGATAATACTGTTTAAATGCATAATACGAGAATTCAATTTAAAGTACTTACTAGAATATGTACATATGTGGCTGCCTGGCCGCAGCAGGTTTAGGATTGTGATGGTCCATTGCAACCTTTTGCTGATGGCTTGGCCTATGTTCCACCGAATCCTGAAAAAAGATTAAAAGCCTTGGCATGACTAAGAACGTTGCATCAAGTACACCCCAGAGTAACTAACCATCACCGTTTCGCCGCAGGAGTAGACCGAGAGGAAGGACCGCCAAACAACTCTGTCTTTCAACACTCCTTGTGCCCTTGCCCTTGTCTTCCTAGGGCATCCCCGACCTCTTCTACCATTCACATTTGCACCATACATTCTTCTTAAATTCCTTTCCTCGTTCATTCGCTCTACATAATTTCTTAATCTTACTCATTACACTTACATCAGCCTTGCATTCTTTGCGGATCTCCACACTTCTTACACAATCATACATACATGGTTTTTACACACATTCGCAGGGATCTCATTTCTACAGCGTTCAGTCTACTTACATCCTTCCTCTGCCAGTTCCATGCCTCTCAGCCAGGTACAGGTACTCTCCTACCTGGCAGAGGCATGGAACGCAGGTATGAAAGGCAGGTAATTAGAGTAAATCATGACAATACTGTTTAACCAACTCAGCCCAGAGTAGATTGTGATAATACTGTTTAAATGAATGTAATTAATTTCATTAAATATATAATAATAATTTTTATTATCAGTATTTTCCCCAGATAATCTCACTGTAAAGTATAAATCAGGCACTGCGAATTTGCCTGAATTTACAATTCTATGTTGGAGGTCGTCGCCCTAAATTACAGAGGTTTGTAGCAGATGCGACCACAGCCTCCTAAAATATATATAATAAAGATTTATGAAACAATAACCAACAACTGACGACTTAAATAAACCAATTCCTCCCACGGCTCGCGATCATAAAAATATACCAAACCACCCATCTCGCGATATAAAATCCTCGTGACAAGTGACAGCCCATGACATCGTGCCGATCATATGTTGTTTGCAGTGATGCCAACTGAAATATTGATGAAAATAGTTATCGTGTATTACGAAAAATTTGGTCGTTGGTCTCGATACGGGAATCGGGCTGAAAATCGGGCTCGTGTATAACGCGCTTAAGGCTCTACCCGTATAGTCTCCGAGGCGTACTGCGGCATCTCGGAGGGTTTTAGATTCTCTGAATCTCTCAACTACCCTCATTTTTAATTTAATTACAACCAAACTGTAATGTTTTCTGTGTTATAATGATAAAAATTGTGATACTATTTAGAAGCAGATACTTTTTTAGATTTTCACGGCAAAAAGTATTTTCATTATTAGTTTTTGGGGTGTTATGCCGTGTTGTGTTACCTCCTTATTTAGCCAACGTTTCGGACAGCATTGCAGTGTCCATCATCAAGGCAGAAGTAACTAAAGCATCAAAGCTGAGGATCGGCACATGGAATGTCACCAGTTTAGCCGGAAAGGAATTTGAACTAGTGAATGAGGTCAAAAAATACGCATTAGACATCTGCGGAATCGCATCTACAAAAAGGAAAGGTGTTGGGGTAGAGAACATTAATGATTGGCATTTGTATTATTCGGGAGTTGAGCTATCGGTTCACGCTAAGTCAGGAATCGCGTTTCTTGTAAATCCTAACCTTACGGACAGTGTAATTGAATGGAAGCCGGTGTCCGGTGTGCGATAGAATATGTATTCTGCGAGTACAGCAAACGGACAAAGTGATTACGGTGATTCAAGTGTACGCACCAAATATTATCGGTGAATATCAGCTGTTTATTAACCAATTAAGTGAAGTGCTTGCTAGTAAAATTAATAATGAATACGTCATGTTAATCGGGGATTTGAATGCGCACGTTGGAAACGACACAGAGAAGTGGAAAGGAGTTATTGGTAAATTTGGCTTGCCTAATGTAAACTCACACGGAACAATGCTACTGGATATGTGTGCAGGGTGTGGATTAAGTATTATGAATACAATGTTTCAACACAAAAATATACACAAAATAACCTGGCAACAAAGGAGACCGAATGAAATAAGACAATCCCAGATTGACTACATTATAACTACCAACGAAATGCGCAAACTGGTGACGGACGTAAAAGCTAAAAGAGGGGTGGAAATTTCAACAGACCACTTCCTGGTAGTGTGTCAGATTAAACAGACAATAAACCCACTGAAAAAACCTAAAAGAAAACTGAAAGCATGTCACAGGATAAAGTGGGAACAGCTGTCCTACGACGGAGTACGAGAAAAATACAATAGTACGATAGACCGACTCTTCTCAGAAGTTCCGAGTGTCGCATAAAACGTGGAAAACGAATGGGAAATGTTCCAACGCGCAATAGTGGAAACAGCGAAAGAAACCTGTGGTACGAAGCGAGTTAAATCAAGTTCGAATAATCAGAGAACACCCTGGTGGACGGAAAGTGTAAAACGAACAGTTAATGAAAAGAAAAATGCATACCGAGAGTATATTGCAAATCCCACACAAGAAAACCGTAAAAATACTCAGAAAAAAAACGGTCGCCAATAAAGTGGTCAAGGAATCCAAAAAAAGAGCCTGGGAAGATTTTGGATCCAAATTAGAAGAAAATTATCACACGGCAAATAAGGTTTTCTGGCAAACAATACGACGACTTCGTAAGGGAGACGCAATCGCAACCAGATGCATAAAAGATGAGGCAGGGAACCTATTGAGGGAGGAAAATGAAATTCTCAGTAGATGGAAAGAATACTTTGAGAAGCTGCTGAACGCCCCCCAGACAGGAACCCAAAAAGAGCTAAATATCTCTCAAACGGACGAAGAGGGCGAAATTTCGTTGGAAGAAGTAAAACTGGCAATTAAGTCCCTTAAAAGGGGAAAAGCAGCCGGCGTAGATGAAATAAGGCCAGAAATATTAAAAGCTATGGGCAACCAAGGCCTCAGGTGGTTAACGCGAGTTTTCTCAGTGGCTTGGAGAACGGGTAAGACCCCAAAAGCCTGGAGGACAGGAATTATAGTCCCAATATTTAAAAAAGGGGACCAGAAACTGTGCTCCAACTATAGAGGAATAACACTTCTCAGTCAACCAGGAAAAGTTTACGCTAGGATCCTGGAAAAAAGATGTCGAAGAACGACAGAGAACAAGATTCAAGAAGAACAGTGCGGCTTCAGACAAGGTAGAGGCACTACGGATCAGCTCTTTACATTACAAGTGACCATACAAAAATGTTGGGAATACGGTAAGCCATCATATGTTGGATTTATCGATCTAGAGAAAGCGTATGACTTAGTACTGCGGCAACTACTGTGGGAAGTGCTTAAGGAATACGGAGTTGAAGGCAACTTGCTAAAAGGCATAGCATCTCTGTATGAAAATAGTAGCAGTAGGGTCCGCATAGACGGTCAAGTTTCGGAAGAATTTGAAGTGGAAATCGGCCTCAGACAAGGGTGCCCTATGTCGCCAATCCTCTTCACTACATTCATGGACTGAATCAGCCGAAAAAGCCAAACACCGGATGCAGCCTTGGTAGGCAGTACTAGAATCAGCTCCCTACTATTTGCTGACGACATCGCGAGATTAACGACATCACAGGAGGGACTACAAGAGTGGATTAACCGTTTCAACGAAGAGTGCACGGCGGCGGGAATGAAGATGAGTACCTCAAAAACGGAGGTGATGGTTATAGGAAGGGACCAAACTCAGTGCAACATACTCGCTAATGGGACTCAGTTGAAACAGGTGGACAGGTTCAAATACCTTGGGGTCGAGTTCTCCAGCGATGGTCGGCAAGACGGAGAAATTGATAGAAGAATATGTGCGGCAAGCAGTGTATTGCGTCCTCTCTACAGCTCAGTAATAAGAAAAACCGAGCTTAGCACCAAGACAAAGATGGCAGTGTTTAAAACGGTATACCGCCCAACGCTCACTTACGGCCACCAGACATGGATGCTAAATGAACGAACACGCTCCAGAGTCCAAGCTGCCGAAATGAGATACTTGAGAGGAGTGGCAGGAGTTACGAAATGGGATCATATAAGAAACTCGACGATCCGAGATGATCTAAACATTGAACCACTGCTACTCTTCATAGAAAAATCACAATTGAGGTGGCTTGGGCATGTACTAAGAATGTCTGAAGACCGAATTCCGAGGAAAATACTGAGTGCGATTCCAGAGGGAAGACGTCCAGTGGGCCGCCCTAGACACAGTTGGGAGAGGCAACTCCAGAAACTGTGTGAGGAGAGTATGGGTCTACCATGGACAGAGGCCGAACAATCAGCACAAGACAGGGACTTATGGAGGAGCCTTGTCGATGCAATGGGTCCCCGACCCGAATAGGACAAGGGGAAGAAGATGTATGTATGTATGTGTATGTAACTATTTTAAAGCTATGTGTGTATGTAACTATTTTATGTAACTGTTTTTGTTTATATACGTGAAATATAATACGTAAAATTTTAAATTAATATGTTTTATTTGCCTAGATATTTGTATATTTTCACAATGTTTTCATATTTTAACAATGTTTGTATATTTTCACAAAATCATTATGAAAGTCATTGTGAAAATATACAAATATCTAGGCAAATAAACCATAATAATTTTAAATACATATTATATTTCACATATATAAACAAAAAAAGACATGCAATAATTAGGTACACGCATATTTTAATCGAAAAATGGTAGAAAATCTAAGTGCTAAAGGTGTTTGCGTTGTCGTTGGAGTCTAAATCATCACACAAATTTCCAGAACCATTGAACGAATTTTTAGTAGACTTAAAACTTCAGTAGGTAAATAGAACCTTCTTTTTATTTTTAGGAAATTGTCGCAAAATGCAAATTCATTTCTTATTATCTCGTGAGTTTCTTTTTCAAATTGTAATCTTATTGGTCTGAAGTTCCTTGTAGATGAAGACCGTGGGCTTAGCTGTATAAGTCTTGCTTCTTGAGTTTCCTTCGCTGTAGAGCTGAAGTGGCACCTACGATGTGTAGGGAGATTCGAGTCATCATGATATTCTCCATCACTTTACCTTTGCTTGAAGTGACTGTGACCACCATAACCATCGCAGCCCCATTTATACATTTGTGCAACCTCATTTCTGCTGCTAACTGGAGTTCATCAAGAGTGCGAGACTCTAACATATCATGCACTTTTTTCTTCCTTGATCTAGAACCACTTTCTTGAAATACTTCTATTGGTCTACCCAAAGATTTGGAGACAACTGTCATTTCTGACAACCACTCTAAATTATGTTTTTCAAACCTTACAATAATAACTGCGGCTTTTTCTCCATTTCTTCAACGATTGCAGTGAAAAATATTGTTTCATGTGATATTTTTTTAGTATCTCTTCTAATGTTAATGTTTTTTTTTGTTTATTGTTCTTTTTTTGTCTGGTCTTTTCATTTATTCACAAATTGTCTTCAGGCGAAATATCATAAATTTGTAACAAGTGTATTTTGTTTTTAATGGATTATTGGGATGCAAAAAACTAATAAATGCTATAGATGACGGAATTCCCTTTATTATTTATCTAACGAACGATATCCCCTTATATCAAATTAAACATATCAGGGAAAAATGTAGAAACTGCCCTGGAAAACCTGGAATTACCAGGGAATTTTGAAATCCGTTTTTTGTGGCCACCCTGATAGGATGCCAAAATATAAATATAGTTCAGTGTTCCTAATTTACTTTGTAACGTTTCCGTAACTCCATCTAAAAATTGTATCTATTTTCGTTTTTAGACTTTATCCATGTTCTACCTGGAGTGTCCAGCACGAATGGTGCCGTCCAAGACCACTGGTTACGCCAATACACATACCTACACATACACACACCTACATAGCACGCATACATACTGTTACTGCTTGGGATTGGTATTAATATTGTTGCAAATCCTGTCCTACCTTGTTCCAAAATCCGCACCTAAAAATATTATCACCAAGTGCTCCAGTCTGCAATTAACAGCCCGCGCCGCAACATATACCTACTATAGCCACCGTGCTCCCGCTATCTGCGAGTCGACATTGACATAATTCCGCCGTGTAAACGAAACGCACGCCTATTGCTGTTTCTGTGCCTATTGGATGAGGAGAAAGCAGACAAAATTGCCAGCATACAAGTTCTTTTTCCTGTTCGGTGAGTCCTTTCCTTTATATGCAGCATATGTTTTTTCCTCATTTCAAGCAGTAAACAGTAACACAAAAATCAAGGTCCTTCGTCAGTCAATCTTCGCACATATCAAATCCACTCTACACACACTATCTCATTCAACCACAATTACAGTTTAAAAGGTATAAATAATGTCTTCTCTATACTCTTTATGGCATCAACCTATTTTATTCATAGAGATGGATGTTGATTCACTGAGTCTATCTTATTATAGATATTTAAGACATGTAGTATTTCTTCAAACACAGCAATTCCATTATTATTAAGATATTTAATATGACAGGCACGTATCCGAGACGTGTGGTCGTTGTTCTTCATTTATTTTCTCATTTATACTCTGCACTGGTAGGATATAGTTCATATGATGAGGCTGGGTAATAAAATGATTTTTTTTTTTATTTCAGAACCAAACGTGTTCCCCCTGGGCTGAGATCCGTGCGTTTTGCTGCCAAAAAAGTAGTGGAAGATTATACAAGTATACATCTGTATTTATATTTCTTTAAAGGAGATAATATTCTATGTTTTGCTTGCGAATTTTGGTTAATGTGATGAATATGTTTATTTCAAAACGATCGTTTGGCAAGACTCCTACCACCTTGTAAGGCAAACTCCGAAACCGACCTTTCAACTTTCTGTACCCCGGATTTCCCCCAGAAATCCGTATCAAAACTGTATCACCAACGCGATACGTAGGTTTGATTAACCGTTTCTCATTGAATCGTTTCATCTGCCGCCTTTGATCTGCATCAAAAAGCATGAATCGGTTTGAGTTGAACCGTTTCATCTGCCGCCTTTGATATTTATCAAAAGAACCCTTGTCTCAGCACGTAAGACCATAAGGTCCTGCTACTCACCAACCTGTGAGTTTATGAATCGGTTCGAGATGAACCGTTTCATTTGCCGCTTTTGATATTCATCAAAAGCACCCGTGTTTCAGCACGTACGACCATAAGGTCCTGCCACTCACCAACCTGTGAGTTTATGAATCGGTTCGAGATGAACCGTTTCATCTGCCGCTTTTGATATTCATCAAAAGCACCCGTGTTTCAGCACGTATGACCATAAGGTCCTGCCACTCACCAACCTGTGAGTTTATGAATCGGTTCGAGATGAACCGTTTCATCTGCCGCTTTTGATATTCATCAAAAACACCCGTGGCACCCCAAAAAGGTACGCCATCGCCAAAATTGTCATGATTACAACTTTTTTTCGCCACACATAAACGGGCTTTAATTTTCGCAAACATATTTCCTTTTAGTTATTGCAATAAGGCATCTGCGATGTCCATACTCAAAAGCAAATCACCATATTGATCCCTTTTTGTCAGCTAGACGGCTACCAAGATCAGATTTTGTAATCGCCGCGTAAACTTTCAGCATCGTAATTTTGAAACATTTTGAAGTTCCGAAGATTTCACCAATTGCCATCAAAAGATCATATGATCATATCCATCTGCTATTTTCTGGCCCTGAAGTCAGCTTTCCTCAGATTACGCGCCCAGCACAATGCTGGCGACTTTATTTGACAGTCCTTTGTTGACATTTTTGACAAATGTCTTCGATTATCAAATTAGGCTCACGATGCAAAACGCGAAAGGGAAAGGTCTTTTTGACAAATCCATTGAACCACAAATGAGTTTTCAACACCAAATTAAAATTTTCAATGCGTCCTTTCGGCGGGAACATGATCCATGCCAATCCACACATTCCTCCGACATCACAATAATACATCTGTCATCACTGTAATTACGCGGCATTTTTACGTAAATTCACAACAGAAGTCCAAACATTTCACATATATTCAGAAGTCCGATACACAGATTGTCACTAAATCACCGGCATCAAGCATCAAACGCAGTAAATAAACTCGAGAGACGCCATGATGTCCGCCGTTTGTATACAAAACATGAGTTTTTGTCAGGTGATCGAAACAAAAGCCAATAAACACTTGCTTTTACGAATCCCACTTCTGATGTTAGCAATAATAAAACGCTAAGTTAATATTTACGATGAAATATATTGTCTCCACGTTAATTGACAATAACAAGATTCAAGAATCAGCAAGATTATGTTCCGCAATCCGCCATTTGTAAATCCAGCCGTTCGCTGTCCGTGTTGTAGGTAGTTCTTCTCCATTGCCGCCAGCCAGGAAGCGTCAGTAGTTCCCTTCTTTACCGGCCGCAATAGCTGGTGTAGTTTCCTTGTTGGCTGCCAGAGGCGATAGCGGTACCTCTGGCGGCAGATGAGCGGCAATATTTAAATATGCTGCTAACAATATAAAGAGGTAAGACTTGTTTGTTTGTTTATTTGTTTGCATTGAATAGGCACCGAAACTACTGAACTGATTTGAAAAATTCTTTCGCTCTTGGGAAGCTACACTATCCCTGGGTAACATAGGCTATATTATATTTTCAACAAAAAATAGACATCCTTACTAAAACTTCAATAATGTAACCCAAGGTGTAAAAAAATTACCTAAAATATTCTTTACATCGCGTGCGCTGCGAAAACTATTGATGATATAATAAAATAATGTACTACGACTTTGTAGAACACATCATTATTTACAAAAAAGGTCGCCACAGCATATGTCTAACTGTTATGGTTATGCCACAATAAGTATTGTTTTATTTTAAAAATTTAATTAAAATGTTGCCGCTTGTAAAGGCTCTTTATTTGTATCTTGGTTTTAATCCTTATCAAAATAAATTACTTCACATTCAAGACAGCTTCAATACCTTTATTTAACTTTTTGAATTTTTCAATTCGGATATTTAATTAGAAAGATATCACGAGTTTAAAAATGTTAGTATTAGAAAAAAGTTTCGGCTACGGGCCGGGCGGGAGAGGAGTCAAGTAATGAAGTGCCAGGGTGGTTGGCGGGACGGGGGAGCGGGAGAGCGGTGGCGGGGAAGGTGGAAGTGGAACGCTGGAAGGGAACGCACGGGAAAGGACATGCAAGGAGTAACATTTTATTTATTTGAATATGGCATTGCAACGCATGACGGGAAACAGCTAGTTCTTTACAAAGCAATAAAATACTACATGCAATTACGAGTTTTTCATTTTATTTTAAAATAATTTTTAGGCTAATGATTTGGGTAGGTACTGATAATGTCTAAGGTAGTATCTTTTTTTTTACTTTCCTCTTTCCTTGTCGATGGTCTGTGACGTCATAATCGCGAAATTATCATTTTTTATGGTCAAATAGTGTTGACTGACACCCATTCCATACAAAAAGTCAGAATCTAGGTATTAGTTCATTTATGCACATTGCACTATTGCACACTACCTTGCGGGACTCCAAAGGAAATGGATTTACTATTGCTTAACACATTATTTATCTCTACTTGCTGTTTTCTATCACTAAGATAAGACCTGAACCAATCCATTGCTGTATTATCAATGCCTAAGGATAATAATTTTTAAGGAGGAATTCGTGGGAAACAGTATCGAATGCTTTTGATAAGTCCAAAAACACCGCTACCTATATAGCTTTGTTGCCATAGTCCAGCGCGCTTATAACATTAGTCAGTACCTTTAATACAGCATCACTCGTACCTTTATTCTCCCTGAAACCGAATTGATTGTCGGAGAGTATTTTGTATTTTTCTAACAATGAAACTAATCTTGACTTAGCCAATCTCTCTATTGCTTTTGAGAGAGTATTAAGCAAAGATATGGGTCGGTAATTGTTAACATCTAGGTGGTCTCCACCTTTGAACAGAGGTATAATCTTAGCATTCTTACAATGAGAAGGAAATATGCCATTCTTAAAACTAAGGTTAACAATATGTGATATTGGACCACAGTGGCGTACCGTGGGGGGGGCGGGGGGGGCGGCCCGCCCCGGGCGGCACTTTTGGGGGGGCGGCAAAATTTCACAATCAATAATCATCTTGTAAAAACTTGGATTGGGGAAGTCGCGGGTTCTATTCTCGCGACAGGACTTAAAAGTTTTTTCTAGTTTATAGTTTCTTAACATCTTTCTTAAGTTTTATATACTGTTAAAATCAAAATATTAATGACAGACGTTTTGTTTTTATTTCTAACACATACATTATTTTAAAATAAAAATGTAAATGGCAACAGTATCATTTTAGCTCTAATTGATAGTCGATTTGTGTTTTATATTCGTGAAGCTTTGTGCGCCCTGCTGAAAGCGCACAAAAAATTACACTTATACGGTTTTCTTCCACGTATATATCACGGTGATATATTTTAAATTTATTATCACAGAAAAGTTAAATAGCTGACAGGTGTGTGCATACTTATTCGAATTGCAGTTATAAAATTCTAGATGCACACTATCTATGTGCTGCCAGAATCAAAGAAAAACCATTTTTATGTTCTGAGTGAAGTTTTTATTCACCGCATACATATTTAATTAAAAGCAGTTTTGTGTTCAAAATGTATAACTCCAGTTGTGGATTCATCTGACGACACATTTCGAAGGAAAACATTATATTATTTAAAGTGCTTTATAAAATTCTTGCAGAAAATTTATGTGCCGCCAGAATCAAAGAAAAAACATTTTCATGTTCCGAGTGTAGTCTTAATTCACCGCTTAGAGATTTAATTAAAACCCCTTTTGTGTTCAGAATGTAAAATTTCAGTTGTGAATTCATCCGACGACACATTTCGAAGAAAAAACTTATTTGAAGTGCTTAATAAAATTCTTCCAGACAAGTTATGTGCCGCCAGAGTCAAATAAAAACCTTTTTCATGTTCTGAGTGCAGTTTTAATTCACCGCATACAGATTTAATTAATAAATATTTAAAAAAAAAAATTTAAAAAAAGGATCACTACCCCCCCCCCCCCCCCCCCCTCCCTGAAGAAGTACCTATATAGGGGGGGGGGGGGGGGGCGGCAAAATTTTCCTCCGCCCCGGGCGGCTGATACCCACGGTACGCCACTGTTGGACCAGCCAACACAGAAACGTGCTGTTTATAAACCATGATACTCAAGTCATCAATCCCACAGGAAAAAGACATTTTTAATGCATTTATTACTTTTGTAACTTCATTACTTGAGTACCAGGTATAAAATTGTTTACAAGACACATTTCGTTAGTTTTATTTGCACTGCACAATTTTTTGGCGAATATAGGACCAATATCACTGAAAAGTTATTTACGTAATTAGTGATTATATTTGGATTCTCCTCCATTGAGATAATATTGTTATTGATTTTTAATTTTTTTATAGACATTTGTTCCTTTTGTATATTTACAGCCTCCTTTATAATTTTCCACTGTTGCTTGGTATTTCCATTGACGTTATCCAGTTTCCTTTTGTAGTATGCTTGCTTTGTATATTTTATAATTTTTGTGCACCAGTTTCTATATCTTTTGTATTAATTCAGCAGTTGAATATTATCTAACTCCCCTCGACATTTGCTGTGTAATTTGTCACGAGTTCTTAGGCATTTAATAATTCCACCATTTTTCCAAGGTTTTAAATACTTCATGTTACGTTTTTCACTTTGTACAGACGATCAACTTTCGACGTGCATTTTTAAACATTTTACAAAATTTTCAGTACCTAGCTGAATTAACATCTTCCGATGACAGGACTGACTGCCATGATTCCTCCTTTAATTTGACCTTCATAAGGTTGTTATCGATGACGGTTTTTATTTTTTCATTATATTTCGCTATTTTCTTTAGTGTAAAATTCATAAATCTCAGCAATTTCACATCATGATCTGTTATGTCAGTAGTTAAGACAGCTCCCTGTGGTTAAAATTTAGATTTTACCATAATATGATCAATACACCATTTTTTCACCGTTCGAAATTACCTTTTTTGTTAGATAATAATTTTAATCTGGATTCTGCATTTCTAATTTTTAGGAGAATTTTTTTCGGTTGACCTGGTCTTCTGTCGTAATGTCTCACTGCCGAGGTAATATCATCTGAATTTATTTTGATTTTAGCATTTTCTATCAGCTTTATAGCGGTTATTTTGGGACGCTCACCAGTCTTTTCCTCAATCCCTGTTATTTCAATACAGTCATCAAGGTTGGACTGTTCCAAACAAGCCACTCTAGTTTCCAGGTGCTTAATCTTTTTGCTTTTATTTGCCAAGTCTTTTTTTAAACTTTCAACTTCTCCTTTAACCGGTTGTTTTTTGAAATTCTGATATTTTTTTTTATTGATGTTTTCCAGAATTTGGGTTTTTAATTTTTCCAGTTTTAAATTTACGTAGGACGTAAATTTTGAAAAAACGTCCTCTTCTGTATTAACGTCATCAGGTAGTATATTAATTTTATTTTTGGACCTTGTGATTGTGTGCAGATTTTCTTGCTGTTGTGAGCCGGTTTTTTGCTCGAACTCATGGTCGCCCTAGCAGTAGATTTGAGTAGATTGTTTTTCGGCAGAAATAGTACAATGCGCAAGCGCGGTTAGAGACAGTTGAAGCAGCAGCTGAATGGTTAGTGTAAAAAAGATGGCGATGATGTTAATGTCACCGTGGTTATTCAATCTATACATGGATAATTCAATGCAAGAATTGAAAGAGATGGGATTGGGCGCGAAATTGAGTAATCTGGAAGTATGTTGCCTATTGTATGCTGATGATGCGGTGCTAATTTCTAGCAGTATGGAAGATCTACAGTCTCTCGTATCTAGGATGAACGAAGTATGTATGAAG
The DNA here is from genome assembly GCA_917563855.2 of Limnephilus lunatus. Classification (NCBI taxonomy): domain Eukaryota; kingdom Metazoa; phylum Arthropoda; class Insecta; order Trichoptera; family Limnephilidae; genus Limnephilus; species Limnephilus lunatus. The sequence continues at coordinate 26,024,934 of OU830595.1, read as the reverse complement.
AATGAGTTAATGATGAATGTAAGTTAGTCTAAAGTTATAAAAATAAAACACAAAAACTTTGTATTTAACTACGAATTTATTATTGCTGGACATTGCTGGACATTATTGCTACAACTAAGTGCAGAGTAAGTCTAAAGTCATGGTGTTTGAAAGAGAGAGTACGAAAACAGTATGCAATATAGTTGTGAATGATGAATACTTGGAGCAGGTGGATGAGTTTGTGTATCTGGGTAGTATGTTTACGAAAGATGGGAAGGCTGACAGAGATATTGAAAGAAGGGTGAATGCCGGTAACTCCATTAATGGAGGACTGAATGCCGTTGGCGGTAATAAAAAAACTGTCCAAAGACGCGAAACTAGCCGTCCATAATGGAGTGCTGGTACCTACCCTGATGTATGGCAGTGAGGCATGGAACTGGCAGAGGAAGGATGAAAGCAGACTGAATGCTGTAGAAATGAGATCCCTGAGGCGAATGTGTGGTAAAACCATGTACGATCGTGAGAGAAACGTGGATATCCGCAAAGAATGCAAGGCTGATGTAAGCGTGATGTGTAAGATTAAGAAAGGGACTCTCCGATGGTTTGGGCATGTAGAGCGAATGAACGAGGAAAGGAGTTTAAGGAGAATATATGATGCAAATGTGAATGGTAGAAGAAGTCGGGGACGCCCGAGGAAGACATGGCACGACCAAGTGAATCAGATACTTGAGTCGGGCCATGTGAAGAGTCGGAATAATAGAAGAGCATGTATGAGACGATGTATGAATGTGAACGAGGCAAAGAGTGTGTGCCAAGATCGAGTTGTGTGGCGGTCCGTCCTCTCTGCCTACCCCTGCGGGGAAACGGCGTGATGGTTAGAATTGACAGCTGGTGGTAAAATCCAGTAAAATCTAACCTAACAAACTGACACTCTCAACTCCGACTCAACGTAAATATTCGGTTTATTTTTGTGAAATGCCTAAAACTCAGTGTTGTGTGAAAGTGTTTTCCTGTTTCTGTGTTATTATATTACACCCCCTTTAAATGATTTTTGTGCTACAAACCACATGGGGTTTCCAATTAAAATGTTGACCTATATATATATATATATTGTTTTATTTTAAATTTATTATTTTATTATTGTATTTATTATTATTTATTATTGTTTTATTTTAAATTTAGTTAAAATTTCATTTATTTATGTTATTAACAAGTTTTGCAAGTATTTTTGTTACAGCGTGTTTTGTTACAGCTTGAAAATGATCTTGTAAACCAAAACAGCTGTAACAAAAAATCATACTAAAATACTTGCAGAACTTGATAACAATTTAATTTTAATTAAATTTAAAAAAAAAAGACGTTCGGTAGTATTAAATACCTACCTAATGGATTGGAATAATAATTATAATTTTTCATAGCATTTTGCTCACTTTTTATAAATAGCCAAAAAGTATAATATAGCACATTTATTTATATTGTAAACCTAACAACCAACCCCGGAAACACTTCATCGGTTGGCAGGAATGGGATAGGAATTATCCTGCGGGTGGCGACATTGAACCGGTCCGGAAGGGTAGCTAACTACCCCACCCTGGGACGGGACCTTTGACTCCATAGATTTGATACATTTTTTCTGTATACATCTGTTTACGACTGTCAAAATTATTTTCAATTCACTTGGTTGTTCGTTGAAGAAGTAGTTGTACAATAAAATAGTATGCTGATTACTCAACTTTTACACTAAATATTGTATAGTTTTATATTTTAGTGTCAAAAATCGTTATACATTGAAAAAGGGATTTTGTAAAAAATAAATATTTATTTAATTATTACCAAATCTCCTAAGGTATTTTATATCAAATATTGCATTATAACACACACACTACAAGGCCGTAGCCAGGGGGGGGGGATCGAGGGGGTTTGATCCCCCCCCCCCCTCGAAATTGACTGTACGGTGCGCCGAAGATTTTTTGAAGATTTTAAAACTTTTTACCTTTTTTTAACAGTTGAGAATACAACAGGAAAGTATTTCGCTAATGCAATTTTATCTGAGTTAGAATCTTTGGGTTTAGTTTACGAATATTTAATCGGACAAAGATATGATGGAGCTTTTTTGATGAAAGGAAGTTTTGAAGATTGCAGGCAGTAATTTGTAAGTCACATTCAGAATTCTCATACGTTCATTGCATCACACTGAAGTTGAATTTGGCTCTATGTCATTCTTGCCAGGTTCAGCCTATTCAAAATTCTATTGGTACTAAAACATCGATTGGAAATTTTATCATGTCTTCGGCAAAACGAACTGTTAATGGCTTAGAAGTAAATATTGAAAAAAACTCCCTGAAACACAATGGAAAACCCTAACGGCAATGTGCGAGACCCGTTGAAAATCATTATTGGGTTGATAAGATTCAAGGAAATCTATTGTTGTTGTTGATACACTCGAAGACTTCAACAGTGACATGGATTATGAAACACCATCAAAGACTTATTCTTTTCTGAGACCAGTCATTTCAAGTAATTTTGCTATAAGCTTACGTTGCTTAGCCACTGGAGCGATCACGCGAAATAAATAAATTTGCCTTGATTGCTCGCGATTTCCCAGAATTTCATTTTTAAAATATCTCGCCAACCTTACAAAAATCATAACTTCCAATTCTAACAAGGAGACTACAAACAAATGAGACGAGACTACAAACTTATTATCCACTGGAACGATTTCGGTCGAAAAATCGACCACTTTAATTTTTCTCCGATTGATGTCGGTCCAAAAACGGACCGATTTTTCTACCATTAGTAAAACATTTATTGTAATTATTTAAAACCTTTACATGGCCAGCTATTTATATTATCGAATAGCTGATAAAATATTCTTTCAGTCTATGACCTTATTGATTGTCTTTGAAGTATTCTATAACAAGTTTTGGCGGGTTTTTAATAGCGTCCTGTCAGAAATCAACTTACAAGTTTTCAAGGGAGGAATGCAGAATACGCCAATGTCAGGGAATTTAATAAAAATGCACTTTCTAGATGGGAAAAGTGTGTAGAAACTCATTAAAAAAAGAATTAATGTGCGGAAAGCAAAATTGAGGGAGATACAGCCGATCAAAGTTTAATAAAATTTCACTTCGCGAACCAATACTATGACAGCCCGCCCGCCATCTTTTGTCACTGTTATGTTGGTATCCCGGACCTACTTGAGGCGCGTAATTATGAAACTAAACAAAATACTACCTTAAAATCGCTCACTCGTAATCGTCCTCAGAGTCAGATGTCCCATCCTCAAGCGACGGCAGAGTGTTGGGTGGACGTTCCACAGTGGCGTCATATAAACGTCCAGCCATGCACAAAAATTCGTCCATACGATCGACGTTCCGCTCCCGACAACGTTTTTGAAACATATATTTCGCCAGATTGCCCGCGATACTGGATTTTTTCCGGCCGGCACCTGACGATACAGCCTTAGCAGCACGCCACGTAGATTCTATGGAATTTGTGTGCGCCCCACTGTCTGGATCCTTGAAGGTGATGCTGTGATTAACCTTTAAATGCTGGAATCCTTCATTTTCCAAGCAGTCGTACGCGCGCCAACAGTCACTAATTATCGTGGTGCCGGGGGCAATCCACTGCTTGATAATAGGGACCAGCGTGTCACTCGAACGTTCTTGAACTGGCACCAAAAACACTCGACCTGTTCCGCGTTCGTATCCACCAAACACCCACTGCCCGTCGACGAACTTGCCTCGATTATATTTCCGTTTCCCGAACTTAGACTCGTCTATTTCCACAATTTTCCCCTCGCCGCCCAGCTGCTCCGCATTGTCCATTAAGCTGCACAAAACAACCTCGCGACAAAATGAAGCCCAATCAACAAGCGTGTGCTGACCACCGATCAAAAGTTCGTCGGAAAAAATTCGGTTTACTGGCCAAATTCCTAAAAATACAAACTAGTTATTTTTATACTAACTATGGGCCGGGGAATACGAATCTGAAAGAATTAGGCGGCGGCAAGCAATATTAACTGAATTATACGACTTTAAAAATTTTTTTGACACACATAGGAAAATTGCCATTTTGGAAGCATTCTGATTCCTAGAAAATCAAACTAGTTATTTTTATACTAACTTTGGGCCGGGGAATCCGAATCTGAAAGAATTAGGCGGCGGCAAGCAATATTAACAGAATTACACGACTTTTAAATTTTCAATAAACACAAGCCATCTTCAAAGCATTTTAACACATGAAAACCATAGAAAAACAACAATTTGAGTGTGGCCATCCCTAAAACAAAATCAAAAACTAATTATATCAATAACGTAAAACTTTCCGACGCGATAATTCTTCACATGATAATTCATCACATAACACATTAACCTGATGAATTATGACTATCTCAACGGCCGTATTCTTAAACCAAAAGTATGAAAATTCGTAGTCTTAAAAAGTTGTTACCTAGACCGGTCACCAATATCAATGTTATTATATAAAACCTAACCTAACCTAACCTAACCTAACCTAACCTAATCTAACCTAACCTAACCCAACATGGTTTGTGCCGGTATCTAACCTAACCTAACCTAATCTAACCTAACCTAACCCAACATGGTTTGTGCCCCTTTATACCGCCTGCTCGCGTCAATTTAAAAAAACATCCCAGTTTTCAAGTAGTTTAGCGGCTACGCTAGGTTTGTATAACATGGTTTGTGCCCCTTTATACCGCCTGCTCGCGTCAATTTAAAAAAACATCCCAGTTTTCAAGTAGTTTAGCTGCTACGCTAGGTTTGTGTAACATGGTTTGTGCCCCTTTATACCGCCTGCTCGCGTCAATTTAAAAAAACATCCCAGTTTTCAAGTAGTTTAGCGGCTACGCTAGGTTTGTATAACATGGTTTGTGCCCCTTTATACCGCCTGCTCGCGTCAATTTAAAAAAACATCCCAGTTTTCAAGTAGTTTAGCTGCTACGCTAGGTTTGTGTAACATGGTTTGTGCCCCTTTATACCGCCTGCTCGCGTCAATTTAAAAAAACATCCCAGTTTTCAAGTAGTTTAGCGGCTACGCTAGGTTTAGGTAGCATGGTTTGTGATACAAAAGTGAGTAAAATTTATAAAAAGTAAGTACTTAAATTATAAACATGTCATTTTACGTTATTGATATTACTGCTTAATGGCAACACTTAATTTTATGTGATGTAACATCTTTATTCTTTTTCTATGGTTTTCATGTGTTAAAATGCTTTGAAGATGGCTTGTGTTTATTGAAAATTTAAAAGTCGTGTAATTCTGTTAATATTGCTTGCCGCCGCCTAATTCTTTCAGATTCGGATTCCCCGGCCCAAAGTTAGTATAAAAATAACTAGTTTGATTTTCTAGGAATCAGAATGCTTCCAAAATGGCAATTTTCCTATGTGTGTCAAAAAATTTTTTAAAGTCGTATAATTCAGTTAATATTGCTTGCCGCCGCCTAATTCTTTCAGATTCGTATTCCCCGGCCCATAGTTAGTATAAAAATAACTAGTTTGTATTTTTAGGAATTTGGCCAGTAAACCGAACTTTAGCCAGTTCGTCACCTATATAAGCTAATGGTAGGTTTAATACCCACATGTGAACAAAGCCCAATATTTGGAAAATGCTGAGCTTTGACTGGGCAAAAAATGTTCCATTTCGAAGCGTCACTTGATTTCCGCAAGGTTTCCTTTTTTGCTTACGCTCACTAACATAATTTAAGCAGTTCCACTGCCAGGCGTCAATAGCCCGATCCCGCTTTCCCAACTTTAATGGTCCACCGCATTTCGTACACAAATAATCAGGCTCACTCGGTATCAACTTCCACTCACGCAATTTACACAACAACAACTCCGTGTCTTTACACAACGCATCAATCTCTAACAGACGCATATTAGCAAAAAAAGAATACGTATATGTATATACAATCACACGCCGCACAACACAATACCAGAACTGAACTAACAATGACCGACGAACAGCACACTACCATAAATGAACTACAAACAACCCAAAGTACTACTACCACAACAACCGGTCAGGGATACCAACCCGCCCGTTGTCACTGATATGTTGGTATCCCTGAAGAGACAAAACAAGAGCCTAGATACGATTGTAGCCGACTTCGTGGGACACAGGAGGCGCGTAATTATGAAATTTGTCTAGCGGGCTTGTGTATAGCGCCGGATCTGCCCCCCCCCCCCCATAACCTAACCTAACCTTTCTAGCGGGCTTGTGTATGTTAACCCAGCGCCGGATCTGCCCCCCCCCCATAACCTAACCTAACCTTTCTAGCGGGCTTGTGTATGTTAACCCAGCGCCGGATCTGCCCGCCCGCCCCCCCCCCCCCCCATAACCTAACCTAACCTAACCTAACCTAACCTAACCGAACCTAACCTAACCTTTCTAGCGGGCTTGTGTATGTTAACCCAGCGCCGGATCTGCCCGCCCCCCCCCCCCCATAACCTAACCTAACCTAACCTAACCTAACCGAACCTAACCTAACCTTTCTAGCGGGCTTGTGTATGTTATCTTTACGTTAAAAAACAGCCTACGTTTTTAAATGGATTGTCTGGCGGGATTCTCCATTCCAGTGCCTATTTACATTATATTATTAATTCTGTTTTTCATAATTACGCGCCTTATAATTTAGCCCACGAAGTCGGCTACAATCGTATCTAGGCTCTTGTTTGTATCAGGTCTGGGATACCAACATAACAGTGACAACGATGGCGGGCGGGCTGTCATAGTATAAGTTCGCGAAGTGAAATTTTATAAAACTTTGATCGGCTGTATCTCCCTCAATTTTGCTTTCCGCACAATAATTCTTTTTTTAATGAGTTTCTACACACTTTTGTCATCTAGAAAGTGCATTTTTATTAAAATCCCTGACATTGGCGTATTCTGCATTTCACCCGTTTTCAATGTTTCAACGGATTTTGGTCTCTGCATAAAATGCCGTAAGTAATTCATTTATTGGGTTTTTAACATATAATTATATATCAGTGCAATTGTGATTGAATAATCTATCTTTGAAATGTGTTTTTAATTTGTTTGTTCCTAATATATTGTTTCGGTGGAAGTTTTTTTGTAAAAATGCATCAACTGAAAATGTCATCGTTTTTGATTTGCAAAAATATTAATAATTACTGCTTTTGTGTATATGAAATATAGTTATTTAATCAGAGTGATTCATAACAAAGAGATAAATATAAGTTTTATATGGATTGGTTCATTATTAATGCAGATATTTGCTTATCCAATTATTTATGCCATATGTCAAAAAAGCGACAACTTTCGTAGTCAATATTGACATAAAGCTTCCGTCACACAATAAAAATTTAGTTGTTTCGTTGTATACTAATTAATTAATTGATTTTCTTTTACCAAATTTGTGCAGAAACAGCAATCGTCCAGGGAAAGAAGGGAGCACTCCACGAACCAGGTTTAAATAAATTTTTTTCATATTTTATATTAGTGCAGTATACAAAATTTGAACATTTAAGTATATGAAGTGTTTTCAATTTAAAATATATAGAGTAGTGCTTACTGGAAGAGGAGGCAGAGGAAGAGGTGCAGAAGGAGTACCAGCTGGTGCCGGACTAACTGCACGTGGACGTGGGAGTCAACGCAGAGCTGCATTGCCTGCTCGGTCTGGAGTGTGAGTATTTTTTAATGTTTTTTTATGAAAGTACTTTGCTGTGGCCGTTGAACTCATCATATATTTTTATTTATTTTAACAGTGACCCTGCTTTGCTACTGGTGCGAGAGGATAGTGTAAAGGCTGTTAGGGCCCTGTCTGCTTCCTTCCGACTAGAGCTGGAATGCCGAAAATTTAAGAAGCAGGCGGCGCGCATTTTGCTCCCTACCGCACTTGCAAGAAAAACTAAACAAAAGTAAGTTATCATATTTATATGCTTGATACAATATTATTGTTTTTTCTCCGACAGCATTCCACTGTTACAATGAGAGTTGGTTAGATCAGCGCTCTGTGCATTATGCAGTGCTGTTTACACAGTGTTCTAATTTTATTGTTTATTTATTTACTGTACTTACTGTTTCACGCGTGAATGAGAACGATTCATATGATTTATGTATATGTTTTCAGAATTCCATCTCCGGAGAGAATACCGTGTCCCTTTTCACAAGGGACACCTTCACCGTTGCCAAGACCCGTCCCACCACCGTGAATGTCCACTCCGGCACAGACCCAGTCAACGGTTCCCAATCTTCCAATTCTGCTTGCTGCACCAATCCGGGCGGCATCTCCGGAGCCGTTACCTGGGACATCGCGGGGTGGGGAACTCCAGCGTGGCGAACTCTTCTCCGGAGGGCGGCTACCACAGTGAGCTGTGGGTGGATGTGCCGTTCTACCAAGAATTGTCGGCGTTTGAGAACGGTGAGTCTATTTTTTGAAATTTCATACATACCAGGGGCTCTAGTATGGTGAAATCGATAAGTTTGCAATATCGGATAGATAATTGATTTTATATTGATATCCCTAGCACAGTTTCACTGTTGGTATATTGGCAGGAAATAAGCATAGTACTTAAAAATTCCACATAACAAACATACATAATGTATTGTAATCCGAAAAGATACAATGTACCTACGTTCTATGCAAGTAAATATGTAGTTGCTAAAGTAGAAAGTCTGAAATTTGAGTTTGTTTTTGGCCAATTTTTGTTTGATAGTAAGAACTTCGCACAGCATTGAGAATACCGAAATCATAGTTTTACACTGTAACAAAGCATGATCTATTTGTTCTCGAGATAATGTCCTGACACGTTTACATTTCAAAAGATTGACATTAAACAGGGATATTATAGAATGAGACACGCCGAACTCCTTCGCGAGGGTTACATTTGATTTACCGGCTTCTAAATGGTGTAATATAGGACTTCTTTCTTCAATTAAAACAACTCTTTTGTTTCACGGAACTCATTTTGTCGAGCTTCCTAGTCACTTCCAAGCAAGGCGCGGGGCGGTGCGGTATTGGTGGGTGGGTATCTTTAAAATAGGCCGCTTTAAGTAGTTGGTCGCTTTAAACGTATACGTTTTCCTACTAAAAGCTATGAAACCTAACTTGAGTTTACATTATCGTCACTTAAAACGGTAGGCCGTTATATGCAAAGTTATTATATCCGAATTCTATTGTAAATTTTTGTTTTCTATTATTTCAGAGACAGACATGGATAGCACCAATGTGGACGAGGCAGCTCTCTATCAAGAAGAGTCGGTAATTGAAAACCGTGAGTTATAAAACTAACTAACTTACCTTCACGCCATTTCGCTGCAGGGGTAGGCAGAGAGGATGGACCGCCAGACAACTTGGTCTTGGCACACACACACTCTTTTCTTCATTCAAATTCATCCATACCTACCTGACTATGGTATTCTGACTCCTGACATTGCCCGCCTCAAGTATTTGATTAACAGGATCGTACCAAGAGTTCATTATTTTGAAACGTTGTACCAGAGGCAGCGGGTAATCGTAATATAGACACGTTTAATTAATTTGGGTTTTCTATTGTTGCAGAAATGGATATGAACAGAACAAGCGACGTGGACGACGAAGCGAGCAACGTAGACCACAAAGAGAGCGATGAGGATACCTTCTGCATGCCACCAATACCTTATTATAATATTATCAACGTTTCACCTTACTCCGCTATGGATATAGACTTTAGTAAACAAGACCAGGTAGATAGTGAGGCAATGCGTTTGATTCTGCCGCCTGATGGTTACTCTTTCGATTGGTCCAGCGATATCTCACGTTTTACTGGGATAAGGGAGACATTTACAGGTACGCCAGGACCAACTTTCAATACCGACGAAATGGGCAAACCTGTGGATGCCTTTCTTCAAATCTTCGATGCAGATTTCGTTGAACTGATCGCGAGAGAGACCAACAGGTATACAGATCAATGGATTGCGAAAAAACAGTTTCAGCGCCATGCGCCTACCAATAAATGGGCTCCCACGAATAAACAGGAAATATACGTATTCTTGGCAATTTTAATGTAACAAGGTATCTCTCCCCTTCCCGTTGAAAAAGACTACTTCTATTAAAAAAAAATCACCGCCATGCCTTATTTCAGCCGAGCCATGGATTATAATCGTTTTGAAAGTCTTTCTTCTGATGTACCATTATCTGTGCGAAGGTTACAAAAGATTCAGCCCGTCTTGGACCACCTCTTAAATAAGTTTGAGACTTTATACCTGCCCGAGCAAGACATCTCTCTGGATGAATCCTTACTCTGCTATAAAGACCGTTTGGGATTCAGATGATCAAAACCAAAGCGGCCAGCGCGGGTATAAAATCTTACGAGCTTTGTGAGTCCAAGTCTGGCTATCTTTGAAAATTCCAAATTTATACTAGGAAGACCATTTCCATACAGGCTGAATCGACAAATCCAGACCAGGAAGACATGACGGAAGACATAACAGAAGATATGACGGACGACATGACACAGGTAAACTTTTCGGGTGCTCACAATATCTGCCCAGTTGGGGCCACTGCAAAGATAGTATACGACCTGGCCAGCCCTCTGTTTAACAAGGGGTATACGCTAATAATGGACAACTTTTATAATAGTCCATTATTGGCGCGATGCCTCAAAAGAAATGGAATGGACTGCATGGGCACATTGCGGTTAAACTGAGAATTTGTGCCCTCTGCATTTAAGTCCCATCTCCGGACAAAACTGAGGGAAGGTGAGCTTGTATACTCGAACTGCGGGGACCTCAATGTTATGGTTTGGTTGGACAAAAATCTGGTAAGTATGTTGTCCACCTACCTACCATAAGGCAGAAATTTGGGGCTGTTGAAAAGTTTGGTACCTGGACATAAAAACCTCAACTGGTACTAGACTATAACAAAGTAATGGGGGGGTCGACCGAAAAGATTAGCTTTTGGCAGGCTTCCCCATTGAACGACAGCGAAACCTGATCTGGTACAAGAAGCTTTTCAGGAGACTACTAAGCGTTTCGGTGCAGAATGCGTATATATTGTACAGCTCAAAGCTCCGCAAGGAAAATAAAGACATTTTGTACCGTAACTTCAGGAGTGAGGTTGCGGATGATCTTCTTCTGCTGTTTTGTCGTAGTCAAATTGACACGACTGTGCGGACCATTGGCCTAATAGCTGAAGGAAAGATTCTGCGACCTATCCTGAAAGGCAACCACTTCGTAGTCCGTAGCAGGAAAAAGGTGAAATGTGTGTGGTGCAACATAACATTTTCAAAAGGACCCTCACAAAGTGTGATGTGTGTGAAGTGGCTTTATGCTCTGATTGCATGAAGCCATATCACACTACAATATAGAATTGCTGGTGGTTTTTATATTTCATGTTTTTCTTTTCTTGTTTTTTAGTTGTGTAATTCTAATTTATAGATTTAATTAACTTTGTCTGAACATCAATTATGATGGCCTGGATGGCTGGACCAAGTCATTTCTTTCCGCATACTCACATCATATGTTATGTTGTCCTCGAAGGTTCTATCTGATAAGGTTCGGTGGACATTTAATATGTATATTTCAATTCTGATCATTGAAATATACATGTTAACAAATGCACAGGTATTCTCATTTTTCCCTGTTTATTGTACACATTTAAATAACTTGTTTTATTTTTATGTCTTATTTATATTTTGTCAATTTTTCTGTAGAGGCTTTTTTAGATCTAGTCACTTAACATAACTAAGCCATTTCAAGCAATGTTCAATTCTGAATGGTGGTCTCTCACCAGAACGATACTGAGAGTATTTCTCTAGAGCGAGGTATAATGATTATTATGTATTGATATACTTAAATTATGAAAAAACCAATATAAATTGAGTATATTTTTATTACGACAAAATGTGTAAACAATGTTTAAATCGATATACTGTTCTTCCATTGTAACCATACAACTGTAATATTAATTTAATTAATGTAAAAGCCTATTAGGGCTTAAATAAATAAATAAATCAATTATTTGTTCCATCAATTATTTTCCCTTCCACTATTTTTTTTCCATATCTTTGCTTTTAAATATAAAATTATCATTATGATTTTATTTGCCATGCAAAAACGCTCATGCAAAAGGTTTGATATATATACAGTTTTATCATCATCATCATTTTACATATTCTGATTTACCCCTGTGTGTGTGGACCTTAAGATGGCTGTCAGTAGTGTTTTTTTCTCGAATATTTGCAGATTTCATCAATTTCAAAGTATCCCCCTGAAATATTGGCAATGTGTATATCTATGAGATATGTTTTATTTTAAACCGTATTTCTTGCTTTACCACTAAATATAAAAACATGGTTACAAATCTCCAGGTATGATTTACAATTATTTAAAAAGTAGCACCATGATTTTGACAACGTAAAATAGGCTCTCTGTATAATTCGTCAAATGATTCAAATACAGCAAACACGGCGACTATTCTTATTGATAATTGTAGACAGTTAATGTATCTTCCTAATGTAATACCAGGTTTTTGTGGTAAATTTATTAAATAGTATAATGTATTGATTTTAATTTTGACACTTCACGCGCTCAAATTCTATAAAATAATTTTCTAATCAAACTTTTGGATAGATCGTAACAGATAAAAAAATCGTTTTCTAGTATATACTTGCATCTGTGGTTATCAAATAGGCCATAGAGAACATAAAACCGTAGAAAATATTCAATATAGATATTTAAAACCGCCACTAGCGGCAATTTCAAATCAGTAAAACACAAATTTCGCGCATTTATAAAGTTAAAGATTTTTTAATAATTTATCTATCAATTCTAAAAATATAGAATAATTAGTACAATATAGGTGAATTCATTGGCTGTATAGCACCATAATCAGTTTTTGTATCTCCATATTAAAATTCGGAAGTATGATTTTTTTAATGTGGGCGGAAAATATTCAAAATCGTCTCTAAAAAACCGCGAGCAATCCGAGAAAAAAAAAAAAACCGCGCGATCGTTCGAGTGGTTATAGTGTTATATGGCCAATGAATTGACATGTATTTTACCGTTTATTTTATATTTGTAGGATTTATTAAAAAAAATATGAAAAAATCGTACAGCTTATAATCGCGGGAATCCTGCGTGTTTTTTTACTTGAAACTGCCGTGAGGGATACTTTCGAGTCAACATGGAATATTTTAGATTTCTGTATATTGTCTGTGGTATACTTGATAGTGAAAGGTCGATATCTATGGAAAAATGACCTTATTTTATCCGAATACAGCTGATCAAAAAATTTGCGGGAAAAAATATTTTAAAAAAATTTTTAACGTCGTCGTTTCCATACACACTAACTTACAGTACGCAAAATACTTCAATCTCCCTTATGCTATTAAGCAGCTGCTTGGTCTTCGACCGCACCTCTGAAGGTCTGAAACGCTCCCAAGGGGGCGATATCGCCCACGTTGAGAAACTATGTGTTAGATCATAGGTTCTCAACGTGGGCGATAACGCCCCCTTGGGGGCGTTTCAGACCTTCAGGGGGGCGGTAGAAGATTAAGAGAAAATTGGGGGGCGTTTCAGACTTTCAGGGGGGCGGTAGGAGACCCAGAGAAACCCATCCCACCCCATCAGTGCTCCAGATAGTTCGTAAAATTATTAAAATCATGTACAAGTTTATCCTAATGGATATCAACGAGGAAACGAGTGCGCTTCGTTTGCTAACGACAGTGGTGGTGGTTGCAAGTACCCGAAGTGGTCCCCGAGAGAAGTCATCTCGAATATAGATATCAAACATGCCCTCATAAGCGTTGGAAAGCTGGAGGTCTTCAGAATGAATACGATCTGTTAAGTTTTTAAAGTTAGTTAAGCGCGAGGTTCGAGTGGCCTATCGAGCTTACGTATCTGAAATCGAGGAAAACATCATGCGTGATCCCAAAATATTTTGGCACTATATAAAATCCCTTCGGAAGGATGGTGGTCTTGAATACACCATGATGAAAGGTTATCAGGAATTTCGTGGCTTGGGTGTGGCTAACGCATTTGCCGATCTTTTTCAATCGGTCTACAATAAAGACCCTCCTCTTCTAGACATTAATAAAGCGGCCATATTTAATACCAGAGGAGCTTCAAACGTCGATTTAGATATATTAACGGAATCTGACGTTATGAGTGCCACAAGTCTCATGAAGAACTCACACTTCATCGGACCAAACTTCGTTCAGGTATTTTTTTATTGAAGGGTTTGCCGAGTTCCTAAAAACGCCATTATGTCTTATCTCTAACTTAACTATGCATTAGTACTTCCACTTTTCATGAAGTATGGAAAACTTCCAAAATATATCCTTATTTTAAGAAAGGTTCGAAAAAGTTAATTGAAAATTATAGATCAGTTGCCATACTATCAGCTCGTGCTAAACTATTTGAAAAATGAATTCATAAATTCTTACGCCTCAGACATTATCCCCGGAACAGCATAGTTTCAGGAAAGGAAGATCCACTGAAACCAATCTGAAGGTTTTTACCGACGATGTTAGGTCCCTAGACAGTGGATACCAAGTAATCTGTTAGTATAACGACTTCTCCAAAGTCTTCGATACTGTGAATCACGATTAGTCATAAAATTCATTAGTCACAAAACTTCCCCAGGTGTTAAAGTTTATTTAAAGTTGCCTGAAGAACAGAAAGCAATTTGTCACACACGGAATCTTCCAATATGCTGAATTTCTTGTTTTTTCTGAGGTTCCCGAAGGATCGATCCTGGGGCCTCTTCTCTTTTCCATTTTCATTAATGAAATTGTTGGAGTCATCCGTTTTTCTCGCTTTTTGCTGTTCGTTGACGATCTAAAATTATATCTTCTAATGAGAAATATTGAAGACTGCCTGCGCCTTCAAGCTGAGGTTGATAATATTTCAGAATGGAGTCAACGAAACCAGCTTCATTTCAATGTCTTGAAATTCGTAGTTCTGACTTTTACCAGAGCAATTAGTCTCACCTACGACAGTTACACTATGCTCGGTCATAATCTCAGACGAGTTTCTAATATAAAGGATCTTGGTATTATGTATGAAAGTAATTTGACATTTCGCCCTCATATCGAAGGAGTTTGCCAGTCGGCCTTAAAAATATTAGGGTTTGTTCTCCGAACCGTCAGAGTTTTTCGGGATACCCGTTCTCCGAAGATTTTATACTTCACCCTGGTCCGAGTAGGCTGGAGAGTGGTTCGCTTATCTGGAATCCACATGAGGTGGGGTGCTCCCTCTTGTTGGAGAGGGTTCAAAAAAGTTTCTAAGATTTATCTACATGAGGAAGTATCCCGAAATCTATCTATGGCTCTTCCCTACGAACTTTCTTCGGGGCATGCTGGGACTCACCCTGCAGCTCAGAAGAGAGGGGTATGCCGCCACCCACTTATTCAGACTGCTGCGAGGCTATATTGAGAATTCAGCCATTTTGGAGCGCGTGAGTCTCTATGTTCCAAATGACTATCTTAGACTGCGTCATCATAGATTATTCTATCTTCTTGCCTGTAGGACTAACCAGCCAATGGTTCTCCCGGTAGGGAGGAGAATATTGCTCCTAAACCAAATCTCCTCCGAGATCGATACATTTGGCGTCAGTGACGACAGATTCAAAAGAGAAATTATTTTGATTCTTGAAAGATTTTCTCCACATTGACGAAATTTTCAGCACCGCCTAAAATTTTTTTTAAATTACAATTTTTCTTGAAATTTCTTTTATGTATAAATATTTGTACACATTTTTTTGTAAAATATTTATATGGCGTTATTTCTTATATGTAATAAACTCAAATTTGTAATGGTGTAGGAAATTAATTATTATATCCCATCTTTCCCCATCCCATTACGCCCCTCCCCCCCCCCCCCCCCCCCGTTGTGGTAAATATACGACGACAATTGCTTTCTTTGCGATTTAGGGGGCGCTAGAAACAATAATATTCTCAAAGGGGGCGGTGGGCAAAAAAAGGTTGAGAATCTATGTGTTAGATAAACATTGTGGCAGCAAAGCACTACATAATATTACCCGCATAACATTATTTTCTTTATTAAAGGAAGCTGCTAAAGCCCTCTCTTGGCTGAGGGGACTGCCAGTAGATTGCGGAATGATTAAAAAAGAACTGGACAGTGTAAAGAGCGAAGTAGAACTGGCGAAGAACACAGCTGTCGACTCACACTTCATAGTAAACAGTAAGCATTGTTAAAAAAATACCAAACCATTTTTTCTAACAAGTTCTTCAAAAACTCTCAGAGCTCTGGCGTTATGATTTGCACATATTTTTCTCTCTCTCATTTCTAGATCAACGCAACGCTTTTTCCACCATGAGCTACGGAGCTTTGAAATATCCGATATTAAATCGTGAACCAATAAATCAAGATTTCGCAAATTGTAAGTTGATATATATTGAGGCATCGAGGACCCGATTTTCGTTGTCTTTTTCCTTGCATGCATGCATCAAATTTATTTCAGTAATTGTAATGTAACGGAATAAGAAAAGAAATAAAACTATGCAAAGAAAAAATTTTTTTGAAGAAAGGAATTTTAACAGAGGTCTAATTTCAGATCCTTTATGTACGCTGTTCATTTTTTCAGATTCTGCTTCGGATGATATGGGAAACGCCGCTTCTGGTTTGGAAAACGTCCTGTCATGGAAAATTTTCAGTAAGTTTTAATATTTAATTTGCAAAATCTATTGAAGACTGTCTCGAGTTTCTCATCAACATGTCGATTTAATTTTTTTTAAATTATTGAAGATTTTATAATTTTTTTTTTATATATTTTTTGAAATTATTGAATATTTTCAACCGATTGAAAGTAAAAAAGTAAAGTTGCTGAACTTTACAAGAACGCTCAGAATTTGCTGTAAAGAGGAAATTAAAATTCCGCAAATATCGTCACGCCAAAAGCATAGGGCAAACTACATCACAAATTATACCGAAATTTATTATAGTTACTGTCATGATTTCACTTTTGGAAGATTCGATTGATCAATCTCGTTCTAGATTCCAAAATCATAGATCTACATTACTTGGTGACACTGCCTGTTTCCTCATATACCCTTGAAAGGACTTTTTCTTCTCTGAAACGCTTCAAAACTTATTTAAGAAATTCCACAGGCCTGGAAAGTCAACGCAGATTCGGCATTTTAAAATTTTTTCTTTATTCATGGCATAAATATTATGGTCACATTATTTGTGGAGTTTTCGACCACCATGCTAGGCTGATACCCGTGTCATGGTGGTCGATTCATTGACAACGACGAGGTAATTGATTTGCTCGTTGCAATGAAAAGACTAAATATAATTTTGTTATAAAAATATGTGTTAATATTTAGGTATACATAACACCATTTAATCTCTTTATCAATTAAAAAAAAAAAAAAACTTCACGTATTTCCAGTGGTGGACTAAGCCCGTCAGAGGCCGGGGCGCCAAAGCTGAATGATTTTTTATTTATTTTTTAAATTTTTATTTTACTTTAGGGAAAGTTATTATAGAGATTACACAATAACACAATAGGATAGTAAATTATGCCAATTATGAACTTTCCACTGATGATAGTGAATGAATGATAAAGTGTGACATTGTAAGGTTGTTTTCTTCATTAATTTATTTTTTGTTACAATATATGAAAGGAGAGAGGGGAGGAGGAACATAGAAATATAATTAAGAGGCAAAAGACGAGAATATATAGGGATTGAACTTTTTAGTTTGGAGTCATGTTTCTTAGTGAGTTTTCGTTTTATGTCACATGAAATCGAGATATGTCAATGTGGTAATAATTTCGGTTATCTACACACTCATTCAACCTAAATTATAGTTAAGGCAGTCCCGCCGATAATGAGCGGAGCCATCAGTCCAGTCGCAAGATTTTGACAATCGCAATCGGTAAGGTTTTGGTCCTCCGTTGTAAACAGCAAGTGCCATTGACTTGTCTTTTCTGCTATATCTCATTCCTTTTTGTGACATTGTTGTAGTACCTACGATTATTATCAAACGACTTCGGTTCAACCACAGCGAAAGAATGCGAAACTTTTTTATTATTATTAACTTTACTATCTAGTCCGGTTCGTTCAAGAATTTTAACATGCGAACGAATATATTCTATTAAATCGGTATATGTAGGTATATCTTTCTCCCGTATAGACATTTCGAAATTTTGCACCAATTGTATATCTAATTTTTTCAGTGCAATATGTAGAATTATAAAGTCTATTAGGTCATCAATACCTAATTCATTGAGCGCAGACATGGAAGACGCAAACCGTTCAATAAAATTATTCAAATCATTTGAGTTAGAAGGTGCCGATAATTTTAAATTCAATATATTGTTCAGGTAAAAGGTACCTAGCACGCGCTTGTCTTGATATTTCTCTTCGAGAGCATTCCAAATTACAAAATAGTTTTTTTCATTCGGAAGTACTCCAGCAAAAACCGATAACGCCTTTCCTTGGAGTTTTCCTATCAAATATTGCATCTTTTGCGAAGTATTCAAATTTTCATTAGAGTGGATAAGCTAAAAGCTTAAAAGCTTCGTAAAATACTGACCAATTCTCTTGATTTCCGTCGAAGGATGGCATATCGATCGCTGGAAGCTTAATAAATTGCGAATTATTTAATTTCTGCGTACCACCTAAATCTTGCTTCGCCACAATACTTGTGGCGTATACTAACTACAAAGCAGTACTTATTTTCGAATTTATTCCATAAATCGAAATTTATATTATAGTTTGGATTTTGGATCCCTTTTTAATTGGAGCGAAAGAAAGTCATCACAATACGTGTTAAATTGTGAATAATATGTAGCTACATTAACCGTTTGTTTAACGAACTCATCCGAACTCCTTGTCTCTCTATCAGCGATAATTTTCGCTTTCTCATATAACTCATTGAGACGATTATGCATTAAATTAATCTTAGATTCTAGTAATTTGATTTTAACTAGATCCTGAGTACCATCACTCGTCGCCATGATTAATTCTATGTAGGAATTTTAATGCAACAATAACTACAAACGTAGTTCGGTACAAACGAATTTACAAAATATAAAAAGCAAATAACATTAATTTGCAGATTAAATATATTAATTTGCAGGTTAAATATATTAATTTTAAATACCCCGTTGGTAATCAGGCTCGAAATAACCAAAAATGGTGGCGCGAATCTGCGACTCCACTATAAAATTGGCGGTTTTGCTTCAGAGCAAAACCCTGAGGCAACCCTCAAAGGACCAGTCCAGATAACTACGCGGTCGCTATGTTATATGGGACGATTAGATAGCATGCACTCGCAAAACCTGATGGATAGTCAGTCGATGTTCAGATCTGGGCTTTTGGAGAATTAGATAAGCCCAGAACGGAAAAGGAAAATAGGACTCACCAATTGCAGATGGGGCCTCTCTGATCTCCAGGTTTTGGTGTACACTTCACTATGTTTAATAACTTGCAATATTATTTTTGCAACAGTATATGCTCAATATGTGCTCCCTGTCTGAGACATTAATTTGTACTGAGCTTGCAATAGTGTCACCTCTTCTTCTTGCAACAATTGCTCTTTTTCAAGGTGACATTTTGGGATAGGAATATTAGGTAGGTGGGATAAAATCAGGAATTTGACATATTTTACCCACCAAGTCTGCGAATGCAATACCCAACCAATCCCATATAATAATGCGCAAACATCTACTTTAATTTTCTGGAGGTTTTGCTTCTTCCGGTGTGAACTGCACACATCTACTTTTTATAATAATTGTATGTTTTAATATTTTTCCCAAATTTATTTATTGTAGGAATTATTAGAAGAAAAAATGTACTTTTATGAGTGGAAATAGTGTACATGGCAAATTAAAAACATTTATTTTACAAAAACATAACGACAAAAACCAATTAGGTAAATTCTTATTTAGACATTAATCCCACATGATTATAATACCAAAATGTAAATGTAAAAGATATGGAACACTTCCTGTTTTCTACAAAAAAGGAAAACAAAGACTTTGTTATAATATTTACCTACATAATATATGTAATGCATTCGTCTATAGTTAATCTACAATAAATCGTAAAATGGCGACCACACGTCATCTAGTACTATACGAAACTATAAGAACTTAAGCTGTGGATACTGTAGTGCAGACATACAGTATTTTTTTACATTAGCTCCACACATGAGGCCTTGAGGAAAATAATTCGCCTCAGGGCCTATATCATCTTTGGGGATGCAGTGTGGAGGGTCTTTTCGAAAATGAGGGTGGATATGAATCCGGGGTTCAGTATGTCCAGGGGTGACGGACCTTTAAATCCAACCCTCCATCCGTGGCGCAAGGTGTTGTTCCGAGAGAGTCCTGCTGGAGTAGTCAAAAGGTCTCTCTCAACCAGTCTCTCCCGACCCGACCAGCCACGCAGAGCCAGTTGGTAGGCAGATGTATCCGCCGCCAAAATCCGGAACCAAACCTACCCCATGCTAAGTCATCAAACGTAGCAAACTACTTGAGGTCACGTATGGCAGAAGTGTTTGTTATCCAACAAATGGTTTCCGGGGCGACGGCATGCCGTTATTATGAAAAAAATGCATTTTCGAAAATGATCGAAATAGCAAGTTAAACAAAGATACTTTGATCGTTCTAAAATAGTAAAAGTATGAATTTTTTTTAATATTCTAAGAATCCTAACATTCGTTGCAAATTGTACCTTCAATTCATTGAAAACTAACCATTTATATTTATTGCTACTTCCTTCCATGTAATAATCATTTGTAAAGATGTCTTCCAATTCATTAACTAAATTTAAAAATAATGTTAAAAAATTTATGTTGACCGAGGATTGGCATACTATATTTTCATCCTTGTCCTTTTTTAAATGATAAGATTTTTTTTTTAAATAATAAGTTTTTTTTTAAATAATAAGTTTTTTTAAATAATAAGATATTTGAGTTCCATTTGCACAAATCGAAATGTCACCCTAATTCTTTTGAACTTACTTTGCTTTTGGCAGGTATAAAATATTGTTACAAATCATTCTCAAATTACCCATCTGGTCTTCATATATTATATTATCATATTACAGCACGTCAATAAAACTATTTAAATGGTAATTATAGATCGATAATTAGTATGTAATATTAGTGTATTGAAAGTAGTGTATTTATATTGTGTTTTGTATGTAAAATGCATCCTCAAATTATAATTATTAACCTCAATACAGGCATTAGTCCTAGTGAGGTTAATTTATGTAAAAAAAAAAACAACAACAAAATGTATGGTGAGAATATATAAATAAATATATATTCAGTAATTGGGTACTTATTTTATATTGGTAGTAGATTTAAAATGACACCACTGAGATATCATCACAGACTCGGAAATTATTTTCTTGTCTGTTAGATATCTATGGATAAACTGACTCCGAATTTCCACCTGTCACTATTTGTTGGTTATGTTATTTGTCTTTATTCCTTTTGTCAATTTACACACCTTGAAAAAAACGATCACACCTTATCTCAAGAGTTCTTTCAACCTCATTATAAAGTTAAACTTTAGCAGAACTAGCAGTCCCTTACGTAAAAGCATGGATTCCACCGCCATCAAGTTAGAACCAGGCACAAGTGCTGAAGAGAGTGTTGCAGTGATTCTTACGGAAATCGATATAGAATATCCTTTTATCAAAGAAGAATGTGCGGAATCTATTTCTGAAAACTACTTAGGTATTGTATTGCCTTTTATTGGTGCACAACTATTATACAGTCGCTACATACAGTACAGTGTACAGTATAAAACTGCAGGTTTTTGCTTGTCTGCATATATCCGCTTGTCCGCCACGCAGAAGTCCGCCTACCGCAGAAAACCTTCTTCATATAATAAGATAATTTTATTATATGCCTGACACTCACCAGTGCGCATCGGCATGTGCGGCGTACAAACAAGGGAACTATATCACTTCTAGGTTGGAGATGTTGTGAGGGGAGAGTGTCAGTAGGGACATGTGTAAGGCGGCCAACCGTCCCGCATTGACAGCTGTAGTCCCGCATTGCAATATTTACAAAAATAGTCCCGCAAATCGTCTAAAGCGTCCCGCATGCCCCGCATTCCTACATTTTGTTGATATTGCTTATGGTAGTCAATTAAACTTCCTCTATCTTTAGACTATTTTAGCTATTTGGTTACGTTCAAGACGAAATTTGTCCTTAGAAAAGGCCCGAAGATATCGATCTAGGCATTGGTTTATTTATGTTAAAAGCAAGAGTCAAAGAGCGCCAGTGTAGTAGTGATTGAGTTGTTTTGTTTACGAATTAGTGCATGCCGTGATCCGTAATATTAATAACCCATATTTATCATTCAAATCAAATCAAATAATTTGTTGACCTTGCCGCCGACCGCGAAAAAGCGATGTTGTAAGTTCAGTGAAAACTTGCAAAAAGAATTTAATTTTTGGCAAAAGTGTTTACCTTCATTTCTTAATGTAGTTTTAATTCGCCGCATACAGATATAAATTAAACCATTTTTATACTCAGAATGTAAAATTCCATTTGGATTCATCTGCTGACATATTTCGTAGGAAAATATTTTCTTATTCGAAGTGCATTGGAGGGAACCTCACCACTTTCCAGTTAGAAAAATATTATCTTTTTCGAAGTGCATTTATAAAATTCTAGTTGCAGACTATATGTATGCTGCCAGAATCAAAGAGAAACCATTTTAATGTTCTGAGTGTAGTTTTAATTCGCCGTATACAGATTTAATTTAAACCACTTTCGTGTTCAGAAAGTAAAATTTCTGCTGTGGATTCATCTGCTGACACATTTCGAAGGAAAACATTCTCTTATTCGAGATGCAGTTATGAAATTCTAGTTGAAGACTGTTTATGTGTTGCCAGAATCAAAGAGAAAACATTTTCATGTTCTGAGTGTAGTTTTAATTCGTCGCATACAGATTTAATTTAAACCAGTTTTGGGTTCAGTATACGACAACAAGTTGCATATTCATCCTATTACGTGGTTACCAATCTCGATTTCAGAGAAAGCAGTTATAAATTTGTGGTTGAATTTATATACATGATTTTTATTGGAAGAATACTCTTTCTCTCAATTATGTGGTTATAAAAATCGGCATAAAGTGAGGTCGTAGTAACAAATAATAAAAAGGATTTATACCCCCCTCCCCCTTCCCCGGCTGACACCGACGCCACGTATCCCGCATTGATATTTTATAAAGTTGGCCGCCTTAGACATGTGTAATGTATAAATTCCGGTAGAACGTTACAAATACGAGCCGATTTTTCGCAAAAACGAGTTTTTTGAATTATCGGCTTTCTTTATCCCGAAATTTTTTGTTATATTTTCGATGATATTATGCGATTATCGTCGCATTTATTGGTTCAATTTTATTATTAAGTATTTTCTCGTAACAGTTGAAATGACTTCGACGGAGCCTTCAAATCTAGAGAATGTCACCATCAAACTAAGTGAAATTTGTTATACTGAAATAGATCACGAGGTTCCTGGTATGAAACATGAATACTTTGAGCTACCTGAAAGAATTCACCAAGCGGCGGGTAAGCCAAATTTCCTTGAAAGTATTTTTTATTATTTCGCTTATCCGTAAGGTACAGACTTAAATAAAAGGGGTAATCCACCATGCTGTTAAAACCATCCCAAGATCGGGGACAGGCGCGCCGAAACTCCATTTTTGTAATACCGCCGTCTTCCTATTGAGCGACACACGGCTACTTTAGTTTGCCTCAACTTCTTCTTGAGGAGCGGCACACGGCTACTTTAATTTGCCTCGACTTCTTCTTGAAGAGCGGCATACGGATACTTTAGTTTGCCTCGCTGTCTTCCTATTGAGCGGCACACGGCTACTTTAGTTTGCCTCGCTGTCTTCCTATTGAGCGGCACACGACTACTTTAGTTTGCCTCGCTGTCTTCCTATTGAGCGGCACACGCTGCTTTAGTTTGCCTCGCTGTCTTCCTATTGAGCGGTACACGGCTACTTTAGTTTGCCTCGCTGTCTTCCTATTGAGCGGTACACGGCTACTTTAGTTTGCCTCGACTTCTTCTTGAAGAGCGGTACACGGATACTTTAATTTGCCTCGCTGTCTTCCTTTTGAGCGGTACCCGGCTACTTTAGTTTGCCTCGACTTCTTCTTGAGGAGCGGCATACGGATACTTTAGTTTGCAGGGGTAATCCACCATGCTGTTAAAACCATCCCAAGATCGGGGACAGGCGCGCCGAAACCGAATGCATTTTGTTGATTAAATTACACCAATTATATTGCTAAAAGTTCATGCAGTAGGTGTAAGAGTGGGTTTATAGTATGTGTGTTCGGAGATCTGTATATATGTAGTAGTAAGGATTGCCAAGTATCTAAGACATTTTTAATTGTGACCTCTTTGACCCAGTGTGTGATATTATTTTTAAGTATTCAGTTACATATTATCAATGTTTTATTATTCCAGGTAGCATTAATGTGGAGACTGTACCCATCAAGGCAGAACCAGGACCCCGAGAAGAAGCTAGAGAGGGAATTCCTTATATGGAAATAGACATAGACCCGACAGATGTTAAAAAGGAATGCTTGGAGTACACTGAACGTATTGCCGAGAGTGCTGCAGGTAAAATCGATGTTTGTTTGAGTTTGTATTAATAATTTTCTCGTTTCTTTATACATACTCGTTTTAAACTTTACCCGCTATCTTTTTGCAGACAAAATACCGGACCTGAAGATGCACCCTGGAGAAAAACTTCATTTGTGTTCCTATTGTACCTTCTCCGGTTTATACAAATCAGATTTAACAAGGCACTTACGCACCCATACTGGAGAAAAGCCTTATACGTGTTCCTATTGTAACTACTCCTGCTCAAGCAAATTAGATTTAAAAAGGCACTTACTCACCCATACTGGAGAAAAACCTCATTCATGTTCCCATTGTAACTACTCCTGCTCACGCAAGTCACATTTAACAGTGCACTTACGCACCCATACTGGAGAAAAGCCTCACTCATGTTTCCATTGTAACTACTCCTGCTCACGCAAGTCAAATCTATCTGTGCACTTACTAACCCATACTGGAGAAAAACTCCATTCATGTCCCCAATGTAACTACTCCTGCCTAAGAAAATCAGATTTAAAAAAGCACTTACGTACCCACACTGGAGAAAAGCCTCATTCGTGTTCCCATTGTAACTACTCCTGCTCCCGCAAGTCACATTTAACAGTACACTTATGCACCCATACTTTTATTTATTTATTTATTTATTAACGCCGATTAAAGCGGCTTTTACAAAAGAATTACAATTATTTTACATATGAATACAGAATATACATAGATAAAAAATATGTACCTGAATTTTAAAAAATATAAATATAAAATACATAAAAAAAAGAACAATAGAAATTGTAGTATCAACATAAAAAGTACAACGAGTAGGTTATTATAAAATCAATACAACATATTATAAATCCCGGATAATATGTATTAAGAAATTAATACTTTAAAACTGTATTTGATATAATCAAGGTGAGAATCGCTGACAGACAGTTTTAATTAAGTAGTGTTTGTAAGAGGTTAAACTAGCAATGTTTATAGAATCATCCAAAACATATTTATTTCCAAGTACATGCAGGCGATTCATTATGGAATGGAGTTCAGCGTTAGATCCTGTATTGTTGCAATGATACGTTAATTTGAAACGAACTGATCGACTAGGTACATGGAAACATATTAACGAAAGAAGTTCAGGGGAGTTCAACAGGTTGGTAACGATTTTAAATAAATAAAATAGGTCTGAACAAATTCTTCTTTCTTTTAATGTATCGAGTCCCAATAATTGTAGCAGAGAGGGGTAATTGATGTTTTCGATGAATATTCCCAATTTAAAATTAATATAACGTAAAAATTTATGTTGAACTCGCTCAAGGGAATTCTCATGTACACTGTAGTAAGGATTCCAAATGGTGGAGTTAAATTCTAGTTGGCTTCTAACAAGCGAAGTGTAAAGTAATTTGATAGTTTTTAAATTTTTAAAATCCGTAAGACAAATCCTAACATTTGCATTGCTTTACTGGTTATATTATTAATATGTTTAATGAATGTTAATTTAGTGTCAAAGGTTATACCAAGGTCTCTTATTTCATCAACAGATAATAAAATGTGATTATTGAGAAAGTAGGTGAACAACAAAGGGTTGTTATACTGGAGCAAACCTAATTCATGTTCCCATTGCAACTACTCCTGCCCACGAAGGTCAGTTTTAACAGTGCACTTACGCACCCATACTGGAGAAAAGTATTATTCATGTTCCCATTGTGACTACTCCTACGCAGAAAAATCATCGTTAACATTAATGCTTCTATACTGGAGAAAAACCTTACTCATGTTCCCATTGCAACTAATCTTGCCCACGCAAGTCGGGTTTAACATCGCACTAACACACCCATATTGTAGAAAAACCTTTTTATGTTCTCGCTGTAACTACTCCCGCTCATAAAATCATCGTTAACGGAGCACTTACGCACCCATAGTGGAGAAAAACTTTATTCATGTCCCCATTGGAACTACTCCTGCTCAAGCAAGTCAAATTTAACAATGCACTTACGCACATATATGAGAGAAAAACCTTATTCTCATACTTAATTCCGATAACTGTATATGTTCACGAAGAGGATATTTACATTTTCACATTCGTACCCATGTTCAAGAAACTGCATTATCTTGTTCAGTCTGTAACTGTAATAAACAACTTAAAAAAAACCACCATCCAGAAATCCTTTTTAAGTTCCGATATTATTTGCTTGCACAGTTGAGAAAAAAAATCAGTTTTCACGTCCCAACTGCAACTTTTCATATTCTACAAAGAGTAATCTAATAATTTACATGTTTACCCACGGTAGATAGAAACCTTTTCCATATCCTGAGTATCCTGAGTCCCAGGACAAGCAAGGATTGCACATGCGCTCATCCAGCGCCCATTTACTAACCCAATTGGATTTTTTCTCCCAATATCTGGACCAGGGGTGGGGAACCTTTTTAGCTTCGCGGGCCATTTGGATGTTCATAATTGAACCCGCGGGCCGCACTTCGTAGGAAAATGATTTTCCTACAATTCTGGCTGTCTCCTACATAGTCTGCAACCAGATTTTTATAACTGCACTTTGAACTCAAGAATGGTTTCCTTCAAAATGCACAACCAAAACTGCAATTTTTCGTTGCATTCTGAACCCAAATATAGTATTAATTTGAGTTGAATTTGCATGCAATTTGGGAGGCGGGAATGGGTACCACCGCCCCGGGAACCTTTATTGGATAACCAACACCTCTGCCATAGGTCACCCCAAGTTGTTCCCTTCGTTTGGTGATTTTGCAGTGGTGCCCGGCTTCATGAGAAGAGGTTTGTCTAGGTCTTGGAGCTGGATGACCAGGACACACTGAACCCCAGATTCGTACCCCTCCTTTTCCTTCCCAGAACTCTCCTCTCCTTTTTTACCTAAAAAATCCTCCACACAGCACCCCAAAGATGACCTCAGGGAAATTATTTTTCTCAGGGCCTCCTGTGTGAAGCTCATTTAAATAAAATCTGGGAATTAAAACTACATTCAGAACATGAAAATGGCTTTCCTCCATCTCTGGCAGCACAAACTACGCAACTTAGAATTTTATAAATGCTCTTCCAAGATGAGAAATGCGTCAGCAAATGAAATCACACCCAGTAGCGTAGCGTGGGGTGGCGGGGGGGGGGGGGGGCGCCCCGGGCGGCGGCAAATTTTCACAATAATGTTTAAATATTATTTACGAAAAAAATTATTAAAGAGAAACATAATGTAAACATCGTTGTACCTCAGTGGCGTAGCGTGTGGGGAGTAAAGTAAGTTATTTTTTTTAAATGTTTAATAATTACTTGAAAATGTTCTTCGATACTTTTGTTTACGAATCCAACTTTTTCTTTTATTATTTATTATAAATGTCAGTAACTATTTTTTATAAGCTGCTAATTTCGTAATTCGTAGGAAAACCGTGCGCATATTATGAGAGAAATACTAATTAAAGCTGGGAACTCGCAAACAAATTCACTCTTAATTAAAACCAGAATTGTGTTCAGAATGTATCGATTGAATTTCAGTTGTGTATTCATCCGCTGATACATTTCGAAGGAGACCATCATCTTATTCGAAGTGCATTGAAGGTTATCCACCATATACCCGCCCCTCTACTAGACCTAGAAACTAGACCTCCCTCACTCGAAGTGCAGTTATAAAATTCTCTTTGCAGACTATGTACCAGAATCTATGCTGCCAGAATCAAAGAGAAACTATTTTCACATTCTTATTTTTTTTATTTTAAATACATAAACGGCTATACTGCCGTTTATAAATAAACATATAATAAAGTACAAAAGTAAGAAAAATAATATCATTACATAATAGTAGTTTTATACTTAAAAATAACATACAATCATTTTGTGCATCACAACAAAAAAGAACAAAAAAAGAACAATGAGAAATATCATCATTTCATTTCAACATGTCCATATTGCGTATATAAAGTTACATTTTGAAAAAATAATTTTTGAGTGCATGTTTATATTGCGCTGATTTTAAGAAATAAATGTCGCCGATGTTAGCATGTTCATTTCCCAAAATGTGTAATCGACTGATTGGTGAGTAATAATGTGATAATGTATGTGTGTTATTATAGTAGAAAGGTAGAGTGAGTCTATTGTTAGCGCGACCAGGGCAATGAAATCGTATTAGTTCTATTAAATCAGGGGTATCCAGGACCGAGTGAATTATTTTATATAATATTAATAGATCACAGATTTTTCTGCGATCTGATAAATTTACGAGATTAGTCCAGTTTAATAACAAATTATAGTCCACGGATTCTCTTGGAATAGCTAATTTAAAATTAATATACATAAGGAATCTATGCTGGACTTTTTCAATCGCTTGAATATTGTAATGTGGAGCCCAAATCGTAGAATTATATTCCAAAATGCTTCTCACTAGCGTTATGTATAAAATGCGAATAGTATCAATGTTACAAAATTGTTTGATTATTCTAATAATAAATCCTAAAATCTTAATTGCTCTATTAATAATTTTAGTTACCTATATTGCTAATAAATGTAAGTTTTGAGGTAAAAATAATACCTAGATCATTTATTGTTTCTTCTGAGTTTAATATAATTTTGTCAAGATTGTATTCATAAATGGTCGGTTTCTTTATTTTATAAAATCTTATTATTTGAC
The DNA here is from genome assembly GCA_917563855.2 of Limnephilus lunatus. Taxonomy (NCBI): domain Eukaryota; kingdom Metazoa; phylum Arthropoda; class Insecta; order Trichoptera; family Limnephilidae; genus Limnephilus; species Limnephilus lunatus. The sequence continues at coordinate 25,995,740 of OU830595.1, read as the reverse complement.
ATTTACTAATGTTAAGTGCCAGTTTATTGCTTATACACCAATTAAACAAGTTGTTTAAATTTTATTGTAAAATTATGCAATCAGAGGTATTTTTAATTTTTAATTTTTTATATAATTTTAAATCATCAGCAAATAACAGGATATCGACATCGGAAAAAACGTCTACAATGTCATTAATAAATAAAATAAACAGTACTGGTCCTAAATGGGAGCCCTGTGGCACACCACTAGTGGCAGAAAAGGCATCCGATATTACGTCATTTAACTTTACAAACAGTTGTCTTTTTGTTAAATAACTCTCTACCTATTTAAGAAAGTTCCCGGTTATACCCATACTCCTTAATTTATTTATCAATATTTTATGACAAACTTTATCGAACGCCTTGCTGAAGTCAGTATATATCGAGTCTACTTGACATTTATCTGCAAAGGCATTCGCTATAAAGTTTTCATATATCAGTAGATTTGTCAGAGTTGATCTATTCTTCATGAAACCGTGTTGAAACCTTGTTATAATCCCATTTAATTTAAAACTAATTTTATCCAAAATATTTTTTTCAAATAGTTTTGATATATTTGACTGTATACACACAGGTCTATAGTTGCGTATATCACATTTGTCACCTTTTTTCAATATGGGTGTGATGTACCTAACTATTATTCCATGCAATTGGAAAATATCCCGATGACAATGACATATTAAAAATTAAATAGAGGGGATACGACAAGGCATGTATAGGTACAGTGTTTCAATAGAATTGGTGGTATTTTTCAGGACCCGAACTTTTTTTAATATCTAATTTGTTAATATGGGTTTTAATTTCATTTATATCTATGTGAATGTTAGAAATTTGTAAATTGATGTTAGATGAAAAAAAAGGAATTTTACTATTATCAATTGTGTTGTCATATATACATCTTTAAAAAATGAAGCAAATAAATTAACAATAGTTTCTGCATTATTTCCATTTATGCCGTTATAAAACATGCTAGCAGGCATGCTATTTCATTTCTTTTTAATGACTTTGAGTACTTCCATAAAGTGTTGATGTCATTATTTGCAATTGAATTGTCCACATTATTTAAGTATTCTTTGTAACAATTTTTAGAAAGATCGTGACATTGGCGTCGAATTGAATTGAATATAATCTTTAATTGATTTAGAATTTTTGTACTTTTTATGTATTTTCTTCTTCAATAGAGTCAAGTCAATTAAATCTTTATTGAACCACTGAGGGAAAACATTTTTTTACATTTAATGTAAGTGTAACGGACGTGTTACATATCCTCGTATGTACTTTCAACGAAAAACATCCTTGGCGGTATCCTCTACAGTTCAGTGGTCATTTTTTGGGATTTTGCTCGAAAACCAAAAATCCCGCTTGGCCACTGAGCTCGTTAGTACCGTACCGCCAGCGATCTTTTTCGTTGAAAATATTTTTATGTTTGTTTTCCAATTAGAATTTAAAAGTTATTCTAATTGTAATATTGTATTAATAAAATACTTTCATTTTTATATGTACAATGCCCCCGGTGCAACAAATAAACGCTATTATGCTCAGGTTGCCACCAGGGACATTTTTCAACTTTACATTTCACTTGTATTTTTTGTTTCCTTTTTTTTTGACATATTGTTAATTATTTTTAGTTACGATCCTTGTAGGATAAAGAAACTAAGAAATTTCATTCCGCAGTCCTACAAGGCATCGAGGGAAAGAGAGCCTGAGTCTCTAGCCCTTAAATTACTCAAACTAGGGCAATAAATGACCCTCAAAAAACACAATTTTCGGTAAAAATACGTTTTTCCGATTTTAAAAATCCAGGTGCCCCGTAAGATGGTGAAACAAACAGGTTTCATTAACACATCTTACGGGGGACCTCGTAAAAATAACACTGTACCTGTAAATAACCAGATATTCAGCCAAACGGCAAATCAATTTATATTTTATGCGATTTAGCTCAAAAATGAGCTAAACGACTCTAACTAAAAATCTAGCAATAGACAATTGGTTTATTTCATGATTACTGTATAATAACGAACACATATGTACACAATTAACTCTGTAGAATTATTATAAAAAACACATTTTAAGCGACCGCCTTCAACGGTGACACCGGCAAAATAGGGTGCCCACATAATGACCGCCCTATTTATACCATTTGGTCTGAGGACGAAAACCCCTCCACTTTTTATAAAAAACACTGTCCGAACGCTGTCGGGTACAAGTACCCCTTATATACCATGCCAATTTTCAAATAAATCAGTTCACTTCGACTCTTCAAAACTTGTTTTATTACTTGTTACTTAAGAAGTATTTTCTTCAACACCAGCTGCCTCCCGCCGACTTCTGCCTGTCTTCCGTCCTGGTGCCTACCTCCTCCAGACAAGCCGGCCCTACTCCAGGACACCGCAAGGCGCCAGGCTCAGGCAGAAGAATAGGCACATCCAGTGTCCCTTACTCATCAGACACTGGGTGCAGGAGGCCAGCTTTTATTATTTTACGCATCATACATCCTCATCAGCGTGCACTTAGACCCGGACCTATTTTACAGTTCTTGTAAAGGCGTCACGTCTGTTACAAGTGGTCCTTCGAGCCGGATCTACAGTCCACGCCAGGATGTCTCCACCCTAGCTGAGATCCAAGAAGACGGCCCAAGAAGATGGGTCGCCTCCACCCCCTGCTGCTGAGCTACCTACTGCCCCGGACGCTGGTCCTGAAGTCCTGGACATGCCTGACGACATATCTGATGCCACGCCCCGGCCCTCGCCCAGCACCACTCCTGAGACAGGCACCGCAGACAGCGATGACGAGCCACCGCCCTCTACATCTACCGAGGATACGTTGCGCCAACTGCGACGACAGCTTCGCCACCAAAACAAGCAGATTGAACGGCTGATGGCAGCCCTTCAACCACAAACCCATGTAGGGCCTGCACCAGATGCGACAGGGCCCGCACAACCCGGCGCCGCAGGGCTGGCACAACCCAGTGCTGCAGGGCTGGCACAACCCGGTGCCGCAGGGCTGGCACAACTCATCGCAGCGAGTACTGCTTCGGAGCCAACCAGCCATGGACATCCGGACCAAGGAGAACCTTGGCAACTACAAGCATCATGGATGCACCCTGGACCTTCCGGCCCCGTACCGCCCTTGCCTCTGCACAATACAAGGCAACGAGAAGCTGTACGAGAGATGCCCGTTGGACCTGTATCTCTGGTAGACCAGAGGCACCCCTCACCGGCGCAGCCAGGGCCTGGAGGCCCCGCGCCGCAGCCCCCTCACTCTGATGGGGGCCCCGGATGGATGCAGCATGGACCTTCCGGCCCCGTACCGCCCTTGCCTCTGCACAATGCAAGGCAACAAGAAGCCGTACGAGGGATGCCCGCTGGACCTGTGCCTCTGGTAAACCAGAGGTACGCATCACCGGCGCAGCCAGGGCCTGGAGGCCCCGCGCCGCAGCCCCTTCATTACAATGGGGGCTTTGGATGGCTGCAACCTGGACCTTCCGGCCCCGTACCGCCCTTGCCTCTGTACAATACAAGGCAACGAGAAGCCGTACGAGAGATGCCCGTCGGACCTGTGCCTCTGGTAAACCAGAGGTACGCATCACCGGCGCAGCCAGGGCCTGGAGGCCCCGCGCCGCAGCCCCTTCATTACAATGGGGGCTTTGGATGGCTGCAACCTGGACCTTCCGGCCCCGTACCGCCCTTGCCTCTGTACAATACAAGGCAACGAGAAGCCGTACGAGAGATGCCCGTCGGACCTGTGCCTCTGGTAGACCAGAGGTACGCATCGCTGGCGCAGCCAGGGCCTGGAGGCCCCGCGCCGCAGCCCCCTCACTATGATGGGAGCCTTGGATGGATGCAGCCTGGACCTTCCGGCCCCGTACCGCCCGTACCTCTGCTCAACCCGAGGCAACGAGAAGCCGTACCGGAGAAGCCTGTCGGACCCTATGCATCATCAGCACAGCCAGGGCCAGCAGCCCCTGTGCCACCACCCCCTTACTACAATCACGGGGATCCAGCCTCATACTCGCAGTGGACACATCCTGGGCCATCTACACATGTGCCGCCGGTACCACTGCGCGAACAGGAGTACCGAGCGCCAGCACAACCTGATGACCAGCATCTGCTCCGCATCTGGCTCCGGCCTGCCGATGTTCCTCCACAACCAAGTGCGGACGAGACGGCCCGCCACACCAGCGCCTGGATCCACCAAGCGGATAACCCGATGGCTCAGTTCACCTGCGCGCTCACGGAGGCCATAAGGGCTTCAAGGGCTCAGGACAGCCCTCATCCCACAATTGAGGATGACCCCCGGATGGCTGCACTCATCGCCAGGCAGTCAATGGCCAAGGATCTGCCCACCTTCTCTGGTGACCCGCTGGAGTGGCCCACCTGGAGGGCACAGTTCACACAGTCAACCTCAACCTGCCGGATGACCAGCAGCGAGAACCTCATCCGACTTCAGCGAGCCCTCAAAGGAAAGGCCCGCGAAGCTGTGGGCCCCCTCCTGATGGACCCTACCCAAGTGCCAGAGATACTGGCCGTGCTGGAGCAGCGCTACGAAGGGACGAATTCACTGGCTGCCCTGATGTTGGACAAGGCCAAGAAGCTTCCACACATGACGGCAGAGGCATCACTAGAAGACATAGCAGACTTCTCGGGGACTGTGCAAAACCTCTTCACTCCGCTCCCTAAACAATGAGGGATATCTCACCAACCCGGCGCTCCTCAGCGACATCGCGGGGAAGATGCCATGCACGATGCGGTTGGCGTGGCTGATGGAAGTGCGGCATTACGAAGTGCCTGCCACCATCTGCCAGTTTGCCGCCTTCCTGAAAACCGTCGCGAACGCCATCTCCAAATCGGGTATGGTCGACCCCGCGAGGTCTAGACCACGTCGCGAGCAAACCTTTGCTACCTCAGAACAATTCGGGCCGCGAAATAGTGAAACGAGTCGTAAGTCACCACAAAATGACAGTTCGCGGAAAATACAAAACGAAAGTTCGCGAAAAGTACAAAACGAAAGTGCGCGAAAGTATGACCGTTCGCGAAAAAACGAAAGTACGCGAAACACAAATCGTAGTGATAATGTGACACCCCACTGTGACTTTAACAATCGTGAAGGGTGCGTACAGTGCGGTGAAAGGGGCCACTGCCTCCGTGAATGTCGCGAGTTCGCAGCGAAGGACGTAAAACTTCGCTTTGAGACAGTTAAAAGTTCTGGATTGTGTCGTGTATGTTTAGATGGCAAGCACTGGCTCAAACAATGCAAATCCCGGGACTGGTGCGGTGTTGGAGACTGTCGCGCTCCGCACCACAAGTTACTGCACGACCCATCGTTCGTAAAAAACACCACAACAGCTGATGTCCACCACATGTGACGCCAGGCCGACGGCGCCGTGCTAAAAGTTGTGCCAGTGGTGCTGACGGGCCCCACGCTGCCGATCTCCGCGTTCGCGCTGCTGGATGAGGGATCAACGATCACACTGATTGACGCCGCCACGGCAGAAAAAATTGGCGCTACCGGACCCGTCCAAGGACTACGGCTCCACGGGGCAAAAGGCATGTGCTCCTCAGATCAAGCATCACGCCGCGTGCAGGTCACACTGCGCGGCGCCGGGATAGGCACCAGCTACCACATCAAGGCGAGCACCGTGAAGGGCCTCAGCCTCCCAGAACAAAGGGTTCCTGGCGGGTACGTCACACCCACACTTCTCATCGGGCAGGACAATGCTCACCTCACTGTCTCGAGGGAAGTGCATGAAGCCCGTGACTCTACGCGAATATTGTCACGGACTGCCCTGGGGTGGATTACCCACGGAGGAGGGACTCCCACCAGTGAAGACTCGGTCACCACTCTGACCCTGCACGCTGAAAATCACAAAGATGACCTGCTGAGTGACTTGATACGAACAAACTTCGCAGTCAACTCCCTGGGGATCACATCAGCCTCCCGGGACACCACCTGTCAGATGACGTCCGGCAGATGGCAGACTGGCCTGCTATGGAAAAACGAAAATATCACGCTGCCCGACAACAAAAAATGTGCGCTCAAAAGATTGTGGTCCCTGGACGAGGAAATAAAGGTAGGTCTTTGGCATGTTCCCTGAAACCTACCTCTTTCTCAAGGCGTTTTGAGTTTTTTAGTGAATAATTTTGTTGCACCCGTAAACGAACGGATTTAATTGATTCGCACCACCACAGCCCAAGAAGACGCATTCGGCACCGATTTGAATGCTCTTCGTCAAGGAGCTCCCTTACCAAATGGCAGCCGGCTCAAAACGCTGAACCCCTTCCTAGGACCCGATGGCCTGCTGAGGATGGACTCAAGAATACGGACCACCAGCAGAGTCTCCCGAGATGTACGGATACCCATAATCTTGGATGGAGACCACGCCTACACACGACTCCTAGTGAACCATCATCACCAGAAGGCTGACCACCCAAGTACAGAGAGGACAATGGCAGAGGTACAGGGCAGCTACTTTGTGCTACGACTGCGCACAAACATCCGCAGACTCGCCCACAACTGCCCCACCTGCAAGATGCGCAGAAGCAAGCCGGCTCCACCACTGATGGGACCCTTGCCACCATCACGGCTCGCCCACCATGTTCCCCCCTTTACAAACTGCGGGTTGGACTATTTCGGGCCCATGGACATCACCATCGGCAGACGTCGGGAGAAGCGGTACGGAGCCCTCTTCACCTGTCTGTCCACACGTGCTATCCACCTCGAGCTGGCTACTTCCCTGTCTGCCGACTCAGCCATCATGGCCCTACAACGCATGACGGCGCGCCGAGGTCAACCAAAGACAATTTACTCAGACAATGGGACCAACTTCCACGGAGCAGACAATGAACTGAAGGACGCCCTGAACTCGCTCAAAGATGACGCCCGGATGAGGGATCATCTAACTTCAAAAGGAATAGAATGGAAATTTATTCCACCAATGTCTCCTCATATGGGGGGAGCATGGGAACGCCTGGTGCGCTCAGTCAAGCACGCCCTGCGAGCCATCCTGAAGGAGAGGGCCCCAAGAGAAGAGACCCTACGAACAGCACTGGCCGAGGCTGAGTGGACCGTCAACAACCGTCCTCTTACACACGTCTCCGCAGACCCGAGAGACGAGGAGCCCCTCACTCCCAACCACTTTCTATTGGGAGCAGCAGGCAACCGGCCCCAGTTGTCATTATACGGCAAACAAGAGGAGGAGGTATGTCTCCGCCGCCAGTGGCGCATCAGTCAGCAGCTAGCTGACATGTTCTGGAGGCGGTGGCTCCGCGAATACCTCCCCACCTTGGTTACCCGACAAAAATGGCACCAGACCGTCAATCCCATCAAGAAAGACGACCTGGTGGTCATCATGGACCCTGCGATGCCCTGCAACAGCTGGCCTCGCGGCCGAGTCCTCGACACCACCCCTGCTGCAGACGGCCAAGTAAGGACCGCCCGAATCCAGACGAGCACCGGAGTCTACGTACGACCTGCCGGCCCCGCCCACCGATGCAGCTTCTTCTACTCAAACACGTCGTGAAGACTAGTGCAGCCAAGCTGCACGGGGGGAGTGTAACGGACGTGTTACATATCCTCGTATGTTCTTTCAACGAAAAACATCCTTGGCGGTATCCTCTACAGTTCAGTGGTCATTTTTTGGGATTTCGCTCGAAAACCAAAAATCCCGCTTGGCCACTGAGCTCGTTAGTACCGTACCGCCAGCGATCTTTTTCGTTGAAAATATTTTTGCTTGTTTTCCAATTAGAATTTAAAAGTTATTCTAATTGTAATATTGTATTAATAAAATACTTTCATTTTTATATGTACAATGCCCCCGGTGCAACAAATAAACGCTATGATGCTCAGGTTGCCACCAGGGACATTTTTCAACTTATCATTTCTCTTGTATTTTTTATGTTTCCTTTTTTTTTGACATATTGTTAATTATTTTTAGTTACGATCCTTGTAGGATAAAGAAACTAAGAAATTTCATTCCGCAGTCCTACAAGGCATCGAGCGAAAGAGAGCCTGAGTCTCTAGCCCTTAAATTACTCAAACTAGGGCAATAAATGACCCTCAAAAAACACAATTTTCGGTAAAAATACGTTTTTCCGATTTTAAAAATCCAGGTGCCCCGTAAGATGGTGAAACAAACAGGTTTCATTAACACATCTTACGGGGGACCTCGTAAAAATAACACTGTACCTGTAAATAACCAGATATTCAGCCAAACAGCAAATCAATTTATATTTTATGCGATTTAGCTCAAAAATGAGCTAAACGACTCTAACTAAAAATCTAGCAATAGACAATTGGTTTATTTCATGATTACTGTATAATAACGAACACATATGTACACAATTAACTCTGTAGAATTATTATAAAAAACACATTTTAAGCGACCGCCTTCAACGGTGACACCGGCAAAATAGGGTGCCCACATAATGACCGCCCTATTTATACCATTTGGTCTGAGGACGAAAACCCCTCCACTTTTTATAAAAAACACTGTCCGAACGCTGTCGGGTACAAGTACCCCTTATATACCATGCCAATTTTCAAATAAATCAGTTCACTTCGACTCTTCAAAATTTGTTTTATTACTTGTACTTAAGAAGTATTTTCTTCAACACCAGCTGCCTCCCGCCGACTTCTGCCTGTCTTCCGTCCTGGTGCCTACCTCCTCCAGACAAGCCGGCCCTACTCCAGGACACCGCAAGGCGCCAGGCTCAGGCAGAAGAATAGGCACATCCAGTGTCCCTTACTCATCAGACACTGGGTGCAGGAGGCCAGCTTTTATTATTTTACGCATCATACATCCTCATCAGCGTGCACTTAGACCCGGACCTATTTTACAGTTCTTGTAAAGGCGTCACGTCTGTTACAGTAAGGCACACTTTTTTCTATGATATTGTGAATTATTTTATAGAATACGTTGATATTTTCGTTAATATTTTCTTGTTTTAAAAAAGTCCAATCAGTAGCATTTAAGCATTCATTAATATGATTAAAATCAGCTTTATTAAAATTGTGAAGTGATTTTTTGCACTGTAGATTTGGTATTTTATTTATTGATACGCTTATATTTAATGGAGGATGATAGTTATCTACAGGTAATAATATTTCACTTGATTTTACTACAGTTACTGAAGTATCACTTGAAAATACCAAGTTCAGTATTTTGTTACCTATTAAAATTTTCAATTTTATTTAATTGTGTTAGATCATAGATTCTCAACCTTTTTTTGCCCACCGCCCACTTTGAGAATATTAATTTTTCTAGCGCCCCCCAACTCGTGAATCTGAAACAGCAATTGTCGTCACGATTATATTTACCACAACGGTGGTGGAGGGAGGGGAGTGAGGGGGAGGGGGTTATATACATAAAATAAATTTCAAGATATATGACAATTTGAAAAAAATTGAAAGACATTGCTGGAGTCATCCGTTTTTATCGCTTTTTGCTGTTCGCTGACGATCTAAAATTATTTCTTCTAATAATGGGATGGGGCGAAATGGGATATAATAATAATATTTTTTTATTAATTTCTTACACCATTACAAATTTGACTTTATTATATATAAGAAATAAGGCAAGAAATATGGTAATTTAAAAAAAAATCAGGCGGTGTTGAAGATTTCGTCAATGCGGAGAGACTCTTTCAAGAATCAAAAGAATTTCCCTTTTGAATCTCTCCTCACTGACGCTAAATATATCAATCTCGGAGGAGATTTGGTTCAGAAGTAATATACTCTTCCCTACCGGGAAAACCATTGGCATGATAGTCCTATAGGCAGGAAGATAGAATAATCTATGACGACGCTGTCTAAGTTAGTCATCTGGAACATAGAGACACACGCGCTTCAAAATGGCTGAGTTCTCAATATAGCCTCACAGCAGTCTGATGGCGGATGGCGGTATACTCCTCTCTTCTGAGCTGCAGGGAGTGAAGTTCCAGCATGCCCAGAAGAAAGTTCGTCAGGTAGAGCCATAGATAGTGGTCGTACTCCCTCATGTAGATCTTAGAAACTTTTTTTGAACCCTTTCAAACATAAGGATCATCATCTCATCTTATGAGGATTCTAGATAAGCGAACCACTCTCCAGCCTATTGCGGACCAGGGAGAAGTATAAAATCTTCAGAGCACGGGTATCGCGAAAAACTCTGACGGTTATATGAGGACGAAATGTCAGCTTACTTTCATACATAATCCCAAGATCCTTTATATTTGTAACTCGTTTGAGATTATGACCGAGCATAGTGTACCTGTAGTAGGTGAGACTGGTATACTCTAATAAAAGTCAGAACTACGCATTTTAAGATATTGAAATGAAGCTGCTTTCGTTGACACCCTCCTGAAATGTTATCAACCAGCTTGAAGGCGCTGGCAGTCCTCAATATTTCTTAATGGAAAAAATAATTTTAGATCGTCAGCGAACAGCAAAAAGCGAGAAAACGGAGGACACCAGCAATTTCATTAATGAAAATAGAAAAGAGAAGAGGTCCTAGGATCGATCCTTAGGGAACCCCAGAAAAAAAACGAGAAATTCAGCAGATTGGAAGATTCCGTGTGTGACAAATTGCTTTCTGTTCCTGAGGTAACTTTTAAAAAACTTTAACATCCGAAGGGAAAAATCCAACTGGGCAAGTTTTATGAGTAAGATATTATAATTCATAGTATCAAAGTCTTTGGAGAAGTCGTTATACGAACAGTCTACTTTGTATCCACTATCTAGCGACCTAGCAACATAGTCGGTGAAAACCATCAGATTGGTTTCAGTGGATCTTCCTTTCCTGAAACTATGCTGTCTGGGGCTAATGTATGCGTCTGTCTGAGGCATAAGGAATTTATGAATTAATTGTTCAAATAGTTAAGCTGTTAGCGGGAGCTGATAGTATGGCAACTGGTCTATAATTTTCGATTACCTTTTTCGAACCTTTCTTAAAAATAGGACATATTTTTGGAAGCTTTCCATACTTCAGAAAAAGTGGAAGTACTAATAGCGAAGTTAATGATAAGACATATACCTAATGGTAGTTTTAGGAACTCGGTGCACCCTTTAATAAAAAAATACGGGGACGAAGTCTGGTCCGATAGAGGGTGAGTTCTTCATAAGACTTATGGCACTCATAAGGTCATATTCCGTAAATATATCGAAATCAAAGTTTGAAGCTCCTCTGGTAGTAAATGTGGCCGTATTATTAATGTCTAGAAGTGGAAGGTCTTTATTGTAGATCGATTGAAAATGATCAGCAAATGCGTTAGCCACACTCAAGCCACGAAATTCTTGATTACCTTTTATCATGGTGTGTTCAAGACTGCCATCCTATTTCAGACACGTAGGCTCGATAGGCCACTCGAAACTCGCGCCTAACTAACGCTCGGTAAGAACTACATAGATCGTTTTCACTCTGAAGGCCTCCAGTTTTCCAACGCTTATGAAGGGAGTGTTTGATCTCTATATTCGAGACGACTTCTCTCGAGAACCACTTCTCAGATACTTGCGACCACCACCGCTTGTCGTTAGCAAACGAAGCGCACTAGATTCCTCGTTAATATCAATTAGGATAAACTTGTAAATCATTTTAATAATTTTAAAATTACAGCGCGCAGCGAAAAAGACGTACGTCCTGCCGGCATCTGGAGCACTAAAGGGGTAAGATGGGTTTCCCTGGGTCTTCTACCGCCCCCCTGAAAGTCTGAAACGCCCCCCAATTTGCTCTTGGTCTTCCACCGCCCCCCTGAAGGTCTGAAACGCCCCCAAGGGGGCGTTATCGCCCACGTTGAGAACCTATGTGTTAGATTTATAAAATTTGACATGCTTATTTATTTATTTATTTATTTAAGGAACATAAACAGTCTTAGTAATAAAATATACATAAGAGGATTGTACTAGACGTTTGTACATAAATTGCAAAATAGGGAGCTGGACACAACTTGGCACGCCAATGTCTTTTACTTCTGGATTAATGACTCTAAGTTAAATTAGCAAAACTGAATCTATTACTGTTGTAAAACATTGAAAATTGATTCTAGTTATAATGGCCAAAACTGAATTTAGTTACTTAATTTAATATTGATTTGCACTTTGGAGACTTTTGGAGACTGTTGGGGTCAGGATAATGGGATACTGGGAGAAAGGTAGAACAGAATTTAATACTGATTAAAAACACTTTTTAAGTAGGTTAGAACTTGGAGACTTCAGTTTCTTGGAGACTTGTTACTTCTTGGCTGGTAGTTTTTGAACTGATTTCCTACCGGTTTGCCGTTTGTTTTATAGGGCAAATCCGGGTTGGACTTTTGGAACACAGAACCTCCCTGTTTCTGAAGGGTGCTTGCGTTTACGTATTTTTCCCAATCGCTATGATTTTCGAGCAGATGTGTTAAAAATCCGTGTGATAACCTTTGCCAAGACAGTCCTGTTCCAATAAACCGAAGTCTCACATAATTTTTATTGTTTCAACAAGAAAAGGTACAAGTTTACAAATGTGATACAAGATACAATATCTAGAAGTAAATATTTTCTTAAAGTGCAATAATCACTGGTAGACGACAGTTTTTTGAGGTTTTATTGTAGTATATACCTATTTTTAGGTGATGATATATATTTCTTGATTCAAATTATTCCCGATTTCCCGAAATTTAGCTCCGAGTTTTTCGGAATGTAAATTGGCTGTCGTAAATATTTACGATTCAAACATTTCCTTTGTTCAGCATTGACCAATGGCGCCGCGTCTGGTAGCAGGGTGGGGATAACGTAAATACTCAATCATTTCCTTGATTTTGATCATTGCTGTCTGGGGTCCCTGGTGGAAGTATTACGTGGTTATTCAGATGTGTTTTCGAGTCCAATGATGCTGCAGCATGTATTTATTATCAATTGCGTTTATGTTTTCAATTGATAAGTTAATTGTAGAATGTAATAGCATTGTAGACATCATTCCAAATGCACAGTGTTTCGTTGGCCAATGAGAGCACTCCCTTTGTTTCGTAGGTTATTGGAAGGGGTAACGCGCAGCGGCACGGTATTATGTGGAAGCGTAAATTCCATTCTTGAATTCTCAGGGTTGTCATACGCTTTCGTCGACACGTTCGATACACTCCCCCCAGTGCAGTCTCGACTGTGCTCAGCTACTTCGTCGGGCGTGTCCTTTTCCGATGTCTGAGTTCTGAATCGGGTGTCTTCGCAACTGGTACAGTTTCGTTAGTTGTTGGTGTGGCAGGCAGGATGACGGCGATTTTGACTGCCGGCCTTACGTATATCCCAGTACTGGTTTGGATCCGAGCAGTTCTGACCTGTCCATCAGCTGCAGGTGTTGCTTCGAGGATACGGCCACGTGGCCAACTGTTTCGAGGCAGTGCTGGGTCCATGATGATCACTAGGTCATCCTTCTTAATTGGTGTAGTTGGATGGTGCCATTTTTGTCGGGCAGCCATGGTAGGTAGGTATTCGTGCAGCCATCGCCTCCAGAAGGTGTCTGCAAGTTGTTGTCCGATGCGCCACTGGCGGCGTAGGCATACTTCCTCTTCTTTTTTGTCGTAGAAGGATAATTGGGGGCGCTTCCCAGCCGATCCCAGCAAAAAGTGGTTGGGTGTTAGAGGTTCTTCATCACGCGGGTCGACTGAAATATGGGTGAGTGGTCGGTTATTTACCACAAACTCGGCTTCTGCAAGTGCTGTGCGTAGAGTTTCTTCTTTTGGTGCTCTTTCTTTGAGTGTTGCGCTTAGGGCTTTCTTTACTGATCGTACTAGTCTCTCCCAAGCTCCCCCCATGTGGGGACTCAGCGGTGGTATAAAGTGCCACTCGATGCCCTGGGTAGCTATTGCGTCAATCATTCTGGCGTCTTGACTTATTGACAGCAGGGCGTCCCTCATCTCGGTGTCAGCTCCGTGAAAATTTGTTCCGTTATCCGAGTACATGGCTGTGGGTTGTCCTCTGCGGGCGGTCATTCTTTGAAGGGCCATGATGGCCGAGTCGGCAGTCAGTGAAGCGGCTAGTTCTAGGTGAATGGCGCGCGTTGAGAGGCAGGTGAAGATGGCTCCGTATCGTTTTTCTCGATGCCTACCGACCGTGATAGCCATAGGGCCGAAATAGTCAAGCCCGCAGTGTGTGAATGGACGGACGTGATGCATCAGGCGGGGTGGTGGTAATGCGCCCATCAGAGGTGGAGTCGGTTTGCTGCGTCGTATGAAGCAAGTGGGGCAGACGTGCGTTAGTTTCCTGATTGTTGTGCGTATTCGTATTATGAAGAAATGATTGCGTATTTCTGCAATTGTTTTCTCAGTACTAGGATGATCCGCCTTTTTGTGGTAGTGGCTGATTAGGAGCCGAGTGTAGGGTTCGTCGCCGTCCAGTATTATGGGGGTTCGGGCCACACTCTTTGTTCTTTCCAAGGCTCGTAGTCGGGTCCCCATTCGTAGAAGGTCGTCTGGTCCAAAGAAGGGGTTCAGCGAGTTGAGGCGACTGCCAGTAGGTAGTTTTTGACCTTGTCGGATGGTGTGTAGATCAGTTGTGAAAGCGTTTTCCTGGGACCTTTTGATCCATTTTTGTTCTGCTGCTTTTATCTCCTCGGCTAGTAGTGGGCCTTCTACTGGTTTGTTGGGCCCCATCTTGCATCGTCTGATAAAACGGAGGATCCAAGCTGTGGAGCGGATTAGCCGGTGCCATGAGGAGAACCGCTCTACTGATGGGAGTGCTTCGCCCTTGGTGGACACAAGGCCAACGTAGTGAGGTTTGACTTCTAGTGTTAGGTCGTCAGGCCTGTGGGCGGGTGCCCGTTCTTTCGGCCATGCACCCTCCGGGGAAGTGAGAAAGGCTGGGCCGGTAAACCACCTTCCTTCTGGTGTTAGGTCTGGCACCTCTAAGTCTCGTGTTCCTATATCAGCTGGATTGAGTTTTGTGGGTACCCATTTCCAGTCGGGTATGTTGGTTAGTTCGTCTATTTCGCCCAATCGGTTTGCCACAAAGGTTGAGTAGGCGCGTGGGTCGGTGCGTAACCAGCATAGTACAGTTGTGGAGTCTGTCCAGAAGCAGGTGCGGGATATCAGGGCTTTGCTTTCCTTTTGGATCGTCTGGGCTAGTCTCGCTGCTATGAGGGCGGCTTGAAGCTCGAGGCGTGGAATGGAGAGAGGCTTCAGTGGTGCTACCTTGCATTTACTTGCAAGGAATGTTACTCGTAAGGATCCATTTATTTCTTCGGTGAAGTAGGCCACGGCACAGCAAGCTTGCTCCGATGCGTCGCAGAAGAGGTGTAGAGTTACGTTGTTCTGTTTGTTTGAGAGGCAACGTCTCGGGATTGAGATGCTGTTTGTGTGCAGCAGGCTCAGCCAGTCTGTCCATCTCTGGGCGTGTTCGGGGGTAATGGGTTCGTCCCAGCCGACGCTTGAGCGCCACACTGCTTGCAGTAGCATCTTAGATCTGATGGTAAGGCAGGCAACGAAGCCGACTGGGTCAAAGATCTTCATTACTATGGATAATAGTTGCCGCTTGGTAGGTTGTGTGGCCGTGTCGGGGGAGATCGCCTCGCGAAATGAGTACAGGAAGCGGTCTGTGGTGGGGTCCCAGATCAAACCAAGCACTCGTTCTGTCTCTGGACCTCCACTGCTGATCTGTATCGCGGAGCTGGCACGGTCTTCTATGGGTACGCCAGCTAGGGCCACCGGGCTATTAGACGCCCAATTTGTCAAGTGGAACCCTCCTTTCGCGAGGAGGGCACTTACACTTTGGGCTAGTGTAGCAGCTTCATTGGGTGTGTCTGTTGCATCTAGGTAGTCGTCCATGTAGAACTTGGTGCGTACGGCTTTTGCGGCGGCCGGGTACTCGTGCTCGAATGTTTCGGCCACTTTATTTCGGACGAATTGGGCACTGCTTGGGGAGCAGGTGGCTCCGAACATCATTGATGACATTTGATAGGTGTCTGGTTCATGATGGGGTGATGTCCTCCACAGGAAAAGCTGGGACGGCTGGTCTTCTCGCCTTATTTTTATTTGCAGGAACATTTCTTTGATGTCTGCAGCAATGGCGATGTTTCCTTCCCGGAAGCGTATTATATTCCCCAGGAGGGAGGACAGCAGGTCAGGACCAGTAAGCAGCTGATCATTGAGGGAGGTTCCTCGGCATCGGCTTGCAGCATCGAATACCACTCTGATTTTTCCTGGCTTATTTGGGTTGATTACTGCGAAGTGAGGCAGGTACCATTTGCGAGGTGTGGTGGTGGAAGCTTCATGGCCTGATAGCTTCTTGGCATAGCCTTTGTTGAGAAGTTGACTTATTTTGTCATTGTAGGCCACTGCTAGATTTTTGTCTTTTGCTAGCTTTTTCTCCAGAGACAGAAGTCGCTTCAGCACACACTGCCGATTGTCAGGTAGCGAGACTTCTGGATTGCGCCATAGTAGACCAGTTTCCCACTTCCCTGTAGGAAGAGGACGGGTAGTTGCATTCATAAGTGCAATGGCCTGTTGTTCGCTTGCATTGACTCTGGTGGCTGATGTTACTCCGAGCGAGTCGATGGCGAAGTTGGTTTTTACTAGCTCCCTCAATTGTATGTCTGCGGCCGTTTCTGATTGTAGTGCCAAAGTGGTAGTCGTGTTATTATCTCTGGGGTTGACTCCCCCATGAGCGATCCATCCTAGTGCGGTGCGTGATGCTATTCGCGTAGTATCATTGCATTCACGAACTTCCCTTGACACAATTAGGTGAGCGTTGTCTTGGCCTATTAGCAGCTTCGGGACGACAGACCTTCCTTGGATCTGTTGCTCCGGCAGGTTGAGGTTGCTTATTGTGCTGGCAGAGATGTGGTATGTATTACTGTTGCCCGCACCTCGTATTCTTAGTCTCACTCGTTGGGAGAGATTGTCAGAGGTGCACATTCCTTTGGCACCGTGGATTCGCAGTCCGTGAACTGGGCCGTTTGCTCCGACTTGTATTGCGGTGTCAGTGTCAACAAGTGTTACTGTGGATCCTTCGTCCAGGAGAGCAAACACTGACACTTCTTCTTTGTTGGGAGCGCTTAATATTACTGGCGCAATTTTTAACAGTACTCTCTGTCCGGAGTCCTGGCGTCACAAGTTGACATTTTCCACGGTGCTTTTTCGTACGAACTCGGGATTATGTAGCAGGGGGTGGTGTGGGGATCGGCAATCCCCTACTTTGCACCATTGGTTTATTTTGCAGCTTCGTGAGTGGTGTTTTTCTAAGCACTTGCGGCATAACCTTCCCATGCGTACAGTTTCCCATCGAAGTTCAACATCTTTGGCTGCGAATTCTTTGCATTCGCGGGTTTTATGATCGCCGCCACATTGGGCGCAGCTTTCGTCGGCTGTTTTTCTTTTTCGGCTTGGTCCAGGGTAAGTATGTGCCTCATTCATTTTGCGTTTCATCGGGGCGATCTTTTCTTTTGGGCCGTCCTCGATTTCTTCTTGATGTCCGGCATGTATTTGCTCATGGCTCGGTAGAAGTCGCATGCGATCACTATCTTCTTCCTCCTGGTACCCGGCATGTATTTGTTCACGGCGTGGTCGGGATCGTATGTGGTCCACCATCCCGCTGTTTGGAATTGCGTTTGATACCTCTTTCAGAAAGGCAGCGAGCTGGGTTATGGTGGCCGGGGCATGTTGTTTGCGGATCTCGATTAGCCATGCCAGCCGCAGGGAACTCGGCATTTTGTCAGTGACGTCGTTCAGTAATGCAGGATTGGTGAGATAACCTTCGGTTTTTAAGATCCGGAGGGATGCCACCAGGTTTTGTACCGTCCCGGAGAAATCTGCCAGGTCCTCGAGTGATACCTCGGTCGTGAGGTAAGGTAGCTTTTTAACCTTGTCTAGCATAAATTTTGCTATGGAGTTAGCGCTGCCGTATCGCTGCTCGAGGACGCTGATGATCTCTGGGACTTGCGCAGGATCCATTAGTAGGGGACCCACGGTATCTCGCGCCTTGCCTTTGAGGGCACGCTGCAGCCGGATGAGATTTTCGCTCGGAGTCAATTGGCAGGTGGCGGTGGATTGAGCGTACTGTGCCTTCCAGGTAGGCCACTCGAGGGGGTCTCCGGAGAAGGTAGGCAAATCTTTTGCTGTGGATTGCCTGGCGATTAGGGCTGCCATTCTTGAGTCATCTTCTAATGTGCGAGGGCTATCTTGCGTTCTGGAGGAGCGGAGCGCCTCTGCCATCACAGAGGCGATCTGGGCCAGTGGGTCGTTGCCGTGCTGCAACCATTCTCGGGTGTGCCGTGCTGTCTCGTTGGCTGTATGCGGTGGTGTAAACAATGGGGAATCCTGGCCGGAGGAGGCTGGCTGTTGCTGGTACCCCGTTGTATTGTAAAGTGGGCGCTCGGGTCCGAGATGGCTGTATTCGGCCGTAGGGATGTTCTTTGCAGGGCCCGTCAGTAGTGTGTAGCCTTGGGTGGCGGCATATCCAGTTGGATCGGTTACTGTAAATTCATTGGTAGGCTGACCGACTGGTGTGTGCATTTGAGTAGTTGCATATCTCGTTGCAAACTCTCCGGCTGGCCTTTTTACTTGAGTGGCATATCTCGTTGCGAACTCATTAGTAGAAGGGCCGGTCGGTGCGTGCACTTGAGTTGTTGCATATCTCGTTGCAAACTCTCCGGCTGGCTTGTTTACTTGAGTGGCATATCTCGTTGCGAACTCATTAGCAGAAGGGCCGGTTGGTGCGGGCACTTGAGTTGTTGCATATCTAGTTGCAAACTCTCCGGTTGACGGGCCGTCTGACGTGTGTACTTGAGTGGCATATCTCGTTGCGAACTCATTAGCAGAAGGGCCGGTTGGTGCGGGCACTTGAGTTGTTGCATATCTAGTTGCAAACTCTCCGGTTGACGGACCGTCTGACGTGTGTACTTGAGTGGCATATCTCGTTGCGAACTCGTTAGTAAACGGGCCGGTTGGTGCCTGGACTTGAATTACTGCCTGACTGAGGTTGGCTCGCAGGGTCGGGCTGGTTGGTGCTGGCTCCTGGGCAGGTTGGCTGACTGCTTGGCGTGTCGCAGCGTTCAGGGCTGCGAGCAGATTGGCTGTCTGCTTGGCGTGACGTCTGTCCCGAATGCGCATCTCTCGGCGCAGTAATCGCAGGGAGTCTTCAGTTGATTCAGAAGTTGTTTCGCTGCTTTTACTGTTGGATTCGTGGAGGCTCTCGGAGACAGATTCTGGAGCAGGTCGGTCAAGCGTGATGAGATCAGAGTTCCTGGCTGGGCTCGCACTAGATAGATCGTGGACCTGGCGGGGTCCTCTAGATGGCGTCTCATCGGTGTCTACGGTGTGTGGGCCCGGGGTCCGTCGGGGCGCCACTGGCATATTTCGGCTTGTCCCCGGGGCGTCAGGTTTAGATTTAGACAGCGATGTATCAGAAGATGTCGGGGTCTTACGGCCACTGCGAAGAGACGGCATTTCCACTGGGTAAGACTGAAGGCGTGTTATGTGTAGATCCGGCACGAAGGACCAAATGTACTAGACGTTTGTACATAAATTGCAAAATAGGGAGCTGGACACAACTTGGCACGCCAATGTCTTTTACTTCTGGATTAATGACTCTAAGTTAAATTAGCAAAACTGAATCTATTACTGTTGTAAAACATTGAAAATTGATTCTAGTTATAATGGCCAAAACTGAATT
Source organism: Limnephilus lunatus (assembly GCA_917563855.2). NCBI lineage: Eukaryota > Metazoa > Arthropoda > Insecta > Trichoptera > Limnephilidae > Limnephilus > Limnephilus lunatus. The sequence continues at coordinate 25,976,115 of OU830595.1, read as the reverse complement.
TAGTTACTTAATTTAATATTGATTTGCACTTTGGAGACTTTTGGAGACTGTTGGGGTCAGGATAATGGGATACTGGGAGAAAGGTAGAACAGAATTTAATACTGATTAAAAACACTTTTTAAGTAGGTTAGAACTTGGAGACTTCAGTTTCTTGGAGACTTGTTACTTCTTGGCTGGTAGTTTTTGAACTGATTTCCTACCGGTTTGCCGTTTGTTTTATAGGGCAAATCCGGGTTGGACTTTTGGAACACAGAACCTCCCTGTTTCTGAAGGGTGCTTGCGTTTACGTATTTTTCCCAATCGCTATGATTTTCGAGCAGATGTGTTAAAAATCCGTGTGATAACCTTTGCCAAGACAGTCCTGTTCCAATAAACCGAAGTCTCACATAATTTTTATTGTTTCAACAAGAAAAGGTACAAGTTTACAAATGTGATACAAGATACAATATCTAGAAGTAAATATTTTCTTAAAGTGCAATAATCACTGGTAGACGACAGTTTTTTGAGGTTTTATTGTAGTATATACCTATTTTTAGGTGATGATATATATTTCTTGATTCAAATTATTCCCGATTTCCCGAAATTTAGCTCCGAGTTTTTCGGAATGTAAATTGGCTGTCGTAAATATTTACGATTCAAACATTTCCTTTGTTCAGCATTGACCAATGGCGCCGCGTCTGGTAGCAGGGTGGGGATAACGTAAATACTCAATCATTTCCTTGATTTTGATCATTGCTGTCTGGGGTCCCTGGTGGAAGTATTACGTGGTTATTCAGATGTGTTTTCGAGTCCAATGATGCTGCAGCATGTATTTATTATCAATTGCGTTTATGTTTTCAATTGATAAGTTAATTGTAGAATGTAATAGCATTGTAGACATCATTCCAAATGCACAGTGTTTCGTTGGCCAATGAGAGCACTCCCTTTGTTTCGTAGGTTATTGGAAGGGGTAACGCGCAGCGGCACGGTATTATGTGGAAGCGTAAATTCCATTCTTGAATTCTCAGGGTTGTCATACGCTTTCGTCGACACGTTCGATACAAGGATGGCAAAAAAACAGACCAATTATTAATGTTCACAGATAGGTATTTAGAAACATAAAAGTAACTGAATATAAACTAGAAAATTTAAGAAAAACAGAACTAAGCAGCAATTTAAAAAAAATAATAATACAGATGTTAATTCAACAAGTGATAAACATGTTATACACAATAATAAAATAATTAAAATAATACTTAAATAGAATGCGAAATAGGTATTTGGGTTGGGACGGGTAAGGGGAGGAGAGGGATAAGGGAAAGTTGCCACGCAAGTAATATAAAAATATTAGGAACAATAAATTTAGTCATGAATATGTGTTATTCGCACCTACATAGAATGTAATACAAAGAAATTCTGTAACGACAGTAACTAGCAGTGAATATGTCAGCAAGTGTGTCTATATGTGCAAGTTTATTATTATAGTATTTACATGCCCTTTGTATAAATTCATTTTGGTTGGAATTAGTGTTGCATCTATCAATGTAGAAAGGGGTATTTTGTCTGCTGTATCGAGTCGGCGTGTGGAAATTTATTTTATTTAGCAGCTCCGGGCAGTCAACTTTTGAGTTAATAATTTTGTACAGGAGCATCTGATCAGCGACAAGCATCCTATTGAGCAGTTTCGAGATTCGAAAATGTTTCTCGATTTCGTCGTAAGAATTGTATATGTTGAATGATTTAAAATTGAGGAATTTGAGAAATCGCTCCTGAACTCTTTCTAACCTGTTAACATAAACAATATAGCGCGGGTTCCAAACCTGTGAACAGTATTCCAGGTGAGGCCGAACATGTGAATTGTACAGAATCAGATAAGTCTTAGTGTTTTTGAAAAATTTGCATGTTCTCAGTACAAAGCCTAGACTCTTTGTTGCTTTGGTGACAATATTATCAACGTGTTTATCAAAGGTAAGTTTAGAGTCCAAAAAAACCCCGAGGTCACGTATATAATCTTTATTTGTTAACAGCGATCCAGAAATGGTGTAGTCATGCAGTATTTTTATATGGTTACGTGTGAATGTGACTTTGCCACATTTGGAAATATTGATAAAAAGCTTATTTCTGAGACAGTAATCCGTCAGTCGGTCAAGATCTTCTTGTAAACGCACAGAACAGTCATGGGAGCTTATAGGAAGGTATATCTTCATATCGTCGGCAAATAGTAAAATTTGAGCGTTGTGAAAACATGTCGCAATATCATTTATATAGATAGAGAAAAGCAAAGGACCCAAAATGGACAGAAGTAATGATTTTCCAGATGGAAGAAAATCCACCTACTGTCACAGCCCTGTTTGTTATGTATGAAGATAACCAACGAAGGAGATCTCCATGAATACCATGATTAGCAAGTTTTCTAAGCATGATCCTGTGGTTGATCTTGTCAAAGGCTTTGCTATAGTCAGTATAAATTGTATCAACTTGCACACGTTTATCCATAGAGGCAGACAAGAAATTTATAAATTTTATAAGATTTGTAGCAACAGAGCGACCTGCAAAGAATCCATGCTGAAATTCGTTGATCGAATTCTTTACCGCAGGGAATAACTGGTCATAGACTATGTTTTCGAACACCTTTGAAAAAATGCAGAGCTTGGAAATGGGTCTATAATTATCTACTTCGCACTTAGTTCCCGATTTATGAATTGGTGTGATGTAGGCTCTTTTCCATATATCTGGAAATGTACCAGTCTTAAGCGATATATTATACAGTATTGATAGCGGAATTGACAAATGATTTGCACACTCGGTAATGAACAGTGGTGGGATACCATCTGGCCCAGCACCCTTGCTGGAATTGAGCCGTTTTAAATATTTAAGATCAGCATCGATAAAAACTGATCCTATCTCACAAACCTGATTAACTACGGAGTCGTGGCAGGAAGTCCCCAGAGGGTCAGCCGGTTCATAGACGGAATGAAAATATTCAGCAAATAAATCACAGACTGCCTGGCCACCTTCGGCTCTTAAATCCTTAAGATTTAATACGCTAGGAATAGATGCTGATAGTTTTTTTTATTTAACATATGACCAGAATGCCTTGGGATCTTTGGCGATATTCTCTTCAGCATTATTAATAAAGTCTTCATGACACTTCTTAGACATTTTTTTCTGTCTGGTGCGTAGCCTAGAAAAAGTAATGTAATCGGAAGGGTTCTTATAAGTAGTATATAATCTGTGAAATTTCTGCTTTTCGCGAATAAGTTTTATTAATGATGAGCTATACCACGGGGGATAGGAATGTTTACCAGAACGCCTCAATGGAACCTTATCAGAGATCAAATTATTAATAATATTATAAAAATGTGATAGTGCAGGGTTGACGGAATCGGTTAAGTTAAGTGTGTTCCAATCTACTTGCGCCAGGCTGTCTCTTATGTCATCGTAATTAGCTTTGTGAAATGAAGGCCTTTTAATTAAGTTTTCCTTTATGACCGGGGGTTCAACAAACTCAGCAGTGATAATGATGGATTTATGGTGAGTATCCTCAGGAACCAACGGGTCGTTCGCGGGAGCAAAGCGTACCGAGAAATTACAGAGAACGAGATCAAGAATTCTTCCTAACGTATTTTGAACACCATTATATTGGTGGAGGTTAAAGTAATTAATATTATCGATAAATGTTGAACTTATTGTAGAAGTATAGTTGCAAGGAATCATGTTTACCTCATCCACAGGAAGAGTCCAGGTATCAGAAAGGTTAAAATCTCCCATAATAAGAAACTTGTCGTTAGGTTGATTCAAAAGCTTAAAACCTAGATCATTCGAAAAGGCGGAGATTCGAGCATTGAAGTTGAAGCTTTTGGACAGGTAGATACAACAAAGATGAACGCTAGTAAATCCATTGGCACGTGGGATGCGAAGAGTCACCCATCTGTCTTCATCCGTAGAACACCACGAGTAATTACAAATAGCATTGAGTTCCTTTTTGACAGCCAAGAGCACCCCACCACCCATTGTTACACCTTCGATACTTCTGTCGCATCGGAAAACATTGTATCTTGAGTCAAAAAGCTCCCCATCTAAAATAGAATCAGTAAGCCAAGTCTCTGTTATACCAATCACGTCATAATCACCGCTCGTAACACTGCGAAGAAACGTGTCATTTTTTGTTCTCAGTCCACGTACGTTCTGATAAAAAATACTTAGAGGCAGGGACTCTTTTTCAGTTTAGTGTCAATAACAAAAATATGCAGAGAATGTATGAACATGATATGAGGTGTAATATGTATAGACACTTGAAATATGACCAAGTATATTAAAAATAAAAAATTGAGTACAGAAAGTGAGAATATCTTGCAGTTGACAGGAGTTGAGAACAGGAAAATATAATAAGATAATGTAGTGCGAATGTAATAAATATAATGGTTCTGCGATGGCAATGTGAGATGCGGGTTAAGCGGGCGTGTGGAGGGAGAGGGAGGAGTATGCAATAATAATCGGATGAGCAGTAGGTATTTTCTTATGTTATTTTCTGGAGGTCGTCTTCCCTCGTGACTAAAAAAGCTGGTGAATTTTAATTTTTTCTCACCAAGATCTTGCAGTCCTTTACCCAAACAAATTTAAAACCTGCTTCCCGTGCTTTGCTTTTAACCTTTGAAAGCAGAATCTTATTATTAATTGTTAGGTGGTTGTTGACATAAATTGTAGTTTCTGGTCCAGAATATTTCAGGTCGGTGCTGCTTATCTTCCTGATCTTTTTGGATAAAGCGAGAAATTCCTCTTTCCTCCGTCTACTCGCAAACCGGATGATAATTGGCTTAACCTGGGTCGTCTTGGTAGCCACTCGCGTCACGATGTCTACATCTTCTGGCTGTAGCGCGAAACCAATCTGCTCGCCTATTTTCTGGGCTATACAGAGTAAGTTTTCCCCTTTCGTTAATGGAACGTTCTTAATCTCCAGATTTTTCATACGGGAGAGCTGATCCCGCTCATCCAGTTCGTACCTGAAGATGTCCATGCTCTTCTTAATTGACGCCACCTCCGAAACTATCTGGTCGACGGTCTCCAGTCTCTTCTCAACCACCTCCACCCTCTTTTCCGTATCGGTCATGACTGCTAGTGCGAATTCGAGGAATTCCGAATTATAACTTCTTTGTTTATAGTTGACAAGCCAGCGTTTTCTATACCTGTCAATTCCATAAAGTTTTTGATTCCAAATGATGTTCGGAAGATTATAATCACCAGTTATAATTATTTTTACTTTTGGATATTTTAATTGTAAAATTTCAATATCTTCAAAATGCTTAGTATAAATACTAATATCCGATTTAGGCGGAATGTACACATTACCCAATAAAATTCTGTTTTTACCTGTATATGACAAATAATTGCTCTATTTCAATGTTTTTTGTATTTAACTGTCTGGAGACAATATTTTTCGCTACTGCAATCATAACTCCACCACCTCTTCTTTTATTGTTTTTAATGTCATCGTTTGTAAATTGATTTCTATCCCAGTGGAAAACGTTGTATCTTGACATTCCTAGTTCTGCAGTGTGAATATCCGGGTATGTTTAGATCTTTACCCGAGTAGAATATTGCAGTATCATCTGCGTATAAAAAAATTTCACCGTTTTATTCTAATTGCGAAATATCATTGATATACATTTGGAACAGTAGTGGCCCTAGTATGGATCCTTGCGGAACTCCATAGTTTATTGGAAGGTGCTTACTATTTTGATTGTTAATGCTTACAAATTGCATTATATTGCTAAGATATGATTTGAATAGATTAAGAGCAGGACCAACTACACCAAGTTTCTCGAGTTTCTTGAGAAGTATATCATGGCTTACTGTATCAAAGGCTTTTTGAAGGTCAACTAGTATAGATAAAATATAATTTCCACCATCAATACCACTCCTAAGTTTACTGATTAAGTCGTTTATTGCCGCAAGTGTGTTCGATTTTTTCCTAAAGCCATATTGTTTTTTAGTATGAGTGCGAATGTGTACATATATTTAAGCGGCCTTTTTCTCGACATACATAGTTACAGTATGAGCACGAGAACGGTTTTTCTTTAGTATGTGGGCGCCTATGTATAGTTAAGCTTGACTTAAGCGAACATGAATAGTTACAGAATGAGCAAGAAAACGGTTTTTCTTTAGTATGAGTAAGGTTGTGTCTAATTAAGACTGATTTCTCTGAAAATGACGAGTTACAGTAAGAGCATGAGAATTGTTTTTCTTTAGTATGAGTGCGATTGTGGCTATTTAAGCGGCCTTTATTTGAACACAAATAGTTACAGTATGAGCACGATAACGGTTTTTCTTTAGTATGTGTGCGCGTGTGTATATTCAAGTTTGACTTCGCAGAGCATGAATAGTTACAGTATGAGCAAGAAAATGGTTTTTCTTTAGTATGACTAAGGTTGTGTCTAGTTAAGTGGTGTTTATGTGCAAATGAAGAGTAACAGAAAGAGCAAGAGAATGGATTTTCTTTCGTACGATTGCGAATATGTGTTAAGTATGATTCAGAACATGGGAAAGATTGTGAATTATTAACCTTTTTGTTCGCATTTTTGTTGGAAAGAAATTGTGTTATTTTCTCCGAATGACTCACCTAGAAGAAAAAAAATGCATTTTAAAGCACTTATAATTGCGTATATGCGTGGCCTGTGAAAGCATAAAATTAACGAAAAAAGGAATATTTGTTTAAAACAAGTTTCTTAATCGCAATTAATATGATAAATTAGAAAGTTTGTTGTTTTTCTTGTATTTGTTTCATGTCACAACGGAGCAGTTGAAAGAGGTGATTTTTACAAAGGGATATTTTTTTAATTTTTTTTTATTGATCTATATACGTGATGTTTACAATATATTATTCGATGCCTGTCTCGCTAGGGTATACCTGTGTTGAGACAGGCGTAGAGGTACATAATTACATATCATATATAAGAGTAATATAATTTACAATTAAACATAAAGATGATTGAAAGTGTAGGTAAATCACATAAAGAGAGTTTTCTTATAAATGAGGGAAGAGATACAGTACAGTAGTAAATCCTGTCAAATCTATTTATGGATTTAGATTATTTAGGATTTTATAATTTTAATTTGTTTTATATGGGTAAGGACGTATGTAGATGGATATTTCTGTCTATTTGTAGTTTATTTTACAGATGTTTGCAATAGTGTGACGACCAGTACTTATAATCCATTTCTTTATAACTTGTTTGAATTTGGTCATTGATTCGGTTTGTCTAATCGTAGCTGGTAGTGTATTGTGTAGTTTGCAAGCTATTTATTTAAAGTGTCTTTGTCCAAAGGTGGTTTTAGAAAAGGGAGTTTGGAGGAGTTCTTTGTTTTTGGCTCGGGTATTGTGTATCGTTTGTGTTGCTTTGTATAGGGTTATGTTGTTTTTATGTAAATTAACTAAGATGGATCTTGCGTAGAGCTGTTTAATGACCATAACATTGAAGGTGCTGAAGATCGTATCCGTGCTTGTAGTAAGAGGAAGTTTAAGGATTATTTTTATTATTAGTTTTTGTGCTTTAATGATGGGGTCGAGGGCACTAGAATAAGTGTTACCCCAAGCTAAAATTCCGTATTCTATGTGTTTGGTTTTGAAGTGATAATATGCACAGTACCTACCGGGATGTCATTTTATCCTTCCTACCTTCCCCAACCATGTCACATTGCTGAAGAAAGCTGGGAACCGTGACAACAATAACAACCAACAATTGGTTACTACAAGTCGACTTGTGACATTGGAAGGAAGTGTTTTTTTGTAAGTTATGTATTCGCCTTCTAATTTGGTAAGTGCCTTGGTTTTCCTTACTTCCTTGTAGTCCACAATTTACCAGCACACATATAAGCATTCAGCTGCAATCAATTCTTTTTCGTATTTCGTAATTTACAGTCCATTTCGCCAGTTGCATTTGAGGCTGTCATTTTCGAAGATAGCTTCGGATGCAACACTATGTGTGATTGGCACAGTGAGTCACTGTTTTTAAAAGGTGTAGGTTGAGAAAATTACGTGTTTGTTTGAAAAAGTATATGGATTTGCGGATTTTGTTTGTAGTGTTAAGTATATGTTGCTTTCAATTTAGGAGTGTATCAAAGGTTATTCCTAAATATTTTATGTTTACTTGTTCAAGGCATGGGCAGTTACAATTCAGGTTCGGAGATGAGTTTTTACATTCGTGTATTTTTAATTGGGGGTGGAGGTTTGGTTTTGTTCTATTGGTGAGACTAAACAGCAAGTATTTTTTTTTCTGTACATTGAGAGTTAGTGTGTTTGAGTAAAGCCAGTATTTAACCTTTTGAATTCCTTCCTCCGCTTGCGAATAAACCGTAGGCCAGTCTTTCGCTTGGAATAGCAGAACAGTGTCGTCAGCGAAGCTGACAATAGTGGCATCGATATCTAGGTTACACAACTCGTTAATGTATATTAGGAAGAGCGTTGGACCTATAACACTGCCTTGTGGGACACCGTAACTAATGGAGGACTGTGAAGTGCAATATGTTCCTTTTTATCTAGGAAAAACCGATGCACAGTAATGTCTTTAAATTTTAAATGATATACAATGTATATATATAGTAGAATCCGGACATAATGACCCTCAAGGGGCCGGCGATAATATGACGTACTAACCGGACGAAAAAACGGCCGGATAATATAAGCTTGTTTTACATAAGATACGACGAACTCCTTCGCGAGGCTCAATTTTTTTAATTGGCTTCTGAACGGTGTAATATAGCACTTTTTCCTTCAATTGAAAAACACTTCGCTTCACGGAACTCATTGTGTCGAGATTTAAACCTAGTCACAACCTTAGAGTAACAATATAAAGAGGGATGACTAATATTTGTTCAAATCGTCGACAAATTCGGAAAATATAGCTCTCCCTTTCCGCTCGTTTCCATGAACATATGAGAAACAGAGACGTTTCCTGTTAAAAACATAGGATTTAAACCATATGTAGCCACTTTTTAAAGCGCGCGAACTTAACACCGGTGTGATCTGTCAGATGTGCGTACGGTCGAAAGTGCAAAAATATTGATACAATTTCTTTAATTGAGAGAAATTAAAAAAAAAAAACGCTATGGCTATACGTGCAGTGTATGGGTGCTTCAACCGTAGTTCAAAAGGAAAAAAATTCAGATTTCACAGGTATTTATTAAAGAATTCATGTTTTTTGCCTTGTTCAATCTTTAATCTCAAATATTTAATACGTTTAACTACAAAAACCATAAATAACTTCCACCAATATTTAAACAATCCTTTCACTATTTGTGTCAATATAATAAACTCACGATTTGTTTGCGTTTTAACGCACTTTTAATATGTTTTAGTAATAAGAAATCTTGCCGAATTATAAGAATGCAACATACCAATTTCAGTCGGCGTCTGAATGTATCTCTGTCTCTTCCTATCTTATAATACCACCGTTAAATTGTTGGCGAACGTATAGAGCCAGAATAATCTTTGTCTTTCCGTTTCATTTTCGTTGTAAAAAAATCAGGGTTGTGCTAAAATTGGTTTATTATTAAATATTTAACTATTCACAGATTTCCAAAGGATGAAAAAAGGCAAAGAGTGGATTAAAGCAACTAATAGAGAAAATTAGTCTCCAAAATACCATAGTGCAATACGTTCAGCCCATTTGTGCAATAAAAATATAAATATAGCCATGAAAACAAAATAAAGAAATAATTATTGGGTTGCACTTTTACAGAGAAACCACTACAAAATAAATAAAAAAACACATTTTACTTATTATCAATATTTTTTTACGTAATGACTAATGACTAATAAACTACTTACTTACTACCAACCGTGCACACTGTGCACCTAATAAGGGCAGTTGCTTCTAAATATTTAAATATCAGACTTGATTTCCTGGCCAAATCGGCTGTGGAGCCGACTAAACGAGTAAGACAATACTTTAATAAATTGACATTGTTTCTCAACCAATAGGTTAATACTATTTTCGTGGAAATTCTTAATGTTTTGAAGTGTCAATTAGTTGAAAAAAAAACTTCAATTTATTAAAATATTGTCTCGCTCGTTTTTTTATAAAAAACTATTATGGAAATTCATTTTATATATATAATTTTGTTTTGGTTTATTACTCTTTCTCTAAAAACTATGTTAAAATGTTATTTAAATCTCCGCCTGTAATTGTACCATTAAGATTAATAAATTAGTAAAAAAATATTCGTTTTTATATTTTTATTTATAATCTAATATCTATATTTAAAAAAAGATTTACGTATATGTAAAAAAAAAATTGCTTTTAATTATTTGAGACTCGCTACAAAATACCTAGTTGTCTTAATTTGTGACAACCCTGCATCAGTTTGTAAGCCACATCCCGATTGGTCATCTGAAAAAAACCATTGGTCACAATCTGCTTAACAACATTTCGCATAGTGCTCTCTCTTTATATTGTTACTCTGAGGTCACAACAGATGATAAACACTGACTGTAATTTATTTTCGCATGCTTGTAAGCAAACACACGGCTGTCAGTTTTAACGAAAAAATGCTGTCAACAACGCGAAACACATTTTTTTTAAACGTCTTTATTAAACCGTAGACTCAAAACCACTAGAGACATCTATGAGAAAAGCTTCAAAGGATTTTTTAAACTGCATTGTTATGCGAATTGCAGATCGCGGGAGTTTATGAAAATATTTCAAAAAAAAAATTAATTCATCTAGGGAGAATTTGTTGTAATTCGACAACTTAGCAAACTTAGGTTTTGTAAATTGTGCCGAAATTGTGCACATGCGTTCCAGTGGATAGAAAGGAAATCATTGTCATGAGTCATGATTAAAAACCAGCGACTGATTTAATTTGTTTGCAGAACCTTCTTACAAAAGTGTGCAATATACTGCCCCTGACCGTAGCTATTGCTCCCGAACTCTGAGCGATTTATCGCGATAAATCATTCGATCATTTTGATGTATCGATAAAAATTTGTCGATTATGTAAATGTATTGATAGATATGCTTAGATTGTAGTATTTTGTTATTATTCTGGTCAATACCCTAATCCGGGGCATTTTTTAGATTTTTTTTATAACCATAGACAATTATTTGCCTGATGAGCAGACCATAAACAAAAAATCGACCAGAAACGATAAATCGATGAGAACTTCGAAAAATCGGGAGATTGGATAACTGATGTGATGTCTAGGGAAATTTCCCTAGATCTAGGGTAGAAAAATATTTTTTAGGGAAAAGGGAAATCAGCACAAAATCTAGGGAAATTTCGAACTCTGGCAAAAAAAAAATTACATATGACAATATTACTGATATTGCTAGTCGTATTTTTTTTGGAATTCCCATGAATCTTAAATATTGTCGATGTATTTACATTCAAGCAATGTTGTTTTTAAAACACTGACAACTCAAAATTATATTATGTACCTAAAAATATAAATGGGGACTTCGAAGAAAAAAAATATTTAGGTTTCAAGTTGCGTTTTTATCTATGTTTATTACAAGAAATTTTCTTCAGTTTCAGTGATTGCGTATATTTACGACAGTTTTAATAATATGAATATTTTTTGGAAAAAAATAAAATATTTTTTAGAAAATGTAAAAAACATTTATTAAATAATTTTTTTTATTTTTTTTTATTTGAATTTTATTTTAGTAATTTGTACATTTAAGGTTACAAATTTCTAATTAATTATAATATTTTATATTTCAGCTAATTAATTATAATATTTCAAATTCACGATTTTTTTTTTCTTGTTTTATGTAGCTCCTACAATACATCTTGAACTTTTCAATTGGTGAGGACTTTAGAGTTTCTGGTAGTGTGTTATATAACTTAATTCCTTTGTATAGCAAACTGTTTTGCATATTCGTTTTGTCCTTTTTGTTTAATCTTATTTCCTTGCACGTCCTTGTGTAATGTCTGAGAATGTCCTTATTGTATACGATTTTATTTGAGAAGTATTTTGGTAACATGTTGTTTAATATTTTGTGAATAAATATCAACGTGTTCAAGGTCAGCATTTGTTTCACTGTTAAACCAATTAAGTTCCTTTAACATTTTATTTATTTTCGAAAATCTATTTCTTCGGAGAATTATTCTCATTGCTCTGTTTTGGAGAATTTGAAACTTATTCTGTTCTCTTTCATTGCACAGGAAAAGAATACTTGAACAGTAGTTGAAGTGTGGAGCAATAATTGAATTGTAAATGGTAATGGTAGTTTTTCCGGAAATTTTAGGCCGAATTCTTCCCAAAAAAGATATCTTTTTGCCAATTTTCTTTTGGGTATATTCGGCATGTCTGTTGAAGTTTAGTTTGGAATCTAATATAACTCCTAAGCATTTCATTTCAGTTACATTTTCAATAATTTCACCATCAATTTTAATTTTGCTTTCACTGGATGTCTTCTTATATCCAATCACCATACATTTTGTTTTTTTTTTGTATTTAATTTAAGCTTATTTATTTTTAGCCATCTTGATACATCATTTAGTTCATTATTTAAAATATTTATTAGCTCTTCATAATTATCTCCAATTAAGTAGATATATAAGTGTATCATCGACAAATAATCGTACTTTGCATTTTGAAAATATTTTCACCATGTCATTAATATAGAGTATGAACAATAGGGGTCCAAGGGCCGATCCCTGCGGTACTCCCTATTTATTTTCCATTGGTTTTGGAAATTGATTATTTATTTTTGTTAACTGTTTTCTGTCTTTCAAATACTCTAATACTAAATAATTTAATGGTTATAGATGAGAAACCAATTTCTTTAAGTTTTCTTATTAGTATTTCTCTATCTATAGTTTCGAATGCCCTTTGAAAATCGGAAAATATTGCTAAGATAAATTTATTACTATTTATTCCTTCCTTCCATTCTTCGACAATTATGTTTAATGCTATTTCACACGAGTTATTAGATCTGAATCCTGATTGCTCTTTGTACAAAATATTGTGTTTATCTAGGTATTGTAAAATTTGTTCTTTTATTATCTGGTCAGCTTTTTTGTTATATTCCATTTGATTTATTTCGTTCCAATTAATAGCCTCCAAGGTCTGAATAAAAATTTCTTTATTATATTTTTTGTAATTTTTAAAAGTTATTACTTGTGTTTCTTTGCTGGAGTTGTATTTTTCTTTGTCATTTAATAGAATCTGAATGATGTTATGGTCGGTAATTTTAGGATTATCTAGTATATTAATATTTAAGTTGAATTTATTTGAGATTACAAGATCAATCACTGTTTTCGAGGTTTTAGTAATTCGTGTGTAATCTTTAACCAGTTGTTTCATCCCTGCAGCTTGAATAATATATTTGAATTTTTTTGTGTATATGTCGGCCTTTGCTTTGACATTTATATTAAAATCTCCAGCTATAATATTTACATTTTCGTCTTGTTAATTTTCCATACACCATTTTTGAAAATATGTTAAAAAGTCGCACTTACTTGTGTTTGGCGATCTATAAATAACAGTATATATACCTTTCTTGTTTCCTGTTTTAATGGTGATGGCTAAGATCCAACAGAGTTTTTCAATTTGATGATTTGATATTACTTCATACGGGAATTTCTTACTTAAGAGAAATAATAAGGAAAATAGTTTAGAAAATTTAAAAAACATATATTTTTTAGAAAAAAAAACCTTCAGATTCACCTTAATGGCTATAAAAGGCAACTTTTTGCATTCGGGGCGATGGGAAACAACAATGGGAAAATTTCAATTCAGAAAGTGAAAATTTACTTCGTACCCCCGACGCGGGTTTTGATTTGCCAGGGTAGTACCCCCGAAATCTTGGGAAATTCTAGGAAGGGAAATATCACCTCGAAATCTAGGGAAATAATTTTTTTGGGCATCACATCCTGGGATTGGATGCCATCGGATCTCCCGTAAAATCGGGAGCTTCGGTAACACTGCTGAGCAGCTGCGTATGTATATATGCTGTTTGATGTATCCAAAAGCCGAACCAAACTTGTTTTAACGTGATTTTTTTTTTTATTAGGTTTGTCAACAGTGATTTTCATGAAAGCTTTCACAGATACAATTACACTGAACCATGGTTGATGCTATCACTAATTAAAGACAAACACAACATTGATAACATAATACTTACATATATAATCATTCACACACACATACCATATATTACAAAATTTTGAAACAAGTTTTTAGAACAATAATATTATAATTTAAGTTTAAAGGTTTAGTTTATAAGTTTATATAACAATATAAAAAGGAGCTTTAAATCTTGTTAATAGACAATTTGAAGTTGGCCAATGGCCAATGTTGAAATTGTCAAATTAATTGAATGTTTTTTATAAGCCTCATTAAAATTACGGCACATTCTTGATAAAGCTGAGTCATACCCCAGCTTAGTTCGATATTTTTTAATATTTAACGGAACATGATTTACAAGTCGTGAACCAATTCTAGGAACATTGAACCTGATTTGATGAAGTAGAAAAGGGCAGTTTATTAAACCATTAACAATTTTGAAAAGAAAATTTAAATCTGTATTTAGTCTTCTCTGTTCAAGGGTGCGTACATTGTAGAATTTTAGTCTATCGGTGTAGTGAGGAAGTGATCGAGCTCGCTTATCGGTATACGCTAGGTGGTACATAAAATGTTTTTGAACTCGCTCTATTCGCTGAATATGAACTTTGTAGGTTGGACTCCATACAGCACTTGCGTACTCCAACACGTTGCGGGTGAAGGAATTGTACAGCGTTATTTTTGATATAGGATTTTGAAAATGTTTACTATTTCGTTTGATAAATCCTAGCATTTTCAAGGATCTAGAAATGATGTTGTCGATATGAGGTGTGAAAGTAAGTTTTTTATCAAATAATACGCCTAGGTCCCGAATGGTTGCGACTTCCTGGAGTTTAGTACCGTCGATAAAGTATTGAGTTGGAATAGGATTGTGTTTACGTGTAAAAGTTATGTGAACACATTTTAAAGAATTTAGAAACATTCTATTGTTGTTGCACCACTTTGAAACTCTGTTAATATCATTTTGGAGAAGTATTGAGTCTAGTGATGTATGAATAATTTTGAATATCTTACAATCATCAGCAAACAACAAAATATCAGAATCCAAAATAACATTGCACAAGTCATTTATAAAAACAAGAAATAAGATTGGGCCCAAATGGGACCCTTGCGGCACTCCAGATGGCACTTCTAATCCTCTTGACTCAAAGCCATCAAATACTACTCTTTGTATGCGGTCAGTTAGATAGGAGTAAAACCAGTTTAGCAAGGTACCATGAACACCCATTTGTTTGAGTTTACGAATTAATAATCTGTGATTTACTTTATCGAAGGCCTTACTAAAATCTGTGTAGATTGTGTCTATCTGTTGACCTCTATCGACAGCTTCGGTTAAGGTATTGACATAGCAAAGTAAATTAGAGGATGTTGATCTCTGGGAGAGAAAACCATGCTGTTTTGGAGTTATAAGATTTTTGAGATGATAATTTAGATATGGACAAATTAATTTTTCGAAAATTTTTGCAAACGAACAGAGAATAGAGATGGGTCTATAGTTTGTGACTTCGTGAAGGTCTCCGCTTTTAGGTATTGGTACAATATTAGCCTGTTTCCATCTTGTTGGGAAAATGGATGAAGACAATGATTTTCTGTAAATGATAGTCAGAGGGAGTGCGAGACTGTGTGCACATTTTTTTATTAGGAGTGGCGGAATTTTGTCGGGGCCAGGGCCTTTGCTCTGGTCAAGGTTTAGCATTTCTCTTTTTACGTCGTGTACACTAATGTTTACTGTGTGCAGAGAGCTGTTCGAATGGTCTATTGATTCAGATTGAGGTTGAGTCTCTTCGTTGCTTCTAATGTCATCTTTCTCATACACTGATGAAAAATGTTGAGCAAATAGTTCGCTGCTTTCCTCGCCGTTTGACGACTTTTTTTCTCCAAACGTCATGTTTTGGGGGATAGTACTTATGTTTTGTTTCTTGTGTTTGACAAATCTCCAAAAAGCTTTAACGTTATTATGATTAACCAGACACGATTCGATTTGTTCAATGTGTTTAAAGTAGCAATTACTAATGAGTTTGGAACAACGAGTGCGTAAGAGTTCGTAAGAGTTTTTATCACGTGGATTCTTATATTTTTTATAGAGAATTCGAAATTTATTTTTTTCTTTTAGTAATTTAACTAAGTCTGGTGAGTACCAGATGGGATGCTGCCTGTTACGATTTACAAATTTGTTTACGCATTTCTCAATTATACGATACATATGAGTGTAAAATAAAGAAACCATATCGTCTACCGGCATGAAATCAGGTAAAAGTAGTGCCCAATCCAGTTCTTGTAATTCCTGATTGAATTGAACGTAATCATTCTTATTAAAATCATATTTAAGTAAGTTTTTATTCTTTAGCATTTTTGTTAATTTGAAATCAAAACTATATTCAATCTCTAAAGGTGGATGGTGTTTATCAATGCGACTTAGGATTTCGGTACTTTGCCTGACTTGTATTGTTTGTGAATTGGATAGAACGAGATCTAAGATTCTACAGTTACTATTTGCAATGCCATTGAATTGATTGAGGTTATTTAGGGCAAGAAAGTTTACAAGATGGTTACCAATGTCAGTATTATAATTTTCTGGAGATAGGGAATGAGTCTGGTTGGGTTCATTAAAAAATTAAGGGTTCATTGTGCCGAGAAAAAGAATATTCCAGACAACTAAAATTATTCAATGCATTGTGGCCTGTCCAGGCCACATGGTACAGTCCTTTAAGTTTTTGTTTTAATTTTTTTTTTGTTATACCAACTAAACGCAAACTTGTCGGCAATAGTACCATTTGATGCAGCTTGCCGAGTTGTATAGTATATCCATAGCGCTTGCCAAAAAGTCAACGGAAAAAAAGATAATCACTTTTGAAAATCCAAATGGCCCATCCGAGGGTTAAAAACAAAAAAAAATCCAAAAATTATAAATAATTCCCAAAGTTGTAATCAAGCTTCAAATGTTCTTTTACACTGCCCGTTTTAATTCAGGTCTGAAAGGGTTAACAAATTGATATGGCAGCACTGACATATCATCATTAAGATGAAGCCATACTAAATAATGCAAAATCATACAAAATCGTATGTTTTTGTTTTGAAAATTTGACCGCTTAGAAGTATTATAGATGCTTCAATTAAATACTGCGTGTACAACATACCTTGGCCCTTAAAAATATCGGTCATTTTTTTAAATAATTCTTTTGATGAGCTTAGAAAAAAATAAAGTATTAGGTCTATAAAAAACATTTTCAACTGAAAACTCTCCTACTTATAAACACTTCTTCGGATATGGTTTTATTGCATAATGTGGCAAATTCAGTTTCTTATATAATTATCGCGAAAAAAAAAAGATATTTACGCCCGAACCTCACAAAATAAAATATAATATGCATTTTCGCGTTGGTATTTTTGACATCACGGCGACAATACAGCAGCCGACGAATTTGTTATATCAAAATGAACCTTATACCGTCCACCGAAGAACGACTGGCAGCCGCCCCATTCTTTCGTCATTACTCCTCCGGCCAGAGCGGAGAAACAACGTGTAAGGGTCTGCGCTGCTTGTTTTCGTGAAATCAATTTAAAAATTCCGTTTTATTACAACAAACAATGCATAAAAAAGGAATTAATGTTTTTTACAGGCCTTTACGAAATCAACATGTAAAAAAAATTTCTCAAATATCTTTTCCAACCTTTCCAAAAGCTTTTTCTCAAGTATTTTTAAACTCCTCCCATAAAAGGGCGTGAATTCCGATTTCGATTTTTTCCTGTACTAGTGGATCGTCTTAACACAACACTTTACTTCTTTAATGCAAAAAGAAACCAATCATCTTTAATGCTATCGTTTCTATGGAAAAAGTCTCCGGGGTTAGTATATCCTCCCGTTCGCTTTCTGTCACTTTTTGTTGGGTATTGTATATCGGCTCTACTAGTTTGGTATTTTTTGTAAATATTCTGCTAACACATTTACACCTTCTCCAAGAAAACCTTCGTCCTTGTTATAAAATTAAAGAAAAAAACAGAAATACCGGATTCTTCCGTAAAAGCATGGATTCCACTACCATCAAGTTAGAACCAGGCACAGAGAGTGTCGCTGTGACATTTACAGAAATCAATATAGAATATCCTTTGATCAAGGAAGAATGTTCGGAATCTATTAGCGAACACATTTCAGGTATTTCGTTGTCTTTTTTTGGTACATAACTGTTATGCGCAAAATGCAATTCAAAATTAATTAAGTAGTAATTAGAGGTTTTGCAAGACTGTATTGACATGTTCCTGATCGCGCATTGTGCATGTCAATTAGAACCTAACGTCACCGAACACAACAGCATCTCTTTTCGTTTCGACCCATTTGGCCGGAAGAGATTTGTTTGATTTGACCCGTTTAGTTGAACCTTTCTAATGAACGGTTGACATTCTGTGAACGGTTAAAAATAGTATTTACATTGTAACTTTGAGCTTGTCAATACAGTTACGCATAAACTTTAGTTTTATTTTCGATGTTTTTTTTACATGACATATCATATTTAGTGTATCCAGTTTTACATAAAGTTTTCTGTTATCAGATAAAATTAGTACAAAGGAGCATTCTCTTCTGGAAGAAATCATCATTAAAGCAGAACCAGAGAATAAAGAAGAAGATATAGCAATGATGCCAATGATGTATTCAGAAATTGACGGAAGAAATCAAACGGCGGGTAACACCATTTCTTTTAAATATGCTATGTTTGAGGACAGGGTTAACGCGTCCAAATTTTTTGAATAATCTTTCGCGTGATATATGGTCAAACATTAGTTTTCGAACATAAAGTAAATACAAAATAAAAAATACAAAACAAAACTAATAACGTTTTATGTACGCAAAGTGTCTTAGATATTGTGTTGCGCTAGTGATACATAACCTGTGGCCCTCGGGTATTTTCACAGTCCGCTTGTTTTTTTTTTTTTAACTTCTATAATTTACAAGTTTGACCTTGTTCCCCTAACCATTTTATTGGATTTCATGTTCTTGCTGGTGAGGGGAACCATTTAGTTGCGCTGGGAGGGAGGTAGTCATGGGTCCCGTCAGTGATTGATGAATAATGTATTCGATAGTTTGCAGGCAAATCCCACTGCATTTGTTTTCTTTGCCTTTTGAATATTTGTAGAGTTAATTAGTAATGTGGAACTCACTGGGTGCCTTGACCGTGGTGAGGTTCCGTCAATGAGAAAACATACATGCTATGGCCACTACGCTTACTTTCATACCTAAGCGAGCGTTTGTAAAAAAAACTAATTTTATAATACAAAGATAATATATGTATATTTTAGGTAAAATAGCTCTTCGCTCGCGTGATATTAGGGAGACATTACTGTGCAAAAGTTTTTTCGGGATAAAAGGAACCTATTGCACTTTTCAGAACTAGGTATCCCTGATCAAAAAATCTCGTCTTTCAGTCGCTCTGTTGTGACGTGATAAAATTACAAAAAATACGCTTTCGCATTTATAATATGACTTTAATCAACTTATTTTATACGTATAATGTGATTAATCAACTAGTTTTATAATATTCCGTATTTTCGTTAATTTTGCACTTTCAGTGACCACGCATGTACATAATTTTAAGGTAAATAAAACAATCACATTGTTTGTAACCACGATTTTAATCATTTATTTTTTCAATACCGACCGGTTTCGCTTAGCACAAGCATCTTCAGGATATAAAATTAAACTGATTAAAAACATACAATGTGTGAGCTTAAATATGTATATATATATATATATATAGAAAGCGACAAAACATAATATACATGGCAATTAAAATTAAATCTTCTTTTGGTCAGAGAAATTATTTTTATCAAGCTCCACTCATATTTAATAGCCTTCCAGAACATATAAAGTCAACTAATTTTTTATACACTTTTAAAAAGAATCTTAAATTATTTATGTTAGCCGAGGATTGCCAATTGATTTTCTCTACTTTGTCCTTTTTAAATTATTAGCTAAAGCTAAATTAATATTATTTTTGGTTAAACCGTTTTTTTCATCTTCCTCCTGCCAAATTTATAGCATGTTATATTATATACATACCTTTATTTATTATTTACAACTTAATCCTTAAAAAAATTATTTTATTTTAAATCAGATCTCAAAACTATGGTTACCGTAAAAGCCTACATGTTTACATTGATGTACTACCTAGCGCCAGCAGGTTCCTACCCATAATCTCAATCTGTAAGAAATACAACAATATTGTTCTTTCACAATATCTGTATAATTTTTTGTTATTTTTTTATTTTTGTAAAATTGTTAACCTCAACACAGGCTTGTCCTATGGAGGTGACAAATTGTATTGTTAACACTTTACCTGCAGTGTAAAGAAGCAATAAATAAATACAGGAACATTGGGCGGTATAATTAACATCTTACATACATTACATAGTGATAGAGAGAATGAGACGGGTGATGACTAATGAATTACCATATTATATGTATGTATGTACACGGACAGAATTACAATTGAACAGGTGATTAAGGGATAAAGTGATTAAGGAATTTTACTAGTTTATGGGAAAAATCCCTTACATCGGGCTAATGGACACATTAGCCGATTATTAAGGATTTGGGTTTTTTGATGCTATGCGAAACCGATTGGTATTGAAAGAAATTAAATTATTAAAATCGTGGTTACAAACAAAGTGACTTTTTTTATTTCAATTAATATGTCAAGCCACAAAGTTAATGCTTTCTACCAAAATATAATATTAAGGGTTTTAATGTGTAGTTTTCTCTCCTAGGTGCATCATTCGGAATAAAAAACACCACTTCTTTTCAACAAAAACGCAACGGAGAAGATTCAAACAATTCACAATTTTTCCCATGTTCTGAATCATACTTAATAACACATGTTCGCACACGTACAAAAGAAAAACCATTCTCATGCTCTTACTGTAACTCTTCATTTGCACTGAAACATCACTTAACTAGACACAACCTTATTCATACCAAAGAAAAACCGTTTTCTTGCTCTTACTGTAACTATTCATGTTCGCTGAAGTCAAACTTAACTATACACACGCGCACTCACACTAAAGAAAAACCATTTTCTTGCTCATACTGTGACTATTCATGTTCACAGAAATCAAGCTTAACTAAGCATACCCGCACACATACTAAAGAAACACCATTCTCATGCTCTTACTGTTTCTATTCATGTTCAGGAAAATCAAACTTACTCAGACACATTCGCACTCATGCTAAAGAAAAACCATTCTCATGCTCTTACTGCAACTATTCATGTTCAGAGGAATCAAACTTAATTAGACACGTTCGCACTCATACTGAAGAAACACCATTCTCATGCTCTTACTGCGACTATTCATGTTCATGGAAATCTAATTTAATTAGACACTTTCGCACTCATACTAAAGACCATTCTCTTGCTATT
Organism: Limnephilus lunatus; assembly: GCA_917563855.2. Classification (NCBI taxonomy): domain Eukaryota; kingdom Metazoa; phylum Arthropoda; class Insecta; order Trichoptera; family Limnephilidae; genus Limnephilus; species Limnephilus lunatus. The sequence continues at coordinate 25,954,659 of OU830595.1, read as the reverse complement.
ACTGCAACTATTCATGTGCAAGGAAATTAAAATTAATTAGACACATTCCCACTCATGCCAACGAAAGACCATTCTCATGCTCTTTCTGCAAGTAATCAAGTTCGAAAAAGTCAGACTTAGGAAAACATATTCGTACTCATACTAAAGAAAAACTATTCTTTTACTCCTACTGTTACTTTTCGTGTTCGGCAAAAACAAGATTAATTAGACTTGTTCGCACTCATACTGAAGAAAAATCATTATGATGCTCTTAATTCAGATATTCACTTTCAGTTAAAGCACAACCTTACTTATACTAAAGAAAACCCGTTTTCTCGTTCTGTGGCTATTCATGTTTTCTGAAATCAAGCTTAACTATACATACGCGCACTCATAACAGAGAAAAACCGTCTCGTGCTCTTACTGTATTTATTCATGTTCACAGAAGTCAAACTTAATTGTTCTTACGAAAACGTGCTCTCGCCGAAACTTTTTTTACTTAAAAAGAATCCGCTTACATTTATACATTCGCTCTGATACTAAAGAAGAACCATTCTTATTTTTGTATTTTAGTACATAAATATGGCATGTTGGCAAAAAATTACGTACATTATTGATTTAAATACGATGTATAACAGAAAAAGCAATAAAAAGCTCGTGTTCTTACTATTAATATTCATGGTTACTTATGTATTTATTAAATGCCCTTAGGGCTTTTGCAGACATAATACATCGAACATATAATTCATAAATGAGTAATAAAAAACTATCGTTTTACAAACATAATACATAAACAAATATGTTTAAATCATAATTATTTATGCTTTGATGCAGGACGGAAAGGTATTGAAAACATTGAATCGGTGTGTATTCATTGGTAGTTCAGTGAAATTGCGCTAAATCACAGAAGATAAACCAAATCACACGTACGCCCACTCATACTAAAGAAAATTTATTCTCATGCTTTTACTGTAACTATTTATGTATATAGAAACCACACTTGATTACACACATTGGCACTCGTAAAAAAATAACCATTTTTCGCGTAACTCGATATTTAAATATAAGAGAAGTGCTATCGGCAGTTTTTACTGGGTGGGACTGTGCTTCCTGGTGTCGCCGATATTTTTAACAGATACTACTGTACACCTTAAAAAAATCAGCTAAATGAACGATTTATTATACTATATTGTTAACCAATACTACCGCACACCTTAAAAAAATTAACAACTTTCCGTATTCAAAGTATTCCCATTAGGAAGTCATCCGCCGACAGTCGGGCGGACGCCGTAGCATATCTCTTGTGTTTGAATATCTTTGGTGTAACTACAAATGTTCAGATAAATACATAAATGATTCTTACAGAGGTCCTCAATTTTTGGTAGGTACTTAAAAGTTTTGTACAATGTTGCGAAGAGAATGTTGGTTCTTTTTTTTTTCAAAATTACTGTCTTTTAACCACTTTAACAGGATTTTTTTTCATGTGCGCCTCCCCATCCACTGATTTCCTACTGAATTAAGTATTGGACTAGTGCGAAATAGACTTTTTTTAGATGACTTACCTTGAGTATATTTGTTAATCTGATATAGATATATTTCCTAAAGCGCATATATGTCTGTTCCATTTCATATGTTGATCTACAATTACACCGAGGTTCCTTTTATAAATGCAACAATAACGCAGTTACCAGCTGTCAAAGTTTCCTCCGACATTTGTCTGAAATCTTTGAGAACTTGAAGAGAAATAGTAACAAAAACGGTTTTAGTGTTTTAATTCCAAATTGAAACACAAGTTGGTGAATTCTAAGTAAAAATAAACCCAATAGAACAAACTTTTTCTGACAAAACAAAACTGTCTTTGACTAGAATTTGTCAACACCTTTCTCTACAGTGAAGACGCCAATATAAATAAATAAACTATAGCAAATCATGTAAATAACTTCTTCGGATGTATAGGAAAAGTCTTAGCAAACCGTACAATTCTCAACACAAACACACTAACACAAACAAACAGTTGAAACATCAATACACAACCCACACAACACAGATTTGCAATAAACACACCTACTTCGGAAGAGGAAATTGACAAAATAATAAACACACCAAAAACCGAATTGCTCCTGGAATAGATGAGATAACGACGGATTGCGTTAAGATAATAAAAACCAAAATTTTAAAACCCATAACACACTTAATCAACCAAAGTATAACACACTCCTGCTTCCCTAGTACTCTTAAAAAAGGACTGGTGATCCCTATTTACAAATCCGGAGACAAAATGCAAATAAATAATTTTAGACCTATCACATTGTTAATCTCGCTTTCAAAAATTTTCGAAAGAGTAATAAAACACCAAATTATAATATACCTGGAACAAAATAAATTAATCTCGGAAAAACACTGTGGATTTAGAGAAAAAAAGGCACAAAAGAAGCTTTGGCGTGTACAATAGACTATATACATGGCAATTTACATCAAGGGTATAAATGCATAGCGATATATCTAGATTTAGCTGAAGCTTTCGATTCAATCTGCCACCAAACGCTTTTAAAAAATTAGGAAACAGGTATCAAAGGCAAAGAACTCCAACTATTAAAAAGTTATATGAGTAACAGAACACAGCAAGTAAACATTAACAACCATATCAGCAAGACACTACCAATTACATATGGAGTTCTACAAGGAAGCATACAAGGGCCCGTTCTTTTCACTATTTACATTAATGAACTTTGCAGCATGAAAATAGACGGTGAAATAGTTAGTTATGCAGACGACACAGTTTTACACTTTAAATCTAAGGATTAGAAAAATGCACACAACATAGCGAATTTAGGAATCACGCGAGTGAAATCATGGCTAGACTCAAACACACTTACACTCAACATATCGAAAACAAAATTCACAACGTACAGTATAAATAGCACAGGTCAGCCAAAAATCCTCAAAACGATTCACATTTTCCCAAGCATAAGAAACATATACAAAATTTAACAAATGAAAACAATATACTTTGCTCTATGTAAGTCTATAATAGAATACAAGGGCGGATCCAGGATTTTTTCTGGGGGGGGCACAAGGGGCGGAGGGGGGGCGGCCCGATGGGGGATACCCCTCAAGAGTACAATTCCCCCCCCCCCCCCCCCAGGACGGACCAATTTTCTACGAAGTCGAAATTTGATTTTGTCGACTTTAATGGGGGGGGGGGGGGGGGGCATTTCCGACCGCGCTTTCCCCCGATCGTACCGCTCTCCCAAACGCTGATTATCATCTTTCATTTGCAAGTGCATGAATGGGATGCAACGAACAAAATTCGCAATTCCAGTCAGAAATAGACAAAAGTTTGACTCATGTTCTTTCTGTTATTTTAACAACTCTGATAATTTGATTTGCTTCTAAGTATGTACTGTGATGGAATCTCCACAGTACACAAAAATATTACGTGCCCCCGTGCCCCCGTGCCCCCCCCCCTAAATCCGCCCTTGATAGAATATGGAATAATTGCTTGGGGAGGAGCAACAACTCAGCTATCGAACACCTGGAATTTGCGCAGAAAACGATCTTAAAGGTAATACTTAAAAAAACACTGACTTACTGATACAGACCAAATATTCAACCGTTGTGACGTACTAGACATACGACAATTATACGTTAAATCGCTACTAAATTACATTTTTGACCAAAAAAACAATCATCAACCAACACAAAATATTACAAACAGACCAGTTATACAAGCATACAAAGAAAACTTAAAAACTCCGACGGTAAATACAAGCTTTGGACAAAGACACTACCAATGTCACGCTATAAAAGCATTCAACAGTCTAACACTTAGAAATATAATTGAGGAAAATAAAAATAAATTCCGACACCAAATTACAAAATGGATTAAAGACCAAAATAGACAATACTAGCAAAATATCATAGCACAAAATAATAAAAAATACTAATAACACACAAAACCAACATAAAACACAAACACACCACACTTATTAAAAATATTGTTTTTAAACTTATATAATATTATTTATTTTTAATTTTACGTTAATTTTAAATCTCTAATTTTTGAATTTAATTTATCTTAATCGTATGTTTTTTATTTACTTTTTTTTTTTTTTCACCAATATTGTTTGTATATATTTATATGTATTGTGTATAATATTGTATATGAAATGGAGGCCTCAGCACGGGTAAACCACCCAGTGAGGCCAACATCATTGAATTGTGTATAAAATGTAAATATATTGCATCAAATAAATAAATATGGTACATGAGTTATAACAGACATCTTTGTCACGTTGTTTAGTTCTGTCAATGTTAGGGTAAGTTCTAAACATATTTATTGAGAATATAAAATGTTTTTTTTCTGCATTAATTGTAAGATTGCGAGTAGACTTGTATAGAATCAGTTTTTTCGGATTTGGTTGTCATTATTTGCATTTTCCTTCCCAATTTTTGATATTATACTGTTTTATTTATTTCTAATATTAACGAGTGTATGTAAAGGAAGAACCTGCAGACAAACAGCCTAGTGGCAGCTTCGCGGGACCGATAAATTGTCTAAATTATATATTTATGTAAATTGTGTTTTTTGTTGGAAATAATAAATAAATACAAAAAAAAAAATGTCGTTTTGCGCCTCCTTTTTTAACCAACGTTTCGGACAGCCTTACAGCGACCATCATCAGGACAGAGGTGTAATCGATAATGGTAAAGTGTGTGATTTTGTATGTCGTTGCGAAACTGTGTTTCGAGCTCCAATTAATGTAATTATTCTAGGTTATGTTTTACTCTGTCTTTATGTAGTACTAATGTAATAGTAACACAACGTATTTTTTGATTAGTTTAATTTTGTGTTATGATGATGCTTGTGTTAAGCGAAACCGATCGGTCGTAATAAATGAAATAAATTTTGTGGTTAGGTATAGACAAATTGTTTTATTCCATTTCTGCAAGTTTGCTATTCAATCACCAAAGTGAAAACAAACTTTAAACACAAAATAAGATAAATTTCTAAAAATAATAATTTATATGACCACCTAAATAAAACTATTTTACTTGCATGGAAATGATCTTAAGGGGTGCTGAGTGGAGGGTCTTTTTAAGGAAGGGAAGGATATGAAGGTTGGCGAAAGAAAAATGTATGATGGGTGGGTAGGAATCTGGGTGTCAGTGTGTCCGGGAGTGATTGACGTATGAATCTATGCCTTCATCTGCAGTGCACGATGTTGGGTCGAGAGAGTAGGGCTGGGAATAAGATCCCCCTCAACCAGTCTCTTTCTCTCTCGCCACGCAGCAGGTGGGCAAACGCGTCCGTCACCAAGACCTGGACAAACCTCAACCCATGAATCCAAGCACCCCTGGTAAGTCACCAAACGTAGCAAACCACTTTGGGTGACCTATGGCAGAGGTGTTGGTTATGTTTATCTAATAAACAATTTGGGCACCGCCCAAATTGTTTTCACACTCTTGGACAAATAATTTTACCATTATTTAAGACAGAGGCGGGGAACCTGCGGCCCGCGGGCACTTCTGCTGAAAGAACCACAAAAAAATACACACAACGGGATGATTTTTTCACGGTGTTTCAAATGCACTTTTAAGACGTTATTGAAAAAGTGCGTTGTGTTTTCTGAGTTTTTAATATATTGCCAAGCTTCTGTCAGTTAAGTAGTAAAATTAATATACACTCATTCCATGTAAATTATTTTAAATACTTAAATAAACATGAAATCATATACGTGTTCTAATTTAATCTAATTGCATACGATAAATATGCTACAAAAAAAGAAAACCATTAACTTTATCTGAGTACAATTTAATTTGCAATGCAAAAATTGCAAGTGTGGTTTAAGCTGCTTATTCATTTTGTGGAAAACCGTTCTCGTTTTTGAAGGGCATTTATAAAATTCTACTTGCTTTTGTGCTGCTAGTATTGGAGAAATGCCATTTTCATGTACTGAGTTTTACATGTTTGAATTCCCCGCGTACAGATTCACCCTGTAACTAAAACCAGTTCTGTGTTTAGAATGCATCGAAAACATTTGAGGTATAGTTTTATTTATTGACGCATTTCTCGCGTTAGAAGTGCATTTATAAAATGCTAGTTGCGTAAGTACTTTGTGCTGCCAGAATTGGAGGCAAGCCATTTTCATATTCTGAGTGAAGTTTTAATTCCCCGTGTACAAACTCACTTTAAAATTAAAACCAATTCTGTGTTCAGAATAGAACGAAAAAATTTCAGGTTGGGTTTCATCTTGCTACGCGTTTCGTAGGAAACCATTATTGTGTTTGAAGTGCAGTTATAAATTTGTAGTTGGTTATAAATTTGTAAAAAGGTTCCCCACCCCTGATTTAAGATATACCTGAATGATAGTTGTATGTAGCATATTTAAATATTTAAGGAGCATCGCATAGGAGCTATTGCATATTTATGTACAGGAAAACTTTACGGTGCGTTACATGGGGGAGAGGGGTGAGGGTAAAAAATCTTCAAAAATTGCGTTACGTAGGTATTACTTGACCGCCCCCCTTGTGACTTGAATTGGATTAGAAATGAATATACAATAAAATAATTATTTTCAACAGAAAAATGTTATATCTTACCTTTATTGTTATGCAGAAATCCTAGATAAGTCAAACCGTTAAATTCTATCAAAGATGCCTTTTGAAATCGAAATAACAGGAATATATGTGTTGCCAGTACGCGATTTGTTATATTCCTTATAAAATATATCTTTCACAAGCGATTCGCAAAATACGGGGCCTTTTGTTTCATAAAATTTTTATTTCAATTTGTTTTTTTACTCTATTTTTGTTTTAGATTTGGTTATGATTTTGATATTGATTTTTATTTTGATTCTGATTTCGATTTTGATTTTGGTTTTGTTTATGATTTTGTTTTTTATTTTGTTATGCACATTTAGATTTAGATGTTCTTTGTTGTAAAAATAATGTATGTAAAAGCCCAGCCGGGCGTGAAATTCCAAATAAATAAATAAATAAAATCAAGAGATATTAATATTTTCCTTCATGTTCCTCAGGAAGCACTCTGGTATTGAGAGGGTTAGATAAAATGTTTTGTATTTCTTGGGCATTAACTATGTAACAATTTCTAGTAATTTTGTTTTGAAGAGTTTTAATTAACGATCAAACTTAAAACACGTCAATGTTTTAAGTTTGATCGTTAATTACACGGATGTGTCGAAACCGGTCGCAGAAAATTTAAAATTTAAAATTTAAGTAACAAATGTACATTGAAAATTATAACCCTAGAAAACAAAATTAAATAAAATGATTATGAATATTTTTTTTAAATGCCTTTTTAATCATTTTTTTTTATAAAGTGAATTGTTACATTGGTGTAATAAAATGTTCACATTAATAAGATATAAACATATTTATTGCATGTACACAACTACACGTGTGAGATTCTATTTTATCCATATTGACACTATTTAAAGTAAACCGTTAAAAATTAAAAAAGGATAGGAGCAAAATCACTGTTGTATTAACTCTTATAACGATCTAGAAAAACTAAAAAATACGATATTTCCATCAATAACGCTTAGAACATAACAGTAACTTTCAATTTAACTACATTGTATCTTAAAATGGAATCTTTAGAATTGTACTATCAAAACACAAGAGGTCTCAGAACTAAAACGAAAATTTTTCTTCAAAATGTACTATTAAACAACTATGACATTATATGTCTCAGTGAAACATGGCTTAACAATTCAATATTTAATGAGGAACTTTTCGATACAAGATACCAGGTTTACAGACGAGATAGAGATTACCATCACCTCAATCAGAATCGCGGTGGTGGAGTCTTAATTGCAGTAAAAAATAAATTTATTTCTGATAAAAAAATGGAATGGAGCTCTGAGGCGGAAGACATATGGGTAACGATTTCACTTCCTGGCAAAAAAATTCACATATGCACTTCGTATATTGCACCTGATAGTAAACATCTCATAAATATTACGTCTCACATAAACAAAACATCACAAATTATGACGGATAACAATAATGATAATTTCATTTTGGTTGGAGATTACAATTTACCTAACTTACATTGGCTACCAATTAATAACAACTGTGATTATATGTATAGTGAACCAATCAATTCATTAAACCCCGCCCATTTGAACTTTATAGAATTTTTATCATTTAATAATCTGAAATAACTCTCAGAGTAATAGTATAAATAATCGCATTCTTGACTTAGCTGTAAGCAACACACTACTGAAAATTTCGCACAATAATATCTCATTAGTACCAGAAGATGTTTATCATAAAACACTGCTAATTTCAATTCCTATTAAAAAAATAAATAAAAACCTGAAAACTAACGCAAATCAAATACTACTATACAGAAAAGCGGATTATTCAATAATAAACACAAAATTAAATGAAATTGATTGGGATCATAAACTTAACCATTTGAATACTCAACCCGCAACTGACGTCTTATATAACATATTGAACAGTATTAAAATAAATTATGTACCAACTAAACCGGCTAAAAACTGTAATTATCCACCATGGTACACGTCATCTCTCATAAAAATAATTAAAGAAAAAAATAAATATCATAAAAATTTTAAAAAATTTCAAAATCCACGTGACTACCAAACGTTTTCACTCTTAAGATCTAGACAAAAACGAATTGCACAACAACTTTACATTAATTATATACATACTGCTGAAAGTAACATGAATGGTAATCCTAAACTCTTCTGGAATCATTTCAATAACATGAAAAAAATACAATCGTCTCTTCCAAGGACGATGCACCTAGATGACAAAAAAGCAGATAATGGCCAAGACATATGCAATATTTTCATGGAATATTTCCAATCAGTTTACATAAATGATAATAACCTACCAACATTAGATATACCAGAAAACACAAATAATATAAATATCACCACGGTTAAATTCACACGAGAAATAGTCTTAAAAGAAATAAAAGCTCTTGACATAAACACAAGCGCGGGGTGTGATGACATTCCCTCATACTTTATAGTTAATTGTGCGGAAACACTTGCAAAACCTCTCTGCATTATATATAATAAATCAATGAACGAAGGCACGGTACCAGAAATATGGAAAAGAGCATACGTAACACCAATCCACAAAAATGGTGAAAAAAATAATGTTAAAAACTATCGGCCGATTTCAAAACTAACAATATTCAGTAAGTTAATGGAAAAAATTATTTACAAATATCTAAGTCCACAACTGAATCACATCATTACAACAAAGCAACATGGTTTTACAAAAGGCAGAAATGTGGAAAGTAACCTCGTCCTTCTTACTGAATTCATTGTCGATCACATGGACAACCGCACTCAAGTAGATATCATATATACAGACTTTGCCAAAGCATTTGATAAAATTAATCAAAAACTATTACTCAGAAAACTTTGGTCATTAGGTATACGTGGTAATTTATTTCGTTGGGTTACATCTTATATACTCAAGAGATCACAGGCAGTAGCAATAAACGGCTTTGAATCAGATTTTAGTGAAATTTCCTCTGGGATCCAACAGGGTTCTCATCTCGGACCATTGTTTTTTATTTTGTATATCAATGATTTGGTCAATGTTGTTAAATACTCTGAAATAGAATTATTTGCTGATGATGCCAAGCTATACAAGTCAATAAAAAGTCAAAATGATTGTGTCAATTTACAACATGATTTAAACAATATATTTACCTATTGCCAACAAAATCAACTATTTCTAAATGTCTCAAAATGTCATCACATTACCTTTTCAAGAAATAAAAATAAAACATTATTTAATTATTCTATAAATAACAACAACATTGCAACAGTCTCAGATATTCGTGATCTTGGAATAACCCTTGATAGTAAACTACAATATAACCTTCATATACAACAAATCACAAATAAAGCTGCTAAAATGTTAGGTTTCATCATAAGAAACACAAAACTTTTTAATAGCATCAATATCATTAAGCAACTCTACTTTGCCTATGTACGGAGTCATCTGGAGTTTGCATCAGTTGTTTGGTCTCCATTTTACAAAATCCACATAAACAAAATCGAGGCAATTCAAAACAAATTCCTAAAATATCTTTGTTATAAGTCATTTGTAAGATTTAATAATTATGCAGAGGCAGCTTCACACTTTAAAATTGATTCATTGAGTGTACGAAGGCATCATATGGATGCACTATTCCTGTATAAAGTAGTTAACAATGATATTCAATGCCCAGAGTTGCTAAATAAAGTTCATTTCAATGTACCTGCACGTTCAACACGCTCTTCTATCCTGTTCAGGGTGGATCAATGCAAGACAAACTGTAAGAAGAATTCTTGCCTGAACAGACTATGCAATAGTTATAATAACGTATTATCCAATGTGGACATTTTCAATTGCGAACTTACCAAATATAAGAGGTCCGTAAAAGAATATTTCTCTGATGGTGAATAATGTTATGTTTTTTTTATGAAATAAAAAATTTAATGAAATTAAATTTTTTATGAATAATGTTATGTCTTACGTGAATAATGTTATGTTTTTATTGTTTTAAATTTCTGTAATGATTTGATTTATATGTACAACCTCTCTCCATGGCTAACAATGTATTGATAGATTTTTTGTTTAGTAATGTTTCATTTTATATAAGAAAAAACATTGTTTTATATTTTTTGTTTTTTGGTTTTTGTTTTATATAATTTTTGGATTCATATTGCTTTTTTATAAAATTAATTTACATTCTTATTATGCTGTCTCAGTACAAGTAAAGTCACAAGGAGGAAATCCATAATTGGTTTTATTTTGGCTATTTAATATTATGTACAAACTGAAATAAATGTAAACTGTCGATTTCCTGAAAATTAATAAATAAATAAATAAATAAAATGAATTTATATTACTTAGTACAACAAAAGAATGGAGGATAAGTAATATAGGTACCCATATAATAAATATCAAAAATGAACAAAAGAAATAGTAAAGTAAAGGGCCCAAATCAACACCAGAAATGAATAACAGACAAACTCGTATTACAACTATAGAAATTTCTCTTTTGTATTTTAATACAGAATAAATTGGCAATAATTTTTTTATTTCTACACTAAATTAATTATTAAAAAAATTTCAAATTTATAAAAATTTTAAGTCATCTTATTGTTATTCCATTAAAGTTCTGTGCAAAGTCTTAAACCTTTATTTTTGTCAAAGTAATGATTCGTTTCTAAATTCAGATAAATAATTACATTCAAACACTTCGGGTTTTTATAAAGAAAGGTAAGACTTCTAGAATGTTTGATAATAGAGTTAAGAGCACCAAATGTTGTTAAAAACTCAAGTTGTCTATTTATCACAACGTCTAAAAGCTTTTCAGCAGAGTCTATAATGCATGGTACTTGAATATCATATACTCACACGGTGTTTTTTAAATTTTGCCTATAGCGGCCTAATTTTTAATGTAGTGGTCTAATAAAATTAATTAATTTGCTTACAGTCGGAAAAGACAATGGTTTTTCTCTACCTTGAGTAAGAATATGAACATGAATAACTGCATAAAGCAAGTGAATAAGGTATTCTTCCGTATAGGTAAACATGAGTTAAAATTTGAATTTTTGAATATCTTATTTTATTAAATGAAGACAGTAAAAGCGAACTCAATTGAAAATCTGGACTCCTCTGGAACTCGAACCCAGGTCTTTCGGCTTCCCGGGCTACTGCGCTAACCACTGTCTTATTTTAAAAAAATATTACAATTTGAAGTTTTAATCACAAAGTTAAAAATACATCTTTAATTTCCTTCTAGAGAATATGAAAAGCTGCAGTAGGAAGACAAAAAAGGTTTTTTTCATCCAGTATGGGTGCGTAAGTGCCTCGTTAAACGTGATATTTCCGAACAACAGAAGTTACAATGGGAACATGCAAAAGGTTTTACTTCGGTATGGGTGCGTAAGTGCACCATTAAATGTGATTTTTTTGAGGAGGAGTAGTTGCAATGGGAACACGAGTGGGGATTTTCTCCAGTATGAGTGCGTAAGTGCACTGTTAACGCTGATTTGTCGGAGCAGGAGTAGTTACAGTGGGAACATGAATGAGGTTTTTCTCCAGTATGGGTGTAAAGATGCCTTGTTAATGAAGACTTGTTTGAGCAGGAATAGTTACAATGAGAACTTGAAAAAGGTTTTTCTCCAGGATGTGTCTTCAGGTCAGTAATCATGTCTGAAAATAATTTTGGTATGTTTTCATCAATAAGGAGGTTTCTATATTGAAACATGAAAATAATTAAAACAAATTCACACAAACAAAAATCGATTTTACCAGAAACTTTTTCAGGATTTTCTAAGCATTCATTTTTTACATCTGGCAGGTCAATATCTATTTCCATATAAGGAATTACCCCTTCGTCTTCTTCTCGGGGTCCTGGTTCTGCCTGGACGAGTAAAGTCTCCAGATTTATGTTACCTGGAACAACACAATAACAATACAATGAAACGGCGAAGTTCATTAAAAATTCGTTATGGGTCGGTAATTTATTTATTTATTTGTAAGAAACAAACAGCTTTTACATAATACATATACAGTGAAAAATATATCATTGAACTGGAGTCAAGCCACAGAGGTTTCTTATGCTAAAGTACATCGGAAATGAAGTTTTATTATATTATAATTAATGTTGGGTTATAGGAAGAGGAGAGGAAGAGGAGAGGAAGAGGAATATAGGAAAAGGATAGGAGATGCTCACGATATATTCTCAAATTAATAATCGATCGTACGCGTTACTTCATATCGATATTTCTTAAGGTTTTTACTAAAAATGTCAATGCTGTGAAATTTTGTATAATATTGTGCACATACACGAGGAATTGGGGAGTTTTTTCTAATGTTTGTTCTACAAGAGGGTAAATAAAATAAATCGGATTGCCGGGTTGATCTTGACGGAATATGAAAATTTATTAAATTGGTAAGTTCTGGTGAGTCCAGGCCATTGTTTAGAATTTTAAACAATAGGATTTGATCAAAAATTAGACGTCGTGTTTGGAGGGATTTGAAATTGTGAAATTTAATGGATTCGGTATAATTTGAGAAGTGTAATTTAAATTTATAATTTAAGTGTTTAAAAATTTTTTTTTGAATTCTTTCTATTCTTTCAATATGGGCTTGGTATAAAGGAGTCCAGATCGGTGTACAGTGTTCCAAGTGCGGGCGAATATATGAGGTGTAAAGGGAATATAGAGTGTTTATGTTGTGGAAGGGTTTTGCTATACGAATTATAAATCCCAGCATTTTATTGGCTTTGTTAATTATTTAATCAGTGTGTTGGATAAAGTTTAATTTGACATCCAATGTTACCCCAAGATCCCTGATATATTTTACTTCATTGATATGTGTGCCGTTCAGTGTGTATACAAATGAAATTATATTTTTATTGCGTGTAAATGTTAATTTATTGCACTTTGAGATGTTAATAACAAGTTTGTTTAATTCGCAATAGACAAAAAGGCGATTGAGGTCTTCTTGGAGTTTAATGCAGTCATTGATTGATTTAATTACTAAGTATATTTTTTTATCATCTGCATATGCTAGGTAATTAGCATGTAAAAAACATTTGTAAATATCATATATATACACATTAAATAATAATGGGCCTAAATGAGAACCTTGAGGTACACCGGAGGGCACAGAAAAGAAGCTGGACTTTGTTCCCCCAATTGAGACACTTTGAAGTCTACTCCAAAGATATGAAGTGAGCCACCGGAGTAAGTCACCATGGATGCCTAACTGTTTTAATTTTTGAATAAGAATGAAATGGTTTACCTTATCGAAGGCCTTAGAGTAATCAGTGTAGATTACATCTACTTGGTTTCTTTTGTCCATATTGCTCGTTAAATATTCCGTAAAATTTACCAAGTTTGTTAGTACTGATCTCTTTTGAAGAAATCCGTGTTGTTGGTTTTGTATATTGCGAACAATTATTGTGTAAATTTGATCGTAGACAACACGTTCAAAAAGTTTACTAAATACCGTGAGTATCGAGATTGGGCGGTAGTTTTCAATGTTAATTTTTGAGCCTTGTTTATGAATAGGGATTATAATTGCTTCTTTAAACTTTGTGGGAAATTTACCTTCTTTTAGTGACATTATAAATATGTTAGTTAAAGAGTAAGAAAGAGTTTTGGCACATTTTTTGACAAAATATGGCGAGATACCGTCACCACCAGCACCCTTACTAACATCTAAATTATTCAGGTATTTATTGATCATTAGATTGTCAATATTTATGTTACCAATCGAGGAATGATTATTTACAAACGTAGAGCTATCAAGTGTGCTGGTATTGTTCGTGCTCATATCGCTTACGTAGGTGGACTGAAAGTGTTTAGAGAATAATTCACATACTTGATGAGCGCCGGTGCCAGACTCGTCTTTAAGGTGCATGATTTGTGGGATGCCGGTTGTTTTACTTTTGTTTTTAGCGCAATTCCAGAGTTGTTTATTATTATTCTGAATATTAGATTCAACCGAACTTATATATTGATTATAGCAATGCTTCTGTAGGTGTTTTTGTTGTGTACGTTTGATAGTGAACTCTATGTAATCTATTGAATTATTATAGGATTTCCATTTTTTATGAAGTTTTTGTTTTTCTTTAATAATTTTGATTAGAGGAGCTGAATACCAGTTAGGAAATTTTTTCTTTTTGACGATGCGTTTGGGGACAAATTGGTTGATGGTATTATTTAAGATGTTATAAAAGGAATCAACTACTTCGTCAACTTTCGCATTTTCCTTAGTAAAAGACCAGTCTATCGTTGACAGATGTTGGTTAATTAATTCATAGTCGGCTTTTTCAAACAAGCATAGTACTTTAGGAGGAGCGTTGATAATTGGGAGCGTATCGATTTGTAATGTAATTTGAAGCGACGGGTGGTGTGAGTCTTCACTGACAAGAGGATTGCATGCACGAGATACATGGCATTCCTCACTACACATGATTAAATCTAGGATTCGGTTATTAGAATTTTTTATGTGATTATATTGTTTTAATTCTGAGTAATAAATTGTGTCAGTGAGTGAGAAACTAATTGTATTTAAGTTTGTAGGTGTCAAGTGTGAATCATGCGCTTCCCATATTATCGTAGGCATATTAAAGTCTCCAATTACAAGTAAAATGTCATCGGGATATTGATCTTTTACATTAGCAAGTAAGCAAAGGAATGAACTGAGAGCGGTTTCATATCCATGACCTTGTGGGAGATATACACAAGCTACATGGATAGTACGTTTGGAGGTATAGTTAGAGGGAGGAATAGTGACCCAAATGCATTCAGCATTGCATACCAAGTCTTCGCGAGGGTATGCGTTAAGATTGTTGTGTGTAATGATCATCACACCACCGCCTTGACGAGAATCTTCTTGGTTGTTGATGCTATTTGTTGAAATGTTATTTGATCTATCCCGTCTGAAAATACTATAAAACTCCGTTGGTGCTAGTTCAGGATCGAAAATGGAATTATTAAGCCAAGTTTCAGAAATACCGAATATATAACAATCGTCATTCGATAAAATATTATTGTGAAAAATTTCTGTTTTAGTGCGTAGTCCTCTACAGTTCTGATACAAAATAGTTATCATTGTGAGTTATATATGTTTTTTTATGTATATTATTATATAGGTAGATATATAAGGTAAGAAGATGCAGAGTTTTACGAATGACATGTACGATTATAAACATAAAATACTGTAGTAGAAAGATGAGCAGCGAGTACGAGCAGCATATTGGGATAAAGGGGGTAAGGAGAGTGTAGGGAAGAAAGGATGGAATGTCGTGGATAATGAATACATTGATTAATCGACGAATTAAATAATCCATATCGAGATTAAATTCGTCAAATATAAACAATAACATAGGATGTGAGGGAAATAGAAAAAAAGAACAATATTCAAAGGAAGGTAAGATAAAAGCAATGAGAGTACAAAATAATAATAGAAGAAAAATATAGAAATGCAAGCAGTGCGCGATGATCTAGTATAGTTTCAAGTTAGCAAGCGATATAGAAATCTGTCTGAATCTGTCAAATAAGAGTAGAAAACATAAAAAAATATAAGTACAAAAATTTGTAGGCTGGCAACACCAATTTACTTGTCAAATTTTTTGTCAAAAATTAGATACATGTTCCAAAGCCTGGACAACGCCAGTAGGTACTTAAGCTAATATTAAATAAATGTGAGCAATTTCTAAAGTGTGTTTTAATATTATAGATCAGTGAAATGAAAAAAAAAAAATTATTAAACTTTTATGTCTTTTTAATTTATAAAAATGTAGGTTACACAGCTTTAGATTATCACTGTGATAATATTTTTATTATTGCCATTTGAGCAACAGTGGCGTCCTCCTATGCTTTCTATACCCATTTGACAAACAGCTAGAATCAGCAAATTATTTATGAAGTGTATAATTGAGTCTAAAAGTACAAATTTAAGTGACATTGTTGGTATAATTACATAATGAATGAAGTATAGTGATAAAAATTTTGCAATGTTCAATACGTTATAGCTTCAGACATCGTTCAAAGAAATTATAGATTTTAAAAAGGTGAAATCGTGTTTAAAATATATACACGCATACGCATACACATGCGTACACATACAAACATACGTACGTCTACTCACATATTACAATCGAAATGTCGGTACCTAGACGCCACTTAAATTTATAAATTGTAATATGTCTATCTAAGTAGGTATGTATTTATAAAAGTAGATAAATTAAAATAGGTTATGTGTTTCTATTATGCACAGTAAATAATAAACAGTAAGTAGACAGATTATAGCTACAAGCGCATAATAAAACGAGTGTATATTAGATACTATGAGTTTGAATATAAACGAGACAAACCCGTATTATAGAAAATAGAGAAAAAAAAATTAAAGCAGATGAACTATGACAGAATAATTAATAGAACGAGTTAGGAATATGCACATAAATACTACACAAATGAATCGTTATTCCTCATACATTGGGTTAATGCCTCAATGATTTGTTGTAATTTTGTAAACAGTAGGTATCTATCTGAGTAGGTTGTTTTGCATGAAAGTTAGTTGTATTCCTAATCGGTAACATTTATTTTTATTTCATTGATAGAAGGTTATTTTAAGTTAGTTTTTTTTTTTTTTAAACTACTAAAATTGATTATAATGCAAAACTAAGAAAAAACTATTCACCATCAAAAAAATAATAATAATAAACACTTTATTACACTTTACACTTTACAACACTTTATTAAACACTTATTTTTTGGTGTTTGTTTTGGATCGCAGACCGATCAATCTGGAGCCTTCGGGTTGTGTATTGAGACCAGGTGAGCTGGAGCTGGTGCTGGTGCCGGTGCTGGTGCTGGTGCTGGTGCTGGTGCTGGTGTTGGTGCTGGCTGACGGTTTGTCAGGTTTGGTCACGAGGACGGCCGCAACATCCAGCTGCTTCTGTATGCTGATGGCGCGCTTGGTGCCGTCCGGGAGGAGAACTACAATTGTGCCGTCGCTGGTCCAGCACTTGTTGTTTGAGAAAATTGAGCGAGCGGAGGAGAAGAGTTTTTGGCGCGTCTTTGTAAGGGATTCGGTTAGGAGAAGAGAGGAGCTTTTCAACCCTTTCTTCCTCTCCCATACTGATCTACGATCGTTTTGGTACTGGAACTCGATGAGGATGGGCCGATTCTTCTTAGGTTTCGTGCGACCAAGTCTCCTGGTGGAGACGATACCCCTGATGGCGTCTTCATGACACCCTAGGCCGGTCAGCACCGCGGTTACAAGGGATCGCGTATCTTCTGGTTCATCTTCTTTCACGCCATGTAGGAGTAACAGATTTTTTCTGGAAGCTGCGTCGATGGCATCCACACGAAGTTCAAGTTGAGCAACATTCTCTTGGAGAGCAGTCATCTCCGATGTAATCTTCAACTTAAATACATTGAAGTCTCCGCGGAGACTTGTGAGGTCAGAATTCGAGTTGCCGGGTTTATTGTTGGCTTTATCAAGGCGTTTTTCAAATTCATTCATCATATCAACGAATTTTCGGTTATATTCTTCGAGCGACATGTTGATTGTGTTATTGTGGGTATGTTCGAATTTAGTCACTGTCACTGTCAAGAATTTTAAATATCGCTGGATAATACGATTTATGAAACTGTTTTTATTTATTATTATGTGTTATTTATAGTTTGCAATCGCGCACTTTACGATATTACATTTTTATTTAAACATATTATATTTAAACTATTAAATTTATATTTAGCTTCAGCGGTATGAAGAGTTACTCGTTATTACTAATTATCTATGTATTGTTAGCAATAATAAAACGCTAAGTTAATATTTATGATGAAATATATTGTCTCCACGTTAATTGACAATAACAACATTCAAGAATCAGCAAGATTATATTCCGTAATTCCGTGTTCCGCCATTTGTAAATCCAGCCGTTCGCTGTCCGTGTTGTAGGTAGTTCTTCTTTACCGACCGCCATAGCTGGTGTAGTTTCCTTGTTGGCCGCCAGAGGCGATAGCAGTACCTTTGGCGGCAGATGAGCGGCAATATTTAAATATGCTGCTAACAGTATGTTGAAATAACTTTTTTTTTCTACCACAACGTAATTTTATTTATAATTAATCTGTTTTTACTACATTTCGAAGGTATGCCTTTATCCCCATTCAATAAAAAAATGAAACGAATACAATAGTACAATGAGCGGTCTTCCAGACAACCTTGGTATGAAGAGGTAATAGTAATAACCTGGCGGAGTGCTTTTTGTATTGTTTCTTGGCTTTTTCCACCTCTCGAACTCTCTCCTCCGAGTTCTGTTCTGTTCGCATTCGATCGCAATGCATTCGTAAAACCACACCACAATATTACGGAATTAACTATTTTCGTAGCGAACTCACAGAGTGGACAATACAGCAGGGAAGACTGTTGGGGTTTTTATGTGAGGTCCGTCTTTGATTTAAAACACACTGTTATTTTTTAAGTTTTTTTAACAGTTCTTTCAAGAATTGACAAACATGATCAAAACACTTGAATAAATTAAAATCTTCAATATATTTCCTGCCCGTTCCCTTACTTTGGTTTTACAAGACTAGGAAAGCCCTAGGGTTATTAGTAAGATCTTTATGGAAAAAAGGAGGATTATAATACAAAAACGGTCCAATTATAAAAATGAATACTAGCTCACACTTTATGGCACAAACTATCAGTCGATTAAAAAGAAAACATTACGCCTAGCGGCATCTGCTCGCGTTGTAGGGAACCGAAATTACCGACAAATGATAAGGATAATTAAGTTGGATAAAAATACTATAAATGTCACTCAATGTACAACTAACTAAAGATTTAACAAAGACATCTTACCTTTACCTACTCTAAGTTCGTTTCCCTTTATTGAAATTAGCTCCACACAGGAGGCGAAGGAAAAATATGGTGAGGTAACAGCTTAAATAATAAGAAAGAATTTGAGGGCAAAATATGTTATACGGTCATCAATAGCAAAATTTGGAATGGTAAGAAGACAGAAGGACAATACGAAGGGAAATAGAAAACAAGCAGGTGTCCTGACTGCGTCCATCTGAAACACCCCTGTGATATACGCAATGCAACTTACTAGTTGGCTGAACACTCTCAGCATACTGCAAACATTCCTTCTTCACATCCGGGAGGTGGATTTCTACATCCGTGTACGCCATTTCACCTGAGCCTTCTTCCTGCGACCATGGTTCACTCTTGATGGAAACACTCTCTGGGTTGAGAAGATCCATGGCACTGCTGTGATGGCGTCCCGTTATGTGATGGTAATTAGTTTCAGCTGAAAACAAATAATAATAAGGCCTGCAACAAAACCTCTCTATTCAAACGTCATATTCACTTGAAAAGGAAACTACTCCAAATATTGTGTGGACGGATTTTTTAAAACCATTTTATAAATTACACAAAAAATCAGTAATTCAACTACAAATTTAAAATTAATAATACTTTTTTCATCTGACCACGTAAATGTCAAAGAAATCAATGATCACGTCATTTTTATTTTATTCCAAACTAAATTCCAACACAATAATAAGTAAAGGCTTATAAGTGCTTTGTTTCGCTCTACTTAATTCCAGTGACTAAAGGAACGTCTAACTAAGAACATATCAACATTAGACATTTTGTACTCTTATTTATTTCGAAGACAAGTTCAATACATTTTTCTTATTTGGTCCCCGACTTTAAAATCCTCTCCGATTCCAACTGAAGACATCAATAATAATTGTAAAGCAATATTGAAGTTAAACCAGGTTTCCCAATTGAAATGGTAAAAACCGATTACTTGTTAAGAAACTTGAAATCTAAAAACCTAACAGTTTCGTATTGTTAGTAGCATGTTTGAATATTGCCACTTTACACGTTTACGCCGCCAGAGGTATTGCTATCGCATCTGGCGGCCAACGGGGAGACTGCACCGGCTACGGCGGCCGGTAGAGGAGGGAACTAGCAACAGCACGGGCTACGGACAGCGAACGGCTGGATTTACAAATGGCGGAACATAATCTTGCTGATTCTTGAATGTATATATTTATATAATATATTTCATCATGCGTTTTATTATTGCTAACAGTATATTGCAGCATCACATAATGAAAATCTAAACAAGTCTTTTATAATCAAATTTTAAAGATGATTGGTGATTGAATTGATGAGAGTTTCATTCGGCGGCAGATAGGTACTGAGAGGAACCCATTTTCCAGACAGGACGACGGTAGAGGTCTTTCTGGCAAATATTGACAAATTCGTAACTAACTAACCATCACGCCGTTTCCTCGCAGGGGTAGGCAGAGAAGACGGACCACCAACTCGGTCCTTGCACGCACTCCTTGCTTCATTCACATTCAGACATCGTCTCATATATAATTTTCTGTTATTCTGACTGTTGACATGTTCAGACTCAGGTATTTGGTTTTGTGTGCGATTTTGAAATTTCGAAATTGAGGCGATCGATGGATATGGGTAGGTATTTCACACTGTTTTTGGCAACATTGATGTCCAAATAGCAAATGGCCGATTGTGGATTTTACGTTATGATTGTCGATAGTGCGACTTCCGCGAAGTACGCGGGCAGCTGTATCCGATACTAATCAATAGTTAAAAAAATAATTAGTTGAGTTGCCCGATGTCACATCGCTAATGCCAAGTAGATAATAATTAGTTGAGTTGCCCGATGTCACATCGCTAATGCCGAGTAGATAATAATTAGTTGAGTTGCCCGATGTCACATCGCTAATGCCAAGTAGATAATAATTAGTTGAGTTGCCCGATGTCACATCGCTAATGCCAAGTAGATAATAATTAGTTGAGTTGCCCGATGTCACATCGCTAATGCCAAGTAGATAATAATTAGTTGAGTTGCCCGATGTCACATCGCTAATGCCGAGTAGATAATAATTAGTTGAGTTGCCCGATGTCACATCGCTAATGCCAAGTAGATAATAATTAGTTGAGTTGCCCGATGTCACATCGCTAATGCCGAGTAGATAATAATTAGTTGAGTTGCCCGATGTCACATCGCTAATGCCAAGTAGATAATAATTAGTTGAGTTGCCCGATGTCACATCGCTAATGCCAAGTAGATAATAATTAGAGATGCCACGAATATTCGGCTACTATTCAGTATTCGGCTACTTTTTTTTACCAAATAATAGAATACCAAATGATGAAAAAAATTAATAAAAATTAAAAATTTAATATTTATTGTCTTCTTAAAAACTTTCATAGAAAACTAATTTCTGACATATACGAGTATAAAATTGTTTATGATATTATGGACATCTCTGATTTATTTGGCAAAATTGCGAATACTAGTTAAAACAGCTCCATCCGAAACTCTTTGTAACTGATAATATCAGAATTGAGTCCATTTGCTACTTCCTTGTATCCAGAGAGCATGAAGGTGGTAATAATTTCTGAAAAATAGCAGATTTTATCAACTGCACACAGTGTAGGCTAAGCATTAAGCACACGTGTAAGACTACACACAAGAACCTAGTATCACCCCGAAAAAATATCACAATTCACAACTGAAATGCGGCTCCAAAGGACCTTAAATAAAAATAAATCTTGGGAATTTCAGCGCCCTTGAGGTTATTGTTTTAGGAAAACAGCTCTCCGGAATTTATCAATTTATTATTCTGCATTAAACAAACACCCGCCTCAATGAAATAACAGAAGAATGATCGGTCAGTTAGGGACTTGATAAACGATGAATGTTTGCTTCACAAATGGGACCTACAGAAATTATTATTAAACGATACACTTTTCATTAAAGTAAGTCATTCCCGAGTATTAAGCCGCGTGGTTTCAGGACTGTTAATTTGACGTAAGTGTAGTTTTTTGTGGGTCGAAACAGTTGTGTGATATATAAAGTAGGCACAAAATAGTACCCTTTACACGTAGAGTTCGGAGCGGGACGTGCCCCGCGCCACTTCAGGCCGCTGCGCAGAAAAGTAAGGACCGAAAGTGAGCTAACGGTTTACAGCGAAGTTCACTATGAGACTTTTCTGCTCGGCGGCCTGAAGTGGCGCGGGGCACGTCCAGCTCCGAACTCTACGTGTAAAGGGTACTAATAGCAACATTGTAAATGTGGTCATAAAGTTATAATATTGGTTTATAAATTTAAGGCCGAAATGTAGAAAACACTCGTTGTCGTCTAGCAAGTAAATAAGTGGGTAAATATTTACTAACTAGACACACGCTAAATTTGCACACTAAACAACATAAAAATAATAATTACTTATTCATAACATGGCGGCCGTTGAAAAAAATATTTCGCATTTTTAGTTTCGTTCTCTCTTCTTCGTTCTTTCGTCTTCTCTTCATTTTCTCAAGTTAACAAATAAAAGTGCATTATTTTTCAATTCTGTTATGAATTGAATTATTTACTACCTACCATAGAGATATACTATAGAGGCGCTATCCCGTACATAATTCTCCGAGATTCGTGTTCAAATCTTGAACGAACAAGTGCATTCAAACTGAAGCCGCCGCGTCGATAGGCTCGGCCGTCAGACGGTCCTTACCTTTTACCCAAGCCCATGGTTTCATCCTTCTTTCATACGTCACACAGAAATGGAGGTACGAACCTACGATTTCTTTGAACCAATTTATTTGCTAAATGTCTCATCTATGTATATCAATGCTACCTACTTACTTTTTTTAAATTTGAAAGTGCATTTTAAGCGTGTCCCTATTTTGTAAATATTTCCCAAAAAAAATAATTGTAACCAGCAAAATAGCGTATGTAGGATCGTCATGTAGATATGAGCATCTCGTTACAGCAAACAAAAACCTGCACTTTTAATAATATTTTATCTTGTATTTTGTGTCTGTATTACAATTAAGTACCAAAAAAAGGATAACGATACAGATACCTGAATTGATTTCGGGATTGGATTCCGGGCATTCTTTTTGGGTAAAAGGATATTTTCGATAAATATACATCGACTTCCGTAAATGTCACAGCAACACTCACTTCTGCACTTGTGCCTGGTTCTAACTTGATGGCGGTGGAATCCATACTTTTAAGTGAGGATCTGGTAGTTCTGTTTTACTTAAACTTTACAACAAGGTTGAAGGATTTGGAGGATTAAGAGAAGGACAATGTGTACAATCGACTAAAATAGTAAAGTGAAACCAGTGGCGGCAAGCACGCCGGGATTTATCCATAGATATTAAGGAGTTAAGAAAATTATATCGTTTTTTATGATTTTATGGTGAAATCTAAGTGTTGCCATTTTAAATCATCCGCCGGCGAACAACTTCATGTTATGTAAGAACCGTCTAGACTCCACGGCGGTTACGGGAAGCAACGACTAATAGTAAAGTGAAGCCAGTGGCGGCAAGCACGCCGGGATTTATCCATAGATATTAAGGAGTTAAGAAAAATATATCGTTTTTATGATTTTATGGTGAAATCTTAGTGTTGCCATTTTAAATCATCCGCCGGCGAACAACTTCATGTTATGTAAGAACCGTCTAGACTCCACGGAGGTTACGGGAAGCAAGCAATGGCCCACTTAAAAAATATTTCGTGTCAGAAAGCTGTCATTTACTGGTCTTGATATTTTGGCTATATAATATATACTAGACTCATATTTTTTTATAAATCTTCTTCTAAAATATTTACATTTCCTCTCAAGAATTCATCTTATCTATTCATCTAAAATTCAAGTTACTCAGAAACAGCGGGTTCTTACGTAAAAGCATGGATTCCACCATCATCAAGTTAGAACCAGGCACAAGTGCTTAAAATAAGATTGTATAAACGTTTTATAAATTTGTACAGCGCCCTTGAGGTGATTTTTCACAAAAACGGCGCTATACAAGTCATCCAAATTATTATTATTATTATTATTATAAGTGCTGAAAAGAGTGGCGCTGTGATGTATTCGGAAATCGATATAGACCTTCCTTTGATTAAGAAAGAATATTTATTCGGCATCTATTTGCAAAAAGGTATTTTCATTGTGTTTGTTTTAGGTAACTGTTAAACACACACTTAATACAAATTTCCTCTTCATTTCGTATTGCTCCATTTGGCCGGAAGGATTTATTTGGTTTGGATCTTCCAAAGGCCTGCAAAATAATGAAGAAAATACAGATGCAGGCTAAGCGTGCAACATAAGAGCCGTTTTTCACACAAAACAAGTTGGTGAAAAGAACCGTTCTAATGAAGTTGACATTCTATAAACGCTGAGATTGGTAATCACAGTGCTACATATGATGCTAATGCTACTAATGCTACCTAATGCAATTATATGAAATTAAATGGTTTAAATTTTATTTGGTGCTCAAGATTTTATGTCCGGGTTAAATCTTCCCCACAGGAAGGAATAAACCCTTCCACATGCTTTTCCACAAATGTTCATCTTTAGCCATTGTAAATGGCTAAAATCCATTGTATTCTCTTGTAAAATGCTTTTCTAACGCTATTTTATTTATATTTGGGAAAGTTGACGGCAAATCATAAATTACACAATAATACAACTGTAAAATGGTTAATTATGCCAATTATCAACTTTCCACAGATAATAATAGTAAATTATAATGTGTGATATTATAAAGGTGTTTACTTAATTAGTTCATTTTTGGTTACATTATATGAGGGGGGGAGGAGAAATATAGGATAAGGATTAAAAGGCCAAGGACGCGAATATATAGGGGGAGGGGTAGATTGAACTTCCTAGTTTGAGTCATGTTGCCTAGTGAGATTTTGTTTTATGTCACGTAACGTCGAGTTAAAAATGTCAATGTGGTAATAATTTAAGTTAAATGAATGTGTGAATCTGTAGATAAATGAGTAATGTTTGGAGTTATTCTTGCAAAGAGGAAGATTAAAAGTAAGCGACTATCTACTGTTGCGATTTGGAACGTGGAATGATAGGCGTTGAAGAAGATCAGGACTATCGACTAAGTTATGTGTAATTTTAAATAACATTACCAAGTCTGCTATATTTCTTCGACAAGTTAGCATCTGTATTTTGAAGAATTTTGCAGAGTCTTCATTACTAACATGAGATCGAAAAGAGCGGAAATTGAGATACCTTAAATTATTTATGGGCTCAATGACTGGAAAGGCCACGGTGGAACATTTTCCTGCTGGGGGATGTGGGCCTATAAAATACCGTGATACGCCATCTTGCAATAACATCAGCAACATTTCCAGTAAGTCCTACTCCTTAGCGTCCTAGAGTGGTCATTATGATCCCGCGAGTCCCGGGCAATATGACCACTGACCCTAACATCGTGGTCGTAGCAGATAAGGAGAGGGCGAATGGCGAGTTTCCGGCGCCATAAAACCGGATCAGCTCAGCTAAGGGAAGGTAACCCCTACAGAAAAATCCCTGGAGAAGGCAACGGGAAACCACTCCAGTATATTTTCCCAGCAAATCACTATGGAGAGAAACCAACCAATGGCCCCGAGTCCCGGGCGGCCCTTAAATGGGCCAGGGGTGCGAAGAATCTCCCGGCTCAAAATAGTGAATTCAAATATAAGATTAGGAACATGGAATGTTAGAAGTTTATACAGCGGTAAATTGGATAATACGATACAGGAAATGGAAAGATTAAAAGTGGATATTCTTGGAATTAGTGAACTGAGATGGACTGGCAGCGGCATACACCAACATGAGAAGGGAAATCTATACTACTCAGGAAGTGACCCGCAGGACAAAAATCGTCGAAACGGAGTTGCTATATTTGTCATGGAGAAGTATGTAAAATTTGTTAAGAATTTTGTACCCATCTCGGACAGAATAATATTATTACAATTACACTGTCAACCCATCAACATTAATATTATTCAAGTGTATGCACCAACAGCGGAAGTGAGATATGATGGTGAAGTGGAATCTTTTTATGACTCACTAGCCAGTACATTGCAAAGTTTGAAAGGAGGAGAAGTCAATTTTGTCATTGGAGACTTAAATGCCAAAATTGGTGAAGGTCGCCGCTCTCATATAGTAGGTGAATATGGCTTAGGCATAAGCAATCAAAGAGGTGATAGACTATATGAATTCTGCCAGGATAAAAATATGGTTGTATTAAATACTTGGTTTAAACTCCCGAAAAGAAGGCTTTATACATGGAGATCACCTCAGGATGGAACAATCTATGATATTGTCAGGAACCAAATTGACTATGTGTTAGTAGACCATAGATTCAGGAACTCTGTAAAGAGAGTCACCACGTACCCTGGTGCGGACATTGGTTCTGACCATGTTTTGTTAACTGCCGATATTGTTTTATGCTTAAAACAAATAAAAAAGCCCAAAAACAAAATTAAAATGGATATCTCGAAACTCCAAGAAGAAGTGGTCAGAAATAAGGTATCTCAGACTTTGAACGATAATATTAGACTACTCCCTCGTGATCCATCAATAGAAATACAAACACAGTGGGATAACCTGAAGTCAGTTATATGTGAAACCTGTGATACAAATTTGAAAGCTGATAAGCAAATTAGAAAAAAGAATTGGATGACTGACCACATTTTGAACTTAATGGATGAGAGACGTAAACATAAACATAATGAGACACAATATAAAAACTTACAAAGAACGATTAGATGTGAAATTAAAAAAGCCAAAGAAGAATGGATGAAGTCACAGTGTGAAGAACTAGAGTCGTACAGTCGTAGTCACAATGCATTTAAACTTCACAAAAAATTGAAGGAAATTACAGGCACTTCTAGAAGAATTACTCCATCATGTTTAGTTGACGATTCCAATAAATTGATATTGGATGAAAAAGATATTTTACAAACA
Organism: Limnephilus lunatus; assembly: GCA_917563855.2. Classification (NCBI taxonomy): domain Eukaryota; kingdom Metazoa; phylum Arthropoda; class Insecta; order Trichoptera; family Limnephilidae; genus Limnephilus; species Limnephilus lunatus. The sequence continues at coordinate 25,927,339 of OU830595.1, read as the reverse complement.
TGGGAAGAGTATATTCATGATACATTCAAAGATATTAGACCTGACATTAATATTCCTAACGATCAATTGCATGGACCATCGATTTTAAAATCAGAAATTCTTCATGCGATAAAGACTTCAGAACATAGAAAAGCGTGCGGACCAGACGATATTCCAGTTGAGGTGTTGAAGCTCTTTGATAATGAAAATGTTGACTACCTGTTGAGGTTATTTAACTCTATATATGACACAGGGAATATACCCCAAGATTGGCTAAAATCCACCTTCGTGACATTAGCTAAAAAAACAATACCCTAAGAAGTGCAGTGACTATCGATTAATAAGCTTGATGAGTCATGTCCTTAAATTATTCCTTAAAATAATACATGCCAGGATACGCGATAAGTGCGAGCAGGACTTAGATGACACTCAGTTTGGCTTCAGAAATGCGTTCGGTACGCGTGAAGCATTATTTTCTGTCGACGTACTATTGCAAAAGTGTCGTGACCAAAGAAAGGAAGTCTTTGCCTGTTTTATTGACTACGAAAAGGCATTTGACAGGGTAAAACATGCTGACCTAATGAAAATGCTTGCGGATTGTAACGTTGACACCAAAGACCAGAATTTCATTAAAAACCTGTATTGGTTCCAAACAGCAGAAATAAGACATGGGAATCGCCATTCAGCGTGGAGTACGACAAGGATGTATCCTGTCGCCACTATTATTTAATCTTTATTCCAACTATGTCTTCAAAAGAGCCCTAAGTAATACCCAGAAGGGTCTCAAGATCAACGGAGTTGTCATTAATAACATAAGATATGCAGATGATACTGTATTACTAGCTGACAGTATCAGTGACCTCCAAGACCTATTAGATCTTGTTAATAATGCTGGTGAGCAACTGGGCCTAACAATCAACGTCAATAAAACTAAATGGATGACTTTTGGACGACTAGATCACTCTGGATCAATGATTCAGTTAAATGGTTGTAATGTCGAAAAGGTGGAGAGATTTAGATACCTCGGCAGTATCCTCACGGAGAATCTTGACCCAGATATAGAGATTAGGTGCAGAATTGAAGCAGCAAGAACTGCATTCATAAAAATGAAATCCCTCTTCTGCAATGACAATATAAGCTTAAAATTAAGGCAGAGAATGCTAAAATGTTATGTGTGGTCGGTCTTGCTGTATGGTTGTGAAACATGGACCTTGAAAATAAATACCATGAACAGGTTAGAGGCTTTCGAAATGTGGCTTCACCGGAGAATGCTCAAGGTCCCATGGACCGACATGATCACCAACATAGAAATTCTCAGGCGGGCTAGAGCAGATAGGGAACTGCTTACATTAATTAAAATCAAGAAAATTTCATATCTGGGTCATATACTTCGAGGGGAGAAGTATCACTTGCTCCATTTAATATTGAAAGGCAAGATAGAGGGTCGCCGAGGGCCTGGTAGGAGACAAATGTCTTGGCTGCGAAACATACGAGAGTGGACCGGCATTAGAAGTGTGGAGGAGCTATTCCGGGCAGCGCAAGACAGAGAGACCTTTTCAAGAGTGATCGCCAACGTCGGGGGGACCTGATAAGGCACATAAAGAAGAAGAAGAAATTATTTATTATTTATTAATTTGAACACTTTCAATTCTATTTTTGTGTACTGCATAGCCTGGGTTCTACACTTGAGATGCGTATTCAAGAATACTACAAACATATGAGAAATATAGTGTTTTGAAAGTAGTAAGGTCTTTGAATTGTTTACATGAGCGGATTATGAAACCAAGCATAGAAGATGCATTAGTGACTATGTGGTCGATATGTTTATTAAAATTCAGTTTACTATCAAGTATAACCCCAAGGTCCTTACTTTCGAATTTTGATAGATAACGGTACAATATTAATTGAGTATTCATGGATAAATACGTTTTTATTCCTAGTAAAGCGCACAACGAAGCAATTTCCAGACAATGGACATTACAATACCTGCTGAAATATTGCAAATCATCTTGCAGCTTCAGAAAGTCCTCTATTGACTTTATAGGTGTGTAGATTTTCATGTCATCTGCATACAGGATGGTTTGTGAGTTTAAGAAACAGTTACCAACATCATTGATATATATGTTGAATAATAATGGTCCCAACAAGCTACCTTGAGGAACTCCCGATGTTTTTCTTCTTCTTCATTTTTGTGGCATTTTACAAAGGCTAAAAAATCATCGTGTCATATTACGGAGTGAGCAAAAGTTTGAAAGATGTGAAAGTGTTTGCACTTTAAAATCGGATTTTCGAAACGTGTGTCAAAAAACTTCGATAAAAAAATGTCGGACATAAACGCGTTAAAAGGAGGTGTAATTTCAGTGTGTCGGCAAGAAAAAAACTTTTTTTTCACAATCTCATCTATTAATCGCAAATATCTGTAAATTTGTTTAATTTTGGGCAGTTATGCGACCACCTAGAATAGTTTTCAGTCAAATAGAATTAGGGATCTCAACCCATACTGCAGTGGACTGGTCGAACTTTTGTACAGAAGTTTGTGTTACAAAATGAAAGAAAAAATTGGAGGTGTCGGAATAACAGTTGAAATAGATGATGCCAAAATAGGAAAACGCAAATACAATAGGGGGAGACCAATCAAGGGGCAATGGATTTTTGGGGTGTTTGAAAGTGGATAAAAAATGTTTGTTTGTGCAATGGAGGACAGATCAAAGGAAACGTCATTAAACTCAATCAAAAACTATATTTTGCCAGGCACAACAATCATTTCAGATTGCTGGAAATCTTACGATTGCTTAAATGACGAAGGCTGTCAACATATAAGTGTCAATCATAGTATAAACTTCGTGGATCCGATAACTGGGCACGTACTCAAAACATTTAACGTTGTTTGAGGGAAGTTCGTAGTAGTGTGCCGAGATATGGAAGGTCCGAAAAATATTATGAGAGATATTTGTATGATTTTTTATAGAAGAGATCCCTTCCAAACCACCGAGAGAGACATTTTATTTTTACTATGGCCAGCAGCACATATAATCCATACGTTGACGACACGCAGCTTCCGCACATTGAACCTCAACCCAGTAAAGGGAACAATTCAAATTAGGTACGTAAGTTTTTATTTTGACTTAAATATATTTTAAGTAAATAAGTTTTCATTTTAACAATACATTATTTTATGAGGTTGGTACTTTCGGTAAATGTCATATTTGATGATTTTTTATTATCTTAAAAAAGGAATATTCCGTATAATCCCTGTAGAACTTCGACAACACGAACATTCCGTATTACCTGTGAGGTGGACTAAATGCATATTTACATTTTTTTAAAAATAATTATATCTTTCTTAAATTTCAAAATTATCTGTCAAGTTGAAATATTACTACCAACACGCAGTGGCGTAGCGTGAGGGGGGGGGGGGGGGGGCGGCCCCCCCCGGGCGGCACTTTTGGGGGGGCGGCAAAATTTCACAATCAATAATCATCTGGTAAAAATTTGGATTGGGGAAGTCGCGGGTTCGATTCTCGCGTCAGGACTTAAAAGTTTTTTCTAGTTTATAGTTTCATAACATCTTTCTAAAGTTTTATATACTGTTAAAATCAAAATATTAATGACAGACGTTTTGTTTTTATTTCTAACACATACATTATTTTTAAATAAAAATGTAAATAGCAACAGTATCATTTTAGCTCTAATTGATAGTCGATTTGTGTTTTATATTCGTGAAGCTTTGTGCGCCCTGCTGAAAGCGCACAAAAAATTACACTTATACGGTTGTCTTCCACGTATATATCACGGTGTATATATTTTAAATTTATTATCACAGAAAAGTTAAATAGCTGACAGGTTTATGAATACTTATTCGAATTGCAGTTATAAAATTCTAGATGCACACTATCTATGTGCTGCCAGAATCAAAGAAAAATCATTTTTATGTTCTGAGTGTAGTTTTATTCACCGCATACATATTTAATTAAAAAAAGTTTTGTGTTCAAAATGTATATTTCCAGTTGTGGATTCATCTGACGACACATTTCGAAGGAAAACATTATATTTTTTAAAGTGCTTTATAAAATTCTTGCAGACAATTTATGTGCCGCCAGAATCAAAGAAAAAACACAATTTCATGTTCTGAGTGTAGTTTTAATTCACCGCTTACAGATTTAATTAAAACCCTTTTTGTGTTCAGAATGTAAAATTCCAGTTTTGAATTCATCCGACGACACGTTTCGAAGGAAAAACTTATTTTAAGTGCTTAATAAAATTCTTCCAGACAAGTGATGTGCCGCCAGAGTCAAATAAAAACCTTTTTCATGTTCTGAGTGTAGTTTTAATTCACCGCATACAGATAAAATTTAAGCCAGTTTATTGTTCAGAATGTAAAATTCCAATTGTGTATTCATCTGCTGACATATTTCGAAGGAAAACATAACTTTTTTCGAAGTGAAAATATAAAATTCTAGTTGCAGACAATTTATGTGCTGCCAGATCCAAAGAAAAACCGTTTTCATGTTCTGAGTGTAGTTTTAATTCACCGCATACAGATTTAATTAATAAATATTTTAAAAAAAAAAGTTAAAAAAAAGGATCACTACCCCCCCCCCCCCTTCCTGAAGAAGTACCTGTATAGGGGGGGGGGGGGGCGGCAAAATTTTCCTCCGCCCCGGGCGGCTGATACCCACGCTACGCCACTGCCAACACGTAAAAGCCGTAAAAGCCACCTGGGCGTTTAATAAATAAATAAAAAAAATAATAAAATAAAACAAAATATTGACATAAAATTCACAAAAGTAGATTCTGTATGTGCAGTTTACAGACGTTGGCACCCTGAAAAACGACTTGGGATATTTTGTGTGTGTTTCAGTCTGCCAAAAAAACGCTGATAGGTGAATTGGTGAAATATAAATATAGAAATCATCAAATCCTAGCAAATGAAATGTTCTTGATTATATAAAAAGCCTATTATTCCATGAAATATACAATTATACTTGTTAATGTTAATTCAGCTAAGCTATGTCAATTTCGTGCAGTATTCTGTGTTCATTTATAAGTTATAAAACATCTTCAATTTGAAAAAATGCAGTAAGTGTAGGTTACCTATTTTTGTTCGTGTAAAACTATATCGGGTCTATTATGGCTAATTGTTCTCGTATCTTTTAGTATAGTTTTATCGTAACATTTTATAAAAATGAAATTGGTTCATTTTCATAATATAGTACTATATTACGGCAGTTAATCAAGTTATATTTAATAACCAAACTTTGGTGAATTATTTTTAAAACATGATTGTGCCTAAATGTATACTCCATAACTTTTTTCTGATTTTTCGATTTTCAGATTTTCGGTTGAGTTTCTCTAATATTGTCTTCATTTAATTAAATATTACAATTTGAGGTACGTCATATGCTTATAAATAGTTCAGTTAATACTTTAGTACACTAATATTCAAGAAACTAAAGAAATATAACATTAAAAAAAATTGATTTTACCTTCCATTTGGTGAATTCTTTCAGATTGCTCCAAGCATTCCTTTTTAATATCTGGTAGTTCCATATCAATTTTTGAATATGAAATACCTATCTATTTCTTCTCTTTCTGATTTGATGGTGACTTTCTCTAGATTAGAATGCTCCGTTAGACTTATTTCAACTAATAACATAAAAATCTGTATTAACCCGACGTGAATGAGGTCGGTATCTCATACCCACTGATTTGTAAAACACTAAATATTTCTGTCTAACTGTGCGATTCCTGGAACTCGGCTGACTCGGTAGCTGTGGGGAATGATTTGAAGCGACAGTAATCCCCCAAACGCATCGACAAAATTACTGACGCGCATCTAGATATTTGGATCGGCCTCATCAGTATTGGGGCGTGGCCGAAAAGTGGTGGAGGATACTGATGCGTGTAAGGGCTAGCCGAATCAGTACGTCAGTATTTCTTACGCGCCGTGGAGGACGGTGCTATTTTATCGCCTCTAGCTACCACATTAAAAATATGATTACTCCACATTTGTGTATGTAAACATATAAACAAATTATAGTGCTATACTATATCTTAAGTTTTTAAAATTGAGAGAAAAATTATTAAAAAATCTTCAACTTTATAAATGCGCGAAATTTGTGCTTTAGTGTTTACTAATTGGCGCCAGTGGATATTTTTAATATATATATATTGAATATATTCTACGTTGTTATGTTCCCTATGGCCTGTTTGATAACCTCAGATGCAAATATATATTAGAAATACATTTTTTCATATGTTAACAGCAAATCAAAAGTTTGGTTTAAAAAATATTTTGTAGAATTTGAGTGCGTAACTGAGTTTTAAACTGTCAAAATTCGTTCTAGAACAATTCAAAGACAATCGTTAAGGTCTAACTAACCATCACGCCGTTTCCCCGAAGGGGTAGGCAGAGTGGACGGACCGTCAAACAACTCGGTCTTGGCACACACTCCTTGCCTCGTTCACATTCATACATCGTCTCATACATGCTCTTCTATTATTCTGACTATTGACATGGCCCGACTCAAGTATCTGATTCACTTGGTCGTGTCATGTCTTTCTCGGGTCCCCGACTTCTTCTACCATTCTCATTTGCGTCATATATTCTCCTTACACTCATTTCCTCGTTCATTCGCTCTACATGCCCAAACCATCGGAGCGTTCCTTTCTTGATCTTACTCATTACGCTTACCAATGATGGCCTTGATGGCATACCAATGATGGCATTGAATTCATTGCGGATCTCCGCGTTTCTCACAAGATCATACATGGTTTTACCATACATACGCCTTAGGGATCTCATTTCTACAGCATTCAGTCTACTTTCATCCTTTCTCTGCCAATGCCATGAATATGTTTTAAATAATAAGTTAGGTAGGAAAATGTGGTCCGATTTTGGACCGAAAGCAATCGCAAAAAAATAATATCGGTCCGAATCGAACCAAAAGCAATCCAGTGGTTAAGTCTCGGATTGATTTTGTGGCTTTGAGAAGTCAAATTTACCTAAATTCCGTAAAAAAATAATAAAGTTTATGATTTTTAATTTTTTTTTTACAAATCCCAAAATATGTGATAATGTATAATATTGGCTATATAGCACAATAATCAGTTATGTATGTCTCCATATTCAAATTCGGAAGTATGTTTTTTTTTCAATGTCGGAGGAAAACTTTTAAAAATGATCGCGGAGGAATGTTGAGCAATCAAGGAGTATGTTTTTTTAAATTTCTGTAATCGCTCCAGTGGCTAAAATGTAAATGGATCTTTGTGTTGCACCTTGTTGATGGCTTAAAAATAAATAAATGGTAGAGGATCAGTCAGCAAAATTTCATCCATTCAATTCGAGTGTGAGAATTTTTATTTTTTGAGGAGCCAGTCCTTCACCCATCGTTTGCGCTTCACTCGTATCTTTCTACCAAACGCCAAAATTATAGCAACACAGGCTTTTCTTTTCGGATCCATCACTTTAAAAGCGTCTTTCCCGCAAGGATTTGCAACGATACTGACGTCAGTATACTGACACGTGTAATGGCTCACAAATACTGACTGTTGTCATCAGTAATTCGCATCAGTTGTTGTTATTTTATAGAAATATAAATACTGATGCGAATACTGAAACGTGTAATGGGGGATAACAGTGTTGCGCCTGCGGCGGAGTAAACTGCACGTGCGCAAACATTGAGCGGGTACGTAATACCGATCTTATAGTCGGTGTAACTATTTTGTATTTTTATGACAGATTTATTCTTTAATTTTGAGTACATTATCTCAATTTCCTAAATTTTTAGATATTAAGTCATAGATTCTATTAAGCACAAATCAACAATATAGAATATTGTTGATTTGTGCTTAATAGAATCTATGACAATATAGAATATTGTTGATTTGTGCTTAAAAAATACTACATTGTTATTTTATAGAAATATAAATACCGTTATAAATAGAACTGGGTTATTCTATCATATTACCTCATTTCCCTAATGTTAATGAATATATTACAGTAAAAAGTATTATTCTAAAGTCATTTCAATTATCAAAATCGACAATTCTATATTAGGGTATGTCATACCCACCACACAGCTGGTGTAACCATTTTTAACCTCATTCACGCCGGGTTGAATACCTATACTATTATTCAATGAAAAACTTGTTACGCTGTTTGACTTTGTATTACTTGATTTTAGTGACGCAAACTGTAAATGACAATCATTAATCATTATTAAATACTTAAGGGTTTGTTTGGGATATTTCAACTTGCTCACAACCACTTTGGGTACGCCGTGTGCCCCTTCACTAATCTAAATTTTGTATTTTGAGAGCGCGTATCTGGGAATCGGCCAATATTAATAACATAGTCTTGAACTTCGAATAAGAGATTGTTTTTCTTCGAAATGTGTCAGCAGATGAATCGACAGCAGAAAATTAACATTCTGAAGACAAAAGTGGTTTAAATTAAATCAGTTCGCGGCGAATTAAAGCTACACTCAGAAAATGAAAATGGTTTCTCTTTGATTCAGGAAGCATATACATAGTCTGCCAACTAGAATTATGTAACTGCACTTCGAGTAAGAGAATAGTTTACTTCGAAATATGTCAGCAGACGAATCAAACTGGAATTTTACATTCTGAACACAAAAGGTTTAAAGTAAATCTTTATGCTTCGAAATTAAAACGGCACTCAGAACATAAACATGGTTTCTCTTTGATTCTGGCAGCGCACACATAGTGTGTAACTATAATTTTATAAATGCACATCGAATTAGAGAATATTTTTCCTCGAAATATGTCAGCAGACGAATTCAACTGGATTTTTACATTCGGAACACAAAACTGGTTTATATTAAGTCTGTATGCGGCGAATTAAAACTAAATTCAGAAATGAAGGTCAACACTTTTGCCAAAAAGGAAATTCATTTTGCAAGTTTTCACTGAACTTACAAAATCGCTTTTTCGCGGTCGGCGGCAAGGTCAACAAATTATTTGATTTGATTTGAATGATAAATATGGGTTATTAATATGTGTCATGGCATGCACTAATTCGTAAACAAAACAACTCAATCACTACTACACTGGAGCTCTTTGACTCTTGCTTGTAACATAAATAAACCAATCGCTAGATCGATATCTTCGGGCTTTTTCTAGGGACAAATTCTGTCTTGAACTTAACCAAATGGCTTAAATAGACTCAAGATAGCGGAACTTTATTTGACTACCATAGACAATATTAAAAAAAATATAGGAATGCGGGACGCTTTAGGCGATTTGCGGGACTATTTTTGTAAATATTGCAATGCGGGACTACAACTTCCAATGCGAGACGGTCCGCAGAATGCGGGACGGTTGGCCGCCTTATCCATTCCACTACGAGCTGGTAGGTATTACAGTATACTTCAAAATGGTTGTATATTTTAATTGCCTACAATTATTATGATGTTTTATTACGTTAAGTAAGGAGTGGCAAACACAATGCGATCGCATGTCAACGCAGTCACGCAATAACCTGCCGTTTTTTCATCAACGATATATTGCTTACGATTGGTCAACTAAAATAGTTCGATTATTGCAAGGGAAAAAGATGTATTTATGTGAGCAATTTTGTTGCTTATTTGAAGAACAATTAAAATAATCCAAGAAAAAAAACAAGTAGGCCCTTGAGATACATTGTTTACGGTTGGTCAACTAATATTGTTCGATTATTGCAAAGATAAAAAATACCTGAATTTTTATCGCAAATAGATTCCAAGCATTCAGTTTTGCTGAATGGATAATACATGTCAGTTTCCGTAAAGATCTGATAATCACTCTCTTCCGCACTTGTGCCTGGTTCTAACTTGATGGAGGTGGAATCCATGCTTCTACGCAAGGGCTTGGTAGTTCTGTATATCTGAAACCAATAAAAAATTTTATTACTGAACAACTGTACCTAACAGGTTTTTTTTTTGCTTTGATTATTTTCTCCGCGAAATAAATGCCTATCTCCAATGCAATGGCCAAAAAAGAACTGAAATAATACTGCCAGTTTAACTGCGTATTTAAAGACATGCTGAATGTGAGTTAAGATTAAGATAATGGAACGAAAATAAATCCAAAATTCATTATCCATTAGTAGTTGCAAACCAGTTTTCAATAGAGAAGTTGACTGAAAAATATTTTGACTTATAAAAAAAATGCTCATGTGGATCAACAAATATCGATTCTAAATACATAAATATATTTCTGCATATCTTTCTATTAGATGAGAGATGGTTTATTTATGATGAGAGAGGTTGTATAGGTCAAACAGTTTTGGTTGCTATCTTGTTTATGATTTTTAATTTAAGTAAGTGTCCATAATATACTATATAATACTAATACAAAATCTGTTTAAAAAACTACGTACCATTATTATTTTTAATTGATAAACTAACGTTTAAACAAGATTTTTATGCATAGCACAAAGGGTAGATAACAAATATTATAATCAATAATTATCAGAATGAAACACTCATCTACATTGAAAAAATCTTCCGAGAAAAGATACTGGCCGCCAACGGGAATTGAACCCGTGTCCCTCTGATTGCCGGTCAGCTATGCATAAAAATCTTGTTTAAACGTTAGTTTATCAATTAAAAATAATAATTAATATTTGACAAGTTAAAGTATTTCAGCAATAAATGCAGACATAATTAGTCTCGACGCCATCTAGCGAGAGATTTAGTACTTAACAATACCTCTCTCACAAAAATAAAGTTGGTTGTTTTCAGTTGGAAAAATGTAATAATGAGTTATTGTCGAGATGAAGCACTAGTATATATTGAATTATTTGGCGGGTATTAGATAAGCCGCCATAGCTCAGTGGTCAGAGCAGCTGACCGGCAATCAGAGGGACACGGGTTCAATTCCCGTTGGCGGCCAGTATCTTTTCTCGGAAGATTTTTTCAATGTAGATGAGTGTTTCATTCTGATAATTATTGATTATAATATTTGTTAACTACGTACCATGTTAAAATCGGATATATTCAAGCCAGTCCGACAACCTACCAATCATTGATTCTGACATTTTGGTATTATATTTAAAAGATAACACTGGTTATATTAGTGCTAAAATTCGTGGAGTTAAAGCTTCCAAGTAAGTACATCAAATTATTAAGTGTGTTCGTTTTTACGTTACAATAAATATAATATATTATTTACATTAGGTATAATAAATAATAAACATTACGAATTCTATCCATCTGACGTTTCGCCATAACCCCACTAATTTTATGCAGGGATGTTTATTGATTTCGCGTAATATGGTAATTATTGTCTTATCGTTATAATATATAATGTGGTGAAGGCTTTTCCTTAATTCATCTTTTGTTTACCATATTTATAGGGACTGCTGAAAACCAGCTGAATTCCCGGAGAAACCCTTTTGTCAATAGAATCTACCTATGTGAAAAAAATAGGTTCAATCTATTGCCAAATAAATGTGTTTGTTGTTATTTTTATATGAAATGGATTTCTAAAAATACATATTTAGACAGTGTTTTATAATAATATGTTGTTTATTGAATCGCTTCGAAGTTTTTTTTTATTATTATACATGTCACATTATGGTCACATTACATGTGATTACTTATCATCAATCAGCATTAATACCCTAGAATCTGTGTGCGGTTGAATTTCAGAAGCCAGCCATGAGTGCATGTCGACGCCACGCTTAACGGCCGCGCCTGAATTAACATCTGTGTACGTGGAGTTTCACACAAAGCTACCATTGTAGTTCGATTTATAATACAAGAATTTGTCACAATATGACGCTTCTTTCATCGTCAAAACGCAAAGGGAAGTTCCATTCCTAGGTACAAGTTCTACAAAATTGTGAACCTGGAGTATCTCCCGGATTTCGGAAGATTGACGGTAATTCTCAGTAGTATAAAGCGGCTGTATATTACATATGACGTAATCATTCGTCCCGGTTACTTTTTCACGGTGACTTGCCATCACTGGTTGACACTGTTGACAGTGGATACGTGGGCTAATTTTGGAACCAGTTCCTATTGGATTTACAAAATGATCACCAACTCTAACTTGTCGAAGCCGAAGCAAAAGCCGCCCGTAGGGCCTAACAGTAAAAACCTGGGGAGCGGGTTTTTAACTGCTAGTTATTGATTAATACTACTGTTGGTGGCATAATAATAAGGAACGTATGTTTCTATTATCAGATCAGCCCGAGAAAGCTATGGTGAGAATGCCATTGAGTATGTGCAGTTGAAGCGATCAGGAGGCTTACGGACTGTAAGGGCAAAATTATTGCCTGAACATAAAATTAGGAAAAAAGGTTACAATTTTGTATGTATTTGCAATGAACATGAGTTATCCGTTGTTATTATAAAATGTGAGGATTGTGTGGCGAGCCAAGCAGGTTGCAAACATTCAGTTGCATTTCTTATGTGGCTGAATCGACGGACACTGGAAGACTCCAGAATATCCGTCAAGTGTTATTGGAAATCGAAACTTTCGAAAGTGGGTAGATTTATTAAGTTTATAAAAATAAAGGATATGGGGCCTAAAACTGTGACAAAGTTGCCTGCTAAAACTGGTAAATTTTATAATTCCTTTTTAGAAAAATCTTCTTAGGTGGGGGTCACTGACACCCAGTAAATTTTTGAATGAGCCAAGTACTATTGAGAAGTTATCCTTGCTTTTCTAAGTGTTGAAGCAAAAAACCAAAATATTTTAAATATTGTAGATTTGCTGCAATTTTATTCAGTGAATATGAGTGAAATCACATGAAGTGAGGCTGAAATTGCAACAAATCTACAATCAAATAGCAGTTTATGGTTCGAGTTAAGATATGCAAGGATAACTGCCTCTAAAGCTTATAAAGTTTTGGTCGAAACCATTCCAGGAGCAGTTAAGTTAGAAGATAACGCAGTTCTGAAACGAGGAAGGCTGCGTTATTGCAGAGGTGGGAAAACTCTACCATGTGGATTTCAAAAGGACGCCCTTGTTCTTGTGCAAATCGTGCCCATTATTGAAAGTGAAGTGTCCAACACAGCAGAAAAATATCGTTAGATATATATATATATTAACCTCTCAGGCATAGGCTTTTGTATATTATGTGTGCCTTTGAAAACTGTCAAAACGTGATAATATTTGTGTTATTTACGATTTTTACTAAAAGCTTCATAAATCACGTTTTGGGAAACGTAGCCTCATTCTAAAAACTGTTTTGGAAAGATTATGAAATGCACTATCACATTGTGTTATTATAAGTAAATATTTGCGTTTCTAAATATACATTTTTTTTATGAAAACGTCAAAAATATTAAAAAATCGCTTACCATTATTTCAAAGCCTTGAAAATGTACTTTTTTCTGAAGTAACGTAAAGAAATAACACTTTATATATTGAAGAAATATATTTAAAAACTATTTGCCACCTCAAAATATTTACCGTCCAAACTAAAAAAATTTAAAAAAATTATTTAGTAAATAATTTTATCACCTTTTTTTACGATTTGAATTCAGTACGGAGAATATTAAATTATTTAATTTCTATTTTTATAATTCGTAATTACAACGGAAATCGATTTCAACAGATGCATTATGGTCGTATATATGGGATGATATACAATTATTATTACTGTAATATAAAGTAATGCCTAAAATTCCGTAAATTTGAAATAACCTACAAATACGAGACACATTTGTGACGTCGTGATTTCACACTGAAACTTAGCATTTGAATATTGTATTTACTCAAAAACGTTAGCACACAGGTCGAATTATATATAATTGTTGAAATCTATTGAAAAAATGTAAATATACACTTATTTACTATAAAATCAAAACAACGAAATCGCGCGCGAAATAGCTCGAAAAATGTCATTCACTACTGGTTTTGGAACCGAAGTGAAGTTAGCTTCTAATAGGGATGTGATAACTTTTGAAATAATTCGAATTTTTTCGCACACCGGCAAACTTTTTTGCAACCGGCTCGAAACAATTTCATATTCATAGTTATTATTGAATGTAGTTAGACAAAAATTAAAAACACATGATTTATGTATTTATTTATTGTTTGTTGTTAGCTCTCCAACAGAATATATCACATACAATTATTAATTTATTTTTTTATTTATTATTTCATCAATGTTTACATGTTACATTTTATCCATTTTTTAAACTACCATACTAGGCTATTGCCCGTGTTGTGGTAGTCATACATGAAATATTATTTTATATAAACAGATAATAAAATATAAGAATAGGAGAGAAAAAAAAGAACATATTTAAGGATAAATAAAACTAAAAAATACTACTATAAATAAAAATATAAACAGAATGCTGAGAAATAAAAGTTAGGAAATTTTTTTTTAATAAGAATTATTCTCCTTGAAATAAAAATAAAATTTGGTAACTATTCTTCTACACGAGAGTACATGTTTATGGTCACTTTCGAGTAGTTTTGTAGTTCGTTCTACAAAAGAAATTGAAAAATAGGTGCGCTAGAGTAAGTACTTTTTTTTTTTTTTTGATTATTAATAATATTATATAATATTAAGCTCTTATGTGTATTACAATAAGCATACAAATTAAACATGGTTACAGTGACAATTCCCATACAAAACAGTGACCCATGACGTCCTGTGCGGAGCTCCAGAGAGTATGACAGGTATAATTTTTTTCGTGCCATTCCGAAAGAAAATAAACAGTTATTAACAATAATAATTGGATAATTTCTATAGCGCCGTTTTTGTGAAAAATCACCTCAAGGGCGCTGAACAACTTATTTTGAATTCTTAGGCTCTATTTAATTAGTTATTTACAATGTCGTAGGCAGGTAAGGTGAAGATGAAAGGTTTTTGACTTTATGGATACGACTGTCTAGAATTATTATCTATAGCGGCTGCAGAAACTGGAAATCTGAAAATATAAGAATAAGACACAGGTAAGTATGGTCCTGTATATTTCTAAAAGTGTGAATGGTAGAAAACGGCGCTATACAAGTCATCCATATATTATTATTATTCTCATGGACAAATGCTGCAAAAGATAAATCAGAATGTATTAATATAATATATAATAATGCATATACCTTCTATGTGACTACCGCTTGCTTGTCCAGCTTCTGCATCACTGTCAACACTTTGCTGCTCCATCTGCTCCCATTCTGAAAATATAATGCAAAGGCAGCGCAACATAAATAAAATTATATATATATATACAATTTTATTAATAATATTAAATATATACATTTATATTTATTACAATGTATATACCTTCTACATGCCCACCGCCGCTTGCCAGATCTCCACTGGAGCCTTGGGTATCAGGAGCTACCATCGAATGATCATCCATCAAGAGCATTTGATTCGCTTTTGCTCTTCTCGCAAAAAACAAAGTAGCCTGAAAAAAAATTTGAAAAACATTTTATTTTATTGACGGAAAAAAAAATAAACATTAAACAAAGTTTTGATTTTAATTATATAAATTTCGTCATCAAATGTCTCTTCGGGTTCCTCGATGTCAGATTCGGGGGCCTCCTGAATTTCCCCAAAGCTGCTGTTGTTGCTATCGGCTCCAGAGGAAATCTCGTCTTCGGCCTTCTCGTCTTCGGCTTCCAGCAGCTGTTGAAAAGAATCCGGTATGGGTTCGTCGGATTTCCATGTAAGGCTATTCGCAGAAAAATTATAATGTTTTACTCAAAAATATCAGTT
The DNA here is from genome assembly GCA_917563855.2 of Limnephilus lunatus. Classification (NCBI taxonomy): domain Eukaryota; kingdom Metazoa; phylum Arthropoda; class Insecta; order Trichoptera; family Limnephilidae; genus Limnephilus; species Limnephilus lunatus. Next base: position 25,911,669 of record OU830595.1, on the reverse strand, counting down.
CACACAGAAAAAATTCGAATTCGAATTTTTCAAAAAAATGGAAGTGACATCACTAATGGTCAGAAATGGCGGATAATGACATATTCGACTGTATTTGCCAATATTTCACAAAAACGATCAAAAATAACAATTTTGTCATGAAATTACTAATGTTTTTGGTAAATATTCTAATAGAATACATGCTTTTATGGATATATACAATTTCAAGCAGTAATAGCGGCGATTTATTACGAAATCAACGTTCAACGCGATGAAAAATTCTAACTACATGAAAGTTGGCCGGAAAATAACGATTTTTACAAGATAAACACTTCAAACCAACTAAATACATGACAAAAGAGTGGCAGATATATATCTCAACAATAAAATAATTACTTACTTGTCCATTATCGGGTATTTATCTTCAAAACACGAAAAATGTCACTTGGGCCACTTGGGTGTCTGAGCAAACTCAAAGAGAATTGGAATCAAACAATATAGAAGTTCCATTCGGCTCAGAAAATTAATCTCTAAGTTCCATAGATATTTTTGAATACAAACGCGTAGCGTTGTTCATTATCGATATTTCGTTTTTTATTTCACGGTAATCCGTACACTAGTGATGGAAATAAATCATTTTTTGTAAAATCTCGCGCGTTTACGTCAAAACACGTTCTAATGTCTTGACTGCTATTATAAAATTCACGTCATTTGACGTTCTAATGTTCTGAGTGGTTAAGGATGGGAAACCAACTACCAAATATTTTGCCCAGATCCAGATGTAGATGTTCTTTTGCAACAACAAAGGGATTTTTTGCGTTACCCATGAAGACTTTGAGGTGACAAAACAATTTACAACGTTGCTTGTAACATAAATATGATCAAAAATATTATTTGGATCTGATAGAAAAGTGTACTACATTCTGTTCTCTGGCAATATGCCCCAAATTAATGGCACATTGAAGGGTCAATATTGTCCATGTTTTTAATTTGTATTCTTTGTTTTTTTCATATAATATTTTAATCTGCTGTACCTACTCTAAATTTTATTAAAATTATTATTTGTAATCTTGCTTCATATCACTATAATTTTTAAATCAAAATTTAATATTTTGCTGTTAAAGCATGCTTATACTTTTTTATAATAACTTTTAAATAATTATCATACATACATTGCCCACATATTTAGCAGTGTTTTCTTCAGGAAACGTTTCGTCCAAAACCATACCCTCGGGTACCGTTTTTTCAGTAACCGTTTCTTCGTCGAAAATCTGTTGGCTGTACCCGGCTCTACAAGTAAACGGATAAAATTCAGGTCCTAACAAATCTCTGATTACTTCCAAGCGACGACGTCTTGCTCCTGTCGTCCTTTTTTGGGTGGGTGATGACTGTTGACATTCAAATATATGAGGTAGAATATCCTTTTTTGCTCTTAATGTCCGGTTTCCCAGACCCATTATTTTATGCTTCACAAAATTCTCCATGTCATTCGGGAGCTAAAAAGAAAATCAATGGCAACTAATACATTATATTATAAATCAAGGCCATTTTGGGGTTATATCGTTATAATGTGAGAGGCAAATACAAACATTATAATAATAATAAAAAGCTTTTCATAAAGTTAACCACTCCATCTTACTAAAAATACTTGAACAAATTGGAATACACGGAGACCTATTTCGCTGGGTGAAATCATATATATTTGTATAACACAACCCAATTAGCTCTTATTAATGGATACAAATCATCCCCTATAGTTGTAACTTCTGGTGTACCACAGGGTTCGAATCTTGCCCCCCTGCTTTTTCTTATATTCATAAATGACCTTGGCTCAAAACTAAACTGTGATTATGCTTTTTTCACCGATGATCTTTAAATTTTTCGTATAATTAAGTTTGTTTCCGATCATCAACTGCTTCAAAATGACATCGGCACACTCAATAACTGGTGTACTGTCAATGATATGCACTTACATGTTGAAAAATTAAAAGTTTTAAATTTCACTAGAAATAGAATGATAAAGGATTTTTCTTATGTTATCATTAATATTATTCTCAAAAATGTGTCTTAAGTAAGGGATCTAGGAATCACTCTTGATTCTAAATTCATATTCGAAATACATATTGACGACATTAAGTGCAAATCATTAAAAATGATGGGATTTATTCACAGAATATGTAAACCTTTTAGATCCTCAATCAATTCTAACTCTTGACAATGCCCTAATTAGAAGTAAACTTGAATATGGAAGGACTATTTGGAATCCACATTACTGCAAATATGAAAACATTGTAGAATCAGTGTTTAAATGTGGACTACATGACCATCTTACATCATACTACGCACGTTGTGATTACTTCAAGATTGATGCACATTACATAATATTATTCACGGTCATCTTGATACTACATTACGTCTTAGCAGTATTGAAATAAATGTCCCCAATTCCCACTGTTTAAGATGCCATAACATTTTTCGCATGAATACATTTAAAAATAATATCGCCTACTTTAGCCCTCTGATCCTGATGTATCGACTATATAATAAGACAGAGTGTGCTGAAGTAGATATTTTCGTCGATAATTTGTACGGATCAAAAAGTTCTGGGGCTGTTAAAAAATACTAACTGATTATATTGTGTCAATTGTCTCTCTATGCATGCTTCGCGTATTTTTTATGTCTCTAACCGTTAATGCGTTACTTGACTGAGCGTTTATATAATTCTGTATTTTTATTTGTGATGTTTTTGTTTTTCTAATTGCATGTATCTGTATTTAATTGTATGTAATTGTAGATTTTTCTTATAACTGAGTTTTTATAACAGGATTGTTCTCACCATTCTCACGTAAGTGCGAACATCTGTAAAAACCCGGTAAAAATAAATAAATATTATTTAAATAGTTATCTCACATTTAAATCCGGACGACATACAACAATTATTGGTAAATGTTCCGCTATTGAGTCCACGCTCAAAACACACTTTAAAAAATTAAAATAAATTGTACTAGGTAGATAATAGTTAGTAATAAGTAATTCAGTAACCGGAATTTAAAAATATTGCGTTTTAATGATTATTTTGTTAACTTTAAAAATGCAAAATGTTATTTTTCAAGGACCGCCATTTTTTTAAATAAGAAGGCCATTCTTGTGCCGTATGAAACTGCAATACGCAAATTGTAAATACACACTACCAACCTAAAAATTCAAAAACATTTACGTAACCAGTTGTTTCAAATAATATAATAACAATTAATTGTTGTAAAATAACCTACCAAGAAAAACATCCCAGTTTTCAAGTAGTTTAGCGGCATGGTGTAACATGGTTTGTGATACAAAAGAAAGTGCCCCTTTATACCGCCTGCTCGCGTCAAGGCAAGAAAAACATCCCAGTTTTCAAGAAGTTTAGCGGCTACGCTAGGTTGGTGTAACATGGTTTGTGATACAAAAGAAAGTGCACCTTTATAACGCCTACTCGCGTCAAGGCAAGAAAAACATCCCAGTTTTCAAGTAATTTAACGGCTACGCTAGGTTTGTGTAACACGGCTTTTGATACAAAAGTGAGTGTATTATTTATAAAAAATAATTACCGAAATTGTTTGGAGTTCATTTTAGAGAATTAATTTTATAAGTACTTTGCTTATAAAATAAATTCTCTAAAATAAACTCGCATGTCATCATAATTTAAAAAAACATCCCAGGTTTTGAATGGTTTGTTTGGCAAAGCAGGGTTTGTCTAGCGGGTATGTGTAATAATTCTAATACATTTTTTTCATGTTCTTCTGTTATAAATACAGATACAAACTTGTCTATAATACTAATCCTACTTGCAGTACAAACCTTTCAAAACTTGGGTGTTATTGAAAAGAAAAACGCGTGCGTGTTCTTTTATTTATTTTCGTTTTAGGTATTAAAATAATTACATACGTAATTTGGCAAATCAGGTACTTTCGTAATAATATCGTCTATGTATCGCTTCTAGCTACTCGTTTCGTGAATGCTTTTTTTATTTTTAGGTTGGCACATTCGCAAATTGCATGTAAAACATGTTTCACATGGAACAGTTGGGTGGTTTGGTATATTTAAGGAACAGTTTCACATTTCATATAGGCTTGCGTCTCGCGTCATGCACGCGTAATAAGTGATGATTTTTTGAATTTACGAAACCTAACAAAATAATGATTAATACGCATTATTTATCATTTTCGAAGATTGAAATTGGTACTTATTATTGTGTAACTGACAGAGAGTGATTTTTCCTTTTAAGAGTGCATATTTCATCGTCGTAATTAATAACATGGCGGTCCTTGAAAAATGACATTTCGCATTTTTAAAGTTAACAAAATAATCATTAAAACGCAATATTTTTAAATTCCGGTTACTGAATTACTTATTACTAACTATTATCTACCTAGTACAATTTATTTTAATTTTTTAAAGTGTGTTTTGAGCGTGGACTCAATAGCGAAAAATTTACCCAATTATTTCAACTATATTCACACATTTATTTGATAAAATGGAGTAACACTATGTACCCATTCATTCTATACAATTTGACATTAGATTGGTGAAGTATAGTACTTATAATAATATTATTGTATGTAATATTTCTAGGAAATATTTAAGAGATAACTTAAATTTTACTATGGTACTTACATCGAAATGATCCTCGCAGCAATATCTTGCAGATTTACACGACAGAATAGAATTTCGCTTATCGCATCTCTTCATCGCGACACACCAATTTTTACGCACAACTGCATTTCTAGGAACGGCGATAAATTGCTTATCGGGTGCAGTAACCACTGTATTTTTACACATCGGAACCATGCAATAACAATATGTATTATCTGCTGACATTTCTTAATGTTTTGTAAAAAAAAACGTAAAACGTAACTGACAACTAATTCGCTAACGATGACCTGACAATGCCTGACAACCACTGTCACTTGTCAAACATCGGCAATACCGTGCTTACTTTAAAAATTAATTTAACTGTGAAATCTTAATGATATATTTTTTAAATACCATTAATTCTGATAGACGGAACATTGATAAAAAAAATTAGTGGAATTCCTTAAGAATTAAAAAAATCTCCATACAAAATGCCCAAGCGACGTGTTTTTCAAAGCCCAAATGACGTCACACACATACCCGCCGTGCCTCGTTTTGGCGGGCTTAATAAAATTTAAACTTGGAGGGCTAAAGTTCGGTTTACGGGAGGCGGTCCTAGAACATTTTTATTTTTTTATTTATACTAATTATGGGCCGGAAAATCCGAATGTGAAAGAATTTTTTGTCGGAAAGCAATATTAACTGAATTAAACGACTTTAAAATTTTTATATACACTGACACAAAAGCACGTAATTTTTAACACATCCTGACATTTCAAGTCATATAAAAACAAGAACTATACTAATTATGTGCCGGAAAATCCGAATCTGAAAGAATTATTTGTCGGAAAGCAATATTAACTGAACTACACGACTTTAAAATTTGCTATACACAGAAAAAAAAGAAGACATTTTGAAGGACTTTGACACTCGAATTCGCTTGAAAACATAGAAAAAGAATAAAGATGTTACAACAGATAAAATTAAGTGTTGCCATTAAGCAGTAATATCAATAACGTAAAATAACATGTTTATAATTTAAGGGTAATTTTTCGATCTAGGTGGCCACGGTTATTACGAATTATAATAAATAATAATAATTATAATATTAACAGAATTATAATATTAACAAACCTCTATTCGTATATATTTATCATTACCATAAAATAACGATTAGCTAGAAGTTAAGTAAAATAAATAACATGCGTATTAGGTACGTAAGCACTACTTTGACGAAATTCTGAAAATAAAATGAATAAAGGCTTTTAGACAAGTTTTTTTACATTGAAATTTTTTTTTTTACATTGAAAATTAATTTTTTAAGTAAAAAAAAAAACGCCGCGTTTTTTTTTTTACTTAAAAAATTAATTTTCAATGTAAAAAAAAAAATTTCAATGTAAAAAAAAATTTTTCAAAGTAAAAAAAAATTTCAATGTAAATTTCTTTTTTTCGTATCGAGTATAACGCATAAATAATAAAAACTTGCCTGAAAACCTATTGTACATTTAAAACACAATTGGTTTCAGAGTATTTTTTTTAAATTCAATATGTATATCAATTTAATTTTAGTGATTTAATTTTATTGTCTCTAGCCGTTTATTTCTTCCTTCCGAGTTAAACTACTTGAAAACTGGGATGTTTTTTTAAATTGACGCGAGCAGGCGGTATAAAGGGGCACAAACCATGTGACACAAACCTTGCGTAGCCGCTAAACTACTTGAAAACTGGGATGTTTTTTTAAATTGACGCGAGCAGGCGGTATAAAGGGGCACAAACCATGTTACACAAACCTTAAGGTATGTTTTTCTGCTGTTATCTATTCACATTGATTCATATAAGAACATTGATATTGGTGACCGGTCTACGTCACAACTTTTTAAGACTACGAATTTTCATACTTTTGGTTTAAGAATATGGCCGTTGAGATAGTCTTAATTCATCAGGTTAATGTGTTATGTGATGAATTATCATGTGAGGAGGTATCGTGGCTTAAAGTTTTACGTTAATAATATTTTAATTTTTTTATTTCGTTTTAGGGATAAATATTTTTGATAGTTGGTAACACTGCCGGCACGTGTTTTTGTACATTTGTTTCCGGTTTCCGGTAGCCGGTACTTTGTTGGTGAGTCGCTGTGAATTCAACGTAATTATGAATATAGTGAAAATTTATGAGATTTGTGGGGATAAAAACCAAATGTTAGAGAAGTTAGTGGAATGGGGCCTCATTCCTCAAAGTGGCACTTATAATTGTATGGATTGCGGGCAAGCGTTGAAGTTGAGGTCGGAAGAAGATCGGTGAGGTTTTATTTACATTGTTATTGCATTTTTTTTTATCTGCGAATATTCTATTTTATAAAGTGTGTTAAAGAAAGGGTTTTTTTTAGTGTTGATGGTTTTCGATGGACTTGCCATGGCAACAAGAAGACGCAAAACAAGAAGAAGGCTAAACGGTGCGACAAAAGGGTGGGGTTTCGAACCGGGACGTTTTTTGCAAGGTCTCATTTGCCAATTTGGAAAATTCTTGGATTCGTTAATTTTTGGGTGCAAGGTGCGTCTTTACGGCTTACTGGCTTACAGCTAGAGCTGGCGCAGGAAGCCTTAGTAGATTGGTCCTCTTTCTGCCGGGAAGTTATACTTGCTTCTTACTTTGGTCGCTTAGAAAAGATCGGTGGACCTGGTAAGATCGTAGAAATTGACGAATCCAAGTTTGGTAAGGCTCGATACATGTTTCTGAAAAGTTGCAAAGAACGCCTGCAAGATCCCACTCTGGAGTTTTACCGCTTAGCTGGACTCTTATATGACCCGCGCAATCAACAGGAACCCTTCGAGACTAGCGAATTTGATAAAGATACTACGGACGAAGATGATTTTGGCGATTTATAAGGTATGTTTCTATGACTTTAGTGTCGGGGTGCATTCAAAATGGCGTATTTCGTAATCAGTGTTCAGTGTTTAGAAAGTGTCAGTGTCGTTTAATTCAGTTAATATTGCTTGCCGACGCCTAATTCTTTCAGATTCGGATTTTCCGGCACATAATTAGTATAGTTCTTGTTTTTATATGACTTGAAATGTCAGGATGTGTTAAAAATTACGTGCTTTTGTGTCAGTGTATAGAAAAATTTTAAAGTCGTTTAATTCAGTTAATATTGCTTTCCGACAAAAAATTCTTTCACATTCGGATTTTCCGGCCCATAATTAGTATAAATAAAAAAAAAAAAATGTTCTGGGACCGCCTCCCATAAACCGAATTTTTTCCACTTAGAGAATTAATATGAAAACGAACTAGTATTTAAGTTTGAATGTGAATATTGATACAAAAAAAAAACATAAAAAGGACCCAACTTCCTTAGTGTCATACCCAAAGTTCTGGTTTATTCCGGAACAACACAATTTGCCGCCGTATTGTAAACTATAAAACGATGTAGGTATTACGTTGTTGATAACAAGTCGAACATTATAACGAGGTTGAAGGATTTCTTGATAGAAGGTGTGAATGCTTTATCGAAGGTTCACGAATTGGCGGAAAACCTAACCAACAATTAGACGACTGACAGCAAGCGGCGGAGGTTATCCACAGAGAATAAGGAATTAAGAAATTATTTCTCGTTTCCATGATGAAATCTTAGTGTTGCCACCAACTTTCATCGGAAAATTGTCGGCAGGGTACCCGATACGTCGCTCATTTAAAAAAAATGGTATCGCTCGAGCAAGCAAAAATATCAGAAGTATCTGATAGTTTTAATACCCTATTGTCTGTACGGTTGAATTGTAATTTAAGAAACCGACTTCGACTGCGCCTTACGCAAAACCTTTTCTGTAGGTGAAGTTTGTTGCAAAGCTACCACCGTATTGCCCGCCGCTCCGGGGGCCTAGCCGCAAAAACCAACGGAGTGTGATTTTAACTGCTAGTTATTATTATTTAAAAGTAGAATTTACATTAATATAATTACAAATAAAAATGGGAGCTGTGATATTTAGATAATGAGGGGCCAGTACGTGTCACTGCTGGAGGCTGGATTGAGGCGAGCTTCCATTATGAGGATATTCCCGGAGCTGTTTTTTCTTTCCCTCATTTCTGCCAGCCTGGATTTTATAAGAGTTTCAAAATCGGGGAGTCGTCCCTTTGTGAACTTTATACATATAAAGAGTCGGCTCGGAGTGAATCAAAACCTCCCAGATCACGTAATCATGTGATCTAGGTCATCTAGGAGGTTTTGAGTGAATGCGATGCGGAGCAGTCCTCCGAACACGTGGTTTAAGGCCTAAGGTATTCAGTTAATGTTAACAATTTTTTAATCACTAATTTTGATACGCCTGCGTAGTGTTGCGGGTTCAAACTTAACATTAAGGAGGAACAAATAAATAAAATAAAACTATGGATGTTACGAGTTATGCGTTTATTCTGATACAAAAAGGCAGGTCGTCGCTTTAGTTCGTATTACTCCAACAGACCAAAACGTAAATCGTGAGAAACAGCGCTTTAAAGTTTTTTTTACGAAAAAGGCATATAAAATTAAATTAGCTAAATTGTAAGTCTACTAAAATGTGTTAAAGTATTACAAATTGTTTTTTTTAAGTACAATATGTTCTAAATGTATAAAATTACGCAGAAAACACGTTTTTAATTTGGATGTTGGCCAAAGTGACGAATTCTTGTTTGCGAAAGTTGGATATTGGACAAAGGACACTGGATGTTAGACAAGAGCGCGTACTCTTGCGTGAAGTTACTTTATCTAACGTGCTTGGTATTACAGGGAGATCGGAAAGCATTTCAATTAATTGAACTTTAATACTTATGGATGTATGTGTCCTATGTTTTCGCGGTGAGACCTAAATATTCGGATGTGATTTTTAAATAGTTTCTTAGAGCATTCGACAATTTTTTAGAAATACCTAATATGTTATTTGTTTGGGAACCAAATTTCAAGAGTAAGTTTTTGTTAAATAATAACATCGTTAAATCATCAATGAAAACGTATGTTTTCAGACAATCATACTTATTAAATAATGTTTCAGGTGGCAATATGCTCATCGATTAATTTATTGCATGTTTGATTGTTGATTGACGAGCAGCACAGTAAATGCAATCGTTCATGAATCAAGTCATCAACCGTTAGTTATAAGAAAGGTCCTACGTTTATTCATCGTTATTATTTGAGTGGCGGGTATGGGTGCCACCGCACCGGGAACCATTTATTGGATAACCAACACCTCTGCCATAGGTCACCCCAAGTGGTTCGCTACGTTTGGTGACTTAGTGAGTTTTGTCCGGATCTTGGCGGTGGATGCGTCTGCCCACTAACTGCATGGCAGGCCGGATCGGGAAAGACTGGTTGAGGAAGCTCTGTAGACCTCTCCAGCAGGACTCTCGGAACATTGCATTACCCGCAGTGGGGAGGGATGGATTCTTACGTCCGTCATTCCTTGACACACTGACCCCCAGATTTTTCTTCCCACAACTTTCTTCTACCTCCTTCCCAAAAATAACATAGGCCCTGAGGAGAATTATTTTCCTCAGGGCCTCTTGTGTGGAGCTATGGTAAGAAAAAAAGGTATCTCTAAGTGATTCGCTACGTTTGGTGACTTAGCAGAGGTTCCCGGGTTCATGGGGTGAGCTTTGTCCAGGTCTTGGCGGCAGATGAGTCTGCTCACCTGCTGCGTGCGGGCCGGATCAAGAGAGACTGCGTGAAGGAGTCCTTTGAACCTTTCCAGCCGGACTCTCACGACCCCATTGCCTTGCACCGCAGTTTGAAGGATGGTTTCTTAAGCCTGTCACTCCTATACACACAAACCCCCAGATTCCTACCCACCCCTTATTCCTTTTTCCATCCCAGGACTTCCTATTCTTCCTTTCTTCAAAAATACCCTCCACACAGCATACCCTAAGATGACTTAGGCCCTGAGGGAAATTATTTTCCTCAGGGCCTCCTGTGTGGAGCTAATGTAAAAAATATGTATATTGTAAAGCGTTTTTGCACTAAAACAATGCTATTCAAATTATCCACATATAATTTTTATCATATATCGGCGTATAAATCCGAGCTTTAGTATGATCCGACCCGAAAGGTTGGATTGATTTACGTGATTTTATTTTTATGTTAATACAACTGCTCCCAACCGCCTGGACCCAGGCAGGCTATGGCATACCCCATTTTGTGAGGCTGGATTTAGTGGGAAGAGGAAGCAGTTATGAAGGTTAGTAATTACCTGGCTATTCAAATCTAGTCACCAACCACGTCTAAAGCCATTCTAAGCAATGCTTCAATTCGAAATGGCGGTCTTACATCAGGGTGATACTGAGAGTATCTTCCACTCTGGAACGTGCCGCAAATACACCATATATATATATATATATATATATTTATGATATATATTTTTGTATTGATTTGTGTTATTTCACTATTTAAACAAAAAGAAAAAAAACACATATACCTACATATTATACTTTTTTTAATGATTCAGTTGTGAAATATATATATTTTTTTAGATTAGCTCCACACAGGCGGCCCAGAGGATAATAATTACTCTTTGGAGGGTCTTTTTAAGGAAGGTAAGGACTGGAACGTTTGGGAAGAAAAAGGGTATGAGGGGTGGATAAGAATCTGGAATCTGGAGGTCAGTGTGTCCGGGAGTGACGGATATACGAATCCATCCCTCCAATCGCGGTGCAAGGCGAGAGTCGGGAGATTCCGGCTGGAAAGGTCAAAAGGCCTCCCTTAACCAGTCTCTCTCTCGCCACGCAGCAGGTGGGCAGTCGTATCAGACGTCAAGACCTGTACGAACTTCATCCCATGAACTCGGGCACCCTTGCTAAGTCACCAAACGTAGCGAACCACTTGGAGTGACCTATGGCAGAGATGTTGGTTAACCAATAAATGGTTCCCGGGATGGTAGTACCCATACCCGCCCCCCCCCCCCCAAATTATACAAATCTACCAAAATAAAAATTACTTGTGCACGCTGGGTTTGAAACTAACGACATCCGGATCGCTAGTTGAGAGCCTTACCCCTCGACCACAGGAGGCCGTCATGACGTGATAACAGAAGTGTAGTATCCAACATTTTAAAATAAAAAGATAACTCAAAGGATTTTGAAACACAATAGATAAATACAAGTTCTTTAGAAATATTTAAAACAATGTACGACGACTTCTTTTTAAAAATGATCCTATGTTCGAACACATGGGACGCGATTTACGTCTATTACACAATATAGACCTTGTAAAAAAAGAGGTCATAAAATATTCCTAACCACTAACCACATTTAGCTTCATAACAAATGTGTTCCGATATTTGAAGTACCACCTAGTTGGGCCAAATTATTAGAAGGGTTACAAAAGCGGCTGGAATAAAGGGACTGGGAATGGATCTAGGTAAAAAAGTCAAATGAAAGGGGTTCCTAATCATTAAAAATGTGCGAATAGTAATAAAGTTTTTATTGACATTCTGAATTCATTGCTCTGAACCAAATAAAACTCGAATAGGTAAGAAATAAACAAAAAAATAAGAAATATTAGCAACTCAATGTATAAAATAATAGATATGCTTTCATTGTCATTCAGTGTACAATTCTTTCAATTTCTAATTTCAGTAATAAGATATTTATAGGTATACAAATACAACTGATCTTAGGCACTAAATATACCAAAAATGTTTTCATTGTTACACGAAGATTTGGTTGATTAAAATAAGATACTGAATGTACCAAAAACAAAAACTTCTTCATTTCCTTATTCTAATACCTAATAAACATGTTTTAAATATCTCAGGTAGAATTCTGACACAAATGTTTGTTAGATAAACACATAAATATTAGGTACTAAATGCACCTTTATTTTAATACTCCTTTATTTTAATAATTGTGTTTTGTATTACAAGTAGGCATTCTTACACGAAGATCTAAATAATTAGGTACAGGTAGATAAACAAGAAGCTATTAATGTGCCCAAAACAAAAACTCCTTCATTGTACTTATTCTAAAAATTGCCTTGTTTTAAATATCATAAGTAGAATTTTTACATAAAGATTTGGCTGATAAACATACAAACATATTTTAGGAACTAAATGAACCGAAAATTAAAACTATTTGATTTCCTTATTTTAATAATTGGCTTGTTCTAAATATCATAAGTAGAATAATTTCATACAAATTAGGTTGATAAACAAACAGATATTTTAGGAACTAAATATACCGAAAATTAGAACTCCTTCATTACCTTTTTCTAATTGTTGGCTTGTTTTAAGTATCTAAAGTAGAATAATGATTTCACTAAGATTTGGTAGATAGTCACATATATTATATTAGGTACTATAATACATCAGTCCTTATTAGAATAATTTATAGTAAATAAATTATTCTAATAATTGTGTTTTTTAACTATCACAAATGGGTATTTTGCACAAACATTTAAATAATCACGTAACTATAGGACCTATAGGTAGATAAAAATACCGATACTACGCATTAAATGTGCTTAAAACAAAAGCCCATTCAATTTTTTTTTTCTTATAATTGTTTTAAATATCATAAATAGGTATTTTACACAAAGATTTAAATAATTACCTATAGGTAGTTAAACATACCAATACTAGGTATTAATTGTGCTTAAAACAAAAGCTCATTCAACGTCCTTATTCTTTTAATTGTTTTAAATATCATACGCAGGTATTTTTACACAAAATTTTAATAATTACGGATAGGTAGATAAATAACATACAGCTACTACACACTAAATGTACCATTGGGTAATAATAACATAATAACATAATAACATTGGGTATTTCGATTATATATTATGTGTACAATTATGTATACCTACATATATTATGTATAGATAATTGTATACATAATACATTACATATAGTGAAATATTACAGGAAAAATTGAAAAAACCTAATTTCATTACAGTGTATACATAATATATTATATAATAATAATATAATATATTGTATAATGTTATTATAACCACCCTGTAACGAACGGCCAGTTGAAACAATTTGCTGAGAAAATAATGAAAAATTAATTACCTGCTATATTTTTCTTGGAAATTTTTATCCTTTTCTACAGTGTACATCATAAGGCACTTTGTGTGGAGAAATCTCCCAGAAAACCACTAAAATAACTTTGTAAATAGCAAAATCACAAGTAAAGATGTTTACTGCCGTGGGGCTAATGACCAAATATTTGAAATGAGAGCGGTCACGTGGTTCTCAGCTGCGACGCTATTGGCTCTTTGGTCTGTAAGAGAGATACGCCCGGAACCGAGAGTTCAAATTTCACACGTAGGCTAAGATACAGCTTGGATGTTGGAGAAATTTGTATGAAATTTAATTAAACGGCCGGTTTGAAAACGGGGGGTCTTTTTGGCCAACGTGTGGATGTTGGAGGAATACGCTCGAAATGTTGTTTCATTTTAGAGGATGTAAGACAAACTGCGTTTTGAAAACCCCTTACATAATTTTTTTAAATTTTTTTTTTCACTTGCATTGTAAACATAAAGACTTTCTGAGAACTACTGCATACTTAACTCAATTTCGCTAAAAATGGTCTGTTGGAGTAAAACGAACTAAAGCGACGAGGTGTTAATTATTATTCTAATGTTAAGTCTCATACTAGGTACTTAATTATCTAGTCTTCAAACTAGAAAGTCTGTTTGCTTAATTCTACGGTAAATGTCCTAATGTAATTGTTCAAAGTCTAATCACTTCGGCGGTTTAAACAAATAAAAGGTTCCGTCACTTCCCTTTTATTGCTTCGGCGGTTAAAACAAATAAAATGTTGTAGTAAGTTCCGTATCCTTCCGCATCTTGATGCGGCAACGGATCCTTGGCGCTGGTGTTATAATTTTATCCCATAGATCGTCGCCCGAGTTCTTAATTGCGCAAACGACCATTTTAACGAAAATGAGTTTTAAAAGCAATAATGTTTAGGATAAAATTCCGCGTCGTTAGATAAATAAAAATTAGTTTTACAAGCCCTATACAATTAATTATAAGCTTTTTAAAATGTCAATGTCGTACGTAATGTATGTACGCGGAAGCACAAAGCATTTTATTGTATTACCAGTAAGTTTTTTTATTAAAAAAATAACAGTAAAATGAAAAACTTCTTACAAAAGTTCATACATACGCAGCAGCGCTGAAATAGAGCTGTAATTATTAGTTTTAAGTATCCTGATCAATTCCGTTTTAGTTTTGTTTTATACCTACATTGCAAGAAACTTTGTAATACAGCGTGTTCACTTTTTCAGATTCTCCTTTTCGAGATTTTTGTTGTCGTAATCGTTTTTGTTGACTGCCATTTCATATTTAAGTTAGAATTTCGATTCGAAATTGTCATATTATCCGTATTTGTAGGAAGCTGTTTGATATTTAGGAATTAGTCCAGTATTTTTTATTTATAATTATCACTGCGTGTCCTTTCCTATGCAATCCCGTTGACGTTCCTGTCCCCGTCCCCGTTACCCTTATGCTTCTCTTCTCCCTTTTCTCAGATTGTTTATGGTCAGTGGCTGAGCGGGCATCGCGTTTGGGTCTCACCCGGGCGTCACGTGTTTGATTTCTAGGCTGGCTTAGTCCTCCATCACGACACAAGCAATATTTTCAGTGATTTCAGTAGGAGATTTTCAAACATTGTTTCTCTTTTTCTCACCAAGAAGAGTGTCAATAAATTTTAAAAATATTTTAAAGCGTTTAAATTATAGCTTTAGTATTTTTTTTACAATTATTCCTGCGTGTCCTTTCCCATGCGTTCCAGTCCCGTTCTCCTCCCGCGTCCCCTCTCCCTCCCGCGTTCCTCTTTCAACTTCGACGCCGTCCCCCTTCCCACTCATCTCCCCACTCTTGTTTCATTCCCGCGACTCCCCCTGCTTCTTTCCTTCCCCCCTCCTAGATTCCCCAACCCCTCCCCCCTCCCCCCTTACTATGTAAAATACACTCATTTTTCAAATAACTTGCGAGCCGCCTAAAGTATTTTTTTACATAAATATCATGAAGTCAGAGCTCACTCAGTGGCGTAGCGTGGAGGGGGGCGGCAAATTTTTTACAATAATGTTTAAAAATTATTTAAGATAACAATTATTATAATTAGTGTGAAACATAATGTAAACATCGTTGTAGCTCAGTGACGTAGCGTGCAGGGAGTCAAGTAAGTTATTTTTTTTAAATGTTTATTAATTATGTTCTACGATACTTTCGTTTGCGAATCCAACTCTTTCTTTTATTATTTATTATAAATGTGAATAATTAATTTTCTTTAATCTGCAAATTTCGTAATTCGTAGGAAAACCGTAAACATATTATGAGAGAAATACTAATCAAAGCTGGGAACTCGCAAACAAATTCACTCTTAATTAAAACCAGAATTGTGCTCAGATTGCAACGATTGAATTTCAGTTGTGTATTCATCCGCTGATAGAGACGCTACTAGACCTCCTTCACTCGAAGTGCAGTTATAAAATTCTCTATGCAGAGTATGTTTATGCTGCCAGAATCAAAAATAAACCATTTTCATATTCTGAGTATAGTTTTAATTCGCCACATACATATTTAATTTAACCCGTCTAATCACCACAATCACAAGTGGTAGATCTTAGTCGAAGTTACAGTTAAAAAATTACCGAATCGGATTAGGATACATAAGCTCAGTTGGTAAAGTTGCGGCGCGGAAAGCCGAAGGTCCCGGGTTCGTGTTCCAGATGTGCCCATATATTTTTGTGTTTCCAGATTTTCGCTTGAGTTTCGCTAATATTGTCTTCAATTAATTTATTATTATTAATTATTGTTTTTTTTCTTTATGTCGTTTTTAGTGTCTTTAATAGGGTTTTTTCATTAACCTCTTTCAGCCATATTTTTATTCTTGATTTGTAATCATTACAAGTTTTATATTTTTTTCATAATCCTTTTTATTTATTTTTTACATTAACTCCACACAACTGAATCAAACTGTACCACACATTTAATTTTAAAATAAAATTGTATGAATGCGATAAAAACTGAAGAGACAGTTTTATCGAGAAAAAAAATAAGAAAAAGAATCTCCATTTTAAATTTTATTTTAACTACTTTAATTCGAATATTCGCAGGTGTATATTTTTTAGCCAATTTACATTTCCAATATCAAAATTTTAATATTTGAAACAAAAATGTTCCAGTAAGCACATCGGAAAAACTATTTTATCTAGATTTAAGAACAATTTTGGTTTTTGCAAAAGGGTAAAAAAAAACTAAAACAAAGAATATTAAAAATTTATTTTTATTTTTATGTTTCTTTACATGGTACCTAGGTCTAATGTTAACAATTCAGTTTATAACCTCACTAGGTAAAGCCTGTATTGAGGTTAACAATTCTACAATTTAATAAAATAACACAAAAATAATACAGTTATTGAAGAACAATATTGATGTATGTTTCTTACAGATTATGAGTATGATTAGTAACTAATTAGCTGAAGGCGATAGTACATTACAATGAAAGCATGTAGGGTGACCATCATGTTGAGATTTGATTTTTAGAAAAAATATTTCATAGAATTAAGATGAGAAATATTTATGTAATTTATATATTGCGCTATTAATTTAGCAAGAGAAAGATGAAAAAAAATAGTTAAGACAAAATAATATGATATTAATTTTCAAATGATAAAGTAGTGAAAAACAATTTACAATCCTCGGCTAACACAAATAATTGGACAGTCTTTTTTAAAATGCTCAAGGAATTAGATGACTTAAGGCGGAAACATATTTGTGTGGTGTGGTGTGTTGTGGCGCTTACTGTCGTGACGGTGAGTGTGCACACTAGTGTTGCGTGGTATGGCGTGTCGTGGAGCGCTCTGGCGTTTTCTGTAGTGTTGCCACATGCATGAAATCTTTAAAGCTACGAAGAGAGATATTGGCGCAAGTGAATGTGACCTTATCTTTCATAAAGTTTTTTTATGCATAAGGGTCAAAATGCTCTGGCGTTATTTTAAAGGGTGCTCTGGCGTTATTTCTGAACAGTACCTACCTAGATATCAAATCTTTGCAGCGTTTAAATGTGCATAATGTTTTCTTCTGATTTGGATAGTGATTTTGATGAAGATCTTCAATTTCTCTTAGCAATGAAACTTCTTATGTCAAAAAAAGAAAAGAAGACACTAGGTTCACCCTATAAACAGAGAGAGACAGAATTTAACAAAGGTGAATTTCATCGTCTTGTTAAAGAACTACAGAGTGACGAAGAGAAATTCCATCAGTACTTTATATAGTATATTAGTAATATAATAATACTAGCGACCCGCCCTGGCTTCGCATGGGTGCAATGTAGATATTAATGTGGAGCTGTGAGGAGTGATTTAATAATACTATGATTATAATAAGTCTATACTACGGGATATTTTTATATACAATATTTACAGCTGTTTTTACATGAGATTTTTTTATTTAAAGAAATATTAACATAGTACATAATTCATATTGTTTACAACTTTTTAATGAAACTTTTTTATATTTATATTGGTAAGTATATAACATGTTTCTTGATTTAATTTAATACCTCCCTAATTGAGAATAACTCGTGTTTAGGGGGGGAATTTTTACAAGAGTTGTTTATACCTATAATTAACACTATATACTAAAAAAACTAAAAAACTATTTAAACTTAAGATGTTGGAACAAAATAAAAATATTACTACTATACTTGTACTACTATATATATATATATATATATAAAAAACTATTTAAACTTAAGATGTTGGAACAAAATTAAAAATATTACTACTATACTTTATATGCTCTGTATTTAAGTTAAGAAAGCGAAATATTATATTTCTTTAACTTAATAAATAAATAAAATAAAAAAAGATGTTACTCTCGAAAGCGCAACATATAACTGGCCGTGTGAGAAACACTCAACACTCAAACCTAAGCCAGCAACGTTGAATGTTTGACCCTGTGACTTATTGATGGTCTTTGCAAAAGATAGCTTTACCCCCTATATATTGGTGAAAACCGCATGAAAATTTGTTGCAGAGTTTAAAAGATCTAAGCGCACATATATATTTTGAGCGACTTCATTTTATATTACGTAAAGATAAATATAATACAATATTTCAGAAATTTCTTCCCAAGCAGCATTTCTGATCAAATGACCTTTATACTCTTTACACGTTAAATAGTATAAAATTTTTCGTTGACGTACGAGTTCAATTAGCTCGTCAGCCATTTTTCAGAACCACGCTGCAAACAAGCGTCCGCTAGTTGTCTATGACCATAAATAAATGTCTATGGTGCGCCAGAGTGGTGGTGGGGGGTATGGCGCGATCGGCGGCGAGCAGTCCACGCCACAACAGGGCAGTAGTAGTGTTCAATATCGGTACTTTTACTACCCGTCGGTATCCGTTACTTTCACAAAAAGTATCCGTTACTATGTAATCGTTACTTGATTACTTTGATTACTTTCGGGTAGTAACTACTACAAGTATCAAATCGTTACTGAATGCTTTGATTACTTTCGGGTAGTAACGACTACTAGTATCAATTCGTTACTGAATGCTTTGATTACATTTGACTTCTTTCGGTTCCGGATACCGACGGATACTTTTATAATAGATACAAATCGTTACTAGTTACATTTTGACGTTTGTGTATTTCGTTAGCGTGAATAGCGTGTACTTTGGTTATGAATTATTAGGATTCTACATTCTACGTTAGATATTTATAGGTACTTTGAATGTTTTGAAGAGTTTTGTGTTTAGATTTTTTTAACATTAACTTTGATTTTATACAAACAATTAAAATACCGGAGAAAATATTTTATATGGAATACAGCTACATAATATATTATGTTTATGTGTAGGTACAAACAAAAATATTGCAGCATCTCTCACCAGTCGTGGTTGGATAATATTAAACTTATCTTCACAGTCGCAGTCATCGGATATATTATTGTTATTGTTATTTTATCGAAAAAAAATAACACCAAATAATTTCGATCACATAATCACTCTCTTATAAATCACAAAAACCAGAAAAAACGCAAAGTGTTAGAAGTTTCAACGATCACAAACGGCCCAAACACAATAATTTATAAAAAAAAATTATGAACACACAGATTAAATATATTATTACGTATAAACAAAGTCAAAGGTTGTAATAAAAACTGACGCAAATTCGTAAACAACGAACTAAAAGTTAACATGCTAATATAGCCGTCGGCAAAGCTATACGACCGAAGAACTGACGAACTTCACTATTTTCCATTTAATCAACGAACAAAACAATTTTATTTTCAGTTATTAATTTGGGTCCCGTCACGAAAACAAGTGTGAAAGCATTAGTATAGCACCACTAACAATAACAGCTTTAATACAATAATATAAACAATTTGAAATGGAATCCATTCCCCGGAGTTACAACAAGATCCCAGTTCTTTTTTGTTTACGTAGGCAATTTTGATCGAAAATTACATATTAACACACTGGATTGACGTGTTATTTTCCTTTGAAATACGAAACGTAATTTTACATGCGAGTTTTGATTTTTGTTTTTCTAGCTTTGCGATAAGTTAATAAAACACAATTTTAGGCTGGTGGTAATTTTTTATACCTTTTATTTATTATTTATTTACATCTCAAATAATATCTTATTATACCTATGGTAATAGATGTTAGGCGGGTTTATTACTTGGCGGAAATTTCTACCAACCAAATTCATCTTTATAATCATAAAATGAATCAATCAAGCGCATATTGTATTTTTTTTCTAAACTCCACAGAAATTTATATCTTATAATGTGTGAAGGAAAAAAATAAATAATAAAATTATTACTGTGAAAACTTTTTATAGTCGTAATAATAATAATCATGTTTTATTATGTTTATACCGTTCGAAAATTGTAGTAGATACCTACCGTCAAAAAACTTGAATACTTAGTATAAATTGGTAGCAATATATTATATCAGATAGCAAGGTATACAAACATAATTATAAACTGAAAACGTTTTTTTACCGATAAACGTACACACCGCAGTATTTTTCGTCTCTGGCAATACAGCTGGCTCTAGCGGGGAGCGCCTCCAGCGGCACAAATAGAAACGACCAAGTAATCGATACAAAGTGTGGTTTATTAACTAACGTGGAGCGCCTCCAGCGGCACAAATAACAACCAAGTAATCGGTACTGAAGTATCCGCATCAGAAGTAATCATTTCAAAAGTATCAATGAAAGTAATCATATCAAAAGTAACGGATAGTCTTCGTTTTCAGTAGTCGGTACTTTGATTACTCGGTGAGTACCGATTACTTCAGTACCGAATGATTACTTTTCATGCATCTCTACAGGGCAGCTATTCCCGACCAACGATCAATCCTTACTCGTTATGCGCTTCGTAGCGAGCGAAAAATTACCCGTCGTAGCGACCAACTTTGTCGAATCCTTCAATTTTACGTATTCTTGAACGTCGAACAACCGAAGAGATGATTATATTGGCAGCCCTCTGAATATTGTCTATGTTTCTGAAGATTTCTATGGTGTGAATGTCAAACCATATGTCAAACAGTTGTTGATAATCAGTATATTTCAGGGGGGTATAACTCCGACTTATTTTGTGACCAAATCAATGTCTATGGCTCGTGACGTAAAGAATATCATTTCTGCCATCTTTAAATTTGATCCACACGGACTTCCAAGTCCAAAGAAAAACTGAGTGGTGTGATGGTGGTGTGCAGTGGGATATCTATGGTTATATTATGTCAAATAGCACATGGCCGAACAATCAAACGCCAACGTAAATATTTTGAAATGCCACCTAAATACTGTTTTAGTGTCGAAGGCTGCAAGGATCTGACATCAATTCGACATAAATTAACGCACAACGAAAGTTATTATAGGGAATGTGCATGGAGAATTGGCAGAAGTGACTTCGTTGTTCATCCGATTTTGGGAAGTTGTGGATATGTTTGTGGGTCCCATTTCGAATACAAATGCAAACATTCCAACGGTTCGGTGAAAAAATATGCTCTGCCGTCCCTTAATCTTCCTGGAGTCGGAAAACATCGGACTTTACCCAGTGAAAACCTAAACTTACGTAGGACGTGGTTGCCACCAAAATACAGGTTAGAATCTCTTTTTGTTCAGTGTTCCTAATGTAGGTACTGTGTAAATTATCATTGTTCGCCTTAGAATTGAATCTATTTTCGTTTTTAGATCGTGTTCTACCAGCAGTGTCCAGCATAAAAGTACCAGAACCAAATGTGTTACTTAAAGCCAGCAGAGTGCCTTTTGCTGTCAAAGTGATCCTTGAAGGTATCTACAACTGTATTTATATTTCGTAAGAAATAATATTCATTAATTTGTTTGCGAACTTTGGTTAATGTGATGAATATATTTATTTCAGAATCAAATGTGTTCCCTGAAGCAGAAGGGACGTGGGACAGGAATGGGACGAATGGTGAAGGACACGCAGGGAGAAACAATTTCTTAATTAAATGGCATAGTAACGCATGCCAGGTACCGGCTAGTAATCCAATAATTGCAACTCCTTTCTTCAAAGTCTTATTTTCACAAGACAGATTGACATCACTAGACATCACAATGAACATCTTGTTTTTGGAAATCAGCAAGAATAATAATCCTAAAAATAATGGTTTGTGATGAATATATTTTAACACCTTCAAAATGTGTTTGTGTGATTTATATTTCTTGTGTGAATGTAAAATATAAATGTAGTATAAATTGATACAAAAATAAAAAAGTACTATTGACATTTCAGACGTTTTATTTTTAAAATATATCTTTTTAGGCTAATAAATTGGGAAGGTTTTTATATTGTCTATGGTAGTACCTTTTTTTAACCTTCCTCTATCTTTGTCGATGATTTGTGACGACAAGAATTTGAAATTGATATTATTTTTCATTATTTATGGTTAAATAGTGTTGACACCTGTTCAGTACTAAAAGCCCGAAGATATCGATCTAGGTATTAGTTCATTTATGGTATATTTGAAATGGCTGCAGGATGCAAACGATTGGTTTATTTATGCATTACAAACAGTTAAAAGCAACTGCTAATAATCGAATTAGTATTCGGAAGTTCGAATATGGCGTTATTGAGTGGAAAGTTTTTGTTTTCATTCACCTTCGGCGAATCCTGACGGAATTCGAACACTGAAAGGTTAATATTCATGTCCCTTAATTTGTGTGTACAGTACATTTAAAATGTCTACTTGTTACCCTAACCTAACGCTTCGTTCAGATGAAGCTCCGTCTATGACGAATTTCTATTCAACAAAACGAACAAGATGCTCACTCAGAATGAAGTCAACTACATCGCTTTGAAAAGTCAAGCTATGAAATAATTCATCTTGAAATAGCCCTTAACCTATTTAACTAATTTTTATATCACTTCACCACTCGCATGGTGCTCGTTTTAATTATTCGCTCACATGGTGTTCGTTGTATATTAAAAATAACAATATTGATAATAGGGCTACGTTACTTCAAAGCCAATTATTTCAAAATTCAAAAATTGTGTGATCTTGACGTTGTCCTTCTTTTTGAATATTTTAAGATATTAGAAAATCTCTTTCCACTAATATTTAGTGCAAGTAATTAATACAAATATATTTTCAGGCATGGCAAGACTTACGCTTAAAGGCCAAAATAATCCTTGAGGCGGAATGCGGCCTGGACTAGAGACGGACCACCAGCGCCAGCAGCAGATGTGATGAGCTGATTCTACAAGCAATTAACGGAACGGGAGTTGAAGAGTCGGAGATCAACTTCGAATTTTCCTCTCTCGGAAGACCCCAGCCTGTTGCTGGCTGCAGCAGCTGACAGTCTGCCGAGTAATGAGCGTAATAGGTACACGAGCCCGATTTCCAGCCCGATTGCAGATTCGGGCTGAAAAAGGAGACATGCTCTATTTTCGGTTGGTAGTGCCGGGTTTCGTACAGATTATTGGCGGTACTTTTGACTTTGACATATGCTTTGACATCTGTCATTGTTCATTGTTCTTGTATTTGTACTGATTGTTTTTATAAGACGGTTAATGGACGGATAGAAACGGGATTTTGAAAGCTATCGCTTTGGCATCTGCGGCAGTTTACGCTGCAGTGATTTAACAAAGGGGAGTGACTCGCAGAATAGATTGGAAGTTATGGAGAGAACCGTGGCTTCTCCGGTATAACGAACACGGTGCCCTAAATATCCTGGAAGTCTAAAAGATCGTACTGTTTTTAAAAAAAAAAATATTTGAGAATGCCAGACGCGGTGTTCCTGAAACTATTGGCGATGTCCAAGGCATCTATACCTATAAAAATATCTAAATT
Source organism: Limnephilus lunatus (assembly GCA_917563855.2). Classification (NCBI taxonomy): domain Eukaryota; kingdom Metazoa; phylum Arthropoda; class Insecta; order Trichoptera; family Limnephilidae; genus Limnephilus; species Limnephilus lunatus. Next base: position 25,887,775 of record OU830595.1, on the reverse strand, counting down.
ATTTACTTATTGCTATAATTTCTCCCAACACTTCCTAGCTAGAGACTTGGAAAGTATATATTTTCCTCGGCCCATTTACGAAAGCCCATCCTTGTTATTATAAATTTTTAGCAACAGGAGAAACGTTAAAGCCTGATGTATGCTACTAGAATATATGATTCCACCATCAGCAACGTCGTTCCAGAAGTGTGTGCTCTTTCACGGTTTTGAAAGGAGATTATTGAAAGGTAAAATTTGTCATTATTCATTCTGTAATATTATGTGTAAATGTTATAAATATTATTTAACATTTCAGATATCTTCGACTGAACAAACAATTTCAATTAAAATGGGATTTCTCAAACTATCTGGATGCTCTAGATGGGAAGCTTACTGTCTTCAGGGCCAAAAGATGTGATGGCTCTTACTATTTTAATAATAAAGGTCAACACCACTTTGTTTTAATGGCTAGATTATAAATTTACTAGGTAGATGTTGGCACCAATGCAAAACTGTTGGTGGGGTATACCGTCAATGCCATGGAACTAATCCATACTCTTAGGTCAATGCTCACTGAATCTTGCTATAACAAATGTCTCATAATATTATTAAACCATATATGCAATTTGGGAGGCGGGTATGGGTACCGCCGTCCCGGGAACCATTTATTGGATTACCAACGCCTCTGCCATAGGTCACCCCAAGTGGTTATCTACATTTGGTGACTTAGCAGGGGTGCCCATGTTCATGGGGTGAGGTTGGTCTGGGTTGAATGCATCTTCCAGCCAGTTGCCTGGCAGCGCGGATCAGGAAAGAATGGTTGAGGGAGTCCCTTTGACTTTCCCAGCCGTACTCTCACGGAACATCGCCTTGCACCGCAGTGGGAGGGATGGATTCATACGTCACTCCTTGACACACTGACACCCAGATTCCTACCCACCCCCAATACCCTTTTCCTTCCCAGAACTTCCTCTCCTTCCTTTCCTAAAAATACCCTTCACACAGCATCCCCAAAAATGACATAGGCCCTGAGGGGAATTATTTTCCTCAGGGCCTCCTGTGTGGAGCTAATGTAAAAAATAAGTTTAAAGTTTGGGTTAGATAAAAATAAGTTGTAAAGCTCGTTTGCACCATTAATCCAAAAACAAATTGTTACAATGCTTCCTTGAGTAAAGTTGTAGCGTTGATACAGGGATATTGTCAGGAATTGCAGGTATTATTTGTATTATAAAAAATAAAAAAACGAGTTGATACTGACATAGAGTATAATAATTAGCAATTTGTAAAGATACATAAATGGACAAAAATAATAAATCATTTTTTATTTTAAATTTGGCTTGCGCCTCCGCGACGACTTGAGACACTTTGCTCCATGTTTCTATCGCCAAGTGTCAATTTCATTCAAGATACTCAACAAATCTTGCAAAGTATACTGTATATGTATATCTGATACTGTCGGCAAACTTGAGTGTGTTGATACTGCCGAATTACATTCTCCAGTAAGAGAACCTATTGATGTGGAAATTATGGGATGCTTAGCGTGTTCTTTGCTGTAGACGGTCAAGGAGTTGTTATAAGCCATCTGATAATATACGTTCCACCGAATCCTAAAAACAGAGTAAAAGTCATTACTATTTCCAATTAGCGTTGCATCAAGCGTACCCCAGGTTGTGGTAATACTGTTCAAATGCGTAATAATAAAAATCACATTTAGGAAGATAAATATTCTGATCAAATCCTTGTACTATTGTATCGCCCACCTAATTTTACAGTAGGTACATTTTTATGCAGCATCGCGTTCATTGGTGAAATCATTGTAGGTACATATAGTTTCGCATCAGTGATCGATGAACCGGTGGATGCAATTTTTAGCTATAAAATGTTATAATGGTTTATTGTAGTTAGAAGTAAGATTGTAGAAATGTATTAAAGTGTGTACAGCGTACAGCGCCCTTAAGGTGATTTTTCACAAAAACGGCGCTACACAAGTCATCCAAATATTATCATTATAAGAATTCAATTAAAATTACCATAATCTTTACACTGTTGTGTTTGGCCGCAGCTGGTCTCAATTTGTGACCTTTAGCCTCGGATAAAAAACAACGCATAAGCAGAATCGATGGGGACATTTGTAATGACAAGCATTTTTTTCCCGTCTATTTTGTCTAGACTATATTTGGATTAGTCTATGTCATCTGATAATATATGTTCCGCTGAATCCTAAAAAAGATTAAAGTTGTTATTACTTCCAAATACTGTTGCATCAAGCGTACATGTAGTAATACTGTTTAAATGCATAATAAGAATTAAATTTAAATTATCAGAATTTTTACGCCGCTGTGTTGTGGCTGCAGCTGGTTTGGTATGTTGGTCTATGCCACCTGATAATTTATGTTCCTTAAAAAAGATAACAGTGCAAGAAGTTACTATAGCCAATGAGCATTGGATAGATTGTCATAAAAATTTAATTTTAATTACCCGAATATGAAAACTGCCATAATTGGCCGCAACTACTCTTGGATTGTGATGGTCCAGTGAACCCGATGGTCTTCATTCTACCAAATCTGAAAAAATATTAAAAATTACTATTTTCAACAAGTGTTGCATCAAACATACCCAATATTGCAGTAATACTATTTAAATGTATGTATAATAAGAATTCAAGTTGATATAATGCCCATGTATGATTATGTAAGAAATGTGGAGATCCGCAAAGAATACGAGGCTGATGTAAGCGTAATGAGTAAGATTAAGAAAGGGACGCTCTGATGCTTTGGGCATGTAGTGAATGAAGAAAGGAATATAATGAGAATATATGACACACATGTGGATGGATAAGTCGGGGACGCACGAGGAAGACATGTCACAATCAAGTGAATCAGATACTTGAATCGGGCCATGTCAAGAGTCAGAAAAAAAGATATGTAAGAGACAATGTATGAGTGAGAATGAGGCAAAGCGTGTGTGTCAAGACCGAGTTGTTTGGCGGTCGGTCCTCTGCCTACCCCTGCGGTGAAACGGCGTGATGGTTAGTTAAAAATACAAAAATTTGTAACAGGACATAATAAAAGATTTCATTCAACGTAGATACTAAACATTTTATTTAAATATGATCCATACTTCAGAAGCTTACCTATTTTACGTTTAACGTAATTTAGGGCGCGAATCTGAAAAATTGGCCGCTTTTTAGAGGGAATTTATAAAAAACCAAGCTGCTTACTTGTCTTGGTTTTTTATAAATTCCCTCTAAAAAGCGGCCATTTTTTCAGCTGCATACTTGTCTTAAATTCCTACCATGTTTGATCGCATTGTATTTCATCTTACAAACATAATATTCGTTTCAACATTACACTCGAAATTAAAACGTTCAATATTTTCACTTACCTCTGACGCGGACATTCCGCTTTTGGATTCTCTTTGCGTTTTCGGTTGCGTAAACAGCCCGCAAATATTGGATTTTTTCTTTACGTCAGTTGAAGTGGTGTTGGGTCGAGTAATCGAAACGAGCTGTGCCAAGTTCTTTTCAGCGGCTGCTCGAACATTGCGGTTATGATACAGCGGATTTTTCACGTCGTACATAAACTGTCGCGTCTCGTATTCAAGATATTATGATTACGGTCCAAAAAACCAACGACTCACGATATGAAGTGATGTTTTGTGTTGTTGTTTTATTCTATCACAATGTTTTGATATGATCAGTTGATGTCAGAGGCGTCAGAGGTTAATCACCATTTTTAAAACTCGTTGCTGGGTGTTGCTATTTAAAAGGTGTTGCCATTTTTTGACGCTTTTGGACGTCCAAATCATAGATATAATTAATCTATGGTCCAAATAAACGATGAAAAAATTGACGAAAATCAGGACTACCAACCATCAATGTGGTGGTTGGTACGTCTTTTTTTTTATCTCAACCACTACGGTTGGTAATACCGTTTTTCGTACAGTTTAGTAATTTTGGCGGCAGGCGGTATTTTGACATCTGACGTCTTCTGTTTGTAAATTGAACGCTTTTATTAAAAGTTATGGATAGAAACGCTATTTTAAATGCCGTTGCTGTAGCATCCGCGGCGGTTTGCACTGCCGTTATCTTGGAAAGGCGAGTGAGTCGCAGAGAAGACCGGAGATGGTGGACGAAGCCGTGGCTTCTCCGGCGTCATGAGCAGCACGGCGCACTAGAAATGTTAGACAAAGAACTTCGCAATGAATGAAGATCCGGCGTGTTTCATAAACTATGTAAGAATGCCAGAGGCCCAATTCCAAAAATTATTAGAGATGGTTTCACCTCTGATAAATCGCGAAGATGCCAAGGCACATAACATCTGTATATTATATATTGTCATAATTGTGTCTCTCAAAACTAGAGAAGTATATATATTTCATTACCCATTCATATTATTTTCAGATTAGCTGTAACACTACGGTTTTTGGCAACGGGAGAATCGTATAGAAGCTTAATGTACGCCATCAGGATACATGAATCTACCATAGGTAGAATTGTTCCAGAAGTCTGTGCTGCATTGTACGCTGTTTTGAAGGAAGACTATTTAAAGGTAAAATTTGTCATTTTAGCTAATATTCATTAATTTTTCGAAGAAAACGTCTTCGGAAAGGCTTTCACTTCGTGATGTCATTATTTATTTTAATGTAAAGACAAATAATTTTGTTTACATCACTTTTATTTTCAAATGTATACATTTGATGTTAACAAACTTATTTGTCTTTTCATTAACATAATATTCATTCCAAATTATGTGTAAAATTACTTTTATGAATATTATTTAACATTTCAGATACCTTCGACTGAAGAGGAATGGTTACAGATTGCAGAACAATTTTAAAAAAAAATGGAATTTCCCAAATTGTCTGGGTGCTCTAGATGGTAAGCATATTGTCTTCAGGGCCAAAAGATGTGATGGATCTTATTATTTTAATTATAAAGGCCAACACAGCATGGTTTTAATGGCTTAGTATATGCTAATTACAAATTTTTATATGTAGATGTTGGCGTCAATGGTCGCAATAGCGATGGAGGGGTATACCGTCAATGCTCATTGAATCGTGCTATAACAAATGGCACATTGAATATTCCTCATGGCAGGTGTTTACCTGGAAGTGAATCTTGCCCTGTGCCTTTTGTAATAGTTGCAGATGATGCATTTCCCTTATCTGATAATATTATGAAACCATACGCGCAGAGGGGTTTGACCCCTGAAAAACGTATTTTCAATTACGCGTGGTTGAAAATGCCTTTGGGATTTTGGCTAGCAGATTTAGAATTCTACTAGCTCCAATCAACCTCGACGTGAATAAAGTTGAATGCATTACATTGACGATGTGTGCACTTCACAATTTTCTACTTAAGGAGAAATTAGCAGAATGCGTGGAAATGGACAGGGTGAGAGCACCAACCTTAGGATCAATTGTTGAATGCCAGGCAGGAAACAGACCTCCAGCAAGTGCTTCACACTTCCGGGATCTTTTCAGAGATTACTTCACGAGCGATGCCGGAGCTGTTCCCTGGCAATAAGACGTTGAATAACATAGTTATAATATAAACAACATAACCTAACCTAATAATAAAATGCTGAAGGTCTGTTTCCTGCCTGGCGTTCAACAATGGATCCTAAGGTTGGTGCTCTCGCTCCATCAATTTCCATGCATTCTGCTATTTTATCTTCTGTTAGAAAATTGTGAATTGTGATTCAACTTTATCCGACAGTTATTTATCAGTTTGTTTGCCAAAATTCCAAAGGCGTAAGCAATCATGCATTGTGCCCTGCTTAGACGACAAAAGAAAATGTGCTTTTCAGGGATCATATTTTGAGCGTATGGTTTCATAATATTATTAGACAAGGAAAAATGTGTCATCTGCAAGTATTACAAATGGCAAGGGCAGGATTCACTTCCAGGTGAACAAACCTGTCATGTGGAATGTTCAATGCACCATTTGTTTGTATGATTCAGTGAGCTTTCACGGTATAACCCACTATTGCGACCATTGGCGCCAATGTCTAAATATAAAAATTAATAATTAGCATCTACTAAATATCATTAAAACAATGCTGTGTTGGCCTAATTGAAATAATACGAGCCATCACATCTTTTGGCTCTGAAGACAATATGCTTGAATGCTGTTAACATAGATGACATATCACCATATAAATTCATTGCTACGAGTGGCATGTTCATAATGTTTTGTATATTTTCAATAATGTTCATGTCATACCTATTCGTATATATTTAAAAAAATTTGCATTTAATTTTAAAAAAACAATTATAACCTTTTTTATACATTTATTTTTTATTACACAGACATTTTTGTTGTGTTATTTAATTTGCTGATCTCCTAAAAGCAAGTAATTCCAATTGAATGTGCCAATTATTAGGTAACTTCATTAGTTTTCTCCTGTTTTTTCTAATTACGTTATCCTTATTTTTGTTTTTAATTGGTTTTTACCACACATGAATAACATTGTAAGCATATAAGTTCCTGTTAACTTGCTTTTATCTATTATACTTTGTATTACAGACAACAATAACATTGTACACAGTACGCACGCCAAAAAATTGCTCCGCAAAAATCATTATATTCGCAGTTAAAAAAACAAAATAATCGATCAATCTATCGGTTGGTGTTTTACCTTTAGTTCAGTGAAGTGATTAACTCAATTTAATTCCATCTAAACGACCGCGTTCTAGTAAATTTCTGTGTTAAAATATCAGTGAACTACAGCGATTGAAATCGTTAAGTTAATCGAACTAGTTTTACCATAACACGTAAAATCTTATCTGTGGCCAGACAATTAATATTACAAATATCTCACACTACGTCACACGGCGGCGATAGCCTAGCGGTCAACTCGCTTGCTATACTGGACTCTGACATCCTGAGCAACCGAGTTCAAGACTCACTCAATCCAAAAATATTTTTATTTTATTATTTTAATAAATCATCTAGAATATAATAAATAGCACCACCTGTTAATAAATAATATTACTAGTACATAGCCTAGTTGTGATTACGCCCGCTAGACCGGACACGGTACAACCACAAACTGCAAAATGAATAACTGTTATGATTGTGCGGAACCTACTCTCTCTGCTGAATCATTGTTTACATGCTCCGCCTGCAAAGGGACTTTTCACCTAAACTGTGGCGGAGTGGTTGAAAGCACATTCCGACGCCTCAGCAAGGAGAAACGGGCTCAAATTAAATGCAAAAAATGCATAGCTGGCGGGTCTTCCGCTAATCCCAAAATAGCGAATAATTCACCTCAGGACTGTGAACTATTAACTAAACAGAACCTTATTATAGAACAAAATACCCAAATTCTCAACACAATATCAGTAATGAGTAAACAATATGAAGAAATCCTACTTCGAGTGCACGAACTAGAAGATGCAAACATAAAATTAGAAAAAAAAAATGTTGACCTTGAAAATCGTTTAGAACTATTAGAAGGTCAATTCGAACAAATTGAGAGAGAAAATAGATTAAAGAACGTGGAAATCAGGGGAATTCCTGAAATAAACGGTGAAAATCTGAACAACATTATATTTAATATACAAAAAACAACTAATGCCAACACGGAACTCAAGAACGTAGATACAGCATACCGTATCTCTCAAAAAAACAATAAAGATCAACAGAGGCCTATAATACTTAAATTTAAAACTAACATTGATCGTGAAAACTTCTTAAGCGACGTCAAAACCTACAACAAAAAAACTACAAATAGAGACAATAAACTTAATACCTCTCTCATCGGAATGGCAGGAACTCGCTCTCAGATCTACATCACCGAACACCTAACTTTTCGTGCGAAACATCTTTGGTATCTTGCACGGAAGGCTTCACGGGACAACATCTTCAAATTCGCCTGGGTCCGTGAGGGAAAGGTGTATGTGCGAAAAGACATTGGGACGCCTGTTTTACTCATCAATGAAAAAAACAAACATCTTTTATCGCCCCCCCCCAACATCTCATAAACTCTACTCGCCCTACAATGTTGCTTATCTATTTGTTTTTAATCTATCTTTCTCTAACTTCAACAATATTATGAAATCAGTTACTTCTCTCTCCCTCATATTTTGTAATACCACATTCACAGAACATTATTACCATAAAGTTAACTTGTTTTTAAAGAATCATTTAGTAACTAGTTTTTCTGATAATTATATTTACTTAAAAAATAAATGTAGTCTCAGTAATTACAAACACAAATCTCGAATTTTCGAAATGGATTCTAACTGTAAAACAAATTCTGCTATTATTGTAAAGGTCACCGAACTGTGTATTTTTGTCATTGCTCTGAGTAACTGTCAAAATCCTTCTCTACTATTACCAACAACAAAAGCCAATGGCATAATTTCCCTAAATAATACTCTACAGGTTATTATTATTTGTATGCAACCTGCAACTATTACCCATGATTACAATTCTTATCATATACAACATGCATTTACTACTATAAATATAATCAGAATTGAAAATAACTTTTTAATTTCTAATGATTTTTATTTTAACAAAAATAGATACTTTTTGAAATATTTTTTTCATACATCACTTAACTGTAATTTATTATTATCAAAAAACATTATTGTTGTCAACAAATCTTTTTCTAAATTCCTATTATACATTTCACGTAGTTCTAGTACCTATAAAGATAAGTCTTGTATTTTTGATATAGACTCCAAATGTCAGAATTTTATAAATGAAATTATCTTAAAAAACACTTTATTTGCTTATTTTGTTTCTGTAACCATTGTGAAGGCCAATGTTATTGCTATTATTGTCATCGCTTCGAATAACTCTCAAAATCCTTTCCACCTCTTACCTACAACAGAAACCTATGGTTCAAGTTATTTTATTAATATTCAAAACATTGAAACAATCACCCAAAACAAAATTACTAAAATTACTATCAAGAGTGTAATTAACTTTTCAAATTTTATTGTTTTTAGTTTTGCCAACAATAGATGTTTTTTTAAATATGTTTTCCTTTCTAAACTTAACCATTCCTCATTTTTAACAATTTCTACTATTATTATAAAAGTCACCGAACTGTGTATTTTTGTCATTGCTCTGAATAACTGTCAAAATCATTCTCTATTATCACCAACAACAAAAACCAATGGCATAATTACCCTAAATAATACTCCCCAGGTTATTATTATTTATATGCAACATGCAAGTATTATCCATTATTACAGGTATTATCATATACAACATGCATCTACTACTGCAAATATTATCAGAAGCGAAAATAACTTTTTAAATTATAATGATTGTTATTTTAACAAAAATAGATACTTTTTGAAATATTTTTTTCATACATTACTTAACTGTAATTTATTTTTAGCAACAAACATTATTGTTGTCGACAAATCTTTTTTTAATTTCCTATTAAACATTTCAAGTAGTTCTAGTACCAACAAAGATAAATCTTCTATTTTTGATATTGACTCCATATGTCAGAATTTTATAAATGTAATTATCACAAAAAACACTTCTATTGCTTATTATGTTTCTGTATCCATTGTGAAGGCCAATGTTATTGCTATTATTGTCATCGCTTCGAATAACTCTCAAAATCCTTTTCACCTCTTACCTACAACAGAAACCGATGGTTCAATTTATTTTATTAATATTCAAAACATTGAAACAATCACCCAAAACAAAATTACTAAAATAACTATCAGAATTCCATCTATAACATGTGTACTTTTAACTATCGCTTTCGATACTTATTTCTACACTCATAAATTTAAAAAACCCGGTATAAATTATATGTTCATACTATATCTTTACAATAACTTAATCCTTTCAAAAAACATCACTTTCACTGGATCTTTACAATTACCTATTGAATCAAAGAAAAAAAATTAAAAAATGGAAGAATTAGCAGATTTACTAGATAACTCAACACCAATCCCATTTACATCAACTAATGATTCTGAAGTAGTTCGTCATTTATTACTAGGTAACTCTGCGCCTACAATATTCTCTATGAATATAAGAAGTATTAACAAAAACTTTGATGAACTACTAATTCTTCTTACTGATCTTGCCTTAGATTTCGATGTAATTATCTTGACCGAATGTTGGATTAAAAAATGTTACATTCCTAAAACGTTAAGAAACTACAATCACTATAACACTCTTTATAACCAAACTCAAAACGATGGCGTCATTGTTTACATTAAAAACCACATCGCACACTCAGTCAAAGAGGTCAGAATTCAAAACGCAAACTGTCTTCAAATTCAACTAGATAGTCTCATAACAATTCTTACCATATACAGATCTCCAACAACACACAATATAACCCCATTTTTACATTCACTACAAGAAACATTATCAAACATAGAACACTGCCAAAACACCTACATAATAGGTGACCTGAACATAAACATAATCAACAAAATGCATCCTCAAGCCAATGAATACCTAAATGTATTAACTTTATTAGGATACTTCCCTGCTGTCACCGCTCCAACACGAGAACCAGACTCAAAAAACGGCAGTTGTATAGATCATGTATTTGTTAAGAGTAAACTAGACAATAAATCAATTATATTTCAATCAACTATTACAGATCACTATGCAATTATCACTTCCATCACCAAAAAAAAACATAAACCGCCCCAAAACACTCAACCCCAAGAACACATTTCTTATGAAATTCTTCTAAATCATGTCTCGGAGGAAAACTGGGAACTTACCTATTCATGTACTGATCCCACCTCTGCATGCGATGTTTTTATAAATACTTTACAAAACCACTTGGCCAATGCAACATCTTATACAAAATGTAAAAAAAAACGATCGGAAACAAAACTGAAACCATGGATCACTGCTGGTATTCTCCATTGTATTAGAAAACGTGATAAAATACATAACTTCTGCAGGAAAAACCCCAATGATTATAATTCTCTCATATTCTACAAACGTTATAGAAACCATTGCAAAAAAATAATTGAAAAGGTTAAAACAGACTACTACAAAAAAAAAATCAGTGAAGCTACCGATGATAAAAAAAAAATTTGGAACATCATAAAAGATATAACTAATATTAATAAAACCGACACACCTATTGTTAAGGTTGATATCGAAGACCGAACAATACATGTAAATTCTGAACCTAAAAAAATATCTAACCATTTCAATAAATTTTTTTCCAATATCGGACCCAACTTAGCAAAAAATATTTTGAACAGAAACTGCGTCTCAGAGAAAGACCTGGCCAACAATATACCTATCGATACTCTGAGTTATAACCCATTTCATTTTACTCCCACCACTGAACCTGAAATAATAGAACTAATAGCATCTCTTAAAAATAGTAACTCCACCGGTATAGATCACATCTCGGCAAAAATTATTAAAAACATCCAAAAATATATCGTCTCCCCTCTTAAACACATTATCAATTTAAGTTTCAAAACTGGCATTTTTCCAGACTCCTTGAAACAGGCCACGATAATCCCAATCTTCAAAGCAGGTGACAAATTATCTGTAAATAACTACCGACCGATATCCCTACTAAGCACGATATCTAAAATTGTAGAAAAAGCGGTAAAACGTAGACTCTGTAAATTCCTCGAAGATAACCAAATACTGTCGGATAACCAATATGGCTTTCGCAAAGGTAGGAGCACTTCAGATGCAATAGCCGTCCTCACAAAGATTGTTTCCCTTAATCTTGATATTGGTCGCAAACCACTTGCTGTTTTTCTTGATCTGGCAAAAGCATTCGATACGGTCTCCCATCCCTTACTGCTAAAAAAACTACAGCAGATTGGAATAACAGGAATAGCCTACAGATGGTTTGAAAGCTATCTTATAAACCGAACACAACAAACTCTCATCCAATCTGATAAAATACATATAAGCAATAAATTACCTGCGTCATATGGTGTACCCCAAGGCAGTATACTAGGACCAATTTTATTTCTCATATATATAAACTCACTATGTGCCATGAATATTGGAGGTAAGATATTATCATTTGCCGACGACACGGTCCTAATATTCGAAGACGAAACATGGCAATCCGTCATTAAAAAAACTAATAATGCCCTAATAATAGTAAAGCATTGGCTAGACACTAACCTCCTCACTCTTAACATCGACAAAACCCAATATATGACATTTTCCATACGTCAACATATTTTACCTAACAACTGTCCTAAACCTATCATTCATTCATGCTCACTTAATTTACACAATCCCGTAACCACACCTAATATTAATTGCACTTGTTCTGTCCTTAAATCATCAAAGGTAGTTAAATATCTGGGGCTAATCATAGACAATCAACTACGTTGGGAAGCCCATATCAGTGACACAGTTAAAAAACTCCGTAAACTCTGCCATATATTCTGCTCCCTTAGGTCTATCTTAGACTTACAGACCATAAGAAGCGTATACTTTGCCCTCTTCCAATCCATAGCAACATATGGTATTGTGGGATGGGGTGGTTGTGCTGAATCCATCATCAATCCAATTATTAAAGTTCAAAAACTAATTTTGAGAATCATATTTAAATGCAAACCTACCCATCCCTCAAAGGAACTCATCGCTAAACTCAAGGTCTTAGATATTCGACAGTTATTTACTCAGATTAGCGTATGTTACACATGGCAAAAAAAACAACTGGTTGCTCCACAACATCAAGCACACACTCGTTTCTCATCAAACCTGGGCTGCGTGGTCCCTAAAACTAAAACCTCATTCGCTCAAAGACAATTCTGGTTCATCGCTCCTAAAATATATAATGCTTTGAGTGCCGACATAAAGTCACATAATTCTAAATCTCTTTTCAAATCCCATTTAAAACTTTGGATATCTGAAAAAGGAAGAGATTTCTTCAAAAAACACATAAGAGCTTAACATTATATTTAAAAAAAAAACTACTCTGGCGCATATATTCTCCTATTTCTTTCGCAGAAAGAACTTCAAAACTGAACATAAACATAATCATCGACCAAGATATCATACGTCAATGGGAAGAATACTTGACAAATTTTATTTCTATCTTTTATTTCAATCTTTTTTTTAAATATCTTTATACACTTTTATCTCAGCTTTCTTCTAATTCTTATATTTTTATCTGTATTAGTATTTAATTTTATTTATCCCTAAATATGTTCTTTTTTTCTTTCCTTTTTTATATTTTATTACATGTTTATTTAAAATAATGTATCATATATGACTACCACAGCACGGGCAATAGCCTAGTATGGTAGTTTAAAAAATTGGCTGTATTATGTAACTTGTAAAAATTTATGAAATAAAAAAAAAAAAAAAAAAAAAAAAAAAAAAAATTAACTAGTTCAGATCTTATTATTTAAAATCAACACCCATCACAGCTTTAGTATTTTTCTTATTTTATTAGAGGTACTTTTGTGTTTTGCTGCTACGCAATGTATGTCACTGCTATATGTATCTTTTCATACTTGATATACTGTTACCATACTCACATACTGTAACTATATAAATGTATAATTCAGGGATATCGTCATGAATTGCAGTGTTGTGAATGTTATTTGTATTCTAAATTTATTACATTGAATGTTATTTGTATTGTAAAAATATAAAATAAAAAGTTCATAATGACCCAGACTTTAATAATTAGCAATATATAAAGTTACATAAATGTACAAAAAAAAAAATGTTTTTCTAAAAATTTTTGGTGCGAATAGAATAAATGCTTGGAACAGTTTGGTCCTTGTTTCCAATGGTTTGTTTGTTTGATTTTCTTCGATCTTTTTCATCAATTTCATTCAAGATACTCTCAATAAATGTTGCAAAAGTTGTGTTCGTTACATTCTGCAGCAAGAGAACCTACCGATGTGGATGTGTTTAGGATTATGTTATATGGCATCTGATGATCTACATTCCGCCTGATTCCCAAAAAAAGATTACAAATTACAAACATTGCATCAACCATACCCCAGATTGTAATAGTACTGTGTATAATGTTATGTGAATAAACCTCAGTTGAAGTTGGCCTTAATAGGCTGAAATCATTTACAGTAACAAATAAATTAAGTGGAAAAAAGTTTAAGATTGTTTTAATATAATATTATGATAATACTGTTTAAATGCATAATACGAGAATTCAATTTAAAGTACTTACTAGAATATGTACATATGTGGCTGCCTGGCCGCAGCAGGTTTAGGATTGTGATGGTCCATTGCAACCTTTTGCTGATGGCTTGGCCTATGTTCCACCGAATCCTGAAAAAAGATTAAAAGCCTTGGCATGACTAAGAACGTTGCATCAAGTACACCCCAGAGTAACTAACCATCACCGTTTCGCCGCAGGAGTAGACCGAGAGGAAGGACCGCCAAACAACTCTGTCTTTCAACACTCCTTGTGCCCTTGCCCTTGTCTTCCTAGGGCATCCCCGACCTCTTCTACCATTCACATTTGCACCATACATTCTTCTTAAATTCCTTTCCTCGTTCATTCGCTCTACATAATTTCTTAATCTTACTCATTACACTTACATCAGCCTTGCATTCTTTGCGGATCTCCACACTTCTTACACAATCATACATACATGGTTTTTACACACATTCGCAGGGATCTCATTTCTACAGCGTTCAGTCTACTTACATCCTTCCTCTGCCAGTTCCATGCCTCTCAGCCAGGTACAGGTACTCTCCTACCTGGCAGAGGCATGGAACGCAGGTATGAAAGGCAGGTAATTAGAGTAAATCATGACAATACTGTTTAACCAACTCAGCCCAGAGTAGATTGTGATAATACTGTTTAAATGAATGTAATTAATTTCATTAAATATATAATAATAATTTTTATTATCAGTATTTTCCCCAGATAATCTCACTGTAAAGTATAAATCAGGCACTGCGAATTTGCCTGAATTTACAATTCTATGTTGGAGGTCGTCGCCCTAAATTACAGAGGTTTGTAGCAGATGCGACCACAGCCTCCTAAAATATATATAATAAAGATTTATGAAACAATAACCAACAACTGACGACTTAAATAAACCAATTCCTCCCACGGCTCGCGATCATAAAAATATACCAAACCACCCATCTCGCGATATAAAATCCTCGTGACAAGTGACAGCCCATGACATCGTGCCGATCATATGTTGTTTGCAGTGATGCCAACTGAAATATTGATGAAAATAGTTATCGTGTATTACGAAAAATTTGGTCGTTGGTCTCGATACGGGAATCGGGCTGAAAATCGGGCTCGTGTATAACGCGCTTAAGGCTCTACCCGTATAGTCTCCGAGGCGTACTGCGGCATCTCGGAGGGTTTTAGATTCTCTGAATCTCTCAACTACCCTCATTTTTAATTTAATTACAACCAAACTGTAATGTTTTCTGTGTTATAATGATAAAAATTGTGATACTATTTAGAAGCAGATACTTTTTTAGATTTTCACGGCAAAAAGTATTTTCATTATTAGTTTTTGGGGTGTTATGCCGTGTTGTGTTACCTCCTTATTTAGCCAACGTTTCGGACAGCATTGCAGTGTCCATCATCAAGGCAGAAGTAACTAAAGCATCAAAGCTGAGGATCGGCACATGGAATGTCACCAGTTTAGCCGGAAAGGAATTTGAACTAGTGAATGAGGTCAAAAAATACGCATTAGACATCTGCGGAATCGCATCTACAAAAAGGAAAGGTGTTGGGGTAGAGAACATTAATGATTGGCATTTGTATTATTCGGGAGTTGAGCTATCGGTTCACGCTAAGTCAGGAATCGCGTTTCTTGTAAATCCTAACCTTACGGACAGTGTAATTGAATGGAAGCCGGTGTCCGGTGTGCGATAGAATATGTATTCTGCGAGTACAGCAAACGGACAAAGTGATTACGGTGATTCAAGTGTACGCACCAAATATTATCGGTGAATATCAGCTGTTTATTAACCAATTAAGTGAAGTGCTTGCTAGTAAAATTAATAATGAATACGTCATGTTAATCGGGGATTTGAATGCGCACGTTGGAAACGACACAGAGAAGTGGAAAGGAGTTATTGGTAAATTTGGCTTGCCTAATGTAAACTCACACGGAACAATGCTACTGGATATGTGTGCAGGGTGTGGATTAAGTATTATGAATACAATGTTTCAACACAAAAATATACACAAAATAACCTGGCAACAAAGGAGACCGAATGAAATAAGACAATCCCAGATTGACTACATTATAACTACCAACGAAATGCGCAAACTGGTGACGGACGTAAAAGCTAAAAGAGGGGTGGAAATTTCAACAGACCACTTCCTGGTAGTGTGTCAGATTAAACAGACAATAAACCCACTGAAAAAACCTAAAAGAAAACTGAAAGCATGTCACAGGATAAAGTGGGAACAGCTGTCCTACGACGGAGTACGAGAAAAATACAATAGTACGATAGACCGACTCTTCTCAGAAGTTCCGAGTGTCGCATAAAACGTGGAAAACGAATGGGAAATGTTCCAACGCGCAATAGTGGAAACAGCGAAAGAAACCTGTGGTACGAAGCGAGTTAAATCAAGTTCGAATAATCAGAGAACACCCTGGTGGACGGAAAGTGTAAAACGAACAGTTAATGAAAAGAAAAATGCATACCGAGAGTATATTGCAAATCCCACACAAGAAAACCGTAAAAATACTCAGAAAAAAAACGGTCGCCAATAAAGTGGTCAAGGAATCCAAAAAAAGAGCCTGGGAAGATTTTGGATCCAAATTAGAAGAAAATTATCACACGGCAAATAAGGTTTTCTGGCAAACAATACGACGACTTCGTAAGGGAGACGCAATCGCAACCAGATGCATAAAAGATGAGGCAGGGAACCTATTGAGGGAGGAAAATGAAATTCTCAGTAGATGGAAAGAATACTTTGAGAAGCTGCTGAACGCCCCCCAGACAGGAACCCAAAAAGAGCTAAATATCTCTCAAACGGACGAAGAGGGCGAAATTTCGTTGGAAGAAGTAAAACTGGCAATTAAGTCCCTTAAAAGGGGAAAAGCAGCCGGCGTAGATGAAATAAGGCCAGAAATATTAAAAGCTATGGGCAACCAAGGCCTCAGGTGGTTAACGCGAGTTTTCTCAGTGGCTTGGAGAACGGGTAAGACCCCAAAAGCCTGGAGGACAGGAATTATAGTCCCAATATTTAAAAAAGGGGACCAGAAACTGTGCTCCAACTATAGAGGAATAACACTTCTCAGTCAACCAGGAAAAGTTTACGCTAGGATCCTGGAAAAAAGATGTCGAAGAACGACAGAGAACAAGATTCAAGAAGAACAGTGCGGCTTCAGACAAGGTAGAGGCACTACGGATCAGCTCTTTACATTACAAGTGACCATACAAAAATGTTGGGAATACGGTAAGCCATCATATGTTGGATTTATCGATCTAGAGAAAGCGTATGACTTAGTACTGCGGCAACTACTGTGGGAAGTGCTTAAGGAATACGGAGTTGAAGGCAACTTGCTAAAAGGCATAGCATCTCTGTATGAAAATAGTAGCAGTAGGGTCCGCATAGACGGTCAAGTTTCGGAAGAATTTGAAGTGGAAATCGGCCTCAGACAAGGGTGCCCTATGTCGCCAATCCTCTTCACTACATTCATGGACTGAATCAGCCGAAAAAGCCAAACACCGGATGCAGCCTTGGTAGGCAGTACTAGAATCAGCTCCCTACTATTTGCTGACGACATCGCGAGATTAACGACATCACAGGAGGGACTACAAGAGTGGATTAACCGTTTCAACGAAGAGTGCACGGCGGCGGGAATGAAGATGAGTACCTCAAAAACGGAGGTGATGGTTATAGGAAGGGACCAAACTCAGTGCAACATACTCGCTAATGGGACTCAGTTGAAACAGGTGGACAGGTTCAAATACCTTGGGGTCGAGTTCTCCAGCGATGGTCGGCAAGACGGAGAAATTGATAGAAGAATATGTGCGGCAAGCAGTGTATTGCGTCCTCTCTACAGCTCAGTAATAAGAAAAACCGAGCTTAGCACCAAGACAAAGATGGCAGTGTTTAAAACGGTATACCGCCCAACGCTCACTTACGGCCACCAGACATGGATGCTAAATGAACGAACACGCTCCAGAGTCCAAGCTGCCGAAATGAGATACTTGAGAGGAGTGGCAGGAGTTACGAAATGGGATCATATAAGAAACTCGACGATCCGAGATGATCTAAACATTGAACCACTGCTACTCTTCATAGAAAAATCACAATTGAGGTGGCTTGGGCATGTACTAAGAATGTCTGAAGACCGAATTCCGAGGAAAATACTGAGTGCGATTCCAGAGGGAAGACGTCCAGTGGGCCGCCCTAGACACAGTTGGGAGAGGCAACTCCAGAAACTGTGTGAGGAGAGTATGGGTCTACCATGGACAGAGGCCGAACAATCAGCACAAGACAGGGACTTATGGAGGAGCCTTGTCGATGCAATGGGTCCCCGACCCGAATAGGACAAGGGGAAGAAGATGTATGTATGTATGTGTATGTAACTATTTTAAAGCTATGTGTGTATGTAACTATTTTATGTAACTGTTTTTGTTTATATACGTGAAATATAATACGTAAAATTTTAAATTAATATGTTTTATTTGCCTAGATATTTGTATATTTTCACAATGTTTTCATATTTTAACAATGTTTGTATATTTTCACAAAATCATTATGAAAGTCATTGTGAAAATATACAAATATCTAGGCAAATAAACCATAATAATTTTAAATACATATTATATTTCACATATATAAACAAAAAAAGACATGCAATAATTAGGTACACGCATATTTTAATCGAAAAATGGTAGAAAATCTAAGTGCTAAAGGTGTTTGCGTTGTCGTTGGAGTCTAAATCATCACACAAATTTCCAGAACCATTGAACGAATTTTTAGTAGACTTAAAACTTCAGTAGGTAAATAGAACCTTCTTTTTATTTTTAGGAAATTGTCGCAAAATGCAAATTCATTTCTTATTATCTCGTGAGTTTCTTTTTCAAATTGTAATCTTATTGGTCTGAAGTTCCTTGTAGATGAAGACCGTGGGCTTAGCTGTATAAGTCTTGCTTCTTGAGTTTCCTTCGCTGTAGAGCTGAAGTGGCACCTACGATGTGTAGGGAGATTCGAGTCATCATGATATTCTCCATCACTTTACCTTTGCTTGAAGTGACTGTGACCACCATAACCATCGCAGCCCCATTTATACATTTGTGCAACCTCATTTCTGCTGCTAACTGGAGTTCATCAAGAGTGCGAGACTCTAACATATCATGCACTTTTTTCTTCCTTGATCTAGAACCACTTTCTTGAAATACTTCTATTGGTCTACCCAAAGATTTGGAGACAACTGTCATTTCTGACAACCACTCTAAATTATGTTTTTCAAACCTTACAATAATAACTGCGGCTTTTTCTCCATTTCTTCAACGATTGCAGTGAAAAATATTGTTTCATGTGATATTTTTTTAGTATCTCTTCTAATGTTAATGTTTTTTTTTGTTTATTGTTCTTTTTTTGTCTGGTCTTTTCATTTATTCACAAATTGTCTTCAGGCGAAATATCATAAATTTGTAACAAGTGTATTTTGTTTTTAATGGATTATTGGGATGCAAAAAACTAATAAATGCTATAGATGACGGAATTCCCTTTATTATTTATCTAACGAACGATATCCCCTTATATCAAATTAAACATATCAGGGAAAAATGTAGAAACTGCCCTGGAAAACCTGGAATTACCAGGGAATTTTGAAATCCGTTTTTTGTGGCCACCCTGATAGGATGCCAAAATATAAATATAGTTCAGTGTTCCTAATTTACTTTGTAACGTTTCCGTAACTCCATCTAAAAATTGTATCTATTTTCGTTTTTAGACTTTATCCATGTTCTACCTGGAGTGTCCAGCACGAATGGTGCCGTCCAAGACCACTGGTTACGCCAATACACATACCTACACATACACACACCTACATAGCACGCATACATACTGTTACTGCTTGGGATTGGTATTAATATTGTTGCAAATCCTGTCCTACCTTGTTCCAAAATCCGCACCTAAAAATATTATCACCAAGTGCTCCAGTCTGCAATTAACAGCCCGCGCCGCAACATATACCTACTATAGCCACCGTGCTCCCGCTATCTGCGAGTCGACATTGACATAATTCCGCCGTGTAAACGAAACGCACGCCTATTGCTGTTTCTGTGCCTATTGGATGAGGAGAAAGCAGACAAAATTGCCAGCATACAAGTTCTTTTTCCTGTTCGGTGAGTCCTTTCCTTTATATGCAGCATATGTTTTTTCCTCATTTCAAGCAGTAAACAGTAACACAAAAATCAAGGTCCTTCTTCAGTCAATCTTCGCACATATCAAATCCACTCTACACACACTATCTCATTCAACCACAATTACAGTTTAAAAGGTATAAATAATGTCTTCTCTATACTCTTTATGGCATCAACCTATTTTATTCATAGAGATGGATGTTGATTCACTGAGTCTATCTTATTATAGATATTTAAGACATGTAGTATTTCTTCAAACACAGCAATTCCATTATTATTAAGATATTTAATATGACAGGCACGTATCCGAGACGTGTGGTCGTTGTTCTTCATTTATTTTCTCATTTATACTCTGCACTGGTAGGATATAGTTCATATGATGAGGCTGGGTAATAAAATGATTTTTTTTTTTATTTCAGAACCAAACGTGTTCCCCCTGGGCTGAGATCCGTGCGTTTTGCTGCCAAAAAAGTAGTGGAAGATTATACAAGTATACATCTGTATTTATATTTCTTTAAAGGAGATAATATTCTATGTTTTGCTTGCGAATTTTGGTTAATGTGATGAATATGTTTATTTCAAAACGATCGTTTGGCAAGACTCCTACCACCTTGTAAGGCAAACTCCGAAACCGACCTTTCAACTTTCTGTACCCCGGATTTCCCCCAGAAATCCGTATCAAAACTGTATCACCAACGCGATACGTAGGTTTGATTAACCGTTTCTCATTGAATCGTTTCATCTGCCGCCTTTGATCTGCATCAAAAAGCATGAATCGGTTTGAGTTGAACCGTTTCATCTGCCGCCTTTGATATTTATCAAAAGAACCCTTGTCTCAGCACGTAAGACCATAAGGTCCTGCTACTCACCAACCTGTGAGTTTATGAATCGGTTCGAGATGAACCGTTTCATTTGCCGCTTTTGATATTCATCAAAAGCACCCGTGTTTCAGCACGTACGACCATAAGGTCCTGCCACTCACCAACCTGTGAGTTTATGAATCGGTTCGAGATGAACCGTTTCATCTGCCGCTTTTGATATTCATCAAAAGCACCCGTGTTTCAGCACGTATGACCATAAGGTCCTGCCACTCACCAACCTGTGAGTTTATGAATCGGTTCGAGATGAACCGTTTCATCTGCCGCTTTTGATATTCATCAAAAACACCCGTGGCACCCCAAAAAGGTACGCCATCGCCAAAATTGTCATGATTACAACTTTTTTTCGCCACACATAAACGGGCTTTAATTTTCGCAAACATATTTCCTTTTAGTTATTGCAATAAGGCATCTGCGATGTCCATACTCAAAAGCAAATCACCATATTGATCCCTTTTTGTCAGCTAGACGGCTACCAAGATCAGATTTTGTAATCGCCGCGTAAACTTTCAGCATCGTAATTTTGAAACATTTTGAAGTTCCGAAGATTTCACCAATTGCCATCAAAAGATCATATGATCATATCCATCTGCTATTTTCTGGCCCTGAAGTCAGCTTTCCTCAGATTACGCGCCCAGCACAATGCTGGCGACTTTATTTGACAGTCCTTTGTTGACATTTTTGACAAATGTCTTCGATTATCAAATTAGGCTCACGATGCAAAACGCGAAAGGGAAAGGTCTTTTTGACAAATCCATTGAACCACAAATGAGTTTTCAACACCAAATTAAAATTTTCAATGCGTCCTTTCGGCGGGAACATGATCCATGCCAATCCACACATTCCTCCGACATCACAATAATACATCTGTCATCACTGTAATTACGCGGCATTTTTACGTAAATTCACAACAGAAGTCCAAACATTTCACATATATTCAGAAGTCCGATACACAGATTGTCACTAAATCACCGGCATCAAGCATCAAACGCAGTAAATAAACTCGAGAGACGCCATGATGTCCGCCGTTTGTATACAAAACATGAGTTTTTGTCAGGTGATCGAAACAAAAGCCAATAAACACTTGCTTTTACGAATCCCACTTCTGATGTTAGCAATAATAAAACGCTAAGTTAATATTTACGATGAAATATATTGTCTCCACGTTAATTGACAATAACAAGATTCAAGAATCAGCAAGATTATGTTCCGCAATCCGCCATTTGTAAATCCAGCCGTTCGCTGTCCGTGTTGTAGGTAGTTCTTCTCCATTGCCGCCAGCCAGGAAGCGTCAGTAGTTCCCTTCTTTACCGGCCGCAATAGCTGGTGTAGTTTCCTTGTTGGCTGCCAGAGGCGATAGCGGTACCTCTGGCGGCAGATGAGCGGCAATATTTAAATATGCTGCTAACAATATAAAGAGGTAAGACTTGTTTGTTTGTTTATTTGTTTGCATTGAATAGGCACCGAAACTACTGAACTGATTTGAAAAATTCTTTCGCTCTTGGGAAGCTACACTATCCCTGGGTAACATAGGCTATATTATATTTTCAACAAAAAATAGACATCCTTACTAAAACTTCAATAATGTAACCCAAGGTGTAAAAAAATTACCTAAAATATTCTTTACATCGCGTGCGCTGCGAAAACTATTGATGATATAATAAAATAATGTACTACGACTTTGTAGAACACATCATTATTTACAAAAAAGGTCGCCACAGCATATGTCTAACTGTTATGGTTATGCCACAATAAGTATTGTTTTATTTTAAAAATTTAATTAAAATGTTGCCGCTTGTAAAGGCTCTTTATTTGTATCTTGGTTTTAATCCTTATCAAAATAAATTACTTCACATTCAAGACAGCTTCAATACCTTTATTTAACTTTTTGAATTTTTCAATTCGGATATTTAATTAGAAAGATATCACGAGTTTAAAAATGTTAGTATTAGAAAAAAGTTTCGGCTACGGGCCGGGCGGGAGAGGAGTCAAGTAATGAAGTGCCAGGGTGGTTGGCGGGACGGGGGAGCGGGAGAGCGGTGGCGGGGAAGGTGGAAGTGGAACGCTGGAAGGGAACGCACGGGAAAGGACATGCAAGGAGTAACATTTTATTTATTTGAATATGGCATTGCAACGCATGACGGGAAACAGCTAGTTCTTTACAAAGCAATAAAATACTACATGCAATTACGAGTTTTTCATTTTATTTTAAAATAATTTTTAGGCTAATGATTTGGGTAGGTACTGATAATGTCTAAGGTAGTATCTTTTTTTTTACTTTCCTCTTTCCTTGTCGATGGTCTGTGACGTCATAATCGCGAAATTATCATTTTTTATGGTCAAATAGTGTTGACTGACACCCATTCCATACAAAAAGTCAGAATCTAGGTATTAGTTCATTTATGCACATTGCACTATTGCACACTACCTTGCGGGACTCCAAAGGAAATGGATTTACTATTGCTTAACACATTATTTATCTCTACTTGCTGTTTTCTATCACTAAGATAAGACCTGAACCAATCCATTGCTGTATTATCAATGCCTAAGGATAATAATTTTTAAGGAGGAATTCGTGGGAAACAGTATCGAATGCTTTTGATAAGTCCAAAAACACCGCTACCTATATAGCTTTGTTGCCATAGTCCAGCGCGCTTATAACATTAGTCAGTACCTTTAATACAGCATCACTCGTACCTTTATTCTCCCTGAAACCGAATTGATTGTCGGAGAGTATTTTGTATTTTTCTAACAATGAAACTAATCTTGACTTAGCCAATCTCTCTATTGCTTTTGAGAGAGTATTAAGCAAAGATATGGGTCGGTAATTGTTAACATCTAGGTGGTCTCCACCTTTGAACAGAGGTATAATCTTAGCATTCTTACAATGAGAAGGAAATATGCCATTCTTAAAACTAAGGTTAACAATATGTGATATTGGACCACAGTGGCGTACCGTGGGGGGGGCGGGGGGGGCGGCCCGCCCCGGGCGGCACTTTTGGGGGGGCGGCAAAATTTCACAATCAATAATCATCTTGTAAAAACTTGGATTGGGGAAGTCGCGGGTTCTATTCTCGCGACAGGACTTAAAAGTTTTTTCTAGTTTATAGTTTCTTAACATCTTTCTTAAGTTTTATATACTGTTAAAATCAAAATATTAATGACAGACGTTTTGTTTTTATTTCTAACACATACATTATTTTAAAATAAAAATGTAAATGGCAACAGTATCATTTTAGCTCTAATTGATAGTCGATTTGTGTTTTATATTCGTGAAGCTTTGTGCGCCCTGCTGAAAGCGCACAAAAAATTACACTTATACGGTTTTCTTCCACGTATATATCACGGTGATATATTTTAAATTTATTATCACAGAAAAGTTAAATAGCTGACAGGTGTGTGCATACTTATTCGAATTGCAGTTATAAAATTCTAGATGCACACTATCTATGTGCTGCCAGAATCAAAGAAAAACCATTTTTATGTTCTGAGTGAAGTTTTTATTCACCGCATACATATTTAATTAAAAGCAGTTTTGTGTTCAAAATGTATAACTCCAGTTGTGGATTCATCTGACGACACATTTCGAAGGAAAACATTATATTATTTAAAGTGCTTTATAAAATTCTTGCAGAAAATTTATGTGCCGCCAGAATCAAAGAAAAAACATTTTCATGTTCCGAGTGTAGTCTTAATTCACCGCTTAGAGATTTAATTAAAACCCCTTTTGTGTTCAGAATGTAAAATTTCAGTTGTGAATTCATCCGACGACACATTTCGAAGAAAAAACTTATTTGAAGTGCTTAATAAAATTCTTCCAGACAAGTTATGTGCCGCCAGAGTCAAATAAAAACCTTTTTCATGTTCTGAGTGCAGTTTTAATTCACCGCATACAGATTTAATTAATAAATATTTAAAAAAAAAAATTTAAAAAAAGGATCACTACCCCCCCCCCCCCCCCCCCCTCCCTGAAGAAGTACCTATATAGGGGGGGGGGGGGGGGGCGGCAAAATTTTCCTCCGCCCCGGGCGGCTGATACCCACGGTACGCCACTGTTGGACCAGCCAACACAGAAACGTGCTGTTTATAAACCATGATACTCAAGTCATCAATCCCACAGGAAAAAGACATTTTTAATGCATTTATTACTTTTGTAACTTCATTACTTGAGTACCAGGTATAAAATTGTTTACAAGACACATTTCGTTAGTTTTATTTGCACTGCACAATTTTTTGGCGAATATAGGACCAATATCATTGAAAAGTTATTTACGTAATTAGTGATTATATTTGGATTCTCCTCCATTGAGATAATATTGTTATTGATTTTTAATTTTTTTATAGACATTTGTTCCTTTTGTATATTTACAGCCTCCTTTATAATTTTCCACTGTTGCTTGGTATTTCCATTGACGTTATCCAGTTTCCTTTTGTAGTATGCTTGCTTTGTATATTTTATAATTTTTGTGCACCAGTTTCTATATCTTTTGTATTAATTCAGCAGTTGAATATTATCTAACTCCCCTCGACATTTGCTGTGTAATTTGTCACGAGTTCTTAGGCATTTAATAATTCCACCATTTTTCCAAGGTTTTAAATACTTCATGTTACGTTTTTCACTTTGTACAGACGATCAACTTTCGACGTGCATTTTTAAACATTTTACAAAATTTTCAGTACCTAGCTGAATTAACATCTTCCGATGACAGGACTGACTGCCATGATTCCTCCTTTAATTTGACCTTCATAAGGTTGTTATCGATGACGGTTTTTATTTTTTCATTATATTTCGCTATTTTCTTTAGTGTAAAATTCATAAATCTCAGCAATTTCACATCATGATCTGTTATGTCAGTAGTTAAGACAGCTCCCTGTGGTTAAAATTTAGATTTTACCATAATATGATCAATACACCATTTTTTCACCGTTCGAAATTACCTTTTTTGTTAGATAATAATTTTAATCTGGATTCTGCATTTCTAATTTTTAGGAGAATTTTTTTCGGTTGACCTGGTCTTCTGTCGTAATGTCTCACTGCCGAGGTAATATCATCTGAATTTATTTTGATTTTAGCATTTTCTATCAGCTTTATAGCGGTTATTTTGGGACGCTCACCAGTCTTTTCCTCAATCCCTGTTATTTCAATACAGTCATCAAGGTTGGACTGTTCCAAACAAGCCACTCTAGTTTCCAGGTGCTTAATCTTTTTGCTTTTATTTGCCAAGTCTTTTTTTAAACTTTCAACTTCTCCTTTAACCGGTTGTTTTTTGAAATTCTGATATTTTTTTTTATTGATGTTTTCCAGAATTTGGGTTTTTAATTTTTCCAGTTTTAAATTTACGTAGGACGTAAATTTTGAAAAAACGTCCTCTTCTGTATTAACGTCATCAGGTAGTATATTAATTTTATTTTTGGACCTTGTGATTGTGTGCAGATTTTCTTGCTGTTGTGAGCCGGTTTTTTGCTCGAACTCATGGTCGCCCTAGCAGTAGATTTGAGTAGATTGTTTTTCGGCAGAAATAGTACAATGCGCAAGCGCGGTTAGAGACAGTTGAAGCAGCAGCTGAATGGTTAGTGTAAAAAAGATGGCGATGATGTTAATGTCACCGTGGTTATTCAATCTATACATGGATAATTCAATGCAAGAATTGAAAGAGATGGGATTGGGCGCGAAATTGAGTAATCTGGAAGTATGTTGCCTATTGTATGCTGATGATGCGGTGCTAATTTCTAGCAGTATGGAAGATCTACAGTCTCTCGTATCTAGGATGAACGAAGTATGTATGAAGAATGAGTTAATGATGAATGTAAGTTAGTCTAAAGTTATAAAAATAAAACACAAAAACTTTGTATTTAACTACGAATTTATTATTGCTGGACATTGCTGGACATTATTGCTACAACAAAGTGCAGAGTAAGTCTAAAGTCATGGTGTTTGAAAGAGAGAGTACGAAAACAGTATGCAATATAGTTGTGAATGATGAATACTTGGAGCAGGTGGATGAGTTTGTGTATCTGGGTAGTATGTTTACGAAAGATGGGAAGGCTGACAGAGATATTGAAAGAAGGGTGAATGCCGGTAACTCCATTAATGGAGGACTGAATGCCGTTGGCGGTAATAAAAAAACTGTCCAAAGACGCGAAACTAGCCGTCCATAATGGAGTGCTGGTACCTACCCTGATGTATGGCAGTGAGGCATGGAACTGGCAGAGGAAGGATGAAAGCAGACTGAATGCTGTAGAAATGAGATCCCTGAGGCGAATGTGTGGTAAAACCATGTACGATCGTGAGAGAAACGTGGATATCCGCAAAGAATGCAAGGCTGATGTAAGCGTGATGTGTAAGATTAAGAAAGGGACTCTCCGATGGTTTGGGCATGTAGAGCGAATGAACGAGGAAAGGAGTTTAAGGAGAATATATGATGCAAATGTGAATGGTAGAAGAAGTCGGGGACGCCCGAGGAAGACATGGCACGACCAAGTGAATCAGATACTTGAGTCGGGCCATGTGAAGAGTCGGAATAATAGAAGAGCATGTATGAGACGATGTATGAATGTGAACGAGGCAAAGAGTGTGTGCCAAGATCGAGTTGTGTGGCGGTCCGTCCTCTCTGCCTACCCCTGCGGGGAAACGGCGTGATGGTTAGAATTGACAGCTGGTGGTAAAATCCAGTAAAATCTAACCTAACAAACTGACACTCTCAACTCCGACTCAACGTAAATATTCGGTTTATTTTTGTGAAATGCCTAAAACTCAGTGTTGTGTGAAAGTGTTTTCCTGTTTCTGTGTTATTATATTACACCCCCTTTAAATGATTTTTGTGCTACAAACCACATGGGGTTTCCAATTAAAATGTTGACCTATATATATATATATATTGTTAGCAATAATAAAACGCTAAGTTAATATTTATGATGAAATATATTGTCTCCACGTTAACTGACAATAACAACATTCAAGAATCAGCAAGATTATATTCCGTGTTCCGCCATTTGTAAATCCAGCCGTTGGCTGTCCGCGTTGTAGGTAGGTCTTCTCCAGTGCCGCCAGCCAGGAAGCGTCCCTTCTTTACCGACCGCAATAGCTGGTGTAGTTTCCTTGTTGGCCGCCAGAGGCGATAGCAGTACCTCTGGCGGCAGATGAGCGGCAATATTTAAATATGTTGCTAACACGGCCATACTGACCACTGCTTTGACCTCAAAGCAGGAAGCTAAAAGAAAAGAAAAAAAATATTAGAGGGATTGAAATTTTTTCAACCCCACAATGGTACTGACAAACAGATTACCCTGCTCGCCCTTCCTGACCATTGCAGAAATTTGTTCATTTGGTCAATTCCTCATATTTTCATATGCGACCATCACTCTGTGAGTGCTGCCATTGGGTCTAGTACCCACCACGTCAAAACGATCGTTCGGCAAGACTTCTACCACCTTATAAGGCAAGCTCCGAAACCGACCTTTCAACTTTTGTACACGTCAAAACGATCGTTCGGCAAGACTTCTACCACCTTATAAGGCAAACTCCGAAACCGACCTTTCAACTTTCTGTACCCCGGATTTCCCCCAGAAATCCGTATTAAAACTGTATCGCCAACGCGATACGAAGGTTTAAATAACCGTTTTGCATTTAATTGTTTCATCTGCCGCCTTTGATCTGCATCAAAAAGCATGAATCGGTGCGAGTTGAACCGTTTCATCTACCGCCTTTGATATTTATCAAAAGAACCCTTGTCTCAGCACGCAAGACCATAAGGTCCTGCTACTCACCAACCTGTGAGTTTATGAATCGGTTCGAGATGAACCGTTTCATCTGCCGCCTTTGATATTCATCAAAAGAACCCGTGCCTCAGCACGTAAGACCATAAGGTCCTGCTACTCACCAACCTGTGAGTTTATGAATCGGTTCGAGATGAACCGTTTCATCTGCCGCCTTTGATATTCATCAAAAGAACCCGTGCCTCAGCACGTAAGACCATAAGGTCCTGCTACTCACCAACCTGTGAGTTTATGAATCGGTTCGAGATGAACCGTTTCATTTACCGCTTTTGATATTCATCAAAAGCACCCGTGTTTCAGCACGTACGACCATAAGGTCCTGCCACTCACCAACCTGTGAGTTTATGAATCGGTTCGAGATGAACCGTTTCATCTGCCGCTTTTGATATTCATCAAAAGCACCCGTGTTTCAGCACGTAAGACCATAAGGTCCTGCCACTCACCAACCTGTGAGTTTATGAATCGGTTCGAGATGAACCGTTCCATCTGCCGCTTTTGATATTCATCAAAAGCACCCGTGTCTCAGCACGTATGACCATAAGGTCCTGCCACTCACCAACCTGTGAGTTTATGAATCGGTTCGAGATGAACCGTTCCATCTGCGACCATAAGGTCCTGCCACTCACCAACCTGTGAGTTTATGAATCGGTTCGAGATGAACCGTTTCATCTGCCGCTTTTGATATTCATCAAAAGCACCCGTGTCTCAGCACGTATGACCATAAGGTCCTGCCACTCATCAACCTGTGAGTTTATGAATCGGTTCGAGATGAACCGTTTCATCTGCCGCTTTTGATATTCATCAAAAGCACCCGTGGCACCCCACAAAGGTACGCCATCGCCAAAATTGTCATGATGACAACTTTCATGCTTGTTTCTGCCTTTGCCTCTAATCGGCAGTTTTTTTTCATGAAGCCATCCTGGAGAGCAATAACACGCAGCATTCCGTTCACGCTCTTCACGAAAGATCATAGTAAATTGATCTACCTGCTCAACGCAACAGCAAAAGACATCTCCATTTTCTAAAAACCCCGGGCTCACATATCACATCGCCCAATATCTCATTTTCCAACCAACATTTTAAATAGTTTTTCACATATTTTGTGATAACATTCCTCTTCCATGGAAACCAGTATTTGTCCCGGACGGCAGCCAGTGTTTGATAAACACCTCGATTTCCAATCTCATCATGAAGAATCCAAAGGACGCCACACCTGACATTTCTAGGTGTTCACCATTTCGAATATCTTCGAACCATTCAACATTGAATCATTTTGATTATCTCCGAATCCTTTCAAACCACTTTGAATCATTTTGATTATCTCCGAATCATTTCAAACCACTATGAATCATTTCGATTAACTCCAAACCATTTCAAATAACTTCGAACCATAATACTAGGTTTTGACATAGATAGTCGGCATAATTGTAATTCAACATGATTACAACTTCTTTTCGCCACACATAAACGGGCTTTAATTTTCGCAAACATATTTCCTTTTAGTTATTGCAATAAGTCATCTGCGATGTCCATACTCAAAAGCAAATTACAATATTGATCCCTTTTTGTCAGCTAGACGGCTACCAAGATCAGACTGTCATCGCCGCGTAAACTTTCAGCATCGTAATTTTGAAACATTTTGAGGTTCCGAACATTTCATCAATTTCCATCAAGAGATCATATCCATCTGCTATCTTCTGGACCTGAAGTCAGCTTCTCTGATTCACCATGTATTTCAGTTTATGCGCTCAGCATAATGCTAGCGACTTTATTTGACAGCCGTTGTTGGCATTTTGGACAAATGTCTTCGATCATCAAATTAGGCTCACGATGATAAACACGAAAGGGAAAGGTCTTTTTGACAAACCCATTGAACCACAAATGAGTTTTCAAGCACCAAATTAAAAATTTCAATGCGTCCTTTCGGCGGAAACACGATCCACGCATTCCTCCGATATCGGGCATCAATGCATCTGTCATCACTGTAATTACGCGGCATTTTTACGTAAATTCACAACAGAAGTCCAAACATTTCACATATTTTCAGAAGTCCGATACACAGATTGTCATTTAAATCACCGGCATCAAACATAAACAAACTCGAGAGACGCCATGATGGACGCCGTTTGTATACAAAACACGAGTTTTTGTCAGGTGAACGAAACAAAAGCCAATTAACACTTGCTTTTACGAATCCCACTTCTGATGTTAGCAATAATAAAACGCTAAGTTAATATTTATGATGAAATATATTGTCTCCACGTTAACTGACAATAACAACATTCAAGAATCAGCAAGATTATATTCCGTGTTCCGCCATTTGTAAATCCAGCCGTTGGCTGTCCGCGTTGTAGGTAGGTCTTCTCCAGTGCCGCCAGCCAGGAAGCGTCCCTTCTTTACCGACCGCAATAGCTGGTGTAGTTTCCTTGTTGGCCGCCAGAGGCGATAGCAGTACCTCTGGCGGCAGATGAGCGGCAATATTTAAATATGTTGCTAACAATATATATATATATTATATATTTTTTTTATTTTTTTATTTATTTATTTATTTGTTTTTGTTACAAAGAATACATCGGTACAAATAAGCGTTGACTGTCCAACTAGGATTCTCCCGTTCTAGGACAGTCAAATTGACAGAAACATTTTGATAGGCGTAAATTTAATTTACAGATGATTGATTTATATTGGGACACAAATCAAAAAATCATCGCCAAATAACTTTATCTTTCTTACTGAGGCAAAAAAATATTTAATATTTTATAATTAACGACACAGTGTCCTTTTCGTACATGTTTTTTTTTCAATATAGAAAGAAGAAAGAAATGTAAAATTTTAAGATTACTTCCAAATAAACCAAAGAAAATAGTACATATATAATACATAAATAAACCAAAAGATTACTTATAAATAAACCAAAAGAATAATACATATTAGTACAAAGTTAGTGAAAGCATTGAATATACCAAGACATTTTTCCTGTTCATGTGTATTATATTACAATCCTAAATGATTTTTATGCTACAAACCATATAAGTTTTCCATTTAAAATGTTGACCTATATACATCCTATCTGTCTACCCCTGCGGTGAAACGGTGTGATGGTTATTATTGTATTTCCTGTTCATAATAAAATACTAAAACATGTAATTGAGTTTTCATTTCTCTGTGTCAGAGATGTGTCAAAATTCGATACTGTCATAGGAATACTAAATCTTATTCATAGACACATGAATATTAGTAGAACTGCCCTAAGTGATAAAAGCGTATTATTTCCCCCTCCCATTGGAACCATTCCATTGGAACCGGCTGGGATCGAGTATGGGTTCACGTTAATCTAAAAAATGTGACGTCATCATTCTTCTGCGAGCCAGCGTCGAGCACTCATCGGTACATTTTACGAAATAACACGGTAAAAACAGTGCTTTGTGTTTTGAAAACGTGTAAAATAGAAGTGAAAAAGAGAATAAACCCAATTGTCGTATTACATTCCATAGGCAAGCATTATTTTAGACTATTTTAAGCTAATTCAGATCGCATAATATGATTGTTTTTCAAAATCCACTATCACTCGAGATACATGGCGTGTGCCCGTCGTTGTTTACTGGGGTAAATAAATTATGAAACATTTGTAAAAGTGTCTTAACTGAATACCTCAGTAAAATATTGAACTCGACCTTATAGGCGACCTTTCTTTGCTTATTTAGACTTCGCAAAATTGTTCATTGCGCGGCGTGCAATTCGCGCTCCCATGTAAAAAGGTATATTCATTCAAAAGCAGAGTTTACTTTTAAGAACTAAATGGTGATATTATAGTGCGAGATGCCTGTATACTGTCAGATTGAGTTTTGACGAATCACATATCACCAAAGCCACCTTCCAGCTCTTCGTCCCGCTGCAGTTGGTTTCTACCCCTCACCTTTCTGTTCTGGTCTGTTAACACTAGAAAGACCGGAGCCTTCATTTTGACGGTTGGCCGAAGTAATGTGACGATATAATGCTTAATAATTATTGTATTGGTGTGATTTTTTTCCACTTTTCATGATTTATGATTTTACAACTATGTTGAAAAAAACAGGAACGGGTCTTATTTAGTTTTTGAGATATATTGACTTATACCTACAAAGACCGCCGCCGTCAATGTGACGGTTTGGGCCATAATGCTGAGTTTGTTTACAACCTTCTTTACCCAAGTTTATAACATACCCATTCCTCCTCGTTTATGATAGTCCACTAGTGTACTTATATGTCTGTCTCTTTCTTTCGCTATCGCGTATCATATAATTTATAAAAATACCACAAAAAATATATCTCTGGCCCAAATTTATTTTATGGCTCGTCGGAGAACTAAAGACAGGGTATGCATACATATACCAGAATTGGTACAGCTGGGTAAGCTCCTGAAGAACTGGCAGAATCATTTATTGGATAACCAATACCTCCGCCATAGGCCCCCCTAAGAGGTTCGCTAAGTTTGGTGACTTAGCAGGGGTGCCCAAGTTCATGGGGTTAGGTATTTTTTTACATTAGCTAACAGGAGGCCCTGAGAAAAATAATTCCTCTCAGGTCCTATGTCATCTTTGGGGATGCTATGTAGGGAGTCTTTTTAGGAAAGGAAGGAGAGGAAGTTCCGGGAAGGAAAATGATATTAGAGGTGGGTAGGTAACTGGGGGGTCATTGTGTCCAGGTGTGACGGACATATGAATCCATCCATCCGTTGTGTTCCGAGAGAGCTCGGCTGGAGAAGTCAAAGAGACTCCCTCAACCAATCTTTTCCGATCCAGACGCTTATTTATTTGTACAGCGCCCTTGAGGTGATTTTTCACAAAAATCGCGGTATATAAATTAGCCAAATATTATTATTATCTGCCGCCAAGACCCGGACAAACCTCATCCCATGAATCCGGGCACCCCTACCAAGTCACCAAACGTAGCGAACCAATTTTGGTGACCTATGGCAGAGGTGTTGATTATCCAATAAATGGTTCCCGGGGCGGCAGTACCCATATCCGCCTCCCAAATTGGGAATCTGTTCGGGGAAGGTGTGTTCGGATCTTTGTGGCGGATGCGTCCACCAAACGACTGCGTGGCAGGTCAGATCGGGAGTGACTGATTGAGAGAGATCGTTTGACTTCGCCAGCAGGACTCTCAGAACATTGCCTTGCATCGCAGTGATAAGGAATAGATTATTACATTTGTCACCACACTGATCCCCAGATTCCTACCCACCCCTCACACCTCATTTAATTCCCATAACTTATTCTTTTTCCTTTCCCTTTAGATACCATCCACACAGCATCAGCACAGGAATAATTTTCCTTAGGGTTTTTTTTGTGGAGCTAATGTAAACGAAAAAAGAAAAGAAACCGGGCCCTATGCCATATTTGGGGATGCTGTGTGGAGGGTGTTTTTATGGAAAGAAAGGAACGGAAGTTCTGGGAAGGAAGAAGGTGTGAGGGGTGAATAGGAAAAATTGGTAAATTTATCCAGGAGTAACGGATCAATGAAGAAGGTGTGAGGGATGAATAGGATAAATTGGTAAATGTATTTAGGAGTGTAAGACGAATGAATGGATCTCCCCCGCAGCGGTGCAAGGCGACGGTTCGAGAGAGGTCCTGCTGGAGAGGTCTAGATTAGGTCTCCCTCAACAAGTGTCTCCCGACCCGGTCGGCTACGCAGTAGTAGGGCAAACGCATTCGTTACCTAGATCAGACAAACCTCACCAATGAACTCGGGTACCCCTGCTAAGTCACCAAAAATAGCGCGAACTACTTGCAGTGTCCTATTACAGAGATGTTGGTTATCCGATAAATGGTTCCCGGGGCGGCGGTACCCATATTCGCCTACCAAGTGGCAAAAAGTGATCAGCCGTCAAAATGACGGTCGTGGTCTTTATAGGTATGGAGAAGTACCCGGTCTTTCTAGTGTTAATATTCATATGTCTATGATCTTATTTGAAATTGTTCTTCACTTTTTGAAGGGATTGAAATTTCAAGTGATTTTAGGTTATTTTTACGGCAGTTGGTTTCAAAGCAACGGGTTTCCATTTGACAAAGGTCTGTCTAGAGAAATTGAGCTGTAAAGAAGAGTAAGCTCATTTTCTCAAGGCAGCACTCTGTCAGGTGTAGCTCTGATGCTCTGGGGGAATATTTTGACATTTCGTCTTATTTTTAAAATAATATTTTAGGCAATAGAATTGGGGATGAATTGGGTAGGTACCGAAAGAAAATTATATTGTCTGTGGTCGATCCTTTTTTTTCCGTTTCCTTTATCCTTGTCGATGGTATGTGTGACGTAAATCAGCCGACTGAAAAAGAAAGGCGTAAAATATTGGCGCATCTATGGTTAAATAGCGTCGAAAAATTGTCTATACAAAAAGCACGAAGTTATCAATCTAATGACTGGTTTATTTATGACGTAAAGACTTAACCCTTTCTCAACCAGAGTTTTTTTAAAACAACGTGAACTTTGCAAATTATTTGTGAAGTAAGTAGTGACCCTATTTATTTGTGGTTTTTTCGAATTGATTTAGTGAACCTCTTCTGGCAACCCTATTTTTTTTCATTATGTCGGGTCCACTGCGTGCATACTTTATACCGTAAACAAACTTCCTCGTTCGCGCCTTTTGGAATTCTGTCATACAAGTGAAGTGTTTCCGCAAAACTTAAAAGGTCAATATCAATATTAATTTATATCGATTTCATAATATTTTTTTGTTTTTATTTATAGAAAAATGTATATACTATCATATTATAAATAAAAAATAACAAAAACATATACATTATATATGCTTTTATCATCACAAAATACTGCGTTGTTCTATAACAACACTGGTCGTAAGAGGTTGTATTTCAAACTTGACAGATGAGAACAGCTTCAACATATTTTGCTGATTATTTCCAATACACTATATATTTTGGTGATAAGAATAGATTAATATACTCTCCAAATACCGGAAGACGTATCATTGTCTTTTAAATATTATTTTATGTTTATCTTATTGCAGAAAATGTCTCGTTCTTTGACCGAAATGGAAATAACTCTCCAATTGATGGGAGATGTCTCCGACGTGGAGTTGGTAGACAAAAATGAAGAGAATGGCACTAGGCAAATAATAAGCAAGAAAAGACCAGAAGAAGCAAGAAAATGACAGAACTTAGAAAACAACACCCAATCAAAATCTCTATTCTTGCCCATCCTAGTTCGAGTATTAGCATATTAGGTTGCCATGTATAAAGATAAATTAAACTCCACAAGAAGTCTCAAGAAACACCAAGAAGAGCCAAAAAGGAACGAGAAGAGAAAAGAAGAGGCAAGAATAGACAAGAAAAGATTCAAAGAAACAATAAGATACAAGAAAAGGTAGGAGGAACCGAGACGAGCCAACAATGGGTGAAAATTGGAAAGAAGATGCATTAAAAGCAAAGGTGAGTTTAAAAGAGCCAATTTTCGACGAAAAGAGACAAGAAGTAGAAAGCAGAACCGAAAAAGACGAGAAGATTCAAGAAGAGCCAAAAAGAAACAAGAAAATTCAAGAAGAAACAAGGATAGATGAGAATATTTGAGAAAAGCTAATCTGAGACGAGACAAGCTAAGACAAAAATAGATAAGAAGAGACAGAGAAATAAGAAAATACGAGAACATCTAAAAAGAAGCAAGAAGAGCCAAGAAGAGATAATAAGATACAAGGAAAGTCAAGAAAAGCCGAGAAGAGACGAGAAGATCCCCAGAAACAAGAAGAAGCAAGAAGAGACAAGAAGGGACAAGGAAAACAAAGAAGAGATGAGAAAAACCATGCAGGGCCAAGCGGATCCAAGAAGAGTCCAGATGATCCAAGAAAAGGCGAGAAGATACAAGAAGAAACAAGAAGAGCGAAGAAGAGATTAGAAGATCCTAGAAGGGTCAAGAAGAGACAAGGAGATCCTAGAAGTGCCAAGAAGAGATAAGAGGCCAGATCCAAGAATAGGCAAGAACAGCAAGAAATAGACAAGAAGATCCAAGAAGAGCCGAGAAGAGGAAAGAAGAAGGAAGACCAAACAAAGGAAAAAATTATTACGCTCCATCCATTCCTTTATTCCTGACCATCCTAAATTCCAATATTGGCTTATTAGGTTGCCATGTACACCGGTCGATTAAACTCCAACCTCCTTTCTATCCTCAGAGCATGTGTTCTAAGTCCTAACGAGAGTGAATGTAGCATGAAAATAAAATGTTTTATAAGATAACAAAAATGTTTCAATTTTCTTCATACTGACAAATAATTTACCTCTCGCTACCACAGTTGTTTTAAAACAACGTGAAATATTTCCTAAACTACAAGTAAAAATAAAAAATAAAAATTCAGAAAATTTTCAAATAATGCCAGTACACATAATCAAATGTTAAATATTTTTTAAATCTCAAGAAATTAATTCGGATGAGAAAGGGTTGACTCGTGTGGCAGTCCATTCCAGGCTTTAGGTCCTGACACTCCGAAAGCACGCTCACCGAATTTACTATCTGGTGTGCGCTTTGGTTCCATTAAACCTTCCGATAGCTGATGTTGCTGCAGACCTGAGGGTTGATTGTCGCGAATTGGAATTTTCTGGAATACACATTTCCGATAAGTAAGCCGGAGCCATTCTGTTAAGGGATTTGAATACCATCCAGCAGAGCTTAAACTGGATTCTTTCAGGACACTTGAGCCAGTGAAGATTTTTGAGATGCTCAGAAGTATGGGAATATTTAGATACGCCGGTGATGAGTCTTGCCGCAGCGTTGAACACAATATCCTAATGTATACATCTTACTAATCTTATAAATGCGAAAGTTTGTATGGATGGATGGTCCTTATTCTGTCATGCAATAAATACAGAATGGAATATAAAAATTCTTTCACTAATCGAAAGCTACATTATTTTCGAGTAACATAGGCATATTGGTAAGCTCTGGCGTTATGAATTAGCTGTGGCGTTATGAAATTATTTATTATACGTTTATTGGCAAAGCGTGTTGGTAAGTAAATGTTTGACATAAGCTGTCATTTTGTTATTTGTTTAGGTTACTATGGAGATTTCTTTGATAGCGAAAATTCAAATATGAGTGTTCTAATATGAATATTTAATGTAGGTAGATACAAATGTAAAAAGGTACTAATCTACATTTTGACCTAAGCCAACAGCTATACTAACTAATATTATGAATGCGAAACGGAGCAATGGAGCATATATGATTGTTGATTGATTGGGGGAGGGGGAGCGGCGGTGCGGGGGGAGAGGGGGGGGGGGACGAATATGAGAGCGAGGCCGGGGGCAAAAGCTAGTACTTTATAAAGATAAATAAATAAACATTTGGTACTGTTGCGTGTAATAAATACACTTTGCGAACGCTCATGAGTATCTCAACTTGTACCTTACCTTGACACCAAATTCGTTTCTTATTTTTATTCCAAATCAAAATTAACGCAAGAGCTAATAATGATTTGTCTTTGTTATGATCCATTTCATTACAGCCGCACACAATTTACTTTCGACTATCGAAATTCACACGAAGACCAGGGGAGGGAAATCTGCACTTCTGGTGCGGCCTGCTGAAAGTACCATGTAAAATGTATATAGTGGAAAATATATAGTTTCCGCTGTCAATATATACATTTTTTAAAACTAATAATACATATAAATATCCTTAATTTTTCTGTAAGAGTTTGAGGAAATAAAAAATTACAATATTTTTTCCTGGTCGATGTGCTCTCTAGCAATTTGAAGTATTTTTAGCTGGTAATAGACAATTAATGCTTTATACTATATGCTCGGTGGAAATAGTTCATATCAAACCTTTCGTTTTGGACACAGCAATGGTTGCAGTTTGGAATTTGTTCTTTGTGTTCACGTTTGGAAAGTATATGCTTCTTAGAGAAAGGAGGGCAAATGGCGGGGCGTCCTGGCGAGACATCTTTGAGCTGTTACCAGTGGCGTACCATGGGTATCAGCCGCTCGGGGCGGAGGAAAATTTTGCCGCCCCCCCCACCCCTATATAGGTACTTCTTCAGGGAGGGGGGGGGGGGGTAGTGATCCTTTTTTTTTATATATATTTATTAATTAAATCTGTATGCGGTGAATTAAAACTACACTCAGAACGTGAAAACGGTTTTTCTTTGGTTCTGGCAGCACATAAATTGTCTGCAACTAGAATTTTATATTTGCACTTCGAAAAAAGTTATGTTTTCCTTCGAAATATGTCAGCAGATGAATACACAATTGGAATTTTACATTCTGAACAATAAAACTGGCTTAAATTTTATCTGTATGCGGTGAATTAAAACTACAATCAGAACATGAAAAAGGTTTTTATTTGACTCTGGCGGCACATAACTTGTCTGGAAGAATTTTATTAAGCACTTCAAATAAGTTTTTTCTTCGAAATGTGTCGTCGGATGAATTCACAACTGGAATTATACATTCTGATCACAAAAGGGGTTTTAATTAAATCTCTAAGCGGTGAATTAAGACTACACTCGGAACATGAAAATGTTTTTTCTTTGATTCTGGCGGCACATAAATTGTCTGCAAGAATTTTATAAAGCACTTTAAATAATATAATGTTTTCCTTCGAAATGTGTCGGCAGATGAATCCACAACTAGAATTATACATTTTGAACACAAAACTGCTTTTAATTAAATATGATGCGGTGAATTAAAACTTCACTCAGAACATAAAAATGGTTTTTCTTTGATTCTGGCAGCACATAGATAGTGTGCATCTAGAATTTTATAACTGCAATTCGAATAAGTATGCACACACCTGTCAGCTATTTAACTTTTCTGTGATAATAAATTTAAAATATATCACCGTGATATATACGTGGAAGAAAACCGTATAAGTGTAATTTTTTGTGCGCTTTCAGCAGGGCTTCAAAATATAAAACACAAATCGACTATCAATTAGAGCTAAAATGATACTGTTGCCATTTATATTTTTATTTAAAAATAATGTATGTGTTAGAAATAAAAACAAAACGTCTGTCATTAATATTTTGATTTTAACAGTATATAAAACTTAAGAAAGATGTTAAGAAACTATAAACTAGAAAAAACTTTTAAGTCCTGACGCGAGAATAGAACCCGCGACTGCCCCATACCAAATTTTTACAAGATGATTATTGATTGTGAATTTTTTCCGCCCCCCCCCCAAAAGTGCCGCCCGGGGCGGGCCGCCCCCCCCACGGTACGCCACTGGCTGTTACCAAACTTAAGGCAGTGGTGGCATGTTGCGTTGTGCAAGCGGGTTACATTTTTCGACGTACACTTTTTGGAATTTAATTATCCGTATCACTTCTTTTTAAATCTATAAGTGTTTTTCTTAATTTACCGGTAGTATCAGTAATGTAGTTTGGGGTGTCGTTTCTTTTCCTTCCTTGTAATTGAATTCATTGGTAAGTTTAATGCTGTTCTTATCTTCTAGGGTTATTCCTTTGTTTGTTTTCAATTTCATCTATAATTTCGTTTTCAATTCTTGGCACTAAAGCATTTCAACATGTAAAACAGTGCCTTTTTCATTTCTTCGGTCAATTTTTTTTTTCAAATAACTGATTTATTTCAACGGTTAATTTTTCTGCATTTTTTTTTACATTAATTTTTGTTCTCCGATCAATTTCACTTAATTTTTTCTGTCTTTCATTGTTGTATTTTTTTTAAACTTAATTTTTATGCCATCGGCTTTCAAAGTTATTTTGAGGTAAAAAGGATGGCGTATTTCTGTTCTGCGTTATATGAACCTGTATTCACGAAATTTTTATTGTCACTTAATACATTTGCGTACGACTATCTGTTATTATAAATGTCTTCGAGTTTATGTGTGGAGTGATGATTATTTATAATACTAATTTCTTGTAATTCTATTATCGGTTTTTGTGGACTAATTTTTTCATTTTCAATTTTATTCTTCCAATGGTATTGTGTTTTTGTTGATTTAACGCTTACTTACACGACTGTACTCCTTCGGTGCGGAGCGTGAATCCGGAGTCGGAGGTTGAAATGCTATATTTTTGATTTTTTCTTTAGAGTATATAAATATCTGCAGAAGGAACATGAAAAAGTTTTTTATCCTGTATTGATGTGTAAGATCCTTGTCAGAGCTAAATTTCGTGAGCAGGAATAGTAACAATGGGAACACGAATGAGGTTTTTTTCCAGCATCTTTGAGAAACAAATTTTTTAAACGTTATTTATCTGAAGAGAAGTAGTTAAAAAATGGTAACAACCATCAGGCTCTTCTCATATATGAGAGAGAAAGTGATTTTTTAAATGTTCCCTTCGAGAAAATGACTAGCTGCAGTAGGAACATGAATACGTAAGTGCCTTGTTAAACGTGATTTTTCTGAGCAGGAGTAATTGCAATGGGAACATGAATAAGGTTTTTCTCCGGTATGGGTGCGTAAATGCACTGTTAAAGATGATTTTCTTGAACAGGAGTAGTTACAATGTGAACACGAATGAGGTTTTTCTCCGGTATGGGAAAGAATGTGATTTTTTAAATTTGCCTTTTGAGAACACGAATAGCTACAGTAGGAACAAGTAAAAGGTTTTTCTCCAGTATGGGTGCGTAAGTGCAGTGTTAAATCTGACGTATTTGAGCTGGAGTAGTTACAACAGGGACATACATAAGGTTTTTCTCCAGTATGGGTACGTAAGTGCTTTGTTAAACTTGATTTGTTTGAGCAGGAGTAGTTACAATGGGGACATGAAAAAGGTTTTTCACCAGTGTGGGTACGTAAGTGTTTTGTTAAATTTGATTTAACTGAGCTGGAGTAGTTGCATTGGGAACACGAATAAGGATTTTCTCCATGATGTGTCTTCAGGTCCGTTATCATATCTGAAAGAGATGGCGGTAAAGGTAGGTTATCTATAACGAAACTAGAAAATTATTTAAACAAAATCAGACAATTAAAAACCGATTTTACCTGCAGCAGTCTTGGTAATACTTTCAGAGCATTCTTTTTTAACATGTAGCAGTTCTATTCCTTTTTTTGTATAAAGGATTCCTCCTCCATTTTCTTTTCGGGGTTCTGGTTCTGCCTTGATGGGATCAGACTCCACATAAATGCTACCTGGAAAAACAAAACAACAATATTGTAAGAGTAAGAAACAAACAGCTTATACACACACATATATATTTAAATATTATACAGAGGTGAAAATATGCTTATTTACAGTCAACTGAAGTCAAGCTAAAAAAGTCCCTATATTCTAATGTTGCTTGGAGATGGAGTTTCATTGTATCTTAAAATTAATTTCGGGTTAGGGGAAAAGAGGCATCATGATAGGAGATAATTCCGATACACTCCACATTCTCGTATTAGTTTTCGATCGTACGTGATACGTCTATTCGATATTTCTGAAGGTTATTGTTCCAGGCCATTATTTAGAATATATCTATGCGTGTAATGATGTGTTAGTATGTGTTACACAAAAAATCGTCGAAGATTGGTGGTATTTAAATGATTATTATTGATATTTTTTGTTGGATTAAATTATATAGTTCAACAAAGCTCCTTCAAAGAATCTATTTACAGTAGATTAGCGGATATAAATTCAGATTACTAAAAATCTTAATATCTGATAGACATTGTTTTATATTATCTACACACAGGTGCCCCGAAAAAAAACCCTTAGGACATGTATCACCTTTGGGAATGCTGAATAGTGGGTCTTTTTAAGGAAAGGAAGGATAGGAAACTCTGGGAAGGAAAAGGGTAAGAGGGGCGGGTAGGAATCCGGGAGTCAGTGTGTCCAGGAGTGACGGACATATGAACCCATTCCTCCAATAGCGGTACAAGCCGATTGGTCGATAGAGTCTGGCTGTAGAGGTCTAGGTTAGGTAGCTCTCAACCAAATTCTTCCAAATAGGTGGGCAAACGCATTCGCCTCTAGCATCGAGATAAACCTCACCCCATGAACCCTGGCACCACTGCAAAACATAAAAAAATATGACCTATGGCGGGGTTCTTGATTATCCAATAAATGGTTCCCTGGGCGGCGGTACCCATACACGCCTCCAAAATTATTATGTCGAAAATATTATAGAAAGGTTATGTTTTTTTTATTATTGAATAATCATTTATACATCACAGTTCATGTTTTTTTCGACTCCCATACTAGGCTGATGCCCGTGTTGTGGTAGTCGTATGATTGGAGATTTAAGATTCACGGCTAAAATCAATGAAGTGATTTATTTTTGGGGTATTATGCCATGTTGCCCCCTTATTTAACCTTAAACATTTCCATACATTTAAAAAAAATCGTTTTTAAATACAAACTTCAAAATAAAAAAACAAAAGTATAAGTAAAGATAAAATGTAAAACAGTATAAAATATACCACGCAGTGGCGTAGCGTGAGGGGGGCGGTGGGGGCGGCCCGCCCCGGGCGGCACTGTTGGGGGGGCGGCAAAATTTCACAATCAATAATCATCTTGTAAAAATTTGGATTGGGGAAGTCGCGGGTTCGATTTTCGCGTCAGTACTTAAAAGTTTTTTTTAGTTTATAGTTTCTTAACATCTTTCTAAAGTTTTATATACTGTTAAAATCAAAATATTAATGACAGACGTTTTGTTTTCATTTCTAACACATACATTATTTTTAAATAAAAATGTAGGTAAATAGCAACAGTATCATTTTAGCTCTAATTGATAGTCGATTTGTGTTTTATATTCGCGAAGATTTGTGCGCCCTGCTGAAAGCGCACAAAAAATTACACTTATACGGTTTTCTTCCACGTATATATCACGGTGTATATATTTTAAATTTATTATCACAGAAAAGTTAAATAGCTGACAGGTTTGTGCATACTTATTCGAAGTGCAGTTATAAAATTCTAGATGCACACTATCTATGTGCT
Source organism: Limnephilus lunatus (assembly GCA_917563855.2). Lineage (NCBI taxonomy): Eukaryota > Metazoa > Arthropoda > Insecta > Trichoptera > Limnephilidae > Limnephilus > Limnephilus lunatus. The sequence continues at coordinate 25,843,986 of OU830595.1, read as the reverse complement.
GCCAGAATCAAAGAAAACCCATTTTTATGTTCTGAGTGTAGTTTTAATTCACCGCATACATATTTAATTAAAAGCAGTTTTGTGTTCAAAATGTAAAATTCCAGTTGTGGATTCATCTGACAACACATTTCGAAGGAAAACTTAGTATTATTTGAAGTGCTTTATAAAATTCTTGCAGAAAATTTATGTGCCGCCAGAATTAAAGAAAAACCTTTTTCATGTTCTGAGTGTAGTTTTAATTCACGGCATACAGATTTAATTAAAAGTTGTTTTGTAGTCAGAATGTAAAATTCCAGTTTTGGATTCATCTAACGACACATTTCGAAGGAAAACATATTATTTGAAGTGCTTTATAAGATTCTTGCAGACAATTTATGTTCCGCCAGAATCAAAGAAAAAACATTTTCATGTTCCGAGGATAGTTTTAATTCACCGCTTACAGATTTAATTAAAACCACTTTTGTGTTCAGAATGTAAAATTCCAGTTGTAAATTCATCCGACGACACATTTCGAAGGAAAAACTTATTTGAAGTGCTTAATAAAATTCTTGCAGACAAGTTATGTGCCGCCAGAGTCAAATAAAAACCTTTTTCATGTTCTGAGTGTAGTTTTAATTCACCGCATACAGATAAAATTTAAGCCAGTTCATTGTTCAGAATGTAAAATTCCAATTGTGTATTCATCTGCTGACATATTTCGAAGAAAAAAATAACTTTTTTCGAAGTGCAAATATAAAATTCTAGTTGCAGACAATTTATGCGCTGCCAGAACCAAAGAAAAACAGTTTTTATGTTCTGAGTGTAGTTTTAATTCACCGCATACAGATTTAATTAATAAAAATCGGCAAATAAATATTTATATTACCCACGCTACGCCACTGATATCACGGAAAATAACGAAGGGGGAATAACATTAAGACTAACTTACTTTGCCGGAGGATTAGGCAGAGAGGAGAGAGCATTCATTACACAACTTTGTCTCGGCGCCACATTCACTTTCATACATTGTTTTGTGTTAAACCTTTTGACATGACCCGACCCAAGTATTTATTTTATCTTTCGTAACATGTTTTCCTCCGGCCTTCCCGACTTCAACCATTCACTTCCACGTCAAATATTTTTCGTACACACATTTCTTCTTTCACCGTTTTCCACGCCCAAACCATCTAAGCGTCCCGTTCTTAATCTTAAAAATTACATGCATGCAGTTACTTATCGGCTTTACAAGTTCAGCAAGGTCATACAAAATTTAACCACACACGCCTTAGATATATCATTTGTACAAAATTCAGTCTACTTTCATCCTTCATCTGCGCAGTTCCATGCCTCACTGCCGTACATCTATCAGCATTCCATTTCCAAAATAAGCAGCTGTTCTGACTGCGTTCATCTGAAAAACCTCTGTGATATACGCAAAGCAACAAGTGTAGTTGGCTGTACACTCTCAACATACTGAAAAATTCCTTCTTCACATCCTAGAGGTGGATTTCTATGTCTGTGTACGGCATTTCACCTGATCCTTCTTCCTGCAACCATGGTTCAGTCTTGATGGAAACACTCCCTGGGTTGGGAAGATCCATGGCACTGCTGTGATAGTGTCCTGTTATGTGATGGTGATTGCTTTCAGCTGAAAGGCAAGTAACAAAACCCTATTGAAACATCAAAGTTTTCTCAACATATTATGTAAACGGATTTTGCAAAAGCATTTTACAAAGAAAACCAAAAATCTTCCTTTGAAAGTAACAATACTTCTCTCACCAGTGGCGGATACAGAAAAAACTCAAGGAGGGGGGGGGGCGCTAAAGATATCTTGAGCAGTGGCGTAACTAGAGGGGAGTAGCTGCCACCCCACTAGCACAATCCTTTAGCCACCCCCCCCCCCCCCCCTCAGGACAGACAATTTTTGCTAACTACGCCACTGATCTTTAAAAAAAATCAAGTCACATGCAAAGTTTTATTAAAACTGACTATACACATGTACAAGGCGATGCCACCTTATTATATACAATAATTGTGGTTCTTTTTTTAAATCAGGGGTGGGGAACCTGCAGCCCGCGAGGCCTTTTGGTGTGGCCTGCTGAAAGAACAACAAAAAATTACACAGAATTGCATGATTTTTTCACGGTGTTTCAGATGCATTTTTAAGACGTTATTGAAAAAGTGCGTTGTGTTATCTGAGTTTTAAATATATTGCCAAATTTCTGCTAGTTAAGCAGTTAAATTAATATAAAATCATTCCATGCAAATTATTTTAAATAGTTAAATAAACATAAAATCATATACGTATTCTAATTTAATCTAATTGCATACGATAAATATGATACAAAAGACAGAAAAACCATTCACTAAATCTGAGTACAATTTAATTTAAGACTATGGACTAGTGGACTCCTACGCAGTCTCATTCTTAAGATAAAACCAATCTTGTGTTCATAATGCAAATTCCTGTTGCGGATTCATCTGCTAACGCATTTCGAAGGAAACCGTTCTTGTGTTCCGACTGCAAAAAGCAGTTTAATTAAAGCTGGGGACTAACAATTCAACTCGCTCTAATGGTAAAACCAGTTTTGTGTTGTGGATTTATAAAATTCTACTTGCATTTATGCTGCTAGTATTGGAGAAAATCCATTTTTCATGTACTGAGTGTAGTTTTAATTCCCCGCGTACAGATTCACCCTGTAAGTAAAACCAGTTCTGTGGTTAGAATACATCGAAAACATTTGAGGTGCAGTTTCATTTTTTGACGTATTTCTCGCGTTAGAAGTGCATTTATAAAATTCTCGTTGCGTAAGTACTTTGTGCTGCCAGAAATGGAGGAAAGATATTTTCGTGTTCAGAGTGTAGTTTAAATTCCCCGCGTACAAACTCACTTTTAAAATAAAACCAATTTTGTGTTAAGAATGCAACGAAAAAAATCCAGATGGTTTTATCTTGCTAACGCATTTCGTAGGAATCCATTCTCGTGTTTAAAGTGCAGTTATAAATGTGTAGTTGGATTTGTGCTGCCATTATTGGAGGAAAGCAATTTAACGTTCTGAGTGCAGTTTGAATTCTCCGCGAATAGATTCACCCTGTAATTAAAACCAGTTCTGTGTTAAGAATGCAACAAAAACACGTCAGTTGTGATTTCATTTGCTGTAGCATTTCTCATCTTAGAAGTGTATTTATAAAATATTTGTTGCGTAGTTTGTGCTGCCAGAGTTGGAGGAAAGCCATTTACATGTTCTGAGTGTAGTTTCAATTCGCCACATGCAAATTCAACCCAAATTAAAACTATATCTGCAAACTAATGATTGCAATTTTGGTTTCATTTGGTGATGCATTTTGAAGAAAACCATTCTTGTGTTTGTTTCGAATGTGACTCCCCCCCCCCCCCCTCGAGGAGACGGAAATTTGACGTTTTACATGTTTCTACTGCGAGTATTCACGTTCTTCAAAGATGCACTATGAAAATCACATGTTTTTCTACAGCGGAAAAAACCATTTTCATGTCCCGAATGCAGTTATTCAAGTTCTCAACAGGGAGATTTAAAAACCCGCAGCGCGGTTCATAGTGGAGAAAAATGTAGCTTTAAGAATGTACATTATAATTCCCTATTTTATTTAAATAATAAAAAAAACATGTGCGTAACGTAATACTTGAACGGCTCCTTGTACGCTGCAATGTTGACAAACACAGGTAGACAAGCAAATATTTTGTACAGCGTGTACAAAGTAGGATAGTCAGATCTAGGACAAACAGACAACTTGCATAACAGAATCACGATCATAAAGGGCGTTTATGCTAAAAAAAATCGGGAGTGTGAAAAAAACAAACTAGAATATTCGAGAACATATGCCAGACAGAACATAAGAAAGTATAACTACTCGATAACTCGACCCAGAGTCGACGATAGAAACGAACGAATAGTGTGCGGGCTGACGGCCTCTCAAGGGGGGCCCCCTGCGCCCCCCCACTGTATCCGCCACTGTCTCTCACTCATGTCAATTAAATTTGTGATTTTGTCTGGCAGTAATGGCTTAAAAGGAGCTTCTAACAGATGAGAAATTAAATAAAAACTTAACCAATGCGATTCAACTGTTGTTGAGGTAATTTTATACGAAAACAGCGCTACAGTAATTATCACTTAGGTACAATTAACTATACCACTCTACAATAAATTGCCTTCTACTCCAATGAAACGACAGAAGAACAACCGCTGAATTAAAACCGCTAAGCATCAATGACGTTATATCTAAGCATAAGAAAAAAAAGTAAATTTTCGGTAAGAGTGTCCACGCTTATTACCACGGAAGGACAAAATACATGGACTTGCCCTAAGCGATAAGAGGCGTATTATTTCCCCCTCCCATTGGAACCATTTTTCGGAACCGGCTGGGCTTGCGAGAGCCACGCGTCAATCTAAAACAAGGCCGACTACAGAACAGGCCTAGGCGCGCTACCGCCGAATTACGAAGTCAGTGCTGTCATATTTTAGTGTTCGTATGCGACACGGGAGTCGATTTTCGCCATGAAGTTTTTGTGTTTAAAGTTTTACGAAAATTAGAATGTTAAAATTATTAAAATGAACACAGTTAAAAAAAGAAAAGGAGTAAAGAAATAAGTGAAGTCATATATTTTAACTAATATGTATTTTTTATTTAAGAAATTACATAACATACAAAACACATGTAGGTTTATCTCAAGTAATAATGGAAATATATAACAAATCGCATTTTTGTTATTAAATTAAATTACATAGGTATTATATTCACACAATAATGAACACATTACATTATGTAGGAAATAATTGTTTATAATAAATTCCTCATGAAAGGAATGTTTAAACTGGAAGATTGAAAGTGAAATTTGAACACATATCAGATAGACAATTTAGTATAATAATACATTATGTATAATTGGAAATAATTGTTTCTAATAAATTCCTCATGAAAGTAATGCTTACACTGGAAGATTAAAAGTGCAATTTGAACACATATGCGATGAACACATATACATAATATAATAAATAATAAGTTTACAAAATAAGAGAATTGGTGGCATGTATAAATTTAGCTATTTAATTTTTGAACTTTTCTATTACTCGAACCTGAACAACTTTGTACAGTAAGTTCATCGTTTTTGTTTTTTGCTAAGTTACTTAAGAGGATTTTACAGGTTCTATGACAAATGTTTTCCAACATTATTTGCAAAGTTTTTTTACAATTGCATTCATTTATATCATTTTGAAATAAAAAATAATCATTTAATTTAGAAATACTTATCTTATTCAAAATATAGAGTTGATTCTGGCCACTAATAAAAATATCAGGACAAGAATCTAAAATTTTTTGCAAACTGAACCATACCAATGCTGTAGCAATAGTGGGACTCTCAGTCGGTAATATTAATTTTCCTCTATCTAATTCCAAAACTAATTCTTTGGGTACATTTTCAAGTTCTACCTCCTTATCTAATGACTGAAGCCATGCTACACACATATCACATTTTTTTGATCGCAATTCTCTTCTAACATTATACCCAGCAATGTAAGTAATAATTGGCATTAGATTTTCAGGAATGTTTTCTAAAGAAAATTCAGAATATATTATCTCATTATAAATAGTTAAATCCACAAAAATGTTATTAATTGATGCACTTGCTTGCGGAAGAAGTGTTTTCAATGGAATATTATTTCCCTTACATACTAATATAACGCTGCTTTTAAAGCGAAGTTTTCTTTCACTTTCTAAGACCTGAAGGTAGCTAATGTAATAGTTAGCTCCACTCATTTGCCGATAACAACCAAACCTCGCTTCCAGATCATCGTTCTGAAACTTGCCCAGCAATAGGTAGTCTATTTTATACACGGAGAACATGTATGGAATTAATGACAAAAATGAATCTAACGTGGTGATGAGAGATTGGCAAGTTTGCGCACTTAAGGAAGCGCTGACAGGAATCGTAACCCTCCAATTCTTTAGCCATCTCAACATATTTTGTAAAAAGTTTATGTTATCCAAACTAGTTTCTCTCATGGGTTCCCTATGCGGATCGTTAAAGCGTTTTCCTTCGAAAGCGCTATGAACATTCATAATTTTCCACCATCTACAAAATATATTTAAAAAATGTAATGTACCCTCAGGGTCTACAAAGGTTTCAGGCTTTTTGAGTGCAACACACTTTAACCCTGCAATAGTTTTTTCATTAAAAATTTGTAAAGCTAATGAAACATTTTGTTTTTGGATGCTACTAGGATACAATGCTTTGTATGACAACATGTGTCCAAATTTAAGAAGTGACTTCTCCTCCAGTTGGTATACTAAACGCAAATGTTGAAATTGAGCTTCCAATGTTACATCAAAGTTATCAATATTTGGAAATTTAATTACACAATTATCGCCCTTCTTACATATCCAATTATTACGCACACATTTAATAATGTGAACAGGATCAAAAATAAAAAATAATGTTCTACTATTATCTATCGGGTGAGGCACACTGGGGAGTAATATTTTATTTGGTTGGAACAATTCAAATGCTTTCCTATTGATGGCATTATTATCGGATATTAGGGATATGATTTGAAAGCCAATATCTTCAACCTCCTTCATAACATTTAAAATCATCGATTTCAGCTGTTCGGCAGTCAAATTATTTACTGGCACTATACTAACGACATCTTTATATTTTGACAAAATGCTAGAAATCATAAATACTTAAGCTGTTTTTGCAATTTTCGATGGATCTGTTTTACTGCTTCCATACAAATTAGAGGCGGGCAAAGCGTCTCAGCTGAGCGAGCCGCTTCACCAGATCTCGTTCAGTGAAAAGATCCGGGTCAGTGAACCGGCTCGATTGAACGACTGAATTTAGTCCATCTCTCCCCTCCCCTCCCTCGGCCCTCCTCACTTTATTAAAAAGGGAACCCCAATATTTTGGGGTTCCCTTTTTATTCGGAAATCCTTTGTTTTTATGAAACGTCAGTATCGAATTCTCAATAATAAAGGTAATCGCATAATGCACGTCCCGTTGTAACCGGGATACATAATTACGTATTTTTTAAATTATTAATTACTACTGAATTGTTAGTCTTGTGACTGTAACTTAAAATTTCATGATTTCATCAAGAAATAAGGGTGAAATTTGGAATCATTTTTCCGTTGCCACTAATAATAAAGCCAAATCCACGTACTGTTCGCAAATAATTATAAAATCGAAGAAATTAATTAAGAAATTGAAGCATCCCACGTTCAAATCAAGGAATCAATGTCAACTGAGATAATTCAAACTCTGAATAATCCCGTCCCATTATTTACAAGTAATGTTCTAAGATTCACTCATTCTGTTATAATAAACAAAATAATGTGGCGGGTGCGCTGACGTCACGACTGACGTATTATGAACGCACACACGCTTGAATTCCGATATTATTATATTAATTGTATTTCGGTAATTACATGCACACTGAGCAGCCACGGTACTCCACCACGTAGAAAAGTCTCATGGTGAACTGAGCTGTAAGCCGTTACCTTACTTTCATATTTTACTTTTCTGCGTCGCTGACTGGAGTGGCTGTGAACGAACGAACGAACGAACGAGCGAGCAATCCGCATCAGTAGCGACCCGCGAGCCGCGAGATCCGTTGAACGATACACTGCTCCGGCTCCCACGGGTCAGTCGGCTCACCGGATCTAGCGGGTCAGTTGGCTCACGGCTCACCGGATCACTCGTTCGCAAAGATCCGCGAACCGTGAAGATCGTTCGTTCGGATCCGGATCTTACGGATCCGTGTGAAAATCCGGCTCACTGAGCCGACTCGTTCGCGAACGACTCACTTCTAATACAAATTGCCCCCTTTAAAATTAAGTTGAGGACTTATATAAATTTCATCCAATTGCAAATTCACTAAAAGTTCATCTTTTTTTTAAAATTGTTTTTTCGTTTTTAAATATTCTACGCTACCCTTTATATCTTGATCAAATAAACTAAATTTTGAAATCAATTTCTTAATATTTCTAGGGTGAGGAATGCACAAATAATTACTATTATATAACATATGATACACGGCCGAAGAATGTACAAACATAGATGCAGCAAATATTAAAGTATTCCCACTGTACCTACGGAGATTTTTAAGGGTAGCGGCATACTTAATTTGTTCTATAATGAACATAATTCGCAGATCAGCGTCTGGAAAGTGTCTTTGCAGCATCATGAGAATATCATTTAAATCTAAAGCAGGAATATTATCATGGATCGAGGACTCGATAAAATTGATCAGTTCGTTTAAATCATCCACACTTCGAATTAAACTAATGTTTTTTGGGTGTCGACTTTCACTCATTAACTTATCACCTAAAAATAAATCTATTTGTAAGTCACTCATCACTTTTACAGCCCCTAAAACACAAGGCGTATCACTTGCACCGATTAAACACAAAACTATATGAGCTGCTGTCTCCGTCAAAACCCATTCTGGTTTAATTAAATTTGAAGTTCTTCCAGAAGAAAAGAATTTTGATACGTCATCTAAAGATTTAATAGCCTTTGCTTCATTGTGCTTCTTAAAGTCTTGGAGGCTCTGTTCAAGAGCAGCTTCAATCCGGGATGCCTCCACATCGCAGAGTCTCCTTGATGCTTGGGAGATGGTGGACAGGTATTTTGGAGTATTCGGAAATATTGTAGGGACTGATCCCTCACGAAGCTTGGGAATTTTGCGAGGCACATCTATAACTTCCCCGCGTACTGTGCATTTGTCGCTTCGTATGATTGATGATTCATCAAAATGTTTTATGCAAATGTAGGGATTTTTGATTCCAGAGAAATCCGTTGGAATCCTACGAAGCCATTTTTTCCGTAGAATATCATTTTTCGGAAGGGCAAATGTGGATACACTTCCATGTTGAGAGCGATAGTTGGATTTACACCCAATCACACTGCAGCATCTTCCCATCTTGTTCTTGTAAATCACCTGAAATAAAACATAAACGAAATGAGGCACAGGTATTTAAAAATGCAAAATTTTGTTTATTAAGGGTAGCGTCACGATAAGTGTATTTTTACGTAACAATTTTAATGAATTTGACTTGCGTTTTGGACAAAACATTAAGTGCAAAGCTCCTTGTAATTGATCAAGACAACACTGTATTTATATTATACAGCGCATTGATTAGGTGTATCAATAATAAGAAGTAGAAATTTAATTCAAATCGCTCGTTAGATGAACGTTTATTTTAACCCACTCTCTGCTCTCAAACGACAGATAACCTCAAATACTAATATAAAAATGATTGTGTTGAAAATAATGTTACGAAAAAAAGAAGTGGTAACTAACATAAACGCATTTCAAAATTTAATCTAAATCAGTTCTATCAGCTTAAAAAGTAACAATTAACAAGTAAAAAGAATCTTTCATTGATGAAGCAACGCACCTTGTTGATTATTTGTGAAACGTCAAATAAGATTTGTTTTTTTAACTATTAAATATGCATTATAAATACAAAATCCACTTACCAGATCAACTTCCAAGTAAACTTCACTGTTTAAAATAGTCGAATCAGTTTGTTTATTTAATATGTTAGCGATAAACAACACAAATCAGCAGTAACAATGAGCATCAACGAACAACCGCCGCTAATCCGCCATTTGCAAACTTGAAGATTGAAAGTTGACAGCGTTGACAGTAGAGATGCATGAAAAGTAATCATTCGGTACTGAAGTAATCGGTACTCACCGAGTAATCAAAGTACCGACTACTGAAAACGAAGACTATCCGTTACTTTTGATATGATTACTTTCATTGATACTTTTGAAATGATTACTTCTGATGCGGATACTTCAGTACCGATTACTTGGTTGTTATTTGTGCCGCTGGAGGCGCTCCACGTTAGTTAATAAACCACACTTTGTACCGATTACTTGGTCGTTTCTATTTGTGCCGCTGGAGGCGCTCCCCGCTAGAGCCAGCTGTATTGCCAGAGACGAAAAATACTGCGGTGTTTACGTTTATCGGTAAAAAAACGCTTTCAGTTTATAATTATGTTTGTATACCTTGCTATCTGATATAATATATTGCTACCAATTTATACTAAGTATTCAAGTTTTTTGACGGTAGGTATCTACTACAATTTTCGAACGGTATAAACATAATAAAACATGATTATTATTATTACGACTATAAAAAGTTTTCACAGTCATAATTTTATTATTTCTTTTTTTCCTTCACACATTATAAGATATAAATTTCTGTGGAGTTTAGAAAAAAAAATACAATATGCGCTTGATTGATTCATTTTATGATTATAAAGATGAATTTGGTTGGTAGAAATTTCCGCCAAGTAATAAACCCGCCTAACATCTATTACCATAGGTACAATAAGATATTATTTGAGATGTAAATAAATAATAAATAAAAGGTATAAAAAATTACCACCAGCCTAAAATTGTGTTTTATTAACTTACCGCAAAGCTAGAAAAACAAAAATCAAAACTCGCATGTAAAATTACGTTTCGTATTTCAAAGGAAAATAACACGTCAATCCAGTGTGTTAATATGTAATTTTCGATCAAAATTGCCTACGTAAACAAAAAAGAACTGGGATCTTGTTGTAACTCCGGGGAATGGATTCCATTTCAAATTGTTTATATTATTGTATTAAAGCTGTTATTGTTAGTGGTGCGATACTAATGCTTTCACACTTGTTTTCGTGACGGGACCCAAATTAATAACTGAAAATAAAATTGTTTTGTTCGTTGATTAAATGGAAAATAGTGAAGTTCGTCAGTTCTTCGGTCGTATAGCTTTGCCGACGGCTATATTAGCATGTTAACTTTTAGTTCGTTGTTTACGAATTTGCGTCAGTTTTTATTACAACCTTTGACTTTGTTTATACGTAATAATATATTTAATCTGTGTGTTCATATTTTTTTTTTATAAATTATTGTGTTTGGGCCGTTTGTGATCGTTGAAACTTCTAACACTTTGCGTTTTTTCTGGTTTTTGTGATTTATAAGTGAGTGATTATGTGATCGAAATTATTTGGTGTTATTTTTTTTCGATAAAATAACATTAACAATAATATATCCGATGACTGCGACTGTGAAGATAAGTTTAATATTATCCAACCACGACTGGTGAGAGATGCTGCAATATTTTTGTTTGTACCTACACATAAACATAATATATTATGTAGCTGTATTCCATATAAAATATTTTCTCCGGTATTTTAATTGTTTGTATAAAATCAAAGATAATGTTAAAAAAATCTAAACACAAAACTCTTCAAAACATTCAAAGTACCTATAAATATCTAACGTAGAATGTAGAATCCTAATAATTCATAACCAAAGTACACGCTATTCACGCTAACGAAATACACAAACGTCAAAATGTAACTAGTAACGATTTGTATCTATTATAAAAGTATCCGTCGGTATCCGGAACCGAAAGAAGTCAAATGTAATCAAAGCATTCAGTAACGAATTGATACTAGTAGTCGTTACTACCCGAAAGTAATCAAAGCATTCAGTAACGATTTGATACTTGTAGTAGTTACTACCCGAAAGTAATCAAAGTAATCAAGTAACGATTACATAGTAACGGATACTTTTTGTGAAAGTAACGGATACCGACGGGTAGTAAAAGTACCGATATTGAACACTACTAGTTGACAGCACTGACTTGATCACGTGACATTTTAAAATCCGCCGGGCGCCTAGGCCTGTTCTATAGTCGGCCTTGATCTAAAAAATGTGACGTCATCATTCTTGTCCGGACCAGTGTCGAGCTCTCATCGTAAATAACACCGTAAAAATGGTGGCTTGTGCTATAAAAACGTGTAAAAATAGAAGAGAAAAAGAGAATAAACCCAATTGTGGTATTACATTCCATAAGCAAGCATTATTTTACACTATTTTAAGCTAATTCAGATCACATAATATGATCGTTTTTGAACATACACCATTAATATACCAAACCACCCATACATACACTATCACTCCGAGATACATGGCGTGTGCCCGTCACTGTTTACTGGGGTAAGTAAATTATGAAACATGTGTAAAAGTGTATTAACTAACTACAGGAGCAAAATATTGAACTCGACCTTATAGGCCAGGTGTGGCGAACCTAGGGCACGCGTGCCCGAGGTGGCACATTTGATAATTTGGATGGCACACGAACGATTTCAAGTTCCAATTTTTTTTTTTTAATTTTTAAGTTTAAAAAATATTTTTTTTTATTAAATAATCCGTGAATTATTAATTTATTTCGTTTCATTAAGTATTAAATGATTCCAAAGATAAAAGACAATCGTTTATTATTTTTTCATGGAACCTTATGCTTAGCTTATTAGATTGAACTATGATTCTTGTAACAACATTGATTGATTTTATATCTGTACGCGGATTACGAATAATTTTAGAATTGTTAAATGAGGTGAACTCAGTATATTTATCATGGTTTACTTATGTACAACAATGTGCGATGGTTTAGTCGTGGAAAAGTTCTTCAAAGATTCCTTGAGTGTTAGAAGTTAGGCTTTTTTAAATGAGAATCTCATTGAAAAATGTAAGGAGTTACTGGACGTCGAATGACTTTCAAAATTAATATTTTTACTGATTTGTGCACACATTTAAATGAATTAAATATTAAACTGAAAGGTGTAAACAAAAAAAGTATGGTTATGTTTGATTTAATCAAAGCATTTCAAGCTAAACAACAAATTTTTGATCGTGACGTTGTATCTAACACCTTCAAATATTTCCCAAATACAAAAAACTTTTTGCAGAAGAAAAGCCAGATCAAATCAAATTAATAAAAGGATTTTTTGTAGTTATTCAATCGATAATCAACGAGATTTCTTCAAGATTCAAACAATTCAGGAGATTTTAAAAGATATTAAAATTTATTTAATATCCAGACACACTATCAGCAGATGACCTATTTTGGAGATTTTCGCGTGGCTAAATCTAGAAGACTTTGAAATAATGCATAATCTAATTATAATCGAGTTCAATATGGAAAAAAAAAGTTGATTTGTGAAATGATTTGGAAGTAATTGAAAGCGATCGAATAACGAACATAAGTAATAAAAATGCAGAAGAAGAAATAACGAGAACTTGGAAAGTCATTCCAGAAATCTTACATAATAGCGATTTAAAAAAAAACTAGCGAGAGCAATATTATAATATTTTTTGTTTTACATATATGTTTGTGAGTCATTATTTTCAGAAATGAATTTTATAAAATGTAATTCAAGAACGAGAATGACTGATGAATCCAGTTGGTCATTACTTAAGCTTTGTCCATTGCGCGGCAAACGCCAGACTTTTGACAGTCCAACACAACAATCAAGGTCATAAATGTTTGACAATTTTTGCCAACACTGATCCCCCCATTACACGTATCAGTATTCGCATCAGTATTTACTGATGCGAATTACTGACGACAACCGTCAGTATTTGTGAGCCATTACACGTGTCAGTATTACTGACGTCAGTATCGTTGCGAATCCTTGCGGGACTGACGCTTTTAAAGTGATGGATCCGAAAATAAAAGCCTGTGTTGCTATAATTTTGGCGTTCGTTACAAAGAAACGAGTGAAGCGCTAACAATGGGTGAAGGACTAGCTTCTCAAAAAGAAAAATTCTCACATTTGAATTTAATGGATGAAATTTTGCTGACTGATCATTTATTTATTTTTAAGCCATCAACAAGGTGCAATACAAAGATCCATTAGCATTTTAGCCACTGAAGTGATTACAGAAATTTAAAAAAAACATACTCCTTGATTGCTCAACATTCCTGCGCCATCATTTTTAAAAATTTTCCTCCGACATTGAAAAAAAATCATACTTCCGAATTTGAATATGGAGACAGACAAAACTGATTATTGTGCTATGTAGCCAATATTTTACATTATCACATATTTTGGGATTTGTAAAAAAAAAATAAAAATCACAAACTTTATTATTTTTTTACGGAATTTAGGTAAATTTGGCTACTCAAAGCCACAAAATCAATCCGAGACTTAACCAATGGATTGCTTTTGGTTCGATTCGGACCGATTTTATTTTTCTGCGATTGCTTTCGATCCAAAATCGGACCACATTTTCCTACCATTCGTAAAACATTTATTGTTCCTAATTATTTAAAACATATTCATGGCATTGGCAGAGGAAGGACGAAAGTAGACTGAATGCTGTAGAAATGAGATCCGTAAGGCGTATGTGTGGTAAAACCATGATGAATGTGAATGAGTGGTTGCCAAGACCGAGTTGTTTGGCGGTCCGTCCTCTCTGCCTACCCCTGCGGGGAAACAGCGTGATGCTTAGTTAGTTAGTTAGTTTTTATTCATGGCCAGCAATTTATTCTATCAAATAGTTGTTAAAATAGACTATAATTCTATGACCTTAACGATTGTCTTTGAATTATTCTAGAACGAATTTTGACAGTTTAAAATTCAGTTACGCACTAAAATTCTACAAAATAATTTTCAAACCAAACTTTGGATTTGCTGTTAACATATGAAAAGCACAAATTTCGCGTATTTCTAAAGTTGAAGATTTTTTAATAATTATTCTCTCAATTTTAAAAACATAATATAATTAGTAATATATAGGTGAATTCATTGGCTGTATAGCACTATAATTTGTTTATATGTTTACATACACAAATTTGGAGTAATCATGTTTTTAATGTGGTAGCTAGAGGCGATAAAACAGCACCGTCCTCCATGGCGCATAAGAAATACTGATGTACTGATGCGGCGAGCCATTACACGCATCAGTACGGCATCAGTATCCCTCACCACTTTTCGGCCACGCCCCAATACTGATGAGGCCGATCCAAATATCTAGATCTCAGTAATTTTGTCGATGCGTCAGTATTAGCCATTATGCTGGCGCCAGACACGAGTTCAAAGAAGTGTTCACTTCTTTGAAGACTTTGCTCACACATTTGGTCACTTATGTGTGTCTCTGCCAGATATGTGTTCAAAGATTTGATCACTTCTTTGAGCTCACAGTTTTCAAGTAGACCTCACATAACATGGACGACGATTTGGTCGACACAGTTTGCTTATATTATTTATGTGCGTGTAATTATTTATTACACATGCAAATAAATAAACAAAAACAGCCAAAACGAAGACGTGAATTGATGTGTGAAATGTATCGTAATAGAGTAAGGTATAAGTGAATTTTATTTTAACAGCTAGCACAACACTTACAAAAATAAATCAAGGAAACTATAAGTTACCATACTTATATATATATATTTTTTTTTACATGAGCTCCACACAGGAGACCCTGAGGAAAATAATTTCCCTCAGGGCCTATGTCATCTTTGGGGATGCTGTGTGGCGGGTTTTTAAAGGAAAGGAAGGAGAGGAGAGTTCTGGGAAAGAAAGGGGTTTAAAAGGTGGGTAGGAATCTGGGGTTCAGTGTATCCTGGTCATCCGCCTCCAAGACCTAAACAAACCTCACCCCGTGAAGCCGGGCACCCCTGCTAAATCACCAAACGTAGCGAACCACTTGCGAAGACACCACTATGGCAGAGGTGTTGGTTATCCAATAAAGGTTCCCGGGGCGGCGGTACCCATTCCCGCCTCCCAAATTGAATATAGAATAATTTTAAGATAATGTTTTCCCTGTAGTCGTTTTTATTTAAAAACCGTTGTTGATGAATGATGCCTAGACCAGTGGGTTTCTTCAGTAATTTTTGGAGAATGTCTTCTCTCCACGGCGACGCTCGCGCTACTGGGCTTCGCGCAGTGTGGCAGGCATACAAACATTTGGACTTTGATCCCTTTGATGTGCGCTAAAGAAACCGACACGGAACGGCAAAGCGCACTTAAGTGCTCAAACAAGTGAACACAGTGTCAAATGCCCGTGCCACACATGTGAACACTTATTTGAACACTTCTTTGAACACATGTCTGGCACGGGCATTACACCAACATCGTTTGGGGTGAAGTTCGCGCGGTCCACACAATTTGACAAGTGGTCTGAGGTACGGACGTGTCCACGGCACGCTTAGACGGTCTCCACACGGTGCTGCCGCAGCACCAACTGCCGCAGAACTTTAGTTGACTGTAGTCAAAAGCGCCAGCCGTATTGTTATTATAATAACAATACGGCTGGCGCTTTTGACTACAGTTCTGCGGCAGTTGTTACTGCGGCAGCACCGTGTGGAGACCCCTTTACACTTGACGTTTGACGTTTATATCAATATTAATACGTTTTGATGCTACGTAAATAATTACGTAGCATCAAAAATAGAATATCGATTTACAATGGTCAATTTCTCCCGTGTCTCTGAAACCGATTAACAAATGAATAGACTTTATTTACAAGTGAGTTCACGGAAGAAATAATCATCCATTACGACAGTGTGTTTATTTACAACTTAAAATCATAATTATTAGGTCCGCGTACCAAAAAATTTTACGTTTATCGTTTGCATAAATGTTAAAATGCGTTCGAGTAGAAAAGATGCTACCTGCATCAGGAAGAAAACACAGATCACGGTTTATCAGGAAAGATTTCCGACTAATATCGATTATTGCACCAATGACATTATATAATAACGTCATTTTATTGCACGACCTAATTTAGAACTATAGAATTTAGAGTACGTAAATATTTACGTCAAAAACAGAATAATTATGAATTTTTGATATTATATTATCAAATATTTCTAATATTATATTATATTTAGGTATAACAATAATTTAAACTCGTGATTATGTTCGCACATACATAGCACATAACCACAAAAATCCGTTCCGATTTTTCTACATAAACGACCGCACCGCGCGACTTCTGTCAAAAAATGAATTCTCCCCCCCCCCCCCCCCCGCTGGCCCCCGCCTGCCTTCCCGCTTCACCCGGGGTGAGATGTTTATGGTAAGCCCACACTGCGGCCAACGTTCCAACTTCAAACGTTTGGACGATTGTGTGGAGGGGTGTTCGTGCGTTGGAAGTTCGAGTTGGAAGGTTGGAGTTCGAGTTGGCCTGGGATCGCCTTCGAGGCGATCCCGACGGCCAACTCACACGAACCAGTCTGCCGCAGCTGTCCACACATCCGTCTGCGAACGGCAGGCGATCAAGACGCGCATGCCGCGTACTATTAAAATAACGATATTATTACGGAGAGTGGTATAACAATTGTTTGAAAACACGTCGTGTATATAAGTACATAATAATACGTACGTAATAATTATAGGCAACCTGATAAGATACAACGTAGCTACAGCTGTTCCATGTCCGCCATTTTGGAGTTCGGAATTCGGGGTTGGAGGGTTGGCCGCAGCCACCACACGATCGACCAACCTTCCAACTCCGAACTAAGTTCGGAGTTGGAAGGTTGGCTTCGGTGTGGACCTAGCATTAAGTTTTGTTTTCCACCGAACACGGGAAGCTCAAACACTACGGCCTTGAGTGTGGGCAAAAATTGTGACCTTGATTGTTGTATGGGACCGTCAAGCAAAATTCTGGCGTTTGCCTGCGCAATGGCCCCGCATTAAAGTGACGAAATATGAACCAAATATTAAGAATTTGTCATCGAATGTACAACAGCAAAAATCTCATTGAACAATGTGTATATTTTTTATTGATTACGACTTTATTTTTATGAAACTCTACTGGGCTAAAGTTCGGTTTAGTGGCGAAATTCCTAAAAATACAAACTAGTTATTTTTATACTAACTATGGGCCGGGGAATACGAATCTGAAAGAATTAGGCGGCGGCAAGCAATATTAACTGAATTATACGACTTTAAAAATTTTTTTTACACACATAGGAAAATGGCCATTTTGGAAGCATTCTGATTCCTAGAAAATCAAACTAGTTATTTTTATACTAACTTTGGGCCGGGGAATCCGAATCTGAAAGAATTAGGCGGCGGCAAGCAATATTAAATGAATTATACGACTTTAAAATTTGCTATAAACAGACATAAAAAGAAGACATTCGCAAGTCGCAAGAAAACATAGAAAAAGAATAAAGATGTTACATCACATAAAATTAAGTGTTGCCATTAAGCAGTAATATCAATAACGTAAAATAACATGTTTATAATTTAAGTACTTACTTTTTATAAATTTTACCCACTTTTGTATCACAAACCATGCTACCTAAACCTAGCGTAGCCGCTAAACTACTTGAAAACTGGGATGTTTTTTTAAATTGACGTGAGCAGGCGGTATAAAGGGGCACAAACCATGTGACACAAACCTTGCGTAGCCGCTAAACTACTTGAAAACTGGGATGTTTTTTTAAATTGACGCGAGCAGGCGGTATAAAGGGGCACAAACCATGTGACACAAACCTTGCGTAGCCGCTAAACTACTTGAAAACTGGGATGTTTTTTTTAAATTGACGCGAGCAGGCGGTATAAAGGGGCACAAACCATGTGACACAAACCTTGCGTAGCCGCTAAACTACTTGAAAACTGGGATGTTTTTTTAAATTGACGCGAGCAGGCGGTATAAAGGGGCACAAACCATTATTTTTTTGACAGAATTTGACAGAGATACGACGGACGACGAAGATGTGTTTGATTTATAAGGTATGTTCGATGATATTATTGTTTAATGGCCACACTTAAATTGTTGTTTTTCTATGGTTTCTATGGTTTTCATGTGTCAAAATGCTTTTAAAATGGCTGTTTTCGTATGTGTGTATTGAAAATTTAAAAGTCGTGTAATTCAGTTAATATTGCTTGCCGCCGCCTAATTATTTCAGATTCGGATTCCCTGGCCCATAGTTAGTATAAAAATAATTAGTTTGATTTTTTAGGAATTTCGCCACTAAACCGAATTTTTTCCCTCTACTGAAATTTTTAAGCTTGTAAAAAAATTTTTCTGCTTGGGCACGCCACACAATCGAGAAATAATATTTGAGGATTTTTGGCACGCGGACCCAAAAAGGTTCTCCACATCTGTTATAGGCGACCTTACTTTGACGTATTTGAACTTCAAATTTGTTCATTGCGCGGCCAGCAATTCGCGCTCTCATGTAAAAAGGTCTATTTTGAAGAGTTTACTTTTAAGAACTAAATGATGATTTTATAGCGCGAGATGCCTATGTACTGTCAGATTGAGTTTTGATGAATCACGTATCACCAAAGCCGTCTTCTTGCTCTTCGTCCCGCTGTGGTTGGTTTCTACCCCTCACCTTTATGTTCTGGTCTATTAATATTCATATGTCTATGCTTATTACTAATAATTTTTAGAAAAAAACTTTAGATTCGCCTTAATTACTATAAAATGAACCTTTTTGCGTTTCGGTTTGCGGAAAATGATGCAGTTTAATTTTCAATTGCGTAAAATTAAAATTCAGTTTGCGAACCGACACGATGTCAAATCCTTCAAATCGCTGTCACTGCTATGTTGGTATCCCTGATACTTTGCGAAGAGCTAAATACGACTGAAGCCAACTTCGTGGGATACATGAAGAGGCGCGGAATAGAGAACTCCAGTCCAATTTTTTAATTTTTTTTTTTAATGATTAAAATTTTTTAATTCTTAAATGATTATTTAAGGGGAAGTTAAAAGGGAGACAGGTAATAAAAATAAAAGCATTTCATTTTTTCGTCATAAGTACCTGTCTAGAAATGTTATAAATACATCGTCTGTAGGTGGTAACAACCACAGTTTGATAATGCCTTTAGAGGGCGAAACAGCTGTAACACATAATAATAATTACTAAGCAGAACTCATTTATAATAAACTGTTTTTATACATTAAGATGAAGCCATACTAAATAATGCAAAATCTTACAAAATCGTATGTTTTTGTTTAAAATTTGACCGCTTAGAAGTATTATTTATTTATTTATTTATTTATTCTTATTCTTAGTATTGTTAGCAGCATATTTAAAAATGCCGCTCATCTGCCGCCAGAGGTACTGCTATCGCCTCTGGCGGCCAACAAGGAAACTACACCAGCTATTGCGGTTGGTAAAGAAGGGACGCTTCCTGGCTGGCGGCAATGGAGAAGATCTACCGACTGACACGGACAGCCAACGGCTGGATTTACAAATGGCGGAACACGGAATATAATCTTGCTGATTCTTGAATGTTGTTATTGTCAATTAACGTGGAGACAATATATTTCATCATAAATATTAACTTAGCGTTTTATTATTGCTAACATCAGAAGTGGGATTCGTAAAAGCAAGTGTTAATTGGCTTTTGTTTCGTTCACCTGACAAAAACTCGTGTTTTGTATACAAACGGCGTCCATCATGGCGTCTCTCGAGTTTGTTTATATTTGATGCCGGTGATTTAAATGACAATCTGTGTATCGGACTTCTGAAAATATGTGAAATGTTTGGACTTCTGTTGTGAATTTACGTAAAAATGCCGCGTAATTACAGTGATGACAGATGCATTGATGCCCGATATCGGAGGAATGCGTGGATCGTGTTTCCGCCGAAAGGACGCATTGAAAATTTTAATTTGGTGCTTGAAAACTCATTTGTGGTTCAATGGGTTTGTCAAAAAGACCTTTCCCTTTCGTGTTTATCATCGTGAGCCTAATTTGATGATCGAAGACATTTGTCAAAAATGTCAACAAAGGACTGTCAAATAAAGTCGCCAGCATTGTGCTGGGCGCGTAATCTGAGGAAAGCTGACTTCAGGGCCAGAAGATAGCAGATGGATATGATCATATGATCTTTTGATGGCAATTGGTGAAATCTTCGGAACTTCAAAATGTTACAAAATTACGTTGCTGAAAGTTTACGCGGCGATGATAAAATCTGATCTTGGTAGCCGTCTAGCTGACAAAAAGGGATGAATATTGTGATTTGCTTTTGAGTATGGACATCGCAGATGCCTTATTGCTATAACTAAAAGGAAATATGTTTGCGAAAATTAGCCCGTTTATGTGTGGCGAAAAGAAGTTGTAATCATGTTGAATTACAATTATGCCGACTATCTATGTCAAAACCTAGTATTATGGTTCGAAGTTATTTGAAATGGTTTGGAGTTAATCAAAATGATTCGATGTTGAATGGTTCGAAGATATTCTAAATGGTGAACACCTAGAAATGTCAAGTGTGGCGTTCTTTGGATTCTTCATGATGAGATTGGACATCGAGGTGTTAATCAAACACTGGCTGCCGTCCGGGACAAATACTGGTTTCCATGGAAGAGGAATGTTATCACAAAATATTTGAAAAACTATTTTAAATGTTGGTTGGAAAATGAGATACTGGGCGATGTGATATGTGAGCCCGGGGTTTTTCGAAAATGGAGATGTCTTTTGCTGTTGCGTTGAGCAGGTAGATCAATTTACTATGATCTTTCGTGAAGAGCGTGAACGGAATGCTGCGTGTTATTGCTCTCCAGGATGGCTTCATGAAAAAAACTGCCGATTAGAGGCAAAGGCAGAAACAAGCATGAAAGTTGTCATCATGACAATTTTGGCGATGGCGTACCTTTTTGGGGTGCCACGGGTGCTTTTGATGAATATCAAAAGCGGCAGATGAAACGGTTCATCTCGAACCGATTCATAAACTCACAGGTTGGTGAGTGGCAGGACCTTATGGTCATACGTGCTGAGACACGGGTGCTTTTGATGAATATCAAAAGCGGCAGATGGAACGGTTCATCTCGAACCGATTCATAAACTCACAGGTTGGTGAGTGGCAGGACCTTATGGTCATACGTGCTGAGACACGGGTGCTTTTGATGAATATCAAAAGCGGCAAATGGAACGGTTCATCTCGAACCGATTCATAAACTCACAGGTTGGTGAGTGGCAGGACCTTATGGTCTTACGTGCTGAAACACGGGTGCTTTTGATGAATATCAAAAGCGGCAGATGAAACGGTTCATCTCGAACCGATTCATAAACTCACAGGTTGGTGAGTGGCAGGACCTTATGGTCGTACGTGCTGAAACACGGGTGCTTTTGATGAATATCAAAAGCGGCAAATGAAACGGTTCATCTCGAACCGATTCATAAACTCACAGGTTGGTGAGTAGCAGGACCTTATGGTCTTACGTGCTGAGGCACGGGTGCTTTTGATGAATATCAAAAGCGGCAAATGAAACGGTTCATCTCGAACCGATTCATAAACTCACAGGTTGGTGAGTAGCAGGACCTTATGGTCTTACGTGCTGAGGCACGGGTTTTTGATGAATATCAAAGGCGGCAGATGAAACGGTTCATCTCGAACCGATTCATAAACTCACAGGTTGGTAAGTAGCAGGACCTTATGGTCTTGCGTGCTGAGACAAGGGTTCTTTTGATAAATATCAAAGGCGGTAGATGAAACGGTTCAACTCGAACCGATTCATGCTTTTTGATGCAGATCAAAGGCGGCAGATGAAACAATTCAATGCAAAACGGTTATTTAAACCTTCGTATCGCGTTGGCGATACAGTTTTAATACGGATTTCTGGGGGAAATCCGGGGTACAGAAAGTTGAAAGGTCGGTTTCGGAGTTTGCCTTATAAGGTGGTAGAAGTCTTGCCGAACGATCGTTTTGACGTGTACAAAAGTTGAAAGGTCGGTTTCGGAGCTTGCCTTATAAGGTGGTAGAAGTCTTGCCGAACGATCGTTTTGACGTGGTGGGTACCAGACCCAATGGCAGCACTCACAGAGTGATGGTCGCATATGAAAATATGAGGAATTGACCAAATGAACAAATTTCTGCAATGGTCAGGAAGGGCGAGCAGGGTAATCTGTTTGTCAGTACCATTGTGGGGTTGAAAAAATTTCAATCCCTCTAATATTTTTTTTTTCTTTTCTTTTAGCTTCCTGCTTTGAGGTCAAAGCAGTGGTCAGTATGGCCGTGTTAGCAGCATATTTAAAAATGCCGCTCATCTGCCGCCAGAGGTACTGCTATCGCCTCTGGCGGCCAACAAGGAAACTACACCAGCTATTGCGGTTGGTAAAGAAGGGACGCTTCCTGGCTGGCGGCAATGGAGAAGATCTACCGACTGACACGGACAGCCAACGGCTGGATTTACAAATGGCGGAACACGGAATATAATCTTGCTGATTCTTGAATGTTGTTATTGTCAATTAACGTGGAGACAATATATTTCATCATACCATTAACTTAGCGTTTTATTATTGCTAACAGTATATTTACATTATAAAGGTATAGTATATTGTCCTCCACACTAGGAGTTCACCTGTATTGTAGAGGACATTTTTCAGTTGAAAATTATAAAATGTAAGAACATAGTAAATTACAGTAAATTATAAAATGTAAGTAGTAAAGAACATTTTACAGTTGTAAATTATAAATTATAGAATGTAAGTAGTAAAACAAAAACAAACAGTAGTCTTAGTTTATATAAAGAAGAACCAATAAAAAATCAAATTATACAGAAACAATAAAATTAAAATATAAAATCGACTTCTATACGACAAAATTATAAATTAAAAGTTAAAAGGATTGTAGCCAGTTCCATATGTTTTTTTTGTATTCAATAATATTAGTTGTTTTATATTGTGTTGGAAGTGAATTGTATAGTTTAATAGCCTGGTATCTGTAGTGTTTTTGTCCAAAGGATGTGTTTGTTTTTGGTATTTGTAGTTGGTGTGCATATCTTGTTCTAGTATTGCGAGAATTTGTGAAGTATTAAATGTGTTTAAGTTCTTGTAAAGGAAAGTTAGTATTTGTTTGGAATATAATTTTTGAATTTTCAGCACTGGGAATTTTTCGAATATGATTGAAGTGGGTGTTAGTATTGGTAATAATAATAATAATAATATTTGGACGATTTATATAGCGCCGTTTTTGTGAAAAATCACCTCAAGGACGCTGTACAAACTTACCATACATGCCTAAAACCTAGAAAAACTACATGCTAGACAAACAATTAAAAACAACTTATGGCTAAAAATTGCATACACCGGTTCATCGATCACCGATACGAAAATATATGTACAATATTTTGATCAATGAACGCGATGTGCCTAAAAATGAATTAATACAGGCCCATACTTACCTGGGAGGTCGCTTGAAATTAACACTGTTTATTGTCTATTTAAAGAAATTTAGATAGAGTTCGCACGCAGAGGACATAATTGTGAACACATGTTGTTTAATCCTGAAAATATTTTAATATTAATATGTAATATATTATAAAATTCTGGTAATTTAAGTATTACTTTTGTTAGGGTTTTCTGAGCTTTAAACAGTGTATTAATGTATTTTTTACTGGCACAGCCCCAGGCAATAATGCCGTATTCCATTAAGGATTGTGCTAGTGCGAGGTATATATTTTTTATATCATACATGTTAAGAATATTTCTCACGTTTTTAAAGAAGTATATCAACTTGTTTATTTTTCCTATTACTGAATCTATGTCTATCCCATTTTATATAACGGTCGAAGTATATGCCCAGATATTTAATATTTTCCGTTTGTGAAATTGGGGGACAATCGCATAGGGTGTGTGTTGATTGACAAGAATGTATTTTAAGATGGATGTTATTGGATGGTTGGCCTCTTGAGTTTATGCTAAAAGTTATGAATTTCGTTTTATCTATATTTAAAGTTAATATGTTAGAGTCGAGCCATTTTTTAGTAATATTTAAACCAAGTTCTTGCTTTTGTGGTAAGTGTTTTCCAGTCATTTGCCTTAAAGGGATGTACTAGCCACGGCCGAATTCGAAAACTGTCAAAATGTATTAATTATTACATCGCTAGATGTCGGTAGTAATGCCATCGCGAATTTTAAAACTTCAACATTCAACTTGTGTTATGTTATGACGTGCACAATATTTTTAAATATCGAAGTAAAAACCAAACCAATAACAAAGTGTGTTTAATTTATGGAACTTATTATTTTGGTAGAATATTTAGTATGATCCTTTTTACGAATGTTTCATTATTTGCTTGTTGATGGTTTTTTCCCATAGTTCACGTCAATCGTATACACTCGCGCAGCTCCCATTATAAACTACCGACGCGACGTTTGGAATCTCGTGGTGCATTTATTGTTATTAAGTTTATTTTGTAGAACTCCATTTTAATTTCTTATTTCTTTTATATGTTCAATAATATTGTTATTTAATGTATAAAAACAGTTTATTATAAACAAGTTCTGCTTCGTAATTATGTATTTCGCATTGTATAAATAATTTTTTAAAAGTAAAACTTCTTTACGCACGCTCGACACTTGGGGGTAAACTGGTGAATGCGTTACGAAAAGTGTGATGCGAACGGTAATCGATGCGAACAGTGATCGATGCGAACGGTGATTAATGTTATTAAAAAAGGAAACGAAGCATGCAAAAGAAAACGGGGCAACTTTTGCCCAGCGAAAAAAAGACGCCTGAGTGTGTACTACTGTGTGAAATGCAACAAACCAAATTGTCTGGAATGTCAACGTCTATGTCACCCCAATGTCATATGTTCTTTTATAAGATAAGTGAAATTTTATTTCAGTCGTGTGGTCTTGCACAATCGTTTTTTATTTTTTTTAAATGTTCAATAATATTATTATTTAATGTATAAAAAAAAGTTTATTATAAACAAGTTCTGTTTCGTGATTATGTATTTCGTAGTTATGTATTGAATAAAAACAGTTTATTATAAACATATTCTGCTTCGTAATTATTCTCGTGGTTCACATTTGGAGTCGATTTTATGGTGTTTTTATTTTTGAACTGCCAGGCTGCTGGTCGGCAGACCAAGGAAATCATGAATGGGATGATCTAGATTACAGTTTTTTGTTAGTTTCGATCTTGTGTTCGATGTAATCGATGCAGCAGGGCATGCGAAACCGATATGAAACGGACGAGGTTCGGAAATTTACGTCGTTTTACGGATGAACACAGCTCTTACGGCGACGGTGCGTTGGTTGTTCGAACTTCCAACTAGTATGGACTATTTTGGCAATCTTAAAATGACTATTATTATTATAAATTTGTACAAAAATATGGACACGCGACAGCAGTGAGGGGCACCGCGGCAGGTTTTGGCTTATTTAAAAAAAATATGGCATTCTAATTTAAAACTATAATGAAATAAAAATAATAATTCAGAAAAAGAAAAATTATAATTTTTTTTTTTTTAAAGTCGTACCCAAAAAGCTGCCAGGCTGCTGGTCGGCAGACCAAGAAATTCTTAAATGAAATGATCTGGACTATAGTTATTCATTGGTTTAATTCGTGTACTCGATGACGTAAAATTTACTATTTTTTACCCCACTTTGACGCCGGCTGCCTGCGAACGTGCCAGGCTGTCGGTTGGCAGACCTGCTTTTTTCTCATTTTCTAATCGACTTTTATTATTCTCGTTGTTTTGATGTCGTAATTTTTTCGAAAAAAATCACTGACTATTTCCGTGACAGCGCGGCTCCTGCCAAAAGACGCACCGGCAGACCAGCTTTTTTAAGGTTTTATAAACGTCCATTATCACTACAAAGTAGTTTCATTCGTATACTCGATGACGTAGGGTTTACCTATCTTGTCTCTTTGTCTATTATACTTAATACTAATACTAATCATATAAGGTAATTTTTGTATCTACTACCAAACACAGCGTACATAATGTACCTACGGAGAAATGTTCGACGAGTGAATGAATGTCCACGACACAAACAAATGAACTAATACGAGACTAATACTGATATTCCGAAATACGTCACGCTACATATATTATAGCTGTGTGTGTGTACGCAGCATTGAATTCTCACACATACTTGCAAAACGTGCCCGTCGCCACATGCATGGAACAATATGAACATCGCACAAACCATTTTCGGAAGTATAACGCACATGAAATGTTATATTTTAAACGATTTATACAATATGGCGGTTGAAAAAATACAATTCGACAAACTTAGACTAAAAAAGAGAATTTTCGAGTACTTCCTGTTTTTGTAGCTTACTGAGTTTACTGCAGTGGTTCAAGTGAGTCGGTATTCTATGTTTAAAGCTATTAATAAAACATTTCGCCCGTATTTTCAAAATATATACGCTGTCAAACGAGGAGCGTACAGATTCCCTACCTGCCAACGGGAGATTCTAGCCCGGAATGAATAGAAGCTACGAAATGTGTTCGATTTTGGTGAAAAATGAAGTATTTATTTAATTATCAATATTCACAGATATCATAACGATAATAAGAGGCCGTACTTTTACAGATGTGTGTATTATGTATATATTTTAAATTTAAAATATTGTGTAAAATCATTATTTACGCGATAATCATAGACTAAAGTTTTAAAAGTGGGTTGAATGGTGTATCAATGTTTTTATTTTTCATGGTCAAATGCCTACATCGATTACAAAAAAAAATAAACAGATTGAAAAATAAAAGTCCATTATTTGGTAACAAAAAATATCAAGTCTAAGAATGACACACGAAAGGTAGTATTAAGCCGTTTTAGAGAGCCGTTTTTCAGCAAATTACAATTCTGCCCCTATAATATACTCTTAAAGAGTAACACAGTGTCATCAGCGAAACTTATAATTTCCCCGTCTATTTGGAGGTGACACAGGTCATTAATATATATAAGGAATAGGATTGGACCAAGCACGCTACCTTGGGGTACTCCGTAGGTTACTTGTTCCTTGTCACTACATGTGTTTTCTATTGAGGTATAATACTGTGTGCGATTTCCCATATAGCTTTCGATTAATTTGAGTTCTGTTCCCTTGATTCCGATGTTTTTAAGTTTATTGAATAGGTTTTGATGGTGAATTGTGTCAAACGCTTTAGCCAGATCTAGGAATATTCCAATGCATTTTTTGCCCTGATCTATATTTGTTTTGAGGAAATCTGTTACTGAGGCTATTGCATGTGAGGTACTCATATTTTCCCTGAATCCAAATTGATTGGGTGATAGTATATTATTTTTGTTGAGAAAAGTTAACAAATTGTTTTTGATATGTTTCTCGAGAATTTTAGAAAGTGTGTTCAGTATTGTAATTGGTCTGTAGTTATTAACTTCTTCCTTATTTCCATTTTTGTGGATTGGAATCACTTTGCCTGTTTTTAAAATTGGTGGGAAAATGCCTTCTTTAATGGACCGATTTATCAGTATAGTTAGCGGGATATGAAGTGCGGAGTTTAATATTTTTAGTGTTATCGGTGATATTCTATCACTGCCTTGTGAGTTTGTATTTTTTAGGTCATTTATAAGTTTAAGTGTTTCTTTTTGGGTAATGTATGGTATTTTAAATGGAGAAATTCGGGTGTGTGTATGGTGGTTTGCGGATTCAGGGGTATCGACTTTTGTCGTGATTTTACTTGCTAAAACCTTGCCTACATTCGCGAAATAATTATTAACATAATTACATACTTTCTGTGGTTGATCTGATGTTTTAATAATTTCGTTACCTATTTTAATCGCAGTTATGGCTTCGCTTTTCTTTGTAGTTGTGTGGGATATTTCTTTTAAAATTTGCCATATTTTTTTGGGGTCCTTGTTGCATTTAACTAATTTATTTTTATAATACATTTCTTTCGATATACGTGCAAGCCGTGTGCAGAAGTTTCGATATCGTTTATAGAAATTTATGAGATAGATATCACATTAGTTTGAATTACATTGTTTGTGAAGTGTGTCTCTTTTACTGAAACTTGTTACAAGACCTTTTGATATCCACGGTTTTAGAAATTTAAGTTTAGTTGTAGAATTTTTTTCGGTAGCGACAGTATTATTATTAAGTTCGTCTTGAATACATTATATAAAAAGTGTCCATGCTTTATTAAGAGTATTATTTTCTATAAGTTCTTCCCATTTTTTATTAAGTAGTGTGTCATTTAGATTTAAAAAATCAGTTTTATTGTATATTTTTGTCGTATTGGAATGTTTTACTTGTGAATTATTTGTGGTGTTTATTTTCAGGATAAGTGTGTAATGGTCAGTGATTGTTGAGTGATGGATTATGGATTGGTATGATCTTTTTGTTTTTAACATAATGTGGTCAATACATGTTTGGGTGGGTAATAGGTTATTAATTATTAATTGTTTTTGTGTTTAATTCGTAGAACTCCATTTTAATTTTTAGAAATTTAAATTTGATATGTTATTATCGAGTTCTGCAAGTATTTAAGAAAGTATTTTAGTTACAGCTGTTTCGACTTGTAAGGTCATTTTCAAACTGTGGTGAAGCCACGTACGGACGACTTATTTATAACATTTTAAATGTCAATTTATGAAGGTGTCCAAATTGATTTATTACCGGTAAATCCAATTTGCAGAGACACTAATTGAGAGAGTGATTAAGTGGGATTCCGAATCTTTCCCTTTTTGGTTTCACTTGCACTAATTGCAAGGGTTTTCTTTATTGATTTAGAATGATGTTATTTCTATGACTCATTTAAGTGCATTAAATTGTTTAGGTTTGGTAAAAATACTAAGTAGTTGAGAATAAATAATTTTCCTTACTTTATTAATAAGTGTTATGTTGGGGTCATTCGTTCGTTTATTGATTTCTGATTGTTCAAGCAAATTTAATCTAAGACCCTTTCGTTCTATATGTAATGGTTTTGGCTGGTTGTTTTTAAGTGGAACGTGATTATTTTCTAAGAGATGTTCTGCGAATTTTGAAGCGGTGTTTTTATTTTTATAACATCGTAAATGTTCTTTGAATCTAGTTGAGAATGCCCTACCCGTTTGTCCGATGTAAGTAGCGTTACAGTCGGCGTGGTCACATTTTAATTCATATATGCCACCGTTATTTAGTTTAGGATTTTTACTTTTTGAGTTTTTAAGGTTTGTTCCCATATTATTATTGGTTCTAAAAGCTATATTTAAACCACATTTTTTAATTTCTTTTGCAATTTTTAAAGATATTGGGCCGAGAAATTCGAGACATGCAAATTTTTCTAAATTTTTGTTTTGTACCAGATATATTAAATTAATTTTATTTTTGTATTTCTTGTTTTTTATTATTTTTTCAATGTTTTTTGCCCCATAGCCGTTATTAATCGCGATTATTTTAAAAGTTTCCTTTTCTTTTACGTATGCTTTATTATCTAAGGGAATGTTTATGAGTCTATGTACCATTGAATGGTAAGCTGATAATTTGTGGGACCAAAGATGAGTTGAATTTGCATTTATTGTAGTATCAGTAAATGTTGGTTTTCTAAATATTTCGAAGGTATGTTTATTATTACTTCTACCGATTGTCAGATCTAAAAAATTGATTTTACCTTCAATCTCATGTTCAACTGTGAAGCAGATTTTATTATTAATGGTGTTGGCCCAATTGGTAAAGATATCTAACTGTCGGTTGGTGCCGTTCCAACAAATAAGGATGTCGTCTACATATCTGACATAGTATATTATGTGTTTTGCTAAGGGAGATTTAAGAATTATATTTTCTATATAATCCATAAATATTTCTGCTAGAAGTGGACTTAATGGTGACCCCATAGTGAGACCATCGTTTTGTTCATAGTATGTATCATTAAAAAGGAAATAATTAGTTTCTACACAAATTTTTATGAGTTGGAATAGCTCTTTTCTTATTACCGGGTTAATATTACATTTTTCCAAGATATTTTCAATTATTTTAAGGCATTCTTCAATGGGAATATTACTAAATAAGGATTTTACGTCTAATGAAATGAATTGGCAGTTATGTGGAAGATCAAAATTTTTAATTTTATTAACTAGTTCTATCGAGTTTTTAACGCTGTATCGTGGTGAAAAATTAGTATATTTTTTGAAGATGAAGTTAAGTCTTTTCGCTAAGTTTGTCGTAGGAGCATTAATAAAGGATACAACGGGTCTTATGGGAATATTGACTTTGTGAATTTTAGGTTGGCCATACAAAGCTGGGGCTCTTGGGTTCATAACCCTGACATTTTTCTTGGACCATTCGGTGGGAAATATGGCGTTACAACTGTTTATAAGGATGTTGACATTATTAACAATTTTATTGGTTGGGTCTTTAGTTAGAATTTTAAAATTTTCTGGTAACAAGAAGTCTTCCACTTTACTGATGTAATCTAATCTATCAAGAATCACTATTGAATTACCTTTGTCGGCTTTGGTTATAGTTAGATTATTATTTTTAATTTTATTTCTAATTTCATGTAATGTTTGATTTTCTTTATTGATAGAATATTTATTTTTATTTTTAATCGATTTTAGCGTTTTCTCTAAAATAACTGCCGTAACGTGTTTTGTTAAGTTATTATTTTCCACTTTGCGCAGAGACATTTCTGTATCAATAGCTAATGATTCTATTTGTTTGCATGTTACTTCACTGGGGATTTTATATTTAAAGCCTTTATCTAACAAATTATTCTCTTCCGTTTCAAATGTTGTGGTCGACAAATTCACAGTTTTCTTATAAAATTGAATATTATCATTGGTGGGAATCTCGTTTATTTTCGTAGTTTTATTTTTGGTTTCAATTAATCTTTTGAGTTTATTTTGTTGCGTTTTAAATTTTTCAAATATAATTACGTTAATATGTTCACGGGTATCAAAATCAAGTGTATCAAATTCCCACGCATGGAGTTTAAAAGTTAATTCTGAGTGGATGACCTTTATGTAGTGAAGCAATGTGTCCCGTTTCCGACAGCACTCCTTTGTTTCTTCCTTCAGCCATATCCTCTGTGCTCTCACCACAGTGGCTATGGCCGCCGCAGATGTACTTTTAATGGAGATCTGCACGTACTTTGGAATCACATTACACTTTAAGCACTTTTGGTTAAACCACAGATTTTGAACTATTTTACGATGTTTGAGTTTAAGTCGTCTGTATAAAATCACAAGGGTAGCTAAATCAGCCACCTGATAATAGTAATAGGTTGATTTGATTGAGGTTGACTCTTGTGGGTTCATTTATGGTGCTAATAAGTCCATGAAACAACAAAAGGTTTAAGTAGTCGTTACATTGAGGATGCTTTTTATATTCTAAAATGTTTATATTCATATCTCCTATTAAGCAGATATTTTTTAGTTTTTTCAATTTGTTGAGTTGATGGTCTAGGGACCTCAGAGAGGGAAATATATTTTTTTTATAGAAGGTGATCGGTACATAGCTAAAATACATATGTCATTATTTACGATTATTTCTACGCCATTTGAGTCTGTGATATCTATCTCCGTTATTGTTAAATGTAAATGTGTTTTGCAGTAAATTACGATTCCGTCATTTTGATTTTTAATGTTTTTTGAATGAAAGACCTCATAATTAGGTATTTGTGTAGGTATGAAGGATCCGTATAGCCAACATTCGGTGAAGATTATCACGTCAAAATCTGTATCCAATTGTTGAAGCATGACAGTGAAGTTGTCAAAATTTTTTGAGATGCTGCGGATGTTTTGATGTATTATTTTTATCTGTGGAGCCATAGTGAGTGTTATTTATCGCTTGGGTGTGTACACCTATTAAATAGTTATTTAGATCATTTTTGTAAGGTCGTCGGAGTGTTCGATATAGATATTTTTTCTTTTTCCGCTTTCCGCGCCATGACCTTTCCGTCTTTGGTCCAGACATATGATAGATGCTTCAATTAAATACTGCGTGTACAACATACCTTGGCCCTTAAAAATGTCGGTCTTTTTTTTAATAAGTCTTTTAATAAGCTTAGAAAAAAATAAAGTGTTAGGTCTACAAAAAATATTTTCAACTGAAAACTCTCCTACTTATAAACACTTTTTCGGATATGATTTTATTGCATAATGTGGCAAATTCAGTTTCTTATATAATTATCGCGAAAAAAAATGATATTTACGCCCGAACCTCACAAAATAAAATATAATATGCATTTTCGCGTTGGTATTTTTGACATCACGGCGACAATACGGCAGTCGACGGATTTGTTATATCAAAGTGAACCTTATACCGTCCACCGAAGAACGACTAGCAGCCACCCCATTCTTCTGTCATTACTCCTCCGGCCGGAGCGGAGAAACAACGTGTTAGCGTCCGCGCTGCTTGTTTTCGTGAAATCAATTTAAAAATTCCGTTTGATTACAATAAACAATGCATAAAAAAGGAATTCATGTTTTTTGCAGGCCTTTACGAAATCAACATGAAAAAAAAAATTCTCAAATATCTTTTCCAACCTTTTTCTCAAGTATTTTTAAACTCCTCCCACAAAAAGGCATGAATTCCGATTTCGATTTTTTCCTGTACTAGTGGATCGCCTTAAATAATAATATTATTGAATTTATAAAATAAATAAAAATTAAAAAGGAGTTCTACAAAATAAACTTAATAACAATAAATAATACATTGTATTGTACTGAGGATGCGATATATGAATTGACAAAAAAGATATACTCATCTATCGATAAAAAAAAGAAATGTCTTGCCATATTCCTAGATTTAAGAAAAGCTTTCGACACCGTAAATCATGATATACTCATTACAAAAATAAATCAACTAGGCTTCAAAAAAGACACACTAAAACTACTCTCTAACTATCTTAAAGACAGAATACAAAAAACAAAAATTGGGAATGATTATAGTTCAGAGTCAAAGATAAAAAATGGAGTTCCACAGGGAACTGTGCTTGGCCCGATTTTATTCTTAATTTATATTAATGATTTATGTAATTTTGTAATCCCTGGTAAAATTGTTTCATACGCAGACGACACGGCAATAATAGTGGATGGTAATCATTGGAAAGAAACTTTTTCGAAAGCAACTGATTGTATTTCACTGGTTTCAACATGGCTGAAATACAACAAACTCGTTTTAAACTATAGCAAAACATATTACTTACCTTTTTATAAAACCATTAAAAATAAACCTAAAGACAACCTTAAAATTAGAATCCATAATACTAGTTGCAATCAAGAAAAGTGCTTCATGTGCAACGAACTCACTTATGTCGAAAATATAAAATATTTAGGAGTATCAATAGATATAAATCTTAATTGGAAATCACATATTAATCAAATCACTTCTAAATTAAGATATCTGACCTACATATTTTATAGACTTAAGGAAGTTCTAAACATTGAGAAATTGAAAATGATCTACTTTTCCCTAGTGCAATCTTCAATCACTTATGGCATTATAGGATGGGGTGGTGCACTTGATACATTTATTAAGCCTCTACAAATAATTCAAAAACACATAATTAAAGTCATATATAACAAAAATAAAACATTCTCGACAAACTTATTATACAAAGAAACTAAAATATTTAATATACGTAAATTATTTATATTACAAACTTTGAAATATGTATTTAAAAACAAATATAATTTCGAAATAAATGAAAACAGAATGAGCAAAAGAATAAATAATATATTTTACACCCCACAAACCAATACTAAATTATTACAGACACATAGCAGTTTCATTGGTCCTCGTACATTTAACCTTCTACCACTACAAACTCAAATGATAAAATATATAAAAGAGGTAAAATTATGGTTGAATAATATTGATATTGAAACGCTTTTTCTATAAATTTATCCATCTTCATACAACTCACTTTCTGTAACTTTCTAAACTGTAGTACAATATGTTTTCTGTTTATTTATTTATTAATTTTTTTTTTAATAACAAAAAAAAAAATTATATATTTAAATAAAAATTTAAAGTCAGTATGTTTTTATCCATATTTTTATTTTACTTATATAATACTCGAAAAAAACCTTTTTCAGTACAATATGTTTTCTGTTTATTTTTTTTAGAAACTAAAAAAAAAAAAAAAATATTAAAAAAGATATTTAAAATCAGTATGTTTTTATCAATATTTTTATTTAACATATATAATAGTCGAAAAAAACCTTTTTCATTTACTCTAACTATGAAATACTAACTTTATATTTTATATGTTTTTTTTTTAAGTCTATTTTATACTTTGTGTACTTAGAAATATAGTATTTTGTTTTTAATATTACCCACACTCAGGCAGTGCCTTAGTGGGTTTTCATTTCTTGTTTATACTATATGTTATTATGTTTTATGTTATAATATACTATTAATTTGCTATTATACATTATATGTACAAAGAAATGAGAATAAATAAAGTTAAAATCGCGAAGTGAATTTTAATTTTACGCAATTGAAAATTAAAATGCATCATTTTCCGCAACCCGAAATGGAAAAAGTTTCCTTATATAGTAATTAATGAGAATTTCAAGTTTTTTTCTAAAAATTATTTGTAATAAGCGTGGACACTCTTATCAAAAATGTACAGAAAAAAAAAAACAAAAGACGTTGGAATAATGACATTTACTATAAAAGAAGGTAATTTTTGGATAGGGCCTGACACGCTTATTATGAATAATTTTTATAAAAAAACTTTAGATTCGCCTTAATTACTATAAGAGGAAACTTTCTGCATTCCGGGAGGCGGAAAATTATGCATTTTAATTTTCAATTGCGTAAAACCAAAATTCACTTCGCGAAACGACCGGCGACTGTCAGCGGGCATTGGGTACGTCACTGTTATGTTGGTATCCCTGATGCATTAACAAGAGCTAAATACGACCGTAGCCATCTTCGTGGGATATAAAAAGGGGGGCGGAATTATGAAAACACAACAGAATTATAATGTTAACAAACCTCTATTCGTATATTATATTATGTATATTTATTATTACCATAAAATAACGATTACCTAAAAATAACGATTAGCTAGTTACGTAAAATAAACATAAAACATGCGCATTAGGTAAGCACAACTTTGACGATATTCTGAAAATAAAAAGAATAAAGGCATTTAGGCAAGTTTTTTTAGATTGAAAATTTTATTTTTGCATTGAAAAAAAAAATTTTAAGTAAAAAAAAAAAACGCGGCGTTTTTTTTTTACGGTGCTCCAGATTTTATGTCCGGGTTGAATCTTTCCCAAATGAAAGACTAAACCCTTCCACACACTTTTCCACAAATGAATATCTAGTAAATTCACGCAATGTAAGTGCACTATATAAGATAATAAATACAAAACAATACAAGAACAATACGTCAATCCACCAGAAACATAATGGGAAAATATTTCACCGACTCCAGATATTTTCATATCAGAGGGTTCGGCTCTGATGAAATCCTAACTGGTCCGATAAATCCTACTGATCCCTCAATATAAATATTTAAAAAATCTTTCGTAATCCTACATGTATTTAAAATAACCGACTTTTGCATTTTTATGAATAAATTTTTTGACAAATCTAATACGCCTAAATTTTGAATTAGAGAGCTAGGTATAATGCCAGTAGCCGAAATAACAAATGGTAATATTTTTATAGTCTGAGAATGCCAAATTCTTTTAATTTCATTTCCTAAATCTGTATATTTTCTTATTTTTTCAGAAACAGTTTTCTGAATATTACAAGAATTTGGAATAGCGACATCAATGATATAAGTTATTTTCTTAATTTTGTCATGTAAAACTATATCGGGTCTATTATGACTAATTGTTCTGTCTGTTAGAATAGTTTTATCATAATAAATTTTATAAAATTCATTTTCTAAAAATGAATTTGGTTCATATTCATAATATGGTACATCACGGCAGTCAATCAAGTTATGTTTAATTACCAAACTTTGGTGAATTATTTTTAAAACTTGATTGTGCCTAAATGTATACTCGGACGGCGCTAATACAGAACATCCCGATATAATATGTTCTATAGTTTCCGGAAAAACCAAACATTTTCTACATAAATCATCAATTTGATTTGCATCTTTGATGATATGCTTCCTATAATTTTTAGTATTAATGACTCTATCTTGAATAGCAAGCATAAAGCCTTCTATTTCTGCGCTCAACTCTCCAATACTCAACCATTTGTTTGACGAAAATTTGTCAACATATGTTTGGTTGAGATAATTGAAGTGTTTTGCGTGAAGAATTTTATTTGACCAGGAATCTAATAATTCCTGGTTGGTATTTATAAGAATGCTGGCATTCTCGTCGTATAAATTTAATGTCGCCATATGCCGCCATTTAATGGCGACATTCAATTTATACGACGAGAATGAAAATTAAAAAAAATATTTTTTATTTACGGTGCTCCAAATTTTATGTCCGGGTTGAATCTTTCCCAAATGAAAGACTAAACCCTTCCACACACTTTTCCACAAATGAATATCTAGTAAATTAACGCAATGTAAGTGCACTATATAAGAATAAAACAATACAAGAACAATTCGTCAATCCACCAGAAACATAATGGGAAAATATTTCACCGACTCCAGATATTTTCATATCAGAGGGTTCGGCTCTGATGAAATCCTAACTGATCCGATAAATCCTACTGATCCCTCAATATAAATATTTAAAAAATCTTTCGTAATCCTACATGTCCTACATGTATTTAAAATGACCGACTTTGGCATTTTTATGTACAAATTTTTTGACAAATCTAATACGCCTAAATTTTGAATGAGAGAGCTAGGTATAATGCCAGTAGCCGAAATAACAAATGGTAATATTTTTATAGTCTGAGAATGCCAAATTCTTTTAATTTCATTTCCTAAATCTGTATATTTTCTTATTTTTTCAGAAACAGTTTTCTGAATATTACAAGAATTTGGAATAGCGACATCAATGATATAAGTTATTTTCTTAATTTTGTCATGTAAAACTATATCGGGTCTATTATGACTAATTGTTCTGTCTGTCAGAATAGTTTTATCATAATAAATTTTATAAAATTCATTTTCTAAAAATGAATTTGGTTCATATTCATAATGTGGTACATTACGGCAGTCAATCAAGTTATGTTTAATTACCAAACTTTGGTGAATTATTTTTAAAACTTGATTGTGCCTAAATGTATACTCTGACGGCGCTAATACAGAACATCCCGATATAATATGTTCTATAGTTAAATCATCGATTTGATTTGCATCTTTGATGATATGCTTCCTATAATTTTGAGTATTAATGACTCTATCTTGTATGGCAAGCATAAAGCCTTCTATTTCTGCGCTCAACTCTCCAATACTCAACCATTTGTTTGACGAAAATTTGTCAACATATGTTTGGTTGAGATAATTGAAGTGTTTTGCGTGAAGAATTTTATTTGACCAGGAATCTAATAATTCCTGGTTGGTATTTATAAGAATGCTGGCATTCTCGTCGTATAAATTTAATGGTGAAATATTTCTATCTGCATTGCAAATTATTTTGTGCATTTCTGAACTATCAGCTTTCCTATGGAAAAAATTTCTTAGCATTTCTACCTGATTATGTTTTAAAGATGTTATTTTGACTATACCTCTACCTCCTGAATTTCTGGGTAAATTAATACGTTCTACAGCTGAATTTGGATGATGGGAATGAAATTTTGTTAATGTAGTTCTAATTAATCGTTCTAAGCTATCTAAATCTGTATTAGACCATTTAATTATGCCAAATGAGTAAGTTAAAAGAGGTATTGCCCAAGTATTTATCGCCTTTACTAAATTTTTAGCAGATAGATTGCATTTCAAAATTTTTCTGATCCTAGTTTTAAATTTAATCCTAATATCATTTTTAATACTAGTATGATCTAATCTATTTGATTGCGGATATCCTAAATATTTATAAACCTCACCCCCTTTCATACTTTCAATTTTGAAATTTCTAAATATACCCTCGTCTCCATCTACAATTTTACCTTTCTCTATATGGATCGTTCTACATTTATCTAAACCAAAAGTCATTTTAATATCATCTGAAAATTTTTTAACTACTTTAATCATTTTCTCTAAATTTGGTTCAGAATTCGAATATAATTTTAAATCAACCATAAATAATAAATGAGAAATTATATTTCTCTCTCTAGTATTACCTTTAATTTTTATTCTAGTATTACCTTTTTTACGGTGCTCCAGATTTTATGTCCGGGTTGAATCTTTCCCAAATGAAAGACTAAACCCTTCCACACACTTTTCCACAAATGAATATCTAGTAAATGAACGCAATGTAAGTGCACTATATAAGAATAAAACAATACAAGAACAATACGTCAATCCACCAGAAACATAATGGGAAAATATTTCACCGACTCCAGATATTTTCATATCAGAGGGTTCGGCTCTGATGAAATCCTAACTGGTCCGATAAATCCTACTGATCCCTCAATATAAATATTTAAAAAATCTTTCGTAATCCTACATGTATTTTAATACATGTACCTTTACCTTTTTTTTTACGGTGCTCCAGATTTCATGTCCGGGTTGAATCTTTCCCAAATGAAAGACTAAACCCTTCCACACACTTTTCCACAAATGAATATCTAGTAAATTAACGCAATGTAATTGCACTATATAAGAATAAAACAATACAAGAACAATACGTCAATCCACCAGAAACATAATAGGAAAATATTTCACCGACTCCAGATATTTTCATATCAGAGGGTTCGGCTCTGATGAAATCCTAACTGGTCCGATAAATCCTACTGATCCCTCAATATAAATATTTAAAAAATCTTTCGTAATCCTACATGTATTTAAAATGACCGACTTTTGCATTTTTATGTACAAATTTTTTGACAAATCTAATACGCCTAAATTTTGAATGAGAGAGCTTGGTATAATGCCAGTAGCCGAAATAACAAATGGTAATATTTTTATAGTCTGAGAATGCCAAATTCTTTTAATTTCATTTCCTAAATCTGTATATTTTCTTATTTTTTCAGAAACAGTTTTCTGAATATTATTATTATTATTATTATTTCAATTAAAACTTAAAATTTTATTATTATTATTATTATTTCAATTAAAACTTTAAATTTTATTATTATTATTATTATTTCAATTCTTCAATTATTAATGCGACGAATACCAACACCTCCAACTATAATGACGATGAAATCCAACACATGATTCCAGTGCCTCAGCTAGACTCTGAAGTGATTCTGATTAGAGGTTCGTTTATCTACATTATTAATTCTGTTTTTCATAATTCCGCGCAGTGACGTACCTAATGGCCGCTGACAGTCGCCGACCAGTTCGCGAAGTGAAATTTGGATTTACGCAATTGAAAATTAAAATGCATAATTTTCCGCCTCCCGGAATGCAAAAAGTTTCCTTTTATAGTAATTAAGGCGAATATAAAGTTTTTTTCTAAAAATTATTCGTAATAAGCGTGTCAGGCCCTATCCAAAATTTACCTAAAAGAATTTTGTTAAATATTTCACTCATGGTCAAGACTAGATCAACCAACTAATTGCTTTGTTTTAATGTTTGACAGCGGCCATAAATTAACTATGGACAAACTTATGCACTTAAACTCGTATGTAACCTGTTAACCTCGTTGGTGTTGGGTAACTCAATGTGTTATAATGTCAACACTATAAAAACTGATCAATTTAAGCGTCAAGCGATATATTTTTACAATAAAAAAAGCACCAATAAAGAGCTTAATAGTTAAATAGCCAATATAACAAGAACCTACTCTCTCCAAGGTGAAGTGCTGCGGTCGGTGAAGAAACGTCACTGGAAAAGTTGATGCACTTGAATTATAATAACTTGAATACCTACTTATAAAAATGTGACGGTTATAAGAATAATCCTAATAATATAAATTTAACGCAATTATTGTGTAGTTTAAAGGATTTTAGTATTAGAAAGGTGTAGAAACAATGACTGCAGTGTGTGGGGAGAAAGTAAAGGAGATTGATATCGAAATATTATCACTCACGGACTCAACACTCAATGTACTGGGTTGCTGTTAGAAGTTTATCTTCAGTGTTGCCGTTGCGAAAATTATTATTGGAGTAATGGATGTATGCATCACCCACGATGTATGGGTGATATGATAGCTGATAATACAGAATGAGTAAATAAGCGACGATTCAATATTGTGCTCATAGCTAGTTTGAAATCACTGTCCACGAGTGAACAGTGCGCGGTAGATGGTAACATAAATATACCAAACCATCCAGTCACGAGCATTTCGCAATAATCTACGTTCTGGCAGCAGGCTTGAAGCTGGTTTATATTTTTTGGGACTAGACAAATAAGTACCTGTAGATAAAAAAAACTTCGATGAGTGGTGAAAACATTACAGAATCCGATGAAAATTGAAAGAGTGGCTACACTGAGATTTCATCATGGAAACGAGAAATAATTTCTTAATTCCTCAGACTCTATGGATAACCTCCGGCCGCTTGGGCTTGCTGTCAGTAAATTGTTGGTTACCTTATTTCCGTCAATTCGTAAAACTTCGATAAAGCGTTCAAACTTTCTATTAAGAAATCCTTCAACCTCCTTATAAAGTTCGACTTGTTATCAACAAATTAATAATATCTTTATCGTTTCACATTTTTCAACACCACGTCAAACAGCGCTGTTCGGTAATATACAACAATTGTCATTTGATTATGACAATTAAAAATTTGTTTGCAACTATTAATGGAGTTTGGACTCAATGAGTTTGGATGTATTATCGCTCCATTACCTTACTCTTCACCCTTTAGCAAGGCTTTTTTCGGCCTGTATATTGCAGTCTAATATAATTTTTTATTGGTTTGAGATATACAGTACTACCAAGCCCTTGCGTAGAAGTATGGATTCCACCTCCATCAAGTTAGAACCAGGCACAAGTGCAAAAGAGAGTGCTTGTGAGATCTTTACGGAAAGTGACATGTATTATCCATTCGTAAAAAATGAATGCTTGGAGTTTAATTCCGAGACCTTCACGGAAACTGACATGTATTATCCATTCATCAAAAATGAATACTTGGAATCTATTTGCGATAAAAATTCATGTATTTTTTATTATCATAACAATCGAAAATTTTTAGTTGACCAACCGTAAGCAATGTATCTCAAGAGCCTACTTGGTTGTTTTTTCATTAATTTGTGAATAAGCCGCCGCACTTTTAATAGGCACAGATTTTGAAAAGTACACTACTTTTAAACTTAGTTACCATAAAAAACATCGGTTTCAGTCGGGACCGGTGGAAAAATATGCATTTCAATTTATATTACAAAAAAAAAAATTGTACGTAATTTCTCGTTAAAGGTGAGCGTCGACCTGTCCGCGCCGGCCGCAACGCACGCACGGCACGCAACGGATTGAACGGATTTGCCGATGGCATGCGTCCACTGTAAACGGATTTTAAATTTAGTTTGAGTACTTTTGTAGTAGACGACGGTCGTCTGTCATGGATATCGACGAAGATATTATCATTATCAGTTGCTTGTTGGCAGAAGAAGAAAAACGTAAAACTAAACGTAGAATGTGGGTTCATAAAATAAACTTGAAGCGACCAATGTTTGGGGAATATCATTCGATATTTGTTCCTGATTTTCTTCATGATGAAGATTAATTTAATTTTTGTGGGTTTTAAATTTCAATTCAATTTTCTAAAACAAACAACCAAGCCTCCGAAGAGCACACAAACCCCAATAGCTCGGTTTGAAGCAAAGAATGGAAGGTTACCTCGAGAGTGTTTTTTCTTGGGGTAAGAATAACCTCGTCGAATTTAATGTTTCGAAGACTCAATCATATTTGATAACGTCTAAAAGGGATCGAAATGATAATCTAGTCTCCTTCAACGGAAGCATTCTTCCGAACAGGACCTCCATTGATATGCTGTGTCACTCTTGTGTAACTCTAAGTGACCAGCTCAGGTATGGGGGCTCCATCGAAACCAGAGTTAAGTTAGCCTCTCAGAAACTGGGCGTACTGTACATGGCCGTAGATACTTTAATAGTACACAACTGCTAACCCTGCACAAGTCGCAAGTGCGCCCCACGGTTGAATTTGGCAGCCACCTCTGGCCTGGAGCTCCAAATTACCTAAAAAAAAAACCCTTGACTCTGTGCAGAGACGGGCGGTCCATTTGACAGATTCTCCCATCTTAACAGACGGATTGCAATCTTTAGAGCACACGCGTCAGGTGGGAATGATGTCCTTGTTCTACCGGTATTACAATGGAAGATGCTCCGAGGAACTAGCATCATTGATCCCCTCGGCACCGGTGCACAGTCGGGAAACACGCGACCAACATTTGTACATGGTTGACATTAGTCACATGAGAACTGGTCGTTTTTACGACTCGTTCTTGAGTTCAACAACTCGGCTGTGGAACGATTTACCGGCATCTGTGTTTCCTCCCTCCTAC
Source organism: Limnephilus lunatus (assembly GCA_917563855.2). NCBI lineage: Eukaryota > Metazoa > Arthropoda > Insecta > Trichoptera > Limnephilidae > Limnephilus > Limnephilus lunatus. Next base: position 25,801,021 of record OU830595.1, on the reverse strand, counting down.
AACAAGGGTCTCTTCAAGACCCATGTTCACCCCTTGCTTTCCTCAAAAAGACCCTCCACACAGCATCCTCAAAGATAACATAGCCCCTGAGGAAAATAATTTCCCTCAGGGCCTCCTGTGTGGAGTTAATGTAAAACAAAAAAAAAACCAAACAACACTTGCGGCAGTGAGCGATGCAAGCTGCGAACTAAAGTCAATTAATCCGTGTGACGTCACCGGCATTTTTTTGCTCAGTCGGCTAATCCGGGTGACGTCATCGGCACGCAACGCATTTTTTTGCCCAGTCAGCCAATCCGTGTGACGTCATCGGCACGCAACGCATTTTTTGCTCAAAAATACCGGCGGGCGGGCCGGTATTTGCCGGTAGTGGACGCAGTGCTGTACTAATTCATATAAAGATATAGAAAAATCCGTTGCGTGCCGTGCGTGCGTTGCGTGCGTGCGGACAGGTCGACGCTCACCTTAAAGCTGACATTTCTTATTACATTATTTTGCATACTGACCGATTTCCAGGGTACCAATCGATAAAATATTAAAAAAGATTGCCATATCGCAAAAAATCACACATATTCGAGGAAGGTACTAAAGGTTGCACCATACAAATTTTCGGCGTTATAAAGGGGCACTTTCTTTTGAATCACAAACCATGTTACACAAACCTAGCGTAGCCGCTAAACTACTTGAAAACTGGGATGTTTTTTTGCCTTGACGCGAGTAGGCGTTATAAAGGGGCACTTTCTTTTGTATCACAAACCATGTTACACAAACCTAGCATAGCCGCTAAACTACTAGAAAACTGAGATGTTTTTCTTGAGGTAATAATTTTTCGGGTATGGCAACCTTTATTAATATTTAAAAATTGGTACCCCTTCAAAATGGAAAGAATACATCATGAAATGTCATTCGTAAAGGAAAAATTACGTACAAAAAAGTTTTAATAAATAAAAATTTAAATGCATATTTTTCAGCCTTTTTCGACTGAAACCGATGGTTCTTGTGGTATTTAAGTTTATGGGTAGTTTATTTCTTTAAATGTATGCCTATTAAAAGTGAAGCGGCTTGCGGCGGCTCTTTCACATTTTACGGTTTTTTTTTTGATTGTTTTAATTTTTCTTCAAACGAGTAAAGAAATTTCTCACATAAATAATTAATGCCAATGTGTTAATCTAATTAAATTTTTAAATCTCGACTTACGAGACACAAATTGTAGTTGATATAAAATTAATTCAGTCCTTATTACAGTACGGCATTATTGGGTTGGGAGGGGCCTTTAAATCTTCCTTACAGCCCATAATTATAATTCAAAGAATAATTATAAATATCATCCTTAGGAAACCATACGACTTCCCTACTCTAGAATTATTTCGGGAATTTAATGTACCATCAATCATAAAATTGTATAAGAGAAACGCCTTATATCAAATTTATAAAGAATATTTTATTCAAAAAATTCACCCCTCAGATAGCATAAGCAATAGATTTAAAACTAATGGCTTAATAGCCATCCCTGTGCTTAGAACAACCACGGCTCAGCATCACTATTTGTATTTAGGTGTAAGATGGTATAATATATTATTGTCCAAAAACAAAATTAATATAACGGGAACATTGAAATATGATCAATTTAAAAAGCAAATTAAGTCACTGAAATTGGATAATGATGTATTGTACCCTTAATTTAATTTACCCTAACTTAAACTGTAATATTTAATATTAAAAGTATATGTGTATATATACACTGTTATTGTCTTTCTAAAACTATTTTTTCTAAATTATGTACCTTTGTCAAGTAATATTTGTATTTATTTCATATGTTCTTTGAAAATTGTTTAAATATCTCTTTTTTTTGTATATCTTTTTATTCCAGTAAAATAAATAACATTTTCACCTACTTAACTAGAATATTGAATTCATACATAGTTTTTACATTTCATAACCTTAAATTTCATTAGATTGCAGTACTAACATTTACATAACGTTATATTACCATACGATATTATTCACTTTCACTACTTTGTTTTTTGTGAATAATTTTTTTTTTTTAATTTGCACATACTTTTTTCGTTTTTGATATCATCTGGAAGGCAATTATATAAATTGCCCCCCCTCGTGACTAATTGATTGCTTACCGTAGTTAGTATGAATGGTGTTGAAACGTATGTTATCGTGTAAAATGTTTGTGTACTTGGGACGTTTTAATGAATTCTGTGTTTGTATGTATGAGTGTATTATTTATTTTGTAGGTATATAAGGAGACATATATTGAACTCGTATAGTTTTCTTAATGTTAGCAGTTTTGTTTCCAAATATATTTTTTTTGTGGATGTTTTGGATTCGTAGTGAAATAGTTTTTGATTAGCTTATTTTAAATTACCTGTAATTCATTGATGTATGTTTCATACGCATTTCCCCAGATTTCAATCAGGTAATTTGGGTGTGAGTGTACGAGACTATAATATAAACTTTTTTTAAATTTAATTGGTAATAGATATGATAACCGGCTAAAAACGCTAATTAAGGGTGTGATTTTATCTTTTACATCTTGAATGTGTTGTTTAAAAGTTAAATGCTTGTCGATGCACAGCCCAAGATATTTTTCCTGTATCAGGATTTGCAAATCGTTATTTTCAATTTTTAAAGGTACATGAGGAGGAATTATTTTACGGTTTGAGCTTAAAATCATGTATCCTGTTTTTTTTTTTATATTCATTGTTAGGATATTTGAATGGAGCCAACTGAAAATTCTTTCTAGGTCACTTTGTGCATTTTCTAGTAGTATGTTTAGATCTTTACCCCAGTAGAATATTGCAGTTTCATCTGCGTATACAAAATTTCACCGTTTAATTCTAATTGCGAAATATCATTGATATAAATTTGGAACAGTAGTGGCCCTAGTATGGATCCTTGCGGAACTCCATAGTTTATTGGAAGGTGCTTACTATTTTGATTGTTAATGCTTACGAATTGCATTCTATTGCTAAGATATGATTTGAATAGATTAAGAGCAGGACCAACTACACCAAGTTTCTCAAGTTTCTTGAGAAGTATATCATGGCTTACTGTATCAAAGGCTTTTTGAAGGTCAACTAGTATAGATAAAATATAATTTCCACCATCAATACCACTAATAAGTTTACTGATTAAGTCGTTTATTGCCGCAAGTGTGTTCGATTTTTTCCTAAAGCCATATTGTTTTTTATAAAAGAATGATTTTTTTAACAGAAAATTGTTTAATCTTTCGTAGATTACACGTTCAAAATTTTTTGATAAGATTGGTAAAATTGAGAAGGGTCTGTAGTTTGAGGTATTTGTTTTGGAACCACCTTTGTGAATTGGTATCACTTTGGCAATTTTACAGCTGTCTGGAAAGGTTTCATCTTTAAAACATTGGTTAATCAATTTTTATAATATAGGAACCAATTCCGTTGAGAGACTTAGCACTGTCTTGTATTTGAATTTATCGTAACCGGCGCTCGCATTTGATTTCAATGATTTTAATATTTTGCTTATTTCTAATTGGTTGAAGATATAAAGATTCTATACTATCATGTGCTAATGTTACTTCATTGGGCGGTTTGTGTTCGTCTTTGTTACGTATATTATTAGCTAAGGAAGAGCCAATGTTGCAAAAGAAATTGTTAAAGTGGTTGCATATCTCTACATTGTTAGTGACTATTTCATCATTAATTATTAATTTAGTATAAAAATTATTCGAAGTATTAGACTGATTTTTAAGAATATTATTCATTAACTTCCAAGTTTTTTTACTGTTATTTTTGCATTTTTAAAAAGATCATTGTAGTGTCTTTGTTTTAAGTTTCGTTTTTCTGTCGTGATGTTATTTCTTACTTTTAGGAATTCTGCTTTCAATAATGTGTTATTGGGTTGTCTTTTTAATTTCAGATGCAATTTATTTCTTTTGTTGATCAATTTTATAAGGTCTTTGGTTATCCAGTCTGGGTTATTTATATTTTTTGTTTTAATTTTAGTGGTGCTATTAGAAATAATTTTATTTGTGAGGTAGTTTACAAGATTATCATAATTTAATGCCGAGTCATTATTCATATTAAGATAAAAAGGATTTTGGATGACATCATTCTTTAGATTATCAAGATTAATATGTGTATATTTTTGGGACGATTTTAATGATGTCTTCTTAACATATTATGTGTGAATTACATCAAGGAGTAGTATATTGTGATCTGATATAGAATTATCACAGTTCGTTAGTGAGTATGATAGTTTTGTATCGGTAAGTATATGATCTATTATTGTGTTCGTATTTTCTGTGATGCGTGTGGCGTGTTTTTTGTTTATTTTGTTCAAAATAGTGTAATTGTTCAATCTAATTGTATTTGTGTATTTACAAGTTTGTGCATTGGTTGGGTGGAGCAGATTTACGTTGAAGTCTCCAAATACAATACCTCTTTTGTATGATTCTAGATGAGAGGATAGTGTCTCCAGGAAGTCTTTGAAAACCGTGTTTGGTTTTTTATACACTAAGCCTATTTTTATATTAAGTTTGTTTAAATGAAGCCATAGAAAATTATTGTCGGAGTCGCACGTGCTATTAATTACATCGTATTCTAAGGAATCTTTTATGAAAATGGAGACTCCGCCACCAGCTCCCTGCGGCCGGCAGGATGCTTCATGTTTGTATCCTTGTTGATGTACTTCAGGTCCGCTTCTTTGAGCCAGGTCTCACTCAAGAGGATGATGTTGAAGTTTGAGATTGTAGATTTCAGTAGGCATTTAATATCATCGAGTTTACCTTTCAAGCTTCTCACATTTAGGTACATAAAAGAGAGTGAGGTTTGTCCTTTTGATGTAGTCGGATGTTTGTGGCATGATATATTTTTTAATTCTGATGTGTTTTTTCAGTTTTTCTGAAGAAATATTTTTATGAACAGAAAAGGTCTCGATGGAAGGTTGTTTACTTATTGTATTATTCATAAAAAAGAATCTTTGATTTTCCAGATATAGTGGGTTCCTGTCTTTGATCTGATTGAGATTAGGACCATTTTCCCAGTATTTTCGTTTCATCATATCGATTATATTTAATCTTACTAATCCCATAGATTTTGAAATATTATATTTATTCATTCGGTCATAAAATATTGGCCCAATGAATTCACAGTTAGTTTTAAATAGAGCAGTATTTGATTGTATTTCAATGATAAGTTTATAAACATTCAAGTGATTATTTTTTGGTACAGAGTGTACAATAACATTTGTATTTTGGAGATTATGTAGAAGGTAGTACCTACAGATGGCTAATTATGTTATTTGGTGATTTTTCATTACTGCCAGTAAAAATAATAACTACATCTTTTTTAGTAAAGTTTTTACAAGATTGTATTATGGTTGAAGTGTATTTGTCCATTGTGGCACCTGGATATATGTAGCTTGTTATGCTTATTTATAATTCTGTTGTTGGTTGAAGATATAAAGATTCTATACTATCATGTGCTTATGTTATTTCATTGGGCGGTTTGTGTACGACTTTGTTACGTATATTATTAGCTAAGGAGGAGCCAATGTTGCAAAAGAAATTGTTAAAGTGGTCGCATATCTCTACATTGTTAGTGACTATTTCATCATTAATTATTAATTTAGTACAAAAATTATTCGAAGTATTAGACTGATTTTTAAGAATATTATTCATTAACTTCCAATAATAATTTAATAGAGCAAATGTTCACTTGTTGGGATATTGCCTTGGAGGTTAGGCAGTGTATCGAGAGTCAACGTGATTTTTTCCATATTAATAAGTAAAGCTTTTAAAAACGTTTACTTGAAGTGATATCTCGCGTGTACCGCTTGTTTCGTATTTTATATGGCATAATGCCATAAGTAAATACGAAACACGCGAGATATCACTTCAAGTAAACGTTTTTAAAAGCTTTACTTATTAATATGGAAAAAATCACGTTGACTCTCGATACACTGCCTAACCTCCAAGGCAGTATCCCAACAAGTGAACATTTGCTCTATTCAAAACCCTATATGTATTCTTTCGAAAATAAATAAATGAGCAGTTGAAATTCGGCGTTTAAAATAAAGTAAATGTGATAATATATATTTTTTTAAATGAGGGTACGTGATTAGACTCGTTTAAAGTAAGTAAAGACAAGATTAATTATTTCATAACAAGCGTTCAGACGACAACAATATAATCAACACACTTACAAGTGAACGTAATATATATAAGGTCATTTAAATTTATAGGTCATAAAATAAAACATAAAAGCACAGTAGAAGAAATAGGTTAATACAAATTCAAGCTTACCTTACGATAACTGTTTTTTGATCAATGTGAATTATTGTTAACTCGAACTGAAATACTATTTTGAATAGGAAAAAAAGAAAAACTTGGTAATGTTTAGGAATTATAAGGCAGCGTTCAGATGACAACAATATAATCAACACACTTACAAGTGAACGTAATATAAGGTCATTTAAATTGAAACATTAAAGCACAGTAGAAGAAATAGGTAAATACAAATACAAGCTTACCTTACGATAACTATTTTTTGATCAATGTGAATTATTGTAAACTCGAACTGAAATACTATTTTGACTGAACAACTATGATTAATGGGAAAAATAGCAATTAAAAAAAACATTCATTTTACTTAGACGTGAACATAATATAAGGTCGTTTAAATTGAAATATAAAAGCACAGTATTAATAAATACAAATACAAGCTTACCTTACAAAACTATTTTTCCATCAATGTGAATTATTGTAAACTCAAACTGAAATACTATTTTGACTGAACAACTATGATTAATGGGAAAAATAGCAATTAAAAAGAAAACATTCATTTTACTTACACGTGAACATAGTACAAGGTCATTTAAATTGAAACATAAAAGCACAGTAGTAGCTAATACAAATAAGCTTACATTACAATAACTATTTTTTGATCAATGTGGATTATTGTTAACTCGAACTGAAATACTATTTTGACTGAACAACTATGACTAATGGGAAAAATAGCAATTCAAAAGAAAACATTAATTTTAAATTGAAAAAGGCATTATTGACATTTATATGCAATTCTATTATTCACCTCCAAGACAAATTGAACAAATGTAGTTCCGCTACATGTAAGGCAGATCCAATGTTTACACACATTACACTTTACCATTCTTTGTACAACCAAAGGTTGACGCTCCTTGCAAAGAGATCACGAAAAAGTTCTTGATGACTTAATTTCTTTGTTGTAAAGCTTGTTTTCTTTGGATATTATTTGTCTTCTCTTTCTAGGAGGCTGATATTAATGTGATGCTGGAATTTCTTTAAACTGCATATTTTGGGTATCATTAAGAATATCCTGTGAAGAATCCAAATTTGATCTTTCAGGGATTTGAATTATACTTTCAATTTTAGTAGCTGAACTACAAAATATTAGATGATTTCTCGCAATTTTGTTAGGAAGAACGTCACCAAAACACTACAGTTGTTTACCAATAATTTCACATGAAACACGAATAATACGGAACTATTTTTGTTTAATACTATTAGTCTATTCCTTATAGAGAAAGTGTATTCCTTATAAAGAAAGTTGAATTTTAGTTGGGCAAATTTTCGTTATGTCTTCTTAAATATCCGAGTAAAATGCAACATTATGATTTCGGACGTATATCTCGTTACGAAATTAGAAGAATACATTATTAATCTTCAAATTTTGAACGCATAAAATGTTATTGTCTTGTCTCGACACAGGTATATCGTATATCCTAGTGAGACAGGCATAAAAAAACCCAATATAAATAAAGTTTTTATTTATCAATAAATAAACAAATAAATGAATTACTCCGTGTTTTTTCTTTGTTCTTCATTATGAAGGCAAATCGATAAAACATCCTTAAATTGACATTTTATAAATAAATTATGAAACTTCTGTTTATTCTCACTAAAGATTTTATAAAGCAATAGATGAATAAATTTAAAATAAAATGGAGTCTAATACTTGTTGTTAAATTACCTGGAGAAATATAGAATCGTTGGTGGAACCCTTTTTTAGCACCAGCCGAGAGCGACCGCTTCTGTTGCGAATTCTTGGCAAACTAGCTAACAAAAATCAAATATTGCTGCTCTCATACACTAAATAATGTTGCTATTTTCGAAAATATGCATCGATTCGGCGATATTTTTTCTGGAAGAAGTCAATAATGTGGTCACGTAGGCGGAGATTCTACCATACGCTATTTCGCAGGACAACTCAAAATCTGGTATTTAAATTATTTGGCATGATAATTAATCTATATTAGGGTTTCAAATCGAAAACACAATAATATAGTATAAGTACAAATATAGAAATAAATAGTGGGAAAAAATAAAATAACATTAATTTCTGAACTCTAACTGGTAGCAGTAGGTGTAGGACACACCAAAAACAGTGACCGGTAGTCTTACTTATTTTGAAATAATATATAATTTTAATGGATTTATTCATTATTTTTTGTCCATAAAGGAATTTATTTGTTATTATGTATATTGGTAAAAATATAGAAAAGGTCATGAAAACCGACACAATATAAGTTATTGATCCTGAAAGTGATCGACACTGACTTTTACCATTGTACTCTTTTTTTTGAAAAACGCCAAATAAAAGTTAATGTAAAGTTAATAAAGGTTATGAAAATGTACGAAAAGCTTTCAAAAATTGAAAACAGGTGACAGAAGTTAACCTTTCCCATACCATCCTAAAAATACCCTCGACAAACAGTCTTGTAACACAGCGTTACTGTATGGGATTTGGAAATTATTTCGAGTTTTTTGTAAAAATATTGTTGTGAATATTTTTTATATGGCTTATATTAATTTATTGGAAGAAAAAAATATTGATTTTGTGCTTAAAAACTGAAATATTAAAAAAATCATCATTCATAATAAATAATCAAATATTATTTGCAAGGCCCAGTAAGGCGTGCGCCTGTGACAGCCGACCGCCTAGGGTCACGTTAGCATTCAGCATAACACTATTGTTTCAGAAAGCCACGTATGGAATGCGCTAGGTACTGGTAAGGGCTGACACCGACCTACTATCATTTTTTAAATATATTAACAAAAATACTTTATCGTAAAGATTTTTTTTTAAGTTTGCTGATCTAATTTAATACCAGATTGAATTGTTTTAACACTACTTGCGTAGACAAATAGATTACAAGAAAAATACAATACTTACAGAATACTTGAATTTAAAAAAAAACAATTTTACGAATAAGCAAACCACGAAAAAAATTATTTTATAATTATTTCGAAGTGAAAACTTCTTTAGCACCGTTGTGATTTGAACCTGTTTGAAACGAAAAAGCGGCACTAAAAAGAAATAATAAGCAAACAACGATACCTACATTGAAGTGAAAACTTATTTAGCACCGTTGTGATTTGAACCTGGTTGAAACGAAAAAGCGACACTAAAAAGAAATAGTAAGCAAATAACGAAATATTTATTTAATAATAACTTTGAAGTGAAAACTTCTATAGCAACGTTGTGATTCGAAACTGGATGAAATGAAAAAGTGACACTAAAAAGAAATAGTAAGCAAATAACGAAATATTTATTTTATAATAACTTTGAAGTAAAAACTTCTATAGCGACGTTGTGATTCGAAACTGGATGAAACGAAAAAGTGACACTAAAAAGAGACAAACACATGCATCTAAAGAATTTATAGAGAATGAGTTAGAATAATCGGTCTTATATTTATGCGGTGCTTCGTAGCCTCCCCACTCTTGTCTACTTTAATTTTCTGGAGGTTTTGCTTCTTCCGGTGTGAACTGCACACATCTATTTTTTATAATAATTGTATGTTTTAATATTTTTCCCAAATTTATTTATTATAGGAATTATTAGAAGAAAAAATGTACTTTTATGAGTGGAAATAGTGTACATGGCAAATTAAAAACATTTATTTGACAAAAACATAACGACAAAAACCAATTAGGTAAATTCTTATTTAGACATTAATCCCACATGATTATCATACCAAAATGTAAGTAAAAATGTAAATGTAAAAGATATGGAACACTTCCTGTTTTCTACAAAAAAGGAAAACAAAGACTTTGTTATTATATTTACCAACATATATAGGTAATGCATTCGTCTATAGTAAATCTACAATAAATCGTAAAATTAGTAGTGCAGACATACAGTATTTTTTTCTTAAACTAGCTCCACACATGAGGCCCCGAGGAAAATAATTCGCCTCAGGGCCTATATCATCTTTGGGGATGCAGTGTGGAGGGTCTTTTTAGGAAATGAAGGAGAGGAAGTGGATATGAATCCGGGGTTCAGTATGTCCAGGGGTGACGGACCTTTAAATCCAACCCTCCATCCGTGGCGCAAGGTGTTGTTCCGAGAGAGTCCTGCTGGAGTAGTCAAAAGGTCTCTCTCAACCAGTCTCTCCCGACCCGACCAGCCACGCAGAGCCAGTTGGTAGGCAGATGTATCCGCCGCCAAAATCCGGAACCAAACCTACCCCATGCTAAGTCATCAAACGTAGCAAACTACTTGAGGTCACGTATGGCAGAAGTGTTTGTTATCCAACAAATGGTTTCCGGGGCGACGGCAGGCCGTTATTATGAAAAAAATGCATTTTCGAAAATGATCGAAATGGCAAGTTAAACAAAGACACTTTGAGCGTTCTAAAATAGTAAAAGTAATTATTTTTTAAAATATTCTAAGAATCCTAACATTCGTTGTAAATTGTACCTTCAATTCATTGAAAACTAACCATTTATATTTATTGCTACTTCCTTCCATGTAATAATCATTTGTAAAGATGTCACTTAACTATTGTTTATATATATATTCATTAATCATGACAAATAAAAAAATCAAAGTAATTGGGTACCTATTTTATATTTGTATTATGCGTCGATGACACAGGGCGAGTTTACAAGCTACTATCTTGGAAATTCACTATCTGTTAGTAAACTCGCTCAGTGTCATCGTGTTACTTGCTAACTAGCAGATTGTTGACAATCCACGGAAAAAGTTGAAAGGTCCTCAACTTTACACGCTACAAGCCGACTCGTGATTGGTTTATTTGTGTTTCCAATATGGCTGCCAAAAACCAGCTGATTTCGACTGTCAACTGTCTGAAGGGTTAGTTCACGTTATTTCCGCTATTGGCGCTAGCAGCTACGTGCGAGTCCAGTTTTCTACAAAACTCGCGAGCTACTGAGCGAGTGGCCAGTTTTGTGTGTCATCATGACAATCTCACTCGCCGATTCACCTGCTTTTAAATTTGGTAGATAGTAGCTTGTAAACTCGCCGTGACACACGGCGAGTTTACAAGCTACTATCTTTGAAATTCACTATCTGTTAGTAAACTCGCTCAGTGTCATCGTGTTACTTGCTAACTAGCAGATTGTTGACAATCCACGGAAAAAGTTGAAAGGTCCTCAACTTTACACGCTACAAGCCGACTCGTGATTGGTTTATTTGTGTTTCCAATATGGCTGCCAAAAACCAGCTGATTTCGACTGTCAACTGTCTGAAGGGTTAGTTCACGTTATTTCCGCTATTGGCGCTAGCAGCTACGTGCGAGTCCAGTTTTCTACAAAACTCGCGAGCTACTGAGCGAGTGGCCAGTTTTGTGTGTCATCATGGCAATCTCACTCGCCGATTCACCCGCTTTTAAATTTGGTAGATAGTAGCTTGTAAACTCGCCGTGTGTCATCGAGGCTTTATGCGTCGATGACACAGGGCGAGTTTACAAGCTACTATCTCGGAAATTCACTATCTGTTAGTAAACTCGCTCAGTGTCATCGTGTTACTTGCTAACTAGCAGATTGTTGACAATCCACGGAAAAAGTTGAAAGGTCCTCAACTTTACACGCTACAAGCCGACTCGTGATTGGTTTATTTGTGTTTCCAATATGGCTGCCAAAAACCCAGCTAATTTCGACTGTCAACTGTATGAAGGATTAGTTCACGTTATTTCCGCTATTGGCGCTAGCAGCTACGTGCGAATCCAATTTCTTACAAAAATGTCGCGAGCTACTGAGCGAGTGGACAATTTTGTGTGTCATCATGACAATCTCACTCGCCGATTCACCCGCTTTTAAATTTAGTAGATAGTAGCTTGTAAACTCGCCGTGTGTCATCGAGGCTTTAGACACCACTGAGATATCATCACAGACTCGGAAATTATTTTCTTGTCTGTTAGATATCTATGGATAAACTGACTCCGAATTTCCTTCTGTCACTATTTGTTGGTTATGTTATTTGACTTTATTCCTTTTGTCAATTTACACACCTTGAACAAAAACGATCACACCTTATCTCAAGAGTTCTTTCAATCTCATTATAAAGTTAAACTTAACCAGAACTAGCAGTCCCTTACGTAAAAGCATGGATTCCACCGCTATCAAGTTAGAACCAGGCACAAGTGCTGAAGAGAGTGTTGCAGTGATTCTTACGGAAATCAATATAGAATATCCTTTTATCAAAGAAGAATGTGCGGAATCTATTTCTGAAAACTACTTAGGTATTGTATTGCCTTTTATTGGTGCACAACTATTATACAGTCGCTACATACAGTACAGTGTACAGTATAAAACTGCAGGTTTTTGCTTGTCTGCATATATCCGCTTGTCCGCCACGCAGAAGTCCGCCTACCGCAGAAAACCTTCTTCACATAAAAAGATAATTTTATTATATGCCTGACACTCACCAGAGCGCATCGGCATGTGCGGCGTACAAACAAGGGAACTATATCACTTCTAGGTTGGAGATGTTGTGAGGGGAGAATGTCAGTAGGGACATGTGTAAGGCGGCCAACCGTCCCGCATTCTGCGGGACCGTCCCGCATTGACAGCTGTAGTCCCGCATTGCAATATTTACAAAAATAGTCCCGCAAATCGTCTAAAGCGTCCCGCATGCCCCGCATTTCTACATTTTGTTGGTATTGCCTATGGTAGTCAATTAAACTTCCTCTATATTTAGACTATTTTAGCTATTTGGTTACGTTCAAGACGAAATTAGTCCTTAGAAAAGGCCCGAAGATATCGATCTAGGCATTGGTTTATTTATGTTAAAAGCAAGAGTCAAACAGCGCCAGTGTAGTAGTGATTGAGTTGTTTTGTTTACGAATTAGTGCATGCCGTGATCCGTAATATTAATAACCCATATTTATCATTCAAATCAAATCAAATAATTTGTTGACCTTGCCGCCGACCGCGAAAAAGCGATTTTGTAAGTTCAGTGAAAACTTGCAAAAAGAATTTAATTCTTGGCAAAAGTGTTTACCTTCATTTCTGAATGTAGTTTTAATTCGCCGCATACAGATATAAATTAAACCATTTTTATACTCAGAATGTAAAATTCCATTTGGATTCATCTGCTGACATATTTCGTAGGAAAATATTTTCTTATTCGAAGTGCATTGGAGGGAACCTCACCACTTTCCAGTTAGAAAAATATTATCTTTTTCGAAGTGCATTTATAAAATTCTAGTTGCAGACTATATGTATGCTGCCAGAATCAAAGAGAAACCATTTTAATGTTCTGAATGTAGTTTTAATTCGCCGTATACAGATTTAATTTTAACCACTTTCATGTTCAGAAAGTAAAATTTCTGCTGTGGATTCATCTGCTGATAGATTTCAAAGGAAAACATTCTCTTATTCGAGATGCAGTTATGAAATTCTAGTTGAAGACTGTTAATGTGTTGCCAGAATCAAAGAGAAAACATTTTCATGTTCTGAGTGTAGTTTTAATTCGTCGCATACAGATTTAATTTAAACCAGTTTTGGGTTCAGTATATGACAACAAGTTGCATATTCATCCTATTACATGGTTACCAATCTCGATTTCAGAGAAAGCAGTTATAAATTTGTGGTTGAATTTATAAACATGATTTTTATTGGAAGAATACTCTTTCTCTCAATTATGTGGTTATAAAAATCGGCATAAAGTGAGGTCGTAGTAACAAATAATAAAAAGGATTTATACCCCCCCCCCCCTTCCCCGGCTGACACCGACGCCACGTGTCCCGCATTGATATTTTATAAAGTTGGCCGCCTTAGACATGTGTAATGTATAAATTCCGGTAGAACGTTACAAATATGAGCCGATTTTTCACAAAAACGAGTTTTTTTGAATAATCGGCTTTTTTTATCCCGAAATTTTTTGTTATATTTTCGATGATATTATGCGATTATCGTCGCATTTATTGGTTCAATTTTATTATTAAGTATTTTCTCGTAACAGGTGAAATGACTTCGACGGAGCCTTCAAATCTAGAGGATGTCACCATCAAACCAAGTGATATTTGTTATACTGAAATAGATCACGAGGTTCCTGGTATTAAACATGAATACTTTGAGCTACCTGAAAGAATTCACCAAGCGGCGGGTAAGCCAAATTTCCTTGAAAGTATTTTTATTATTTCGCAGGTACAGACTTAAATAAAAGGGTTAATCCACCATGCTGTTAAAACCATCCCAAGATCGGGGACAGACGCGCCGAAACTCCATTTTTGTAATACCGCTGTCTTCCTATTGAGCGGCACACGGCTACTTTAGTTTGCCTCAACTTCTTCTTGAGGAGCGGCACATGGCTACTTTAATTTGCCTCGACTTTTTCTTGAGGAGCGGCATACGGATACTTTAGTTTGCCTCGCTGTCTTCCTATTGAGCGGCACACGGCTACTTTAGTTTGCCTCGCTGTCTTCCTATTGAGCGGCACACGGCTACTTTAGTTTGCCTCGCTGTCTTCCTATTGAGCGGCACACGGCTATTTTAGTTTGCCTCGCTGTCTTCCTATTGAGCGGTACACGGCTACTTTAGTTTGCCTCGCTGTCTTCCTATTGAGCGGTACACGGCTACTTTAGTTTGCTTCGACTTCTTCTTGAAGAGCGGTACACGGATACTTTAATTTGCCTCGCTGTCTTCCTTTTGAGCGGTACCCGGCTACTTTAGTTTGCCTAGACTTCTTCTTGAGGAGCGGCATACGGATACTTTAGTTTGCAGGGGTAATCCACTATGCTGTTAAAACCATCCCAAGACCGGGGACAGGCGCGCCGAAACTCCATTTTTGTAATACGCAGAACTCACGTGTAACTTTAGTTTGCCCCGCCGTCTTCCTATTGAGCGACACACGGCTACTTTAGTTTTCCTCAACTTCTTCTTGAGGAGCGGCACACGGCTACTTTAATTTGCCTCGCTGTCTTCCTATTGAGCGGTACCCGGCTACTTTAGTTTGCCTCGACTTCTTCTTGAGGAGCGGCATACGGCTATTTTAGTTTGCCTCGCTGTCTTCCTATTGAGGGGCACACGGCTACTTTAGTTTGCCTCGCTGTCTTCCTATTGAGCGGCACACGGCGATCAACTATCTCGTGTCACACTTCTTTCCGGCAATGGCAGCAGTGCATTGTGCAAATATAATCTAAAAGAGACATTCCTGGATACATCCCATTAGTAGTGAGAAGATACGTAAAGTTTAACATTTTTTTCGAGTACTTCCAAAAAGTTTTTTATGATAATATCTTCGTATGAGTGCCATCTGTTAATATGATAAACAACACTCCTGCTGTAGGTCACTCCAAGAGGTACTCTACGTTTGGTGACTCAGGAGAGGTGCCCAGGTTCGGTGAGGTTTGCTTGGCGGCGAATGTGTTTGTCCAACTACTGCCAAGCGACCCGGATCGGAAGACCTAACCTAGACCTCTCCAGCCGGCCTTCGAACCAATGCCTTGCACTGCAGTATGAGGGATGTATTTATGCGTCCATCACTCCTAAACACATTGACCCTCAGTTTCCTTCCCACTTCTCATACCCTTTTCCAACTCAGAACTTAATAATAATAGTTGAAGCCCGCCTGTCTATCCTCTCTGCCTACACCTGCGGCATAGTAAGTTGGTTTTAATCTAAATGGAAAAAAAGCATACTATAAAAGTTGACAATTTAACCAGCGATTTAACTGATGTTTAATTCGGGGTGCCTCAATAGAACAAGAGCTAATCACTTTGGGTAACGGTATATCTGATGCTAGAAATTATTTTAGTGATAAGTCATAGCATGATAAGAACGATACCATCACCTGGCATCAGCCCTGCGCCCTGCATGTCATCAGCCCCTAATTTTTATAGGTTAATTCATTTTAGGGGCTGATGACGTGCCTCCCTGATGCCTGCCAGATGAAGGTTATTGTACTTACCATGCTATCTATATAATCTTCACTAAAAGAATTTCTAGCCCTACAGAGATACCGTTATCCAAAGGGTTCACAGTCTCTTGGTCTAAAAGGATGTATTCTGGGTCCAATTCTGTTCTTAATTTTACATTATTAATGTCCTATGCCACATGGAATGTAAAAGTGAAATCACTAGTTTTGCGGATGATACTATTCTTTTAATTAATTGGGCAGAAACATTTCAGAAAGCAGAAGACATGCAGTTAATGTTAATAAAACCAAAAAAAACTCTTTCTTTATTTATTTTTGCGGTTTAATGCCGTGTTTCGATACCTCCTTCATTAGCCAACTTCGGACAGCGAAACAGTGATGTGTCATTACAGTGTCCATCATCAGATGTGCCACATATCTGCCCTGATGATAGACTCTGTAACGCTGTCCGAAACGTTAGCTAAAGAGGGAGGTAGCGCAACACGGTATAACTCCAGGTAAGTACATTACCCTAATGGATTTGTGGTCTAGTTTACTCTTAACAAAGACTTTATCTATAACAACTACCATTGTTTGACTATAATTTTCTTGTTGGAGCGATGTTGGCTGGCTGATATCCTAATAAAGTTAGTTCATTTAGACCAGGGGTGCTCAAACTTGAACTGCTGGCGATCTACCTCAATATTATTAGACTCCGATCGATCGACTCTGAGAGGCTGCAAGTATGTGTGATGCAAAAATTTCGCCGCCTCCTTATTTAGGCACTTCAAAACCGTGCCGGGGGGAGGAGTGCGAAGAAATCCATTTTTTTAATGCGACCTTATTTTATGCCAATTTTTATACCACATTTGACGAGTATTCTTCCAATAAAAATCACGTTTATAAATTCTACTACAAATTTATAACTGCTCTCGGAAATTGAGAAAGATATCCATGTAATAAGATTTCGCATCTTCATCACACAAGGCAGGTTTTAACTTAAGATTGATTCTGGGTAAAAGTCCCGAAATAATAGCTACACACGGAACAGTCAATTTTGCAGCATACGGCATGAAATTCAAATGCAAGGCTTTATTCCGCACATGGTAAATTGGCAACTTGTTATTTAATTTATCGTTAACACAAAACTGGTTTAAATTAAATCTGTATGCGGTGAACTAAAACTACACACAGAACATGAACATATTTTTTCCTTGATTCTAGCAGTACATAAATTTTTTTTGTATTTCTTGGGCATTAACTATGTAACAATTTCTAGACATTTTGTTTTGAGAGTTTTAATTTTCAATGTACATTTGTTACTTAAATTTTAAATTTTCTGCGACCGGTTTCGACACATCCGTGTCATTCACGAGCAAACTTGATACATAAATAGTCTGCAACTAGAATTTCATAACTAAACTTCGAATAAGAGAACGTTGAAAATGAATGAAATCTTTCGAAATGTGTCAGCAGATGAACCCACAACTGGAATTTTACATTCTGAACACATAACTGGTTTAAATTGAAGCTTTGTGCTGCGAATTACAACTATAATCAGAACATGAAAATGGTTTCTCTTTGATTCTGTCAGCACAAATGAAGGGGGACACAAAAGTAATGAGAATCGGGCGGTAGAGTGGAGAAGTGGAGGCGGAACGGGTTTTGTGTGGTCGGCTGTTGTACGGAAATTCTTTCTCGGTAAGCATGCGAAGCCGCATCGCTGTGGGTCCACGCGTTTGCCCAAAGTTTAATTTTAAGTAAATCAAGATTTCTTCTTTCGGTGAAAATTTCCTCTCTGAGGATCAAAGAGAGCCTTCGGCTTCAAGCCTGCCACGAATAGAAAAATCAGCTGGAAGAGGAGCCAGATTTTTTTCCAAGATTGTTATTGGTGATGAGTGATGAGCCATGGTGTTATGGGTACTATCCCCAAACCACACAACTGTCAAGCCAATGCAATCGTAGCACTATAAATATTAAATTATATTATATTTAAAAAAAAAAATTACTATATAATATACATTTACATAAATAAAAATGTACATAAACTGAATACCTCACAAGAGATAATGGTTCTTCAAACATGACAACGCACCTGCTCACACCGTTTTCTATGTGACGCAGTATTTAAGCAAATAGGTACGGAATGACCCCGATTATTCACCCGCCCTATTCAGTCGACCTGTCTCCCTGTAAAGTCTTTCTGCTCTCTAGGATTAAAAGGAACTTGAAAGGGAATTTTTTTCATACTGTTGAAGAAGTGAAACAAAAATCGCTGGAGGCTATAAAGGACATTCCAATCAGTGGGTGTCAAAATTGTTTTGAACAGTGGAAAAAAAGGTTTTACAAGTGAATAGGGACATTCTAAAGGTGAACACTTTAAAGGTGACCAAATTTTGGTGTAAAAATATTGAAAAATAAAAAAAGTTATAAAGAAATTCTCATTACTTTTGGATCCCCCCACGTCAATCAAACGAAATATTATAATGATTTTCTTCGAAACGCGTCCGCACATTAATCCGCTACTGGAATTTTGACAGATTATTCGGAACATAAAACTAGTTTTAACGTTAGACTTAATCTGCACGCGAGTCATCTGCATTAATTGATACTAAACCTAATTAAAACTACCCCTAAAACACGAAAATGTTTTTCCTGTTATTTTTGTTAGTGGAAAACTTGGACTTACAACTCGGACTGACTGACTCATATACAAACCAAACCACACACTAGATCGATAACTTCGAGCTTTTTAAGGATGGCAATTTTCTAAACTATTTCATCATGAATATGCAAAAAAAAATTATCTGGGGACTTGTGACGTCAGACACTATAGACGCTACAAATAAATTAATAATAAACAAAAGGCTTGAAAAATGGGCGGTCTTTTGAGGCCTAATTGAGGATCAACTAAAACAATAACTGTGAAAAGATCTATTATGCTTCGGCAAATTTTTCTCGACATCGACACAAAAAGCACTCGCGATCAACCATTTGAGCATCCCTAATTTAGATATTGAATGCATTTTGTTGATTAAATTACACCAATTATATTGTTAAAAGTTCATGCAGTAGGTGTATATATGTAGTAGTAAGGATTGCTAAGTATCAAGTTGAAGTCGAAGCAGTGGCGTAGCCTGAGGGGGGGGGGGGGGGGGGGGGCAAAATTTCACAATCAATTAAAATTTGGATTGGGGAAGTCGCGGGTTCGATTCTCGCGTCAGGACTTAAAATCTTTCTAAAGTTTTATATACTGTTAAAATCAAAATACTAATGACAAACTATTAATTTAATATTAATTTGTTTTTATTTCTAACACATACATTATTTTTAAATAAAAATGTAAATAGCAACAGTATCATTTTAGCTCTAATTGATAGTCGACTTGAGTTTTATATTCACGAAGCTTTGTGCGCCCTGCTGTAAGCGCACAAAAATTATTATCACAGAAAAGTTAAATAGCTGACAGGTTTGTGCATACTTATTCGAAGTGCAGTTATAAAATTCTAGATGCACACTATCTATGTGCTGCCAGAATCAAAGAAAAACCATTTTAATGTTCTGAGTGTAGTTAAAATTCACCGCATACATATTTAATTAAAAGAAGTTTTGTGTTCAAAATGTATAATTCCAGTTGTGGATTCATCTGACGACACATTTCGAAGGAAAACATTATATTATTTAAAGTGCTTTATAAAATTCTTGCAGACAATTTATGTGCCGCCAGAATCAAAGAAAAAACATTTTCATGTTCCGAGTGTAGTTTTAATTCACCGCTTACAGAATTAATTAAAACCACTTTTGTGTTCAGAATGTAAAATTCCAGTTCTGAATTCATCCGACGACACATTTCGAAGGAAAAACTTATTTGAAGTGCTTAATAAAATTCTTGCAGACAAGTTATGTGCCGCCAGAGTCAAATAAAAACCTTTTTCATGTTCTGAGTGTAGTTTTAATTCACCGCATACAGATAAAATTTAAGACAGTTTATTGTTCAGAATATAAAATTCCGATTGTGTATTCATCTGCTGACATATTTCGAAGGAAAACATAACTTTTTTCGAAGTGCATATATAAAATTCTAGTTGCAGACAATTTATGTGCTGCCAGAACCAAAGAAAAACCGTTGTCATGTTCTGAGTGTAGTTTTACTTCACCGCATACAGATTTAATTAATAAAAATCGGCAAATAAATATTTTAAAAAAGGATCACTTCCCCCCCCCTCTCCCTGAAGAAGTACCTATATAGGGGGGGGCGGCAAAACTTTCCTCCGCCCCGGGCGGCTGATACTCACGCAACGCCACTGAGTGGAAGACATTTTTAATAGTGACCTCTTTGACCCAGTGTGTGATATTAATTTTAAGTATTCAGTTACATTTTATCAATGTTTTGTTATTCCAGGTAGCATTAATGTGGAGACTGTACCCATCAAGGCAGAACCAGGACCCCGAGAAGAAGCTAGAGAGGGTATTCCTTATATGGAAATAGACATAGACCCGACAGATGTTAAAAAGGAATACTTAGAGTACACTGAACGTATTGCCGAGAGTTCTGCAGGTAAAATCGATGTTTGTTTGAGTTTTTATTAATAATTTTCTCGTTTCTTTATACATACTCGTTTTAAACTTTACCCGCTATCTTTTTGCAGACAAAATACCGGACCTGAAGATGCACCCTGGAGAAAAACTTCATTTGTGTTCCTATTGTACCTTCTCCGGTTTATACAAATCAGATTTAACAAGGCACTTACGCACCCATACTGGAGAAAAGCCTTATACGTGTCCCCATTGTAACTACTCCTGCTCAAGCAAATCAGATTTAAAAAGGCACTTACTCACCCATACTGGAGAAAAACCTCATTCATGTTCCCATTGTAACTACTCCTGCTCACGCAAGTCACATTTAACAGTGCACTTACGCACCCATACTGGAGAAAAGCCTCATTCATGTTTCCATTGTAACTATTCCTGCTCACGCAAGTCAAATCTATCTGTGCACTTACTAACCCATACTGGAGAAAAACTCCATTCATGTCCTCAATGTAACTACTCCTGCCTAAGAAAATCAGATTTAAAAAAGCACTTACGTACCCACACTGGAGAAAAGCCTCATTCGTGTTCCCATTGTAACTACTCGTGCTCCCGCAAGTCACATTTAACAGTACACTTATGCACCCATACTGGAGCAAACCTAATTCATGTTCCCATTGCAACTACTCCTGCCCACGAAGGTCAGTTTTAACAGTGCACTTACGCACCCATACTGGAGAAAAGTATTATTCATGTTCCCATTGTGACTACTCCTACGCAGAAAAATCATCGTTAACATTTATGCTTCTATACTGGAGAAAAACCTTACTCATGTTCCCATTGCAACTAATCTTGCCCACGCAAGTCGGGTTTAACATCGTACTAACACCCATATTGGAGAAAAACCTTATATTCTCGCTGTAACTACTTCCGCTCATAAAATCATCGTTAACAGAGCACTTACGCACCCATAGTGGAGAAAAACTTTATTCATGTCCCCATTGGAACTACTCCTGCTCAAGCAAGTCAAATTTAACATAGCACTTACGCACATATATGAGAGAAAAACCTTATTCTCATACTTATTTCCGATAACTGAATGTGTTCACGAAGAGGATATTTACATTTTCACAATCGTACGCATGTTCAAGAAACTGCATTATCTTGTTCAGGCTGTAACTGTAATAAACAACTTTGAAAAAACCACCATCCAGAAATCCTTTTTAAGTTCCGATATTATTTGCTTGCACAGTTGAGAAAAATAATCAGTTTTCATGTCCCAACTGCAACTTTTCATATTCTACAAAGAGTAATCTAATAATTTACATGTTTACCCACGGTGGATAGAAACCTTTTCCATATCCTGAGTATCCTGAGTCCCAGGACAAGCAAGGATTGCACATGCGCTCATCCAGCGCCCATTTACTAACCCAATTGGATTTTTTCTCCCAATATCTGGACCAGGGGTGGGGAACCTTTTTAGTTTCGCGGGCCATTTGGATGTTCATAATTGAACCCGCGGGCCGCACTCCGTAGGAAAATGATTTTCCTACAATTCTGGCTGTCTCCTACATAGTCTGCAACCAGATTTTTTTAACTGCACTTTGAACTCAAGAATGGTTTCCTTCAAAATGCACAACCAAAACTGCAATTTTTCGTTGCATTCTGAACCCAAATATAGTGTTAATTTGAGTTGAATTTGCATGCAATTTGGGAGGCGGGAATGGGTACCACCGCCCCGGGGACCTTTATTGGATAACCAACACCTCTGCCATAGGTCACCCCAAGTGGTTCCCTTCGTTTGGTGATTTTGCAGTGGTGCCCGGCTTCATGAGAAGAGGTTTGTCTAGGTCTTGGAGCTGGATGACCAGGACACACTGAACCCCAGATTCGTACCCACCCCTTTTCCTTCCCAGAACTCTCCTCTCCTTCTTTTACCTAAAAAATCCTCCACACAGCACCCCAAAGATGACTTCAGGGAAATTATTTTTCTCAGGGCCTCCTGTGTGAAGCTCATTTTAAAAAAATGCTGGGAATTAAAACTACATTCAGAACATGAAAATGGCTTTCCTCCATCTCTGGCAGCACAAACTACGCAACTTAGAATTTTATAAATGCTCTTCCAAGATGAGAAATGCGTCAGCAAATGAAATCACACCCAGTAGCGTAGCGTGGGGGGGCGGCGGGGGGGGGGGGGTCGTCCCGGGCGGCACTTTTCAGGGCGGCGGCTAATTTTCACAATAATGTTTAAATATTATTTAAGAAAAAAAATATTATCATTAAAGAGAAACATAATGTAAACATCGTTGTACCTCAGTGGCGTAGCGTGTGGGGAGTAATGTAAGTTATTTTTTTAAAATGTAAAATAATTATTTGAAAATGTTCTTCGATACTTTTGTTTACGAATCCAACTCTTTCTTTTATTATTTACTATAAATGTCGGTAACTATTTTTTTAAGCTGTTAATTTCGTAATTCGTAGGAAAACCGTGCGCATATTATGAGAGAACTACTAATTAAAGCTGGGAACTCGCAAACAAATTCACTCTTAATTAAAACCAGAATTGTGTTCAGAATGTATCGATTGAATTTCAGTTGTGTATTCATCCGCTGATACATTTCGAAGGAGACCATCATCTTATTCGAAGTGCATTTAAGGTTATCCACCATATACCCGCCCCTCTACTAGACCTAGAAACTAGACCTCCCTCACTCGAAGTGCAGTTATAAAATTCTCTTTGCAGACTTTGTATATGCTGCCAGAATCAAATAGAAACTATTTTCACATTCTTATTTTATTTTATTTTAAATACATAAACGGCTATACTGCCTTTTATAAATAAACATATAATAGAGTACAAAAGTAAGAAAAATAATATCATTACATAAAAGTAGTTTTATACTTAAAAATAACATACAATCATTTTATGCATCACAACAAAAAAAGAACAATGAGAAATATCATCATTTCATTTCAACATGTCCATATTGCGTATATAAAGTTACATTTTGGAAAAATAATTTTTTAGTGCATGTTTATATTGCGCTAATTTTAAGAAATAAATGTCGCCGATGTTAGCATGTTCATTTCCCAAAATGTGTAATCGACTGATTGGTGAGTAATAATGTGATAATATATGTGTGTTATTATAGTAGAACGGTAGAGAGAGTATATTGTTAGCGCGACCAGGGCAATGAAATCGTATTAGTTCTATTAAATCAGGGGTATCCAGGACCGAGTGAATTATTTTATATAATATTAATAGATCACGGATTTTTCTGCAATCTGATAAATTTACGCGATTAGTCCAGTTTAATAACAAATTATAGTCCACGGATTCTCTTGGAATACCTAATTTAAAATTTATACACCTAAGGAATCTATGCTGGACTTTTTCAATCGCTTGAATATGGATATTGTAATGTGGAGCCCAAATCGTAGAATTATTTTTTTCAAAATGCTTCTCACTAGCGTTATGTATAAAATGCGAATAGTATCAATGTTACAAAATTGTTTGGTTATTCTAATAATAAATCCTAAAATCTTCATTGCTCTATTAATAATATTAGTTATATGACTAATAAATGTAAGTTTTGAGTTAAAAATAATACCTAGATCATTTATTGTTTTTACTGAGTTTAATATAATTTTGTCAAGATTGTATTCATTATTTTATAAAATGTTTCTTTATTTTATAAAATCTTATTATTTGACATTTACTAATGTTAAGTGCCAGTTTATTGCTTATACACCAATAAAACAAGTTGTTTAAATTTTTTTGAAAAATTAAGCAATCAGAAGTATTTTTATTTTTTTATATAATTTTAAATCATCAGCAAATAACAGGATATGGACATCGGAAAAAACGCCTACAATGTCATTAATAAATAAAATAAATAGTATTGGTCCTAAATGGGAGCCCTGTGGCACACCACTAGTGGCAGAAAAGGCATCCAATATTACGTCATTTAACTTTACAAACAGTTGTCTTTTTGTAAAATAACTCTCTACCCATTTAAGAAAGTTCCCGGTTATACCCATACTCCTTAATTTATATATCAATATTTTATGACAAACTTTATCGAACGCCTTGCTGAAGTCAGTATATATCGAGTCTACTTGACATTTATCTGCAAAGGCATTCGCTATAAAGTTTTCATATATCAGTAGATTTGTCAGAGTTGATCTATTCTTCATGAAACCGTGTTGAAACCTTCTTATAATCCCATTTAATTTAAAACTAATTTTATCCAAAATATTTTTTTCAAATAGTTTTGGAATAGTTGACTGTATACACACAGGTCTATAGTTGCGTGTATCGCATTTGTCACCTTTTTTTAAATATGGGTGTGATGTAACTATTTTTCCATGCAATTGGAAAATATCCCGATGACAATGACATATTAAAAATTAAATAGAGGGGATACGACAAGGCATGTATACAGTGTTTCAATAGAATTGGTGGTATTTTGTCAGGACCCGAACTTTTTTTAATATCTAATATGTTAATATGGGTTTTAATTTCATTTATATCTATGTGAATGTTAGAAATTTGTAAATTGATGTTAGATGATAACAAAAGGAATTTCACTATTATCAATTGTGTTGTCATATACATCTTTAAAAAATGAAGCAAATAAATTAACAATAGTTTCTATTTCCATTTATGCCGTTCTAAAACATGCTAGCAGGTATATCTATTTCATTTCTTTTTAATGACTTTGAGTACTTCCATAAAGTGTTGATGTCATTATTTGCAATTGAATTTTCCACATTATTTAAGTATTCTTTGTTACAATTTTTAGAAAGATCGTGACATTGGCGTCGAATTGAATTTAATTGAATATAATCTTTAATTGATTTAGAATTTTTGTACTTTTTATGTATTTTCTTCTTCAATAGAGTCAAGTCAATTAAATCTTTATTGAACCACTGAGGGAAAACATTTTTTTACATTTAATGTAAGGCACGCTTTTTTCTATGATACTGTGAATTATTTTATAGAATACGTTGATATTTTCGTTAATATTTTCTTGTTTTAAAAAAGTTCAATCAGTAGCATTTAAGCATTCATTATGATTAAAATCAGCTTTATTAAAATTGTGAAGTGATTTTTTGCACTGTAGATTTGGTATTTTATTTATTGATACGCTAATATTTAATGGAGGATGATAGTTATCTACAGGTAATATTATTTCACTTGATTTTACTACAGTTACAGTTGAAGTATCACTTGAAAATACCAAGTCCAGTATTTTGTTATTACAATTTTCAATTTTATTTAATTGTGTTAGATTTATAAAATTTGACATGCTTATAACTTCTTTGTTTATACTTGACAAGCCAGCGTTTTCTATAGGTACCTGTCAATTCCATAAAGTTTTGATTCCAAATGATGTTCGGAAGATTATAATCACCAGTTATAATTTTTTTTACTTTTGGATATTTTAATTGTAAAATTTCAATATCTTCAAAATGCTTAGTATAAATACTAATATCCGATTTAGGCGGAATGTACACATTACCCAATAAAATTCTGTTTTTACCTGTATTAAGCACGACAAATAATTGCTCTATTTCAATGTTTTTTGTATTTAACTGCCTGGAGACAATATTTTTCGCTACTGCAATCATAACTCCACCACCTCTTCTTTTATTGTTTTTAATGTCATCGTTTGTAAATTGATTTCTATCCCGGCGGAAAACGTTGTATCTTGACATTCCTAGTTCTGCAGTGTGAATATCCGGATGTAACCAAGTTTCTGTGAAAATCAACACATCAAATATTGAAGTAGTTATTTCTAGTCTGAGAGTGTCCAGTTTAGTTCGAATTCCTCTGACGTTTTGATAATAAAGGTAACAGTGATTTAGTTTATTGTGTAGTTTTTTGGTGTATGCTGTTGAACGATTTTCGGAATAGAATGAACATATTTCATCGTGAGATTTGTTTCACCGCTATTTTTCCGTTGTTCTAATTCTATTATCAGATTCTTCATGTGATTTCGTTGAGTTATTGTCAAGTCCGGTTTTATCTTTATTCCATCGGTAATTTTAAATTAATTCCGAAGAATGTGTTTTACTTGGAAAGAATCTTCAAATTCCACTTCAATTGGTCTGATGACTCCAGGTTTTTTAGAATTGAATATTGATGAATTTTTTGAATATTTTTAGATTTTGTGTATGTATGTCATCAATTTTTTTGATAGTGGATATTATTATTTTTTAGTCATTTGTCAAATTTTCTTCTTGAGACAACTCACTTTCCGGTACGTTTAGAAAGATTGCATTTTTCGATTTTTCCTTCCTTTCTTCCAATTCCATTATGGTTTCACAAAGGTCTGGAATTTTTTGAGTCGGTTGATTTTGAGACAAGTTTTTGTAAACGGCGAGTTCGCCTTCCAACTTCGCCATTATATCCGACATATGAGAAATTGAAGCCATGATGTTGTTGGACTCCGCTATTATTTTTTGCAATCTGCTCTTTGTTGAATTTATTATTAGGGTTTATCATGACAGTTGTTAATTTGTCAACTGCTTCCTTTGCAATTGTGACGAAATTAATGGATTCCATATTAATTTAGATATCTGAAACTTTTCGTAAATATTTTTGAACCTCACAGTGCAACACCCCTGATTTATATTGGAATAGGTACCTACTGCCAGGTAAGGTTTAATATAGGTACCTGCCGCAGAGTTCACACTGTATTATTGGCACATTTATGATTAATTTCGCCTTTTGCTTTAAGCAATATTCAAGAATATAATTTTAACAATAAAATTGATATTTCGCACTGTAATATGTAGTATGTTTACTTAATTTTAAATAGCACTTTCTTTAACCTACACTGGTAACTGTTTTAAGCCACTATTATTAGTATAAACAATATTTAATAATATTATTATGAAGAGGTTAAGGGATACGTGTACTCACTTTGACAGTTGTAATAGAATATTCTGAGTGTAGTTTTAATAAATTCGCCACATACAGATTTAATTTAACCCGTATCACAGAAATGCAAATTGTCCCACACATATGATTTTAAAATAAAATTGTATGAAAGCGATAAAAAATTGAGAGACTTTTTATTTTAAAAAAAATAAGAAAAAGAATATGTATTTAATATTTTAAGTTTATTCTTTTTTAATAACTTTAATTCGAATAT
Organism: Limnephilus lunatus; assembly: GCA_917563855.2. NCBI lineage: Eukaryota > Metazoa > Arthropoda > Insecta > Trichoptera > Limnephilidae > Limnephilus > Limnephilus lunatus. Next base: position 25,773,201 of record OU830595.1, on the reverse strand, counting down.
TCGCAGGTGTGTATATTCAATATCAAAATTTTAATATTTAGAAATAAAAATGTTCTAATAAGCAAATCGGAAAATTTATTTTATCTAGATTTTAGAACAATTTTAAAATGTTCTAAAATTTAAAAAAAATAACCAAAAAAAGGAACATTAAAAATGCATTGGTTGGAAGAATCGGGAATTTTGTGCGCAAACCTTGACAGGTAAAAATTTATAGATATTTTTTCTTATTATTCGAAGGGTTAAACCAGTTTTCAGAATGTAAAATTCCAATTGTGGATTGATATGAAACACAATTCAAAGGAAAACATTATCTTATTCGAAGTGCAGTTATACAATTCTAGTTGCATACTCTGTGTATACTGCCAAAATCAAAGAAAAACTATGTTCATCATCTGAGTGTATTTGAAATATGCCGCATACAGATTAAATTTAAACTAATTTTGTGTTAAGAATGTAAATATCCAGTTGTGGATTCATCTGCTGACACATTTCGAAAGAAAAAATTCTCATATTCGAAGTGCTGTTATGAAATTCTACTTGAAGACTACACATGTATGTGTTGCCAAAATCAAAGAACTCTCAGAACACGAAAAACCATTTTCATGTTCTGAGTGTAGTTTTAATTCCCGCATAGAGATATAATTTAAACCAGTTTTGTGCCAGAAAAAAAAACATTTTCACATTCTGGGTGTAGTTTTCATTCGCTGCGTACAGATATAATTTAAACCAGTTTTGTGAACAGAATGTAAAATTTCTGTTGCGGTTTCATCTGCTGACACATTTCGAAGGAAAATATTCTCTTATTCGATGTGCAGTTATAAAATTCTAGTTGAAGACTATTTATTTAATGCTAGAATAAAAAAAAACATTGTCATTTTCTGAGAGTAGTTTTTATTCACCTCAAAATACAATGATAAATTAAATAACCAGTTGCAGATTCAAAGTGTACCGAGTGAAGCTTTACATTTGAAATGCAAACCAAATGCTGCAAAATTCTGAGAAAATGATTTTTCCCTGTGTTACTATTATTGTCATTATATTTCCTACGGGAATTTAATGTACCATCAATCATAGAATTGTATAAGAGAAACGCCTTATATCAAATATATAAAGAATATTTTATTCAAAAAATCCACCCCTCAGATAGCATAAGCAATAGATTTAAAACTAATGGCTTAATAGCCATCCCTGTGCTTAGAACAACTACGGCTCAGCATCACTATTTGTATTTAGGTGTAAGATGGTACAATTTATTATTGTCCAAAAACATAATTAATATAACGGGAACATTGAAATATGAACAATTTAAAAATCAAATTAAGTCCCTGAAATTGGATAATGATATATTGTACCCTTAATTTAATTTACCCTTACTTAAACTGAAATATTTAATATTAAAAGAATATGTTATATATATATATATATATACTGTTATTGTCCTTCTAAAACTATTTTTTCTAAATTATGTACCTTTGTCAAGTAATATTTGTATTTATTTTCATAATGTTCTTTGATCATTGCTTAAACATCTCATTAAAACACTTTAATTTTTTTTTTTTGCATATTAATACTCCTCCCATAAACACGAGCTCTTGAGCTCAATTTATGGAGTAGTAGTAATATAAAATGAATTATTGTATAACCTTGCACATGTAATCATTTGTATTGTAAAAACAAAATTTTTGAAATAAATAAATAAAATTTGTATGTAGCCTATAGCAAATCTACAATAAATCGTAAAATTAGTAGTGCAGACATACAGTTTTTTTTATTAGCTCCACACATGAGGCCCTGAGTAAAATAATTCACCTCAGGGCCTATGTCATCTTCGGGGACGCAATGTGGAGGGTCTTTTTAGGAAAAGTTCTGGGAAGGAATATGGTACGCGGGCGAATATGAATCCGGAACCAAACCTACCTTATGAACCTGGGCACCCCTGCTTAGTCACCAAACGTAGCAAACTACTTGAGGTCACGTATGGCAGAAATGTTTGTTATCCAAATAAATGATTTCCGGGGCGGCGGCATGCTGTTATTATGAAAAAATACATTTTAGAAAATGATCGAAATAGAAAGTTAAACAAAGACACTTTGAGCGTTCTAATATAGTAAAAAAAAATTCTAAGAATCCTAACATTCGTTGCAAATTGTCCCTTCAATTCGTTTAAAACTAACCATTTATATCTATTGCTACTTCTTTCCATGTAATAATCATTTGTAAAGATGTCACTTTCAATGGAAAGAAATAAATAAATCTTTTATGGGGGTAGTTTTAGTAAAAAAAATAAGTAGGTAAGATTCCTTAATATAGCACCCGACCCTCACAAAAGAGTTTTATGGTGGTGCAGTAATAAATGTTTACAACCGTATTTTGGTTGAAGTATAGTCTTCGATACCGAAACTACATCATGCCGTTCTGAGCAGAGAGGACATACCACCAAAACCTTCTGTCTCGACACACACTCCTTGCTTCATTCGCATTCATAAATCGTCTAATACAGATAAATCGGAATAAACAGATGCTTGCATGCGTTGCAGTGCACTCTATCGTAGGACTTCAGCGAGGTAAAATATACATTCAAACGTACTCTCTTTAAAATGATTTATCTGTATATTTCTGTTATTCTATCTCTTGGCGTGGCCCGACTGAAAGTATTTGATTCACTTGATCATGCCATGACTGTCTTGGCTTTCTTTGACTTCTTCCACAATTCACTTCGAGTCATATATTCCTTTTTTAATGCCCTAACTAACTAAGCGTACCTTTTAATCCTACCCATCAAGTGCACTTGACGTGATTTATCACCAATCGGTGCTATAAAAAGGTGAAAATTATTATAATTTTTATCGGCCTTGAATTCCTTCCAGATCTGCACAATTTAACATGGCTATAGGTACCCATAACTTAATTAGGTAGGTATATGGTTTTACAATACATAGGTACATATCAGGAATCTCATTTATACAGCATATCTACATTCATTCTTCCTCTGCCAGTTCAATGCCTCACGTTTCAATTTGGGAGGCGGGTATGGGTATCGCCGCCCCGGGAACTATTATTAGATAACCAAAACCTCTGCCATTGGTCACCCCAAGTAGTTCGCTACGTTTGGTGACTTAGTAGGGGTACCCGGGTTCGTGGGTTGAGGTTTGTCCGGGTCTTGGCGGCGAATGCATCTGCCTACCAGCTGCATGGCAGGCCGGATCGAGAGAGAATGGTTGAGGGAGTATCTTTGACATCTCTTATTTCTATTATTCTATCTCTTGGCGTGACCCGACTGAAAGTATTTGATTCACTTGATCATGCCATGACTGTCTTGGCTTTCTCTGACTTCTTCCACAATTCACTTCGCGTCATATATTCCTTTTTTAATGCCCTAACTAACTAAGCGTACCTTTCAATCCTACCCATCAAGTGCACTAGAGGTGATTTATCACATTTATTTTGATATTTATCACATTTATCACATTTATTTTATTTATAGAAGTGGTGCTATAAAAAGGTGAAAATTATTATAATTTTTATCGGCCTCGTATTCCTTCCAGATCTCCACAATTTAACATGGCTATACCCATAATTTTACTATACCTATGGTTTTACAACACATAGGTACATATCAGGAATCTCATTTATACAGCATATTATCTACGTTCATTCTTCCTCTGCCAGTTCAATGCCTCACGTTTCAATTTGGGAGGCGGGTATGGGTATCGCCGCCCCGGGAACTATTATTTGATAACCAAAACCTCTGTCGTTGGTTATCCCAAGTAGTTCGCTACGTTTGGTAAATTAGTAGGGGTACCCAGGTTCGTGGGTTGAGGTTTGTCCGGGTCTTGGCGGCGACCGGGTTCGTTGCATCCCTTTCATGCACTTGCAAATGAAATATGATAATCAGCGTTTGCGAGAGCGGTACGGTCGGGGGAAAGCGCGGTCGGAAAAGTCCCCCCCCCCCCCCCCGATTAAAGTTGACAAAGGGGCCGTTCAAGTATTATGTAACGCACTTTAGTGGGGGGGGGGGGGGGGTTGCACAACGAGTTACGTAACATGTTTTTTCTATTTAAATAAAAAAATAGGAATAAGAAACTTAATGCACATTCTTAAGGCTACGTCAATGTTTGGGTAAATTGTTTTAAGTTCCTTAAGTCTTAGAACCTAAAATGTAAAATCGCTTTGGTTTTTCGGGGCAGTTCTCCATCTCAAGCTATCGCTGTTAAATAAGATTGTAGATGGATACATTTATCAAAAAAGCACTTTTCTAAACCTCCAAATTTATGTCGTTACTAACATAGGTACTTACTCGCACTATTTTGAACTTCTTCAGTGTTCAAATTTTGATGGAATAAAATATTCCGATATAGGGTTTTCTCTTCTGTTGGTAAATATAAGATTTTTTAGATATCAAATCAAATCAAAAAATATTTATTGTACATATAAAAATACAAAAGGTATTGCTTATGGGTAGATCCCATTTCTTCCAGCTAACCACATACATGTTATATTATAATGTTCATACAAAGAATAATATTATAATTTTTATACAAATAAGAAAATACAGATAACAAGAATACAAAAATAGGTGTTTCATTTATGTGAGGTATTCACTTAAGGTGTAATGACATTTGTTTAGAAGTAATGTTTTGAGTGATGATTTGAATTTGTGTGTGTCTTGAATTTGTTTGATGTTATGTGGAAGGTTGTTATATACTTTAACGGCCATGTAATATGGTCCTTTTTGGACTATTGTTTTGTTTGCTTTGGGAATTGATAAGTTTTCTGTGAATCTTGTAGCGTATTTATGTGTCGAGTTTTTTTTGTGGAAACTTGACTATAGATGATTGCACTAGCATGCATAGTTCCATTATATATATATATATATATATATATATATATATATATATATGTCTGTGACTGTCAGAATTTTCAGATGTTTAAACAAATGTCAACATGAATCCAGACGAGCAGAGTTTGTTATTTTACGCATGCATCTTTTTTGGATGATAAAAACATCTTTAGCGCTTACTGAGTTTCCCCAAAAAATTATACCATATTTTATTATTGAATAAACATAACCATAGTATGCGGCTATTACTGATTCAATGTTCAATATTTTTCTCAGTGTAGGTACCTAGAACAAAAGAAAAGCTACTGATTTTTACTACTATTTTTGATACATGTTCTTTCCAGTTTATATTTGTATCTAGTTGTATTCCCAGCAGTGAACAAGTTTGGGAGGGTTCGATAATATTATTATTAAAGTTTACATTTATGTTTATAGGTGAAGCTTGCACTGGACAAAATTTTAAAATTTGAGTTTTATTTGTGTTGAGTGACAGATGTTGTGATAACAGCCAGTTTGCTATTAATTGGCAAGTCTCGTTAACATGTTTGTTAAATTCGTCAACGTCTCCATTACATTCAAACAACAAAGCGGTGTCATCAGCAAACATTGAACATAGATGCGGTCAGAACACGAAAAAGGTTACTCTCCACCGTGAATCAGCGAGTGCGTTCTTGTACGTCCCTTTTGAGAACATGATTAGTTGCAGTCGGGACACGAAAAAGGTTTTTGTCCACTGTGGGTTAACATGTGATTAGACGACCCTTACGATAAAATGAATAGTGGCAATCGGGACATGAAAAAGATTTTTCTCCTCTGTGGGTAAATATGTGACGTTTCATTTGTTATTTTGTAGAACATGTATATTTGCAGCGAAAAAGGTTTTCATCCACTATGGGAAAACATGCGATTTTTTTATTTCTCTTCGTATAAGCATAGTTACACTCACAACATGAAAAAGGTTTTTTTTTCACTATGAATCGCGCTGTGGATTCTTAAATCTCCCTGTCGAGAACTTGAATAACTGCATTCGGGACATGAAAATGGTTTTTTCCGCTATGTAGGTATAACCATGTGATTTTCTTTGAAGAACGTGAATACTCGCAGTAGAAACATGTAAAAGGTTTTATGTCAATGTGAGTCAGAAAATGAATTGTAAGAAGTTTCTTTGTACAACATGAATACTTGCAGTTGGGAGATGAAAAAGGTTTTTGTCCAGTGTGGATATGTGAATTTTTAGATACCGTTTTGTAGCGCATGAATAGTCGCCGTCGAGAAATGAAAAAGGTTTTTCTCTTCTGTGAATCATACTGTAGATTTTTAAAACTTCCTTTTTAGAATTTGTAAAACTGCATTTGGAACATGAGGAAAGACTGTTAAATTATGGAGATCCGGAAGGAATACAAGGCAGATAAAAATAATAATAATTCCCAATTTTTTTATTAATAGCAACTTGCATAAATAAAATAAACAATATACGCATGTATCGCAAGTTAAAAATCTTTTCTTTTATTGATTACCGCAAACGCGATTAAAACAAGAAAAAAGGTATTTAAGCGACTTTACAGTACTTTGTGCAACTTAATTGTGACTTTCAGGTAAAAATTTTCACTTGGGCGTTACGTAACGTTGAGGGGAGGGGGGGGGGGGGGGTCGTATAAGAAAACGTTATTGCGCGTTACATGGGGGGGAGGGGGGGTCAAAAATCTTCAAAAATTGCATTACGCAATACTTGAACGCCGCCAAACACAAATTTCGACTTCATAAAAAATTGGACCGTCCCAGGGGGGGGGGGGGAATGTGCTTTTGAGTGGCACCCCCCCCCCATTGGGTGGCACCCGGGGCGGGACCCCCTCCGCTCCTTGTGCTCCCCCCAGAAAAAAATCCTGGATCCGCCCTTGGATACGCTGGATACAATCACCCAGCGCTTGCCACCTCGAGGACTTTCACCAACCTGTCCCATTGTCTTGTCTATATTTTGTAATACTAACACATATTCTACCTTGTATTTCCCGCTAAGAACTTGCATACTGCTTGCTAACAACGTGTGCAGGGACATTGGAGGTCTAAATTCGTTCTAAACTAAATGTACCTTCGTTCTTTCAAAAAAATTAGAGTCCTTGCGAGAGCCTTGAAGGAGTAACCATCTGTTACTTATACCAGGGCGGGTAAGTGGTGGATAATAACCTCCAATGCACATCAACGACCTATTATTGTCATGTGCACCGATTCATTGTTATGCGGATGACAGTACAGTCTATGATAGCTTTTTGTTTGATAAGCCTCCAAAGAGCACACAAACCCCTAGAGGTTCTTGAGCTCGGAGGGTTTTGAAGCAGAGAATGGACGGTTACCTCGAGAGTGTTTTTTCTTAGGGTAAGAATAACCTCGTCGATTTTAATGTTTCAAATACCCAATCATGTTTGATAACGTCTAAAAGGGATCGAAATGATAATCTTGTCTCCTTCAACGGAAGCATTCTTCCGAACAGGACCTCCATTGCTATGCTTGGTGTAACTCTAAGTGACCAGCTCATGTATGGGGGCTCCATCGAAACCAGAGTTAATTTAGCGTCTCAGGAACTGGGCGAACTGTACAGGGCCCGCAGATACTTTAATAGTACACAACTGCTAACCCTGTACAAATCGCAAGTGCGCCCCACGGTTGAATTTGGCAGCAACCTCTGGTCTGGAGCTCCAAAATACCTTAAAAAACCCTTGACTCTGTGCAGAAACAGGCGCTCCGTTTGATAGATTCTCCCATCTTAACAGACGGATTGCAATCTTTAGAGCACAGGCGTCACGTGTGGGAGTACTGTCCTTGTTCTACCGGAATTACAATGGAAGATGCTCTGAGGAACTAGCGTCATTGATCCCCTCGGCACCGGTGCATAGTCGGGAAACACGCGCCCAACATTTGTACACGGTTGACATTAGTCACATGAGAATGGTGCGTTTTGACGACTCGTTCTTGAGTTCAACAGCTCGGCTGTGGAACGATTTACCGGCCTCTGTGTTTCCTCCCTCCTACAACATGGGTCTCTTCAAGACCCATGTTCACTCCTTCCTTTCCTCAAAAAGACCCCCCACACAGCATCCTCAAAGATGACATAGGACCTGTGAGAAATTATTTTCCTCAGGGCCTCCTATGTGGAGTAAATGTAAAAAAAAAATGATTGTTTTTTTTTTTATTTCATTTAACAAGAGTTAACTATGTGTATAAGTGTAAAAAAATGCAAATTTCAGTAAACAATAGATTTTTAACATGTCTAAAAAAGTTTCGGTTTCGGTTTCGGCGGAAACTGAGACAGAGATCGAAGATTCAGTTTTATTTATTTTCATCTAGAATCTAGACTGTCCTTTCACTCGTAAAGAAGGTAATTAGAGTTTATAGTCTACTTTATCTGTGCCCATTGTTTATGAAAAAATCTGACATTCCTTCCAATTCCTCGGCTAAATTCATGCCCACGTGCAATGCTTCTTTGAACTAATTAGACATTCGTGCGTACTTCTTTGCTTATTTTGGGTCTATCAGAATATCCTTTCTTTCATAATATTAAAAAAATAACTTTTTCAGGGACGTGTCTTCAACTAGTTATATATAACCGATATTGTGTTCTGTTCCGTCTCTACGAAATTGCAATTGCGAAACCATCGCGAAACTATCGGGGTTGTGTTGGTGAGTACATTTTCGTTTTACTAGTTTACACGTTTTCAAATGTTTTTTCACCTACTCAGCAAAAATAATTCTAAACAACGATTATATTCGGAATTGCGGTATTCCACCAGGGCGTGGTTTCATGTGAAATAACTAATTATTAAATTTGCGTACTAAGTATTGGATATGAGCCCGCGACCTTTGGATTGGAATTCCTAAATAATTAATATTTTGCTAATCTAGTAATTATAAGATTTAGCTAATTTCAGCGCCTTTTTCGTGAAAAATCACCTAAAAGGCGCTGGATTAGTTGTACGAAGTTTTTTTTGGTACTGCGTGTTTTCATCCCGCGACAAAATATCCTACGGACAAAACATCCTTCAACAAAATATCTACTAAAACCTAACCTTACCTAAGCTAACCTTATTTTACATTTGACTATTTTTGAACAATAATTTATTGTCTTCATTCCAGGATGTCTGTATTATTTTTGTCAAATTTTACTATTTTTGACCAATAATTTATTGTCTCATAAAGGATGTCTATATAACTTTCTTAGGATAAACGTCCTCCATCTGCTTGATGTGCTGTCACTTTTTGTAGGTTATGTTATGTTGGACTTCACCCATTTCGTCGATTTGTAAACCTGGACTTAAAACATCAATTTTCTATATGGAAATTCCTCGATCTCGTTACAAAGTTCCGCTTTTCACTAACAAAATCCATGATTGTTTTATATTTTACTGCTCCAAGGTAAATCGTGTTGTCTTTAACGGTTGTTACTTACACTTATATAAGGCGGCTAACCGCCTAGTCTAGTCCTTCTGCGGGACCGTCCCACATTGACAGTTGTAGTCGCGCATTTAAATATTTACAAAAATTTTTAATGTTGTATATGGCAGTAAAATAAACTTCCTCTATCTTTAGTTTATTTTAAGCCATTTGGTTTAAAGTGCAAGACAAAATTTGTCCCTAGAAAAGGCCCGAAGATATCGATCTAGGGATTGATTTATTTATGTTACAAGCAACAATCAAAGAGCGCCAATGTAGTAGGGATTGAGTTGTTTTGTTAACGAATAAGAGCACACCGTGACACGTAATATTGATAACCCGTTTTTGTCATACAAATTAAATCAAATTATTTGTTGACCATGCCGCCGATCGCGAAAAAGCGATGTTGTTAGTTCAGTGAAGACTTCCAAAAAGAATTTCCTTTTTGGCAAAAGATTTTACCTTCATTTCTGAATGTAATTTTAATTCGCCGCATACAGATTTAATTTAATCCAGTTTTGTGTTCAGAATGTAAAATTCCAATAAGATTCGTCTGCTGACATATTTCGAAGTAAAATATGCTCTTATTCGAAGTGCATTGGAGGAGACCCCACCACTTTCCAGTAAGGAAAATATTCTCTTTTCCGAAGCATTTATAAAATTCTAGTTGCAGACTATCTGTGTGCTGCCAGAATCAAAGAGAAACCATCTTAATGTTCTGAGCGTAGTTTTAATTTGACGCATACAGATATAATTTCAACAACTTTTGTGTTCAGAATGTAAAATTTCATCTGCTGACATATTTCGAAGGAAAATATTATTTAATTCGAAGCGCAGTTATAAAATTCTATTTGAAGACTATGTATTATGTGAAAATCAAAGAGAAACCATTTTTATGTTCTGAGTGTAGTTTTAATTCGCTGCAGATTTAATTTAAAACAGTTTTGTGTTCAGAACGTAAAATTTCTGCCGTGGATTCATCTTTCGAAGGAAAACATTCTCTTATTCGAAGTGCAGTTATGAAATTCAAGTTGAAGACTATGTATGTGTAGCCAGAATCAATGAGAAAATAAGTTTAATAACAAGTTATCATCATATTAAATGGTTACCATTCTTTATTTCCGAGATCAGTTTTTAAACATGATTTTTATTGAAAGAATGCTCTTCCTCACGAATATGGGGTTATAAAAATCGGCATAAAGAGAGGTCGTAATAAAAAAAGGATTTCCACCCCCCTTCCCTCCCCGGATCACACCCACCCACGCTACGCTACTGTGTCCCGCATTGACATTTTATAAAGTTGGCCGCCTTACACTTATACCTTTTGTTTAGGTCCAAGACGAATGAAAACTTTTAAGCCCTTTATTTATTTTCGTTTATTTTCTCTTTATTAACACTGTTTCGTTCTGAAACAGCTTAAAAACTGAAACCCATTTTCCCAAGTCCTTGCATTGTTATGTTCTCCTTTTGTTCCTCTCCTCCCTTGAAAATCCCTACTTGCTTACTACAAGAATAATATGATGTTGACTACCTACCTGGCACACATACACAACCTTGCATAAAAATCGAAAATTACTCACATTAATTCGATTGAAAAATCGTCGTGAAATCGGTTGACACCTCGTTATTGAAATCTGGCTTGAAAGTTCGTAACATACTAATTTAAATAAATTGTGACCACCTTTGTGCCATCATCGTGGAAGAGCAGTCGCCACCTAGATTGGACCATCACAGCAAATGAATCCTGCAAAAGTAGCTTTCTCCTTTCCAATTGCCATTTGCTGTGATTTGACTTTAAAAAACGCCGTCAATTGTCTTGTATCATACAAGTAAAGATATAAAGTTCACACTCTCTCGTGTCACGATATTGTTCTTTGACAAAAACATTCATTTGACTGTTATTTTTTTAGATTGCTGTGTGAAAAATACTTGTTCTGTTCACCGAGCGGAAGTTTATTTATTTATATTTATTTACGCCCTAGTGGGCTTTTACAAGCATAGAAGCAAAAATATAATAACAATAATAATTATATACTCGTATGTTACTAAACCAATAAAAAAGAATAAATAATAAAGCAATCATCATCACAAGGTATAGAACATCATAACAGAAATTAAAAACATAAAAAAATTAAACATCATAAAAGAAATGAAATAGTTTGAGTTATAAGAAAAAAACAGTAATTAGACCAGAAATACAATTAAGTGCAATGTGTAAAAGCTAGTCAGTAGGTATAAACAAACAATTATATGTGTATAATAATGTAGGATGATAAAACAGAACTAAATAGAACAGCAAAATAAAATAAAATAAGGTTATAAATTACAGGTAAGATTTTAAATGATAGGAGGTTATATGAAAAGAACAAAAATAAAAAAATTAATTATTAGCAGATAAAATAGAGATGAGTTGTCTCTTGAAAATTGCAAAATTGTTAACACCAAATATATCTATAGATTCACAATGTTTATTTGCAAGGCTATGCATTCTAGGGATTGGTGAATTAATAGAATAGTTAGTATTAAGGGTATTGTTAAAGTTGAAAATATCTTTATTGCGAGTTAGTCTGGCAGGTATATTAATACAGATTAATTCTAATCATAATATCAATTCTAATAATTTTGAATAAAAATAACAAATTAATTAACACTCCTTTATCTGATAATTTAAGGAGTCTGGTTTCTGCGCGTAAGTTATTATAATTTATAAGTTTGATTGGAATTTTCATTTTAAAATTAATATACCGAAGGAATTTGTTTTGTACCTTTTCCAATAATTGAGAATGGACTTTGTAATATGGTAACAAAATGGTGGAATTGTACTCTAATTTGCTTCGTACTAACGAGCAATACAGATTTTTTAAGGTTGATACATTTTTAAAATTTGCACCCATTCTCAAAATAAAACCAAGAATTCTCATTGCATCACTTTTTATTTCATCGATGTGAACATTGAACTGTAGACTCTCATGGAATATGATACCAAGATCACGAATCTGTGATACACGAAGAAGATTATCACCGTTTTTAGATTTTCACGGCCAAAAGCATTTTCGTTGTTAGTTTTTGGGGTGTTTTGCCGTGTTGCGCTACCTCCTACTATAGCCGACGTTTCGGACAGCGTTGCAGTGTCCATCATCAGGGCAGATCCGGTAGATCCGACGATGTGTAATTGTTAGTGTAGAGTGTGTGATTATTTACTTGGAAGCGATACCGTGTCGCCAGCTTCAATTCACTACGAGCTGGTAGGTATTTCAGGAGAAAGGGAACTGCGATTTTAGTGAAAGCGCAGTATTTACGTTAGCCTGGGGTCCGTCCATGCGAGAATTGCCGACGAAAGTGGCGCCATCGTTATTCTAGAATCAGACAACAGAGTTCAAGTGGTTAAAGCGAAAGTAGCCAATATAAGCAAAAAAGGTTTTATACCTTTATATTGTATTATTATATGGTATTACAGTATACTTAGACATGGTATTTTTTTGCGTTTAGCTTTGGTGTAGCCGTCAATTACCGGATACCAAGAGCTGTTGAGCTTAGCTCCGTCGTCTCTATTAATATTAATTGGATTTTTGTAGATTTCGATTGCCTCCGTAATCAGGCGTGATCTGTAAGTTTTGGGTCTTCCCAGGACCTCAGGAACGAATCCAAAGTAATGGCCGGTCTCAATTAAGTGCTCGGCGATTGCCGATTTATCAGGGTGGCCGAGTTTACAAGCACGAAAATGTTCAGCTATCCTTTTGGAAATCGTCCGCTCTGTTTGGCCTACATAAACTTTGTCACATCCGGAACAGCTGAGTTTATACACTCCATCTGCTTCCAGAGGAAACTTAGTCTTTGCAGACCTCAGTAGGTCGTGGATTTTAGTAGTGGTTCCGAAGACAGTCTTGATGCTTTCTTTTCTCAACAGCCTGGCAATTCTGTCTGTCACATTGTGAACGAAAGGCAGGAAAGCACAGGCTTTTGACTCTTGTTCAACTCTGTCTTCGTTCGGTGTACCTACTGAGGTCTGCAAAGACTAAGTTTCCTCTGGAAGCAGATGGAGTGTATAAACTCAGATGAGAGTGACTTTGCAAATAACTTATGTATAGGATATGACAATGTATGCATACAATTAACTAAGAACATGGGTGGAACTTTGTCAGGTCCTGCAGATTTACGGGAATCAAGACTCTTTAGCTTGGATATAATATCACCAATAGTTACAGTACAGTCATAAATATTAAGAGTCTCAACCAAATCGGAGCATGAGATATTGCTATCTACATTTGCATTAACATATACACCGCTAAAAAAATCCGCAAACAGATTGACAGTTTCCTGGAGATTTTGAGATACTTTAGAATCGAATGACATACAAGGAGGTATATAAGTACAGTGATCTTTTTGAGATCTGACATATTTCCAAAAGAAATTTAAGTCGTTCATGATAGAGCCTTAGTTACCTCGAGAGTGTTTTCTCTTGGGGTAAGAATAACCTCGTCGAATTTAATGTTTCAAAGACCCAATCATGTTTGATAACGTCTAAAAGAGATCGAAATGATAATCTAGTCTCCTTCAACGGAAGCATTCTTCCGAACAGGACCTCCATTGATATGCTTGGAGTTACTCTAAGTGACCAGCTCAGGTATGGTGGCTCCATCGAAACCAGAGTTAAATTAGCCTCTCAGAAACTGGGCGTACTGTACAGGGCCCGCAGATACTTTAATAGTACACAACTGCTAACCCTGTACAAATCGCAAGTGCGCCCCACGGTTGAATTTGGCAGCCACCTCTGGTCTGGAGCTCCAAAATACCTTAAAAAAACCCTTGACTCTGTGCAGAAACGGGCGGTCCGTTTGATAGATTCTCCCATCTTAACAGACGGATTGCAATCTTTAGAGCACAGGCGTCAGGTGGGAATGCTGTCCTTGTTCTACCGGTATTACAATGGAAAATGCTCCAAGGAACTAGCGTCGTTGATTCCCATGGCACCGGTGCATAGTAGGGAAACACGCCAAACACGCGCCCAACATTTATACACGGTTGACATTAGTCACATGAGAACGGGTCGTTTTTACGACTCGTTCTTGAGTTCAACAGCTCGGATGTGAAACGATTTACCAGCCTCTGTGTTTCCTCCCTCCTACAACATGGGTCTCTTCAAGACCCATGTTCACTCCTTCCTTTCCTCAAAAAGACCCTCCACACAGCATCCTCAAAGATGACATAGGCCCTGAGGGAAAGTATTTTCCTCAGGGCCTCCTGTGTGGAGTTAATGTAAAAAAAAATAAAAAGAGCCTTCGACATCACTTATTTTTTTTTTGTAACATTCAGCAGAAAGCGTATTGCAGTCTTCCCTCATTTTTTTAAATGCAATATAGTCGATAGCCCGGCGACTTTGTTTGAATCTCTTATGAGATAATTTTTTAGGTAAAATAAGTCTACCAAATCTTTTGAAAACCATGTTGGGTACTGAGTTTCCCCGTACGTTGTTATGTAAAGCAAGTAGGTACATGATAAAATTTTCGGGAAGGAGTGTTTCGCGAAGTCGGCAACACCGGAGGTTCTCGCGGATTGGCGCCGCTCAGTGGCCTGACCCAACAGCGGGACCCTTTCCCCCCGCGGCCCGTTTTTGCTTCCCCCTCGGTCCGCAGGGACCACGCGGAAAAAACAAGCCAGCCGTTGAGGTAACCACCCGCGCTCTCGCGCACGCCGTAGGCCGTTAAACCTAACATATGATTTTACACAGTCCTAATCTGAGAGCGGGGAGAAAGTACAATTGGTCCCCCGTTCCGGAGTGGTATTCTACGCGGGAAGATGTCCAAATAACGTATGGAGTACGTGACGACAATGCTGCCCGACAACGCCGTGGGTTGCTACTTTGTACCCTTTATTGTGTCCATGTTAATTTCCTAGCACCTGCGCGTTAAACCCAGACTTGGAGAGAGAATTAGCTAGTATTCAGGTAGCCAATTTACCTTGATGTAATTCCATGTAAAATGTAACCAATTTCAGAATGCAATACACTGCTTTTGTTACCCCGAAACATTCTTTGCTTTGAGACGAGTCATGTGTGGAGTTTCCCAATCAACCATTTCTTGCTGCCCACTCGCCCCCTGGGTGAAGAGAACCTGCTCTACCACCGAACGACTGAGCTAGACACCGGAACCAGGTTTGCTGTAACTTGGGGGCCTTTTATTTAACCCTGGCTTCCCCCTGGGGCTCCTCTGTTTTTAAGTTAACACTGGCGCCGCAACTGGGGGCACGAGAGGTGGTTGATTTTTTTTCTCATGTCTGTCACCTTTGAAATTCCACACGTGAGCCGTTTCGGGCGAAACTAATTGTTCAACAAACCTTTACTATCATATGTCCCTTATTGCCCTGCCGAATTTCGTGAAAACCGCTGTAAAACAGTGACTTTTACGAAGTCGGGAGACAAAAAATCATGTAAAAAACCGTTGGTTACTAAATTGCACGCATAAATGAGTGCAGCCATTTTGGATCCTTCTAGAAACCGCTGTTTCCGCGCCAAATCCCAACCGTCGTCCAGGCGTGGGAATATTTGCGCGCGGACGGGGAGAGCATTGCAAATGGCCGGCAATACCTACTTATAATACCGCACAATGCGCGTAACATTAGTGCCGTCTAATGGTAGATGTTTGTACTTAAATAACAGACAGAAGGCCTAGTGGATTAAATCACATTCGAAATGATATTTTATTCTCACGTTTATTCCAGAACAAACAAACGAAATAGAGATGTTTTCTTTTCAACTTTGCTCCGATTGTTTTGTTAGAAGTGTTGTCAATTTGCAGCGTTTATAATCTCATCTCGTGAATAATTAATGACATTTCCTTTCCCAATGTGTTTATACAGGTACAATATTTTCCAGTATTGTGAAGTGAATTAAGTGTCAGCTGTTAAAAAAACACTCCAGTGACCTTTTTTTTCAAAAGTGTTTTTTAAGTGTTTTGTTTTTTAATTAAACAAAAGAAAAGTGAATAATCAAATTACACAAAAATTAATAATATGACTTTTTAGATGAACAATCTAATAATTCCAAGTTTAAATAGGTTGTTTTCATTAAAAAGTGTGTTCTGTTTCTTCCGGAAAGTGCAATTTCGAGTTTTTTTCTCTCTTTTCGGTACAAGCGTTCCCAAGTGAATAAAAGTGCCTACAAAATTTTTTTTTACGTTTTCTAGGGGAACCCCTGCGAAAAATTTTTCAAAAATTTGACACTTAGAAAAATTTCAAATTTTTTTTTCTCCCATAGTTCATCACAATGGAAAACAACCAAGCATATGCGTCATCGGACTTAGGTGTCATTCCCAATGTGCACAGTTTATCAAAGTCTCAACTACAGTCTGCTTTGAAAAACAGAGGACTTTCACCAATAAACAAATCAAAAGCTGCAATGAAGGCTTATGCATTGTTATTTAACAAAAAGTTTATCAGAAGAATAAACCTCGCTTCATCGAATGAAAACAACCCACGTGTTACTACCCAAGTTTTGGAAGTTCTTGTCCCTAGTAAAGAACCTGGAACAATTGTCAAAGTGAAACAAGATACTGCATCCATCACTGCACAAGAGAAAATCTACGACCTCTCCTCTTGGAAAATCAAATACAACGGTGGTTCCAAGAACATTCCATTGGATGTGCTGCGGAGAAATTTTATAAAAATTATTTTTCCGGAATTAACCCCTTTGCACCGCATTCAAAAAGCAAAATGCAAAGATGGGGTTGTGCACAAAACAGCACTGTGTGTCATCACAATTTTTTTTGTAAGCTTACAAAGTCTTACTATTGTTGGTAAGTGTCAATTACATGTCCATCGTTTCGTTAATGAAACAAGTTGTAAATTATTTTGTAAATTATTGCATACTCTCATTGAAGGTACTTTCAAATGTTGCTTTTGCACTATTTTTCTTTCCCTCACGGCAATTTGTTTTTTTTTCTTTTTTTTTTCACCTGTTCTAAAACTGATCACTTTGGAACGGAGACACTTTTCGAGTTTCAATATGTGGGAAGTCATGAGCCCATTGGTTGTTTCTCAACACGTACACTATGCAATGTTCATGCCATGTCATATCTTGCCTTGTCATGTAATTTTGTAATTTTTCTTCTATTTTTTGTTGCATTTTTGTCGTGTGGAAAGGAACTTTCTCACCTGTTTTATTTTGTTCATGTAAAGTAGTTGACAATTGCCATCGGCGTGTCGTTCTAGAAGTCGGGTTTTGTAAATTCCAAAGTGTTAAATTCCGACTCAGAACCAGTTAACTATTTTTACATTTTTTTTCCTTTTCTTTTGTTCATCGTGAGTTGTAAAACCTTCCGAGGTATCTCTAGTATGAAAATCAAATAGTGGTTACTTACATAGTCGCCTCTCGTGTATATAAGTTTTTTCAATTTTTTCTTCTTAAATTAAAAATTGATGGCGTCCTACCCAAATTCATGCTTATGTACTCAAATTGGATATCGACACGTCCATTTTGGAATTCGTATTTATAAAACCAATGATTGGTCTTTATAATCCTGTATATAAATCAATTTGGCTCGTTTCAACTAAAGTACGTAAAACCGAATCATCCGGTCTTTGGTTGTTATAACAAGTCACTGTTTTTTTGTTTTTACGTTACGTATGTCTTGCATGGCACGTTTTAACCCTACGGGACAGGTTAATAAAACCTCATCCTGATTCTCGAATTCACATTCATCTTTTATATGTTCATTTAACCAAGTGTTTACAACTTAAAAATTGTACATCACGCGGAACGCTGGTAGCGATACAAAAGGCATGTAAAATCACAACCGGTCCTTTTGTTTTCCTCACTAAGGGTTGCTACAATAGGCAGTTTGTAAAACCATTATAGGTCTGTCTTTGTTTTAAGTACTTGGTGTAAGTAGAAATATACAAAGTTTTCAGGTGAAAAAATGTAATAAGCAGTAATTGTTGAATGAAACACTAGTATATATTGAATTATTTGGCGGGTGGGAGATTAGCCGACGTAGCTCAGTTGGTAGAGCCGTTGACCGGATATCAGAAGGACGCGGGTTCAAGTCCCGTCGGCGGCATTTATCTTTTCTCGGGAGATTTTTTCAATGTTGATGAGTGTTTCATGCTAATAATTATTGCTTATAATAATTGTTACTCCTACACGTGCTATACTGGATTCCATCTCATGTATTGACCACCTCATGGTCAAATAAAACTAGCCAATAACATCTATTGTATACGAATCTACACTAACTGATCACTATACCACCATACTTGCCATACAGTTATATGTACAACCAGAAAGACAAAAAACAAAAAAACACAACAAATATAAGAAAAATTAACTGTGATGGAATTCTTCATTCGCTAAGGAGTAAATCATGGTCTGAACTGTATGAAATTACAAATCCAGATGATGCCTGGACATACTATATAAATTACATACAAACTACCATTAACCAACAAACTAATATTTCTATAAAACATGCTCCAAATAACCTCTTACCAATTAAGCCATGGATTAACCACACTATTATTAAACCTATCCGTAAACGTAACAAGCTCCACAAAAAAGTTATTAACAATCCTTACGATATACAACTTCAAAATTTTTTATAAAAGATATAGAAACATATGTACCCAAATAATAAGAAAGGCCAAAGAGATATATTACAAACAGAAAATAGAAAATTGTAATAATGATCCTAAAAAAATTTGGAAAACACTTAAAGAAGCCACTCATTCTCAACCTTATCCTATAAATGACTTGAAACAACTTACTATAAACAATAAAATAATTAGTTTTTCTAGTAATCCCAATATTATTGTTAATCACGGAAACAAATATTTTTCAAAAATTGGTGAAGAACTCGCAAAAAATATCGGTGAAAGTTCTATCAACTCCAGCACACAAGGCTGTAATACAAAATGGCCCATTAACTTGAATTTTAGTTTAAAAAATATTTCGAATGAAGATACTAGAACGATCATAAACTTATTAAAGAACTCATCTTCAACAGGCTTGGACGACATTTCAAATATTGCCTTAAAAAAACTTTTACCAGAAATCACCATTCACCTTACAAATCTCATTAACTTAAGTATCCCAAAGGC
Source organism: Limnephilus lunatus (assembly GCA_917563855.2). NCBI lineage: Eukaryota > Metazoa > Arthropoda > Insecta > Trichoptera > Limnephilidae > Limnephilus > Limnephilus lunatus. Next base: position 25,753,847 of record OU830595.1, on the reverse strand, counting down.
CAATTCCCAGATAAACTTAAACACGGAATCATAATCCCAATACATAAAGTAGGTTCTATAGCGGAAACAACTAACTATCGTCCAATAAAATTACTAAATTCACTTTCCAAAGTCTTTGAAAAAGCAATCAACGTTCAATTGGTCGAATACCTTGAAAAAAATAATATATTATCCCACAATCAATTTGGCTTCAGGAAAAATAAAGGCACCTCCGATGCCATTGCGACAGTTACCGACTTTTTAAATGAAAACTTAGACTAATAAAAAAAAACTAATACAAAAACTATCAAACATCGGAATAAATGGGAATGAACTTAGTATTATTACTAATTACCTTTCAAACCGTAGACAAAGTGTTAAAATCAATAACTGCCTCAGCAATCAATTGCCAATTAGTTTTGGCGTGCCTCAAGGAAGCGTTATGGGTCTCACTTTATTCCTAATTTACATAAATTAACTGTGTAATCTACCAATAGATGCCAAAATCGTTAGTTTCGCTGATGACACGATTCTCCTCTTCAAATCAAGTAACCGGTATGATGTTTACATAAAAGCAAACAGGGGCATAGTTATTGTTAAAAGATGGTAAGACAATAACAATGAATGTGTCAAAAACCAAATACATTGAGTTTAGTATTAATCCGTCCCTAAGTAACCCTGAAAATAATATTCATATATGTGCTTGCCCCCTGTCAAATGCTAATACATGTGATTGCCCCTATCTAGAATGTGTTACAAAAATCAAATACTTGGGAATTATTTTTGACAGTAATTGAAAGTGGAAAGAACATATTATCACTACAGCAAACAAACTTAGAAAATCTATATACTTCTTTAGACAAACTCGTAACTTTCTTAACTTGAACCAACTCAAAACAATTTACTGTGCACTATGTCAATCTCTAATCGAGTACGGTATCATAGCCTGGGGAGGAGCAAATGCTGCCGCCATTGATCCGATCTCCAAAGCCCAGAAACTTATTATAAACATTATTCTAAAACTACCGATCACAAGCAGTTCGGATGAAATCTTTAGGAGAATCGGTGTTTTGGACATTAGGCAACTTTATGCAAAAAATATACTAACTTACCTATTCAAACATAGAACTGTTTTTGACAATATTCAAACTGTTCATGATACGAGAACCAAATGGCAAAATCTCTTACTTATCCCTTTCGCCAAAACAACGTTTGGTCAAAGAAACTTCAGATACTTTGCAACTAAACTTTATAATACACTTCCACTGACCATTAGACAGCACACTAATTATGTAAAATACAAATCAGATACCAAGTCTTGGATCACTAGCAAAGACAGATCATATATTAACAATATTTTTTATAACCTCCTAGTGCATGCTTTCCCTTTGGTACAATGCTGATTGTCCTTGTACCTTTAAATGCATATAACATTGTTGTTGTTATTCTTATTCTTCTTTTTATATTAAACTACTTATGTTAAAATGCGCCTGCTCTCAACACAGGAATTCCTAGTGAGACAGGCACAGTACAATCACCTATGTAACTTGATAAATAAAGATTATAATAAATAAAAATAAAAAATCAATAAGTTAATTTTATGGATTTATCACAGTCACATGGTCTAATTTGTATCTCAATTTTATCTGGTTTCAGATAAACAGAACTAACAAGTCCTTACGAAGAAGCATGGATTCTACCTGTATCAGTTTAGAACTGGAGACATGTGTGGAAGAAAGTTCTGATTTGTCCTTTACTGAATTCGATGTAGATCACGCATTCATCAAGGCAGAATGTTCGGAATCGATTTCAGGTATTTCTTTGTCATTATTTATTTAGTAAGTTATTGTCATTCATGCGCAACATAATCGAAACTACAGGTTTTTACTTGGCTATCGACTGTTAACGATCGCATTATGCATGCCCTAATCAGCTTAACCAATCTAAGCGTACTCTAACAGCGTTTGTCTTTGTTTATAGTTTATATTGTACCTACTATAGTCGTTTGTCTTACAATGTTTACAGATATTCTTGAATTTTATCTTTGGTTTAATCGAATTTAGGTTTAGTTCTTGTAATATGGGGATATTTTCTCAATTTGAAATATATTTTACTTAGTTTTCCCTGTCCATTGACTTTGTATATCATCTTTATCTTAAGTTAGTTCCTATTTTATTGAATACTATAAAGAAAAAATCAGAGTGTAAAATTCATACGCGGTAGAAGTGAAACCTTCAGAAAACTAAAGTTGACAAGAATGGGAAGGCTATGAAGCACCGCACAAAGAGGGGACCGATAGGCTACGAAGCACCGCACAAAAAGGAGACCGATTATTGTATCTTATTCTCTAGCAGGCTAAATCATATAGATTTATGTGTTTGTCTCTTTTTAGTGCGCTTTTTTTCGTTTCATCGAGTTACATTTCACAACGGTGCTAAAGAAGTTTTCACTTCAAAAAACTAATATTTCCGGTATTGTATTACTTACACAGGATCTCATTGTTTGCTTTGTTATTTACACATGTTCTTAACCATGTTTTCTGTTTATTGCTGTTTTACACGCTCAAAATGGTAATTTTGCATTCTTATTACAGTTTACCTCTTATTCTTTAAGATAAACCATGTAAAAGCCCAAAGACATTAAAATAAATTAATTTAAAGTGTATTGTATATTGCAACCATGTAATAGACAAATTTCCAATAGTCATACGACATAGTAAGCATACCATTTGTATTTCAAAATTTTATCAAAAAATAATTGTTATTAGGTAAAATTTATGCATCGGAGCATTCTAATACAGAGGGACTCACCATCAAAGCAGAGCTAGCAACAATTGAAGAGGAGAGTGTAATTCCGTATACAGAAATTGATATCGACCTGACGGATATGAAGAAGGAATGCTTGGAGCACGATGAAAGAATTCACCAAACGGAAGGTATAACCAAAATTCTCTGATATAATTTTTATTGAACTCTAAATTGGTTAATCTTGTACTTTTCTAATGAAGGATACAGGTAAATAGAGTCTAACAGGTAGTTTGGTCGAACCCACCTGTATTATTGCTGTTAAGTTTTTTTTTTTTTTTTTTTTATTAGGTTTGTCAACAGTGATTTACATGAAAGCTTTCACAGATACAATTACACTGAACCATGGTTGATGCTATCACTAATTAAAGACAAACACAACATTGATAACATAATACTTACATATATATACAATCATTCACACACACACATACCATATATTACAAAATTTTGAAACAAGTTTTTAGAACAATAATATTATAATATAAGTTTAAAGGTTTAGTTTATAAGTTTATATAACAATATAAAAAGGAGCTTTAAATCTTGTTAATAGACGATTTGAAGTTGGCCAATGTTGACATTGTCAAATTAATTGAATGTTTTTTATAAGCCTCATTAAAATTACGGCACATTCTTGATAAAGCTGAGTCATACCCCAGCTTAGTTCGATATTTTTTAATATTTAACGGAACATGATTTACAAGTCGTGAACCAATTCTAGGAACATTGAACCTGATTTGATGAAGTAGAAAAGGGCAGTTTATTAAACCATTAACAATTTTGAAAAGAAAATTTAAATCTGTATTTAGTCTTTAAGTTTACGGACACATCGTATAATAAAAACCTCTTAGATCAAATATGCTTTGATCTGGAATAGGAGATTTTGGTTTAACTGGATCCATGTTCTTGGAGTTCTTTTATATTATTTTTTTAAAACTTTTTATATGCATTGTGCTTTTAAATTGGGTGTAACTTACATAGAAAATTTTAATGTATGACTTAGCAAGGGTGCCCTGATTCATGGGTTGAGGTTTGTCCAGGTTTTAGCGGCGGATTCACCTGCCCACCTACCGCATGGCGGGCCGGATTGGGAGAGAGGTTGAGGAAGAACTTCTGACCTCTCATGCCGAACTCTCTCGATTCATCGCTTTGCACCGCAGATTCATATGTCCGCCAGTCCTGGACACACTGGCCCCTACCCTTCTTTATTCTACCCACCCCTCACACGTTTTTCTTTTCCGAAACTTTCTCTCCTTCCTTTCCCTACTAAACCCACCATGCAGCATCCTCAAAGATAATATAGATTCGATTTTTTTTCCTCAGGGCCTCAAAATATACCTCAGAATATTATTTTATAGAAATAATTTTAATCACAATTTATAAATCTTTGTACAAAACGATTTTTTTAATTCTTGCTAGTTATTTTTTTTGGTTTTTTTTTTTTTAATAATCAAAATAATATTATGTGTTTTCCAACATTGTATGATAATGTGGACTTCACTGGATTCTTTACATGTGCTGAGGCCCAAATTACTATAATTATTATTTTTATTAATTAAATATTATTGTGGACCTCACTGTGTACCCGTGCTGAGACCCCTATTCTACGATTTAATTCATTTCAATATAATATAAAATAATACATTTTTACAAAATCAAATTTAACTGAGATAAAAATAAGTAAAAATCGTGTATCCTATAATATAATGTTTTCATTTATTACTGATTTCACACCGACCTGTTTGAGAAGACTATTTCTGTTAACGGACATGCGTATGATGCAGTAGCGTAGCGTTGGAGGGAGGGGGGCGGCACATTTAAGGGGCAGCAAAAATTCAATTCAACCATTTTATTAAATTTTTTGTCGGACCGATTCAAATAGGCACGGAATTTTTTATTACTTATTCTGTGACAAAAAATGGGAATCCCTTTTATTTAAATGAATTTATGAAAATATCATCTTGATCATTATAGCGACTGACAAAACCGTCCGTAGTTAATTGCAAGAATTCCCAGAATTTGCGCTTGGGTTGCTTATGACTAATATTCAGTAATAATGATTGAGGGAGGTCCGTGGGCTATGCTTCGACAATTCTAAGAAAGTTTCATGGATCATCATGAGTTCCAATGGATCATCAAACCATCCACGTGTTCCAAGTTAAAAAAAAATAGGAAAACAATTTTCTACTTCTGGGTGTGGTATCACTTAACCCTCCGCCGGTCGCGCCTTTTTTTAACGTGAGGTGTTGCGCGGGGTCGCTTAGGACAAAAATAAATGTGATTAAGTTGTTGTTATAGCATACATTGTATGTGTTATTTTAACTGAAGTGATAATTATTGGATTGAAATAAAAAGAAATGTGAAAAATTGGATATTTATTTTCATTGCAAAAACAAAGAACATTTTTTTGTAATTTTGAATCATACTTTTTTAATATACTAAAACTTAAAAAAAAAATCTAACCAATTTCTATCAAACTTATTATTATTTGAGATTGATACAGACTTATTATTATTACAAAAAAAAATACAATGAAAAAATTTAAACTTGATTTTTCATGAAATTTTGTTGATTTTTAGGTTAAAACCAGTTTCATATTCCGAATGGTCTGTCAAAATTCCAGTAGCGGATCAATCTGCTGTCGGATTTCGAAGAAAACCGTTCTAATATTTCGAGTGGAGTTATACATTTTGATTCAAACCATTCTTCAAAATTTGTAATTCGTAGGAAAACCATACGCATATTATAAGAGTAATACTAATTAAAGCTGGGGAATCGCAAGCAGATTCACTCTTAATTTAAAACCAGTTTTGTGTTCAGAATGTAAAATTTCCGTTGTGTATTCTTCTACTGATACATTTCGAAGGAAAAGATTATCTTTACAATAGTCATAAAATTATAGTTGCTACTACATATGTGCTACCAAAATCAAAGATTAACCATTTTCATGTTCTGAGTGTAGTTTTAATTCACCGCTTACTGATGTGGATTCATCTGCTGACACATTTCAAAGGAAAACATACTCAAAATAAGTTTTAAATTTTCTAATGACTTTCAAAAGGGTGTCGAAATTGCGTGATCCTGAGTTGTCATGGAACCGTATGAAGTATTTAAAAATTTAAGAATTGAAAAAATTCAAAATTAATTCTTGCTTCTTTGGCGCCTCTGTGGAACGTACCCATTTTATATCTATTTTATATTTATAGGTATAACAAACTATTCACTTGAATCTTGTGTGAATTGCGTTATGAAGTACTGGTAAAAATCGTAATATATCTGCCTGAATCTCACACTCGAGGACGTAGCCAAATAGTCGATCGAGTCACACAACTCTGTATCTATGATAATAGCAGTCCGCCAGCTAAAAACGATTGACGTAAAAATGGATGAATTCTTCGATACTTACAGTAATTTTAAATTAATATTTTGTCACACTTTATGCTCACTTTACCAAGTGTTTATTTTTTTGTTTTGGTATTGCATTCGCAGACTTGATGGGTAGAATATGTCAAATTCCTGATTTTATCCCACCTACCTAATATTCCTATCCCAAAATGTCACCTTGAAAAAGAGCAATTGTTGCAAGAAGAAGAGGTGACACTATTTCAAGCTCAGTACAAATTAATGTCTCAGTCAGGGAGCACATATTGAGCATATACTGTTGCAAAAATAATATTGCAAGTTACTAAACATAGTGAAGTGTACACCAAACCCTGGAGATCAGAGAGGCCCCATCTGCAACTGGTAAGTCCTATTTTCCTTTTCCTTTCTGGGCTTATCTAATTGTCCAAAAGCCCAGATCTGAACATCGACTGACTATCCATCAGGTTTTGCGAGTGCATGCTATCTAATCGTCCCATATAACATCGACCACGCCACCACGCAGATATCCGACCACGTAGTTATCGGGACTGGTCCTTTGAGGGTTGCGTCAGGGCTTTGCTCTGAAGCACAACCGCCAATTTTATAGTGGAGTCGCAGTTTCGCATAATGCATAATCGGCTCAATAAGTTATATGAGAAAGCTAAAATTATCGCTGATAGAGAGACAAGGAGTTCGGATGAGTTCGTTAAACAAACGGTTAATGTAGGCAGTGGCGTACCGTGGGGGGGGCGGGGGGGGCGGCCCGCCCCGGGCGGCACTTTTGGGGGGGCGGCAAAATTTCACAATCAATAATCATCTTGTAAAAATTTGGATTGCGGGGAAGTCGCGGGTTCTATTCTCGTGTCAGGACTTAAATGTTTTTTCTAGTTTATAGTTTCTTAACATCTTTCTTAAGTTTTATATACTGTTAAAATCAAAATATTAATGACAGACGTTTTGTTTTTGTTTCTAACACATACATTATTTTTAAATAAAAATGTTAATGGCGACAGTATCATTTTAGCTCTAATTGATAGTCGATTTGTGTTTTATATTCGTGAAGCTTTGTGCGCCCTTCTGAAAGCGCACAAAAAATTACACTTATACGGTTTTCTTCCACGTATATATCACGGTGATATATTTTTAATTAATTATCACAGAAAAGTTAAATAGCTGACAGGTGTGTGCATACTTATTCGAATTGCAGTTATAAAATTCTAGATGCACACTATCTATGTGCTGCCAGAATCAAAGAAAACCCATTTTTATGTTCTGAGTGAAGTTTTAATTCACAGCATACATATTTAATTAAAAGCAGTTTTGTGTTCAAAATGTATAATTCCAGTTGTGGATTCATCTGACGACACATTTCGAAGGAAAACATTATATTATTTAAAGTGCTTTATAAAATTCTTGCAGACAATTTATGTGCCACCAGAATCAAAGAAAAAACATTTTCATGTTCCGAGTGTAGTCTTAATTCACCGCTTAGAGATTTAATTAAAACCCCTTTTGTATCCAGAATGTAAAATTCCAGTTGTGAATTCATCCGACGACACATTTCGAAGAAAAAACTTATTTGAAGTGCTTAATAAAATTCTTCCAGACAAGTTATGTGTCGCCAGAGTCAAATAAAAACCTTTTTCATGTTCTGAGTGTAGTTTTAATTCACCGCATACAGATAAAATTTAAGCCAGTTTTATTGTTCAGAATGTAAAATTCCAATTGTGTATTCATCTGCTGACATATTTCGAAGGAAAACATAACTTTTTTCGAAGTGCAAATATAAAATTCTAGTTGCAGACAATTTATGTGCTGCCAGAACCAATGAAAAACCGTTTTCACGTTCTGAGTGTAGTTTTAATTCACCGCATACAGATTTAATTAATAAATATTAAAAAAAAAAAAAAAGGATCACTACCCCCCCCCCTCCCTCCCTGAAGAAGTACCTATATAGGGGGGGGGGGGGGGGGGGGCGGCAAAATTTTCCTCCGCCCCGGGCGGCTGATACCCACGGTACGCCACTGAATGTAGGTACATATTATTCACAATTTAACACGTATTGTGATGACTTTCTTTCGCTCCAATTAAAAAGGGATCCAAACTATAATATAAATTTCGATTTATGGAATAAATTCGAAAATAAGTACTGCTTTGTAGTTAGTATACGCGAAAGTATTGTGGCGAAGCAAGATTTAGGTGGAAAATTAAATAATTCGCAATTTATTAAGCTTCCAGCGATCGATATGCCATCCTTCGACGGAAATCAAGAGAATTGGTCAGTATTTTACGAAGCTTTTAAATTAAACATCCACTCTAATGAAAATTTGAATACTTTGCGAATGATGCAATATTTGATAGGAAAACTCCAAGGAAAGGCGTTATCGGTTTTTGCTGGAGTACTTCCGAATGAAAAAAACTATTTTGTAATTTGGAATGCTCTCGAAAAGAAATATCAAGACAAGCGCGTGCTAGGTACCTTTTACCTGAACAATATATTGATTTTAAAATTATTGGCACCTTCTAACTCAAATGATTTAAATAATTTTATTGAACGGTTTGCGTCTTCCATGTCTGCGCTCAAGGAATTAGGTATTGATGACCTAACAGACTTTATAATTCTACATATTGCACTGAAAAAATTAGATATACAATTGGTGCAAAATTTCGAAATGTCTATACGGGAGAAAGATATATACCTACATATACCGATTTAATAGAATATATTCGTTCGCATGTTAAAATTCTTGAACGAACCGGACTAGATAGTAAAGTTAATAATAATAAAAATAAAGTTTCGCATTCTTTCGCTGTGGTTGAACCGAAGTCGTTTGATAATAATCGTACTACAAGTAACAATAATAAGTGCCGGAAATGCAATCGAAGCGATCATGTTAAATTGTTTAAGTGTGAACAATTTAATGAAATGAGACCTAAGGCACGTTTTCAGTTTGTAAAATTAAATAACTTATGTGTAAATTGCTTAAGCGATAAACATAGGACGGTGAAATGTTCATCTAAATCGGATTGTAGAATTTGTAAAAAACGTCACCATACTGCATTGCATTTTGAGGGTACGGTGAACAACGAAAGTAATTCTAAAAACGAAGCTGTTATATTAATAACAAGGAATAAACATCATAATGATTTTACTGCGGGTAATTTAGCTACGAATGTACTATTGTCAACCGCGCATTTATTTGCTTATGACAATAAAAATAATCAAGTAACCGTCAGGTGTTTAATTGATTGCGCCTCGCAACAAAATTTAATTAGTTTAAATACTTGTAATGAATTGAATCTTAAAATAATTCCTTTAAATAATTCAGTTATTAAAAGTGTTGGTTCGGTAGAGACACCAATTTTGGGACATGTTGCATTGACAATTAAATCCCGTGTTTCAGAAGATAAATATAAAATAAGCCTATTAGTGGTCAACAAAATCACGGACAAGCTCCCTACACAATATGTTGACACAAAGTCATGTGAGCATTTACTTCCATCTGATGTTGATATTTTATTAGGCGCTCAGTTATTTCCATGTATTATGCTGGGAAATAAGGTTTTATCTAAACATAATATGAATGCACCACTCGCTATACAGACGGTATTCGGATATATTGTAATGGGTGAAATACCTAAGTGTACGCCGGATGTTTCGTGGACATTTGGCCCCATAACCAACGTGGATTTATACAATGCGTTATCAAAATTTTGGACCATTGAAGACATGCCTATTAAGTCATTGATGAGTGCTGAAGACGCGGAATGTGAGAAAATGTACGTCGAGTCCGTCGGGATGACTCGGGAAGGTATATTGTATCTTTACCTTTTAAGATAGATCCTAATAATTTAGGAAACTCGCTGTGTCGCGCAACGCAGATATAAATATTTAGAACGGAAATTTAATACGTCGCCAGAATTGCATCGGAGTTATAATGAAGTAATTTCTGAATATCTGGAAAAAGGATATATAAGGTATGAAGTTCCGTCTTCATCTAATATTGATGAGGGATATTTCATTCCTCATCACGCAGTAATTCGTAAAGATAAATCAACAACTAAAACTCGTGTTTTATTAGACGCCAGTACAAAGACCAGTTCAGGGTTGTCACTTAATGATATTTTGGTCCAAACTTGCAATCTAATTTATTTACACTTTTAATTAAATTTCGCTTATTCGCTATAGCATTGACCGCAGATGTTAAGCAAATGTATTTACGTATAATGGTAACGGAAAGCCATCGTAAATATCAAAAAATTCTTTATAGATTTCACGAAGATGAAGAAATTGGAGTTTATCAATTTAATTCGCTCGCCTTTGGATTAAATTGTTCACCGTTCCTCGCGATGCGAACTTTAAGACAGCTAGCGAGCGATGAAAGAAATCGTCACCCGAAAGCCGCAGAAGTTGCAATTAATGATTTATATATGGACGATTTTGTATATTCTGTAAATACTATAAGTGAAGCCGTCACTTTGTCTACAGAATTAATGACGATGTTCAAGTCTGGAGGATTTGAATTAGTTAAATAGTCGAGTAATTCTGCTCATTTGCTCGCTCAATTACCAGAATCGCACCGCGCAACGATGGATTTTTCGGATAATTGTAGCATTTTAGGACTAAAATGGGATCCGGTATCTGATTGTTTTCGTTTTAATTATATGTCCCATGGAGGAGAAAACTATATGTAAAAGATCAATTCTTTCCACAATAGCACGTTTATTCAATGTATTAGGTTTGGTTGCTCCGGTAATTTTATATGCCAAATTACTTTTGCAAGAGCTGTGGTTAGAGAAAGTGGGATGGGACGAAGAACTACCCCAAAGTATTGTTAATCGATATGTCAAATTCAAGGAAGAATTACCGATGCTTTATTTAAATTTACCTCGATATTTGGGAGTAAAAGAGGACTGCACGATAAATATTATCGCTTTTGCAGACGCGAGTACGAAAGCATACGGGTGCGTAGTATATCTTCATGTCACAGATAACGGTGGCAACGCTACTATGAATTTGATATGTTCGAAATCCAAGGTAGCCCCATTAAAAATAATTTCGCTCGCTCGATTGGAATTATGCGCAGCGCTTATTTTATCTAGACTTGTTAGATCTATTATAGATACTTACAAGAATCGCGTTTCGATAAACGATATATTTGCTTTTTCAGATTCAAAAATAGCACTTTCTTGGATTCACTCATCCCCGCACAGATGGCAAACTTTTGTAGCTAATCGAGTTAGTGAAATTCAGGAAAATTTACCCGCGAAACATTTTTATCATATATATGGAGTTACCAATCCTAGTGATTGTTTATCACGTGGACTATTGCCCGCTCAGCTTATTGATCATTCTCTTTGGTTGCACGGTCCACCCTGGGCTGCGAACCCAGTGTCCGAGTGGCCTGTCAAAAGCTTTTCTCCCTCAGCAGGAGGAGAATACTTTGGAATTGAAAAAATCGCATACATTCACGATAACGTCAATAGAGAATGATTCTCCAATATATAATCTTGCCTTAAAAATTTCCTCATGGCTTAAACTGCTAAGAATTGTCGTATATATTTTACGATTTACGCGAAAGTTATCGCGTTCAATCGTTATAAATTCCACGGAATTAAATATTGCTGAAATAAATGTATTAAAAGCTTTACAGAAAAGGTATTTTTATGCCGATATACAATTAATACAGAGGAAAAAACTATGCTCATCTTCGATTCGAAAATTAAACCCGTTCGTCGATCATAATGGATTGCTACGTATAGGTGGTAGATTAACAAACGCGAATATACCTTATGAAAACAAACATCCAATACTTCTGCCAAAACAGGATCATATTGTCGATATAATTACCTATCGATTTTTACCATCGTGTGAATTGTCATACTGGTGCTCATCTCCTTATGTCTATAATTAGACAGCGTTATTGGATCTTATCGGGAAGAAACCTAATACGCAAACGAGTACATGCGTGTAATTTCTGTTTTAAAACCGCACCTTCTAATATTATACCGCCCATGGCCGATTTACCGACAGCTAGAGTTCAAGAAGCAAAAGCATTTATACATACTGGTGTAGATTTTGCCGGACCGATAAATATAACCCTTTATAGGCTTCGGGGGGTAAAAAGTCAAAAGGCATATATATGTTTATTTATTTGTTTAACGACAAAGGCTATACATATAGAATTGGTATCAGATCTAAGCACGGACAATTTTTTAAACGCATTTAAACGTTTTCTATCCAGACGTGGATCAGTTTCATGTATGTACAGTGACAATGCGACAAACTTCATAGGCGCGAAGAATTGTCTGGATGACTTATATAATTTTTTGGAGTCAAATTCGACTAATGAAGTCCTTCGCAATGAATTTAACATTCGGTGAATTGAGTGGAAGACGATTCCACCTCGCGCTCCTCACTTTGGAGGATTATGGGAATCAAATATTAAATCCATTAAATCACATCTGTATAGGGTTGTGGGTACCCAACTTTTATGTTATGAAGAACTTCTCACAGTTCTGACACAAGTAGAGGCTTTACTCAATTCACGTCCGTTATGTTTATTAAGCAGTTGTCATTATCCAGAAGCTCTTACTCCGGCTCATTTTCTAATATCTACTCCGATTCAGCATTTGCCCGCTTATGATATGACTAATGAACGCATTAGTCTGCTGAAAAGGAAAGAGCTTTTGGACCACCTCGTTCAATCTTATTGGAAGAAGTGGCATATAGAGTATCTTCACTCTCTGCAGATGAGACAAAAATGGAATAGTCCCGCGAGTAACATTCTAGTAGGTACTATAGTATTGGTGCATCAAGAAGATGCGAGTCCACTTTATTGGCCGGTAAGTGTTGTTGAGGAAATATTCCCGGGCAAAGACGGAGTGGTTCGTGTGGCACTCGTAAGAACCCCTTCTGGGAACTTTAAACGACCAGTCGTGAAATTATGTCCTCTGCCTACACAATAATTATTATTTTTCTTTATCTCTATTTTTTATTTTTCGTTCTTAACTACGTAATATCAATCGTGGATATATAAGATTATTACATTTCATTTTTTCACTATAATTCTTTACTTTATTTTGAAAGTACCTTCAGTTTCGGTAGGTACTTCCAAGGCCGGGAGAATGTTTGCGCATTATTATATGGGATTGGTTGGGTATTGCATCGCAGACTTGGTGGGTAGAATATGTCAAATTCCTGATTTTATCCCACCTACCTAATATTCCTATCCCAAAATGTCACCTTGGAAAAGAGCAATTGTTGCAAGAAGAAGAGGTGACAATATTTCAAGCTCAGTACAAATTAATGTTTCAGACAGGGAGCACATATTGAGCATATACTGTTGCAAAAATAATATTGCAAGTTACTAAAGATAGTGAAGTGTACACCAAACCCTGGAGATCATAGAAGCCCCATCTGCAACTGGTGAGTCCTATTTTCCTTTTCCTTTCTGGGCTTATCTAATTGTCCAAAAGCCCAGATCTGAACATCGACTGACTATCCATCAGGTTTTGCGAGTGCATGCTATCTAATCGTCCCATATATCATAGCGACCGCGTAGTTATCGGGACTTGTCCTTTGAGGGTTGCGTCAGGGCTTTGCTCTGAAGCACAACCGCCAATTTTATAGTGGAGTCGCAGTTTCGCGACACCAAATATGCTGATAGAACATCTGTTATTATTGAATTTATTTCGTACAAATAAAATATTTAAAAATAACGAAACAAGTCTTTGTTTTAAACCACCCATATAACTTATTTTATTTATACACGTCGACGGGTTTCGGTTTATCTCAGGACAATAAACCTTTATAAGTTTAAATGAAAACCAATAACTTTGTTTAAAAAACACTGTTTAATCAAAATTGTCAATGCGTTTCGGTACCAAAGGTTTCTCGGGATAAGATTAAAAGTAGAAAATAAAAACGTGAGTTATTTTTTTAATTTTATTTTTCAAAGTTTTTCTGTTTTTATTTAATTACTTACGGTTGAAGCTACAAATTGGGTTTTGCAAAGGTTGAAGAAGTTTTCATGTTTATTGTCCTGGTGACGTTTGAGATAGACCGAATCCTATCGACGTGTATTAAAAAAATTAAGTGGTTTTAAACTAAGAACTTTTTCATTTAATTACTGTCAAGCCACAAGGATTTGCTTTCTTCGATAATTTTAAATAAATACATTGTGATATTGTTTTTTCTTCCAGGTGCGGTATTGAGAGTAAATAACACAAATACCGTTATTCGAAAATGCAGCAAAAACAAATCCATCAAAAATTTTCCCTTGTCCTAAATGTGACAGAAAACTATCTTCGAAACCAAGCCTGGTGGCTCATTTTCGGATTCATACAAAGGAAAAACCCTTTTCATGTTCATACTGCAGCTATTCATGCACATTGAAGTCAAGCTTAACTAGACACAAGCTCACTCATACTGGAAAAAAAAATTCTCGTGCTCTTACTGTAGTTATTCATGTTCAAATAAATCTCACTTGGTTACACACATTCGCACTCATACTAAAGAAAAACCTTTCTCATGCTCTTACTGCAAATATTCTTGTTCAGAGAAATCAAACTTAACTCAACACTTTCGCACTCATACTAAAGAAAAACCTTTCTCATGCTCTTACTGCAGCTATTCCACTTCGCAGAAGTCATACTTACGGATGCATATTCGTATTCATACTAAAGAAAAACCATTCTCATGCTCTTGCTGCAGCTATTCAACTTCGCGGAAGTCATACTTACGGATACATTATATTCGTATTCATACTAACGAAAAACCATTCTCCTGCTCTTACTGTAGTTATTCATGTTCAACCAAAGTTAACTTAATTACGCACATTCGCACACATACTAAAGAAAAACCATTCTCATGCTCCTACTGTAGTTATTCATGTTCAATAAAATCATCCTTAATAGGACATATTCGAACTCATACTAAAGAAAGACCATACTCATGCTCTTACTGCAACTATTCAAGTTCGCGGAAGTCATACTTACGGGTACATATCCGTACTCACACAAAAGAAAAACCATTCTCATGCTCTTGCTGTAGTTATTCATGTTCATTGAAATGTTACTTAATTAATCACATTCGCACTCATACTAAAGAAAAACCATTCTCATGCTCGTACTGTAACCATTCGTTTTCAGCAAAATCAAACTTGAAAAAACATATTCGGACTCATACTAATGAAAGAACATTCTCATGTACTTACTGTAGCTATTCCTGTAAACTGAAGTCAAGTTTAACTGTCCACATTCGTATTCATACTAAAGAAAAACCGTTCTCATGCGTTCACTGTAACTATTCATGTTCTAATTATTCTAACTTAATTAGACATAAGCTTACTCATACTAAAGATAAACCATTTTCATGCTCTTACTGTAACTATTCAAGCGCACAGAAAAATAACTTAATTAGACACAAGCGTACTCATACTAAATAAAATCTATTTTCATGCTCTTACTTAAGTTTTTCAAACTCAACAAAATCTTCTTTAAGTGCACACATTCGCACTCATACTACAAAAAAACCGTTTTCATGACCTTGCTCAACTATTCATGTACAAATTATAAAAACTCAAAATAAAAGCTTTCTCATACAAAATAAAAATCGCTTTCATGCGTGCATAAAAGTCAAACTTATTTATTTAATTATAATTCTTTACAAAAACATGGTAACACATTATTCCCAATGAGTTGAGAAGAAAACTCATTACGGGAAGGACAGATAAGTACATTTTACACAGATATTACACGTTTAAAAAATACAATATATTGAAAAAAAAAAAAAAAAAATGCATTGTCAAGAATAGAGATTTCAGAAATACTGAGAGACATCCATGCACATAAAACATAAAAAAAACAAAGGTATAAAGGCGAGCCAATATTCACTGGTTTAAAAACATTTTCAGGAAATATTCATTAAGCGTTTTAACTATTTTTTTGTTTGTTAACTACTGATTGCTTTATTTCATTAGGTAATGCATTGTATTGTCTACATGCGATATATTGTAATGAGTTAATACCAAATTTATTTTTTTATTTTTTTATTATTATTATTTTTTATTATTATTAAAAACATACAACGAAGTTGCACTCCCATGAGTTATCAAAACTCATTAAGGGATCGCCAATTGGTACTTTTGAGAAGTTAAACCCAACTCAACCCAATATGTACACACAATTTATGAATAAAAAAATTACAAAACATTTCACGGAAGCAACATACAGACACAAACATATGAAGAATCACTTTACAAATATTTCACAGAAACATGTCTTATAACATTTTATGAATTTGTATAACTCATTGACTTATTTGATTTATGTACTTTGGGTTTCAAAAAGTTAAAATAAAGTTTCCGTCATGATGGACTAATGAGATGGACTAAGAAATGCATAGATAAAACAAAATCAGGAAAATACAATATAAGGTACGGGCTCAAAAATATACAGATCTAATACAAGATGTTTACATACAAATACATGACGAGATTTAAGTAAGGTATAAACCGCGCCCATCGTACTATAAGTTTAGTATTTGAAGATAATTAGGGCTATCAGAACAGAGTTTGTACCTACTTATGACTCGTTTTCCAAATAACATTTGAGAAAATATGTTTTCAATATATCATTTCGAGATTTGTTGGAGGCATGTGGACCTGTATCAAATTTCCAGGCAGTTTGTTATAGTTAGTGTAGGCAATGTATTCTAATGATTTCAGTCCGAACTTTGTTGAGTGTATTTTTGATATGTGTAGTTTGTTGTGTTGTCGTGTATTATATTGGTGAACGTCGTTGTTATAGTTCAGTTTTATATTTGTGTGGGTGTTGCACTGAATAATATTTAAAATGGTGTTTGTTATCTCAAAGCTAGGAACAATCTTAAATGGCAATACAAGTGCGTGACGGTAAATATCTTTAACAGGTGTATCCCAAGGCAAGCCAAAAATGTTACGTAGGGTTCTATTTTGGATTATTTGCACCTCTGATATCATTTTTTTGGTAGCAAAACCCCAGATACTCGAAAGGTATGCCAAGTGGGAGTGAATCATAGCATAGTACAAAGATCGCAGTATGGCTGTCGGAAGCAATCTACGTAGTCTGTACATTACCCCGGTCACTGGAGCAATCTTTGATTTAACATGGTCAAAATGGTTTTTCCATGTAAGCCGTGAGTCAATTAAAAGTCCTAGATACTTCGCGACATCTGTTTGTTCCAGTTTGTTTATTCCCAGGGAAATTTTTAGGCGTTGTCCTCACCTATTCCCGAATAGCACATAGTGAGTCTTTTTAATATTAAGGCTAAGTTTATTAATTCTCAGCCACTCGGCTAGATGAGCCAAATCCCTTTCCATGTCCTTTTCCATTTCGTTTAAATTAGTATTATGGTAGAATAATATTGTGTCATCAGCATAAAGTTGAAGTGTACCTTTCACTCCCCATTTTGCAATATCATTTATGTAAATCAAAAATAATAATGGTCCGAGAATCGAGCCCTGTGGTACACCACATGTTATATTTCTATGATCACTTGATTCTTTTCCAATAACAACCGAACAGCACCTACCCGTAAGATAACTAGATAAAAGTTTTAGACTGTTGCCCACGATGCCCAGATATTCAAGTTTTTTTTAATAGAATCTTATGATCAACCGTATCAAATGCCTTTTTGAGGTCTATGAAAATGCCCGCTGCATATTTTCCTTGATCTAAGTGTTTTTGAAGAGTTAGTATAAAGTCAAAGGCAGCACATTTCGTGTTGGAGAATTTTCTGAACCCATATTGTTGAGGCGTGAGAATATTACTAGTTGTGAGATATTTTGTTAGTCTATTTTTAATTACATGTTCAAATACTTTGGAGAAGACTGAGAGTATTGATATTGGACGATAATTAGATGTATTTTTTTTTGCAGTCTTCTTTGTAAATTGGAACGATTTTTGCTAGCTTTAATTGATCCGGAAACAGTCCACTCACTAAAGATTGATTAATTAGTTGTGTGGGTAGATGATGCTAAGTGTATTTCATTTTGGGATCGTGTTTTGTGCTGGTGTATGTCTGAATTATAGGCTGGTCTGATGTTAGTGTGTGAGGACCTATTTATGATTTGTAATATTGCACTAGTGATATTGTATTTAGGTAGAACCGTAAAAGGAAGTATGTTTGTCTTTGAATATATATGTTTGCTATGTGTATCCCACGGTAGATGGTAGATATTCCTTACAGCTCGATTTTGAATCACCTGTATTTCTGATATTTGTTTTTTAGTAATAGTGCCCCAGATACTAACTAAATAACTCAGATGTGAGTGAATCATCGCATAGTAAGTGGCCCGTAGTAGAGATATGGAGAGAAGACCTTGGAGTCGGTACAGTACACCGGTAATTGGGGAAATTTTTGATTTCACATGCTCAACATGGGAATTCCACGTAAGTTTAGAGTCTATTAATAGCCCTAAATATTTTGTAACTTCCATATTTTGGAGTTTATCAGTTCCAAGTGAAATATTCATGGACACATAATCCTTATTACCGAAAGTTAGATAGTGCTTTTTTTATTGAGGCTCAATTTATCAGCCAATTAGCTAAAATTGAGACATCTACATTCATTAGAGACTCGAGGTCACTCAGGCTTTTGCCAAACCATTCAAAACCTGGGATGTTTTTAAAAATTATGATGACATGCAGCTTTCGTAGTTTAACTTCAAAGTTCCGTATTATCCGTTAGGTGGACTAAATGCATATTTTATATTTACCGTTTTTATTTCAGACAATCAATCATAATTACACAAACCCGCAAGACAAAATCTGCTTTGCCAAACAAACCATTCAAAACCTTGGATGTTTTTTTTAAATTATGATGACATGCAGCTTTCGTAGTTTAACTTCAAAGTTCCGTATTATCCGTGAGGTGGACTAAATGCATATTTTATATTTACCGTTTTTATTTCACAGACAATCAATCATAATTACACAAACCCGCTAGACAAACCCCGCTTTGCCAAACAAACCTTTCAAAACCTGGGATGTTTTTTAAAATTATGATGACATGCAGCTTTCGTAGTTTAACCTCAAAGTTCCGTATTATCCGTGAGGTAGATGCATATTTACCATGATTTTTAGCTATGTATGTAAAAAAAAAATCAATGTAAAAAACTTGCCTAAAGGCCTTTATTCATTTTATTTTCAGAATTTCGTCAAAGCAGTGCTTACCTAATACGCATGTTTTTTATTTTTATAATTCTGTTTTCATGTATCCCACGAAGTTGGCCACAGTCGTATTTAGTTCTTTGCAATGCATCAGGGATACCAACATAACAGTGACGTACCTAATGGCTGCTGACAGTCGCCGATCGGTTCGCGAAGTGAATTTTAATTTACGCAATTGAAAATTAAAATGCATAATATTCCGCCGCCCGAAATGCAAAAAGTTTCCTTTTATAGTAATGTAGTAAGGCGAATCTAAAGTTTTTTTCTAAAAAATATTTCTAATACGCGTGGACACCAGTAACGAAAATTTACCGAAAAGTTACTAAGTATATTAGGAACACTGAACAAACAAAAGATTCGCACCTGTATTTTGGTATCTAAAAAATCAAATACTTACTCACAGTGGAGAAAAACCTTTATCAAAAAAAATTTATTCTATCAAAATTTGAACACTGAAGAAGTTCAAAATAGTGCTAGTAAGTTTGTTAATAACGGCATAGTTTAGAAAAGCGCTTTTCGGTTTAAAAAAATCTACAATCTTATTTTAACCCTTCGAAAAATATGAAAATAATATCTGTATACTTTTGCCTGTCAAGGTTTGCATGCAAAAAATCTCGTTTCTTCCCGTGCATTTTAACCCTAGAAGCCCAATCATATTTTGGTGATATAGAGGCCAATCGTGCGTCAAAAAGACGTGTAATATTTGAATCGCTGTTTTTTTTTATTTAAATTATATATTAGTTCTACATTATTTATTCAATATACAGTCTATTGAAATAAAAAAGCAATTTATTTCACAAAGGTTGCTTTTTATTTATACTTTTACAATATAACATTGCAAAAATAACAAAATTCAACAAAAAAATGAGATCCTCTTGAGTTTTCTTATGTAATACTAAAATTTTCAAAAATCTACCGTGTTTTAATTTGTTTAACTACAAACTATTAAATCAACTCTTAATACGTAAAATTATAAAAAAACCATAGACATACAAATAGCTAGACAAGAACTTAGTGATGAGGGGTAAAAACCAACTATGGCGGGACGAAGAGAGGAAATAGAGTTGTGATTCGCCAATAAATCAATCCAACAGTATATAGGCACCTCGCACTATAATATCACCATTTAGTTTTTGAAAGTTAAATCTGCTTTTGAATGAGTAGACCTTTTTATATAGGAGCGCGAATTGCATGCCACGTTAACAGATGTGTGAAGTCCAAATTCGCAAAGTAAGGTTCTGAGTATTTTCATAGTCGAATATTTTGTTGCCGTAGACACGTTTACAAATATTTCATAATTTACTTACCCCAGTAAACAGCGGCTTTGTGTTTCGCGTCGCGATGTATCTCGATGTCATAGTATGTGTTCCATATACATACAACGTCCGTGCGTAAAATGTACGATAAGAGCTCGACGTTGGTCCGGACAAGAATGATGACGTCACATTTTTTAAATTAACGCGAGGCTCTCGCAAGCCGAGCCGGTTCCGAAAAATGGTTCCAATGATAGGGGGAAATAACACGCCTTTTATCACGTAAGGGCAGGTCATATATTTTGTACGTCCGTGTAAAAAACTGTCTTTATATGCAGTTATTTAGCAGTGGACAAAGTTACAAAAAGCCCAAACATACGTTGAATGTACGTGCAACATTGTTGTTACGATAAAATGGCTGCATTTGCCGAAGCGATACTACCGTTTCGTGCAAGGTCCCGGCGGGCACTGAGTTGGTTCGGACGGTCGCGGCAATCCGAAAGTGAAAGAGATGACGATAATTCGTCGGCGTGTACGTCTAAACTTGAGATTGGGCTTCTAGGGTTAAATGTTACATTTTATTGGTTATTTTTTAACCTTTTTGCAAAAACGAAAATTGTTCTAAAATAAAGGATAAAATAATCTTTCTGATGTGTTTATTAAAAATCAACATTTTTGTTTCTAAATATTAAAATTTTGATTTTGAAAATGTAAATTGGCATACAAAAGCATACCTACGAATATTAGATTTAAAGTACTTAAAATAGAATAAACTAAAAAATTTCTGTACAGATTGCTTTTTTTAAGTAAATTTTTAATAAAACTGTCTCTTAATTTTTTATCACTTTCATAAAATTTTATTTTTGATTTTTTTTATTTTTTATTTATTTATTTCAAGAATTTTGTTTTTACAATACAAAATGATTACATGTGCAAGGTTATACAATAATTCATTTTATATTACTACTACTCCATAAATTGAGCTCAAGAGCTCGTGTTTATGGGAGGAGTATTAACAAGCAAAAAAAAAATATTAAGAGTGTTTTAATGAGATGTTTAAGCAATGATCAAAGAACATTATGAAAATAAATACAAATATTACTTGACAAAGGTACATAATTTAGAAAAAATAGTTTTATAAGGACAATAACAGAAGAGAGGAGATAAATATATATATACGTAATTATCTCCTCTCGTAAAAAGTTGATCTTGCCCGACGGTACACCAGTTTTAAGTTGATCCGTTTGCACGTGTTGATCCATCCGGATATGCTGATCCATTACACAAGCTGGCATACACATCCTGATCCATGTGGATCAATTTATACCATCAAGATTTAGCTGTAAGCCACGCCCATTGTTCGGTGTCTTATACATTTTACACGTTTTTTTTGTTGATCCATATAAATGCCAAGTTTTGACCGCCAACAAAGGTGCCCGTCTGTCGTACTTTTCAGCTTCTTTTAGTAGGTACCTGTACGTTCTTATTTCAATTGGTTTTATTAGATTTTTTTTTAATGTATTTTGGTTTAAGATTTAAGTTTTATTTTGGTTTTGATTTTGTTTTTGATTTTGATTTCGATTTAGATTTTGGTTCGAGATTTTGATTTTGATTTTGGTTTGAGATTTTAATTTTAATTTAAATTTTTATTTGCATTTTTATTTAGATTTTTTTTTTTTTTTTTTTATTTTGAGTTTTTAATTTTGGTTTAAATTTAGATTTTGATTTTTACTTTGATTTTGATTTTGGTTTGAGATTTTGATTTTGGTTTTGGTTTGAGATTTTGGTTTTGGTTTGAGATTTTAATTTTGATTTTAATTTTTGTTTGGATTTCGATTTGGATTTTGATTTTGATTTTGATTTTGATTTTGATTTTGATTTTAATTTTGATTTTGGTTTTGATTTTGATTTTGATTTTGATTTTGGTTTTGGTTTGAGATTTTAATTATGATTTTGACTTTGATTTTCATTTTGGTTTTGGTTTGAGATTTTGATTTTGATTTTGATTTTGATTTTGATTTTGATTTTGATTTTTGATTTTGTTTTTGATTTTGATTTCGATATCGGTTTCGATTTCGATTTCGATTGCGATTGCGATTTCGATTTCGATTTCGATTGCGATTGCGATTGCGATTTCGATTTCGATTTTGATTTTGATTTTGATTTTGATTTTGATTTTGATTTTGATTTTAATTTTGATTTCGATTTTGATTTTGATTTTGGATTTTGATTTTGATTTTGTTTCCGTTTCCGCTTCTAAGACCCGCAAAAACCTCACCCCATGAACCTGGGCACCCCGGTTAAGTCACCAAACTTAGCGAACCACTTAAGGTATACCTTAATTTTGGGAGGCGGGTATGGTTACCACCGCCCCGGGAACCATTTTTGGGTAATCAACACCTCTGTCATATGTCACTTTGCAATAACATTCGTGACTTAGCAGGAGTGCCCGGTTCAAGGAGTGAGATTTGTCTAGGTCCGTGCGGCGAACGCGTTCGCTCACCTACTGCGTGGCAAGCCAGATCAGGAGAGACTGGTAGAGGGACTTTTTTTTTTCATTAGCTCCACACAGGAGCTCCACAGTTCACAGAAAATAATTCCCCTCAGGGCCTATGTCATCTTTGGGGACGCTGTGTGGAAGGTATTTTTAGGAAAGGAAGGAGAGGGAGTTCTGGGAACGACAAAGGTAGTAGATGTGGGTAGGAATCTGGGGATCAGTGTGTTCAGGAGTGACGGACGTATGACTCCATCCCTCCCATTGCGGTACATGGCATGTTCCGATAGAATACGGCTGAAGAAGTCGAAGCGACCCCCTCAAACATTCTCCCCCTATCCGGATTGGCGTGCAGATAGTGGGCAGATGCGTCCGCTGCCAAAATCCACACAAACCTCACCCCATGAACCCGGGCACCCCAGTCCCTAAACGTAGCGAACCATTTAACCTAGACTTATAATTTGGTAGGCAGGTATGGGTACCGCCGCCCCGGGAACCATTTATTGGATAACCGACTCGTAATACGTCATCCAAACTAATTTTTTGTGACTTAGCAGGGCTGCTCGGGTTCAAGGGATGAGATTTGTATAGGTCTTTGCGGTGAACGGGTTTGCCCTCCTACTGCATCACGGACCGGATCGGGAGAGAGTGGTTGAGGGAGACCTTATTTTTCTTACATTAGCTCCACACAGGAAGCCCTGAAGAAAATAAATCCCGTCAAGGCCTATGTCTTCTTTGGGGATGCTGTGTGGAGGGTATTTTTAGGAAAGGAAGAAGAGGATGTATAGGGTAGGAAAGGGGTAGTAGGTTTGGTTAGGAATCTGGGGGTCAGTGTGTCTAAGAGTGATGGACGTGTGAATCCATCCCTCCCATTTCGGTGCAAGGCGATGTTCCGAAAGGTTCCATGTCAACTCAGAAATAAACCAACTCACAATTCATAATTAACGTTCCGAAAGGCGAGAGAGTACGGCTGAAGAACATCTAATCTAGCACACTAAAATATAAAGAGGAAAGATTTGATTCTTTGTGTGTTTGTTTGCATTGAATAGGCTCCGAAACTACTAACCGATTTGAAAAATTCTTTAATTGTTAGGAAGCTACACTATCTTCGGGTGACATAGACTAAATAATATTTTCAAAAAAATTAGGGATACTTACAAAAACTTCAATAATGCAACCCAAGGTGTAAAAAAAATTCCTAAAATATTATTTACATCGCGTGCGCTGCGAAAACTATTATAGATAGAATAAAACAATGTACTACGACTTTGCAGAACATATCATTATTTACAAAAAATCTCGCAACAGCATATGTTTGTATCTTGGTTTTAATCCTTATCAAAAGAAATTACTTCATGTTCAAGACTGATTCAATACCTTTATTTAACTTTTTTAATTATTCAATTCGGACTTTCCATTCGAAAGATACCATGAGTTTAAAAATGTAAGTATTACTTAGCTTACCTCGCCCGGGCGAAAGGGGAGTCACCTAACATCTAACATATTATTATTTTACTAGCTGAACCGGGGAACTTCGTGCCGCCTCGGAATTAATAAATGTTGTGTTTACTTATTGCCTGAATTAAATTCAGTGTTTTTATTACCTAAGTTAAAAATAACACAATTAAGTAATTATCAATGCGCAATGAACTGTCCGTTTTGTTTTTCAGTTTCAGAGATGGCGTTGTGTACGGATTTATTTTTTATGATTTTTTTACTTTTCCACTTACTTAAGGAATATGCGTTTCATTTTATTTACACGTCATTTAGTGTGTAAGAAAGAGGGGCAGCATTACATGTTTAAGAACAAAAGCAAAACAATCAGCGCATTGACATTTGACGTTTTAAAATATTTGAAAATTCACTCACTATTGGATCAGGCGCGGCCGGTGCCTTAAATTTTTGGTGGTTCACCGAGTAATTAATCAAAAACGTTAAATAAAAGTAGGTAACATAAAAATAAAATTAGACAGCCTAGTAACTCATAACTCGTACAGTGCCCTTGGGGTGATTATTCACAAAAAACGGCGCTATACAAAGTATCCATATCAATTGGTTGATAATTAAATGTAGTTTTGGCGGGCCATTGGCCATAATTCTGATTTTATTTTCATGGTTCATATATATTTTAATATAGTCTATATTTATTATTACATCATTAATTTTAAAAAGGCAAGGAAATTTATTTATATATAAACAGCGATATCAGAATATTTCTATAATATAATGATTTAGTAGGCGGCTGACGGAAGCAAAATGTATGGCGAGCGATATGCTGAAATAGGCCAAAACTAAATGATCTTTTATCTATTATAGCTAAGACTGTAAGCCCCATAAAACAAATTTAACCGGTTAAATAATTATAATTTAATTGTTTCGCCTTAATCTTTGTTTTGCCACCGCCAACTGCCTACAAAATTAAAAATAACAACACACAGTAAACGTTTCTCTTTGTAGCGCGGGGTTTAACGAGTGAATTTTGCAATATGTGACAAAAATTCACACAAACAAAAGGTCACAAAAACTAATAATGACAATGTCAAATCGGTTCCCTTTCGATCAAGATAATATCGCACACGCTGACCCGTTGACTCATCGTTACATTTTACAAGACCAAAATACAATTACTATCTTATTCAAACCCGACGTAAGAATAGTCATTTCGCTGGAACCATTTCTTCGGAACTGATCGGGCCTTCGGGCATTTCCGTCATCTGCATGCCGCACGGACAGCCGGCATTTTTTGGCTACAATGGCCTGTTTTGACGGTCTGAATATGTTGCTGGGGACTTCATACAAATGATAATTCTCAAACGGCGCATCACTAAAGCGCGCGGCGGCGGAATGGCATGTAACTCGGTTCCTACTGTTCCTAGCCGATATAAAGTGCGCGCGGGAAGCAATGCTTTAGGCCCCGATAACTATTCTCTATCAATTTAATGTACATTTAGGTGGGTAGCCAATTTTTTTTAACATAAAAAAAATGTGCACAACTTTATAATTAAAAATATTATGTAGGAATACGATGAGCTGCAAAATGTTTTTCAATTTTGTTGGCGGTTAGGCGCACTAATGCACTTTAGGACGGGCCGCGCCTGTATTGAATACTAGCTTTTACCCACGGCTTATTACTTACGCATTATTATTTTACGGTGCTCCAGATTTTATGTCCGGGTTAAATCTTTCCCAAATGAAAGACTAAACTCTTCCACACACTTTTCCACAAATGAATATCTAGTAAATTCACGCAATGTAAGTGCACTATATAAGTATAATAAAAATACAAAAATACAAGAACAATATGTCAATCCACCAGAAACATAATGGGAAAATATTTCACCGACTCCAGATATTTTCATATCAGAGGGTTCGGCTCTGATGAAATCCTAACTGGTCCGATAAATCCTACTGATCCCTCAATGTAAATATTTAAAAAATCTTTCGTAATCCTACATGTATTTAAAATGACCGACTTTTGCATTTTTATGTACACATTTTTTGACAAATCTAATATGCCTTAATTTTGAATGAGAGAGCTAGGTATAATGCCAGTAGCCGATATAACAAATGGTAATATTTTTATGGTCTGAGAATGCCAAATTCTTTTAATCTCATTTCCTAAATCTGTATATTTTCTTATTTTTTCAGAAAGAGTTTTCTGAATATTACAAGAATTTGGAATAGCGACATCAATGATATAAGTTATTTTTTTAATTTTGTCATGTAAAACTATATCGGGTCTGTTATGACTAATTGTTCTGTCTGTTAGAATAGTTTTATAATAATAAATTTTATAAAATTCATTTTCTAAAAATTAATTTGGTTCATATTCATAATATGGTACATTACGGCAGTCAATCAAGTTATGTTTAATTACCAAACTTTGACGAATTATTTTTAAAACTTGATTGTGCCTAAATGTATACTCGGACGGCGCTAATACAGAACATCCCGATATAATATGTTCTATAGTTTCCGGAAAAGCCAAACATTTTCTACATAAATCATCAATTTGATTTGCATCTTTGATGATATGCTTCCTATAATTTTTAGTATTAATGACTC
Source organism: Limnephilus lunatus (assembly GCA_917563855.2). Lineage (NCBI taxonomy): Eukaryota > Metazoa > Arthropoda > Insecta > Trichoptera > Limnephilidae > Limnephilus > Limnephilus lunatus. Next base: position 25,726,674 of record OU830595.1, on the reverse strand, counting down.
TATCTTGAATGGCAAGCATAAAGCCTTCTATTTCTGCGCTCAACTCTCCAATACTCAACCATTTGTTTGACGAAAATTTGTCAACATATTGTTAACTGGCACAAAGGAGCTCCACGTGGAAGCGCCAGTGTTAACTAAAAAGGGCCCCCAAGTTATAGCAAACCTGTTTCCGGTGTCTAGCTCAGTCGATCCGGTGTAGAGCAGGCTCTCTTCACCCAGGGTCGGGTGGGCAGCAAGAAATTGGGGAAACTCCACACATGATTCGTCTCAAAACAAAGAATGCTTCGGGGTAACAAAAGCAGTGTATTGTATTCTAAAGTGGGTTACATTGTACATGGATTATATCAGCGTAAATTGGCTACCTGAATCCTAGCTATTACTCTCTCCAAGTCTGGGTTTAACGCGCAGGTGCAAGGAAATTTACATGGACACAATTAAATGGGAAAAGGAAGCAACTCACGGCGTTTGTCGGGCGGCATGTCGTCACGTGCTCCATAAGCGAGGTAACAATACCAATTCTCATTGAGAGACCCGAGCGTGTGGTGTACGTTATCTGGACATCCTCCAGCGTAGAAAACCACTCCGGAACGGGGGACCAACTGTAATTTCTCCCCGTCCACAGATTAGGAATACGTAAATTCACATGTTTGGTTTAACGGTCTACGGCGAGAGCGAGAGCACGGGTCTGCTTACCTCGGCGGCTCGTTGGTTTTTGGCGCGGGGTCTCTGCGAACCGAGGGGGAGCAAAACGGGGAGCGGGGGGAAAGGGTGCCCGCTGTTGGGTCAGGCCACTGGGCGGCTCCAATCAGTGCAAACTTCCAGTGTCACCGACTCACGAACAATTCTTCCCGAAAATTACCACGTATCTACTTGTGTTACATAACAATATGTTTGGTTGAGATAATTGAAGTGTTTTGCGTGAAGAATTTTATTTGACTAGGAATCTAATAATTCCTGGTTGGTATTTATAAGAATGCTGGCATTATCGTCGTATAAATTTAATGGTGAAATATTTCTGCCTTGCAAATTATTTTGTGCATTTCTGAACTATCAGCTTTCCTACAGAAAAAAAATCTTAGCATTTCTACCTGATTATGTTTTAAAGATGTTAAAATTATTATTATTAATTTTTTTTTTGTTATGTTATTTACGGTGCTCCAGATTTTATGTCCGGGTTGAATCTTTCCCAAATGAAAGACTAAACCCTTCCACACACTTTTCCACAAATGAATATCTAGTAAATGAACGCAATGTAAGTGCACTATATAAGAATAAAACAATACAAGAACAATACGTCAATCCACCAGAAACATAATGGGAAAATATTTCACCGACTCCAGATATTTTCATATCAAAGGGTTCAGCTCTGATGAAATCCTAACTGGTCCGATAAATCCTACTGATCCCTCAATATAAATATTTAAAAAATCTTTCGTAATCCTACATGTATTTAAAATGACCGACTTTTGCATTTTTATATACAAATTTTTTGACAAATCTAATACGCCTAAATTTTGAATGAGAGAGCTAGGTATAATGCCAGTAGCCGAAATAACAAATGGTAATATTTTTATAGTCTGAGAATGCCAAATTCTTTTAATTTCATTTCCTAAATCTGTATATTTTCTTATTTTTTCAGAAACAGTTTTCTGAATATTACAAGAATTTGGAATAGCGACATCAATGATATAAGTTATTTTTTTAATTTTGTCATGTAAAACTATATCGGGTCTATTATGACTAATTGTTCTGTCTGTCAGAACAGTTTTATCATAATAAATTTTATAAAATTCATTTTCTAAAAATGAATTTGGTTCATATTCATAATATGGTACATTACGACAGTCAATCAAGTTATGTTTAATTACCAAACTTTGGTGAATTATTTTTAAAACTTGATTGTGCCTAAATGTATACTCGGACGGCGCTAATACAGAACATCCCGATATAATATGTTCTATAGTTTCCGGAAAAGCCAAACATTTTCTACATAAATCATCAATTTGATTTGCATCTTTGATGATATGCTTCCTATAATTTTTAGTATTAATGACTCTATCTTGTATGGCAAGCATAAAGCCTTCTAATTCTGCGCTCAACTCTCCAATACTCAACCATTTGTTTGACGAAAATTTGTCAACATATGTTTACTGCCATAATTATTGGCATAATTGTTATTATTATTGCTTTTTTGTCTAATAGAAAATAATTATTGTTTAATTGAAAATTTCAAAATTTGAGAATGATATTTCGCAAATAAAAATTCTATTTTAGAAAATATTTAAATTATAGAAATAGAAGTTTATTTTAACCTTTCCCATACCATGCTAAAAATACCCTTTGACAAACCGTCATGTTACACAGCGTTACTGTATGGGATTTGGAAATTATTTCGGGTTTTTTGTAAAAATATTCATGTGAATATTTTTTATATGGCTTATATTAATTTATTGTATGAAAAAAAACATTGATTTTGTGCTTAATAACTGAAATATTAAAAAAATCATCATTCATAATAAATAATCTAATATTATTTGCAACGCCCAGTGAGGCGTGCGCTTGTGACAGCCGACCGCCTAGGGTCACGTTAGCATTCAGAGTAGCACTATTGTTTCAAAAAGCCACATGTGGAATGCGCTAGGTACTGGTAAGGGCTGACACCGACCTACTATCATTTTTAAATATATTTACAAAAATAATTTATCGTAAAGAGTTTTTTAATGTTTGATTATCTAATTTAATACCAGATTGAATGGTTTTAACACCACTTGCGTAGAGAAATAGATAACAAGAAATATACAATACTTACAGAATACTCGAATTTAAAAAAAAAGTACAGTTTTATGCATAAGCAAACCACGAAAAAAATAATTTTACAATTATTTCGAAGTAAAAATTCTTCAGCACCGTTGTGATTTGAACCTGGTTGAAACGAAAAAGCGACACTAAAAAAAGACAAACACATGCATATGGCATTTATAGAGAATGAGATAGAATAATCGGTCTCCTCTTTATGCGGTGCTTCGTAGCCTCCCCACTCTTACCTACTTTAATTTTATGAAGGTTTCGCTTCTTCCGGTGTGAACTGCACACTTGTATTTTTTATAATACTTGTATGTTTTAATATTTTTGAGAAATTTATTTATTATAGGAATTGTTAGAAGAAAAAATTTCATTTTATGAGTGGAAATAGTTTACATAGCAAATTAAAAACATTTATTTGACAGAAACATAACGACAAAAACCAATTAGTAAATTCTTATTTAAACATTAATCTGACATGTTTATCATACCAAAATGTAATTAAAAATGTTAATGTAAAAGATATATATATATATATTTTTTTTACATTAAATCCACACAGGAGGCCCTGAGGAAAAAATTTCCTTCAGGGCCTATGTCATCTGAGATGCTGTGTAGAGGGTCTTTTTGAAGAGAGGAAGGAATGAACATTGGTCTTGAAGAGACCCATGTTGTAGGAAGGAGGAAACACAGAAGACAGGAACGAGTCGAAGAAACGACCCGTTCTCATGTGACAAATGTCAACCGTGTTCATATGTTGGGCACGTGTTTGCCGAGTTTCCCGACTATGCACCGGTGCCGAAGGGATCAATGACGCTAGTTCCTCGGAGCATCTTCCATTGTAATACCGGTAGAATAAGGATAGCATTCCCACCCGACGCCTGTGCTCTGAAGATTGCAATCCGTCTGTTAAGATGGGAGAATCTATCAAACGGACCGCCCGTTTTTGCACAGAGTCGAAGGAATTTTTAGATATATGAAACACTTCTTTTTTTCTACAAAAAAGCAAAACAGAGGCTTTGTTATTATATTTACCTACATATGTAATGCATTTGTCTATAGCCTATAGCAAATCTACAATAAATCGTAAAATTAGTAGTGCAGACGAACAGTATTTTTTTTTTAAAATAGCTCCACACATGAGGCCCTGAGGAAAATAATTTGCCTCAGGGCCTATGTCATCTTTGGGGACGCAATGTGGAGGGTCTTTTTAGGAAATGAGGGGATATGAATCCGGGGTTCAGTATGTCCAGGGGTGACGGACGTATAAATCCAACCCTCCATCAGTAGCACAAGGTGCTGTTCCGAGAGAGTTCTGCTGGAGAGGTCAAAGGGTCTCCCTCAACCAGTCTCTCCCAACCCGGCCAGCCACGCAGAGCCAGTTGGTAGATAGACGTATCCGCTGCCAAGATCCGCAAGCAAACCTACCCCATGAATCTGGGCACCCCTGCTTAGTCACGTAGCAAACAACTTGAGGTCACGTATGGCAGAAGTGTTTGTTATCCAATAAATGGTTTCCGGGGCGGCGGCATGCCGTTATTATGAAAAAAATGCATTTTAGAAAATCATCGAAATAGAAAGTTAAACAAAGACACTTCGAGCGTTCTAAAATAGTAAAAAAAATTATATTAAAAAACATTCTAAGAATCCTAACATTCGTTGCAAATTGTACCTTCAATTCGTTGAAAACTAACCATCTATATTTATTTCTACTTCCTTCCATGTAATAATCATTTGTAAAGATGTCACTTAACTACTGTTTCAATGGAAAGAAATAAATAATTATTTTATGGGGGTAGTTTTAGTAAAAAAAATAAGTAGGTAAGATTCTAAATATTGCACCCGACCCTCACAAAAGAGTTTTATGGTGGTGCAGTAATAAATGTTTACAATCGTATTTTGGTTGAAGTATAGTCTTCGATACCGAAATTACATCATGCCGTGCTGGGTAGATAGGACATACCACAAAAACCCTCTGTCTCGACACACACTCCTTGCTTCATTCGCATTCATAAATCGTATAATACAGATAAATCTGAATAAATAGATGCTTGGATGCGTTACGGTGCACTCTATCGCAGGACTACAGCGAGGTAAAAGATACATTCAAACGTACTCTCTTTAAAATGATTTATCTGTATATTTCTATTATTCTATCTCTGGGCGTGGCCCGACTGAAAGTATTTGATTCACTTGATCATGCCATGACTTTCTTGGCTTTCTCTGACTTCTTCCACAATTCACTTCGCGTCATATAATCCTTTTTTAATGCCCTAACTAACTAAGCGTACCTTTCAATCCTACCCATCAAGTGCACTAGAGGTGATTTATCACATATATTTTTATATTTATCACATTTATCATATTTATTTTATTTATAGAAGTGGTGCTATAAAAAGGTGAAAATTATTATAATTTTTATCGGCCTCGTATTCCTTCCAGATCTTCACAATTTAACATGGCTATACCCATAATTTTACTATATGGTTTACAACACATAGGTACATATCAGGAATCTCATTTATACAGCATAATCTACATTCATTCTTCCTCTGCCAGTTCAATGAGGCGGGTATGGGTATCGCCGCCCCGAGAACTATTATTAGATAACCAAAACCTCTGCCATTGGTTATCCCAAGTAGTTCACTACGTTTGGTGACTTAGTAGGGGTACCCGGGTTCGTGGGTTGAGGTTTGTCCGGGTCTTGGCGGCGAATGCATCTGCCTACCAGCTGCATCGCAGGCCGGATCGAGAGAGAATGGTTGAGGGAGTATCTTTGACTTCTCCAGCTGTTATCTCTCGGAACATCGCCTTGCACCGCAGTGGAAGTGATGGATTAATACGTCCGTCACTCCTGGACACACTGACACCCAGATTCCTACCGTCCCTTATAACCTTTTCCTTCCCTGAACTTCCTTACCTTGGTTTCCTAAACAGACCCTCCACAGGTCATCCCCAAAGATGACATAGGCCCTGAGAGGAATTATTTACCTCAGGGCCGCCTGTATGGAGCCAATGTAAAAAAAACACTGCATTGTCATTGTCTTACATCCTTGAAAATCAAGTCTTCCACGAAAATATTATTTGATAAAAATAAAATTAAATAATACCTATAAACATTTATTATGAACTAATGTGACATGACCCTGCAAATAACCCAAAACCCATAAAACTAAGCAAAAAACATCCCCCTTGTCCAATTGCCTACACTCGTCCCATGTTGTCGTCAATTTTAAGGAAATATGCAGAAACGGATTAAAAAATTAATCTGGTTTGAGGCTAAGATGGTCGGTCGGCCGAACCTTCCGATGTAGTTCCTTATTTTTTTTGTGGCTCTTTTTTTAATGTAAACGGAAAGTCTAGCAACTTAATTTTTTTGCAGTAAGATAATTAATATTGTCATCTCTGTTTTTAGACATTTCAAATTAATGCACTAGAAAGAGACGACACACGTAATATCATGTCAACTTTGAGAAGTAAAATAGTCTCTACAGATAGGCAAAATATTTAAACGTTTTATTTTACATCTCTTTTTGTTATACATAACTAAAAAGAGATCGTAATATTGCACGTAGGTTTATGAGGTTGGAATGAATTAATGTTTTGTTTCCTCTGTTATTCCCATATAAATTTGAAATTTGTTGTCTCTATCTGACACAGAAATGTGTCGATATTTAGGAAAACATTTTTATGATTTAATACAGAATCATTACAATTTTTTAAGTATTTTTCACGAATGCAAAAATATATTTTTTAGGAATACCTAAAATGTAGGTTTAATGATTAACATATTTAAGGATTTATTGATGTTTAAAGAGCGTTATAGACTAAAATCGCACCGCGGAAACGGGAGTGTTAAGCACCTACTCCCTTTATTAGTATTTTATTCAGATTTGAATCCAGAGTAACCTGAAAAAATGACAGTCCACTTCAAACGCTATGCTTTATGGCAACGTTATGCTTTTTGTTCGGAGAATAAACATTTTTAGAGATATGTAGATATTAACTACGACGCCAAAAAAGTACTCTTTTTAATCACAACAAAGCACTCTTTTTAAGCCTAAAATTAAAAAAAAAAAACACATTGTTTCCAAGGTAACAATTTGTTTGACGTTTGCAATAACCCGATTTTGTTAGGGACAGAAAACTTATGATACATAATTTCATAACGCCACATCTCATTCATAACGCCAGACTTAGCAATTGTTGCTCGCAAATAATGTAGCTTTCGATTAGTGAAAGAATTTTTAAATTCCATTCGATATTTATTGCGTGAAAGAGCAAGGACCATCCAACCATCCAACCAACCATCCATACTTTCGCATTTATAATATTAGTAAGTTAAAAAATAGGAAAGATTTGATTGTTTGTTTGTTTATTTGCATTGAATACGCTCCGAAACTACTGAACAGATTTGAAAAATTCTTTCAACAACAGAAAGCTACATTATCAGCGAGTAACAGGCTGTATATAATGGTGAGTTCTGGCGTTATGAAATTTGTGTAAATGAAAATATGTGTATTTCATATATTTTAGCGGCAGGAAGGAAAGGCAGGGGGAAGGTGGGGTTCGCGGTGAGTGAAGAGACGAGGAAGGGGGAATACGGGGAACGCGGAAAGGAACGGGGACGCACGGAAAAGGACATAGAGGGATAATCAATTTATTTCTTTCAATGGCATTGCAACGCATGCCGGGTACCAGCTATCCGGATTGGGGCGGTGGATGCGTCTGCTCAACTGCTACTCATATTGCTGCTAATATTGTCTACATTTAATTAATAACAATTCTGTTGTTGAAAGAATTTTTCAAATCGGTCAGTAGTTTCGGAGCGTATTCAATGCAAACAAACAATCAAATCTAATATAATAATAATGTGAAGACAATATTAGCGAAACTCAATCCAAAAGCTGAAACAGAAAAATCAGAAAGAGGTACTGTCACATCAGGGACTCTAAGCCAGGACCTACGGCTTTCCTGGCAGCAGTTCTAACCATTGAGCTAATTTGCCCCATCCGATTCTGTCATTTTTAACTGTTTCATACTTCGACTAAGAACTACCAACATTATCTTCATTTTCTTAACGCATATTTTATTGGCTGTTATCTGTATGTATGATTGCAAGATTCAACCAGAACTAAATGCAATCTAGATAGTGTTTAGGATAAATTTATCAACTTTTATTTAGTACCTAAGTCAAGGAGTGATGGACGCATGAATCCAACCCTCCCATTGCGGTGCAAGGCGATGATCCGAGAGAGTAAGGCTGGAGAAGTCTAAGGGAATTCCTTAACCTTTCTCTCCCGATCCGGCCTGCCATACAGATAGTGGGCAGACGCGTTCGCCGCCAAGAACCGCAAAAACCTCACCCCATGAACCTGGGCACCCCGGCTAAGTCACCAAATTTAGCGAACCACTTAACCTAAAATGCAGTCATTTTAAATACATGTAGGATTACGAAAGATTTTTTTAATATTTATATTTAGGGATCAGAAGGATTTATCGGACAAGTTAGGATTTCATCAGAGCCGAACCCTCTGATATGAAAATATCTGGAGTCGGTGAAATATTTTCCCATTATTTTTCTGGTGGATTGACGTATTGTTTTGTATTTATTATACTGATATAGTGCACTTACATTGCGTGAATTTACTAGATTATCATTTGTGGAAAAGTGTGTGGAAGGGTTTAGTCTTTCATTTGGGAAATATTTAACCAGGACATAAAATCTGGAGCACCGTTATTTTAAAACTACTGATTCTAAAGAGGTCAAGCAAACCCGTAATTAGCCAAGGCGCCATTTAATTTGCGCATGAAATAAGAAAAGAATTTATGTTACGAGATGGATTAATCGAAATCTAAAATGCAAGGAATAATATTTGGAAATAACGTTACGAAATAAATTATTTTAATTTCTTCTGTAGTCCGGCAACTCCCGTTTGATTTGGTCTTCGCTGGTGTGCTCTCTGATCTCTGATTGTAACTGAGTTCCATGTTCCATAAATATACTAACCCCCTGAGTTCAATAGGTTTCTAGGGCTCGCTCCCTAGATCCCAATGGTCTCGTGGTATGTGGGTCTAGTGATGTACGGTTCGCTAGAGATGTAAACCAAATCGCTACACAATTACCAGCAACTAAAGATTGGAATTTTTTTTTATATTAAAAAAATCAATAAAGATTCTTTATATATAACTTATTACAATCACTTCATATATATAAATACTACATTTCTCAACTGAACTTGTAATATCAGATATCCTATTTCTTTCTTTATATTTATCCTTTCTTTTTTCTTTCTTTGCGGATATCCACATAATGAGTAAGATTAAGAAAGGGACCCTCAGATGGTTTGGACATGTAGAGCGAATGAAAGAAGAAAATAATGTGAGAAGAATATATGACGCAAATGTGAATGGAAGAAGAAGTAGGGGACGCCCGAGGAAGACATGGCACGATCAAGTGAATCAGATACTTGAGTCGGGCCATGTCAAAAGTCGGAATAATAGAAGAGTATGTATGAGACGATGTATGAATGTGAGTGAAGCAAAGACTGTGTGCCAAGACCGAGTTGTTTGGCGGTCCGTCCTCTCTGCCTACCCCTGCGGGGAAACGGCGTGATGGTTAGTTAGTTAGTTAGTTAGTTAGTTCTTTCTTTTTTTATCTCCTCCTCTTCATCCTATTATATGTTTTATACATTGCTAATCCATCATACCTATTATATGTTTTATACACAGCGCCCTTGAGGTGATTTTTCACAAAAATGGCGCTCTATAAATTATCCAATTATTATTATTATTATTATATAAAAATATATTTACATATTATATGATATATATTATAGATTTTTTTGGTTTACTGTTAATTATCTACTCTTAGTTTTATATATATATAAAAACATTTGTTATTTTACCATTACAATTTTTTTTATCCACATTCGTTTTCTCCGACTTTTTTGTCACGAGCTTTGCTCTTAACCTTTCCCATACCATGCTAAAAATACCCTCGACAAACCGTCATGTTACACAGCGTTACTGTATGGGATTTGGAAATTATTTCGGGTTTTTTGTAAAAATATTGATCTGAATATTTGTTATATGGCTTATATTGATTTATTTTAAGAAAAAAACATTGATTTTGTGCTTAATAACTGAAATATTAAAAAAATCATCATTCATAATAAATAATCAAATATTATTTGCAACGCCCAGTGAGGCGTGCGCTTGTGACAGCCGACCGCATAGGGTCACGTTAGCATTCAGAGTAACACTATTGTTTCAAAAAGCCACATGTGGAATGCGCTAGGTACTGGTAAGGGCTGACACCGACCTACTATAATTTTTAAATATATTTACAAAAATAATTTATCGTAAAGAGTTTTTTTAATGTTTGATGATCTAATTTAATACCAGATTGAATGGTTTTAACACCACTTGCGTAGAGAAATAGATGACAAGAAAAATATAATACTTACAGAATACTCGAATTTTAAAAAAAAGTACAGTTTAACGCATAAGCAAACCACGAAAAAAATAATTTTATAATTATTTCGAAGTCAAAATTCTTCAGCACCGTTGTGATTTGAACCTGGTTGAAACGAAAAAGCGACACTAAAAAGAGACAAACACATGCATATGGCATTTATAGAGAATGAGTTAGAATAATCGGTCGCCTCTTTATGCGGTGCATCGTAGCCTCCCCACTCTTACCTACTTTAATTTTCGGAAGGTTTCGCTTCTACCGGTGTGAACTGCACACTTGTATTTTTTATAATGTATGTTTTAATATTTTTGAGAAATTTATTTATTATAGGAATTGTTAGAAGAAAAAATTTCCTTTTATGAGTGGAAATAGTTTACATAGCAAATTAAAAACATTTATTTGATAGAAATTCGATAATCTATGGATAACCGCTAAGGAACAAAACCTAATTCTGACAGCTCCAATTTTTATTGCAAAATAAGTGACAATTAAGCAAAAAACACAACAAACATATAAAACAAACAAAAAAAACAGTGATTCGTTAAATAAAGTGAGTTTATATGGTAGTGTCAGTGCCAAATATTTATAAATCTCGTTTAAAAAAATCTAAACAAGTCACAGTAAGCCACAGACAATTTATGTGTATTGAAAAAAAAAAAGTGTCAATTTTTGTCATAGACAATACAACAAAATAAATTTTAAAAAAAGGACTGTGGGGCATTTGTGAACAAACCATAGAAATTTAATCTACAAGCAAAAAAAAAAAAACAACAACCAGACATGTCTAAATCTCGCAGTAAATTCTCCAGCGCGAAGAAAACCACATCTTCACCACTATTAACTGGCACCATGGACTCACCGTCGGCGACACACCAATTTATGTTTAATTTAGACAGTAAGTCAATATTTGAATTTATTAATGCGAAATTCGAGGAAATGAAGACAGTAATGCTCAATAAAATTGAAACAGAGCTGCAAGAAATAAAAACCTTCACGAACTTCATCAACGACAAATATGACGACATTATACAAAAACTGCAACAAATCATGGACTTACCAAACAAAATCAACAAACTCAAGGAGGAACTGGAGGAAAAAGAAAACAGATTGGCTACGGTAGAAATCCACCTAGCGGATATAGAACAATCGGCACTATTGAACAGCATAGAAATCAGTGGTCTAAGAATACAGGAAAACATATCCCCTATCCATGCTATTACGCGGATCGCTGAGCTCGCAGGCGTTACGATGTCCCCTGAAGATACCTATAAAATCACCACAAACAAAGCTGATCAAAAAAAAATTACGATTAATTTCGAGGATATCACAAAAGTACACACCATGTTAGCAGCTAAACACAGTGACCCGATAAAAAAATTCAACGGGGAAGGAGCCCAATACGTTTACTTAAATGCGGCTTTAACACAATATTATAAAAATCTACACTGGAACACCAGAAAAAGAGCCCAAGAAAAAGAGTATAAATATGTCTGGGTAAAATCCGGAAAAAATCTTGTTAGAAAAACAAAAGACTCTAAGGTTATGGAAATAAAACACCTGAACGATATACATAATAAACTGACATAAACACTAATGTACACCTAACACAACCTCATATCACACTAACCAACATGGCTGATTACATGGAATATATAGACTCAGACAATCAACACTACTGTGTAAGTACAAATGATTGTAATCTATGGAACAACATCACAAAAGAAAAAAATAGAATCAAAATATTACACCAAAATATTAGATCGATCAATAAAAATTTTGATGAATTTATAATATACCTCCAACAGCTTGATAATAATTTTGATGTCATTGTGCTGACAGAATGCTGGCTGAATGAAAAATATATTCCAAAAACAATTGAACACTACAACACTCACCACACAAAAAAACACAAAAATCAAAATGATGGCATAGTCATATACACTAATGATAAAATAAACACACTCGTCCAAGAAATACAAATCGTAGACTCCAACTGTATACAAATAACATATGAGAAAGAAACGTGTATTCTTGCAATGTACAGATCTCCATCCAAAACCAACATTACAAATTTCCTAACTGCACTTAATAAAACATTAAATGATATCAACAAATACAAAAATATCATCATCATTGGAGACCTAAACATAAACACACTCTACAAAACGGACACCCACAAAACATAGAATACCTAACAATATTAGTACAGCATGGACTGGAGCCAACGATAAATGTCCCAACACGAGTCACACAAAACACTAAAATCTGTATAGATCACATTATGATCAAGACAAAACTAAAAACCAAAACAGTAGTACTTGAAAGCACAATTACAGATCACTACATGAATATGATAGCAATAGACACCGAAAACACTAACTCGAACCAACATAAAATATTTACAAAAAAAATAATTGACTACTCAAACTTAAAAGAAAAACTCCAAAAAATAGACTGGAATACAATATACCAAATAGATAAAGTCGAAGAGGCCTGGAATAAATTTACAAATACGTTAACGCAAGAAATAAATAAATACACTAGAATAAAACATGTAAAACTTACACACAAAGCAAAAAAAATTAAACTATGGATAACTCAAGGAATATTAAACTGTATTCGTAAACGAGACAAAATTCACAAACAAATTAAACATACACCGTATGACTTGGAACAACTTAATAACTAAAATTATTAGAGTAGCTAAGGAGTTATACTTCAGAGAAAAACTTAAAAAAGAAAACAATAACCCAAAGGAAATATGGAGAATATTAAAAGAAGTTACATACACACAAAAATTCAAACAGAAAAATACTATTGAACATCTAAATATTAACTCAAAAAAAATTGATGCCAAAACAAATACAGAATTTATGGCAAACCATGTCAATAACTTCTTCGCAACTATAGGGAAAGTTTTAGCGAACCGTAAAAAATATAGCACAAACACACTAACACAAACAAACGGATCAAACATCAATACTCAACCAACACAACACAGATTTATAATAAAAACAGCTTCGGAAAAGGAAATTAACAAAATAATAAACACATTAAAAAAACCCGGATTGCTCCTGGATTAGATGAGATAACAACGGATTGCATTAAAATAATTAAAAATGAAATATTAAAACCCATAACACACTTAATTAACCTTAGCATAACACACGCCTACTTCCCTAGTACTCTTAAAAAAGGACTAGTGATCCCTATTTATAAATCCGGAGAAAAAATGGAAATAAATAACTATAGACCAATCACATTGTTAAACTCGCTATCAAAGATTTTCGAAAGAGTACTAAAAAACCAAATAATAAAATACCTGGAAGAAAACAAATTAATCTCGGACAAACAATATGGATTTAGAGAAAAAAGAAGCACAAAAGAAGCACAAAAGAAGCTTTGGCAAGTACAATAGATTATATACATAGCAACTTAGATCAAGGGCTTAAATGCATAGCGATATATTTAGATTTAGCTAAAGCCTTTGATTCAATCTGCCACAAAACACTTTTTAAAAAATTAGAAAATATGGGTATCAAAGAGAAAGAACTCCAACTATTGAAAAGTTACATGAGTGACAGAACACAACAAGTCAAAATTAACAACCATACTAGCAAACCACTGCCGATTACACACGGAGTTCCACAAGGAAGCATACTAGGGCCCGTTCTTTTCACCATTTACATAAATGAACTTTGCAGTTTGGAAATAAACGGTGAAATAATTAGTTACGCAGACGACACAGTTCTACTCTTTAAATCTAAGGATTGGAATAGGGTATATAAGATAGCGAATGTAGGAATCACGCAAGTGAAAACATGGCTAGACTCTAATACACTTACACTAAACATATCGAAAACAAAATTCACAACGTACAGCATAACAAACAAGGGACAGCCAAAGAACAATACAAACACCATAAAAATACACGAATGCATAAACACCAACATCTGCGATTGCCCTCCTCTAGATAAAACAGAACAAATAAAATATCTAGGAATCATAATTGACCATAATCTTAGATGGACACATCATATCAAACAAATCACAAATAAACTCCTCAGAACAATACACATTTTCCTAAACATAAGAAACATATATAAAATAAAACAAATGAAAACAATATATTTTGCACTTTGCCAATCAATAATAGAATATGGAATAATTGCTTGGGGAGGAGCAACAAACGCAGCTATCGATCAAATAGAAATAGCCCAGAAAACGAATTTAAAGGTAATACTTAAAAAACACAGACTAACCGACACAGACCAAATATTTAAAAGTTGTGACGTACTAGACATACGCCAATTATATGTAAAAACACTACTAAACTACATTTTCGACCAAAAAAGCAAACTCCAACAAACACAAAATATCACTAATAGACCGGTTAGACAAGCGTATAAAGAAAACATAAAAACTCCGATGGTAAACACCACCTTTGGACAAAGACACCATAAATACCTTGCTATTAAAGCATTCAACAGTCTTTCACTTGAAACAAAAATTGAGGAAAACAAAAATAAATTCAGATACAAAATAAAAAAATGGATTAAAGAACAAAAAAGACAACATTACCAAAAAATTTTAACATAAAAGAATAAAACATATGCACTCAACACACAAAACCAATATAAAATAAGCAACACTCAAAAACACACAAATCATAATATATGCCGATTTTCATTTAATTTTATTTTTTTTAGTTTGTTAATTTTATTTTAATTTTAAATCTTTATTTTAGTTTAAATTTATCTTTATTTTAAATGTTTTTACTGATTATGTATAAATTCTATATTGTAAAATGGGGGCCTCAGCACGGGTACACAACCCAGTGAGGCCAACATTACTGGACTATAATATGAAAAATTGTAAAATAATGTATCAACAATAAAAAAAAAAAAAAAAAAAAACAAAAACATAACGACAAAAACCAATTAGTAAATTCTTATTTAAACATTAAACTGACATGTTTATCATACCAACATGTAATTAAAAATGTTAATGTAAAAGATATATATATATTTTTTTACATTAACTCCACACAGGAGGCCCTGAGGAAAAATTTCCCTGAGATGCTGTGTAGAGGGTCGCTTTGAAGAGAGGAAGGAATGAACATTGGTCTTGAAGAGACCCATGTTGTAGGAAGAAGGAAACACAGAGGTCGGCAAATCGTTCCCCAGCCGAGCTGTTGAACACAGGAACGAGTCGAAGAAACGTGTGACAAATGTCAACCGTGTTCATATGTTGGGCACGTGTTTGACGAGTTTTCCGACTGTGCACCGGTTCCGAAGGGATCAATGACGCTAGTTCCTCGGAGCATCTTCCATTGTAATACCGGTAGAATAAGGATAGAATTACCACCCGACGCCTGAGCTCTAAAGATTGCAATCCGTCTGTTAAGATGGGAGAATCTATCGAACGGACCGCCCGTTTTTGGACAGAGTCGAAGGTATTTTTAGATATATGAAACACTTCTTTTTTTCTACAAAAAAGCAAAACAAAGGCTTTGTTATTATTTTTACCTACACATGTAATGCGTTTGTCTATAGCCTATAGCAAATCTACAATAAATCGTAAAATTAGTAGTGCAGACAAACAGTATTTTTTTTAAAATTAGCTCCACACATGAGGCCCTGAGGAAAAAAATTCGCCTCAGGGCCTATGTCATCTTTGGGGACGCAATGTGGAGGGTCTTTTTAGGAAATGAGGGGATATGAATCCGGGGTTCAGTATGTCCAGGGG
Organism: Limnephilus lunatus; assembly: GCA_917563855.2. NCBI lineage: Eukaryota > Metazoa > Arthropoda > Insecta > Trichoptera > Limnephilidae > Limnephilus > Limnephilus lunatus. The sequence continues at coordinate 25,710,647 of OU830595.1, read as the reverse complement.
TGACGGACGTATAAATCCAACACTCCATCAGTGGCACAAGGTGCTGTTCCTAGAGAGTCCTGCTGGAGAGGTCAAAGGGTCTCCCTCAACCAGTCTCTCCCAACCCGGCAAGCCACTCAGAGCCAGTTCGTATCCGCTGCCAAGATCCGCAAGCAAACCTACCCCATGAACCTGGGAACCCCTGCTTGGTCACCAAACGTAGCAAACTACTTGAGGTCACGTATGGCAGAAGTGTTAGTTATCCAATAAATGGTTTCCGGGGCGGCGGCATGCCGTTATTATGAAAAAAATGCAATTTAGAAAATGATCGAAATATAAAGTTAAACAAAGACACTTTGAGCGTTCTAAAATAGTAAAAAAATTATATTAAAAAATATTCTAAGAATCCTAACATTTGTTGCAAATAAACCTTCAATTCGTTGAAAACTAACCATCTATATTTATTGCTACTTCCTTCCATGTAATAATCATTTGTAAAGATGTCACTTAACTACTGTTTCAATGGAAAGAAATAAATAATTATTTTATGGGGGTAGTTTTAGTAAAAAAAATAAGTAGGTAAGATTCTAAATATTGCACCCGACCCTCACAAAAGAGTTTTATAGTGGTGCAGTAATAAATGTTTACAATCGTATTTTGGTTGAAGTATAGTCTTCGATACCGAAATTACATCATGCCGTGCTGAGCAGAGAGGACATACCACCAAAACCCTCTGTCTCGATACACACTCCTTGCTTCATTCGCATTCATAAATCGTCTAATACAGATAAATCGGAATAAATAGATGCTTGCATGCGTTGCAGTGCACTCTATCGTAGGACTACAGCGAGGTAAAATATACATTCAAACGCACTCTCTTTAAAATGATTTATCTGTATATTTCTATTATTCTATCTCTTGGCGTGGCCCGACTGAAAGTATTTGATTCACTTGATCATGCCATGACTGTCTTGGCTTTCTCTGACTTCTTCCACAATTCACTTCGCGTCATATATTCCTTTTAATGCCCTAACTAACTAAGCGTACCTTTCAATCCTACCCATCAAGTGGACTAGAGGTGATTTTATCACATATATTTTTATATTTATCACATTTATCATATTTATTTTATTTATAGAAGTGGTGCTATAAAAAGGTGAAAATTATTATAATTTTTATCGGCCTCGTATTCCTTCCAGATCTCCACAATTTAACATGGCTATACCCATAATTTTACTATATGGTTTTACAACACATAGGTACATATCAGGAATCTCATTTATACAGCATATTATCTACATTCATTCTTCATCTGCCAGTTCAATGCCTCACGTTTCAATTTGGGAGGCGGGTATGGGTATCGCCGCCCCGGGAACTATTATTAGATAACCAAAACCTCTGTCATTGGTTATCCAAAGTAGTTCACTACGTTTGGTGACTTAGTAGGGGTACCCAGGTTCGTGGGTTGAGGTTTGTCCGGATCTTGGTGGCGAATGTATCTGCCTACCAGCTGCATGGCAGGCCGGATCGAGAGATAATGGTTGAGGGAGTATCTTTGACTTCTCCAGCTGTTATCTCTCGGAACATCGCCTTGCACCGCAGTGCAAGTGATGGATTAATACGTCCGTCACTCCTGGACACGCTGACACCCAGATTCCTATCGTCCCTTATAACCTTTTCCTTCGCTGAACTTTCTTACCTTCCTTTCCTAAACAGACCCTCCACAGGTCATCCCCAAAGATGACATAGGCCCTGAGGGGAATTATTTACCTCAGGGCCTCCTGTATGGAGGCAATGTAAAAAAAACACTGCATTGTCATTGTCTTATATCCTTGAAAATCAAGTCTTCCACGAAAATATTATTTGATAAAAATAAAATTAAATAATACCTATAAACATTTATTATGAACTAATGTGACATGACCCTGCAAATAACCCAAAACCCATAAAACTAAGCAAAAAACATCCCCCTTGTCCAATTGCCTACACTCGTCCCATGTTGTCGTCAATTTTAAGGAAATATGCAGAAAGGGATTAAAAAATTAATCTGGTTTGAGGCTAAGATGGTCGGTCGGCCGAACCTTCCGATGTGGTTCTTTATTTTTTTGTGGCTCTTTTTTTAATGTAAACGGATCTAGCAACTTAAGTTTTTTGCAGTAAGATAATTAATATTGTCATCTCTGTTTTTAGACATTTCAAATTAATGCACTAGAAAGAAACGACACACGTAAAATATTTAAACGTTTTATTTTACATCTCTTTTTGTTATACATAACTAAAAAGAGATCGTAATATTGCACGTAGGTTTATGAGGTTGGAATGAATTAATGTTTTGCTTTCTCTGTTATTCCCATATAAATTTGAAATTTGTTGTCTCTATCTGACACAGAAATGTGTCGATATTTGAGGAAAACATTTTTATCATTTTATACAGAATCATTACAATTTTTTAAGTATTTTTCACGAATGCAAAAATATATTTTTTAGGAATACCTAAAATCAGTGGCGTAGCGTGGGTATCAGCCGCCCGGGGCGGAGAAAAATTTTGCCGCCACCCCCCCTATATAGGTACTTCTTCAGGGAGGGGGGGGTGGGTAGTGATCCTTTTTTTTTAAATATTTTTTTGCCGATTTTTTTAATTTAATCTGTATGCGGTGAATTAAAACTACACTCAGAACATGAAAACGGTTTTTCTTTGGTTCTGGCAGCACATAAATTGTCTGCAACTAGAATTTTATATTTGCACTCCGAAAAAAGTTATGTTTTCCTTTGAAATATGTCAGCAGATGAATACACAATTGGAATTTTACATTCTGAACAATAAACTGGCTTAAATTTTATCTGTATGCGGTGAATTAAAACTACACTCAGAACATGAAAAAGGTTTTCATTTGACTCTGGCGGCACATAACTTGTCTGCAAGAATTTTATTAAGCACTTCAAATAAGTTTTTCCTTCGAAATGTGTCGTCGGATGAATCCACAACTGGAATTTTACATTCTGAACACTAAACTACTTTTAATTAAGTCTGTATGCGGTGAATTAAAACTACACTCAGAACATAAAAATGGTTTTTCTTTGATTCTGGCAGTACATCGATAGTGTGCATCTAGAATTTTATAACTGCACTTCGAATAAGTATGCACAAACCTGTCAGCTATTTAACTTTTCTGTGATAATAAATTTAAAATATATACACCGTGATATATGCGTGCAAGAAAACCGTATAAGTGTAATTTTTTTGTGCGCTTTCAGCAGGGCGCACAAAGCTTCGCGAATATAAAACACAAATCGACTATCAATTAGAACTAAAATGTTGCTATTTACATTTTTATTTAAAAATAACGTATGTGTTAGAAATAAAAACAAAACGTCTGTCATTAATATTTTGATTTTAACAGTATATAAAACTTTAGAAAGATGTTAAGAAACTATAAACGACAAAAAACTTTTAAGTCCTGACGCGAAAATCGAACCCGCGACTTCCCCAATCCAAATTTTTACAAGATGATTATTGATTGTGAAATTTTGCCGCCCCCCAAAAGTGCCGCCCCCCAAAAGTGCCGCCCCCCAAAAGTGCCGCCCGGGGCGGGCCGCCCCCCCCACCCCCCCCCCCCCCCTCGCTACGCCTCTGCCTAAAATGAAGGTTTAATGATTAACATATTTAAGGAGTTATTGATGTTTTAAAGAGCGTTGTAAACTAAAATCGCACCGCGGAAACGGGAGTGTTAAAAAAGGTGGAAACGTAATAAATAATGTATTCTTTAAATAAAACTTTATAGAATGTATATAACCATGTAATATTATAAATAAATATATTTGAAAAATGTAAAAGGAGTGTTAAATTAGTAGAAAAAAAAATAACAATGCCTAAAAGACAAAGTAAAACCGTTTAAAAATGAATAAGCTCAACGATAAAAAACACGTAAATACGACATGTGTAAATCAGAACTTTATATTTGTGCGTTATAATTAAAAAAAAAATAAAAAAATATTTTGGTAACTTTTAATTGTTATAATTTAAGTTGACTTATTCGGCCCATTGCCAGTCGGAGTTCACGTGATAACATCGGGCCCATGGCGATGACGGTTGAAATGAAAACGTCGACAATTATAAAATGTATATAAGCTATGTTTAAACACTTATATGTGAAAGGTAAAACCGTCTTTCTTCAGAACTACTTTTACATAATTTTACGGCGCAGTGGACCATTGTTCTATGTTTTATGAACGTTTTACTGGGAGCTCTTTACGCGTAAAAGCCAATGTCAGCCATCTAAGAACCAGTAAAATTTTTGAAAAATCACACTTTGGGCGGATGTGCACACTTTACATGGCGTCTCTCTAATATCCATACTCTTAGGGGGTACCGGAGCACCCTAAGAGTATGGATAATGTAATTATATTCATTACTATGATTTCAATGAATTTACGAAATAAAACATGTTGTTGTGCTGTTTGATACATGTTTTTTATTTGAATGTTTTTTTATGGCGTAATTACCTAAGACATAACTTTGTCTTGAAAAAAATGTATACTTATTTATTTAATTTGCAACTACGTTAGTTGTTTTGCATTTTGTCGCGTGTAAGTTGTATAATTATTTTTTTTGTGTTTAATTCAATCCCTGCTGCTGAAAAACTGCTATCAAAAAATATTATGATTGTTGGAAAACTGAAAAAAAAAACAGAACATATATACCTACCCTTTTCTTGGAACAAAAGACCGCCAAAAGAAAACAGCAATGATTGCAACGTAAGTTCGTTCTTTGTAGTTTATTGTGAATTACATTCGGGGGAATATTTTTGTTGGTAACGTCTGATTTAGGAAGCTCTCTGAATAGATCTGACCATAAATATACTAACCGATATATAACTATACATAGAATGTTTCTAGATTCTTTAAAATGTGTTCACATACCTAACTTTTACACGTGAACACAATCCTATTCCAACTCAATATTTTATCGAAGGTACTAAACTCCAGGAAGTCGCAACCATTCGGGACCTAGGCGTATTATTTGATAAAAAACTTACTTTCACACCTCATATCGACAACATCATTTCTAGATCCTTGAAAATGCTAGGATTTATCAAACGAAATAGTAAACATTTTCAAAACCCCATATCAAAAATAACGCTGTACAATTCCTTCACCCGCAACGTGTTGGAGTACGCAAGTGCTGTATGGAGTCCAACCTACAAATTTCACATTCAGCGAATAGAGCGAGTTCAAAAACATTTTATGTGCCACCTAGCGTATTCCGATAAGCGAGCTCGATCACTTCCTCACTACACCGATAGACTAAAATTCTACAATGTACGCACCCTTGAACAGAGAAGACTAAATACAGATTTATATTTTCTTTTCAAAATTATTAATGGTTTAATAAACTGCTCTTTTCTATTACATCAAATCAGGTTCAATGTTCCTAGAATTGGTTAACGACTTGTGAATTATGTTCCGTTACATATTAAAAAATATCGAACTAAGCTGGGGTATGACTCAGCTTTATAAAGAATGTGCCGTAATTTTAACGAGGCTTATAAAAAAACATTCCATTAATTTGACAATGTCAACATTGGGCAACTTCAAATTATCTCTTAACAAGATTTAAAGCTCCCTTTTATATTGTTATATAAACTTATAAACCTATAAACTAAACCTTTAAACTTATATTATAATATTATTGTTCTAAAAACTTGTTGCAAAAACTTATTATTATTTTGTTATGTATGATATGTGTGTGTGTGTGTGAATGATTGTATACATATGTAAGTAGGTATTATGTTATCAATGTTGTGTTTGTTTTTAATTAGTGATAGCATCAACCATGTTCAGTGTAATTGTATCTGTTAAAGCTTTGATGTAAATCACTGTTGACAAACCTAATAAAAAATAAATAAATAACCGATCTGTCACTCGTGTCGCTACCCGTCCGACCGTTTTGCCAGCATGTTCGTTCGGAGATATTCGGCGGAGCCGAATGTTTCCGAACGTGTGACTCTCTACGAAGGTATATACAACAATAACGAACTTACTTGGCTATCATAATTATGTGCTTCCTAAGCTAAGCAAATTAAAAAAGAAAAAAGTGCTTATGCATTCCTCTACGCACTTCCAACCATACCAAGATAAATCTCTTGATTTACCAGAAATAATAAGTTTTTAAAACCAAATAAAGGGGGTTTGGTTTCGTTTGATCAACTTTGTCATACCTACAGACTTTCTCACAAAATTCGTCGCTGAAGCCTTTGTGCCTTCTACGGAATTCTGAATATTGTCGGAATCAATTTTATAATAATACTGCATTCATCTAACACCAACGGCACAGAAGCTTTCAAAAATAGACGAACTTATCTAAAGACTTAAGCTTTAGACTTTAGACCCTATAAAACCTCAATTAGAGTATCGATTTTTATACAAAACTTTGCCGATGCATCTCCATGTAAATATTTGCGGTATACCTTTAAGAAAAAATTGGTCTTCTGATGCTCCAGCCCCTTCAGAATCAAAATTTGGAAGAAGTATATTTTGTTCCAGGTCAAAAGACCGCAAATCACATCGATGTGAAATTTTTTTAAGTTTCATATATATTTAGAGCACTAAAAAAAGATTTGCGATATCTGTTAAGATAAGTTCCTTTATTTATGCCTAAATGTATTATGTGCGACTTAAATAAGTGCGATAAAAGTGTATGTAAGTTAATTATTAATAAATGCTTATTCTTATGTAAAAAAGATGTTTTATTTACCGGGGTACTCCAGTACCCCTGAGAACCGTTACTTAAACTCTATTATGGGTACGGTTCTAGGGTTAAAGTAGAGGCAAATTATAAGATAGCAAATTTTTACAAATTCTTTCACTTCCTAAATATGCCAATAATAAATAACCTGTTCCGCATTGAAAAGAATTCGACGGTTCCAGAGAAAGTAACGCAAACAGTTATTTGTAAACGGCTCTTTTGACAGGAATGTCATCCATCTCTAGTAACCAGGGTTACTATTTTGGAAGAAATTCCCAAAATTGCAGGAATTTAAACCGATTAGTTATTTTGCGGGAAGAATTTTGATGTGTGGAAAATGCGGGGATTTTACAATATAAAAACTGACGTAACTAACATCGATGAAAATGGCATATCTTTATTAACACAACATATTTAAAAATAATATTTAACAACAAATGAGAAAGAAATATAATTTCGTTTTTTTTTTTCGTAACAATTTGTCAAACCAATTTCTATTTTTTAAGCCTGAACGAAAAAAAAATCCGAAATAGACTACAACAAAGTTAATTTTTAATATTTTATTTTCCCTAATTTAGGGATTTTTATGTATATTGTGGGTATTTTAAAATATATGCATTGGCAACCCTCAAAGTGACATTTCCATTTTCCATTCTCAGGTCCTTAGTTCCTTAGTTGTTACAAAATTCCATTTTTGCTTCACTTTCCTGAAGTAATATGGTATTAACTTCACGATATTTATATTTCATTTATACAGTTTTATGTCACTTCAGTGAACATCACAATTCTATCCCGAAGTTAATCACATTCTTGCACTTCTTCTATTCTGGTGACGTTTCTTCAACACGTTGGATTTATTGACTTGAACGTAAGTAGGTTAATGTTACTATGATTAATTAAGAATCAAGCCACTTAATTGGCGAATATTAGAATATATATTATATTACAGTTACAATATTCGCGATATAAAATATTGACTTAACTACCCAACACCACCATACATCGACAGACGGTATATGCGGTTGTTCATTGTAGATTTACAGCCGCAGTCACACATGCCAACCAAGCTATTAGTAAGCTTATTAAATCTTTACCCTGAATGGAAAGCTTTAAAATGTTGAACCTCGGATTCGTGTTACTAGTAAATGATACTACTTACTAGATCTGTGCTCAACGAGACATCACTACGATAGTTTTACGGCTGGAGAATAGGTTCAGAAGTAGATCTAGGGGAGATTGTGACTGTAGACACCATGAACCAGAACGAATATTATGGCCCTATAGAACAAGTAACTCGTAATTTATTATATTTAGTTTTTCTCTCATATTACTATCGCATCGCAGAGTTACATCTCTTGAGATCGCGGCTAGAATGTGCATCTCCTGTATGGTCTCCTATTTATACTTGTAACTTAAACCACTTGGAGAAAGTACAAATGAAGTTTCTTAGACATGTTCAATACGAATTGAGACAACTTGTTTTAGACATTAGTAAAAAAATTCCACTACAAACTTTACTGATTCCAATTATCGATGTCACTAGGGATTACGCCACTTTTTTTGTTTCGTTTTCTCATTGTCAATATTAGACATCACCAAGTCTCCTTTATTTAACACCTTTAAATACAGATTTTACATTTGTTGTTACAGGTATTGCAAATTTAATTTATTTTGAACTGGGACCACTTATCATCCTTTTATTAAAGCGGCACGCCATCACAGAAGGCCATGGATCTTCCCAAAATAGATAGTGTTTTCATCAAGGTGGAACCAGGGTCCCAGGAAGAGGGTGGAGGTGAAATGCCCTATACGGATAGAGATATCTACCTCTCTGATGTGAAAAAGGAATATTTGCAATATGCAGCGAGTACTCCGACAACCAGTAAGTTGTATCACCAATGTAAAAATATGTTGAATCTTAATTTCAGTTGTTCGGAATTCTGTCACTTTTTGCAGACAGGTGTAATTGTCTTTTTACGTCCTCTCTTGTAGTTCATTACTTATTCTGGTGTTTCCTTCAAAACGCATCTTCACGGCAAACTGTCAAAGTAACCATATTTTTACTTGTAATACTCAAAAAGCCCCCTGATTTCTCAATTGAAAACCTCATAATATGCGTGGAATAAGTTATACGTATAATATAACTCATTGATGTCTATTTAATGTTAGAAAATATTATTCCATTTGACAATAAACAACAAAACTTTGTTCCGAAGGGGCTAACAGTAAATGCTAATAAATACTAATTTGTCTTCTTGAAGTATCGGACCTTGAAGAGGACATCTTTGGTTCTGTATATTTCTTTAATTAACCTTAAGGTGTTTTTTTTTATTTCCGCTTCTACAACGTTTATTTTTTAATTTAAAAAACATGTTTTGTTATATCTCGCCTAATAACCGTGATTTTGAATGTAATGGGTCGTTCGTCTTTGCAAATGAATGTATGTATTGTGGTTTTGTTTCTCCAGGTAGCATTAATCGGGAAATTGTTACTGTTAAGGCAGAACCAGGACCCGAAAAAGAATTTGGATGGGAAATTCCTCTTTTGGAGATTGACTTACACCTCTCGCATGTTAACACGGAATGCATGGAGCGATCTGGAAGAATTACCAAGGTCGGAGGTAAAACCGATTTTTGTTTGAAAGTTGGCCATTTTATTATTGTTGCTCACTCTTATAAAGCTTTATCTGTAATCTTTTTCAGACCCTTTGGCAAACTTGAAGACGCACCCTGGACACAAACCATTCTCTTGTCTCCATTGTAACTATTCCTTCTCTTGTAAGTCAGCGCTTGAATTGCACTTGCGCACGCATACTGGAGAAAAACCTTTTTCGTGTCCTGACTGCAATTATTCATGTTCTACAAAAGGACAACTAAAAATTCACATGTTTATCCACGGTGGAAAAAAACCCTTTTCATGTGCCGACTGCACTTATTCATGTTCTACGAAGTGGCAACTGAAAAATCACACATATTCACACGGTGGAGAAAAACCGTTTTCATGTCCCGCTTGCAACTTTTCGTGTTCTAGAAAGGGAGATCTAAAAATGCACTTGCTGACTCACAGTAGTGAAAAACCTTTTTCATGCCCTGACTGCATCTATTCGTGTTTTACAAAAAGAACACTGCAAATCCACAAGTTGAACCATAGTGGAGTGAAACCTTTTTCGTGTACCGACTGCAACTATTCATGTTCTAGAATGGATCGTCTAAAAGTTCACATGTTCACCCACAGTGGAGAAAAACCTTTTTCTTGTTCCGACTGCAACTTTTCGTGTTATACAAAAGGAAATTTAATATTTCACATGTTTTCCCATAGTGGAGAAAAACCTTTTTCATGTCCCGACTGCAAATATTCATGTACTACAAAGGCAGATCTGAAAAAGCACTTTCTGATTCACAGTGGAGAAAAACCTTTTTCATGTCCCAACTGCAACTATTCGTTTTCTCGAAAGGGTGATCTGAAAATGCACTTGCTGACTCACAGTGGAGTAAAACCTTTTTCATGTCCCCACTGCTACTATTCATGTTCTCAAAGGGGAAATCTTAGAAGACACTTGTTGACCCACAGTAGAAAGTAAAGCTGTACCTTATTCCAACAATATTCGGAAAAATCACAGTTCACCTGTTTTTTACTCTTATAATATTAAACTGTTCTTGAAAATAAGGTCATTACAAAGCTGTATAAGGTTCCAGGAAGGTATCAATGCAATTATTGACTGGAGTAGTGATTTCAAACTCGATTTAAACTTCCAGAAATTTTTATTAAGGTGCTTTAAGAGGTCACAAAACACCATATATTTAAATTACAAAATTAAAGAAACATCATTAAAGCACGTAACGACTTAAGGACTAGGAATTGTGTATGTATGTGTTCTGGCAATATTTTTTATACTTATATTGAAAAGATCTGTTAATCAGCCACAAAGATGTTGGGTTTTGCCATGTGTCATTATTAAAATTTTAATTAATTAAAGAAATATCTATTTTGATTTTATTATTATTTTTTTAAATTTAAATTTCGTGTTAATTTTGTAAAATTTTATTATTTTTATTGAATTATGTACGTTATATTAGTGATTTGATTCAATTATTTTTTATGTTTGTTATATTATGTGTATTGTATTAGAGCCACTGCCGAAAATCAGCTGCTTTCCAAGAGATATCCTAAATGAGCTGAACAGTAACGTTTTTGCCAATAAATTCAATGATAACTATATAAAATTGTAAAGAAATTGTTGGTTTATTGATGTTTTTATTTTTATAATTCAAAGAATTGACCAAACTTGTATTTACATGGCTGCTGAACTTATAGTCCAGTCAACCTGTGTTTTTAGGTAGAACCAAATAGTATAAAGCTATTTTTTCCCCATCGACTACTACCATTTAATTGTTTAGCCAAAAGTCCCCGCCCCTACCCCCCTTGCTCCCCCCCCTGTACACCCCTAAACATGAAAAGTGTAAGGGTTTCGTAAATCACGTCTATCTCAATTATTAAACAACATATCGGATTGCAATTTTTTTTATTCTCTTTGCTATAACATTGTCTACAATTAATGTCCAGTTAACTTTCGTCGTTACTTTTAGCGTTTGTTTGTAATTCGTATGAAAAAAAATACAAATAAATAGTAGTATATCTGTGTGAAAGGATAGAATGGCCAACCTTATGATTCCAGAGATAGCCTCATTTTTAATGTCAGTGCCATACAATTTTTTCTTAAAAAAACGATAACTCCTTCATTTGTACACGCAATTGCTTCATACGAAATTTTAAAGCATAGTAATGATCAGCAGAATCCATTTCTAGCCAAAAAAAAGACCCTTGAAAATTCAAGTCTCTATTTCTATGAAAGGCGATTTTCAGCCCACTGTGCGGCGCGGCGTTGCAATGCAAATATTGTAGTATAGTGAGAGTGTTTTTTTATCTTTAAGGTACACTATTGCATTTTCTATAAAAAAAACTAATCGAATCTCAGTGAAACCTAAATTCCTCACCTTTTGAATATGTTTCAAATAAAAATAAGTCCTTGTATTAAATAGGTATTTTAAATAGTTTTTCGTTTGAAAATGCATGTAATATTTTGTTAAGGTGTTTTTTAGAACAAAATAATTGCGGTAGCTTAATTTGAAGTAAAAAATATATTTAGATTATTCTCAGTAAAAAATAAATTGTTGTTGACCATTTCCGATTTCCTAAACTTCCATGACAAGTTTATTTATTTATTTACGGACAAATAGTCCATTAAAAATAAAACAATAACACGAATAGCAAAATAAACATGACAATGAGAGGAGAGTACATGTATATGGGGAGCATTGACAAAATACATATTATATAAAAGTACATAAGTAGCTTGAAGATGGATTAAAAAGACTTTAAAAAGTCACATTGCGTATCGACTGCGGGAAGTCATTTAGGCTTACACCAAAAAATTCAGTGCTTTGATTTGCGTTGACGAGTCTCGACATTCTGGATAAAGGAGAATGATATCCATAATTAGTAGAATGTTGATTGAGGAACAGCAATTCATTATTTCGGAGTCCACGGGAAGGGATATTGAACTCGATGAGTTGTAACAAAGCAGGTATGGCAGTAATACTGTTGATTATTTTGAAAATGCATATTAGATCAGAGTCCTTTCTACGTTTTTCTAAAGAAGAAATGTTTAAAGTTTGTTCAATTTCATCATACGAGTACTCGCCTCTTTCAAGTCCTAACCTCCAAGCAATTCCTCGTAGGAAGCGATGTTGTTCAGATTCGATGTGATAAATGTTGACAGCATAGAAAGGAGACCAAATAACACTAGCATATTCAAGGCGAGGGCGAACTAGCGAACAGTAAAGAGTTTTAAGTGTACTTATATGTTTAAAGTCAGAGGTAATTCTATGAACGAAGCCGAGTAGTTTAAGTGATTTGTTTACAATGTTATTGATGTGATCACGGAAAGAAAGTTTGCAGTCTAACGTGACCCCAAGGCCCTTGATAGATGTGACAGTAGAGAGACAAACATTATTTAGTTTATAATCAAACTGAATAGGTTTTTTGGTTCTAAAAAAGGACAAAATTTTGCATTTATCAACATTAAGTTGCATGCAGTTAATTTTGCTCTAATCATTAAATGAATCAATATCAAGTTGAAAAAATAAACAATCAAGATGGGATTTAATTATCTTAAGAATCTTATTGTCATCGGCAAAAAGCCAAAAACGTGTGTGAGAAAAACCTTTAATGATATCGTTAATAAAAAGATTTAAAAGAAGCGTGGCCAAATGGGCTCCTTGCGGAATGCCAGACGTTACATCAATGCATAAATGAACTAATACCTAGATCGATATCTTCGGGCTTTTTGTATGGAACGGGTGTCAACACTATTTGACCATAAATAATGCTCATTCCGCGATTATGACGTCACGGACCATCGACAAGGATAGAGGAAAGTAAAAAAAAAAAGATACTACCTTGGACAATATCAGTACCTACCCAAATCATTAGCCTAAAAATTATTTTAAAAATAAAATGAAAAACTCATAATTGCATGTAGTATTTTATTGCTTTATACAGAATAACACAAAAAAAACGGAAATACAATCATGTGCAAACACATTTAGAAGGAACTTAATCATAATTAATGAAAATATGAGTAATAATAATAAAAAAGGAAGTGTTTGGATAGATTACCATTATTTAATAGATACCACTATGTTGGAATTTGGAATGGAAGTAAAGTAAGGTGAGTAATAAAAAATATAGGGTAAGGCACTATGTCAAATATTGCTTTTTTACTATTTATTTAATTTATACATACATATATGTTTATTTTTGAAAATTAATTGAATATTTTTTATAGGCATGTATTACGATGCATTTTAGTAAGCATGTGTGTGTGTGTGTTATAATGCAATATTTGATATCAAATACCTTAGGAGATTTGGTAATAATTAAAAGAAATATTTATTTTATTTATTTATTACAAAATCCTTTTTACAATGTATAACAATTTTTGACAATAAAATATAAAACTATACAATATTAAGTTTAAATGTTGAGTAATCAGCACTATTTTATTGTACAACTACTTCTTCAACGAACAACAAAGTCATAAATAAACCAAACAAAGTGAATTGAAAATAATTTTGACAGTCGTAAACAGATGTATACAGAAAAAATGTATCAAATCTATGGAGTCAGAGACCGGGTGACCATATAAAAAAATAAAATTGGTACATTTTTATGTTGGTATTAATATCGGTTGTTTTACATTATCTACGACTGTCGAAAATACGCATTTATCGAAACGGTAGATAATTTATCGTGCGCAATCCTCGCATGCGAACAATTATCTACTGAAATGAAAATTGGGTCCTTACCAGTAAAAAATCCATCTGTTCGCCGAACTGTTAAGAAACCTTTATTGACGAACCTTTCAAAGTCTTCATTTGACATCTTGGTTTGTACACTCAACATTTGTTGTAAGTAGGTATATTTGAACGGATTTGGCGTAGAGCAAATGACCAGCAGCATGGAAATACGGTACCATTTGCTTGGCTGTATTAATGTGCAAATTCCAATCGCCGAATCTCTCGGCCAGAATAAAGTCTATAACCAAATTCACCAATTTAAACTCTTGTAGCCAAAGTTGGCTAAAGTTCGGTTTAGTGGCGAAATTCCTAAAAATACAAACTAGTTATTTTCAAGTTCTACTAGTTTATAATTAATGAGTATGAACATCATACATGAGTAGTGCAGCAATGAATTTGCTGCCGCGGAGCGCCGCAGAGATGGTGTATGATAGATATCTGGCGTTTCCTAGCGATAAAGTGCACATTAAAATATATTATTTTACATCTCATAGAAAGGGCTACAACCTTTGTAAGAAACATTTTTTCATAAAATGTCGGCCTGAAGTCGAAGTAAATGAAGAACTTGTCATGGAAGTTTAGGAAATCGGAAATGGTCAACATCAATTTATTTTTTATTGAGAATAATCTGAATATATTTTATACTTCAAACTAAGATACCGCAATTATTTAGTTCTAAAAAAACAACTTAAAAATATATTACATGCATTTTCAAACCAAAAACTATTTAAAATACCTATTTTAGCTCTATACAAGGACTTATTATTATTTGAGACATTTTTAAAAGGTGAGGAATTAAGGTTTAGTTTTTTTATATAAAATGCAACAGTGTATCTTAAAGTTAAAAAAACACTCACTATACAACAATATTTGCATTGCAACGCCGTGCCGACGTTACCGAACCCGCTATAACCGAGTACGCATTCTGTATTACACCGGCTGAATCTAGCTGGATCTCCAAAAAAGTAAGTACTATTATATATAGTTTTAAAGGTTTTAAATATGAGCTACAACTTTTGTAGGAAACATTTTTTCATAAAATGTCGGCGTAAAAAGTTCTGTGACAAAAGTAAAATTACGTGCCAAAAAATATACAAATCTTTACCTTTTCATGCGAATTATAAACAAACGGTAAAAGTAACGACGAAAGTTAACTGAACATTAATTGTAGACAACTTTTATAGCAAAGAGAATAAAAAAAAAAAGATATGTTGTTTAATAATTGAGATAGACGCGATTTACGAAACCCTTACACTTTTCATGTTTAGGGGGGCACAGGGGGGGAAGCAAGAGGGGTAAGAATGGGAACTTTTGGCTTAACACTTGTCTAAATAGTAGTAGTCAATGGGGAAATAAATAGCTTTATACTATTTAGTTCCTTCAACTGGTGTTCTACGACACAGGTTGACTGGACTCTGGACTATTAATATCAAGTATATAGCATTCATTTTTAGACAGCGTCGCGTTCATTGGTCAAAATATTGTACATATATTTTTGTATCGGTGAACAATGAACGGTGGATGCAATCTCCCTTGAGGTAATTTTATACAAAGACGGCGCTATATATAAATCATCATCCAAATATTATTATTATGATTTTAGTTTTTATTTAAGCGACTATAAAAATAATTCCATAAGTATACAAAATATAATGTAAAGATATTGTATTTCTTAGTCCTCCTCGCTAGGGATTCCTATGCCGAGGCGGACTAAAATTGTTTAAATTACAGTTTATTTGTCTTCTATGTCGTTTTTAGTGTCTTCATTTGGGTGTTTTCGTCGACCTCTTTCAGCCATATTTTTATTCTTGATTTGTACTCATTAAATTTTTGTTATTAGTTTTATGTCTTGGGGAAGAATGTTATGGAGTTTAGTTGCAAATTAAATGTAGTTTCTTTGTCCGAATGCGGTTTTATAACTTGGAATGTTTTTTATGTCATTTTTATTTAATCTAGTGTGATGGATACGCTGTCTAGTAGAGGATTCAATATTTTTGAATAGCTTCAATAATATATTTTTGGCATATATTCTTTGTACATCTGGTACGTCAAAACTTTTGAATATTTCAATCGAAGGCGTTCTAATTGATATTTTCAGTATGGTCTTTATGATTCCTTTTTGAACTGTATTCATGTTTTGACGTTTTGTATGTATTGATGTTTAGTAGATCCCTATCCTATAATTCCATATTCAATTCGAGAATGACATAAAGCGTAGTAAACCTTTTTCAAATCCTTTTTATTTACTACATTTCTTAGATTTTTGAAGAAATATATAAGGCTTGTGAGTTTTTCAGTGAAATCTTTGATGTGTAGGTCCCATCTAAGATTTTCATCAATTATTACTCCGAGATATTTTATGTTTTGTGTTTTTTCTATGACTGGGCAGTGACATTGATCATTGTTTCCATTTTCCATAGCAATCGTGTGATTTTAACTGTAGTAATTTTGCTGGTTGACTCCTTGAACTCATTATTAAACAATATAATTAATTGTTATTTTAGCATCAACATTTCGAATTTACAACAGATTTACAAATTTCAAACATTATTGTTTATTTATTCATTTATTTATAAAATACATGTTACATATATTAAACATTTACGTAGATTAGATTTATTAATCACCATACTAGGCGGCTGCCTGTTTCACGGTGATCAATTAAGGATAGTTTAAGGCGGCCAACCGTCCTGCATTCTGCGGGACCGTCCCGCATTGACAGTTGTAGTCCCGCATTGCAATATTTACTAAAATAGTCCAGAAAATCGTCTAAAGCGTCCCGCATCCCTATATATTTTTTAATATTTTCTATGGAAGTCAAATAAACTTCCTCTATCTTTAGTCTAGTTTAGCCATTTGGGTTCAATACAAAATTTTTCCCTAGAAAAGGCCCGAAGATATCGATCTAGAGATTTGTTTATTTATGTTGCAAGCAAGTTCCAAGAAGCGCCAGTATAGTAGTGATTGAGTTGTTTTGTTTACGAATAAGTGCATGCCGTGACACGTAATATTGATAACCTATAGTTATCATTCAAATCAAATCAAATAACTGGTTGACCTTGCCACCGACCGCGAAAAATCGATGTTGTAAGTTCAGTGAAGACTTGCAAAAAGAATTTCTTTTTCGGCAAAAGTGTTTTCCTCATTTCTGAATGAAGATTAAATTCGCCGCATACAGATTTAATTTAAACCAGTTTTGGGTTCAGCATGTAAAATTCCAGTTGGAATTCCCTTATTCAAAGAGCATTGGAGGGGAACCCCACCACCTTCCAGTAAGAAAAATATTTTCCTTTTCGAAGTGCATTTATAAAATTCTAGTTGCAGACTATATGTGTGCTGCCAGAATCAAAGAGACACCATTTTTTGTTCTGAATGTAAAATTTCGTCTGCTGACATATTTCGTAGGAAGTCATTCTCTTATACGAAGTGTAGTAATAAAATTCTAGTTCCAGACTATGTATGTGCTGCCAGAATCAAACAGAAACCATTTTTATTTTATGGTGTAGTTTTAATTTTTTTTTAAATTATTTATTTCAAGAAATTTGTTTTTACAATGCGAATGATTACATGTGCAAGGTTAAACAATAATTTATTTTATATTACTACTACTCCATAAATTGAGCCCACGAGCTAGTTAGTATTTATGGGAGGATTATTAACATGCAAAAAATTTACTAGTGTTTTACTGAGATGTTTAAACAATGATCAAAGAACTTATGAAATAAATACAAATATTACTTGACAAAGGTACATAATTTAGAAAAAATAGTTTTAGAAGGACAAGAACAGTATATATATTCATACATATAATTTGAATATTAAATATTACAGTTTAAGTAAGGGTAAATTAAATTTAGGGTACAATATATCATTATCTAATTTCAGGGACTTATGTAATTTGCTTTTTAAATTGTTTATATTTCAATGTTCCCGTTATGTTCATTTTGTTTTTGGATGTATAGAGATTTAATTTAAACGAGATTTGTTTTCAAAATGTAAAATTCCAGTTTAATTCGTCTGCTGACATATTTCGAAGGAAATTACTCTTTTATTCGATGTGCAGTCTAGTTGCAGACTATGTATGTGCTTCCAGAATCAAATAGAAACCATTTCAATGTTCTGAGTGTACTTTTAATTCGCCGCATGCAAATTTAATTAAAACCACTTTTGTTTTCAGAATGTAAAATTTCTGCTGGTTATTTATCTGCTGACACATTTCGGAAGAAAACCTTCTCTTATTCGTAGTGCATTTATGAAATTCTAGTTGAAGACCTATGTATGTGTTGCCAGAATCAAAGAGAAACCATTTTCATGTTCTGGTGTAGTTTTGATTCGCCGCATACAGATTTAATTTAAACCGGTTTTGGGTTCAGAATATAACAACAAATTAAATACTAAGTTGTATATTCATCCTACTACATGTGGTAGAATTCATATAAACATGATTTTTATTGTAAGAATACTCTTTCTCTCAATTATGTGGTTATAAAAATCGGCATAAAGTGAGGTCGTAATAGAAAATAAAAGGGATTTCCACCCCCCCCCCTTACCCCCCCAGATAACACCCAAGCTACGCCACTGTGTCCCGAATTGATATTTTATAAAGTTGGCCGCCTTTGGATAGTTACTTTGAGTGAAGTCTAGTTTATTATAACTTTACCACATGGTAAAATTGGTAAATTTATAATAAACAAGAGAAAAAGAAGTACGTAAAATAAACATGTAAATAAAACAAATCTGTAAACATATGGTAGTAGTATGTAATAATGTTAAAAGTTTATATCTCTATCTGAGTATGTGAAATAAGTTGTAAAAACTGTCATAGTCACTCATCATAAGGTCAGTAAGCGCCTTTCTGAAAGTGAGGTATTTGGCTTTAGACTTTTTTTTCAATTGATAAGTTATTTAAAATTTTAGGTGCAAGAAAGTTAAACTGGGACTCTGCCATTGAAGTTTTTGTTTTTGGAAAAATATAATTCGATTGGTTCGAATATCTTGTGTTATATTTTGAATTAATAATTTTTTTTTGTAAATTTGAATTTAAAATAAGAGGTAATATTTTTTAGATATATGGATTTTATATTAGGAACTTTGAAGTCTTTAGATTTATTGTGGTTAAACGGCACGGCGGACGGGGACCCGGCTGGTGGGGATCAGTAGCCTGATTCATGGAACTTAAGTCGCAATGGATCACTTCCCGGGAGAACAGCGTGCATTTTGTTTAAAATATTTTTACAAAAACAGTGATTCTTGCATTATTATTCGGCGTTTATTTCGCTCTGAAAGCTCTCCAGCAGCAGGATTTTTTTTTTTAATATATATATTTTTTATTTTTAATAATATTTTTTACATGGAACATACGAGGGCTGTCCGTAAAATGAGGTCACGCCAAATCCCCACAAAGCTAAACTCTCTGCAACACTTAGTCTCGGCGAGGCAGCCGTTCGCGATAAAGTTTAGAGTTTAGTTTCTATTTATAGAGCGTAATTCACCCGCCAGGTGTGAATTACGCTCTATAAATAGATTTTTTGGGCAAGGAAAAAAACTCCAGTATTTATTCACTCTCAGCTATTTGAAATGTATGGAAAACAGTGTATGAGTGTGAAAGCGTGTGCAAATAGTGCAGAAAATTTAAAAGAGTGCCGGACTGCCATCGGTTTCAGATGAAAAAATTTCCAAAGTGGAAAAAACAATGATTGCAAATCGGCGGGTAACGGTTCGGGAGCTCTGTGATATGATCCCTGATGTCAGCAATACCACTATTGACAAGATTTTGACAAATTGGGAGACTACGAAGTCTGCCCAAGGTGGGTCCCAAAATGCTCACCGAAAATCACAAACAGCAACGGTTGAAGCAGCCCTCAGATTACTTGAGTTCTACGACAACGATGGCAAAGAATTCTTGAACTCAATTGTGACTGGGAATGAGACCCGGATACACTACATGACCCCAGAGACAAAAGAATAATCCCAGTGGCATCATTCAGATTCGCCGAAGCAAAGTTTAAAAACGTATTACAGAGCGTAACTCACACCTGGCGGGTGCGGCAAGTGAAAGCTCCATTGCGAATAGTTGCCACGCCGAGACCAAGCGTCACAGAGGGTGCAACGTGGTGGGGTTTTGACAAAGGAAAACAAGTGTTGCAGGATTCCGCGTAGAATCATTGCTCGCGACCGCAGGACCTTCGAGACTTTATTTTACGGACAGCCCTAGTAATGATAATTTTAAAAACTTAGGTTTTTAATACTCTTCCATTGAAAGCATTTGCTTGTGTATGGAAGGGGAGTGTACATAAATGTGGATATTAGCTAGTACTTAAATAAAAATTTACATAAATATATGTGAGCTGTAGTATTTATTTTGATAATAGTATGTATTTAAATAAAAGAAAGATTATTATGGAGAACTAAGGATATTAATTGTAAGATTAATTAAGTGGTGGTAGTTCTTTTCTTCAGAATATTTTTTAAATGTCTTTTGACAGAGAGCAGTATTCGGGTTTTATCATTAATGCTTCTGATTTCTTCTGATAGACGATTGAAAAAATGTCTTCCCTGTATAGTTCACCGCGTCTCTCAGCTAACACGAACGGTGTAAATCAGTGTGCGATAAATAAATTGTAAAAGTAATTTAAAAGTTAACGAAAAACGCTCAAACTACTTTAAAATGGTGCAGTGTAAGAAATGTAAAAAATATGTTGCTAAAGACAGTGAATTGGTCAAATGCATCGACTGTAATGGAACCTTCCACAAACTATGTACAAACCCCGCCATTAACGTGGGTAATGCATTTATTTGTACAAACTGTGAAGTACAGCGAACAGAAAATGCGAACACAGAAAACGCAACGGCCGGAGGCAGCGGGTCACAAGGCCCGAACCCAGAAAATATCCCAGAAATTAAACAAATTCTTAATGAAATAAATAATAAAATAAGCATAATGTATGTCATGAAAAAAGATATGGAGACTCTCACACAGTCAACTGAGTTTCTATCCAACAAATATGACGAACTGATATCGCTACACCTAGAATTGGGAAAAAAAACTAAAAGAAAACGAAAATCATTTATCACATACTTCCAAATGACCCAATTGTTCATATTCTTGCATAAATTCTACATACTGCAATTTTAATTCAGGATTCATTGAAAATTTTTTCTCTAAACTTTTGAATCTTTTCTCCGCTGTGCTTAATGAGTCACCAAGTTGGCTCACACACGGACGGCGCGGCAAACTCACAACGTATCTACCATCGCTCTCTCTAGAGTGCGTGGTGACGAAATCCGCTTCACACGCCTTCTCCTCATGATTATGAAATCTTGCAGGATTCACCTCCTCCAATTTCCAAAACTTTTCAATTTGGTTAGACAATGTGTTTATTGATAAACTACAAATTTCGGATACGGGCCTTTTTTGGTGCATGTTGATCGGGCCGGAGATGATCCATCCTAATTCTGTCCTCTGAAGAGTAGGTCCGGAATCCAATCTTAGCCGATCATTGGTTAGTATTTCCCAAAAGCTCTCAGCACCTAACAGAATATCAATAGGCGCCGCTATATTGAATTTTGGGTCCGCCAATTCTAAACCAGGCGGCAACTTAACTTCCTTTTTGGCCACTGTGACTTGGGGCAAATTCGTTGTGATTTCCTGCAATATCAGACACGTTATGTTTTTATTAAAATTTGTCTTCAAAGATTTCATTTGGATAGCAACACGTTTGGTTATATGTGTTACATTATTGTGTATGCCTGACACAGGCTTGTTTATTTTTTCACATTTTAAATTTAATTTCATGGCGAACCTTTCGCATATAAAGTTTGATTGAGCACCGGAGTCAATAAGAACCCTTGCCTCATGAATTTTATTATTTCGATCTACCACCCCTATGACAGCAGTCGACAATAATACAGTTTTTTCTGCCTTCGCTAAGGCAGAATGGTTTGACACCGAAACTCGTTCGGCATCCATTTGGCAGTCACCTCCGGGGTGAACTTCCCTATTATTTATGGAGTCATCTCTCGGATGCATCTCCTTATGCAACAAAGTATTGTGGCTATCGCTGCTAAAATGTTTGCATTTTAAATTTATCTTACAATAATGGACCGTATGTCCTACCTTCAAACATTTGAAGCAGGCACGGTACTTCTTTATTGCCTCGGCTCTCTCACTTGAATTTAATTTAAAAAAAAATTTACAATAATAAACTTTATGCCCTTTTTCATTACAATGAACACAATTATTGTAGGTAGCAGCTAAAAATACCGATTCCTTTTTAGGATTATTGTTGCTACCACTTGCTTTCGGGTGGGTAGGAAATTTTTTCGTTTCCGTATTTAACATTAATTCCAAAACTTGCGCACGCGATGTTAGACATTTAAGAAATTCCCTTAATGTAGGTAATTCATCTTGCAGTGGGGTCTGTTACCAATGCTTTTGCGAAACTGAATCTAATTTATTTGAAACAATGTATATAATTAAAGCATCCCACTGGTCGATTTTCACGCCGATATTTTGTAAAGCCTTTAAATTTACATTAGTTTCATCAATCAGGTAACGCATGGCCACCGGATCTTCATATTTCATTTCTTTAAGTTGAAACAGAGCTTGGATATGTTTATGTACGGTAGTTCTTAAATTAGCAAATCTTTGTTGCAATAACTCCCAAGCCGATATATAATTCAGGTCCGATACCTCGAAATTAGCTATAATTCTTGCTGCATTCCCTTTTAAACATGATTTTTGTCCGGCATGCCGCAAATGCCGGACAAAAAGGCTGATGGATATAACCAGGGATAATATCCGAAATCTCTAAGATATAAATATCTCAGAAACTTCTTTTGCACTTTCTCTATCATTTGAGAGTAAGTTAAATCCACTGGTCCCCATATTACCGAACCACTTTCCAAAATGCTACGTACTAGACTATAGTATAGCACACGAATTGCGGCCGAGCTGCAAAAATGTCTGGAGTTGCTTAGCACAAATCCTAGCATTCTTAACGCTTTGTTGCATATCGTTTCTATGTGGACGTGAAATGTTAGGTGCGTATCAAATGTAGTTATAGTAAATCGTTTTGTTTGCCTTGGTATAGCACATAATAGAGCATTTCTTAATATTAAATATTAATTTATTGGTGTGACTCCATTCGACGATAGAATTTATATCACTTTGTAGCTGCAAGCAATTTTCTAAAGATTTTATTAAAAGGAATAGTTTAATGTCATCCGCGAATAAGAGAAACTTAGAAAATTTTATGCAACGGTAAATGTCGTTGATAAATAGCGAGAAAAGTAAGGGTCCAAGATTAGACCCCTGCGGAACTCCAGAGTTTGTGATGAAGTTGGAAGATTGGAATATACCATAAGTTACGTATTGCTGTCTGTTTGAGAAATAACTTAAAAATAGATATAGAAGTTTCGTTGAAAATCCAAATTGGTCGAGTTTATTTAGGAGAATAAGCGGATCTACCGAGTCAAAAGCTTTTGCGAAGTCGTTGTATGACACATCTACTTGATTGTTACTATCAAAAGCTTGAGATATGTACTCCGCAAAAACCAATAGATTAGACACAGTAGATCTGCCAGACCTAAAACCGTGTTGCTGGTCAATTATAAAGGGTTCAACTTGGGAATAAATGAATTTGTGAATTATTATTTCAAACAACTTAGCTGGAGAGGATAGGATCGCCACTGGTCTGTAATTAGAGACTGAAGCCTTATCACCAGTTTTATGTAACGATGTAACTTTGGAGATCTTCCACAAGTCTGGGAATATTCCGGAGTTAAGTGAGATATTATAAATATACGCGAGAGGTGTTAATAAGGGTTCAAAACAGCCCTTTAACACGAGTGACGGAATAAGATCCGGTCCAAAAGAAGTTTTGGCTTTTAATTTTTTAACAGCCGCGGTAATGTCAATGTTTGTGATATTTGGAATATCAACATTCTGCGCTATTAGTGGCGTATTTTTTCCCGGAATAAAAGACTTCAAGTCCGCAGCTTCCTTACTATAAGTTGATTTAAAATAGTCTGCAAATGCTTCCGGAATATCTGCTCCTAAGACTTATTATTCCAAGTAACATGGTCAACAAACCCGCCATCACTTCTCTTGGACGAGATATACTTCCAGAAAGATTTGGGATCACATTTGATATTTTCTTCAATAGAATTAATATATTGTACATGTGCTAATCGAATACTGCGTTTTATTTTTGTTCTAAGTAGACAAAACATGTCCCGTTCACTCACCATTCCAGTTTTCTTCCATTTTTTGTAATGTTTGAATTTGAGTTTTATGTCGCTAACAACCTCACTAGAAAACCATTTAGGATATTTCCTACCATTCTTCGGAGTGCGCTTAATTTTGAAGCATATATCAAAGTATTTATAAATTATGGAATAGAAAAAGTTTGTCGCTAAATTAACATCATTTATGTCCTTCAACGGTTGCCAATCATGCGATTGTAAATGGCAATAAAGTGCCTTAAAATCGCCATGTTCGAAGTTCCATCCTCGCCTAACACTATTATCAATATTATTCAAGAAGTTTCGTGTTTGACAATTGGTTGTGTTTTTTTTCGGCGAAATCTCTATACATAACGATGGATGATAAGCGTCTTCTTTGACTAGTGAGTAAGGATTTGTATACTTTTAACTTAATGTTGCTGATTACAATGTCTAGTATGTTTCCCTTCACATTTGTAATAGAGTTACTCTGCTCCATTTGAAAAAGATTCATAAAATAAAGAAGATCCATTTGGGTGCCTTTGTTACTTGAATTCAGATTAAAATCGACTATTACGACAATTTTTTTATTAATTAAAAAATTGAAGTTCTATGTAAACTTACGAAAAAAATCTGTATGTTTTATTTGGCGAAGCCGGTGGAATGTACACAATACATATGTAAATAACACCAAAATCATTTAGGCATGTCTTTATCCACATATTCTCGTCTTCAGTTTCCAGATAGGTAAGTCTCTGGGTTAGGGTGGCGCGGTCACGTCTCGCGGCTATAATTGTGATTGAATGTGATTAGTAGATAACAGAACATGAAAATGGTTTTACTCCGATCTTTTTAGCACATATTCTGCAACTTTCAAATCTTGCATGTGGAACTCGAAAATGGTTTCCTTTGAAATTTCATTTGAAAGACTGTTCTTCAGGGGACCCATTTCGAAGGAAACCGTTCACGAGTTCCACTATTGCAAGATTTCCCCCAAGTTGCGAGAAATGAAAGTTTCAGACTATGTACTGCAAAAATCGGAGGAAATTCATTTTCATGTTGTTGCTGTAGTTTTAATTAAAACGAGTTACCGAATACAGATTCAAACTTAAATTGAAACCAGTTTTGAGATGAGCTTTAAATTTGAGTTGCACGCCGTACGCTCCAAAATTCGGAGGAAAACCATGTACTTATTCCGTGTGTAACTTTAGGCCGGGTCAACGAATAAATACACCGTCGAAACGCCATACTCACATAACGTCGCCAATCAAAAAACTTTTTATTTTTCAAAAATATCACTTAAATTAATTAAAATATACAATGTCTTTATTTTTAGAAATCCTCAAACTAGATTTTGGATAATATCCAACCTTATATTGGAAAAAAATATTTATTTATTTAGGCATTCTGATGTGATGATGCGTAGGACTAGGAATGCGAAGGTGATCCAAAGAATCGACAACTGATCGAAATCTGAGGGCGCTCTTACATTTCCCTGACTGATGAATAAAAATAAAAATACATCATTTCTTCGGAAATCCCCAACCACACGAGTCACAAAGCTAAATAACCGTCTGTTTTCAGGTGTAAAATATTTTTTGCGGCAATTTTGCTACTTCGTAAGCTTTTTCTTCACATTAGAGTGTCACCCCTCCCTCGGTGGCACCAGGGGCGGTCCGCCCCCCCACCCCCCCTTGCTACGCCACTGGTCATGGTGACCCAACCCCCACTTCCATGTAACAAATCTCCACCCCCATGTCGCAGGTCGCAGGGTTAATTCTATTGTTACAATTTTGAAGTTATCTTTTTATTCAATAATTATTTTAAGCTTAATTATTATGAGCCACTTGTCCTTTTTTATATACAAATAAGTTCGGTGTGCCAAATTGTAACACGAATCTTCCAGAGTTGTTTTTTGTCAATTCATCGGAAATAAATTATTTCATTAATTCCCCAGTCAGAAGACTAGAGAGGCTTGGAAATAAATTTAATTCTATTAGAAATTCCAAAAGTTTTGATATAATGCTATCTCTTACTCATTTCTGGTGTTGATTTTAGCCGTTTACTCTACTTTTCATTTTGCTTATTTTTGCTCTTTTCTGTATGGGTACCTGTACTTTTGGTACAAATAATGTTTATACATTTTGTTCCTATCTCTTTTTGCATATTCTATTATTTGATATTAAAAGTGTTATCAAGAATAAACTAGAATTGCATACCCCCTCACGTGTAGATTTGTAAATGGAACAAAAAAATATTTTTTTAAATTATTATGTAAATTTTATTATAACAATTTAATAATATTTTTTTATAAAAATAAGAGAAAATATAAAATAAAACATTATCGTTAATCGTTTTATTAATTTATTTTCAATATAAATAATAACTAATTAATCACTGCTTTTTGTAATATTTTGTCTTCGTTTAGGTACTTATTTGTCTTTTCGTGTTTGTGTTAATTTTTAATTGTTAGTGTACTTTATATCCTGAAGAAGAAACCATTTGTTTCAAAAATGTTATTTTATATTGTATAATTGTGTTAAGAAAGTTAATAATTTTATTTTTTATTTATGATTATATCTTCATTACAAAAGTAGGTTGGTTGATAGTATCCTAGATGAGGAATTAGAGCCCCGCAGACGAGACTTTAGTCGCGGTAACTCATCATACAGTTCAATGGAGAGACTAGAAGGAATATTTATAAAATGCTTTTTACTTACATTACATTTACAGATAGGTGATTTATGAACAATATTGTAGAGCAGACATTTTTAGCGGTGGATTTGAGAAAGCCATATCGCAGTGAGAATCTACAGGCTCGTGATCTTTCTTAATCCACCGGAGATCTGCTCTCCGCCCATGGGAGCCGGCCATGACGGCCGGCGTAGCGCAGCGGTAAGACGCTTGACTCGCGCACCGAAGGTCGCGGGATCGAATCCCGGCGTGGCAAACAAATTTTATTTGATTAAATTGTGTTATTTCACAATTTATTCATTTAAAATAATAAATAGTATATTTGCGGCACGTTCCAGAGTGGAAGATACTCTCAGTATCGCCCTGGTGTAAGACCACTATTCAGAATTGAATCGTTGCTTGAAACGGCATTAGCCGTGTTTGGTGACCAGATCTGAATAGCCAGGTACTTCCCCACCTTCATCTTCCCTATCTCCTTCCCCTCCTCACTACCCTCAGCCTCACAACATACCCCAATTGGGGATACCATAGTCTCACTGGCTTCAGACGGGAGCAGTTGGGACTCTTGTGAGGTATGAATGTAAAAAAAAAGGGAAGTTGAGGCTTGTGGCTGACCGGGCTGTCCTTGGGCCTTGGACTATCTATAATTGAAAAAAAAACTTTATAGTTTCATTTAAATCCAATATTGTCCATATTGATATCAATATCAAACTCAATAATGGCTGAAATATAATAAGAAATAATGACAAAAGTAGGTACTTACATGGATTTCCACGTCCATTCTCAGAGCTTGGTTCAATGCCTCCACATTGGATTCCTTTGCAGGATCCTGGACACATTGTTCTGGTTCTAGGTACTCCACTGGCCTGCCCTCTTCATCTTCAGACTCACATTCGACGTCGGAAATATCACCTTCCAGCACCACTATGGTCTCATCATGTGTCAAACCTCTAACAGCCATCTATAAAAATAAGTTAGTTACCGGAAAATATTATAATAAATTAAAACACCTTGAAAGAATCGAATCAAAACAAGAAAAACAATATAACAACCCCAAAAAAGATCTCCATAAAAAAACATCCACTGACAACCAATGTGCCTCCACAGGAACATGAACGTTTTTCGCGAACACAAAATGAAAAAACAATGTATTTGAATGGAAATTATATTTATCGATCAGATTAAACATGAGTATATAATAATTATTGTCAACAGAAAAAAGCTATATCTTACCTTTATTGTTATGCAGAAATCCTAGATAAGTCAAACCGTTAAAGATTGTCAAAGATTGAATTCGAAATCTCTCTCTGGTTTCAATCCTGGGATTGGTTTGCAGCATTTTCCTCTAATCTTCTCTTCCATTCTTGCCTGTCTTGTGCGGCTCTTTTGAATTCTGCATATGATGAGCAGCGCACGTCCACCAGCAGGTCCTCCAGGAACTCTCGGCGTGGGCGTCCCCTGGAGTTTGTTCCCTCAGTCGAATTCGAATAAGAGGAGTATTTCGGGTTGCCAGTACGCGATTTGTTTTATTCCTTATAAAATATATCTTTCTCAAGCGATTCGCAAAATACGGGCTTGTTTCATAAAATCAAGAGATATTTTTTTCTTCTTGTTCCTCAGGAAGCACTCTGGTATTGAGAGAGTTAAATAAAATTATTATGAATTATATTTTTTTTAAATATTGTTAATTTTTATTGCAAAATTATTTTTTTAATAAAAATGATTTTTTTTATAAAATCAATTTTAACACTGGTGTAATAAAATATTCATATTAAATACACATTTTTATTGCATTTACACATCTACACGTGTCGGATGTGCAATTCTATTTATCCATATTGATACTATTTAAAGCAAACCGTACAATATTAAAAAAAAGGATAGGAACAAAATGAATTAACATAACTTAACTAAAGAAAGGAGGATAAGTAATATAGGTACTGTAACGTAAATAGTTCCGGGGAACCATTTACAGTATTATACATAAATAGGTAGAGCAAGCGAGTCTCCTCAGGATTGTGGATGGAAATACGGGATTCTCCCCAGCATGATTAGGTTTATCATTTTTGTTTGAAATAAAAGAGTTCTTTACTAAATAACAATATTAATTGTGTATTTCAAAAAAAAAACATATAGCCAGGGGGTTTCAATTACCCCAATACAACACCGGTAAGGCCGACCAAATCAACAATGAAACAAAAAGCAAATCGCATACCTGTTGGACCAAGTCATGTTTCCTAAAAATAATTCTAACCCTCAAGAACGCTTATTTGAACTGTCGCCGCGAAGACGTGGGAAAGTAATCGGGGAGCGCATCCATGGGACGCAACTGCGCCAACTGCAAATAGCCAGCGCATATCCCGCTGACTCTGGCTATCCGGACAGCCGGGCAGCAGGTTCCACCGGATGACCAGGATTCCGGCTGAAGTCATCAAGGGACTCTGGGCATTTGTCAAGCACAAGGCAAGAGCCACGTCAAAGGCTTTCCGCCAGGAATTTGCCACAACTACTCGAGGCAGACGGCAGGCAAGGGCACAAAGGTGTTCCGTCGCGTTTCATGTCACTCTTCGACAAACGATTACGCGGATTTATCTCAATGCGAACATCGCGTGGCACAAGTCATTCTCCCACCGACAGCCGTAACGCCCGCTTAATTACTCCGGGTCGCGTTTATCAAAAATCATCTTTAATGATCCGGCTCGTGGTTTTATATAATAAAATAACAATATAAGGGATTATCCCATGTTAAAAACTTGTAATACTGACACCTAATTGACGAGTCGAATATCCGTCGGCTGCCGTAACGGCGGATATTCAAAAAGTGCCGGAAACTAGAAACTAATGTTGCCACACGCAAAAATAAAACCAAAGGCGGTTCAACAAATAACACGAGCGGCCAGGTGAAAGTTAAATAGGTCACGAGAATAATTATTCGAATTTAATAATTATTATCATGACAATTCCCCCTTTCCCGCGAAAATGTTTGCCCTCAAACATGAAAATCACGTCAAGAAAATTGAACAAACTAACTAACCAAACATAGGTCCAACAAGTATTCATTTATAATCAAATAAATTAGTATATAGTAAACAAGAAACATAAACTTAAAACTAAGTCACTTAAATTTACAGAAAACAAAACAATAACAACAACAAAAAAAGGTAACATACATAGAGAACAGAGTACAACCAATAGGTATGCACGAGGCATCACTTTTCCTCTAATAGGACACTTTGCCAATTTAGGCTTCACTTTAAGGGTGGTAAACCAGCCCACACTTACACTGAATTCAAGAGATTTGTTTGAAATCTAGTAAAACTAATCTTTCTACCTAGATCCAACAGGTCGCTTTGAGAAAAAAAAATGTATGCATAATATTTATGTATTGATGCGTAAGCTAGAACAGTTAAAAACTGTCTACTATAAGTAAAAGTGGTTAGAGTAGGGATTACATATTCAATTACCTATCTATCAAAGTGGTTAAAGTAGGGTTTACATATATAAAATACCTATTTGTCAAGAAAATTAGACGAGGTTTTACAATACCGAAGCACTACCTATCTACAAAAGTGGTCAGATTAGGGTTTACATATATAAAATACCTATCCATCAAAATTATATAAAGTCAATAGGAACACAGAAGCAAAACAGGATATATAATGTTAGGCTTAGAGCTTAGGGATTACAATTTAAACAAAACACCTAGCTATTTTAAAAGTGAACCTCAAAAGGTACTCTTGATTCTATACAAAAAAAATACAAGAAGTAACTATGATAAACCATCCTCAGAGGGCGTTGCTTATGCAAGAAAAGGACTAAGGATAAACCGAGGTGGCATTCCTTAAAAAAATAACATTTACAGAAATGCTAAAAGTCAAAATTTCTTGAACAAACAATAATATTTTGGTGATCGAATATACTTATTAGATAATCGACACTAGTAGACAAAATTAACAGTACAACACTGGTTTAAGCAGTGAGAGACCAATAGATGTATATACTTACTTAAGGTTAACTTAAAACTAAAAGACAAAATACACTTTCCTGTATCAGAGGTAAGGTGATAAACTTGTAATATGAATTATTATACTGGGTAGGCATGCCAGAGCAGTACCACCTTTGTTTGTAACAAGACAAATTTTCTTAACAAAGAAAAAACTTAACTAACTGACTTTAAGGAAAGTTAAACCAGACTTAATATATTTAACACAGCTATGGTATATTTATGACAAAATTTACTTAATCACTAATTGGTGAAATTTAAACAATCTGTGCATAAGAAAGTCGCTCAAATCTCTCATAAACAGAAGTTTTGAATCGTTCTTTCCAAGTCCTTGGAAAATCATTAATCAGGAGAAAGCTCCAACGAACTTGAGAAGAAGGATTCAGACTTAAACATAAGAATAGTACAACAAAACCTGCCGTTTTACGAACTCATCAGTGTGTAAGTATAATCGCAGCAAAGATATACTATGAGGAAGACGAAACGTCTCGTTTTAAACCAGAGAAAAAAAAAATCTCGTCAAAGAATATGTCAATTACAAAATTATGACCTAAAAAAATAATGGGCGCCACTGATCACATGGATCAGAGGAAACGACATTCATTACAAACATCGTCTCCTAACAAAAATTCAGAAGAATTTAAAAAAAAATTATGATAGTAAGAATGAGGAAATTTTGTGAAAATTCTAGTCACAACCTCTTGAGGGTACCAAGCCCCAAGAGCAAGTTACTAGAAAAACACTGACGAAACAAACGGAACAGCATGCAAGGTTG
The DNA here is from genome assembly GCA_917563855.2 of Limnephilus lunatus. Lineage (NCBI taxonomy): Eukaryota > Metazoa > Arthropoda > Insecta > Trichoptera > Limnephilidae > Limnephilus > Limnephilus lunatus. The sequence continues at coordinate 25,678,869 of OU830595.1, read as the reverse complement.
GTAGCCCCGCATACTATCACGTTGGTTTCATCTAATTATAAAGAGCAAGAAATATTTAATCAACGCGAACAATATCTTTTACATGAAAATTTCCTACAATTTTACCGTTCATATCAGCTAGCGTATAGACCAAATTAGAGACTTTACCTTTAATAACATTGCGAACGAATCTAGGGGCCAATTTGTGAGAAAAATAATTCGGTCCACTGGACTGGACAAAATTCTTCCTCCAAACCACATCTCCTACTTCATAATTGACCGTCTTACGGCGCAAATTGTAGTGTTGGGCATTTTTCTTAAAAGCTTGTAACAAAGCATTTGAAACTTGTTCATAAATTGGAACCAAGTCTTCTAACTTCTTAGCAAATTCATCCCTAGATTGCTGCAACGTAGTGTCTACGACACTAGAAGATAAGTTATTTTTATGAAAGTTTCCGTCAATAATTTGTTCCCTACCATGCATAAGGAAGAAGGGCGTGAAGCCGGTTGCAAAATTAACTGTATTATTTAGAGCTGATTGAATTTGAGGCAGATATCTGGACCAATTACGCTGGTCAGACTCGGTTAAGATAGACAATGCAGTTCCAATAGTTTGGTTATAGCGTTCCACAACATTATTTTGGGGGGTGTAATAGGCATTATAAAAAGGTGGAGGTACGTTATACTCTGCTAACAATTGTTTAAAGTCTTTTGAAATAAATTGTTTCCCGTTGTCGCAGACGCACGTTTGCGGCACCCCGTGTACAAGGAATATGTATTGTTCAATGTTTTTAACAATGCTTTTAGTAGTTGCATTTCTAAGCGGAAAAATCCAGGTATATTTAGAAAATACATCAACAACCGTTAAAATATACATAAATCCTGCATAGCTACGCGGAAGAGGACCGACAAGGTCAATAGACAACATTTGCATCGGTCTTGTGACTATTTTCGGGTTGGTAGAAATGCCTGCCGGCGCAGCAGTATTAATTTTATGTGCCTTACACGTTTTACATTTTTTAACAAAATTTTTGACGTCATTATACATCCCTGGCCAAAAATAATGAAGTTGAACCTTTTTGTAGGTTCTAAAAACTCCTGGATGACAAGAAATATCCGATTCATGTTCTTTAGAAAGGATTGCGTTACGGTCCTCAAAAGGAACAACAAGCTTCCAAGCTGTGTCCTCCTGCAGAGCGAAACGAGATTTAGTGTGACGAAACAATTTATTTTCCCTAATTTGAAAATTGTTAAAGCGTTGTGGATTTGATTTACAATTGGAAAATAACGTATTATACCAAGTATCCGTACTCATGGGAACGGAATCAATGGAAGAAATTAAAGAAACGTCTTTACGTGAAAGAACGTCCGGAACCGTATTTAATTTACCTTTCCTGTGTATAACATCAAAAGAGTACTGTGACAGACGAGTAGACCAGCGAGCAAGTCTACCTGTTGGATTTGATAACGACACCAACCATTGTAGACTAGAATGATCTGTTACCACAGTGAAGTGGGCACCTTCTATGTAGGGCCTAAAATGGTTGACCGAATCTAACACCGCTAGGAGTTCGCGCTCCGTCACGCCGTAGTTTCGTTCATGTACATTAAGACACCTAGAAAAATAAGAAACAGGGTGCTCCTCTCCATCAAAAACTTGGGTAATCACCCCTCCGATCCCAACGTTGCTCGCGTCACAGTGGATGGTGAAAGGAAGCGAAAAATCCGGACAATTAATAACAGGGGCAGAAGTCAACGCCTTTTTTAATTTCTTAAAAGAGTCTTCCGCTTCAGTAGACCACGAAAAATTACTAATTCCCATCCTTGAACCAGTGAGTTTTGTTAAAGGAGCAGCAATGGTTGAAAAATCTTTTATAAATCGCCTATAATACCCGCACAGGCCAATGAAAGCTTTAACCTGTTTAGAATTCTTTGGAATGGGGTAAGTACGAATACATTTCAACTTAACTGGGTCTGTGCGAAGACCTTTTGCATCTACAATGTAACCGAGATACTTCAATTCGTCCTTACAAAACTCACACTTTTTTAAATTGACTGTTAAGCCTGCTTCTTTCAGACGTAAGAAAATCCTATTTAACTGCTCTAAATGTGAATCAAAATCTTCCGAAATTATAATTAGGTCATCCAAATAACAAAAAACGTTTTCGTCGAACTCCGGACCAAAAAGTGCATCTACTAGACGCTGAAGTTCACTAGGTGCGTTTTTTAACCCAAACGGCATCCTAACGAATTCAAACAAGCCATGTCCAGGTACTACAAAAGCCGTTTTGGAGCAAGAGTCCTTATGTAATGGTATCTGCCAAAAACTTTTCGACAAATCAATAGAGGTTATAAAGCGTGCACCACGAAGGTTGTCTAAAATTCGCGAAATATATGGCAGCGGGTACGAATCCCTTGTTGTGACGCTGTTAAGCTTTCTGGAGTCCAGGCACAACCTTGCAGAACCATCCTTTTTAGGCACGATCAAAACTGGATTCGACCAAGCCGAACGCGAACGGCGTATAACACCTAAATCTAGCATTTCCTTAAGTTGAGATTCAAGTTGTTGCTGACGTGTTTTAGACAAAGGGTAATACCGTTGCTTAATGGGATCTCCCGTTGTTTTAATTTTGTGCTGAACCAAATGAGTTCGACCCAAACCACATTTTTCAAAAGAAATTGACTTATATTTATCTATAACATCATTAAGCCTACGATTGTCTTGAGGGGACAGTAGGGAAGCTGACGTGATCTTGCGAATTTCACCTATAGTATTCTCAACATCACGACCACTGTTGGCTTTTGAAAACAATTGAGGAGCGATGTCGAATTGCTTCCAAAAGTCGACTCCCAAAACAATCACAGGAGAAAGAGACGGAATTACAAAAAAATTAACATATTTTTTAACATTATTATAAGTAACTAGTACTCGCATAGTACCAATTACATCTTGACGTACCCCATCAGCGGTGGTAACGTAAGATTCTAACTTATCTAAACTAAAACCTAAACTAATAAAGAAGTTGTAAAGAGAACCGCCAAAACAACTGACAGTCGCACCACTGTCCAAAAGACCCGAAAAGACAAGATTTTGAATAGAAATATTCGCATGGGGTCTGATGTCTTGTCCAGAACTAGCCATCGGCATGCATGCGTCCATGTCACGCCTGAAGAACCGGTTACTGGAGCTATCAACTAAAGGTGATGATCTCCTGACATCCTTGCTAGCAGGACGCAGAGGATCACACTCTAGTTTTTTGGGTTTGTGCGAGCGGAGTCATCTTTACGTTTACTGGAATCCCTCTGAGATTCAGACTTCCATTTCCTACAAAATTGTTTTGTATGACCCTGCGCCTTACAATAAAAACAATTAAAAGTTTTTCTATTATTCGAAGAAGAAGTATGTGTTGATGAAGAGGCAGTTGCTTGAGAAGAAGAAAAATGCGGTAAGGGTTTATCTACCGAGAGCTTTTCGAATCTCCTACACACATTTACCAAAGAAGTTAAGTCCTTTTCTGCAAAATATGCGATAGCCAAGGCGTATTTAGGTAACAGACTATCAGAAACTAGGTCTACCAACTGTTCCTCTGTAAGTTGAACGTCTAATCTGAGATTAGCCAATTTAATGTCTTCGACGTAATCCACAACACTTTGATTAAATTTTTGTTTCATAGCGAATAAAGCTTTTAGGGCCTCTGTTTGATTAATACAACGGTCAAAACGTGCTATGAGGTGATTTCTCAACTCAGGCCAAGATAAAGAATCTTTATAAATTGTTCGATACCAAGAGAGAGCTCTCCCCTCCAAAATATCAGCAAAGGAAGTCACAACCGATGACAGTTCCAAATGACGGCATCTAGATAATTCCTCCACACGTTGTATAAAATTCCTAACATCAGAAGAACCCGAAAATTTAATACCCCAAGAATGCACGGACGTATTTGTATTTACAGTTTGATAATAATTATTAACTATGTTAGTAGTATGACTTGCATTATCACTATTACCTTCATTTTGTTGTGAAGAATCACTACCGGATTGTTTTAAGCTCCTATTATACATACGAGCCTGTTCCCGCATAGCTGATAGCGTAAGCTCTGGAGTGATATTCACTTCAGTTAACATCTGTATCATCTCCTCCTTTGTTGCACCGTTAATATTAGAAATCGCCATTATGGAAATGCTCAAGGAGTGAAGCTTCGCAAAACAATAAAAAAATTCGAAAAAGAAAATAATCAAAATGATTATTTGGAAAAGAGTATTTATTGTTAGCAGCTAATAACGGACACCCTGTAAACAAATTTTCTTAAAAAGAAAATTTTAATTTGAAAAAACAAATCGAAGTTATTTTCCAAAGAAATAATATAATTTATAATGTATGTAGATCGACAGACACTGTGTAAAGGAGAGAATAAATCGAACCCACGAATATCTCATTAAAGAACAATTAATTCAAAAAGAATTAAATATATTCTAAATATAAAGTTACGTATTTAAAAGGTAAGTTGCCTAAACCACAATACTGAAACGTATTTATCATTATGATGATAAACAAACCGCATATTATGGAAATGACAGCTGACGTAAGATTCACGTATTGCCAGTCAAGAGAAAATAATTTCCCCACAAATTATTTAGCTGACTCAGATAAGCGAGTACATTTAAATTGACAAAGACAATATTTTATCACTCAAGTTATTTATGTGGCAACACATAACCAAACAGAAATGTCAAAACGTATGCAACAAAGAAAATATAACCTAAAAGGTCCACACTGATGCGCTGTAAAACAACATTTTATAACCATTTCTTAAATATAAACAAAAGGTTGGGCAGCCACCAGACTTAATTAACACTTATGGGCATAACTGCCGCAAACGGTACATTGTAATTTGACAATGACGTCTAAATACAACTCTAAAAAATGCTGGAAAAAATACCGTATTTATGTAAGTGCACCTGTAGAATAAATTCCTAAAAAACGTTGGGCGCCAATGTTAACGTAAATAGTTCCGGGGAACCATTTACAGTATTATACATAAATAGGTAGAGCAAGCGAGTCTCCTCAGGATTGTGGATGGAAATACGGGATTCTCCCCAGCATGATTAGGTTTATCATTTTTGTTTGAAATAAAAGAGTTCTTTACTAAATAACAATATTAATTGTGTATTTCAAAAAAAAAACATATAGCCAGGGGGTTTCAATTACCCCAATACAACACCGGTAAGGCCGACCAAATCAACAATGAAACAAAAAGCAAATCGCATACCTGTTGGACCAAGTCATGTTTCCTAAAAATAATTCTAACCCTCAAGAACGCTTATTTGAACTGTCGCCGCGAAGACGTGGGAAAGTAATCGGGGAGCGCATCCATGGGACGCAACTGCGCCAACTGCAAATAGCCAGCGCATATCCCGCTGACTCTGGCTATCCGGACAGCCGGGCAGCAGGTTCCACCGGATGACCAGGATTCCGGCTGAAGTCATCAAGGGACTCTGGGCATTTGTCAAGCACAAGGCAAGAGCCACGTCAAAGGCTTTCCGCCAGGAATTTGCCACAACTACTCGAGGCAGACGGCAGGCAAGGGCACAAAGGTGTTCCGTCGCGTTTCATGTCACTCTTCGACAAACGATTACGCGGATTTATCTCAATGCGAACATCGCGTGGCACAAGTCATTCTCCCACCGACAGCCGTAACGCCCGCTTAATTACTCCGGGTCGCGTTTATCAAAAATCATCTTTAATGATCCGGCTCGTGGTTTTATATAATAAAATAACAATATAAGGGATTATCCCATGTTAAAAACTTGTAATACTGACACCTAATTGACGAGTCGAATATCCGTCGGCTGCCGTAACGGCGGATATTCAAAAAGTGCCGGAAACTAGAAACTAATGTTGCCACCCGCAAAAATAAAACCAAAGGCGGTTCAACAAATAACACGAGCGGCCAGGTGAAAGTTAAATAGGTCACGAGAATAATTATTCGAATTTAATAATTATTATCATGACAGTACCCATTCAGTAAATATCTCAAATTAACAAAAGAAATAATAAAGTAAAGGGCTAAAATCAACACCAGAAATAAGTTACAGATATACTCGTATCACTCTTTAGAAATTTCTCTTTTGTACTTTAATACGGAATAAATTGGAAATAAAATTTTTATTTCTACACTAAATTAATTATTAAAAAAATTTCAAATTTATAACATTTTTAAGTCATCTTATTGTAATTCCATTAAAGTTCTGTGCAAAGTCTTAAACCTTTATTTTTGTCAAAGTAATGATTCGATTCTAAATTCAGAAAAATAATTACATTCAAACACTTTGGGTTTTTTAAAGAAAGGTAAGACTTCTAGAATATTTAATACTAGAGTTAAGAGCACCAAATGTTGTTAAAAACTCAATTTGTCTATTTATCACAACGTCTGAAAGCTTTTCAGCAGAGTCTATAATGCATGCATGGTACTTGAATATCATATACGTTGTTTTTTAAATTTTGCCTATAGTGGCCTAATTTTTAATGGAGTGGTCTAATAAATTTAATTGTTATGCTAACAGTCGGAAAGACAATGGTTTTTCTCTACCATGAGTAGGAATGTGAACATAAATTACTGCATAAAGCAAGTGAATAAGGAATTCTTCTGTATTAGTTAGCATGACTTAAAATATTATTTTTTTAATTTCCTATTTTATTAAATGAAGACAGTAATGGCGAAATTCAATCGAAAATCTGGACTCCTATGGGACTCCAACCAAGAACCTTCGGCTTTCAGGGCTATTGCGCTAATAACTGTCTTCATTTAATAAAATATTACAATTTGAGGTTTTACTCACAAATTTAAAAAATAATTTTTAATTTCCCTTTAGAGGACATGAATAGCTGCAGCAGGAAGACAAAAAATGTTTTTTTTTATCCAGTATGGGTGCGCAAGTGCCTCGTTAAACGTGATATTTCCCAGCAGGAGAAGTTACAATGGGGACATGCAAAAGGTTTTACTTCAGTATGGGTGCGTAAGTGCACCATTAAATGTGATTTTTTGGAGCAGGAGTAGTTGCAATGGGAACACGAGAGAGGGTTTTCTCCAGTATGAGTGCGTACATGCACTGTTAAATGAGACTTGTATGAGCAGGAGTAGTTACAATAGGAACATGGAAAAGGGTTTTCTCCAGTATGGGTGCGTAAGTGCACTGTTAACGCTGACTTACTTAAGCAGATGTAGTTACAATGGGAACATGAATAAGGTTTATCTCTAGCATGGGTGCGTAAGTGCGCTGTTAAATTTGACTTTCTTGAGCAGGTGTAGTTACAATGGGAACATGAATTAGGTTTATCTCCAGGATGTGTCTTCAGGTCTGTTATCATGTCTGAAAATAATTGTGGTAGGTTTTAATCAATAAGGAGGTTTCTATAATGAAACATGAAAAGTATTATAACAAATTCAAGAAATAAAAATCGATTTTACCAAAAGCTCTTTCAGAGTATTCTAAGCATTCATTTTTTACATCTGGCAGGTCAATGTCTATTTCCGTATAAGGAATCCCCCCTTCGTCTTCTTCTCGGGGTCCTGGTTCTGCCTTGATGGGTACAGTCTCCACATTTACGATACCTGGAACAAAACAATAACAATACAATGAAACGGTGTAGTACATTAAAAAATCGTTAATGGTCTGTTATAACCTGGCGGAGTGCTTTTTGTATTAATCGTGAATCAGCATTTGTGCTGGAGCAATGAATTGTTTCTTGGCTCTTTCCCCCCCTCGACCCCTCTCCTCCCCGGACTTCAGTTCGCATTAGATCGCAGTGCATTCGTAAAACCGCATTTATATATCTTACCTCTACGCCTGTCTCAACACAGGTATACCCTAGCGAGAAAGGCATCGAATAATATATTGTAAACATCACGTATATAGATCAATAAAAAAAATATTACGAAATTAACTATTTTTTCGTAGCCAACTGTTGGGGTTTTTATGCGAGGTCCTTCTTTGATTTAAAACGCACTGTGATTTTTTGCCGAGTCATTTATTTACAAGACTTCTTTCGAAAATTGACAAACATGATCAAAAAACAATTAAATATATAAAATCAATTAAAAATAAATTAAAATCTTCAATATATTCCTGCCCGGTCCCCTACTTTGGCTTTACAAGACTAGGAAAGCCCTAGGGTTATTAGTAAGATCTATATGGAAAAAAGGAGGATAATACAAAAAAAAACGTCATTTTATAAAAACAAATACTAGTTCACACTTTGTGGCACAAACTATCTGTCGATTAAAAAGAAAACAATACACCTAGCGGCATCTGCCTGCGCTGTAGGGAACCGAAATTACCGACATATTAAAATGATAATTAAGTTGGATAAACATACTATAGATGTCACTCACTGTACAATTAATTTAAGATTTAACAAAGACATCTTACCTTTGCCTACTTTAACACTCCAATAGGTACACGCGCCCCCTAGTGAGACATAAATACACGCGTGTCATCTGTCAGATGACTGTTCACTTATTTGTCAAAAGTGAATATATAATTGTTTTTTCGAAATTTTGCAGAACTGTCGAGCTAGGCGAGCTTGAGGAATACTAGGGCGGGGGACCAGGCTCCCCTCCCTTTATCAAACTTATGACGAAAAAACAGAACCGGTCATCTGTGATATGACGCGCGTGTGTCGGAGTGTTAAGTACGTTTCGCTTTTTTGACAATAGCTCCACACAGGAGGCCAAGGAGAAAATATGGTGAAGTAACAGCTTAAATAATTAGGAAGAGTTTGAGGGCGTAATAAGTTATACGGTATCTTAGTTCATCTAAAGCAAAACATGGGATATTAAAAAAAAAACAGAAGGACGATACTAGAGGAAGCAGAAAATAAGCAGCTGTCCTGACTGCGTCCATCTGAAACACCTCTGTGATACACGCAATTCAACTTACTATTTGGCTGAACACTCTCAGCATACTGCAAACATTCCTTCTTCACATCCGTGGGGTGGATTTCTACATCCGTGTACGCTATTTCACCTGAGCCTTCTTCCTGCGACCATGGTTCAGTCTTGATGGAAACACTCTCTGGGTTGAGAAGATCCATGGCACTGCTGTAATGGTGTCCCGTTATGTGATGGTAATTAGTTTCAGCTGAAAACAAATAATAATAAGGCCTGCAACAAAACCTCTGTATTAAAACGTCATATTCACTTGAAAATGAATATACTCCAAATATAGTGTGGACAGATTTTTTAAAGGCATTTTATAAAGTACACCAAAAATCAGTAATTCAACTACACAGTTAAAATTAATAATACTTTTTCACCTGACCACGTAATGAATGTCAATGTTTTTTATTCCAAACTATATTCCAACACAATAACAAGTAAATGCTTATAAATGCATTGTTGCACTCTACTTAATTCCAGTGACTACAAGAACCAAGAAAATATCAGCTTTCGACATTTTGTACCCTTATTTATTTCGAAGAAAAGTTCAATATATATTTTTTTATTTGGTCCCACGCTTTAAAATCCTCTCCGATTCCAGCGAAAGATTTCAATAATAATTTCAAAGCAATATTAAAGTTAAACCGGGTCTCCCAATTGAAATGGTAAAAATAAATTACTTACCAAATACTTGATAAGAAACTTCAAGTCATTAAAACTCGAATAGAAAACTAATTTCTGATTTATACGAGTATAATTTTTTTAAAGACATTACAGACAGCTCTGATGTACTTGGCCAAATTGGTTTTAAAATACTAGCGAAAACAGCTCCATCTTAAATTCTGTTTAATTGTAACTGATAATATCAGAATTGAGTCCATTTGCTACTTGCTTGTACCCAGAGAGCATGGTGGTAATATTTTCCGAAAATTTGCAGATGTGTTCAACTGCACACATTGTAGGCTAAGCATTAAGCACACGTGTAAGACTGCCCACACTTAACACACAAGAACGTAGTATCGCCCGAAAAAATATCTTAATTCGCAATTAAAATGTTGCCCCTAAGGGACCTTAAATAAAAAAAGTGTTGGCGATGTCAGCGCCCTTAATTAAACACCGGTTATTATTTTACGAAAACAGCTCTCCGGAATTTATCAATTTATCATTCTGCCTTAAACTAACACCCGCCTCAATGAAACAATAGAAGAATGATCGGTCAGTTACAGACTTGATAAACGACGAATATTTGTTTCACAAATGGGAACTACAGACATTATTATTAAACGATACACTTTTCATTAAAGTAAGTCTTTCCCGTGTTTTAAGCCGCATGATTTCAGATCTGATAATTTTTTATAAGAAAAACTTTATTTTTATACTTTTTTGAAGGTTATTCCCGTATTATTATCCCATGTTATTGCGACCATTGTCTTTTTCTGTTTTTCTGTGTCTTCTTCTCTTTCATATTTTCGTTTAGATTATTAGTGTTAACTTATTCTAATATCAGATCTATTAATTTGACGTAAGTGTAGTTTTGTTGTGGGTTGAAACAGTTGTGTGATATATGAAGTAGATGCATGAAAGGAGGTCGTCCCCCGGATATGACCATATTTGTACATATTCTAAAATCCATGAAAATTCATTTGGTTAAACCAATTGCTCATTTGATAAACTTAAGTTTAACAGAGGGAATATTTCCGACAAACTACAAAAATACAATAATTTCACCTGTTTATAAATCTGGAGATCCACAACAAGTAACTAACTATCGCCCAATCTGTCTAATCTCAATCATAGGAAAGATTTTTGAAAAAATTGTGAAAAACCAGTTGGTCAATTTCCTAGAAAGTAATAAAATTCTTCACAAAAACCAGTTCGGTTTTATAAAGTCACTCAGCACATAAGATGCTAATGCTAATGTAACCTCGTACATCAATGAATCATTGGATAAAGGAAAAAATGAGCAGGTATATTTATTGATCTCAGAAAAGCCTTTGATAGTATATCCCATGAGATTCTACTAAAAAAACTGAACAATATAGGTATAAAAGACAACGCGATTAAATGGATTTCGAACTACCTAAAAAATCGACCGCAAGTCGTAAAAATAAATCAGATTAATAGCGATAAAGAAATATCAGATTTTGCAATCCCTCAAGGTACAGTAATCGGGCCAATCCTTTTCAGTGTATACGTCACAGATAAGAGAAACAAAGGGAGATATGCTATGGGCAGTTTGAACCTTGTATTTCCTCGTGTCGCCGATATTCGCAACCAATACTATTGCACACCTTCGCTTACGCTAAAGTATACGCCCCTATTCGAACTCACACTTAAAACTTGTCGTTTTCGTTGGCACTAATACTTAGAACAGATTTCTATGCGTACACGTTTCGAATGCATTCGCAATTAGCAATACATACAAATGACGACGAATAAAGCTTTCAAGAATACAAATCGATAAGGATCGATATTTTAGTTAAAAAAATGATTCCAGTTAAAATTTTGATGAAAAATTCTTATCCTTAGAACCGATAAATCGAAACATGTCAATAATATGAGATTGACAATTATGACGTGGCGTAGAAGGTGGCAATAGCGAAATTGGTTAACGCACTCGTCCCGGTTAGACGGAGAGGTCTGGGTTCGAGTCCCAGTTGCGACCATTGTCTTTTTCTGTGTCTTGTTCTCTTTCATATTATCGTTTAGATTATTATTGTTAACTTATTCTAATATTTAATATTTAATTCTAGGGGAATTTTGTTGTATATTTTTGGTCCGGGATATATACGTGTCCTTTGATACTTTGCCGTGTTGTTCCCTGGGACCATGGGATCCTTTCTGGTGTGACTTCTTGTGATATGTTTATGATCGATATTTTTTAATATTTTCTAGGTTTTTATGTGCGTGGATGATAGTCCTTTTTATGTGGTTTTGACGAGCATCAGGTGCATGGAAGTTTTTGTGGAGCTGTTCGCTGGAATGCCTATAGGGTTTACGCAAAATTACTCTAATTATGGATTTCTGGGCCTTCACAAGCGGATCTAAGGTTGTTCTACCCGACGCTCCCCGACTAATGCGGCCGTACGTTGAGATGGGGTTGCACAATCCGGGATATGTTTATCTTGTTGTTTAATTATGTTCCGTAATGCAAAGAATATGTGAATCAATTTTCTTACCCTTGTTGAAGGGTTTTTCTGTGTGATATTTCCGTTTGAGATGGTTGTCTATAGTATCACCTAGATATTTGATGTTTTCTACACATTCCAAAGCTTCACAGTTGCAGCTTTGGAGTGTGTAGAAAAGTGCATTTTACGTCTCTATTTTTTATATATCTCTATTTTTTCCACGCTTACGAAGCTTCTTTCGGATGATTAGTTCTTTAAAGTACGATTGGAAAACACTTTAAACATTTTTGAAAACCTTTTATGCTAATGATTCTGATATTTTTTGTATGCCTCTACTGAAGTATAAAGCTGTACTAATTAAGCAATTTAGCAGTACATACATATTTTAACAAGGTCACTGTATAACAGGCATTTTCTGTTTGTTTCTTCTTCACTGCTTTCACTAACTTTGTACTAATATGGATTAATCTTTTGGTTTATTTATGTTTTATGTATGTACTATTTTTCTTTGGTTTATTTAGAAGTAATCTTAAAATTTTACATTTCTTTCTTCTTTCTATATTGAAAAAAAAAAAACATGTAGGTACGTTAAGGACACTGTGCCGTTAATTATAAATTATTAAATATTTTTGGCCTGAGCTTCAAGCTTCAGTAAGAAAGATAAAGTTATTTAGCGATGATTTTTTGATTTGTGTCCCAATATAAATTTGTAAATAAAATTTACGTCTATCAAAATGTTTCTGTCAATTTGACTGTCCTAGAACGGGAGACTCCTAGTTGGACAGTCAAAGCTTCTTTGTACCTACTGATGTATTCTTTGTAACAAAAACAAATAAAGAAATAAATTAAAAAAAAAATATATATATATATATATATATATAATTGTACATTGTATATTGTATATATATTAAATAAAAAAAATAATAGTAACATTGTAAATGTGGCCATAAGGTTATAATATTTGTTTATGAATTTGAGGTCGAAAAGCCGAACACACTCGTTGTCGTCTAGTAAATAAGTGCGTAAATATTTAAAAAAAATAAGGACACGATTAATTTGCAAGCTAAAAAATATAAAAATAATAATTACTTATTCATACCCTGGCAGCCGTGGAAAATATTTCCATTTTTAGTTTCGTTCTCTCTTCTTCATTCTTTCGTCTTCTCTTCATTTTCGCAAGTTTCGCAACAAATAACATTAAAGTGGATTATTGTTCAATTCCGGTATTAACTGAATTACTTACTAGGTACTTACTATTATCTTAATACTAAATTTTGTTTTAAATTTCAAAGTACATTTTAAGCGTGTTCCTATTTTGTAAATGTTTACCAAAAAAAATAATTGTAACCAGCAGAATAGCGTATGTAGGATCGACATGTAGATATGATCATGTCGCTACAGCTTTCAGCCAAACAAAAACCTGCACTTTTAATAATATTTTCTCTTGTATTTTTTCGTCTATATTACAGTTAGGTACCAGAAAATAATAACGAAACAGGTACCTGAATTGATTTCGGGATTGGATTCCGGACATTCTTTTTGGGTAAAAGGATATTCTATATCGATTTCCATAAATGTCACAGCAACACTCTCTTCTGCACTTGTTCCTGGTTCTAACTTGATGGCGGTGGAATCCATACTCCTTTAAGTGAGGATCTGGTAGTTCTGTTTTACTTAAACTTTACAACGAGGTTAAAGGATTTGGAGAATTAAGAGAAGGACTGATTGCTTGCGTTCAGTGTGCACAAATCGACTGAACGAGTTAAGTGACAGCAACAGTGTTGCCAACAGTTATATCAGCTTTCCGCCAGATTGACCAGATTCAACCTTTAAATCCACCAGAAAACCACTAAAAAATATAGTACTACACTCACACTCGCTAAATTTTCCCCTAAAATAAAGTTTAATGAAAGAAAATAAGTTTAGAAATTATTTGTTTTCTTTATTATTACAAAAATAATAATTAGTAACCAACACACCATTTGTAGGTAAATCAACATTTTAAAATTATTCAATTACGACTAATTCTAAATTAAGTCGTCTTTTTCAGACAAACCATTTTTGCCTGCACCAAAATAGTCGGTTTCAGATTGATATGACCGATATATGGTACCGATTTGGGTAAATATTCGGAACAAACGTCAACGGTTAATACGCACTTTTTTTATAAAACCTTTAGATTCTTCTTAATTACCATAAATGACAACTATTTGCATTGGGGGAGGTTGAAAATGATATATTTTTGGGGCCTAATGTAAAATATCAGTAATACCAACATATTAAAATAACAATAATATTGCAAACAGAGTGATTTGACAGTGTTAAAGCAAATTTTCAATTTACGTAACTAAAATTAAAAATGTATAATTTTCAACCTCCCCCAATGCAAATAGTTGTCTTTTATGGTAATTAAGAAGAATCTAAAAGTTTTATCAAAAAAAGTGCGTATTAACCGTTGACGTTTGTTCCGAAGAATTACCCTGATTTGATTTACAACAGCTACTGGAATTTTATAATTTTTTTATTTTATTTATTTGTTTTTGTTACAAAGAATACATCAATACAAAGAAGCTTTGACTGTCCTACTAGGAGTCTCCCGTTCTAGGACAGTCAATAATAATCATCGCAGTATTTTCCTTCCAACCTCAAACCACAGCGTACTCTCAATATAGCAGTTAAATGATTTACCTAACTTCATTCTATTCCTCTGTTGGTTTTTTATTATATTCATACTGCTAAATAGCCTCTCAACATCGGCATTAGAATGAGGCAGTATTAGGAGACTAATCGCAAAAGTCGCTAATTCCTTAAACCTCTGCCCTCCTTGAGCATCTTTAAAATTGAATACTTCATTCCAAATTTTTTTTTGTGCTTTTCGTCTCATCTCACTCCATTTCAATAAATGAATTTGACGCCACTGGTGTTGCCTACACAGTAAACGTAAATCCCATTTAAAATGAAAGAAAGTAGAACGAAGAAGGATGAATAAGATTAAAAATAGAAGTAGCTGAGTGATTGTAGTTTTAGCAATGAAACAAAAATTTTCAAAACCACTAAAAAATCCACCAGCCACTAAAAGAAATATTTCGCCACTAAATGAAGTATGAAAACCACCAGTTTTAGTGGAAAATCCACTAAGTTGGCAACACTGACAGCAAGCGCAAGCACGCCGGCAGTGTTCCCGAACTCAAAATTTCAAAATCGGGAGAATTTTCGCCTAAAAATCGGGAGAAAACGGGAGAATTTTGAAGAAATCGGGAGATTACTAGAATTATTATAATAAAATTCTTCCCTTGTCAATATTCCGAATCTCTTTTATTATTCCGAAGCAGAACCTTAACAACAAATCAAAAAAACCCATAAGCAGCGCCATTAATACGATTATTGTAGACGTTGCCCGTGGAATAACGCAATTTTCCCTAACGTTCAACGGGGACTTACTTTACGTTTGGAAACTAAGCACAGATTTTTGTGAAACTTCGACCTTGAGGGCGGTTCAAGTATAAGGTACGTAACGCAATTTAGGGGGTGGGTCTTGTTTAACATTACTGTGCGCTATCGGTGCGGGAGGAGGATTCGAAAAATACGTTACGTAACATGTTAATTTAAATAAAAACTATGGAATGCCCAAGTTGGCAAGCCTTTTTGTTTATGTTTTACAGGGAATCCGTAAATGAAGATTTTCAGTCAGGGCATGAAAAAGGTTTCTCTCCACTGAGATTCAGCGAGTGCTTTCTCAGACGTCCCTTTTGAGAACATGAACAGTTGCAGTCGGGACACGAAAAAGGTTTTTGTCCACCATGGGTTAATAAGTGATATTTTAGATATTCCTTGCGACAACATGAATAGTGTCAATCGGGACATGAAAAAGATTTTTCTCCACTATGGGAAAACTTGCGATATTTTAGATTTATCTTCGTAGTTCATGCAGAGTTTCACTCAGAATCAGGTATTCGGTAATCGTATTGATGTTGAGGTCGCCTATAATTATTTGTCGTTCCATGTTTTTTGAGCCGTTGATAATTGATTGGAGTGAACTCAGAAAAGTGTCAATATTTTGAAAAGAGGGTGATCTGTATATTGCAAAAATGCATACGTTATTATTCAATACAATTTACAGGCAGTTGGCTTGTGATAAAAATATTTCATCAACTTGAGATTGAAGTCCGCCTCTGATGTAGACAACGATACCGCTAGACTTATTGAGATATATGTTTGTGTGGTGTTCAGAGTAATTGTGAATAACTTTTGAGGTGCAATCTTTGTTAAGCAGGCATTCTGATTAATTATAACTAAAATTATAACATCGAATTGGTTATTGAAATGATCCAGAAAAATTACAAAATCGTCAATATTAGAGATACTTCTTATATTTTAGTGTATAATTTTAACGCCGTAAGCGCACCATTTATAGTTATTTAGACTGTTCAGATCATCAATGACATTCATGTTAAGATCTATACCAGAATCATTTCCGGTATCATAATTTAATTGAATCATAAGTATGTGTTGATTGTGTGTTGTATAGAAGTTGGTTCCTGAGTAACATGTGATTAAATGCGATTCCAAATGTAGTTACAATGGTAAATGCGCTTAGTATAAATAATATAGTACAAATGATGTAGTTATATGTAGTACTATGAATGAGATGGCAAGAAGCAAAAATAAAAATGTAGCAGGAATTGCATGATATCTAATGAATTCCAAAACGGTAGTAAATTATACAAATATGAGTAATATATAGTAATATAGTATATTAGATGTAGTATGAAAGAGATAGGTAGCAAGAAGCAAAATCAATAATAATAATAAGGTAGCAGGAACCGAGTTTTTTTTTTTTTATATGAATACCGCACAAGAGTCCCAACTGCTCCCGTCTGAAGCCAGTGAGACTATGGCATCCCCAATTGGGGTATGTTGTGAGGCTGAGTGATATCAAATGAATTCCAGAAAGGTGGTAAATGATACAAGTGTGAGAGCGAGACATAAATGCACGGGTCAAGACATACCTCGAAAGAATAGCCATTAATTCAAATTATCAAAGCGCAGCCAATTTGATTTCGTCTGAGATAATAATGGCATTAGTTCCCTCGTTTTTACGAAGATAAATATGCTCCTAAATGTTATTAATATGTATAGATTTATTTATTTATTTATACTGGGTTTTACAGATGTTTACATTTACATGAGAACAATCCAGTTATAAAACTCAGTTATTACACAATTATAAAAATCTACAATTACGTACAATTAAATACAAATTAATAGAAAAACAAAAATATCACAAATAAAAATACAGAATTATATACAAGCAGTGGCGTACCGTGGGTATCAGCCGCCCGGGGCGGAGGAAAATTTTGCCGCCCCCCCCCCCCCCTATATAGGTACTTCTTCAGGGAGGGGGGGGGGGGGAGTGATCCTTTTTTTTTTTATTTTTTTTTTTAAATATTTATTAATTAAATCTGTATGCGGTGAATTAAAACTATACTCAGAACGTGAAAACGGTTTTTCTTAGGTTCTGGCAGCACATAAATTGTCTGCAACTAGAATTTTATATTTGCACTTCGAAAAAAGTTATGTTTTCCTTCGAAATATGTTAGCAGATGAATACACAATTGGAATTTTACATTCTGAACAATAAAACTGGCTTAAATTTTATCTGTATACGGTGAATTAAAACTACACTCAGAACATGAAAAAGGTTTTTATTTGACTCGGGCGGCACATAACTTGTCTGGAAGAATTTTATTAAGCACTTCAAATAAGATTTTTCTTCGAAATGTGTCGTCGGATGAATTCACAACTGGAATTTTACATTCTGAACACAAAAGGGGTTTTAATTAAATCTCTAAGCGGTGAATTAAGACTACACTCGAAACATGAAAATGTTTTTTCTTTGATTCTGGCGGCACATAAATTGTCTGCAAGAATTTTATAAAGCACTTTAAATTATATAATGTTTTCCTTCGAAATGTGTCGTCAGATGAATCCACAACTGGAATTATACATTTTGAACACAAAACTGCTTTTAATTAAATATGTATGCGGTGAATTAAAACTTCACTCAGAACATAAAAATGGTTTTTCTTTGATTCTGGCAGCACATAGATAGTGTGCATCTAGAATTTTATAACTGCAATTCGAATAAGTATGCACACACCTGTCAGCTATTTAACTTTTCTGTGATAATAAATTTAAAATATATCACCGTGATATATACGTGGAAGAAAACCGTATAAGTGTAATTTTTTCTGCGCTTTCAGCAGGGCGCACAAAGCTTCACGAATATAAAACACAAATCGACTATCAATTAGAGCTAAAATGATACTGTTGCCATTTACATTTTTATTTGAAAATAATGTATGTGTTATAAATAAAAACAAAACGTCTGTCATTAATATTTTGATTTTAACAGTATATAAAACTTAAGAAAGATGTTAAGAAACTATAAACTAGAAAAAACTTTTAAGTCCTGACGCGAGAATAGAACCCGCGACTTCCCCAATCCAAATTTTTACAAGATGATTATTGATTGTGAAATTTTGCCGCCCCCCCAAAAGTGCCGCCCGGGGCGGGCCGCCCCCCCCGCCCCCCCCACGGTACGCCACTGTATACAAGGTCACTCAAGTAACACATTACAATGAGTGGTAAAAGACATATGAAATACGCGAGCATGCACAGAGAGACAATTCACACAATATAATTAGTTAGTACTTTTTAACAGCGCTAGAACTTTTTTTTTAAATCTGTACAAATTATCAACGAAAATATCCACATCAGCGCACTCTATTTATACAGTCGACACATCTGGGTCAGAGGGCTGAAGTAGGCGATATTATTTTTAAATGTATTAATATGAAAAATGTTATGGCCTCTTAAACAATGGGAATTGGGGACATTAATTTTAATACTGTTAAGACATAATTTAGTATCAAGATGGCCGTGAATAATTTTATGTAAACATATTAGATCAGTCAATTGCCTTCTAGTTTTAAGTGTATCAATCTTGAAATAATCACGACGTACATCGTATGATCTGAGATGGTCGTGTAGTCCACATTTGAAGAATAACATTCTTAGTAATTTTTTTTGAACTGATTCTACAATGTTTTCATATTTGCAGTAATGTGGATTCCAAATAGTGCTTCCATATTCAAGTTTACTTCTAATTAAGGCATTGAAAAGAGTTAGAATTGGTCGAGGATCTTTGAAAGGTTTACATATTCTGTGAATAAATCCCATTTTTAATGATTTGCAGTTAATGTTGTTAATATGTACATCAAATATGAATTTAGAATCAAGAGTCATTCCTAGATCCCTTATTGAAGAAACTTTTTTGAGAATAATATTATTGATAACATAAGAAAAATCCTTTAAAATTCTATTTCTTGTAAAGTTTAAAATGTAACATTTAAGTGCATATCATTGACAGTACACCAGTTATTGAGTGTGTCGAGGTCATTTTGAAGCAGCTGATGATCGGTAACAGACTTAATTTTACGAAAAATTTTAAGATCATCGGCGAAAAAATCATAATCACAGTTTAATTTCGAGCCAAGGTCATTTACAAATATAAGAAAAAGCAGGGGTCCAAGATTTAAACCCTGTGGTACACTAGAAGTTGTAACTATAGGGGATGATTTGTATCCATTAATAAGAACTAATTGAGTTCTGTTATACAAATATGATTTCACCCAGCGTAATAGCTCTCCATGTATTCCAATTTGTTCAAGTTTTTTTAGTAAGACGGAGTGGTTAACTTTATCAAAAGCTTTTTGGAAATCAGTATAAATTCTATCTACTTGTAATCTATCATTAAAAGAATTACAAACATAATTACAAAATTCGATCTTTGAGAACAAACTTTGAGAAAATTTGAGATCGATCGATCTTTGAGGAACAAACCCATGTTGCCTAGTGCAGAGAAGGGGCTTAAAATGTGAAAAAATATTTTTATATTCAAAAACCTTAGCAAAACAGGATAGTATACTGATTGGCCTATAATTTTTTATTAAAGATTGGTCTCCCGATTTTAATACTGGTACCACATGTGCTTTTTTCCACAGATCGGGAAAAGTTCCCGTGATAAGGGATGCATTAAAAATGATAAAAAGCGGTAAACATAAAGAGTCTGCACAGCAACTAACAAAGAAATGAGGAATATTATCAGGTCCGGGGCCCTTATTGGGATCTATTTTACTCAAAAAACATTTTATTTCATCTGCACTAATATGTATTTTACCCAAATTGCTTTGATTGTGTTCAGTTATGTTTGGCATTGAATCATTAGTAGATGATTTCGACTTGGTATAAACAGATGAAAAATAATTAGAGAATATGTTTGCTATGTTTTCACCGTCATTTGCGGAAATATCTCAAGATGCATTACCTTAGGTATACAATTAGTTTTTCGTAATGATTTTGAGTATGACCAGAATAACTTTATGTTATCTTGCAGACCACTTTCGACAGAGTTGATATATGATTTATAACATTCGCTTTGTATTTTTTTTGTAAATTTTCTTAAATAAGAGAATTCCTTATAATCTGACTCGTAACCATGTTTTTTTTTACCTTAAGTCTAACTTTGTTTTTTTTTTCTTAAGAAGAGCAATCAATTGCTGATTAAACCATACAGGATATTGATTTTTTGTTAAAGTACCATATTTTTTAAAGTATTTGTCAATTATTTCCGACAATTTTTCATAAAATAAGATTACCATGTTATTCACATTTTTATTTTTAAAAAGAGTTATCCAATTAACAGACAATAGATCCTGTCGACATTCATCAAAGTTTCCCTTCCTGAAGTTATATTTTGAATCACTTCTATTCATTTCTAAGAATTGATCTTTATTTTGTTTCACTATAATTTCAAATGAAGGGTGATAGGGGGTGCTATATGTATATCAATGTTAACTTTATCAGAAAAAATCAGATTCAATAAATTTTCATTTCTATTTAGTACATAATTATATAATAATAATGATTTATTGTTTTTCTTTCTTTACAAACATCTAAAGATAATGATATCCTCACTGGGATTTCCCGTGCTGAGGATTTCAATTACATATTATAATTTAATTATAAGAAATTAATATGAATTTGTTATAAACATATAGGTATCATGTAGTATTTTGTTAAATAATTAAAAATTAAATAAAATTGTGTTTTTTTTTATAATTCAGTTCAGTAGATTCGGTTTTAGTCTGTATTTGATATCAGTATATTTTCTATTTCTGTTCTCCCTATATTTAGTATCCAGCTTTTTATATGAGATTTAAATATTATACTGTTGAGGTTTTTAAGTGAGAGTGGTATTTTATTGTAAAGTTTAATACCATAATACAAGAAGCTTTTTTGCCCAAATGTTGTGTTAGTAGTTACTTGTTGGATATGTTTTTGACCATGAGATCTAGTGTTTCTAATGTACGTGTAAGTTGTCATTTCTTGGGTTTTGTACTTATGAATGTAAATGATTATAGTTTTAGAATACAGTTGTTTAATTGACATGATATTAAGATTGTTGAAGATTTCATCAGTGCTAGTTCTTACAGTAACTTTCAGTATAATTTTCATTATGGATTTTTGAGTTTTAATTAGTGGATTTAGTATGTTTTTATTTGCACTGTCCCATCCGATAATACCGTATTCTAACAGTGATTGGCAGAGAGCCATGTAAATCTTGATTAAGTCTTTTTTAATGAGGACATTCCTGATAGTTTTGAAAAAATAACTTAGTTTTTTAATTTTATTATTTAAATAGGTAATGTGTTCGGTCCATTTTAAGTTTTAGTCAATTTTTAGACCCAGATACGTTATATGGTCAACGTTTTCTAATGAAGGACAATAATAATGCTCATTTAAGTGATGCTGACTATGAATTTTCAAGTTCAGGTTTTCTTCAGAGTTTTTCTTATTTTTTATTTTGAAAGTGATGAATTTGGTTTTATTAGCATTAAGTGTAAGTGAATGGTAGTCTAGCAAATTGATACAAATTGTAAATTGATGAGAGATTGACAAGACTGTGTGCTTTCATGCTTTTATAATTAGAAGGGGAAAGTATATTATTTTTGAATGAATTGTCAGGTAACCATTTAATTTCGGGCAAATAAAAATCCCCAACAAAAATAAACTGCGAATTGGAAATTGAATACTTTAAATACAGATCCTGTAATTTTTCAATATTTTTACAATAATTATCAACGGTTACACTAGGAGGAATATAGAGGATGCATATAAAGATGAGCGAGTTAGAACGAGACTTAATTACAAGCCACAAATCTTCATTGTCACTTTCCCACTCCGTTTTTCTTGACACAAGAAGTTTTTAGAAACGGCGTCTAGAACTCCGCCACCTTCTTTAGACACAGATTTGGTTGACTCACGATCTCTTCCAAATATTACATATCTACCATCAAACAATTCATCACTAAATACTGTTGAGTTCAGCCATGTTTCGGAAAAATAAATAATTATTGATTAAAATATTATTGCGCACACTTACAGTTTTTGTTCGAATACCCCTCACATTTTGATATAATATATTTAATGCATCAACAGCAAGTACCACGCCATCTATTTCGGTATGCTTAGACGCCAAAGTCAATGGTGGAGAGGTCCTTCAATAGTGCTGCTTTGTAGGCCGGGCAATCCTTATCTCCGGTGGGGTGGGCACGTTGAAGCTGCAGGCTTTCCAAAACGTGCGCATGTGGCGCAACTGGGTGCTGCAGCAGCAGCGGGGTAGGCCTCGCGCGCGTGTCCTTCTACACCGCAGTGGGAGCATCTCTCTGTATCTTTGCAATACTTGTGCGAATGTCCGACCATTTGGCAATTCAGACACACTGTAAGTCCAACAAAGTCACGCACACCGCAAACGGTCCAGTCCACAAATACACGTCCTTGTTCCACCAACGCTTGACGAATGTTAGCAGGCACCGAGTACACTCTGTGGCAAGACGGTCCAGTTCGAGCTCCAGCCATATGACTTAATTTGCACTTGGATGCACACTCTTTGAAGTCATTAGATTCAGAGATTCCGGAGAGGGCCTTCTCTAAAAAGTTCTCGTCCGTAAGTTCACGGGGCACATTAAAAAATATCATTCTAGGCTGCCTCTTAATTGGAAGACGGGCACTCAGCAAGTCGGAGCCGCATATAACAGGATCATTTAAAAGCCTCTCTTGTTCCTGGCTGCTGGCAGTGTGGATAATGACTACTTTGTTTTTGATATTTTTTACTCCCGTTATCCTTATTCCTAACTGCGATGGCTTAACGATGTCCTTAATTATTTTTGTTGTGCCATCGCTATCATCAACCCCCGGTAGTTTTGGAAAAAAACATACAGATGGTCTTGGTTTCTCTATTTTGATGCTGGTACGAGTGAGTGGTGGGGGCACTGGGAGTTTTTTCTTTGTGACTTCAGCGATAGAAAGGCTAGCCTCTGTCGCATCAGCCACTCGGCGCATTACTGCACCCAGTCTGACTCAAGCTGTTGAATTTTATCCAGCAGCTGCTTTGCATAGTTTTCCGCCATTTTCTTCTCAGCCTGCAAGACCTTGATGTTAGCTAGAGCCGAATTAAGGTCTCCTCTAAGTTCTTCCTTCTCTAGCAAAAGTTGTGCAACGGAGCCGAGAACATTTGTCACGTTTCTTGATACTTTGAGCTGCTGCTCTTTGGAGACTTTGGATGGTTTTTCAGCCAATGCGTCCTGTAGGGCTTTTAGGGCAATTTGGGTACCGGATAATGTCTGGTGTCCTGATACATGACTAAGGTCAGGGTTGGTTTCGGCTTCAATCTCCTCAGCGTCTGAGTCCGATTCTTCAGATTGGGAGGTGTAAGGGGAAGCAATGATAGGGCTTTTAACAGAGTTCTTTTTTTTCCCCATAATTATTACACATATGTAACTTCAGTTCAATGTTAAAAAAGTATTTTTCTTCAAAATAAAATTATTTTCGATTATTTGTGATGAAAGTATTCAAAGTTTACAATACTTAACAACCAATTGGAGCCCAGACCAATGAGCTCATAATCAAACGCAGCCAATGAACGCACTTGCTGCCGTAAACATCACTGTGGTACTTTTGTATGAGAAACAACTATTATGGATGATAAGTTTATTACTATAAAAATATGCTTAAAATCGAAGAATTCACAAGAATAACACTTCCACAGGTTGAAAATTCGTTGTTTTTTTACGATAAATAGTTTTTTTCTTCCGGCGGATTTGTTTGAACTTGTATTTTCTTAGTATAAATAACAGCTTCACAGAACACGACAAGTGCGAATTAGGTAGGTAGGTATTTTTGATATATAATAATAATAATAATAATAATGCGCCGTTTTTGTGAAAAATCACCTCAATATATTCTATTCTGTATTAGATATATATATTCTATGATATACGTTTCCAAATAATTTGGGGATAGTAATAATAATGATGAATTCTAGAAAATATTTAATTAAATGAAGACAATATTAGCGAAACTCGATCAAAATCTGAAGACAGAAAAATCAGAAAAAAGATATTGGTTCCACTGGGACTCGAACCCAGATACCTTAGCATTCATGACCAACTGAGTATAGCCATGAATGCTAAGGTATCTGGGTTCAACATAGAGCAGTTGGCCATGAATGCTAAGGTATCTGGGTTCAAGTCCCAGTGGAACCAATATCTTTTTCTGATTTTTCTGTCTTCAGATTTTGATTGAGTTTCGCTAATATTGTCAATTAAATATTATAATTTGAGTTTTTACTCATAAAGTTAAAAATAAAAATAAAAATCTAGAAAATATTGTTTAAAAAACAATAAACTACTGAATATTTAGAAGTAAAGAAAAAAAATAAATTGACTCCAAATGAGAACCATGAGGTTCCAATCGCCGTTTATAATGGAAGCCTATGGGAAAGGACCATGAACAAGCAAATGATGAAACATTTATAAAAAAGGACCATACTAAGTATTCTACCAACATAATTAGTTTCATAAACAAACCACACTTTGTTATTGGTTTGTTTTTTTACTTCGATATATTTTAAAAATACTGTGCTAGTCTGTTCATAACGCAATATGAGTCAAGTCTAACTAACTAACCATCACGCCGTTTCTCCGCAGGGGTAGCCAGAGAGGACGGACCGCCAAACAGCTCGGTATTGGCACACACTCTTTGCCTCAATCACATTCATACATCGTCTCATACATTCTATTATATTATTCTGACTTTTGACTAGGCCCGACTCAAGTATCTGTTTCACTTGATCGTGCCATGTCTTCCTCGAACGTCCCTGACTTCTTCTACCATTCACATTTGCGTCGTATATTCTCCTTACACTACTTTATTCGTTCATTCGCTCTACATGCCCAAACCATCTGAGGGTCCATTTCTTAGATAAATATATAAAAAAAATTATAAAATAAAACAAAAAAATTGAAATAAGAATTCACAATAGTAGGTTCTGTATGTGCAGTTTACAGACGTTTTTTGGCACCCTGAAAAATGACTTGTGGTATTTTGTGTGTTTCTGTGTGCCAAAAAAACGTTGATAAGTGAATTGGTGAAATATTAATATAGAAATCATCAAACCCTAGTAAATGAAGTGTTCTCACGCCGAAAAGCCGATTATTCCATGAAAAATATAATTATATTTGTTTATGATAATTCAGCAAAGTTAAGTCAATTGCGTGCAGTATTCTATCTTCATTTAGAAGTAGTAAAACTTCTTCAATATTGATGTTCGAAAAATGCAGTAAGTGCAGGTTACCTATGTTTTTTTCGATTTCTATCAATTTGGGAGGCGGTAATGGGTACCGCCGCCCCGGGAACCTTTATTGAATAACCAACACATCTGCCAGAGGTCAACCCAAGTAGTTCGCTACGTTTGGTGATTTAGCAGGGGTGCCCGGGTTAATGGGGTAAGGTTTTTCTAGGTCTTGGAGGCGGATGACCAAGACACACTGAGCCGCTGATTCCTACCCACCCTTAAACTCTTTCCTTCCTAGAACTCTCCTCTCCTTCCTTTAAAAAAAACCCTCCACACAGCATCCCCAAAGATGACATAAACCCTAAAGGAATTTATTTTCCTCAGGGCCTGTGTAGAGCTCATGTAAAAAAAATTATATTATTTCATAATAAAGAACATAATTTTTGTTCATATGAAGCAGTTACTTTGTGATGTGACATTATAATTTAATTTAAATTATAATTTAATTTAATTTAAATTATAATTTAATTTAATTTAAATTATAATTTAATTTAATTTAAATTATAATTTAATTTAATTTAAATTATAATTTTAATTAAGTATAATTTAAATTTCGAAACCCGGTCGGCATAAAGTATAAAAAATAAAAGTGGTGTTTACAAAGTTATTGTTTTATTTTAAAAAATAACATAATATTTCACACACAATTCATTAAAACGTATGAATGAAAACGGGCGCCAGTAAAGGATGCTGCCATCGGAATGTATGAACAATGTCAGAAGTAGGAGGTAAGAGGATAGCAATATCATCAATATCAGGTTTTTTGGTATAACGTATAAAAACAAGTATATAGATGATACATATTATATATATATATATATATATATATTTTGTGTGTTACAAACCAATAAAACAAAAACTAAACTATGAGAAAATAACGTGCTAGAACATTTTAGAATACATATTTAAATAGAAGATAAAAAAAAAATAATTCTTAGCAAGTAGGATTGAAATGAATTGCCTTTTGAAACTCACGAAATTGAGTTTCTCACAAAACACCAAATATATCGTTGAGTTCGCATGTTTATTTGTAAAATATTGAACTTAAGAAATTGGTGAAAGGAGTAACTAGTTAGTATTGTGGTTATTTGCACACTTCAAATGATGTATATCAGAACGTGGGGAAAAAGTTGAGGCTGATTTGCGAGATGACAAGAATTTACGCTGGGAACTGCGAACTAATTTTTTCCAGAATGAATCTTCAAGTGCCTTATAAAGTTTGTCCTTTGCGAACATGAATGACCGCATTCGGAACAAAAGTATGGCTTTTCTCCAGTATGAGTTCGCAAGTGACTCGTTAAGTTTCCCTTTCGTGAGCATGTAAAGCTGCACTTGGAACATGAAAATGCTTTCTGATTTGAATGGGACAACAAGTGACTTATTAGGTAAGACTTTTCTGAACATGAATAGCTGCAACTTGAACACGAGAACGGCTTTTCGCCGGTATGAATCCTCATGTGTTTTGTTAAGTTATTCTTTCGCGTAAACATGGAGGAGCATTTAGAACACGCGAATGGTTTTTCTTGAGAATGAGTCCTTAAGTGAATATTTAAGTTTGCCTTTCGTGAACATGTAAAGTTGCACTTGGAACAAGAATACGGTTTCTCCACAGAATGGGACAATACGTGTTTTACTAAGTATTGCTTTATTGGACATGAATAGTTGCAGCTTAAACATGAGAACGAATTTTCTCTGCTATGGACGGTCCTTAGATGGTTACTTAAGTTTCCCTTTTGTGAACATGAAAAGTTGCACTTAGAGCAAGTGAATGGTTTATCTCCAGAATGAACCCTTAAGTGAGTTGTTAAATTTGATTTTTGCGAACTTGAAAAGTTGCATATAGAGCACGCGTACGGTTTTTCCCCAGTATGAGTACGCAAATGTGCTGTTAACGAGGAATTAACTGAACATGAATAGGTGCAGATTGAACACGAGAACGTCTTTTCTCCAGTATGAGTCCGCTGGTGTATTTTTAATCCAGGACTTTGAGCACACGAATAGCTGCAGATCAAACATGAAAATGGTTTTTCTCCAGTATGAGTTCGCATATGAATTTTTAAGTGACTCTTGGAAATGAAACATTTCTTGCATTCAGTGCATGCGACGGATTTAGACTTGATTTGCCTTCCATCTCGATTTCGTCTAATTAGTTCCTTATTATTCATTCTCAAACTTGAACCTGAAAAAGATAAGATTTAAAACTCTCACCAAGCGATCAACATTAATAATACTTAGGTCACATTAAAAAAATAATAAAGATTAAGTATCTGCTTGGCTAACAGTGTTGAAATAAAAGTTTTGATAATAAAATGAAGCGTTTTGACTCTCTTCAATAATACACAATACTGCCGCACAATGCAAACTACATAGGTACCAGAAGTCTCGATATGAATAGATCGTTCTTAAGTGGCTTCCCCACAATTAAAAAATTCTTTTGGAGGGCGAAATAGCTGTCACGTAAAAAAATATGGAATGCAGAATTTATAAAATCTTTTTTGATTATCAATGTTTGGGACGCATTTAATTTCCATGTTAATAAAATAATTGTGACTTGATAAATATTGCCTTTTCAAGTACCTACTTAACTTGCAAAGCGCACTTTTGTGAAAACACACTCGAGGGCGGTTTGGAGTTCGGTTAATTAACAAACTCAGGCTTTAAGATACAATATAAATTAATTTCTACTGAGATAAGTCAAAAAAAATTTTTTTTTAAACAAAATATTTTTACCGGTTGTGCTGTGTACAATTTCAGATCTTTTTACGCATTCATCTTTAATGTCCGGCAGTTCGAAATCTATTTCTGTGTATGAAATATCGAGTCCGTCTTCTTGTCCAGTATCTGGTTCTGCCTTTATGTTTACTTTCCCCAAAGTTGGATGATCCATTGCGCCCTTTTGTCCTAAAAACAGAAAATGCTGCGTCTTGGAACAAGCTTGAATTATTAACAGGTTAGAAACCTTTCCCTTTGACAAATGCATAAACATTAGGATTGGGTGTATTTAAATTAATCCGATCTGTCATTTCACCGTGACCGGCAGTGGCTACGTTCTACGTACAAAGCTAACAAGTTGCCGAGGCGACACAAGAAAAATTTACTCAAATTTCCGTACTCCACGAACTTTAAAATACGCCCAAATTATTGAAATCACAATTCGTTTCAACTTAATTAGTAAACGAAACAGCTATTTACGTTAGGGAGATGGAAAAATAATTTATGCGCATTTAGACGCAGAACCTATCGTCAAACGTCACATCATACTAACAAAATCAAATACCTACGGGGAATGTCATTCTTAATCTTGTATTGTAAATTTTGAATTTTATTTTTAAAAAAATGGAAGTTTAATGCATAACCCCACCTATATAATGTTTTCTTGAAATAATTAAGTTGAAACGAAGTATTATTTAAATAATCTGTAAGAAAAATGTATAGAGATCGAGCAGGCATTTTATCAAAGTTTTAAAACAGAAATTAAGATATTATTGATAATAAAACAAACGCCGGAATAGTTAAAAGCGTGATATTACACATAGTGGAAGATGGTCTCAGTATCGCCGTGGTGTAAGACGACCGTTCAGAAATGAAACATTACTTGAAATGGTTATAGCCATGTTTTTGGTGACTAGGTCGACATAGTCAGGTACTCTTCCATCTCCTTTCCCTCCTCACTAACTCAGCCTCACAACACAATCCAATTGGGGATGCCATAGTCTACACAGGCTCCAGACGGGAGCAGTTGAGGACTTTTCTGCGGTATTCACATAATAATTTAAGCAAATCAAAGGTTCAGATATTTTCTTATAAAAACAAACAAAAATATTAACCAAAAAATTATACAGATTGTATAAATTCATAAACCATCAAAATGTCATTAGGAAATAAATTATCAATCGTCAGGGTTAAATTTGGACAACTTTCAAAACAGAATGTTTAGATTATTGAACTTACTCTAAAATAATATCTGGAGCATCAATACGATATACTTAATATTAAATAATAAAAACGACTAAAATGTAAAATGCTGAGTTCCGGAACAGAGTCGCAAAATCACGAATCAAAAATCAAACGTCATATTATTTAACCATAGACAAATCCAAAAACATCCTTGAAATATTTTTCGAATTAATACTTTGGCAGTACCTACTCGGGATAACTAGTTTCATGTGCTGATTGCGTGAAACTGATATTAAAAATAGACCTGTGGTTACGATTTCAGTCGAAAATGGACCACTTTTATTTTTCTGCAATTGATTTTGGTCCCAAAATGGACCACATTTTCCTACCATTCGTAAAACATTTATTGTAATTATTTTAAACATTTCCTTGGCAAGCCGTTTATTTTATCACGAAGCTAATGAAATGCTTTATCTATTATGACCACAGATGTCGCAAATCTGAACTTCGTTGACTATTTTAGAACAACGTTAAAAAACATTTTTTTTCTCTTGAATTTTTTAACAGCTGTTAAACAATTGTTACAGCTGTTACAATTACATCTCAACATTACGATAATGTCAAAAACAATATTTTTATTATTCTTTACTCTTCAAATACTTCCATGTCGGACTCATTATTTGAAGATATAGATTCATCTTTCAAGATTTTGGAATAGGTATATTTGTGTTGTGTTTTGTCATCTTAGTAAATCTCAAATAAAGACGCCATGGATTGTGCACTTTTAACAAACTAAATTTATTTGGTAGTAATCACATGTTACAATAAAAAGAAACTAATCCCAACCCGCAAGCACTTAAAAGAGGTCTCACTTTTTAGACAATTACTGTTTGTTTTTCAAGAGAGAAGAGAATATTTTTAACTGGTTCACAGTATTTATAACCTAAAAAGAACTTACACAAACAAACGACATTTTACCATCACGCACAGAAATAATAAATGCAAGTTAAAGTACACAGAAATCTGTTTCACCGACTGACAAAGCTTTGCGATTATATCGCTTGGTACTGGTGAATAATTCCTGTAATAAGAAGCTTCAAAACATCCCGATAGATGTCGGTAGCGTTCACTTTTGAACATACTGCCCCCGACAGAATGAGAAAAACTAGTAGTGTTTTCGACATTAAGTCAACCTATAAGCATTCAAAAATGTTTCAAATAATATAACAAAATAGATGTTGAATATACAAAAGGCCTCAACTACTTAAGCTTGACGGGTCCGGGAGTCTAGCCAATAACACAAATAAAACTTAAATTTTCAAAAAATATAAACCTTATGCAAAAAAAAACTCATAAAAAATAATGGTAAATATTCGGAACAAACGTCAACGGTTAATACGCAATACGCACTTTTTTTTATAAAACCTTTAGATTTTTCTTAATTACCATAAAAGACAACTATTTGCATTGGGGGAGGTTGAAGATGATACATTTTTAATTTTAGTTACGTAAATTGAAAATTTGCTTTCGTATTTAGACACAACGCTTCACCATATGCAATTTGTAATGATTATTGTCATTTTATTGTGTTGGTATTACTGATACTATATGGAAGGCTACATCATACCGTAACTGACTTCATGGCAATATATTCAAAGGCGCGTAACCGAAAAAACCTATACGCTAGATTTGTGTAACATGGTTTGTGATTCAAAAGAAAGTGGCCCTTTATAACGCCTACTCACGTCAAGGCAAGAAAAACATCCCAGTTTTCAAGTAGTTTAGCGGCTACGCTAGGTTTGTGTAACATGGAATGTAAAATATCAGTAATACCAACATATTAAAATAACAATAATATTGCAAACAGAGTGATTTGACAGTGTTAAAGCAAATTTTCAATTTACGTAACTAAAATTAAAAATGTATCATTTTCAACCTCCCCCAACGTAAATAGTTGTCTTTTATGGTAATTAAGAAGAATCTAAAAGTTTTATCAAAAAAAAAGTGCGTATTAACCGTTGACGTTTGTTCCGAAGAATTACCAACTGTAATTGTGGTCTTGGACGGCACCATTCGTGCTGGACACTCCAGGTAGAATATGGATAAAGTCTAAAAACGAAAATAGATACAATTTTTAGGTGAAGTTAGGGAAAAGTTACAAAGTATATTAGGAACACTGAACAAACAAAAGATTCGCACCTGTATTTTGGTATCCTACGATCGTTTACGTTTTCTTTAGGTAAACCCCGATGTGTTCCGATTCCATGAAGATTAAGGGTCGGCAAAGCGTCTTTTTTTAACGTGCCATTGGAATTTTTGCTGTTATTAGTGAAATGGGAACCAAACATAACCACAACTTCCCAAAATCGGATAAGCAATAGTCAGATCTGCCGATTCTCAACGCCGATTCCCATAACGACTCTCATTATTTTCGCAGTTAGGTACTCTGTGTCGAACTGAAAAACTATCCTCACAGCCTTCGACACTGAAACGATATTTAGGAAGCATTTTTTCAAAATATTTCGTTGTTTTGAATTTTTTTTTTATTTTTTTTTTTATTATTTTTTTTTTCATTAATATGTTTTACATGTTGCTAAATGATAATTTTACATCTTAGGTTTTTTACTACTTTTCCATTTAAAGCATATGCTTGTGTATGGAAAAGGAGTGTACATAAATGTGGTTATTACTTAGTACTTAAATAATTCATTTACATAAATATATGTGTGTTGTAATCGTATATAATAGTATATATTTAAAGAGAAGAAATAATATTCAGAAAACCAAGGATATTTGTATACATTTAAATAAAAGAAAGAATATTATGGAAAACTAAGGATATTTGTAAGGATAATTAAGTGGCATTAGTTTTTTTCTTCAGAATATTTTTAAAATGTCTCTTGACAGAGAGCAGTATTTGGGTTTTATCATTAATGCTTCTGATTTCTTCTGGTAGACGATTGAAAAAAGTTCTTCCCTGGTAAGTGTAATGGTGTTGTGCAAAAGACGTATTTAGTTTTGGGCATATAAAAACATGTTTAAGTCGCGTTCTGTTTTCGTTTAAAAATTGATATTTATCTTTTTCTTTTATAATTTGAATTAATGAATTTTTAATATATAAATCTTTAAATGTAGGTACTTGGAATTCGTCAAATAGGCGTTCTGTTGGGCAGTACCGGATTATCCCTAAGGCAGAGTAGGCAACTGCCTAGGGGCCCCGCATCGGCTGGGGGCCCCGCGCCCCAAGAAAAAATAACTTGCGTCAAGAAAATTCGTAAAATTGACGAAGATACCTACATCATTTTATATAAAACCATTTTAAACAGTTTGTATATTGAATTAACGTTCAGCAAAACTTTGAACGCGTTTTTCTCGAAACTGCTTTTTTCAACACGGTTGACAACATATTGGAAAAACTATACGTCCGTTTTGCATGTACTAAATCTTAAACTGTTAGTAAATCCAGTCAGTATGGCATCACTTAGGGATTTTTTTATAATGGGCCCCCTTCTATTTTTTTTATGAACAATGAAAATTTTCCATAAAAAATCGAAATTAAAATTCGTTGGTCCGCCATTTTTCCTTATTTTTAAACAAAATTCACCTACGTGGTGAAAAAGACACTAGATTTTCAAACAGTTTAAGACCTGCAAATTGGATGTATAGAGGTTAAAAAATGTGTTAACCAAGTTTAGAGAAAAACACATTCAAGGCTTTGCTGAAGGATAATTCAACATACAAACTGCCCTGAAGAACCTACGGTTGTAGTGAAACCCGGTCGGCATATAGTACATATCATAAAAGTGGTGTTTACTAAGTTATTGTTTCACATAAAATTCTAAATCTCCTTCAATTTTTCGAATATCTTTAAAACATTTGGTGAGAGCATTTTGAACAAATGCGTCTTTCAGAAAATGAAACAAAAAAATAAAATTACAAAAATTTTTTTTTTGCATTGTCCGCCTTAAGTGGGAATCACCAGACAAAACAGGAAATATGTCGTTTTTAAATCAAATTTTAGACGTATTGACTCTTTTTTACCACAAAATTATAAATTGATTTCGAAAGACTGTTATTTTATCTAGTAAAGCTAAGTTTTAAATTTTGAGAAAATATGTTTATTTTTAGTACATTAAGGTTTTACCGTAGGGCATTGGCAGATTTGTTAAATTTTCAAACAAAATTTTGTATTATACAAAACACATTTTAAATTATATAATCATGGAGTAAAATAAATCGATAAATTATCTGGGAAAGATATGCTTCAGAATTATAATTTTAGTTTAAATAAAATCATTTAAAAAAATATCTGCTAATATATTAAAAAAATATTAAAACTCTTCGGAACCGCCCTGTACAGTTGCAAGGGTACGATCGCAAGATCATCGTTCGACGAAATTTAAATTCTCGGCCGCTGATTAATGGCATTAAAGCCTTGTTAAGGATTTGATAAAGGGAACATTGAGGCGTTTGAAGGCCCCCGGGGACCGGGGCGGGCCGCCCCCCCCCCCCCCCCGTTAGTCCACCATTGGTAAAGGGGCCCCGAGAAGTACATTGCCTACGGGCCCCGGCATGGTTAATCCGGCCCTGCTGTTGGGTAGTCCAAGGATTTTTTAATATAATTTTAATAATTGTTCTTTGTACAATTTCTATTGGAATAAGAGTACATTTATATGCGGATCCCCAACTAATAATAGCGTATTGCAAAGTGGATTGAACTAAGGCATAGTAGATTAAATATAGATTTTTTATTGACAAAAAATTTCTAATTCTTAAAAATATGTATATTAATTTTCTAATTTTGTTTACTACTTGACATATTTGTTCCTTCCATTTCAGATTTTTATCAATAATTACTCCTAAATATTTTATTTTATTTGTGGTTTTTAATATTGTACAGTTTGATTTGCAGTAGTTTTGGCTGTGAATTTTAGTATTTTCATGTATGACAATGTTAAAATTTTTGGGAGCATCGTTTAAATGTATTGCAAATGGAATTACAAATTTCTTTTCACTATTTAGTGATAGTAAATTAGTGTCGAAAAAATTCTTAAGCGTGTTAATGTCTTCTATGGCCTTTAATTCTACATTTTCCTAAGTCTTTCCACTTATTATTAATACTGTATCGTCGGCGTATGATGTAATTTGACCGTTTGAATGTTCGAATTGTTTCGGCCAACGTGCTATTTGACATATAATACCATAGATATCCCACTTTATATGCCACTCAGTTCTCTAAAGTTTTTCTATGGAAATTGTAAGATTCCTATTGGTAGTCGTTACTATGACGTCGCAAACCACATGACTGGGTAACAAAAACTGACGGAGTTATACCAAAACCTCCTAGACTCCACAAGGCCAGGACACTGGTTCAAGATGGCCGCCGCTGAAGGCTGATGATTATAGATTTAAAAATCTAATAAGGTGCCAATTATGGCAAAATAGTTATCTGAAGAGAGAAAATATTATACTAATTACACACTGAAGTGCAAAAAACATAGGTTCATGGCACATTGGGGAAAAAGTATTGACGGGTAAAATAAGGCAACAAAATTTCTTAGTAAAAAATCAATAATATCCTTTATTAAAAATGCAACATTTCTAAGTACAGTGTACTGGTACTTATAATTGGAGAAGGTATCAAAAAAAGATATATTTTTTAGAATAAGGGCCAGTTGTTTCACAGAATTTAAACAATTCATCAAATTCCAATGTAAATTTTAAAATTCTGTGAAAGTTTTATTTAAGTAATGTTATTAAACCAATATGGGCAAGTTATTCCACATAGCTGAAATAATAACAGAACTTGAGTAGAACCTCAACAGAACTTGAAAATTAACTTTGAAATTTGATGAATTGTTATTCTGCGAAACAACTGGCCCTAAAGAATAAACTAAATATAAACAAAATTAATGATTAATTACATTTAATAACGAAATTTGATTATAATGATATATGTTTGAATATGTATAATATGAATGTTGTGTAGTTGGTGGATATGATTGCCGGCAGTTGAGATTGTAGAGCAGTCTGCTGCAGTTTCTGGAGGTTGAAGGCTGGCTGCTGTAGAACGTGCACCTGAAAATAATAACAACTAAAGTAGTACACAAGTAGTATAAATATTAGAGGTATATTGTTTTGAAATGTTGAATGGTGATGAGGGAATGGTGTATGTGGGTATATCGATCAGTCAAGAATTTTTTTTTTTCCCGGAGCAAGTTTCACCCTCTTGTACTTCATTATGCATTGCTCTCCAGTTTGAATGTTGGTGTGAACACTGGTTGTAATGATGTCCTCCTTTCTAAAATGCAGCTCGCAAACCTGAAAAGTTATTACTTTAGTGTTAATTTATGTTCAATAAACATTAAATATCTAGGCACTCATTTATTACAGCAAAAAGCTGTCACTATATATTAAATTATACAACAACGTTAAAATAAACACATTTTCAAATCAAAATAATATGAATAAACATGTGTAAACATCACATCACAATCGCAGTTGCACGTTTTTATACATTGAGGTTATGTACAAACATAACAATCAATA
Source organism: Limnephilus lunatus (assembly GCA_917563855.2). Classification (NCBI taxonomy): domain Eukaryota; kingdom Metazoa; phylum Arthropoda; class Insecta; order Trichoptera; family Limnephilidae; genus Limnephilus; species Limnephilus lunatus. Next base: position 25,642,618 of record OU830595.1, on the reverse strand, counting down.
TGCATTCAATTGTGCTTGTTAATATAATGTAGGTACATTTTCACAATGCACGACAATAATAGATTTCAATTGTACAGTACACCCCTAAAAATAGTGTTATTTAGCCGTTTAAAATATTAAATATCTAGGCACTTTAAAAACTTATATTTTTTCATGGTGTTGTCTTTCATTACACCAAAAAGCTGCCAAAAGCGATACAATATTAAATTAGACAACAACGATATGAGCTAACAACATTAAATTAGACAATAAACACATTTTAAAATGAAAATAATACGAATAAACATGTGTAAACACCACATTACAATAGATTTTTATGACGTTTTTCATAAGGCGGCCAACCGTCCCGCATTCCGCGGGACCGTCCCGCATTTTCAGTTGTTGTCCCGCATTGCAATATTTACAAAAATAGTCCCGCAAATCGCCTAAAACGTCCCGCATGTCCCGCATTCCTATATTTTTTTTAAATATTGTCTACGGTTGTCAAAAAAACTTCCTCTTTCTATAGTCATTTGGTTAAGTTCAAGACAAAATTTGTCCCTAGAAAAGGTCCGAAGATATCGATCTAGGATAAGCAAGAGTCAAAGAGCGCCAGTGTAGTAGTGATTGAGTTGTTTTGTTTATAAATTAATTAGTGCACGCCGTGACACGTAATATTGATAACCCATTTTTATCATTCAAATCAAATCAAATAATTTGTTGACCATGCCGCCGACCTCGAAAAAGCGATGTTACAAGTTCAGTGAAGACTTGCAAGAAGAATACCTTCATTTCTGAATGTAGTTTTAATTCGCCGCATACAGATTCAATTTAAACCAGTTTATTGTTCAGAATGTAAAATTCTAGTTGGATTCGTCTGCTGGCATATTTCGAAGGAAAATATTCTCTTATTCAAAGTGCATTGGAGGGGAACCCACCACTTTCCAGTTAGAAAAATATTCTCTACTCAAAGTGCGTTTATAAAATTCTTGTTGCGGACTATGTGTGTGCTGCCAGAATCAATGATTAGCCATTTTGTTCTGAGTGTACGCCACATACAGATTTAATTTCAACCTGTTTTGTGTTCAAAATGTAAAATTCCAATTTGATTCGTCTGCTGACATATTTCGAAGGAAATTATTCTCTTATTTAAAGTGCAGTTATAAAATTCTAGTTGCAGACTATGTATGTGTTTCCAGAATCAAAGAGACTATAAGAACAAATTAAATAACAAGGTGCAAATTCATCATATTACAAGCTTAGGTTACCAATCACCAATCTCGATTTCTGAGATAGCAGCTGTCATGAATTTGTGGTAGAATTCATAAACATGATATTAATTGGAAGAATACTCTTTCTCTCAATTACGTGGTTAAAAATGTGTGGATGAAGAAATCGGCACAAAGTGAGGTCGTATTAAAAAAATATATATAAAGGATTCCCCCCCCCCCCCCCCGGTTAACACCCACACTACGCCACACCACTGTGTCCCGCATTGATATTTTTAAAAGTTGGCCGCCTTAGTTTTTCATACAGGTACATTGAGGTTATGTACAAAGTTGAATCCTGTATTTGCAATAAAAATAAGCACATTTCACTTACCGTTGAATATTTTGTTGGAATGAAATCCCGACGAATAGACTTAACCCATTTATTACGTAATATAACATCATTTGGAAACTTGAACGTATGACGTTTTGGTTGGTTATCATAATTTCCTTTACAACGAGGTACAACGCACTTATTAACCATTTTTAGAACTTAAAACACTTCTGTAGAGAATTAATATGTAACGTCGTTCAAACTTTTGTATGATTGTGCATGCAATACTTCTAATTTATAGTTATTTGCCTAAATCAAAACGCACGCGCTGCACCGCGACAATAATATCCATAGAAGTGAGGTTCGTAACGTATGAATCTGACGTTTCCAGCCGCCTAGCTTCAGCCTCCTAGAAGGTTTATTACCGCTAGAGGCGCAAACTGGGTCTTGGCCTTTATACCGTGGGTGACGGTTATACCCCCCTGGGAAGGCGGGTCTCCAGCGGGAATGATCTCGGAGCTTGCCGTAAAACGCAAGTCACCCGCATTTCTCATAATCGGTGTTGCCTTCTCAAAAAATACCTTTTGGGCTGATCAATTTATGCCGAATGTAGGTACCACCACAGCCTATTACGAAATACTTTATTTATAGTTTGTTCTGGGATTTGGAATGAATACTGTATATAGGCATATAATGTAATGATTTTGTATGTATTATTAAATAAAACCCTGTAAAAACAAAACAAGGTAATAAAAAATACTACTTTTATAACTGGTTTCGATCTAAAATTAGAGACATGATTTGAAAGTCCGGGCAATTAAGCTAGTATTAAATAAATGTGAGCAATTTCTAACTGTGCTTTTACAATGTGACACTTAAACGGCGACGATAAATAAACTAAACCTTAACAGAAAAGTACCAAAAATGGTACTTTTCTGTTAAGGTTTAGTTTATTTATCGTCGCGACCGACAGAAAAGAAACAGAAAAGTTACTGACTACCATTTTTAGCCAGTTGCGACAACTTTGTTCAAACCGCCAAGTTAAGCTAACAGGCTGTTAGTAAAACGTTAAAGATAGGGACTAGGCCCCCAGATATAAATTTAATAAAAAAAATGGTTTGATCAAAATTTACTATCTCTAAATACTGATTTATTTATTTATTTACGCCCTACTGGGCTTTTATAAGATATATACATAAGTAATACAGTTGTGTTAGCAAATACATAGTATTCAATATATATTGATTTATGATACATTTAAGACAAATTAAATGTATAGGTATGGAAAGCGAAATTTGTAAAAAGACATATAAAAATAAAAAAAAATAGAAATATAGAGTGTATTCACTACGGAGTCGTGAAATCATACATTTTACTAAAATAATTATAAAGACTTCGTTTTGTGACTGTTCACGCCTTATTGTTGCGTGTTACTTTTTGCAACTACCTAGAGTTTGCTCTCCTGCTCAGTTCTATTAACATCACCGCAAAGGACACAAGTCCGTAATCCGCACCGCTTCACAATTAAATTCGTCTCGCCCCGCGCAATCATATAAAACCGCAACCATTTGCAAAATAACCATCGCCGCGAGTTGCATTATCAAACGTTTATTCACCTCGCTCATTTCACCATTCCTTCTCGTAATCTCTTCCCACTAACAAACCCTTCCTGGTGAACATCAGTGGAAGGCAGACTTGCAGTTTTGGTAAGTGATTAAACATAATAAATTAAATATTGTAGAACCGCATATACAGTCCACTCGGCATTTGATCCCTCCTCCTCGAGGTGGATCATTTGGCCCCTGCCGCGCCGCAACATTTGGCCATTCGAGTCGCATAACTTTGATGTATTTATTTTATTATATTTACGGAAGGATTCAGTGAACAATATTCGTTTGAAATCATTATTACAATACCTACCCGCAATTTGAAATTGTCAGTGTCATGTTGTCATACCTACCCGCTATCATAGTACTTGCCCGCTTGTCATAAATTGTCACAAACATAGGTACCGTAATTATCTATCCTTTTGATTTTATTGTGGTATTGCTGTATTGATGCAGCATAGCTGTTATTTGCTGCGTAAGTACTACTTGCTAACTACTGGAATAGTCGCAAATATCTACATAGATACCAACGTAGGTATTTACTTGTGAACACCGCGTATGTTGTACAAATATTTACACTATAATTAATTATTTCACAAATAACTTGTCCACTGTGTTTAACCACCGCTCAGTACACTTTGCTTTGAAGGCAAAAACCGCCCAGTACACTTGTGTCTCTCGCATATTATTTTATAAATAATTAAAAATTTTGTTTATAAATACTTGTAAAAATGGAGGACCAATTAAAAAGGCAATTAGTTTTACTAAAGAGTAAAAGTGAAACTATTCTAAAAAGGGTTAAAAATATAGCTGTACTTGCAAAAAACTTGCCAACTAGTTCCGAAGCATCACGTTCATCTGAAATGTTTATGTCAGAATCTGAGAGTATAACGGAAATTAAAAATAAATTTTAATTAATCATTGATCAAATTAACGAGAACACCATTACGTTAAACCCAAATTCTGAACCAGATTATTCAACTTGGGAGCAATTTGAAGAATTATACACACGTATTATACGTATACGAAACAATTTAAAAACAAATTTAGCTACGGAGTCGAAAGCGTCTACAAGTGCGTGTGCTGCTAATAATAATACTTTTATTAAGTTACCTGCCATCAATATACCTCCATTTGACGGCCGGACAGAAAATTGGAATTTATTTTATGAAATATTTAGAACAAATTTTCATTTAAATCAACAATTATCTGATTCCCAACGCGTTCAATATTTGATTGGAAATTTAACTGGAACCGCGAAAAATGTTGTGTCAGGTTTAGTGCCAACTGGAGACACGTACAAAATAATCTGGGATACGCTAGTTAATAAATATCAAGATAAGCGATCACTTGCCACTTACTACCTGAATAATATATTTCATTCCAAAACCGTAGCACACAACGCCAACAGTTTAACAGTTTTTATAGAAAAATATTCAGCATCCATCGCCGCGCTAAAACAATTGGGAATAGAGGATCTTTCAGATTTTATTTTACTGCAATTCGCTTTACAAAAATTAGAGTCGCAAACTGCACAAGCATTTGAGCTCTCAGTTCGAGAAATTGAGATTCCCACCTGCAAGCAATTGGTATCATTTGTACAAGATCAGGTCAAAATTCTGCAACGAACATCAACAACTCGTGGACCTAACGCCGCCAATATAAATACAACCAGTTCTGGTCGAACTGCACGCACAACTCAACCCCGCACACATCATACGTACATAAGTACGCAATCAAAATGCTTTTATTGTCAAAATGAGAGCCATACACATCTGTACACTTGTACACAATTTTTAAAATTATCGCCAAAGGAAAGGTTTTCCTTCGTAAAGGAAAAATCTTTGTGTTTTAATTGCTTAAGCCCGCAACATACGTCTACAAGATGTAAATCAAAGGGCACTTGTCATAAGTGCCATGGTAAGCACCATACGCTTCTTCATTTTGAGAAACCCAGTCATGCAAACACCAACACATCCAATGAAGAAACTCAACCTAACGATTCAGAACCCTCCGTATGTACCATGTCAGCAACCACTCGACAAGGTGCAACTACTGAAGTACTTGCTACCGCCAAGGTTCACACTGTTGATCGAAATGGTGAAGAGAATACCGTTCGCTGTCTTTTAGACCCAGGCTCACAAAAGCATTACATAACAACACAATGTTGTGAACAATTAGGCCTGGCAGTCAGACCAGGAACGCGCTTCGCAGTCCAGGGTTTAGGAGGCAAAACGCAATCAATAAGAGGAGGTGTCACATTGACAATTCAATCTAGGATTGATCCCTATTTCAAATACTCCATAACCGCTCTAGTTTTAGATAAAATTACCGCTCATTTACCTACTTGCAAAGTGGACTTGGCGTCATACAAGTTCATAAATATTCCGCTGGCAGACGACACCTGGGCAATTCCAGGTCCAATTGATTTGCTAATTGGCGTTAGTCTGTTCTCTCAACTGTTGTTATCAAATAAGGTAATCACCCCCGGTTTTCCAGTCGCAATTCAAACCACATTAGGGTATGTCTTCATGGGTGACGCTCCAGTAAATTCTCAATCAAACACCACTTTAACTTTCTGCGCTACGCACGAAATTGAGAATTTAATTAAAAAATTCTGGGAAATCGAAGATATCGGTTCGGAACCGGTTCACAGCCTCGAAGAAAAGGAAACAGAAAACTTTTTTAAAAGCACCACAACTCGCCTTGGGGACGGTTCTTATGAAGTGGCTTTGCCATTCAAAAGCAACCCGTGTGACTTAGGTGATTCATTGCAAGTTGCGCAAAATCGGTTTTATGCACTAGAGAGAAAATTTAAGCACCTACCAGAATTAAAACCGCTCTATGATGAAGTGATCAGCGAACATATTCACAAAGGCTATCTGTCCCAGGTAGAAGCTTTACCATCAGAAAACGCGTACTATATCCCGCACCACGCAGTTAGGCGTGAAGATAAAATGACAACGAAAGTGAGAGTGGTTCTTGATGCAAGCGCAAAAACAAAAAATGATTTATCTTTGAATGACATTTTACACACGGGACCCAGCCTACAGAATGATTTATTTTGCATTCTTCTGAATTTACGCCTTTTTCCTATCGCAATTTCCGCCGACGTTCGTCAAATGTATTTAGGTATGTATAAATGTTCGCAAAGAAGATCGTCGTTATCAACGAATTTTATATAGATTCGATCCGCAAAAGCCGCTTCAGGCTTATCAATACAATCGCGTGGCCTTCGGCCTTAAATGCAGCCCGTTTTTAGCCCTTCGAGCAATCAAACAGTTAACGTTAGATGAAGGCGCTCGCTTCCCTCTGGCAAGGGATATTATCAATCGCGATGTTTATGTTGACGACATCGCTAGCTCTGCTTTAAATGAGCAAGAAGCTATCCGCGCGGCTGGAGAGTTGATTGAGCTCTTCCAGTCAGGAGGATTCCAACTCGCTAAGTGGGCATCTAATTCCAGCATAGTATTAGAAAACATTCCATTGGAACTTCGCTTGTCGCAAAGTGTAACTTTCGATAATGATGCATCGCTAAAAATCCTTGGGCTACGCTGGCATCCTTTGGATGACATTTTCGCATTTGAAGTCACTCTAGACAATCGAACTTGTACAAAACGCAATATATTGTCATCTATCGCTAGACTCTTTGACGTGATGGGTCTGGTGGCGCCTATAATTGTACAAGCCAAGCTTTTGATAAAGAGGCTGTGGATTTTAAAAATCGATTGGGACGAAATCCCACCCACAATTATATCACGACAGTGGCAGCAGTTCAACGCGGAATTGCCATCAATATCGTCAATTCGTATTCCACGTCATATAGGAGTCGCTGAAGGATGCACGTTAAACCTTGTTGGGTTTGCGGATGCGAGCGAAAAAGCATACGGAGCAGTGATATACGCTCATGTGACCACTTCTGATAACCGAATTGAGGTTCAATTAGTTTGCGCCAAATCAAGGGTAGCGCCGTTAAAGGTCGTCTCCTTAGCACGCTTAGAATTATGCGCAGCATTATTGTTATCGCAATTGTTGAAAAAGGTAATTGATAATTACTCCACGAGGTTTATTGTTGATTCAATATTTGCCTTTTCTGATTCGACTGTAACTTTAAGTTGGATTCATTCATCACCTCACCGCTGGCAAACCTTTGTTGCCAATCGTGTAGCAAAAATACACGAAAATTTGCACAGTAGTCATTTTTATCATGTCGCAGGTGCTGAGAACCCTAGCGACTGTCTGTCGAGAGGTATGCTACCATCACAATTGATGGCAAATGACATTTGGTGGAATGGACCAAAATGGCTTTGCCAGCCGCATTCCGAGTGGCCTATTGCGCCATTTTAGCACGCAAATTCAGAACAGTTACCGGAATTGAAAACCAATCAGTATGAACCGCCAATTACATTTGGCTTGTGCTCTTGCGTGGCTGATCCACCAGAAATTAAAACTCGCAACCTTCAAACGCTTGTATCATCTAAAATTGTACCTAATTCAATTATTAGTAAATATTCTTCATTTAACAAATTACAACGCGTTGTCGCATGGATAATGCGTTTTGTTAATAATTGTCGTAAACTTCCTGGTACGGGTAATACAAACTCGGCTTATCTTAGCTCTCGTGAATTAAATGACTCGCTTTTGAAAATCATATGCATCGAACAGAAAACATATTTTTCTGTCGATATACGTAACATGCGAAATAACGTTCCATGTTCAACGCAAATTCTAAAATTGAAACCGTTTCTTGATAGCCACGGTATTATTAGGGTGGGAGGTCGACTCAAGTACTCAGATCTGTCATACGAAAACAAATTTCCGATCTTATTACCGAAAATCTGTCATTTAGCTTATTTAATTATAGATTATTATCATAAACTATATTTTCATGTAGGCCCGCGAAGCCTTCAATTCACTATTCAGCGCAAGTTTTGGATAATGGCGGCACGAAATAAGATTCGTTCACAAATTTCGAAATGCATTGTTTGCCATAAGATAAAATCTTCAGCGTTACCACCTCCATTAATGACTGATTTATCACATGTACATCTAAACTGCTTTACAGATGTATGTCTAAAATAGAAATAACTATTGCATTCAATTTTTTTTTTGTTTTGCTTGGCGACCATTGGGGTCTATGCCATCTATTGTTGTTATTTTATTTCTTTATATTTTTGGATGCTTATGCTCTATTTGTTTTATTTCCAAACGTCAATTGTTCATTGAATCCTTTCGCATCGCGTTTCTTTTTGTATTTGTCTTTTTGACCACTTGGTCAAGGCGGGGGGGCATGTTCACGCCTTATTGTTGCGTGTTACTTTTTGCAACTGCCTAGAGTTTGCTCTCCTGCTCAGTTCTATTAACATCACCGCAAAGGACACAAGTCCGTAATCCGCACCGCTTCACAATTAAATTCGTCTCGCCCCGCGCAATCATATAAAACCGCAACCATTTGCAAAATAACCATCGCCGCGAGTTGCATTATCAAACGTTTATTCACCTCGCTCATTTCACCATTCCTTCCCGTAATCTCTTCCCACTAACAAACCCTTCCTGGTGAACATCAGTGGAAGGCAGACTTGCAGTTTTGGTAAGTGATTAAACATAATAAATTAAATATTGTAGAACCGCATATACAGTCCACTCGGCATTTGATCCCTCCTCCTCGAGGTGGATCATTTGGCCCCCGCCGCGCCGCAACAGTGACTAATACGGAATCTTTAAATATGTCTACAGTATTCCCAAATTTATTGCCCAGATGATGCATTCTATTAACAGGTGTATGAGCCTCATAATTCGTTTTGAAATTGTCACAGAAAAAGGTAGCACTTTTTCTCGTATATCTGGTCGGTATGTAAAATTTTATTTTGGAGAGAATTTCAGGGTTGTTAATGCAATTATTAATAATTTTATTTAATAGTACAAGGTCAAAGATGATCCGCCTATCTGACAGCGTAATTATGTTGAGTTGTTTCATCAAAAGAACATAGTTAATATTTTGAATTGGAATATTTAGCTTAAAGTTAATAAATCTTAGAAATTTGTGCTGTACCCTTTCTATATTGTTGGAATGGATTTTATACATCGGGGACCAAATTGGCGAATTGTACTCTACCTGGCTTCTTACTGAAGAAGTATACAATGTTTTCAAACATTCTAGTGACTTGAAACCACTTGCTGTTCTGCATATGAACCCGAGCATTTTTAAAGCTCTATTTGTTATTTCATTTACGTGCAGAGTAAATGTTAACTTTTCATTAACTGATAAAACTTTTGTAATACCATTCACTCTGACTAAAAATACTACCCCTGAGAACCTAAACATATGTATCCACTCACAAAAAAGGACATAAATTTTATCTAAAATATTAAAATCCATAGTTGCGAACTCTTGCAGAGGGAGGTACTGAAGGTACTCGTACCATCGAAACAGCGCGCTGCGGCGGTTTGGCCTGTGCGAAACATATTAAGGTGTTATTAAGGGTTATTATTGCAATTTTACAAACCTATGCTCACCTCACTTTTAATTTTTGTTGTATATATTTTTATATTATGTATGTATGTATTATATGTATAAATAAAAAAAAAATTATAAAATATTTATAACTCACGTCGCTAGTCACTCATAATCCAGAATGAATGAAACTTTCTTAGAATTGTCAATCACATTACATCGTCCACGGACCCCTCTCAACCATTCGCACTGTAAATTAGTCATAAGCAATCAAAGCGCAAAACAAAATACGGGGAGTTTTTGCAATTCACTATACCTATACGGATTTGCCAGTCACTACAGTGATCAAGATGACATTATTATGTATTCATTTAAAGAAATGGGATTCCGCGGTTTCGTCACAGAATAAGTAATGAAAAATTCCGTGCTCATTTCAATCGGTCTGAATCGAGGTGCGACAAAAATATGAAATGAAATGGTTTAAATTTTATTATTTATGCTGAAATATTTATGGTAATGATAATATTATTATTTATTGTGAAAATTCGCCGCCTCCCTTAAAAGTGCCGCCCGGGGCGGGCCGCCCCCCCCCCATCCCGCGCAACGCCACTGGGTGAGACATGATTCTTAGCCTCCCTCTAATACAACCACCACTGTATTTAGTTCCTTTTCTCTCTTTTAATTTTATGTTACGCATATTTGTATTACTATTCCTCGACCTAACCGACCCCCCCCCCTATCCTAAACCCCTCCCTATTCCCCCCTAAATAACTTGTCTCTTAAAATGTATTTTTTTCTTTAGTAAATATCTCTGGAATCACTACACTTGTATACAATACCTATGTGGAAACTTGTAAATGATTCAATTATTGTGACTCAATTACTATACTGCTCTGTTACTAATGTAAACTGTTGGTCACCCAAATAAAATAAAATAAATCCACTTCAAAAACGAGAACGGTTTTCTACAAAATGCGTAAGTGGCTTAAACCAAACTTATAATTTTTTTATTGCATTTTGAACACAAAACTGGTTTTAACGTTAGAGCGAGTTGGATTGTTAGTCCCCAGCTTTAATTAAACTGCGCCTAGAACACCAAATAGTTTACTCCGATTTTTTGCAGTCGGAACGCAAGAACGGTTTCTTTCGAAATGCGTTAGCAGATGAATCCGCAACAGGAATTTGCATTGAGAACACAATATTGGTTTTACCTTAAGAATGAGTCTGCGTAGGAGACCACTCAGCCAGCTGCATTAAATTGTACACATAAGTGAATGGTTTTTTCTGGATTTTGTAACATATTTATCGTAAGCAATTAGATTAAATTAGAACACGTATATGATTTTATGTTTATTTAAAATAATTTACATGGAATAATTTTATATTAATTTAACTACTGAACTGGCAGAAGTTAGGCAATATATTCAAAGCTCAGATAACACAACGCACTTTTTAAATAACGTCTTAAAAATGCATCGGAAACACAGTGAAAAAATCATTCCGTTCTGTGTAATTTTTTGTGGTGCTTTCAGTAGGCCGCAACAAAAGTGCCCGCGGGCCGCACCAAAAGGCCTCGCGGGCCGCAAGTTCCCCACCCCTAATCTAAAGAGTCCCGCATTCCTACATTTAAAAAAATATTTTCTATTGTAGTCAAATAAACTTCCTCTATCTTTAGTCTTGTTCAGCCATTTTTTTTTACGTTAACTCCACACAGGAGGCCCTGAGGAAAATAATATCCCTCGGGGCCTATGTCATCTTTGAGGATGCTATGTGGAGGGTCTAAGAGACCAATTTTGTAGGAGGGAGGAAACACAGAGGCCGGAAAAACGTTCCACAGCCGAGCTGTTGAACTCAAGAACGAGTCGTCAAAACGACAGGTTCTCATGTGACTAATGTCAACCGTGTACAAATGTTGGACGCATGTTTGGCGTGTTTCCCGACTATGCACCGGTGCCGAGGGGATCAATGACGCTAGTTCCTCGGAGCATCTTCCATTATAATACCGGTAGAACAAGGACAGCATTCCCACCTGACTCCTGTGCTGTAAAGTTATCAATCCGTCTGTTAAGATTTTTTTTATTATTTATTGAGTTAGTTTATACTACATGAATATAATCTAAGATGGGAGAATCTATCAGACGGACCGTCCGTTTCTACAGAGTCGAGGCTTTTTCTTAAGGTATTTTGGAGCCCCAGACCAGATGTGGCTGCCAGATTCAACCGTGGGGCGCTCTTGCGATTTGTACAGGGTTAGCAGTTGTGCACTATTAAAGCATCTGTGGGCCCTGTACAGTACGCCCAGCCTCTGATTTCAAGCATAATAATGGAGGTCCTGTTCGGAAAAATGCTTCCGCTGAAGGAGACTAGATTATCATTACGACCTTTTAGACGTTATCAAACGTGTTTGAAACATTAAATTCGACGAGGAGAAAACACTCTCGAGGTAACCGTCCATTCTTTGCTTCAAAGTCCTCCGAGCTATTGGGTTTTGTGTGCTCTTTGGAGGCTTGTCAAACAAAATGCCATCATGGACTGTACTGTCATCCGCGTAACAATGAATCGGTGCACACGACAGGAGGTCGTTGATGTGCAACAGAAACAAAGTCGGAGACAGAACCGATCCCTGTGGGACGCCAGCATTTATCGAATGCGAGAAAGAGGTGAAACCGTCAACAACCGCCTGAATCGACCTCCCACTCAAAAAGTCGGTAATCCACGCACACAAGGATGCGGGAAGTCCGTAAGAACGCCGTTTTTTTGACAAGCGCTCGATGCCAAACCCAGTCAAATGTCAAAGGCCTTGGAAATATCCAGTCCAACCGTTTGGGTCTCACCGAAACGTTCCAGGCACCGCCCCCAAACATGCGTCGCATACGCGATAGGTCACCGCACGAGCGGTTCCGCCGGAATCCCTATTGACGGTCGTTAATAATCTTGTTCTTCTCGAGGTATGTGAGCAGTTTGTCATTGATGACACGTTCCATCACTTTTGCCAGAACAGATGTTGGTGTCGCGAAACTGCGACTCCACTATAAATTGGCGGTTGTGCTGCAGAGCAAAGCCCTAACGCAACCCTCGAAGGACCAGTCCCAATAACTACGTGGTCTCTATGTTATATGGGACGATTAAATAGCATACACTCGCAAAACCTGATGAATAGTCAGTCGATGGTTCAGATCCGGGCTTTTGGACAATAAGATAAGCCCAGAACGGAAAAGGAAAATAGGACTCACCAGTTGCAGATGGGGCCTCACTGATCTCCAGGTTATTGGTGTTCACTTCACTATATGCTTCGTAACTAGCAATATTATTTTTGCAAGAGTTATAGTACGTGCTCCCTGTCTGAGACATTATTTTGTTCTGAGCTTCTCTGGATGTCACCTCTTCTTCTTGCAACAATCGCCTTTTTAGTGGTGAGATTTTGGGATGGGAATAGTAGGTAGGTGGGATCAAATCAGGATTTTGACATATGCTACTCACCAAGTCTGCGAATGCAATACCCAACCAATCCCATATAATAATGCGTGAACAGATGTGATCGCTTCGGGGCGGTAGTTGGCTGGGTTGGAGCGGTCACCCTTCTTTGGAATAGGGTGAAGGATCGCTTTTTTTCAACCAGAGGGCACAGCGCCAGACTTCAGGGACATTTTGAAAAGCTTCGTCAAAATTGGAGTTATTTCTACAGCGCACCTCTGCAGTACCAGGGCAGATATTCCGTCAGGCCCGCTAGGTTTATTAACATCAAGCCCTCGTAAGACTTGGAGTACATCCCGATGCCGGATCCTCAGCTTTTTTATATGAAAACTGCAATGAGGAACCGACGGCGGCGTAGCACCTTGATCATCGAGGGTCGAGTTTTCCGCGAACATTTTGCCTAATAAGTTAGCCTTCTCGGCAGCGGTATTTGCTAGAAAGCCGTCAGGTCTGGTAAGCAGTGGCAGACTGGGTTTGCAGAAATTGTGACCGCAAGCGACCTTACCGCTCTGCTGCCGTGCGGGCAGGCAGCCAGCTTTCTGCTGATCTGCAGGTCGTGCTTGAATTTTGACCTGTTAATGACCCTCTTGCATTCCTTTGTCATTTTATTATATACTATTTTGTTTTCAGACGTTCGAGATGTGTTGTAGGCTCGGTAAGCCGCGTTTTTTCGTTGCACTGCATTGTCGACTGAACCACGGCTTTGAGCCCACACCAGTATCATTTGGTTAAGTTCAAGATAAAAATTGTCCCTAGAAAAGGACTGAAGATATCGATCTAGGGATTGGTTTATTTATTGTGTATTATTTATGTTTATTAATTTAAGTCATGGATCCAAATCCTATTTCATTTCCTGAAAAATAAATCATTTCACCCTTTTCATTAGACAGCAGACGTAAACATATTTTACATAATATTCTGACACAATCATACCGTGCTTTACTACTCTCTTCATCTTTTGCAATAGCCGCTAGAAGTAATATTTCTTCTTCAAATTCACTAAATTCGTCTCCAAACATAATTATTTAAACCGTTACCGCTACGAGCTATACCGCACAATTGACGACATGAACGTACCACGGACGCTTGTTGATCGGTAGTTTGGTGTGAACGGTTTCTGCGCGCACATTGGACGCCACCGTGCACCCCATCGCAGACGCAAAATATACGCGCCGGTTCGGTCTTCGCTGTACGCCGTAACCGCTCCACAGGCGATATACGAAAAGTTATGCACCCCCTCTCCGACGAAAACAGGAGAATGGGTCATTTTAATTACGGAGCTGCCTAGACCGGTGGATGTGAGTTGTCAAGTTGACAGATTCAGTACAAAAATGTGCATTACGTGGGCGCTCCCTATTTCATCTGACCCCCTCTCCTACCATAGGAAGAAACATTTGATAGCATCGTAAACGGTACTAAACGTAAACGCTCGCGGTTCAACAGATATCTGCTCGCGGTTTATAGCTGTATCTGTACACTGCTTAACCTTCAAAAATTATGGAAGAGAGTTGTTCTTATAAAAAATTTAATCTTATAGGTCGGAAATGAGTATTCTAACATGGTTTTAATAATTTTATTATATACTTATATATTTATTTTTTAAATTTATCTTTTTTATTTATTTATTAAGGAGAAAATTCAGATACAGATGTCAATTGACAAGAATATACAAAATAATAACCAAAGAACTCCAAACTATTTCTCACGAATTAACATAAATTCCTTCATCAAGTAATTTTTTAGTTAATTTTTTTTCTTTGGTACAATACATCAAATATATAGATACATAAATATAATGAAAGTATATAAAGCTTAATACAATTATTAATATTTATAATTATATATATAAATATATTTTTAATTATTCTGCCATAATAAGCAAATGCTTGTGTGTACGGGAGGAAGTATTATTTGTTTGGTTATTTTGATTTTTATTTTTTATTTCTATTTTTATTTATATTTAGTACTTTTTGATATTTAGTTTATATAAAGAATAAGAAATGTATGTATGTATGTTTATATACATATATGTATATACATATATATTTTTTATTTTTTTTTTAATTATTATGTGTTTGTTTTTTTAGTTACGGTTTTCAGTATATTTTTTTAATTGTATTTTGAAATTTTTGAAACTGTCACTAAGGGATCTTATATTTTCTGGTAATTTATTAACCCTTCGAATAATAAGAAAATAATATCTGTAACCTTTTGCCTGTCAAGGTTTGCGCGCAAAATTCCTGGTTCTTGCCATGCATCTTAAATTTTCCTATTTATGGGTTATTTTTTAACTTTTTTGCAAAAACAAAAATTGTTCTAAAATCTAGACAAAATTATCCTTCCGATGTGTTTATTAGAAATCAACTTTTTATTTCTAAATATTAAAATTTTGATATTGGAAATGTAAATTAGCTAAAATATGCATACCTGCGAATATTGGAATTAAAGTACTTAAAATAGAATAAACTTAAAATTTTAAATACAGATTCCTTTTTTAAACAAAATTTGTAATAAAACTGTCACCTCACTTTTTTTAACTTTCATACAATTTTATTTTAAAATTAAATGTTTGTTACGTCAAAAATTGGCTCGAAATAAAACCATCACTTATGACCGGGTTTGTAAAATATCTGAACAACATAGCTCATATAATCCTAAGGCAATGAGAAGCATTATTTCTTTGGCTCTCTAACATAAAAGAAATCACAAATATTCGCATAACAAGAAGAGAGATATATAACTTTTAATAATGCACGGTCGCTCTGGGACAATCTGGGTCTCTTGTTATTATAACGGCATATGATGTTTTGGGACAACTTGGGTCTCCTGTGATTAGAAGGGTTAAACAAATCTGTTCCCAGTATTTGTAGTTTTGTTGTCCTATGTGATTTAAATTTTGTTCTTTATAGTAAACACCGGTTTGGCATTTATATCGAACATTGTCGATGGAACCAGAGAGAATTTTAGAGTAGAAGAATTGTTTTAACTTGACTCCGAACTAAATAGGAGTACAAAATGTTTAATGTTGAGAGAGAGAAGTATTATTAATTTATATAGACGTGTCTGAACACCCCTTAAAGAGCTTAAAATCAAAATAACAAATGAGTATCAGATAGC
Organism: Limnephilus lunatus; assembly: GCA_917563855.2. Classification (NCBI taxonomy): domain Eukaryota; kingdom Metazoa; phylum Arthropoda; class Insecta; order Trichoptera; family Limnephilidae; genus Limnephilus; species Limnephilus lunatus. Next base: position 25,626,445 of record OU830595.1, on the reverse strand, counting down.
ATTAGGTATATCAAAACTTTTTAAATTTCTAATTTCTATTTTAATACAGAATAAATTAAAATATCAAGAAAATTGAATTTATTTCCAAGCCTTTGTGGCCTTCTGGCTGGGAATGATGAAATAATTTGTTTCCGATGAATTGACAAAATCAAATCTGAAAGAGTCGTGATACAAATTGGTACACGGAACTAATTTACACACATAAAAATATCAAGTCGCTAAAAGTAACAATGCATGAAATAAATATTCAATTAAAAAAAATAACTTTTATGAATTAAAACAAAACTATTAAGAAGCAAACATGATAAATGTGAAAATATATTGATATGGCCATTAACTTTTTTAGTCCTTTCCACTAACTTACCTATTAACACTTTCTCAAAAGTCATATTATTTTAATTCCATTAAAAATCTGTGCAAAGTTTTTAACCTGTATTTTTGTCAAATAGATGAATCGTTTCTAAATTCAGAATAATAATTACATTTAAATAATTTGGGCTTTTTCTACAGAAAGGTAAGACTTCTAGAAAGTTTAATACTAGAGTGAAGAGCACCCAATGATGTTGTAAAGTTGGCTATTTGTCATAAGGTCTAAAAGCTTGAAAAGCTTTCCAGCAGAGTATGTAAATGCATTGTTCTTGAATATCATATACTCACACGTTGTTTATTAATTTCCCATTAAGCGGCCCAATTGTGGAGTGGTTCAATAAACTTAATTATTATGCTAACAGCCGGAACAACACAATGATTTTTCTCTACCAGGAGTAAGAATGTGAACATGAATAACTGCATAATGCGAGTGAATAAGATCTTCTCCATTAATTGTTTTTGTGTTTAATTCGTAGAACTCCATTTTAATTTTTAGAAATTTAATTAAATTTAAATTTGATATGTTAATATCGAGTTCTGCAAGTATTTAAGAAAGTATTTTAGTTACAGCTGTTTCGACTTGTAAGGTCATTTTCAAACTGGTGAAGCCACGTACGGACGACTTATTTATAACATTTCAAATGTCAATTTATGAAGGTGTCAAAATTGATTTATTACCGGTAAATCCAATTTGCAGAGACACTAATTGAGAGAGTGATTAAGTGGGATTCCGAATCTTTCCCTTTTTGGTTTCACTTGCACTAAGTGCAAGGGTTTTCTTTATTGATTTAGAATGGTGTTATTTCTATGACTCATTTAAGTGCATTATATTGTTTAGGTTTGGTAAGAATACTAAGTAGTGGAGAATAAATAATTTTCCTTACTTTATTAATTAGTGTTATGTTGGGGTCATTCGTTCGTTTATTGATTTCTAATTGTTCAAGCAAATCACATAATATACTATGTCAGATATGTAGACGACATCCTTATTTGTTGGAACGGCACCAACCGACAGTTAGATATCTTTACCAATTGGGCCAACACCATTAATAATAAAATCTGCTTCACAGTTGAACATGAGATTGAAGGTAAAATCATTTTTTTAGATCTGACAATCGGTAGAAGTAATAATAAACATACCTTCGAAATATTTAGAAAACCAACATTTACTGATACTACATTAGATGCAAATTCAACTCATCCTTGGTCCCACAAATTATCAGCTTACCATTCAATGGTACATAGACTCATAAACATTCCCTTAGATAATAAAGCATACGTAAAAGAAAAGGAAACTATTAAAATAATCGCGATTAATAACGGCTGTGAGGCAAAAAACATTGAAAAAATAATAAAAAACAAGAAATACAAAAATAAAATTAATTTAATATATCCGGTACAAAACAAAAAATTAGAAAAATTTGCATGTCTCGAATTTCTAGGCCCAATATCTTTAAAAATTGCAAAAGAAATTAAAAAATGTGGTTTAAATATAGCTTTTAGAACCAATAATAATATGGGAACAAACCTTAAAAACTCAAAAAGTAAAAATCCTAAACTAAATAACGGTGGCATATATGAATTAAAATGTGACCACGCCGACTGTAATGCTACTTACATCGGACAAACGGGTAGGGCATTCTCAACTAGATTCAAAGAACATTTACGATGTTATAAAAATAAAAACACCGCTTCAAAATTCGCAGAACATCTCTTAGAAAATAATCACGTTCCACTTAAAAACTAACTAACTAACTAACTAACTAACCATCACGCCGTTTCCCCGCAGGGGTAGGCAGAGAGGACGGACCGCCAAACAACTCGGTCTTGGCACACACTCCTTGCCTCGTTCACATTCATACACCGTCTCATACATGCTCTTCTATTATTCTGACTCCTGACATGGCCCGACTCAAGTATCTGATTCACTTGGTCGTGCCATGTCTTTCTCGGGCGTCCCCGACTTCTTCTACCATTCACATTTGCGTCATATATTCTCCTTACACTCCTTTCCTCGTTCATTCTCTCTACATGCCCGAACCATCGGAGCGTTCCTTTCTTGATCTTACTCATTACGCTTACATCAGCCTTGCATTCTTTGCGGATCTCCGCGTTTCTCACACGATCATACATGGTTTTACCACACATACGCCTCAGGGATCTCATTTCTACAGCATTCAGTCTACTTTCATCCTTCCTCTGCCAGTTCCATGCCTCACTGCCATACATCAGGGTAGGTACCAGTACTCCATTATGGACGGCTAGTTTCGCGTCTTTGGACAGTTTTTTGTTGGTGCCAACGGCGTTCAGTCCTCCATTAATAGAGTTACCTGCATTCACCCTTCTTTCAATATCTCTTTCAGCCTTCCCATCTCTCGTAAACATACTTCCCAAATAAACAAACTCATCCACCTGCTCCAAGTATTCGTCGTTCACAACTATATTGCATACTGTTTTCGTACTCTCTCTTTCAAACACCATGACTTTAGACTTACTTACATTCATCATTAACTCATTCTTCATACATACTTCGTTCATCCTTGACACGAGAGACTGTAGATCTTCCATACTGTTAGATATCAGCACCGCATCATCAGCATACAAAAGGCAACATACTTTCAGATTACTTAATTTCGCGCCCAATCCCATCTCTTTCAATTCTTGCATACAATTATCCATGTATAGATTGAATAACCACGGCGACATTACGCAGCCTTGTTTAACACCTTTTGTGATGTCAAACCACCCCGTAAAATCGCCGTTCACCCTAATACATGCAACGCTTCCCTCATATAGAGACGCAATTGCCTGTATGAGATTCGTATTCACTCCATACTTGGACAATACCTTCCATAGCTTTTTCCTGTCAACTCGGTCGTATGCTTTTTGTAGATCTACAAAGGCACAGAAGAGTTTCTGGTTTTTTGCAAGAAACTTCTCAGTGAGCATACGCAATGAGAAAATCTGGTCCATGCACCCTCTTCCACTCATAAAAGCACCTTGCACATCCCATATTTTATCTTTCGTTTCCATTCTTACCCTTTCAATCAATATTCTACCATATAGCTTGCCGACTGAACTAAGAAGGCTAATAGCCCTATGATTCCCACATTCCATACGTGACCCTTTACCTTTGTACAATGGCATGATTACAGCCCTTCTCCAATCTAGTGGCGTGTAACCCTCCTCTAAACATTGGTTAAAAAGTTTGCACAACCATGTGAGAATAATACGGCTATCCCCCTTAAAGTATTCGGCAGCAATATTGTCGAAACCTACAGCCTTACCATTTTTCATACATTTAATAGATCTTTTTATTTCATCCATGCTGATTTTGGTAACATTCACTACATCATCGTTCACACCCGATTCACCGCTGGGATCACAGTCACCCGGGTTACTTTCGAAGACTTCTTCGAAATATTTCATCCATCTCTCTTTAATTTCTTTCTCATTCGTCAACATTTGCCCATCTTTCGATTTTAATTGCCAAAACCATTACATATAGAACGAAAGGGTCTTAGATTAAATTTGCTTGAACAATCAGAAATCAATAAACGAACGAATGACCCCAACATAACACTAATTAATAAAGTAAGGAAAATTATTTATTCTCCACTACTTAGTATTTTTACCAAACCTAAACAATTTAATGCACTTAAATGAGTCATAGAAATAACACCATTCTAAATCAATAAAGAAAACCCTTGCACTTAGTGCAAGTGAAACCAAAAAGGGAAAGATTCGGAATCCCACTTAATCACTCTCTCAATTAGTGACTCTGCAAATTGGATTTACCGGTAATAAATCAATTTTGACACCTTCATAAATTGACATTTGAAATGTTATAAATAAGTCGTCCGTACGTGGATTCACCACAGTTTGAAAATGACCTTACAAGTCGAAACAACTGTAACTGCAGTAGGAAGACAAAAAAGGTTTTTATCGGGTATGGATGCGTAAGTGCCTTGTTAGAGATGATTTTTTTGAGCAGGAAAAATTACAATTGGGACATGAAAAAGGTTTTTCTCCAGAATGGATGCGTAAGTGCTTTGTTAAACGTGATTTGTCTGAGCAGGAATAGTTACAATGGGGACATGCAAAAGGTTTTTCTCCAGTATGGGTGCGTAAGTGCACCGTTAAATGTGATTTGTTTGAACACAAGAAGTTACAATGAGAACATGAAAAAGGTTTTTCTCCAGTATGGGTGCGTAAGTGTACAATTAACGCTGATTTGTTTGAGCAGGAGAAGTTACAACGGGGACATAAAAAAGGTTTTTCGCCGGTATGGGTGCGTAGGTGCACTGTTAAATTTGACTTTCGTGAGCAAGTGTAATTACAATGGGAACATGAATGAGGTTTATCTCCAGTATGGGTAAGAATGTGATTTTTCAAATATCTTATTTGAGAACATGAATAGCTGCAGTAGGAACATGAAAAAGATTTTAATCCAGAATGGGTGCGCAAGTGCACAGTTAAATGAGACTTATTTGAGCAGGTGTAGTTACAATGGATACATGAATGAGGTTTATCTCCAGTATGGGTAAGAATGTGAATTTTAAGATGTCCTTTTTGGGAACATGAATAGCTGCAGTAGGAACATGAATACGGTTTTTCGCCAGTATGGGTACGTAGATGCCTTGTCAAACGTGATTTGTCTGAGCACGAGTAGTTACAATGGGAACATGAATGCGGTTTTTCTCCAGGGTGCGTCTTCAGGTCCGTTACCATGTCTGAAAATAATGGCGTATAAAGCTCAATAATTAGGTTTCTATAATGAAACATGACCAATTTAGACAAACAAAATTCGAAAAATTTTACCGAAAGTCCTTTCAGAGTATTCTAAGGATTCCTTTGTAACATCTGTCTGAACTATGTCCATTTCCGTGTAAGGAATTCCTTCTCTATCTTCTTTTCGGGGTCCTGGTTTTGCATTGATGGGTACAGCCTGCACATTAATGCTACCTGGAATTACAATAACAAAATTACAATGAAAAGGAGTAGTACATTAAATATTCGTTGTTGGTCGTTTAAAACCTGGCGAAGTGCTTTTTGTATTGATCGTGAATTGATATTTGTTATTTGGCAATAATTTTTTCCTTAATCCTTTTACCTAATACTTAAGTTTTTTTTGGATTGGAGAAAGACAGATGATATACTTTAGTGCTAAAAGAAGGGCAACAGATTAATTATAAAGAGTTTGAGGGCAAAATAAGTTATGCGTTGACTTAGTTCGTCAATAGCAAAATTTGGGAAAATAAAAAAATACAGAAAGACAATACTAGGGGAAGTAGAAAAAGCAGGTGTCCTGACTTTTTATTTTTTTTATATGAAACCGCACAAGAGTCCCAACTGCTCCCGTCTGAAGCCAGTGAGACTATGGCATCCCCAATTGGGGTATGTTGTGAGGCTGAGGGTAGTGGGGAGGGGAAGGAGATAGGGAAGAGGAAGGAGATAGGGAAGAAGAAGGAAGGGAAGTACCTGGCTATTCAGATCTGGTCACCAAACACGGCTAATGCCATTTCAAGTAACGTTTCAATTCTGAATGGTGGTCTTACCAGGGCGATACAGGGAGTGTCTTCCACTCTGGAACGTGCCGCAAATAAACTATATATTATTTTAAATGAATAAATTGTGAAATAACAAAAATTAATCAAATAAAATTTATGTGCCACGCCGGGATTCGATCCCGCGACCTTCAGTGGGCGAGTCAAGCGCCTTACCGCTTCGCTACGCCGGCCTAAAACTGAAACACCTCTGCGTCCATCTGAAACACCGCTGTGATATAAGCAATGCAACTCACTAGTTTGCTGAACACTCTCAGCATACTGCAAACATTCTTTCTTCACCGGAAGATGGATTTCTATATTCGTATACGGCATTTTATCTGAGCCTTCTTCCTGCGACCATGGTTCGGTCTTTATGGAAACACTCTCAGGGTTGGGAAGATCCATGGCACTGCTATGACGGCGTCCCGGTATGTGATGGTAATTAGTTTCAGCTGAAAAGAAATAATCATTAGGCCTGCACAAAACCCCTCTATTCAAACATTATATTCACTTGAAAATAAAAAATACAAGTAAATACTTATAAATGCTTTATTGCACTCTACTTTTTCCAGTGACAAGGAATATATCAAATTTTTTTTTCATTAGCTACCTACCTAATACGTTATCATATTTTATTTCTTCTAGATTTATATTTACTCTGTATGTAATATGGCAGACTGGGATTGCACCACCCTCCCAGCCCTGCTGGAATAAAAACTTAAATAAAAATAATAAATTAGACATTTGTATTCATATTTATTTCGAAGTCAAGTTCATTACAATTCTTTTATTTGATCTTCAATTTAAAAGTCTCACCGATTTAAATAACCATTAACAGGCATTATTTTCCAATTCCGGTAACTGACTTTACTGCTAACTTTTATCTACCTTATTTTTTTTTAATTTTAGACTGCATTTTAAGCGTTTCCCTATTTTTTTTATATTTAAAAAAAAATTGTAACAAGCATTATAGCATGTAAATGATCTACATGTAAGTATAACATCATGTCGTTACAGCCAAACAAAAACCTGCATTTGATTAATATTTTCACTTGTATTTTGGGTCTAAATTACAGTTATGTACCAAAAAAGAATAACGAAACAGGTACCTAAATTGATTTCTGGAATGGATTCCGGGCATTCTTTTTTGATAAAAGGATATTCTATATCGATTTCCGTAAATGTCACAGCAACACTCTCTTCCGCACTTGCGCCTGGTTTTAACTTGATGGCGGTGGAATCCATACTTCTATGTAAGGAGTTTGTAGTTCTGCTAAACTTTAACTTTATAATGAGGTTGAAGGAACTCTTGTGAGAAGGAGAGATCGTTTTTGTTCAAGGTGTTTAAATTGACAAAGGGAATACAGTAATATAACATAACCAACAAAAAATGACAGGAAGCATTCGGAGCAAATTTATCCATAGAAACTACAGAAAAGAGAGTAATTTTCTAGTTTATGATTACATCACAGTGTTGCCATCTTAAATCTACTCCCAATATAAAATAGGGTTCACGACGAGTTCATCGAAAACGAATTCATCGAAAATCAATTCATCGAAAATCAATTCATCGAAAGCAAATTCATCGAAAACGAGTTCATCGAAAACCGATTCATCGAAAATCAATTCATCGAAAACCAATTCATCGAATGATCAATTCATCGAATCGCCAATTCATCGAAAAAATATATTTTGTTGATATTTGAGAGAAATGCTGAGCGGACCGAGAAGTTAAAAAAGCATTGGTAAATAAAAGTTGACAGTAAATTTATATATAAGAAAATTGATAATCAAACTTTGGACAAGGAAACTAATTTACATCAAAGATTAATTAGTAAAATGGTTTTCATAAACAAATATGAATATGTTAACTTTAAAACGGACGTCGAGAACCTTAGTAATTTGTATAAAAATATAATTAAACATATATAGTTTTTTAAATTATGAGATATGATTGGATTGATTTTGTAATTTTAATTTGATTCATTTTTAGTTACAGTAATTTTATAATATTTAAATTTAAAATATAATGTGCTCAGCACAAAGCACATGCATTCTCTAATAGTATTTTATAATTGGTATTTATTTAATTATTTTTTGCTTTTTTTTTACTTACATACCTTATATGTGTAACCTGCGAACTTAGAAATAGATTATTTTCAGCACTGAGGAAGCCCACACTTGTCAATTGCGAGACTATTCTGCGCGGCGACCTGAAGCGGCGTGGGACTCTGTCGCTCCGAAATGGAAGTGTGCGGGGTGCTTATGCTAGCTACAACTTGTAATACAGGGGTAGTGGAGCAATTTATTATTTCCGTTCGAAAATAAGCAAGTTTAAGTACCTATTATTATTTTTAAGCTACCCATACGTCCCGATTTGACCGGGATTGTCCCGGTTTCAGATACGGGTCCCGGAGTCCCGGCAAGTTTTGAGTTTCCTGTCCTGGATGCAACTCTTCTTCTCAAAAAAAAACTAAAACGGCGCTTGCCGGCTCACAGTGATGAAAAACCTTTTTCAAGTCCCGACTGTGACTATGCATGCGCTATAAAACGGTAGGTATCTAAAAATTCACATGTTTAGCAACACTGGAATGCATTTACTTACGTTTTACAAATAAACTTCTTAGAAATCATTTGCTGACTCAGTGACATAAAACCTTTAACATGTTTCTACTGCGACTATTCATGTTCTACAAAGAGACACCAAAAAAATCATTTTCATGTCCCGAATGCAGTTATACAAGTTATCAAAAGGAAGATTAAAAATCCACAGTACAATTCACAGATGAGAAAACTTTTTTCAAGTCCTAAATGAAACTGTTCTCCAAAGGAATGTCTAAGAAGTCACTTGCTGACTCATAGTGGAGAAAAACCCTTTACATGTTCCGACTGCAACTTTTCATGTATTACGAAGATAAATCTAAAAATCATATATGTTAACCCACAGTGGACAAAAAGCATTTTCTTGTTCCGAATGCAGTTATACAAGTTATCAAAAGGAAGATTAAAAATCCACAGTACGATTCACAGAAGAGAAAACCTTTTTCAAGTCCTAAATGAAACTGTTCTCCAAAGGGATGTCTAAGAAGTCACTTGCTGACACATAGTGGAGAAAAACCCTTTACATGTTCCGACTGCAACTATTCATGTATTATGAAGATTAATATAAAAATTACATGTTTACCCACAGTGGACAAAAACCATTTTCTTGTCCCTAATGCATTTATACGAGTTCTCAAAAGGAAGACTTAAAAATCCACAGTACGATTCACAGAAGAAAAAACCTTTTTCAAGTCCTAAATGAAACTGTTCTCAAAAGGGATGTCTACGAAGTCACTTGCTGACTCATAGTGGAGAAAAACCTTTTTCATTTTCCGACTGCAACTTTTCATGTATTCTGAAGATAAATCTAAAAATCACATGTTTACCCACAATGGACAAAAACCATTTTCTTGTCCCTAATGCATTTATACGAGTTCTCAAGAGGTAGATTTAAAAATCCACAGTACGATTCACAGAAGAGAAAACCTTTAAACCTTTTTCAAGTCCTAAATGAAACTGTTTACAAAAGGGATATCTAAGAAGTCACTTGCTGACTTATAATGGAGGAAAACCATTTTTCATGTTCATTCATGTACTATGAAGATAAATCTTAAAATCACATGTTTACCTACAGTGGACAAAAACCATTTTCTTGTCCCGAATGCAGTTATACAAGTTCTCAAGAATGGAGTTTAACGACCCAAACTGATTGCGTGGACAAATGGGTCTAATTATTCAAACATTTTCACGAGGAACACATTGATGCACCTAATCTGATTTAATATTATACAATATATTTTGTGCCTAAGTGCCATAGTGAAGAAAAACCTTTTTCATGTTCCGACTGCAACTATTCATGTATTCTAAAGATAAATCTAAAAATCACATGTTTACCCACAATGGACAAAAACCATTTTCTTGTCCCGAATGCATTTATGCGAGTTCTCAAGAGGTAGATTTAAAAATCCACAGTACGATTTACAGAAGAGAAAACCTTTTTCAAATCCTAAATGAAACTGTTCTCAAAAGGGATGTCTAAGAAGTCATTTGCTGACTCATAGTGGAGAAAAACCTTTTTCATGTTCCGACTGCAAGTATTCATGTATTCTGAACATAAATCTAAAAATCACATGTTTACCCAGAGTGGACAAAAACCATTTTCTTGTCCCGAATGCATTTGAGGCAATCGTCTCATGGTTGCGTTGCTGTATACAGTATCGGAAGAATACTGCAGGTAGGAGATACTTTTAAACGTGTGCTCTTTAAAATAATTTGTCGGTAAACGATCTCTTGGCGTGGTCCAACATTGATGGCACTTAAGTATTTGATCCACTTGATCATGCCATGAGTGCCATGACTTACTTTGCTTTCCCTGAATTATTCCACAATTAACTTCGCATCACATTATCTCTTTTTAACCCTTGATTTACCCGGTGACTTCATACAAACACAATTTACCTGGTGAAGTCCCCAGGACTCTCGGAAATAAAATCGTAAATATAAAACGAAATTATCACTTTTTTAAAATAAATCCTTGTAACATTTATTTTTTTATTTTATTTTTTTTTTATCTATAGTAAAATATATTACATATTTGGTTTTACAATGGCATAGGTTTTTAATTAAAATTATAGAATCACGACCTTTTATTAAGGAACTTCTAGAATATAGCACTTGTAACAAAATTACGAGACCCAACTTCTAGTCTCAACATTTCAAAAACAAAACAATTTTTTAAAGTAATTTTTAAAGAAATATAACAAAAACATAATCAATTCTTAAAAAAATTAAAAAAATATCTTGGTTTAAACAAAAAAAAAACGTGCAAAACGTGGAGTCATGGCATACTTGTAACAAAATTACGAGACCCAAATCTAGTCTCAACATTTCAAAAACAAAACAATTTTTAAAAGCCGTCTTTAAATTTAGTGTTATCCGAACCATCATCATACCTATAGATTTAACATGATTTTAAAACCCTTTTTTACATTAGCTCCACTCTGGAGGTCCTGAGGAGAATAATTTTCCTCAGGTTTCTCAGTGGAGCGTCATTTTACTCAACTATGAGTCACAAGCTGGCCCATAATGGAGTGAAACCTTGTTCATGTTTCGAATGCAGTTAAGCAAGTTCTTAAAATAGGATTTAAAATTCCACAGTATGATTCATAGTGCAGGAAAAACATTTCATGTTTTTTTATATTCCGACTGCAACTGTTCATGTTCTAGGTAGAGATATCTAAAAATTCACATATTTACCAACGGTGGACAAAAACCTTTTTCTTTTTACGAATGCAGTTATTCAAGTTCTCGAAGGGGAAATTTAAAAATCCACCGCATAATTCACTGTGAAGAAAAACGTTTTTCGTGTCGCGGCTTCATCAAGCGCGTTCTTAGAAGTCCCTATTGAAAACATATATAGTTGCAGTCAGGTAATGAAAAGGTTTTTGTCCACTGAGGGTTTACATGTCATATTTAAGATATCCCTTCCGATAACACAAATAGCGGCAATCGCGACATGAACAAGATTTTCTTCCTTGTGGGTAAATATGTGACGTTTTAGTTGTTATTTTGTAGAACATGAATATTTGCAGCCGGGACACGAAATGGGAAAACGTGCGTATATTTTAGATTTATCTTTTTAGTTCGTGCAAAGTTACACTCAAAACATGAAAAAGGGTTTTCTCCACTGTGGATCGCGCTGTGGATTTTTAAATCTCCATTTCGAGAACTTGAATAACTGCATTAGGAACAAGAAAAAGGTTTCTGCCCGCTATGGGTAAACATGATGTGAAATTTAAGATACCGTTTTGTAGCGCATTTATAGTCGCAGTTGGGACATGAAAAAGGTTTTTCATTACAGTGAGTCACAAGTGCTGTTTAAGTAGATTTTAAGAGAAGAAAAATAGTTGCAGTCTCGACAGGAAAAAGGTTTTTTTATAAAATGCGTAAACATGTGTATTTTAGTTTTCCCCTCGTAGTACTTGAATACTTGCAATGGGAACATGAAGAAGGGTTTTCTCCACTATGAGTCAGCAAGTGTTCCTTAGGGTCCTATGCCCAGTCATAATGAAACCAACTCATAAACACCTTAGAAAGGTCATTAAAAGCTAATGAACATGAAAAATGGTTTTTCTCCATTATGAGTCTGCAAGTGACTTCTTAGATATCCCTTTTGTAAACAGTTTCATTTAGGACTTGTAAAAGGTTTTCTCTTTTGTGAATCGTACTGTGGATTTTTAAATTTTCCTTTAGAGAACTTGTATAACTGCATTCGGGACAAGAAAATGGTTTTTGTTCACTGTGGGTAAACCTGTGATTTTTAGGATTATCTTCATAGTACATGAATAGTTGCAGTCGGAACATGAAAAAGGTTTTTCTCCACTATGAGTCAGCAAGTGATTTCTTAGATATCCCTTTTGAGAACAGTTTCATGTAGGACTTAGATATCCCACATTCGAAGCAAAGAACAGGTTTTACTGAAACTAATAAAAAAACTAGATATATAACTGCCTACAGTCCTTAATTATAGCTACTTTCAGAACATACAAATGATTTTCCTGCAATTCTGGCTGCACATTTTCTGCAACCAGAATTTTGTAACTGCACTTTGAACACCAGAATGATTTCCTTCAATAAACATCACTTGATGAAACCACCATTGGAATTTTTCGTTGCATTCTGAACCCAGATCTAGTTTTAATTTCGGTTGAATTGGCATGCGGGGAAATAAAACTACACACAGATCACGAAAACGGCTTTTCTCTATTTCTGACAGTACAAACTATGCAACTTGAATTTAATAAATACACTTCCAATATGAGAAACGCATCAGCAAATGAAATCACAACTTATATGTTTTTTTTGCGTTCTTAACACAGAACTGGCTTTAATTACAGGGTGAATCTCTACGCGTGGATTGCAAACTACACTCAGAACGTGAAATTGCTTTCCTCCAATACTGGCAGCACAAATGCAACTATAAACTGTAACTGCATTTCAAACACGAGAATGGTTTCCCACGAAACGCGTTAGCAAGATGAAACCCCACCTGGAATTTTTTCGTTACATTCTGAACACAGAATTGGTTTTAATTTTTAAAATGAGTTTGTTCGCGGGGAATTAAAACAACACTCAGAACATGAAAATGGCTTTCCTTCAATTTTGGCATCATAAAGTACTTACGCAACCAGAATGTTATAAATGCACTACTAACGCTAGAAATGCGTCAAAAAATAAAACGACACCTCAAATGTTTATGATGCATTCTTAACACAGAACTGTTTACAACATTTCTTGTCTTTATTTGTGACTCTTGGTATAATTCTTGTCCTCTCGTTTGTATAGTACCATCCGTAAGTGGTATCATCATATAATTGGTTTGAGCATAACCACTGTCACCTAACAATATTTTGTTGGCAAATTTTCTTCGAAGAAAACTTCTTTTCAAGGCAGAATTGTCCCTTATATTAGAATCATGGGCAGATCTATGCCACCGTGCCTCAACATCGAGGAATTGTAAATCAGCTGCAGCTACCTACACACTGCGTAATAATAGAAAAATACCTACCCTTTTCTATTCCTGAAAATCTCTGCCATACTTCCGCCAGGAGACAATAAGCGCACATGAGTGCCATCAATGGCGCCACATACTCGAGGAAATTTCGTTATTCTGTAAAATTCTGCTGCTATTCTCTGCCGCTTCTCAGAATTATTAGGCATCTTGATAATTTTTTATACAGAGAGCGATGGCATGGGTAACAAGGTGAGCTGTGGATTCCTCGACGCCAATCACGTTGCCACAAGTAATTAATTGACTTCCTGTTGCATAAAATCTCAATGTGCATAATTCTTGATTCATAGATGTCACAGCATTGTTTTTTTTGGTGTTGAAATTTCAATTTATTGCACTTATAATGATGTCGTTTCTTTAATGAGACGAAATCTTCTTTGAAACTTTTTGGCACTGAGTGTATCAAATAAATTTGGGTAATTCTTCGGAACAAACGTCAACGGTTAATACGGAATATTTATTTCATAACAATCAATCATAATTACACAAACCCGCTAGGATAAACCCTGCCTTGCCCTCAAACCATTCAAAACCTGGGATGTTTTTTAAAATTATGATGAAGCTAAAGGTTTTTTTAAAAAAAAAACGTGCGTATTAACCGTTGACGTTTGTTCCGAATATTTACCTAAATTTGTTCTTGTGTTTACTTCTATCACCATAAACGGTCTTGGTACTTATAAAATCTATAATTTCTTCGTTATCGTCAGAATACAAATCCCAAATGTCCATCGTAAATACAAATTAATTAGGTACATAGATATTTGCAGTATCAGACAATCGGAAAACGAAGAGATAACCAATATGTACATTTTACATTGTCACTACGGTACTGACAGTAGCTAAACACATAACTCAGTTAAACAGACCTTTTTGAGTATTTAATTTTGACAGCTCTAATATCTACAAAAAAAAATTTTTCGATGAATTGGTGATTCGATGAATTGATCATTCGATGAATTGATTTTCGATGAATTGATTTTCGATAAACTCGTTTTCGATGAATTTGCTTTCGATGAATTGATTTTCGATGAACTCGTTTTCGATGAATTTGCTTTCGATGAATTGATTTTCGATGAACTCGTCGGTTACCTAAAATAGGTATCCAATGGGCCGTTTTCTGAGTGATTCCAACATGTGGAGAGAGATGGCAGCACGGTGTTTACCGGTCCCGCTGTCATCTATTTGTCGACCAAATCTATGGACTGGCGTATATACGTGTACTATGATATCATAGTATGCGTATCCCATTTGTCAATTGTCCCACAGGTGCAGTGTTGCCGATTTGTGGGTAATTCCCCAAATTGCGGAGAATTTTTCAAAAAATTTTGAATTGGGTATTCTGTGGGGATTCTGGGCATTTTATGATTATCCAACCTTTTTGAAAAATATTTAAATTCGGTGGAAGATTTTGTAGTTTATTTTATGGCAGCATTGTAACATTTTTTTATTTCTACACAATAATAGTCGGGGGATTCCTGAAGTTCGGGACCCTAACTCGGAAGACACATGAATTTGCTTGTCATAGAACTTCTACGATAGAAGGAACTCTCTATTCTTGATTTATCCCTACATGGTCTGAATGTAGATGACGATGCTGAAAGTTGCTGGGCTAAAGTGTTTGGCCTATAAACAATACGGGACGATGCTTGTTCCCAAATTTAAAAATTGTAAAATACGTTTATTGCTCGTGTTGCCGTTCTACAACGCTTCCGTTGAGAGGAAAATTTAATACAGAAAATAGAAATCGCCTTCATACATATACTGTGGTACGTGGTAGCATTAATAGCTACTCGAGAAGGGATTAAAAAAGAATGAGGAAGTTTGAAATATAATCTTTCAAACAAAATCTTAACACTCCCGTTTCCGCGGTGTGATTTTAGTCTACAACGCTCTTTAAAACATCAATAACTCCTTATATATGTTAATCATTAAACCTACATTTTAGGTATTCCTAAAAAATATATTTTTGCATTCGTGAAAAATACTTAAAAAATTGTAATGATTCTGTATTAAATGATAAAAATGTTTTCCTAAATATCGACACATTTTTGTGACAGATAGAGACAACAAATTTCAAATTTATATGGGAATAACAGAGAAAAAAAAACATTAATTCATTCCAACCTCATTAACCTACGTGCAATATTACGATCTCTTTTTAGTTATGTATAACAAAAAGAGATGTAAAATAAAATGTTTAAATATTTTGCCTATCTGTAGAGACTATTTAACTTCTCAAAGTTGACATGATATAACGTGTGTCGTTTCTTTCTAGTGCATTAATTTGAAATGTCTTAAAACAGAGATGACAATATTAATTATCTTACTGCAAAAAACTTAAGTTGCTAGACTTTCCGTTTACATTAAAAAAAGAGCCACAAAAAAAATAAGGAATCACATCGGAAGGTTCGGCCGACCGACCATCTTAGCCGCAAACAAGATTAATTTTTTAATACCTTTATGCATATTTCCTTAAAATTGACGACAACATGGGACGAGTGTAGGCAATTGGACAAGGGGGATTGTTTTTGCTTAGTTTTATGGGTTTTAGGTTATTTGCAGGGTCATGTCACATTAGTTCATAATAAATGTTTATAGGTATTATTTAATTTTATTTTTATCAAATAATATTTTCGTGGAAGACTTTACTTTCAAGGATGTAAGACAATGACAATGCAGTGTTTTTTTTTACATTGGATCCAATCAGGAGGCCCTGAGGTAAATATTTCCCCTCAGGGCCTATGTCATCTTTGGGGATGACCTGTGGAGGGTCTGTTTAGGAAAGGAAGGTAAGGAAGTTCAGGGAAGGAAAAGGTTATAAGGGACGGTAGGAATCTGGGTGTCAGTGTGTCCAGGAGTGACGAACGTATTAATCCATCACTTCCACTGCGGTGCAAGGCGATGTTCCGAGAGATAACAGATGGAGAAGTCAAAGATACTCCCTCAACCATTCTCTCTCGATCCGGCATGCCATGCAGCTGGTAGGCAGATACATTCGCCGCCAAGACCCGGACACATCTCAACCCACGAACCCGGGTACCACTACTAAGTCACCAAACGTAGTGAACTACTTGGGATAACCAATGGCAGAGGTTTTGGTTATCTAATAATAGTTCCCGGGGCGGCGATACCCATACCCGCCTCCCAAATTGAAACGTGAGGCATTGAACTGGCAGAGGAAGAATGAATGTAGATATGCTGTATAAATGAGATTCCTGATATGTACCTATGTGTTGTAAAACCATATAGTAAAATTATGGGTATAGCCATGTTAAATTGTGGAGATCTGGAAGGAATACGAGGCCGATAAAAATAATAATAATTTTCACCTTTTTATAGCACCACTTCTATAAATAAAATAAATATGATAAATGTGATAAATATAAAAATATATGTGATAAATCACCTCTAGTGCACTTGATGGGTAGGATTGAAAGGTACGCTTAGTTAGTTAGGGCATTAAAAAAGGAATATATGACGCGAAGTGAATTGTGTAAGAAGTCAGAGAAAGCCAAGAAAGTCATGGCATGATCAAGTGAATCAAATACTTTCAGTCGTGCCACGCCAAGAGATAGAATAATAACACGTATTTATGTGCCCCAAATTAAACACTTCATTTGCCCAACACCATTATATTCACCAAGGAAAGTTCTTTTCAATAACCTACCAATAGAAATCAGAAGCATAAGAAACAAAGTTCAATTGTTGAACTCCATCAAAAAGTATTTTAGAGAATGTCACACTAAAAATCACACTTATTTTTCTTCTTACTGAATACATCTATGTTTGTATCTTTTAGTTTACGGGTCTGATTGCCATGTGTCTGTATTAAGTTATTAAGTGCACCTATATATTGAAATACATGACTATAGTAAATAGTAATTGTACGTATATGAAATGTATTAACTGTATTAACTGCATTGTATTAACTGTATACGTGACTGTATTTGTACATATATGAAAAAAAGAAAACTTTTCTTCCATCCACAAGCTAATGCTTTTAATGGAAGACCAGTAATATTATAATATGTAGCAATTTTAAGATAAACAAATAAAAAATAAATAAATAAAATAGAAATATACAGATAAATCATTTTAAAGAGAGTACGTTTGAATGTATTTTTTACCTCGCTGTAGTCCTCCGATAGAGTGCACCGTAACGCATCCAAGCATCTATTTATTCAGATTTATCTGTATTATACGATTTATGAATGCGAATGAAGCAAGGAGTGTGTGTCGAGACAGAGGGTTTTGGTGGTATGTCCTATCTACTCAGCACGGCATAATGAAATTTTGGTATCGAAGACTATACTTCAACCAAAATACGATTGTAAACATTTATTACTGCACCACCATAAAACTCTTTTGCGAGGGTCGGGTGCAATATTTAGAATCTTACTTACTTATTTTTTTTACTAAAACTACCCCCATAAAATAATCATTTATTTCTTTCCATTGAAACAGTAGTTAAGTGACATCTTTACAAATGATTATTACATGGAAGGAAGTAGCAATAAATATAGATGGTTAGTTTTCAACGAATTGAAGGTTAGGATTCTTAGAATATTTTTAAATATAATTTTTTTACTATTTTAGAACGCTCAAAGTGTCTTTGTTTAACTTTCTATTTCGATCATTTTCTAAAATTCATTTTTTTTCATAATAACGGCATGCCGCCGCCCCGGAAACCATTTATTGGATAAAAAACACTTCTGCCATACGTGACCTCAAGTAGTTTGCTACGTTTGGTGACTAAGCAGGGGTGCCCAGGTTCATGGGGTAGGTTTGCTTGCGGATCTTGGCAGCGGATACGTCTGTCTACCAACTGGCTCTGCGTGGCTGGCCGGGTTGGGAGAGACTGATTGAGGGAGACCCTTTGACCTCTCCAGCAGTACTCTCTCGGAACAGCACCTTGTGCCACTGATGGAGGGTTTGATTTATACGTCCGTCACCCCTGGACATACTGAACCCCGGATTCATATCCCCTCATTTCCTAAAAAGACCCTCCACATTGCGTCCCCAAAGATGATATAGGCCCTAAGGCGAATTATTTAAAAAAATATATATTGTTTGTCTGCACTACTAATTTTACGATTTATTGTAGATTTGCTATAGGCTATAGACAAATGCATTACATATGTAGGTAAATATAATAATAAAGCCTTTGTTTTGCTTTTTTGTAGAAAAAAAGAAGTTTTTCATATATCTAAAAATACCTTCGACTCTGTGCAAAAACGGGCGGTCCGTTTGATAGATTCTCCCATCTTAACAAACGGATTGCAATCTTTAGAGCACAGGCGTCGGGTGGGAATGCTATCCTTATTCTATCGGTATTACAATGGAAGATGCTCCGAGGAACTAGCGTCATTGATCCCTTCGACACCGGTGCATAGTCGGGAAACTCGCCAAACTATGAACACGGTTGACATTTGTCACATGAGAACGGGTCGTTTCTTCGACTCGTTCCTGTGTTCAACAGCTCGGCTGTGGAACGATTTGCCGGCCTCTGTGTTTCCTCCTTCCTACAACATGGGTCTCTTCAAGACCAATGTTCATTCCTTCCTCTCTTCAAAACGACCCTCTACACAGCATCTCAGATGACATAGGCCCTGAGGAAATTTTTTTCCTTCGAAATGTGTCAGTAGATGAATCCAATTGGAATTTTGCATTCTGAACACCAAACTGTTTTACATTAAATCTGTACTTGGCGAATTAAAACTACACTCAGAACATGAAAATGGATTTTCTTTGATTCTAGCAGCACGTACACAGTATGCAACTAGAATTTTATAACTGCATTTCGAATAAGATAATGTTTTCATTCGAAATAATGTCAGCAGATGAATCCACAACTGGAAATTAATATTCTCAACACAAAATTGACTTAAATTAAGTCTGTATGCGGCGAATTAAAAGTGGGTACATTCAGAACATGAAAATGGTTTTTCTTTGATTCTGGCAACGTATACAGAGTCTGCAACTAGAATTTTATTAACTGCACTTCGAATAAGTTCCGTATTTTCCTTCAAATTGTGTTAGCAGATGAAAACACAATTGGAATTTTACATTCCAAAAACTGGTTTAACCCTTCGAATATTAAGAAAAAAATATTTATTAACTTTTGCCTGTCAAGGTTTGCGCACAAAATTCCCGGTTCTTCCCATGCATTTTAAATGTTCCTTTTTATTGGCTATTTTATTTATCCTTTTGCAAAAAACAAAATTATTCTAAAATATAGATAAAACTAATTTTACCGACGTGGTTATTAGAATATTTATGTTTCTAAATGTTCTTATTGGAAATATAAATTGGCCCAAAAGAACACACCTGCGAATATTCGAATTAAAGTACTTAAAATAGAATATGCTTAAGCTTTTAAATACACACACCCTTTCTTAAAAAAAATGTCATAAAACTTCTCTTCACTTTTTATGGAATTCATACAAATTTATTTTAAAATTAAATGTATGGGACAATTTGCTTCTCCTGTGCTTAGACGGGTTTAATATTAAAACAACTCAGAACATGAAAATGGTTTACATTCTGGCATAATTGCTAAATTGTTAAGGACGGAATTGTTAAATGACAGTCCACATTCTGGCGAAATTGCCGCCCCCCCTTAAAAGTGCCGCCCGGGGCGGGCCACCCCCCCTCCCCGCCCCCCACACGCTACGCCACTGCTACGCCGGTCTTTGAAATGGCGTTTCATAGTAGCCGATGTGTCAAGACTTATTATTGGAGCTGATTTCCTTCACCATAACAATTTGTCTGTGAATTTAAGAGGCGGTTCTCCGAATTTCTACCGATTTCTTGCAAACCTCCCTTAAACATTTGAAGTTTTAAAGCTCTTAAAAAAATAAATGTTATTCTTGAAGATAATATCTAGTAATTTATCGCGCCGAAACGCAAATTATGAAAAATTCCCTCGATAGAAAAAAATCGCAAAGTATGCTTTAAAAATTATTATAAACACGTTTGTTTCAGTTATTTTACAAGTTATATGTGTGAAAAAATTCACAGCGTTTCTTTAAATAAAACTAAAGACAATTATCGCGAGATTTTTGCTCTTTTGTAAATAAACCGTGATTAATTAAATATTATAACAACAGACGCTTACGTTTTTTAATTCTGAAGATCCTTATTACAGGTCCTCTCTGTCTAACGCGCGTGTAACCTATGTGCCTTTCAAATATCCGCTAGTCGCTACCAGGAGAGCTTGCCTAGCGGACCTATGCCCGTATTTTTACATGATTTGTCGTAGAATAGAATACATATTTTTTACCAAACGCGGTATTCTCTCTCGCAGTCAAATGTTATTTTTCTGCGGCCCGATAATAGTCGTCTGCGCCGCTGATATACTGTTAAACTGTGGGGAATCAGAAATTTTGATCTAATGAATTATGATTTTTTTAAAGATTAATAATACGTTTAATTAAAATGTAACTGTTAGATATACTTTTATTATATATATATATATATTCATTTATAAAATTCAATTTACAAATTAAACCATTAAATAAAAACAGTTAAAGCAAAAAATCAACGTCAATATTAGAAATTACCGTTAAGGAACAACTCTGTATAAAAATAAATATAAAATTAATCGGTACCCACTCATGTCGGGAAATGCCGAGAAAGTTCGTTTGTATTGGCTGATGAATGATGTAATTTTTTTTACGTAACTTTACATCGCGAACTGATCGATTATTCGATTGTCGCACGTCGACTAAACTATCATTGGCATACGTTTTATCATTGTTTGGCCCCGGATCGTGGGCAGCGGAACGTGTTCCGAAACTATTAAGTTGTTTTTGTGTTTAATTCGTAGAACTTCATTTAATTTAAAAAAATATATATTATATCAAATTTTATGTTTGTAATAGCAAGTATTTGAGATTTTTTAAGTGAAAATTATTTAGCGCCGTTGTCATTCTACAATTTATTCATTTAAAATAACATATAGCATATTTAAGGCACGTTCCAGAGTGGAAGATACTCTCAGTATCGCCTTGTTGTAAGACCACCATTCAAAATTGAAACGTTGCTTAAAATGGCATTAGCCGTGTGTGGTGGCCAGATCTGTTTAGCCAGGTACTTCCCCACCTTCCTCTTCCCTATCTCCTTCCCCTCCTCACTACCTTCAGCCTCACAACATCACCCAATAATTGGGGATGCCATAGTCTCACTGGCTTCAGATGGGAGCAGTTGGGACTGTTGTGCGGTATTCATATACAAAAAAAAATTGAAACTCGAGGAAACGGAAGTGAGGGACACTAAAAAGAGACAAACATATACATCTATGTATAGGATTTAGCGTGCGAGAGAATGAGATAGCAATAGAATATGTATTTATTTCACGGGTACTCGGTTCCAATATAATACGATAAATCCACCGTCCCACGAAATTATCCTTTGGTTTAATGGTATAAAGTGCCTGACTAACCTTAGCGGTCAGAAATTCAGCGGACCAAGTATCAAATCCTACGAAATCAAAATCATATTTTTTTTTGTTGTACATTGGCGATCTATTTTCAATAAACTCTTAATACCTATAATTGATTAAACTTCTAGCGGCTCATGTAAACGTCCCAGTTTTATTATTTATTATGGTCTCAACAAATAACAAGCGTTATTACTAGGTTGTCATTTTTCGTATCACTCAGTTTCATTCGTCATGAACACTTTAATGCACCTGTTGTTGCTGACGTCTATAAATTATTGTATGTGTGTAGTTGAATGAATATTTTTGACAAATGAAATAATAAAACATTGAAAAACTTAAAATAACATCTAAAAATATAACCAAAAAGAATTCTAAATAAAATTGACAGCACTCTGAAAACTTAAACTCTTAAAAATAGTAGAAACTAATTTTCTCGTATGCATAAATTATGCCCCAGCTTTTTAAATAATCACAAAAAAGAATTCTGTTGGAGTACAAGTACACGCCTTTACGTAGTGTGCAAATCCTTTTGATATGAAAAAAAAAACTTAAAATATATGAATATTTTTTTATAGTAATACCTCACTAGAGTCTCAGCTGCTCCCGTCTGGAGCCAGTGAGACTATGGCATCCCCAATTAGGGTATGTTGTGAGGCTGAAGGTAGTGCGGAGGGGAAGGAGATGGGGAAGAGGAAGGTGGGGAAGTACGAGGCAAGGAGTGTGTGCCAGGATATAATTGTTTGGCGGTCTGTCCTCTCTGCCTACCCCTGCGGGCAAACGGCGTGATGGTTAGTAAGGTAGTTACGAGTATATTTAACCTCTATTGTAATAAAATCTTCTATATCTCATATTAGAATAATGGACAGGATGTCCGAGGGTAAAGTGCAGAAACTTTATGAGATGTTTCTACATAATGGTAGAAGTAAAAAAGACAAGCAACTTTTTTCGAATTTTCTTTTTTTTTGTATGTATAAATTATCTTCGTTATACAAATAAAATATGATAAGCATCAAAAATGTATGAGTGTATAGAGGGTGTTAAGGGGCGTACTTGAGTTACTTCAACCAGTGATTCCTGACATAAATATATTAAGTTAAATTTTATTATAAAATTTAAAAAATATTTGATTCATTCCACAGTTTGTGAATCTTCGTCGAACTTCAAGACCGCCCGGAGAACACAACCACGATATACCAATTCATATATAGTTTGCTTTCATTTTACACAGATGTCTCTAATGAAGCATATTTAATTTCTTTATTTATTTTGATATGAAAATGGTACCTCTGCAGGACATTTTTCAAAGTATTAGTTGTAGGGAAGAACCAAATCGCAATTTCTGATAGAGATAACCGAGCCTTAAAAAAGGCAATCCTCTTGGATCATTCAACTGGACTGCAAATCCCCGGAGTTACGTATAAAGGACCTAATACTGTCATATCAATCTTGTCAACAACGCAGAAGTACAAGGAAATTTTGAATAAATATCCAACTATAACGAGACCCAACATGAAAATTGCTGACTTTAAAAAACACCTGTAACACATTGCATAGAAACAAAAGGACCGCCAGTTACTATTGGAGGCTGCAAAAAAGAATTCAAGTATCTGATGGAACAGGGGATCTGCAGGCAGTGGCGTACCGTGGGTATCAGCCGCCCGGGGCGGAGGAAAATTTTGCCGCCCCCCCCCCCCCTATATAGGTACTTCTTCAGGGAGGGGGGGGGTGGTAGTGATCCTTTTTTTAAATTTTTTTAAAAATATTTATTAATTAAATCTGTATGCGGTGAATTAAAACTACACTCAGAACGTGAAAACGGTTTTTCTTTGGTTCTGGCAGCACATAAATTGTCTGCAACTAGAATTTTATATTTGCACTTCGAAAAAAGTTATGTTTTCCTTCGAAATATGTCAGCAGATGAATACACAATTGGAATTTTACATTCTGAACAATAAAACTGGCTTAAATTTTATCTGTATGCGGTGAATTAAAACTACACTCAGAACATGAAAAAGGTTTTTATATGACTCTGGCGGCACATAACTTGTCTGGAAGAATTTTATTAAGCACTTCAAATAAGTTTTTTCTTCGAAATGTGTCGTCGGATGAATTCACAACTGGAATTTTACATTCTGAACACAAAAGGGGTTTTAATTAAATCTCTAAGCGGTGAATTAAGACTACACTCGGAACATGAAAATGTTTTTTCTTTGATTCTGGCGGCACATAAATTGTCTGCAAGAATTTTATAAAGCACTTTAAATAATATAATGTTTTCCTTCGAAATGTGTCGTCAGATGAATCCACAACTGGAATTATACATTTTGAACACAAAACTGCTTTTAATTAAATATGTATGCGGTGATTTAAAACTTCACTCAGAACATAAAAATGGTTTTTCTTTGATTCTGGCAGCACATAGATAGTGTGCATCTTGAATTTTATAACTGCAATTCGAATAAGTATGCACACACCTGTCAGCTATTTAACTTTTCTGTGATAATAAATTTAAAATATATCACCGTGATATATACGTGGAAGAAAACCGTATAAGTGTAATTTTTTGTGCGCTTTCAGCAGGGCGCACAAAGCTTCACGAATATAAAACACAAATCGACTATCAATTAGAGCTAAAATGATACTGTTGCCATTTACATTTTTATTTTAAAATAATGTATGTGTTAGAAATAAAAACAAAATGTCTGTCATTAATATTTTGATTTTAACAGTATATAAAACTTAAGAAAGATGTTAAGAAACTATAAACTAGAAAAAACTTTTAAGTCCTGACGCGAGAATAGAACCCGCGACTTCCCCAATCCAAATTTTTACAAGATGATTATTGATTGTGAAATTTTGCCGCCCCCCCAAAAGTGCCGCCCGGGGCGGGCCGCCCCCCCCACGGTACGCCACTGTCTGCAGGCCTTCAAAGAGCAATTGGGCCAGCTCCTTACAAATGGTTAAGAAAAGCTATGGACAGTGGCGTCTGACGTGTGGCAATTATCGTAGATTGAACGCACAAACGACCCCGGACAAATTCCCCATTCCTCAACTTTATGACTTTGCTCACAAACTCACAAAAGCAAAGATCTTCAGCACAGTAGACCTCACACGAGCCTACAACCAGATACCAGTAGAACCTGAAGATATTCCGAAGACGGCCATCATCACACCGTTCGGATTGTTCGAATTCACGTCAATGCAATTTGCATTATCTAACACTGCGCAAAGCTTTCAACGATTTATGCACGCAGTCACCAGAGATCTTGACTTTTGTTTCGTTTACCTGGACGATATACTGATAGCTTCAGAACATGAAGAGGAGCACAAAAAACACTTGGATATCTTATTTTAGCGACTTGACCTTGTTATAAACATTCATAAATGTCAATTTGGTGTCACATCTGTCAACTTCCTAGTCATAAATGAACTAATAACTTCCTAGGTCTTACAATTACGCCAGAGGGAATGACACCACTCAAAGAGAAATTCAAAGCCATATTAGCCATAACCGACTTTCCTCTACCAAAAACAGCTAAAGGGTTAAGACGATTCTTAGGAATGGTGAACTACTATCGCAAGTTCCTCCCGAATTCAATCCATACTCAAGCCAAGCTATTCGACTGTATTACAGGAAACAAGAAAAACGACAAACGTTTACTCACTTGACATTCTTTGCCAGAGACTTTCTTATAAAATTTTCACCATCTTGAATTGAATTGGCTAGAAAAATTCTGAGAAACATGCCGGTTTCGCGAAAATTCTAAATTTTTTATTGCTTTTAAAGAATTATTCCAA
Organism: Limnephilus lunatus; assembly: GCA_917563855.2. Classification (NCBI taxonomy): domain Eukaryota; kingdom Metazoa; phylum Arthropoda; class Insecta; order Trichoptera; family Limnephilidae; genus Limnephilus; species Limnephilus lunatus. Next base: position 25,600,674 of record OU830595.1, on the reverse strand, counting down.
TATATTTCAATTTGAGATAAAATTATTCCACACGTATCCAGTTCCGAAAACAACCATTTTTTTGAGAATTCATATCCGCGGTTCCAGTGACCGAAGAGGAACTGGTTCCTTATAACCTCGAAAATTGGACATCTCTAATGAATATGTCAAATCAACATTAATTAGTTGATATTTGGCGTCTGCGTCTCCTGTGCTTGCCTGGCGCTAGCAATTTATTGTTGCTTTGTCTTTCTAAAGTAATATCGTGTGAACTACACAATAATAGTGTAAAACAAAGTGTTTGGAACTGCCTGCCGCCCTTCGCCTTTACGTAAGTAGGTTCTAGTTTTATTGACTAAAAGACACCTAAACTCTTTAATTTATTGGTGCTTGTTTATTGTAAGACACTTGATTGATCAGTTTTTACAGAATTCGCGATGTAACATATTGAGCTGCCCAACACTAACCAGGACACGTGACTGGGTGCATGAGTTTGTTTATTGTAAATTTACGGCCGCTGTCAAACAGTAAAACCAAGCTATTAAGGTGGAATGTAATCATAAATTATTTCGAAATAACGAAAATTTTATTTCGCAATACGATAAAAATAATGTTTTTAGTGGGAAAAAAAAATATTTCAATTTTTTTTAATTTACAGGGGGTTAGCATTTATCAAAAATAAATCAGAAATCAGACCCTTTTCTGACCGCCATTACATATGTTTTACAAAATATTTTCAAATTGTGAAGACCCTTAAAAATACTCTGGAGGTTTTTCTTTAACGCGACATACGTAAATTTAAAAAAAATCAAGAATAGGGTTTTGGTTAACTTTTTTCATAAACCCTAAATTCAATGTTTTTTAAAATTCAAATTACAAAACTTAGGTTAAGATTATTAGAAAAAACGATACGACAACAACATGTTAAAATCATTCTCCATTTTTAAAAATAATTTTCATATTTTTAAATTTTGTATTAAAAGAGGTTTTCGGGACTTTTAAAATAATGAATTACATTACCGTAACATGGCGCTTTATCATGCCCGTGGCCCAAACTTGAACCAAAAGCTTTTATTTTTTGGCAATAGGATACGGAAAGCGATACAATACACTGTTGCCAATTAATAAAATCATCGCCTTCACTTCTGTCCATGAGTTTAGTCTTATATTATAAATATTGTCAGACTCTGCGACTTGCGAGTTAGCTTAGTGGTAAAGCGTTTGATTTCGGTCACTGGGAGGTAAGGTTCGAGCCTTGGTCAAACCAAGTTTTTGTTTTATTTTTTTTCTCAATTTAAAAACTAAAATAGATGGCTACGTTCCGATTATTTTTTTAAATACATTCCTTTAAGAAATAGTTAAATTTTACTTGAAATTGCTTCAGCCGTATTTGACCAGATCTGAATAGCCCGGTACTCTATACAGGAAAGGAAGGAGAGGAGGTTCTGGGAAGGAAAAAGGTACGTGGGGTGGGTAGGAATCTGGGGGCAGTGTGTCCAGGAGTGATGAACGTATCCTACTGCGGTGCACGGCGATGTTCCGAGAGATTCCGACTCGAGAGGATAAAAGACCTCCCTCAATCATTCTCTCCCGATCCGGCCTGCCGTGCAATAGGTGAGCAGACACATCCTTCACCAACACCCGACAAACCGCACCCCATGAACCCGGGCACCCCTGCTGAGTCACCAAACGTAGCGTAACACTTGGGGTGACTTATGGCAGAGGTGTTGGTTATCCAATAAATGGTTCCCGGGGCGCGGCAGCCACACCCGCCTCCCAAATTTATTGGATAACCAACAACAAAGGTTTGCTAGGTTTGGTGAGCAGGAGTGCACGGGTTCTTGGGGTGAGGTTTATTTAAGTCTTGGCGGCGGAGGCTTTAGCCCACCCACTGCATGGCGGGCCGGATTGGGAGAAACAGGTTGAGGGAGACCTTTTGACCCGTCGCCTTTCACCACAGTGAAAGGGATGGATTCGCACGTTCGTCACTCCTAATCCACCCAGAACGTCCCCTCCTTCCTTTCCCTAAAAATACCCTATTCACGGCACCCTCAAGATGACGTAGATAGACTTGATTCGCACAAATCGGATCGAATCCCGGCGTGCCAAATAAATTTTAATTGTTTAATTTGTGTTATTTCACAATTTATTCATTATATACATAGTATATTTGCGGCACGTTCCAGAGTGGAAGATACCTACTCTCCGTATCGCCCTGGTGTAAGACCACCTTTCAGAATTGAAACGTTGCTTGAAATGGCATAGCCGTGTTTGGTGATCAGATCTGAATAGCCAGGTACTTCCCCACCTTCCTCTTCCCTATCTCCTTCCCCTCCCCACTACCCTCAGCCTCACAACATACCCCAATTGGGGATGCTATAGTCTCACTGGCTTCAGGCGGGAGCAGTTGGGACCCTTGCGTGGTATACATATAAAAAAATAAAATAAAAAAAGAGCATTTTTTTCCTGAGGCCTCCTGTATCGAGATAATGCAAAAAAAGGAACAAGCACAAATCATTCTGTGATCCACGTGATCTTGAGATTTTGGGTGACGATAAATTGGCCAAGCGTCAGAAATGTCACTAGCTACAGCTGACATGCGACGCGACGTTGCCACAATGACTTCAGGCACTGAGAATTCAGGTAGTTTTTTCTCAAAAGTTTACTGTATTGATACGTGCATAGTACCCTTGGCCGGCTAGCAGCCCGAATTATTTGATGCTACCAGATGCGACATGTTGAATAATAAAATAAATAATATTTATTTTTCTAGTGGCATCTTTCGGATTTTAACGAAACTTTTTGAAAACAAAATAATCTCAAAATGAATGATAAAGACCGTTCTGACCGCTGGAGTGCTCTATTGCAGTTTAGTACGGATATTATACCTATTCCTTCTTCGCGTTAATAAGATCATTAATTTGTGAATAAGCCGCCGCACTTTTAATAGGCACAGAATTTGAAAAGTACACTACTTTTAAACTTAGTTACCATAAAAAAACATCGGTTTCAGTCGGGACCTGTGGAAAAATATGCATTTCAATTTATATTTAAAACAAAAAAAAATCTACGTAATTTCTCGTTACGGCTGACATTTCTTATTACATTATTTTGCATACTGACCGATTTCCAATACCAATCGATAAATATTAAAAAACATTGCCATATAAAGGGGCACTCTCTTTTGAATCACAAACCATGTTACACAAACCTAGCGTAGCCGCTAAACTACTTGAAAACTGGGGTATTTTTCTTGCCTTGACGCGAGTAGGCGTTATAAAGGGGCACTTTCTTTTGTATCACAAACCATGTTACACAAACCTAGCGTAGCCGCTAAACTACTAGAAAACTGGATGTTTTTCTTGAGGTAATAATTTTTCGGGTATGGCAACCTTTATTAATATTTAAAAATTGGTACCCCTTCAAAATGGAAAGAATACATCATAAAATGTCATTCGTAAAGGAAAAATTACGTACAAAAAAAAATTTAAATGCATATTTTTCCGTCTATCTCGACTGAAACCGATCGATCTTGAGGTAATTAAGTTTAAAAGTAGTTTACTTTTCAAAATGTATGCCCATTTAAAGTGTAACGGCATGCGGCGGTTATTTCACAATTTACCATAAGATCAACTGATGTTTACTCTGAATTAAGTTGTAGGGACTCATGATTGCGGGTTGCCAATGGAGAACAACGAGGTTGAGTGTTGAAAGTTTTTATTGAGTTCCACAAAAATTATAATTTGTAAATCAATACAGGCACGGAGAGCGAAACAACTTTACGATATTAGGTAAACAAACGTAGTTTCACACTGGGTCAAGGTTGATTGTGGTTGCAAGAGGCGAGCAACTGTAACGCTAAATTAACACTGAAGTATGTGGCTATTGGTGCCAAGGGCCTTTATACTTTATATAGCCCGACCAGTCGGAGTGTTGCTCTATTACTCGGATAGTTTCTCGAAAGCGCCGACACTGTGCATTTCAAGCGCGCAATGGATCGTACCTTTTCTGGAACGCGTGAGAGGTAGGTAGACTGCAGCTCTGTTTCGATGCGATAACGATAAGTACCTACCGTCTACCGTCCAGTGTCCAGTCACGCAACGCCCGTTCCAGGCGACCCACACGCGGCGGCCGGGAACGCTCTCGTAAATTCGGCGTCCGAGCATCTTAATATAAGCGACATTTCTGGAAAGATCGACACTTTTCGGAAGCATGAGGTAGCAGAGGCTGGTTGCTACAAAGTATTTAATTCGGTTGCTTTTAGTAAATTTCATCATTACAACATATTTTATCTTGTTTCAGTGAATGTCAGTAATATACCTCAACAAGTGTGTTTTATTTTTCGGCCTTAAATTCATAAGCCAATATTGTTACATTATCGGCACATTCACAATGTTACTATTATGTACCTACTTCATAAATCAAACAACTGTTTCAACCCACACAAAACTACACCAATGTCAAATTCACAGTTCTGAACTTAGTGCGGCTAAATACACGAGAATGACTTACTTTAACCGAAAGTGTTTAACTTCTCCCATTTAGGAAGTAAATATTGATTGTTTATCAAATCCGTAACTGAGCGGTCATTCTTCTTAGGCCAGTCAATAAAGGCTCAAAATGAGGCTAACCCAAACATTAATTCCTCCGTCGATGAAACTTTGCAGTTACGTGGAGTATCATTTAGGGATGACGAATGACAAAAGATCCAACAAAATATTTAACGGGAAGTTAGTTATTTTGAGCAAAAACTGAAAAAAATTATAACTCTCGCTGGAAAAGTATTTCTTTCGAAAACTCTTCACATATTGTTAGTATTAATTTATATCCACCTGATTAAATAGAAATCCAACAATATTTTTGTAGGGAAAGTGTTTTTTTAAAAAGAGATTTGTTTTTTAATTCTATTGTTGCCGGGAAAATTCCTCCCTCCAATTTTTGGTCGCGGAGTGCCTTTATATTGGTGTTTGCTTTATTTAATCAAAATATCCAACATTTTTTTCTTTTGGAACATGCTTTTTTGATATCGGTGAAAAATATCGCTCCGGAAAAATCCTCCGTCCAATTTTTTTTTCGTCAAGTTGTTAGGATAGTTATGTTAAAACGATTACTGCAAAGATCCAACAAAATTTTGAACGGCAACCTATTTTTTTTTATTAATTTAGATCGCACGCACATTTCACGTGACTTTAGTATGAACAGGTGCCCGCGGGGTAAGGAAAGGGGTAGGGCTAGTCGCACGGGGGACAAGCGACTAGCGAGCCGATCGGCGCGGGATATAGCTGCCCGAGGGGTAAGCCGCGGCGGGGTGGGGAGGGAAGCCAACTTGATGTTTTTTGTGTTTTATGGGTGTCCGAAAGTGTGAAGAATGCATTGAATATTATACGTCAATGAAAGAATCAATGTTTTAAACAAAAATTGCTTTGATTACTGTAAAAGAGTTTTTTAATAACCGAAGAATTATATTAAATTTTACTAATGGTTTATATATATTATGCGAAGTGCAATATAAAATAACTCAATGTCTATTTTTAAATTATTGTGGCATTGTAAATGAGGTTTTTTCGTAACTCAAATTCTCAATAGAAAGCAACACAAACAGGCAATTCCGAAAGCGTTGTTAAAATCAATGAAATAGACGTAAGCTTCTGTATTCATTTTAATTTTAAAATACTTACGTATTACAATGTTATTTTAACCAATTAATTATTTTGACAAATGCCTATTTATTTGACCGAAAATTAGTTACTGTCGTTGAATAATAATAATACATTATATGTATCTACAAATGACAACAATTGGGATCAGTTTTTATTTTTATCGTTTTATTGTTGAATCAAAATATATTATAATATGAAAAAAGTTTAACATTTTACTAACATTACTTTGCGAAACTAACATCAAAGATCATTTACTAACTGACCATAAAAATAAAACAAAAATACAATAAAATAAGGTATAAATGTTGGTTTTATTTTTGTTATTATAGATATAGAAGATAGAAAAAATATAAAAATAGAACCTCATTTTTAAAATACACATTTTTTTCACAATAAGATCATAAGAAATATTTTTATAGAATCTAGAATAATATTTAGTACCTATCTTTATTTAATATTTATTTAGAATCATATCTAGAATCTAGATGAAACTAGTATATCTCTATGGATAAAACAAATAGCATGCCCCTCAAAAAATGTGTTGATTGCAAGAAAAAAAATTAAATTAGCTGTTAATATAAAAAATTCTGTGTTTGAAAAAAGGTTTGTTGAATTAATTCGGATGAAACTATTACGCTCCATACTTTGATTTTTTTAGGTAGTTTTTTTCTCCTTATAAAAGCATTGATAACGCTAGAAATAATATACTGTTTTCTACACTTATTGTGCATAGATAAGTCGTTCACCTTTTCTATCGCTGTTGCGATTTTTTCGACTCTTTTTAGACTACACTCATATATTTCAAAGACTTAAAGAAAGCCTTCGACAGTATTTCCCATGAAAAACTTGCGTCAAAATTAGAGAAAACGGCATCGACCGCATAGCCCTAAAATGGGTAGTAAACTACTTAACAGAGAGACCTCAAGTAGTAAAATTAATGCAATCATTTAGTACATCTCTCACAAGTAAATTTGGCATTCCTCAAGGTACCGTCCTCGGACCATTATTATTTCTTATATATGTGAATGACATTTTCCAACAGGAAATTAAAGGTGAATTAATGTTTTGTAATAAAAGGACAAACATGGGAACTAGTTAACAAGTTGGCAAATGAAGATATTACCTTCTTAAAATCATGGTTCGACAAAAACTTACTCACACTTAATGCTAAAAAAACAACATATATATTATTTTCATTACAGAAAATAACTGATCATAAAGTTAATATTGTTATTCACGACGTAAAATGTGATACCTAATGTTCTCTGTAAACAACATAATCCTATTTGTACTGTAATTAACTCTTCTTCCGAAATTAAATGTCTCGGTGTGATCATTGATCAAAACCTGAAGTGGAATAGTCACATTTCAGAGCTAGTGAAAAGAATAAGGAAATGTATATATATATTTGTTAGGTTAGGCTCCTTTTCAAAGTCGTTTAAAAATAATGAAAAATGTGTACTATGCCCTTGTTCATTCTTTACTTATCTACGGAATTATAGGTTGAGGAGGACCTTACAAAAAACAATCTAAACTCAGTAAAAGTTTCGCAAAGAATCATCATTAAAGTAATATTAAAAAAAATCTACCTTCTCAACACAATCACTTTTTAAATTGTTTCCAGTACCAAATGTCGATGACATATTCAAGCAAGCTTCCATTATAAAAATGTGTAAAGAAAAAAATAACAAAAATAATCAAGAATTATACAAACTAATGAGAAATGGAAACCAATTTATTACACCTTATTTTAAAACAACTCAAAAAATGCAAAATCATTATATTTTCCAAACCATAAAATACTGTAATAACTTCCCTTCTGAATTACGCTCTATCATCAACCAATCAGAACTAATAAATAAAATTAAACAATTTTTCAAAAAAATTTACAGTAAATAAACAAAAATTTTAACAAAACAAAAACGACTTCACAAAATGCTTTAAAAACTAAAAATATTATTTCGTACGATTGTTATTTTTGGAGTCGGTGTTATTCAAGGTAACTACATACATAGGTAGTTAGTTATAGGTGAGATGTGGAGACCTTGGCTGACACCGACTCCAAAAATAACAATCGTACGAAATTATTTTTTTACTTTTTAGTGCATTTTTTTAAGTCGTTTTTTGTTTTGTTAAAATTGTTGTTTATTTTTTTATTTTTAGTGGGAGCGTGCGTAAATAAGTTTTACTTCAAAAAAAGAATCATCGAAATCTGTTGGCGTAATATTGAGTTATTCGTCCATTTGTCGCGCACATACTTATTGCAAATTTAAGACATATATGGTTTTCTCATAGATCCCATTTGTCAGAACTGGACCAAATTAAAATGGGACCACACGGGAAGCACCAGCTTTCTAATAAAAAAAATAATCATCAATATTAATTCACCCAATCGAAAGATCTGAGGTAAACAACATAAAAAAATAATAAAAAAACCGTCGAATTGATAACCTCCTCCATTTCGAAGTCATTTAAAAATAAATAATTTTATACAAAACATATATTATTATAACTTACAACTTACAACCTAAGTAAGAATCGTGGCTCCCTTGTCAGGCACAAGAGCTCCTCTTTTCTGATAAGGTATTCATGACTAATAACGACCTTTATTATAATATTTTGTAAAATATATATGTAACTCATGTTTAATATTAAATAAAAAAAAAATTAAAAAATGATTTTGAGCCCTCGTTCTTTAACAATAACTACACAAATTATCAGCCATAGCGCAAATCAAATAACTAAACTAAAAACACAACACTGACAAACGAAGCGTTGTCAATCAACCATGCCAACAATGCCCTTTACACAGCAGACAGTCTACGCGGCCGTGTCACGAGCCCCGAATGCGACTTGCCCCACCCCTTTCCTTACCCCGCGGGCACCTGTTCATACTAAAGTCACGTGAAATGTGCGTGCGATCTAAATTAATTAAAAAAAATAGGTTGCCGTTCAAAATTTTGTTAGATCTTTGCAGTAATCGTTTTAACATAGCTATCCTAACAACTTGACGAAAAAAAATTGGACGGAGGATTTTTCCGGAGCAATATTTTTCACAGATATCAAAAAAGCATGTTCCAAAAGAAAAAAATGTTGGATCTTTTGATTAAATAAAGCAAACACCAATATAAAGGCACTCCGTGACCAAAATTGGAGGGAGGAATTTTCCCGGCAACAATAGAATTAAAAAACAAATCTCTTTTTAAAAAAACACTTTCCCTACAAAAATATTGTTGGATTTCTATTTAATCAGGTGGATATAAATTAATACTAACAATATGTGAAGAGTTTTCGAAAGAAATACTTTTCCAGCGAGAGTTATAATTTTTTTTCAGTTTTTGCTCAAAATAACTAACTTCCCGTTAAATATTTTGTTGGATCTTTTGTCATTCGTCATCCCTAAATACCTGCAAAGTAACTGCAAAGATTCATCGACGGAGGAATTTTTGCATACCTCAAACTCTTTATTGATTGGCCTATCTGTTGTTTCATTGATGGAGGTGGCAGATTATTGCAGACTAATAAATTAATAATTTCTGTACAGCTGTTTTCGTAAATAAACACCTCAAGGATGTTTAAATCGCCAAGATTTAGATTAATTTCTGATCCTTTTGAAGGAATATTTCAATTCTTATTTGCAATATTTTTCTGGGTGATAGTTAGTTCTTGTACTTACACTGTGTGCAGTTGAACACATCTACTAGTTTTCAGAGTGTATTACCATCTGCATGCTCTCTGGGTACAAGCGGGTTGTAAAAGTTCTCAATTCTGATATTATCGTTACAATTACACATAATGTCGGATAGAGCTATTTCGTTGGTATATTAAAAGAACTGTGGCTAAAAGTAAATTGCTTATAATATCATATAAAGAAATTATACTCGTATTAGTCGAAAATGAAAAATTCGTGTTAGTTTTATTTTTAATGATTTCAATTTTCTTTTCAAGTAATTGTTATTTACGATTTCAATTGGTAGACCGGGTGTAACGTTAATACAGCTTTGAAATTTTTATTGATGTCTTTCGCTGGAATCGGAGAGAATTTTTAAGTGGGAGACCAAATGAAAGTATTGTATTGACTTGAATTAGAAATAAATAAGAGTACAACATGTCTAATGTTGGTAAGTTCCTTAAATCACTGGAAGGTGAGTCCAGCCAAGACTCTGCTTGTTATTCTGTTAATGTGTGAAAGAAAATTTAATTTGCAATAAAATACAAAAACGGTTAGGACTTTAATTTCATTGACAGAACTTCGTTGATTTCGTGGTCCGGTGACAGATTATTACTCATTTTATGTGTTCAGCTGAATTGCTGAATTTTTTAGGTACTTTATAAATTCCTTTTACACGATCCGAGTGCGTAATATATAGAGTAAACTTGTTTTGTATTTTCAAATGAGTATGATGTTAGAATGGAGAGGTTTTGTTTGAGGCCTTATTACTATTTTTTTTCAGCTGAAACTAATACCATCACATAACGGGAAGCCATCAGAGCAGTGCCATGGATCTTCCCAACCCAGAGAGTGTTTCCATCAAGACTGAACTATGGTCGCAGGAAGAAGGCTCAGGTGAAATGGCGTACACGGATGTAGAAATCCATCTCCCGGATGTGAAGAAGGAATGTTTGCAGTATGCTGAGAGTGTTCAGCCAACTAGTAAGTTGCATTGCGTATATCGCAGAGGTGTTTCAGATGGACGCAGTCAGGACAGCTGCTTGTTTTCTATTTCCCCTCGTATTGAGTATTATCGTATCCTTCTGAATTTTGCTATTGATGAACTAAGACCGCGTATAACTTGTTACTCCCACAAACTCTTAATTATTTAAGCTGTTGCCACACCATATTTTATAACTTATGTAAATCATCTCGCTTTAACCTGCACTCCGAAAAACTTTGGGATTGGGTAAAAGATTCCATAAGTCAACACAAGATATTTAGCAGAGCTCAATAGGGTGAGGTTTGTCTAGGTATTGACGATGGATACGTTTGCCCGGCTGAATCGGATGACACTGGTTCAGGGAGACCTTTTGATTTCTCCAGCCGGATCGCATTGGGAGGAATGGATGCTTCCATCACTCCTGGATATTATTACCCATCCCTCATACCTCTTTTCTTCTCAAAACTCTCCTTTTTCTAAAAAAGATCCTTATCACTGCGTTCCCAAATGTGATATGGGCCTTAAGATATATTGTTTTCCTCGGACCCTCCTGTGTGGAGCTATTGAAATTTTTGATATTTATTACACGCCCTAGTGGGCTTTTCTTATAGAATGTTTACAAACTATTTGTATCAAAGTAAATACTTGTAAATTTAAACAATAAAGAAAAATGTAAAGATAATGACAAAAAAACGTTGAAACAAAACACAAAACAAAATACATAGATAAAAATGTAAACAGAAACTAAGAATCCTCACAATTGAATCTAAAAGATTCTTCAAAACAAAATTGTAGCAGCATAGAAGTTATTTGGTTGTATGTACCAAATATCTATTTGTGTCTTAAAGTATAAAAGTGATAACATTTATACTGATTAGTTTTGAGATGAAATATATCGCCCAGATCAGAATATTTATCTATTTATTTATTTATTTCACAGTCTCGGAATCGGAGAATTTTGATAAGCTAGTGTCCTGGTGTTATTGAAGTAAAAAGGTAATAAATGTCGGCATGATTTTTTGGGAACATGGATATTGATAAATTGAAGTAATTCAGGACAGTCAATTTTGTAATGCAGTATTTTATGTAATATTATTAAATATGTGCTTATTCGTCTTTCTGAAAGTTTCAATAGTGACATTTTATCCAGGAGGTAATTGTCAATGTTTTGTACAGGAATATTGTAAAAGGGAGCCAATAACGTAGAGTTATACTCAAGTTGGCATATAACACGATAAATATGCCCAAATTATTTAAATCTTTTGCAGCTCTCAACACAAAACCAATAGTCTTAAGAGCCTTAATATATTAATATGACCTACAAAGATGAGTTTACCGTTGAATAAAATGCCTAGATTATTTGTTTAATTTATTTATATCTACATATTTACTTAATATATTATATTTATTTCATAAACTTTATAAATTTATTACATAATTGTTTATTATTCTTTATTTTTTGTTAATAATTTAATGCTACTGTGGTATGATCACCCTCTTATTGCATCTGGTAAGCCACAACAGGTACCTTGTATTTACATATTTAATATTTAGTTTACAGTATAATGTTATTTTTGTCAACAATGAGCATACTGCCCAGCTGTAATAATTATTAATTAGTAATGTTTAAATAACTGTACTCAGTGCTTCTTTTGTAGGTTTATTATTATATTTCTTTTAAGTTTGGGTATATGTATGTTTCTTTTTTTTTTTAAATTACTTTATTGTAAAACTGCATATCTCGATACAGGAATCCCCTAGTGAGATGTGCAGCTTATGTTTTCATGTATTTCTTATTTTTTTCAATAAATAAATAAATAAAATAATAATTTTACTAACACAATTTAAATTTTCATCATTTAATGAATACTGAAATAATATAGGATTATTTATTTTGGAAAAATGAATGAATTAACAATTATTTATGTTCAATGCTTCACCCGTACACCATTCAAAAAGATATCTCAAGTTAGTTTGTAGTATAATGCAATCATTAATGTGGTTAATCTCTTTATATAGTTTGATGTCATCTGCAAACAGTAGAACTTTTATATCAGTAAATACATCAACAATATTATTTATGAATATTAAAAACAAAATGGGCCCTAAATTTTTTTTATTTTTTATTATTTGAAATACATACATGACAGATTAACAGAAGAAAAATACAAGGAACTAATTACAATAAAGTAAGTAATACCAGTGGCGCAGCGTGGGTGTCGGCCGCCCGAGGCGGAGGAAAAATTCGCCGCCCCCTGGTTTTTTGGGTACTTTAAGCACTGGCGGGGGGGGGGGAATCCCATATTTTATATTGCGACCTGTTTATACACTTAGCGACTTTTTTAATAATCACATTTCACGAGTGTCCTTCCAACGAAAATCATGTTTATTAATCCTACAACAAAGTTTATAACTATTGTCGGAAATCGAGAATGGTATCCATGTAAAAGGATTTTACATCTCGAACGTTTACACCGTGTTTCGCCACTGGAGCGCTTTTTGCCGCAATATGGCACTATTTAAAATACCTAGGATTGTTTTGCTGCCAATTTTTGATAATTTACCCTTATTTGTAAGTAATAATTAGTAGTATAATATATATTTTTTAAATTGTATGAATATGTGATAATCAACAAATGACAGGTGAATTCATTGGCTATGTAGAACTATAAGCAGTTTGTATGACTCCATATTAAAATTCGGGGATATGATTTTTTTTAATGTGGGCGGAAATTATTCAAAATGATCACTAAAAAATCTCAAGCAATCGGAGAAAAAAGTTTTAAATTGCGCTGTCGCTCCAGTGATTCAAACACAAGGCAGGTTTCACCTTACGATTGATTCTGCGTTACAGTCCCTAAATAATATTTACACACGGAACAATCAATTTCTCAGAATTTTGCAGCATTTGGTATGCAACTCAAATGTAAAGCTTCACTCGGTACACAATGAATCTGAAACTCGTTATTTAATTAACCGTTATATTCTGACCGCAAAACCAGTTTAAATTAAATCTGTATGCGGTGAATTAAAACTACACTCAGAACATGAAAGTGGTTTTTCTTTGATTCTGTCATTAAATAAATAGTCTGCAACTAGAATTTAATGACTGCACACCGAATAAGAGATTTTTTCCGTCGAAATGTGTCAGCAAATCAATCCATGTTACATTCTGAACATAAAACTGGTTTAAATTAAATCTGTACCTGGCGAAGTAAAACTACACTCCGAACTTAAAAATGGTTTTCTTTGATTCTGGCAGCACATACATAGTCTGCAACTAGAATATTATAACTGCATTATTATAACTGATTTTTTTTTCGGAAATTGTCAGCAGATGAAACCACAACACAAATTTTACATTCTGAACACAAAACTAGTTTAAATTATATCTGTAGGCGGCGAATTCAAACTACACTCAGAACATGAAAACGGTTTCTCTTTGATTCTGGCAACACATACATAGTCTCGACTAGAATTTCATGGCTGCACTTCGAATAAGAGAATGTTTTCCTTCGGAATGTGTTAGCAGATGAAACCACAATGGGAAATTTAAATTCTCAACACAAAATTGGTTTAAATTAAGTCTGTATGCGGCGAATTAAAAGTACACTCAGAATATTATAATGATTTTTCTTTGATTCTGGCAGCAATAGAATTTTATAACTGCACTTTGCACGAGTTCCTTCGAATCGTAGATGTATCCGGTATTCAGTAGATGAATCCACAATTGGAATTTTACATTCTGAAAAATATCTTTAAATTTTTGCCTGTCAAGATTTGCGCAAAAAATTTCCGGTTCTTCTCATGCATTTAAAATGTTCTTTTGTATTGGTAATTTTTTTTTACCCTTTGCGAAAAACATAATTTTTCTAAAATCTAGATAAAATAATTTTTCCGACGTGTTTATTATAGCATTTTTATTTCTAAATATTAGAATTTTGATATTGGAAATGTAAATTGGCCCAAAAAAACACACCTGCGAATATTCGAATTAAAGTAGGTACCTACTTAAAATAGAATACACTTAAAATTTTAAATACAGATTCCTTTTCCTAAATAAAAATGTAACAAAACTGTATTTTCACTTTTTATCGATATAAACTTAGATATGAAGTTTTCAAATATTAGTAAATTAGTTAATATTGATTTATTTGAACAATAGCCATGTTGGAGGGGAGTTGTAATATTTTTTATGTTTATAGATATTTTATCGAGTACAATTTTTTCAAAAAGTTTAGATATCGATAATTGGATACATATTGGTCTGTAATTTGTAACATCCGTTTTGTCTCCCTTTTTAAAAATAGGTGTAAGAAAACTATGTTTCCATGTATTAGGGAAACAACCTGTGATTAATTATTGGTTAAAAATTACACAAAGAGGAACAGATAAGCTGTTTAGATATTCTTTAATTAACACAGGTGGAATGTTGTCATGCCCAGCACTTTTTCTAGCATCTAACAAATTTACATGCTTTTTAATATCATTAATTTCAATGTGTATTTCAGATATGTTCAGACTAAGATTCGTCGAAAATTTGGGAATTTCATTATCAGGTATATCCTTTTCATAGACAGACTTAAAAAATCAGCGAATAAATTTACAATATTTTATCACTACATCCAATTTTACCATTGAAATTCATAGAAGTTGGAATACCCGAATTATTATTTTTTTGTGAATTAGTGTAGTTCCAAAATTGTTTTGTGTTTACATGAATATCATTTTCAATTTTATCAATATAATTTTTATAACACATTTTAGATATTTTACAACAATCCTTTCTTAACAATTGAAATTCATTAGAGTCACTTGAAAATCTCGATTGCTTGTAATTTTTTTGAGCAATTTTTTTATTGTATGTTAAGGTGATCAATTTAGCACTAAACCAATTTGGAAAATTAACAATTTTATCATGCGGAGGGGCACAAAATTTGCAATAGCATCCTTTAGAATATCATAAAATTTATTTACGTTGTTATTAATGTCTGTGCTTTCCAGAAAGGACCAATCAGTTGTATTTAAGTAATCAGAAATATTTGGAAAATTTGCTTTAAAGAAGTTATAACATGACTTGACATTTTTATGATCATTATCGATTCATTTATTGTTGTGAAGCAGATGATGGTGGGAAATATACGCATCCTATTATAAACTTGCCGGCGTTTTTATTTTGAAGCATCACAAAAATTAGTTCAACATCATGATGTTTGTGTTTAATAATTTTAGAATACATTTTTTTTATTTATGGCGATGAGTACTCCACCACCTGGCGTCTTCCTACTGGTGGACGAATTTCTATCAAGGCGATGTAGTTAGATATGCCTAACTCGGCAGTGTTTATATCGGGGTCGAGCCAGGTTTCTGTCAATTTTTTTTATTTAATATTTGTTTGTTTTTACAATAATAATACATTTTTTTTACATGTTAAACAGATTTGTAATATTAATATAATAAAAGCCTGTCCTCACCATAAAGAGACAAGGCTCTTGTGTTTGGTGAGTGAATGCATACTCAATTATGTTATCAATGTTATCATTTGAGTAGGTGAATAATAATATTGCAACTATTAAAGAGAAACTTGAGATGTGTCGATTAACAGATTTAAATGAACTGAAATAGTAATGTAACTCTTACAGTTGTTTCAGGTAATTTTTTAATTTAGTTTGGAATTTACTTTTATTTTCAATAATTTTTACTTCTAATGGGAGTTTGTTGAAATAATTTATACCATGATACAGATAGGAATTTTGGATGTGCTTAGTATTAAATTTTGGGATTTTAATATTGTTTTGATATCTTGCTGAGATATTGAAATGTAATTTTTTTACCTGTATTTCTTTGAAAGTTTGTAGAATTGAATTTATATAAATTGTCTATTGTAGTTACTTTGAATATTGAAAAGATTTTTTCGGTAGAAAATGTTGATGGTTTTTTCAATATAATCTTAATTATTAATCTTTGAACTATTTTGAGAGGATTTAAAATAACATCATATGTTCCTCCCCATCCTATAATACCGTATTGTAATATAGATTGAACAATTGCATAGTACACTCTTTTTAGGTTTTCCAGTCTAAGAATATTTCTGAGTCTTATAAATATATATATACATTTCCTAATTCTTTTGACAAGTTCACAAATATGTGTTTTCCATTTAAAATGTTGATCTATATATACACCAAGATATTTAATTTTGAAAGTTGAATTCAGTGTAGAACATTCTGGAGTGCAATTAGTTCCACTACATTTACTCTGATGTATTAGAATTTTTATTTCTGGTTTAGATTTAAATTTATTGATAGAGAATGGGATAAAGTTTGTTTTTTCGGTATTTAAAGAGAGGAGATTTTTATCGAACCAGTTTTTCAGTGTATTGATGTCAATATTCGCTAGGTTGTTCACAGTATTCCAATCAGCACCTTCAATTATTATGACAGTGTCATCAGCATAAGATATTATTTTTCCGTTTATTCTTTGTGTGAATATATCATTTACATAAATGATAAACAGTAACGGCCCCAGGACTGTACCTTGAGGTATACCAAAATTGCTTGTATCTTGTTGGCTAAGCACATTGTTGATTTTTACAACTTGGGGGCGTTTGAAAAGGTAGCTTTTTATCCATTCTAGAGCTGTACCGTTTAATCCAATGTTTCTTAATTTAGTTACGAGTTTGTCATGTGATATGCTGTCAAACGCTTTTTTGAGATCTATGAAAATTCCAATACATTTGAATGATTTATCTAATGAATTGAGAACAAGGCTAGTTAATTTTGCAATTGCATCCTGTGTGCTTCTACCTTCCATAAATCCAAACTGATTTTCATCAATTATTTTATTACATTTTATAAACTGGTTCATTCTTTTTTTTACTATCTTTTCAAAAATTTTTGCTATATTTGAGATTACTGATATTGGTCGGTAGTTGCTTACTTCTTCTGGATTACCAGATTTAAATATTGGAGTAATGATAGTTTGCTTGTAAATAGATGGGAACACACCGCTTTGGAAACTTAAATTTACTATATGCATTAATGGTTTAGAAATTTGATTTTTAATATTTTTAAAAATATTAACCGTAACTCCATCAAATCCCGGTGCAGAACCTCCTTTCATATCGTTTATGATAGATACTATTTCATCCTCTGTTGTGACTTGAAATGTTGCTATTTTATTTTCTGTATCAATATTGCAATCTGAAATTGGGTTGGTATTTATGTGATTTGCAAGATTTTTTCCTATGTTTGCAAAGAATGTGTTAAATATATTTGCAGCTTTTGACGGGTTTTCTTTACAGCATATTTTCGAGTTATCGTGAGTAATAGCATTGATTTCATTATTCCTGCATTTTTTCTTATCAATTATTTCATTTATAACCGTCCACACTCTTTTACTATCATTTTCCGCCTGATCAATCTTTTGTTTATAATAACTTTCTTTTCTGTGTTTTATAATATATGAAAGTTTGTTTTTATATGCCTTAAAACTGTTTAGTAAATTTTTATTATTTGGTTGTTGGGTAGTTAACTTGTAAAGGGCTTGTTTATGTCGTACAGATATTATAAGACCATGGGTAATCCACGGTTTTATAGGCTTGTACTTAGATTGTTTGGATTTGGAAATATTAATATTTTTTGTCGAATCGTTTATATATGTAGATATTTTTTCTTCAAACAAATTGCAGCAAATATTGACATCATTACATTGTAGTAATTTATTCCAGTTTTCTGATTCAAATTTATGTAGTAACGTATCCATATTAAGTATTTTTTTTGAGGCATTAATTTGGTTAGGTAATGGAGAAGATGGATTACTGCATTTATAATTAAATATACATGAATAATGATCAGTGATAGTCGTATGTATGACAGCTGAGGTTATATTTTTAATGCAAGGGATATTTGTAAATATATGATCTAGACACGAAGGCCGTTGACCTCGGACGTTTCTTGTATAATGATTTATGCATGAGATGTAGTTTAGTTCAGCTAACATATTAAGGTAATCATCTTTATTCTTACTAGAGGAATCGTTTGCAATATTTTAATTCACATCTCCCACAAGAATATTATTTTTATTTCTAAAATTTAGTAAAATGTTTTTTAATCCATCTATAAATTGTGGTAGTATCGATTTATGTGTACGATAAATAGCAATAATATTATAATATTTATTCACATCTTTAATTTCTATATTTAAAATGTTAACATTTCTAATATTAATTATCTCTCTAATATTGATAATATTATATTGGTTTGAAATGAATATTCCAATACCAGAGTTTTTGTTAATTTTTGTTATTGTTGTATGATATGAGTACCCAGGAATAGAGTAGTTCAATTCGCCTGCAGAATGTGTTTCAGACAACACAATCAGGCCCGGGAAAAAATTTAAATCTTTTAATGATATTATTAATTCTTCTAGGTTTTTTTCTATGCTTCTAATATTTATATGAAATAGGGTAAATCCTTTTTCAGTACAAATTAAATTGAAATCTCTTAAGGAGTGACATAATTTTTCTTCTATACACATTTTTTTATCTAGTGCGTTACATAAAAAATCATTCATTTTTATTTTTTTTTAGAATTTGAGTAAATAAAAAATTCCAAAATCTATTCATAGTCAATGCGCTCTCTAGCAATTTGAAGCATTTTTTGACGGTATAGACATTTTATGCTATCGACTCTATGTTCAGTGGAATAATTTGTATCAAACCTTTTATTTTGGATACAGCAATTGTTGCATATTGGCATTTTTTCTTTATTTTCACATTTTGAAAGTGTGTGCTCCTTAGTGCAATGTGGGCAAATGGGGGGCTGCGTCCTGGCGAGACATCTTTGTGCTGTGTGACCGAATTTGAGGCAATGGTAACATTGGGTGATCGGATTGCAGTCCTCTACGTACACTCTTTGGAATTTGATATTTATTTTTTTTTTATCAATAAGTATTTTTCTTAATTTACCGGTTGTTTCAATAATGTAGTTGGTGGTGTCATTTTCTTTTCCTTCATTGTACTTGTTTTTTAATTCCTTGATGAGTTTAATGTTATTTTTGTCGTCTATGGTTAATCCTTCATTTTGTTGAACAATCCCATCTATAATTTCCTCTTCAGACAATTGGCATTGTAGCCTTTTCAACATTAAGAACGGTTTCTTTTTTTTTATTTCTTCGGCTGATATTTCTTTTCCAATTACCTTATTTATTTCTTCAGTTAATTTTTCTGCTTCTTCTTTTTTTTGGCATGAAATCAGTAATTTCTGTTCTCCGATCTTTTTTACTCCATTAACTCCGACTTTTATTTTTGATAAATTAATATTTTTTTGAATTTTTATTTTTATATCCTCGGCCTTCAAGGTGTTTTTTGAGGTAACTAATATGGCATATTTCTGTTCTGTGTTGTATGATGTATTTACAAAGTTTTTATTGTCACCTGACATTTGCATAGGATTTTTTGTTATTAGGATGAAATTCTTCAAGTTTCTGTGTGTAGTGATGATTATTTTTAATATTAATTTCTTGTAAATCTATAATCTTCTTTTGTAGACTAATTAGTTCGTGTTGAATTTTTTCTTCCAGTGTTGTAATATTTTGTTCTAGTGATGATTTTATTTTTGAGTCCTTCACAGAAGTTATTTTATTTATTAACTCTTTGATGTTTCTAAATATTACTTCTGTTTCCATATTGGTTGGAATGGATCGCCCAGATGGGCGGGTTATTAATGTATGTAATAGTAAACTATATTTATTTTTTTACTTGTCACAAAAAAAATCGCGACTGTACTCCTTCGATGCGGAGCATGTAATGAAATATTATGATACTCGATAAAAAGTAGATATATTATGATACTCGATAAAAAGTAGATCTGGATAATCTAAAGTTCTGTAGTTTGGTGCGCATTCCCCTCGTATTTTGGTAGTACCTATATCGAAAATTGATGTTTAGAGGATTTCTTTGTTTGTTTTTTTTTGCTGTATTTTTAGCTATTATCCTCGGAACTGAGTTGATATATTTTATGGTGAGTTTCGATTCACCATCCTTGATGCGTGCACTCAGTTCAGATCGTAAGTCCATCAATTGTTTTCGCTGAAGAAGTGTTTGGTCCTGGTAAATCCTTATGTAGTCTGGTAGTTTTTGTTAATTATATAATAATCGAACTAAAGCCACGATTTCAGGAGATGACAGCATATCTAGCATAAATCACGGGGGTATTGCGATCCTAGCTCGCCAGGGTTTACGTTTGACAAAGCTGTCAATTGGCGCGTACTTAACTTTCGAGTACTTGGCATGCCGCGTTTCGTCAGCAGGTGCATCATTCTTATCATTCATTCTATGTACCCTGTACCGACCGGGCTCAAAGAAAATCACCTTGGACTTTTTTAATGATCTGTCGTGTTTTCTCGAGCGGGTCGTGGGACTTTCCGATACTTACTATTTTCATAACTGGCGATATTAACATACATCTAGAGCGTCCGGAGTTACCCAACACAGTCAAATTTAGTGACTTACTAGATTGCTTTGGATGCCGTCAATGGGTTAATGCTCCAACTCACGATGCAGGAGGAACTTTGGATATTTTTGTCTCAAAGTCAAGCGGCCCACCTTTGGTAGCAGATAGCGTGGATGTAGGGCTATCAGACCACAGGCTAATTCGCGTAGAAATTGATTTTAACCCACCGAAAATCCCTTACGTAACCATCACCTCTAGAGCATGGTGGTTTTAACTTTGACGATTTCTTGTCAGAGCTAAAAGCTTCACCGCTATGCAAACAAAGCGTTTGGGAAACAGAATCACCAACCAAACTGGCAAATTATTACAATACTGTTCTTTCAACTCTTTTAAACAAATACGCTCCTACTTCTACAAAAACTCGGCGACTACGAAAATCTGATGACTGGTTTGACGAAGAATGTCGGAGCCAGAAAAGATCAATGCGCAAATTGGAGAGGGCCTACAGACACTCGGGGGTTATTACGCGGGACGATTGGATACGGGCTCAAAAAGAATATACGTTATTAATTCGTTTGAAAAGGTCTGAATATTGGACAAGTAGGATCGACTCCGAGCGTCAAAACCCGCGAAGTCTGTGGAACTCAATAAAAACAGTCGGGGCCGACGTCCGTGCACAAAATGCAACTGACATAGCTCCGGAAATCTTCTCTAACTTTTTTCTTGATAAAATTAAGTCAATATGCGCCCAAACAGCCTCCGCCTCACCACCATCTTTTACTAAATGCAGTAGCGGAAACTTATCTGCCTTCAAACCTACATCCCTTGAAGAAGGGTGATTTCCCAAAACCCCTCAAATCAGCCGTCGTAACTCCATTAATAAAAAAACCGCAATTGGACGCTGAAGATCTTTCATATTACCGACCCGTTTCAAATCTTCCATTAATATCCAAAATCCTAGAAAAAATCACTGCTTCACAGATAATATGTCACTTAAATTCTAATGAACTGCTGACTAAATACCAATCCGCATATAGAAGGTTTCACTCAACGGAAACTGGATTACTACGTGTTTTGTCGGATATAACTCTTGCTATCGAGTCGGGTAAACTGGCACTCCTTTCAGTCTTGGACATGAGTGCCGCTTTTGACACGATTGACCATGATTTCCTTATTAAACGATTAGAAGAATCCTTTGGCTTAAACTGCGGTGTAAAAGACTCGCTGATATCCTACTTGGTCAACCGCGTACAAGCCGTTAAAGTGGGGAAAAACGTACTTAGAGTAGGTAAAGGTTATATGGATTCTCTGCTGTATTGTCCACTCTGGGAGTTTACTATGAAAAAAAACCGTTATACTGTGAGGTGTTTTTATATGCACTTAGTAACTGCTTTCCACTGCGATCGAGTGCAAACTGAAATGAGAGAGGTCAAAAGGATGGAAGGGATCAAGAAACTGTTCATTGCTCCAGCACAAATGCTAATCACGATCAATACAAAAAGCACTCCGCAATGGTATTACCTATTCACAACGAATTCTTAATGTACTACGCCTTTTCATTGTATTCTTGTATTGTTTTTCCAGGTAGCGTAAATGTGGAGACTGTACCCATCAAGGCAGAACCAGGACCCCGAGAAGAAGATGAAGAGGGACATCATTATACGGAAATAGACATAGACCTGCCAGATGTAAAAAAGGAATGCTTAGAATTCTCTAAAAGTGCTTCTGGTAAAATTTATTTTAATTTGTCTGAATTTATTTGAATAATTTTCATGTTTCATTATAGAAACCTACTTATTGAGCTTTACCCGCCATTATTTTCAGACATGGTAACGGACCTGAAGACGCATCCTGGAGAAAAACGTCATTCATGTTCCCATTGTAACTACTCCTTCTCAAAGAAGTCATCGTTATTAAGGCACTTGTACACCCATACTGGAGAAAAACCTTATTCATGTCCCCATTGCAACTACTCCTGCTTACAAAAGTCGTCGTTAACAGTGCACTTACGCATCCATACTGGAGAAAAACCTTATTCATGTTATTACTGCAGCTATTCATGTTCTCAAAAGGAACATCTAAGAAGTCACATTTTCTCGCATATTGGAGATAAACCTTTTTCATGTTCCCATTGTGACTACTCCTCGTCACGTAAGTCAGATTTAATAGTGCACTTACGCACACACCCTAGAGAAAAGCCTCATTCATGTTCCCGTTGTAACTACTCCTGCTCAACCAAATCAAATTTAACGAGGCACTTGCGCACCCATACTGGAGAAAAACCCTTTTCATGTCCCCATTGTAACTACTCCTGCTCACATAAGCCACATTTAACAAGGCACTTACGCACTCATACTGGAGAAAAACCTTTTTCATGTCTCCATTGTAGCTACTCCTGCTCAGACAAATCACATTTTACGAGGCACTTGCGCATCCATACTGAATAAAAACCTTGTTTGTCTTCCTACTGCAGCTATTCATGTTCTCTAAATTTAAAATGTTATTACAAATAGACAACTTTTCAACACTAGTTGTTTACAACATTGGTTCCTCTTAACTCTAGTATTTTTACATTCTACAAATCTTACCTTTCTTAAAAAAGCTCAATTTTTTTTAAATGTAATTATTATTCTGAATTTAAAAACGAATCATTACTTTGACAAAAACATAGCTTTTAAACTTTGCACAGAATTTTAATGGATTTGCAATAAGATAACACCAAATTTTATAAATTTGAAAAAGTGTTATAGTTAATTTAGTGTAAGGAACTAAAAAAAATACTGGCTATATCTTAAATGTATTTTCTCATTAATAATTTATTTGCTGTTATTTTAACATCTTGGTTGCTCCTTGATACTATTGTTTCAATTTTTTAAGTTAATTTTTTAATGCAATAATTATTTTACGCATAAGTACTACGAGCGAATTGATATATTCTAATGTTCAGATTAGTTCCCTGAACCAAATTGTAACATGACACTTCCAGAGTTGTTTTATGTTAATTCATCTGGAATAAATTACTAGTTATTCATTTATTCCCAGTCAAAAAGTTAATTTAATTTTAAATACAAATTAAAGATTTCTAAAGTTTTACATATGCTGCTGATTTTTAATTTGTTGATTTTAGCCCTTTATTTACTGTATGAGTACCTACCCTTTTTATTTGTTGTACTAAGTAATGTTCGTTCATTTTATTCTTTTTTTTATATTATTTAGATAGATTTGCACATCCCACGCGTCTAGATGTGTAAATGGAATAAAAACATTCATTTCTTATAAATATTAAAATTCAATTACGCCAATGTAATAATTCTTTTTAGTAACGAAATTAAATTTTTAAAAATTTTAAACTTATCGATTATCATTTTTTTTTAATAATAATAAAATTAATTAATCACCGCTTTTTGTAATTTCTTGTATTCAAGTAGGTACTTACGAGTACCTATACTTTTTTGTCTTTTCTTGTATGTGTTCATTTTTAGTTTTCAGTGTACTTTATATCCTGAAGAAGAAACCATTCGTTTGGAATAATGTATGTAGATTTCTATATTAAATAATTATGTAACAAAGTTAGTTAATTTGTTGTGATTTTATTTTCATTTTAAAAGTAAGTTGGTTGATACTATCCTAGATGAGGAATTAGAGCCCCGCAGAGAGACTTAAGTCACGGTAACTATCTCCTGTCGGCGTTCATTCCGGTCATCGATATCAAAAGGGGACAGCTGCGGCTTAAGGTGATGAAGTACCGACTACTTTCATTCTATTTCATTATCAATGTGTAACGAAAGATGCGTGTTACTTATGATATGTTAATAATAAATGTATTGTGTACTCTGAAATGTAAACGTAAGTGAATGTAATGCCCAAAAGAAATAAAATATGGCTAGCTCAACAAAATGTATAGATTTATTAAATCATAGTCATAATTATAAAATACGGCATAAGACTCAGATAGCAATTTAAATGTGATATATTAACTCTGGGTCTAAGGCTCTTAAGATCACCTCAGATAGAATTTATGTTAAAATATGATAAATAATGTTACGATGTAAAATTGATTCTAATGATCTAGGCGGCTAAGCTAATTAATTTAAAATTGTAAGCGTGGAC
This sequence comes from Limnephilus lunatus, assembly GCA_917563855.2. NCBI lineage: Eukaryota > Metazoa > Arthropoda > Insecta > Trichoptera > Limnephilidae > Limnephilus > Limnephilus lunatus. The sequence goes on along the minus strand of OU830595.1, from coordinate 25,575,816 downwards.
GCCATCTCATTGAAATTTAACATCCCAACGAGAAAAGATGTGAACTGAATTTTAAAGGTTAACCATTTTAATGAAGCTAAATAAAAATAAGATTGAGATTACCATTACGGAGATCGATAATTGCTTGACGCCGGCCTCTGTCTGGTTTTCTGTATTGCGGTGACATCCTTCGTGCTGTTCCATAAATATACTAACCCCTAGATCGATATCTTCCGGACTTCTCCATAGTAGTGATGTGGTCGTCAAACTTAACCACGGATGAACCCATAAAACGATATATGAGGCGCGAATTGACTAAAAGATAGAGGAAGTTTATTTAATTTTTCTTTTATTTAATTTTAAATTTAAAACCCTTCAGGGTTTGAGCTATATTATTGATACTGCTCATAAAAATTCTGACAAATGCCGGCGATTTCTTGAGAATTTCCGCATTTCAATAAAATCAACATAATTTGAATATTTCTGAACGTATCCAAAAACTAATAACTGTATTTAAAAGGTGATTAAATAAGCTTTCAAATTATATCATTAGAAGTAAGCATTTTATTCTAGAAATATTGATATTTTGGATGCAAACATTAAAAAGTTTTAAAAGTGACTCACCTTACATTGTTTCCTTTAAAAACTGAACTAAAATAACTGATAACGTAAAAAGAAACGCATTTCTAGTAGTCAATATACGCTTTCAATTTGTGTTATTAGAAGTAAGCTTGTTATATTTGAAATATTAAAATTTTGAATGCAAACATAAAGTTTCACCTAACATTTTGGTGAACGTATGACGTCATAAATACGAATAATTTTATCTTTTTTGCGGATATCTATGGAACTCAAATCGTAGTGTAGGGTTGTCTCTTTCTATCACTTTTTAAATCATATATCTCGTCATTATAGTAAGGGAGATAAAATGACTTTTATGAGACCAGATGAGCTGACCCATATATGGGTCAAATTTACTTTATGTCAAATTGTTGTTTGACCCATATATGGGTCTAATTTACTTAAGAGGTAATCTTGTTTTCACGTATTTATAATGTTTTGTTTTGATATGTCTGTCTTTATATATCTCACGAGTTTTTCTAATACTTTCAGCTCGAAACACCAAAGTGACGGATATAGTGTCAGGCTGCCTACTTTCTACCCCTACAGCTGGCAGGCTGGCGGAGACTACTAGTGCTGGTCGCTGGAGTACACTCATTTCCTTCAGTAACGTTGTGGTGTCATGCCGGGAGATGGGGGGCTGACTTATTCCACCACTTCCTGGCACCGCTGTCCTTGAGAGAACACAAGAAGGAAGAGTCTCCACCAGAATCGACAAGAACGACACATTCTCTGTACGCCTTTTCTATTCTGTACTTTATATTTTTGTCAGTAGAGTGAGTACAAAAACAGTGTGTAATACAGTTGTGAATGTTGAATGCTTGAGCAGGTGAATGAGTTTTTTATATCGTGGGAAGTATGTTTACAAGAGATGGGAAGGTTGATAGAGATATTGAAAGAAGGGTAAATGCAGGTAACTCTATTAATGGAGGATTAAATGGCGTTGGCGCTATCAAAAAAACTGAAAAGTCTAAAGAAGTGAAGATAGCAGCCCACAATGGAGTACTGTACCTGATGTATGGCAGTGAGGAACTGGCAGAGGGAAGATGAAAGTAGACTGAATGCTGTAGAAATGAGATCTCCGAGGCGTATGTGTGGTAAAATCATGTATAGTCGCTTTCTGCCTGTACAGAGTATAAATAAAGCAATATATGTATATTTTACGCAGCAAAGTGTTTATTGGTCAAATCGAATGTACGAGTATAGTTTCATATCAGTGATCGTTGAACCGGTGGATGAAATTTTTAGCTATAAGTTAAAGTGGTTTCTTTACTTTATTTATAAGTTTGTGCAGAACGCCTTTGAGGTGATTTTTTTACAAAACTGGCGCTATACAGATCATTAAAATATTATTATTTATGATCATGTGAGAAATGTGGAGATCCTCAAAGAATGCAAGGCTAATCGTAATGATTAAGATTAAGAAAGGGACCCTCAGATGGTTAGGGCATGTAGAGCGAATGAACGAAGCATGGAATGTAAGTAATATGACGCAGATGTGAGTGGTAGATGAACTCAGGGATGCCAGAGGAAGACCTGACACGATCAAGTGAATCAGATATTGCCTCGGGCCACGTCAAGAGTCAGAATAGTATGTATGAGTCGATTTGGGAATGAGGCAAAGAGTGTGTGCCAAGACCGAGTTGTTTGGCGGAACGTCCTATCTTTCCACCCCTGTGGTGAAATGGCGTGATGGTTAGTTGGTTATTCTTGTATTTCCTGTTTTTAACTAACTAACTAACCATCACGCCATTTTCCGCAGGGGTAGGCAGATAGGACGGACTGCCAAACAACTCGGTCTTGGCACACACTCTTTGCCTCACTCACATTCATACATTGTCTCATACATTCCTATTATTCTGACTTTTGACATGGCCCGACTCAAGTATCTGATTCACTTCCTCGGGCGTCCCCGTCTTCTTTTACCATTCACAAATGCGTCGTATACTCTTCTTACACTATTTTCTTCGTTCATTCGCTCTGCATGCCCTTGTATTATTGTATTGTATTTCCTTGTTTCACTAATTCTTGTATTTCCTGTTTTTTTTACCTGTTTATAAAATATTAAAACATGTTATTGAGTTTTCATTTATTATGACATTACATTATATTTTTGAAATAATATTTTAGGTTAAAAGTATTGGGTAGGTACCGAAAGATAATTATATTGTCTATGGTCGAGCCTTTTATTGTTTCCTCTATTTTTGTCGATGGTGTCTATGACGTCGTACCGCGAGGAAAAAAAAAGTCGTCACATCTATGGCGCATCTATGGTCAAATAGCGTTGAAGTTTTGTCTGAGCATATAGCAGGAAGTTATCAATCCAGGGGCGTATAACTCTGTCAAAATTTGTGTCCTGTGACCATAAATAACTCTTACTCTAGCGAAAGTGCCACACACCACAGACAAAGCTGAATTCTAGATAGGTCTGTAATTTCGATTTTCGCCATCTCTCGCTCTCTACGCGTGTCAGAAAGAGATGCTCATACACCTACGTCACTAAAAAAAAAGGTACCAAATGTATGTATTATTTATGGTACCAAATGCAGGAAACCGCACACCGCACTATCTGCAGGTATTCGTATCTATGGATTTGCCTTCCGCCATGTCAGCCATGTTTACTAGTTTACTTTATGCTTTGCACGTTGTTAATTTGCCGATGAACATATTTTATTCAAAAAATGCTTACATGAATTCTAGAGGTGAAAAAGTGTTTAATGTTGATCAAGAAATCAGGTAATTAATTACATAAAACATTATCATTCACCTTAATTTATCTGTAAATCAATATTTGAGGTTAAAATATAGAGATGGAATGATGTTTGAACGAAATACTTATTTTATCGTGAAGGCAAGCTTATGGGTACTAGTGGTTAATGTTTTTCCATATTTCGTTTCAGAAAATGTTCTACCACCTCATAAAAACGTTGCAAACATTGTGGCTGGGGATGCGATAATGTCGTCTCTCACCTGGCATGCCGCTTGAAGTCCCGAAAACCCTCTGGACAGAAGGAGAAAGACTCATCCGACGATCGTCTCTCACCCCAGAAGATAGGCGGAGGCTTGAAACGTCAACGTTAAAAATGCCCATCTTACACAAGACTTCATACAAGACCTCGTACAAGGTAAAATTGATAATGCTTTAAAACAAACCATTACACTGTTTCCCCGCAGGATAGGCAGAGAAGACGGACCGCCAAACAACTCAGTCTTGGCATACACTCCTTGCCTTGTTTAATTTCACTTTAAATGTATGTGGGGTATTTAAATGGTAGCATTCAATACAAAATGTTGTTTACTGAACATAAGTTTATCAGTTGTCCATGCTAAATCTTAAGTAATATTTGAGATACAAATATTGTAAAAACTGTTTTCAATTTTCAGATATAACAGGAACACCAGAGGAGAGTTCAACGTCCCAGCTGAAGACATGTCGCATGATTCCAAAGAAAGGTGACTGTTTATTTCTCTATTTGCTATGATTACTTGAACATACATAGGGTGAAATAATGCTCGTAGAGCTTTAGTTTAACCTCTCGTTATCCACCATAAAGAAAGAAAGGCCCTGTTGCAGACGATTATTAACAACTTGCTCTCCGCCATAAGCCTCTAACTTATTTGGACTCACCTAACTCATGTAAACCGACTAACACATACTATTCTGATTCTTAAAGTGGCCCGTGGCATATAATCTTTATTCATCACAAGTATTCTATGTTCCGTTCCCAAACTTTGTTTAATGTGACATATTTATTTCAGAAGACATGTTGCAGTTTTTGCTGTGAGATGGCTGAAATATATCCATGGAAGGTATTTCATATTTTTGTATAAAGCATTTTGTGTTTTTGCACTTATCCATTGTATTTGTGAAAATAAAAGTAATATTTAAACATGTACCCCGAGTTTTCATTTTTCTAATGCAAGCAGAATTTCAAATTTTGCCGCTCTGAAGCATTTTTATTTTTTTATATAATTTATTGGGCTAGTGAATCCATGAAGTAGGATAGAGCGATTATATTGTCTATGGTAGACAAATAGACTTCCTCTATCTTTTAGTCAATTCGCGCTACGCAAGTCATTTTGACAGTTAAGTTTGACGACCACATCACTAGTATGGAGAAAGCCCGAAGATATCGATCTAGGGATTAGTATATTTATGTATCAATCTAATGACTGGTTTATTTATGGTCGGAGCTGTGCGCCGGGCAACGCTCTGTTTTGTGTATAATTACACTAACTAACCATCACGCCGTTATTACTTGTTATTTGCATATTTTGAATTAGTGCCTAAATTATCACATTTTTCGGGGACATCTTCTCAACTACTTCCGATATTAGGTTATGTTCCTTGTCATTGAATCACATTGACATTGAAACTTTGCGCTTCGCCTTGTACGTGAGTAGATTTATGCTTTACTTATTAACTCGTTTTCTGACATACGGAAATAGAGTTCTTATTAATATTATGTCTTACTCCGCTTACTCGTTAATACGGAATATTTTGTATTAAAACAGTTAAATTTAGCTTTATTATCACGAAAAGTGAGTATTTATGTCACGGGAGACAAAAAACATGCAAAAAATTTGCATTTAACCTTTTAATTTTGTTAAAATTAAATTGGTTACGCGGTTACTCCATTTTGTATGTACCGTTTTTATATCATAGACAATCAATCATAATTACACAAACCCGCTAGGTGAACCCTGCCTTGCCCTCAAACCATTCAAAACCTGGGATTTTAAAAAAAATTATGATGACATGAAGCTTTCGTAGTTTAACCTAAACCTAAAAAAGGAATATTCTGTATTATCCGTGCGTAAAACTTCGACAACACGAGCGTTCCGTATTATCCGTGAGGTGGACTAATGCATATTTACCGAGTTCTACTATTTACTTATTGTTCTTTGTGATAAGTGATAACAGTGATCGTTGCGCTTTTGCGACTCTCTCTACACACCCTTTGGTGTTTGAGCTTTTAGGTTATATTTTTTATTATTTTGTAGAACTGTAAAAATTGGAGACAGTTTGAATATCGCCTTGTCAGCCGAAATCGTTTGTCACAAAATACTTGCAAAAATTTCATTATTAAATTTAATTTAAATCAAATTTTAAAAAAAATTTGTGGAGTTCTACGAATTAAACACAAAATTTGGGTTCTTAATACACCTTTTTGTGTTTTGTATCGAAAATTTATTTTAAAATTGAGAAGTGATAAGTAGCAGTAGATATTATTAGTATTAATTTCAATCCACCTGTGAAATTCACTAGTATTATTAGTACCTATAATCTTTACTTCGATTATGTAAAATGAATACTTACTTCCGTTTTGTTGACTAACTTTTAAAAATTAATTGTTTGGTAATTTTTTATGAGTTCAATTAATCGCCCTTGAAATTGCTCTCATCCCGGACAAGATACATTTGACCTTATAATTTAAAAAAAAACATTCACAATAATATTGATTAAGGGAAAGCACAAGACACAAGGCTTCTTCTTGCTAGAACAGTGGCGTACCGTGGGGGGGGGCGGGGGGGGGCGGCCCGCCCCGGGCGGCACTTTTGGGGGGGGCGGCAAAATTTCACAATCAATAATCATCTTGTAAAAATTCTATTCTCGCGTCAGGACTTAAAAGTTTTTTCTAGTTTATAGTTTCTTAACATCTTTCTTAAGTTTTATATACTGTTAAAATCAAAATATTAATGACAGACGTTTTGTTTTTATTTCTAACACATACATTATTTTTAAATAAAAATGTAAATGGCAACAGTATCATTTTAGCTCTAATTGATAGTCGATTTGTGTTTTATATTCGTGAAGCTTTGTGCGCCCTGCTGAAAGCGCACAAAAAATTACACTTATACGGTTTTCTTCCACGTATATATCACGGTGATATATTTTAAATTTATTATCACAGAAAAGTTAAATAGCTGACAGGTGTGTGCATTATTCGAATTGCAGTTATAAAATTCTAGATGCACACTATCTATGTGCTGCCAGAATCAAAGAAAAACCATTTTTATGTTCTGAGTGAAGTTTTAATTCACCGCATACATATTTAGTTTATATGTTTATTGTCCTGAAGAAGGTTGAGTTCAACCGAAACCGGTCGACGAATATAAATACAAATAAAGTGGTTTTTAAACAAAGTACTTGTTTCATTCTATCTGCATACATATTTAATTAAAAGCAGTTTTGTGTTCAAAATGTATAATTCCAGTTGTGGATTCATCTGACGACACATTTCGAAGGAAAACATTATATTATTTAAAGTGCTTTATAAAATTCTTGCAGACAATTTATGTGCCGCCAGAATCAAAGAAAAAACATTTACATGTTCCGAGTGTAGTCTTAATTCACCGCTTAGAGATTTAATTAAAACCCCTTTTGTGTTCAGAATGTAAAATTCCAGTTGTGAATTCATCCGACGACACATTTCGAAGAAAAAACTTATTTGAAGTGCTTAATAAAATTCTTCCAGACAAGTTATGTGCCGCCAGAGTCAAATAAAAACCTTTTTCATGTTCTGAGTGTAGTTTTAATTCACAGCATACAGATAAAATTTAAGCCAGTTTTATTGTTCAGAATGTAAAATTCCAATTGTGTATTCATCTGCTGACATATTTCGAAGGAAAACATAACTTTTTTCGAAGTGCAAATATAAAATTCTAGTTGCAGACAATTTATGTGCTGCCAGAACCAAAGAAAAACCGTTTTTACGTTCTAAGTGTAGTTTTAATTCACCGCATACAGATTTAATTAATAAATATTTAAAAAAAAAAAAAATTAAAAAAAAGGATCACTACCCCCCCCCCCCCCCTCCCTGAAGAAGTACCTATATAGGGGGGGGGGGGGGCGGCAAAATTTTCCTCCGCCCCGGGCGGCTGATACCCACGGTACGCCACTGTGCTAGAAGAAGAATGCGAGTTAGAATCTCTGTCTTTTGTATTTTTTATATGTTTTCCTTATCATTACACGTTATTTTACAACTGTTATAAAATTGCATAAATATGTAGAGTTAATCCATATAAATTAGTTAAATTAGAAGATTATTCCCCAGTGAATTAAAATACTAAGTTTGTAAGTATGTAAGTTTCTGGTGTGTAATACCATATTGCGCTTTCTTCTACTTGTTATGCTAATGTTCTAAACAATATTGATCCGTATTCCTTCCAAACAGATACGATATATTTATAAGCTCCTTGCATTAAAGTGACAAAATTCTGCATCTCATTTAATAGTTAGTTTTCAGAGTATTTCGCTGTTATTTGATCCCTGTGACAGTGGTACCATGGACCTTCCTAACCCGGATAGTGTCACCGTCAAGATGGAGCCAGTGACTGGGGAAGAAGGCGGAGGTGAAATGCCGGATACAGAAATTGAGGTAGACCTGCCCCACGTGAAGAAGGAATGCCTGGAACATTCCATGAGAATTGATCAGACGACTGGTAAGAAAATTGCTGCGAGATATTAGTGTTCCTGACACTATAACATGACGACGTGCTTGAGACGGTTAATTCCATTTAATAATGCGAATCATTATTTTTACATTTTTATTTGCGCATGTTGGGAAAGATTTGGCTGATTTAAAAAAAAGTTATCATTTAATGACTAACACAGTTGGAATCAGTGGCGTAGCGTAGAGGGGGGGCGGCCCCGGGCGGCACTTTTAAGGGTGGGGGGGGGGGGGGATTTATTATCACACTAATAATGTTTATAAATTATTTAAGAAAATAATTATTATGATTAAAGAGAAACATATTGTAAACATCGTTGTACCTCAGTGGCGAAGCGTGGGGGAATAAAGTAATTAATTTTTTTTAAATGAATAATAATTATTTGAAAATGTTCTCCGATACTTTCGTTTACGATTCCTCTTTTATTATTTATTATAGATGTCAATAATTATATTTTTTTAAGCTACAAATTTTGTAATTCGTAAGAAAACCGTACGCATATTATGAGAGAAATTCTAATTAAAGCTGGGAACTCGCAAACAAATTCACTCTTAATTCTAAACAGAATTGTGTTCAGAATCGAACGATTGAATTTCAGTTGTGTATTCATCCGCTGAAGAAGCATTTTTAAGGAGACCATTATTTTATCCGAAGTGCATTGGAGGTTATTCACCACATACCCGCCTCACTACTAGACCTAAAGACTAGACCTCCCTCACTCGAAGTGCAGTTATAAAATTCTCTTTGCAGACAATGTGTATATGCTGCCAGAATCAAAGGGAAACCATTTTCATATTCTGAGTATTGTTTTAATTCGCCACATACAGATTTAATTTAACCCGTCTAATCACAGGGACGCAAATTGTCCGACACATTTAATTTTAAAATAACATTGTATGAATGCGATAAAAACTGAAGGCAGTTATATAAAAAAAAATTAAGAAAAATTATCTGCATTTAAAAATTTAAGTTTATTCTATTTTAAGTACTTTAATTCGAATATTCGCAGGTGTGTATTTTTATTCAGGAGCCAATTTACATTTCCAATATCAAAATTTTTATATTTAGAAAGAAAAATGTTCTAATAAGCACGTCGGAAAAATTATTTTATCTAGATTATAGAACAATGTTGTTTTATGCAAAAGGGTTAAAAAAAACTAATAAAAAGGTACATTTAAAATGCATGGGAAGAACAGGGAATTTTCTGCGCACACCTTGACAGGCAAAAGTTTATAGATATTTTTTTCTTATTATTCGAAGGGTTAAATCAGTTTTCAGAATGTAAAATTCCAATTGTTGATTCATCTGCCAACACAATTAGAAGGAAAACATTATCTTATTCGAAGTGCAGTTATACAATTCTAGTTGCAGACTCTGTATGTGCTGCCAAAATCAAAGAAAAACCATTTTCATGTTCTGAGTGTACTTTTAATACGCCGCATACACACTTAATTTAAACCAATTTTGTGTTGAGAATGTAAATTTCCTGTTGTGGATTAGCGATGTTTAAGTTCAGCTGGAGTGGGCTCTTGAACCCGGGTTTCTCGGGGGAAGATTAAAACATAATTTTTATTATTATTTCCAAAATATTTTAAATGAGAGGCTACCTCCATACTAACTTATTCCATAAATTTTGTATTCTCCCATTCATGAGAAGTGGGTGGAAATAATTCGATTGCTGAGATAAGAACTTTGAAAACACTTTTGAAACACTTTCCATTTGAGTTTTATAAACTATTGGTACAATTAAAATAATGGAACAAAAAATATCTTCATTATTTCATTAGTTATGCTTTCTTTTAGTCATAATAAAAAACACATATTAAAAATAATTAAAATTAGTTTATTTTATTACACACTAACTTCAACAAAACTATATTTCATTGTTTGTTTCGGGTAAAATTTCAAATGGTAGGCAACACCGACCCGCAGTCCGAGGTTTGTGTGTTCTGTCTTTGTCTAATCCTTGCGGCGGTATTGTTCTCGTGACTTGTGCAAGTGAGACAAATCTATGTTTACTTTAAAAATTTTAGTGGTCTCAAAGCTACGTCGTCGCGGTTGTAAATTGATTACGCTTTTTTTGACGCGCGGTAAGGAAGTTTGCTTCTCTACTTATAAACCTCAATGGCCGGATTAGTTAGATTGTACTGTATGTAATTTTCTCCATTTTTTTTCTATTTTGATCTGCGTTGTCAAAATGTTTGTTATTAAAATGTTATTATTTAGAAATGTCATTGTTTATTACAAATGCCAACACTTAGAGATAATTTGTCTGGTTTCTAAAATTTGTATTTTTTACGGTACCTTCAAAATTAAGAAATATATAGCATATTAAATGTACCTCTACCTTCTTAAAACGTTACAGTAATTACTAATATTAGTATTAAACGAGACTCTTATTACAAAATAAGAGTCTCGTTTAGTTTTAGTTATTTTGTAATAAGAGTCTCGTTTAGTGTATTAATTTGTTTTTGTTATCAGGTAAAATTAGTACAACGGAGAATACTAATCTACAGGGGGTCATCATTAAAACAGAAACAAAAGAAAAAGAAGGAAGTGAGATTTCCTATATAGAAATTGACATCGAACTCCCAGACATTAAAAATAAATGCTTGAAGCACTCTGACAGAATTCACCACATGGAGGGTAAAATACATTATTTAAGCATATTTTTAATTTTCCATATATCCCGTAATTTAATAAAAATTACATGCTGAAATAAAGTGCAATAGAAAAGGCTTTAAATATTAAAGGGTTATAACTAATAATTACTAACAATCTAAGCTTTATAATAGGCAAACATTGCACACTAAATACACGTTTAATAACTCAGGTACGCATCGTACTATGAATGTCTAGTAATGTTAGATTGTAAAGAAGCTTATGGGTCCGAGTGGTTAATATCTGCACCAAAGCAGTAGAGTGGAAGATGCTCTTAGTATCGACCTGGTGAGAGACCACAATCTAGACTTGATACGTTTTTTGAAATATCTGAACCCTTTTTTTTAATACTATTATTTAATCCACAAAAACAGTTTATTATAAACAAGTTCTGCTATGTTATTATTATTACGGATGACAGCTGTTTCCAATGTTGCTGTTGATAATAATTACATAGCAAAACTTGTTTATAATAAAATGTTTTTATAATAATATAATTGAATATAAAAATAAATTAAAATTAAAATAGAGTTCTACAAAATAAACTTGATAACAATAAATATCTTAAGCCGTGTTTGGCGGGACCACATCTGAAAAGCAAGGTACTTCTCTATCTTCCTCTATCCCTTCCTCTTCCCTTCCCCGTTACCCCCAGCCTTACAACATACCCTAATTAGAATGAGTTTTAATATTTTTTTCTCTTCTAGGTATAGCGCGCGATGGGAAGACACCTAATAATACAAAATATTTTCCTTGTTCTCAGTGTGATAGACAACTTACTTCGAAGGCTGGCTTAAGTGCTCATTTACTCACACATACTCAAGAAAAACCATTTTCATGCTCTTTCTGTAGCTATATATGTACACAGAAGTCAAACTTAACTAGACATACTCGCACGCATACTAAAGAAAAACCTTTCTCATGCTCTTACTGCAACTATTCTTGTTCGCATAAATCCACTTTAATTTCACACGTTCGCACTCATACTAAAGAAAAACCATTCTCATGCTCTTACTGTAACTACTCATTTTCACGGAGGTCAGACCTAATAAGGCACGCTCGTACTCATACTAACGAAAAACCTTACGCGTGCTCTTACTGTAACTATTCATGTTCTCAGAAGACACACTTAACAGAACACAAGCGTACTCATACTAAAGAAAAATCGTTCTAATGCTCTTACTGTAAATATTCTTGTTCAGATGAGTCATCCTTGAATAGACACGTACGCATATATACTAAATATAAAAAAATTCTAATGCTTTTACTGTACCTGTTCAGGTTCACGAAAGCCGACCTAACTAGACACATTCGCTCTCATACTAATGTAAAACAATTTTCATGCCCTAATGTGTAAGATAATTTGCATAGACATATGAATATTAATAGACCAGAACAGAAAGGTGAGGTGTAGAAACCAACTACAGCGGGACGAAGGGCAGGAAGACGGCTTTGGTAATATGTGATTCGTCAAAACTCAATCTGACAGTATATAGGCATCTCGCATTATAATATCACACTTTCGTTCTTAAAAGTAAACTCTGCTTTTGAATGAATATACCTTTTTACGTGGGAGCGCGAATTGTTCGCCGCGTAATGAACACATTTGCGAAGTCCAAATATGCAAAGTAAGGTCGCCTATAAGGTCGAGTTCAATATTTTGTTGCTGTATTAAGTGAAGACACTTTTATAAATGTTTCATAATTTACTTACCCCAGTAAAAAGGGACGGGCACACGCCATGTATCTCGAGTGACAGTGTATGTTACAAAAAATGATCATATTATGTGATATGAATTGGCTTAAAATAGTGTAAAATAATGCTTGCCCATGGAATGTAATACGACAATTTTGTTTATTCTCTTTTTCACTTCTATTTTTACACGTTTTCAAAACACAAGCCACTATGTTTACCGTTTTATTTCGTAAAATGCACCGATGAGTGCTCGACGCTGGCTTGCAGAAGAATGATGACGTCACATTTTTTAGATTAACGCGAAGCCATACACGATCCCAGCCGGTTCCAATGGAATGGTTCCAATGGGAGGGGGAAATAATACGCTTTTATCGCTTAGGGCAGGTCTACTAATATTCATATGTCTATGATAATTTGCTATTCTGTCTTTCAAAATTTGGTACAATTTCATCGACAGCCCATTTCTCTTGGGATGCTGTGATTTATATGTACCAAACCACTACAGTCGGAGTCGACATGTTGTTTGAAGAACCGAATGGCAGAACAGACGTCCTGGCAAAGCATAGCATGATGAGGGGAGTGGTGCTGTTAAAATGAACTTGCAAACCATTTGGATGTAATCGACAGTTATCTATATGCCTTAAACAGTGGCGTACCGTGGGTATCAGCCGCCCGGGGCGGAGGAAAATTTTGCCGCCCCCCCCCCCCTATATAGGTACTTCTTCAGGGAGGGGGGGGGGGGGGGGTAGTGATCCTTTTTTTAAATATTTTTTTTTAAAATATTTATTAATTAAATCTGTATGCGGTGAATTAAAACTACACTCAGAACGTGAAAACGGTTTTTCTTTGGTTCTGGCAGCACATAAATTGTCTGCAACTAGAATTTTATATTTGCACTTCGAAAAAAGTTATGTTTTCCTTCGAAATATGTCAGCAGATGAATACACAATTGGAATTTTACATTCTGAACAATAAAACTGGCTTAAATTTTATCTGTATGCGGTGAATTAAAACCACACTCAGAACATGAAATAGGTTTTTATTTGACTCTGGCGGCACATAACTTGTCTGGAAGAATTTTATTAAGCACTTCAAATAAGTTTATTCTTCGAAATGTGTCGTCGGATGAATTCACAACTGGAATTTTACATTCTGAACACAAAAGGGGTTTTTATTAAATCTCTAAGCGGTGAATTAAGACTATACTCGGGACATGAAAATGTTTTTTCTTTGATTCTGGCGGCACATAAATTGTCTGCAAGAATTTTATAAAGCACTTTAAATAATATAATGTTTTCCTTCGAAATGTGTCGTCAGATGAATCCACAACTGGAATTATACATTTTGAACACAAAACTGCTTTTAATTAAATATGTATGCGGTGAATTAAAACTTCACTCAGAACATAAAAATGGTTTTTCTTTGATTCTGGCAGCACATAGATAGTGTGCATCTAGAATTTTATAACTGCAATTCGAATAAGTATGCACACACCTGTCAGCTATTTAACTTTTCTGTGATAATAAATTTAAAATATATCACCGTGATATATACGTGGAAGAAAACCGTATAAGTGTAATTTTTTTTGCGCTTTCAGCAGGGCGCACAAAGCTTCACGAATATAAAACACAAATCGACTATCAATTAGAGCTAAAATGATACTGTTGCCATTTACATTTTTATTTAAAAATAATGTATGTGTTAGAAATAAAAACAAAACGTCTGTCATTAATATTTTGATTTTAACAGTATATAAAACTTAAGAAAGATGTTAAGAAACTATAAACTAGAAAAAACTTTTAAGTCCTGACGCGAGAATAGAACCCGCGACTTCCCCAATCCAAATTTTTACAAGATGATTATTGATTGCGAAATTTTGCCGCCCCCCCAAAAGTGCCGCCCCGGGCGGGCCGCCCCCCCCGCCCCCCCCCCCCCCACGGTACGCCACTGGCCTTAAATCTATTATTGAAGAATCACCTGCCTAAATGCTGATATGGTTACTAAATTGTACTTGATACGGCGGGTTTACGTTTTAGTTAAATTATAAATGACTTGCGTCATATGTTTCGTAAAAGAATAACTTTCACGTTGGAGTCATTGTTTAGTAGTTATGTATTGTTTAAGTATAATTATGTAGGTAATGCACCATCTAATACTTACGTTTAGACCATAACTTGTCAGATGCAATGCCATGACTAACCCAGAGGTTATAACTTAAATATTGAGCTGAGGTTTGGAAGGAGGAGATTCCTTCATGATTACCAGCTTTGTGGGGGGGCCCACGCGCCAGAACCTGTAAAAAGATTATGCCAGTATCATGGAGGAACCTTCCTTCGGAGCAAGAGACTTCCACAAGGTGTGGGCATGTACCATATACAACTTCTTACGAAAAACTAAGGTTATAAATATTAAAGACATAGGTTACAATCATACAAACCAACTCTATTGTATTCTTTTTGCTGGGAACAACATAATATAAAATATAATAAACTCACCCCCACTGAATCACACCGTATGATTAATCCTAAACCTGTATAACTAACTTCTTTTCACCAAGACCGGTTCTGCAGCCCCGCCAAGATATCCAGTACGTCTTCTAGTCAGATCCGCAACTCGGGCGGCCAGCCAGACAGGATGGTGCCGTCACTCGTTCCATCGGGAGTCAGGATGAATTGCTGCAGCGGCTGGAGGGAATCTAGCAAGCCCAGCCCATAGGAAAGTCGATCTCCACTCGTGGTCGGAAGTGGAATCGCAATTATCGAAATATGGGTCGCGGCCGATGTTAATTTAACGGAATACCATTCCTGGCCGGCTAAGAATATAGGATATAGGGCGAGCATGGATCGTCGAGAATCAATCCGATTTAGTAATCTCGGTTGGTTTTAATCCACCATAACCGGCAATGTCGGTAGAATGAACACTCGTGGCACATCGAACGCTTTTTGCGTATTCCACGTTACTTGACGAGGATTTTTTATAGAACTTCAGTTCATTATTATGCCGGCACGGAAATAAGGTTTATAATAGGAACCATCCACACCGCTCGAAAAACGATATTTGAGTTTTTACAACACGGTACAATGCGACGTCCTCCACAAGTCCCGTTTCCCCTACAAGGCTCCTGCAGGAAGTGCGGTTCAAAAAACGAAAAATGTCTACCTACTTTGTCGCCCGATATATGGCTGTTGTACAACTCATAGACAATATTAAATTAGTATTCACAGAACCTGTTCGAATTTGTTATTCAATATGTAATATTTGCATAACATACTGTAATTGGAATAATCCTGTTGTACAATCATAATATAATAAATTAAAAATAATAATCGAGCCAGTGGCGTAGCGAGGGGGAGCGGGGGCGGCCCGCCCCGGGCGGCACTTTTAAGGGGGGCGGCAAATTTTCACAAAAAATAAATAATATTATCTTGTAAAAATTTAAACAATTTCATTTCATGTTTTTGTTACACCTACGATTCAGACCGATTAAAATGAGCACAAGTTTTTGCTACAAGTTACAACCGTAGCTTCTTTAGGGCAGTATAGGCAGTAAAGTATAAAAAATAAAAGTGGTGTTAACAAAGTTATGGCATTACTTTAATCTTTTCGTCCCGGAAAGAAAAAATCACACATGATCCGAAGGGGGGTCACAAGGGTCCCCCAATTTGATTTGCTTATTAAAGGGTGTTAATGACATAATTTTATGTAATTTGTTTTAGTAATAATTAGAGGGAAGTATATTCATCATATTACAGTAGTCATCATCAAAATCGTTTGATAAATAAAGTCATAATGTAAAACCTACCGCCGCTGAGTACACAAACAGTGAAATACGCTCCACATAAAATTGCCAAAACAATAATAATTTGCGTGTAAATAACAACATAAAGTGACAAATAATAAAAATCAATTGGTGTTTCCAGTATTGAGCCAGTTAGATTTCTGAAATATAGCGTGTGCTGTGCAGTATTGTGATTTAAAAATATTAAAATAACAATTCAGAAATCATAAACACATCAATAGCGCAGGCGCATAAATAAATTTGTCATCATTATCGCCATTGGTCGGAAGTGTCGTCATTTACTCGCTATTGGCCCAAAGTGTCTCATTTTTGAAAGGTGCTTAACTGATTGCGGGAAATAGGCGCTATTGTAAATCTTGGAATAATAAGTTAAACATCTGCAAAACCTACTTAAACATGGATTTAAACGAAAACTCTCTCAACTATATGAGCAAAGCTAAAGATCTGCTAAGTTCTTTAATCAAAATTATTAATGACCCCGGTAACAAGTTTACGAAGGAGCAGATGGGTAAATTAACACCTATAACAACGGAACTGTTGGGAACTACAGGAATGATGGCTGTACGTATGGGAATACTTGAAGGCGAATTATCAGCCTTAAAAAGTGTAGCAGTTACTCAGCCAACAGATGCTAACCCCACAAATCCTTCATCTAATATTTGTGACTTATTGACGGAAATTGAAGAGAGGAAGCTCCGCGCAAGAAATGTTATTCTTTTCAATGTTCCCGAGAGCACATCAGATCTAACCTCAACTAACATTTCCGATGACTTGAATAAGGTTACCGCGGCCTTGAAAAACATTGATATTTCCTTTAATCCTCGTGACATTAAAATATTCAGGTTGGGAACGAAGAAAGTCGGAAATCAATGTAGACCAATTAAGTTGGAATTCAAAGAGGAGCATTCAGTTCGGACAATTTTGATTAATAACAAAAAATTAAAAGATGGTATCAAAGCCAGAAATGATCAGACCAGCCAACAAAGAAAACACCTGATGATGCTACGGGACGAGCTAGAGTCTAGAAAAAATAATGGTGAATCAAATCTAACAATAAAATATATAAATAACCTCCCCAAAATCGTCAATGTTTTGCCAAAAAACTCCAACTAAATAAATGTAACATCTATTATCAGAACGTCAGAGGCATCAGAACGAAATTAAAGAAATTCAGAATAAGTGCCCCGACTCTCTCACACGATGTCATCATGTTAACGGAAACCTGGTTAACACCATCGATTTTCTCAGCGGAACTTGGATTGCCCGATCACCACATCTACCGAGTTGACCGTAGTCCAAACACCAGCTCCAATACAAGAGGGTCCTGATTGCTGTCCACAAACGTATTCCGTCAAAAGTGCTCAAAAACAAAAATAGTGACGTTGAACAAATATTCGTGTTGCTTGAAAATAAAAATGCTGTCAAATTAATAATTGGATGCATATATATACCGCCATCCTCCGATACACGGCTGTATATGAATCATGTAGAGGATGTGGAATTTTTAAGGTTTAAATATCCCAGTGCCAAACTTGTTTTAGTAGGTGACTATAACTTGCCAAATATATCTTGGAACCATGATGACCCTGAATTGTCTGGTATTAATATGTCAACTGCCAATCTTAGTGAGAGAGAGATTCTGGGTATGTCGAATTATTTATCAATCCCACAACTAAACACTGTCGCTAATATAAATAGTCGCATTCTTGATCTAGTTTTTTGCAGTGAGCCCACGGCTAACGTATGTAAATCTTTAGAAGAACTATTACCTGTGGACGTTTACCATCCTCCTCTGGATATAGTTATTCCCTTTGTTAACAAGCCATCTTATAACTTCTCTAAAGCAAATATAAAAAAAAAATCTGGTTGCTTAAATATAACAGACTGGTCCTTTCTGGAAAATACAGATATTAACGATAATGTAAATAAATTTTATGCTATTCTAAATGATGCTATTGCAAATTTTGTGCTTCTTCGACATAATAGAATTTCTCATTTTCCAAACTGGTTTAGTCCCGAATTGATCACTTTAACATGTTCTAAGAAAATAGCTCATAAAAATTACAAACGGTCCAGACTGTCGAGTGATTACAATAAATTTCAATTGTTAAGAAAGGAGTGTTGTAAAATCTCAAAACTGTGCTATAAAAATTACATCGACAAAATTGAAACTGATATTCGTGTAAATATAAAACAGTTTTGGAATTATACTAACTCTCAAAAAAAGAATATCATGGGTATTCCAACTACTATGAATTTCAATGGAAAAATTGGATGTAATGATGAAAACATTGCAAATCTATTTGCCGATTATTTTAAGTCTGTGTATGAAGAGGATATACCTAGCAACGAAATTCCAAAATTCTCATCGAATCTTAGCCTGGATATATCTGAAATACGCATAGAAATTAATGATATCAAAAACCATGTACATTTGTTAGATGCTAGAAAAAATGCAGGACCCGATAATATTCCACCAGTGTTAATTAAAGAATGTTTAAATGGCATAACTGTTCCTCTTTTTCTAATTTTTAACCAGTCACTAGAGACAGGCAGTTTCCCTGATACGTGGAAACACAGTTTTCTAACACCCATTTTTAAAAAAGGGGACAAAACGGACGTAACAAATTATAGGCCAATATGTATCCAATCATCGATTCCCAAGCTTTTTGAAAAAATTGTACTCCATAAAATATCTACAAATATAAAAAAAATTATAACACCCTACCAACATGGCTTTTGTTCAAATAAATCTACACTAACCAATTTACTAATTTACGAAAACTTCATATCTAAATCTTTAGCAAACAGGTGCCAGGTTGACTCAATATATACGGACTTTAGCAAGGCCTTTGACAAGGTGTGTCACAAAATATTAATCAATAAATTGGCGACACTTGGAGTTTATGGTAGCTTATTAATTTGGTTTGTTAGTTATTTGTCCAAAAAAAGTCTTAGTGTGAAAATAAATGGCACACATTCGTACAAATTTATAGCAACAAGTGGAGTGCCGCAAGGCTCCCATTTAGGGCCCATTTTGTTCCTTCTATTTATAAATGATATTGTTGATATATTCACAAACTTAAACGTGCTACTGTTTGCTGATTACATGAAACTATATAACAGAGATTCGGAAGCGACCCTCGGCTTTTACACCTCCGGGCTTAATCGAAAGGTTCTTGTTGGTTGAAAGGAATTTACCAAATTCAAGAGGATGAATGATTTTACCTTGCTCAGTTTTTTGCGCATAAACAATGTAGGGGCCACAGGAATGAGTAGAGTAAAAATTGGTTGGAGGAGGTTGAGGAAGAGCTGGTGGAGACTGAGAAGTAGAAGGAGAGTCATGCTTTACTGGGGAAGAGGGACTAAACTTCCTTTTTTTGTGGAAGTTAGAATGACTGATTCACTGTCAGAAATTACAATATTTTCACCATCTGGGGGGTCAGGGGGAGGATCTGGGGGCTTTTTAGGATGTCCAGGAGGGAAATCCTCCTCCATTGTTCACAAAATTACAAAAAAAAAATATGTATGGAAAGTGACAGTAGTGTAAAAAAGGTTATAAATATCTGGAAATCAGCGACGAAAAGTGACTCCTGGAAGATCAGAGGGGAGAAGAATCCTCAAGGAACAACACACTACACTTTATTGACCAGAAAACATAAAAATATTAGTTAAAATAATAAAAAAGATTATTTTTTTAAGAGAGAAAAACAAAACAATTGATGATAGCCAAATGTTCAAAATTCGAATCTCAATTTGTTGTGTTAATCGCGGAAAATTCCTATCTCGCTCCAACTCTTCGTGGACGATAAAAAAACACGTGTTGTTTTTCAAGGTTTGCATAAAACTAAAACCTGCTAAACCGCTTTTGTCGTTTGTCAGCAGTCAGCAGTCACATATTGACAACATTTTATTTTAGATAATACCTAAACACTAGAAATGCCTTCTGTAATGGTAGAAATTAATTTTATTTATTTATTTTTATTTTATTTATTTATTTTTATTTTATTTTATTTTGCAGAAACAAACAGTACATACCTAATTACATATTAGAAAGTAGTTACAAGTTATAGAGTTAATACAATAATTGGTACCAATGACATGTCGCTGTTATATAGTATATGTTTTTATGTGACAAATGATGCATTTTACCTATATTTAATTAATAAATTATTGAGGGAGAGGGGTAAGGGTGTGTGTGTGTGTGTGTGTGTGTGTGTGTGTGTGTGTGTGTGTTTGGATGTGTAGGTAATGGAAACTAATGAGACTCAAAAACTTCTAAATGAAAAAAACTTCGACGTCAACGAAACTCTTAGAAGAGTGTATTGTGATAAATAACTATAAGAATTAATTGGCGGTAATAATCAATCTGAACCTCGAACTTGAGGTTGCGATTGTATTTATTCTAGTCTCAATTCCTGCATTTTTGACAGCTACCTGCCATCTACGGAAAACCTCTGTAATTATTTATTTATTTTATTTATTTATTTATTCAACGCCCAGAGGGCTTTTACAGTAGTACAATTTGTTTATGACAGATGATTTTTAAACACATAGACAGATGACAGATGATTTTTAAACAGATAGAGAAATGATAAGAATAAAATTAAATAAAAATGCACACAAGTCACAAAAATACAGTGATTTGATAAGTTTACAAAAATACATATATGTTTAGGAATAGTTTTGGAATAAGTTTTTTACAAAATCCACAAAATTCGCCAAGTTGATGTTGAATATGTCAACATCACTTAAGTACTGATTTCCTATAGTGAATCTTTGTATCGGAGAGTGGGCAATGTAATTCCGCTTATGAATGCTGCAGTAGAATAGGGTATTTTGTCGTGTGGTTACTGTCGGTATTCGTAAGTTTATGAGTTGTAGGAGTTCGCAACAGTCGAATTTAGAGTTAAGTATTTTGAATAAAAATGTCAAGTCGTTTATTTTACGTCTGTCTTCTAGTGTGTGTATTTTTAGAATATTTAGTAACAGATTATATTTTAAGTCTTCTAGTGGGATATTTAATTTAAAATTTATAAAACGCAGAAATTTTTTATAGTCTTGAATAGATATGTATAATCTAATGGTAAGCTAAAATAATATCTAGGATAGCTATGTATAATCTATTGGT
Source organism: Limnephilus lunatus (assembly GCA_917563855.2). Classification (NCBI taxonomy): domain Eukaryota; kingdom Metazoa; phylum Arthropoda; class Insecta; order Trichoptera; family Limnephilidae; genus Limnephilus; species Limnephilus lunatus. The sequence goes on along the minus strand of OU830595.1, from coordinate 25,554,475 downwards.
AAGCTAAACTAATATCTAGGATAGCTAAAGTTGTTATGTATGTATTGAATTGTGCTCTGTTTATTTCGTATAAAGTTTATAAGGTTTTGAATGCATTCAAAAGAATGAAGTAAGTATAATGGTAAGCCCACACTGCAGCCAACGTTCCAACTTCAAACGTTTGGGCGATCGTGTGGAGGGGTGTTCGTGCGTTGGAAGTTCGAGTTGGAAGGTTGGAATTCGAGACGAACCCGCCTGCCGCAGCTGTCCACACATCCGTCTGCGAACGGCAGGCGATCAAGACGCGCGTGCCGCGTATTATTAAAATGACGATATTATTACGGAGAGTGGTAAAACAATTGTTTGAAAACATGTCGTGTATATAAGTATTTAATAATACGTACGTAATAATTATAGGCAACCTGATAATATACAACTTAGCTACAGCTGTTCCATGTCCGCCATTTTGGAGTTCGGAATTCGGGGTTGGAGGGTTGGCCGCAGCCACCACACGATCGACCAACCTTCCAACTCCGAACTAAGTTCGGAGTTGGAAGGTTGGCTTCGGTGTGGACCTAGCATAATAATTTTTTACTTAATGTTACCATACATTGAACGGACCAGATTTCTGAAAATGATGTAAATTTTGAGGAACCGAGACCATTTACATCACAACTACTAAGGAAATTCTTGAAAAACGATCCTCCAGGGAGATTATCAATGGACATGAAAAAATATAAAGCGATAAAAATCGTCACCGGCGCGGTAAAAAGAAACGTCCCCAGAGACAGATGTCGTGTGTGTTCGGCGCAAAAACGAAAAGTCGTGTAAGATTTGCGACGTCCCTCTTCACAGGGGAAAATATTTTTTCGAGTATTATACTGTATCTAAATACCTAATACATAGATGAAAAATTCTTAGGTGTGAACTGTAGCTGATTACTGATTACATATGGGTGGTTAGAAACCTAAAACTAAAAGTGTGTGGTGAAAAACAATAAACAATATTTACGGAGTAATACGAGAAGTATATTATGGTAAATGATTATTTTAAATTTCATTTAAAAAAATTACCAATAATCAGTAGCACGTTCCAGTGGTTTTGATCCGCTATAATTACCACGACCGCGCGAGGGGGATTTGCATATCAAGTATTTGAATCGGTAAAAATGTGTTCCACTGACAACAACAGATGTGGCAATAGGCCACCTGCATCACATTTTTTTTTTTAAATTCCGGTTTAGGCAAATATTCTAAGACATTCTGTATTTTTTAATTTTTTTAAATCGTATTTTTGAAACCCTGGCGATTTTTTAAAATTTTCAATCCGAAAAATCAGACCATTTTTTATAAACCGGAAAGACGGGACATAATTTAATGGGTGCGAAAAAACGATAATTACATAGCCGAAAGTCATTTAAAAAAAGAACGATTTCCACACGAATAGCAATACATTGTACGGGGTTCTCTTCTCTGTAAAAACACCGCCATCTTTATTAAAAAATCAAACCAAAGGATAAGTTCGCATAGAACGAACAACAAATCTAGTGAACGTTAAACGCAAATTAAAAAAATCGCCGGAAATCAAAGTGTTGCCATATAAAATCAGTGTGGAATTTTACAAAATAAAGGGAACATAATCGGAGACGGGACATTTTCATGTAGTGACGTCACAAGCTCAAATTATGGATTTATTTATTTAAAAATAACTATACATTTCTAAAAAATTTTACTAACATTTTCGTAATCTTAGTAAAAAAATCTATCCACACGATTTTTTCCAAGTCGTTATGAAATCTATGCAAGTGGCCTATTGTTTTAGTTTTTGAAATGCTTTGAGCTTAGTGAAAAAAATAATAATTTGTGTTTTTTATAAAATAGAAAACGAGATATACTTAAAAAATAGAACCATAATGACCAAACACTGACTTTGTTTTTGATTAATAAAGTTGCATTACAAATAATGTTTAATTTTCGGTAAGTAATTTTATGGCTTGGGTATGCTGAGTTATTATGTAGAAAATTTTATTAAAATATTTTCATTATTTTCAAAGATAGAGCGTTTTAAAACCAATCTAAGTTTCGCGTGTGATCTTCTTTTTCGCCCGTTGCCATCGATCCGCTGGCGCAAAAAAATCTGACGTGTTTTTAATAGGTATACATTTTTTTTGAATTTTGCTTACATTCCCAAACCAAAAGAACGAGTGCGCTTTAGACCACACGATTGAAGTAAAACTTCACTAACTTATATCTCCCTCTTATAACCTTACCCTTTACTTACTACTCCTCATCCTTATCCTGATTCTAATCCTTATCCTTATCCTCATCCTCATCCTTATCCTTATTCTTATCCATATCGTTATCCTAGTCAAGGTGCGTAAAGGCCCGACCGCTCGCCTCGTCCGATCACCGTTCGCATCATACTTTTTCGTAACGCATTCACCAGCTTACCGCCAAGTCGAGCGGGCGTAAAGAAGTTTTACTTCAAAAACTGACCAGATTTCTTAGATTTTGATGCATTACTTGCACATCTTAACGTTCATTTCTTTTATACGTTTACCAACACATGTATAAGACATTAATGTTTTAAGAAAAGGTCACTTTAAAAAAATTCTTATGAAACACCCTGAAATGCAATTTACATATTGATATAACCTATAAAATTATATCTAACATTTTAATTTATAACATACGATTGTTGTGTGATAACTTGACTAAAAATTACACAAATAAGGATGTAACAGATGTGACGCCTTTACAAGAACAGTAAAATAGGTCCGGGTCTAAGTGCACGCAGCTGATGATGATGATGGAGAAAAATAATAAAGCTGGCCACTGTACAACCAGTGTCTGATGAGTAAGGGACACTGGATGTGCCTATTCTTCTGCCTGAGCCTGGCGCCTTGCGGTGTCCTGGAGTAGGGCCGGCTTGTCTGGAGGAGGTAGGCACCAGGGCTGAAGACAGGCAGAAGTCGGCGGGAGGCAGCTGGTGTTGAAGAAAATACTTCTGAGGTAACAAGTAATAAAACAAGTTTTGAAGAGTCGAAGTGAACTGATTTATTGTAAATTTTTCACTATATTTAAGGGATACATGTACCCGACAGCGTTCGGGCAGTGTTTATTGAAAAAAGTGGAGGGGATTTACACCCGTATTCAGAGTCGATCCTTTAGTTCAAGGAGCCTTCCTTTCCTTTAAGAAACACTGTTTTGTATTCAGAGACACACCTAAGGTCGGTGTGACGTCACATAGTAAGGAAGCTACATTCCGAGTGCCGATTGTCATCCGGGTGACCATATTTCAAGCATATGCGGCCACATTCGGCACATTTTTTGTATTCAGAAACTGACGTCTGGAAGTCTCTACGACACTGCGCACGCGCATTCTGGTTTACTTTGACTTATAGCTGTCAAAACTCGAGGTTGGTGGGATAGGTACCTTTAACTTGCCAAGTGACCGCCAATTTAAGGAGCGATATCGGTTGGAGAAAACCACTGTAATTCATTTATTAATTCCTCTATTATTTCCAAATTACACTTTAGTAAATAATAGAGGCTTGCCCATACCTCCTGTTATTCAGGTAGCTATCGCGCTGAGATTCTACGCTACTGGTAATTATCAGGTAAATGCGTCTTTTTAGTAGATATCTATTGTAAAATTCTGTTCTACTTTTGTGAAACGAAAATATTGCATTTTGTGATGCAGCTATGATGAAACTTGTTATTTACATTATGTCTATACTGATTTGAAATCGACAAAGAATAAAAGAATGCATACTTATTTTGAAAACATGATGTTAACCTAAAATAAACCTTATGACGGGATGACTTTAGATGTATAAAAGCCGGCCGGGGACGTTACTTACCTTTGCTAAGGTAAGGCCGACACTTGACTTTTAAGGATCGACTCTGAATACGGGTGTTAGTCCTCAAACCAAATGATATAAATAGGGCGGCCAACATGTGGGTACCCTATTTTGCTGACATCACCTTTGAAGGCGGTAGTTTAAAATGAATATGTTAGAATAATTCTACAGGGTTTATCATATACATATATGTGATTATTTTGTAGTAATGGTAAAATAAGCTTATTGTTTATGACTACATTTTTAGTTTGGGCGATTTAGCTCATTTTTAAGCCAAATCGTAAAAATTTAAAATTATTTGCCATTTGGATGGATATTTAATAATTTGGAGATACAGTGTTATTTTTCCGAGGTCCCCCGTAAGGTGGGTTAATGAAACCTGTTTGTTTCGTCATCTTACGGGGCACCTGGATTTTTAAAGTCTTTTTTGAGGGCTATTTTTGCCCTATTTTGTATAATTTAAGTAATTTAAGGGCTAGAGACTCAGGCTCTCTTTCCCTCGATGCCTTGTAGGACTCCGGAATGAAATCTGTTAGTTTCATTATCCTACAAGGGTCGTAAGTTAAAATATTTAACAAAAAGTAAAAAAAAATAACAAACATAAAAAATCATAAGTGAAATCATAAGTTGAAAATGTCCCCGGTGGCAACCAGAGCATAGTAGCGTTTATTTGTTGCACCGGGGCATTGTACATACTTAAAGTATTTTATTAACATAATATTTACATTTGGAATAAATTAAGATTCTTATTAGAAAAACAAAATATTTTCAACGAAAAAAGATCGCTGGCGGTACGGTACTAACGAGCTCAGAGGCCAAGCGGAATTTTTAGATTTCAAACGAAATTTCCAAAAATGACCACTAAACTGTAGAGGATACCGCCAATGATGTTTTTTGTTGAAAGAACATACGAGGGTATGTAACACGTCCGTTACAAAGGAGTTGAAAACGTATCAAATTATACGAATTGAATAGAAAACAAAAATTTAAGAAAAAAAATAAGCGATTTATGGTTAGATTTTTAGACGTGAAAATCTTTAACACAGCACACGGCAAAATTATCAGCGCGGCAAACATAATTGCAAACAGCGTATGCGTGATTCATTGATGTCCAGTGTGAAAAATAAAGTTGGAGATTTTTTTTATTAGTAATAAATCAAATATAAATAAGGAAAGCCTTTATACAATGTGTAACTAAGACACCGTTTAACGGTGAAATATATATATAATTTGTAGTAAGGCTGTTAGAGTTTTAGGATACATTTGACTATATTGAAGAAAATTGTATGATATTGTGCATAATTATAAATACATAAAATTTCTTACTGTACCTACCTGAAAACATTTAGGTAGGTACATTAAAGTATTCAAAAGATTGATCCCTTATAAACCACAGTTTTAAAATGCAATTTTTGAACAAAAAGGTATTTAAAACAATAATACAATAAAAAAAGAAGTTTTTTGTATTAATCTCTGTTTTAAGATTTTCATTTTAATGTTTTTCCATTGTTATTTCTTTTCTTTTTCTTTCTTTCATTTTCTCTGTTCTTTATTTCTTATAATTAAATTATATTATAATATGCATATTTCATGTATCTGTCACAATTTAAAACAAAAATTAAATTTTTAATTAAATGAAGACAATATTAGCGAAACTCAATCAAAATCTGAAGACAGAAAAATCAGAAAAAAATAATGGTTCCACTGGGACGGGAACCCAGATACCTTAGCATTCATGGCCAACTGTTCTACCGATTGAGCTACGGAATTTCCAATTCGATCACTTTTAACTGTATCATACTTCAACTAAGAACTACCAATACTATCTTCATTTTTCTAAACGCACATATTATTGGCTGCTATCTTTATATATGATTGCAAGATTCAACCCGAACTAAATGCTATCTAGATAGTGTCTGGATAAATAATTTTATTTTTAATTTTAGGAGTAAAAACTATAATACAAATTATAATATAAATTATAATACATATTTAATTAAATGAAGACAATACTAGCGAAACACAATCAAAATCTGAAGACAAAAAAATCAGAAAAAGATATTGGTTCCACTGGGACTAAGGCTAAGGTATCTGGGTTCGTGTCCCAGTGGAACCAATATCTTTTTCTAAATTTTTCTGTCTTCAGATTTTGATTGAGTTTTGCTAATATTGTCTTCATTTAATTAAATATTATAATTTGAGTTTTTACTCATAAAGTTAAAAAATAAAAATAAAAACAAAAATTAAATGTCAAAAGAACCCGTTGACAAACTGATTACCAATCAGTTTAACGGGTGATAATTAAAAAATGTATTAAATAATAAAGGAATTACTTCTTCATAATATCAATAAAGAAATTTATTAATATTAATAATAATTCAGTACTTACAAATAAAAGCACTGTAGCGTATGATAAATCTTTTGTTAAAAGATTGGATTGTTAAAATGAAAGCTTTTGTAGAAGATTGAGGCAAGTTATGTACACAAAACACAAAAAATAGCATAGGAGGAGTCACCACAATATCATTCAACTAATTATAAAGATTGGTTATCACCATCGATTAGTCTGCCAAAAATAAGACGCAGGCCAGTGTCAGCGATTCCTTTAAACATAGAGACGCTACGAATTATTCCCTCGGGTAGGAAATTTGGATATTCTACAATTCGGAGTCTGTTTAGAGGTATCTGCTCAAAGACGAGAAATTTAAAAAAAAAATAATACTCTTACTTAGTGAATTAGGAAAAAAGTACTAATACTGAAATCATCATTATCCTTCCTCAATCGATGGTTTTGACAAAATAAGGATTATGTGCATGGCTTGCTAGGTATTACTAGGTTACTACAAATAGCTCTTTTTAACTGCGTATGATTGACGGCGGGTTTCTGCTCTTCTTTGGTTATCAATCCATGTTTTCAACTGCTGTGGCTGCCTTTTTCGTAGTACTGAATTCTCTCCTATTGCTTTACGACATTCATCTAGTGAGGGCAACTTGGTTAGACCTTTAAAGTCACCGAAATATTCTGAAGCTGCTTTTCTTTCTTCTTCGCTCCATTTCCGTTTCTTCCAGGGAGATGCTGAAACACAAAATTTAAATTCCCATTACACTTTTAGTAGATACTAAAAAGGAGTGTTAGTGATAAAGGGCGCTACCTTTTCTTTTACAGAACGGATAAAAGTAAGGCCTTTGTTTCATGGATAAAATGAATGAAGAAGGAAATGAATGAAACATAAATCTTTAATATGGATCAACGAAATTAAAAATAAATACATATTGTTATGTAACACAAGTAGGTACATGATAATTTTTCGGGAAGAAATGTTTCGTGAAGTCGGCAACACGGGAAGTTTCGCTGATTGGGCCGCTCAGTGGCCTGACCCAACAGCGGGCGCCCTTTCCGCCCGCGGCCCGTTTTGCTTCCCCCTCGGTCCACACAAACCACGCCGCGCCAGAAACAAGCCAGCCGCTAAGGTAAACAGCGCGCTCTCAATGAAAAATTAAATTAGAATTATATAAATGCTTATCAAGTCTATTAAGATTGACGCTAGGTACGAGTATCTTGCCGAATTAACTAATGCATTTTCGTTCACGGGATAAACAATTTTGAGGGTCTTTCGCAAACTTTACAACTAAATTATATGTTAAATCCTTTGAAAGGAAAAAGGGAAAAAATAATAGCGAAAGCATAAAACTGTCTAAACAAATAAAATAATATGCCTTTAATAAAAAATAAAATTATTCACGGTGTTCCCGCAGAGGTTTGCAGAGAGGATCTCCAAACAACTCGATCTTGGCACACACTTCTTGCCTCATTCATATTCATAGATCACTCTGTTATTCTGTCATTCGGCATGCCTGAAGAATTTGGTTCACCAATCACGCCGTGTCTTCTTCGGGCGTCCCCGACTCATCGACTTCTATCAATCAAGTTCACGTCGTATATTCTCCCTACAAGCTTTTCTTAGATCATTGGCTCTACACTTTACGTGATGTACAAACCACCTAAGCGTCCCATTCTTATCTTACTCATTACACTCACATCAGCCTTGCATTCTTTTACATTATGGGTACCGCTGCGCAGGGAACCATTTATTGGATAACAACTACGTTTGGTGCCTATTATATGCTGTGCTCATGTGGTGAGGTTTTGTTTTACTGGACTCATTAGTCAAGCAACCAAAGATGAGTTGATTTTTTAAATACAGTTTATTGTTATCTAGTGTTACAATATTTACATGTTGTTATGCCAGCTGTAGTTCTAAGGGAGACCGGGCGAAAGTACAAGACCGGAATCCTTCACTTCTAGCATAAACAATAGACATCTAATTTATATGTTGGAGAATATAATGCTTCTCAAATTGAAGCTGTATGTGGCCTGCTCACAGGTCGGAAAACCTTCTGATTTTTTCGTGTCCGCCCCCGACGGAAAATCAAAAAAAATATTGTATATCCCAAAGGACTTCAATAAACAGAATTAAGACACAAACACTTTCTTTGAGTGGCATTGCAACGCAAGCCGGGTACCTACTCGCTTTATAAAAAAGGTTATTTAAAAACAATTTCATTAATCTTTTCGGATCGCAGGCCCACGAGCGTTTTACCAACCAGCGGTCGAAAATCCACATTTCGTCGAAAGATGTTCTTACGATCATACAGGGCGGTTCCAATGAGAAAGATTAATTACTCTCCGTATCAGCTTTTTAAAATTATAACTCAATATCGATTTTATTTCATTCCAAATTTGCTTTAATATATACCTACATCCAAAAATGCTGAAAGGCGTGTTGATAAAACTATTAAAATTATGTATTTTTTGCAATTATTTTTTGATCATAAGTATTTATCATTTTTTAATAATGTCTGAGCATAATAAGAATTTTTAAAAATCTGAAATATATTAGTCTGTAAGTGCGCAAATAAATACACAAACGGACCAATTTTGTATATGTATATTTTTTTACGATTTTATTTAAACTAAAATTAAAATTCTGTAACATACGTTTACCAGATAATGTATTGATTTATTTTACTGCATGATTATATGATTTGAAATGGGTGTTGTATAATACAAAATCTTTTTTGAAAATTTAACAAATCTGCCAACGACCTATGGTATAACCTTATTATACTAAAAATAAACAGTTTTTCTCAAAATTTAAAACATACGTTTACTAGATAAAAGGACAATCTTTCGCAATCAATTTATAATTTTTTGTGGAAAAGAGACATATTTCTGGTTTTCTCTGGTTATACGCTCTTAACATGAATATTTTTTATAAAAAACCTTTTAATTCACCTATTATAAAGACGACTATTTGGGTACGGTTACGAATAACCAGACAATATTTAAAAATAACTTACTTTTTTTACGTTACAGGAGGCCCTGAGGAAAAAAGAATTCCATCAGGGCCTATGTCATCTTTGGAGATGCAGTATGGAGGATCTTTTTAGGTAAAGGAAGGAATAGAAGTTTTGGGAAAGAAAAGGGTATTAGGGGTGGGTAGGAATCTGGGGGTTAGTGCACCCAGGAGTGACGGACATATGAATCCATCCCTCCCACTGCGGTGTAAAGCGATGTTCCAAGAGAGAACGGCTGGAATAGTCAGAAGTAAGAGAGAATGGTTCCCTCAACTATTCTGTCCCGTTCCGGCCAGCCATGCACTTGGTGGGCAGACGCATCCAACGCCAAGACCCGGACAAAACTCAGCCCATGAACCCGGGCACCCCTGAAAAGTCACCAAATGTAGCGAACCGCTTGGGTTGACCTACGGCAAAGGTGGTGGTTATCCAATAATTAGTTGCCGGGTGGCGGTACCCATGCCCACCTCCCAAATTGAAATTGAAAAGTCAGAAGAACTAAACGAAACTAAAAGAATAATACCACTTCTAGTAAATTAGTTTAGGCAATTTCATCTTTATTTTTAGAAATAAGCATGGATGCCGTGATTTAATATTAGTTTTAGAATGAATTTTAATTGACTTTTCGAGTAAGAAGTAAAATCATGGCTTCCAAAAAAAAAGGAGCTTTTGCAAATTTAATTTCAATAAAATAACTATTATTTAATGCGTAAACAACGACGATATTGTTGCAACATTGTCTTGGTGACATTGAAATATTAATTACATACGTTTGACAAAGATCCATCCATATTGTAGTCATATTTAGCGCCAATTTTGAATAATCCAGATGATTTTAATATAATCTTGTGCAATATGCGATGATTGCTTTGTTTTCGCAGAGAACAGAAGACACGCTATTAAAAAGCGATGTTGCCAAATGTAGGAGTTGCGATACGCGAATCAATGAAACATATATTATGCTAAAAATATACGCTCACCTACTGCAGCGCCGCGGCTCGCCGCTCGGTGACAAAACACTGAACTAAAATAGTATATTTCAGTTGATTTAGGTACTAAAACCGCGTCTGGCTTATTTTCGTTTTTGAGGGTACAGGAGTGGAGAAAACTTGAAATAACATGTGTTCAATCCTGCGTCCGTATACCGGATGCAGAATGACGGTCGGACGCAGGATTGAATGAAAGTGGACCAACGCAGCAATGATAGCGGGATGTATATATTGTATACATATATATATATATGTGTATATATCAAAGCTTAAAATAAAATATTAGATAAAAGTCCAAATTTGTTATAATTCTTAAAAATTCTTGTATTTACGTTACTGGTACATCTTGCGTTTTTCTTTCTTTTTCTTAATTATGTTCGTGTTATTATTATTTTAGCACGAAACAAACGAGCTTTATCTCGTTACGGTGAGGAAAATGTAATATCATAAATATTGTGTATTTATTGTAAAAAAATACATATATCAAATAAATAAATAAATTATTGAATTAAAAAAAAACAGCATGGTATGACTCGATTATGATAATACTCGTACTATGAAATATTTGAATATTGTGGCTCGCAGTAGAGAAATTCCAGTTCAACTAATTTGAAGACGCCTATTGCAAGCCGAAACAGGTGCGGTTAAGTGGAATAGTTATAAACATTTCAATCAATAAGTCATAGCAATATATTTTTCAATGAAAGAAATTTGGTCCATAGCATTCAAATAGTTCACATCTCAGATTATTGCCAGGGTCCAAAATGACTTACTGCTGCACCGTTTTTTATCAGATTCATTGAAAAACCCTGATATATCCATTGAGTTAGGTATAAGAATCCTTCAGCAGGCATGGATGTTTTTTTTTATTAATTTGTTTAGGGCTTGATCTAGGAAGACTGTCATCTGAACTGGATATTTTAGCAAGTCTCTACCCGGAATAAATACACGACATAATGTGCACTAAATGATAATATGATAATCCTATTACTAAATCCGCATTTGGTAAGTCCCAGATAAGTCTAGCACAAAGAAACTGCGCTACATTACTGACATTTACTCTGGGGCTTTAAACAGCTATATACAGATATTTATTTTATTTTATTTTATTTATTAACAGAAACAAACAGTACATTATTTACATTGGTGAAAAAAGTTTACAGTTAATAAGTATATTTCAAGTTAGGTACCTATGATATGTTTCATTGAAGTATCTTGTTTATATTAAATTTTTACCGGGTGATGTGCGTTGTGGGAGGGTGTGTGTGTGTGTGTGTGTTGTGTGTGTGTGTGTGTGTGTGCGTGTGTGTGTGTGTGTGTGTGTGTGTGTGTGTGTGTGTGTGTGTGTGTGTGAGAGGGTGAGTTGGTATGCACCTTTATTCGAGGACCTTCATAGGCCTTTAGACCCAGAATCCGAGGACTCACACGAATCCGAGGACGTCCTCGGATTCGAAATGCGAAAAACTGAATATGTACCTATAATCTATGCGTTCTGATTGGTCAACTGCCGAAATTTTGGGCCAATCGGAGAGAGTTCTCATTTTCGTGGTGAAAAATATCGTGTTTAATTTGGCTAGTGTTTCATTAGTACGGCTGTGTGACCACCAGGGCGGCGCCGCTAATGCTGGAAATCACACACAGACCCTAAACCGAGGACTCTGTCAAAGTCCTCGGTTTCGTGTTAAAAGGTGCCGATCACCGGAATGTGAACACCAGGAGGCGCTGCCAGCTCGAGTGTCAAGAAATCTCACCTACGCCCTAAACCGAGGACCCGTCGTTCGAAATTCATACGTGCATGTGAATATAATAAGTATTGCACTATTAAGATTGTGCAGACAAGGAATTCAGTTTTTGACAGTTGAAACAAAATTCAATATTGCGTTTAGTTCGTATTGTGAACTATGTTCTGTAATACTGTTTAATTCGCTGTACAGTATTGTAATATTTAATAATTGAAAGTTATTAAATATTACAATAAAAAAATTAGGACACCTGCTCAAGTATTTGATTATCTGCGTCATATATTCTTCTTTCACTCCATTCTTCGTTAATCCGCTCTATGATCCTATTACCTATACCCAGGGCTGGGCAAAATACATGCTTTGCTGTAATTGAAATACAAATTACAAAATACGTTTTCGCATGTATTTAAAATACGAAATACAAAATACTTTCGAGTCGTGTATTTGAAATACAAAATACAGTATTTTAACCATTTTTTTTATTTCAAATACAAAATACAAAATACACTTGGTTTTGGTAGAACCTTTGGTTGCAATAAATTGACACAAGTGCTCTTATCTAAAGCCTACAATACACGACAACTTTTTTAAGCCCGATTCCCGTATAGAGACCTAAGACAAAATTTTTCGCTTTACGCGATCGCTATTTTCATATCTGCGATTTTAGTTGGCATCACAGCAACAATATGGTTCATGTGCTGTTTGCTGTGATGCCAATTGAAATCATAGATATGAAAATAGAGATGAAAATAGCGATCGTGAAAAGCGAAAAATTTCGTCTATGGTCTAGTCTCTATGCGGGAATCGGGCTGAAAAAAGGTGTCGTGTATTATAGGTATAAGAGTGCGTTTTCATAGAAGCAAAGCTGAGCAAAGTGAAACAGAGACTTGCAAAAATTGACTTGTAAAGGTATAGGACCCAGGTGTTAGATAAATTTGTGCGCAGTTTTGTATTATTTCACTTCAAGTGCGCTCTACTATGATTAACTTAAAAATATTTTTTTATTTTTATTTTTAACTTTGTGAATAAAAAAAATAAATATTCATCCTAGACTTGCAGAAAAGGTCCATATATATTTTTTTTTTTACATGAGTTCCGCACAGGAGTCCATGAGGAAAATAATTTCCCTCAGGGCCTATGTCATCTTTGGGGATGCTGTGTGGAGGTTTTTTTAAGGAAAGGAAGGAGAGGAGAGTTCTTGGAAGGGAAAGGGTTCAAGGGGTGGGTAGGAATCTGGAGTTCAGTGTGTCCCAGTCGTCCGCCTCCAGGACCTAGACAAACCTCACCCAAACGTGGCGAACCACTTGGGGTGACCTATGGCAGAGGTGTTGGTTATCCAATGAAGGTTCCCAAATTGAGTATCATATATAAAGATAGCAACCAATAATGCGCAATATGTGCGTTTAGAAAATGAAGATAATGTTGGTAATTCTTAGTCGAAGTACCTATGATACAATTAAAAGTGAACGAATTGGAAATGGGTTCCATAGCTCAGTTGATAGAGCACTTGCTACGTAAGCAAAGGGCCCTGGGTTTGAGCCCCAGTGGAACCAATATCTTTTTCTGATTTTTCTGTCTCCAGGTTTTCGATTGAGTTTCGCTAATATTGTCTTCATTTAATTAAATATTAAAAATAATCTTTTTCATCCATTATCTATAAGCTCACGTATTCATGAATAAATGCCGCGAACGATGAAAACGACAAATAAATATTAACATATCTTGCTCTGGATTCTAGCGGTTTTAGTCACCGCCACCTGGATGGGTGATGTTGTCAAGCGGGTTAAGGAGGAGCTGTAGGAAGGGCTTTATTAATGCGGATCTTGAAGAGTAGGAAAAAATTACTGAAAAAATTACTAAACGCAGAGTAACATTATCATCAAATAAAACATATAAAATCGTAAAAAAAAATTATGGTTTTTTAGGTAGTCTGTAACAAAAATTAAGACAACAAAGTCGTTTATAATTAAAATTATTGAACCCTTTGTTTTACGGATGAACGCAGCCCTTACAGCGACGGTGCGTTGGTTTTTCGAACTTTGAACCTACTATGGACTATTCGGCAATCTTAAAAGGACTATTAATTATTATTATAAATTTGTATAACAATATGGAAACACGACAGCGGTGAGGGGCACCGTAGCAGGTTTCGTAAGTGATTTGGCGTTGAACGGCTCGCCCGACGGATGGGTACACTCGGAACTCTCAAATTATATATTTTTTTATCGTTGTCGCTTATTTTTTTAAAATATGGCAATGTAACTTTTTTAAACTATAATGAAATTAAAAATAATAATAAAGATAAACGAATAATTAAATTTTTTTTTAAATCGTTCACAAAAATTTGCCAGGCTGCTGGTCGGCAGACCGCGAAATTCTTATATGGAATGATCTGGACTATAGTTATTCTTTGGTTTTATTCGTGTAGTCGATGACATAAAAATTACTATTTTTTACCACACTTTGACGCCGGCTGCCTGTGAACTTGCCAGGCTGCCGGTTGGCAGACCTGCTTTTTTCTCATTTTCTAATCGACCTTTATCATATGAAACCATTCCCGGTTGTGTAGTCGATGACGTAATTTTTTCGAAAAAAATCGCTGACTATTTCCATGACTGCGCGGCTCCTGCCAAGAGGCGCACCAGCAGACCAGCTTTTTAAAGGTTTTCTAAATGCCCATAATCACTTAAAAGTATAGTTTCATCCGTGTAGTCTGTAGTCGATGACGTAGGGTTTACCTATCTCGCCTCCTAGTCTATAAGTAAGAATACTATTTCGCTGGAGACCTGTCGTCGGAACAGTTCGGAAGTTTTCAGTACTTTCCGTATTACGAACGCCGATTACTAGCCGATCTGCTGTTGCACCGGGCGCGTGGGTGGGGGGGTGCACCGCCTGTCGAGTGTCAGCCGTAATGATCTCTTACCAAATTCATATATTTAGATAGGCAATTCAATTCAACCTTTTTTTAAGTTTTGTGCAAATTTATATTTTAAATAAAATATTTAGGAATACGATGAGGCGTATAATTTTGTTGCCTGTTCACCGCACGAGTGAACGTTTGGACTAGCCGCGCCTGCTTCCAAGATACGTGTAAGAGATTCGTTCCACACTATTTCGAGGACCCAAGACCTCCAAAAACTACAGACCACTAAAACGAGGACCTTCCGAGATCCGTGTATTTTACGTAAGTGTAATCCTGAATACGTGGACAGGCCTCGGATATGGGAAGTCCTCAGTTACCGGGTGTGTATTCCGGTTTTTTGAGGACCGTTTCCTAGGTGCTTACCGGGTGTATGATGAAACCGAATAGACAGCAACTAAACATTTCAAAAATTAATAATAATAATAATAGTAATAATAATAACTATCCGTCTGTAGACTGTTTTCGAGGAGTCACTTCAACCGAAGAACAGAATTACCTAGCGACCAAATCCCTCCCCGATTCTGATAAATTCCACAACTTTAATGAAATCCGATTAGAACGACATGCCAACTATAAAAGCAGACAGCTTGCGATTGGTTCCTGGAATGCGCGATCCCTCATTAACAAACTAGAGGCAGTGGACGATGTTTTCAGAGATGAAAAACTTCATATTCTTACCATTACAGAAACGTGGCATGAGAACAGTGACTCGAACTCGATTAAGAAACTTCAAGCTCTGGGGTATGTTGTGCTCGAGGAAGCCCGACCAAGTACGGAAGAACCATCAAACAACATCTCGCACGTGAACCACGGTGGTGTCGCGATAATAGCCCAACAAGGATTGCGGCTAACTAAAGTAGCTCTAGGTAGTTTTAGCACATTTGAGTACATTGGATGTAGGGTTTCTTCTTCAAGAGCGTCGTTTATACTCTGTACTCTGTACAGGCCCGGATCAAAACCAATCTCTGTAGAATTTTATAATGAGTTTTCGCGATTTTTGGAACTCTCAGTCGGACTCTCTGAAACACTCATTATTACAGGTGACATTAATATTCATCTTGAGCGCGTGACATCACCAAAAACTATTAAATTCTTAGATTTATTAGCCAGCTTTGGATGCTGCCAATGGGTTGACGTCCCAACTCACGATGCTGGTGGTACACTGGATATACTTATTTCAGCGGTGGTTCGCCGCTCTTAGCAGATGTTCGTGATATAGGACTATCGGACCATCGGCTAGTGTGCACTGATATTGATTTTAACCCGCCTAAAATACCATATCGAACAATAATAACAAGGGAATGGCGTAAATTTAGCTTTTGTGATTTTCTGGAAGAACTTCAGACCTCTCTATTATGTACACCCAATTTTTGGGAAACAAAGACGCCAACAGAACTTGTCGAGACGTACAATATAACACTTTTATCTCTATTAAATAAATATGCTCCGACAACGTCAAAAACACGTAAAGTTCGAAAGTCTGACGGCTGGTTTGATGATGAATGGCGAAATCAGAAAAGACTTATGCGGAAATTAGAGAGGTCATATAGGAAAAACTCTGCAGTGACTTCAAGAGATGAGTGGATCCTTGCTCAAAAACAGTATATGAGCAAAATAAATACCAAAAGGTCAGAATACTGGAATGAAAAGGTTGACTCTGAGCGAGCCAATCCACGACGTCTCTGGAACTCAATAAAGACTGTTATTTCTGAAGTTACTGTTCCAGCTAAAATAGATATCACCCCGGATGCCTTCTCAAAGTTTTTTCGGGAAAAAATTGAAACCATTCGTGCTTCCACATCTCATGCCCCTCCGCCAATATTCACTATTAATTCTAAAGGAAATTTGTCTTCCTTCAAACCTACAACGCTGGAAGAAGTAAAGAGGATAATTTCAAGTTCGCCAAATAAGCAGTGTGGTCTTGACCCCATACCAACTTGGTTATTAAAAAAATGTTCCATTGTCTTAGCTCCATTCTTAGTTCATGTTTTTAATAAATCACTCAGTACAGGTGATTTCCCTGAACCACTAAAATCAGCTGTAGTAACACCAATACTAAAAAAGTCACAACTAGACTCCGATAACTTAGGTAATTATCGACCGGTTTCAAATCTACCTTTCGTGTCAAAAATCCTGGAGAAAATTGCTGCTGCCCAAATTACCAGTCACTTGAATACAAATAAATTATTAACAAATCAACAATCCGCATATAGAAGGTTTCATTCAACAGAAACCGGACTTCTTCGTATGCTATCAGATATAACTCTAGCCATAGAGTCGGGTAAGTTAGCACTTATCTCACTCTTAGACATGAGTGCAGCGTTTGATACGATTGATCACGACTTCTTCATTAAGAGATTGGAGGAAACATTTGGTTTGATTTCAGAGACTAAAAATTGGCTGGCGTCATATCTATCCAATCGCTTACAAGCCGTGAAGGTTGGAAATAAACTCTCTAACTTCGCAACACTTTCTTCAGGAGTACCCCAAGGATCCGTTTTAGGTCCATTTCTTTTCATCCTTTTTACAAATGATGTCGCCAAAATAATCGAGTCATTTGGTCTCTTATCCCACTGCTACGCTGACGATCAGCAAGTTTATTTTTTCTGCACTCCAAATGAAGTCGACAGTCTCAAAATCCGTGTAGCTGAGTGCCTAGAAGCAATAACTCGTTGGATGTCTTCAAACAAGCTAAAACTGAACCCATCTAAGACTGAGTTTCTCTGGGCGGCCACAAACAAACGCCAACATCTCATAGACAATTCACCTATTTCCATTTCCGGAAGCGATATTATTCCAAAGACAACAGTCAAACTTCTTGGCGTTAATCTGGATTCAAACTTTTCGCTTAAAAAGCAAATAAATACGACTGTAAGCAATGGTTTTTTTCACCTAAGACAACTCAAGTCAGTCCGAAGAAATCTTCCTATAGAAGCAACAAAACTACTTGTAAACTCCTACGTAGTCTCACGGCTCGACTACTGTAACGGTATCTACGCTAGTCTTCCAAAATATCAAACTGACAAACTTCAATCCGTGTTTAATGCAGCCGCTCGACT
The DNA here is from genome assembly GCA_917563855.2 of Limnephilus lunatus. Lineage (NCBI taxonomy): Eukaryota > Metazoa > Arthropoda > Insecta > Trichoptera > Limnephilidae > Limnephilus > Limnephilus lunatus. The sequence continues at coordinate 25,536,563 of OU830595.1, read as the reverse complement.
CATAATCAGAGTCTCTAAATATTCACATATTTCAGAACACCTTCGTAATCTTCACTGGCTCAAGTGCCCTCAAAGAATCCAGTACAAATTGTGCTGCATGGTGTTTAAATCAATTAATGAAATGGCCCCATCTTACATCTCTGAACTATGTGTCCCAGAAAATACTTAGATCAGCAACATCATCAGTCAGTCTTAGAGGCAGTCAAACCTTAGATCAGCAACATTATCAGCTATAGGCAGACTAATGGAACCTAAACGCAAGCCAAATACGAAATTTGGAGATCGCGCTTTCGGAATGTCTGGACCTAAGGCTTGGAATAAACTCCCACCGGAACTTAGATGCATAACAAGCCCAACAAAATTTAGGTCCAAATTAAAAACGTACCTTTTTGGGCTCTCATACCCTTAAATAAAAATACCTATCGGAGTATCATAAAATTTTGCTTTTGTTTTCAAAATACGCTCATTACAGAACATTTTATATATTATAATTATAGTTCCCAATTATGTCCTCTGCGTGCGAACTGTGTCTTAATTGCTCTAAATAAACAATAACAGTGTTAATCTCTAGTGACCCTCCAGATAAGTATAGTCTTGTATATATTTTCTGCCTGTACAGTGCATTTTTACAGCAGCATCGCGTTCATTGGTCAAATCATTGCACATATAGTTTCGTATCGGTGATCGATGAACCAATGGATGCAATTTTTAGCCATAAGATGTTGTTGTATATAGTTTAAAATAAGATTGTATAAACGTTTTATAAATTTGTACAGCGCCCTTGAGGTGATTTTTCACAAAAACGGCGCTATACAAGTCATCCAAATATTATTATTATTATTATTATATGATTGACATGATGCTCTTTTTAAATTTGGGCAGTGAATCGGAGAAAATGTCGATGTTATAATTTAGATTAATATTATTGAATACATGAAGAGCACGATTGATTGGCGAATTAGTTGCTGCATTAGTCTTGTAATTAAGCGTGTGGAATAGTTCTGTATGGCGTGTACGTCTTAATGGTATGTTAAAATTAATTAGGGAAAGTAGTTCGGTACAATCGATGTTATTATTTAAAATTTTGTGTATAAATGTCAAATCAGCAATTACTCGTCTTTGTTGTAAAGTTTGAAATGTGCGTTTATAATTATTGTTGAATTTGAATTTAAGATATTTTATAAATTTGTTTTGAATATGTTCTATGCTATCTATGTATAATTTGTACTGCGGGTTCCAAATTGGCAAGGCATATTCCAGTATACTTCTGACTAATGCAAAATATAACATAACTACTGTGCGCGGGTTACTGAACACTTTACTTATACGAAGAACAAAACCAAGCATTTTTTATGACCTGTGAACGATTGAGTCGATGTGAATATTAAAAATAAGTTTGCTATCAAGGTAAACACCAAGGTCTTTACATTCTGTTAGAGATGACAGGTTCATTGTTGAGTGAATAAGAGTACTTAATTACATTTTTATTTCTGGTGAATGTCATAGTATGACATTTGGAAACATTGATATCTAAACAGTTAACTTTACAATACTTGACTAAATATGACTATAATATATAACTATAATATAATATGACAATATGACTATACTACCGGTCTAATTCATCCATGAATAATCTAATTAATGAATGAATTAATGAATAATCTAATCCTAATTCAGTCCATCCATGGTGACTTACTCCGGTGGCTCACTTCATACCTTTGGAGTAGACTTCAAAGTGTCTCAATTGGGGGAACAAAGTTCAGCTTCTTTTCTGTGCCCTCCGGTGTACCTCAAGGTTCTCATTTAGGCCCATTATTATTTAATGTGTATATATATGATATTTACAAATGTTTTTTACATGCTAATTACCTAGCATATGCAGATGATAAAAAAAATACTTAGTTATTAAATCAATCAATGACTACATTAAACTCCAAGAAGACCTCAATCGTCTTTTTGTCTATTGCAAATTAAACAAACTTGTTATTAACATCTCAAAGTGTATCATTGCAACAATAACATCAGTTTTGACAGCACATTTTCGAGATTTGCTCCCATCTAATTTACAGTTTATTTGTGTTTATATGCGTTTATACGTGTTAATTATTGTAAAATAAAGGATAGAACAGGACCAGACGGCGCTGGTTCCATTATTAAAATGGCGTACCTACTATCGCCCAAAATAGTGATAAATGAAGAAATGGAAATAGCAAGTGCTCCAAATGATGAGTCTGCTGGGGTGTGGCAAACCGTTACACGATCCGGTAAAAGATCAAGGATGAACTCAGAGACAAGTGAAACAAAAAATGAAGAAATTAAAGAAAAGAAAGGAATTGTTATAATTCAAGGAGAAAACTTACCTGGTAAATTGGGTATGGCTAAAATTCTTTTTAAATCCGGAATGAAAATTGAAAAAATTAAAGTAATATCCGGAACTAAAATTGAAATTACGTTCCCAAATAATTTGGAAGCTGAAAAGGCCATAAAAAATTCGATTTTTATTCTAAAGAAATGGGAAGTCACAATAAAAAAGAACATTGAATATACTTTTGGTGTCATCAGACGTTTAGATCTTGATGTCACTAATGAGGAGATCATGGAAGTGATTAAAAGTGATAACAATGTGGTTAGCATAAAGCGGCTCTCCAAAAAAGGAAAAGAAGGACAACTCACGCTTACGACAACTGTGAGTCTAAAATTTGTTGGGAAAGAGATCCCATCGTATGTCTCTATATATAGGGTCAAATTTGGAGTAGAACCCTATATATTTAGAGTTATGCAATGTTATAGTTGTTGGAGATATGGGCATATTGCTCAAAACTGTGATAAAAAAGAAAAAAAGTTGTGCCCTAAGTGTGATGAACAACATGAGACCTGTGACAAGGCAGCTAAGTGTGTCAACTGCGGAGGAGATCATCCGGCTAACGACATTAATTGTCCAAAGTGGAAGAACGAGAAAGAGATAACCCAAAAAATGGCAAAAAAAAAAGTTACATATAAACAAGCGAAAATACTTGTAGATAAGAAAAAACCTAACTTAAAAGAAAAAGAAAATGTAAAAACAGGAAAGAAGACTAATTCAGATAATGAAAATCTGTCGAAATCAAGTGGAGAAAGCAGTTATGCTGAAAAACTTAAAGGAAATAAGACTGACACCCGTATTCAGAGTCGATCCTTAAAAGTTGTCTAAGTCAAGTGTCGGCCTTACCTTAGCAAAGGTAAGTAACGTCCCCGGCCGGCTTTTATACATCTAAAGTCGTCCCGTCATAAGGTTTATTTTAGGTTAACATCATGTTTTCAAAATAAGTATGCATTCTTTCATTCTTTGTCGATTTCAAATCAGTATAGACATAATAATGTAAATAACAAGTTTCATCATAGCTGCATCACAAAATGCAATATTTTCCTTTCACAAAAGTAGAACAGAATTTTACAATAGATATCCACTAAAAAGACGCATTTACCTGATAATTACCAGTAGCGTAGAATCTCAGCGCGATAGCTATCTGAATAACAGGAGTTATGGGCAAGCCTCTATTATTTACTAAAGTGTAATTTGGAAATAATAGAGGAATTAATAAATACATTACAGTTGTTTTCTCCAACCGATATCGCTCCTTAATTTGGCGGTCACTTGGCAAGTTAAGAGTTTTGACAGCTATAAGTCAAAGTAAGCAAGAACGCGCGTGCGCAGTGTCGTAGAGACTTCCAGACGTCAGTTTTTTAATACAAAAAATGCGCCGAATGAGCCCGAATATATGCTTGAAATATGGTCACCCGGATGACAATCGGCACTCGGAAGGTAGCTTCCTTACTATGTGACGTCACACCGACCTTAGGTGTGTCTCTGAATACAAAACGGTGTTTCTTAAAGGAAAGGAAGGCTCCTTGAACTAAAGGATCGACTCTGAATACGGGTGTAACACTGGTGAAACTCAGATTAATCCTAAAGACAACATTAATGTTAACATTGCTCGAGAAATATTAACAACATTTATGAATGGAGAAAATTGGGAAAGTCTTGTGAAATTAGCAGTTAATAGACTTATAGACACCATCATGGGAATTATTACGGAAGGCGGCTTAAATGAAATTTTAAAATCAATCTTTACGACGAACAATGGATAAGAATAATCTTAATATATTACAATGGAATGCTCGGAGTTTGCACTTTAAAAAACCCGATTTAGAAATATATTTACAAAAGCAACATATCAAAATTGCACTTATCTCCGAAACGTGGCTTCAATTTCCTTACATTTTAAGATTTAAAGACTATACAACATATAGACGAGACAGAGCCGATGGATATGGAGGAGTTGCAATCTTAATCCATAAAAGTTTACAATCAATTGAACGAACCCTAGACATCACCACGACCTGTGAATTAGAATTGTGCAGTGTTAAACTATTAAATGCCGGAAATCTGAAATCTGTCAATGTGATATATTGTCCTAGTAATATAAATATCACAATTCAAAAATGAAGGAAAGTTTTTGACCAGATGGGACCAGGAGCCCTACTAGGCGGTGATTTCAATGCCCATAATCCAATATGGGATAGAGCTACATATACGAGATTTGAGGGGAGATCTTATTGCAGAAGCCTGCCAAGATTCAAACCTTATTATTGTCAATAACGGTAACGTAACAAGAATAGGACATCCCGGACAAAGGAGTTCGAGCCCGGATATTACCCTGGTATCTTCTGAGCTTGTACTAACTTGTAATTGGAGGATAGACACAGATACGATGGGTAGTGATCATTTACCAATTATTATCACTTTAGAAAAAACCGATTGTAATTATGAACCAATTATGAAAAGAAATTTCAAAAAAGCTGACTGGAACAAATACAAATTACACTGTAGATAAATTCATACAAAATTTTCCTGAGGAAAAATTGTCAGTTCAAGAATATTATAACAAATTAGAAGATGTTCTGAACAAAAGTGCAGATGAAAGTATTCCATTCTTTAAGAAATCTAAAAATAAAGCATTCAAACCAAAACCATGGTGGAATCAAGAAGTCTCTAAAGCTATAGCTGAAAGAAGATAAGCGCTGACTCATTTACGGAAAAATGTTAATATTGACAATTATATAGAATTAAAGCGCAAGGAATCCAGTACCAGACGAATAGTAAGAAAAGCAAAAAGGGAAGAATGGCAAAAATTTTGTGATTCTGTCGATACTAATACAACCTATTCTGATATGTGGAAGAAAATGAAATGGTATAAGGGAATAGGATCTTCTCGTCCAAATATCTTTGAGAACAGCGAATCGGCGCTACAATATCTACAATATCTAGCTCCAAACGAAAATTTAATCGAACATGTGTGGACCGAAGAAGAAACCTCGGAGACTACTGGTATTCACAAACCGATAACAGCTTCAGAATTAAAATCAGTATTAAAATCCAAAGATACCTCCCCAGGAATAGATCTGATATCCTACTCAATGATAAAAAATTTACCTACTTCTTGCCAATTAATTATTGTAGATATATTTAATCTAATTTAGCGAACTTCCACTATACCAATACAATGGAAACAGGTACAAATTATTCCTATAATTAAACCCGGAAGAGATCCAAAGCTCATGACCTCTATAAGACCAATTTCATTAATTTCATGTCTTTGTAAAACTTTCAACACTATAATTACAAGGCGATTGGAGTGGTATTTAGAAAATAATTTCTTCTTTGATAAGTCTACAATAGGATCTAGAAGAAAACTGTCAACAATGGATAATCTGGGAAGAATGGTTACAGAGATCCAAGTTGCCCTAACAACCAACGCCGTTACCCTTGCTGCTTTTGTAGACATTAACACTAGAAAGACCGGGTACTTCTCCATACCTGTAAAGACCACAACCGTCATTTTGACGGCTGATCACTTTTTGCCAATTGATAGGCGAATATGGGTACCGCCGCCCCGGAAACCATTTATCGGATAACCAACACCTCTGCCATAGGACACTCCAAGTGGTTCGCGCTATTTTTGGTGACTTAGCAGGGGTGCCCGGGTTCATTAGGTGAGGTTTGTCTGATCTAGGTGGCGAATACGTTTGCCCACCTACTGCGTAGCCGACCGTGTCGGGAAACACTTGTTGAGGGAGACCTCATCTAGACCTATCCAACAGGACCTCTCTCGAACCGTCGCCTTGCACCGCTGTGGGAGAGATCGATTAATTCGTCTAACACTCCTAAATACATTTACCAATTTCTCCTATTCATCCCTCACACTTTCTTCATTCATCCGTTACTCCTGGATAAATTTACCATTTTTTCCTATTCACCCCTCACACCTTCTTCCTTCCCAGAACTTCCTTTCCTTCCTTTCCCTAAAAACACCCTCCACACAGTATCCCCAAATATGGCACAGGGCCCGATTTCTTTTCTTTTTTCGTTTATATTAGCTCCACAAAAAAAACCCGAAGGAAAATTATTCCCCTCATGGCATTGTCACCTTTGGGAATGCTGTGTGGAGGGTACCTAAAGGGAAAGGAAGAAGAATAAGTTATGGGAATTAAATAATGTGTGAGGGGTGGGTAGGAATCTGGGGATCAATGTGGTGACATACGTAAGAATCTATTCCTATCACTGCTATGCAAGGCAATGTTCTGAGAGTCCTGCTGGCGAGGTCAAACGATCTCTCTCAACCAGTCACTCCCGATTTGGCCTGCCACGCAGTCGTTTGGTAGAAGCATCCGCCACCAAGATCCGAACACACCTTCCCCGAACAAATTGCCAATTTGGGAGGCGGATATGGGTACTGCCACCCCGAGAACCATTTATTGGATAATCAACACCTCTGCCATATGGCACCAAAATTGGTTCGCTACGTTTGGTGACTTAGTAGGGGTGCCCGGGTTCATGGGATGAGGTTTGTCCGGGTTTTAGCGGCGGGTAATAATAATATTTGGCTAAAAATCACCTCAAGGGCGCTGTATAAATAAATATGCGTCTGCCCAACAGCTGCAAGGCAGGCCGGATCGGAAAAGATTGGTTGTAAGAGTCCCTTTGACTTCTCTAGCCGTGCTCTCCCGGAACATCACGGATGGATGGATTCATATGTCCGTCACACCTGGACACACTGACCCCCAGATACCTACCCATCCCTAATATCCTTTTCTTTCCCGGAACTTCCTCTCCTTCCTTTCCTAAAAAGACTCTCTACACAGCATCCCCAAAGATGACATAGACCCTGAGGGGAATTATTTTTCTCAGGGCCTCCTGCTAGCTAATGTAAAAAAAAACGAACCCCATGAACCTGGGCACCCCTGCTAAGTCACCAAACTTAGCGAACCTCTTAGGGGGGCCTATGGCGTAGGTATTGGTTATCCAATAAGTGATTCTGCCAGTTCTTCAGGAGCTAACCCAGCTGGACCAACTCTGGTATTTGTATGCATACTCTGTCTTTAGTTTTCCGACGAGCCATATAATAAATTTGCACCAGAGATATAGTTTTTGTGGAATTTTTATAAATTATATGATATGCGATAACGAAAGAAAGAGACAGACATATTAGTACTATCGTGGTACTATCATAAACGAGGAGAAATGGGCCTGTTGTAAACTTGGGTAAGGAAGGTTGTAAACAAAATCAGCATTATGGCCCAAACCGTCACATTGACGGCGGCGGTCTTTGTAGGTATAAGTCAATATATCTCAACAACTAAATAAGACCCGTACCTGTTTTTTTCACTATAGTTGTAAAATCATAAATCACAAAATGTGAAAAAAAATCACACCAATACATTAAATATTAAGCATTATATCGTCACATTACTTCGGCCAGCCGTCAAAATGAAGGCTTCGGTCTTTCTAGTGTTAAAGATGCATACAATAATATAAAGATCGAAGAAGTCATTAAAGTTCTTATTTCCAAAGGTATCAAAGGGAAAGTTATAAAATATATCTGGGAATATTTGAAACAAAGAATGATTATTATTAAGGAACCTAACATATTCGCTGAACAAATGTGCACGAGAGGACTACCACAAGGAGATCCCATGTCTGCCCTCTCATTCAATATTGGAACTTCCGGTATAGGAAACTATCCCCAAGTGAAACGCGTACAGTACATTGACGATTTTGGTATTTATTATTCAAGCTCAAAGGTAAAAACATGCGAAAACATTATTCAAAAAGCTCTGTTGGAATTACAGAATGCTCTTAAAATAAAAGGTCTTGAAATATCGGAAAATAAGACAAAAATATGTATGTATATTTGCAAAAGGAAAGCGACGAAATATCCTAAATATAAAAATAAATGATGTACTTAAAGAACGAGTAGATGAACATAAGTTCCTCGGGGTATGGTTGGATTACAGACTCGCTTGGAATAAACATATAAATAACACCTGTTTAAAAATGAATCAGCCAATGAATATTTTGAAAGTGTTGTCAGGAAAAAGCGGGGGAATTCATCCTCTTCACATGAGAAGATTGTATACTTCTCTTATAAGAAGTCGATTAGACAGACTATGGCAGTATACTTTTTTACAACTCTGCCAAAAGCAATCTCGAAAAATTAGAGAGAATACAATCACGAGCTTTAAGAATATGTGGAGGTTTCCTGAACTCAACTCCAGTGCACGTTTTACAAAGTGAAATGAGTGCCCCTCCTTTGCATATAAGAACTTGGAAACTAGCTGCAAGATTTTGGCTTAGAGCTGTATCCATTGAAAATAATCCACTAGTTTTAGAGGTTCTCAAACTTAAATCCTTGATACAAAACAGATTCTGGAACAATAAAAAATTACCAATGTTGATTAAAATTTGATCGGAAACAATTGATTGGAAAATAAATAAAAATAAATGTCTAGATATGTACTACTTTGAAACTTGGGTAGGAGCACTTAATTTGGAATGTATTTCAGTTGAGATTGACAATTTTAATTCCCCCAAAAGACTACTCTTAGCAAATAAAATTAGTAATATGGTAAGCGATATGCTAACTAAAAAATATTCTGGATTCAGCCAGATCTTTACTGATGGATCAAAAAAATCAGACCAAGTTGGAGCAGCTTTCATTTCAATGCCAAACAATTTTTCCCATCAAATAAAATTGCACTATTATGAATGCAGAATTGATAGCAATCAAAGAAGCAGTAGAATATGCAATTAAAAATAAGTGGAAACAAGTTGTAATATTAAGCGATTCTAAAAGTGCACTTCAACATATTAAAAGTATTCCGAAAGGAGTTCCCTGTAGGAAAATAGGCTACAATATTGTTGAACAAATAAGGCGGCTACAGCAGAAAGATGTGTCCATATGTTTACAATGGATTCCATCTCATGTAGGAATACATGGGAATGAAGAGGCGGATTTGTTGGCAAACGAAGTATGTGTGAATGGAAGCATCTACGACTGGACGCCAGACGCTGAAGATTACTCCCAAAAGATAAATTCCATATGTAATAATATGTGGAGTAATCATTTTGAAACATTGTCTACCAATAAGGGAATATGGTACAGAAAGCTCCAAAATGAACCGTTTAAAAGACTATGGTTCACTGAGGTTAATCTGAAAAGATCAGAAATGAGAATCATTTTTAGATTAAGATCCGGACATGCACTAATGGGAAGAATATTGTGTTTGATAGGCCTCTCTGATTCTCCAATGTGCTCGATATGTGAACAAATTGAAGATGTCGAGCACACATTATCAAAGTGCATCAAATATGAACGACAGAGAGTGACAATATTAATGACCTCGAACCCATCGGAAGTTCAGAATTTAATAGCCTCAACCGAGTTTCATGCCATATCGAGAATAATGAAATTTATTAGATCATGTAAACTGGAAAATATTTGAAAGTGAATTTTTATATAAAATGAATATAAAAGGACTAAGCACCTTTTAAAGATCATTAGAGATTATAGAAAATATTATAATTTAAAAACAGATGAGGCAAAAAATGACAACATTGTGTGAGTTAGAAGGCTCGATAATATACAAGATTTAAAAAAAAAAAAAACATCTCAAAGTGCAATAAATTAACATTTACACGTAATAAAAATATAATTTCCTTTGTATACACACTGAATGGCACACATATCAATGAAGTAAAATATATCAGGGACCTTGGGGTAACAATGGATGTCAAATTAAACTTTATCCAACACACTGATGAAGTAATTAACAAAGCCAATAAAATGCTGGGATTTATAATTCGTATAGCAAAAGCCTTCCACAACATAAACACTCTATATTCCCTTTACACCTCATATATTCGCCCGCACTTGGAACACTGTACACCGATCTGGACTCCTTTATACCAAGCCCATATTGAAAGAAAAGAAAGAATTCAAAAAAAAAATTTTAAACACTTAAATTATAAATTCAAATTACACTTCTCAAATTATACTGTATCCATTAAATTTCAAATCCCTCCAAACACGACGTCTAATTTTTGAACAAATCCTATTGTTTAAAATTCTAAACAATGGCCTGGACCACCAGAACTTACCAATTTAACAAATTTTCAAATTCCGTCAAGATCAACCCGGCAATCCGATTTATTTTATTTACCCTCAAGACAGTGTATTCAAATACCAGCAAAATCCTTCTTACTCTCAAATTTCGGCATTATTTTGCGAGACTCAATCTTTGCCTTAATAAGACCTTCTCTTGCAGACTTCGTACATAAAGTAGTCGAGGCTTCAGTAACAGTCTTTACAGCTCTTTCAACTGCTTGAGTATGACATGGCAGACGCAGAAGAGGCAATTTACCTTCTCCCCCCTGTGCTACAAATAATTGAAGATCTTCATCCGATATATTCTTCAGTATTGGGGGTTCGGTTACATTTTGCTGCCAATTAATAAGGTCGTAGTAATATGATGCATCGAGGTTTATGTTTGGAAGTTGGAACAGCCTTGTTTTACTTAGTTTCTTACTGCGTGCTTTTAGAACACGACGCGCAGCTAATTCCCGGATATGCTTGTGAGGGTCAGTTAACATTGCAAGTAGTAAATTTTCGGGGTGTGCGAAGTAACTGTTTCTTTCTATGACTGGATCAATTATAGTTTTTAGTTCAGGGGATAAGTATCTAGACGCTGAAATTAGCTGCCATAGGTGACGTGCTCCATCTTTACAGGTGGGATGAGTTTTAATACTGAACCAAGTCGGAGCATAAACTTTAACAACGTACGTTGCTAAAATAATAAGATTCTCTGTAGGAGCTTCCGTTGCAACATAAAGACGAAGAATTCGGTTAGCACGCGTAAGCCATCTGGCATGAGACATTTTTCCAGGACATTTGTGGCCTAAATCTTCAGGTAATTGCTCCACCGTAACTGCAGATACGATTTTATACAAATATAACTGATCTGTACTTAGGTCTTTAGTTAATAATTCAGGCAACTCTCCGTCAATTTTCTGAAAATGAACAATAGGCTTTTTTTCACAGTTTTCTAAAGCTAGTCCTATTGTCCCTGAATATGTTTGAGGTCCAGATGTATTACCGTCAAGATGTGTGAACAAATGACGAAATGGTAACTCGTTCATGTGAAGCAAGCAAATTATCCATTGCAATGGTTTATCCAAACGTTTTTCAAGCAAACGTATTATACCTCCATGTTTTCTAACATTCACGTTCGTTCCGTTACATCCAATAGCCATTAATGGTTCAAATGGTATTTCTTCCTTTAAAAAATAATCGACAATTGTTCTTTCTATAACTTTCGACGTGCCAGAGCTTGGTGCAATATAACCCAAATATATTGAGTCTGGCTCTTTTATCATTGAAATATGCTCTTCAATGATTAGTTCTCTGTAATGCCTCCCCCCTTTTTCCCTGATAATTAATGTTTTATCTTTCCGGCCATCAAAATATAATGCGGGTATTTGTAAAACTATGTGTTGTGCCTTAATATTTTCCCTTGTTTTTTTTCGTTCTCTGCGAAGTTTACTTTTGTCAATAACTGGAATATTAGACTTGATATCATACAGAACTGCTGAGGCAATGGCTGCCGCTGCTCTATCCGAAACTCCATATCTATCACAAGTTTTCGACAGTGTAGAATAATCAATAGTGACCGCAGCCTGCTTCTGAGGCATTTGAGATACAACATTTGGTTTGAAAACATCATTGCAATCGGATTCATTTGATGCAGAAGACGTGGAAATATCGATTAGAGAGGTAGTTGGCTTACCTGTGCTTTCCTTTTTAGACGTACGCAAGGATTTTTGCTTCAGAAGTTTTCTTTTCAACGCAGTTTTGTCGCTGCGCTTAGTGCAATCGGTGCTTCCCCCGCCCTCACCTCGAGCCACTAATAATCAAAACTCAGATTTTTTGTAAATGAATTCGTAAATACGTACCATATTTGCCATAGAATATTACAAAAATATAGTATAAAGGATTCGTAGTAACTTTTATATACACTAGAAAATACCTCTAAAAATGAAAATTTTCAAAACTTTGAAGTGAATCCGGAGGAAGAAGATCGTGTCAGAAATTTAAAAAATTTTAAACAAGTCAGTTTGAACCCATTTGGCACCCTTTTATCGCTAACAGAATCTAAAATTATCATTTTTTTTAAATGACCCACCTTAATATACAACGCATTAGCAGAATCAATTATAGGATACGGAATAAATAGTTACGGATTAACGTACAAAACATACTTAAATAAAATAGAACAATTACAAATCCGTTTCCTAAAATTGATATCAGGCAAAAAAAAAGTCCAGTATGTGAAGGTGATTATAAAAAAATGTTCTCCTTGTCCTCTCTATACACAGTAAGGTAAATTACCAATTAACGCTATATTCTGGAATACAGAATTCAAAAAACCTGTAAACCACAACTACCCTACTAGGCATAGAGAAGCACAAATGTTTATTATCAATAAATCTCAAAATGTATACGGGATAGAACAAAAATGCATAAAATTCCAGAAATATTTAACGCATTACCTGAAAATATAAAAAAAGAGACATCTTATTCAAAAATCAAAACAAAAGTTAAATCTTTCTACCTCCTAAGAACATGAAATCAAATAATATAGTTCCTTTCTATTTTTTTTTCTCACCGTATGTTTATACTGTGTAAAATATTTTTACTACAACGCAATTCATAAACATTATAAAAATTAGTTTGTCGTAATAATTAGTATTTTAATATTAAGTATTATATTTAGTGTTTACTATGTAAAGCTGAAAAGTATACTGTATTGAAAAATTTGAAAAAAATGAGAGATTTCTTACAATCAAACTGATTGATCAGTTTCATAAGATTTGTAAAATAAAATATTGTAAAATTAAAACTGAATAAACATATTTTAAAAAAAGCCAGGTTTTGATTGATTGGGGCAAAATACAAACATCTAGAGTAGTTACTGAAAAAAGTAGGCTTCTACAATATATTCGTGCATTAGGCTCCAGCAATAAAATAATGTTAATGGAAAAAGGAAAAACCATCCTATGAAGTGCTGTAAATTTGAAAACCCGAGGTTGGGACAAACGCCCCACCTTGCTCCACCGTGCCTACGCGCATGGCGGAGGATCATATTCACTCAACAACAGAGGGCGTCTAGGAGACCCAACCCTTTTGACTGATTTATGATACCATTGTTTAACAAGCAATTGTCCAGAATTTGAGTGGGTGCAATTACAGGCACCCCGAAAGAAATAATGTAATTCAAAACTCACATATTTGGTCCGATACAGGTGATCCGGTGCTATCCAAGTGACTAGTAGAAGCCAGAGAAGTCGTCAGACTACGATTTTTTACTATTTCCGATTGTTCTGGGAAATTATTATCACTATCTGATTCATCTTCATCAGTAGCATCTTCACCCATTACAGCTTCCAATAAATTCGATACGTTAGTAACATCCCTGACTGTCACGGGAATTCTATTGAATTTGTGAATTTGTTTACTGCGCCCCATAAAGTTTGCAAGATCCGACACTTATATAGCTGGCTTATTGATTATTATTGGGACTTCTTCTTCGAATAGGACAAGGAAGTCTTCTGCCATTTTTTTTTTTATACCATCTTGTTTTTTAATGCATTCTGCGCGTAGACAACGTGCCAGTTTTTTTAACAGAGCTATAAGATTGGCAACGGCTGGAGGTTTGAACCACATAATTGATCTATCCCATTTAGCACATTCTCGAAGAGCGCTGATTGCGGAATCAAAATGTTGTGGTTGAAATATGGATGCAAAATCAGTTATTTCCTTATTGATCTTTTTTATTGCTATCTTAAACCTTCCTAGCAATCTCAGGTGGGCTCTAATCATATCGTGTTGGTGTGTTTTATACTTTTCACAAAGATTATTTCCAAAAATAATAACAAGTTCATCGTACTGAATAGATTTTGTAATAATATCATCTGTCAATACGGGGAAAACTGTATATCTGAGGATATCGTTGGCTCTATTGTGCAGGAAACCGGTTAAACGTCTCCCCATTACATTTATTATACGTGATCCTTTCTTATACGATTCATTACATTTCTTGTAATGAAGACGTAGAGTACGTTTAGAAAAGAAACCTTTGCAATTAGCGCAACAGATGTAATCTTGGGCGTTGTTGATACTATTTGTCTGGCGTTGTCTACATGTAATCAAAACACCTGTGTTAAATTTTGAATTTGTATTATGAATAAAATTTCCCCTTTTTCTGATGGCATCAATGATGAAAAGTCTTTCATGTTTACCTTTTGGAAGGTTTGTGAATTTCTGTACGTCTTTTTCAGTGTTATGTTTAAGTTCCAAATGTCGGGCAAACTTCGACTGCATTGTTTTACAATAACAACAGAAATATTTCTTTTTTCCAGAGGGATTTACTTTGAGTTTGCTAATATCGACTCCAACTTGAATATCCAAAGTAGATTTCTTGAGCAAAGATGAATTTCCATTTACAAAATTTTCAGGTACCTTTCGTCTTCTGTCTGTTCTGTAGTTTTCTGCCTGGTGCGGTATTGTGTCAATTGATTCAGACCCAAAATCTGGAGAAGTAGAAATAATAATTTTTGCATTTTGACTTATACTATCTTCCAACAAAAATTGCAACTTTGCACTATCATCGTCACCTAAAAGAACATTATAGAGGTATGGATTTTAGATTGCTACTAACATAGATAATAATAATTACCCTAAAGATGCTTGGCTAGCCTTGCCATGGCATTTATACATACATATTTATAATATCAAAACAATAAGTAAGCTACAATGACAATTCAAAATGAATTATCCCCACTATCCTGATGCTATAGGTTCACATAAATAATTGGAAATTACACTTACTTTCAACTAAATTACCACAATAAATGTTAAATTTTTACCTAAAACTACCGTTTTTAATGTGCATTTTATTAAAAAAACAAACTAACCTCTGATTCAACTTAATGATAATAGGAAATGACTATTTGCATTTACGATTAGTAGTACATATATTACATATATTACATATATTACTCCTATCATCCTCCCATTGAATTCGATCTTTTAATTTCCAAATGCAGACCCCTACCTACCAATCCAGATCACATCAAATATAACTTCAAAAAAACGGATTACATTAAATGCAATGAAATGTTATCACTCAATAATTGGGACGATCTTGACACCCTGGATTGTAATGACTCTGTACTACATTTTTATAACTTGTTATGGCTATCAATTGAAAAACACACTCCACGCTTAAGAATCAGGAATAATAAGTTTCCAATTTGGTTCAGCAGTGCTTTGATCCACCAACTCAGAGAAAAAGAAAAGTTTAGAAAGAAATGGAAAAAATACAAAAATCAATGTGACTATGAGAGTTTTTCCATCTTGAGAGCTCGAGTAAAAGTATCTATACGTACCTGCCTTAAAACCCATGTAGATTCAATAGAAAATTCCCTCCCTGACAGTATCAAAAATCTCTCAACCCTCATTAATTCGAAAAGAATTTCTAATTCTCTCCCCAAAATCATGCATCTCCACGACAAATCAGCAACAAATGGTGAAGATACATGTGAACTCTTATCTACTTACTTCTCTTCTGTTTTTAGCTCACCATCTAATTCTAAAAGTGACTCTAAACTTCCTTCCCAACTCTATAATTATCCATTGTCTCATATCAAAATAACTCTAGATGAGGTCAAAGCGAAATTGAATACTCTCGATATCAATAAGGGTTCCGGCCCAGATGGAATTCCTCCACTATTTATTCGAAATTGTGCAGACCAACTTGCAGTACCAGTACACAAAATATTCTTCAAAAGTCTGAAGTGTGGGGTATTTCCTGATTTGTGGAAGGTTGCCCACGTCATTCCGATCCACAAATCTGGCAGTAAAAATGATGTAACTAACTACCGCCCTATCAGCCTTTTATCTTGTTTTGGAAAAATATTCGAGTCCATTGTATATAAAACCATTTTTAACCATGTATCACATATACTTAGTCCTTTCCAACATGGCTTTGTTGCTAAAAGATCCACAAATACTAATTTGCTTGAGTACATGGACTTTCTGTGTAAATCTATGAATAATAAAACGCAAGTAGATGCCGTGTACACTGATTTCAGCAAGGCCTTCGACAAAGTTAGTCACCGTATCTTAATGTATAAACTGGATCAAATTGGCATTCACGGAAATCTGCTTCGTTGGTTAGAATCATATTTATCACATAGAAGTCAATTAGTTACTGTTAACGGTTTTAACTCTTCACCAATATTAGTTACGTCAGGCGTACCACAAGGATCTCACCTTGGACCCTTGCTTTTCTTAATATTTATTAACGACCTTACATATAAACTCCGCTGTAATTTTTCTCTATATGCTGACGACCTAAAATTATATAAAGCAATTAAATATATTGAAGATTGTGAACTTTTACAACAAGACCTTAACACAATATCTGCCTGGTGTGTTGACAATGAAATGGAACTGAATATAGCTAAGTGCAAAGTTATTAATTTCACCAAGAACACCAACAAAACTCTGTATTCATATAGCATATGTGGTCACAATCTAGAAACAGTTGAATCAATAAAAGATTTAGGAATTATATTCGATAACAAACTAACGTTCAACCAACACATTGAATACATTGTGAGTAAATCAAATAAATTACTCGGTTTTATTGTAAGATCAACCAAACTGTTCAAGAATTCTAATAGCTTAATAATTCTATTTAATTCCTTAATCCGTAGTGTTCTGGAGTACGGGTCATCAGTTTGGAATCCACATTATATTACACAGATATCTAGACTCGAATCAGTCCAAAGAAAATTCACACGGATTTTGTCTTATCGATCAGGTGTCTACCATCTTTTAGACGGGTACGAACAAAGACTTACACATTTCAAATTAGAGAGTCTAGTTAAAAGACGAAACATAAATGACCTTTTAATGCTTTATAAAATTGTGAATAATCGTGTAGACAGTAATTTAGTCAATCAAATCAAGTTATACGCCAGGCCCAAATCTACCAGAAACCTTAACATATTTTGGACCGAAATTTCTTCCAATAATACTGGATATTTTAATCCTATATCTAGAATGTCTCGATCATACAACGATCTTGTTAAAATACACACCATCATAGATATTTTTGTAAATAATATAACTAGCTTTAAAAAATATCTCCATGATTTGTGCAACTAAAAAAAAAAAAAAAAAAAAAAAAAAAAAAAAAAAAAAAAAAATAAATAAATAAATAAATGCTTTTGTTCCATTACTTTTCAATAATTATTTCATAAATATTTCACATTGTTTTTCTTGTGATTGCTTCAGTGAATAATCTTGTTAATAGTGCACCTAAAAAAAAAAAAAAAAAAAAAAAAGGATTTTGTTTCATTACTTCTCAATAATCTCTTCATAAATATTTCATATTTTTATTGCAAGTTTTGTATTTTAGTTTTCAATATTTTGTATTTTAGTTTTCATATTTTGTATTTTAGTTTTTAAGTTATCTATAAATAATACTTACATTGTTTTTCATGTTGCTTCTGTGAATATGCAAATGTTATTACTGCAGACACATTAGTCTAGGGATATTTATATTTTATTAGAATTTATTTTATATTACATGCAAAAATGTTTTGTAAATATCCTGTTTGTGTCTCAAATAAATTAAATTAAATTAAATTAGTAAAAACAAATTCTGGTCTAGTTCTGATTTTTTCATTATTTATGTATTTTGGGATGTTGATTACGAATTCGAATGCCAAAAGTAACTAAAAATCCATCAACTTTGGGAATGATAAAGCTTAAATAATATGCAAAAAAATTCCATTAATTATGTAGGTAGGTACTTACAAGTTTTTCGCCACACGTACCGTTTACTTGTGGAAGTTTTATGATTTTGTTAGCAAAACTCGGATTTGTAATCAACACCCCAAAACACAAAAATGTGAAAAAATCACAACTGCAGCATAATATGTGTTAAAACACCACTTCTCGGCAAGTGGTGCGCTGGATTATAAAGAAAATATTGCTATTTAATAATGTTGTCGAAGACGATCACCGTGAGGCTCGATAAGTAGGTACTGCTAAGCTAAACAATCACTTAACCAGGGGATGTAAACGCTGAGTCTCTCGTTCAAAATTAGGTAAGAAAATCCAAAAATAAATTATTTTAATAGATTGTAAAATTAAGAAAGAAACTTCGGTAAATATTTACAAAATAGGGTCACGCTTAATACGAATTTTAAAAATATAAAAAAATGTTAGTAGTTAGATAATAGTTAAAAGTAATTAATTTACCAAAAACAGGATTGAACATATTTAAAGCCCTGTTTTATAAATATTTACCCAAACCTCTAATAAGAAACACTCTTGAATTATATATTTAAAAAAAATGGTTAAAATATATATTATGAAGAAATACTAAGCACCAGTAATTACCAGCAGAACTTGTTTATAAATAAACTGTTTTTATTAATTTAAAAATAAAATTATTGAATATACAAAAATTAAAATTAAAATGGAGTTCTACAAAATTAAACTTGATTACAATAAATGAAGAAATACCTTTGACTTTCTATTATTTACATATTTAAAAAATAAGGATTTGTTTATTGTAATGTCTGCTCTATTCAAATTCAGACATTTAGTGAAGTGATGGGCTCTTCCGATGAATACTAGCCATTCAAATATATATTTATTAATTTATAAATCAGAAATATGAAATCGCAACGTAATTTTGTAAAAAAAAAAAGAGATATTAATATCACATCTATAATGTAATTTTGCTGTATATGTATAAAAAACTGTATATGTATAAAAATCTGCCATATATATATTTTTAAAAAAACTAGTTTTGGTATTTTTGTATCCGCAAATCTCGAAAATTAATCGATGGATTGATTCAATTTTTTACAGAACATCATATTTTAGCAGAAGAGAGTTTTTATTTATGATGATGAGCTATGGCGTTATGAAATTTGTATAAAAAATTACTACAGGTGGTGCGTGAGTAGTTGGAAAACGTGTTTTTAGTGTCAGGGAGGGAAGAAAGGAGGGGGAGGGAATCGAAGGAGGTAGGGTTCGTAGGAAGGGCGACAAGGGCGAGGGAAGGCGGGGAAGGTGGAAGGGAAACGCAGGATGGGAAGGGGACGCGGGAGAGGAACGGGGACGCATGGGAATGGAAATGCAGAGAGAAACAATTTCTTTTTTGAATGGCATTGCAATGCATGCCGGATTCCAGCTAGTTTTGTACGATAAAAAATATATAACAGATTAGCGCCCTTGAGGTGATTTTTCACAAAAACGGCGCTATATAAATCGTCCAAATATTATTATTATTATTATACATTATTTTAGAAACATTATACAAATATTGTTATTATTTTTTTCCCCTCACGTGACCACAAAAGAAAAACGAATTAATTCACAATGAAAGGCTCGTTTATAAAAGTATATAAAATGAGCAGATATTTTATTATGTTTTGTTTTAAACTTAGGGGATGTGTAATAAACATTTTGTTCATAATATCCCTTTTATTGAGGTGATCTGATGGACACAGGCGCCTTAGAAGATGCGCAAAAACCGTAAAATATGTATATATTCCTCGTACCCTCTTAACTGCCATCATATAAATAAAAATACGACATTATAAGATTTTAGGGGCTGAAGACCAACAGGTGACGTCACAGGCCACGAAGAAATTATCACTTCACTTTGAGGGAACCATACTTTTATAAATAGTTTAAAATTATACTAATAGTTCATACTTTAGTACACTAATAATCAAGAAAATTAAAAATTTAACATAAAAGAAATTTGGTACTACCTACCTTCCGTTTGGTGAATTCTTTCAGATTGCTCCAAGCATTCCTTTTTAATATCTGGGAGTTCGATATCAATTTCTGAATATAAAATTTCCACTTCTTCTCTTCCTTTATTCCCTGGTCCTGCTTTAATGGTGACTACCTCTAGATTAGAGTGCTCCGTTGGACTTTTTTCACCTGATAACAGAAAAGTCTGTATTAAATATATTATTAAATGGAAAGCTTGTTATGCTGTTTGATTTTCGTTTACTTGATTTTAGTGACGAAAAATGTAAATGACAATCATGAATACTTCACGGTTTTGAATGATGTTTCAACTTGCAAGTCAAGTAGGGTGAATTGGGGAAAATCCGGATTTGGGGGAAGATCGAAAAACTCGATTTTCACGGTATCCGTGCAACCTATAATGTGCGCCAATACCTCTATTGCAAAAAAACACTGCGAGCTATACGCTATGCACAAGACGATGTTTTATCTGCTAATGAAGACATAAATAAAGAAGATCACAGAAGTGTGGAATATCAGTTTGTACTCTACATGACCGCGTTAAAGGGAAAACAGCTTCAAAGAGTGATACTCTTGGAAGACCAAATTATTTATTTAGTTCTGATAAAAGAATGTACATACAAGTTACATAAATGTATATACATTATAAATATAAACACCACACAAATATATATAAATACAGTAGAAACCCGTTAATACGAAATCCACGGGATATCAAAAATAAAATTTCAGATTAACAAATTCCCATTCAAAATTTGATGAAAAAAAAACGTAAAAAATCACCTAAAATTGAGTTTCTCGGCCGCAAATTTTAAATTCGGGTAAGTTCTTAGGAATTATTTTGTAATAATACGACATATTCCGGTGTAAATCGAATTTTCGCAGCAGTTTTAGCGCCGCAGTCGGCCCTATATTCGAAGTAAATTCATATAAATACGATATTTTCTGAGTACCTACATCAAAATTTCGCAGCCGGAAACCGTCGCGACCGTCCTTTTGAACTTATAAAAATATGAAATATTACCGCTTAAAACGAATTTTCACAGTCTTTTTCCGACGCAGCTGGCCCTCTTAATTGAAATACCTATTGGGAATAAATTCATTAAATACGATATATTTCTGCATAAATCGAAAATTCGCGGCTAATTTCTATCACAGCTGATCATTCTAATTCAAATATTCGAAGTAAATTCGTAAAAATACCAATAATTTTCGCGTAAATCAAATTTTCGCGGCCAATTACCGCCACGGCCAGCCCTGAAAAATTCGAATATTCATTGTAATTTTGTAAAAATACTAAAAATTTCCTTGTAAATCGAAATTTTGCAGCTAATTTCCACCGTTACTATCCTTCTAAATTATTAATATTTCGAAGAAAATTCGTAAAAATACAACATTTTAATGTTAACCAATTCAGAACAAGAAGATAATAATACGAATTAGGACGATATATCGATATTATACGGCTTTTTACCACCGCACTGTCTGTCAGATTCAGATTTACGAAATTATATATATATTTTTATTTGGAGTGATTTATAATTTTCTACTAAATGTGCAATTAAAAAATATTTTTTTCTGATCTTGTTCCAAAATACTTTGCCGATCTTACGGGGGGGAAGACCGGTATACCAAAATTATAAATGGCCTATTTTTTTGTATAGGTAAACAATTAAAATGTTAAACATGCTAATTTGGTAAAAAAAAGGTAAGATGAAGTGCCGTTTTTAGTAAATCTTACGGCTAATATGCTTAATTGCAATTTTAGAATGAATGCCGGTCTTGCCCCAAAATTTTCCGATATTACCCACATTGAAAAATAATTAACAGGTATTTTTGATTGGCAGTTTTTGGGTGTTTTACTGTGGATAACTCGATAAATAAAAATGTACTCACATAGCTAAGAGTTAAAGGTAACATAATAAAATGAAAAACTTTGCGGACACACCATGAATTCTTCATTAAAAAATTCCAAAATGGACCAATGATCAAAATTCATCACATCAAAAAAGCACACGGTCTTACCCCAACTCACCCTATTGAAAATTCTTGGGTAAATATTTCCCTGTTGAGTACACACTCAATTAACAAAATAACTATTTAAACGCATTATTTTTCAATTCCGGTTACTGAATTACTTACTACTAACTATTATATTATCTATCTAGCACATTTTTTTAAATTTTTTAAAGTGTATATTGAGCGTGTACTCAAAAGGGAAATATTTACCGAAAAATGAAAACAACGCAAGCAACCAAGTAGGCTCTTGAGATACATCGCTTACGGTTGGTCAACTAAACTTGATCGATTATTGCAATGATAAAAAAAATACCTGGATAGTTTTCACATGTAGATTCCAAGCATTCATTTTTGGTGAATGGATCATACATGTCAGTTTCAGTAACGATCTCACAAGCACCCTCTTCCGCACTTGTGCCTGGTTCTAACTTGATGGAGGTGGAATCCATGCTTATACAAGGGCTTGGTAGTTCTGTATATCTGAAACCAATAAAACATTTTATTACTGAACAACTCTAACAGGTTTAAAACCTCTCCGCGAAATACATCCCATACTCCAATACAAAGGCCAAAAAAAGAACTAAAATAATACTGTCAGTTTAACCACGGATTTATAGTTTGGCAATTAAGTCTAGAAATTTATTATTTTGGAACTAAATTTTTTCATTACTATGGTAACACCGAAATACTCGTTTTGTCAATGACATTTCGTATGGCTCTTGGCTTTACTGACTTAAAAAGTGTAGAAAACGCTGAAAATCACTCGTTTAATGTTTGTTTTTTCATTGTTTGCCTGTGCATTGTTTGAATTGAATAAAAATGAACAAACCAATACGTAGTGGTGCAAGAGAAGTTATATACTGGGTTTTCAACGCTGCCTAGCCGATTATCGCGCGAAGAAGCTCCTATGCCTCATTTGTAAGATGTTTACAAACGAACTACAGAAATGACTGGTACGTAGTATCGCTTTTTATTAATTTCATTAGTATTACAAGATTTATGCCAATTTTCGATTTAAAAAAAATTAACTCCGAGATATTTATGATTTAACTGTCCTTTTGTTTTTTTTACATTTCGGAGTAGGAAGTATTGATGTTTG
The DNA here is from genome assembly GCA_917563855.2 of Limnephilus lunatus. Lineage (NCBI taxonomy): Eukaryota > Metazoa > Arthropoda > Insecta > Trichoptera > Limnephilidae > Limnephilus > Limnephilus lunatus. The sequence goes on along the minus strand of OU830595.1, from coordinate 25,513,199 downwards.
CCTAAGATTTCTGTTATTTTTAAAGGTTTCAACTATATTTTGAATATTATCTTTATAATTTTTTTAATGTTGCATGATAAAAGTATAATGCACTTAAATTTCTGACCTTAAATTGTTTGAATAAAAGTTCTGACGAATATGAGTAAGGTTTTTGTTTTTATAATTAATTTTTGTGATACTTATAAAAATTGTTTGTTTTTGATTTGTATATGTACCGCCCCATCCTATATTAATATTATTATTATTGGTAAATATTCGGAACAAACGTCAACGGTTAATAAGTACCCACTTTTTTTTATAAAACCTTTAGATTCTTCTTAATTACCATAAAAGACAACTATTTGCATTGGAGGAGGTTGAAAATGTTACATTTTTAATTTTAGTTACGTAAATTGAAAATTTGCTTTCGTATTTAGACACAACGCTTCACCATATGCAATTTGTAATGATTATTGTCATTTTATTATGTTGGTATTACTGATACTATATGGAAGGCTACATCATACCGTAACTGACTTCATGGCAATATATTCAAAGGCGCATAACCGAAAAAACCTATACGCTAGGTTTGTGTAACATGGTTTGTGATTCAAAAGACAGTGCCCCTTTATAACGCCTACTCACGTCAAGGCAAGAAAAACATCCCAGTTTTCAAGTAGTTTAGCGGCTACGCTAGGTTTGTGTAACATGGAATGTAAAATATCAGTAATACCAACATATTAAAATAACAATAATATTGCAAACAGAGTGATTTGACAGTGTTAAAGCAAATTTTCAATTTACTTAACTAAAATTAAAAATGTAACATTTTCAACCTCCTCCAATGCAAATAGTTGTCTTTTATGGTAATTAAGAAGAATCTAAAAGTTTTATAAAAAAAAGTGCGTATTAACCGTTGACGTTTGTTCTGAAGAATTACCTTATTATTACCTTATAACGAAATACAAGCCCACTTATAATTTGTTTTGTGTTATTGGTAAACGTTCCGCTATTGAGTCCACGCTCAAAACACACTTTAAAAAATTAAAATACATTGTACTAGGTAGATAATAGTTAGTAATAAGTAATTCAGTAACCGGAATTTAAAAATATTGCGTTTTAATGATTATTTTGTTAACTTTAAAAATGCGAAATGTCATTTTTCAAGGACCGCCATGTTATTAATTACGACGATGAAATATGCACTTTTAAAAGGAAAAATCACTCTCTGACAGTTACACAATAATAAGTACGAATTTCAATCTTCGAAAATGATAAATAATGCGTAGGTATTATTTTGTTAGGTTTCGTAAATTCAAAAAATCATCACTTATTACGCGTGCATGACGCGAGACGCAAGCCTATATGAAAATATGAAATGTGAAACTGTTCCTTAAATATACCAAACCACCAACAACTGTTCCATGTGAAACATGTTTTAGATGCAATTTGCAAATGAGCCAACCTAAAAATAAAAAAAGCATTCACGAAACGAGTAGCTAGAAGCGATACATAGACGATATTATTACGAAAGTACCTGATTTGCCAAATTACGTATGTAATTAATTTAATACCTAAAACGAAAATAAATAAAAGAACACGCACGCGTTTTTCTTTTCAATAACACCCAAGTTTTGAAAGGTTTGTACTGCAAGTAGGGTTGGTATAATAGACAAGTTTGTACCTGTATTTATAACAGAAGAACATGGAAAGAAATGTATTAGAAGTATTACACATACCCGCTAGACAAACCCTGCTTTGTCAAACAAACCATTCAAAACCTGGGATGTTTTTTAAATTATGATGACATGCGAGTTTATTTTGGAGAATTTATTTTATAAGCACTATTTTATAAAGTACCTACTTATAAAATAAATTCTCTAAAATAAGCTCAACAATTTCGGTAATTATTTTTTATAAATAATACACTCACTTTTGTATCAAAAACCGTGTTACACAAACCTAGCGTAGCCGTTAAACTACTTGAAAACTGGGATGTTTTTTCTTGCCTTGACGCGAGCAGGCGGTATAAAGGGGCACTTTCTTTTGTATCACAAACCATGTTACACAAACCTAGCGTAGCCGCTAAACTACTTGAAAACTGGGATGTTTTTCTTGCCTTGACGCGAGCAGGCGGTATAAATACTGGGATGTTTTTCTTGGTAGGTTATTTTAAAACAATTAAATGTTTTATATTATTTGAAACAACTGGTTACGTAAATGTTTTAGAATTTTTAGGTTGGTAGTGTGTATTTTCAATTCGCGTATTGCAGTTTCACACGGCACAAGAATGGCCTTCTTATTTAAAAAGAAGGCGGTCCTTGAAAAATGACATTTCGCATTTTTAAAGTTAACAAAATAATCATTAAAACGCAATATTTTTAAATTTCGGTTACTGAATTACTTTTACTAACTATTATCTACCTAGTACAACTTATTTTAATTTTTTAAAGTGTGTTTTGAGCGTGGACTCAATAGCGGAATATTTACCCAATTTGCCGTGGTATTGAAAAATATAAAACGACGTATGTATTATTAAGTTGATAAGAAGTCGAACTTTAAAACGTGGTTGGAGGATTTCTTGATAGAAGGTGTGATTGATTTACCGAAGATTTACGAATTGACGGAAAACCTAACCAACAAACGACTGACAGCAAGCAGCCGGAGTTTATCCATAGAGAATAAGGAATTAAGAAATTATAATTTATATCTCGTTTCCGATGAAATCTTAGTGTTGCCACTAATTTTCGCTGAAAAATCGAAAATCGTTGGCGGGGTACCCGATGCTTTGCTATTTTAAAAAAATGTTATCATCGCTCTAGCGAGCAAAAACATCAGAAGCTAAAAAGAAATAAGGGCATACTTTAGGATTATAATTTCACTTTTGTGCATTGTACATTACCTTTATGCGATGTAAGACAAAGAAAAATATAATTCACCTTCTAGTGTAATATAATTTTTAATTTGAAGAGAGATTTTTACATACTGCGATATCATCCCTAATGCATATTATTTACGCGTAACATAAAACAATCTAATTGATTGAAAAAAAAATAAGATTTACTAATTAATATCAAATTTTAGAAAAAAAACATCATTTTATGGTTGGTTTGGTATGTTTGAAACGTAGATATCACAAATTATTACGATCTATAATCACATCGACCTCAGAAAGGCTAATTATATTGACGTAACCAACATTTTGTCGATTTTCACTTTTTGATGACATTTTACTCGACAAAAAAAACTGCATCTATCTGTATACTCGAAGTTTATAAATACATTATGAAAATTTACCCCCTAAAATATCCACTGATTTTTTCGGAAGTCCGACCATAAACTGACGTAGGTGGTGGAAAATCCGACGTTTTTTAATAAAATGCGAGTTACTCCCATGAACCCGGGCGTATCAAAATGTTTTAGTTTTTATTTAATAAGAAAAAATATATGGTTACTTCAAAAAGCCTTTCCTCGTTTTAGGAAACATTTTCGCAATTGAATACTACCGTAGATTTGAAGAATTTGACTATAAATTTGAAAATAATATGAAATTAATATTTTATAATAAAAAAGAGGCTAAGATTTTTTTAAAATTTGATTGGTCAACTGGCAAAGCTACCTCTGCAGTACTACCGAAAGTCTTCAAGTAAATGTACTTCGAACAAAATAGGAATGCCATAATGGCAAATTCCTTGCTAAATTTATTAGCAAAAACGCCTTGAACCCAGAAATACACAAGTAGCCCAGGAGCCCAGATACACAAACCCTACGTCATTGAGTACACGGATAAAACTACTTTTTAGTGATAAGGGACGTTTAATAAGTGTTAAAAAATTTGGTCTGCCAGTGCGCCTTCTGGGGAAACCCGAGCAGTCATAGAAGAAGTGATCGATTGTTTTCGATAAACTTACGTCATCGAGTACCCGAACAGGAATGGTCGATTAGTTATTTTTTATACGATATTTTTTATAATTTTTATTTAAATTAAGTTTTTAAAAACTTCGATTGCCATATTTAAAAAAAAATGTGATGCACATAAAAAAAAAATTTGAGTGTTCCGATCATACGGCAGAGCCATTTGACGCGAACAAACTTTCGAACTCAGCCGGCCGCGGTGTCCCTCAGCCGTAGGCGCTGTATTCGTCTGGAAAACGACCGAATCTTCCGAACCCCGTCCGTTCCATATTACTTTCGTGCCCCGCTGCATCAACTTTATCAAATACACTAATGAAACTACATAATAAATAACTGTAGGCTAGATCATCCCATTGATGAATTTCTTTGTCTGCCGACCAGCAGCCTGGCAGTAAGTTTATGGTGTGCGATTAAAAAAAATATATATATTATTACAAAAAAATATATATTTACGTTTTATTTTTTTTTTATTTTTATTTCAACATGATTTTGAAAACTTAATTGTCAGATTTAAAAAAAAAGCTAACTAACTAACTAACAATCACGCCGTTTCTCCGCAGGGGTAGGCAGATATGACGGACCGCCAAACAACTCGGTCTTGGCACACACTCTTTGCCTCACTCACATTCATACATTCATACATTGAAAAAATAGTAGGACGAGTATTTTTTTTAAATTTACGAGTTATCACTCTTTAAATAGGGCTTAAAAATAAAGAAAATGATATGCATAACTCTATTTCTGGAAAAATGTCAGTTGCAAGCAGCTGTCAACTTATTGCCATCGATATGAAAAAAAACGGTTGTTAAAAGAATATTTCGCCGTACCTCCCATTACAAAATTAATTTTGTAATTTGAATTTGGTTACATCAACTAATTGTAAGTCTAATTCCCTTCTAAGAGGCTTACACCCATAAATGAACTAATACCTAGATCGATATCTTCGGGCTTTTTGTATGGAACGGGTGTCAACACTATTTGACCATAAATAATGCTCATTCCGCGATTATGACGTCACGGACCATCGACAAGGATAGAGGAAAGTAAAAAAAAAAAAAAAAGATACTACCTTGGACAATATCAGTACCTACCCAAATCATTAGCCTAAAAATTATTTTAAAAATAAAATGAAAAACTCATAATTGCATGTAGTATTTTATTGCTTTATACAGAATAACACAAAAAAACGGAAATACAATCATGTGCAAACACATTTAGAAGGAACTTAATCATAATTAATGAAAATATGAGTAATAATAATAAAAAAGGAAGTGTTTGGATAGATTTTTAGCCCACGTGGGAGGCCTTGAGGAAAAAATTCTCTCGGGGCCTATGTCATCTTTAGGGATGCGGTGTGGAGTCTTTTTAGGAAAAGGAAAGGGAGGAAGTTTTGAGAAGGAAAAATGTACAGAGGGGTAGTTAGGAATCTGGGGGTCAATATGTTCAAGAGTGATGGATGTATGAATCTATGCGTCTTACTGCGGCTAAGGCGATGGTTGACCGAGTATGGCTGCAGAGGTCTGAAGACAATGTAATAACAGAGTGCAATTCACACACGGTACGCTGCTCAGCCCAGGGAACACGTTTGGTTCTGAAATAAACATATTCATCACATTAACCAAAGTTCGCAAGCAAAACATATAATATTATCTCCTTTAATGAAATATAAATCCAGATGTATACCTGTATAATCTTCCACTACTTTTTTGGCAGCAAAACGCACGGTACTCGGCCCAGGTAGAACACGTTTGGTTCTGAAACAAAAAAAAATTCATTACATTACCCAGCCTCATCCTATGAACTATATCCTACCACTGCAGAGTATAAAAGAGAAAATAAATTAAGAACAACGACCACGCGTCTCGGATACGCGCCTGTCATATTAAATATCTTAATAATAATGGAATTGCTGTGTTTGAAGACATAATAAATGTATTGAATATCTTTATAATAAGAAAGACTCAGTGAATCAGCATCTATCTCTATGAATAAAATAGGTTGATGCCATATAGAGTATAGAGAAGACTTTATACCTTTTAAACTGTGTTAGAGAAGACTTTATACCTTTTAAACTGTAATTGTGGTCTTGAACGGCACCATTCGTGCTGGACACTCCAGGTAGAATATGGATAGTCTAAAAATGAAAATAGATACAATTTTTAGGTGAAGTTAGGGAAAAGTTACAAAGTATATTAGGAACACTGAAAAAACAAAAGATTCGCACCTGTATTTTGGTATCCTACGATCGTTTACGCTTTCTTTAGGTAAACCCCGATGTGTTCCGATTCCATGAAGATTAAGGGTCGACAAAGCGTCTTTTTTTAACGTGCCATTGGAATTTTTGCAGTTATTAGTGAAATGGGAACCAAACATAACCACAACTTCCCAAAATTGGATAAGCAATAGTCAGATCTGCCGATTCTCAACGCCCATTCCCATAACGACTCTCATTATTTTCGCAGTTAGGTACTCTGTGTCGAACTGAAACACTATCCTCACAGCCTTCGACACTGAAACGATATTTAGGAAGCATTTTTTCAAAATATTTCGTTGTTTTGAATGTTCGGATTGTTTCGGCCAACGTGCTATTTGACATATAATACCATAGATATCCCACCGTATATACCACTCAGTTCTCAAAAGTTTTTCTATGGAAATTGTAAGATTCCTATTGGTAGTCATTACTATGACGTCGTCATGATCACGTGACCGGGTTACAAAAATTGACGGAGTTATACCCCCCTGCTTACACCATTCAGGGGGGTATAACCATAGATATATATTTAATAACTGGATGGATGACTCGCTTAAATTGGCCGGTCTTCCGGTTTCGGCGGCCGCCATATGCAAAGTAGGCAAAAGATACGAGAACTCAGGGAACTTCTTAGAGGGAACTTGCAAATTCCAAGTTTTTTGTTGCTAAAAAATGTTATTAAACATTATTCCTTTCTGTTTTTTGTGTTGCATAACGAATTGCAATAAAGTAAAACTGCAACTTTGTATATTTCGCATAAATAAATCACAAAATTAAAAAAAGGGATCCTTGGAACAACTTTATTTGTGGAATTAATCTTCCATTCGAAGTAAACTTCAATAATGAAACTTCATTCAGGGCTACAGTTGTACTTTGTTTTAAACTATTGTGATAATCTTGGTGTAGGTTGGGTAGGTAACATAATATATTTAGAAACAGAAACAAAACTACAAGATTAAATAGGTGTATCATTTTTATTTCTTAAAAATTTACAATATTTAGTATGGGAACATCATGTGCCAAAAAAATAACAGTCGTATATAATGTAGGGTAGAAATAATAATAAAAAAGAGTTGACATTTATACAACAGAATTTGCACAACTTAACTTACACAAAAACAAATACAAAAAACATTTATACAGCAAAAATTTACAGACAAAAATTTTATACAACTTATATACAGACATATTTTTATACTTCAGAGTACGTCAACTTCAAACTATACTTCAAACTAGACGGCTTGGCTCGCTTGGCTGCTGGTATAGAAATGGCCTACTGGAAACTTCCAAGATGGCGGACGCCGATTTCCGGTGGACCGCTCAAAATTCGCTACGGCAAAGAGAGTCATCCATCCAGTTATTATATATATATATCTATGGGTATAACTCCGACTTATTTTGTGACCAAATCAATGTCTATGGCTCGTGACGTAATAAATATAATTTCCGCCATCTTTAGATTTGATCCACCAATAGAAATCTTCATACGGACTTCCAAGTCCAAAGAAAAACTGAGTGGTATGCAGTGGGATATCTATGGTTATATTATGTCAAATAGCGCATGGCCGAACAATCAAACGCCAACGTAAATATTTTGAAATGCCACCTAAATACTGATCTAGTGTCGAAGGCTGCAAGGATCTGACATCAATTCGACATAAATTAACGCACAACGAAAGTTATTATAGGGAATGTGCATGGAGAATTGGCAGAAGTGACTTCGTTGTTCATCCGATTTTGGGAAGTTGTGGATATGTTCATGGGTCCCATTTCGAATACAAATGCAAACATTCCAACGGTTCGTTGAAAAAATATGCTCTGCCGTCCCTTAATCTTCCTGGAATCGGAAAACATCGGACTTTACCCAGTGAAAATCTAAACTTACGTACGACGTGGTTGCCACCAAAATACAGGTTAGAATTTCTTTTTGTTCATTGTTCCTAATGTAGGTACTGTATACATTATCATTGTTCGCCTCAGAATTGAATCTATTTTTGTTTTTAGATCGTGTTCTACCAGCAGTGTCCAGCATTAAAGTACCAGAACCAAATGTGTTCCTTAGCCAGCGAGTGCCTTTTGCTGTCAAAGTGATCCTTGAAGGTATACTACATCTGTATTTATATTTCGTAGGAAATAATATTCTATATTTTGTTTGCGAACTTTGGTTAATGTGATGAATATATTTATTTCAGAATCAAATGTGTTCCCTGAAGCGGAAGAGACGTGGGACAGGAATGGGACGAATGGTGAAGGACACGCAGGGTGAAACAAATTCCTAATTAAATGGCATAGCAACGCATGCCAGGTACCAGCTAGTAATTGTAATAATTGCAACTCTTTTCTTCAAAGTCTTATTTTCACAAGACAGATTGACATCACAAGACATCACAATGAACATCTTGTTTTTGGAAATTAGCAATAATAATCCTAAAAATAATGGTTTGTGATGAATATATTTCAACACCTAAATGTGTTTGTGTGATTTATATTTCTTGTGTGAATGTAAAATATAAATGTAGTATAAATTGATACAAAAATAAAAAAGGACTATTGACATTTCAGACGTTTTATTTTTAAAATATATTTTTTAGGCTAATAAATTGGGAAGGTTTTTATATTGTCTATGGTAGTACCTTTTTTTAATACTTTCCTCTATCTTTGTCGATGGTGGTCACAATAATGTTAAAAAAATATTTAAGAAAATAATTATTATCATTAGAGAGAAACATAATGTATACATCGTTGTATCTCAGTGGCGTAGCGTGTGGGGAGAAAGTATTTTTTTTTTTTAAATTTATAATAATTATTTTAAAATGTTTTACGACACTTTTGTTTACGAATCCAACTCTTTCTTTTATTATTTATTATAAATAATGTCTAATTATTTTTTTTAAGCTGCAAATTTCGTAATTCGTAGAAAAACCGTACGCATATTATGAGAAAAATAATAATTAAAGCTGGGAACAAATTCACTCTTAATTAAAACCAGCATTGTGTTCAGAATGTAACGATTGAATTTCAGTTATGTATTCATCCGCTGATACATTTCGAAGGACACCATTATTTTATTCGAAGTGCATTGGAGGTTATCCACCACATACCCGCCCCTCTACTAGACCTAGAAACTAGACCTCCCTCACTCGAAGTGCATTGGAGGGGACCCCAACACTTTCCGAACGGCGTTATAAATAAACATAATATATATATATATATAATTTCCTCCTTCACCGCACACGTCAAGACTCTATTTTATTGAACGACTCTAGACCTTTCAATGTCAATGCATACTGGGTTAGAAAACAGTATGCAAGTACTTACATTAACATAATACTATTAATAATTTATTAGCGATGGATTTTTAAATCTTCCTTTTAAGAACTTGTATAACTGCATTCGGGACGGGAAAATGGTTTTCTTCCGTTATGGGTTAACACGTGAATTTTTCTGGTGCCTCTGTGTAGAACATGAATAGATGCAGTTGAAACATGTAAAAGGCTTTATGCCACTGTTTGTCAATAAATGATTTCTAAGAAGTTCCTTTGTACAACATGAATAATTGCAGTCGGGGCATGAAAAAGGTTTATTTCCACTTTGGATAAACGTTTGAATTTTTAGATATCGTTTTGTTGCGCATGAATAGTTGCAGTCGGGACATGAAATAGTTTTTTTTTTCACTGTGGGTAAACATGTGATTTTTAGATTTTCGTTCACTTCGTAGTACATGAATAGTTGTAATTACTTCGTAGTACATGAATAGTTGCAGTCGGAACTTTAAAAAGATTTTTCTCCACTACGAGTCAGCAAGTGACTTCTTAGGTATCTCTTTTGATAACTCGAATAGTTGCAGTCAGGACATGAAAAAGGTTTTTCTATTCTGTGAATCATACTGTGGATTTTTAAATCTTCCTTTTGAGAACTTGAATAATTGTATTCGGAACATGAGGAAAGACAGTGTTAAATTGTGGAGATCCGGAAGGAATACAACCCGATAAAAATATTAATAATTTCCAATTTTTTTATAAATAGCAACACGAATAAATCAAATATACAATATACGCATGAATCGCGAGTTAGTTTAACCGCAAAGGCGATTAAAACAATAAAAAAGGTATTTAAGCGACTTTCCAGTACTTTGCGCAACTTAATTGTGACTTTCAGGTAAATATTGTCATTTGGGCGTTACGTAACGTTTAGGAGTGGGGGGGGGGGGGGGGTGCACAGGAAAACGTTACGGGTGTTACAGGGGTGGAGGGGGGGGGGGGGGGGGTCAAAAATCTTCAAAAATTGCTTTATGTAATACTTGAACGCCCCCTAAAGCCAAATATCTTACTTTCAGAAAGTTGCTTATTGACCTTCTGATGAGTGACTATGACAGTGTTTACAACTTGTTTCACATACCTACTCAGATAAAGATATAAATTTTCAACATCATTACATACTAGTACAATATGTTTACAGATTTATTTTATTTACATGTTTATTATACAAACTTATTTTTCTCTTTTCTTTTTTTATTATAACTTACCAATTTTATCATGTGTTTACACTAGACTAGACTCAAAGCAACTATCCTTAATTAATCACCATGAAACAGGCAGCCGCCTAGTATGGTGCTTTAATAAATCTCATCTACGTAATTATTTAAAAAATACATGTAACATGTATTTTATAAATAAATAAATAAACACCGAGCTTCTCATACAAGACATTGTTGATTACAGCCTAGTAATCGTAAAATTTTTACAAAAAACAATGTATGTAACCATCAAAAACATTTTTTTAAAAACAATATAGATATAATTATATTGGTAGAAACATAAACATTATTATGTTTTTCATTGTAAAAATCAACGAGATAGAGGTTACGATTAGTATTTTCTGATTTTTTGTTATTGTTTTTTCGACTTTCCCGAAAGTAGAGGTTTTGCGGGTTGCGTCAATAACGTCAATTAGCCTTTCTGCCGACGAAAGATTAATATTATGCAGTGGATGAAAACCCATTAATTTGTTTATAAAGATTTTGTTTAGTTGTCCTTTCACCGATATTTTCCTACGTGTTGAAATGAATGATTGGCAACATTGAGTTTTTATCGTAAATTAATTGAAAAATTATTTTCTTAATTCTACAGTTTCTATGAATTAACTTATTACGCATTCTTGCTGTCACTTTTTTATGGCGGTGTTGTTGTTGCTTCACTGTTTTCGTCAATTTATAATCTTTAGATAAAAACTCCATTTATCTAGAACCCTTCAACCTTGTTATAAAGTTAAAATATAACGAAAAGATCCTTACGTAAAATAATGGATTATACCCCCTTCAAGTTAGAACCAGGCACCAGTGCGGAAGGGAATATCCCTGTGATACTTACGGAAATCGAAATAGAAAATTGTTCAGGTAATTCGATGTCTCTTTTTGTATAACTGCTAAACGAAAGCAAAATGCAATTGAACATAAAACTGCAGGTTTTTGCGCCTTAGTATCAACATGTTTAAGATTGTGCGTAATTGTATGTCACTCTTAACTCTACGGCATTTTTCTAATTTTAGTATTGCCCCATTTAGCGATTCATCATACGTTCTTTTGCTGGATTTTTGCCTTTGGTTTTTTATGATGTACCTGACACCTCACGAAGGTGCCCCTTTCTGTTCGGTAAGCAGAAGAATGAACTATATATTGTCGCCTCGTTGTCTGGGAAGAGGTTGTTAGAAGGGACTTTAAATTAACTTAAAAGGACCATGAAGAGTCCTGCATTGTCCTTGAAAGGCAGACGCCTGTATAGTGCGCCCCAGAGGAGCCGATTTTCACAAAGCGCGTCTGTGAAAAAAACTGTTCCAATGAAGTCGACATTAACTATGCACGGGTTTAGAGGTATATTCACAATGTGAACTTGAGCATGATAGTTAAGTTCTCAAAGGTCAAACAACAAAACAACCACCTTGTTTAGTTTATCCAATTATACTGAAGGTTTTTTTCTGTTATCAGATGAAATTAGTACAAAGGAACACTCTAATCTTAAGGAAGTCATCATCAAAGCAGAACCAGGGATTAAAGTAGAAGAAACTGAATTGTTTACGGAAATTGATATCGAACTCCCAGACGCTAAAAAGGAAAGCTTGGAATACTCTGAAAGAATTCACCAAACGGCGGGTAAAAATCATTTTTTTTTAATAATATATACATTTAATAATATACTTACGGGTGTATAATATTATTCTATAAGTATGTTTTAATTTTTAAAATGTTTTTTTTATTATTTTTTTTTTATTGAAAAAATTTTCCCTTGGTACAATACATACAATAGATATATAAATATAATGAAAGTATATAAAAGCTTAATACAATTATAATTATTACAATTATATATATATTTTTTTTTAAATTATTCTCCCATAATAAGCAAATGCTTGTGTGTACGGGAGGAAGCATTATTTTTTTGGTTATTTTGATTTTTTTTTATTTTTTTTTTATTGCTGTTTTTATTTATATTTAGAACTTTGAAATTTAGTTTATGTAAATAATAAGATAAATTTATTTATTTATTTATTTATTTATTTACGCCTATTTAGGCTTTTACATAAGTATATATAACAACATTTACAAAAATTCTACTCATAAATACAGTGCAGGAAATAACTGTTTAAAACACTTACACAAAAATAAATATAAAATAAAAATATTATTGAATTGATCCACACAGTATGTAGGTACAAAATATAAGAAATCAAAAATAGTTTATTACAAAATATAGAAATCCAAAAATACTGTTAATGTTTTAGACAATTTAAACAGATTTATAGAAATTTTCCCCTACTTGATGAAAAAAACTTCAATAGCGTATGCTTATATGTTAAAATTGATGTACTAAATATATCAACAACATCGGAGTATTTGTTTCCTAGCTGTTGAATCCGTCGCATAGGAGTGTAATATTGTGATATTGATGTGGAATTGCTACAATAATATGGTAGGTACTGTCTTGTTACTGACCTGCCTGGAGTATGAAAAGAGATTGCATATAATAAATCAGGGGTATCAAACATTGAATTAATGATTTTATACAAACAGGTTAAATCGGAAATGATTCTACGATCAGATAATTTTATTAAATTTAATGAACAAAGTACGTTATCGTAATTTAGGCATTCACTAGGAATGCCCATTTTAAAATTTACATATCTTAAAAATTTATTTTGGATTCTTTCGATGGCATGTGAATGAACCTCATAATTTGGGGACCAAACCGTGGAATTGTATTCTATATGACTCCTTACTAGTGACATATATAATGTTTTTACAGTATTGACATTATTGAAATCACTAGATATCCTTAAAATAAATCCCAACATTTTCAAAGCTTTATTGGTTATAATTTCTATATGATTGATAAAGTTGAGTTTCGAGTCAAACCAAATACCTAAGTCATTAATTTCCGTGACAGATACTAACGACATATTGTTAATGGAATAATCGAAAAATATTGGATTCTTTACTCGATAAAACCTCATAATTTGACATTTGGTTACGTTAAGTTGCAAGCGGTTATCATGACACCATATAATAAATCTCAACAAGTTATTTGACAAAATATGGCAATCATTAATGTTTCTAATTGCTTTGAATAATTTCAGGTCATCTGCAAACATTAATACTTGAACATCATTGAAAATATATAACACATCATTAACAAATAATAAAAAAAGGATTGGACCTAAATGTGACCCCTGGGGAACACCACTCGTAGCAGTGAATTTGTATGAAAATATACCATCAATTTTAACAGCCAGTAATCTTTTGATCAAGTAACTGCCAATCCACTCATATAGTGAACCACCTATACCGAATTTATGCAGTTTATTCAGCAATAACTCATGATTAACTTTATCGAACGCCTTACTTAAATCGGTATAAATAGAGTCAACTTGACATTTGCTAGACATGGAGTCAGATATATAGTTTTGATACGTTAACAAGTTAGTAAGGGTAGATTTTCCAGTACAGAATCCATGTTGTTTAGGAGAAATGATGTGGTTTAATTGGAAAATAATTTTTTTAAGAACTAATTTTTCAAAAACTTTAGGAATTGTTGATATAAGGCACACCGGTCTGTAGTTAGTCACCTCGTGTTTATCACCTTTTTTAAAAATAGGCGTAAGGAAGCTGAATTTCCATTTAGTAGGAAAACATCCTGTTCGTAAAGACTGATTAAACAGCAAATATAAAGGATACGCCAGATTGGAAGCACAATTATTTAAAAATACAGGAGGTATTTTATCAGGTCCACCACTTTTGCTTTGATCTAGTAATTTTAGTTCAGTCAATATATCATTATATTCTATGTGGATACAAGATAAATTAAGATTATGATCAGTGGTAAAATTTGATGTTGTACTAGCAGAAACTGGTGTATCACATTCATAAACACTTTTAAAAAAATCAGCAAAAAGGTCAGCGATACTTTGAGTGTCTTTGGCCTTTTTACCTGCATATTCTAAGTTGGTGGGTAAACCAAAGTTGTTATTTTTCATTGATTTTGCATAGTTCCAAAAATACTTTACATCATGATTTATTGAAGTTTCAACATTATTAATAAAAGAATTGTAGCAAATTTTTGATAAGATTTTGCAATCTTTTCTAACGTTTTTAAATTCAATATAATTTGATAAAGACCTGTCTTCTTTATATTTCTTATGTAAAACTTTTTTAAGGGCAGTTAATTGAACAAGTTCTTTATTGAACCATCTCGGATATTTCGATTCTTTAAAATGAATGAGTAGGATGAGTTCTGAAATAATTTTATCCAACAAATAATAAAATGATTCAATATTTTGATTAATATCGCCTTCTTTAAGAAATAACCAATCTTCCTTGTGGAGACGATCATTTATGTCCTGATAGTTCGCATTTTTAAAGTTAAAAGTAGGAGTAGAATTTTTTATTTTTTTTTGTAATGTAAATGTATGTTTATATAAATATACGCATATATATAATTTTTATTATTATTATTTATTTATTTTTTAGTTAAGGTTTTCAGTATATTTTTTTAATTGTGTTTTGAAATTTTTGAAACTGTCACAAAGGGATCTTACATTTTCTGGTAATTTATTAAAGAAATTTGTTCCCAAGTATTTGTAGTTTTGTTGGCCTAAAGATTTTTTACAAATGGGAATTGTTAACATGTTTTTTTGCCTGAGATTTGCTGTGTTTTTGAAAGGTATGGTTTTGTTTAGGATATCCTCTTTGTAGACTTGTAAGTTTGAGTGATACAGAAAAAGAGTATTTAATTTTCTGACTTTAAATTCTTGTGAGTATGAGTATGAGTATGAATATGAGTTCAGATGGATATAAAAATGACTTTTTTAATATTATTTTAATTATTAGTTTTTGCGAAATGTAAAGAGATTGTGTGTGAGTTTTATAGGCGCCACCCCATCCTATTATACCATATTGGATTATGGATTGACAGAAAGCGATGTACGTCATTCTCAGTAGTTCTTTATTTAGAATGTGTCTTAAACAGCTAAAAATATAGGTCAATTTTCGTACTCTGTTTTTAAGAATGGTTATATGCGGTATCCATTTTAGACATTGGTCAATAGTGATTCCTAGATATTTAGTTGAAGTTTTCATTTCAATATTAGTACACAGTAAGTTACAGTGGTGTTGTTGAGTGTTTGATGCAGAGTGGATCCTTATGTTAATTTCATGCGGCGTGTTTGATTTTTTTATGAAAAATGGTATATAATGTGTTTTTTTAGAGTTTAACGTTAGTAGGTTATTGTCAAACCATGTTTTTAATTCGTTTATGTCCGTGTTAGCCTTTTTATTCAGTTCTAACCACGTGTTTGCTTTTAGAAGAAGCACTGTGTCATCTGCATATGAGATTATTTCCCCGTATTTAGGAATTTCAAATATATCATTTACATATATAATGAACAAAAGTGGTCCTAGAACTGTGCCTTGTGGTATTGAGAAGTTACTACTTTGAGAATCACCTAGTTCATTTAATAATTTTACTTGTTGTGTTCTATTTTCCAAAAAGCTTACAATCCAGGATAGCACCATTCCATTTATTCCAATTGATTTGATTTTTTTTATTAAGTTAGTATGAGATATACTATCAAATGCTTTTTTAAGGTCAATAAATATTCCAATGCATTTTTCATTTGAATCTAGGGCGGTATATATATAATTTGTTATTTTCGCAATGGCATCGTGGGTGCTGGTGTTTTTTTTGAAACCATACTGTTTAGAATTTATAATTTGATGTTGTTCTAAGAAGGCCCAGATTTGGTTTTTTACAATTTTTTCGAATATTTTTGATATATTTGATAAAAGGGATATAGGGCGGTAATTTTGTGGGTCTTAAGGGCAGTCTGCTTTATATATCGGTGTTATTATTGTTCTTTTATAATTGTTTGGAAATACACCTTTTATAAGGCTTGTATTTATTATATGAGTTAATGGGCAAGTTAGATATTGTTTCATTGTTTTTAATATGTTTACATCTACGTTGTCGTATCCGGGAGCAGAGCCCCCCTTTAAATCATCGATTATTTTTCCAACATCAGTTTCTGTTATTTTGTTGAAATTATTATCTGGGATGTTGGGATTCTTGGGTAGTGCGGGGATTATTTTTATTATTGTTGGGACATGTTTTTATAGCGTTAGCCAGATTTTTTCCAACATTTACAAAATAGTTGTTTAAGATATTACAGCATTTTTTAGTTTCGAGTTGAACGTTATACGTTTTTTTCCCCATCTGAGGATCTGAGATTTCGGATATACCATTTTTCTTTTTATTTTTATTTATTATTTCGTTTATTGTAATCCAAATTTTTTTATTATTGTTTTTGGCCTCTATAATTATTTGGGAGTAGAAGCTAGTTTTCGTTTTTCGAATTAAAGTTGTTAAGATATTTTTATATTTTTTGTAATATGAAATAATTGATTTTTTAGCATTCGGTTGATGAGCTAGTTTGAAAAGTTAATTTTTTTTCCTAACTGCTTTTACTAATCCGTTAGTGATCCAGGGTTTAATTTTTTTTTGTTTTTGTGTTTTGATGCAAGTTTTTAATTTCAGAGGCATTTAAAATGTGTTCTGATAATTAAAAAAAAAATAAATATGCACATTCATTAGCGCACTTATTGTTTATTACTTCAGTCCATTTTTCTTTTGAGAGTGATTTTTCTAATAGTTGGTAGCTTAAAGTGGTTTTTGTAGTACTTAATTTATGTATGTTTTTATTTTTAGTTTCATAGTTAAAAATGGTTGCGTGATGATCAGTTATGTTTATCTTCCAAATCATAGATTTGATATTTTTTTATGTAATTCAGATTTACATTACACCAAATATGGTCTAGACAAGATGGCGTTTGATTTGGTACCTCTCGGGTATAGTTATTAATGCATGATTTGAAGATGTGATGAGTCATCATGTTCAAGAAGTTATTTTTTTCTAATGAATTATTAGTATATGAAATGTTTATGTTAAAGTCTCCACATATAATCGTAAAAATCTTTGTTAATTTATTCAGGTATAGAAAAAGTTCATTTGTAAAATTCGTAATGTTTGATTTGTGTGCTATTTATGATTCTATAAATAGAATTTTTAAATTTAATATCTATTTTTAAGCAGTTGACAAATTCAATATTAACTTCTTCTGTGTTTATATCACTTCACAATCGTCGCGTATGAACATAATTATTCCACTATTTTTGTTTATAGATATTTTGGTTGCAATTCCTCGGTAGTTGGGTAGCGCACTTATGTATTGATCGCTGTTGGAGTGTGTTTCAGTTAACCCTATGCACACCGGTGATATGTTTAAATTATTTATGTTTGTTAATAATTCATCTAGATTTCTTGAAAGGCTTCTTATGTTCATGTTTAACACTATAAAAGCTGAATCAGTGTTATGACACCATTTGTTAATTTCGGTAACGTTTTCGCATATTTCTTCTGATATATTGTAGTTTTGGTCGATTTTTTTTGTAATGTAATCATCCATGTTTAGTTGTAGTCGATTCGTTCCTTTGCATATTGTAACATTTTTATGCGTTGTTTGCGTTCTTCGTTGTTGGCTTTATGATTTGTTGGATAAGAACTCTTTTTTATCAGGTTGTTAGTTGTGCAGTTTATGCACTTTGGCACTTCATTTTTGTTTTGACAGTCTTTTAGTCCGTGATCTCCAGCGCAGTGAGGGCAAATAGGTTTTTCGTTTATTCTTAGACAACGCGTGGCTGTATGGCCATATTTCTGGCAGTGGTAACATAGCGTTAAAGGGTTACAATCTTCCACTTTTATTTGGGAGAAACCCACGTTTACTTTTTTTTTTGAAAAAGTAATTTTCTAATATCTCCAGTGCAATTGACGATAATGTTTATTTGTTTATATTTTTTAATGTTGATTGTTCCTCTTATTTTGATTTTTTCTTCTACATTTAATGTTTTTATGTCTTCGTTTTGTAGGATTAAGTCATTCAAAAATTCTTCTTTATTTATGTTTATTACCACTCTTCAAATAAAGCGGTCAGGTTTCCTCTCTCTGTTCTCCTCCCTGTTATATTGAGGACATGGCATTTAATGTCCTGAGTCTACATATTTGGAATGATCTACCATTAAGTCTAGGAGC
The DNA here is from genome assembly GCA_917563855.2 of Limnephilus lunatus. Classification (NCBI taxonomy): domain Eukaryota; kingdom Metazoa; phylum Arthropoda; class Insecta; order Trichoptera; family Limnephilidae; genus Limnephilus; species Limnephilus lunatus. Next base: position 25,494,418 of record OU830595.1, on the reverse strand, counting down.
CGAAACTGACTTTGAATTAGGTAATATTTTGAAAAAAAAAACACCTTTTTATTTTTTTGTTAATTAGGTGTCGCACCTATATTTTATATTAGTGATAGACTACTGTCAGCCCGCGGGAAGTTTCGTGCAGCCCACCTGTCTTAATAAATAAAATAAAATAAGAACAACATCATTCATATATTATATTGGTTTGATTTTTTGTCTAGAATTTTTTTCTCGTATTTCCCAAATGCTACGATCAAAGTAAATAGCTGTATTCAATTATCGATCTACAAACTACACTAGGCACATGCTAATATTATAGTTGTCGAAACTCGAATATGTAATAATGTAGTCACAAATGTAATCATTAATAATTCGTTAAAAAGAATATTTTTGTATTACAAGGAATTCTTTAAGTGGTTTCCCAGTTAACAAGCATAAACCAACCTTATTGTAGACTGTTGATTTCGCTTAAATAATTTAATAAATAAATAACGCTACTTGTGGAGATAATGAACATTAATTAGCTAAATTTTTTTTTAGAATTTGTAAGCAAAAAAAAACAAAATAATAGATCAAATTAACTTAATTCAACGTTCAGGCGTTCTTTAAATAGTTCCTTCTAATAACCAATTCTAATTCTAATTCTGAGTATTAATACCGGGAAATCAGTTTTCGATTTTCTAGTACCAATACTGTTTGGGGGCAATATAAGAGAACTGCCGCTATGCGTTATAGTTGAAGGAATTATCCATTTTAGGTGTGACGAGTAACGGGTGTGATTTTTTTTGTGTTTTTTCCATCAAATCCTTTTTCAATATTTATTATTATAATTTTTTGTTTTAATGAATTCAGCACAAGAGTCCCAACTGCTCCCGTCTGAAGCCAGTGTGACTATGGCATCCCCAATTGTGGTATGTTGTGAGGCTGAAGGTAGTGTGGAGGGGAAGGAAATAGGGAAGAGGAAGGTGGGGAAGTACCTGGCTATTCAGATCTGGTCACCAAGCACGGCTAATGCCATTTCAAGTAACGTTTCAATTCTGAATGGTGGTCTTACACCAGGGCGATACTGAGTCTGAATGTCTTTATGTATAATTGTCAAATGTCTAATATCTAAATGGGGAGGGGAAGGAGATGGGGAAGAGGAAGGTGGGGAAGTACCTGTCTATTCAGATCTGGTCACCAAACACGGCTAACGCCATTTCAAACAACGTTTCTATTCTGAATGGTGGTGTTTCACCTAGGCAATACTGAGAATATCTTCCTTAAAGTGGCTGTGATGGGTGTGATAGGTTAAATTTGAATATTATGCTAAGCAAAAGTTTCCCGATTCCTCAAGTGAAGAGTTTGTAGTATATGTACCCGGGCAACTACCGTAATATGGAGACAAATAATTAGTTGATAATAATGTTAATTCTAAAATTTGAAAATATGAGATTGACAAATATGACGGTTTGACAGAAGGTGGCAATAGTGAAATTGGTTAACGCGCTCGTCCCGGTTAGACGGAGAGGTCTGGGTTCGAGTCCCAGTTGCGACCATTGTCTTTTTTCTGTTTTTCTGTGTCTTGTTCTCTTTCATATTTTCGTTTAGATTATTATTGTTAACTTATTCTAATATCAAAAAATATGTTTTGTTATATCTCCCCTCAAGACCGTGACTTTGAATGTAATGGGTTGTTCGACTTAGAAATTAATGGACGTACTCTATTTTTGTTTCTCCAGGTAGCATTGATTTAGAGGTTGTTAACATCAAGGCAGAACCAGGTCACGGAGAAGGATTTGGAGTGGGAATTCCGCAAATGGAGATCGACATAGACCTCCCGGATGTTATAACCGAATGCATACAGCGATCTGAAAGAATCATCAACGCAGCAGGTAAATCCGATTTCTGATTGTAAGTTAACATTTTGAGCTCGCCTAATTTTCTTTTATTATTGCGTACTGTTATTTACTTCAAAAGATTTTTTTCGTAATCTTTTTCAGACTTATTACCAAAAAGCAAGAAGTTACCTCCTGGGGAAAAACGATTCTCTAGTCCCCATTGTTACTATTCCTGCTTTCATATGTCAACGTTAGAACTGCACTTGTGTACCCATACTGGAGAAAAATCTTTTTCTTGTTCTGACTGCAAGTTTTCATGTTCTCAAAAGGCAAATCTAAAAATTCACATGTTCACCCACAGTGGAGAAAAACCCTTTTCATGTCCTGACTGCAACTATTCATGTTCTACAAAGGCAATTTTAAAAATTCACATGATTAACCATGGTGGAGAAAAACCTTTTGCATGTCCCGATTGCAACTATTCATGTTCTCGAAATGGAAATCTAAAAACGCACTTGCGGACTTCATGTTCTAAAATCTATCTATCTAATCTAAAAATTAACATGTTCACCTTCAGTGAAAAAAAACCTTTTTATATCCCGATTGCAGCTATTCGTGCTGTACAAAGGGAAATCTAAAAATTCACTTGCCGACTCACAGTGGAGAAAAACCTTTTTCATGTTACGACTTCAACTATTCATCTTCTGCAAAGGCACTTCTAAAAATCCACATGTTCACCCATAGTGGAAAGAAACCTTCTTCACGTCCCGACTGCAAGTTTTCATGTTCTCAAAACGGAAATTTAAAAACTCACATATGCAAAATTCATTACAAGCGGTTCGAGGTGCCCGGAAGTAGAAGGTCTCTTAAAAAATATATGTGTGACATAAGTTATCACTTGGTGGTTCTGAGTAGGCTCGAAAAAAATGTTCTATTCTGAAAACTTACTCTGTAGTAACTATTTGAACTAGATAGAATAATTTAACTTTATAAATATCCTATAAACTCTGGTGTTCCACAGGGATCCAATTAAGGTCTCTTTAATTTTAATTATTATAAACAATATTGCCTTCTTTAGAAAAATGTCATGAGAAGGCTATAGAAAGTTCATAAAGAGTATTCATAAAAACTTGGTTTCAACTTCCAGAAATGTTATTTGCTTCACAAGGTCACGAAAGACCGTATATTTCAATAACAAAATTAGAGAAACGTCACTAAAGCACATGGCGATTTAATGACAAGGAATTGTGTATGACGTTCCCGTCACATTTCAAGATCATATAGTGGAAAAGATCTGTTTATCAGACATAAAGATTTTCGGTTTTGTCATAATAATTGACATTTTTATCTATAAAAGGAGTACCTACTTGTGTTTGGGATTATGTTATTTAATATTTAAATTTTATTATTATTTGCTTTAATTTAAGTTTCGCATTTATCTTTTACTATGTACTATATTAGAGACTTGATTTAATTTGTATGTGCATTTTATTAGAGTTAGTGCTGAAAACTAGTTGCATACCGGGAGAAATCCTGAATGAGCTGAGCAGTGACCTTTTTTCAATAGAACAAATAATAAGAACAAACGGTATAAAATTATGAAAATATATGGACGATATATTTTTTTGTTATTATTATTTTATTTATTTCAAGACTTTTCTTTTTACATTAAAAAATGATAACATATGCAAGGTTATACAATATTTTTTTTTATTCTACTACTCCATAAGTTGAGCTCTAGGAGCTCGTATTTATGGGAGGAGTATTTATTCACATGCAAAAAATAAAATAATAATAATGTTCTAATTAAATGTTTTAACAAAAGATAATGTATGAAAGGGGGTGAGGTTTATAAATATTTAGGATATCCGCAATCCAATAGATTCGATCATACTAGTATTAAAAACGATATTAGGATTAAATTTAAAACTAGGATCAGAAAAATTTTAAAATGCAATCTATCTGCTAAAAATTTAGTAAAGGCGATAAATACTTGGGCGATACCTCTATTAACTTACTCATTTGGCATAATTAAATGGTCTAATACAGATTTAAATAGCTTAGAACGATTAATTAGAACTACGTTAACAAAATTTCATTCCCATCATCCAAATTCAGCTATAGAACGAATTAATTTACCTAGAAATTTAGGAGGTAGAGGTATAGTCAAAATAACATCTTTAAAACATTATCAGGTAGAAATACTAAGAAATTTTTTCCATAGGAAAGCTGATAGTTCAGAAATGCACAAAATAATTTGCAAGGCAGATAGAAATATTTCGCCATTAAATTTATACGACGAGAATGCCAGCAATACCAACCAGGAATTATTAGATTCCTGGTCAAATAAAATTCTTCACGCAAAACACTACAATTATTTCAACCAAACATATGTTGACAAATTTTCGTCAAACAAATGGTTGAGTATTGGAGAGTTGAGCGCAGAAATATAAGGCTTTATGCTTGCCATTCAAGATAGAGTCATTAATACTGAAAATTGTAGGAAGCATATCATCAAAGATGCAAATCAAATTGATGATTTATGTAGAAAATGTTTGGCTTTTCCGGAAACTATAGAACATATTATATCGGGATGTTCTGTATTAGCGCCGTCCGAGTATACATTTAGGCACAATCAAGTTTTAAAAATAATTCACCAAAGTTTGGTAATTAAACATAACTGATTGACTGCCGTAATGTACTATATTATGAATATGAGCCAAATTCATTTTTAGAAAATGAATTTTATGAAATTTATTATGATAAAACTATTCTAACAGACAGAACAATAAGTCATAATAGACCCGATATAGTTTTACATGACAAAGTAAAAAAAATGACTTATATCATTGATGTCGCTATTCCAAATTCTTGTAATATTCAGAAAACTGTTTCTGAAAAAATAAGAAAATATACAGATTTAGGAAATGAGATTAAAAGAATTTGGCATTCTCAGACTATAAAAATATTACCATTTGTTATTTCGGCTACTGGCATTATACCTAGCTATCTCATTCAAAATTTAGGCATATTAGATTTGTCAAAAAATTTGTACATAAAAATGCAAAAGTCGGTCATTTTAAATACATGTAGGATTACGAAAGATTTTTTAAATATTTATATTGAGGGATCGGTAGGATTTATCGGACCAGTTAGGATTTCATCAGAGCCGAACCCTCTGATATGAAAATATCTGGAGTCGGCGAAATATTTTCCCATTATGTTTCTGGTGGAGTGACGTATTGTTCTTGTATTGTTTTGTATTTATTATACTTATATAGTGCATTTACATTGCGTGAATTTACTAGATATTCATTTGTAGAAAAGTGTGTGGAAGGGTTTAGTCTTTCATTTGGGAAAGATTTAACCCGGATATAAAATCTGGCGCACCGTAAATATTTCAAAGAACTTATGAGATAAATACAAATATTAATTGACATAGGTTCGTAATTTAGGAAAAAAATAGTTATAAAAGGTCAATACTTTTTTTTAAATATTAAATATTACAGTTAAAGTAAGGGTAAATTAAATTAAATTAAGGGATTCATTATCCAATTTCAGGGACTTAATTTGATTTTTGAATTGTTCATATTTCAATGTTTAAGTTACACTAATTTTATTTTTAGTTAATAATAGTGGTTGTAACAGACGTGTGCTACAAGACTGTAGAAAAGGGCACCGGTGGCTGTGCACGTGGATGTCGATTATTGTAATATGGTTTTGAAATGCAGTACTGGCTGGCCTTCCTTGAAGGTGGCAGCCCTGCTGTACTGGAGGGTGGTAACCCTGGATCTGCCTCCCTGCACCCAGAGCTGGTGAGTGGTAGCCCTGGATGTCCTTGTTCTCTGCCTGAGCCTGGCGCCTTGCGGTGTCCAGAAGTTGGGCCGGCTAGTCTTGAGGAGGTAGGCACCAGACTTGTTGTTCAGGCAGAGCTTCAGCAGGAGGCAGGTCGGAGAGAGGTTTCTTCCAGAGGAAGGAGTAAAACACGAAGATTTAAAGAAAACGTTGAACTGATTTATTATCTTTTTTTTTTTTTTTGATTCTACGGATTCTTTCGTAATCCTCTAACTAGCTAGGGCTTTGCAATACCCTTCATGTTTCTAGCTACTAGTACTACGGCTCATTTGGCCTTTTTACTATTACCTTCTGAAGGTCGTATTTAATTGACTGAATTTAAGTTACAATTAGTGTCATCGTGAGGAAAAAGTCTTTACTGGATAAAAAACCTCACCATTTATTATCAAAAAGTGCGCCGTATTTATACCAAATCGGTAGGTCGATTTGGTGGCTCACGGAAAGTGGAGGGGGAAACGGAACCCAGGCACCTTTCCTTTATAAAGGGCAAGAAACTGCTTAGTTTCTATTTTGCCGGCTTAATCCGTAAAAGTGCTCGTCTAAATTTGGCAACTTTTACGGATTTTGTAGCCTTTATTAACAATCAAAATACATATTAAATAGAAAAAACATATAAATAAAGCCAAGATTTATGACAAGAATTTTAGTTTGGTGAATTTACCGTGATTTTAAGAATTTTTGATTTTATGAAAATATTTTATGATTTATCAAGTTATAATTATTTTTCCTAGGTTCCCTGTGAGATAAGTTAACAAAATCTGTTTATTTCACCATCTCACAGGGACCCTAGAATTTTGTACAGGTAAAAATGTAAGTCTTTTTGACATGGCAAATTGAGCTCTATTTTTAGCTCTAAGTATTTTGAGAGCAAAGTCTCAGTTTGACTGGAGGCCTTGTAGGATCAAGAATGAAAACTGATTATTTCATTGTCCTACAAGGCCCGCAGGTTTTAATATTTGAAAAAATATAAATTTTACACCTTCGAAATTTTTTGTGTTTTTTGGTAGGCAAAAATGACTTTATTTTTGCTTCCCAATATGTTGTGAGATAAATCTTGGCTTTACTCGAGACCTTGTAGGATTTCAAATGAAAACTGATTATTTCATTTGTCCTACAAGGCCCGTGTGTATAAAAATTAAGACATAAACATTTAAAAATAAGTACAAGAATCAAACATATTTAAAACGAGTTTACAATCTCCCCAGTAGCGATTTCTCAAAGTATTATTTATTGATCGCACCGGGGAGATGTACATGAAAAATAAAAAACTTAAATATTTCAAAACCAATAAGAAAATAATAAGTAAATAAGAAAAATGTCATTTTCTAACTAGAACTAATATTTTCCATCAAAGCGTCGCCGGCGGCACGGTACTCCAGTATTGTGAGGGCAGGCCATTTTTTCCTGATTCCCAAAAATGATCACAAAACTGTAGAGGACCGAGCCAAGCGATGAGCTTTGATGAAAAATATTTCGAGGGTGTGAACACGTCGGCTACAGTGGTGCTGAGCCGTGGTAGGTCTAAGCATAGGGATGGCTATTAAGCCATTCGTTTGAAATCTATTGCTTGCTATCAGAGAGGTGAATTTTTTGAATAAAATACTCTTTATAAATTTGATATAAGGCGTTTTCTCTTATACAATTCTGTGATGGATGGTACATTAAATTCTCGAAATATCTCCAGAGTAGGGAAGTCGCATGGTTTCCTAAGAATGATTTTTAGAATTATTCTTTGAATTATGATTATAGGTTATAAGGAAGCTTTAAAGGCCCCTCCCAACCCAATAATGCCGTACTGTAATAAGGACTGAATTAATGCAAAATATACAATTTTTATGGTTTTCTTGTTTAAAATATTTCGTATGTTATAGATTACATAGATAAGTTTTCTTATTCTTTCCACAGTGAGATTGATATGATCTTTCCATTTAACATTTTTATCTATTAAAATTCCAAGATATTTTACACTAGATTTATGATTTAGCTGAGCGCAGTCCGTATAACATGTACCGTCATTTGCACAATTTTTAGAATGAATTGTTATGTTAATAAAATTATTTGGCACATCTTCTTGTAGAGAGAATGGAAAATAATACGTTTTTTCTGTGTTGAGTGATAATAGATTGTTATCGAACCATTTTTTTATAACCTTCATGTCTTGATTGGCTGCATTGGTAATATCATTCCACGTCTTTTTTTCGATAATTATTGCAGTTTCGTCAGCAATAGATATAAGTTTTCCATTTAGCGATAATTTAAACATTTGGTTTACGGATATTATAAATAAAATTGGTCCAATAACAGTCCCTTGGGGAATCCCAATTTCTAATGTTTCATCTATACTTAGTGAGTTATTTAATTTTACTTTTTGACTTCTTTGAGTTAGATAGCTTTGTAGCCAATACCTAACCTTACCAATAATACCGATATCGTTTAATTTATTAATTAGTTTTTTATGGGAGATACTATCAAAAGCCTTGCGTAAATCAATATAAATGCCAAAGCATTTTTTTTTTTTTATCTAATTCATTATATATAGTTGAGGTTAGTTCAGCAATGGCATCATGAGTGCCTAGTTTCTCTCTTAATCCAAATTGGCTAGGACTAAGTATTTTATTTTTATCAAAGTAGTACATGAGTTGCTTTTTTACGATCTTTTCAAAAAATTTTGCAATGTTTGAGACTAGAGGTATAGGTCGATAATTTGATATATCCTCAGGGCTGCCTGATTTAAAAACGGGTGTTACGATAGATTTTTTATAAATGGAAGGGAATATTCCACTATTCTAACTAATATTTATTGTGTGTAATTGGAATGCTTAAAAAATTGTTGTATTTTTTCAATATTTCTACTGTGACTCCATCAAATCCGGTTTTGGACAGAAAGAGATTTTACTTTTTTCATATTGGTCATTAAAAACGTTTTTGAGTTTATTATTATATGTCAACGCAATCTTGTTCCGCAAGCAGGGCGTTCCAATTATAACTTCGTATGCAATTCGTTTTTGAGATGATATTAAATACTGCGTTTGATGGTTTTTATAATTGAATTACTTGTATGTGATGTTCAGAGCTGTCGCGAAGTGTTTGGGAATATTTCTATCATGTTGCCTTTCCTACAATTTCCTACATACACACCTACCTACCTACATACTTCCTCCTACCTACGAATGACATTGCAAATCAGTGCAGTGATAACTTCCGAACAAGCAAGCAGCAAAAAACAGTGTCTATGTGTATTAATCTTATCAAATGCAAAATTACCTTACATAAGTATTAAAAGTCTAACTACTGATGGTGACCAGATAATCTGTGCACAGATGGAACATTTAGTGAATTGTGAATTCTTTTGTGGACACCATCGATCCAGCCTGCTACATCTTATAGTGAGTAATTACGCTTCCTAATTTCCTTCTTCCAAGAAAGTTTCTAACATACCCCATTTTTTGATCACTTCTAGCCGGATAATGAACCAGTTAACGAAAATAATAGTTTGCTTGAAATTGGGATGCGTAAATACCGATTAATCTTAAACTTTGCTGCTTAAAATACCTACATATTACAGAGTACAAAATTCAATCATTAACATAGTTAGTATTGTTACCTTTGCCGCATTTCAGTTACGTAGAATTCAAAAGTACCTAATGAGCATTTCGAATACACATATTTTTCAAGACGAAACTTCATAATATAAGGTTGTCTCATTCTGTTACATGTTTCGCGTATAGCTTGCGTTGCAATTAAATTAATATTCATATACCAAACCAAGCGCGGTTTCATATCATATAGCTGTCTCCTTCTAATTCATGTGTTTGAGGATTTAATAAATCTAGTGTTTTGAGGATTTAATAAATCTAAATTAGCATCTTCAAAAAAGAAAATATTTTCCAGGGGGTTGATAACATTTGATAAGATAGATGAGATTTCATTCAGAAACAGTGATTTACTTTGATTTGGGGGGCGGTTTATTGCTAAAATGTTCATTGATGTATTATTAGGTAATTTTATGATGCCAAATACACTTTCAAAATATTTTGTTTCTAATGATTTTTATAGAAAAGTTATTTCATCTCTGATATCTAATAATATCCCGTCTCCTGGATTTTTATTATGAATTGTCAAAACTTTACTAGGAAAAAAGTATCCTATCTTCACTACGTGTAATTTTTTTTATTAAAATCACTTTTTGAACATTTCCCACCGGGCGATAGCCCGAGAAAATACTGCACCTCAGCAACGAAATCGCGTTAATTTGCACACTATTTCAATCTAGGCACATGCCCGTGTTGTAATTATTTGGCGGGTTTTAGATAAGCCGCCATAGCTCAGTTGTAGAGCTCCTGGCCGGCAATCAGAGGGACACGGGTTCGAGTCCCGTTGGCGGCCAGTATCTTTTCTCGGAATATTTTTTCAATAGAGATGAGTGTTTCAGGCTGATAATTATTGCTTCTAATAATTTAAAAAAATATTTGTTTTATGTTCTTATAAAACATATAGTTTGTTCGTCTTTGCAAATCAATAAACGAATTATTGTTTTGTTTCTCCAGGTAGCATTAATGAAGAGACTATTACCATAAACGCAGAATCAGGACCTGGAGATGAATTTGGAAGGGGAATTCCTTATATGGAGATCGACATAGACCTCCCGGATGTGAAAAAAGAATGCATAGAGGAATCCGAACGAATTGCCCAGACAGCAGGTAATATCTACTTTAGTTTGAAAGTTAATAATTTGTTAACCATTCTATTTTTCCTTTTTTTTATTGGTTAGGTTTTATTTTTGTACTTGTAATGCTTAATGTGTTATCTTTTTCAGACTTATCAAACCTGAAGATGCATCCTGAGGGAAAACGATTCTCTTGTCTCCATTGTAACTATTCCTGCTCCCATAAGTCAAAGTTTGAACTGCACTTGTACACCCATACTGGAGAAAAACCTTTTTCATGTCCCAACTGCAACTGTTCATGTTCTACAATGGGAAATCTAAAACGTCACATGCTTACACACAGTGGAGATAAACCCTTTTCTTGTTCCGACTGCAACTATTCATGTTCTGCTAAGGGACAACTAAAAATTCACATGTTTACCCACAGTAAAATCAAACCTTTTTCTTGTCCAGACTGCAACTATTCATGTTCTCGAAAAGGAGATCTAAAAAATCACTTTTTGACTCACAGTGGAGATAAACCCTTTTCTTGTTCCAACTGCAACTATTTATGTTCTACAAAGGGACAACTAAAAATTCACATGTTTGCCCATAGTAAAATAAAACCTTTTTCTTGTCCAGACTGCAACTATTCATGTTCTCGAAAAGGAGATCTCAAAAAGCACTTTTTGACTCATAGTGAAGAAAAACCGTTTTCTTGTTCCGATTGCAACTATTCATGCTCTCGAACAGGAGATCTAAAAAGGCACTTTTTGACTCACAGTAGAGAAAAACCCTTTTCCTGTTCTGAATGCAACTATTCATGTTCTGCAAAGGCACAACTAAAAATTCACATGTTTACCCACAGTGGAATTAAACCTTTTTCTTGTCCCGATTGTAACTATTCATGTTCTCGAAAGGGAGATTTAAAAAAGCACTTTTTGACTCACAGTGGAAAAAAACCCTTTTCCTGTTCCGACTGCAACTATTCAAGCTTCCGAGCAGGATATTTAAAAATACACTTTTTCACTCACAGTAGAGAAAAACCATTTCCCTGTTCTGAATGCAACTATTCATGTACTGCAAAGGCACAACTAAAAATTCACATGTTTACCCACAGTAGAATAAAACTTTTTTCTTGTCCCGTCTGTAAATATTCATGTTCTACAAAGGGAGATCTGAAACGTCATATGTTTACCCATACTGGAGAAAAACCTTTTTCATGCCCCGACTGCAACTGTTCATGTTCTACAAAGGGAAATTTAAAACGTCACATGTTTACCCACAGCGGAGATAAATGCTTCTCTTGTTCCGACTGCAACTATTCATGTTGTGCAAAGGGACAACTGTAAACTCACATGCTTACCCACAGTGGAGATAAACCATTTTCACGTCCCGACTGCATCTATTCATGTTCTGCAAAGAAATAACTAAAAATGTATATGCTTACCTACGAAGAAGATAAACATTTTTCATGTTCCCGCTGCAGTTTTTCATGTTCTCGAAAGGGAGATCTAAAAAAGCAATTTTTTTAATCGCACTGGAGAAAAATCATTTTTTGTTCCTACTGCAACTATTCATGTTCTCAAAAAGGAGATCTAAAAAGGCACTTTTTTGACTCACAGTAGAGAGCAACCCTTTTCCTGTTCTGTCTGCAACTATTCTAGTGTTCCAAAGGGACAAATAAAAAATCACATTTTTGCCCACAGTAGACTAAAACCTTTTTTTTGTCCCGACTGTAACTACTCATGTTGTACAAAGGGAGACAAAAAACGTCACATGTTTACCCATGGTGGAGGAAAACCGTTTTCATGTCCCAACTGCAACTATTCATGCTTTCAAAAAATTTACATGTTTACCCACAGTGGAGAAAAACTCTTTTCTTGTTCCGACTGCTACTATTCATGTTCTGCAAAGGGACAACTAAAAATTCACATGTTTACCCACAGTTTTATAAAAATTTTACTTGTCCCGACTGCAACTATTCGTGTTCTACAAACGATTATCTAAAAACTCACATGCGCAAAAACATGAGAGGTGGTTCAAGGTGTTTGGAAGTGATAACTAGAGATCATCCTCAGCCCCAAAGTGAAACTTTACTGCACTTTAGTTATTCAGTTGATCCAGATATCCATTGTCTACCTCACTACCGTGGTTTGATCTTGCTTCACGCTTTGATATGTATTTCAACCTATAAAATGTAATGCTACAATTGTTTTAACTTATGCTTTCATTATACCACCTTCTGGCATTAGGGTAAGTTAGATTAATGTTTGCACCTCTTATCTTCAAATTATTATTAATTTAAATCAACTACGCAATTAAAATTACTTTTATTTTTGGGCATCGTCATCCGTTTTTCGCAGGTTATGACCGAAAGGATGGACCGCCAAATAATTTGGTCTTGGCATACACTCCTTGCTTCATTAACATTCATTTACAGCCTCATACTTATCCTCTGTTATTCTGACACTTCACATGGCCTGCCTCATACATATCAAAAAGTTAATAATCAAAATCATAAATACGCAGATAAAAATTTGAACAGAACCGAGAATAAAAAATAAAGCACCCTGAGATCACGCCGACCTATATCACCCCTCACAAAGATAGGTACTTATTCAATACAACCAAAACAGTAGAAGGTCTTTTAGTGTCTAAAAAAATAAAAGTAGGTATGTAATTGATTAGGCAACATTTATATCGAATACCTGCTTTAAGGACCGGAATATTTATTCGGTAATTTTGATTAGGGGAAAGTAAGTATGCAATATTATTTTTTAAAAAAGTAATCGCCTGTTTTGGCTCTCTCAAGGAGATGTGTCGACAATATAATAAGATTGTTTCAGAAGTAGACATTTTCGTTGATTATTTATACGAATTTAGAAAACAATGCCCTACTGTTGCTAAAAAATATGTACCTGCCTCATTATCTTATTAAATTTGTATCTCTAATGTACAGTTTGGTAAGAAAGTGTAGAACATAAATGATGGCGCTGCGATCGTTTTTTAGGTTTTAAATGGCAACACCAAGATGGCTCATAAGACAATGAATGTATGTTTTTAAAAACACTTCGGTAAAAATGCATATTTCATAGCGTATTTGTACTTTCAAAAATTTTGCACAGAAAACTGGAATTTAATGGAAGTAAAATAAAACAAAACAAGTTTTAAGTGGGCGTTTATTTCAATATAAAAACGTAGGTACTTAAAATTTTGAGTCTATTAATTCAACACCCGACATTATTGTCTTCGTCCTCATTTGATTCTTCTTCTTCTGTATCTTCATCTAAACCTATTATCAGTTCATCCCTTGACTCTGTGCAGAAACGGGCGGTCCGTTTGATAGATTCTCCCATCTTAACAGACGGATTGCAATCTTTAGAGCACAGGCGTCAGGTGGGAATGCTGTCCTTGTTCTACCGGTATTACAATGGAAAATGCTCCGAGAAACTAGCGTCGTTGATCCCCTCGGCACCGGTGCATAGTCGGGAAACACGCCAAACACGCGCTTAACATTTGTACACGGTTGACATTAGTCACATGAGAACGGGTCGTTTTTACGACTCGTTCTTGAGTTCAAAAGCTCGGATGTGGAACGATTTACCAGCCTCTGTGTTTCCTCCCTCCTACAACATGGGTCTCTTCAAGACCCATGTTCACTCCTTCCTTTCCTCAAAAAGACCCTCCACACAGCATCCTCAAAGATGACATTAGCTCTGAGGGAAATTATTTTCTTCAGGGCCTCCTGTGTGGAGTTAATGTAAAAAAAATAATATATATATAGTACTGCCTCGTGCATAATATTCTGCCTCAATTTTCATCACGTGTTTTGCAACATTTTTTCCAATCATCAGAACTTTTATGCTATTACATATTATTATTATGCTATTTTCCGTTTATTGGTGTTTTAAATTTTCCTTCTGCCTTTTCCCCTTCCTCGACGATTCATCTTACCGTTGATTCAGATTTACCCGTGTGTGGAAAACATCATTAAAATTATTATTCTATAGAAAGTAATATAATATTGAAAAAAAAACACACTAGATAATATTCATTTAGAAAGAAAGAAAGAGAAAATTTAGAAAAAAGTTACATTTGTATGAGTTTAGAAATTGCAATTTTTTTAAATTGAGTTATTTTCTTTTTCCTGTTGCCGCATATTAACTGTCAAATAGAAGTGTCAAATTCAGATTTTTAAGCATAACCTCAAATTAGATTGTAATGATTACAATCGCTCGAAAATTGGCATAAATCTTGTAATACTAATGAAATTTATTAAAAAAACTATACTAAATACCATTCATTTCTGCTGTTCGTTTGTAAACCTCCTTCAAATTAGATTGGAGCTTTGTCGCGCGATATTCAGCTAGGCAGCATTGAAAAACGCAATATATAAATTCTCTTGCACCACTAAGTATTGGTTTACTAATTTTAATTCAATTCAAACAATGCACAGGCAAACAATGATATTTTTTTTATTAAACTAGCGATTTTCAGTGTGTTCAACACGATTAAAGTCAGTAAAGCCAAGAGCCATACGAAATGTCATTGACTAATCAAATATTTCGGTGTTACCATAGTGATGAAAAAATTTAGTTCCAAATTAATAAATTTCTACACTTTCTTGTCAAACTCTACATAAGTTCAAAAACTGCTTAAATTTATCTTTTCATTTTTCATTTTTTATTTTCTACTTTTTTTTATCCATTTTTTGATTCTCTCGTTCATTAATTCATCATAATCAATTAAAATTCTTGGAACGGTTAAAAGCATTAATGCATGTTTCTACATTTATTTCATTTGCATATTTCTACATTTATTTTATTGTAAAATATATCATTTACACTCCTGAGTAACTTATTGTGTCTACCATCAAAACCTTAATATATTATTATTTATCAAGTATATTTAAGTAAAAGGCAATATTATAGTCAACACATTGATTACTTGTAAAAAAAAAAATACTCATTTTGACTATTCTAAAACGGGCAAATGGCCTAGTTGGACAGCCAACGATTATTATATAAAATGTAGGTAATGTTTTAAAAATAAATAAATAAATTAAAATAAAAAATAACATTTAATTAAATGAAGACATTGTTAGCGAAACTCAATCGAAAATCTGGAGACAGAAAAATCAGAAAAAAGTATTGGCTTCACTGGGACTACGCTATTCCAGCTACGGAACCGTAGCTCGGTTGGCAGAGCTCTTGCCATGTAAGCAAAGGGTCTTGGGTTCGAGTCCCAGTGGAGCCAATATCTTTTTTCTGATTTTTCTGTCTCCAGATTTTCGATTGAGTTTCGCTAATATTGTTTTCATCTAATTAAATATTATAATTTGAGATTTTTCACATAAAGTTAAAAATAAAAATATAATATTTGTGTTTCTTGACTCTCTTTGTATTATTTTTCATTTTAGGGAGTTTTTATGTAGTTTTGTGTTTTTATTTGAACAGTAGATACCCCTTATCAGATGTTTTTTTTGTTGCAATTTTTTTTTTGTAAATTAACTGAGCTTTGATAAGTAGAGTGATATTATTTGTAAGAACCTAAGAACCTTTTTTTAAGTAGAGTGATATTTGCAAGAACCCGAGAATCCTTTTATAAATTTAGGTAATATTTGTAAAAATCCAGTATAAATAAATAAGTGAGAGACCCCGTTTCATTTTGGTATTTTACTTCGAACTGTTGGTTCAACACTGATAAGAAAACAGACATCTTGCATTTTGTAATCGGCGCGCGGCTAGGTTAACGAACTAAACATCATGTAGAATGAAACAAGTACTTTGGGCTAAAGTTCGGTTTAGTGGCGAAATTCCTAAAAATACAAACTAGTTATTTTTATACTAACTATGGGCCGGGGAATACGAATCTGAAAGAATTAGGCGGCGGCAAGCAATATTAACTGAATTGTACGACTTTAAAAAAAATTTTTACACACTTAGGAAAATGGCCATTTTGGAAGCATTCTGATTCCTAGAAAATCAAACTAGTTATTTTTATACTAACTTTGGGCCGGGGAATCCGAATCTGAAAAAATTAGGCGGCGGCAAGCAATATTAAATGAATTATACGACTTTTAAATTTTCAATACACACATACGAAAACAGCCATTTTAAAAGCATTTTGACACATGAAAACCATAGAAACCATAAAATTAAGTGTTGCCATTAAGCAGTAATATCAATAACGTAAAATAACATGTTTATAATTTAAGTACTTACTTTTTATAAATTTTACTCACTTTTGTATCACAAACCATGCTACCTAAACCTAGCGTAGCCGCTAAACTACTTGAAAACTGGGATGTTTTTTTAAATTGACGCGAGCAGGCGGTATAAAGGGGCACAAACCATGTGACACAAACCTTGCGTAGCCGCTAAACTACTTGAAAACTGGGATGTTTTTTTAAATTGACGCGAGCAGGCGGTATAAAGGGGCACAAACCATGTGACACAAACCTTGCGTAGCCGCTAAACTACTTGAAAACTGGGATGTTTTTTTAAATTGACGCGAGCAGGCGGTATAAAGGGGCACAAACCATGTGACACAAACCTTGCGTAGCCGCTAAACTACTTGAAAACTGGGATGTTTTTTTAAATTGACGCGAGCAGGCGGTATAAAGGGGCACAAACCATGTGACACAAACCTTGCGTAGCCGCTAAACTACTTGAAAACTGGGATGTTTTTTTAAATTGACGCGAGCAGGCGGTATAAAGGGGCACAAACCATGTGACACAAACCTTGCGTAGCCGCTAAACTACTTGAAAACTGGGATGTTTTTTTAAATTGACGCGAGCAGGCGGTATAAAGGGGCACAAACCATGTTGGGTTAGGTTAGGTTAGGTTATGTTAGGTTAGGTTAGGTGAGGTTAGGTTAGGTTAGGTTAGATTAGGTTATTTGATTTATAAGGTATGTTCGATGATATTATTGTTTAATGGTCACACTTAAATTGTTGTTTTTCTATGGTTTCTATGGTTTTCTTGTGTCAAAATGCTTTTAAAATGGCTGTTTTCGTATGTGTGTATTGAAAATTTAAAAGTCGTGTAATTCAGTTAATATTGCTTGGCGCCGCCAAATTCTTTCAGATTCGGATTCCCTGGCCCATAGTTAGTATAAAAATAATTAGTTTGATTTTTTAGGAATTTCGCCACTAAACCGAATTTTTTCCCAATAAACATATAAACTATAACTATAACTATGGACAATAAACGTATAAACTATAACTATATAACTAGTATTATATATAAATTATGGTTATTTTGGTTTTTCTGTGGACACTACGTGACTTAAACACTGGCAGCAAAGAGAAGTATATTTTGTTGGCTGCTGTGATTCTCCTTCTGATTTCTGCTGAATCCTCATTGTTCTGTCAGACTACATCCCAGGTAGGTGAATTGATCGACCACTTCGTATGAGTAATTGTCTTAAAATTGTGCACTACTTCTTCTTCTGTGTGAAGGGTTCCTGCTCTGTACCATTATTTTCGTTTTGTCAACATGAACCCGCAGTCCTACTTCCCGTGCCGCTGTTTCTAAAGGGTCGAAGACCTCCTTAATGGCTGAAATTGATCTTCCCACAATGTTAATGTCATCCGCATATCGCTCAGGCAGCCAACCGTCCCGCATTCTGCGGGACCGTCCCGCATTGCAATATTTACAAAAATAGTTCCGCAAATCGTCTAAAAACCTCTTTGCCTGAAAACTTGAGACAGGTATGTGCCTCCAACAAACCTCGAAATGATATATTGAAAACCTATTTTTTCAAATGTTATTTGGAAAACAACTCATAAGTAGGTACAAACTCTCTTCTGATAGCCCTGATTATCTTTTTATTTGTATGTAAACATCTTGTATTAAGTCTGTATATTTTTGAGCCCGTACCTTATATTGTATTTTCCTGATTTTGTTTTTTTATGCATTTCTTAGTCCATCATGGAGGAAACTTTATTTTAACTTTTTGAAACAAAAAGTACATAAATCAAATGAGTCGGTTATATAAATTCATCTTATAAGACATGTTTCTGTGAAATATTTGTTAAGTGATTCTTCATATGTTTGTGTCTGTATGTTGCTTCTGTGAAATGTTTTTGTAAATTTTTTGTTCATACATTGTGTCTACATATTGGGTTGAGTTGGGTTTAACTTCTCAAAAGTACCAATTGGCGATCCCTTAATGAGGTTTGATAACTTATGGGAGTGCAACTTCGTTGTATATTTTATTTAATAAAAAAAAAATAATAAAATGCGTCCCGCATGTCCCGCATTCCTATATTTGGGTGATATTGTCTATGGTAGTCGAATAAACTTCCTCTATCTTTAGTATATTTTAGCCTTTTGGTTAAGTTCAAGACAAAATTTGTCCCTAGAAAAGGCCCGAAGATATCGATCATTGGTTTGTTTATGTGTAGTAATAGTAAGTAGTAATAGTAGCCAGTGTAGTAATGATTGAGTTATTTTGTTTACGAATTAGTGCATGCCGTGATCCGTAATATTGATAACCCATATTTATCATTTAAATCAAATCAAATAATTTTTTTGACCTTGCCGCCGACTGCGAAAAAGGGATGTTGTAAGTTCAGTGAAAACTTGCGAAAAGAATTTCATTTTTGGCAAAAGTGTTTATCTTCATTTATGAATGTAGCCGCATACAGATATAAATTAAACCAGTTTTGTATTCAGAATGTAAAATTCCAGTTGGATTCGTCTGCTGACAAGTGCATTGGAGGGAACCTCACCACTTTCCAGTTAGAAAAATATTCTCTTTTTCGAAGTGCATTTATAAAATTCTAGTTGCAGATTATGTGTGTGCTGCCAGAATCAAAGAGAAACCATTCTTTAATCTGAGTGTAGTTTTAATTCACCGCACAAGGATTTAATTTCAACCACTTTTATGTTCAGAATGTAAAATTTCGTCTGCTGACATATTTTGAAGAAAAATATCCTCTTATTCGAAATGCCGTAATAAAATTCTAGTTGTAGACTATGTATGTGCTGCCAGAATCAAAGTGAAACCATTTTTATGTTCTGAGTGTAGTTTTAATTCAAAGCATACAGATTTAATTTAAACCAGTTTTGTGATCAAAATGTGAAATTCCAGTTTGATTCGTCTTCTGACATATTTCGAAGGAGATTGTTCTCTTATTCGAAGATCAGTTATAAAATTCTAGTTGCAGACTACGTATGTGCCTCCAGAATTAAAAAGACACCATTTTAATGTTCTGAGTGTAGGTTTAATTCGCCGTATTCAGATGTAATTTAAACCACTTTTGTGTTCAGAATGTATAATTTCTGCTATGGATTCATCTGCTGATACATTTCGAAGGAAAACATTCTCTTATTCGAGTGCAGTTATGAAATTCTAGTTGAAGACTGTGTATGTGTTGCCAGAATCAAAGAGAAAACATTTTCATGTTCGGTGTGTAGTTTGAATTCGTCGCATGCAGATTTAATTTAAACCAGTTTTGGGTTCAGTATATATCAACAAGTTGCATATTTATCCTATTACACGGCTACCAACCTCGGTTTCCGAGATAGCAGTTATACATTTGTGGTAGAATTTATAAACATGATTTTTATTGGAAGAATACTCTTTCTCTCAATTATGTGATTATAAAAATTGGCATAAAGTGAGGTCGTAACAAAAAATGACAAAAAAGATTTTTACCCCCCCCCCCCCCCCCCCCCCCCAGCTGACACCGACGCCACATGTCCCGCATTGATATTTTATAAAGTTGTCCGCCTTAGCATATCCGACAACTTGACTGCTCTTGAAACAAATATTGGAGCCAGTGTCTATTAGCGTTTTTCTTATTACATGTTCGAGCACAATGTTGAAGAGAGTGGGAGCCAGACCGTCCCCCTGTTTTAGTCCCTGCGATACTGAGAATTCTTCCGACAATTACCCGTATATTTTGACCTGACATCTTGAGTCTGACATTGTGGTTTTGATGAGCCTAACCAATTTAGGTGGAATCTGGAATTGAAGTAGCATAAATGAACTAATACCTAGATCGATATCTTCGGGCTTTTTGTATGGAACGGGCGTCAACACTATTTGACCATAACTAATCATCATTTCGCGATTATGACGTCACAGACCATCGACAAGGATAGAGGAAAGTAAAAAAAAAAGATGTTACCTTACACAATATCAGTACTTACTTAATACTTACTTACTTAATTTGGTAGGCGGGTTTGGGTACCGCCGCCCTGGGAACCATTTATTGGATGACCAACACCTCTGCCACAGGTTACCCCAAGTGGTTCGCTACGTTTGGTGACTTAGCAGGGGTGCCCGGGTTCATGGGGTAATGTTTGTCTGGGTCTTGATGGCGGGTGCGTCGGCCCACCTTCTGCGTGGCAGGCCGGATTGGGAGATGCTGGTTGAGGGAGACCCTTTACAACCGGTTACCGTTGTCCGGGCCGCTCGGTAGTACAGGGGCCCGACCCTCAGGCTCACGACTGAGGGTGGGCTGCCCCATCAACGAGTGCAAAAACCCCACCGCTGCTGTTGTGCCGGTTCGTGACCGGAGGGGACCCAACAGTTGCGTTTGGGGCGCATTGGGCGACCTCTCCAGCCGGACTCTCACAGCCCATCGCCTTGTACCGCAGTGGGTGGGTTGGATTCATACGTCCGTCACTCCTGGACACTCTGATCCCCAGCTTCCTACCCACCCCTTATACCTTTTCCTTTCCAGATCTTCATTTCTCCTCTTCAAAACAAAAAACTTAACTCAATCATGAACTCACAAAAAACCATAAATAACATCTTTACAACGGCGAGAAGCAGGAGTCCCCGGTGCAGGCCAAAACTGTTGGTGAACTTCACCAACATTCGCGGCCTGCACAAAAACCTAAATTCAGTCCACCACCACCTTGTTTCCCAACGTCCCAACCATCTCTTCCTTTCCGAAACGCAGATAGCTGAGCCTACAGACGCCTCCTATCTGGATTGCCCGGGTTTCACCCTCATGGGCAAATTCAGACCCAAAGGAGGTGTATGTCTCTTCAGCCGAGCTGACGTCAACTGTGTGCGACTGTTGAATCTGGAGAACTCCAAATTCGACGTAATGTGGGTGCGCGTCAATCTTGCCAGTACGGTAAGATTTTACGCGTGTTTATACCGCTCACCGAACATTAGCGTTTCAGATACATCCGAACTCTTCAAACATCTAAGCAATACTGTTGATGACCTCTTGCCCCGCTTCGGCGCTTCCCTACAGCGGAGTTTGTGGTCCTGGGGGACTTTAATGTTCATAACGAACCTTGGTTAAAGTTCTCAGGACCAACGGACTCGGCTGGACGAGAGGCGGAATCCTTTGCCCTCTGCTACGGACTGGAGCAAATGGTTCAGGAGCCTACAAGGGTTCCTGATGTCCAGACTCACCGCTCCAATCTGCTAGATCTGTTTCTAACCACTGTGCCACACGGCTACAAGATTGAAGTCACAGCGCCTCTAGGATCGTCCGACCACTGCCTGGTGACAACATCAATCCCCGTACCTTCAGACCGCCAAACGAGCGGCTGAAGAGAAAAGTGTGGCACTATAGATCAGCAGATTGGTTTGGTCTGCGGGCTCATTTCAATGCCTTCCCGTGGTCAGCTATCTGTTTTCAGACTTCGGATCCCTCAAGATGTGCCCAGGAAATTGGTGAAGTCATCACATCCGCGATGGATGGCTTCATCCAATCCACTGTTAAAGAAACTGGTGTGGGCTCAAAGCCGTGGTTCAGTCGACAATGCTCCGAAGCAGTGCGACGAAAAAACGCGGCTTACCGAGCCTACAACACATCTCGAACGTCTGACAACAGAACAGTATATAACAAAATGGCAAAGGAATGCAGGAGGATCATTAACAGGTCAAAATTCGAGCACGACCTGCAGATCAGCAGTAAGCTGGCTGCCTGCCCGCACGGCAGCAGAGCGTTCTGGTCGCTTGCGGGCCCAATAGGTCGCAATTTCTGCAAATCCAGTCTGCCACCTCTTACCAGACCTGATGGCTCTCTAGCAAATACCGCCGCCGAAAAGGCTAACTTATTAGGCAAAATGTTCGCGGAAAACTCGACCCTCGATGATCAAGGTGCTACCCCGCCGTCGGTTCCTCATTGCAGTTTTCGTATGAAAAAGCTGAGGATCCGGCATCGGGATGTACTCCAAGTCTTACGAGGGCTTGATGTTAATAAAGCTAGCGGGCCTGACGGAATACCTGCCCTGGTATTGCAGAGGTGCGCTGCAGAAATAGCTCCAATTTTGACGAAGCTTTTCAAAATGTCCCTGAAGACTGGCTCTGTGCCCTCTGGTTGGAAAAAAGCGATCATTCACCCCATTCCAAAGAAGGGTGACCGCTCCAACCCAGCCAACTACCGCCCCATAGCGATCACATCTGTTCTGTCAAAAGTGATGGAACGTGTGATCAATGACAAACTGCTCACATACCTCGAGAAGAACAAAATTATTAACGACCGTCAATACGGATTCCGGCGGAACCGCTCGTGCGGTGATCTTCTCGCGTATGTGACGCATGTTTGGGGACGGTGCCTGGAATGTTTTGGTGAGACCCAAACGGCTTCACTGGACATTTCCAAGGCCTTTGACCGGGTTTGGCATCGAGCGCTTGTCAACAAACTGTGTTCTTACGGACTTCCCGCATCCTTGTGTGCGTGGATTGCCGACTTTTTGAGGGGGAGGTCGATTCAGGCGGTTGCTGACGGTTTCACCTCTTCCTCGCATTCGATAAATGCTGGCGTCCCACAGGGATCGGTTCTGTCTCCGACTTTGTTTCTGTTGCACATCAACGACCTCTTGTCATGTGCACCGATTCATTGTTACGCGGATGACAGTACAGTCCATGATAGCTTTTTGTTTGACAAGCCTCCAAAGAGCACACAAACCCCAATAGCTCGGAGGGCTTTGAAGCAGAGAATGGACGGTTACCTCGAGAGTGTTTTCTCTTGGGGTAAGAATAACCTCGTCGAATTTAATGTTTCAAAGACCCAATCATGTTTGATAACGTCTAAAAGGGATCGAAATGATAATCTAGTCTCCTTCAACGGAAGCATTCTCCCGAACAGGACCTCCATTGATATGCTTGGTGTAACTCTAAGTGACCAGCTCAGGTATGGGGGCTCCATCGAAACCAGAGTTAAGTTAGCCTCTCAGAAACTGGGCGTACTGTACAGGGCCCGCAGATACTTTAATAGTACTCAACTGCTAACCCTGTACAAATCGCAAGTGCGCCCCACGGTTAAATTTGGCAGCCACCTCTGGTCTGGAGCTCCAAAATACCTAAAAAAAACCCTTGACTCTGTGCAGAAACGGGCGGTCCGTTTGATAGATTCTCCCATCTTAACAGACGGATTGCAATCTTTAGAGCATAGGCGTCAGGTGGGAATGCTGTCCTTGTTCTACCGGTATTACAATGGTAGATGCTCCGAGGAACTAGCGTCATTGATCCCCTCGGCACCGGTGCATAGTCGAGAAACACGCCAAACACGCGCCCAACATTTGTACACAGTTGATATTAGTCACATGAGAACGGGTCGTTTTTACGATTCGTTCTTGAGTTCAACAGCTCGGCTGTGGAACGATTTAGCGGCCTCTGTGTTTCCTCCCTCCTACAACATGAGTCTCTTCAAGACCCATGTTAACTCCTTCCTTTCCTCAAAAAGACCCTCCACACAGCATCCTCAAAGATGACATAGGCCCTGAGGGAAATTATTTTCCTCAGGGCCTCCTGTGTGGAGTTAATGTAAAAAAAAAAAAAAAAAAGTACCTACCCAAATCATTAGCCTAAAAATTATTTTAAAAATAAAATGAAAAACTCATAATTGCATTTAGTATTTTATTGCTTTATACAGAATAACACAAAAAAACAACGGAAATACAATCATGTGCAAACACATTTAAAAGAACTGATTACAATATCTCAGTAATTTCACCTGGAAAGGGAAGGTTTTTTTAATCATAACTAATGAAAATATGAGTAATAATAATAAAAAAAGGAAGTGTTTGGATAGATTTTTAGCCCACATGGGAGGCCTTGAGGAAAAAATTCTCTCAGGGCCTATGTCATCTTTAGGGATGCGGAGTCTTTTTAGGGAAATGAAAGGGAGGAAGTTTTGAGCAGGAAAAATGTACAGAGGGGTAGTTAGGAATCTGGGGGTCAATATGTTCAAGAGTGATGGATGTATGAATCTATCCGTCTTACTGCGGCTAAGGCGATGGTTGACCGAGTATAGCTGCAGAGGTCTGAAGACAATGTAATAACAGAGTGCATTTCACACACGGTACGCTGCTCAGCCCAGGGAACAGGGAACACGTTTGGTTCTGAAATAAACATATTCATCACATTAACCAAAGTTCGCAAGCAAAACATAGAATATTATCTCCTTTAATGAAATATAAATACAGATGTATAATCTCATTAAAGTGATAGATACCTGTATAATCTTCCACTACTTTTTTGGCAGCAAAACGCACGGTACTCGGCCCAAGTAGAACACGTTTGGTTCTGAAACAAAAAAAAATTCATTACATTACCCAGCCTCATCCTATGAACTATATCCTACCAGTGCAGAGTATACAGGAGAAAATAAATGAAGAACAACGACCACGCGTCTCGGATACAATAAATATCTTAATAATAATGGAATTGCTGTGTTTGAAGAAATAATAAATGCATATTTGTAAAAAGCATTAACTTTGTGGCTCGCCATAATTTACAATTAAAACACATATAAATTTGTTTTAGACCACTTTTATTTTTTAAACACTACCGGTTTCGGAAGCACCATTCCTTCGTCAGGAGAATATTCTCCTAAGATTCCTATTGGTAGTCATTACTATGACGTCGCAAACCACGTGACCGGGTTACAAAAACTGAGGGAGTTATGCCCCCCTGTGAAGTAGTATCAGTGGGGGGGGGGGGGGGACACGGACCGCCCCGGGCGGCACTTTTGGGGGGCGGCAAAATTTCACAATCAATAATCATCTTGTAAAAATTTGGATTGGGGAAGTCGCGGGTTCGATTTTCGCGTCAGGACGTAAAAGTTTTTTCTAGTTTATAGTTTCTTAACATCTTTCTAAAGTTTTATATACTGTTAAAATCAAAATATTAATGACAGACGTTTTGTTTTTATTTCTAACACATGCATTATTTTTAAGTAAAAATGTAAATAGCAACATTTTAGTTCTAATTGATAGTCGATTTGTGTTTTATATTCGCGAAGCTTTGTGCGCCCTGCTGAAAGCGCACAAAAAATTACACTTATACGGTTTTCTTGCACGCATATATCACGGTGTATATATTTTTAATTTATTATCACAGAAAAGTTAAATACCTGACAGGTTTGTGCATACTTATTCGAAGTGCAGTTATAAAATTCTAGATGCACACTATCTATGTACTGCCAGAATCAAAGCAAAACAATTTTTATATTCTGAGTGTAGTTTTAATTCACCGCATACAGATTTAATTAAAAGTAGTTTAGTGTTCAGAATGTAAAATTCCAGTTGTGGATTCATCTGACGACACATTTTGAAGGAAAACATATTATTTGAAGTGCTTTATAAAATATAAAATTCTTGCAGACAATTTATGTGCCGCCAGAATCAAAGAAAAAACATTTTCATGTTCCGAGTGTAGTTTTAATTCACCGCTTACAGATTTAATTAAAATCACTTTTGTGTTCAGAATGTAAAATTCCAGTTGTGAATTCATCCGACGACACATTTCGAAGGAAAAACTTATTTGAAGTGCTTAATAAAATTCTTGCAGACAAGTTATGTGCCGCCAGAGTCAAATAAAAACCTTTTTCATGTTCTGAGTGTAGTTTTAATTCACCGCATACAGATAAAATTTAAGCCAGTTTATTGTTCAGAATGTAAAATTCCAATTGTGTATTCATCTGCTGACATATTTCGAAGGAAAACATAACTTTTTTCGGAGTGAAAATATAAAATTCTAGTTGCAGACAATTTATGTGCTGCCAGAACCAAAGAAAAACCGTTTTCATGTTCTGAGTGTAGTTTTAATTCACCGCATACAGATTTAATTAATAAAAATCGGCAAATAAATATTTAAAAAAAAAAAAGATCACTACCCCCCCCCCCCCCCTCCCTAAAGAAGTACCTATATAGGGGGTGGGCGGCAAAATTTTCCTCCGCCCCGGGCGGCTGATACCCACGCTACGCCACTGAGTAGTATGTCATATAGACACTCCCGATCTATGCTATCATATGCTTGCTTGAAATCTATGAATACTTGGTGTATATCTATATCAAACTCCCAGCACTTTGCCAAGATCTGCCTGACGGTGAAAACTTGGTCTGTTGTGGATCTACCGGTGCGGAAGCCTGCCTGATACTCTCCCAGTAGGTTTTCTGCATACTTATCAACTCTTTGTTTCAGTATCATGGTGTAGATTTTATATGCTGTGCATAGAAGTGATATGCCTCTATGATTTTCGCATTTTAGTTTGTCACCTTTTTTGTGAATTGGACATATAATGCTTATTTGCCATTCCTCTGGGATTTTTTCCAAGGTCCATATTTTTGTTATTAAATTATGTTGCAGATTTCTCAGGTGCTCATTTCCATATTTGAACAACTCTGCCGGCAGGTTGTCTTTCCCAGGTGATTTGTTGTTTTTAAGTCTCTTTAGTGCAGCAGTTATTTCTGGCATTGTTGGTGGGTTCGCATTCTTCATTACTTGATTCAGTGGGGATGTTAGTAGGATGGCTCTCAGGTCGCTATTAGGGCTGAGAAGTTTATAGAAGTAGTTTTCCACACTGTTTTAATTCGTTCCTTATCGGATATAATTGAACCATCAACGTCTTTGCATAGTGTTGTATTCGGTTTGAAACCCTTCTTGAAGAAGTTTACTCCCCTATATGCTTCTCTAGAATTATCATCAACAAAGTCCTGTTCCATTTTCAGCAGAATATCATTCAGGAATTTTCTTTTCTTTCTCCTTATCAGCTTATTTGTTTCTTTTCTCGCTTGTTCGTACGCCTGTCTTTTGTTTCTTGTAGGCCTTCCCAAGTACTTCTTTCTGAGTGTATTCTTTTCAGCTATCTTTCTTTCAAACTCTTCATCAAACCAAGGGTTATGACATGTTTATATAATTATAATTTATGACCTATAGTATGTCAATTCTTTACGTAATGTTCGGCCATGGAACCCCATTTTGGTCCCATGGGCCTGAACCGAGTATTTTTTTTGGTCTGATTTTAGATTTTCATGTTTTTTCTTTATCTATTTTGGACATATCTGCCCTGATGATGGACACTGTAACGCTGTCAGAAACGTTGGATGAAGAAGATGGAAGGTGCAACATGGCGTAACATCCCAAAAATAAATAACAGGTGAATTTATGTATTAATAAATGAAGATTGGAGTCGAGTTCAGACATAGAAGAGATGAGACGTATAACGAAGGGAAGGTTATATTTACAAAGTATACAATGAAGTCGCTAAAATGGATGTGCGCTTAGATCTTTTAAACTACGCAACGGATTTTCATGCGGTTTTCACCAATAGATAGAGTGATTCAAGAGTAAGATTATTATGTATAGATTCTTATTTTACCATAGTTACCATTATTTCTTTCAAATAATAGAGCGAACAACAGCTTGTGACCGAAGTGTCCTTCTATTTTCAATATTATAAAAGGAAAGGATTGGATTATACATGTGTTTGACAATTACAGTTTTTAACGATGATATAACTCAGCAGAGTAGGTAGCGTGTGCAGGAGCGATATGTGGGAATGAGAACGAAGATAATTTCACGCGAGGCCGCCAACACAGGCTTTTGATTCTTCCTAGGTGCAGAACTAACTTACCAATAGTGATGCCCCTGGGACGACTCACTAGGTTAATTAACTGCCTCGCAGGAAATGTGGATATATTCCACATTTCCTACAACGATTTTAAGCGTGAAATAGCACTTATGTTTTAACGAAATGTATTACTTACTTTAACTGTAAATGTATTTATTATGTATCTTTTCTTAACGCTCTTGCAATGTATTGGTTTTATGCTGTTTTTGCAAATAAATAAATATAAAGTCATGGTAAAATTATCAGTTTTATTTTGGATTGTATTTTGCGTCTGTATAAATAATGCACCAATAAAACACAATAAAAATGTATTTACTTATTTATTACTTCTCACACAATAATCAACCTCACCAGGACAAAGCCAATTTCAATGTAAACATTAAGAATATACAAAACATATTAAAAATATATGAAAAATTTGTTAAATGGGTTAGGTTATGGGATATTTATCAATTTATTTGACAAATTATTTTTTACATTTAGGTAATGACTTTTGAAAGAGATGTTTAGTTGAGTTGACATGGAACCGTATTTTAATATGTAAAACAGGCGTGCTGCCCAAAAATTTACAAACATTTTTAATAGTAGGGGAGGAAATAACGCTAAATGAGTAGTTACTCGAGCGTTGTGGAGACCTATTGGATTGCAAAGATTAGATGCTAAAAAGAAAAAAAGTTTATGTGATGTATGCCATTTCAGTGGTGGGGGAGCGAGTATAAATTTTCAAAAATGTAAAAAAAAAATCGTCGCAATGACTTACTCGAGCGCGTCAGATATTAATAGCGTATACGCCTTACGTGTTTCTGGTAATGGAGAGATATTAATCTGACGAGTTGAGTTGTGGGGGTGGCCGTATGAAGAGGTAGAAAATTGAAAAAAAAATGGATTTATTCGAGCGTGTCAGATTAAGGTAATGTGAGTTAATTACATGCAGAAAAGTTTAGATTTCAATAATCTGACGATTTGGACGGAACCTAAACTCGTGGCAGATTTTTGAAAATGTAAAAAAAAATCGTGACCTTGACATACTCGAGCGCGTCAGATTTTTATACAGATGGTTCAGTTTGATGTCCTTGTTGTGCTGACCTATAATCTGACAATTATGTGGAGGGGTTTTCTTAATCTGACAGTTTTAAGTTTTTTATTTTATTTTTTATAACTGAATAGAGTTACAATGAACAAAAAATAATATATACCTATTATAATGATAAAAAGAAAATCGCTTAATTAAACTTCTTAAAAAATTCACTTATTAAATTTCTTTACACAATGAATAAACCAAAGCGTTGTACACGAACGCGCGGCCTAAGGGCCTCCGGCTCTGCCACAGAGTATAAAACAAGCAAGCGCCTATCAACGTACGACTCAACCATAGACATATGAATTTTACTAGACCTGCCCTAAGTGATAAAAGCGGTCTGCATATATATATAAAGAGAAAAGATTTGATTGTTTGTTTGTTAGCATTGAATAGGCTCCGAAACTACTGAACCGATTTGAAAAATTCTTTCACTGTTAGGAAGCTACATTATCCCCGTGTGACATAGGCTAAATTATATTTTCAAAAAAATTAGGGATCCTTACTAAAACTCCAAAAATGTAACACAAGGTGTTAAAAAATAAAATAAAATATTATTTACATCGCGTGCGCTTGAGTTAGATAAGTTTTTAGATTTTCACGGCCAAAAGCATTTTCGTTGTTAGTTTTTGGGGTGTTATGCCGTGTTGCGCTACCTCCTACTATAGCCGACGTTTCGGACAGCGTTGCAGTGTCCATCATCAGGGCAGATCCGGTAGATCCGACGATGTCGTCATCAAAACCATTCCAGTTATTCCAGTATATCAGCGAGTCTCCTTTACTTTCTCTCCCCACAGTACAGTCATTGTTGCTCCGCCTTTCTAATTGTAACATTCTATAAACTACACAATAATTGTGTTAAATATATATTATTTAAAAGTATTTTAATTATCACTTTTTTATATTTCAAGTGCATTTACATTAGAAGTGACGATTCTTTAATGACCGCCTTCACTTTGTAGTGAGTAGGTTCTTGTTATTTTAACTTATTTACTACTAAGCTCCTCATTGGTGCTACTCATTGGAAAAATATTTCGCTTAACACTTAATTGATCCGTTTTTATAGTGTTGGCATTATAACACATTGAGTTACCTAACACCAAACAGGTTAACATCATTTTTAATTTACGGCCGCTGTCACACTTAAAGCAATTAGTTAGTTTATCTAGTCTTGACCTTGAGTGAAATATTGAAATAGATTCATTTTTCGTAAATTTCATTATTACAAATTCTTTTGCCTTTTGTTTACACTTATATTGGACGTCAACAAGTGCATTTTATTTTTAGTCTTCAAAAACCTGCATTTTTACTTAACCTACTTCATATATCAGATAACTATTTCAACCTACACAAAAATTCACCCACGTCTTATTGACAGTTCTTTTTTTATATGAACACCGCACAAGAGTCCCAACTGCTCCCGTCTGAAGCCAGTGAGACTACAATTGGGGTACGTTGTGAGGCTGAGGGTAGTGGGGAGGGAAAGGAGACAGGGAAGAGGAAGTTGGGGAAGTATCTGGCTATTCAGATCTGGTCACCAAACACGGCTAATGCCAATTCAAGCAACGTTTCAATTCGGAATGGTGGTGTTACACCAGGGCGATACAGGGAGTATCTTCCACTCTGGAACGTGCCGCAAATATACTATATATTATTTTAAATAAATAAATTGTGAAACAACTCAAATTAATCAAAAAAAAATTATTTTCCACTCCGGGATTCCATCCCGCGACCTTCGGTGTGCGAGTCAAGCGTCTTACCGCTGCGCTACGCCAAACATCAATGAACTCAATGCAGCTAAGTACCTACACGAGAAAGACTTACTTTAACGGAAAGCGTATCATATAAGCGAAAAAGCAGCCAACAATAAGAATGGTTTATTGCTATCTATTATTTTTTATCTATTATTATTGTTTATTGCTATCTATTATTTTATTCTATTAATTTTTATCTACTTAATTGCGAAATCACTTAAAGAATTCGTTGTTATACAAAAATATTGTACCTAACTAAACTATGTATTAACCAATAACAATTCTTACATTTATATAATTATATATTAATAATTCGACTACCATAATACGGGCATGTGCCTAGCGTGGTAGTTGAATCACTGTAAAACTGTACACAAATTATATAATGAATAAAGAAAAAAAAAAAAAAAAAAATAAATAAAATAAGGGGATCTTACCGCAATCGCAGCATATTTGCAGTTTTTAGAAAATTTCTATATTGTTTATTAGAAAATAATATTATGTTTTGAAAAAATAAATTATTCTTCTAAATGGTGAAATAACAAAACGTGTTAAAATGTTTAAAACAATTGCGTAAAAAATATTTACGGAACCTCTAAAAATAGCTTAAAGTTCAATTATATCCTTTAATTCTAAATAAAGGAGAATTATAAAAATATACATTATCACCACATCAATGTTTTCTAAACGGCTAGATAATAAAATTATTTTAAAAAGCTTAAAAAAATGCTTATAAAAATAAAAACCGTTTTTCAATAATACGATAAAATACTTTGTGTCGTGCTATTAAATAAACCAAAGCAGAAGTTATTTCACGTCAGTACGCGAGATGCTTTGAGAGTGAGATGACGTCAAATTTTACGAAAAATAAATACGAAAATGTGTCGGCACATGAGAAAAGTTGTCACACTAAAGGTTAGTCGTAAGGTTATTGTGTATTATTTCAGAACCAAGTTGACTTTTTTACTAGAAATTCCATTTCTCGGCCGGCTGTCTGGCTGTCTACAACCAGAGGCATAGAAGTTTTAGAGTGCGCCTTCGCCAGATTCGTATTCCTAGTTTTATTCATTTGCGCCCTACTGGGCTTTTACATAAATTTCTAATTACACAGTTATGTTATTTGTAACATTGGTATATCTAATAAATTATGGTAAAATAAATGAGTTACAAAGTTATAAAAAGTAAGAAAATTGTAACGTAGATTATAAAGGTTGCAAACAAACAAAAAGAAGCCGATACACTCCTGAAAATTTAATATAGGATTAACGAAAAAAATATTGAAACCTATTTTATACATAAAATGCGAAAATAAAATAAACCATAAAAATTGTGTGCGTGGAGTCCACGCGCGACAGAAGAGAAACTTATTGTTTATTAGGTAAAGATAAGATTTTTTTTTATATATATTTATTTATTTTACATTTACTCAATATAACATAATATAGCATTACATATTTTATATACTCTCCTAATAAAGCAAGTGCTTGTGTTTAGGAGAAGACAACTTGTTAATAACATTTTTTTTTTTAAATCCTTATAACAAACTTAAGTATTTAACTTATGAAGAGATTTAGACTTAATAATATGTATATTATAGTAGATATTATTAGTATTTTTATTGCACAAGAGATAATAATTGAAAATAGTAGGCAAGAAGTTTCATAAAAACACGAAACGATCCTCACCCTAAATCTCCCAGTACGAATCTAACGTACCTTACAGCAATAATTAAAACGGCCAAATGTGAATAACCAACAAATTGTGCTATTTCATATTGAAACATGTTAGTTCAAATACGTTTTTAGATTTTCACGGCCAAAACCATTTTCGTTATTTGTTGCATTGTAGTGTCCATCGTCAGGGCAGATCCGGTAGATCTGAGAGATTTGGCAGATCCGACACATCTGTCGCATCTGCCGGATCTGCCCTGACGATGGACACTGCAACGCTATCCGAAACGTCGGCTAAAGAAGGAGGTAGCGCAACACGGCATAACACACCAAAAACAAATAACGAAAATGCTTTTGGCCGTGAAAATCTAAATGTTAGTATACATTCCTGCCGCAGGTTTTTAATGAGAACTATGGAATGTATGAAATATTTTTGTAGTTTCCTAGGCTTAAATATCAAGGGCAAATATTGTGATGTAACTCTTATTTTGTATTCGTCTCGGAAATCGGAATTTTCGTGGCACTCCAAAATTTCTGTTATTTCGGTTATAAACCTTTTAAATTGGTTAAACTAGGCAAGATCACAATGGAGTTTGTGGATAACACCGTCGCTAATAAAATCGCGTTTGATTTACACGATAGTTAAACTTTTTTGATATGTTTCGTTATCGCGTTTTTTTTAACGTAACAAATGATTAGTTTCACAGTGCGCGTCCTTACTTTTAACATATAGGTACGTTCATCATCATCTAATTAATACCAAAACCAAAATATAATCCCTAAATCTTTTTTTCAGAGGATACTAATTGTTTAGAATGGGCAACAAAGACAAGAAGAACAGGTATCCGCTAGTAAGCCGGGTGAAAAAAATCAAAAGGAAAAATAAAGAACGCAGAAAAAATGTGCTATTAATGCTTGCTTCTGGATTCAGAGATACTTTACCACCTCTACAATTATTACAGCAGGTAATTTATACACTTGTATATTTATGTACTTATACACTCGCGTGTCCAATGCCAAAATTTTATAGAAAAACGAATAAACATAATTTTTCTAATATTTTTTTTTATTTCATCAGGAAAATACTGAAAAATTGTCGGAAGGATCGATGTCGCCTGAGAAAAATTCGGAACAAGTAATAACTGATTTAAGTAGATCAGTTCGTCACTAATTACCTGACCATTGTAACAATACAGGATCTATTGCTGAATTATATTCCATAATAAATCGCCTGCATATACCTACTTGGTAATAAATATGTTGTTGATGATGTGATAAATATTGAAATATTATCAACATACAAACTTTATTTAATTAAAGCTGTTTGTCAGTGCTTCTCAGTTCGATTATAATCAAATATACTTTGAATGTTTGTACTCTTCGTCAATGTTTACTTCTGGTATATTTAATTTTATTTTTATTACGTCCTTTACGATTTTTTTTTTCAAATCTCATATACATGTTATATGAGGTTTTATTTTTCTTCATATTTGTATTTATAATAGCTTACTATTTGTACTTTATGCTGTCACTTCGATATGCACTTTTTAATTTTTTGTCACATGAATATTTTTTTCTTTACCATGTATATTCTGTACCATTTCAAATTATTGTAATTCCCATGTAAAAGCCGTTAATCGGCGTTAATTCATAAAAAATAAATAAATAATTATTTGTTATTTTATGTAACTTTTTGTAAGAAATGCTAATAAATATTGAAAATGGCTGATATTTTATTTATCTTTCCAATATATTCAGATATAATTATGATCACATATTATGAAAATAGTGCGTAATTGAATACCGTATTGTTTTGACATCTGTCAATGAAGAACGTGTCCGTTACGAGTCATAAGCGACTGACTACCGACTAGCAGTGTAGTTGATTGTATCAAATAATTTATCAAACAAGTTTGATCGAAATCCGATCGAAAGAGTCATAAAATCATGAGCTCCTTCTGCCATAGGTAATTTTTCTATCTAAATTTACCTAAAATATGCACATTCAACTTAATAAACATAATTTGAAAGATGCCCATTATTTATCAAACATTTCATGTTCAAAGCTTACTCAATCTAGTATAAGGCGGCCGACCGTCCCGCATTGACAGTTGTAGTTCCGCATTGCAATATATACAAAAATAGTCCCGCAAATCGCCTAAAGCGTCCCGCATTCCTACAATTTTTTAATGTTGTCTATGGTAATCAAAAAAACTTCCTCTTTCTTTAGTCATTTGGTTTACTTTAAGACAAAATTTGTCCCTAGAAAAGGTCCAAAGATATCGATCTAGGGTTAAGTTTATTCATGTTACAAGCAAGAGTGTAAGAGCGCCAGAGTAGTAGTGATTGAGTTGTTTTGTTTACGAATTACTGCACGTAATATTGTAACCGTATATATCATTCAAATCAAATAATTTGTTGATCATTCCGCCGACCTCGAAAAAACGATGTTAAAGGTTAAGGAAGACTTGCAAGAAGAATACCTTTATTTCTGAATGTAGTTTTATTTCGCCGCATAAAGATTTAATTTAAACCAGTTTAATTTTCAGAATGTAAAATTTAAGCTGGATTCGTCTCCTGATACATTTCGAAGGAAAATATTATCTCATTCGAAGTGCATTGGAGGGGACCCCACCACTTTCCAGTAAGAAAAATATTCTCTATTTCGAAGTGCATTTATAAAATTCTAGTTGCGGACTATGTGTGTGCTGCCAGAATCAAAGATTAACCATTTTTTGTTCTGAGTGTATTTTTAATTCGCCGCATACAGATTTAATTTCAACCTGTTTTGTGTTCAAAATGTACAATTCCAGTTTGATTCGTCTGCTAACATATTTCGAAGGAAATTATTCTCTTATTCAAAGTGCAGTCATAAAATTCTTGTCGCAGACTATGTATGTGTTTCCAGAATCAAAGAGAAACCATTTTAATGTTCTGAGTGTAGTTGTAATTCGCCGCTTACAGATTTAATTTAAACCACTTTTGTGTTCAGAATGTAAAATTTCTGCTCTGTGAATTCATCTGCTGACACATTTCGAAGAAAAACATTCTCTTATTCGAAGTGCAGAAATGAAATTCTAGTTGAAGACTATGTATGTGTTGCCAGATTCAAGGAGAAACCGTGTTCATGTTCTGAGTGTAGTTTTAATTCACCGTACACAGATCGAATTTAAGCCATGTTAGGTTCAAAATATAACAACAAATTAAATAGCTAGATGCATATTCATCCTTTTACATGGTTAGGTTACCAATCTCGATTTATGAGATAGCAGTTGTCATAAATTAGTGGTAGAATTCATAAACATGATTTTTATTGGAAGAATACTCTTTCTCTCAATTATGTGGTTTTAAAAAATCGGTACAAAGTGAGGTAGTATTAAAAAATACATATAAACGATTTCCTCCCCCCCCTCCCCCGGCTGACACCCACGCCACTGTGTCCCGCATTGATATTTTATAAAGTTGGCCGCCTTAGCCTAGTACCATCTAGTCTAGATTTCTTCGCTGCTCTGCCTTTGCCTGTGCGTGTAGCGATTTCCCCGTTCCAGCTTACCTTATGCTTCCCCGCCCCGAAATATTATTTCGGTTCGCGTAAATTCTTTCTGTAGGTCCCATTTGTGAAGCCAGTATTGTTTGTTTCTGTCAAGTCCATAACTGAGCGGTAGTTCTTTTGTCGTTTCATTGATGCAGGACGCAGTTTTTTGCAGAATAATAAATTGATAATTTCGTAAGTAAAGACCTCAAGGGCGCTCATATCGCCAATGTATAGTTTTATTTTAATTTTTTGTCCTTTTGAAGCAACATTTTTTTTATTTTTTCTTTATTCATTAAATATAAAAATATGGTTACATCATTGGTGGATTTTCGACTACCATGCTAGGCTGATGCCCGGGTTATGGTGGTTTTAACTTTGAATAGTGATATTTTTGTCTACACTGTGTGCAATTGAACACATCTGGTAGTTTTCAGAAAGTATTACCAACTGCACGCTCTCTGGGTACAAGCGAGTAGCAAAAGTACCAATTTTCGGATAAAGTTTTTTTTTTTTTTTTTAGTTGTTTTCGCTAGTATGTTAAAATCAACATGGCCAAGTAAATCAACGCTGTCAATAATGTCATATACCTACAATTTAATATTCATAAAAGTCAGAAATTAGTTTTCAGTGAGAGTTTTAATGATTTCAATTTTCTTATCAAGTAATTGCTATTTACCATTTCAATTGGGAGACCTGGTTTAAGTTTAACGTTAATATTGCTTTGAATTTTTTATTGATGGAATCCCAGAGAATTTTTAAGTCGGGGACTAAATAAAATAATTATATAGGGGTCGTCCATTAATCACATGAGTCTCGAAAAGGGGGAATAAAAAATTGCTAAAAAATATCACGTGATTAATGGACGACCCCATTGAACTGGACTTCGAAATAAATAAAAGTACAAAGCGTCTAATGTTGATATGTTCCTTAAATCACTGGAATTAATTGGAGCGCAACAAATGCCTTTATTTATTATTGTATGTTCCAATCTGGTCGTTAAAATCACAATGATTTGTTTGTGTGTGTTTTATATTATTTTTTATTGGCAAATATGATAGTCACATTCGCTTTAAAAAACAAACTTAGCATTATCAATAGCTTCTACAAGAAAAAGGAATAAAAAAGATGGACGTGGATTTTCCGGAATGGATCAGAGTTGCAAAGTATAGAGAAAAATGGAAATCTTTAGAGGAGGCCTATGTCGAAAGACAAGCTGTTTCTTAAAATAACGACTCGAACGCTGATAATTTTGAATAATATTTAACAAAAAAAAAAATATAAATATATATATATTAAGTTGATTAGAAAAATGTTTATAAGTTTAACAGCAATAAAGGCTAATTTACTTTAATTTATTTATTAATGTATTGATGTGTGAAAGAAAATTTAATTCGGAATAATATGAAAATTGCAAGATCATTAAATTAATTGGTAGGACCTTGTTCATTTCATGGTCAGGTGATAGAAATATTATTTATATTATGTGTGTGGTTGAATTAAAAAATTTTGTGTGCTTCATAAAATGCTTTTACAAATTCCGTACACACAATATTTTATATTTGAAAGACGAGGTTTTGTAACAGGCCTTATTATTTCTTTTTTCAGCTAAAACTAATTACCTACCATCACATAACTGGACGCTATCACAACAGTGCCATGGATCTTCCCAACCCAGAGAGCGTTTCCATCAAGACTGAACCATGGTCGCAGGAAGAGGGTGAAGGTGGAATGCCGTATTCGGATATAGAAATTCACCCCCCGGAAGTGAAGAAGGAATGTTTGCAGTATGCTGAGATTGTTCAGCCAACTAGTAAGTTGCATTGCGTATATCACAGAGGTGTTTCAGATGGACGCAGTCAGGACAGCTGCTTGTTTTCTATTTCTCCTCGTATTGTCCTTCTGTTTTTTTAACTCCTCCCAAATTTTTCTATGATGAACTAAGACAACGTATAACTTATTGTGCCCTCAAACTCTTCCTAATTATTAAAACACTTGCCTTACCATATTTTATTGAGTAGAGAAGTATTTATAAAGTAAATCATCTCTCTTTCATCACTCCGAAAAAACTTTTGGGTTTGGTTAAAGATTCCACAGGTCACTCAAGGGGTTCGCTACATTTGGTAACTTAGAAGGGGTGTCCGTGTTCATAGGGTGAGGTTTGTTTTGATGGTGGATGCGTTTACCCACCTAATGCGTGCCGGCCGGATCGGATATGAACTGTTGAGGGAGACCTTTTGATTTTTACAGCCGCCTCTATCCACCGCCTTTCACCCCAAAACGGGGGAATGGATTAATACGTCCATAAATCCTGTATGCACTAACCAGGTTCTTACCCACCCCTCTAACCTCTTTCCTTCCCAAAACTTCTACTCCTTTGTTTCCCTAAAAAGATCCTCCACACACCACTCCCAAATGTGATATGGGTACCAAGATAAATGGCTTTCTTCGGGGTCTCATGTGTGGAGCTATTGTAAAAAAAGATTTAACCTGTTTCCTGTACGTCCACAAATACTTATTATGATTCCATTATTGGATTGTCTAGAAACCATAAATTCAATCTTATCCTCAAAAATGGAAAGCTTTCGCGAAAAACGTCCGTAATGCGGACATACATATATTTATACTGTGTTTTCATTCACGTAAGAACAATGAAGTTACAAAAACTCAGTTAATACATAAATAGGTTCAGATAATTACCAAAATCTACTTGCACATCGTAACTGATTTCCACTGCGATCGAGTGCAAACTGAAGTCCGTGGAGGAGAGAGACAGAGGTGGGAAAGGACCAATAAACAATTCATTGCCCCAGCACAAATGACAATTCACAAAAAGCACTCCGCCAGGTTATAACTGACCCACAACGAATTTTTAATGTATTACAGATTTAAATTGTTTTTATTTTTTTATTGTGAAAGCTTTGATTTAAATCAACAGTGATTTAAATCAAAGCTTTCACAGATACAATTACATTGAACATGGTTGATGCTATCACTAATTAAAGGCAAACACAACATTGTTAACATAATACTTACATTTGCATTACAATCATTCACACATTATTATTGTTTTTTTTTTTAAATTGTTTTTGTTATTGTTTTTTTTTTTTTTTTTTTTTCAATCATGTATATTATCGAGGCTTCTGACTCACACAATGTTGTCATTTTTTGTCTCATCTGTTTTTAAATTATAATATTATCTATAATCTCTAATGATCTTTAAAAGGTGCTTAGTCCTTTTTATATTCATTTTTTATAAAAATTCACTTTCAAATATTTTCCAGTTTACATGATCTAATAAATTTCATTATTCTCGATATGGCATGAAACTCGGTTGAGGCTATTAAATTCTGAACTTCCGATGGGTTCGAGGTCATTAATATTGTCACTCTCTGTCGTTCATATTTAATGCACTTTGATAATGTGTGCTCGACATCTTCAATTTGTTCACATATCGAGCACATTGGAGAATCAGAGAGGCCTATCAAACACAATATTCTTCCCATTAGTGCATGTCCGGATCTTAACCTAAAAATGATTCTCATTTCTGATCTTTTCAGATTAACCTCAGTGAACCATGGTCTTTTAAACGGTTCATTTTGGAGCTTTCTGTACCATATTCCCTTATTGATAGACAATGTTTCAAAATGATTATTCCACATATGGAATTTATCTTTTGGGAGTAATCTTCAGCGTTTGGCGTCCAGTCGTAGATGCTTCCATTCACACATGCTTCATTTGCCAACAAATCCGCCTCTTCATTCCCATGTATTCCTACATGAGATGGAATCCATTGTAAACATATGGACACATCTTTGTTATTGTT
Organism: Limnephilus lunatus; assembly: GCA_917563855.2. Lineage (NCBI taxonomy): Eukaryota > Metazoa > Arthropoda > Insecta > Trichoptera > Limnephilidae > Limnephilus > Limnephilus lunatus. Next base: position 25,454,410 of record OU830595.1, on the reverse strand, counting down.
TTGTATTTGTATTATTGTTTAATTTTTTCAGGTAGCGTAAATGTGAAGACTGCACCCTCCAAGGCAGAACCAGAACCCCAAGAAGAAGACGTAGGTGGACTTCATTATACGGAAATAGACATAGACCTGCCAGATGTAAAAAAGGAATGCTTAGAATACTCTGAAAGGGCTTCTGGTAAAATCAATTTTTAATTGTCTGAATTTGATATATATATATTTTTTGTTTCATTATAGAAACCTGCTTATTGAGCTTTATCCGCCATTATTTTCAGACTTAATAACGGACGTGAAGACGCATCCTGAAGAAAAACCTCATTCATGTTCCCATTGTAACTACTCCAGCTCATACAAGTCAAGGTTAACAAGGCACTTACGAACCCATACTCGAGTAAAGCCGCACTCATGTTCTTATTGTAACTACTCCTGCTCAGACAAATCATACTTAACGGTGCACTTACGTACCCATACTGGGGAAAAACCTTTTTCATGTACTCATTGTACCTTCTCTTGCTCAAACAAATCATACTTAACGGTGCACTTACGCACCCATACTGGAGAAAAACCTCATTCATGTTCCCATTGTAATTATTCTTGTTCAAGCAAGTCAAGTTTAACAGTTCACTTTCGCACCCATACTGGAAAAAAACCTTATTCATGTTCCCATTGTAATTATTCTTGTTCAAGCAAGTCAAGTTTAACAGTGCACTTACGCACCCATACTGAAGAAAAACCTTTTTTATGTTCGCATTGTAACTACTCCTGCTCACAAAAGTCAAATTTAACGGTGCACTTACGCACTCATACTGGAGAAAAACCTTATTCATGTTCCCATTGTAACTACTCCTGCGCTAACAAATCAGTTTTATCTACGCACTTACGCATCCATACTGGAGAAAAACCTTTTTCGTGTCCCCATTGTAACTACTCCTGCTCGGTAAATTCACGTTTAACGAGGCACTTACGCATCCATACTGGATAAAAACCTTTTTTTGTCTTCCTACTGCAGCTGTTCATGGTTTCTAAAGGGAAATTTAAAAAATTCATATTTTAACCCTTAATGGCAAAAACTTCATTTTCCCATTGTTACTACTCCTGCTCACACAAGTCATCGTTGACAGTGCTTACCAATACTGGAGAATACGTTATTTACTTGCCTTATGCAGTCACATTTTTACTTATGGTAGAGAAAAATTATTGTCTTGTTCCGGCTGTAAGCATAATAATTAAATTAAATGAAACACGAAATAAACAATTGGGCCGCTTAATGCAAAATTCAATAAACACCGTCTGACTATATGATATTCAAGTACCATGCATTTACATACTCGAAAGCTTTTCAAGCTTTTAGACTTTATGACAAATAGACAACTTTACAACATCATTGGGTGCTTTTACCTCTAGTATTAAATTTTCTAGAAGTCTTACTTTTCTTTTTAAAAAGCCCATATTGTTTGAATGTAATTATTATTCTGAATTTAGAAACGAATTATTTCTTTGACAAAAATATAGGTTTAAAACTTTGCACAGAGCTTTAATTAAATTAATATAAGATGACCTTAAATTTTAGAAATATCCCTCTCCTCACTCCACTCCCCCCCCCCCCTCCTCTTCCCCGTCCCGCAAACCCCCCTCCCGAGTTCCCCTTCCCCCTCCCAGGATACCCTCCCCGATCCCTAGTTCCCCTCCCTCCCTCCCTCCAACCACTTACCCGAGTTTCCCTACCCCCTCCCGCATTTCATTCATTCAGTCCCGGTACATTCAGTCTTCAAACAGCTCGCGTGCCACCTATTGCATTTTTTTTATACAATTTTCATAATGCCAGAGCTCACCAGTAGTTTAATACAAACCTTGTCCTGAAAATAACGAACACAAAAAAATCCAATCTAGTGCAGTCTCTCGGAAGTTTCTGCGATTCATTTTTATTTAATTAATTGATTTTTCGTAATTTCATGATGCCAGATCTCACTATTGTATACAGAAACCATCGCGGGCATGCACACAAATGGTTTAGCAACGCCTAGCGGACATACAAACATTTTTAGATTTTACATATATATATATAGATACTTTATGTCGACCAGGAGTATTATACTGCTCTGAAGAAGCTACGGTTGAAGTAGTTGTAGCGAAACCCGGTCGGCATAAAGTATATAAAATAAAAGTGTTGTTTACAAAGTTATTGTTTTTTTTAATATTATAATGTCACATCACAAAGAATCTGTTTCATAATAATATAAACAAATATATTTTGTTGTTATTTTAACATTTTGTTTGCTTCTTAATTTTATTGTTTTAATTTATGAAAGTTAATTTTTTAATTTAATATTTATAAGTACTTTGAGCGACTTGATACTTTGAAATGTACAAATTAATTCCGTGTACCAAATTGTAACACGACTCTTCCAGAGTTTTTTGTTAATTCGTCCGTAATAAATTATTTCATTCATTCCCCGGTCAGAAGGCTACAGAGGCTAGGAAATAAATTCAATTCTGTTGATATTTTCAATTATTCTGTAGGTATTAAAATACAAATTAGAAATTTCTTAAGTTTTGATATAATATCTGTTAGTCATCTCAGATGTTGATTTTAGTCCTTTACTGTGTTTTCTTGTTGATTTTTGCTATTGTATATTTTACCTATCATTTTTTTATTTGTTGTACTAAGTAAAGTTGATTCATTTTGTTAATCGAATTCAAAGAGGGAACAGAGCTGCGGTGTGTGCTCTTTTATTCAGAAGTAGACAAAATTCGTCTAGGGGTTTTATGTAGTTTTTGAAAAAGTTTATTGGTTTTAATGCTTTCTCATAAATCATCACGCGGTTACCCCGCAGTGGTAGGCAGAAACGATAGACCGTCACACAACGGGACACGTATCGGGACACACTCCTTCAATAACAGTATGATCTAACCCAACAGAATAGCGTGTGTAATAGCGTGTGCGTTTTGGTTTCACATGTGCCAAAAGCAGGAAAAAACGTCCTTCTGATTAGTACTATGCACAATGATGATTAACTTGACGCTGAAACTCAAAAGCCCGATACGATTTTGAGTTACAATGACACAAAGGGTGGGGTCGATGTCGTAGATCGTCTGTGTACAAATTTCAACTGTACTTGAACAACAAGGCGTTGGCCTAAGGCGGTCAACCGTACCGCATTCTGCAGGACCGTCCCGCATTGCAATATTTTCAAAAATAGTCCCGCAAATTATCTAAAGCGTCCCGCATGTCCCACATTCCTATTTTTTGTAATATTGTCTATGGTAGTCAAATAAACTTTCAGTCTAGTTTAGCCATTTCGTTAAGTTAAAGAAAAAAATTGTCTATAGAAAAAACATATCAATCTAAGCCTTAGGGGTGTCAAAGATACAGCCCGCGGGCCGCATGTGGCCCGCGGGCCCTATCAATATGGCCCGCGACCATTTTAGTTTTCCGGATATATAACCATCCAGTGACTTGAACAGTTCTGCATTTTTTGGTATGGTTGGCAAATATATTGCACATAACACATCCTCATGATACAGATATCGCACATAAAGTAGTAGTTTTGCCTTGTTGTCGATATCTGTAGATTCGTCAACCCGGAGTGCGTACCACGGTGGTGTATTAATCCTCTCCCAACAATTTTGTCTCAATGTCTTCGGCTATTTCCTCAATGCGCCTAGTCACAGTTATAACCGACAAAGCCACACATCGTCTCACAGTGGAGAAAAATCTTTTGTATGTTTCGATTGTAATTTTTTATGTGATAGACAGGATACTTTAAAAACTCACAAGTTTACTCATAGTGGAGAAAAACCTTTTCCATGTTCCGACTGCTACTATTGTTCTCGAAAGTGAGAATTTAAAATCCACTTGTTGACTCACTGTGGAGAAAAAGCTTTTTTATGTTCTGACTACAACTATTCATGTTCTCAAAAGGAACATTTAAACGTCTACAAGCCGTCTCGCAGTAGAGATAAACCTTTTTCATGTTCCAACTGCAACTTTTCATGTTCTCAAAAGGAACTTTTAAAAGTCCACAAGCTGTCTCACAGTAGAGAAAAACCTTTTTAAAGGAAGTTAAAAGTTCAATCCTAGCCAAAATATGAACCTAAAAAAATGGCATTAAATATGTTAGAAAGCTTTCAGCACATATCCTGTGTATGTTTAGTTGTTTTGAAAATAAATAAGAACCAACACCGCTCAAGGCTTACGGATGAACATCTCCAATCGTTTCTTAAAATAACTACCACGAATATGACACCCGACATCAATGAGCTTATCAAAAACAAGAGCAGCCAAGTGTCTGGTTCAAGATAATTTACCATTTTATCCTCCTTTTTAACTTGAATGAAATTTTATGATTACTAGGCACATCTATAACTAAATTAAGATTTTAAAAACTGCGTATGGGTTGTAATTTTGAGTCTGGCCCGCGTAGACACGTTAAATATAAATGGCCCTTAATAAAATCCAGTTTAACACCCCTGATCTAGGGATTGGCTTATTTATGTTACAAACAAGAGTCAAAGAGCGCCAGTGTAGTAGTGATTGAGTTGCTTTGTTTACGAATAAGTGCATGCAGTGACACGTAATTTTTATAACCCATATTTATCATTAAAATCAAATAAAATAATTTGTTGACCATGCCGCCGACCGCGAAAAAGCGATGTTGTAAGTTCAGTGAAGACTTGCAAAAAGAATTTCCTATTTGGAAAAAGTGTTTACCTTCATTTCTGAATGTAGATTTAATTCGCCGCTTACAGATTTAATTTAAACCAGTTTTGTATTCCGAATGTAAAATTCAAGTTCTATTCGTCTGCTGACATATTTCGAAGAAAAATATTATCTTTTTCGAAGTGCATTGGAGGGCACTCTACCACTTTCCAGTAAGAAAAATCTTCTCCTTTTCGAAGTGCATTTATAAAATTCTAGTTGCAGACTATGTGTGTGCTGCCAGAATCAAAGTTTTTTTGTTGTTGTTCTGAGTGTAGTTTTAATTCGCCGCATACAGATTTAATTTCAACGACTTTTGTGTTCAGAATGTAAAATTTCGTCTGCTGACATATTTCGAAGGAAAATATTCTCTTATTTGAAGTGCAGTTTTAAAACTCTAGTTGCAGACTATGTATGTGCTTCCAGAATCAAAGAGAAATCATTAATGTTCTGAGTGTAGTTTTAATTCGCCGCATACAGTTTTAATTTAAACCACTTTTGTGTTCACAATGTTAAATTTCTGATATGGGTTTATCTAAGGCGGCCAACTTTATAAAATATCAATGCGGGACACGTGGCATGGATGTCAGCCGGGGGAGGGGGGATTGAGAAAAGAGGAATCGAGATTGGTAAACATGTAATAGGATGAATATGCAAGTTGTGGTTATAGACTGAACCAAAAACTGGTTTAAATTAAATCTGTATGCGACGAATTAAAACTACACTCAGAACATGAGAATGTTTTCGCTTTGATTCTGGCAACACATACACAGTCTTCAACTAAAATTTCATAATTGCATCTCGAATAAGAGATTGTTTTCCTTCGAAGTGTGTCAGCAGATGAATCCACAGCAGAAATTTTACATTCTGAACACAAAAGTGGTTTAAATTAAATTTGTATACGGCGAATTAAAACTACACTCAGAATATTAAAATGGTTTCCCTTTGATTCTGGAAGCACATACATAGTTTGCAACTAGAATTTTATTACTGCATTTCGAATAAGAGGATATTTTCCTTCGAAATATGTCAGCAGACGAATCAAACTGGAATTTCACATTTTGAACACAAAACTGGTTTATATTAAATCTGTATGCTTTGAATTAAGACTACACTCAGAACATAAAAATGGCTTATATTTGATTCTGGCAGCACATACATAGTCTGCAACTGAATTTTATTACTGCATTTCGAATAAGAGGATATTTTCCTTCGAAATATGTCAGCAGATGAAATTTTACATTCTGATAATAAAAGTGGTTGAAATTAAATCTGTATGCAGAGAATTAAAACTACACTCAGATTAAAAACGGGTTTTCTATGATTCTGGCAGCACACACATAGTCTGAAACAAGAATTTTATAAATGCACTTCGAAAAAGAGAATATTGTTCTAACTGGAAAGTGGTGAGGTTCCCTCCAACGCACTTCGAATAAGAAAATATTTTCCTTCGAAATATGTCAGCAGACGAATCTAACTGGAATTTTACATTCTGAACACAAAACTGGTTTAATTTATATCTGTATGCGGAGAATAAAAACTACATTCAGAAATGAAGGTAAACTTTTGCCAAAAAAGAAAGTATTTTTGCAAGTTTTCACTGAACTTACAACATCGCTTTTACGCGGTCGGCGGCAAGGTAAAAAAATTATTTGATTTGATTTGAATGATAAATATGGGTTCTCCAAATTACGGATAACGGCATGCACTAATTCGTAAACAAAACAACTCAATCACAACTACACTGGCGCTCTTTGACTCTTGCTTGTAACATAAATAAACCAATGCCTAGATCGATATCTTCAGGACTTTTCTAGGGACAAATTTTGTCTTGAACTTAACCAAATGGCTAAAATAGACTAAAGATAGAGGAAGTTTATTTGACTACCATAGACAATATCAACAAAATATAGGAATGCGGGACATGCGGGACGCTTTGGACGATTTGCGGACTATTTTTGTAAATATTGCAATGCGGGACTACAGCTGTCAATGCGGGACGGTTGGCCGCCTTAGGTTTATCTGCTGACATATTTCGAACAAAAATCTTATCTAATTCGATGTGCAGTTATGAAATTTTAGTTGAAGACCTTTGTATGTGTTTCCAGAATCGAAGAGAAACCATGTAGGTTATTTTTAGTTTAAATGAGCCGAACTCCCGATATTCGAGAGAGCAGTAATAATTTACACACGGGCTAAAGCTACTGAAAGTTGTAGTTCCTTCAATATTTCCCTAATAAAAGTAGAAGTAGTTAATTTGGAATTACGAAACAGACAGGAATGGCGTCTGATACGTAAAAAACATATATAAATTCTACAAAACCAAAAGCACTTGCCTGTGAATCTAGAAGACATGGCAGTAAAAGACATATTGCTTTTTGATTCTCCTTGTGATAGACCGACTCTAGATAAAGACACTCAGACAGATAATAAAAAGGAAAAGTTAACAAGAGAATTTTCAAGTCAAACTATAAAACACTCCAAGTTCAGTATAATGGCCTACAAGGAATACCCTGCTTCAATTCATTTTTATACCGGTTTTGAGTCATACGAAAAAGTGCTGTTCGTTTTTCAATCCTTAGGACAAGCCTCACACTCTTTAAAATACTTTTATGGTAATAAATATAAAATAATAAAAGAAATTAATATAAAGAAATAAAAGAATTCCGGACCAACGCACTGATGCCTGTTACTCATTATGTTACTAGGGGTAACGTTACAGTTAAATTAGATATGACTTGTGTCATTTGTTTTGTGGAAAAATATAATGCCATGACCATCCCAGAGGTTATAAACTCAATTATAGAGCTAATGTTTGGAAGGAGGTGATTCCCTCATGATAACTAGCTTTGTGGGGGGGCCCACGCGCCAAAACCTGTAAGACGGTTATGCCAGAATCATGGTGGAATCTTCCTTCGTAGCAAGAGACTTTCTCAAGGTGTGGGCATGTTTCATATACAACTACAAGGTTATAAAATTTAAAAAAAAAACAAAGGTAACGATCATTGAAACATACTGTATTATAATACTTTTGCTGGGAACAACATTACGTGTTTAAAAACATGAAAAACAACTCACCCCCACCGAATCATACCGTAAAATTAACCTAAACCTGTCTATCTAACTACATTTTTCCGAGACCGGTACTGCAGCCCGGGCGGCTAGCCCGACAGGATAGTGCCATAGTGTTCCATCTGGGGACTTGATGAATTTCTGCAGCGGCTGGAGGGAACCTAGCTAGTCCAGTCCATGGGTAGCCGATCTCCACTCGTGGTCAGAAATAATATCTCAAGAATTGAAATATGGGTCGCGGCCGATGTTAATTTTACGGAATACCATTCCGGGCCGACTAAAACATAGGGCGAGCGCTGATTGTCAAAAATCAAACCGATTCAGTATCTCGGTTATTTTGCGTATTCCACGTTACTTGTAGAGGAATTTAAATAGAACCACAGTTCATGATTATGCCGGAAATTAGTTATATAATCGGAACGATCCACATCGCTCTAGCAACGATATTTTAGTTTTTACAACACGGTACAATGCGGCGTCCTGCACAAGTCGTGTTCCCCAACCAGGCTCGTGCAGAAAGTCAAAAGAATGCCGTTCAAATAAATGAAAAATATCTCCCTCTTTTATCTCCCGATATACAGCTATTGTACGACTCAAGTACCAAGTACAAATTTTTCACAGTACCTGTTCGAATTTGTTATTCAAATATAATATTTTCATAACACGCCCCAAGAAATGATGCAAAAGACAAGATATACATTGGAAAAGAACTCACCCCATATCACAAAGAACTTTTATGGAATACAATAAAATTTGCCGAATAAAAAAAATTATGCCTTTGTCGGGAACATAGAAGGTAGTGTCACGATGAGGCGCATCACGAACGATAAAATTTATATTAAACATGTAGATGATTTAAAAGAAATTACCTAAAATATCGGGTAATTACCCATACATATTTCGACACAATCTACACATCGTACCAAAATGGATACTACTATCAAAATATCTAACAAATTAATCTTATCAATATACCATCAAAATATTAGATCTATACCTAAACAAAAACTTTGACCAATTTCTCATAGAACTCGACCTTACTAAAATCAAATATGACATAATTATCCTGACAGAATGTTGGCTAACACCTTACTATACTCCTAAAAACATCCCCAATTAACCTCAAACCTCAAATCACTACAGACAAAACGATGGCATAGTAGCATATACATTAAACAACACTTTTAACTCATTTAATGTCAAAGAAATGTATATTACTAACTCAAACTGTCTTCAAATAACATACAACGTCAGCACATGTATCATTGCACTTTACCGCTCTCCTTCTAAACCTAACATCTCCTCATTTTTGCACGACATAAACTGCTATCTCACGGAACTACACAAAATAAAGAACTTAATTTTAATGGGGGATCTTAACATTAACATTTTAAAAAACAACGAACATCCCCAGTGCCAAGACTATCTAAACACACTAATGTTCCACGGAATGGAAAGCACAATCAATTCAGCAACACGATGTACGCCAAACTCCTTCTGCATCGACCATATTATGGTTAAATCAACCAACTAATACACCTCCGAAATCCACATGTCATCAATTACAGATCACTACGCCACTTATTTCACAATGAGTTCCAAACACAACGTACAAAGCAAACCTTCAACTAAAATAACGAAGAAAACAATTAACTACTTATGACAACCTTAAAAAAACGATTAACTCCAAATCGTTGCACACACTCTATAACAAAACTAACATAGAGGAGGCCTGGAAGTACTTTTCTACCTACCTACAAGACATCCTTGTCCAAAACACCAAAATCACCACAAATACCATTCCTAAAGTGATCAAACCTCTCAAACCTTGGATAAACCATACTATAATCAACTGCATTCGGAAACGCAATTCCATACATAAAAAAATGTGCCGCAAACCCATATGATATCACACTCCATAATTTCTACAAAAGATACCGTAATATATATATATATATTTTTTTTTTTATTTATTTATTGAGTAAATCTTTTACAATAAATTTCATTCTAATATTACATATTTTATATACACTCCTAATAAAGCAAGTGCTTGTGTTTAGGAGAGGACAACTTGATAATAACTTCTTTTTTTTTTTTTCCAAATCCTTATAACAAACTTAAGAACTTAACTTATGAATAGATTTAGACTTAATAACATATTTTTTAGAGATTATAAGGGTAATTAAACAAAAAATATATATAGGATGTACATAAAACCTTTGGAATAACAAACAGTCAAAAACATATCTAATAAAAGTTAAAATTATATGGTGTTAATAATTATATATATATATATATATATATATAGGATGTACATAAAACCTTTGGAATAACAAACAGGCAAAAACATATCTAATAAAAGTTAAAATTATATGGTGGGACTACCAAAATATGTTTTAATTTTTTTTTTATATTTGTCGTAATTTTTTTCTGTTCGCATATCGGCGGGTAATTGATTAAATAATTTTATTCCTTTATATACATAGTGATTCTGTGCTGTTGTGGTTCGTATGGGTGGTATAGTTAGTCCACCAATAGAAATATTCCTTATGCTAATATTTAGCAGTGGGGTAATATTTTTTTTAAATATATCTTTGTGTAGCTGAAGTAGTGCTATTTTTTCGTAAATTTTTGTAAGTGGGGGAACAGGGAATTCTTGGAATACGTTTATTGTAGGGTAGTAATACGGTTTTTTTAGGATAATTTTTATAAGAATTTTTTGAATTGTTTCGAGTGGGAGAAGGGATGATTTATATGCACCCCCCCAAGCTATGATTCCATATTGTAATACCGAGTGCGCAAGTGCAAAGTAAATTTCTTTTAATATTTTTAATGTGATAATATTTCTAAGTCTGAAAAATATATATATTAGTTTTCTCATTCTGTCTATTGTGGAGTTTATTTGATTTTTCCATTTAATGTTATTGTCGATAATTATTCCAAGATATTTTATTTGTTCCTTACTACTAATATGTATACAATTTGAGTTACAGGGTGTGATTTTAAGTAGACAATTTCTGTCGTGAACTTTAATGTTTACGTTTATATTTGAAATATGTTCTGTTAGGCTCAGAGGTAGAAAATGAGTTTTTTCAACATTTAAAGAAAGTAAGTTTTTGTCAAACCATTGTTTAATGATATTTATTGCATTATTTGCCGATATTTCGGCTTCTTTCCAAGAGTTTTCTTCAATTGTTAATACTGTATCATCCGCATAAGATATAATCTTTCCGACGATTGGGAGTTCAAAAAGTTCATTTACATATAATAGAAATAGTATTGGGCCCAGTACAGTTCCTTGTGGGATTCCAAAATTATTTTTTTCTATATCACTTAACTCGTTATTTATTTTCACTTGCTGTGTTCTTTGATATAAATAACTATTTATCCACGATTTAGCTTTGTCGGTTATTCCTATATTATTTAGTTTGTTGATTAATTTTGAGTGTGAAACACTGTCAAAAGCTTTACGGAGGTCAATGAATATGCTTAAGCATTTTTTCCCTTTATCCAATGCTTTATAAATAACTCTAGTTCATTCCGCTATTGCGTCTTGTGTGCTCATTTTTTCTCTGAAACCGTATTGACTAGGATTAATACATTTTTTATTTTCCACATAATCGACAATTTGTTTCTTTATTACTCTTTCGTATATTTTAGCTACATTGGATATTAACGATATTGGACGGTAATTATTTATTTCTTTCGAATCTCCGGATTTATACACAGGTGTTACAATTGCTTTTTTGTAATTTGATGGGAATATTCCATTTTCAATGCTAACATTAATTATATGAGTAATTGGTTTAGTTAGTGAGTTAGAACATTTTTTTAGGATTTCTGTAGTTATACCATCATATCCAGGTGCAGCACCATTTTTTAGTGATTTTATTATGTTTTCAATAGTTTCCTCCGTAATCGATTTAAAAACTGATAGATTGTTTTCACTTAGTTTATCTTCATGTATATCATCTGGTTGATAATTTTGATCAATTTTGTAAGCGAGTTTTTGTCCGACGTTTACGAAAAAAATATTGAAAATATTTGCACACTTCTTTGATTCGTGGATAGCATTTAATGTGGTTCCATTGTTGTTTATAAGATTTATAATTGATTTATTTTTATTATTTTTATTCATAATTTCATTTATGGTGTTCCATGTTTTTTTAGTGTTTTCCTTTGTAAGGGTTATTTTTTCTTTGTAATATTTTTCTTTCGTATCTTTTATAATTTTTGTGAGTTTATTTCGAAATATTTTATATTCAGTTTTAATGTGATTATTGTTTGGTTTTTTTTTGTTTGAATGAAGAGTTTTTCCTTTTTCCGGATGGATATGATTAGACCTTGCGTAATCCATGGTTTAATTTTCCTTAATTTAGTATTAGTTTGGAGATTAATATAGGTGGTACAGTCAGCGATATTAGTAGTTAATGTTTCTTCAAAATAATTTGCACATATATCAGGGTTAATATCTGCAAACAAGTCATTAGGAAAGCCAAAAATCTATATTACAATAAAAAAAAATCCGAATACAACAATGACCCTAAAAAATATGGAAAGTCCTCAAGGAAGCTACCAATTCAAATAAAGCCACTGAATGAGGTTGTGTGTGTAGAGTGGATTTGATATGGGTGAAGATTGACTGACGAAGGACCTTGATTTTGTGTTACTGTTACTGCTTGAAATGAGAAAAAAACATATACTGCATAGAAAGGAAAGGACTCACCGAACAGGATAAAGAACTTGTATGCTGGCAATTTTGTCTGCTTTCTCCCCATCCAATAGGCACAGAAACAGCAATAGGCGTGCGTTTCGTTTATTTATAAATATAACACGGCGGAATTATGTTAATATCGATTTACAGGTAGCGGGAGCACAGTGGCTATAGGGTATGTATGTTGCGGCGCGGGCGGTTATTTGCAGACTGGTGCACGTGGTGAAGGTAAGTTATAGGTGCGGATTTTGGAACAAGGTAGGGCAGGATTTGCAACAATATTAATACCAATCCCAAGCAGTAACAGTATGTATGCGTGCTATGTAGGTATGTGTATGTGTAGGTATGTGTATTGGCGTAACCATGCCCCCCGCCTGGAAGGGGATGAAAGAATCCACTTCCATAAACCAAAAGAGTGCCAATACGTTTCAATGCGCAAACAAAAATTATTATGACACGCGGTAGAATGTAATAAATTATGTAAAAGTTAAGAAAATATTATGTAAGTTATATAAATGCTCTTACCATGGTCAAAATGATGGTCAAAAATGACTGATATAGCAAGGAAATAAAAAAAATAAAAAATATTGAAACGTAAAATATGATTTGAAAGGATTCAATAAATAATACTGAACCTGCGGTATTATTTATTGAATAAATAACCTGCGGTATTATTAATTGTAGGGTTTGGTACCTATTTAACAATGAAATTAATCTAATTGATTTTTAAAAGATAAAAGTATTATGAACTAACTTCTAAGATGTCGTTGATGTGACGGTAAGGGACAGAGTTTAACGACTGCCCTGCGGTATGTTCCGGAGTTAGTTTTAACTTCCGCAACCCGGATCACCCCATCTGCCCCGGGGTAGATATTGACTATTACCCCAATAGGCCATTGAAGGGGCGCGATGTTGTCACTCTTAATCATTACTACCGTGCCTGTCTTTACCGAATTAGCATTTGTATTCCATTTCTGGCGAGCTTGCAAAGTATTTAAATACTCAATTCGCCATCAGTTCCAGAACGTCTGAACAAGACGATCCACGAGATGTTTGCGTTGTACCAAGTTGACTGGCTCGTCTGACAAATCAGCAGCGGGTAAAGATTTTAAGGGAGTGAGCGTTAAAAAATGCGCGGGGGTTAGCGGCAATGGAGCCGAAACATCGTTAACGCTAAGTACAGATAGCGGGCGTGAATTTAGAATTGCTTCAATCTGAGAAAGCACTGTTTGCATCTCTTCATAAGTCAGTAGAGAGGTGCCTACTATTTTATTTAAATAACCTTTCAGGCATTTAATGTTACTTTCCCAGATCCCACCAAAGTGAGGAGCTTGCGGTGGATTCATCTTCCATTCGATTCGATTCTCCAACAGATTGTCTGAGAATTCCTTTTTGTAATTGGGTGACTCTATAAGTGCAAATAAAGACCTTAAATGGGATTTGGCTCCCACAAAGTTCGTCCCATTATCGGAGTACATTATACTCACAGGACCACGACGAGAAAGGAAACGCTTGAAAGCGTTGAGGAAGACTTCGGTGGAAAGATCCGAAGCGAGTTCAATATGAACTGCTCGGGTCACCAAGCAAATAAATAAGCAAATGTATGCCTTTTGACTTCGCACCCCCCGACGTCTATAAGGGATTATTTGAAGCGGGCCAGCGTAGTCAACCCCCGTGTGAAGAAAAGCCTTAGCTTCGCGGACGCGGCATGCGGGTAAATCTCCCATTAATGGGAATTGTGGTTTAGGATTGACTTTGAAGCACGTATTGCACTGATGCACACGTTTCCGAACCAAATTGCGAGAAGAAAGTATCCAAAATCTTTGTCTTAGCAGCGACATCAGTAACGTAGGACCCGTATGTAGGTTCTTAATATGATAGTAATCTAAGGCGGCCAACCGTCCCGCATTCTGCGGGACCGTCCCGCATTGACAGCTCTAGTCCCGCATTACAATATTTACAAAAATTGTCCCGCAAATCGTCTGAAGCGTCCCGCATGTCCCGCATTCGTATATTTTTTGGTATTGTCTATGGTAGTAAAATAAACTTCCTCTATCTTTAGTCTATTTTAGCCATTTGGTTAAAATTTGTCCCTAGAAAAGGCCCGAAAATATCGATCAAGGGATTGGTTTATTTATGTTAACAAGCAAGATTCAAAGAGCGCCCGTGTAGTAGTGATTGAGTTGTTTTTTTTACGAATTAGTGCATGCCGTGACATGACATATTGATAACCAATATTTATCATTCAAATTAAATCAAATAATTTGTTGGCCTTGCCGCCGACCGCGATAAAGCGATATTGTAAGTTGTAAGTTCAGTGAAAACTTTCGAAAAGAATTTCTTTTTTGACAAAAGTGTTTACCTTTGTTTCTGAATAAAGTTTTAATTCGACGCATACAGATTTAATTTAAACCAGTTTTGTGTTCAGAATGTAAAATTCCCGTTGGATTCGTCTGCTGACATATTTTGAAGGAAAATATTCTCTAATGCGTCGATGACACAGGGCGAGTTTACAAGCTACTATCTCGGAAATTCACTATCTGTTAGTAAACTCGCTCAGTGTCATCGTGTTATTTGCTAACTAGCAGATTGTTGACAATCCACGGAAAAAGTTGAAAGGTCCTCAACTTTACACGCTACAAGCCGACTCGTGATTGGTTTATTTGTGTTTCCAATATGGCTGCCAAAAACCAGCTGATTTCGACTGTCAACTGTCTGAAGGATTAGTTCACGTTATTTCCGCTATTGGCGCTAGCAGCTACGTGCGAGTCCAGTTTCCTACAAAAATGTCGCGAGCTACTGAGCCACTGAGCGAGTGGACAGTTTTGTGTGTCATCATGACAATCACACTCGCCGATTCACCCGCTTTTAAATTTAGTAGATAGTAGCTTGTAAACTCGCCGTGTGTCATCGAGCCTTAATTCGAAGTGCATTAGAGGGGACCCCACCCGACGAAGTGCATTTATAAAACTCTAGTTGCAAACTATGTGTGTGCCGCCAGAATCAAAGAGAAACCATTTTTGTTCTGAGTGTAGTTTTAATTCGCCGCATACAGATTTAATTTCAACCACTTTTGTGTTCAGAGTGTAAAATTTCGTCTGCTGACATATCTATTTTGAAGGAAAATATTCCCTTATTCGAAGTGCAGTAGTAAAATTCTAGTTGCAGAATGTGTATGTGCAAGAATCAAAGAGAAATCATTTTTATGTTCTGAGTGTATTTTTAATCATACTTTTGAATTAATTCGCTGCATACAGATTTAATTTAAACAAGTTTTGTGTTCAAAATGTAAAATTCCAGTTTGATTCGTCCGCTGACATATTTCGAAGGAAATTATTATCTTATTCGAAGTGCAGTCATAAAATTCTAGTTGCAGACTATGCATGTGCTGCCAGAATCAAAGAGAAACCATTTTAATTTTCGCCGTATGCAGATTTAATTAAAAACCAGTTTTTGTGTTCAGAATGTAAAATTTCTGCTGTGGATTCATTTGCTGACACATTTCGAAGGAAAAAATTATCTTATTCGAACAGTTTTGAAATTCTAGTTGAAGACTATGTATGTGTTGCTAGAATAAAAGAAAAACCATTTTCATGTTCTGAGTGTAGTTTTAATTCGCCGCATGCAGATTTAGTTTAAACCAGTTCTGGCTTTAGAATTTAACAACAAATTAAATAACAAGTTGCATATTCATCCTATTACAAGGTTACCAATCTCGATTTCCGAGATAACACTTATAAATTTGTGGTAGAATTCATAAACATGATTTTTATTGGAAGAATACTCTTTCTCTCAATTATGTGGTTATAAAAATCTGCCAATCAAATCAGCGGTCGTAATAAAAAAATAACAAAAAGGTTTTCTACCCCCCCCCCCCCCCACGCTACGCCAATGTGTCCCGCATTGATATTTTATAAAGTTGGCCGCCTTATAGTAATCTATTATTAAATTGACTACATTATCACGAGCGGGTAATAGAATGGGATGACGACTGTCAAATTCTGTTTCAGCGTTACTCAATCTGCCTCCTACCCTCCTTATGGGTTTGCGGCACATTTTTTTATGTATGGAATTGCGTTTCCGAATGCAGTTGATTATAGTATGGTTTTTCCAAGGTTTGAGAGGTTTGATCACTTTAGGAATGGTATTTGTGGTGATTTTGGTGTTTTGGACAAGGATGTCTTGTAGGTAGGTAGAAAAGTAGTTCCAGGCCTCCTCTATGTTAGTTTTGTTATAGAGTGTGTCCAACGATTTGGAGTTAATCGTTTTTTTAAGGTTGTCATAAGTAGTTAATTGTTTTCTTCGTTATTTTAGTTGAAGGTTTGCTTTGTACGTTGTGTTTGGAACTCATTGTGAAATAGGTAGCGTAGTGATCTGTAATTGATGACATGTGGATTTCGGAGGTGTATTGGTTGGTTGATTTAACCATAATTTGGTCGATGCAGGAGGAGTTTGGCGTACATCGTGTTGCTGAATGAAGCAAGGAGTGTGTATCGAGACAGAGGGTTTTGGTGGTATGTCCTCTCTGCTCAGCACGGCATGGTAATTTCGGTATCGAAGACTTTACTTCAACCAAAATACGATTGTTAACATTTATTACTGCACCACCATAAAACTCTTTTGTGAGGGTCGGGTGCAATATTTAGAATCTTACCTACTTATTTTTTTTTACTAAAACTACCCTCATAAAATAATTATTTATTTTTTTCCATTGACACAGTAGTTAAATGACATCTTTACAAATGATTATTACATGGAAGAAAGTTGCAATAAATATAGATGTTTAGATTTCAACGAATTGAAGGTACAATTTGCAACGAATGTTAGGATTCTTAGAATATTTTTAAATGTATTTTTTTTACTATTTTAGAACGCTCAAAGTGTTTTTGTTTAACTTTCTATTTCGATCATTTTCTAAAATTCATTTTTTTTCATAATAACGGCATGCCGCCGCCCCGGAAACGATTTATTGGATAACAAACACTTTTGCCACACGTGACCTCTAGTAGTTTGCTACGTTTGATGACTAAGCAGGGGTGCCCAGGTTCATGGGGTAGGTTTGGTTGCGGATTTTGGCAGCGGATACGTCTGTCTACCAACTGGCTCTGCGTGGCTGGCCGGGTTGGGAGAGACTGGTTGAGGGAGACCCTTTGACCTCTCCAGCAGGACTCTCTCGGAACAGCACCTTGCGCCACGGATAATAAATTTAAAAGTAATCCTACAGTGCTCCTTACGAGTTAATTACAAAATATTGATGAAATAATACCTATGAAATAAAGAATATACAGTATTTACAAAACAATGACAAGAGAACAAAGATTAGCCAAACAGTGCTCTTATAGCACACAGGACAGTAATAATAGACAATAACAGTGTTATTGTAGCACAAGCAGGCGCGGATCGAGCCCTCGAAAAAGGTTGTGGGCACAGCCACCCAAAAATCGGCCAAGATTTTTGGGTGGCGAACTCGCTCATGAACAATCTGGACTCATGAACGACTTTTGAATTTGATTATTTCCTTTTTTCCGCGCATCAGGACTTTTTCCTTACGAATGGAAATAATAATTGGAGAAAGTCAGACCCGATTTCTTCTAAATAAATAGTCAAATAGTTTCGATTAAATTACAAACCAATTTAAATTAATAAATTATCATTTTTTTCTTTTTTTTTAGTAGCAAATATAGGGACACTTCATTGGGTAGATAGGTATTTTGAAGCCGTCTCAGGAGTCGTAAGTATGACCAGCAAGTGAGATGCACCAGGCGAGACCTAATTCGGCTACCAATACCATTACAACTTACTACTGAACCGATTTCGATATTTCATCTTCAAAAAGACAATAAAATTCGATCCAATTAAAAATGAAAAGAAAATCGAAATGTTCAGTCGAGTTAGCATAAAATGCCCCATAAATGTGTAACTAATAATTTAATTAATGGGTTAATATTCAATTAGATGCATAGCTGAGAGGCCTGCGAGAGTAGCAGAGCTGTAGGTTTTAATTTAATATATAGGTTCTTAGTTGGGGCCGTTCAAGTATTACGTAATTTGTTTTCCCACTGTTGATAAACAAGAGATGTCTAAGACTTCCCCTTGAAGAACATGAATAGTTGCAGTCAGGACACGAAAAGGTTTCTCTCCATTGTGAATCAGCGCGTGCGTTCTTGGAACTCCCCTTTGAGAACATGAATACTGGCAATCGGGGAATGAAAAAGTGATTTTTTAGTTGTTTTTTTGTAGAGCATGTATATTTGCAGCTAGGACATGAAAAATGTTTTTTTTCGCTTTAAAAAAACATGCGATTTTCTTAGATTTCTCTTCGTAGAATATGCACAGTTACACTTAGAACGTGAAAAAGGTTTTTCTCCACTGTGAATCGCGCTGTGGATTTTTTAATTTCCCGAGAATTTGAATAACAGCATTCGGGATAAGAAAATGGCGTTTATCCGCTGTGCGTAAGCATGAGATTTTTTTGCCTCTTTGTAGTCAACTCCTTGTAGTAACATGAATAGTCGCAGTAGAAACATGTAAAAGGTTTAATGTCAGGAATGACATTAAACCTTTTACGTATCGCCGCCCCGGGAACTATTATTAGATAACCAAAACCTCTGCCATTAATCATCACAAGTAGGTCACTACGTTTGGTGACTTAGTAGGGGTACCCGGGTTCGTGGGTTTAGGTTTGGTGGCGAATGCATCTGCCTACCAGCTGCATGGCAGGCCGGATCGAGAGATCATGGTTGAGGGAGTATCTTTGACTTCAGCTGTTATCTCTCGGAACATCGCCTTGCACCGCAGTGGAAGTGATGGATTAATACTCCTGGACACACTGACACCCAGATTCCTACCGTCCCTTATAACCTTTTCCTTCCCTAAACTTCCTTACCTTCCTTTCCTAAACAGACCCTCCACAGGTCATCCCCAAAGATGACATAGGCTCTGAGGGGAATTATTTACTTCAGGGCCTCCTGTATGGAGCCAATGTAAAAAAAAACACTGCATTGTCATTGTCTTACATCCTTGAAAATCGAGTCTTCCACAAAAAGATTATTTGATAAAAATAAAATTAAATAATACCTATAAACATTTATTATGAACTTACGTGGCATGACCCTGCAAATAACCCAAAACCCATAAAACTAAGCAAAAAACATCCCCCTTGTCCGATTGCCTACACTCGTCCCATGTTGTCGTCAATTTTAAGGAAATATGCAGAAAGGGATTAAAAAATTAATCTGGTTTGAGGCTAAGATGGTTGGTTGGCCGAACCTTCCGATGTGGTTCCTTATTTTTTTTGGGGCTCTTTTTTTAATGTAAACGGAAAGTCTAGAAGCTTAAGTTTTTTGCAGTAAGATAAATAATATTGTCATCTCTGTTTTTCGACATTTCAAATTAATGCACTAGAAAGAGACGACACACGTAATATCATGTCAACTTTGAGAAGTAAAATAGTCTCTACTGAAGGGCAAAATATTTAAAAGTTTTATTTTACATCTCTTTTTGTTATACATAACTAAAAAGAGATCGTAATATTGCACGTAGGTTTATGAGGTTGGAATGAATTAATGTTTTGTTTTCTCTGTTATTCCCATATAAATTTGAAATTTGTTGTCTCTATCTGACACAAAAATGTGTCGATATTTAGGAAAACATTTTTATCATTTTATACAGAATCATCACTGTTTTTGAAGTATTTTTGACGAATGCAAAAATATATTTTTTAGGAATACCTAAAATGTAGGTTTAATGATTAACATATTTAAGGAGTTATTGATGTTTTAAAGAGCGTTGTAGACTAAAATCGCACCGCGGAAACGGGAGTGTTAAAAACTATTTTAATTTATTTTATTTATATTTGGGAAAGTTGACAGCAAATCATAAATTACACAATAATACAATTATAATCACATTATAAAGGTGTTTTTTTTAACTAATTAAGTAAACACCTTTATAATGTGTGACATTATAAAGGTGTTTACTTAATTAGTTCATTTTTAGTTACATTATGTGAGGGGGCGGGAGAAATATAGGATAAGGATTAAAAGGCTAAGGACGCGAATATATAGGGGGAGGGGTAGATCGAACTTCCTAGTTTGAGTCATTTTGCTTAGTGAGATTTTGTTTTATGTCATGTAACGTCGAGTTAAAAATGTCAATGTGGTAATAATTTAAGTTGAATGAATGTGTGGATCTGTAGATAAATGAGTTATGTTTGGAGTTAGTCTTGCAAAGAGGAAGATTAAAAGTAAGCGACTGTCTACTAACTGTTGCGATTAGGAACGTGGAATGATAGGCGTTGAAGAAGATAAGGACTATCAATTAAGTTATGTATAATTCTAAATAAAATTACCGAATCTGCTATATTTCTTCGACAAGTTAGCGTCTGTATTTTGAAGAATTTGGCAGAGTCCTTAATACTAAAATGAAATCGAAAAGAGCGGAATTTGAGATAGGTACCTTAAAAATCTATTTTGAAAACTTTCAATTCTATTTTTGTGTACTGCATAGCCTGGGTTCCATACTTGAGATGTGTATTCAAGAGTACTACGAACATATGAGAAATATAGTGTTTTGAAAGTAGTAAGGTCTTTGAATTGTTTACATGAGCGGATTATGAAACCAAGCATAGAAGATGCATTTAATTAGTGACTATGTGGTCGATATGTTTATTAAAATTCAGTTTACTATCAAGTATAACCCCAAGGTCCTTGCTTTCGAATTTGATAGATAACGGTACAAGATTAATTGAGTATTCATGGATAAATACGTTTTTATCCCTAGTAAAGCGCACATCGAAGCACTTAGATATATTTATTTCCAGACAATGGGCATTACAATACCTGCTGAAACATTGCAAATCATCTTGCAGCTTCAGACAGTCCTCTATTGACTTTATAGGTGAGTAGATTTTCATGTCATCGGCATACAGGATGGTTTGCGAGTTTAGGAAACAGTTACCGACATCATTGATATATATGTTGAATAATAATGGTCCCAACAAGCTGCCTTGAGGAACTCCCGATATGACAGCAACAGAATCGGATTTAAATCCTGCAACCACTACTATTTGACTACGGTTGGAGATATAAGAAGAGAGCCAACGATAAAGATTGCCGTGAATACCAATTTCCAAAAGCTTCTTTAACAGAGTCACGTGATCGACCCTGTCAAACGCCTTACTAAAGTCGTTATAGACAGTGTCCACTTGTATTCTGTTATCCAAATTATCCTGGAGGTACTCTGTGAAAGTTAAAAGATTTGTGGTTGTTGATTTACCACTAATGAAACCGTGTTGGTTCATATTCAGGCTAGATTTAAGAGCAGCATATAGTTGATCGTAGACTATTTTTTCAAAAATTTTGTTAAATATGCTAAGTTTGGAGATTGGTCTGTAGTTTGTGACATCAGTTTTTTTACCATTCTTGAAGATGGGAGACACAAACGCGGATTTCCATATAACAGGGACAGTGCATTGGGTTAGGGAGCGATTGAAAATCAATGAAAGGGGTAAGGCTAGATTGTGTACACATCGTTTAATAAGGATAGAAGGTATTTCGTCAGGACCGGCACCTTTGCTAGTATCAATTGTCTTAAGGTGTTTTAAGACAATTTCTCGTGTCACCTCAATATTACTTATTTGGGATGTATGGTTTCCGGCGTCAGTTGGAATCCTGGCAAATGGATTGGAGGGTTTACTGGAAACCGAACTGAAAAATTCTGAAAATAAATTTGCAACGCCTATTCCATTATCGGCTCTCAGTTCTCCGTGATACATACATTTTGGGACACCTTGGGATTTGTTAGAGGATTTTATGTGGCTCCAGAAGTTTTTCGGATTTGAGGATATATTATTTTCCATATTGCTTAAATAAATAGATTTGATTTTCCGAGATAAATCTTTGTGCCGTTTACGTAGGACAGAAAATGTGTCATAGTCAGGCTGGTTTTCGTATTTTTTATATTTACTAAAATATTTAGATTTTTCCTTAGTTATCTTGATAAGGGCAGCATTGCACCAGGGAGGATATTTCAAGTTCCACGAAAATTTATGAGGAATATGAAGATTGATCAGGTGTTTCAAAAACGTGTAAAAACCGTCAAGCGCTAGATCTATTTGAGAAATAGAGAAAATGGATGCCCAGTCAGCTTGCTCTAGTGCGAAGTTAATTGTTTCGTAATCTCCAGGATTATAGAGAAAAACTTTCCTTTTCGCATTTTTCAATGAGGGGATGTCCTAAAATGGCACACTAATGGACACAGCTTTATGATGTGCGTCTTCGGGAACTAGCGGGTCGTGATTAGATTCGACGGAGATTAGTAGATTTGACAGGATCAGATCGAGGATATGGCCGCTTGAATTTAGCTCACCATTGTATTGAGAGAGATCCAGAAAATGCATACAGTCTACGAAATATGGCCGCTTGAATTTAGCTCACCATTGTATTGAGAGAGATCCAGAAAATGCATACAGTCTACGAAATGGTTACTAACGTAGGTAGAGCGATTGATAGCTGCGTAATGAGCAGATGGCGTAGCTTGGGTCCATGAAATTTCAGCAAGATTAAAATCCCCTAGGATAACGAACGAATCCGTGGGGTTATTCGATACTATATCTGATAACATGTTTAAAAAATTTTCAATTAAATATTGATGTTGAGTTCCTCCGGGGATGTACACGCAGCATATATGGACCAAACTGTGTGGTGCGCTATTCGTGCGAATGGTGACCCAAATGTCTTCAGCACAGAAGGTGTGAGGTGGGGTCTTGCAGGTTGGACAGCGCCACGTTCTTCTTTTTTCATTATTTGCTTTGCGAAACGTGATTTCTGTTGTTCCTCCGCATTCATAGTGGAACTATTTATTGCAGAAGTGACATGTGATTCCATCGCTAATAGCCAGTTGGCACTTGAAGCAATGCATATTGAAAATGGTTGGCCGCCTCTGGATTATTAAGCGCGTCGATGGGTAGAGGTAAGTACAGGTAAGTATTGTCTTTCGCCTAGAGCAGTAACGCAGCGCTCTGTATTCGTAGGTAGCACTAAAATAAAGGTAACTTCGGACTGCACTTTTAGCTTTTGTAATTATTGATTTTGAGAATGACACACTATTAATTTTTTAAAAGCAAATATGACACCCACTTTCATATGAATTCACTGTAGAGTTTCGTAAGGTTTAATGTTATGAACTGTAGTTTTGAACTGTTAAAATGTTATAATTTTTGAGAAGCGAATAATAATCTGCCACACTTGACTGTTATTGTTATGCTATAAATGTATTTACAAATATTTTCTTAGATATTATATTAAGAATGTTTAAATTGTTAGAACCTGCAGACAAGCTGCCATATGACAGCTTTGTGGGTCTACTCAAATTGTTGTACAAAATGTATTTTTTTATTTAATAAATAAAAAAAATAAAACATAAATAAAAAAATTTCCACTCTGGGTAAACCTACGAATTGTTAGATATGTCTTTCTAGAACATAAATAGGACGAGAAAAAGGTTTGTCGCCATCGTGGATCAAAATGCGTCATGGAAATTTTTTTTTTTTTCTCTACTGTGAGTAAACATGTGAATTTTAAGACTATTCTTTTGAGAACATGAGAAAATGCAGTCGGAACAAGAAAAAGGTTTTTCTTCACTGTGGATAAACATGTGTCTTTTTAAATCTCCTTTCCGACAACATGAATACTTGCAGTTTGGACACGAAAAAGGTTTTTCTCCACTGTGGGTCAATATGTGAATTTTTAAACTATTCTTTGTAGTGTATGAATGGTTGCAATCAGTACATATAAAACGTTTTTCTCCACTGTGGGTAAACATGTGAATTTTAAGATTACTCATTTGAGAACATGAAAAGTTGCAGTCAGAACAAGAAAAGGGTTTTGCTCCGCTATGGATAAACATGTGTGTTTTTAAATCTCCCTTCCGACAACATGAATACTTGCAATCGGGACAGGAGAAAGGTTTTTCTCCACTGTGGGAAAACGCGTGAATTTTTAGATTGTTCTTTGTTGAATATGAAAATTTACAGTCGGGACACGAAAAAGGTTTTTCTCGACTATGGATTAACTTGTGTCTTTTTAAATCTCCCTTCCGACAACACGAATACTTGCATTCGGTACACGAAAAAGGTTTTTCTCCACTGTGAGAAAACGCGTGAATTTTTAGATTATTCTTTGTAGAACAGGAAAAGTTACAGTCGGGACACGAAAAAGGTTTTTCTCCACTATGTGTTAACATGTGATTTTTCAGTTTTGTCTTTGTAGAACATAAATAGTTGCATTCGACACAACGAGGGCTAGAGTATTGTTTCTCCCCAGAATGCGTCTTCAGAGATCCACCTGAAAAAGATTACGCATCAAAGATTATAAGGTGTAAGAAGGTACAGTAAAATCATAAAAAAAACGCAAACTTTAAGAGAACACAACACGTATTATATACATTATAAACATAAACCTATTTTACCTGCTGTTTGGTTATTTATTTCAGAGCGCTCTGAGCATTCCTTTTTATTATCCGGGAGGTCAATATCTATTTCCGTAAAAGTAATTCCTTCTCTGACTTCTCCTCGGGGTCCTGGTTCTGCCTTGATGGTAACAGTCTCAATATGTGTGCTACCTGGATAAACAAAATATAATATGTACTTTGATATGCCGAGAAGAAGAGTGTATTAAATTCATAATTATTGTCGCGCATCTCCCAGCTAGCTCTAGGGAATTATATGAATCAGATTGGGAGAGTTGGCCGATTTGAACACGTTGTTTATCTGATATTTGCGAGATATCCGTCAGTTTTCGGATCTCATTTCTCTGTCGAAACCAAAAGGCCCAGTGATTCGTTAAGAAATTACCCGTTTCAAAAGCTTAATTCTTGACAACGGAATATTTATTACCATGGTTAAAGGTTACCTTGGTTACCGTTAACTGTCAATATTGAGTCCAATAGGAGTTTTCCAGCTCGCTTTATGCGATCTAATATATTGCCAAATGTGTTTCTCAATAGGAAAACAGCGAGGCAAACTAAAGTAGCCGTGTGCCGCTCAATGGGAAGACGGCGAGGCTTTTTAAAGTAGCCGTGTGCCGCTCAATAGGAAGATAGCGAGGCAAACTAAAGCAGCCGTGTGCCGCTCAATAGGAAGACGGCGAGGCAAACTAAAGTAGCCGTGTGCCGCTCAATAGGAAGACATCGAGGCAAACAAAAGTTGCACGTGTGCGCCGACCATTACAAGAATGGAATTTCAGCGCACCTGTCTTCGATCTTGGGATGGTTTTAACAGTAAGGAGGATTATTTAAGTTAGGATATTTAAGTCTGTATCTTGTGCACAAGCAAGATTATAAAAATACTTTCAAGGAAATTTGGCTTACCCGCCGCTTGGTGAATTCTTTCAGGTAGCTCAAAGTATTCGTTTTTAATACCAGGAACCTCGTGATTTATTTCAGTATAAGAATTTTCACTTGGTTTGATGGTGATTCCCTCCAGATTTGAAGGCTCCGTCGAAGTCATTTTACCTGTTAAGAGAAAATACTTAATAATAAAATGGAACCAATAAATGCGACGAAAATCGCATAACATCATCGAAAATATAACAAAAAATTTCGGGAGAAAAAAAATCGGCTCGTATTTGGAACGCTCTACCGGAATATATACATTACACATGTCCCTACTGACACTCTCCCCTCACAACGTTGTCCGACTTAGGAGTGATATAGTTCCCTTGTCTGTATGCCGCACACGCCGCCGAGGCGCTATGGCGAGTGTCAGGTATCAGATTAAATTATTTGGTAAATTTTGGA
This sequence comes from Limnephilus lunatus, assembly GCA_917563855.2. Classification (NCBI taxonomy): domain Eukaryota; kingdom Metazoa; phylum Arthropoda; class Insecta; order Trichoptera; family Limnephilidae; genus Limnephilus; species Limnephilus lunatus. Next base: position 25,428,131 of record OU830595.1, on the reverse strand, counting down.
TAGGGCCTGACACGCTTATTACGAATAATTTTTAGAAAAAAAACTTGATATTCGCCTTAAATACTATAAAAGGAAACTTTTTGCATTCCGGAAGGCGGAAAATTATGCATTTTAATTTTCAATTGCGTAAATCCAAAATTCACTTCGCGAACTGGTCGGCGAATGTCAGCGGCCATTAGATACGTCACTGTTATGTTGGTATCACTGATGCATTAACAAGAGCTAAATACGACCGTAGCCATCTTCGTGGGTAACACAAAGAGGCGCGGAATTATGAAAAACAGAATTAATAATGTAGATAAACGAACCTCTAATCAGAATCACTTCAGAGTCTAGCTGAGGCACTGGAATCATGTGTTGGATTTCATCGTCATTATAGTTGGAGGTGTTGGTATTCGTCGCATTAATAATTGAAGAATAGAAATAATAATAATAATAGCTAGAAGTTACGTAAAATAAAAATAAAACGTGCGCATTAGGTAAGCACTACTTTGACGAAATTCTGAAAATAAAATGAATAAAGGCCTTTAGGCAAGTTTTTTTACATTGAAAATTTTATTTTTACATTGAAAAAAAAATTTTAAGTAAAAAAAAAACGCGGCGTTTTTTTTTTTTTTTACTTAAAAAATTTTTTTTCAATGTAAAAATAAAATTTTCAATGTAAAAAAACTTGCCTAAAGGCCTTTATTCATTTTATTTTCAGAATTTCGTCAAAGTAGTGCTTACCTAATGCGCACGTTTTATTTTTATTTTACGTAACTTCTAGCTAATCGTTATTTTATGGTAATAATAAATATATATACTTAATAAATATATTAAAATGCAAAAGTCGGTCATTTTAAATACATGTAGGATTACGAAAGATTTTTTAAATATTTATATTGAGGGATCAGTAGGATTTATCGGACCAGTTTTCAATTTCATCAGAGCCGAACCCTCTGATATGAAAATATCTGGAGTCGGTGAAATATTTTCCCATTATGTTTCTGGTGGATTGACGTATCGTTCTTGTATTGTTTTATTCTTATATAGTGCACTTACATTGCGTTAATTTACTAGATATTCATTTGTGGAAAAGTGTGTGGAAGGGTTTAGTCTTTCATTTGGGAAAGATTCAACCCGGACATAAAATCTGGAGCACCGTAAAATAATATACGAATAGAGGTTTGTTAATATTATAATTCTGTTGTGTTTTCATAATTCCGCGCCTCTTTTTATATCCCACGAAGATGGCTACGGTCGTATTTAGCTCTTGTTAATGCATCAGGGATACCAACATAACAGTGACGTACGTACCTAATGCCCGCTGACAGTCGCCGGTCGCTTCGCGAAGTGAATTTTGGGTTTACGCAATTGAAAATTAAAATGCATAATTTTCCGCCTCCCGGAATGCAGAAAGTTTCCACTTATAGTAATTAAGTTTTTTTCTAAAAAATATTCATAATAAGCGTGTCAGGCCCTATCCAAAAATTACCAATTATTTTTTCTATCTTTTATTTGAAGAAGGTTTTATGGGGTAGGAGGTCTGCGGGGCGGACGAGCGGATGTATGCAGCCAAGCAAAAACCTGCAGTTTTATTTTCGATTGTATTTTGCGACTGTATAATATTGTGCATAATAAAAGGCAATAATATACCTGAGTTGTTTTCAAAAATAGATTCGGCACATTCTTCTTTGATAAAAGGATATTCAATACCGATTTCCGTAAGAACCACGGCAACACTCTCTTCCGCACTTGTGCCTGGTTCTAACTTGATGGCGGTGGAATCCATACTTCTACGTAAGGAGCTGCTAGTTCAGCTAAACTTTAACTTTATAATGAGGTTTAAGGAACTCTTGAGGGAAGGAGTGATCGTCTTCGTTCAAGGTGTTTAAATTGACAAAAGGAATAGTCAGATAACATAACCAACAAAAAGTGACAGGAGGAAATTCGGAGTAAGTTTTTTCATAGATATTACAGAAAAGAAAATAATTTCCTAGTCTATGATGATATGTTGGTGTTGCCATTTTAAATCTATAAAATAGGAACAATTATTATTTTTATTTTTTCTTTTTTTTTTATTGTCTATTACTTGCTGGAGCAATCCCGATGAGTTACAGAACTCATTTTAGGACAGGAAGAAAATTCATGGGTGTGAGGAAATAGTTACTAGCAAATAACAATTTTACTTGGAAAATGGATATTAAAAACATAAGTTTCACATACAACATAGACTAAAACTAAATTTAAAAAAAACAGGTTGAGTGACCAAACAACAATAGAAAATAATTAAAGAAACAAGGAACAAGGTTATACAAATGTGGATGATTATGATTACAAATAAATGGAAAAGAAAAGAAGAGAAAAGGAAACAAGACAATTGAGACATGACAAGAAAATTTACATAGTTTCATCCTTAAACGTATTTAAAAAAATATTCTTTTAAAGCATTATTCTGAACTTTTTTTATTTTGCTGGTTTCCCTTGTACACATCTGGAAGCGAATTATATAGTGTGTAGGCAACATAGTTCAGAGATTTTATCCCATATTTTGTAGTGTGTGTTTGAGGTATGCGGATTTTATTGCTATTTCGAGTATTGTGAGTGTGAATGTCTTGATTGTAAAGTGGCTTGATGTTAGTGTGAGTCGATTGTTGAGTAATTTGTAGGATGGTGCTTGTGATTTCATGTTTAGGAAGGACTGTGATTGGAAGAATACCGGAAACTGAATAGATAGATGTCTCTGACATGGGTGTCCCATGGAAGTCCAAAAACATTTCTGAGAGCTCGGTTTTGAACCACCTGCAGATCAGCTATCAATTTCTTTGAGGCAAATCCCCAGATACAGCAGAGATAAGAAAGGTGTGAATGTACCATGGCGTAGTACACTGATGTTAGTAAAGGAATGGGTAGTAATCCTTGGAGTCTATATAGTACACCGGTTATGGGGGTAATTTTCTCCTTTACATGATTTATGTGGAGATCCCACGAGAGTTGGGAATCAACGATCAGGCCCAAATATTTTGTGCTCATTTTCTTTTCGAGGCAGTTATCACCAACTTTGATATTGAGGCTGAAATTTTTCTTGTTGCCAAATAGTATATAGGTAATGAGTTTTTTTTACGTTAAGAGTTAGTTTGTTTATTCTTAACCAGCTTGTGAGTTTAGAAACATCAGCATTCATTTCCGCTTCAAGCTCCGCTAGGTTCAGTTTATTGTGAAAAATTACTGTATCGTCCGCATAAAGTTGTAGAGTTCCTTTAATACCCCACTTTGTCATGTCATTCACATAGATTAGAAATAGCAACGGTCCAAGAATTGATCCTTGTGGCACTCCACATGTTATTTTACCCAACTCACTCGTTTCTCCTCCCAGTTCTACTGCCGAAACGCGATTTGATAGGTAAGATCGGAAAAGTTCCAGAGGAGGACCAACAATATCCAAATGTTTCAGTTTTTTGATCAATACGTTGTGATCCACCGTGTCAAACGCCTTCTTTAGATCAATAAATATTGCCGCCGTAAAATCCCCATGATCAATATGTTGCTGTAGATTTGATATAAAATCGAAAGCTGCACATTTAGTGTTAGATCGTCGTCTGAAACCGTATTGTTTTGACGTGAGAATTTTGTTGTGTTCGAGATATTTCAATAGTCTTTCTTTAATGATACATTCAAAAATTTTAGAGATAGCTGGAAGTATAGAGATTGGACGATAATTTTGGATATTTTTTTTGCATTCGTCTTTATGAATAGGAATTATTTTCGCAATCTTTAGTCTGTCTGGAAAGATACCTTTTGATAGAGAGAGATTTATTAAGAATACAAGATCATCCGCCAGTTCCTCCTTGCAATTTTTGAGAAGGAGAGAGGTTATCCCATTGGAACCAGCTGCCGCCTTGGACTTAAGGTTAGAAATGACACGTAGGATTTCATTTTTATTTGTCCTGATCATGTTAAAAGATTGTTTTGCTTGAGGTTCCGTGTAGATCGTGTTTACATCAGTTTTTGAAGTTTTTATTACTGATGCTAAACTTTCCCCAACTGAAAGAAAAAATGCGTTAAATGCAGTTGCAATCTCCTTTGGTCCCTTTACTTCTTCGTCATTTATGACTAGAGATTTACAAGTTATTTTTGGGTTTCGCGAGCTATTTGTGAGAATGGAATTGATTGTTTTCCAGGTTCTCTTTGGCTTGTTCATGTTTTCGTTAAGCAATTTTGTATAATACTTGCATTTAATATATCTTCTGTAATTTGTGACAGTATTACGAGCTTTATTTCTTTCTATTGTCAAAGGAAAACTTCCTTGATCTTGTTTCCAGAGTTTAAATATGCGATTTCGTTCTTTAATAAGTGAATCAAGTTGGGCATCAAACCATGGAGTATTGTTCAGACTTTTGTCTCCTTTATTAATTTTAACTTTTGTTTTGCACGAATTTACAGCATTTTGTAGATAGTCAGCGAAATTATTATAATTTTGGTTTACATCGTCAGACGAATGGGTAAATTTACAAGTTTTAAGTGACGTTTTCAATTTTTGATAATTTATTTTGTAAGCGCTTGGGAGGTTGTTTGGGGTTCTGTTGTTGGGGAGGTTTTTCAGGGAGTTTTCATAATCCAATATAAGTATACTGTGATCACTAAGGGGATCATCAATATTTGAAATTATCCCAGAAACATTTGTTCTATTTGTGATAATGTGATCTATCAACGAGCTGGTGTTATTTGTTACCCTTGTGGGAAACATTGTGTTACACACATAAAAGTTGTACGATTTTAAGGTGTGAACATATTTCCGTGCAATATCAGTATCTTTTGAGATATCGATATTAAAATCTCCAAAAAGTAATGTGTCTTGTTTGTTTTTATTTAATATTATTTCTAAAAAGTCAAAAAAATCTGTTATATTTGAGTTGGGCTTACGGTAAAAAACATACAAATTGAGAGGTTTAATATTTTTTGCCGTGATCGTAATTCCAAGAAAGGTATTTTCACTGCAACATTTTTCTATTTTCTTATTGCTTAGTGTGTTATGCATGTAGATGGCGACTCCTCCTCCTCGGTCCAGCTCACGGGAAGCAAATATTCCAGCATAGTCAGTAATATTGAAAAAAGTTTCCTCTCCTTTATGCAGCCAGGTTTCCGTAATCACGAGAATATGTACCGTTCCTGTAATGTTTTTTAGGGTTTCTTCAATTTCATCAATTTTGTTTCTGATGCTTCTAGAATTCATGTACATAATACGCATACAGGACTTTTTGGTGGTGTATTCTTGAATATTGAAACTTTTTTTTTCCTTGAAGTTGCCTCGAGCAATGGCCCACGTAGTCTACCCTTTCTCTGAAGCGCTCATCCATAAGCTTCCACAGTGGGCAATCTGGATTTGTTCCCCGGTGGTTTCTCGTACCCCCATTGCAATTTGAACACGTTGATTCTTTCGCCTTGTTGGGACATGTGTCATATTTATGACATTCACCACAGTGAACACAACTAAGCTTCTCTGTGCAAAAACATTGGGAGTGACCAAAACCTAGGCATTGGTAGCATTGCATCAACGGTGACTGGTCTTCAACCACAAGACGTTGATACCCTACGTTAATTCGTCCAGCGGTTATTAAAGATTTCCAGTTTTTCAGAGATGCCTCAAGGACAACGTTGCACAGAAGTTTGTTCCTGTGGTTTTTTTTGTATTTAATTTTTAGATTTTGTGTAAAATCTAAACCGCAATCTTTGTTTTGGTTTTTGAGCGAGTTAAGTAAGTCCTCGTCGGAAGCGCCTTTTATCATCCCTTTTATGATTAAGAGGGGATTGAGTTGCTTACCGTCGGTGACTGTGATTTTTCCCTGTAGTCCTTTGCTCAACTCAGCCTTAAAATTATTTTTGTCTTGCAGAGAGGCCATCTTAAAAACGAGTTTTTGGTTATTAGTTTTTCGCATGTCCGTTACACCAATACCAAGGGATCTAACATCGACGTGTTTCTTTATCAGCAGGTCCAAGTCATCAGATTTCTTCCCGAAGTCATCTGAGCTGATTACTAGAGCGTGAGTCTGTTGCGTTGTTCTCGGCCTGGCTGTGATATTTGCTATGTCATATTGTGGTCTAGTTTGGATTTGATTTCGTTAATGTTGGTTGAGAGCGATTTGATGGATTCGAAAACCATATCCAATGGTTTGGGTGAAGAGGTATATTCTTTCGCCATAGCTTCCAGGTGATCCATAATGCAACTGACATAGTTCATTAGGGTTGTCCGCTTTTCTTTGCTTAAAATGTTGATAGAAAGCATATTCTTTATTTTATCTTGAAGAACTCGAGAATCATGTAATCGGTCAGTAGTACAGTAGTACACGGTAACAGAACACTGGACTCATTCAATTCTGCTTGAGCGAGAGACATACTTTATTTTATGTGTTCTATTGCCAAATAAAATGAGAGAATTTGTTAAGTTGATAAACGAATTTTGGCACGTACGCTTATTTATCATCAAACTGATGAAAAGCTTAACACTTTCGATCGTGGGTGAGTTAACAAGTTCTGCGCCTGAAATTCAGTACACCGCAAAAAGCTTAACACTTTCACGAAATAATTTGGCCGATTGTGGTTGATTTAACAAGTTCTACGCCTGAAATTCAGTACACCGCAAAAAGCTTAACACTTTCACAAAATAATTTAGCAGATCGTGGGTGATTTAACAAGTTTTGCGCCTGAAATTCAGTACACCGCAAAAAGTTTAACACTATCACTATCTTTGCAGCGCGCATGCGCAGAATTTTGTTATTTTGAAGAGAGTTTGTGGCAGTTAAGTTTTGATAGGATGTAGGATAAATTTTGAGATTCGGGTTATTTGCGCGGATTTGCTTTGTCGCACTTATTTTTAGATATATATAATGAAGAACTGAGTGAAGAAATGCACTTTGTAATTTTTTTTACAAAACACAATTTGAGATTGGTCACTGGAGTTATTCAGAAAACAAACAGAAAAAAAACTTCACACTTGGCAATTCTGCTTAAGAGTGGTTGCTCATGCTACTAAGAAGTTAGTTTATCCTTTACAATACAATTCACTACTTATTGGGCACAGAAAGTTGTAAAAAAGTTGATTTTTGCGGGAGCAAAATAGACAGCTGTCACTTCCTTGTTATTCGAACTACCATTCATTTTTTCATTTTTTAAGGCGGCCATACACACTACGGTCCACCGTACGGTGTACCGGAGAGGTCTATGCCTGCGCAGGTAGACCGGAGCGTGTGTGGGAATAGATCTGGGCAGTTTTTTGAACCTGCGCAGGCGACCGGAACAAAATCGAAAATCAATTCTTTCGAAACGAACCTGCACAGGTCGCCTCTCCGGTAGACCGGAGCGTGTATGGCCTACATTATTTGTCATGAATATATATTACGAAAAAATAGATAACGAAATCAGCAAAACCTGTCAATACTTGACATATTATTTGGCAAAAGCCGTGCAGAAAGTGTTTGGTGATAATGCAAAACTCAACTTTTCAGGAGAGGCAAAAAATTGTACCGACTCTCACAAGCATAATACTTTTTTTTTTTTTTTAATGATAACTAAAAATATTTCAAACCATTTATGTATATAGATCCCGGGGTCGATGAGAAATATTCCAAAATAATATTTGAAAATGTTTTTTTTCCATACATGATCATATCCAGCAAAATTGTGCGTTTTAATTTGTATTAGAAATAGTTCACTTTGCCATATAATGGAATTACTCACTTTAACAGAAAAAGGTACCTATTTTTTAGCTGGAAATAGTCAATTTTGCAGAAAAAGGTAATTTTCAAATTGAAAAATGGAGAGTATTTCATTATTTTATCGTAAAAAATTTTATCGTAAAAATAATGATGCCATTCGATTTCGTGGCCTCGAATTAGTCTGACTGCATAATATATAACTCAATGGTGGCGCCAATTGATATTTTAATTATAAAATTGTCTATTGCTCAAAGCGCTTTTCCTTTTGTATCTTGATGCCCCAATTATCCATTCCCTTTGCCAAAGACCTGAAAGGTTGTCAGAACTGTATAGTTTTGCTACAAGACAAGCGTTGCAGTGCATATTTGATTTATTGCCGCCATTGTATTTTGATCCGCCGCTGTAAAAGCAACGTGTGTCGCACCTTGTATTTTTGTTCCTCGCTACGCGCAAGTGTGAATTGTTGTTCTGGCCCGCCACGCAGTAGTGTTTTGTTGTTACCGCTCGCTACGTACATCGTAGTCATTGGAATTTACCCGCCAATTGTTGTGAAATATCTCTAATTTTTCTTGAACCGCCGCTATACAAATACTGTTTTGTGTTAATTGTGAATAAGACATTGCTTGAGAAACCAGCAGCCTAATAAGGAAAGGACGAGGAAATAAAGGTAGGTCTTTGGCATGTTCCCCGAAACCTACCTCTTTCTCAAGGCGTTTTGAGTTTTTTTTAGTGAATAATTTTGTTGCACCCGTAAACGAACGGATTTTAATTGATTCGCACCACCACTCAATTTAGCCCATTTTGGAAATAGTCAGTTTTGTATTATCACCCCACAATTACCTTCATGACTTTTGCTCAAAAAAATACATTCATACGAAAATAAATTGATGTTTTTTTTCTACACAAATCTGAACAGACATCCTACGTTATAAGACACAATTCACAATTGTTTGCAAATAAATTAATAGCTTTAAATAATGCATTTAAGGGGTAATTTACGCAAACCGAAATAATATTTCGGGGTGGGGAGGAATGGAGTGGGTAAGTTGGAACGGGGAACACGCCGCGGCCGCTACGCGCTTGTCAGCCAGAGCAGCTAAGAAATATAGACTAGATAGTGCCCTTGAGTAAGGTTTGAACATGAAACGTTTAAGAGCATATTATAGGGGCAGAATTGTAATTTGCTGAAAAACGGCTCTCTAAAACGGCTTAATACTACCTTTCGTGTGTCATTCTCAGTCTTGATATTTTTTGTTACCAAATAATGGACTTTTACTTTTCAATCTGCTTATTTTTTTTTGTAATTGATGTAGGCATTCGACCATGAAAAATAAAAACATTGATACACCATACAACCCGCTTTTAAAACTTCAGTATATGATTATCGCATTAATAATGATTTTATACAATATTTTTAATTTAAAATATATACATAATACATACATCTATAAAAGTACGACCTCTTATTTTCGTTATGATATCTGTGGATTTAACAATTAAATAAATACTTCCTTTTTTACCAAATTCTAACACATTTCACAGCTCGTCATTCATTCCGGGCTAGAATCTCCCGTCGGCAAGTAACAAAACTATACGCTCCTTGTTTGTTAGCGTATATATTTAAAAAATGCCATCAAAACGCTTTGTTAATGGCTCTAAAAATAGAATACCCAATCACTTGAAGCACTGCAATAATCTCAGGAAGCTACAAAAACAGTAAGTACTCGAAAATTCTCTTTTTTGGTGTAAATTTGACAAACTGTATTTTTTCAACTGCCATTTTATTCCAGACACTTAAAATATAAAATTTCACTTGCGTATGCGTTCCAATTCCGAAACCGTTAGCACGAACTTCATGTGGCAGGTGCACGGTTTGCAAGTATGTGTGAGAATTCATTGTCTTTAAGCTGTGTACACACACATAGCTACAATATACGTGGCGTGGGGTATTTCGGCATATCGCTCGCCGTACATTCCTTATTGGAATATATGGCGAGCAATAGGCTGAAATACGTCAAGCCACATATATTATAACTGTGTGTGTACAAATCAACGCTAATGTGAGAGTGAACGGTTTTTATGTACACAGTGTTTGGTAATTAATACAATAATTACCCTACATTGCTAAAGGGGAGTTATGGGGTAGAATTATGTAAAAATACAAAATTTTGGTTTTAATTTCTTGAGTTCTGATTGGCCATGGCAATACATTTCTTAATTAATGGGAGTTTTTTTACTTAGTTTTTTTTTGTTTTACTTTTTTTACTTAGTAGAAATTAGTTACATTATTATTAGTATAAGGATCATACGATACGATACGATACGATTGTACCACCCCGTGCAAGTGCATCTACTTCTGAAGTTGATTCTCCACGATATTATAAGAAAAAAAGATAAATACTACGATTAGGGGTAGTTTTGTAGTAAAAAGCTAAAATACGACCTGCGTGTGCGGCCAGCTTTATTACTTTCCACTGTTAAGATACGGACCAATCACAACCATAAATTTTGCCACAATCGTGCTAGGCAGGATCTCAGTAAGTAAGACCGTACCTCAACTAAGGATTTTTAGTAGGTACGTCTTTTTGTATGGGAATTTCGGAAAAAGTTCTTAATCTTTTTTACTCCTACCATCATGTAGAATTACCTCCCGAAGTTAATGCACTTTATCCCCGGACACCCTGTATAAACGCCATAAATTATTATTATATCAGTTAGGAATACTAAAAATAATCTTATTACAGTAGAACTCGAAATCCAAGGGGTCATCAAAAATAAAATTTCGAAATAACGAATTCCCACGTAATTAAAAATTTTATGAAAAAAAAACAAGCGCCGAAAATTGAATTTCTCGGCCGCAAATTCCAATTCGGGTAGGTTCTTTGGAATTGATTCGTAATAATACGACTTATTCCGTGGGTAAGTCGAATTTTCGCAGCCGTATACCGCCGCGGGCGGCCCTCTATTCGAACTAAATTCACAAAAATACGATATATTACGAGTAAATCAAAATTTCGCTGGCGATTACCGTCGCGGCCATCCCTTTAAACTCATAAAAATGTGATATATTACCGCGTAAATCGAAATTTTGCAGTCTATTTCCGATGCAGCTGACCATTTGAATTCAGATACTCGAAGTAAATTCGTAAAAATACGATAAATTTCGCATAAACCGAAGTTTCACGACCAAATCCCGTCGCGACCGGCCCACTAAATACAGATATTCGAAATAAATTCGTAAAAACATCGCATTTTTCTGCGATGTAAATCAAAATTTTGCGACTTATAACCTCCTCGACCGGCTCTTCAAATTTAAATATTGGAAGTAAATTCGTAAAAATACGATATATTTCGCGTAAACCGAATTTTCGCGGCCGTACCCGTCGCGGCCGGCCTTGATGAAGATACCTATTCGGAATAAATTCGTAAAACTACGATATATATTGCGTAAATCAAATTTTCGCGACCGGTCCTAATTAAATTAAATAAATAAAAAATACTCGGAATAAATTCATAAAAAATACGATATATTTCACGTAAATCGAATTTTTCGCCGCAGAATCTCGTCGCGGCCAGCCTTAATTCAGATACCTATTCGGAATGAATTCATAAAAATACGATATATTTCGCATAAATCGAATTTTAAAAATAAACAAGAAGTTTCACGTCGCGCGTGGATTCCACGCACACATTTTTTTATTGTTTATTTTATTTTCCCATGTTATGTATAAAATGGGTTTCAACAATTTTTTTTGTTAATATTTAATTTTTAGGAGTGTGTCGACTTCTTTTTGTTTGTTTGCAAACCTATTCTACAATTTTGTTGCTTTTTATAACTTTATAAATCGTTTTATTTTACCATAATTTATTCGATATACCATTATTACAACTGAAATAACTATAATTATAAATTTATATATAAGCCAATTAGGGCGTAAATAAATAAAACTAGGAATATGATTCTGGTGAAGGGGCACTCTAAAACATTATATGCCGCTGGTTGTAGCAAACGGCTGAGAAATGGAATTTCGAGTAAAAAAGTCAACTTGGTTCTGAAATAATACACGATAACATAATGACTAGCCTTTAGTGTGACCCCTTTTCTCAAGTGCCACCACATTTACGTATTTATTTCTTGCAAAATTTGACGTCCTTCCACCGTGAACGCATCTCATATACTCATATACTAATGGGAAACAGCTTGTCTCCTGCTTTATATTATGGCGGGAGGATATCGTAATATAGAAAAACGGTTTTTTATTTCTATAAGCATTGTTTTTATGCTTTTAAAAATAATTTTATTATCAGCCGTTTAGAAAACATCGATCTGGTGATAATGTATTTTTATAACTCTCCTGTATTTAGAATTAAAGGATATAATCGAACTTTAAGCTATTTTTAGAGGTTCCGTAAATATTTTTTTACGCAATTATTTTAAACATTTTAACACGATTTGTTGTTTCACCATTTAGAAGAATAATTTATTTGTTCAAAACATAATATTATTTTCTAATAAACAATATAGAAATTTTCTAAAAACTGCATTAAAAACCTGCAAATATGCTGCGATTGCGGTAAGATCCCCTTAAGAAAGAACCAAAAAGCGATAAGTTCGACTTTTCGGTTTTGACAGCTTTTGCCAATAATTATAATTAATTATATATAAGACACAGATAATGCATTTAAAAATAGTTTAGTGTTCTAATTCATCTCAATTTGGGAGGCGGGAATGGGTACCGCCGCCCCGGGAACCTTTATTGGATAACCAACACTTCTGCCATAGGTCACCCTAAGTGGTTCGTTACGTTTGGTGCTTTAGCAGAGGTGACCGGGTTTATGGGGTGAGGTTTGTCTAGGTTTTGGAAGCGGGTGACCAGGACGCACTGAACCGCAGATTCCTACCCACCCTTTTTCCTACCCAGAACTCTCCTCTCTTTTATTTCCTTTAAAAAACCCTCCATGTAAAAAAAAAGCTCATGTAAAAAAAAAGTGTTGCCACATGAATGAAAACATCGGATCCAACAAGGATGATATTGCCGCAAGCGATTGTGAAATTGTCCTTAATACATTTTTTTAACCTTTTTGTCCCGGAAAGAAAAAAATCACACATGATCCGATTTGATGAGTCTCCCAATTTGATTTGCGTATTAAAGTTATTTAACAAAATTGTATACACACACATAGAGTTTTTGGTGGGTAAACAAATGTATATTCAAGTGTTTTAATTATGTTAAATGTAATTAATTAAATTACTATATAAATATTTTGTAAACACGTAATTGATTACTTCGGTATCAATATGGTAAGCCAGCGTGTAAAGTCCTTGCCATATCAGGACGCAATTGTACGGTGTTTTGTAACTTGCTATATCACTGTATTCAAATAAGGAGTAGTACTTCTCGTAGTAAGAAGATTTAAAAGTATGCACCCAGTTGAGTAAATTAGCTCGGTAATGTCATAAAGTTATGTCATTCGGGTCGTATTGTTCTTATTAGAGAATAATGTAATTGCACTTATGGTCATTACGGTTCGTCTGGTTATTTTGGTGGGAACACCTAGAGGGTGTCCTATGTGGTTTCGTCGAACGCAAGTTCACCGTGAGGATTCCAAGGGATCTATCCGGTTGTCTATGTCGTTGCGGCAAGGGTGTATTTCTAGTACATCAAGTACAGCGCTGTACGGGTCACCGAGGGTGAGTCGAGAAAACATGAGAGGATTCATATTATGCCTGAAAATTAATATTCATGATAGGTTTTGTAGCATTACCTTACAATTATATGCGAACATGAGAGGATGGTCGTTTATGCCTGATAATTAAATGCAAACCAGACAAACCATGACAAGCTGAGAGTGCGGGAAACTAACATTTGGGTTAAAATTGAATTGTGAAAATAGCATAAAGTGTATAAAAACAAGTTGTATAATTTAAAAAAAAAAAAAATTCCATTGTAAAACGCGAATATGAGTGATTTCGATCATTTCATGACATTGGTCAGCGTACAATATTCCATAACAGGAATAAAATGTATAAAAACAAAGTTGTATAATTTTAAGAATTCCATTGTAAGACGCGAATATGAGTGATTTCGATCATTTCATGACATTGGTCAGCGTACAATATTCCATAACAGGAATAAAGTGTATAAAAACAAAGTTGTATAATTGACATAATTTTCTATAATTTGTTTTGGTAATAATTAGAGATTAGAGGGAAGTATATTCATCATATTTCAGTAGTCATTATCAAAATCGTTTGATAAATTAAGTCATAATTAATATTCTAATGAATTTAGACCATAATGCGTATTTTTCCATAGAAAACAGAGAAAGCGGGCCGATAGCCAACATAACTCCTTGTTTCCGAATCTCGACTGGCGATTGGCTATAACATCTTCCGCGTCCGTTGCTATTTTGGTGCGTGATCTGTAAATGATGGATATATATTTGTTTAACTTTTTCATATGTTGAAAACTACTACCTATTAATAAACTAGGTACGGTGTTAATTGTTTTAAAACTTATAGTATAGGTACATATAAATTTAATATGGATATTAAATTTCATCTCACATCTGATTGCTGTTATTATATCCGTATCATAAATGATGCGTTTGTTTGCATAGGTAGATATTTAGTTTATAGTTTAAACTGGTCCATTTAAGTATGTACATTATAATATATTTAAAACGGTGAACGGTTTTGTCCTGCAGAGAACATCAAATAAACGCAGTCTGGCAACTCTGTAGATGTCTGAAAAAAAAACGATTTTTGGAAAATAGTTAAATATGTTTGGTGACTTAACAGGGGTGCCTGGGTTCATTAGATGTGAATAGATCTTGGCGGCGGATACGTCTACCCACCTTGTGCGTGGCGGGCGGTTCGAGAGAGACTGGTTGAGGGAGGCATTTTGAAACCTGCAACTGGACTTGAATCATCCCCTCGCACCGTATATGGAGGGATAGATTCATCATACCTAAACACACTGACCCCCTGATTCCTACCCACTCCTCAAACCTTTTTCCTTTCCTTAAAAATACCCTCCACACAGCAACCCCTGAAAGTATTCCCTTAGTTTTTTTTACATTAAATTCACACAGGAGGTCCTGAGGAAAATAATTTCTCTCAGGGCCTATGTCATCAAACATTCTGTGTGGAGGATATTTTTGAGAGGAAGGAATGAACATTGGTCTTGAAGAGACCCATGTTGTAGGAAGGAGAAATGCAATCCGTCTGTGTAGATGGGAGAATTTATCAAACGGACCGCCCCAAGGGAAATAATTTATCTTAGGGCCTAAGTCATCTTTGGGGATGCTGTGTGGAGGGTTTCTTTTTTGAAAAGGAAGAAGAGAACGTTCGGGGAAGGAATGGGGTATGAGGGGTGGGTAGGAATCTGGGGTTCAGTGTGTCCAGGATGGACGGATGACTCCATCCCTCCCACTGCGGTGCAAGGAATTATTCCAAGAGAGTCCTGCTGGGGATATCAAAAGGTCGCCCTCAACCAGTCTCTCACAATCTGGTGGGCAGACGCATCCGCCGCCAAGACCCGGACAAGCCTCACCCCATGAACCAGAGCACCCCTGCTAAGCCACCAAACCTAGCGAACCACTTTGGGTAGCTATGGCAGAGGTGATGGTTATTCAGTTAATAAAAATTAAATTTTACCATCAAATCTTATCAAGTTAGCAATGAAAACCGAAAACACAATTTAACACTATTTATTCGCTGTAGATTTTTACCGTTTTGTTCTTTAAAATATGTGAACTCCATTGCTTACAGGGAACGCTCCAGACAGAATGATCTTGGACCGGCAAGCTGATATTATATTAGCATTGTAAAAAGGGCATATGCCCTATACATGTATACGATGTGCGCAGAGTGAGCGAACGGGATTGAGAACTTTCTATCAATAACTTGGTAATTGCTTGCTATCGCTGAAAATTGTTCAGTTATACGCACGCCCATTTTCACTTTCGTCAATCATTAAGTAATAGCAAAACGTCAAAGTGATAGTAAGAAAGCCAGCGTGACTCAGTTAGTACTACACAGACCTTTCCACTAAAATGCAACTTTTACTGATCGGCTACCAGACACCGGAATCTTCATAGCTAGAACATAGGAACGGGGAAATGCCAGGCGATATAACCGAGGGGAAGTAGGGGGCGGAACAGATACTCCGCCGGAATTTGATAGAAATTATTTTATATTTAAAAAATTAGTAATGCGATATTATTTTTTTAAATGCAGATCGTTAACCGGGTAGTTTTTCTAGGTTTACCTAAAAGATCGAGTATGTAATTTAAAAACAACTTGGTTACAGGGTAAAACTCTTGTTCGTGTTGGTGCATTATCCCGGTCCGGTGAGGAAGTGTATTTATATCTATGGGTTAAAATTGCACATAAAAAAAAAAATTTGAAAATATTTACCGGTGTACACCTGACCATTGGGAGATTGATCAATTTCGTTTTTACATACTAATATTGTTTTCTTAATTTTTTGCAACCCGGAGTTGCATAATTATAATGTATTACGACATGAGAACTAAATAAATTATTGTAATGTATTAAGATGTTAACCAGAGCTTAAAAAATCATTCGCACAACTTGAAAACTCTTATTGCTGAAAAAAAGTATGTTGGTAGCATTCTTTTATATAATATAAGATATGAAGATTTATGAAGACTATTTCGTTCATTCTTCGACTACAAACTTTTATGCATCTCCTCCTCTATGTGCTTGCCAATTTTCCTCACTTCTTTATGCTTTCTTCCAATTCTGTTTGTTGATTAAAGAAAACAATTATGCCTTATGCATGGTGTTACATAAAAGTATTTGTAACAAGGTGTGTGCACCCTCTTATACAGACTTTATTTATGGTTTCGGTTTGTGGCACCTCTAGTGCTTGCTCATTGACATTATTTTTGGGTATTGGTTATATTGCGAGCCCAGTTTGAAATATTTATTAGTTTGGAATGCAACAGTTGTTGTCGATCCTGCACAGATTCAAATCAGCCGATTTGAAAAGAAAGCACGTGATTATTTGTGGAGCAGCCGAGAGTTTAGGGCGGTCTTCTCGACCGCAACACGACGGATCCTGACTGAAAATCATCCAGGAAGGATGATTAGCATCGAGAATCGTACTGCTTTCCTACTTCTGGAGGGTCATTTTGGCTGGGAGCCATTTCTCTGGAGTCCTGCCCTTCTCACGATGTGAGATTCTTTTCGCAGAAGATTTCATCGTGCGTCATTTCAACTTACCACGGTATCAACATGAACTACCTATTTAAACCTAAGCAAGCCTTTGCCAGACAGACTTAGTTTCAGGATGTCACTTTTTTAGTAATATATTTTTTGTATTTCAAATAGATACTTCCTTTTCTTTGAAAACCTTTAACCTATTCCTTACATCTGCCATGCGAATCATTTTTGCTCATTATAATCTACCTTTTACGTTGTTGCGGTTTTCAAAAATCAGATATGAGTTCCTAAAACGACTTCTCGCCATTGTACACTGCACTGGTACACACAACATCATCTTGTAAGGATTAATGATTTCTTTACCCTGGAAATATAAACTTATTTTGACCTATTTCAATGATAATGATACGTCTTAGAGACTTTATATAGAAATATTATCATAAAATGAATAACAGATCACTTTGTATAAACCACTATATTATAAACAATATCTACATGTTTCGATAACAATGTTATCTTCATCAGTATATGTTAATATAAAGAAAAATAAATGGCAAACAAGTATAAACAAATTAGAATAAACTATAACATAGACAAAAAATTAAAAAGTAGAGGTGATTAATTGCTTAAAAATCATAAAAATAGTTACTTATACAAAATTAAATATAAAAATTATTTAAGGAAATATGAAATTGCATTTAGATAATAAAAAAAACTTTTAAAAACAAATAATTAAAATAATTAGTCTTGATCAAAAAATTAATAATTATAATTATTGTAAGTATTAATAAGAAAATAAATTTAAAAGATGGCTATTTTAAAAAAATGTTTGGTTATTTATAATATTTAATTAACTATTAATGCTTTTTCTAATTTCTAAAATTTCTCAATTATCCAATTGTATGCCCGTAGTGTTAGTATGTAAAATTTTAAGACCTGTATTAATATCAAAAGAATGACTTGTTCCAAAATATGGTTGACAAATTCAGAATAATAATTATTATTTAATAATAATAATAATAATTGGACAATTTGTAGAGCGCCGTTTTTGTGAAAAATCACCTCAAGGGCGTCAACATCTTATGTACGTTCCTTAACGCTAATGTTAAAATTTCTAGAAGTTTTTCCAATATAAAAAATTTACAATCATTACAAATTAATTTATAAACCCCAGATTTGTTAAAAAAATCACATTTATCCTTATTATTTAATTTAATATTTTTTAATTTGTTATTTGTATAAAAAAGCTGGCTGTACATTATTTGGCATGTTTTTAATTGTAATTTAATTAATGTACAACCAGCTTTTTAATGTACATTAAATACTGTGTAAATACAGGTGAAATTGTAAAAAATATTAAATCCAATAATCATAATAAAAATAATAATCAATGTGAGGAAAAAAAGCATGCTATCAATATTTCTAAAATTAGAGAAAGGAAATTCTATATTAATTAGATAAAGTTGATTACATAAAAAAGACTTTGGATTTTTTAACTAACTAACTAAAACTAACTAACCACCACGCCGTTTCCCCGCAGGGGTAGGCAGAGAGGACGGACCGCCACACAACTCGATCTTGGCACACACTCTTTGCCTCGTTCACATTCATACATCGTCTCATACATGCTCTTCTATTATTCCGACTCTTCACATGGCCCGACTCAAGTATCTGATTCACTTGGTCGTGCCATGTCTTCCTCGGGCGTCCCCGACTTCTTCTACCATTCACATTTGCATCATATATTCTCCTTACACTCCTTTCCTCGTTCATTCGCTCTACATGCCCAAACCATCGGAGAGTCCCTTTCTTAATCTTACACATCACGCTTACATCAGCCTTGCATTCTTTGGGGATATCCACGTTTCTCTCACGATCGTACATGGTTTTACCACACATTCGCCTCAGGGATCTCATTTCTACAGCATTCAGTCTGCTTTCATCCTTCCTCTGCCAGTTCCATGCCTCACTGCCATACATCAGGGTAGGTACCAGCACTCCATTATGGACGGCTAGTTTCGCGTCTTTGGACAGTTTTTTATTACCGCCTTTGGATTTTTTAAATACTGATAATTTTGAGATTATTAATAAGAATCCTATAAATAAATGCCAGGAAGAAATTTTAAATACTTTAAAATCTTGCAAAAGTGATAACATTTTTAGTTTATTTAAAAACAAAAAATTAACAATTAATAATCCACAAATTACAAAATTGTACAGTTTGGTAAAAATTCATAAATTAGAAAAACCTATAAGACCGGTTGTATCCAATTGTAATGCCCCTAGTTATAAGTTGGCTTCTACAATCAATAAATTAATTCTTGATAACAAAATTTTTAATCCTAAACACACAATAAAAAATTCCCTTGAATTAATTGAAAAATTAAAATCTTTGGATGTACCTAAAAATGCTATGTTAATATCATTCGATGTTGTTAACTTATTTCCTAGTGTTCCTCTTTTTGAAACTTAATTTATTATTAAATAATTACTAGATTCTTCAAACATTTCCAAAAACTTTTTACAGGATTTATATAAATTTTTTAATATTATTCTAAAACAAAATTATTTTCAATTTGACAATATTATTTACAAACAAAAAGACGGCTTAGCAATGGGTTCAAGCACTAGTCCCCTAGTAGCAGATATTTTTTGAAACAATTTTGAAGATAAACTTTTTAAAAGTCGTGCGTTATTATTAAAATATGTGTATTTTTGGAAAAGATATGTAGATGATATTTTTTTGTATATGGACTGGCACTAATAGACAATTAAATATATTTTTAAATTTCATTAATACTCTACAAAAATTTAAATTTTCCCTAGTAATTGGAAATAATTGCAGCTTAAATATTTCTATCATTAATAATAAATTTGAATTTAACATTTTTCGTAAAGATACATATACAGATACCATTATACATGAAACATCTAATCATCCATATTCACAAAAATTAGCAGCTTTTCATACCTTGCTAAGTAGATTAATTAATGTTCCTTTATCTTTGAGTAATTCTAAAATAGAATTAAATACTATTAAACAAATTGCAAATAATAGTTTAATAACGGTTATAATTCAAAATTAATAGACAATATGTTAAACAAAAAATATAAGAAAAAGTTTTTTAGATCTTTTGTTTATCCACACGTTGTTGAAAATGATAATAATTGGAGAAAATTTTTATTTTTAAATAATAGCATTTCAAATATAATTAAAAACATGCCAAATAATGTACAGCCAGCTTTTTATACAAATAACAAATTAAAAAAATTATATATTAAATAATAAGGATAAATGTGATTTTTTTAACAAATCTGGGGTTTATAAATTAATTTGTAATGATTGTAACTTTTTTATATTAGAAAAACTTCTAGAAATTTTAACATAGCGTTAAGGAACATATTGTTAACTAAAAAAGGGCCCCACGGCTAAGCGCCAGTGTTAACTAAAAAAGGAAGGGCCCCCAAGTTATAGCAAACCTGTTTCCGGTGTCTAGCTCAGTCGTTCGGTGGTAGAGCAGGCTCTCTTCACCCAGGGGCGGGTGGGCAGCAAGAAATGGTTGATTGGGGAAACTCCACACATGATTCGTCTCAAAACAAAGAATGATTCGGGGTAACAAAAGCAGTGTATTGTATTCTAAAATTGGTTACATTGTACATGGATTACATCAGGGTAAATTGGCTACCTGAATACTAGCTATTTCTCTCTCCAAGTCTGGGTTTAACGCGCAGGTGCTAGGAAATTAACATGGACACAATGAAGGGGAAAAGGAAGCAACTCACGGCGTTTGTCGGGCGGCAATGTCGTCACGTATTCCATACGTTATTTGGACATCTTCCAGCGTAGAAAATCACTCCGGAACGGGGGTCCAACTGTAATTTCTCCCCGTTCACAGATTAGGACTACGTAAATTCACATGTTAGGTTTAACGGCCTACGGCGCGAGTCAGAGCGCGGGTCTGGTTACCTCGGCGGCTCGCTTGTTTCTCCCGCGGCGTGGTCTCTGCGGACCGAGGGGGGAGCAAAACGGGCAGCGGGGGGAAAGCGTCCCGCTGTTGGGTCAGGCCACTGAGCGGCCCCAATCAGCGAAAACTTCCGGTGTTGCCGACTTCGCGAAACACTCCTTCCCGAAAAATTATCATGTACCTACTTGTGTTACATAACACTTCCCCCCCGCGCTTGGTAAAAAAAGCGACGTGGCAATGGAGCAATAGGGCAACAATCCTCTATGCCTCCACAGGGGGTTTGACAGAATTGACAAAGGGACCTCAGGACTTGAGAGACTTTGGTTGACTAGAGAAAATGCCTAGCTAAAACATAAAACAGAACAGCTTATGCCATAGGCTAGGTACAATGTTTGCAAGGGTAGGGAGGAAAGGTACATGAAACATAAGGACCGAACAGTTTGAAAACAAAATGGTGTGAAACAACATACAAAGTTATGCAATTGGGAAAACAATCAATAAAGTTATGCAATTGGGAAAACCATCAACAAAGTTATGCAATTGAAACACGTGAATTCAAACTTTTGTGAGAAAGAACAACAATGCTTATGAATATGACTCTAAAGGTTTCATTGGTCTGGGAGCTAAGTTTGCGGTGCGTAGATTTGTTTGGATTTCGAAGGGTTTCGAAGAATTGCGAAGAAGACGTGGTTTCACAGACTCTAAAAGGATTATAATATCACTGTAATCTGACCCATTTGAGACAACACTCAGGAGTACACTAGGTCTTAGAAAAAAAAAACACTTCGTTTCATCGTAGACGTCGAAGGTTGCGGAGTAGAGACTGTGGTTGCAGTGCCGTGGCTATGGTTACAGAGGTCGTTGAAGAGAAGAATCCAGGATCTGCAGACATGCCAGTACGAATCCTAATATGCTATTATGGTAAGCACGGATCGTATATAATGGTTATCGAAGCATAGTGTAGCTCAGAATAACTTGTAGAGATACGCATTCAGCGGATACTGGGGAGTCAAGGTAATAATGGTTTACACAAGACATGGTATACGTCACTGCATGGCAGAGCAAGAGACGGTATAACTGGCTTTGGCAGCAAGAGCAAGAACAAACCTAGGGGCTAGCGTGCCCAAAAGGTAGTTCAGAGTGTCATTATGTATATTGGGACAACTCGGCTTGCAGCGGCACAACAAGACGACATACATATGTGCGGTATGGTTTGTGCTTTCAGGAACAAATGTGTAGAACATCACAGCGAAGGGACCTTGTAACCACAGCGAGGGGACCGCCAGGAAGTGGAGCTCAGCTTGGCTGCCGATGGGGACATCCTTCTGGGCTTCTTTTTAAATCCGGGAGAAATTATTATTAAAAGCCAAGATTCTTGAGATTTACCTGCCTAGAGACCAATGAAGAAAAGGTTTGGAGAGACTTAAAGTGATAATCCGAGCTCTTCAGTGATATTCAATTAAATATCATCAAGTATTCTTTAAAATATTGGATAATAATTCCACTGAGGAGTCATATTGTAGCGGGCTGGCACAACGCCACTGGATTTTCTTAAAGTGATAATCCGAGCTCTTCAGTGATATTCAATTAAATATCATCAAGTATTCTTTAAAATATTGGATAATAATTCCAATGAGGAGTCATATTGTAGCGGGCTGGCACAACGCCACTGGATTTTCCAATTAATCTTCTATAAACGCAAAAATATTTATCTTACTCGGGGGTCTAACCGATGTAAAGTGATTGTGTTTTGAAAGTGCAAAAGTCTCAAACAGTGGAACAAAAATAGAATAAACATTACATCTTAAAAAAAAAAAAATAACCTCAAATATTGAATTGTACAACTACCCACAAAAATAGATTCATTCCTGTACTCAGTTGAAAATCTAATTGGACTTCTTAAACACAGAGGGCATTCAAGCGCTAAATAGTGATAAATCTACAAAAAATAAAAAGTTTTAAATCTAACCTACAACAACAAATTATCAAGAACATAAAAATAAAAATGAATCCTCCCGAATACACGGACTCTGCTAAGGGAGCTGTGGATGAATTGATTAATTGTATTCATGATAAAGCCAATAAATTTAACAAGGAACAAATTCATTTAATTACTATTAAAACAAATGCCATATTAAATTGGATGGGGCATTTATCAATACAGCTGTCTGAAACTAAAGAAAAGATACCGTCAACAGAATATAGAAAAATAAGTGAAAACCGAAATAATGCAATTAAAAATGAGTACAAATTAATGGTGACGTCGAACAATAGTGAGGACACATCAGAAAATATACAAAATAAAATTAAGCAGAAAATTAATTTACGTAAGGAAGGTGTTAAAGTAATCGGTCTTAATAAAATATCAAAAAAATAGATTATTAATAAGATGCTCGACAAAAGATGATGCAGAAAAAATGAGCAAAGTTATTGGAAAAGAATTTAAAGACATAAATTCCACAGAAATTAAGAAAAAAAAGCCAACATTAATTCTCAAAGGCGTTGATAATGACTATAAGGATAACATAATAGAAGATATTATTGAACAAAATGAGGATATCAAAGCTGTAACTCTAGAAAAACCAGAAACTGAGATTGTGATAAAAAAAAGTATTTAAGAACAAATATAATAACACGTCAAATTACATAATAGAAGTCGATTGTGAAATCAGAAGAAGACTGGTCCATACCGGAAAAATATACATAGGATACCAGAGAATACAAGTGGAGGATGCCAACCCTCTGGTCCAATGTTACCATTGTTTGGGATTCGGACATACAGCAGCTAGATGTCTACACAAAGAAAAGGAAAAACCTGTTTGCGTGCACTGTGCGGGTGAACATTTACACATAAACTGTGACAAGAAAGATAAAGATCCAAAGTGTAAAAACTGTGATGATAAAAATAAACTAAGGAAGTGGAATATAGACACTAGGCATACAGCGAACGACAAATTTAATTGCAATGTGTATAAAAAAATGTATATCTTAGCAAAAGAAAAAATAGAATAATGACAATTAATTCAATTAAAACCCTCTCTATTATTAATTAATACAGTTAAAAAACATATCACTAATGCATGCTTTAAAACTAGCTACAAAACGAAATATTGTATAATTTACATTTATCTTTATTCTATTTACTTAAGAATTTACGTAACTTTATTTTTTTCTTCTATATTTTTAATTTTTAATTCTGGCTTTAAAACTTGCTACCAGATGAAATATTATATAATTCACATTTATCTTTATTCCATTTACTTAGGAATTTACATAACTTTATTTTTTTCATTCGCATTTTCAATTTTTAATTCTTGCTTTAAAACTTGCTACAAGATGAAATATTATATATTTTACATTTATCTTTATTCTATTTACGTAGAAATTTGCGCAAATTTATTTTTTTCTTTTGTGTTTTTAATTTTCTGTATGCTACAATACTTACTAATTTTAAATTGTGCTCTTGACTGTCTCTTCTTATGTGTTACAAGCGGCATTCAAATTGAAATAAATATAATAATGACATATGTAAACCTACTTATCAATCATTATTCAAATAAATACTTAGGTTACTATACCTGGTTACTCAGAGAGGTTGTATTAAATTATCAAATTACTAGGACACGTATAGAATGTGAACTAATTGTGTATAAAATATGGCTTTAAGTAATTATCTGGAAGAAGATAATGAAGTACATTTTTTAAGAACTAACGATCTCCATCAGTGGTTAAAAATTAAAAAAAAAGCGATATAGGGGAATTGATTTGTATTCATGTAAATATCAGATCATTATGTAAGAATTGGGATGTTTTGCATGTTTATTTAAGAAGTTGTTGGGAGCGCATAGACATTTTAATGATTAGCGAAACAAATATACAAGCTGACCTAATTAATATGTATGAGATTCCGGGCTATTCAAATTACAACTATTGTCGTAATAACAAATCAGGTGGGGGCATATCGCTATATATAAGGAACAATCTGGTATTTAAACAATCACCACTAGAATCAAAATCTTTTGAAAATGTGGTGTTATTACGCTTCCAAATAAACAAAGTTTGAGTATATTAGCGATATATCGACCGCCAAATCTTAACAAACTATCGTTTATTAGGGAAATTGAATCTATTCTGACGGATGTCATAGGCCCTCGAGACAATGTTTTTTTTTCATGATCCTATAGTAAATTCCTATGAAAATATTCTTGCAAGCAATTATTTGATCAAATGTATAGACGGTGTGACGCGGGAAGCAATTGTTACCGGGCGCATAACTCAATCATGCATAGATCATATATACGTTAGGTACAGTAACGGGCTTAAACAAGTGGACTCGCTATCAGCATGTGTATGCGAGATTTCCATAACAGATCATTATATGACAGCCGTTAACATTAAATATGATGTGCAAAAAGAACCATTAAAAAACATAAAGAAGGTAACTATTTTATCCCAAAAACATATTGATAACCACATACGAGAAATACACTGGAATTCTTTACTTAGTGAACAAGAAAGTACTGTTTTGTATCAACAAATTAAAAATAATTTCATTAATTTATATGAAAAAAGCACTGTGTCATTTTTTGAAAAACCAAATAAAACACCCCATGCAATCAAAAAATGGATAACTACTGATATTTTAGAGATAATAAAAAAAGGGATTTATTGTTTCGAAGGTGGAAAAATTCTCCTCTTAATAAAAATTATGAAAATGAATACAGGTCCATGCGAAATAATGTCAACAAATTAATTACTAAAAGAAAAAATTGTTTTTTTAAAGATAAATTCAAATGTAGTTTTAATAATACTAAGCAAACCTGGGATGAAATAAATAAAATATTGGGAAGAAAAACTAAAAGTAATTGTGATAAAGTCATCTCACGATATGTGTTAAAGGAACAAACGGTGGAAAGTGTAACAAACCAATATGTAAATTATTTCTCAGATAGTATAAGCCAAATGTTGCACAGATGTGATTTTAAAGCATCCAATGTTAATCAAACAGAATTACCTCATAGTATGTATTTACCAAAAGTAACTCTTACTGAGATAAAAAATATTGTTAAAAAAATGAAAAATTCAAAATCCTTGGGAATGGACAACATAAGAATGTACGACATAAAAAGACATATAGATATCTTAGGACCCATTATAACGCACTTTGTTAATAGACTTATTATAGAAGCCAAATTGCCTAATGATCTTAAATGTGCTATTATTAGACCTATATACAAAGGAGGAAAGCACTCAGAAATAGGAAACTATCGACCTATAAGTATCTTGCCTGCACTGGAAAAAATATTTGAAAAATATATTTCCTTAAAATTAAATAATTACTTAGAAAAATTTGGCATTATAGACAAAAAACAATATGGCTTTCAAAAGAAAAAAAGTACAGAGAATTTATTACAGGATTTTTCAAATTATATTAATAATGAATTAAACCATAAAAGACATGTTTTAGTACTATTTATCGATAACTCCAAAGCATTTGATACAATTGACCCACAAAAATTATTAAAAATCTTAGAAGCAATTGGAATTAGAGGAAATCTACTTAATTTGTTTAAAAATTATTTATTTAATAGACATATCTGTGTAAAAATATTAGAAAAAATGAGTAGGAAGAAAAAAATGTGTGCTGGAGTCCCGCAGGGGTCAATTTTGGAACCAACCCTATATATTATATTTGTATCAATAATGAAAAAACTATTTAAATATGTAAAACACTTTGTATATGCTGACGACACTGCTCTTGTCATATCTGATGAACAATTATCCAATGCGATTAAATGTATGCAACATGACTTTACGTCCCTGATAAAATGGTCACATGACGCAGGTCTAATCATTAATACAAAAAAAAACTAAATTGATGCACATACGATCTCCACATGCTTCATTTCAGAAAACGCCTAAAATAATATCTCATGACTTTATGTGTATTCATCAAAACATTTTGCAGCCCTGCATGTGCGATAGTATAGAACTTGTAAATGAATATGTTTATTTGGGAGTGACTGTTGATTGTAATTTCAAATGGGATATACAAATAAACAAAATTTGTAAACGCCTGAGGGCGATAGTGGGTAGGCTGTACAAACTGAAATGTTTCGTTCCGGTGAATATTTTAAAAATTATTTACTTATCACTCGCAGAATCAACTTTACGATACGGATTAACTACTTGGGGACACTCTTGCAAAACTAATTTAAACCGCCTACAATCAGTACAAAATTCTATGATTAAGTTATTAGTTCAAAAAAATATTTTTTCACAGAGACGAAACATTTCATTGTTGTATCAGAATTTAACAATATTACCGGTGCAGGCCTTATTATGGTATAAAATATTGATTCAGCATGTATCTGAGTCTGATTATAAGAAGAAAGTGGAACATGAGCATAATACGAGGTTCACAAAGAATGAAGGAATGCTTGTTCCAAAATATAATAATAACTACGGACGGCGAACCCTGGAATTTAACGTGCCGAAAATATTTAACATGTTACCAATTAATATAAAAAATTGCGACTCTACAAATAGATTCAGATATATGCTGAAACAATGGTTACTAAATAGAGATTGTTTATATTATTTAATGTTTGTTAATTGTGTCTATTTGTATAGTTATAGTAATAATAATAATATATGTATGTATGTTTAAATTGTAATTGAACATTAACATCCTGTTGACAAACTGCTTTATTGCGGTTTAACGGGATTGTATCTCGAAAACAATAAATAAAAAAAATAAAAATAAAATAAAAAAAAGTTTCACAACCACAGACCCAGAGAGAGAACGAGAGATTCCTAACTAAAAGTTTTTTTTTAACATTTTCCTCTATTAGGATAACCTGGCGTATGCCGAGTGACAAAATGCCTTGGTTGAAAAAACAACAGGCCTTCCATGGCCTATGTTAACATAAAGGTGGTAACATTTTCGTAGAATTTCAAAGAACAAGACAAATAAGTCGTGAACGAGTCACGGCAAAAGCAGAGAAACCAATTCATGAATAAAGGTTGTCCGAGAGACAGACGATACGCCACGTGCATACCATACATATCCAACATTCATGAATGTGTTTCATTAAAACTAAAATGAAAATGGTGAGACATACGTAGAGAGTGAGGGAGAAAGCCTGCTGATAACTGGTCAATTTACCGATTCGCACTCCCAGTGAGGGCGAATTATGGTCAACAACAGATTTTCCACCTCATACCATATACCTGAGAACATGATGGTGAGGAGAAAGGAAAGGAGTTGAGTGACGAAACTTGCTGGAGACTGGACTAATTTCCACTTCAAACTCCATGTGAGAATGAAACATGATCAACTAGCAGATTTCATGACTCTTTACATTTACCAAAGTGGGTTCTTTTAAAAACAATGAGATGAGAATTTGAATACACATTATACCAAAAGGCTAATCTTTCGCGTGTATTTGACAAAAGATTAGGGGTCATTTTAAAACTTCTACATGATTGTGAGAAAAGACAGACCCTTGCTCCAATTTCACAAACCTGGGGGTTTTCTTGTTCGTTCCCCAGACAACGAGTTATGTAAAAAGGGCAGAGATTGCATCATAAAAGATGACACACGATATTGTATCGTTCGCACGAATCACGGTGAGTATTTTCACGTCTTCACGTATGGCGTACAGAGTATACAAGTACACACAAGATACAACTCAATTATAGACAGAAGTCAAAGAGTGTTATACAATGCATCTTAAAGAAGATAGCAAGGCCGATATTATGTCGTTCGCACGAATCACGGTAAGTATTATTGTTACGTCTCCACGTCTCGTGTACAAGGTTGCACACAATTATACACACAAGCGGTACTCATGACAAATTAATGACACACGACCAAAATACAAAAGCGGTACTCATGACAAATTAATGACACACGACCAAAATAATAACATTTAGTTATAAGCAAAAGTAATTATAACGAACTTCTCGTATCATGGCGGGTATTCTGAGGATCTCTCCTATAATGGTAGATGTAAGGATCTCTCCTATTGCGTAACAAGATTACGTTTAAATACAACACAATAAACGTTACCAGTAGTATTTTAATACCATAAGTGAAGATTTGTTAGATTAACACTAGAAAGACCGGGTACTGCTCCATACCTATAAAGACCACGACCGTCATTTTGACGGCTGATCACTTTTTTCAAATTGGGAAGCGGATATGAGTACCGCTGCTCCGGGAACCATTTATTGGATAACCAACACCTCTGCCATAGGACACTCCAAGTGGTTTGCTACGTTTAGTGACTTAGAAGGGGTATCCGGGTTCATTGGGTGAGGTTTATCTGGGTCTAGATGGCGAATACGTTTGCCTACCTACTGCGTAGTTGACCGGGTCGGGAGACACTTGTTGAGGGAGACCTTATATTTTCCTCTTCAGCAGGACCTTTCTCGTCCCGTGCCTTGCACCGCATTGGGAGGGATGATTCATTCGTCTGTCACTCATGTATAGATTTACGAATTTTTCATATTCTTCTCTCACACTTTTTTCTTTCCCAGAACTTCCTCTCATTCCTTTCCTTAAAAACACCAATGCACACATAAATGCACACAGCATTCCCAAAGACAACATAGGCCCTGAGGGTTTTTTCCCCGGGGCTTCCTGGAAAAAATCATGTGAGTGCAAAATGCTGTAATTTTAGTACAAGCATTGTTATGTTTGTACGATATCGAATTGTTACATTTTTTATAAAATGGAATGCACTCTCCGCAAACGAGTTTCTCAGAATTATCGCACGTGTCATTAATTTGGTTTTTATTATATTTTTTTATCAATTTGGCACTGTCGTCTTTCAGAGGTTTTATTTTCTGATTTCTTTTCTTTTTATTTACATTAGCTCCACAAAAAAGCCCTAAGGAAAATAATTTCCCTCAAGGCATTTGTCATCTTTTTGGATGCTGTGTGGAAGGTACCTATAGGGAAAGGGAGAAGAATAGGTTCTGGGAATGAAATGAGGTATGAGGGGTGGCTAGGAAACTGGGGTTCAGTGTGTTCAAGATTGGCGGACTTATGAATCTGTTCCCACCACTGCGGTGCAAGGCAATGTTCTGAGAGTCCTGCTGGCGAGGTCAAAAGATCACCCTCAACCGTTCTTTTCCGAACTGGCCTGCCACGCAGTTGTTTGGCAGACGCATCCGCCGCCAAGATCCGGACAAATCTAACCCCATGAACCCGGGCACCCCTGCTAAGTCACAAAACATAGCAAACCTCTTGGAGTGACCTATGGCAGACGAGTTGGTTATCCAATAAATGGTCAAGTCAAGTCAGTTATTCAGAAGCAAACGCACCTGGATCAACTATGGTATTTGTATAGATACTCTAATACTCCAACAAGCCATAAAATATATTTGGACGAGAGATATATTTTTTTGGTATTTTTGTAAATTATGTGACAATGATGAGTTCGATGATACGCGATACCGAAAGAAAGAGACAGACATAATAGTACTATCATAAACGAAGAGGAATGGGTATGTTGTTAACTTGGGTAGAGAAGGTTGTAAACAAAGTCAGCATTATGGCCCAAACCGTCACACTGACGGCGGCGGTCTTTGTAGGTATAAGTCAATATATCTCCAAAAGTAATTAAGACACGTACCTATTTTTTTCACCATAGTTGTTAAACCATAAATCATGAAATGTAAAAAAAAATCAAACCTATACAATAATTATTAAGCATTATATCGTCATTTTACTTCGGGCTGCCGTCAAAATGAAGGCTACGGTCTTTCTAGTGTTAACTAACTCCGTAGCCCAAAAGGCGTACGATAGAACAACAGAGAAGATAGACAATTTGATGTTACTTCACATGTTACAAAGTGCGAGGGTGATGGCAGAGTATATTTCTACTTACACCAAGTATTAAAACACAGACAGACCTATAATGGTTTTACATACTGCCTATTGTAGCAACCTTTAGTGAGGAAGACAAAAGGACCGGTTGTGGTTTTACATACCTTTTGTATAGCTACAAACGTACCGCGTGATGTACAATTTTTTTAAAGTTGTAAACACTTGGTTAAATGAACACATAAAAGTTGAATGTGAATTCGAGAATCAGGATAACCATGAGGTTTTATTAACCTGTCCCGTAGGGTTGAAACGTGCCATGCAAGACATACGTAACGTAAAAGCAAAAAAACAAAAAAAAACAGTGACTTTGTTATAACAACCAAAGACCGGATGATTCGGTTTTACGTACTTTAGTTGAAACGAGCCAAATTGATTTATATACAGGATTATGAAGACCAATCATTGGTTTTATAAATACGAATTCCAAAATGGACGTGTCGATATCCAATTTGGGTACATAAGCATGAATTTGGGTAGGACGCCATCAATTTTTAATTTAAGAAGAAAAAATTAAAAAAACTTATATACACGAGAGGCGACTATGTAAGTAACCACTATTTGATTTTCATACTAGAGATACCTCGGAAGGTTTTACAACTCACGATGAACAAAAGAAAAGGATTTTTTTTTTTTAAATAGTTAACTGGTTCTGAGTCGGAATTTAACACTTTGGAATTTACAAAACCCGACTTCTAGAACGACACGCCGATGGGCAATTGTCAACTACTTCACATGAACAAAATAAAACCGGTGAGAAAGTTCCTTTCCACACGACAAAAATGCAACAAAAAAATAGGAGAAAAATTACAAAATTACATGACAAGGCAGGATATGACATGGCATGAACATTGCATAGTGTACGTGTTGAGAAGCAACAAATGGGCTCGCGACTTCCCAAACATTGAAACTCGGAACGGTGTCTCCGTTCCAAAGTGATCAGTTTTAGAACAGGTGAAAAAAAATGAAAAAAAATTGCCGCGAGGGAAAGAAAACCAGTGCAAAAGCAGCATTTGAAAGTACCTTCAATGGGAGAAGCAATAATTTACAAAATAATTTACAACTTGTTTCATTAACGAAACGATGGACATGTAATTGACACTTTACACGCCAACAATAGTAAGACTTTGCAAGCTTACAAAAAAAATGTGATGACACACAGTGTTGTTTTGTGCAGAACCCCATCTTTGCATTTTGTTTTTTGAATGCGGTGCAAAGGGGTTAATTCCGGCGAAATAATTTTTATAAAATTCCTCCGCAGCACATCCAATGGAATGTTTTTGGAAACACCATTGTACTTGATTTTCCCGGAGAAGAGGTCGTAGATTTTCTCTTGTGCAGTGATGGATGCAGTATCTTGTTTCACTTTGGCAATTGTTCCAGGTTCTTTACTAGGGACAAGAACTTCCAAAACTTGGGTAGTAACACGTGGGTTGTTTTCATTCGATGAAGCGAGGTTTATTCTTCTGATAAACTTTTTGTTAAATAACAATGCATAAGCCTTCATTGCAGCTTTTGATTTGTTTATTGGTGAAAGTCCTCTGTTTTTCAAAGCAAACTGTAGTTGAGACTTTGATAAACTGTGGACATTGGGAATGACACCCAGGTCTGATGACGCATATGCTTGGTTGTCTTCCATTGTGATGAACTATGGAAGAAAAAAAATTTTGAAATTTTGTCAAAAGTGTCAAATTTTAGAAAAATTTGCGCAGGGGTTCCCCTAGAAAACGTAATTTTTTTTTTGTAGACACTTTTATTCACTTGGGAACACCTGTACCGAAAAGAGAGAAAAAAAACTCGAAATTGCACTTTCCGGAGGAAACACAACACACTTTTTAATGAAAACAACCTATTTAAACTTGGAATTATTAGATTGTTCATCTAAAAAAATCATATTATTAATTTTTGTGTAATTTGATTATTCACTTTTTTATTGTTTAATTAAAAAACACTTTTGAAAAAAAGGTCACTGGAGTGTTTTTTTTAACAGCTGACACTTAATTCACTTCGCAATATTGGAAAACACTGTACCTGTATAAACACATTGGGAAAGGAAATGTCATTAATTATTGACGAGATGAGATTAAAGCTGCAAATTAACAACACTTCTAACAAAACAATCGTAGTGAAGTTGAAAAGAAACATCTCTATTTCGTTTGTTCGTTCAGGAATAAACATGAGAATAAAATATTATTTCGAATGTGATTTAATCAACTAGGCCTTCTCTCTGTCGGCCATTTGCATGTTCTATCCGTCCGCGCGCGCAAGCATTCCCGCGCCTGAACGACGGTTGGGATTTCGCGCGGAAACAGAAGTTTTCAGAAAGATTCCGATGGCTGCGCACATTTGTATGCGTGCTATTTAACCAACGGTTTTTTTACATGATTTTTGTCTCCCGACTTCGTAAAAATCACTGTTTTACAGCGGTTTTCACGAAATTCGGCAGGGCAATAAGGGACATATGATAGTAAAGGTTTTTTTTGAACAATTAGTTTCCCCCGAAACGGCTCACGTGTGGAATTTCAAAGGTGACAAACATGAAAAAAAAAATCAACCACCTCTTGTGTCCCCCAGTTGCGGCGCCAGTGTTAACTAAAAAAGGAAGGGCCCCCAAGTTATAGCAAACCTGTTTCCGATGTCTAGCTCAGTCGTTCGGTGGTAGAGCAGGCTCTCTTCACCCAGGGGCGGGTGGGCAGCAAGAAATGGTTAATTGGGGAAACTCCACACATGATTCGTCTCAAAACAAAGAATGCTTCGGGGTAACAAAAGCAGTGTATTGTATTCTAAAATTGGTTACATTGTACATGGATTCTCTCTCTCTCTGGTTTCAATCCTGGGATTGGTTTGCAGCAATTTCCTCTAATTTTCTTTTCCATTCTTCCCTGTCTTGTGCGGCTCTTTTGAGTTCTGCATATGATGAGCAGCGCACATCCACCAGCAAATCGTCCAGGTACTCTCGGCGTGGGCGTCCCCTAGAGTTTGTCCCCTCGGTCATACCCTCCATTATGGTATGCAAGAGGCCTTCTTGTCGTATAACATGTCCGATCCATCTTGCACGCCTTTCGGACAAGGTCCTGAGCAGGTGCCTTCCTCCTTCGATACTTTGGAGAACCTCCTCATTTGTAATGTGGTCTCTCCAGGAAATTCCTAATAATCTTCTATAGGACCACATCTCAAAAGCCTCTAGTCTCCGTTTATCTCTTTCGGATAGGCACCATGTTTCGCAGCCGTACATCAAGATACTCCACACATAGGTCTTGATGAGGAGTATTCGCAGTTTTAGGTCTATATTATTTGATTCAATTACTTTCGACCTTTTATTGAATGCAAGCCTAGCCTGGTGTATACGGCATGGATTACATCAGGATAAATTGGCTACCTGAATACTAGCTATTTCTCTCTCCAAGTCTGGGTTTAACGCGCAGGTGCTAGGAAATTAACATGGACACAATGAAGGGGAAAAGGAAGCAACTCACGGCGTTTGTCGGGCGGCAATGTCGTCACGTATTCTATACGTTATTTGGACATCTTCCAGCGTAGAAAATCACTCCGGAACGGGGGACCAACTGTAATTTCTCCCCGTTCACAGATTAGGACTACGTAAATTCACATGTTAGGTTTAACGGCCTACGGCGCGAGTCAGAGCGCGGGTCTGGTTACCTCGGTGGCTCGCTTGTTTCTGGCGCGGCGTGGTCGCTGCGGACCGAGGGGGGAGCAAAACGGGCAGCGGGGGAAAGGGTCCCGCTGTTGGGTCAGGCCACTGAGCGGCCCCAATCAGCGAAAACTTCCGGTGTTGCCGACTTAGCGAAACACTCCTTCCCGAAAAATTATCATGTACCTACTTGTGTTGCATAACAATATAAGATGTTTAAATAATAATTATTATTCTGAATTTGCCAACCATATTTCGGAAACCAGTCATTCTTTTGATATTAATACAGGTCTTAAATTTTTACATACTAACACTACGGGCATACAATTGGATAATTTAGAAATTTTAGAAATTAGAAAAAGCATTAAAAGTAAATTAAATATTATAAATAACCAAACATTTTTAAAAAATAGCCATCTTTTAAATTTATTTTCTTATTAATACTTACAATAATTATAATTATTTATTTTTTGATTTAGACTAATTATTTATTAATTATTTGTTCTTAAAAGTTTTTTTATTATCTAAATGCAATTTTATTTTTCCTAAAATATTTTTTGTATTTATTTTTGCATAACTATTTTTAAGCAATTAATCACCTCTACGTTTTAATATTTTGTCTATGTTATAGTTTATTCTAATTTGTCTTTACTTGTTTGTCATTTATTTTTCTTTATATTAACATATCCTGATAAGATTAACATTGTTATCGAAACATGTAGATATTGTTTATAATATAGTGGTTTATACAAAGTGATCTGTTATTCATTATATAATTAATGATGCCACAAAGTAATTTTGCGAAGTTTGAAGAAATATTGTCATACTTACACAGTTTAAAGTGAGTTGAATAAGAAGTTGAGGATTTTGTACTATACAATAATGGGTGGCCAACCTTTTCAGCAGCCGGGCCAGATTTTAGAAATGAGATTTCCTATCGGGCAGCACAACAAAATTTATTTTATTATTCAAAGCAAACAAGAAATATATTGTTTTTTAAGAAGATATTGCAAACATGAGAATCAAACATATTTATTAGATAATAGTTAAGCATTAAAAAAAATATTAAAAAATAAACAAAATACAATAAATTTTGGTAAGACGTCAGAACTAAGTGTATCAATTTTAATAACGATTGATGCTGTTGCTAAACGCAAACAGTTTTCCAAATGCTCATCAGTGATTCGTGTTTTCTTTTGACATTTAATATGCTTCATTCTACTAAAAAGCTGATTACACATGTGTTTCCAAATAGCGAAATCATCGATAGAGCATGTTTGTAATATGCGGTATATCCTTGTCCAAATATGTTTAGTAAAACTCTTCCAAATAAACCTGATTGAATTTCTCATTTAACTGTGCATCACAACACTTTTCACAATGTTCCATTGGTAAAATTCCTGGCAATAAATTTATGTCTACGGAGAATGGCGTTGCAAATGCAGCATAAAGCACACGATCCTTTTTAAAATAATCTAGTAACCGGTTATGAAATTTGTGTGACATCTGGCTGCAATAACATTGTAGGAAAGTGAGTGAAGATTTTTGTCCTTAACTGTTGTTCCCAAAGCCCAAGTTTAATTTGGAATGCGGAAATAAGATCATACATGTTATTAATTAGTTGATCTTTCCCTTGTACACATTTTCATTAACAATATTTAGGTGGCTAACTATATCGACCATAAATGCAAAGTCGCTAACCCACTCCTTGTCTTCAAATTCTGGGATACTTTTTGACTTTTCTTGCGAAGAATGATTGTATTTCTTGCTTCAAATCAATCACTCTTTTTAACATATTGGCACGTGTCAGCCATCTTACTTCTGCACAAAATGTAATGTCATTAAACCGTGAATCTAAAGACTTGAGAAACTCTTGGAACTGACGGTGATTCAACCCCTTCGATTTAATAAAGTACCTACACTGTTTTGATGATCACCTTCGTGACATATCTATTTTAAGGGACTTAAATTCTCCTTTAATACAATGAAAATTTAGCAGCGAAATATTACCAACTTTGTAGGCCTCATTTTCAATCAATTTTATTAAACCTTCGTGTTTCTCAACCATTGCTGGAGCACCATCTGTTGTTAAGCCCGATAGGTTGTTGAGCTGTAACGAAAAGCGATTCAACGTTGATATTACAGCTCCTGACAAATCTCGTGAGCATGTAGTGCCCTTAAGTGGATACAGTACCGCTAATTCGTATATTTTGTTAAAATGGACATCAACACCCCTGCTAAAAATCTTCACTTAGGCGGTATCAGTTAGGTCTGTTCTTTCATCCAATGCTAGATCATAAAATATGAGCTTAGTTGCTCGATTTTTCAAATTATTTTCAATATGTTTTCCAATGTCGTCGACACCCTAGCAATAGTTTGTCGAGACAGGCTTATTTTAGAGAAATCCGTTATTATGTATACTAAAAGAAAAAATGTGTGCATATGCCCCGCGGGCCACCAGTAGACACCCGGCGGGCCGTGGATTGGCCACCCTTGCTTTACATAACCAAAATTATTATAAAAAAATATTGCAATTAACCTGCCACTGGTGGCGTAAATTTGACTTACATCGTCGGTGACCCCGGTCTCACGCACCGAGGTTTTTAACTGCCAGTTGTTCAATAATTTACTGTTCATGCTACTTTTCATTGGAAAGTTTATAAAATGATACCTTCTTCTGTCAATAAAACATAGGTATTCCTTACATCAATTCCCTTTTATTAACATAGCACAATATCTTTAGATGCATTAAAATTATGAGATATTTTAACAATATTTATTTAAACCCAACAATCTTAAATATTTAACGACAAAATCAGTCTTCGTCAGTCTTATGACATTTGAAACATAAAATTTTAAAAAACCTAAATGATAAAACTTTTTTACTTCTTCAAACCTAGCAAAATAACTTTATGGCATTATATATTATTTAATTAATAACAAATCACTTTGTATAAATTTATATCGACGGTCCCGTAGAATAAAGTCAGATCTGCAAAAAATCAAAAATCGTTTTTTTGGCTGATTTTAAATTTCTTTTCTTGCTTTTGTAGTCTGCGTTTTCAGATTTTTTTTATCTTAATTATTTCAGAAGTTATTGAAACAAACAAAGTCAGTTGTGACATACTGTCCGGAGAACATTGTCAGTAGTGCACAGCTGATTTTGTTCGCTGTCACAAGTCCGCCATTGGAAGTGCGCGCGCACAGTCGGATTGTCAGAATCTACTTAGTTCTTCGGAGAGTTCGAACGGTAGAGGCGTGCGTGAAGAATCAGTGCGTGCACATCAATATAAAAGTAAATTGTTGCTCTTTTGTTAGTAAGGCAGTATAAACTAACTATGCCTCGAAAATATAATAATCGTTTTAAATGTTTGCCTAGTAAAATGTGTCCAATTGAAGTGAATGAACAAAGTGCAGACAGAGATAAACGAGAACCAGGACATGGCTCTAACGTGTCAAGAAACATTAATTGTCGAATAAAGCAGTTAATGGACATTACAAATACCATTATTCATCCAGATCAGGATAATGAGAATGAAAATGAAGTTGTAATAGGTAAGTTTTTATTGTTTTCCTACAGAACTGCTATGATTTTAAATTACTTTATCGGGCCTCCCAAAAACAATGTCAGATTGTCATAACCGATAACAATCACAGAAAATAAATCATTTGTCTTTAAAATGAGAGTTTTTAGTTTACATTAATTAAATCATTGTTAGGTGGTACTTAAATATGTATAAGTGATAAAAAAATATGTGTCGCCGTAAAAGCACATTTAACATTTTTTGTTGGAATCTGTCAAGTAGCAGTGTGCAGGAAACAAAAATCCGACTTTGTTCTTGGAACATTTAAAATTTTTCTCGTGTCAGATGTTCACATTCAACATTATTCTTGGGAAGTTTTTTCAATACTACTTTGTTCGACAAATAAAAACCTCTTAAACACCTGTAAAATATATTTTTAAAGATTTATCTGCTGTGTAAATATATATTATTTAATAATATTATGATATTTTCATATTTGTATTTCAATAAAAAAATGTAATTTAATAAGTATTTGAGATTAACATATTCCATGTTTTTAGATCCCTGTTCACGTCATGAAGATACTCGGAATCATAATATAAATAATACGGATATTACAAAAACGATGAATCCAGATTTGAATTCCTTTGATTCGTCTCAGTCACCATTGGTGCAGGAAGAAGAAGGTCAATATTTTTTACTTTACTTACTTATTATTCAAATTATAAATGTACGTAGAATCAGATTTTCAGACACTTTTGAGAAACAGAGTTTATTTTTTTTTTTAAACCTTTTAGAGATTCCTGAATCACCTCTTCCTGATGGGGTTGCTAAAATGCAAGAGGAGTTTGGAGACATCATGGAGCATCTGTTGAAAGATTTGAATAGTCCACAATCCGAATCTCAGTCCGATCCAGAAAAAAAATCAGGTAGGTGTTTAAAAAGCGCATTAAAAAAAAGAGAAAAGATAAAATTTGCTGCTAGTATATTAAAAGAAAATTATATTTTGATTTTAGGCGTTTCTGAATCCGACCCTCCGCGGAGTGTTAATATTGGCCAAACAGCAGACCTGATGGCTGAAAATGTTTTTTCATCGCTGCTTGCTGAGTCAGGTAAATTAGTAAAACAATAATTGTATCTGAAACTATATAATTTTGAAAGTAAATTTTCTGAGACTTTTAATCGATGAAATTAAAAAATATTGTTGTTATTTCAGATATTCCCGGTTCGCCTTCTTCTGTTTCTGTGAACATAGAGTCCAACGGACAAAA
This sequence comes from Limnephilus lunatus, assembly GCA_917563855.2. NCBI lineage: Eukaryota > Metazoa > Arthropoda > Insecta > Trichoptera > Limnephilidae > Limnephilus > Limnephilus lunatus. The sequence goes on along the minus strand of OU830595.1, from coordinate 25,388,940 downwards.
TGAACAGCCGCAATTGCTGGAATTCAACGAAACTCCTGTACCATCCCCTGTGAATGGCCACATATTATGCGATGACAACTTTTGTGGCGTACACAATGAGGATTATACTATTTTGCCCATAGATTATTCTCCAAACTGTTCTTCGAATGCATCATCTCCAGCTTCTAGCATTAATACGAGGATAAATACAAAACGCCGCCGAAATCAATCGGAATGGGCAGATATCAAACGGAAATGTCTTAAAAACCTGGGTAAGAAGTACGTCACCAAACGTGGAAAATGTACGGACGAAAAGGTACTTGGCCCACCTTGCTCCTGTAAGCTGAAATGTTTCACACATTTTTCTACTGAAGAAAGATCAGATATTTTACAAAAATTTTGGAATCTGGGTGATAGACAGCTACAATGGAGCTTTGTTGTTAAATATACAACAAAGGAGAAGAAACGTCGTGCACTCGTTATTGATGTAAAACTTAACCGTCAGTACACATACAAATATTTCCTGCCACAAAAGTCAACGTTATCGTTGGAATCTGATAAGAAAAACGTCTGTAAGATATTCTTTTTAAATACTCTTTCTGTCGGGGAAAGAATAGTGACAACGGCCTGGAAGAAGTATGACGGATCGATGGACGTTCAGAAAGACAATAGAGGGGCCCATAAAAATCATAAAAAAATAATTGTCGAGGATGTGGTGAAAAGTGTGTGTGACCACGTACAATCATTTGTGCCGGTCGAATCGCATTATATTAGAAAAGATTCGACAAAGTTATATTTAGATGGAAGTCTCAGCATTGCTCGGATGTTCAAATTGTATATTGAATGGTTTAACCCAGACATATATACCAAAAAGGCGACATCCGAACGACAATACAGAGACATTGTTAATCAAAAATTTAACTTAGGTTTCCACATCCCTAAAAAGGATCAATGCGACCAATGCTATGCATTTAAAAATATGTCTCAGCCGTCTGATGAGCAGACAGAAGCCATCACTTTGCATCGCGAGGAGAAACAGTTTGCCCGGGACCTAAAAAATAACGACAAAGCCAAAGCTATCGCTTCTGATGGGTCAATCATATGTGCGACTTTTGATTTTCAAAAGGTGTTAACTTGTCCTCATGGTAAGGCGAGTATTTTTTATTATAAACGAAAATTGTCCACCTACAATTTTACTGTTTACGATATGGCAGCGAGACACGGGATCTGCTATATGTGGCACGAAGGAATCGCAAAACGAGGAGCCAATGAAGTAAGTAGTTGTTTGCTTGATTTCATTAAAAAAAAAGTTGAAAGGGGGGCTAAAGAATTCAGATTCTGGTCTGATAACTGCCCTGGACAGAATCGAAATAGAGTGGTTTTTAGCCTGTATTTATATGCAGCTAAAGAATTCGGAATCACCATTACACACAGCTTTTTAGAAAAGGGCCACACTCAAAATGAGGGAGATAGTGTGCACGCAGTAATCGAAAAAGCAAGTGCTCCTAGGACGATTTATAGTCCAAATGAATGGAAGATTCTCGTGAGATGGGCAAAAATTGATGAAAATCCCTACGAAGTTCGAGATATGTCGCAAGATAACTTTTACGACTTTAAAATACTGTTAAAGAATAAAAATTGGACTAAAGATACCCAAAATAAAACAATGACATGGAGCTGCGTCAAGCAAGTTCGTACCTCTGGAGATCATTCCAATCAGCTGGAGTATAAATATGACCTCAGAAAAGAGTTTCAGACTATCATCGTTCGTAATGCCACAAGACATTTTCATGCTATTGACATCGAACTTCATAAGGCGTATGATACCCCTTTGCCGATTCAAAAAGATAAATACAATGACCTTTTAAGTCTTTGCAATTCAGGAATTATTCCTGAACAATATCATGAATTTTATAAGACCATAACATACGGAAACATTTGTGTCAATGATGGTGACTCTGAATAATAATAATTTTATTATTTATTTAGGTCTAATAAAAATATTCTAATTCGAAAATTAGACTATTAATGTTTTAAGTTTATGTTATGATTAGGTACTACCCTATTATGTTTAAATTTTTGTTATATTTTCTTATTTCTTCTCTTTTAAATAATGTGATAGTCGTACTTATGTAACTGACTCATGTAACAGACTGGGATTGAATATTCCTCCCAGTTCTGCTAGATTAAAAAAAATAAAACTACGGATGTTTTAATTTTATGTTATGGTTAGGTACCATCCTATTATGTTTTAATTTTTGTTATATTTTCTTATTTCTTCTCCTTAAAAAAATAATGTGATAGTCGTACTTATGTAACTGACTCATGTAACAGACTGGGATTGAACATTCCTCCCAGTTCTGCTAGATTAAAAAAATAAAACTACGGATGTTTTAATTTTATGTTATGGTTAGGTACCACCCTGTTATGTTTTAATTTTTGTTATATTTTCTTATTTCTTCTCCTTTAAATAATGTGATAGTCGTACTTATGTAACTGACTCATGTTACAGACTGAGATTGAACAATCCTCCCAGTACCCAGTACTGCTAGATTAAAAGAAATAAAACTACGGATGTTTTAATTTTATGGTACGATTAGGTAACCTGTTATGTTTTTAATTTTTCTTATATTTTTCTCTTTAAATAATGTGGATATCTCATGTCATATCTGAGATTGAAATATCCTCCCAGTTCTGTTGGATTAAAAACAAATAAAAAATTGAATATATTATTTTCCCTGTTTTTATTTATTTAGTGTCAAATTCTTATATATAACTTTTATTATAAATGGGTTCCTTTACGTAATTATTACTAAAAAAATAGATTTACTTTTTTTTGGTAATATTAGAAACAAAAAAATATATACAATAAATTAGGTTGTAAATACGACAAAAACTTATGTTTGAATTCCAAAGAATAAAGTAGGATATACATATACGACACACATGTTTCATGCTATGTCCGTAGAACAATGTCAGATGTTTCTATACGACAACTCCTTGTCCGTAAAAAAAAGTCGGAAGTGATTTTTCTTAAAAACTACAACAATGTTGCAAAAAGCTGGTATACTGTATTTTTCCAAATAAATAAATAAGGGTTAATGCAAAATATCACATCAACTTTACATTTGTTTCTCTCAGAAAGAGTAAAAATGCAGAAAAAAAACTTTGAACAGCTCTCCTGCAAAACTACGATTTTGCACATCTGACATTGTTCTACGGGACCGTCGATATTTAACATATCCTGAAGAAGATAACATTGTTATTGAAACATGTCGATATTGCTAATTTAAAAAGTGGTTTATACAAAGTGATTTGTTATTAATTAGATAATACTTTGGTTTTTTTTAGGTAAATGTTCCGCTATTGAGTCCACGCTCAAAATACTATTGAGTCCACCCTCAAAACACACTTTAAAAAATTAAAATAAATTCTACTAGCTAGATAATAGTTAGTAATAAGTAATTTTAATTTTTCCCCGGCACAATATGGATTTCGGGAAAGTTTGAGTACCGTGAACGCCATTGAACGTTTTACAAGAATAGCCATAAAAAGTTTAGACGATGGAAAAAACTGTCTGGCTGTTTTTATAGACCTAAAAAAAGCCTTTGACACAATAGATCATAAAATTCTTCTCACAAAACTTAAAAAAAATGGCATATCTGGCACTCCACTAAATTTACTGATGACGTACTTGACAGGACGAACACAACAAGTACAAATAGGCCAACAAAAAAGCAATCCTCTTCCAATAAACTACGGCGTCCCTCAAGGAAGTGTCTTGGGACCAATCTTATTTCTCATCTACATAAATGAAATTACCAAACTTCCCATCAATGGAAACATAATTAGTTTTGCCGATGATACTGTTATGTTATTCCACGAAAAGGACTGGATGGACACTTATAAAGAGGCTGAACATGGACTAACTGTACTTCAAAATTGGCTTCGGATGAACTCTCTTACGCTCAATGCAATTAAAACTAATTATCTAGCCTTTTCAATAAACTCAAGAGGTCAACCGGGTAAAGAATACACTCTCAAATTGCACGAGTGTCAAAACAATAAGTCACATTGCTCTTGCCCTATTATAACAAAGGCAAAAAGTATTAAATATCTAGGAGTGGAAATAGACGAAAACCTTAGATGGGACATACACATAAATGGAATCACTAAAAAGCTCACGAGACTTGTATATTTCTTCAAAAACCTAAGAAACATACTACCTAGGAAAGACATAAAAAAAGTATTTTATGCCTTATGTCATTCCCGTCTTGAGTACGGAATTCTAGTATGGGGATCTGCTACAGCCAATCATATTAACCACTTAGATATTGCTCAGAAGAGCATTATAAAAACCATACTAAAATTACCCATCAGAACCCCCTCAAAAAATATTTTTAAGTGTTTTGACGTTCTTAATTTAAAACAAATATATGCCAAGAATATTCTTATACATCATTTTAAAAACAGAAAATCTCCTAATGAAACTCGGATACATGACAGAAGAGCCTCAAAAAAGGATATACGAAATGTTCCAAAATTCAAGACAAGTTTTAACCAAAGAAACCACATATATCTGGCAACTAAACTTTACAACACCTTCCTCTAAGTCTGAAAAAGATAGAAAAGATAAATAAGTTTAAGGAAAAAATCAAAACATGGGTGAAAGAAATTAATGCAGACATACTAGAGAATGTGTTAAAAACATCATAGAAACTAAATAACGGAAAATCAAAGAAATCTACCAGTCCCCCTCAGCACAGGACCACCTAGTGAGGAGGACTAAGAACAAACGGATTAAATATTTATATATATCATCATATCTTGTAATTGTCATCAAACCTGTAACTAAATAGTCACTAATAAAAAAATAAAAATAAAATTCAGTAAGCGGAATTGAAAATTATTGCGTTTTAATGGTTATTTTGTCAACTTTAAATACGCGAAATGTCATTTTTCAAGGACCGCCATGTTATTAATTACGATGGTAAATACGCACTTTTGAGGAAAAATCACTTTGTTTCAGTTAGATAATAATAAGAAGTTCATATTTCAATCTTCGTAAATGATAAATAATGCGTATTATTAATTATTTTGTTCGGTTTCATAAACACGAAAAATTATTACTCAGTATGCATGCAGTATTAAATTGTGCCGTGTGAAACTACAATGTACAAATCGCAAATAGATACTACCAACCTATAAACGAGTGGCTAGAAATAAAACACAGTCAATTTGATTACTTTAACGAAGTACTTAATTTGAATTATTTCACCCCTCACACGTAGAGCTCGTAGTGACTGTGCTCCACGGCACTTCAGGTTCAAAGATCGAATAACGGTTTACAAGACATTTCACTGTGAGACTTTTCTGTGCGGCAGACTGAAGTGGCACGGGGCGCGTATTTCCTTTTCCGTGTTCAATACGAGGCAACCATGCCTCGAACTCAACACGGGTTTGTAATGCCATTTTTTCTCCAAACCCGTGTCCAGTAGAAGGCAACCGGCATCCTACTGTGCACGGGTTTGTAACGCCAATTCCCCTCCCAAACCCGTGTTCAGTATGAGGCATGTTAAGTGAATTCATTATATACAAGTTTGTACCTGTATTTATAACAGAAGAACATGGAAAGAAATGTACTATAATAATTACACATACCCGCTAGACAAACCCTGCTTTGCGAAACAAACCATTCAAAACCTAGGATGTTTTTTTAAAATTATGATGACATGCGAGTTTATTTTAGAGAATTTATTTTCTAAGTACTATATTATAAAGTACTTATAAAATAAATTCTCTAAAATAAACTCGCATGTCATCATAATTTTAAAAAACATCCTAGGTTTTGAATGGTTTGTTTGGCAAAGCAGGGTTTGTCTAGCGGGTATAAAGTACTTAATAATAATAATAATAATAAATTTATTTCAGATAAAAATTATACAATTAAACATATGTGGAAACTTTGACTAGCCAACTAGGAATGGATCCTGTTTTAGGCCAGTCAAATTGACAAATTTAGTTCATATCATAATTTATTTTTTACATTGTTTAAGTATATAACATATTATTTAAAGAAGGAAAAAATGTGTTACAATTGAATTCATCATATAATCTTTAGATAAATACACAATTTTGTAATTATGAGAAATATCATATAAGCTTTAGATAAATACACAATTTTGTACTTATGAGAAAAAGAATACCCAAGTGAAGAGAAAAAATGAAGAATGCTCATGTTAAATGTGAATGTTTTGGAAAATGGAAAAAATGGAAAAATGGAAAAACTTATAAAATAAATTCTCTAAAATAAACTCGCATGTCATCATAATTTTAAAAAACATCCCAGGTTTTGAATGGTTTGTTTGGTAAAGCAGGGTTTGTGTAGCGGGTATGTGTAATTATTCTAATACATTTTGGTGGTGCGAATCAATTAAAATCCGTTCGTTTACGGGTGCAACAAAATTATTCACTAAAAAACTCAAAACGCCTTGAGAAAGAGGTAGGTTTCAGGGAACATGCCAAAGACCTACCTTTATTTCCTCGTCCTTTCCTTGTTAGGCTGCTGGTTTCTCAAGCAATGTCTTATTCACAATTAACACAAAAACAGTATTTGTATAGCGGCGGTTCAAGAAAAATTAGAGATATTTCACAACAATTGGCGGGTAAATTCCAATGACTACGATGTACGTAGCGAGCGGTAACAACAAAACACTACTGCGTGGCGGGCCAGAACAATACACTATACGTGCGAGCGCGTTGCTTACACGGCGGGTCAAATACAACAATGGCGGCAATAATAATCAAATATGCACTGCAACGCTTGTCTTGTAGCAAAACTATATGCAGTTCTGACAACCTTCAGGTCTTTGGCAAAGGGAATGGATAATTGGGGCATCAAGATACAAAAGGAACAGCGCTTTGAGCAATAGACAATTTTATAATTAAAACATCAATTGGCGCCACCATCCCCCTCGCCTTGAAAGGATCGCCCTTTCTAAACCATACCGTGATAGCATTATCGCAAAACAAACAAATATAACCAAATACTTATCCTAAATTTCCTAAGCTATTACTAATTCTAACAATAATAACCTATTATTGAGTCGGCAAAGGGTAAAGCCTTACTACCGGACGAATATATGTTCCCGAAGCTGTCTTAACGCGAGCAACGCGAATGACTTCGTCCTTTGCGGGGAAAACCTCGACAATTACTCCTGCAATGGAGGAGCGTTTTCGGTCCCCACAATTACTACTAAACCGACTTTGACAGGGTTAGCGGGAGTATTCCATTTGGGACGTACTTGCAAGGTATGCAAGTAATCTAACCTCCAACGTTTCCAAAATGATTGAATCAATTTATTGAGCAAATCATGACGCGATAGAAGGTTCAAATTATCCTCCTCGATAGTCATGGCTGGCAGGTGTTTCAGCGGGGTAGTCGTTAGGAAATGAGCGGGGGTTAACGCGAGAAGTTCAGATGGGTCTGAAGAGAGCGTCCTACATAGTGGCCTTGTATTTAGAATGTTTTCTACTTGTGCGAGCACTGTAGTTGTCTCCTCGAAAGACAGAATCTGATCTCCTATTACGCGAAAAAGATGAGTCTTCATACTTTTGATATTTGACCCCCAATTTCCACCAAAATGTGGTGCGATTGGTGCATTTAGATGCCAATTTATTCTATTATTGACCAAAATACATGCGAATTCTTCACCAAAATGTGAAGATGTTGAAAATGCGTGCAATTCATTCAACTTTCGTTTAGCTCCCACAAAGTTAGTCCCATTGTCCGAATATAAATTTGAAACGGGACCACGGCGGGAAAGAAATCGTTTAAATGCATTCGGAAACATTCGGTACTTAGACTTGACGCTAGTTCAAGGTGTATCGCTCTCGTTGTTAAACACACAAATAAGCAAATATATGCCTTTTGAGAACGAATTCCACGTCCACGTGACATGGTTACCTTCAACGGCCCGGCAAAGTCTATTCCGACGTGCGTAAATGGCTTTACAGATGGCGTGACACGACAATCCTTATGGTCGGCCATTAAGGGTGCGATTGTTTTAGGGTGTAGCCGAAAACATGAATTGCACTTATGTACTCGATTTCTAATTAAACTACGGGCCGATAGAATCCAATATTTCTGCCTCAAAATAGACATTAATAATGCGGGACCCGAGTGGCAATGAATTTCATGATAATGATCAACCAATAAATTCAATATGTGATCCTTTTGTGGAAGGACTATGGGGTGTTTTTGATCGTAATTTAAATCCGAATTAACTAATCGACCCCCTAATCTTATAAGTCCGTCGTGCAAAAACGGTCTCAGACGTTGAAATACGGGTTTACACGTTTTTCCTTGTTGAAGATTGCTGAACTCATGGGGAAAGTAAGCCAATTGTATCTCGCGAAATACTCTGAGTTCTGCGAACTCTAAGTCTGATCCACTTATGTGTCCTCGATATGGTAACACTTTAAGAAATCTAAATACGTAAACCAAACAACTTAATAATTCATTCCACGAAGAAAAGCGTTTTGACAAGTTGAGTATTTCATACTCCTCTAAACTAGAAGTCACTACCAACGACGTAGTCTTCAGTTCGGGCGGTTGCGTCACCATGGTGACGTCATAAGCGGTAATAGGCCACTGCTTGGGCCTCAATTTTATCCATGGCGGACCATGGATACATAGCGGGTAATCCAAAGGTTTTGGTTGCGGATGATCATGCGTGGAATGAATTATGTAACTGCCGTTGTTGCGGTGGTCACTCTCGGGCGGCGAGTGCAAAGATTGGTGCGTTTCCGGCGGCGAGTCGGAAATGGGTGGCGGCCGAGGGGAGGCCTCTTCCAATTTGGCGTCCTCGGATATGCCCATGGCGGGGGAGGGGGGTATCGTGGTGATCTTATACTCTCGTGCGTGCATTTTAACTTCATGGTGCGGTATTGTACAAGATGGCGTTTGATCCTCCTTATTTGGTGCGGCAGGAGACAAATTATCTTTCTCCAAATATTCACTAATAGTATTACTCATGTAAGCGTCTCTCAATTTAGGAGAGTTTTCCAATTTGCGTTTGAGGCATAAACTTTTATTTGCTATTACAAACGAATCCCCAAGTGCTCGCTTAGATGGTGAGGCTTCAATATACCTTCCACTTAAAGAATCTTGTGTCGTAGTTCTTTTATATATTTCCTCCCATTCACGGTCCTCAGGACCTTTAATGGACGGTACATTTATCTCTTCTAATTCCCAAAATCTTTTGAGACAAATATCCACTTGTTCGTCTATCATAGCAAAACAAGATATGGTAGCATTTTCTTCAATTCGGGTTGGTGCTGCCCCCAAAATAACGTATCCTAAAACCGTTTCTAAAGCGTGCAGATTATGCCTTTGCGAAGGGTCCTGAACCCTTTTTGACAACAGGAGATGCGGGAAGAGCTGAGCTCCTATTAACATATCAATTTCTCCTGGTTCTCCAAACGATTCGTCTGCCAAGGGTAAGTTATTCAAGTATGACAATGAAGGTATGTCCACTTTGGCGGTAGGTAAGCGTTCTGTTACCTTGTCCACTATCAATGAAGTTACATTATAATTTATTGCCCGATTAAAACGAGAATAAATGTTGGTATCTATCGAGCCTCTAATGGGTTTTGAAGCACCTCCAATTCCCTTAACTGTGGAACAAGACGGGCGTTGATATTCAAAGAAACCCAATTTTCTGCAGCAATCACGAGTAATAAAATTGCTTTGAGATGCACTATCTAATAAACATCTAATAAGATGTTCATTACCTCGTGAGTCCATAATACCTACTTGTGCGGTAGCCAACAAAACGGTACAATGTGCGTTGCGATTATAAGGTCGAACAGTTGAAAACGTACATAAAGCCACTTCAGGATTCGAGCTGCCTTCCTTTGGATCAATTGTTTGATCAGCGGTCTGGTTTTCCATTCTTTGGGTGTTCCAAGAATCTGACTGCTTTCTGCGTGACTCACCCTGTTCCTCAAAATGTAACATCGTATTGTGGCGACCAGAACGGTCGCCCCCTTTTGCCACAATCCTTGCGCCGCCACTGATACAGCCAGCATATTCTCGAATTATACAACCTACCTGCAGTTGTATTGTTTCACGCCGCTCACGGCTAAACATTTCGGGAAGCGCAGCGAAAGGCCTCGACTAACAGCCGTCACATTCTTACGGCCGCGGAATGTTCCAGAGGCTTCTCCGCTTTGCGCGGTGGCTCAACATTACTTGACGTTCCGGGTACTCACACGGTCGGCTATATAAAGCGCAGCGACACCGCGCTAGTCATTGGAGGGTGTCCAACCACTTTCCCACGGCGTTCTAAGGAAACATATGGTTTCCTCCTTCACCGTACACCTCAGGACTCTATTTTATTGAACGAAGCTAAATTTATTTGAACGACTCTAGACCCTCCAATGTCCATGCATACGGGGTTAGAAAGCAGTATGCAAGTCAGTCAGTCAGTTCCAGTCATTAGTGCAAGTAACATCACTAACACACATAGACAGTGCATCGAGTGATAACATCCAGTGCGGTAACCGCCAGGTCCACGGTGACGTGCCGGACCTGTGGCGGTGCATCATCATATCATCAACCTTCGAGAACGCAACAAGCGACACAATTGCCCACGACAAGTCCCACGGCGGGCCTTCTTGTCACGTGAGCGGCAACTCCTCAGGTTCACCGCAGCCATCTCCGCGACACCGCGTCGAGCATCCATCCTGGACGTCAAGGTCTTCTCCACCACCACAGTGCGGAACAACATGCTGGCGACATGCAGACTCGAGTTCTGCTACACCACTGCATCACCGACCTTCATCACATGCAACACCATAGAGCCACATCATCATCGCTCCTGTCTACACCGTTACTTTACTCCAAACTTACCATCGCTACGTAGCAGCAATAAAGACTGACTCATACATTGACAGACGTCTTTTCATTCCATCGTCCCCCGTCTCTGCCGATCGCTGCCCGCTCCCTCACTGGTGACCCCGACGTGATCGCCGCCTCGCTCCCTCACTGGTGACCCCGACGTGATCGCCGCCCGCTCCCTCAGTATGATGAAATTTGTTATTACATTGATGACAACTGTTAAAATCTGGAGTGATCCTTTTAAATAAAATCTCGTTCTATTTACACACTTTTCACTTTTATTTCAACTTATTGAACATGGACAATTTATAAGAAACAAAACCGGTAAGAATAACAACTGTTACACTAGCCCTGACTTATGAGCTGTTTTGAGTTTATTGTCAAGAAAGAACGAAAAAAACTTGATGCGAGCCTTTTTAAAGAGTAACACACTTCCTTCAAAACAACTAGTCATTTCATAGGAGTGGGAGACTAGAAGGTAAAACGAAATCTACAATATCGATCAATATCCTGATAATCATCCATAAGCAAGGACTCACACCATTTGGGTGAAACATAGTAAGCTGAATTAATTGACCACAGATGTCGGTAGCCTTCACTTTTTTAACATATTGCCCGGGGCGGGATTCACAAATTTTATTAAAATTTTGGAATCATAATCTATTTAAAATAAACTATAAAACAAACAAAATAAACCAAAAATCCTAAATCTAAGTACCTATACCACAAAAATACTAATAAAATAATTCAAAATAGCATAAATTAACTAAAAACCCTTTTTTTTATATCCTACACTGAACTTATAATTTAACTGTATAAATGCTGTTGAATTACTCTATTAATTAACTAAAAATAACTAAAAATTATTAATCCTATTAAATAACTAAAATATTCAAATGACTAAATTACACAAGTGTACATTAAATTTTACATATTAAAATTGTCCAATAACACAAAATAATATTGTTTACACTGAACACAACACAATTATTGTTCTTTTTTCTTCTTTCTTCTCAAGTCTTCTGCTTGATCCATCCAAGGTGTAGTCGAGAAGATAAGTACCATAGTGTAAGGTACATCATCAATCCTTGGTAAGGTCCGGGATGTCAATTACAGGTTTAGTATCTGACTCCAGGGGCATCAGACATATCTTTGTGATGGGCCTCACAAAGATTCCTTGAGGTGTTTTTAGGGTAACAACTCGTACTACTCCATCCGCTCAAGGGTGTGTCTGCAGAATTCGGGCCATTTTCCATAAAGGTGGAGGTAAATGGTCTTCCTTTAAGATCACCAGATCGTCCTTTTGCAGTGCCCGTTGAGTGCTGGTCTGCCATTTAGTCCTCTTTTGCAGTTCCATCAGGTAATCTTGCTTCCATCTAGACCAAAAAGATTGAATTAGCGAACTGATCCTCTGATATTGAGTTAGTCTGTTGTCTGGTATCGCCCGGACGTCTCTCTCCGGAATGATAGAGGATTCAGTGCCTATAAGGAAATGGTTTGGGGTGAGTGGTTGGTAATCATGGATGTCATCGGACAAGGAAGTTAATGGACGGGAGTTCAGACAGGCCTCAATCTGACAAATTAAGGTATACAAGAGTTCAAAGGTTAATGAAGAATTATTAGTGATTCTATACAAATGGAACTTTGCTGACTTAACTGCTGCTTCCCACAAACCTCCCTGATTAGGGGCTCGAGGGGTTATGAGCTTCCACTCAATACCTCTGTTCACTAAATAATTTTGAATCTTGCCGTTGTTTTCCCTCAAACTGGTGTACAGCTCTTTGAGCTTGCTGCAAGCCTTTTCAGGTTGTCCCCTACGGGAGATAAACCTTTTTAAAGTGTTCAAAAAAGCATTGCTAGATAAATCCGAAACTAATTCCAAGTGAACAGCCTTGGTTGAAAAGCAAATAAAGATACATAAATACGATTTCACGAGGGAAGCCTTTCTCAGCGTCCCACTTTCGGGTGGTAGATTTCCCATGATTTGATGACCGGTTCGGGGACGACATCTAAAACACACAACACATTTATGTAATATCTTTTTAATAGTATTTTTCCCAAAGATAGGCCAAAATTTTAGTCGTATTTCAGCTGATCTCAGTAGACATTTCAAGCTTGATTCCAATTCAGCTACACTTAAATTGCCTGAAATTCTACCTTTAACACTTCTGCAGTTATTGACAAATCGCAACACATATGCAGTAACTCTTTTCAATTTAACAAATGATGAGAATTTTTTAAATATCTCCCATTCTTGAACATCTGTGGATAATAGAATATTTTTGCCTTTGAGTTCCGGAGGGTTTGAACACGAAATATTTGATATAGGCCAAGCGTTGACTCCTTCGGTCAACCAACTTGGTCCATTCCACCATATTGCAGAATTTATCAATTTATCTGTAGTGGTTCCTCTTGAAAGTATATCCGCTGCATTGTCTGCTGAAGATACGTGTCTCCATCGATCTGGATCACTAAGTTCTTGTATTTCAGCTACTCGGTTTGCAACGAAAGTAGCCCATCTCGTAGGTTGACTTGATGGTTTCATTATTACATAAGAAAAATAATCAGATTCATTATTCCATCTTAATCCTAATATTTTCTCAGTCTTTGGATTGTCAGTAATAATTTTTTCAGAATTGCCTGATTCGGCAATCTTAGCTTGGCCCGACTCGGCTGACAACTCCAAGACATTAGACCTCCATTTCCTCAAGGTCATCCCCGCAGACAAAAAGATGCTGATTAATTGCTCTTTTAACTCTCTACAGGATTCCATGTCATCTCCTCCGGTTAACAAGTCATCCATATAGAAGTCATTTTCTATGACCTGACTAGCTCTAGGAAAATTTACATTGTTATCCATACCAATTTGCCGTAGAGTTCTAGTGGCTAAGAAGGAGGAAGGCCCCAGACCATATGTGACTGTCTTCAGACGGTAATGCTTGAGCACCTCCTGCGGCGACTCGCGCCATAGTATCTTCTGCAGGTCACGGTCCGCTTCACCCACGTTAACCTGGCGGTACATCTTCTCGATGTCGGCCGTCAGGACCACTTGATGTTTCCTGAAATGCAATAGTTGGGTGTATAAGTCCTTTTGTATAACAGGTCCTGTCATCAAGGCGTCATTGAGAGAAATTCCATTTGAAGTTTTGGCGGAGCCGTCAAAAACGACCCTCACTTTAGTAGTAGTGCTTGATTCTTTTATTACAGCGTGATGAGGTAAAAAATAGGATTCACGATCCCCCTTTGACTGGTCACACACCTCCATATGACCCAATTCCTCATATTCACGCATGAATTGTACATATTGTGTCTTCAATTCGGGATTCGACACAAATTTTCTCTCTAAATTTTTAAATCTTTTTTCAGCAGTGAGCAATGAACTTCCCAGCTGATCAATGCATGCTCGACGCGGTAAACTTACTACGTATCTACCGTCGTCTTGTCTGGTATGAGTACTAGCGAAACTGGCTTCACAAGCCTTTTCTTCATGATTTAGAATCTTAGTGGGATTAATCTCCTCCAATTTCCAAAATTTTTCTATTTGATGACTTATTTTATTTATAGATAAACTACAAAAATCTGATACAGGCCTTTGCTTGGGGTACATGTTGATCGGTCCTGATATGATCCATCCCAGTTGCGTACGTTGAAGTGTTGGTCCCGACTCGAGTTTCAATCTATCGTTGGTTAGGATTTCCCAAAAACTTTCCGCGCCCAATAGGATGTCGATAGGTGCAGCTATATTGAAGTTCGGGTCAGCTAGCTCCAATCCTCGTGGTAGCTTGAAGACTTTTTTCTCCATTGTCACTTGTGGTAAGTTTGTTGTAATCTCCTGTAAAATCAGACATGATATTTCGCGTTTATAATCAGTATTAAGCGAAGTCATCTCCACTGAAATTCTCTTTTTTATGTGTGTGATATTATTATGGATCCCAGAGACGGGTTTGTTTATCAATTCACATGGTAAATTTAATTTATTAGCAAATTCAGCTCTCATAAAATTTGACTGGGCCCCTGAATCAATCAGAACACGGGCTTTAAAAATCTTATTGTTACTACCCACAACTCCTATGTTGGCAGTTGACAATAATATTATTTTTTCTGCTTTATCCGATGCAGAAAAATTTGATACTGAAACCTCGTTATCAGCATCCATATTGGAGGCCTCCCGCAGAGGTACCTCAATGTGTAGCAAGGTGTTGTGGTTATCCTTGCCACAACGCCTGCAAGAAAGGTTTGCCTTGCAACTCTGTGCATGGTGACCCACCTTTAAACATTTAAAACATGCTTGGATTGATTTCGTAGCATCAATCCTCTCATGTAATTTCAATTTTATAAATTTTTTGCAATAATAAATTTGGTGACCTTTCTCGTTACAATAAATGCAGTTGTTAGCCTTTACCGCTAAAAATACTGATGAATCTTTTTTGTAATTATTGTTGCTTATTTGTGTTTTATGTAAGCTAGAAATCTTTTTCTCAGAAGCGTTCATAAGTTCCAATACTTGTGCCCTAGCAGATAAACATTTTAAGAATTCCTTTAACGTAGGTAATTCGTCTTGCAATGTATATTGCTCCCAATTTTTTCGGGTAGATGCGTCTAATTTATTTGATATTATATAAATAATCAACGGATCCCATTGATCTACCTTGATCCCGATATTTTGTAATGCCTTTAAACTAACGTTTGTTTCATCAATTAAATACCTCAATGCTACAGGCTCTTCTTGTTTCATGTCTTTTAATTGAAATAGAGATTGGATGTGTTTATGCGCGGTAGTTCTTAAATTTGCATATCGTTCATTTAACAATTCCCAAGCGGAAAGGTAATTTAATTCGGAAACTTCTAGATTAGCTATTATTTTTAATGCGTTTCCCTTTAAGGTGGATTGCAAGTAAAAGAATTTTTGCACATTGCTTAAAGTATTGTTATTATGCACTAAAGTCTTGAAGGTTTCGACGAAATTAACCCAATTTCTCTGATCTCCATGAAATTCCCGCAATTGAAGGGTGGGTAGTTTTATTTCCACCTTACTTTGATCGACGGATTCGATCGCGCCCTTGGCCGTTGCCAAAACTGAGAAATATTGGTTTTCGAAAGCTTCTCGTTGACTATAATTTTCAATTTCGTCTGAATCCGGTAACATTTCAATTTTCAGTTGAACTGCTTCGAATTCATCTAGCAATGATTTCACCCGATCATATCTTACTTTAATTTCATTTACCGACAATGCATTTAATGAATCTGCAAACCTCGTCAATTTTCCCTTAATCACGCCACGTTTGCTTATTAATGATTTTATATTTTCCATTTTTGATTATATTTTGTTAATATCGCTTGACAATTATTTTATTTGAGCAAAGCACCCGTTTGAAAGAATACCAATGACAATCTTGACAATACTATTTAAGAACATTATTCAAGTAATATTATATTATTATTCTCAAGTGGGTAGTGATTTTATTTATAATAATGACTCTATTTAAGATAAATCTCGATTAAATACATGAGGTCTGAATAAACATAAGATAGATGTGATAGGAAGACACTGAATACTTATCTCAGAATTGCTATGTGGTCCACTTTCCTTAATGATTTCCAGGTTCAATCAATTTTGTATTTTTTGGCTGCTGGTTCCTTGTTTTTTATTTATATATACAATCTCCTGATTGTAATCCGGTGGAAGGATCAAATGTTAAAATCTGGAGTGATCCTTTTAAATAAAATCTCGTTCTATTTACAAACTTTTCACTTTTATTTCAACTTATTGAACATGGACAATTTATAAGAAACAAAACCGGTAAGAATAACAACTGTTACACTAGCCCTGACTTATGAGCTGTTTTGAGTTTATTGTCAAGAAAGAACGAAAAAAACTTGATGCGAGCCTTTTTAAAGAGTAACACACTTCCTTCAAAACAACTAGTCATTTCATAGGAGTGGGAGACTAGAAGGTAAAACGAAATCTACAATATCGATCAATATCCTGATAATCATCCATAAGCAAGGACTCACACCATTTGGGTGAAACATAGTAAGCTGAATTAATTGACCACAGATGTCGGTAGCCTTCACTTTTTTAACAACAACTTTCGTTTGAATTGCAAGCTCTAGCTCTATGTTTATCACTAAGGCATCTAAAACAAAATCCTTTACCCTTGACAAAGTTGAATCTTTCCTTAATACTTAATTTTTTAAATTCCTGACATTTATATAAATGTCCGTGCGGTTTTTTACAAAGTAAACATTTATTAAACGGCCGATTTTCGGTTTTCTCCGAATCGCTACCAGCGCTTACAAATGCTTGCGTCGATCTTTGCGATCTTTTTGGCTTCTCTACGTATGCGGTCGATTTTCTTGTCGCGCCTGTTCGTTGCAAAACCTTAATTTGCTCACGAACAAATTTTACTAAGTCATCAAACGAGGGAAATTCGGTTTCACGATAACTTGTTTCAAAATCCTTCACGGAATCTAAATCTAGTTTTTTCAATGCAATGTGCAGAAAAATGTAATCACATAGATTATCCAATCTTACGTTTTTTACGGCAGCCACCGCAGACGCAAAATGATCAATAAATGCTTCTAAATTATTAATATTAGCTGCAGTAAACGATTTAAAATCCAAAATTTGGTCGAGATAGGCGGAAGAGATTACGCGTTTATCATTGTATTTATTTATTAAAGATTCGAATATAATATCGTAATTTTCAGGTGCTAACACAATGCCTGAAAATGTTATTTGCACTTGTTTGCTAATCTTCCCCAACAAATAATATAATTTTTCTGAATTTGAAAGCGACTCATTATTGTGCACTGCATTTAGAAAACTAGAATAAAATATTGGCCAGCTGTTTAAATCTCCATTAAAAAAAACTAATTCAATAGGCGGTAGTTTTGGTTTTTTACAATTTTTGTTTTGTAAATCCAATGGCGGTGTCTTTTCTTCAATCAAAAATAGCGTGCGCTTAATTTTACAATACATGTCTTCAAATTTCAACCAATTTTCAAAATTTGGATTGTAATCTGGATCAATTTCCAAATTAATGAAATTAATTTGCTGATTTGTCTCTTCATACTTATTTCTGGTTGAATCTAACGTATCTGTTAAAGATAAAAATTCTTCCTGACTTTTCACGTCACAAATTCCCTTTGACAATTCAAACAAATTTTTAATGCGTTCATTAAAGGCATCACACTGCGCTGACAATAATTTCAATTTCTTCTCCTTTGCGGCAGCCATAATGCTCAACAATAATGAACGATTATTAAATTAATAATTAATCAATTAAATAAATTAATAATAAAAACTATTATTAAATTAATTATTAAATATATTATTAAATTAAACTATAATTTTACGGCGCGCTAAGAGTTAAACGTAAGTAATTTAATAATTATATTTTAAAAGTAATTTAATAGTAAGGTTTACCTACCTATTCGGCTAAAGTAGCGGGCGCAGGTCACAGTCGGTAGGTACCCCGCTAACTTAAATTAATAATTACCTACTTACGTGCGAGCTCAGTACGGAGCTAAACTAATATCTATGCGATAACTTTCAAGCCGAAAATTGGTTTTATTTATTTGATATTTGCGGTACGAACTCAATTACAATATTAAACGAACAGGTTTAATTCTCCGGTTCGATAAGGATCAAAAAGATGGTGGTGCGAATCAATTAAAATCCGTTCGTTTACGGGTGCAACAAAATTATTCACTAAAAAACTCAAAACGCCTTGAGAAAGAGGTAGGTTTCAGGGAACATGCCAAAGACCTACCTTTATTTCCTCGTCCTTTCCTTGTTAGGCTGCTGGTTTCTCAAGCAATGTCTTATTCACAATTAACACAAAAACAGTATTTGTATAGCGGCGGTTCAAGAAAAATTAGAGATATTTCACAACAATTGGCGGGTAAATTCCAATGACTACGATGTACGTAGCGAGCGGTAACAACAAAACACTACTGCGTGGCGGGCCAGAACAATACACTATACGTGCGAGCGCGTTGCTTACACGGCGGGTCAAATACAACAATGGCGGCAATAATAATCAAATATGCACTGCAACGCTTGTCTTGTAGCAAAACTATATGCAGTTCTGACAACCTTCAGGTCTTTGGCAAAGGGAATGGATAATTGGGGCATCAAGATACAAAAGGAAAAGCGCTTTGAGCAATAGACAATTTTACAATTAAAACATCAATTGGCGCCACCACATTTCTTTCCATGTTCTTCTGTTATAAATACAGGTACAAACTTGTCTATAATACTAATCCTACTTGCAGTACAAACCTTTCAAAACTTAAGGTGTTATTGAAAAGAAAAACGCGTGCGTGTTCTTTTATTTATTTTCGTTCTAGGTATTAAAATAATTACTTATGTAATTGGTTATGTAATCTGTTATTTTCGCAATAATATTGTCGATATACCGTTTCTAGCTACTCATTTCGTAATGCTTTTATATTTTCAGGTTGGTGGTGCTCATTTTCGAATTGCATATTGTAGTTAATGTTTCACATGGCCCAATTTCATATTGTTTTCATATTTCTTATGGGCTCGGGGCTCGCGTTTCGCGTCATGCGCGCGTAATAAGTAATGATTTTTCGTGTTAACGAAACCGAACAAAATAATGATTCATACGCATTATTTATCATTTCCGAAGATTGCAATTCATACTTCTTATTATTGTCTAACTGACAGAAAGTGATTTTTCCTTTAAAAAGTGCGTATTTCATCGTCGTAATTAATAACATGGCAGTCCTTGAAAAATGACATTTCGCGTTTGTAAAGATAACAAAATAACCATTAAAACGCAATGTTTTTCAATTCCGCTTACTGAATTACTTATAACTAACTATTATCTACCTAGTACAATTTATTTTAATTTTTTAAAGTATGTTTTGAGCGTGGTCTCAATAGCGGAACATTTACATTGCAATCTTCGAAAATTATAAATAATGCGTATTAATCATTATTTTGTTCGGTTTCGTAAACACGAAAAATCATCACTTATTACGCGTGCATGCGAGGGCGGATCCAGGATTTTTTTCTGGGGGGGGCACAAGGGGCGGACGGGCAAAAAAATCAACAATTTCTGTTACAAATAAACTTGAATTACCTATCATCAGTGGTGGACTAAGCCCGTCAGAGGCCCGGGACGGCAAAGCTGAATGAGCCCCCCCCTAGTTTAAAAAGTTGATCTAAATTTTATTCAGTTCACACGGGCCTCGGGCCTCATCGTAAAAAATATTGTCATTTTTTTGTATTTCATTTTCTAAAAGATGCTTTGTTAATAATGCTATCATCTAAAATGTTTTAAGGAAATTTTAAGAAAATTTTAAGAAAGTTTTAAACAGTTTGTATGTTGAATTATCCTTCAGCAAAACTTTGAGCGCATATTTCTCGAAACTACGTTTTTCAACCCGGTTGATAACATATTAGAAAAACTATGATTTAATATCCGATTTGCATGCACCGAGCAGGGCCGGATCTACGAAATCTGGCGCCCTGTGCAGTAGGTACCGATGGCGCCCCCCCCCCCTCTACATTTTTATTTTATTAAAAATTCGTTCACCCCAATTTTTTATTTTTTTTATTTAATTATTTTTTTTGTTTACATTAATTTATCAAATAAAATCAAGACATATAAAGGGTGTAACTTTTCCAAGTGACCTGGCGGTAGCTCTCACACTCGATCTATGTAATTCTTCTCCATTAGACAGTTTCTTGTAATAATACTTAATATTAAATATACGCTTGTTCGTAATAGGAAAATCAAAATCTTTCAATTGTACAGGACCTTCCTGAACTAATAAAATAATGGAATTTTGACATAACTTTGGCCAGCATCCAGGATCTTTCAATTCAAGCTCTGAAAACAGAATTAAATTTAAACTGCTATCAGTAACGTTATTTTTATCTTCTAATATTTCGACCATAGGAATTTGTGCGAAAGATATGTTTAGATGTGCTCGGGACCATTGAAACGTCATTGCGCGGGACATCATTGTTTATCGGTGCTGGAGAAATTGGAATAAAAAAAATCCCAATGGAAACGAGTTTTTTTTTTATGTCATTCTGCTCTTTAATTCTACGTTTTAGATTCTGCGAGCCTGAAGTTTTTTAAAAATTATTATTCTATTCATTGTAATCCACAGTGCTTTTATATTTAGTCATAAATCAAAAAATCTAATAAGAATATAACCTCAAATTTGTACCTTGCATTTCCCCTGTGTTGACGTGTTGAGCGAACAAACACCATTCAAACACTAAACACAATACAACGGCTTACGAAAGACGCTTACACTGATACTGACACCGTAAAATAACAATTCTAATAGATATTACTTATATATTTAACAATTTAACGAACTTCAAATAATATGTCAAACAGTCAGTCCTAGAGACTTAAATCGTACAAAATAAAACAACTAAAATTGTCAGCATTTTGAAGGCGCAAGTCGGTTTATTTGATTCTCTAGAACAAAAATACGGCGCTGTGATTGGTTATTGAATTTGGATCGCACCCATTCGTCGTAAAAGACTGTAAAAGATATATGGAAAAATAGATCTTACGTTTCAACTAAATATATGGAATTTGTAAAAAAAATCTGTAACTGACTATAAATTCGTAAACCGTTGACACCAACTTGATGCGCGCGCATTCTGTTTCTTTGGAAAGTGTTGCTAGAGCGTAATAATTATTTCATGGACCAAAGGCCGCCCCTTCCGTCCCCCCCCCCCCCCACGTTAGTCCGCCACTGAATTTTTTTAATTACTTGCCTATTTTATTACTATCTTTACTATCTGTAATAATAAGATAACCTTTAGCAAAGGGCCTAAGTTTGTAAAAATAATACGAAGTGCAATACATAAGTAAAACGCTGTCTAATGAGTGGAAGGACCAGTATACGAAAATTCTTGAATGTGTGAGTGTTCTCCAAGAAGAAAATTCCAACCTCCGGAAAGAAGTCCAGTCACGTGGAGCCAGGGTCGGATTAACCATGTCGGGGCCCCTAGGCAATGCACGTCTCGGGGCCCCTTTACCAATGGTGGACTAACTGGGGGGGGGGGGCGGCCCGCCCCGGGCCTCTGGTCCTCCTGGGCCTTTAAACGCCTCCATGTCCCCTTTATCAAATCCTTAACAAGGCTTTAATGCCATTAATCAGCGGCCGAGAATTTAAATTTCGTCGAACGATGATCTTGCGATCGTACCCTTGCAACTGTACAGGGCGGTTCCGATGAGTAAGATTAATTATTTTCCATACCAGCATTTTAACATAATAGCTCAATATCGATATTATTTCATTCCCAATATTTGCTTCGATAAATACCTAAATTCAAAAATGCTCAAAGTCGTGATGATAAAACTGTTCAAATTATGTACTTTTTCTAATTATTTTTTGATCATACGTATTTATAATTTTTCAATAATGTCTAAGCAAAATAAAAATGTTTTTTTTTTTAATATATGCGCGGATCTTTTTTTTAATGATTTTATTTAAACTAAAATTAAAATTCTGAAACATCTTTCCCAGATAATTTATTGATTTATTTTACTCCATGATTATATAATTTGAAATGTGTGTTGTATAATACAAAATTTTGTTTGGAAATTTAACAAATCTGCCAACGCCCTACGGTAAAACCTTAATCTACTAAAAATAAACATATTTTCTCAAAATTTAAAACTTAGCTTTACTAGATAAAATAACAGTCTTTCGAAATCAATTTATAATTTTGTGGTGAAAAAGAGTCAAGAAGTCTAAAATTTGATTTAAAAACGACATATTTCCGGTTTTTTCTGGTGATTCCCACTTAAAGCGGACACTGTAAATTTTTTTTTTTGTAATTTTATTTTTTTATTTCGTTTTCTGAAAGCCGCATTTGTTAAAAATGCTCTCACCAAATGTTTTAAAGATATTCGAAAAATTGACCGAGATACAGCATTTTATGTGAAACAATAACTTAGTAAACACCACTTTTATTATACATACTATATGCCTAACCTAATTATCCTTCAGCAAAACTTTGACTGTGTTTTTCTCCAAACTACTAACATTTTTTAACCTCCATACATCCGATTTGCAGGTCTTAAACTGTTTGAAAATCTAGTGTCTATTTTACCAGGTAGGTGAATTTTGTTTAAAAATAACGAAAAATGGCGGACCAACGAATTTTAATTTCGATTTTTTAAGGAAAATTTTCATTGTTCATAAAAAAAAATAGAAGGGGGCCCATTATAAAAAAATCCCTAAGTGGTGCCATACTGACTGGATTTACTAACAGTTTAAGATTTAGTACATGCAAATCGGACGTATAGTTTTTCTAATATGTTGTCAACCGTGTTGAAAAAAGCAGTTTCGAGAAAAACGCGTTCAAAGTTTTGCTGAACGTTAATTCAACATAAAAACTGTTTAAAATGGTTTCATATAAAATGCTGTAGGTATCTCCGTCAATTTTGCGAATTTCCTGAAAACATTTGGTGAGAGCATTCTTAACAAAAGCATCTTCAGAAAATTAATTTTTAAAAATGACAATTTTTTTACAGTGGCCTGGTGCCTTAAAGCCTTGTTTAGGATTTGATCAAACGAAAATTTAGGCGTTTAGAGCCCCCCAGAGTCAGAGGCCCGTGTGAACTGAAGATAAAGCTTGTAAAATTACATCAACTTCTTAAACTAGGGGGGGGGGGGGGGGCGGTTCATCCAGCTTTTCCACCCCGGGCCTCTGACGGGCTTAGTCCGCCACTGCACTTTACCCTTTTCTAACTTCCAAACTTTTTTTTTTTACCACAACGTAATTTTATTCATAATTAATCTGTTTTTTTTACTACATTTCGAAGGTATGCCTTCACCCCATTCAATAAAAAAAAATGAAACGAATACAATAGTACAATGAGCGGTCTTATCACTAAAGTGATCTCTTCCAGACAACCTTGGTATCAAGAGAAACAAAGAATTTTAGCAAGCAGATATGTAGTGCACACTAAAGCTTGTACAACATTTATATTTTAAACATTAGAAATAATAGAAAAAAACAAAACAAAACAAATGCCAATATAAACCACACACGGCACCTATAATCATATCCCCATTGATACGAAGGAAAGTAAAGTAAAATACAACTATGTTGAATATTTGTTATAATTATTGACTTTTTATTTATTATTTGTGCGTGATGTGAACAGTTATTGGGTTATAACCTAATTATTATAATTTGTTGTTTTCTTTAATGCATGTAATGTTATTAACCTATAAATGTATGTAATAAAAAAATAAAATATTTAAAACATCTTGAAAGCTGACTTTTTCCAAAAGTGTGCCGGAGTTGCTCACTAATTGCGAGTCGAACCGTTGACGCAAGTTATTTTTTTAGGGCGCGGGGCCCCTAGCCGATGCGGGGCCCCTAGGCAGTTGCCTACTCTGCCTTAGGGATAATCCGGTACTGCGTGGAGCAGCGCAGTAGAATATGTAACATTGACATCCATGGTATTCCCGAAGCAAAGGGTGAACATTCACAAAGACAATAAGATAAAATTTTGATTTACGCGTTACATTACCTACATCTAGTGATTTAAATAATTTGATTGGCCAAATACTTTATTTAATTAAATATTATATTTTAATGTTATTATAAAAAAAAGTTAATTTTAAAGCAGAATAGTTAAAAATATATATTAAAAAAATACTTATTACACTCCTAAGTAAAAATAAAATAAAACAGTAAAGTATAAATTAAATTAACAAAAAACGGCTGAAAAAACACTCATCAAAAAGCTTTTTCTCTTTTCTTAAATGCAATATTGATTACATTTCGTGTGTAATATGTTTTTAGTTGGGGATCTAGCCTATTGTATTTGAAGGTATCAAGGAAAGTTGGGATCTCTGCCTTCACGCCTATACTCTTCCATTGTTATGTCCAGCATCCTACCACAAGCTAGTTAGGTCCATTGGCCAACGCGAGATTTATCTGTCTAAAATTGGTGCGTTATTAGAGAATCGTGCATTGCAAGATGCAATAGCAATTATTCTTCGTTGCAACGCTTCCGCCTTTGTAAAATCACTTACTATTGTGTAACTGACAGAGAGTGATTTTTCCTTTTAAAAGTGCATATTTTATCGTCGTAATTAATAACATGGCGGTCCTTGAAAAATGATATTTCGCATTTTTAAAGTTAACAAAATAATAATTAAAACGCAATATTTTTAAATTCCGGTTACTGAATTACTTATTACTAACTATTATCTACCTAGTACAACTTATTTTAATTTTTAAAGTGTGTTTTGAGCGTGGACTCAATAATGGATGGCGGTCCTTGAAAAATGACATTTCGCATTTTTAAAGTTAACAAAATAATCATTAAAACGCAGTATTTTTAAATTTCGGTTACTGAATTACTTATTACTAATTATTATCTACCTAGTACAATTTATTTTAATTTTTTAAAGTGTGTTTTGAGCGTGGACTCAATAGCGGAACATTTACCAAAAATATTTGTTCATATGAAACAGATATTAAGGAATGTGCTGTTAGATTGGAGTTTGACATTGTAAGAAAAGATGATAAATTAAAAACTTTGTATTCACTTTTAGCTCCAAGGGCACTCCGGTTGTTCTCCTAGGTACAGGGATTAACGGCCTCAACTCGTCACACAACGCTTTAAAGAGGTCCTGCGACAGGCGGTAGTGAGCAATAAATAGTGATTCAGGAATGCTCATGGGGTTTGACAGATCCCTCAACTGTCTTCTTCGGGCTGCCTCTACCCTGTAATTGTCTTGGCGAAAAATTCGCAAAGCAAATTGTAGGCGGAAATAACCTTCCATTTTGGCTAAAATATAGCACATAAATTATGAATACCTAAGATTGCAACAGACCCGTACCTATTTGGTACATAATATGTAAATATTTACTCAACAAACTACTATTTACTAAGGGAGAGGTAAAAAATGCATACAAATTCCAACTCATTTTGTGCAAATAGTTGTCAGTTGTAGGAATTGCTAAAACGAAGTGTAGGTAATTACGATAATAATTACGAATAAGTGCCTAAAAGTACGGCGGTTTGGTACACATCTACCAACCCGGTATCATTTAATTCCAAATAAATCATATTACTTACCTTTTAAAACGAGATATTCGAATAAAATATGTATACCTAATGTCTCGTTAGACGAAATGTCAACTTCATAACCCAACAAAAGTTTCATAAAACGGAGGTCTCCCGATCCACTTTGGGAAACATGAAACTTATACGACTGAGTTCGATAGGGAGTACCAAAAATGACAATAACCGGGCGTCGCTGTGGAATCTGTGACTTTCGGGCTTCCGACTGATAGAGAGCACCAAGTTTGGCGAAACTGACAAACATCTGTCAAATTACGGGTGTGAAACGTAGCGGTTGGCGGTTACGAGAGATAGAGAGTAACCCCCCTGGTTGAAATCACGTCGCATAAATAATACCATAAATATACCAAACCACCCACAATAATACTAACCCCTAGATCGATATCTTCGGGCTTTCTCCATACTCCATACTAAAAGATAGAGGAAGTTTATTTGTCTATCATAGATAATATAATCGCTCTATCCTACTTCATGGATTCATTTGCCCAATAAATTATATAAAAAATAAAAATGCTTTAGAGCGGAAAAATTTGAAATTCTGCTTGGATTAGACAAATGAAAACTCGGGGTAAATGTTTAAATATTATTTTTATTTTCACAAATACAATGGATAAATGAATAAGTGTACCAAAAACACAAAATGCGTTATTCAAAAATATGAAATACCTTCCGTGGATATATTTCAGCCATCTCACATCAAAAACTGCAACATGTCTACTAAAATAAATATGTCACATTAAAAAAAGTTTGGGAACGGAACATGGAATACTTGTGATGAACAAAGTTTATATGCGACGGGCCACTTCAAGAGTCAGAATAGTACGGTGAGTCCAAATAAGTGAGAGGCTTATGGCGGAGAGCAAGTTGTTAATAATCGTCTGCAACAGGGCCTTTTTTTCTTTATGATGGAGAACGAGAGGTTAAACTAAAGCCCTACGAGCATTATTTGACCCTATGTATGTGCAAGTAATTATAGCAAATAGAGAAATAAACAGTCACCTTTCTTTGGAATCATGCGACGTGTCTTCTGCTGGGACAATGAACTCTCCTCTGGTGTTCCTGTTATATCTGAAAATTGAAAACAGTTTTTACAATATTTGTATCTCAAATATTATTTATTTATTTATTTATTTCAAGAATTTTGTTTTTACAATACAAATGATTACATGTGCAAGGATATACAATAATTCATTTTATATTACTACTACTCCATAAATTGAGCTCAAGAGCTCGTGTTTATGGGAGGAGTATTAACATGCAAAAAAAAAATTTATAGTGTTTTAATGAGATGTTTAAACAATGATCAAAGAACTTATGAAAATAAATACAAATATTACTTGACAAAGGTACATTATTTAGAAAAAATAGTTTTAAATTACTTAAGATTTAGCATGACAATTGATAAACTTATGTTCACTAAACAACATTTTGTATTGAATGCTACCATTTAAATACCCCACATACATTTAAAGTAAAATTGAACAAGGCAAGGAGTTGTTATGTAACGCAAGTAGGTACATGATAAATTTTTCGGGAAAGAGTGTTTCGCGAAGTAGGCAACACCGGAAGCGTTCGCTGATTGGACCCGCTCAGTGGCCTGACCCAACAGCGGGACCCTTTCCTCCCGCGGCCCGTTTTTTACTTCCCCCTCGGTCCGCAGGGACCACGCGCCTCAGAAGCAAGCCAGCCGTTGAGGTAACCACGCGCCTCAAATACAAGCCAGCCGTTGAGATAACCACCCGCGCTCTCGCGCACGCCGTAGGCCGTTAAACCTAACATGTGATTTTACGCAGTCATAATCTGAGAGCGGGGAGAAAGTACAGTTGGTCCCCCATTCCGGAGTGGCATTCTACGCTGTGAGATGTCCAAATAACGTATGGAGTACGTGACGACATTGCCGCCCGACAATCGCCGTGAGTTGCTTCCTTTACCCTCTATTGTGTCCATGTTAAATTACCTAGCACCTGCGCGTACACCCAGACTTGGAGAGAGAATTAGCTAGTATTCAGGTAGCCAATTTACCTTGATGTAATTCCATGTAAAATGTAACCATTTTTAGATTACAATACACTGTTTTGTTACCCCGAAACATTCTTTTCTTTGAGACGAGTCATGTGTGGAGTTTCCCAATCAACCATTTCTTGCTGCCAACTCGCCCTCTGGGTGAAGAGAACCTGCTCTACCACCGAACGACTGAGCTAGACACCGGAACCAGGTTTGCTGTAACTTGGGGGGCCTTTTAAGTTAACCCTGGCTTCCAAGTGGGGCCCTTTTTAGGTTAACACTGGCGCTTCCAAGTGGGGCTCCTCTGTTTTTTAAGTTAACAGAGTGTTTGCCAAGACTGAGTTGTTTGACGGTCCGTCCTCTCTGCCTATCCTGCGGGGAAACAGTGTAATAGTTGGTTTTAAAGCATTATCAATTTTACCTTGTACGAGGTCTCGTATGAAGTCTTGTATAAGATGGACATTTTTAACGTTGACGTTTCAAGCCTCCGCCTATCTTCTGGGGTGAGAGACGATCGTTGGATGAGTCTTTCTCCTTCTGTCCAGAGGGTTTTCGGGACTTGCCAGGTGAGAGACGACATCATCGCATCACCAGCCACAATGTATGATCTCACAATGATGGTCACATCTGACGTTAACAATGTTACGAAATGTTCCTAAAGTATAAGCTTCGATACGTTAACAACGTTTTTATTAGGTGGTAGAACATTTGTTTAAAAAAAATATTAACCACTAGTACCCATAAGCTTGCCTTTACGATAAAATCAAAAAACCTCTATATTTTAATCTCATGTATTGATTTACAGATAAATTAAGGTGAATGATGTTTTATGTAATTAATTACCTGATTTCTTGATCAACATTAAACACTTTTTTCGCCTCTAGAATTCATGTAAGCATTTTTTTAATAAAATAGGTTCATCGGCAAATTATCAAAACAACGTGCAACGGCGTCTGTAAGTAAACATAACATTGCGGATGGCAAATCCATAGATGCGAATCTATTTCCTGCAGATGGTGCGGTGTGCGGTTTCCTGCATTTGGTACCATAATTAATACATACATTTGGTACCTTTTAGCCACTGGAACGATTTCGGTCGAAAAATCGACCACTTTTATTTTTCTCCGATTGATGTCGGTCCAAAAACGGACCGATTTTTCTACCATTCGTAAAACATTTATTGTAATTATTTAAAACCTTTACATGGGCAGCTACTTATATTATCGAATAGTTGATAAAATATTCTTTCAGTCTATGACCTTATTGATTGTCTTTGAAGTATGCTATAACAAGTTTTGGCGGGTTTTTAATAGCGTCCTGTCAGAAATCAACTTACAAGTTTTCAATATTTCAACGAATTTTGCTCTCTGCTTAAAATGCCGTAAGTAATTCATTTATTGTGTTTTTAACATATAATTATATATCAGTGTAATTGTGATTGAATAATCTATCTTTGAAATGTGTTTTTAATTTGTTTGTTCCTAATATATTGTCTCGGTGGAAGTTTTTTTGTAAAAATGCATCAACCGAAAATGTCATCGTTTTTGATTTGCAAAAATATTAATAATTACTGCTTTTGTGTATTTGAAATATGGTTATTTAATCAGAGTGATTCATAACAAAGAGATAAATATAAGTTTTATATGGATTGGTTCATTATTAATGCAGATATTTGCTTATCCAATTATTTATGTCATATGTCAAAAAAGCGACAACTTTCGTAGTGAATATTGACATAAAGCTTCCGTCACACAATAAAAATTTAGTTATTTCGTTGTATACCAATTAATTAATTGATTTTCTTTTACCAAAATTGTGCAGAAACAGCAATCGTCAAGGAAAAGAAGGGAGCACTCCACGAACCAGGTTTAAATAATTTTTTTTCATATTTTATATTAGTGCAGTATACAAAATTTAAACATTTGTATATTATGAAGTGTTTTCAATTTAAAATATATAGAGTAGTGCTGACTGGAAGAGGAGGCAGAGGAAGAGGGAGAGGTGCAGAAAGAGCTGGTGCCGGACTAACTGCACGTGGACGCGGGAGTCAACGCAGAGCTGCATTGGCTGCGCGGTCTGGAGTGTGAGTATTTTTTAATGTTTTTTTATGAAAGTACGTCGCTGTGGCCGTTGAACTCATCATATATTTTTATTTATTTTAACAGTGACCCTGCTTTGCTACTGGTGCGAGATGATCGGGTTAAGGCCCTAAAGGCTGTTAGGGCCCTGTCTGCTTCCTTCCAGCTAGAGCTGGAAAGCCGAAAATTTAGGAAGCAGGCGGCGCGCATTTTGCTCCCTACCGCAATTGCAAGAAAAACTAAACAAAAGTAAGTTATCGTATTTAGATGCTTGATACAATATTATTGTTTTTTCTCCGACAGCATTCCACTGTTACAGTGAGAGTTCGTTAAATCAGCGCTCTGTGCATTATGCAGTACATAATGTACAGAGTTCTAATTTTATTGTTTATTTATTTACTGTGCTTACTGTTTCACGCGTGAATGAGAACGATTCATATGATTTATGTATATGTTTTCAGAATTCCATCTCCGGAGAGAATACCGTGTCCCTTTTCACAAGGGACACCTTCACCGTTGCCAAGACCCGTCCCACCACCGTGGATGTCCACTCCCGCACAGACCCAGTCAATGGTTCCCAATCTTCCAATTCCGCCTGCTGCACCAATCCGGGCGGCATCTCCGGAGCCGTTACCTGGGACATCGCGGGGTGGGGAACTCCAGCGTGGCGAACTCTTCTCTCCGGAGGGCGGCTACCACAGTGAGCTGTGGGTGGACGTGCCGTTCTACCAAGAATTGTCGGCGTTTGAGAACGGTGAGTCTATTTTTTGAAATGTCATACATACCAGGGGCTCTAGTATGGTGAAATCGATAAGTTTGCAATATCGGATAGATAATTGATTTTATATTGATATCCCTAGCACAGTTTCACTGTTGGTATATTGGCAGGAAATAAGCATAGTACTTAAAAATTCCACATAACAAACATACATAATGTATTGTAATCCGAAAAGATACGTACCTACGTTCTATGCAAGTAAATATGTAGTTGCTAAAGTAGAAAGTCTGAAATTTGAGTTTGGTTTTGGCCAATTTTTGTTTGATAGTAAGAACTTCGCACAGCATTGGGAATACCGAAATCATAGTTTTACACTGTAACAAAGCATGATCTATTTGTTCTCGAGATAATGTCCTGACACATTTACATTTCAAAAGATTGGCATTAAACAGGGATATTATAGAATGAGACACGCCGAACTCCTTCGCGAGGGTACATTTGATTTACCGGCTTCTAAATGGTGTAATATAGGACTTTTTTCTTCAATTGAAAAAACACTTTTGTTTCACGGAACTCATTTTGTCGAGCTTCCTAGTCACTTCCAAGCGAGGTGCGGTATTGGTGGGTGGGTTTTGAAACCGGACGAATTATCTTTAAAATAGGTCGCTTTAAGTAGTTGGTCGCTTTAAACGGATACGTTTTCCTACTAAAAGCTATGAAACCTAACTTTAGTTTACATTATCGTCACTTAAAACGGTAGGCCGTTATATGCAAAGTTATTATATCCGAATTCTATTGTAAATTTGTGTTTTCTATTATTTCAGAGACAGACATGGACAGCACCAATGTAGACGAGGCAGCTCTCTATCAAGAAGAGTCGATAATTGAAAACCGTGAGTTATAAAACTAACTAACTTACCTTCACGCCATTTCTCTGCAGGGGTAGGCAGAGAGGATGGACCGCCAGACAACTTGGTCTTGGCACACACACACTCTTTTCTTCATTCAAATTCATCCATACCTACCTGACTATGCTATTCTGACTCCTGAAATTGCCCGCCTCAAGTATTTGATTAACAGGATCGTACCAAGATTTCATTATTTTGAAACGTTGTACCAGAGGCAGCGGGTAATCGTAATATAGACACGTTTAAATAATTTGGGTTTTCTGTTGTTGCAGAAATGGATATGGACAGAACAAGCGACGTGGACGATGAAGCGAGCGACGGCGACCACGAAGAGAGCGATGAGGATACTTTCTGCATGCCACCAATACCTTATCATAATATTATCAACGTTTCACCTTATTCCGCTATGGATATAGACTTTAGTAAACAAGACCAGGTAGATAGTGAGGCAATGCGTTCGATTCTGCCGCCTGATGGTTACTCTTTCGATTGGTCCAGCGATATCTCACGTTTTACTGGGATAAGGGAGACATTTACAGGTACGCCAGGACCAACTTTCAATACCGACGAAATGGGCAAACCTGTGGATGCCTTTCTTAAAATCTTCGATGCAGATTTCGTTGAACTGATCGCGAGAGAGACCAACAGGTATGCAGATCAATGGATTGCGAAAAAACAGTTTCAGCGCCATGCGCGTACCAATAAATGGGCTCCCACGAATAAACGGGAAATATACGTATTCTTGGCAATTTTAATGTATCAAGGTATCTCTCCCCTTCCCGTTGAAAAAGACTACTTCTATTCAAAAAAAATCACCGCCATGCCTTATTTCAGCCGAGCCATGGATTATAATCGTTTTCTTCTAATAAAAAAATTCCTTCACTTCACCAACAATGAAAGTCTTTCTTCTGATGTACCATTATCTGTGCGAAGGTTACAAAAGATTCAGCCCGTCTTGGACCACCTCTCAAATAAGTTTGAGACTTTATACCTGCCCGAGCAAGACATCTCTCTGGATGAATCCTTACTCTGCTATAAAGGCCGTTTGGGATTCGTCCAGATGATCAAAACCAAAGCGGCCAGCGCGGGTATAAAATCTTACGAGCTTTGTGAGTCCAAGTCTGGCTATCTTTGGAAATTCCAAATTTATACGGGGAAGACCATTTCTATACAGGCTGAATCGACAAATCCAGACCAGGAAGACATGACGGAAGACATAACAGAAGATATGACAGACGACATGACACAGGTCAACTTTTCGGGTGCTCACAATATCTGCCCAGTTGGGGCCACTGCAAAGATAGTATACGACCTGGCCAGCCCTCTGTTTAACAAGGGGTATACGCTAATAATGGACAACTTTTATAATAGTCCATTATTGGCGCGATGCCTCAAAAGAAATGGAATGGACTGCATGGGCACATTGCGGTTAAACCGAGAATTTGTGCCCTCTGCATTTAAGTCCCATCTCCGGACAAAACTGAGGGAAGGTGAGCTTGTATACTCGAACTGCGGGGACCTCAATGTTATGGTTTGGTTGGACAAAAACCTGGTAAGTATGTTGTCCACCTACCATAAGGCAGAAATTGGGGCTGCTGAAAAGTTTGGTACCTGGACATACAAACCTCAACTGGTACTAGACTATAACAAAGTAATGGGGGGGGTCGACCGAAAAGATCAGCTTTTGGCAGGCTTCCCCATTGAACGACAGCGAAACCTGATCTGGTACAAGAAGCTTTTCAGGAGACTACTAAGCGTTTCGGTGCAGAATGCGTATATATTGTACAGCTCAAAGCTCCGCAAGGAAAATAAACACATTTTGTACCGAAACTTCAGGAGTGAGGTTGCGGATGATCTTCTTCTGTTGTTCTGTCGTAGTCAAATTGACACGACTGTGCGGACCATTGGCCTAATAGCTGAAGGAAAGATTTTGCGACCTATCCTGAAAGGCAACCACTTCGTAGTCCGTAGCGGGAAAAAGGTGAAATGTGTGTGGTGCAACATAAATAACATTTTCAAAAGGACCCTCACAAAGTGTGATGTTTGTGAAGTGGCTTTATGCTCTGATTGCATGAAGCCATATCACACTACAATATAGAATTGCTGGTGGTTTTTATATTTCATGTTTTTTAGTTGTGTAATTCTAATTTATAAATTTAATTAACTTTGTCTGAACATCAATTATGATGGCCTGGATGGCTGGACCAAGTCATTTCTTTCCGCATACTCACATCATATGTTATGTTGTCCTCGAAGGTTCTATCTGATAAGGTTCGGTGGACATTTAATATGTATATTTCAATTCTGATCATTGAAATATACAATGATCAATGCTCAGGTATTCTCATTTTTCCCTGTTTATTGTACAAATTTAAATAACTTGTTTTATTTTTATGTCTTATTTATATTTTGTCAATTTTTCTGTAAAGAGGCTTTTTCAGATCTAGTCACTTAACATAACTAAGCCATTTCAAGCAATGTTCAATTCTGAATGGTGGTCTCTCACCAGAACGATACTGAGAGTATTTCTCTAGAGCGAGGTATAATGATTATTATGTATTGATATACTTAAATTATGAAAAAAACAATATAAATTGAGTATATTTTTATTACGACAAAATGTGTAAACAATGTTTAAATCGATATACTGTTCTTCCATTGTAACCATACAACTGTAATATTAATTTAATTAATGTAAAAGCCTATTAGGGCTTAAATAAATAAATAAATCAATTATTTGTTCCATCAATTATTTTCCCTTCCACTATTTTTTTTCCATATCTTTGCTTTTAAATATAAAATTATCATTGTGATTTTATTTGCCATGCAAAAACGCTCATGCAAAAGGTTTGATATATATACAGTTTTATCATCATCATCATTTTACATATTCTGATTTACCCCTGTGTGTGTGGACCTTAAGATGGCTGTCAGTAGTGTTTTTTTTGTCGAATATTTGCAGATTTCATCAATTTCAAAGTATCCCCCTGAAATATTGGCAATGTGTATATCTATGAGATATGTTTTATTTTAAACCGTATTTCTTGCTTTACCACTAAATATAAAAACATGGTTACAAATCTCCAGGTATGATTTACAATTATTTAAAAAGTAGCACCATGATTTTGACAACGTAAAATAGGCTCTCTGTATAATTCGTCAAATGATTCAAATACAGCAAACACGGCGACTATTCTTATTGATAATTGTAGACAGTTAATGTATCTTCCTAATGTAATACCAGGTTTTTGTGGTAAATTTATTAAATAGTAAAATGTATTGATTTCAATTTTGACACTAACTTCACGCGCTCAAATTCTATAAAATAATTTTCTAATCAAACTTTTGAATAGATCGTAACAGATAAAAAAATCGTTTTCTAGTATATTCTTGCATCTGTGGTTATCAAATAGGCCATAGAGAACATAAAACCGTAGAAAATATTCAATATAGATATTTAAAACCGCCACTAGCGGCAATTTCAAATCAGTAAAACACAAATTTCGCGCATTTATAAAGTTAAAGATTTTTTAATAATTTTTCTATCAATTCTAAAAATATAGAATAATTAGTACAGTATAGGTGAATTCATTGGCTGTATAGCACCATAATCAGTTTTTGTGTCTCCATATTAAAATTCGGAGGTATGATTTTTTTAATGTGGGCGGAAAATATTCAAAATCGTCTCTAAAAAACCGCGAGCAATCCGAGAAAAAAAAAAAAAACCGCGCGATCGTTCGAGTGGCTAAGGGTCTCCACACGGTACTGCCGCAGTACGTTCTGCCGCAGAACTGACTAAAAATCGTATGGTCTGTAGTCAAAACCGCCAGCCGTATTGTTATTATTCACCAACCGTATTATTATTTCCCTTCTGCCGGGCCCCCCCACTCCTTAAAATTGGGCCGTTAGTGGGCGGAACGCCTTCGGTATTGTTATTATTCACCAGCCGTATTATTATTTACCTGCTGCGAATTCGCTGTTGTTGCAGCCGCTGAAGGTCCGCCCTCAACTTGACATGTTAGGACACGTCATTTCTTAATTTCTCGTCGGAGAGCGTTTCGCGCGGTCCTTGACAGCGCCTTGTACGAAGTGAATATTATTATTTTACTCATCGCGCCTGAAGAGGAAAAAGAAGTTTGGGTAGGAATTTTTGATTTATACAAGATTTATACAAGGACCTTCGATGCTTGTGGGATATTTCCGACAAAAATTATTTGCCGTGAGATATTGGTAATAAAGCCATGGAGTTGTTGATAATAACGTTTATAATAAAATATGAAGGTATGGGTTTTTATTTTTTTTTATATAAAATCCGGCTAATTTGTTCGGCTTTCGAAACAACTCATATAGGTCTCATCGCTGTGTCTCCCTTACTACCATAATTATAAATATGATCTAAACGGTGCTGTGTTAGAAAGATAAAACACCACGTTTTATATTCGAATCTAAAAGTTAACCCCAAAATAACAGAAAACGTACTTACACCTTTATTAAACTAAAGATTCCAACCAAAATCTGAAAAAAAATTGTGAAATTGTGGGAATTTTTTAATTAATTTTATTTTTACAAGAAACGACATAGATGTGAGTGGTTGATACTGTTTATAATAAATTTGCCTAATAAAATATGCGTGTGTTTTTATTTATTTTTCGTTATCGGTAATTTTTGTTAGAAAAATACCAGGACGTAAAGTGGGACATTTTTAAAACTTTTTTATTTTGCGTATCAAAATTTTATATTTCGAAAATTATACAGGGTGTAAAAGCACGTACCCGAGAGATTTTAACCAGCGATTTACAGCTTAACTAACTAATTAACCATCACGCCGCCGTTTCCGAAGACGGACCGCCAAACAACTCGGTCTTGGCACACATTCCTTGCCTCGTTTACATTCATACAACGTTTCATACATGCTCTTCTATTATTCTGGGTCTTGACATGGCCCGACTTAAGTATCTGATTCACTTGGTCGTGCCATGTCTTTCTCGGGCGTCCTTGACTTCTTCTACCATTCACATTTGCGTCATATATTCTACTTACACTACTTTCCTGGTTCATTCGCTCTACATGCCTAAACCATCGGATCGTCCCTTTCTTAACTTTACACATCACACTTACATCAGCCTTGCATTCTTTGCGTATCTCCACGTTTCTCACACGATCGTACATGGTTTTACCTTAAATTCGCCCCAGGGATCTCATTTCTACAGCATTCAGTCTACTTTCATCCTTCCTCTGCCAGTTCCATGCCTCACTGACATACATCAGGGTAGGTACCAGCACTCCATTATGGACAGTTTTTTGTTGGTGCCAATGGCGTTCAGTCCTCCATTAATAGAGTTACCAGCATTCATCCTTCTTTCAATATCTCTATCAGCCATTCCATCACTCGTAAACTTACTTCCCAAATAAAAGAACTCATCCACCTGCTTCAAGTATTCATCATTTACAATTACCTATGTTGCACATTGTTTTCGTACTCTCTCTTTCATATACCATGACTTTAGACTTACTTACATTCACGATATCGTCTTTTGAAAGTGGAAGAAATTTGGCAGACGTACTATTTCTACGAAAAATAGCTACCTCTATTATATCTACCATAGAGGTAGCTAATTAATTAACTAAGAGTGAATTACTAGAAAGAATTTAACTAAGTGTGCCCATCAGACAAACCAGACAAAACCACGCATTATACATTCCTCAATGCAACACTAACTCTAAACAAAATACAATCATTTACCGCGCTTCACTCATCTTTAACATGACATACAGTGAATTCGACTTATTTAACACAGTACCTAACATTTTCAAATCTAAAATGAATAAATAAAATTTAAAAATACATACTACTATTTACACAGAATAAATCCATCCCTTTCCCCTCCCTTTCACCATCCCATCCACATAACCTAATTTAACTATTTTTCTTTATACCTAATCACTTAATAATTTAATATACATCAGTGAAAACCTGTTATTGGTAAAATTTTAATACATATGTATTTCATCAAACATTATTTTTATAAACTGTTGGTTTTCCAAATAAAATAAAATTATTAACTCATTCTTCATGCTTACTTCGTTCATCCTGGACACGAGAGACTGTAGACTGTAGATCTTCCATATTGTTAGATATCAGCACCGCATCATCAGCATGCAATAGGCAACATTCTTTCAGATTACTAAAGTTAAAGTACTTTATAGTACTTAAGTACTTTTTCCCGAGATTATTTGGAGTAAAAAAATTTAAAATCATTTTGTGTTTTCATTAAAACATTTAAAATATTATTCCATCACACGCCGCAACTGATAATTCAATAGAGAACGCGTTTATGGCCTAGCGGTCATTTGACAAGCGTTGCGTCTCGTTCTAGCGATACTTTAAACAAACGAGACAGCGCTAGTTTACTCAAACCCATCCCATCGTGATGGGATCAGTAGCGTCATGTGATCGAAAAACATATATTTTGTTTTTAATAAAAAAATATATAATTTTTTGCTCAATAATTTCTTTTACGAATCGGATTAATATTTTCTGTTATCAATAAAGCTAACGCTAGTCCAATACGTGGAAATTTCGAAAGTATTGATCGATGTGACGGAGCCATGACACGTTTGCGCACAGCGCGGGCGCTCCAAACACGTCTGCACAGCGCAAAAACTAAGACCTTTCTGCAAATTGAATGGTGTAGTGGCAACCGTCAATCTGCTGTACTTAAGGCGGCCAACTTTATAAAATATCAATGCGGGACACATTGGCGTATCGTGGGGGGGGGGGGGGGTGGGGGGGGGGTAGAAAACCTTTTGGTTATTTTTTAATTACGACCGCTTTAGGCAGATTTTTATAACCACATAATTGAGAGAAAGAGTATTCTTCCAATAAAAATCATGTTTATGAATTCTACCACAAATTTATAAGTGTTATCTCGGAAATCGAGATTGGTAAACTTGTAATAGGATGAATATGCAACTTGTTATTTAATTTGTTGTTAAATTCTAAAGCCAGAACTGGTTTAAACTAAATCTGAATGCGGCGAATTAAAACTACACTCAGAACATGAAAATGGTTTTTCTTTTATTCTGGCAACACAAACATAGTCTTCAACTAGAATTTCATAACTGTTCGAATAAGATAATGTTTTCCTTCGAAATGTGTCAGCAAATGAATCCACAGCAGAAATTTTACATTCTGAACACAAAAACTGGTTTTTAATTAAATCTGCATACGGCGAAAATTAAAGAGGATTGCTCTTTGATTCTGGCAGCACATGCATAGTCTGCAACTAGAATTTTATGGCTGCACTTCGAGTGAGAGAATATTTTCCCTCGAAATATGTCAGCAGACGAAATTTTACATTCTGAACACAAAAATGGTTGAAATTAAATCTGTATGCGGCGAATGAATACTACACTCAGAAATTAAAATGGTTTATCTTTGATTCTGGAAGCGCATACATAGTCTGCAACTAGAATTTTATTACTGCACTTCGAATAAGATAATAATTTCCTTCGAAATAATTTTACATTTTGAACACAAAACTGTTTAAATTAAATCTGTATGCAGCGAATTAATTCAAAAGTATGATTAAAAATACACTCAGAACATAAAAATAATTTCTCTTTGATTCTTGCACATACATATTCTGCAACTAGAATTTTACTACTGCACTTCGAATAAGGGAATATTTTCCTTCAAAATAGATATGTCAGCAGACGAAATTTTACACTCTGAACACAAAAGTGGTTGAAATGAAATCTGTATGCGGCGAATTAATTCTACACTCAGAACAAAAATGGTTTTTCTTTGATTCTGGCAGCACACACATAGTTTGCAACTAGAATTTTATAAATGCACTTCGTCGGGTGGGGTCCCCTCTAATGCACTTCGAATTAGAGAATATTTTCCTTCGAAATATGTCAGCAGACGAATCCAACTGGAATTTTACATTCTGAACACAAAACTGGTTTAAATTAAATCTGTATGCGGCGAATTAAAACTTTATTCCGAAACAAAGGTAAACGCTTTTGCTAAAAAAGAAATTCTTTTCGAAAGTTTTCACTGAACTTAGATAAATTTTGGTTATCAATATTTCATGTCACGGCATGCACTAATTCGTAAACAAAACAACTCAATCACTACTACACGGGCGCTCTTTGAATCTTGCTTGTTAACATAAATAAACCAATCCCTTGATCGATATCTTCGGGCCTTTTCTAGGGACAAATTTTAACCAAATGGCTAAAATAGACTAAAGATAGAGGAAGTTTATTTGATTACCATAGACAATACCAAAAAATATACTAATGCGGGACATGCGGGACGCTTCAGACGATTTGCGGGACAATTTTTGTAAATATTGTAATGCGGGACTAGAGCTGTCAATGCGGGACGGTCCCGCAGAATGCGGGACGGTTGGCCGCCTTAGCTGTACTGCCTGCAGCCCAGCAAGAAGTGACTAGAAATCGTATGGTGAGGAGGCCACTTTTTTTTAGTGACGTAGGTGTATGAGCATCTCTTTCTGACACACGTAGAGAGCGAGAGATGGCGAAAA
Source organism: Limnephilus lunatus (assembly GCA_917563855.2). NCBI lineage: Eukaryota > Metazoa > Arthropoda > Insecta > Trichoptera > Limnephilidae > Limnephilus > Limnephilus lunatus. The sequence goes on along the minus strand of OU830595.1, from coordinate 25,348,676 downwards.
TCAAAATTACAGACCTATCTAGAATTCAGCTTTGTCTGTGGTGTGTGGCACTTTCACTAGAGTTAGAGTTATTTATGGTCTCTGGACACAAATTTTGACAGAGATATACCCCCCTGTCACGTCGCGTCTTGCGGTTATGCACAATACCACTATTGCTCCGCTTTTCTCAATTATTATTCTATTAACTGCACAATATTTGCGTTCAATGTACATAGTTTGGTGTCACTTCAGTGACCATCATATTTGTATTCCAAAGTTAATGAAATTATTGTACTTCTACTTTTCTAGTGACGTTTCTTCACGCATTGGTATTGACCACCGCGCTTCGTACAGTACGCAAGTAGTTCATGTATACTGACTAAGTAAGACCTAAGCCCCTTAATTGGTACATGTTTATTTTAAGAATATATAATATATCATATTTTTAAACATTCGCGATATAATATATGTCGACATTATTGTCTATACATAACGTCACTATTTCTGACACGTGATTTCACTACTGACGAATCTTACCGTCCTGTTTCCATACTCTTTTTCCACCTAATTACATCTCTTACACTGATTGACCCAATCACTTAAGGGCCAGGTATCAAACCGCGCTAACGCTGCAGTTAGGTATTTCTTGTACTTGTAGACAAACACGGCCGCAGCTGGCCGCCTGCGTCTGACTAGAGGAGATGTGGGTATACTAGACACTACGGACTTACGAAATAAAAATATACTTGTCTTATAAAATTACAATTTAGTTTCTACTATAATGGATACAGCTTAACGTACTAAGAATCATATTGTGGAATAGCGTGGATAGCTCATAGAGACATTTGCGCCTGGGTCAAACTGCCCATTCACTGCAGTTAGGTATTTTTGGTAGTTGCAAACAAGCTCGGCCGCCGCGAGCCGCGAGCCAGCCGCTCGATCTACTGTGTATTTCGGTTAGATTCAGGCACAACTGGTCAGCATTTAGATAAAAAATACACTTGCTTTATAAAAAAAATAATTTATTTGCAACATAATTGATACAGATCGACAGACTATAAATCATATTATGCAAGGGCAAGGATACATAGACTTTTTTTTAGCCCCTGGACCTTTACAGACGTCTTAGTTTTTGACTCAATGTGACATAGAATCTCATGGTGTTTTGATGTGGAAAAAATTTCTGGTTCATATATGGTTTGTTTTCAATTGCAGCCAACACTTTCCTAAAAAAACATTTAAAATAAATTTATTTGTAATAATACAACCCAGAATTTACCCAACATCGAAATTCATTCGATTTATCAATGGATCTGACAGCCGTTGTTTTCAATAAAACTTAGTGACTATTTGAACGGAATCGGTAGAGAACTCAAAATGGTCGTCGAAATTATGCATTTTGACATTAAATTCGAGTTCGGTGAACCTCAAACTCCTTAAACCTGATTTTGAACCAAATCGTCAAAGTACTTAAGATATTCAAGATGGATGCCGAAATTTTGCATTTTGACATTAGATCCGAGTTCAGTGCACTTCCAAACGCCCGAATCCTGATATTGAACCAAATCGGTAGATAACTAGAGAAATTCAAGATGGATGCCGAAATTTTCCATTTTGACATTAGATCCGAGTTCAGTACACGTCCAAACGCCCTAATCCTGATTTTGAACCAAATAGGTAGATAACTAGAGAAATTCAAGATGGATGCTGAAATGTTGCATTTTGACATTAGATCCGAGTTCAGTGCACCTCCAAACGCCCTTATCCTGATTTTGAACCAAATAGGTAGATAACTAGAGAAATTCAAGATGAATGCCGAAATTTTACATTTGGACATTAGATCCGAGTTCAGTGCTCGCCAATACTCTCTAATACTGATTTTGAACCAGATCGGTAGAGAACACGAGAAATTCAAGATGGATGCCGAAATTTTGCATTTTGACATTAGATTCGAGTTCAGTGCACTTCTAAACGCCAGAATTCTGATATTGAACCAAATCGGTAGATAACTAGAGAAATTCAAGATGGATGCCGAAATTTTTAGATGTCAAAATGCAAAATGACTTCAGTCCACCTTCAAACTACCTTTGATAGAAATCAGTAAAAAATTTAAATGTTGACATTATTACCTTATTCTCCTTTTCTTCCAGTGGGTGGGTCTATTTTTATGGCACGGTAAGCAAAGCTTTCTTTATTTTTACCCATTTTGAAGGTACCTGAAGTTTAAAAAAAAAAAAAAAATCTGTAAAACTGTAAATCAAGTTAAAAATAATTTATTAGATAATAATAAATATATTTTATGTCTACTTACCCGGTTTCTGTAACACCTATCTCCTCAATGATTCCTTCAAAAATCAAAGACACAGCGAACAAAATTGCCGCGAAAAAAATATGCGTGCTCCCGCCGTGACCGCTTTCTCACAACTGAATGAATTCTGTGAAATTCTTAGACATCGCGCGGGGTATTATTCCGCCATACATTTTTGTATGGCGGAGGATAGTTGAAAAATTCAGAAAGTTTAGGCGAATTACAATAAAAATCTAGAAACACTGAAGTGCTTTAAATTTAATAGCGTGTTTTAACATAATGTTTACTCTGAGATTACGGAAGGATTTTTGTTAAAAACGTTTACAACAGGTTCAGGAGAGATAATCGCGAAGGCCTTTTTCAACGTTTTAACTAAAGTTGCAGCATGTATAACTTATAGAATTTGTAAGATTACAGTAAAAAAAGTTTAATCACTAGTAACTTTACACATTTTTCTAACTACCCCTTTATAATTTTCTAGTATTGCTGCTACTAGATGCGGATGCTACTGATAATGCGGAGCGATGTTTTCCAAACCCTACCCTTAAATCAGTCGTCCCATGCGTGTGATGGATATTGATAGCATTTTCAACCAGACTATTAAATTAGCTTTTGATATTGCTTGCAACTTCCCTGTTGTTCCACAATCAAATGTTGAATTAAATTGAAGAATAAGGCATGCTCTAATGCCCACATTTGTCGTGTCTAGCGCGGCCAACACGCCAGAAGTTCGGGAATCCGTTTTTCACATAAAAATCATTTAATCGGGGAACATTATTTCAATTGAGGTTTAGAAATATAAGAAGCAGTTGCATTTAATGGATGTTATTTCTTAATATGTTTTTTTATTTTTTTTTTTATATTGACAGTAATTCGTGGTGGAATTCCTTTATTATTATGTTTTTATACCGTTAAAAACTTTCCTCCTTTTTTATTTACTGACTGTTACCGGTTTTATTTGTTTAAAATTTCATTAATTCGTACCAACTTTACCTACTTTTAATTGTCCTGTGGATGTTTTACAATCACAATTTGAAATAAGTATTTAAATTAATGAACTCTTACTATAATCCTAGATGAATATTTTAATATAATACATGAGATTTTTTTAATAAACCTATTTATTATTTTTCATTGTATTCTTATTGTACTCGCAATGTCGATATCATTTCTGCTATTTTTAGGTTTAATAGGGAAAATACTTTGACATTAAATAAATTTACATTTGGTACAATCACATTTGAAAATAAAAGCAACCAATTTAGATCTTTCTACAAAGTTTTTGTTGTGGTTACATTTTAAGGAGCAATTAGATAATAAAATTAATGAAAAAATACATTAAAATAAAAACAATACAGAAATAATGACTTTGATAAAGTACATTTGTAAATTTACAAATTAGACGCTGTGTTTCTATATTCATATAACTATTTTGTTCCTGTTTATAATTTTATTTACGTACGTTATGATTATTTCCTATATAGATAGACCTTCTCTTGTGTACACTGTACACTGTATACTTATGATTTGATTTATCACTTTTATGTTTAAATCTAAATAAATATATGTATATATATACATATAGGTCCCACTGCAAATTAGTGAATAAATCTTGCCGATGTATTGAAAAGCTGAAAATGTGTTAAAAATTTAAAAAAAAGTTCTTTACCCCCCTTCCCATTCAGTCTCATAACGTCATAACATACCCCATTTATAATCACACATGCCCCAGACGGTCGGGAGCATCTGGGACTCTTGTGCAGTGCACATAAAAAAGTTGTCATCCGCACTTTATAAAAGAGTAGAAGGTGAACAGAGGGAATAAGATTTTCCCTGCCAATATTCTTAACTTTTTAATTCGATATATTCGTATACCTAACTCTTGTTACTGAGAAAACCTGCTCTCCACCTGGATATTTGGTATCTTCGATGCACCAGGTCGAATTACTGTTGATGTTATTAAATTTATTGTAGAGTTGTCCAGATCATTTTCGACCTCCGAAGCTTTGAATATTTCACCAACTGATGGTGATTTCTGATTACTTTACTCTTTTATAACCACTCGTTAAAAGACTAAATAATGTTCTATTGCAGATCTAATTTATTTTGAGCTGGGAATAATTACCATCGTTATATTGAAGTACAACTCTATCAAAGAAGGCCATGAATTTTCCAAATCCAGAGAGTGTTTTCATCAAGATGGAACCTGGGTCTCAGGAAGAGGGTGGAGGTCAAACGCCATATAAGAACACAGATATCTCCTTCCTGGATGTGAAGAAGGAAAGTTTGCAGTACGCGGCGAGTACTCCGTTATCCAGTAAGTTGTTTTTAAAAAGTAAGTAAATGCTAAATGTTGAGTTCAGATGTTCGGAATTCATATCCGTTTTGGGATGCTTCTTGGATTCAGATATAATCCCTCTGCTGCTAAAGTTAAGTCTGTCAGACCCAGCAAAATCTATGTGCAGTTGCTATGTTGACTTTTTACGGCGCATCGGTCCGTCTTGCTCAGTACCTTCCTGAATCAGCTCTTGCCACCCGTCAGTACGGCGACGGATGGTTGGTTTGGTATATTTATGGGCGACGGCAGCCGTTAGGTGACCATGAGACATAAAGTAAGTAATAAGTTATAAATCTGACAGACGTATTGTCGGTGAAATATTTCATATAAATTTTATATTTCACTGCATACTATTTTACTGATGTTGTTTCAATATCAGCGTAATTGTTTTTAGATGGCGAGAGATAGACCTTTAAAGAAGATAAAGAGCAACCAACTGATTTTAACTTTAGTATAAATCTGTACACGAGTTCTCAATATTAATTAGTAATACATTCACAATTGTTTTCCTACTGAAATAAAATTATAATTTTATTTTTTACGTTGAATGAACGAGGTACACGCTTTATGTAACTAGAACTTGAATCCTCCGAATCTTCTAGTACATAGTCAGTTTTATAACTCCAAATGAATAGAAGAATGAGTTCCTTCGAAATTTGTCAGCAAAGGAAACCGCGACTGGAATTTCAACGGATTATTTGGAACATTACTGTTTTTAAGTGAATCTTTGTGCGAGTCCCCATCTTTAATTAAAACTGCACCCAGAACATGAAAGTGGTTTTGTTCCGATTTTGGCAGCACATTAACTGTAACTAGAATTTTACGACTCCTCTTTAAACACGAGAATGGTTTCCGGTGAAATGGATCAGCAGATGAATTCACAACCGGAATTTGAACAGAAAACAGTGAATCTGAGTTCCCAGTTTTAGTTTATATTACACTAAAAATGTGCCAATCCTTTTCCTTCGAAATTAGAAGCACATGATGTGCAACCCGCATTTTAAATTTTACTTGGTAGATGAGATTGGTTTCCTTCGAAAAGATGAATCCGCCAATGAAATTTTATGTTAGATTCTGAACACCAATCGATTTTAACAGCGAATCTGTATAGAAGTATGTTAATTAGGAAAACACTCAGGATATGCAAATGGATTTCCTCCGAATTTTGCAGTATATGTGCCACTAGAATTTAATATTCCTCTCGGAATGTAATATGAACGGAATTGTAATTTAATTGTATCTTTAATTGACTTATGTCACCATGGCACCAAAAGTGGCTAACCACTTGTGTTGAACTATGGAGGAGATGATGGTTATCCAATAAATGACGAGAAGAGAACAGTATATTACTAATTTGAAGTAATACACTGTTCTTTTCTTCATATCATTGTACGTATTGTGTTTTGTTTATCCAGGTGGCATTAATATGGAGGCAGTTACCATCAAGATAGAACCAGCACCCGAACAAGAAGTTGGAGGGGAAATTCGTTGTACGGAAATTGAAATAGAATTCCCGGCTGATAAAAGGGAATATTGCGAGCACTCTGAAAGAATAACCCAGGCGACAGGTAAAACGCTTTTTTGTTTGTTTGTAAACATTAACAGTCTTACTAAAAACGTTGTGAAAATTTTATTCAACTCGTACGACCGTGCGTGTGAAAACCTTACTAATTGAAACTGATAAAAAATAGTTAATGGAAAGATATATATTCATCGCTTGTACAGCCAATGAGGGTAGTTTATGTGTTGTATGCAGGGTGTTAAAGGATGCACTTGCCTGATTTTAACCAGTTATTCCCGACATTATTTGGAGCAAAAAATGTAAATTAAATTTTGGTCTTCGTTGACTTTAACGATGACTTTAAAAAAAATATATATATTCTTTAAAATAAAAATAAAAATAAAAATCTTCTGCACAGTCACTGGTCTCTCAGCCCAGTACCCGACCAACCTCTTACCGGCCCCTAACTGTCCAACAATCACTATTTTTTATGTTTTTGTAGGAAAAAAAATATCACCGGAGACAGACATTTCATTTACATTTTTTACTTCAAACAAAGTCAGAAATCACAAATAAAGTCAAATTCGTCCCATAAAATACTTACACTTGTTTTATTTATAATTCTCAATGAATTTCGAATGTTTCCAAGGTATTTTAACTGTCCTACAAATTTCTTATTTTAAGATGCCGTAAAAGCAAATACCATTTCAGAAAGTATATAAAATTAACTTCAGATTTTTGTATTTAAAATATACTTTAGTGTTTAAAAATTGAGTATTTTAAGCTTCAACCATGAAAAAAATTAAGAAATTACCTCAAACACTCACTTTGTCAGGAAAGGGTAGTGCTACCGCCGCTCCTATTGGAATGCCTGGAAAAGCATTGCCGTCAATTTTTTTATATAAATATTGTATGTACCTACACCAATCTCTGTGTAAGAGTTCCAATTATATGCTTATCTACTTGAGCGATCACACGAAATAAATAAATTTGCTTGGATTGCTCGAGATTTCCCAGAAGATTTTCGCCAACATTAAAAAAATCATACCTTCTTCAAATTTTAACATGGAGACATACACACTTATTAGAGTACTATACAGTCAATTAATTGACCTATATTTTACCGTTTATCTTATATTTGTAGGAATTATAAAAATAAAAAAACATCGTAAAGTTTTTAATCCTGCGTGTTTTTTTTACTTGAAACTGTCGTGAGGGATACTTATTCGAGCCAATATAGAATATTTTAGATTTCTGTCTGTGGTATATTTGATAATTAAAGGTGCATATCTATGGAAAAAGGACTTTATTTTATCCGAATATAGCTGATCAAAAATTCGGCGGGAAAAAAATATTTTAAAAAATTATATTTATCATCGTTTTAAAGTAGTCTACGAAGTTCGGATTTGCGACATCTATGGTCATAATAGATAAAGCATTTCAATAGCTTCGTTTTTAGATAAATGACTGGCCATTTAATGAAATGTTTTAAATAATTACAATAAATGTTTACGAGTGGTAGGAAAAATATCAATCGCAAAAAAAATAAATAATTCTTCGACCAAAATATCTGCAGTGAGAATAAAACATATAAATATATATAATAAGTACAAATTAACATGCATATGTGTTACAATTCTTCCCCATCTTCTTACCTCCTTGTCGTTTGTGCGGAAAAATAATTTATCAATAGGAAACTAATATGCTTTGGCACTGGAGATGCACCAATTGTTTTTTTTTTGTAACCATTTGTACAAAATTACGTTAATTTGTTTATGCATAAAATGTCACTAAATAGCCCAACACTGATTTTACCTTCTCTTTACGGAGTCCTATTACAAAGTAGGCTAAAAGTTTTGACAATAATTTTGTTGTTGGGTTGTGGTGAGCACTATAAAAAAATCATTCAATTGTGCATTTTTTTCAAAGATATATCGGTTTGAAACAAATTCTATTTTCGCAAATGGTTACTTTGTTTTTGGCCGCCTGAAGTGTGTTAAAACCTCGAAAATTTTCGGAAAATGCAAAATTAAAATGAGGGCTTGACACAAAACTATCACTTCAATCAATCTTTCGAACAGGATATGCTTGGTGTAACTCTAAGAGACAAGCTAGGTACGGGGGCTCCATCGAAGCTAGAGTTAAATTAACAGAAACTAGGCGCACTGTACAGGGCCCGCAGAAACTTAAATACCCTGTACAATTCGCAAGCGCGCCTCACGGTTGAATTTTGCAGCCACCTCCGGTCTCAAAACCCTGGACTCTGTGTAGAAACTGGCGATCCGTTTCATAGATTCTCCAAACATAACAAAAGGATTGCAATCTTCAGATCACAGGCGTTAGGTGGGAATGCTGTCCTTGTTCTACCGGCATTACAATGGAAGATGCTCCGAGGAAATAGCATCATTGATCCCCTCAGCACTGGTGCATAGTCAGGAAACACGTTAAACAAGCGCCCTAAATATGTACGCAGTTGACATTAGTCACATGAGAACGTGTCATTTCTACGACTCGTTCTTGACTTCAACAGCTCGGCTGTAGAACGATTTGCCGGCCTCTGTGTTTCCTCCCTCCTACAACATGGATCTCTGTTCCCTCCTTCCTCTCCTCTAAAAACCCTCCACACAGCATCTTCAAAGATGTCATAGGCTCTGAGGAAAATTATTTCTCTCAGGGCCTCCCGTGTGGAGTTAATGTAAAAAAAAAATAATAATAATAACAATTCCCTGAGAATTACTGAAAAAAACTGACATTTTGATCCATTTTTTCACACTTTATGTTGATTTCTCGGATTTAAATATATTCATTCACGCATTCGGCATTTATCTTATTAAAAAACATTAATTTGATGAAAGTTTACACTTTACTCACGCGGATAAGTCAATTGAAAAACGATGGTGCTGAAATAACCTAGCTTTTACTTTTAACAAAATTTTATGCACAAGACATTATTTAAAGGACTAAAACTGACAAACACGAACACAAATAATAGTATTTTTTTGTGGAATTTTACCAATATAATGGTGAGTTAATACTTATAAAAGAAATTGTACACTAAAACATTGTTTGAATAGCGCGTAAAATATCAAATGTCAAAAATGATTTACCAAAGCTCAATATCTACCAAAGTTCAATATTGCCAACATAATGATTACCTTTTTTTATTAGGAACGTTAAAAAAAATAAAAAGTACAGTCTTGTGGGTAATGAAAACTTTGTTTAATGGTCGTTAAAATGTTGTAAAGTAAGACCGTTAGTGTGTTCCTAATGTTTTCTTTTTCAATGATTTTACTGTACCTACTTAATGTATTATCTTATTCATTTTTATGCGTAATCTTTTTCAGGCGGATTCCTGAAGACACATCCTGGGGGAAAACTTTCTTGTCCTCATTGTGACTATTCCTGCTCTCGAAAGTCAACGTTTGAACACCATGTACGCACCCACACGGGGGAAAAACCTTTTTCCTGTCCCGAGTGTAATTTTTCTTGTTCAGTTAAATCTTCATTAAAACTTCACATTATGACCCACGGGGGAAAAAAACCTTTTACGTGTCCCGATTGTAACTATTCATGTTCTCAAAAGGGAGGTCTAAGAACGCACTCGCTGACTCACAGTGGAGTAAAACCTTTTGCGTGTCCCGAATGCAACTATTCATGTTCTCAAAAGGGACGCCTAAGAACGCACTCGCTGATTCACAGCGGAGAGAAACCTTTTTCTTGTCCTGACTGCAACTATTCATGTTCTTCCAAGGGAAGTCTTAAGCATCACTTGTTTACCCACAGTGGGAAAAAACCTTTTTCATGTCCCCACTGCAACTATTCATCTTCTCGAAAGGGACATCTAAGAAGTCACTTGCTGACTCACAGTGGAGAGAAACCATTTTCATGTCCCGATTGCAACTATTCATGTTCAGAAAATTCACAATTAAGGCGTCACATGCTGACTCACGGTGGAGAAAAACCCTTTTCATGTCCCGACTGCAACTATTCATGTTCCCAAAAGACACACTTAAAGCTTCACATGCTGACTCATGGTAGAGAAAATCCCTTTTCATGTGCCCATTGCAACTATTCATGTTCTACAAAGAGAAGTCTTCAACATCACATCTTTACCCACAGTCGAAAAAAAACCTTTTCATGTCCCGACTGCAACTATTTAACTACTCAAAATAGACATCTAAAAATTCATTCGCTTACTCATAGTGGAGAAAAACCTTTTTCGTGTTTGGACTGTAACTATTCGTGTTCAGTAAAGTCATCTCTAAAGCTTCACATGCTGACTCACAGTGGGGAGAAACCTTTTTCATGTCCCGACTGTAACTATGTATGTTCTCGAAAGGGACAATTAAGAAATCACTCGCTAACTCACAGTGGAGAGAAACCCTTTTTATGTCCAGAATGCAACTATTTATGTTCACAAATGGCACAATTAAAGCTTCACATGCTGACTCATTGTGGAGAATAACCTTTTTCACATCTCGATTGCAACTATTAATATTCTATAAAGTATAATCTAAATATAAAAAAGTGTACCCGCAGTGAAAAAAACCTTGTTGTATGTCCCGTATGTAATTATGTTTTAGTTACGTCATCTTTGAAGCTTCACATGCTGAATCACGATTGAATAAAAAAAAATCATGTCCCGACTGAAATTATTCATTTCCCCGTAAGTTAATTTTACTTGCTAAACACACAGTGGATAAAAACCTTTTTTTATTTTCCGACTGCAACCATTATTATATACCTATATTATTCGGACTTTTTTGGATTTGTACGTGCCCAAATAACATGATGTTTATTTTTGAGGTATCGCGGCACCGACTGGTCCGTAATTCTACATTCTATGTTAATATTTTCAAAAATTTTGTTCTTCAATTTGACGTCCCAGGTATTATTTTAGGGTGAATTCAGTAATCGGTCAAATTCCATTTTAAAAGTTATCCAAATTTAACCACGATGAATGAGCAATTATTTCCTTGTGACATTTTGATGGTTTGTGAAGACACCTTATGTTATTCTTATCCATAGACGCAATCTCACATGAAATCTGTGAAATATTTTGTTAGTATTGCGTATTTGTTTTTAAAAGAAAATCTCCTAACTTCTGTTTTGCTTGTATAATTTTGTCCTTGCTTAATGTGAAAACTGCACAAGAGTCCCCAACTGCTCCCGTCTGGAGCCAGTGATAACATGGCATTCCCAATCGGAGTATGTTTTGGGACTGAAGCATAAATATACCAAACCACCCACTAGGTCGATAACTTCGGGCTTTATTTAGTACGTGAAAAATTTGGTCACTATTTCACCATCAAAATGCAATAATTTTTGTTCTTTACTTATCACTTGTGACGTCACACAGCATAGACGAAGATAGAGTAAGCAACAACAGAACAATGCGCGACCATAGACAATATAATTTTCTTTCGGGGCCTACCCAATACCACCCAAATCATTAGCCTAAAATATTATTTTAAAAATAAAACTCGTAATTACATGATAAGAATTTTATTACAAACATTTAGAAACGGGAAATACAAGAAAACATAATTAAAATAGTGTGCGTTCCTACGAAACTACTGAATTAAAAAAATTTCAACTTATTACAGAAAAATTATAAATTCAGAATTACATGTGCATATTTTAAACAAGAATACAATATAAGCAGGTTACATTTCTGTAGCAAATTGCCACATGAAGACGTTGGATAAGATATTTTTTTTTCTTTTGAACGTATTATATCTTTCGTCAGGTCTAAAATAAATTTACCTCATTGGCAATATATAATCAAGATCCATGGAGTCATTTATTAGTTTGCCCAAGATGTTTGATGCTTCATACGGGGCTCAAACAAATATTATCAACGTCTTATACATTCTTGTCCCAAATCCAGTTGCATTTGGGACAAGAAAATATGGTTTTTGTCCACTATGGATAAATATCTAATTTTTGGTGCCTCTTTGTAGAACATGAATAGCCGCAGTAGAAACGTGTAAACGGTTTTATGTCACTGTGAGTCAGCCAATGATTTTTAAGAAGTTTCTTTGTACAACATGAATAATTGCAGTTGGGACATGAAAAAGGTTTTTCATCACTGTTAGTAAGCAAGTGCCGTTTTAGTAATTTTTTCGAGGAAAAGAACAGTTGCAGTCAGGACATGAAAAAAGTTTTTTTTGCTAGGAGCAGGCCAACCTAATCGGACTAAATTTCTCACTCTTTTTTATAATATTGGGAAGTTCGTAGAACAAAGTACTGAAAAACCTTCTGATTCGAGGAGGCGTTACGTAATAAATTATAAATTCCACCTCATAATTCATAAATGATCGGTTTGCATGGGTCTATAATGGAGATATGCTTAGATTCCGGTATATTGAATTATTCTGGTCAATACCCGAAACTTAAGTTTTTTTTTAACCATACTCAATTAGTTGCCTGTTGAGCGGACCATAATCAAAGAATTGAGGAGAAACGAATTCGCTCAGAACTTCAAAAAATCGGGAGATTTTGATGCCATTCCGGTAGATCGGGAGATGAAGTGAAAAATCGGGAGCTTCGGTAACACTGCCGCGATACCTCAAAATAAACGTCATGTTATTTCTTCTTCTTTATGTGCCTTATCAGGTCCCCCCGACGTTGGCGATCACTCTTGAAAAGGTCTCTCTGTCTTGCGCTGCCCGGAAAAGCTCCTCCACATTTCTAATGCCGGTCCACTCTCGTATATTTCGCAGCCAAGACATTTGTCTCCTACCAGGCCCTCGGCGACCCTCTATCTTGCCTTTCAATATTAAATGGAGCAAGTGATACTTCTCCCCTCGAAGTATATGACCCAGATATGAAATTTTCGTGATTTTAATTAATGTAAGCAGTTCTCTATCTGCTCTAGCCCGCCTGAGAATTTCTGTGTTGGTGATCATGTCGGTCCATGGGACCTTGAGCATTCTCCGGTGAAGCCACATTTCGAAAGCCTCTAACCTGTTCATGGTATTTATTTTCAAGGTCCATGTTTCACAACCATACAGCAAGACCGACCACACATAACATTTTAGCATTCTCTGCCTTAGTTTTAAGCTGATATTGTCATGTCATGTTATTTGGGCACGGACAAATCCAAAAAAGTCCGAATAATATATTTATAGTGATGTACGAATTCATCTACTTGGGATAACTAGTTCCATCTGGTGATTGGATGAAACAGAGAAAATGAATTAAATTAGGAAATACACAGAAAATTTGGAAGAGATTCATTTTTACATCAAAAATGCTATTTAAGAAATCGTGACAAAAAACTTAAATAATTAGATATAAACATGTTGGTTTGTTTAACTGATTTTCTGAAAGTTTCAATCTGTTTTTCTTGTCTTAGTTTTTAGCAATATACCACGTATTTCTTGCCTAGAAATATTTTAACACAAAAAGACAATTAACCCGGCGGTACTCGCTAGGTATTTACGAACATGAACACTCGCTACCGGGTAATAAATACCACAGAGTTTAATTGCCGTTATTTTCAAAAAGAAGTTTGAGTTACAATGTTTGACAATGTATTTGTGTTATTGGTACTATTGCTCATAAATAAAACTACAAATGGAAGTTTTAATGTTTATTTTTTTGTATTTAGAGTTTATCCTAAAAAACAATTTAAAAAAATAAAAAATTCTTAGTAATCTTACGAAAATCAACAATAATATTTTTTTTTTCTTACAAATTTGGCAAAATTGAGATCGGTATCGAAAATAAACTAGGTTCACTCCTAAAATAATAAAAAATAATGATACCTTTATACTGAGTGAACAATGAGATAATCAACACTAAACAAACTGTTTCAAATATTTTGCGAAAAACGAAACTACTTCACTCTATCATAGCAATCCTCACATATTGGGGTTGTATGCTCGCGGCATATCTTTTTGAAGCACAATTCGCAAACCGTCTTCGTTTTCCGATCCTTCTTCCATTCACAAACAGCACAGCGAGAAGCAGATATAGGCGGACGCGATCTGGATGAGTCAGCGTCGGCGGATGTGTGTTCGTCATTCGAGTCGTCACTGACCAAAAACTTTATTTTAGTTTTTATATATGATGACAAATTCGCTTTTTTATCTGCGGCATCACAAGACTCAAAGCCAGATCTTTCAAGGCAATTCTTCTCTGGACCATAACCAATCCGCTATGTTCTTTATTTTCTTTCACTACAACGTACGCATTGATGCCACTGACGTTCAGAAGACCATAAATGAGTACTAATGGCCATCTTTTGGTTGCCCGTGACACTGAGTAGGTAGCACACATCTTCACATAATTATTTTCGTAAATGAATTTTTTATAATAATTTTCTTTGGCCGATTTTATTAGTTTCTTGCAAAAGTTCCTATACTTTTTGTAATGAGCTTGTACTATAATATTCTCAGGGCACCCATTCGCCTTTTCATGAAGTTGGTTTCTAATGTTAATCGATTTAATAAGGCCAGGGGTGATCCATGGCGTAAGTTTTATTTGCTTATGTGGTATAAGTATATTGCTTGTATGTTTAGATATGTATGAATGTAATTTAGTAATAAACTCATTCATCGATGAGTCGGCATCAGATTGGTCTAGAACATTTTGCCAGTTTTCTGAGCTCAAGTCCTCAATTAAGTTATTATAGTTTATTCTTGCAACATTTTTAATTTTAGCAGGATTAGGAGGTTTGTTTTTAAGGCATAGTGCTGTTTTATAGTGATCTGAGATTGTAGAGTGAATGACAAATGAGTCAACATGATTAATGTTAGCAGACATAGGTAATCGTTGGATTGGCGGTGGTATTCGGTTATCGTATTGATGTTGAGGTCGCCATTAATTATTTGTCGTTCCATGTTTTTTGAGCTGTTGATAATTGATTGGAGTGAACTCAGAAAAGTGTCAATATTTTGAAAAGAGGGTGATCTGTATATTGCAAAAATGCATAGGTTATTATTCAATACAATTTTCAGGCAGTTGGCTTGTGATAAGAATATTTCATCAACTTGAGATTGAAGTCCGTCTCTGATGTAGACAACGATCCCGCTAGACTTATTGAGATATATGTTTGTGTGGTGTTCAGAGTTATTGTGAATAACTTTTGAGGTGTAATCTTTGTTAAGCCAGCATTCCGATAAAATTATAACATCGAATTGGTAATTGAGTTGATCCAGAAAAATCAAAAAATCGTCAATATTAGAGATACTTCTTATATTTTGGTATATAATTTTAACGCCGTAAGCGCACCATTTATAGTTATTTAGATTGTTCAGATCATCAATGACATACATGTTAAGATCTATACCGGAATCATTTCCGGTATCATAATTTAATTGAATCATAAGTATTTGTTGATTGTGTGTTGTATTGAAGTTGGTTCCCGAGTAAAATGTAATTAAATGCGATTCCAAATGTACCTAGTTACAATGGTAAATGTGCTTAATATAGATAATATAGTACAAATGATTTAGTTAAATGTAGTACTATGAGTGAGATGGCAAGAAGCAATAATAAAAGGTAGCAGGAATTGCGTGATATCAAATGAATTCGAAAACGGTAGTAAATTATACAAATATGAGTAATATATAGTAATATATAGTAATATAGTATAAATAATAGTGTTATGAAAGAGAAAGAGATAGCAAGAAGCAAAAACAATAATAATAATAAAGTAGCAGGAACTGAGTGATATCAAATGAATTTCAGAAAGGTAGTAAATGATACAAGTATGAGAGCGAGACATAAATGCACGGGTCAAGACATACCTCGAAAGAATAGCCATTAATTCAAATTTATCAAAGCGCAGCCAATTTGCTTTCGTCTGAGATAATAATGGCATTAGTTCCTTCGTTTTTACGAAGATAAATCTGCCCCCGTTTAATCCAAACAAAGCGATATTGTTTCTCCTTCGCCGCTGTTCGTGTCTTGTACCACAGCTGTTTACCACGAAATGTTAGTTCTTCTGAAATGAAGATCGGCGAGCAGGAACCAGCTATACCGATGTTTGAGGTGTTCAATTTGTTTTCTAGATTCTGTTTGTTTTCGTTGAAAGTTTTTACGTCCGTTAACAGGTGTTCTCTTGCTATATTCATTTTGAATTTAACAATGATTTCTCTCGGACGACTATTGTTGTTTTTTTTGCTGCGCGATGAATAGCGTCAATGTCCTTTGTATCAGTGGAGGACTTTGTTGTTTTGCAGATATTGAATAAAACGTCTTGCAGGTTTTCTCCTTTGATTTCTGGGATGCCTCTTATTTCTATGTTGTTCGCCTTGAGTTCCCTTTCCTGCATGTCTACACATTTTTCCAAGACATAAATCCTAGCTTCCAAGGTTGAGTTCTTTTTAGTGAGTTCATCATTCTTTAGTTCGATATCACGGATTTTAGCCATGAAATCCTCATATTGAGAACTCATAAATTGAATACTTTCAATTATTTTGTTATTCTGGTCTAGAATATCATTTTGTTTTTTTTTCCAGATTAGATGTCTTGTTCATGACTAGATCTTGAATATCTTTTAGATTTGTCGGTATCTGAACGGCGAGCGCTGAACTAGTATCAGTAACTTTTTTAATCTGCACCAAAGGTTCAGTATCACTGTTTGTCTGCAGTGGGCTAGTAGCGCCGGGTGTTGCTGAATTGCATTGCTTAGACATTTGTTGAGATCGCCATTCTTGATTAAGTCTACGGTATGTATTCTCGACAATACCTCCGCAAGCTAAATGAAATGTGCCTTTACATGCGGCGCATGTGAATTTTAGCTCACCTGTAAGTATAGTTACTGAGCACACTCGGCAATGCATCTTGAAATGATGTTTTTTTCGTACTACCCGCGTTAAAGCAGATTGTATTGTAATAGTTTTGCTGATTAAAGAAGAAAAGAACTTGAAATCACTCGGATGTTATAAAAATATTTTAGGACTTTATAGTACTAACACGTAATACTCCAAGTAACTTTTTAATTTGAGAGTTATAGTTTTTAAAATACACTTTATTACGGAGCAAGTTAATATGAACTAGTCACAGGTATAGATTATTGTTGATTGATGAATTATTACTCCAAATATGTTCAGGAGTTAAAATCCTTCGGGTACGTGGTGTTACATCTTGTGTAAAGAAAAGTTTTTGTTAATTAACCGGGCTTTTACTTATTTTTCAGACTTTTTGACAGACCTGCAGACGCAACCTGGGGAAATACCGATATCCTGGACTGGTGATTCAATATTAGAATGGCACTTTCGCACCCATAATACGGAAAAACCATGTTCATATTCCAACTCCCACTATTCGTGTTCTCAAAAGGAACCTCTGAAGAAACAATTGCTGACACACAGTGGAGAAAAATCGTTTTCATGTTCCAATTGTAATTATTCATCTTCACGAATGGCAAATTTAAGGAGTCACATGCGGACTCACAGTGGTGAAAAACCTTTTTCGTGTTCCATCTGTAGCTTTTCATGTTCACTAAACGAAAATTTGAAGAGACACGCCGTGACTCACACTCACACTCGAGAAAAACCTTTTTCTTGTCCGGAATGCGACTATTCGTGTACTCAAAGGGGAGGTTTGAAGCGTCACATGCAGATTCATAGTTCACACAAAGAAAAACTATATTCATGCTCCAAGTGTAACTATTCATGTTCACTAAAGGGAAATTTGAAGATGCACATGTTGACTCACAGTCGAGTCAAACCTTTTTCATATTCCGACTGCAAGTATTCAAGTTCACGAAAAGGAGATTTGAGAAGTCACATGCTGACTCACAATAGTGAAAAGCCTTTTTCTTGTCCAGACTGCAACTTTTCGTGTTCTCAAAAGGGAAATTTGAAGAAACACTTGCTGACTCACGGTGGAGAAAAAACTTTTTCATGTTCGAACTGTAACTATTCAAGTCTTCGAAATGAAGGTTTGAAGAGTCACATGCTGACACATAGTGGAGAAAAATTGTTTTTATGTTCCTATTGTAATTATTCATCTTTTCATAAGGTAGGTTTGAAGCGTCACATGTTGACTCACAATGGAGAAAAAACGTTTTCTTGTCCCGACTGCAACTACTCGTGTTCTCGAAAAGAATTTTTGAATACACACTTGCCGACTCACGTACTCAGTGGAGAAAAACCCTTTTCACATTCTCACTGAAACAAAGACTTATATTCTCAAAATGGGAATCTGAAGACATTTTAACTGATCCTTTTAGCACAGACCTTATTTAGTGTCGTAAATGTACACTTCTGCACATTAGTTAATATAATTCTGAAAACCGTACTCATATTAGACAATGAGGCGTTGAAGCATAGCAGTGGTTTGCGAGAAACATTTTACACCAAACTTTATACACTGACTACGAATAAGTTTAATTTCTGATGCCTGTCCTTCGATGATCCGCTTCCTCTCATGACTACATTTCTGTTACATGACTACCCTTTTTTAGGAAATATGCTGATTTCTATGCTGGAACATCATTATTTATTTAGCAACCAGCCTTTGCTATCCCACGCATTGGGATTGCTCCCGAAACGTATCGATGTTTCCAGAGGCGACGCCTGTGTTTGGACGTATGCAAGCGAAAGTGCTGGAGCGCTCCGGTCGGCCGTCGGGCGCAGGCAGTGCGCAACTGAATGGTAGGTACCTAGTCCATCGAAACAGAGCCGCGGACCTACCTACCTCTCACTCGTTCCAGAAAAGGTACGAACCATTGTACGCTTGCAATGCACAGTTCCAGCGCTTTTGAGAAACCAGCCGAGTGTTGATTTACTGCCAACACTCCATTCGTCGGGCTATATAAGAGCGCCCAGCAACAGCGACTAGTACCAGTATTAATTCAGCATTACCGCAGCTCGCCTCTTCTATCCGCAATCAACTTGACCCAGTGTGTAACTTCGTTAGTACTATTTAATATCGTAAGACTGTTACGCTGTCCTTGTTTGTGTGATTACAAATTATAATTATTGTGGGAACTTATTAAAGGTTTTTCATCATGCAATCTCGATGTTCTTCATTTAACCACCAGCCTACACTGAGTACCTACATAGTATTTCAGTCAATTTTGGCTTGTTCCGGGTATTCGACCACGCTCGTTCCAAAAATGATACCTCCGAATATTAACAACAAAACACAAACTGCTTACTTTGTAGTCTAGAATACTTCTTTAGGGTGAAAGGCCTTGAAATAAAGCCAATGAATTCATGTACGTTTCACCACTTATCCCGTATTCTTCATTTTTTAATCGCATAAATTATAAACGCATGATTTCTGTGTTAGTAACCGTAATTGCACTTATTTGAGGCATTATTAAAAATTACTTTTTGTGTATATATTGAGGTTTATCTCTTCAGGATTCTAAATGTATATACACAACGAAAGCGTGAACAAACAAAATTACTTCTCAAATCTAGATAGGTATGTTAATTAAAAAACTGGACTATTGACGCATTTTTATTTAAGAACTTTATTTATTACAAAGCGATGAAAATTCTGCATAAAACAACTCCAGATTACTACGGTCCCTAATTATTATTTACATTTTTTTTTATTATGGACAATGGACATATCATCTATCAAATAGTGCTGGTTCAAATTCTAAATTACGATTCTTGAAATATTAATTTTTAATTTGACTTGAATTTATTTCTTCAGAAAAATATTGCTTTTTATTATTAATATTAAGTAAACCTCAAACAGGTACTACTTACTATGTAGGTATATATCTATAAATGTTAAAAAACATGTATCTCTTTTAAGTATGTTACTCTACACTTTAGGGCTGCGACTTGCAATGTGAAAATTGCCATTTTTATAATTAGTAAATTGTACAAAAATTTCACTGCTCCCGTAAGTCTGGAGCCAGTGAGACTATGGCTAAGGCGGCCAACTTTATAAAATATCAATGCGGGACACATTGGCGTAGCGTGGGGAGGGGGGGTTTGGAAACCCTTTTTGTTATTTTTTAATTACGACCGCTTTAGGCAGATTTTTATAACCACATAATTGAGAGAAAGAGTATTCTTCCAATAAAAATCATGTTTATAAATTCTACCACAAATTTATAAGTGTTATCTCGGAAATCGAGATTGGTAACCTTGTAAAAGGATGAATATGCAACTTGTTATTTAATTTGTTGTTAAATTCTAAAGCCAGAACTGGTTAAAACTAAATCTGCATGCGGCGAATTAAAACTACACTCAGAACATGAAAATGGTTTTTCTTTTATTCTGGCAACACATACATAGTCTTCAACTAGAATTTCATAAATGTTCGAATAAGATAATCGAAATGTGTCAGCAAATGAATCCACAGCAGAAATTTTATATTCTGAACACAAAAACTGGTTTTTAATTAAATCTGCATACGGCGAAAATTAAAATGGTTTCTCTTTGATTCTGGCAGCACATGCATAGTCTGCAACTAGAATTTTATGACTGCACTTCGAGTGAGAGAATATTTTCCTTCGAAATATGTCAGCAGACGAAATTTTACATTCTGAACACAAAAATGGTTGAAATTAAATCTGTATGCGGCGAATGAATACTACACTCAGAAATTAAAATGGTTTATCTTTGATTCTGGAAGCGCATACATAGTCTGCAACTAGAATTTTATTACTGCACTTCGAATAAGATAATAATTTCCTTCGAAATATGTCAGCGGACGAATCAAACTGGAATTTTACATTTTGAACACAAAACTTGTTTAAATTAAATCTGTATGCAGCGAATTAATTCAAAAGTATGATTAAAAATACACTCAGAACATAAAAATGATTTCTCTTCGATTCTTGCACATAGTTGCAGAATATGTGCAACTAGAATTTTACTACTGCACTTCGAATAAGGGAATATTTTCCTTCAAAATAGATATGTCAGCAGACGAAATTTTACACTCTGAACACAAAAGTGGTTGAAATTAAATCTGTATGCGGCGAATTAAAACTACACTCAGAACAAAAATGGTTTCTCTTTGATTCTGGCAGCACACATATAGTTTGCAACTAGAATTTTATAAATGCACTTCGTCGGGTGGGGTTCCCTCTAATGCACTTCGAATTAGAGAATATTTTCCTTCGAAATATGTCAGCAGACGAATCCAACTGGAATTTTACATTCTTAACACAAAACTGGTTTAAATTAAATCTGTATGCGGCGAATTAAAACTTTATTCAGAAACAAAGGTAAAAACACTTTTGCCAAAAAAGAAATTCTTTTCGAAAGTTTTCACTGAACTTACAACTTACAATATCGCTTTATCGCGGTCGGCAGCAAGGCTAACAAATTATTTGATTTAATTTGAATGATAAATATTGGTTATTAATATTTCATGTCACGGCATGCACTAATTCGTAAAAAAAACAACTTAATCACTACTACACGGGCGCTCTTTGAATCTTGCTTGTTAACTTAAATAAACCAATCCCTTGATCGATATCTTCAGGCCTTTTCTAGGGACAAATTTTAACCAAATGGCTAAAATAGACTAAAGATAGAGGAAGTTTATTTGACTACCATAGACAATACACAAAAATATACGAATGCGGGACATGCGGGACGCTTCAGACGATTTGCGGGACAATTTTTGTAAATATTGTAATGCGGGACTAGAGCTGTCAATGCGGGACGGTCCCGCAGAATGCGGGACGGTTGGCCGCCTTAGACTATGGCATCCCCAATCGGGGTATTTTTTTAGACTGGTGGTGGTGGGGAGGGAAAGGAGATATTTAAAAGGAAGGCGGGGTTCGGTTTTTGAGATGATTAAATTGTGACTTATTTTCGGGTTTTCGTGTTATTTCTTCTGTCACCCGAACAAAAATTACAACTGATGTCTCCTAACCCTACAATGGAGACGACTTTTCTTACAATATTAATCAGGTCGTCTAAAATATTCCACGAATCCGAAGACGTATTAATATTGTCACTCCTTTTACTTCTAAATCTTAAAAAATCGTCTCTCTCTGAATGAGGAATTGATTTTTGTCCGATTGTCGAATATACCTCACCAGCATTTCTCTCCGATGCCATTTTCTTTAGATATCGTTCAATCTTCTCAAACTTTTTGTAGAAATAGTTGATTTTCATCATCTGTTGGTCTTCTTTATCGTCAGATCGTGATTTATTGTAAGAAGTATGTTGGGATTCAAGTTGATTTCTTTTGGCGAGTTGAACTGAAGACAAATCTGAAAGCAGCCTCAGTTTTTCCATTATTTGACTTGTGACAAGAGCACCGTCGTTTAAATCAGTTGATGGTTGACCCTGAAAAAGTGTAACATATTATTTGAAGAAAGTCCTTTTACAGCGATACTTGCACAGTGAAAAATGAACTAATGGGAAACAGGATAACAGTGACAAAAGGGAACTTGATAACATAATAGGAAGTAAGAATTATTTGTATCGCACGAGTATGTTCTTTTTGGTAAATTTTTAGGTTTGTTTAGACGCCTTCTTAACATGTAAGTAGGTAAATATCAATACTAAGTACGAGCAATTTTGTTCAAAAATTTTGCAGATAATTTTCCGTCTAGTTTGCGGCCATCTTGAAAATTCATAGAACTCTTGCCTCCCATCGGTCTGACATGGTCTGACGTTTGACAAGAGTTGTTTGAGACAGTTAGGGCCGTCTGTTTCAACGCTCGCTAAAGTAAAGCAAAAAGCAGTTACTAAAGTTAAATTTCAACAAAATGCGTTTTCCAATCAATTTGACTGCTCGCTTTACGTTACTTTTAACTTTTGTATTAACTTTCCGAAAACCGATAATTAATCTAGAGTTACTCCGCCATATTGGCATATTTGACAGGTCTCAGTTTATTTATAACAGTTCTGCTCGAGGTAATCTAAGAAATTCCGCGATTTAACATAGTAATCATGATTAATATTGTAGAAGACGATGATAGTGACGATTAATTCCTCATCCAATATGTCTTGCAGCGAAAACCAAAAACATTTCGACCCCGTGTCAATAATTTGGTAATCTGTCTCAAATTTTTGGCGCGGCACCGTATGTCAAAAAAATCTTGCTGTTGACAGAATCAATTCTGATATCGACATATTTAGCGTTACCTTTTAAAGACAAGCTCTATTAATGCTAGTACCTATATTTTGTACACACTACTTACGTTTAATGTAATATTCTTACAAACGGATTTTAAAAAAGCTATAAAATGTATGTTTTTCTGTTTTTGATACTATAAATAAATTGAATTGAAGATCTCGTAAAATATGTGACACTTCAAATTCAAGGAGATATCACAACTACCGGAAAGTAAATTACATTCATATTGCATATTATGTGTAGGTATTATAATAGGTTTCCATTTATTTCTAAATATTCATAAAAATACTTTTTTTTATCGGAACAAAGCCGTCAGATCCTTTAGACTGGTCACACTAACAAATATTACTTACCTAAGCGAAAATACACTTGAAACAGCGCGTGGTCCTATTTAAAACCCTTGTTACTTTAACTGACAGTTAAAATGTAACTTTAGAACAAGAATTAGTTTTCTTTTGAAACCCAGACTATTCGAAAATACATACAACTTGCTATGTACCCACGCCCGTTCATGTTCAACGGTTTCGAAGTCTCAACGTGTGTACTGTTTCGCTGGATGCTTTTTAGTTCGATGTCGATCCAACGGCTCGATTAAAAATATTCAAGGACCGTGATTTTTGTTAACTTTCGGCAGAAATTCCGTACACGTCTCAACGTGTAGACAATTCATCGAACGTGTAAGCTAAACCTAAAAATCTCTCTTGTGCGCACCTCCATGATTACGTACACCGTAATAGATTTTTATGCTCGCAACTGTCTCCGCAACTAAAATCTCTCGCCTGCGGCTGCATTAAGGGTAGGGTTTGGAAAACATCGCTCCGCATTATCAGTAGCATCCGCATCTAGTAGCAGCAATACTAGAAAATTATAAAGGGGTAGTTAGAAAAATGTGTAAAGTTACTAGTGATTAAACTTTTTTTACTGTAATCTTACAAATTCTATAAGTTATACATGCTGCAACTTTAGTTAAAACGTTGAAAAAGGCCTTCGCGATTATCTCTCCTGAACCTGTTGTAAACGTTTTTAACAAAAATCCTTCCGTAATCTCAGAGTAAACATTATGTTAAAACACGCTATTAAATTTAAAGCACTTCAGTGTTTCTAGATTTTTATTGTAATTCGCCTAAACTTTCTGAATTTTTCAACTATCCTCCGCCATACAAAAATGTATGGCGGAATAATACCCCGCGCGATGTCTAAGAATTTCACAGAATTCATTCAGTTGTGAGAAAGCGGTCACGGCGGGAGCACGCATATTTTTTTCGCGGCAATTTTGTTCGCTGTGTCTTTGATTTTTGAAGGAATCATTGAGGAGATAGGTGTTACAGAAACCGGGTAAGTAGACATAAAATATATTTATTATTATCTAATAAATTATTTTTAACTTGATTTACAGTTTTACAGATTTTTTTTTTTTTTTTAAACTTCAGGTACCTTCAAAATGGGTAAAAATAAAGGAAGCTTTGCTTACCGTGCCATAAAAATAGACCCACCCACTGGAAGAAAAGGAGAATAAGGTAATAATGTCAACATTTAAATTTTTTACTGATTTCTATCAAAGGTAGTTTGAAGGTGGACTGAAGTCATTTTGCATTTTGACATCTAAAAATTTCGGCATCCATCTTGAATTTCTCTAGTTATCTACCGATTTGGTTCAATATCAGAATTCTGGTGTTTAGAAGTGCACTGAACTCGAATCTAATGTCAAAATGCAAAATTTCGGCATCCATCTTGAATTTCTCGTGTTCTCTACCGATCTGGTTCAAAATCAGTATTAGAGAGTATTGGCGAGCACTGAACTCGGATCTAATGTCCAAATGTAAAATTTCGGCATTCATCTTGAATTTCTCTAGTTATCTACCTATTTGGTTCAAAATCAGGATAAGGGCGTTTGGAGGTGCACTGAACTCGGATCTAATGTCAAAATGCAACATTTCAGCATCCATCTTGAATTTCTCTAGTTATCTACCTATTTGGTTCAAAATCAGGATTAGGGCGTTTGGACGTGTACTGAACTCGGATCTAATGTCAAAATGGAAAATTTCGGCATCCATCTTGAATTTCTCTAGTTATCTACCGATTTGGTTCAATATCAGGATTCGGGCGTTTGGAAGTGCACTGAACTCGGATCTAATGTCAAAATGCAAAATTTCGGCATCCATCTTGAATATCTTAAGTACTTTGACGATTTGGTTCAAAATCAGGTTTAAGGAGTTTGAGGTTCACCGAACTCGAATTTAATGTCAAAATGCATAATTTCGACGACCATTTTGAGTTCTCTACCGATTCCGTTCAAATAGTCACTAAGTTTTATTGAAAACAACGGCTGTCAGATCCATTGATAAATCGAATGAATTTCGATGTTGGGTAAATTCTGGGTTGTATTATTACAAATAAATTTATTTTAAATGTTTTTTTAGGAAAGTGTTGGCTGCAATTGAAAACAAACCATATATGAACCAGAAATTTTTTCCACATCAAAACACCATGAGATTCTATGTCACATTGAGTCAAAAACTAAGACGTCTGTAAAGGTCCAGGGGCTAAAAAAAAGTCTATGTATCCTTGCCCTTGCATAATATGATTTATAGTCTGTCGATCTGTATCAATTATGTTGCAAATAAATTATTTTTTTTATAAAGCAAGTGTATTTTTATCTAAATGCTGACCAGTTGTGCCTGAATCTAACCGAAATACACAGTAGATCGAGCGGCTGGCTCGCGGCTCGCGGCGGCCGAGCTTGTTTGCAACTACCAAAAATACCTAACTGCAGTGAATGGGCAGTTTGACCCAGGCGCAAATGTCTCTATGAGCTATCCACGCTATTCCACAATATGATTCTTAGTACGTTAAGCTGTATCCATTATAGTAGAAACTAAATTGTAATTTTATAAGACAAGTATATTTTTATTTCGTAAGTCCGTAGTGTCTAGTATACCCACATCTCCTCTAGTCAGACGCAGGCGGCCAGCTGCGGCCGTGTTTGTCTACAAGTACAAGAAATACCTAACTGCAGCGTTAGCGCGGTTTGATACCTGGCCCTTAATTAATTAAATTTTTCGAAGAAAACTTCTTCTAAAAGGTTGTCACTTTGTGATGTCATTATTTATTTATTAAAAGAAAATAACTTAGTTTACATCACTTTATTTTTTGTAGTTCACTTCTTCAGGAATAAAAGTATACTTTTATTCCTGAAGAAGTGAACTTGGTTCACGAAACATGTTGATAGTGTACAAAAAATAAAGTGATGTAAACTAAGTTATTTTCTTTTAATAAATTAATTAAAGTTTATTGTAATTAGGCGTAAGAGTGGGTCTCAATCTATTTTTTAAAAAGTGTTTGTGGAGGACAGGTAGACAACCGTAACCGTATAGCGGACACCGGACGGCCAGCGTTTGTTTGAAGTTTGTACAAATTTACCTTTTGAGCTCCAGGTTGATGAAATTTCGCACAATCGACTTTCAAAGCAATACAAAGGCCAATATCTTTTTTTTCGTTAGCTTCATACAGGAGTCGCTGAGGAAAAAGGGATGCTGGTTAAAGGGTATTTTGAAGGAAAAGGAGGAGTGGAAGTTCTGGGAAGAAGAAAGGTATGAAGGATGGTTAGGATTCTGGGAGTCAGGGTGTCCAAGAATGATGGATGTATGAATCCATTCCTCTAACTGCGGTGCAAAGGTCGAGAGAGTCCGGCTGGAGAGGTCAAAAGGCCTCCCTCAAACAGTCTCTTTCAATCCGGCCCGCCATGCTGAGGGTGGGCAGACGCATCCGCCGTCAAGACCTAAGACCTCATACCGTGAACCCGGGCACATCACCAAACGTAGCTAACCACTATGGCAGAGGTGTTGGTTATCCAATTAAAGCTTCCCGGGGCGGCGGTGCCAATATCCGCCACTCAATTTCAATCTACATTTGACTTCGAAAAACTCCGGGTAAATCCCGGGCAACGCCGGGTACTAGTGTAAAAATGTACCAACCTTTTCTTCGCTCTTCTTCTATTTTTACATAGAATCGCTCTTTTTTGTATGCGTGAATACCGCACAAGAGTCCCAATTGCTCCCAACCGTCCGGAGGCAGTGAGACTAAGGCATGGAAAGGGAAGAAGATATGATTGTGGAGGGTGGGAGAGTACCCGGCTATTCAGATCTGGTCACCAAGAACGGAGAATTCACCGGAAGAAGATAATAAAGGTCTTACCTTTTCAGTAGCTATATTATACGTTGATATAACTTCAAATCCACTTATATTTTGTATGACGATTATCACCACTGGTAAAAGAAGTAACTGGAGATGGTTTAATAGAGACATGGCTGCTAGCTACGTTTTCCAATGAATTTGAATGTATTATTTATTTCACTGCATTGACCAGCTGATCAGCGGAATAATTGCACTTGGTATATATAGGTACTTTATTTTATTATTGCAAGTTTGTGAACTAATTGCTTTGGTGCATTGGTACAGTACAAGGGTGTAGCGGGAAAAAAATAGAAATAACAGCAGAAAATACATTGAGTGACTTATACGTACATAGGTTAGTACGGATTTATAAAAAAACTATAAAGGTTTTACAAAAATATTCATAAACTGATGGTGCTTATTTGAATTAACTTAGAAAAAAATATGAAACACTCTTTTTTCTTCTTTAAAATTCTTCTTAAAATTTATTTTATAAAGAGATACAAAGAAAATATTGGATAGAATCACGTGTAAACAATAAGCATTCATTTTATTTATATGAGAATTGAGTTTTAAACGAACAAATCTATTTGTATTAATATTCCGTCTGTACAGGCGAAAACCAATTTTCACATTAATATTTTAAAGAATAAATAAGTGCCATTCAGAATTGAAACGTTGCTTGAAATGGCTTTGGCCGTGTTTGCTGACCAGATCTAAATAGCCAGGTATTTCCCCACCTTCATCATACCCATCTCTTTCCCCTTCCCACTACCTTCAGCCTCACAACATACCTCAATTGGGGATGCCATAGTCTCACTGGCTCCAGATGAGAGCAGCTGGGGCTCTCGTAAGGTATTCCTAAATAAAAAAAATAAAAAAAGCACTATCTAAGAAGGTCATCACAGTCGAGGGGTAAGCGCTCTTGAGGCGATTTTTTTCGAAAACAGCGCTACATAAGTTGTCCAAATTTATTATTATTATAAGACTCTTTACTCAGAATCCGAAAGTCGCGGGATCGAATCCCTGCGAGTGGAAACTTTATGTAGATCAGATATTTTTGTACTTTCCCTATCTAAAATAATGTCCTATCAAGCCTTATCTAACTTCTCCCCTCCATTCAACATCTAATCTCTTCTAACTCAGAACTCGACTACACTAAAAAAATAAAAGTTTTAAATTTGCCCATTTAAATTAAATTAATAAATAAATAAACCGTTTCTTTTTCCGTCATTTGAAATAATAACCTAGAACATCCATGAAGAGTGAAAGCCGGAAAAAAACAACGAAAAACTGCTCGGCCCGGGCTCCTCTCATGGGGGTAGGTACATTACGTAAAGAATTCATATTCAGTTCGGTTACCAGACAGTTCATAAATAAAGTAGATAATAATTATAAGAACAAGTCATAATAAACTATAGAGATAAGGTGAACTTTATGTTTAGTTCGTTAACCTAGCCGCGCTCCGATAACAATAATACGAGATATCCAATTTCTTATCAGGGTTGACCCTATAGTCTGCTGTGAAATGCCTAAATGAAATGGGGTCACTCGTTTATTTATTTAAAAATATCACTTACGTGAGAACAATACAGTTATGAAGACTCAGAAAATATAAACTAAAGCTAAGTAGGTATGTTGCCTTGCGGCCGTCAAAACATTCAACATAAAACACAAACTCAAAGAAGACAAACTAAACACCACCCATTTGAAGAAGTTCTCAACTCAAAAAAAGGAGCCCATTTTCATCAGTGAACACCTTACAACACACGAAAAGAATATACTTTGGCTTACGAAAAGATTCGCAAAAGATCATCAGTTCGCTTTTGTGTGGACAAGAAACGGGCGATGCTTCCTCAGGAAGTCTTTTACCTCCAAGATTATAGTGATTTCCCATGAAGATCAGCTAACGCTGGAATTACTGAATAACCAGCCCGATTTAAATCAACAAACTGCTGAAAGGAACACTGATTGATAATTTTGCCTACACGATAATCATTTATAATAAATACCCAATCTATAATGATAAAATGCCTTTATATGAATATCAGGGGAATGAGGACCAAAATTGATGAAATATACGAAAACATCCTTATCAACGACTACGATTTAGTAAGTCTAACGGAAACATGGCTGAAGGAATCTATCTATGACCAGGAATTAGTGGACAGCCGTTACGAAGTATTTCGGAGGGATAGAATACACAAGACAAAAACAGACGGAGGAGGAGTCATGGTTGCTGTATCAAAAAAACTAGAGGCGAAGAGGATGGCGCACTGGGAATGTCAAGCAGAAGACTTGTGGATCCAACTCAATATAAATCTTAATAACAGGAGTGTCAAACTAAATATTTGCACAGTATATCTACCACCATCTGAAGAAGAATCCATTATAAGCTCATTTTTAAGCAATCTTCGGAATGTCTACCTAACAACACCAAACCAACACATTTTAATATTTGGCGATTTCAATAAGTCTAACATTCATTGGATTCCCGATGAAATAAATAATCTATTACCTTTCACCTCAAACACAAACACAATCACCACTGACATCATCGATACACTGTCATTCTGTAATCTCAAACAATTTAACGGAGTAGCTAATCACCAATCCAAAATATTGGATCTCATTTTGTCGGACAAACAAGATATATCAGTAACTCACTCTTCATTTCCACTAAGCAAAGAAGATCCACATCACCCTGCTCTAGAAATTAATTTTCTTTTCAATTTCCTACCAAATCTAGAAACCTGCAACATCTCAAGACCAAACTTTTATAAAGCCGACTATGACTCAATCAATGCCTTGCTTTGTGAGATTGATTGGGAATTCATCAATCAGGGCAAAATAGATCAATCTGTCGATCAGTTTTACAGTATACTCTACCAGATTATCTCTTCTCACGTTCCCATTAGAATGATTAAAAAACACTTCCCTAAGTGGTATTCACAAGATCTCATTCGTTTGATAAAAGAAAAAAACAAATTTCACAAAAAATATAAAAAATATGGCAATGAACTAGATCATTTATCATACAAATTAATTAGAACCAGAACTAAAAATTTAATTAAAGTTTGTTACCATAAACACTTAGACTTAATCAAACAAAACTTAAAAGCTAACCCAAAAGATTTCTGGAAATTCGCAAAAAGTAAGTATAAAAACACAACTGACATACCAAAAGAGATGCACTTAAATGACGAAAAGACTACCAAAGGCCAAGTTATCTAGGCATTTCCAATCAGTTTACAAACCACCCAATGCAAACTATTTTCCACAATTCCCTGAAGACTTCTGTAATGAAAGCCTCGGTACGATCAATATTTCGCCTACAACGGTTTTAATCAAATGTAAAAATTTGAAAACTAATAAGGGATCAGGTCCTGATGGTATTCCTCCCATTTTTTTCAAAACATGCAGAGATTTCCTTGCCAGACCACTCAGCCTACTTTTCAACAAATCACTACAAGACGGTATTTTTCCAGTCAAATGGAAAACGGCTTTTTTAACTCCCATTTTTAAGAAAGGTTGTAAGAGCGATATAAAAAATTATAGACCCATTTCTAAACTTGACTGTGTGGGAAAGTTATTCGAGTCAATAATATATGACTGTCTACTAGCTCACGTAAGTAAATACATTATCGTTGAGCAACATGGATTCTTCCCCCAGCGTTCCACAACCACAAACCTTCTTGTATACTCCCAATTCATCCGCGATAGCATCGAAAAGCATTTACAAGTAGATGCTATCTACACGGATTTTTGTAAAGCATTTGACCAGTTAAATCAAGCACTACTTATCAAGAAGCTAGAAATGTTTGGCATTAGTGGAAATACTCTGAAGTGGTTTGAGAGTTACATTACTGAAAGAAAACTACAAGTAGTGGTAGGAGGATACTCAGCTGACCTTTTTACTGTAACATCGGGAATTCCGCAGGGCTCTCATCTTGGACCCCTGCTATTTTTAATTTTTATTAACGATATAGTTTTAAGAATAAAATTTTAAAAATACCTCCTGTTTGCCGACGACCTAAAACTGTACAAAAAAATCAAATCACTGGAAGATTGCATCGATTTGCAAAAATATCTATCATCACTACACGAATGGTGCACACTAAATGATTTGTATTTTAATAATAACAAATGTGCTGTAATTTCCTTCACAAAGAACAGAAACAAATTTTCAAACGCATATCACATTAACAATATCGTTTTATCAAACATAACTTCAATTAAAGACTTAGGCGTGATATTTGACTCTTCACTTAGCTTCAATAAACATGTAGATACAATTTCAAAAAGTGCATCACAAATATTAGGATTAACTCTTAGAATCACAAATTGCTTTAAAAGTGCCGAGTTAACATTAACATTATATAAATCAATTGTGCGAAGTATTCTCGAATACGGATCCACTATTCGGTCTCCCAATTATGAGATTCACAATTATAGAATCGAATCCATTCAAAGAAAATTAACCCGTGTTATTGCATATCGCGAAGGTTTATCTGATCAATTTGGAACGTATAACGACCGAATTCTACACTATAAGCTACACTCTCTGACAGGAAGACGGAAACTTTCCGATTTATTGCTTCTGCACAAAATTATACATGCATCAGTTGATACACCAAACATTTTATCCCAAATTAACATCAACCCACCGTCAAGAAATTCAACAAGGAGGTTGCAAGATATTTTCTATATATCTACCTACCACACAAATACAGGATATTTCTCCCCTTTACCACGAACATTAAGACATTATAACACTATACACCGCTCTAATAATGAAATTGACATTTTTAATAACCCATTCAAACACTTCAAAAAACATATTTTACCATCAATCGTATAAAGCTGATATTGTGATGAAGCCCTTTATTCAAAGACGTGTAATATTGTACCTACTAAATCCAGGTGCCATTAATAAATTGTTGGTGATTCTTTTGCATTCTACATTTTTTAACTATTATTGTTTGTTATTCAGTTTTGCATATTTAAGAGTAACAATTTTTTTTTAATACTACTTTTGTTGTAATTTAAATCATCCATGTATGTAATTTTTTGGGCATAATTGCCTGTTTTATGTACTTAAATAAAAATAAAATAAAATAAAATGTCTTATTCTATTCAGCAATCAAAGCTAGATCATATTAAAATGATTTGAACACGGTCAGTTCTGCCTGAATATCTGGGTACTTGCTTTTATTGTCCTTGTCGGGTTTCGGTGTTCCCAAGTACTTTAAAACCTTTCCCATACCATGCTAAAAATACCCTCGACAAACCATCATGTTACACAGCGTTACTGTATGGGATTTGGAAATTATTTCGGGTTTTTTGTAAAAATATTGATGTGAATATTTTTTATATGGCTTATATTAATTTATTGTAAGAAAATAACATTGATTTGGTGCTTAATAACTGAAATATTTAAAAAATCATCATTCATAATAAATAATCAAATATTATTTGCAACGCCCAGTGAGGCGTGCGCTTGTGACAGCCGACCGCCTAGGGTCACGTTAGCATTCAGAGAAACACTATTGTTTCAAAAAGCCACATGTGGAATGCGCTAGGTACTGATAAGGGCTGACACCGACCTACTACCATTTTTTAAATATATTTACAAAAATACTTTATCGTAAAGAGTTTTTTTAATGTTTGATTATCTAATTTAGAGAAATAGATTACAAGAAAAATACAATACTTACAGAATACTCGAATTTAAAAAAAAAATACAGTTTTACGCATAAGCAAACCTCGAAAAAAATTATTTTACAATTATTTCGAAGTAAAAATTCTTCAGCACCGTTGTGATTTGAACCTGGTTGAAACGAAAAAGTGACACTAAAAAGAGACAAACACATGCATATGGCATTTATAGAGAATGAGTTAGAATAATCGGTCTCCACTTTATGCGGTGCATCGTAGCCTCCCCACTCTTACCTACTTTAATTTTCTGAAGGTTTCGCTTCTACCGGTGTGAACTGCACACTTGTATTTTTTTATAATACTTGTATGTTTTAATATTTTTGAGAAATTTATTTATTATAGGAATTGTTAGAAGAAAAAATTTCCTTTTATGAGTGGAAATAGTTTACATAGCAAATTAAAAACATTTATTTGATAGAAACATAACGACAAAAACCAATTAGTAAATTCTTATTTAAACATTAATCTGACATGTTTATCATACCAAAATGTAATTAAAAATGTTAATGTAAAAGATATATATATATATATATATATATATCTTTTACATTAACATTTTTTAACGAGAGGAGAAAACACGTTTTACGAGAGGAGATAAATATATATATATATATATATATATATATATATATATTTACATTAACTCCACACAGGAGGCCCTGAGGAAAAAATTTCCCTCAGGGCATATGTCATCTGAGATGCTGTGTAGAGGGTCGTTTTGAAGAGAGGAAGGAATGAACATTGATCTTGAAGAGACCCATGTTGTAGGAAGGAAGAAACACAGAGGTCGGCAAATCGTTCCACAGCCGAGCTGTTGAACACAGGAACGAGTCGAAGAAACGACCCGTTCTCATGTGACAAATGTCAACCGTGTTTATATGTTGGGCACGTGTTTGGCGAGTTTTCCGACTATGCACCGGTGCCGAAGGGATCAATGACGCTAGTTCCTCGGAGCATCTTCCATTGTAATACCGGTAGAATAAGGATAGAATTCCCACCCGACGCCTGTGCTCTAAAGATTGCAATCCGTCTGTTAAGATGGGAGAATCTATCAAACGGACCGCCTGTTTTTGCACAGAGTCGAAGGTATTTTTAGATATATGAAACACTTATTTTTTTCTACAAAAAAGCAAAACAAAGGCTTTGTTATTATATTTACCTACACATGTAATGCATTTGTCTATAGCCTATAGAAAATCTACAATAAATCGTAAAATTAGTAGTGCAGACAAATAGTATTTTTTTTTAAATTAGCTCCACACATGAGGCCCTGAGGAAAATAATTCGCCTCAGGGCCTATGTCATCTTTGGGGACGCAATGTGGAGGGTCTTTTTAGGAAATGAGGGGATATGAATCCGGGGTTCAGTATGTCCAGGGGTGACGGACGTATAAATCCAACCCTCCATCAGTGGCACAAGGTGCTGTTCCGAGAGAGTCCTGCTGGAGAGGTCAAAGGGTCTCCCTCAACCAGTCTCTCCCAACCCGGCCAGCCACTCAGAGCCAATTGGTAGACAGACGTATCCGCTGCCAAGATCCGCAAGCAAACCTACCCCATGAACCTGGGCACCCCTGCTTAGTCACCAAACGTAGCAAACTACTTGAGGTCACGTAGTATGGCAGAAGTGTTTGTTATCCAATAAATGGTTTCCGGGGCGGCGGCATGCCGATATTATGAAAAAAATGCAATTTAGAAAATGATCGAATAGAAAGTTAAACAAAGACACTTTGAGCGTTCTAAAATAGTAAAAAAATTATATTTAAAAATATTCTAAGAATCCTAACATTCGTTGCAAATTGTACCTTCAATTCGTTGAAAACTAACCATCTATTTTTATTGCTACTTCCTTCCGTGTAATATAATCATTTGTAAAGATGTCACTTAACTACTGTTTCAATGGAAAGAAATAAATAATTATTTTATGGGGGTAGTTTTAGTAAAAAAAATAAGTAGGTAAGATTCTAAATATTGCACTCGACCCTCACAAAAGAGTTTTATGGTGGTGCAGTAATAAATGTTTACAATCGTATTTTGGTTGAAGTATAGTCTTCGATACCGAAATTACATCATGCCGTGCTGAGTAGATAGGACATACCACCAAAACCCTCTGTCTCGACACACACTCCTTGCTTCATTCGCATTCATAAATCGTATAATACAGATACATCTGAATAAATAGATGCTTGGATGCGTTACGGTGCACTCTATCGGAGGACTACAGCGAGGTAAAAGATACATTCAAACGTACTCTCTTTAAAATGATTTATCTGTATATTTCTGTTATTCTATCTCTTGGCGTGAAAGTATTTGATTCACTTGATCATGCCATGACTGTCTTGGCTTTCTTTGACTTCTTCCACAATTCACTTCGCGTCATATATTCCTTTTTTAATGCCCTAACTAACTAAGCGTACCTTTCAATCCTACCCATCAAGTGCACTAGAGGTGATTTATCACATATATTTTTATATTTATCACATTTATCATATTTATTTTATTAACAGAAGTGGTGCTATAAAAAGGTGAAAATTATTATAATTTTTATCGGCCTCGTATTCCTTCCAGATCTCCACAATTTAACATGGCTATACCCATAATTTTACTATATGGTTTTACAACACATAGGTACATATCAGGAATCTCATTTATACAGCATATCTACATTCATTCTTCCTCTGCCAGTTCAATGCCTCACATTTCAATTTGGGAGGCGGGTATGGGTATTGCCGCCCCGGGAACTATTATAAGATAACCAAAACCTCTGTCATTGGTTATCCCAAGTAGTTCACTACGTTTGGTGACTTAGTAGGGGTACCCAGGTTCGTTGGTTGAGGTTTGTCCGGGTCTTGGCTGCGAATTTATCTGCCTACCAGCTGCATGGCAGGCCGGATCGAGAGAGAATGGTTGAGGGAGTATCTTTGACTTCTCCACCTGTTATCTCTCGGAACATCGCCTTGCACCGCATTGGAAGTGATGGATTAATACGTCCGTCACTCCTGGACACACTGACACCCAGATTCCTACCGTCCTTTATAACCTTTTCCTTCCCTGAACTTCCTTACCTTCTTTTCCTAAACAGACCCTCCACAGGTCATCCCCAAAGATGACATAGGCCCTGAGGGGAATTATTTACCTCAGGGCCTCCTGTATGGAGGCAATGTAAAAAAAACACTGCATTGTCATTGTCTTACATCCTTGAAAATCAAGTCTTCCACGAAAATATTATTTGATAAAAATTAAATTAAATAATACCTATAAACATTTATTATGAACTAATGTGACATGACCCTGAAAATAACCCAAAACCCATAAAACTAAGCAAAAAAACATCCCCCTTGTCCAATTGCCTACACTCGTCCCATGTTGTAGTCAATTTTAAGGAAATATACAGAAAGGAATTAAAAAATTAATCTGGTTTGAGGCTAAGATGGTCGGTCGGCCGAACCTTCCGATGTGGTTCCTTATTTTTTTGTTGCTCTTTTTTTAATGTAAACGGAAAGTCTAGCAACCTAAGTTTTTTGCAGTGAGATAATTAATATTGTGATCTCTGTTTTTAGACATTTCAAATTAATGCACTAGAAAGAGACGACACACGTAATATCATGTCAACTTTGAGAAGTAAAATAGTCTCTACAGATAGACAAAATATTTAAACGTTTTATTTTACATCTCTTTTTGTTATACATAACTAAAAAGAGATCGTAATATTGCACGTAGGTTTATGAGGTTGGAATGAATTAATGTTTTGTTTTCTCTGTTATTCTCATATAAATTTGAAATTTGTTGTCTCTATCTGACACAGAAATGTTTCGATATTTAGGAAAACATTTTTATCATTTTATACAGAATCATTACAATTTTTTAAGTATTTTTCACGAATGCAAAAATATATTTTTTAGGAATACCTAAAATGAAGGTTTAATGATTAACATATTTAAGGAGTTATTGATGTTTTAAAGAGCGTTGTAAACTAAAATCGCACCGCGGAAACGGGAGTGTTAAGCTTGGAGTGGTGTCGTCTTTGTTGAACTGCCGACTTTACAGTAATGTACCTATTCCAGTTTTATAATTTTATTAGAATTTCTACTTTAATCGTAACATTTTTTTAAAGTGAAAACTTCTTTAGCACCGATGTGATTTGAAAATCGATGAAACAAAAAAGCGACACTAAAAAGAGGCAAAAAATGCAAAGAAAAACAACGCACAAATGCAAAGCTCGTGTATGGGAAATATGGTATAAATATGATCACTGATTATATTATTATTTACATGATTTAAGAATTAAACATAAAATTAAATTTTCATTTTCTGAGGACGAATTATATATAATAAATAAATAAAAATAAAAAACAAACAGTAAAATCAAAACCAAAAATTACACAAAATGTGAAGTTTTCAGTGGAAGTTTTAAACCAACCTCATAAATGTGGACATAATGTTTTAAAAGGAAGTATAATTAGAGAAAGTATAATTTTATTATTAATAAGTAAAGAGTACACACGCCCGTCTTCTAGTCCCGATTATGTGATGTCACATTAGATTACATTGTCACATTAGATTACCAACAGATTGGCACTAAAACAAAATGCAAAAAAAAAAGATTTCCGTTGAAGTGCTTAGACTTAACATAATTAGTCGGTAGCAAAAAATATTTTATGTTTGTTGGCTGTATGTTGTTGTGTTTATGATTTCCTCTTCTTCGTGTTTACTTACACACATTATTTTGATGTTGATTATTAAAATTATTTTTGCGAATATTTTACTTTGTTTTTGAATATTTTATTCTATGCTTTAATTATTTACGGGTAGGTACATCAACTAGTGTATTAAGCATGAAATGAAAAGTTGATATTTTTTTAGTGAACGGATAGTTAGTAAGTATTACATAGGACTTTATCTGCGTAGGTATTGAATCGAAGGTAAAATACTTGTACAAACGCATCGTAAAAAAAAGATACCCCATTACTCTAAAAAGACAAGAAAGCAATTTAACTTATAGTGGGGTTTTTTTAAGTATGATTTCTGAGTACAAGAATAGTTACATTACATACAGAGCACGAGAATAGTTTTTATTCAGCATGAGTGCGCGCATGCCGTATTATGTTTGACTTATCTGAACATATATATTTAACAATTAAAACACATATAAATTTGTTGTAGACCACTTTTATTTTTTTAAATTTTTTCATATTTTTATAATATTATAATATTCTTAATATTCTCCTGACGAAGGAAGGGTGCTTCCGAAACCGGTAGAGTGTTTAAAAATTTTTTTAAAAATAAAAGTGGTCTACAACAAATTTATATGTGTTTTAATTGTAAATTATGGCGAGCCACAAAGTTAATGCTTTTTACAAATATATATAGTTAAATTTAGAGCAAGAATATGGTTTTTCCTTTTGTGTGAGTGCGAACGTGCGTTATTAAATATGATTTACTTGAACATGAATAATTGCAGTAAGAGCATGAAAATGGTTTTTCTTTAGTATGAGTGCGAATGTGTGCATTTAAGTATGATTTATGTGAACATGAATAATTACAGTAAGAATATGAGAATGGTTTTTCTTTAGTATGAGTAAGATTGTGCCTATTTAAGTTGGACTTCCGTGAACAGGAATATTCGCAGTAAGAGCAGGTAAATGGTTTTACTTTAGTATGAATGCGAGTGTGTGCAGTTAAGACCCACTTCCGTGAATATGAATAGTTACAGTAAGAGCATGAGAATGGCATTTCTTTAGTATGAGTGCGCGTGTGTATGGTTAAGACTGAATAACGTGAGCATGAATAGTTGCAGTAAGAACATGAGAATGATTTTCTTTAGTGTGAGTGAGTAAATGAGCCATAAATTCAGACTTTGAAGCAAGTTTTCGGTCACATGTAGAACAATCAAAATATTGTGAAGTATTAAATTCTTTTACGTCGCTTTTTTGTTGAACAGAGGTGGCATTTTTACTCCGATTGATAAATCTAAAAAAAAAAACATTAAAACTCTCATTATTGTATATTTGCCCTCAATAAGTACATTTCATCATAAATAAGAAAATAAATTATAATTAATATATATTTTTTATAATCAAGTTCACCAACTATCAATAAGACAAATTTGACCACGTACAGTGTACGGAATGATGAATACGAATGAGTGTTGTGTATTTGTGTTGCAAGTTAAAGAGTGACAGAAAGGCTGAAAGGGATTTTATTATCTAATAAAACTGTCTAAAACTAACTATTTAGTTATCTCCCCAATCCAAAGTCTACATAGGCTTGGAAATAAATCCAGTTCCGTTGATATTTTAATTTATTCCTTACCTAAATTTATATCAGAAATTTCTAAAATTCTGATGTAAATTTTATTATTATTGGTCTAATATTGTTTTTGTTATTATTTCTTTTTAGTTTTGCTTCCTTTCAATTAGTGTAAGTGTAAAGGAAGAGAAATAATGTATAAAATAATTGATATTTTATTTTTTCTATTTCTATTATTACCATAATAATATTTGAATGATTTATATAGCGCCGTTTTTGTGAAAAATCACCTCAAGGGCGCTGAACGCTTGGACCATGTTACACGATTTATGTAAATGCTCCAAGGGTGTAAGTAAATAAATAAATTAAAAAGTTAAGAATAATAATTTTACTATATTTTACAATTTTACTATATATTTATAAACAATGATTTTTACCCGCCGTTTGGTAAATTCTTTCGGAGATTTCCAAGCATTCATTTTTAGTAACAGGGAGTTCGATGTCAGGTTCTTTAAACATTGCAGTTTCTTCTCCTTTTTTAATCCCTGGTTCTGCTTCAATGGTGACTTCCTCAAGATTAGAGGGTTCCGTTATACTAATGGGCCGTTTTCTGAGTAATTCCAACATGTCGTCATGTAACATCCACGAGATGGCAGCACGGTGTTTACAGGTCCCGCTGTCATCTATTTGTCGACCAAATCTATGGACTGGCGTTTATACATATATACGCATACTATCATATTAATGAATACTATAGTATGCGTATCCCATGTGTCAAGTGTCCCACAGGTGCAGTATTGCCGATTTGTGGGTAATTCCCCAAATTGCGGGGAATTTTTTAATTTTTTTAGAATTGGGTATTCTGCGTGGATTCTGGGCATTTTATGATTATCCAACCTTTTTGAAAAATATTTAAATTCGGTGGAAGATTGTTGTTTATTTTATGGCAGTATTGTAACATTTTTTTTATTTCTACACAATGATAGTCGGGGGATTCCTGAAGTTCGGGACCCTAACTCGGAAGACACATGAATTTGCTTGTCATAGAACTTCTACGATAGAAGGAACCCTCTATTTTTTTTATTTATCCCTACATGGTCTGAATGTAGATGACGATGCTGAAAGTTGCTGGGCTAAAGTGTTTGGCCTTTCTGTGTCCGTGAAATGAGGTGCCAATTTAGAACGCCTGATGAAATGAATCTATTTCGCTTTCAAGTCTCTATCTTTGGGGAACTCGTGCCCACCCCTATTTCTACACATAGGAATACTACAACAGGTAGACGGCATTATTGTAATATTTAAAAACACTAAATTGCGTCAAACGGCCTAAAAAAATGTATGGGATCTGACAGTTAAACACAAAAAGTTGGACCGGTAGAACATTAGCGCCTTTATCGACCAAATCTTGCGAAAACGGTCCATTAGATCTAATAACATAGAAACTTCAGTTTGATGTTTAATTGGATAAACTTAACACTCCCGTTTCCGCGGTGCGATTTTAGTCTACAACGCTCTTTAAAACGTCAATAACTCCTTAAATATGTTAATCATTAATCCTACATTTTAGGTATTCCTAAAAAATATATTTTTGCATTCGTGAAAAATACTTAAAAAATTGTAATGATTCTGTATAAAATGATAAAAATGTTTTCCTAAATATCGAAACATCGTTATGTATAACAAAAAGAGATGTAAAATAAAACGTTTAAATATTTTGCCTATCTGTAGAGACAATTTTACTTCTCAAAGTTGACATGATATTACGTGTGTCGTCTCTTTCTAATGCATTAATTTGAAATGTCTAAAAACAGAGATGACTATATTAATTATCTTACTGCAAAAAACTTAAGTTGCTAGACTTTCCGTTTACATTAAAAAAAGAGCCACAAAAAAATAAGGAACCACATCGGAAGGTTCGGCCGACCGACCATCTTAGCCTCAAACCAGATTAATTTTTTAATCTCTTTCTGCATATTTCCTTAAAATTGACGACAACATGGGACGAGTGTATGCAATTTGACAAGGGGGATGTTTTTTGCTTAGTTTTATGGGTTTGGGTTATTTGCAGGGTCATGTCACATAAGTTCTTAATAAATGTTTATAGGTATTATTTAATTTTATTTATATCAAATAATATTTTCGTGGAAGACTTGATTTTCAAGGATGTAAGACAATGACAATGCAGTGTTTTTTTTACATTGGCTCCATACAGGAAACCCTGAGGTAAATAATTCCCCTCAGGGCCTATGTCATCTTTGGGGATGACCTGTGGAGGGTCTGTTTAGGAAAGGAAGGTAAGGAAGTTCAGGGAAGGAAAAGGTTATAAGGGCCGGTAGGAATCTGGGTGTCAGTGTGTCCAGGAGTGACGGACGCATTAATTCATCACTTCCACTGCGGTGCAAGGCGATGTTCCGAGAGATAATAGCTGGAGAAGTCAAAGATACTCCCTCAACCATTCTCTCTCGATCCGGCCTGCCATGCAGCTGGTAGGCAGATGCATTCGCCGCCAAGACCCGGACAAACCTCAACCCACGAAACCGGGTACCCCTACTAAGTCACCAAACGTAGTGAACTACTTGGGATAACCAATGGCAGAGGTTTTAGTTATCTAATAATAGTTCCCGGGGCGGCGATACCCATACCCGCCTCCCAAATTGAAACATGAGGCATTGAACTGGCAGAGGAAGAATGAATGTAGATATGCTGTATAAATGAGATTCCTGATATGTACCTATGTGTTGTAAAACCATATAGTAAAATTATGGGTATAGCCATATTAAATTGTGGAGATCTGGAAGGAATACGAGGCCGATAAAAATTATAATAATTTTCACCTTTTTATAGCACCACTTCTATAAATAAAATAAATATGATAAATGTGATAAATATAAAAATATATGTGATAAATCACTTCTAGTGCACTTGATGGGTAGGATTGAAAGGTACGCTTAGTTAGTTAGGGCATTAAAAAAGGAATATATGACGCGAAGTGAATTGTAAAAGAAGTCAGAGAAAGCCAAGAAAGTCATGGCATGATCAAGTGAATCAAATACTTTCAGTCGGGCCACGCCAAGAGAAAGAATAATAGAAATATACAGATAAATCATTTTAAAGAGAGTACGTTTGAATGTATCTTTTACCTCGCTATAGTCCTCCGATAGAGTGCACCGTAACGCATCCAAGCATCTATTTATTCAGATTTATCTGTATTATACGATTTATGAATGCGAATGAAGCAAGGAGTATGTGTCGAGACAGAGGGTTTTTGTGGTATGTCCTATCTACTCAGCACGGCATGATGTAATTTCGGTATCGAAGACTATACTTCAACCAAAATACGATTGTAAACATTTATTACTGTACCACCATAAAACTCTTTTGTGAGGGTCGGGTGCAATATTTAGAATCTTACCTACTTATTTTTTTTACTAAAACTACCCCCATAAAATAATTATTTATTTCTTTCCATTGAAACAGTAGTTAAGTGACATCTTTACAAATGATTATTACATGGAAGGAAGTAGCAATAAATATAGATGGTTAGTTTTCAACGAATTGAAGGTACCTACAATTTGCAACGAATGTTAGGATTCTTAGAATATTTTTAAATATAATTTTTTTACTATTATTTTAGAACGCTCAAAGTGTCTTTGTTTAACTTGGATAACAAACACTTCTGCCATACGTGACCTCAAGTAGTTTGCTACGTTTGGTGACTAAGCAGGGGTGCCCAGGTTCATGGGGTAGGTTTGCTTGCGGATCTTGGCAGCGGATACGTCTGTCTACCAACTGGCTCTGAGTGGCTGGCCGGGTTGGGAGAAACTGGTTGAGGGAGACCCTTTGACCTCTCCAGCAGGACTCTCTCGGAACAGCACCTTGTGCCACTGATGGAGGGTTGGATTTATACGTCCGTCACCCCTGGACATACTGAACCCCGGATTCATATCCCCTAATTTCCTAAAAAGACCCTCCACATTGCGTCCCCAAAGATGACATAGGCCCTGAGGCGAATTATTTTCCTAAGTGTCTCATGTGTGGAGCTAATTTAAAAAAAAATACTGTTTGTCTGCACTACTAATTTTACGATTTAGTGTAGATTTGCTATAGGCTATAGACAAATGCATTACATATGTAGGTAAATATAATAACAAAGCCTTTGTTTTGCTTTTTTGTAGAAAAAAAGAAGTGTTTCATATATCTAAAAATACCTTCGACTCTGTGCAAAAACGGGCGGTCCCCGTTTGATAGATTCTCCCATCTTAACAGACGGATTGCAATCTTCAGAGCACAGGCGTCAGGTGGGAATGCTATCCTTATTCTACCGGTATTACAATGGAAGATGCTCCGAGGAACTAGCGTCATTGATCCCTTCGGCACCGGTGCATAGTCGGGAAACTCGCCAAACACGTGCTCAACATATGAAAACGGTTGACATTTGTCACATGAGAACGGGTCGTTTCTTCGACTCGTTCCTGTGTTCAACAGCTCGGCTGTGGAACAATTTGCCGGCCTCCGTGTTTCCTCCTTCCTACAACATGGGTCTCTTCAAGACCAATGTTCATTCCTTCCTCTCTTCAAAACGACCCTCTACACAGCATCTCAGATGACATAGGCCCTGAGGGAAATTTTTTCCTCAGGGCCTCCTGTGTGGAGTTAATGTAAATATATATATATATATATATCTTTTACATTAACATTTTTAATTACATTTTGGTATGATAAACATGTCAGATTAATGTTTAAATAAGAATTTACTAATTGGTTTTTGTCGTTATGTTTCTGTCAAATAAATGTTTTTAATTTGCTATGTAAACTATTTCCACTCATAAAAGGAAATTTTTTCTTCTAACAATTCCTATAATAAATAAATTTCTCAAAAATATTAAAACATACAAGTATTATAAAAAAATACAAGTGTGCAGTTCACACCGGTAGAAGCGAAACCTTCAGAAAATTAAAGTAGGTAAGAGTGGGGAGGCTACGAAGCACTGCATAAAGAGGAGACCGATTATTCTAACTCATTCTCTATAAAT
Source organism: Limnephilus lunatus (assembly GCA_917563855.2). Taxonomy (NCBI): domain Eukaryota; kingdom Metazoa; phylum Arthropoda; class Insecta; order Trichoptera; family Limnephilidae; genus Limnephilus; species Limnephilus lunatus. The sequence goes on along the minus strand of OU830595.1, from coordinate 25,304,350 downwards.
GCCATATGCATGTGTTTGTCTCTTTTTAGTGTCACTTTTTCGTTTCAACCAGGTTCAAATCACAACGGTGCTGAAGAATTTTTACTTCGAAATAATTGTAAAATTATTTTTTTCGAGGTTTGCTTATGCGTAAAACTGTATTTTTTTTTTAAATTCGAGTATTCTGTAAGTATTGTATTTTTCTTGTAATCTATTTCTCTAAATTAGATAATCAAACATTAAAAAAACTCTTTACGATAAAGTATTTTTGTAAATATATTTAAAAAATGATAGTAGGTCGGTGTCAGCCCTTATCAGTACCTAGCGCATTCCACATGTGGCTTTTTGAAACAATAGTGTTTCTCTGAATGCTAACGTGACGCTATGCGGTCGGCTGTCACAAGCGCACGCCTCACTGGGCGTTGCAAATAATATTTGATTATTTATTATGAATGATGATTTTTTAAATATTTCAGTTATTAAGCACCAAATCAATGTTTTTTTCTTACAATAAATTAATATAAGCCATATAAAAAATATTCACATCAATATTTTTACAAAAAACCCGAAATAATTTCCAAATCCCATACAGTAACGGTGTGTAACATGACGGTTTGTCGAGGGTATTTTTAGCATGGTATGGGAAAGGTTAACAGGGTGGATGTTACTTTGTTTGACTTTTGGGTACTTGACTATCATGTTCAAGGTCACATTGGGAATACCTCTCTAAAGCGTTCATTAGAACAGGTTGTTTCATAGACTTGCTTTGTGAAAATCGGCTCGTCTGTGGCACGCTCTACAGTCTACAGGACAACCTTTACCTTTTCAGGACAATGCAGGACTCTGCATGGTTCTTTCAAGTTAATATATTAATTCCTTTCAACAGCCTCTTCCCAGACCCCCTCATAAAGTTTCACTAACAAGATGCGACAATATAGTTAATTCGTCTGTACACTATAGTACATCGTTAGGTGTCAGGTTAAAAGAGCTTATTTTACACATTTCGTAGGAAAAAATTGTCTAATTCGAAGCGCAGAAATGAAATTCTAGTTGAAAACTATGTATGTGTTGCAAGAATCAAAGAGAAACCATGTTCATGTTCTGAGTGTAGTTTTAATTCGCCGCATACAGATTGAATTTAAGCCAGTTTTAGGTACAGAATATAAGAACAAATTAAATAACAAGGTGCATATTTATCCTATTACATTGATAGGTTACCTTAATTTCTGAGATAGCAGTTGTCATAAATTTGTGGTAGAATTCATAAAAATGATTTTTATTGGAAGAATACTGTTTCTCTCAAATATGTGATAATAAAAAAATCTGTAGAAAGTGAGGTCGTATTAAAAAAAAAAACATAAACCATTTCCCTTTCCTCTTCCCTCATTTATAAGAAAACTCTCTTTATGTGATTTACCCACACTTTCAATCATCTTTATGTTTAATTGTAAATTATATTACTCTTATATATGATATGTAAGTATGTACCTCTACGCCTGTCTCAACACAGGTATACCCTAGCGAGACAGGCATCGAATAATATATTGTAAACATCACGTATATAGATCAATAAAAAAAAAAAATAATAAAATAAAATAAAAAATGATTTAAGATGTTTTAAAAGGAATCAACCAATTCGTTAACGTTCGCATTTACTGTGGTAAATGACCAGTCCATCATCGAAAGATGTCGGTTGATTAATTCATAGTCGGCTTTTTTAAACAGGCATAGTATTTTAGGTGGAGCGTTGCTAATTGGGAGTGTATCGATTTGTAATTTAATTTGAAGCGATGGGTGGTGTGAGTCTTCAAGAGGATTAGTGGCGTTCCTCAGTACAGATTATTAAATCCAGGATTCGGTTATTGGAATTTTTTGTGTGATTAAATTGTTTTAATTCGGAGTAATTATAATGATATGCAGCTCAACCCAATAATTCGAAGTAGGTACTTTTTTATTTTTATTTTGACGAGAATTTATGTTATAAGATCGTTACTTCCGACAAATGTCATATTTGATTGTCCGTTAGTAAAAAAGGAATATTCCATATTATCTACGCATATTTACCATTTATTTATAATATTCATTTTTTTCGGAGAAAACTTCTTCGGAAAGGTTTTAACTTTGTGATGGCATTATTTATTTTAATTAACCCTAGAACCGTACCCTGGGGTACAAATTTTTTTTTTTTTTGAAAATTTGCGATAACTTTTTCGTTTCACAACGGATTTTTTCGCGCCGCCGCGTATTTGCAAGTGGGGGGGAGTCGCTTTGAAACATCAGTGGAGCGGGAGTCCTGCTAGTGTGTGGTCGTGGCAAAACGTGCGTGGGGCGCTCCAGTACCCCTGGGTACGGTTAAGGTAATTATTTTGATTACTATGATTTTAATGTTTTTGCGAAATAAAGCATGTTATTGTGCTATTTGATACGTGTTTCTTTATTTGAATGTTATATTTATTTGCATAATAACCTTACACATAACTTTGTTTTGGAAAAAATGTGTAATTATTTATTATATTTAGGTATTTTGCATTTAGTTGCGTGTAACTTGAATAATTTTTTTTTTTTAGATGGCTATGGCTCGGAATCAATTCTATGATATTACTGCATTCATCTAACGCTACCGGAAAACAAGTCTTCAAGAATAGACGAACTTATCTGAAAACTTTAGCTTTTGACCTTATAAAACCTCACTTGGAGGATCGATTTTTATACAAAACTTTGCCGATGCATCTCCAAGAAAGTATTGGCGGAATATTGGGAACAAAGCGGTCTTATGATGCTCCAACCCCTTCAGAATCAAAATCTGGAAGATGTTCATTTTGTCCCAGGTCAAAAGATCGTAAGTCACGCACTCAATGTCAGAAATGTAAACGTTTCATATGTTTAGAGCACCAAACAAAGATTTGCCAAAATTGTTAAGAAAAGTTACTTTTAATTAAGCCTTATTGTATTATGTAAGACTGAAATAAGTGCCATAACAGTCTATGTAAGTTAATTTTGAATAAATGTTTTTTCTCACGTAAAAAAGATGTTTCATTTAACAGGGTACTCCAGTACCCCTGGGTACTGTTAGTGTATGGTCTATGATGGGTACGGTTCTAGGGTTAAAAAAACAAATAACTTTGTTTACATCACTTTTATTTGTATACAATCAACATGTTTCGTTAGGATCAAACATCAGGAATATTATAATATTCATTAAACCTTCCCCATTACAAATATTTAACAGATGATGATTTTGCTGCCGATGTTTTTGCTGGCTAGAGAAATGATATTTTTTTGATAAATTTTTTTTAAATAGCGATGCATCAAGTACCGACGATTTTCCGATTTTTCGACGACAAGCAGTGGCAACACTGAGATTTCATCTTGGAAAAGATAAATAATTTCTTAAATCCTATGTCTCTATGGATAATCTCTACCGCTTGCTGTCAGTCGTTTGTTGGTTAGGTTTTCCGTCAATTCGTAAACCTTCGATTAAGCGTTCTCACCTTCTATCAAGAAATCCTTCAACCTCTTTATAAAGTTCGATTTGTTATCAACAAAGTAATAGCTAGGTACATCGTTTTACATTTTACAATACCACGGTAAATCGCGTTTTTTCGGAGTAAAACAGCTGTCATTTGTGTACGACAAATGAAAACTGGATGTTAGATTTGTTTTCGCTCCATTAACTTAGCCCCGTTTATAATAGGAATACGCGATGATAATAAAATAGACCGGTGCCGTAATTCGTAATATTTTAGATATTTAGATGGTCGTTTGTAATTAAAATAGGAATAGAATAGAATACGCCCATAGAAGTAACTATGCCGCTGTCACTAGGCTTGTCTGTGTCAACTGTCAACCGGGAGTATATTCTAAATCTATTGTTTTATATAAATAAATATTGAATCTATGGATTCGTCAGACATTGTTGCGTGTGGAATGTTTTTGTCGATTCTGGGGCTAGCATACACTGCATATGGAGACGCACAGTTGACGAAAAAAAACACCAATAAATAAACAGGAGTTTTCTACTACATTTCTGTCTTTATAATCTTTTTCTTTCTTCATATAAATGAAGAAATTGTTCGACCCAAGAAATCAATTTTGCATCATTTATATTCATTATTATATACTAGATCACTTTCGTCTTCAGCAAATATATATAAAATTCGGTAAGTAAAATAGCTATTAACTCTGCGTAAATATTTGTTCACAAAATTATTGTTCAACTACAATGAATAGTAGATACCATAGCCTTAGAGTATCGTTCGAAAATAAATCAATTTCAGCATATATTTTACTGCTTTTTGTAATCCGCAACCGTAAAATATATAGTTGAACCATATTGTGGAAGAAAATAACAATTTTTTGGTATTTATTGCCGGATACACAGGTTTCCTATCTTCCAACTTCCTAGGCCTAAGGCTTATCGAATACGGATTACAGACTATTCCTATTATAAACGGGGCTTTACTCTTTACACTTAAAGCTAGGCTTTGAATCCGTAGTTAAACTCAAAATGTTCTTTTAGTTCTTTTTTTTGGCCTTCGTATTGCAGTATGGCATTTATTTCGCGGAGATAATTTAATAAACCTGTTACAGTTCAATAATAAAATGTTATATTGGTTTCAGATATACAGAACTACCAATCCCTTGCGAAGAAGTATGAATTCCACCGTCATCAAGTTAGAACCAGGCACAAGTGCGGAAGAGAGTGCTTTTGAGATCTTTATGGAAACTGACATATATTATCCAATCATCAAAAATGAAAGCTTGGAATCTATTTCCGAAAAAAATTCAGGTAATTTTATATCATTGCAATTGCAAAATTTCTCCCAAAAATAAATTCAAGCAATATGTGTCAATCTCCGCGATTTTCCAAAACTTGACCCTCACTTCAATACTTATAGTCCAGTCAATGAATGTTCCAGTAGGAGGCGTAGAGTGCGTGAGCAGAAACCTAAGCGATTCCTTCAGAAACTTGTTCAGGGTGCTTAGGGTGTGAACATACTAAAAGTCCTGACGTCTAAGTGGTGAGCTAAGGGGGAAGGGAGGTCACAATTTTTGGGTTTTAGCTTACATCGCTAAAACGGTGCGTCGCACAATAATAATAAATAATTACTTATAACTTTTATTCTATGCGTAATTTTGAGTTTCACGCTCCACAAATGTAGACATTATCGAAAAAAATAATTTTACCTCATTTATTTAAAGATCAATTTATTTAAAGAAGTTGTAAAGAATTTAATTCCCTTTTAAATATATACACATAAATATGCAAATTAATCACCAACCAGTTAATATTTACAGAAACTTAAAGTTCTTTCGTAAAATGTCAGAAAAAGCTGTTTTTATCTAATTACTGACACACCATTTTTGTTTGTAACAGATTATGTAACTTGTACATGGATTTAATTTATGTTCAGAAATCCTAAAACATTTAGTTTAATGACTCTGTGGAGAATATCTCATCTAGTGTTACCCTGAAGGCGCGATCCGTTAGAAAGCTATGAATGATTTTGAGAAATGATATTGGAAAGCCCAGGAGGAATATCTTATAAAAAAGGCCATAATGCCATATTCTGTCAAAAGCTTTGCTTGCATCAAGCAAAAGGATTACCGAATATATGTTTTTTTTTTAAATCCGTCCGTGATGTGTTCAACCAGGATGTGGAACAGGTTCTTACATTCATTTACCAGCTGCGACACAACATCTGCCACTTTCAGGAGAAGCAAGGTGGAATTCTCAAAATTATACTTGGAGTCAGAAATCATCAAACAAGCGGCAATGATCTTTTTCAACTCCTCCTCTACTCACGACGAGGTTGAAGAGGCTCGAAATATGTGCTTCCTGAAATGGTATGCGGTGCCGAAAAGACAGACCTCCCTTAACCAGTACCGCTTCCAGTCGTTCGCACGGTCGGTGGCAAATATGAAGCCTGACATCAGCTCCCTCTCTCCAACAGAGAGCGAAGCTAAATAGTATTCCCGGCGCACCTACCACCAAGTTCAGTAGTCGCTCGAGTTTGAGCTGCCCCCTAAAGAATGGGGGTGGAAACATAAAGGAGACATACTGGTGCCAATTACAACAGAAGATCCACCACCACCTGAAAATGATATTTTTCCGTTGCACCAAGGTTTGTGCAATTGGCAAATGTGGATGCTGAAAAGCAATGCTAACCTGTTCTGCAGCGTGCCTCCACTGCCAAGGGAGATGCCTCAATAGCGTGACTGTTGCCGAGGACGACGATGAAGACTACGTAGAACCCATTCAGCAAGAACCATCCACTACTGAGGATGAAGATGCCATGGATGAACGACGCTTGCCAGGACCCTCACGTCCAAAGAGGATGAAAACGTGAATCCATGTAAAGTTGAGAGTATAACATGATATTATGGAAAACAGTGATTACATGTTTATAATTTTATGTACTTAATGTAACGAAATATAATAAAATTATCAGGAGATAATTATCATTATAAAATACAATTTTGAATTTTTCAAGTAATATGATTTTGTCTACTTCATTTAATAGCTGGCTTTAAAGTATGGTAACACATATTATTAGGTGAACGAACAAAAATTATTTGTCAGTTATAAGATAAAAACAGCTTTTTCTGAAAAAGACAAAATTTTACGAAAAAACTCAAAATTGCTGTTAATTTTTACCGGGTGGAGATAAATTTTGCATGGGAAAAAAAAAACTTTACAACTTCTTAAAAATAAATTTCTTCTTTTGATTAATATTTTAGACGATATGAAGGAATGTTTGATGAAAAATGTGTGATAAAATTATTTTATTTGAAAATATCTACACTTATGGAGCGTGTAACTCAAAAACGGCTGGGATATTGAAAAAAACGAATAGAATAAAAATTGTAGATAATTTTATGAGCTTTTACTTATTCTTAGAAAATTTTCCTCTGCGACGCACCGTTTTTGAGATATAAGCGGAAACCCAAAAATTGAAACCTTCCCCCTTAACTTGTGCAAGTTGTTCACACCCTAAGCACCCTGAACAAGTTTCTGGGGGAATTGCTTAGGTTCCTGCTCACTCACTCTACACCTCCTTCCTTGACTGGACTATAAGTATAAATTCCATCTAAAGATTCTCAAGAATGGAAGGCTTTCGCTAAAAACGTCTGTAATGCTGACATATTTATTTATACTGTGTTTTTTTTTTGTAAAAAAGCCCAGGGCAACACAAATATGCATAATTAATTTTAAAAATCTACTCAGAAAGAGGATTCATGAACTTGCATTACTAAACTTGTATAAAGAATTAAAAAAAAAAAAAACTACATAAATAAAACAAAGTTATATAAAAGCTCACTCAAATGACAAATAATACAAAGAGAGGCAAGAGACATGAATAAAGACATAAGTTGTTTCGGCGAGGTTTTAACTAACGGTAAAAATCTTCTGTGTTTCTCGAAGTAATTACATAGGCAATGTAAGGAAAACGTACTTAGAGTAGGTAACGGTAAGATAGCTTCTTTGCTGTATTGTCGACTCTTTATTCCGTAATATTGTTATGTGATTTTATATGCCGTTTTACAATTGCGCTGCGTAACTGCGATCGAGTGCAAACTTAAGTCCGGGGAGGAGAGAGCTTGACGGGGAGAAGGGACCAAGAAACAATTCAGTGCCACAGCACAAATGCCAATTCACGATCAATACAAAAGACGCTTTAACAGGTTATAACCGACCCACAACGAATTTTTAATATCCTCCGCCTTTTAATCGCATTAATGTTTTGTTTTTCCAGGTAGCATGAATGTGGAGACTGATCCCATGAAGTCAAATGCCCTAGAAGAGGACGAAGAGGAAATTCCTTATAAAGAAATAGACATAGATCTGCCAGATTTGAAAAAGGAATGCTTAGAATACTCTGAAAGGGCTTCTGGTAAAATGGATTTTTATTTGTCTGAATTTGTTTTACTAATGTTCATTGATTATTATAGAAACCTACTAATTGAGCTTTATTCGCCTTTATTTTCAGGCATGATATCGGACCTGAAGACGCATCCTGGAGAAAAGACTCATTCATGTTCCCATTGTAACTACTCCTGCTCGTACAAGTCACGTTTAACGGCGCACTTACGCACCCATACTGGGGAAAAACCTTTTTCATGTTCTCAATGTAACTTCTCCTGCTCAGAAAAATCAGCTTTAACAAGACACTTACGCACCCATACTGGGGAAAAACCTTTTTCATGTTCTCAATGTAACTTCTCCTACTCAGAAAAATCAGCTTTAACCAGGCACTTACGCACCCATACTGGAATAAAACCTTATTTATGTTCCTACTGCAGCTGTTCATTTTCTGAAAAGGAACATCTAAAAAGTCACATTTTTAGCCACACTGGAGATAAAAAACCTCATTCATGTTCTCATTGTAACTACTCCAGCTTACGTAAGTCGGATTTAACGGCGCACGTGCGCATCCATACTGGAGAAAAACCTTTCTTATGTCCTCATTGTAACTATTCCAGCTCATGTAAGTCAAGTTTAACGAAGCACTTACGCACCCATACCGGGGAAAAACCTTTTTCATGTTCCCATTGTAACTTCTCTTGCTCAAACAAGTCATATTTAACGGTGCACTTACGCACCCATACTGGAGAAAAACCTCATGCATGTCCCCATTGTAAGTATTCCTGCTCAGATAAATCAGCTTTAACAAGACACTTACGCATCCATACTGGAATAAAACCTTTTTTATGTTCCTACTGCAGCTATTCATGTTCTGAAACTGGAAATTTGAAAAGGCACATTCTTTCCCATACCGGAGAAAAACCTTTCTCATGTCCTCATTGTAACTATTCCAGCGCCATTAAGTCATATTTAACGGTGCACTTACGCACCCATACTGTGTAAAAACCTTTTCATGTTCCCATTGTAACTTCTCTTGCTCAAAAAATCATATTTAACGGTGCACTTACGCACCCGTACGGGAGAAAAACCTTTTTCATGTTCCCATTGTAACTATTCCTGCTCAGACAAATCACGTTTAACAAAGCACTTACCCACCCATAAGTGCCTAAGGCAAATGAATTATTCTGTCGCATAGGTAAGCACTGTCAATGAAGATTTGTGTGAGCAGGAAAAGTTTCAATGGGAAAATGAAGTTTTCTGACATTCTTAATTATGGTAGAGAGAACTGTTGTTTTGTTCCGTTTGAAAGCGTTAATAACACAATTTATTATACCACTCCATTAAAAATTGGGCTGCTAAAGCCAACATTTATTAAACACCGTGTGAGTATATAATATTCAATTACCACGCATTATAGACTCTGCTGAACAGTTTTTTAAGCTTTTGGACGTCATTACATATGGAAAACTTTACTCCATTAGTTGTTTGCAACATTGGGTGCTCTGAACTCTAGTTTTAAACTTTCTAGAAGACCCAAAATATTTTAATGTAATTATTATCCTGAATTTAGAAACGATTAATTTATTTGACAAGAATATAGGTTTAAAGGGTTGCACAGAATAGAATTACAATAAGATGACTGAATGCGTATGTGGAAATCGTATATTTTTATTACTACCTATTTATATACGAGCCGATTTTTTTATAATCACATTGGACGAGTTAAAGGATTTCGCATCTCGAACTTTTGCACCGTGTTCAGAACACAGGGCAGGTTTTTACGATTGATCTTCAGAGTCCCCAAATAATAGTTACACATGGAACAATCAATTTCTCAGAATTTGGTATGTAAATCAAATTCAAAGCTTCACTCGGTGCACGATGAATCTACAACTCGTAATTTAATTTATCGTTGTATTCTGAACACAAAATCAGTTTGATTGTGGTGAATTAAAACTACACTCAGAACATGAAAATGGTTTTTCTTTAATTCTGGCATAAAATAAATAGTCTGCAACTAGAATTTGATAACTGCACATCAAATATAGAGAAGGTTTTCCTTCGAAATGTGTCAGGAGATTAATCCAACTGGAATTTTACATTCTGAACACAAAACTGGTTGGTATTAAATCTGTACCTGGCGAATTAAAACTACACTCAGAACGTGAAAATGGTTTTTCTTTGATTCTGGCAACACATACATAGGCTTCACATAGAATTTCATGTGTTAGCAGATCAATCCACAGCTGAAAATTTACATTCTCAACACAAAATTGGTTTAAATTAAGTCTGTATGCGGCGAATTGAAAGTACACCCAGAACATGAAAATGGTTATTCTTTGATTCTGGCAGCATATACAGTCTGCAACGAGAATTTTATAACTGCACTTCGAATAAGATAATGTTTTCCTTCGAATTGTGTCAGTAGATGAATCCACAATTGGAATTTTACATGCTGAAAACTTGTTTAACCCTTCGAATAATAAGAAAAAAATATCTATATACTTTTGCCTGTTATTTTTTTTACCCTATTGCAAAAAACAAAATTGTTCTAAAATTTAGATAAAATAATTTTACCGACGTGCTTATTAGAACATTTTTGTTTCTAAATATTAAAATTTTGAGATTTTAAATATAAATTGGTTCAAAGATACACACCTGAGAATATTCCAATTGAAGTATTTAAAATAGAATAAACTTAAAATTTGCAGCAAAATATAATTATTGACATTTATCCACCGGAGCGCTTTTTGCAGCACTATTTAAAATACCTTGGATTATTTTGCTGGCAAATTTGCCCTTATTTGTAAGTAATTAAGAAGAAGTTTTCGATTTTATCATACTTTTATATAAATACCACGAATATGTGACAATCAACAAAAGGTAGATGAATTTATTGGGCTAAAGTTCGGTTTAGTGGCGAAATTCCTAAAAATACAAACTAGTTATTTTTATACTAACTATGGGCCGGGGAATACGAATCTGAAAGAATTAGGCGGCGGCAAGCAATATTAACTGAATTATACGACTTTAAAAAATTTTTTTACACACATAGGAAAATGGCCATTTTGGAAGCATTCTGATTCCTAGAAAATCAAACTAGTTATTTTTATACTAACTTTGGGCCGGGGAATCCGAATCTGAAAGAATTAGGCGGCGGCAAGCAATATTAAATGAATTATACGACTTTTAAATTTTATTTTTTATTTTTTTATTTTATTTTATTTTTATTTAAGTACATAAAACAGGCAATTATGCCCAAAAAATTACATACATGGATGATTTAAATTACAACAAAAGTAGTATTAAAAATAATTTGTTACTCTTAAATATGCAAAACTGAATAACAAACAATAATAGTTGAATGTAGAGTACAAAAGAATCACCAACAATTTATTAATGGCACCTGGATTTAGTAGGTACAATATTACACGTCTTTGAATAAAGGGCTTCATCACAATATCAGCTTTATACGATTGATGGTAAAATATGTTTTTTGAAGTGTTTGAATGGGTTATTAAAAATGTCAATTTCATTATTAGAGCGGTGTATAGTGTTATAATGTCTTAATGTTCGTGGTAAAGGGGAGAAATATCCTGTATTTGTGTGGTAGGTAGATATATAGAAAATATCTTGCAACCTCCTTGTTGAATTTCTTGATGGTGTGTTGATGTTAATTTGGGATAAAATGTTTGGTGTATCAACTGATGCATGTATAATTTTGTGCAGAAGCAATAAATCGGAAAGTTTCCGTCTTCCTGTCAGAGAGTGTAGTTTATAGTGTAGAATTCGGTCGTTATACGTTCCAAATTGATCAGATAAACCTTCGCGATATGCAATAACACGGGTTAATTTTCTTTGTATGGATTCGATTCTGTAATTGTGAATCTCATAATTGGGAGACCAAATAGTGGATCCGTATTCGAGAATACTTCGCACAATTGATTTATATAATGTTAATGTTAATTCTGCACTTTTAAAGCAATTTGTGATTCTAAGAGTTAATCCTAATATTTGTGATGCACTTTTTGAAATTGTATCTACATGTTTATTGAAGCTAAGTGAAGAGTCAAATATCACGCCTAAGTCTTTAATTGAAGTTATGTTTGATAAAACGATATTGTTAATGTGATATGCGTTTGAAAATTTGTTTCTGTTCTTTGTGAAGGAAATTACAGCACATTTGTTATAATTAAAATACAAATCATTTAGTGTGCACCATTCGTGTAGTGATGATAGGTCTTTTTGCAAATCGATGCAATCTTCCAGTGATTTGATTTTTTTGTACAGTTTTAGGTCGTCGGCAAACAGGAGGTATTTTGAAAATTTAATTCTTAAAACTATATCGTTAATAAAAATTAAAAATAGCAGGGGTCCAAGATGAGAGCCCTGCGGAATTCCCGATGTTACAGTAAAAAGGTCAGCTGAGTATCCTCCTACCACTACTTGTAGTTTTCTTTCAGTAATGTAACTCTCAAACCACTTCAGAGTATTTCCACTAATGCCAAACATTTCTAGCTTCTTGATAAGTAGTGCTTGATTTAACTGGTCAAATGCTTTACAAAAATCCGTGTAGATAGCATCTACTTGTAAATGCTTTTCGATGCTATCGCGGATGAATTGGGAGTATACAAGAAGGTTTGTGGTTGTGGAACGCTGGGGGAAGAATCCATGTTGCTCAACGATAATGTATTTACTTACGTGAGCTAGTAGACAGTCATATATTATTGACTCGAATAACTTTCCCACACAGTCAAGTTTAGAAATGGGTCTATAATTTTTTATATCGCTCTTACAACCTTTCTTAAAAATGGGAGTTAAAAAAGCCGTTTTCCATTTGACTGGAAAAATACCGTCTTGTAGTGATTTGTTGAAAAGTAGGCTGAGTGGTCTGGCAAGGAAATCTCTGCATGTTTTGAAAAAAATGGGAGGAATACCATCAGGACCTGATCCCTTATTAGTTTTCAAATTTTTACATTTGATTAAAACCGTTGTAGGCGAAATATTGATCGTACCGAGGCTTTCATTACAGAAGTCTTCAGGGAATTGTGGAAAATAGTTTGCATTGGGTGGTTTGTAAACTGATTGGAAATGCCTAGAAAAGAGCTCGCAGATAACTTGGCCTTTGGTAGTCTTTTCGTCATTTAAGTGCATCTCTTTTGGTATGTCAGTTGTGTTTTTATACTTAGTTTTCGCGAATTTCCAGAAATCTTTTGGGTTAGCTTTTAAGTTTTGTTTAATCAAGTCTAAGTGTTTATGGTAACAAACTTTAATTAAATTTTTAGTTCTGGTTCTAATTAATTTGTATGATAAATGATCTAGTTCATTGCCATATTTTTTATATTTTTTGTGAAATTTGTTTTTTTCTTTTATCAAACGAATGAGATCTTGTGAATACCACTTAGGGAAGTGTTTTTTATTCATTCTAATGGGAACGTGAGAAGAGATAATCTGGTAGAGTATACTGTAAAACTGATCGACAGATTGATCTATTTTGCCCTGATTGATGAATTCCCAATCAATCTCACAAAGCAAGGCATTGATTGAGTCATAGTCGGCTTTATAAAAGTTTGGTCTTGAGATGTTGCAGGTTTCTAGATTTGGTAGGAAATTGAAAAGAAAATTAATTTCTAGAGCAGGGTGATATGGATCTTCTTTGCTTAGTGGAAATGAAGAGTGAGTTACTGATATATCTTGTTTGTCCGACAAAATGAGATCCAATATTTTGGATTGGTGATTAGCTACTCCGTTAAATTGTTTGAGATTACAGAATGACAGTGTATCGATGATGTCAGTGGTGATTGTGTTTGTGTTTGAGGTGAAAGGTAATAGATTATTTATTTCATCGGGAATCCAATGAATGTTAGACTTATTGAAATCGCCAAATATTAAAATGTGTTGGTTTGGTGTTGTTAGGTAGACATTCCGAAGATTGCTTAAAAATGAGCTTATAATGGATTCTTCTTCAGATGGTGGTAGATATACTGTGCAAATATTTAGTTTGACACTCCTGTTATTAAGATTTATATTGAGTTGGATCCACAAGTCTTCTGCTTGACATTCCCAGTGCGCCATCCTCTTCGCCTCTAGTTTTTCAATACACACATGCGAAAATAGCCATTTAAAAAGCATTTTGACACATGAAAACCATAGAAACCATAAAATTAAGTGTTGCCATTAAGCAGTAATATCAATAACGTAAAATAACATGTTTATAATTTAAGTACTTACTTTTTATAAATTTTACTCACTTTTGTATCACAAACCATGCTACCTAAACCTAGCGTAGCCGCTAAACTACTTGAAAACTGGGATGTTTTTTTAAATTGACGCGAGCAGGCGGTATAAAGGGGCACAAACCATGTGACACAAACCTTGCGTAGCCGCTAAACTACTTGAAAACTGGGATGTTTTTTTAAATTGACGCGAGCAGGCGGTATAAAGGGGCACAAACCATGTGACACAAACCTTGCGTAGCCGCTAAACTACTTGAAAACTGGGATGTTTTTTTAAATTGACGCGAGCAGGCGGTATAAAGGGGCACAAACCATGTTACACAAACCTAGCGTAGCCGCTAAACTACTTGAAAACTGGGATGTTTTTTTAAATTGACGCGAGCAGGCGGTATAAAGGGGCACAAACCATGTTACACAAACCTAGCGTAGCCGCTAAACTACTTGAAAACTGGGATGTTTTTTTTAAATTGACGCGAGCAGGCGGTATAAAGGGGCACAAACCATGTTGGGTTAGGTTAGGTTAGATTAGGTTAGGTTAGGTTAGGTTAGGTTAGGTTAGATTAGGTTATTTGATTTATAAGGTATGTTCGATGATATTATTGTTTAATGGCCACACTTAAATTGTTGTTTTTCTATGGTTTTCATGTGTCAAAATGCTTTTTAAATGGCTATTTTCGCATGTGTGTATTGAAAATTTAAAAGTCGTATTATTCATTTAATATTGCTTGCCGCCGCCTAATTCTTTCAGATTCGGATTCCCCGGCCCAAAGTTAGTATAAAAATAACTAGTTTGATTTTCTAGGAATCAGAATGCTTCCAAAATGGCCATTTTCCTATGTGTGTAAAAAAAATTTTTAAAGTCGTATAATTCAGTTAATATTGCTTGCCGCAGCCTAATTCTTTCAGATTCGTATTCCCCGGCCCATAGTTAGTATAAAAATAACTAGTTTGTATTTTTAGGAATTTCGCCACTAAACCGAATTTTTTCCATTTATTGGCTATATAGAACTATAATCAGTTTGTATATCTCAATACTAAAATTCTGAGGTATGATTTTTTTTAATGTGGGCGGAAAATATTCAAAATGTACACCAAAAAATGTCGGGCTATCGGAGAATTTTTTTTTAAATTGCGCTGTCGCTTCAGTGGTTATAATAAATAATAAAAAAAGACTTGGATTCGTAAATGAAAGTATCGTAGAAGATTTTCAAATAATGGGCCGTTTTCGCAAGATTTTGGTCGCTAGAGGCGCTAATAGTTACAAGTATTTTTCACAGAGTACACGTCAAAAATCGCTCCACAAAAACATACAAAAATTGCAGTTTATAATTTCTAATTACCATAAGATTTATCGTTAAATGTGTCCCCAAAGAACACTGTAGAGAATTATAAAGTTTTGTGAAATCTATAAGGTCTCATCTACAGTTCACAAGTGTTTTAAATCAAGTGTTGTTAACAAAAAATCAACCTCCTGTTATTATACACTGTGGTAGGGCAATTCACAGTTTATAAGAGTGAAATTCGCCATTCACCACAAGGGAGCCGTAGCAACGTGGATAAATACACGGCTGTCGCGTCGCCGGCCGGTGTTCGATCCCTTCACCGGCGAAAGATTTCTTTTTTTTATTTAAGTAAATAATAATCCTACACCATCTGTCTTAAGAAATACGAACTAAATATTGTCAACATCACTGTTAGTCAAAATATACAACCAGGCAAAATGGCAACTACAAATTAAGTCCAAACACGGTCGAAACAAACCGAAATTGATGCCGGTACAGAACTCTATGACAAATTTATAAAGTATGTAGACAAAAAAATGGAGGATCTAAAACAACAACTATTCAAAAAAATTGAAGAGGAGACACTAAACGTAAGGAAAAATTTTGAAATTGATCTATTAGAAATGAAAAAAAGTGTTGACCTTAGCCGTCAATATCTCACAAACATAACAGAAAAAATTTATGAAGCAAGCAAATCTCTGGAATTCGATGATAAACAACATTTCAAAGAAAAATTAAAGAAACATGAACCAATTGTTATAATTAAACCTAAAAATCAAGAACAAAAAAACACAAAAACACAAGAAGACATAAAGTACAACATAGATCCAGTTGATATGGGCGTGGCCGGAATCAAGAATTTCAAAAAAGGATCAGTTATAGTGGAATTAAAGAACACAGAGGCAACAAAAAGATCCAAAAGGAAGTCATCACTAAGCTTGGGGATAGGTATGATGTTGATATTCCTAAACCCAAGAATCCAACAGTAAAAGTGATAGGAATTACAGATAAATATACCGCCGAAGAAATTGAAAATACAATAAGCATGCAAGATGAATACATAGACAAGAAAAATTCAAAAATATTAGTAAAATCTATAAAAGAAAATAAAAAAGTAGTGGATATAATAACTTTACTGTATTCATAGAAGTAGATGGAAAAACACACTCTAAAATGTTAGAGGAAACGAAGATAAATATTGGATGGAATAGATGTGCTGTCTACGATCATCTCTCAGTTTTGAGATGTTTCAATTGCAACGGATATAGACATAAAGCAGGTGATTGTAAAAATAAAAAAGCATGCGGAAGATGTTTTAATGCACACGATACGTCAGATTGTAAGGAAGATATTGACAAAATCAAGTGTGTGAATTGCAAACTCACAAAAGATAAACTTTCATTACACCTATATGATAATCACCATGCATGGAGCAAGGAGTGACCTATTTACAAAAGAAATATAGAATCGGAGAAGAGAAAAATTGATTTTTTAGGATAAAAAGAAAAGCAACAATATACTACTTAAACATTTCAAGTCTTTTGGCTCATTTAAATGAAATTGAATTATTATTACAAGAATTGAAAACCAGAAATTTTAATGTTAAGTGAAACGTGTATAACTAGTGATATTTAAGATTTTGAAGTATCATTTATAGGATATTCAACTGTAAGATGCGATTTATTTAGTCGGCATACGGGAGGAGGCGTTATGATTATTAAAAATAATATATCTTTTAAAATAATATCAAATGAAGTGTTTGATGAAAAAAATACATGGATACTGGCAGTACAAATAAGAAAAAACTTGATTAAAGGAACATACGCTGTATTATATCACTCACCAAACCAAAGCCATTCAAAATTTTTGGATTTCTTCGAAAGTTGGTGTACTAAAAACATGAGAAATCAAGATATGTTCTATGTAACCGGTGACTTTAACATTGACATGAAAGTCAAAAATACCTGCAGTAATAGACTTCAATGTTTAGTAAATAATCTAGGACTGAAACAACTTGTGACCAAACCAACTAGAATATCAAATACATCAGCAACCATTATTGATTTAGTTATTACAAATAGTTTTTACTTGAAAGTTAATGTTTAGGATACTCCAAAAATATCAGACCACGAAAATATATTAACAATATTTGAAACGAGTATAATTAAAAATGAATCGAGGGAAATTACATATAGAGATAAAAGTAAATATGATCAAACAAAATTTTGTGAAACTTTACAAAATAGTATTTCTCAAGTTACCGAATCAAATAACCTTAACGACAAAGCAGAAAACTTCGTCAATATTTTGACTACAGCAGTCAATAAAATTATGCCAATGAATAGGGTTAAGATTAAAAATACGAATAAATGGTATTCGAAACCATTACACAACCTTCAGCAACAAAGAGATAATGCATATAAAACGGCAAAATTGGAACCATCAGAAGAAAAATGGAATGCATATAAAAAAGTTCGTAATATTTAGTCCAAACAAATTAAACAACATAAATGCGATTATTATAAGCAAAAATTAGAAACACAACAGAATGAACCAAGAAAACTTTGGATAACACTAAAAGAAATCATAAAGGGTAAACAAAAAGAAATTGTAAAGTCAATTGGTTTCCCAGATGGAACTGAAGAAGAAGTAGAGAAGATAGCGACTAAATTTAACAAGCATTTTATTTCGAGCATAGATCTTATAATCGAAAGTATTCCACAACATCCTGAGTACCAACTAGATGAGCCTATACGCACTGATAAAGAATTTAAGTTTAAAAATGTGGATTTACCGTACTTAAAGAGGGTGTTGGGTAATATGAAATCGAAGGAATCTGCAGATGGTATTACAATAAATATAATCAAAGACTCTATAAATATTATTGGCGAATCCATTTTCCAAATTATCAATGAATCTTTGAATATTGGAGTATTCCCCAAAACGTGGAAGACGTCTGTAATAACTCCTATCCCGAAAATTGATAAGCCAAAAAAATTTGACGACTATAGGCCGATCAATTGTTTACCCAAATTTGAACAAATACTGGAATATATTGTAAAGGAGCAATTAACAGAATATATTGAGGCCAAGCAGATATTAGTTCCACAACAATCTGGTTTTAGAAATAAATGTTCTTGTGAAACCGCTATTAACTATGTAATAGATGAGTGGAAAAATTTTAGAGATAAAAAAATAAAATTATTGCAGTATTTCTAGACTTAAACCGGGCATTTGAAACAATCGACAGAGATAGATTAATCAAAAAATTAAGTAATATTGGAATTAATGGTAAAGAAAATAAGTCTTTGTTGATTACCTATCAGAAAGAACACAAATTACAAAATATGGTGGTAAAACATCTGAACCACATAGTACTAATAAAGGCGTTCCGCAGGGATCTGTCTTAGGTCCATTGTTGTTCATTATATACATGAATGATATTATCAAAGTGTTAAAGCATTGTGCAATTAAACTATTTGCTGATGATACATTGTTATACATAGCCAGTAAAAATTTACAGGGCGCCATTGAAAAAATACAAACTGATTTAAATTATGTAGCGCTTTGGCTTCACCAAAACAAATTAAAATTGAATGTTACGAACACAAAGTTTTTAATTGTGGATAGCCTAGGTGGAAAGGAGCAGGCAATACTAACAATCGGTAACGAAAACATAGAAAGGGTTAGCAGTATTAAATATCTGGGTGCAATATATTGCATGATAAATTATTAAAATTCGACGAACACTTAGAATACATGACAAAAAAAATTGCTAAAAAAGTTGGATTCTTAAAAAGGATCAGAAATAACTTGGATCTCAAGACAACGCGCCTTGTTTACAATTCTATTGTAACTCCGCATTTAAATTATATTTCTAGTGTTTTATTCCTATGTAACGAAGCCCAAAATAATAAACTACAGGTTATACAAAATAGGGGGATGAGGATGATTTTAAAATACAATATGTTTACTAAAGTCAAAATTATGTTACAAAATCTAAATATGATGACGACAAAACAACATATAACATATAATGCATTAACAATGATTTACAAACTGAAAAATAATATGCTACCAAATTATCTGAAGAGTAACATTATGTTTCACGAAAATGTTCACAACTATCCTACGAGAAGACGCGGAGACTTTAGGCTTCCCAAAACTAAACTTTCGTGCACACAAAATAGCGCGTTTTATAAAGGACAAAAACTTTTTAACAGCCTGCCGAATGCCGTAAAGGAAGCCTCAAGTCTTAGCACTTTTCGTAGGATGTGTGCATTATATGTGAAGAATGTTTTTTGATTCATAACAATCTTACCAATATTATTGTCATATCTGTTTCCTCAAAATGTATTTTTATTTTTGTAATCTTTTTTTTTCCTCTTAAAATGTATTTGTAAAAATGTAACTGTATCAATTGTATTTGTTTATATTTTCTTACTAGATGTATGAAAAAATTTTTGCTTACATAAATATTCAAAAAACAAACAAATAATGTTCTACCGGTCCAACTTTTTGTGTTTAACTGTCAGATCCCATACATTTTTTTAGTGTTTTTAAATGTTACAATAATGCCGTCAACCTGTTGTAGTGTTCCTATGTGTAGAAATAGGGGTGGGCACGAATTTCCCAAAGATAGAGACTTGTAAGCGAAATAGATTCATTTCATCAGGCGTTCTAAATTGGCACCTCATTTCATAGACACCTCTGCAGGGTTGCCATTGCTTATGTTCTAAAATACCCGCATTTTTTATTTTGAAATAAAAATGATGACATTCAAAATGAATAATAAAATAAAAAAATTCAATGCGGTGTGCCGTTGTCTAGTAGGAAAAAGGGAAACATAAAAAAAACATGGTAATATAATCATATACACAGTGTGCCAGGTACTGCTAGGAGAAACTAACTGAAAAAGACAAGTAATTTAAATGAAACAAAAAGAGTTAGTTGAAGAAAAGAAGATAAAGTAGTATTTTAGTGTTACAATATAATCTTAACCCGTTTTAAAAATTTATTTTGTTATTTGATATTGGGACCTAAAATTGTAAGTAGTGAAGTTAAGTTAATTAATAAGCAATTTACATCATTAACTAAATAAGAATACATATGGGTGATGTAAAATAATTACCTCCTTTCATCAATTACTGCATCATGCTTTTTTGGTTAACATTTTATTTGAAAGATTATATTTCAAACTTCCTCATTCTTTTTTAATCCCTTCTCGAGTAGCCATTAATGCTATCACGTACCACAGTATATGTATGAAGGCGATTTCTATTTTCTGTATTAAAATTTCCTCTCAACGGAAGCGTTGGAGAACGGCAACACGAGCAATAAACGTATTTTACTACAATTTTTAAATTTGGGAACAAGCATCGTCCCGTATTGTTTATAGGCCAAACACTTTAGCCCAGCAACTTTCAGCATCGTCATCTACATTCAGACCATGTAGGGATAAATCAAGAATAGAGGGTTCCTTCTATCGTAGAAGTTCTATGACAAGCAAATTCATGTGTTTTCCGAGTTAGGGTCCCGAAGTTCAGGAATCCCCCGACTATTATTGTGTAGAAATAAAAAAATGTTACAATGCTGCCATAAAATAAACTACAAAATCTTCCACCGAATTTAAATATTTTTCAAAAAGGTTGGATAATCATAAAATGTCCAGAATCCCCACAGAATACCCAATTCTAAATTTTTTTTTAAATTCCCCGCAATTTGGGGAATTACCCACAAATCGGCAGCACTGCACCTTTGGGACACTTGACACATAAGATACGCATACTATGATATTCAATAATATCATAGTATGCGTATATACGTATATACGCTAGTCCATAGATTTGGTCGACAAATAGATGAACACCGTGCTGCCTTCTCTCTCCACATGTTGGAATCACTCAGAAAACGGCCCATTATTACACATTAAGGCGATCCACTAGTACAGGAAAAAATCGAAATCGGAATTCACGCCCTTTTATGGGAGGAGCTTAAAAATACTTGAGAAAAAGCTTTTGGAAAGGTTGGAAAAGATATTTGAGTTTTTTTTTACATGTTGATTTCGTAAAGGCCTGTAAAAAACATTAATTCCTTTTTTATGCATTGTTTATTGTAATAAAACGGAATTTTTAAATTGATTTCACGAAAATAAGCGGCGCGGAGCATAACACGACTTCTCTCCGCTCCGTTCGCAGGAGTAATGACAGAAAATCTGGGCGGCTGCCAGTCGTTCTTCGGTGGACGGTATAAGGTTCACTTTGATATAACAAATTCGTCAACTGCCGTATTGTCGCCGTGATGTCAAAAATACCAACGCGAAAATGCATATTATATTTTATTTTGTGAGGTTCGGGCGTAAATATCATTTTTTTTCGCGATAATTATATAAGAAACTGAATTTGCCACATTACGCAATAAAACCATATCCGAAAAAGTGTTTATAAGTAGGAGAGTTTTCAGTTAAAAATGTTTTTTATAGACCTAATACTTTATTTTTTTCTAAGCTTATTAAAAGACTTATTAAAAAAAATTACCAATATTTTTAAGGGCCAAAGTATGTTCTACACGCAGTATTTAATTGAAGCATCTATAATACTTCTAAGCGGTCAAATTTTCAAAACTAAAACATACGATTTTGTGTGATTTTGCATTATTTAGTATGGCTTCATCTTAAAAAAATAACTTACTTTTCTGAAATTTATTTTCATGATTTTTATAAAAATAAATAAAACACTTTGTATTTAACCACAAATTTATTTTGGTATTTATCGACCGGTTTCGCTTACATCAAGCGTCTTCAGGATATAAATAATAATAACTAAATGTTAAGAGCGCGCAGGAGCGCCGAGAAATTTTAACGATAGGTATTTGTAAAAATTATTTCTATTTCGTTCATCTCAGCGGGGACAGCAAAAGCGCTATCGGTGTATTGGTGAACCCCAATGCGTGTGTGTGCGTGGCTGCAGGTGTTGGAAGCACGAATCGCCGCGCCGCGCCCGCCAGCGACTTCGCGTTCTTATTATTTCATTTACTGTTATTCATTTATTCCAAAAATTAAGTAGGTGCCTAGGTACATATTCGTAATAAAATAGCGAGGTCTACATTATTTAATATTGTATTGTACTTAACTTTATTATTATTATTACTTACTACAAATACATGTGACTGCCTGCTCCGAGCTCATCTTCTGCACACGCACAAGTCAATGAGACTTGTGGGTGCGTGTATACAGGTTGCTGCCTGCTGCAACAGATAAGTCAATACGCGTCGCGACTTGAGCGTGCGTATTCCTATATAATAGATATCTTCTGCGCTCATAGTTCATTCATCTTGTTACTATTAGTAAAGTAAGATGCACGCTGTTTTGGTTTAGTAATATCGGGAGATTCATACCATCTTTTTTTATAAAACGGCAGCATAGGCGCAGTAGGTACATCACGTACTTTGTGATTGTATAGTGTTTTTATTTTTCGCTGGCTGCATCACTCTACTGTTTTTGACTAGCCTTTTTACTGGAAACTATTCTACGTCAAATACAGACCTTCGAATTTTGACCCTGAAACCCCCTTGAATATTGAAATCTGTTTGGTCATTTCTCACGATTTACACATATAGGACATATGGTGAGTAGATACCTACTAAACTATTCATAAATTATTCATAAACTATTATTATAAACATAAACTATTTGTAACCGACGTGTTACGTACCCTCAAATGTTCTTTCAACGAAAAACATCCTTGGCGGTATCCTCTACAGTTCAGTGGTCATTTTTTGAGATTTCGCTGGAAATCCAAAAATTCCGCTTGCCCACTGAGCTCGTTAGTACCGTACCGCCAGCGATCTTTTTCGTTGAAAATATTTTTATGTTTGTTTTCCAATTAGAATTTAAAGTTATTCTAATTGTAATATTGTATTAATAAAAAACTTTCATTTTACCATGTACAATGCCCACGGTGCAACAAATAAACGCTATCATGCTCAGGTTGCCACCAGGGACATTATTCAATTTATAATTTCAAACGTATTTTTTATGTTTCCTTTTTTTTGACATATTGTTAAATATTTTAACTTACGATCCTTGTAGGATAATGAAACTAAGAAATTTCATTCCGCAGTCCTACAAGGCATCGAGGGAAAGAGAGCCTGAGTCTCTAGCCCTTAAATTACTGAAACTAGGGCAAAAAATGGCCCTCAAAAAACACTTTTTTCGGATTATAAAAATCCAGGTGCCCCGTAAGATGGTGAAACAAACAGGTTTCATTAACACATCTTACGGGGGATCTCGTAAAAATAACATTGTATTGGTGAATTACCACGTGTCCAGCCAAACGGCAAATAACTTCTTAAATTTTACGATTTATCTTAAAAAATGAGATAAATCGCCCTGATAAAAATCTGGTGATAAACAATACGTTTATTTTACCATTGATGCAGAATAATTTACATGTATGTACACAATTAACTCTGTAGAATTAATATAAAATACACATTTTAAGCGACCGCCTTCAACGGTGACACCGGCAAAATAGGGTGCCCACATAATGACCGCCCTATTTATACCATTTGGTCTGAGGACGAAAACCCCTCCACTTTTTTATAAAAATACTGCCCGAACGCTGTCGGGTACAAGTACCCCTTAAATGTTATGAAAATTTCCAAATAAATATGTTACGTTCAGTTCAAGTTCAATTCTACTCTTCTTGTTTTACTACTTCCTACCTCTGGAAGTCCTACGACCTGCTGCCTCCTGCTGAAGTTCTGCCTGGACGAGTGCCTGGTGCCTGCCGCTACAGCCGGCCCTAACTCTGGGTACTCCCAAGGCAACCAGGCCCAGGCAGAAACTAGGCGCATCCAGGGCCACCACCCACTGGATGTAGGGAGGCCAGCTTCAATCATCATCATTGGCACACAAAAGGGAAGGAGTGCACAGCCACCGGTGCCCTCATAATTTACAGTCTTGTAAGGACGACAACACGTCCGTTACACTATTCATTCATAAAAACTCAATATTACAACACAATTTCCTTTTTTAATTAAACATATAAATATCGCTAAAAATGTTGTTGTTTTTTGGCTCTCCCTGAATAACGTAAATTCATCAGTTTTGACTGTATGCATAAAGTGCATTAGTGCAAGTCGGTACATTTGTTAACATATCTAGTAACCTATAATAAAAATTATTCTACGTCTTAGGCTGCGTATACACACGCCAGCCGAACAACGGATTATGGGAAAGGAACGAAGCAAAAGCAAACTGCCCGAAACGCTGCGCCGCTTGCGGTTGCTTCGTACCTTTACCATAATTCGTGGTTCGGCTCGCGTCTCTGTCCGCAAAGAGTGGCGTGCACTGATTTTTCAGTGGGCTAGAATCCTAAGATTGAAAATACGACATTAATGATGTTGTCGAAGCTGAAAATTATTTTTTTTCCGAAATTTAAATTTTCAAATTCTGTGCACGCCACTATTCGCAAATATATACGTAGCATAAGATATGTGTATTTAGAAATTGAGTTACATAAAATCGACTACTATATTACCTACCTTCAACTCAAAAAAATTTTTCTTACAGATAAATAATGGGTAAAAGAAATGGAAAAAAAGCGCGTTTGTTTTTATCTACTAGACGAAAAAAAACGATTATTAGTATCAAACGACAGATTCATATTGCACCACGTTCGACATCTAGGTAAGTCGAAATATCGCTTTCCTGTCACTCTTACTACTGAACCTTCCTAAGGTTACCTTTACGTACGTAAAGTTTTTTTTCCCGTAAGTTGCTCACATAAGAGAGTTATGGCAAAATTACCAATGGGTATCGTTTACATTGATAATTTTGCCATAACTCTCTTACGTGAGCGACTTACGAGAAAAACCTAAAGATTTATGCTATGAGAGCCGTGTATTATGTAGCATGTATAACGGGAAAATGGGATGGACAAATTTAAATAAATAAATCATTTGCATTTACAGGGATATGGATGTCATCGATACTACTTTTGGAAACTTAACTACATCTTCACTAATGCATGAAACTTCCATGGATGAATCATTTGCTCCAAATATAGACGAAAACGCAAGTTCATCATCATCAACAACGCTTGATGATTTGGTGATAGAACCAGACCATATTGATGAAACCGATAATTTCGAAGGTCGCAGAATTGTGGATATAAAATATTTGTTTTCGGAGATATCAAATATAAAGCACGAACACACCAACTGCACATTTTCCGATTTAAAATTTATGAAGGAACGACGAAATGGTCTTCTAAGCCAGTATGTTTTCGAGTGCAAAATGTGCAAGAAAATAGAATACATTCACTCCGAAGACCCGAAACGGAAAATGTCTATAAATACTGCTGTCGTCGAAGGAGTGATGTGTACAGGAAATGGGTATTCACAATGGAATGAAATTTGTGGGGTTTTAAATATGCCAAATATGGATTGTAAGACTTACACGAACATAGAACAATGTTTAGCGCCAACAATTGAAGAATGTGCCTTAGAAGAAATGATCGCAGCTGGTGAAGAAGAAAAAAGGCTAGCCATTTTAAACGGTGACGTAGACGAGGGTAGCTATCCTTTGGTAACGGTGGTTGCAGATGGCTCCTGGGCAAAGAGGTCGTACAAAAGTGGATTTAGCTCCTCATCTGGCGCAGGGTGCATAGTTGGACTACGAACTAAAAAGGTTTTATTTCTGGGAGTGCGAAACTCATACTGCTGCATATGTGCTAGAGCTACTAAACTACACATAGTTGCTTCTGAGCACAGGTGCTTCATAAACTGGCGTGACAGTGCTAATGCCATGGAAGCCCACATTATAGCAGAAGGGTTCTCGAGAAGCATGGAAATGCATGGATTGAAATTTAACAAACTAGTTGGTGATGGCGACTCCAGCATCATGAAAAAAATAATGCAACAAATGCCATATGGTCCTAACCTTATAGTACAAAAAATAGAGTGCAAAAATCACTTACTCCGCAATTTTTGCAACAAAATGAAAGCACTTGGAAAAAAAACCAACAACGCTAAAGGCTTTGTACCAGTTCATATAAGGAAAAAGGTTGAAGCAAACGTTTTACGCATGAGAAGAGCTGTAGTTGGAGCAATAAATTACAGGAAAGAGCAAGAAAACACAGTACAAAGTGATAAAATAAAAAATTTGAAAATGGACATAAAAAATACCGCAAATCATGTGTTTGGTGATCATAAAAATTGTGCATCGTACTATTGCAAGCCGGAGAAGTATACTGATGATCCAAATTTAGTAAGCGATCTTCGAGATTGTGGAATATGGACTGATATCCAACAATTCTTATTGTCTCTAATAGCAAATGCAGAAAGTCTTATTATTGACGTGACAAATAACACTGTGGAGCAATTCTACAACGTTATCGCCAAATTTATAGGTGGAAAAAGGGTAAATTTTACTACAAGAGGATCTTACCAAGCAAGATGTTTTGGAGCAGTAACTTCGTGGAATAGTGAATTGGCAACCCATTCAAGAATACAAAAGAAAATCCAAGGCCACAGTCCCGGCAAATACACGAAGCACTTTATAGAGAGAAAACGACGTTCGAAGGAGAATAAACAAATGTGTCGAAAAAAAAAACTAAAGTATAATGAAAATACGACAGAAAAAAGAAAAAAAGTTACAGGGCCCGATGAAAATTATGGTCAATTGGAATTAGAACCAGATATGCCACCTGAAATATTTGAAACGAAAAAAGAGGAATTTCTCAAAGAATTATCTTCAACCAATAAGGAAGAGCTCGAACGGAATACGGTAGGCCAAAGCAATAACAATCTGTGGGCAATTGAAAGACGTAAGCGGATAACGGCGTCTAACTTTGGAAAAATATATAGGCTTCGGCAAAAAACTTCAGTTACGGGAGTACTAAACTCTTTACTGTACTCACAATTCAAAGGAACTATGGCCACAAATTATGGAAAAGAAAATGAAAGCCTAGCAATAGAGCAATTTTCAAAAAAAACAAGTTTTCAGGTATCCGCTTGTGGGCTATTTATCGATAAAACCAAAAACTTTTTAGCGGCAAGTCCGGATGGCCTTATCGGTGAGGATTCTATAATTGAAATTAAATGCCCTTATAGTATAGCAAATATGTCACCAGAAGAGGGAATTGCACAAAAGATAATTGATTACTGTAAATTGGAAGACCATTCTTTAACATTAAAACGGAATCATAATTACTTCTACCAAGTACAAGGCCAGTTACATATTACTCGTCGTAATTATTGTTATTTTGTTGTGTGGAGTCCAAAAGGTTTGCTGTATGAAAAAATTGAGAGGGACGATGAAATCTGGCAAAAAATCGTTCCACTGTTAGAAAATTTCTACCACCAATGCCTTTTACCAGAAATAATTGACGGTCGCATACCAAGAAATTTACCGGCGAGGGAAAGGTCTGGACCATAAATTGTTTTAATTTCATTGTGTAGATGTTAAACAGTAATTTTTTTTACAATAAAGCGTTTAAAAACAAAAAATATTAGATCATTGAAGAAGATTGAAAATGTCAAGTGATGTAGGAGGTATTCCCAAAAGTGC
Organism: Limnephilus lunatus; assembly: GCA_917563855.2. Taxonomy (NCBI): domain Eukaryota; kingdom Metazoa; phylum Arthropoda; class Insecta; order Trichoptera; family Limnephilidae; genus Limnephilus; species Limnephilus lunatus. Next base: position 25,276,411 of record OU830595.1, on the reverse strand, counting down.
ATTTTTCTGTAATAATATAACGTATTAAAAAAGTTAAATAAAAACTAAACTAGTTATGTGTATGTACCTAATATGTAGCACAATAAACAATATGGTGCCTCTTATACATAGATTTCAATATTCATTTGTATAATATGATATTATAATAACATAATCGATTCAACAACATGTGGTAGATGCATGTACCACTGAACATACGCTGTACCAGCATTCCATCAAACGATCAGTGGTGTATGTACTTACCATCACACATTTTCTTGTAAAATATAATTTTTTTAAAAAAAAATCTAGAACAATATATTTAGTCAAATATAAAAGTTTTTTTTTTGGTTCGGTAGTTGTATCTTAAAAAAAGTGTCCTATAAAGGGATAATATTATGTTGAGTACAACCTTCAAAAGTTATCAAAAAATATTTTAATTAATTTTTGTGTTCCATATCCAACTCGGCAATACGGAACGGAATCATCTCGGGGTCTGTCTGTAACAGGTGTTTTTTTTTCAATTTTTTTCCATTAATTTATTTGACGTAAACAAATTAAATTTGTCACAATAACTTTAGTAAATAAGCTCGGTAAGTATTGGCACACTCAAAATAAGTCACCAAACAGAAAAATAATTTTAAAAAAACATCGATAACTCGGGACATGACAACACTAGTGGACTAGTGTATCGATATAATTATTGAGAATGTCACATCACTTCGTTGACTGTATACGTATTCAACAAAACCCTCTCCGCCCCCCCTCACCCCCGAATACTGAGAGAAAGGGACACATGCACCTCAGCCTGATAATACCTAAATAAAATTGTCAAAATCGAGGTTTTGTAGTCCTCATTTTTCTACTCCAAAACTGAACCAATTTCCAAGATTTTTTTTACCAAATGTATTGGAAGAAAACATCTATGTCTGTACCTTTTGCTTTTTTTAAAAATACATCGTCTAATTTGTATACTGAACGTTTGTTGATGGCGTTAAAAAAAGGCAATTTTAACAATTTTTGAAGGGTTATAACTCCTATAAAAAGTAACTTATCAAAAAAATCAAAACGTACCGACACGCTTGCGGTCAATATTCATATTATGTAAAAAAAATATTTTCTCTAGTGTCAAAATTCAGAGAGGGAAATGAGGAATACGTTTGTAGGGAAAAAACACCACCCGGTTTCCTCTTAACCACGAATTTATTTTGGTATATATCGACCGGTTTCGCTTACATCAAGCTTCTTCAGGATATAAATAATAATAACTAAATGTTAAGTGAATGGTTTATATTTTAGTTGAGTGACAGAGGGAGAAAGAAAATGACCAAAGAATATAATTAGATAGAGACAAAATATTTGACAGAGGTAAAGTGGATAATCAATTGGTGGGAGGGAGACAATATTACAATAATCAATTAGTGGGGGGGAGACATCAGTACACATCTAATCACAAATAAAAAACCAACCAACAGTTAAGTGGCCTCCTCACGATACGATTTCTAGTCACTTCTTGCTGTGCTGCAGGCAGTACAGCAGATTGGCGGTTGCCACTACACCATTCAATTTGCAGAAAGGTCTTAATTTTTGCGCTGTGCAGACGTGTTCGGAGCGCCCACGCTGTGAGCAAACGTGTCATGGCTCCGTCACACCAATCAGTACTTTCGAAATTTCCACGTATTGGACTAGCGTTGGCTTTATTGACAACAGACAATAATAATCCGATTCGTAAAAGAAATTATTGAGCAAAAAATGATATATTTTTTTATTAAAAATAAAATAATATGTTCTTCGATCACATGACGCTACTGATCCCATCACGGTTGGAGACGCAACGCTTGTCAAATGATCGCTAGGCCATAAACGCGTTCTCTATTGAATTATCAATTGCGGCGTGTGATGGAATAATATTTTAAATGTTTTAATGAAAAAACAAAATGACTTTAAATTTTTTTTGCTGATGATGCGGTGCTGATATCTAACAGTATGGAAGATCTACAGTCTCTCGTGTCTAGGATGAACGAAGTAGCATGAAGAATAAGTTAATTATTTTATTTTATTTGGAAAACCAACAGTTTATAAAAAAAATGTTTGATGAAATACATAGGTATAAAAATTTAACCAATTACAGGTTTTCACTGATGTATATTAAATTATTAAGTGTGTAGGTAGGTATAAAGAAAAATAGTTAAATAAGGTTATGTGGATTGGATGGTGGAAGGGAGGGGAAAGGGATGGATCTATTCTGTGTAAATAGTAGTATGCATTTTTAAATGTTATTTATTCATTTTAGATTTGAAAATGTTAGTTAGGTACTGTGTTAAATATGTCGAATTCACTGTATGTCATGTTAAAGATGAGTGAAGCGCGGTGAATGAATGTATTTTGTTTAGAGTTAGTGTTGCATTGAGGAATGTATAATGCGTGGTGTATAAGCATGCGCTTAGTTAAATTCTTTCTAGTAATTCACTCTTCGTTAATTAAATAGCCACCTTTATGATAGATATCATAGAGGTAGCAATTTTTCGTAGAAATAGTACGTCTGCCAAATTTCTTCCACTTTCCAAAGACGATATCGTGAATGAAGTAAGTCTAAAGTCATGGCATATGAAAGAGAGAGTACGAAAACAATGTGCAACGTAGTTGTAAATGATGGAATACTTGGAGCAGGTGGATGAGTTTGTTTATTTGGGAAGTAAGTTTACGAGAGATGGAAAGGCTGATAGAGATATTGAAAGAAGGGTGAATGCAGGTAACTCTATTAATCGAGGACTGAACGCCGTTGGCACCAACAAAAAACTGTCCATAATGGAATGCTGGTACCTACCCTGATGTATGTCAGTGAGGCATGGAACTGGCAGAAGGAGGATGAAAGTAGACTGAATGCTGTAGAAATGAGATCCCTTAGGCGAATGTGTGATAAAACCATGTACGATCGTGTGAGTAACGTGGAGATCCGCAAAGAATGCAAGGCTGATGTAAGTATGATGTGTAAGGTTAAAAAAGGGACGCTCCGATGGTTTAGGCATGTAGGGCGAATGAACCGGGAAAATAGTGTAAGGAGAATATATGACGCAAATGTGAATCGTAGAAGAAGTCGAGGACGCCCGAGAAAGACATTACACGACCAAGTGAATCAGATACTTGAGTCGGGCCATGTCAAGACCCAGAATAATAGAAGAGCATGTATAGAACGTTGTATGAATATAAACGAGGCAAGGAATGTGTGCCAAGACAGAGTTGTTTGGCGGTCCGTCTTCTCTGCCTACCTCTGCGGGGAAACGGCGGCGTGATGGTTAGTTAGTTAGTAATCTCTCGGGCAGGGCCGGATTAACCATGTCGGGGCCTGTAGGCAATGCATGTCTCGGGGCCCCTTTACCAATGGTGGACCAACGGGGGGGGGGGGGGCGGCCCGCCCCGGGCCTCTGGTCCTCGGGGGCCTTCAAACGCCTCCATGTCCCCTTTAACAAATCCTTAACAAGGCTTTAATGCCATTAATCGGCGGCCGAGACTTTAAATTTCGTCTAACGATTAACATAATAGCTCAATATCGATATTATTTCATTCACAATATTTGCTTTGATAAAATACCTTAATTCAAAAATGCTCAAACTCGTGATGATAAAACTATTCAAATTATGTAATTTTTCTAATTTGTTTTTTTATCATACGTATTTATAATTTTTCCATAATGTCTAAGCTAAATAAAAATGTTATTTTTTTTAAATATATGTGCGGATCTTTTTTTAATGATTTTATTTAAACTAAAATTAAAATTCTGAAACATATCTTTCCCAGATAATTTATTGATTTATTTTACAGCATGATTATATAATTTGAAATTTGTGTTGTATAATACAAAATTTTGTTTGAAAATTTAACAAATCTGCCAACGCCCTACGGTAAAACCATAATGTACTAAAATAAACATATTTTCTCAAAATTTAAAACTTAGCTTTACTAGATAAAAGAAGAGTCTTTCGAAATCAATTTATAATTTTGTGGTGAAAAGGTGTCAATATGTCTAAAATTTTATTTAAAAACGACATATTTCCGGTTTTGTCTGGTGATTCCCACTTAAGGACACTGTAAATTTTTTTTTGGTAATTTTATTTTTTTATTTCATTTTCTGAAAGACGCATTTGTTAAAAATGCTCTCACCAAATGTTTTAAAGATATTCGAAAAATTGACGGAGATACAGCATTTTATGTGAAAAAATAACTTAGTTAACACCACTTTTATTATACATACTATATGCCGACCGGGTTTCGCTACAACCGTAGGTTCTTCAGGGCAGTTTGTATGTTGAATTATACTTAAACTTTGAATGTGTTTTTCTCTAAAATTTGTTAACACATTTTTTAACCTCTATACATCCGATTTGCAGGTTTAAACTGATTGAAAATCTAGTGTCTATTTCACCACGTAGGTGAATTTTGTTTGAAAATAAGGAAAAATGGCGGACCAACGAATTTTAATTTCGATTTTTTATGGAAAATTTTCATTGTTCATAAAAAAAAAATAGAAGGGGGCCCATTATAAAAAAAAAATTTAAGTGGTGTCATACTGACTGGATTTACTAACAGTTTAAGATTTAGTACATGCAAATCGGACGTATAGTTTTTCTAATATGTTGTCAACCGTATTGAAAAAAGCAGTTTCGAGAAAAACGCGTTCAAAGTTTTGCTGAATGTTAATTCAACATACAAACTGTTTAAAATGGTTTCATATAAAATGCTGTAGGTATCTCCGTCAATTTTACGAATTTCCTTTAAACATTTGGTGAGAGCATTATTAACAAAATTAATTTTTAAAAATACAATTTTTTTTACATTGGGCTGGTGCCTTAAAGCCTTGTTTAGGATTTGATCAAAGGAACATGGAAGCGTTTGGAGGACCCCAAGACTCAGAGGCCCGTGTGAACTGAAGAAAAAGCTTGTAAAATTACATCAACTTCTTAAACAAGGGGGGGGGGGAGCGGTTCATCCAGCTTTTCCACCCCGGGCCTCTGACGGGCTTAGTCCGCCACTGCACTTTACCCTTTTCTAAATTCCAAACTTTTTTTCTACTACAATGTTTATATAATTAATCTGTTTTTTTACTACATTTCGAAGGTATGCCTTCACCCCCATTCAATAAAGAAAATGAAACGAATACAATAGTACAATGAGCGGTCCTATCACTAAAGTGATCTCTTCCAGACAACCTTGGTATGAAGAGAAATAAAGAATTTTAGCAAAAAGATGGGTAGTGCACACTAAAGCTTGTACAACATTTATATTTTAAACATTAGAAATAAAAGCAAAAAAAAAACAACAAAACAAATGCCAATATGCGCACTTGAAGTGAAATGACACAAAACTGCGCTATACAAATATTACGTTATTATTATTATAAACCACACACGGCACCTATAATCATATCCCCATTGATACGAAGGAAAGTAAAGTAAAATACAACTATGTTTAAATATTTGTTTTAATTATTGACTTTTTATTTATTACTTGTGCGTGATGTGAACAGTTATTGGGTTATAACCTAATTATTATGTTCGTTGTTTTCTTTAATGCATGTAATGTTATTAACCTATAAATGTTCGTAATAAAAAATTAAAATATTTAAAACATCTTGAAAGCTGACTTTTTCCAAAAGTGTGCCGGAGTTGCTCACTAATTGTGAGTCGAACCGTTGACGCAAGTTATTTTTTCTTGGGGCGCGGGGCCCCCAGCCGATGCGGGGCCCCTAGGCAGTTGCCTACTCTGCCTTAGGGATAATCCGTTACTGCTCTCGGGTACGTGCTTATAATGTAAAGTACCTACATCAAAATTTGTTTAATATCTCATTTATTACCGCTGAAAGGGTTTCCACACTGTACTGCCGCAGTACATTCTGCCGCAGAACTGACTAAAAATCTTATGGTATGTAGTCAAAACCGCCAGCCGTATTGTTATTATTCACCAGCCGTATTATTATTTCCCTTCTGCGAATTCGCTGTTGTTGCAGCCGCTGAAGGTCCGCCCTCAACTTGACATGTTAGGACACGTCATTTCTTCATTTCTCGTCGGAGAGCGTTTCGCGCGGTCCTTGACAGCGCCTTGTACGAAGTAAATATTGTTATTTTACTCATCACGCTTGAAAAGGAAAAAGAAGTTTGGGTAGGAATTTTTGATTTATACAAGATTTGTACAAGGACCTTCGATGCTTGTGGGATATTTCCGATAAAAATTATTTGCGGTGAGATATTGGTAATAAAGCCATGGAGTTGTTGATAATAACGTTTATAATATAATATGTAGGTATGTGTTTTTATTTTTTTATGTACATCAGGCTAATTTGTTCGGCTTTTGAAACAACTCATATAGGTCTCATCGCTGTGTCTCCCTTACTATCATAATTATAAATATGATCTAAACGGTGCTGTGTTAGAAAGATAAAACACCACGTTTTATATTCGAATCTAAAAGTTAACCCCAAAATAACAGAAAATGTACTTACACCTATATGAAACTAAAGTTTCCAACCAAAATCTGAAAAAAAATTGTGAAATTGTGGGAATTTTTTAATTAATTTTATTTTTACAAGAAACGACAAAGAAGTGAGTGGTTGATAATGTTCATAATAAATTTGCCTAATAAAATATGCGTGTGTTTTTTTTTTCGTTATCGGTAATTTTAATTAGAAGAATACGAGGACGTAAGGTAGGACATTTTTAATACTTTTTTTATTTTGCTTGCCAAAATTTTATATTTCGAAAATTATAGAGGGTGTAAAAGCACGTACCCGAGAGATTTTAACCACCGATTAACAGCTTTACTAACTAACTAACCATCACGCCGCCGTTTCCCCGCAGAGGTAGGCAGAGAAGACGGACCGCCAAACAACTCGGTCTTGGCACACATTCCTTGCCTCGTTTAACGACCAAGTAAATCAGATACTTGAGTCGGGCCATGTCTTTCTCGGGCGTCCTCGACTTCTTCTACCATTCACATTTGCGTCATATATTCTACTTACACTACTTTCCTGGTTCATTCGCTCTACATGCCTAAACCATCCGAGATCCGAGCGTCCCTTTCTTAAGTTGGATTATAATCGGTACTATATTTCACACAAAACTACATCGAGAGCCTCTAGCGGACGTTATGGTCCTTTCGATAAATTTGGAATATTTTTGGTTTCAAAAAGTTTGGCTTGTTTTCGAAAGATGTCGCTAAAAAACAAGGAAAAAAGGGAGCATAAAAACATTTTATGGCTCCATCGAAACCCGAATTGCATGTACCCGCATGTCTACCTACACATGGCAAAATTCCGACCGAGGGTTAAAATTCTAGAACATATGAAAGCGTAGGTACCTATCGATATTCCAGATGGGATATGTTGTGAGGCTGAAGGACGTGGGACCTTTCTTTAAATTATCTCCGCACAGGAGGCCCTGAGAAAAAAAAACCCTTAGGGCCTATGTAATCCTTGCGGATGCCGTGCAGAGCGTCTTTTTAGGGAAAGGGGAAGTTATGGGAAGGTCAAAGGTATGTGGGGCGGGAAGGAATCTGGGGGTCAGGTGTGATGAACGTGGGAATCCATCCCTTCCACTGCGCTGCAGGGCGATGGGTCAAAAAGTCTCCCTCAACCTTTCTGTCCCGATCCGGCCCGCCACGTAGTAGGTGGACAAAATCAACAGCTTTCAAGACAAAAAAAAACTCGTAAAAAACTAACAACGGATAACGATAACATTTTATATTTCCGTATGAAGTCATTATAATCGTTATATATTTTGGTATGTTGTGTGTTTGGTAATTGGGGTATGTGGCACACTGCCCCCAGATTCCTACCCACATATGTATATTATTTATTTATTGAAATAAAAGTAGAAGAAAACATAAACAAGAAGTGTTTAATTTAAATCACGAAAATATTCACATGTAAGGTTCGCGTAATAATATTATATTGTAATAAAATATATATATTTTTTAATTATTATTAATTGATATACATGTGCAAAATCCTCTCGCCAGTCAACACTTCTACTAGCCGATTACTAAAAATAAAAACGGACCATAAAAACATTTGATGTATTCATTGAGACCCGCATTGTATATATCTATAACCACATGTCAGTCTTTCGACTAAGGGTCGAAATAATAATAATACATTCCTACTACCTAGAACATTTGAAAGCGTATCGATATTCCAAACCTTGGTGGTTGAAGTTATTTGTAATCTTGTTACGATCCTTGGCTACGAATCCGGAAGTCACGAGTTCAAATTTCGGCGTGCGCAAGTACCTATCTACATTTTATCTGATTAATTTGTGTTATTCCACAATATATTATTTTTAAATAATTTCGTTAAGATTACCTCTTATTGTTGGTTATCCAATAAATTTGGGAAACGAGTGTGGGTGCCGCTGCCCCGGGAACCATTAAAAATGTGTTTTAATTATCGTTGGTGGTATCATTTGTTATGTTTATATTCAACCGCAGACGTTGTCATCGTTGATTAACACACACACTCACACACACATGCAAATATAGGTGAGGAAACGCAATCACCACCAACACCTAGACAAACCTCATTCTAAAAACTCGGGTACCCCTGATAATTCACCAAACGTAGAGAATCACTTGGCGAGACATATGGCATACTTATTTGAAGAAATAATCTTTTAGGGGATCAACTGTTGGGATTGACTGTCGGGGGATCAACTGTCGGGGACCAACTGTCAAAGATATCAACTGTCATGGAGCCAATAAAATAAAGCATTTGCGTTTTTTTTTTTTAAATACAATTGTTGTTTAAAATTTGTCACGACTAGGACTGCACGATTTGTCAAGACTGTCAGACTGGGAAGGAAAAAGGTATGTGGGGCGGGTAGGAATCTGGGAGTCAGGTGTGACGAACGTGTGAATCCGTCCCTTCCACTGCGTTGCAAGGCGATGGGTCAAAAGGTCTCCCTCAACCTTTCTGTCCCGATCCGGCCCGCCACGTAGTAGGTGGGCAAAAGCATCCGTCACTTAAACAAACTTTACCCCAAGAACCCGGGCACCCCTGCAAAGTCACCAAACGTAGCGAACCTCTTGTTGGTTATCCAATAAATTTGGGAGGTGGGTATGGGTGCTGCTGCCCCGGGAACCATTTATTGGATAACCAACACTTATGCCATAAGTCACCCCAAGTGGTTCGCTACGTTTGGTGATTTAGCAGAGGTTCCCGGGTTCATGGTTTGTCTGGGTGTAGTTTGTCCGGGTCTTGGCGACGGATGCGTCTGCCTACCAGCTGCATGGCAGGCCAGATCAGGAGAGAATGGTTGAAGGAGGCCTTTTATCCTCTCCAGCCAGAATCTCTTGGAACATCGCCTTGGACCGCAGCGGGAGGGATGGATTCAAACGTCCTAACTCCTGGACATACTACCCCCAGATTCCTACCCAACCCACATACCTTTATCTTCCCAGAACCTCCTCCCTTCCTTTCCTACCCGCCTCCCAAATTATACCTTGACCGTTTTGAAGATTTAAAAAAAAACATTTATGTGAATACTGCACAAGAGTGCCAACTGATCCCGTCTGGAGCCAGTGAGATTGTGATATGTTGTCAATTATAATCCCCAAATTGGGGTTTGTTGTGAGGCTGAAGTACCTGACTATTCAGATCTGGTCACCAAACACGGCTAAAGCCATTTCAAGTAACGTTTCAATTCTGTTCGGTGGTCTTACACCAGGGCGATACTGGTATCTTCCACTCTGGAATATGCCGTAAATATGGTATTGGTACTCAACGCATTTGACGTAGGTACTAGAAATACATAAAATAACATTTTTTTACAACACAAACACACCACGTGGCAATGGCAAGAATTGTGTAAGGTAAGGTACCTAAATGACCCTGTTGAAATACCACATTTCAGAATTCAGATTGTAATGTATGTAGACCCCATAAATACCTAGTGATAGGTCTACATAACAAAAATAAATAAAGTAGTTATTATTTTTTTTGTGAATACCTCATAAGGGGCTATCCTAAATTACGTCACACGAATTTTATGATTTTTTTACCTCCCATAATAATATCTTAGATTCTCACCGCGTTTGATTACTGCCATCTTTTGAAATAATTTGAACAAAGCTTTTAGTTTAAAATTGTCCCGTAAGCCAAAAGATAAAACGGCGCCACACGACAGTGGGCATTTGCTAGTAATTTAAAATCCCCTATGTAATTGTTAAATTGTAGTTTAAAATTATAAAATTATCTTTAAAAAATGGAGAAAGATTTTAATATGTTGTTGTCATTTCGTTTTTTCTAATAAACTTAACCTACGTTTTGTAATTTGAATTTTAAAAAACATTGAATTTAGGGTTTATGAAAAAATTAAACCAAAACCCTATTCTTGATTTTTTTTTAAATTTACGTATGTCGGTTTAAAGAAAAACCTCCAGAGTATTTTTAAGGGTCTTCATCATTTGAAAATATTTTGTAAAACATATGGAAGAGCGGTCAGAAAAGGGTCTGATTTCTGATTTATTTTTGATAAATGCTAACCCCCTGTAAATTTTAAAAATACGAAATATTTTTTTTTCCCAATAAAAACATTATACTTATCGTATTACGAAATAAAATTTTCGTTATATCGAAATAATTTATCATTACATTCCGCCTTAAGAGCATATTATAGGGGCAGAATTGTAATTTGCTGAAAAACGGCTCTCTAAAACGGCTTAATACTACCTTTCGTGTGTCATTCTCAGACTTGATATTTTTTGTTACCAAATAATGGACTTTTATTTTTCAATCTGCTTATTTTTTTTTGTAATTGATGTAGGCATTCGACCATGAAAAATAAAAACATTGATACACCATACAACCCGCTTTTAAAACTTCAGTCTATGATTATCGCCTTAATAATGATTTTATACAATATTTTTAATTTAAAATATATACATAATACATACATCTATAAAAGTACGGCCTCTTATTCTCGTTATGATATCTGTGGATTTAACAATTAAATAAATACTTCCTTTTTTACCAAATTCTAACACATTTCACAGCTCGTCATTCATTCCGGGCCCGGGCTAGAATCTCCAGTCGGTAAGTAACAAAACTATACGCTCCTTGTTTGTTAGCGTATATATTTAAAAAATGCCATCAAAACGCTTTGTTAATGGCTCTAAAAATAGAATACCCAATCACTTGAAGCACTGCAATAATCTCAGGAAGCTACAAAAACAGTAAGTACTCGAAAATTCTCTTTTTTGGTGTAAATTTGACAAACTGTATTTTTTCAACTGCCATTTTGTTCCAGACACTTACGGCCTTACTAAAAAACCCCGTGAAAAATTTATTCAATTGACAAACGGCCGCGGATGTGAAAACATTACTAATTAAAAAAATGTTCTTGGAAAAAAATACACGCCGTTTACACGGCCTGGGGGGATAGTTTATCTCTGTTTTAGGGATGATGTCTGAACGAAATTTGGAATTTTCCAAAGTATTTTGAATGTTCTATATATTTCTTATTTTTGAAGGTGCCGTAAAAACAAATACCATTTTTAAAAACTAGATAAAATTACCTTTTAGATTTGTGTATTTGAAATACACTTTAGTTTTAAGAAACTGCCATATTTTAAGATTTAAACACGGAAAAAAATGTAAAATAATTTCTTACCAAAACATTTTTGATGAAAGTGTACAGAAATATTAAAAAAATTAAAATTAAAAAAATACAGACCTTTTATATAATGAATTTGAAATTAAACTGTCACCTCACTTTTTCCTCGTGCATACAATAAAAAAATGATAAAAAATTTCAAAGTTTTTTTAATGCCAAAAAAATAACCTTAAAAATATCTCTGACATTTCAACAAATTTTTTGCACCACTAAAGATGTTAATTTCTTTGATAAGTATACCAACACGTGAATTTGATATTAATATTTAAAAAAAAACACCACTTTTAAGAAATTCTCATAAAATAAAGACTTAAAAACGTAAATTTGAACTTTTATGTAACCCAAAACAATATTTTGACAGTTCAACTTTTAAAGTACTGTTTGTTGTGCAATAACTTGATAAAACTAATGTAAAACCACATAAATAACACGGCAAATATATTAATTACATGAATAGAAGAGTGAATCGGTCGCTATAATAGAAATCATTCAGTAAAATCTCAATATTTACTAGAAATATTCCCACCACATAAAAACTAAACTGCCATTCTTTGCGCGGGCAAGACAGTAGAAATGTGCAGGCGCGACGCTATCACCATCTAGCGGCTATGAATGAAAACAAAAAAAATGCATATGTAAAATTTGAAAAATTGCAGTGTTGCCAAATTTAAACGTGTTTTAGAGTGAAATTCTTTTTTAGTAATATTTCGTGTTTTAGTGTAAATGTGTTTTATCCATGATGCTACAAAAACACAGGTAATCGGTCGTGCTGTGGTTTTTTTTTAGTAAGGCCGTTAAAATATAACATTTCACTTGCGTATGCGTTCCAATTCCGAAACCGTTAGCACGAACTTCATGTGGCAGGTGCACGTTTTGCAAGTATGTGTGAGAATTCATTGTCTTTAAGCTGTGTACATAGGTACACATAGCTACAATATACGTGGCGTGGGGTATTTCGGCATATCGCTCGCCGTACTTTCCTTATTGGAATATATGGCGAGCAATAGGCTGAAATACGTCAAGCCACATATATTATAACTGTGTTTGTACAAATCAACGCTAATGTGAGAGTGAACGGTTTTTATGTACACAGTGTTTGGTAATTAATACAATAATTACCCTACATTGCTAATGGGGAGTTATGGGGTAGAATTATGTAAAAATACAAAATTTTGGTTTTAATTTCTTGAGTTCTGATTGGCCATGGCAATACATTTCTTAATTAATGGGAGTTTTTTTACTTAGTTTTTTTTTTTGTTTTACTTTTTTTACTTAGTAGAAATTAGTTACATTATTATCAGTATAAGGATCATACGATACGATACGATACGATTGTACCACCCCAGCCAGAAGCACTCCTGTCCCGGTGAGACCGGTACATCAGGGGGCACTGTTTGTTAGGAGTGGAACACGTGCTCTGAGGATAGGATTAGTATAAGGATCATGTATAAAAAGTTTATTGCCGTTTATATATTTTTATCTAAAATTTCAAATGAAGTCAATAATGTGTAAATGGTGTTGGAGAAACGGACAAAAAAAACTTTGAAAGGAAATTAACAAAAATATCGCCTTTCTGCGTACACGTAACCATTCACACATTGTCAAATCAAAGATATTCTATATTTATTTATTTAAGGAACATAAACAGTCTTAGTAATAAAATATACATAAGAGGATGGCAAAAAAACAGACCAATTATTAATGTTCACAGATAGGTATTTAGAAACATAAAAGTATCTGAATGTAAACTAGAAAATTTAAGAAAAACAGAAAAAATAAAAACAGAACTAAGCAGCAATTTAAAAAAAAAATAATACAGATGTTAATTCAACAAGTGATAAACATGTTATACACAATAATAAAATAATTAAAACAATACTTAAATAGACTGCGAAATAGGTATTTGGGTTGGGACGGGTAAGGGGAGGAGAGGAACAAGGGAAAGTTGCCACGCAAGTAATATAAAAATATTAGGTACAATAAATTTAGTCATGAATATGTGTTATTCGCATCTACATAGAATGTAATACAAAGAAATTCTGTAACGACAGTAACTAGCAGTGAATATGTCAGCAAGTGTGTCTATATGTGCACGTTTATTATTATAGTATTTACATGTCCTTTGTATAAATTCATTTTGGTTGGAATTAGTGTTGCATCTATCAATGTAGAAAACGGTATTTTGTCTGCTGTATCGAGTCAGCGTGTGGAAATTTATTTTATTTAGCAGCTCCGGGCAGTCAACTTTTGAGTAAATAATTTTGTACAGGAGCATCTGATCAGCGACAAGCCTCCTATTGAGCAGTTTCGAGATTCGAAAATGTTTCTCGATTTCGTCGTAAGAATTATATATGTTGAATGATTTAAAATTGAGGAATTTGAGAAATCGCTCCTGAACTCTTTCTAACCTGTTAACATAAACAATATAGCGCGGGTTCCAAACCTGTGAACAGTATTCCAGGTGAGGACGAACATGTGAATTGTACAGAATCAGGTAAGTCTTAGTGTTTTTGAAAAATTTGCATGTTCTCAGTACAAAGCCTAGACTCTTTGTTGCTTTGGTGACAATATTATCAACGTGTTTATCAAAGGTAAGTTTAGAGTCCAAAATAACCCCGAGGTCACGTATATAATCTTTATTTGTTAACAGCGACCCAGAAATGGTGTATTCATGCAGTATTTTTATATGGTTACGTGTGAATGTGACTTTGCAACATTTGGAAATATTGATAAAAAGCTTATTTCTGAGACAGTAATCCGTCAGTCGGTCAAGATCTTCTTGTAAACGCACAGAACAGTCATGGGAGCTTATAGGAAGGTATATCTTCATATCGTCGGCAAATAGTAAAATTTGAGCGTTGTGAAAACATGTCGTAATATCATTTATACAAGGTGTCCGAAAACTCGTAGTACAAGCGGGAAACTGGGGATTCCCCATCACATTTGGAGTTGATTTTGTAGTATAACTTTTTTTGATTTTAACTTTTGTTTTCGAGTAAATCGAATCAGAAGTTGTTTTTTTTTTTTTGTCAAATTCTTATAAATTATTACTGACGATCATAGTACCTAACTAATAAAAACTATTGAAAAGAAAAACAAATAAAGAATTCCGGATTTTAAGCATTATTTTGAAATCGCCCATAATTTAATTCACTGTAAAAATAAAATAATTGGTCATTCGATGGTTAAATAGATCATCGTAATATTTTCGCAGCTTGTAGTATAACAAAATCCGCTCTGTCTATTAGCTCCTTTCAATAAACACGTGAAATAAGAGACGCGCGATAGTTTTCAAGAAGTAGAATCATTTGCAGCTTGTACGTATCGCATTCCAAAACAAAATTAGCTATATCTATTCGCTCATTTCAATACACGCGAGAGAAGAGGCTAGAAGATTGCGGCTATGTTCGGACCCGTACGATCACGTGTTTTCGGGTATTATTGTTTATGCAGTTTTCGGTTCACGGCTCACGCGATTGACGCGTTTTGTTGACATTTTTTCTATCAACAACCCTTTCGTTCATTAAACTTTAAAACAATGTGTGTTTGTGTACTATTTTGTGATATTTTCGTAGTTTAACGTGATTAATTATTGTGTATTACAATGGAATAATACCAACGCCTGTTATTATGTTTTTGTGATGTACCAATGATATTTTAATGTGTTTTTTTGTGATATGCCTAGGGTTTTTGGATTTGAAAAGGAACATTAATACATAATGTAAGTTGGAACACAAATATGCTAATAATTTCTCTCACAAGGCTTATTCGAATTGGCCGAAAATCGTTCGTATTACTTTCAACTGGAGTAAATTATTGCCCGCCGCTTATTCAAATTGCTCCACAACAAAGTAAATACGTTAATTAACCATATTTTAATACCTAGAAGAGGTGGAAGAATAACTTAGTAAGTGAAAATAAATAAACTATGGACACGAAAAAAGATTTTGCAGCTTATAAATAATTTTATAGTAGCATCTTCGAACTGTCAAAATAACATTTCCGTGTATCGGTAACCCTAAAGAACCCGAAAAAATTTATTAGATATATATTTTTAAAAATTTGAATGTAAAAATGCTTAAATTGAAAATCTTTATGTTTATTTAGGTTCCCTATGTGATGTAGGTTCACCAGTTTTCCGCTTGTACTACGAGTTTTCGGACACCGTGTATAGATAGAGAAAAGCAAAGGACCCAAAATGGACCCCTGAGGCACACCAGAAGTAATGATTTTCCAGATGGAAGAATATATGTGTTGTGTTGTAAAGTTCTAAATAATAATATTATTTTTCTCTTCGTAGATCAAAACATGATTTATCTATGGCAGCCGGAAAAAATACTCCAAACAAGGTATGCTTCAAGTAACGAATGAATTTGAGTGCGTTGGAGTCCCGGGAGGGGGGGGGGGGGGGGGGGGGGGAATTTTTCATCTTAATTCCTTAATGTTTTTTTTTTGCTTTTTTATTTAGGAAGAAATACAGCAACATACGATAGAACCAAATGAGCCTACCGTAAATATTGCACACAGAGGACCAAACTTGGAAGATTTAGAGCACGAGGATATTCTTATTGGTACATCAGCCACTACTGTCGAAAAGGTACTTTTATACTTATTGCACTTCAAATATCTCGCATTTACTATTCGTCACCTCATTTGGATAGGGTTCTAACTTCACTTAACTTGTTCTGTGATATGAGGTGTCAAAGTTTGAAAAGACGATTAATCATAACCTATTTACGTATATTCATAACATATCGGAACACTTTTTTCATGCACCTGCGTCAGCCCTTATAAAATATATTGTCGAAGGGCGAGAATTTTTTTGCCTTTTTATGATTTTGTTGACACGTGTTCCCAACATCGTGATAGTAGGTTCGTATTTTACTAAAATTTATACTAATAATCTCAAAATTAACTGCAATTTAAAGCATCTCAACTTTTTAACTGCAATTTAAAGCATTTGCGAATTAACTCCGAAAATAGAAATGGTTTGAACTCTACTTTTAATCTAAAATGCGTGCCATGTGGTAAAACTTTTAAACTAAAAACGTCCGAAAGCCTACAAGAAGGCATTGGCATCAACGAATCTTTTGTATCGGGATTAATGCGCATAGGATCGGGTTATTCGGGCATGGAAGAGCTATGTGTTACCCTTGAAGTTCCGTCCTTATCTATTGCTGGATATGGAAAATGCCATAAGAAGGTTTGTGAATAGTGGGAGAAAACCAAATTTACCAGTATGGCTGCGGCAGCTGACGAAGAAAAAAAACTGGCTATTCAAAGCGGCGATGTTGACGAAAACGGGACGCCGATGATCACTGTAGTAGCTGATGCGTGTTGGTCCAAGCGATCTTATAAAACCAACTATTCTGCCCTCTCAGGAGCTGCTACGATTATCGGTTACCGCACAAAAAAATTATTTACATGGCAGTTAAAAACAAGTATTGTACAACCTGCGCAAGAGCTATAAATTTGAAAATTCCTATACCCGAGCACATGTGCTTTAAAAATTATATTGGTTCTTCAAGCGGAATGGAAGCTGAAGCAATTTTAGACGGCTTCCAACAATCGATGAGTATGTACGGTCTTATATATTCAACTCTCATTGCCGATGGAGACTCCAGTACTTATGCCAGAATTAGAAACAGTCACCCGTATCCTAATATTACAGTACAGAAAATTGAATGCTCTAACCACTTAATTCGAAACTACAGCAATAAAATTGAAAAAATTACAAAAGATACGTAGATTGTCGTCGATGACTGTGGATTATTTATTGATGACATTTTCCCATTCTTAGGAGCCACCCCAGATGGTTTGGTAAATGACAGTATAATATTAGAAATTAAATGTCCGATTTCTGCTAGTGGGATGCTATTTGAAGAAGCAATAGCAAAAAAAAAATAACGTTCTGGAAGCAAGATAAAAAACAAACAAAAAAATTTTACAAATACAAATCACAACTGGTATTATCAAGTACAGGGTCAACTTCACATTTCCAATAAGACTGTATGTATTTTTGCCGTCTGGTTTAGTGAAGCAATTCCATTAAAAATAGAATTAATAAAAAGGGACGACAAATTTTGGGGAGAAAAAATGGAAAGCAGATTAAGTACTTTCTTTATGGATTCTTTATTACCAGAAATTATAGATCCAAGATTTAAAAGATCTATGCCCATTCGTGACCCACAATATATTATAACCGCCTTGGAGAAAAAACGAAAAGCAGCGACACTAATTCGAACAGAAAAAATTAAGAAATGCAAGAAAAATCTATTACGGGATATTGAAACTAATATATGAATGCATTGTTATTTTGTCCATTTTTGTACTATTTCGTAATACGGAATGTATTGCATTGCACTACATCCGATTGTTCTGGCATCATGAAATTATGCGTTGCTAACCGTTCATCCGATTGCGATGATGCTTTGGGGAATTTATGTGTGCATGCCCGCGATGGTTTCTATTTATAATAGCGAGCTCTGGCATCATGAAAATGCTTTACTAAACCGTTCATCCGATTGCGAGGAAACTTTGGTAAGTTGTTGTGTGCATGCCCGCGATGTTTTCTATATGTATATGTAGTGATTTCTGGCATCATGAAATTATGCGTTGCTAACCGTTCATCTGATTGCAATGACACTTTGGGGATTTTATATGTGCATGCCCGCGATGGTTTCTATATATAATAGCGAGCTCTGGCGTCATGAAAATGCGTTAATGAACCGTTCATCCGATTTCGAGGAAACTTTGGTAAGTTGTTGTGTGCATGCCCGCGATGATTTCTATATATATAGTGAGTTCTGGCATCATGAAAATATGCGTTGCTAACCGTTCATCCGATTGCGATGACACTTTGGTGATTTTATGTGTGCATGCCCGCGATGGTTTCTATATGTTTCTAAAGTTACCTAAAAGAGAGACTACAATACGTAAAAATAAATAATACATTAAGTGAACCCAAAACATCATCATTTGGTATACCACAAGGAACTGTCATCGGTCCAATCCTTTTTATTATATATGCAAATCAAATGTTCACTCTTCCCATTGTTGGAGATATCATATCCTATGCAGATGACACTGTTGTTATCACTAAAGGAAAAACATGGGAGGAAACAATGAATATAGCTAATATCAATATAAACATTCTCAAAACATGGTTTGACATAAATTGTCTCTCACTAAATACAGAGAAAACTTATTTTATTCCATTCTCTTTGAAAGAAAAAAATGTCGAGAACAATATAACTATTAAAATCCATTCAGCACAATGTGAAAATAAAAAGGAATGCAACGATGGCAATTGCTTACCAATAACATGCAAAAATAGTATAAAGTATCTGGGTGTCATTGTAGACAGACACTTAAAATGGAATGAACAAGTCGAAAATACGGTAACCAGAGTAAGAAAACTTATTTACATATTCATTAGATTGAGAAATATCCTATCATCTAGTATGATTAAAACTATTTATTTCTCTCTTGCTCAATCTATTCTACAATATGGTATAATCGGGTGGGGGGGAACTTTTAAAACTAACCTTCAACCTGTAGAAAGGGTACAGAGGTTGATTCTAAAAGTCATTACACGAAAACCATCTATATTTCCAACAATACAGCTGTTTGACTCTTTTAGGGTTCTTAGTCTTAACAAAATTTTCAAAAAGAACTCACTGTTGCAAATCCACAAAGATCATTTCAATACTACAACAAAAATCACAAAAATAAGTAACCGATCAAGATCACGTGGCAACCTAGATATCCCTAAAATTAAAACTAGTGCTTTTCAACACCACTATACCTATCAAGGTATAAAATTTTTTAATGCCCTCCCATATAAAATCAAATCTGAAGAAAATTATAAAGCCTTTAAATCACAAATAAAACAACTACTAGATCAACCCAACACAAATTATAAATTTTAATTTCACAGAACGAATTTAAACCGATTAGTAGTAATTGATCAAGTCTTAATTATGATATTTGATACTTTAGTTCAAAATTAATCATTCAATTCCTTCATTAATTAACAAAAAAAAAAAAAAATTATAAATTAATGTATTCTTCTCATTTGCACATATCCTCTTAAAATATTTCATCAGCATTTGAACTGAAATGTAGCGATTATTGTTGTAACTTAACATTATGTACATACTCCTGCAATTATTATCAGCTAGCTAATCCAATTGTTAGAATCAACTATATGTACTTACCATCTAACACCTACCTATTACGAGAAATGTAATAATATTATTTTTACTTTTAATTATCTATACTACATGTACCATGTATATCTATTTTAGTAACTGCTATGTCAGTAAATTTATTAATCAATATTTGTTATCATTCATAAGTTTATTTTCTTAATTTAAAAAAAAGATTATATATATGTATATTATTTTTTCTTTATCTTTTGCTATAATAGCACAACTCCCCAATTCAAACACGAGAAATGTTTTCTCTTTTAAATTGGGTAGATTCATTAACAAGAAATAACTTTATCTGTAATTAGTTTTTTATGAACCAAATATTTTCTTTCTGTAAATCTGTTATATATATGTATATTTCAAATTAAAAAAAAAAAAATGTATATAATAGCGAGCTCTGCCGGGAACTCTCTAGTTCTGGAATAAATGATTTTTATTATATTTCTTTTTATTAAAATAGAGTGAGTGTCGCTGCAGTTTTGTCATGGTTTTCTGCAGCCTTGCACGACAACTACTGCCATGTTAAAAAAGATTATTGTTTAGTTTACTAAATAACACAGAAAAATTTAATAAATATATAAATAAAAAAGAATCTTTCTTTTATTTCTGGTAGTCAATAATATTAATGATGTTATTAATATATATATTCTATGCAATATACGTTTCCAAATAATTTGGGGATAGTAATAATAATGATGAATTCTAGAAAAAAACAATAAACTACTAAATATTTAGAAGTAAAGAAAAAAAAAACGTGAACTCGACTCCAAATGTGAACCACGAGATTCCAATCGCCGTTTATAATGGAAGCCTATGGGAAAGGACCATGAACAAGCAAATGATGAAACATTTATAAAAAAGGATCATGCTAAGTATTCTACCAACATAATAAGTTCCATAAACAAACAACACTTTAATAGAATTGAAATTAAAAAACTTTTTCACTTTGTTCCACTTATTTATTATTACCAGGACCGGTTTCATCCTACTACGGACATTTTCAGACTGGTCTCAGACTGGTTTCAGACCAGTCTGAAAATGTCCGTAGTAGGATGAAACCCGTCCTGGTAATAATAAATAAGTGGAACAAAGTGAAAAAGTTTTTTAATTTCAATTCTATTACAATGGAATTCCACCACGAATTAACAGTGCAAAAACTAGACTCATTAAACAACACTTTGCTATTAGTTTGTTTTTTTACTTCGATATATTTTAAAAATACTGTGCTTGTCTGTTCATAACGCAATATGTGTTTATAATGGAAGCATATGGGAAAGGACCATGAACAAGCAAATGATGAAACATTTATAAAAAGGATCATACTAAATATTCTACTAACATAATAAGTTCCATAAATAAACTACACTTTGTTATTAGTTTGTTTTTTACTTTGACATTTAAAAATACTGTGCTCTTCTGTTTATAACGCAAGTATAATGTTGATCTTTTAAAATTCGGCAAGACACTCCTACCGCCATCTAGCGATGTGAAAAAAAACTAATTTTGACAGCTTACGGATTTCTCCACGGGTATAATATCCCTTTAACCTTACACATCATTTTGTTTATTTTTATTAAAACATTTAATATATTATTCCATCACACGCCGCAACTGATAATTCAATAGAGAACGCGTTTATGGCCTAGCGGTCATTTGACAAGCGTTGCGTCTCGTTCTAGCGGTACTTTAAACAAACGAGACCGCGCTAGTTTACTCAAACCCATCCCATCGTGATGGAATCAGTAGCGTCATGTGATCGAAAAACATATTTTTTTGTTTTTAACAAAAAAAATAGGGTGAGTTGGGGTAAGACCGTGTGCTTTTTTGATGAGATGAATTTTTTTGAACATTGGTCCACTTTGGAATTTTTTAATGAAGAATTCATGCTGTTCCCGCAAAGTTTTTAATTTTATTACGTTACCTTTAGCCCTTAGCTATGTGAGTACATTTTTATTTATCGAGTTATCCACAGCAAAACACCCAAAAACTGCCAATCAAAAATTCCTGTAAATTATTTTTCAATGAGGGGTAATATCGGAAATTTTTGGGGCAAGACCGGCATTCATTCTAAAATTGCAATTAAGCATATTAGCCGTAAGATTTATCAAAAACGGCACTTTATGTTACCTTTTGTTACCAAATTAGCATTTGTAACATTTTAATTGTTTACCTAAACGACAAATATAGGCCATTTAAAATTTTGGTATACCGGTCTTTCCCCTTACGGGGTAAGATCGGCAAAGTGTTCTCAAAGTGTTTTGGAAAAAATATCAGAAAAATATATTTTTTAAATGCACATTTAATAGTAGAACAGTAAGAGCAATGAACTAGAATAGTAATGTGTGGTAAAACCATGTGTGATCGTGTGAGAAACGCGGAGATCCGCAAAAAATGCAAGGCTGATGTAAGCGTAATGAGTAAGATCAACAAAGGAACGTTCCTATGGTTCGGGCATGTAGAGCGAATGAACGAGGAAAGGGGTGTAAGGAGAATATATGACGCAAATGTGAATGGTAGAAGAAGTCGGGGACGCCCGAGAAAGACATGGCACGACCAAGTGAATCAGATACTTGAGTCGGGTTATGTCAAGAGTCAGAATAATAGAAGAGCTTGTATGAGACGATGTATGAATGTGAACGAGGCAAGGAGTGTGTGCCAAGACCAAGTTGTTTGGCGGTCCATCCTCTCTGCCTACACCTGCGGGGAAACGGCGTGATGGTTAGTTAGTTAATAGTAAAAAATTATAAATCACTCCAACTAAAAATTTGTAGGTATATAATTTCGTAAATCTGAATTTGACAGACAGCGCGGTGGTAAAACGCCATAAAACGTCGATTTACGCGGTTAAACTATTATCTTCTTATTCTGAATTTGTAAACATTGAAATGTCGTATTTTTACGAATTTTCTTCGAAATATTAATTTAAATGGTTACGGTGGAAATTGGCGTAAATTCAATTTACAAGGAAATTTAGAGTATTTTTACAAATTTTCAATGAATACCTATCCGAATTTTGAAGGGCCGGCCGTGGCGGTAATTGGCCGCGAAAATTTGATTTACGCGGAAATTATCAGTATTTTTACGAATTTACTTCGAATATTTGAATTAGAATGATCGGCTGCGATAGAAATCGAATATAATGAATAAATAAATATTTAATGAATTTGTTTCCATTAGGTATCTCAATTAAGAGGGCCGGCCGCAGTGGGATTCGGTCACGAAATTTCGATTTACGAGAAATATATGGTATTAAATTAAATATATTTACTTCGAATATCTAAATTAGAAGAGCCGGCCGCGGTAATAAGCTGCGAAATTTTGTTTTCGCGGAAATTATGCGTTAAATTATTATCTGAATATGGAGGGCCGGCTGCGATGGAAAACGGCCGCGAAAATTCGATTTACACTAAATATATCGTATTTTTACGAATTTACTTCAAATATCTAAATTTGAAGACCCGGCCGCGGCAGTAATAAGCCGCAAAAAATTGATTTACGTGGGATTTATGCGGTTTTTATAAAGTTTTTTCGAATAGGTATCTGAATTCAGAGGGCTGGCTGCGACGGGTTTCGGCCGAATTTCGTTTATTCCTAAACTTATTGGTATTTTCACAAATTAACTTCGAATATCTGAATTGGAATGGCCGGCTGAGACAGAAATTGGCCGCAAAATTTGTATTTATGCGGAAATATACCGTATTTTTATGAATTTATTTCTAATAGGTATCTGAATTTAGAGAGCCGGCCGCGACGGAATTCGGTCACGAAATTTCAATTTACGCGAAATATATCGTATTTTTACGAATTAACTTGAGTAGGTATTTGAATTCAAAGGGCCGGCTGCGTCGGAAAAAGGCTGTGAAAATCGTTTGAAGCGGTAGTATTTCACATTTTTATAAGTTTAAAAGGACGGCCGCGAAATTTTTATTTACTCGGAAAATATCGTATTTATATTAATTTATTTCGAATATAGGGCCGACCGCGGCGCTAAAACTGCTGCGAAAATTCGATTAACACCGGAATATGTCGTATTATTACGAAATAATTCCCAAGAATTTACCCGAATTTAAATTTGCGGCCGGGACACTCAATTTTAGGCGATTTTTTTTTCATAAAATTTCGAATCACTTGGGAATTTGTTAATTCGAAATTTTATTTTTGATTTTCCGTGGATTTCGTATTAACGGGTTACATTATGTAGGTACAAGTTACATAATGTATATATGTAACTTGTGTGTACATTTTCTTTATCAGAACAAAATAAATAATTTGGTATTTCAAGAGTACCTATCACTCTTTGAAGCTGTTTTCCCTTTAACGCGGTCATGTAGAGTACAAATTGATATTCCACACTTCTGTGATCTTCTTTATTTATGTCTTCATTAGCAGATAAAACATTGTCTTGTGCATAACATGTAGCTTGCAGTGTTTTTCTGCAATAGTTCCGTGGCATAACAACCTTGAAAAAGATTAAAAGCTACACATTTTTAAAAACGCTATGAATGATCTTGGTCTTGTAATCGATACTAACGTTTATCACTAAGTATCACCACCGCCACAAATGCACCCGCACAAACCTCTTAGTTTGGGAATACGTGGCTATTTGTATGGAAACCGAAAAAGGGGTAAGGCCGGAAGGATCATATTCCGATATTCCCCCGGGAAATATGTCAAGGGGGAAGATCGAAAATTTAGCTACAGCCGAAACCGAAGCAGATAAGGCACTGGAGCCTCCCTAAACTATTTTTTATCAAAAAAAAATACATAATGGATTTGAAATCAATTCAATATCTTACCTGGATCCGTAGATATTTATGATGGGGGTAAGATCGATTATCTCACAATTTTCCGCGAAATTTCACATGTTAATAAAACGCGCCTCACAACCTAACACTTTAGCTTCCTAGAGCCGACCGAAGGGGGTGCGATGCGTAATGAAATAGCGCTCCTCTAGAGGTATCGGCGCATATTATAGGTTGTACGGATACTGGGAAAATCGAGTTTTTCGATCTTCCCCCAAATCTGGATTTACCCCAACTCACCTATATCATTTTTTGCTCAATAATTTATTTTACGAATCGGATTATTATTGTCTGTTGTCAATAAAGCCAACGCTAGTCCAATACCTTGAAATTTCGAAAGTATTGATCGATGTGACGGAGCCATGACACGTTTGCGCACAGCGCGGGCGCTCCGAACACGTGTGCACAGCGCAAAATCTAAGACCTTTCTGCAAATTGAATGGTGTAGTGGCAACCGCCAATCTGCTGTACCTACTGCCTGCAGCACAGCAAAAAGTGACTAGAAATCGTATCGTGAAGAGGCCACTTAATTATATTCTTTGGTCATTTTCTTTCTCCCTCTGTCACGCAACCAATTTATAAGCCATAGCTCTCACTTAACATTTAGTTATTATTATGTATATCCTGAAGAAGCTTGATGTAAGCGAAACCAGTCGATATATATACCAAAATAAATTCGTGGTTAAATACAAAGTGTTTTATTTATTTTTATAATATAATGTCTAACCACAAAATAATTGCTTCTTATGAAAAAAATTATGATTTTTCTTTATTAATAAATTAAAGCATGACCAACGAAACAGATATTCAAACATACATTTAAGTACATAAATAATAAATGTAAATAAAATATTTTTACTCATGTCACTGCAATGAATGAAACTTTCTTAAAACTGTCAATCACATTACATCGTCAACGGACCTCTCTGAATCGTTCTCTTTGTAAATTAGTCATAAGCAATCTAAGCGCAAAAAAATACACTGAATTCTAATGCTGGGTCCCCACGTTTGGCAAACCTCAACAAACCTTCACAAATGGCAAACGTGCGGGTAGAGCGTTTGGCTAGGTTTGCGTGGGTTTGTGTAAGCTTGCAAGAGCTTGTAGCCGATCCGATCGAGTGTCGGTTTTTTGTCACAAATCAAAGGAAATTTGCCGCAAGCATTTGCGACGTGTCCACACGTTTGTGGGCACTCAGGTTCAGTTTCCATTGTTGCCAAACCTACACGTTTTATAAGGTTATGTGCCGGTCAATGTAAATATTTTTTTTATGATTTCGCAGTGAATAGACGAAGAACCAACGAAAGGTATTTATGTTTTACATTTTTTTTCCCATTGTATATTTGTTAACGTATAAATTAATCCGAAAGTCATGTTAAAATATCTAGTAGAAAATTTTCACAGGAATATTAAGTTAATAAAATATGCAGAGGGAGCAATGGTCACTTATTTTGAGGGAGGTTTGGGCACGCCCAATGCTCCCACCTATAATGGAGTGTTTAGAATGATTCAGTTTATTATATGTTACCCGATTCCATTAAAATGTTTAATTTATTTTAATTACAGAAAGATGCCGTTCAAGTTTAAAAAGAATTTTCGAAAGACATTATAATATTACGTGCCATAGAAGAAGTGTCAAAATGTGGAAAGGTTAAAACCACTGCTGATAAATATCAAATTCCTAGATTATGGCTACAATCAAGTTTATGAGACTGAGCAAGAAACGAAATACTTTTCTGTTTCCAGAAATAGATGACACAGCCAGCGTCCCACTAGACGACATCAAAAGTAAATTGCCAGCACCAAAGAAAAGCAATACTACTAAACGTGGTAGCTCTAAGTATACATTCGATAAACCTTTATGGGTCATACCGAATATTAGATAGAATAGATTTAAAAAATACTATTTAAGATTATATAACTTTTTAATTGCTTTATATTATAGATATTGTATGCTTTATAGGTCATGCCCAAACCTCCCGCAGGGGGTGCGTAAGCCTCCCTACCACGGAGAGCTTTGGGCACAATTGACATATTACTGAAAGTTCTATTGTCACAGCGCCAGTTCCTTACATTGCACCCAAAATGTTCAATTCTTTGAGTATTGATACCACGAAATCGAAAACTGACAATTGTTATATCACAAGTGCTCAGAACTGGCTGATTATAAATGGAAGGAACTATTTTAAAGAATGCCTGACATCATTAAATTAGGTTAACTTGAAATAACTTAAATTAACTTGATTACCTAAATTAACTTAACTAACATAACTTTTTTTCTAAAACCGGGATAGATGTCTAATTTTATTTTGAAGGTCAACATTTACCTAAACCGCTTTTATTACTGTCTGTATAACATAATATACTATATTACTTCATTTATTTGGAGGAAAACATCATTTTATTTTTAAACTAATTACTTAAAAGTGTTTGGCACCTCTGTGCATTGAATCCGACAAGTCCCATATGTACTTCCCAGCAATAAACCATGGTAAAAAAAAAAAATAATTTACTATTCGCCAGACTGAAACATGAACTCTAGGTACTTACTGTACAACTGTACAGTGTAATTCGTCCGACTTGATTAATATTTATTTGCACAAAAATTGGTTTAATAATGTACCTACCAATATAATTACACACATTTAGATTTGCAACATAATAAAATCATTTCTTATTTGCTTACCATACATATAGTACTCACTATGATATTATATATTTTATAATTACATACTTTTGTATTCTTTCGTTACATGATTTCTATGTTTTATACTTTTCATATTCTTTTATATTCTACTACATTCTTTCTAACTCTTTTAAATTTAAATTCTTTTAAATTATTTTGTATTTTTTAATATTATATTATTTTATGTGCCTATATATTTTCTATTCTTGAACATTATTTATATTGCATATGTTAATGTACCTACTGTATATAAAATCGACCACCACAACACGGGCATGTGCCTAGCATGGTGAAAAATCCCCAATTTTATGTAATAATATTTTTTTTTCAATGAATAAAGAGAACTTAAAAAAACTCTGAGACTGATTATAATTTGGATAGGTACTGTTATTTGTAAAACATGTAGCCAAATGTATGGTGCAGTTAAAATTGGCAATAAATGTTGATTTATATAAAAAGTGGGTTTTTTATAAATTATTATGTGAAAAAGTGCCCATCCCTCCCCTATCTTCCTACCCTTAAAAATATCGGTCATTTTTGTATAAGTCTTTAATAAGCCTTTAAAAAAATAAAGTATAAGGTCTATAAAAAAATCTTTGAAGTCCAAACTCTGCTATTTATAAACCCCTTTTCGGATATGGTTTTATTGTATAATGTGGCCAATTCAGTTTCTTTTATAATAATCGCAAATAAAAAATGATATTTACTCCCAAACTTCACAAAATGAAATAAAACATAAATTTTGGCGAGGTTTTTTACCAGAGCATTAAAAGAGGCGTTACCCAACTGCGAATATAATCCCTACGGCATCTGCAGAAGGGCCGTATTATTGTATTCACAGTTAGTTGCCGCCCGTCTTTCGGGCCGAATAGACGTTGCTACGTTCTCCGCGTTGCTTCGTTCTGTAAAATTGTACTTGCGGACCGTTGATGGCTACGAATTATGCATTTTATTGGTCAACAGCGTCAACGCCCCAAAGTCCTTTACTCTCCCCGATTTAGAATTGGTCCAGTACTAGGGGATCGCCTTAAAAAACAAATATGAAAAATATTTTTGTAGGAGTCACATGTGATGATTGTAATCGATGTGTCTATATATGTATTACATCAAATGTTCAGACTGATTTGCAACTGAAGCCACATACTAGTTTTGTTTAGAGCTGAAAAACCGTGGTAAAATTGATGTGTCCTAAATATTTGAGTGACCTACAAATTCAAGTCGTACATAAATAATTAATTCGAGACTTCCAAAAAAGCAATGTCTTCAATATGGGTATTTATTTATTCATGCCCTATTTGGGCTGTTACATTTTACTAGAAAGATACAAGATAAATACAGAAGGCAGTAACAAATTACCAAGGACTGTTTAGAATGGCAAACAAAATATCCGTGTCAAATGAATTACTGATTTCGTGAACTATGCAGTCATGTATCACGGAATTTATTTCTGCGTTGATCTATAAATATATATAGTTACAATGTATGTCGTATGTTAAAATATATATTTAATTAGCTGGTTCCCAGCGTGCCACAGTGGTTCCAAATACCCCAAAACTTGGAAACAATTCACAGGACGGATTTACAGGAAATAAAAGGTGATATTATTTTTTGGTATGGGTAAAAAAAAAAAAAATATTTGGTTTTAGTAAGTTTTACTGTGATTTCTGCATTTTATTAACAAAAATATAAAATTTAAAATGATAAAATTAAATTAAAAATATAAAAGTCCACATCCTTGGAAAATACAGGCCGAGTAATGTTTAATTTTTCTTTTTTAACATTCTGATGCAGACGATGAACAATCATCATCATCATCATCGGTGTTAAAAATACTTGAAGAATGAATATTCGGAGGAATTATTAAGTCGTAAACTTCTTAAGAAAACGATTTAACTGTTTTTTTGGGAGTTTCCTGTAACTAGTTATGACAGAGTCAGATGTTACTAACATTAAATTAAAAATATCCTCATTACATTTCTCTCGAGAACATTTTCGAGAATAGTTTTCGCGATATTTTTTAAAATCTTTGTTCCGAGCTTCCTGAGCCTCTTCTGATAATTGGCCAATCGGCAGCAATGCATTCGATATTACGTTTGGCCCGTGGATTAATAACTTATGCACAGTAGGGGGCATATAATACCACGGATACAATTTAACGAAATACTTAGCAGTATCAAGAAAAAACTTCCTTAAATTGTCAATATTAATATCGTAACCACTTGATATTGTTACTAAAATGACAATGCATTCTTTCTATAATTTTTTTATCTATGCCTGTGATCTCTGATGCCAAATCTGCGTTGCGGAAAAATCGCCTGGCTGTATTGCCGTCATTGGAATTTCCAAAACCAGGCTTAGGCTCATCGACTATTAACCCCATTCGATTTTTGAATTCCTTTTGTATATTAGCTTTATGTTTCGCCACAATTTCCTTGTCTTGATTTCGGGCTTGCGATTTTTTTATTGGAAGTTTATAACCCTCATGCAAAAGACATTCGAACAGTCTAATCCAACAGTGTAACACTGACAAACCAAACTCTAAGGTTGAAGGTTTATGTGGTCTTGTTAACATTTTATCTATAGAATTAAACTCTTTAGAACTGGCACCACAAATGTAGCAACGTTGTGTAGAAGCTGTATCTGTCAAGGCGTTACAAATTTTCCCATCAACCATTGTTAAGATGAGTTCGTGCGACACCATTATAATTTTTCCATCAAGTGCCACGGGTGAACTCGTAAGATCTTTTATTTGCGCACTTATTCTGTTCTTTTCAGCAATCGCAAGTTGTGTCGACTCTTTGGCAAAGTTTATCTTAATTGAGCGGCAATATCTGGTGGACGATGGGCGAGGATTCTGCCACACAACGTTTGTATTGTCAGAGTTCCCGCATACTAAACGTATTGGTACGATTGAAGATATAAAAACGCTTGAATCATCCGCATCCGCTTGCGTCCCAATGAACATCTGTTTGTAAGAACTATGCCCTGAACTGCCATCAAAGCCCCACTTTGAAATCAACCGCAAATTGTTTGATTGTTTACTTTTTAAACGACAAATGATTTCTTTTTGCACATTGATCACACGTTCAGAAGTGTGATTCAAAAGAGCTTGAACAGTTACTTCTGCAGATGTAGCAGTGATTGTTATGTCTTCTTTTTTTGGATAGCACGCTTTTTTTGCTTCAAGTACTATATTGTATGGTGGAAACCTTTCAGGATCTTTGGATCTTATGACACTGTACTGGTGCTTTGTAAGCTTGGCTTCCACCATGGTTGAGAGGGCTTCCTCCCCAGACATCCGTCTAGAGTGAGTATCTTCGAATACATCGTACGCTTGTCTGTACTTAGATGCACGCCTAGGTGAACGAATGATGTCTTCTAATAATTTTATAGTTGTCCAGAAGCTCTCAAATTCATTTTTGTTGCAAACGCCAAATGAGAAATAGGTGAATTTTTCCGAAGATCTTTAGTTTTTAAGCGTTTGGATCGGTCAGAACTCTGTTCAAATTGTATTTCCGGGCGACCGCTTCTATGTTGTTTCCCATATAATGTAAAACTGATAGGCGTCTCAAGCCATTTTTTATTTTGCATCACAAATTTAGCCTTAATTCGACGAGCAATTATCCATCTTGTTTTAAAGCGAAATTTGAAGCCCGCGATCTTTTTACCGAGTTTATCCAACCCTTCTTTAGGGCAATTGGTGAGGTTTATAAGTTTTTTTTTCAAATATAAAAATCGTCTGTCCATCTGTTGGCACTTTGAATTCATCAGTATGTCAAATAACTCCCTTTGTCTCAGGAACAAATCCCTTGAAACCGAACCTGTGACAAAAATAATATTTATGAAGCACAAAAATTTTATAGTAAGTAAATTATGGAAAAATTACTGGACCGAAAAGGGGCATAAAAGTAGCAAGATTTTTTTTCTTAATATGATTCTAAAATAGTTTAGCTACAAAAGTGTATCAGCACTTTTACGAAATTCTAGGAAATATGTAACTATAACCTTAACTGTTTAAGAATTTATCGTATTTTTTTTCAAATTTCACCAGATATTTTTAAAAAATATATCGCAATTTTGTCACATTAGAAAATGAAAAAAAAAACATTCCGTATTTAGTACATACCTAAAGGTATTGGATCCATGTTGAAAAAAATATGCCAGCAAGCGTTATACAAAGTTATCACTCCCTATATATTGTATTATAAATGTTGCACTTTCACACAAACGTCTTGCCTGCTCGGGAAGCCGATCTTTATTGACGTGGTACGCAGCGACGAAACATTTTGCCGAGTTCGGTGGTGGGGGGAAAGATGCGCTAGGATGTGTCGTCAAGATATAGCAACAAAATTTAGTGGTCCCTGTAATTTGAAATTTTGAATTGTTTCCAATGCTCCCATACTGGTAAAACCATAGTGCGTGCGTTGCAATACCATATTCAAATAAATAAATTGCTTCGCTCTGCACTTCCTTTGCCGTGCGTCCCCGTTCCCCTACCGCATCCCATACCCTCCCGCGTTACCCGGCCACCCTCTCCCCTCTCCCGCTCCCTCGTCCTCAAACCCCCCTTCCGCGTTCCATATATTTATTTTATTTTATTATTTATATATTTCAAACAGCTCGCGTGCCACCTATTACAATTTTTTTATAAAAAATTTCATTTTTCGTATATTACAAATATTAATTTTTGTTTATTATAAGATCAATCAAATTTTTGTACCTATTTAAAATATCTGTAATTTAAGAAATCCAAAAAAAAATACAAAATAAAAGTCAAATTAGGCAATAAGTTTTCTGAAATTATTCAATTTTCTGTGAAATTTTCTTAATTTTTCTTTCCGTGAGAACCTCCTACAAAGTAGGTATTAGAAAACTTAAAAAAAAAGATGAATGAAATAGGTAAAGTCGTTCTGAAGTCATGATATACAAAGGGAAACAGGGATTCATGTTTATATGTATAGATAATAACTTGCGTTGTATCTTCAAAGTATTGGTGACAACACAGGTAATAGAATCAGGATATTTGATGATCGTATGACGGCATATTTGATTGTAGAATAATAACAAACTTTATTTGAAAAATATTATAATTATTCGCGGCACCGTTGGAAGGAAGTCGCGGTTCCCCATGGCACCGCGAAGCACGTTTTGGGATCCACGGCCTTCGGCAATTCTGCGAGTCTAATTGTTTACTGATCCTAACCCGCCTCACAATGCTGCCCAACTGGGTAGCGAGACATAGTTCCCCTATATTTTTACAGCACAGACAGAGGCGCTCTAGTGAAGAGTTACTTAAAGATAAAAAAACAAATTTGTAATTTTTATAATAAACACAATTAAATAACTTTGTTTCAATTCCACTAAAGCACAGTTATTTAATTGTATTTATTATAATTATGAATTCCCATAAAGTGTTTGCTACATGTGAAGTTTTTAATGATTTCTGGACTTTCAGGCGATTTTATAAAAAGAGATAGTTACAATAAACACATAAATAATGTTTTTGGCCTGTATGGGCAAGATGCAGTGGCGGCCTAGAGTAGATTGGCACCCGGGGCGGTTTTGCATTGAGCTCCCCTACTTAAAATAAAACACCAAATACTAAACACGCTTACGAGACATTATTTTACTAAAATATTCGATCACATTACAAAATTGACATATCCCTGTCTCTCAATTAATAAAATCGAAAGATTGGTTAGTCGCGCTGGGCTCATTGTGGACCTTACGTAAGATTTTATTTATTGTAACCTTGAAAAGCTTGTTTCATATGAAGCCATCGAAACACAAATTGTTAAAAAAAATCTAAGACAGCGCTAAACTTGGAACAGACTCGGAATGAATCTGAGTAGCTCCAGTGTGGTCCATTGAATCGCTTCTTGGGCAGAAATATTTGCCTCAATCGTAAAATTTCCAACACAATGTCCTCTGCTGAAAATTCATCTAAAATTTTTAACAGATTTGGAACCATTCCACGAAGATCTTCTTCTGGTGACCTTACCAACGTTTTAGGCTGAATAACACTATATGTAACCAGCATAAAATCCATTGCCTACGATGGTCTAGTTCAGTGGTTCTTAACCTGGCGTCGGTGAGCCAGTCTCAGCGGTTCGGTGGAAGGCAAGACACACCCAAAAAATAATTACGAAAAATTTGTCACTATCCCATCCCGCCCTATCCTATCCCATTGCGCATCTTTACCCTTTCCGTCCGCGAAGTGAGCGGCGCAGTTTACAGTAGGTACGATTTATTAATATTCACTCCAGTGCCACGATGGATCTTCCGCGCTCGATGTTACCCGCGGTATAAGATCAGACCATTTTTTTTTCTTTTAGAGAATTAGAAATTATATTCGAAAAAAATGAAAATATAGTTGCGATGGGTTTCAAAATATGATATTAGTATGTAAGTAGCAAGGCACAAGAGTAGGTAGTTGTTCATTGATATTTCTGTTTAGAGGGAGATTTTGTGCGCATTATCTGGCTGTACGAGTGACTTGTCGTTGTCACCCCCTTGGTACTTGGCACCCGGGGCGGACCGACCCCTCCCCCCCCCCTTACGCCGCCACTAGCAAGATGTAAGATTATAAATTACCCTTCTGATAACAGGAATAACCGCAGTAGGAACATAAGTAAGGTTTTCTTCCAGTACCTATAGGTTAGAAAGAGGCTATAGTACATGAATAGCTGCAGATTCATGTATGGATGCGTAAGTGCACCGATAACTCTGACTTGTATGTGCAGGTGTAATCACAATAGGGACATGAATAAGGTTTTAATCCAGTATGGGTGAGTAAGTGCACTGTTAAATTTGACTTTCGTGAGGAGGTATAGTCGCAATGAGAACAGGTAAGAGGTTTTTCTCCAGTATGGATAAGATTATGACGTTTTAAAGTTTCCCTTTGAGAGCATGAATAGCTGCAGTAGGAACACGAATAAGGTCTTTCTCCAGTATGGGTGCGTAGATGCCTTGTTAATCGTGATTTGTCTGAGCAAGAGTAGTTACAATGGGAACATAAATGAGGTTTTTCTCCAGTGTGGGTGCGTAAGTGCACTGTTAACGATCCTTTGTACGAGCATGAGTAGTTACAATAGGGGCATGAATGAGGTTTTTCTCCAGTATGGGTGCGTAAATGCCTTGTTAATGCCGACTTGTATGAGCAGGAATAGTAACAATGTGAACATGAATAAGGTTTTTCTCCAGGATGCGTCTTCGGGTCCGTTATCATGTCTATAAAAGAAAGCGGATAAAGTTCAATTAGCGGTTTCTATAATGAAATGGAAAAAATTAAAACTAATTCAGACAAAAAAACAATTTTACCTGCAGCAGTCTCGGCAATACTTTGAGAGTGCTCTAAGCATTCCTTTTTAACATCTGTCTGGTCTATGTCTATTTCCGTATACGGAATACCATCTCCATCTTCTTCTCGGGGTCCTGGTTCTGCCTTGATGGGTACTATCTCCACATTGATGCTACCTGAAATAACAAAATAATTCATTGCTAATATATGTGAAATAACGCTAGTATTAAGTACATTTAAAGTTCGTCGTGGGTCGGTAATATTTATGTACCTAATTATTATTTGCATTTATTGTTGGATTTATTATTTTGTTCCGCATTGACCGTTGTAGTCCCGCGTTGCAATATTTACAAAAATAGTCCCGCAAATCTTTTAAAGCGTCCCGCATTCCTATTTTTTTTAAAATATTGTCAAATGTACTCAAATAAACTTCCTCTATCTTTAGTTTTTTTTAGCCATTTGGTTAATTTCAAGACAAAATTTGTCCCTAGAAAATGCTCGAAGACTCGAAGATATCGATCTAGGGTTTGGTTTATTTATGTTACAAGCAAGAGTCAAAGAGCGCCAGTGTAGTTGTGATTGAGTTGTTTTGCTTACGAATTAGTGCATGCCGTGACACTTAATATTGACAACCCATGTTTATCATTCAAATCAAACCAAATAATTTGTTGACCACTCCGGCGATTACGAAAAAACTATGTTGTAAGTTCTGTGAAGACTTGCAAAACGAATTTCCTTTCTTTCTGAATGTAGTTTTAATTCGCCGCATACATATTAAAATTCAACCACTTTTGTGTTCAGAATGTAAAATTTCGTCTGCTGACATATTTCGGGGGAAAATATTCTCTTATTCGAAGTGCAGTTATAAAATTTTATTTGCACAATGTATGTGCTGCCAGAATCAAGAAAAACCATTTTTATGTTCTGAATGTGTCTTTATGTTTTAATTCGCTGCATAGAGATTTAATTTTAACCAGTTTTGTGTTCAGAATGTAAAATTCATGTTTGATTCGTCTGCTGACATATTTCGAAGGAAATCATTCTCTTATTCGAAGTGCAGTTATTAAATTCTAGTTGCATACTATGTATGTGCTGCCAGAATCAAAGAGAAACCGTTTTAATTTCCTGAGTGTAGTTTTAATTCGCCGCATACACATTTCAGAATGTAAATACTCGAAGTACATACACCCCCCCCCCCCCCCCCCGGCTGACATTGATATTTTATAAAGTTGGCCGCCTTACGTATGAGTATATGATATTCAAGTACCATGCATTATAGACTCAAGCTTTTAGATGTTATGATAAATAGACAATTTTACAACATTAGTTGTTTACAACATTGGTGCTCTTTACTTTAATGTTAAACATTCTAGAAATCTTATCTTTCTTTTAAAAATCCCTTTTTTATTGTATAATATTCTGAATTTAGAAACGAATCATTCATTACTTTGACAAACATATACCCACGTTTTAAACTTTGCACAGAACTTTAATGGAATTACAAAAGGATGACTTTAAATCTTTAGAAATTTGAAGAAGTGTGCAGTTATGTAATTTAGTAAATAGAAATAAAAATTGAATTGCTGATCATAATAATTTTTACATAGCTCAGTTGGTAGAGCAGTTGACCGGATATCAGAAGGACGCGGGTTCAAGTCCCGTCGGCGGCATTTATCTTTTCTCGGGAGATTTTTTCAATGTTGATGAGTGTTTCAGGCTATAATTATTGCTTATAATAATTGTTACCCTTTGTGCTATGCATAAAAATCTTGTCTTAAACATTAGTATACCAATTAAAAATAATAATAAATAATAATTTTTGTTGTTATTTTAATATCTTGGTTGCACCTTAATTCAATTGTTATAATTTTTTTTTTTTTTTAATGTAATAATTATTTTACGCATAAGAACTACGAGCGAGTTTTTCACGTACAAATAAGTTCCTTGTACTAAATTGTAACACGAAATTTCCATAGTTGTTTTGGTTAATTCATCAGAAATGAAGACTTTCATTCTTTCCCTAGTCAAAAGGCTTCAGAGGCTTGGAAATAAACTCAATTCTGTTTATATTTTCATTTATTTTGAATTAAAATTAAGTTTAGAAATTACTTTTTTCCCTTTTCTTTTTATTTGTTGTTCTAAGTATTAATTATGGTAATTTTTTTTTTTTGGATATTTTTTTTATGTTCTGATGTTTGCTATAAATAGTTCCAACTTGGATAAAATAGAATTGCACGTCCCACGCGTTAGAATAATTTTACATACAGATATATCAATGACTAAAAACTATTTTTTTTATTATTGTGTCAATTTTATTTCCCTAATGTAAATAAAGCCTTTTGTTTGTAAAAGCTCTAAGGACATGTATAAAAGTTTCTTCCAAATGCACCACTCAAATTTAAAGAAAAATATGAATACCCTGCTAACTAACACACTTACACTGCAAGGTCAAAATCCTCAAATCTACTTAACATCCCAGAATTAAATACATATTTTGGCCAGAAAAACCATAATTTCCATGCTACAAAATTATATAATGCCCTTCTAATTGAAATTAAGAACACCATGGAGATACAAAAGAATAAAAAGGACATCAAATTATGGTTAAGTAAAGAGGAAGATGAGGAAATCATTAAAATTATGAAGTAACCCCAATGCAACCTGCAGACAACAAACATAAATACTTTTATTTCATTTATTGTTTATTTTGTGATAATCAAGAAACTAGAAGATGAGGAAATAAAGATCAGCACCCATTCAGCAACATACAGTCTGCCTCGGAACAGGAATACCTAGTGAGGAGGACTATAAACAAACCACATAACTTGGTATTTTTACTTATTTTGTAATTTTACTTTATCTTATATTGCCATTAAATAAATTAAAAAAATAAAAAGAGTCATTCTATTTTAGTAATTTGTATAATTATAACGAATTAATCTCCTTCCGTTGCAATTTTTTACGTTAGCTCCACACACTGAGGCCTGTGTCATCCTAGGGGATGATGTGTGGAGGGTCTTTAAAGGAAAGGAAGGAGATAAAATTCTGGGAAGGAAAAAGTATGAGGTGTCGGTAGGAATATGGGGTTACCAGGAGAGACAGACTTATTTATTAACAGGCAGACTTATATATATATATATATTTTTTTTTTTATAAAAAGCAAAGGAAACTAGTTACATGTTTGTATGGTTTAAAGAAAATAGAATTCTAAACCGCAAATCATCTAATGAAAAAATAATTTATCTCAAGCATACGGACGATCTGTATACTATAAACTAATCTAGACGGTACACGGCAACTCGCACCATCGGCTGTCAGTTATATAACAAATCAGTACCTACGTACTATAATTATCACCCAAAAGTAGTTTCAACCGTTGGTTGCGAGTGCCAAACTGTCGTCAAACTTACTATCTAAAAATGGATGTTATAACAAACCTTGGGAAGTCTTAAGCCATAACAAACTTTATACTAAAAAAAGTATCTTTTTTACACTCTTCATTAACCTATTATTATAATTCTTTCAAGTACCTTATATTTCTAATATATTTAACAATCTAAAACTTGTTTAAAGTCCTTAAATTAATCAAACAACACATTTACTTCTTTATACAAATCACGTATCCCATATAATCATTATTTTTACATTAAAAATTGCGCTCTGTATAAAACGTCAAACTATAAAAAACAAAGGATTCCTACAATAAACATATTAAATTTATTCGATAAAAAGAATTTACTTGGATACATTAGCAAAGCTTTTCCAATCTACTTACTACATTTAACCCAAATTGTAAATCATATTGATCATTTAATTATATTTTCTATACCTACTTACCTATATTATTCTACTACACTTAATTTTACTTATTTTAATTCTTATAGTTCTGCAATTAGGTAATTCTCCTAAAATTCTCAACTCTCAAATTATCTTTCATGAACTTAATTACACTGATTTATCCAAATTTCTTTTTTATACCAAGAACTTTACATTCAAATATTATTACGATGCTCCAGATTTTATGTCCAGGTTGAATCTTTCCCAAATGAAAGACTAAACCCTTCCACACACTTTTCCACAAATGAATATCTAGTAAATTCACGCAATGTAAGTGCACTATATAAGTATAATAAATACAAAACAATACAAGAACAATACGTCAATCTACCAGAAACATAATGGGAAAATATTTCACCGACTCCAGATATTTTCATATCAGAGGGTTCGGCTCTGATGAAATCCTAACTTGTCCGATAAATCCTACTGATCCCTCAATATAAATATTTAAAAAATCTTTCGCAATCCTACATGTATTTAAAATATCCGACTTTTGCATTTTTATGTACAAATTTTTTGACATATCTAATACGTCTAAATTTTGAATGAGAGAGCTAGGTATAATGCCAGTAGCCGAAATAACAAATGGTAATATTTTTATAGTCTGAGAATGCCAAATTCTTTTAATCTCATTTCCTAAATCTGTATATTTCCTTATTTTTTCAGAAACAGTTTTCTGAATATTACAAGAATTTGGAATAGCGACATCAATGATTTATGTTATTTTTTTAATTTTGTCATGTAAAACTATATCGGGTCTATTATGACTAATTGTTCTGTCTGTTAGAATAGTTTTATCATAATAAATTTTATAAAATTCATTTTCTAAAAATGAATTTGGTTCATATACATTATATGGTACATTACGGCAGTCAATCAAGTTATGTTTAATTACCAAACTTCGGTGATTTATTTTTAAAACTTGATTGTGCCTAAATGTATACTCGGACGGCGCTAATACAGAACATCCAGATATAATATTATCTATAGTTTCCGGAAAAGCCAAACATTTTCTACATAAATCATCAATTTGATTTGCATCTTCGATGATATGCTTCCTATAATTTTTAATATTAATGACTCTATTTTGAATGGCAAGCATAAAGCCTTCAATTTTTGCGTCCAATACTCAACCATTTGTTTGACGAAAGTTTGTCAATATATGTTTGGTTGAGATAGTTGAAGTGTTTTGCGTGAAGAATTTTATTTGACCAGGAATCTAATAATTCCTGGTTGGTATTTATAAGAATGCTGGCATTCTCGTCGTATAAATTTAATGGCGAAATATTTCTATCTGCCTAGCAAATTATTTTGTGCATTTCTGAACTATCAGCTTTCCTATGGAAAAAATTTCTTAGTATTTCTACCTGATTATGTTTTAAATATGTTATTTTGACTATACCTCTACCTCCTAAATTTCTAGATAAATTAATTCGTTCTATAGCTGAATTTGGATGATGGGAATGAAATTTTGTTAACGTAGTTCTAATTAATCGTTCTAAGCTATCTAAATCTGTATTAGACCGTTTAATTATGCCAAATGAGTAAGTTAATAGAGGTATTGCCCAAGTATTTATCGCCTTTACTAAATTTTTAGCAGATAGATTGCATTTCAAAAATTTTCTGATCCTAGTTTTAAATTAAATCCTTATATCATTTTTAATACTAGTATGATCTAATCTATTTGATTGCGGATATCCTAAATATTTATAAACCTCATCCCCTTTCATACTTTCAATTTTGAAATTTCTAAATATACCCTCGTCTCCATCTACAATTTTACCTTTCTCTATATGGATCGTTCTACATTTATCTAAACCAAAAGTCATTTAAATATCATCTGAAAATTTTTTAACTACTTTAATCATTTTCTCTAAATTTGGTTCAGAATTCGAATATAATTTTAAATCATCCATAAATAATAAATGAGAAATTATATTTCTCTCTCTTGTATTACCTTTAATTTTATTCCAAACTTGCTTTTAATTAACATTTTAGATAGAGGATTTAATGCTAAGCAAAACCAAAGAGGACTCAATGAGTCTCCTTGAAAAATCCCTCTTTTTATTGAAATGCCCGGTACTATAATTTTCTTATCTTTCAAATTCAAAAGCAAATCGGTATTCATAATACATATATACTACATTTATTAATTACCCAAATTATTTTAATTATTTTTACATCAAATTTTATTGTTCTAAATGTTTTTATTACCCAAATTATTTTAACTACTTTACCAACAAATTTCATTGTTCTAATTGTTTTTATCATCCAAATTATTTTATTTATCTTAACAATTGTTATTGTTCAAATTGTTTTTTTACTCCAAATTATTATAATCGTTTTATGATCTTAATACTTCAATTTTCTTTGATATCGTAGTATTTATTCTTCTACTCAACTCATTACCTTCACTTATTTCGGTAAATTTTGGATAGGGCCTGACACGCTTATTACGAATATTTTTTTTGAAAAAAACTTTATATTCGCCTTAATTACTATAAAAGGAAACTTTTTGCATTTCGGGTGGCGGAAAATTATGCATTTTAATTTTCAATTGCGTAAAACCAAAATTCACTTCGCGAACCGAAAGGCGACAAACCGCGGCCATTAGGTACGTCACTGTTATGTTGGTATCACTGATGCATTAACAAGAGCTAAATACGACCGTAGCCATCCCCCCAAAATTTACCCTTATTTCAACCAATTTCATCCACAAATTTTTAATGTCTTATTTATAAGCCTCCCAATCACTCTAAGTATGCAATCCTTTTAAAATTTCAATTTCTACATTTCTAATTGTTCTTTAATTTAATAAAATTATTTTTCCTGTTATTAAACATGTAATCTGTCTATTCAAATTGGATATTCAGGTGCATATTATTAACTTATCTGTCGCAAATTATTTCTATTTTTTTATTCCTCTAATTCGCCTGATACGTCTTGTCTTTGCACTATTCTTAATTCTATTAATTATTGTAGTTATTTAAAATAATTTAGTACTGATAACATTTATCCAAATCGTTAATCGAACTGATCTATTATTTTTCTTTCCTAAATTAATCTATGTTGATTTACTCAATTTAATTTTAATTATTTTAATGCTTATATTATACACTTTTATCATATATTATATTATACACTTTTATTACACTTTTATTATAAACTTATATTATATTAAACACTTTTATTACACTTTTATTATAAACTTATATTATATTATACACTTTTATTACACTTTTATTATAAACTTATATTATACAATTTTATTCGATAAAAAGAATTTACTTTGTTCAATTAGCAAAGCTTATTCAATCTACATACGATATTTAAGAGGACATTACCAGAGAAACCAGAAATATGTCATTTTTAAATCAGTGTTTAGACGTATTGACACGTTTCCACAAAAAATTATAAATTGATTTTGAAAGATTGTTCTTTTATCTAGTAAACGTATGGATTAAATTTTGTAAAAAATGTTTATTTTAAGTATAATAAGGTTATACCATAGGTCGTTGGCAGATTTGTTATATTTTCACAGAAGTACATGTATTATACAACACCAATTTCAAATCATATAATCATGCAGTTAAATAAATCAATACATTATCTGGTTAACGTATGTTTTAGAATTTTAATTTTAGTTTAAATAAAATCATTAAAAAAATTTATACGTACAAGTGTTTCTTGACGTAAATTGGACAGTTTGTGTATTTATTTGCGTACTTACAAACTAATATATTTCAAGATTTTTTTAAATACTTATTTTGCTAAGACATTATTGACAAGTCAAAAAAATTTTGATCGAAAAATAATCATAAGAAGTACTTAATATTAATTAATTTACAGCTCGCGTTTTACCATTTTTCTTATAGCTCGACGACTCGAGAATTGAGAATTCACTTCACTCTGCCCGCAAACGTGGCAGCCGGCGGTTGTTTCCTGTATCGTAATATTTTGAAATGACGAATTCAAAACGAAACCAAATAATACGATTTCATTGTTTCGTGTTTGTAAAAACTACAGGGTTTACCGAACGCAAAAATTCATGTTCATTGAATATTTTCATGCAATTTTTTTTATAATTTTGAAATTTTTTTATTGTAAATTATTCTTATGTGAATACCACACAAGAGTCCCAACAGCTTCAAAATAATTTTTTTGAAGTAAAACTTCTTTGTGCGGGGGTAAGCTGGTAAATGCGTTACGAAAAGTGATGATTGTTACGAAAAATGTCCTGCGAACGGTGATCGATTGCTAGGCGGGTCGGGCCTTAACGAACGCATGTTATTCGCATTATTTTTAATGGACTATTTTTCCGTAAATAAATAAATAAATTATATACTGTGGGTACCCGGCATGCGTTGCAAGACCAATGTAACCTCGGGGTTAACTAAACTGTAATGGTTCCATCCTAAGTCCCGAGAAACTACATTATATTGCAAGCGCCTGCACTGTATAACATTATATACAACGGGTACCCGGCATGCGTTGCAAAGCCACTGTAACCTCGGGGTCAACTAAACTGTAATGATTCCATCCCAAGTCCCGGGAAACTACATTATATTGCAAGCGCCTGCACTATATGACATTATATACAGCGGGTATCCGGCATGCGTTGCAAGGCCACCGTAACCTCGGGGTCAACTAAACTGTAATGGTTCCATCCCAAGTCCTGGAAAACTGCATTATAATGCAAGCGCCTGCACTATATAACATTATATATAGCGAACACCCAGCGGGCGTTGCAAGGCCACTCAAAGAAAGAAAGGGGTTGTGCGCTTTAATTCTGTTTGTTGAAGTGCTTTTGGATAGGTTCACATATATTTTTGTGTTTTCGGACGACACGTCCGCAGGTCGCATACAGCTGTCCGTTTGAGAAGCACGATTTGTTTTTAAATTTACCGTTATAAGTTAGTTAACTTTTACTTGAGTCGTGTGGTCTAAAGACTCTAAAGCACACTAGTTTAAAAAAAACATCATTGTAAGTTATTATTGCTATGTGAATACCGCACGAGAGTCCCGAATGCTCCAAAAAAATATTGTTATATAATACCGCATAAGAGTCCAACAGCTCCCATGGGAGGGAGGTTGGAGGAGAGTTGAGATGAGATGAAAGGGGTGGCTGAGGGGGGGGGGGGTAAAGGAGCCGGGGGGTGGAGAGGAGCTAGAGGTGGGGGGTGAGGGGAGGGGTGTGAGGGGAGGGGGGGGGAGGGGGGAGGGGGTTGAGACGGGGGGGGGGGGGGGTTGAGGGGGGGGGGGGGGGTTGAGATGGGGTGGGAGGATAGGCCTCTTTTATATCCATTTTTCGTATCACAAAATAACAAACAGGAGAATCGGGTATGGGTACCACTGCCCCGGGAACCGTTTATTAGATAACCAACACGTCTGCCGTAGGTCATCCCAAGTGGTTCGCAACGTTTGGTGACTAGCAGGGGTGCCTGGGTTCGTGGGGGTGAGATTTGTTCAGGTCTTGGCGGCGGATGCGTCTGCCCACCAGCTACATGGCAGGTCGGATCTAAAGAAAGTGGTTGAGGGAGTCCCTTTGACTTCTCCAGCCTTACCCTCTCGGAACATAGCCTTGCACCGTAGTGGGAGGGATGGCCTCATACATCCGCACTCCTGGACACGCTGACCCCCAGATTTCTACCCACCCCTAATCCCCTTTTCCTTCTCCGAAGTTCCTCTCCTTCCTTTCCCTAAAACGACCCTCCACACAGCATTCCCAAAGTAGAGATAGGCAGTGTGTCGAACGATTGTCAAAAAACGGTCTCTCCTGATCCGACCTTCCATGTAGTTGGTGGGCAGACGCAACTGCCGAGCCGGCGAGATCCTGATAAACTT
The DNA here is from genome assembly GCA_917563855.2 of Limnephilus lunatus. Classification (NCBI taxonomy): domain Eukaryota; kingdom Metazoa; phylum Arthropoda; class Insecta; order Trichoptera; family Limnephilidae; genus Limnephilus; species Limnephilus lunatus. The sequence goes on along the minus strand of OU830595.1, from coordinate 25,232,092 downwards.
CGCCCCATGAACCCGGGCTCCCCTGCTAAGTCACTCGGGGTGACCTATGGCAGGGGTGTTGATAATCCAATACATGGTTCCCGGGGTGGCGGTACCCATACCCGCCTTCCAAATTACTGATTCTACCTATTGACGGCCGACGTGGTCAAGGGGTAAGGCTCTTGACTCGCAATCCGAAGGTCGTGGGATCGAATCCCGGCGTGGGCAATTAAATTTTATTTGAATAATTAGGGTTATTTCACAATTATTTAAATTAAAAATAATATATTTGCTTCACGTTCCAGAGTGGAAGATACTTTCAGTATCACCCTGGGTGGTGTAAGACCACCATTCAGAATTGAAACTTGCTAGAAATGGCTATGGTCGTGTTTAGTGACCAGATCTGAATAGCCAGGTAATTCCTCGCCTTCCTCTTCCCCATCTCCTTCCCCTCCCCACCACCTTCAGCCTCATAATATACCCCATAGTCTCACTGGCTCCAGACGGGAGTATTTGGGTCTCTTGTGCGGTATTCACATAAATATAAAATAAAAAATTATGCACACGTATAAATATTTCAAAATGACACATTTTTTACAATCCAACAGAATATTACTCTTTTTTTTCATTAATACCGCACAAGAGTCCCAACTGCTCCCGTCTGGAGCCAGTGGGACTATGGCATCCCCAATTGGGGTATGTTGTAAGACTGAAGGTAGTGGGGAGGGGAAAGATATAGGGAAGAGGAAGGTGGGGAAGTACCTGGCTATTCAGATCTGGTCACTAAACACGGCTAAAGCCATTTCAAGCAAAGTTTCAATTCTTAATGGTGTTCTTACATCAGGGCGATACTGAGATATCTTCCACTCTAATGGCCGTAAAATACAATTAAAAACAAAATATTAAAAAGAATATAACAAATTGTTTATTCATGTAGGTATCTACTTAATACCTACTGGGTTTATGCATTTTACTTGTATCTCTTTATGTTTATGCACTTCGATATACAAATTACAAATAACTACTACTAATTAAAATTGTGGAAGCGAGAATTTAACATCTTCATCTGACCCATACAGTAGCGTCTATAGTCCTAGCTGTGCGTGATACTCGAAACCAAGCTTGGAGCGGAACGAACTTTAGTTCTAAAAACGCCCGCTAGCGAATTCTGATGTGTTGATCATCGTAAATCATCATCAAATTGTAAATCATACTGATCATTTAATTATATTTTCTATACTTATCTATATTAACTTACTACACTTAACTTTACTTATTTTAATTCTTATAATTTTGCAATTATGTGATTCCCCTAAAATCATCATTTCTCAAATTATCTTTCATTATCTTATTTACACTAATTTAACTTAATTACTTTTTTATAACAAGTATTTTACATTCAAATGTTATTATACTACTTGTATTTATTACCCAAATTATTTTAATTATTTTAACATCAAATTTTATTGTTCTAAATGATTTTATTGCCCAAATTATTTTAACTATTTTACCAACAAAGTTTTTTGTTCTAATTGTTTTTAATACCTAAATTATTTTATTTATTTTAACAACAAATTTTATTGTTCAAATGGTGTTTTTACTCCAAATTAGTATAATCGTTACGTATATTTAATAATCGTAATATTTTTTTTTTTTGTTATTTTAGTATTTATTCTCCTAATCGTTTCATTACCTTCACTTATTTCAACCAACTTCATCCATAAATTTTTAATGTCGTATTATTATATTAAGCCTGTCTATGAAAAGGATATACCTGATAATGAAATTCCCAAATTCTCGACTAATCTTAGTCTGAACATATCTGAAATACATATTGAAATTAATGATATTAAAAAGCATGTCAATTTGTTAGATGCTAGAAAAAGTGCTGAACCTGACAACATTCCACCTGTGTTAATTAAAGAATGTCTAAACAGCTTATCTGTTCCTCTTTGTCTAATTTTTAACCAATCATTAAAGACAGGTTGTTTCCCTAATATATGGAAACATAGTTTTCTTACACCTATTTTTAAAAAGGGAGACAAAACGGATGTTACAAATTACAGACCAATATGTATCCAGTCATCGATACCTAAACTTTTTGAAAAAATAGTACTCGATAAAATATCTACAAACATAAACAAAATTACAACTCCCCACCAACATGGCTTTTGTTCAAATAAATCTACATTAACTAATTTACTAATATATGAAAACTTTATATCTAAATCCTTAGCAAACAGATGCCAGGTAGACTCAGTATACACTGACTTCAGCAAGGCATTTGACAAGGTGTGTCTCAAAATATTAATGAATAAATTAGAAAAACTTGGAATTTACGGTAATTTACTAAATTGGTTTGCTAGTTATTTGTTCAAAAGAAGTATTAGTGTAAAAATAAATGGCACAAATTCATACGAATTTATGGCGACAAGTGGAGTGCCACAAGGCTCTCATTTAGGGCCCATTTTGTTTTTAATATTCATAAATGATATTGTTGATGTATTTACTGATATAAATGTTCTACTGTTTGCAGATGCCATGAAACTATATAAAGAGATTAACCACATTAATGATTGCATTAAACTACAAACTAACTTGAGATATCTTTTTGAATGGTGCACTGTCAACAAACTAGCATTGAACATAAATAAATGTCAGTTCATTTGTTTTTCCAAAATAAATAATCCTATATTATTTTAGTATTCATTAAATGATGAAAAATTCGACAGTAAACTCACCTTTGTATGTCATATTAATAATATTATCAATAAGGCTCTTAAGACTCTTGGTTTTGTGTTGAGAGCTGCAAAAGATTTCAATTATTTGGGTACATTTATCATGTTATATAAAACCCTTGTCAGACGCCAACTTGAGTATAACTCTACGTTATGGTCTCCCTTTTACAATATTCATTCAGATAACATTGAAAAGGTTCAACGTAGGTTTCTTAGGTTTATAAACTTTAAATTGCATATTCCTATACAAAACATTGATTACAATTACCTCCTGGATAAAATTTCACTATTGAAACTTTCAGAAAGAAGAATAAGCACAGATTTAATACTATTACATAAAATACTGCATTACAAAATTGACTGTCCTGAATTACTTCAATTTATCAATATCCATGTTCCCAAAAAATCATGCCGTCATTTATTATCCTTTTACTTCAATAACACCAGGACACTAGCTTATCAAAATTCTCCGATTCCGAGACTTCAGTCTCGGAAATAAATATTCTGATCTGGGCGATCGATATATTTCATCTCAAAACTAATCAGTATAAATGTTGTTTATTTTATCACTTTTATTCTTTAAGACACAAGTAGACCATAGCATGGAAGTTATTTGGTAGGTACATACTCGTACTACCAAATAACTTCTATGCTGCTACTATGCTGCTACTATTTTGTTTTGTAGAATCTTTTAAATTCAATTGTGAGGATTATTAGTTTCTGTTTACATTTTTATCTATGTATTTTGTTTTGTTTCAACGTTCTTTGTCATTATCTTTATATTTTTCTTTATTGTTTAAATTTTAAGGTTTTTACTTTGATACAAATATTTTGTAAAAAATGTATAATAAAAGCCCACTAGGGCGTGTAATAAATAAATAAATAAGCCTTCCAATCACTCTAAGTATGCAATCCTTTTAAAGTTTTCAATTTCTTTGAAATTATTTTTCCTGTTATAAAATATATAATATGTCTGTTCATATTGGATATTCCTGTATCTTATCTATGCTATAACTTATCTATCGCAAATTATTTCTATTTTTTTATTCCTCCAATTAGCCTGATACTTTTTTTCTTTGCATTATTCTTAATTCTCTTAATTATTGTAGTTATTTTAGATAACCTTGTACTGATAACATTTATCCAAATAGTCAGTCCAACTGATCTAACATTTATATTCCCTAAATTTATCTATGTTCATTGACTTAATTTAATTTTAATTAATTTAATGCTTGTATTATACGTTTACACAAATACTCACCAACATGGCTAAAAACGTGGAACATATAGACTCGGACAACCAACACTACTGCATAAGTACAAACGATATTAATCTATAGACCAATATCACAAAAGAAAAAAATAAAATCAAAATATTGCACCAAAATATCAGATCGATTAATAAAAATTTTGATGAATTCACTATAAACCTAGAATAACTAGGTAATAACTTCGATATAATTGTGCTGACAGAATGCTGGCTGAATGAAAAATATATTCCAAAAACAATTAAACACTACAACACGCACCACACAAAAGAACACAAAAATCAAAATGATGGCATAGTCATATACACTAATGATAAAATAAACACATTCGTCCAAGAAATACATATCGTAGACTCCAACTGCATAAAAATAACATATGAAAAAGAAATGTGTATTCTTGCAATGTACAGATCACCGTGTACCATGTTTCCAACACCATGTACCATCACCATGTACCGGTGTATCATCACCATGTACCATGTACCAATGTACCATCCAAAAATAATATTACAAATTTCCTAACTGCACTTAATAATACATTAAATGATCTAAACAAATACAAAAATATCATCATCATTGGAGACCCAAACACTCTTCAAAACGGACACCCACAAAACTTCGAATACCTAACAATACTAGCACAGCATGGACTGGAGCCAACGATAAATGTTCCAATACGAGTCACACACAACACAAAAAGTTGTATAGATCATATAATGATCAAAACAAAACTAAAAACCAAAATAGTACTTGAAAGCACTATTACAGATCACTACATGAATATGATAGAAAATTGATACCTAAAACACAAAACCTAACCAACATAAAATATTCACAAAAAAAATAATTGACTACTTAACTTAAATGAAAAACTCAAAAAATAGACTGGAGTACAATATACCAAATGGAGAAGGTCGAAGAGGCCTGGGACAAATTTACAACAATTTTAGCGCAAGAAATAAATAATAACACTACTCTAAAACAAGTAAAACTTACACACAAAGCTAAAATAATTAAACTATGGATAACACAGGGAATATTAAAATGTATTCGTAAACGAGACAGAATTCACAAACAACACATACGCCGTATGACATACAACAACTTAATTACTACAAAAGATATAGAAACATCTTCACGAAAATTATTAGAGTAGCTAAAGACTTGTATTTTAGAGAAAAACTTTAAAAAAAGAAAATATAGACAATAACCCAAAGGAAATATGGAAAATATTAAAGAAGTTACATACACACAAAAATTCAAACAAGAAAATGCAATCGAACATCTAAACATTAACTCAAAAAAAGTAGAGGCGAATACAAATAAAGAAACTATAGCAAATTATGTAAATAACTTCTTCGCAAGTAAAGGAAGGAAAAGTCTTAGCGAACCGTAAAATTCTCAACACAAACACACTAACACAAACAAACAGTTCAAACATTAATACACAACCGACACAACACAGATTTGCAATAAAAATAACTTCGGAAGAGGAAATCGACAAAATAATAAACACATTAAAAAACAAAATTGCTCCTGGATTAGATGAGATAACGAAATTTTAAAACCCATAACACACTTAATCAACCAAAGTATAACACACTCCTGCTTCCCTAGTATTCTTAAAAAAGGACTGGTGATCCCTATTTACAAATCCAGAGACAAAATGCAAATAACTAACTATAGACCTACCACATTGTTAAACTCGCTTTCAAAAATTTTCGAAAGAGTAATAAAAAACCAAATTATAATATACCTGGAAGAAAAAAAATTAATCTCGGAAAACAATATAGATTTAGAGAAAAAAATAGGCACAAAAGAAGCTTTGGCGTGTACAATAGGCTATATACATAGCAATAGAGATCAAGGGTATAAATGCATAGCGATATGTCTAGATTTAGCTAAAGCTTTCGATTCAATCTGCCACCAAACGCTTTTTAAAAAATTAGAAAACATAGGTATCAAAGGCAAGGAATTCCAACTATTAGAAAGTTATATGAGTAACAGAACACAGCAAGTAAAAATTAATAACCATATCAGCAAGCAACTACCAATTACATATGGAGTTTCACAAGGAAGCATACTAGTGCCCGTTATTTTCACTATTAACATTAATGAACTTTGCAGCATGAAAATAGACGGTGAAATAGTTAGTTATGCAGACGACACAGTTTTACTCTTTAAATCTAATGATTGGAAAAATGTATACAACATGGCGAATTTAGGAATCATGCGAGTGAAATCATGGCTAGTGTTTGGTTTTGAAATGATAATATACACAGTAGGTACCTACTGGAATGTCATTTATTCATCCTACCTTCCCCAACCGTGTCACATTGCTGAAGAAAGCTTGGAACCATGACAACAATAACAACCAACAATTGGTTACTACAAGTTGACTTGTGACATTGGAAGGAACAGTTTTTTGTAAGTTTATGTGTTCGCCTTCTAATTTGGTAAGTGCCTTGGTTTTTCCTAACTTCCTTGTAGTCCACAATTTACCATACACATATAATCATTCAGCTGCAATCAATTCTTGTTTCGTTTTCGTAGTTTACAGTCCATTTCGCCAGTTTGCATTTGAGGCTGTCATTTTCGAAGACAGTTTCGGATACAACATTTTTGTTCCAATCGTGCCGGATTTCGTGAGCATTTGAAGTTGGATGCTTGTATGTGTTTTCCTTTAACCTTAATCCCGTGTTCCTAATATTTTCGGCCTTTGAATCGGGCATATTGTCACCTCAAAGGGGATAAAATTCGTGGTTAATTGGGCATTTTTCGTTTGTTGAATTCTATTTTTGAATATGAACAAAGGATTATTATTATTCAATCTTTGCATATAAAATAGTATACTAATATTTTTTAAATTAGCAATTGTCAGAATAGTTTTGTTGATTATAATTGATATATCATTAAAATGGCTGCTTCTGCTATTGTCCGTATAAATTGGCCATTCAGGTCTTCGGGAAATTCATGAATCATCGATTAAAGCAGTTCTTTCTGGTAATTTAATAGATAGAAATAGTTTACTGGTTAGAATCAAAGATATCGAAAAGCAAAGGAATGACTTTGTTGAATCTTATGTGATCTTAGAAACGTCAAAGAGTAAGGAGTTAGACTTAACCGATTTGGAAAATAAATATAAAACCTTTATGAACCTGAATTTTGAAATTCATACGAATTATCAAGCAGTTTTTTCCACCAAAGGAAGATTCAATAAAAACATCAAATATTCTCGGTTTTTCACTTCCAAAAATTAGCTTGCCAACTTTTTCGGGTGGCATTACTGAATGGATAAATTTTATAAATACGTTCGATGCAATTATTCATAATAATGAGTCTCTAAGTGACATACATAAACTGCATTATTTGTTAGGAGCGCTATCGGGTGACGCGTTGAATAATATAAAGCATCTTCCGGTTTCCGCAATCAATTATCCAATTGCCTACAATTTGTTGAGAGATCGTTTTCATAACAAACGGATAATTGCAGACAGACATGTAGAGAACATTATCTCATGCCCCATAATAAAAAAGGATTCGCTCAGATCTGTCGTTAATGTTTTGAAGGAAAATATTCAGGCTTTAGAAGCCTTACATTTTCCAACAGATCAGTGGTCATTTTTAATAATAATATTTGGCTAATTTATATAGCGCCGTTTTCGTGAAAAATCACCTCAAGGGCTTTTATTACTACATATTGTTTTGAAGAAAATTCCTGATGACCTCAGAACTAACTTCGAGATAATGGGTCACAAGGACGAAATTCCTTCATTTTCGCAGTTATTGTCGTTTTTAGAATCACAATCTAAAATTTATGAATCGGTTCATGGGTACAGTGTGAAAAACGAAGCACCAAAAGCAAAACCAAATCGCTTATTAAATTATTTTGTCAGTACACAAAAATCGGTGTGCTTAATATGTAAAGGTGGACATTTTCTCTCAAAGTGTGACCAGTTTTTAAAGCTACAACCACCTGCTAGATTCGAGGTTGTGAAGAAATATAAATTTTGTCAGAATTGTCTTTTCGGTCAGCATTTGGTCAAGAACTGTTCGTCGCGTTTGAATTGTTTTCGGTGTCATAAAAATCATCATTCGTTGTTGCATTTTTCTCGTGACGTAAACAGCCAAGTACAGGCGTCAAATAGCAACAATTTCGATAACACTTCTAGACAAGAGATACTTGATTCCTCACCTGAAACCATCGATCGAATCGTATCGGCCATCGCGGCAACCACACCTCATTTGGAGAAGTTTAATAATCCCAACGTTTTATCGAGCTCTAGCCAATCATCAGTTTTGTTAGCTACGGCTATCGTAGAAGCTCGTGATAAAAAGGGTAACTTTCACAAGGTTCGTGTATTATTGGACTGTGCAAGTCAGGAAAATTTTATTTCAAATGATTGTGCAATTTGTTTGGGCCTCGACTGTTCTAATAAACAAATTCGACAGTTGTCGGCCATCGCGCAGAAGGGACTGGTCAAGTGTCGGATCCGTCCTCTATGTTCGAATGAGCTTTTTGATGCGGATTTCGTCGTGTTATCAAGCATTTGTGCACAGTTGCCTAGTTCTCCCATTTGTCGGGGAGACTGGGATCATTTGAGAAATTTAACTTTGGCAGATCCAAATTTCGATAAGCCCTCTACAATAGATATTTTATTGGGTGCTGGGTTGTTTTCATCCGTTCTTCGTTCAGGACGGGTGGTAGGAAAATCTAATGAACCGATAGCATTGAACACGCATTTTGGTTGGATTTTAATGGGAAATGTCGATCACAGCGTGTCTCCTTCCATGAATTCGTTTTTGACGACGTCAGAATCGACAATTGAGACTATTTTGAAAACGTTTTGGGAAATTGAAGACCTTCCAAATCATCCTTCACCGTTATCCACAGAAGAGTTGCTTTGTGATGAAATATTTTCAACTCCGCATATAGAGACGATGCGGGACGGTACGTTGTTCCACTTCCATTCGGGGAAGTTAAATCGGCTCTTGGTGATTCTTATCACTCGGCAGTATCTCGTCTGCATCACCTCGAGCGCCGTTTCTCTCGGCATCCAGATATAAAATCTGATTACATTCAATTCATGAGAGAATGTGAATCTTTGGGCCACATGATAGATGTGACAAGTTTATCAGTTTCGACTGGAAAATATTTCATTCCTCATCATTGTGTGATTACTGGATCCATTAAAAAGCTTAGAGTTGTTTTTGACGCAAGTTCAAAAACATCTTCTAACCAGTCGTTAAATGATATACTTTTAGTAGGACCTAAACTTCAGCAAGATATTGTGAAGTTAATTTCAAATTTCAGAACGCACCAAATTGTCTTTACAACAGATATTTGCAAAATGTATAGACAAATATTAGTTCGACCAAAGGATAGACCTATCAACTTTTTTTATGGCGTGAATCACCAGAACAAATGATTAAAGAATTTGAACTGCAAACTGTTACGTACGTAACGGCTTGCGCACCGTTTCTCGCGATACGTAGTTTACAGCAACTCGCATCGGATGCAGATTCCAAATTTTCGACAGCATCAAAAGTTTTATTAGAAAATACGTACGTTGATGATATTTTAACTGAAACATCCACACTTGAATCGGCACGTAAATTGCAGCGAGACTTGGTGGAACTACTTAATCTTGGCGGTTTTGAATTGAGCAAGTGGTCGAGTAATTGTCGTGAACTGCTTTCTGATATTCCAATCTCACACCAGGAAGCACCTATAGAAATTGATTTAGATCATGCCAATAACATTAAGATTTTAGGTATTGTTTGGGATTCGCAAACTGATTCGTTCTCGTATCGGGTAAAAACATCACAAATAACATTTTCGAAAAGGTCAATCTTATCAACAATCGCAAAAATTTTTGATCCACTTGCATGGATTTCCCCCGTCACATTTTTGGCTAAATGTTTGTTACAACAGTTGTGGAAGCTTGGATTGAACTGGGACGATCCAGTTCCTGTCGTGGTTCAATCTCATTAGACGGCAACAGTATCGTCATTGTCAACATTAGCCAATATTCAAATTCCGCGTTACTTAGGGGAGAGTAGTGATAATACATATCAATTAGTGGGATTTGCAGATGCATCCGAAAGGGGCTATGCTTGTGTTGTGTACATTCGGTCCCAACACTCAAAGCAAGAATTTAACATTAGACTTTTGGTTGTTAAGTCAAAGGTGGCTCCAGTGAAAACTCTTTCTATTCCACGTTTAGAATTATGTGGTGTTTGGTGCTTTGTTACTTGCTCGACTTTTGGATGTTTTGAAATCATTCGGTACAACTTTATATATTGACAAAGTGTTCGCATTTATGGATTCTACGATAGTTTTATCATGGATTCATACCCCTACATATAATTTGCAAACCTTTGTTGCCAATCGAATTGAACAAATCAATGAAGTTAATTCGTTGATCAAATGGTTTCATATACGTTCTCATTTGAACCCAGCTGACGAATCCAGCAGAGGACTTTTGCCAGATTAGTTGGTCAATACAGAGTTATGGTAGAAGTGGCCTCCTTGGATGCTCTCACCCGTCGATGAGTGGCCATTGTTCCATTCTTCCAGTGTAAAACTTGATGTTGTTCCTGAGCTAAAGGCTCACAATATTCATGTATTGACTACAACTGATTCGTGGAATGAGGAGACGTTAAATAGATTTTCTTCATTAACAAGATTGCAACGCGTTACAGCATGGATTTTGAGATTTGCTGTTAACATTCGAAAGAAGAAAGAGGATAGTATATTTGGAATATTAACCGTCGAGGAGTTGCATTCATCTCTGAAATTGTGGATTTTGAAAGTACAACGCGTGCATTTTCATATCGATGCAGGAAAAAATTGTCGTAACACGTCTCATGTTCAAAAGTTAATGCCTTTTTTAGACCCAGTTGGTCTGCTCAAAGTCGGTGGGCGGTTACACAATGCCCCTATTGCCTCTAATTTTCAAAACCTTATACTTTTGCCCAAGAAAATTCACCTTACTAACTTGATTATTGACTCGTTTCATAAAACTTATTTGCATGTGGGACCTAGGAAATTATTTTCAATTCTACAATCAAAATATTGGATTGTTTCCGCTCGAAACATCATTCGGTCGCGTGTTAGTAAATGTATAACATGTTTTAAGGCTCGTCCTGTTGGTGTACAGCCTATGATGGGAGATTTGACCCAACTTAGATTTCGTGAAGGTCGTCCTTTCCTCAACGTTGGGGTGGATTTTGGTGGCCCGTTTTCAATAAAGGAAAGTAGGCGTAGAGGAGCCAAAGTCTTGAAGGCTTATCTATGCTTATTTATTTGTTTAAGTACCAAGGCATTACACTTAGAAGTTGTATCTGATTTATCCTCGGAAGCTTTCTTAGCAGCTTTGCATCGCTTTTTAGCCAGAAGGAGATTATGTTCTTGTATCATTAGTGATAACGGAACAAACTTTGTGGGCGCTAACAAATACTTATCAGCGCGTGATTACCTCACATCTGCTGCCACCACGCGGGAAGTCAAATGGAATTTTCACCCCCTTTCTGCACCTCACTTGGAGGCATATATGAGGCAGGAATAAAATCTTCAAAATATCACCTAAAACGAGTAATAGGTGAACAAGTACTCACGTTTGAGGAATTAGCAACATTGTTTAGTCGAATAGAAGCCATCTTGAATTCTCGTCCATTATCTCAATTGTCCTCTGATCCATCTGAACTTGAAGCATTGATGCCTGGTCATTTTTTGATAGATTTTCCTCTTACATCGGTTCCGGAACCTGATTGGTCTGAAGTACCGATGAATAGGTTATAACGTTGGCAATTGTTGCAAAAAATAACTCAGGAATTTTGGAATCGATGGAGAAAATGATATTTGCACACCCTTTAACAACGTGGAAAGTGGATGACTTCATCACCCAATCTTAATGTTGGAGATTTGGTGTTATTAAATGATGGAAAAATTCCATCTATGCACTGGCCACTGGGACGCATCGTGGAATGTCATCCGGGTCCTGATCAAATCGTACGGGTTGTGACAGTTAAAACTGCACAAGGAACTTTTCGTCGACCAGTTGCCAAACTGTATTCATTACCTATTCCACACGCTTAATTACAAGACTAATGCAGCAACTAATTCGCCAATCAATCGTGCTCTTCATGTATTCAATAATATTAATCTAAATTATAACATCGACATTTTCTCCGATTCACTGCCCAAATTTAAAAAGAGCATCATGTCAATCATATAGTTTAATGCGCATACTTACACACATACATACACACACACACACACACCCTCCCTCACCCTCATATACCCTCCCAAAACGCACATCACCCGGTAAAAATTTAATATAAACAAGATACTTCAATGAAACATATCATAGGTACCTAACTTGAAATATACTTATTAACTGTAAACTTTTTTCACCAATGTAAATAATGTACTGTTTGTTTCTGTTAATAAATAAAATAAAATAAAAATAAAATAAATAAAATTAGCTCCACAGGAGGCCCTGAAGAAAATAATTCCCCTCAGGGCCTGTCATCTTTGGGGATGCTGTGTGGAGGGTCTTTTAAGGGAATGTAAGGAGAGGGAAGTCGTCGGAAGGAAAAAAAGTATGAGGGGTGGGTAGGAATCTGGGGGTCAGTGTGCCCAGAAGTTACAAACGTATGAATCCATCCCTCCAACTGCGGTGCAAGGCGATGTGTTGAGATATGGAAAGGCCAAAAGCTCAACCAGTCTCTCTCGATCCGGCCCGCCATACAGCAGGTGGGCATACGGGCTGGGGGGCTATTTTGGGGCTGAGATTATTTTTACCCCAAGAGAAAACACTTTAGAAGTAACCGTCCATTCTTTGCTTCCGTTGGAGTTTGTGAGCCCTTTGGGGGCTTGTCAAATAAAAAGCTATCATGGACTGTACTGTCATCCGCGGAACAATGAATTGGTGCACGTGTCAAAAGGTCATTGATTTGCAACAAAAATACACCCTTCTTTGGAATAGGATGGATAACCGCTTTTTTTCAACCAGAGGGTACAGAGCCAGACTTCAGGGACATTTTAAAAAGCTTCGTCAAAATTGGAGCTATTTCTGCAACGCACCTCTGCAGTACTAGGGCAGGTATTCCGTCAGGCCCACTAGCTTAACATCCAGCCCTCATAAAATATGGAGTACTTCTCGATGCCGGATCCGCAGTGAGGAACCGAGGTCGGGTTAGTCATCGAGGGTTGAGTTTTCCGCCAACATTTTTCCTAATAGGTTAGCCTTTTCGGTGGCAGTGTTTGCCAGCGAGCCGTCAGGTCTGGTAGGAGGTGGCAGACTGGATTTGCAGAAATTGGGACCTATTGAGCCCCCAAGCGACCAGAATTCATTGCTGCCTTGCGGGCATGCAGCCAGCTTTTTGTTGATCTCCAGGTCGTTCTCGAATTTTGACCTATTTATGATTCTCTTAGTTTCCTTTGCCATTTTGTTGTATGCTGTTCTGTCTTTGGATGTTCTAGATGTGCTATAGGCTCGGTAAGCCCCCTTTTTTCATCGCACTGCTTCAGAGTATTGTCGACTGAACCACGGCTTTGAGCCCACACTAGTTTCTTAAACAGTGTATGATTACAGACTTAAGGGGTAATTTACGACAACCGAAATAATATTTCGGGGCGGGGAAGCATGAGGCAAGCTGGAACGGGGAATACGCTACGCGGTTACCGATGAAGTCTGAACAGCAAAGAACTCTAGACTAGATGGTACCCTTGAGTAAGATTTGAATATGAAACGTTTAATAAATAATGGTCATCTTTCAAATTATGTTTATTAAGTTTAATGTGCATGTTTAAGGTAAATTTAGATAGAAAAATTACCTATTGCAGAAGGAGCTCATGATTTTATTATCCGATTTCGATCAAACTTGTTTGATAAATTATTCGTTACAATCAAATAAACTGCTAGACGGTAGGCAGTAGCTTATGACTCGTAACCGGCATCGTTCTTCATTGACACACATGTTAAAACAATACGGTATTCATAATTATATCTGAATACATCGGAAAGATAAATAAAATATCAGTCATTTTCAATATTTATTATTACTGTTTACAAAAAGTTACATACATAAACGCCATTATTTATTGTTATGTCAGTTAGGAATACTATTCATATAGGTAACAAATAATGATGTAATGTAAAAAGCATAAGATTCCCGTCGCGGCCGGCCATAATGAAGATATCTATTCTGAATATATTCATAAAAAAAATCGATGTTTCGCGTTAATCGAATTTTCAGGAGCGAATCCTGTCGCGGTCGGCCATAATGAAGGTAGCTATTCAAAATAAATTGTTAAAAAGACGATATATTATCGCGTAAATCGAATTTTCGCAGCCAATCCCGTCGCGGCCGGCCATAATGAAGATACCTTTTCGGAATAAATTCGTAAAACTACGATATATTTTGTATATCGAATTTTCGCGGCCGAATCCCGTCGTGGCCGGTCCTAATTCAGATACTTATTCGGAATAAATTCATAAAAATACGATATATTTCGCGTAAATTGAATTTTCGCGGCCGGCCCTAATTCAGATATACGATATATTTCACGTAAATCGAATTTTAATAAATAAACAAGAAGTTTCACTTCTATCGCGCGTGGACTCCACGTACACACTTTAATTCTTTATTTTTTCCCCTTTTTATGTATGAAATAGGTTTCAACATTTTTTTTCGGAGTCCTATATTTAATTTTTAAGAGTGTGTCGACTCTTTTTGTTTGTTTGCAAGCTATTTTACAATTTTGTTACTTTTTCATAACTTTGTAACTCATTTTATTACACCATAATTTATTAAATATACCATTATTACAACTAACATAACTGTATTATTAGAAATTTATGTAAAAGCCCAGTAAGGCGTAAATAAACAAAACTATGAATACGATTCTGGTGTAGGGGCACTCTAAAACATTATATGCCGCTGAATCTCGCTCCATATCAAGACGGGCGGCCGAGTTTTTACTTTTTTACTCGGAATTTCGAGTAAAAAAGTCAACTTGGTTCTGAAATATTACACAATAACATGACGACTGGCCTTTAGTGTGACCCCTTTTCTCATGTGCCAACACATTTACGTATTTATTTTTGCAAAAATTTGACGTGCTATCACTCTGAAGGCATCTCGCATACTAACGGGAAATAAGGTGTGCCTTGCTTTGTTTAAAGACGTGAGACAAATAAAAATAGCGTAATATTGAAAAACGGTTTTTATTTATTCAAGCATTGTTTTATTTTTAAAAATGATTTTACTATCTAGTCGTTTAGACAACATTGATATGGTGATAATGTATATTTTTATAATTCTCCTGTTTTAAGAATTAAAGGATATAATCGAACTTAAAGCTATTTTTAGAGGTTCTGCAAATATTTTTTTACGCAATTGTTTTAAACATTTTAACAGGTTTTGTTATCTCGTCATTTAAAAGAATAATTTATTTGTTCAAAACATAAAATTATTTTCTAATAAACAATATAGAAATTTTCTAAAAACCGCATCAAAAACCTGCAAATATGCTGCGAATGCGGTAAGATCCCCTTAATAAAATTTAATATCAAATATGCAAGTTTATACACGTAACAGTCGCTGACCTTCTTAAAATACACTACTAAAAAAAAATTAAGGGAGGATTACCTATATGAGAACCGTAGTTTCTAAAAAGAATACTGAAAATTAGAATCTTAAAGCTTCAAAATGCTCTTTTTAAAGTCTCAATACGACCATTTTTCAACAAAGTACAGCCCGTTAAAAATCACCGAAAAATCTTTTTTTTTGCTCCCTTTAATTTTTTTGAGTAGTCTACTATCTGCCTACATTGATAGGTAAAGCCAACCCAACATTTTTTTCTTTAATATCGAAACCAGATAAATTTTCGTGGACCCCCATTTTTTTATCACTCCATCGTAGACCCCCGTCAAGCCTCTCATGGACCCCTGGGGGTCCACCTGAACTACTTTGGGAATCACTGGTGTAAATGAATAAATTGTGAAATAACACAAATTAATCAAATAAAAATTATTTGCCACGCCGGGATTCGATACCGCGACCTTCGGATTGCGAGTCAAGATCCCTACCGCTGGACTACGCTGGCGGTCAGTAGAAAGACGAAAAATATTTTTATCCAGTATGTGTGCGTAAGTGCCAATTCAGAGAAAGATTTCGTGATCTGAAGCAGTTACAATGGAAACAAAAATGAGGTTTTACGCCAGTGTGAGTTAGAATGTACTTTTTACAATATTCCTTTTGCGAAGATGAATTGTTACAGTAGGAACAAAAAAGGTTTTACAAAGTATGGGTGTATAAGTGCAATGTTTAATCAGACTTGCGTGGAAAGGAGTAGTCATAATGGGAACATGAATAAGGTTTTCTCCAGTATGGTTGCGTAGAGTGCACTGTTAAATCTGACTTGGGCGAGCAGGTATAGTTACAATTGGAACTCGGAAGGGCCTTGTGTTTTCGTATGGGTGCGTGAGTGCCTTGTTAAATTTGACTTGCGGGAGCAGGAGTAGTTACAATGGGAACAAGTAAAAGGCTTTTCTCCAGTATGTGTGCGTAAGTGTTCAGATAAGTCAGATTTGTTTGAGCAGGAGTAGTTACATTGGGGACATGCATAAGGTTTTTCTCCAGTGTGGATGCGTACGTGCCTCATTAAACTCGATTTGTCTGAGCAGGTGAAGTTGCAATGGGGACATAAATAAGGTTTTTCTCCAGTATGGGTGCGCAAATGCAATGTTAACGTTGACTTATTTGAGCAGGTGAAGTTGCAATGTGAACAAATATAAGGTTTTTCTCCAGTATGGATGCGAAAATGCACTGTTAACGCTGACTTATTTGAGCATGTGAAGTTGCAATGAGAACATAGATGAGGTTTTTCGCCAGTATGGATGAGTAAGTGCCTTGTCAACGCTGACTTATGTGCGCAGGTGTAGTTACATTGGGAACATAAATAAGGTTTTTCTCCAGTATGGATACGTAAGTGGCTTGTTAACGCTGACTTATGTGCGCAGGTGAAGTTACAATGGGAACACGAATGAGGTTTTTCTCCAGTATGCGTGCGTAAGTGCCTCGTTAAATCTGATTTATACGAGCAGCAGTAGTTACAATAGGAACACGAATGAGGTTTTTCTCCAGGGTGCAACAGAACATTAAAGTCTGCTATCGTGTCTGAAAAGATGGATGATAAAGACCAATAAATAATTAGATATGTATAATGAAACGGGCCAATTATAAAAACGAAATCAGATAAATAAAAATCGATATTACCTGCAGCAGTATCGGCAATACTTGCATAGTGCTCTAAGCATTCCTTTTTAACATCTGTCTGGTCTATGTCTATATCCGTATAAGAAATTCCTTTTCTATCTTCTTCTTGGGGTCCTGGTTCTGCCTTGACGGGTATAATCTCCACGTTAGTGCTAACTGGAATAACAAAAAATAAAACTATACATTTATAATCATGATTTAATTTTGGGGCTACTATACCGTGTTACTCCAGCTTTAGCCAAGCCTTCTTTAACCAACACATCTGTCCGATACAGATACATTTATAATTTTTTTTTCACTTATTTACGCTCTAGTAACTTTTCATGAAATAAATGTAAAGCAAGTAAAAGTAATTTTAACCAGATATTTTTTGGACTCGTACACACATAACAGTAATATGTCCGTAACATTTCCAAACCTATTACCAAAATTATCCAGTTGATTTATAGGTGTATGAGCCTGAACATTTTGTTTTAAAATTGTTTCTGGTCGGTACATATAATTATATTTTGGCTACAATTTCAAGGCTGCCAATACAATCTTTGATTATTTTATTTAATAGAACAAGGGCAGAGATAATCCGCCTATCTGACAGCGGAATCAAATTTACTTATTTCATAAAGTCAATTAAAACAAATCATGCTGAACACCTATTCTTTCCTTCCCATATTGTTAGAATGTATTTTATACAATGAAGATTAAGCAAGCGAATTAAATTCTTTCTGACTTCTTATTAAATAAGGTTACAGTGTTTTCAAAAAAATTTTGACTTGAAGTCACTTGCAGATCTGCAAGTAAAACCTAGTATTTTAATAGCTTTACTTCAATAACGCGTAGAATAAATATTAACTTCCCGTCATTTATTTATTAACAGAAACAAACAGTACATTATTTACATTGGTGAAAAAAGTTTACAGTTAATAAGTTTATTTCAAGTTAGGTACCTATGATATGTTTCATTGAAGTATCTTGTTTATATTAAATTTTTACCGGGTGATGTGCGATGTGGGAGGGTGTGTGTGTGTGAGTGTGTGAGTATGTTTGTGGATGTGAGAAGTGGTGATGTATGTATGTATGCGCCTTGAACAATTTACATTACTGACATGATGCTTTTTTAAATTTGGGAAGTGAATCGGAGAAAATGTCGATTTTAGAATTTAGACATACATTATTTAACGTATGAAGAGCACGGTTAATTGGCGAATTAGTTGCTGCATTTGTTTTATAATTAAGCGTGTGGAATAATTCTGTATGGCGTGTACGTCTTAAGGGTATGTTAAAATTAATTAGGGAAAGAAGTTCGGTACAGTCGATGTTATTATTTAAAATTCTGTGTATAAATGTTACATCAGCTATTGTTCTCCTTTGTTGCAAAGTTTGAAATGTGCATCCAAAGTTATTGTTGAATTTGAAGGCAAGATATTTTATAAATTTGTGTTGAATGTTTTCTATGCTATCAATATACAGTTTGTACTGCGGGTTCCAAATTGGTGAGGCATATTCCAGTGTACTTCTGACAAATGCAAAATATAACATTACTACTGTACGCGGGTTACTGAATACTTTACTGACACGGAGAACAAAACCAAGCATTTTATATGACCTGTTAACGATTAAGTCGATATGCTTATTAAATATAAGTTTGCTTTCAAGGTAAATGCCAAGATCTTTAAATTTCTTTTTAGAGATGACAGGTTCATTGTGGAGTGAATAAGAGTACTCAATTATATGTTTATTTCTGGTTAATGTCATAGTGTGACATTTGGAAATAATGATATCTAATGATTGCAAAGCCTATCTAGGTCACTTTGTAACGCTTCACAGTCAGAGAGAGAATGCACCACTTTGAATATTTTCATGTCATCAGCGTAAAGCAAATATTCGGAATTTTGAAAGCATGATCCAATGTCATTTATATAAATGTTGATCAAGAGTCATGTCAATGTTAACCTACTTCCCAAATACACAAACTCATCCACTTACTCAAAGTATTCATCATCCACAAATATATTGCACACTGTTTTCAAACTCTCTCTTTTAAACACCATGCATTTTGATAAATATTTATATACATTCTTCACTTCATTAACTTATTCTGCATACAAACTTCGTTCATCTAAAACACCACAGACTGTAGGTAGTTACTGACTAAATATCCCTTTCGTCAACATGATTAACTACATACGGCAAAAGTGAATAAGGTATTTCTCCAGTATGGGTGGGTAAATGCACTGTTAACGGTCACATTATCTAGTGTACACGAAATAAATTGATATTAGGTAGTATAATATTAGAATAAGGTAAGGTTAATATTTTCAATTTGGTTGAAGTCCAATTATTGATGCTGCACAAATGGTTGATGCTGCACAAAGTTAAAAAATTGTTATTAAATATAATCTTTTGTTGTCTCTATTCGAAAATGTGTGATTTAACATCGGTTGTAAAAAAATATTTAAATCTCATGTCTGGAAGCGGAATATTGAATTGTGATTTTTTTTTTGTTATGAATCACGTGTTAATTACAATTAAATTTTATGCCGTAATTAATTACATAATAGATGTGTTTGATGTACCCCCTCAAATAAGCAGGACTTGTGTATATGGGGGATATTATTATATTGGTTTTATTTGACATGATTCAGTTGAAGTTTGTGTTCAGTTTGATTTAGTTCAATATGTTTAATTCCTACCATAATACTAAAGCAATCATCCTTTTTTAAGAATTTATTAATTGACAACAAGTTATGTTGCAAAATTGCGTTCAAGTAACGCACAAAATAATGTCGTAAAACACCAGATTAGGAATCAGCCTATCATCTACTGGAGGTAGGTACGTAATGAATTTCAAAAATAAGAATTACATGACATGTCCGCTTTAGGGACGTTTTTAGTGAAAGCATTCTATTCTTGAGAATCTTTAGACAGATTACTAGTTTCCAGTCAGTCGATTTAAGAATTTCATAGTCATAAAACATATCCATAAGACTTGTTGGAGCCCGAAAATATATGTTACATGCATTACTTTATAATAAAAAATAAGTTTTGAAATAGAGAACGAGTTAATTTACCTTAGTTATAACATATAGGAAGCAACGGCTTGAGTAATTAAAAACAGTTTGCGGGTCACGTAAAGCAATATTTTAAAGTTGAGTCAAAAGTACCGATTAACGAAAAGAAGAAAAATATATGTAGAGCAATTTACTAGTTGGCTGAACTCGCTCAGCATACTGCAGACATTCCTTCTTCACATCCGGGAGGTGAATTTCTATATCCGTAGACGGCAATTCACCTGAACTCTCTTCCAGCGACTGTGGTTCAGTCTCGATGCAAACACTCTCTGGGTTGGGAAGATCCATGGCACTGTAATATGTAATATAATAGTTAACTTTGGGCTTAGGGTTAAGATTAGATGAATATACTAATCGCTTGTCTTTACTGTGTGACAGCGGTCGTAAATTAACATTGAAAAATTCGTGAACCCGGTCACGTGTCCTGCTTAGTATTGGGCAGCTCAATATGATACATGGCGAATTCTTTAAAAACTAATCAATCAAGTGACTTACAATACACAATCAACAATAAATTAAAGATTTTAGGTGTGATTTAGTCAATATAACTATAACATACTTACGTAAAGGCAAAAGGCGGCGGTCAATTCCAAAAACTTTGTTTTAAAAGTGATGGTTATTGAAATAATCGCAATTATCATAAATTTAACACTATTATTGTGTAGTTCACACAATATTACTTGAGAAAGATAGAACAATAACAAATTACTAGCAAGAGGGAACCACAGGAGCCGCAGACCAGATGCTACTTCATAAATAAACCAATTCTGCTTATAGACTGATTGACAATGAGACACATAAATGAACTAATACCTAGATCGATATCTTCGGGCTTTTAGTACTGAACAGGTGTCAACACTATTTAATCATAAATAATGAAAAATAATATCAATTGCAAATTCTTGTCGTCACACACCATCGACAAAGATAGAGGAAAGTTAAAAAGGTACTACCATAGACAATATAAGAACCTTCCCAATTTATTAGCCTAAAAAATATATTTTTAAAATAAAACGTCTGAAATGTCAATAGTACTTTTTTTTTGTATCAATTTATACTACATTTATATTTTACATTCACACAAGAAATATAAATCACACAAACACATTTTAAAGGTGTTCAAATATATTCATCGCAAACCATTATTTTTAGGATTATTATTCTTGCTGATTTCCAAAAACAAGATGTTGATTGTGATGTTAATCTGTCTTGTGAAAAGAAGACTTTGACGAAAGGAGTTGCAATTATTGGATTACTAGCTGGTACCTGGCATGCGTTGCTATGCCATTTAATTAAGAAATTGTTTCTCCCTGCGTGTCCTTCACCATTCGTCCCATTCCTGTCCCACGTCCCTTCCGCTTCAGGGAACACATTTGATTCTGAAATAAATATATTCATCACATTAACCAAAGTTCGCAAACAAAATATAGAATATTATTTCCTACGAAATATAAATACAGATGTAGTATACCTTCAAGGATCACTTTGACAGCAAAAGGCACTCTGCTGGCTTTAAGGAATACATTTGGTTCTGGTACATTTATGCTAAGGCGGCCAACTTTATAAAATGTCAATGCGGGACATAAGTGGCGTATCAGGGGGGGGGGGTGGGTGGAAATCCTTTATTTTTTATTACGACCTCTCTTTATGCCGATTTTTATAGCCCCATAATCTTGAGATTTTTATAACCCCATAGTCATAAACTGATTTCGGAAATCGAGAATGGTAACCATGTAATAGGATGGTAACTTGTTATTTTTTTTATTTTCTCTTTGATTCTGGCAACACATACATAGTCTTCAACTAGAATTTCATAACTGCACTTCGAATAAGATAATGTTTTCCTTCGAAATGTGTCAGCAGATGAATCCAAGGCAGAAATTTTACATTCTGAACACAAAATTGGTTTAAATTAAATCCGAATGAGGCGAAATAAAACTACACTCGGAACATAAAAATGGTTTCTCTTTGATTTAGATAGAAGAGAACAGACGAAACCGAGTGGAAGTTTACATTCTGAACACAAAACTGGTTTAAATTAAATCTGTCTGCAGCGAATTAAAACTACACTCAGAACATAAGAATGGATCTCTTTGATTTTCGCATAACACATAGTCTGAAAACAAAATTTTATTGCGCTTAGAATAAAATAATATTTTCCTTCGAAATCTTATGTCAGCAGACAAAATTTTACATTCTGAACACAAAAGTTGTTGAAATTAAATCTGTATGCGGCGAATTAAAACTACACTCAGAACATAAAAATGGTTTCTCTTTGATTCTGGCAGCACACACATTATAGTCTGCAACTAGAATTTTATAAATGCGCTTCGAAAAAGAAAATATTACCCTTACTGGAAGTGGTGGTGTCTCCTCCAGTGCCCTTCGAATAAGAGCATATTTTCCTCGAAATATGTAAGCAGACGAACTTTACCGGAATTTTACATTCTGAACACAAAACTGGTTTAAATAAATCTGAATGCGGCGAATTAACTTACAACATCGCTTTTTCGCGGTCGGTGGCATGGTCAACAAATTATTTGATTTGATTTGAATGATAAAAATAGGTTGTCAATATTACGTGTCACGGTGTGCTCTAATTCGTAAACAAAACAACTCAATCCCTACTACATTGGCGCTCTTTGATTCTTGCTTGTAACATAAATAAATCAATATCTGGATCGATATCTTCGGGCCTTTTCTAGGAACGAATTTTTTCTTGCACTTTAAATCAAATGGCTTAAAATAAACTATAGATAGAGGAAGTTTATTTTACTACCACAGACAATATCAAAAAAATATAGGAATGCGGGACATACGGGACGCTTTAGAAAATTTGCGGGACTATTTTTGTAAATATTTAAATGCGGGACAACAACTGTCATTGCGGGACGGTCCCGCACAATGCGGGACGGTTGGCCGCCTTATTTTATGCTGGACACTGCTGGTAGAACACGATCTACAATAGAAAAAAGATTCAATTCTGAGGCGAACAATGATAATTTACACAGTACCTACATTAGGAACACTGAACAAAGAGATTCTAACCTGTATTTTGGTGGCAACCACGTCCTACGTAAGTTTAGGTTTTCACTGGGTAAAGTCCGATGTTTTCCGATTCCAGGAAGATAAGGGAAGGCAGAGCATATTTTTTCAACGAACCGTTGGAATGTTTGCATTTGTATTCGAAATGGGACCCACAAACTGTTAGGTGCTTATCTTATTATTCACGTTGGAGCGGCAAGTATTAGGTGAAAAGTGGCGTAAGGAGCCATATGATGGAGCTAGCTGAAATGAAGGAAGACGGGATGAATACACCTGCGTACTTTTCTATTAATAGAGCGCCAAATCCTGTTCAAGACAGAATATGTCCACAGATGCATTCACTACGCCTTCCATCTAAAACGATGGAGAGCATTCAATTCTTCCCAGGGAGCGTGGGCACTATGACAATCACTTCTTTACTCAACATAGGGAACTACAGTGTCTCGTTATGAAATAACAAAAAAAAGGTTGTGAATCAATATTCTCTATATTTACCATATCGAGCATTTGAAAATACAGTATTATAAACCGATTTACAAGGGAAAAATACACTTCTAAAACTCACCCCCTTATTGCGACCATGACCTTGAAACTAGCTAATTCGGATTAAGTGCCTGCGGGCAGGCCTGATGCACGTAGTGGAGCTTGGTGCTTCGTCCAGCAACCAAGAGGCTGCCCTGATGTGATCCTGTTGATGTCGCGATGCCAAACCCCCCTGGGAGCATCAGGACGATGAGAAATGATCCGGTGTATTGCGCCAGCCTGGCCAGCGGTATGATGCCCGTCCTATGAGGCCATCAAGCCCAAACAGATGGATGCCTACGGGATCCGTTGACAGACGGAGTCGGCGACGAATCCGGGGTTGCGGTGAACCAGAATGGTCTGTTCTGCGTATCACGATCGAGTACGCGGTTATTTTATATGAACGCCTCAGTAGGCGGCGGATGAAACAGTTAAAACCGCGAACACTAATTAAATAAACTCCGCCGTGGCTTGCGAGGTGTAGCGGGAGTCCATGTTCGCCAAATGCACATTTTCAGTCGCCCGATCAGCTAGATAAACGACATTAATTATCCTCGTCGCACGAGGCGCTGACGGCCATTGAAGAACCGAAACTTTTTAATCACCGGACCGAACAATTCGGATCTTTATGTTAATCCCGTTAATTACACATAATGTACGGATCTCCTTGCAACACGGAGTGGTATTGTTCCGGTATATTTTACATTATAAACTTAATTCGCTACGTGACTGTGCCCGAGAAAAAAACAGCGTCCTTCCGTCTTCTTCCCGTCCAGAGTGTCGTTCCAAAGACCACATCCGTTTCCCCTCCGTCTGCCAACTTGCCGAATATCTTGAATAAACTCCTACCATCATTCAAATAAAGGTACCTGCCTATCCGAGTAATGAATTAAAGTAATTTATATGTAATGATGCATCCACAACATAACAAAACATATCCACAACTTCCCAAAATCGGATGAACAACGAAGTCACTTCTGCCAATTCTCCATGCACATTCCCTATAATAACTTTCGTTGTGCGTTAATTTATGTCGAATTGATGGCAGATCCTTGCAGCCTTCGACATTAGAACAGTATTTAGGTGGCATTTCAAAATATTTACGTTGGCGTTTGATTGTTCCGATTGTTCGGCCATGTGCTATTTGACATAATCTCTCTCTCTGGTTTCAATCCTGGGATTGGTTTGCAGCAATTTCCTCTAATTTTCTCTTCCATTCTTCCCTGTCTTGTGCGGCTCTTTTGAATTCTGCGTATGATGAGCAGCGCAAGTCCACCAGCAGGTCATCCAGGTACTCTCGGCGTGGGCGTCCCCTAGAGTTTTTCCCCTCGGTCATACCCTCCATTATGGTATGCAAGAGGCCTTCTTGTCGTATAACATGTCCGATCCATCTTGCATGCCTTTCGGACAAGCTCCTGAGCAGGTGCCTTCCTCCTTCGATACTTTGGAGAACCTCCTCATTTGTAATGTGGTCTCTCCAGGAAATTCCTAATAATCTTCTATAGGACCACATCTCAAAAGCCTCTAGTCTCCGTTTATCTCTTTCGGATAGGCACCATGTTTCGCAGCCGTACATCAAGATACTCCACACATAGGTCTTGATGAGGAGTATTCGCAGTTTTAGGTCTATATTATTTGATTCAATTACTTTCGACCTTTTATTGAATGCAAGCCTAGCCTGATGTATACGGCTGTCGACCTCGCTCTTAGACCGACCGTCCCATGTTATTTTGCTCCCGGGGTTGACAAACTCCTTGGTGTTCTTTAGTGGAACTCCTGCCATCTCTACTCTCATCTGGTGTTGCGTTCGGCCTACAGTCAGCAGCTTTGTTGACATAATATAACCATAGATATCCCACTGCATACCACTCAGTTTTTCTTTGGAATTGGAAATCCGAATGACGATTTCTATTGGTGGCGCAGGACTCGGTCGCGCCGAAGTGTGCGTGTGGGGGAGCCAATTACGTCACGAGCCATAGACATTGATTTGGTCACAAAATAAGTCGGAGTTACTAGAGATGTACGATTTTCAAGGTTACATGGAACCAGTTACTTTGCTGTCACTGGAACCCAGTGTTCCCGAACCCAAAATTTCAAAATCGGGAGAATTTTCGCGGGAGAAATCGGGAGAAAACGGGAGAAATTTGAAGAAATCGGGAGATGAATAAAATAATTATAATAAAATTCTTCCCTTGTTAATATTCCGAATCCCTTTTATTATTCCGAAGCAGAACCTTAACAACAAATGAAAAAACCCATAAGCAGCGCCATCAATACGATTATTGTAGATGTTGCCTGTGGAATAACGCAATTTTCCCTGACGTTCAACGGGGACTTATTTTACATTTGGAAACTCAGCACAAATTTTTGTGAAACTTCGACCTTGGGGGCCATTCAAGTATAAGGTACGTAACGCAATTTAGGGGGGGGTTTGTTTAACTTTTCTGTGCGTTATCGGTGCGGAAGGAGGGAGAGTCGAAAAACGCGTTACGTAACATGTTTTTTTTGTTTAAATAAAAAAAAACTAGGGAATGCCCAAGTTGGCAAGCCTTTTCGTTTAAGTTTTACAGGGAATCCCTCGACTGTATTGTACGTCATTTGTATTTTATTTTTGTTGTCAGTATTCGTTAGTGTTTTAAACACGAAATACGCATTAACACAAATTGCTGTAGTCAGTGTTGTTAAAGTGAGTTACTATAATGTCTTCAAAAGCGAAAGATTTACATCATCAACTGTTCTTGGCCTATAAAGGCTCTTGTGACAAGGGAAGAACATGAAGAGTTGCAGTCAGGACTTGAAAAAGGTTTCTCTCCACTGTGAATCAGCGAGTGCTTTCTTAGACGTCCCTTTTGAGAACATGAATAGTTGCAGTCGGGACACGAAAAAGGTTTTTGTCCACTATGGGTTAATATGTGATATTTTGAAGTACATGCATAGTTTCACTCAGAATATGAAAATGGCTTTTCTCTACTATGAATCGCGCTGTGGATTTTAATAACTGCAAAAAAACTTCCTTTCGCGATCTTTAATAACTGCATTCGGAACAAGAAAATGGTTTTTGTCCACTGTGGATAAACATGTTTTTTTGTGAGTGTGAGTTGGCAAATGATTTCTAAGAAGTTCTTTTGTACAACATGAATAATTGCAGTCGGGACATGAAAAAGGTTTTTGTCCACTGTGGGTAAACATGTGAATTTTTGTACAGTTTTGTAGCGCATGAATAGTCGCAGTCGGGACATGAAAAGGTTTTTCTCCATTATGGGTAAATATGTGATTTTAAGATTTCTCTACGTAGTACAAGAATAGTTGCAGCGGAACATGAATAAGGTTTCTCTTCACGAGTCTGCAAGCGACTTCTTAGATATCCCTTTTGAGAACACGAATAGTTGCAGTCAGGATATGAAAAGGGTTTTTCTCTTCCGTGAATTTTACTGTGGATTTTTAAATCTTCCTTTTGAAAACTTTTATAACTGCATTCGGGACAAGAAAATGGTTTTTGTCCACTGGCGGTAAATATGTAATTTTTTCATGCCTCTTTGTAGAACATGAATAGTCGCACTAAAAACATGTAAACGGTTTTATGTAACTGTGAGTCAGCAAATGATTTTTAAGAAGTTCCTTTATACAACATAATTGCAGTCGGGACATGAAAAAGGTTTTTCATGTTTTGTTAGTTAGCTAGTGCTGTTTTAATTATTTTTCGATGAGAAGAATAGTTGCAATCAGGACATGAAAAGAGTTAGAGCGCCTTATTAGTGCATCTCTTCCAGAGGCAATGTTGATGTCCTTGTTGCAATTTTTTTGCTAGGAGCAGGCCAACCTTCATAATTGGACTAAATTTCCCACTCTTTTTTATAATATTGGGAATATTAGTTTTTTAGCAACTACTCGTACCTGCAGCTGCATCAGGGTCTGAGGTGATCATAATTTAAAAAATATATATTAAGTTCATAGAACAAAGTACTGAAAAACCTTCTGATTCGAAGAGGCGTTAGGTAATAAATTATAAATTCCACCTCATAATTCATCGGTTTGCATGGGTCTATAATGGAGGTATGCTTAGATTGCGGTTTTTTTGTAATTATTCTGGTCAATACCCGAATCTTAAGAATTTTTTTTTAACCATACTCAATTAGTTGCGTCAAATAATCAAAGAATCGGGGAGTTTCACACACATCATTCGCGTCACGTGATGTTGTCACGTGATGCGTTCCGGTTGCGAGTGAAAAGTGCGCGAATGAAGCGATTTGGATCGGTTCATTCGGCACTGTCTCTTTTCACTTTCGTTTCATCGCATGTTCAGACGGGTCATAACTCTGAAAGTTATTCAAAAAAATTGGACACGTTAACCCTGTTCTCAAAAATATCATACTTAAAAGAAATGGTTTTACCCGCCGCGCGCGCCGTTTGACTTCTTCCGTCAGAGTGCTCCAAGCATTCTTGTTTACTGTCTGGGAATTCGACGTCAATTTCTGAATTCATAATTGCTATTTCTTCTTCTTTATTCTCTGGTTCTGCTTTAATGATGATTTCTTCCAGAAGAGAATGCTCCGTTGTACTAATTTTATCTGATAACAGAAAACTTTGTATACAATTGGATTCACTAAATATGATGATTGTCATGTTCTTCGACTTGCGGGTACTTGATTGTTGCAAAATATCATAATTACAGTTGTAGTCCCGCTTTGCAATATTTACAAAAATTGTCCCGCAAATCGTCTAAGTTTAAAGCGTCCCGCATGTCCCGCATTCCGAATTTTTTTTTATTATTGTCTATGGTAGTTAAAAAAACTTGTAGTCAAAAAAACTCTCTACTCTATTTTAGCAATTTGGTTAAGTTCAAGACAAATTTGTCTCCAGAAAAGGCCCGAACAAGAGTCAAAGAGTGGCAGTGTAGTTGGTGAGTTGTTTTGTTTACGAATTATTGGATGTAACGTAATATAGATAACCCATATTTATCATTCAAATCAAATAACATGACCATGCCGCCGACCGCTAAAAAGCGATGTTGTAGGCAGTGGCGCAGCGTTGGGGGGCGGGGGGGGGGGGCGGCACTTTTGGGGGGGGCGGCAAAATTTCACAATCAATAATCATCTTGTAAAAAATTTGGATTGGGGAAGTCGCGGGTTCGATTCTCGCGTCAGGACTTAAAGGTTTTTTTCTAGTTTATAGTTTCTTAACATCTTTCTAAAGTTTTATATACTGTTAAAATCAAAATATTAATGACAGACGTTTTGTTTTTATTTCTAACACATACATTATTTTTAAATAAAAATGTAAATAGCAACAGTATCATTTTAGCTCTAATTGATAGTCGATTTGTGTTTTATATTCGTGAAGCTTTGTGCGCTTTCAGCAGGGCGCACAAAGCTTCACGAATTATAATATAATATCATATAAAAATATATACACCACGTGTATATATTTTTAATTTATTATCACAGAAAAGTAGTAATTAAATAGCTGACAGGTTTGTGCATACTTATTCGAAGTGCCGTTATAAAATTCTAGATGCACACTATCTATGTGCTGCCAGAATCAAAGAAAAAAGTTTTAATTCACCGCATACATATTTAATTAAAAGCAGTTTTGTGTTCAAAATGTATAATTCCAGTTGTGGATTCATCTGACGACACATTTCGAAGGAAAACATTATATTATTTAAAGTGCTTTATAAAATTCTTGCAGACAATTTATGTGCCGCCAGAATCAAAGAAAAAACATTTTCATGTTCCGAGTGTAGTTTTAATTCACCGCTTACAGATTTAATTAAAACCCCTTTTGTGTTCGGAATGTAAAATTCCAGTTGTGAATTCATCCGACGACTTATTTCGAAGGAAAAGCTTATTTGAAGTGCTTAATAAAATTCTTCCAGACAAGTTATCAATTTATGTGCTGCCAGAACCAAAGAAAAACCGTTTTCATGTTCTGAGTGTAGTTTTAATTCACCGCATACAGATTTAATTAATAAATATTAAAAAAAAAAATTCAAAAAAAAAAAAGGATCACTACCCCCCTCCCCCCTCCCTGAAGAAGTATCTATATAGGGGGGGGGGCGGCAAAATTTTCCTCCGCCCCGGGCGGCCGATACCCACGCTACGCCACTGGTTGTAGGGTCAGTGAAGAAATGCAAAAATAATTTCCTTTTTGGCAAACGTGTTTACCTTCATCTCTGATTGTAGTTTTATTTCTCCGCATACAGATTTAAATTAAACCAGTTTTGTGTTCAGAATGTAAAATTCCATGATTCATTTGCTAATATATTTTGAAGGAAAATATTCTCTTATTCGATGTGCATTGGAGGGGACCTCACCACTTTCCAGTAAAGAAAATATTCTCCTTATCGAATTGTTTTTATAAAATTTTAGTTGCAGACTATGTGTGTACTGCTATTTTTTGCTCTGAGTATAGTTTTAATTCGCCGCATACAGATTTAATTTCAACCACTTTTGTGTTCAGAATGTAAAATTTCGTCTGCTGACATATTTCGAAGTAAAATATTCCCTTATTCATTTTCACTCATGCAGAAATAAAATTATAGTTGCAGACTATGTATGTGCTGCCAGAATCATAGAGAAACGATTTTTATGTTCTGAGTGTAGTTTTAATTCGCTGCATACAGATTTAATTTAAGCCAGTTTTGTGTTCAGATTGTAAAATTCTAGTTGGATTCGTCTGTTAACATATTTCGTAGGAAATTATTCTCTTATTCGAAGTGCATTTTTTTTAAATGCACTTCCAATAAGAGAATAAGTGCAGTTCTTTCTAGAAAAAATCTAGTTGCACACTTTGTATGTGCTGCCAAAATCAAAGAGAAACCATTTCAATGTTCTGAGTGTAGTTTTAATTCGCCGCATACAGATTTAATTAAAACCACTTTTGTGTTCAGAATGTAAAATTTCTTCTGTGGATTCATCTGCTGACACATTTCAAAAGAAAACAACATCTTATTCGAAGTGCAGTTATGAAATTCTAGTTGAAGACTATGTATGTGTTGCCAGAATCAAAGAGAAACCATTTTCATGTTCTGAGTGTATTAATTCTGCGCATACAAATTAATAATTAATACACTCAGAACATCAAACCATTTTCATGTTCTGAGTGTATTAATTCTGCGCATACAGATTTAAATAAGACGAGTTTTGGGTTCAGAATATAACAAAAAATTAAATAACAAGTTGCATATTCATCCTATTATTTGGATACCGTTCTCGATTTCCGAGATAACAGTTAAAAAATTGTGATAGAATTCATAAAAATAGAATATTCTTTCCCTCAATTGTGTGGATACAACAATCGGCAGAAAGTGAGGTCGTAATAAAATGAATTTAAAAAATTTCCCCCCCCCCCCCCCCCCAGGCTACGCCACATTGTCCCGCATTGATATTTTATAAAGTTGGCCGCAATTATTCTCGTATTACATTCTACAGGCCATAAATTTGGCAGGCGTTTTAAGAAATTTCATGTTAACAGTCTTCCTTTTGTTGTTGAAAGTCAAGTGTGCAAATTTTCAACAATCTCGGAATAAGAATGTAAATGAAAAATATTTGTAATAATAACCGTACAAAAATTTTGCAAAAATGGATATTTCCCCAATGGTGTGTTCGTTAGTTCACGATTTGAAATGGCAACACTTGTCGCATTATAAATAACGCTGTTTCTATGGAAAAATCACTCTCCGGCTCGCTGTCATCTTTTTGTTTGTTGTGATGTTTCGGTTTTAGTAGTTTCGTTTTTTTTTGTAATTCTTCTGCGAAAATATTTAGACATTCTCTCAAGGAATCCTTCAAACTAATTATACATTTAAGTAAAACAGAAACACCGGTGTTTACGTAAAAGCATGGATTCCACCACCATCAAGTTAGAACCAGGCACAAGGGCGGAAGAGAGTGTCACTGTGACTTGTACAGAAATCGGTTTTAAGCATCCTTTGATTAAGGAAGAATGTTCTAAATCTATTTATGAAAACATTTCAGGTATTTCATTGTGTTTTTTGGTATTTAATAATTGTTAAAAACACGCAAAATAAGAGAAAATCGAATCGAATAAAATGTTAATAATCAGAGTTTTTGCATGATCGCATATCGTGTCAATCTGAACCGTACCTCATCTATCCCAACAGCATTTACCTATCTAATTTTCGTATTGCCCCATGTGGCCGGAAAGGATTTCTTTGATTTGGAGCTTACTATGATAAAGGAAAGTCAGAGCATGCCACATAAGAGCCGTTTTTCGCAAAAACGAGTCCGTGAAACAAACCGTTCTAATGAATTTGACATTCTTTGCAGTGTTGAGAGGGGTAATCCCACAAAAAACTTAATTTTTTCGATAATATTTTGCGGTAGTCAAATCCAACATCGTAAAAAGTATCACGTTTAGTGTTTCCCATTTATTATAAAGTTTTTCTTTTAACAGGTGAAATTAGTAAAACGCAGCTTTCTCATCTGGATGGAGTTACCATCAAAACAGAACCAGAGATGAAATATGAAGAAGAAAGTGCTATTTCGTATATAGAAATTGACATTGAACTCTCAGACATTAAAAAGGAATGCTTGGAGTGCCCTGACAGAATTCATCAAACGGCGGGTAAAAACCGTTTTTTTTGTTATTATATATTTTTTTATTAATTCACTCACATAATATTTTCCTTGCTTTTCAAATGAAATTTACAGTCTCAAATAGAACAAGTCAAAAATACTTATCGAACCCTTCCTTATAAATGTTGCTATGTTTGCGGACAGGATATTTAACCACATTTTTGTCTCCTCTCTGCATATCGCGAAACTAAACATACGTAGTCAAGGTACAATAATGACGTCATATAAAAACGATAAGTGAAATGTGAATACATGATACGAAAATATATTGGGAATAACATTACATACGACAAAATATATAGTAAATTTGGTTCCATGCCAACTCACAATGAAACCAACTCAGAAACACCTCAGAAAAATCATTAAAAGCTATGAAAAAATAATTTTAAAGTAGCCTGTAACCCTAACCTAACTTAACCTATTTAACCATTTTTTTATTATCACTTTCAATGACCTTTCTGAGGTGGTTCCGAGTTGGCCAGTCTCCGGAGGATGTGACTACTTTATTAGAAATATATGTTGAGGCTATCATCATACTTTGTAGTGAAATGGTTAGGGACACCACATCAAATCAATATAAAAAATATACTTAAAACTATTGCGGTTCTTATAAAATAAGGCAAAATAACATTACATACAGATGTGGTAAAGAAAAGTGTACAATGGGTAGTTGAAGAACTTGATTACCAAAAAAAAAAATTTTTTTAAATACATAAAAAAAATTTATTAATATTCCTTCTGTTCTATTTAGTGAATTTTACACCATTTATGAATGCCATGAATGTACTCAACCATGAAAGTTTTAATTTTGAATTTTCTTCTAGGTCCTTCCGGAGTAAAAAACACCATTGCTATTCTACTAAAAGGCGAGGAAAGGGAACGTAATAATTCGAAATATTTCCCTTGTAGATTGAAAAAAAAACTTACGTCGAAGCAAGGATTAATTGCTCATTTCCTCACACATTTTAAAGAAAAAAAACACCTTGCTCAAAATAGACAAAAACCACTTTCTTGCTCATACTGTAACTATTCATGTTTGTTGAAGTCAAACTTAAGTACACACACGCGCTCTCAAACTGAAGAAACAATATTCTCATGCTCTTACTGTAACTATTCATGTTCACAGAAGTCACAATTAATAGCACATATTCGCACTCATTCGAAAGGAAAATCTTTCTCATGCTCTTACTGTGACTATACATGTTCATATATGTCAACCTTAACTAAACACTTTGGCACTCATAGTAAATAAAAACCTTTCTCATGCTCTAACTGTAAATATTCATATTCACAGAAGTAAAACTTAACAATGCACATGTGCACTCATTGTTTAAATCAATAAACAGCTAATACCGCGCTCTTTGGAATAAAATGTATAATAAAATTAATATTGTATAACATGATCCGGCGGTTGGCTGAACCCCTGTTGTGTGTTCTAGTAACTAATCCTAAGATGGTAAAATAGATACTTAATCCAGCCGGTTATGTCTCTTTAATATTTCCTCTTTTTACCCGAAGCAACCAACGAAATAGAAGTGTTTTAGATTCCAGGGACAGAGCCGTCATGGATCATTTTCCATGTAGAGACCAAGAATAGTGCTAGTCATATCTAAAGTAAAACTGTACGAAATTGTCGAAAACTTATTTGAAATGGAGTGCCTTTCATTTGAATTGAGACCGAAATTTATACACTCATTATTATGTGAAAACTCTCTACTCACTTTTATGTAAAAACCATTCCCGTTCCTTTCCTGAAACTATTCATTTACGAAGAAATCACACTTAATAATCAACTTACTGATCACTCGATCACCACAACACGGGCATGTGCTCAGATCTCAACTATGTAATAAATAGCACAATGAATAAAGAAACATTTAAAAAAATCTTCTTTTTTCATGTGAGAGGGATCTGCGAGCCAATCTAAGGCCTCAGGCGTGGAACTCATCAATCCTGGAAGGGAAAGTGTGGAGCGGGCATTCGTTGACTACATTTTCGGTGGACTGCACCGTCTGCACCGCATTTACACATCGCTGACACTTTAGTCCCCATTTATGTATCATGTGGGCACAACGACCCAGACTGTCCCTCAGTGGGTTCTTGTACAAGGAGGGCATTTCCCACGTTGGCCGATTGCCATTTTAAGCTTTCACCTATCTTCTGGGATGAGCGGTAATCGGAGGAGTCACTCTGGTTCGATCAAGAAGAGTTTTCGGGACTTCATCGTCGTGCTAGGGTATTGTGTTTTTTTGCAGTGCCTTTTGGTATTCCCTGTTGCAATCTCTTGTCTGATATTTAGCGGGGTAATGTTTGCAAGTACAGAGAGCGACGGGAGATGTGTAGACTAAGTCCCGCTGGCGTATTTCCATTTCCGTTTTCAATACGAGGCAACCATGCTTCGAAATCAACACGGGTTTGTAATGCCATTTTTTCTCCAAACCCGTGTCCAGTAGAAGGCAATCAGCATCCTATTGTGCAGTGTGTTACGCCAATTCCCTTCCGGTACGGGGTACACGTCCTCCAAACGTGATAATAACAAAAAAAGGAAGTGTGTGCATACACGCACAATATAATGGATGGGTAATAAAACGCAAACAGCCTTACTAATAAATAAATAAAAAAAACACTTACCTAACAAAATTGTGCTTAAACACTTTATAGTACCAATCTGACTGGATGACTGACCACATTTTGAACTTAATGGATGAGAGACGTAAACACAAACATAATGAGACACAATATAAAAACTTACAAAGAACGATTAGATGTGAAATTAAAAAAGCCAAAGAAGAATGGATGAAGTCACAGTGTGAAGAACTAGAGTCGTACAGTCGTAGTCACAATGCATTTAAACTTCACAAAAAATTGAAGGAAATTACAGGCACTTCTAGAAGAATTACTCCATCATGTTGAGTTGACGATTCCAATAAATTGATATTGGATGAAAAAGATATTTTACAAACGTGGGAAAAGTATATTCATGATACATTCAAAGATATTAGACCTGACATTAATATTCCTAACGATCAATTTCATGGACCATCGATTTTAAAATCAGAAATTCTTCATGCGATAAAGACTTCAGAACATAGAAAAGCGTGCGGACCAGACGATATTCCAGTTGAGGTGTTAAAGCTCTTTTATAATGAAAATGTTGACTACCTGTTGAGGTTATTTAACTCTATATATGACACAGGGAATATACCCCAAGATTGGCTAAAATCCACCTTCGTGACATTAGGTACCTAAAAAACAATGCCCTAAGAAGTGCAGTGACTATCGATTAATAAGCTTGATGAGTCATGTCCTTAAATTATTCCTTAAAATAATACATGCCAGGATACGCGATAAGTGCGAGCAGGACTTGGATGACACTCAGTTTGGCTTCAGAAATGCGTTCGGTACGCGTGAAGCATTATTTTCTGTCGACGTACTATTGCAAAAGTGTCGTGACCAAAGAAAGGAAGTCTTTGCCTGTTTTATTGACTACGAAAAGGCATTTGACAGGGTAAAACATGCTGACCTAATGAAAATGCTTGCGGATTGTAACGTTGACACCAAAGACCAGAATTTCATTAAAAACCTGTATTGGTTCCAAACAGCAGAAATAAGACATGGGAATGAAAGATCTAATGCAATCGCCATTCAGCATGGAGTACGACAATGATGTATCCTGTCGCCACTATTATTTAATCTTTATTCCAACTATGTCTTCAAAAGAGCCCTAAGTAATACCCAGAAGGGTCTCAAGATCAACGGAGTTGTCATTAATAACATAAGATATGCAGATGATACTGTATTACTAGCTGACAGTATCAGTGACCTCCAAGACCTATTAGATCTTGTTAATAATGCTGGTGAGCAACTGGGCCTAACAATCAACGTCAATAAAACTAAATGGATGACTTTTGGACGACTAGATCACTCTGGATCAATGATTCAGTTAAATGGTTGTAATGTCGAAAAGGTGGAGAGATTTAGATACCTCGGCAGTATCCTCACGGAGACTCTTGACCCAGATATAGAGATTAGGTGCAGAATTGAAGCAGCAAGAACTGCATTCATAAAAATGAAATCCCTCTTCTGCAATGACAATATAAGCTTAAAACTAAGGCAGAGAATGCTAAAATGTTATGTGTGGTCGGTCTTGCTGTATGGTTGTGAAACATGGACCTTGAAAATAAATACCATGAACAGGTTAGAGGCTTTCGAAATGTGGCTTCACCGGAGAATGCTCAAGGTCCCATGGACCGACATGATCACCAACATAGAAATTCTCAGGCGGGCTAGAGCAGATAGGGAACTGCTTACATTAATTAAAATCAAGAAAATTTCATATCTGGGTCATATACTTCGAGGGGAGAAGTATCACTTGCTCCATTTAATATTGAAAGGCAAGATAGAGGGTCGCCGAGGGCCTGGTAGGAGACAAATGTCTTGGCTGCGAAACATACGAGAGTGGATCGGCATTAGAAGTGTGGAGGAGACCTTTTCAAGAGTGATCGCCAACGTCGGGGGGACCTGATAAGGCACATAAAGAAGAAGAAGTACCAATCTTATAAAATATTTTTTTTTAAATTAAATAAGCATGTCATCATAATTTTAAAAAACATCCCATTTTGAATGGTTTGTTTGGCAAAGCAGGGTTTATCTAGCGGATATGTGTAATTATTCTAATACATTTCTTTCCACGTTCTGCTGTTATAAATACAGGTACAAACTTGTCTATAATGCATTCACTTAACATGCCTCGTACTGAACACGGGTTTGGGGGGGGGGGGAATTGGCGTTACAAACGGAGGCGTCTACTAATATCTACAGGAATTCCAAAAACTGAACAAATCGGACTAATATCTATGAGAACCAAAATGAGGACGAATATCTACAGCTCAAACTGCTGACTAATATCTATGAGAACCAAAGTGAGGACGAATATCTACAGCACTGGCAGAGGTTGGATTTGCATATGTGTAGCATATTAGAATAACGTAATATTGCAGTTTGAAAACTTAATTTATGTATGTATGTATGTAAAAATCCATAATATCGTACTATTGGACACATTTAGCTGATTATTAAGCTGCCCTCTGTAGATATCAGTCCCACCTACGCTCCATAGATATTAGTCACCACTAGGACCGTCATAGATATTAGTCCGACCTTAGCTCTGTTAGTCCTCACTCTGAATTTCATAGATATTTGTCCAACACATGAGCTGTACATATTCGTCCGACATACAGGCTGTAGATATTAGTACCTACCTGGAGTCTGCACAGTAGGATGCCTTCTTCTGGACACGGGTTTGGTGGATAAATGGCGTTACAAACCTGTGCTGATTTCGAGGCATGGTTGTCTCGTATTGAACACGGAAAAAGAAATACGCATCCCGCTATTGGTTCGCATGAATCCTCCCATGAAATTAAAATTAATTTTCCCGCTGATGGCAGCTGAATGGTGCCGAGTCTATGTACTACTTACAAAGAATGTCTGCATATTTTAGCTAATCGTGTAGGTTGAGCTGTGAGTAATGCGGCACCCATATTTATACCCCCAGAAGCAGATTCCTACCCACCCTCATACCCTTTTCCTTCCCAGAACTTCCTCTCCTTCCTTTCCTAAAAATACCCTTTACACAGCATCCCCAAAGATGACATAGGCTCAAAGGGGAATTATTTTCCTCTGGACCTCCTGCGTGGAGCTAATGTTAAAAAAAATCTCCACACCTCCCAATGAAGTTTGACTGTCACCAGCACTATCTGCACATAATTACTAATTACCCGGCCGTTTACTCTATGTGGGAGTTATCAACAACCACCACTTTTGACATTATTTTCTGCGCGATGGCGAGGTGACTTGTGTTTTATCTCTAACGCGCCAGACGGAAAACCGATAAGGGCTTCGAGAACTACTTGAACAGTTTCCCACATTTATATATTTATTTGTAAAAACACCATAAAACCAATACATTGCAAAAGCGGCAAGAAAAGATACATAATAAGTGTAATACATTTAGTTAAAACATTAGTGCTATTTCACGCTTAAAAACGTTGTAGGAAATGTGGAAAATATCCACATTTCCTGCGAGGCAGTTAATTAACTTAGTGAGTCGTCCCAGAGGCATCACCATTGGTAAGTTAGTTCTGCACCTAGGAAGAATCAAAAGCCTGTGTTAGCGGCCTCGCGCGATATTATCCGGGACATAGAATCCTATTTCAGCCAGAATATCTGGTACCGATACGAAACCATTTAGAAGTTTATAAGCCATCAGCAGTAATGCGACATCTCTTCTGGAACTAAGGCTGCAGATGCCCAGCATCCCCGAGATAAATGCTGTTGGAAACAGCTATAGGTAAAAACCAAACACTATCATATAGATGTATCGTAAAAATTTCTTTTGTATTTTCTCGACCATTCGTATATAGACAATGTCCTCTGGCCCGCACATCTGAGATCCACTCTCGAGAATGCTAAGCACCAAGCTAAAGTAAAGCAGCCTTATTACTGTGAGGTCGGTCAATTCCTTTGAATTGTGTATGACAAAACCCAACGTCTTTGTGGCTGATTTACAGATCTTTTCAATGTGAGCATGAAATGTTAAGCGAGCGACATACACAATTCCTAAGTCCTTGCAAATCACCATGTGTTTCAATGACGTGTCTTTCATTTTATAATTAGAATATATGGTCTTTTCCTACTAAAAGAAGTGAGGCCAAACGAAGTGGGGAAGGGCTATTCAGATCTGGTCACCAAACATGGCTAAAGCTATTTCAAGAAAACGCACACGTTTTTTTTAAATTTTATTTTAATTGATTTAATATTTGTATGTGTATTACAATAAATATACTTACATTTTTATATGTTACAGGTTTTATAAAGGAACATAAAAATAACCTTTCCTCGACATAAAGAGACAGGGCCTTTGTGTTTGGTGAGGGAATTCATGCTCAATTATACTTAATCATATGCATAAGTAAATAATAAAATATGGAAAATAATAACAAAAATATTAGTAAGAAAAACTCAATATTTAACAATAAAAGATTTCAAGATATTAAATAAATAATAATAATACATGTGAACTCTTACAGTAGTTTCAGGAAATTTTTCAATTTAATTTGGAATTTATGATTATTTTCAATAAATATGCTTAGATTTAACAGGAGGTTATAGGTATTTTGAATGTGATTGGTATTAAATCTTGGTTTTTTATTATTATTCTGATATCTTACTGGTATATTGAATAGGGAGTTATTTACTTCTTCAAATTTTGCAAATTTACTTTGCGGCACCATTTTATTAATGAAATAATTAAAAACACTATGTTTTTACCACGATAATCTTTATTTAAAAAATCAACATGTTATTGGAAGTTATTAAGCTGTATTTCTTTAAAAGTTTATAATATTGAATATTTTTTACATATTTTGTATATTGTAGGTACATTGAATATTGAAAAGATTTTTTCAGTAGAAAATGTAGATAGTTTTTTCAGGATAACCTTAATTTACAATCATTAAACTATTTTGAGAGGATTTAAAATAAAATCATAAGTTCCTCCCCAGCCTATAAATACCGTATTGAAATATAGATAGAACAGTTGCATTGTACACTCTTTTTAGGTTTTCCAGTCTAAGAATATATCATGTCTTATCTTATAAATATATAAATGAATACATTTCCTAATTCTTTTGACAAGTTCACAAATAAATGTTTTCCAATTAAAAGTTTGATCTTCATGTACACCAAGATATTTAATTTTGGAAGTTGCGTTAAGTGTAGAACATGCTTGGTTACAAATAATTCCACTATATTTACTTTTGTGTATTATAATTTTACATTACAGTTTTGATTTAAATTTAGTGATAGAGATGGGGATAAATTGTTTTATCTTAAATCATCTCGTGCTTCAGTGAGGTTTCTTTAATTTTGTAAATGAAAAAAAAAGTAATTTTTTGACCTCGTAAAGCACAAAACTTAACATTTCTGAAAGTTGAAACCGAGTACCACTCTAGTCAACAACTGCATTTACACCTACCTGGAACTTTCTACAGCCATCAGTTTTCAGTTTCAATAATTTTTCAGATAAAAACAATTTCTTCGAGCCTAGTCAAGAGACACTAAGTGATCACTTACGAAGCACATATATATTTGTCGTGACATTCATTATTTTGAAAATGAAAAAGGTTTTGCTCCACTATGGGTGAACATGTGAATTTTTAGATTTGCCTTTGAAGAACATGAATAGTTGCACTCGGAACATGAAAAATGTTTTTCTCCACTGTGTTTAAACATGTGAATTTTTAGTTGTCTCTTTGTAGAACATGAATAGTGGCAGTCGGAACACGAAAAAGGTTTTTCTTCACTATGGGTGAACATGTGTTTTTTAAGATATGCTTTTGTAGAAAATGAATGGTTGCAGGTAGGACAAGAAAAAGGTTTTTCTCCACTATGAGTCAGCAAGTGCTTTTTTAGATATGCCTTTTGAGAAAATGTATAGTTGCACTCGGGACATAAAAAAGGTTTTTCTCCACTGTGCTTAAACATGTGATTTTTTAGTCTTCCCTTTGTACAACATGAATAGTTGCAGTCGGGACATGAAAAAGGTTTTGCTCCACTATGGGTGAACATGTGAACTTTTAGATTTGCCTTTGTAGAACATGAATAGTTGCAATCGGGACATGAAAATTTTTTTTCTCCACTATGCTTAAACATGTGAATTTTTAGTTGTCCCTTTGTAGAACATGAATAGTTGCAGTGGGAACAAGAAAAAGGTTTTTCTTCACTATGGGTGAACATGTGATCTTTAAGACTTGTCTTTGTAGAACATGAATAGTTGCAGTCGGGACACGAAAAAGGTTTTTCTCCACTATGGGTGAACATGTGATGTTTTAGATATGCCTGAGTAGAAAATGAATGGTTGCAGTTAGGACACGAAAAAGGTTTTTCTTCACTATGAGTCAGCAAGTGCTTCTTTAGATATGCCTTTTGAGAAAATGAATAGTTGCACTCGGTACATGAAAAAGGTTTTTGTCCACTGTGTTTAAACATGTGAATTTTTAGTTGACCCTTTGTAGAACATGAATAGTTGCAGTCGGAACAAGAAAAAGGTTTTTCTTCACTATGGGTGAACATGTGATCTTTTAGACTTGCCTTTGTAGAACATGAATAGTTGCAGTCCGGACACGAAAAAGGTTTTTCTCCACTATGGGTAAACATGTGAATTTTTAGACGTGCCTTTTTAGAAAACGAATAGTTGCAGTCGGGACATGAAAAGGGTTTTTCTCCACTGTGGGTAAACATGTGTCTTTTTAGATCTGCTTTTCTAGAACATGAAAAGTTGCAATCGGAACAAGAAAAAGGTTTTTCTCCAGTATGGGTGAACATGTGATATTTTAGATGTGCCTTTGTAGAACATGAATAAATGCAGTCGGGGCACGAAAAAGGTTTTTTACCACTATGCTTAAACATGTGCATTTTTAGTTGCCACTTTGTAAAACAGGAATAGTTACATTCGGGACATGAAAATTGTTTTTGTCCTCTTTGGGTCGGTAAGTGTTTTCTGAGATCTGTATTTTGAGAACATGAATGGTCGCAGTCGGGACATGAACAAGATTTTTCTCCAGTATGAGTGCGCAAGCGAAGTTCTAACGTTGACTTACGAGAGCAGTTACATTTACAATGTAGACAAGGGAATCGTTTTTCCCCAGTATGCGTCTTTAAGTTTGGCAATGAGTCTGAAAAAGATTGCGGATAAAGCTTAATAAGTAAATAACAGTAAGTAAAAAAATAAAAATGGGAAAATTCGTAGAGCACGAATTGTTAACTTTCAAACAAAAATAGATTTTACCTGCAGCCGGGGTAACTCTGTCAGATGGCTCTACGCATTCCTTTTTAACTTCCGGAAGGTCTATGTCGATTTCAATGTAAGGAATTCCCCCACCAAATCCTTCTCCGGGTTCTGGTTCGGCCTTGATGGTATCAAACTCCACTTTAATGCTACCTGAAGAAACAAAATCACAGTATGTACATTTATTTGCAAAGACGAACTACCCATTATATTCAAGTACGGCCCTATTAGAAAATATAACAAAATATATTGTTTTCATCAAAAAAATATAAAATCAAAATATAAACGACCAAAAAAACCATTTACATAACTTGTTGAAGCGGAACTTTAGAAAAATTCTTCGAGGTTAAATGAGGTGTGTAGATGCAAAGGCAGCAATCTCCAAAATATCGAAAAAAAAGTTATGAATGCAGTTCCATAGAGATTCAAATTGTGCATCTAATAAGTTCATTGGTTAGTTACAAACTCAACTTATTCCTATCAAAATCCGAGTTTGAAAATACGTATTAAAAGCAAAGGCAGCAATCTCCACGTTCTTTTCAAAGCAAACATAGCATTCTCCATTTCGGCCAATCAAATTCATAGGAAGTGTCACGTGACAAGATGGCCGCTCCATACTAAAGTATCATTTGGTGCTGATTTTTCTATGCGAGTTTTTGATGTTTTGAAGTATGTAAAAGTGTGTTTGGAATAAATATTTACGATAATTATTAAAGGTGGATTGTCACCCGACCCTAGCATTATCAAAAGACGCCCGCAAACCTATTATTAAGTCTGAAAATTGGAAACGAAATGTTACAAAAATATCAAGAAATGTTGCTGTCACATTTCATTTTGGCTTGGAGGAAAGCATTATAACTCACAAAAATATTTAAAATAATCTATTTATTTTTCACTTTTGCACTTTTTATTTCAAAAATACCTAGTATCAGTTAGATAATAATGAGAAGTAAGTATTTTTGTTTCCGGAAATGGAAAATAATGTATTTTAGTAGCTATTTCATTAAAAATCAGACAATTTGACATCTTTTCTTCATGCCATGT
Source organism: Limnephilus lunatus (assembly GCA_917563855.2). NCBI lineage: Eukaryota > Metazoa > Arthropoda > Insecta > Trichoptera > Limnephilidae > Limnephilus > Limnephilus lunatus. Next base: position 25,188,694 of record OU830595.1, on the reverse strand, counting down.
TTGATGTTTTAACGGCCTCCATGGTCCCGAGGTAACACTCACAATCTGAAGGTCGCGGGTTCGAACCCGGCGTGCGCAAATAAATTTTATTTGATTAATTTGTGGTATTCAAATAATTAATTCACTTTTTAATAATATGTAGTATGTATATATTTTTTATATGAGCTCCACACAGGAGGCCTTTTCCTCAGGGCCTATATCATCTTTGGATATGGTGTGTGGAGGGTTTTTTTTAAGGAAAGGAAGAAAAGGGAGTTCTGGGAAGGAAAAGGGTTTAAGGGGTGGGTAGGAACCTGGGGTTCAGTGTGTCTTGGTCTTCGGCCTCCACGACTTCTCATCTCACAAATCTCACCCCATGAACCTGCTAAATCACCAAACGTAGCGAACCACTTGGGGTGACCCATGACAGAGGTGTTGGTTATCCAATAAAGGTTTCCGGGGCGGCGGTACCCATTCCCGCCTCCCTAAATATTTGCGGCACGCTCAAGACTGGAAGATACCCTCACTATCGCCCTGGTGTAAGACCACCATTCAGAATTGAAACGTTGCTTCAAATGACTTTAGCCGTGTTTGGTGACCAATAGCCAGGTACTTCCCCTTCTTCCTTCCCCCATCTCCTTCCCCTCTCCACTAACTTCAGCCTCACAACATACCCCAATTGGGGATGCCATAGTCTCACTGGCTCCAGACGGGAGCAGTTGGTATTCATATAAAAAAATGTGCGGTATTCATATAAAAAAATTAAAAAAATATATTTTGACACAATAATATTAAAATAGTTATTCAGGCTAGTTTTTATTTTCCTCATTTTCTATTCTTTTTTTTTTCATATTTTTGCTTCACTTTCTGAATTTTAATTATTCAGAATATTATGTATCATCTTTTCTCTTATTTTTTGCTCCACGCATAATAACACCTGTTTTCTAGAAAAAAAATGTTCAATAATATCTTCAAAAAGTTTTTTTGCAATTACCCCTTATTGAGTTATAAAGTATTCCTTGAAGCCAGTCAACACAAAACAAAGATGGCGGTTTTTTGGGAAGGTTTGTAGCAAACACAGCAATCTCCAACACTTGGTAGCAAAAGCAGCAATCTCCGGATTAAAAAGTTATTTATCTTTTTATAGGCGTGCATTAAACAAAATCGGATGATGCAAATAATCTATGATATCAAACTGCTATTTAAGGTAATTTTTTCAGCGTTCTGTGAAATCCCATTTAATATGTACAAGTTTTTTGCCTTTTTCTCAAAAACACAAAAGTGGGAGATTGCTGCCTTTGCATCTACACACCTCAAATTTAAGAAATAGAAAGGACCCAAGAGGTCTGTTTCAGGAACCGATTTTTCAAGAAGAAAACCGTACTTTTGATCCCCTGAGCCCCTTCAGAACGGAGTTTTGTAGTTTATTGTCTACTAAAACAATATTTTCCAGCATCAAATAGACATGTATAAGTTATATTACACAAATAACTTATTTCATGTATGAGATGAGGTGTTAACTTAAGTAATCGGGAGCTTTTGAGAGTATTATTTTTTTTTATTTTTTTTTTATTTTATTAGGAACAATTACAGATTAATAACATAACATGCATTAAAGAAAACAATTATAATAATTAGGTTATAATCCAATAACAAATGTTCACATCTTGCCCAAATAGTAAATAAAAAAGTCAATAATTATTAACTTTCTTTCTTCTTTTTTTACCTAATATTTTAGAGATGGGAACTAGATAAACTGTCTAAGAATAATCTAGATATATTGTCTAATACTGTGTAATATATAAAAGATACAGATTAGATAAGATAAGAAGAAAAAAACATGAAAAGTAGAAAGAATTAATATATTTACGTATAATAATAATGATGAAAACTGGGATAAACCAGACGTAGGGTCGAGAAATAATATATACATTAATAAAATTGAAAAATTTAAAAAAACAAGTAAAAGTAAAATAAAAGTAAAATGATAGTAAGTACTCACAAAAAAATAAAATAGTAAAATATAGTGTACGCATATAGACATATACGTATTACATTCTTTTTAAATTTCTAATACTAAATCAATACAATTTCAAAATCAAATATAAGATAAAGTATGTTTTTTTCAGTCTTCTGTAAAGATACATTTTATAAAATTTATACATTTAAAAATAATGTAATACGTATATGTCTATATGCGTACACTATATTTTACTTGTTTTTATTTTTATTTTTTATTAATGTATATATTATTTCTCGACCCTAAGTCTGGTGTATCTCAGTTTTCATCATTATTATTATACATACATATATTAATTTTTTTTACTTTTCTTGTTTTTTTTCTTATCTCATCTTATCTGTATCTTTTATACATTACTCAGTATTAGACAGTATATCTAGATTATGATTGAAATTATTGACAAATATTATAATCAATAATTATCAGCCTGAAACACTCATCTACATTGAAAAAATCTTCCGAGAAAAGATACTGGCCGCCAACGGGAATTGAACCCGTGACCTTCTGATTGCCAGTCAGCAGCTCTGACCACTGAGCTATGGCGGCTTACCAAATACCCGCCAAATAATTCAATATATACTAGTGTTTCATTCGACAATTACTTATTATTACATTTTTCCAACTGAAAACAACCAACTTTATTTTTGTGAGAGAGGTATGGTTAATACTAAATCTCCCGCAAGGTGGCGTCGAGACTAATTATGTCTGCATTTTTTGCTGAAATACTTTAACTTGTCAAATATTAATTATTATTTTTAATTGATAAACTAACGTTTAAACAAGATTTTTATGCATAGCACAAAGGGTATATAACAAATATTATAATCAATAATTATCAGCCTGAAACACTCATCTACATTGAAAAAATCTTCCGAGAAAAGATACTGGCCGCCAACGGGAATTGAACCCGTGACCTTCTGATTGCCGGTCAGCAGCTCTGACCACTGAGCTATGGCGGCTTATCAAATACCCGCCAAATAATTCAATATATACTAGTGTTTCATTCGACAATTACTTATTATTACATTTTTCCAACTGAAAACAACCAACTTTATTTTTGTGAGAGAGGTGTGGTTAATACTAAATCTCCCGCTAGGTGGCGTCGAGACTAATTATGTCTGCATTTTTTGCTGAAATACTTTAACTTGTCAAATATTAATTATTATTTTTAATTGATAAACTAACGTTTAAACAAAGCACCCTTTGTGCTATGCATAAAAATCTTGTTAAAACGTTAGTTTATCAATTAAAAATAATAATGAAATTATTGACTTTTTTATTTACTATTTGGGCATGATGTGAAAATTTGTTATTGGATTATAACCTAATTATTATAATTGTTTTCTTTAATGCATGTAATGTTATTAATCTGTAAAAGTTCCTAATAAAATAAAATAAAATAAAATAAGAAATAACAGAATAAGTAATGAGCTACAAGAGAGGACATCAAAAATAAGGATATATGAATATGTCCTGTCTAAGAAATATTCCAAAACGGATAAGAATTCTGAACAACTGAAATTAAGTTTCAACATATTCTTACTTTGTAATGAAACTTACTGGTTGTCGGAGTACTCGCCGCGTATTGCAAAGATTCCTTTTTCAAATCCGGGAGGGCAATATCAGTACACGGCATTTCACCTCCACCCTTTTCCTGGGACCCTGGTTCCACCTTGATGGAAACTCTTTTTGTGTTGGGTAGATCCATGGCCTTCTGTGATAGCGTGCTGATTTATTAAAAACGGTGGTAGGTAAGAAATGCAAAACCTGTATAAATAAACGTAAAATCTGTATTTCAGGGTGAGAAGTAATTAAATAAACTTTGTGATGTCTATTAATGACAATGAGAAAAAGCAACAAAAAATGTGATGTAATCCCTAATGATATCGAATTAGTTTGTAATGTAATGCTTAATAAACGGTAAAATGGTGTTTTAAAGTATATGAAATGTAGAATGAATAGTTAAAATCCGTAAAGATAATGAAAATAACAATTATTTGACCACCATAACACGGGCATGTGCCTGGCAAGTCGGTCGAAAAATCCACAAATTATGTTAATTACTGGCAAAGAAATTAATAAAGAAAAATGTAAAAAAAATGAACATAGGTATGTAGAATTTAATAAGAATAAGAATACAGGAATTTAATACTATTTCAAGTTTGCATATGCTAATTGCAGGATTGAAATATTGACTGATTTATTTGTTCTTATTTACCAGGGTGTTGACAAGCTCAAAAATGACTTGTCAAACAATTATTTGCAAAAATATCACGTAAATATACATAACAGTTGTTATCGTGACCGTAGCCACACAAGGTGTAGAACTGTCGAATTTACTATGGTGTAGTTTTCCATGAGTCGAACCAGTTGATACAATATCATCTGAGAGGTAGATTCTCTCAGTATCACCCTGGTAAAAGACCACCATTCAAAACCGAGAGAAATTGCCTTAAAAAGCTTTAGGCGTTTTTCGGGACCATATCATATATTAATATAAACATACCATTGGTTTCTGTATGTCAAGGCGTAAAGTAAAATATACTTGATAATGTCAATGATTAACAATGAGTAAACGCAAGACATGTAATGATGTAATACCTAATGGAATTGAATAATAGGAATAAGTTTAAACTTTCCATTCAGTGTAAATATTTAATAAACTTACTAATAACTTTGTTGCCATTTGTGACAGCGGCTGTAAATCTTCAATGAACAACACCATGTACCACCTGGTTAGTGTTGGTTAGCTCAATAATGTTGTACATGTAGTAGTATATTCTTATAATAAATATACCCGAATAAGTGGCTAAAGTCTTACTTAATCAATATACCATGAAAACACTTAACTTACAAGACAACAAATCAGATGTGTTGAAGAAACGTCACTAGAAAAGTACAAGTGCAAGAATGTGATTAACTTCGGGATAGAATTGTGATTTTCAATGAAGTGACTTAAAACCATAAAAATATATAAATGGAACACATATATTGTGAAGATAATACACTACTGAAGATAGTACTCCAGAAAAGAGCAACAAAAGGATCGGGATAATGTGTAAGACACAATGGACACTTATTGCAGATCAGTGATGCCATATTCCAAAAATGAAAAAACCGCATTTCACTGGTGAAAAACCATATTTGTAGGGGTAAACAAACTTAGTTTTTTGTAAGCTTTATTTGAAAATTAATAGGGGAACAACAAAACCTACCTTATAAATCATTTTTAATGTATTATAAAAAATAATTTATTTATTTTACTTCACCCGTCGAATTTCGAACTGTCTCAGAATCAATAACTGTTGTGTTTACTACTTTTTAGCTGAATTAAATTCAGTTTTTATTATTAAGTTAAAAATTACAAAATGAAGCAATTATCGATACGCAACTATCCGTGTTTAGTTTTTGTCAGTATCAGAGATGAACGGATTTATGTATTTTGTGATTTTCTTACTTTCCACTTATAGGAATTGCGTTTCATTTTCTTTATAAGTGTGATTGGAGATTTATGGGCCGTTTTCGCAAGATTTTGGTCGCTAGAGGCGCTAATGTTCTACCGGTCCAACTTTTTGTGTTTAACTGTCAGATCCCATACAATTTTTAGGCCGTTTGACGCAATTTAGTGTTTTTAAATATTACAATAATGCCGTCAACCTGTTGTAGTGTTCCTATGTGTAGAAATAGGGGTGGGCGCGAATTTCCCAAAGATAGAGTCTTGTAAGCGAAATAGATTCATTTCATCAGGCGTTCTAAATTGGCACCTCATTTCATGGACACCTCTGCAGGGTTGCCAGTTGCCATTGCTTATGTTCTAAAATACCCGCATTTTTTTATTTTGAAATAAAAATGATGACATTCAAAATGAATAATAAAATAAAAAATTCAATGCGGTGAGCCGTTGTCTAGTAGGAAAAAGGGAAACATAAAAAACATGGTAAGTAATTTAAATGAAACAAAAAGAGTTAGTTGAAGAAAAGAAGATAAAGTAGTATTTTAGTGTTACAATATAATCTTAACCCATTTTAAAAATTTATTTTGTTATTTGATATTGAGACCTAAAATTGTAAGCAGTGTAGTCAAGTTTTAATAAGCAATTTACATCATTAACCTAAATAAGAATACATATGGGTGATGTAAAATAATTACCTCCTTTCATCAATTACTGCATCATGCTTTTTGGGTTAACATTTTGTTTGAAAGATTATATTTCAAACTTCCTCATTCTTTTTTAATCCCTTCTCGAGTAGCCATTAATGCTAACACGTACCACAGTATATGTATGAAGGCGATTTCTATTTTCTGTATTAAAATTTCCACTCAACGGAAGCGTTGGAGAACGGCAACACGAGCAATAAACGTATTTTACAATTTTTAAATTTGGGAACAAGCATCGTCCCGTATTGTTTAAAGGCCAAACACTTTAGCCCAGCAACTTTCAGCATCGTCATCTACATTCAGACCATGTAGGGATAAATCAAGAATAGAGGGTTCCTTCTATCGTAGAAGTTCTATGACAAGCAAATTCATGTGTCTTCCAAGTAAGGGTCCCGAACTTCAGGAATCCCCCGACTATTATTGTGTAGAAATAAAAAAAATGTTACAATGCTGCCTTAAAATAAACTACAAAATCTTCCACCGAAATTAAATATTTTTCAAAAAGGTTGGATAATCATAAAATGCCCAGAATTCTTACAGAATAACCAATTCTAAATTTTTTTTTAAATTCCCCGCAATTTGGGGAATTACCCACAAATCGGCAGCACTGCACCTGTGGGACACTTGACACATGGGATACGCATACTATGATATTCAATAATATCATAGTATGCGTATATACGTATATACGCCAGTCCATAGATTTGGTCGACAAAGATGACAGCGGGACCGGTAAACACCGTGCTGCCATCTCTCTCCATATGTTGGAATCACTCGGAAAACGGCCCATTAAAACTATAGTATTTTTCCTTTGGAGGGGTGCAGGCATACGTTTGCCGTTTGGGTAAAACTTTACCTAACGGCCGCAAGCCGCCTCACTTTTAATAGGCATACATTTAAAGAAATAAACTACCCATAAACTTAATTACCAAAAGAAACATCGGTTTCAGTCCGGATAGACGGAAAAAATATACATTTAAATTCGATTTTTATTCAATCAAAGTTAAAAACTTCCATTGCCGCCATTTTTGTTTTGTATGGATTTGACATTTGCGAAGTTTTGTTTCAAACTAAATACGCATGAATTACTTAATTTACCTAAACTAAGAACCTAACAACCTATTTTGTGAAGGTAAATAGTTGTTTCTTGTGTTAATTATTGAAATGAAGTGTGATTTCCATAATCCGTGCTTAAAAATGCGTCTGCTTACGGAACAATTAATGCCGTTTGTCTCATTTTCGATTATTGATATTTAGTGATACGCGCAAATGTGACCGGCAATTATTAACGTCGCGAACATTCAGGCGATAAAGCACCGAAGCTTCGTGACGATGCACGCAGGTGCGGCCCTAGCATAAGAACAAGAGCAAAAAAATCAGCGGATTGACGTTTTTGAATTTTTGGAATTCACTCACTATTCAATATTTTAGTTATCACAACATTGCGTCAGCTCTTTCAAAAGATGATAATGAGTTCCATACAAAGTGTATGAGGAAACGAATTTTCTTAGGTAAATTTTGGATAGGGCCTGACACGCTTATTACGAATAATTTTTAGAAAAAAACTTTATATTCGCCTTAATTACTATAAAAGGAAACTTTTTGCATTTCGGGCGGCGGAAAATTATGCATTTTAATTTTCAATTGCGTAAATCCAAAATTCACTTCGCGAACCGGTCGGCGCCTGTCAGCGGCCATTAGGTACGTCACTGTTATGTTGGTATCACTGATGCAACAAGAGCTAAATACGACCGTAGCCATCTTTGGACATGTCAATATTTCTGAATCTCACCCAATTTAACACTCCCGTTTCCGCGGTGCGATTTTAGTCTACAACGCTCTTTAAAATATCAATAACTCCTTAAATATGTTAATCATTAAACCTACATTTTAGGTATTCCTAAAAAATATATTTTTGCATTCGTCAAAAATACTTAAAAAATTGTGATGATTCTGTATAAAATGATAAAAATGTTTTCCTAAATATCGACACATTTTTGTGTCAGATAGAGACAACTAATTTCAAATTTATATGGGAATAACAGAGAAAACAAAACATTAATTCATTCAAACCTCATAAACCTACGTGCAATATTACGATCTCTTTTTAGTTATGTATAACAAAAAGAGATGTAAAATAAAACGTTTAAATATTTTGCCTATCTGTAGAGACTATTTTACTTCTCAAAGTTGACATGATATTACGTGTGTCGTCTCTTTCTAGTGCATTAATTTGAAATGTCGAAAAACAGAGATGACAATATTAATTATCTTACTGCAAAAAACTTAAGTTGCTAGACTTTCCGTTTACATTAAAAAAAGAGCCACAAAAAAAATAAGGAACCACATCGGAAGGTTCGGCCGACCGACCATCTTAGCCTCAAACCAGATTAATTTTTTAATCCCTTTCTGCATATTTCCTTAAAGTTGACGACAACATGGGACGAGTGTAGGCAATCGGACAAGGGGGATGTTTTTTGCTTAGTTTTATGGGTTTTGGGTTATTTGCAGGGTCATGTCACATAAGTTGAAAATAAATGTTTAAAGGTATTATTTAATTTTATTTTTATCAAATAATCTTGTGGAAGACTTGATTTTCAAGGATGTAAGACATTAACAATGCAGCGTTTTTTTTTTCATTGGCTCGTTACTGGAGGCCTTGAGGTAAATATTTCCCCTCAGGGTCTATGTCATCTTTGGGGATGACCTGTGGAGGGTCTGTTTAGGAAAGGAAGGTAAGGAAGTTTAGGAAAGGAAAAGGTTATAAGGGATGGTAGGAATCTGGGTGTCAGTGTGTCCAGGAGTGACGGACGTATTAATCCATCACTTCCACTGCGGTGAAAGGCGATGTTCCGAGAGATAACATCTGAAGTCAAAGATACTCCGTCAACCATTCTCTCTCGATCCGGCCTGCCATGCAGCTGGTAGGCAGATGCATTCGCCACCAAGACCCGGACAAACCTCAACCCACGAACCTGGGTACCCCTACTAAGTCACCAAACGTAGTGACCTACTTGGGATGAACAATGGCAGAGGTTTTGGTCATCTAATAATAGTTCTCGGGGCGGCGACAAGGTTGTAGCCAGAGAAAAATTTCGGGGGGGGTTTTGTTTGGTGGAACAGTGTTTATAGAAATATGCAGTGGCGGACTAAGGGGGGGGGGGGAGGGGGTGGTCCGCCCGGGCCCCTAGTCCTGGGGGGGGCCCAAACGCTTCCATGTTTCCCTGATCAATTCCTAAACAAGGCTTTAAGGCACCAGGACACTAATAATTTTGTCATTTTTTTAAATTTCATTTACTGAAAGATTCACTTCTTAAGGATGCTCTCACCAAATATTTTAAGGAAATTCGTAAAATTGACGGAGATACAGCATTTTATGTGAAACCGTTTGAAACAGTTTGTATGCTGAATTATCCTTCAGAAAAACTTTTAACGCGTTTTTGACGAACTTTTTATATGTTTTTCATCCTGATTGACAACCTATAAAACTATATATCCGATTTGCATGCACCAAGTCTTATACTGTCCGAAAATCGAGTGTCTTTGGCACCACGCACCACGTAAGGGAATTTTGATGTCTAAAAAAAAGAAAAAACATTATTTTTGATTTTTGTATGGAAAATTTTCAGCGTTCATAAAAAAATAGAATGGGTCCCTCTAATTGGATTTTCAAACAGTATAAGACTTGGTGCATGCAAATCAGATGTGTATATTAGTTTTTCTAATATGTTGTCAACCAGCCGAGCGATTCCGTATCTTTTGTGGGATCGATATTGATAACGGACGTTATCTCCTGTCAGATTTGTGTGATTTTTACATATTTACTTTCACATATTTAAGTTTAGATCGATTCAAATACGAAATCCTGCAAGTACCTACGCATAATTATTTATTCATCTAATGTACGCTATACATAGAAAAAGCAAATAAAAGAAATAAAAATTACACAAATCTGACAAGAGATTACGTCCGCTATCTAATAACGATCCCAAAAAAAATACGGAAACGCTCGGCTGGTTGAAAAACGTTGTTTCGAGAAAACCGCGTACGAAGTTTTAAAGGATAATTCAACACACAAATTGTTTAAAACGGTTTCATATAAAATGCTGTATCTCCGTCAATTTTACCAATTTCCTTAAAACATCTGGTGTTAGCATTATTAACAAATGCATCTTTCAGAAAATGAAATAAAAACTGTCAGAAGCTGCAAAATGATTTGCAACGTTTGAACACGTATTGTAATGCCCATTGTCTGGAAATAAATATATCTAAGTGGTTCGTCGTGCCCCAGAAATAAAAACACATTTAATCAAGTGAAGACAATATTAACGAAACTCAATCGAAAATCTGGAGACAGAAAAATCAGAAAAAGATATTGGTTCCACTGGACTTGAACCCAGGGCCCTTTGCTGACATGGCAAGAGCTCTACCAACTGAGCTATGGAATGGGTTCCAATGGGTTCCATAGCTCAGTTGGTAGAGCTCTTGCCATGTCAGCGAAGGGCCCTGGGTTCGAGTCCCAGTGGAACCAATATCTTTTTCTGATTTTTCTGTCTCCAGATTTTCGATTGAGTTCTATTTTGAACACTTTCAATTCTACTTTTGTGTATTGCATAGCCTGGGTTCCACACTTGAGATGCGTATTCAAGCATACTACGAACGTATGAGAAGTAAAGAATGTTGAAAGAAATAAGATCTTTGAATTATTTACAGGAACTGGTTATGAAACCAAGCATAGTAAATGCTTTAGGGACTATGTGGTTGATATGTTTATTGAAATTCAGTTTACTATCAAGTATATTCTATAAGATCCTTAATTTTTGATTTGATGGATAATGGGTTGATGATTAATTGAGTATTCGTAGATAAATAAGTTTTTTTTAATTTTTATTTTTAACTTTATTGGAACCCATTCCATAGCTCAGTTGGTAGAGCTCTTGCCATGTCAGCAAAGGGCCCTGGGTTTAAGTCCAGTGGAACCAATATCTTTTTCTGATTTTTCTGTCTCCAGATTTTCGATTGAGTTTCGCTAATATTGTTTTCATTTGATTAAATAATATAATTTGAGATTTTACTCATAAAGTTAAAAATAAAAATTAAAAAAAACTTATTTATCTACGAATATCTACTCAATTAATCATCAACCCATTATCCATCAAATCAAAAATTAAGGATCTTATAGAATATACTTGATAGTAAACTGAATTTCAATAAACATATCAACCACATAGTCCCTAAAGCATTTACTATGCTTGGTTTCATAACCAGTTCCTGTAAATAATTCAAAGATCTTATTTCTTTCAACATTCTTTACTTCTCATACGTTCGTAGTATGCTTGAATACGCATCTCAAGTGTGGAACCCAGGCAATGCAATACACAAAAGTATAATTAAAAGTGTTCAAAATAGATTCTTAAGATACCTTAACTTCCGCTTATTTTGATGTCATGTTAGTAATGAAGGCTCTGCAAAGTTCTTAAATATACAGACGTTAACTTGCCGAAGAAATATAGCAGATTCGGAAATGTTATTTAAAATTACACGTAACTTAGTTGATAGTCCTGATCTTCTTCAACGCCTATCATTCCATTTTCCAAATCGCAACAGCAGGCAGTCGCTTACTTTTAATCTCCCTCTTTGCAAGACCAATTCCAAACAGAACTCATTTATCTACAGATCCACACACTCATTTAACTTAAATTATTGCCACATTGACATTTTTAACTCGACTTTACGTGACATAATATAAAACGAAAACTCACTAAGCAACATGACTCAAACTAAAAAGTTCAATCCCTATATATTCTCGTCCTTCGCCTGTTAATCCTAATTCTATGTTCCTCCTCCCCCCTCCCCTTTCATATATTGTAAAAAAAAAAATTAATTAAGACAACACTCTTACAATGTCACACTTTATCATTCATTCACTATCATCAGTGGAAAGTTCATAATTGGCATAATTAACTATCTTACTATTGTGTTATTGTGTAATCTTTATAATAACTTTCCCTAAAATAAAATAAAAATTTAAAAAATAAGTAAAAATTAAACTAGGGGGGAGGAGGGGGGGGGGGTGGCTCAATCAGCTTTGGCTCCCCGGGCCTCTGACGGGCTTAGTCCGCCACTGGAAATACGTGAAGTTTTTTTTTTTAAATTGATGAAAGAAATTAAATGGTGTTATGTATAAATCTTATCACATATTTTTATAACTACAAAATTAAATTTAGTCTTTTCTTTGCAACGAGCAAATCAATTACCTCGTCGGTGTCAATGAATCGACCACCATAACACGGGCATCAGCCTAGCATGGTGGTCGAAAAATCCACAAATAATGTAACCATAACATTTATGCCATGAATAAAGAAAAAATTAAAAAATGTCAATTGACTTTCCTGGCCTTTGGAATTTCTTAAATAAATTTTGAGGCGTTTCAGAGAAGAAAAAGTCCTTTAAAGGGTACATGAGGAAACAGGCAGTGTCACCAAGATTTTTAAAACTTTGTGAATGTTTGGAAATAAGGGCTGGTTGCATTCTCCAAGAGCTGCAATAGCACATGTTGGTCGATTTAGTTAAGATTATTTCAGCCATTTTATCCTCCACATTTCTAATTCAGCCTTTACAGAGTCCCATTCCAAATATTTTTTATAGAGCTCAAAGTAGTATTCTTGATAATTAAGTTGGTTTTTGCAACGTTGAGAGATGATAATATGGATCTATGATTTTTGAATCTAGAACGAAACTGATCAATCGAATCATCCAAAAGTGAAATCATGACAGTAACTCTAAAATAAGTTTCGGGATCATTTGTGTTGTAGTTTGCCCCATGCTTTTGGCGTGACGGTATTTGCGGAATTTTGATTTCCTCTTTACAGTTCTAAGCAAATTCTGAGCTTTCTTGTAAAGTTCAGCAACTTTGGAATCGGTATTTTGACGAACATCTTCAATAGTTTTTAAAATTAAATCGACATGTTGATGTAAACAGCTGCTAAATAGCATAAGGGAGATTGAAGTATTTTGCATACAGTAAGTGTGTATGGAAACAACGACGTGAAATATATATTTTTTAATATTTTTCTCAAAAAAATTTTGATCAGCTGTATTCGGATAAAATAAGGTCCTTTCTCCATAGACCTTTCACTATCAAGTATACCACAGACAATATACAGAAATCGAAAATATTCTATGTTGACTCGAATAAGTATCCCTCACGGCAGTATCAACTAAAAAAACACGCAGGATTCCCGCGATTATAAGCTTTACGATTTTTTCATATTTTTTAAAATAAATCCTACAAATAGGAGAAAAACGGTAAAATACAGGTCAATTCATTGACCATATAGCACTATAATAAGTTTGTTAGAATTCGAAGGTATGATTTTTCAATGTTGGCGAAAAATTTAAAAATGAAATTCTGGGAAATCGCGAGCAATCGAGGCAAATTTATTTATTTCGCGTGATCCCTCCAATGGCTAAGCAACATAAGATTATAGCAAAATTACTTGAAATGACTGGTCTCAGAAAAGAATAAGCCTTTGATGGTGTTTCATAATCCATGTCACTGTTTACGTCTTCGAGTGTATCAACAATAACTTTATAGATTTCCTTGAATCTTATCAACCCATCATGATTTTCAACGGGTCTCGCACATTGCCGTAAGGGTTTTCCATTGTGTTTCAGGGATTTTTCCCCCAATATTTATTTCTAAGCACTTAACACAGTGGCGTACCGTGGGGGGGGCGGGGGGGGGCGGCCCGCCCCGGGCGGCACTTTTGGGGGGGCGGCAAAATTTCACAATCAATAATCATCTTGTAAAAATTTGGATTGGGGAAGTCGCGGGTTCTATTCTCGCGTCAGGACTTAAAAGTTTTTTCTAGTTTATAGTTTCTTAACATCTTTCTTAAGTTTTATTTACTGTTAAAATCAAAATATTAATGACAGACGTTTTGTTTTTATTTCTAACACATACATTATTTTTAAATAAAAATGTAAATGGCAACAGTATCATTTTAGCTCTAATTGATAGTCGATTTGTGTTTTATATTCGTGAAGCTTTGCGCGCCCTGCTGAAAGCGCACAAAAAATTACACTTATACGGTTTTCTTCCACGTATATATCACGGTGATGTATTTTAAATTTATTATCACAGAAAAGTTAAATAGCTGACAGGTGTGTGCATACTTATTCGAATTGCAGTTATAAAATTCTAGATGCACACTATCTATGTGCTGCCAGAATCAAAGAAAAACCATTTTTATGTTCTGAGTGAAGTTTTAATTCACCGCATACATATTTAATTAAAAGCAGTTTTGTGTTCAAAATGTATAATTCCAGTTGTGGATTCATCTGACGACACATTTCGAAGGAAAACATTATATATTTAAAGTGCTTTATAAAATTCTTGCAGACAATTTATGTGCCGCCAGAATCAAAGAAAAAACATTTTCATGTTCCGAGTGTAGTCTTAATTCACCGCTTAGAGATTTAATTAAAACCCCTTTTGTGTTCAGAATGTAAAATTCCAGTTGTGAATTCATCCGACGACACATTTCGAAGAAAAAACTTATTTGAAGTGCTTAATAAAATTCTTCCAGACAAGTTATGTGCCGCCAGAGTCAAATAAAAACCTTTTTCATGTTCTGAGTGTAGTTTTAATTCACCGGATACAGATAAAATTTAAGCCAGTTTTATTGTTCAGAATGTAAAATTCCAATTGTGTATTCATCTGCTGACATATTTCGAAGGAAAACATAACTTTTTTCGAAGTGCAAATATAAAATTCTAGTTGCAGACAATTTATGTGCTGCCAGAACCAAAGAAAAACCGTTTTCACGTTCTGAGTGTAGTTTTAATTCACCGCATACAGATTTAATTAATAAATATTTAAAAAAAAAAAAAAATTAAAAAAGGATCACTACCCCCCCCCCCCCCCCCCCCCCTGAAGAAGTACCTATATAGGGGGGGGGAGGGGCGGCAAAATTTTCCTCCGCCCCGGGCGGCTGATACCCACGGTACGCCACTGACTTAACAGTTCGTTTTGCCGAGGACATGATAAAATTTCCAATCGATGTTTTAGTACCAATAGAATTTCGAATAGGCTGAACCTGGCAAGAATGACATAGAGCCAAATTCAACTTCAGTGAGCTGCAATGAACGTATAAGACTTCTGAATGTGACTTACAAATTAGTGCCTGCACATTTTTAAAACTTCCTTTCATCGAAGAAGCTCCATTATATCCTTGTCCGATTAAATATTCGCAAACTACACCCAAAGATTTTAATTCAGATAAAATTGCATTAGCGAAATACTTTCCTGTTGTATTCTCAACTGTTAAAAAAAGGTGAAAAGTTAAAAGTTTAATAATCTTCGGCGCACCGTACAGCCAATTTCGGGGGGGGGGATCAAACCCCCTCGATCCCCCCCTGGCTACGGCCTTGGGCGGCGATACCCATGACCGCCTCCCAAATTGAAACGTGAGGCATTAAACTGGCAGAGGAAGAATGAATGTAGATATGCTGTATAAATGAAATTCCTGATATGTACCTATGTGTTGTAAAACCGAATAGTAAAATTATGGGTATAGCCATGTTAAAATGTGGAGATCTGGAAGGAATACGAGGCCGATAAAAATAATAATAATTTTCAGCTTTTTATAGCACCACTTAGTGATAAATCACCTCTAGTGCACTTGATGGGTAGGATTGAAAGGCACCTACGCTTAGTTAGTTAGGGCATTAAAAAAGGAATATATCGTCGTTGCGCCTGCAAAATCCGACAAACGTTTTTTTTGCGAATATCGTTTTTTTACGCTTTGTGATAGAGCGAGACGTGGCGGATAGGCCTATAAAACACGTTTTCTGATATTAAAGCTAGTTTGGAGAAATGCAAAATCAGCTATGTATTTTTGCTTAAAAAATGGATTTCAAAATACTCTATGAAGATTCCTTCACATATCGCATTTTGAACTGAAGTAAAACACTTCATATTGCGCCAGTTAGTGACACATGGCGGATTTTGAACTGGATCTTGGTTCAGAACGCGCATGTTACAAGTCACGTGACTGGACAGTGGACACTTGGACCAGTGTTACCGAAGCTCCCGATTTTACGGGAGATCTCCCGATTTTTCACTTCATCTCCCGATCTACCGGAATGGGCATCCAATCTCCCGATATTTCGAAGTTCTCATCGATTTATCGTTTCTGGTCGATTCTTTGTTTATGGTCTGCTCATCAGGCAAATAATTGTCTATGGTATTAAAAAAAAACTAAAAAATCCCCCGGATTCGGGTATTGACCAGAATAATTACAAAATACTGCAATCTAAGCACATCCCTATTATAGACACATACAAACCGATCATACATGTATTGACCAGAATAATTATAAAATGCTGCAATCTAAGCATATCTCTATTGAAGACCCATACACACCGATCATCTTTGTATTATGAGCTGGAAACTATAATTTGTAACGAAACGCAGAGGTGTCAAACTGGATTTTCTTAAGGGCCATTTATGAGATGTAGCGTGTATAAGCGGGCCAAACAAAAAACTTAAACCCATACCCAATTGTTAAAATTGTTAAAAGGGAGGGTAAAATGGTAAATTATCTTGAGCCGGATGCCTGACTTATCTTGTTTTTGATAAGCTCATTGATGTCGGGTGTCATATTCGTGGTAGTTATTTTAAGAATCGACTGGAGTTGTTCATCCGTATGCCTTGAGCGATGTTTGTTCTTATTTATTTTCAAAACGGAAAACATCTGCTCGCGTAAATAGGTACTACCAAACAAACACAAGGTAAGTGCTGTATGCTTTCTTTTATTTGTAAGTACATTAACAACACATTTACTGCAATTTTTTAAGGTTAAAATTTTGGCAAGAATTAAAATCAAACTTCCTTTAAAAAAGGTTTTTCTCCACTGTGAGACGGCTTGTGGATTTTTAAATGTTCCTTTAGAGAACATGAATAGTTACAATCGGAACAAGGAATAGGTTTATTTCCACTGTGAGACGGCTTGTGGAGTTTTAAATGTTCATTTTGAGAACATGAATAATTGCAGTTGGAACATGATAATGGTATTTTTCTCCACTACTAGTAAACTTATAAGTTCCTTGATCTTATAAGTTCAAGTCTTTAACTTATAAGTTCGTGCTCCTTTCTAGCACAACCATTGCAATCGGAACATGCAAAAGGTTTTTCTCCATTGCGAGACGGCTTGTGGACTTTTTAATGTTCCTTTTGAGAACATGAATAGTTGCATTCGGGACATAAAAAAGGTTTTTCTCCACAGTGAGTGAGCATGTAGATTTTAAATTGTGAATTTCATGAACATGAATACTTGCAGTCGGAACATGAAAAAGGTTTTTCTCTACTGTGACACGGCTTGTAGACTTTTAAATGTTCCTTTTGAGAACATGAATAGTTGCAGACGGAACATGAAAATGGTTAAATTTTAATCAAATATAACTCGTTTAAGTATTTCATAACGGTAACAATTTCAATAATTTCATTAACAATTTTAATTTTGGCCCATGCACTTTATTTTTGTTTTTATGATTCTACTGATATTGTATTAGTGGGTATTTATTAATAAAGGATTACTAATCAGTGTTCCGTTATCAAGGATATGCCGCCAGGTGACAGGTGTTTTGAAAAAGCCCATGAGGTGGTTGATTGATTCCTAAATAAAATGAAAAATATAAAAAAGGTTTCGTTTCATTAAATTGTACACATCCTAAGGACAAAGGTCGTCGCTCACTTTTAAAAGTCAGTAGGTAAAATGGTTTTTGGCGTCTCGTAAAGTGATGAGTGATTTTACGTCTAACAACTCAGCACAAACCTCACAAAAATTTGTGCTGACTTGCCAGACGAAAAATAAGTCCCCGTTAGGGAAAATTGCGTTATTCCATGGGCAACATCTACAATCATCGTGTGTAACGGCGTTGCTTATGGGTTTTTTTGTTTGTTGTCAAGGTTCTGCTTCGGAATAATAAAAGGGAGTCGGATTATTGACAAGCGAGAAATTTAGTTATAATAATTTAGGTCATCTCCCGATTTCTTCCAAATTCTCCCGTTTTCTCCCGATTTCTCCCGATTTTTAGGCGAAAATTCTCCCGATTTTTAAGTTTTGGGTTCGGGAACACTGACTTGGACAGTCTTGTTATGATAGTCAGTCTTGGTGCACGTGCCAGCGGATAATTTACGTTTGTCAAAAAATAATATTTAAGCTTTTAAAACAGTGTGAAATTACATTACAGTGCACAATAATTTACGTTTACTTAAAGAAGAGTGTTAATTTTTCAAACCCGGTAAGTAATATAATGTTATAATCTAATGTAACTTTTTAAATGTTTTTTTAGCAAACTTACTTACAACTAGGTACTACTTAAATGCAGAATATATCTGTCAATTATGTTTATAAATAATTAATACATAAGTTTCGCTGACATATTATTATAGGGTAATTATTTCTTGAACATTGGAAATCGGATATTGAATGAACATACTTCTTTTATTAACATTAGTTACAAAATAACAATAGCCTGCTAAGTACAATCTAGCATAATACATAATTTAAATATTTATGTAAATTTTAAAAATGTTTTAATATTTCTTACTTTAATGTGAAATCAGTATTTTCGATTAATCTTTAATGCAAATGGTTTTACATAATGAAAACTACAGAATATGTTTTGTATAAGTTGAAGATTTGCCTATCGTTACGCTTGAGTAGAATTCAAATAATTACTTTATTAAAAATATAAGTAAATAATACTGCACTAAAATCGATATACTTTAAGACTCCGTTTGCCAAGTAAATTTATGCCTATCATGGTGATATAAGGCGCACCAAAAATATACACATTTTTGACTTGTGTCTAATACTTAATTAACTAATTTATTTTCATTATAACAGGTAATACCCTCCCACACCGAAGATGAGATCCTCTAGAGCTCGACGATTGGTAAACATGGTTCTGAACAATCATCGTCAAGCTGAAGTCAAAGACAACCAAGGAAGTATTAGTAACCCTAGAGCTCAACGATTGGTGAACATGGTTCTGAACAATCATCATCATGTTGAACTCAAAGAAAACCAAGAAAGTATTAGTAACATCCAGCCTGTTGAAAAGCAAAAACCAATAATAATTGATATGGACGTCACAAATGATAGCATCATTAGTAACGCCCAACCGGTTGAAACACAACCACAAATAATTGATATGGACTTCATAAATGATATACCAATTTCACTTGGCATAAATAGTTCTGATTTTACTGATATCTATGATATAGAAAATATGGATCCGAACTTCTCACATAATTTGGACATTTCTGAAACAGTTTTGGAGAAAGACGTGGGGAATGTATCCCCAGGTGTAATCTTGACCATGAGTAATTATGCTGACAGTACACTCAACCCTGAAACGGGTCTGTTTGAACGAGTTGCACTTTCAAATTCTAACGAGAAATATTATGAGGATCAACTGGGCACAAATAATCATAGGTTTATTTTGAATCACGAAACGGGACAATTCGAATGCTCTGATGCTAATTCTAATTCTGAAGACGATCTGTTAACTAATGTACCGAACATAAAGGACAAACGAAAGTTGAATAAAAATTTACGAGTCCAGGGGAAAAAATACAGCGGTATTAAAAGAGTAAGTGGACGTACAATTTACGTTAAAAGGGCTCAAAGAAAAATAAAAGAAACACCATGCAATCATCATGGCTTGAATTTATCCAATAGATCTTTTCTATGCGGATTGGTTAATGAACAAGCTCGCCTAGACGTGTTCAACTATTTCTGGAGCTTGTCAACATGGGAAGCTTAGAAAGCCTATATTTTTGGACTTGTAAATATCCGAAAAGTACTCAAAAGGCGACAACGGCGACAGCAATTAGAAGGTAGAAGTACTTGGAAGCGCAAAATTGGGGTCGACTGCTCCTTACCCAAGCTTAATGGTGAAAAAGTTAGAGTTTGCAGAGAGTTTTTTAACGCCACATTAAGTATTACAAAAGATACGTTTACTCAATGGATATCATCAGCACAGATTGATAACGACGATGAGACTCAAGGAGCTAGGAAACGAAACAGAGTTCCTCAGTCTTTGAAGTCAGATTCCGTTAAAAAATGGTTGGACCTATTGCCTAAAGTTTTGAGTCATTATTGCCGCTCGACTAGTTCGAGAACATACGTGGAGGATGCTTTTAAATCGAAATCCGAAATGCACAAAATTTACATGTCGTGGTGTTCAGAAAACGGCATAACTTGCGTCCAAAGAAAGAAATTCTGTGATATTTTAGAAAATAATAAAATATCTATATTTAAACCACGCAAGGATCAATGCGACACATGCGTATCCTACAATCAAGGAAATCTAAGTGAAGAAGAATACCAAATTCACATTAAAAAGAAAAATGAAGCAAGAGATGCAAAGAAGCTAGCTATTGCATCCTGCTCTGATCAACATTTAGTAGTAACAATGGACCTTCAAAGCACACAGCTTTGTCCGAAACTTTTAGTTTCCTCTCAATATTATAAGCAAAAACTTCAGTTACACGACTTTACCATTTATAAAAACAATACGAAAGATGTTTTTCTGTACGTTTGGCATGAAGGCGATGGAGGTGTTTCAGCAAACTTAATACATACGATAATACATTTAAATTGTACGCAATTAAAGAATCACTATCATTTCTAACTGAATGCAAAATCCGTTATGTCTGAAATGCACGTACATCAAAATCCGCTTTATGCTACCTCTAACACAAAGCGGATTTAAAGACCCATACAAAATCAGCTATGTGTCATTTATTCACAAAATCAAATATTACTACGAAAGTACTAAATATTTAATTGTAAAATATCATTTATTCAAAATCCGACGTAAAGATCTAATTTTCTGTTTATTTTGATGTTAAAAAATGCTATCCATTGTTGAATTAATCAGTTTTTTCCTTCTCCTGAAAAGTAACGTTTTTTTACATAGCGGATTTTGCAAGCACAGCGACGATATGATGCGAAGTGAATTTTGGAAGAAATCAGAGAAAGCCAAGAAAGTCATGGCATGATCTAGTGAATCAAATACTTTTAGTCGGGCCACGCCAAAAGATAGAATAATAGATAAATCATATAAAAGAGAGTACGTTTGAATGTATATTTTTCCTCGCTGTAGTCCTCCGATAGAGTGCACCATAACGCATCCAAGCATCTATTTATGCAGATTTATCTGTATTAGACGATTTATGAATGCGAATGAAGCAAGGAGTGTGTGTCGAGACAGAGGGTTTTTGTGGTATGTCCTCTCTGCTCAGCACGGCATGATGTAATTTCGGTATCGAAGACTATACTTCAACCAAATACGATTGTAAACATTTATTACTGCACCACCATAAAACTCTTTTGTGAGGGTCGGGTGCAATATTTAGAATCTTACCTACTTTTTTTTTTACTAAAACTACCCTCATAAAATAATAATTTATTTCTTTCCATTGAAACAGTAGTTAAGTGACATCTTTACAAATGATTATTACATGGAAGGAAGTAGCAATAAATATAGATGGTCAGTTTTCAACGAATTGAAGGTACAATTTGCAACGAATGTTAGGATTCTTAGAATATTTTTAAATATAATATTTTTACTCTTTTAGAACGATCAAAATGTCTTTGTTTAACTTTCTATTTCGATAATTTTCTAAAATGCATTTTTTTCATAATAACGGCATGCCGCCGCCCCGGAAACGATTTATTGGATTACAAACACTTCTGCCATACGTGACCTCTAGTAGTTTGCTACGTTTGGTGACTAAGCAAGGGTGCCCAGGTTCATGGGGTAGGTTTGGTTGCGGATCTTGGCAGCGGATATGTCTGTCTACCAACTGGCTATGCGTGGCTGGCCGGGTTGGGAGAGACTGGTTGAGGGAGACCCTTTGACCTCTCCAGCAGGACTCTCTCGGAACAGCGCCTTGCTCCACGGATGGAGGGTTGGATTTATACGTCCGTCACCCCTGGACATACTGAACCCCGGATTCATATCCCCTCATTTCCTAAAAAGACCCTCCACATTGCGTCCCCAAAGATGACATAGGCCCTGAGGCGATTTATTTTCCTCAGGGCCTGATGTGTGGAGCTAATTTAAAAAAAAAAATACTGTTTGTCTGCACTACTAATTTTACGATTTATTGTAGATTTGCTATAGGCTATAGACAAATGCATTATATATGTAATATAATAATAACGAAACATTTGTATGGCGCGGTTTTGTGTCATTTCACTTCAAGTGCGCTTAACTATAATAAATTTAAAAATAATCCTACAGTGCTCCTTACGAGTTAATTACAAAATATTGATGAAATAATACCTATGAAATAAAGAATATACAGTAGGTATTTACAAAACAATGACAAGAGAACATAGATTAGCAAAACAGTGCTCTTATAGCACACAGGACAATAATAATAGACGATAACAGTGTTATTGTAGCACAGGACAAAACAAGAACTTTGAAACTAAAATATAATACAATAACTTCTTAC
This sequence comes from Limnephilus lunatus, assembly GCA_917563855.2. Lineage (NCBI taxonomy): Eukaryota > Metazoa > Arthropoda > Insecta > Trichoptera > Limnephilidae > Limnephilus > Limnephilus lunatus. The sequence continues at coordinate 25,165,994 of OU830595.1, read as the reverse complement.
AAAATATTCGGATATTAAACATAAAAGTGCAATTAGGAGGAAACCGAAACAAGACAATTACCGGATACTTGAGAACATGACCTTTTACTTGTATTGAAAAGATGTTAGGATTCATAAATTGTACAATTTTTTAAATATTTTTTATATATTGGCAAAAATTGTCATACGAGCGCGGCAAGTCACGCGGCTGCAAATGTCGTTGCTCGGCATAGTAAACCTTTTCAAGAGGGTCAACATAGTTTCCACGACAACGATTTGTTTTGTTTTCGTCTGGCGTTGGCAATAACTCGCTTTTGTCAGGAAATTTATTTGACATATTAACAAATTTCATAATAAGCCTATATTACTTGCTGATAATGTAGCTTTCTATTGGTGAAAGAATTTTTAAATTTGATTCAGTGGTTTAGGCGTGAAAGCGTAACTCAAAACACTCCCCCCCCCCTGATGATGCTGTGTAGATACTCTTTTTGAGGAGAGGAAGGAAGAACATTGGTCTTGAAGAGACCCATGTTGTAGGAAAAAGGAAACACAAAGGCCAGCAAATCAGCCGAGCTGCTGAGCACAAGAACGAGTCGAAGAAGCGACCCGTTCTGATGTGACAAATGTCAACCGTGTACATATGTTGAGCACGCGTTTGGCGTGTTTCCCGACAATACACCGGTGCCAAAGGGATCAATGACGCTAGTTCCTCGGAGTATCTTCCATTGAAATACCAGTAGGTATAACAAGGATAGCATTCCTACCCGACGCCTGTGCTCTAAATATTGCAATTCGTTTGTTAAATTAGGAGAATCTATCAGACGGACCGCCTCAATATGTGTAATTTCTCAATCTAGCTACACTTTATTCATTATTCAGCTATTTTATATTTTGTAAACAAGATATCATACTTACAGCATTGCAAAATACCTCATTTTGAAGGTAATTAAACAAGGAATAGTTTACAAAAATCATATAATTAAAAAAAAAATTATACACAGAAAGGCTTTAATTTAAATTCTGTACGAATTATTACGTGTTGGAATGCGTTTATGTCTCTTCATTTATAATTCGTACACCTACTGCATAATCATTTGTAAATAAGATATCATACTTATTAGTTTTTTTTTATGTCTTTTTGAAGATAATTAAATTCGAAAGTATTTAAAAAAATAAAACATACTTAGACATCAATTTTAAAACTTTACGAAGAATAAGAAGTGGTGGAATATTTTGATGTCTTCTCATTAATAATTAATCCCTCAACTCCGTTATCAAATGCATAATACACGGTATTTACAGCTTTGCGTCTTACATAGTTTTGAAGGTAATTAAATAAGGAAGTAATCAATTGAAAAAAATTAATTAAAAAGTACCTAGGTAGGCACCACTTAATACTGTACTAATTAATACAATGTTTGTTATTTTAAAAATAACTCACTCTCTACTCCATTATCATTTTTGTTAAGAAGTTCATCAATCAGATTCGTTAACATCACTTTCTTCTGATAAAGTAGTCTCGGAAGTCAAAGGAGAGGATGGAGTTGACAGCAAGGCCAACACATCCGGTAAGAATTTCGTACCTTTTCTATTCGGTAATTTCCGCAAACTGGATATGAGTGGATCTGACGAGATGAGCAATATATGCAACAAGTCGGTATTCGTTGCAATCCGGGAAGTCTTCCTTGTATATAACTCCCTGAACCGTCTGTTGTCTTTATTTCTGGCTTCTCGTGCTTCTTCCGATAGTTGTCCAATGGGCAGTATAGAAGTTGCAATGATTTCCTTCCCGTGTACCAAAATCTCGTGTACACTTGACGACATATAATACCAGGGGTACAAATCAATATAAAGTTTTAGCGTTCTCTCTGCATATTTCCCAAATGCATCAGCATCTATGGTAAATCGAGTAAAATACGTCGAGTTACTACTAGAAGGTATTGAACTATAAACAATTTCACTCAAATTAATGTGTTTGTCGAGCCAAACGGAATTGGTGTTCAGAAATTTTTCAATATTTCTGCAACTTTTCTTCCAACGCACCATAATTGCACAGGTCACTTAACTAATTGAATATTTAAGTGATTTTAAAATATCATCAGCTAAATCCACAAAACCAAAATGTTGAATAACATGACGTTATATCATGTTTGTTCGGTCTACCTTTGGATTTCGTAACCAAATATCGAATATCGTCCGGTTGGAAATTGATGGCGGCCTCCCTGAAATGTGAAAAAATTCTGTAAAGAAGCAAAAATGAGCAAAAAAAATTTATCCCATTGATATTGAAGATAAACTAACCTCATGATTACATTATTTTAGATACGCGGAAATACACTAAACCTAACTTTAAGGTCATGTAAACTTTTGAAACCCTACAAATCAATAAATATTGTTTTTAGTTTTTTTTAAATGAAATCTGACATCAAATCTAGCAAATAAAAACGATCAAACACTACGAAAAAAAATAATCCATACCTTGATTTATCGTCTCCATTTCAAAGAATAATAATAAATCTTCACACAAACTAACCACAACCATTCAACGCGAACGTTCAAAACAGACTGATTACTGTAGTGCAGCGCCCCCGCACTAATACAATTGACTTTACCTGCTCCCAAACCTAACCCACAGGTCACAAAAATAAAAATAACGGGCAGTTTTATCTACCTGAGATATTTAACAATGCAATTCTGAAAATTAAAAAACGATTTGAAATAACCCATTTTTGTATTAAAGTGGAGCTAGAATGGGAAATTACACACAGGCGCGCCTGTTTTTGCACAGAGTCGAGGGTTTTTTCAGGTATTTTGGGGCTCCAGACCAGTGGTGCCTGTCAAATTCAACCGTGGGGCGCACTTGTGATTTATACATGGTTAGCAGTTGTGCACTATTAAAGTACCCTGTACAGTATGCCCCGTTAGATTGTTCAAGGCCTAGTTCGAGGAAGTTCATGTCACGTCTATGACCTCATTACACATTTCTTTAGAAAAATGGCACGTTGATACGTAAAGATTTGCCATCCCTGACCTAGGGCAACATCCCCATAAGCAGTCAGCATTACAATAGTTTGCTGATTTCTCCAACAGGAAACAAAATTTCACTGCCGCGCATTGCTCTCGATAATCTGCATCTGCCATCAACTTTTTCCATTTCGGCGAAAAAGTTGTTTTACAAAAAAAAACTCACAGGCGAACCGATGCACCCACAGCGACACAACTTCGCATACTGACTCAGGAGGATTGACCTTAACGGATACCTGGTCGAACAATGGGTCCTCCTCCACTCCTCCTGTCTACCACAGCACAACTACCGTTACTTTTGGGTCCCCCCTCGTATATAAAAATGAATTTTATTTGTTTGTCCCTTATGCATTCCTAATCCATTCAACCGATTGCAATGAAACTTTGGTGAGTTGTTGTGGGCACACCAGTGAAGATTTCTATATATACTGGTGACCTCTGGCATTATGAAATTAGCATAAAAAGTTCCAATAGGTAGCACGCGAGCTATTTGAAAACTGAAAGTACCGTGACATGGGAGGGGGAGGGGAACGCGGAAGGGTATGAGGGAACGCGGAAGGGGAAGGGGAGGTGGAAGGGGAACGGGCACGAATAGATAAGGACTCGCATGAAGAAAAAATGTCATTCTTCATATGTGGCCTTGCAACGCATGACGGAAACTCGCTGGTTATCTTACTATCTTACTAATATTATAAATGCGAAAGTTTGTATGGATGGTTGGATGATTCTTACTCTTTCACGCAATAAATATCGAATGGAATTTAAAAATGTTTCACTAATCGAAAGATACATTATTTGCGAGTAACAAAGGCTATATATATTGGTAAGCTCTAGCGTTGTGAATAAGCTGTGGCGTTATGGAATTATGTATCATACGTTTTCTGTCCCTAACAAAATTGAGTTATTGCAAACGTCAAACAAATTGTTACCTTGGAAACAATGTTTTTTTTTTAATTTTAGGCTTAAAAAGAGTGCTTTGTTGTGCTTAAGAGGACATTACCAGAGAAACCAGAAATATGTCATTTTTAAATCAGTGTTTAGACTTATTGACTCGTTTCCACAAAAAAATATAAATTGATTTTGAAAGATTGTTCTTTTATCTGGTAAAGTTATGGATTAAATTTTGAGAAAAAATGTTTATTTTAAGTATAATAAGGTTATACCATAGGTCGTTGGCAGATTTGTTATATTTTCAAAAAAGTACATGTATTATACAACACCAATTTCAAATCATATAATCATGCAGTTAAATAAATCCATATATTATCTCGTAAAGTTATGTTTTAGAATTTTAATTTTAGTTTAAATAAAATCATTAAAAAATATATACGTACATGTGTTTCTTGACGTAAATTGGCCAGTTTGTGTATTTATTTGCGTACTTCCAAACTAATATATTTCAAGATTTTTTTAAATACTTATTTTGCTAAGACATTATTGACAAGTCATAAACATTTTGATCGAAAAATAATCATAAGAAGTAATTAATATTAATTAATTTACAGCTCGCGTTTTACCATTTTTCTTATAGCTCGACGACTCGAGAATTGAGAATTCATTCCGCCCGCCAGGGGGGTATAACTCCGATTCAAAAATTCAACCGTATCCAACCGTATCGATATTCATGTCTGTGTGACGTCACCTGTACGCTTCTCCTCGCTCGTCCAATGGAAAGCTTTGTTATTGTTGACAGCTGGCGGTAAGATCCAGTAAAATCTAACCTAACAAAATTGACGCTCTCAACTCCGACTCAACGTAAATATTCGGTTTATTTTTTGTGAAATGCCTAAAACTCAGTGTTGTGTGAGAGGTTGTGTGGACGCATATTCACCCCGGCATAGGCTTCCATCCAGGGAAAACAAGGAGAATATGTTTCGGGAATGGTCGATGAGAATTGGCAGACTCGACTATATTGATTACCCGATTATGGGGACTCTTGCATGTGGATCTCATTTCGTATTCGAATGCAAAACAAGAAATGGACGGTTAAAACCAAATGCATTGCCCACGCTAAATCTTCCCGATATCCCAGAATATCCCGATTTTCCTCGTGAAAAGAAGATCGGTAAGTGTAACCCAAGTACAGGTGGGAAGCTGTCTTTGTGTATTGTTTTGTGTTCCTGATGTTCTATACTAATGTATCTATTTTTATTTTTTAGACCGCATCCGTACACCACTTAGATGCAACACGAATTTTGAAGTTGCTCAAGAGCACATTGATGTATATCAAGAGCATAATTACATCAAAGGTATAAATAACTTAATAATCGTTGGATGACTTGTATAGGTACGTTCAAAGAAGAAATTTATCTAAAACAACGTCTTCATGTGGCAATTTGCTACAGAAATATAACCTGCTTTTATTATATTCTTGTTTAAAATAAGTACATGTAATTCTGAGTTTTACATTTTTCTGTTCTAAGATGAAATTTTTTTAAATTCAGTATCGCATAATCATATTTTAATTATATATTCTGTCTTATAATAATAATAATAATTGGATAATTTATAGAGCGCCGTTTTTGTGAAAAATCACCTCAAGGGCGCTGTACAATTTATTCATAATTCTTAGGTTCTATCTAATTTTATGTTATGGTTATGTCTTGTATTTCCTGTTTCTAAATGTTTATAATAAAATTCTCTTCGTGTAATTACGAGTTTTATTTTTAAAATAATATTTTAGGCTTATGATTTGGGTGGTATTGGGTAGGTACCGAAAGAGAATTATATTGTCTATGGTCGATCCATTTTTTTTTTGTTTCCTCTATCCTTGTCGATGGTATGTGTGACGTCGGTTGTACTCGCTGAAAAATAAAGGCGTAAAATAGCGTCGAAAAATTGTCTATACAGAAAGCACGAAGTTATCAATCTAATGATTGGTTTATTTATGCTGCCCGCAAACGTGGCAGCCGGCGGTTGTCTCCGCGGCGCTCTGTATCGTAATACTTGGAAAAGACGAATTTAAAACAAAACCAAATAATACGATTTCATTGTTTCGTGTTTGTAAAAACTACAGGGTTTACCGAACGCAAAAATTCATGTTCATTGAATATTTTTATGAAAATTTTGAATTTTTTTTTTATTGTAAATTATTCTAATGTGAATACCGCACAAGAGTCCCAACAGCTTCAAAATAATTTTTTTGAAGTAAAACTTCTTTGCGCACGCTCTACACATGGGGGGTAAGCTGGTAAATGCGTTACGAAAAGTGATGATTGTTACGAAAAATGTCCTGCGAACGGTAATCGATGCGAACGGTGATCTTAACGAACGCATGTTATTCGTATTATTGTTAATGGACTATTTTTCCGTAAATAAATAAATAAATTATATACAGTGGGTACCCGGCATGCGTTGCAAGACCAATGTAACCTCGGGGTTAACTAAACTGTAATGGTTCCATCCCAAGTCCCAAAAAACTACATTATATTGCAAGCGGCTGCACTATATAACATTATATACAACGGGTACCCGGCATGCGTTGCAAGATCAATGGAACCTCGGGGTTAACTAAACTGTAACGGTTCCATCCCAAGTTCCGAGAAACTACATTATATTGCAAGCGCCTGGACTATATAACATTATATACATCGGGTACCCGGCATGCGTTGCAAGGCCACTGTAACCTCGGGGTCAACTAAACTGTAATGATTCCATCCCAAGTCCCGGGAAACTACATTATATTGCAAGCGCCTGCACTATATAACATTAAATACAGTGGGTACCCGGCATGCGTTGCAAGGCCACTATAACCTCGGGGTCAACTAAACTGTAATGGTTCCATCCCAAGTCCCGGAAAACTGCATTATAATGCAAGCGCCTGCACTATATAACATTATATATAGCGGACACCCGGCGGGCGTTGCCAGGCCACTCAAAGAAAGAAAGGGTTTGTGCGCTTTAATTCTGTTTGTTGAAGTGCTTTTGAATAGGTTCACATAAATTTTTGTGTTTCGTCCGACACGTCCGCAGGTCGCATACAGCTGTCCGTTTGAGAAGCATGTTTTTTTTTAAATTTATTGTTATAAGTTTGTTAAGTTTTACTTCAATCGTGTGGTCTAAAGACTCTAAAGCACACTAAATTTAAAAAAATATATATATTATAAATTATTGTTATGTGAATACCGCACGAGAGTCCCAAATGCTCCAAAAAAATATTGTTATGTAATACCGCATAAGAGTCCAACAGCTCCCAAGGGAGAGAGGTTGGAGGAGAGTTGAGATGAGATGAAAGGGGTGGCTGAGAGGGGGGGGGGGGGGGGGGTAAAGGAGCCGGGGGGTGGAGAGGTGTTAGAGGTGGGGGGTAAGGGGAGGGGGGTTTAGGGGGGGGGGGGGTTGAGAGGGGGTGGGAGGGTAGGCCTTTTTTATATCCATTTTTCGTATTACAAAAATAACAAACACGAGAATCGGGTATGGGTACCACTGCCCCGAGAACCATTTATTAGATAACCAACACGTCTGCCGTAGGTCATCCCAAGCGGTTCGCAACGTTTGGTTCGTGGGGGTGAAGTTTGTTCAGGTCTTGGCGGCGGATGCGTCTGCCCACCAGCTGCATGGCAGGTCGGATCTAGAAAAAGTGGTTGAGGGAGTCCCTTTGACTTCTCCAGCCTTACCCTCTCGAAACATCGCCTTGCACCGCAGTGGGAGGGATGGCCTCATACATCCGCACTCCTGGACACGCTGACCCCCCAGATTTCTACCCACCCCTAATACCCTTTTCCTTCTCCGAAGTTCCTCTCCTTCCTTTCCCTAAAACGAGCCTCCACACAGCATTCCCAAAGTAGAGATAGGCAGTGTGTCGAGCGATTGTAAAAAAAACGGTCTCTCCTGATCCGACCTTCCACGTAGACGAACCTCGCCCCATGAACACGAGCTCCCCTGCTAAGTCACTTGGGGTGACCTATGGCAGAGGTTTTGATAATCCAATACATGGTTCCCGAGGCGGCGGTACCCATACCCGCCTTCCAAATTACTGATACTACCTATTGACGGCCGGCGTGGTCAAGGGGTAAGGCTCTTGACTCGCAATCTGAAGGTCGTGGGATCGAATCCCGGCGTAGGCAAATTAATTTTATTTGAATAATTTGGGTAATTTTACAATTATTTAAATTAAAAATAATATATTTGCGTCACGTTCCAGAGTGGAAGATACTTTCAGTATCACCCTGGGTGGTGTAAGACCACCATTCAGAATTGAAACTTGCTAGAAATGGCTATGACCGTGTTTAGTGACCAGATCTGAATAGCCAGGTAATTCCTCGCCTTCCTCTCCCCCATCTCCTTCCCCTCCCTACCACCTTCAGCCTCATAATATACCCCATAGTCACGTCATAGCCTCACCGGCTCCAGACGGGAGCATTTGGGTCTCTTGTGCGGTATTCACATAAATATAAAATAAACAAATATGCACACGAATAAATATTTTAAAATGAGTATTTTTTTACAATCCAACTGAATATTACTATTTTTTTTCATTAATACCGTACAAGAGTCCCAACTGCTCCCGTCTGGGGCCAGTGGGACTATGGCATCCCTAATTGGGGTATGTTGTAAGGCTGAATGTAGTGGGGAGGGGAAGGATATAGGGAAGAGGAAGGTGGGGAAGTACCTGGCTATTCATATCTGTTCACTAAACACGGCTAAAGCCATTTCAAGCAACGTTTCAACTCTTAATGGTGGTCTTACAGCAGGGCGATACTGAGATATCTAATGGCCGTAAAATACAATTAAAAACAAAATATTAAAAAGAATATAACAAATTGTTTATTCATGTAGGTATCTACTTAATACCTACTGGGTTTACGCATTTTACTTGTATCTATTTATGTTTATGCACTTCGATATACAAATTACAAATAACTACTACTCATCAAAATTCTGGAAGCGAGAATTTAACATCTTCATCTGACCCATACTGTGGCGTCTATACAGTCCTAGCGCGTGAGCTAGTAAATCTCGAAACCAAGCTTGGAGCGGAACGAACTCTAGTTCTAAAAATACCCGCTAGCGAGTGTGTAGCGCTGACGTCGGAATCTGAATTTAAATTTGCTGGTTATTCGCTCTTAAAAGGAGTGTTTTTTGGCGTAGTTAATATCTACCTATCTCTAAAAATGTTTATTGCTCGAACGAAAAGCATAGCGTTGCTATAAAGCACAGCGTTTGACGTGGACTGCCATTTTGTTATCTTTTTACGTTACTCTGGATTCACATATGAATAAAATACTAATAAAGGGAGTAGGTACTTAAAATAAATTTCTATTTCTATAATTTAAATATTTTCTAAAATAGAATTTTTATTTGCGAAATGTCATTCTCAAGAATTTTATTTGTCTTATCGTTATTTGTTGTTTGTATTATGTGATTTTTTTTTAAACAGAGATAATTGGAGGAATGGGAAATGACATAGGATACTTTTTATCACAAAAAAATTCATTACCGTGGGAAAATTCTTTATACAGTAATTTCCCACTAATACCATGCGATCGAAGCCGCGGGTAAAAGCTAGTATATTATAAAACATAAATCATTGTAACAAAATACATAAATAAAACTAGGTTACTAGCACTAGCTCTGTTTTGATTGATTGCTAAATCAGATATTTAGCTGATAGTACTAATCCTAGATCCTGACTAGATACGTAACGAGTTATTTATGAGAGCATTAAATGCGTGCTTTTCAAAAGATATCAATTAGACTTAGACAATTGACGTACTTGTTATCACGCCTGAAAACGATTACGGAATTCTATGAAAATGTTTTTTTACGTAAATCTTTTGTGCAGATATTCCAATCTTAAAAGTTTATTGTATCAGTGTTGATGATGTCGTTTCTCACCCGGCATTCAGCTTGACGTCTCGAAAACCCTTCTGGACAGAAGGAGAAAAACTCCTTCGATCACCTCTCAACCCAGAAGATAGGTGGAAGCTTGAGTGGCAATCAGCCAACGTCAAAAACGCACATCTCAGACAGGGTGCTCCCATAGCCGTTGTGCTCACATGATGCATAGATGGGGCCTTGTAAAGTCGGCGATATGTGAATGCGGTGCGGTCCAGACCACCGAACATGTAGTCAACGAATGCCCGCTCCATTTATTCCCCGGCGGGATTGATGAGTTCCACAGGCCCTGAGCAGTGGCATAGCGTGGGGGGCGGGGGGGGGGGGCGGCACTTTTAAGGGGGGCGGCAAATTTTCGCAATCCATATATTTAAAAATGAATCCCTGTTTCCCTTTGTCACGCCATAACTTCAAAACGACTTTTCCTATTTCATTCATCCTTTTTTAAAGTTTTCTTATACTTTGTAGAAGGTTCTTACGGAAAGAAAATTAAAAAATAAGAATTTCAGAAAACTTCACGACTATTTTAACTTCGCATATTTAACAGTTCGCGCGTTTGTTGAAATTGAATTAAGCAGGCAGCTGTTTTTTTTTCTAATAATAGAATTGTCTATGGTTTTCATAAATTATAGATATTTTAAATAGGTACCTATGTTAGTTACCAAATTTGATTTATTGTTCTTATAATATACAAAAATCAATATTTGTAATATAGGAAAAATGGAAATTTAAATAAAAAAAATTGTAATAGGTGGCGCGCGAGCTGTTTGAAAATTGAATGCACTGGGACTGAATATATGGAATGTAGGACGGGGGGTTGTGGAATGGGGGGGCGGAAGAGAGGAAAGGGTGGGCGGGGAAGATGAAAGGGGGACGCGGGAGGGTAGGGGATGCGGGAGAGGAACGGGAAAGCACGGGAAAGGACATGCAGGGAAAAAAATGTATTTTTTTAATATTGCATTTGCAACGCATGTCGGGAACCAGCTAGTAAGTAAAAATAATATCTTTTAAAAATTTTAACCATTTTATTTCATATTTTTGTCGCACCTACGATTTGGACCGATTGAAATGAGCACGGATTCTAAACACAGTGTATAAATTCGAGATGCGAAATCCTTCTACATGGATACCATTCTCGATCTCCGACAGCAGTTATACATTTGTAGGTAGTAGAATTTATAAAAATGATATTCATTTTAAGAATATTCGTCAAACGCGATTTAAAAAAACGGCATAAAATGAGGTCGCAATAAAAAAATTGAATTTCTATATCCCCCCCCCCCCCCCCTCTCCCACCGGCGCTTGAAGTAAGGGGGCGGTGAAATTTTCTTCCACCCCGGGCGGCCGATACCCGCGCTACGCCACTGACCCTGAGGCCCTAGACTGGCTCGCAGACCTAGATGTCCCACTTTGACCCCCCCACCATACGAAAGAAGAAGATTGTATCAATAGGTGTTCAGTTTTTTTTTTACATTACCTCTGCACATTACATCTTTCAGGATGCTGAGGGGAGGATATTTTTAAGTAAGGAAAGGTGAGGAAGTCCTGGGAAGGAAAATGTATAAGAGAAGGGGTGACCGGACAACTCATGATGAAATCAACTCAGAACCTCCTTTGAAAGTCATTACGGGCCATTAACCAGCCGGCGGCCGAGAATTCGAATTTCGTAGAAAGATGTTCTTACGATCGCACAGGCCGGTTGCAATGAGAAAGATTAATTACTTTCCGTACCAGCTTTTTTTCATTCCAAATTTGCTCTAATTTATATCGGCATTCAAAAATGCAGGGTTGATGATAAAACTATTAAAATTATGTAGGGGAGGGTGGGGCGTGTTGTGACTAAATTACAAAACTGAGTACCTATAGTAGAAAAATCTTTAATGAAATCAAAGGTTTGACATTTTAATGGAAACAAATCGCTATTTGGCTACATTATTTTGGTATTATTAACCTTGTTAACATACGAATAAAGTGACAAAATACTATTTTACAAAATATGTTAACTGTCACAACACGCCCCACCCGTGTGGTTAGTTGAGACAGGGGTGGGGTGTTGTGACGAACAAATAATTAAGTTAAAGCAGTGGGTAGGTACGAAATTAATTTGGTAAAAACGAAAGTCCCGATAATATATTATCATCAGTTAAATAAAAGTGGTTGTAGTATACCTCCAATGTAATAAAATAAATAAAAACAATTAAAATCAATCTCAGCCAGTCAAGCAAAATTCCGGGGCCGTATTTGTACTTTTCTCAAGTATAGGTCACTTCGTTTGCGCCGCCCCCTACCTCCTCCTTAGAAGTTGCCACCTATCATATCTATCATAATTTAAAAAATATATATATATAAATATATTATCACTCACGTGTTGGCTGCCATTAGGTGACACACAATTTTCAAAATAAATATTCAAGTGTAGGTTTAAGTAGGTATTCTGAAATGAAATAAACAAACGAATTAGTACAATTTAATTTAATTTGTAATATTTAATAACAAGAATTACAATTTTCTACGGGTTTTTTTATTGACAAACTCATCTATAATATATTCATGGTTTATAGTATTCATTCTGCTTCAATGCTCAGAAGAGCCAAAGAGTTAAGTTTTTCTTGTGACAGTGAAGACCTTTGATAATTCTTCACTCGCTTTAAACAGGAAAAACTCTTTTCTCCAGAACAGTTTGTGGCCGGGGTGCAAAGTGCGATGCAGAGAGTTATATCCAAGTTCGGATAAACATTGCACAGAGATTGTTTCCTCAAAAACTTAAAAAGATTCAGCGATTATGTCGATTCAGGTTTCTCTGCCGTCTTTTTAGAGGAAATGTGACTGCGAAAGTGTACATATTCCTGAACTAAATCGTCTTTTAAATCATTACAGTAATATTGCACAAGAGACTGAACTTTTTCTGATACTATTTGTGTTGAAATTTCACCCACTCTTGTTAAAAATTAAAATGTTTATTTAAAGATTACATACGCATCATGCCTTCTCTCTAATTCAGCTCTCAGTCTATCCAGAATGACCAAAAAGGTGTTAACTCTGAAAGAGCCTCTGGAGGTTGTTTCAATTTTCTCAGTTGATACTTCGTCTATGAAGTTTTTTCTCTTAAGGTTCCTCATACTCTTAATGTCGCCCTGATATTGCTTAAGTGCGCTCATTTCAATTGCACTTTTTCGAAAAAATTTAAGTTTTCTCGCTCTGATCGAGAAGACATCCATAAAGATCAGATACCGTCACGTCAGTACATCAACAGATGAGCTCTGAATCGAGCACTCGCTTTATTTTCTTTCCAAAATACGATCATAAATGCCGTTTACAGTTTTTCCAATTTAAGGCGAATTCTTTTTGCTTCAATTCGAGGGATGGGTTTCTGTGTAGCGTCATTTTCAATCATTTTTAGAACCGTAAGTACTTCATCCCAGGAATCTCTTACACTTTTACAGGCATCTGCTCTTGCTGACCAACGTGTGAAGTTTACTCTCTTGAGTGTCTTTCCTTTTCCTATTTCACTAACCAATTTTTTCCAATGATCGGTTGACTTCACAAAGAAAGTATATACCTCTTCCAGCAACATGAAGAAGTGACAGGCTTCTGTACAAGACTCAGCGGCTGAGGTTCCCACCAAATTTAATGAATGAGCTGCACAAGGGACGAACATGGCAAGTGGTGCTTTTTCTTAAATTTTGGCTTGTAAACCATTATAAATTCCTGACATGTTCGAGGCATTATCATGTGACTGACCCCGGCAGTCTTCTAGATTTATGTTCAACTTTTCTAGCTCTAAAGTAATGGCATCAAACATATCTTGAGCCTTATTGTGTCCTACAGAAGGTAAGAATTTAAAAAATCTCTCACATGGCTCTCTATTATCCAAAACATATATTTTAGGTAAAGTGTTAGTTGATCTACGTGTGCTGCATCCGGTGTAGAGTCTACTTTATCTCTGTCTATCCACAGGGATTTGTTTTTTTGTTTATAATTGCATACAAACTTAACGGCTTACCAAAGCGAACGAGTGCCGCCCCCTGAAGTCTGCCGCTCCTAGGCCGCGGCCTATAAGGCCTATTGACAAATCCAGGACTGCAAAAGTCGCAGATGAAGTCAGGAATGTATTCATCCACTCCGGCACATAACGCATGACACCATTTATGACATTTTATGCACCTCACCCATCTTTCACCAGAAATATCATTAGAATAGGGATTACGTCAAAATAATATGCATTGCTCTTCGTTTGCATCGCTGTTGTCAGTTTCCACAAGTGGTGGCTCCTCTTCAGTTTCGCTGGATGATGTGGACACCAAAATTCGTTTTTTTACGTCTAAAATGCAGCTTGTTCATAAAAATTTTCTGGAATTTCCCCCCTATTCGTCTTTTTTAAATATTTTCGGACTATTTTACAAACCTGAAAAAAAGGGTAAATTTTGGATAGGGCCTGACACGCTTATTACGAATAATTTTTAGAAAAAAACTTTATATTCCCCTTAATTACTATAAAAAGAAACTTTTTGCATTTCGGGCGGCGGAAAATTATGCATTTTAATTTTCAATTGCGTAAATCCAAAATTCACTTCGCGAACCGTTCGGCGCCTGTCAGCGGCCATTAGGTACGTCACTGTTATGTTGTTATCACTGATGCATTAACAAGAGCTAAATACGACCGTTGCCATCTTCGTGGGATACATTAAGAGGCGCGGAATTATTAAAACACAACAGAATTATAATGTTAACAAACCTCTATTACGGTCGTATTTAGCTCTTGTTAATGCATCAGTAATACCAACATAACAGTGACGTACCTAATAGCCGCAGTTTGTCGCCGATCGCGAAGTGAATTTTGGTTTAACGCAATTGAAAATTAAAATTCATAATTTTCCGACGCCCGAAATGCAAAAAGTTTCCTTTCCTAAAAGTTTTTTCTAAAAATTATTCGTAATAAGCGTGTCAGGCCCTATCCAAAATTTACCAAAAAAAGAATTACAAATAGGCACAAAAATGTATCTAGGTAATACATATAATAATAAATAAAAATAAAAAGCCTTTTATTTCTTGCAAATAGGTAAGTTACCGAGTTATAAAAAAGTAAGAAAAAAACGTATAATTAATGTTATTTACAATTTTGTTGAAAAATGTTACATAGATATCTTAAATTATTCATAAGCAAGAACCCCTCTCTCAGGCGAAGGTGAAGGCCTCCTCTAAAGAATTCCATTTATCTCTCTTTTGAGCTATTTGCGGCCAGCAGGGGCCAGCTATTTTTATTATTTCATCTGCCCATCTCGTGTAAGGTAATACATATATACATTCATAATATGTTAAAAAAATACGCCTTTTTACATAAAAATGTTTTAATACATATTTTATATAAACGTAATAAAAACTAAATTTTAGAGTTGGGTCTGCTACAACTCGCCCCGGCCTTGATGTCACAACTCGCCCAACCCGACGATTTTACATAAAAATGATAATACAAGTAAACATACTTGACGTACGCATTTCATTTATAACTAATAACACAGTCAAAAGATACAGTGTGTGGAGAAAAAAACATAGGTAATTGTTCGGAACAAACGTCAACGGTTAATACGCACTTTTTTTGATAAAACTTTTAGATTCTTCTTAATTACCATAAAAGACAACTATTTGCATTGGGGGAGGTTGAAAATGTTACATTTTTAATTTTAGTTACGTAAATTGAAAATTTGCTTTCACACTGTCAAATCACTCTGTTTGCCATATTATTGTTATTTTAATATGTTGGTATTACTGATATTTTATATTGCACTGGCCGTATAAGATAACGAGTGGCTAGAAAATTAGTTATACCACCAATTTGTGTGAATTAGGTAAGCACTAATTTGGTTAGAAACTTTGCTTGGAATACAAACTAGATAAATCTTGGGGTGTTTTTTTTTAAAGAATTAATTACACAAACCCGCTAGGATAAACCCTGCCTTGCCCTCAAACCATTCAAAACCTGGGATGTTTTTTTAAATTATGATGACATCGGAATATTTATTTCATAACAATTAATCATAATTACACAAACCCGCTAGGATAAACCCTGCCTTGCCCTCAAACATTCAAAACCTGGGATGTTTTTTTTAAATTATGATGACATCGGAATGTTTATTTCATAACAATAATCATAATTACACAAACCCGCTAGGATAAACCCTGCCTTGCCCTTAAACCATTCAAGACCTGGGATGTTTTTTAAAACTATGATGTGTTAGGGTCACCGATGTTGGCTACTCAAACCAACACCAGCTCCGGGGCCAAGGGGGCCCTAACATGTCCCAGGCTAGCTCTCAGCGGGAACAATGATACTCTCTATTCAGGGAGCAAGTCGCTCAAAGCTATGGAATTTCTCCCTACCTTCCGGCGTCCAACGGGATACACTCTGGTCAATAATCCTCCTGCCGTAGCAGAATAATAACAAGATTAAATCAATAGGACATGTATTGTAAATTCAAACACAGTACATAGGTTTCTACAGTACAATTCAATACAAGAAATGCAAATTACACAAACCTAGCTAAAGTGTTTAACTCTCATTATCTCTCTCTGAAACGAAACTCTCCGAGCGGTGATTTTCGCGGGGCCCTACATTTCACTGGTTACGGACACATTTAAAAGAGGAAATCAAAGATACAGCTTACATGTGGTTTCGCAGGATCCTCGCCTCATGTGGAAGTTCAACCAGGGCACTTTCTTAGTTCGAACAAACCGAAATTATTACAGCACGGCGTAGCCGGCTCCAACCCGTAGTTATTTCAATAAACATCGCGGGCTACATTTGAATTTGGTCCGCTCGCCCGAAAGCGGGCCGCGTACGTGTGTTCGCCAAGGCGCTCAAATCTCGTCTGGTTGCGGCGGCGGCGGGCCAAGTGGCAGGGGCCGCGGAAGGGAAGCAGGGGAAGAGGGGGGAGAGGGGAGAGGCCGAGTTGTGTAGACTTGTCCCGTGCTCTGAATCTACTTGCTTTAGGGCGTATCGTAACAGATGACATCGGAATATTTATTTCATAACAGATTATCCTGATAAAGGTTTGTTTTTTTTGTTATTTACGCGGCTTTGAATATATTGCCATGAAGTTAGTTACAGTATGATGTAGCTATCCATATAGTATCGGTAATACCAACATAATAAAATGACAATAATCATTACAAATTGCATTTATGGTGAAGCGTTGTATCTAAATACGGAAGCAAATTTTCAATTTACGTAACTAAAATTAAAAATGTATCATTTTCAACCTCCCCCAATGCAAATAGTTGTCTTTTATGGTAATTAAGAAGAATCTAAAAGTTTTATAAAAAAGTGCGTATTAACCGTTGACGTTTGTTCCGAATACTTACCAAAACATATAACAACTTACCGAGTGTTAGCAAGTTAGCAGATGACTTCGAAAATTTCCTGGAAAAGTTCGGTTAGCACTTAAAAATTACACTTTGTCGTATAACTTTGATTATATCAACAGCACGGCACCACTGTTTTGACAGAGAAAAGCGGTACGGGGTTCACACGAAATGGCGCGATGCGCGCGCAGCTAAGTCAACTAGCGGTAATTTTAAACGCGATGTCACAACACGCCCCCGTCACAACACGCCCCACCCTCCCCTACTTTTTGCAATTATTTTTTTAATCAAATTAATTTATAATTTTTTAATAATGTCTAAGAAAAATAAGAATAAGACCGTAAAAATATAGACAAACGGAAGTATTTTCGTCACAAACACGTATGAATATAATCATCCCACTACCGTTCAGTTAGTGGGTAGGCGCATCCGACTCGGGTATGAGGGGTGGGTAGGAATCTCAGGGCCAGTGTGTTAAGGAGTGACGGATAAATGAATCCATCCCTCCCACTGCGGAGCAAGGCGATGTTTCGAGAGGATCCTGTTGGAGAGGTCAAAAGAACTCCTTCAACCAGTCACTTCTGATCCGGCCCGCTATGCATACGTGCCGTCAAAACCTAGACAAACCTTTCCGAACGAATCCGGGCACCCGTTATAAAACACCAAACGTAGCAGAACACTTGGGGTGACCTATGGGAGAGGTGAGAGGTTATAAATGGTTCTCAGGGCGGCGGTAGCCTCCCCCAAACTGACTAGTAGGCCCTATTTTAAAAACATCGCCATAGATGTTACTGAATTAAACCGTATCCAAAACTTGAAACCAATCCGTAAAAGTTGCTAAAAATCCTCTACCCAAATCCAACCTCCCCTCGGCACAAGAACACTTAGAAAGAATGACTAAGAAAATATTATACTTACATGTCTTTTGTATTTATATTTCATAAAACATATCTTCTTCAGAGGAAACTGGGCGACGTTTTATCAATACAAACGTATTCGCCAATTTCCTCTTTTGATTTTTACACTAATGCAATTTTTTTTACATGTAATATAAATATGGACCACCAGCGTGTCCATTCGTTTTACTTTTTTGATAAGTTACTTCTTATAGGAGTTAGGACCCTCCAAAAATCCTTATAATTGCCTAGTTTGAAAACGTTAAGTTACAGGGGCGTAGCTACCGCCGTATCAGCCGTATCAATGATACGGGGCCCCCGGGCTACAGGGGGCCCTAAAGTGTGTAAGCTAAAATTAGTAAAATGTTATCCACAATGCCACAATCTCGTGCTTCCCGGGAAAAAAAACATTAAAAAAACTGTCATACGTGCATATAAAGTTCTCACTTCAGAAATGAAAAAAAGTCAAAAAAAGCGATGTCGTTTTTTCCCTGGCTAAGCGTGCGCCCAAAATTTGACAACATCCTTCATCGGTTATTGTGGGATTCCCCCGTTTAAGTCATTCACTTACCATAGTCCAGTCAACCTGTGTTTTTAGGTGGAACTAAATATTATAAAGCTAATAAATGCTATTCTCTTTGCTATAACATTGTCTACAATTAATGTACTTTTAACTTTCGTCGTAACTTTTACCGTTTGTTTGTAATTCGTATGAAAACGTAACGATTTGTATATTTTTTGGCACGTAATTTTACTTTTTGTCACAGATCTCTTTATGCCGACATTTTATGAAAAAATATTTCCTACAAAAGTTGTAGCTGCTACTATTACCTTTAAAACAATATAAAATAGTACTTACTTTGTTGGAGATCCAGCGAGATTCAGCCGGTGTAATACAGAATGCGTACTCGGTCATAGCGGGTTCGGTCGAGGTGGGGACGGCCGGCGCGGCGTTGCAATGCAAATATTGTTGTATAGTTTATGTATAGTGAGAGTGTTTTTTAATCTTTAAGGTACACTATCGCATTTTCTATAAAAAAAAAAACAAATCGAATCTCAGTGAAACCTAAATTCCTCACCTTTTAAATATGTTTCAAATAATAATAAGTCCTTGTATACAGCTAAAATAGGTATTTTAAATAGTTTTTGGTTTGAAAATGCATGTAATATTTTTTCAAGATGTTTTTAGTACAAAATAATGAAGGTAGCTTAGTTTGAAGTAAAAAATATATTCAAATTATTCTCAATAAAAAATAAATTGATTTTGACCATTTCCGATTTCCTAAACTTCCATGACAAGTTTATTTATTTATTTATGGACAAATATTCCATTAACAATAACACGAATAGCAAAAGAGAGATGACCATGAGAGGAGAGTGCATATACATATATGAAGAGCATTGACAAAATACATATAATATAAAAGTACATACAGAAGATAGTATAATATAAATACATGTTATATAAAAGCACATAAGTAGCTTGAAGATGGATTAAAAAGACTTTAAAAAATCACATTGCGTATCGACTGCCGAAAGTCATTTAGGCTTAAACCAAAAAATTCAGTGCTTTGATTTGCGTTGACAAGTCTCGACATTCTGGATAAAGGAGAATGATATCCATAATTAGTAGAATATTGATTGAGAAACAGCAATTCATTATTTCGGAGTCTATGGGAAGGGATGTTGAACTGGATGAGTTGTAACAAAGCAGGTGTGTCAGTAATACTGTTGATTATTTTGAAAATGCATATTAGATCAGAGTCCTTTCTACGTTTTTCTATAGAAGAAATGTTTAAAATTTATTCAATTTCATCATACGAGTACTCGCCTCTTTCAAGTCCTAACCTCCAAGCAATTCATACTTCACCGTACATACTTAGAAGCAAATCAAATTATCAGAGTTGTTAAAATAACAGAAAGAACATGAGTCAAACTTTTGTCTATTTCTGGCTGGAATTGCGAATTTTGTTCGTTGCATCCCATTCATGCACTTGCAAATGAAAGATGATAATCAGCGTTTGCGAGAGCGGTACCCCCCCCCCCCCCCCCATTAAAGACAAACTCAAATTTCGACTTCATAAAAAAATGGTCCGTCCTGGGGGGGGGGCAGTGGCGTACCGTAGGGGGGGCCGGGGGGGGGCGGCCCGCCCCGGGCGGCACTTTTGGGGGGGCGGCAAAATTTCACAATCAATAATCATCTTGTAAAAATTTGGATTGGGGAAGTCGCGGGTTCTATTCTCGCGTCAGGACTTAAAAGTTTTTTCTAGTTTATAGTTTCTTAACATCTTTCTTAAGTTTTATTTACTGTTAAAATCAAAATATTAATGACAGACGTTTTGTTTTTATTTCTAACACATACATTATTTTTAAATAAAAATTTAAATGGCAACAGTATCATTTTAGCTCTAATTGATAGTCGATTTGTGTTTTATATTCGTGAAGCTTTGTGCGCCCTGCTGAAAGCGCACAAAAAATTACACTTATACGGTTTTCTTCCACGTATATATCACGGTGATATATTTTAAATTTATTATCACCGAAAAGTTAAATAGCTGACAGGTGTGTGCATACTTATTCGAATTGCAGTTATAAAATTCTAGATGCACACTATCTATGTGCTGCCAGAATCAAAGAAAAACCATTTTTATGTTCTGAGTGAAGTTTTAATTCACCGCATACATATTTAATTAAAAGCAGTTTTGTGTTCAAAATGTATAATTCCAGTTGTGGATTCATCTGACGACACATTTCGAAGGAAAACATTATATTATTTAAGGTGCTTTATAAAATTCTTGCAGACAATTTATGTACCGCCAGAATCAAAGAAAAAACATTTTCATGTTCCGAGTGTAGTCTTAATTCACCGCTTAGAGATTTAATTAAAACCCCTTTTGTGTTCAGAATGTAAAATTCCAGTTGTGAATTCATCCGACAACACATTTCGAAGAAAAAACTTATTTGAAGTGCTTAATAAAATTCTTCCAGACAAGTTATGTGCCGCCAGAGTCAAATAAAAACCTTTTTTATGTTCTGAGTGTAGTTTTAATTCACCGCATACAGATACAATTTAAGCCAGTTTATTGTTCAGAATGTAAAATTCCAATTGTATATTCATCTGCTGACATATTTCGAAGGAAAACATAACTTTTTTCGAAGTGCAAATATAAAATTCTAGTTGCAGACAATTTATGTGCTGCCAGAACCAAAGAAAAACCGTTTTCACGTTCTGAGTGTAGTTTTAATTCACCGCAAACAGATTTAATTAATAGATATTTAAAAAAAATTGTAATTATTGACTCAAATATTTTTGGAATATTAGATATAATTGATATTATTCTGTAATTTTCAATATTTGACTTGTTTCCGGACTTAAAAATGGGTCGAAAAAATGAAATTTTCCATGAGTCAGCAAATGTTCCGGATGAGAGTGATAAATTGTACAACATACAAATTGGGTTAGATAATGAACATTTACATTATTTTAGCAAGATTTCTGGAATGCCATCAGGTCCGGTACTTTTTTTTTGTTAGAAATATTATTTAAGGGTTGGTAAACCTCTGCAAGTGAAATTTGGCAATCATTCAAGTCAATATTATAGTCATAGTTAGTGGAGGGATGGTGTATGAAGCATCAGAATATACAGAGGAAAAGTTTAAGCAAAAAGGTTGGTGATGTCGTGACCATTCGAAGCGTGAGTTTCATAATAATACATAATTACGGAAAGGATTATGAATACGCAGCTATCCGAGAAATTTACTAATATCTTGCAAGTCCCTTTCTCTTCTACTGCATCTAAGTTCAGTGTGCTGTTCATTAAACTGAGTCAAGCATCCAGAGAACTTCTCGAAAGCCTCACAAATTTGCAGGGATCCAGGAGCGCAAGCAATGAACTTGGTTAGCGTCCTCTCGCTTAATCCTCGTCCATGAGTAAGGCCACCTATGGATTTTGGTGATCGCATATGTCTGCTCTATGGCCATATCCGTCCAGCTACCAGTAAAAAATTCATCTTAACGAACCTTTCAAAGTCTTCATTTGACATCTTCGTTTGTACACTCAACATTTGTTTTAAGTATATTTGAACGGATTTGGCGTAGAGCAAATGACCAGCAGCATGGAAATACGTTATTATTTGCTTGGCTGTATTAATGTGCAAATTCCAATCGCTGATTCTCTCGGCCAGAATAAAGTCTAAAACCAAATTCACCAATTTAAACTCATAAAGCCAGAGTTTACAAGTTCTACTAGTTTACAATTAATGAGTATGAACATCATACACGAGTAGTGCGGCAATGAATCTGCTGCCGCGGAGCGCCGCAGAGATGGTGTATGATGGATTTATGGCGTTTCCTAGCGATAAAGTACACATTAAAATATATTATTTTACATCTCATAGAAAGGGCTACAACCTTTGTAGGAAACATTTTTTCATAAAATGTCGGCCTGAAGTCGAGGAAAATGAAGAACTAGTCATGGAAGTTTAGGAAATCGGAAATGGTCAACATCAATTTATTTTTTACTGAGAATAATCTGAATATATTTTATACTTCAAACTAAGATACCGCAATTATTTTGTTCTAAAAAACATCTTAAAAAAATATTACATGCATTTTCAAACCAAAAACTATTTAAAATGCCTATTTTAGTTGTATAAAAGGACTTATTATTATTTGAAATATATTTAAAAGGTGAGGAATTTAGGTTTCACTGAGACTCGATTAGTTTTATTTATAGAAAATGCAATAGTGTACCTTAAAGATAAAAAAAACACTCTCACTATACACAAACTATACAACAATATTTGCATTGCAACGCCGCGCCGGCCGTCCCCACCTCGACGCATTCTGTATTACACCGGCTGAATCTCGCTGGATCTCCAACAAAGTAAGTACTATTTTATATTGTTTTAAAGGTAATAGTAAGAGCTACAACTTTTGTAGGAAACATTTTTTCATAAAATGTCAGTATAAAGAGTTCTGTGACAGAAAGTAAAATTACGTGCCAAAAAATATACAAATCTTTACCTTTTCATACGAATTACAAACAAACGGTAAACGTCACGATGAAAGTTAACTGTACATTAATTGTAGACAATATTATAGCAAAGAGAATTAAAAAAATTGCAATCCGATATGTTGTTTAATAATTGAGATAGACGCGATTTATGAAACCACACTTTCACTTTTCATGTTTAGGGGGGCACAGGGGGGGGAGCAAGAGGGGTAAGGGCGGGGACTTTTGGCTAAACACTTGTCTAAATAGTAGTAGTCGATGGGAAAAAAATTAGCTTTATAATATTTAGTTCCTTTAACAGGTGTTCTACGACACAGGTTGACTGGAGTACCAGGGAATCCCGCAATAACCGATGTACAATGACAAACCACGGAGAGCAATATTTACGCGTTTTATTTCATTCCGGTTCAAACGTTATTTAGTATATTGTAATACATCTTTTTCTTCTGATTATTTATTGGTTATTTAGTTTTTTTTTGTGAAAAGAATGAGTGAAAGAAAAAGAGATTATCCCAGTGGAGCTAAGAAAAGAAAAATTAAACAGAAAAGAGAGGAGGTTATTAAAAAAAATGCCCAAAATTTCTTCATTTTTTCAGCAATCAGCTTCTGTGAGTGATTTAGATTGCAATGGTAAGTACTACCTATTTATCTACCAGTAGAGAAGGGTGATTTTTATTTTTAAAGAACATTGGCAACCTTCAATACATGAAAATACCTGATCACGTATTGCACCGAGCAATAATAAGGGCCCCAACTAATTTTGATACAGGGGCCATCCAAGGCACGCAACGCCACTGGTTAAGTACCTATACAAACTATAACCTGACCCCTTTTGGGGTCAACTCATAGAAATGATTATATCTTCCTTGACTATCACAGTGATAAATATGATATAAACGGTGTTAGAAAGAGAAACAACCACGCTTCATACACAAATACAAAA
Source organism: Limnephilus lunatus (assembly GCA_917563855.2). Taxonomy (NCBI): domain Eukaryota; kingdom Metazoa; phylum Arthropoda; class Insecta; order Trichoptera; family Limnephilidae; genus Limnephilus; species Limnephilus lunatus. The sequence goes on along the minus strand of OU830595.1, from coordinate 25,141,944 downwards.
ACAAACCACAAAATAAGTAAAATGTACACCCTTATGAAACCAAAATTTCTTATCACATTTTGAAATAAATTTTAAATTTTTATATTGAGGGATCAGTAGGATTTATCGGTCCAGTTAGGATTTCATCAGAGCCGAACCCTCTGATATGAAAATATCTGGAGTCGGTGAAATATTTTCCCATTATGTTTCTGGTGGATTGACGTATTGTTCTTGTATTGTTTTGTATTTATTATACTTTTACAGTGCACTTACATTGCGTGGATTAACTAGATAATCATTTGTGGAAAAGTGTGTGGAAGGGTTTAGTCTTTCATTTGGGAAAGATTTAACCCGGACATAAAATCTGGAGCACCGTAAAATTTTTATGCTTACATAACAAAATGTATGGGAACACAAAACTTTATTTATTTTATTGAAGATTTTATTTAGGTTATTGAAAGAAGGGTAAATGCAGGTAACTCCATTAACGGAGGACTGAACTAACGGAGGCTGGTACTTACCCTGTTGTATGGCAGCGGGGCGTGGAACTGGCAAAGGAAGGATGAAAATAGACAGAATGCTGTAGAAATGAAATCCCTGAGGCGAATGTGTATTAAAACCATGTTCAATCTTGTGAGAAACGTGGAGATCCGCAAAGAATGCAAGGCTGATATAAGCGTAATGTGTAAGATTAAGAAAGGGACGCTCCGATGGTTTGGGCATGCAGAGCGAATTAACGAGGAAAGGAGTGTAAGGAGAATATATATATGACACAAATGTGAATGGTAGAAGAAGTCGAGGACGCCCAAGAAAGACATGGCACGACCAAGTGAATCAGATACTTGATGAATATTAGAAGAGCATGTATGAAACGTTGTATGAATATAAATGAGGCAAGAAATGTGTACCAAGACCGAGTTGTTTGGCGGTCCGTCCTCTCTGCCTACCCCTTCGGGGAAACGGCGTGGTGGTTAGTTAGTTAGTTAGTTAGTTAGTTAGTTAGTTAGTGAGTATTATGAGCCTGAGGTGCAGTTGTCCCTTTCGCCCAGTATTCGATGGAGTAAGAGTGACAGTGACAGCTACACTTTGGTAAAATACCTATTGCTCAAATCCGTCGGCCACCTGTTTTCCTTTTAAATGACAAAATTGTAATATTGTACGAGTAATTAAACACGTATAAATCTTACATAACGTGATTTTTATCAATGAATTATGATAAATCTAATAAATCTGTCATTATATTCAAAAGAGGAACTATCGCATTAAATATTAGATACCATGTTGTTTTCAATAAAACTAATAAATCTTAATTTGATATCTAGATAATAAAACTAGAGTTCGAATTATATAAATGTGGCTTAGAACAAAAAAAGGTATTTTTTTATTAAAAATACGTCTTAGCTCATAGGTCGCTGGTTAGTAGGTAGGTACACTTTCTACTTATATGTAAAATTCTACTATTAAGCTATATAAATTGTTAAATAATTCTTAACCTTCCACTGCCTTCCAGTAGTCGCACCCATGTCGCATCCTTGCTCCTAACATAAGAAGTCACGCGCGGTCTGTGATTTCGCAACTTTAGGCGTCTGGTTTTAGAAGACGACTGAATATTTTGTTATATTTTAAACACCATAATAATAAAAATTCTTTTATCTATATAAATAATAAATAAAATAAAACATTAGTTGGTACCTAATCACTATTTAATTTGTACGTTATAGCTTGAAGTCTGTGAAATCTCAATTTTTTAAGACATCTGACACAAAACAACGCTATAAATCAACATTATAAAGAAACAAGATAAAATTTTACATTTACTTATTTGCGTATAATGTATTAATGTAAAGTAAAACGAAGTTCTAAATTAAATAATACAAATATTTTTCAAGATATTTGTATGATTGGCGATTTTTTGAAAATTTCAATCCGAAAAATCAGACCATTCTTTATAAACCGGAAAGACGGGTTTTTATGGGTGCGAAAAAACGATAATTACGTAGGTATTCGAAAATCATTTTTTAAAAAAAGAACGTTTTCCACGCGAATGGCACAGGAGAATAACGAGGCATACCAAAAATATTACTTTTATTGATTTATTTTATTGTATGATTGCTTAATTTGAAATGTGTGTTGAATAATACATATTTCGTTTGAAATTTTAAAAAATCTACCAACGACCTACGGTATAAACTTAATATACTAAAAATAAACATTTTTCTCAAAATTAAAAACATACCTACTAGATAAAAAGAACAATCTTTCGAAATCGATTTATACCTTTTTTGTGGAAAAGAGTCACTTCGTCTAAAATTTGATTTAAAAATGACATATTTCCGGTATTGTCTGGTTATTCCCTATAAGTAAAATTATGTTCTCCAATTTTATTTACGCTAATTCTCGTGCATTTTTTTTTTCGATCGAGCATTTTGTTTTTTTCGGCAAGTAAGAAGGTCTACGTTTCAGTTTCATAACAGTTGATACCGCCACAGTTGCCCCCCCCCCCCCCCCCCCGGCTAACTTATATACAGTATGCAGTCGGTTTAGGGAAAATTCGTTATACCTACTTTCACAAAATATAACAAAGTGCCCTCGAATGGATGTGCAGAGAGGATTTTCCTCCTAATAAAGTATAAAACATATTTTCATTCAAACGCATTATGGAAAAAACCTCATAATGCATATACCACTTGAAAAATCTTATTATAAATATGCATAAAAATCGGTCCAGCCGTTCTCGAGTTATAAATGGTGTAATTAACCCGACTTTGATTTATATATTAAGATTTAAATTAAATTTTAACCTTTTTACTACAAACGAAAAATCTTTTATCTCCATAATCCTAACGATAAGACAGACGTTTCATATAAATATTTGCTACTTTTATTTAATTAGGTCATTAAGTATTATAAGTGAATCCAATTAAATCTTTTAGAAAGCTTCAAAATAATATTTCCAAAATGTGGAAATTAAATTGTGTCCTATTTTTGGCTATATTTGTTACTGTGCCAACTGCAAATTCGGAAGAATGGTCTTCATTTGAAGCAGCAGAGTTGTACGGTGAAGAATTTGGTCCTAGAGGTAACTATTTATAATTTTTTCAAATTCTCTATGTCAAGGGTTCTAAGTTAAAAGGACGTTTGTGGCATTTTACTCTTTGGGAAAATCAAAAACAAATAAAGTGTTAAACTTTGATAATTTTATTTTTATCATCATTAAGGACCTTTGGGGTTATACCTACTTGATAGTAAACTGAATTTCAGTACACATATCGACCACATAGTCACTAACGCATTTTCTATGCTTGGTTTCATAATCCGCCCCTGTAAACAATTGAAAGATCTTATTACTTTCAAAATAATATATTTCTCATACTTTCGTAGTATCCTTGAATACGCATCTCAAGTGTGGAACCCAGGCTATTCAATACACAAAAATAGAATTGAAAGTGTTCAAAATAAATTAATATTAAGGTACCTTAACTTCCGCTCTTTTCGATCTCATGTTAGCTATGAAAACTCTGCAAAGTTCTTCAATATACAGACGTTAACCTGCCGAAGAAATAAAGCAGATTTGATAATGTTATTTAAAAGTATACATAACTTAATTGATAGTCCTGATCTTCTTCAACGCCTATCATTCCATGTTCCAAATCGCAACAGCAGAGAGTGGCTTACTTTTAATATTCCTCTTTGCAAGACCAACTTCGAACGTAACTCGTTTATCTACAGATCCACACATTCATTTAATTTAAATTATTACCACATTGACATTTTTAACTAAACTTTACGTGACATAAAACGAAAAACATTAAGCAACATGACTCAAACTATAAATTTCAATCCCTGTATATTCCCGTCTTTTACCTAATAATCTTAATCCTATCTTCCTCCTCCCCCCTCCCCTTTTATATATTGTAACAAAAAAAATAATTAATTAAGAAAACATACTTACAATGTCACACTTTATCATTCACTATCATCAGTGCAAAGTTCATAATTGGCATAATTAACTATCTTATTATTGTATTATTGTGTAATCTCAGATTTGCTGTCAACTTTCCTCAAAATAAATAAAATTCAAATTAAAATCATCATCATCACTTTTGGCTCTGCAACGCCCGGTGGGTTGGCCTCCTCAAGAGTCTTCCTCCACTCATGTGGGTTTTGTGGCAGCTCTCTCCAGTTAAGAATCTCCAAGGTAGATATGTCTTCGAGGATGTTGTCGCTCCATCTTAATCTTGGCCTTCTCAGACTCCTTCGCCCTGTCGGTCTTGAGTTCAGCTTAGGTGCTTGATGCTCGGTCATTCTCTCCACATGACCCAGCCACCGAAGTCTTCCCAGTTTTTTTTTTTTAAATATTGTAACGTTTAGATCCTTGTATTTTCTTTTTGGTTATATTCTGGTCAATTTCCGTATTATTTCAATTCTAAAAAAATGTGGGTTCATGCCATTCTTAAAAATATGCTCTTGGCTTGAAAAGAAAATGAGTTATGAGTTTTAATTGAACTACTAATAAAAATGATTAGGTTTTAAAATCACTAAAGCCTTTTGCCTGTTTAAGAAGTTTTATAAAATATCAATTTTCATATTGGGAGGCGGAAAGGGGTACCGTCACCCCGGAAACCATTTATTAGTTAACCATCTCCTCTGCCATAGGTTATCCCAAATGATTCGCTACATTTGGTGACTTGACAAGGGTGCCCGTGAGTGGGGTTTGTCCAGGTCTTAGTGACCGATGCGTCTACCCACCTACTGCGGGCCGGATCGAGTGAGACAAGTTGAGCAAGGTCTTTTGACCTCTCTAGCTAGAATCCCTCGATCCATCGCCTTGCACCGCAGCTGGAGAAATGGGTTCATACATCCGTCACTTCTGGATACACTGACCCCCAGATTCCTACCCATCCCTCATACCTTTATCCTTCCCAGAACTTCCTCTTCTTCCTTTCCATAAAAGACCCTCCGCACAGCACCCCCTTAGATGACTTTTCTTACATAAGCTCCACACAGGAGGCCTTTTGAGGAAAATAATTTCCCTCAGGTCCTATGTCATCTTAGGGATGTTGTGTGGGTTTTTTTTGGAAAGAGGAAGAGGAAGTTCCGAGAAGGAAATAGTTATGAGGGGTGGGTAGGAATCTGGGGGGTCAGTGTATCTAGAAATGACAGATATATGAATCCAACCCTTCAACTGCGGTGCAAGGCCATGGATCAAGGGATTTTGGTAGGAGAGGTTGAAAGACCTCCTCATCCAGACTCTCTCGATCCGGTCCGCCACACAGCAGGTGGGCAGACACATCGGCCGCCAAGACCTTGACAAACCTCACCCAATGAACCCGGACACCCCTGCTAAGTCACCAAACGTAGCGAACCACCCGGGGTGACCTACGGCAGAGGCGTCGGTTACCCAATAAATGGTTCCCGGGCGGCGTTAAATTACATAGTGAGAGAAATTATTTTCCTCGGGGTCTTTTGTGTGGAGCTAACGTTAAATGAAAATTTATTTTATTTTTAACGCCCTAGACTTTGTCGGTCGAAGATTTAGTGAAATTTATTTTAATTTACTATTACTTTTCAGAAGAGTAAAAATAGATTGTTTTTTTTTTGGTCGTGTTCATTATTTGTTTAGTATCTTTCTCAACATTTTTTTTACATGAATAGCGCTCAAGAGTCCCATCTTCTCCCGTCTGGAGTCAGTGGGACTATGGCATCCCCATTTGGGGTATGTTGTGAGGATGAAGGTAGTGGGGAGGGGAAGGAGATAGAGAAGACGAAGGTGGGGATCTACCTGGGTATTCAGATCTGGTCACCAAACACGGCTAACGCCATTTCAAGCAACGTTTCAATTCTGAATGATGGCCTTACACCAGGGCGATACAGAGAGTATCTTTCACTCGGGAACGTGCCGCAAAGATACTATATATTATTTTTAATTAATAAATTGTGAAATAACATGAATTAATCTAATAAAATAAAAAAATTCCACGCTGGTATTCAATCCCGCGACCTTCCGAGTACGAGTCTTACCGCTGGTCTACGCCAGCCGTCATACATTAACTACACTGTTAATCCAATGAAATCTACTATATATATATATACACTATATAAAGAGGTAAGATTTGTTTGTTTGTTTGCATCGAATAGGCTCCGAAACTACTGAACCGATTTGAACAATTCTTTCGCTGTTGGGAAGCTACACTATCCCCGGGTGACATAGGCTATATTATATTTTCAAAAAAATTATGGATCCTTACTAAAACTCCAATAATGCAACCCAATGTGTAAAAAAATTACCTTAAATATTCTTTACATCGCGTGCGCTGCGAAAACAATTGATGATAGAATAAAATAATGTACTACGACTTTGTAGAACACATCATTATTTACAAAAAAGGTCGCGACAGCATATGTCTAACTATTATGGTTATGCCACAATAAGTATTCTTTTATTTTAAAAATTTAATTAATATGTCGCTGATTGAAAAGGCTCTTTATTTGCATCTTGGTGTTAATCCTTATCAAAATAAATTACTTCATATTCAAGACAGCTTCAATACCTTTATTTAACTTTTTGAATTTTTCAATTCGGATATTTAATTAGAAAGATATCACGAGTTTAATAATGTTAGTATTAGAAAAAAGTTTCGGCTACGGGCCGGGCGGGAGAGGAGTCAAGAAATGAAGTGCCAGGGGGGTTGGCGTGACGGGGGAGCGGGAGAGCGGTGGCGGGGAAGGTGGAAGTGGAACGCTGGAGGGGAACGCACGGGAAACGACATGCAAGGAGTAACATTTTATTTATTTGAATATGGCATTGCAATGCATGCCGGGAAATAGCTATATATTATAAAAGAAAATCCAAAAAAACGCGCGGACCGCAAAAACTCAGAAACGAGTCCCGGTACGATCAAGGGAGTTATAAGGTGTGGTAGATCTCTGTCCCCTCTCGGGAAAAAAGGTACCCGTTTTTACCTAAAGGGCGTGCTTTTGAAGATATAAGGGCTGGAAGTTTCGCCCTCTTGAAATTTCGGAAAGTTAAAGAAGATTCTATAGAACTCTAGAAAGTTCTGGAAGGGGTGGCGGAGTATGTCGTGGAATGTTCGGGAATAGGGAATCGGGATCATCATTGTGAAACATTCCATAACACTCTCAAATGTATTCCTGAGCGAAGCCGGGTAACCCAGCTAGTACAAAATAAAACACTGTTACAAAAATGCGTTTTTGAATATTAGCGCACTCCCTCTAATATTCGTATTTACATATTATCTCCTTCTGCTTCGTTCGGAACGCTTAAGAGTATATTATAGGGGCAGAATTGTAATTTGCTGAAAAACGGCTTAATACTACCTTTCGTGTGTCATTCTCAGACTTGATATTTTTTGATACCAAATAATGGACTTTTATTTTTCAATCTGCTTATTTTTTTTTGTAATTGATGTAGGCATTCGACCATGAAAAATAAAAACATTGATACACCATACAACCCAGTTTTAAAACTTCAGTCTATGATTATCGCACTAATGTGATTTAACACAATATTTTAAATTAAAAATATATACATAATACATACATCTGTAGAAGTACGACCTCTTATTATCGTTATGATATCTGTGGATATTGATAATTAAATAAATACTTCATTTTTTCACTAAATTCGAACACATTTCTTAGCTTCTACTCATTCCGGGCTGGAATCTCCCGTTGGCAGGTAGCGAAGCTGTACGCTCCTCGTTTGACAGCGTATATATTTTGAAAATACGGTCGAAGTGTTTCATTAATAGCTGTAAACATAGAATACCGACTCACTTGAAGCACTTCAATAATCTCAGGAAGCTACAAAATCAGAAAGTACTCGAAAATTCTCTTTTTTGGTGTAAGTTTGTCGAACTGTAACTTTTCAACGGCCATATTGTATAAATCGTTGAAAATATAACATTACATGTGCGTTCTTGGTTCTCGTTCCGAAACGGCGTTTGCGCGATGTTCACACGTGTGTGCGCACATACTTGCAAAACGTGCGCGTAGCGTGTGAGAATTAATTGTGCTGCGTACACACACACACAGCTATAATATATGTAGCGTGGCTTATTTCGGAATGTCAGTATTATTCAGTATTAGTTCATTTGCGAGCATTTGCTCGCCGTAGGTAAATTATGTACGCTGTGTTTGGTAATAGATACAAAAATTACCTTATATTATTAGTATTACTATCAAGTATAATGGACTAGGAGACGAGATATGTAAACCATACGTCATCAAGTACACGGATGAAACTACTTTGTAGTGATAATGGATAATGGGTAAAGCTGCGCAGTCATGGGAATAGTGAGCGATTTTTTTCGAAAAAATTACGACATCGAGTACGCGAACGGAAATGGTTTCATATGATAAAGGGGGATTAGAAAATGAGAAAAAGCAGGTCTGCCAACCGGCAGCCTAGCACGTTCCCAGGCAGCCGGCGTCAAAGTGGGGTAAAAAAAAGTAAATTTTACGTCATCGAGTACACGAATGAATCACAACCGAATAACATAGTCCAGATCATTATATTTAAGAATTTCTTGGTCTGCCGACCAGCAGCCTGATAGCTTTTAGTGTACGACTTTTTAATTATTATTATTTTTTTTTTTTTCGTTTATCTGAATTATTATTTTTATTTCATTATAGTTTTAAATTAGATTGCCATATTTTAAAAAAATAAGCCATAATGATAAAAAAAATAAAATACCCATCCGTCGGGCGAGGCTTTCAACGCCAAACCACTTACGAAACCTGCCGCGGTGCCCCTCACCGCTGTCGCGTGTCCATATTATTGTAAAAATTTATTATAATAATATTCATTTTAAAATTGCCAAATAGTCCATAGTAGTTGGAAGTTTGAACAACCAAAGCATCATCGCCGTAAGAGCTGCGTTCATCCGTAAAACGACGGAAATTTCCGAACCTTGTCCGTTTCATATCGGTTTTGCTTCCCCTGCTGCATCGATTACATCGAATACAAGATCGAAACTAACGAAAAACTGTAATATAGATCATCCCATTCATGACTTCCTTGGTCTGCCGACCAGCAGCCTGGCAGTTTTTTTGTGTACGATTTGTTTTAATTTAAAAAAAAAAATCAATATCTTTATTATTATTTTTATTTCAATATGGTTTTAAAAACTTAGAATGCCAGATATTAAATTAAATAAGTGGTAATGGCAGGCGCTTGCATTATAATGTAGTTTCCCTGTTATATACTGTTTTTATACAATACATAACTACGAAATCCATAATTATGAAGCAGAACTTGTTTATAATTAACTGTTTTTATACATTAAATAATAATATTATTGAACATATAAAATAAATAAAAAATCGAGTGTGCAAGACCACACGACTGAAGCAAAATTTCACTAACTTATAAAAGAACACATGATATTGGGGTGACATTGACATTGACATTCCAGACAATATTGTTTGTTGCATTTCACACAGTAGTACACACTCATGCGTCCTTTTTTCGCTAGGCAAAAGTTGCTCCGTTTTCTTTGGCATGCTCTGTTTCCTTTTTTAATGACATTGATCACCGTTCGCATCGATGATCACCGTTCGCATCGATGATCACCGTTCGCATCGATGATCACCGTTCGCATCGATCACCGTTCGCATCACACTTTTCGTAACAATCACACCTTTCGTAACGCATTCACCAATTTACCCCCAAGTGTCGATCGTGCGTAAAGAAGTTTTACTTTAAAAAAACGAGTGTGCTTTAGACCACACGACTGAAGTAAAACTTCACTAACTTATAAAAGAACAAATGACATTGAAACACATTAAAAAAGGAAACGAAGCATGTTCAAAAATTGCACATGCTCCGTTTCCTTTTTTAATTTTTCGTAACAATCACACTTTTCGTAACGCATTCACCAGTTTACCCCCAAGTGTCAAGCGTGTGTAAAGAAGTTTTACTTAAAAAAATATATTTATATAATACATAAATACGAAATACATAATTACGAAGCAGAACTTGTTTATAATAAACTGTTTTTGGCTTGTTTATAATAAACTGTTTGTTTGTATAATAACTTGTTTATAATAAACTGGGCGCGTAGAGCGAATGAACGAAGAAAGTAGTGTAAGAAGAATATACAACGCAAATGTGAATGGTAGAAGAAGTCGGGGACGTCCGAGGAAGACATGGCACGATCAAGTGAATCAGATACTTGAGTCGGGCCATTTCAAAAGTCAGAATAATAGAAGAGAATGTATGAGACGATGTATGAATGTGAGTGAGGCAAAGAGTGTGTGCCAAGACCGAGTTGTTTGGCGGTCCGTCCTCTCTGCCTACCCCTGCGGGGAAACGTCGTGATGGTTAGTTAGTTTTTATACATAAAATAATAATATTATTGAACATATAAAGAAATAAAAAAATTAAAATGGAGTTCTACAAAATAAACTTAATAACAATAAATGAACCACGAGATTCCAAACGTCGTTTATAATGGAAGTCCTGCGAGTATGAACGACCATGAACTATGGGAAAAAACCATCAACAAGCAAATTATGAAACATTTGTAAAAAGGATCATACTAAATATTCTATCAAAATAATAAGTTAAATCCATAAGTTGAACACACTTTGTTATTGGTTTGGTTTTTACTTCGATATTTAAAAATATTGTGCTCGTCATAACATACACATGTTGAATGTTGAAGTTTTAAATTTCGCGAAGGCATCACTACCGCCACCTAGCGATGTAATAATGAATAAATTTTGACAGTTTTAGAATTCGGCCGTGGCTATTACATCCTTTTAATACCGGGCCTTGAACCGCGGCATACCCAATTTCTACCGATTTATTACCTTAGTACTTACCTTAAACATTTTTAAGTTTTTAAAAAATATATGTTATTCTTGACGATAATATTTAGACATTCCCCACTCCGAAACGCAAATTATATGAAATTCCCTCGATAGAAAAAAATCGCAAAGTAATTAACTGACTAACCATCAACGCCAAACAACTCGGTCTTGGCACACACTCTTTGCCTCACTCACATTCATACATCGTGTCATGCATACTTTTCTATTATTCTGACTTTTGACATGGCCCGACTCTAGTATCTGATTGCGTCCCCGACTTCTTCTACCATTCACATTTGCGTCGTATTCTAACACTAGGTACTTTCTTTGTTCATTCGCTCTTAATGCCCAATCCATCTGAGGGTTGCTTTCTTAATCTTACTCATCATGCTTACATCAGCCTTAAGTTATTTGCGTATATCCACATTTCTCACACGATCATACATGGTTTTACCACACGTACGCCTCAGGGATCTCATTTCAACATCATTCAGTTTACTTCCATGATTCCTCTGCCACCTCCATACCTCAATGCCATACATCAGGGAGGTACCCGGACTCCATTGTAGACTGCTAGCTTAGCTTCTTTTGACAGTTTTTTATTAGCGCCAACGGCATTCAGTCCTCCATTAATGGAGTTACCTGCATTTACCCTTCTTTCAATATCTCTATTAGCCTTCCCATCTCTCGTAAAGTATGTTCCGAAAATTATTATAAAAATAATAATAATATTTGGATGACTTGTATAGCGCCGTTTTTGTGAAAAATCACCTCAAGGGCGCTGTAAAAATTTATAATACGTCTATACAATCTTATTTACACAGGACATAATTGGGAACTATAATATATGATATGTTCTGTAATGAGTGTATTTTGAAAACAAAAGCAAAATTTTATGATACTCTCCGATATGTATTTTTATTTATGGGTATGAGAGCCCAAAAGAGTAGATTTTTACTTTGGACCTAAATTCTTTTGGGCTTGTTATGTACCTAAGTTCCGGGGGAAGTTTATTCCAAGCCTAATAGGCCCAGACACTCCGAAAGCGCGATCTCTAAATTTAGTATTTGGCTTGCGTTTAGGTCCCATTGTCTGCCTATAGCTGATGATGTTGCTGATCTAAGGGTTGACTGCCTCGGACCAGTATTTTCTGGGACACATAGTTCAGAGATGTAAGATGGGGCCATTTCATTAATTGATTTAAACACCATCCAGCATAATTTGTACTGGATTCTTTCAGGGCACTTGAGCCAGTGAAGATTACGAAGGTGTTCTGAAATGTGTGAATATTTAGAGACTCCGGTTATGAGTCGAGCCGCAAACACGGATTGAACTTTGTCAGTTTGATATTTTGGAAGGCTAGCGTAGGTGTCGTTACAGTAATCGAGCCGTGATACTACGTAGGAGTTGACTAGTAGTTTTGTTTCTTCTGTAGGAAGATTTACGTTTATTATTTTATTTTATAAACACGTTGGTTTCAGTTATTTTACAAGTATGAAAACACTCACAGTGTTTTTTTAAATACTGTTTCAGACCCCCCCATGAGATTACTGCTGTATTTTAAACGAGACGTGGTTTATTAAACATATTCTCAATTTTCGCTTAAATGTTATCGATTTTAACATTAGCGCGCTCTCTTTAACATTCGTATTTACATACCGCGTCTTCCTCGAATCCACTGTTATCTAGTGATCGCTAGTCACCGGTGCAAAATAACCGATTCAGGCAGTGGCGTCATATATAGTATATAGCCGCGGAGGGGAACTGCAAGTTTACTAAATCCGCTAAATCGTAGTACTTATATGACGCCACTGCCTTTCTCGTTTATTTTGTACCGGTGACTAGCGATCACTAGATAACAGTCTATTTTGGAACCGGTTCCTACGCCATTGCCTATCGCGGTTACTTTGTACCGGTTACTAGCGATTACTGTAGAAGACTCCAGGTACTAATATCTACAGCCTGTATGTCGGACGAATATCTAAAGCTCATATGTTGGACAAATATCTATGAACTTCAGAGTGAGGACTAATATCTACAGAGCTAAGGTCTGACTAATATCTATGACGGTCCCAGTGGTGACTAATATCTATGGATCGTAGGTATGACTAATATCTACAGAGGGCGAATCCTTAATAATCAGCTAAATGTTTCCAATAGTAATAGTCCGATATTAGGGATCTTTACATACATACATGTCATACCTAAATTAAGATTTTCAAACTGCATACGCAATATTACGTTATTCTAATATAGCATATTAGAATTACGTAATATGTAGCACACATACTTGCAAATCCAACCTCTGCCAGTGCTGTAGATATTCGTCCCCAGTTTGGTTCTCATAAATATTAGTCAACAGGTTGAGCTGTAGATATTCGTCCTCACTTCGGTTCTCATAGATATTAGTCAGCAGTTTGAGCTGTAGAAATTCGTCCTCACTTTGGTTCTCATCGATATTAGTCCGATTTGTTCAATTTTTGGAATTCCTGTAGATATTAGTAGACGCCTCCCTGTAGAACAGTGGATTCAAGGAACAGTTTTTTGGAACCAGTTCTAATTTAGCACGCCTGATTACGGAGGCAATTGAAATCTACAACCATTTTGAAGTATATTTTGTAATACCAGTTCGTAGTGGAATGGAGCTGGCAACACGGTATCGATTTCAAGTAAATAAGCACACATTTCACCACAAACAAATACACATCTGTTGGATCTGCCCTGATGATGGATACCTACTGCAACGCTGTCCAAATCGTTGGCTAAAGAAGGAGGTAGCGCAACACGGCATAACATCCCAAAAAGACAAAACGGCCGTGAAAATCTAAAGACGTATCATACATGTATTTGTTTATTTGTTCCAGCGGTATGTTCCGTGGACATTTCCAGTCTTAGCGAGGATGCTCCAGTGATAGTGGCTCTACCAGAAGAGGTCCTACTGACACCAAATGGAACCACAGGATTTCTGGACTTGGCGGCGGGTGCGCAGATAAAACTACTCTGTATGGGTAACGAGCTGCGACCGGCCTACAACGACGAGAGACCTGAAACAGCGGTAAGATAATTATTAAGTAAACATTTTCAAAACTTTAAACAACCCCAGACACAAAAAAGAGCTGATGACCTTGAAACGCATGAACAGATTTTCATGAATTGTAGCTAAGAATCATCACGATCACTTTCAGCTTTCGAGCAATAAAAAACGCATCATAATCGGTCCATACATTTAGAAGCTAGGATACCACAGACGGACAGACACACATAAAACAAACTTACACCAATCTTTTTGTCGGTGGTTAAAAAGGAACGACTGCGAGGCCCTTTTCATACAAAACTTAAATTTGGATTTGAGGCCTTACTCTACTTCCTTTCCTAGAAAAGACCCCCCACACAGCATTCCCAAAGATGACACAGGCTCTGGGGGGGATTTTTTTCCTAACTAACTATAACTAACTAAACTGCAATCTTAACAATCACCATCAACAGGGTTGCTTTCGAATACCACAACAAAGTGTCTACTCCGTCTCTCCTTTATCTACTTGTTCTTCATTTGCTGTTGTTCCACGTGTTGTGTGCATGTGTGTGACTTGTGTGTTTGATTCCAGACCCTTATGTGTAACGAGAGCTCCAAGTTCACCAGCTCGGACTGGTTCCAGGGCAGCGATGACCTGAACCGTTTCACCTGCTCTTGTCCTGCACGCACCAACATCGCTGAACAAACAACGGTAATAATAATAATAATAATATTTGGCTGATTTATAAAGCGCCGTTTTCGTGAAAAATCACCTCAAGGGCGCTGTTCATATAAGCATACAATAAAATAAAATTAATACGATAGGCTTACAACTAAGATGCAAAATTATAAATAGGTACTTACAATTAAGACTTATATATTATTATGTACATAGCTAGTGACTTACGACTAAGACTTATTACTACTGACTGAAAACTAGTGGCATACATACATATTTACAAATGTGACTTAAAATTAGAGATTTACAATTAAAATAGGTGTTTACATATAACAATAAATAATTTTTAGTTTTGCGAGGTGTCTAATATTACCAAGTGATGAACAAAACTCTACCGATATACCTAGGTACAGACAGAGAAGAAAGTTATTGCTGCAAGTCGAAGCAGTTTGATGATTTTATATATACATGTATACATACATACATATTTTATTCTACACATTTTACAAATTATTTTATACCCTTTTTTAATATTAATATTGTTAGCGCCAGAAGAAGAAGGAAGTTCGTACATAATATTACAATTTTATAACACGGTTTTGAAAATGATTTTAATCAATTGAAAACCAGATTTGTGTTCAGAATGTAAAGATTGAATTTCAGTTATGTATTCATCCGCTGATACATTTCGAAGGAGACCATTATTTTATTCGAAGTGTATTGGAGGTTATCCACCACATACTCTTTCTTTCATTATTTATTATCAATGTCAATAATTATTTATTTTTAAGCTTCAAATTTCGTAATCCGTAGAAAAACCGTACGCATATTATGAGAGAAATACTAATTAAATCTGGGAACTCGCAAACAAATTCACTCTTAATTAAAACCAGAATTGTTTTCAGAATGTAACGATTTAATTTCAGTTGTGTATTCATCCGTTGATACATTTCGAAGGAGACCATTATTTTATTCGAAGAGCATTGGAGGTTATCCACCACATAACCCCCTCTACTAGACCTAGAAACTAGACCTCCCTCACTCGGAGTGCAGTTGTAAAATTCTATTTTTATTTATTTAACATTTAAACCCGCTAAACTACTTATGTAGTTTGTCAGCAGGTACATAATGACAACATTGGTATATTTTCAAACATTATATAGGTATATATTATTTTGATGCTAAAATATAAATTTGATATCTCTTTGCAGACTATGTATATGCTGCCAGAATCAAAGAGAAATCATACATATTTAATTTATCCCGTCTAATCATAGAGACGCAAATAGTCCAACACATTTAATTTAAAAATAAAATTTTATAAATGCCATAAAAACAGAAGAGAGAGTTTTATTAAAAAAAAAATTAAGAAAAAGAATCTGTATTTAAAATTTTAAGTTTATTCTATTTTGAGTACCTACTTTAATTCGAATATTCGCAGGTGTGTATTTTCGAGGCAATTTACATTTCCAATATCAAAATTTTAATATTTAGAAACAAAAATGTTCTAATAATAAGCACGTCGAAAAATTTTTTATTTTATCTAGATTTTAGAACAACTTTGTTTTTTGCAAAAGGGTAAAAAAAAACTAATAAAAAGGAACATTTAAAATGCATGCCAAGAACCGGGAAATTTGTGCGCAAACCTTGACAGGCAAAAGTTTATAGATATTTTTTTCTTATTATTCGAAGGGTGAAACTAGTTTTCAGAATGTTAAGTTCCAATTGTGGATTCATCTGCTAACACAATTCAGTACATACAGAATGTAGATTGTAGAATGTAGAATTCTAAGGACTGTAGTTGCTGAATCTGTTTGTGCTGCCATAATCAAATAAAAACCATTTTGATGTTCTGGGTGTACTTTTAATACGCCGCATACAGACTTAATTTAAACCAATTTTGTGTTGAGAAAGTAAATTTCCAGGTGTGGATTTATCTGCTGACACATTTCGAAGAAAAACATTCTCTAATTCGAGCTATTGCAGGCTATCGAGGTATGAGCTAATTGCAGTTATGAAATTCTAGTTGAAGTCTACATATGTATGTCTTGTCAGAATCAAGAGAAACCATTTTCATGTTGAGTGTAGTTTTATTCAACTCATACAAACTGGTTTTGTGTTCAGAATACAATGACAAATTAAATAACGAGTTGCAGATTCTTCGTGTGCCAAAAGAAGCTTTACATTTGAGTTGCATACCAAATGCTGCAAAATTCTGAGAAATGCAAAATCAATCGTAAGTTAAAACCTGCCTTGCGTTCTAAACACGGTGTAAAAGTTCGAGATGTGAAATCTTCTTACATGAATACCATGAGTTTCGTTGCAAGAATACACGTCGAATAAATAGGTCGTAATACCCAAATAAGGGGGCGGCGGAATTTTCCTGCCCCGGGCGCACTTTTAAGGGGGGCGGCAAATTTTCACAATCTATATATATATATAAAAATGAATTCCTGTTTCCCTTGGTCACGCCATAACTTCACAACGACTTTACCTATTTCATTAACTTTTTTTAAAGTTTTCTAATACTTTGTAAAAGGTTCATACGGAAAGAAAAATTAAGAAAATTGAATAATTTCAGAAAACTTAACGACTGTTTGAAAGTTCGCGCGGTTGATGAAATTGAATTTAGCAGGCAGTTTTTTTTTCGTATTATATTTTAAATAGGTACCTATGTTAGTTACCAAATCTGATTGATTGTTCTTATACTATTCATAAATAAATATTTGTAATATACGAAAAATGAAATTTTGAATTAAAAAATGTTATAGGTGGCACGCGAGCTGTTTGAAAACTGAATGTACTGGGACTAAATATACGTAATGCGGGAGGGGGGTTTGCGGAACCCAAGAGTGGAAGAGAGGAAAGGGTAGGTGGGGAAGGTGAATGGGGAACGCGGTAGGGTAGGCGATGCGGGAGGGGAACGGTTTAAATGAATGTATGATAATGTCATCTCTGACAACACCTTTTGTAGTTAATTGCCAGAATTCTCCGTATTTTGTTTTGCGCTTGGATTGTTTATGACTTATTTACAGTGAGAATGATTGAGAGAGGTCCGTGGACGATGTGATGTGATTGACTAAGAAAGTTTCATTCATTGCTGGATCATGAGTGACTAGCGACGTGAGTATTATATATTTTATTTACATTTTTATTGAAGTGAAACTTCTATAGCCCTGTTGTGATTTGGAATTCGGGTGAAACTGAAATGACGCACTGCAGAACCTGCGAAGCATCAAACTCCTATTAAGGCTCCTATTGGTTGAGATATAAAATAGAAATGACGCAAGGTCTGCGCTCATTGGCCGGTTTGATTATGACATCACTTTTCAAGGCTCCTTGGTTCTTCATTTGGTTGAGATAGTTTTTGTAAAGTTTCACTTCTACCGCGTGTTAACTGCACTCGATTTTTTAAAAATGTTTTTGTGTGTTTTACTAAGTGATTAGTTGTTTATTAATAAAGAAAAATAAGAAAAAAAAATTCAGTGTTATTTTTTTTAAAGTAAAATAATTATTTGAAAATGTTTTACAAAACATTCGTTCGCGAATTTAACTCTTTCTTTTATTATATATTATAAATGTCTATAATTATATTTTTTATGCTACAAATTTCGTAATTCGTAGGAAAATCATACGCATATTATTGGAGTAATACTTATTAAAGATGGGAACTCGAAACATATCGGATACATTTCGAAAGAGACCATTCTTTTGTTCGAAGTGCAAGTGCCGCATACAGATTTAATTAAAACCAGTTTTGTGTTCATAATGTAAAATTCCAGTTGTGGCTTCATCTGCTGACACACTTCGAAGGAAAACATTTCTTATTCTAAGTACAGTAATAAAATTCCAGTTGCAGACTATGTATATGTTGCCAGAATCAAAGAGAAACCTTTTCAAGTTCTGAGTGTATTTTTGATTCGCCATATACATACAGATTTAATTTCAACCAGCTCTGTATTCAGAATGTAAAATTCCAGTTGTGGATTCATCTGCTGACACATTACGAAGGAAAACATTATCTTATTCGAAGTGCAGTTATAATATTCTAGTTTCATGTTCTGAGTGTACTTTAAATTCACCGCATACAGATTTAATTTAAACTAGTTTTGTGTTCAGAATCCAACGATAAATTAAATAATAAGTTTCAGGTTCATCGTGTACCGAGTGAAACTTTACATTTGAGTTGCATACCAAATGCTGAAAAATTCTGAGAAATTGATGGTTCCGTATGTAACTGTTATTTGGGGAGTCTTACGCAGAATCAAACGTAAGTGAAAACCTTGTATTCTAAACACAGTGTTAAATTCGAGATGCGAAATCCTTTTACATGGATACCATTCTTGATTTCCGACAGCAGTTATAAATTTGGAGTGGAATTTATAAAAATGATATTTATTGGAAGAATATTCGTAATAAAGATTAAAAAAAACTTCATTAGTTTCATTCGTGTACTCGATGACGTAAAATTTACTATTTTTTACCCCACTTTGACGCCGGCTGCCTGCGAACTTGCCAGGCTGCCGGTTGGCAGCCCTGCTTTTTTCTCATTTTCTAATCGACCTTTATCATATGAAACCATTCCCGTTCGTGTACTCGATGACGTAATTTTTTCGAAAAAAATCGCTGACTATTTCCATGGCAGCGCGGCTCCTGCCAAGAGGTGCACCGGCAGACCAGCTTTTTTAAGGTTTTCTAAGTGTCCATTATCACTAAAAAGTAGTTTCATCCGTGTACTCGATGACGTAGGGTTTACCTATGTCGTCTCCTAGTCTACTGCTCATACTGACTCAAGATACATGCAAATATAGGAAGTGCGATGCGGTTAACACGGGCTCAGATATCTCTTATTTTAATTTATCGGTGTCTCTCAGACACCTTTCTCAGTATCAAGGGTTAAACGTAATGGTTCGTTAGTTGGACTCATATAATGAAGAATTACAAAATAAGAGCATTTTATGTGTCTAAATATGTATCTAATCGTATTCTACATTTCCGTACAAGTAATTCAAATGGAATGGAGATCTACGATGTTTTTGAAAAATTCCAATAGAGACCACAGTTTTTAGTAAAAATCCAAAGGTGAAATAGAGCCTGAGAAAACGAAATCTTTTAAATTTCGACTTGCAATACACCCATAACAGTGATGATTTTTTCCACAAATACTACTTTTTGCAGATTTTTTTATGATTATTATGAAAACTATAGTATTTAGTAATAATCCAAAATTTCAAGCGATTCGGTGCCATAGAGCCTGAGAAAAAGACATTTGAAGTTCGACGCCACGCCGGCTTGTAATGGAAGGCACTTCTAGTGTCATATTTCTTATTCTAAATGTTTTTGCTTTCAGCTTTGCACCACAGACGTAACGCAAATCTTTATCGGGGTGCAGGGAGTCGGTAAGCAGTACCGGACCTACATCAGTTGCCTCCGCAAGGCCAACGGACGAGTGGAGTATACTACCTACCCGCAAACCGCTGTGAACTTGCTGGCGCAGGAGTTGACAATGCCTCCCACCTTTCAACGTTAGTATACGAATGATAGAGTCAATTCCTCATCCCTGAGGATAGTAAATTTCGTATATTGTTATAAAACTTTTTTCTCTTAATTTTATTGACCGTAACCGGTTTCAGCTCTTTAAAGTCGTCTTTAGACTGGTACAATTTTTTCTTAGTCTACGGTTTATACACATAACATATGGGGGAGAGGAAGAGGGGTGGTCTACAAGGATTTGAATCGCATTTGTTACTAATGCGTCGATGACACAGGGCGAGTTTACAAGCTACTATCTCGGAAATTCACTATCTGTTAGTAAACTCGCTCAGTGTCATCGTGTTACTTGCTAACTAGCAGATTGTGGACAATCCACGGAAAAAGTTGAAAGGTCCTCAACTTTACACGCTACAAGCCGACTCGTGATTGGTTTATTTGTGTTTCCAATATGGCTGCCAAAAACGAGCTGATTTCGACTGTCAACTGTCTGAAGGATTAGTTCACGTTATTTCCGCTATTGGCGCTAGCAGCTACGTTCGAGTCCAGTTTCCTACAAAAATGTCGCGAGCTACTGAGCGAGTAGACAGTTTTGTGTGTCATCATGACAATCTCACTCGCCGATTCACCCGCTTTTAAATTTAGTAGATAGTAGCTTGTAAACTCGCCGTTTGTCATCGAGGCTTTAGTCGTTTTAGACTGTCTAATTTCTAATTATTTTTTCATAATTTCAGTTGACTAATTACCTTGGGTTTGTAGCTCAATTCAATATTATTCAGGGAAAAACCTTACAAGAAATATGAATTATTAATGACGTAATTTTATTGTCAAATCGTTATTAATATATTTAAGATGCATGGGATTTTTTTATTGCTTTTTGAAGCGATAAATGTTTACATTGGAGTAGAAATAGTCATTATATCGAATTCCGTCAGCCTTACTCATAATGAAACCCTACCACGACTCTGTAGAGTCGCGTTAGCTACACAGGGGGGTACACTACACCGCTCAGAGTAAAAATCTTTACTCATCTTCATAATTAAGTCTTAACTCTAAACTTATAGTTTAGGGCTATATCCCCTCTTCTTCTCCCCCGTATGTTATGTATGTGACTCCGGATTGGCAGAGACGGGTAGTGAAATGAAAGACGTCAATTTGATGTAGTGAGTGAGTTATTTATTGCAGAGCTACGTAACGAGGGTCGGTGAAGCGGTAACATGAAGTATGAAGAAGTGCCGTAGAGTGTTGTAGGTGCACGGAGGTGATGGTGTGGTGAAGGTCGTGGCTATGCGGCGGAGCAGACCTCGGGTCTGCAGATCACCGGCGCCTTGGTCGACACCGTGGCCGTGGAGATGACCAGATCTTCCAGGCCGTTGCTTGATGCGGCGAGTCGCGGAGGTGAACGGTGAGTGGCTCTGTAAGCTGAACCACCGGCAGGTAGTCCTAGCGAGGCGGAGCGTGTTTCCATAGCAGCGAAGCGCGGTGGGCTTCGGATTGCCATGAAATGGCGAGCTGATCCCTGGGCTGAAGGTGGCGTCGAACCTTGTAAGTCGCGGTATATAGCTGTTCTCTAGAGCTGAAGACACGGTGGGCCTTATAGCTGAGACATGGTGATAATCCTCGAGGAAACTTCCTTGGAAAGCGTGGAGATGCCATGCGGGAGCACTTGTTACACGTTGTGTAGTTGACCGACTAGACTGGACTGAGACTGACTAACTTAGCGTTGAGTCACTTCATTTATATAGGCGCGACCGGTTGAGTAATTTTCCATTCGCCGGCAATGTGTACGCTGGAAGGTACTCGAACCTCGAACATACCCGGTGCTGAATGCTCAGGCAGCTGCTGAATCTCGACCTTTCAAGGCGGTGGCGATATTATTATTTATCGAGACGGCGCGGCCGGTCGTAGTGTACATCCTGTACGGCGTAGGTATAGACTAGGAGACGAGGTAGGTAAACCCTACATCATCGAGTACACGGATGAAACTGCTTTTTAGTGATAATGGACACTTAGAAAACCTTAAAAAAGCTGGTCTGCCGGTGCGCCTCTTGGCAGGAGCCGCGCTGCCATGGAAATAGTCAGCGTTTTTTTTCGAAAAAATTACGTCATCGAGTACACGAACGGGAATGGTGTCATATGATAAAGGTCGATTAGAAAATGAGAAAAAAGCAGGGCTGCCAACCGGCAGCGTGGCAAGTTCGCAGGCAGCCGGCGTCAAAGTGGGGTAAAAAATAGTAATTTTTACGTCATCGAGTACACGAATGAAACTAATGAATAACTATAGTCCAGATCATTCCGTTTAAGAATTTCTTGGTCTGCCGACCTGCAGCCTGGCAAATTTTTGTGTACGATTTTTTAAAGATTTTTTTATTATTTTTTTTTAATTTTTCGTTTATCTTTATTATTATTTTTATTTCATTATATTTTTAAAAACTTTGAATGCCATGTTTTAAAAATATGAACGATAATGATAAAAAAAAAATTGAGAGATCCGAGTGTACCCATCCGTCAGGTGAGCCGTTCGACGCCAAACCACTTACGAAACCTGCCGCGGTGCCCCTCACTGCTGTCGCGTGTCAATATTATTGTACAAATTTATAATATTAATAGTCCTTTTAAAATTGCCTAATAGTCCATAGTAGTTAAAAGTTCTAAAAACCAACGCACCATCGCTGTAAGAGCTGCGTTCGTCCGTAAAACGACGGAAATTTCTGAAACCCCGTTCGTTTCATATCAGCTTCGCTTGCCCTGCTGCACCGATTACATCGAATACAAGATCGAAACTAATGAAAAACTGTAGTCTAGATCAGGGGTCTCCAAACTACGGCCCGCGGGCCGCATCCGGCCCGCCAGGGTCATCAATCCGGCCCGCGACAGCTTATGACCAGTGTCATCAATCAGGCCCGCGACAGCTAATGGCTAAAACCTTGCTCAGAAGCGGCGAAGCCGTCGCGAATTTTTTCGCGCGAATACATACGCTCGTTGGCGAGGTACTGGGCACCAATACTTTGCGTCCACAAGTATCGCGCGAAAAATACGGGCGTAAATCGGGTGTAGTACCGTAGTACGCCAGCTTATGTCCAGTTTATGTACGCGCGAACTGCAGAGCGAGTGCACGTATCAAGGGAAATGGAGCGGCAAAATTATGATTAGGAATCGGTTAATAAGTTTCCAAATGCTGGCGCGTTTCACGCTCTTTCTGAGCCGAATATTCGCGCAAAACGATTCGCGGTGAATTCGCCCCCTTTGAACAAGGTTTTTGTTATGATTGTGATATGTAGGATAAAAAACTCAAAATGATATTTTGATGATAGTAACTCGGTTTTATTTACGGGTTAGGCAAAGCTTAATGACAAGTATGCAGAAAATTAAACTAAAGCAAACTAACAAATAATTGTAATGAATCCAACTAACTTTATAAACATAAAAAAAATTATAACATACGAGTATAAACACGTTAACATATAAAATACTAATGAGATTTATGCAATTGTGATTTTTCACTGACGATAGTTTGTAGTTGTGGATCAATTTTACTTGTACCAATTATTTAAAAAAAAATTAGATACTTATACGTTAACTTAGATCTGTAAATATTCTTTGAATACTTCATTTTGGAGAATGTTTTCTCACACAAGTAAGTAGTACCAAAAACAAAAATCAGCCCATGAGCACAATTTGGTAATTTATGCAAATTATCAAATTGTGCCAGCGGAAGACTCTTGTAAAATTCCAACAAAGATTAGTTTTTATATTTGTTTTTAATTATATCACTGCATTGTAAATCAATAATTTACATTTGAAGTTCCGGGGCCAGAGTTTCAATGTCGATATCAAGAGGATTTTGAAAAATCTTAATTTCATTCACAATGATATCAAGGTCTGAGAAACGAGTATCAAAATTTATCTTCAGAGCACTCAAAGCTCCGATTGCAAAATCGATGGGAAACTCAGTCTCAGTAGTGTGGCTGAATATTTTACACGTTTTAAACTGTGTGAAACATTTTTTACGTAATTGTGATAGAAACAGCATTATTTTCTGCCAGAACGATTTGAAATCAGTATATAAATCAGGAAGAAGTTGGTTTTCTCCTTGCGACCTCAAATTCAGTTCGTTCATATGTTTTGTCAAATCGACATAGAATGCTAACTTCCACAGCCATTCGCTGTTTTGTAATTCGGTAAGAGGGCGATGCTTTTCATTCAAAAAAATTTCGATCACTGATCGAAGTTCAAAGAAACGCTGAAGGACTTAGCCAGCGTACGGCAGTATGATATGGTAAATCATTTTCTCCAATCTCTTTAATAAATTCGCGGAATTCTCGGTGATTCAGTCCAGTGGATCTAATGAAATTAACAATTGATAGCACTGGTTTCTAGAACTTCAGACATATCCAAACCTTTCCCGCGCGGAGACTGTTGATGAATGACACAATGTAAGACTAATGGTTTTGAACCACCATCATTTTCTACAGCCTTTGACACAAGAGCCACTACACCTTTATTTTTACACATGTTTTTGCCTCCATCAGTTGTAATAGATTTCAAGTTTTTCCATCGAAGATTCTTTTTAAAAATGGCATTTTCAACTCCCTTAAAAATATTTTCACCAGTAGTTGTGCCGTGAATACTATCAACACCAAGAAGGTCTTCATACACTTCATAGCTTTTATCCACTCCTCGAATAAAAATCAGCACCTGAGCAGTATCTGAAACATCTGTTGATTCATCCAAGGCCAGAGAAAACCACTCAAGATGTCCATTTTTGCCAGACAGTTGAGATGATATATTTTCTGCGATGTCTTCTACCCTCCGAGCCACAGTATTTGCTGACAAACTGAGAGTTTTAAATAAATTTACCTTTTCAGGGCACATTTCTTCAGCTACTGCAATTACGCATTCTTTGATCATTTCTCCATCGGTGAATGGTTTTCCACGTTTTGCGATTTCAAGAGCCACACGAAAGCTGGCACGAGTTGCAGCCTCTTGTTCAGTATTGAGTTTCGTAAACGAAGATTGCTGCAATTATAATCCACGCTTCAAAGCTTCAATTTTTTCTGTCCGCGAACTTCCTGTACATTTTGAGAATTTTTGAAAATGTTTCGTTTCTTATTGACGTTTAATATTATATTCTTTGAGAACTGCTATGGTTTCATTGCAAATCAAACATAGTGCTTTCTTATTGGACTCAATTACGAAATATTGAAAGTTCCACTGATCTTGGAATGTTCTGCACTCACGGCCTACTTTTCGCTTCTTTGCCATACTTTCCATAGTAAATCACACCCAAAAACAAGTCAAATCAAAATACTGTTACATAGATGTCTTTTAAAAACACAAAAACACGTTTAAAGGAGTTACGCACTACGTCGTCAAGCGATGTCGTCAAGCGTCGCAGTCGTGACAATTCAATATAACACAATTAATAATTGAACTAGTGAATTTAGCACACGTGTGCTCACTCAGAGCGCGTGCTCGGCGAATTGTCTATAAATTATAGATAATGGCAGGAGAATAAATTGGAAAAATTAAAATTATAGGTTTTGGCCCTTGGGACTCACTGGAGTAATCAGTACGGCCCTCCGGCTGAAAAGTTTGGAGACCCCTGGTCTAGATTATCTCATTCATGACTTCTTTGGTCTGCCACCAGGAGCCAGGCAGTTTTTTGTGTACGATTTTTTAAAGTTTTAATTTTTTTTTTACTTAATTCTTAAATAATTTTTTCCAATATCTTTATTATTATTTTTATTTCAATATGGTTTTAAAAACTTAGAATGCCAAATTTTACATAAAATAAGTGGTAATGATAAAAAATAAATTTTCGGTATTCCGAGTGTACTCATCGGACGGGAGAGCCTTTCGACGCGAAACAACTTACTGGAAACTGGCCGCGGAGCCCTTCGCCGCCATCGCATGCCCATATTATTATACAAATTTATAAAAATAATAATTTTTTTAAGATAACCTAATAGTCCATAGTGGTTGGAAGTTCAAAAAACTACCGCACCGTCGCCGTAAGAGCTGCGTTCGTCCAGAAAACAACGGAAACTTACGAGCCTCGTCGGTTTCATATCGGTTTCGCTTGCCCTGCTGCATCGATTACGTCGAATGTGAGATCAAAACTAACCAAAAGCTGAAGTATATATCATCCCATTCATGACTTCTATGGTCTGCCGACTAGCAGCCTGGCAGTTTTTTGTGTACGATTTTTTTAAGTTCTAATTCATTTTTTAATTTAAAAAAATATATTTTCAATATCTTTATTATTGTTTTTATTTCAATATGGTTTTAAAAACTTAGAGAGCCAGATTTTAAATAAAATAAGTGGTAATGACAAAAAAATATTTGAGTCTTCCAAGTGTACCCATCGAACGGGAGAGCCTTTCGTCGCGAAACAGCTTACTGGAAACTGGCCGCGGAGCCCTTCGCTGCCATCGCATGCCCATATCATTATACAAATTTATAATAATTATAGTCTTTTTAAGATAACCTAATAGTCCAAAATGGTTGGAAGTTTAAATAACCACTGCACCGTCACCGTAAGTGCTGCGTTCGTCCGGAAAATGACGGAAATTTCCAAGCCCCGTCCGTTTCATATCGGTTTCGCTTGGCCTGCTACATCGATTACACGAGTATAAGATCAAAACTAACGAAAAACTGTAGTCTAGATCATCTCCTTCATGACTTCTTTGGTCTGCTAGACAGCAGCCTGGTAGTTTTTTATGTACGATTTTTATTTTGATTTTTTTTATTATTTTCAATATCTTTATTATTATTTTAATTTTAATATGGTTTTAAAAACTTACAACGCCAGATTTAAAAAAAAAATGGTAATGATAAAAAAATACATTTTGAGTGTTCTGAGTGTACCCATCGGACGGGAGAGCCTTTCGACGCGAAACAACTTACTGGAAACTGGCCGCGGAGCCCTTCACCGCTATCGCATGCCCATATTATTATACAAAATTATAATAATAATAGTCTTTTCAAAATTACCTAATAGAACATAGTGGTTGGAAGTTCGAACAACTACCACACCGTCGCCGTTAGTGCTGCGTTCGTCCGGTAAACGACGGAAATTTCCGGGCCCTGTCCGTTTCATATCGGTTTCGCTTGCCTAACCTAATAGTCCATAATGGTTGGAAGTTTAAATAACCACTGCACCGTCACCGTAAGTGCTGCGTTCGTCCGGAAAATGACGGAAATTTCCAAGCCCCGTCCGTTTCATATCGGTTTCGCTTGGCCTGCTACATCGATTACTCGAGTACAAGATCAAAACTAACGAAAAGCTTTAGTCTAGATCCTCCCATTCATGACTTCTTTGGTCTGCCGACCAGCAGCCTGGCAGTTTTTTGTGTACAATTTTTTGAAGTTATAATTTTTTTTAATTTTTAAAAAATATTTCAAATATCTTTATTACTTTTTTATTTCAATATGGTTTTGAATACTTAGTATGCCAGATTTTAAATAAAATAAGTGGCAATGATAAAAAAAATAATTTTTAGTGTTCCGAGTGTACCCATCGGACGGGAGCGCCTTTCGACGCGAAACAACTTACTGGAAACTAGCCGCGGAGCTTTTCACCGCCATCGCATGCCCATATTATTATAAAAATTTATAATAATAAAAGTCTTTTTAAAATTACCTAATAGAACATAGTGGTTGGAAGTTTGAACAACCATCACACCGTGGCCGTAAGAGCTACGTTCGTCTGAAAAACGACGAAAATTTCAAAACCCAGTGCGTTTCGCATCGGTTTCGCTTGCCCTGCTGCATCGATTACACTCGGAACACTAAAAATGTATTTTTTTATCATAACCACTTATTTTATTTAATGGCGGGCATTCTTAGTTTTTAAAACCATATTGAAATAAAAATGATAATAAAGATATTGAAAAAATTTATATTAGAATTTAAAAAAAAATTAAAACTTTAAAAAATCGTACACAAAAAACTGCCTGGCTCCTGGTGGCAGACCAAAGAAGTCATGAATGAGATAATCTAGACTACAGTTTTTCATTAGTTTCGATCTTGTATTCGATGTAATCGGTGCAGCGGGGCAAGCGAAACCGATATGAAACGAACGGGGTTTCAGAAATTTCCGTCGTTTTACGGACGAACGCAGCTCTTACAGCGATGGTGCATTGGTTTTTATGAACTTCCAACTACTATGGACTATTAGGCAATTTTAAAAGGACTATTAATATTATAAATTTGTACAATAATATTGACACGCGACAGCGGTGAGGGGCACCGCGGTGGTTTGGCGTCGAACGGCTCACCTGACGGATGGGTACACTCGGAACTCTCAAATTATTATTTTTTTATCATTATCGTTCATATTTTAAAAAGATGGCATTCAAAGTGTTTAAAAATATAATGAAATAAAAACAATAATAAAGATAAACGAAAAATTAAAAAAAAAAAAAAATTATACACAAAAATTTGTTATTTTTTTTATCATTATAGCTTATATTTTTAAAATATGGCAATTAAAATTTTTAAAAATATAATGAAATAAAAATAATAAAATAATTATATTCGAATTCTGAACCAAATTTAGAGAAAATGATTAAGTAGTTAAAATTTTTTCAGATGATATTAAAATGACTTTTGGTTTAGATAAATGTAGAACGATCCATATAGAGAAAGGTAAAATTGTAGATGGAGACGAGGGTATATTTAGAAATTTCAAAATTGAAAGTATGAAAGGGGGTGAGGTTTATAAATATTTAGGATATCCGCAATCAAATAGATTAGATCATACTAGTATTAAAAATGATATTAGGATTAAATTTAAAACTAGGATCAGAAAATATTTGAAATGCAATCTATCTGCTAAAAATTTAGTAAAGGCGATAAATACTTGGGCAATACCTCTATTAACTTACTCATTTGGCATAATTAAATGGTCTAATACAGATTTAGATAGTTTAGAACGATTAATTAGAACTACATTAACAAAATTTCATTGCCATCATCCAAATTCAGCTATAGAACGAATTAATTTACCCAGAAATTTAGGAGATAGAGGTATAGTCAAAATAACATCTTTAAAACATAATCAGGTAGAAATGCTAAGAAATTTTTTCCATAGGAAAGCTGATAGTTCAGAAACGCACAAAATAATTTGCAAGGCAGATAGAAATATTTCACCATTAAATTTACACGACGAGAATGCCAGCATTCTTATAAATACCAACCAGGAATTATTAGATTCCTGGTCAAATAAAATTCTTCACGCAAAACACTTCAATTATCTCAACCAAATATATGTTGACAAATTTTCGTCAAACAAATGGTTGAGTATTGGAGAGTTGAGCGCAGAAATAGAAGGCTTTATGCTTGCCATACAAGATAGAGTCATTAATACTAAAAAATATAGGAAGCATATCATCAAAGATGCAAATCAAATTGATGATTTATGTAGAAAATGTTTGGCTTTTCCGGAAACTATAGAACATATTATATCGGGATGTTCTGTATTAGCGCCGTCCGAGTATACATTTAGGCACAATCAAGTTTTAAAAATAATTCACCAAAGTTTGGTAATTAAACATAACTTGATTGACTGCCGTAATATACCATATTATGAATATGAACCAAATTCATTTTTAGAAAATGAATTTTATAAAATTTATTATGATAAAACTATTCTGACAGACAGAACAATTAGTCATAATAGACCCGATATAGTTTTACATGACAAAATTAAGAAAATAACTTATATCATTGATGTCGCTATTCCAAATTCTTGTAATATTCAGAAAACTGTTTCTGAAAAAATAAGAAAATATACAGATTTAGGAAATGAAATTAAAATAATTTGGCATTCTCAGACTATAAAAATATTACCATTTGTTATTTCGGCTACTGGCATTATACCTAGCTCTCTCATTCAAAATTTAGGCGTATTAGATTTGTCAAAAAATTTGTACATAAAAATGCAAAAGTCGGTCATTTTAAATACATGTAGGATTACGAAAGATTTTTTAAATATTTATATTGAGGGATCAGTAGGATTTATCGGACCAGTTAGGATTTCATCAGAGCCGAACCCTCTGATATGAAAATATCTGGAGTCGGTGAAATATTTTCTTATTATGTTTCTGGTGGATTGACGTATTGTTCTTGTATTGTTTTATTCTTATATAGTGCACTTACATTGCGTTAATTTACTAGATATTCATTTGTGGAAAAGTGTGTGGAAGGGTTTAGTCTTTCATTTGGGAAAGATTCAACCCGGACATAAAATCTGGAGCACCGTAAATAAACGAAAAATTAAAAAAAAAAACTTTAAATAATCGTACACTAAAATTTGCCAGGCTGCTGGTCGGCAGACCAAGAAATTCTTAAACGGAATGATCTGGACTATAGTTATTCATTAGTTTCATTCGTGTACTCGATGACGTAAAAATTACTATTTTTTACCCCACTTTGACGCCGGCTGCCTGCGAACTTGCCAGGCTACCGGTTGGCAGCCCTGCTTTTTTCTCATTTTCTAATCGACCTTTATCATATGACACCATTCCCGTTCGTGTACTCGATGACGTAATGTTTTGGAAAAAAAACGCTGACTATTTCCATGGCAGCGCGGCTCCTACCAAGAGGCGCACCGGCAGACCAGCTTTTTTAAGGTTTTCTAAGTGTCCATTATCACTACAAAGTAGTTTCATCCGTGTACTCGATGACGTAGGGTTTACCTATGTCGTCTCCTGGTCTAGTAGGCAAATATGTTAGTAGCTAGCCGGCACCGCGTGAATATTAGATGGTTCTAGTGTATTCTTTTTGATGGCGAAAAAATAATGATGTGTCGCCACATGTATATAAACCGTAGACTAAGAATAATTTGTACCAGTCTGAAGATGGCTTTAACCAGCTGAAACCGGTTACGGTCAATAAAATTAAGTGTAAAAAATTTTATATTTGTTTTATTATAATATATTATATGGAATCCCACCATGTCGTCGTTTTAAAAATTGAAATATTAAACAATTTCGATTTCAATTTTCATGATGTACAAGGCTCCTCCAATCCGGCCTCCCAATCCGAAGGTCGCGGGTTCAAACCTGGCGCGCGAAAATAAATTTTATTTGATTAAATTGTGGTATTGCACAATTTATACCAAAAACTAAAAAGGGTGTAAATGCCTTTTACAAAAAAGGAGGTAGACGGGAATTTAAAGTAGGCTCAAACTTTCGGCCTTACACCAGGGCGATACTCAGAGTATATTCCACTCTGGAACATGCCACAAATATACTATGTATTATTTTTAATTAATTAATTGATCACCGGAAACTTAAAAGGGTTTAAATGCAATTGACAAAAAGGAGGTAGACGGGAATTTTAAGTACGCTCAAATATTCAAAGAAAACCCTATTTTATTTTTATGTCAAATCAACAAACTAACATAATGGTTTTCAATATAATTTGGCATATAAATAAAATAGGATTTTCTTTGAATATTTGAGCGTACTTTAAATTCCCGTCTACCTCCTTTTTTGTCAATTGCATTAACACCCTTTTAAGTCTCCGGTATTCAAAATAATATAAAGTATATTTGTGACACGTTCCAGAGTGGAAGATACTCTCAGTATCGCTCTGGTGTAAAAACACCATTCAGAATTGAAACGTTGCTTGAAATGGCACTGTCCGTGTTTGGTGACCAGCTCTGAAAAGCCAGATACTTCCCCTCTTTCCTTACCTTCAGTTTCACAACATCAGCGCCGGATCTGCCA
The DNA here is from genome assembly GCA_917563855.2 of Limnephilus lunatus. Lineage (NCBI taxonomy): Eukaryota > Metazoa > Arthropoda > Insecta > Trichoptera > Limnephilidae > Limnephilus > Limnephilus lunatus. The sequence goes on along the minus strand of OU830595.1, from coordinate 25,110,209 downwards.
TACGTTCAAAAACGTGCAAAAAAACCTGGCGCCAACTCCGAAGGGGCGCCGTGAGAAAATAAATATTTTATTAAAATTTCGTTATAATATTCCCTGAATCGTTTAAAAATTACCCATAGTACGAAATAATTATTACGCTCTAGCAACACTTTCCAAAGAAACAGAATGCGCACGCATCAGGTTGAAATCAACGGCTTACGAATTTATAGTCAGTTACAGAATTTTTTTACAAATTCCATATATTTAGTTTAAAAGTAAGATCTATTTTTCCATATATCTTTTACGACGAATGCGTGCGATCCAAATTCAATAAACAGTTACAGCGCAGTTTTTTTGTTCCTGTGAATCAAACAAACCGACTTGCGCCTTTCAAAATGCTGACAATTTTTGTTAGTGTGTTGTCCGTACGCTCGCTATTGTTTTATTTTGTACGATTTAAGTCTCTAGGAGAAGGTAGTTAAAGACCATTTTCTTATGAAATCTTCAGTAAATTCCATTAACCAAAGCATCACACGGTTTGCAGGATTTGCAGGTTGAACGTGTTAGCAGTTATGTGAAGTTCGTTAAATGTATAATTAATATCTATTAGATTTGTTGGATGTTGGATTTGTTATTTTACGGTGTCAATGTAAGCGTCTTTCGTAAGCCGTTGATACCATACGTCAGTGTTTAGTGTTTGTTCGCTCAATTTGGTGTTTGTTCGCTCAACACAGGGGAAATGCAAGGTACAAATTTGAGGTTATATTATTATTTTTAAATTTATAACTAAATTTCTATTGGTTGTTAGAGGTTATAAAAGTACTGTGGATTACAATGAATAGAATAATAATTTTAAAAAACTTTCAGGCTCGCAGAATCTAAAATGTAGAATTAAAGAGCAGAATGACATAAAAAAACTCGTTTCCATTGGGAATTTTTTTATTCCAATTTCTCCAGCACAGATAAAAAATATATATCTTGATTTTATTTGATAAATTAGTGTAAAAAAAAAATTAAATTAATAAATTAGGGTGAACGAATTTTTAATCAAAATAAAAATGTAGGGGGGGGGCGCCATCGGTACCTACTGCACAGGGCGCCAGATTTCGTAGATCCGGCCCTGCACAACATACCCCAATTAGGCATGCCATATTCTCACTGGCTCCAGACGGGAACAGCTGGGCTTCTTGTGAGGTATAAATGTTTAAAAAATCATCGCGGACCTGCGGTGCATGTACAGCCAATGATACTTAGTCACTCAAGAATCATTTGTGACCTTCATCTGCATATAAAAGTTTCTCCTGGTTTGAGCTCAGTCAACGTCAAACAATGTCAACGGAGACCAAAATTTCGTATCATTTTTTTACTCCAAATAATGTCAGGAATCACTGGTTAAGGTCGGTCAAGTACGTCCCTTAACACCCTGTATACATTTTGGGTTGTGTATTGGGGTGTGTTAATAATTTCAAATTATGAATTCAGTAACGGCTGGGGTCTCAAAAGTTGCGTTTTACAAAGAAAATGAGAAGTGTTATTTATTTTTATTTTTAAATGATTATTAGCCTGCTAAAATGCATTGAAAATCAGAAACAAAACCGATAACACTTTTTTTAAATTATGGTAAATAATTTTTTTTTTCAATAATTTAACCTTTGGGCCTAGTCCCTATCTTTTACGTTTTGCTAACCGCCTGTTAGCTTAACTTGGTGGTTTGAGCAAAGTTGTCGCACCTGGCTAAAATGGTATTCAGTAACTTTTGTGTTAAGGTTTAGTTTATTTTATCGTCGCGACCGATAGAAAAGAAACAGAAAAGTTACTGACTACCATTTTTAGCCAGTTGCGACAACTTTGCTCAAACCACCAAGTTAAGCTAACAGGCCCCCTTTTAACGTTTGTTTGACAAACATGTAAAAAAACGAGTTTATGAATACAAGTAAGTCTACAAGAATACAGATTTTATCCAGAAAAAGTGTTACTTTCCCCTTTTATATTTTTAACAAACACTTCTCATATGTTAAAAAAAAAAAACAAATTGCGTTCTTTGTACTGCAGTTATAGAATAAAATTAAGTTCGCTACAAATTACAAAAAATGGAGCCTTTGGATTTTTTTCCAAATCACGAAATCTATTTTTTTTACAAAACTTCCGGTCATTTTAGCGAGGTAATAGTGAATGACAATTTCATTTATTTTTACGTTTTTGAATAGCTACAGATCATTATGCAACTTTTGAGATCCCAGACTTTTAAAAATTAGACCAGTTTTTTTCTTTTTTTATGGAAAGCGACATAAGCTATTAATTACGTTTCTGTTCTGTTCAGAGGGCCTGTACTTCCCGGGAATGCGCATGCAGAACCTCTACCTACTCGAAACGCAGCTGGACAACTTCATAGCGATTCTCGGGCCAACCATGGGAGCGCTGCATCTTAAAGATGACTTCCTGGTTCCTGGTCAACTAGCGGCCAGTGCAGACTTCACGCTGGTTCCGTCGCAGAGGACTACCTTTAATTACCTGAACGCCGCTCCCCAGTGGAAGGGTTTGAACGAAGGAAATTGGAATATTTTGGAAAAGGTGAATGTCTTCATTGTTTATTTATTTATTTTGATTTTCACTCCCAGCGGGGCTTTAACATATTTATTATTTTTAAACACAAATAATAGGCACATTAGATGTACTCGAAGCATCGTCAAAGGCAGCGTCAGAAATAAACTGGAAGTCGGGTTCTTAATTTTCAACCGTACAGACGCTAGCGTATTAATACATTCGGATTAATATGATTTTCAGATGGAAATAGGTAAAGCATATATTTGTTGATGTATTAGAGAAGTTCAATTCAACACTGCCAATATATTAATTAAACTCGAAGCGTCGTCAAAGGCAGCGTCAGAGATGTACTTGAAGTCGGGTTCTTAAATTTCAACCGTACAGATGTTAGTGCATTAATTACTTTCAGATTAATAAGATTTTCAGAAGAAAATAGGTGAAACATATATTTGTTGATATATTAGAGAAATTCAATTCAACACTGCCACTATATTCATATTTATTCCCTGTCAATATCGGTTCGGCTGTCAACAATGAAACAGTGCTCGGGACATCGATATAAAATCATCGGAAGTTACGCTTATCGATCAGATATTGTAAATTGACGATTTCATTGGGCTAGAGCTCCTGGACACGAAAAAACTAATGCATTTCACCAAGGCACGGTCTATAAACAAAAAAATGATCTTTTATGTTTAGAATCTCTTGAATACTTTTCTTCAAGCATATTGTAAATTTAATTTAATCTTTGTAATACTTTTCTTCGGGCATATTGTATATTTTTTTCATTTGTATAATTTTTTGCAGAGTATCAGGGTTAGAATTGGGGAACTCGCAGCCGTGACCACGATCTACAGCGGCACGTGGGGTAACCTTGCGCTGGAGGACGATACTGGAGAAAAGAAGGTCGTCTACCTGAATGCTGCCGCGCTGCAAGTTCCCGTTCCTCGCTACTTTTACAAGGTATTACTTGTTATTATTCCAGTGCTGAGATAATACATAGTATTGAATCAAATATGCATGCTTCGTTACGAACAAACATCAAGAAATATGTATATAAGATTGCTGGCAAACATTTAGTTTATTTTATTCTTTCAGGTAGTCTATGAGACTGTCACGAAGAAGGCCACCGCTTTCGTGAGTATCAACAACCCACACGTGACTCTGGAAGAAGCAAAGGCGTTGACCTTCTGCATGGACTTCTGTCAAGGATCCGCCGCCTTCAAGTGGCTTGAGTGGGAGCAAGATGACATCTCCAAGGGGTACTCCTTCTGCTGTCAAGTGGACGACTTCCAAAGGACCGTCACGCATCTTCCAGTTCTTGCGAACACTGGACTATTTGCTTAGATCTATATAATATATAAACATAATAAATAAAGAACGCTGGATGTTATTTGAGGTTTTTACGGCCAAAGGCATTTTTTTCTTTATTCAATTATAATCATCTTTATTTTTTTCATGAATCCTAAAAGAAGGCATAAGTATACAATTTTAATAAGAAATACTTTCTTTTTATACTTTTGTGAAGGAGAAAATAAAAATTTCAATATGGAGATAAATAATTAGTTGATAATAATGTAATTCTAAAATTTGAAAATATGAGATTGACAATTATGACGTTTTGACAGAAGGTGGCAATAGCGAAATTGGTTAACGCACTCGTCCCGGTTAGACGGAGAGGTCTGGGTTCGAGTCCCAGTTGCGACCATTGTCTTTTTCTGTTTTTCTGTGTCTTGTTCTCTTTCATATTTTCGTTTAGATTATTATTGTTAACTTATTCTAATATGAAGGCATATACAATTAAATAAAGGTACTTTCGATGGCTCTCTAACACCAACAGTTTATATCACCATATTAACATTCGGAGATACGATTTTTTAAATGAAGGCGGAAAATACAAAACCAACGATTAAAAATTGGGCTCAAGGTTGAAACCGGTAATAATAATATTTGGATGACTTGTATAGCAACGTTTTTGTGAAAAATCACCCCAAGGGCGCAGTACAAACTTATAATACATTTCTACAATCCTACTATACAAACCTACATTAACTACAAACTATAACAACTTATGGCTAAAAATTGCATCCAAGGGTTCATCGATCACCGATATGAAACTATATGTAGGTACTATGATTTGACCAATGAACGCGATTCTGCTGTAAAAATGTTCTGTACCGGCAAAAAATAGATACAGGACCATACTTACCTGGGAGGTCACTAGAGATTAACACTATTATTTTTTATTTAGAGAAATTTAGTTATAGTTCGCACGCAGAGGACATAATTGGAAACTACAATACCTATATGATACGTTCTTAATGAGCGTATTTTGAAAACAAAAGCAAAATTTTATGATGGGCGGTACAATAGGTAGTACCTACAAGGATTTGATCAGAATATTTATCTTCTTAAATGTGATTCGTTTTTTGGTAAGAGAAAGAATGATGTGCAAGGATGTGTAAGGAAGAATAATGTTAATCCAAAAAGAAAAATGTGATTAAGGTATATCTTATGCAAAACAAGAATGATACTCTCAGACAGGTATTTTTTATTTATTTAAGGGTATTAAAAAGGTAGGATTAATTTGGACCTAAATTTTGTTGGGCTTGTTATGCATCTTAGTTACGGGGGGAGTTTGTTCCAAGCCTTGGGCCCCAAGGCCGTAGCCTGAGAAAAAATTCGGGGGGGGTTTTGTTTGGTGGAACAGTTTTACGGAAATACGCAGTGGCAGCCTAAGGGGGGAGGGGAGCGGAAGGGGTGGCCCGCCAGGGCCCCTGGTCCTGGGAGGGCCCAAACGCCTCCTTATCCCCTTATTCAATTCCTAAACAAGGCTTTAAGGCACCAGGACACAGTTATTTTTTTTTTGGCCTTTTTTTTTAATTTCATTTACTGAAAGATTCACTTCTTAAGGATGCTCTCACCAAATAATTTAAAGAAATTCGTAGAATTGACGGAGATACAGCATTTTATGTGAAACCGTTTGAAACATTTTGTATGTTGAATTATCCTTCACAAAAACTTTGAACGCGTTTTTGACGAAATTTTTAACATGTTTTTCAACCTGGTTGACAACCTATAAAACTTTATCCTGCGCCTGCCCAGGCGCGTATAACTCCGAGCCAAAACGTGCTCAGAATCTTTGAGTGATTTCATAAATCCACTTGGATTTGTTTATAGCCACCGGCTACTAAATCAACCAATAGGAATCTTTTATTTTTGTTGCATTTTTGTGCTTTATTTACTTTTGATTGACGTTTACATTTCCGATGCAATAAGTAACGATTATGAATTTTTAATGAAAAATGGGAGAACAGGATCTGCAATTGGAACAAAATTACAGGTGGGAGTCTTCCTTTGGTTGTTATTTCAGTGTTCCTAAAGTATTTTTTGAAATGTATTGCTAAAATTGTATTTTAAACTGATGTACATGTTTCCGTTTTCAGAACATATTTATGTTTCACCTGAGATCTAATAATTGACGCTGTCCAACATCACGATTACATCTTAAAAAGGTATATATGTTTTCTATATTGCATTTTCTGTTCTTATTTTCAACATTTTTTATATTTTTATCAGTATATTAATAAATTTATTCCTATTTTTCAGTGGAATCTGAACCGACAAAACTTTACTTGTTTACAATATAACATTCTTTAATCCACACTTCAATGCATTCGCTTCTGTTTCTGGAGATGGTTACATGAGGTTAAGAGGACATTACCAGAGAAACCAGAAATATGTCATTTTTAAATCAGTGTTTAGACTTATTGACTCGTTTCCACAAAAAATTATAAATTGATTTTGAAAGATTGTTCTTTTATCTAGTAAAGTTATGGATTAAATTTTGAGAAAACATGTTTATTTTAAGTATAATAAGGTTATACCATAGGTCGTTGGCAAATTTGTTATATTTTCAAAAAAGTACATGTATTATACAACACCAATTTCAAATCATATAATCATGCAGTTAAATAAATCCATACATTATCTGGTAAACGTATGTTTTAGAATTTTAATTTTAGTTTAAATAAAATCATTAAAAAATATATACGTACATGTGTTTCTTGACGTAAATTGGCCAGTTTCTGTACTTATTTGCGTACTTCCAAACTAATATATTTCAAGATTTTTTTTAATACTTATTTTGCTAAGACATTATTGACAAGTCATAAAAATTTTGATCGAAAAATAATCATAAGAAGTAATTAATATTAATTAATTTACAGCTCGCGTTTTACCATTTTTCTTATAGCTCGACGACTCGAGAATTGAGAATTCACTCTGCCCGCAAACGTGGCAGCCGGCGGTTGTCTCCGCGGCGCTCTGTATCGTAATATTTGGAAAAGACGAATTTAAAATGAAACCAAATAATACGATTTCATTGTTTCGTGTTTGTAAAAACTACAGGGTTTACCGAACGCAAAAATTCATGTTCATTGAATATTTTTATGAAAATTTTGAATTTTTTTTTTATTGTAAATTATTCTTATGTGAATACCGCACAAGAGTCCCAACAGCTTCAAAATAATTTTTTTGAAGTAAAACTTCTTTGCGCACGCTCGACACATGGGGGGTAAGCTGGTAAATGCGTTACGAAAAGTGATGATTGTTACGAAAAATGTCCTGCGAACGGTAATCGATGCGAACGGTGATCGATTGCTAGGCGGGTCGGGCCTTAACGAACGCATGTTATTCGTATTATTGTTAATGGACTATTTTTCCGTAAATAAATAAATAAATTATATACAGTGGGTACCCGGCATGCGTTGCAAGACCAATGTAACCTCGGGGTTAACTAAACTGTAATGGTTCCATCCCAAGTCCCAAGAAACTACATTATATTGCAAGCGCCTACACTACATAACATTATATACAACGGGTACCCGGCATGCGTTGCAAGACCAATGTAACCTCAGGGTTAACTAAACTGTAAAGGTTCCATCCCAAGTTCCGAGAAACTACATTATATTGCAAGCGCCTGGACTATATAACATAATATACAACGGGTACCCGGCATGCGTTGCAAGGCAACTGTAACCTCGGGGTCAACTAAACTGTAATGATTCCATCCCAAGTCCCGGGAAACTACATTATATTGCAAGCGCCTGCACTATATAACATTAAATACAGCGGGTACCCGGCATGCGTTGCAAGGCCACTATAACCTCGGGGTCAACTAAACTGTAATGGTTCCATCCCAAGTCCCGGAAAACTGCATTATAATGCAAGCGCCTGCACTATATAACATTATATATAGCGGACAACCGGCGGGCGTTGCCAGGCCACTCAAAGAAAGAAAGGGTTTGTGCGCTTTAATTCTGTTTGTTGAAGTGCTTTTGAATAGGTTCACATAAATTTTTGTGTTTTCGTCCGACACGTCCGCAGGTCGCATACAGCTGTCCGTTTGAGAAGCATGTTTTTTTTTAAATTTATTGTTATAAGTTTGTTAAGTTTTACTTCAATCGTGTGGTCTAAAGACTCTAAAGCACACTAAATTAAAAAAATATATAAATATTATAAATTATTGTTATGTGAATACCGCACGAGAGTCCCAAATGCTCCAACAAAATATTGTTATGTAATACCGCATAAGAGTCCAACAGCTCCTGCTGGAGCTGGAGGAGAGTTGAGATGAGATGAAAGGGGTGGCTGAGGGGGGGGGGTAAAGGAGCCGGGGGGTGGAGAGGTGTTAGAGGTGGGGGGTAAGGGGAGGGGGGTTTAGGGGGGGGGGGTTGAGAGGGGGTGGGAGGGTAGGCCTTTTTTATATCCATTTTTCGTATTACAAAAATAACAAACACGAGAATCGGGTATGGGTACCACTGCCCCGAGAACCATTTATTAGATAATCAACACGTCTGCCGTAGGTCATCCCAAGCGGTTCGCAATGTTTGGTTCGTGGGGGTGAGGTTTGTTCAGGTCTTGGCGGCGGATGCGTCTGCCCACCAGCTGCATGGCAGGTCGGATCTAGAAAAAGTGGTTGAGGGAGTCCCTTTGACTTCTCCAGCCTTACCCTCTCGGAACATCGCCTTGCACCGCAGTGGGAGGGATGGCCTCATACATCCGCACTCCTGGACACGCTGACCCCCCAGATTTCTACCCACCCCTAATACCCTTTTCCTTCTCCGAAGTTCCTCTCCTTCCTTTCCCTAAAAAGAGCCTCCACACAGCATTCCCAAAGTAGAGATAGGCAGTGTGTCGAGCGATTGTAAAAAAAACGGTCTCTCCTGATCCGACCTTCGTGACCTATGGCAGAGATGTTGATAATCCAATACATGGTTCCCGAGGCGGCGGTACCCATACCCGCCTTCCAAATTACTGATACTACCTATTGACGGCCGGCGTGGTCAAGGGGTAAGGCTCTTGACTCGCAATCCGAAGGTCGTGGGATCGAATCCCGGCGTAGGCAAATTAATTTTATTTGAATAATTTGGGTTATTTTACAATTATTTAAATTAAAAATAATATATTTGCGTCACGTTCCAGAGTGGAAGATACTTTCAGTATCACCCTGGGTGGTGTAAGACCACCATTCAGAATTGAAACTTGCTAGAAATGGCTATGACCGTGTTTAGTGACCAGATCTGAATAGCCAGGTAATTCCTCGCCTTCCTCTCCCCCATCTCCTTCTCCTCCCCACCACCTTCAGCCTCATAATATACCCCATAGTCACGTCATAGTCTCACCGGCTCCAGACGGGAGCATTTGGGTCTCTTGTGCGGTATTCACATAAATATTAAATAAACAAATATGCACACGAATAAATATTTTAAAATGAGTAATTTTTACAATCCAACTGAATATTACTATTTTTTTTCATTAATACCGTACAAGAGTCCCAACTGCTCCCGTCTGGGGCCAGTGGGACTATGGCATCCCTAATTGGGGTATGTTGTAAGGCTGAATGTAGTGGGGAGGGGAAGGATATAGGGAAGAGGAAGGTGGGGAAGTACCTGGCTATTCAGATCTGTTCACTAAACACGGCTAAAGCCATTTCAAGCAACGTTTCAATTCTTAATGGTGGTCTTACATCAGGGCGATACTGAGATATCTAATGGCCGTAAAATACAATTAAAAACAAAATATTAAAAAGAATATAACAAATTGTTTATTCATGTAGGTATCTACTTAATACCTACTGGGTTTACGCATTTTACTTGTATCTATTTATGTTTATGCACTTCGATATACAAATTACAAATAACTACTACTCATCAAAATTCTGGAAGCGAGAATTTAACATCTTCATCTGACCCATACTGTGGCGTCTATACAGTCCTAGCGCGTGAGCTAGTATATCTCGAAACCAAGCTTGGAGCGGAACGAACTCTAGTTCTAAAAATGCCCGCTAGCGAGTGTGTAGCGCTGACGTCGGAATCTGAATTTAAATTTGCTGGTTATTCGCTCTTAAGGGAAATACCATCAGTCATGGTGCATGATGCAGAGATGCAGAGGTAATTATTATTTTTATAACTTTCATTTTACAAAAACGTCAGTCAAATTTAATGTATTTGAGAAGGCTTCTTTATATAAGTAAGTAGGTATCCTAGAACTTAGTTTAATATGAGAGTTATCATAAATTAAAAGTTAAAAGACATGGGAGGAAATGTAACTACATACATACATAGGTATGTACTATAATACACAATAAAAATTGCATTATTTTACAAATTTCCATAACTGAATTAATGTGGTTTTTAGAAAATATAACTTATCATATTTTTTATGATTTCAGGGAAAATATGGTGAGCTGTGCTACTTTAAATGCCAAATAAACTAATATAATATTTTATTGAGCCCCTTATGAAGAATCAAACATCTTATGCAAACTAATCTCTCCGTGGATCTTGGAAATACGATAAATTTATTTTTACCTGCCGAAAGATATAATAGGTACGTTCAAAAGAGAAATTTATCTTCGAAACAACGTCCTCATGTGGCAATTTGCTACAGAAATATAACCTGTTCTTTTTGTATTCTTGTTTAAAATATGTACATGTAATTCTGAGTTTTAAATTTTTCTTTTATAAGATGAAATTTTTTTTAAATTCAGTAGTTTTTTAGGGACGCATAATCATATTTTAATTATATATTCTTGTATTTCCTTTTTCTACATGTTTATAATAAAATTCTTATCGTGTAATTACGAGTTTTATTTTAAAAATATTATTTTAGGCTTTGGGTGGTATTGGGTAGGCCCCGAAAGAAAATTATATTGTCTATGGTCGCGCCTTTTTTTGTTGTTGCTTACTCTATCTTCGTCTATGGTGCGTGACGTCACAAGTGATAAGTAAAAAAAGAAGTCGAAAAATTATTGCATTTTGGTGGTGAAATAGTGACCAATTTTTTCAAATTTTTGCCCGAAGTTATCGATATTATATTTATATTTATGCGCCTGCCGTATTGTTATTATTCACCAGCCGAATTATTATTTCCCTTCTGCCGCCCCCCCCCCCCCCACTCCTAAATTTGGCCGTTAGTAGGCGGAACGCCTGCCGTATTGTTATTATTCACCAGCCGTACTATTATTAAATTTACCCTCTGCGAATTCTAGGTTGGGCCAGCCGCTGAAGGTCCGCCCCCAACTTGACATGTTACGAGACGTCATTTCTTCATTTAATTTCTCGTCGGAGAGCCAGGGCCGGATCTACGAAATCTGTCGCCCTGTGCAGTAGGTACCGATGGCGCCCCCCCCCCCCCTACACTTTTATTTTGATTAAAAATCCGTTCACCCCAATTTTTTTATTTAATTTTTTTTTTTTTTACACTAATTTATCAAATAAAATCAAGACATATAAAGGGTGTAACTTTTCCAAGTGACCTGCGGTAGCTCTCACACAAATTTTTTTTAAAAGAGAGAATCGCCAGGAGCCCTATACTCTCTGAAGCTATTGGGTAAACATAAAATTATGGTGCTATTTTAATTATTTTATGAAAAACTCTTTTAGCAAGTTATGCTTTAAAATAATACCACGATTTGTTTGTTTGTGCCCGTACCATGATTTAAAATATAGGTTACGAGACAATGTGGGTGGTTTTGCTGAACTAGGTCCATTAGACATTCTTGAGATTTACTGCGTTTATGTATATACCCAACGCGAATATTAATAGAAAAAGCAAATACAAATTCGTTTCCATGGCAACGTACAACACAAGAATAGCATCTACAGCTTCTGACTAGCTCTAAAATCTAATAAGAATATAACATCATATTTGTACCTTGCATTTCCCCAGCGAACAAACACCATACAAACACTGAACACTGACGTATGGTATCAACGGCTTACGAAAGACGCTTATGTACACTGACACCGTAAAATAACAAAACCAACAAATATAATAGATATTAATTACACATTTAACGAACATCAAATAATATGTCAAATCAATTATGAAACTGTCAACAGTGTCAACACGTTGCAACCTGCAAATCCTGCAAACCGTGCGATGCTTTTGTTAATGGAATTTACTGAAGATTTCATAAGAAATTGGTCTTTAACTACCTTCTCCTAGAGACTTAAATCGTACAAAATAACTAACTAACTAAAATTGTAAACATTTTGAAAGGCGCAAGTCCGTTTGTTTGATTCTCCAGAATAAAAATACCGCGCTGTGATTGGTTATTGAGTTTGGATCGCACCCATTAGTCGTAAAAGATACATGGAAAAATAGATCTTACGTTAAACTAAATATAAGGAATTTGTAAAAAAATTCTGTAACTGACTATAAATTCGTAAGCCGTTGATACCAACCTGACGCGTGCGCATTCTGTTTCTTTGGAAAGTGTTGCTAGAGCGTAATAATTATTTCGTACTATGGGTAATTTTTAAACGATTCAGGGAATATTATAACTAAATTTTAATACAATATTTATTTTCTCACGGCGCCCTTTCGGAGTTGGCGCCAGGTTTTTTGCACGTTTTTGAACGTATGGCAGATCCGGCGCTGCGGAGAGCGTTCTGTGCGGTCCTTGGCAGCGTCTTGTACGAAATAAATATTATTCAAATTAATACATTACTTTGTTTTTACCACTAAAATTGATTATAAAAAGCCGACATGTTTCGTAAGCCAAGCTTACTTCCTCAGGGTTTTAATAATACTGTTATAAATATTATTATTTTACTCATCATGCTTGAAAAGGAAAAATAAGTTTGGGAAGAAATTTTTGATTTATACAAGGACCTTCGATGCCTGTGGGATATTTCCGACAACAATTATTTGCGGCGAGATATCTACTATCTATCTACTATCTACTTCTACTATCTACTACACTATATAAAGAGGTAATATTTGTTTGTTTGTTTGTGTGTTTGTTTGCATCGAATAGGCTCCGAAACTACTGAACCGATTTGAAAAATTCTTTCGCTGTTTGGAAGCTACACTATCCCTGGGTGACATAGGCTATATTATATTTAAAAAAAAAATAGGCATCCTTACTAAAACTTCAATAATGTAACCCAGGGTGTAAAAAAATTACCTAAAATATTCTTTAAATCGCGTGCGCTGCGAAAACTACTGATGATAGAATAAAATAATGTACTACGACTTTATAGAACACATCATTATATACAAAAGTAGTTGCGACAGCATGTGTCTAACTATTATGGTTATGCCACAATAAGTATTCTTTTATTTTAAAAATTTAATTAAAATGTCGCCGCTTAAAAAGGCTCTTTATTTGTATCTTGGTTTTAATCCTTATCAAAATAAATTACTTCATACTCAAGACAGCTTCAATACCTTTATTTAACTTTTTGAATTTTTCAATTCGGATATTTAATTAGAAAGATATCACGAGTTTAAAATTGTTAGTATTAGAAAAAAGTTTCGTCTACGGGCCGGGCGGGAGAGGAGTCAAGAAATGCAGTGCCAGGGGGGTTGGCGGGACGGGGGAGAGAGCGGTGGTGGGGAAGGTGGAAGTGGAACGCTGGAGGGGAACGCACGGAAAGGACATGTAAGGAGTAACATTTTATTTATTTGAATATGGCATTTATTTTATTATAAAAGAAAGTCCAAAAAAACGTGCAGCTCGCAAAAACTCAGAAACGAGTCCCGGTTCGATCAAGGGAGTTATATGGTGTGGTAGATCTCTATCCCCCCTAGGGAATAAGGGTATCCGTTTTTACCTAAAGGGCGTGCTTTTAAAGATATAAGGGCTGAAAGTTTCGCCCTCTTGAAATTTCTAGAACAGTCTTCCGGAAAGTTCTAGAAGGTTCCATAAAGCTGTAGAAAGTTGTGAAAAGAGTGGCGGAGTATGTCGTGGAATGATCAGGAATAGGGAATCGGGAACATCATTGTGCAACATTCCATAAAACTATCTTATTGTCCTGAGCGAAGCCGGGTAACCCAGCTAGTTCGTAATAAAGCCATGGAGTTGGTGATAATAACGTTTATAATAAAATATGTAGGTATGTGTTTTTATTTTTTTATATACAATCAGGCTAATTTGTTCGGCTTTTGAAACAACTCATATATGTAGATCTCATAGAAATCGCTAAGTCTCCCTTACTATCATGATTACAAATATGATAAAAACGGTGCGGTGTTAGAAAGATAAGACACCACTTTTTATATCCGAATCTAAAAGTTAACCTCAAAATAAAAGAAAATGTACTTACACCTTTATGAATCTAAAGTTTCCGACCACAATCTGAAAAAAAAAATTGTGAAAATGTGGGAATTTTTTAATTAATTTTATTTTTACAAGAAACAACAAAGAAGTGAGTGGTAGATAATGTTTTTAATAAATTTGTCTAATAAAATATGCGTGTGTTTTTTTTGTTATCGGTAATTTTAGTAAGTGGCAAAATTTTATATATCAAAAATTATACAGGGTGTAACAGCACGTACCAGAGAGTGATTTTAACAAGTGATTCCCGAGCTTAACTACCTAACTAACCATCACGCCGCCGTTTCCCCGCAGGGGTAGGCAGAGAAGACGGACCGGCAAACAACTCGGTTTGGCACATATTCCTTGCCTTCATACAACGTCTCATACATGCTATTCTATTATTCTGGCTCTTGACATGGCCCGACTCAAGTATCTGATTCACTTGGTCGTGCCGTGTCTTTCTTGGGCGTCCTCGAATTCTTCTACCATTCACATTTGCGTCATATATTCTCCTTACACTCCTTTCCTCGTTCATTCGCTCTACATGCCTAAACCATCTGAGCGTCCCTTTCTTAATCTTACACATCACGTTTACATCAGCCTTGCATTCTTTTCGGATCTCCACGTTTCTCACACGATAGTACATGGTTTTACCACACATTCGCCTCAGGGATCTCATTTCTACAGCATTCAGTTTACTTTCATCCTTCCTCTGCCAGTTCCATGCCTCACTGACATACATTAGGGTAGGTATCAGCACTCCATTATGGACATTTTTTTGTTGTTGCCAACGGCGTTCAGTCCTCCATTAATAGCGTTAACTGCATTCACCCTTCTTTCAATATCTCTATCAGCCTTTCCATGTCTCGTAAACATACTTCCCAAATAAACAAACTCGTCCACCTGCTCCAAGTATTCATCATTTATTTTTTTATTTTATTTTTTATTTTAAATACATAAACGGCTATACTGCCTTTTATAAATAAACATATAATAGAGTACAACAGTAAGAAAAATAATATCATTTCATAATAGTAGTTTTAAATTTAAAAATAACATACAATCATTTTGTGTATCACAACAAAAAATAACAAAAAAGAACAATGAGAAATATCATCATTTCATTTCAACATGTCCATATTGCATATATAAAGTTACATTTTGGAAAAATAATTTTTGAGTGCATGTTTATATTGCGCTAATTTTAAGAAATAAATGTCGCCGATGTTAGCATGTTCATTTCCCAACATGTGTAATCGACTGATTGGTGAGTAATAATGTGATAATGTATGAGTGTTATTATAGTAGAACGGTAGAGTGAGTCTATTGTAAGCGCGACCAGGGCAATGAAATCGTATTAGTTCTATTAAATCAGGGGTATCCAGGACCGACTGAATTATTTTATATAATATTAAAAGATCACAGATTTTTCTGCGATCTGATAAATTTACGAGATTAGTCCAGTTTAATAACAAATTATAGTCCACGGATTCTCTTGGAATACCTAATTTAAAATTAATATACCTAAGGAATCTATGCTGGACTTTTTCAATCGCTTGAATATGGATATTGTAATGTGGAGCCCAAATCGTAGAATTATATTCCAAAATGCTTCTCACTAGCGTTATGTATAAAATGCGAATAGTATCAATGTTACAAAATTGTTTGGTTATTCTAATAATAAATCCTAAAATCTTCATTGCTCTATTAATAATATTAGTTATATGGCTAATAAATGTAAGTTTTGAGTTAAAAATAATACCTAGATCATTTATTGTTTCTACTGAGTTTAATATAATTTTGTCAAGATTATAATATTCATAAATGGTCGGTTTCTTTATTTTATAAAATCTTATTATTTGACATTTACTAATGTTAAGTGCCAGTTTATTGCTTATACACCAATTAAACAAGTTGTTTAAATTTTTTTGTAAAATTATGCAATCAGAAGTATTTTTAATTTTTTTATATAATTTTAAGTCATCAGCAAATAACAGGATATCAACATCGGAAAAAACGTCTACAATGTCATTAATAAATAAAATAAACAGTACTGGTCCTAAATGGGAGCCCTGTGGCACACCACTAGTGGCAGAAAAGGCATCCGATATTACGTCATTTAACTTTACAAACAGTTTCTATTTGTTAAATAACTCTCTACCCATTTAAGAAAGTTCCCGGTTATACCCATACTCCTTAATTTATTTATCAATATTTTAATGCAAACTTTATCGAATGCCTTGCTGAAGTCAGTATATATCGAGTCTACTTGACATTTATCTGCAAAGGCATTCGCTATAAAGTTTTCATATATCAGTAGATTTGTCAGAGTTGATCTATTCTTCATGAACCCGTGTTGAAACCTTGTTATAATCCCATTTAATTTAAAACTAATTTTATCCAAAATAATTTTTTCAAATAGTTTTGGAATAGTTGACTGTATACACACAGGTCTATAGTTGCGTATATCGCATTTGTCACCTTTTTTAAATATGGGTGTGATGTAACTATTTTTCCATGCAATTGGAAAATATCCCGATGACAATGACATATTAAAAATTAAATAGAGGGGATACGACAAGGCATGTATACAGTGTTTCAATAGAATTGGTGGTATTTTGTCAGGACCCGAACTTTTTTTATATCTAATTTGTT
The DNA here is from genome assembly GCA_917563855.2 of Limnephilus lunatus. Classification (NCBI taxonomy): domain Eukaryota; kingdom Metazoa; phylum Arthropoda; class Insecta; order Trichoptera; family Limnephilidae; genus Limnephilus; species Limnephilus lunatus. The sequence continues at coordinate 25,093,420 of OU830595.1, read as the reverse complement.
AATATGGGTTTTAATTTCATTTATATCTATGTGAATATTAGAAATTTGTAAATTGATGTTAGATGAAAAAAAAGGAATTTCACTATTATCAATTGTGTTGTCATATACATCTTTAAAAAATGAAGCAAATAAATTAACAATAGTTTCTGCATTATTTCCATTTATGCCGTTATAAAACATGCTAGCAGGTATATCTATTTCATTTCTTTTTAATGACTTTGAGTACTTCCATAAAGTGTTGATGTCATTATTTGCAATTGAATTTTCCACATTATTTAAGTATTCTTTGTAACAATTTTTAGAAAGATCGTGACATTGTCGTCGAATTGAATTGAATTGAATATAATCTTTAATTGATTTAGAATTTTTGTACTTTTTATGTATTTTCTTCTTCAATAGAGTCAAGTCAATTAAATCTTTACTGAACCACTGAGGGAAAACATTTTTTTTACATTTAATGTAAGGCACACTTTTTTCTATGATATTGTGAATTATTTTATAAAATACGTTGATATTTTCGTAAATATTTTCTTGTTTTAAAAAAGTCCAATCAGTAGCATTTAAGCATTCATTAATATGATTAAAATCAGCTTTATTAAAATTGTGAAGTGATTTTTTGCACTGTAGATTTGGTATTTTATTTATTGATATGCTAATATTTAATGGAGGATGATAGTTATCTACAGGTAATATTATTTCACTTGATTTTACTACAGTTACTGAAGTATCACTTGAAAATACCAAGTCCAGTATTTTGTTATTACAATTTTCAATTTTATTTAATTGTGTTAGATTTATAAAATTTGACATGCTTATAACTTCTTTGTTTATAGTTGACAAGCCAGCGTTTTCTATACCTGTCAATTCCATAAAGTTTTGATTCCAAATGATGTTCGGAAGATTATAATCGCCAGTTATAATTATTTTTACTTTTGGATATTTTAACTGTAAAATTTCAATATCTTCAAAATGTTTATTATAAATACTAATATCCGATTTAGACGGAATGTACACATTACCCAATAAAATTCTGTTTTTACCTGTATTAATCATAACAAATAATTGCTCTATTTCAAAGTTTTTTGTATTTAACTGTCTGGAGACAATATTTTTCGCTACTGCAATCAGAACACCACCACCTCTTCTTTTATTGTTTTTAAAGTCATCGTTTGTAGATTGATTTCTATCCCGGCGGAAAACGTTGTATCTTGTATTTATAACTATGTTGCACATTGTTTTCGTACGCTCTCTTTCAAATACCATGACTTTAGACCAGTGGTGTAGCGAGGGAGGCGGACCGCCCCGGGTGCCACTTGACGGGGGGGTGACACTCAGTTGGGTGGCACCCCCCCTTAATCTAGCTACGCCACTGCTTAAGACTTACTTACATTCATCATTAACTCATTCTTCATACATACTTCATTCATCCTAGACACGAGAGACTGTAGATCTTCCATACTGTAAGATAACAGCACCGCATCATCAGCATATAATAGGCAACATACTTTCAGATTACTCAGTAAAAGTATTTTATGTAACTGTAGTACTTTTTCCCAAGCTTATTTGGAGTAAAAAAATTTTAAGTCATTTTGCTTTTTATTAAAACATTTAAAATATTATTCCATCACACGCCGCAACTGAAAATTCAGGAGAGAACGCGTTTATGGCCTGGCGGTCATTTGACAAGCGTTGCGTCTCGTTCTAGCGGCACTTTAAACAAACGAGACAGCGCTAGTTTACTCAAACCCAGAAACCAAGAAATTATTCAGAAAAAAATATCATTTTTTGCTGAATAATTTCTTTTACGAATCGGATTATTATTTTCTGTTGTCAATAAAGCCAAGGCTAATCCAATAGTTGAAATTTCGAAAGTGATGGAGCCATGACACTTTTGCGCACAGCGCGAGCGCTCCGAACACGTTCACACAGCGCAAAAATTAAGACCTGTTTAGACCTCTCTGCAAATTGGGTGGTGTAGTGGCAACCGTCAATCTGCTGGCCTGCCTGCAGAGCAACAAGAAGTGACTAGAAATTGGGTCGTGTGGAGAGTAAGGGAGATAAAACGATTTTTATGAGACCATATGAGCTGACCCCCTAAATGTGTCAAATTTACTTTGTGTCAAATAGTTGTCGGGCCCATATATGGGTCTAATCATGGTCTATTTTTCCCATGATATATCCACTTGATAGAACTCTACATAGGGGGATTCTTATATGAATAATCTATTTAAGTGGAAAGGTAGGAACGAATTAAAATAAAAACAAAAATTGTAATGAAATGTACATTTTTCTAGTACCCAAGTACTAATACAAAGTGGGGGAGATTATCTTAGGGTTGATTTAACTTAGCTACTCAAATAATTAAATCTTAAAATTAGAAAGTTAATTGATTAAGCCCACGAAATTGAACTTTTTGTAAAAGTATGATTCACTTAGATCAGAGGTTTCCAAACTCTTTTTTCTCGTAGACCCCTTTCAAAATTTTACTGGCTTCGGTGGACCCCCTGCTGCTTCGACCGTATTCCCAAAATTCGTCGAAAAATATGAAGATTAGATCTAATGATAGAAATCGGCGTCACGGCTGAGTTTCAACCCTAAATTCAGAGTGGTTTAAATAAAAATAAAAATAGTCTATTTCTTGTGTTCCATTTATTAAAATAATGTGATTTTTTGCCTTAACTCCACACTGGAGCCCCTGAGGAAGATAATTTCCCTCAGGGCCTATGTCATCTGAGATACTGTATTTTTTGTGGAGAGGAAGGAATGAACATTGGTCTTGAAGAGACCCATGTTGTAGGAAGGAGGAAACACAAAAGCCGGCAAATCGTTCCACAGTCGAGCTGATGAACACAAGAATGAGTCGAAGAAACGACCCGTGCTCATGTGACAAATGTCAACCGTGTACATATGTTGGGCACGCGTTTGGCGTGTTTCCCGACTATGCACCGATGCCAAAGGGATCAATGATGCAAGTTCCTCGGAGCATCTTCCATTGAAATACTGGTAGAACAAGGATAGCATTCCCACCCGACGCCTGTGCTCTAAAGATTGCAATCTGTTTGTTAAATTAGGAGAATCTGTCAGACGGACCGCCCGTTTCTTTTTTTTCATTAGCTCCACACAGGAGGCCCTGAGGAAAATAATTCCCCTCAGGGCCTATGTCGTCTTTGGGGATGCTGTGTGGAGGGTCTTTTAAGGGAAAGTAAGGAGAGAAAGTCGTGGGAAGGAAAAAGGTATGAGGGGTGGGTAGGAATCTGGGGGTCAGTGTGCCCAGGAGTTACAGACATATGAATCCATCCCTCCAACTGCGGTGCAAGGCGATAGGCGATGTGTTGAGAAATGGCAGGGTCAAAAGCTCAACCAGTCTCTCTCGATCCGGCCCGCCATGCAGCAGGTGGGTAGACGCATTCGCCGCCAAGACCTGGACAAACCTCACCCCATGAACCCGGGCACCCCTGTTAAGTTACCAAACGTAACGAACCACTTGGGGTGACCTATAGCATAGGTGTTGGTTATCCAATAAATGGTTCTCGGGGAGGCGGTACCCATATCCGACTCCCAAATTGAGTTTCTGCACAGAATCGAGGGTTTTTTCAGGTATTTTGGGGCTGAGATTATTTTTACCCCAAGAGAAGACACTTTCGAGGTAACCGTCTATTATTTGCTTCAAAGCCCTCCGAGCCGTTGGAATTTGTGAGCCCTTTGGGGGCTTGTCAAACAAAAAGCTATCATGGACTGTACTGTCATCCGCGTAACAATGAATTGGTGCACATATCAAAAGGTCATTGATGTACAACAAAAACAATGTCGGAGACAGAACCGATCCCTGTGGAACGCCATTTATCGAGTGCGAGGAAGAGGTGAAACCATCGGCAACCGTCTGAATCTAATAAATATTGGAGATATTTATTAGATTCAGACTATTGGAGATATTTATTAGATTTAGATATATTTAATTGGAGATAACTATGAAGAACTAATAAATATTTTTAATGAACTAGATGATGTATCAAGATGGCTAAAAATAAATAAGCTTAAATTAAATACAAAAAAAAAATTCAAAATATATGGTTATTGGATATAAGAAGACATCCAGTGAAAGCAAAATAAAAATTGATGGTGAAATTATTGAAAATGTTACTGAAATGAAATACTTAGGAGTTATATTAGATTCAAAACTAAACTTTAATAGACATGCCGAATATACCCAAAAGAAAATTGGCAAAAAAATATTTTTTTTGGGAAGAATTCGGCCTAAAATTTCCAGAAAAACCGCCATCACCATTTTCAATTCAATTATTGCTCCACACTTCAACTATTGTTCAAGTATCCTTTTTCTGTGTAATGAAAGAGAACAGAATAAGTTTCAAATTCGAGGGTTGGAAACCATTTTATAACATTTTATTTCATTGAAGTGTCTTCAGATGAAATTTAATTTATATTCCTAATGTAGGTATATAGTCCACATTTTTAGAGATATGGTAGAGGAGGGTTGGAAAGTTCCTGGCTATTCAGATCTAGTCACTAAACATATCTACGCCGTTCTCAAGCAACTTTCAATTCTGAATTATGGTCTCTCACCAGGGCTATACTGAATGTATATTCCACTTTGGGACGAGGTACAGATTCATTATATGTACCTATATAAATTTTATTTTAATTCTACAATATGATATACTCATACAAATTAAATTAAATTTGTTTTTTCCTCGCCGGCTTTTGAACCCGTGACCTCAAATCAAACTAGACAATTTAATATTAACAGTGCCCCGCCGCACTGCTAAACCAGGCTGGAACAAAGGCCAAGCCTTTTGTCAATGTTTATAATTGTATTACTATGTGTACCTTTTTCATCTATGTATGTATAAAAAAAAAATCCAAATAAAAAGTTACATTAAATGTTTTAAGTTACCGAGAACCTCCTCCATGAATCAAGCTATCGTTATATTGGATTACATTCTAAAACATATTTTAACATAATTTTTATAATCACAATGTTTTTAATTAATAATAATTGGTTTTGCTCTGTGCGTGTCTTGATTTTGAATGGAACGCACCGGCCAGCTGCGCATGCAGCTAGTTCGATATTCGAATTCGAGCTGGAAATAGATTTGACAGGATTTACTACTGTACCGTATCTCTTCCCTCATTTATAAGAAATCTCTCTTTGTAACCGACGTGTTCACACCCTAGAAATATTTTTCATCAAAGCTCATCGCTTGGTCGGTCCTCTACAGTTTTGTGATCATTTTTGGGAATCAGGAAAAAATGGCCTGCCCTCACAATACTGGAGTACCGTGCCGCCGGCGACGCTTTGATGGGAAATATTTGTTCTAGTTAGAAATGTCATTTTTGTTATTTACTTATAATTTTCTTATTGGTTTTGAAATATTTAAGTTTTTTATTTTTCATGTACATCTCCCCGGTGCGATCAATAAATAATACTTTGAGAAATCGCCACTGGGGAGATTGTAAACTCGTTTCAAATATGTTTTATCTTGTACTAATTTTAAATTTTTTATATCTTAATTATTATGCACACGGGCCTTGTAGGACAAATGAAATAATCAGTTTTCATTTGACATCCTACAAGGTCTCGAGTAAAGCTAAGATTTATCTCACAACATATTGGGTAGCAAAAATAAAGTCATTTTTGCCTACCAAAAAACACTTGGTGTAAATTTCACCTTTTATCAAAAATCAAAACCTGCGGGCCTTGTAGGGCAATGAAATAATCAGTTTTCATTCTTGATCCTACAAGGCCTCCAGTCAAACTGAGACTTTGTTCTCAAAATACTTTGCCTTAAAATTAGAGCTAAATTTGCTATGTCAAAAAGACTTTTAAAAGACAAAGAAAGAAAATTTCGGTCATGACATTTTTACATTTTTCCCTTTACAAAATTCTAGGGACCCTGTGAGATTGGTGAAATAAACAGATTTCATTAACTTATCTCACAGGGAACCTAGTAAAAATAATTATAACTTCATTAATCATAAAATATTTTCTTAAAATCAAAAATTCTTAAAATCACGGTAACTTCACCAAACAAAAATTCTTGTTATAAATCTTGGCTTTATTTATATGTTTTTACAATTTAATATGTGTTTTGACTATTAATAAAGGCTACAAAATCCATAAAAGTTGCCAAATTTAGACGAGCACTTTTACGGATTAAGCCGACAAAATAGAGAATGAGCAGTTTCTTGCCCTTTATATAGGAAAGGTGCCGGGGCAAAGTTTCCCCCTCCACTTTCCGTCAGCCACCAAATCGAAACAGCGCATTTTTCCACAATAAATCAGTTCTTACGTTTACTTTAATCTACGTGTTTTACTCTTTCCTCTGGAAGAAACCTCTCTCCGACCTGCCTCCTGCCGAAGCTCTGCCTGAACAACAAGTCTGGTGCCTACCTCCTCAAGACAAGCCGGCCCAACTTCTGGACACCGCAAGGCGCCAGGCTCAGGCAGAGACCAAGGACATCCAGGGCTACCACTCACCAGCTCTGGGTGCAGGGAGGCAGATCCAGGGTTACCACCCTCCAGTACAGTAGGGCTGTCACCTTCAAGGAAGGCCAGCCAGTACTGAATTTCAAACGATATTACAATAGTCGACATCCACGTGCACAGCCACCGGTGCCCTTTTCTACAGTCTTGTAGCACACGTCTGTTATACTCTTTATGTGATTTACCCACACTTTCAATCATCTTTATGTTTAATTGTAAATTATATTACTCTTATATATGATATTCAATTATGTACCTCTACGCCTGTCTCAACACAGGTATACCCTAGCGAGACAGGCATCGAATAATATAGGTATTGTAAACATCACGTATCAATAAAAATAATAAAAAATACCGAGGTCCCTTAAGGGTTAACAAGGTATTAAAAATTACCATTTTAAAATTCATTACTTAAAATTAACATCATTTGCGGATTATATTCACCCAATTACAATTGATTCATTTAATTATATTATGTACCTAGTAGAAAAAAAAACCAATTAGTTATAAAAATTACAAAAATCATTAAAAATGGATAAACAAAATGATAATAATAAAAGTTTTAAAATATCCTCTAAAAATATCACTTTTCGAAATATTACTACTGTTGTATTATGGTGGGAGAATAAAGCTAAGCGTCCACCTTTCGGCATCGTACGCATCGCATCAAACGGATGAATTTCTCACAATGCGTCCACCTGATCGGCAGCGATCGCATTTGCCGCCGCAACTACCAGCAATCGGATTGCCGACTGCACTTCCATGATGCTAAACAACGCGTGTGGACAGGACGATCGTCAAATGGAAAAGGCGGAATGCGGAGTGAGCGCGCGGGGTGCGACCACCTGACCGGCATTCCGAATGACGTCATCGGCACGCATCGCAAAAAATGCCTCTCGAAGAAACGGCGTCGGCATTGCCGATGGGTAGATTCGAGCGATCCGTACGATGCGGATTGGTGGACGCACTTGTGTGACTTTTTATAGAAAGAATACTACGATCCGTTTGATGCGATGCGTCCGATGCGTACGATGCCGAAAGGTGGACGCTTAGCTTAGTGTGCTTAGTATTGTTGTATTTTATTATGTACCCACCCTCACAATATTGTCGGCACTAGTTTGGATATTCACAAATTTAGACCTAACTCCTGGCCTGCCAACCTCTACAACAAGTAAATTTATTATATTTCTGCTGTAGATATTTATATTCTTATTATTATTTCTATTTTTTAACTTTAAATAATGTAATGTTTCCTACATATAAACTTTAATGGCGCTAATCGTCAATTAAAAACGAGAAATCTTTCTGTGATTACACTTAAATGTACTGTTTTTTTATAAACATGTATTAGATATATTATAATTTATTTTTAATATTTTTATTTATTGTTTCTTTACACAGTAGGTATAATGTGTACAATACAGTTTATAACATCACTAGGACAGTCTGTGTTGAGGTTAAAATTCTGCAAATTTACAAAATAACACAAAATTATATGAGTATTAAAAGAGCAATATTGTTTCACATTTCTTACAGATTGAGATTATGGGTACCTACTAAGCTGAGGACTCTAGTAAGTAAATTATAATGTAAACATGTAGACATCTAGGATGACCGGTATTGATGTTATTTGAAATAAAAAATATGTTTCTTTTAAAAGGATTAAGATGTAAATAATTAATATTTGTACATATATAAAATAATATTAATATGTACGTGCATATAAAAAATATACATATATTCCAGTAATAATCATAAAAGAAATTATTCTAGATATATAGTATTGAACAAAGGTATGCGTAATGTAATTTGTTTATAGTTTTTAAGAGTTTGAATACACTTTTTAAATAAAATATTTCTAGTATTTAATTATGAATAATAAATTAATCTGTATTATTATTATGTAACAAAGTAACGCTTATAAAACAGTTTCAATACTTTTTATGTTATATTCTAGATATTATGAATAAAAAACAAATGTATTTTTTCTGCATGTGCAGTTTCCGGACACTCCAAACTTTAAAATTTGTAATTTCTACAATTATTCTTCGTAAAACCTGAATAGATGTAGTCCAAATAAGCAAAATATTTTATTCGCTGAGAGTCAGCTGGTGGATTTTTAAATACTCATTTCTAGAACATAATAAATTAATGCTGTCGGAAATTAAAAACGTTTTTTCCCACGATGTGTCAGCATGTGTGACTTCAATTTATCCTTACGAGAAAACGAAGACGTACATTCAGAACATGAAAAAGGTTTTTTTCCAATATGAGTGAGCAAGTGACGATTTAAACTTCCCTTAGTAAAAGATGAATAGCGGCAGTCAGAACATGAAAAGGGTGGTTTTGCACTGTGGGTCAGCTTGTGGATTTTTAAATTACTCTTTCTAGTGCATGAATACGAGCAGTCAGAGCATGAAAAAGGTTTTTCTTTACTATGAGTCAGTATGTGTGTCGTCAAATTCCCCTTTTGAGAACATGAATATGTACAGTGAGAACATGAAAACGGTTTATCTTTAATGTGAGTCAGCAAGTGATATTTGAAATTTGTTTTCCTAAAAGATGAATAGTAGCAGTCAGAACATGAAAAAGGTTTTTCTCCGTTGTGAGTCAGCTGGTGGATTTTTAAAGACCTCTTTGTATAACATGTATATGCGCAGTCAGAACACGAAAAAGGTTTTTCTTTGCTGTGAATCAGCATATGTGTCGTCAAATTTATCTTTTGAATAGATGAATATGTGCAGTACGAACATGAAAAAGGTTTTTCTCCGCTGTGAGTCAGCAAATGTTGTCTTAAATTACTCTTCGTAGAACATGAATAATTGCAGTCCGAACAAGCAAAAGGTTTTTCTCTGCTATGAGTCCACTTGTGTACTTTCAAACGACTCTTTTCAGAACATGCATAATTGCAGTCAGAACATGAATAAGGTTTTTCTCCACTGTGAGTCAGCAAATGAATTCTTAAATTACTCTTCGTAGAACATGAATAGTTGCAGTCCGAACAAGCAAAAGGTTTTTCTCTGCTATGAGTCGATATGTGTTGTTTCAAACGACTCTTTTGAGAACATGCATAATTGCAGTCATAACATGAAAAAGGTTTTTCTCCGGTGTGAGTCAACATGTGTAACGTCAAATAGCTTTTAAAAGAACATGAATATGTGCAGTTAGAACATGAAAAAGGTTTTTCTCCGGTGTGAGTCATTACGTGCTTTCTTAAAATACTCTTCGCAAAACATGTATAGTTGCAATCGTAACATGAAAATGTTTCTTCTTTACTATGAGTCCGCATGTGTAACGTCAAATATCTTTTATAAGAACATGAATAGCTGCATTCGGAACATGTAAAAGGTTTTTCTCCGCTGTGAGTCCTCACGTGTTTTATTAAATTACTTTTGGTAGAGCATGTATAGTTGCAGTCGTAACATGAAAAAGGTTTTTTTCCACTGTGAGTCAGCATATGTGTTGTCAACTGTTCCTTTGTAAAACATAAATACTTGCAGTTGCAACATGAAAAACATTTCTCTCCAGCATGAGTGAGCAAGTGTAGTTCTAACCCTGCCTTACGAGAACATGAATAGTTACAACGTGGACAAGAAAATCGTTTATTCCCAGGATGCGTCTCCAGATCCTTCAATGAGGCTAAAAAAAATACGAAAAAGCTTAATTAGTCAACTAATTAAATTCGTAATTGCATAAGAACTAAAAGTCCAGGAATTATGAATTATAACAAATAAAAATCCGTTTTACCTGTTGCCTGGGTAATTTTTTCAGATCGCTCTAAGCATTCTTTTTTAACATCCGGTAGATCTACGACAATTTCCATATAAGAAATTGCCCCTCCATCTTCTTCACGGGGTGATAGATCTGTCTTGATGATAACAGTCTCTTGAATAATGATACCTGTAATAATAAAATAATAGATATATAGATACGTCAAGACACATCTAGTAAATAAACTTACTTCTTCAAACTATGCAAATACACTTTGTGGCGTCATTTTCTATTTTTGTATTATTTATCTATAACAAAATATATTTACATTGTTTTTTTCATGCCTGTCTCACTAGGATATACCTGTGTCGAGACAGGCGACCACGTATATAAATGAATATTGTGGTTACAAGAACATTCAAGGTAAAATAAATATCACTTTGAATAGAATTAAAAAAGAAAGGTGATTGGAAGGGTGGTAAATCTTTTAAAAAGAGTTATTTTATAAATTTTGGAGATGAAGAAAGGAAGTAAATTCTGCTTATCTATTTATGAAGTTAAATTTGACTGGATTCTATTATTTTCATTTATTGTATATATGTGGGTTAGGTTGTATGTGAATAGTTATTTCTGTCTATGTGTGATTTATTTTACAGATGTTTATAATAGTGTGGCGTCCAATACTATAATCCATTTTTTTTATATCTTGTTTGAATTTTGTAAAGGAGTCAGTTTTTCTGATCGTAGCTGGTAGTGGTATTGTATAGTTTGCAAGCTATGTATTTAGAGTGTCTTTGTCCAAAGGTGGTTTTGAAAAAAGGAGTGTGGAGAAGTTCTTTGTTTTTGGCTAGGGTATTGTGTATTGTTTGTGTAGCTTTGTATAGTGTTTTGTTGTTTTTCTGTAAATTAATTAATATGGATATGAGTAAAGCTGTTTTATATCCATAACTTTGAAGGAATTGAAGATAGTATAATTGCTGGGAGTAAGCGGCATTTTGAGAATTATTTTTAAGATTAGTTTTTGTGCTTTCATGATGGGATCAAGGGCACTGGAATATGCATTATCCCAAGCTAAAATTCTATATTCGATGTGAGATTGGCACGGTAAGTAATATACTGTTTTTATAAGTTTTAGATTGAGGAAATTCCGTGTTTGTTTGAAAAAGTATATAGATTTTCGGGTTTTGGTTTGTAGTGTTATGTATATGTTGCTTCTAATTTAGGTTTGTATCAAAGGATACTCCTAAATATTTGATAATGTTTACTTGCTCTAGGCATGGGCAGTCACAGTTCCGGTTTAGAGATGAATTTTTACATTCGTGTATTTTTAATGGCGGGGTTAGGTTTGACTTTGGGATATTGGTGAGACTAGACAGTAAGTATTTTGTTTTCTGTACATTTAGAGTTAATGTGTTCGAGTCAACCCAATATTTTACCTTTAGAATTCCTTCCTCCGCTTTGGAATATACGGTAAGCCAGTATTTCGCTTGGAAGAGTAGGACAGTGTCATCGGCGAAACTGACAATAGCGGCATCGATATCTAGGTTGCATAGCTCGTTAATATATATTAGGAAGAGCAATGGACCTATAACACTGCCTTGTGGGGCCCCGTAACTAATGGGCAAATTCTGACACTTTGTTGTACTGAGTTTAACGCATTGGGATCAGTCAGATAAGAAGCTGGAGAAGAGGTATAATTCTTTGTTCCTAATACCTATATTGAACATTTTGCGTTCTAATTTGATGTGTGAAATTGTATCAAATGCTTTGCATAGGTCGAGAAATACCTATAGACATTTCGAGCCCTTATCCAGGTGGCCAGAAATATGGTCAGTGACAATGGATATAGCATCGTTGGTGCTTTTATGTTTTCTGATTCCAAATTACCGCGGCGATATTAAGTTGTTGGTTTCCAGGTATTCCATGAGACTATTATTGACGATCTTTTCGAATACTTTTGAGAAGGAATTAAGCAACGTAATAGGACGATAATTACTAATAACAAGTTTGGAGCCTGTTTTGAAAATAAGGATAATGAGATCTTGTTTTAGAATGGTAAGAAATAGCCCTTGGCGGATGCTAATATTAAGAAGATGCATTAATGGTTGATTTATACCAGGGGCAATTTTTTTTAAGAACATTGTTAGGTATTTCATCAATGCCGGTGGATGAAGAGTTTTTGAGCGAGTTTATTACTGTAGAAACTTCTTTCTCTGTAATCGCTAGTTTTTGCTAGTTCCGGACCTATATTTGCAAAGTAATGGTTTATGTAATTGACAATTGTGTTGGGGTTCGATGTAAATGTAAAGTTTACAGTGATATCTTTGATATTGAGAGAGTTTAAGGTGTCGGTGGTTTTATTTGAATTGGTAGCTTCCTCGAGGACTTTCCATATTTTTTTAGGGTCTTTGTTGCAGTCGGATTTTTTGTTGTTGTAATATAGATTTTGACTTTCCTAATGACTTGTGCGTAGATATTACGGTATCTTTTGTAGAAATTATGGAGTGTGATGTCATATGGGTTTGTGGCACATTTATTATGTGTGGGATTGCGTTTCCGAATGCAGTTTATCCAAGGTTTGAGAGGTTTAATGGTATTTGTGGTGATTTTGGTTTGGACAAGGGTGTCTTGTAGGTAGGTAGACAAGTAGTTCCAGACCTCTACATTAGTTTTGTTATATAGTGTGTCCCAGGATTTGTAGTTAATCGTTTTGTTAAGGTTGTCATAGTTAATTATTTTCTTCGTTATTTTAGTTAAAGGTTTGCTTTGTACGTTGTGTTGGGAACTCATTGTGAAAAAGGTGGCATAGTAATCTGTAATTGAAGACATGTGAATTTCGGAGGTCTATTGGTTGGTTGATTTAACCATAATATGGTCGATGCGGGAGGGGGAGTTTGGCGTACATCGTGTTGCTGAATCGATTGTGCTTTCCGTTCCGTGGAACATTAGTGGGTTTAAATAGTCTTGGCACTGGGGATGTTCGTTGTTTTTTATAATGTTAATGTTAAGGTCTCCCATTAAAATTAAGTTCTTTATTTTGTGTAGTTCCGTGAGATAGCAGTTTATGTCGTGCAAAAAGAAGGAGATGTTAGGTATAGAAGGAGAGCAGGAGGAGGATTGTACTTATAAATAAAAAAAGAAATTTGAGAAAATATTCAGTAGTTTTTTTTTTATAGCATTTTCAAAAAAAAAAAGTTATTTGGCGGACCCCGTATATATAATACTTGCAGTTGGGAGATGAAAAAGGTTTTTGTCCAGTGTGGATATGTGAATTTTTAGATACCGTTTTTTAGCGCATGAAAGTCGCCGTCTAGACATGAAAAAGGTTTTTCATCGCTTGGAGTCAGCAATTGCCGTTTTAGTTTTTTTTCGAGAAAAATAATAGCTGCAGTCAGGACATGAAATAGGTTTTTCTCCACTGTGGTTAAACATGTGAATTTTAGATTTTCGTTTACTTCGTAGTACATGAATAGTTGTAATTACTTCGTAGTACATAAATAGTTGCAGTCGGAGAATTTTCTCCACTACGAGTCAGCAAGTGACTTCTTAGGTATCTCTTTTGAGAACACGAGTAGTTGCAGTCAGGACATGAAATAGGTTTTTCTCTTCTGTGAATCATACTGTAGATTTTTAAATCTTCCTTTTAAGAACTTGTAAAACTGCATTTGGGACATGAGGAAAGACTGTTAAATTGTGGAGATCCGGAAGGAATACAAGGCGGATAAAAATAATAATAATTCAATTTTTTTTATAAATAGCAACTTGCATAAATAAAATAAACAATATACGCATGTAGCGCGAGTTAAAAATCTCTTCTTTTATTTATTACCGCAAATGCGATTAAAACAAGAAAAAAGGTATTTAAACGACTTTACAGTACTTTGCGCAACTTAATTGTGACTTTCAGGTAAAAATTGTCACTTGGGCGTTACGTAACGTTTAGGGGGGGGGGGGGTGTATAAGAAAAAGTTACTGCGCGTTACATGGGGGGAGGGGGGGTCAAAAATCTTCAAAAATTGCATTACGCAATACTTGAACGCCCCCAAACACAAATTTCGACTTCATAAAAAATTGGTCCGTCTCAGGGGGGGGGGAATATGCTCTGAGTTGCACCCCCCCCCCCATCGGGTGGCACCCGGGGCGGCCCCTCCCCCCTCCCAGAAAAAAATCCTGGATCCGCCCTTGTCCCCTTTTATTTTAATTTGTTATTGTTAAACCATATTGAAATTAAATCGGTACTTTTAACTTTCTTGTACAGACAGTCCCGATATTTCAGGATTGATAGCAAGTATATTCGGAGGGGAATCTTAAGCAGTCTGTCATTAACATCATTTTCTAGTCAACGTTGCGGAAGTAAAATGGATATTAAATTAATAAAATGGTGAGTGCACAAAATTAAGTGACGCATTTAATGGACGATTTAAGGATGTGAAAAGCAAGCAAACGGATTTGAACATATTTGCTACACCGCTATCTGCAGCACGAAATTATCCAATTACGAAGGGATGTTGAACTAAAAGCTAGATCCGACAATTTACCGCTGCTGAGTTCTATAAACGCTGCATAAGAAATTATGGTTTTCCAAATTTAAGGAGGCATGACTTTTAATATGCACCTATTTTCGGGACAACTTAGGTACTGCTAGCTACTGCTACTGCTAGCAGTACCTAACTAGCTACAAGCAGTTCTTTTCAAAACTATCCATCGCAAAAAATCATCTGCGCTCCAGACTAACCGATGCAAATCTGGAAAATCAGTTGCTAGTAGCAACATCATCAATGCCAGCCAATATCACACGCCTTGCTAAAGAGAAGCAGTTCTAGCCATCACATTAGGGGTGACCTGCATACTATATTGTACATCTGATATTACTGTTTGAGTATTTTTCTGTTTTTGCTCTGATTTGAGAATGATGAACACGAAGGAAAAAGTGCGTTGATTTATCTGAGTTTTTAATATATTGCCAAACTTCTGTCATGTAAGTAGTTAAATTAATATAAAATCATTGCAATTTTGGTATACCTCAAGGTACAGTCCTGGGGCCGTTACTGTTTATCATTTATGTAAATGATATATTCACACAAAGAATAAACGGAAAAATAATATCTTATGCCGATGACACTGTCATAATAATTGAAGGTGCTGATTGGAATACTGTGAACAACCTAGCGAATATTGACATCAATACACTGAAAAACTGGTTCGATAAAAATCTCCTCTCTTTAAATACCGAAAAAACAAACTTTATCCCATTCTCTATCAATAAATTTAAATCTAAACCAGAAATAAAAATTCTAATACATCAGAGTAAATGTAGTGGAACTAATTGCACTCCAGAATGTTCTACACTGAATTCAACTTCCAAAATTAAATATCTTGGTGTATATATAGATCAACATTTTAAATGGAAAACACATATTTGTGAACTTGTCAAAAGAATTAGGAAATGTATATATATATTTATAAGACTCAGAAATATTCTTAGACTGGAAAACCTAAAAAGAGTGTACTATGCAATTGTTCAATCTATATTACAATACGGTATTATAGGATGGGGAGGAACATATGATGTTATTTTAAATCCTCTCAAAATAGTTCAAAGATTAATAATTAAGATTATATTGAAAAAACCATCTACATTTTCTACCGAAAAAATCTTTTCAATATTCAAAGTAACTACAATAGACAATTTATATAAAAAATATTCAATTCTACAAACTTTCAAAGAAATACAGCTAAAAAAATTGCATTTCAATATCTCAGCAAGATATCAAAACAATATTAAAATCCCAAAATTTAATACTAAGCACATCCAAAATTCCTATCTGTATCATGGTATAAATTATTTCAACAAACTCCCATTAGAAGTAAAAATTATTGAAAATAAAAGTAAATTCCAAACTAAATTAAAAAATTACCTGAAACAACTGTAAGAGTTACATTACTATTTCAGTTCATTTAAATCTGTTAATCGACACATCTCAAGTTTCTCTTACTATATCTATTGTTAATAGTTGCAATATTATTATTCACCTACTCAAATGATAACATTGATAACATAATTGAGTATGCATTCACTCACCAAACACAAGAGCCTTGTCTCTTTATGGTGAGGAAAGGCTTTTATTATATTAATATTACAAATCTGTTTAACATGTAAAAAAAATGTATAATTATTGTAAAAACAAACAAATATTAAATAAAAAATAAAAAAATAAAAAATAAAAATAAAAAAAAATTCCATGTAAAATAATTTAAATAAACATAAAATCATATTCGTATTCTAATCTAATCTAATAGAATTCCATAAATATGCTACGAAATGCAGAAAAACCATTCACGTAATCTGGGCACAATTTATTTAAGCCGGTGGACTAGTGGACTCCTATGCAATTTCATTCTTAAGGTAAAACCAATTTTGTGTTCACAATGAAAATTCCTGTTGAGAATTCATATGCTAACGCATTTCAAAGGAAACCGTTCTTGCGTTCCTAATACAAAAAATCTGCGGAAAACCATTTTGATGTTCTAGGTACAGTATTAATTAAAGCTGGGGACTCACAATCCAATTCGCTCTAACGGTAAAACCAGTTTTGTGTTTAAAATTCAATGAAAAACATTCCAAGTGTGGTTTTGTCGGCTTACTCATTTCGCAGAAACCAGTTGTCGTTTTTGAAAAGCATTTATAAAATTCTAGTTGCTTTGCTGCCAGTATTAGAGACAAGCCATTTTCATGTATTGGGTGCAATTTTAGTTCTCCGCGTACAGATTCACCCTATTACTAAAACCAGTCCTATGTTTAGAATGCAACGAAAAAATTCCAGGTGGGGTTTCATTTTTTGACGCATTCCTCGTTTTGGAAGTGCATTTATAAAATTCTATTTGCGTACTTTGTGCTGCCATAATTGGAAGAAAGCCATTTTCCTGTTCTGAGTGTAGTTTTAACTACCCGCATGCGCATTTAATCTAAATTAAAACTAGTTCTGTTTTCAGAATGCGACGAAAATTTTCAGTTGTGTGTCCATCTGCCTGATTGACTGAAACCATTCTCGTGTTCAAAGTGCAGTTATAAAATTCTAGTTGAACATCCAAATGGCCTGGGACGATAAAAAGGTTCCCCACCCCTGGTATAGTGACTCGGATATCGGCGGCAGAGATCTAATAATTCTTCTCAAATAATAATACATTAAATGATTTTAAACTTTTTCTTATATTTTGGAAAACCTTCGTAGGAAAATTTTAGTTTTTACAGTCACTGGAAAAATTATCTCCGGCACCAATATTAAATTATTTATTGTAAGGAGTATGTTATTACTTAATACAAAAAAAAAAATATATATATATATATTGAAATCTTTATGTTTCTTGTTGGCAAATCTTTTAAAGATAAAGTAAAAGTAATTAATGGAAGCCAAGAGTACGCGTCGAAAACAAGCATCTGTCAAGCATGTATCTGTCCAGTACGAACCTGGATTTCAACCATCTATATTCAACAACTAACATTTTTACACACTTTAGATGTCTGCAATCTATAACCGTTAAAGATAAAGCCCCGTTTATAATAGGAATAAGCGCAAAGAAAAGGCCGGCGCCGTAATCCGTAATTCGTAATATTTTAGATTGTCGTTTATAAATGGAATAGGAATAGAATAGAATACGCCCATAGAGTGACTATGCCGCTGTCAAATGTCTAGGTCAACTGTCAACCAAGAGAATATTCTAAGTCATAATATTGTTTTATATAAATAAATATTAAAACGATGGATTCATCAGACATTGTTGCATGTGGAATGTTTTTGTCATATCAAGGGCTAGCATACACTGCATATGGAGACGCACAGTTGACAAAAAAAAACACCAATAAATAACAAGGTGTTTTCTACGACATTTCTGCCTTTATAATGTTTTTCTTTCTTGTCATATAAATGAGGAAATTGTTCAACCTAAAAAATCAATTCAGCGTCATTTACGAGTATATTAATTATTATATATTAGATCATTTTCGTCTTGGGCAAATATAAATAAAATTAGGTCAAACATCTATTAACTCCGCGTAAATATTTGTTCACAAAATTATTGTTCAGCTAAACTGGATAGTAGATACCATAGCCATAGAGTATCGATCGAAAATATATAAATCTCAGCATATATCTAAGCTTTCTGCAATCCGTAACCATAAAAGATAAAGTTGAACCATCTTTTCGGTTATGGAAAAAAATAACAGATTATTGCCAATTTAGATATCCAACGAATTTACTTTATAAGGAATGTAATGTCGTGAATGTTAAACAGCTATATATTACACAAACGCTTTGTAGATTTTTTAATAATATTGGTATTTCAGAAAGAACGCAGCAAATTCGTATTACTAGAGTTGGCTCTGGTCTGAACTTTATGGCAATTCATACTAAATCTTCTTTTGGTCAAAGGAATAATTTTTATCGGGCTCCACTCCTATTTAATAGCCTCGCAGATCATATTAAGTCATCTAATTCCTTGAGCATTTTTAAAAAGACTGCCAAATTATTTGTGTTAGCCGAGGATTGTAAATTATTCACTACTTTATTCTTCTAAATTAATATCATTTTATTTTGCCTTGACTATTGTTTTTAATCCTTCTCTTGCTAAATTAATAGCGCAATATATAAATAAATAAATATTTCTCATCTTAATTCTTTGAAAAAAAAATTCTTAAAGTCAAATCTCAACATTATGGTCACCCTACATGCTTTCATTGTAATGTACTATCGCCTTCAGCTAATTAGGTACTAATTATACTTATAATCTGCATGAAAAATACAACAATATTGTTCTTCAATAACTGTATTATTTTGTGTTATTTTATTAAATTGTAGAGTTGTTAACCTCAATACAGGCTTGACCTAGTGAGGTTATAAAATGAATTGTTAACATTAGTCCTAGGTACCATGTAAAGAAACAAATAAATAAATATATAAATAAATAAATAAAATAAAAATTATAATTGCCATCTACTACACTATATAAAGAGGAAAGATTTGTTTGTTTGTTTGCATTGAATAGGCTCCGAAACTACGAAACCGATTTGAAAAATTCTTTCACTGTTGGGAAGCTACACTATCCCCGGGTGACATAGGTTATATTATATATTTTTTTTAAAATAGGGATCCTTACTAAAACTCCAATAATGTAACCCGAGGTGAAAAAAATACCTAAAATATTATTTACATCGCGTGCGCTGCGAAAACTATTGATGATAGAATAAAATAATGTACGACGTTTTTGCAGAACACATCGTTATTCACAAAAAGTGTCGCGACAGCATATGTCTAACTATTATAGTTATGCCACTAAGTGTTATTTTATTTTAAAAATTTAAATAAAATGTCGCCGCTTGAAAAGGCTCTTTATTTGTATCTTGGTTTGAGTCCTTATCAAAATAAATTACTTCATATTCAAGAATGCTTCAATACCTTTATGTAACTTTTTGAATTATTCAATTCGGACATACCATTCAAAGGATATCACGAGTTTAAAAATGTAAGTATTAGAAACGTAAGAAAGTATTAGACGCGTAAGGGGAACGGGGATGCACGGGAAGGTGTTTCCGGGAGAAAAAATGTATTTATTTGAATATGGCATTGCAACGCATGCCGGGAACCAGCTAGTCTATTATAAACGAATACACAGGTTTCCTGTCTTCCAACTTCTACGGCCTAGGGCTTATCGAATACGGATTACAGACTATTCCTATTTTAAACGGGACTTTATGCAACACAACTTACTGGATGTCGGGGTCGTCTCCGAATTCTGCAAGCATTCCTTTTTCACATCCAGGAGGTCGATAGCTATATCTGAATATGTCATTTCAACTTCTCCCTCTTCCTGGGATTCTGGTTCCATCTTGATGGAAACATTCTCTGGGATGAGAAGATCCATGATACCGCTGTTATGGCGTTCTATTATTTGTTTGAAAATAGTTCTAGCTCAAACAAATTTACCTGAAAAAATATATTGTTTTAATATACATAAGTCTATTTTGAGTGTACGAAATATGCATAATTAATTTTGGTGGGAATTTCCTGTCAAAAAAAATCATACGCATGTTTACCACCACCAACTTATACGTGTAGCACTGTAAAAATCTTTCTAAATAGGGATATAATGAAGTTGCGACATAAAAATGGAGAATGCTCGTAATTTTTTCAACTGAGAAGAATGGTGTGATCAATACTCGGGTAATAAATATCAGTATTAGAACCTACCAATAACTCAGGCATGAGACGGTTGAATAAAAACTGGGTGGGTTAAAGAGCTTAAATGATATTATGTAGATTAGGAGTTTAGAAACAGTAACGATCGAGCAGGTGCGATTTTAGACGGGATAGCGAAGCACATGTCAAAAATAATAGTGAGGTTATGTGAACGTACTGAACATAGACAATAATATGAGCATAGACTAAGGAAAATAAAATGGATATATTCGCATTAAAGTAGGTACTAAACCAAAACTTTCGAAATAATATTACTGATATATATTATATATAACGATCTTGATACGCCCGTGTAGTGTGGCGGGTTAAAAATTAAACTATCAACTTAAAATTAAGGAGGAACAAATTAAAAAAGCTATCGGGGTCGGGAGGTCGCGCGAGTTGGCGGACTTGGGAAAGCCTCGGTGGAGCCCGGCTTTGCAAACGCTCTCCCAACTGCCTCGCTCGCTCCAGATACGCTCGCGGATTTCTACCTGTTTACATTTGTAACAAGTGACGATCTTGTCAACTGTCACTTTTGAGTTTATCAATGATATCGCACCATTTTTTAATCTATGCTTTTTGCTATTATTTGCAACGAATGCTGCGCCGCTGGTATCCACGTCATTCTTTGAAATCTCCATATCAAGCAACTTAGATTTTATTAAATCGGTGGTAATCTGCATACCCGAATGCTCCACCGCCATAATCATCGGCATAAATTTTTCTGGCAAACCAGCTAGAAGTAATAATCCGATCCATACTTCCGTAATTGCAAATCTTGTGCCTTTTAATCTCTGAGCTGCTTCGACCACTTGTGTAACGCATGAAGTCATGGAATCACAATGTTCTTGTCGTAACCAGATTAAAGGTCTTGGTAAGGATATTTTACGAGAAAACCCTAACAGTTTAATCCATAACTCTAAAGTTATTTTTGTTTCCTTAATATGCACGTACAATCCAGGATCAATAGTTTAAACTAGCAACTAGCTACTAGCTTCGCCTTGGCACTTGCGTCACCTGATGCTTTTTTCTCGAAATTGACATAACAAATTGACTTAACATAGTTCACCAGGTTGTCAAGCACCAACAGATTTTCGACTGCAAAACTCCACTGATTATAATTTTGGCGTCCTGTTTCTCAATGCTTTGAAAATAGTTCACGGCCATATATTTTCACGAAAAATCAACAATTTTTTACTGTTTTATACTAAATTTGCACAGTAAAAACCGAAAAATAATGGATATTTGCCCATAACCTCTTAGAATGACAACACGTTTATACAGTTCACAAGAGACTAACTTTATTTTAAAGTAATAAAAGGTTAACAATCTTGTTAATAGATGGCGTTAGTAGTTACATTTTTAATTTTGGTATGGATATTAATAAGTTTGAATCCTCTTAAATATTTCTAGTATTTAATTATGAATAATAAATCAATCTGCAATATTATAATATAACAAAGTAACGCTTATAAAACATTTTTTTTGTTTTTGGGGTGTTATGCCATGTTGCGCTACCTCCTTCTCTAGACAAAGTTTTGGGCATCGTTGCAGTGTCCACCACAACACCCCAAAAACAAATAAAAAAATACCTTTGGCCGTGAAAATCTTAAAATGTATGTGCTTTTACAACAGTTTGAATACTTTTTTTTCTATTAAATTCTAGTAAGTGTGCTTAATAAACAAATCTGTTACTTTTCTGCATGTGCAGTTTCCGGACACTCTACGCTTTAAAATTTTTTTAACGCCGAGTCGGCAAGTGGATTTATAAAATTATTCTTCGTAAAACATGAATGGATGTAGTCCAAACAAGCAATATATTTTATCCGCTGAGTCAGTTGGTAGATTTTTAAATACCCATTTCTAGAACATAATACTAAATGCCGTCGTAAATTATAAACGTTTTTCTCCGCAGTGTGTCAGCGTGTGTGTCTTAAAGTTATCCTTACTAGAAAACGAAGACGTACATTAAGAACATGAAAAAGGTTTTTTTCCACTATGAGTGAGCAAGTGACGATTTAAACTTCCCTTAGTAAAAGATGAATAGCGGCAGTCAGAACATGAAAAGGGTGGTTCTGCACTGTGAGTCAGCTTGTGGATTTTTAAATTACTCTTTCTAGTACATGAATATGTGCAGTCAGGGCATTTAAAAGGTTTTTCTTTACTGTGAGTCAGTATGTGTCTCGTCAGATTCCCCTTATGAGAACATGAATATGTGCAGTAAGAACATGAAAAAGGTTTTTCTCCACTGTGAGTCAGCAAGTGTCTTTTGAAATTTGCCTTCGTAAAAGAAGAAAAGTAGCAGTCAGAACATGAAAAAGGTTTTTCTCCGCTGTGAGTCAGCTGGTGGATTTTTAAAGACCTCTTTGTATAACACGTATATGCGCAGTCAGAACACGAAAAAGGTTTTTCTTCGCTGTGAATCAGTATATGTGTCGTCAATTGTATCTTTTGAAAACATGAATATGTGCAGTACGAACATGAAAAGGGTTTTTCTCCACTGTGAGTCAACAAATGAATTCTTAAATTACCCTTCGTAGAACTTGAATAATTGCAGTCCGAACAAGCAAAAGGTTTTTCTCCGGTGTGAGTCAGCATGTGTACTTTCAAACGACTCTTTTGAGAACATGCATAATTGCAGTCAGAACATGAAAAAGGTTTTTCTCCGCTGTGAGTCAGCTGGTGGATTTTTAAAGACCTCTTTGTATAACACGTATATGCGCAGTCAGAACATGAAAAGGGTTTTTCTCCACTGTGAGTCAACAAATGAATTCTTAAATTACTCTTCGTAGAACTTGAATAATTGCAGTCCGAACAAGCAAAAGGTTTTTCTCCGGTGTGAGTCAGCATGTGTACTTTCAAACGACACTTTTGAGAACATGCATAATTGCATTCAGAACATGAAAAAGGTTTTTCTCCGGTGTGAGTCATTATGTGCTTTCTTAAATTACTCCTTGCAGAACATGTATAGTTGCAATCGTAACATAAAAAAGGTTTTTTTTCACTGTGAGTCAGCATATGTGTCGTCAATTGTTTCTTTTGAAAACATGAATATGTGCAGTACGAACATGAAAAAGGTTTTTCTCCACTGTGAGTCAACAAATGAATTCCTAAATTACTCTTCGTAGAACTTGAATAATTGCAGTCCGAACAAGCAAAAGGTTTTTCTCCACTGTGAGTCAGCATGTGTACTTTCAAATGACTCTTTTGAGAACATGCATAATTGCAGTCAGAACATGAAAAAGGTTTTTCTCCACTGTGAGTCAGCAAGTGTCTTTTGAAATTTGCCTTCGTAAAAGAAGAAAAGTAGCAGTCAGAACATGAAAAAGGTTTTTCTCTGCTGTGAGTCAGCTGGTGGATTTTTAAAGACCTCTTTGTATAACACATATATGCGCAGTCAGAACACGAAAAAGGTTTTTCTTCGCTGTGAATCAGCATATGTGTCGTCAATTGTATCTTTTGAAAACATGAATATGTGCAGTACGAACATGAAAAGGGTTTTTCTCCACTGTGAGTCAACAAATGAATTCTTAAATTACCCTTCGTAGAACTTGAATAATTGCAGTCCGAACAAGCAAAAGGTTTTTCTCCGGTGTGAGTCAGCATGTGTACTTTCAAACGACTCTTTTGAGAACATGCATAATTGCAGTCAGAACATGAAAAAGGTTTTTCTCCACTGTGAGTCAGCAAGTGTCTTTTGAAATTTGCCTTCGTAAAAGAAGAAAAGTAGCAGTCAGAACATGAAAAAGGTTTTTCTCCGCTGTGAGTCAGCTGGTGGATTTTTAAAGACCTCTTTGTATAACACGTATATGCGCAGTCAGAACACGAAAAAGGTTTTTTTTCACTGTGAGTCAGCATATGTGTCGTCAATTTTATATTTTGAGAACATGAATATGTGCAGTGCGAACATGAAAAAGGTTTTTCTCCACTGTGAGTCAACAAATGAATTCTTAAATTACTCTTTGTAGAACTTGAATAATTGCAGTCCGAACAAGCAAAAGGTTTTTCTCCACTGTGAGTCAGCATGTGTACTTTCAAACGACTCTTTTGAGAACATGCATAATTGCAGTCAGAACATGAAAAAGGTTTTTCTCCGGTGTGAGTCATTATGTGCTTTCTTAAAATACTCCTTGCAGAACATGTATAGTTGCAATAGCAACATGAAAAAAGTTTTTTTTCACTGTGAGTCAGCATATGTGTCGTCAACTGTCCCTTTGTAAAACATGAATACTTGCAGTTGCAACATGAAAAACATTTCTTTCCAGTATGGGTGAGCAAGTGTAGTTCTAACCATGACTTACGAGAACAGGAATAGTTACAACTTGGACAAGAGAATCGTTTTTTCCCAGGATGCGTCTCCAGATCTTTCAATGAGTCTAAAAAGTTAGGACAAGGCTTTGTTAGTTAAATAAAGTAAATTCGTAAATGCACAAGAACTAGAAGACCACGAATTATGAATTTTAACTAATAAAATTCCGTTTTACCTGTTGCGTGGGTAATTCTTTCAAATCGCTCTAAGCATTCTTTTTTAACATCCGGTAAATCTACGACAATTTCCATATAAGAAATTACCCCTTCATCTTCTTTTCGGGGTGATAGATCTGTCTTGATGATAACAGTCTCTTGAATAATGATACCTGTAATAATAAAATAATAGATATATTGATACGTCAAGACATATCTAGTGTCACACAAAAGCACGTCCGGCCTTTTCCGAGAAATAACTCAAATAAGACGTAATCCAACATTTTTTAATTATAAACTTACTTCTCAAACTGTGCAAATACATTTTGTGGCGTAATTTTTAATTATGAAAACAAATAAATTTGTTTAAACACCACTAACAGTACAATCAGTATTATTTTTATCAGTAAATACAATCAGTATTATTTTCTTTTCCTCGTTTACTATTAATCTTATCATGACGAAGAAAACTTAGTTTTCGAAACATGTTTATAATATTAATAATTTATTTTAGTACAGAATGTGTGTAGGTACATAATTTATGAAATGTTTTGAGTTTTGACAGCCCAACCAGCCGAGCTATTCTCTAATTTTTGTGAGATCTTAAGATAACGTGCGAGATCTCCTGTCAAATGAGTGTCAGATTTGGGTGGTAGAGTTGGCAATGCTGCCTGTCATAAACTCAGATATGGGTGATTTTCTATGGCTGTTATTTGCTTTTTCTTTGGATATCAGCCAGCTTCGCCGTTTTTCAATAGTTTTAAACACGAAATACTGTAAATATGCATGATTATTTATCCACTTAAAGTATGTTTAAAGTTGTATACCGTGGATTTGACATTTGCGAAATTTCTGAATGAATTACTTAGTTTATCAAAATTAATCAAATTATATTTCACTCGTATTTGTTTGAGAGAATCAAGTTTGTTTATTCTCTTTAGTTGCTGAATGTATGATTGTTAGTGGCAGATAATGCCGGAAAAACACTTTATTTAGAAGAAATCTAACCACAGGCGAAGTACAATCGTCGCAATAGTGACTTTAGAACTTCAAACTTGTATTACTTGAACGTCTGTCAGTAAACTAGATGACAGCCAAACGTCAGTATGAAATTCGAATATTCGACATCTCCACCCGTTGCTTTTTTTATTTAATAACTTTGTCGTGCAAATTACCACAGTATGCAATTAAAAACGTAAAATAAATAATCACGCATTCATAAAATATGACAGCTATGACAGCCAGCGTTGCCAACTCTACAATCTGACACTCATTTGACAGGAGATCTCGGATGTTATCGATCTCACAAAAATTAGGGAATAGCTCGGCTGGAGGATTCCCGTTTTAGGATGGTCAAATAAGAATGGGAATGAACATATTATGGAACGTGATTTATACAAAAAAAAAAGGAAAATTGAGGAAATAAAAGAACAGAAAGAATACAAAATAACATAAAAAAGTTTAAGAGATAATAACTGCTATTTCGTCGCTTTAGTTCGTTTTACTCCAACAGACCATTTTTAGCGAAATTGAGTTAAGTATGCAGTAGTTCTCAGAAAGTCTTTATGTTTACAATGCAAGTGAAAAAAAAAATTTAAAAAAATTATGTAAGGGGTTTTCAAAACGCAGTTTGTCTTACATCCTCTAAAATGAAACAACATTTCGAGCGTATTCCTCCAACATCCACACGTTGGCCAAAAAGACCCCCCGTTTTCAAACCGGCCGTTTAATTAAATTTCATACAAATTTCTCCAACATCCAAGCTGTATCTTAGCCTACGTGTGAAATTTGAACTCTCGGTTCCGGGCGTATCTCTCTTACAGACCAAAGAGCCAATAGCGTCGCAGCTGAGAACCACGTGACCGCTCTCATTTCAAATATTTGGTCATTAGCCCCACGGCAGTAAACATCTTTACTTGTGATTTTGCTATTTACAAAGTTATTTTAGTGGTTTTCTGGGATATTTCTCCACACAAAGTGCCTTATGATGTACACTGTAGAAAAGGATAAAAATTTCCAAGAAAAATATAGCAGGTAATTAATTTTTCATTATTTTCTCAGCAAATTGTTTCAACTGGCCGTTCGTTACAGGGTGGTTATAATAACATTATACAATATATTATATTATTATTATATAATATATTATGTATACACTGTAATGAAATTAGGTTTTTTCAATTTTTCCTGTAATATTTCACTATATGTAATGTATTATGTATACAATTATCTATACATAATATATGTAGGTATACATAATTGTACACATAATATATAATCGAAATACCCAATGTTATTATGTTATTATTACCCAATGGTACATTTAGTGTGTAGTAGCTGTATGTTATTTATCTACCTATCCGTAATTATTAAAATTTTGTGTAAAAATACCTGCGTATGATATTTAAAACAATTAAAAGAATAAGGACGTTGAATGAGCTTTTGTTTTAAGCACAATTAATACCTAGTATTGGTATGTTTAACTACCTATAGGTAATTATTTAAATCTTTGTGTAAAATACCTATTTATGATATTTAAAACAATTATAAGAAAAAAAAAATTGAATGGGCTTTTGTTTTAAGCACATTTAATGCGTAGTATCGGTATTTTTATCTACCTATAGGTCCTATAGTTACGTGATTATTTAAATGTTTGTGCAAAATACCCATTTGTGATAGTTAAAAAACACAATTATTAGAATAATTTATTTACTATAAATTATTCTAATAAGGACTGATGTATTATAGTACCTAATATAATATATGTGACTATCTACCAAATCTTAGTGAAATCATTATTCTACTTTAGATACTTAAAACAAGCCAACAATTAGAAAAAGGTAATGAAGGAGTTCTAATTTTCGGTATATTTAGTTCCTAAAATATCTGTTTGTTTATCAACCTAATTTGTATGAAATTATTCTACTTATGATATTTAGAACAAGCCAATTATTAAAATAAGGAAATCAAATAGTTTTAATTTTCGGTTCATTTAGTTCCTAAAATATGTTTGTATGTTTATCAGCCAAATCTTTATGTAAAAATTCTACTTATGATATTTAAAACAAGGCAATTTTTAGAATAAGTACAATGAAGGAGTTTTTGTTTTGGGCACATTAATAGCTTCTTGTTTATCTACCTGTACCTAATTATTTAGATCTTCGTGTAAGAATGCCTACTTGTAATACAAAACACAATTATTAAAATAAAGGAGTATTAAAATAAAGGTGCATTTAGTACCTAATATTTATGTGTTTATCTAACAAACATTTGTGTCAGAATTCTACCTGAGATATTTAAAACATGTTTATTAGGTATTAGAATAAGGAAATGAAGAAGTTTTTGTTTTTGGTACATTCAGTATCTTATTTTAATCAACCAAATCTTCGTGTAACAATGAAAACATTTTTGGTATATTTAGTGCCTAAGATCAGTTGTATTTGTATACCTATAAATATCTTATTACTGAAATTAGAAATTGAAAGAATTGTACACTGAATGACAATGAAAGCATATCTATTATTTTATACATTGAGTTGCTAATATTTCTTATTTTTTTGTTTATTTCTTACCTATTCGAGTTTTATTTGGTTCAGAGCAATGAATTCAGAATGTCAATAAAAACTTTATTACTATTCGCACATTTTTAATGATTAGGAACCCCTTTCATTTGACTTTTTTACCTAGATCCATTCCCAGTCCCTTTATTCCAGCCGCTTTTGTAACCCTTCTAATAATTTGGCCCAACTAGGTGGTACTTCAAATATCGGAACACATTTGTTATGAAGCTAAATGTGGTTAGTGGTTAGGAATATTTTATGACCTCTTTTTTTACAAGGTCTATATTGTGTAATAGACGTAAATCGCGTCCCATGTGTTCGAACATAGGATCATTTTTAAAAAGAAGTCGTCGTACATTGTTTTAAATATTTCTAAAGAACTTGTATTTATCTATTGTGTTTCAAAATCCTTTGAGTTATCTTTTTATTTTAAAATGTTGGATACTACACTTCTGTTATCACGTCATGACGGCCTCCTGTGGTCGAGGGGTAAGGCTCTCAACTAGCGATCCGGATGTCGTTAGTTTCAAACCCAGCGTGCACAAGTAATTTTTATTTTGGTAGATTTGTATAATTTGGGGGGGGGGGGGCGGGTATGGGTACTACCATCCCGGGAACCATTTATTGGTTAACCAACATCTCTGCCATAGGTCACTCCAAGTGGTTCGCTACGTTTGGTGACTTAGCAAGGGTGCCCGAGTTCATGGGATGAAGTTCGTACAGGTCTTGACGTCTGATACGACTGCCCACCTGCTGCGTGGCGAGAGAGAGACTGGTTAAGGGAGGCCTTTTGACCTTTCCAGCCGGAATCTCCCGACTCTCGCCTTGCACCGCGATTGGAGGGATGGATTCGTATATCCGTCACTCCCGGACACACTGACCTCCAGATTCCAGATTCTTATCCACCCCTCATACCCTTTTTCTTCCCAAACGTTCCAGTCCTTACCTTCCTTAAAAAGACCCTCCAAAGAGTAATTATTATCCTCTGGGCCGCCTGTGTGGAGCTAATCTAAAAAAATATATATATTTCACAACTGAATCATTAAAAAAAGTATAATATGTAGGTATATGTGTTTTTTTTCTTTTTGTTTAAATAGTGAAATAACACAAATCAATACAAAAATATATATCATAAATATATATATATATATATATATATGGTGTATTTGCGGCACGTTCCAGAGTGGAAGATACTCTCAGTATCACCCTGATGTAAGACCGCCATTTCGAATTGAAGCATTGCTTAGAATGGCTTTAGACGTGGTTGGTGACTAGATTTGAATAGCCAGGTAATTACTAACCTTCATAACTGCTTCCTCTTCCCACTAAATCCAGCCTCACAAAATGGGGTATGCCATAGCCTGCCTGGGTCCAGGCGGTTGGGAGCAGTTGTATTAACATAAAAATAAAATCACGTAAATCAATCCAACCTTTCGGGTCGGATCATACTAAAGCTCGGATTTATACGCCGATATATGATAAAAATTATATGTGGATAATTTGAATAGCATTGTTTTAGTGCAAAAACGCTTTACAATATACATATTTTTTACATTAGCTCCACACAGGAGGCCCTGAGGAAAATAATTTCCCTCAGGGCCTAAGTCATCTTAGGGTATGCTGTGTGGAGGGTATTTTTGAAGAAAGGAAGAATAGGAAGTCCTGGGATGGAAAAAGGAATAAGGGGTGGGTAGGAATCTGGGGGTTTGTGTGTATAGGAGTGACAGGCTTAAGAAACCATCCTTCAAACTGCGGTGCAAGGCAATGGGGTCGTGAGAGTCCGGCTGGAAAGGTTCAAAGGACTCCTTCACGCAGTCTCTCTTGATCCGGCCCGCACGCAGCAGGTGAGCAGACTCATCTGCCGCCAAGACCTGGACAAAGCTCACCCCATGAACCCGGGAACCTCTGCTAAGTCACCAAACGTAGCGAATCACTTAGAGATACCTTTTTTTCTTACCATAGCTCCACACAAGAGGCCCTGAGGAAAATAATTCTCCTCAGGGCCTATGTTATTTTTGGGAAGGAGGTAGAAGAAAGTTGTGGGAAGAAAAATCTGGGGGTCAGTGTGTCAAGGAATGACGGACGTAAGAATCCATCCCTCCCCACTGCGGGTAATGCAATGTTCCGAGAGTCCTGCTGGAGAGGTCTACAGAGCTTCCTCAACCAGTCTTTCCCGATCCGGCCTGCCATGCAGTTAGTGGGCAGACGCATCCACCGCCAAGATCCGGACAAAACTCACTAAGTCACCAAACGTAGCGAACCACTTGGGGTGACCTATGGCAGAGGTGTTGGTTATCCAATAAATGGTTCCCGGTGCGGTGGCACCCATACCCGCCACTCAAATAATAACGATGAATAAACGTAGGACCTTTCTTATAACTAACGGTT
Organism: Limnephilus lunatus; assembly: GCA_917563855.2. Taxonomy (NCBI): domain Eukaryota; kingdom Metazoa; phylum Arthropoda; class Insecta; order Trichoptera; family Limnephilidae; genus Limnephilus; species Limnephilus lunatus. Next base: position 25,062,563 of record OU830595.1, on the reverse strand, counting down.
GATGACTTGATTCATGAACGATTGCATTTACTGTGCTGCTCGTCAATCAACAATCAAACATGCAATAAATTAATCGATGAGCATATTGCCACCTGAAACATTATTTAATAAGTATGATTGTCTGAAAACATACGTTTTCATTGATGATTTAACGATGTTATTATTTAACAAAAACTTACTCTTGAAATTTGGTTCCCAAACAAATAACATATTAGGTATTTCTAAAAAATTGTCGAATGCTCTAAGAAACTATTTAAAAATCACATCCGAATATTTAGGTCTCACCGCGAAAACATAGGACACATACATCCATAAGTATTAAAGTTCAATTAATTGAAATGCTTTCCGATCTCCCTGTAATACCAAGCACGTTAGATAAAGTAACTTCACGCAAGAGTACGCGCTCTTGTCTAACATCCAGTGTCCTTTGTCCAATATCCAACTTTCGCAAACAAGAATTCGTCACTTTGGCCAACATCCAAATTAAAAACGTGTTTTCTGCGTAATTTTATACATTTAGAACATATTGTACTTAAAAAAAACAATTTGTAATACTTTAACACATTTTAGTAGACTTACAATTTAGCTAATTTAATTTTATATGCCTTTTTCGTAAAAAAAACTTTAAAGCGCTGTTTCTCACGATTTACGTTTTGGTCTGTTGGAGTAATACGAACTAAAGCGACGATTTGCTAAGTACAAATGTAAGAGGTACTATTTTTCACATAAAACTCCATAGACAGCCTATAGCGGACGTTATGGTCCTTTTGAGTAATTTGAGAAGATATTTGGTTTTAAAAACTTTGGTTTCAATTCGAAAGATGTCGCTAAAAAAACTCGTTTATTAAATTAATTATTTCATCGTTGCCATTTTTTTTATTTGTTGATCTATATACGGGATTTTTACATTATATTATTCAATGCCTGTCTCGCTAGGGTATACCTGTGTTGAGAAAGGCGTAATAGTGCGTGTGGTGTGTGCCGATTTAATTATATGTATTTAAATAAAAGTAGAATAAAATAAATAAACAACATATGTATTATTAAAATAACGAAACACGTGGTTTCACCTGCAGATGTTAGGCCCTCCGTTCATGAAGATACTTAGGTACATATACGCAATTGTGACGAAACCACAAGTACCCTGCTGACAGGGGCGTGCACTCCATATAGGCACATAAGCACTGCCTACCCTAGCGTATTTGTAAAACGTAAGCGTGTAATAATATTATAATTTATTAAATTATTGCTAAAAATAAATACACAATTTCAAAAATAAGCGCGACAAAGCTGAGCAACCAAAACTATGCGACCGCCACATCAAACGGCATACTACAAATGTGACATAAACTGTAACTAAAAACTACACGCGCCCTCCGACTACCTCACTAAAATGCGGGCTAAGCAGGAATTATTTCTGCTTAGAGCTAACTTCATACAAGATATAATATCAATGTTTACGAAATGCACGTAGCATAGAATAGAACTGTCGTTTGAATTTGCTTCTATGGGGTTTTTTTGTTAGTATCAGGCAGTGCTTTCTGGAACAAATGAGCAAATGGCAATCAGTGGCGACAGTGACATCTGTTGTTATCTGAAGTATGAAAGTGAGACAACGCCAATTGCTTTTATCAAGGCCACCTCGGATATCCATTGATTGGCTTGTGATAATACGCATACTTGAAGCTATTATTTATTATTATTATTTGTATATTTAAAGTGGCTTAGATAATACAAACCTACATCATCTACAGCCAGCAGCAAGTACACTTAGCGAAAACTTGTACGAAGGGAGCCATCTGTGGCAAGTTTCTTTTTTATTTCTTTGAATCAATTTGGCGGTTTTCCTACTGCCTACCCTGATCAAAAACTCTGTGCACGCCACTGCCTGCTGATATACCACTCTTTAATGCTGGTGTCCGTACACGGTGCTACCCGAAACATACTGAACTTGATCATTTTTCACGTGCAGCCGTGGAGTTAAAACGATGAGAAGCGATGTCAAATGACTTTTTTCCAATATCAATCCATACCTTCTCCACTAAATCCTTTCTTACGTAATCTAGTAAAGTATACGGCGGCCAACCGTCCCGCATTGCAATATTTACAAAAATAATCCCGCAAATCGTCTAAAGCAGTGGTCGTCACACTTAACTTTTGAATACTGGCTTACAGAGCTCCGGGCCAAATACGGCCCCTTTCTCTTTCATCATTAGTTTATTATTTAATAATGGTTGTAGAATAATGAATTTAGGTGTTTTGTTTAAATATTGGGGAGTTTGGGAGGGGGAAGGGAAGGGGTAGGGAGGGGGATGGTGAAGATTGGGGGGGGGTAAAAGAGTGACTGGGAGGTAAAAGAGGGATTGGGGGGGGGGGGGTAGGGAGAGAAATGGGGGGGGGGCTTTGGGGGGGACAGAGGAACACAAGGGAGGGGATGGCAGATCGGTGGGTGAGAGAAGTGGTAAACTGAGGAGTGAAAAGGTCGTCACACTTTTCTGGTCAAGAGCCACATTGGACAATTTGAGACAGGGCGCGGGCCGCACATTTCTCTAGAATTGGGGGTGGGGGGAGAATAGTAAAGGGTTTCTTTTTCTACGCAATGTGTGGGCTGCATCTGGCAACATGAAGGGCTTATGTTTTTTTTAAATACTAGATTTAATGGATTTTTTTTTCTAATTATTTATTTTAATTTAATTTTCGTCAGTAGGTATTTGATATTATTTGTAATACTATATTTTTTGTATATCTGGTTGTGCTTATTATTCTTTTTTTAGAGCCCACACATCAAAGGGGATATGAGGCGCGCTCCGAAGTGTACGTGTGGGGGTGCTAATGGGTATGGATATCTACATGTAAATTGAAAAAAAATATATTTTCAAGATTTTTATTAGAAGTAGTACAAAATATTAATTATGTTAATTTAATCTATCGTGTATTTTAGGTATAATGATTTTGTATTTTTTCATTATTTCGTCTATGTTGGCGTCCTTGGGACCGCATGTAATCCTCATTGCGTCTTCTAAGTGAGAGGAAAGGCGATTGCGATTTTTGTTTTTCAAAAAGCTCATTTTTTAAAATGAAGCTGCACAGAGATATGTCAAAAGAAAAATCGTCAAAATAAATTGAGCGCAGTCTTGTAAACATTTAAGGTTGCTAGGCACATTTCTTCAGAATTCAACATACTCCTGCTTTTCACGGCATTCAATGAAATAAGCTTTTAGTATTGTGTCGAATTTTAATTCAATGATTTTGTTCATCAAATTTGTTTTCGGAAAACTAAACTGGTAGAAAAATTTCATATCCTTGTTTTCACAGTGCCAAGGGTTTTCTACAAGAATAACAGTTCTTAATAGTTCTGACATCATTAAATCTTTTTTTAATTTCTTCCAAATATTCCTCCAAGTAGGATACCATATCTTGAGAGCTACTATCGGTAATAGACATGTCGGATCGAAGAGCAGCAACAGTTGGAAAATTGGAAAAGTCTCTTGCTTCGAGCTCATTTATATATAATTACAGTTTGGCTTCAAATGCGAATATTTTATTAGTCATTTGTCCAATTATTATTGCAACTCTATATTTAGATTGTTGAAATTCATAGTAATATCGGTCAAAAAAGCCGTCAGTGTCCACCATTCATTGTTATGGAGTTGGGGATATTCTTTACCACTTTGTTGTAAGAATAGAATTATTTCTGTTTTTAAATGGAAGAACCGTTCTAGAACTTTTCCTTTGCTTAACCATCTGACGGCAGTATGTAGGACTACATCGCCATAATCAGCTTGTAATTCTTCAAGTAGTTCTTTAAACTTTCGATGATTAAGTTCACACGCGCGAATGAAATTTATAATTTAATTAATAACTGATAACTTTGTATAAACCACTTTTTAATAAACAATATCGACATGTTTCAATAACAATGTTATCTTCTTCAGGATATGTTAATATAAAGAAAAATAAATGACAAACAAGTATAGACAAATAAGAATAAACTATAGGTAACATAGACTAAATATTAAAAAGTAGAGGTGATTAATTGCCTAAAAATCATAAAAATAGTTACACAAAATTAAATATAAAAATTATTTAAAGAAAAATAAAATTGCATTTAGATAATAAAAAACTTTTAAGAACAAATAATTAAAATAATTAGTCTAAATAAAAAATAAAAAATTATTGTAAGTATTAATAAGAAAATAAATTTAAAAGATGGCTATTTTTAAAAAATGTTTGGTTATTTACGGTGCTCCAGATTTTATGTCCGGGTTAAATCTTTCCCAAATGAAAGACTAAACCCTTCCACACACTTTTCCAAAAATGAATATCTAGTAAATTCACGCAATGTAAGTGCACTATTTAAGTATAATAAATACAAAACAATACAAGAACAATACGTCAATCCACCAGAAACATAATGGGAAAATATTTCACCGACTCCAGATATTTTCATATCAGAGGGTTCGGCTCTGATGAAATCCTAACTGGTCCGATAAATCCTACTGATTCCTCAATATAAATATTTAAAAAATCTTTCGTAATCCTACATGTATTTAAAATGACCGACTTTTGCATTTTTATGTACAAATTTTTTGACAAATCTAATACGCCTAAATTTTGAATGAGAGAGCTAGGTATAATGCCAGAAGCCGAAATAACAAATGGTAATATTTTTATAGTCTGAGAATACCAAATTCTTCTAATCTCATTTCCTAAATCTGTATATTTTCTTATTTTTTCAGAAACAGTTTTCTGAATATTACAAGAATTTGGAATAGCGACATCGATGATATAAGTTATTTTTTTAATTTTGTCATGTAAAACTATATCGGGTTTATTATGACTAATTGTTCTGTCTGTTAGAATAGTTTTATCATAATAAATTTTATAAAATTCATTTTCTAAAATTGAATTTGGTTCATATTCATAGTATGGTACATTACGGCAGTCAATCAAGTTATGTTTAATTACCAAACTTTGGTGAATTATTTTTAAAACTTTGTGATTGTGCCTAATACAGAACATCCCGATATAATATGTTCTATAGTTTCCGGAAAAGCCAAACATTTTCTACATAAATCATCAATTTGATTTGCATCTTTGATGATATGCTTCCTATAATTTTTAGTATTAATGACTCTATCTTGAATGGCAAGCATAAAGCCTTCTATTTCCGCGCTCAACTCTCCAATACTCAACCATTTGTTTGACGAAAATTTGTCAACATATGTTTGGTTGAGATAATTGAAGTGTTTTGAATGAAGAATTTTATTTGACCAGGAATCTAATAATTCCTGGTTGGTATTTATAAGAATGCTGGCATTCTCGTCGTATAAATTTAATGGCGAAATATTTCTATCTGCCTTGCAAATTATTTTGTGCATTTCTGAACTATCAGCTTTCCTATGGAAAAAAATTCTTAGCATTTCTACCTGATTATGTTTTAAAGATGTTATTTTGACTATACCTCTACCTCCTAAATTTCTAGGTAAATTAAAATATTTCTAGGTAATTTAAATTACTATTAGTGCTTTTTCTAATTTCTAAAATTTCTAAATTATCCAATTGTATGCCCGTAGTGTTAGTGTGTAAAATTTTAAGACCTGTATTAATATCAAAAGAATGACTTGTTTCCAAAATATGGTTGGCAAATTCAGAATAATTATTATTATTTAATCATCTTATATGTTCCTTAACTTTAAAGTTAAAATTTCTAGAAGTTTTTCCAATATAAAAAAGTTACAATCATTACAAATTAATTTATAAACCCCAGATTTGTTCAAAAAATCACATTTATCCTTATTATTATTTAATATATAATTTTTTAATTTGTTATTTGTATAAAAAGCTGGATGTACATTATTTGGCATATTTTTAATTATTAAATTTGAAAAGCTATTATTTAAAAATAAAAATTTTCTCCAGTTATTATCATTTTCAACAATGTGTGGATAAACAAAAGATCTAAGAAACTTTTTCTTATTTTTTTTGTTTAACATATCGTCTATTAATTTTGAATTATAACCGTTAATAATTGCAATTTGTTTAATACTATTTAATTCTTTTTTTAAATTACTCAAAGATAAGGGAACATTAATTAATCTACTTAGCAAGGTATGAAAAGCTGCTAATTTTTGTGAATATGGATGATTAGATAATAAATAAATAATGCCACAAAGTTATTTTGCAAAGATTGAAGAAGAAATTTATAATGTTTATAACCGTATTCATTACATCCTTCAATTTGCTATTCGAAATTTGACATGCCAAAGTTTCTTGATGCAGCAAGCAGTGAATGGGCAGAAAATTTAGTAAATTCCATTATTTCTTCATTAAGGCAATCAAACCATTGTTTGCACCCACCATTGACGGACAACCATTAGTGCACAAATATCGGCCGCGGGCCACATGCGGCCCGCGGGCCGCACTTTGACGACCACGGGTCTAAAGCGTCCCGCATTCCTATAATTTGTTGATATTGTCTATGGTAGTCAAATAAACTTACTCTATCTTTAGTCTATTTTAGCCATTTGGTTAAGTTCAAGACAAAATTTGTCACTAGAAAAGGCCCGAAGATATCGATCTAGCCATTGGTTTATTTATGTTACAAGCAAGAATCAAAGAGCGCCAGTAGAGTAGTGATTGAGTTGTTTTGTTTACGAATTAGTGCATGCTGTTATCCGTAATATTGATAACCCATATTTATCATTCAAATCAAATCAAATAATTTGTTGAAAACTTGCAAAAAGAATTTCATTTTTGGCAAAAGTGTTTACCTTTATTTCTGAATGTAGTTTTAATTCGCCGCATACAGGATATAAATAATAATTAATTTCTCCAAAGTGGAAGAACGAGAAAGAGATAACCCAAAAAATGGCAAAAAAGTAACATATAAACAAGCGAAAATACTTGTAGATAAAAAAAAACGTAACTTAAAAGAAAAAGAAAATGTAAAAACAGGAAAGAAGACTAATTCAAATAACGAAAATGTGCCGAAATCGAGTGGAGAAACCAGTTATGCTCAAAAACTTAAAGGAAATAAGACTAATACTGGTGAAACTCAGATTAATCCTAAAGACAACATTAATGTTAACATTGCTCGAGAAATATTAACAACATTTATGAATGGAGAAAATTGGGAAAGTCTTGTTAAATTAGCAGTTAATAGACTTACAGACACCATCATGGGAATTATTAAGGAAGGCGGCTTATATGAAATTTAAAAATCAATCTTTACGACGAACAATGGATAAGAATAATATTAATATATTACAATGGAATGCTCGGAGTTTGCACTTTTAAAAACCTGATTTAGAAATATATTTACAAAAGCAACATATCAAAATTGCACTTATCTCCGAAACGTGACTTCAATTTCCTTACATTTTAAGATTTAAAGACTATACAACATATAGACGAGACAGAGCCGATGGATATAGAGGAGTTGCAATCTTAATCCATAAAAGTTTACAATCAATTGAACGAACCCTAGATATAACCATGACCTGTGAATTAGAATTGTGCAGTGTTAAACTATTAAATGCCGGAAATCTGAAATCTGTCAATTTGATATATTGTCCTAGTAAGTAACATAAATATCACAATTCAAACATGGAGGAAAATTTTTGACCAGATGGGACCAGGAGCCCTACTAGGCGGTGATTTCAATGCCCATAATCCACTATGGGATAGAGCTATACGAGATTTGAGGGGAGATCTTATTGCAGAAGCCTGCCAAGATTCAAACCTTATTATTGTCAATAACGGTGACGTAACAAGAATAGGACATCCCGGACAAAGGAGTTTGAGCCCGGATATTACCCTGGTATCTTCTGAGCTTGTACTAACTTGTAATTGGAGGATAGACACAGATACGATGGGTAGTGATCATTTACCAATTATTATCACTTTAGAAAAAACCGATTGTAATTATGAACCAATGATGAAAAGAAATTTCAAAAAGCTCACTGGAACAAATACAAATCCACTGTAGATAAATTCATACAAAACTTTCCTGAATAAATATTGTCAATTCAAGAATATTATAACAAATTAGAAGATTTTCTGAACAAAAGTGCAGATGAAAGTATTCCATTCTTTAAGAAATCTAAAAATAAAGCATTCAAACCAAAACCATGGTGGAATGAAGAAGTCTCTAAAGCTATAGCTGAAAGAAGATTAGCGCTGACTCATTTACGGAAAAATGTTAATTATTGACAATTATATAAAATTAAAGCGCAAGGAATCCAGTACCAGACGAATAGTAAGAAAAGCAAAAAGGGAAGGATGGCGAAAATTTTGTGATTCTGTCGATACTAATACAACCTATTCTGATATGTGTAAGAAAATGAAATGGTAAAAGGGAATAGGATCTTCTCGTCCAAATATCTTTGTGAACAGCGAATCGGCGCTACAATATCTACAATATCTAGCTCCAAACGAAAATTTAACCGAACATGTGTCGACCGAAGAAGAAACCTCGGAGACTACTGGTATTCACAAACCGATAACAGCTTCAGAATTAAAATCAGTATTAAAATCCAAAGATACCTCCCCAGGAATAGATCTGATATCCTACTCAATGATAAAAAATTTACCTACTTCTTGCCGATTAATTATTGTCGACATATTTAATCTAATTTTGCGAACTTCCACTAATACAATGGAAACAGGTACAAATTATTCCTATAATTAAACCCGGAAGAGATCCAAAGCTTATGACCTCTATAAGACCAATTTCATTAATTTCATGTCTTTGCAAAACTTTCAACACTATAAGATGATTGGAGTGGTATTTAGAAAATAATTTCTTGTTTGATAAGTCTACAATAGGATCTAGAAGAAAACTGTCAACAATGGATAATCTTGGAAGAATGGTTACAGAGATCCAAGTTGCCCAAACAACCAACGCCGTTACCCTTGCTGCTTTTGTAGACATTAAAGATGCATACACTAATATAAAGATCAAAGAGGTCATTAAAGTTCTTATTTCCAAAGGTATCAAAGGGAAAGTTATAAAATATATCTGGGAATATTTGAAACAAAGAATGATTATTATTAAGGAACCTAACATATTCGCTGAACAAATTTGCACGAGAGGACTACCACAAGGAGATCCCATGTCTGCCCTCTTATTCAATTTTGGAACTTCTGGTATAGGTAAGGCGGCCAACTTTATAAACTATCAATGCGGGACACAGCGGGGGGGGGGGGGGGTTGAAAATATTTTTTTTCATAACGGCCTCACTTATAAACACATAATTGAGAAAAAGAATATTCTTCCAAGAAAAATCATGTCTATGAATTGTGCCACAAATTTATAACTGCTATCTCGGGAATCGAGAATGGAATCTATGTATAATATGTAATCGGATAAATATGACACTTGTTATTTAATTTTTATATTCTGAACCCAAAACCGGTTTAAATTAAATCTGTATACGGCGAAGTTAAACTACACTCAGAACATGAAAATGGTTTGTCTTTGATTCTGGCAACACAAACATAGTCTTGAACTAGAATTTCATAGCTGCACTTCGAATAAGAGTTTTTTTCTTCGAAATTTGTCAGCAGATGAATCCACAGCAGAAAATTTACATTCTGAAGACAAAATTGGTTTAAATTAAAACTGTTCGCGGCGAATTAAAACTACACTCGGAACATTAAAATGGTTTCTCTTTGATTCGGGAAGCACAGTCTGCCCACAAGAATTTTATAACTGCAGTTCGAATAAGAGAATAATTTACTTCGAAATATGTCAGCAGATGAATCATACTGGAATTTTACATTCTGAACACAAATGGTTTAAAGTAAATCTGTATGCTTCGAAATTTAAACGGCACTCAGAACATAAACATGGTTTCTCTTTGATCTTGGCAGCGCACACATAGTGTGTTACTAGAATTTTATAACTGCACATCGAATAAGATAATATTTTCCCTCGAAATATGTCAGCAGACGAATACAACTGGATTTTTTATATTCGGAACACAAAACTGGTTTAAATTAAGTCTGTATGCGGCGAATTCAAACTAGATTCAGAAATGAAGGTCTAGATCTCAAACTAGATTCAGAAAAGGAGGTTACATAGTCATAATTCATCAGGTTAATGTGAGTTATGTGATGAATTATCATGTGAGGAAGTATCGTGTCGAAAGTTTTACGTTATTAATATTATTGCTTATGGCAACACTTAAATTTCTGTAGTTGAACAAAAAATATCTTTGGTTTTTTCTATGGCATTGATGAGAGCGTCAAAAACGTCAAAATTACCTGTAAACTGTGTATGAATTCAAAATTTTGCAGTCGTGTAATTCGTTTATATTTGCTTGCCCCAACCTAATTCTTTCAGATTCGGATTCCCCGGCCCATAGTAAGTATAAAGATAACTAGTTTTATTTTTTAGGAATTTCGCCCATAAACCGAACTTTTTCCGAATTTTATAACTGTACATCGAATAAGATAATATTTTCCCTCGAAATATGTCAGCAGACGAATCCAACTGGATTTTTTATATTCGGAACAGAAAAATGGTTTAAATTAAGTGTGTATGCGGCGAATTCGAACTAGATTCAGAAATGAAGGTCAACACTTTTGCCAAAAAGGAAATTCATTTTGCAAGTCTTCACTGAACTTACAAAATCGCTTTTTCGCGGTCGGCGGCAAGGTCAACAAATTATTTTATTTGATTTGAATGATAAATATGGGTTATTAATATGTCTCACGGCATGCACTAATTCGTAAACAAAACAACTCAATCACTACTACACTGGCGCTCTTTGACTTTTGCTTGTAACATAAATAAACCAATCGCTAGATCGATATCTTCGGGCTTTTTCTAGGGACAAATTCTGTCTTGAACTTAACCAAATGGCTTAAATAGACTCAAGATAGCGGAACTTTATTTGACTACCATAGACAATATTACAAAATATAGGAATGCGGGACATGCGGGACGCTTTAGACGATTTGCGGGACTATTTTTGTAAATATTGCAATGCGGGACTACAACTGCCAATGCGGGACGGTCCCGCAGAATGCGGGACGGTTGGCCGCCTTAGGTATAGGAAACTATCCCCAAGTGAAACGCGTAGGTACAGTACATTGACGATTTTGGTATTTATTATTCAAGCTCAAAAGTAAAAACATGCGAAAACATTATTCAAAAAGCTCTGTTAGAACTACAGAATGGTCTTAAAATAAAAGGTCTTGATATATCGGAAAATAAGATAAAAATATGTATATTTGCAAAAGGAAAGCGACAAAATATCCTGAATATAAAAATAAATGATGTACTTATAGAACGAGTAGATGAACATAAGTTCCTCGGGGTATGGTTGGATTACAGACTCACTTGGAATAAACATATAAATAACACCTGTTTAAAAATGAATCAGCCAATGAATATTTTGAAAGTGTTGTCAGGAAAAAGCCGGGGAATTCATCCTCTTCACATGAGAAGATTGTATACTTCTCTTATAAGAAGTCGATTAGACTATGGCAGTATACTTTTTTACAACTCTGCCAAAAGCAATCTCGAAAAATTAGAGAGAATACAATCACGAGCTTTAAGAATATGTGGAGGTTTCCTGAACTCAACTCCAGTGCATGTTTTACAAAGTGAAATGAGTGCCCCTCCTTTGCAAATAAGAACTTGGAAACTAGCTGCAAGATTTTGGCTTAGAGCTGTATCCATTGAAAATAATCCACTAGTTTTAGAGGTTCTCAAACTTAAATCCTTGATACAAAACAGATTCTGGAACAATAAAAAATTACCAATGTTGATTAAAATTTGTTCGGAAACAATTGATTGGAAAATAAATAAAAATAAATGTCTAGATATAAACTCCTTTGAAACCTGGGTAGGAGCACTTAATTTGGAATGTATTTCAGTTGAGATTGACAATTTTAATTCCCCCAAAAGACTACTCTTACCAAATGAAATTAGTAATATGGTAAGCGATATGCTAATTAAAAAATATTCTGGATTCAGCCAGATCTTCACTGATGGATCAAAAAAATCAGACCAAGTTGGAGCAGCTTTCATTTCAATGCCAAACAATTTTTCCCATCAAATAAAATTGAATACAAATTGCACTATTATTAATGCAGAATTGATAGCAATCAAAGAAGCGGTAGAATATGCAATTAAAAATAAGTGGAAACAAATTGTAATATTAAGCGATTCTAAAAGTGCACGTCAACATATTAAAAGTATTCCGAAAGGAGTTCCCTGTAGGAAAATAGCCTACAATATTGTTGAACAAATAAGGCGGCTACAGCAGAAAGATGTGTCCATATGTTTACAATGAATTCCATCTCATGTAGGAATACATGGGAATGAAGAGGCGGATTTGTTGGCAAACGAGGCATGTGTGAATGGAAGCATCTACGACTGGACGCCAGACGCTGAAGATTACTCCCAAAAGATAAATTCCATATGTAATAATATGTGGAATAATCATTTTGAAATGTTGTCTACCAATAAGGGAATATGGTACAGAAAGCTCCAAAATGAACCGTTTAAAAGACCATAGTTCACTGAGGTTAATCTGAAAAGATCAGAAATGAGAATCATTTTTAGATTAAGATCCGGACATGCACTAATGGGAAGAATATTGTGTTTGATAGGCCTCCCTGATTCTCCAATGTGCTCGATATGTGAACAAATTGAAGATGTCGAGCACACATTATCAAAGTGCATTAAATATAAATGACAGAGAGTGACAATATTAATGACTTTGAACTCGTCGGAAGTTCAGAATTTAACAGCCTCAACCGAGTTTCATGCCATATCGAGAATAATGAAATTTATTAGATCATGTAAACTGGAAAATATTTGAAAGTGAATTTTTATATAAAATGAATGTAAAAGGACTAAGTACCTTTTAAAGATCATTAGAGATTATAGATAATATTATAATTTAAAAACAGATGAGGCAAAAAATGACAACATATTGTGAGTCAGAAGCCTCGATAATATACATGACATAAAATAAAAAAGTGCATTTATAAAATTCTAGTAGCAGACTATGTGTGTGCTGCCAGAATCAAAGAGAAACCATTTTTTAATCTGAGTGTAGATTTAATTCGCCGCATACAGATTTAATTTCAACCACTTTTATGTTCAGAATGTAAAATTTTGTCTGCTGACATATTTTGAAGAAAAATATCCTCTTATTCGAAATGCAGTAATAAAATTCTAGTTGTAGACTATGTATGTGCTGCCAGGATCAAAGAGAAAACATTTTTATATTCTGAGTGTAGTTTTAATTCAGAGCATATAGATTTAATTTAAACCAGTTTTGTGTTCAAAATGTGAAATTCCAGTTTGATTCGTCTGCTGACATATTTCGAAGGAGATTATTCTCTTATTCGAAGTGCAGTTATAAAATTCTAGTTGCAGATTATGTATGTGCTGCCAGGATCAAAGAGAAACCATTTTAATGTTCTGAGTGTAGTTAATTCGTCGTATACAGATTTTATTTAAACCACTTTTGTGTTCACAATGTAAAATTTCTGCTGTGGATTCATTTGCTGACACATTTCGAATGGAAACATTCTCTTATTCGAGGTGCAGTTATGAAATTCTAGTTGAAGACTGTGTATGTGTTGCCAGAATCAAAGAGGAAACATTTTCAAGTTCTGAATGTAGTTTGAATTCGTCGCATACAGATTTAATTTAAACCTGTTTTGGGTTCAGTATATAACAAAAAGTTGCATATTCATCCTATCATATGGTTACCAATCTCGATTTCCAAAATAGCAGTTATAAATTTGTGGTAGAATTTATAAACATGATTTTTATTGGAAGAATACTCTTTCTCTCAATTATGTGGTTATCAAAATCGGCATAAAGTGAGGTCGTAATAAAAAATAATAAAAAGTATTTTTACCCCCCCCCCCCCCCCCCTATTTGACACCGACGCCACGTATCCCGCACTGATATTTTATAAAGTTTGCCGCCTTAGTAAAGTATAGTTATATAAACATGCATTTTTTCCACTTCCAAAAAAAAATCTAACATTACTTTCATATTCCGAAGCCATTTCTGTCAAACGTCAAACGAAAAAGGATCAGACACAAATGATGCGACGCGTCGCGCGCGATCAGCACCGTCGGTATCGTGATACTGATTGGAAACCGACCACCGCGTAGGGCCGTGAACGGGCACCAGCAAAATCGAGTAGCTTGTAAGTAGCATCATGTACGGAGGCCGTAAAGGTGGCAACGTCGCGCCGCGCGTCGGTCGTAGCAAGTGGCATGCTTCTGACGCTTGGCCAATTTATCGTCACCCAAAATTTTTACATTATTCCGACACAGGAGGCCTTGAGGAAAATTTTTTTTTTATTGGATCACCAACATCTCTGCCATAAGTCACTCCAAGTGGTTAGCTACGTTTGGTGACTCAGCAGGAGTGCCCGGGTTCAAGGGGTGCGGTTTGTCGGGTCTTGGTGACACCAATTGCACACTAGGCCGGATCAGGAGAAAATGATTGAGGGAGGTATTTTATCCTCTCGAGCCGGAATCTCCGGAGCATCGCCATGCACCGCAGTAGGAGGGATGAATTCATACATCCATCACTCCTGGACACACTGCCCCCAGATTCCCCGGGAACCTTTATTGGATAACCAACACCTCTGCCATAGGTCACCTCAAGTGGTTCGCTACGCTTGGTGATTTACCAGGTGTGCCCGGGTTCATGGGGTGAGGTTTGTCTAGGTCTTGGAGGCGGATGACCAGGACACACTGAACCCCAGATTCCTACCCACCCCTTAAACCTTTTTCCTTCCCAGAACTCTCTTCTCCTTCCTTTTCTTTAAAAAAAACCCTCCAAACAGAACCACCAAAGATGACATAGGCCCTGAGGGAAATTATTTTCCTCAAGGTCTCCTGTGTGGGGTTCATGTAAAAAAAAGGTCCTCCACACAGCATCCCCAAAGGTGACATAGGCCCTGAGAGGAAGGGTGGCGGGGAGGGGAAGGAAATGGGGAGGAGGAAGGTGGGGAAGTACCGGGCTATTCAGATCTAGTCAAACACAGCTTCAATTCTAAACAATACATATTACTATTTCCCAAAGGAATGTTTTTTAAAAAAATAATCGGAACGTAACTGTTAAAATCTGGAGTGATCCTTTTAAATAAAACTCGTTCTATTCACAAACTTTCACTTTTATTTCAACTATTGAACATGGATAAGTTTATAAGAAACGGTGAGAATAATAACTGCTACACTAGCCCCGACTTATGAGCGTGTTTAATATTGCGTTTATTTTAGAGAAAAGAACATAAAACACATGATGCGAGCCTTTTTAAAGAGTAAATTCCATCCTTGTAAACAACCAAGTCATTTCACAGGAGTGGGAACTGACTAGAAGATAAAACGAAAATCTACAATATCGATCAATAACCTGATAGCATCCATAAGCAAGGGCTCACACCATTTTAGTTAAACGTAGTAAGCTAAATTAATCGACCACAGATGTCGGTAGCCTTCACTTTTTTAACATATTGCCCGGGGCAGGATTCACAAATTATCATAATCTATTTAAAATAAACTATAAAACAAACAAAATAAACCAAAAAATCCTTAATCTAAGTACCTATACCACAAAAATACTAATAAAATAATTCAAAAATAGCATAAATTAACTAAAAACCTTTTTTTTTATCCTACACTAAACTTATAATCTAACTATATAAATGCTGTTGAATTACTCTATTAATTAACTAAAAATTATTAATCCTATTAAATAACTAAAAAATTCAAATGACTAAATTACACACATGTACATACTAAATTTTACATATTTAAATGATCCAATAACACAAAATAATATTGTTTACACTGAACACAACACAATTATTGTTCTTTTTTCTTCTTTCTTCTCAGTCTTCTGCTTGATCCATCCAAGGTGTAGTCGAGAAGATAAGTACCATAGTGTAAGGTACATAATCAATCCTTGGTAAGGTCCGGGATGTCAATTACAGGTTTAGTATCTGACTCCAGGGGCATAAGACATATCTTTGTGATGGGCCTCACAAAGATTCCTTGAGGTGTTTTTAGGGTAACAACTCGTACTACTCCATCCGCTCCAGGGTGTGTCTGCAGAATTCGGGCCATTTTCCATAAAGGTGGAGGTAAATGGTCTTCCTTTAAGATCACCAGATCGTCTTTTTGCAGTGCCCGTTGAGTGCTGGTCTGCCATTTAGTCCTCTTTTGCAGTTCCATCAGGTAATCTTGCTTCCATCTAGACCAAAAAGATTGAATTAGCGAACTGATCCTCTGATATTGAGTTAGCCTGTTGTCTGGTATCGCCCGGACGTCTTTCTCTGGAATGATAAGAGGATTCAGTGCCTATAAGGAAATGGTTTGGGGTGAGTGGTTGGTAATCATGGATGTCATCGGACAAGGAAGTTAATGGACGGGAGTTCAGACAGGCCTCAATCTGACAAATTAAGGTATACAAGTGTTCAAAGGTTAATGAAGAATTATTAGTGATTCTATACAAATGGAACTTTGCTGACTTAACTGCTGCTTCCCACAAACCTCCCTGATTAGGGGCTCGAGGGGTTATGATCTTCCACTCAATACCTCTGTTCACTAAATAATTTTGAATCTTGTCGTTGTTTTCCCTCAAACTGGTGTACAGCTCTTTGAGCTTGCTGCAAGCCCCCCTAAAGTTACTAGCATTGTCGGAAAAGATCTTTTCAGGTTGTCCCCTACGGGAGATAAACCTTTTTAAACTGTTCAAAAAAGCATTGCTAGATAAATCCGAAACTAATTCCAAGTGAACAGCCTTGGTTGAAAAGCAAATAAAGATACATAAATACGATTTCACGAGGGAAGCCTTTCTCAGCGTCCCACTTTTAATTGGAATTGGTCCGGCATAATCGATTCCGGTGATTGCGAAAGGACAGTGGCGTACCGTGGGTATCAGCCGCCCGGGGCGGAGGAAAATTTTGCCGCCCCCCCCCCCCCCCTATATAGGTACTTCTTCAGGGAGGGGGGGGGGGGGGTAGTGATCCTTTTTTTTTTATTTTTTTTTTTTAAATATTTATTAATTAAATCTGTATGCGGTGAATTAAAACTACACTCAGAACGTGAAAACGGTTTTTCTTTGGTTCTGGCAGCACATAAATTGTCTGCAACTAGAATTTTATATTTGCACTTCGAAAAAAGTTATGTTTTCCTTCGAAATATGTCAGCAGATGAATACACAATGGAATTTTACATTCTGAACAATAAAACTGGCTTAAATTTTATCTGTATGCGGTGAATTAAAACTGCACTCAGAACATGAAAAAGGTTTTTATTTGACTCTGGCGGCACATAACTTGTCTGGAAGAATTTTATTAAGCACTTCAAATAAGTTTTTTCTTCGAAATGTGTCGTCGGATGAATTCACAACTGGAATTTTACATTTTGAACACAAAACTGCTTTTAATTAAATATGTATGCGGTGAATTAAAACTTCACTCAGAACATAAAAATGGTTTTTCTTTGATTCTGGCAACACATAGATAGTGTGCATCTAGAATTTTATAACTGCAATTCGAATAAGTATGCACACACCTGTCAGCTATTTAACTTTTCTGTGATAATAAATTTAAAATATATCACCGTGATATATACGTGGAAGAAAACCGTATAAGTGTAATTTTTTGTGCGCTTTCAGCAGGGCGCACAAAGCTTCACGAATATAAAACACAAATCGACTATCAATTAGAGCTGAAATGATACCGTTGCCATTTACATTTTTATTTAAAAATAATGTATGTGTTTGAAATAAAAATAAAACGTCTGTCATTAATATTTTGATTTTAACAGTATATAAAACTTAAGAAAGATGTTAGGAAACTATAAACTAGAAAAAACTTTTAAGTCCTGACGCGAGAATAGAACCCGCGACTTCCCCAATCCAAATTTTTACAAGATGATTATTGATTGTGAAATTTTGCCGCCCCCCCAAAAGTGCCGCCCGGGGCGGGCCGCCCGCCCCCCCCCACGGTACGCCACTGCGAAAGGACGACTCGGCGTAATTCTTTCGGGTGGCAGATTTCCCATGATTTGATGACCGGTTCGGGGACGACATCTAAAACACACAATACATTTATGTAATATCTTTTTAATAGTATTTTTCCCAAAGATAGGCCAAAATTTTAGTCGTATTTCAGCTAACAGAGCTTGAGGTCCTGCGTGTAAGTTTATATAATGGTAGTGACGTATTATCAATTCAGTTAGCTTATGTTTAGCTGGCAAGATAATTGGGTGTTTTTGTTGGTACGATAACTGTGTAGCTAATTCAGCCTACCGCCCACATATATTAGACCATCATGTAAGAAGGGATGAAGAGATTTTAAATTACTTTTTTTGTTGACGATGCCATGGTTTTTTAGTTCCTTCAATTCCTTTTGAAAGGCGTGTATTTGAGCTGATCTCAGTAGACATTTCAAGCTTGATTCCAATTCAGCTACACTTAAATTGCCTGAAATTCTACCTTTAACACTTCTGCAGTTATTGACAAATCGCAATACATATGCAGTAACTCTTTTCAATTTAATAAATGATGAGAATTTTTTAAATATCTCCCATTCTTGAACATCTGTGGATAATAGAATATTTTTGCTTTTGATTTCCGGAGGGTTTGAACACGAAATATTTGATATAGGCCAAGCGTTGACTCCTTCGGTCAACCAACTTGGTCCATTCCACCATATTGCAGAATTTATCAATTTATCTGTAGTGGTTCCTCTTGAAAGTATATCCGCTGCATTGTCGGCTGAAGATACGTGTCTCCATAGATCTGGATCACTAAGTTCTTGTATTTCAGCTACTCGGTTTGCAACGAAAGTAGCCCATCTCGTAGGTTGACCTTTCAGCCAGCACAACGTTATCATGGAGTCACACCAGTAATATGTGTCGATATCCACTATATTTAGCGCTTGTTTTACATTTTTTGTTAATTTCGCCAGTAGCACAGCACTACAAAGCTCCAACTTAGGCAGTGAAATACACTTCAATGGTGCTACTCTTGATTTAGACGTTATTAGGTGTGAATGCCACTTACCGATATGGTCCACTGACACCATGTAAACGCAGGCTCCGTAAGCCTTCTCAGATGAGTCGCAAAAACTGTGTAGTTGTAGATATTTAGATTGCCTGCAAATAATTTTTCTTGGTATTTTCAACACATTTAATTGAATTAATTCTTGAAGGTAGGACCTCCAGGGTGCTAATATTTCATTAGGCAATGGATCATCCCACGCTGCTTTAGACTGCCATAACTTCTGCATTATCAATTTGGCTACAACTATAATCGGTCCTAGCAGACCTAATGGATCAAAAGTTGATGCAATGCAAGATAATATCTGTCTTTTACTCTCGGTTCGACTTGATGGTTTCATTATTACATAAGAAAAATAATCAGATTCATTATTCCATCTTAATCCTAATATTTTCTCAGTCTTTGGATTGTCAGTAATAATTTTTTCAGAATTGCCTGATTCGGCAATCTTAGCTTGGCCCGACTCGGCTGACAACTCCAAGTCATTGGACCTCCATTTCCTTAAGGTCATCCCCGCAGACAAAAAGATGCTGATTAATTGCTCTTTTAACTCTCTACAGGATTCCATGTCATCTCCTCCGGTTAACAAGTCATCCATATAGAAGTCATTTTCTATGACCTGACTAGCTCTAGGAAAATTTATATTTTATTTATTTTATTTATTTTATTTATTTATTTATTTATTTATTTATTTACGCCCTAGTGGCCTTTTACAACAGAAATTAAAAACATAAAAAAATTAAACATCATAAAAGAAATGAAATACTATAAGTAATAAGAAAAAATCAGTAATAAGACCAGAAATACAATAAAGT
Organism: Limnephilus lunatus; assembly: GCA_917563855.2. Lineage (NCBI taxonomy): Eukaryota > Metazoa > Arthropoda > Insecta > Trichoptera > Limnephilidae > Limnephilus > Limnephilus lunatus. The sequence goes on along the minus strand of OU830595.1, from coordinate 25,042,685 downwards.
GCAATGTGTAAAAGCTAGTTAGTAGGTGTAAACAAACAATTATATGTGTATAATAATGTACGATGATAAAACAGAACTTAATAGAACAGCAAAATAAAATAAAATAAGGTTATAAATTACTGGTAAGATTTTAAATGAGAGGAGGTTTTATGAAAAGAACAAAAATAAGAAAAGTTAATTATTAACCGATAAAATAGAGATGAGTTGTCTCTTGAAAATTGCAAAACTGTCAACACCAAATATATCTATAGATTCACAATGTTTATTTGCAAGGCTATGCATTCTAGGGATTGGTGAATTAATAGAATAGTTAGTATTGAGGGTATTGTTAAAATTGAAAATATCTTTATTGCGAGTTAGTCTAGCAGGTACATTAATACAGATTAATTCTAATAAATTAGGGCAGTCAACTAAAGATTTGATAATTTTGAATAAAAATAACAAATCAATTAACACTCTTCTGATAATTTAAGGAGTCTGGTTTCTGCGCGTAAGTTATTATAATTTATAAGTTCAATTGGAATTTTCATTTTAAAATTAATATACCGAAGGAATTTGTTTTGTACATTTTCCAATAATTGAGAATGGATTTTGTAATATGGTGACCAAATGGTGGAATTGTACTCTAATTTGCTTCGTACTAACAACGAGCAATAAAGATTTTTTAATGTTGATACATTTTTAAAATTTGCACCCATTCTCAAAATAAAACCAAGAATTCTCATTGCATCACTTGTTATTTCATCGATGTGAACATTGAACTGTAGACTCTCATGGAATATAATACCAAGATCACGAATCTGTGATACACGAAGAAGATTAACACCATTCATATCATAGGAAAACTTAAGAGGATTTTTACCTTTGTAAAAACTAATAAACTGACATTTACCAATGTTTAGTTGTAAATCATTGACAGAACACCACGTAAATAGTTTGTTCAGGTTCAACTGCAGAATGGCGCGATCATCATCAATTTTGATTATTCTATATATCTTCAGATCATCAGCAAATAACAGAACTTTAACATTACTAAAAATATTAACTATATCATTAATGAATAAGCAAAATAATATCGGGCCTAAGTGAGATCCCTGTGGTACTCCGCTCGAGGCTGCAAATGTATAAGAAGTAAACGAATCAACCTTGACCGCTAAGTACCTTCCTAATAGATAACTCTTAAACCATTCCAAAATATTCCCTCTAAATCCCAACAATTTCAGTTTTCTTAATAAGATTTTGTGGTTTACTTTATCAAATGCCTTACTGAAGTCAGTATATATGGAATCAGTTTGATGTGATGCAATCAAGGCATTAACAATATCATTCGTATACAATATTAAATTGGAAAGGGTTGATCTTCCTTTAATAAATCCATGTTGAAGCGGTGAGATGGTGGGATTAATTCGGGATATCAACTTGTCTAGTACTAGACTTTCAAAAAGTTTGGGTAATGTAGACATGGTGCATATGGGCCTGTAGTTTTTTACGTCCGTCTTATTACCTTTTTTGAAAATGGGCGTCAAAAGACTAAACTTCCAAAGATCCGGGAACACACCTGATGAGAGTGACTTTGTAAATAACTTATGTATAGGATATGACAATGTATGCATACAATTAACTAAGAACATGGGTGGAACTTTGTCAGGTCCTGCAGATTTACGGGAATCAAGACTCTTTAACTTGTAAATAATATCACCAATAGTTACAGTACAGTCAGATATATCAAGAGTCTCAACCAAATCAGAGCATGTGATATTGCTATCTACATTTGCATTAACGTATACACCGCTAAAAAAATCCGCAAACAGATTGACAGTTTCCTGGAGATTTTGAGATACTTTAGAATCGAATGACATACAAGTAGGTATATAAGTACCGTGATCTTTTTGAGATTTGACATATTTCCAAAAGAAATTTGAGTCGTTCATGATAGAGCCTTCGACATCTCTTATGTATTTTTTGTAACATTCAGCAGAAAGCTTTTTGCAGTCTTCCCTCATTTTTTAAATGCAATATAGTCGATAGCCCGGCGACTTTGTTTGAATCTCTTATGAGATAATTTTTTGAGGTAAACTAAGTCTATCAGATCTTTTGAAAACCATTTTGGGTACTGAGTTTCCTTGTACGTCGTCAAAGGAACAAATTTATCAATTGCAGAATAAATTATAGAATAAAAAATATTAAGTTGTACATTAATGTCGGCTTCACTATCCAAGAATGACCAGTCAATCTGTTTGAGATGGTTGGAGATTTTTTCATAATCTGCTTTTTTGAAATTTCGTGTTTTTACTACCCTTTTAACAATAGGAATAGGTTTTAGGTTAGACAAGCATAATTCAAGTGGTGGATGGTAAACATCGACAGGTAATAGTATTTCGGTACTTATCGCAACACAGATATCTGACACATTAGATAATGCCAAATCCAATGTACGACCACCAATATTATGAACACTATTACACTGAGTTAGTCCTAAGAACAAAGCCATATCTCTAATTACACGAATATTAACATTAGAACAATAATTATCAGAATTCATATTACTCCAATCATAATGTGGCAGGTTGTAATCACCAACTAGAAGTAATTTAGTGTTAGGGTTTTTAGCACAAATTGATTCAACCTCATCGCAATGATCAATGTAACATTGGACGTCAGAATTTGGAGGTAAGTAAGCACAACCCACAATTAATTTACCACTAGAAATGTTTACTTTAACAAAAAGATGCTCGATGGATAGGTACTTCATGGATATTTTTGAGGAGCTGAGATTTTTTGAGATAGCAATGGCCACACCACCCCCTCTTGATTTGGCACTTGTTTTAGAATTCCTGTCCATACGATAAATGTTGAAATTAGGGAAGCCTAATTCGGCAGAATTAATTCCTGAATCGAGCCATGTTTCGGTTAAAATGAAAATATCACTTCTGATAGTTGCCGCTGAAGTCAGTAATATGGGAAGTTTAGTGCGGACCCCTCTCACATTTTGGTAGTAGCATTTTATTTTTTGTTGTTTTAGTTTTTTGGCGTACAATCAATGATTTTAGGTATGGAGTTTACATATTTGATAGTGATATTGGTTTCACCATTATTTTTCCTTGTGTCAAGTTGTTGGCGTAAGTCTAGAAGTTGAGTCCTCTGCAACACTGTTTGGTCACTTCTGGCTTTGATACCATTTTTCAGCTTAACATTATTTGTCAAGACCTCACGTGCCGAGATAGAATCCTTGAATTCGACCTTAATTGGTCTAATTTTGTTGGATTTTAGTACTCCCAGTCTATACATCTTTACCATATTTGGAATAATCTCACCACTAACATCGCCTATCGCCGAGATGACTTTATCGTTATCCATTGTTATAGCGGTTGTTTTAGATTCTGATAAGCTTTCAGGAACGTTGAATAGAATAATGTTCTTCAATCTGTTGTTTCTGTCCTCGGCCTCCACGAGCAAATCATTAATCGAAGAGGTATTATTAGCTGGAGGTTGAGGTTTATCAATTATCCGTTCGTAAGATTCTATTTTTCCAACAAGAATCCCCACTTTCACTCCTACATCAATCATGTTTCCAGAGACGGCGGATAGAAGAGATAGTATTTTCGTCATCTGATCTCTAGTAATTTTGAGTGCGGGATCAGTAATGGCTTTGTGAAGGGCACTAATCGATTCAGTCGCATTATTTAAGGATAACATAGCACTGTTATTCATTGAAAATTGTAAATTGGATGGGGACAAATAATAAAAACGTGCTGTCAAACGGTTGCTAGGGTAAACAATATTATATATTATATATTGTTATCCATACCAATTTGCCGTAGACTTCTAGTGGTTAAGAAGGAGGAAGGCCCCAGACCATATGTGACTGTCTTCATACGGTAATGCTTGAGCACCTGCTGCGGCGACTCGCGCCATAGTATTTTCTGCAGGTCACGGTCCGCTTCACACACGTTAACTTGGCGGTACATCTTCTCGATGTCGGCCGTCAGGACCACTTGATGTTTCCTGAAATGCAATAGTTGGGTGTATAAGTCTTTTTGTATAACAGGTCCTGTCATCAAGGCGTCATTGAGAGAAATTCCATTTGAAGTTTTGGCGGAGCCGTCAAAAACGACCCTCACCTTAGTAGTAGTGCTTGATTCTTTTATTACAGCGTGATGAGGTAAAAAATAGGATTCACGATCCCCCTTTGACTGGTCACACACCTCCATATGACCCAATTCCTCATATTCACGCATGAAATGTATATATTATGTCTTCAATTCGGGATTCGACACAAATTTTCTCTCTAAATTTTTAAATCTTTTTTCAGCAGTGAGCAATGAACTTCCCAGCTGATCAATGCATGCCCGACGCGGTAAACTTACTACGTATCTACCGTCGTCTTGTCTGGTATGAGTACTAGCAAAACTGGCTTCACAAGCCTTTTCTTCATGATTTAGAATCTTAGTGGGATTAATCTCCTCCAATTTCCAAAATTTTTCTATTTGATGACTTATTTTATTTATAGATAAACTACAAAAATCTGATACAGGCCTTTGCTTGGAGTACATGTTGATCGGTCCTGATATGATCCATCCCAGTTGCGTACGTTGAAGTGTTGGTCCCGACTCGAGTTTCAATCTATCGTTGGTTAGGATTTCCCAAAAACTTTCCGCGCCCAACAGGATGTCGATGGGTGCAGCTATATTGAAGTTCGGGTCAGCTAGCTCCAATCCTCGTGGTAGCTTGAAGTCTTTTTTCTCCATTGTCACTTGTGGTAAGTTTGTTGTAATCTCCTGTAAAATCAGACATGATATTTCGCGTTTATAATCAGTATTAAGCGAAGTCATCTCCACTGAAATTCTCTTTTTTATGTATGTGATATTATTATGGATCCCAGAGACGGGTTTGTTTATCAATTCACATGGTAAATTTAATTTATTAGCAAATTCAGCTCTCATAAAATTTGACTGGGCCCCTGAATCAATCAGAATGCGGGCTTTAAAAATCTTATTGTTACTACCCACAACTCCTATGTTGGCAGTTGACAATAATATTATTTTTTCTGCTTTATCCGATGCAGAAAAATTCGATACTGAAACCTCGTTATCAGCATCCATATTGGAGGCCTCCCGCAGAGGTACCTCATTGTGTAGCAAGGTATTGTGGTTATCTTTGCCACAGCGCCTGCAAGAAAGGTTTGCCTTGCAACTCTGTGCATGGTGACCCACCTTTAAACATTTAAAACATGCTTGGATTGATTTCGTAGCATCAATCCTCTCATGTAATTTTAATTTTATAAATTTTTTGCAATAATAAATTTAGTGACCTTTCTCGTTACAATAAATGCAGTTGTTAGCCTTTACCGCTAAAAATACTGATGAATCTTATTTGTAATTATTGTTGCTTATTTGTGTTTTATGTAAGCTAGAATTTTTTTTCTCAGAAGCGTTCATAAGTTCCAATACTTGTGCTCTAGCAGATAAACATTTTAAGAATTCCATTAACGTAGGTAATTCGTCTTGCAATCTATATTGCTCCCAATTTTTTCGGGTAGATGCGTCTAATTTATTTGATATTATATAAATAATCAACGGATCCCATTGATCTACCTTGACACCGATATTTTGTAATGCCTTTAAACTAACGTTTGTTTCATCAATTAAATAGCTCAATGCTACAGGCTCTTATTGTTTCATGTCTTTTAATTGAAATAGAGATTGGATGTGCTTATGCGCGGTAGTTCTTAAATTTGCATATCGTTCATTTAACAATTCCCAAGCGGAAAGGTAATTTAATTCCGAAACTTCTAGATTGGCAATTATCTTCAATGCGTTTCCCTTTAAGGTGGATTGCAAGTAAAAGAATTTTTGCACATTGCTTAAAGTACTGTTATTATGGACTAAAGTCTTGAAGATTTCGACGAAATTAACCCAATTTCTCTGATCTCCATGAAATTCTCGCAATTGAAGGGTGGGTAGTTTTATTTCCACCTTACTTTGATCGACGGATTCGATCGCGCCTTTGGCCGTTGCCAAAACTGAGAAATATTGGTTTTCGAAAGCTTCTCGTTGACTATAATTTTCAATTTCGTCTGAATCCGGTAACATTTCAATTTTCTGTTGAACTGCTTCGAATTCATCTAGCAATGATTTCACCCGATCATATCTGAATTTAATTTCATTTACCGACAATGCATTTAATGAATCTGCGAACCTAGTCAATTTTCCCTTAATCACGCCACGTTTGCTTATTAATGATTTCATATTTTCCATTTTTGATTCTATTTTGTTAATATCGCTTGACAATTATTTTATTTGAGCAAAGCACCCGTTTGAAAGAATACCAATGACAATCTTGACAATACTATTTGAGAACACTATTCAAGTAATATTATATTATTATTCTCAAGTGGGTAGTGATTTTATTTATAATATTGACTCTATTTAAGATAAATCTCGTTTAAATACATGAGGTCTGAATAAACATAAGATAGATGTGATAGGAAGGCACTGAATACTTATCTCAGAATTGCTATGTGGTCCACTTTCCTTAATGATTTCCAGGTTCAATCAATTTTGTATCTTTTGGCTGCTGGTTCCTTGTTTTTTTTTTTATATACAATCTCCTGATTGTAATCCGGTTGAAGGATCAAATGTTAAAATCTGGAGTGATCCTTTTAAATAAAACTCGTTCTATTCACAAACTTTCACTTTTATTTCAACTATTGAACATGGATAAGTTTATAAGAAACGGTGAGAATAATAACTGCTACACTAGCCCCGACTTATGAGCGTGTTTAATATTGCGTTTATTGTAGAGAACATAAAACACATGATGCGAGCCTTTTTAAAGAGTAAATTCCATCCTTGTAAACAACCAAGTCATTTCACAGGAGTGGGAACTGACTAGAAGATAAAACGAAAATCTACAATATCGATCAATAACCTGATAACATCCATAAGCAAGGGCTCACACCATTTTAGTTAAACGTAGTAAGCTGAATTAATCGACCACAGATGTCGGTAGCCTTCACTTTTTTAACAGTAGCCATCTATTTTAGTTTTGAAACTTTAAAAAAAAATTGGTTTGACCAAGGCTCGAACCTTACCATCCAATGGCTGAAATCAAACGCTTTACCACTAGGCTAACTTGGAAGTCGGAGAGACTGACATTATTTATAGAATATTAAAGACTAAATTCATGGATAGAAGTGAAGGCGATGATTTTATTAATTAGCAACAGTGTATTGTATCACTTGCCGTATCCTGTTGCCATTATATAAAAACTTTTAGTTCAAGTTTGGGCCACGGGCTTGATAAGGCGCCATGTTACGGTAATGTAATTCATTATTTTAAAAGTTCCGAAAACCTCTTTTTGAAGGAAATTTAAAAATATGGAAATTATTTTAAAAAGTGGAAAAAAATTTTAACATCTTTTGGCATTTCGTTTTTTCTAATAAAACCAATGTTTTGTAATGAGAATTAAAAAAAAAACATTGAATTTAGGATTTATGAAAAAATTAAACCAAAACACTATTCTTGATATTTTTTTTTAAATTTACGTATGCCATTTCAAAGGGTCTTCATCGTTTGAAAATATTTTGTAAAACATTCGGAAGGGCGGTCAGAAAAAACATTATTTTTATCGTATTGCGACGTAATATATTCGTCATTTAGAATTAATTAATGATTACATTCCACCTTAACATAGTTATTAAAATAATATTAATTTTTTTTTAATGTACATAGGTACTTAATATATTAATATAATAATTAGATAAAATTAAAAATATAAATTAACCGTGATTTGTTTAGCATAGTTATTGAAATGATAATAATCAATATATATTATAAAAGAAAGTCCAAAAAACGTGCGGCTCGCAAAAACTCCGAAACGAGTCCCGAACGATCAAGGGGATCATATATGGTGTGGTAGATCGCTATCCCCCCTAGGGAATAATGGAATCCGTTTTTACATAAAGGGCGTGCTTTTGAAGATATAAGGGATGGAAGTTTCGCCCTCTTGAAATTTCTAGAACAGTCTTCCGGAATGTTCTAGAAGATTCCATAGAGCTCTAGAAAGTTCTGGAAGGAGTGGCGGAGTATGTAGTGGAATGTTCGGGAACAGAACATCATTGTGGAACATTCCAGAACACTCTCGAATAGTCCAAAAAATATATTTTGTGCGATTCAACCTGATACAGTCGTTTTAATACCTACAGCAATCTACACATATAAAAATTTAGGTTCCGTTTGTTTGGCTTTGCAGATCTCGGAAAGTAATCAATGGATTGACTCAAAAAAATTACAGAACATTTCATTTTAGCAGAAGAGTATTACTATATATAATACTAAGTTTTGGCATCATGAAATTTGAATTAAAAAATTACTACAGACAAAAATCGCCTTGGTGCTGAAAAAATTAAAAGTTGTCAAAGTAAACCCTGAATGTATCACAAAACTAAAGTTGATATGTTGATGTGACACATTAATATCCATTACCTAAACACAGAAAACGTTAAATTTTGCCGGATACATTTTTAAAAGTCTCGATGAATTCAAAACTTTAAGAAAAAATACGTTTTTAAAAATCATTACTTCAATATTTTTTATCACACTAAAACACGAGTTAATTAGTTATGACAATCACCTGATTTCCTAGATTTTATCATAAAGAATCAGAAAAACACAGTAGTTATAGTTGAATTATCACGATGACGTGCACACGTCCATCCGCGGAGAGATCTAAACTTGACCGATACAAAATTACTCGTTTGCGTTTCGAGGTAGTGCGTATTTGCGATGGTGCCATAGGTCCCAAGCAGCTAAAATATTATTTTTTTTTAAATTCTAACAAGATTAGACATTAAGGTACCCAATTAAATTAAAATGAAATCCAGAAAAAAAACTACGATTTTATAATAAAGTCGAGCTAGATACCTTGAATTAGTACTGTGCGGCGGCAGAGATCTAATAATTATTCTCAAATAATAATTCATTAAAATAATTTTAAACTTTTTCCACTTAATTCATTTATGACCGGTTTAAGCCCATCTTCAGATTGGAAAAAATTGTTCGTTAAAGTATGGTTTACAAAAACACATTTGGGGGAGGAGTGTTAACATGGATGGTATGCAAGGATTTAATTAAAATTATATGGATTTTCTCATATTTTCGAAAAACTTCGAAGAACAGTTTTAGTTTTTACAGTCACTGGAAAAATTACCTCCTGCATCAATATTAAATTATTTCTTGTTAGGAGTATGTTATTGCTTAACACAAAAAAATGAGATCTTTACTTAAGCTCCAGACTACTAGCGAAGTTCCTCGACGAAGTACTCGGGAAAGTTGACCGAAGTCCGAAGTACGTTGCTACACTCTTCGTTCAACTTCGCGAGAAACTCATTCGCGCAATAGTGCCGTCACGACTCGCACGTCATGGACGCTAAAGTAGCAGCTGCCGTTGCAATGTGCACGCTCGCGTATTATAACTTATAACTATGTACATTTTTATCAAATGAAGAAATATAAAAAAGGAGGAAAAGGAGATAGTGGATTGCAATACACCGGAACAGAATAATAATATTTGGACAATTTGTAGAGCGCCGTTTTTGAGAAAAATAACCTCAAGGGCGCTTTACAATTTATTATGAATTCTTAAGCTCTATCTAATTTTATTATTTACAATAAGGTTAGTTTAGTCAACTAAACTATGACATGAGAACCACTGGGAACAAATACTTAAACAAATGGGTACAAAAGATTTCTTTTTTAATTTATTGTATTTTGTACAGACGTAGGAAGACTCAAGATGGACCCAAGCGTCGTTAACTTTCTTTTTGTCCTTATGACCTCTCTTATATGTTTACAATGTTTCCAGGAGCAACAGAATTTGCTCCTGCGACCACTGCGTACCACTCATAATAAAACATAGTTACTAGCGCGCACGTGTATTCACGACAACGTATTGAAGCGAATTGAAGTTTGAAGTTACCCGAGTAGTGTAGACAGGCACTTCGTGCAACTTCGAGACCTTTGACTCGGGCGCAAAAACCGACAAAAAATGGAAGTCGCCCAAGGCGAGCCGAAGTTGGACGAAGTAAGACGAAGTAAGACGAAGTAAGACGAAGTAAGACGAAGTAAGACGAAGTAAGACGAAGTAAGACGAAGTGCCCCTCCGCACTATCGTATTCGCCTAACTTCGTTCAACTTCGCGAATAGTCTGGAGGGAGCTTTATGTTTCTTGTTCGCAAATATTTTAAAGATAAAGTAAAAGTAATTAATGGAAGCCAAGAGTACGCGTCGAAAACAAGCATGAATCTTTCCAGAACGAACCTAGATTTCAACCATCTGTATTCAAGCTTTATATATATATATCTAAGCTAAGATAAAGTTGAACCATCTTTTTGGTTGTGGAAAAAAATAACAGATTATTGCCATCTATTATAAACGGATACACAGGTTTCCTATCTTCCAAGTTCTACGCCCTAGGGCTTACCGAATACGGATTACAGACTGGTTGGCGCTCATCTATAACCAGCCCGCGCCGGCCGCAACGCACGCACGGCACGAAACGGATTTTTCTATAGCTTTATATGAATTAGTACAGCACTGCGTCGACTACTGGCAAATACCGGTGGTCCGGCTCGGGCAACGGATTTTTCTATGTAAAGCTATAGAAAAATCTGTTGCGTACCGTGCGTGCGTTGCGGCCGGCGCGGGCTGATGGACGCTCACCTTATTCCTATTAAAAACGGGGCTTTATTCAACACAACTTACTGGATGTCGGGGTCGTCTCAGAATTCTGCAAGCATTCCTTTTTCACATCCAGAAGGTCGATAGCTATATCTGAATGTGGCCTTTCAACTTCACCTTCTTCCTGAGACTCTGGTTCCGTCTTGATGGAAAAATTCTCTGGGATGAGAAGATCCATGATACCGCTGTGATAGCGTTCTATTATTTCATTGAAAATAGTTCTAGCTCAAACAAATTTACCTGAAAACGAACATTGTTTTAACATAAGTCTATTTTGGGTGTACGAAATATGCATATTTAATTTCGGTGGGAATATCCTGTCAAAACAATCGTACGCATACAGTGTTTTACGTATAAGTTGGCAAAAAGAAGGGCGCTGTCATCTGACATAACGTTAGCAGGTGTGATTGTGGGATTAAAACATAAATAAACCAGTCAGATTAAAATTAAAATATAAAGACACGGCTTTACAGTGTTGCCAACTCAACGTCTTTTACGTAGATCTACGTAATTTAGGTCCTTCTTGAACACCTACTAACTTCAGTCCAGAATCTACGTATTTTTTGTCAAACTGTACAAATTTGCAAAATAACATAACTCATTAGGCTGAAGAAGCATATTTTCCGTTACTTTACGGTGGCGCCCCCGTCTGCGGGGCAAAGTATGTGGCACGGACTCCAACAAACGTTCCGTTTCACACTAGAGTCCGCGCCGGGGTGGTATATCTAGGGAAATTTCCCTAGATCTAGGGGAGAAAAATATGTTTTAGGCAAAAGAGAAATCAGCACAAATCTAGGAAAATTTCGAACTATTAGCATATTTTTTTTTATTGGAGTTGTACCTAATCTTCTACTTCCCGGTAAAATACATAATTTCAGACAAAGGCATCGCTAAGTTATTTATTGCTAGTATTTAACCTTAACTGTTTACTCCATATTCATTTTTTTTCCCAAATATTGCCTATTACCCCACATTTGCATAATTACCAAAAAACTATATTTCGTTTCATTTAAATCTTAGGTTCTCAACGTGGGCAATAATGCCCCTTGTGGACATTTGAGACTTTCAGGGGCAGTAGAAGACCCAAAGAGGGGGCGTTGAGGTGGCACAGTGATGGCGATGGCAGGTAAAAAATATGGTCTAAAAAGTAAAAAAAAAACACGCTCATCACGTACTAACAAAGCAAAATAAACTTTAATATTGGTTAATTTTTGTTATTTTATACATTGTAATCATTTTTATCACGTGAGCAAAAATTCACATGTTTCGGTAGTTGAGGAAGTGAAAGAAAATTGAATCCATTAACCCCCCCCCCCCCCCCCCCCTATAAGAAAAAAGGGGGGTCTCTAAAAAAAATCTCAAAATGGGCGGTGGGCAAAATTGAGAACCAAGAGTGAGAGGCAAGGTTGAGAACCCATGATAAATCATTAAAAAATATATATATTGCAAAATATGCATTAAATAATAGATACATTTCAACTTAATTACTACAAGAAATAACTAATTACGTTCACCTATCCTAACTTCCATATTTCACTCAGAAAAAAAGTACTTAGATCTACTGACTTTTCATTATCCAAATTATACGATTCTACGTAACTTTCTAGTCCGATTACGTCGTTTTCAAAAAAACGGGTTGGCAACACTGCGGCTTTAGTTCATGTTAACCACCACCAACTTATACGTGTAGCACTGTAAAAAAATCTTCCTAAATAGGGATATAATGAAGTTGCGACATAAAAACGGAGAATGCTCGTAATCTTTTCAACTGATAAGAATAGTGTGATCAATACTCGGGTAAGAAATATCACCATTAGAACCTACCAATAACTATCTCAGGCATGAGGCGGTTGAATAAAAACTGTGTGGGCTAAACAACTTAAATGATATTATGTAGATTAGGAGTTTAGAAACAGGAACTATCGAGCAGGTGCGATTTCAGACGAGATAGCGAAGAACATGTCAAAAATAAAAGAGAGTTTATGTGAACATACTGAACATAGACAATTATATGGGCATAAACTAAGAAAAATAAAGTGGATATATTCTCATAAATAACTAAACAAAAACTTTCTAAATATTATTACTAAAAGGTCTAATGATCTAATACTTATCTCAAACGCAATTTTTACATTTTTATTTGATAAAAATATGTTATGCTTTGAGTGCCGACATAAAGTCACATAATTCTAAATCTCTTTTCAAATCCCATTTAAAACTTTGGATATCTGAAAAAGGAAGAGATTTCTTCAAAAAACACATAAGAGCTTAACATTATATTTAAAAAAAAACTACTCTGGCGCATATATTCTCCTATTTCTTTCGCAGAAAGAACTTCAAAACTGAACATAAACATAATCATCGACCAAGATATCATACGTCAATGGGAAGAATACTTGACAAATTTTATTTCTATCTTTTATTTCAATCTTTTTTTAAATATCTTTATACACTTTTTTCTCAGCTTTCTTCTAATTCTTATATTTTTATCTGTATTAGTATTTATCTTTAATTTTATTTATCCCTAAATATGTTCTTTTTTTCTTTCCTTTTTATATATTTTATTACATGTTTATTTAAAATAATGTATCATATATGACTACCACAGCACGGGCCTAGTATGGTAGTTTAAAAAATTGGCTGTATTATGTAACTTGTAAAAATTTATGAAATAAAAAAAAAAATTTTTTTTTTTTTTTTAAACTAGGTACATTTTTAATATTGCTAGGAACTAAACTACGCGTACTAAACAAATTCTGGGTTTACGTTTGGTTGATTTTTTTAACCTAATATTTTCTTTCTGTTTTGTGTGGTGTGTGTGGAAGTCTTTATTATATTTTCTCTAAAGTAAGTACTAAATTGTTAAAAACATTGTCAAATAACAAAAAAACGTCTGTCAAATAAGAGTAGAAAATATAAAATAAACGGAACTACATAATTTGTAGGCTGGCAATACCAAATTAACTGTCAAATATTCCTTTAAAGCAGGGGTGGGTAATCTGCGTCCCGCTAGGCCTTTTGGTGCGGCCCGCGGGCACTTTTGGTGCGGCCTACTGAAAGAACCACAAAAAATTACACAGAACGGAATGATTTTTTCATGGTGTTTCCGATGCAATTTTTAAGACGCTATTGGAAAAGTGCGTTGTGTTATCTGAGTTTTGAATATATTGCCAAACTTATGCCAGTTAAGTAGTTAAATTAGTATAAACTTATTCCATGTAAATTATTTTAAATAAACGTAAAATCATATACGTGTTCTAATTTAATCTAATTGCTTACGGTAAATACGCTACAAAATCCAGAAAAACCATTCACTTATGAGTACAACTTAATGCAGCTGGCTTAGTGGACTCCTACGCAGACTCATTCTTGAGGTAAAACCAATCTTGTGTTCACAATGCAAATTCCTGTTGCGGATTCATCTGCTAACGCATTTCGAAAGAAACCGTTCTTGCGTTCCGACTGCAAAAAATCGGTGTACCTAAACCATTTTGTTGTTCTAGGCGCAGTTTATTTAAAGCTGGGGACTAACAATCCAACTCGCTCTAGCGTTAAAACCAGTTGAGTTCAAAATGCAATAAAAAAAGTATAAGTGTGGTTTAAGCCACTTATGCATTTTGTAGAAAACCGTTCTCGTTTTTGAAGTGTATTTATAAAATTCTATTTGCTTTTGTGCTGCTAGCATTGGAGAAAAGCTATTTTCATGTAGGTACTGACTGTAGTTTTAATTCCCCGCGTACAGATTCACCTGTAACTAAAACCAGTTCTGTGTTTAGAATGCATCGAAAACATTTGAGGTGTAGATTCATTTTTTGACGCATTTCTCGCGTTAGAAGTGCATTTTTAAAATTCTAGTTACGTAAGTACTTTGTGCTGCCAGAATTGGAGGAAAGCGATTTTCATGTTCTGAGTGTAGTTTTAATTCCCCGCGTACAAACTCACTTTAAAAATAAAACCAATTCTGTGTTCAGAATGCAACGAAAAAATTCCAGGTGGGGTTTCATCTTGCTAACGCGTTTCGTAGGAAACCATTCTCGTGTTTGAAGTGCAGTTATAAATTTGTATTACAAACATACAAACGAACTTATGTCAAGATATTATTTTATATAATACTAGCTATCCCGGCGAACTTCGTACCGCCTCAGAATTAATAACTGTTGGTTTAACTTATTAGCTGCATTAAATTCAGTTAAAAAAAAATTACACAATGAAGCAATTATCGATGTACAACTGTCTTTGGCAGTATCATAGATGGCGTTGTGAACGGATTTATTATTTTAGTTTTTTTCTACGTTTCATTTTCTTTATATGTGTGAGGGAGATTTATTATAATTATTATTGAATTTTTCATTTGGAGGGGTGCAGACATACGTTCACTGTTTGTCTCATTTTCGACTGTTGACATTTAGTTTTTAAGAAAGAGGGACAGCATTATATGTTTAAAATAAAAGCAAAACAATCAGAGCATTGAAATTTTGAACGTTTTTGAATTTTTGGAATTCACTCCCTATTCAATATTATGCTTATTACAATATTGCTGCAGCTCTTTCAAAAGATGAGAATTCGTTCCATACAAAATGTATGAGGAAAAGAATTTTCTTCAAATATTTTTTGTGAATTTTTCCGATGTTTTAATAGCTATTCTGCTATTCGAGGCGGAGACAAATCCAACAAATCAAAGATCATTAAAATTGGTTCAGCCGTTCTTGCGTTATAAATGGTGTAACTAACCCGACATTGTTTTATATTTTAAGAAGGTATATTTTTGTTTATTATTTATATTTTTATAATTTTTTCCAATCCTTGGTCACACGAGGGATTGTATAAAAAATTTAAAACATTTCAAAGCACCCACTGAACGTAAAATTCCCATGGGCATATAAACAGAATAAATAAATAAAAATATATTACTACGCCACACAGTTGATAATAATAGTCATCCCGTGTCTTTTCTTACGATTTTTCCAATGTTCCTAGAATAAAAAAACAATATTGACGGCCTACGTGGCCGAGTGGTTGCGATCCTCGATCACGAATCCAGTGGTCACAATCAATAAATAAATATTGTCATAATTAATAATATTGTGTAACGAAAATTGAAAGCTCAGAGCAAAGCGATACTTCAAGCGTCGCTTTTTTAGGTTATGTCATTCGGTGGGGCGATTCAGTCGATTTTCGATAGATATTCGAATTAAAATTCACAGTTATGTGAACTAATATTTAGTTAGGTACATGGTTATTTATAAATTTTATAATGTTATGATATATTTACAGAATACCACAGTGTTGCGGCGGACGCGATGATTTTGATGTGGGCTGAAAATGCTTTTGATAAAATTTCAAAATAGTATTGGATCAATAACAATTTACCATTTTTTTACCCAGCACTGCTTTGATGGTTTCTGTTTCCACTTTGCACTGTAGAAATACCATTGTTTTTTTGTTAGTATAGGATTTGATCGACAAGGAAAGGAACAGGGCGATATTTTGACATTAATTATTTGTTAGAGAATGCGATAATTGTGTATTGAACGCTTAGCGTAGGTATCGCGAGGAGCAGTGTGAATCCCGCTCTGGGGGTCTAATACAGTGAAATCGGTGGTCGTAACTTGCTACAATTTTATATCGATATCCCGAGCACGGTTGCACTGTTGACAGCCGAACCGATATTGGTAGGGGATAAATGCGAAATCGATAAACGCTGGCAACAATGATGGATTTGTCTATGCATTTACGTTCCTAACCGTCAAACCGCTACGAAAATTTTTAAAAATACTCTTGAAATACTAACCTTATTATACAATGGCACTGTGCATGTGCTATTTGACACTTAACGGGAGTTAATTAGTTATTGAAGTATTTAGGCATATTTGTACCACTTTCATTTCTCCAAGATCGAAATGAATGAGCTTTATCAACATGTACACACAATCAATATATATTATAAAAGAAAGTCCAAAAAGACGAGCGGCTCGCAAAAACTCAGATATGAGTCCCGGCACGATCAAGGGAGTTATATGGTGTGATAGATCTCTATCCCCCCTCCAGGATGACGGTTCCCGTTTTTACCTATAGGGGGTGCTTTTGAATATATAAGGGCTGGAAGTTTCGCCCTCTTGAAATTTCTAGGACAGTCTTCCGGAAAGCTGTAGAAGGTTTCATAGAGCTCTAGAAATTTCTGGAAGGAGTGGTAGAGTATTCGTGGAATGTTCGTGAATAGGGAATCGGGAAGATCATTGTGGAATATTCCAGAACACTCTCGAATGTTGTCTTGAGCAAAGCCGGGTAACCCAGGTAGTTGATTATAAATATTGTTGTTGTGATTTTGTTATTTATTACCACCAAATAAATAAATAAAAAAATAAAGAATAAAAATTATAATGTTTTTTTTTATAACAGCAAGTTTCAACATTGGTATTACACATCTCTCATTTTAAACTAAATTTAAATACTACTGAACTACATTTTTGCTCAACAAACACAGACCATCATTAATAGACCAGATACAGACAAATGGACAAAAAAAACATAAAAAAACTCCAACGGTTAACACAAGCTCTAGACAATGATACCACGAATACCAGGCAGTAAAAACAGTGGTGTAGCATGGGTATCAGCCGCCCGGGGCGGAAGAAAATTTTGCCCCCCCCCCCCCCCTATATAGGTACTTCTTCAGGGAGGGGGGGGGGGTTATTAATTAAATCTGTATGCGGTGAATTAAAACTGCACTCAGAACATGAAAACTTGTCTGCAACTAGAATTTTATATTTGCACTTCGAAAAAAGTTACGTTTTCCTTCGAAATATGTCAGCAGATGAATACACAATTGGAATTTTACATTCTGAACAATAAACTGGCTTAAATTTTATCTGTATGCGGTGAATTAAAACTACACTCAGAACATGAAAAAGGTTATTATTTGACTCTGGCGGCACATAAATTGTCTGCAAGAATTTTATAAAGCACTTTAAATAATATAATGTTTTCCTTCGAAATGTGTCGTCAGATGAATCCACAACTGGAATTATACATTTTGAACACAAAACTGCTTTTAATTAAATATGTATGCGGTGAATTAAAACTACAGTCAGAACAAAAAAATGGTTTTTCTTTGATTCTGGCAGCACATAGATAGTGTGCATCTAGAATTTTATGACTGCAATTCGAATAAGTATGCACGAAGTCAGCTGTCAGCTATTTAAGTTTAATTTAACTACTGTCAGCTATTTAAGTTTTCTGTGATAATAAATTTAAAATATATATATACCGTGATATAAACGTGGAAGAAAACCGTATAAATGTAATTTTTAGTGCGCTCTCAGCAGGGCGCACAAAGCTTCACGAATATAAAACACAAATCGACTATCAATTAGAGCTAAAACGATACTGTTGCTATTTCCATTTTTATTTAATAATAATGTATGTGTAAGAAATAAAAACAAAACGTCTGTCATTAATATTTTGATTTTAACAGTATATAAAACTTTAGAAAGATGTTAAGAAACTATAAACTAGAAAAAACTTTTAAGTCCTGACGCGAGAATCGAACCCACGACTTCCCCAATCCAAATTTTTACAAGATGATTATTGATTGTGAAATTTTGCCGCCTCCCCAAAAGTGCCGCCCGGGCGGGCCCCCCCCCCCCCCCCCCCCCCCCCCCTTCCCCCCCATTAATTAAAATAATAAATCATTTATACATAACACAATGCACAGATTGCACACATCATTATGATATACAACCGTATCTCAAAATATTTTCCTCTTTGTGTTACCACCTTTATGTGTTTTATTTTGTTTTTTTAGTTTTATTTTATCTTATTAAAATTATTACTTCGTATTTTCTCGATTTTTTAAAAATTGTGTTGAAATGTATTGAATTAGACACGGGTAAAGCCACCAGTTAGGCCTACTTTATAAAATGTAGAAAGTTATCGTAACAAACACAAAAAAAATATTCACTTAGTCGTACCATTTTTGCAAACTAAGTTTTTTAGTGACTAAGCGATATTTGCAATGTCCTTTTAGATTTAAAAAAATGCCGAAAAGATGGACATTGAAAAAAACACTATATCGAACTTATATCCTTTATATTGACTATAAAATACGGGTGCTGGGTTTCTAGTCGGCGGGCTGCTGTGCACGCTCAGGGCCTGGTCCGGTTGCTGTGATATCCGAGGAGAGAGAATTCAGCGGTCCAAGGAAGTGCAAGGTCGGAAGTCAACGGCGATTGCAGAGTTCAGGTAGGAAGAAGCGGTACAAGAAGATAGAGGCGGTCAGAGTAGAAGCGATGATGAAAGTTCGGATGAGACTGATTTGAACAGAGTTTGGCGCTCCATATATACGCTGCCGCTCGGCAGTGCGCAATATGGGTTCGACAAAATTACCCCTTGAATGTTGGTGCATTTTTTTGCAGCTTCGTGTATCCTAATAGGTATAAGAATGGAATAATAATATTGAATTATATAAGCAAAACTACTATTTTGCCGCTCTATCTTATGTAAACCACTTCTTTCTAGCATTTTTATTAAATTCAGTAAAAAATTTACAATCTTATCCAGTGGGTCTTTAGCCCGATGTCAGTATGAAAAAACCCTTATATCCATTTAATGGAAACATTCACCTACTTAATTTTATCTTAACAGTATGGACGCGAGTCCAGTCGTTTAATCTATATATTTTTATTTAAAGTCACTCTAGCAAGACTCGCGTAATTTCAATATTAATTATACACTAAAATGTTCATAAAGAGATAATTAGCTACCATTTTTAGAACAAGCTCTGTGATTGGCTGGTCGTGAGAGCGATGTAGAGGGAGGGGGGTGAGGTCAAACCTACAGCACTTAGAAGGGCGCGCGGTTGGTCGAGAAAGGTCAGGGAGGGGGTAACGGCGTAAATACCCATGGCATCTGAAAGATGAAAGACGCCATCATTCTTTCTAGGACGGCCATTGATATGACATAACGCTGTTTGTAGATGACATGACAGAATAGTCAGGGAGAGGGTGGACCGTAAATACCCTTCGCATCTGGATGCCGCCATCATTCACTCTAGGACGGCCATGACGATGACATAATATAAAGCTATTTGCTGTTTATTGATTTATATATTGATAGTTTATAGATTTCACGTTCGATATATCCACCTTCTTAATCGAATAATCTGAAAACAGAAAAATCAGAAAAAGATGCGGTCACATATAAATCGGCACGAACCCGGGACCTACGCCTTGCCGGTACTCTACTAACTGAGCTAAAGTGGTTTTTTTTATAGTAATACCTCACAAGAGTCTCAGCTGCTCCCGTCTGGAACCAGTGAGACTATGGCATCCCCAATTGGGGATGTTGTGAGGCTAAAGGTAGTGGCGAAGGGAAGGAAATCGGGCAGAGGAAGATGGGGAAGTACGTGGCTATTCAGATCTGGTCATCAAACTTGGCTTACACCATTTCAAACAACGTTAATTCATTTCAAACAATTCTTAATGATGGTCTTACACCAGGTCGATACTGAGAGTATCTTCCTTTTCTATACATTATTTTAAAAGAATTAATTGTGAAATAACACAAATTATTCAAATAAAATGTATTTACCCACGCCGGGATTCGATACCGCGAACTTCGGATTGCTAGTCAATAGCCTTACCGTTAGACTACGCCAGTCGTCATTTACTACCAGCTACACATTAACATAAAAATAAAATAAATAACACCTTTTTTATTGTTTTTTCAAGGTACAATCCTATTAAACCCTAATTGAACAGTTGGTCAGCAGGGTGTTTTGGTTCAATACAATTATTTAAGCATAAATACATAATATTATTACTAGCTATAATACAACTAAATAGATTTTCACAATTAACATGGCGCTACAAAAATCATCCAATAATAATAATAATAACACACATATTACAAAATCATTACAAAACAATTTAATTAATCGGTGTTCTCATAACACACTTTTTCTGAGCATAAATGTCATTCCATAAGATTTTACAGAATAAGTCAACCAATAATTCATCCGTATGTACTTAATAACTCTACCCTTACCTCTGTCGTAGAAATTAATGACCTGTCCATAATTTTTGACTCTAAATTAAACTTTATTTCCCATATAAACACAATCAGTAATAAAGGAATAAAAATGCTTGGCTTCACTCTTCAAAATTCCAGAGGTTTTGGGAAAATTTCAACTTTAAAAATTTTGTATTCATCCTTAGTACGTAGTCAAGTCGAATATAACTCCTCGATCTGGTGCCCCCATTTTAAAATACATTCAGATACGATCGAAAAAATTCAACACAAAATGCCTAAGACACATAAATTTTAAACTCGGTATTCCCATTGATAACATAAACTAAAATTACTTGATGAAAGAATTAAATTTATTAAAACTCTCAGATCAAAGAATTATATCTGACTTAATATTAATGTTCGAAATTCTAAATGGTAGAATAGAGAGTCCTGATTTAAGTAAGGTCGTCGAATTTCATATACTCACTAGAGACTTGAGCAACTCGCTCCAAAATCCTGTTTCAATGCAACAACAACAGGACTGAGCATACGAAACACTCGCTTGTACCTAGGTTACATAAAGTTAGTAATAGATAGGCAGATGTGGCGGATCTATTCAACTGCACGGAAGCTAGCTATTCTATCAAATATTTTCAATCAATATTAATTTTAATTTTTTTATACTATAGTATTGTAGCGCTTTGTGTTATTTCTTAACCAAATCCTACAATTAACTGATATACTTTTTTTATTATCCTTATGTAGAACTAAGATTTTGTGACATTTAATCTGTATTTATGGTACATTTATACCGTAAGTATTAATATATAAATGACTTAATATAACTTCTCTATTTTCGTGTTTTCAGTTTACATCTCAATCTATTTAGAGATTCGCAATTTTTAATATTACTTACTTAGTAACATGTTAAATATTTCGGGCGCGATAATTCCAGGGTTCGCTGTCCGTAGTTTTTATTATATTTTCATTCAAGCATTCCTTCATCCTTTGTGAACCTAGTATTACGTTAACATTCCACTTCTTTTTTTTATTCAGAGTCGGATATAGGTATGTTGAATTAATATTTTATACCATAATAAGGCCTGCACCGGTAAGATAGTTACATTACGATACAACAATGATATGTTTCGTCTTTGTAAATGAATATGTTTTTGAACTAGTAATTTAACCAGAATTTTGTACTAATTTTTTGTTGTCTGAATACCTCGCTAGAGTCCCAGCTGCTCCCGTTTGGAGCCAGTGAGACTATGGCATCCCTAATTTGGGTATAATGTAAGGCTGAAGGTAGTGAGGAGGGGAAGGAGATGGGGGAGAGGAAGGTTGGGAAGTACCTGGCTATTTAGATCTGGTGATCAAACACGGCTAAAGTAATTTTTAGCAAGGTTTTCATTCTGAATGGTGGTCTTACACCAGTGTGATACTGAGAGTATCTCCCACTCTGGAACGTGCCGCAAATAAACTATATATTATTTTAAAAGAATTAATTGTGAAATAACACAAATTAAACAAATAAAATTTTAGCCGGGGTTCATTCCCGCGACCTTCGGATTACATATCAAGAACCTTCCCCTAAACCACGCCGGCCGTCATGGATTGTAGATGGTTTAAATTAGTTTTGCAAGAGTGTCCCCAAGTGGTTATTCCATAATGTAAAGTTGATTCTTATAAACTCTTAATTATTATAAACTCAATTCGGAAAAAATGTTGGTCAACTTCTTGTCGCTTTCCGTAGAAATATGAATGAAGCAAGGAGTGTGTAGGTACCTAGACAGAGTGTGCTGTACCGTTGTGTGGCAATCTGTCATCTCTGCCTACCTTTGCGTAGAAACGGCATTATTTAGTTAGTTTGGTGTAGTGAATCGCCCCCCATATGCAATAATAGGAGGCCGCGCGATCAACACCGCTAGCATTTGGTAGCCTGCGCGGGCAGATTGCATTCAGTGCACTGATCTCAGGACGTAAATAGACGCCTGTGCTGGCTGGGGAACTGGTTCATTACATGCGGAGGATGCAACACAACATCGACATAGTGACCGAATTATTGGAAATGTACTACTAACTCTATCGATGACGATCGTGGTCCTAAGAAACAATAGACCTAGCCCATGAGGGCAAGACGAACAAATCAAGTTGGTGGAACTCGCTTTGTTCTATCAGTATCTTTTCCGCGAAAATAAAATCTACTAATAAATATGTAGTTATTTTTACATCGCACATAAGCGCTAATTTTTGGCTGGGTAAAAACCTTATCTGCAAATCCCAAAACAAAAGTTGGTGCTTTTTTCTAAAGTCGAAAATTTTGTTACACTATTTAGTTATTTGAGAGGCGGGAACAGGTACCGACGCGGTATTGAATAACCAAACCTTCAGCCATGGTGCAGGGGTGCCCGGGTTAGTGGCGTGAGGTTTGACCGGGTCTTGATGGCAGTTGTGCCTGCCCACCAACATCAGTATTGGCAGGCCGGATTGGGAGAGACTAGTTGAAGGAGACCTTTTAACCTCTCTAACACGACTCTCTCTAAATATCGCATTGCACCATAGTGGGAGGGATGGATTTATACGTCCGTCATTCCTGGACACACTGAGCTTTAGATTCCTACCCATCATACCTTCTTCCTTCCCCGAACTTTCTCTCCTTTTTTTCCTAAAAATACACTCCACACATCATCACCAAAGATGACATATGCCTTGACACTTTTGGAAATGTGTAATAATTTTCTCACCACACTCATTTTTGTGTGGCTAGGAAATCCGATTTGTTGACGGTTCGAAAAAAACGAGAAAAACTTAATAGTAAAATAAAAAGAACTGCCATCAAATTCGTAATTTTTTTTTCTTCTGCATATATCCCATTGATTATAAAAGCTCTTTTTCATGAAACGTTGAAACAGTTTTGATTGACCATTGACTAATTCACCGACTTCTCTATATTTATTTTATCATTGCCTAGGAGAGAACACTCAAAAACGCATCCAACGACACCAGAAGACATTGCCCCTAGGGGCAGTCAGTTGCAATCCTAAAAACAAACAAATATAGTCCAACTTCAATTAATGTACTAAATAATGTGTTCAAAATTGTTTGTAAAATTTTGCAAGCATTGATTTGAAAAATTACGATAGATTTTGAAGTTTTGATATCTGTTTTCATCCGTGAATATAATCTTCAAGTGTCCGTTAACAACGTGATTCTAATTTTATTGATTTAATAACAAGGTATAGTGTTGTGTATTATTTATATCTGGATAATCTTTCTTCAAATACGAGTTGTTTCGTTATAATAAAAGATAAAAGTGTTATCTAAATTTAATGCCTGAAAGAATCTACTCGAAAAATTATAATAATAATGTTTTTTTAAATTCCACTTTTAAAGATTTGTTTTATATTTTTAGAGTTTTATAAAATATGGATTTATTGCTTGATCAGTAAAATTTAAAAGTAAAGTTATAAAAATAATATTCATCATGGATGGAAATGACAAATCTGAGAGGGTTCAAGAAATAAACAACAACGCACCAAACGAAGGTAAAATTATTTGCGTGGGTGAAGAAAATATGAATACAGAAAACGTGCAAATGCAATTGGAGGAAGAAAAATATCACCACAATGAAAATGTGCGTTCAGAAATAGACAAAATGCAACATGAAGAAGCTGTCAACAAGAAAAACGAAACACTGCTTTCAGATAAGGATAAATCTCAACAGGAAGAACAAGAAAAAATCTGGCTAAATGAAAAAATTTATTCTGAAATCAACCAAATGAAATACGAACAAGAAAAATCAAAACGAAACGAATCAATTAAACCAGAGATTGACAAAATACAACACGAAGAAATGGAATCAGTAAAAAACCTGGCTAATAAGCTGGAAGATTTTGCTGATATGGATCCAGAAATCAGGTACAATGGAAGCGACTCTTCCAGGAGTCCAGCGAGGGAAGACATCATAGATGGAGACAGCTCTGGAAGTTCGGATGGGGAAGAAGACGTGGACAGTGGAATAGCTGAGGAACCGCTTCCAGTGAGAAGACCGTTCGACTGCTATGACCTAGCCAACTTTTTCAGTTATTGGTAAGTTAAAATTTCAAAAATTCAAAAACATTCTGACTAAAATTTTTCCAATGTTCAGTATATTTTCCAATTATCAAAACTTCCTTCCAACCTTGTTAGCCTTTTAAATATATATTTTAAGGCATTCAATAGTGGTAGATGCTATCAGCATCGCCTTGGTGAAAGGCCACCATTCTGAATCCAAATGAGGTTTTTTGTTTATTATCTGATTAATGCACAAGAGTCCCAATTGCTCCCAACCGTCTGGAGCCATTGATACTATGGCATCTCCAATTGGGGTATGTTGTGAGGCTGAAGGAGATGGGGAAGAGGGAGGTGGATAAGTACCTGGCTATTCAGATCTGGTACCATATAAAATCTGTGAAATGTAATAACACTAAATGGCTTTATCTATGTTTAATGAGATCAGTAGGCAAGCACTTCTGTGTCTTTCTCTTCCACATATCTTCACTCTCTTCACTTCCTTCAGCCTCAGAAACTATGAATACAAAAATGTTTAATATTAATATTTTCATTAATAATACTTGATTAACAAACGATCTAACGAATATTAAAAAAAGCATTTTCTGGTTTTATTAGATGTATTTCTGATATGTCGTCATGTCAAATAGTAGTATTTGAACTAAAAATTATGCTTCATTATTACCTATTTTCTTTCTTCTCTTTCTCCGTACTGTATATCACTATTTGCATCTCCACCTAGTATCAACTAAACCTTGATTTCTTCTGTGAACATTTTTAATTGGAGTGTTAATATCGATTCACATTCCAATGGTAATTTCATTAATATAACAATTGTTAACACTCTGTTAACATTTCAAACAATACGTAAATACTGCACATTCCGAAACGGTGCCAACTGATAACAACGTCATTATGACGTATCAAAACTACTACTTTGAAAGGCTATTACCGACGTTGGCCGGTGAGACGTCAACAATGCCATATTCTCGAAACAAAATATAATATTACTAGCTTTTACCCGCGGCTTCGCTCGCATGGTATTAGTAGGAAATTACTGGCATAATTATTGGGATAATTGTTATTATTCTTGCTTTTTTGTCTAATAAAAAATAATTATTGTTTAATAGAAAATTTCAAAATTTGAGAATGACATTACGCAAATAAAAATTCTATTTTAGAAAATATTTAAATTATAGAAATTTATTTTAAGTACCTACTCCCCTAATTTATTCTGATGATTTCGCCTCAAGTAGGAATTAGTATTTTATTCATATTTGAATCCAGAGTAACCTAAAGAAATAACAAAATGACAGCCCACGTCAAATAATTACATAGCAACGCTATGCTTTTCGCCCGGACAATAAACATTTTTAGAGATAGGTAGATATTAACTATGACGCCAACAAAGCACTATTTTTAGGGTGAATTGCCTAATTAAAAAAAAAAACATTGTTTCCAAGGTAACAATTTGTTTGACGTTTGCAATAACTCGATTTTGTTAGGGACAGAAAACGTATGAAAAATTATTGCATAACGCTATAGCTTATTCATAACGCCAGAGCTTACCAATATATATAGCCTATGTTACTCGCAACTCGCAAATAATGTAGCTTTCGATTAGTGAAAGAATTTTTAAATTCTATTCGGTGTTTATTGCGTGAAAGAATAACACTCATCCATACAAACTTTAGCCTTTATAATATCTATAAGATAAGATGGTTTTGGCGGCAAATAAAAAATGGCGTACTCCCATCGTTAATTTTAATTTTAATAATTTATTTATCAACATAAAAATAATATAAAAAATCCAATCTTCATATTTTTTTCGATAATAAAAAACAAGTGAAAATATCATATGTGGATTTTATAAATGTTGGGTAATGGCATTGTGTTTCGTTAGCCATCGCAACGTGTGACCGGGTCTGCTAGTACCTATTGTATAATTCCTTATCTGAAAATTTTAATAATTTATTTATCAACATAAAAATAATATAAAAAATCCAATCTTCATATTTTTTTCGATAATAAAAAACAAGTGAAAATATCATATGTGGATTTTATAAATGTTGGGTAATGGCATTGTGTTTCGTTAGCCATCGCAACGTGTTACCGGGTCTGCTAGTACCTATTGTATAATTCCTTATCTGAAAATTTAACAAATATGTTACATAAAATTTAGAGTTTATACGTAGGTAGATATTTAGGTACTTACCTTATTTACAATTCTTACGATTTCAGAGGAAATTCGCTTTGATTTATTAAATTATAAAAAAATCCGATCCCAATCTGAATGTTTACAAATTTTCAAACCAGATGCGTGAATGCAGCTTTTACAGTGATGAAAGAATCGTTTTTTTTATGTTGGGATCTGTTACTCATTTTATGGTAGAACTATTACCTGACTTCGCCCGGGATTTTTAAGCATATTTTATTCCACCTATATAAAATAATATTTCGGTCGGGATAAAAACAAAAGGTAAAAAATTCTCTCATAACTAACAAATCAAACACAACATCATAACATTCATTGTTATAAATTATTAGCTACTCGTACATATTTCTTATTATATTTTATTTTCGCAGAAAGCAATCACTTTGTGGTTTGACATATACATAAAAACGAGCATGGTAACAGACTAAACAATTTAGAGGCACTAGGAATTTAAAAAGCTGTAAAAACCAAAAATTAGACATATCAAGTAGTCCAATATTGGGTCTGTTTCCAAATTCCCAGTGCACCTTACCACCATGCCAGTTGATGCTTTGTTTCTCCAAATTTATTATTGTAACCCATTAGTCACATAATTATCTTTCGGTTTTTTCCATTACTTGCGCACTTAGGTTAATGTATTTTATGGCCGTTGATGTGTTTGTTATATTTGTATCATGTTGTCTCCCTCTATATTTTGTTTTATATAAGCACACATTATGACTTATTGTTTAGTATTAATTTGTACCCTGATGAGCTTGAGTGAAGCGAAACCGGTCGGTTCAAAAAATTAATAAAACTCGTGGTTTTAAACAAAAAAGTATTTTATTTTTTTATATTATATTTTATACTAGCAAGCCCGGCCACGCGTTGCTGTGGCTAATGAAACACAACGCCAACTGACAACGCCATTACCCAACCTTCTTAACCAACGCTATCTATTAATTTGCTTACTTATCAAATCCACACCTCCCGCTTGCCAGCCGGCTCCCTTTATATACTATATATTTCAACCAATTTACACAAAACCTTGACAAATTATATACATATTTTGGAAAATCGCATGAAAATCCGTAGCGTAGTTTAAAAATCTAAACGTACAGACAGCGGGAGCGACTTTGCTGTATACTTTGTAAAGAATATACTTTATATTTATTTATTTCTATTATAGAAACAAAACTATCCATAGATTACAATGGTTGTAAACCTTTTTTTAAAGAAAAATGAACGTCATCTTTGGGAATGCAGTGTGGTGGTTTTAAGAAAAGGTATTGGAGGAAATTCAGGGAAATAAAAAGGTATGAGGGGCAGGTAGAAATCTAGAAGTCAGTGTGTCCATGAGTTACAGACATATGAATCTATCCCTCCCGTTGCGGCGCAGCTGGAGACCCAGCGCGTTCTCTGCCAAGACCCGAAGACACCTCACCCTGTGAACCCGGATATCAATGCTAAATCATCAAACGTAGCGAACTACTTGGAGTGACTTATAACAGAGGTGCTGGTTATCCAATAAATGATTCCCGGTACGGCGGTACCCAAACTCGCCTCCAAAATTGGCATATATCCCGTATTAAATATTTCGTGTGGGTACCAGTAACACATTTCCATGTTATTTTGTGGTTGTTTTCAATTGGAGAGGCGGGTTTGGGTACCGCCGCCCTGGAAACCATTGAATGAATAACCGACATTCCCCTCATAGGTCACCCCAAGTGGTTCGCTACGTTTGGTGACTTTGCAGAAGTGCCCGGGTTCATGTAAAAAAAACAGAGTGTGCAATTCATACACGATAGACGTGAAACCTTCAGAAAGCTAAAGTAGAGAAGAGTGGGGGGGGGCTACTAAGCACCACACAAAGAGGAGACCGATTATACCATAATTTACTCTCCCAGGCTAAATCCTATAGATGTAT
This sequence comes from Limnephilus lunatus, assembly GCA_917563855.2. Taxonomy (NCBI): domain Eukaryota; kingdom Metazoa; phylum Arthropoda; class Insecta; order Trichoptera; family Limnephilidae; genus Limnephilus; species Limnephilus lunatus. Next base: position 25,013,767 of record OU830595.1, on the reverse strand, counting down.
GTATTCGTTTCTTTTTTAATGTCGCTTCATCGAGTTTCAAATCACAACGTTGCTGAAGAAGATTTCACTTGATAAAGGTGAACCAGCCACATCCGTCGCTCATGGAGGCCTTATTACTTATTTAATTCAACCACTGGAGCGACAGCGCAATTTAAAACTTTTTTCTCCGATTGCTCGATATTTTTTAGTGATCATTTTGAATATTTGCTGCCCACATTTAAAAAATCATACCTCCGAATTTTAATATGGAAACATACAAACTGATTATAGTTCTATGTAACCAACGAATTCACCTATCTTTTGTCGATTATCATATACTATCAGACCCAGCCACACGTTGCTGTGGCTAATTAAATACAACGCCATAACCCAACCTTTATAAAATCCACACCACCTGCCCGCCTGCCTGAATTGAATATTTGAATTTCTCGGCTTTTCTCTACTATAATAAACATATTCTATACATTTAAACCTTCCTCTTGAATTACTCTATCTATTGGTGAAAACCGCATGAAAATCCTTTGCTTAGTTTAAAAGATCTAAGTGCACAAACATTTTGAGCGACTTCATTTTATACTATGTAATGATTTGTAGGAATATATTATAAAATCGCTAACTTCTACTTAATTGCTTACAAATGAGGAAAAATTTGCCAAAATTGGCAGCAAAGAAATCCGAGGTTTTTTTAAATAGTGCTGTAAAAAAAGCGCTCCAGTGGTAAAAATATATTTTTAAACATTGTTTATCTACAAATTGAACACTCAACTGTAAATATATTTATCTTAGTTCTGCGTCCTTTTCAGTGATGAAATCATATTTCCGTGACGCAAATTGGATGCATATCCATCAAATTGATATGACTTAATCGTTTTGCTTCTGGAACCATAAATGCTTTCTAATTTTAATATTCGTGGTTTATTTATGTTTTCTAACGAGGCCAGCTCAAAACATTTTACCCAGTGGAGACCTCCGTAGCGCGGTAGTCTGTGCAGTATATGGTGGACCGTTAATTATTTAAGATGAAGCCATCCGAAATAATGCAAAATCATACAAAATCGTGTGTTTTTGTTTTGAAAATTTGATGGCTAAGAAGTATTATAGATGTTTTAATTAAATACTGTGAATAGAACACATCTTGGTCTTAGAAAATATTGAAATTTTTTTAACAAATCTTTTAATAAGCCTAGAAAAAACTAAAGTATTAGGTCCATATAAAAACACTTTCAAGTGCAAATTCTCCTACTTATCAACCCCTTTTCGTATATATTTTGATTGTATAACGTGGAAAATTCCGTTATTTTAATAATCATCTAAAATAAAAATTAATTTTTGCCTGAACTTCACAAAATAAAATATAATATGCATTTTCGAGTTGTTATTTTTGACATCAATCAAGACGGCCGGCACTCGATGAATATGGATTTTTAAATTGAACCTTATGCCATTTACCTAAGAACTACGCACTTGTCGCACCCATTTTGTATCAGTTCCGCCCGTCTGCAGTTGGGAATAAACGTTCCTAGGCTCTGCGTCGCTTGTTTCCGTGAAATCAATTTTAAATTTCCTTGTTATTACAATAAACTATGCGTAAGAAGGGAGAATGTTTTTTACAGGCCTATACGAAATCAACCTATAAAAAATAACTCTCAAATACATTTTCCAACCTTTCCAAAAAACCTTTTCTTAAGTATTTTTAAATTCCGCCCAAAAAGAGGCGTGGATTCCAAATTTAATTTATTCCTGGACTATTGAATCACCTTAAAGATGATTTTTTGATAAATCGATCTCTCAAGAGCTCTAGCACAGTAAAATCCATGAATTTACAATATCGGATAGATAGGCGTATCTTCACAGGCGAGCACGGCTTCATCGTTGAAAGCCGAACCGATGTTGACAGGAATAAATAAGAATTGACACTGTGAAATGTCAAACGCTGAACAATTTCGTACCAATATTAATAAATTGTCAATGTTGAATTGAAATATGCATTGGCAGTCCACATTTACTTCTTTGTGTTAAGCAGGAGTTAATTAGTTAATCAGGTCTTTAGTCATCATTCCACCATTTTATTTCTTCAAATATAGAACTGAATAAATTGACTGCGTCTTATATGCGTTATTTCAGGCTATGGGTCACGAATGCGACTTCTACCATTTCTATGAGCTTCGTTAGTTCAATCCGTTTATGCCAGTAAATTTGCATTGAATAACATTATTAAAAAGAACGTCTATATTGAGAGTTAACCTAAACTTATCTTGACAACCGTTATTGATAACCGACCATAGATGACAGATTTAGTCATTATCGTATTGATATAGGATTTTATCGATAGTCCTTCTAGGGGTTATCCAATGAATGGTTCCCGGGGGTTACCCATATTAATCTCTGACACTCATTTCTTTGTTCATCTATTCTAGATGCCCAAACCGCCCCTTTATTAATCTTAACCTTTGCGCTTATATCAACCTTATACTCTTTAAAAAAATATATTATAATATTAATTTCTACTTCGTTAACCAAAGAGGTCTAAATAATAAGCTCAAAATAAAATAAAATAAATTATTGCAGGAATGACAAAACATTTTAAACTGAAGAAAAAAGTGATAAATAAATTAATTAAGTAAAAGTTCTGCCACTTTTCATAACAGCTTTGTTGTCTGGTGTCCCATCGCGACGCGTCGCCGTTGAAATTTATTAAAATTTGTGTCTTTTGACTAAGTTTCAATTTTAACCCCTTAGCTGGGAAAACACAGAGAATATTATATTAAATGTTATACATATTTTATTAAATTAATGAAACGAATGAAGCGAGGGAAACGAATGAAGCGAATGAAACAAATGTTACGAATGGAACTAATAGAGTGAATTTAACGAATGGAGCGAATAAATTTAAGTAAACTAATGAAACGAGTGGAATGAATTGAAACGAATGAAACAAAAGACACGAATGACACGATTTTTTTTATTATTTTTATTTAAGCGACTATATAAAATAATTTTTACATACAAAATATAATGGTGAAATTAAGTATAAAATATTGTATTTCTTAGTCCTCCTCACTAGGGGGTCCTGTGCCGAGGCGGACTAAAGTTATATATATATTTATTTTTTTTAAAGAAAGACAAACATTCCCGGGTTACGAATAACCCAACAATGTTTGATAATCTCCTACTACCACCACAGGAAGCCGAAAATGTTGCTTGTGTTGTGATGGAGGACTTAGCCAGCCGAGAAATCGAACGCCCGGGTGGGACCCAAGCGCTATGCCCACTCAATATTAAGACAAATAAACCCCATGATTTATTTGTCTTCTATGTCTTTTTTAGTGTCTTCTTTAGGGTTTTTTCATTGACCTCTTTTAGCCATATTTTTATTCTTAATTTGTATTCATTAGGATTTTTTATTAGTTTCATGTCTTGGGGAGGGATGTTATGGAGTTTTGTTGCAAAGTATTTCCGAATGTGGTTTTATAACTTGGAATATTTTTTATTTCATTTTTATTCGATCTAGTGTTGTGCATACATGGTCTAGTAGAGGATTCATTATTTTTGAAAAGGTTCAATAATATATTTTATCGTTTGAATTAAAATGATTTATTATATATTATTTTTCATTTCATTTTAATTAAATTAATGAAATGAATAAAACTAATTAAATGAGTGAAACGAATGAAGCGAATGTTGTGAATGAAGCAAATGATGCGAATGAAGCAAGTGAAGTGAATGAATTAAATGAAGCTAATGAAGCGAATGAAGTTAATGATGCGAATGAAGCGAATGAAACGAATTAAACGAATGAAACGAATGAAGCAAATGAAACGAATGAAACGAATGAAATTAATGAAACAAATGAAACGAATGAAATGAATGAAACGAATGAAACGAATGTAGCAAATGAAGCGAATGAAGCGAACGAAGCAAATGAAGCGAATGAAGCGAATGAGGCAAATAAAGCGAACGAAGACAACGAAGCGAATAAATCTAATGAAACGAATGAAGTGAGTGAAGTGAATAAAACCAATGAAACGAATGTAACGAATGAAACGAATGTAACGAATGAAACGAATGTAACGAATGAAACGGATGAAGCGAATAACAGCAATGAAACGAATGAAGCAATGCAGCGAATGAAGCATTGGAACGAATGGAGTGAATTAAGCGAATGGAGCGAAGTTAACTAATGAAACTAACGAAACTAATGAAACGAATTACACAAATAATACAAATTAAGCGAACGGAGTGAATGAAGCGAATGAAGCAAATGGAACGAATGAAACTAATGAATGAAGCCAATGCAACGAATGAAACTATTTGTACGAATAATACTCATTCTCAATATCATTTGCACATAAGCGCACTTATGGGTTAATGTTAATTCGGGCAAAACTTTGGGTAAAATATATATATTTTACATATCATAAAAAATATGTAAAAATAGTCAAGTGAATTGTGAAAAATAATTATTTAACTTAATTGCATTATATGAACTATCACTGAGAACGTACGCGGTCGTCAATGGGTTAAATTGCGTCGAGGTAAATGAAAAAATACACAATGTCATAAAAATCTTGCGTTTTGGCAGATTATCAAATAAAAGCTGTATTTATTGTTATGAGGGACTGTCTAAAACAGCCGAGATAATATTGTACGAAATTATTATAATATTTCTTGTCGCCGATAACGGATATGATAAATAGTCCGAGATCTGAATAGGTAGGGACTTCCAAACCTTCCTCTACTGCATCTCCTTTCTTCACCGCACCATTCTGCCTCAGAACGTTAACCCAAATGGGGATGCCAAAGTCGAGTGTTCTAGACGGTTGGGAGCAGTTTTGTGCGGTATTCACATTTTTATTTTTGATTGGGTTGATTCGAAACACATTGTGTTCAATTTTGGAGGCGGGTGTGGGTACGATTTATTGGATAACCAAAGGACACCTCAAGTGGTTCGCTACATTTGGCGACTTGGCAGGAGTGCCCGGGTTCATGGTGCGTGGCTGACGGGCCGGATCGGGAGAGACTGGTGGAGGGAGGCCTAACCAGAACTCTTCAGCCAGACTCTCTTGCAATGCAGTGGAAGGGATGTATTCACTCCTGGACACATTGACCCCCAGATTCCTACCCATCATTCATACTTCTTTTGCTTCCCAGAACATCTTCTCCTTTCTTGCCTTAAAAAAACCCCCTACCCATGTCATCCTCAAAGATGACATAGGCCCTGAGGGAATATAAAAGAGAGTGCTTGAAATGCTTAGTTCTGATGGTATCATTCGGTTCAATCCTCTTTTAGCTGGGTCTTCGATCACTGCACAAGCAAAATCTTCCACTCAGGATGAAAACAAATTAATTTTGTCGGAATATTCGCAGTCGGAGAAATTTCTTTATTTTCATTAAAACATTTGCTGGAAGCAAGTGATGTCTGGAATGTCAGGGAATATAAACCTGTACAGAATTATTATTACATTTTGTAGATATAAACTGCTTTGTAATAGATTGTTAAAGAATAACAAATAACAAGAAACTAAATTGATTACTACAATTAATTTATAACAAACAGTGAGCGTTTGGTTTTGAAATGTGAATATGCTTTGTTCCTACCGGAATGCCATTTATTCTGTTCCTACCTCTTCCTAACCATCATCTTGCTGGAAAAGTATTTGATATTTGGAACAATAGCAAAGAAAATTAGTGAAAATTCGAGTGCATTTGTATTTGTTTTGAAGACAGATGAAGGTTTGGAACTACCTTGGAAGCAAGTTGTTGGTGTTTTTCGTGACCACCTCGGAAGTATACAATATTGTACGGTTCCGCGACTTTTGATCCCGCTACAAAATATCCTTGACAAAATATCCCCGACAAAATATCCTAACCTAACCTAACCCGACAAAACCTAACCTAACCTTAACTAACCTAACCCAACAAAATCATTTTTCAAATTTAAATTTTAAACTTAACCTGACTTAACCTAACCAAACCTAACTTAACACAATAAAATCTTTCGGCGCCAAATGCTTTAATTCTTTGCTCTGTCTTCTTCCTTCCTTGTCGAAGGATGTTTATGTTGAGGGATATTTTGTCGGAGGATATTTTGTCGTGAATATTTGGTCACGGGGTGAAAACGTCCTTGACGCGATTTTTCCCAAAAACTACACTCTAAAAATTATCCAATTATTATTATTATTATATCTACTGCGTCTCGTACAAAATGACGAGTGTGGGAACGTGCGTCACTCGTCTTCAGTTCAAGTAGCAAAACGTTAAAAAAAAGTTAACAAAACTCGACGGCGAATGGCAGACGTCCAACACTTCTCTTTCTTCCACTTCCCTCCGGCAACTCCAGAATTATCCTTGAGGGGAGCATTTAATTGTAGAGGATGAAGTGTTGTGATGAAAATCAAATTGGAAAAAATCAATCCGAATAAACAAAGTTTTTTGAAGTGAAAACCTCCTTAATTTGAATATGAAACTTGATTAAACGAAAAATAGCGACACTAAAAAAGATAAACACATAAATCTATAGGATTAAGCCTGCGAGAGAATGACATAGACATACCTAGACTAATCGGTGTTTTCTTTGTGCGGTGCTTCGTACAAAAAATCTTAATCAATTTTCAAACTTGGTAAAAATATTATAATTTTGTATAGCCTACTTAATAAATAATAACGTTTATATTGAACAAAATGAATAAAAAACATCAGATTTTTTTGGTTATTCTCGATAAGTTATTATTTCAATTTTTTTCAGTTTTGTTGCTAAATCCTTAAATAAAAGTTTTTTTTTTCAATTTTGAACTTTCTAAAACTTATAGTTTTTTTTAATCTTTTTTCTAGTTTGAAATCAAATTATTGATATTTTTAAATACGTAAGTACTTGCATTTCAAATAAAAAAAACTTACAGGTAATTTTGTCTGGTTTCTAAAATAGATAGTATTAAATACTATTTTAGAAACCAGTTTTATTTTTACATCTTTAGAAATAAGAAATTAGCGTATTAAACATGTAAAATTGGTACCGACCTTGGAAAAAATCCGAATTTCGAAGAGAAATTATTATTAATAACAGATGAGCAACTCTCTTTGGCTGGTGTTAAACTTTTCATGAATTATTTTTTGTCACTTACTAAGTTTTCACATACACAGTTTATCAATTGTATAAAATATTCATCGAGTTCAACCGTTTTTTTTTTACTAAGGCTGTTAGTGTGTGTTTTACAATTCTATCAACGTATAATTTCATGTAATTTTCTTAGATCCGTTTTTTAATCTATTCAACGAGAAATTTTCTTGAACACATCCTCTTTCCCTATTCTCCACCGACTCTCTTGTGCACTTCCAAACGGCCAAAACGCGTTCAGTTCCAATCCAAACCCACCGGGTTCAACTCCGAACCGACCGCGAGAGAAGTTATGGTATCTAGCGAACCTTAAACCTCTCTCTCTCTTCGGGTATATCCGACAATATTCGGTAAAGTTCGGAAAATTTCGGAAAAATCGTGTTTTGTGAAATATTGTAATAATATTTGACGCACCCCGTTTATAAAAATCTTTTTTTCTATGATTCAAACGGATTTTAGTTTTGTGTGTTGTGACAGCGTTTACGCCTTGAAATTAGATTTTTTTTTTGAGAGTTTGTTTTTTTTTGGTTTTTTGGAATCATGCAACTTCAACACTTCCTTTAAAAATCATTAAAAGTGATGAAAAATGTTAAAAAAAGGGTCAAATAAGTTACGTTACGTTAGGTTAGGGTTAGGTTTTGTTAGGGCTATTTAAAAAAAAATCTTGACCTTTATTGACTTTTCCAATGGGTCTTCAAATGCCACTTTCTTGGGTTGACATGGCAACGTTTTTGTTATCGTTTGTCATAATTGGACAAAATTCGAAGATAGCTGTTTCGCCTTAAAGTTTTTTGTGTAAAAAACAAGTTATAAATTTTAAAACATCGATTTTTATCGTTTTATTTGTTTAACGACTAGATTTTAATAGTTAGGTATTTCTCAATCCATCCGATGAAAAACCACCTGCTTTTGTCCAAGCGTTGTTTTGTTCAATCCAAGTGTTGTTTGAAATGGCTTTAGCCGTGTTTGGTGACTACATTTGTAAGTCCAGGTATCTACCTACTTTCTAATCTCGGTCTTTCTCATCTTTTTCCCTTCACCGCATCCTTCAGCCTCACAACATACGCCAATTGAGGATGTTATAGTTCCACTGGTTCCGGGCAATTGGGACTTTTGTGCGGTTTTATCATAAAAATCAATTCCAAGAGTCTGTGACATTCAAATTCGAGATTTTTTAAACATTAATTTCAAACAGGAGGCCCTGAGAAAAGTAATTCTCCAAGTAGGGCTTGTGTCATCTTTAAGTATGCTGTGTGGAGGGTCTTTTTAGGAAAGGAAGGAGAGGAAGTTCTGGGAAGGAAAAGTTCCCGGTCCGGCCTGCTATGCTGCTGGTGGGCAGACGCATCCGCCGCTAAGACCCGGACAGACCTAACCCCATGACCCGGGCACCCCTGTTAAGTGACCAAACGCACCGAACCACTTGGGGTGACCTATGGCAGAGGTGTTGGTTATCTAATTAATGGTTCTCGAGGCGGCGGTACCCATACTTGCCTCTCAAATTGAAGATAGAATGTTTTCAGGATGAAGGGAGTGAGGTCTGGACGAAGAAGGGAAGAGAAAGGTTGGGAAGTACCCGGCTATTGAAATCTGGTCACTGAACATGGATAAAGCCATTTCAAACAACATTTAAATTCTGAATGGTGGCCTTTCCAGTGCTATACTACAACCATTTATCAAGGTGAACCTTAAGGCGATATCAATATTTTAGATTAATCTTTACTACGAATCGGTTTACATTACGAATGCCAACAAATATGTTTTGGATAAATTGAAGCTGTACCTATCGTTTCGCTTGAATAGAATTTAAATATAATTGTTAATTACTTCATTCAAAATATAAGCGTACACTACTAAAAGAAAAAAAAATCATTAGAAATATACGAACACATATAGGTAACAACTTAAAAAAATAATAATATTATTCCAAATTATAAGTGACAGTCTCTCATGAGAGAAAATCGGGCGGCGTTTTGTTTATTCAAACGTATTCCCCAATTTCCTCTCTGGATTTTGAAACTATTGCAAATGATTTTTAAGTATCATATAGATATCGACCACTAGCGTGTCGAAACGTTTTGCTTTTTTTAATAAGTTACTTCTTATAGGAGTTGGGACCCTCCAAACATCGTTAAAATTGCCTGTTTTGATCGCAATCAACAGACGTTCAGTATACAAACAAGACAATGTATTTTTTAAGAAAGCAAAACGTACAGAAATATAATATTTTCTTCTTATACAGTTGGTAAAAGAATCTTAAAAATCGGTCCAGTTTTGGAGTCGAAAAATGGGAATATGGAACTTCGATTTTAACGATTTTATTTAGGTATTATCAGCTTGAATTGCAGTTTTCTTTGGCTAACTATTCAGGGGGGGGGGGGAAGGGCAGCAGTAACAGCAACAGTTTAAAGGTAAATTTCTCGGCGCCCTTAATAAACATTTTTTCTTACCTTAGCTCAAAATTCAACCGTTTGTAGTCACCGTTTGCAAAGCAATTTTTTTGCCTGTTACCTATGTTCATGGTGATACAAGGAAAACATTTTTGGTACCTATATTATATATTAAATCAAACAGTATTAATAGCCTTGCGGCTGTCGTACACACTCGATTCACAAATAGATGCAAACGGACGTGCTGCTATCTTATTTATTAATACGCCAAAAAAGCTACTTTTGTAATTCGGTTTCGAATTCAAGAATTCTTCAAAGGATGGCGCCTCTTACGTTAGCAGGTCGCATGAGGACGTGCACCTGTAAGTATTAGTACGACGGATTTGTAGAATTTCAGTCCGGATACGGAAAGATTGGCAGCAGTACTTAGAGTATCACGCGGCTATATACTACATATGACGTAATTGCCTGGTCGTTGTTACTTTGTCCCGGTGATTAGCTGTCACTGGATCACAGTGGATCCGAGGAACTGGCTATTTTTGGAACCAGTAGGTACCTATCGTATTTATCAAATGGTCACGAACAATCAAACTGGGCGAATCCGAACCAAAAGCCGCCCGCAAGGCCTAGCAGCAAGAACCTGCGGATCGTTTTTTAACTGCTAGTTATATATATTAAATGTTTTTGGGTAAAATTAGTAGAACTCCATTTCATTTTTTAAATTTAATTAAATTAAATAATAATAATGTGATTATCAAGTTATGCCAGTATTTTAGGGTTTATTTTTGTTACAGCTGTTTCGGTTTACAAGGCCATTTTCAAACATATATTTTTGTCTTGTGTATAACTAAAAACAAAACACAAAAAACACCCGGATGCAAGATGCAAGAACATTAAAAATATCGCGTCTCATATAAATAAACAAAGAAAGCTCATTTAACTTGGTTTATTTTCATTCCTACCGTCTCTACATCCGTCAGGGCGCAACGGGAGGAGTAAATCCGGCTTTAGGATAGGTCAAAGATAAAGCGTGTGAAAACGGGACACATGTTAACGCTTTTGTAGAACTAACTAACCATCATGCCGTTTCTTCGCAGGGGTAGGCAGCGAGGATGACCACCAAGCAACTCGGTCTTGACATACACTGCTTGCTTCAATCATATTCATACATCTTCTCATTGGTATCCTTATTTTTTTCATATGAATTCCTCACAAGAGTCTTGGCTGCTCCCGTCTGGAGCCAGTGAGTCCATATCATCTCCAATTGGGGTATGTTGTGAAACTGAAGATAGTGGGGAAGGGAAAGAGATGTGGAAGAGGAAGGTAGGAAAGTACCTGGCTATTCAGATCTGGTCACCAAACACGGCTAAAGCCATTTCAAGCAACGTTTCAATTCTGAGTGGTGGTCTTACACAAGAGCGTTACTGACTGAGAGTATCTTCCACTCTGGAACGTGAAGCAAATATGCTATATCGACCCATTCTGCATCTGTCACGGTAACGTCATGCGATAATGGGATCAGCAGTAAGCTACTTTAGAGTTTATTATTGCATGACGTTTCCGCGATAGATGGAACCTTGTTATTCCAAAGGGTCGTTTCATATTATTTTAAACATGTAAAATTGTGAATTAACACAAATTAATTAAATCATGTATTTCATAAAAAATACTTTGAAAAATCGTGTTCCGGGTGTTTTTTTTTCGCAATTTGTCATAATGTCGGCAACTTGTCATCGCTCCCGAGCACGACTGCAGGCCGCTAACGAACGAATAATAATAACAAAAACTGTATAAAGTTCAAAATCTTCTACTTACGAACCCCTTTTCGGTTGTGGTTTTATTGTATAATGTGGGAAATTAAATGTTTTAGAAAATGATCGTAAAACATTTAAATATTTGTGACAAATATATTAAATACGTTGAATAACAGAACCAACCATACATGGGTTTTATAATTGTTGGAGCCAACTTTGCGATTTTTCAACTTGGAAAATGCATAGAAATTAGTTTTTTAAAATAACGCATATATTTTTATAGACTAAAAACCAGTGCTCATGGGATATACGAATATGTTACTTTTCGATGAATTATAAGGAAGGTAAAATTTATTTGATTAATTTGCATTAATTCACAATTTTATTCATTTAAAAAAATATACATATAACGACCCTTTGAAATAACAAGGTTCCATCTATCGCGGAAACGTCATGCAATAATGAACTCTAAAATAGCTTACTATAGATCCCACTATCGCATGACCTTACCATGACAGATGCAACCTTGTTATTCCAAAGGGTCGATTTGGTTTAATTTTTTTTTTTTTTTTTCTTTATTCATTGAAATTTTTATTTATTACATAGATTGGGTATTTTTAGAGTTTTTGAGTATATATGCGGCACGTTCCAGAGTGGAAGATACTCTCAGTAACGCCCTCGTGTAAGACCACCAATCAAAATTTAAACGTTGCATGAAATGGCTTTAGCCGTGTTTGATGACCAGATCCGAATAGCCAGGTACCTCCCCACTTTCCGCTTCCCCATCTCCTTCTCCTCCCCACTATCTTCACCCTCACAATATACCCCAATTGAGGATGCAATAGTTTCACTCTAGACTGGAAACATTGGGACTCATGTGAGGAATTCACATTTAAAACGCTGTCACAATGGCTGTCAAAAAATTTTACTTTTTTGAGGAGATTTAATATAATAAGTAAAAAAATCTTTGAATAAAAATAACAAACTGGTTGCGTCTCTTATTAATTTACTGTTTGTTTAGTGTTCGTATAACTTTTTTTGTTTATGCAAGTTCGGCATTCCTTTCGGACGAACATAACAGCAGTATTTAGTAGCTAAAGTGTGCGTAAAAAGTAGTCTGGTTACTAGATTCACGAGTGTTCCTCTATTGCTTTCAATTCGCGCAGTAAATAACTCGAGAGTGGTTGAACATTGAGCAAGATGCTCGTTTAATGTTAAATATAAACCAGTCTGTAAGTTTACAAGTGTTTGGACAGAAATAACCCGCTTCTCCTCAGTACCAGGTACTCCAATCCGTCCAGCATTCTCTAACAAACCACCTCCAGTAATGCTGAGTTTCTTCCGTAAGAAAGTCAGCTCGAAGTGGAGCCAGGATGGAAAAAATAACGCAGAAAGAGATGAAAAGAAAGCCCTCAAGTCTTCGACAAGTGGTACTGAAAAATTTAAAGAATCTACCGAGCAGGTGCTCGGGATATCCCAAAATACCAGGGACTTAGCGCTAGACAAATCCGCCAGTAGTTTAGGCGAGAGTGCTCCGGATAGGCGGGGTTCCGTCGGAATCGCCAACGATACGAATACGAATGTTTGTCGCGGTGTTTTAACACCTGTTATTAGTAAGAATCAAGTTGTTCAAGGAATAAATGGTGTAAACAACGCGTGGCAAGGGAACGAGCAAGCGGAAGACGCAGTTGTGTTCAGAAACGCACGTGACAATGCACCTAACACGCGACGAAGTGTTGTTGATTGTGGTTCGTTTGATCCTAATGTGAATGTCAGAGGTAAAAGAGAAGGAAGTCACACGTTGGATCGCTTTCAAAGAGTGGCTAAGGACGACTCAAACAAACAATCAAGAACGAGTAAAGAAGTTATTAATTTGCTTTTGCCTAAGGATAGTTTGAGCTATAAGAAGGAGGATTCTTATCTTTCGAAAACTGGGGTTCAAAGTTTCTTAGATATCATGGCCGGAGGAAGAAAGAAACGAAACAAAGGCAAGAAGAACCAATACAATAATAACAACAGGAGAAGTTGGTCATTCAACGGACACAAGTCTAAGATAGACGCAGTTTTAGATGTAAATGTTGACGAAGATAATGATTGCTGTGGAAGTGAAGGCGATGCGAAAGTGAAGCAAATTGAACTACAAAGGTCCGCGAGTGTTTGCCAGGCTAATGAAACTTTAACGAGTTTGAGGCAGGCCGTCCCGACAGCTGTCGTGTCGCAGGATTCACGTGAATGTCAGGAGGTGGACTGCGGTCAGGGTCTTGACTCCGCGAAGACACCTGCCTGTGCGAGCGTCTGGAGCGGGGCTGGGTCGCAGGGAGAGCGGGAGGACCCGTGTGACGCGGTCACGGAGCCCGGGAGCCGTGCCAAGACTGGCGAGCCCGTGGGCAGCGAGGCAGAACTGCACGGCCGCGACTCTCCGCTCCAGTCTAGTCGGGTTAGCGCGAAATGCGACACCGGACTGCCACCACAGAGCGATGAAAGCCCCGCGGACTTTGTCAAATCTCTCATTCTAGAAAAGTATAAGAATAACCCCCAAAGTCGGAGGAACTCAGACTCGCGACAGCAGGATGGTGTAAATATACCGCAAATAGACTGCGCGCAATCCGAAATAGCAGATAGTTCGATCTGTATCGTGGATAATACAATTTCACACACTATTTCGACAGCATCCATTCACGCTGAGAATAGAGAGTGTTTATCAGATAGTTGCACTAATAACCCGGCGGCCGCGATGGGCGCTACGGACAGCAAGCCGGGAAGTGGCACCGGGAGTGGGAGTGGTGACAGAGGGACACAAGACAATACACTTCGGAAAGCCGAAAATATACCTGGCGACAGTGATTACGTAGTTTCGTGTGGGGAGTCTCGTGTGCCTATAAATTTTACACAAACAGATTTCCAGGAGACAGTTTGCGATAGCGAGCAGTTCGGCGACGTCGCTCCGAGCGAACTATGTGAAACTGCGATTTCTAGTGGTGAAAACTCTTCCGAATTCTGTGAACCGGTGCACGACAGTGAGTCACTCAGACCTGACCTAGACGCTAGAGACCCTCCCTCAGAAATGCCGGAGTCAAAGGACGGCGAAACTACAAGACTGAAGAATATTCTGAGAGAGAGTATCGCAGAAGATGGGAAAGTAGCCAATAAGAAACACGTAACATTCCACAGCGTTATCGACTTCGATGACGGTGAAAAGGTCAACGACGATATCTTGCTCGATGATGATTCCGTTGTCGAAGACTCGTTCGCCTCGCTAGATGACGAAGATGATGACGAGGTAGAATTCGATTCGGACACAGCAGACAACGAAGAAGTTCCCGACCCAGTTTACAGAATCACAGACGCCAACAACAAAACGATAACGAACGAAATTGAGACAATTGGCAGAGACTGCCCCAGCTGTAAAAGCGATGACTCTCCTACGATCAAATGCACGGAAGAGAGTGAAAAGCTGGTCACAGTTATTAATAGGCACGATGAAGATAATGCAGACCTCTTCACAGACGCTGAAGACGAAATCGAAGTAGAAAACAATGAAAACTTAGGACTTGAAAACAGCAGCACTGAAGAACTCCCGGAATCCGTTGACGAAATAAGCTCAGAATTATCCGAACAAGCACAACCTATAGAAAAAGATGCATTTAATACCATCATCGAAGTGAAAGAAAGTGTTGCAGAAGTCCAGGAATCCAGTTCGGAATATGAAGATAGTAATAGTGATAACAGTGAAACGGAAGATGAAAGCAGTGTTGAGGGGGAAGCAAGTGAGAAGGAATCCATATTCGATAGTGAAAAGGTGATTGAGGAAGTCAGGAGCCAATACACGGCTAAGGTAGAAGAAGAAGAAGACGATGATTCTGCGTACGCCGAACTGCTGAAGGTGGTGGAACGACAACTCATGTATGTATCAATGTTACGTCACAAGAATTTTTTACACACATTTATTAATGTTTTTACTGTTATCAAGTTTACGAGTGTAACTCCATTTTATGTTTGAATTTTATATCAATAATATTATTATTCAACTTCTAAAAATCATGTACTTATCTATCAACGAGTTCTGTTGTGAAATTATAAATATGCATGACAGCTGTTTTGCCTTCAGAGACATTATCAAACTGTGGTGAAGCCACATGCATAGTCTTATACATTGTTGGTGTAATAAATACGTATGTCAAATAATTTACTTAAATAATTCCCCTCATAGAATATGTCATCTTTGGGGATGCTTCACACAGCATTTATGTATGTATTTTTTAGGAAAGGAGGGAGAGGAAGTTCTAGGAAGTATAAGGGTATGAGGAGTAGGTAGGAATCTGGGGGTTAATGTGTCCAAGAGTGACGGACGTATGAATCCATCCCTCCCACTGCAGTGGGAGGTGATGGGTCGAGAGAATCCGACTGGAGAGGTCAAAAAGTCAAACTAAACCAGTCTCTCCTGATCCTGCCTGCATCGCATTAGATGGGCAAACCCATCCGTTGCCAAGATCTAGACAAATATCACTCTATGAACCCGGGCACCCCTGTTATTAGTTATGTATATGTCTCAAACATTTAAAAAAAAAAAAATCAGTCAAAAGTTGTTTTGAATTTGGCTACAACTGTCTCAAAGAACTATTGTAAAATTTATTTAAATATGTCTACGTCTTTGGGAAACACGATAACGTCATAAAGTAATATTTTAATGTTACGTGTGGTTAAATTATCTACGTGGGAATTAACAAGAACGTAGCCTATGACACGTGGAAAAATATCTCATACATTTGCACGCCCACGTTTCGGGAGAGTTGCCAAAATAGTACCGATGCTTCGTACGTTTGAGTGCGCACAAATCTATACGAGATACGCATATTGTATTTTTATTTGTTACAACAATCATAATACTAGCGCAGACCTGCAAATCACGGGATAGTATGAATTCTTGACAAATCAGTTCCAATTTTGAAAATGACAATTTATGATTGTAATTTTTTGTTGAAATATTATATAATATGTTTGTAGGTAGGTACCTAGGCACTTGCTTTATCGCGTATCTGAATTCTTCTCAGAATCAGTTGCAAGTTTTAAATGAAACTTAAATTCAAAGCGAATTTGTGTTTTATTGAATCAGATTTCTCGCACGGCACAGACAACCGAAATAAGAATGTTCGATAATTGGTGATAAAATTCCTAAACGTCTAGGGCCGATCCTAGGGCCGATTATAGGGCCTAGATTCTAGGGCCGTTACAGCTTTCTGTCAAATTTTGATCAACTCAAATAACATGGCAGTTATGCATAAGTATCTTAAAAATATCCGTCAAAATCTAAATGTATCCAAAAATATCCATAATTATCCGAAAATATCCATATATTCGTGTATCCAAAAATATCTGTAAATACATATCTATAAATATCCGGAATTAAACATATTATTATCATTTTCGAAATATGTATATATTTTTTTTAAATTCGGACATAAAACAAATTTTAAAAATGGCTAATCTCACGTTTTTTACTAAAATTACTTATTTATTGTTATCATGTTTAATTTGTCATATAGCACTCTCTTTAAAGTTTACCTTTAAAAAAAAGTTTAATTTGTAGAACTCCATTTTAATTTTTATTTCTTTTATATATTCAATAATATTAATTTAATAACAATATTATTGAATATATAAAAGAAATAAAAACTAAAATTACTGAAAACAAAAAAAAAATAAAAACACTCACATATTTATTAGGCAAATATATTATAAACGTTGATCTCTTTTGTCGTTTCTTGTAAAAATAATTATTAAAAAGTTTCGGAATTTTTTTTAAATTACGATTGGAAACTTTGGTTTTATAAGGGTGTAACTTTTAAATTTGAATATAAAGCGTGATTTTTTTGTTGTTAGTTTTTGGGGTATTATGCCGTGTTGCGCTAACTCCTTCTATAGCCGACGTTTCGGACAGAGTTAAAGTGTCCATCATCAGGGCAGATCCGGTAGATCCGACGATGTGTGATCCAGGAGATCAACCGGATCTGCCCGGATGATGGACACTGTAACGCTGTCCGAAACGTCGGCTATAGAAGGAGGTAGCGCAACACGGCATAACACCCCAAAAACTAACAACAAAAATGCTTTTGGCCGTGAAAATCTAAAAACTTATCATAAAGCGTGGTGTTTTTTCTTTCTAACACCGTTTATCACACGTTTCAAGCCATTATAATAAGGGAGACACGAAGATTTCCATGGGTCCTGTATTAGTTGTTTCGAAAAGCATACAAATTAGCCTGTGGGGTTAAATCATGATTTAAATTTGATTCAATAAAATATAATTTTCCAGATAAATATAATTTATCCTAAGACCCTGAAAAATACGTGAAAATGAAAATTGCAACATTTGTTTACAAAATACACAACTTACGAAATTTTGAATTGGCGTTCGGCGTGATGTTCGTAATAATTCTTAGACAGAAATTGTAGAATTTTTCATCTAGTCGTGAACAAATTTAGCTCCCCGTGTCAAATAATTAATCGCTTCTGCGTGTATGTTGTTGATTGTTGATTGATTAACGACCTGATCATGTGGCTGTTGCGAACTAAAATAATACAGGAGTGTTAATTGAATAATAAAGTTAAGAACTTTACGAAACGTGTGCTTCAACAACTTGTTGAAATTTCAGCAAGTATTTACGAAAGAAATTTAGTTTCTAGACAAAATGATATCATGTAATCAAAAAATTACCGTTTGACCTCCATTTTCTAATAGATTCGTTGTTTTTGAACGTATCTCAAAATGAAAAACGGATTTTATTGTTTGGCACCAGTGTATGGCTTAACAGAAAAAGGCAGCTCTTGTGCCTGATAAGGGAGCCACCGTTCTTACTTAGGGTGTATCGTATAGTCTTATAGATATTATAAGGGCGAAAGTTTGTATAGATGTGTGTTTGTTATTCTTTCACGCAATAAATACCGAATGAAATTTAAAAATTTGTTGACTAATCGAAAGCTACATTATTTGCGAGTAAAATAGTCTATATATATTGGTAAGCTCTGGTGTGATGAATAAGCTGTGGCGTTATGAAATTATTTATTATAAGTTTATTGGCAAAGCGTGTTGCTAAGTAAATGTTTGACGTGGGCTGTCATTTTGTTATTTCAAAAATGTTTTGTATATAATAATAACTTTAATATCAGTTTTTTTTTAAAGCTGTTTAATTTTATTTATTGATGAAACAATACAGTTGATGATACGTGCAATTCAAAAATGAGGTTATTATAGTTTTCTATGACTTGGTAAATATGATGCGAGTTTTTTTTTTTAATTAAGTTATATTATAATAAATTGTTTTCCATTTCTCATAAGTAAAAAAAAACCTTGAAACCTTCGTTATTTTTTTCTTAACACATTTTATATAATGGAAGCTGGCTTAAATATGTCATCGACATTTGGTACTGGAAACAATTTAACAGGTGATTGTATCAGTGGCGTAGCGTGGGTGTCGGCCGCCCGGGGTGGAGGAAGATTTCGCCGCCCCCTTACTTGGGTACTTCAAGCGCCGGCGGGTGAGGGGGGGGGGGGGGTTGGAGTATGTTTTTTTATTACGACCTATTTATTTATTTTTAACACCAGCCGATTTTTTAATAATCATATCTGACGAGTATTCTTCCAACGAAAATCATGTTTATTAATTGTAATACAAATTTTATAACTGCTGTTGGAAATCATTACGTATGCAACTGAAATGTAAAGCTTCACTCAGTAAACGATGAATCTGCAACTCGTTATTTAATTTGTCGTTGTATTCTGAACACAAAACCATTTTGTTTGCGGTGAATTAAAACTACTAAAATGGTTTTTATTTGATTCTGGCATTAAATAAATAGTCTGCAATTAGAATTTTATAACTGCAAATCGAATAAGAGTTTTTTTTAGTCAGCAGATGAATCAAACTGGAACTTTACATTCTGAACTGGTTTAAATTAAATCTATACCTGGCGAATTACAACTACACTCAGAACATGAAAACGGTTTTTCTTTGATTCTGGCAGGACAACATACAGTCTGCAACTAGAATTTCATAACTGCACTTCGAATAAGATAATTTTTTCCTTCGAATTGTGATAGCAGATGAATCCACAATTGGAATTTTACATTCTGATAATTGGTTTAACCCTTCGAAAAATAAGAAAAAAATATCTATAAACTTTTGCCTGTAAAGGTTAGCGAAAAAAAATCCCGGTTCTTACCATGCATTTTAAATGTTCCTTTTTATTGGTTATTTTTTTTACCCTTTTTGCAAAAAGCAAAATTGTTCAAAAATATAGATAAAATAATATCTTCAACGTGCTTATTATAACATTTTTGTTTCTAAATATTGAAGTTTTGATATTGGAAATGTAAATTGGTTCAAAAATACACACCTTGGAATATTCGAATTAAAGTGCTTAAAATAAAATAAACTTAAATTTTAAAAACAATTTTCTTTTCTTAAAAAAAATTGTAATAACTTCACTTTTTATCGCATTCATACAATTTTATTTTAAAATAAAACGTGTGGGACAACTTGAGGCTCCTGTGATTAGACGGGTTAAATTAAATCTATATGTTGCGAATTAAAACTACACTCAGAATACAAAAATGGTTTCTCTTTGATTCTGGCAGCACATACATAATCTTTCGAAATGTATCAGCAGATGAATACACAACTGAAATTGAATCGTTACATTCTGAAAACCATTCTGATTTTAATTAAGATTGAATCTGTTTGCGAGTTCCCAGCTTATATTATTATTGACTATAATAAATAATAAAAGAAAGAGTTGGATTCGTAAAAGAAAATATTGTAGAACATTTTCAGACTATTATTATGCATTTCAAAAAAATAACTTACTTTACTGAAATTTTATTTTTCTATTTTTTTATTAATAAATTAAAGCCTGAACAACGAATCAGATAGTCAAACATACAATTACAAAAATAAAAATGTAAATAAAATATTTATTTCTCACGTCGCGTCGCTAGTCACTCAGGATCCAGCAATGAATGAAACTTTCTTAAAATTGTCGATCACATCACATCGTCCACGTCCACCTCTCCCAATCATTCTCACTGTAAATTAGTCAGAAGCAATCCAAGCGCAAAACAAAATACGGGGAATTCTTGCAATTCGCTACACACGGTGTTGCCAGTCACTACAGTGATCAAGATGACATTATTATGTATTCATTTAAAGAAATTGTATTCCCATGTTTCTTCACAGAATATGTAATGAAAAATTTCGTGATCTTTTCTTGTTAGTAGTTAGTTTTTTTTTGTATTACTTTAATGATGATTCTTTGCGAATCTTTTACTGAGTTTAGATTGTTTTTGTAAGATCCTCCCCAACCTATAATTCCGTAGATAAGCAAAGAGTGAACAAGAGATGGTGTGCATTTTGAATGCGCGTTTTCATCCCGCGCCAAAATATCCCACGAACGAAACATCCCCAAACCAAATATTTACTAAAAATAAACCTAACCTAACCTAACCTATCAAAAAAAATGGGACCAAAATAATATAGACATGCGCAAAGACAATAAATTATTGTTCAAAAATAGTAAAATGGGACAAAAATAATACAGACATCCTGTAAAGACAATTAATTTTATTGTTCAAAAATTGTTAAATGGGACAAAAATCATACAGACATCCTGTAAAGACAATTAATTTTAGTGTTCAAAAATAGTAACATGGGACAAAAATAATACAGACATCCTGTAAAGACAATAAATTTTTGTTCAAAAATATTAAAATTGGACAAAAATAATACGGACATCCTGTAATGACAATTAATTATTTTTCAAAAATAATAAAATTGGACAACAATAATGCAGACATCCTGTAAAGACAATTAATTATTGTTTGAAAACAGTAAAATGGGACAAAAATAATAAAGACAATAAATGAGTGTTCAAAAATAGTAAAATGGGATAGAAATAATACAGACATCCTGTAAAGACAATAATTGTCTTTACAAGACTTCTGTATTATTTTAATCCCATTTTTGTTAGGTTAGGTTAAGTTTTAGTAAATATTTTGTGGATCTTTTATCAGTAGAATATTTTGTCGGAGGATATTTTGTCGGAGGATATTTTGTTGGGGATATTTTGTCGCGGGATGAAAAGTTCTGTGGAACCATTATACATAGCTATATTGATGCGTTGATTGTCGATTGATTGATCGTTTTGACACGTGGAACAACAAATCAAAATAACACGCATTTATATTGGCGACGAAAATAGTAACGCGCTTATGTAGCATGTGCTTTTGGGTTGAACACGTGTCAATCGATAAACAAAAACAATAAAACATTATTTTTGGCTTGTCAGTCTTTTTCTATCGCCATGTTTGATCGGTTCACTAACGTGTTCAAGTAAGCGAATTTTATTTTTTAAACAAAATACTTATTTCGGTTGTGTATCTGTTTGTAACTATGGTGTAATGTGAATGCTGCGAGCGAATTATGGACAGTCTATGGACATTTAAGTTTGAATTCTAATATTTTTAATTCAATAATAATTGTCAATCCTACAATACAATATAATATCCCGTAAGTTTTCACGGATCTGTGTTAACTGTATGGTAACAGTAGTGTAATTACTGTTGTTGTTTGTTTTGGTAGCAAATTATTCGTAATATTTATTTTATTACCAGTTTACAAATAAAATAAACAACGATTTCTTCTCGTGGTCATCGTAATTTTAGAATCAAGTGTACTTGATACAGATATACACATAATAACATAAATGGAAGAAAAAAAATACGAAAATAATACATCATAAAAGAATGTAAACCAAAAGATAAAAGATAAACAAAATAAATTAAAGTAAAACAATATAATGAGAATAAAAACGAAAATGAATAAAAAAAAATGATTAGGTAAGTCCCGGCTCCAGCGTTTCTCCCGGTTTGTTGCAAATTTTCATTAAATACTTTAAGTTTTAAAGCTTTTAAAAGAATATATGTTATTTTTGTAGATAATATCCATACATTCCCTACGTCAAAACTGCCATTATATTGAATTCCCTCAATAGTAAAAAAATATTAATTACAAGATCTCATTAACTTCTTAATTAACTACAATTTAGTTTTTAAAAAGTATATGCGAAACGCCAATGTATATTAAAGTTAGTATTTCAAATATAAATTGTCAATTTATTAGTATCTATCTTTAATTTTAGCTTTTCCGTTTGATATTTAGGAATGTTAATCTATAGGCAGATCAGCCAGTGTTGCCATCGTATATCGATTTCTTGTTTACTTTCTGTTTATATCTGTCTGGCTATCAACAGTTCAGCCGTGCTCGGGAAAACGATTTAAAATCATCGGTAGTTACGCCTGTAGACGCTTTTATAATTAACGTGACGATTCACGGTTGCTGCACCGTGACGACAAAAAAAGCAGAAAACATACGTTCCTTATCGTTATAATGCTGCAGCTCTTTCTTACACATTAAATAATGGTGATACAAAAGATGGGATTCATAAAATACGTGTGTCTATTTCTTCCACAGTACTACTTTTATCCTTTGAGGAAACAAATATATCTTATTACGGCTCAGTCACGGCGACAGGCATTGCGTTTCATTTCCTTAATACTTGCGAGGGAAATGTATGATAATGATTGTATGTTTCCTTTGAGGGGGTGCAGACACACGTTCACCGATTGTTTCATATTCGACTATTGTTATTTAGTGTTAAAGAAAGCATTAAAGAAGCATCAGAGCATTGACGTTTACCGATTATAGATACTGTCACGGTACCTTCTATTCTTCCTTGCGCTGTCCCAACTCATTGTCTAGGTAGACTGTTGGCTGTTGGGGTCGGCTCTTCTCGTTCTCAGGTTTTAGCTTCTTCGACTTTGAGTTTCGCCTTCATCCAGGCCGCTTCTCTGAAGTATTTTGGAGCATTGAGTCATCCAGGAGTTCTTTGGTCTTCCTCTGGATGACTGTCGATGAAGCTCCATAGACATTCCCTGCTTCACTGTGTGGTCTGGTGGTCTCCGTCTTATTTGCCCATCCATCTCAACTATCGTTCCTCCAGCTTACTGTTTATGTCCGTGACACCCAGGCTACCACGAATGCGTGAACTTTAAATCTTATATTTTAGTGATACTGCTGCCGACCATCTAAGCATTCGCATTTCTGCTGTCTCGAGTTGCCTAGAGTAGTAGTTGTACATAGTCCAGCATTCAGAAAAAAAATCGGTACCGTTACCGTGAATCGTCACAGTAATTATAAAAGCGTCTAATCGATCCGATATCGTAAAGTTGTTGTATTTCTTCCATTCTTGCTACATTTCCTGTCGAATGGACCATTTCAGTCGTACAAATGTTTTCGGAATGCTCAAATATTGCGAGAACATTTTTTGTCAAAAAATCTCCCACGCGTTTCTGAGAACTCCTTGCGCGCATTTTCTTTAATATTTCTTGTTTATTTTTTCATCACCTGCTTTAATTATTTCTGGCAATCATTCCTGTTTGGTCTCTCACAAACTATATTCCGTAAATTCAAGAGCATTACCCTCCTGCCATGATTTCTTTGTTCTCCTTCTGAAATGCTTCGCGATCTATTAATACTGCCAAATGTATGTGCGCTTTTGGTGACAAAGGCGAACTCTCTTGGTATGTCTTTATACGTATAGTAAAGCTGGGGTGTTTCACTGAATTTTAAATATAACCTTCCTTATTGTTTTTGTTTTTTATTTATCGAACTTTTTTTACGTACAATTTATTAGATTTCTCTTGACAATCATATTAGGCTCTTGCTCGTATCGTGGTAGTCGTACCAATATAGAACATAAATTATATGTATTATTTATTTATAAGTAACAAACAGCTAATTTAATAGAAAGATATAATGGTAAAACAAAAATAGATAAAGGTTGAAATTAATTAAAGATAAACGAAAAATGTTTCTTATGCTAAAGTTTCTTAGAGATTGGAGTTTTTTAGACATTCCCCCGTGAGATTTTTGCTCTATTTTAAACGAGTCGTGTTTTATAAAACATTTTCTCGTTTTTAATATTAGCGCGCTCCCTCTAACATACATATTTACATATCTGTCCTTTGTATTCTTCTTGAGCGGATACTACCGGGCCTTAAAACTAATTTAGATAAGGGGAAGAGGAAGAGGAATATAGGATAAGGATAGGAGATGCTCCCGATGCATCCCATACTCACGTATTAGTTTATGATCGCACACGTAACTTTTGTTCGATATTTATGTAGATACATATTTATTATGTGTAAACTAAAAATAAACTAAATATATTAATCTTAATGAAAACATTTGTTTATGTGAATACCGCACAAGAGTCCCAACTCCTCTGTCTATATCGAGTGAGACCATAATATCCCCAAATGGCTTATGTTGTGACTTGTGAGGCTGAATGTAGTGGGGAGGGGAAGAAAATTGGGAAAAGGAAGGTGGGGAAGTATCTGGCTATTCAGATATTGTCACCAAACACGGCTTAAACCTTTTGAAGCAACGTTTCAATTCTGAATGGTGGTTTTACATTAAACTAATACTGAGAATATCTTCCAAATGAATGATTAAAATAGATATTTTATAGAAAATATGTACTTAGTTATAAAAATTATATATAACATTTTTTTAAGTAAGTTTCAAATAAGAATACCTAATACACTATAATCTTAATACATAAAAATGAATGTTTCTTTTACATATGGTCAACTAATATCCGTCTATCCAGACATAATAACACGTACCTACACCAATGGCGGTCCGTGAGTTTTCAGTGAGCTAAGATTGAAAAATACAGCGTTGTTGATGTTGTTGTAGCTGAAAACATATTATTTTTTAAGGGTCAACTTTTTGTATGAAGATCTTCATGCAAAAAGTTGTTTTTGAAAACATAAATAAAATTAATTTTAAACTACAACAACATCACGTCGTATTTTTCAATCTTAGCACTCTAACTCACTGAAAACTCACGGACCGCCACTGATGTACACACTTTTGATTAGAATAAAATAAAACGTATTATGCACGATATTTAAACATTATAAATTTAATGTAATATATAAATGCTTCTGTATATAGCCTCACATCTATCATGGCTGGACTAAACTGAAACTACTGATACATGGTTTTCATAAAAATAGTGCAAAATTACTGAATCATGTTTTTCAGCAAAATCATGAAAAATTAATGAAAAGTGTTTTTCGTCAAAATCCTGAAAAATTACTGAAACATGTTGTTGATCAAAATCATACAAAACTAACAGAGCTCTTAGCATTGAAAGCTGTCATATACGCGATCCGTAGACTTAAATAATTCAACTAAGACGCTACCAATTTATTCCGTTCCATCTTCGAGATCCATCAAAGTAGTTGAAATATGACTAAAGACCTGATTAATCATTAACTCCGGTTTAGTATCAAAAAATTGCTTGGCTCAGAGTTGCCAGCGTATAAATTTCTTAGTTATTCCCTGTCGATATCGAATCGGCTATCAACGGTGAAACCGTGCTCTGGACATCGAGATGGAATCATCGGAAGTTACATTTTATATGCTTTGTACTCATTGATGCATCTCTATGTTTATATTGTGTTATTATTGGATAACAGTGTGCATACAAATTTCTGTGAAACACACCAAGCTAATACTGTGTAATTATTTTTAAGCTTGTGTACCTACTTGTTTTGAATTCTGCGTGGTTATTTCTGTCAGAAAGACGACCATTACTGTTGGCTGTTGACAAAGGAGTTGAATTCATTTCTTTGTTCGTCGGTGTACCCGGCAGTAACAATTGTGAAAAAATCTGGAATTTAGGAACACGTTTCAGAATGATCTTGCCAAGGCTATATTTCTTGGAAGTGTGGGCCGAAATTTCAGAAACGTACGCTTCCTGATGGACTAAAGCTCTCCGGGAAACATCGTCACTTCGAACGATGCGTATCTAAGACGTTGTATTTTTCAAGTCATCGATTAGCGGCTTAGTGGAAAATAGCGTCTGTTTTCCACCTAAACGTCGTCGTGTATTCAATTCTTGTCATCTTTCATTGCATCTGTCATAGCCGCCGCTACCCGAATTTCAACCGATTTCTTACATATCTCCCTTAAACATTTAAAGTTTTTTAAAAATATATGTTATTTTTGAAGATAATAGCTAGACGCGTTCCATGCTGAAACGCAAATTATATGAAATTCCCTCGATAGAAAAAAATCGCAAAGTATGCTCCGAAAATGATTATAAACACGTTTGTTTCAGTTATTTTACAAGTTATAGTTGTGAAAAAATTCACAATGTTTCTTTAAATGATACTTAATTAAGACGCCTTCCTCGAGATTTTTGCTCTATTGTTTCTTTTTATGATACTTAAGATGCCTTCCACGAGATGTTTGCTCTATTCACAATTTTCGCATCGATTTTATCGTTTTAAATATTATGCGCTCCTCTAACATTCATAATTACATATCTCTCCGTCTTCTTCTTTTTGAGCGCGGATGCAGCGCCTTAATATTTTCCGTTCAATTGGGCCGTGATACTGTTTACAGAGAGTCGTACGAATTAGCGTTGTTTGGGTTCAGCGGAAGTGGGCTCTTGAACTCGGTTGCTTCGCGGTAAGCGGATCCTACTCCAACTCCTTTTTCAAATCGACTACTCTTAGAGAACCCGGTCCAGGACTCGGACCCAAACCCGGAACTCGGAGCCGGACTCGGAGCCGGAACACGAATGTGTCCGAGTGAGTAGGGAGCAGGTCCCGGGTTCGAGTTCTTTAGCAGGTTCCGGCTCCGAGGTCGGGCTCCGATCGAACCCGTGCCTCCCGGTAGCTACAACAGCACCCAGTACCTAGTCCGCACGCAAGAACTCGGACCCGGGACCTGCTCTCTAGAACTCGAGTACTTTTCAAAAGAAAGGACGTCTCGGAGGCCTCTGGCAAAATGCAGAACTTAACCATCTCTAGTACGAATACGACTCATCAAAAAGAGCTAGCTCAATTGTGCGGTTCGTTCATGGACAAATCATCGCTAATGCAAATGTTTTAAGATACAATGGATACCATAAAAACTTCCTGTCCCTTTTACGCTAGTCCAAATAAGTGTGCGTAAAAGAGACAAGGGGCCGTTTCTTGACCCACAGCAAGGACACGTCGCAAGAAGTGTACACCGATACACTGATACTGTCCCTTTTACGTAGTTCAAATAAGTGCACATAAACGAGACAAGGGGCCGTTTCTTGACACACAGCAAGGACACGTCGCAAGAAGTGTACACCGATAGGTACACTGATACTGTCCCTTTTACGCTAGTTCAAATAAGTGCGTAAAAGAGACAAGGGGCCGTTTCTTGACACACATCAAGGACGCAAGGCAAGGACACGTCGCAAGGAAGTCGCAGAAGAAGAAGAATACAATAATACAGAAATCCTAAGCTTTTTATTGCAGCCAACTTTCGCTGCATCACTATTTTAATATATAAGACCAGTGATGTTACAATATGACGTATGGTAGAAATCTCAAAGTGGCAAGCCAAAAACAAATCAAAGCCAAAAACAAGCATTGTCTTCGATTTCGTAGTTTTAGTACTAAACAAAAGTAAAAGTATGTACTAAAGTCTCCGTCAATGACTAAAGCACTTTTTAATTTTAGTGAATGGTTTATTTATGGTACGTAACTGCCAAGCGTCGCGTAAATAAAATGCCTCTAAGTAAATTGTATTAAAAAAGAAGCAAAAATGCCCCCATGTAACTCGGCAAACACTAACAATTTCATTCTTAAATACACGCAAATTACTTATTATTATTGATGTAATATAAATAATACAACTTGCACCACATTTTTAAAAAAAATTTCCGGTTTAGGCAAATATTCTAAGACATTCTGTATTTTTTTAATCGTATTTTGGAAACCCTAGCGATTTTAGCTCTAGAGAATAATGAGACATACCAAGAATATTGCATCTCAAAAATATTTTTTCCCTTGATCCATCCATCCATCCAACATTAATCATTATAATGTTCAACGTCTATATATGACTAAATCCAATTTAATTAACTTGTATTTGTAAATACAATTATAAAATTTGTTTTTGTCAAAATCAGCACCATTACCATTATGCTTCTTAGACCGCTACAGAATTCATAATATATTATGTAAGATGACTTCGTAGCATCTGTCGAAATGTTAAACCAAATGATAAGTTCGCAGAGTAAAAACAATAAAGCTTTAACAAAATTAATAGAATATTATCGGAGACGGGACATTTTCATATAGTGACGTCACGATCCCAAAAAACGGATTTATTTATTTTAAAAAAGAAAAAAAACTATAAATTCCTAAAACAAATTAGTAACATGTTCGTAATCTTAGTAGAAAAATCTATCCACACGTTTTTTTCCAAGTCATTATGAAATCTATGCAAGTGACCTGTTTTCCGCCCAAAGATTCTATTCTTATTAGAAATTGCGAGGCCTACTAAAGTTCAGGGTCTGGGCGAAGAACAGCTGAATTACGGAGTAAACTTTACGCTAAGTAAACCTTACCGCTGAAAATAGTCTAATTCTTTGTTTATGTATGTGCTTGCGTTAAAATAACATACAAATCAGCAGTATCAACAAGTAGATACTTACAATAACAATCGACGCCATTTGCATTTGACAGGCTAGATATATCCCTACTTCCCTTTAGGCAGTATTCGATGGAAATACGAAAATGCCACCTTTCGTTCTAAGAATGAATATTCTCTGAACATCTATCTTTGTCGACATACATGGACAACGTTTCTATTCAGAATTTACTGGAAACAAAAGAGTGTTCCTTACATGCCACATTTATTTTAGAGTTTGTGATAAAATAGCAAGTCTAGATATATTGTAACATCATTGTATAACGGCTGCTGTTCCCAATTCTACTAATCAACTGCTAAGCCGAAACTAAGGTTCAACACTGCTCAAATGTAAAACCACGCTCTTACGAACACACAAGCATCGCTCAATCTAAGGAAGCCGCACTAGTATAGTGGATTAAGCTCTCTGCAAAGCAAAGTTATAAAAAATGTCAACAGAGTGGCGCTAACGCCACGAGGTACCGACGCGCCGGCGGCAAAGTTCAAACTGACACTTTATTTTTCATATATTTTATAGGTTCGTTTAATAAATATTAAATGAAAGTTTATGGTTTATTTAAAAGAAACTATGTGTGTTAATAATAACACAATTATTAACTCTTTAATATTAATTTAACATCGAAAGGTTTTACTTTGATGCCATTTTATTGTCTATGAAAGTGGGCGGGGCATTTAAGCCTCCGCTACCCGAATTTCTACCGATTTCTTTAACATTTGAAGTTTTTAAGCTCTTAAAAAATATATGTTATTTTTGAAGAAAATATCTAGACGCTTTCCATGCCAAAACGCAAATTAGGTGTATAAAATTCCCTCGATAGAATAAAATCGCAAATTATGCTCCGAAAATTGTTATAAATACGTTTGTTTCAGTTATTTTACAAGTTATAGTTGTGAAAGAATTCACAATATTTCTTTAAATGATACTTAAGATACGTTCTATGAGATTTTTGCTATAGTCTAAACGAGTCGTGTTTTATTAAACATTTTCGCAATTTTATATTATTATTATTAAATATTAGCGCGCTCCTCTAACATTCGTAATTTCATATCTCTCCATCTTCTTCTTTTTGAGCTCGGATGCGGAGCATTAAGAAAATCAACGATAAATATTTGAGGACAACGCGAATCGATCGTTATCTTTAAAATACTTATAAAATCGCTTAGCTAATTGCAGACTCAGATTGATCGATCGAAACTTTGGGGACAACGGCCGTACAGGCGTTCAATTTTCTCTGCCTATCCTCAAGAGAAACAGCTTATTATGCTGTAACTTTTAGGCAAGGATACATATAATTGAATGCGAACATACATATCATAAAATGTTCGCATTAAATTAACATGTTGACAACTCGCTTCCGTTACTATTCTCGCTTACTCGAAGGACACTAATAAACGTGTCATTTTGTACAGAATTATTTCATAGACTTTTATAAATCAAGAAACCAAATTGCAGACTACAAATTAAATTAGAAATAATCCCATGGTTCTGCTTTAAAAGCTTTAACAGTTTATTTTAACAGTCAAATAAATCTACACGACTTCAAATTAGTCAATTTGAATCTACGACTCAAACCGGGGTAGAAACTTGTTAGTGGAGCCCCTCTCAAACCGCTGGGGTTTATTCGACTCGGCTCGTGTACCCCCTAGTTCTAGATGCGACGGGGATTCCCTCGGCAGAGACATCACGTACACTAATGCACGCTTTCAAAATCGAATAAGGATACGTTCATAAATCAACTTAGAATGTGTTAAAAAACCAACCAAGCGCATTAAAATCAAATGAATAATCGACAGAACAACGTACGCTGTATGCCAGGCGATTTGGGAATCAAGTTTTTTTTCAATCAAACATATAAATTACGATTTTGGCGCCCCCTAAAACTGCCGCCCGGGCAGCGTATTCCCAAACCCTAACGCGTTTCAGTCGCTCTACCGACTGAAATGCGTTAGGGTTTGGAATGCATAAATCACCTTCCAAACACTACCGCGTTTCAGTCGCTCGTTAGGGATTGGAATGCATAAATCACCTTCCAAACACTACCGCGTTTCAGTCGCCTTCGCGCTCTGTTGCTCTCTGTTTCTGTGAGGGTGACGAACGTAATTATAGAAGGGTAAGCAGAGAGGATGGACCGCGTTTTTTTTTTACTTACAAAATCTATTTTCTACATTGAAAATATTTATATTTCAAATCAATAAAACCCGCGTTTTTTAACTTAAAAATATATATATATATATATATATAGTCACATTTACTTACAAGCCTATACCTACTGGTTCAGTTACCCAACCCAACCTATACCTAATATTTTAGTTTTGACAACGGACTAACAGAGTAAAAGAACTGACCGAAAACGCATTGATTTTTGTTGTATCTTTCAATCTCCTTAATAAAATCTATTTTATTGATATTGGAAGATACATTATTACTCCAATATGGCTTCTTATGTTCAGCAATATTTTCCATTATGTAGGTACGTGAGATTTATGAAATACATAATTCAAAATAATTATAGACTGGGTTTAATAAAGATTACTAAATTAGACATAATAAGGATTCCTATATAACTGAAACGCGGTAGGGGTTGTTATGAATAAATCACCTTACAAATCCTATACTGATTCAGTCGCCTACGCGCTACGTTGCTCTATCGGTTTCTGTGAGGGTAAATACCGTAATTATAAGACAAGTTTTTGATAATAATAATTAAATGTGTACAATATTTGCATTTTATTCCCAAATATAATTCCCATCTGTTCTAATCTTTATCATTATGTGTATATAATATGTACCAGTTAAAAGTACATTTACCTATTATTATATTATTATTTTAATACTAGACTAATCAAACAACAGTAAAAATTATGTTTAAATTATTTGATTTATTTTATTGTTTCTGTTCTCTTTCTAGTTCTCATTTATACAAAATGTGTACGTAGGACTATAATTTGAAATGCAAACACCAAATACCTTTATGTTTTAATCATTTACTTTTCAGTATACTTATATATTACTTTTATGATAATTTAAATAACTATTCTAAACAAACCACGGTTATCTTTTTTGTATTAATTGGTTATTTAATTTATTAGTATTATTATTTACTTTTTTTAAATTCTTTCTCTTCTCTTTTTTTCTTATTTTATATAACCCATGTGTGTAGGACTATGATTTGCAATGCTTCCAAAAATAACCTATATGATTTAATCATATGTTATTAAGTACCTACCTAAGTAATTAATATTATTAAAAAAAACTATGCTTAACAAAGAACAGTTACTATGTTTTAATCTTTTATTTAATTTTTTATATTATTTACAGACCATGTTCCATATATGTTAATACTCGTCCTAAAACAAGAATCCTCCTAGTTGGGCAGTCAAAACATTTCTTAAATAATGTATTTAAATATATAATTTTTTACTACTATATATATAAAAAAATAAAGCTTGCATTTTATTCCCGGAAGGTAATATACCCATTGTGGGATCTTTAATAGTACAGTGACAGTACGTGTAGACGATGTAGACATGTAATTAAAACTAGCAATAAATATTTCGTCATTAACTGCCTGCTCCTTGCTTCAGTGACATTCATTCACTGTCACATTTACTTACAAGCCTATACCTACTGGTTCAGTTACCCCAACATACCATAATACCATCAGATAGTTTCACCGCAGGGGTAGGCAGAGAGGATGGACCGCCAAACAACTCGGTCACATTGCTTGGTTCAATCACATTTATACATACAAGATTAGGCACGTATACCTAATATTTTAGTTATATGACTGAAATGTATGTTTGTTTTTAAATGCTTACATTGCATAAGCAAATGCAACTATTACAAAAGCTTTTTTTATGTTTTGATACAATGTATCGTATTATTTGTAAGATAAATAAATTATCACATGATTCAAGAGTCTTATTAGATTATTAAATCAAAAATAATTAAATTTATTTCAAATGTTCTGGATTTCAATTAGGCTAATTACTGTATTATTTATCATTGACGAGTACTCGCCACAGTTTTTATTTATGATTTGTTAGTTTGAACTTACCTCTGTTTAATCACACGTTCAAATGTTATAATGCGGTGAGTCAATATTAAAGTGAAATCGTTAAAATGGTTTGTTTTATTTACAAGCAGAGTACCTAACAGAGTTGTTTAACGGTCCGCCCTCTCTGCCTACCCCTGCGGTGAAATTATCTAATGATAATATAGTACGTTGGGGTAACTGAACTAGTAAGCATGGGCTTGTAAGTAAGTGTGACAATGAATGAATGTCACTGAAGCAAGGAGCAGGAAGTAAATGACGACATATTATTTGCTAGTCTTAATTACATGTCTACATCGTCTACACGTACTGTCACTGTACTATTAAATATCGCACAATGGGTATCTTACCTTTTGGGAATAAAATTCAAGCTATATGGGAATTATTTTTGGGAATATAATGGAAATATTGTACACATTTAATTATTATTATCAAAAACTTCTGTATAATTACGGTCGTCACCCTCACAGAAACAGATAAAGCAACGTAGCGCGTAGGCGACTGAATCGGTTTATAAGGTGATTTATGCATAACAAACCCTTCCGCGTTTCAGTCATATAGCAATCCTTATTATATCAAATTTAGCAATCCTTATTAAACCCAGTCTATAATTATTTTGAATTAGGTATTTCATAAATCTCACGTACCTACTCATGCGAATCAAAAATGGTGATAATGGGAAATATTGCTGGACATAAGAAGCCACATTGGAGTAATAGTGTATCTTCCAATATCAATAAAATAGATTTTATTAAGGAGATTGAAAGATTCAAAAAAATCCGTGCGTTTTCGGTCAGTTCTTTAACTCTAGTAGAATAGACATTAGACCGTTTACATAACTAAAATATTAGGTATAGGTGCCTAATCTTGTATGTATAAATGTGATTGAACCAAGCAATGTGACCGAGTTGTTTGGCGGTCCATCCTTTCTGCCTACCCCTGCGGTGAAACTATCTGATGGTATTATGGTATGTTGGGGTAACTGAACCAGTAGGTATAGGCTTGTAAGCAAATGTGACAGTGAATGAATGTCACTGAAGCAAGGAGCAGGCAGTTAATGACGAAATATTTATTGCTAGTTTTAATTACATGTCTACATCGTCTACACGTACTGTCACTGTACTATTAAAGATCCCACAATGGGTATATTACCTTTCGGGAATAAAATGCAAGCTATAAATAAATAATAATACTAATAAATTTAATAACCAATTAATACAAAAAAGATAACCGTGGTTTGTTTAGAATAGTTATTTAAATTATTATAAAAGTAATATATAAGTATACTGAAAAGTAAATGATTAAAACATAAAGGTGTCTGGTGTTTGCATTTCAAATTATAGTCCTACGTACACATTTTTTATAAATGAGAACTAGAAAGAGAACAGAAACAATAAAATAAATCAAACAATTTATACATAATTATTACTGTTGTTTGATTAGTCTAGTATTAAAATAATATTATAATAATAGGTAAATGTACTTTTAACTGGTACATATTATGTACACATAATGATAAAGATTAGAACAGATGGGAATTATATTTGGGAATAAAATGCAAATATTGAACACATTTAATTATTATTATCAAAAACTTGTCTTATAATTACGGTATTTAACCTCACAGAAACCGATAGAGCAACGTAGCGCGTAGGCGACTGAATCAGTATAGGATTTGTAAGGTGATTTATTCATAACAATCCCTACCGCGTTTCAGTTATATAGGAATCCTTATTATGTCTAATTTAGTAATCTTTATTAAACCCAGTCTATAATTATTTTGAATTATGTATTTCATAAATCTCACGTACCTACACAATGGGAAATATCGCTAAACATAAGAAGCCATATTGGAGCAATAATGTATCTTCCAATATCAATAAAATAGATTTTATTAAGGAGATTGAAAGATACAACAAAAATCAATGCGTTTTCGGTCACTTCTTTTACTCTAAGACATAAGTCCGTTGTCAAAACTAAAATATTAGGTATAGGTACCTAATCTTGTATGTATGAATGTGATTGAACCAAGCAATGTGACCGAGTTGTTTGGCGGTCCATCCTCTCTGCCTACCCCTGCGGTGAAACTATCTGATGGTATTTTGGTATGTTGGGTTGGGTAACTGAACCAGTAGGTATAGGCTTGTAAGTAAATGTAACTATATATATTTTTAAGTTAAAAAAAACGCGGGTTTTATTGACTTGAAAAATAAATATTTTCAATGTAGAAAATAGATTTAGTAAGTAAAAAAAAACGCGGTCCATCCTCTCTGCGTACCCTTCTATAATTACGTTCGTCACCCTCACAGAAACAGAGAGCAACAGAGCGCGAAGGCGACTGAAACGCGGTAGTGTTTGGAAGGTGATTTATGCATTCCAATCCCTAACGCGTTTCAGTCGGTAGAGCGACTGAAACGCGGTAGTGTTTGGAAGGTGATTTATGCATTCCAAACCCTAACGCATTTCAGTCGGTAGAGCGACTGAAACGCGTTAGGGTTTGGGAATACGCGCCCGGGCAGGCGCCTTATCTAAATCATGCGAACACCTCAACGTAGGTTATCCTAGTGAGGTATTCACAAAACACTACTACTAACTCATTTAAATACAGTCACTGATTATTTACATTTTTTTTATATTACTTGTACTTATTATATATATATGTAAACTGTATACAGCTATAAGCTGAATGTATAATAGAATAGAAATAAATAAACGAAATATTCTTAGACTAGAAAACCTAAAAATAGTGTACTATGCAATTATTCAACCTATATTACAATATGGTATTATGGGCTGGGGAGGAATTATTATTACTATTACTTTTATGTCTTGAAATTTTTATAAAACTTGAGTTTTTCTTACTTATCTTTTTGTTATTATTTGTAATATTTTATTATTTACTTACTTACATGATTTTACATAATTAAGCATGAATTCCCTCACCAAACTCAAGAGCCTTATCTTTTTATGGTGAAGAAAGGCTATTTTTATATTCCTTTATAACACTGTATAATATACAAAAT
Source organism: Limnephilus lunatus (assembly GCA_917563855.2). Classification (NCBI taxonomy): domain Eukaryota; kingdom Metazoa; phylum Arthropoda; class Insecta; order Trichoptera; family Limnephilidae; genus Limnephilus; species Limnephilus lunatus. Next base: position 24,977,831 of record OU830595.1, on the reverse strand, counting down.
GTACACTTATTGTAAAAACATACATAGGTATATTAAATAAATAAAAAAAAAAACGAATATAAAGATTTTAAATATCTTTTTTTTTTCAGGAGAGGTGTGGCGGGACAAGAAGGGAGACTTCAAGACTTACAAGAAAGAGCGGCCGCCCTTCACAGTAAGTACTAATTTCTCTTAATTAATTGTCATCCGAAGGGTTTCCAAGGGTTTTTGGTGACTTGTGATGAAAAATATTTTTTATTTGTATTTAATATATTTTTTAAATTAATTCATACGCCGTAGAAGTGAAAACTTCCAAAAACTAAAGTAGACAATAGTGGGAAAGCTGCGACGCACTCCTCAAAGAGTAGACCGATAGGCTAGGAAGCACCGCACAAAGAGGAGACCGATTATACTATCTGATTTTCTCGCAAGCTAAATCCTATAAATGTATTTGTTTGTCTCTTTTTAGTGTCGCTATTTTTCGTTTCATAGAGTTTCAAATCACTACGGTGCTAAAGAAGTTTTCACTTCAAAAATCATCGAAAATCCAAATTATAGATATAAGACCACCATTCAGAATTAAAGCATTCTTACAATGATTTTAACCGTGTTTCATCAAACACGGTTACACCAAATCTGAAAAGCCATGTACTTCCTTAACTTCATCTTTACCATCTCCTTCCCCTCCTCACTACCTCCAGCTTTTTTTAAGTGAATACTTCACAAGAGTCCCAGCTGCTCCCGTCTGGAACTAATGACACTATGAAATGCTCAATCGCGGTATGTTGAGAAGCTGAGAAGGTAGTGGGGAGAGGAAGGAGAAGGGGTCTTCCGATTGGAAGGTGGGGAAGTACGTGGCTATTCAAATCTAGTCACTAAACACGGCCAAAGCCATTTCAAGCAATGATTCGATTACGAGTGGTGGTCTTATATCATTTTGCTTTCCGAGCCAATGAGACTATGTAATCCCCAATAGGTGTATGATGTAAGGCTGAAGGTGGTTAGAAGGGGAAGAAGGTGGGGAAGAAGATGGGGAAGCGGAATTGGGGAAGTACCTGGCTATTCAGATCTGGTCACCAAACATATAAGCCATTTTTAAACAACGTTTCAATTCTGAATGGTGATCTTATACCAAGACGATACTTGAACGTGCCGCAAATATACTGTATATCATTTTAAATTAATTGATTGTGAAATAACACAAAATTTGTTTGCTCACGTCAGGATTCGATCCCGTGACCTTCGGATTAAAAGTCAAGAGCCATACCCCCCAACCACGGAAGCTATCAAAAGCTTCACAACATACCCCAATTGCGGATTCTATAGTCTCACAGGCTCCAGACGGAATTAGTTGCGATTCTTAGTGTGGTATTCATAAAAAAAATACAAACTGAATCGCACTTTCGATAACATCCACCATTCATAATATTTTCCTCAAATACACACCCACGTCGAGGAAATGACGTCTACAATAAAATTTATTTATAGTTCTCCTACAGTTAATTCAAAAGAAATTCACATCAAATGTATTTATATCAATATTTTGGAATCAACTCAAAACATCATTTAGAGTTATTTATATAAAACGGAAATATTTTGTTTCTATTGATTTCTTTGAAGCCGAAAATATTTTCTTTGATAAATATCCAAATTGAATATTATAAGAGGGTTTAACCAGAGAAAAACAGAAATATGTCGTTTTTATCAGATTTTAGACGTGTTGACTCTTTTCCACAAAAAATATAAATTGATTTCAGAAGTCTGTTCTTTTATCTAGTAAAGCTATCTTTTAAACTTTGAGAAAATGTATTTATTTTTAGTACAATAAGGTTTTACCGTAGGTCATTTGCAGATTTGTTAAATTTTCAAACAATATTTTGTATTACCTATACAACACACATTTCAAATCTAGTAATCATGCAGTAAAATAAATCAATAAATCATCTGGGAAAGCTATGTTTCAGAATTTTAATTTTAGTTTAAATAAAATCATTTAAAAAAAGAACTGCACACGTATTTTGTGGCGGAAATACTTAAGTATATTATTTATTTATGGTGATACAAACTAATATATTTAATTTTTTTTTCTAGATTCTTATTTTGGTTAGACATTATTGAAAAATTATAAATACTTATGATCAAAAAATAATGACATAATTTTAATAGTTTTATCATCACGACTTTCAGCATTTTTGAATGTAGGTATAATTTAAAGCAAATTTTAAATTAAATAAAATCGATATTGAGTTATTATTTTAAAAAGCTTGTTACGTGGGTTTTTCGCCAAGTAATACATTTTAATAAAACAACTTTAGTGTTATAGTGATGATCAGGTACCCACAGATTTTATCCCGTAGGAAGCGCCAATTCTGGACGGGTTATGGTTCCCGTCAAGAATACCTGTGGTTCCCAAATATGCTCAGGGGGTGGATTTTAAACCATGATGTGTGTCGCTCTCCAAAGGAATGGTGTGTCAGGTACATAATTTAAAAGGCAGAGTTGTGAGAACAAGCTTATAATTATTATAAAACAAATGGCAATCAGGGTTTTTAAATATGTCATTTCACTTACCCCCATGAACCGACCTCCTTTATTGTGTATACTATCGCTAGCTAACTAATAAACTGTCCATCTAGTGGCTGCCAGGCCCAGGCAGCATTTTCCCATGCAGGATCTGGATGGCCCTCACGAGGCCGAGATCTGGAGACAGTTCCGCCGCCAATGTTGAAAACATCAAGCGGCCTTACGCCGCGATCAAATTAGTTAAGTCTTCCCGCCGCCAAAGGGAAATCATCAGGGGCCTGTCGCTAGAAGAATTATGAAGGAGGGAGACCGCCCTCAGTCCAGACGAGAGTCAAGGTCGGCGTAAATTTACTTCTCCCTCGCAAAGAACGGCAAATTACATCACGGGCTAACGGTACACCGGTCATCCGTCAAAACAGGGCTCTGTCCCAAGTGTGATCGCACGTACATCTCGATTGAAATATATCCCGGGTTTCTAGCACGCCTGCCGCCATTTTACGTTGCAGGAAACTCGACTAATCCCAATACAGGGATTCAATCCTTCCGAACACACAATGCGTACCCATTAATACTTTCACCGCCCGACCTTATTTAAAGTTAAAAGGAATTATTTTCCCGTTCAAATACTAAGTTTCTCACAAAACTCTTGACTGTCGCGTGGTTAGACACGGGGCCCAACTCTCCCGAATCTACCCACGCAAGAAGTGACGTATATCGCCGGAACTGTCTAGATGTCGCCCCAGGCCGTCGATCAAATCAAAGCTGGCACACTAATAATTAATAACAAGTTCCTACCTAATTACGATTTCGACGGGTAGGGTTGTTAGGATGCAGTACAAATAATAAAGATGTTAATAATTATATTTAAAGTAATACGGATTTGTACTGCATCATAACATTACCCCCCTCGCCACCAAATGTTTGCCCCCAAACATGTAATTCACACAAAAAAACCTGATCCTATGCTGTCTAGATCGGTCCACGGGATTTCTAAAACAGTAAAACAAAATTATAAAATACAAGCAAGCAGTGAGCAGTAAAATTTGGAAAAGTAAATGACAAGAAAGAAAAAAAAATATATTAGATTTGTCAACAACTTATTTCGAATGGGTGTTTCGCAACTCCAGTCGCACTCCATCAAGCTTAAGGCCGGATGGCCAGGTTTACGAAACAACCATTCTTTTTATAATAGGCTTACGAATAATGATGCTGGGAAGCATAGAAAGAAGCGGTGTAACGCGAACGGAGTCCTCAAGCACTCGCCGTATGAAGTACAATGAGTGTTGAAAACCGAACTAAGCCACGAACTGCCGTTAGCGTTACAACTGCAATACAATAATACAACTTAAGAAAATAAGGACTTAACAGTAAACATAAGAAATAATTAAAACCTAACACCTTTTGAACCAACAACGACACTTAAATGCCTTAAGGCAACACTTTCCTTAAATAGGTTTTTAAAGAAGCCACATAGGCATCACTTTTTAGGATGGAAAACCAATCCTCACATAACACTGCCTCTACTTCTCCATAGGAGATAAGAAAAACACTTCGTTGATTACCTAACTATCCTATCTAACTAGGTCGCATGGGGGTGCATACCAGAGAAATGGCGTAGTTAATACAGAGTGTTAAATTGTCAACAACCATCGCATAAGAATGGTGCCAATGTAATAATGTATACATCCATCAATATAGAAGGTGCAATCGGGTCAAGTGATATGCCACTATCATCAGTATAAGAACCGTTAATAGGTTTGACGCATTATTTTAATGAAACTTTCCATGTTATAAATTAATTAATTATAAAAATAAACTATAAAGAAGAGTAACAAAATAAATAATGAAATTTGATTATTCTAAGGGTCAATTCAACCATAACCAAACTTACTTATAACTAAATACAATGAAAATTTTTTGCAATTTTTAAATATTATTTATGCAAGAACAACTAGTGTGTTCACCAAAATGACTATCAAGAGGTCAATAAGTAAGCAACAAATACAAATTAACAATATTTTAAAAATAAAAAAAATATGACTGAAGTGACTTAAAATGTGGAAGGAACGGAGTTGGCACGTCGTTCCACATTATAAGCTTGTCCTAGACTAAAAAAGAAAAAATAAGGAAGATATGTATCTTGTTTCTTCAGCAGGAAAGCGAATTTTTTTTTATATTTTATTATTGGAAAGTCTAATTTAATTACTAAATTTAATATTTATGTGCACCGTTTGATGCGGGCTTAAAATTTGAATCTTGGACCTGTCGAGACATCTTTTGTAAAGCCATGTCACTATATGCATATCAATATTAATGATGAAACAAGAACAATCAGCGTTTGTACACATATAGTGGAAAACAAGGCTTCCTTATTTTGCCCATCTTGAAACGAAGGAGACAGTCGGGTTGTAACTACTTGCATTTCAAAATGTATACAAACAAATATTACATAGTACGACAAATTAACCTAAGGCACTTATTTAGAGAGAAATGCTGTTATGCTCTTGTAAAACAACATACACGATTCAGAAGAGCATTAAACTGACTATTCATCTGTTCACCTGAAGTCTATTATACGCATAATCTGTTTATAACTAAAACTAATGCTAATAAGGTATATTTCTAATCCATTCAATTCGAGTACTATTACCGGAGTTGATGGTTATGTTTCAAAGGAGTAACTTATGAAATAAAAATATTAGATTTATAAATACGCCCACGCGGAGTAGTTAACAAGAATTTCCCCGAAACGAACCTAGGACAGGAGAAGAGCCTGTCAGAACGCTAGGAATTCTTCAACCCGGTTGATCAGGCCGGTGAAGTTCCCGAGCGTAAAAATTTTAAGTAAATAACCAAAGTTATATATAAGTGAAAATATCAGTCCTCAAGAAAGATGGCCAGTCCTTCTGAGAAATTGATGAGCGAAAATAATTTACACTGGAACATTGTCGGATTTGACGATATCTTTGATATGAAAATCCCCTGATATCTTACCTTTAAGATCTGCCAAGGTATATACCAAGTCCGATTTTTTTCCTACCACGACATTTTGCACGAAGCGGGGGGATAATTTTTGGGAGAAATAATTCAACGCATTGGATTGTACGAAGTTTCGTCTCCACACTATGTCTCCTACGTGATAAGCGACGTTTTTCCTACGCAAATTATAGTGGTTAGCGCCCTTTTTGTACGCTTTGAGTAGAGCATCAGAAACTTGCTCATAGACGTCTGCCAAACCTTGCAGCTTTTGAGCATATGTGGTAGGCGAAGCTTCTCTTTGAGCGTTGCTATCCCCCTCATGTATAGGATTACGGTGCAAATCCCCATCAAGTATTTGCTCACGGCCGTGCATTAGAAAATACGGAGTAAAATTCGTCGCGCAATTGACGGTGTTATTCATTGCGGACTGAACCTGTGGCAAAAATTTTGACCAGTTACGATGGTCTGATTCGACTAGAATTGATAAAGCAGTACCTAGTGTCTGATTGTACCTCTCAACCACATTATTTTGTGGGGTGTAAAGAGAGTTGTAAAACGGCAAAGGAATATTGTAACTTTTAAGGAGTTCTTTGAACTCTTTCGAAATAAATTGAGGACCATTATCACAAACAATGGTCCTCGGTACACCATGTACCAGGAAAATGTTTTCCTCCAAGTTTTTTACTATGCTACCCGCGGTGCCTTTGCGCAGCGGGAATAACCATGTGAACTTTGAGAAAACATCTACACAAGATAAAATAACTGTATGCCCGGAGTAGCTACGAGGCAACGGACCCACTAAGTCTAAGGATAGCATTTGCATGGGCCTGTTTACTTTCTTAGGGTTTTTAGAAATACCATTTGGTGGTGCCGTACTGATCTTATGCGCCTTACAAACAATACATTGACTAATAAAATTTTTGACGTCTTTATACATGTTAGGCCAATAATACCTAAGTTGTAGCTTTTTATAGGTTTTGAAAACTCCTGGGTGACAGGCGCGAGCGGAGTCATGGGAGTCTGAAATAACATTTTTCCTATCCTCTTGAGGAATGACCCTTTTCCATGCGGTGTCCTCACATAAGTCCAACCGGGTTTTCGTGTGACGATACAACTCATTGTCTTTGATTTGAAAATTCAAAAATCTTTGTGGAGAAATTTGGCACCCCTGCCATACATTTAGGAACCATTTATCCGACGTAGAACGACAGTCTATTCCTGATATTAATGCAAGATCCCTACGAGAAAGGACATCTGGTACTGTATGTTGCGTACCTTTACGATGAACGATGTCGAAAGAAAATTGAGACAGACGAGTACTCCAACGCGCTAGGCGACCACTTGGATTCGATAGGGACCCCAGCCATTTTAGACTAGAATGGTCTGTTACTACCGTGAAGTGTGCCCCTTCTATGTAAGGCCTAAAATGAGTTACGGAATCCAATACCGCCAGGAGTTCTCTTTCAGTGACACCATAGTTACGTTCGTGGTTATTGAGGCAACGCGAGTAATATGCAATTGGGTGTTCCGCACCGTCTACGGTTTGAATCAAAACCCCACCGACCCCTACCGAGCTGGCGTCGCAGTGGATAGAGAAAGGTCTGGTGAAATCCGGGCAGCACAAAACTGGAGCACTTATAAGAGCTTGTTTTAAATCATTAAAAGCTTTTTCTGCTTCCGGTGTCCACTTGAAGTTACTGACACCGTTCTTTGAACCAGTAAGCTTTGTCAATGGAGCGGCTATACTCGAGAAGCCTTTGATAAAACGTCTAAAATACCCTGAAAGGCCAATAAAAGCTCGGATTCCTTTCGCGTTTTTTGGAATTGGAAAATCCTTAATGCTTTCAATTTTCACCGGGTCTGTGCGAAGTCCCTGTGAATCTACTATGTATCCCAAGTACTTAAGCTCTGATCTACAGAACTCAGATTTTTTTTGATTTATGGTGAGGCCCGCATCTCTCAGTCTTTCAAAAACTTTGTTGAGTAGTTTAATGTGAGAATCAAAATCCTCCGAAATTAAAATTAAATCGTCTAGATAACAGAAGGCGTTATCATCAAATTCTGGTCCAAATAGAGCGTCAGCCAGTCTTTGGAGTTCACTGGGTGCATTTTTTAACCCAAACGGCATACGAGTAAATTCGAAGAGTCCACGGCCCGGAACGACGAATGCTGTTTTCTCGCAGGAGTCTTTATCCAGCGCTACCTGCCAAAACGCCTTACTCAAATCTATTGAAGATACGTATCTTGCGCCTCCCAGATTGTCTAAGATACGTGGGATATGAGGTAATGGGTAACTGTCTCTGATCGTTACGTTATTTAATTTTCTGGAGTCGAGGCAAAATCTCCCCGTACCATCCTTCTTTTGTACTATAATCACGGGACTAGACCAAGGCGATCGTGAGGGGCGGATTACTCCTAACCTGAGCATCTCGTCCACTTCCGCGTCGAGTTGACGTTGTCTAGCCGGAGACAGAGGATAGTAGCGCTGCTTAATCGGAGGACCAGTTGTAATGATTTTATGCTTCACTAAATGTGTTAAACCCAAACCTTTTTTTTCATAGGAAATAGAGTCAAATTTACTAATTATTTTCGAAAGAGCTCTGCTTTCGGAAACCGATAATGAAGAAGCAGGGCGAATTGCTCGTAATTCATTAATTTGACCCGAATGGTCATGTTCGTGCACATCTGGAAACAGTTCCGGTGCGATTCGAAACTGCTTCCAAAAGTTGACCCCCAAAATAAAATTAGGTGATAATGATGGAATGACGTAAAAGACAACCTCCCTTGTGATTGTATTATACGTCACCGGCAAAGTTAGAGTACCCAGAACAGACTGACTCGAGCCGTCAGCTGTTGTAACGTTAAAGTCTACTTTCGTTAATTCTATGCCTAAATCTAAAAATTGCTTAAAACTATCTCCTCCTAAACAAGAGACTGTTGCTCCACTATCTAAGAGAGCAGAAAAAGTATTATTAATAATATATACATTAACAAATGGACGATTGTCACCCGCGACATCCGGCTTCTGTGGTAGCGGGCCCACCACCCCAGAAGACGGTGTTGACAGAAACTGTCTAACCAGTCGGAGCCAACTCTGCCACTCCCGCTCCCTTTGCGCACAGGGAGGGGCGCGTCCAGAGCGACTCCAAGCTAGTTTTTTTTTATTATTAGGCTTGGTACCACTATGTACGGTGCCAACTTTAGCATTTTTTGTACCGGAGGCTTTTTTCCAGCATTCCGTTACTTTATGTCCACTCTTATTACAAAAATCACAAATAATCCTATTATTTGGAGGAGATGGCTGATTGCGTGTATAAACGACCTTATTATAAGTATTCGGAGGACGTTGTTGTTTTTGATGAGAGTACGAATTTTTGTGTTGCATATTGAAACTATATTTATTATCGGAAGAAGAAAACTTCCTATAGTTAGTAGATTTTTCCGGAAATTCAACGTCTTTGAAATTAGAAGAAGAAGACGTAGATACTTCAGACAGTGATTCTAGCCTAGCAGCTGCCCTTGTAAGATCCTCAAAAGAGACAAAATCCCTAGCTGCCAGTAGGTTTGCATAAGTTGGAAGCAAAGCTTTCATTGCCAACTGCAACAGCTCTGGTTCGGGCAGTTTGGCATCAAGTTTATTATTGAGTGCCTTCATTCTTAATGAAAATTCAAATACAGACATACCCTTGGGCTGCCTTAAATTAAACAATTCCGCTTTTAAATCGAGTTGTTTTCCCTCACCCTCAAATTGTTTAATCAATAAGTTGGAAAAGTCTTCCCACTTCAAATCCGGATGATAAATTGACCTATACCACAGTAAGGCAACTCCATCTAAAATTTCCGTAAAAGACTTCATTAATTCATTGTGCGAAATACCGCGTGATCTGCAACGTTCATCCACTAAAAACAGGAATTCCCGAACACAGGTCTTACCGTCGTACTTGTAATCCCAATTACCTAGCCCGTGCGCCGAAGATTTTTTATAAATTATCTTGGTTTTTTTTATTAAGGTGACTTTCCCTTTTGTTTCATTATTTAATTCGTCATCCGAATTACTTCCCGATGTATCATCCTCGGAATCACAAACTGAATTCTCTCCCTCAGACTGGACGCAAGATTGTTTTAGTGTTTTATTAAAAGCGCGCGCTTGTTTGCGTAAAGCCTCGAATGTAGTTGCTGGATCCACGGACCGCAATGTTAGTTCCTTAATTAACTCCTCTTTGGAAGCATTGTTCACATTAGGGATCGGAGTAGACATGATGAATTCTGATAATTGAACTTGACAAAAAAAGAAAAGGAAGAAGACCGTAATTACCGAAATCCGTCTGAACTTACCTAAAATGTACTAAGTCAATCATAAAAACTAAAAAAATATAACCCTGTACTTAAAATTAAAACATAAAATATTTCATTTGTTATTCCCGCTTTCATTTAAAAATTAAAAAAAAAAAGAAATTTTATTTGCATATGTATGTTCCCCATTTACATGAAAATATATTTTTTTAATTCCAATTAAATGAATATGTAAGTAGCCCCTATATTTTTTTTTACAAAATACCATTTAAATTAATATGTATGTGGCCCATTTATTTCACAAGAGTAGTTGATTTTATTTCCAACCTTTATTAATCAAATATCCGCCGTAATGTAGCGGAGACGCAAACCAAAGCTAGGCGGACCTGAATTTTCGTAAAGGCCACAGATGGAGTTAATGTCGATAACTTTGTAATAGACTAGACATATTATTGTTCACCATAATTAATATCCGGTATTAATATTTGTTTTAATTCAAGACTTAAGCAAGCAAAAGTACAGGTACAAAATAATTTATAATCTTCAAGGATTATTAAAATAACACATACCTGTGGCATCTTTACTTTGAAATATAATGCATACAGGTTATGCCATTAATAAATGTTCATAAACTTCAGTGTGAACAGATGAATTTAAAGATAAAACACACAACACTTGAAGCGCGACACACATATAGCCATTTTTTAGTTGGTAGCCAAATTGTTACGTGGGTTTTTCGCCAAGTAATACATTTTAATAAAACAACTTTAGTGTTATAGTGATGATCAGGTACCCACAGATTTTATCCCGTAGGAAGCGCCAATTCTGGACGGGTTATGGTTCCCGTCAAGAATACCTGTGGTTCCCAAATATGCTCAGGGGGTGGATTTTAAACCATGATGTGTGTCGCTCTCCAAAGGAATGGTGTGTCAGGTACATAATTTAAAAGGCAGAGTTGTGAGAACAAGCTTATAATTATTATAAAACAAATGGCAATCAGGGTTTTTAAATATGTCATTTCACTTACCCCCATGAACCGACCTCCTTTATTGTGTATACTATCGCTAGCTAACTAATAAACTGTCCATCTAGTGGCTGCCAGGCCCAGGCAGCATTTTCCCATGCAGGATCTGGATGGCCCTCACGAGGCCGAGATCTGGAGACAGTTCCGCCGCCAATGTTGAAAACATCAAGCGGCCTTACGCCGCGATCAAATTAGTTAAGTCTTCCCGCCGCCAAAGGGAAATCATCAGGGGCCTGTCGCTAGAAGAATTATGAAGGAGGGAGACCGCCCTCAGTCCAGACGAGAGTCAAGGTCGGCGTAAATTTACTTCTCCCTCGCAAAGAACGGCAAATTACATCACGGGCTAACGGTACACCGGTCATCCGTCAAAACAGGGCTCTGTCCCAAGTGTGATCGCACGTACATCTCGATTGAAATATATCCCGGGTTTCTAGCACGCCTGCCGCCATTTTACGTTGCAGGAAACTCGACTAATCCCAATACAGGGATTCAATCCTTCCGAACACACAATGCGTACCCATTAATACTTTCACCGCCCGACCTTATTTAAAGTTAAAAGGAATTATTTTCCCGTTCAAATACTAAGTTTCTCACAAAACTCTTGACTGTCGCGTGGTTAGACACGGGGCCCAACTCTCCCGAATCTACCCACGCAAGAAGTGACGTATATCGCCGGAACTGTCTAGATGTCGCCCCAGGCCGTCGATCAAATCAAAGCTGGCACACTAATAATTAATAACAAGTTCCTACCTAATTACGATTTCGACGGGTAGGGTTGTTAGGATGCAGTACAAATAATAAAGATGTTAATAATTATATTTAAAGTAATACGGATTTGTACTGCATCATAACAAGCTGGTACGGAGAATAATTAATATTTTTCATGTGAACCGCCCTGTACGATCGTAAGAACATCTTTCAACGAAATATGAATCCTCGGCCGCTGGCTGATTAATGGCCCTTAACATCTACAATTTGTATTTTCTTAGTGTGCCCATAGAGATAAGTATTTATTTTTTTAAACAAAGACAAATATTCCCGGAGTACGAATAACCCAACAATGTTTGAAAATCTCCTACTACCACCACAAAAAGCCGAAAATGTTGCTTGTGTTGTGATGGAGGACTTAGCCAGCCGAGGAATCGAACATGCGACGCCCGGGTGGGATCCAAGAGCTATGCCCACTCAACCACTGAATGAGTAACCGGTAAGTGGTTGAGTGGGCATAGCGCTTGGGTCCCACCCGGGCATCGCATGTTCGATTCCTCGGCTGGCTAAGTCCTCCATCACAACACAAGCAACATTTTCGGCTTTCTGTGGTGATAGTAGGAGATTTTCAAACATTGTTGGGTTATTCGTAACCCGGGAATGTTTGTCTTTCTTAAAAAAAAAAAAAAAAGATTCGTAAGAGAGATGAATCTAAAACAGTCTTTTTTTAAAGCTTCGCCTTAGATGCCATTTTTAAGACCCACCCGCCTAGTCTACATAAATACTTGGTCAAAGAGAATAACCCTTCTGGACGAGAGTTTTTTTTATGATTGTGAGGAGCTTGATTAATAAATCTAATATAATTGCATCACAAGCTTGGCGAATGCATCTGTTTTTTGCGACATGTGCACTAATTGTCCAATTACTAGCTATTAGCCAAAATTATTAGTGCGTAATTACCTCTGAGAGATATTAACGTCTTTCTGTTTCGGTTTTGATTTACAATCTAGAATTCACTGAGTCATCTAATATATAATTTGTTTGGCTTTGTAAATAAGTATGTGTCATCTTTGTTTAATTAACCAACAAACGTTACAACGATTTAATGTCTACAGCTTTTGGCCTGTTAAAGTCAGTTCATATCCTCGCAACGTACGTCAATCCTCGATCAAATTTAAGACAACTGCATCTCAGGCTAATACAATCGTTAAAATTGAGGTTTTGTATACCCCATTTTTCTCTTCCGATTTTCCGGATTAGTTTTACCATCTGTATTAGAAGAAAATACTCTATGACTATACTTTTTAATACTTTGTCTAGTTTGTAACGTCTCTTGATAGCGTTCAAAGTTCCAAACCAAGCAATTTTAACGATTTTCGGATGGTTCGAACTCCGGGTTCGTGGGGTGAGGTTTGTCAAGGACTTGGCGGCCGATGTGTGCCCACCAGCTGCGTGGCAGGCCAGATCGAGAGAGAGTGGTTGAGGAGGTCTTTTGGCCTCTCCAACCGGAATCTCTCGACCCATCGCCTTGCACCGCATTCGAAGGGATGGATTCGTACGTCCGTCACTCCTGGACACACTGACCCCCAGATTCCTACCCAAGCCTCATACTTATTTCTTTCCCAGAACTTTCTCTTCTTCCTTTCCCTAAAAAAAAACCCTCCTCACAGTATCCCATAAGATGACATAGGTCCTGATGGAAATTAATTTTCTCACGGCCTCCTGTATGGAGCTAGTGTAAAAAAAATGCTTGAAATGGCTTTAGGTGTGTGGCGAACAAATCTGAATAGTTAGGTACTTCCCCACCTTCCTCTTCGCATCTCCTTCCCCTCCCCAATACCTTCAGACTCACACATACCCCAATTGGGGATCTTTTAATATTACTGGATGTATACTGTTGGGAGTAGGACTGAGTAGGAGTGAGTGGGACTCTTGTGAGGTATTTACATTAAAAAAAATTGTACATAGTATATATGCGGCACAATTACAAATATGTGATACTTAAGATACTCTCAACATCGCCCTGGTTTAAGACGATTCAGAAGTGAAACTATGCTTAAAATGGCTTTAGCCGTGTTTTGTGACCAGTGTATCTGACCAATAGTTAGGTACATTCCTTACGCCATCTCTTCCCTCTTCCTTCATACCTTCAGTCTCACACATACTCTAATTTGAAATTCTATAATATCACTGGCTCCAGAAGGAAGCAGTAGGGACTCTTGTGCGGTATTCGAAAAAATAATTCTATGTAATTTTACCAATTTTGTCGAAAATGTAAGCATTCACATACAAATAAATACGATAAATAAAATAGGACCTTAAACTATTCCTTGAGGAATTCCCCAATCTGATTCAATAGATTCGCTTAGTCTATTTCTGTTTTTTAGGCTACTTTTTTGGGTTAAACTTTGAACTATTCTTTAATTTTCGTTTTTTTTTTTTTGAAATGGTTCTAATGGTTTTCTAAGATTCTGCTAGCACTATTCATTTTCAAAATATTTCTAGGAAACATCCATTTGGTAGTGTCGGTGCTTTCACTGTAAGACAACCGGCGACTATAAATATATAGAGGCCACTCACCAAACACGACGTGTTTTGGCAAAATTCCTGAAAGAAAAAAATATATAAAAAACCGCGTCGTAAATAACTGCATGAGTTATAACGCCGGAATGAGGGGGGGGGGGGTTAAGTCACCTCGATGCCGCGCTAATTTAGATTACACTGCTGTAGAGGATCTGCAGCAGTGTATCCATTGAATCAAATAAAAATGTTTGAAACAAATTAAGTAGAATAATTATTTATTTTTCCAATGACGAACAAATCACAATCTTTGCCAGGGGCGTAGCTACCGCCGTATCAGCCCCCTAATGTGTTTAAGCAAAAATGAGTACCTAAAATGTTATCCACAATGTCACTTAATCTCGTGCTTCCCAGGAAAAAAAAACATATTAAAAAAACTGTCATACGTGCCTATAGAGTTTTCACTTCAGAACGACAATAGTCAAAAAAAAGCAATCTCTTTTTTTCCCGAGTTAAGCGTGCGCCCAAAAATTGGCAACATCCTACATCGGTTATTGCGGGATTCCTCTTTTTAAGTCATTCACTTAAACGGGGGAATCCCGCAATAACCGATGTATAATGGCAAACCACGGAGAGCAATATTTACGCGTTTTATTTCATTCCGGTTCAAACGTTATTTATTAGGTACATTGTAATAAACGTTTGAATAAAAAATAAAGTTTGAATAACAAACAATACAATCTTGTTCTTCTGTTTATTTATAGGTTAATTAGTTTAAATTGTGAAAAGAATGAGTGAAAGGAAAAGAGATTATCCCAGTGGAGCTATGAAAATAAAAAAAGTAAACAGAAAAGGGAGGAGGTTATACAAAAATGCCCAAAATTTCTTCGTGAGTGATTTAGATTGCAATGGTAATAACTAGACATCGGATTATATGCACTAACAAAATGCCAAAATATGCACTAAAAAAGGCCGAAATATGCTCTAAAAACTCTTGATATGCCTATAATATACACAATGCAAAATCAAAATACCATTTTTTATTTTTGTATATTTTAATTAAAGACGATACAAAAACAGCGAAATATTCTTAAAATTATGCATTGTTTTTGTGACAATATATAATTAAGTATTTTTCCAAATTTTCGGGCAATAATTTTTGATGTTTGTCACCCAAAATGCCGAAAACGACTTCTCTACGTCAACTGACGTCATCCGACAAAATTTAAAAAATTTGGCGCCATTTCTGGAGATACCTGTTGAGGCAGGGTATGTATGACCTGTGCCGTTGATGTAGGCATTAAAGTTCTTCATGTCTTCAAAACTCAGATTTTTAAACAAAATAGCGTCTAACTTTTCACGAATCTTTTCTGATATTGAATTGGGAAGGGCGTTGGCGAGTTCAATCATTGTTTTCAGTATTTCTATTGATTTAAATAGAGGAAGGTTTTTTGTTTCCAATATTTCTATGGCATCTGGTAACTTGTGGAAATGTGTTAATGTGTTGGAGGGCGATATTCTGTTTAATGGATGCGTCTTCAAATGCTAAGTATGCAAGATTGGGAAAAAAGGCTAAAATATGCATTAACGCCGTAATTAGACAGTTATATGCATTTGCATATGCAAATATGCAAATGCATATAATCCGATTTCTAGTAATTACCTATTTATCTCCCAGTAGCGAAGGGTGAATTTTGTTTTTGAAAGAACAATGGCAACCTTCAATACATGAATTACCTGATCACAGTACCGGGCAATAAAAAGGGCCCCAACTAATTTTGATACAGGGCCCCTCCAAGGCACGCTACGCCACTGATCTTTGCGTTATAGAAAAAAGGTGAATATACTTTTATAATGTATGGACAGATACCCCGGTCAGATCTGTTTCAGAGGCTTTAAAGAAATATGATGTTTGTGGCTAGTAATGTCCTTCCGAGGTTTGAGGGGTTAAGTTAAGACCAATTTTTTTATTGGTAATTTTGAAACATTTTTTTGGACATGTGTAGCAATATAATATTTGCCATTTTTTTTATTGCCAAAGATTTTTTATTTTTATTTGTTAAGAGCATTGTTTATTACATTTGTTGATAACTTTTCAACCATCATGCCGGGCACATACCCGTGTTATGCCCATTTCACAACATATATCGTCTAGTGAGGCGTGTAATGTGGATAAATTGAACATGTAACAACTTAAAATTTAAAAAACGTCAGAGTTGACAGCGATGAAATGAAAATTCTAATTTAAACATTTTGAGATTGTTTGAAGCTCAAAATGGAAAATGGAAAATGGAAAGAAATGGTGAAATTAACGTCTGGAAATTGAAGGTACAACACATCCTCTTTCTTTCTTTTATCACTAATTACGACACGAGTTTTCAGAAAATTCTTCAAAAATATTGTGCAATATTTATGAATGCTTCATTTTGTATTACGAAATTAGACAATTTTGTTTGGAAATTCATGGTCGCTTAGATTTACGATGCCATCACATGATCTGTCAGTTTCCTATGCCGTTGCCATCAGCAAACCGGAAGGCACAAGGGTCCAGTGCACTAGTATGACTTTTTGAAATGTCCTACTAGTGACCAAGAAATCATAACATTTTGTTAAGCCGCCGCTACCCGAATTTCTACCGATTTCTTACATATCTCCCTTAAACATTTGAAGTTTTTAAGCTCTTAAAAAAATATTCGTTATTTTTTAAGATAATATCTAGACGCGTTCCAAGCCGAACGCAAATTATATGAAATTCCCTCGATAGAAAAAAAATCGCAAAGTATGCTCCTAAAATTATTATAAACACGTTTGTTTCAATTATTTTACAAGTTATAGTTGTGAAAAAAATTCACAGTGTTTCTTTAAATTATACTTAAGAAGCCTTCCACGAGATTTTCTATTTTAAACGAGTCGTGTTTTATTAAACATTTTCACAATTTTCGCATCGATTTTAACGCTTTAAATACATAGAGATATACTGTAGAGGCGCTATCCCGTACATAATTCTCCGAGATTCGTGTTCGCGCAAACAGGCCTTCGGGAAAGTGAATTCTAACTGAAGCCACCGCGTCGAAAGGCTCGGCCGTCAGACCGTCCTTTCCTTTTACTTTCATACGTCACACAGAAATGGAGGTACTAACCTACGATTCCGTTGAACCAATTTATTCGCTAAATGTCTCACCTATGTATTATATATATATATATCAATGTCTAACATTCGTAATTAGTAATTGTAATTAGTAATTACATATCTATCCATCTTCTTTTTGAGCGCGGATTTTGTGCACTATTGGTTTGGTAGTGTTTATGAGTAATCTGAGTATTGTACCAGATAGAGGGTATACGCCTACATATAACAGCATTCTCACTCATCAAACTAAACTTTCGATTTTTCAGAGATGTCTGACTAATCAACTGGATGATTTATGATATTAAAATATAGTTCTTAAACCCTAAGCCAGATTAATGGCTGAAATTTTCAGACACCTGAAAATTTAATTATCAATTATTACTAACTTTTTTTAAACAGTGTTTCATTGTTTTAAAACCCCACGGCCAAATGTATTACTGACACCGGCTGCAGGCAAGGTCATAGAAACAGTCAGTATCTGGATGGGTGACCGCCAATTCTCCAATGTTTTGATATGTTACGTCTTCACTTTTTTTTACAAAAATTTCTTCATTTTTCAGTGTCGGATTTTTCGAGGTCGAACATTCTTATAAGAATCTCTTCGTCTTCGGTGTTGGCACATGCTACTTGCTTCATTTACTTGTATACATCGTCTAATACATTCCCTTCTGTTATTCGAAAAATACAAAAAACATTTATTGTATAAAAATACAGAAAGTACAAAAGGAATAACTTATGGCTAACCCAACAAATACAAATATAATACAAGTCATGTATTATAAAACCCAAAAATTATATGTTATATTTTATATATACAATATATATTATATAAAAATCTAAATATGCTTGCTTGGGTGTATATATATGTGTTGTCTATGTATTGCTATATTAAGCATAAGAAATGTTTAAAACTTTCAAAATACCTTTTTTTCCATCCTTGCGAAGGTTTCTGGATTATTGCAGCCACATGACAATACGAGTAAATCTGAAAAGTTTTTTAATCATTACGAAAACTCTTGCGAAACAGTCAAAAATGTCACATTTGAGAATGACATTTTGCAAAAGAATGATTGTTCAGTCATAATTGAATTTTCAAAACTCTTTAAAATGAGAAATTTATTTGAAGTACTCACTCACCTATGGTATCTACTAACCAAAAACGAATACTTTGTATCTAATCAAAAATTATATTTATTTAAATATGTACCTAAGTTAGGTACCAAATTTGATTGATTGTTCCTGTAATACACAAAAATGAATGTTTGTAATAGAAAATTTATAAAAAAATTGCAATGGGTGGCACACGAGCTGTTTGAAAATCTGAATGTACTGGGACTGAATATATTGAACGCGGGAAAGGGGAGGGAAGTACGCTGGAGTGGGGCTAGGGAAGGCGGGGGAGGTGGAGGGAAAACGCGTGAAGGGAAGGGGACATGGGACGAAAGGACACGCAGGGAGAAACAATTTCTTTATTAGTGGCATTCAACGCTTGACGGGAACTCGCTAGTACTTTAATAAAAAACAGAAGTATTTACTTTATGTAAGGTATTCATTTATAGTGTAGATAATATTAGGTACATTTGTTTAAAAGAAATGTTTTTAGTAATGATTTAAATTTGAGTATATTTGTAATTTTACACGGACTTTTTTTTTCAACTAAAAGCATAAAAAAATAGTATGTTAGGGTGGGGGTAAGAGGTTGGGCGGTTACTCGGCTGAGTGTCCAGTGATGACATGTGGATTTTTTTCGTATGGTTTGAAGAAAAAAAATATCAGAAAAAAGACACTGAAGACCAAAATTTCATTTACATTATTACCTACTCCAAATAATGTCAAGAATTACTGGTTAAAATAAGTCAAGTACGTCCCTTAACACCCTGTATACTGTATACACCAGCATGTATACGAAGATAGCATACCAGATACTTTCAGTAACGCCCTGGTGTAAGACCGCAATTCAGAATTATAATGTGCTTGAAATGGCTTTAGCCGTGTTTAGCGTCCAGATCTGAATAGCCAGAGACTTATCCGCCTTCCTCTCCCCCATCTCATTCCCCTCCCTACTATCTTTAACCTCACAACATACCCCAATTGAGGATGCCATAGTCTCCCTGACTCCAGACGGGAGCAGCGGGGACTCCTATAAGGTATTCATATAAAATAATAAATTACTAAAAATTAACACTATAAATTAATTCGTTCCATATCCCATACTAACTTATATTTTTATTAAAGGTATTTTTGAGGTCGATTTTAGGTTTGAAATTGATAAAAAAATGCAGTAAAAATTATAATATAGTATAGTAGTAGTAGTAATTATAGTAGTTCTTCCACAAGACGTTCTGATGCGTAGTTCTGAATTTTTGAGTAGGCACCTTCCTCCTGCAGTGTCGAGTGTCACATCCAATGTAAGGGGAGGGGAAGGAGACAGGAAAGGTGGAGGGGTACTTGCGTCAGAGTGTTTGAAAAACAACTTGGTCCAGCCGCTAGAAGACAGGAATAGGTCTGACAAACTCGTAGATAATATTTTGTTGAGAGATTATTTGTTGAAATCTCGTAAATACGTTATTTATGCATCTGTCAAATAATATATTTATGTGTTTATTATTTACTAGCGATTTCCCGGCATGCATTGCAATGCCACTTAATAAATAAATTGTTTCTCCCTGCGTGTCCTTTCCCATTCGTCCCGTTACCCTTTCGCCTCCCCTTCCTATCCCGCGTCCCCTTCCCTTCACACGATCTCACTCCGCTTTCTCCGCCTTCCCTCTTCCCGCGAACCCCTCTCCCGCGTTTCAATCGGATGAATGGTTTAGCGACGCATAATTTCATGACGCCAGATCTCACTGTTGTATATAGAAACCATCGCGGGCATGCGCACATCAAATCCCTAAAGTTTCATGATTCGGATGAAAATTCAACGCATAATAAAGAAACATTTACAATGTACAAGCAAAATGTTTTGATTTTTATGTACATTATTAGATTTACGATTCAAATACATTTAAATCTGTATAAAAGAAAGGCAACGTCCGAATTATGTGAACCATTACCGCCGTCCCGGGAAACATTTATTGGATAACCAACACCTCTGCCATAGGTCACCCCAAGTGGTTTGCTACGTTTGGTGATTCAGTAGGGATGCCCAGATTCACGGGGTGAGGTTAATCCAGGTCCTGGCGGTGGATGCATCTGCCCACTAGCTACGTGGCAGGCCGGATCGAGAGAGTCTGGTTGAGGGAGACCTCTTGACCTCTCCAGAAGGACTCTCTCGGAACATCGCTTTGCACTGCAGTGGTGGGATAGATTCACACGTCGGTCTCTCCTGGACACCACAGATTCCTTCCCACCCCTCATACATTTTTCCCCGCTACCTTCAGCCTTACAAAATTTTACAATATGAGGCGTGGTAGGTAGGATGTTGAGATATGTAAATATGAATGTTAGAGAGAGGGCGCTAACATTAAAAACGATGATATTTAAACAAAAATTGTGAAAATGTTTAGTAACGAGTCGTTTAAGATAGAGCAACAATCTCTTGAGGAATGTCTAAAATAGCATTTAAAGAAACCCTGTGCATTTTTTCATACATATAACTTGTAAAATAACCGAAAAAATATGTTTATAATAATTTTCGGAGCATACTTTGCAATTTATTTATATCGAGGGAATTTCATATAATTGCAGTTTTGGCGTGAGGAATGTATAGATATTATCTTCAAGAATAACATATAAATTTAAAACTTTAAAAGCACTGGAGCGCTTTTTGCCACAATATGGCACCATTTTAAATACCTTGGATTGCTTTGCTGCCAGTATTAGGCAAAATTTTCCGTAGATGAATTAATTTTTTTTTTTTTCAATTTTTCCATATTAAAATTCGGATGTATGATTTTTTTTAATATCAGCGGAAAATATTCAAAATGTTCACCAAAAAATCACGAGCAATCGGGGGAAAAAGTTAAAAATCGCACTGTCGCTCAAGTGCTTAGAACTTAAAGTATTTTAGGAAAATATGTAATAAATCGGTAGAAATGCGAGAAGCCGGTCCTTAATTATTTAATTTTCCTCAGAATCACAGAATTCTTTCATTGTTTTGGAACTACCGCGTATAATTTACCCACGCAAAATAAACAAAAACCTCAAAGCCCATCGTAAAATGATTATTCAATGATTCTGTTTTGATTTCAAAGACACGTGTTTATTTATTTATCTTTTGACTGAAAATATAAAACACTTACGCAGACCCGTCAAAAATCACCGGATATTATAATTGTACCATTTGCGAGTTTGAAAGTATTTAAAAAATATATATTTGCCACATTTACACTTTGACCATTTCCTTTCAAAGACTCTACCGACTTATTTTTCGGGATGCTAGGTATGAACCATCTACGGGTCAGAAGGGATGTGCTCATTGTAACACATTTCTTCAGACAGATTCGTAGATGGTTCGAAAACTCGCCCATCATGGAGAGCATTAGTTTCTATGTCCCCGATGGCTATCTCCGTCACCGACAGCATAGACTGATTTATTTTACGACTTGCAGAACTAACTTGCCAATGGTCATACCAGTAGGGAGAGCTGTATTGTTGTTTAATAGAATCACTTCGAATATCGATATGTTTATTATCAATGAAGCACAATTCAAACGGTGAGCTTTGTTGCTGTTAGTTTAAATCTGCTTATTACATCTAAAATATTTTATCTTTTAAAAACACTTTGAAATTTAAAATGTGTAATTTTTTTAAATGAATAAATTGAATTGAATTGAAAAGAAATCTTGCAGTTAATTATAAAATCCCATGCTTTTTCACGGGTCTGTGCTTGTATAAGACAAAATAACGATCTGTGTGATTTGTTGAGACTTACAGCCATTGTTCCCAATCCTATTAATTAGAGTGTGAACACTCCTCAAATGCACAAATACGATCTTCCCAACGCAACTCTCCGATCATCAGGCGAATCGAGGGTTACTAAACAAATCACTTAGCTGATCGAAAACTCAAATTGATCCATTGAAAAATTGAAAACAATGGCCGTTCGAACCATTTAAAAATCCATTCAGTAATCTGAAAGCACTGATCTATTTACGAAACCAAATTTTGCAAACCGATTCTGTTTGGGACACGAGCCAAACTACGAAACACGTTTCTTTCTTTCTACGAGAGAGCTTAACCTATATTCAACACATTGCCACAGAATGCTTCATTTACACTCTTTAAAAACAAAACAAATCTGATGATATCAAAAATGTTACTGGCATATTTAGGTTGAGGTGTTCCATAGATATTTATTATAAACTAGCTGATACCCGGCATGCGTTGCTATGCCATTTAATAAAGAAATTGTTTCTATCTGCGCGTCCTTTCCCATTCGTCCCGTTCACCTTCCTCCTCCCCTTCCTCCTCCCTGTCCCCTTCCCCTCTCGCGTTCCGACTCCTCCTCCTCCACCTTCTCTCTCCTCACTCTACTCTCCCCCCCCCTCCCGAGTTCCCCTCCGCCCTCCCGGGTTCCTCTCCCCCCTCCTGCATTCCATACATTCATTCCCAATACATTCATTTTTAAAACAGCTCCCCCCCACCTTCCCCCGTCCCGCGAACCCCCTCCCGAGTTCCCCTCCCCCCTCCCGTATTTGCCTTCCCCCTCCCGAGTTCCCTTCCACCTTCGCTCTCCCCCACTCCCCCTACCACCCCCCTCCTGCCATCCACTTCTCCACCCCACCCCCAACTCTACCCCTCCCCCTCCTACACCCGTCCCCCCATTCCTTCCCTCCCCCCTCTCGATCCCCTACCCCTCCACCCCACCCTCTTCCCTTCCCCACTCCCTCTCCCTCCCCCACTCCTCCCCCAACCCTACCCCTCCCCCCTCTCACACCCCTCACCCCCTTCCTTCTCTCCCCCCTTTCACTCCCCCCTTTCACTCCCCCCTCCCCCTCCCATTTCTCACATTCCCCACATTCATTCCCGGTAAATTCAGTTTTCTAACTGCTCGCGTGCCACCTATTACAATTTTATACAAAGCTCAATATTAGTTTTATACATAAACATTGTCGTTCGGAAGTTAAGTGCATAGGTACTACAATTCGGCGATTCATTTTTAGAGATAGGTTTTTAACTACGACGCCAAAAAAGCACTCTTTTTATGGTGAATAGCCTAATTCAAAAATAAAAATATCGTTTCCAAGGCAACAATTTGTTTGCTTTCTTCTGACGTTTGAAATATTTTGAACAGTTTATATGGGAAAATGAAATTGTTGTTTTTACCATCTTCCTCGTAATTTTTACAAATGTTCTCACCTTTTAAAGATTCCCTGGACTACGACAAACATTTCAAAACCAAAATCAGA
Organism: Limnephilus lunatus; assembly: GCA_917563855.2. Taxonomy (NCBI): domain Eukaryota; kingdom Metazoa; phylum Arthropoda; class Insecta; order Trichoptera; family Limnephilidae; genus Limnephilus; species Limnephilus lunatus. The sequence goes on along the minus strand of OU830595.1, from coordinate 24,954,325 downwards.
TAAATCGGCCCAGCCGTTCTCGAGTTTTAACGAGACAAACGAACACCAATTGATTTTTATTTATATAGATATTCACATAAATTACGGCTAGGGCTCAGGAATTTTCTGGGCGCTGTTGGCTGTAATTCCAAAAAAAAAAATTATTTCCCTATAATCACGGATCATGATTAGAAATATGATTTAACTGGTGTTAGAAAGAGAAAACTCCACACTTTATATTCAAATCAACCATAGAAAAATTTAAATGTGCACCTCTATGAAACTAATGCTAGGTCCACACCGAAGCCAACCTTCCAACTCCGAACTTAGTTCAGAGATGGAAGGTTGGTCGATCGTGTGGTGGCTGCGGCCAACCCTCCAACCCCGAATTCCGAACTCCAAAATGGCGGACATGGAACAGCTGTAGCTACGTTGTATCTTATCAGGTTGTCTATAATTATTACGTACGTATTATTATGTACTTATAATACACGACATGTTTTTAAACAATTGTTAATACCACTCTCCGTAATAATATCGTCATTTTAATAGTACGCGGCACGCGCGTCTTGATCGCCTGCCGTTCGCAGACGGATGTGTGGACAGCTGCGGCAGGCGGGTTCGTGTGAGTTGGCCGTCGGGATCGCCTCGAAGGCGATCCCGGGCCAACTCGAACTCCAACCTTCCAACTCGAACTTCCAACGCACGAACACCCCTCCACACGATCGTCCAAACGTTTGAAGTTGGAACGTTGGCCGCAGTGTGGACTTACCATAAAGTTTCCGTTTTTTTATGATATGACAAAAATGTAAGATGACGTTTACCTGCCTTGTAAAATAATATGTGTGTGTTTTTCTTTTTTTTCGTTATAACTAAATTTAAATAGAAATAAACGTAAGGTGAGCCATTTTAACCTTTTTATGTTTGTATTTCTGAAATTATATTTTTATTTCTAATAATAATATTTGAAAGCATATTATATCACCTTTCAAAAACAGTTTTTAGTTTTCGGATACATTCCAGAAATATTTCATTTAGTATTTGGATTTTATCTCAAAGTGATAGAATACATGTGTGCAAGAAGTATAATATTGTCAATTTTAATAAAAATATAACATTTATTTTTGGAAAAACCTCGAGTTTAATTAATTTATCTACCGACCGGTTTCACTTTGCTCATGCATCATCAGGGTACACATTGATACTAATACTAAACAAGAAATACATAGTGTGTGCTTATATATAAACACAGAGGGAGACAACAAGAAAAAATATATCAAACGATAAGTATATATTTACATCAGTACAAAAGGAATGGGAATAACCGACAGACAATTGTGCAATTATGTGAATTAGAAGAATGTTAGGAAATTTCCCCAGAATATTTTCCAATTTCCCAAGATAAGCAGAGAATTTTAGTTTTGTAGTCCGGGTTCAAGGGGTGGGGTTTGTCTATATCTTGGTGGCGGATGCGTCTGCCCACATCCAGTGTTCCCCACGGACCCCGAGTGGTCCCCAGGATCATTCAGGGTGTCCGTGGAAAATTAAAATTGAGTTGGGTATCAAAATTAAAATTGAGTTGATTCTCAACCTTTTTTTTGCCCTCCACCCACTCCACAACGGGGGGGGGGGGGGGCGTAATGGGATGGGATGGGGCAGGATGGGATGGAGTGAGATGGGTTTTTCTAGGTCTCCTACTCCCCCCCTAAAAGTCTGAAACGCCCGCCCACAAAAGGGGTTCGTGGGACAAAATACTTTTGGAACCACTGCTCTAGACCAATCTCCATAAATGTTGTCATCTTTGTATTTCGTATTCAAGGAATTTCAGTCTATAACTAAATACAATTTTTTTATTTATGTATTTTTTTGTTTCCAGGGGTCCAGAGCGAGGTATGCAGTGCCAGGAAAGAAGCGGAAATGGTCCGTCAGAAGTTGAAACACGTGGAAGGAGATCTGTCAGCCACACGAGAGAGGAATTGCGACCTCCTGGAGCAGTTTGAGGCTCGCGCTGGTAACAAACAAACACTTTTCCTTATTCCATTTCTCTTATGCTTTCCGAAGACTGTTATCATATTGACATCTAGTTAATCAATTATTTCTTAATATGAACAAATATAATATTGTGTATAACCTTCAAACTTTTAGACGGACAAGACACCCACTTATTTATACTTAATATTTAAACAATTTACCATTGTAATGAGATGAAAAAAACAGACATCATAGGAGTCTGAAATGCTAGGTAAGAGTATGAATATAGGCAAATGTGCTTTATTTTAAGCACTGCAAAGCCCTTCAGTTATTTTTCCATATATATGATATATATTTTCATACTAATGTTTATAATGCGAGTTATGTGGTGTACAAATTATAGTTTTTCATCAAACATAACTCCGATGACTCCAATTTTAGTTAATATCTCCAGTTGACGAGTATATGTGTCCATCGCATAATTGAATAGTATTGGAAAATTTGTTCGACAGAAAATTATTAATTAACATTTTTTGTTAATATTTCTAAATAGATTTTTAATTACACACCAATTATACAATTCATTTAAATTTGATTAGATAAAGGTCATAAGCATAACATTGTTCAAAAAGGGTGTTACATATGTCGTTATTAAAGGGTGAGAAGAGTGGAGGACCTTAATGGCTACCTTGTGGTATGCCACTAGAGGCATGAAGAGTTGCAGGATTCTATCTTAAGCCCATATTCGATGGTATATTTCCACAAGTAAAAATTTAATTTGGCATTAGCTATATTACTGACGGAAGATAATATAGTTTATTATTATATTTCAATATCCAGATGAGATTCGCCAAGCAGAAAGAAGAGCAGACGAACTTGCTGAGGAGGTGGTGCGGCTTCAGAAGAAGTTGGACATCCTGCTGCCAGAGAGAGATCAGTTAAAGGAGCTGGCAGCCACCTTGAGGAAGGAGAGAGACCAGGAGAAGAAAATCAATGAAGAGGTAAGATCAACGAAAATGCAAATATTCGGTTTTAAAGAAGCAAAATCAATGAGTCGAACACTACTTGCGAAATGTAGATCCATGATAGAAATGGTAAAACCACTTCAGACCGTTTAAAATGTTGAGATTCGGAAAGAATGCAAAGCGATGACGCTTTGGATGATTTGGGTATGTAGAGCGAATGAATGTAGAAAAAAGTTGAAGGAGACTATATAATGCTGATTTGATTGAATAGAAGAAGTCGGGGACGCCTGAGGTAGACAATGTAGATATGGCATGACCTAGAATCTAGAGAATCAAATACTTGACTCCAGCCTTGAAAAAATTCAATAGGCTACCTAAACAAAGAGGTATAAAAATATAAGTTATGTGAACGATCATCGTTTACCGTTTTCAGTTCACGCCGTGTTCATCACATGGGGGGAGCTATAAATAATGAATTTCGTGAATATTAATTTTTACGAAATTGAAATAGGTATACATGCATTATTTTCCATCTCTGTCGACTTAAATAATTGTCTCTTAAAAGTAATTTAGTAGAAACGAAGTATTCTTTCAACAATTGACTGAGCGTAGCGAAGTTCTGTTTAAACTCGACCACTTTGCTTTCCGTCTGCTTGTAAATGTGTTTCTGTGTTCCCGACCTGTATATCAGCCGGCGCGTGAGCTGTCAAATCAGATTAATCAACATTTTGGGAAGTCTACTGTTGAACTTCTAGTCAATACATATTTTCATTTTAGGAGGCGGGTATGGGTATCGCCACTCCAGGAACCATTATTGGATAACCAATACCCCTGACATAGGTCACCCCATGTAGTTCATTACGTTTGGTGACTTAGCAGGGGTGCGTAGGTTCATGGGGTTAAGTTTGTCGAGATCTTGGCGTTGGACGCTTTTATTCACCGACCGCGTGGCGGGTCGAATCTGGAGAGGCTGGTTGAGGGAGACCTTTTGACCTCTCATACGTTCATCACTTCTAAACCAAATACGACCTAAAACAAACACTCCTAAATATTGACCCCTATATTCCTACCCACTCTCATAATCATAAGTTAAACCTCCTTTAGCACCGTTGCGATTTGAAACTCGATGAAACGAAAAATAGTGACACTAAAAAGAGACAAACACGAACAACTATAGGGTTTAGTCTGTGAGAGAATGAGATAAACGGTATTCTCATTGTGCGGTGCTTCGTAGACTCCTCACTCTTGTCTACTTTAGTTTTCTGAAGGTTTCACTTACATCGTGTGTGAACTACACACTCTGATTTTTTCTTATCCTCTACTTCCTTTTCCTTAAAAGTCCCTCCACAAAGCATCTGTAAAAAAAAAAACGTAATACCTTACCCGAAGCCCAGCTATATTTATATACTTTGCTGTTGTTGTTTGTTCCAGCACGCAGCCCGCCGGCAGACCGACAGCGCCGAGCGTGAACGCAGCTGGCGGCAAGAGTTCGAGCGGCTGCGGTCCCAGGGAGCTGAGCGGGAGGAGCTGTTGCTTGCTGACTGCGAGTGGAAGCTACGAGACGTGCAGCGTGCTGCAGCAGAGCGATGTCGCAAGGCCGAGGGCAAACTGCAGGAGATGCAAGTCGCAGCCGATAAGCGATGCGAACTGGCGGACAAGCAAGTCGTCGAGGTAAGAAATCCTTTTTTCCATTAATTTAAGAAGGTACAAACTCTGTTCTGATAGCCCTGATTATCTCCAAGTACCAAACGTTGTTCATTCAGATATGATGGGTGCAGTTTATATTTTTTTAAACGACTTCGAAAAGGAGGAGGTTATCAATTCGACTTTTTTTTTTAAACAACTTCGAAAAGGAGAAGGTTATCAATTCGACGGTTTTTTTTTTTTTTTTTTTTTTTTTACCTCATAAATTTCGATTGGGTGAACCGATATTGATGATTCTTTTTTTATTAGAAAGCTGGTGCTTTTAATGTGGTCCCATTTTAATTTGGTCCAGTTCTGACAATGGGATCCATGAGAAAACCATATATGTCTTAAATTTGCAATAAGTATGTGCGCGACAAATGGACGAATAACTCAATATTACGCTAACAGATTTCGATGATTCTTTTTTTTAAGTAAAACTTCTTTACGCACGCTCGTCACTAAAAATAAAAATAATAAGTAAATAAAGTAATAAATAAACAAAAATTTTAACAAAACAAAAAACTGTTTCAAAAAATGCACTAAAAAGTAAAAAAATAATTTCATACGATTGTTATTTTTGGAGTCGGTGTCAGCCAAGATCTCCACATCTCACCTATAACTACCTATGTATTTAGTTACCTTGGCTGACACCGACTCCAAAAATAACAATCGTACGAAATTATTTTTTTACTTTTTAGTGCATTTTTTGAAGTCGTTTTTTGTTTTGTTAAAAATGTTGTTTATTTTAAATCTTGTCATGTATTTGTATGTATCTTTTATTAGATCTGTATATTTTTGAGCCTGTACCTTTAATTGTATTTTCCTGATTTTGTTTTTTTTTGCATTTCTATAGTCCATCATGGAGGGATTCTTTATTTTAACTTTTTGACACCAACAGTACATAAATCAAATGAGTGGTTATAATAATTAATAAAATCTTATAAGACATGCTTCTGTGGAATATTTGTAAAGTCATTATTTATATGTTGTGTCTGTATGTTGCTTCTGTGAAATATTTGGTAAATGTTTTATTCATATATTGTGTCTGTACCTATATTGGGTTGGGTTGGGTTTAACTTTTCAATAGTACCAATTGGCGATCCCTTAATGAGTTTTGATAACTCATGGGAGTGCAACTTCGTTGTATGTTTTATTTAATAATAATAATAATAACTTCTTTAGAACCTTTGTGATTTGAAACTAGGTTAAAACGGAAATGACGCATTACAGTGCCTACGAAGCGTTAAACTGCGCTTATTGGCTGCTTTGATTATGGTGTCACTTTTCAGGGGTCCTATTGGTTGAGATTGTTTTAGTGAAGTTTCGCTTCTACCGCGTGTGAACTGCACCCGATTTTCTTAATGTGACACCTTGCGAAGAGTGAATCTGTATGTTTTTTTTGCATTAACAACACACAGGAGGCCTTGAGGAAAATAAGTTCATCTTTGAAGAAGCTTTGTGAAGTGTTTTTTTGAGGAGATGTAGAAAAAAACCAATTTTGTAGGAGGTAGGCAACACAGAGGCTGACAAATCATTCGACAGCCGAGCTGTTGAACTCATGAACGAGTCGTAGAAGCGACCCGTTCTTATGTGACAAATGTCAGCTGTGTACATACATATGTTGGGCGCGCGTTTGGAGTGTTTCCCGACTGTGCACTGGTGACGAATGGATCAATGGCATCTTTGCAACTTAATAACAAGGACAGCATACATTGGGAGGCGTGTATGGGTATCGCCAACCCGTTAACCATTTATTGGATAACCCACAACTCCGTTATAGGTCACCCAAAGTGGTTCGCTATGTTTGGTGACTTAGCAAGGGTGCCCGGGTTTATCGGGTGGGGTTTGTCCGTGTCTTGGCGGCGGATGCATCTGATCCGATCAGATCTGTCCTTAAGAGGCTCTAATGGAATATGATGTTTGGGGCTAGTAATTTCCTTCAGAGACTTGAACGGTTAATGTTAAAAGCGCTTTTGCCGGACCCAGATGCGCAGAGGGACGAGCCCCTTACATGCCTTATATTTATACTATTCATGATTCTTCATAATATTAATAATGTACGTCTGGATTACATGAAACTTAATACAGTTACGCACTGAGATGGCTACCCTTCGCGCAACTTCGCTGGAACAGCAGAGGGCTCTCCGTCAGCAAGCGCTGCAGTCCAGTTCGCTAGAGGCCGCTAAAGAGACCTTGGAGCAGGAGGCTCGGCGGCTGAGGAACATGCTGGTCATGGAGAAGGACGCGATGCAGACGGTGAAACAGCAACATGCAAAGGTAATTCAACAATATGCTATTCATCATGCATTAAAGATGGCCTTCGTGGTTAATTGATTACGATACCTGGCTTTGAATCCGCCGGTCCCGGCTTAAAATCCCGACGTGCGCAAGTATATAGTATTGATTAATTTGTGTTATTTCATAAAATATTCTTTAAAATTATTCATAATACTGGCGCAGATCCACGAAAACCACAATTATCAATAAATCAGTTCCCAATTTTAAAAACCTGATTAAAATAGTTGGTAAGTCAAATAAAAAAACACAGGATGCTAAGAGAAGTATTTGACTTACTTTAACCAGAGATTCCTGACATTATTTGAAGTAAGAAGTGTGGACGAAATTTTGATCTCCGGTGACTTTTTTACCTTTTTTAATTATTTTTTTTGAAAATCAAACTGAAAATAAAAATTCTTCCACATTACTTCACTTGTGGCTTAGCCGAAAAATCGCTCAACCTCTCGCCCCGACCCTAAGTGTCCAATACTTAGTAATATGTTCATGTTTTTAGTAAAAATAAAGAAAACATCAAAAATATCACTGGAAACCAAAATTTCTTTTACGTTTTTTAATCCAAATATTATCACGAATCAACAAATAAGTCAAGCAAGTCCCTTAACCGCCTGTATATAATCGATTATATTATGGATATACAATTATATTGCTAATAGCGCCACGAACTCATTAATTATAATTGACTTCACGTTTGGTTCTGCCTGATTCAGTGGCGTAACTATAGGGTGGCAAGACTGGCAAAATGCCCCGGCCCGAGAATTAATTTCAAAAGTAAAAAAGGAAGCAAAGAGTGTAGCAGAAAAATGGTCCATCAACCTTGAATTTTCTAAAACTTATTAGAGGAAGACGAAATGCCATTTTGATGAACTTTGCACAGATGAGCGTCTCCAAAATCAGAAAAGTTTGTTTAAACTGAACATATTTTATAGAGTATTGGACATCATTATTAATCAACTGAAATCGCGTTTCCTTCCAATGAAAGAAATTGTTTCCAATTTCAGTGTTTTGCTACCTGCCACTTTGAAAAATTTAAATGACACTGATCTCTTAAAAAAAGCTCTAGAATTTGTTGATATATATAAGAAAGACAGATCTGAATTATTTTCCAGGGAAATTCTCAGTTTTCGGTCCAAATTCAGAGACGAAATGGAAAAGGCTACGTGTACCTACTAGAGAACTTGCTGATTAATTAATAATAAAGAATCATTTTATGTCGTCCAGCTTTCCTGAAGTACATATATACCTACTGCAATAATGTTATTTGTTACAATTTCTGTAACTACTGTAAATATGTTCACTTTAAACAAACTTTCCGGATCTTGGACACGCTTATCTTCGCAAAGTTAGTCAGAATGCATTAAAATGGCGTTTCACCTTCCTTTGACCAGTTTTAGAATATTCAGGGTTGATGGACCATTTCGTCGCCTCAGTAATTTTCCAAACGACCATTTGAAAATTATGCAGGAGGAGAAGGTTTTCTTTCATTATTTCAATGAAACATTATGATAGGTGTTTAAGATAAAGTTATTTCCGTAAAGGTAAAGGTCACATTAGTTTAAATAATTCTTAGTTGAGTGATAAACTATAATTTTTTATGCTTTATTTTTAGTTTTTAAGTTGAGATTGAACAAAAACTAAAATGGTCGTTTGGACAATTATTAAGAACTGAGGCGACGATTTGTGTGCTGAAAGATCATTTTCGAGGCTAAAATGAATAAAAACGTATTTAAGAAACTCAAGGGGACAAGACAGGCTACGCAACTCGGCTATCCCGATCTTTAAAATGTAATAACGTTATTGATACTTTTGCTGAATAAAAAGCTCGTAGAAAAGAATTTTATTAATAAATATCTTGTGAAGATTTAATTGTTATTTCATTTTAATATGTAATACCTATACTTTTGAAAATAAAATTTATTAGATATTTAACAAAAATGAACCCAATATTAATAAAATTGTTGGTTAACTTCTTAAGTGATTTATTAAAATTCAATTACAACTTGACGACTTTTACCTGGGGGGCCCCATCCAATGAATTTTCCACAGGCATGATGTTATAGGATGGATGGTATATGGATGGATGGATGGTATAGTTACGCCCAGGGGCGTGCACTCCATATAGGCACATAAGCACTGCCTACCCTGCCGTTTTTGTAAAACATAAGCATGTAAATAATATTATAATTTATTAAATTATTGCTATAAATAAATACACACTTTCAAAAATAAGTGCGAAAGGCTGAGCAACCGAAAGTACGCGAGCGCCACATCAAACGGTATACTACAAACGCGGCATAAACTGTAACTAGCTAGAAACTAAACGCGCGCCCTCCGACTACCTCACTAAAATGCGGTCTAAGCAGGAATTATTTCTGACTAGAGCTAACTTCATACAAGACATAATTCAGTGTTTACAAAATGCACAAAGCATAGAGTAGAACTGTCGTTTTGAATTTGCTTCTATGGGTTTTTTTTTGTTATTAATAAGCAGTGCTTTCTAGAACAAAATTAGCAAATGGCAATCAGTGACGACAAAAACATTTGTTGTTATGTACTTCTATCAAATAATTATTTTTCATAAATGCTAATTGTCGGTTCAAAAACGTTTGTCGTACATAAATTCTGAAATTATCTGATAGAATATGGAAAATTTAACCTGTGCTTGTTGTATTTTCCTACTGCCTACCCTGATCGAAAAATCTGTGCACGCCCCTGGTTACGCCACTGGCCTGATTCTTAAAATCTGATTTCTTTCAACTTCCAGGAACTAGACGAGAAAGAGCTTCGTCTGGTGGCTCGACTTGCTGATGAAGCCAGAAGGGCAGAACAAGTAGGCAGACAGCAGAGGAGACAAGAGGAATGCATACAACACGAGAAACTGCTCAAAGAAACTCACCAAAAGGTATGCTATTCCATTCAAATGACATTATTTTGATATGAAGTACAAAATGATTTAGAATTAGAATGGTGTGTTTCACGGAAGTTTAAATTTAACATTATGATTAAATAATGCTAATCATCGCTATTTTGATTTCATGATAATTGAAAGGTCCCGGCTGCGGCGCCGCTCGAAACAGAGTCCGGTTCAGCTTTAGAACAATCTAGCTGACGCATACAAGGTGTTGTTTGGGTTTATGAATGTTTTGGAGGTGTGAATACTTCTTCTCAAATCAGTTCGTTATTACTGAACATCGTAACCCCTACTTCAATTTCCATGGTGGACAAGTCTCTTACACTCCTCGCGGTCTTACGCTGCGTGGAGAGCCAAGGACACCCTAGAACCAGACGCCAGTGATAATTGGTCACTCCAACTTATTGGAGACCTTCTTCTGCTTTTTCTGTCTTCCACTTTGCCAGTAACTATGAGTTTTCTAAGTTGGAGTCCTCGGTTTGGCGAGCAACGTATTCAAAGTATCTTAAGAAAACTGGGTGGAATTAATATTATTGTTAAGGTATTTGTTTCAATTGGCACCACGTCTTCCTCGGCCCTCCCCGACTTTTTCTACCATTCATTACCTTATAACTTTGCTACTTACGTTGTTACCGTAAAAAAAGTACATTTCATTGTCTTTAATTCGACTACGTATCTCATACAAATGCGAGATAATGCGTAATATTAAAAAACACATACATCATACATTCGTTACCAACGAACGTCGACAAATATTGCGATTAACAGAAAGGCACGACCGTCATGTTGTTATGTTATGTCAGCTGATCACGATTGATGTAATGCTGAAACAGACCTAGTTTTGTAATAGTATATCTTTATTTTCTCTGTAGCTGGAAGAATTAAAAGCCATCCTGAGCAAGAAGGAAGCCCAGTACGCCGCGAATCTGGACAAGGTCGAAGGAAAAGCGGACTGGCAGATCATGGAGATCAGAAGGTCTCTGGACAAGGCGGAACTCAAACATGCAGAGGCCATGGAGAAACTGGAGGAGCAGTACTCTACAGAAACAGGTGAGTTGATCTTTTTCTTTAGAAGTTTCCTTTTTATTTATTTATTTATTTATTTACTTAATACATGAAAAATCGAAAGTACATATAGTTTTTTTATGATATTTCACCCTCCATGCTAGGGAAGACCCTGTGTTATGGCGGGTGAAGTTTACAGTTTTCGGATTACTCTTTCGGAATCTTGTACATACAATGCCGCTAATTTAGAAAATAGAGATATATTATGTTTTGTCTGAAAGGTGATTAAATTGATAGAGTGTAAAGTGAATGGGTATTAAAATTGTAATTTATTCCATGTGTAAGGATCCATTTCGTTATTTGTTTTTTTAAAGGAATGGGGTTGGCTCAACGTTTTTAAGTTTTCAGGGATAAGGTTAAAGGTTTTAGGAGCTAGGAAGAAAAATTGTCTTTGAGCTGTCGTGGTGTGTAGTTTAGGTACATTGTAGTGTCCGCTGGTTATTGTTCTGGTGGTGTAGTTGTGTTGTAAGAGAGTTTTGTTTTTGTATTTGAACAGGAAATGTATTAGCATAAATTTTAGATGGAGTTGCCGTACGTTTAAGACGTGATGGTTTTCTGAGGATGGTGATCCTAACTCCAATTTTCCTGGTGGACAAGAATAGTGGGACTTGTTGGGGAAGTACACGAGGTACTCGCAAACAGGAGAGAATGTGAAAAAGTCAGGGATGTCGACTTACCTTATTTCTTTCTTCTTCCATGTCGATTTCGCTAATTCAATCAGTTTAACCACCACCAACTCTTCTGATATTTATAGTTTCGACACAGTCTTTATAGTTTCGATACTTTTCGCGAGCTTCTTTAGAGTTTCGATACAGTCAAACAAGGGGGCTCCGTAAGACAGAGATCCTGGGTTCGATTCCCAGTTGCGACCGGTACCTTTTTATTTATCTGTGTCATGTTTGGTTTCTGTTTAATATTTCACAATGGGTTATTTTGTTTCTTATTATTTGTACTGCCTTCCATTAAAAGCATTTGCTTATACATTGACGTAGTTGCCAGGGGGTGGGTGATACCCGACCGTGGAAAAACTTACGAAGGAATAATATAACACAAAAATATTTTACACATGAACACTATCTGCTATTATATGTTCGTAGCTCTATGGCTTGGTCGGTGGGGGATTCCCTAAAAATTCTGTTGTTTTATTTTCGTTCCTAGCTCTAACTATTGTTCGGTCTGGGATTACTCTGAAATATTCCTTGCTTGTCACCTGTGTCATTCTCATTTCTTTCGTACATTGTGATTTTCTTCAATATTAGGTAGGACAGTATCCAAAATTTAGTTTGAGGCTAACTAATTCTTGGGGTGACACCACGTTTATTATTGGGTGACACCACGTTATCCGCACCGGATGCCACCCATGCTAGCTAAGCAACTGCATGGATATATAAAATTGGTTGTTCATAACCTCGGAGATCCTGAGAATCAGTTTCCTTGTTTAGATTCCTCTTCAATTAATGACAATCCAAATGTTTAAAATCGATGTGTCCTTACATTAGAACTCTTTTAGACATCGCAGACTTTTGTGACCCACTGTTTAACTTGTGTGTTTTTCTAGAGCGCCTGACGACAGAATCAGAGAAGCGCGTCAAGGAACTTGAGAACGCACTCAGCTCTCAAGCCTGCTCGGCGCGGGCCACCCTAGAGTTGGTCAGGGGACAAATGCAAGCAGAGCACCTGGACACCCTACAGAGGATGAAAGAGCAACATCGCAAAGATATGGGTAACTATCCTCACCAAGACACGCAAGTTAACTTTTTTTTATAAAAATAAAACACAAACACTTTGTATTTAACCACGAATTTATTATTGCATATATCGACCGGTTTCACTTCGACCAAGCTTCTTCAGGATATAAATAATAACTAAATGCTAAGACAGAGTTATGGCTAATATATAAGAGTGACAGAGGGAGAAAGAACAAAATTAGAGGGAGACAAAGTATTTGACATAGGTAAAGTGGATAATCAAGCAGTGGGAGGGAGACAACAATACAATAATCAATTACTGGGAGGGAAACATCAATACACATCATAATCACAAGTAAATGAACAAACAACAGTTAACTGTAATCTATGAGATATTAAAAAGTTTGTTGTATTTTACATTAACTAAAGGACAATATTTCGATATATGATAATATTAATAATGAATCACGCTACAACACATAAATAATATCATGGGTTAGGATGGATTGCGGGAAATAAGTTAAAAATAGGACTATAGGGTGTATTTTTTTGATTTGATAAGTTAATTTGATTATTGAGTAAGTATTCTGACATATTTGTATTTAAAGATTTCCTAATTTCTAAAGCTTCTAAGTTGTCTAGTTTTATACCTATACTATTTTTATTACCATAATACCTAACTTTTTTTTACCATAATATTTGACTATACAGACTTTTCATAGATACCTATATTTTTATACCGTTACTAAAATTTACACAAATGTGTGGGTAATATAAACAAAATGCAGTGCTTTTTTGCCCATTACCTACTTTTTTTCCTTGCAATCATATATTTAATTTTTGCTAACTTTTATATTGGTACTTGTGTCTCATGTTTGCATCTTACTAAATTTAGAAGTGATGTAAAAAGTTATTTTTGAAATGTGTGTATAAAAAATACCTATATGAAAAAAATAAAGAAAAGAAAATTACTAAAAAAGTAAATAACTACAGGAGAGAAAATTTCTAGACACTGACCGAATTCTAGACAATTCCCAGACAAACCAGGGAAAATCTGTATGCATTGCAAGATGTCTCTTTACAACTACATAATCACAAGTTACAAGAGGAAATAGATGAGCCACAAATAAATTTTTAAAAAAAAAGTTAAAGTCATGTTTCAAACTCAATCATAAACTACGCCTACGGTTGCATACGTGTTATTGTGAAGATACCTTTCAGAAACTCATTTCAAGGAATTTAGTATGCTTGACCTTCGACAGTGTTATACAGGGTACGTTTTATGTTCCAGGTCGATTTTGTTTGGCCGCCATTTTGGTTTGGATGACATTTGTCAGTTGGCAATGGACAGTTGCGGAGAGTGGTCGATAACAATTTATTATGCTGCATCTAACAACGTGTTGAAATTATTAAAACATTTTCTTTAAATAATTGTTCGATTGTGAACACGCGGAGAAAATTAATAGTAAATAAATAATGTCAAAAAGTGGGGATATCGACCGCCCCCCTACGATTGACCTGATTGACCCTTCCCAATTTCTTCCTATGGGTGTACACCAACAAACCAACCACAACCTTGATGCATTCCAACATCCTCGGACAACATTCGAAACGAAATTGCTGAAATAACACAAGAAGTCTGAAAATGTTATGAAAACTGTGCTTAAAAGAGCTCGTCTATGCTCCACGTTCAGGTGTTGTCACTTGACCGGCTCGTATTCTATACATAATGTCAAATACCACATAATCTATCAATAAAATGTAAATTATAAAATTGTATTTCATTTAAGTCATAAAAAAAATACAACGGACTGGAACATAAAACGCACCTGTTATTCACCCGTATAATTAATTGCTTATTGCGAAGGTTTATCTGATCAATTTGGAAGGAATAATAACAGAGTTTTGCACTATACTACACTCTCTAAAATATACAAAATTATACATGATACACCAAAAATGTTATCCCAAATTAACATCAACACACCATCAAGAAAATCAACAAAGAGGATGCAAGATATTTTCTATATTAAAGCCTATCACACAATTACAGGGTATGAAATTATAGCACTATGTTCTCTAATAATGAAATAGACATCTTTAATGATCCATTCCATCTTCTTCAAAATGTTTTACCATTAATCATAGGTACATCAAACTTATTGTGATGAAGCCCTTTATTTAAAGAAAGGCAAAATTGTACCTATCAAATTAGTATACCATCAGCATAGTTACCCAAATTAAATGTTTATGGACCTATGTCCCTATGTGTATTCTACCTTTTGCCCATTCTTGTTTATCATTTACTTTTGCATACTTAGCTAATTGCTTTTGTTATTACTGTGATATTTAAACATTCCTGTATGTACATTTTTGGACATTGTAACTGTCTTATGTACTAAAATAAAATTAAGAATATGCGTACCATAATGCCAAAGAATACCCAAAAAACAATGTACATACTACGCATTCTCAACGAAAGTCTAAAATTCCTATTTTTTGGCAAAAACGATACCAATAGTGTCATTTAGATATTCGCTTGTATCTAGAGTGCATGCAGTTGGAAATGCTTTCTCAGAAGTAGTAAGTAGTCTTCAGCTGCACGGTATATAATTACAAACAGGCTATAATAACATACCTCAATAAATCAATGTTAGCATGGTACCAACATGCATGGTTTCTATATTATTTGATTAGCATAATTTATCTCATGATTGCTGTTCCTCAAAATTATTGTATAGGTATATCACGTATTTTGTAATGTTCGTAAAGGTGTGCATCAATAAAAAAAAAAATGGAAAATTTGAAAAAAAATTATTTATTTATTTTTTTTATTTATTTATTGTTTGAAAATATTACATAATACAATAAAGTGAACTTAAAATGTCCAACTAGGCAATTGCCAATTGCCAAATGCCTTTGAATTTCTCATTGGTTGTACGGTTTGTGTTACAGAAAAGCAATGGGAGGTGTTCGAGACAGATAAGGAGCAGTGCTTGGAGAGAATGAAGTCAGAGTGCATGATGGAGGGAGAAGAAGAAAGAGAGAAGAGGGACAAACTACTCCTCAGAAACATAGATGGTAAGTCAATGTTGTTTAATAATTGTTTTGGTGGTAAATTTAAACAACGGTTAACTTTCTAGTTGATGTTGAAGCATCTGAAAATTTAAGAAAGAGGTGTAGCAGATGGGTTAAGCCGCCGCTACCCAAATTTCTACCGATTTCTTACATCCCTTAAAGATTTGAAATTTTAAGCTCTTAAAAAAATTAATGTTATTGTTGAAGATACTATCTAGACGCGTTCTATGCCGAAACGCTTTATATGAAATTTCCTCTATAGAAAAAAAATCGCAAAGTATGCTCCGAAAATTATTATAAACATTTTAGAAGTTATATAATAATGATAATAATTTATTCCAGAATTTATGCAGGGGTGGTGCAATGCAATACATTCCATATTTTGAAATATCAAAAGAAATTAGACAAATAATAAGTTAAGGATAAAAGTAAATAACAACACATAAATAAAATAAAAAAACGAATAAGCATGAAAAACATGAGAAATGAAATTGAAAAAATAATAAACACTAAAATGAATTTGTGTGAGCAAAATTCACGGTGTTTCTTTAAATGCTTTTTTAGATGATCCCCACGAGATTTTAGCTCTATTTTAAACGAGTCGTGTTTTATTAAACATTTTCACAATTTTCGCTTCAATTGTATCGTTTTAAATATTAGCGCGCCCTCTCCAACATTCTTAATTACATATCTCTCCGTCTTCTTCTTTTTATACGGCTCCTTAAATAACTTTATTGAAAAATATTAGTACTTAAAAAACACATATTCACGTACTTTATCAAACGCCGATTCTAAATAAACAATTTTTATTATACAGGGTGCCAGGGACGTATTTAATCTTATATGGAATCTTCCTTTATTAACGAGAAGACGTTTTTAAAAAGGCTCCCATATTAAGATTCCGCCAGAGTTAGCGATGATATATTTTTGCTGGAAATGGGTTACATGAGTTATTTGTGCGTCATCGTGTAGATTTTGGGGTCCTCTAAAAATTAAACTAAGCAGAAAACATAAATCATGCCTAGTAATTAATAAAAGACATTTTTGTGGCAAAAAGAAATGGTAGCGTAGAGACACCATATACTCAATTTTAGGAATCGCTGGTTAAAGCCTGTTTAAAGCCTGATTTAATCGCTGGTAGAAAATTTCTAAAATAATGACATCATCTATAGAAGATAGAAGAAGATATGAAAATATACCAATTTGTGAATTTTTTGCAGATCTCAAACATGAACTAGCCACCAGAGAGGGAGATACCAGTCACCTGCGCGTTGAAGCCAGGAAAGCAAACGACGCACGCGTGTCTGCTGAGAGACGACTCAGGTCAGAACATCAGAGCATGGTTTTGGCCCTTATACTCATATTCCTCTTTCAGACCTATCTGAATCTAACTTAGATTTTAAAAACTGGCCAAAGGAATTCCAAAACATAGGATTATCCAAGCCTATCTGAGATCAGGGTTTTTGAATCTGAACAGTGATCCAGGCTTATCTAAGTATAACTTAGATGAATACCTTTGAATCGTTGATCTAGGCTTCTCTAAGTCGAACTTAGATGAAAAAAAAACCTTAAATTATTGGTCCAGATTTATCTGAACCAAATTTAGATCGGATTCCTTAAATCTGGATTAAGTTTAACAGTGATCCAGGCTTACCCATGTCCTCTTTGATCTACCCTAAATTTTTGATCCATACCTATCTATGTATGTCTAACTTAGATCAGGTTTTAACAGTGATCCCGGCTTATTTAAGTTCAACTTAGATCAAGACCTTTGAATCGTTGATAAGTTCAGGCATATCTACGTCTATCTTAGATAAAGACCCTCGAATTATTGATCAACGATTATCTGAACCTAACTCAGATAAAGACCCATGAATAATTGAGTCAGGGTAATATAAGCCTTAACTTAGATCACGGTCTTTGAATCTTTGGATTAAGTGAAACAGTGATTCATGCTTATCTAAGTCTAACTTAGATGAAGACCTATGAATCGTTGACCAAGGATTATGTGAGCCTTATTTAGATTAAGGTGATCTGGACTTTGAAGTCTAATATAAAGACCTTTGAAGCATTGATCCTAACTTCTTTGAGTCTGACTAAGGTAAGGGATCTTAAATCCAGACTAGTTTTTATCATATCGAATCAATTTAGAAAATTTCGTATTTAAATTATCTTTTATTTGGATTCAGGAGATTTTTTAGAAAATGTCTGCGGGTTAATCCTAGAATTGCCTATGTCAGTTTTTGGAAATTTGATTTAGCTACCAGAAAGAACTATAAAACACCCTTTATTTTAATGGAATTGGTACCTTTTTCATGTGATCTAGATTAATAAAAATATAGTTCACTTAATGTAGTAATCAAAAATATTGTTTCAGCATTTTTTAACGCTAAGAAATTGATAAACAATCTCATTACAAAGCAAAAATTCACAAATTTGACATAAGTACGTCTAGCATTAAACCTTAGATATATAGATCTTCTTCTTCCTTAGAAGATAAACCTTCTGGCGTCCATACATGGACCTAGAACTCTCAAAATTCCCTTCGCTTCTCTTGAAGTCTTCATCCCATCTCATCAGGGGCGACTTCTGTTACTTTTCACTTCCAATGAAGACAACCTATTGATACTGAACTGGATTGGATTATTTTGAAATGATATAATTTTCAAATATTTATATTCTTCAATCATGATACCACAATCATATCATTTCAACATTACGTATTCTTGGTCGTTGATCATTACGCTTTATTCACTTCATAATATCACGCTTCATCAGTCAATCATTTCATTACGTATATTAAATTTCATGACATCATCATTTCATCCTCACAGAATATAATTAACATCATGTCATTTCATCAAAGCGTCAGGTAAATTAAAACATTCGATTCAATCTCGCTTACAACATCTCAAAATAACAGTTCATTAACCATCAAATAATTTTTTGTCATTTTAAAATCAATGTTAAACTTCTTTTGTGTTTTAGTGTTGCATGCTGCATGATTTTAGTCTTCCTTTAGTTCGTTGCAATATTTTAAGGGGTCTAGAGCAGAGAAATTGATAACTTTACAACATCGGATCGATAGGCGTAACTTCTGATGATTTTATATCGATATCATGAGCACGGTTTCACTATTGACTGCCGAACCAATATTGACAAGAAATAAATAATAAATCGATTTACCCTAGCGAGACTGATTGTGTTTTCTATGAATTGTCATTCCGAAACGTCAATCGCAAAGCAATTACTTCAAAATATTTTTTAATTAGCAACGTTGCAATTACTTAAAAATATTTTTAAATTAGCAACGTTGAATTGAAATACTGATCTAAATATGCATTGGCAGTCAGCATTTAGTTTTTGACACTAAAAATGGAGTTAATTGTTTAATGGGATCTTTATTCACGTCTTGTTATGTGAACAAGTTTCGGTTCTCAAAGCCCGAACCAAAGAAGAGTCATTGGCCCGAACGGATTCAACTTTCTGCGTGTGCGACTTATTTCAATTCTAAGAGCGTCATTAGTTCAACTCGGTTCATTAATAAGCCAGTAATTTTGCATAACGAACGACATCATTCAATTCGTGTGTATTGACAGATAACTGAAACTTATCTGATACTATTGAGGCTGTGCTAAAATTTATCAATTGTGGTAGGAATATCTCTTAACAATTGTTGGCCGTTCTCGCAAATATTGATAACTGACCATAGATGACGGATTTAGTCAATATCGTATTGACCTTGAAACGTTATGCTTTTCACTGAAATTTAGCCTAAACTAGCATTTTTTTTAATTTTCACAACGCTGTGTATTTACTCGAGCTCCATCAGAATGTATGAAGGTACTGTGATAGACGGGACCAGCCCCGGATCTAGGGGGGGCACACCGGGACGCCTGCCTCGGGCGGCAGTTGTAGGGGGCGCCAATATCGTAATTTATATATTTGACAGTTAGTCTTTGAACACATCCTAAGTTAATTTATGAACGTATCCTAAATCGATTTTGAACGCTTGCACAGTGTATGTGATGTCTCTGCCAGGGGAATCCCCGTCGCATCTAGAACTAGGAGCTAAACCGAATAAACCCGAGCGGTTTGAGAAGGGCACCACTTGATAGTGGCACCCTCTCTCAAACGCTGACTAGAGTGGGCGGCGTGGGCGCCACTATCAATTTTCTGTCCCGGTTTTAAAAAATCGTAGATCCGGGGCTGCACGGGACCCATCGATGAATATAATGAGAGATACAAGATAGATAGGTAGAGATAGATAATAAAAGGGAGTATTATATTGGATTGATAGATTTAATGAGCTCCTAGCATGAATTGAATATACTAGATCAGCATGCAATAGATCGCAAAATTGCTGAAGATACTGAATGAGATCCAATTCGTTTAGCTGGCCCCTCGCAGCCGGAATGGGCCTCCTGGGCGTGGGGGCCTGGGCGGCTAGTGGAGCCCCCGCTCCCGCCCTACTGCTGGCCCTGGCACTGCTTCTGCTGCTCCTATGGCCTGATAGTCGCCACATGGCTGAGGATAGGCCTCTCATGGCTATTATGCCGCATAAGACATACATGCATTAGGAACAATCAGCCAATTTCCTTTAGGAACTACCATACCACCGACATTTTGCTTTAGGAAAACTCAGTTTCAAAGAAATTCAAATCTTACATTGTCACTTGGGATATTTTTGTACCTTTTACTCATACAGAGATATTATGATTTAAGAAGAAGCCACAAATACTATGAATGTATTCTTAGGGCCTTCGATCATAGTGAAACCGAAAACCGGTTGGCAACTTAACTCAATTCGCGGCATTCACTCAACTTTGCGACTTCAGTAATTGTATCAGCTTGCTTAACAAAAATATAAAATATGAATAATTTATCAATTATCAATCTCAATACATTAAATAATTTATCAACTTTCTGAACAGAAACTGAAAAATGTTTTCCTGCTCTGGCATATCGCTAATTACTTGAAAACTTGACAGATCGTTAGGTGCTACCATGGCAACACGTCAACCTGGCAACTGAAAAGCGACTAGCAGACGTCGCTCTTGACAACTGGTCTTTAACAAGCTGCTTGTGTGTAGACCGCCAACGAAATTCGCAATTTGCTTTCTTGTGGCGCTTTCCACAAGAAAGCAAATTGCGTTGCCAACTGGTTTATTTGCAGTTGCCCCATGAGTGGACGGAGTTAGTGTACCTTATATCGTATAAGGTACACTAGGTAAAAGATATAAAACTTTGCTTGGCAAATGCATACTAGAGCTCACTATTTCAAACTCAAAGTGTTTTTTTTTTTTGTTTTGTGAATAATTTTATTAAAAAAAAAGTTAATCAATGGAAAGAGTCACAGATCATTTAAGCCATAATTTTTTTAGCGAAAAAATACATTTTTATTAGTTTACGCTTATATTTTGTGCTGTATATTTTTCTTTTTATTCTACTCAATGGAAGGAATAGCTTTCATTTTTCCCAAGTATATTTTGGCATTTATAATGTAAACCAATTCGTTATAAAGATTAATCTAAAATTCTGACTAAGCATAAACAGAATTTCGATGATTGGCCACTTGAAGACAATGTTACATTTGAATTTTTGCAAAACGCCCTAACCTTATGGTTTAGATAAGTTGCCTTCGTCATAAGTTTTGTGAGCTTTTCGATTAGGTAACAAAAATGTTTTTTAATTCCCCTCTGTTGCATGTTTTTTTCATGATTTAGTAATATATCTGTACCATTTTGGATTCCAATCTTTTATAGCTGGTGTATCAAAAATTGACACTTTCTAACTAATTACTTTCTTCTGCATTTACATCTACTAAATATCAAAGCCGTGACAAGGAAGTGAAACCGGTTGGTAATGCGGGGCGTGATATCTAAGGCTGGAAATAATGTGTCGCATACGTTGGTCGCTTGCGGTAATATGTACATAAATTGATCAAGGGGTATAGTGCCAGACGAATCACTATGCGCTGCGTACGAGGATCGTCGATTCAGCTCGTCGATGCTACGTCTTCGCTCAACCCACGGTTGCGTGGCACTATTTACAGCCTGATGGGCGTTACAATCGACCAAAAAGGGGGAAATAACCCTAAAAATGGACTAAAATCAGAACCAATATTGATAAAATCAATAATACAACTGGTACCTACCCTGATGTATGGCAGTGAGGCATGGAACTGGCAGAGGAAGGATGAAAGTGGATTGAATGCTGTAGAAATGACATCCCTAAGGCGTATGTGTGTGTGGTAAAACCATGTATGATCGTATGAGAAACACGGAGATCCGCAAAGAATGCAAGGCTGATGCAAGAAAGGAACGCTCCGATGGTTTGGGCATGTAGAGCGAATTAACGAGGAAAGGAGTGTAAGGAGAATATATGACGCAAATGTGAATGGTAGAAGAAGTCGGGGACACCCGAGAAAGACATGGCACGACCAAGTGAATCAGATACTTGAGTCGGATCATGTCAAGAGTCAGAATAATAGAAAAGCATGTATGAGACGATGTAAGAATGTGTGCCAAGACCGAGTTCGTCCTCTCTGTCTACCCCTGTGGGGAAACGGCGTGATGGTTAGTAAGTTAGTTAGTTTTTACAATAATATGCCTAAGTCACTGTGACTATTACTTCCCCAATATTTTTTTGTGTATTGTGAGGAAACCGGGCGGCGCATTTAGTTCATACGTATTCCCGTGTTATTACATTGTGCATAATATTATTTTGTCCACATGTATTCCCCAATTTGCTCTCTGGATTTTGATACAAGTGCAAATATATTTTTTTAATAAAATAGATATTGACTACTAGCGTATTTTAGTGAGTTTTGCTTTTTTTGAATAATTACTTCTGGTAGGAGTTAGGACTCTCCAAAATCGCAAAAATTGTCTCTTTTGAACGCCATTAACAGACGTTCAGTATACAAACTACACAATGTATTTTTTAAAAAGCAAAACGTGAAGACATAGAATATTTTTTTCTAATACAGTTGGTAAAAAAAATCTTTAAAATCGGTCCAGTTTTAGAGGAGAAAATTGGGAAATACAAAATCTCGATTTTGAAAATTTTATTCAAATATTATCAGCCTGCCGTATAGTTGTCCCTTTCGCTCGGTATTCTGGGGGAAACAGCGACAGCGACAGCAACAGTTCGATAAAACACCTGTTATTCAAATTTCTCGTCGTCCGTGTTTCCTTTTGAGGTTGTGAGGAGGGGAAGGAAAATCGGAAGAGAAAGGTTGGGAAAGCATAAATTATTCAATAAAAAATACCTCGTCCGGGCTTTGGTCAGTTTGTATTGCATTTTTAAAGCATTTTGCATGTTTTTTATAACTTATAACATTTTAACAATACACAAATTAGCAATATCTAAAAAATTTGTAATTTCATCAGCAATATCAATTTTTTTTTCAAAATTTCATCGCATTACATTTTCACGCACCGCCATCACATTTCCATCTTTTGGATTACTATTTGATTTATTTTCCTTATTATATTTTTATTATACATATAATATAATTATTTTTAAAAATCTATAATTTTTTATATCTTACATAGCTGAGAGGTACAAGATATAATTAAAAAGCAACTTTTTGGTTTTTTACACAAAATAACAATACTTACTTGGATTAGAAAAAAAAATAGATTTGTTTATGTTGAAAATGTTGACAATAAAAAATAAGTAAAAAAATTATTGGCACCAAAATTCATTAATTAAATTTAGTTAAATTAATCCAAATGTTTGGTGTTTTAAGCTATAGTTATATTTAATTACCTTTATATCTCTTTTTTAAACAAAAATAAATAAAATAGCACGTATCCGCACTAGATATTTGCTATACCCTAAGATTAAAATAATAATTATTCATGGGGTGTTATGCCGTGTTGCGCTACTTCCTTCTTTAGCCAACGTTTCGGACAGCATTACAGTGTCCGAAACATTGGCTAAAGAAGGAGTTAACACAACACGGCCTAACACCCCAAAAATAAATAACGAAAATACTTTTGGCCGTGAAACAAAATTAAATCCAAAAATTATTCAGTTTGTTTTGGTATTTTGGCCTCAATTCCAAATTTAAGTTTTGTATGAAAAAGGCCACGCAGCCGTTCGTCTTAAGTATGTTTGTATGTCTTTTGAATTAACGTGTGTTTTCTCCCTTTCCCCATGCTTTTGCTGTGGCTGCTCGACTCACCATTGGAAAATGGACACCCATGGCCTATTTGTTGCTGTCTATGGTGTAATGTGTCTATGGAAAACTCCAAACTCTGGAACATCTGTCGTTTTCCCTCGCAAAATGTAACGTGTTCCCTGTTTGGATTGTGAACATGTGTTTAATTTTAAATCCTCGCTATTAAATCTAAAAATAAACCAATAATATTAAATTATAACACAACATTTACAACATCGCAACATCTCAAAACTATAAAATATTGTGAAACTTGTGCTACGATTTAAAATTGTTATGTTGAAACTGTGAACTCGCCCGCTTTTGGTTATCTATGGAAATCGTGATAAAATTAAAACTTTTTGAAATGGCTGTTTGATAATCTGTTAAAATCAATTCTACAACATCGTTATAAACACACAAACAACTTACGATTTGACGGACGACATTACATGTTGGAACCTTGTCCGAAATGTTGATTTCTTTGACTGAACACACCACAAACAATAAACACATGTTGGAACTGTGAATTAATTTTAAAATAATTTGTGGATATCTTTGATTATGTCCGAAAATTTAATTTATTGGACTGTACACATCACAATCAATAAACACACTCGTTGGAACTTTGAACATGCGAACTTTGTGAATATGTCTGAAATGTTGATGTCTTGAACTGAACACACCACAACAATAAATTATCTGAAATGTTGATTTCTTCTACTGAACACACCGCAAACAATAAACGCACGTGTTGGAACCGTGAATAAATTATAAAATAATGTGTGGTTATGTTGTGAATGACGCGCGGCTTGTGTGTTGATGTTGGTTGGACTGGACTACTGGACTGTGGACTATTGGATTTTTGGTCTACTACAGCGAGGCTCAGGCAGCCCTGGTAGCTCGTGAGACAGCCGTGCGAGCTGAAGCAGCCAGACAGGCCGAGGCAGAGAAAAGGGAAGCAAGAGACACAATCGACCACCTCACCAAGAAGTGCGCTTGCCTATCCAACCTGTGAGTAATTTACTTATAATTATTGCCCCTTTCATTTCCCCTTACACTTACTAAAGTGGTAAACAGCTAAACAGCGGTGGGTCTTTGACTTTTGATATAAAGGCATACAGAGCTCTGGGCCAAAAAGGCCCCTTTCTATTTCATCATGAGTTTATAAATTATGGTTTTTAAAAAAATGGTTTATTTTGTTGTTTGTTAAAAATTATTGCAAGGGGCCATGGCTGAAATATGGGGATGTTAATCTTAACGGACAATTTGTTTTGTGGTACGTACGTTTTTCTAGTACCAAGCGAGCCAGTTTATGGACGCGTTATCATGGGTGAGAATTCCAGCATAAAATGTTTCCGCGAGACTTACCATGTGTTTTTTAATAGGGGGATTTCAGATCTTTGTGGAGTTGGGATATCCTTATCCAGTCGGGGGCACCCAGGGCTATGCGTATGGCTTTATTCTGGAATGTTTGAAGTTTTTTAAAATGAGTTCCGGAGAATCCGGATTCAGTGTGTCCAAGAGAGACGGACTCATTAATCCATCCCTCCAACTCCGGTGAAAGGCGATGGGTCGGGAGAGTCTGGCTGGAAGTAGGTGCGCAAACACATCCGCTGCCAAGACCTAGACAAACCTTACCCAATGAGCCGGGCACCCCTGCTAAATCACCAAACGTAGCGAACCACTTGGGGTGACCTATAGCAGGGGGGCTGGTTATCCAACAACTAATTACGAGGTGGCGATACCCATACCCGCCTCCCAAATAGAAAGTTATTGAGGAAGTTAATTAAGAACTCACAAAGTATCATGTTGTAAATTGAGGACATAAATAAAGAGTATTTTTTTACTGCGTAATGTTAATCCATGTAATTGAGAACAAAATTTAACTGATTTCCCACAATTCCAGTTTCGAGGACATGAGAACCCGCTGGAATCAGGCCCCCGGAGAGGCTGCTCAACTGCGACGTGCCCTGCAGGACGAGAAGGCCCGCGCACAGGCTCTCCGTCGCCAGCTCGACGCGCTCTCACGGTAGGCCCCCACGCTGCACTGATCCACGAAAGCTGCTTGCCGTCACGCAAACAGACTCATACGCGCTACCCACCGCAAGCAGACTGACCCTGCTGTGGCTCACTGCGCTGTGTGCTTGACCTCATCAAGGCTTATCATCATGATTCAATCATACTTAAATATAATATCGCAAGATGGATATCGTCGATCTTTTGTTTTTTAAACTGTATTTACCAGGGGTGGTTATCATTCAGATTCTATACTAGGAAACAATTTTGAAAATGGCCAGAGGAATAATAGATGTTCATGGAACATGACATATCGACAACAAAGCTTAATTTATACGACAAACTAAGCTGTCGACTTAGTTTTTCAATATCACTATTATTCCCGATACTGTTTCATGTAACAATATGGATTAATATCGGTTTAAAAATCCCCCT
Organism: Limnephilus lunatus; assembly: GCA_917563855.2. Taxonomy (NCBI): domain Eukaryota; kingdom Metazoa; phylum Arthropoda; class Insecta; order Trichoptera; family Limnephilidae; genus Limnephilus; species Limnephilus lunatus. Next base: position 24,928,066 of record OU830595.1, on the reverse strand, counting down.
AAACGTTGACATTTTGTATCTAATAGACAGTTGTTATCGTTCTGAAATGTCAGTTTTAAATTGGTTTGGTATTCAAACTGATTTTTGGAAATTTTTAAGCACTTGATTGATTTAAAATTAGCCAATAATTCACTCGATCCATTTAAAATTAGCCAATAATTGTGAATTATTCACCATTTTTTAAAAATAATGTTTAGTCTTGGTTTTACTGATGACCACCCCTGGTATTAACCACAAAAACTCTAACTTTTAGATGGTACAGGAAAAAAATTGATCACGAAACTAATACTGTTTGCTGTCACATTGCTGTGTGCTTGAGTTATCATCGTGCATTTTCATGTATCATTCATTTTCAAACAGGATAGTATCATTAGCTGATCATCTGTACATTTAAACGTTATTATCATCACAGAAAGTAATTCTGCTGTAACGACAACTGTTTATTACTTAATCCATTTCGTGTTAAATTGTTTTCTTTTTTTTCGCTCTAAACAACCTACATAAGCAAAAAAGTAGCTGTTACAATTTTTTTATTTTACTTTTCCAGAAATTCTGTAGCAACCGTTTGACCAAGATTTGAATAAGTAAAAAAAACGTTACTATTTCTAAATATTAAGAACCTGTACTTACTAAGATTTTTCAGAAAAAAATCGTTATGGATTGAACTTATTCTTGTATTTCACTTAAAAATAAAGTCAATCTGGGTTTTTTCCAATGTTATACTTTCCTTTTAAATTTTCTGAATATGACTTTTTCAAAATTTTGCCCTTTTCGCGTAAGAGTCATTGCTTTCTTTCAACGTTTTTATTCTATGATTGTGTCTTTGGCGTACTGTATAATTTTAACAATTTTATCGGAAATGTAAGCATTCACGTATGATAAATAAAATAGGACTCAGAACTGTTCCTTGAGGAATTTGAGAAGGAATAGATTGTGTGAATCCCCTTTGTGATTGTCACAATCTATTATTATTTTTTATTCTCCTTTATTGGGATAAACTTTTAACCATTCTTTAGTTTTCATTTTTATTTTGAAATGGGTGCAATGGTTTTCTGAGGTTCTACTAGCACTGGTTTAAAAATCACTATTCGTTTTCAAAATTTTATCTACTCCATTATTTTTTTTCTTGTCTTTTAATAGCAGTATTGCTTCCCTGTGATGATTTTTAAAATGTAACACCATATTATATTTGAGAACAGGTGAAATTTTTTCAGAGCACTTGATATTATCAATTCTGCTTATTTTTGTTGATTATTGAATTAATATTTTGTTTGTCCCCTTTTGGCGGCCTGCAGAGATTAGTTCATGTATTTTTATCTATAATTTAACTGGTGTATTCTTACACGTGTTCAGATTTAATTTTACCTGTGCTAAAAGATATTACGTATTAATATTGGCTACAAATTTGAATAAGACAAAATGTTTAACTTATAAAAGTAAGAACGAATATACATATAATTAAAAAATATATGTATTAATTAGTATTCATAGATAGATTATAATTTAATATAAAATAAACTAATAAAGACATAATGATAGCATTTATAATAGATCTTTAGTAATATGATGTCATAAAGCGAGATTATTATTTCTAAATTAATTAAACATTTTGTATCTTTGAAAAGTGAAGTATGTTGGAAAAATATAAGTGTAAATAGTTGACTTTAAGTTAAGTATTTCAACAAATAACTCATTATAGGATCATATTTCATTATCAAAAATTTGAATCAACATTAAACTGTAATTTAAGAACCAAAAATATATTTAACCTGTTTTTTCTTTTCTTTTCATAACAGGTTCAATTGATTGAATTAGACATAATCAACATGCTTATGTTAAAAAGATGTGTGGATGTGAATGATGCAAAGGATGTGTGTCAGGACTGTGATATGTGGAGCGGTGTCCTATCTGCCAATCCTTTTGGGGACACTGCGTGATGGTGTGTTAATGTATGTAAATTTCAGAAAATCATTGACTAACAAAAATCATTTCGTGTTGCTAATGCATCACTTTAAATATTTTTTCTATTCACACGCTAAGGCTTGCTTTTCTACGTAAAGTTATGATTTATTTGGTTTTTAAGAATCATGATATGTAAACTGTTTTTCGTGTGTGCTAACGAAATCATGCTGTATATTATGTAACCTCAATTATTATTGTAAAATATTTCTTTGTATTAATCCAAAATCGTCTAAGATAAGGGATGTAATACATATGCATATACATCGTTATCATTGTTAATTCTTAAGTTTGTTTTGTAAATTACAACTTTATGTAAATACACAGTTTTATTATTAAATTATTTATACTAATAACTTCTTATAAGAAACTTTTAATGGATTTCTGTGTATCATAATATATTTATTTTGTGCATAAATTGTAAATTAATGTTAAATGCTCTTGGTTATGATGTACAATAAATAACGATAAATGCGATAAAAAATAAAACAGCAAGTTTTAACAAAACTTATTTTTCTTTTCGATTGTATTGTTTGCCTGTATAACAGTTATCTTCCGAAATAACTCTTATACTTGTTCGAAATTCGAGCATTAAATACATTTTTTAAATTCACGATGATAAGTGTAAAAAAATTAATGCAACAATTCTCATACATCAAAATAGTAACTTATTTATATATAAGACAAATCATTTCTATCACAAACAATATTTGGGCATGTGGGCATGGATTCAACACAAATTAAAAACAAATCATTGAAATACTGTCACACAATAACAAACAATAATTAAACAATCAAATATGTTCAAAAATAGTTAAAAGCACTTGCTGAGGGCTGCTTAATCGATCCTAAAATAATGAAAAAATCGCTTAAAGCAGCATACAATCCTAATTCCAGTTCTGAAAAGCAGACACAACATCTCACAGATGCACTCATAACATGTAAATGGACTGGTATTCCATATAATTTTACCATTTCATTAAATTCTCAACCAACTAAACTCACTTGCACTGTGTACATAGAGGACTTACAGTATTTGCTTATTTTTTCCTTAAAGTTCATAAATATACCGGTGTGACAGGGAGTACCCGACAAACATTAACTAGCAATTCTTTAACAGTTTGTATTGACGAGCCAAATTGATGAGATTAGGATAATTTAAGCATGTTGCTCGCCAAACTGAGAACTCAATCACGTAAATATTCACAGTCACTAGAAAAGTGTTTGGCAAGAGACGCAGATGAAGAACACGTAATGATCAAGTTTCACCCACGTCCGAAAAGTTGGTGACCTTGGCTCTCCTCAGAACCACGAGGAGTCGAGGAGCATTGTCCACCGAGGAAATTAGAGTGGAGTTCACGATCCTCAACAATGAGGAAACGACTAAAGAACAAGCTCTAGAAGCGCTCATTTAAAAGAAACACGAATGGCGTTTTGTCCATTCGTGTTTCCACATCAAATTCCCCTCTTACCTCTATAGATTTTGACCATAGTGAAAATATTTTTTTAATGGAATTTAGGTATCAAACACTGAAATTTTTCCACGTTTTGCTTATTTTGATAAGTTGCTTCTTATATGAGTTAAGACCCTCCAAAAATCCTTATAATTGCTTATTTTGAACGCCATGAACAGACGTTCAGTTTTCAAATTTGGCAATTTATTTTAAAAAATGGAAAACGTATGAATATGGAATATTTTCTTCTTATACAGTTGGTGAAAAAATCTTAAAATCTGTTTAGTTTTGGAGGAGAAATCAGGGGAACACAAAACCTTGATTTTGACGATTTCATTTGGGTATAATCAGCCTGAGGTGCAATTGTTCATTCTCTCAGAATTTTTAGGGTAACAGCGACCGTGACAGCAATAGTTCTGTAATATACCTTTTATTCAAAATTTTCAGCGCCCGCGTTTCATCTGAAAGTCTGTCGGGTGCATCCTATTACACAATGTATTAAATAACTTATTTTCCATTAATGTTTTCTTTCTTTCAAAGTCCGACAGTTCATCCTTGTTTTGTGTTGTGGTTCAGCCATCACGTGTCAAAGATCTGACCGTGTTCCGCCTACTAATCTAATAATTTTATGCTTTTATAATCTCGAACGGCAGACCGTTTGAACCCCAGAAGTTTCGCCTGTAGCGCGACTCCACACCATAGATCTGATTATCGAGAGAAAACATACTACTAGTGACTTTATATGTAAGTAATCTGCAAACGCTTGCTTCTTTGGCCAGCTTTGGTATCTTTTTTCCATGTCGCATTCGCAGTTCATTAGAAATCATATTGAAGAACATAATAAATCATGTTGTGCATATTTTAAAACATTAAAATCGTATTGCACATAATGTAGAACATAAAAAAATCATATTTTACATAATGTAGAATATAAGAAATCTAGTTGCGCATATTTTAATATTTTTTATTCTTTTCGTAGAACATCAAAAATCATATTTTACAGAGTGTAGAATAACGGAAATTTTAATATTACGTAGAACATAGGAAATCATGTTGTACATAATGTAGAACATACAAAATCATGTTGGGCATATTGTAAAACACATGAAATAAATAATTTATACATTTCGTAGAACATCATAAATCGTGTCGCATAATATAAGAAATCATGTTGTGCATATTGTCGACTATCAAAAATCTTACTGTAGATGTCTTGTAGATTAAAAGAAATCATGGTGTGCATATTGTAGAACATAAAAAAAAACTGTTTCTACACAATGTTGATCATAATAAATCATGCTTTACATATCGTGGACCTCGAGAACATTTTTTTTGCATATTGTAGAATATAAGAAACCATGTTGCACATATTGTAGAGTAAAACAAATCATTTTGTACAAATTGTAGAATTTAGGACATCGTATTTTAAGTATTGGAGAACATTAGAAAACACGCTGAACATGCTGTAGATTATATTTAATCGTGTCGTACATATTGTATTGTAGATCATATTACATCGTATCGTACATGTTGAAGAATATTATAAATCATGTTGCACACATTGTAGAACATTCAAATCCTTACATGGAGTGTGTGAAATTGGTTTCACTAGTGTACCTAATAGAGATACCAACATTTTGTGTACAATCTACTTATCTCTTCTGCATTTAATAAATTTATTCTCTATATTGTGTTCTGTAAAACTGTTTTTTCATATAATATTCACAATAATCACTGTAGTTATTTTTCAACCAAATCGGTCGGAATATTATTTGTTTTTCTCTTTCACTTGTGTTTTTTCCCCTTGCTTATTTTCCCACTTTAAGTTTACGCGTTTCGAAGGTTAACAATAAGTATGTAATTAAAAACTATTAGTAAATTCACTTATAATATTTTAGGTACGTATCGACGCCTTAAAGCTAAGATATTGTATATTAAATTACTTCGAGATGAAGGATTTGATTTTAACCCTTTGGTATAGTGTGAGTTATAGGTGTCGTATTTTTACACAAATTTTTTTTTTTTTTTTTTTTTTTTTTTATATGTATACCTCACAAGAGTCCCAACTGCTCCCGTCTGAAGCCAGTGAGACTATGGCATCCCCAATCGGGGTATGTTGTGAGGCTGAGGGTAGCGGGGAGGGGAAGGAGATAGGGGAGAGGAAGGTGGGGAAGTACCTGGCTATTCAGATCTGGTCACCAAACACGGCTAATGCCATTTCAAGCAACGTTTCAATTCTGAATGGTGGTCTTACACCAGGGCGATACGGAGAGTATCTTCCACTCTGGAACGTGCCGCAAATATCCTATATATTATTTTAAATGAATAAATTGTGAAATAACACAAATTAATCAAATAAAATTTATTTGCCACGCCGGGATTCGATCCCGCGACCTTCGGTGTGCGAATCAAGCGTCTTATCTGCTGCGCTACGCCGGCCGTCAAAATGAATTAGGGCTCTCCTTAACAGAGTCTAACACATTACTCCAAAAGTGGAGATACAATGTTTCAGCTTTAAGTCATCGATATGTAAACTGGAACTGTTCATAAGTTAAAAAAATACAAAATGGCTCTGAATTTTGATTTCTGAAGACGTCAAAAATGACAGAAGTTAATGCAACTGAGTCTAAAAACATAAAACTAACTAACAATCATGCCATTTCTGAACGGATTGAAGTCTTTCTAGGGCATTCCCAACTTTTTGTACCATTCACTCTAGCGTCACAATTTTCCATTCTCCCACACTATTTTCTTCTTCAACTCATTCTACGTTTTCAAACAATCAAAGCGTCCTTTTCTTAATATTGTTAGTTACACAATATCTTACATCAATCAGCCTTGCATTCTTTCCGGATCTCCACATTTGTAATGCGTTCGTACATGGTCTTATCACACATACGCCTCAGGGATCTCATTTTCACAACATTCAATCAACTTTCCTAAAATTCACACAAAACCATTTTTTTTTCAGAGTGTGTTGTTAAAAAATATATGTTTAGATTTAGTTGTTACGAAAAAAGGTGTTTTCAAAAACTGTTCCAAAAAAGTTTTGAATAAATTTAATTATTAAAAGAAATCACTAAATTAAATCTATAATTTTTTGTTTTCTAATTTATATATGTATATATAACCAATTATCATTTTTGAAACTCATCATGTGTTAATAATATGTTATGTTTATAAAAATTAATTTCATAATTCTGTGTTCAGTGCTTGTTTTTTCATGTAAAATAAAAACAAAAACCTAACTATAAACGGCGTCCGGAAATTTGTGGTAGAAGAGAGAAGCCGGTGAATCTAGATCACATGGAGAACCTCTATTATTAAATTCATAAATCCATATTTTCGGCAAAAAAAAAAACAGTTAAATAGCTAAAAACACGTTTTTTTCGTGTTAATTTAAAAAAATTCAAATATCGAACTTAATTTAGTCAAAAACGAAAGCTCTAATTAAAAAAGTTATACCATAAAATCGACTCCAAATGTGATGAAGATTCACCAGCTTTTCGCTTGAACTACGATTTTCCGGACACCCTGTAGGTACCTATTTCGCACATCCCCAACCCAAAGGGTCGTTAGTTAAAATATTCTGTTCTTTATCTTATTTTTATATCTGGATAGTAAAGTGATTTTGATTATCTATGCCCCACGAACATCGTATTTAATTTAGATCACTCTATCTCCGCGAGATGTCGTTAGTGTTTCTTTTCGACGGGACCGCTTGTTTCATCGATCATCATTTGTTTTCACTACTGTAAAATATGCTTTTTGACTTACGACCCTTTTCTATGTGTTGTGTGATATGTAAACATTTGAAAAAAGTGCTACATTTTTGGCTGAAAGTTGCGGAGCTTAATTCAAGATAAAGTTAAAAAATAAGAGTACTTACCTACTTATTCTTTTAGAAGTTTTTTTTATTGGAAAGGGCATTTTTTTAGTCATGCACAATAATTCAAAAATATATTTAATTTACCTTCATGGATGTCCTTAGAGTTTTTTAAATTTATTTATTATATTTCTAAAGCATGACAGAAAACAACTGCGCTTTGTGTGCAATTGCAACGTTGTCGTCTCAGTTCTTAATTTTCCAAATGACCATTTTAGTTTTTGTTCAATCCCGACTTTAAAACTAAAAATAAAACATAAAAAATGATAGTTTATCACTTAAACTAAAAATTATTTAAACTAATCAAACCTTTACTTTTACGGAAATAGCTTTATCTTAAACACCTATCATAATGTTTCATTGAAATAATGAAAGAAAACTTTCTCCTCCTGCATAATTTTCAAATGGTTGTTTGGACAATTAAGAACTGAGGCGATGAAATGCAATCACATAACTTATGTAAGCCATACACGCTACGGTATACCGGAGAGGTGACCTGCGCAGGTCTGCCTGTGCAGGTTTGTTTCGAAAGAATCGATTTTCGATTTTGCTCCGGTCGCCTGTTCAAAAAACTGCCCAGATCTATTCCCACACACGCTCCGGTCTACCTGCGCAGGCATAGACCTCTCCGGTACACCGTACGGTGGACCGTAGTGTGTGTGGCCGCCTTTATAGAAAAGTTTAAAAATGTATATTTCTAAAGCACTACAGAAAACAACTGTGCTTTGTGTGCAATTGTGATGTTGTCGTCGAGTGTGAACTTAAAGAAAGATTTAAAAATGTATATTTCTAAAGCACGACAGAAAACCACTGCGCTTTTTGTGTCGTTGTAATATTGTCGTCGAATATGAACTTGCATTACTTAGTAACGCAATCACATTATAACTCTCTCTCATAAAAGAAATGTGCACAATGCATTGACAACAGTTAGTAGCTGATTGGTCTGAAGCTTCGGGTTCCCATTCAGGTGACGCTGGTTCTATGCTCTGCTAGCTAAGTTATCCATCATTGCACAAGCAACATATTCCCACTGCAATTATAGTTATGGGAGGAATTCAAATATGTATTGTCAAATTATTCGTATGTTTCTAATTTTCTCTTATTTAATAAATCAAAACCTTAATTTCCTCTGAAATCATAAGAGTTGTAAGTTGAGACTTAAATACCTACCTATTAATTATAAACAAATAAAGAATTGCACAATGTATCCAAAGAAACGTCACTATATCAATGACAATTATTTTTCCAAACTTTCTTCTGACTGATACATAGATACCATAATTTTGAAAAGCTCAATCAAAGTTAGCGACCTTAAGAAAGTTGTAAATAAGGCTTACTTAAATGATAAAGTAGATGAAACGGCACATATAAACAAATTTACGGACAGATGAAATTCAAAACTGTCGAGTTAAAACAGGACATCGCTCCACTCAGTCAATATTAACTACATACATATTGTTGTTTTTCATGTTTGACTAAAAACCTTTTCACTATACATTGAGAAACTCTTTTATTTGTAAATTATAGCAAAACAACTTCAGCAGCAATAAACATATTTATGTAAATAAACAAAGGAGAAAGTATGGAACTTGGGCCCATCTGTCAAAGTAAGACATTTGCAGAGACAGTTGCGTTGCAACAGTTGGGTACACAAATCCCACAGACGAGAGGCTTTTAAGTTTTTTTTACATTGGCTCCACACAGGACTAACAAGAGGAAAATAATTTCCACCAGGGCCTATGTCATCTCAGGGGATGTCGTGTGTAGTGTATTTTCATGGAAAGGAACGAGAGGAAGTTCTAGGAAGGAAAAGGTATGAGAGGTGGATAGGGAACTGGGGGTCAGTATGTCCAGAAGACACGGACGTATGAATCCATCTCCCCAACTGCGGTGAAAGGTGATGGTTCGAGAGTCCGGCCTGTCATGCAACAGGTGGGCACACACATCCCCCGTCAAGACCTATATAAACCTCACTCCGAAAATGAACCCGGGGTGATCTATAGCAGAGGTGTTGGTTATTCAATAAATGGTTCCCGGAGCGTTTCGTTATATTGGTTTGTCGAATGGTTACATTATTCGAATGGCTATCGTTTTCGTAAGTGATGCCACATTTTTTGTTCAAGTGGCTGATTTGGCATCGCGTTTGGGTACCACCCGGGCGTCGTTTGTTCGATTCCTCGGCTGGCTAAGTCCTCCATCACGACACAAGCAGCATTTTCCACCCACTGTGGTGCTAGTAGGAGATTTTCAAATACTGACATGTTATTCGTGACCCGAGAATGTTTGTCTTTCTTTTTTGTTTTAAATTACAATATAACGTGTCTTATATTTTTATAATGTTATTAGATAGATGTACTTAATGATAATTTTTTCAAATTTACAACATTCGATAGATAAATTTCTTCTTTTGAATTACAATAATGATCCTGAGATAAATGCATTTTTATAAATACATTCAGCATCACAAATCATACAAATATAACAACCCGTGATTTTCACGGGTCTGTGCTACTTTCAATAAATATCACAAAATTAATTTTCGAACCCTGCTTTCAAGGCAGTGTAACTAACTCCAAACAGACATTAACTAACTAGGGATGAACCATAGGTAATGGTAACTTGCAGTTCTGCTTAAAAATACCTGTATTAATAATCGTATAAGTATATAATATTATGTTATTTCTATTGAGCGATGTGCCCAAAACTTTCCATTCTCCTTGATTTATTTTCCATTCTCTTTGATTTATTTTTCTCATCACATTGTTGTGTCACAAGTAATCCTTTTTCACATCCAAGTTATCACGGGGTAAAATTTTCTTGAGTGTTCAAAAGGGTTCGCGACGGTGACAGCACTCAGGCCGGGGTCATGTGGAGGAGGAAATCTTACGACGCCATGAGCAGAGAGGGAGAGGAGGTCAGCCAAGGTGTCAAGAAAGTTGTCAGCTCGAGTTCCCCGTCTCAGCAAGCCGTCAAACCGGGTCCAACATCTCAGCAAGCTGTAACACAAGGTTCTACATCTCAGCATCCCGCAAAACACGTTTCCACATCGCAACAAACTGTCAAACCAAGGAACACATTTCAACAAGCTGTCAAACACGGTTCCATACCTCAACAAGCTGACAAACAAAGTTCTACACCTCAACAAACTGTCAAACAAGGTTCTCCATTTCAACAAGCTGCCAAAATAGGCCTACCTTGTCAACAAACTGTCAAACAAGGCTCTGATTATCAGCAAGCTGTTAAACAGGGTTCTGATTGTCAGCCAGTTGCTAAACAGGGTCCTTATTTTCAGCAAGCTATCAGACAGGGTTCCACTTATCAGCAAGTTGTCAAGCAAGGTTCTGAATGTCAGCAAAATGTCAAACAAGAAGTCAAACCACACCTCACAGAAGACAAACAATGTCCTAGTGACAACAAAACACCTCAAATAGAAACAAAACCACTGCCACCAAAGAATAGATGGCTAAGTGGAAACCTTGCAAAAGTTGAGCCTAAACAAAAATTTGCGTTTCAGAATCAAAATGATAAACATGTCGCTAATGATAATAATGTAGCTGGTAAATGGCAAAATAAAGTCGATGAATGTCAACAAAAAACTGATGCTAGTCAAATAAAACCTGTTTGTCAACTGAAACCAAACATCTGGCAAAGACGTCTAGATGAAAGTCAAACAAAAGCTAAAACAGTCGATCTTGTCAATAAATCCCCTATTACCAATGTTGAAAATGTTAGTATTGATGAAAATAAGGAAGTTGAAAGTAAGAATGGTTCGATTAATGATTTTTGGAGTAAGATAGGAAGGAAGAAGGTCACAAAAATCCCTAAAAGGGTCCTCAGTCCTCCCAGAGAGCCGGTGGATCTACCACAGGTAACAGTCCCAGTTAGAGTCAGACAGTTCAGCGATATCAGGCGCAGAAAATTGTAAAGCGAAACCAAATTTTGTCATTATCGTGATGGATCTTTGGGGTATTATGCCGTTTCGGACAGTCTTACAGACCATCATCATCTGCCCTGATGATGGATACTTAAAGGCTATCCGAAAATTTGGCTAAACGAAGAAAAAATACAACATGGCACAATATCCCAAAATACATCACAATACTTTGGGCCGTGAAAATTTCAAATCATGAACATTTTGATAGCGCGATTTTGAATTTTTCAAATTTTGAACGATCCTCATTACACCGATTCTCGACCCGTTCAAGCTTTTGGTAAAATTACGAACAGCTGTCAAACATAAAGGCCGTGCCATTATGCTTTTGTTACATACTGATTCTCGGCTCGTTGCAGTTTTTAATCAAATTATGATCAGCTGTCAAGCATAAGAATGGTGTCATTATGCTTTTGTTTCACGCTGATTCTCGACTCGTTTCAGTTTTTGATCCAAATATAACCAGCAGCTGGTTGACAGCTGCTGTCAAGCGAAAGGATCATGCTTTTATTACTAATTCTCGGCTCGTTTCAGCTTTTAATCAAATTATGATCAAATGGTTGTGTTCAAAAGGTGAAGCAGCCCGAGAATCGGAGTTTCGCGGGCAACGTTCAAATCTCAACAAAACAAAATGGCGCAGATCACGATGAATCATAGGTACCATCCCAACATAATGAAATGTTTCAGTTAAATATTTTTATAAAAATTTATATCCTTAAGAATACAACATTAATTTTTTTTTCTATTCTGACGGTAACGCTATGGGGTTATACTTGAACTTTATCGGGACGTCCTAATTCTATATTTTCAAATACCTATCAACTCTTGTGTATTTTAAATACAGTAGAAAAAAAAATTACCACACAATATAATAGGTACCTACCTACCTACATATTTTATGATTACAAAAAGTAATTACTAATTACCATGCCCATAGCTTTTATAAACTACTATTACACAAATACTAAATTAAAACATTAAAATCTTGCTCATATACAATATAATAATATACATTGCAGACTTACAAGGAACAGAACAAATTCAACATAAAATAGCACACACTTACCTGTATATTACATGTATTTCATAAGTTACTTACATAAAATGTATTGTAAAAATCAATATAAATGTATCGATTCGTTCAGTTGATTCGTCAGAAAAATCGAAATTTGAGTTGAGTATGCAGTTGTATGTAAAAATGTACCTTCTATTTGGTACAACACTCAGATTACTTCTAAATACCAAATCAATTACAATTCACAAAAATTTTGTACTGAATTAAATAAAATGTTGATGTTTTCTGAGTAATTAATAGGATATTAATTTCGAATGTACCAAACCGTTATGCTTCCCGGTGCTATTTTATAGCTTATTTAAAATATAAAACACAGACACATGTAAATAATATTTGATTTATGGTGAGCATTCTAACATTGCTTTCCTCGTTAACTCAAAACTTAGTATTTGGAAATCTCTGACTAGTCAACTGGACGACCGATATGTACCTATGCACCATTTATTTATGTAACACACATTTTAAAACACAGTCATTAGAATGTTATGTTTGTTAAACTGTTTGTTTTAAATAGGTACTTACCTATCTGCATTATGTATTAAGTATAAGATTTAATATTTAAAAATTTTGAGCTAAGAAATTTCACTATTGTATTGCTTTTAACATTACCTAATTATATCAAATATCTACTATCTAGTCAAAAACTCATTATTGCATATGAAATTGTATAGTTTTTATTATATAAATGTTATGAACTGATCTGCATAGGTATATGTATTTGTAATTTTACATAATTTAAAATGGTTGAAATGTTTTGAAGAATAATTTAAACCAAATACTATTGTATTGTATTAGTTGACGTTTTGCTGTAAAATGATTGTTACCTACTAGAATTATTTAAATTCTATGTCCTAGTAGATTAAATAATACAAGTGTTTAGTCATTATTTTTGTACATAATAGTATTTTAATTAAGTCAATTTATTATTGTTGAATTTCTTTCTGCTTGTGAACCCTGCTTACATTTGCTTGATATAAAAATATCAATTCATTGTTCATTATTGTTTTTTTTTGTATTTTCTGCTTCAATTTAGGCAGGTAGTTACAGGTACATATATTCATCTCTCTTAGAGTTTTATCGATAATTGAAGTGCAAATATTCTTATGTAATACAATTGCATTGTAAATCATGTTATTTTAAGGTAAAGCGTTGAAAAACCTGTGTTATTTTGAGTTTACGCTATCAGACTTCTGTTTGCAATCAATATCCTATGTTTGTTTGAGGTTATGCAATGAAAACTTATGTTATTTTGAGGTAAAGCCATTATTAGTTATCTTTTATGTATTACAGAATGAAAAATCTATGTTATTGAGGTTTAGCAATCAAAAACCTGTGTTTATTTGAGGTTAAAAAATCAAAAACCTGTGTATATAGTCAATCAATCAAAAACCTATGTTTATTTGTGGATAAACGACAAAAAAATCTGTGTTGTGATTGTTTATTTGAGAATAAACAATCAAAAACCGGTAATTATTTGTGGTAAAACCATTAAAAAAACTTTGTTTATTTGAGGTTAATCAATTAAAAACCTATGTTTATTTGAGGTTAATCAATCAAAAACCTATCTTTATTTGCAGTTTAGCTATCAAAAACCTGTGTTTATCTGAGGTAAACAATCAAAAACCTGTGTATATTTGAGATCCCTATGTTTATTTGAGGTTAAAACCTAGGTTTTTTGAGGTAAACTAATCAAAAACCTATGTTTATTTGAGGTCAAACCATGAAAAACCTACTTATGTTAATAATATGAAATTAGGTAGTGTTCAAAAACCTATTTTCATTGAGATAATAGTGCCCCCCACACGCACACTTCGGAGCGACCGAGTCCCGCGCCACTTCAGGCCGCCGCGCAGAAAAGTCTCACGGTGAACTGCGCTGTAAACCTATCGGTCTTTACTTTTCTGAGCGGCGGCCTGAAGTGGCGGGGGACTCGGTCGCGCCGAAGTATGCGTGTGGGGGAGCCTAATGCAAATAAAACCCATATTAACTTTACTAAATACTAAATGCAACAGAAAACCTGTGTAAATTAGTGGTTAGGTATGCAAATCGGAATCTATGATTATTTGAGTTCACGCAAAGTCTTAACTCCTGTTGTGAAAGAACAAAAAAACTACTGTGTTTATTTGAGGTCATGCATTAAAAAACTATTGCATTGGGTTTTAAAATTAATTCCCTAATTCAAACGCCTTTGTACATAATAAATTTACATTTATTAGACATTACGTCTCAAAATTGGTTATAAATTAGAAGAACTGAGAATGTAAATGATTCTATATTAATTTGAGATTATTCAGTCACACGTATCTGTTATAGCTGTTATTTTTATATATGATAATGATAATGTCGTAAATCTGATTATTGTAACTCCGCAAATCTATGTATTTTGAGGTTACACAAATAAAAACCTGTGTTTATTAAGGTTATGCAATTAAAACTATGTATTTTAACAAAAAAACTACTGTGTTTATTTGAGGTCATGCATTAAAAAACTATTGCATTGGGTTTTAAAATTAATTCCCTAATTCAAACGCCTTTGTACATAATAAATTTACATTTATTAGACATTACGTCTCAAAATTGGTTATAAATTAGAAGAACTGAGAATGTAAATGATTCTATATTAATTTGAGATTATTCAGTCACACGTATCTGTTATAGCTGTTATTTTTATATATGATAATGATAATGTCGTAAATCTGATTATTGTAACTCCGCAAATCTATGTATTTTGAGGTTACACAAATAAAAACCTGTGTTTATTAAGGTTATGCAATTAAAACTATGTATTTTTGAGGTTAGCTTTTTAAAAGAGTGAGATGACTATATAAAACGCATCACATTTTCTGTTGTCACAAATAAGACAGCTATATAATCTGTATTTTTTGCTTGTGATAAAAATAACTTCTTTTACTGTTGCATTACATTTAATTTTTATACCAAAGATGTTTTTTACACCATGTCCTTCATTTTAAATAAACCAATTTTGAAAAATATTCAAGTGCTTTTTTACTCAATTCATTTTTAATTTCATAACTAAGACAGAACGGACAATCTCCAAAAGTATATCAGAACACTTTTGAGCATGCAAACCCGGCCACCCTGACAAATCTGCAATTGCCGAGCATATTGAAACTGTCCAATACTTTGGTTTTGGTCTTGAAGTCCTGGGAAGACCCAAAACATATAGAGCACACCTAATCACGGAGGCAATGAAAATTCACAAAAATCCCATTAATATTAATAAAGACTTCAGGCTAAGCTCAATAGTTCTTGGCATCCGGTAATCGACGGCTACACCAAAACTAAACACAGAAAACCATTTAAATTTATTCTGCAATACCAGTTCGTAGAGGTTTGGATCTGGTAACACCGTATCGCATCTACACAAATAAGCCAACACTTCACCACAATCTTCAATTACACATCTGCCATGATGACTATAAATATGCTTTCCGAAACAGTGGATAAAAAAGGAGTTAGCACAACATGGCATATAATCCCAAATATCAATGATGATAATACTTTTGGCCATAAAAATCTCAAATCATATTTATTATTTTAGTTATCTAAAGAGAATTCTTTCAGAATTGAAATCTTGCTTGAAAAGGCTTTAGACATGTTTGGTAATCAGATCTCAATAGCAATGTACCTTCCCACATTTCTCTTCTCCAGCTCCTCCCGACTCCCTTCAGCTTCACAATGTACCCCAATTGGGGATGCTATTGACTCACTGGCTCCAGAAATTTGGACTCTTGCATGGTGTAACATGACAATAATTGTATACAGATGAACCTATATATAAACATTTTAAAGCAGTCCTGGGTCGATCATGATCAACACGAACATTTTGACCTGATCACAAACCACTAATGATCGATCGGATTACTTTTTAAACGTATTGAAATAAAAGAGATGTACTATCGGCAGTTTTTACTGGGTGGGACTGTGTTTCCTGGTGTCAACTGGTTTCTGGAACCCAATCTGGAATTGGGTACTTTTGATCTGCCGAGCGATTCTGTATCTTTTGAGGGATCGTTATTGGATAACAGACATTATCTCTTGTCAGATTGGTGTGATTTTTCATATTTACTGTCAGATATTTTCCTCCATAACTTCCCATCGCACTGTTCACTGTCTCTCTTCGGGGCTGCCTGTGGCTTGCCAGAAGATGCTGTTCTTGTGTTGTACGCTACCGTAGGAACGTGTTTGAATATGCTTTTATTTTATAATGTATGTTCCTCAGTATATATATGTCTCTCCATTAGCTTCAAGAACAGGAACAAAGTGCCTCGGAAGAGAACTTAGTTTTTGGTATGTATAAATGTATGTTGTGCCGTGTAGGACAGTCGGGGGCTTTTAGAATCATTTCACAGTAGCTTCGTTTTAAAAAACAAAAGTAGAGTCTTGACATGAGAACCGATAGAGGGATCCATCTGGTCCTTAAAACGGTTCAGGAAAGTGGTGGGTGTCCTCAACTGTCACATATTTTAGTTTGGATCAATTTAAACAAGAATTCCTGCAAGTATGCATGATTATTTATTCATTTAATGTACGTTGTACATAGAAAAAGCAAATAACAGCCATAAAAATCACACAAATCTGACAGGAGATCACGTCCGTTATGTTATAACGATCCCACAAAAAATACAGATCGCTCGGCTGATCACTTGGCTAGTGGATCGTGATCTATCAGGACTATTTGAAAGGCTGTGTCAACGCTAGGTTAAGTGTCCAGAATTCCATTCCATACAGAAGAATAAAGTAAATTTGTCTTCAAACGTTGACTTAAATCAAGGTCGCAGAAAAGTTTTTCATCTCAATGAAAGCGCTCCTGGCTATCTCAGAGCAAATTGATAATCCTGGAGAAGATTGACGGAAGAAACGGCAGAGGAAGACGACGTACTTCATGGCTGGTATGAGTTCAGTTCCGGAATGCAGCCGACAGGATGAAGATTGATCCAATTCTCAACAGTAAAGGGTACCAGAAGAAAAAACAAAATACTAGTCAACCCCTCAGGCTTCGGGCCAACTCCATGCAATGTCCATAAATGAAGGTTAACAAATAATTTATGTGAAAATTTTAAAGAAATAAAATTAAATCAAAAATAATGCTGTATATCGTCGGCCTACTGGCAAAGTCCACTAAGTCACTAAAACACAATCCTGAGATAATCGCATTTCAATATTTAGCAATTTTGTAAAGGCTATAAGTGGATGAATATCTCCAAAATATGTATTTTTAAATATTTTATAATTTAGAATGAACCCTTAAGTACCTTATCAATACAAAATATTAGTTAAAAGCAATAACAGCAACCTTTAATCAAAGATTTACAAAAAAATGAGCCGGACTTAGTGGGTTTTACCAGTCAATAATGACTTAGTGTACTTTGCTTGCTAAGATTACTGTTAAATTTTTAAAATTAATGCCGCGAAATGCCTTTTAGATTATTTTAAAGCTGACTTAGTGTATTTTGCTTGTGTTTTAAATATTTTAAAGCTGACTTAGTAGATTTTGCTTGCGTTTTAACGGTCTAAATTGATGTATTATTGACATTTAGAGTATAATGTTTGACTTAATGTGTTTTGCTTGTCAATAATATCGGATCTATGACTTATGGTAAATTTAAAAACACTTCTAAATCGAAAACGATTAAATATACGACTTAATGGAGTATGCCAGTCGAAAGAGGACGATTTTTTACATAAGACCTCATACTTGAATTTACTTGTCATTTCATGAAAAAACGGGACTTAGTACTTGGACTTTGCCACTAGGCCGACGATATATATTTAGGTACAAAAAAGAACACAATGTATTATTAGCAAAGGATGTCTAAAATAGTTTTTTTTTTATTATAGGAAAGCAGCTTTCAATTTTCTACCATAAGCGTGTTGTATCAAAGAATTTGTAGGAATCCTTCAGGTTTGTAGTTGATTAAACAATAGTTTGCACATTCTTCTGATTGGATCCCTGACACCAGCATTTGTACGCGTACTACTAACGTGGCATAAGTCGTTAAACCCAGTCATTCAGAAGGGTGATTTTGTAACTTTTGTAACAGCATAAAATCGACCACATGTGACACATTTTGACACTTTTCTTAAATATGGTATTCTGTATCGCGTTAATGAGCTGAATACTGTACTTGTGTTGAGACACCAACTCTTAAAATAGTCACTCGAACGCCAGAAATGACGATGCGAAATCCTTGTTGAGAAGTGCCGGTCAAATAATACGACAAACGGATATACATTTATGAACGCCTATTAGATTTATATGAAAGTACATAGCTATAATAACGAATAAATGGTAATTCGTGTTTTTAAGGAGGTAATTAATCTGTACCAAGTGATATCAACATACGACAGAGACAAGCCATTGAAAACCATAGAAAATCACAGAAATTTGACAGCCTATAACGCACGACGGACGCCTTCTGATATCCAATGGATTTTGGCTTTTTGTCCGTAATGCTGACTTAAAGCAAAAGATAACCCAAAAGATACAGAATCACCCTTCTGGGTGGTATTTTAAAGTTTATTAGTTTAAGTAAGTTAAGACTTGACTCACACTTGTTATTGCTTCATTCACATTTATATAAATATCATGCAATCGGACTTTATAGAATTGTTCACTGGAGTAAACGAAATCAGATTGAATTCAATATCTCTAAATGTTTCATTCTATCTTTTAATTGGTTTTACCGGTATACCTTGAGAGTTTGAAATTTAAAACGTGTCTCCACTATGAAAGATCTTGGTATTATGTTTGATAGCAGGTTAACTGGTTTTTTTTCATATCATATTGCCGTGTAGTAAGTACTTCACTGAGAATGCTGGGTTTTGTCCTATGCACTGCGAGAAATTTCAGAGACACCCGGGTTCTCTCAGTACTATACAATACTTCGGTTAGGAGTAGGCTTGAGAGTGGATCGGTGGTTTGGAGCCCACACCAACCGAAGTATTCCCTCATGTTGAAGAAAGTTCGGAAGAAATTTCTGAGATTTCTCTAGAAACTGATGTTCTCCATGATAGTTGAGTTTTCGAATCATCCATGAATCAATCTGAAGAAATGTGTTACAATGAGCATGGCTCATGTAACACATGGCAGATGGCTGCTACCCCTGGCTCTACCCTACTCACTTTCTCTTGGGCATGCTTGGTATGAACCGTCTATGGGTCAGAAGAGCTATGCTCATTGTAACACATTTCTTCAGATTGATTCGTAGATGATTCGAAAACTCAACTATCATGGAGAACATTAGTTTCTAGAGAGGAGAGCATAAAGGATAGCATATGTTCCCGATAGTTATCTCCGTCATCGACAGCATAGACTTTTTTATCTCTCGGCTTGCAGAACTAATTGGCCAATGGTCAAGTCAGTCGTGAGAGCGGTCTTGTTGAATAAAATCACTTTAAATATCGATATATTTAACATCAATGAAGCACAACTTAGATGTCAAGCTTTGTTGATGTTAGTTTAAATCTGCTTATCTTATCTTAAATATTTTCTCATTTTTAGAAACGTTTTAAAATGTTAATTTTTGTAATGTTTTTAAAATGAATAAATTGAATTGAATTCAATCTCATACATACTCTTGTTATTCTGAAGACACAGCCCACATCAAGTATTTAATTCAGTTGATCATACCACGTCTTCCTTGGACGTCCGAGGCTTCATAAATGAAAACATGGAAAAAATAAATACTTCAACATTGTCGGAACAATTATACATAATTTATTAATCACAAAATAATATAATAATATAATTGTACAGTTTGTAGACCTATTGAACATTATTTAGGAAACACTATCTTATAATTCTTTTCTAAAAAGCATTGATTTTTTTTTTCAAAATTTTGAAGTCAAAGATATAATTAAATTTTATTTTTTCAAGAAAAGGGATCATAATTGAGAAATTTATAAAGGAAAATAAATAAAATAGAGTCTATTTTATTTCTACTGTTTAGTTGAACCGGATTTATAAAATGAAAAGTCTTCACTATTTCATGAAATCATAACACTACATTTTGTTTATATTACATATTAAAATAAAATTATTTACATAAATGAAATTTAAACATTGATATAAAATGTGCAAGATATGGTACCAGTGAAATAAAATTATCATCAGTTTTGAATAATATGATATTGTAGAATGATAGTTGTTAAGATTTCACAAAGAAAGTAAGTAACTGTAAGTAAATCTGTTAACCACAAAATAAATTAAATGTACACCTTTATGAAACTGAAGTTTCTGACCGTAAATTGAAAAGAATTTTTTTTTATTATTTTCACATGAAATCATAAAGTGAGGTGACAATAACAATTATAATACATTTGTCTAATAAAATATGTGTTGTGCGTTTTTTTTTCATTATCTATTATTCATTTAAATAGTTCATTGGACATCTGACAAAATTTTGCCTTTTTGTCATAATCGCTGACTTAAAACTAAATACACAGAATCACCTTCTGAAGTAGAGATTGGAGACACAATTTGACATGAAAGTAACAAAAACAAGGTTGTATCTAACATATTTTATACCAATGTTTTTACATAATACTAAGTTTAATATCTGATTCATATAACAAACTCATATTCCTTATAGATAGAGATCTGTTTTAAAAGATATACATATGAATACAAATCATACATATTTGAGTGGAAAAAAATGTTCGGAAACTTATTTTAATGTTATATACAGACAAGCAACATAAACAAAATATCCCCTCAGGCTAATTTGTTTGCTTTTCGAAACAACTCATATAGGTCTCATAGATATCGTTCTATCTCCCTCACTATCATGGTTAGAAATATGATCTAAACGGTGTTAGAAAGAGAAAACACAACGTTTAATATTAAAATCTTAAAGTTAACCAAAAAATAATTAAAATGTACACCTTTATGAAACCAAAGTTTGCGACCACAATTTTTAAAAAGATTATGAAACTTTGGGAATTTTTTTATTAATTATTTTCACATGCAATGACAAATAATACATTTGCCTATTAAAATATTATGTGTGTGTTTTCATTTTTTTTGTTTATCAGTAACTTTAGCTACTGGAGCGCTTTTTGACACAATATGGCACTATTTAAAATATCTCGGATTGCTTTGCTGCCAATTTTGGTAAATTTTCCCTTATTTGTAAGTAACTAAGTAGAAGTTTACAATTTTATAAAAAAAATATATAAATCCTACGAATATGTGATAATCGAAACAAAAGATAGGTGAATTCATTGGTTATATAGAACTATAATCAGTTTGTATGTCTCCATATTAAAATTCGGAGGGATGATTTTTTTTAAAGTGGGCGGAAAATATTCAAAATCACCCAAAAATCTCGAGCAATTGTAGAAAAAAGTCTTAAATTGCTCTGTCGCTCCAGTGGTTAGATAGAAAAAACGTAAGGTGAGCCATTATTAAAACTTTTTTAAGTTTGCATTAAAAATTTGTATATTTTAAAAGTCATATGTTTATATTGATATCTAAAATTTCAAAGCATATTTCTTCACCTTTAAAAACAGTTTTTAATTTTCAGATGTGTTCAGAAATATTCCATTTATTTGCATTTTATTGCAATGTGTAAATAGTTTGACCTTCTAACAGAGCCTAGGCCTGAGGGGATATTGTTACTCTACCAAAAACATTCAATTCAATTTGTATTAATATATTTGAAAATCAAACTGAAATAAAATTTTCTGAAAAATGACAAAGTAACAATATTCAAAAAAATTCATTTGACTTCGTAAGGGGGCATACATTAATTACATGAGCTCAGAAGGGGGAGGGGGGTCTAGCAAAACCTCACGTTAGTTGAAAATACTATACAAAGTGGCCCAAATTTATCTCACCAAGGGGGGGAGGGGTCTAGATTGGAAGAAAAACTGCTCACGTAATTAATGTTAGCCCCCTAAGTTTTTAAATTATTTTATTTTTGATAGATTTGAGTGACGAATTCAATTTTTTTACAGTGGATTGATTCAGAAGTAATAAATTCACGATTCTTAATAAATAGTAAAACATTTTTACTTGACTTAGTAAATTATTTATTTGTTTTAGCAGAATTGTTGGTGGATTGGTGTGTGATTCATTTTTTTACAGTGGATTGATTCAGACATAAGTTATAGGATGAAGGAATGAATAACAGTGGATGGTGACACTTGGATCTGATGATCAGCATCTTAAGGCTTCAGTTCTGGACCCTGAAATCAAAGAAAATAAAATATTAATTAGAATTAGTTTTGGACTTATTTTTTTAAGATGGAATATTATAGAGTGATCTAACATTTGATCTCCGCAAAGTTGGCTCCCAAAATTTTATAATTATTATAAAATTATAATATTTTGCGCATTTTTTACCAATTTCACCTTTTCAACCTAAAATCGACTTCAAAAATACCTTTTAATAAGTTATGTGGTGTTTCACCAACAGTCCTCCAACTCACTTAGGAAGGAGATTTATTGAATGGGTAGAATAATGTTCTTTTAGTATAAATCTGGTTTATTGATACTTCAGGTGTACAGTGTTGACCACGATAGTTCACCTATCTAGGAACTGGCTAATTGGAATCTGAGGTGAGAGATCTGCTGAAGACTGCCTCTGAGCTGTTGGACCCTCTGTTGCCCATAGCCTGTACTAAGTTAGCTGCCATCTAGTGGAGTCTCAGGACAGTTCTTAGTACTGCCATCTAGGTGAGTGAGCGGTAAGCTTTTAGATACACTACAAGTTGCTATGGTTTTTTTTTACGTTAACTCCACACAGGAGGCCCTGAGGAAAATAATTTCCCTCAAGGTCTATGTCATCTGAGAAGCTGTGTGAAGGGTTTTTTGAGACCCATGTTGTAGGAAGGTTAAGAACACTGAGGCCGGCAAATCGTTCTACAGCCGAGCTGTTGGAACTCGATAACGAGTCGAAGAAGCGACCCATTCTCATGTGACAAATGTCAACCGTATACATATGTAAGGGGTGCGTTTGGTGTGTTTCCCGACTATGCACTGGTGCCGAAGGGATCAACGACGCTAGTTCCTCGGGGCATCTTCCATTGAAGTACCGGTAGAATAAGGAAAGCATTCCCACCCGACGCCTGTGCTCTTAAGATTGCAATCAGTTTGTTAAGGTGGAAGAATCTATCAAACGGACCGCTCGTTTCTGCACAGAGTTGAGGGTTTTATTTTCAGGTATTTTGGAGCTCCAGACCAGAGGTGGCTGTCAAATGCCTTGATGCATTAAAATGAAAATATGTTTTATACTTTTGGTATTCGACGGTACATCCTCCTCCCTTGGGAGACACTTAGATACATGTTTTGTGAAAGTAGGTACATATTTTCCTTAAATATTTTCCTTCTATATTTTCCTTAAATCGACTGCATGTCATTACATAGTATAAAATGAAGTCGCTTCCGCTGTCTGTGCGCTTTAATTTTTTAAACTACGCAACGGATTTTCATGCAGTTTTCACTAATACATAGAGTGATTCAAGAGGAAGGTTTATATATATAATACATGCTTATTATAGTAGAGAAAAGCCAAGAAATTCAAATATTTAATTCAGGCAGCGGGCAGCGGGGCTGGCAAGTGGGCGGTGTGGATTTGATATGTATCCAAATTAACAGATGGCGTTGGTTATAAAGGTTGGGTAACGGCGTTGTGTTTAGTTAGCCACAACGTGTGGCCGGGTCTGCTAGTTGTACATAAGTATGCCAGGGGGCCAACTATCGGGAGATCAACTGTCAAGAAATCATATTATAGACAGATTTTCATGGAGGAAAACTGTATATTTATGTTGAAAATACAATTTATTTTGCCTGCTGAAAACAGACTTGATTTGAAATGTAAAATCATCCAATTTGTTTTACATTGGCTCCACACAGGAGGCAGGAAGTAATTTCCCTCTGGGTGAATGTCGTTCTTGGGGATGCTGTGTGGAAGATCTTTTGGTGAAGAGAAAGTGGATAACCAATACCTCGCCATAGGTCACCCCAAGTGATTCGCTATGTTTGGTGACTTAACAAAAGCCCCCGTGGATCATGGGGTGAGGTTTGTCCAGGTCTCTGCGGCAGATGCTTCTGCCCACCTGGACTTTTCACCTCTTCAATCGGACTCTCTCGAAACATCGGCTTGCGCTCCAGTTGGAGGGATGGATTCATACGTCAACCACCCTATATACTTTTCCCACCTCTTAAATCAGAATTTTGACACTTCTTGTTGATGAAATTTAGCACACTTACCCATTCACGGGCCATGATGAGGAGTGTGTTCTTGCTCAGCTTGGGACCGATCAGCGGGTTCATCTGAGACATGTAGCAACAGAGCCAGCTGAAAAATACAACAAAACATTGTTTTATTCAACAAATTATAACAATGAACTTTACAAACTGTAATATTTTAATTAACCACTCAGCAACGTACGCAGATATACATGTTAATATGACAATAGCAGTCAAGTACAATAAGCGTGTTTTCAAGTCAATGCGTATGTTTCCACGAAAATCGTTATAACTCCGTTATTGTTCTAGTGACATCCCCAAAACAAAAAGTAAAAGGTCGATACTAAATCAAGCTGTACATCGCTATTCAAGTTGTCCATAGAAATATATAAAAATACATATTCTGTCAGATACACGGTTGATACATATTTTACCCGCCAAATTGCCTACGGGCCGCTAGACATTGTTAATTTTTATTAAATATTCTTGTATGAAATGATAAAAAAGTGAGGTGACTAAATTGTTTATTATACATTTATACAATAGAATGAGTATTGTTTTTTTAAATAATCCGTGATTTTAGTACTGTTTTCACATAAAAACAACACGTCACGTGAGTCATTTTTACATTTTTTTTATGTTTGCATTCTAAATTTTAATATTTACAAATGTTAAGTAATATTTATTTGTAATATAACAATTTGAAAGCTTATTTCGTAACCTTTCAAAAACAGTTTTTAGTATTGGGCTACGTTCAGAAATGTTTCATTTATAGAGCTTTAATTGTGAAGTGGAAATAACACAAAGTTTTCGTAAATCTGACATTTTGTTTAAGACGTAAAAAGTGCATATTCGCGATAGATCGGAGTGGTTAAATGAAGACAATATTAGCGAAACTCGATAGAAAATCTGAAAACAAATAAATCAGAAAACTGCCACAACTAGGACTTGAACCCAGAACCTACGCCTTGCCGGGACGGAGCTCTACCAACTAAGCTAGTGTGTCCCTATCTGATTCGGACATGTTTAACTGTATCATACTTCGATTAAGAACTACCAACATTAGCTTAATTTTCTTAATGCATATTTTCATTGGCTGTTATCTTTATGTATGATTGCAAGATTCAAACCCGAACTAAATGCTATCTAAATATGTAGGTGTCTAGAATAAATTTTATCCATTTATATTTGTAATGTGCGACATCTATTGACTTTTCTTCAAGTATTCTGTCTCTTTGAAATGTAGTGAAAGATATTTAGATCAATCAACTAATAAAATTCTTAATGGAAGGTAGAAATTAATTATTAATTTTATGGGTAGATTATAAACTTTTATTATTTGTACTACAATATAATTCGGAACTCGGAAGGTAATTTTTTTTTATATGAACATTGCACACGAGTCCCAACTGCTCCCAACGGCCTTGAGCCAGTGAAACTACGGTGTCCCCAATTGGGGTTTATTGTGAGGCTGAAGGTAAGTGTGGAGGGGGAAGATATGGGGAAGAGGTAGGTGGGGAATTCGTATGGGTATTCAGATCTGGTCACCAAACACGGCTAAAGCCGTTTTAAGAATCACAGCGATACTGAGAGTATCGTCCACTCTAGAATGTACCAAAAATATAACTAACTAAGCAACCATCACGCCGTTTCTCCGCAGGGGTAGGCAGAGAGGATGGAACTCCAAACAGCTCGGTCTTGGCACACACTCCTTGCCTTGTTCACATTTGTACATTGTCTCATACATGCTCTTCTATTATTCCGACTCTGACGTGGCCCGACTCAAGTATCTGATTCACTTGGTCGTGCCATGTCTTCCTCCGGCATCTCCGACTTCTTCTACTATTCACATTTGCGTCATATATTCTCTTTACACTCCTTTCCTCGTTCATTTGCTCTACATGACCAAACCATCTGAGCGTCTCTTTATCTTACACATTACGCTTAAAAGTATATCTTGTATTATTTTGAATTAAATTGTGAAATAACACAAATCAATTGAATAAAATTTACTTGGACATGCCGAGATTTGAACCCGCGACCTCCGGATCGCTAGTCGGGGGCCTTACCTCTCAACCACGGAGGCCAATATGGTCAAGTGGTCAATATGGTAAAGGCGAAGAACAAAGCAGTCATATTGTTTTATTCCATATTCACTATTAGACGTCTCTTTCATACTCGGTTGCCTCTTTCCTACATTAGGCACACATCTCCTTAATATCAAACTTTCCATATGAGATGGGCCATGAACCATAACTAGTGTTTTTGTATTTTTATTTTACATTAACTCCACACACTCTTTGGGGACGCTGTGTGGAGGGTCCTTTTGAGGAAAGGAAGGAATGAACCCGAGTCTTGAAGAGACTCAAGTTCTAGAAGGGTGGAACCTCAGAGGCAAGCAAATCATTCAGCAAATAAACTATTGAAAAAGACATGATCCATTCTCACGTGACAAATGTAAATTGTGCACAAATGTTAAGCGCGCGTTTTGCGTGTTTCCCGACCATGCACCGATAACGAAGAGATCAAAGACATTATAATAAATTAATTAATTATCATAGAACGACGGCCGGCATATTCCAGCGGCAAGGCTCTTGACTTGCAAACCGAAGGTCACGGGATCGAATCCCGGCGTGGCAAATAAATTTAATTTAATTAATTTCTGTTATTTCACAAATAATTCATTTAAAATAAATATATAGTATATTTGCGACACGTTCCAGAGTGGAAGATACTCTCAGTATTATCGCCCTGGTGTAAGACCACCATTCAGAATTGAAACGTTGCTTGAAATGGCATTAGCCGTGTTTGGTGACCAGATCTGAATAGCCAGGTACTTCCCCACCTTCCTCTTCCCTATCTCCTTCCCCTTCCCTACTACCTTCGGTCTCACAACATACCCTAATTGGAGATGCCATAGTCTCACTGGCTCCAGACGGGATCCGTTGAGACTTTTGTGCGACATTCATATAAAAAAAATATATTATAATTAAAATTAGATAAATACTTACAACAACCAGCAAGTAGCCGCCGTCAACATCAAAATAACTTGTAGGATTCTGAAAATAAAAAGCAATAAATTAATAACAGGAAATAATAGGAAAATCTGCGTAATATAAAATTTCCATGAAAGAAGTTAAATAATTTTTCTTTTTCAATTCCTTCTACATACTGTAATTCAAGATTGGACTCACTGAGCTATACATGTTTGTTTGAAACAATAAAAAACTACAAATACAAAATTTATATGTATTTTGAGTAGATATTCATTGAAACTAGAAATGAAAAACCCGCTCAGCAGACTTTTAGTTGGGCTTCGCCCAGTTAGAGTGTAAGTAACCATTTCATAAATCCGGTAAGAACTGGTTCCAAAAATTGCCAGTTCCTCGGATCCACAGACAGACAGTCACCGAGTTAAAATAACCGTGACAGGCACTGATGCCATATGTAATCTCTCCATATCTGGAAAGATAAATAAATCCATAGTACTTATACATAGGGAAGAAACGTCCACATGCGAGCTGGTGACGGAAGTAGCGACATCTTGTGTCGAATTCTTGAATTCGAAACCGAATTATAACAGTAGCTTTGTATGAAATTCCACGTACATAAATGTAATTGGTGGCGCGACGTGTATGGCATGGCATCCGACATGAACTCTTAGCTGGGCTAACCACGCAGACGCTACGGTATTAATAACGTTCGATGTGAATGTTGTGCAAAACTTTTATAAATGTAATTCTGCCATTATCGTATGAGATTTCAGTAATTTCAGAGATAGCACAGAAGATTTCATGTATCGAAGGATATTTGTTGCAATTTAATAAGTGCTTTTAGTGTTAAGGAGATACAGTACAACTCACTAATCCGGCACTATTAAAAACCAGAGGGTGACGGTTTTACACTTTCCCGGTCCAGATTCTATCATCCTCACGTGGTCTACTATCTTTTTCTTTTTTTTCTAAGGGTCGTGTATAGTAGCACGCCCAACATCATTTTTTTTGCCGATTTGCACATGTTTTCTCCATTATCTAACTTCTTTAAAATGTCCATTTTATCAAATCTAGTATCTTGTGTTTCCGTTTACTTGACATTTTTAATTACACACTTTTCTCCCTTCAAAACAACAGGTAAATACGTACGCACGTGCACATGAGATAAGTTTGGAGGTTAGACTGCTAGACGACGACTCGGCGATGGAGCGTATAGGCGTAGAGAGGTGAGGGAGGCGCGGGCGGAGGGTGCTGGATTATTGGACGTATCGGTCTACTGAAGTGCCAGATTAGTGAGATTGTACTGTATATCATGACGTTTAATGTTTTTTATAGCAAATACACAACAATCAACGTCCAGACAGTCAGTCAATGAAATAAATCAAAAATGAGACCTTAATCAACCCAGATAGCCGTGAAAAATTTGTTAAGTATGTTTTTTTATTATTATTTTTTTAGGTTTTTTCATGATAAAAATCACTAATATTAATTTGATTTTGTGGGAGTGTTCCAGTTTGGTACGGTAGGGTTATTTATGGGCGTCTAACTTGTTTTGATTCTTTTTCAGTTGCTTTTCGGTGCACCAAAAACTGTCTTCTCTGGAAGAAGATGATGACAAATGCAACCAAATAAACAAAATTTGGGTTTGTAGTCATTGAAAAAATGTTGAAAAATTGGATAACGTACAAAGATTGTCATTCCGTCATTATATGAGATTTTACATTTACACGGTCGTATTTTTAGTCGGAGCTGAAGATTTAATATTAAAATAGATACACATAGTTTTAAATATGGGTTTGTACCGCTAAGCGAACAAAAACATATGTTTTATACACATTTTGGTGCAATTACCCAACACTGAATGTCGAGACAGTCAATCAATGATATAACTTGTTATGCTGGATGGTGTTTAAAGCTCTCAATGAAATGGCTCCACCCTATATCTCTGAATTATGCATTCCGGAAAATATTGGTCTAAAGCAGTCAACTCTTAGATCAGCGACATCATCTGCAATCGGAAGGTTGAAAGAACTTAAGCGAAATCCGAACACAAATTTTGGTGATCGTGCATTCGGAGTATCAGGCCCTGAGGCTTGGAATAAACTTCCTATGGAATTAAGATGCATAACCAGCCCAACAGAATTTAGATCCAAACTTAAAACTTACCTATTTAAACACTCATTTCCATAAATTCGCTTTTCCATTCAAATATTACTATCCAATCTGTTGTTGAGCGATGAATTATCTTATTGCGGTTGAGATCGACGATTAGATTCATTCATTCATTTAAGATACCTATGCTTTCCTTTATATACAGTTAACCCATTAAAATCATTTTCAAAACCGTGTTATAAAATATTGTAATATTATGTACGAACTTCCTTCTTCTTCTAGCGCTAACAATATTAATATTAAAAAAGGGTATAAAATATTTTGTAAAATGTGTAGAATAAAATATGTATGTATGTATATATAAAATCATCAAACTGCTTCGACTTGCAGCAATAACTTTCTTCTCTGTCTGTACCTATATCGGTAGAGTTTTGTTGATCACTTGGTAATATTAGACACCTCGCAAAACTAAAAAATATTTATTGTTAAATGTAAATTGTAAATCTCTAATTTTAAGTCACATTTGTAAATATATATGTATGCCACTAGTTTTCAGTCAGTAGTAATAAGTCATAGTCGTAAGTCACTAGCTATGTACATAATATATAAGTCTTAAATGTAAGTACCTAGTTATAATTTTGAATCTTAGTGGTAAGTCTATCGTATTAATTTTATTTTATTGTATGCTTATATGTACAGCGCCCTTGAGGTGATTTTTCACAAAAACGGCGCTTTATAAATCAGCCAAGTATTATTATTATTATTTATTATTAACTAAAGACCAGACAATGTAAAGACTGTTTTGTGACACTTCAAAATCACTTTAAGCATTCATCCTATGCAATTTTGGTTATGCATTCATTGAAATATTGTATAAACTCTCAAAAAAATGTCATTTTACTATTATTTAACTATTGACACTGTTCAAGGCTGTTTGGGAAAATACAAAATCAAGATAAAGACAAATTCTAGTGTATTTTGGGTGCTTATTATTGAAAACTGGTACAAAAATCTCAAAAAATGAGTCATTCTGTCATTTTACTGTGAGATTTTTCGTAGATACGTTAAAATCAGTGATTAAAAAACTCACCCTCTGTTAGGTCCCTTTGGCAGAACAACCGGCAGGACGATGCCTACAACAGCCCAAATGGCTGATATGATGATCACAACCAGTGCAGAAGCGCCCATTTTGCTGGAAAACCGAATAAATCAATCTCAAAACAGAGAAATAGCACACAAATGGCACACAACTAGAGACGTAAGGTCGGGAGAAATGTCAGGTGCTAGATTTAGTCGCGTCAAGTTGGCGTACTGACTGTCAGTCACATGATTGTCAAAATGGTGAACCAACAAACATGGCGGTAAACGCTGCTATTACTCTTCTTTTTAAATCATTTATTATTGTACAAATAACACTACACATACTAATTTTAGTATTCAAAACCATTAGATTAACATAATTTGTGAGTGTTTTAAAATAATTTATCAAATTGTTTTACGTTTTTAATAAATTATTTGGCTAAATCGCAGCTGTCAACTGTTTGAGAGGCAAAGCAATAGTTATGTTACATGTGTGAGCACGGTAGGTACTATTATGATAATAAATATACAGACGAACGAACATGACTATAAATGCTTTTATTTCTCATGATGACGAATTTATTAATTTCTTTAGCAAATATTTCTAAATATACTTTATATGTTAACGCTCACAAATTAATAATTACATTTGTTACCATTATTTTCATCTCTGGTACAATAGATTATTGCCGCAGCTATTACCCACGATTTAATTTGAAATTTTAATCATTTCATAAATTTATTTCTTTTTTTGTACAATACTTGAAAGAGCGTTGAATAATATATGTTATGATATGGAAATATCATTTATTTTATAAATACACGTTTCACAAGAAAAGTATAAATATTTGAAGTGATAGCTCTACTGCTGCTGTCGATAGCTCGGGAGTCGAAGCTACCGTTATACCCATTACAAAAAATATCAAGTAATCACTATCATTGAACATTACTTTTTTAATATGGCAAGCACAAATCGATCGGATTCGTGAATAGGGTTGCTGAGAGACGAAATTCAAAACAAAACCAACCAACTTCAAATCATAATGACGTTTATTTCATGAAGATATTGGTTTATTGTATTAATTAATTAATTAAAAGGAGATTTGTAAGATTTTTCAAAATGTACTACACTTCACGTTCTTTGACGGGAACTAATTCGTCAAACACAAATGAAATAGGTAAATATTTTATGTGAATACCCTGTAAGAGTCCCAACTGCTCCAATGTTTAGAGTTAGGAGGCTGATAGGTGTGTGGTAGGGAAGGAGTTGGGGAAAATGAAGGTAGGGAAGTACCTGGCTATTCAGATCTGGTATCTTGTTCTATCGCTCTTTCAATGGAAGATGCTGAGAAGGAATTAACGTTATCAAGGGCGTAGCTATAGCGTTCTGGGGGGCAGGGGATGAAGGGGGAGGGGGTACACAGTTCAATGAGAACGGGACGTTCTTGAGTTTAACAGCTCGGCTCGTATATTACAAACTCACGATGAAAGAGAAAGGGGCCTTTTTGGCCCTGAGCTCCAGTGTACTAAAAGTCAACAGCTCGGCTGTGAAACGATTTTCCGGCCTCTGTGTTTCATCCATGCTACAATATGGGCATATTCAGGAAACAGGTTTATTCCTTCCTTTTCTTAAAAAGACCCTTCCCCACATTATCTCAAAGGATGATGTCTCCTGTGTGGAGTTCATATTAAAAAAACACGGCTAAAGCCATTTCGAGCAACGTTTCGATTCTGAATGGTGGTACCTAGGTACTTATTTCACCAGAGCAATAATGGGTTGAGAAAATGGAGATTTTGTTTAGGTAAAATGTCTTTTTGTGGAGCGTGAGATTTACGTGTGGATATAATTACCGAAAAAAGGGGGACACGGTGAAAAATCTTTGTACAAATTAAAGTTAGTTAGGTCGGTGGTTGAGTGGGCATAACGCTTGGGTCCCACCCGAGCGTCGCGTGTTCGATTCCTCGGCTGGCTAAGTCCTCCATCAAAACACAAGCAACATTTTCGGCTTTCTGTGGTGGTATTAGGAGATTTTCAAACATTGTTGGGTTATTCGTAACCCGGGAATGTTTGTCTTTCTTTAAAAAAAAAAAAAATGAGAAACAACTAAAAAAAAACATCTAAACAACTCACAGGTTCGCCTAGTGAGGTGTTCACAAAATACTAATACTAAGCTATTTACATACAGTTACGGCTCATTCATATTTTTTTCTTCTTATTACTGAACTTATTAATCTATGTATTTACCAATGTGATGAGTATTTACTAAGTGTATGTTCAAGTATAGATATAAATAATATAAAACTTCATCAGTAACCGAAAATTTAAAAAAATGCATTTTAATACTTATCATAATTAAAATCGATTGTTCACTTGGCGGCCATTGTTATTTATCACAATTTGGGAGGCGGGTATGGGTACCGCCTACCGCCGCTCCGGGAATCTTTTATTGGATAACCAACACCTCTGCCATAGGTCGTCTGCAAGTGGTTCGCTACGTTTGGTAACTTAGCAGAGGTGCCCGGGTTCATGGGCGAGATTTGTCCGGGTCTTGGCAGTGAATGTGTCTGCCCACCAGCTGCGTGACAAGCGGAAAGGGAGAAACTGGTTGAGGGAGACCCTGTGATCTTTCAAGTAGAACTCTTTTGGAGCGTCACTCTTGGACCTACTGACCCCTCCCAGATTTCTACCCACCCCACATACCGTATTCTTCCCAAAACTTCCTGTCGTTCCTTTATTTTAAAAGACCCTCCACTCAGGATTCCCAAAGATGACAGGTCCTGACGGAAAATATTTTCTTCAGGGCCTCCCTCCTATGGCGCTATTGTAAAAAAAAAAAGATTTTTTTTATATCAATTTTAACAAAGTATGAACTTAAGAACTTAAAATTGGTTCTTAGGTTTTTAGTATAGGTTAAATTTAAAAAAAAATAATTTGTAAAAAACCAGCCTAAAAACCTTTTCCAGTAATAATCCTATCCCACTTTTATATTAACCAAAAAAACAATGTTTTTTTTTTAAATATTTTTTTTTATATTCCAGTGATAGACGACGATGAGGATTATCTTGGTTTCGAGTCCCCCCTGGCGCTGAACCCCAACTCCTTGCTGCAGGACCAGGGCTTTCAGGAGGCGCTCAGGGCTACACCTATCGGGAAGAAGCCTTCGCTGGTATGTTCAACTGCTATATATATAGGGTTGCCATCCGTCCGGGTTTCCCCGGATTTGTCCTAGTTTAGAGGGCGTCCGGGGAGCGTCCGGGCGGGGTTTCATTTGTAGTCCGGGTTTAAAAAATTTTAAAAATTTTCAACTCTTTTTTATTACACTATGTTGAAAAAAACCTGTTGAAATTTCCGGGTTTTGGACTCTAAAATCCGGGGTTTTCACGCGTCTTGTCCTGGTTGCCAAATTGTAGAGACGGCAATACTATATTTATATATATATATCTTTCTCCACTCAAGAGATAAACAAACCCAATATGGTACTATTACATGTCCTCATAAATGAGCATGCTCAATAACCTTTCCACCCGCAAATCAATGAGCATGCTCACAAATCAAGAGCCGGTTTATTTGTGAACCTGCTAATTTGGGCGTGACACACGTGCTACTAGGTATCATTTGCTCATTAGTAACAAGAGAGCATGCGACTAATGAGCATGTGTATCCGTAACTTTATGGTACTGACAGACATGCTCACTATTAGCAAGAGAGCATTCTACTAATGAGCAATTGCTACCTAGAAGCATGTGTGTCAGTGACGTTGCTAGTATTGAACACGCACAAATGAGCAAGCTCACTGGCTTCGTGGGTGGAAGGGGAAGCGCTGTAAGCATGTGTAAAGATGCTTACTTATGAGCATGCTCATTTCGATCCGATCTCAGTTCGCACCTGCGCATTCTTTGCAAAAATATGAAAAATGGCCAGCTGGGGAGATGAAAAAATTACCCACAATAGATTTCAAACTTCTCAACAATTTTATTTACCTCCAAAATGAAACCATATTTTATTGAAATTAGCATTTATTTTTTACCATTTAGTCATTTTCGAATTTGTTGACATCTCGGACCCAAATCAAGCGTTTTATTTTCTTTCGTCAAATTGCATTGCAAGCATTAAGTTTATTTTGTTTAGTTCTGTGCGAATGGAACTGACTCTGTTTGTTGAAATTCGTTTGACATGAGCATGCTCATAAAGAGCATGTGTGTTCAAATATTATTGGCTTTGAGCATGCTCATTCATGAGTGTGCTCAAACCAAGCTTGCTCAATTATGAACAAATATGTACAGTTGTTGAGCGTGCTCATAAATGAGCATGACCACTAGCTTGCTCATTTATGACCATGTGTGTCAGTACCATTAATATCCCCACCTACCAATTTATAGAGGAAAACAATTCCGGTTACATGTCAAAACAGAATAGGTACAATTTAGGAAAAGTGTATAAAAAGTGACAAACAGATAAGTAACAAATCAAAATAATGACAAACCAAACGGCAACAAAACAGAACAGTACAAAAAAGAACAGTAACAAAACAAACTACTAACAAAACAAGACAGGACAGTATTAAAAAGAACAGTGACAAAACAAACTACTAACAAAAAAAAACAGAACAGTACAAAAAAGAACAGTAACAAAACAAACTACTAACAAAACAAAACAGGACAGTACAAAAAAGAACAGTGACAAAACAAACTACTAACAAAACAAAACAGAACAGTACAAAAAAGAACAGTAATAAAATAAACTGGCTCGAAGGACCACAAAAATGTCGCGTCCGATGACACGACAATATGATGTTGTGGACTGTAAATCGATTTCGAAAAGATTATGACCAATGAATTGTGTTTTAAAATACAGATCACGGGAAAGAGGGGTATGACGGAATAGTCTCTTACCTTTTGACGGTTTATTCGGCTGTTTCAGGATCGATCCTGGATAATGGAGTTTCCCAAGAAACGGCACAACACCAGTTACACTTATAATCCATAAAAAACGGACTTTTGCGATAATTGCGATAGTTCAACGACAGAGAGCTGTGTCCCATAACACTGCGAGATTTCAACTGTTCTGTAGGTAACTTAGATTAGGGCGACAATATTATTTTCCACTTGTTCACAGGTAGGTAGTCGACAAACATCTTCTTCTTCCCCTGGTAGAGACTTTGAGGACAGGAGGACGAGGAAGGAATACATGATTTATGAAGGACTTGGGGAATATGGATTAAGTTTTTTTAAAAAACTGTTTCAGAACCAAACATTCCGCCGACCTTGAGAAAATGTGATATTTTCTCAACAACTATAAACGAAAGAAAAGCAACGAAAAAAAAAAAACGAAAGCAAAGTAACTGATTAACCTAGGAATTGAACAAGACAAAAATAAAAATGAAATTAATTAATTAATTAATTAATCAATCGATGGGTAGTTTATACAATTTGACCACGGGCCGCTTAAAAATGCCCTGAGGGGTTCTTACAGTAGCGACACGAACCATACCATCGGCACCGGGGAATAATTCAACCACCCTCCCGACAGGCCATCGCATTGGGGTAGCTTGTGAATCATCTAACATGACTAGATCGTCAACTTGCAAATTAGGAGTTGACGTTGCCCACTTGTTTCGTTGTTGAAGAGTATGTAGATATTCTTTCCGCCAACGATTCCAAAAATGTTGGGACATTTGTTTCAATAGTTGCCAACGCGATAAGCGATTCATTGGTACATCCACAAAATTTTCTTCAAGAACAGAAACAAGAGGAGCCCCAATTAAAAAATGTGCAGGAGTTAACGGATCCATTTCGGATGGATCCGACGACAGCGCTCCAATTGGTCGCGAATTTAAAATGGCTTCGATACGAGTCAGGACAGTAGTTAATTCTTCAAACGTGAGGATTTGATCTCCCACAACCCTCTTCAAATGGTGTTTAGTTGACTTAATACCAGCCTCCGTGTAACGAGCGACAGTTGCGTCAACAAGTTTGTCAGTGTTTTCAGATGCATGTATGAATTTAGCAAGGCCAGTATGATATCTATTAGTTCCAATAAAATTAGTTCCGCAATCGCTATAGATATTCTGGCATATACCGCGTCTAGAGATGAATCTATCTAATGCTGCCACAAATGCTTCAGTAGATAGATCTGATACTAATTCAAGATGAACGGCTTTGGTCGATAAACAAACGTAAAGACATAAATAGGCCTTATAAGTTTTTGCGCCGTGACGTCTACTCTCGCGTACCAAAAAAGGACCTCCAAAGTCTCTTCCGACATTCAAAAATGGACGACCTTCTCGAAAACGGGAAGCGGGTAAGTTACCCATCAAAGGGAAACTACCACGCGGGTTATTTTTAAAACAAGAAATGCATTTACTCAATCGATGTCGAATTACGTTCCTGGCCGAAATTATCCAATATTTTAATGATATTATGGATTGGAGTGCACGAGGACCTGGATGAAGGTACATGCTATGGTAATAATCAATTATTAATGTTGTCAAATGACATTGCTTCGGTAGAATAATAGGATGTCGAGCATTTTCAGAAATCTGTGCAAGGCGAATTCGACCACCGACTCTTTAAACCCCATTGGTATCAATAAATGGAGCGAGTTTTTGCAGCTGCGTTGAGCATATACGATGGGAGGAGATATTGTTGATATCTGGTTGAAAATGAATTGCTTGAACAAGCTTAATGCAACATTGTAAGGCTACATTATTTTCTTTTACCGAAAGTGGGGATAAACCATTGAAATTGATGATCGATTCCGAACGCAGTCTAGTGATAAATCGACGGCACCAACATATAACACGCAATAATTTCGATAATGATGAGAATTTCAATAACAACTCTTCGTCATACGTTGACACATTCGTCGATAGAGAAATTAAATTTTTTGACTTATACTCTGGTAACTGGTCCACGGAGATATTAAGAGGTTTAACAAATAACCATTCCTCCAAAGGTGTTGATATAAAGTTAGGTCCTTTCCACCATAACGAAGCGTCAGCGATTTCACTAGGAAAAACTCCTCGTGAACCCAAGTCTGCAGGATTTTCTTGCGATGAAATATGATACCACTGTTCATAGGGTATATTTTGTATTATAGTTTCAACACGATTTGCTACAAAAGTTTGCAAGAGAAAAGAAGGTGTCTTCAGCCATGCCAATACAATAGTTGAATCTGTGAACGCGACAGTCTTTTCTATTTGAAGTCTATCTTTATATACTTCTTGACAATAAGTCAACAAATTTGCTAATAAAACTGCTCCCAACAATTCCAGTCGCGGGATCGATGTTATCTTTATGGGGGCAACACGGGATTTTGCTAATAAAATATGGCTGGATATTTCTGTGTTATTAATCACTACCAGATACAATTCCACAATATCCTCTTTCAGAGGCGTCCGCAAACCCAACAAGGATGCATCGACTGGTTGGAGAAGTTGCGACATATCGATCAACTTTTAAATTGGCGAGTGATGGAAGCTCTTTTATATATTTCTTCCATTTCAAATTCATGTCCGAAGGGATTTCTTCGTCCCAGCCAATTTGAAGTTTCCATAAATTTTGCATAAAGCATTTAGCAATGAAAACGACAGGATTAATAAAACCTAATTGATCATATAGACGTGCAATTGTCGATAAAATTATACGTTTGGTACAGTGGTCACTAAAAACATTATGAATTTTATATGTAAATTGATCAAGCGACGGTATCCATTGAATACCTAAAATATTAAGGTTTTTCTTGTCAGTATCCGACTCAAAACTTAAGGGTACTTCCCGATAGCTAACAGGAATATCTTCCAGTATTTCAGGATGGTCACTCGACCATTTTCTCAATTCAAAACAACCTTTTTGAAGTAATGCAATTAATTCCACTATACAATGTCGAGCGCTTTCCAAAGTTTACGCACCACTGATAATATCATCTACATAAGTGTTTTCAATTAACGTCCTAGCAGCCTCTGGAAAATTCAATTTTTCATCATTTGCTAATTTATGAAGTGTGCGAATAGATAGGTATGGCGCACTAGACGTGCCATACGTTACTGTTTGTAATTCAAATTCCTTTACAGGAAGATCCGGAGATTCTCTCCAAAGAATATGTTGATATCGGCGAGATTTCTCATCCACAAGTATTTGCCTATACATTTGACGGATGTCAGCTGTAAACACGATTTTGTGTATTCGAAAATTACACATTAATTCGACAATGTCCCTTTGTAATTTGGGACCAACAAAAGTATATCGTTCAATGACGTACCCGAGGACGATTTGGTACTGGCATCAAAAACGACCCTTAAACGAGTTGTAGAACTGGTTTCTTTGATTATTCCATGATGTGGTATGAAATAGTTACCAATAGTTGGCGATTGAAGTGGCACTTCCATCATGTGCCCTAATGTTGAGTATTCTCTCATAAACGAAATATATTGAGATTTGAGATCAGAATCTCTATTCAGTCTCCTTTCTAAATGCGTGAGGCGTGACAATGCTATGTCATATGACTTTCCCAATTTTTCCGGGCTTTCCTTAAATGGCAACGAAACGACGTATCTTCCGTCTTGGTTACGGTAGGTACTTTCAGTGTACAATTTTTCACAACGAATTTCATCAGGCGATTGAATTTTCTTCAAAGGTGGAACATTTTCAATTTCCCAAAAACATTTAAGCTTTTCATCAATATTTTCCTCCATTGACGTGAAGAATGAATTTATACAATTATTTGATGGTCCAACATTTCCCATCAAAATCCAACCCAATTTAGTTTCTATGGCTATGGGTTCATTTTCTTTGCCCATCAATTTTCCTGAGCATAGCAATGAGGCAAAAATATCACTTCCAAGCAGTATATCAATAGCTGATGGTAGGTAAAATGTTGGATCTCCCAATTTGAGACCTACGATGTGTTCCCAATGATGATCGACGATACGATTTGATGGCATATTTGAGCAAATATTATTTAAAATAAGGAAATCTGTCAAAATACCAGATTCCTTCGAATCGACCGCGACAGGACGAAATTGTGTTTTTATTAATCCGTTAGAATTAATTGTAGGAGTATTTCCAATACCTATCACGGTAAGAGGTTGTTTCTTAAAACGAGTGAATCCTAATTTTTTCACGCAATTTTCCGATATAAAATTTGCCTGGCTGGCGCTATCGAGCATGACACGAACCTTCTGGAAAACTCCATTTTTGTCTAAAACTTCCACATAGGCTGTGGACAGCAGTACCGTGTTGGTTTTATTGTAAAATGTTGTCAACGCCAAAGGCTCCGACGAGTTTTCTTGTTGGTCTGAATTTTCCACGATTTTTTTTGGAAAATGTAATAGGGTATGATGTCTTGATTGACATTCCCTACAAGTGAAACGAGATTGACAATTCTTAGCGTTGTGTTTTCCTTGTGTGAGGCAGTTGAGACATAAATTATTTTCCCTTGCAAACAAGTACCTATCTTTTGGAGTAAGGCGTAAGAATTGTTCACACTTGTGCAGAGAGTGTGACGATTTACAAAGAATACACTTGACTTCAATCTTTAATACAAATGCATTAACATTATTGCCAGATCGATGTTTAGCATTATACGATTTCGATTGACCTTTATGAGTCTGTATCAGGTTTTCAGGAGAAACCCCGAGTGCCATTTCTTTTGCCAAGCACTGTCTATCTAAGTACTTCAATAGGTGATCAAACGTCGGAATATTCTCTGAACTATGTTGAATTTCAAAATCAATACGCAATTCTTTTGTTAATTTACGTAATACAATATGTAATAAAAGAAAACTCCATTGGCGAACTGGAAAATTCAAAGCTTCTAAAGCAGCAATATTTTCTTTTAAAATAGAAATAAATTGTCTGATATTATCCTGAGATTTTACAGGTTGAATCGACAGAATTAATTCTACATGCCTATCAGCGATGAAACGTACGTTTTCATACCGTTCCTTTAAAAGGTTGTATGCAATAAAATAATTTTCTTCAGAAATCGGCAAATGTTTAATGTGTGTTAATGCCTCTCCTGACAGGCTACTTATTAAATAATGCATTTTTTGAACAGGATTTAAGGCATTATTAGAATCGATCAACGAATTAAAGGTATTAATATAATTTGTCCAATCTGTTGATATTCCCGAGAAATTAATCAATTTTAATTTTGGTAACGAAACATTATTATTTGCCAGTGAATGATCCGATTCAATTTTCGAAACTTGTGGAAATAATTGATTATAATACGACTGAATCTCGTAATACATGTTTTGAATTTCAGTATATTTTTCTTGTAAAACTTCAATTTCCGATTCATCTTTTTTATTTGATTCTATTGAAATATGTGATGCAACAAAAGTTTCTCTAATATTTGATATATCCGAAAAACGCGCTTTAAATATATTTTTGTCAACAACATTCAACGAAGTTATAGCTTTCAAGGCAGCGGAGCGAATGCTTTCCATGTCTAACAGAGCTAATTTGTACTTCACAAGAGTAGCCGCCATTATGATTAGGTATTTTAACCAAACTCTAATAATAACACCGCAAACAAACGTCAAACGTCAAACTTGTAAACAAACAGAATGTCCGCTGTGATAACAGCTGACCGATGCGATCCGCGATCTTCTTTACCGACACTGACACCCGTATTCAGAGTCGATCCTTTAGTTCAAGGAGCCTTCCTTTCCTTTAAGAAACACCGTTTTGTATTCAGAGACACACCTAAGGTCGGTGTGACGTCACATAGTAAGGAAGCTACCTTCCGAGTGCCGATTGTCATCCGGGTGACCATATTTCAAGCATATGCGGTCACATTCGGCCACATTCGGCACATTTTTTGTATTCAGAAACTGACGTTTGGAAGTCTCTACGACACTGCGCATGCGCATTCTTGCTTACTTTGACTTATAGCTGTCAAAACTCGAGGTTGGTGGGATAGGTACCTTTAACTTGCCAAGTGACCGCCAATTTAAGGAGCGATATCGTTTGGAGAAAACCACTGTAATGCATTTATTATTTCCAAATAACACTTTAGTAAATAATAGAGGCTTGCCCATACCTCCTATTATTCAGGTAGCTATCGTGCTGAGATTCTACGCTACTGTAAAATTAGATATCTATTGTAAAATTCTGTTCTACTTTTGTGAAACGAAAATTTGCATTTTGTGATGCAGCTATGATGAAACTTTTTATTTACATTATGTCTATACTGATTTGAAATCGACAAAAAATGAAAGAATGCATACTTATTTTGAAAACATGATGTTAACCTAAAATAAACCTTATGACGGGATGACTTTAGATGTATAAAAGCCGACCGGGGACGTTACTTGTCTTTGCTAAGGTAAGGACGACACTTGACTTTTAAGGATCGACTCTGAATACGGGTGTCAGTGCAGGTAGCAACCCAACGACACGAGAATGCTTGTGTTTAAAACTACCGACGCGGCAATAAATACTTTGTGTGGGTACAAGGTATTATCTACGAATATTAAGCTACCCACGATTTAAAATTAATACCAAATTAAATTTAAATATGCTAATCAAAATTCACGATTGAATGTGTAATTCTGAAACAGCTTTATAAAACCGGAAAAGGTCAACGAATGGGATGATCTATATTTCAAACACAATGTCTAGTTTCGAAATTACGACTATCAAAAAACGACAAAACACGAGAATTTATCCGGCGAATGGACCAAAAATGTCGCGTCCGATGACACGACAATATGATATTGAGGACTGTAAATCGATTTCGAAAAGATTATGACCAATGAATTGTGTTTTAAAATACAGATCACGGGAAAGAGGGGTATGACGGAATAGTCTCTTACCTTTTGACGGTTTATTCGGCTGTTTCAGGATCGATCCTGGATAATGGAGTTTCCCAAGAAACGGCACAACACCAGTTACACTTATAATCCATAAAAAACGGACTTTTGCGATAATTGCGATAGTTCAACCACAGAGAGCTGTGTCCCATAACACTGCGAGATTTCAACTGTTCTGTAGGTAACTTAGATTAGGGCGACAATATTATTTTCCACTTGTTCACAGGTAGGTAGTCGACAAACATCTTCTTCTTCCCCTGGTAGAGACTTTGAGGACAGGAGGACGAGGAAGGAATATATGATTTATGAAGGACTTGGGGAATATGGATTAAGTTTTTTTAAAAAACTGTTTCAGAACCAAACAACTAACAAAACCAAACAGAACAGTACAAAAAAGAACAGTAACAAAACAAACTACTAACAAAACAAAGCAGAATAGTACCTACAAATAAGAACAGTAACAAAACAAACTACTAACAAAACAAAACAGAACAGTGAAGATACAGAACATTTATGAAGCTTGAAGATCATTAACAAACAATAAGCAAAGTCTAACCTTACATAAACTACCCAAACCTAACCTACAACAACAACTGTCATGATTTTATTGAGATTTTGTAGAAGCATTTTTTTTTCATGAAATTTTATTGGTTACAGATTTTTTGTTTTTTTTTTGGCTACCACACTATGCTTATGCCCGTGTTGTGGTAGTCATAAATTTAATATTCTAAATAGGAATTAAATACTATTTTATTAAAACAGATAATTACCATACTAAAATTACCAAATAAAAAGTAAGAAATACATAAAAGTAAGTGAAAAGTGAAACACTAAGAGAAAAAAAATATTTTAAAGAAAATAGAAATAAGATTTTAAAATAAATAAATAGATAAATTATAAATAGATAGATTTTATCTGTTGATTTAATTCATAGACTGGCAGGTCCGGCACATCCTATGGCGGCCGTCTCGGCACGGGCGCCGGGCGACTGGTGACTGGGGCGACACCGGGCACGGGCCGCACGGGCACAGCGCTCAGGCTGCAGACAGGCGCGCGCCCGCTGACTGCCATGCGCGCGGCGGGCTATAGCACCGCGGCCCCCGGGCACGGACGCCCGCCTGCTCCGCCACTGGTCACACCCACGCAGGACTCGTAAGTAATGAATTATTGGTTTCATGACAACTCAGAATCAACTCAACAAATTTTTAAAAAGAAATTAAAAGCTATGAAAAATAGCCCACAACCTAACCTAACGTAACCTGTATAACCAATTTTTATAAATTTTTCATCACTTTTAATGACTTTCAAAGGAGGTGTTAAGTTGATTTCATTCTGAGTTGTTCGGTCACCGAATTATTAATGGCTGTTTTTTTTTCACTTTAACTTCGAACAGAAGCCCTGAGGAAAATAATTACCCACAGGGCATATCGATCGTCCAGTTGAATGGTCAGACATCTCTGAAAAATCTAAATTTGATTTGAGTATGCAGTTATACGTAAAATCTAAATCTAAATTTGATTTGAGTATGCAGTGTACCCTCTATCTTGTACAATACTCACATTACTCATAAACGCCACCAGATCACAAATAATACATAAACACTCCGATAAAATACATACTATGAGCAAAAAATTATCTATATCCTTTGGTGTACCTCAAGGCACTGTACTAGGACCACTTTTATTCCTTATATACATAAACACAATATGTTCCAAGTAAATTGGAGGTAACACATTATCATTTGTCGATGATAAAGTCTAAATATTCTAATATGAAACATGGAAATCAGTTTCTAAAATGAAAACCTCAATTTTTTACCGAAGTTCTTTATTGTGATGTAAAAATTAAACAATTGAAAAAAGCTTTATTGGGACGAAATTTTAAATTAATGACATTATATTATGACATTATGAACTATTAACTTAAAATGTTGAATTTCAGAGTGG
This sequence comes from Limnephilus lunatus, assembly GCA_917563855.2. Classification (NCBI taxonomy): domain Eukaryota; kingdom Metazoa; phylum Arthropoda; class Insecta; order Trichoptera; family Limnephilidae; genus Limnephilus; species Limnephilus lunatus. Next base: position 24,883,594 of record OU830595.1, on the reverse strand, counting down.
AAGAGAAAATAAAGCAGATGGAAGCCAAAATCATCAGACTCATTGAAGAGTCATGCGCTTTGAGAATACCCCGAGAGGCTGACGGCATCACCACGCAGAGAGCAAGCGACCAAGTCACTCCATATGACCCTGCCAAAGTTAGTTGTTGAAATTACTTGACCTAACCAACGAAATAGCTCTAACTCACTAACTAAGACAAACCCTTAACTATCACTTACCATTATGGGTGGATCATTTTGCCCTTTGCGCAGACTACGCCAAAAAAATATTTTTGGTAAAAAGGAAATTTGAAAAAGGAACTTTTTTTTACAATACTTGGAATTTCTCAGTTTAAAAAACTTTTATACAATTTCCCGACCCATTTTTCGGAGGCTTTTTTTTGGAAGACAATTTTTTGAATATTTTTTTCTGGGATCAAAAATTTTCTAACTTGAAAAATTCAACACTTCACATAACAAAATCAAAAAGATAAATGTTTCTATAGAAATTTCCTGACCAATTTTCCCTGCTCAAATATTCCGATTTTCAAATACCCCCAGTAGAATTTTTTTTCAGTAAAACAACAGTTTCCTAACATGGAAAATTACCAAGCTTCACATAATATCAAAAGACTAATATCATAAATAGACCTCAAATATTTCCCGATCGATAAGTTTTCTGATTTTCCCAGAAGAATTTTTTGGAGAAAAATAAAATTTTCCACGATAAAAAATTTTCGAACTTAAAATTTTTAACAACATCAAGAAGATAAACAATGTCCAAATGTTTTTAATAAAACTTTCTCGGCCCATTTTCCGACCAATTTTTCCGAGCTAAAATTTTCAGTTTTAATTTTTGACAATCGAAGAACATCATCGTCGCTGGCATGCTGACTGGATGAAGCCCCCCCTGATTGTGGCCGACATGAGTCGAAAAACCGTCAAATATCCTCCAAAAATGACTATTTGCATAATTCGTGTTTAATATTTTTTCACTCCTTTTCTGTTTGTATTCTACGTTTTGTTTCTATTACCCTGAAAAATTGAATATTTTTTATAGCACTACCCCTGCAATCCTGCATACCTTCTGGAATAATCTATTCTTGTTATTATATTATATTTTGTTTGCTGCAGTCTCTAGCAAAGGCCCAAGAAGCGAGTGCTTTGGAGCGGCAGTTGCAACGACTGCACGCGCAAGCTGGTACCATCGACTCTACGAATATGGATCTTTCCTTTACCGTAAGCACTTATTTAATATATTTATTTTAATCGAATTGAAACTTCTTTAGCCCCGTTAGCGATGATTTTTGTCACAAAAAAATATTTTTGACGGTCCTCGGTTCTAATATAATGCGGTAAATTTACGCGTCGGCGCAGGCCTTCGATAGCGCAGTGGGCGAGACGCTCGACAAGTCTCAGCGGCCAGAGAGACAGACATCAAGCGGACGGAGGTTCGAATCCTACGAAATACAAAAAAAAAACATTTATTTTTGTCAAATCAATATCCAATCTTCAAACCACTTTAAAATAAACAGGCAAAATAAAAGAAGGCGACATCTAGCGATTTTCTAGTTTCACTTCTACTGCGTGTGAATTGCACACTCTGATTTTTTTTTACTTTGTGAGTAAAACCTCAAATTGTAATATTTAATTAAATGAAGACAATATTAGCGAAACTCAATCGAAAATCTGGAGACAAAGATGCAGCACCTCTGGAATATGAACCCAGGACCTTTCGCTTTCCAGCCGATAGCTCTAACCACTGAGCTAAGGTGTCTCTATCCTTGCTAAAAAGTCAATAAATGTCGCATATTAAAAACAAAATGGATAAAAATTATTCCAGACACTATCTAGAAAGCATTTAGTTCGGGTTTGAATCTTGCAATCATAGATTAAGGTAAAGAAGCAGCTAATAAAATATGTGTTAAAAAATGGAGATAATGTTGGTAGTTCTTAGTCAAAGTATGATACAGTTAAAAATGGCCGAATCGGATAGAGACACCTCAGCTCAGTGGTCAGGGCTGTCGCCCGGAAAGCCAAAGGTTCTGGGTTCATATCCCAAGGTGCCAATAACTGTTTTCTGATTTTTCTCTCTCCAGATTTTTTATTGAGTTTCGCTGCTATTGTTTCGTTTATTTATTTAATGCATCACTAGGGTATTACTACAATGATATTTAGAAGTCAGCTTCCCGTTATTTATGTTTATTTTAATTGTTTATGTATCTTTATTTATGCTAATAGGTCACTTGCATGGATTTCATTAGTTTAGAAAGAATCGTGTGGAAAGATTTTTTTACTAAGATTACGAAAACGTTAGTAAAAATTTTTAGAAATGTACAGTTTTTTTTTTTAAATAAATAAATCCATTATTTGAGCTCGTGACGTCACTACATGAAAATGTCCCGTCTCCGATTATGTTCTATTAATTTTGTAAAATTCCACTCTGATTTTTTTTTATATGGCAACACTTTGATTTAAGGCGAATTTTTTTTAATTTGACGTTTAACATTCACTAGATTTATTGTTTGTTCTCTGGGAACTTATCCTTTGGTTTGACAATTTTATAAAGATAGCTGTTTTTTGACAGATGTTACGAAGAGAACCCCGTACATTTTATTGCCATTCGTGTGGAAAACGTTATTTTTTTTAAAATGATTTTCGGCTATGTAATTATCGTTTTTTCGCACCCATAAAATTATGTCCGGTCTTTCCGGTTTATAAAAAATGGTCTAATTTTTCGGATTGAAATTTTCAAAAAATTGCCAGGATTTCAAAAATACAATTAAAAAAAAAACGGAATATCTTAGAATATTTCCCTAAGCCGTATTTTTTTTTAAATGTGATGCAAGTGGCTTGTTGTTTATTAATGCTAATTATTTATATCATTTTAATTGTTTAGTGCTTATCAACGGAGGCGTCTACTAATATCTACAGAAATTCCAAAAACTGAACAAATCGGACTAATATCTATGAGAACCAAAGTGAGGACGAATATCTACAGCTCAAACTACTGACTAATATCTATGACAATCAAAATGAGGACGAATATCTACAGCTCAAAATGCTGACTAATATCTGTGAGAACCAAAGTGAGGACGAATATCTACAGCACTGGCAGAGGTTGGATTTGCAATTATGTGTAGCATATTAGAATACCTAATGTAATATTGCGTATGCAGTTTAAAAAACTTACTTTATGTTAAGCAAGGTTAGGTTAGGTTAGGTTAGTATTACTTAATTGAAGTAATTTATGATTTTCCGTTCAACCTCTTGCTCAGCTGCCCTCTGTAGATATTAGTCCCACCTACGCTTCATAGATATTAGTCACCACAGGGACCGTCATAGATATTAGTCCGACCTTAGCTCTATAGATATTAGTCCTCACTCTGAAGTTCATAGATATTTGTCCAACATATGAGCTGTAGATATTTATCCGACATACAGGCTGTACATATTAGTACCTGCAGTCCTTATCAACCTCACTAGAATATTGGTAATTATTACTAGGTGACTTTTAACCTGTCGTGCGCCCTGATGCGCGCCGGGCTGCCCGCCGAGGCGCTGAGCGCGTTGCACTCGGCGGCAGGCGGGCACGGCGCGGGCACGAGCGGTGCGGTCCCGCCCGCCCACGCGCCCGCCCGCCGCGGTCTGCTGGCGGCCAGCGCGCACCTCGCGCTCGGCGAGCACCGGCGCGCGCTCAAGCTATATAGGATGGCGCTGGACGGGACTCCCGCTACGGAGAAGGATCTCAAGTAACCGATTTTCGTAAATTATTTATTTATTTTATAAGTTTTGGCGCTCATAAATTTTAATGTGCCAGCCAGAAACACGAGGTCAGTACTACCGTTTTATTGTGGCAATACTACGACCATGTCCCATTTCAATATACCACTACACAGAATTCAAAACTTAGGCAATATGTTTTCACACATAGATGTATGGAATGTGTCGCTTATAAAATATAAGCATGAAATAATAAATCATTTTTCCTCTTTAAGTTAAGTTATTTGCATGTATTGTTAATATTGTAATATTTAAATATCTTAGCATTATTTTCGTTTTGTTATCTGAATATCTACTATGTCTTTCTCAACTATTTCTTAATGTTTTACAAACTCACTAGAGCTGTATTTTTCATGTTGTTGCTATATACTATGTTTTATTATGTAAAAGCCGAAAGGCGTTAATATTATAAATAAATAAATTTATTTTACAAAAGCTTAACACGGCAAGCAAACAGCAAAGATTGCTTGAAAGAGGATTGGAAAAGGACGGGAATAATTTTATTGCGTCTTAGATGCAATACTTAAGTCATGGATCGCGTATATGACTTCTTTTAATCCGTTCATTAAATAAGCCAGTGATTTTGCTTTACGACATTATTAAAAAATATGTGAATTTTGGAAGATTCACTGGAGTGATCACGCTTAGTTTGCCTCGATTTGCCTCGATTGCTCGAGATTTTCCAGAAGTTCGTTTTTTAAATTTTTCGCCAACATTAAAAAAATCATACCTTCGAATTTTAACATGTAAACATAAAAATTTATTATAGTGTTGTAAAGATGTTGTTAACTAAAAAGGGCCCCACGGCTAAGTGCCAGTGTTAACTAAAAAAGGAAGGACCCCCAAGTTATAGCAAACCTGTTTCCGGTGTCTAGCTCAGTCGATCCGGTGTAGAGCAGGCTCTCTTCACCCAGGGGCGGGTGGGCAGCAAGAAATGGTTAATTGGGGAAACTCCACACATGATTCGTCTCAAAACAAAGAATGCTTCGGGGTAACAAAAGCAGTGTATTGTATTCTAAAATTGGTTACATTGTACATGGATTACATCAGGGTAAATTGGCTACCTGAATACTAGCTATTTCTCTCTCCAAGTCTGGGTTTAACGCGCAGGTGCAAGGAAATCTACATGGACACAATAAAAATGGAAAAGGAAGCAACTCACGGCGTTTGTCGGGCGGCAATGTCGTCACGTGCTCCATACGTTATCTGGACATCCTCCATCGTAGAAAACCACTCCGGAACCGGGGACCAACTGTAATTTCTCCCCGTTCACAGATTAGGAATTCACATGTTTGGCTTAACGGCCTACGGCGCGAGTAAGAGCACAGGTCTGCCTACCTCGGCGGCTCGTCGGTTTCTGGCGCGTGGTCCCTGCGGACCGAGGGGGGAGCAAAACGGGCAGCGGGGGGAAAGGGTGCCCGCTGTTGGGTCAGGCCACTGGGCGGCTCCAATCAGCGAAAAGTTCCAGTGTTGCCGACTCACGAAACATTTCTTTCCGAAAAATTATCATGTACCTCCTTGTGTTACATAACAATGTATAGCCAATTAATTAATCTGTATTTTAACGTTTATTTCATATTATTTTGTAGGATTTATAAAAAAAAAATCGAAAAGTTTATATTCCTGCGTGTTTTTTATTTGAAACTGCCGTGATGGATACTTATTCGAGTCAACATAGAATATGTTCGATTTCTGTATGTTGTCTGTGGTATACTTGGTAATGAAAGGTGCATATACTGCATATCTATGGGAAAATGACTTAATTTTATCCGAAAGATCAACATTACAGCTGATCAAAAATTCGGCGGGAAAAAATATTTTGAAAAAACTATTTTTAACATCGTTCTAAAATAGTCTACAAAGTTCGGTTTTGTGATTTCTATGGTCATAATAGATAAAGTATTTCAATAGCTTCGTTTTAAGAAAAATGGCTGGCCAAGGAAATGTTTTAAATAATTACAATAAATGTTTTACGAATGGTAGGAAAATGTGGTCCATTTTTGGACCGCTATCAATCGCAGAAAAATAAAAGTGGTCCATTTTTCGACCAAAATCGCTCCAGTAGAACCTAAACTTATCTGATACTATCCTAAACTTATCTGATACTATGGAGACCGCGCTAAAATGTATCTCTCATCGGTCAAAATATCTGTAAACAATCGTAGACCGTGCTCGCAAATATTGATAACTGACCATAGATGATGGATTTGGTCAATATTGTATGTATGTAGGGTTTTATCGATCGCCCATGCTAAACCTCTTGGTGCACTCGTAGGGCCCTTGATAATTGTTAAATTCTGATGACTAATTTCAGGTTGAAGATAATGCACAACATTGGCTTGCTGTTGGTAAGAATGGGAAAGTTCAGGGATGCAGTCACCAATTTTCAGCACATGATGCACGAAGGACCTGACTTCACTACTGGTAAACACTACCCTAAAATAGTCAATACCCAGAAAATTATAAGAAAAAAATTCTCCCGGAAAATTGGCCGGAAAATCGGTCGGGAAATTGTACAAAAGTTTTTGAAACTAAAAAATTCCAAATTAGGTCAATTTTCTCTTTGGCGATTTCTCATCGGGGATACTGTTTGAAAATTTCAACGGTTCTTTTTGAAAATAACAGAGAGCGCCAGTTCCGTTTACAACAATCCTCTAAAAGTAATTAAGATAATAATACTATCAGATATTGTTCTTTCAATACATTATATTTATGATTTCAAAAAATTATTAACCTCAACACTGGCATGTCTTAGAGAGGTTAAAATTGAAAGATAAACAATAATACCAGTGGCGGTTCTTCACAGGGGGACAATGGGGACAGTCCCCACCAGTTACACTCCAAACCTACTAAAGAAAATAACAGTTGATGCTTTGTCTTCACCAAAATGAATGAATTATTAAACATAAAAGTAATTAACATTTGCAGAAATAAAATACAAACAATTATTCCGGATGATTTTAATAAGACCCTACGCGCCTCAAGCGCATACAGCGAACAATGTACGGCGCAAAAAAACAGCGGGTCTATTTCTCGGTGCGCAGAATCTAATGCGCACTTGGGGGACGATCCGAACTATCCCTATACTTTCCTTGCGTTGTTTCGCGATCGTATGCAACTGCGCATGCGCAGTAGTATGTGAATTCAAATACCAGCGGGGACGACCCTTTGGATCCTCACAGAACCATTTGTTTGTGAAGTTACGGGCGGGAATCACTCGCGTTCAAATTAGTTGATACAGCTTTATTTTTATTATACTATATTGTAAATTAGCATATATCTATAGACATTTTATATTATTTTGTGTTAATATATCCGACTAGCATGATTAGACCATCAAAAATTTTTTTTGAGAAATTTTATATTATGTTCTGCGGGTGGTGAGATTATGGTACAGTACGTAAAAAATGTCGATCCCCACCACTAAAGAAGTGCTCGAGCCGCCACTGAATAATACCATGTAAAGAAACAGTAAACAACAACAGTGTTAACCGGATAAAACAGAAGAGTGACAAAACAGAACATGATAAAATAATAAGTTAGGTTAAGTTAGGTTCGTTGATTTTTATTCTTTCTTTACGTTTCCTCAAATTTTCGTTTTGTCACTTTTCTATTTTGTTATGGAACCACTACTAATAACATGTATTTCAATTGATTTGACTGTATTTATGTAGGTCTGCACTTGGTTCTGTGTGAGGTCTCCCTGGGAGACCTTAACGGTGCACGTGCAGCCTTCCAGTCCCTTTTGCACGTTGAGCTCGACCAGGATCTGGACCTAGAGGAAGACCTACAGGAGAAGTTCCTCACAACAGAGGTCAGGTTAAGCCTATTTTTCTCCTAAACTCCGCCTTTCTTGATTCAATGCTTTCGAGTGAATAAGAAATTGCAATTTATTTTATTTAAATGGGCAAATTTCAAAATTATGTGGAAGATTGGAATCGAGTTCAGATTTGGAAAAGATGAGATGTTGAATGGAGGAGAGACAATTTTAGATAAGGCTTGATAGAAAATAGGATACTTGTTTGAGGGACAACCAAAAAAATATGCGATCTAAAGATCTCACTTCTAGACCACATAATCTGGGGAGTCAATGACGTGAATTTAAAAAGGTGAGAAGGAACAGAACAATGTCCAATTCTCATTCGACTAAGTGAAGAAATTTCTCTTTTGGACTTGTTGAAACCATGGTTTTGGTGGGAAAGTCCTTTGTATACAGGCACAGCAGGCTCCCTTGGATTGAATAGCAATGTGTGATTGTTAAACAATATAAAAATTATATTCGTTTTGGTAAGTTAGTTTCTGGAGTTCTCTTTCTACTTCGGTTGCTTTTGTTTGTACTGAACAGTTTGACTTTATTTCAGAGTGAAGATGCTTCAAGTGCTGTGTTTTTGGACGTGCTTCGAGCTGATAAGTTGAGCACGTGGGCAGCCAGCCGGCGTGCATATCGTTCCCGTTGCGTGCTCAGGGCTGCGCGCGCAATATCTCTGCACGACCCCACAGGGTTAATATTTTTTATTATATCCTTTATATGAAAATTGGTTGTAAATAACAGTTACTGGCCATTGTTTGGAACTTCCTTTTGAAGGGGAAAAACAGAAATGTCGGATATTTATTTTTATGGACGTTCAGTTGAGTTTCTGTTTAAAAAATGTTAAGGTAGGCCTAATTTTCGAATTCCTTAAGAGCATCAATATCATTAACAAAGTTAATATCATATTTATCCTCTCTAGTCAGTAGGTCGCAGACATAGAATAAGGAAGAACACTATAAGTGCCTCGTTGACGGGTTTCATGATTGAAAAGTCTGGTCAATCAGGCCTTAAATTACTAATTCAAAACTGTATTTTGCCATGATTTTGAAAATCAAATGGGATGGCAGTATACGATATCAGGCAAATGTAAGAGAAATAAAGCGCAAGCTAAATGGTCTAAAACCAAAAGTACTAAGTCAGTGGCTACATTCGTTCTATTCGATTTTGTATTGAAAGCACTTCTAGAAAAATAAAATGGGTTCTAAAATACTACCTTGCACTACACCATGATTGGCTTCACTTGGTTCATTTGCTGGTTTTTATAAACAAATTTAGTATTACGTTAGTAATTACAATTAGTTTTTAATGTTTCCCAAAAAGTATTTCTAGTCTATCATATCAATAACCTTTTGAAAGTTCCATAAAAGATACGGATGATACATTTATCTCCACCCAATTACCGTCCTTTGACTATGTTTTCCCTTAAATTTTCTTGTCATTCGGTAAACGGTAGTAATTCTCGATTTATATCATTTTAACGAAACGTTATCTTTTTCTTTAATGAAAATATTATTTTGTCTTTGAAATTAGCTTAACCGTAGGATCCTTTTTATTCTTCTTTCAGTGTAACTGGGCCGAATGAAATCATCAAAAATACTAATTGTTGCTTAGCTACCTCATTACAATGTAGCTGCGACAATGTTATTTGTACTTTTGTGCGATACTGGTACAATGCAAAATGCTACGAGATTATAAGTATTATATTTAAAGATACTCCCGTGGTGGCCTAAAGGCAAGAGAGCTTCTGACACGTAAACTCATCTTTAGCTAGACCCCCAGAGTTTTCAGTCCCGGGATCTTGAGAAACGGGATCCCGGACTTTTGTCAGCACCGTAATCCCTGTCCATCCTTCATTCAGCAGGGTTGAATAAAATTCTGTTTTTTTTTACTAGATTGTTGTTTATACATAGTTCCTAAGGTCAGTTTTTCTTGGTCAAATTCTTTCCAACCATATTAACCAGCATGTTGATTGTTGATATTACAGTTTGGAGTGGTGTGCCGAAGCGCTCCGTACGGCAGGTCGGGTCGGGTTGGCAGCCGCTCTGGAGGGCGGGGCCGCTGCTCGCGCTCTCCGTGGTGGACGGGCCGCCGCAGCCCGCGCCGCCCTCAGGCGCCTGGGCGGGGACCAGTCAGCTCCTGGAGAAGCCAGAGCGGCCGCGGCCTGCAACCTGGCCTTCTTGGCCTTTGCGGTTAATTATATTACCTACTTCTTCATCTTCTTTGGATTTGATCTACCCATTCTGTCGTTAGCAAAAAGGTGGCAGGAAATTTTCAAAAGTCCTATTCTGATATTCTTTTTATTATAATAGGTGAAACGTTTTGTATATCAGAATGTGATCTCTTTGCTTATGACGGCAGCATTGATGGATACAGGTCTGTTTCCCGTCTTTCCAATATTTTATTTTTATTTTTTATTATCGATTATTTAAATGCACACTATAGTAGTTTATTCACAGTCCTCCTCCCCAGTTATTCCTGTTTGAAGGCGGACTATAGGTAGTTGTATTGGATTTACATCAAAACATTATCCTCATCTTCATGTGTGTTGATTTACTCATCTTTGTATTAGTTGATGTACTCATCTTCAGATTTGTTAATTTATTCACCTTGGTGTGTGTTGATTTGTTCATCTTTATTTTTGTTGGTTTGTTCATCTTCATGTTTGTTGATTCCCTCAGTATAGTATTTATTCAGTTCTATGCCAACTCAGAATGAAACCAACTCAGAACCACCTCAGAAAGGTCATTAAAAGCTATGAAAAAAAGATTTTAAAATAGCCGGTAACCCTAACCTAACTTAACCCATTTAACCATTTTTTTTATTATCACTCTTAATGACATTTCTGAGATGGTTCTGAGTTTATTTCATTCTGAGTTGGCAGGTCACCGATTTATTCATCTTCCTGCGTGTAGTTCTATTTATCTGCTTGTTTGTTGATTTCCTCAACTTCTGGTTTGTTTTTTTTTAAATTTTTATGTGTTGATTTATTTACTATTACCTAATCTAACCTATAGACAAGAGTTTTGCATATTTTTAGATTCTTGTAAATTAAATCACCAATGGGTGATCGCAGTGAGAATATCACTATCTCAATTTTTTTTTTTAAAGAAAGACGAATTCCAAAAGAGTCCAGCTGGAGATGTCAAAATGTTTCCCTCAATCGGCCTCTTCCGATCCGGCCCACCACGCAGCTGGGGGACAGACACATCCACCACTAAAACCAAGAAGGCACACCAGCTAAATCACCAAACGAAGCGAACCACTTGGAGAGATATTGGTTATCCAATGAATACTCGCCTACCAAATTGATGAATGAATTTGTTCAAAAAACACTTAAGTTCAAAGCTAAAGTTCTAGATTTCATTGAACCGGAGTTACAGACACACAGACAGATGGACCAACAGTTGAAATTAGTTTTTTCCTTAGTGTAAAATTGTACGACCAAAATATTTTGTTTTGCCAACGCATTGACCTGATTCACTTCATTGACATTAATATTTTTTATACCAGGAAGGCGATATTGCTTCGGCCACCAAGTTGTCCGAAGAAGCCTGCCTCGGACGCTCGGGGGCGGCTGCCCTCGTGGTGCGAGCCCTGTGCTCGGGGGCGCTAGGGGGCGCCGGGGGCGGTCAGGGCGGCTGGGGGGCGGCTAGGGGACTGCTGGTCAGGGCGGTGGACACGGAGCCCGGGTTGAGGGACCCGCATTACTATCTGGGTGAGGTGACCTTCTAATTTATTAATTGCTTACCCAATAAATTCAACAAAAGATGCTCCATTTTATGTAGTTGCTTCTTGCACTGAAATCTCCACAGTGGGTATAGACGATAATTCATATACAACAAAATCAATGAACAAATGTAAGGTTTTTCAGAATTTCTAAATCGGCGTGGTAGAAAAAGATGTTCTATATATTAAAAACTTAAAACTGCAGAGGCTCTATTTGTTTTATTTTTACGATTTTATCCAAGTATTTATGGCTCTTTTTACCATTTATTTTGAAGATAAATACATTTATTCTGATAGAATAGAACGAATATTGAGAAAAATAGTTATCGATAAGAATATCAACGACAAACCAAAAAAAATAAATTCTTGTAACGGTTGAAAATAGGCATACTTTTTAGGGATTCTGACCTTGTTTTTGAAGTAAAAAGGTCTAAAGCACCGTTGTGATTCTAAACTCTATGAAACGAAAAAACGACACTAAAAAAACAAGCACCTATAAAATATTATCTGTAGGAGACTCCACCCTACTGGATGTATTACCGGAACATGAGAAAAAAGTAAAACTTAGCACAAAAATATACCTAATACAATATACAATATCATCTGTAACTTTTGTCCAGGTCTCGCCTGTGAGAAGTTAGGTCTGCGGCCTCAGGCGGCCGCCAGCTACTCTCTGGCCTCCAGGGCTGCCCCTGCAGACCCCCTGGTCCGCATCAGGCAGGCATTCCTGGCGAGGTCTCAGCAAGATACTGATGCGGCCATCCATTGGTAAAACTTTATTATTTAACAGCGTCAATTCGTCCCGGCTACCATTCATTGGATAACAACACCTCTGCCGTAGGTCATCCCAAGTGATTCGCTACGTTTGGTGACTTGGGATGGGTTGGAAAGACGACATAGGTGGAGCTAATGTAAAAAAAATTAACGCAGAACGGAGATAATGGAATATGAGTGAACGTATAGTATCTCTGATGAATGTACGACGCGAACAGAGGGTATAAAAAGTCCGTTCATCTGTTAGAGAGTCTCATCCATTTTTAACCGCCTTACCAGTTGTACTTTCAGTATTATATACTTATTATCGAGTCTATATGTTATTGTAACTAACTAACTAACTAACTAACCATCACGCCGTTTCCCCGCAGGGGTAGGCAGAGAGGACGGACCGCCACACAACTCGATCTTGGCACACACTCTTTGCCTCGTTCACATTCATACATCGTCTCATACATGCTCTTCTATTATTCCGACTCTTCACATGTCCCGACTCAAGTATCTGATTCACTTGGTCGTGCCATGTCTTCCTCGGGCGTCCCCGACTTCTTCTACCATTCACATTTGCATCATATATTCTCCTTACACTCCTTTCCTCGTTCATTCGCTCTACATGCCCAAACCATCGGAGAGTCCCTTTCTTAATCTTACACATCACGCTTACGTCAGCCTTGCATTCTTTGCGGATATCCACGTTTCTCTCACGATCGTACATGGTTTTACCACACATTCGCCTCAGGGATCTCATTTCTACAGCATTCAGTCTGCTTTCATCCTTCCTCTGCCAGTTCCATGCCTCACTGCCATACATCAGGGTAGGTACCAGCACTCCATTATGGACGGCTAGTTTCGCGTCTTTGGACAGTTTTTTATTACCGCCAACGGCATTCAGTCCTCCATTAATGGAGTTACCGGCATTCACCCTTCTTTCAATATCTCTATCAGCCTTCCCATCTTTCGTAAACATACTACCCAGATACACAAACTCATCCACCTGCTCCAAGTATTCATCTTTCACAACTATATTGCATACTGTTTTCGTACTCTCTCTTTCAAACACCATGACTTTAGACTTACTTACATTCATCATTAACTCATTCTTCATACATACTTCGTTCATCCTAGACACGAGAGACTGTAGATCTTCCATACTGCTAGAAATTAGCACCGCATCATCAGCATACAAAAGGCAACATACTTCCAGATTACTCAATTTTGCGCCCAATCCCATCTCTTTCAATTCTTGCATACAATTATAATTGTTAATAATGTTATTGTATATTTCTATTAACAAAACATTTTCATTCTGCATGTTTCACCAGAATATATTTTTAAATAATATCACTTATTTTAGCCCTCTGACCCAAGTGTGTCGACTATAAAATTATAATACGACAGAGGATGCTGAAGTGGACATTGGACATTTACGTCAATATGGCTCTGCCGTGTATGTCTATCTTTGGAGGGTCCCACCACTTCCCTGCCCTGGTATTGGTTACTTATGGTTACTCCTTCAAGGCTCTTGCAAGAACTCTATTTTTTTTAAGAACGACTCTAAATGTATATTAACGAAGCTAAACTTCCACGTGTCCGTGCATACAGTGTTGGGAAGCTGTATGCAAGCGTTTAGTACAGGAGAGCAAAGTGAATAAATAAAATTGATAGCTCTCTTTAATTCCAGGTACCACCAAGTTCTGGCAGACTTCCCTCACGATACAGGAGTGCTGGTGGAGATGGCTAGGATGTATGAAGAAGCTGGTGACCTTACCATGGCACAACATTGCTACCTTGATGTAACTATTCTTTATGTCTTTAACCATATCAGTCAAATGAATTTGCTTTCTTAATTTTGTTTTGGCCAATTTGTAGCATTGTCCCAAATTTCAATCTTCATCAAGGCTGTAAAACTGCTATTTAGACTAGAAATAGTGCGACACGCATGTCGGTGGCTTGTATTTACATATTATACATAGGTGAGTGAATAAAGAGTTGTGGGGCCACGCGATGCGTAAGAAGACCATCGATCCAGCTCGTCAGCGCTATGTCGTCTGTCGACCGACGGTACGGGTGGCACTATTTCCGTGTGAAGTTTTCATGTTTTCAGTGAATGAAAATTGATAATAAGTCGTTTGAACTTATTCAGTACAAAACATTTACATGATATCTTGCATTTTTTTATATTCAATCCAGATGAGCACTGGCTCGGTACCACTGGTAGTTCTGAAGGAACTGCTAACGAATTAGAAAGAAGAAAGTTTAGAGCCTATATATAGCCGTTTTGTATTTACAAGGGGTCAAAAAACCAATACCAAAACAAACGAAATGACAAAGTGTGCTTACTACAGAGCCCGCAATAACAATCTTCATTACCATCTAAGCAAGAGACCCAGTTACCAACAGAAATGACAGTAGGGTTTTGTCAAACTCCAAACCTAAATACCTTTCAGTTTTACTCTATGGAGCGCAATAGTAGTTACCTTTTAAGAGGGTAGGTATGGTATAACCAGAAAAAACTGGAATTACAACATTTTTAAATCAAATTTGAGACGTTGGTATTGACTCTTTTACACAAAAAATTATAAATTGATTTAGAAAGATTGTTCTTTTATCTAGTAAACGCATGTTTTTAATATTGAGAAAAGATGTTTATTTTTAGTATATATAATAAGGTTGTACCATAGGTCGTTGGCAGATTTGTTAAATGTTCAAAATCTTATTTTACAAAACATATTTCATACCATATAATCATACATTATTGTAAATCAATATGTTATCTAGTAAACGCATGTTGTAAAATTTTAATTTTAGTTCAAATAAAATCATTAAAAAATATATCTGAAAATTTCTCTATATTGTCTATCTATTTACGGTCTTACAAATCAATATATTTCAGTTTTTTTTACATTCTTATTTTGCTTAGACATTATTAAAAATGATAAATACTTATGATCAAAAAATAATTACATAAAGCACACAATTTTAATAGTTTTATCATCACGCCTTTCACCATTTTTAGGTGAGGTAGAAAATAATTAATCTTTCTCATTGGAACCGCCCTGTACGATCATAAGAACATCTTTCGACGAAATGTGGATTTTGGGCCGCTGGCTGATTAAAGTCCCTTGAACATTTTGCTTTTTTAACACATTTTTTTCCGTTTTCTATTGTTGCGTAATTTGGTAAAATCAGTTTTTTCTGAGGAATCTCTGATATGAGAAATGGTGGGAGTAGATGACAATAATAATCCGACTTTCTTCTAATACCGGCGGTATTCGACGGCCGGCGTATCGCAGCGGTAAGGCGCTTGACTCGCACACCGAAAGTCGCGGGATCGAATCCCGGCGTGGCAAATAAATTTTATTTGATTAATTTGTGTTATTTCACAATTTATTCATTTAAAATAATATATAGTAATTTTTCGGCACGTTCCAGAGTGGAAGATACTCTTTGTATCGCCCTGGTGTAAGACCACCATTCAGAATTGAAACGTTGATTGTAATGGCATTAGCCGTGTTTGATGACCAGATCTGAATAGCCAGGTACGTCCCCACTTTCCTCTTCCCTATCTCCTTCCCCTCCCCACTACCCTCAGCCTCACAACATACCCCAATTGGGGATGCCATAGTCTCACTGGCTTCAGACGGGAGCAGTTGGGACTCTTGTGCGGTATACATACAAAAAAAATTAAAATAAAAAAAACCTTTCTGAGAGTGTGGATTTATATTTATCACTGATTTAATATTAAATATTTAAAATAAATTTCTAAGTGAAACGGGATTGAACCACGAAACCAACCAAAACCGCGACAATAGATCTGAGAGCCGAGGACAATCTCTGGTCTGCTGGTTGGCTACAATCCAATGTAATCTTTTGGATCCTGTGTGGCTGGAAGGCAAATGCTGTATTTTGATTTTTGATTCCAGGCAGATGCCATTTTCCCCGGAATGCCAGAAGTGGCTGGTTGGCTGGGGTCGCGCGCCAGGGCGGCTGGAGAACCCGCACAGGCCATGGCCTACTATCGCCGGGCCGCCTTGCTCTCTCCTAATCAGGTGACTTTACCAGGATGTTCTGTTGCAATAACTCAAAACCATTAATCGCACACATGTCTGAAAATAATTAACTTCTTCATTATCCAAATATTCACATGCTAGCATTACGTCACGGGACGGTCACGGGGTTTTTGTTGAAATTTCAAAATTGTCACCAGAGGCAAAATGTCGTATACATTTTTTACTCCAAATAATGTCAGGAATCACTGGTAAAAGTAAGTCAAGTACGTCTCTTAACATCCTATACATGCAGTTCTTTTGAGTGGAAATCCCCTCTACAATAGGCCACTTGCATCACATTTTTTAAAATCTTTTTCCGGTTTAGACAAATATTCTAAGACATTCTGTATTTTTTTTATAGTATTTTTGAAACCCTGGCGATTTTTTGAAAAATTCAATCCGAAAAATCAGACCTTTTTTATAAACCGGAAAGACGGGACATAATTTTATTAGTGCGAAAAAACCATAATTACATAGCCGAAAATCATTTAAAAAAAGAACGTTTTCCACACGAATAGCAATAAATTATACGGGGTTCTCTTCATAATATATGTAAAAACACCGCCATCTTTATCAAAAAATCAAACCAAAGGATAAGTTCACATAGAACAAACAATAAATGTAGTGAACGTTAAACGCAAATTCAAAAATTCGCCGGAAATCAAAGTGTTGCCATATAAAAAAAATTAATCAGTATGGAATTTTACAAAATTAAGGGAACATAATCGGAGAAGGGACATTTTCATGTAGTGACATCACGAGCTCAAATAATGGATTTATTTATTTAAAAATAAAAAAAGTAAACATTTCTAAAAAAAATTTAATAACATTTTCGTAATTTTAGTAAAAAAATCTATCCACACGATTTTTTCCAAGTCGTTATGATATCCATGCAAGTGGCCTATTATTGTTGTTAACAGAAGTACTTAATTAAATGAAGACAATATTAGCCAAACTCAATAAAAAATCTGAAAACAGAAAAAAAGGTCACATCTGGGACTCGAACCCAGGACCTCGTAGAGTTGGTAAAGATGCGCCCCGGCAAGGCGAAAGTCGTGGGTTCGAACCCAGATATGACCGTACCTTTTTCTGATTTTTTTGTTTTGATATTTTCGATTAAGTTCCGCTAATATTGTCTATTGTCATAGGATGCAATAGTCCCACAGACTCCAGGCATTTTTCTTTGCAATCGTAACATAAAATGAGTGATCTATGGTTTCCAGGTGGCATGGTCTCTCCAAGAGGCTGGTTGCCTTCGAGCTATGGGGAAGCACAGAGAAGCTCTGGCAGCCTATACGAGATTGCATCAACGCCATCCAGATAACATTGAGTGTAAGTTGAATAATTTTCACTGTAGCGCTTTTTGGACACATTTTGACCAATTAGCAAATACCCTCGAGCGTTCGCTGGCCAAATTGTGACTAATTTAAACTAGGCTTTTAACAACATATAGAAGTAATTATTTTTAATACTAGCTGGTACACGGTATGCGTTGCTGTGCCATTTAATAAAGAAATGGTTTCTCACTGCGTGTCCTTTCCCATTCGTCCCGTTCCCCTTCCGCCTCCCCTTCCTCTCTCGCGATCCCACTCCGCCTCCTCCACCTTCCCTCTCCCCACTCCACCCCCCCCCTCCCTGGTTCCCCTCCCCCCTCCCGCGAACCCCCTACCCGAGTTCCTCTCCCCCTTCCCCCCTCCCGCATTCCATACATTCAGTCCCGCTACATTCAGTTTTCAAACAGCTCGCGTGCCACCTTTTATTATTCTTTTATACAAATTTCATAGTGCTAGAGCTCACCAGTATTTTATACAAACCTTGTCCTGACAATAACGAACACAAAAAAATAGAATTATCCAATTTGGTGCAGTCGTTCGGAAGTTATGCGCGTACATACATTTAGATTCTTCAAACAGGTAAACTACGTATGCCAATTTTACTTTAAATTATACGCAAAATTCATGCGTTTAAAAATGTAACATTTATATATTCTTTTACGATTCTTAAAATATGGGATAAACGGTTCTCTAATACTATAAGCAGTTAATATGGTGGAACTAATCTACCTTTAAAATTGATTTGAAGGCAATCTGAAAGGTGTACGGTGTATAAGATGGTGATAAAACGATGAAGAAGTATTGTTTTATATTTGTCTTTGGTTTCAGGTCTCCAGATGCTGGTGAAACTGAGCGGGTCTGCAGGATCCAAGGATGCAGAGAGATGGGCTGCCGAATTACAGAGAGCTAGAAGGACCAGACAAGCCACTGCCGGTATGGACACCAATCATTGCTCTTCTTCATATTTGTGTGTCAGATCTTGCTCGCCAAAATGATATTTCAAAACTGAGAAACTCTTGGTTATTGGCAAAGTGTAAGGCGGAAGAAGTAAAGTTTTGGAGTGATCAAGTGTCACAGGTGTCTGGATCGGTACGGCGCGTTTTCATCCCGCGACAAAATATCCCCGACACAATATACTCAGACAAAATATAACTCACAATAATATCCCCAGGACAAAATATCCTACGGACAAAAAATCCTCCAACTAAATATATACTAAAATCTAACCTAACCTAACCTTATTTTACAATTTACTATTTTTGAACTATTATTTATTGTCTTTACAGATTGTCTGCATTATTTTTGTCCCATTTTTTTGTTAGGTTAGCTTGGGATAGGTTAGGTTAGATTAGGTTGGGTTAGCTTAGGTTATATTAGGTTAGCTTAGGTTAGGTTAGGTTATGTTTAAGTAGATATTTTGTTGGGGTATGTTTTGTCCGGAGGATATTTTGTCGGAGGATGTTTTGTACGTAGGATAGTTTGTCGGGGATAGTTTGTCGGGGGGTATTTTGTCCTGGGCAAAGATATTCAAATACAAAAGAGATATGCTATGATGTCCGCGAGATTGTCGCCGAACTACGACCTAATCAGCGTAGTTTGCATACAAAAATAATTTGTTCATTTTCTTGATTTTTTGAAGGTGTGCATTATTATTGGTTAACAATATAGTTTGAATACGGAAAGAATTCGTTGATTTAGTTTAGCGTTAGTTTAGTTTATTCGTTAATTATTCGTTCATTTAGTTTATTCGTTTATTGAATAGGTAAACAACACCGGCGACAACCGGAAGCGCAGTCTCACCTAGTAAAAACGGCGGATAGCACATCTTATTTTTTAATATCTTTAGTCCTGGGGATGTTATTGTGAGGTATATTTTGTCGGAGTATATTGTGTCGAGGATATTTTGTCGTGGGATGAAAATGCGCGGTACCGATCCAGACGCCTGTGACACTTCGGCGTTCGCAGCTCTCCATGCAGAACGGGATCGTGAGGAGTTATAACATATATACACTACTCTTCAAAACAACACTTGGTCCACTCGGATCGGGTAATTCATTAGTCTATGAGATTTGATCCCGTTTTTCGATATGTGTAGAATCCGAAAAGTTAAAAATCATGGGTTTACTTTTTTGCCTTTAGCTCGACACAGGAGGCCCTTAGTAAAGTATTTTTCCTCAGGGCCTATGTCATCTTACGATGGATGCTGTGTAGAGGGTATTTTAAAGGAAAGGAAGGAGAGTAGTTATGGGAAGGAAAAAGGTGTGAGGGGTTGGTGGGAATCTTAGGATCTCCAGGAGTGACGGACGTATGAATCCATCCCTGGAGAGGTTAAAGATCTCCCTCAACCAGTCCTTCTATCCTTCCCACTACACAGTTGGTAGGCAGACTCATCTGCCGCCAAGACCTATGAACCCGGGCACCCCTGCTAAGTCACCAAGCGTAGCGAACCACTTGTGGTGACCTATGGCGGAGGTGTAGAGTAGAGGGCTGCAGTACCCATATCCAAACTTAACACTTTTTCTCTATTAAAACTATGGCCTATTTCTGACATCATCGATTATATCGAATCTTCTTTTTTCTTTCAGAATCCCCTCTCACTATTGGAAGTGGAGGATCTTCAAGAGGCAGTTCTTCACCAGGTTGGAGACTTTGAGAATTTTTCTTTTACTTTTTATATGCTGTTATCAAATTAATATACAAAGTCAAAAGTGATGATTTACGACCAATTTTAAGAAGGGCTTTGTGTTTTTTTCAGGAACCAATTTGGTTTCCGCAAATCGCGGGGCTTTGCAAAATTCAGCCTCTTCTCACGTAAGTATTTTTTTAAATTCATAATTTGGTTTTTTATCGATTGCGGAAATTTTAAATGCTGAAAATATATTTAACTAGCAGACCCGGCCACATTTTGCTGTGGCTAACTAAACACAACGCCATTACCCAACCTTTATTAAAACCTCACCACCCGCTTGCCTGCTGCCCGCTGCCTGAATTGAATATTTGAATTTCTCGGCTTTTCTGTACTGTAATAAGCATGTATTATACATATAAACCTTCATCTTGAATCACTCTATCTATTGGTGAAAACCGCATGAAAATCCGTTTCGTAGTTTAAAGTATCTAAGCGCACAAACATTTTGAGCGACTTCATTTTATACTATGTAATAATGATTATGCCATTTTTCTCCATTTTTTGAAATGAAAACTCCGTTGAAAAAAAATCGATGAAACGAAAAATAGCGACACTAAAAAGAGCCTAACACGTACATCTATAGGATTTAGCCTGAGAGAGAATGAGATAATATAATCGGTCTCCCTTTTGTGCGGTGCTTTGCAGCTCCCCACTCTTGTCTACTTTAGTTTTCTTTTACCGCGTGTTAATTCCACAATCGCATGCTATATTTCGCGTGCGTATTTTACGACATGCTTTTTAAGACGATATTTTTCCTAAAAATTTTTAAATAAATGAAATACTGTTATTGAAGAAATTTACAAAAAATCTTGAAAGATTTATTTAATATTATTTTATATAGCAATTCGTCAATATAGATCTACATAAACAGGATATGATTTTTTTACATAGGAAATTTTTCTTATCGCTCTCCTGATCAACAATTTGTCCTTTACAGCCATAGACATACGAATAGATAGACCAGAACATACAAATGAGGGGTAAAAACTAACTATGACGGGGCGAAGAGAGGGACGAAGACTGTTATTCGCCAATAAATCAATCTAACAGTATATAGCTAAGAGTATGGATACTTCCTTGGTATATAGGCATCTCGCATTATAATATGACTATTTAGTTCTTAAAAGTAAAATCTGCTTTTGAACGAATCGACCTTTTTACACGGGAGCGCGAATTCCTAGCCACGATATGAACAAATATGTGAAGTCCAAATTTGGCAAAGTAAAGTTTCACTTACTTTCGGAGTGAAATATTTTGTTTCCGTATTTAGTTGAGACACTTTTACAAATGCTTCATAATTTACTTACCTCAGTAAACAGCGGCATTATGTTTCGCGTCGCCATGTATCTTGAAGAAACAACGGCTTTGTGTTTCGCGTCGCCATGTATCTTGATGTGGTATCATATTATATGATCTGAATAAGCCTAAAATAATGCTTACCTATGGAATGTAATACGAAAATTGGGTTTGTTATCTTATTCACTTCTATTATTAAATGTTTTAATAACACAAGTCTCCATTTTTACCGTGTTATTTCGTAAAATATACCGATGAGAGCTTGACACTGGTCCGGACAAGAATGATGACATCACATTTTTTAGATTCACGCAAGGCTCTCGCAAGCCCAGCCGGTTCCTATAAAATGGTTCCAATGGGAGGGGGAAATAATACGCCTTTTATCACTTAGGGCAGGTCCATCTATTTGTATGTCCATGTTTACAGCATATTGTACTTAAAATTTTTGAATGAATGATCATAGATTTGTAAAACATTGTGAAAGAATCATATGCAAATATTACTTTAGATTTTCACTCAATCACTCCTTCTTCTCCTTCCTTTCCTTAAAAATATGCTTCACACACCTTCCTAAAAGATGACATAGGCCCTGAGGGAAATTATTTATCTGAAGGCCTCTTGTAAAAATGAATGTATTTATATTTTTTGAATTGTCTTTTTGTAGCAATTTTAATTCCACTTATTTAGAGCTAATCCTGAATATTTTTCCAGGGCGGAGATCAACTCAACCATACCCCAGCGCCTCCCCTCTCTGCACAGGATTCTCTAAGAAGAATGGTAAATATTCTAAAAGTTCATCAGAGAATTAAAGAATAGAGATATAGATTATAGACGGTATCAGGAGAGTCGTAGTACCAGCAGGACATTGATGAACATAAATTTGGTAACATATAGAGGTGCTCATCTCTGGAGGCCTGGAGTCAGTTGCTAGGCGAACTCCTTGTATGACTTCTACAGTAGACAGATCCAACAATGTTGCCAGCGTATATCGATTTCGTACTTATTCCCTCTCAATATCGGTTCGACTATCAAGAGTGAAACCGTACTTGGGATATTGATATAAAATCTTCGGAAGTAACGACTATCGATTCGTTATTTTAAAGTTATGGATTTCACTGTGCTAGATCCCTGCTCTCGACACAAGAGTTCTTAGTGAGACAGGCATAGCACATCAACAATTGTATAGTGTTATGAGTGTGTGTGTGTGTGTGTGTGTGTGTGTGTGTGTGTGTGTGTGTGTGTGTGTATATGTGTACGTGTATGGGTGAGGGTGTGTGTATGTGCGTATGTTTCCATTTAGTTTTGTTATTTTTTTATTTATTTATTTATTTATTAACAGAAACAAACAGTACATTATTTACATTGGTGAAAAAAGTTTACAGTTAATAAGTATATTTCAAGTTAGGTACCTATGATATGTTTCATTGAAGTATCTTGTTTATATTAAATTTTTACCGGGTGATGTGCGTTGTGGGAGGGTGTGTGTGTGTGAGTGTGTGAGTATGTTTGTGGATGTGAGAAGTGGTGATGTATGTATGTATGCGCCTTGAACAATTTACATTACTGACATGATGCTCTTTTTTAAATTTGGGAAGTGAATCGGAGAAAATGTCGATATTAGAATTTAGACAAACATTATTTAACATATGAAGAGCACGGTTAATTGGCGAATTAGTTGCTGCATTTGTTTTATAATTAAGCGTGTGGAATAATTCTGTATGGCGTGTACGTCTTAAGGGTATGTTAAAATTAATTAGGGAAAGAAGTTCGGTACAGTCGATGTTATTATTTAAAATTCTGTGTATAAATGTTACATCAGCTATTGTTCTCCTTTGTTGCAAAGTTTGAAATTTGCATCCAAAGTTATTGTTGAATTTGAAGGCAAGATATTTTATAAATTTGTGTTGAATGTTTTCTATGCTATCAATATACAGTTTGTACTGCGGGTTCCAAATTGGTGAGGCATATTCCAGTGTACTTCTGACTAATGCAAAATATAACATTACTACTGTACGCGGGTTACTGAATACTTTACTGACACGGAGAACAAAACCAAGCATTTTATATGACCTGTTAACGATTGAGTCGATATGCTTATTAAATATAAGTTTGCTATCAAGGTAAATACCAAGATCTTTACATTCCTTTTTAGAGATGACAGGTTCATTGTGGAGTGAATAAGAGTACTCAATTATATGTTTATATGTTTATTTCTGGTGAATGTCATAGTGTGACATTTGGAAATATTGATATCTAAACAGTTAACTTTGCAATACTTGCAAAGCCTATCTAGGTCACTTTGTAAAGCTTCTTTGTAAAGTTATTGTTGTTATTTTATAATTTCGATGTTGTAACATTTTCAGGTGACGAGTTCTTCTGGCAGAAAAGCCTCGGAAGATGAGCACGACCTTCCTCTGCCGCCAGACTGAGCACTGGCGATCTGCAATTTGTTCATATCGACTCTTTTTAGTGTGTTTTCAATTTTCACTAGACTTTCTTTACATGATATTCTAAATGAAACATTTTCACTGTGTGAGATTATTAGTATGGTTCGAAGATCTCTCGCCATTTGAAACACTTGCATATTTAAATATATACCTAAATCGAAAAATAATATTTGTACAAAAATTTTAATCTTTTGGAGATGAGTGAATATAATTCTTCAGTGAGTTTTTTAAATTGGAAGGGGAGACAAATCTCTAAAACGACAGGTCTACATCATTATATGTCTATGGTCAACATGCTTAAACTAAGCTCAAAACTCAAAGCAGTAAGGCTAGGGACAGAATTAGCTATAAAAGCACCAGTGTTATTTGGCTTTGCATGGGCTTGGTGTATTTCGGCATGCTGAAATAGGCCAAGCCAAATAACGTTGGCGCTTTTATAGCTGGGTCTGTCTGTCCTGTAAATCTTAAAATCTTAAGGCGAAGATTTATTCTAAATCACCATTTCCAAATAATCTTTACTACGATACTACTATTATAATACATAAAAATGCGTTGGATAAATTGATGCTTTTCCGTAAGTTTCCCGTGAGTAGAAATAAAATAAAATTGTTAATCACATTATAAAATATATGAGCATAAACTATTAAAAATAGATATATTTTTCTAATTATTATTTTTATTTATTTAATAAGTACAAAATTATACATTTGTATACATAATTTATGAAATGTTTTGACTGCCCAACTAGGAGGATTCCCGTTTTAGGACAGTCAAATTTGGATGGGTATGAACGGGAATGGGACGTTTCTACGCCGCCGGTTCTTCGCCGCCAGTTCATCGCCGCCGTTTCTACGCCGGGACGGTTCTACACCGGCCGTTTCTACACCGGCCGTTTCTACGCCAGCCGATTCTACGCCGCATTCAAATTAAATTAACAATTACAATTAAACTTTATTGTTTAAACACATACATACAGTCATAGAAAATAAAATAGAAAATACAAAAATTATCGAATCATTTAAAAAGTAGCATTAACATTTATTTTAATTTAAAAGATATTTTGTACATGCAAGTTACAATCGCCGCACAGTGGCTGAAATTGGAGCGCTGGCTGGCGCGACATCCCTCTCGGCGTTCGACCATTTGGTTGTTTATTGTTGTTTTTAAGTGTTTATATGAAATATTACAAAATTTTTGAAAGATTCTCTATAATAACTTCATAAATTGAAGGAGAATCCCAAACAATAAACATAACATTGTTAATCGATGTACATAGCAATAATACTTAGGATTTTCCAGACAGTGGGGAATAACGTTAAATAATGATAACAGGGGCCGGTGACGCGCCAGCGTTCCAATTTCAGCCACAGAGCGCCGGGATTACCAGATTGGGACCCATTGACAAAGCAGGTAAGCAGAAGTTTTAATCCGGGTTATCTTAATGGTGTTATGGTTATCAACACAGGCCCATTAGCACAAAGGAGGTAATGAGAAGTTTTAATCCGCTTAAAATTCTAAAAACTGTTTAACAGTATTTGGTATAAATATGGGGCAGGAGCCCTTAACACATCACTCTAAGTGTATTCGTCACAAAGTAATCATTACGTTAGTTAACAGTGATCTTAATAATGGAACCAGCAGTTCTCAGCAAGAAAGGAAACGAGAAGTTTTCATATAACGGATATTTGTACGTTTTCGACAAAGTTAGTAAAAGGGACGCTAGTTTAAAATTTTGGCGGTGCGAAGAAGTGGGTCGCTGTAAAGGAAGAATTCACACGAGGGCTGGAGAAGTGGTCAACGAAATCAACAATCATTCTCACCCTTCCTCGGCAGCAGCCATACAATCAGCAACTGTTTGCACTAACATGAAACGTCGTGCAGAAGAAACTATGGAGGGCACAAGTGTAGTTATAAATCAGTGTATAGTCGACGTGCCTGAAGCTGTTTTAGCATCGATTCCAAATAATGCAGCCCTGAGAAAAATAATCAGAAGAAAACGGAATCAAATTAATGCTGCACCTGCTGATCCCGCAGACCTAAACGATTTGGTGTTGCCAAATCGATATAAGCTATATGTGCCTCAACCAGGAACAGAAGAAACTTTTTTGCTAAGCGACGATGGAGAGGGAGCAAACAGAATTTTAATTTTTGGAAGAGGGAGCTGGTTGCAGCATTTGCATAATGCCAATACATGGTACACTGATGGTACTTTCGCAATAGCACCGAGGCTATTTTCGCAAGTTTATATTGTTATGGCAACAAAACACGGAGGAGTGCATCCTATAGTGTATGCTCTGTTACCTAACAAGCAGCGTGTTACATACACACGTATGTTCGAACTAATTAAAACACTAGTGCCAAATTTAAGTCCAGGATCTATCATTTGTGATTATGAATATGCAGCTTTTAGTGCCATGAAAGATTGCTTTCCTGAAGTAAATGTAAAAGGTTGCTTCTTCCATTTAGCACAAAATATGAGGAAGCATTTAGCTCAGATTGGTGTTATTAGTCAATACAACAATGATGCTGAATTTGCATTGAGAGCTAAAATGGTCATTGCATTAGCATTTGTGCCAATAGCTGATTTAGATGAATACATTGATGCTTTAGCAAATGATTTGCCAGTAGAACTTCAGCCGCTTCTAAATTGGTTTGAAGACAGCTATGTTGGCCGTTTAAATCGACGCGGGAATGGTAGGCGCCCGCCTATGTTTCATCCAACAATGTGGAATTTATACCAGAGAACAATCGATGGAGAAGATCGCACCAATAATCATGCAGAGGCAGCCAATCGTCGATTGCGTTCTGAATTATGTATGCATCACCCAACTATTTGGAAATTTATAGATGGATTGCGAAAAGTACAAAAAGGACGAGACGCTTATTTTGAGCAACTTATCGCCGGACATTTACCACCGATGAAGCTGAAAAAATACCGTGACGCTGATGAACGTATTCGAAGAATTGTCTTAGATTATGAAAACAGGGAACCTCTAGATTATTTACGTGGCCTAGCACACAATTACCAAATGACGCAATAATCTTATTTTTCCTATTTATTCTTTTAATTTAAAATAAATGTTAATGCTACTTTTTAAATGATTCGATAGTTTTTGTATTTTCTATTTTATTTTCTATGACTGTATGTATGTGTTAAAACAATAAAGTTTAATTGTAATTGTTAATTTAATTTGAATGCGGCGTAGAATCGGCTGGCGTAGAAACGGCCGGTGTAGAAACGGCCGGTGTAGAACCGTCTCGGCGTAGAAACGGCGGCGATGAACTGGCGGCGAAGAACCGGCGGCGTAGAAACGTCCTAGACCCGGTATGAACATATTATGCAACATAATTTTTGTACAAAAAAATAATGAAAATTGATTTAATAAAAGAACAGAAAGAATACAAAATAACATTAAAAAGTTTAAAACATATTAACTGTTATTTGCTTAACATAGTTATTAAAATAATATTAATTTTAAAAAAAGGTACATAGGTACTTTATAACATTTAGATAACTTAAAAAACATAAAATAGCCGTATAAATTAGAAATTTATTAACACATCAGTGGCGGTACGTGTGTTTTCAGTGAGTTACGAGTGCTAAGATTGAAAAATATGACGTTATTGATATTGTTGTATCTGAAAATGAATTTTATTATTTTTTTAAATTTCAAATTTTTGATTGAAGATATTTAAAAAATAATAATATTTTTTATTAATTTCTTACACCTTACAAATTTGTATTTATTACATATGAGAAATAACTGGATAAATGAATTTATTACATATCTATAATTTTATTTTTAATTTTTTATAAATATTTATGCATAAAAGAAATTTTAAGAAATGCAGCGATTTCAAAAAAATCTTAGGCAGTGGTGAAAATTCCGTCAATGTGGAGAGACTCTTTCAAGAATCCAAAGAATTTGCCTTTTGAATCTCTCCTCACTGACGCAAAATATATCAATCTCGGAGGAGATTTAGTTCAGGAGCAATATACTCCTCCCTACAGGGAGAACTATTGGCAGGTTAGTCCTACAGGCAGGAAGATAAAATAATGTATGATGACGCTGTCTAGGATAGTCATCAGGAACATAGATACCCACGCGCTCCAAAATGTCCGAGTTCTCAATATAGCCTAGTAGCAATCTGAATGGCGGCATACCCCTCTCTTCTGAGCTGCAGAAAGTGAAGTCCAAGGGCGGATCTAGGGGGGGGTGTCATGGGGGTCATGACCCCCCCCCCTGGGCTGTTTCCAGGACCTAGGTGGACCACTAATTAAAAGTGTTGAACATAATGTTTTTATATATTTTTTGACACAATATAGATTTTAAAGTATTTTTAAGATTTTAGTAGGTGTTTTATTAAGTACTTTACTTAGTAAAGTACTTAATAAAACACCTACTTTTTACATGTATCTATTATTATCAAAATTAAATTATAACTTCTTGTGACTTGACGACGACTATGTGACCCCCCTGGCGCCAAAGCTGGATCCGCCCTTGGTGAAGTACCATGTGGCGCATCCACAATCTGAAAGAATCCTGAAGATCTTCATACAAAATATGAAATTTAAAAAATAATAATAAAATTCGTTTTCAGCTAGAATAATATCAATAACGTCGTATTTTTCAATCTTAGCTCACTGAAAACTCACGGACCGCCACTGGAACACATGTAAGAAACAATTTTTGTAAAATAAAGGTTTATGGCTAAAATTATTTATGACTGTTCCCATTGATTTTTTTTTCTTTTTTGTAAAATTATTAACAAAATAAAGAAAAAAACACTTTTACACATGAAATCGTGACATCTATACTCTTTTTGCCAAGCGAATTTTTTTTTTTTTTTTTTTTTTATTTATTTCAAAAATTTTGTTTTTACAATACAAATGATTACATGTGCAAGGTTATACAATAATTCATTTTATATTACTACTACTCCATAAATTGAGCTCAAGAGCTCGTGTTTATGGGAGGAGTATTAACATGCAAAAAAAAAAAATTTATAGTGTTTTAATGAGATGTTTAAGCAATGATCAAAGAACATTATGAAAATAAATACAAATATTACTTGACAAAGGTACATAATTTAGAAAAAAATAGTTTTAGAAGGACAATAACAGTATATATATATATATATATAACATATTCTTTTAATATTAAATATTTCAGTTTAAGTAAGGGTAAATTAAATTAAGGGTACAATATATCATTATCCAATTTCAGGGACTTAATTTGATTTTTAAATTGTTCATATTTCAATGTTCCCGTTATATTAATTTTGTTTTTGGACAATAATAAATTGTACCATCTTAAACCTAAATACAAATAGTGATGCTGAGCCGTAGTTGTTCTAAGCACAGGGATGGCTATTAAGCCATTAGTTTTAAATCTATTGCTTATGCTATCTGAGGGGTGGATTTTTTGAATAAAATATTCTTTATATATTTGATATAAGGCGTTTCTCTTATACAATTCTATGATTGATGGTACATTAAATTCCCGAAATAATTCTAGAGTAGGGAAGTCGTATGGTTTCCTAAGGATGATTTTTATAATTATTCTTTGAATTATAATAATGGGCTGTAAGGAAGATTTAAAGGCCCCTCCCCACCCAATAATGCCGTACTGTAATAAGGACTGGATTAATGCATAATAGACCATTTTTATGGTTTTTTTATTTAAAATATTTCGTATGTTATAGAATATGTAGATAAGTTTTCTTATTCTTTCCACAGTGAGATTGATATGATCTTTCCATTTAAAATTTTTATCTATTAGGATTCCAAGATATTTTACATTTGATTTATGATTTAGTTTAGCGCAGTCCGTATTACATGTATCGTAATTTGTACAATTTTTGGAATGAATTATTATGTTAATTAAATTGTTTGGTACATCTTCTTGTAGAGAGAATGGAATACAATAAGTTTTTTCTGTGTTTTATGCCTATTACCTATATTCGTGTTGATATAAGGCACACTAAGAATACATAGTTTGTCAAATAACAGTAGAAAATATATGAGGGCGCCACCGTTGCCCAAATGGCAATACTAAAAATATTATAATCATGGTGTTAATCTAAAGCTTTGTAACCTATATTTTTATTAAAAATCACCGATCTCAAAATTAGAATTGCATATATTATTATTATACTTTTACAATTTTGTGTTAACATAATGAAGAATAACGATAAGGTAATAAAATATAAAGCACAGTTTAAAAAATGCTCACATTTATTTAATATTAGCTTAATTATTTAGCATTGCCCGGGCTTTAGCTCATGTCTCTAATTTTAGATCTGAATATATTTAACTCATTCAGATCTAAAGTAGTGTAACTAAACCCGCCATTAATGATTCTTCCTTTATACCTACTGTTAAATTCAAATTTATGTTAAATTAAATGAAAGCCCATCACTTTGTTAAACACAATTTAATCAAACTTATGTCATTTAGTAGGTACCTTCATAATAGAGCTTCTTTGATTTAATTTTTTTTAAGAACAAAAAATGTTTTTTTAAATTTGTATAAAGTATTTTGTATTTTCAGTGTCATTGCACTTTAATGAATATTTGACAGATAAATAAATATTGCCAGCCTACAAATTTCTTAGTTCCATTTGTATATTTTCTACTCTTATTTGACAGACATTTTGGTCTAATGACTTCTTCCTAAGTAAATGTAGGTATATTTACCAACCGTCAGGTATTTAGCTACGACCCCGTGAACGGTGAACCCTTGTATGTGATAGATGATGCACTACACAACCCTAACTCCTTTCCACCCCCAAATTCTCCCCCTTCCCCCCCCCCTCATCGCCCGCCACCCGGCCGTGGGGGGGCCGGCTGCTTTATTGCAAACACCTGCTGCCGGAGCTTGAAGGGTTAAATCGGAAACTGGGTACTAATGGCAGATTATCATCGCTCAAAGGGTTAAAATGAGAACAAAATATCTTTTTTTTTAGAATGGACTATATGCTGGCCTCCGTGGTTGAGTGATTACCATTATTGGCTACGAATTCGGACGTCGCAGGTTCAAATCCCTGCGTGGGCAAATAGTAGGCAAATTTTACTTGAATAATTTGTGTTATTTCACAATTAATTATTTATTTCAAATTTGCGATTTACTTTCAGTATCGCCCTAATGAAGGAACACCATTCAAAATCAAAACTTCGCTTGAATTAATTATTAGCGTGTTTGGTGACCAGATCTGAACAGCCAGGTACTTACCAACCTTCCTCTAACTCATCCCCTTCGCGTCATCAGTAACTTCAGCTTCACAATACCACAATAATTGGGAATGCTTGCTCCAGGCGTTTGGGAGCAGTTGGGACTCTTGTGCGGTATTTAAATAAAATAATTTAAAAATATGTATAAAATTAAACGTCAAATCTGGCGAATATTAAGGTGCCGCATCCACGCTCAAAATAAGAAGATGGAGAGATTTAAAGCAATAAAATCGATGCGAAATTTGTGAAAATGCTTAATAAAACACAACTCGTTTAAAATAGAGTACAAATCTCGTGGAAGGCATCTTAAGTATCATTTAAAGAAACACTGTTAAATTTTTAACAACTACAACTTGTAAAAGAACTGAAACAAACGTGTTTATAATAATTTTCGGAGCATACTTGCGATTTTTTTCTATCGAGGGAATTTCATATAATTTGCGTTTCGGCGTCCAGATATTATCTTCAAAAATAACGTATATTTTTTAAGAGCTTAAAAACTTCAAATGTTTAAGGAAGATATGTAAGAAATCGGTAGAAATTCAGGTAGCGGCGGCTTAAGAGCGTATAACCAGAGAACACCAGAAATATGTCATTTTTAAATCAGTGTTTAGACGTATTGACTCTTTTCCACAAAAAATTATAAATTGGTTTCGAAAGATTGTTCTTTTATCTAGTAAACGTATGTTTTCAATTTTCAGAAAAATGATAATTTTTAGTATAATAAACTTATACCATAGGTCGTTGGCTGATTTGTTAAATTTTCAAAAAAGTACATTTATTATACAACACCCATTTAAAATCATATAATCATGCAGTAAAATAAATCAATAAATTATCTGGTAAACTTATGTAACAAAATTTTAATTTTTGTTTAAATAAAATCATGAAAAAATATATAAGTACATGTGTTTCTTGACGAAAATTGGTTCGTTTGTGTATTTATTTGCGCACTTATAGACTAATAAAATATATATCAATTTTTTTACATTCTTATTTTGCTGAGACATTATTGAAAAATGATAAATATCTATGATCAAAAAATAATCACAAAAAGTACTTAATTTTAACAGTTTTATCAACACGCCTTTCAGCATTTTTGGATGTAGGTATAAATTAAAGCAAATTTGGAATGAAATAAAATCGATATTGAGTTATAATTTTTAAAAGCTGGTACGGAGAGTAATTAATCTTTCTCGTTGGAACCGCCCTGTACGATCGTAAGAACATCTTTCGACGAAATGTGGATTTTCGGCCGCTGGCTGGCTATACGCTCTTAAGGAATGGTTGTTTCACAGAATTTAAACAATTCATAAAATTAATAAGTTAAAATTCAAGTTCTGTAAAAGTTCTATTCAACTGAACTGTGAAACAACCGATAACTAGTCTAACTAACTAACCTTTTCGCCGTTTCGCGGCAGGGGTAGGCAGAGAGGAAGGACCGCCAAACAACTCGGTCTTGGCACACACTCCTTGCCTCGATCTCATTCATGCATCGTCTCATACATGCTCTTCTATTATTCTGACTCTTGACATGGCCCGACTCAAGTATATGGTTCACTTGGTCGTGCCATGTCTTCCTCGGGCATCCCCGACTTCTTCTACCATTCACATTTTCTTCGAATATTCTCCTTACACTCCTTTCTTCGTTCATTTTCCCTACACGCCCAAACCATCTCAGCTGAGATTTCTTAATCTTACTCATTACGCTTACATCAGCCTTGCATTATTTGCGGATCTCCACGTTTCTCACACGATCATACATAATTTTACACACACACGCCTCAGGGATCTCATTTATACTAGTCTAAATACCTTGATATGTATTTTACTTGGTGGCAAATTATTAATTGCATTTGCATATTGAGCATTGAGGACTGAATTGTCAAAACATAAAATATCCAATTGGTTGACAATTTAATGTACGAGTATTCAGAATAATTCAAAAACAAAATAAAAAATTCTATATATTCTAAACTAGCTTTTACCCCCGGCTTCGCTCGCTTATTCGTCCCCCCCCCTCCTCCCCCTATCTTGCACTACCACTCCCCCTCCCCCAATCAATCAACAATCAAATACGCTTCTTTTCGCATTCATAATATTAGTATAGCTGTTGGCTTAGGTCAAAATGTAGATAAGTACTTATTTTATATTTGTATCTACCTACACTAAATATTCATATTAGAATACTAATATTTGAATTTTCGCTATCAAAGAAATAATATTGACAGCCCATGTCAAACATTTACTTAGTAACACGCTTTGCCAATAAACGTATAATAGATAACTTCATAACGCCACAGCTTATTCATAACGCCAGATCATACCAATATATATAGCCCATGTTACTCGCAAATAAAGTAGCTTTCGATTAGTGAAAGAATTTATAAATTTCATTCGATATTTATTGCGTGAAAGAGTAAAATCCAAGCATCCACCGTACAAACTTTCGCATTTATAATATTAGTAAGATATATTGCATTCATGGTAATAACCTTCAAAAGTTATAAAAGAGAGTTTTTCTTATAAAAAATTGAAAAAATTCTATCCCTACAATGGAAAACAAAATGTAGATAAAATAATATATTTAAATTTCCCAAGTAAATTATTTTCACTTCTACAAATTAAATTCCTCATTATTTATTCATTGAATTTTCCGCAATATTAGCAAATTTCCAAACTTTGAAATTATGTCTGCTGTAAATTTAATGTTTGAGGCGTTTTTATTGTAATATATGATGGTAAAAGTTTTGTTGGCTGTTGAGTTGAACCCCCCTCCCACCTGGTGTACCGGGAGAAAATTTTAATTCTATACGTCTTTGGAGGCAAGACGAATGACCCATAATAATTAGGGGTGGTTCAAGATTAAATAATCTTTTTTCAGTATTATTTATGCATTGTGTCAAGATACTGCTGGTGCAAGCGGGAAGTGGGTGAACTTGGAGCCGATTTTGTAGAAAAACTTTTCGTTTTCGAGTAAATTGAATAATTTTGAAAAAAAAGTGTTTTAATCAGCTGTTATTTACATACATGATTAAAAAAAAAATGATCTGGTAAAATCTGTTTTATCACTGGCACTTTTAATTAAGGTCTGAAAGGATTAATAGTGTTTCTTTTTTCTGTTAATAAAATTTTAAAAAAACCTCCCCATTGGGAAATAATGCTGTTGATAAATAAAATTCTTCATAAGTAAACAACAATAAAAATAATATGATAAACATACTTTTGTTATAATTGAAGAACTTTAGTCCATCCGCTAAAAGAAGCAGTTGGCAACTCAATCGCTATCCGCAGGAAATGAACTTGCAAATTGGCGGTTCGCACACATGCAACTTAATAAAGACCAGTTGTCAAGGGCGACTCGGCGAGTCGCAGTGCTAGTCGCCGCGGCCGGCGCGTTTCAGTAGTTGCCAGAATGACAGGTTGCCATCGTTGCATCTCACGAACTGTCAAGTTTTCGAGTAATTTGCGATATGTCGGTGCAGGAAAATGTCAATTTTGTCCTGGAGGTTTATAAATTATTTTTATATATTAATATTGATTGTTAAACAAGCTGATATAATTACTGAAATCGTAAAGTTGATTTGTGCCGTGAATTGAGTTCCCGACCAGTTTTTGGTTTCTCCGTGAGCGAACTAAAACTATTTTTTTAGACATTTTTCCACAAGATTTGTGGAAAATAAATAACTACCTATTTAATTACATATCATAATATGAAATCGTTATTTATTTTTGGGGTATTATGCCGTGTTGCACTACCTACCTCCTTCTTTTATTACTATGAATACACCGCTGCCTCGATGATGGACACTGTGATGCTGTCCGAAACTTTATCTAAGGACCATAGCGCAACACGTCGTAACACCCCAAAAAAAAATCACGATATTACTTTTGGCCGCGAAAATCTGAAATCGTAGCCATAATATTATATTTCATGTAACATTTTTATTTGGAGTAAGGAACTGGACGATTTTAGAAGAAGAAGAAGCAGAAAAAATATAGAGAAGCTCAGTCGAAGTTAGCCATCTGGTCAATGTTAAGCTAACTTAAATGGTTCCATGATAGTAGATCCCCCGGCAGTTGGCCCCCTGGCGCACTTATACACAATATGCATTGGGTTAAGGGAACATACGGTAGACAGTAGACATGCTTACCCAAAATACAATAAAGTGTCCCGAAGGGGTGTACAAATGTGACTAACAAAAGTATAAAACATATTTTCCTTCAAATGCACCAAGGATAAAACTGCTTGCTTATATACTGTGTATACCAGCGTACAAGTACAAACAAATCGACACTATAAATAAAGGTGTTTGATATCTTTAACTTATTTTTAAAGATATTTTTGAAAACGATTTTAGTTTTGAAATTGGTAAAGAAAGCACATAAAATGATCATTTTAAACTAATTATAACTTCGGGGGATCAACTGTCAGAAGATCAACTGTTCGGTCACCGATGTTCGATGAAGAAAAAAAAATTTGAAACTGAAAACTGAACATAGATAGGTACAAATAAAATTACAGACAAATTATATGCCAAACGGTCATGTTAAAACAGAACTTCGCTACAAATGAATGATTTTTGTAAATATGCTGATGTTTTTTATACATAATAAAAATATGTTCTAATTAACTTTTTGTGCATTACAGATTAATATAATCCTTTTACAATACACATAATATATATGTACATAACTTTAAACGAGATAATTTTTTTTTTCAATAATACATATTTTAGAGTCTTGCCTAAAATTATTCTTGAAACCTTCAAAATGAAAATGAGTCTTGCCTAAAATTATTCTTGAAACCTTGAAAATGTCAAGAGACCTAGAAATATCATTTAGCACCACCATACCTCTTGTCATGCTGTGTTGGGCCAGAACGTCTGTTCTGCCCTATGGGATATAGAGCAAGTCGTGGTGGCGACCCTAGCAGTAGTAGGCATTTATAGCATTCTAAGGGATATGGGCTGTCAATGTAGTAGTTTATAATTTTGAAAGCTGTTACTCTTAGGGTCCCATTCCTTCTAGATTGGAGACTTTCGAAGCTCGTTTCAGATAGCAAATCTAGATTATGCATAAATCGCGGGTATTCACCAATTTCACCATGCATTCTCATATAAAGATACCTTAGAATTTTTTTTGGATTTGTTCTAATAAATCTATTTATTTTAGCTGGTATGGGGCCCAAACAGCAGAAGCGTTTTCTAATTTTGATCGTATAATGCAGTTGAACATCGATGTCATTGCTTCAGGCTTGGAAAATTGTTTACTTATTCTTATCACAAATCAAAGAAGTTTGTAACACGATGATGTCAACTCCACTATATGATCTGAAAAAGTATGTTTGGGATCAAATGTAACCCCGAGGTCCTTGATGGATTTTACTGATGACAATATTTCATTATTTAATTTATAATCAAATTTAATCGGGTTTTTGGAACGCGCGTAGATCATAGTGACACATTTTTAACATTAAAGAAAAGTTTATTCTCATCTGCCCATGAAGATATTGCGTCTAAATCAAGTTGTAACTAATAACTAACTTAATATTACTACAATTATTTATATTTTTTCCATTGAACTACCTTCAAACATTTGTGTTGTTAGGTTCAACAAATGAGCAGAATTTTTATGTAAGAAAGGTTGGATCTTTACATAAGTTAGATTAATGTGTTATTAAATACGACCAACCCACATCACTACTTGAAGGAAAACCACCATTAATCAAAGGCATAAGATGGAGACGAGGTGAACACGTGCCCAACGTCCGCACACTAAATACTTAAGAGAAAATAAAACGAACATTTATTTTTATGTCTTCTGGTTTTTGGATTTGCATTTTTTTGGAGCTGTCATCTTTATGGATGCTGTGAGAAGGGTCTTTTTAAGTAAAAAAGATGAGGAATTTCTAGGAGGGAAAATTTGTGAGAGGTGGGTAGGAGTCCAGGAGTAACCAATGAACCTTGATGTACCGGTATTTCAATGGAACATGCTCCGAGGAATTAGCGACATTGATTCCCTCGGCACCGGTGCATAGTCGGCAAACACGCGCCCAACATATGTACACGGTTGCCATTTTTCACATGAGAACGGGTCGCTTCTTCGACTCATTCTAGAGTTCAACAGCTCGGCTGTGGAACGATTTGTCGGCCTCTGTGTTTCTTCCTTCCTACAACATGGTTCTCTTCAAGATCAATGTTCATTCCTTCCTTTCCACAAAAAAACGCTACACACAGCATCTTAGATGACATAGGATCTGAGGTAAATTATTTTCCTCAGGGCCTCCTGTGTGGAGTTAATATAAAAAAACGAACGTATGAATCCATGAGTCGAGAGAGTCCTGCTAGAGATGTCAAAAGGTCTCCCTCAACATTCAGTAAGTGGGCAGATGTATCCGCCGATAAGACCTAGACAAACCTCACCTCATGAACACGGGCACCTCTGGTAATTCACCAAACGTTGCGAATCATTTGGGGTGACCTACAACAGAGGGGTTGATAATCCAATATTGATTCCCGAGGCGGCGGTACCCATACCCGCCCCACCCCAAAGCAATAAAAAAATGACATATCCAATCCGTGTTCTGAATTCAAACATGGACCAACACATCAATAATATCTAATCATTAAAATCACCCTTCATAATCATTAAGCCGCAGATACCTACATTAATTAAATTTTAAAATATAGTAACCTGTGGAGGTTTGAAATTACCAATCCCGTCTCAGAAAAGGGACTGCATAAAACTGTCGTTAAAAACAACTGTTCGTTCAAAGAGGGTTCGCATAAAACGTCATCACATACTCTGGTCAGGAGTCAAAACCATTCAGCCGTGGAAAATATCGGATATAACGTATAAATTTAAGTTATTAAGATAAAGGTGGGTGTTTTGATTATATTTAATGGCATTTTGTAGTAAATATGTTAGTTAATGGAATATTATGAGAAAAAAACAGGCTAAAAAGCAATACCAAAAATTTTGGGGTTAAAATGTTTTGGGGTGAAATTTAACGGGAGAAAAAAAAAGACAGCCAAATTTAATTCTATCGCTAAGTAAACTTTAACTGTATAAAATAGTCTAATCACTATGTATTTAATATTATGCTTGAATAACGAGTATCAACAACAATTGCAGCCATTTGCAAACTGTCGTTGCTCTACGACACTGACTAGATCACGTGACACTTGACTTAAACTTTGCCTCTTAAAATAGTCCAATTACTCTGTGGAAAAATCTCTACATATAATAAATTAAAGTCCTCCGCTGCGTCTGTCTGTCTGTCTGTTCGATATAAACTCAAAAACAATTTAGATAGATTGATTCATGAGGAAGGTTTAGGTATATAATTTGTCAAGGTTTTGTGTAAATTGATTGAAATATATAATATATAAAGGAAAATGAATGTATGCGGTGGAGGAGCGGGCTGGCAAGCGGGCGGTATGGATTTGATGTGTATGCAAATCTGATGTTTGAATTCATCCCTCCCACTTCGGTGCAAGGTCGAGAGAGTCCTACTAGAAAGGTAAAAATGTCTCCTTTAACCAGTATCTTCAATCCGGCCCGCCAGTATCGAACCGCATGGCAGTAGAGTTAGTTATCCAATAAATTGTTCCTGGGGAGGCGACACCCATTCCCGCCTCCCAAACAAAAGGTAGTGACGAAATTTTCAAACGTGGCAAACCACAAAACGGAAGCATTAATTACCAAATAAATAGTTCCAGGGGAGGCGACACCCATCCCCGCCTCCCAAACACAAACTGGTGACGAAAATTTCATACAATGTTTTATTCTCTTGTTGAACTGTGAAATAAATAGTATGCCATGCCATGAAAGGGTGGTTATACTCCCACAAAAAACAGTTGAGTGCAGAAATCCATTGAAAGCACTTGTAATGGTATTACATTATAAAATAATATCACAGTGTTGAATGGTTGTTTAGCGCAGTGTTGCTAATGAGGCGGGCCTCTGATAAGGGAGGTAATGGTGCGGAAGGTGTTCCGGCCAATGTATCTGAAACTTCTATCAGAGTCAAAGGGGACTGTCATTTTGTTATAATACTGGCCGCAAACCGTGAAAATCATGGGATATTATAATTAAAATTAAAAACAAAAAAAAAACAATTAAAAAAGTTTTGTGTTAAAGTATCTGTTTATAATATGATTTATTATTTTATTATATCTATATAAAAAAACTCGCGTCACGATGTTTGTTCGACATATTCATTCTTACTGTGTGTAATTTGGTCGAACTTAAAATATAAAATATTTTTTCTCAATTATTGACCTCAATTTTTATTATTGCGAATTACATGTTCATTAAATGTTTGTTATAGGACAATGCTTTGTGATTATTTGTAAGTTCCATAAGTTTCTAACAGATGGCGGTGTGAGTTAATTTATCGACACAACACTTGGTTATCTAGGTTGGTTAACCATCCAGTAGATGGCGTGGTGTTTCGCTAGCCACCCTCAGCTAGTCAGAAGTAGGTATATATAATTTGAGAGGATGGTATGGGTACCATAGGTCGCCCAAAGTGGTTTGACTTAGCAGAGGGGCTCGGATTCTTGTTTAGGTTTAAACGGTGGATGCGTTTGTCCACCAACTGCGTAGCGGGCCGGGTCGGGAGAGACTGGTGATGAGAGACTTGTGATGAAAATAATTTCCTTCAGGGCCTATCTTATTTTTAAAGATGCTGTGAGGATAGATTGATTTGTACGTCCGTCACTCATGGACACTTTGACACCCAGATTCCCACCCACCCCTAATATATTTTCCTTCCCAATGCTTCCTCTCCTTCCTTTCCATAAAAAGACCCTGCATACAGTATCCTCAATAATGACATTGGCCCAGGGGATTTTTTTTCTTGTAATAACAAACTCATATCACAGACAACTGAAATTAGTATGTTTAATTACTAGCTCAACCCCGCGAAAAATCACGGGATATTGTAATTCTAATTTTGGAAAAGACTATTGAGGAAAATTGGAATAAGGTCACGAACCTCAGTAATGAAAAAAAACATCAAAAGATGAACGATGTACAATTGGAAGCAAAAAAATATCATATAATTTTTCCAATTTTTGAAAAACTGATTGTTTTATCCAAGCGACTGTGCATTTATTCGAGTAGGTAGTATACTGTATACCGAAGGCCGCGTTATCTCTGGCTTCCGGGCTATTAACCAATTATTAGGGGCGGTAATATCAAAACCAGCCGAGATGGGAGATGGCGCACCCCTAGGAATAACACCCCCTAAAAATGGCGTGAAATTTTTATAAATCTGGTGGTACCGTGATTACATATATTGATTTTATATAGGTATTTTTGTTTGTGTATTAGGTAGGTATATCTTTATCTTTATGTATATAAAAAAATCACGCATCACGATGTTTGTTCAAGATAAACTCCGAAACTTCTAAACCAATTTTGATGAATTTAGCTTACTGTGTGTAATTTGCTTCAACTTAAAAGATAGGATAGTTTTTATCTCAATTATTGACCTCAATTTTTATAATTGTGATTTAAAATTTCATTGAATATTTGTTACATGACAGTGCTTTGTAATCATTTGTAGGTTCCATAAGTTTTTAACAGATGGCGGTATGAGTTAGTTATTATCTAAGTTGGGTAACCATCCAGTAGAAGGCATTGTGTTTCGTTAGCCACAACAACGCGTGTCTAAGTCGGTTAGTTTATTTATAAGTATGTTTCTTTGTTTTTCCCTTATTATTTCCTATACTGTTCATCCGTTTGGATGAAACTTTGGTGATTTGTTATGCGCACGCCCGCGAAGGTTTCTTTATATAATGGTGAGCTCTGGCATTATGGAATTTGTATTAAAAACTTGCAATATGTGGCACGCGAGCTGTTTGAAAACTGAATGTATGGAATACGAGAGGCCGGAGGGGAACGCGGGAGGGGGTTTGTGGGATGTAGGAAGCGGGAGAGGGGGGGAGTGGGGAGTGGGGAGAGGGAAGGCGGAGAGGGAACGCGTGAGGGGAAGGGGAACGGGACGAATAGGAAAGGACACGCAGGGAGAAAGATTTTCTTTTTTAAGTGGCATTGCAAAGTATGCCGGGAACTCTTTTATTATAAAACAACTTTAGTTGTTATAAATGAAGTTATTATTTTATTTCATTGAAAAATCTCAATTTTTACAAGTTTACAAGTCAAGTACCGTGATTTTTCAAAAAGAAATAAACTAAATGAAGGCTTGTTTGTACGTAAACGTATTTTTATTTTTCAGTTCGATAAAATATTATGTCTGTGTATAAAATGTCGCTTTATGTGGACACATAACACCTTTGTGGATCATTTATTTACTGTTTTATCTCGGCCCGTCACGCCTCAATGGGTCTCAAAGCGAACAGCGACCATTGTGCAGCGATGGCTTGCACAATTTGACGAAAACACAAAAAACAATGACCCGATTTTATAATCATACACTGTGACTAT
This sequence comes from Limnephilus lunatus, assembly GCA_917563855.2. Taxonomy (NCBI): domain Eukaryota; kingdom Metazoa; phylum Arthropoda; class Insecta; order Trichoptera; family Limnephilidae; genus Limnephilus; species Limnephilus lunatus. Next base: position 24,842,016 of record OU830595.1, on the reverse strand, counting down.
CACAGGGTGATTGATTACACTATGTGAACCCTGTGATTAATTTAAACTTCAAGTAAGGAAGTTAATAATTGAACTCTTGCCCGGAATAAAGTTATATAAAAAATCAGGGTGTGCAATTTACACGCGGTAGAAGTAAAACCTTCAGAAAACTAAAGTAGACAAGAGTGTGGTAGTCTCCACGAAGCACTTTTTTTTATCATATTTGGATGATTTTTTCCATATTTTTGTCGTCGAATTCCGTTGCACCTTTTCTTATTTGGTCATCTTATTAGTATTTGTGTTTTCTTCTTCGGAGTCGCTTTCTTTTATGTTTTCTTTGACTGTTCATTTTGGAGTGGTTTGAAGATTGGATAATGATTTATCAAAAAATTAAAATATTTTTTTAAAAGAAAAACTTTCTTTTTAAACGACTTCGAAAAGGAGGAGGTTATCAATTCGACGGTATTTTTTTTTTTTTTTTTTTAATGTTTGTTACCTCAGAACTTTCGATTGGGTGAACCTATTTTGAAGATCTCAACATCTAACCTATGTTTGTAGTTACCTTGGCTGACACCGACTCCAAAAATAACAATCGTACGAAATTATTTTTTTACTTTTTAGTGCATTTTTTTAAGTCGTTTTTTGGTTTGTTAAAATTTTTGTTTATTATGACTTTTGAAGGCTATTCCCATCAATTTCATATATCGTTGAAAAAGAATATAACAATCTAAACGAAAATATGAAAGAGAACAAGATCCAGACGGCCGGCGTGATCTAACGGTAAGGCTTTTGACTCACAATCCGAAGGTCGCGTGATCGAATCCCGGCGTGACAAATAAATTTTATTTGATTAATTTGTGTTATTTCACAATTAATTCATTTAAAATAATACTTATATAGTATATTTGAAGATAAACGAAAAATTAAAAAAAAAAAAACTTTAAAAAATCGTACACCAAAATTTGCAAGGCTGCTGGTCGGCAGACCAAGAAATTCTTAAACGGAATGATCTGGACTATAGTTATTCATTAGTTTCATTCGTGTACTCTATGACGTAAAATTTACTATTTTTTACCCCACTTTGACGCCGGCTGCCTGCGAACTTGCCAGGCTGCCGGTTGGCAGCCCTGCTTTTTTCTCATTTTCTAATCGACCTTTATCATATGAAACCATTCCCGTTCGTGTAGTCGATGACGTAATTTTTTCGAAAAAAATCGCTGACTATTTCCATGGCAGCGCGGCTCCTGCCAAGAGGCGCACCGGCAGACCAGCTTTTTTAAAGGTTTTTTAAGTGTCCATTATCACTTCAAAGTAGTTTCATCCATGTACTCGATGACGTAGGGTTTACCTATGTCGTCTCCTGGTCTAACATAAGCAAATCCAACCTCTGCCAGTGCTGTAGATATTCGTCCTCACTTTGGTTCTCATAGATATTAGTCAGCAGTTTGAGCTGTAGATATTCGTCCTCACTTTGGTTCTCATAGATATTAGTCAGCAGTTTGAGCTGTAGATATTCGTCCTCACTTTGGTTCTCATAGATATTAGTGCGATTTGTTCAGTTTTTGGAATTCCTGTAGATATTAGTAGACGCCTCCATTGGCATGTAGAGTGGATTGGCCAGTTTTCTACTTGTAGATACACGATTTTACTTAGTTGTGCTGAACATGGAAAATCGCTTATTAATTTCTAACATGTAATAGATATCAAATAATCATTTGAACAAATTACACATTGCTTTCAGAAATGTAAATTAATTTCGGACAATGCATTCATTAACAATGCGCCGAGTTCAGATTAGACATTAAATGCATATTTCGCGGTTCCACTAAACGCATAAATAACACTGTCCGATTGTCTAAAATTCCACATGTCTGAGGCCTGTTCCATTATTGGCCGCTAGTGGAAAACGGCGGTCGTCCATCATATCTGTGGACTGCTTTAATGGAACTTGGGAATTCCACAACCAGCGAAATGAGGAACACTAGAACAGTTGTTGCTAAAGAATTTTTCGTTGCATTAACCACACACAGGTGGCCCTGAGGAAAATTGTGGTGTACTGTTGTTTTTCTCTAGTGATAATTTTTGAAGATAAAACTTCTTTAGCACCGTTGTGATTTGAAACTCGATGAGACGAAAAATAGTGGCACTAAAAAGTAACAAACAGATACGCGCCCTTGAGGTGATTTTTCACAAAAACGGCGCTCTACAAATTGTCCAATTATTATTATTATACATCTGTAGAATTTAGCCTGCGAGAGACTGAGATAGTATAATTATCGGTCTCCTCTTTGTGCGGTGCTTCGTAGCCTCCCCACTCTTGTCTAATTTAGTTTTCTGATGGTTTCACTTCTACTACGTGTGAATTGCGTACTCTGATTTTATTCTTCTTTTTTTCTTCATGCAATCGGATGATCGGGAGTTTCAATGATACTCGTACTTCGGTTTGTCTGGTTGCGAGTCGTGATTATTATCGTCTTATTTACAATTAATATTTAAGTGAACTTAACGTCCGTTCTAAAGGATGCTCTCACTTTCTCTGCGGCAGGGCAACGGTCACTGAAGATGCCCACCTGTCGATCGGATATCATCGGCTATCTTCGTAACCGTTCGGGCATTAGACTGAACGGGCGGCAGTTAACTCTCTCATACTGTACAACTTTACTGACTTATTTTGAGACACATCAAAACTACATGTAACTATCTATGCTAACGACTTCTGTTGAAAGGCTTTAAAACTACGTAGATATTCATAAATACTACACAAATCATTTCCCTCAGGGTCTATGTCATCTTTGGTGATTCAATTTTTTAATAATATTTTTAAAACATTACGAAATTTCCATTTTAATGTTTTTTTTAAATAACATAAAACATGTATATAAACTATGTATAGGGAAGAATTAAAAATACATTTAATTATAATTTTTTTCCTGTTGTTATGTACTTAATTTACTAATATTTATTTACTTTTTTATATGAAATTGCCAAGAGCCAGTGAGACTATGGCATCCCAAATTTGGTTATGTTGTGATGCTGAAGGTTGTTGGGAGGAGAAGGAGATGGGGAATAGGAAGTTGGGGAAGTTCCTGGCTGTTCAGATTTGGTCACCAATACGGCCAAAGCAATTTCAAGCAACGTTTTAATTCTGAATTGTGGTTTTTATAGAGTACGATAAAGAGAGTATCTTCCACTCTGGAACGTGCCGCAAATTCACCATATATTATTTTGAATGAGTAAATTGTCCCTGGTGTCTGGGGATGAGGTTTGTCCTGATCTTGACGGCGGATACCTTCGTCTGTCCACTGACTTCCTGGCAGGCCATCGGGAGATATTGTTTGAGGGACGCAGGACTTTCTCGGAACATTGCATAGCATCGCAGTTGGAGGTATATTACTCCTGGTCCGTTACCCCTGGACACAATGACCCCTAGATTTCTACCCACCTCTCTGATCTTTTCCTTCCCAGAACTTCCTTTTCTTAAACTGACGATAAAAAAAGAATTTTAACCAAATATACCAATCTGGTATAATGGATTCCAACGGATTCAGCCACTCGGACAATAGATCGGAATATCGCGCTGGAGAATAATGGAAGGAATGTCCCTTTCTTGGTGCTATTCATTATCACTGGATGGAGATTTTCTATGGCGGGAGAAATTAATGATAAATGCGTTATTAAATCTCATTTTCAAATGCTTCTATGGTTGAATAAGATTGAGTTGGATTACAAATTTACAAAGTGTATTTATTATAGAGAGAATTTTTCAATTGGAAGTTATGTAGATTATTATTTTATTTACTTAATTAAATGAAGACAATCTAAAATGTGAAAACATAAAAATATACGGTCACATCTGGGACTCGAACCCAAGATCTTCGCCTTGCCGGGACGCAGCTCTACCAACTGAGCTCCTATGTCCCTATCCGATTCGGTCATATTTAACCGTATCGTACTTTGACTTAGAACTATCAACATTGTCGTCATTCACTAAACGATTATTTTATTGGCTGCCATCTTTATGTATGATTGCAAGATGAAACCCGAACTAAATGCTGCCTAGATAGTGTCTTGAATAAATTTAATCAATTTTTATTTTTAATAAGCGACATCTATTGACTTTTCTGCAAGTCTACGATAAATATATATATATATTTTTTTTTTATTTTTAACTTAATTAATGATACTTCAAATTGGAATATTTAATTAAATGAAGAAAATATTAGCGAAACTCAATCGAAAATCTGAAAAATTAAAAACAGATAAGAAAAAGTACCATTTAAAAATTAATAAAATTCAAATGTACGGAACGATTTCAGAATTGAAAAAATATAACCTTTACTGAACCATTAAAACGGCCACCATCTTGAAACGGGAACGGCAACAGAACGTACAAAAAAATTATGAGGCAGATGAAATGCAGCTACGCTCATCAATGAAAAATTTTCCATGGAAATATATTTTTAAATGGAAGATTAATCTTATTTATCTAAAACCAATTATGGATTTCCTACTGTAACTTTATTTTTTTTTATTATTATTTTTTGTTTACAGTGAATACCGCACAAGAATCTCAACAGCTCCCGTCTGGAGCCAGTGAGACTATGGCATCCCCAAGTGGGGTATGTTGTGAGGCTGAAGGTAGTGGGGAGGGGAAGTAGGTGGTGTACCTGGCTATTCAGATCTGGTCACCAAACGCGGCTAAAGCCATTTTCAAGCAACGTTTCAATTCTGAATGGTGGTCTTACACCAGGGCGATACTGATAGTATCTTCCACTCTGGAACGTGCCGCAAAAATACCATATGATATTTTTAATATTATTATATTACTATTTTAAATGAATTAATTGTGAAATAACACAAATTAATCAACTAAAATTTATTTACGCACGCCGGGTTCGAACCCGCGACCTCCGGAATGTGAGCCAAGAGTCTTACCCACTGGCCACTGGACTACGAAGGTCGTCAAAACTAAACAGCATAATAAAAAAATAAAAAATAATAAAGGAGTACGAGACCAAACATTTTATAAAACAAAAGATTATATAAAAATAAAATTAACATAAAACATAAAAATATCATACATTTGTAACCGTAAGAAGCCAGCTTGAACATATAAATAAAATAGTAACAGAATTATACGTATAAACAGACTCATAACATATTAATAAAACATCGGAGAAATACTATTTTATGTACCCCTTATATTTGGTAAGTTCGGAATTGAAAATGTCCACTATTGTAACTATTGCATAATCTGTTCAGACAAGAATTCATTCTGCTTACAGTTTGTCTTGCATTGATCCACCCTGAACAGGACAGAAGAGCGTGTTGTACGCGCAGGTACATTAAATTGAATTTTATTTAGCAACTCTGGGCAGTGAATATTATTGTTAACTAATTTATACAGGAATAGTGCATCCATATGATGCCTTCGTACACTCAATGAATCAATTTTAAAGTACGAAGCTGCCTCTGCATAATTATTAAATCTTACGAATGACGTGTAACCAAGATATTTGAGGAATTTGTTTTGAATTGCTTCGATTTTGTTTAAACAAACAACTGATGCAAACTCCTTATGACTCCGTACGTAGGCAAAGAGTTGCTTAATGATATGATTTGTCGATGCTATTAAAAAGTTTTGTTTTTCTAATTATGAAACCTAACATTTTAGCAGCTTTATTATTTGTGATGTCTTGTATATGAAGGTTAAATTTTAGATTACTATCAAGGGTTATTACAAGATCACGAATTAGAATTGTTAGAATAATTTATATAAAAAAAACAAGTTATGATCCCTGAAATTTTTGGTATATTCCACGTGTCGCTTTCAGCCGTCTCCTCCCTAAACGTGTGCATTTAAAATATGAAAAGCTCCCACGTCATCACACGTGTACGCTTGTGGGTGAAACTGTAGCAACACACGTGTAATCCGCTTCCTGTTTCCCATTACTTCCGCTTTGTCCCTTCCGGCTTCTTATCAGACAGAGTGTATGACCACAGATCATGCTAAATCTAGAAAAGGGGTTCTTTTCCTTTTACTGTTCTGTGGAGCACTTTGTTGATCAGATGATATCCCTCTTTTTTCAATGAGAAAACCGCCCAAGAGTCTATGGCATCCATTCCCAACAGGGATATGTTGGTAGGCTGAAGAGAGTGGGAAAAAATTGGAAGATTTTCCAGGATGTTTATATTTTATCAACAACTAGCGAGTTCCCGACATGCGTTGCTAATGTTAAACAGGAAGGAAGTGTTTGTGTTTTAATTGGCATTTTTAGATGGAATTTTTTTGTCTTTTTTTTACATTAGCTCCACACAGTAGCCTCTGAGGAAAAAATCTTTCAGGGCCTGTCATCTATAGAAATACTGTGTGGAGGATATTTTTAGGGAAACGAAATTCTGTAAAGAAAAAATGTGGATAGGAAATTTGGGGGCAATGTGTCCAGGAGTGACGGACGTACGAATCCATCCATCCCACTGCGATGCAAGGCGATGGGTCGAAAGAGTCCGGCTGGAGAGGTCTGGGGTAAGATCTCCCTCAATCAGTCTCTCCCGATCCGGCCCGCCACGCAGTAGGTGAGCAAACGCATCCGTCGCCAACACCTAGACAAACCTCACCCCATGAACACGCTAAACCCTCCTCAATCACCAAACTTAGCGAACCACTTGGGGTGATCAATGGCAGGGGTGTTGATTATCCAATAAATATAAATGATTCCCCTGGCGACGGTACCCATACCTGCCTCCTAAATTGTAATTTAATCGCTTAGGTTTTCTTTTGGTTTTATTTGTTTATGACCGGTCAGTGGTTGAGTGGGCATCGCGTTTGGGTCCCACCCAGGCGTTCCATGGCTGGCTAAGCCCTCCATCACGACTCAAGCAACTTTTTCGGCTTACTGTGGTGGTATTGGAGATTTTCAAATATTATCGAGTTATTCGTAACCCGAAAAAAATTGTCTTTCTTTTTAAAAAAAAAAATCGCTTCTAGATTCTTCCGTGTTCCATGGCATGCCAAAAGTAAATAGTAAAAACACACCACAGAACACACTCACATCTAGTATCACCAACAGAGAGGCACCGAACCGTACACTGTTCAGTGGTTGAAACTTTTTCTCTGATGCAAAAACGTACACATCACAATATCTGCAAGTGACATTCTGTTTTAAAAAGCTGGCTACGGTCCGCGGAGTGGAAAGCAGAATGGTAATATGCACTCGTGCGAACACACGCACATCCGCGGTATACATCGATAGGTACAAGAGGGAAACCGGCAAATCTACGTCATATTTCGAGTCCATTTTGTAGGATTACTTTTTTTGATTTGGGCTTTCGTTTTTGTGTAAATTGAGTCCAAATTTGGAAATTCTTAGGTCAAATTAGAAAAAATATTATGAGTATATTTTATTAACATCTTAATGAGTAAAACCCCAATTTATAACATTTAATCATAGAAGATAATTTTAGCGACTCTCTAACGAAAATTTAAAATAAAAAAATCAGAAAAACGATTCGGCAGCATGCAGGTTCATTTTCTAAATCCAAATAACTGGAATATTTCTGAACGCATTTGAAAAATGATAAAATACGCTTTCCAATTTTATAATTCAAAATAAACACATAATTTTTTAAATACATAATTTTTCAATTCGAACATAAAAATGTTCTCAAAATGACTCACCTTCATAGAGATGTATATATTATATCAATGCTCACCTTACGTTTTTATCTAACTAAAATTACTAATAACATTTTTTTTTAACGCTTTTATTTTATAGGCAAATGTATTATTTATCATTATTTTTATATAATAAATTGAATCGCGGAAATGTATGCAAGCGCATAACTTCCGAACGACTGCACCAAATTGGATAATTCTTTTTTTTTGTGTTCGTTATTGTCAGGATAAGGTTTGTATAAAGCTACTGTTGAGCTCTGGCATTATGAAATTTGTATTAAAAAATTGCAATACGTGGCATTTAAGTTGTTTTAAAACTGAGTGTAACGGGACTGAATGTATATAATGTGGGAGGGGTGGGGGGAGGGGGTTTCCTGGAGGGAGGGAGGAGAACCCGGGAGGAGGGAGGGGATTGGGGAGAGAGAGAAGGTGAAGGAAGTGGAGTGGGAATGCGAAAGGGGAAGGGGACGTGGGAGAGGAAGGGGAGGAGAAAGGGGAAGGGGACGAATAGGAAAGGACACGCAGGGAAAAACAATGTATTTATTAAATAGCTTATTTATTATTTTACGTTATTGTCAACTCACATCTTCGTCATTTCATGTAAAAATAATTAATAAAAAAATCTCAAAGTTTCATAAATTGTTTTCAAATTGCGGTCGGAAACTTTGTTTTCATATTTTTATCCCGAGAGGTTAAGGCTTTTGACAGGTTAATAAAAAAGTTTTTATCCTTAGGATATTTTGTGGGGGATATTTTGGATGAAAAGTCGCGGAATCGTAGATAACAGGTTAAAATAAACCTATAAAAAATTTTTTGAACCCCATTTACTCGAAAACAAAAGCTCAAATCAAAAAAAAATTATATCTACTATAAAATCAACTTTAATTGGCAAACGATGTGAACTTTTAAAATATTTATTATTATTTTTATCTCCATTTTTCCACTGTTTGCTGTTTTGTGTGCAAGTAAGATTTGTTTTGAAAAGTCTAAAATCTCTTCATCTTCTCATAAAATAATTATTATTGTGAACATTTTCATCGTTCATAATATTAGTTTGCAAATAATTAGGGAGCGCATTATTTTTAAGCTTGTAAAACATTGATAAAAATTGGAACTGATTGTGGCAGGAATTCAGACAAGCGTTAATTTTACAGAAAATTATATTACCCACTTATTGTCATTTGCAAAATTGGCGCCGATGCGCCAAGAATTTAAACGAACTATAAAGTAGGTAGGTACCTACCTATCAGTGTAATATTTTAAGAGAAAATTATATTTTTTGGAATAACTTAATGAGTAAATCCTCAAATTGTTACATTTAATCATTGAAGACTGTATTAGTTACTTTCAAACGAAAATTTGAAAAAAAAATACCATCATAAATGAAGATATCAGCCAATGAAAATATGCGTTGAGAAAATGAAAATAATGTTGGTAGTTCTTAGGCGAAACATGATACAGTTAAATATGACCGAAGAGGATAGGGTCGAATTAGCTCATTAGGTTAGAGCAGAGCTCCGGCAAGGCTAAGGTTCTGGGTTTAATTCCTAGATGCGAACGAATCTTTTTCTGGTTTTTCTGTTTCAAATTTTCGTTTGAGAGCCGCTAATATTGACCACAATAATTAAAAATATATTAATAATTGTCGTTTGCAAAATTATAACTGATTTGTAAAGAATTTAGAGAAGCCATAAAGTATTTTTGTTTTATGTGAATACCTCACAAGAGTCCCAGATGCTCCCATCTAAACCCAGTGAGACTATGGCATCCCCAATTGGGGTACGTTGTGAGGTTGAAGGTAGTGGGGAGGGGAAGGAGATGAGGAAGAGAAAGGTGGGAAAGTACCTGGCTATTCAAATCTGGTCACCAAACACGGCTAAAGCCATTTCAAGCAACGTTTCAATTCTGAATGGTGGTCTGAAACCAGGACGATACTGAGAGTAACCTCCACTCTGGAACGTACCGCAAATATACTGTATATTATTTTTAATGAATTAATAAAATGAAATTTATTTGCCCACGCCAGAATTCGATCCCGCGACCCCCGGAATGCGAGTCAAGAGCCCAAGAGAGAGATATAAAAAAATTGTAACAGAAAATTATGTTTGAATAATGTATTGTTTTTCTTTTAATTATGGCAAGGTCAACAAATTTAATTTAAACCCATAATGAAAATATTCTCACAGTGATTTAATTTTCTACCTTTTGAAAAATGATTCAATTAAATCTTCACTCGATCGTTATAATTCCTGACACATTCCCGAAGTAGGTCCGTGGCAATAAAGACGGAGCAAGCGAACATGCCGGAAAGGTGTACCGGCCAAATTGTGCCCCACCTTGTTTAACGATCTTTCGACTGGAATACAATTATAGCGGCCGTAAATTGCAGTACGCCGCTTCATTTTGCTTTTCCCCATTGCTACAGGATGTAACCAAATTCTGGAAAATGAAAACCGATACTTTTTTGCCGCCTAAATATTTGATCTAATTAATTAATATATTAATATTTAATCTTTGATTTTTATTTTAGCTTTGATCTTCGATCTTTGAACATTAATCTTTGAGCTTTAATCTTTGAGCTTTTGATATGGGAGCTTAATTATTTTATTTTTGAACTTTGAATTTTAATTTTTGGTCTTTGATCAAAAGATCAAAAATCAAACTTTGCAGTATTATCTTTGATCGTTTAACTTTAATCTTTGAGCTTTGAGTTTTAAGCTTTGATCTGTGAGCTTTAACCTTTGATTTTTAAACTGTTAACTGAAATCTTTGATAGTTTTATATTCGGTCCTTTAGATTTAATATTTGATTTTTGAATTTTGAATTTTAATCTTTGAATTTTTAATCTTCGAGCTTTAATCTTCGATCTTTGAAATTTGTAGTTTTATCTTTGATCATTTAGCTTTAAACTTTGAGCTTTGATCTGTGAGGTTTAATATTTGATTTTTAAGTTATGGTCTTTGAATTTTAATTTTGAGCTTTGGTCTTTGAGCTCTGATCTTTGAACTTTATCTTTTAGCTTTGATATTTGAGCTTTAGCTTTGAACTTTAATCTTTGAAGAAAATCTTCTGGGAAATATATAATCAAAATTTGAAACACTTTATGTAAATTGTTTCATCCTGTATCCCCGATTTGTCTTGAGTGAGTCCTATATAAGAAAATTAACAAGCATGGTGGCTGACAGCCGACGCGACAGTAGGTAGGTGCGCTACCGGCGACGTTTCGGTGCCGAGTGGCTTAGCCATTCTCAAGACGGATTTATAGACACGTACAATTGGTTGGATTTATTATACCCAGTGGACTTACTTAACTTTGAATTTTAAGACGACAATACACCCTAAAATATATTCAGAATCCTAACGTAAGTAAATTAAAATTAGAAGCCATGTATACAAACAGCGACTCGCGACAAGTGTATTGGACAGACCTACTGTCGAATTTGTCCTATCAAAGAAAAGAAGAAAAAGACAATGTGGGAATCTTAACGATGTAAGTGAAGAAAGCGTGTAAACAAATATGCGCCCGCGGCACGGCGTGTTGGACGGACGTACGGTCGAATTCAACCTAGGAGGTCTGGAGATTTTGCGCCGCGTTCATTTTAATTAGTTCTGTTAATTTAAAATGTGTCTCCATGTCGCACTCCCGAAGTTATTAATTCATCGTCTAGAAAAATTAAATCTGGTGCTTACCGCTAACTTTATAGTTATGTAAAACGGGCTATAAAGTTTTAAAATCGTTGTACGTAAAATATATTAATGGTAAGGTATCGTTTTTATTAATCTTAAATACAAAGAACTTACATCCCCAGGACAAAATGTGAATAAAAAAATATTAGAGTTGTGTACCGCCTTAAGGCACACCTTGTTATTGCATTTACCTTGTAGTTACCACCATCAGAGATTTAGGAATCACTCTTGATTCAAAATTTAAATTTGATGTACACGTCAGTGATATCACGAGTAAATCCTTGAAAATGATGGGATTTATACATAGAATATCGAAACCATTTAAAAAACCCCAATCCATTATAACCCTATACAACTCATTGGTCAGAAGCAAATTGGAATATGGTAGTGTTATCTGGAACCCACACTACTTAAAATATTCAAAAACTATTGAATCTGCGCAAAAAAAAAATTCTGAGATTGTTATCATTTAAACTTGAACTAAATGCCTACTCCAATCTTACGACGAACGACTCCAATATTTTATGTTTACAACTCTGGAAAAAAAGAAGAAAAGTTGCTGACTTAATGAGTCTATACAAAATCATTCATGATAAGCTTGAAACAACTCATTGTCTGAGCAATATTCTTATTAAGGTCCCCAATAGACGTAATTTAAGGAGTCAGAATATATTTCATCTTGAATTATTTAAAAACAATATTGCATACTTCAATCCACTGTCTCGAATGTGTCGTCTGTATAATTCCATTGAACGTAACCATATAGACATCTATGCAAATAGTCTCGCTTACTTTAAAAAGCAAATTAACAATAGACTAACCTAACAAGTAATTGAGAATTGAAAATACTTATATTTGATCTTGAACTTGAATGTGAATGGCTGTTTCTTACTCTATTTGTACCTTACTTTTTTTTCTGTTTTTTTACATCGTATATCGATCTTTTTTATCTTTGTCATTTCTATATTTTATCATCACTATTTTTGTTATCTCTTTTTATACCTCTGTTTATATTTTGCTATTTCTAATTTCTGTTAACTTCTATGTATACATAGCGAAAAACAACTGTTAAACTGTGCATTCTGTGAACATTTTTAAGTGGACTATTAACATCTACGCTTTTTACAATGCTAATCTAATGACTTTTTTATGTTAATACTCTGTAAATGTTCCAAAACAATAAATAAATAAAAACAAAATGTCTCTTAAATTCTATCCATGAAATATTTTATGTTTCTTTTGTAACAATTTGTTTTTAACTTTAATTTCTCCGACCTTCGTTTTTTTTTATCTCTCCACCTTAGCACAAAACTGTTCAACAGGTCAACCGGATACAGTAGTAGAAAAATGAAAAAATAGAACACGATACAATAATAGGTTATTTTGATATATTTTTGGAGTAATCTATGTACATAAAAATGAATGTATGTTTGCTTGATTGTTTCTTTTTCCCTTATGCATTCCTAAACCATTCATCCCATTGCGATGAAACTTTGGGGATTTGATGTACGCATGCGATGGTTTCCATATATGATAGAGAGCTCTGGCGTTATGAAATTATTTCCTACACTATTCAATCGATTGCGATAAAACTTTGGTGAGTTGTTTTGCGCACGCCCGCGAAGGTTTCTATACATACTGGTGAGCTCTGGCGTTATGAAATTTCTATAAAAAAAAATTCAAAAGATAGCGCGAGATTGTAATGAGTGTATTTCATGTAGTTTAGCATCAGGTAGGGTAAGAGGGAGAGGAGGGAAAGAGGATGCGGAATGGGAACGGGAACGAGAATGAATAGGAAAGGCCACGTAGGGAGAAATCATTTTTTTATATAAGTGGCATTTCAACGCTTGCCGGGAACTCGCTAGATATTAAAAATTGTAATTTACACAATCTTCCCTGATTATGGATACTACAACACTGTCCGAACCGTTGGTTAAAGTAGAAATACCCCTAAAATATATATATAGACAAAGAGTTTTTTAGTTCGCAAAAAACTCACTTCACATCTAGGTTATGTTACATTAGTTTAGGTTAGATTCTGTTAGGTTTGGTGAATACATGTTTTTCTTCACTTTTCTACAATGCATATACTGTTTTGTCATGGAAACAGTCACCGATCAGATTACATTATTCGTCAGTAAGTTGTCCACTGGGATTAGCGCACGGTCGGATAAGTAATTTGGCCGCCGTAAACAGTCGTCACACCTGAGCTACCTGAGCTACCTGGAATACGTATAGTGCAGTTAGTTCGAATCAACCGGTAAAATGTCGTATTTCCTATGGTACTTTAATTAAAATAGGCCCAATAACGTTTGACGGAGTTATTAAAGAAAGTTAACATGTATATCCCCTCCCACCTACAGAATCATTGGTAGGTTGGTTCTGCACTCCTAAAACAATCTGACTTCAATGGGTATGGCTACCACCGCCCCGGGAACCATTTATTATATAACCAACACTTCTACCTTAGGTCACCTTAAGTGGCTCGCTACGTTTGTTGACTTAGCAGGGATGCCCGGGTTCATGGGGTGAGGTTTATCCAGCTGTATGGCCGGCCGGTTCGAGAGAGAATGATTGAGGAAGTCCCTTTGACGTCTACAGCCGCACTCTCTCGGAATATTGCCTTGCACCATAGTGGGAGGGATGGATTCAAACTTCAGTCATTCCTGGACATATTCCTACCCACCCTTAATACCCTTTTCTTTCCCTTTCTTTTCTAAAAAAGACCCTCCACACAGCATCTCCAAAAATGACATAGGCGCTGAGGGGAATTATGGGGAATATGTAAAAAAAATTACCTTTTTATCTCTCTGTGTATTTTTTGTTTCATGTTTAGTTCAGATTTATTGGTACTATCTTCTTCAATTCAACATTGATGTGTTACCTTCAAAAGTTATTATTTATGTTATTTATATTATTTAAAACTAGCTGACCCGGCGAACTTCGTACCGCCTCAGCATCAATAGCTGTTGTGGCAACTTATTAGCTGAATCAAATTCAGTTTTTTTATTAAGTTAAAAATTACACAATGAAGCAATTATCGATGCTCATCTGTCCGTGTTTTATTTTTTACAGTATCAGAGATGGCGTTGTGTGCGGATTTATGATTTTTGTGATTTTCTTACCTTTCCACTTACTTACGGGAAATGCGTTTTATTATTTTTTTGTTGAGGAAATTTATTATAATTATTGTATTTTCCTTTGGAGTAGTGCAGACATGTTCACCGTTTGTCCCATTTTCGACTGTTGACATTTAGTGTGCAAGAAAGAGGGGCAGCATTAAATTAGAATATTTAAGAATAAAAGCACAACAATCAGCACATTGACATTTGACGTTTTTGAATTTTTGAAATTCACTCACTATTCAATATTATATTTATTACAATATTCCTGCAGCTCTTTCAATAGAGAATTTGTTCCATACAAAATGCACGACGAATAGATTTTTCTTAATTATTTTTTTTTGTGAATTTTTCTGATGTTTTTTAATACGAATAGTTATTCTGCTATTCGGGGCGGAGACAAATCTAACAAATCAAATATCATCTAAATCGGTCCAGCCGTTCTCGACTTTAAAATTGTGTAACTGACCCGACTTATATATTAAGATTATTCCAATAAATTTTAAGAATCTTAATTTTTTTTTAATTTTGTGTTCATGCAAACGTTTTGTAAACCGCACTAAAATAATAAATTTATCATCCACATTCTCAGGTTTTTTTTCACAAAAAAACCCACCAAAGTTTCTCGGTATGAGCGTGGAAATTATATACGAGTATAATACATCGACCGGTCATAACTGAGCTGGCAACCCCCAGGCGCAATGTGTTCAATTCCTCGACTGGCTAAGCCCTCCATTACTACACAAGCATCTTTTATCTCATTGTGGAGGTAGTAAGAGATTTTCAGATGTTGTCAGGTTATTTGTAACCTGGGAAAGTGTGTCTTTATTTAAAATCTAGTGCAGTTCACACGCGGTAGAAGTAAAACCTTCGCCCACACAATCTCAACCAATAAGAGCCTTGAAAAGTGAGCTTAGCAAAGCGGCCAATCAACGCTTCGTAGGTACTGTACCTAGGTATGGTTTCATTCTATCTCATTCTCTCGCAGGCAAAATTCTATAGATGTATGTTTTTGTCTCTTTTTAGTGTCACTCGTTTCCGTTTCACCGAGTTTCAAATCACAATGGTGCTAAAGAAGTTTCACTTCAAAAAATACAAGTGTATTCAAGCGTATAGAGCCAATTGGACAATGACATTCCCGCTTATTGGGGTTTGTTGTGAGGTTGAAGGTAGTGGAGAGGGAAGGAGATGGGGAAGAGGAAAGTGGGGCTTACAGCCCTATGTCCCGTGTCAGGGGTCAGCAACAGAAGGAGCATGACTAATGGTGCTAATTACGTCTGGTGGCAGCGGTGCCCGTCATTAGGTCGGTGTGGGTGTCAATCTTACTCCACTGCACTTGTGCTGCAATAGCACTGAATACGCACTGAACGCACCTGGACCCTCATAAATCTACGTCATTATCATGGTCGGGGGAAACGGTTTCAAATATACCAATCTACATATTCAGATCTAGTACGTATATCGCTTTTTGCTGTTTAGTTTTTAAAATCATATTTTCAAATATATTGCAATTTTTAAAAATATCGTTTTGTTTTGGTTTCGTTCGAAAGTGAAGCAATAATTTTACATACGTAGCGACTAGTAGCGAGTATTTTTTTATTTATTTCAACGACTTTATAAAAATAATCTAAGAAAGGACTTAACATATCAATAAAACATTCTGTCCAAACGGTTATACAAAAATGGCGGACGAGATGGAAGCATTTTATTAAGTGACTAGCTGAAGTCCCCGACGCTGGCCGGGCTTTACACAGCGTTTTCGAAATCAAATGTAGACAGTGACCTTCCTCTTGTTTTGAAGGTCACATGTGCAAAATTTCATCAACCTCGGCATAAAACTGTAGATTTGCATACAAATCTTAAGTTTTACTTTTTCTACCATAATTTTTTGCTCATTATCTCTAATGTGTTGTAATCTTATCTACGTTGTTTAATACTCGTACACATTATCTTATAGAATTATCTTATCTCTTATTATGTAAACGTTTTCTTCCTTATTGTCGTCGAAAATGGTTAAATAATGATATCGATTGTTTAATTAATTTTAGGTTAGAAATTCATTTTGGAAAATATTAAATGTTTTTTACTGCGCACAAACACCTGCTTTATCAGTAGAGTGTATTTAAAAAATAATGTAAGTAAATCAATATAATAGGCCACTTGCATGGATTTCATAACGACTTAGAAAAAATCGTGAGGATAGATTTTTTTACCAAGATTACGAAAGTTAAATTTTGAGAAATGTATAGTTTTTTTTTTTTAAATAAATAAATCCATTATTTGAGCTCATGACGTCACTACATGAAAATGTCCCGTCTCCGATTATGTTCCCTTAATTTTGTAAAATTCCACACCGTTAAATTTTTTTTTTTTACATGGAAACACTTTGATTTCCGGCGAATTTTTGAATTCGCGTTTAACGTTCACTAGATTTATTGTTTGTTCTATGCGAACTTATACTTTGGTTTGATTTTTTGATAAAGATGGCGGTGTTTTTACAGATGTTACGAAGAGAACCCCGTACAATGTATTGCTTTTCGTGTGGAAAACGTCCTTTTTTAAAATGATTTTCGGCTATGTAATTATCGCTTTTTTGCACCTATTAAATTATGTCGCGTCTTTCCGGTTTATAAGAAATTGTCTGTTTTTTCGGATTGAAATTTTCAAAAAATCGCCAGGGTTTCAAAAATACGATTAAAAAAAATACAGAATGTCTTAGAATATTTGCCTAAACCGAATTTTTTTTAAATGTGATGCAAGTGGCCTATTATTGATAAGAAATAGCTTTTCGATAAAAACTGTGGCTGATATTATCTATGGATTGGCATTCCTAAACGTCAAAAGATTGAACATACCCATAAATAAATTGACAATCTTTAATATATAAAACAAAGTCGGGTAAGTTACACCATTTATAACTCGAGAACGGCTGGACCGATGTATATATCTTTGATTTGTTGGATTTGTCTGTGCCCCAAATAGCAGAAGAGCTATTAAAACATCGGAAGCATTCACGAAAAAAATAATTATGAAGAAAATTCGTAAAAAATTATGGAACGAATTCTCATATTTTGAAAGACCTGCAGCAATATTGTGGTAAGTATAATATTAATTAGTGAGTGAAATCCAAAAATTCAAAAACGTCAAATGTCAATGCGCTTTTTGTTTTGCTTTTGTTCTTAAACATATAATGCTGCTCCTCTTTTTAACATACTAAATGTCAACAGTCGAAAATGAGACAAACGGTGAACGTATCTCTGCACCCCTCCAAAGGAAAAATAAAATAATTATAATAAATCTCCCTCACACATATAAAGAAAATGAACGCAATTCCTTTTAGTAAGTGTAAAAGTAAGAAAATCACAAAAAATAGAAATCCGTACACAACGCCATCTCTGATAGTGACAAAAACAAAAAAACTTTATTTAATTCAGCTAATAAGTTAACAGTTATTGATTCTGAGGCGGTACGAAATTCTCCGGGTCAACTAGTATCCAATTAAAATACACTAATTTTAAAATGGCATTATTTACAG
Source organism: Limnephilus lunatus (assembly GCA_917563855.2). NCBI lineage: Eukaryota > Metazoa > Arthropoda > Insecta > Trichoptera > Limnephilidae > Limnephilus > Limnephilus lunatus. Next base: position 24,824,018 of record OU830595.1, on the reverse strand, counting down.
ACATTATAAGGAAACTATTTCGTCAATGAGGTCTTCAGCCATAACTCATTTTATTCTGAATAACTTTCTGAATTTCATTTCTCCAGATTCTAAGTAAATTCTATCGATACGACCATTGCCATAAGGTCTCTATTAATATATTACATTACACTGGAAAACGCTGTAAAACCACCACAATTTGATAGAAGTACATTACTGCAACCATAATAAACTAACTTGTGTGGATTTAATAAAGTCCAGCTCAGCGGAAAAAGGCGACAAATGGACCGTGGTAGAACCCTCGGCCGCAAAAGTGGGACCCGTGGAAGTGCGGTCAACGGTGTGCAATTTTACACATTAATCAGGCTGGGGTTCGCTTGGTGGCTAGGGGCAAGCGGTATACGTCAAAACCACTCATATTTCGTTGGTATGATTTGATGATAGGAGCATATCAAAGTATGTATGATCTTTTTGGAAGTAGATTGTGGTTGTATAGAAAAGTAGAAAAGTCACGAAACAGAATATTCAAAACTCAATTTTAGACGTATTGACTCTTTTCCACAAAAAATTATAAATTGATTTCGAAAGATTGTTCTTTTATCTAGTAAACTCATGTTTTAAATTTTTATAAAATGTGTTTATTTTTAGTACAATAAGATTTTACCGTAGGTCGTTGGCCGATTTGTTAAATTTTCAAACCAAATTTTGTATAATAAAACACACATTTCAAATCATATAATCATGCAGTAAAATAAATCAATACATTATTTGGTAAACGTGTGTTTCAGAATTTTAATTTTAGTTTAAATAAAATCATTAAAAATATATATATGTAAATGTGTTTCTTGACGAAAATTGGTCCGTTTGTGTATTTATTTGCGCACTTACAAACTAATATATTTCAGATTTTTTACATTCTTATTTTGCTTAGACATATTGAAACATTATTAATACTTATGTTAAAAAAATAATTGCAAAAATTACATATTTTAATAGTTTTATCATCACGCCTTTCAGCAATTTTTTAATGTAGGTATAAATAAGCAAATTTTGAATGAAATAAAATCGATATTGAGTTATTATTTTAAAAAGCTGGTACGGAGAATAATTCATCTTTCTCGTTGGAACTGCCCTGTACGATCGTGATAACATCTTTCGACGAAATATGAATTCTCGGCCGCTGTCTGGTTAATGGCCCTTATGGAATAATATATGCTCTTCAGACATTAACACAAATTAAAGGAGTGGTTTAATACAAATTTTTTTAACAATACGTCAAATATTTGAAGTTCATTTTCACGTTTTGGGAAAGTTCTATTCAAGTTCTGTGATTATTTCAGTTTTATGAAGCAACTAGTTTTTAATGATATAATAACAGAACTTGAAACGAACTTACACAGAACGTGAAAATTAACTTCATATATTTGATGAATTGTTCAAATTTTAGTTCTGGACATAACTTTTCAATCAAATCTTTCATTTTTAATTACATTTAACGAAAAACTATAATAAGACCTTTCAAATGTTTGAATTTACTATTAGGTAAACTATTTTTTTTTTCAAGTTAGCTCCACACAGGAGGCCATAATAATTCAAATAATTCCTCTTAGGGTGTATTTCATCATTGGGGATTTTGTGTGAGGTTTTTCTAGGAAAGGAAGGAGAAGAAGTTCTGAGAAAGAAAAATGTATGTACACGATTGATATTTGTCACGTGAGAACGGGTCGCTTCTTCGACTCATTCTTGTGTTCAACAAATCAGCTGTGGAACGATTTGCCAATGTTCATTCCTTCCTCTCCTCAAAAAGACCCCCCACACAGCATGTCAGATGATATAGGCCCTGTGGGAAATTATTTTCCTCAGGGCCTCCTGTGTGGAGTTAATGTAAAAAAAAATCAATTACTATGAAACAAATGGCCCATAATGGAATAAAAACAGATAATGAACTTGAATAAAACTTGAATATTAACAATGAAATTGGACGAATCGGTCAAATTCGTGCTAACAAAAGTAATTTTGTCCACATGGTACGTGAAATTCACGCACGAATAATTTCATCATATAACCATTATAACCGATAGGAAAATAGAAAATACTTCTCAGTATAGCGAGAAAACTTTTTGTAAAACTATCTTTTCCATTTTTTACGGCTTTCAAACGATGCCTACAAAATTACGGCAGTAAAATTTTTCATGCGAACTTTGCATAGTTTGGAATATTAAAAAACTTTGGATTTCAATATGCATTTAAGGTGTTTTGTTGGGAGTACTTTTGAAGCACAAAGAATATTATTTTATTTGCTTCTATGGAAGCTTTACGCGAGTAATGTATTTTTTAGATGCTTCCAATTGAATTTCGATTTTGTTTTCTTAAGGTAATGAATCTTTGAAGTAAAAATTAACCCACTTCCCGACATCCAATCTTCTAATCTAGAAATGCGTATCTCACGCATTTCTCTGGATAGTCGAGTATAGCCCATCGGCGGGTCACGAGATAAGCACACGTGATTGCATCGCAACGTGTAGGAGTGTGATCAGTGGCGACGTGTGTCTGAAAAAAAAAATTTGGGTTTTTAATATAAAAAAATATCATCGTACAGTAAAATGACACCTACTTTTTTTACACCAAATATGCTAAAAATTGGTGAAAATCCTTCGGGTACGTGCTGGTGTTACACCCTGTATGTTTTATTATTTTAAAAGATTGGTTCAAAACGTTCTTCTTTGGTTGATGCTATTATGACGTACGGCCCGCCTACGCAGATATCTGGTCGCCAATAGCCGTTGGCGGGAGTGACGTTATAGTCGTATTTTGAAAATTGGTCAGAAATTTCGTCAGTTTACACAAAAACTGACGACCAGCCTCGCGTATTTATACTATATTGTAGTGTATGTGAAATTGTATGTAGTTTTCATGTCTCTCAACACATGTCGTTACAGTAGTACAGCTTACTGATCTCTGTTGAGATACATTAAAACTTCATATAAGTACCTATACTAATGACATCTGTTGAGAGACGTTGAAACTAAAATACATCATATTCACATACCTATACAAGTGTCCTTTCTTAACATTATTTACCAAATTTCCCACCCTTCATTCAATCAGCAGATGCGGCAAATCTCCAACTTACCAATATATTTTTTGTCCACCGCGAGGGGGCAAGCGATTTGAGGAAATTAGGGGTTGAAAGACACGACAAAGTCGTAAGGGTTGGAATTGGATTTCAAGGGTGGCAGACCTTGCGGGCAGGTCAGTGAGGTCAATTGTACCTACTACTCAACTCACTTGGGGAGGCGGGTATAGGCCTCACCGGGAATAATGAATTGGTTAACCAACACCTCTGCCATAGGAAACTTCAAGTGGTTCGCTACTTTTGGTGATTTGGCAAAGGTGCCTGGGTGAGTTTTTCTGGGTCTCAGCGGCGTATGCGTCTGCCCACCCATTTTGTGAGACACTGGTTGAGGGAAATCTTTTGACATCTCCAGTATGACTCTCTCGGTCCATTGCCTTGCATCGCAGTGGGAGGAATTGATTCATACGTGCGTCACTCCTGGACAGACAGAACCCCATATTTCTACTCATACCTGTTTCTTTCCCAGAACTTCCTCTCCTTTCCTCTAAAATACCATTCACAGAATATTCCAAAAGATGACATGGGCCAAAAGAAAACCATTTTCCTCAGGGCCTCTTATGTGTTTTCACAGCTTTTTTACATTAGCTCAACACAAGTGGCCCTGTGGAAAATAGTTTCCCTCGTGACCTATCTCATCTTTGGGAATGCTGTGAGAAGAAAAACACCTTCTCTTTCTCCCTAACCTTAACTTGTTTCTCTACTTTTTTGTTTTGAATACTACATAAGATACCCAACTACCCGTAGACGTGGAACTGTGGTTATCTCCAATTGTGGTACATTGTGAGGCTGAAAAAAGCGAGTAACTTAAAGGAATTGAGGAAGAGAGACCAAATATCAAAGCCTGGAGACAAGGCGTAATGCCGGACTCATAGTATTTGAATTAAAGTTAATAAAAAAACCTTATCGATTGTCCATATCTCCTGTCATGCCGTGGCTTATTCGCTCCTGATAAATACTGTCGAACTCGTAGCCACGCCCTATTCTACATACCACAGGGTATGACAGATGTTATGGCCCAACATAGCATGACAAGAGGTATGACATTGCTTAATGCTCTACCAGCAGATATAGATGTGTTTAATATCACTATACCGTGTTTTAAAAAAATTATGTGTATGTATTGTTAGCTGTAAGAAAATTGTACCATAATTGGACTTATGGTACAACCTGTCTGTCGTACAAAAAAAACTTTAAAAAAATAAAAACAAAAAAAGATGAAGAAGATTGTGAATTACTTGCTATTTAAATCTGGTTACTAAAGCAATTTCAAGGGAAATTTCAAATTTAAATGGTGGTCTTTCAGCAGGACGATACTGAAAGTATGTGCCGCAAACATGCAATAAATAATTTTAAGTGAAAATCACATTTTTAAATTGAATTCAGTGACTTCTACATTCATAGCCGAAAATCTTCAATTTATAAAGTCGAAAGGTTTTGCATCAATTGAGGACATCGGTGTTCTTTCAAATCGATAGGTCGATCGATCGGTAACTTCTCATCATTCCCTAGAACAACTGCAATCGTTGTACAAACAATAGTTGACTTTCGAATATATTAACAACACTTTGTCATTATGAACTGTTACTAATTCGTTGGCGATCTGCAATCATGCTAAGGAACGATGAGGAGTTACCGAAATATCGACTGTACTAGAGGGCCAGAAGCATTTAAATGAAACACGGTCGCCGCGAAATTTAAATGATAGGTATTTTACCAAACTGCTGATGTTACTGTCGCTGTCGACAACTACAACTCAGGCTGATAATACCTAAATAAAATCGTCAAAATCTAGGTTTTGTATTTCCCATTTTTCTTATCCAAAACTGAACTGATTTTTAAGATTTTTTTAACAACTATATTAGAAGAAATAATTCCATATCTGTACGTTTGGTTTTTATTTTAAATACATTGTCTAGCCCGTTGAATCATAGGAGACCAAATTTGTCGCAACTCACATAGATCTCATATAAATCCCTTACTGTCACAGTAAGAAATATGTTATAAGCGGTTTTCGAAAGGCAAAACACCACGCTTTATATTCAAATCTAAAACACAACCATCAAAATAGTAAAATTTACATCTTTATGAAACCGAAGTAATGAATCGCAATTTGAAAAAAAAATTGTAAATTTAGGGAATTTTTTATGAATTATTTTCACATGGAACTACAAAAAGTGAGGTGACAATAACGTTTATAATACATTTGTATAATAAAAAATGCATGCGTTTTTTCGTAATCAGTAATTTTAGTTTTTTAAACATTTTTATGTTTGCATGCAAAATTTTTATATTTAAAAATATATGTGTACCTATATTGAATTATAAAATGTAAAAGCGTGTTTCATCACCTTTTAAAAACAGTTTTTAGTTTTCGGATATGTTCTGAAATATTCCATTTTATTGTAAAGCGGAAATATTATGACCATCTGAAAACTACGCCAAAATTCTGAGGGGTATTACATACTGAACCTCTGTTGATGACGTTTAAAACAGGCATTTTTAACAATTTTTGGAGGGTCCTAATTCTTATATGAAGTAACTTATCAAAAAGGAGCAAAACATGCCGACATGCAAGTGGTCGATATCTATATATTATTTTAAATCAATACCAGCAGTTAAAATTCCCCCGCTAGTTTTTGCTGCTAGGCGCTGCGGGCGGTTTGGTTCAGCTTCGCCCAGTTTAAGTGTGAGTGATCATTTTATAAATTTGATAGGAATCGATTCCGAAAATTGCCGGTTCCTTGGATCCAGTGACAGCTAGTCACCGGGACAATGTAACCGCGACAGGCAATGACGTCATATATAATACATAGACGCGTGGTATTATTATTCACAACTGACAGTTACAATAATTATCAATCTCTCCATACCCGGAAAGATTCACGAAGTTACAAATCCAATTGTACCTGTTTATACCTGCTAGCGGCAAGTCCTCATGCGATTTGTTAACGTAAGTGGGGCCATATTTTGGCATTATTAACCACTTGCTTGAGTTCGGTTGTATTACAAAAGTAGCTTTAGAACTAACTTCAAATACGAAGTTGGTTTTGCGTAAGGCGCGGCGTCAGAGATATAATCGAAGTCGGATTCTTAAATTTCAACCGTACAGACGTACGCCTATTAATAACGTCCGATTGTAGTAGTGTCAAAATCAAGAGAGGACATTGGGGAATACTTTTGTATGGACAAAATGCCGCCCGCCTTTCCCCTTAATGGTGGAAGATTTCATTATCACTTGCATTTGCCTTTTGTCTGGTTGACACAGACCTGTTTGCCCTTCCACCTCCCTTAAAGGAGAAGCGGGAAAAATGGCAGAGGTGTAGAAGAAAGGAGGGTGATATATGGATAGCGATGCGCTCTTTTATAACGGCACTGTCAACGGGGCTTTACTAATTCAGGGTTGCCAAAATCAAAGACCTATTTTTTTTTTTTTTTTTTCAATAATAATTGCAGCTTTCTGTAAAAATTCAATTGCAAAATTGACTCTCCAAGATTGACAAGGAACAGGTACAGATATAGATACACACACAATAATAATAAAAATAATAAACTCAACATTTCCTTGGTAAGTTAAAAACTTTTCGAATGTATGTAATTTTATTCAAAATATACACTTTTCTAGTGAACTGCTTCGGTAGCTCATGTGGTAGAGATTTTACTCTGATTCAGGCATTCTATTGTCTGTGTCTTTTTCTTTTTCAGATTTCAATTAATCAATTGGAATCTGTTTTCAATAATGAATTAGCCAAAAATTTCAAACCAATGAATATTATGTGCATTATTATTACTGGAAAAGTCAGTTTACAAGGAATATATAAATAAAAAATCAGTAATTATGTAAAAAAAAGCCGCAGGCGAAATCTGATAATCTGACAATACGTGAAAAGCTAGTGTTACCTATCATTATTATCCGCGGAAAATTAAAAATTATGCAAATTATATGCAATACTAATAACTTCAGATTTTTTCATTAGCTACACACAGGAGTCCCTGAGGAAAAAAATCCAATCACTATCGCAAATATTCCTACCTACCCTCTAAATCTTTTCCTTCACTGAACTTTGTCCCTGAACTTTCTCCTTCCTTCCCTAAAAAGACCCTCCGCACAGCATCCCCGAAGATAACTGTGAGGGTCTATGTCATCTTTGGAAATTATTTTCCTGAGGGCCTCCTGTGTGGAACCAGTGTTTAAAAAAAATGTGAATAGCCAGGTACATCCCCACCTTCCTCTTCTCATCCCATTACCTCCTCACTACCTTCAGTCTCACAACGAATACCAATTGGGGATGTCGTAGATTCACTGACTCTAAAATTGGTTGGTAGCAATAAAATATAAAGTTTTTCATAAGATTAAAATTTTTTCTTATTTTATTATTTTAAATTTTAATACCAATTTGCTCTGGTTGGCACGTCCCTGGTTTTGAAATTGAAGCCAGAGTAAATTGGCAACATCTCACGCCAATCGGCAGTTTCCGACTCCGAACCTAATTGAGTGGAAATCCTGATAACATACATAACTGTGCAGCTATTCTATATACTATGTACTATACAGAAGTCAGATAGGAACAGATAGACCACCCCTAGGGAGACAGAAGTACATCTTATCTTACTAATATTATAAACGCGAAAGTTTGTATGGATGTATGTGTGTTTGTTACTCTTTCACGCAAAAACTACTGAACGGATTTTAATGAAACTTTGCAATAATATAGCTCATACATCAGAATAACATTATATATATAGAGACTATAATTTATGTTGCTAGCTAGGAAGGGGACCGCGGGAGGGGAACGGGGACGCACAGGAAAGGTGATTCAGGGAGAAACAATGTGTTTCTTTGAATATGGCATTGCAACGCATGCCGGGAACTAAAGTATAGTTCTGCCAATAGGGAAATGTGTGTCTTTCTTATGTACCTAACACTATAATACTAGAAGTTCTTTGAACAGTGGACCTCGCGTCCAAATTGTTTCTCCCTGCATGTCCTTTCCTGTGCATCCCCGTTTCCCTCCCTCGTCCCCTTCCCCTCCTGCGTTCCTCCTTTACCTTCCCCGCCTTCCCTCACCCTCTCCGACTCCACCGTCCTGCCAACACCCCTCCCGCGTTCTATATAATCAGTCCCAGTACATTCAGTTTTCATACATCTCGCGTGCCACCAATTACAAATTTTCATTATTCATGTATTTCAAATATTAATTTTTGTATTTTATAAGATCAATCAATAAATTTAAGTATATAACATAGGTACATATTTAAAATATCTATGATTGTTGATTTGGTTCAAAGTATAAGGCGAGTTTTTTTTTAAAGTAAGACAAACATTCCCGGGATACGAATAATCCGACAATATTTGAAAATCTCCTAATACCACCACAGTAAGCCGAAAATGTTGCTTGAGTCGTGATGGAGAACTTAGCGCGATGCCCATTCAACCACTGGTCGGTCAAAAGTACTAGTCAAGACCGGTGAAGAGTACTTTAAATAAATTCATTAATTTAAAGGTTTCGAAAATTGAATTTTGATTTAAAATCATTTTTTTGTTGCAAAATGTCATTCTCAAAATTTTGAGAGTTTCACAAGAATTTTTAAATAAAGAATAATTAATGATTAATGACTTCAGATTATTAATCCAGAAACTTTGGCGGGGGTAAGAATGTATTTTAAAAGTTTCAAACATTTCCTTTGCTTAATTAAAGCAATACACAGACATCTTATTTATCCCCAAGCATATTTTGATTTCTTAATATATATTATATATTTATAGATTTAGTAAATTAAAATCCATAATTTCCACTGAAATCATTAGATTTGTAAGTACTTCGGTACTTAAATACTTGCATACTTAATATTATACATACTTAACCGTGTATTTGACCTACTTATATTGTACATACTTAACGATTTTTTTTTTAAAACTTATATAATTAATTTTTAATTTTGCAATTCCAAAGAAACGTCACTATCTCAATGACATTTTTTTTTTACTTTCTTCAGGATAGTATTAGGTATCAGAAACTCCGTGGTGGATTAGCAATTCGAAAGTCGCGGGTTCAAATCAAGGCATGCTCAAGTAATTTTTTTTTTATTGAATTGTGTTATTATACAATTTATTCATTCAAAATACTATAAGGCATATTTGCGGCATGTTTCAGAGTGGAAGTTACTCTCAATAGCGTGTAAGATCACCGTTCTGAATTAAAACGTTGCTTAAAATGGCTTTAGCCGTGTTTGGTGACAAGATTTGAATAGTCAGATACTTTCCAATATTCCTCTTCCTCATCTTCTTCCCCTCCCTACTACCTTTAGCTTCCTAACTTACCCCAATAATGAATTCCATAGTCTCACTGGCTGCAGACGGGAGCAGTTGGGACTATTGTGCGATATTCACACAAAAAAAACAGAGTGTGTAATTAATTACACGCGGTAGAAGTGAAACGAAAACTAAAGTAGATTCGAGTGGGGAGACTACAAAGCACCGCACAAAGAGGAAACCGATTATACTATCTCATTGTATTTGTCTCTTTTTAGTGTCGCTTTTTCTTTTCATCGTGTTTCAAATCACAACGGTCCTACGGAAGTTTTCACTTCAAAAACTGCTTCAACCATCTTGGCAACCATCTCGGAACCAACCAACAAAATTTACAGGCCGACGAAATGCAAAATCATCGAGTTAAAACAGGACTGAGCGAACCGAAGCGACTTTCGGATTGTTAGTCAGAAGTCTTACCCCTCGACCACGGAGGCCGACAAAACATCTAATCCCCTCTATTACCATAAATCTCTTATTTCATCCCTTGCAAACAATACCTTTCACCCCCATTTATACCACTTTCCATTATTATAACAGAATAATACATGTTATTAAATTCTAACACCTATGTTACGTTTTGACATTCAATTCAGACTAAAATACCTCAAATTCCTAAAGGGAAGTTATCATTTTATTATTAAGTAATTATTTGATTCATTATAATAGGCCACTTGCATGGATTCATAACGACTTGGAAAAAATCGTGTGGATAGATTTTTTACTTAGCAAAAATTTTTAGAAATGTATAGTTTTTTTTTTTTTTAAATAAATAAATCCATTATTTGAGCTCGTGACGTCACTACATGAAAATGTCCCGTCTCCGAATATGTCCCTTTTATTTTGTAAAATTCAACACTGATTAATTTTTTTTGATATGGCAACACTTTGATTTCCGGCGAATATTTGAATTTGCGTTTAACGTTCACTAGATTTATAGTTTGTTCTATGCGAACTTATCCTTTGGTTTGATCTTTTGATAAAGATGGCGGTGTTTTTACAGATGTTACGAAGAGAACCCCGTACAATTTATTGCTATTCGTGTGGCAAACGTTCTTTTTTTTAAAGGATTTTCGGCTATGTACCTAAGTATCGTTTTTTCGCACCAATAAAATTATGTCCCGTCTTTCCGGTTTATAAAAAATAGTCTGATTTTTGGACTGAAATTTTCAAAAAATCGCCAGGGCTTCAAAAATACGATAAAAAAAAATACAGAATGTCTTAGAATATTTGGCTAAACCGGAAAAAAAATTTAAAAAATGTGATGCATGTGGCCTATTATACGCTGGACTTTCCTCCGTGTAATGCTTTGTGTATGCAAACAATAAGAGAATGCAATAATTAATTGCATCTAATTGCATTTGAATTTGCATCCGTCATTTGGAATCCTCAATATCAAAATTATATTAACTGAATTGAAAATATTCAATGAAAATTTTTTGAACACCTGTAGTGTCGTGTTTAAAATGATCAGTTTTGTTTAATTTTTGAACTGAAAACTTCTTTAGAACCGTTGTCATTTGAATCTCGATGAAACGAAAAACAGCGACACTAAAAAGAGACAAATACATACAATCTATAGGATTTAGCCCGTCATAGAATGAGACAGCAATAAAATGTTTATTTCACGGTTACTCGGTTCCAATATAATACGATAAATCCACAGTCCAACACAAGTCTCATTGAATCTAATGGTACAAATCGTCTGACGAACCTTAGCGGCCAGACGTTTAGCTAACCAAGGGTCGAATCCTACAAAATCCACAAAAATCAATATCCAATCTTCAAACCACTCCAAAATGAACAGGCAAAAGAAAACACAAAATAAAGCGACATCTAGCGACTACGAAGAAGAAAACACAAATACTAATAAGATGACCAAATGTATAAAATAGGTGCACTGGAATTCGACGACAAAAATATGGAAAAAATTATCTTTTACATTGATAAAAAAATGCTTCGTAGTCTCCCCGCTCTTGTCTACTTTAATTTTCTGAAGTTTTCCTTTCTTCCGCGTGTGAATCGCATGATTTTTTTTAAGTGAAACTTCTTTAGCCCCGTTAGAATGATTTTAAATGAAACGGAAATGACGCACTACGGTACCTGCGAAGCATAAAACTGCGCTCAAGCCTCCTATTGGTAGAGATATAAAACTGAAACGACGATAGGTCTGCGCTAATTGGCCGCTTTGTTTTTTACGGGTCGTCGGAATATAATGCGGTGAATTCGCGCCTCACTGCGCGCGTCATAGCGCAGCGGTATAGTGCGTCGCAAATATCAGCGGCCAGAGAAATCCTACGTAATCCAAAAATTAAACATTTTTATTTTTGTAAATCAATATCCAATGTTCAAACCACTTTAAAATAAACAGGCAAAAGCAAGCGACATCTAGCGACTTTCTTGTTTCACTTCTATAGCGTGTGAATTACATGGTCTAATTTAAAAATAAAAAAAAATTCTGTATTCATAGCTTTGTTAATTACCCTTCCCAACTTGTTGGCTCCCGTGGTCGAGGGGTAAGGCTCGAGACTCGCAATCCGAAGGTCTCGGGTTCAAATTCCGTGCAAAATGCGCAAATAAATTTTATTTGAATAATTTGCGTTGTTTCATCAAATTAAAAATAGTACCTATACAGTATATTTGCGGCACGTTCCAGAGTGGAAGATACTCTCAGTATCGCCTTGGTGTAAGACCACCATTCAAAAATGAAAAGTTGCTTGAATTGGCTTTAGCTGTGTTTGGTAAAAAGCTACCTTCTTCTCCCCCATCTTCTTCCCCTCGGCACTATCTTCAGCCTCCTAACATACCCCAATTGGGGATGCCATAGTCTCACGCCACGCTCCAGGAGCAGTTGGGACTCTTGCTCGGTATTCATATAAAAAAAATATCGAGTGCAGTTCACACGCGGTAGAAGTGAAACTTCTCCCACACGATATCAACCAATGGGAGCCTTGAAAAGTGAGCTCATAATCAAAGCGGCCAATGAGCGCAGCTTGACGCTTCGTAGGTACTGTTTAGTATGTAAGGTTTCATTCTATCGCAGGTCAAATCCTGTAGATGTATGTGTTTGTCTCTTTTTAGTGTCGCTCGCTTCCGTTTCATCGAGTTTCAAATCACAACGGTACTAAAGAAGTTTTCACTACAAAAACTGCTTTTAATCATTTGGAGTCAGTGGGTTTATGGCATTCCCAAATTGAAGTATTTTGTGAGTTTGGAGATTTTGGGTAGGAGAAGATGACAGGGAAGAGGAAGGTGGGGAAGCGGTACTAGAGTTAACTGAAGTAAGTTAGTGTCGTAAAAACCCCCCGCCGAATTATGACAAACTGCCGATTTGTGGTTTTGACATTTTGTCCGATTCAAATTCGGAACGCAGTTCCCGCCCCTTCCGTGTTTTTGTGGCTAATGGGGTTGCCAGACGTCAAGAACAATGACGGTGGGTACCCACACTACAGGCATACCGCTGATAGCTCCGTCGTAACCTCTCCCACTTTCACGTGAACGGTGCATTACATTTTTTTATTTCACTCTTTTTCTTTCGTATTTCCAAATTTTATGTGTAAGTAATTTTGGCTTTTCGGTTTTTTGTGTTTTTCTTCCTATCTTTTTTTCCTTTTTTTTAATGATAAACACTTCCTACTAGATACCATCATGATACGGGAGACATCAGTGTAATTTTATTTTAAAGTGAAATCTTCTTTAGCACCGTTGTGATTTGAAATTCGATGAAGTAAAAATAGCGACACTAAAAAGAGACAAATACATACATCTATTGGATTCAGCCTGCAGCGGATGAGACAGAATGAAACCTCTCCTTCCTCCGCTTCGTCGAGCTAAGCGCATTGGCCGCTTTGAATATGAGCTCACTTTTCAAGTCTCCTATTGGTTAAGGTTGTGTGGGTGAAGGTTTCACTTCTACTGCATGTGAACTGCACTCAATTTTTGTCTTTTTTTTTTTTTCCTTTTTCCGCCTTTTGTTTTTTTCTTCATTACCTTTTTTTCAAAGACTAAAATTCTCCAATTTTGTATAACCTGACATTATAATTTCTCATACTTCCGTTATCACTTGGGCGCCATTAGTGTTTTTTTTTTTTAATTTTACCTAAGTACACATTTCAAGACACCAGAACTCACCGTTTTGGAGATTTAGCTGCTTTAGAAAACAGTCTTATATTCATATTATTGTAATAATTATTGCATATCTACCTATCAAAACTAAGTTATAAAATTGCTGTAAATAAAAAAAAAATCGAGTGCAACCAATTCTAAAAAATGGAGCAGTCTCAACCAATAATTGAGTTTATAATTAAGCAGCCAATGCGGTAAGATTTCATTTCCTCGCAGGATAAATCGTATAGATGTATGTGTTTGTCTCTTTTTATTTCAGCGTCGTTTCCTTTTCATCGAGTTTCAAATCACAATGGTGCTTAGGAAGTTTCACTTCAAAAAATGATAAACAGTATCCAGTATTGTTTAAGTCCGGAATGGACCGCGATGACATCCAACCCCGCCAGGGGAGAGAGGCAAATCGTATCTGCGTTTGATGGCAGCGATAAAACTGTCGCGGGGAGAGAGGGGACTGTGGGGACGGTGGGGACAGTAGCGACAGTGGGGAAAATGGCAGGAAATCAGATGAAAATTCCCCACTCTACTCCGGGCACATATCTACTCTCTCCAACTATTCCAAATAATGTGTAAACTTCGTTTTCTTTTTTGTTAATACCGCAAAAGAGTCCTAATTGCCCGCAGACATTGGAACTTGAAGATTGAATAATTGATAAACGTCAGGCTATACAGATCTGGTCACCAAATACAACTAAAGCCATTTCAATGTATCGATTCTGAACGGTGATCTTTTACGAGAGATACTAGCGATACTGAGAGTATTAGGAACACGCAGAAAACATACTATTTTGCATTTCGGATGCTTTCAGATTTTTATTTTTTTTATTGCAAAGGGGAAATATTTTGAACTTCTAACAAAATAGGCCCGAGGGCTGAGGGGTTTAATTTGAATGTCGTTATTTTAATGGTAAATGACATAAACATTCTTAAGGCGATCCAATAGTCCAGGAAAAACTCGAAAACGGAATTCACGCCCCTCTAAGGGAGGAGTTTGAAAATACTTGAGAAAAAGCTTTTGGAAAGGTTGGAAAAGGTATTTGAGATTTTTTTTACACGTTGATTTCGTAAAAACCTGTAAAAAACATTAACTCCTTTTTTACGCATTGTTTATTATAATAAAACGTAAATTTAAAATTGATTTAACGAAATCAAGCGACGTGGAGCCTAAAGTCAGTTCCCGCTATCTACGGGGGAGGTCTGACTGAAAATAGGTGTGGCGTATTCAGTAGTTCTTCGGTGCACGGCATAGGGTTCACTTTGAAAAAACAAATTCGTCGACTAGCAGCCGTATTGTAAAATAACAACGTGAAAATACATATTTTATTTTAATTTAATTTGGGAAGTTCGGGCGTAAATATACATATTTTTGCGATTATCATAAAATAAACTGAATTTGCTACATTATACAATAAAACCATACCCGAAAAAGGGTTTATAAACAGGAGAGTTTGGACTTGAAAGTATTTTTATAGATCTAATAGATACTTTATTTTTATAGGCTTATTAAAAGACTTACGCAGTATTTAATTGAAGCTTCTATAATACTTCTAAGCGATCAAATTTTTAAAACAAAAATATATGATTTTGTATGATTTAGCGTTATTTAGTACGGCTTCATCTTAACACTATTATACATAAATTTATGAAGACTGTTTATAAACAAAATAAAATAAAATAAAAATTTTATCGAAGGAAGCAAATACTTTGTGGTGTGACATTATATATTAAATGAAAAAACACACTTTGTAAAACACCACTTCATTTCAATTAATAATTATTTGACAGCCAACCAGGTTTCGCTTAGCTCAAGCTTCATCAGGGCTATTATTAATAGCCCTGATGAAGCTTGAGCTAAGCGAAACCTGGTTGGCTGTCAAATAATTATTAATTCTAATAAAGTGGTGTTTTACAAAGTGTGTTTTTTCATTTAATATAAAATAAAAATGACTATGCCAGGGTTTGACCTAACAAAAGTCGTTAATAATAGCTAGAGATAGGTAGGACTATCCAACTTTCTTATTTCCCATCTCCTTTCCCTCCCCAATGCCCAAAGAAGCGAAGCTAGCCATCCAAAATTGAGTGCTGATACCTACCCTGAAGTATGGCAGTGAGGCATGCTGTACAAATGAGACCCTGAGGCGCATATGTGGTAAAACCGTGAACGATCATGTGAGATACATGGAGATCCGCAAATAATATAAGCGTAATTAATAAGATAAAAACGGATGCTCAGATGGATTTGACAAGTAGAACGAATGAACGTGGAAAGGAGTGTAAGGAGAATTTATGACGCAAATACGAATGGTAGAAGAAGTCGGGGACGCCCGAGAAAGACATGGCAAGACCAAGTTAGTAAGTGAGTCGGGCCATGTCAAGAGTCAGAATAATAGAAGAGTATTTACGAGACGATGTATGATGTGAACGAGGCAAAGAGTGTGTGCCAAGACCGAGTTGTTTGGCAGTACGACCTCTCTGCCTACTCCTGTAGGGAAACGGCGTGATGGTTAGTTAGTTAGTTAGTCTTACCCTCCCCATTCCTCACAAACACAGGTAACCCATTTGGGGTTACCGTAGTCCTGCTGGCTTCGAACTGTTCGGAATATTGTGCGGTATTCACTCATAAAAATCTTTTTCTCGTAAAATAAAACGATGAGGAAAATTTTGTTACAATGCAGTAATGAAAATAAAACACAAATTATTATTTAAAAACGGAATGCTTTTAAATATAAAAATTCCAACCACGTAAAAATTTCCACATCCAAATTGCCGTACGATTTTTTTAATCGCCCTAAAATTCGCCCATTCGCTGTTTTTATTTCTACCCATTAAAAAGCGCCATATTTTTATAAGAGGCATTCCGCGATTGAAAAAAAAACCCGAAAAATGGACATGGGACACGTTTTTACATTCCTCTCCACATAGAAAATTGTTTTATGATTCTCGGAGCTTTGATCTGTGGCTGGAAAACTGATGTGACCCATGTGCAATGTATGCAAGGGTGGCCCGGCCGCGTATTCCCAAAACCTAACGCGTTTCAGTCGCGCTATAGACTGAAACGAGTTAGGGATTGGAATGCATAAATCACCTTCCAAACACTACCGCGTTTCAGTCGCCTTCGCGCTTTGTGGCTCTCTGTTTCTGTTAGGGCGACGACCATAATTATAGAAGGGTAAGCAGAGAGGATGGACCGCGTTTTTTTTACTTACGAAATCTTTTTTTATATTGAAAAAAAAAAAATTTAAGTAACAAAAAAAACGCGCGTTTTATTTTTCTTAAAAAATAATTTTTTTCAATGTAAAAAAAGATTTCGTAAGTAAAAAAAAACGCGGTCCATCCTCTCTGCTTACCCTTCTATAATTATGGTCGTCACCCTTAAAGAAACAGAGAGCCACAAAGCGCGAAGGCGACTGAAACGCGGTAGTGTTTGGAAGGTGATTTATGCATTCCAATCCCTAACGCATTTCAGTCGGTAGAGCGACTGAATCGCGTTAGGGATTGGGAATACGCGGCCCGGTCTTAAAATTTGGATAAATCCGTTGGTGCGACAAATTGGACCACATTTTTTGTACCAAAGTTTACGATTTTTATTTTTTTTTTTATAAATCCTACGAATAAGTGATAATCAACAAAAGATAGGTGAATTCATTATCTATATAGAACTATAATCAGTTTGAACTCCATATTAAAATTCTGTGGTATGATTTTTTTAATGTGAATTGTAAATTTTCAAAATGATCTCGAAAAAATCACGAGCAATCGGAGGAAAAAGTTTTAAATCGCGTCTGTCACTACAGTGGTTAAGTAAATTGGGGAATTCAGCAAATAATTTGACAATTTACCGTGCTCTCCATACGTTCAATAATATTTGACTAAACTCTATCATCGACATTTTCTTCCATTCACTGCCCAAATTTAAAAAGAGCATCATGTAAATAACATAAACTATTCAATGCGCATACATATCCCCTCACAGATTACCTCTCGTACCAACATACATACTTACACATACACACATACCTACCCACTACGCACATCCCCCGGTAATAACTAAATATACATATCACAAATTAAACCCTACAAAGTACCATAAGTATCCACCATGAAATATTACAATTTATGTAAATTGTTTCAATGTACTTTTTTTTCTGTATGAATAAATACATAAAATGACTTGGGCATGACCAACACCTCTGCCGTAGGTCACCCCAAGTAATATGCTACGTTTGGTGATTTATGGTGCCCCGGTTGGTGCATCTGCACACCAGCTGCGAAGCAAGCCGAATTGGAAGAGACTAATTGAGGGAAGCTTAAAACTAAGGCAGAGGAAGAGAATGCTAAAATGTTATATGTGGTCAGTCTTGCTGTATGGTTGCGAAACATGGACCTTGAAAATAAATACCATGAACAGGTTAGAGGCTTTCGAAATGTGGCTTCACCGGAGAATGCTCAAGGTCCCATGGGCCGACATGATCACCAACCCAGAAATTCTCAGGCGGGCTAGAGCATACAGAGAACTGCTTACATAAATAAAAATTAAGAAAATTTCATATCTGGGTCATATACTTCGAGGGGAGAAGTATCACTTGCTCCATTTAATATTGAAACGTAAGATAGAGGGACGCCGAGGGCTTGGTAGTAGAGACAAATGTCTTGGCTGCGAAATGTATGAGAGTGGACCGACATTAGAAGAGTGGAGGAGCTATCCCGGGCAGCGCAAGACAGAGAGGCCTTTTCAAGAGTGATCGCCAACGTCGGGGGGACCTGATAGGGCACACAAAGAAGAAGAATTGAGGTAGACTTTTTAAATTCTCCAGTAGGACTCTCTCGACCCATCGCCATGCACCGCAGTGTGAGGGATGGATTTATACGTCTGTCACTCCTAGAGACAGTGACCCCTAGATTCACACTTTTTTACTACCCAGAACACAGCATCCTCAAAGATGACGTAGTCTCTGAAGGGAATAATTTTTTCAGGGCCTCCTGTGTGGATTTAATGTAAAAAAAGTCAAATTAATATTACATTTATATTCAAATACTGACATCAAAAACATTTTGTAAAATATTCTATACCTACTAATCGTCTCCGTACCAGATGTCAAAGTTGTCAAAAGCATACATATTCTAGATAAGAAAAAATCCGTTAAAAATCACGGGGTTTTATGATTACTGCAGCATTAATAATTGCCTGTTAGCTAAAAAAAATGACAATAAATTTGACCATATTTGCGCCACGTGCCAGAGTGGAAGATACTCTCAGTATCACCCTGGTAAACGATTAAAATTCAGAATTGAAACGTTGCTTAAATGACTTCTGCCGTGTTTGATGACCAGGTACTTCCTCACCATGCACTTCTCCATCTCCTTTCCCCCTCCATACCTTCAGCCTCACAACATACCCCAATTGGGGCTGCCGTAGTCTCACTGGTTTGAGACAGTAGGACTCGTGTGGGGTAATCACAAGAAAAATAAATAAATAAAAAACATCAAATTTGTAAAACACTTTTTTTTACTTCATTCTAAAATTAAATTATTGTCAAACACAACTTTCGCTGAAACCTCTAGAATAAAAAAATCATGGCCACCCTAGCGTACATGTCTAAATTACACTTCGCTTGCTTTTAAATGCGGTTTAAAAAATAATTAAAAATGTAATAAAATGAAGAGGGGGGGGGGGGTTGTATCGAGCATTATATTTTAGGGGAGGGTTGCATGCATATTTTAAAAAAGAATTTACATAATATTTTTGAGTTCGGTAGATATTATAAAATAAAACTTTCACATGTAGCAATTAGCAATCGCTTTATGGTTGTATTTTGGAGGTGGGTATGTGTACCGCTGCCCATTTATTGGATAACCAACACCTCTGCCATAAAAGTCACCCCGAGTGGTTCTCTGCCTTTGGTGACTTAGCAGGAGTGCCCGGGTTCATGAGGTGAAGTTTGTACGGGTCTTGTGCGGCGGATGCATCTACCCACCTTCTGCATGGCAGGCCGGATCGGGAGAGGCTGGTCGATGTAGACCTTCTGACCTCTCCAGCCGAGCGATCTCGACTCATTGACGTGCATCGCTGTGGAAGGATTTATACGTCCATCACTCCAGGACACACTGACCACCAGATTCCTATCCACAGGGCATGTCATCTTTTAGGATAACGCGTGAAGGGTCTTTTTTAGGAAAGGAAGGATAGGAAGTACTAGGATGGAAAAGGGAATAAGGTATAAGAGGCGGGTAGGAATCTCGGGGTGAGTGTATCCAGGAATGATGGACGTATGAATCCATCCCTCGCATTGCGGCGACGAGTCACGAGAAATCGGGTTGAGAGGTCAAAGCTCTCCTTCAACCAATGCCTCTCGATCCGGCCTGCCACGCAGTTGACAGGCAGACCTAAACAAACCTCACTCCATGAATTGAGGTTTTTCCATATCTTGTCGGCCGATGCGTACGCCCACCTACTGCGTGGCGGGGAGGGTCTAGAATCTAGAGAGACTGGTTGAGTTGAGGGTTGCTTTTGACCTCTCCAGCCGGAATATCTCGACCCATCGCCTTGCACCGCAGTTGGAGGGATGGATTCATGCGTCCGTCACATTGACCCCCAAATTTCTACACACCCCTCATGACAATTTCCTTCCCAGTACTTCCTCTCCTTCCTTTCCTTAAAAAAATACAATTGTGCAGTTCACACGCGGTAGAAGTGAAACATTCAAAAAACTAAAGTAGATAAGAGTGGGGGGACTACGAAGCGCCTCACAAAGAGGAGACCGATTATATTATCTCATTCTCTCGCAAGCTAAATCCTATGGATTGTCTCGTTTTAGTGTCGCTATTTTTCGTATCACCGAGTTTCAAATCACAACGGTGCTAAAGAAGTTTTCGCTTCAAAAAATTGATCGTGCTAGACCCCCTAGTCCGTTTATTAGTATATTTTTGTTTGTCTCCTTCCAGGTGCCCTCTCCCGTCGTAGTTAGTTGTTGAACCCTTGTGAAAGTATGTATGTAGAGGTCGCGTTCTTGAACTGTGCCACCGACCGATTAGCGTCTTTGGCGATACTGGCAGCATTTCCTCGGAGACGGCGGAGACAGGCGGCGCTGTCCCGGACTCGCGGTTCGTGTTCAACTCTGCTTCGGTATGCTAGAAGTACATTGAAAACCCGATTTATCGGGCTAGGCTTATCCGGGAAGCGGCTTAACCGGGGCGTATATATATTTTTATGTAAAGGAAGAATAACTTATGTATTAACTTCAAATATTAACTTTAATCTCTAGTGAGCTTGTAAAACAGCAATATATAGAAAACAGAAGTTGAGAAAGACATTTGAAGTTGTGCAGATAACAAATCAAACAATACATACTACAATATTTAAATATTACATTATAGCAGCAATGAAAAAATATATTTATATAATAGGTAAATGTAAATAACTTAACTTAAAGAGGCACTTTGAAAATGTTTAATGGAAGGTAAATAATAAGTAAAATATGTGTCAAGTTGAGAAGATGTCTACATATTACAGGAAATAAACCTTATTTCCAATGAAACAATAAAATTATGAAAATCTGTAAGACGGTACCATTATTTGTAAAATATGATATATTTTGAAAGAAAAGTGTTAAGAAAAATATGTGGACCCGTGAAAGAAGGGGAATAGTGGCGCATCCGGCACGACAAAGAACTACATGATGTATATCAGGCCCCTAACATCTCAGCCCATATAAGACTCCTCAGGTTGAGCTGGATTGGGCATATTCAGAGAATGCTGGATACACGGGTTCCAAACAGAATTATGACTGGATATCCAGGTGGAAAGAGAAAAGTGGAAGACTCAGACTGAGGTGGAAAGACGAGGTAAGAGAGGATGCAGCACAGCTTCTCCAGGTAACTAACTGGAAGTCAGCTGCTGAGGACAGGAGGAGTTGGAGGCGATTGTTGTGGGAGGCCAAGGCTCGATATGGGCTGTAGCACCACCTGAGAGAGAGAGAGATATATTATTTGTAAGTTGGTACCAATGATGAAAAGAAAGCGAAAGGTAATTATGTAATTACCCATCTGCTTCCCCTCTCTACATACATTCCCTTCAGCCTCACAATATACCCATATGCGAAACCATTTATTTATTTATTTTGATATAATATCTTACATTTCAAATACAATTCAGCAATGTCGGCCTCACTGGGTAGCTCACCTGTGTTGAGGCCTCCATTTTATAAAACAAAAAAAACTAAAAACAAAAATTTAGAATGAAGGTAAAATTATGGGTAAAATTAATTATTTTATTACCTAAATAAAATTAAAATCGGTATATACTAGTACTCGTATTATGTGTTATGTGTTTGTGAGTGATGTGTGTTTTAAATTGGTTTTGTGTGTTAAGTGTAGGTATGTGTTTTATTCTTATTTTGTTATGAAATTTTGGTAATATTGTATTTTTTGTTCTTTAATCCATTTTGTAATTATGAGTACGAATTTATTTTTGTTTTCTTCCATTTTATTTTCAAGGGTAAGACTGTTGAATGTTTTTATAGCACGAAATTTATAGTACCTTTGTCCAAAACATTAACATTAACCCTTAGTTGGCACACATTTCTTTTATTCTATATAATATTTTTTTGTTTTCCATTTAACGTTGGAAAATCGAGTGTCTTCTGTATAATATATAGATTTACAGGCTTCTGTAGTACCTAGGTAGCGTAGCGTGACTAGGTGCCATCTAGTGATTTTACTGATTATTATTATGGGTTTGAATGTTGAATTTATTTAAACGAGTTACAGTAAGAACCTTTTATGATATCTTACTAAGCCAAAAATTTATTATTAAATATTTAAAAAAATATTTTGAAGTGAAACTTCTATAGCCCCGCTATGATTTGGATTTCGGATGAAACGGAAATGACGATTACTGCACCTGCGACGCATCAACTGCGCTCATTGGTCGCTTTGAATATCACCTCACTTTTCAAGTATTCGTTGAGACTGTTTTGGTAAAGTTTCGCTTCTATCGCGTGTAAACTGCACTCTGTTTTTTTTTTAATTCCAAAGTAATGCCTGAAAGAGATCATGAACAGTGTGCAATATAGTTGTGAATGATGAATGCTTGGAGCAGGTGGACGAGTTTGTGTATCTGGGAAGTTTACGAGAGATGGAAAGACTGATAGAGGTATTGAAAGAAAGGTAGATGCAGAAATTGGATTGAAACAAAATTTTAAAAAGTGTCCAAAGAAGCTAACAGTTCACATTGAAGTGTTGATACCAACCCTGATGTATGGTAGTGAGCAAAGTAGTGAGGCATGTAACTCCTCGGGTCCTATCGATTTTATCGAAAATGTCGGTAACTTGTCATCGCTCCCGAGCACGACTGCAGGCCGCTAACGAACAATAACCATATTCCATAGCTTAATCGGTAGAGCGCTTGCCATGTAAGCACATGGAACCCATTAATGGAATGGGTTCCATAGCTTAATCGGTAGAGCACTTGCCATGTAAGCAAAGGGACCTGGGTTCGAGTCCCAGTGGAAACAGTATCTTTTTATGATTTTTCTGTCTCCAGATTTAGATTGAGTTTCGCTAATATTGTCTTCATTTAATTGAATTTTATTTGATTGAATTCTTTATTTTCACCGTTTGATCCATCTTACTAATATTATAAACACGAAAGTTTGTTTGGATTTGTATATGTTTGTTACTCTTTCACGCAAAAACTACTAAACGGATTTGAATGAAACTTTACACTAATATAGCTCATACATCAGAATAACATAATAGTCTATAATTTATGTTGTTGGCTAGGAAGGGGACGCAGGAGGGGAACGGGGACGCACGAGAAAAGTGATTTAGGGAGAAACAATGTATTTCTTTGAATATAGCTTTGCTACGCATGCCAGAAACCAGCTAGTTAAAAATAATATAAGGTATATTTGGGGCACGTTCCACAGTGGAAAATACTCTCAGTATCTCCCTGGCGTAAGACCTTCATTCAGAATTGAAACTTTGTTTGTAAAGTCTTTAGCTTTGTTTAGTTACCAGATCTGAACATCCTTTATGTAGATGGCAATAAAGTTTCCCTTTTACAACCAACCGCCTTTTTTGATTTATTCAAGAACAAAAACATCGCCAAAAACGTGTTTTATTTTATTTTTAGAAAATCTCGTTCAAAAAAGCAATTTTCCAAACGATTAAATTTTTCACATTGTTCAATAAAGCCACGACCGAAATGAGGTTTGTAAGAAGAAGATTTTGAATTTTAAAGCAGTTTTTATACTTTATTTTTTCTAGGCTTATAAAAATATAAAAAATAAATAAATTCAGATTGTGCAATTCAATTGCAAAGAGGGGACCAATGGGCTACGAAGCACCGCAAAAAGAGGAGATCGATTATACTATCTCATTCGACACGTTCCAGAGTGGAAGATACTCTCAGTATCATCCTGGTGTAAGACCACCATTCATAATTGAAACGTTGTTTGAAATGGCATTAGTCGTGTTTGGTGACCAGATCTGAATAGCCAAGTATTACCCCACCTTCCTCTTCCCTATCTCCTTCCCCTTTCCACTACCTTCAGCCTCACAACATACCCCAATTTGGAGATGCCATAGTCTCACTGGCTTCAGACGGGAGCAGTTGGGATTCTTGTCCGATATTCATATTATAAACAAAAAATAAACGATTTTTTATCACTCAGTTGTAACACTCAAATATTTAAAGAAAGCGGTTACCTGCAGAATTTATAGAAAAAACATCGTCACATAACGTCGTAAGTAGTAAGAGAAAATAGCTCTAAGCTGTTTTATTTATTTTTCTTTACAATTTTATTGTTACTTTCTTAGATAATGTGTTTTTGCTCGAATTGTGGACACTCTTTTATGTAACGTAAAATGCAATTTAAATTGACTGCATTTTATGCATTCCTTAGATCTTAGATAATTAACCAAGCATAGTGACGTCTTGTTGTAAATTTACCATTTTGTACTGAAACTTGATGAAGCAAAAAATAGCGAGATACGTTTTTAGATTTTCACGGCCAAAAGTATTTTCGTTATTTGTTTATGAGGTTGCACTACCTCCTTCTTTAGCCAACGTTTCCGGCAGAGTTACAGTGTCCATCTGCCCTGATGATGGACACTGTAACAATGTCCGAAACTTTGGCTAAAGAAGAAGATAGCGCAACACGGCGTAACACCCCAAAAACAAATAACGAAACAAAAAATTGCGATAACAAAAAGAGACAGACATTTGCATCTATAGGATTTACCCTGCAAAATAATGAGACAGACAAATCAGTCTCCTCTTTGTGCGGTGCTTTGTAGCCTCCTCAATCTTGTCTACATTAGTTTCCTGAAGGTTTCACTTATACCGCGAGTGAACTGCACACATAATTATTTTTCACAATCACTGCACGGGAGGTCCTGAGGAAAGAAATCCCTTAGGGCCTATGTCATCTTTTGGGATGCTGTGTGGGAGGAATTTTTGTGGAAAGGAAGAAGAGGCAGTTCTGGGAAGGAAAAGGGTACGAGGGGTGGTTAGGAATCTCTGGGTCAATGTGTCTAGGAGTGACGGATGTATGAATCCATCTCTCCTACTGAGGTGCAAGGCGATGGGTCGAGAAAGTCCGGTCGGAGGTTAGGTCTCCCTTAGCCAATCTTTCCCGATGCCCGCCACGCAGCAGGTGAGAAAACCTGTTTGCCACCGAGACCTATACAAACCTCACATCATAAACCGGAGCATCCCTGCTAAGTCACCAAACGTAGCGAACTACTTGGGGTGACCTATGGCAGGGGTGTTGGTTATTCAATAGATGATTACCAGGGCGGCAGTACCCACAGCGGTACCAGCTTCTCCAATATATCTGTAAATTTTCCACACAATTTGTTAACCACATAACAGAAGTCGCTAATAAGGGTTTTTAAATGTTGGGATTTATAACTAGGCTAACTAGAAATTTTAACAATATAAAAATATTAAACTGTTATATTTTGCATATGTTAGAATTCAACATGAGTACAATTCTACCATCTGGAACCCATATTATAATATACTCGTAAATGTACAAGCTGTTGAAAGAATACAAAACAAATTCTTACGTTTTATAAATTTTAAAATGGGTATTCTAGCAATTATGTTGAACTACAACACTATTTTAAATGATATGAATATACGCTCAAATTGTCAGATAGAAGAATTTTCACTGATTTGGTATTTCTATATAAAATTTTAAATGATTTATAGTTGATAGTCCGGTATTGCTAGAATTTATAAGCTTCCGGATTCCACTACGTAATACTAAAAGTCAAGATTTATTTCAGTGTAGAAATTCTGGAACTAACTACCATATGTATTCCTCTTTGTACAGAATACTAATGGAGGGAAACAATTATACTAAGTCAGTGGACATCTTCAATTTATGTTAAAACAAATATAAAATATTATTACTGATATGTACAGTTATGTACAATGAATGCTGTGTATTTCTTATTATTCATATGTACTTAATGTAAAAGCCCCGAAAAATGCGTTAATAAATAAAAATTGTTTGCATGTTCCGGTTTCGGTTCAAGATGGCCGTCTTGGATACTACCTTCTTATGCCGCCAGAGTTCGCTAGTGCGTGGGTCTACTCGTGGGTCCGAATATTCAAATCCAGGGGCGCATGTAATGAAAAAAAAATATCAAAAGAGAATTTTTCTGCTTACTAGGGTTCCAGCGGAAATAATAACTGATGGATTATGACAGGTCAGTTAAAATGTCATAACTTTTCGCCATTTTTACGATTGATTATGTCCGCTGACAAAAAGGGATCAAAATCAAGTTTTAAACTAAAATATTTTATATCATTGATGAAGAAGACAATACTAATAAAGGAGAGGTAGATCTGCGAAAGTAAAAGGCTTGAAGAGTAGGTAGGAATCTGGTGATCAGTGTGTATAGGAGTGACGGACGTATGAATCCATCCCTCCCACTGCGGTGGAAGGCGATTGGTCAAAAGGTCAACCTTAACCAGTATCTCCAATTCCGCCACCAAGACCTGGATCATCCTCAACCCATAAACCCGGGCACTTCTGCTAAGTCATCAAACGTAGCGAACCACTTGGGATGACGTATGGCAGAGGTGTTCGTTATCCACTAAATGTTTCCCGGGGCGGCGGTTCCCATACCTGCATCCCGAATTGGACCCAGGACTGAGTCATTTAGATACTCGCTCGCAATTGCCAATACATTCTCAGAAATAGTGTTTATTTATTTATTTAATTATTTATTTATTTATTTATTTATCTTTATTTTTTTTTATTTTTAATTTTTTTTTTATTTATTTTTTTTTTTTTATTAAGGAGAAAATACTGATACAGATGTCAATTGACAAGAATATACAAAACAATAAATAGACAACTCACCTGCATCCAAACTATAGATAGTAATTGTGTTCAAATCATTTGCGCCACCCCCAAGCAACATGTGCAGGCTTGAGGTTTAGGTGGGCGACCTCGGCTCTCCTTCGCCTTGCCCCCGGCTACTCAACGCTGAATTTCTTAGGGTCGTCGGGTATTTCCCCCCAATCCCTCATTTACTTTTCTTTGAGGCATCACCGAGGAACCGGCTAATTGCGCGGAAGCTGAGTTTGGTTCACGTCTAGACCGAACGTCATGCGCGTTCTTGCTGGGACTTCTAATCGATTAGAGAGGACTTCCAACCGTTTGCCATGCCCTTATTACTTAGGTACTGTGTCTTTCTCCCAAACAGGTGCTTTTAGGATACGCTGGATACAATCACCCAGCGCTTGCCACCTTGTGGACTTTCACCAACCTGTCCAATTGTCTTGTCTATATTTTGTCGTACTAAAAAATTGTATCTTCTATTTCCCGCTAAGCACTTGCATACTGCTTACTAACAACGTATTCAGGGACATTGGAGGTCTAAATTCGTTCTAAACTAAATGTAACTATGTTCTTTCAAAAAAATTAGAAGCCTTGCGAGAGCCTTGAAGGAGTAACCATCTGTTACTTATACCAGGGCGGGTAAGTGGTGGATAACCTCCAATGCACGGAATATACAAACAGCTACAATAAGCATTATACCATTAACACATGTTTATAAATTAATTGATTGACAAGTAATTGGAAAAACACGATACCTTAGCATCAACATAATAACTTGGTGATAATAACCAGCTATATAATTAAGAGGAATTGATAATTTTTCTATCATTTATTAATAAATAAAAATACAAATAAACAGAATATAACTAACTACAGGGTTGTACGAGTAATAATCATTACAACAATATTTATTTATTTACTTCCAGGATATATGTTCTGTACTTTCTTAGTCCAACTTCCAAAATTAAATACATTGGTATATTTAATATTTATAATTTTACAAAATAATGAGAAATGGATAGGTACCAATTTATTACACCTATGTTTAAAACAACTCAAATTCAAAATCATTATATTTTCCAAGCCATAAAAAAACTATAATAACCTCCCTTCTGAATTTCGCTGTATCATCAACCAATCAGAAAAAACAAATTAAATTAAACAATTTAAAAAAAAACAGTAAAAAGTAGATATTTTGTACAAAACATATTATAACTTACAACCTTAGTAAGAATCGTGGCTCCCTTATCAGACACAAGAGCTCTTTTTATCTGATAAGGTATACATGACCAAAAACGACCTTTATCATAATATTTTGTAAAATGCATAAATGTAACTCATATTTTTTTATATTACAATAAAATCAAAGAATAATAAATAAAAAAACATAAATAATGATCAACACCGTAAATGGAAAACATATTAAGTGAACTTGTCAAAAGAATCAAGATATGTGTATTTTTATATTTTAGAGGCAACTTGGGCAATTATTTGTGAGTAAATGAAGAATTTGAAAAAAATAATTTTCTTATATTTATTTTTAAAGTATGATTAAATATAAAATAAAACTGTGCATTTATTGTCAAATACACACAAATAATGAATAAATGAAAAAATAATAGAAAAATAATATTTTTCCACCTACATAAATGGGATATATTATACAATTATACAATCAATAATTCAATTGATCGATTTTGACACTGTAG
This sequence comes from Limnephilus lunatus, assembly GCA_917563855.2. Lineage (NCBI taxonomy): Eukaryota > Metazoa > Arthropoda > Insecta > Trichoptera > Limnephilidae > Limnephilus > Limnephilus lunatus. The sequence goes on along the minus strand of OU830595.1, from coordinate 24,795,404 downwards.
CATACAATAGAATATAACAAGAGTTTGAAATTAGAAAAATTAATGATAAAATCCAATTAATAAACTCTGTTAAAAAATTTTTTAAAGATAATCTCAAAAAAAAAAAGTTTCCGACTAATCTAATCTCAAGAACAACTTATAACTCAGTTTCCAAGTGATACCCCGCTTTTCAAATAAGGTAAATTTTGTTTTCTTTTTAACAACTAATTACAATAACTCAAGATACTTTATTCTAATAGTAAAATTGTTTATTAGTAGAAAAATACTTTTAATTACATATCACCGAACTTACAACTTACATAGTAGTTTTTTACATTCACATAGTAATTTAAGAACTCATAACATAATATAGCATTAAAAAATGTACACTACTCTTCCAGACACAAGCTAATGCTTCTATGGAAGAGTGGTATTAACATTCGAACATGAACATGTATGCTAATTATAACATTATATAAATGTATACTATAATTTATATGCTAATATGTAACTCATATATTATATTACAATAAAAAAAAAAAATAAAAAAAAAATATTATGTTCAATAATATTGGTCTAAATTTTAACATCGAAATTTTCTCCGATTCACTACCCAAATTTAAACAAGTGAACTTAACTTATAATTTTTAACAGAGCATAATGTTAATAATATTTTTAAATGAAAATAATTATCATCGAACATCAAAATTACTTCTACATTTTTTACTCCAAATTTGATCAAGAATTGCTGGTTATCCTGCAGGTAGGTACCTACGTGCTGTTGCACCCTGTTTAGCGCTGTTTTTGTGAAAAATCACCTCAGCGGCGCTGTACAAATAAATATATTTATAATAAAATTAATATACATATCTAGCTTACGACTAAGATTTATAATTATAACTAGTGACTAACATATAAGAATTAGGGGAATTTCACCTTCCTCTTCATATCTTATGCAACATATATTTTAGATTTATCTACAATTTATTTATTTGTTAAGTCGGGTATAACTATTCGGATTTCGAACTATGAATAGTGGCTATATATCGGATAAGTTGGCCGAGTTTCCAATTTTTCTTATTTCTTATCTATTGCCAGTATTTTATTTTTATATTTATGAATATTTGTTATAGTATGGAAAAGCTATTAGGAGGATTGTGAAATACACCCACAAGCTTACTTATTACATACTTATAGTTAGTTACAACTACTGACTTCATGGCACAAATATTTACAGGATTTATAAATAACAGACAGCCGGCGTAGCCGGGGTAAGGCTTTTGACTCGCAATCCGAATGTCGCGGCATCGAATCCCGGCGTGGGCAAATAAATTTTATTTTATAAATATGTGTTATTTCACAAATAATTCATTTATAAATAATGTATAGTATGTTTGCGGCACGTTCCAGAGTGGAAGATACTCTCAGTATCGTCCTGGTGTAAGACCACCATTCAGAATTGAAACGCCGGTAGCCGTGTTTGGTGACCAGATCTGAACAGCCAGGTACTTCCCCACCTTCCTCTTCCCCATCCCATTCCCCTCCCCACTACCTTCAGCCTCATAACATACCTTAATTGGGGATGCTATAGTCTCACTGGCTCCAGACGGGATCAGCTGGGACCATGCTGGGACACTTGTGAGGTATTCATATAAAAAAAACGTACTTAAATTTAAAAGTACCTACGTATTTTGGGTTGCCAGTGATCATTAAAATCCAAACAAAAGTCAGAACTTTGTAGGTTTAGATACAAACAGTTACTAAAGAAGTATTTTTTTAATTGATAAACTATGTTTAAGACAAGATTTTTATGCATAGCACAAAGGGTAACAATTTTTCAATGTATGTAGATGAGTGTTTCAGACTAATAATTATTACTTATAATAATTGTTACTATAGAAGTAAGTTCACATGGTTAACACCAGTATATTCTCTTATATTTCTATATCTTTACAAATATATTGAAATATAAGAGATGTGCTATCCACAGTTTTTAGTATGTGGGACTGCGCTTCCGGGTGTCGCCGATATTGTTTACCAATTAACGAATAAACCAAATGAAAGAATAATTAACTATCAAACTAAACGAACGTTAAACTAAATGAACGAACTCTTTCCGTATTCAAACTATACTGTTAACCAATACTAACGCACAGCTTTAAAAAATCAAAGAAATGAACAAATTATTTTTGTATGCAAACTACGCTTATTAGGTCGTAGTCCGCCGACAGTCGCGCGGACATCATAGCATATCTCTGTATTTAAATATCTTTGGTTAAGACTCACTTTTGTGAGTCAAACAGTTTTATAAATTTACATTATATTCTTCACATTTCTTACAAATATATTACATTCTTTTATTTTTATTTTATTAGCGCCAGAAGAGGAAGGAAGTTCTAATATAAGTTTTCAATTTTAGAACACGGTTGCTTTACCATAGACAAATGCTTGAAATAGACATTTCATAATTAACAAAAGAATGAGCAACTGAGTAAATTATTAAAAATATTAGTGAAACAAAGATAAATGCGATAAATAGATTGGAAAAGAAATCTGGAATTTCTAGCTCAGTGAACTTTAATTTAAATGCAGCCACTTTCTACCAAGGGTAAGGTATCAAGTGATGGTCTAGGACTAAAGGTAGAAAGTTGCTGCATTTGAATATTTTTCCTGTCAAGTGATGTCCAGGACCAAACGCTGCATTTTAATATTGACCCTTTCAAGTGATGTCCGGGACCAAAGGTAAAAAGTGGCTGGTTTTGTATATTGACCCTCTCAAGTGATGCCCAGGACCAAATGTAGAAACTGACTGCATTTGAATATTGACCCTCTCAAGTGATGTTCAGGACTAAAGGTAGAAAGTGGCTGCATTTGAATATTGACCCTTTCAAGTGATGCCCAGGACCAAAGGTAGAAATTGGCTGCATTTGAATATTGACCCTTTCAAATGATATCCAGGACCAAAGGTAGACAGTGGCTGCATTTGAATATTGACCCTCTCAAGTGATGTCCAGGACCAAAGGTAGAAAGTGGCTGCATTTGAATATTGACCCTCTCAAGTGATGCCCAGGACCAAAAGTAGAAAGTGACTGCATTTGAATATTGACCCTTTCAAGTGATGTCCAGGACCAAAGGTAGACAGTGGCTGTATTTGAATATTGACCCTCTCAAGTGATGTCCAGTACCAAAGGTAGAAAGTGGCTGCATTTGAATATTGACCCTCTCAAGTGATGCCCAGGACCAAAGGTAGAAAGTGACTGCTTTTGAATATTGACCTTATTGTGTCCAGACCAAAGGTGAAATGTGGCTGCATTTGAATATTGACGCCCTCAAGTGATGTCCAGGACCAAAGGTAGAAGGTTTTTGCATTTGAGTATTGATCGAGTACTATCCAAGGTCAGGGGAGAGCTGTTGCTTCGGACCTGAATCAGAGTAAATGATAATCTTTACTATAAAGCTGAATATCCAAGATTTTTAACACATAAATTCATACTAACAACACACCCAATGTTGAAAATGCCGGACTAGGTAAATGATCAATAGATCAATATATATGATAATAATATTTCCTTTCATTTTTAGGTACAGCATATTAGTTGATAATCAATAAGTAGCAAGGTTACAAATCAATTACAGGTTCAAATTTCTACCAAAGGCGCTAAGTGTAAAAGTACCACATTACCGACACCGACAGGAATTGTATGTAGGTACTTTGAATATTAATATCAATAAGCCATTTTAGAAAATCATTATTTTCCATTTTAAAACACCAAGGGAGTAAGATCACCTAAAAAAAATTTGAAAGAACAGCACTCAGTTCGTGTCGGTTTTCTCTAAAAAGTTTATCCCGATTTAAAAATGATATGTACAACAGATAGAACACAAAGAGTCCAAATAGCATCCGAACAATTATTTAAAACATTTTCTGAAAATGGATAGTGCATTTGCATTTCAACGGTAGCAGAATGGGAATAAATTAAGAGCTAGAGGACCAACCTGCGGTGTGGTATATGAGACTAGGCTCGCATTCATCGGGTTTAGCTTTCTGGTGGCGGCGAAGAAGTTCAACGATCTCTTGGTGCCCCTTTTCTTCCGCCCAGGAGAGAGCCGTCTTTCCTTCCTGGTCCTGGCAGCACACGTCGGCCTTGTGTTGCAGAAGGACCTCCAGAACATCAAAATGTCCCCCTAATGCTGCCCATGTCAAGGCTGTTCTGCCATCATCACGCCGAGAGTTAACATCGACACCGTGCTGCAGCAGGAGTGTTACTATCTCGGCGTGGCCATTAGCAGCCGCCTGCAAGAAGGCTGTGTCACCGTCTTCATCCTGAGAGTTAAAATCTGCTCCTTTCAGCAACAGTAGTTCGACAATCTCCTGATGGCCTTCAACAGCGGCATAATTTAATGCAGTCCAGCCGTTTTTAGTTCTTGACTCAATGTCCGCTCCATACTTAAGGAGTCGTTCTACAAGCGCGTAGTGTCCGTTGCACGCTGCCAGTGTGAAAGCGGTGTCCCCGTCGACATTTTTGGAACTGAGATTTCCACCATATTCAAGCAGCAATTCCACTACATCTAGATGTCCTCTGTTTGCTGCTAATGTCAATGCGGTATCGTCGTCATTGTTTCTAAGTCCGACAATTCCACCTTGTTGGAGCAGCATTTGTACTACTTCTTTGTGTCCGTTGTAGGCTGCCAAGGCCAGGGCGGTATTATCGTCGTCATTCTGTGAGTCGATATCTACGTTGCATTGAAGCAGAATATCAACTACTTTCCAATGTCCATTGTACGCTGCCAATGATAAGGCGGTGTCACCGTGCTTGTTCTTACTGCTGATATCTGCATCGCTTTCTATCAGCGCGTGAACCACCTGATAATGCCCATTCAAAGCAGCCGATGACAAGGCAGTGTATCCAAGATTATTCCTGGAGTGGACGTCTCCATCCTTATGGAGCAGCATGCACAATACTTGGAGATGACCACATTCTGCTGCCAATATCAAGGCGGTGTTACCGTAGTTTTCTGTAATTTCAATGTCTGCCCCGCTTGCAAGGAGCAACCTTATCACACCGTAGTGTCCATTCTGTGCAGCTATTGACAAGGCGGTATCCCCGAACCGATTTTGTGAATTTATGTGCAAAGAAAAATTGTATTCTGCGTTCTTATGAGAAATATAGTCCTCTGCACTAGTATACTTTGCATGCTTTTTAATATGCTGGACAGGTTCTGTTTTTTTAATAACGCTGGGTAAATGCGTGGTCTTTATCGTTGTAGACATTTCGAGAATTGCTAATCGAGGGTTATAGTCGATAATATGCGCGAAAGGTTCTATTTTTTCAATTATTCTGAGTAATTGCGTAGTCTTTGTCGTTGTACCGCTTTGGGCTTTGTCCGAGGGTCCAAACATTTCTTTTGATTGTTTCAATAGATAATTTACAATGGTATCATTCCCTCCCTCCGCTGCACAGTGTAAAGGATTATTCCCAAATATATCATGTGACAAACAAACTCCTTGTTTATTTTTTTTTTTTTTTTTTTTTTTTTTTTTTTTTATTAAAAACATACAACGAAGTTGCACTCCCATGAGTTATCAAAACTCATTAAGGGATCGCCAATTGGTACTTTTGAGAAGTTAAACCCAACTCAACCCAATATGTAGACACAATTTAGCGAATAATTCAAACAAATTGTGGTGGTTTTTACTCGCTGCAAGATTGATGGCAGTATTGCCCTGGCTATCAATGGCTATCAACAAATAATATCGCTCGATGTCACTCTCCATTCCACTTATGAACTTTTGCACAGCCCCGTAGTCATCATCTCTGACTGAAGCATTAAATGGTTCGAAAATATCTTCTTTTATTTCTCTAGTTCTTTTTAAGGCTTTGCTCGCACTAGTTGACTGAAGTGTGTTTGAACAATATTCTTCTAATAATTCATCACTGTTGCCTTCCTTGTCTAAGAAAGTAGCGAGCATTATTTGTAGCAGTGACTCGTACGAGCAGCTTTCAATATTTTCTCTAATTTGTCTTACAATATTAACTTTTCCATTCATTAATGCTGTTTTAAGTGCGGTCCTCCCAATCCTGTCTCTCGCTGCTATGAAACGAACATAGGCTTCTTCAGACGTCCTGCTGCTCGGGCCACTGAGAAGTACCGCAACAATGTGCTCATGCTTTTCTTCAACTGCTACGTGCAATTTAGTTTTGTTGCAAGATTGAAAGACTGACTGGCGATTTTCACATCGGTGCTGATAGAATATTGGGTTTTTTTCTAGTACATTACTCGGTATTGGACACATTTCAAGCTGAGAATCGATGAATTTTCTGATTATTTTGTAATCTGGCCTTAACAAGAATTTACCCAATTCACTTCCAATGATTACATTATTGTGTATGTTATGTTCTTCCAGCCTTAGCCACCGGACGAAGTAATCGGCGCAGAAGAATTCTTCGAAAGTTCTGTGACTGAATCGAAAGGTTCCATCTGTTTTAGAACGGAGCAGGCCTAGTCTGCTTGCATCAATCATTTCATCTTTAGATAATTTTTTGAAATGTTTTTTGGAAAACGTTGGGTCAATGGTTTGGAAAGCCAAGATACGATGCTCTTCCATTAGGTCCTTAACCATTTTATTTTGATAGGTAGATGGAAGCGTGTCTTTTATTTTCACACCAAAAAATATGGTTTTCTTCACATTAATAAACTCTTCGTATAAAGCGAACAGATTTTTGATTTTAGAAAAATCGTGGTCTTCCATGGGAGACACCACAGATAGTATGGCCTGCTCGAGGAACACTTCTGCCAGCATACGGATCTGAAGCGGGATGCCCATGAAGCTCTCCACGTCATCGTCCAGCACTCCTTCCATTTCCTCCTGCAGTTCTTTAGCAAACGTTCGCAGAATTATTTCTTCAGACTTTCCATACTGTGGAAACTCCAAGGCTAAATGCGGAAGCCAATACTTCACCAAGTAACTCTTCTGTTCTTCTTTTGAAATTTTTTCCAACTCCGTTGACAGTTCTGTCAAATCATTTTCTAGTCTTTCTTGTGAGTAGACTCGTGTGGTTATGACCGTTTTACATGCATTAATATTTTTTAAGTACTTCATCAGTTCTACCATCCCGCTTTTAGTTTTTTCCTCAATTATTTCATCAAATGCATCAAACATTATACAAATTTGCCTTGAACTATCCGATTTGAGGCACTGCTCTAGTAAATTACGTCCCAAGCTTTCATCAGTACGCAAACTTGATGCAGTTATCAAAAATTCCGCAACAGATCGCGGGTTTATTTTAAGCAGTAATTTTTCGATTGCGTTTTCTAATTCCTTACCGTTGCGGTCTATTCTCAACACCCAAGAGTCTCGGATAAGCTCCGACATGCGAGTCAGACTGGTGGTCTTTCCCACTCCAGGATCATCAGCAATGATTGTCACCTTCTTGTTCATATTGCAGAAGTCACCTTCCGCAATGGGATCGCTACAGTCCCTGGAGATGAAGGGTCGCAGGCCATCCAGAAAGCCGTGGGAGTATTGCCAGACCAGACGCGGGGTGCCCCCAATTGTCAGCATTGAAAAAAAATGTTTATTAAAAGATTTTTCGTTCATTTTGTTTTCCATGCTCAACTCTTTAGAAGCCTGTCGTGTACAAAAATGATCGCTTTTAAGGAAAAATTTCTCAATATCAGTTAATATGTTAAATGCATCTACCATCGATCTCTTATCTTTCACATTGTTGAAAATGAAAAAATCCTTAGATCCGATGTTCCGAACTAACTTGTCCAACGATGTTATAGTAAAACGATTGTGGAACTTTCTAGGAAAGTATATTTTGCTATTAAAAATTTCTTTTAGTTTGAGGCCTTCAGCGGATAATGTTAACCAATAAACTATTCTAGCGGGCTCTTCTCGACACTTTTCTAGAAACATTTCCTGTCCATCTTCAGTAGTAAAGATCCTCGCACGCGTTGCCTTCCTCACCTCTCCCCAGTAGTCCTGGCTGTGCTCCTCTGGATCACTGATCACCAGAAGAGGTCCATCGGGCCCAGTCCTCTCCAATAATGCGCAGATCTTCGATTTATCCACTGGCTTGCTCCCTTTGGTATAGAGCGCATCCAATTCATACAGTTTTGGAAGCTTGTTTGAAATTGTCGCAACATACTGAATGTCGGTTACGAGGTTTTTCAAAATGGGCAAAATGAGGTTATTAATGTTGCTTTGAATCTGCTTATCGTGAGATTTACAGGCATCTCCTAGTAACATACTGAGGCTCAATGTCTCTTCTCCTATAGCTATTGCATCTCTTGTTAGTATTTCTTCTCTAGATGTTTGAGCAATATCACTTAACTCAAATAATTTAAAATCTTTATTGATAACGGTAAGATCGTATTCAAAAAATATATCCGAATCAATTGTTTGCGATAGAATGATCACAAGTTTTTTGGTGCTGCATTTTTGTAAATTTCTTAATATTTTTCTAAAAATATCGTTGTGTGCGTAATCAATTGGGGTTGGCGAAATAAGAATGAGCAGGTTGGTGATATTGGTCTTTTTGAAGCATTTAATGTCCACGTCCCTTATAATATTAGCTACGTCATTCCAGCTCAGAAACGTATAATAATTTTTTTTTAAATATTTTGTTTCCAAAGATGGGTTTTTCAAATTAATCAAAATGTTGTACAATCTGGCAGCTTCAAATTTTCCATCATTAGTCTGAATTTGTAAAATGCGCTGTACCGATGATTCTAAGAATGGCTCCAAGCCAAGGGTGTCCACACAGTCCAGAATTTCGGGCAAGGTACGGAGATAGGCCTGGCCAGCCATGTACAAGGGGGCTGACTTTATATTGCGGTTCTGTTTACCCACAGCACCCATGATCTCTGTAGGAAACCAGCGTAAAAGTTGTTTGGTTAGTCGAATCACAATTAACAAATGTTCCTTTTTTTCGCAGGATATCATATTTTTTATGGCATTAATCTCAAATGTTGGAAATACTATTTTATTTAGTTGTTTGAGAGACACGAATTTGTCGATTTGTATCAGTTTCATTATAGTATTGCTTTGAAAGAAACTCCAGTTTTGTAAAAACTTCAACTCGTTCATAGAAAATACCCCCAGGTGGCAAGTGTTTTCCAGCGATAATTCTGATCTGTAATGTGTGGTAGAGTTTTCTTCTTTTTTCACAGAAGCAAATTTATTTATTAGTGAATCTACATAACTCATACTTCCAGCGTTTCCTTCCGATGCATCTGTATTATCGTCCTCTAAAAATATATCTAACCCATGATACTGTTGACGCTTAGATGCATTTTCTGAGGACATTTCGTCTGAGTGATCTGGATAACTATTTCCTTCAACCGGTACTGGGACTTCTTCAGTATCTGAACGTAAAATATAAGAATTGCAATGCCTCTCCAACTCGTGGTGGTGTTTGCGCTCAGCGAACCCTTGTAGCCAGTCCTGTACTTTGTACATTTCTTTCCCTTCTTCAAAAGCTCTTATAAAATTATTTAAACTGTGGGTATCTACATTGCCCATAAAAGTTGACTTCTTAGAGTCACGTGAAATGTGCACCTGATATATACCTCCCACGTGATGTCCAGTGCTATTCACAGGATTTGCAGCTGCGAAGATGGTGGTGATATCCAAATTTTCAATACACATTGAACGGTCATATCGAACATCGTACTCTCTGCATAACTTGGTAAGCATACCTTCGACGCCTGGGCTGTCCAATGCCAGAGTGTGAGGGTGGAGTCCTTCACCGGGGCTGGCGATTCTGCAAAAGGCACTGCCTTTCCTTTTGAGATGTTTCACAGTTATGGTGGTCACCCCGGCCAGCCACCCTCCTAGGGAATGTCCTGTGATGGATAGAACTAATCGACTACCATGTTGTTCGTTAGTTTTTAGAATTGCTGTTTTTATCTCATCTGAAAATGTGACTGCAGAGTTCATATGTTTCGTATATGTATTGAAATAAACACCTTTCCCGTCAATCCAGAATGATCCAAAGTTCTGAGTCCCCCGATGGGCTACGACAACTTGCTGCTCTGACGGACTCCAAAAAGCACATCCGAAGTATCCGTTAGTTAGAGAGTTGCTCTGTGCCGTAGTGAGAAGGTTCCAGTCATCAGGTAGGGCCAGCTTCCCAGTACAATTAGAGTACGACATTTCGGCGAAGACCGCTAATACTTTCAGTGAGGGGTAAGGATCCATGGCCAGTTTTCTTTTGTTATCTTCAACAGGAGCGAATGTTTTGAGGATTTTCGCCAAATCGGTACAGCTATAAATTAATCCAGTGTCGGCCTCCATGTTGAAGTGAGAGATGAGGTTCCCTGGATATATCTGCAACTTAGAAGTCAGTATTTTGTTAAACCCATTCGAAAACAGCACTGACTTGTTATAGTGGTTGACTTTTGAGTAACAATAAATGTTGTATTTCATCCTTATTGATTTAACGCCAATTTGTATGTTTTTTACAGATGAAAGGTTCCCATTAAATGCAGCTTCTGGGTCTGTTTCAGTTTTTGAACAAATTGTAATCAGCAAAGAGGACAATTAACATTTTGTTATGCTTGTCAGTTTATTACATACATACAATATTGTCTATGGACATTGTAAAGAAAGTCAAGTCGTAGTTCTATCTGCAAATTTTAATTGAAATCAGTGTCAAAACTTAAATCTGAACTAAAAATACATATCCAGTGATCAGCTATTCAAATGGCAGCGCAAAAGCAGAGTTATCTGTGAGTTTTTAGTGCTCAAACTCTTTGTTTTGATATAAAAAAACCAAACGTCAATCTGGCTAAAAATACATAACCAGTGATCTGTTATCAAATGGTAGCGCTATACCAGAGTGATCTGTGAGTTTTTTAGTGTCCAAACTCTTTATTTTGACATAAATAAACCAAATGTTAGTCACAATAACAACATAGATATAATACAATAATAACATAGAGTAGTAGTGCCAGTGTCCATCCTTTCCTACTACAAAGAACAAAATAACCGTGAAAAATGTCTGCGGACAAAAATCTTCGAAGCAAAGGACAAATGCCCGCCTCAATTAGCTTGACCACAGATGTATCTTCTCAAATTGAAATGCTAGTCGATAAAATGGAAAAAAAATGGTAACAAAACTGGAAGCTTTTAAAACGGCGATTATTTATTTATTTATTTATTTATTTATTTATTTATTTATTTATTTATTTATTTATTACACGCCCTGATGGGCTTTTACATTACAGTTTATAAGTTGAGTATAAAAACAATGAAGAAAATATAATACAATGAGAAAAGAAAATACGTAATACAATATAAAAACAAAACCGCATAATAAAATAAAAAGTACATATGTAAAAATGATAAGAAGTCTCACATTCAATATAAACAAAAAACTGCAGAAATTATGTAAATCTATTTGTGTCTAGAAGAATAAAAGTGATAGAATATGCAACATTTATACTGATTGGTTTTAAGATGAAATATATCACCTAGATTAGAATATTTATTTCCGAGACTGTGAAGTCTAGGAAACGGAGAATTTTGATAAGCTAGTGTCCTGGTGTTATTGAAGTAAAAGGGTAATAAATGTCGACATGATTTTTTGGGTACATGGATATTGATAAATTGAAGTAATTCTGGACAGTCAATTTTGTAATGCAGTATTTTATGTAACAGTATTAAATCTGTGCTTATTCTTCTTTCTGAAAGTTTCAAGAGAGAAAATTTATCCAGGAGGTAATTATAATCAATGTTTAGTATAGGAATACGCAATTTATAGTTTATGAACCTTAGAAACTTCCGTTGTATCTTTTCAATGTTGTCTGAATGAATATTGAAAAAGGGAGACCATAACGTAGAGTTATATTCAAGTTGGCATCTGACAAGGGTTTTATATAACATAATAAATGTGCCTAAATCATTAAAATCTTTTGCAGCTCTTAAAACAAAGCCAAGAGTCTTTAGGGATTTGTTGATAATATTATTAATATGACATACAAAGGTGAGTTTACTGTCGAACATAATGCCTAGATCCATAATTTCATTAACACAATTTAAATTTTCATCATTTAATGAATACTGAAAAAATATAGGATTATTTATTTTGGAAAAATGAATGAACTGACATTTATTTATGCCGACAATATGACGATCTAATTGCTAAAATGGAAACCATTACTAAATTGGTTTCCGAAGTGGAGTCACTGAAGAATACACTTCTAGAAAAGGACAAACAAATAAAGTTTCTAGAAGTCAAACTGGCAGAAGTCGACCAAAGATCACAAGATGACTCGTTGGAGTTCGCCGGCCTCATTCCAAAAAATGACGAGCAGACCTTCGATGCTATAAAACGGGTCGCTTCAATTGCAGGAGTTGATATAAAAGGAGAAGATATCGTGGAAGTGAAGAGGATCCCTGATAAACGGCCCGGAGTACCCCCAAAATTTCACGTTAAACTAAACAATCGACAAAAGAGATTCCAACTCCTTACCAACAGGAAACTTTTAAACTCAGCCACCTCGCAGGATCCAGGAAGTCAACGAATCTACATCAGCGAAATTCTCAGTCCTCATTACAAAGACCTTCTATGGAGAACAAAGTCAAAGGCAAAAGAAACGGGATTTAATTATGTATGGTACAAGGATTCAAAAATTATGATTAGAAAAAAAGAAGGAGAAAAAATTATCTACATCAAACACGCTGACGATTTGATAAAAATGGTCTAGTTGTTTCTGGAGAGCTCCAGTTCCGGTTAGTTATTGCCCGATCACCCTTCATTATAAAATGGTAAGGAGAAGCTTTACACTTATTGTTTTCAACTACAACAATAATTACCCACTTAGCTAATTCTCTATCTACAACTAGGATGAAACTCCCGGTGATTGCCACGAACAGTTGAGCTCTCATAAACAAATAAACTACTTTTTATTTTTGTATAATTATTATATCAACATGCCTTTCACAATGGAATATTTTGATGAGGAAGTACATAACCAAAACCTGTCTTACACAACTTCAGATACTAATATATGTAAACGCCTGATTGGAAATGGTATCAATACCAAAATTATGCACCAAAACATAAGATCTATAAATAAAAACTTTGATGAACTCTTAATACAACTTCACCACATAAATGTTGATTTCGACATAATCATCCTAACCGAATGCTGATTGTCAAACACTTATACACCTAAAATCCTCAAAGACTACACATCGCACAACTCAACTATTTTTGATAATCAGAACGATGGAATCGTCGTATACACAAAAAATAATCAAAACTTTACAGTAACCGAACTAAAAATTCAGAATGCAAGTTGCACACAAATAAAATACAACAATGATACTGTAATCCTGGCTATATACCGCTCGCCATCGATTCACAACATTACGCCATTCCTAAGCAGTCTTAGTTACATACTTTCAAATCTCTCCAATGCTAAAAATATTATAATAATAGGCGATTTAAATATCAACATACTACCGAGCAACCAACACCACCAAAGCCAAGACTATATTAACATGCTAGAATTTCACGGATTAGTAAGTACTGTCAACTCACCAACAAGGACGACAAATGGATCTATATCATGCATTGACCACATTATGGTAAAGACTAAAAAACCATCTAAAAGTATCGTATACCAATCAACAATCACTGATCATTATTCAACCATTTTTGCTATACAAACAGCTACCAAAATAAATAAATGTAATCTGCCTCTTGTATACAATAAAATCAATTTTCAAAATCTAATAACCAACTTTAAGAACAAATCATGGCACGAACTCTTCCAAATTAAACAATCGGAGGACGCATGGATATACTTTGTTAACTACTTGAAAAACGAATTACACAACCATTCCACGACGTTGACCAAAAATATATCTAATAAACTTAAACCCCTAAAACCATGGATTAACCATTCTATTATAAATTGCATACACAAAAGAAATACGCTACACCAAAAAACCAGAGATAATCCATATGACCAAATAACATTCAACTACTATAAAAGATATAGAAACATGTGTTGTAACGTCATCAGAAAAGCAAAAGAAATTTACTATTCAGAAAAAATTAAAGAAAGTAACAACAATCCCAAAAAATTATGGGAAATACTAAGAGAAGCCACAAACTCGCAAACTAAAAAAGAGAAACAGAGCATAAATAAACTTTCTATTGATGGACTTATTGTTGAAACCACAAAAAATCCTAAACTCGTTGCTGATCATGTAAACAATTTTTTTATTAATATTGGTCCTAATCTTGCTTCTCAAATTCCCCAGAGTGAAATCACCCGATCTACCGATACAGAGGATCAAGCAAATAACAAAAATATAAAATTTCTCTTTCAAACTGTATCAAAGGAAGACATTCTCAGGACAATTAAATCTCTAAAAAACACTTCCTCTGCTGGACCAGATGAAATTACAACCAAAATCCTTAAAATGCTGTCTTCAGATATCACATTACCTCTGGAATATCTTATAAACTTAAGCATTACACAGGGCTACTTCCCCTCTAACTTAAAACAAAGTATCGTAATTCCCATCTACAAATCTGGAAACAAGTCAGATACCAATAACTACAGACCAATTACTTTACTGAATAGCTTGTCTAAAGTTTTTGAAAACCTCATTAATGCACAACTTTTAAAATTCATCGAGAGCCATAAAATACTTTCAGAAAACCAATATGGATTTCAAAAAAATAAAAGTACCTCAGATGCCATTGCTAGTGTGACAGACTTCATTGTAAAAAGCCTTGATAAAGGAAAAAAATGTATCTCAATATTTTTAGACCTTTCTAAGGCTTTTGATACAATATCACATGTTAATCTAATTCAAAAACTAGAAAAAATCGGCATTACGGACAAAGAGCTAAACTTCTTTAGAAGCTATTTAAATGGACGCAAACAACAGGTTAAAATACAGAATACCCTTAGTGATCAGCGCTCAACTGACTATGGAATTCCACAAGGAAGCGTTTTGGGACCGACTCTGTTCTTACTGTATATTAACAACTTTTGCAACCTTGAAATTAAAGGAAAAATTGTTAGCTTTGCAGACGATACGGTCCTATTGTTCGAAGACAACAATTGGCCAGCGGTATTTAAAATAATTTAGAATGCTCAAGGTCCCATGGACCGACATGATCACCAACATAGAAATTCTCAGGCGGGCTAGAGCAGATAGGGAACTGCTTACATTAATTAAAATCAAGAAAATTTCATATCTGGGTCATATACTTCGAGGGGAGAAGTATCACTTGCTCCATTTAATATTGAAAGGCAAGATAGAGGGTCGCCGAGGGCCTGGTAGGAGACAAATGTCTTGGCTGCGAAACATACGAGAGTGGACCGGCATTAGAAGTGTGGAGGAGCTATTCCGGGCAGCGCAAGACAGAGAGACCTTTTCAAGAGTGATCGCCAACGTCGGGGGGACCTGATAAGGCACATAAAGAAGAAGAATTTAAAAAAGCTGAAAGAAATATTAACTTCGTTAAAAAATGGTTAGGTATCAACACGCTTACCCTTAACACGAAGAAAACCAAATATGTCACTTCAAGCATCAATACTACAGGCCAACCTAATGATGATTATTCCATTAAAATACATAGATGTACGAATTCCAATGAATGCAGTGAGTGCCCCAGTATAGAGCGCACATCACAGATGAAGTACCTAGGGCTCACCATTGACCCATACCTCAAATGGAATCTACACACACAGAATATTGCAAATAAAATTAGAAAAACAATACACTTCTTCAGATCCATTAGGAACTTTCTTAACTCACAACTTCTAAAAACGATATATTTTGCAATCACCCAATCGACCGGCCGTAGCGCAGCGGTAAGACGCTTGACTCGCGCACCGAAGGTCGCGGGATCGAATCCCGGCGTGGCAAATAAATTTTATTTGATTAATTTGTGTTATTTCACAATTTATTCATTTAAAATAATAAATAGTATATTTGCGGCACGTTCCAGAGTGGAAGATACTCTCTGTATCGCCCTGGTGTAAGACCACCATTCAGAATTGAAACGTTGCTTGAAACGGCATTAGCCGTGTTTGGTGACCAGATCTGAATAGCCAGGTACTTCCCCACCTTCCTCTTCCCTATCTCCTTCCTCTCCCCACTACCCTCAGCCTCACAACATACTCCAATTGGGGATGCCATAGTCTCACTGGCTTCAGACGGGAGCAGTTGGGACTCTTGTGAGGTATTCATGTAAAAAAAAAAAAAAAAAAAAAAAAAAAAAAAAAATCTATCCTTGAGTATGGTATCATTGCATGGGGAGGGGGTACTTTATCAGCTCTAGATCCTGTTGAAAAGGCGCAGAAAACAATTATGAAAATTATTCTCAAACTTCCTCTAACTGCAAACAGTGACTTAATATTTAATATAATGAGAGTATTTGATGTTCGACAGATATATGTAAAAACTATCCTCATGCATCTCTTTAAAAACAAACACGTACTTTACGAAAAAAATATATACTTAAGATTTACACGTAATTCTAACAAAGACACATTGCAAGTTCCAGCACTCTCCACCACCTTTGGACAACGTAGTTTTAGATACTTTGCCACAAAAATATTCAACATGCTTCCTGATAATATCAAACTGAGTCAAACACAGAAAGAATTTAAAAAAAATGTTAAAATTTGGATATGTTCTAATGATCGATCCTTTACTGGTGCCCTCACCCAAACGCCTTGTCATTAATGGTTATTGTCTTCAATCAATTAATACGTCAATGGTTATTGTAGTAATAAAATTGCTGTTTTTGAATTGTGTATCAGAAACAAAGTATTGCTGTATAAGAACATATATTATACATTCATAAGTAAACCATAGACAAAATTGCGAGAAACAATTTTACTAAAAATTCTGCCTCAATACAGGTTCGCCTAGTGAGGCAGACTATGCGCAACTTAAAATATATATTATGTTACTTCTATATAACAGTTCTTACCTCCATATCTTTTTTCCTATTTTGATACAGCTTTATTGGCATCAATTATTATTATAACATTATTCTTATAACAATGTTGTTAACTTATAGATATTTACTTACTAATGCATCATTCATTACCTTATGTTTTTAACTTTGTAAGTAACATGTTATTGTCATTAAAATTATGTTATTATTACTACTGTGTAAAAGAAAAGGAAGAAAATAAAAAGGGAAAATGTAACCAATACCGACTGTAATATGATATTATATAATGTATTCATATATTATTTGGATGAAATAAATAAATTTAAAAAAAAAAAAAAATTAAAAATTAAATTACAATTTGATAGAAAGCTGAAATGCACCTAGAATTAGCGTTTAAGGCAAACCTTTTAATATTATTGTAGAAAGCAATCACTTTGTGGTTTGACATATTATAATAAAATAAAATACTTTTTTGTTTAAAACCACGAGTTTTTATTTAAAACTTAATTAATTTTTATTTAAAACTTTTTATTTTTATTTAAAACTTAATTTAATTTATTTTTTGTTTAAAACAACGAGAAAAATTCGCGGTTTAAAACTATTTTATTTTATTATAAACCCTTTAATTGTCATAAAAACCAGGATCATTGGAAAGAAACTTTCTCGAAAGCAACTGATTGTATTTCACTGGTTTCAACATGGCTAAAATACAACAAACTCATTTTAAACTATAGCAAAACATTTTACTTTCCTTTTTATAAAACTATTAAAAATAAACCTAAAGACAACCTTAAAATTAGAATCCATAATATTAGTTGCAATCAAGAAATATGCTTCATGTGCAACGAACTCACTATTGTCGAAAATATAAAATATTTAGGAGTATCAATAGATATAAATCTTAATTGGAAATCACATATTAATCAAATCACTTCTAAATTAAGATATCTTACCTACATATTTTATAGACTTAAAGAAGTTCTAAACATTGAGAAATTGAAAATGATCTACTTTTCCCTGGTGCAATCTTCAATCACTTATGGCATTATAGGATGGGGTGGTGCACTTGATACAATTATTAAGCCTCTACAAATAATTCAAAAACACACAAGTAAAGTCATATATAACAAAAATAAAACATACTCAACCAACTTATTGTACAAAGAAACTAAAATATTAAATATACGTAAATTATTTATATTACAAACTTTGAAATATGTATTTAAAAACAAAAATAATTTCGAAATAAATGAAAACAGAATGAGCAAAAGAATAAATAATATATTTTACACCCCACAAACCAATACTAAATTATTGCAGACACATAGCAGTTTCATTGGTCCTAGTCATTGACGTATGATATCTAGACGCGCCCTGTGAAATGCAAAATGACCCCAGAAGCCAGCAAAAGCAGGCTCACGGCCCATTTATGAGAAAGTGCCTGCATTGTTTTGCACCGTTTAGATCGCATAGTGCTTTGTGTTGTACCTTTTATCGGTCTACAAGGTCTACACCGAAACCAATTTGTGTTCCAGCCGTCCGCACCGGAGTTAATTTTTTCAAACACAAAAATATCTAACTTCCGAATGTTGTACAAAGTACACACCGCGGACTTTATTTTTGAAAATGTAGTCAGCTATCTGACTACAACAAAAAAATAGACCTTACATATGTCTTTTAGACAGCGTTTTCATAAACGTAATAATGTTACAGAATTACTTTTGTTGCCATCAAAGTTTCCTACGTCATCAAATCACCGCACTGCCTGTGTTCGACTACTAATACATACAAGGAGGGCTAATATCACAATTTGGAAGAGTTTTCAAACTTTTTTAAAGCGCGACCCGCTTTTAATAATAAAATAAATTATATTATTTCCATAAATTATAATTACATAAATTCACCACCAGCTGTTTTTTAGGAATGATCAACCTTTTTAGTCGAAGTATTATTAATGTATCCATTATTATTATGTACTTATGCGGACCTTGGTGGGAGGGTATGTACAACATAACCTGGTTAACTTTTTTGTCGGTGGAGTCGCAAACCTGCTTTACATATTATAAAACAATATTTGTTTAATTAAATTATCAAAGAGGGTAAAAAAAAGCCGCAGCTGAAAATTTTATATCCGCAATGCCAAAACAATGAATGATATCGATTTTTTTCATTTGGAAATGTTAAATTTTGGCGGTTGATTCAAAAAGGGCAAAAATTGCCAGACAAAATTTTTACTACGTTCAAGGTCAAACCAGTAAATGGTGTTAGTTTATTTTCGTTTGTAATTACAATATTTATAAGTACAATATTTCGTCAAGATAATTTTTGTTATTTTGTAAAACGGAAACCTTTAAAATACATAAAACACAGATTTTAACAAAAAAATCGTTGCAAAATTCTTTAATTAAGGTCGCAAGTTAAACAATTAACAATTACAATTAACACTTATAATTTAATTGTATGAAATTTCCCCCGATAGATAAAAATCGTAAGATATACTCCAAAAAACATTATTAACACGTATTACAAGATATATAGGTATACGAAAAATTTCGTAATTCATTGTTTTTTTCAAATCCTTTTTGAGACATTTTCCGTGAGATTTTTGTCCTATTTCAAACGAGTCATGTTTTTAAGAATAGCGCGCTCCCTCTAACACTCGTATTTACGTATCTCCCCTTCCTCTTCTTTTTGAGCGCTTACTACTGGGCTTTAAGTATCCACTAATTTCAGTATTTTTTTTTATTTATTATACGCAAAAAACTTAATGTTTTGAGTAGCTGATTCAAAACTTTAAAAAGAAATTATAGTTTTTGGCTAATACCTTTTGCAAAACGGAACAGAAGCCTTTGAATATTTTTAGCGCAATTTTTTGATATTTTTTTGTAGTCAGTCCGAAAAGCAGTAAATGGGCTTACGGACCGCTGGTTGCTCATCACTGTGTTAATGATGAGCAACTAACTTGGGTAGCCAACTTGGGCGGTAAAAAGATGATTTTTTCGTAAATGTTTTCAAGCAAATGATGATTGGTTTTTTTAATAAACTCATTAAGCTTACGAACCAACAGAAAAAAAATGCAGACGCATCTGCCGCCAAGACCTGGACAAACATCACTCCATTAACCCGGGCACCCCTGCTTAGTCACCAAACGTAGCGAATCACTTGGGGTGACCTATGGCAGAAGCGTTGGTTATCCAATAAATGGTTCCCGAGGCGGCGGTACCCATACTGGCCTCCGAAATTGAATCGCTTGTCAAAATAAAGTAAAAAAATATTTTTTTCCAATTAAATTTATGAATGTCTCGTGACCCCCACTTTGAAAACCACTGTATACAGCACGGCTTGTGGATATTGTTCATGCGGCCAATCCGTGAACAACTATTGATGTATTAGTTTGACAGAATTACACAATAGGATAACTTGGCGGTCAGTTGTTTATTGCCGGGAACTCTGTATGCAAGACGGCGGAATTGGAAGGAGAGTTTTGTTGCGAAATTACTGTTACTGGTGTTATTTTATTCTGATTGTTACTATGAGAGGGCTTGTCTAGGGTATACTTGGTCGAAGGTCCTAGTACATTTAACCTTCTACCACTACAAACTCAAATGATAAATAAAATGATAAAATATGTAAAAGAGGTAAAATTATGGCTGAATAATGTAGACATATAAAAAACGCTTTTTCTATAAATTTATCCATCCTTCTACAACTCACTTTCTGTAACTTTCTAAACTGTAGTACAATATGTTTTCTGTTTATTTATAATAACTAAAAAAAAAAAATATTAAAATCAGTATGTTCTTCTCCATATTTTTAATTTTATTTTTATAATTGCTAAAAAAAACCTGTTTCACTTATTCTACCTATGTAATACTAACTTTTTATACTAACTTTATATTTTATATGTTTTTTTTAATGTCTATTTTATACTTTGGGTACTTGGAAACATAGTATTTTGTTTTAATATTACCCACAACCAGGCAGTGCCTTTGTGGGTTTTCATTTCTTGTTCATACTAATTGTTATTATATGTTTTATAATAACAATTATTACAATTTTCCGGAACAGAACGAGCTTATTTTGGGATGCGTATAAAAAAGAGGTAGTATATTTGTTGCCTTTTGTGACTATAAACTTTGAGGTTACTTAAGTCATTCCTCGATATTCATAGCCCATAATAATCAGAATTCATAACAAAGTAGTCAATACAATAAAAAACGCACCTTAAGAAAAACTGCTCACGTAATTAATGTATGCCTCCTACGGAGCCTACTTTTTTGAGCGTATTTTGCACAATATGGTGCATCGCTTTAACATCAATTCGTATAGAAACATATATCTTTTCTCTGTACTAGTTAGGTAGGCATGGATCTAATTATATCTTAAGAAAATAGAGCAGTTTTGTGTTTATTGTTATTTTTTTACACAAATAATAAAAATTCAAAATTCAAAAATTCAAAATTTAGGCGTATTAGATTTATCAAAAAGTGTGTACATAAAAATGCAAAAGTCGGTCATTTTAAATACATGTAGGATTACGAAAGATTTTTTAAATATTTATATTGAGGGATCAGTAGGATTTATCGGACCAGTTAGGATTTCATCAGAGCCGAACCCTCTGATATGAAAATATCTGGAGTCGGTGAAATATTTTCCCATTATGTTTCTGGTGGATTGACGTATTGTTCTTGTATTGTTTTATATTTATTATACTTATATAGTGCACTAACATTGCGTGAATTTACTAGATATTCATTTGTGGAAAAGTGTGTGGAAGGGTTTAGTTTTTCATTTGGGAATGATTTAACCCGGACATAAAATCTGGAGCACCGTAAAAATATGTAAAAGGAATAGTAAGGTATATGCTTATAGATTAATTGAAAATAGTCATTTAGCATAATGCTTCAGAAATTTGCGTTAATTTTTTTCAAAAGCGGTGTTATTTTACTTTGTAGGTATTTTCAAAAAAATCGGAAATACTTGTTGCAAATTATGTTGCGTAATACAAAGAATAAGTACATATATTATCATTGAAGAAGAAGATAACACTAATAATCTAAACGAAAATATGAAAGAGAACAAAACAGAGAAAAAGATAAGGGTCGCAACTGGGACTCGAACCCAGAACCTCGGGACGTGCGATTTTACCAATTCAGTAATTGCCACCTTCCGTCAAACCGTCATAAATTCAATCTCATATTTTAAAAATAATAATTATCTAACAATAATGTCTTCGAATAATTTTTCAATATCATGGGCTTTATCATGCCTTTTTTCATTGGAAATAATCATTCAAAGAACTGGTTTGTAACCTAGATAGCGTCTCGGATAAATATATCCGATTTTATTTATATGGAACATATTATATTGACCTTTTTATAGTGACATATATTATCAATTATAGAGCATTGAAGATATTTGGAGAATTACCATAAGAAATAAAATTAGAAGAGGCATAAAGGCATTTAAAATTAAATTGCGAAGAAATGTGATTGATTTGGTATAGATGTTATTTTAAGTTTATGTATATTTATGGATTGTATTAGGACATAGATAACTATGTACCTATTTAAAATACCGCAATAATCAATAAACAAATAAAATTTTCTTACCTTTGTTGAAAGTTTGTCGATGCGATATTTACACTTAAGATGATGGTTTTATAATAACTAATAACACTTTGATATTTATAGATGATTTTTACAAATTCACGAACTTCTCAGTTACAGTTAGAATAACTATTATGGGCGTTGTAATTTGGTTAATGTTTTTTGATTATCTGTGATATTTCTTATGTTATTATTAATTTTATTTAAATCACTAGTGTATCTTTATTGATTTAAATATAAAACTGTTAATGTAGTTTATTAATTAAAATATATGTTTTTAAGTTTATGATGATATGACCTAACTGAAAGGCGTATTGAACGACAATACATTCGTTTAATCAGGTATTTTAAGTGTTATCAGTAATTCTTATCATTATGACTTATCAGACCTGATAAGTTATGATTAATCGATGAATCATTATGATTTATTTGTAATAAATTACTGACTTTTAGATACGATGGAATTTAGATAAGAGGAACGGATACGTGGCCTTTTTTCATATAAAACTTACATTTTTAGTTGGCCCAGAATACCCAAACAAACTGAATAATTATTTTTTTAATCAAAAATGAAGCAAATATTTAGTACGAGTATGTGCTTCTTTATTTGTTTGTGTTTTAAATTATAAAATATGAGCCTTCAAATGATTAATGATTTAAAGGCAACTTTGGCAATTATTTTGGAGTTAGTGATATAAAAACATTTTAAACGATTTTACAAAATTCCCCCTGCTATTCCCTACCGCAGTGGTCTTCAACCTTTTCGAGCCGGCGCGGGCGTATCCCTTAACTCTTACTACAAATTTGTTGTTCCCCGTACCCTCGATCTATCTTTTGTACACGTGGTGTTTCATTTGTAATTTTTAATAATTTCTTTATTATGATCATGATTTTAACAATCAAGTCACACAAACACATTTTACGCAATTTTATACAGAGTGTAACACGACTTCAGGCATTTTTAACCAGTGACTCTACATGCGTGCCACGTTATTGCGTATCCCCAATTTGGCTTCGCGTATCCACAGGGGTACGCGTACCACAGGTTGAAAACCATTGCCCTACCGCGACTGACGTCTCACTTGCATCTCTTCGTCTGCCCCTCCTTCGTCACCCATCCCCTGCGGAGTCCTTTCCCATGCGTCCCGCGTCCCCTTCCCTTCTCGAATTCCTCTTCCACCTTCCTTGTCTTCCTACACCCCCCTCCCGTTTTCTCTTCCTGCAGCTAAACTATATGAAATACGCTCATTTACAAACAACTCGCGCGCCACCTATTGTAATTTTTACATACAAATTTTATCCTTATACTTAACAAATTTTCGCGGGCGTGCGCACAACATCTCCCCAAATATTCATCGCAATAGGATGAATGGTACAGGAAATAATTATATTCCGAAACCTTCGCGAGTATGCATACAACGAATCACAAATAGTATGGGAATGCATAAGGGACAGACAAAGAAATATTCATTTTATTAAACGACTTCGAAAAGGAGGAGGTTATCAATTCGACGGTATTTTTTTATTTATTTTTTTATGTTTGTTACCTCAGAACTATCGATTGGGTAAACCGATATTGATGATTCTTTTTTATTAGAAAGCTGGTGCTTCCCGTGTGGTCCCATTTTAATTTGGTCCAGTTCTGACAATGGCATCCATGGAAAAACCATATATGTCTTAAATTTGCAATAAGTATGTGCGCGACAAATGGACGAATAACTCAATATTACGCCAACAGATTTCGATGAATCTTTTTTTGAAGTAAAACTTCTTTACGCACGCTCGTCACTAAAAATCAAAAAATAAACAAAAATTTTAACAAAACAAAAAACGACTTATAAAAATGCACTAAAAAGTAAAAAAATAATTTCGTACGATTGTTATTTTTGGAGTCGGTGTCAGCCAAAATCTCCACATCTCACCTATAACTACCTATGTATGTAGTTACCTTGGCTGACACCGAATCCAAAAATAACAATCGTATGAAATTATTTTTTTTACTTTTTAGTGCATTTTTTGAAGTCGTTTTTTGTTTTGTTAAAACTTTTGTTTTATATTTTGTTTTCGTAAATATTTTTTGTGGATTTTCTATAATCATCTTTGAAAATATCTAAAACGCCCGCTAAAGTCGTATCATTTTTATTTTTTTTTACATTAGCTCCACAGAGGAGGAGCTGAGGAAAATAATTTCCCTTAGGGCCTATGTCATATTTAGGGATGCTGTGATGAGGGTATTTTTAGGGAAAGGAAGGAGATGAAGTAGTGGGAAAGAAAAAGGTATGAGGGGTGGGTAGAAATTTAGGGACAATGTGTCCAGGAGTGACGGAACCCATTCCTTCAACCGCGGTGCAAGGGAATGGATCAAGAAAGTCTGGCTTGAGAAATCAGAAGATCTCCCTCAACCAGTCTCTCCCGATCCGGCCTGCCGTGCAGCTGGTAGGCAGACGCATCCGCCGCCAAGACTCGGACAAACCTCACCCCATGAACCCGGGCACTCCAGCTAAGTCACCAAAAGTAGCGAACACTCAGGGTCACCTATGGCAGAGGTGTTATAGTTATCCAATAAATGTTTCTCGGGGCAGCAGTACCCATACCCGCCTCCCAAATCATTGTTTTATTTCAAAGATTTTTTTATTATCCGTGTTTGATTTTAGAGCTACCGCCAAAAATTCTCCACAGACTTTCCTATTTGGATCTACCATTGAGAGCTCATATTTAACCTCTCTTTCTTTTACATGCTTTGATTCCAAAAATGAGGGAGAGGTACATACTAACGACCAGCCGAACATCCAAATAATGCATCAACAAACATTATCTGCCCATTCACCGGCGAGTATATCCTCACGTAGGCGAGCGACAATCATTTTAGTATAGATGTCCACGGGTTTAATCAATCGACACGAGCAGATATGCTCGTGTGACGTAATGTTCGGACTGCTCGCGGCGAACATGCTCACCTGTGAATACACCGCTATTACAACAATATTGCGAAATTTTGGAAATTTGGAAGGGGGTATTGAGTCCCGTACCCACCTGCGCCAAAAATGTTTCTTTTATATTTTTGATTCCTTCGTGGTTGGTTCGGTAAGTGCGTTCGTAATAAATTGTTTATATGTTTGTTTGATATATTATTGTAATTCGTTTACGATTTCGGTAACTTAAATACTAATTCTTGTTTTGGTAAAACTTTACCTAACGGCCGCAAGCCGCTTCACTTTTAATAGGCATACCTTTGATTATATAATGTCTAGATCATAGGTTCTCAACGTGGGCGATAACGCCCCCTTGGGGGCGTTTCAGACCTTCAGGGGGGCGGTAGAAGACCAAGAGAAAATTGGGGGGCGTTTCAGACTTTCAGGGGGGCGGTAGGAGACCCCATCCCACCCCATCAGTGCTCCAGATAGTTCGCCGACAGGACGTACGTCTTTTTCGCCACGCGCGTAATTTTAAAATTATTAATATCATTTACAAGTTTATCCTAATGGATATCAAAGAGGAAACGAGTGCGCTTCGTTTGCTAACGACAGGCGGTCGCAAGTACCCGAAGTGGTCCCCAAGAGAAGTTTTCTCGAATATAGAAATCAAACACGCCCTCATAAGCGTTGGAAAGCGGGAGGCCTTCAGAGGGAATACGATCTGTTAGATTTTTAAAGTTAGTTAAGTGCGAGGTCGAGTGGCCTATCGAGCTTACGTGTCTGAAATCGAGGAAAACATCATGCATGATCCCAAGATTTTTTAGCACTATATAAAATCCCTTCGGAAGGATGGTGGTCTTGAATATACCGTGATGAAAGGTAATCAGGAATTTCGTGGCTTGGGTGTGGCTAACGCATTTGCTGATCGTTTTCAAACGGTCTACAATAAAGACCCTCCACTTGTAGACATTATTAATGCGGCCATATTTAATACCAGAGGAGATTCAAACGTCAATTAAGATATATTAACGGAATCTGACGTTACGAGTGCCATAAGTCTCATGAAGAACTAACACTTCATCGAACCAAACTTCGTTCCCGTATTTTTTTATTGAAGGGTTCGCCGAGTTCATAAAAACGCCATTATGTCTTATCTTTAACTTAGCTATGTATTAGTTCTTCCACTTTTCCTGATGTATAGAAAACTTCCAAAATATGTTCTATTTTTAAGAAAGGTTCGAAAAAGTTAATCGAAAATTATAGACCAGTTGCCATACTATCAGCTCCTGCTAAACTATTTGAAAAATGAATTCATAAATTCCTTACGCCTCAGACATCGTCCCCGGCATAGTTTCAGGAAAGGAAGATCCACTGAAACCAATCTAAAGGTTTTTACCGACTATGTTGCTAGGTCCCTAGACAGTGGATACCAAGTAGACTCTTAGTATAATGACTTCTCAAAAGTCTTTGATATTGTGAATCACGATTAATCACAAAATTCATTAGTCACAAAACTTTCCCGGATTTTTCCCTTCGAATGTTAAAGTTTTTTTAAAGTTACAAGTTGAATTTCTTGTTTTTTCTGGGGTTCCCCAAGGATCGATCCTAGGGTCTCTTCTCTTTTCCATTTTCATTAATGACATTGCTAAATTATATCTTCTATTGGGAAATATTGAGGAATGCCTGCGCCTTCAAGCTGATGTTGATAATATTTCAGATTGTAGTCAACGAAACCAGCTTCATTTCCATGTCTTTAAATTCGTAGTTCTGACTTTTACCAGAGCATTAGTCTCACCTACTACGGTTATACTATGCTCGGTCATAACCTCAGACGAGTTTCTAATATAAAGGATCCTGGGATTGTGTATGAAAGTAAGTTGACATTTTGCCCTCAAATCGAAGGAGTGTGCCAGTCGGCCTTAAAAATATTAGGGTTTGTTCTCCGAACCATCAGAGTTTTTCGGGATACCCGTTCTCTGAAGATATTATACTTCTCCCTGGTCCACAGTAGGCTGAAGAGTGGTTCGCTTATCTGGAATCCTTATGAGGTGGGGTGCTCCCTCATATTGGAGAGGGTTCAAAAAAGTTTCTAAGATTTATCTACATGAGGAAGTATCCCGAAATCTATCTATGGCTCTACCCAACGAACTTTCTTCTGGGCATGCTGGGACTTCACTCCCTGCAGCTCGGAAGAGAGGGGTATGCCGCCACCCACTTATTCAGACTGCTGCGAGGCTATATTGAGAACTCAGCCATTTTGGAGCGCGTGAGTCTCTATGTTCCAGATGACTATCTTAGATAGCGTCATCATAGATTATTCTATCTTCATGTCTGAAGGACTAACCAGCCAATGGTTCTCCCGGTAGAGAGTAGAATATTGTGTGGTCAATATAATTGCGACGAAAATTGCTTTTTTGCGATTTAGGGGGCGCTAGAAAAAATAATACTCTCAAAGGGGGCGGTGGGCAAAAAAAGGTTGAGAATCTATGGTCTAGATAGAGCGCTTGAGCGACGAAACGCCAAAAAAAATATCAGCCAACTGTTGGCTCATAAGCTCGTCCTGCCCGCTCAGTGGCGACACTAACGTTGTGCGGTAAACACGTGTTGTGTGACATTTGAAAATGACGATTTGCGCTATAACAGTGTGAAGGAATTACAAAGGTCGATTGAAAACAATTAAAATGTTACCTATCATCGGTAAGTTACCTTTAAATAACCATTTAGTTAAAGAAACAATTCAGTTTTAATAGTGTAATTTGGTTTGACAGTTTGGTCTTAGGACAACGCCATGTTTACAGGGTTGCCTGTTCTTCAAATTAAATTTTCCCATGAGTGCGTTGTTAATTTTAAAATTGGTTTTTAATAATTTCCCTAAAGTACAGTATATATAATATAATAATATTATAAATGTGAAAGTTTGTCTTTGTGTTTAAGCATTTGTAAATTATTATAAGCAATAATTATCAGCCTGAAACACTCATCTACATTGAAAAAATCTTCCGAGAAAAGATAATTGCCGCCAACTGGACTTGAACCCGTGTCCTTCTGATTGCCGGTCAGGTGCTCTTGACCACTGAGCTATGGCGGCTTATCTAATACCCGCCAAATAATTCAATATATACTGGTGTTTCATTCAACAATTACTTTCTTATTACATTTTTCCACCTGAAAACAACCAACTTTATTTTTTGTGAGAGAGGTATTGTTAATACTAAATCTCTCGCTAGGTGGCGTTGAGACAAATTTGTCTACATTTTTTGGTGAAATACTTTAAGTTAACTTAAAATATTAATTATTATTTTTAATTGATAAACTAACGTTTTTTTAAGACAAGATTTTTATGCATAGCACAAAGGGTAACAATTATTATAAGCAATAATTATGAGCCTGAAACACTCATCTACATTGAAAAAATCTTCTTGTTTGTAAATTATTCGCGTTGACACTATATTTAAAAAGTTATGAATACGAAATTTGTTTATCTATTAAAATTACAAAAAAATGTGACAGGTTTGTTTGGTGAAGTATGAAGTTAACTTTTTATTTTATTCATACATATTTTACAGAATCCCTAATGATTCTATATTAAGAAGTAAGTGGATATAAATAATAAGAAATATTCGCTGAGAGGATGTTTGGCAACCAGCTTAAACAACTGTTATTTGCTCTGATCAAAACAACTGTTTAACTTAATTTTTTTTAAATGTATTTTGTCTTTTTTATATAACTAAATTAAACCGTTTCTAATGCTTTTCGTTGTCTTTATTTGTTAAAAATAATCAAATAAAAATAAATCTCTTTTAAAAAAAAAATCATTATATGTATGTAGAAAACTATCTTACTTAAATGAATTCAAAATTAAACAAATATTGGCCCCGCAAAATCGAAACATATTTTTTACCCACTTTTATGGGAAATACTCGGGAGCTGGTATCACTCAGCGCGACCGCAGCGCCTGTAAAACTATAGAAGTTACGCATACTAGTGTGCGTATCACACACACTAGTGTTTAAAATCTGGCCTGTTGTTTTTGTCGGAATTACAGCGCAACACTCTTGACTTTTGACTTTTGAAATAATGGCGTTCAGAGCACCGGGCCAATTTAGGCCCCTTTCTCTTTCATCGTGAGTTATTAAATGGTTGTAGAAGTGTGATTTTAGGTGTTTTTGTTTAATTACTGGGGAGTTTGGGATGGGGGAGGGAGGGGGAAGGTGAAGTTTTTGGGGTGGGGTAAGAGGTGATGGGGGGTAAGAGTGAGAAGGGGGGGGCTTTGGGGGGGGGGATGGAGGAACAAGGGGGAGGGGGTGGTAGATCGGTGGGTGGGAGAAGTGGTAGACTGAGGGGTGAGGGTTGCGTTGGGCTTGCCGGAGGTGTGAGGGGGGGGACGTTTGTTGTTAGGGGGGGATTGTTTGGAGTTTTTGAGGATGAACGGGGGGGGAGGTTTCTTTAGACGGACTCGTTTGCGGGATGGTTTGAGGGGTTCCCAGGCCTTTTTGGGGCCTGAGTTGTCAGAAGTTGGTTGGATTGACTGGGTGTCGCTGGGGTGTGAGGAGACGGAGTGGAACCTTTGCCCCCTGGTTGGGGGGTTGGGGGGGAAGGTTAGGCCGGAGGTGTTGAGCGAGAGTGAGCCGTGAGGAGAGGTTTGGGGGACGGTGGAGGGTCGGTTTGTTTGGGGGGTGGTGGGGTGTTGATCGGTTGGGGGGGCAGTCAGGGGGTGAGCGGTTGGAGGGGTGGTATGGGGTCCATCGGTTTGGGGGGTAGATGGTGGGCAGACGGTTTGGTTGTCGGTAGGGGGGCGGGTGGTAGGGGGGAAGCTAGGGGGGGCATTGATTTGGGCAATGGGGGGGCAATCGGTAAGGGGTGCGGTGAGGGGGCGGTCTGTTGGGGGGGCGGTAGGGGGTCGGTTGGTTTGAGGGGCAATGGTTTGGGGGGTGAAAGGGGGGTGGTCGGTTTGTAGGGCAGTGGTGGTGATATCGGTTTGGGGGGGGGGGTAGGGGGGTGGTTTGGGGAGGTTGGCTGGGGCGAGCTTGGGGGGGGATTCAATGAGGAGGTGAGTTCAGCGTCGGGCTGGGGTGAACTGCAGGGGGAGAGGGTACGGGAACTCTTGTGGTGTTTGAGCATGAGTAAGAACACATGGTCTTGGTCTTCTAGGGACATGTTGTCGGGGTCGGGGTGATTGTCGAAGAAGGAGAGTACCTCGGGGGGAGGGAGGGAAAGCATGATGGATTTGTTGAGAGAAAGACGGTGGGGATTTTTAGGATTATTAGTGAATTTGCAAAAGAATTTACGACTTGGAGGGTCTTGCTGGAGTGGCACAGGGTCTGGACAGAACAGTGGTGATGGTGATGATGGTCTGAGTGGAGATTCGGTGGTGGTCTCATGCGGGGTAGTCCTATGGCGAGCGATGAGCCTTACTCTTCTTTCAGGCGGTATCAACTCGAGCCTCAGACACGGGGAAAAAACTGAATTGCATGAAAGTTCAAACCACTGAATTGACTGAAGTTATTTGCGGGAGAAGGCACTGAATGTAGGAAGACGTGAACCCGGTAGGCGGGTGATCGTTGGGCGCGAGACAATACCGTTTTTGGGCGCAACACTCTATCTAGACATTATATAATCAAAGAGGCATACATTTAAAGAAATAAACTACCCATAAACTTAATTTCCACAAGAACCATCGGTTTCAGTCGAAAAAGGCGGAAAAATATGCATTTAAATTTATATTTCATAAAAAACTTTTTTGTAAGTAATTTTTCCTTTACGAATGACATTTCATGATGTATTATTTCCATTTTGAAGGGGTACCAATTTTTAAATATTAATAATGGTTGCCATACCCGAAAAATTATTACCTCAAGAAAAACATCCCAGTTTTCTAGTAGTTTAGCGGCTACGCTAAGTTTGTGTAACATGGTTTGTGATACAAAAGAAAGTGCCCCTTTATAACGCCTGCTCGCGTCAAGGCAAAAAAAACATTCCAGTTTTCAAGTAGTTTAGCGGCTACGCTAGGTTTGTGTAACATGGTTTGTGATTCAAAAGAATATACTCCAATTATGTATTTATTCAGAACATGAAAATTTGTATGGTGCAACCTTTAGTATCTTCCTCGAATATGTGTGATTTTTTGCGATATGGCAATCTTTTTTAATATTTATCGATTGGTACCCTGGAAATCGGTCAGTATGCAACATAAATAAAAATGTAATAAGAAATGTCAGCCGTAACGAGAAATTACGTACAATTTTTTTTTATGAAATATAAATTTAAATGCATATTTTTCCACCGGTTCCGACTAAAACCGATATTTTTTATGATAACTAAGTTTAAAAGTAGTGTACTTTTCAAAATCTGTTCTTAATAAAAGTGCGGCGGCTTAGGGAAAAATTAATCTTGTTTTTTTTTATTGGTTTTATATTCGAGCATTCTGTAACAAACTAGAGTCAAACCAATTGTTCATTTTACATTGTTATTTTGTTTTGAATTTTAGTCCACACTAACTTTTGTAAAATTTCACAGATAGGTTTTCTACTACGCTACGGACCGGAGCCATTGAAACTATGGCTCCCTTAAGAGGGCATTACCAGCGGCCGAAAATTCAAATTTCATCAAAAGACGGCCTCACGATCGGAAGTTTTTTAGAACGAGATAGAAATACCACATTCGCTCCGCCGCAAGCAGCATGTCCCACTCAACTGGCGATATCTATAGGATGGTTCAGACGACATCGATATTGAAATCTCGGTTCCAGCTTTTTCCGAATAAGTAGTTATTTGTAATTTGTTTACCGAAGTGCATAAACATAAATAGATACAAGTGAAATGCGTAAAAATAGTGGGTATAAAATAGGTACTTACGTAATGTACAAATTTCTTGATTTTTGAAATGTTTTTACGAGTATTCTGTTGTTGTTTTTTAATTGTATTTCTACTGAGTGATATTCAGTTTGATTGTAAGAAATATCTCATTTTTACATATTTATTCTTCTCACAATAGGTATTATCAGTAATTTGGGAGGCGGGTATGGGTACTACCGCCCGGGAAACAGGGAGATTATTGTTGGTAATCTAAATTAAACTGAATTTCAAAAACCTCACCCCATGTACCTGGGTTCATTTATTTGTCCGGATCTTGGCAACGGATGCACCTGCCCACCAACTGCATGGCAGGCCGGATCAGGAGAGACTGGTTGGACCTGGGAGATCTTTTACCTACCCAGCAGCACTCTCCGAAACATCTCCTTACAGTGGGAGGGATAGATTTTTTCATGTCCGTCACTCTTGGACTGACCCCCAGATTCCTACATGCCCCTGATACCTTTTTTCTTCCCAGAATCCCGAACCCAATTTGGGAAACGGAACTCAATTTGGACCCCTAGGTTCCTACCACTCCTGGTACCTTTTTCCTTCCCAGAATCCAGAACCCAATTTGGGAGGCGGGTATGGGTACCGCCGCCCAGGAAACCATTTATTGGATAACCAACACCTCTGCCATAGGTCACCCCAAGGGGTTCGTTTCGCTTGGTGACTTACTTGCCCGGGTTCAAGGGATAAGGTTTGTTCGAATCTTGGCGGCGGATGCGTCTGCCCACCAACTGTGTGGCAGGCCGGATCGGAAGAGACTGGTTGAAGGAGATTTTTTGACCTCTCCTGCAGGATTCTCTCGGAAGCCTTGCACTGCAGTGGTGAGGATAGACTCATACATCCTTTTGGATACACCGATCCCAGATTCCTACCCACCCCTCATACCTTTTTTCCTTCCAAGAACTTCCTCTCCTTCCTTTTTCTAAAAAGACCTTCGACACAACATCCCCAAAGATGACATATTTATTCTTATTATGAAATATTTTCCTGTATGGAGCTAATGTCAAAAAAAGTAAAATGTATTTTTAACATTTATATTTTTACCAAAATTATGTAATTCAACTATAAATAAAGATAACCCAAAAAACAGCAGCATTATAATAAAAAATATGTAAAATATAGCAACAAGCATATATTTTAGTATAGTCTACATAATATATGTACAGAACTTGAAAATATAAAAACAGTAGGACTGTTAGTAGTTGTACAGTGAAAACAGACCGCAATACAATAATGTGAAGGTTGTCCAAGAATTAACTACCTTTGCTCGTTGTTTCTCAAAATATGGTGGCACTAGCGTTAGCTCAGACTTTCCCAAAAAACCGAGCGGTGATCCGGCTTGGTAGCTGCTTCAGTGCGATCTTTGCGTTCGTTTGAGAAAGACGCTCCTTTGTCGAATCACTTTTTCAATTTAGAGGGAGTTAGCCCTGTTGAAGTTCATAAGCTTGCAATTTTAATCCCAGATGTCAGTAAGTCTACCACACAAATGATTTTGAGGGAAAAATGGAGTATGCAAATTAATGCTCGTTGCGCAAATGCGCTCGGATCTCTTCGAACTGTTTTTCCAACCAAGGCGAAACTTTTTTGGGTTGAAAAATGGGTTCACCACCTAACCCTACCAAAAAGGCAATGATTTTGTTTTATACGTAATTCTCGAAATTTAAGCCGTTTTTAAGTTGCACGCTCCACAAATGTAGACATTTTCGAAAAAATCATTTAACCTTACATTTTTCATCAAACATTCCTTCATATCGTCTAAAATATTCATCAAAGAAATACATTTATTTTAAGGAAGTTATAAAGAATTTAATTCCCTTTTAGAATATGTATATATATATATATACAAATGCAAATTAATCTCAAACCGGTCAACATTTACAGCAATTTTAAGTTTTTTCGTAAAATTTTGTCATGAGATAATTATAATTTTCATTATAAAATACAATTTAAAATTTTTCAAGTGATATTATATTTTTCTACTTTCTTTAAAAATTGGCTTTAAACTGTGGTCACACGTATTATTAGGCGAACGAACAAAATGTGTGTCAGTAATGAGATAAAAACAGCTTTGTCTGAAAATGATATTTTAAGAAAAAACTTAAAATTGTTGTAAATATTTACTGGTTGGAGATTAATTTGCATCTAAATATATATATATAATTATATTATAAAAGTAAATTAAATTCTTTACAACTTCTTTAATATAAATTTATTTTCTTTGTTGAATATTTTAGACGACATGAAGGAATGTTTGATGAAAAAATGAGGTAAAATGATTTTTTTCAAAAATATCTACGTTTGTAGAACGTGTAACTCAAAAACGGCTGGGATTTCGAAAATTACATAAAGAATAAAAGTTGGAGATGATTTTATGAGCTTTTACTTAATTTCAGAAAATTTTCCTCTGCAACGCACCGTTTTCGAGATATAAGCGGAAACCTGAAAATTGGGACCTCCCCCCCACCCCTTAACTCACCACCTAGACGTCAGGACTTTTAGTATGTTTACACCCTAAGCACCCTAAACAATTTTTTGAAGGAATCGCTTAGGTTCCTGCTCACGCACCCTAAAACCTTTTGGATCATTCATTGACTGGACGAACTTGTCTTAAGCAAAGTAGATTCAGAATCAAATTGAATTTGAGGACGATTTACGCAGATTATTGTTTATAAATTAATATGTTCGTAAAAAGAAAAATAAATAAGTTAAAAATAGAAGAAAAAGTATGGTAAAAAGCTTCTGTTCCCGTGGTGAAATTTGAGTCCTCAGTTTTCCGCTTCTACCACGAATTTCCTGACACCGTGTGTACAAGGTAATGTTGCATGTCTATAATTTGCGCAACGTTGGGTATTAATGCTAGTAAATTATTGTTCATAATTAGGTCACCGTAATTTACCACGGGTTTCCCGCCACCGTGTATATGTCGCAGGCAAACCGTAAAATCAGGCCGTTCTTGATGCGTCTGAGGCACTTCACGATCTGCTGCCAGGCACTTCACGAAGTAACTAGGCGCACCATGATCTGCCTGATTTTACGATCGACCGCCGACATATATAAGGCAATGAAGTATGCGTGTAACTCGCGCAACGCCGGGTATGCAAGTAAATTATTGTTTATAATTACCACGGTAATAACAATGAACCTGTCACAGTAATGTACCACGTATTTTTCGACACCTTGTATATGTCGCAGGCCAATCGTAAAAACAGGCAGATCACGATGCGCCTCAGGCACATCACGATCTGCCGCCATTTCACGATGCAGCAGATCATGATGTGGCTAGGCGCAACATGATCTGCCTGATTTTACGATCGGCCTACGACATACATATGCAAGGTAATGTTTCGAGCGTATAATTCGCACAACGCCGGGTATTAGTGTTAGTGAATTATTGTTTATAATTACGTCACCGGAATGTACCACCGGTTTCCCGCCACCGTGTATATAAGGCAATGTTGCTTGCGTGTATTAATGCTAGTAAATTATCGTTTATAATTACCGCGGTAATTACAATTGAATCGGTCACCGTAATGTACCACGTATTTCCCGACACCGTGTACCTATACACGGTAAGGCTGGGTAGTATTGCTAGTTTATAATTTCCGCGGTATAAACGGATAAATCGGTCACCGTAATATCCATGAATCACAATGTATTGAAGTTATTACCCATTTTCATTGATCAAATATACTTTGTCGAAGCCCATTTACGCGTAGGTACATAATAATAAATATATAATAAAAATTTGAATTGCACATACCGATGAAACTTTACAGTCATTATTTACTTTAGAATGTTGATTCTTTTCTCTAAAAATTAAACAACATGTTATAAAAAATACACAATAAATCTGACAGATTCGTTCCAACGACCCTGTAGCATATAAGGTATGTACAACGTAAATTGATAATTAAATATTACTAATCTTTGTTTTTTCTCGTTATATTTCTCCCAGTTATGTTTTTGGTGTGGTAATTTTGATTTTTTTATGAAAGTTCTCTCTTTATTGATTTTTCTCCCCATTTTAAGCGGACGAATAAATTTAAAATGTTATGAACTGGACCGGCGCGGACAACACGACCGCTCGCTGCCGTGAATCGACAGATACTAAGAGCATAAATATACTAACCCCTAGATTGATATCTTCGGGCCTTTTCCTAGTAAGTTTTTTGTCACCAACTTAACCACGGAAAACACCGTTGGTTCTACCGTAGACAATAACATAGGAAGTTCAAGGCCATTTGTCACCATAGACAATATTGCACTCGACCTACTTCATTAATTCATTAGCCAAATAAAATATTTAAAAATAAAAATGCTTGAAAGCAGAAAAATGTTTTATGTTTCCCCTAGAAAACAACTTTCCATTTGACAAAGCCTGAGGGAATGAGCTTTAGATAATGTTTAACAGCTCATTTTCTCAGCAGGGAGCTTTGTCAAATGGAAACCTGTTATCCTGAGGAAAAAAATCAAGCGTTAGTAAAAAACCTAAAATACTTGAAATATTAACTCCTTATAAAAGGAAAACATTTTCAAATAATGATTATGGTTTTCTACAACGAATTTACATTTTTCTGCTTGAAAAATGATAACTCGGGGGTACATGTTTAAATACTTTTTATTTTCAGAAAGACAATCGATAATAGCACATAAAAACACTGGTTTGATGAATTCGAAGAATTGAAAAAAAATATCGACGCCGGAAAGAAAACATGGCTAATGCAACATACAGCTGTGACATTAAAGATGAACCTACACAATAAGCTATATTGTTCGTTGACATACGTTCATCTTTAATGTTACAGCTATGTAGCGCTTTAGCCGTTTTTCCTTTCCAGCAGTCACCGTACATATCTTAGTTCTTGTAGAATGAAATAAAAATCTACATATTCTAAATATATAAATACTATTTCCTTTCAACCGAAATAAAACAGAATATACCTTCATCGAGGACCTAGCCAGCCCACAGTAAAAACCGCATCATGTGTTCTGAAAAAAAAATTATCATTTAAAATAAAACAATAACTTAGTAAACACCACTTTTATTTTTTATATACTTTATGCCGACCGGGTTTCGCTACAACCGTAGCTTCTTCAGGGCAGTACAATCTCTACTGAATTATCACATTAAAAACAAAGTTTGTGAACAAAAAGTACAATATTTTTCCCTTGTGATGACATACTTTGTTCATCAGAAGGGAAAAATATTCTCCCATCTGTTCATACATATGAAGAATGAAAAAAACACGTATGATCATTGGAGAACAATATATGATGCAGATGTGAGTGGTAATGAAGTCGGGGAAACCAGAGGAAGACCTGGCACGATCAAGTGAATCATTGCTTGCGTCGGGCCACGTCAAGAGTCAGAATAATAGAATAGTGTGTATGAATGTGAATGAGGCAAGGATTGTATGCCAAGACCGAGTTGTTTGGCGGTCCGTCCTCTCTGAATACCCAGCGGGAAAACAGCATGACAATTAGTTAGTTAAAGCATTATTAATTTTACCTGCCAATAAAAATGTTATGGTCTGCCAAACAATGTTATAAGATGTTCCTAATGTGAAGCTTCAAAGACTGGAACATTTTCTGAAACAAAATTTGTGAAACATTAACCACTCGGACCCATAAGCTTGTTTTAACGATAATATAACATTAACAGACATTTGTATGACGTTCGAGGCGTACGTGACTTATTAAAGTAAAATTGAAAGCATATTTTTTCAATACAAATGTCATTTAACCTCAAATTGATTTACAAATAAATTAGCTGAATGTTAATGTAAATACCTGTTTTCTGGTTCAATTGCGGACACATTTAAACCATTTTTTTACCTCTGGAATTCATTTAAACGATTTTTGACCGAAATATGCCCATCGGCGACGTAAGCAATGCAAATTCAAATACGATTTTGGACGAATTCATGACATTCATGTTCTTGACACAACACAAAGTTTGACCTGGTTTGACCTATCTATAATTCAGCTTTATCTATAAGAATTTGGTCTCGCGTTTTGCAGTTTCAAGGTCAAATCAAACATATACGCCCCTGACTAAGAGTTTTGTTTAGCGCCGTGCGCGTCAAAATACAGAATAAAATATTCACAAAAGCGTGTCGCAAATTCAACAGAATTATATACTCGAGAAAATATTTTTGGTTAAAAATTATTTCTAATATTTCAATAACGTCTTAAGTTAAATTTCTGTGTTAAAAATTCCGAGAGAAATCAATTTGTAAGTGTGTAATAAATAAGTCAAGTTGTAGTATTTTCGGCACAAAACGGGTGCTTGAATTTTTATTTTAATGATTTTATTTGAAATTAAATTAAAATTCTAAATTATATTTTGCCTAGATAATGAACAGTTTTATAATACTGTATTACTATTTGGTATGATATATGTATTGTATAATAACTTTACTCGTTTGAAAATTAACAAATATTGCCATCGACCAACAGTAAAACTATTTTTTTATTAAAAAAATGTTAATTTTTTCAAAATTTAAAATATAAGTTTACCACATAAAATAACGATCTTTCGAAATCAATTTATCGTTTTTCTGTAAAAAGCTTCGACACGTCTATGAGCTCATTCAAAAATGTCATTTTTCAGCTTTGTCTGGTTATTAACTCTTAATAGCAGTATTTTGAAGCTGAAAGGCATGGAGAATGGAAGGAGACAGTCAAGAGGATGGAAGCAGGTAAGTTGGGTTTGGTATCTGTTCTTGAC
Source organism: Limnephilus lunatus (assembly GCA_917563855.2). Classification (NCBI taxonomy): domain Eukaryota; kingdom Metazoa; phylum Arthropoda; class Insecta; order Trichoptera; family Limnephilidae; genus Limnephilus; species Limnephilus lunatus. The sequence continues at coordinate 24,756,365 of OU830595.1, read as the reverse complement.
ATGAGTGCGGCATTTGACACGGTAGATCATAGTATTTTATTAAATGTGCTTGAAACCGAATTTGGCGTTCGAGGTGATGTACTTCAATGGATGACATCATACCTGTCTGGACGAGTAGCCTCAGTAATTTTCAATAATTGTACTTCACCTGAAACTCCCATAGAATGTGGAGTTCCCCAGGGTTCTGTCTTGGGTCCCATTTTCTTCATTCTCTATACGAATCGCCTCGAGAAACTCATTCAATCAGCTGGCTTTGAATCACAAGGCTATGCAGACGATCGTTTCATTTTCAAGTTTTGTTCCCCGGATGAAAAAGACGTCCTTAAAAACGAGGTGGTTAGTTTCATTAACACAGTCTCAAGTTGGATGTCTGTCAATAAACTCAAACTTAATCCGACCAAGACGGAATTTATTTGGATAGCTTCTCCTGGATGGCAAGCCCTCATCGACTCTAATCCAATCCATATTCAGGGTACAGATATAATCCCTTCTACAGAAATAAAATTTCTGGGTTTCACAATATACAATAGTCTTTCTCTTGAATCACAAATTTCAAAATCTGTAAGTTCAGGCTTTTTCCATCTAAGGCAGATAAAATCAATCAGGCGTTGCCTTCCCTCTGATGGAGCAAAGTCACTCATAAATTCGTTCGTTGTCTCACGTATGGACTATTGTAATAGTGCATATGCTGGCTTACCTAAAAAACAATTCAATAGAATCCAGTCCGTTTTCAATGCTGCGGCGAGAATGATTTTTGGTGAATCTAAGTATTGCCGTATAACCCCGCTTCTAAGGGATCGCCTTCATTGGCTTCGATGCCCTGAAAGAATAAAGTTCAAGATCTGCTTAATGACCTTCAAAGCATTACAAGGAATGGCGCCAGCCTATATATCAGAACTATGTGTCCGACAAAACTTAAGCGATAGACAGCTTACTCTAAGATCAGCAGATCAAGATGTTACTAATCGTTTAATCGAACTTTCTAGGTCAAATCGAGCCGTTTACTATGATCGATCTTTTCATGTAACTGGCCCGCTCATTTGGAACAAACTTCCCTCAGCTCTTACTAATATCCAGAACTTGGCTGAATTCAAAAGGGCCTTAAAAACAAACTTATTTAAAAAATCATACCTTTCATGAATTTTTAACTCCTTTTCAAAAAACTATAATAAACCATGTTCTTCAATTTTCCAGTAATTGTTTGGTTTCGATTACCTCCTTACTATAGTTTTATGTGCACTCCGAATTTGTATTATTTCTAAACGTAAACTGTTTCCTGTTCTGTAGTATATTTTAGTTTTTAATGATTCCTGTTGAATGGCACCGTTATGGTTTCAATGGGATCAATATCTATTGTCATGTGCACTCACTATTGTTGTTAATATTGTTCTTTAGGAATTGCTTTGTATATACTGTATATTCTTTGTTTCACATTATCTAATCAATTTTGTAAGAACTCGTAAGGAACACTATATAATTAATTTTAAGCTTATTATAATTAAGCGCATTTGAAGTGAAATATCACAAAACTGCGCTATATAAATACTATGTTATTATTATTATTAAGAGGAAGGTTGGGAATTCTCACGTTCGGATCTGGTCACCAAACATGGCTAAAGCCAATTCAAGTGAGTTTGTTTTTATTTCACAATATTTTAAAATGTTATGCGATTCAAAAGTACGCATGCATTGCACGCGTATCACGATTTGGAAGGCGGATATGGGTACTGCCCCCCGGGAGTCACTTATTGGATAACCAACACCTCTGCTAATGCAAAAAAAATTGTAAAAAATCTCTCTCAATATTATTGCAATTGGTGTAACAATATTATTTTTTACCGTATTTCAATTATTTATTGTTGTTCTGTTTTTAGCATTTGAAATCGTTGTGGAATAATTTGTTGCGATATGAAGTAACTTATTTAAAATATTGTGAGATTTTGTAAAATTGTTTTGCGAGTTTTCGGAATTCTTCTAAAATTTCAAAGAATTTTTTTGATGTATTGAATTTTAACAACGTCTTGTTGCCTATAGACACAGTTATTTCGAAAATCTAACCATGAATTTAGGAAAAGGAATGTAGCAACCGCGGGCGGCGTTTTGCGCCGTTTGCCGTTGCTTCGTTCCTTCCTCATAATTCATTTCGTAATTGAAAGTGTGACCCAATTGTAGTAATCTCTTTTTACCTGATCAATTATATCACTGGCTCATTACTACACTTAGCTCGGACGTAGGCAATCGTCCAACCCGCAGTGCCTCACACGCGACCACCGCTCCCTCTCGTTGACAGTGTTGCCACCCTCTAAGTGTACGTGAGACAATGTACTGTATCTATTTCATAGGTACAAACACTACATCCTTTCCTTTTTCAATAAATTAATTACTTTTTATATAATATGATGAAATTAACCTATTTCACATTATGTTGTTTCATCATTATTACCTACCGCCGCTGAGTACACAAACAGTGAAATACGCTCCACATAAAATTGCCAAAACAATAATAATTTGCGTGTAAATAACAACATAAAGTGACAAATAATAAAAATCAATTGGTGTTTCCAGTATTGAGCCAGTTAGATTTCTGAAATATAGCGTGTGCTGTGCAGTTTTGTGATTTAAAAATATTAAAATAACAATTCAGAAATCATAAACACATCAATCGCGCAGGCGCATAAATAAATTTGTCATCATTATCGCCATTGGTCGAAAGTGTCGTCATTTACTCGTTATTGGCCCAAAGTGTCTCATTTTTGAAAGGTGCTTAACTGATTGCGGGAAATAGGCGCCATTGTAAATCTTGGAATAATAAATTAAATATCTGCAAAACCTACTCAAACATGGATTTAAACGAAAACTCTCTCAACTATATGAGCAAAGCTAAAGATCTGCTAAGTTCATTAATCAAAATTATTAATGACCCCGGTAACAAGTTTACGAAGGAGCAGATGGGTAAATTAACACCTATAACAACGGAACTGTTGGGAACTACAGGAATGATGGCTGTACGTATGGGAATACTTGAAGGCGAATTATCAGCCTTAAAAAGTGTAGCAGTTACTCAGCCAACAGATGCTAACCCCACAAATCCTTCATCTAATATTTGTGACTTATTGACGGAAATTGAAGAGAGGAAGCTCCGCGCAAGAAATGTTATTCTTTTCAATGTTCCCGAGAGCACATCAGATCTAACCTCAACTAACATTTCCGATGACGTGAATAAGGTTACCGCGGCCTTGAAAAACATTGATATTTCCTTTAATCCTCATGACATTAAAATATTCAGGTTGGGAACGAAGAAAGTCGGAAATCAATGTAGACCAATTAAGTTGGAATTCAAAGAGGAGCATTCAGTTCGGACAATTTTGATTAATAACAAAAAATTAAAAGATGGTATCAAAGCCAGAAATGATCAGACCAGCCAACAAAGAAAACACCTGATGATGCTACGGGACGAGCTAGAGTCTAGAAAAAATAATGGTGAATCAAATCTAACAATAAAATATATAAATAACCTCCCCAAAATCGTCAATGTTTTGCCAAAAAACTCCAACTAAATAAATGTAACATCTATTATCAGAACGTCAGAGGCATCAGAACGAAATTAAAGGAATTCAGAATAAGTGCCCCGACTCTCTCACATGATGTCATCATGTTAACGGAAACCTGGTTAACACCATCGATTTTCTCAGCGGAACTTGGATTGCCCGATCACCACATCTACCGAGTTGACCGTAGTCCAAACACCAGCTCCAATACAAGAGGGGGCGGAGTCCTGATTGCTGTCCACAAACGTATTCCGTCAAAAGTGCTCAAAAACAAAAATAGTGACGTTGAACAAATATTCGTGTTGCTTGAAAATAAAAATGCTGTCAAATTAATAATTGGATGCATATATATACCGCCATCCTCCGATACACGGCTGTATATGAATCATGTAGAGGATGTGGAATTTTTAAGGTTTAAATATCCCAGTGCCAAACTTGTTTTAGTGGGTGACTATAACTTACCAAATATATCTTGGAACCATGATGACCCTGAATTGTCTGGTATTAATATGTCAACTGCCAATCTTAGTGAGAGAGAGATTCTGGGTATGTCGAATTATTTATCAATCCCACAACTAAACACTGTCGCTAATATAAATAGTCGCATTCTTGATCTAGTTTTTTGCAGTGAGCCCACGGCTAACGTATGTAAATCTTTAGAAGAACTATTACCTGTGGACGTTTACCATCCTCCTCTGGATATAGTTATTCCCTTTGTTAACAACACCTATCTCAAAAATATCAAGCCATCTTATAACTTCTCTAAAGCAAATTTTAAAAAAATTTCTGATTGCTTAAATACAACAGACTGGTCCTTTCTGGAAAATACAGATATTAACGATAATGTAAATAAATTTTATGCTATTCTAAATGATGCTATTGCAAATTTTGTGCCTCTTCGACATAATAGAATTTCTCATTTTCCAAACTGGTTTAGTCCAGAATTGATCACTTTAACATATCGTAAGAAAATAGCTCATAAAAATTACAAACGGTCCAGACTGTCGAGTGATTACAATGAATTTCAATTGTTAAGAAAGGAATGTTGTAAAATCTCAAAACTGTGCTATAAAAATTACATCGACAAAATTGAAACTGATATTCGTGTAAATATAAAACAGTTTTGGAATTATACTAACTCGCAAAAAAATAATAACTTGGGTATTCCAACTACTATGAATTTCAATGGAAAAATTGGATGTAATGATGAAAACATTGCAAATCTATTTGCCGATTATTTTAAGTCTGTGTATGAAGAGGATATACCTAGCAACGAAATTCCTAAATTCTCATCGAATCTTAGCCTGGATATATCTGAAATACGCTTAGAAATTAATGATATCAAAAACCATGTAAATTTGTTAGATGCTAGAAAAAATGCAGGACCTGATAATATTCCACCAGTGTTAATTAAAGAATGTTTAAATGGCATAACTGTTCCTCTTTTTCTAATTTTTAACCAGTCACTAGAGACAGGCAGTTTCCCTGATACATGGAAACACAGTTTTCTAACACCCATTTTTAAAAAAGGGGACAAAACGGACGTAACAAATTATAGGCCAATATGTATCCAATCATCGATTCCGAAGCTTTTTGAAAAAATTGTACTCCATAAAATATCTACAAATATAAAAAAAATTATAACACCCTATCAACATGGCTTTTGTTCAAATAAATCTACACTAACCAATTTACTAATTTACGAAAACTTCATATCTAAATCTTTAGCAAACAGGTGCCAGGTTGACTCAATATATACGGACTTTAGCAAGGCCTTTGACAAGGTGTGTCACAAAATATTAATCAATAAATTGGCGACACTTGGAGTTTATGGTAGCTTATTAATTTGGTTTGTTAGTTATTTGTCCAAAAGAAGTCTTAGTGTGAAAATAAATGGCACACATTCGTACAAATTTATAGCAACAAGTGGAGTGCCGCAAGGCTCCCATTTAGGGCCCATTTTGTTCATTATATTTATAAATGATATTGTTGATATATTCACAAACATAAACGTGCTACTGTTTGCTGATGACATGAAACTTTATAAAGAGATCAACCACATTAATGATTGTATTACACTTCAAACTAATTTGATATATCTTTTTGAATGGTGCTCTATCAACAAACTAGCATTAAACATAAATAAATGTCAGTTCATTCATTTTTCCAAAATAAATAATCCTATATATTTTCAGTATTCATTAAATGATGAAAATTTAAATTGTGTTAATGAAATTATGGATCTAGGCATTATGTTCGACAGTAAACTCACCTTTGTATGTCATATTAATAATATTATCAACAAATCCCTAAAGACTCTTGGCTTTGTTTTAAGAGCTGCAAAAGATTTTAATGATTTAGGCACATTTATTATGTTATATAAAACCCTTGTCAGATGCCAACTTGAATATAACTCTACGTTATGGTCTCCCTTTTTCAATATTCATTCAGACAACATTGAAAAGATACAACGGAAGTTTCTAAGGTTCATAAACTATAAATTGCGTATTCCTATACTAAACATTGATTATAATTACCTCCTGGATAAATTTTCTCTGTTGAAACTTTCAGAAAGAAGAATAAGCACAGATTTAATACTGTTACATAAAATACTGCATTACAAAATTGACTGTCCAGAATTACTTCAATTTATCAATATCCATGTACCCAAAAAATCATGTCGACATTTATTACCCTTTTACTTCAATAACACCAGGACACTAGCTTATCAAAATTCTCCGTTTCCGAGACTTCACAGTCTCGGAAATAAATATTCTAATTTAGGTGATATATTTCATCTTAAAACCAATCAGTATAAATGTTGCATATTCTATCACTTTTATTCTTCTAGACACAAATAGATTTACATAATTTCTGCAGTTTTTTGTTTATATTGAATGTGAGACTTCTTATCATATTTTTACATATGTACTTTTTATTTTATTATGTGGTTTTGTTTTTATATTGTATTACGTATTTTCTTTTCTCATTGTATTATATTTTCTTCATTGTTTTTATACTCAACTTATAAACTTTAATGTAAAAGCCCATCAGGGCGTGTAATAAATAAATAAATAAATAAATAAATAAATTATCTTCGATTGTTTGACCTTCCTTTTCTTTAGTCTCGTCCACCGATTTCCATTGGCCTTCCACACGCTTAAGATGAATCACATTCCTGCGTAATCTTTGTCCAGTTTCTGTATTTCTTATTGTAACATCCCCTCCTACTGATTGTTCTACTACATGTGGTGTAGGATTGAAACTAGTTGATAGCTTATTGGCCTTCTCCATTTCTTTAACGTACACCTTCTCCCCTTCCATCAATTTTGAATTTTCCGCTCTCCTTTTACGGTCTCCATACTCTTTTCCCTTTCTTTTTGAACTTTGTCTCTGTCTCTAACTTCAGTGTCATTTTCCGTTTCATTTATGTCTTTCAACATAGGAATTTTATCCCTGTTCATTCTTTTGAAAAAAAGTTCTGACGGAGTTTTTCCAGTAACTGAATGAGGGGTGGAATTATACATGATGAGGTATTCAAAGAGTGTGTCTTTCATATCACGTTTTTCACTAGAGCTGATTTTTAGCCTTTTTAATATATCTCTGTTTTGACGTTCCACTTCTCCATTCATTTGAGGCCAATATGGTACAGTATTAAAAAGTTTGATATTACAAGTATGGCAAAAATCTTTAAACTCTTCACTTACAAATTGCCGGCCGTTATCCGTAGTAAGAGATTGTGGATAGCCCAAACGACTAAAGAGTTCTTTCAAATTTTTTATAATCTGCAAACTTGTTATTGTTCTGATAATCTTTATCTCCTTATAGCGACTGTAGTAGTCAATAATAACAAGTATATAGTCATTATTCGGTAATGGACCCAATATATCCATTGCAATGTCCACCCATGCCTCAGATGGAAGTTCGCGACGTTTCATTGGTACTGGAGGATTTGGTAAGCTAACAAGAGTGCATCCTTTGCAACTTTTTACTACTAATTCTACGTCCTTGTCTATTCTTGGCCACCAAACCTTAGAACGAAGGCGACTCTTCATGGCCACAACACCTGGATGTCCCTCGTGAGCTGCTAATAATACCTGCTTCCTGAGATTCGTGGGTATAACTATTCTGTTCCCTCTCAAGAGGATGTTCTCATAAAAACATAATTCGTCTGAAAATATTCTATATGTTTTCACGGAGTCATCCCATTGGTTATTGAAAATTCCTTTTTTAACATTACATATTTCCTGATCGCTTTCTGAATGCTTTATTATTTCATGCATGGATGTAGCACAGGGTCTTGCAAGTTCAACTATCTGATGAACGTAATTCTCTTCTGATAGATGAGTTGACTGATCCGAGTATTTACACAGCCGCGATAATGGATCCGCAATATTGGTCTTACCAGGTTTATATTGAATATTATAACGATACGCCTGAAGTCTCAAAACCCATCTTTCAACACGGGCACATGGTTTTGATTTCGGACTGAACAGAAATTCCAATGGCTTATGATCCGTTATCAAATCAAACGTTTTTCCAAAAAGAAACGTGTTAAAATGTTCGATTGCCCATACTAAAGCAAGGGCCTCTTTTTCTGTTTGGCTATATCGTCTTTCACATTCACTGAGAGTTCTATTGCCGTATGCAATAATTCTTGGTCCCTTACGATCAATCTGTACCAGGACTGCTCCAAGTCCTACGGGGCTGGCGTCTGCTATTACTTGTGTTTTATCTTTGATGTCGTAATATCCCAGCGTTTTTATTTCCGATAGCAACTCTTTCAACTTTTTAAATGCCTCAGTGTGTGCCTCCTTCCAGTATTCCTCTATACTTGCTTTCTTTCCTAGTTTTAATCTTAATATTTGTTTTAGTGGTTCTGTAGTCGTAGCCAGATGTGGGATCCATTTGTTTATGTAATTTACTAGCCCTAAAAAACTTTGTAATTCTTCTATTGTGTGTGGTACTCTAAACTCCGCTATACTTTTCATATATTTAGGCAACGGTTTTACCCCTTCTGGTTTTAATACATGACCCAAAAAGTGTATTGTCTGTACTTTATAAATGCATTTTTGTTCATTTAACAAGACATTATTAAACTTCAATACTTCCATCACTTTGGAAAGTCGGGAGTCATGTTCTTTCTCGTTACTTCCCCATACTAATATGTCATCTATAAAATTTGTTGTCCCTTCGCACTTAATTAGCATTTTTTCCATAATTTTTTGAAATAATTCTGGGGCGCATGTCATTCCGAACATAAGTCTTTTATATCTATAGAGACCGTTAGCTGTTATAAAGGTTGTTACGTATCTCGAATTTGGGTGTAATTCTATTTGATAAAATGCATTTTTTATATCTACTTTCGAAAAGTATTTTGCTTTACTTATTTTTGGTAGTAAGTTTTCCATACAGGGTAATGGGTGGTTTTCTCTTAATATGGCTGCGTTAGCACGCCGCATGTCTACGCATAAACGTACATCCCCCTCATCCTTAAGGATAGGAACTATAGGAGAAACCCATGGCGAATGTTCATGTACCTCTTCTATTATATCTAAGTCTAATAATTCTTTGATCTTCTTTTTTATCTTTTCCTCTAATGGTATAGGTGTTCTACGGTAGGGTTGCGTAACTGGTTTTACTGATGAATCAATAGGAATCTCAATTAAAATTTCCTTAAATTTCGGAAAAGGTACATTATTCGATTCCTCTTCGAGATGATCTACACTCGTACCCAACCTAAGAACACCTAATCGCAATGCAGTTTCTTTACCCAGTAGGTTTCGTGATCCGTTTTCAATGACATAAACAGTAGCGCGTTCCATTTTTTCATTAGCTTTTATTTCCGCTTCAAAAGAACCCTTAATCTGTAATGGTGTCGTACTTCCGTATGCCAATAATATTTGGTTTGGCTGTATAACTTGTTTCTCACACTTAATCTTTTTTTCCTTTAGATATTTTCAGGTTTTAGAAGATACTAAATTTAATTTACATCCTGAATCAATCAGCATTTCTAAATTCACACCTCCTATTTCACATTTCATTGTTGCATCGTCGTTCATATTAAATATGTATTCCCCTTCATTTTCTACAGAACTTACTGCAGTTTCTCTTCGTTGTCGCTTGTTATGGTAAACATTTTCCCTTTCTTTGTTTTGCGAAAACTTACGCTTCTGTTGAGTTAACATAGTTCTACAGCATCTCTGGTAATGGCCGATTTTTTGACAATTGTTACATTTCTTGCCTATTGCTGGGCAGGGAACGCCTCCAGGGACATGTGGAAAATTTCCACATCTAGTACATTTTTGCATCAGTTTCCTTTCATTTGATTCTTTTCCTTGTTTATTCCAATTTGTATTATCTCTATTCCTATTTCTTATTAAATTAACTTCATTCGTTTTCTTTTTTTCTTTTTGTTCATAACTATCTAGCTGATAGCTCACAACTTCTTAAGTATTAGCTATAGTAATAACTTTGTCTAATGTAATTTCATCACCCATAGTTAACATTTTTTTCCTTAATTCTGATGACAAAGATTTTTCCAGTATTTGATCCATTATATGATCGTCTGGTTTTTCGAACTTACATTTTGCTGCCCGATCTCTTAATTTAATGAGAAATTTTTCAAAACTTTCTCCTTCATCTTGCTTAATAAGTCGGAAAATGTGCCGTTCAAATGTCTTGTTTTGTTTAGGAAGGAAATAGTCATCTAATTTACTAATAGCTATTTCGAAAATGTCAATATTGTCTCCAGGCACTGCATTTGCTCCAGGTAAGTTATAATATATTTCCTGCAGCGCACCTCCCCCTAGAACTAATAATGTTGCCCTTTTTTTTACTGGATTTGTAATATCCGTGGCTTCAAGATAAATGTGAAGGGACCGTTTCCATTTCTCCCATCTTAAACCGACGGATGCACTGTCACCCTCTATCTCCAATTCTTTAGGTGGCGGTAGCTGACCTGCCATGATTGACCTGAAAATACATTAATTTAATGAAAGTCATAATGTCTTCAATTTAATGAGAGCCAACCATACATCAGATTTAATTAACATCAAAATGCCTTCAATTGAATGAAAGATAAGTACACCGAATTTAATCAGCGTCAGGGTACACCGAATTTAATCAGCGTCAAGGCACACCGAATTTAATCAGCGTCAGGGTACACCGAATTGAATCAGCGTCAGGGTACACCGAATTGAATCAGCGTCAGGGTACACCGAATTGAATCAGCGTCAGGGTACACCGAATTTAATCAGCGTCAGGGTACACCGAATTGAATCAGCGTCAGGGTACACCGAATTTAATCAGCGTCAGGGTACACCGAATTGAATCAGCGTCAGGGTACACCGAATTTAATCAGCGTCAAGGTACACCGAATTTAATCAGCGTCAGGGTACACCGAATTGAATCAGCGTCAGGGTACACCGAATTTAATCAGCGTCAAGGTACACCGAATTGAATCAGCGTCAGGGTACACCGAATTTAATCAGCGTCAAGGTTTTTAATTTTGAAAATCAACCCCTTTATCCAATTTAATCCCTCTAGATTGGAGACTAACCGTTGATATCGCTAATAAAAAGCAGTTGTCTATCATTAAGATTACAATAGATTCGCCATCTCATCTATATATTATATCAATGTTGTCTATGGCCGCCGAATTCCAAGGAATTTCCGCACTCTAATAAAATCAAAACAATCCAAAATCCACCTCAACACAAACCCGGGCCTCCCCGTCCTCATTGCCAAAATCGAGCAAATTTGACAGCTACAGGTTGTTGTTGAAAGGAAGCCATCTTACCGCGAATAAATCTACAGATGCAAACCGTCGCATGAGCACTTATATAGGTCGAGCTTCCAAACAATTTCCGTGATCATCAATTATTACCACAAGTCAGACGCATATGCTAACGCTTCTGCGAGTGATCAGTCAAAATTTTAAGTAACCTGTAAACCCCAATTACGAGTGTAACCCTTGCTTTGCATTATTCTGGTGGAAGTTTGGTTTGACGTTATAGATTCGATTGATTTTGCGGATATTTTACAGAACTTGTTTCGCAGCGTAGTGCCTTCTCTTTCCCCCCCCCCGTCCAAATCATCCTTCTCGTCACTAGAGCAAAGGAGACAAAAAGGTCTCCACAACTACATGAGCCGATCCATGCTGACCCCTAAATATATCAAATTCACTGTGCCAAATAAATGTTTGGCACATATGTGGTACAAACGTTGCATTCAAATGTAGTTCAAGTTTATTTTCATGATTTTTTTTCCATTACGGTGAGAGGAAGCGCGAAGTATTTCAATGACGCGATTGCAAGGTAAGTATATCACTTCCTAAAGGCGCTACAAACGGCTCTCTTATTGGTCCATTAGGAACCCGCCATATTGATTCCCATTTTACTGTGAAATTGATAGCACGCGAACTAAAAATTTCCAATGCATAATACTTTTACTGACCTTTATCCTCGTCGCCACTTGTAGTAATCTCTTTTTACCTGATCAATTATATCACTGGCTCATTACTACACTTAGCTCGGGCGTAGGCAATCGTCCAACCCGCAGTGCCTCACACGCGACCACCGCTCCCTCTCGTTGACAGTGTTGCCACCCTCTAAGTGTACGTGAGACAATGTACTGTATCTATTTCATAGGTACAAACACTACACCAATAATTTGTTGTGATATCAAGTAACCTATTTAAACTATTATTGTATAAATTCTTAGGTAAGGAGTTCTCCTTCGAAAATTGCAAAGCGTTTTTTGATTTTTAAGGCGGCCCCTAGACAATCAATTATATTGAGCAATATAACGAATTGTGCAATATTATTGACCGTTTGGGGTTAATATTGAAGGTTGCGCAATAATTAAACAAAAGTTGGAGCAAGTTTAATTTTTATTGCACAAAATTTTGAGCGAGTTGATTTTTTTTGTACCTTATTTTTTCATTGCATTGTGTAGGGTTAGTATTGCGCAATATTTACTCGAAAATACTACTCTAACCTAGACGCTACAATAACATTGTACAATATATTAATTTTATTCTTCAATAAGATTGAAAAACGCTTAGAGAATCCAAACGATCAACTATATTGCACAATAAACGATAAAAAGTATTGATCAATCATATTGCGCAATGTTTTAATAGTATTTTTATTTTAGTATTTTCGCGTAAACATTGCGCAATACTAACCCTACACAATGCAATGAAAAAATAAAGTACAAAAAAAATCAACTCGCTCAAAATTTTGTTCAATCAATAATATTACATAATTCGTAATATTGCTCAATATAATTGATCGTCTAGGTAGGGGCCGCCTAAATAAAAATGCTCTAAAACATTGCGCAATATAATAAAATATATTGTAGAATGTTATTGTAGCGTCTATGGGCCGCCTTAAAAAAAATTTTAAATGCGTACGGGTTTATTATAATTTTGTTGCCAAGCGCGCTCTTTGATTTCAAAATCTTGTGCAATTCTAATAATTCAAGCGCAATAATCCCAGTGGACATCGTACGTGACGTCATTTTTCTAGTAACATCGAGTAACATCTAGGTACGTACGAGCTCTCGCTGGGATTAGTTTATTGTCACCATTTTCAATTTCTCAAATAGTGTAACGAAATTTGGCGACCCAACGGTTGATTCCTGTCATTTGGTCCCCGATATTTGGTCCCCTGACATTGGATCCCCCAACATTTGGTCTCATGACATTTGCCATCCCCCCCCACATTTGGTTCCCCGACATTTAATCACCCGACATTTGGTCCCCTGAGGTTCGGATCTTCCAAAATTTGGTCCCCTGACATTTGCCAACCCCCCCGACATTTGGTCCCAACATTTAGTAACCCGACATTTAATCACCCGACATTTGATCCCCGAAATTTGGTACCCTGACATTTGATCTTCCAACATTTGGTCCCCTGAAATTTTCCCCCACCCCGACATTTGGTAACCCGACATTTTGATCCCCGACATTTGATCCCCAGACATCTGCTCCTCCTACTTTTAGTTTCCCGACACTTGGTCCCCCGATATTTGGTGCCCGACATTTTGTCCACGACATCTGGTCCCCGGCACCTGATCCTCGACACTTGGCCCCCGACATTTGATCACCCGACACTTGATCTTCGACACTCGAACTCCCGATACTTTATCCCTACTACAGTTAGCCCCCGAAATGTTTATTGTAAAATTATTATTTTTTGTGCATTATTCACCAAATTTAAACTTCAAATAAAATCAACGTCAAAAATAACTTCGGTATGGATACCACGCTAGGTAATTTTGTTACATTGTCGGTATATCGTAAACAAAAATACATCGGCGGTACATCCTCTCTGAATACGCTTTCGGGACATTTAGTTATATTTTGTGGAACCGTTTAGTTGTTTATTTTCTAAAGAATTTAATTTTCCACATTATATGAGATAAAAATCGGTCTCCCCAATCTTTTTATTTATTTATTTTTTTTTTTTTATTTATTTATTTATTTGAAACATTACATATTATAACTTTATAATGATTTTTTGCTGTTCAACTAGGCAATTTGCCTGTTCTAGAACAGTCAAAATGAGAAGAATTTTTAACATGTAATTAGTGTGATAGTTAAATATAACACTTGCTAAATAATATTAAGGTTTTGAATATATGTATATAAAAGAATACAAGTTACTTATAGTAGGGGAGGAAATAACGCTAAATGGGTAGTTACTCGAGCGTTGTGGAGACCTATTGGATTGCAAAGATTAGATGCTAAAAAGAAAAAAAAGTTTATGTGATGTATGCCATTTCAGTGGTGGGGGGAGCTAGTATAAATTTTCAAAAATGTAAAAAAAAATCGTCACAATGACTTACTCGAGCGCGTCAGATATTAATAGCGTATACGCCCTACGTGTTTCTGGTAATGGAGAAATATTAATCTGACGAGTTGAGTGGTGGGGGTGGCCGTATGAAGAGGTAGAAAATTGAAAAAAAATGGATCTTGTCTACTTATTTTACTGATTAAATTCACTTCTACCGCGTGTGAACTGCGCACTTGTATTTTTATTTTATTTAGCACGTTTTACTTCGTGAAAATTCAGACATTTTGAAGCGAAAACTTCTTTAGCACCGTTGTGATTTGTAACTCGATGAAACGAAAAAGTGACACTAAAAATAGACAAATATATACATCTACAGGATTTAGCCTGCGAGAGAATGAGATAGTAACGACCGGTCAGTGGCATCGCGTTTGGATCCCACCCAGACGTAGCGCGTCCGATTCCTCAGCTGGCTAAGTCCTCCATCACAACATATTTTGCCCTTATTGTGGAGGTAGTAAGAGATTTTCAAACATTGTTGGGTTATTCGTAACCCGGGAATGAAAAAAAGTATATTCGGTTTCTTCTCTGTGCGGTGCTTCGTAACCTATCGATCTCCTCTTTTGCGGTGCTTCGTAGCCTATCGGTCCCCGGTTTGCACGTTGCTTCATAACCTCCCCCTCCTGTCTACTTTAGTTTTCTGATGGTTTCACTTATACCGCGTGTGAATTGTACATAAGATAATCTCGTTAGGGGTGCCATGGTCCCATTGACTTGGGCAGTTGGTCCCTATTCTTTGTCCTCCTAATTTTTAACTTTTTCATTTTGCACCCTCATCCAATATAAAATGATTTCATCGATTATTAAATCGAAGTCAACATTTTTTGCGACAGGTTCCTTGAATGAAATAATCTTTTAGAATCGCCCTAGTGTAAAATCACCATTGAGTAGGTAGAATCACCTAGTGCAGGGCTTCCCAAACTGTGAGTCGCGACGCCCCGGGGCGCCGCGGGATCATCCCAGGGGCGTCGTGAGGCAATCTTTATAGCGTCTTCCACACGCACACTTCGGAGCGACTGAGTCCCGCGCCACTTCAGGCCGCCGCGCAGAAAAGTCTCACAGTGAACTGCGCTGTAAACCTATCGGTCTTTACTATCCATTTTTGTTTTTATGTTGTGTTCTTTATTTTCTAATAAAAAATTTAGATACTATTTGGAGTTTTTCTGACAAATTGTTATTAGGTAACGTACCCATACTACGTGACCCGTTCAGGGGGGGGGCTTCAAAATACTACGCTTGGTACAAATGAGCGGCGGGGGGCTTAGATTTTTAGTCACCGGGGGGGGGGGCGTCGCCAAAATATGGCAACTTCCCAAGGGCGTCACAGTTGAAAAAAGTTTGGGAAGCTCTGACCTAGTGTAAAAGAATTGAAACGTTACTTGAAATGGCTTTAGCCGTGTTTGGTGACTAGATCTGAATAGCCAGGTACCTACTTCCCCACCTTCCTCTCCCACATCTCCTTTCCCGCACCATTTACTTTCGGCCTCATGGTTATAAAGGTTGGGTAAACATCCAGTAGTTGGCGTTGTGTTTCGTTAGCCACAGCAACGCGTGGCCGGGTCAGCTATTAAAATAGTATTATTTTATATTTTTTTAAACAGGTTTATAAACAAGTACTGCTGTGTAATTATTACTACGCCTGACGGCTATTTCGTCTTCCGCAGGCATTATCAAATTTGATAATGCCTTCAGAAGGCGAAACAGCTCTCACGCGTAATATTGCCAATAAAAACCGTTTTTATAAACTGAATAATGATATTTTTTACAATAGCTCCCGCACCGGAGGCCCAGAGGAAAATAAATTTCCTTAGGGCCTTTCAGAAGTTTTCACTTAAAAAGTTTTCCAAAATTCGTGCAGTGCTCCTTAAAATAAAACTAGCTGAAGTCCCCGGCGATGCCCGGGCTTTACATACAGTTTTCGAAATTAAATGTAAACAGTGACCTTCCTCTTGTTTTGAAGGACATGTGTCATCAACCTCGGCATAAAACTGTAAATTTGCATAGAAATCAAATTCACACCGCCCGCTTGCCAGCCCGCTCGTCCACCACATACACAGACATTCTCCTTTATATATTTCAAGCAATTTACACAAAACCTTGACAAATCGCGTGAATATTCGTTCAGTAGTTTTTGAGTTTATAGCGAACAGACAGACGCGGCGGAGGAGGACTTTAATTTATAATAAGTAGAGATAGATGTAAAATAATTTCTAAACTTGGTAACAATAGTATTATAACAAATGAACCTTACAATTACATAGTTCTCATTTTCTCGAAGTTTAGTTTTTTGAAGGTTTTCACTACAACCGCGTGTGAATTTACATGTTAATTTTTTTGGGTTCTTTATGTTATGCACATTCATCAGTTTCCCACTTGTACAGCGATATTCCTTCAGATCGAATTGATGTTTTAAAATCTTGTAGGCGTGTATGGGTACCGCCGACCCGGGAACCATTTATTGAACAATCACTGCAAAAGGTCACCCCAAGTGGTTCGCTACGTTTGGTGACTTAGCAGGGATGCCCGGATGTACCTATGGGGTGATCTTGGCGGCGGATGCGTCTGCCCACCAACCGCGTGGCAGGCCGGATCGGGAGAGACTGGTTGAGGAATAACTGTAGACCTCTAGAGCAGGACTCTCGGAACATCGCTTTACCCGCATTTAGCATGGATTACGTTGATTAAGACATTGGATGGATTGATTCATGTGTTCGTCACTCCTGGACACACTGACCTCCAGATTCCTGCCCACCCCTCATGCCTTTTTCTTTCCTCTTCTTCCTAATATGACCCTCCACACAACATCCCCAAAGATGACTTAGGCCCTGATGTAATTGATTTTCCTCAATGCCTCCTGTGTGGAGCTAATATACAAATAAATCTTTATTTCATTTTTGTTGTGGATATTTTGAGATACAATCACTAGTTATAATTTTGAATCTTAGTTGTAAGCCTATCGTATTAATTTTATTTTATTGTATGCTTATATGTACAGCGCCCTTGAGGTGATTTTTCACGAAAACGGCGCTTTATAAATCAGCCAAATATTATTATTATTAATGTATCATTTTTTCTGATCTTTCAGCTCACCTTACGCAGGACAGTCTCGTCTAGCCTTGCCTTGCCTTGCCTTCCCTTGCCTTGCCTTGCCTTCCCTTGCCTTACCTCGCCTCGCCTCGCCTCGCCTCATCTCATCTTCCGTCATCTCGTCTTCTTCCATGAGACCTGTGTGGTCGCTGTTAGAAGATGTCCTAAAATTTATTTTCTATACTAGTCTTGAATTATTTAGTATGGGTGGTTTAATAGAATTGTTTCTTTTTGAGAACTTGAATTTTAACTTTTAAATTAAATGGATTGTCAAATTCTGTGAAACAACTCTTCCTTGGCAAATTTCTATTACTTTTTGCGTTTTTGGTGTTTTATTTATTTAGGTTCTGTCTTGACATTCTTCGCCTTTATGTTATCACACTATTTTGTTGAGTATCAAATCGACGAATTAGTGTGAAGACCGGGGCGAAGGATTATAAACCAGCGTCTAGGTCAGTCTCCAATGTCCAGTGGGGACTGGTCTTGGCGACTGTTCTGCCGCCCTGAACCCTACTCCTACCGTGTCTCCCGCTGTCGGCGTTCCCGGTTGCCCCCAGTTAGCACGTTGTGGTGTCCTTTCCTTCAGGCCACTCCCCGCCTTCCCACGCCCCTCTCCTCACCCTTCCCCATCCCGCCCACCGTCCCCTCCACTACCCCCCCCTCTCCTTCCAGCCCCTCGCTTGCCCGCCCCTGCGGTTGTCCTCCCCTCCCCGCTTAACCCTTTCCCACTTGTTCCATCCCGTCCTGTCCCGTCCCCCGCCTGTCCCATCCCCCGCCCGTCTCGTCCCGTCCCCTCTTCCGCACCGTCCCGTCCTCCGCCTGAATCTTTCCACACCCTATTCCTTCCTCTTAAAATAAATAAATCAGAGTGCAGTTCACAAGCGATAAAAGTGAGACCTTCATAAAACTAAAGTTGACAAAAGTGGGGAGGTTACCAAGCACCGCACAAAAAGGAGACCGATTATGTTATCTCGCTATCTCGAATGCTACATCTTATAGGTAGGGTTTGTCTCTATTTAGTATCACTTTTTTGTTTCATCGATTGACTGGAACTTGTCCCGGCACTTGCCTGAAATTTCGTCGATTTGGCTAATATCGACGTAGGGTTTTACATCGTCCACTAGGTATAGCCGTACCCTCCCTAGTTGTACATTTCGTATGAATTAAATTAATAAAATGAAGCTGTGTTCGACTAGAAGTATGTATTAATAAAATCGATCAGTTATGTTAGTGACAAAGAACGTGTCCGAACTTTCTCTCAGAATTATATCCGCACACGTTTGTGTGGGAGTTGAACTAGTTAAAGGATTTAATCCGGTTAAATTGTCGATATTAATCGTTTAAATACCGTTTAGGAAACTTGTTAAACAGGAAAATTAATGTCACCAGACCAACGGACAGACGGATTAATCAAAGGTCCTTGCAATTTTATTCAATGGCTTCCCACGCATTTTTTTCTAAGTAAAAATTTCTTTAGCACTTTGTTGCGATTTTGTTTTCAACATATACATCTATATCTATAGGAATCTAGCCTGCGAGAGGATGAGATCGTATAATCGGTGTCCTCTTTGTGTGGTGCTTCGTAGCACTTTCGCACTTTTGTCTTCTTTAGTTTACTGAAGGTCACACTTCTACCGCGTGTGAACTGCACACTCTATTTTTTTTGTTTCATTAATTTTCATCTTGGAATCCAGAAACGGTAGGTTCAAATCCCGGCGTACCCAAATCACTTTTTTTAAAATTATTAGAGGGTAGATGGGGTATTATGAAATGACGAATAAATTTTCTACAGCGAGTTAAAAGTTTCCATTTTTTGAATAACCGCTGAAACGATATTTGGGGCGTGGCTTTCGTGTGACGTCATGAGTGCGGACGCTCCCTGACAGTGTTTATTTATGCTGGTTCGGCTGGGCGTAGCTTGTGACGTCACAGTCCCATTTGCCAACTACGGGCCGTTTTGATTTTGTCAGTTTTAGATAATTTTTAAAATCTATAATATTGAATGAAAACATAAAAAACAAACGTTTTTAGTAGAATGATTAAAATCGAAAAAATGTTTTTTTTTTAATATTCCGTACATTTTCAACAGAATCCCTCGTTTGTGGAAATACTCCATTGTCTGTAAATGTACCAGGGGTCCTAGAGGATCGATAAGGATTGATAGGTTAACTTTCAGTGACTTCTCGTCATTTCCTAGCATGATTGTAGATCGCCATTAACTTTCAGTAACTTTTCGTAATTTCCTAGCATGATTGTAGATCGCCAGCGAATAAGTAACAGTTCACTGATTCCCAATGACTGAGTACATGTGACGTCAACTGTTGTCTGTAGGTTAGTGATCTGCAGTTGTCCTATAGAACGATGAGATGTTACCGAAAGTTATGTTATCAACCATTATCGATTGACCATGCTAGGACCCCAGAGGCAGACTTTTCAGTGAGTTACAGTGCTAAAATTGAGAAATACGATATTATTGATGTTATAACAAAATTTCTATTTTTGGGTATTTAGGCGGATTCTTTCATATTTTTATACGAAAATAATTTTTTTTTTAAATATTTATGATTTATTACTTGGTGTTCTTTGCCCCATTGTTAATAAGGTGTAATATTGTTTTGCTAATACTCTCGCTAGGGAAAACATTGACACAAACTAAAAAAAAAATTACCATTAGGTACACTAGCATTTTCAAAAATTATTCCTTTTAAAAAACAGTTGATAAATTTTAATTCAATCAAAATACGAAAAAATCAATACACTATCATGTGCAGGTTGGATTTTATTAAATGCTCATTGCAACCGGATGATAATTTGGGTCATAGTTGGAGGTGCTGCGTGGAGTGTCTCTTTAAAGAAAGGAAAAAGAGGAAGTTCTGGGAAGGAAAAAGGTATGAGAGTGTAGGAATCTAGGGGTCAGTATATCCAGGAGTAACTGACGCATGAATCCATCCCATCAAGAAAATGCATTTAGAAAATCCGGCTGCAGAGATCAAAAGACCTCCCTCAACCAGTCACTCTCGATCCAGCCCGCCACGCAGTAGGTGGGCAGATGCATCCGCCCCCAGTACATGGAAAAATCTCGCCCCGGGCAGTGATCTATGTATGTCCAGATGACTTCAGCAGGTGTTAGCAACACTCCATTGCGCATTTGTTCGGATGGAAATTGTGAATCTTTTTTTAATTATATAAAACAATGTCGGTGGCGGGCGGTATGCATTTGATTTTGTGCAATTCCACAGTTTTATACCGAGATAGATGAAATTTTGCACACCTTCAAAACAAAAGGAAGCTCACTGCACACGAGTTCAAAAACTTTGCACAAAGCCCAGATAAAGCCGGGGACTTCAGTTAGTACCTTTCTACCTAGCTTCCATTAATTAATTAATTTATATAAAGAAGAGTGTCTGTGCTGGCTGTGGCGGGCATTTGATTTTTATGCAAAACTACAATTTTATTCCGAGATTGATGAGATTTTGAACACTTGACCTTCACAGCAAGAGGAAGATCACTGTCTACGTTAGATTTAGAAAAACTCTCCACAAAGCCAGAGTAACGCTGGGTATTGTGCTAGTATCTATCTACCTATCTTCAAGAAAAGTGTGGCTGACGGGTGGCGTGCATTTGATTTTTATACAAATCTACACTTTAATTCTGACATTGATGAACTTTTGCACACTTGACCTTCAAAGCAAGAGTAAGGTCACTATCTACATGAGATTTCGAAAAACTATCCCCATCCCCTTTTCCCACACATAAAAGCAGAATTTTTGAACGATTGACGTTAAAAAATATAAGATGGAAATTTCTGTGTATACCAGGGCAATCCCAGAGAACCCAGGACTTCAGCTAGTGAATATTTAGGTATATAAAGCAGATTGTGTCGATTTGATTTTTACACAAATCCACAGTTTTAATCCGAGATTGATGGAACATTGCTCACTTGACCTTCAAAACAAGAGGAAAATTACTATCTACATCTGATTTCGGAAACTCAGTGTAAATCCCGGGCAACGCCGGGGACCTCAACTAGTCTATCAATAATGTTATTGCAAGTAGAACACAAAGCATGATCCAATACAAGTGATCTGATAATGTAGCGCTGTGCATTGAAGCGTACTAGAAACATTGGCGATCACGTTCAACTGACTTTCCCTACAGTTCAATACTGTTTTATCACATTTACCTATCCCCGCAACAACTCTCTCTCTCGCTGTGATCTCAATAACTGAGGCAGGGAATTCTGCAGCTAATATAATATTACCAATAAAGGATCACAAATTGCATATGTAGATATTTTCAAAATGGCAAAAGACTTTTAATAATAATAATAATAAAATATATTTATTAAACGAAATTTGAAAAATTTATAACTACAAAAAAGTACACGTTGCAATAGTTTAAAAGTCACATTACAAAAGTTAAACAACGGAAAAAAATATACATGTAAACAGTAAGTAGATACTTAAAGAATAGATATTTATAATTATAAATTAAGGTTTCTCGTAACCTGCCTCACTAGGCTGGCCTGTGTAATTTTAAGTCAATACTTAACTTATATTAAAGTACTAGCTGGAACCCGGCATGCGTTCTATGCCATTTAATAAAAAAATTGTTTCTTGTTTTCGCTCACCTTCCTCCTTCCCTTCCTCCCCCGCGTCCCGTTCCCACTCTTCCTCCTTCACCTTCCCTCTCCTCACTCTACTCCCCCCCCTTCCCCCGTCCCGCGAACCCCCCTCCCGAGTTCCCCTCCCACCTCCCGTATTCGCTTCCCACCTCCCGCGGATACCTCTCCCGAGTTCCCCTCCACCCTCCCGAGTTCCCCTCCACCCTCCCGAGTTCCCCTCCGCCCTCCCAGCTTCCCCCCCCCCCTGTCCTGCATTCCATACATTCATTCCCGATACATTCATTCCCGATACATTCAGTTTTCAAACAGCTCTTTGAAGTTTTCAAACAGCTAATTTCCTCACCGTTTAAAGCTTCCCTGGACTACGACAAACAATTCAAAACCAAAATCAGCTAAATCGGCCCAGCCGTTCTCGAGTTTTAGCGAGACAAACGAACACCAATTGATTTTTATTTATATAGATAATCACAGAAGATTGGTTGCATTAATAATAACAATAACATCGATAATAATAACAGCATTGGTTTCATTACTATTTCGAATTTGGGTGAGTGCATCGATAAATGCTCTATCATTATTTTTTAGATTTTTTTTTTAATCACATTTTTTTATTCTAATTGGAAGAATGTTGTGGAGTCTTGTTGCAAGGTATATGAAGCTTCGTTGGCCAAAAGTATGCGTGATGAGATTTTGTAGTAAGTCTTTGTTATTGTTTCGAGTACAGTGAGTATTTTATCTTTTTTCATAGTATTTATGTTTATTTGTGTATAGAAGAGTGAGGATTGTTTTTGCATATACCTACCGAACGTCAAACACATTCATAATATTAAAAATTAAGTTTGAGTCTACAATTAGAGGTAGCCTAAGAATTAATTTTATACTAGTTTTCTGTGCCTTTATGATTGGGTCTAGTGCTGATGCAAAACCACCTCCCCATGCTATGATACCATACTCGAATATAGATTGACCGATTGCAAAGTAAAGTATTTTCAAGTGTTGTAAGTCGATAAAGTTTCGTAGCGTTCTGAAAAAGTGCATGTCGTTAAGAGGAACGTTTGCGCGGCCCGTTTCATACGAATCTTAATTTAGGATTTGAGATAAAAATACCCAACCACACTGATCAATTTTTGTTATAAAGATATATCAAATATCTAGTAAGGATTTAAGCTACTTTATTTATTTTTGTTTTAAACTTTAAGATGTTAGGCCATTTAAGATTTTAATTCTCTATGATTTTAGAGCCAACTTGGGCAATTATTTGTGAGTAAATGAAAAATGTTAAAAAAATTATTTTACTGTATTTATTACACACTAAAGCCTGCAAATCATTATATAGTCAAGTCATAGTGAGTTTCTGAACGATCACCATCATCTTTTTTCCAAGGCTTTTGACAAAGATAAGTGAGATGATGATCTGAGAGATCGGTAAATAATGCAAGGTTCATGTAATCGTAATGAGTAAGATTAAGAAAAGGAAGCTGAGATCGTTTGGGCATTCAGAGCGGATGAAGTCGGGGACGCTTGAGGAAGACAGAGGCCGGCAAATCACTCCACAGCCGAGCTGTTGAACTCAAGAACAAGTCGGAGAAACGACCCGTTCTCATGTGACTAATTTCAGCCGTGTACAAATGTTGGGCGCGTGTTTGGTGTATTTCCCAACTATGCACCAGTGCCGAGGGGATCAATGACGCTAGTTCCTCGGAGCATCTTCCATTGTAACACCGGAAGAACAAGGATAGCATTCCCACCTGACGCCTGTGCTCTAAAGATTGCAATCCGTCTGTTAAGATGGAGAATCTATCAAACGGCTTTCTATGCTTTCTGCATAGAGTCAAAGATTTTTTTTTCGGTATTTTGGAGCTCCAGACCAGAGGTGGCTGCCAAATTTAACCGTGGGGCGCACTTGCGATTTGTACAGGGTTAGCAGTTGTGTACTATTAAAGTATCTGCTAGGCCTGTACAGTACGCCCAGTTTCTGAGAGGCTAACTTAACTCTGGTTTCGATGGAGCCCCCATACCTGAGCTGGTCACTTAGAGTTACACCAAGCATATCAATGGAGGTCCTGTACGGAAGATTGCTTCCGTTGAATCAAGTGAATACTTGAATCGGGCCATGTCAAAAGTTAGCATAACGGAAGGATAAGGAATATATGGGAGACGACGCATTAATGGGACTGACTCAAGGTGGTTTTGCCACGACAAAGAATAGTTTTGGCAATAAAATTATAATTATTTATACCTACTTAGAGTATCATGCTGTTATTGCCTGTAACCTATATTTTAATCACACGTTATTCGAAGCCTTACACCTCAATCTTATCCGTCTCTTACCGAGGGACGAATCACATTTAGGAAGATAAATAGGTATTCTGATCAAATCCTTGTACTACTGTACCGCCCATCTTAGAATTTTTTTTTTTGCTTTCCCAAACACGTTAATTCAATAACATTTATCTATACTATATATATCAATAAAAATCAATTGGTGTTTGTTTGTCTCGCTAAAACTCGAGAACGGCTGGGCCAATTTAGCTGATTTTGGTTTTGAAATGTTTGTCTTAGTCCAGCAAAGCTTTAAACGGTGAGAAAATAGGGAAAAATTACGAGGAAGATGGTAAAAACAACAATTTCATTTTTCCATATACACTGTTCTACCTACAAATTTTCATTCTGACTTGCAAATGTCAGAATGAAAATTTGCCACTTGCATCACATTTTTTAAAAACAAATTCCGGTTCAGGCAAATATTCTAAGACATTCTGTATTTTTTTTAATCGTACTTTTGAAACCCTGGCGATTTTTTAAAAATTTCAATCCTATTAATCAGAATTTGTTTTTTATAAACCGGACAGACGGGACATAATTTTATGGGAAAATCATTTTAAAAAAAAAAGAACGTTTTCCACACGAATAGTAATAAACTGTACGGGGTTCTCTTCGTAACATCTGTAAAAACACCGCCATCTTTATCGAAAAATCAAACCAAAGGATAAGTTCGCATAGAAAAACAATAAATCTAGTGAACGTTAAACGCAACTTCAAAAATTCGCCGGAAATCAAAGTGTTGCCATATAAAAAAAAAATTAATCAGTGTGGAATTTTACAAAATTAAAGGAACATAATCGGAGACAGGACATTTTCATGTAGTGACGTCACGAGCTCAAATAATGGATTTATTTATTTAAAAATAAAAAAAAAACTAAACATTTCCAAAAAAAAAATTTTTACCAACATTTTTGTAATCTTAGTAAAAAAATCTATCCACACAATTTTTCAAGTCGTTATGAAATCCATGCAAGTGGCCTCTTGTTGCCTCAGAAACGATGTTTTTTTTTTAAATTAGGCAATTAAACCTAAAAAGAGTGCTTTTTTGGTGTCGTAGTTATATAATATCTATCTATAAAATGAATCGCAGAAATGTTTGTATGCGAATAAATTCCGAACGACTGCACCAAATTGGAAAATATATTTTTTTATTTTTTATTTTGCATAAAACTACTGTTTAGCTTTGGCATTATCTGGCATAATGAAATTTGTATAAAAAATTGTAATAGGTGGCACGCGAACAGTGTGAAAACTGAATGTACCGGGAATTAATGTGTGGAATGCGAGAGGTGGGAGGGGGAGGGGGGAGGGTGTGGGAAGGGAGAGGAGGGTGGGGTGGGGGGATAGGGGAGGGAGAGGGGGGAGGGTAGGAAAGGGGGTGAGGGGTGTAGGAGGGTGGTAAGAAGGTTGAGAGGGGAAGGGTAGGGTTGGGGGGAGGGGACTGGGAGGGGATGGAGGGATTAGGGGAATTAGGGAGAGGGATCCGCGGGAGGGGGGAAGTTAATACGGGAGGGGGGAGGAGAACTCGGGACGGGGGTTCGCAGAAAGGGGAAAGGAGGGGAGTAGAGTGAGGAGAGGGAAGGTAGAGGAGGGGGAGTGGGAACGCGAGAGGGGAAGGGGACGCGGGGGGAGGAAGCGGAGGAGGAAGGTTAACGGGACGAATGGGAAAGTACGCGCAGGGAGAAAAAAATTCTTTATTAAATGGCTTTGCAACGACGCATGCCGGGTACCAGCTAGTATATTATATAAAAATCTAAAAATGTTTGTATGTATGTATGTCCGCTATGCGTTGTTGTATTAAGCATAGGAAATGTTTCAAACTTTCAAAATACCTTTTTTCCACCCTCGCGAAGGTTTCTGGATTATTACAACCACATGACAATACATCTGAAAGGATTTTTTAATCATTACAAAAACTCTTACAAAAATGTCACAATTTGAAAATTACATTTTTAAAACATCGATTGTTCAATCAAAATTCAATATTCGAATAAACTTTTTAAATTAATGAATTTAATCGTAGTACTCACTTATGGTACTAATCGAAATCGAGTACTTTGAATCTAATTGAAAATTATATTATGTTAGGTACCAAATTTGATTGATTGTTCATATAATATACAAAAATGAATGTTTGTAACATGTAAAAAATAAAAATTTATGACAAAAATTGCAATAGGTGGCACGCAAGCTGTTTAAAAAATGAAGCTGAATGTACCGGGACTGAATATATTGAACGCGGGAGAGGAGAGGGGATCGCGGCAGGGTGGTTTGCGAGAGGGTGGAGAGGGAAGGCGGGGAGTGTGGAGGGGGAACGCGTGAGAGGAAGGGGATATGGGATGGGAAAGGGAGACAGAAGGGGAACAGGATGAATGGGAAAAGACACGCAGGGAGAAACAATTTTTTTATTAGTGGCATAGCAATGCGTCGGGAACTCGCTAGTATTATATAATACTAGCTTTTACCCACGGCTTCTCTCGCATAGTATTAGTGGGAAATTTCTGGCATAATTATTATTATTCTTACTATTTTGTCTAATAGAAAATAATTATTGTTTAATAGAAAATTTCAAAATTTGAGAATGACATTGCGCAAATAAAAAAAAAATATTTAAATTATAGAAATAGAAATTTAAGTAACTACTCCCTTTATTAGTATTTTATTCATATTTGAATCCAGGTTAACCTAAAAAAATAAGAAAATGACAGTCCACTTCAAACGCTATGCTTTATAGCAACGTTATGCTTTTTGTTCGGTGAATAAACATTTTTAGAGATATGTAGATATTAACTACGACGCCAAAAAAGTACTCTTTTTAATCACAACAAAGCACTCTTCTTTAAGCCCAAAATTAAAAAAAAAACATTGTTTCCAAGGTAACAATTTGTTTGAAGTTTGCAATAACATGATTTTTTTAGGGACAGAAAACGTATGATACATAATTTCACAACGCTACAGCTCATTTATAACGCCAGAGCTTACCAATATATAAAGCCGTTGTTACTCGCAAATAATGCAGCGCTCGATTAGTGAAAGAATTTTTAAATTCCATTCGATATTTATTGCGTGAAAGAGTAAGGACCATCCAACCAACCATACATACAAACTTTCGCATTTATAATATTAGTAGGATTATAATTAAAACGTACGTATACCATAATTAAATATTAGTATTCCCAATAACACGTGTTCCCAATTATTATGTCCTCTGCGTGCAAACTGTATCTAATTTTTTATAATAAACTATAGATAGTGGTTAACTCAAATATATTTTTTTTATAATTTTATGCAGCATCACGTTTATTGGTCAAATAATTGTAAATTATACTTTTATAGTAGTGTGTCAGTTATAAATTATAACATATTATAAAACAAAGTCCTTCGCCGCGTTCGTCTGTCTGTCTGTTCGCGATAAACTTAACTCTACAGAACGGATTTTCATGCGATTTTCACCAATCGATAGAGTGATTCGTAAGGAAGGTTTAGGTATAGATAATATAGTTTGTCAAGGTTTTGTTTAAATTGGTTGATACATAATATTTATAAAGGAGAATGTCTGTATGTGGTGGACGAGCGGGCTGGCAAGCGGGCGGAGTGGATTTGGTTTGTATGCAAATCTACAGTTCTGTGCCGATGTAAATGAAATTTTGCACGTGTGACCTTCAAAACAATAGGAAGATCACTGTCTAGGTACATTTGTTTTCTAAAACTCTGTGTAAAGCCCGGGAATCGCCGGGTTTTCAGTTAGGTAGTTGTTTATAATTTAAATCAGCATCACGGTTAGTGGTCAAAAGCATTGTACATGTATATCATTAAGTCACTAGTTTTAATAAGTCATAAAAGTCACTAGCTATATGTCTTAGATATAAGCCACTAGCTAACTAGCTATAAGTCTTGGATGTAAATCACTAGTTATAATTATAAATCTCAGTTATACTAATTTTATTATAAATTTACTTGTAGAGCGCACTTGAGGTGATTTTTCACGAAAACGGCGCTATGTAAACCAGCCAAGTATTATTATTATTATATAGTTTTGTATTATTGATTGACAAACCGTTGGGTGCAATCTTCTAGCCATAAGTTGTTAAAATGGTTTGCCTAGTTTGTAATCGGAAGTAAGATTTTGGAAACATTATTACAAATTTGTAGTTAATAGTCACCCTTGAGATGAAAATACTATTATATTACAAAAAAAACGTGTAAATACTATTTGGTTGTGTAGAAAGAAAAGTTCTAATTTTTCATTACATCCCACGATTTTTCACTGGTAAACTAGTAATGTAATATTATTACAATAATATTATTTTTACGGTACGAATCAATGTAATAAGGTACTATACCTAGGACCTAGGAAGGTACTGAATCGACGAAGTTCGGTATGATTTCGTCCTGTTTCCCGCCGTCTCGAGCCATCAGTGCTGCCATACAAATAAAATAATAAAAAAAAACAAAGCCGAGCGGGAGGGACTGGCAACGCCGCATTGACGCCAGTGTAGCGAATGCCCCGCTTGGAACGTAGCCAGTGATGCCACACCGAGAGATATTCCCACAATGTAGGGAATTTTGATTCAAGGCGTTTCGTAAAAAGTTTGGAAACTAGGGTTTTTCCAATAATATCTTTCTTTGCAAAAGAGCAAACTTAATGTCATTTATAGCGGTAAAATAAATATTATGGTGATTTTAATTTTCTTTATCACTCCACACACTTGCTTCATTTTTATTATTAATATTACTCGGTGACCGGCCAACTCAGAATTAAACCAACTCAGAACCACCCCAGAAAGGTCATTAAGAATGATGATAAAAAATGGTGAAATTGGATAAGTTAGGTTAGGGTAACCTGCTATTTTAGAATTATTTTTTCATAGATTTTAAAAATCTTTCTGAGGTGGTACCGAGTTGGTTTCATTCTGAGTTGGCATGGAACCATATTACTCATATTCGTTATTAGTTATGATTAAGAACCGTTCTCATCTTAGGAAAAATTGCTGATATTTTATGGAACTACGTAATAAGTACTATAACCATGTATATTAAAATATACCTATCACTTTTAATATAATGTCCTGTGTGTGTATTAATAAACAAATATAAGCCAGTGACTAGAGAATTGCGGCAGATTCCAAAAACTATATTAAATAATGTATTTATTCATTTACTCTTTTATACGCCCATGGGTCTATTACTTTGGGTAGATAAAGTTAACTTTTTTTTTATCTAAGGTTTAGTAATAAAAAATAGGTTGCAAAAATAATTTCTTACATTACAGTTGTTTTTAATGGGATTACTTTTAACAAAAAAATAATAATCTGAAATTATCAGAAATAATGTGTTGACATTTTATAATACAAAAATATGTCTGAGTAGGTTTAAAAGATATTAATTCTTACATCAAAAATGTCGATATCATTTGTATATTTGTTTGCTAACTATGTAAACGGGGAATTGGTGAGTTTGCTACACAATTTGTCTATGAATGGTGACATTGAAATATGTCCTTATGAATAGTGAGTTTAGTGGATACTCTTAAATTGACTACATTCAAGAGTTCGTTTTAAATGTCATTGGTGTACGCGTAGATTTCATCTACTATTCAAAATAAATTATTAAATAATAATTCCAAACAATACAATATACGTTACGTATTTATATTCAATTTAGGTATATCCGAAATATGAAACTATAATTAAGGTAAGTATCGGTACTTGTTGATTATCACCCAAAACTTATTTGAAAATTTTCTATTTTAACCTAACCTAACATCACTAACAAATTTCTATGTATTTCATACGAATTACCAAATTTAGTATGTTTTCATTTACTTAGTTTAACAACTTTATTTGTTGGTACTATTCAAGTTAATTATTTTTAACCGTTAAATCTAACATGCATTTTCAGCTTCGTGCGTCTTACGTACAATAAAATAAAATAAAATAACTATTCATTATTCCATTTATTGGGTAAAAGTGGGGAAAAATATTGGCCACTAATCCAACATTTTCTCGGTTGGCAGCTATGTTGGCCGGCGGGGTACCTACCTACCCCACGGCTCAGCAGTAACTCAGTGAGGTGATACCCGAAAACTGTCTTTTCCCGAGAATTTGGGTCAAAAATCCCCCGAAATCCCCAGATTCATAAAATCACACATAAATCAATCAATTTCAACGCGTTACCAACTTCTAACAGGTTGAACAATTTTTTTTTAATTATATATAAACAAAATACTATAGATTTTCAGTATTCAGAGAAAAGAGACATGCATTTTTACTTCAGAACGATTCGGAAAGGATGTGTAGATTGTTGGGAGTGTGAAAAGAATATTTGCTGAGAAGGTGATTGGTAGAAGAAAACATGGATGTCCAAGGAAGACAACATTGCACGATCGATTAAACCAATGTCAGAAATATTACGGAAAAGTAATATCATATATAAAGAAATAGAATAGGAAGCAACAAGGAATATATGCAAATATAATACATGGTTGTGTGAATGTCCATCTTCTCTGACGATCTTCGCGAAGAAATGGTGTGTCGGTTAGGTTAGGTTAGTTGAAAACGTATTTTAATTTATAAAGACAACCTGTTATTTTTCTGTGTTCTCGGTTACGTGCTTTGAGTATGTAAAAATTAGTAGATTTAAAAAAAAGTTTAATTTCAAAATTTTTATTCAAAATTCCCGAAATAAATTAAAAACTTACTTTGAATTCAAACTGAATATTTTTCCGTAGGTATGGGGAGATTACCCTAGATCCGGGGAGAATTCCCCGCACATCTGCGCGAAGCGAACGCCAGGCGGCCAACCGAAACGCCAAACCGGCCAAACAGTAAAACTACAACAGTAGGCTAGAAGCGCGCTGACAGTGTAACGCGTCTACCAGTTTGTCAGAATTAAATTACAAATTACAAAACGCGATTCCTAATATAAATAATAAAAGCGAAACGAATCCAAACAAAACAAAATAACTCCAGTTTTAATCCAAGTCTCCATTGCGAAAAGCTGTGTGACATTTTGCATAGATTTTACAAGAGAACCGCTTCGCGTTAGCGTCTCTGTTAATGGTTTGTTTTTGAGGATTTCGAGTGTATTTCGCGTGAATTTAGTTCAAAATACAAGTGATTGAAGTGTTTCAAAGACATTTAAATAATTAAACAAGCGTTTTGTGTCGAATTTTCGAGTGATTTTGAGGTTTTTCTGTGTGTGAATCCAATCCAAGATGTTGTTTGAGAACCCTGCCAATGCCGCGGCGAAATTGTTCCCGGCAGCCTTCAACATCCCTCCCCCGGTCAGAATAAGGTAATAAATACAACATAATTAATATTATTACATTTCCAAGTTGTTAAACGTGTTATTCCAGTGCTTTTTTAAGCATTTTTCCTGTGGTTTTAATGCGTTATTCTGTCGAAATACGAAGCTATTCGGTCCGCACGAGGGTTGAAATTACAAAATGGACGCTCCACTTGCAGTTTGTCTTTATTTTTATTATTATTTTTTTGTTTTTTTGTTTTGTGGGAATACCGCACTTAAGTCCCAAGTGACAGGAGCCAGTGAAACTATGGTATTGTAGATTGGGTTATGTTGTTAACGAGATGGGAAAGATGAATGTTCAAAAGTAATACCTAGCTAGTCAGATATGATCATTTAACATCACTATGGCATCCCCAATAATAATTATTGGGGTAGGAATCTGACATTGCGTTGGGAATAGCTACGTGATGGGAAAGAGGGATGTTGGGAAGTAGTCCTAGCTGTTCAGATTCGACCACTAAACAGCAAATCATTTCGAGCAAAGTTTCAATTTTTTTGAATAGTGATGTTTTACCAGGGCAATACTGAGAGCACCCTTGACCCTTGATATGTTTCAAAAAATGACGCTTTGACTGTTATATTATTATTATGTTATTTTTTTTAATGTGCAAACTTGTTTATTTATTTACTAGCTGTAAAAGAACACTGATGTATCTTGACTAGGTACCTACCTACCTAGCCATGATGAAAACTGAGAAATTTGGTTTTTACGAAATCAAAAGACCTTTATTTCACATTTTTCAAATTTAGAATACGTTATAATCGTCTTGTAAAATCAATTATTGGTAGGTATTTTATCGCTTTGAAGAGATTACCTTCCTAGGTACAATCTTCTAATTTCCAATTTTGATAATGTCAGACTTGTAGTATGAAATTAATTATTGGTTGGTACCTACCTAGGTACAATGTTCTAATTTCCAATTTTGAATGTCAGATTCGTAGTATGAAATTAATTAGTTGTAGTTACCTACTTTATCGTTTTGAATAGATTACCTACCTAGGTAAAATGTTCTAATTTCCAATTTTGAAAATGTCAGACTGATAGTGTGAAATTAATTATTGGTAGGTATGTACTACAGACTGATAGTGTGAAATTAATTATTTTTAGGTACTTCATCGCTTTGCATCTAGATTACCTACCTAGGTAAAATGTTCTAAATTCCAATTTTGAAAATGTCAGACTTGAAATGAAATTAATTATCGTAGGTTTTTTTATCGCTTTGAAAAGATTACCTACCTACCTAGGTACAATGTTCTAATTTCCAACTTAGAAAATGTCAAACTCGTACCTAGTATGAAATTAATTATTGGTAGGTACTATATTTTACTATATCGCTTTGAAAAGATTACCTACCTATGGTACAATGGTCTAATTTCCAATTTTGATAATGTCAAACTTGTAGTATGAAATTAATTATTGGTTGGTACCTACCTAGGTACAATGTTCTAATTTCCAATTTTGAATGTCAGATTCGTAGTATGAAATTAATTAGTTGTAGTTACCTACTTTATCGTTTTGAATAGATTACCTACCTTGGTAAAATGTTCTAATTTCCAATTTTGAAAATGTCAGACTGATAGTGTGAAATTAATTATTGGTA
Source organism: Limnephilus lunatus (assembly GCA_917563855.2). Lineage (NCBI taxonomy): Eukaryota > Metazoa > Arthropoda > Insecta > Trichoptera > Limnephilidae > Limnephilus > Limnephilus lunatus. The sequence continues at coordinate 24,723,013 of OU830595.1, read as the reverse complement.
AGTATGTACCTACTACTTTATAGCTTTGAAAAGATTACCTACCTAGGTACAATATTCTATTTTCATATTTTGAAAACGTCAGACTCGTAGTGTGAAATTAATTATTTGTAGGTACTTTATCGCTTTGAAACGATTAGGTACCTACCTAGGTAAGTACAATACAATGTTCTAATTTCCAATTTTGAAAATGTCTAGACTCCTAGATAGATAGCCTAGGTACCTACGTATCGTATTGTATTTTACCATTTAATATAGCATTTATAGTTAAAATACCTACTTTTGGGTTTATTCAAGCGAAATTTTCTGTGTTTATATTTTACCTTTTACATTGTAGACCACATTTTTTAACATTTCTTGGTTTTAAAGTGCCTATTAAACTTTCTCTTCGTATTCTGATCGATTTACGTTATGAATCGGAACCATTCCACGGTATTTTAATTGTAAAAAAGTAAAATGAAAATGTATTTACGTGGTATTTATGTATTTACCTGTTCGAAGAATGACTACGTAGGTACCTAGAAGTGTTACCAGTGTTTTTTTGTGACCTTAAAAATAGCAAAGTAATGTTTCCGGGTTGATTTCGATTCAGTGTTTATAATTGCCTTCACAAAATCACTACTAGAATGTGTTGATGATTACGAAATTAATTAATTAATATTTCATTCAAAAAGAAGATAAGTAATACTAATAAATCGAAACGAAATATGATAAAGAACAATACTCAGAAAAATAATAAAAAGTAACGGTCGCAACGGGGAATCGAACCCTGGATTTATTGTCAAGTCTTAACAGGACAGACGCATTAACCAATTCGGCTATTGGGACTTGGGACCCATTTATTTTAAGTCATTTTTGTCCCTGAGAACAATGATATCCCTCAGTTCCTATGTCATCTTTGGGGATGATGGGTGGAGGGTCGATTTGTGGAAAGGAAAGAGTGAACCTGGGTCTTGAAGAGATCCATGTTGTGGGAGGGAGGAATCACAGAGGCTGGCAAATCGAGCTGTTGAACTCAAGAACGAGTCGAAGAAACGACCCGTTATAATGTGACAAATGTCAACTGTGTTCAAAAAATATTATCCAAGTGGTTCGCTACGTTTGGTGATTTAACAGGGGTGCACGGGTTCTTGGGGTGAGGTTTGTCTAGGTCGTGGAGACGGATGACCAGGACATACTGAACCTCAGATTTCCTACCCACCCCTTAAACCCTTTTCTTTCCCAGAATTCTCCTCTCCTTCCTTTCCTTGAAAAACTCTCCACACAGCATCCCCAAAGATGACACAGGCCCTGAAGGAAATTATTTTCCTCATGGTCTCCTGTGTGGAGCTCATGTAAAAAAAATATTCTACTAATTTTTTTTAATGATTACAATGTTGTTGACGAATTTATTTGTAATTTAGATTGTGTCTTGGATAAATATGTCCGATTTTATTTATATGGGACACCTTTTGACTTTTACTAAAAATCAAAAGCCCTCTTACTAATAAACTCTTTTTAAAACTTTTACACAACTTGTATACAAGCGTTTAAAGTACATTAAAAGTTTTTTTTCGTTGTTAGTTTTTGGGGTGTTATGCCGTGTTGCGCTACCTCCTACTATAGCCGACGTTTCGGACAGCGTTGCAGTGTCCATCATCAGGGCAGATCCGGTAGATCCGACGATGTGTTCTACCGGATCTGCCCTGATGATGGACACTGCAACTCTGTCCGAAACGTCGGCTATAGTAGGAGGTAGCGCAACACGGCATAACACCCCAAAAACTAACAACGAAAATGCTTTTGGCCGTGAAAATCTAAAAACTTATCTACATTAAAAGTTGTTTATCAATTGTATAAAATTTAAAACATATTTATTTTATAAAGCTGTATATAAATATTCAATTTTTATTGGTATAATAAAATAACTTGTTATTGGTATAATACTATTTGAAGGTTATTCCCATCAATGTAATGTAATATGTATAATGTTTATATATAATTGAAGAAAAAGATAAAGAAAGAATAAGACTCAGAAAAATAAAAAGGTAACGGTCGCAACTGGGAATCGAACCCAGGATTTCTCGTCTTACCGAGACAAATATGCATATTATGAACCTACTGTTATTTCGTAAATGAAGCGATTAGTATGTAATGGTCTATCCTATGCCTACCGTCTGGAGCTAGGGGGATTATGGCATCCCCAATTGAGATGGTACGTTGTGAGGAAAGAGAAGTGTTAGAATAATGTTTGCAAAGTATTTGGCTGTTCAGATCTAGTCACGAAACAGGGTTTAGAGTTTACAGTCATTTAAGTTGTTTCGATTTTAAATCATGGTTTTTCATCAGGGCATCTCTGAGAGTAGGTAGCTATCTTTTTTATATATAAATACTACGCAAAAAGTCACAACCTATTTGAACCAGTGAGACTATGGCATTCTATTCAGATCTGACCACTAAAGAATCAATTAATCCATTGATCATGGTAACGAATTATTTTTTAAACCAATTTAGAAATTTTTCCCATTAAATTCATCGCTTTCCTTAAATCCGCAACGCACGAAAAACTAAATTAAACCATGATAAATTTAAATTCTAATAGAAATGCGTAGTGCACCGACATTGTTTAAATTAAATGTACTTATATTACAATGTAAAAGTAAATTCAGTTCGGGTCATGAATTTTATTTGCGTATTTATACATATTTATGTTCAGCCAAAAGTATTAGCAAATAACCGAATGAATAAATCACTTTGATTGATTCACTTGAAGTCTGAATTAGACTGAATTGATTCACTTGTAATATTAATAACATAATATTTACTTGGCTATATTATTTAGCGCATATTTGGCGCTGTATAAAAAGCTGGAGAATTATTTTAATTTAAAAGTTAAACTGCAATGTAAAAAAATCCTTTTGTTTAAATTATTTTTTGGTAATTATTCCCCTAACCGCCGCACTTTGAGTTAGAGATTATGGAACTTATACTTGGTTTCAACAATTACTACAAGAAACAACTATTTGATGCACAGGTTAGTGGGTTCTTAGTTTGGGTTAACTAAATAATTCATGCATTTCGAAACGAAACTTACGCAAATATCGATCCAAAAAAAATAATACATAGGTATGTGCAGTTCACACGCGGTCCAAGTGAAACCTTCAGAAAACTAAAGTAGACAGATTTTTTTATTAATTATTTTTACAAGAAACGACAAAAAAGTGAGTTTATTTATTTGCAAAAACAGCATAAAACGAATACGATGCAAAAGCGGTAAGAAAATATACATAATAAATACATTTACAGTTAAAGTAATACATTTGATTAAAACGTAAGTGCTATTTCACGCCTAAAATCGTTGTAGGAAATGTGGATATTTTCCACGTTTCATTGCGAGGCAGTTAATTATCCTAGTGAGTCGTCCCAGGGGCATCACCATTGGTAAGTTAGTTCTGCACCTGGGAAGAATCAAAAGCCTGTGTTGGCGGCCTCGCGTGAAGTTGACGATAACGTTTATAATACATTTGCCTGACAAATTATGTAAGTGTTTTTATTTTTTTTTCGTTATCAACTTATCAGTAAGTAATTTTAGTTAGAAAAAACTTAAGGTGAGCCAATTTAAAACTCTTCTAGGTATGCTTGCAAAATTTTAATATTTCAAAAATTATATGTTGTTTTCTAATTATAAAAATTTGAAACCGTATTTCATCACCTTTCCAAAGCAATTTTTAGTTTTCGGATACGTTAAGAAATATTCCATTTATTTATTGCAAAACGGTTATGTTTTGTCTGTGTAGGTAGGTATACCGTATTTTCTATAAACCGACTTAGTATAAAATGAAGTCGCTCAAAATGTATGTGCGCTTAGATCTTTTAAACTACGTAACGGATTTTCATGCGGTTTTCACCAATAGATAGGGTCATTCAAGAGGAAGGTTTATATGCATAATACATGTTTATTATAGTAGAGAAAAGCCGAGAAATTCAAATATTCAATTCAGGCAGCTGGCAAGTTGCTGGTGTGGATTTTATAAAGGTTGGGTAATGGCGTTGTGTTTCGTTAGCCACAGCAACGTGTGCCGGGTTTGCTACTATTCTATATAAGCCTGCCGGGGGCCTACTGTCAGAGGATCAACTGTCAAGGAATCATATTTCTCTGACATTACTTTACTGCTTTTTATTTTCCATCTCACAGTTCACCTCAGGTTTTTACCTGCCGGGTATGTGTCCAGGTATTTATACCTGAGACCCTTTTCCTTTGAGGCCGACCGTTTCTTTGTCTTCAACAACGGGATTCCCTTTGTCCTGATAATGATAATGCACCGTCAACTTGGTATATACCGGACCGAGTTACTTTTTACCAAAATAATAAATAATGATAAAGTTAGGTTGTTTCAAACTCTCGTCGTATTTGATGACTGTCATCGAATCGTCAATCAGCACCAATTATTTTTTTTTAAGTGAAAACATCTTTAGCGCCGTTGTCCTTTGAAACTCGATGATATGAAAAATAGCGACATTAAAAAGAGTCAAACATATAGGTCTGTATATTTTCATCTATAGGATTTAGCCTGCGAGAGAAGGAGATAGTATAATCGGTCTCCTCTTTGTGCAGTACTTCGTAGCCTATCGGTCTCCTCTTTTTGCGGTGATTCGTAACCTCTCTGCTCCTGTCTACTGTAGTTTTCTAAAGGTTTCACTCCTATCACGTGTAAATTGAACACTCTTTCAATTATAAGTTCCCTTGTTCCACTATTTCAGTATTTTATTAGAATTTGTAAGATCATTCATGCAGCCGAAGTTTTTGCTAAGATGGATCGGGTCGGGATACGTTTTGGCAAAATTTCTGCCAAAAATTTAAGGGACAAATGCACATGGTAAAAAAATTATCGTCGTACCATAAAACGATAAAATTAATAGCAGTTTTTTTCAGTATTTTTTTCCCTCCAAAAATGGTCTGATTTTAAATAAAAATAGAATTTTTCATCAATTTGGGAGGCGGGAATGGGTACTGTCGCCCCGGGAACCTTTATTGGATAACCAACACCTCTGCCATAGGTCACCCCAAGTGGTGCCCTGGTTCATGGGGTGAGGTTTGTCTAGATCTTGAAGGCGGGTGACTAGGACACACTGAACCCCAGGTTCCTACCCACTCGTTAAACCCTTTTTCTTCCCAGAACTCTCCTCTCCTTCCTTTCCTTAAAAAAACCCTCCACACAGCATCCCCAAAGATGACATAGGGCCTGAGGGAAATTATTTTCCTCAGGGCCTCCTGTGCGGAGCTCATGTAAAAAAAGAAGAAGTAAATATTCTATTTCTTTTTACGTTATTTTGTTTTACTTTTTTTATACATTGTCAAATTTGTACTGAACGTCTGTCGGTGGCGTTCAAACTAAGTAATTTTTTTGGAGGGTCCTAACTTCTATAAGAAGTAACAGCGAAACCCAGGGACATACCAATGTTTGATATCTGTATTTTAGATTTTGTTAAATGATAGCATGCAGAGTTTCTGGCCAAAAAGTCCCCTTTCTTTTTCATCATGAATTTTTACTAACTAGAATTTACAAAATCGTAGTATTTAAACCTAGGGGGGGCAATTTTTGGGCACCAACGCTCTCATGCGATCTGCTAACCGAAGTAGCGCCATCCAATGACGAATTCTTGAATTCGTAACCGAATTACAACGGTAGCTTTGTTTGAAATTTCACATACACAGATGTTTATACAGTGCGGCGTGTACGGCGCGGCGGCAGACATGCACTCGAAGCCGGGTTCTTAAATTCAGCCACGCAGACGCAAGCCTATTAATACTGTTTGATGATGGTTGTTGAAAAATTGGTTTGTTTGGTTGATTTTTCAAATTTATTTGCGTGCGAAACATGGCTGCAATACGGGAAGATGATATATGTATTATATTTAAACAATATTTGCACTAGTGTCAACATTCGTAGAGGAACAGGGGAATACGTTTGTTTAGACAAAACGCTGCTCGCGTTTTGTTTTAATGCAGTTAGTTGATTTTAATGGTTCTACAATTTAACCTCACCTAACCCAAGGTTTTGTTCAGTAGACAGTATAATGGTGTTTCAACTTGAAAGAACAAAGCATTTTGTTTATCGCTTGCTTTCTAACCACCAAGTCTCCGCATGGGCGGTCAGATGAGAATACAATTTTATTTATGATACAGACAATTTTTCATTCTTATTACGCGATGAAGAGTTTTGTTCGGGAATCTAATCACTCCAGACTTCAGACTATACATAGTTTTCTATTAATTTCAACTGTAGGGTGTTCGACTTCTGAGAGCTTAACTTAACTCTACCTTTAATGGAGTCCCTGTACTGTGCTGGTCATTTATAGTTACACCAAGCATGATATCAATGAAAGGCATGTTGGGAAGATATTTTTTGTTCAACTTCTGAGAGCTCAACTTATTTATTTATTTATTTACGCCCTAGTGGGCTTTTACAACAGAAATTAAAAACATAAAAAAATTAAACATCATAAAAGAAATGAAATACTATGAGTAATAAGAAAAAATCAGTAATAAGACCAGAAATACAATAAAGTGCAATGTGTAAAAGCTAGTTAGTAGGTATAAACAAACAATTATATGTGTATAATAATGTATGATGATAAAACAGAACTAAATATAACAGCAAAATAAAATAAGGTTATAAATAACTGGTAAGATTTTAAATGAGAGGATGTTTTATGAAAAGAACAAAAATAAGAAAAGTTAATTATTAACAGATAAAATAGAGATGAGTTGTCTCTTGAATATTGCAAAACTGTCAACACCAAATATATCTATAGATTCACAATGTTTATTTGCAAGGCTATGCATTCTAGGGATTGGTGAATTAATAGAATAGTTAGTATTGAGGGTATTGTTAAAATTGAAAATATATTTATTGCGAGTTAATCTAGCAGGTACATTAATACAGATTAATTCTAATAAATTAGGGCAGTCAACTAAAGATTTGATAATTTTGAATAAAAATAACAAATCAATTAACACTCTTCTATCTGATAATTTAAGGAGTCTGGTTTCTGCGCGTAAGTTATTATAATTTATAAGTTAACTCTTTCTTTGGAATCCCCGTACTTGAGTTGGTCACTTAGAGTTACACCAAGCATGATATCAATGGAAGGCATTTTGGGAAGTTTTTTTTTTCATTTGCTCAGGACTCGAGGAAGGGGAGATAGTTCTGCGAAGGAAAAAGGTGTGAGGGGTGGGCTGGAATGTGGGGGGATCAGTGTGTCCAGGAGTGACGGACGTATGAGTCCATCCCTCCCATTGCGGTGCAAGGTGATGTTCCAAGAAAGACTTGCTGGAGAGGTCAAAAGGTCCCCCTAAACCAGTCTCTTTCGATCCTGCCTGTCATGCCGTTGGTGAGCAGATGCATTTGCCACCATAAACCCGGCACGCCCGTTAAGTCACCGGCCGTTGCTTGCAACTTGGGGTGACCTATATGGTGTTAGTTATCCATAAACGGTCCCAGCGCGGCGATACCCTTACCTGCCCTACAAATTTCTTCCATTGAGAGATACTGGAGATACTAAATATCATTTCGATCTCTGTTAGTGTTAACTCGGTCGTTAAGGATAATCGGCCATATAAATCTGAGCATTTCGTTTTTCTTTGTCAAGGCCTCATTGCTGAGGATCGTGATCACGTTTCAATAGTCCTGATGAATTAGGATCATCCACTCTTCGCGGCCTGCACTGCATCAAGAGCCTAGGATACCCACGTTGACGTTACGGACGCCTGTAATATAGTACACGCTAAACTTTATAACCGGCCTGTTGATCATAAATCGTCGCAGTATGCGAGTTTAAGGGCATAAAAGAGGCATGCCCCCCATCCACGCCTTCTTTGTCACACGTTTGTTTTTACGCATCTTTCCGTTCGCTTACTTTAATCGTAAAGTCAGTAACTGCGCGAGAATTAATCGAACCGTGTTCAGGCCGGTCGTAAAGTTTGGCGTGTACTATACATGCATCGGTGATGATCCTCTTCTTCTCTTGCCAAACATTTTACCAGTGACAAAGGGTTTCTCCAAGTTGGAGTCCTCAGTTTGGTGAGCAACGTGACCCAAAGTTTTTATTTATTTTATTTGCAAAAACAGCGCCAAAAATACAAGTATGTATCTCACATTGCACATGCGCAGACTGAATTTTCTCGGCTCGAGCGCCAGGTATAGTCCCTTTTAGGAAGCTACCTAAAGTAAGGAATCAGTGGGAACATTTAAAATTTATTTAATTAGCGTTTCTGTAAAACTTGGGCTTTTAAAGACCCCACGCGACGGGCCGAGGGTTAAAATCATTGTAGGACATATCGAAAATATCCACATTTCCTGCGAGGCAGTTAATTAACCTAGTGAGTCTTCCCAGGGGCATCACCATTGGTAAGTTAGTTTTGCATCTGGGAAGGATCAAAAGCCTGTGTTGGCGGCCTCGTGTGAAATTATCCGGACGTAGAATCCTATTTTAGCCAGAATGCCTGATATTGATAATAAACCATTTAGAAGCCATCAGCAGTAATGTAACATGTCTTCTGGGACTAAGGCTGCAGATACCCAGCATTCCCGAGATAAATGCTGTTGGAAACAACCATGGGTAAAAACCTAAATCTCTCATATAGAGGCATCTTAAAAATTAGTAGAATATGCTGTAAGCAGACGGTTGAAATTCTGGTTTGATTGCCCAGTTCTACAAGATTCGTGCGACGAGGCTCTCCGTGATTCACTTTGAGGAAGTTTTATTTTAATTGGCTTATTAAGTTTAGCATTTCCTAAAAACTGTCAATTTCTTTGAATTTTAGCAAAATGCAGGGAATTCAAAACTTATCGATTTCTCCTTAAATCATTGGCATTTCAAAATAACAAACATAAAATTAACATTTGCGGACAATGGACTTAACATTCGACAATTCTCAGTACCCCGCTTTGAAAGGTATTTATTTCCAGAATTGACCGGTATATTCCTCACAAACACAGTTTAAGCTGGGTGACACGGTATGATTGCTTCACAGATAAATTGGCACAAGTTTGTTGTTAAATAACCAAACCGTTCTCTTTTGTGTTGTTCACATATTAAGAAGAATGTATTTTTTATGCGAGTACCGCACAAGAGTCCCAACTGCTACAAGAACCGTCTGAAGAGCCTGTGAGACTATGGCATCCACAAGATGAGTATGTTGTGATGTGATGAGTATGGCTATTCAGTTCAGTTCGAAAACATGGCTGCAGCCATTTCAAGCAATGTTTCGATGATTCTAAATGATCTTATCGCGATTAATTTTTGGTTTATTATGCCATATTGCATTTATTTCGTCTTTACAACGTTCCTAACAACGTTTCAGTGTCCATCATCAGGGCAGATGTGTGGGTTGTGGTGCAGTGTGTCTCGGAACACTTTTGAGCCATTTTTTGTGCGAACTCGGCCATCCGGACAAATTGGCAATTATCGAACACTTAATTTTAATATTTAATTAAATGAAGACAATATTAGCGAAACTCAATCAAATTCTGAAGACAGAAAAATCAGAAAAAAATATTGGTTCCACTGGGACAAATGGGTTCCATAGCTCAATCGGTAGAGCAGTTGGCCATGAATGCTAAGGTATCTGGGTTCGAGTCCCAGTGGAACCAATATCTTTTTCTTATTTTTCTGTCTTCAGATTTTGATTGAGTTTCGCTAATATTGTCTTCATTTAATTAAATACTATAATTTGAGTTTTTACTCATAAAGTTAAAAATAAAATTAAAAAAACTTAATTTTAACTTAAACCGGCCATTTACTTTGGATTTGTTTCTGAAGTGCTGGAAATACCCAAAACGCATCGAGCAAGCCCAATAATACGGAGGCAATTGAAATCCACAAAACCCCATTGCTATTGATAAGAGACCACGGAGCTGAGCTTGAATGCGGTGCGATGCAGTCTACCGAAAATGTGGTCAACGAATGCCCGCTCCATTTATTCCCCGGCGGGATTGATAAAAGGTCCACTGGGCAACGCCTAAATCCTTATACTAGCAGGACTGGCTCGCAGACCTAGATGTCCCCCTCTGACCCCCCCACCATACGAAAGAAGAAGAAGAAGATTAGATCGTCGCGTTATGCATATCAAAATATTACATCGATGTTTGCTTGCTGTGAATGTTGGGTTTGACGTTGCTAATTAATTAAAAATCCTCACCTGGCGCACACCTGCGTAGAGACACTATCTCGAATTTGGTGCTTCTGTTAAAAATAATTTATACACATTCGAAGTGTGTCGATTCTCTTTAGGTCGTCACAGTTCTGTCAGGTGTTATCGTGATTCATTTTTGGGTTATTATGCCGTGTTGTGATTACTCCTTCTTTTGCCAGCGTTTCGGACAGCAAGTTACAGTGTCCAACATCAGTGCAGACTGCAGATATATTAGTAGACAGTGTTGTGAGACTTACCGACATCTAGGCCTTAATTGTTTAAGAGAGCGAATCTCCTGTTTTTGTAGACCTATAATTATGATTTTTATTATAAAATAACATTGAATAGATCTTACAGATTTTTTTTGTGTGAATATCTCACAAGACTCCCAGCTGCTCCCGTCTGGAGACAGTGAGACTGGCATCCCCAATTGGGGTATGTTGTGAGGCTGAAGGTAGTGGGAGGGGAAGAGGAAGTTAGGGAAGCACCTGGCTGTTCAGATCTGGTCACCAAATTCGGCTAAAGCCATTTTAAGCAATGTTTCAATTCTTGATGGTGGTCTTACACCAAGCCGATATTGAGAGTATATTTCACTCTGGAACGAGCCGCAAATACACTATATATTATTTTAAATGATTAAATTGTGAAATAACACAAATTAATCAAATAATATTTATTTGCCACGTCGGGATTTGATCCCGCGATATTTGGTGTGCCTTACCGCTGGACTACACCTACGATACGCATTTGTTTCTGACTAACTAAACATCACGTCGTTTCGTCAACCATGTATGGGATAACCAACATCCCTGTCATAAGTCACCCCAAATGGTTTGGTACGTTTGATGATTTAGCAGGTGTGCTCGGGTTCATGGGGTGAGGTTTGTTAGGTCTTCGCGGGCTGGATCGGGAGAGACTGGTTGAGGGAGACCTGATCTAGATTTCTCCAGCCGGACTCTCTGGATCCATCAGCTTGCACTGCAATAAGAGGAATGGTTTCGTACGTCTGTCACTCCTGGACACATTGACCCCCAGATTCCTGCTCATCTCTCATACCGTTTTCCTTCCCAGAACTTTCCCTATAAATACCCTCCACACGGCATCCCCAAAGAGGACATGGGCTCCGAACAGGACCTAATGTAAAACGAGATCGTCGATGTACAAGAAAACGATGTACAAGAAGTGTCGGTATCAGCAGATATCCTTGCGGCACCCCCGCATTGATATTGATTTGGTGCAGAGGAATTTTTATTAATTATTACAAACTGACGTTGCTTGTGCAATTAATGAGACGAATCCATGACGTCTGGGTGGTTACCAGTCGCATTTATCAACGCAGCCACTAACCGGTAAATTTGTAATTTCCAGAATAGATCGATTACCATCGCTCGCGTACCACGGTGGTAGTAGTATTTAGGACACACACCCAGACGTATGAAATTATTTTAAAATATTATTAATGCAAATATTACGATACGGGATCAGACCAAACCGATGTCTGTGACAGATTCAGCGGTAGATCATGTCTTCCAACAGGTGATGCTGAAATGCCTACTATCTGGAGTCTTCATCTTTACGGACGAGGGGGCGGCTGATGATGTTAGATTGATAGAGTAGCTCGAGGATGTTATTTATATGGTTACACGGTGTCCAAAAATTCGTGGTACAAGCGGGAAACTGGTAAATCACGTTTGGAGTCATTCAGTGCAAACTTCCTTAGCATCGTCGTGATTTGAAACTAGATGAAATGAGAAATAGCGACACTAAAGAGAACACATAACATCTATAGGATTTAGCCTGCGAGAGAATGAGATAGTATAATCGGTCTCCTCTTTGTGCGGTGCTTGTAGCCTCCCCATTCTAGTCTTGTTTAGTTTTCTGAAGATTTCACTTCTGCCCCGTGTGCATGGTGAATTACACACTTTTTAAAGTGAAACTTTCTTTAGCACCGTTGTTATTTGAAACTACATGAAACGAAATCACACATTAAGAGACACACACATACATCTATAGGATTTAGCCTGCGAGAAAATGAGATAGTATAATCGGTATCTTTGTGCGGTGCTTCGTAGCCTCCACGCTTGTCTACTTTAGTTTATTGAAGGTTTTACTTCTACCGCGTGTGAATTGCACACTATTATTTTTTTTTAAATTTCTCCACATAAGAGGCCTTGAGAAAAATAATTTCCCTCAGGGCCTGTGTTATTTTTGAGGATCTTTTTGAGGAGAGGAATGGTTTAGGAGGGACGAAACACAGCAGCCGGCAAGTTATTATACAGCTGTGCTGTTGAACTCGAGAAAGGGACGTGTAAGCGACCCGTTCTCATGTGACAAATAATGACAATCGTGTTAGGCGCTCGTTTGCGTGTTTTCCGACTATACACCGGTACCGAATGGATCAATGACGCCAAATCCTCGGAGAATCTTCCTTTGTAATACCGGTAAAATAAGCATAGCATACCTAAGGGGTCGTCCATTAATCACGTGTTTTTTAGCAACTTTTTGACCCCCTCCCCCCCTGGTGATATGTGGTGAGGTTTTAGGCTAACTCCCCCCCCCCAAATCACGTTTTTTTTTTTAGTACAAAGTATAGGAAGTTCACCTTTAGAAATCGTGCGTTCAATGAAAAATAAATACAGTGATATCTCATTTTACCCTCCCCCCCTCGTGATGTTTCGTGATTTTTTTTCGACCCCCCCCCCCCCCCTTTTTGAGCCTCACGTGATTAATGGACGACCCCTAAGACGCCTGTGGTTTAAAGATTGCAATCCCCTTGTTAATATAGGAGAATTTATCGAATGGATCGCCCGTTTCTGCAGAGAGTATTTTTTTCAGTATTTTGGAGCTCCAACCAGAGGTAGCTACCAAATTCAACCATGGGGCGCACTTGCGATTTGTACAGGGTTAGCAGTTGTGTAGGTACTATCTGTGGGTCCTGTACAGTACGCGCAGCTTCTGAGAGACTAACTTGACTCTGGCTTCGACGGAGCTCCCGTGCCTGAGCTGGTCACTTATATTTTCACCAAGCATATCAATCGAAGGGCTGCTTGAAAGATTGATTCCATTGAAGTAGACTAGATTTCGAGTTTTCACTCCTTGAATAATTTTTGCCCCGAGGGTTGAAGATATTTTAAGTATTGTATTGGCCTCTTTCAGATTCACTGTATTATATCAATTGGATGTACGCACTGACGTCGGAGGATTCTTATTATAACATATTTCTATAATCTTACTTCCTACTACAAATTAGACATACCACTGTAACAACTTATGGCTAAAAATTGCATCCATCAGTTCATCATCACATCACTAATACAAAACTACATGTACAAAGATTTGACCAATGAACGCGATGTCGCGTAAAAATATAAGAAATTATACAGGACCATACTTACCTGGGAGGTCACACTGGTGAGAGATAACACTGTTTATTGTTTATTAGACAAATTTAGGTACAGTTCGCATGCAGAGGACATAATTGTGAACACATGTTATTTAATCCTGATACATATATATTTTAATAATAATATATAATATGTTCTATAATGAGCGTATTTTGGAAAGCAAAAGCAAAATTTTATGATTGGCGGTACAATATTTGATCAGAATCTTCCTAAATTAATAGATTCGTTCCTCGGTAAGAAACAGATTGATGTGTAAGGATTGTACGGCACAAAAACACAAATTCAAAAGTATAAATAATTTAAATTACACTTGCATAAACCGAGTCTGCACATTTTCAACAATAATACATTTCAAACAACAATAAAGTATTCAGCATGTTAAACGTACATAATTTCCCAGTCCATTCCATCAATCTAACCAACGAATACCACATAACTTGCCGTCAATAGCACAACACCCAATGACGTCGGCTGTTAGTAAGTAAGTTAGTAATCAGTTAGTTTCCCGGCTGTGTTAGTATTTAGTAAGCCGGCTGTGAGTATTTAGTATTTAGTAGTGCGGCCTCAATCATCGCCATCAGAATGCACGAGGCTCGTAAAAATGCTTGTAAACACGGCTCGATTCGGATGGGGTGCGTTTTTTCAAAGCTAGCTTGAACTCAATCCGATCTTTGATTCAAGGTTATCGATTAACAATCTCGAGGATACGGGTTCAATTCCCGGCGTGCGCAAATAAATTTTATTTGATTGTTTTTTTTTCACATCATTTAAAATAATATATAGCATATTTGCAGCACGTTCCAGAGTGGAGGATACTCTTAGTGTCGCCGTGGTGTAAGACGTTTCAGCATTGAAACGTGCTGGAAATGGCTTTGGCTGTGTTTGGTGACCAGATCTGAATAGCCAGGTACTCCCCATCTCAATACACCTTAATTGGGTATGCCATAGTCTCACTGGCTCCAGACGGGAACAGTTGGGATTCTTGTCAGATATTTCACACACAAACAACGAAATTCAGCCAAGAGAGAAAAAGTATCCGGATGTCAGTGGCGGTCCGTGAGTTTTCAGTAAGCTAGAGCGCTAAGATTGAAAAATACGACGTTATTGACGTTGTTGTAGCTGAACATGATTTTTATTTTTCAAAATTTCAACTTTTTGTTTGAAGATCTTCACGATTCTTTCAGTCGGGGGATGCGCCGCATCCACATACTGAAAGATCATCATACAAAAAGTTATAAAAATTATTTTCACCTACAAGAACATCAGTAATGTTGTATTTTTCAATCTTAGCGCGCTAGCTCACTGAAAACTCATCGGACCGCCACTGCTGACTGCTGGATATCTATTAAAAATACTATTTTCGGTTTTGTCTGTAACTCCGGTTCAATGAACTTAAGAACTCGGATTTGCTTTGATTTTTCAAAATTGGACTGTTTGTTTAAACAAATTCAAACGGGTAATATAGTAGGTACCTGTCAATATAATATGTAAACAGAAAATTATTTCAATAGTTATTTTAAAACTAATATGTGAAGAGTTTTAAAAATTCTGCGCTTGTACAAGTATATTTTTGAAAGGACTGCGTTGGACAAACCCAGCCGGCCATGTGTTTCTATTTGTCGAAAACGAACCCTACTCTAGGGAAGATCAAAGCAAACAATAAACACTGGATCAACCAACTTCCAAACCAGACTCTCCAGACTTCTTTACGCGAGCTGCAAGACCCATCGTCCGTACCAGTCAGTCACATTATCATTAATATTCATTACCATTAGAGAACTTGATGATACTGTAAAGTTTCTTTGAGCTTAACGTCAGTGGATTTGTGAATTTGAATCGGATTTGTGCCTCGGAATGTGCTCAGAATTCCGTAGACAACGATAACCAGGGCTGCGATTCTCCAATGACGATCAAGAGTTACGCGCCATCTACGAATGAACAATTACTCGTCGTCTCGACGAATTTTGTCGAATGTTTCATTTTTACGTATTCCTCAATGTCGAAGGGTTGAAGAAATGATTATATTGGCAGCCCTGTAAATATTGTCTAAATGAAAATTGTCTATATTTAAATGAAAAAAAAATGAGCAAAAGAAATGATTTTGCATTTAAAGGTAATTTTTGAAAAAAAAATGTCAGTTAGAACCTTGTCCAATTGAGGTGACGATTTGCTAATGCATAACGACTATGACTTGCAGCTGTCATCAATAAGATTCATTGCTAAATTAATCAAATATATACAATTATATCCATATCAAATCTATTTCTCCAGCTGTTAAAGTAAACAGACTGATGGTATTTTATAAGTAGCATTTCTTGGAAAGTTCCTGGCATAAGTTAAAATAATATTATTAGGAATAGTAAATCAGGAAGTTGCTTGAGGAATGCATTTTCCTAAAATAGTCCACTTAACCAAACCGACTGCTGCATATCTCGTTGCACATGCACTTGTAATAATATCATCGGCCGTGTTTTGGTAAAACCCTTCAAGTCGCATTACCAAAGAACCATAGTTTTTTTTTTTAAATGCAATAGTTAGCACCGTTGTGATTTGAAACTTGATGAAAAGAAAAATAGCGACACTAAAAGAGACTGGGATAGTATCATCGGTCTCTTTGTGCGGTGCTTCGTAGCTCATCGATCTCCTGTATGTGCGGTGCTTCGTAGCCCCCCCACTCTTATCTACTTAAGTTTTCTGAACATTTAAATTGCGCTCTGTTTTTTTTTTATGTAAACACTTCACAAAATCCCAACTGCTGCCGTCTGAAGCCAGTTAGACTATGGCATCCCCAATTGCGGTATGTTGTGAGGTTGAAGGTATGTGGGGAGGGAAATTAGATGGGAAGAGGAAGGTGGGGTACTTCCCCACCTGGCTGGCTATTCAGATCTAAACACAAATCATTTCATGCAACTAAATACTAGTCTAATACCAGGGCGTTACTGACAGTATTTTCCACTCTGCACACGCACGCCTGCAACTAATAATAAATTTGTATGGATGTACGTGTGTTTGTTACTATTTCACGCAAAAACCACTGAACGGATTTTAATGAAACTTTACAATAATATAGCTCGTACATCAGAATAACATTTAGGCTATAATATAATACAATAGTAAGGTAAAATTTGTGTAAATAAAAATGTGTGTATTTCATATATTTTAGCGGCAGGCAGGAAGGGAAGGGTAACAAGGGTGGCGGTGAGTGAAGAGACGAGGAAGGGAGAAGGTGGAAGGGAACGGGGACGCATCCTTAACGAGAATCAATGTATTTCTTTGAATGGCATAGCAACGCATGCCGGGAACCAGCTAGTATTAAATAAAATTATTACATAGTTATAGTTCCTATTATGTAAGTCTGTAGAATATCATTAGTTAATTTCGCCTTGGATTTGAACGGTTTTTAAAACCAATGAATGAATGAGTTGAGTAATAAAAAAGGAAGATTCTGTATGTAGATAAAGAAGCATTTTTAGAACAAGCATAGCAATTCTATTTTATTACTAAGCAGATTATGTAGAAACATCAGATCTGTGCGTCTTTTTTGTAAAGTTAACATATTGTTTGTATTTCTTGAGTAAATATTTCAAAAATTTATTCTGTACTAGCTGACCCGGAACTTTCGTACCGCCTCAGAATCAATAACTATTGTGTTAAGTTATTAGCTGAATTAAATTCAGTTTTTTTATTAAGTTTAAAATTACACGATAAAGCAATTATCGATGCTGTACCATATCGTATCGTAAGTTAAAAATTACACAATTAAGCAATTATCGATGCGTAACTGTCCGTGTTTTGTTTTTGTCCGTATTAGAGATGGCGTTGTGTACGGATTTATATTTTTTGTGATTTTATTATTTTTCCACTTACGGGAATCGCGTTTCATTTTCTTTATACGTGGGAGGGAGATTTATTATAATTATTGTATTTTTCCTTTGGAGGGGTGCAGACAAATGTTTACCGTTTGTTCCATTTTCGACTGTTGACATTTAAGTGTGAAAGAAAAAGGGGCAGCATTATGTGTTTAAGAACAAAAGCAAAATCAGCCCATTGACATTTGACGTTTTTGAATTTTTGGAATTCACTCACTACTCAATATTATACTTATCACAATATTGCTGCAGCTCTTTCAAAAGATTTGAATTCGTTCCGTACAAAATATACGACGAAAAGAATTTTCTTCATAAATATTTTTTTCGTGAATTTTTCTGATGTTTTAATAGCTATTCTGGGCGGAGACAAATTCAACAAATCAAAGATCATAAAAATCGGTCCACCCGTTCTCAAGTTATATATGGTGTAACTAACCCGAATTTATTTTATATATTGAGATACTTTCTATCAAATCTATGTACACCTTATATTGAGTATTCCATATTGTGGAAGCATAATCCAGTAGATTTCTAACTAATAATTCTAACTTATAATGAATAAATTATGAATATTGAAGGTCAAATTATTTAGCTAGTGACTTCGACCAAGTATACGCCAATGGCTAGTGAACAAATGCGATCAAGTGACGGTACCGATTGATGCAAGATTAATAGCCGATATTAGCTCAGGGTACAGGGTTCACGAGTATACAGGGCAAGTCAGCTAGCGGCTGGTATGAATGTATGCTCAATAGTATGTATGGCGCGACCCCCGCGAATGAGTTTTTAATAGCCCGGGTGAGCGTTGCCAAGCGGCGTTGTCAATCCAGCGGCAAATCCCTCACTCTAGGGCTCAGACTGAAAGAGGAACAAGCAACGAGCATAAGAATTTATTTTATTTAGTGTATATTAAGGCTCGGTCACTCGTGGTGTTTTGTCGCTGCTAGTGAACGCCACTTGTAGTCGCTGGTAGACAGTCATACGCAGCTAATGTAATGCAGCTAATGATGAGTAATTAAAAAAAAAAATCAACAACCTCCCTTCGTGACATCCTCGACCTCTGTGGTCGAGGGGCAAGGCTCTCGACCAGCGATCCGTAGGTCGCGGGTTCAAATCCCGGCGCGCGCAAGTAAATTTTATTTGATTGATTGTGTATTCATGATTTAATCATTTAAGGTATATTTGCGACTCGTTCCAGAGTGGAAGATTTTCTCTGTATCGCCCTGGTGTAAGATCACCATTCAGAATTGAAACGTTGCTTGAAATGGCTTTAGCCGTGTTTGGTGACTACATATATAAATAGCCAGGTACTTTCCCACCTTTTCCCTCATCTCCTTCCCCTCCCACTTACCTTCAGCCTCCATACCTCGATTTAGGATGCAATAGTGTCACAGGCCCCAGGCGGTTGGAATCATTTGGGGCTCTTGTGTGGTATTCACATTAAAAAAAATATGCCAATTAGCAGATTGCCATCGAAATTATTATATCTACTAGTTTCAATTTCTTTTACTTTTTAAAAAATGTTTTAAAATTCTAGTTGGCGCATCTATGCGCCCACCGCCATTTTTTATTAAACAAGCCGAAATCGTGGAAAAACCTTGTTTTTCTCAAATATCTCGTTTCTAATGCAAATTTCGGCTTAAACAGATTAAAAAATTTAGTAGAACATAAAGTTTTCTAAAACTTTTGTATTTTAAAATTATAACTACCATAATTATTAAGATCGCGGATTAGTAATTGACTCTAAACTTCAGTTTTAAAAAACTTTTATTTACTGGGCGTAGCGTAGCTGCTTGAACTCGACCGTTATGCATTTCATATGTCAGTAAATTTGTTAGTCAGTAGAGCTATGTTAATGGTTCAGTAAAGAATCTTTTTTGGAATGTGAAATCTTCGGATCTTTTTATTAGGATTTTCTTATTGGTATTTTTCTTAATATTTTTTGTACTGTGGTAAAATGTTTAAAAAAAAGAATTCTTAGTTTGAAATTTTATCGAATGTTCACTGAAATATATGGTTTATAATTAACTAGGTAGGTATTTAAATATCTACTTGCAAATTTTATGTTTTCAGTGGAATTTTTGGATATGATTTATTATATAATTAGAAACATATTTTTTGGATGCTTGGTTTACTCAACTGTTCACAGAAATACTAGTTTAGAAGGTGGAGAGTCAATTAAAACTGCTGTGTTGGTGGCCCAATCAGCCCTCAATAGTCATAAAATATCAATTGGGGATGCCATAGTTAATTTTAAAATCTACAATTCCATTGTACTAGAAATAGAAGCAGATGTTAAACATGATCTAAACACGCCACGAAATGAATTTAACTAAATATATCCTAAACAAATCCAGAATAACGAATCAGCTAGTTCTAAAAATACACACGATCATCAATATCTATGGAATTTGCTTGTCTATTCCAAACATCAATCATCATTGATCAATATTATCATTGTTATTACTAGACTTGCCCCGCTATAGTTCGGAGCCGGCCCACACAGCGGCGCGCGTCAGAGCTAAACTGTACCACCAATATAATTAGTTCGTTGGCAATAAATAATATTAAAAAATTACCACGTGGGTTTTGACTGTTTAATATGCGCGTTTTTTGTTGTCACAGAAACACACTTGGCTATTAGAGAATCGTAACAGTAGTTAGTTTTTTTCTGCTAGTAGAAATGCGGTTTCATAACATAACATTCAAGTTTTTCTTTTTTTTTTGTCAATTATGTATAAAGAAATCCTTTGTAAAAATTTATAAAATCCAAATTAAAATGTATGAAGACTGTTTACAGCGCAAATTAATAACATATTCAAATCCTAAGAATAACCCTAGCTCACAATTATTCAAAATCAAAACGCTGCATTGCTTGAAATATCTTTACCCTTGGTCAGTGATGTGATGTAAATAGCCAGGTACTTTCCAACCTTGTTCTTCTTTATCTCCTTAAATTCCCCGCTCCCTTCAGCCAAGCGATTCTCTATATTTTGTGAGATCGAGATATATCTCGGGTGAGATTTCCGGTCAGATTTGTGTGATTTTTTAAGACTGTAAATGAATAAATAATCACGCATACTTTAATGAATTCGTGTTTAAAACGACCCAAACTAAAATACGTGACAGCTCACAGCTGAAATTCTGACATTGCCCATAGTAAAAGCGAATAACAGCCAAAGAAAATCACACAAATTTGACTGCAAATCTCGTCCGAGATCTATCTCGATCTCACAAAAGATAGAGAAACGCTCGCCAGATTCACAACTCACAAAATTCCTCAACAAGGGGGTGCCATGGTCGTCTCACTAGCTCCGGACAGTTGGGTCTCTTGTGCAGTTTTTACAGTACATTTTTTTATTATCTATTTACGAGCTGGCTCCCGACATGCGTTGCAATGCCATATTCAAAGAAATAAATTGTTTCTCCCTTCATGTCCTTTCCCTTGCATTTCCGTTCCCCTCCCTCGTTCCCCTTCCACCTTACCCGCCTTCCCTCTCCCGCTCCCCCATCCCATTACATTCAGTTTTCAAACAGGTCGCGTGCCACCTATTACAATTTTTTAAATTTAATTTTATGTTTTTCATATCTTACAAATATTATTTTTTTTGTATATTACTTATATAAGAACAATCAATCATATTTGGTACCTAACAAATCAAATTTTGTACCTAACATAACCTAACACAGGTACCGATTTAAAAATTCTATAATTCTTGATTCGATTCAAATTATGTAAGTAGATACTTAAAATTAATTCATTGATTTAAAGAGTTTTTGAACATTGAATTCTCATTTGACAATCATTGTTTTGCAAAATTTTTGACAGTTTCACAATTCTTGTGATGATTGAAAAACTTTGCAAATGTGTATTGTCATTTGGTTAAAATAATCCAAAAACCTTCGCGGGTGGAAAGAAGGTATTTTGAAAGTGTCCAAACATTTCCTATGCTTCTTAACATAGCAAAACACTGACATGTCATTAACCCCCAAACACATTTTGATTTATATATTATATAGATAGATAATCTCCTTTCCACTTTTTAAATGGAAGATGTCATAATCCCACTAATTCTGAATAGGTGCGATAATCGGGTCAAAAACGGAATGCAATTCAGGCAAACAAGGTCCCAGAGGCTATTTATAACAAAATCACGTTTGATAGATTTATAAATGTGTAGTATGAAATGCAAGACATGTGCGCGTATTAAGCGCGCTCTACACTCGCGGCGCGAACGGCCGCGAAGGCCGCGAAACACGAGTGTGGATCTTGTTCACGCCTTCGCAATCTTCGCATTCGCGCTTCGCGCCATTCCCCGATTTTTGTCGGTTTTTTGGCCCGCGACAAAGGGTTTGCGCGAAACAAGACTGCAGCTTTGCGAGTGTGGATGGACACAGTTCACGCGCGGATCGCGGCGTATATTCACGGCGTGAATTCACGGCGCGACTTCGCGCGCGAGTGTAGAGCCAGCTTCAGAAAAATAAACACCGATTTAGTTTGAAGGTAAAAAATGATATTATGTCGTTAAAAACCTTAGGCGTCAAACACGTTGTTCCTACGTGCATCCGGTTATTCGATATTTTGTCATCTACTTATGTCTATATTTCTTAATTGTAAAGCAATAAATAAACAGAACTTGTAGTTCTGCGAATAGCAGACCTCGCGTTCTATGTATGTTCTTAATTTAAGAGGTTCCTATGCAAAACTGACTTATTCCAATTTTTATCTTATTTGATCTGTCAATGCAATATTTTTTTTAATATATTTCTACACAATATATTTGTAATACGATGTTGCAAAAGCTACTTATTCCCATAGAAAAAATCAGAGTGTGCAGTTCACATGCGGTAGTAGTGAAACCTTCAGAAAAATAAAGTAGACAAGAGTGGGAGACTATGAAGCATATTTTTTATCAATGTGAAGATGATTTTTTTTCCATATTTTTGTCGTCGAATTCCAATGCATCTTTTCCTACACATTTGGTTATCTTATTAGTATTTGTGTTTTCTTCTTTGGAGTCGCTAGATGTCGCTTTATTTTGTGTTTTCTTTGTCTGTTCATGTTGGAGTGGTTTGTAGATTCGATATTGATTTCACAAAAATATATTTTTTTTTGTATTTAATAGGATGCGATGCTTGATCCACTGAATGTCTCTCCGCTAAGATTCGTCTTAGTCCAGTGATATAAAGATACCACTGGACTAAATGAGACCTGTGTGAGACCGTGAATTTATCATATTATTTTGGAGACCGAGTTATCGTGCAATAAATAGAAATTTTTATCTCATTCTCTCGCAGGCTAAATCCTATAGATGTATGTGTTGGTCTCTTTTTAGTGTCGCTCGCTTCAGTTTCATCGAGTTTCAAATCACGGCGGTGCTAAAGAAGTTTTCACTAAAAAAATACTTTAAAAATTACTGTTCCTTGGAAACTCGCTTTGTTCCCTCCAACGTTATTATTTATTATCAAAACAGGCTTATTCCATGTCAGCCAATAGAAACAGATCTCAATTATCTGATTCACTTGATCGTGCCATGTCTTCCTCGGACTTCCGCGACTTCTCAGGTTACGAAAAACCTGATAATATTGTTTCCTTGCATATGAAATTGGCGTTTTGCCGTACTGGCAACTTTGATCTCAAATATCTTCTCTTTGGTTAGGAATTCCAAATTCAAATTTATACAGCTATTTACTCGTGTATTTGTGTTTCGAAAATTATAATTCATTTGTTTTTTCCTTAATTGTTTTTTTTTCTTTGCGTCACTTACTTTACAAAATGGAAAACTTGAAATATCGCGTTATTTACGAGTACGAGTTCCACCGTGGCTGCAGAAACTGCTCGAAGGATTAATGACCTGTATGGCGACGGTGCCGCAAAAGAAAACACTGTGCGTTTTTGGTTCCAACGTTTTCGTTCTGGAAATTTCGACCTGCAGAACAAGCCCCGTGGACGGCCGGAGACCAAAGTTGATAATGAAGAATTGAAGGCTATTGTGGAAGCGGATCCATCGCAAACCACCTTCGAGTTAGCTGCAGGCTGCGGTGTTAGTGATAAAACTGTTTTAATACACTTGAAGCAAATTGGGAAGGTGAAAAAAGCTCCCATACAAAACTCCCATAAGCTCCCATACAAATTTCCTCCCATACGAAACGCCAATTTCATACGTAAGGACCTAATATATAAATTAATTATAGTGCGAAAATGAAATTAAAATGAAAATGATGAGGAACTTCTGACAGCGATTTGAACCCAAGACGCCATAATAGGAACTCATGACTTAGACCGCTCGACCAACAAACCCTCTCGCTAGAAACAAACTCTATTTACCATCTCAGCGATGCCACACGCCTTGAGGGAAGTTTCACAGGCTCTACAGTACCTAATTAATTTACCGAACAAAACGTGTTCATCTTGGGACCTATTTTAGATTTCATCTCTTCCGACAAGTAAATTAAACGCCTGCTTTCTGTTCTAATAGAGTTGGGTGCGAACTATTATGTTATTCACTGACGGCCTATCGAATACTCTGGGTATATTGTACGATGCAGCTACGGGCGTGTCATTTAAAAGCGATGATATAAACTCACTTTGAGGACCCTGCAGTATTATAAATATGCAATCTTCAAATCACTCCAAAATGATTAAGCAAAAAAAATACAAATACATACTAATAATTTGACCAAATGTATAGGAAAAGGTGCACTGGAATTCGACGACAAAAATATGGAAAAAATTATCCTTCATGTTGATAAAAAAAAGTGCTTCGTAGTCTCCCCACTCTTGTCTACTTTAGTTTTCTGAAGGTTTGATTCTAACGTGTGTGAATTGTACATTCTGATTTTTTTGGCTCCACGCAGGAGGCCCTTAGGAAAAAAAATACCTCAGGACCTATGTCATCTTTGAGGAGTGATTTTTAGATAAAGGAAGGAGAGCAAGTTCTGGGAATGAAAATATATCATATATAGGTTGGGTAGTAATCTGCGGGTCAATATGTCTAGTAGTGACGGTTGTAGAAATCCATCCCTCCCACAACGATGCAAATTGATGGGTCGAGATAGTCTAGCTGAGAGGTCTTGGTTTGGTCTCCCTCAACCCGCCACTCAGTAGGTGGGCAAATGCATTCGCCTCCAAGGCCTAGACAAACCTCACCCCAAGATCCCGGGCACCCTTGCTAAATCACCAAATGTAGCAAGCCAATTTACGTTGAACGCCGAAGAGCACACATAAAAATAACCAGATCCTGCGCAGTCCAGTGTGTGAATTTTCTGCGCAGAATATTCGTAAAAACGAATATGAAACCGAACCGACTCCAAATTAAAATAAGATTAATTATAACACATTAGTAAAGGGTCTAACTAAATAGCGTAATAAAATAATTCAGATTTGAAAACAAGTCCGATTTGTCAAATTTGCGTTCCATTGTAAAAAAAAACTAGCAATTCGTAAGCGTATTTAATTTTAGTGATATCAGAATGCATGTTGCCTGTAAACTGTCAGATTCATTTATTGACAAATCACTGACAGGCTTGGATTGTTCCACTCGGCCTTAAAGGCAGCTCTATCGCTTCGTTACTCTGGTGATGACCTCTCAATTCTATATCAATGGATCATTTTAGCAGTTGGTACAGCTAGATATTTAGTTGGTCGGTTGCTTGCAGATGAGATGGGATTGTTTATGACCTCCGCAATGCTGTGTTAATTGCATTGAGCGATGCGCTTCTGTCCGTGCCAGGGAACTAGGGGACCAGGGTAGAATTGGGACGTGCAACAGACAACTCGCTTCTGTGCATCAGCCGTCTCTGTGCGATTGCATTGTCAGTCACAGTGGCCGGCAAATTCATTAGTCGGAAAAGTGTATGGCTGAGTGCAGTGTTGGCCAAATCTAACAACGCGCACGTTTCCGAATGTCACCGGAAAAGTTGAAAATTTGTTTTACAAACTTTGAAGTTATGTGTCTTGTAGATATTTGGTTCCCGGCATGCGTTGCAAGGCTATATTCAAAGAAATACATTGTTTCTCCCTGAACCACCTTTTCCGTGCGTCCCCGTTTCTCTCCCGTGGCCCCTTCCTAGCTAGCAACTTAAATTATAGCCTATATGTTATTCTGATGTATGAGCTATATTTTAGTACAGTTTCATTAAAATCCATTTAGTAGTTTTTGCGTGAAAGAGTAACAAACACGCATACATCCATACAAACTTTCGCGTTTATAATATTAGTAAGACAGTCTGAATTCTCGACAATTTAGTTACAATTTTTTAAATGGCAATTGACCATTCAATTTGGGAGGTATGGGTACCGCTGCCCCGGGAACCTTTTATTTGATAACCAACACCTCTGCCACAGGTCACCCCAAGTGGTTCGCCACGTTTTTGACTTAGCGGGTATGCCCGGGTTCTTGGGGTGAGGTTTGCCCGGGTCTTGACGGCGGATGCATCTACCCACCAGCTGCATGGCAGGCCAGATCGAAAGAGAATAGTTGAGGGAGTCCCTTTGACTTCTCCATTCGTACTCTGCCAGAACATCGCCTGAACCGCAGTGGGAGGGATGGATTCATATGACCCGCAGATTCCTACTCACCTTTTTCCTTCCCAGAACTTCCTCATCTTCCTTTCCTAAAAAAGACTCTCCACGCAGCTACCTCTAAGATGACATAGGCCTTGAGGGGAATTATTTTCCTCAGGGCCTCCTGTATGGAGATAATGCAAAAAAAAATAACCCCCCTCACCCATAAGCTTTTTTCAAGCCACCTACGATATTGCCAGGCATATGTAATGACGTATGAGGCGTACCTGATTTAATAATAATTTTCTGTTAAAAATATTAAATAATAGGTAGGTACTTTTTTGCTTTTCTGAATTCTAAAAAAAAACCACTTCCAATTTTGAAAATGTTATCACACTTAAGTACCTAAATTCGAAGCAAATCCTGATTCTACATTGTTCCGGAATCAAAGACAGACGGAGTCGCAACCGAAATAAGAATTTTGAATGTTGGCATTTTTGAAATTTTTATTTTAGTGCATATTTTTCCATTTTTTTTATTGTAGTCCTTTGTCTGGAGATGAACTTGAAATGGCGTGGTCTTCATTAGGCAACCGTATGAAATTTTAATGTTTGATCGACTTCATTCACATTTATACATCGTCTCATGTGCACTCTTCTTTTATACCGAATCTGGACAGATCCAAATACCTATTTGATTCACCCGAAAATGTCAAGTTTCCTCGGGTTTTTATATTATATATAAATAAATATTGTAGTCTCCGAATTTTTATAATATGTATTATTCTCCACACACACCTTGGGTAGTTTATCGTTTTGAAATTAATATTTTTATGGTAGGCCAATGTAATTACTGTTTTTTACGAACGTGTAATAATTTGTAATAAATGGTTTATTAACAATAATAGTAATTGTGAACACGCAGTATGTTTGTAGTAATAAAAAAAAACAATATGAATAATGCATGGATTTTTCGCGAGGACAACGTGTGGGAGTGTAGATACTTTGGGCTTACGTGTGTCCATTGAATAGATCAGCCGATAGCGGTGTGGCGTGGGCGTGTCCACGTGCAAGAAGAAAGCTCAATTTTAACTCACTTGTGATGAAGACTATCCAGATTTTTTTTTTCTTTAAAACTAAATAAATAAAAAATCCACATGTCATCACTGGTCACCCAGCAGAGTAACTGTCCAAACCCTCACCTCGACCCTAGCCGTCCTATACCTACTGATTTTTTAAAAATGTTTTATGTTGAAAAACATCATAAATATCAACGGAGACCAAAATTTCATTTACATTTCTTACTCCAAATAATTAATTTATTTATTTTATTTTAGGGAAATTAACAGATTATAAATGTGATTAATTTGTACATGTATAATTTACCTAACTGATAAACCAATTATAGATTTCCTCATTATAATATAACATTGTGTATATCGAAATTAAACAGTAATCTTATAACAATTAAAAGATATTACATTAAAGATATTACATATAACAGGTCATAACATAATATATCATTACATTTATGCAGTTTTATACTCATTTAATACACTTTTGATAGATTTTTTATATTTACTTTCGTTACAATTGAAGATATCTATATCAGAGAAAATGTTATTATAATGTTGAACACAATCTTATAAGGCAAGCATTTTGGATGAAATTTGTTTTACAGTGTTTTCATTAAAAATATTACACGATCGTGTGTGCCGTATAGGTACTTAAAAATCTATTCTGTTCTATAATGTCAGGAACCACTGCTTATAATAAGTCAAATACATACGTTAACACCAGTGTGGTTTTTTTTATTACAAATCTACAGTTTTATTCTGAGATCAATGAAATTATAGGTAAACACTTGACCTTTAAAATAAGAGGGAAGTCACTTTCTACATGAGATTTCGAAAATCAATCTTGTCTCCTTGTTCCTCGACCTAAAGGCAGCATTTTGATATTTCTTGATGAAATTTTGCACACGCCCAACTTTTGTGCACTGTTGACGTTTGTTACATAAGCACAGATCGTTTCTACGACTCGTTCTTGTGTTCAACAGCTCGGCTGTGACGTCCTCTGTGTTACCCATGTTCATTCCTTGCTCTCCTCAAAGAGGCGCTCCACACAGCATCCCCAGTTATGACAGTCTTTGAGGGAAATTATTTTTGTGGTGTTGATCAACAAAAAGAACTACTTGTTCATAGTGTTAGTGTAAGTATTTTCATATATGTAGTTTCAATGTCTCTCAACAGAAATCGTGAATATATGTAGTTATATTTAGTTTTAAGGGTATTTTCATAAGGTGTCATTGGTACTGTATACATGATAGACACAACTGTCGGACCTTTGGGTCTAATACCCGGACGGTTATATTGGAAGAAAATTATTACTGTCTATATCTAATTTCGAAACTAACGTAAAACCCAGGCAACGCCGGGGACTTTCGCTAATAATATTATTTTTTTTTAACCACTAATTTCATTGACCTCCTTTTCACCTAGAATTGTCTTTATTGTAAATTGGTCCGTGGTTTTTATCATGAGTATTCTTTCAAATCTTTATTATAGTAATACACTTCTATTCATTATCTGTTCAGTGTGTGTGCTCTGATCTTGAGAGCGCGTCTCGCGATGTCAAGGTCGAGAGTTCAATCTCCGGACGCGCCGCTATTTTTACCTTTTTTTGTTTGCATTTTTTTAAACGTTGTTGATCAGCTGATGGCTTTGGAAGATTTTTGGTTTGATGTTTTAGGTGTGGTATTGTTTTATGAACTGAAATGAAATAAAGACATTTGAAATTTTTCCTTCAAAAACATATATTGTTGGCTTATTAAAGTCACCCACCATTCTCCCCTCAGTATTCCGTATTTGCTGTCTCTCAACAATTCTCGCGTTTTTTCAGTTCTGTATAAGTTCATAGACTTTAGTCATTTCAATATTTGATTTGTCCTGTCCCATAGATTATCCTCAAAATTAGACAACCATAGACATATGAATATTAGTAGACCTGCCCTAAGTGATAAAAGCGTATTATTTCACCCTCCCATTGGAACCGGCTGGGATCGAGTATGGCTTCTCGTTAATCTAAAATATGTGACGTCATCATTCTTTTGCGAGCCAGCGTCGAGCACTCATCGGTACATTTTACGAAAAAAACACCTTAAAAATAATGGCTTATGTTTTGAAAACGTGTAAAAATAGAAGTGAAAAAGAGAATAAACCCAATTGTCGTATTACATTCCATAGGCAAGTATTATTTTTACACTATTTTAAGCTAATTCAGATCACATAATATGATCGTTTTTGAACATACACCATCACTCGAGATACATGGCGTGTGCCAATCGCTGTTTACTGTGGTAAGTAAATTATGAAACATTTGTAAAAGTGTCTTAACTGAATACGACAGCAAAATATTGGACTCGACCTTGTAGGCGACTTTACTTTGCCTTATTTGGACTTCGTAAAATTGTTCATTGCGCGGCGAGCAATTCGCGCTCCCATGTAAAAAGGTCTGTTCATTCAAAAGTAGAGTTTACTTTTAAGAACTTAATGGTGATATTATAGTGCGAGATGCCTATATACTGTCAGATTGAGTTTTGACGAATCACATATCACCAAAGCCATCTTCCCGCCCTTCGTCCCGCTGTAGTTGGTTTCTACCCCCCCACCTTTCTGTTCTGGTCTATTAAGAGTGAATAACCAGCACATGACAACTTCGATTCCGACACTAGCGCTAACACATCAGGGCTCGCGAGCCGGCGTTTTCAGAACTAAATTTCGTTCCGCGGCAATCCGAGTTTTGAGGGTTTTGTTCACGCGAGCTAGGGCTGCCCGCTACTATTACTACTTTATATTACTATTCTCGCTTCCAGAATTTTAATTAGTAGTAGTTATTTGTAATTTGTATATCGAAGTGCATAAATATAAATAGATTCAAGTGAAATGCGTAAACACAGTAGGTATTAAGTAGATACCTACATGAATAAACAATTTGTTATATTCTTTTTAATATTTTGGTTTTTTGTTTTTTAATTGTATTTTACGGCCATTAGAGTGGAAGATACTCTCAGTATCGCCCTGGTGTAAGACCACCATTAAGAATGTGACGTCATCATTCTTTTGCGAGCCAGCGTCGAGCACTCATCGGTACATTTTACGAAAAAAACACCTTAAAAATAATGGCTTATGTTTTGAAAACGTGTAAAAATAGAAGTGAAAAAGAGAATAAACCCAATTGTCGTATTACATTCCATAGGCAAGTATTATTTTTACACTATTTTAAGCTAATTCAGATCACATAATATGATCGTTTTTGAACATACACCATCACTCGAGATACATGGCGTGTGCCAATCGCTGTTTACTGTGGTAAGTAAATTATGAAACATTTGTAAAAGTGTCTTAACTGAATACGACAGCAAAATATTGGACTCGACCTTGTAGGCGACTTTACTTTGCCTTATTTGGACTTCGTAAAATTGTTCATTGCGCGGCGAGCAATTCGCGCTCCCATGTAAAAAGGTCTGTTCATTCAAAAGTAGAGTTTACTTTTAAGAACTTAATGGTGATATTATAGTGCGAGATGCCTATATACTGTCAGATTGAGTTTTGACGAATCACATATCACCAAAGCCATCTTCCCGCCCTTCGTCCCGCTGTAGTTGGTTTCTACCCCCCCACCTTTCTGTTCTGGTCTATTAAGAGTGAATAACCAGCACATGACAACTTCGATTCCGACACTAGCGCTAACACATCAGGGCTCGCGAGCCGGCGTTTTCAGAACTAAATTTCGTTCCGCGGCAATCCGAGTTTTGAGGGTTTTGTTCACGCGAGCTAGGGCTGCCCGCTACTATTACTACTTTATATTACTATTCTCGCTTCCAGAATTTTAATTAGTAGTAGTTATTTGTAATTTGTATATCGAAGTGCATAAATATAAATAGATTCAAGTGAAATGCGTAAACACAGTAGGTATTAAGTAGATACCTACATGAATAAACAATTTGTTATATTCTTTTTAATATTTTGGTTTTTTGTTTTTTAATTGTATTTTACGGCCATTAGAGTGGAAGATACTCTCAGTATCGCCCTGGTGTAAGACCACCATTAAGAATTGAAACGTTGCTTGAAATGGCTTTAGCCGTGTTTATTGGCCAGATCTGAATAGCCAGATACTTCCCCACCTTCTTCTTCCCTATATCCTTCCCCTCCCCACTACCTTCAGTCTTACAACATACCCCAAATTGGGGATGCAATAGTCCCACTGGCTCCAGACGAGAACAGTTGGGACTCTTGTGCGGTATTCATGAAAAAAAAGAGTAGTATTCAGTTGGATTGTAAAAAATGTCGCATTTTAAAATATTTATTTGTGTGCATAATTAATAATAAGCACTTCAACAAACAGAATTAAAGCGCACAAACCCTTTCTTTCTTTGAGTGGCCTTTCAACGCATGCCGGGTACCCGCTGTATATAATGTTATATAGTGCAGGCGCTTGCATTATAATTCCCGTGACTTGTGATGGAACCATAACAGTTTAGTTGACCGCGAGGTTACAGTGCCCTTGAAACGCATGCCGGGTACCCGCTGTTTATAATTTATTTATTTATTTATGGACAAATAGTCCATTAACAATATAACAATAACACGAAAAACAAGCGTGCGTAAAGGCCCGACCCGCCGAGCAATCGATCACCGTTCGCATTGATTACCGTTCGCATGTCATTTTTCGTAACAATCACCACTTTTCGTAACCCATTCACCAGTTTACCCTCAAGTGTCGAGCGTGCGTAAAAAAGATTTACCCCAAAAAATATTTTGGAGCAGTTGGGACTCTTGTGCGGTATTCACACAAGAATAATTTAAAATAAAAAAAATATTCGAAATTATAAAAATTTTTGCATAAAAATATTCAATGAACATGAAAAATTGCATTCGGGCAACCCTGTAGATTTAACAAACGTGAATCAAGGAATTCGTGTTTATTTCAAATTTCGTTTTCAAATTTCATTTCCAAATATTATTATTCAAAGCGTCGCGAAGACGTGCTCTCCTGGCCGCGTTTGGGCCCGTAATGAAATCTGAAATTTGTGTTTACGGGCTGCGATAAAAATGGTGAAATGCGATGTTCAAAATTATTTAAAATTAAATACTTCCTGAAATTATTTTACGATCAAATTATTTATGATTTGTCAATAACGTCTTAGCAAAATAAGTATGTAAAAAAATCCGAAATATATTTGTTTGTAAGTGCACAAATAAATGCACAAACCGACCAATTTTCGTCAAGAAACACATGTCCGTATATATTTTTTAATAATTTTATTTAAACTAAAATTAAAATTCTGAAAAATAGGTTTACCAGCTAATGTATTGATTTATTTTACTGCATGATTATATGATTTGAAATGGGTGTTGTATAATAAATGTACTTTTTTGAAAATTGAACAAATCTGCGAACGACCTATGGTATAACCTTATTATTCTAAAAATAAACATTTTTTCTCAAAATCTAAAAGATACGTTTACTAGATAAAAGAACAATCTTTTGAAATCCTTTTATAGTCTTTTGTGGAAAAGAGTCAATACGTCTAACCACTGATTTAAAAATGACATATTTCTGGTTTCTCTGCTTATACACTCTTAATATTCATATGTTTATGGACATAACTATCTTTCTTAAAATTTATCGGCACAACGCACTTTTTTTAGGGTAAATTGCCTATTTAAAAAATTAAAAAGGTGTATTAGCGGCCCGTTTCAGATTGGTAGATACTCTCAGTTTCGCCCTTGTGAAAACCACAAGGAAAAATAGAAACGTTGGCTTTTCCAGATTCTTCCCAACCTTCCTCTTCCCATCTCCTTAACTTTACAGTTTTTTAGTCCTCATCTGTCTGTTTCATGTATTGACGAGGCCACTGGTAATTAATGCACACACAATGCATTTATCTCTCAAAATATATAATTTTAAAATTTTTAAATAATTATTATCACGCATTCATCGGACGTTTTCATCAACATCGTTTATCCAAGTCCAAATCATCTACTTAACATCTTTTATTATTTCTGTGGCTTGCATCTTATCTGCCGAACTTTAAAAGAACCTTTAGATTTTTGGAAACGATTTTTCTATTATGGGCTAAGGAGGCATCCATTAATTAGCAGTTTTTTTCCAATCTAGAACCCCTCCCGTCGGTGAGATAAATTTGGGCTAATTCGTATATTTTTTTCAAGTAACGTGAGATTTTGCTGGAATCCCCCCCCCCCTTCGTTTGTGCTCACGTAATTAATGGATGTCCCCTAATGTTAAACTAGAAAATCGCTTTTCTTAATATTAAAATTCCAAAAAAGAGCAAATTGTACCATTACTGGGACTCTTGAAATTTGATGACGCAAAATGGAGCAAAAAGAGACAATAAGAGAAAAAAGGACCAATAAAAGGAAAGATACTAGGATAGGCAAGAACAGACAATAAGAGGCTAGTAGAGATTAGTACAGCCATGAATAGGCAAGAAAGTCAGAATAACCATTAAGATCTAAGAAGGAGCAAAAAGAGACAAAAGTGGTAAATAATATCAAAGAAGAGGAAATCAGAAGAGATTCAAATATTTGAGAGAGGCAAGACGAAAGAAAAGACCAGAAAAGTTAAGAGAGAAAATGATATGAGCTAGAAGCGATAAACAAAAACCAATGCTCCTCAATCAAGTCATTTATTCCAACCCATCCCAAATTCCAATATGAGCTTATTAGGTTGTCATTTATACCGGTCGATTAAACTTCAACCTTCTTCCCATTCTCAAAGCACGTGTTTTAATTCCTAACAAAACAGTACACCCTGGTGTACAGGTTTTTACCGGGACAGGAGTGCTCCTGGATGGGGTGGTACATATCATAAATTAGCCGCTTTTAAAAGCAAGCCACCGATCTATAATTATTATACTTATCTGGTCATGACAAGAGTCAGATAACAGAAAATTATGTACGAATCAATAAGGAGTTTGCCAAGACAGAATTGTGTGGCGGCTCACCCCCTCTGCATTCCCCTTCCTACTGCAGCCTAGATTTAGTTGTTCGATTTTTTAATACCAGCCAATACCGCCGCATGATTGCGTTATATCGATGTTTAGTGTCGATATTGATGGTAGTGATGGAACCGCACGTCCGTGCGTCACGGCGCATACTCGACGGGACGAATCGATCTAGAATAGATCTGTCAGACTCGCAGCTGACGCGTACGTCGGCGTGGAGACAGGGTTGCACTGACATGACGGTCTACTAGACTCGTCAATGCTTGTGTTGACCCACTCGGTCGTGAGGGTCACGATATATTATGTAAAAAAACAGTGGATGTTGCAGTTTCTATAATCATACTGAGCGATCCCTAATTTTACTACCAAATTCTCAATCCCTCGTTGCCACCGAAGTGACATATATTTCATTTTTTGCTCAGAAGTAAGTGGACAAACGTTAGGTTTCTTTGAAATACTCAAAACTATTACTACTACTACGGAGAAAAAATTTATTGCTAATTTATTAAGAATTCTCTTCAAATTATTCGTAATTCCGGTTAAAAACGGGATTGCAGGCCTTACGAATGAGAAGTGGCCTGATAAATGTTAGGACGAGAATACTTATACCCTAAAAGAACTTTCTCATAATTTTAAGAGTATCCACAAATACCAACGTTACTTGCCATTTATTAATTTACCAAAAATATTTAATTATTTTATTTATCAAATTATATTCCAATAATAGTTATTATTATTACTTATTATACTGTTATGAACAGATTTTCTTTATTATTAATGGCTACTTGCTTTAATTCGATTCGTTCAAGTTGTTAAAATTTATTTATTTATTCATATTATTTAAGTAATTTGTACATTAAAGTTTACAAATTGCTAATTAATTATAACATTACATATTATATTTTTTCCAGTTTGATGTAACTCTTACAAAACATCTTAATTCGAATTGGTTCTTGTGTTATGTCTGTAAATGTCCTTGTTGTATATAATTTTATTTGATGTGTATTTTGATTACTACGAGTATTTTATGGATAAATATAACCGTGTTAAAGGTAAGCATCTCTTTCACGGTTAGCCAATTTAGTTCCTTTAACATTTTATTTGCTATTTTATTTATTATGTAATTTCCCTTGGATATATCAATAATTCAGCGTCATTTAGGAACAACGTCACCATAATATTACCGATCTGTACGAATAATTTTATAGGAAACACGAAAAATGTGGTGCTATTTTCGTGATATCTTATTAGTCACTTTATTGAATAAAAAAGTAGATGATTTCAATTTACATAATAAATTTCTTTCAAATCGGTTTTGCAGCAATCGGCCCAGTATACAATACCAGTCCGCATTTTGAGGGCATTCTCCGACTAAGAATTGGTGTAGATGTTCGACTACGTCGTATAAACGAGGACCGGCCATAAATCACTTGGCCGCAGAAGTTACGTCCAGATACGTCTTATTCAATATACTTTTAATGGTTTTACGGCTACCGGCAGCGTGTTGCCGCATGTTTGCCGTACGTCTATCAACGCCCAACCAAAATGATGAAGTATGTTCACGTAATATGATAAATATATATATTTGACTAAGATGTATTATTATGTATTGGAAGCTCTGATATTTGCTGTCTGCGTTGGTCTTTATTTGACTGAGAAGTGGAGATGCTGTGACGACTTTTAGGCTATGGTGTATCGTGGAAATTCAAATGTAACATTGTCATCAAATGTAATATTGTCATTAAATGTAACATTTCATAAAATCTAACATTTCATCAAATGTAACATCTCATCAAATGTAACATTTCATCAAATGAAACATCTCATCAAATGTAACATTTCATCAAATGTAACATCTCATAAAATGTAACATTTCATCAAATGTAACATCTCATCAAATGTAACACTGTTATCAAATCAATTTAGGAGGCGAGTATGGGTACCGTCATCCCGGGAATCATTTATTGGATAACCAACACTTCTGTCTTAGGTCACCCCAAGTGGTTCGCTACGCTTGATGACTTGGGTGCCCGAGTTCACGGGGTTGAGGTTTGTCTGCCCACCTTCTGCGTGGTGGGCAGGATCAAGAGAGACTGGTTGAGGGAGATCTTTTATCAGAATCTCTCGACCCACCGCCATGCAACCTTAGTGAGAGGGATGGATTCATTCGTTCGTCACTCCTTGGACTGACCCCCAGATTCTTACCGACCCCTCACTTTTTCCTTCCAAGAACTTCCTATCCTTCCCTTCCTTAAAAAGACCCTCTACACAGCAACCCATAAGATGACATAGGCCCTGAGGGGTTTCAGGAAAATCATTTTCCTCGGGGCCTCCTGTGTGGGGAGCTAAGGTAAAAAAAAGGCCAATCGAAGTTAATTTTTTTTTTTTTACATTTTATATATTTTTCCCACACAGGAGGCCTCAGGAAAATAATTTCCCGCAGGGCTTTTGTCATCTTTGTGGATGCTGAGTGGTGCTTTAGTGATGTATATTTATTATTTCTAATGCCAATTCCAAGTGCGTTTCAGCTTTCTATCGTGATAAACCACATGATAGTTGTGCTTTTCTACCGATAACAAATTGTTCAAAAGCTGAAACAGACCTAGTATCAATTGTAAAAAAATCATGATCATTTTATGACAATGTTACATTTGAATATCTATGAAACACCCCAGCCTAAGATATAATTGTCCCAGGGAGAGATCATTCGTGACGTAATCGTTCTAGAATCTTCCAACTTTTCGTTTTCATACAAGACGTGCGAGAAGTAAGACGATTGTTGATTGCGTACGTACAACCTCTCTCTGAGACTAGTGTATATTCTCTCGCTATTTACCCTCTTAGTGTATCATACTTTGAATTTGTGTTTGATAAATAAATAAATATATAATTAAGATTTCTTGGAACTTGTGGTTTGATGATGCCAATGTGGATTTGTGTGCTTCGTGGAAGTATTCAAATATTGATATACATACGTATTATGAAAGATATTCATGCCGAAAGGTTTTCTTCTGGAACTATTGAAGTGGTATAATGGGCGGTTTAGACGTCGCTTTTGAAGTGAAAATCTTTTTTGATTTAAAACTCGATGAAACGAAAAAGCGACACTAAAAAGAGACACACATATAGGATTTAGCCTACGAAAAAACGAGGTAGACTAATCGGTCTCTTCTTTGTGCGGTGCTTTGTAGCCTCTCCACTCTTGCTACTTTAGTTTTGTGAAGTTTAACTTCTACCGCTTGTGAACTGCACACATTTTTTTGTCCAGTTTCCACGTTGGTCGTCTTTTCACGTGGATTCGTTCTGAAACAAAAGAAGATTTTTTTTTGGTACCGATTTTATTTTGGCGGACATTATTATTTTGATATATCGATCGTTCAGTTGATTCAGTTGTTCAGCAGAGAGGACGGACCGCCAAACAACTCGGTCTTTGGACTCTTTGGCATATACTCTTTGCCTCACTCACATTCATACATCGTCTTATATATACTCTTCTATTATTCTGACTTTTGACAAGGCCCGACTCAAGTATCTGATTCACTTGATCGTGCCATGTCTTCCTTCCCCGACTTCTTCTACCATTCACATTTGCGTCATATATTCTTCTTACACTACTTTCTTCATCCATTCGCTTTACATGCCCAAACCACCAAGCGTCCCTTTCTTCATTTTACTCATTACGCTTACATCAGCCTTGCATTCTTTGCGGATCTCCACATTTCTCACACGACCGTACATGGATTTACGTTTTACCACACATACACGCCTCAGGGATCTCTTTTCAACTGCTTTCAGTTTACTTTCATCCTTCCTCTGCCAGTTCCATGTCTCACTGCCATAACGCAAGAGGGCATAATACCCTAAAAATAAATCACTATAAGACAATGACATTGTTTTGTAGAGACCCGAGCTAAATTTATAAGATTTGGCAATGTTTTCAACACACTCGTCTTCTTTGTACATTGGTGCATCATTTTAACGATTATATTTTCATTGTTTCTCGTTGTTAATCTAAATCGCCAAACAATAATAATCTTGCAATATCATCTGACTCTCCTACTATTCTTTCGTCTCTAAATAATTGTGAGACAGTGAAGTCCTTTGTCTGGGAAGCTGCCAGGCGAGGGGAGAGGGGCAAGGGGAAGGGTTATCGCTCTCTGATCTCTCCTTTGGTGGATATAAATGTGCGATGACTGGTTTCCTTTATTAATTTATTTATTTCTGAGAAGTTGGATTGCATATGGCGTACTAACTGTCGCGGGATTCTCGTTTCACAGGAAACTGGCGTGTCGTTAAAGAATTAACTAATTTAATTGATTCTGTTGCAAGGCTTGTCTAAAATGATTTTTTTTTGTTTGGGAGGCGGGTATGGATACCGCAGCCTCGGAAAACATTCATTCGATAAAATCTCTGCCGTAGGTTACCTGTAATTTATTTATTTATTTTAATCCCAAATCAATTTATTGTAATCCCAAATCTATACTTGCATTATGTTATTACTGTTATTTTTTCGTTATTTCTCTTATTCCAGGCTTCCTCAACCAGGCGCCGCTCTTATTTATCATTTTATTTACTAACACCAGATTATTCCACGGGCTGCCACATTTATTATTCTATCGTATTATGTTAATGTAAGTACTTGCATACTGCTTTCTAACCCCGTATGCATGGACATTGGAGGATCTAGAGTCGTTCAAATAAATGTAGATTCGTTCGATAAAATAGAGTCCCTATTGACGTGTACCATAGTTTCCTTATAACGCCGTTGGGAAGGTGGTGGGGTCCCCTCCGATGCCATAGGTTACCCCAAGGGGTTCGCTACGTTTGTGGATTTAGCAGGAGTGCCCGGGTTCATGGGGTAAGGTTTTTCCAGCCCACCAGCTTAGGTATCGGGAGAGGTCGGATGAGGGAGACCTTTTTGATCTCTCTGTGTGAAGTAAAAAGAAAAGGTTTTTTTTATGTTTAAATCTTAATTCGTAGTGGGATTTCTTTATTCTTATAAAAGCGCCCTTGAGGTAATTTTTTCGCCAAAATGGCGCTTTACAAATTATCCTATTACTAGCTGACCCGACGAACTCCGTACCGCCTCAGAATCAATAACTGTTGTGTTAACTTATTAGCTGAATTAAACTCAGTTTTTTTATTAAGTTAAAAATTACACAATGAAGCAATTATCGCCGCAACTGTCCCGTGTTTTTTGTTTTTGTCAGTATCAGAGATATTATTATGCTACTCACTATTTAATATTTTCTTTATCACAATATTGCTGCAGCTCTTTCAAAAGATGAGATTTCGTTCCATACAAAATGTATGAGGAAAATAATTTTCTTCATAATTTTCTTATTCGTGAATTTTTCCGATGTTTTAATAAGTTATTCTGCTATTCGGGGCGGAGACAAATCCAACAAATCAAAGATCATAGACCTCGGTCCAGCCGTTCTTGAGCTATAAATGGTGTAACTAGTAACTAACCCGACTGTGTTTTATAAATTACTAGCAGACCCGGTAACACGTTGCTGTGGCTAACGAAACACAACGCCATTACCAAACCTTTATAAAATCCACACCACCCGCTTGCCAGCTGCCCGCTGCCTGAATTGAATATTTGAATTTATCGGCTTTTCTCTACTATAATAAGCATGTATTATACATTTTTTTATTTTTTATTGATCTATATACGTGATGTTTACAATATATTACCTTTCTCTTGAATCACTCTATCTATTGGTAAAAACCGCATGAAAATCTGTTGCGTAGTTTAAAAGATCTAAGCGCACAAACATATTGAGCGACTTCATTTTATACTATGTTATGAAGATTATTATGTTTAATTCCTTGAACTCCATTCACAAAAAGTACGTTTTTTTTCTCTTTTATCAACAATTCATCAATCAAAACTAACAATTCCTCTGAAAGCCTCAGATTTGTAATTACATATATATTATGTGTAGGTACTTAAATACCCGCCTACTTAATTATAAACCATTTCTTTATTATTTCAAACTAGCGAATACCCGGCTAGCATTGCAATGCCACTGAAAGAAAGAAAATGTCCCCCCTCCTCCCGCTCCCGCAACCCACCCCCTTCTTTAATTACCTCCCCCCTACCGGATTCCTCTCCCCCTACTCCCCTGCCATAAAACTATATGAAATACATACATTTTTCAAACATCTCGCGCGCCACTTATTGTAAAATTTTACACAAATTTCATAACGCTAGAGTTCACCATTGTACATAGAAATCTTCGCGGGCGTGCGCATGACAACTCCCCAAAGTTTAATCGCAATCGGATGACTGGTATAGGAACGCATACGGGACAAACAAAGAAAAAATCATTTTATATATTTCAAATAAGGAATAATTATACCATTTGTCCAGAGAAACGTCACTATCAATGAAAGTTTTTTTTTTTTATTTCAAACTTTATTCAGACATGTTGTACCATACTATTTAAAGAGAGGCGAATAAAAATATGATTTAACATTTCAAAAAAAATCTAGCAAGACAGAGTTGGCCATCCAGTCAAATAAAAGCTCACTTGAATAATAAAGTGGATGCAACACAAAGACGTAATGCAAAATGGTCGAGTTAAATCAGGACTTCGCTACTCTCAGTCAATGATTTCTTTATTTTGAACATAAGTTGACAGTCGTGAGGTTGTGAGTGACGTGACAAATGTCACCACTGGCCCACCGAGCCGTCTACCATTTACTACTATTTTTGCACAGCCTGATTGACTCAGACACGCTCGTTAAACAACACACGTCAATTTTTTTGATCAGGGCATTTTAAACCAATTTTGACATTGGATTTTATCTCCAAGATTATTAGTACATATTTTAACCCAATCCCTGCCATTTACGCGGATCGGCGTACGAACGTTCCGTGCCACAACTGCCATTTACGCCGTATCACGTAAATCGCCAGTATGAATGTTTCGAGGATGATATTTCTAAGTTCTGATGGTAGATGGGGCTAAATATTATTTTGTAAAATATTATGAACTGTTTCTTAGCGACATCTCTTGTAAAATATGATAATTTAAATTGTTTATACTATGAAAAGCAGCATCCAAAAAAGGTCAACAGATTTCTTGGCGCAGTCGTTTGATTCTCCCGCCATCGCAGCGTCGTGTGTGTGTATGTCACGTGGTTCTTATTGCGTTCTCTGTGGTGTGGTTCTTAAAGTTTTTTTCATATTCGGCGGAGATGTGGACTTGAGTTTTTATTCCCGAATTGAGAATTTAGTTTGTGTGTTTTTTTTTTAATTTAGTTTGATATTTCATTTCGTGTGTACTTTTATACAATCATTTTTGAAACTTTATTTTTAATATCCCTAAATATGTCAAGACGCAATCTCGGTGAAGAAGAGATAAGAGAATTCGTCCTCGATATTGACTCCGAAATTGAGGAAAGTGATGATGACTCGGATTTTATAACGCAACTTAGTGACAATGAAGATAAGCCTATGGAGACTGAAGTTACCCAAAGAACTTCGTCGGGAAATTGGACTGTGAATTCCGGAAATTTTAAACCAATAATCCATGAATTTAATGATTTTCCATCTGGAATAATCGCGACCCCATTATTATCAGAAAATTCCCCGGAAATAAATTTTTTTAAACACTTTCTAAATACAAATATAATGGCCGAAATTGTCAAGGAGACAAACAAATATTATCAAGCAACTATTAGAAATAAAGTTATTTCTGAACATTCACGGCTTCGCAGGTGGAAAGATACATCAGTTAATGAACTCTACATATTTATTGCAGTGACAATGCTTATGACCAGAAATAAGCACCACACGATAGAAGAGCATTGGTCGAAAGATCCCCTTCTGACAAGTAAAATATTTGGCAAGACGATGGCAAGAAATCGTTACCAGATATTGCTGAGTATGCTGCATATGTCAGACCCTGATTCACAAATTGCTGGTGACAAATTAAATAAAATTAAACTTCTGGTCAATCACACTCGAAAAATGTTCAAGGAAACAATGGTGCCATACGAAAATCTATGCATTGACGAGAGCATTATAGAGTTCAAAGGACGTCTTAAGTTTAAACAATATATTCCATCCAAACGCCATCGGTTTGGAATAAAAATGTTTGTTTTGTGCGACTCGAAGACAGGTTATATTTTAGATATAATTATTTATTGTGGAGATGGGACGGATGTCACTGACGAGCAATGTCTTGGGGCTTCAGGGGCTGTTGTCACCACTATGTTAAATGGCTACCTCGGTAAAGGCCACAAATTATATGTAGATAATTGGTACACTAGTCCAATATTATTTAAATTTTTGCATGACCACCAAACTATACTTCAGCATGTGGAACGGTGCGAAAAAACCGTAAAAACATGCCAAAATTTAATAAATTGAAGAAAGGGGAAATTACTTCTCAGTATTCCGATTCACTGATGGCATTAAAATGGCACGACAAAAGAGAAATTCACATGTTAACGACGCTTCATGATGATAAAGTTTCTCCAACTGGGAAAATAAATTTTAGAACTGGAGAAGTAGTTTCGAAGCCAAATTGTATTCAAGATTATAATAAAAATATGGGCTTAGTAGATAAAGCGGATATGATGATAACTAGTGTAAATTCCCTTAGAAAATCAATTAAGTGGTACAAAAAAGTTTTCTTTCATTTAATCGATTTATATTTACTGAATTCGTACATTATGCACAAAACCGTTAGTTCCAAAAACATTACTTTTCCTGATTTCCAATTAAATGTGATAAGACAATTATTAGAAAAACATCATACTCCATCGCACCCTGAAGTTGGTCCATGTTCGTCACAAGATGTGCCATTACGGTTATCTGCCAAAATGCTAGTAAAACATATGCCGATACCAATACCCGCAAAGGAAAAAACCCAAAAACCTTATAAAAACTGTTATGTTTGCTCAAACACTAAACTTAGACCAAAAACAAGAAAAGCGACGAAGTACATGTGTGGCGAATGTAACGTACCGTTATGTGTTTGGCCATGCTCAACAATATTCCACGAGAAAAAAGAATATTAATTTTAAATCTTTAAAACATTGTGTAAATAAAATGTAATACAATCTAGTGCAATATCAAATATAAAATGTGAAAAAAGTTGGAGAATCGTTGCCGAACTCAATACACTCCATAATGACATGTGAGTGTTTATCTTATATCTCTTTGTTTATTTGTGTTAGTGAGTCAGCACTACCGCCGGTTCACCGCACTCAATTATTCTGATGGTGTTTACTATTTATGTCAAAAATACGTTACGGGACACACTCGAGAATTCAAATATCTTATAAAGTATGTAGTAAAGATATCAGTTATGAGTGTCTAATATAAACAAAGCCCTCAATGGCAATGGGAATGCCGTAAAGATTAATTTAATTGAGAACTTAAAAAAGACTGAAATAGCTTGGCGCGTCATAGTTGACAGAGTATATTGTCTGGGCAGCTATTGGGTTAACAATATATTATATAATACCTGTGATATATTTTGTTGTTCGCCAAACGAGTGATGATAGATTCTGCTGTCGTTGTGGGTCGGCGTTGAAAATAAATTAAATTAAGATAATAAATTAAATAAGTAAAAATTTAATTTAATCACAATAAATAAGTAAGAATTTGTCCGGTTGTGATTGTAAACAATTAACAATACAATATGGAGTTTTGTCTTATTTTTTTACAGTCAAATTGTTATTTTTAAACCTTCGAAAAAATGAAAAACCGTTGTGTTTTGACGTTGAGCAAGAAATATCAGACAGAAAATTATGTGCCAATTTCTTGACACCCCATCTCACGGTTCGTGCTGTAATTGTGTAAATGTGGTTTATTTAGGTTCCTTTTTTATTTTGAAACTCTCTAGGGGCGGTTTTTGACGAACACTGCAGATGTTAATCCCATATTAAAGGGTACCTCTGATGATATCTTATTTAAAAAAATATATTTTTCTTCAATACTACGTGTGGCGTTGTTTAAACGAAGTTTTACATTTTGAGGATAGAAATATAAATCTAATCCAAAGTTTTTTTTAGGTGTTCAATACGTGTATTAATAATGAAACCTTTGTTTTACTGATAAATTTTAGAATTTACCGAAATGGTTTTTTAAGTGTCCAAAATGAAAGAGTTTTTCACCAAACTAACTAAACATGCATGAAGTTTTATTATTTATTTATTTATCGTGGACACAATGTGTCGGCTTTTCACCAAATTTTTAAAGAGACAAGTTTAGTGTGGAGCATAAAAATCAGTGAACCTCGAATTGATTTTCATAATAAATGCCAATTATTTGTAAGTTATCTTGAATCGAGTTGAAAAGTCACCAAATTGCGCTTTTCAAATGTAATTATTTATTATTAAGGCTCTGCATTCCGAATTCCATCTTTCATAACATATTTTCCTTTACACTTACACTAGATATTTTTTAGTTTAAAAAAAATGTTTTTGAAGGTAGTTCTATGCATTTACTTAGCCGAAACTGTAATTATATGAATGTATGTTCCGAAAATGATTAAAAACACATTATATTCTGTTATTTATCATGTTCAAAGTATGAAAAAATTCACAGTATTTCATTAAATGCTACTTTAGAGATTTTTACTCTATTTTAAACGAGTCGTGATTTATTAAATATTGTCACAATTTTCACTTTATTATAATAG
The DNA here is from genome assembly GCA_917563855.2 of Limnephilus lunatus. Lineage (NCBI taxonomy): Eukaryota > Metazoa > Arthropoda > Insecta > Trichoptera > Limnephilidae > Limnephilus > Limnephilus lunatus. The sequence goes on along the minus strand of OU830595.1, from coordinate 24,678,365 downwards.
TTTTTTTTTTAATATTAACACGCTCACTCTAACTTTCATATCTAAATATCTCCCTTTCAACCATCTTCTTCTTTTTGAAAGCTTATTACGGAGCCTTAATGAATAATGGAAACCGTCACTTCTTTTGCGTACAGTAATCCCGACCACAGCAATTAGTTACCAGGCGTCATCGTGCTTCGTCTCAGGGCTGTCTGCCAAAACAGAAGCGGGGTCTGCTAACGCTTTGGCTGTCTACAGCTGTGCAGTATAAATAGGTAAAAGCATAGAAGTTTACTTCTGTGACTGTCCCAATCTGTCCGCCCACTGTTGGTGGTGACGCGCCGCTACATGTGCGCATTGGCCGACGTCATCCCTGTCATCACCCGTCTGGCCGACAGTAATAAATAATCGAACAATAATACCCCAGGGGTCTTTTTGAGATTTTATCGTCAACCCCTTGGGTAATTTAGCGAACAACTCATACATCGTTGTGTCTCCCTTACTATCATGGTGAGAAAAACGATCCAAACGGTGTTTGAAAAAGAAATAACACGCTTTATATTCAAATCTAGTTGTCTACAAAATAATCAAAATGTAAATCTGTATAGGTCTAAGTTTCAGACATAAATATGAAGAAAATGTATTGTGAAACGTTTGGATTTTTTTATTTATTATTTTTTACACGAAACGACAAAAAAGTGGGTGATGATTATGTTTGCATTAAAAAATTTAATATTTCAAAAATTATATGTTTATGTTGAATGGGGTATTTCCCCAAAGGAGGGATTCTGTTGAAAATGTACGGAATATTTAAAAATCACTTTTCTGATTGTAATCATCCTACTAAAAATGTTTGTTTTTTATGTTTTCATTCAATACCTGTTATTGATTTTAAAAACGATCTAAAACTGACAAAATAAAAAAGGCCCGTGGTTGGCAAATCGGATTGTGACGTCACAAGCGTCGCTCAGCTTGGCCAGCATAAATAAACACTGTCAGTGAGCGTCCACGCTCATGACGTCACACGATAGCCACACCCGAATATATCGTTTTAGCGGAAATTCAAAAATGGGAAACTTTGAGTGAATTTCTTTTGTCAACATAAAAATAAAATAAAAATGCTGTAATCATCATAATTTATTGCTTAATTTTTTTTAGCAAAAAAACGTGGAATTACCCCATTATAAAATTTGAAAACTTTTGTTATCACTTTTCAAAAATAGTTTATTAAACGACACATAGAGACTCAAGGGGTTAATATTTAATTATTTAGGTCAGTGCATTGAAATGATTTTTAACGGTTTTGCAATGAACACGATTATGAAATTTAAAAAAAAATTGGAGCAAACTCTATTCACAAACTTAAAGAATTTCAGAATATTGACGTGTCTGAGGTTTATTTTTATTTAATGTGAAAGTTGAACAAGCATTGTAACTGCCCGGAGCCAATGAGATTATGGTATCCTCAATTGGGAAGAGGGGATTACAACGGAGGTACCTGGATCTTTTGATCGGGACACTAACACAACTAATGTCATTAAAAGAAAAAAATTGAATCTGACCCTAAGTAACCCTAAGTTTTAATGATTTAGCAGGAGTGACCGGGTTCATGGGATGAGATTTCTTAGAAGTCTTGGCGGCGGGTGCGTCTACCCACTTATTGCGTGGCGGCCGGATTGGGAGAGACTGGTTGAGGGAGATCATTTAACCTCCAGCAGGACTCTCGACCCATCACCTTACTCCGGATGGATTCGTACGTCTGTCACTTCTGGACACACTGACCCACAGATTCCTTAAATCTTATATTAAACTTACTCAATCAAATTCTGACTTTCTCTTTAATTTTTATTAGATAAGTGACTAGATATAAATAGCCGGTTGTCTCTCCGATCCAAGTGGGCAGCTGTGAGCGTGTTTTTTCGCTTTAGCACCCACACGAAATATCAACGTTTTAATATTTGACCGAAACAGGTGATCTGGAATCTAGAACAATATTATTAACGGGGTTCTGTGTACAGGTGTTGTAACAACACGCCAGTTGACATTAAATATATAAGATTGGCCCGCATCGCAGAGAAACATTGAAAACAGTAATTGATAAATACAAAAAAAAAATTGCATGATTTTTTTGGAAACATCCATTTGCCATTTTGGAAAATGTAAATGATTGAATGGAAGAAACGGCCTCCGTGGTCGATGGGTAAGGCACTCGACTAGCAATCCGAAGATCGCGGGATCGAATCCCGGCGTGGCAAATAAATTTTAATTAATTATTTTGTATTATTTCACAATTAATTCATTCAATATAATAAATAATATATTTGCGGCCGTTCCAGTGTGAAAGATACTCTTCGTATCGCCTGGTGTAAGACCACCATTCAGAATTGAAACGTTGCTTGAAATGGATTCAGCCGTGTTTGGAGACCAGATCTGAATAGCCACTATAGCCAGGTACTTCTTCACCTTCCTCTCCCCCTTCTTCTTTCCCTCCCCAATATATTTACCCTCACAACATACCCCAATTGGGGTTGCCATAGTCTCACTGGCTCCAGGCGGGAGCAGTTGGGACCTTCTGCGGTATTCACATAAAAAATATATATTAAAGGTGAATTTATAAAAATATATATATTCAAATTGTCTATTCATCTAGTTCAGTGGTTCCCAAACTCTTTTGGCCCACGGATCCCTTTCCCAAACGGACCCCGGGGCGGATAGCGACGGAATGGAATAGGGTGGGACGGCATATTTACCACAACGGAGGGGGCGAAACGGGATATGGGGTGGGGCGAAAAATCTCGCCCCATCCCATTACGCTCCTCCCCCGATGAAACTTCCATATGAATAAAAATATGTCAAAACCTTGCCGTGGACCCCCTGACGTCATTCAGGGACCCCCAAATCAATTTTTATTTTCCACGGACCCCCTGAATTATCCGGGGGACCCCTGGGGGTACGGACCACTTTGGGGACCACTGATCTAGTTTATAAGACACACGAATTATAATTTTCAAAGTTTTGATTTTTCAAGATCCCTTGAAAAACACCATATCTATGGTGCATTGTATGACGTCATCACGTCATCGATAGTTTTATTCACTTTCAACAGGTGCTGTCATTTTACTCATTTTATATTGAAAAATCGAAGGCTGAATGACTTTAGGTTTGACAAGTCGATGCGTTTTTTCTTCATGGTTAACTGCTTTTAATATAGAAAAACATTAGGTAAAATGTCGACATCTCATCGCTACTGTTATTGTATTGTACAAAAGTGCAATACAATAACAATTAATCATCTTTTTCATTGCAAATACAAATGACTGCAAATGACATCGTAAGCCGTAGAATTTTGTGTTCAGGTGTGACTTTTGCTTGAAACACTGGTATTTATAATACGCTGATCATGGACTTGTATAAAAAGCCCTTGATAATAAACCAATTCGAAAATACAATCGATGTTACGATAAAATAAAATACGGTAGATAGACAAAATGTCAAAATTGACACGACTTTAACCTCAAATAGGCCACATTTACTGAAGATTATCAAAAATCTTTTTTTACAGCTTACTACGACTTTCAAAAACAACTAAGATGATTTATTTACTAAACAACTTTTATCCCACGAAATTCAGCACTTAGGTACATAGTCCGTATTATATTTGAAAAAACATTATCCTGGAAATATCAGATTGTCCGCAAATATAGCCCTTTTCCGTCATAATTTTAATTGTGAAGGCCTAAATAATGTTTCAATAAACACAACAACTATTATATGTCTAAATCTCTACTAACAGTATGTAAATAAACCAAATAAACACGAAATGTTGTGTTTGAACGGCTTGCCTCATAGACTAGGAGACGAGGTAGGTAAACCCTACGTCATCGAGTACACGGATGAAACTACTTTTTAGTGATAATGGACACTTAGAAAACCTTAAAAAAGCTGGTCTGCCGGTGCGCCTCTTGGCAGGAGCCGCGCTGCCATGGAAATAGTCAGCGTTTTTTTTCGAAAAAATTACGTCATCGAGTACACGAACGGGAATGGTTTCATATGATAAAGGTCGATTAGAAAATGAGAAAAAAGCAGGGCTGCCAACCGGCAGCCTGGCAAGTTCGCAGGCAGCCGGCGTCAAAGTGGGGTAAAAAATAGTAATTTTTACGTCATCGAGTACACGAATGAAACTAATGAATAACTATAGTCCAGATCATTCCGTTTAAGAATTTCTTGGTCTGCCGACCAGCAGCCTGGCAAATTTTTGTGTACGATTTTTTTAAGTTTTTTTTTTTTTTTTTTAATTTTTCGTTTATCTTTATTATTATTTTTATTTCATTATATTTTTAGAAACTTTGAATACCATATTTTAAAAATATGAATGATAATGATAAAAAAAAATAATTTGAGAGTTCCGAGTGTACCTATCCGTCAGGTGAGCCGTTCGACGCCAAACCACTTACGAAACCTGTCGCGGTGCCCCTCACCGCTGTCGCATGTCAATATTATTGTACAAATTTATAATATTAATAGTCCTTTTAAAATTTCCTAATAGTCCATAGTAGTCGGAAGTTCGAAAAACCAACGCACCATCGCTGTAAGAGCTGCGTTCGTCCGTAAAACGACGGAAATTTCTGAAACCCCGTTCGTTTCATATCGGTTTCGCTTGCCCTGCTGCACCGATTACATCGAATACAAGATCGATGTTAATGAAAAACTGTAGTCTAGATTATCTCATTCATGACTTCTTTGGTCTGCCACCAGCAGCCAGGCAGTTTTTTGTGTACGATTTTTTAAAGTTTTAATTTTTTTTTAAATTCTTAAATAATTTTTTTCAATATCTTTATTGTTATTTTTATTTCAGTATGGTTTTAAAAACTTAGAATGCCGAATTTTAAATAAAATAAGTGGTAATGATAAAAAAATTAATTTTTGGTATTCCGAGTGTACTCATCGGCCGGGAGAGCCTTTCGACGCGAAACAACTTACTGGAAACTGGCCGCGGAGCCCTTCGCCGCCATCGCATGCCCATATTATTAAACAAATTTATAAAAATAATAATTTTTTTAAGATAACCTAATAGTCCATAGTGGTTGGAAGTTCGAAAAACTACCGCACCGTCGCCGTAAGAGCTGCGTTCGTCCGGAAAACGACGGAAATTTCCGAGCCTCGTCCGTTTCATATCGGTTTCGCTTGCCCTGCTGCATCGATTACGTCGAATGCAAGATCAAAATAAATTTAAAGCTGTAGTATACTTCATCCCATTCATGACTTCTATGGTCTGCCGACCAGCAGCCAGGCAGTTTTTTGTGTACGATTTTTCTTCATAAGTTCTAATTCATTTTTTAATTAAAAAAATATATTTTCAAAATCTTTATTATTATTTTTATTTCAATATGGTTTTAAAAACTTAAAGAGCCAGATTTTAAATAAAATAAGTGGTAATGATTAAAAAAATTTGAGTCTTCCAAGTGTACCCATCGGACGGGAGAGCCTTTCTTCGCGAAACAGCTTACTGGAAACTGGCCGCGGAGCCCTTCGCTGCCATCGCATGCCCATATCATTATACAAATTTATAATAATTATAGTCTTTTTAAGATAACCTAATAGTCCATAATGGTTGAAAGTTTAAATAACCACTGCACCGTCACCGTAAGTGCTGCGTTCGTCCGGAAAACGACGGAAATTTCCGGGCCCCGTCCGTTTCATATCGGTTTCGCTTGGCCTGCTACATCGATTACACGAGTATAAGATCAAAACTAACAAAAAACTGTAGTCTAGATCATCTCCTTCATGACTTCTTTGGTCTGCTAGACAGCAGCCTGGTAGTTTTTTTATGTACGATTTTAATTTTAATTTTATTTTATTTATTTTTTGTTATTATTTTCAATATCTTTATTATTATTTTTATTTTAATATGGTTTTAAAACCTTAGAACGCCAGATTTAAAAAAAAAAGTGATAAGGATAAAAAAATACATTTTGAGTGTTCAGAGTGTACCCATAGGACGGGAGAGCCTTTCGACGCGAAACAACTTACTGGAAACTGGCCGCGGGGCCCTTCACCGCTATCACATGCCCATATTATTATACAAAATTATAATAATAATAGTATTTTCAAAATTACTTAATAGAACATAGCGGTTGGAAGTTCGAACAACTACCACACCGTCGCCGTAAGTGCTGCGTTCGTCCGGAAAACGACGGAAATTTCCGGGCCCTGTCCGTTTCATATCGATTTCGCTTGCCATGCTACATAGATTACTCGAGTACAAGATCAAAACTAACGAAAAACTGTAGTCTAGATCATCCCATTCATGACTTTTTTGGTCTGCCGACCAGCAGCCTGGCAGTTTTTTGTGTACAATTTTTTGAAGTTATAATTTTTTTTTTAATTTTTTAAAAAATATTTTCAATATCTTTATTACTTTTGTATTTCAATATGGTTTTGAATATTTAGTATGCCAGATTTTAAATAAAATAAGTGGCAATGATAAAAAAAATAATTTTGAGTGTTCCGAGTGTACCCATCGGACGGGAACGCCTTTCGACACGAAACAACTTACTGGAAACTGGCCGCGGAGCTTTTCACCGCCATCGCATGCCCATATTATTATACAAATTTATAATAATAATAGTTTTTTTTAAATTACCTAATAGAACATAGTGGTTGGAAGTTCGAACAACCATCACACCGTCGCCATAAGAGCTGTGTTCGTCTGAAAAACGACGAAAATTTCAAAACCCAGTGCGTTTCACATCGGTTTCGCTTGCCCTGCTGCATCGATTACACTCGGAACACTCAAAATTTATTTTTTTATCATAACCATTTATTTTATTAAAAATCTGGCATTCTTAGTTTTTAAAACCATATTGAAATAAAAATAATAATAAAGATATTGAAAAAAATTATTTAAGAATTAAAAAAAAAAATTAAATTTAAAAAAAATCGTACACAAAAAACTGCCTGGCTGCTGGTGGCAGACCAAAGAAGTCATGAATGAGATAATCTAGACTACAGTTTTTCATTAACTTCGATCTTGTATTCGATGTAATCGGTGCAGCAGGGCAAGCGAAACCGATATGAAACGAACGGGGTTTCAGAAATTTCCGTCGTTTTACGGACGAACGCAGCTCTTACAGCGATGGTGCGTTGGTTTTTCGAACTTCCAACTACTATGGACTATTAGGCAATTTTAAAAGGACTATCAATATTATAAAATTGTACAATAATATTGACACGCGACAGCGGTGAGGGGCACCGCGACAGGTTTCGTAAGTGGTTTGGCGTCGAACGGCTCACGTGACGGATGGGTACACTCGGAACTCTCAAATTATTATTTTTTTTTATCATTATCATTCATATTTTTAAAATATGGCATTCAAAGTTTTTAAAAATATAATGAAATAAAAATAATAATAAAGATAAACGAAAAATTAAAAAAAAAAAAAAATACTTAAAAAAATCGTACACAAAAATTTGCCAGGCTGCTGGTCGGCAGACCAAGAAATTCTTAAACGGAATGATCTGCACTATAGTTATTCATTAGTTTCATTCGTGTACTCGATGACGTAAAAATTACTATTTTTTACCCCACTTTGACGCCGGCTGCCTGCGAACTTGCCAGGCTGCCGGTTGGCAGCCCTGCTTTTTTCTCATTTTCTAATCGACCTTTATCATATGACACCATTCCCGTTCGTGTACTCGATGACGTAATTTTTTCGAAAAAAAACGCTGACTATTTCCATGGCAGCGCGGCTCCTGCCAAGAGGCGCACCGGCAGACCAGCTTTTTTAAGGTTTTCTAAGTGTCCATTATCACTAAAAAGTAGTTTCATCCGTGTACTCGATGACGTAGGGTTTACCTACCTCGTCTCCTGGTCTATCATACATTTCAAAATGCCATCACCAGGTGAATCTTCCATCGTGACGTCACCACACAGCATTACACATCATACAAACCTGATGCTGTGTTTTAACGAGAATATTAAAAATGCACTTTTTAATATTTTTTAAAAAACTACGTTTAATATTATCAAATAAAACTTATATATTCAGAATCAGCGTTTATTGGTCTATATGAACATATTTTTTAAAGCCATAATATTTTTCACTGGAGTTCCTTATTATGTAACATTTATAAAAAATAAAGTGCATATAATATGTATAGTTACAGTGGGTTGCCATATTAATAGGGACAGTTCCAAAATTTAGCAATTTTTGGGTTTACATTGTCTTTACTTTTAAATTACCTAGATATGATGGCCATTCTTTCGTTATTTTTGCTGCCGGTGTCACCACTGACTGCTTTAAGAGGTGGAAATCCTAGCAATGTATCACATCTCTCAAAAATTTAAGATTATATCCACGTGGCCAGCATTTTTGTGAAATCGCGTGATTGTAGGTCTTGCAAATAAATATGCGTAATAATTATTTTAATGAGTTTTAATAGTTCAACTATATGAAAACTTAAGTAGTTATTAATTATCTATCACTTTTGTAAAGTTTGTGTTCATTTCTTATTTCAATTAATAGTTCTGCCATGTTGAACCCAATATTGAGTTTTTTTATTATGGCCAGGTCTTCAGACACGTCTCCAAGAAAATGTGCCGAAGTGAAGACACTATTATTAAACACCAAACATTCCTAAAGGTTAATAGCAGCCCTGACAGGTATTTCAAAGTATATAGTTAAAAGCATAAAGAAAAAAATCAATCAAAACCTGCCCCTCGAAGTGAATTGGGATGGGAAATGTAGCAGAAAACGAGTCACCACGTCCCGTACTGATCGCAAATATCTTCAAAATCGAAAAAAAAAAGTTGATTATCTCACCCCGATAATCAATGAAGAAGGTATCGAGGTGTCCCAAGGGACAGATCAGAGATGAATGACTGAGGAGAACCTCATTGAAAATTGGTTAGCTGAAAAATTTCACCAGACGGTAGCTATGCGGAAAAAACGACTAGGATGGGTCAAGGCATACTAAAACATCACTCTTGAGGGCTGAATGGTAGGAAAAGCATATTTTTTATAGTTTTCAAGCTTTTAAAAAAATCTAGTAGTCTGATTATGATATTTTTAGGTGTGCTTTTCTGATTAGTCCCCATTCCAAATTTTGGTGGAAAAATCATCGTTCGTCTGATGACTCTAGGTGGAGAAATTCGATCTGGACTGCCTTATGGAGACGATCAAATACTCTACCAGTGTCATGGTATGTTCAATCATCTCTTCCAATGGAATGGAGCAACTCCACATCATGGAAGGGACCATGAGGCAGGATCAGTACAGAAAAGTACTGGAAAATTGGTTGCTGCCTCAGGTCGGAGAATGGTTCCCTGGTGGCCAGGAGTATGTATTTATGCACGATTCTGTACCCTGCCATAAAACCAGAACTGTCACTGTATTCCTGGATAAAAAACGTGCAGGTTTTACCTTGTCTGGGGAATTCCCCCGACGTGAACCCCGTTGTAAACCTGTGAGAGCTCAAGCTCTGACGAATATTGCCAAGGAGGTGATCACAACCAAGGAGCAGCTCATCAAAATCCTCATCAGAGAGTGACATTACTCTCCTGAGCTAAAGAGCAATGCAAAACTGTGCATTGATAGTATGTCATGGCTTGTACAAGCTGTAGTTGCGGCTAAAGGCGATTTTTACAAAATATTAACTTTCTGTGTGATAATGTTTCTAAATAATTTAACAAAAAAATAAAGGCACATTAAGATCCAATATGGTGTTAAAATAATCCAAAATAAATGTTCTTCTTAATAAAAAATAAAAACTGTACCTAAAATCATAAATACTTTTCTTTTACGTATACAAAAGTGAAAAAACACATTTTTCAAAAGTGTCCCTATTAATATGGCAACCCACTGTAGTTATACAAGCGGGAAACTGGTATATCTACACCACGTTTTAAGTCTGATTTTTAATATATATTTTTTTTTGATTTTAGCTTTTGTTTTCGAGTAAATCGAGTTCAAAGTTTGAATTTTTTAGGGCTTATTTGGAAAATACTGTCGCTAGGGCATTAATATGAGCTGTTAAATGTATTTCAAAATACTTCGAAGCGTAGACTCGGCTCCAATAGTGTTTTTAACCCTTTTGTTGCCGAAAAACATGGAAAAACATTTTTTTTTTAAATATCGAATTACTCAGATCGAAAAATGTAAGTATTTATGGGTTATCTTTGTGATATAGATTTACCAGTTTCACACTTGTACTGCAAGTTTCCTGACACCGTGTACATACATAAATATTATTAGAATGATTAGAAATGTTGATGCAAAGAATTTCTTACTAATTGGAAATAGGCAAACTATTGTCAAAAACGATTGCTTAATACTTGGATTTCCGCATAGCATCATAATATTTAAAAAAATTACTTCTGTTGAGTTTATTAAAATTCAAATTTAATTTATGATTTGTTATCTAATAATATTTTATTTATTTGTTTCAGGTAAGCTAAAGTGATCTATTGATGCCTTCATTCACAAAAAAATAATATATTTCAGTATGCAACCATCGACGTTCACCTAATATTATATCGATGCAGGTATGTAAATAATCTATTGCTTTTATTTTCGTTTCTCTATAAATTACGGTAAGTGACGTTTGGTGTCGTTTACATTGGTAATTTGGCCATAAGTCGCTTACGTGAGCGATTTACAATAAAAAACTTACGTGTGTAAAGACAGTCTTAACCACTCCGACCCCTAAGCTTGTTTACACGACAATATAATAATTGCAGTCACGTCCAATAAGCGTGTTCCCACAGGAATCGTTATAACACCATTATTGTTCTAGTAGTACAACCCAAAAAAAAATTTGAAGATCCATATTAAATCAAGCTTCACATTTTTATTCAAAGCTGTCCATAAAATACATAAAAAAGACTTATTTTGTAGAAAAAGCTTTCAACCGCCAAATCGCCTACGCGCCTTTAGACATTGCTATTTTTTTTATTAAATATTCTTTTACAAAATGGTAAAAAAGTGAGGTGACAAAATTGTTAATTATACATTTATTTAAGTATACGATGGAATAAGTGTTTTTTTTTTAACATAATCTGTGATTTTAGTACCGTTTTCACATAAAACCATCACGTGAGTCTTTTTCATAATTTTTTTATGTTTACATTCTAAATTTTAATATTTACAAAGTTTAATATTTATTTGTAATGATACAATTTGAAAGCTTATTTCATAACCTTTCAAAAACAGTTTTTAGTGTTCGGCTACGTTCAGAAATATTTCTTTTATACAGCTTTAATTGCGAAGCGGAAATAACACAAAGTTTTAATAAAAACAGTTCGTTTAAGACAACAAAAATGTGCACAATTGCAAAATACCTAAGTAGTTAAACTTACTTGACGAAAAATTACTTAAAAGCTTACTCAGAGGTGGTGAAATTCTCCAAAGCTTGGGTTATTTCTATTTTAACTCGTCGCGTTTGATGACTATAAGTCTAAAATGAGTCCTTCAGAAGTAATGTGTATTTATTTAGGAACGGCTTTGGAGTTGATTCCATCCGCCACACTCTTCAATAAATACTAATGTTTACGAACCTTGCTTGTCACTATTTATAAATATTATTTACGGCTCGCGTCCGTCGGATGCGGATTTATTTCTATAACTGGGATTAAATCTCTGGCTCGACTTAAATCTTTTACTGACTTATATATATATATTCGTCTTCTTGTAACCTACAGTGCATATCGGATATAACGTCATAAGTTATGTGATAAGTCATAGATGCAAAAATTGTCAGGCTTAGCTCAAGATATATGTTTTAGTTTGTGTTTCCTCTGAATATAACTCTGATGATCGGGATTTTCAACAATTACTTGGGTTCGTCTAGATTTTTTAGATTATGTGTTTATTACCATCTTATTTACAATGATTATGTAACTGGACTTTACGTCCGTTCTAAAGGATGCTCTGAGAAGATCTGCAGCAGGAGAAATGGTCACTGAAGGTGTCTGTCGATCGGATATCATCGGCTATCTTCGTAACAGTTCGGGTATTACACCCGAACGGGCGACAGCAATTGTCTCTATAGCTTCACACAGCATCTTCAAAGATGACATAGGCCCTGAGGGAAATTATTTTCCTCAGGGCCTCCTTTGTGTAGTTGATGTAAAAAAAAAAGATAGCTATAAAATATTAATTATTTGACGGGTACGCGGTTCCAATATAGTACGATAAATCCACAGTTCCACGCAAGTCTCCTGTAGTCTAGTGGTATAAAGCGCCTGACGAGAATTAGCGGCCAGACATTCAGCGGACCAAGAATCGAATCCCACTAAATCCAAAAAATATATATATGATTTTGTAAAATCAATCTACAATCTTCAAACCACTCCAAAATGAACATCCTAGCTACTTCGAAGAAGAAAACACAAATATTAATAAGATGCCCAAATGTATAGGAAAAGGTGCACTGGAATTTGACGAAAAAATATGGAAAAAATCATCCTTCACATTGATAAAAAAGTGCTTCGTAGTCTCCCCACTCTTGTCTACTTTAGTTTTCTAAAAGTTTCACTTCTACTCATGTGAATTGCACACTCTGATTTTTTTGTTTTCTTATTAAAATAATATTTTTTATCCGTATTTTCGTTATAACCGACTACGCTATATGCAATTCGTTTTGATCTCCATCATTTCGTTCGCTGATATGAATTTGACTGACTGATTCGCATCGCAATCTCGTAGTTTTGGGCCCTCGCCAGCTGTTGTTGGATTTGCCAGCCCGATAGCTATATTGCTTACGTACTGCATACTGCTGGGGGCTAGTGTTGGGTAAATTTGTTGGGAAATTTATTTTTGGGGAATATTTCCGATAAAGGGAATATTGCGGAAATATTCAATTAAATGGTGACATCCGCAGACCAACCAACGAGGAGCAATCCTGTTCCGGTACCCCAGGGGGCACTGATTTGTGAGGACTTTCAACACTTGCTCTGAGGATGGGAAGAAGGTTGTAGTTTAATCGACTGGTATACACTAGTGGACTTAAGTATGGACACTTTTCGAGATTTCTTGTATCTTGTCGTTTGTCTTATAAAAAAAGACTTATTTTGTTACGGAACCCTTCTAAGTTTTTTTTTTGGTGTTCCTTGTGCTATTGTTGATTAAAAAACATACCATACGATATGCCATATGGTGATTCAAAATTCCTATCACTCTTTATGAGAAATGGGAGCAAACACCTTTAAAACAACCAATTTTTGAGAATAACGTTTTTGAGTTTTGGCAACTCTACAATGTCTTGTGTTCTATCTTAACTAACTACAAATTGCAGAGGACCATTGTGGGTTCCAATAAGAACACTTTAAGATGCAACTCGAATAAGTTCTACACCCGTGTTAGTCAGTCATCCATTGAAGAAAAGTTATATATATAGTTTTTAATAAATATTATTAAAATGGCTCCTTAGGTGTCAAAACGTGCCGATTGGTCACCCAAAGAGAAGCAGAGGTGTTGCACTTTGTGTAGAAGGCTACACATACAAAGAAATTGCAAAAATATTGGGTGGAGGAGCTACCAAGTCTGGAGTAAGAAAGGTTTGCCAACTCTGCAAGGAGACTAAAACTACAAAAACAGACCGAAAACCGTCCAAAACCCAAAGGTTATGCCACAAAATGAAAGAAGCATATGTTGCATTACCCTGCAGAACCATCGTCAAACATCCAAAGATATTAACAAGGTCATTAAAGGTGCTGGACTCGATATTACAGATATAACATTTAGGAAGAAATTATGCAAGAATAATAAAAGTCTAACCATAACATGAAACAGAGGTATAAACAACTGAAATGGGCTGTAACACATAAGGAATGGACTTCATAAGACTGGGCAAAGGTGATATGGAGTAATGAGACCAAAATTTTCACTTTTGAGAGTGATGGAATCAGATTTGTTCGTTGCCATCAAGTTGAAGATTTGATACCAGAATGCACTACTGCGACAATGAAACTTCCTCTGAGTGTCATGGTGCGGGCTTGCATGATAAGGGACAGTTTTGGATGTCTGGAAGTGGTAGAAGGCACAATTAAGGCTAACAGACATCAATATGTGATTCTGGAGCCAAAATTATTGCCCAGCACATTGATTTGTTCGAGTGTAACCGTGGTAAATGCAATTTCCAGCAGCATGGAACCCCATGACACATAGCAAAACGAACATGAAATGGTTACAGAACCACCATATTGTTGTTCCACCTTGGCCAGGGAACCACCTGGACTCGAATCCTATTGAAAATCTCTGGTCTAGATTGAAAATACTGGTTTCTCGTCACAAACCCAGAAATAAAAGAGAAATAATTGAAGTGTTTATTCAAGCATGGTTCCATGTCATCAAACTTGAAAACTAGTGATGTTTGGTGGACTCCATGTGTAGAAGAATTGAGGAAGTTATTAAACTGAAAGGATTTCCAACGAAATAGTAACATTAAAATGTTAATTTGAAATATTATGCAAAATCTTCGTAATTAATAAATAATTTGTGTTTTGCCATGACGTTGTTTTATTCAGCATTTTTATTATTTTTCTAAACAAAACTTTTAAATCTATTCAAAATATAATAGTATAATATGTGGTTGAATTAATTAGCTAACAAAATTACTGTTAAACACCATCGTGATTTAAAAAAGAGCGAATGAACATCAAATACAAGAAATTTATAAAAAGTGTCCATACATAAGTCCACTAGTATACATGGCAACCTAATAAGCCAATATCGGAATTTAGTACGGGCAGGAATAAAGGAATTGATTGAGCTTTTGTGTAATGTTGCTTCCCGTTCCTTCTCGATTCCAGTTTTTTTTTTTTGTAATTTCTTCTCGCTACTCTTGCATATCGTTTCCAGCTTCCAGCTTATGCTTTCCGCTAAACACTTCCAGCTTCCCTCTGCTCCTTCCTTCATGTTTCCCGTGGCTTTGTGCTGTCCGCTTCCACTGCTTCTTACTACCCTATTTGCTTCGTGGTTTTTTGCTTCCCGCTGCTTCTCATTTCCTGCTAATTGCCATCTGCTTCTCACTTTACGTTTCTCGCTACTTCTTGCTTCATAACATCATACATAAATATTTCTATTAGTAAGATCTGAAAGAGGCTTTCACCTGCTTTCAAAAACAGTATTCAAATTTGGGTTACGTTAAAAAAACAGCGAATCTTTTTTTTAGAAATTCATGTCTACCGGAAATATTTCCAAATAAATCATGAATATGACTGATACTTTAAAGTAACTTGACGACGAAATCTTAAAATACCTCAGGGATTAAATCACTTTAAAGTTGAACTGCCGGTAATTTACCTAGGCCAAGAACCGCCACTGTGTGTACGTAAGTCTGTATGTCTGTGTGTGACGCAGGTGAGGTATAAAAGACAGGTGAGCGACATACGGCGAGGGCCGCCCGCCAGCTGACACTGTGCCATAGATGTTTTATCTAACTTTGCTACTAAACTTGCTAAACTACTAGTTCTGGGAACAGTACTGCCATCGTAACTAAAAACACAGAATTACCGAAATTAGTAAAAATGATAAAAGTTATTAAATATCTATCGAATGTTTCAAAAAAAATTTATTTATTGCTCATTAAAAAAGATAATATTTAACCGCAAATATAATATTATAGACATCGACTACTAGATGTCGGTACGTTTTTGCTTTTTTTTATAAGTTATTTCTTGTAAGAGTTACGACCCTCCAATAATCGTTAAAATGGCTGGTTTGAACGCCATCAGACGTCCAGTATACAAACTAGTTCATGTATTTTTTTTAAAACAAAACATTTTCTATGAAAGTATTTTCTTTTTATATAGTAAATGAAAAAAAAATTTAAAAGTCGGTCCAGTTTTGGAGGAGAATAATGGGGAATACAAAACTTCGATTTCTCCTGCGAACTGAACCGATTTTTTAAATTTACTGTATAAGAAGAAAATACTGTATGTCGACACGTCTTGCTTTTAAAAAAAATCATTGTCAAATTTGCATACTGAACGTCTGTTGATGGCGTTCAAACCAGAATTTTGGAGGATTCTAACTCCAATTAGAAGAAACTAAGCAAAACGTACGGACACGCTAGTGGTCGACATCTATATTATATTAAAAAATATTTTCGAGTAGTGTCAAAATCCGGTAACTCCATTAATGGAGGACTGAATGCCGTTGGCGGTAATAAAAAATTGTCCCAAGAAGCGAAACTAGCCGTCCATAATGGAGTGCTGGTACCTACCCTGATGTATGGCAGTGAGGCATGGAACTGGCAGAGGAAGGATGAAAGTAGACTGAATGCTGTAGAAATGAGATCCCTGAGGCGAATGTGTGGTAAAACCATGTACGATCGTGAGAGAAACGTGGATATCCGCAAAGAATGCAAGGCTGATGTAAGCGTGATGTGTAAGATTAAGAAAGGGACTCTCCGATGGTTTGGGCATGTAGAGCGAATGAACGAGGAAAGGAGTGTAAGGAGAATATATGATGCAAATGTGAATGGTAGAAGAAGTCGCGGACGCCCGAGGAAGACATGGCACGACCAAGTGAATCAGATACTCGAGTCGGGCCATGTGAAGAGTCGGAATAATAGAAGAGCATGTATGAGACGATGTATGAATGTAAACGAGGCAAAGAGTGTGTGCCAAGATCGAGTTGTGTGGCGGTCCGTCCTCTCTGCCTACCCCTGCGGGGAAACGGCGTGATGGTTAGTTAGTTAGTTAGTTAGTTAGTTAGTTAGTTAGTCAAAATCCAGAGAGTAAATTAAGCAATACCTTCGTATGTACAAAACGCTGACCGGTTTCCGCTTAAAGAATCCTTCAGAAATAGCCCGCCAATATATATTATTAGAAATAATAGATTCAACGATTATCAAGGCGTTGTTCCTTACATTTATAATTGTTTTCAGCTTTGTTTCGTTAAATCTTTTGACTTTGTGCGGTGTTTGTTGTTTGCGTGTTGCATTGTGCGTTTAGTGACCGCCTTGTACGGATCGGCGACTCTGAAACTTGATTTCTACATTCCCGCGTAGTGCGTACTTTATAGTTGTTGTTGTTACTGCTGTGGTTGTTGGGCATTGTGTGTTTTGCGTGCAGGTTTTACTCTCGGTGTGCTTTTACTCCGATGTTTGAAACTCGATGTAACGAAAAAGCGACACTAAAAAGAGACAAACGCATCTATAGGATTTAGCCTGCGGGGGAGAGTCAGATAGAGATGAATGAATCTGTCTCCTCTTTGTGCAGTGCGTCCCTACTCTTGTCTACTTTTGTTTTCTGAAGGGTTAACTTCTACCGCTTGTCAACTGCACACATTTTTTTTTATTAGTGTACATAATATTTTTTTCTATCGAGGGAATTTCATATAATTTGCGTTTCGGCGTTATCTTAAAAAATAACATATTATATCTTCAATTTATCTTTAGACAAATACAAAATACTGTTACTGAGGCAGTTCAGTTATGTACAATAAATACTGTATATTTCTTAGTAAAAGAAATATATATAACTTTTATATTTGTTGGTAAAAGAAAAGTATAGTAATTATATTTTATTTAATCAAAGTGTAATTTTTAAATTGTATATGTAAAAGCCCAGAAAAAGGGCGTAAATAAATAAAATAATTTCAACATTACAGATATCCTTTATTTAACTTTATTAATTACACTAGGTAGTATCTACCCGTCATGCGTTGCAATACCACTCAAATAAAGAAATTGTTTCTCCCTGCGTGTTCTTTCCCATGTGTTCCCTTCCGCGTTCCCCTTCCACTTTTCCCACCTTCCCCCTTCTTGCCCCCCGCTCCTTCTTTCCTCTCTCCCCGTCCGGATTTACCTCTGCCGCTAAACTACATGAAATACACAATTTTTCAAACAACTCGTACGTCACACGTTTTTTATACAAATTTTATAACGCCAGAGTTCAACCGCTAGCAAATAAATAAAATTAAGGCTCCGTTACCGTCCCCAAAAAGAAGAAGATGGAGAGATACGAAATTACGAATGTTAGAGAAGAGCGCTAACATTTACAGCGCCAAAATCGATGCAAAAATTGCGAAAATCTTTAATAAAACACGACTCGTTTAAAATAGAGCAAACATCTCGTGGGGAGCATCTTAAGTATCATTTAAAGAAACATTGTGATTTTTTTCACAAATATAATTTATAAGATAATAGAAAAAGACTTGTTTTTAATAATTTTTGTAGCATACTTTGCGATTTTTTTCTATCGAGGGAATTTCATATAATTTGCGTTTCGGCGTGGGCAGCATCTAGACATTATCTTCAAAAATAACATATATTTTTTCAAGAGCTTAAAAACTTCGAATGTTTATGGGAGATATGTAAGAAATCGGTAGAAATTCGGGTTGCAACTAACAATTTTGTTTTGAAGATGCACGTCCTTTCCCGTGCGTCCCCGTTCCCCTCCCGCATCCCCTTCCCATCCCGCAATACCCTTCCACCTTCCCCGCCTAATCTCGCCAACCCCCTCCTGCATTCCATATATTCAGTCCCAGTGTATTCGTAATATCGTATCTCTCCATCTTCTTCTTTTTGAGCCCGGTTGTGGAGCCTTAATGGCCAAGAAATGCAAAACATCCTGTAAAACAACCGTTGACTCTTGCATCATTAAACAGATTGAAAGTTTATATTTATTTCTATTTTAGTGTCTTTCTCCAATATTTGTCTGTTGGTCTCAGCGCTTGCCCTCGGGTCTGATAACAACAAACAAACTTCTCCGCTGACTATCGCGTATACCTGCAACAATCTGGTGTGCTTTCATAATATTACGTCGTAGCGTATATACATACATGTACATGTTTTTGTTTATTTATGGACGTGGAAGTGTATAGAGTGGCGGGACGCAGGAAGGTGGAAGTGGAAGGGTGAAACAGTCGGCGTGGTTTGTCCTTTGTCTGGACTCTGTGGCAAAAAGTACTCACCTACTCGGGTGGGAGCCAATTCACTGAATAATTTGCTTTCAAATCTTGACATTTCTTTCTCTCTTTTTTTTCTATTTGTTATTTTTTTAAAGAAACACGAACATTACCTCGTTACGAATGACCTGACAATATTTTTGAAAATGTCCTACTACCATCACAAAAAGCGGAATATGTTAATTTTTTTTTGTGATTATCGTTTTGTGTAAGTAAATAGTAATATATCTATTATTTTTACATTAATCTCACACAGGAGGCCCGTATTTGGGGATGCTATGTGGAGAGTCTTTTTATGAATAAAAAGGAGAGAAAGTTCTGGGAATAAGTTACGAGGGGTGGGTAAGAGTGGAGGTACGAATTCATTCCTCCCGCTGAGGTGCAAGACAACGAACGGGACGATAGAGACCAGCTGGAGAAGTCAAAGGATCTCCCCAAACCGGCCTCTCTCGATTCGGCCCGCCACGCACTTCGAAGTTCTAACATCAAGTTTTTAAAGCTCCCATTTATTTTACAAGGTTCTATCATCACTTTGAACCTTTTGCAGTTACTATTTGTTTGTGTCTGACAGATGATCGTATTTACAAGGCGCACCTAAAAACTAAAAACTTTAGTTAGATGATAATAGACCGGTCAGTGGCAGGGGCGTGCACTCCATATAGGCACATAAGCACTGCCTACCCTGCCGTTTTTGTAAAATATAAGCATGTAAATAATATTATAATTTATAAAATTATTGCTAAAAATAAATACACACTTTCAAAAATAAGCGCGAAAAAGCTGAGCAACCGAAACTACGCGAGTGACACATCAAACGGCATACTACAAACGCGGCATAAACTGTAACTAGAAACTACACGCGTGCCCTCCAACTGCCTCACTAAAATGCGGTCTAAGCAGGAATTATTTCTGACTAGAGCTAACTTCATACAAGACATAATTCAATGTTTACGAAATGCACAAAGCATAGAGTAGAACTGTCGTTTTGAATTTGCTTCTATGAGGTTTTTTTGTTAGTATTAAGCAGTGCTTTCTAGAACAAAATTAGCAAATGGCAATCAGTGACGACAAAAACGTTTGTCATACTTTAATTCTGAAATTATCTGATAGAATATGCAAATTTTAATCTATGAAACTTGCTGTATTTTCTTACTGCCTACCCTGATCAAAAACTCTGTGCACGCCCCTGGTCAGTGGTTGAGTGGGTATAGCGCTTGGGTCCCACCCGGGCGTCGCATGTTCGATTCCTCTGCTGGCTAAGTCCCCCATCACAACACAAGCAACATTTTCGTCTTTCTGTGGTGGTAGTAGGAGATTTACAAACATTGTTGGGTTATTGGTAACCCGGGAATGTTTGTCTTTCTTTAAAAAAAAAAGTATATATATGGCGTTAAAGTTGATTTCGAAGTTCAATCCGGTGGAAAGTATTTTAGTTGAACAAATTTTAGAGGAAAATATTTAATTCGAACGTGGCTCTGTCTTGGAATGGATGCTTTAGAACATAATGCTTTGAATTATTATGCAATGAAGTACACGTCCTATTTAAATATTTTAATTAAAAATCTGCTTAACTAAAATACTTTACCTACACAAGATTCAACCTCATAATCTGAAATCTGTAAATAAATTATGTCAAATCGTCTTTGTAAAATTTGAGAACTCATATCTCAGAACTAGGTAAAGTGAAGTAAGAACCATGTCCAATCAAAGTGACGTTATGTATATGAGGGATGTTTTTTTCTCCCTCTTTTAATATGATTGAACTTCCGGTGAGAACTCCCACGAACCGCCACCTATTGGCAATATTGATAACAAACATGTATTCAGTATTATTCATTCTTGTAAGGGCACACTAAATCAAGTCTGTCTATCGGTTGCCTGAATTGGGTCCTCGGCTCCAGAGAACAGGGAACGAGTCTCTGACTGAGGACGACCGGTCATGCGTCCTTTGCAATCTGGTTTTCGCTCTCGCAAAAAGCTGCTCAAACAAAGGTTTAACTTTAACCGCTAGAAATGAAGTAAATTAATTCAGTAGCTACTTTTATTACTAGTGAAAAATCACGAAAAGTAGGTATTAGGCTTGACTTGCCAATATGAAAACTGACAAATTTGTTGCTACAGAATCAAAAAATAATCTTTCCTATTTCAAATACAGAATGAAATTTCGGACGTTGGGGAGCAGTTGCAACTCTTTTGCTGTACTAAAAAAATATTAATTTATTTGACTAAAATAGAGCAAGAGCCCGTGACGACCGGACCTTCGTTATTTTATAAAACCTGAGTTTCTCCGTGTATGTCCCTAATACAGGTAAAGACGATCCCCGATTATGAAGTTTGGATCACGGTGGCCTTGTCTTGCAAAGGTATATAAAATTGCACAACACTTTCAACGGCATTTTGCTCGCACTTTTACTGCTGGCTTCGTAATTTCGCACTATTTCACTCCCACCTGCTTGCATGTATGTATATATCGCGCTCGCACCTACGGAAGACTTATAATGTGTCTGACAAGGTGAAGGAACCATCGAAACTGTCTGATTACTGAGAAAACATATGTTGATAGTTCCTCAAGTAACATATATAAAATTCAGCTTTTATACTTTAACGTAAGTACAATTATAATTTAATATACTATCTTTCAAAGCCACCGTGATCCAAACTTTGTAGTCGGGGATCGCCTTTACCTGTATTAGTGACATATCTACACAAAGAAAATTTCACGTTTTACAAAATAATGAAGGTCTGATCGTCACGGGCACTTGGACTAAAATAAAATAGTGTTGTATTTTATTTTGTTCATGTGAATGCCAGGCAAGAGTCCCAACTACTTCCAACCGCCCTGATTTAGTGAGATTATGGCGTCCCCCCTTTGTGGTCTGAAGGTAGTGGAGGGAGAGAGGAAGGTGGAGAAGTACCTGACTATTCAGATCTAGTCACCAAACACGGCTAAAGCCATTTCAAGCAACGTTTCAATGAATGTTTTTCACGAGGAAGATACTGAGAGTATCTTCCACATCTGGATCGTGCCGCAAATATATCTTATATTATTTTTAAATAATTGAATTGTGAAATAACACAAATCGATCAAATATAATTTACTGGCGCACACAGGGATTCGAATCTGCGAACTCCGGTTCTCTAGTTGAGAGCCTTACCCCTCGATCACTACCTAACTAACTAACCATCTCGCCTTTTCTCTGCAGAGGTAGTATGCAGAGAGGACGCACCGCCAAACAAATCGGTCTTGGCACACACTCTTGCCTCATTAAAATTCATTCATCGTCTCACACATACTCTTCTATTATTCTGACTCTTGACGTCTTGACTTCTTAACTATGATGTGATATCCCATGTCTTCCCCGGGCGTCCCTGATTTCTTCTGCCATTCACATTTGCTTAATATGTTCTCCTTACATTCCTTTCATCGTTCATTCGCTCTACATGCCCAAACCATCTAAGGGGCCCCTTTTTTAATCTTACTCATTCCTCTTAAGTCAGCCTTGCATTCTTTGCGGAACATTTCTCACACGATCAATCATGATTTTGCCACATGCCTCAGGGATCTCATTTCAACACCATTCAGTCTACTTTTATCCTTCCTCTGCTAGTTTCGTTACCCACTGCCATTCATCAGGGTAGGTATCAGCACTCCATTGTGGACTACTAGTTTCGTTTCTTTCCTCGATCACGAAGGTATTGTATTGTTCTCCACTGTTTTAAGAACCAAATATACATACACGATTTCTTCGATGCCTCAATTACATTGACGTTTCGATAACTTCGACATTTCGATAACATCGGCGTTTCTATAATCGAATCAACGCCACATCCCTACAAATACGCTTTGTCCACTAATTGGGCATTGGCAGCAGGTATACCGAAACGTCGGCCGGTCGCCCATTCCGCTCAGCAGAAGGCCGGAGGTCACTAGAGCGTCAAGGTTGATTCGTTCCTTGTACTCACTAGTTACTGCCTTGCCTTTACTACTGAGAGTCGGCAGCTGTCTATTATAAACTCTAGTTTGACGAACGTAAATTATGCTATTTTATTACCTTAAGAACCCTCACTGCCTATTTCGTCTTTGGGGAAGCTTTGTGGAGGGTCTTTTTGTGGAAAGGACGGTGTTGTGATTGGTAATTGTTAACCCGTTTAATCACAGGGGATCATATTTGTCCCAACGTACACCGGTCTCATATAAAATGCTGTAACTCCCATACTATCATTGTGAGAAATATGTTCTAGTCGGTGTTAGAAAGGAAAAACACCACGCTTTATATTTCAAACTAAAAAATAGCCACCAAAAAAGTCACATGTACATTTTTAGGTATACAAAGTTTTGAATCGCAAATTGAAAAAAATTTGAAACTTCGGGAATTTTTTTATAAATTATTTTTACATAGAGCGACAAAAAGTGAGGTTAAAATATGTGTTTGTTGTACATTTGTCTAATAAAATATGTATGTGTTTTTATTTATGTTTTTATCAGTAACTTTAATTAGAAAAAACGTAAAGTGAGCCATTTTGAAAACTTTTTTATGTTTGTATACAAAATTTTTATAATAAAAAAATTATTTCAAATTACCTATATAATTTAACGGCGTATTTCATCACCTTTCTAAAACAGTTTTTAGTTTTTGAATGTGCTCAGAAATATTCCAAATTCCAAATATTTGCATTTTATTGTAAAGCGAAAATATTTTGACCATCTGAAAAAAATGTCAAATTTTTGAAGGGTTAAGTAAAACTCGTATCTCACAACAAAACACTTGCCCATATTTAGATTAGAAACTCTTATAATCAGAAACGAATGCGTGCCAGTCAGGAGAATAATGGAGGTGTCACACGCAAAGATAAAATATACAATCCCATACAGACCTGTCACACCTAAGCAGATGATGTGCTCGATGCTCAAAGTTATACGCCGTTATCACTGCTGAGGCGATATGCGAAATGTTGTGCGACCCCCTTTTCGTCGTAAACAGGAGAGGGGGTCTTTTTAATTGCGGAGCTGCGTAAACGTGCGGATAACAGCTGTCAAGTTGACAGATTCAGCACAAAGAAATGACATTTCGCGGCAGCTCTCTAATTTAACTGACTCCTTCTACTATTAGAAGAAATATTTGATAGCGCAGTGTGACGGTGCAACACATAAGCGCTCGTGGTTCAACAGATAAGTGCTCGCGCTTTTAACGCTGTGTGTGATCCTAGCTTAATGCTCTCAAAAAAATTTTGGTGATAGAAACCTAACTGTCAGCTTTCATGACTTTTGAACTGGAGGGGCGAACCCATACACTAGAGACATCTCTTGGATTACTCTAAAAACTTTATGCGCTACTAACAATATTGCCATCTATACTACATAGCTCGAACCATCATATGAGGAGTGTCTCCAAGTTCTTCTTCTGCTCAAATCGGTTCCTCATTGCTGAGGATCGTGACCCTTCCTCCAATTTCCATGGTGGACAAGGTTCCTACACTCCTCGTAGTTCTGCTTTGCATGGATAACAACACTGTAGTACCAGACTTCGGCGATACTTGGTCTCTCCAGCGCATTGGTGACCTTACTCTGCTTCTGAGCAACATGCAATATGGTGACCCGACAATGGGGTATTTCCACAAACGAGGGATTCTGTTGAAAATGTACGGAATATTTAAATATCATTTTACTGATTTTAATCATCCTACTAAAAATGTTTAATTTTTTATGTTTTCATTTGACTCGCTGTAGAAAATTTATTAGTTAACATAAAAATAAAATAAAAATGCTGTAATCATCGTAAGTTTTTGCTTAATTTTTTTTAAGCAATAAAAACGTGAAAATACCCCATTGATCCCCCGAATTGATATTTACTATAAAATTGCAATTTTTGGTGCATTATTTACCTATTTCAACAAAAAATTAACTTCAAAAATACCCTTAACAATAAGTTAGTATGAATATCAAACTAATTTATACACAGTGTTGATTTTTTGTACGTATGCGCTGGTATATATAGTATATAGAAAAGCAGATCTTTCCTTGATGTATTTGAATGAAAATATGTTTTATACTTCTGTTATTCGACGGTACATCCTCTTGCACATCCCTTCGGGGTCCCCCTTAGATATATTTAGTGTAATTAGGTGTATCATATTTTCTCTAAACCGACTGCACATTGTATATAAGTACGCCGGGGGACCAATCAGCGGATCAACTGTGAAATCAGCCAATCAGCGGATCAACATGATACCGTGTAATATATAACCCATATTGTAGGAGGGTGGAAACATACAGGTAGACAAATCATTTCATAGCCAGAAGCGGCCCGTTCTCATTTAACGAATGTCAACCGTGTCAAATTTTGGGTGCATTTCTTACCATTCTCTTATTGCTATAATTATTAGAGTGTACACAATTTTCTCAGTATCGGTGTAAAATAGCTCACACGGCGTACATAAAGTCAATATTAATATTTCTCGGTACGCAAATCAAAGGCCGTAATCCGATCCCACCTGCAGAGGGGACCCGATACCGAGAAAGGTAACCAACCGGTCGGTAATTAGCTTCATTACCTGAGCACAATTCATTGCAGTTACAGATATAATGACATTAGATTCATGATTTATTAACTGTACTGGGCTCTTGACTGAAGTGAAGATACCATCCTGGTGAAAGGTCACTATTTAGAATCGAAACTTGCTTTAAATGGATTGTTTGGTGACCGATTCTGAATAGTCGGTTACTTCTTCATCTTACCCATCTCCGTGGTAGAGGGTGAGGCTCTTAACTCGCAATCCTAAGGTCGTGGGATAGAAATGTGCAAATAAATGTTATTTGATTAATTTGTGTTATTTTAACAATTAATTCATTTAAAAATAATATATAGTGTAAGGGGGCATCCATTAATTACGCGAGCAGTTTTTCTTCCAATCTAGACCCCCACCCCCTCGGTGAGATAAATTTGGGCCAATTCGTATATTTTTTTCAAGTAACGTGAGTTTTTGCCGTACCCCTCCCCCCCCGTTTGTGCTCACGTAATTAATGGGCCCCCCAATTGCGGCATGTTCTAGAGTGGAAGATTCTCTCAGTATCGCCCTGGTGTAAGACCACCATTAAGAATTGAAACGTTGCTTGAAATGGCTTTAGCCGTGGTCGTTGTCCAGATCTGAATAGCCTAGGTACTCCACCTTACTCCCCAGCTACCTTCAGCCTCACAATTACCCCATTTGGGAATTCCAAAGTCTTACTGGCTTCAGACGGGAGCAGCTGAGACTCTTGTGAGGTATTCACATAAAAAATCTCTTTCCACTCCCTTGTGCCTTCAACCTCACAACATACCCCAATTGGGGATGCCATAGTCCCCCTGACTCCAGACTCCAGACGATTGGGAGCTCTTGGGACTTTTGTGCCGTATCCATGAAAATTTTTGAATTTTAGGGTATTGAGGGACATAACATGACTTATCAGTGATTCCTGACATTATTAGGAGTAAAAATATAAATTAAATTTTGGCCTCCGGTGACATTTGGCATCCGGGGATGGGATGGTGGGAAGGAGAGAAAGGGATAAATAATATTTGGATGATTTGTATAGCGCCGTTTTTGTGAAAAATCACCTCAAGAGCGCTGTAAAATTTTATAATATATTTCTACAATGCTCTATCTTACTTCTAATTATTGTTAGGGTGCCTCGATGTCGGCTTCTAAACCAACACCAGGGCCCAAAACACGTCCCTGACTAGCTCTCAGCGGGACTATGGTACTCTCTATTCAGGGGGGTGGGCAGCTCAAGGCTAGGGAACTTCTCTCCATCCTCCGGTGACCCACGGAATCCTCACTGGCCAACAATCCTCCCGCCGTAGCAGAATAATAACAATGTTAAATCATTTAGACATGTATTGTAAACTCAAACACATACATAGGTTTCTACAGTACAATTCAATTACAAGAAATGCAAATTACACAAACCTAGCTAAAGTGTTTAACTCTCTCTGACTCTCTCTCAAAACGAAACTCTCCGAGTCGTGATTTCCGCGGGGGCCCTACATTTCACTGAATTACGGACAACATTTAAGGAGGAAATCAAGATACAGCTTACATGTAGGTTGGCAGGAACCTCGTCTCATGTGGCAGCTTCATCAGGCACTTTCGTAGTCTAAATAGACCGAACTATAGTGGCAAAAGACTGATTCTACTCAAAAGTATTTCAATAATACATCGCGGCCCCATTGAATTGGGTCCGCCGGCTATAAGTGAGCCGCGAGCGTGCGTTCTCAAAGGCGCTCAGATCTCTTCTGTCGAGCGCAGCGGGAATGCCGAGTGGCAGGGCACGGGGGAGAGGCAAGGAGAAACAGGATACGGGAACTGCGGGCTCGCTGCGTCTTGTGCTCTCGTATTTACTCGCTTCAGGGGCGTATCGTAACACTTCCCCCCGCGCTTGGAAAAAAAGCGACGTGGCAATGGAGCTGTAGGAAAAAAAATCCTCTTAAACTTTCATTGGGGTTTTTGAGAGATTCGTTGCTTGAGAGATGCCTAGCTAGAACATGCAATTTATGTTATAGTTTAGGTCACAATGTTTGTAGGGAATGGGTGAGGGGTACATACAATGTTTGGAAAAGAACAGTTTTGGTGAAAGTACATGGTGTGAAACAACATACAAGATTATGCAATTGAAAGATGACAATACATGGTTATGCAATTGAACAAAATAACAATACATGGTTATGCAATTGAAAAATAACAATACATGGTTATGCAATTGAAAAATAACAATTCATATTTGTACAATCGAAGAACAAAAAACAAGGACAAAAATGCCTGTGTGATTCTAAAGTTTCATTGGTCTGGGAGCTAAGTTTGCGAAGCGTGGATTTGTTTGGTTTCGGAGAATTTCGAAGAGGAGGACGTGGTTTCACAGATTCTAAGGATTACATTATCACTGTAATCAGACCCCTTTGAGATAACACTCAAAAGTACACTTGGGCCTTAGAAAACACTTGGTTTTGTCGAAGACGTCGAAGTTCATGAAGTGGAGACTGTGGTTGCTGTGCCGCGACTATGGTTACAGAGGTCATTGAAGAGGAGAATCCAGTGTCTGCAGACATGCCAGTACGAATCCTAAAGTGTTATTAAGGTAAACACGGATCGTATATAATGGTTATTGAAGCATAGTGTAGCTCAACATAACTTGTATTGGTACGCATTCAGCGAATACTGGAAGTCAAGGTAATGATGGTTTACACATGACGATATATGCGTCACTGCATGACAGCGCAAGAGACGACATGGTTGGCATTGATAGCAAGAGTAAGAACAAACCTAGGAGCTAGCGTGCCCAAAAGGTGGTTCAGAGTGTCATAATGTATAGTGGGACAACTCAACTTGCTGTGGCACGACAAAACAACATACATATGAGCGGTATGGTCTGTGCTTTCAGGAACAAATGCGTAGAAAAATGGCAGCAGGAGGGACCTAGTAACCACAGCGCGTGCTGTCAGGAAGTGGAGCTCAGCTTGGCTGTTGGTGATGACATCCGCCTGGGCTTCTTTTTAATCCGGGAGAAATTATTATTAGAGCAAAATTCTTGAAGTTTACCTGCCTAGGGACCAATGAAGAAAAGGTTTGGAGAGAAACAAAATGTGTCCAGATAATGAAATAAACGAAGTTTTAACCACCGACCCAGAGAGTGACGAAGAGAGAGTTTTCTAACTACATTGTGATTACATGAACATTTTCCTTTACCAGGATGACTTGGCGTTTGCCAAGTGACAATATGTCTTGGTTAAAAAACAACCGGCCTTCCATGGCCTATGTTAACATAAAGGTGGTAACATTTTTGTAGAATTTCAACGAACAAGACAAAGAAGTCGTGAATGAGTCACGGTAAAAGCAGAGAAACCAATTCATGAATAAAGGTTGTCAAAAGGAGACAGACGGTACGCCAAGTGCATATCGTACATATCCAACATTCATGAATGTGTTTCGTAAAATTGAGAAAAAGAACAAAAGGTGAGACATATGCAGAGAGTGAGGGAGAAAGCCTGCTGATAATTGGTTAGTTTACCGATTCGCACTCCCAGTGAGGGCGAATTATGGTTAACAACAGATATTCCTCTTCATAACATATACCTGAGAACATGATGGTGAGGAGAAAGGAAAGGAAAAGGAAAGGAGTTGAGTGACGAAACTTGCTAGAGACTGGACTAATTTCCACTTCAAACTCCATGTGAGAATGAAACATGATCAACCAGCAGATTTCCTGACTCTTTACAATTGTTAAAAGGATGAGGAGAAATTTGAATACACATTAACAAAGAGACTAATCTTTTGCGTGTATTGGGCAAAAGATTAGGGGTCATTTTAAAAACTCCTGCGTGATTGTGAGAAAAGACAGACCCTTGCTCCAATTTCACAAACCTGGGGGTTTTCTTATCCGTTCCCCAGACAACGAGTTGGGTGGTTTTGTGCTCAATCGATTAACTCCCACAGCACTATGCCCCATAGTTAGCAGTGAAGCTACAAACTAGTCCTTTTTGGGATAGTAGATACTCCTGGGCTTCTTTCCTTTTTGCAAAGAAGTAAAAAAACAGGAGGTCCACGGGCATTGGCGTTGAATGACAACAAAGGGTTGTGGACTACATTTCGTAGATCGCACACAAAAGGTTTGATATTATTTCGTTCGCACGACTCATGGTAAGTGTTTTAACGTCTCCACGTATAGTGTACAAAAACATGTAAGTACATACAAGATAAAACTCAATTATAGACAGAAGTCAAGAGTTTATACAATGCCTCTTAAAGAAGATGGCAAGGCCGATATTATGTCGTTCGCACGAATCACGGTAAATGTTTTAACGTCTCCACGTCTCGTGTACAAGGGTTGTACACAATTATACACACAAGCGGTACTCATGACAAATTAATGACACATGACCAAAATACAAAAGCGGTACTCATGACAAATGAATGACACACGACCAAAATACAAAAGCGGTACTCATGACAAATGAATGACACACGACCAAAATACAAAAGCGGTACTCATGACAAATGAATGACACACGACCAAAATACAAAAGCGGTACTCATGACAAATGAATGACACACGACCAACTCAATAACATTTAGCTATGAGCAAAAGTGATTATGACGAACTTCTCGTATCGTGGCAGGTATTTTAAGGATCCCTCCTATAACGGTGGATGTTCTAAGGATCTCTCCTATGACGGTGGATGTTCTAAGGATCTCTCCTATAATGTAACAGGGTTACGTTTAAATACAACACAATAAACGTTAATGATGCTTGATTTTAACACATTTTATAAAGATTCGTTAGATTAACTAACTCCGTAGCCCAAGAGCGTACGACAGAGAAGATAGACAATTTGATGCTCTTTCATGTGTTACAAAATACAAGGGTGATGGCAGAGTATAATTCTACTTACACCAAGTATTTAAAACAAAGACAGACCTATAATGGTTTTACATACTGTCTGTTGTGGCAACCTGCAGTGAGGAAGACCAAAGAAAAGGGACCAATTACGGTTTTACATACCCTTTGTGCAGTTACAAACATACCAGGTTATGTGCAATTTGGGTTGCAAATACTTGGTTAAATGGACACCTAAAAGTTGTGAATTCCAAAATCAGGATGACCATAAGGTTTTATTAACCTGTCTCGTAGGGTTGAAACGTGTCATATAAGACATACGTAACGTACAAGCAAAAAAAATAAAATAACAAAAGGCAGTGGCTTTGTTATAACAACCAAAGACCGGATGATTCGGTTTTACGTACTTTAGTTGAAACGAGCCAAATTGATTTATATACCGGGTTATAAAGACCAATCATTGGTTTTATAAATACAAGTTCCAAAATGGACGTGTCGATATCCAATTTTGGTACAAGAGCATGAATTTGGGTAGGACGCCATCAATTTTTAATTTAAGAGGAAAAAATTGAAAAAAACTTATATACACGAGGGGCGACTATGTAAGTAACCACTGTTTGATTTTCATGCTAGAGATACCTCGGAAGGTTTTACAACTCATGATGAACAAGATAAAAGGAAAAATTGTAAAAATAGTTAACTGGTTCTGAGTCGGAATTTAACACTTTGGAATTTACAAAACCCGACTTCTAGAACGACACGCCGATGGGCAATTGTCAACTACTTTACATGAACAAAATAAACAGGTGAGAAAGTTCCTTTCCACACGACAAAAATGCAACAAAAAAATAGGAGAAAAATTACAAAATTACATGACAAGGCAGGGTATGACGTGGCATGAACATTGCGTAGTGTACGTGTTGAGACAATAAATGGGCTCGCGACTTCCCAAACATTGAAACTCGAAAAGTGTCTCCGTTCCAAAGTGATCAGTTTTAGAACAGGTGAAAAAAATAAAAGAAAAAATTGCCGTGAGGGAAAGAAAAAACAGTGCAAAAACAACATTTGAAAGTAACTTCAAGGAGAGTACGCATTAATTTACAAAATAATTTACAACTTGTTTCATTTACGAAACGATGGGCATGTGATTGACACAATACACGCCTGACGTAGTAAGACTCTGTAAGCTTACAAAAAAAATGTGATACATACTGGATCATTTTACGTTTGCTGAGATAGTGGGGGCAGTTTTACTTGACTCCTCACTTCCAGACTTTACAATGTCCTTAATGTGGTAATTACCAATGTGCTTTCCAGATGAGTCAGACAAGGAGTACACTAGGTCTGATATTTTCCTTAGGACTTTGGCCTTCACGAAACGTGGTGCCAGCTTAGCAGAGAAATACATGGCTCCTTGGGAAAGTGTGTTGTTCTTTCTCCAAACTATGTCTCCTGTATTGAAGGTGACATGTTTTCTACGTAAGTTATATCTGTCCGCACTCTTTTGGTGAGCCAGGAGCAAAGCATCAGTGACTTCACTGTAAATGGCCGACAGTTCTTCCAAGCGATGGGCATAGTCTGCGGTAGGGTTGCTTGTGGTGGCGGATGACGTAGGAAAGTTTGTGTCCCTATGTAGAGAACCATGGACGACTTGTTCCATACCGTGTTTTAAGAAGAAAGGTGTGTAACCAGTGGCCAGATTAACAGTGTTGTTCATAGCGGCCTGAATTTTATCTAGGTTTTTACACCAAGTGCGTTGATCTTTATCAACTAGAATAGCTAGAGCTGTGTTGATTGTTTGGTTGTAACGTTCGACAGTGTTATTTTGGGGAGTGTACAAGGTGTTATAATAAATGTCCTTGATTCCGTATTTGGCAAGAAATTCTTTGAATTCCTGGGCAATAAACTGTTTTCCGTTATCAACAATTACGGTTCTGGGTGTTCCGTAAGGTATAAAAATGTGTTTTTCCAGAAGTTTGATGATGGCGGACGCGTTGGCTCTTTTTAAAGGGAAGATCCAACAGAATTTGGTGAAAACATCCACTACACTAAGTATGTGCATGTGTCCGGCATAACTTCGAGGAAAAGGTCCGACGAGGTCCATTGACAATGACTGTAGGGGTCTGTCGGCGCGTTTGGGGTTACCCATTAGGCCGGCAGGTGCTGCCGTGCTATGTTTATAAGCTTTACAAGTTTCACATTTAGAGATGTAATTGCGAATTTGTTTGAAAAGACCAGGCCAGTAATACTTCAAGGAAATCTTTTTATACGTCTTGAAAGTTCCTGGGTGTATAGAGTCGGGAGCACTATGATTGTCAATTATTATTTGTTCTCTTCCTTCGAGGGGAACGACAAGTTTCCAAGAGTAATCTTCGAGGATGGATAGTGGTGCCTTGCAATTACGGAATAGTTGTCCTTCTTTTATGATAAAATTAGGAAACTTTTGTTGATTATTTTTACAACCTTCGAAGATTTTCAAGTACCATTCATCTTTTGTGGGTGGAGGGGGGGCAATTGTGTCAACATTTAATGAAGCCAATTCAATTCTTGAAAGAGCGTCAGGAACAATATTGTCCGCGCCTTTACGGTGTACAACATCAAAATTGAATTGAGACAAACGGGAGGCCCAACGAGCGAGTCTACCGGAGGGATTACTTAAAGAGATCAACCATTTCAAACTACTATGGTCTGTGACTACAGTAAATTTGCTACCGTCTATGTAACCGCGGAAATGGTGAACAGAATCCAATACAGCCAATAACTCCTTTTCGGTAATTCCGTAGTTTTTCTCGTGTTTATTTAGTGTACGGGAAAAATACGCTACAGGGTGTTCGCCATCTGGGAATTCTTGAGTTAGGACTCCACCGATTCCTACGTTGGAGGCATCCGTGTGGAGGGTAAAAGAGAGTGCAAAATCCGGGCAATTCAGAACGGGGGCTTTTTGAAGGGCATTTTTTAAAGTTGTAAACGCTTCTTCAGTTTCAGCAGACCATCGGAAGTTGCTGACACCTTTACGGGTGCCGGTAATTTTATTTAAGGGGGCTGCAATTGTGGAAAAGTCTTTGATGAATCTTCTGTAGTAACCTGCAAGTCCAAGGAAACCTTTGACTTCTTTCGCGTTTTTGGGTCGGGGGAAATTTGCCATGGCTTCCACCTTAGCGGGGTCTGTTCTTAGACCTTTTTCGTCGACAATGAATCCCAAATAACGTAAACGGGACTTACAGAATTCAGACTTCTTCAAGTTGATGGTTAAACCAGCGAACTTGAGTTGTTGAAAAACCTTTTCCAACATTAATAGGTGTTTTTCAAAGGTGTCGCTGACGATGATGAGGTCGTCAAGGTAACAAAACAGGCTGTTATCGACTTCAGGACCGAAGAGTTTGTCCATCAGTCTTTGTAATTCGGCGGGGCTGTTCTTTAGACCAAAGGGTAATCTTTTAAAATGGAACAATCCCCTACCAGGTACAACGAAAGCAGTTTTTTCACACGATTCTGCGTCCAAAGGTATTTGCCAAAAAGCTTTGCTTAGGTCAACAGAGGAGATGAACTTGGCGTTGCGCAGTTTGTCTAAGGTCGCGTGGACGTAAGGTAAGGGGTATGCGTCAGCTTCCGTACAAGAATTTAAACGTCTACTGTCGAGACAGAAACGTGCGGAGCCATCTTTTTTAGAAACCAAAAGAGTTGGGTTGGTCCATGCACTTCTGCTGGGAACCACCACACCCATTTTTAACATTTCATCAAGTTCTTTTTCCAAAAGTTTAAGCTTTTGGGGGGCTAAGTTGTAATAACGTTGCTTTATGGGTGGGCCATTGGTTTTAATGTGGTGTTCTACCAAATTTGTCAAACCCAATCCACATTTTTCGAAAGATATTGATTCGAATTTATTGACCATTTCCTTTAGTTGGAGAGCTTGGTCCGTGCTTAAATTTTCGTGAGGTATTATTGTGCGGATCTCACTAATTTGAGCAGCAGTGGAGGTTTCGCCAAGAGTATTAAATACTTGGGGAGCAACGTTAAAAGCCTTCCAGAAGTCAACGCCAAGGATGAAATTCTGGGATATAGAGGGCACTATTAGAAAATTGATTGTAATTATTTTATTGTTACAATTAATTGGCAGTGCAAGGGTACCGATGACCGGCTGGGAAACATTATCCGCAGTCGTCAGGTGTGTTGTTTGTGGCGAAATTTTAAAATCACTGTTAACAAAAGGCAGGTGAGCATTGTTGCCAAGACAGCTGACAGATGCACCGCTATCAAGTAATCCGGAAAAGGGCACATTGTTAACAGAGAAAAGAGCATAGGGTCTCCCATCTTTAGCTTGTTTGCAACAAACCGAGGAAACATTTAAGGTCTGGTTAAAATACTTAATGTGTGATAACCAATCAGTCCATTCTTTAGACCTTGGTTCAGAATGGGTACCTGAGAGGTTATTATTTAGTTTTTTGGCCTCTTCATGTAGAAATTTGGTGGGGGCTTGGAGAAATCCACCTGAGGTCTGACATCGCTTGGGTTTTGTAACCTTTCTGCATTGTGCCTTGATTTCTTGAAAATGTTGCGCAGTTCGTCGCGTGGAGGAGAGCGGTCCCTAGAGTGGTGTCTCTTGGAGGTTCGGGGTTCCTTGGATTCCAGAAGTCTTGCTTGCTTGAAACAAGTAGCGGCCAGGTGGCCTACTTTTTTGCAAAAGGAGCACACTTTTTTGTTGTCGAATTCTGGCTTTAAACCAGACGAACGGCTTGGCACAACCACATTATTCGACACATTCTTTATGTTTTTCCTATCCTGGTACGATTCCAGGAGGAGGCAGACTTCGTTTAGCTGGGCCAGGGATGCAATTTTCTGTGAGGTGATGATGTTCTCGTATTTGCTTAAAAGGCCATCAGTTATGACTGGTAATAGTTCAGCTTCCGGAACAGGATGTGAGAGCTTGATGTTGATGGACTCAGCCCTTTCTATGAATGTAGCCACAGGTTCATCTACTAGTTGTTTAATAGATAGTAGAGATAGTTTGATCCGGTGCTGGGCCTCCTTTTTTCCAATGCTAGAGATTAGGGCAGCTCTGAGTTTATTCCAATCTTTGCATTTAGTCTTTTGGATGCGGTGCCACGGAATTAATTCTGGGGAGATGAGTTCTATAAAGTTTCTCCGTAGAATCTCGAATGGGATATTTTTGATTGTAGCCGTTTCTTCAATACGGTCAATGAAATCCAGCACATCGGAGACGCCATTATATTTGACTTTCCAAGAGGATAAATCGTAAGTTTTATCTTGTGTCAAGATGGGTGCGACGTCCTGTTTTATCATTACATGCGGCGTAGGTTCTTTGTCAAGATTATCCAAAACTTGCGTAGCCGAACATGAATTATTTTCGTTGGAGGGGGCGAGATTTATTCTCCTAATGTACTTTTTGTTGAATAAAAGTGCATATGCCTTCAATGTAGATTTAGATTTGCTTGATGGCGAGAGTCCTCTATCCCTTAAAGCAGCTTGTAAGTGGGCTTTGGATAAACTATGCACACTGGGAATGGTACCCAAGTTGGATGGTGTAATAGCTTGCTTGTCCTCCATTGCGAGTTTCCTGGGTGGTGAGGAGAAGAAAAAAAAATTGGCCAGGGGTTTCCTTTAGAAAGCGCAAAAATTAATTTTTGTGAGGCACTTTTCACTTGGTGATCACTGTTGGCACTTCCAAATGTGTTTTGTATACATGACACCAGAATTCTTGTCAAGGAGAGGCAGACGAGAAAAAATTTTGCGTGGAAAGACCTTAGTGGTAAAGGTTTTTGTATTTCACTGACCACTTTTGAGAAAACTGTGAAATTCACAAGTATTTATTTATTTTAGAAAAAATTTGCCAGGACTGACCTTTAGAAAACAGGTTTTTTTATTTTCACAAAACACTTTGCACTGAGAAAGGCACTAAAGTTCACAAAAGGCACATTTCTGGCAAATAAAGGACAAACTTCCGGATGAAAATGACTGAATATGGGGTTTATTGCATCCAACCATATTAAAATTGTTTTATTTATTCATGGAATCAGTCATTGGCTTTATTATTATTCCACTTTTCACTTATGTAAGGGAAAAAACACAATTCACTTTCACTTATGCTGAAAAAAAAACAGTACCTATAATGTACAATGGGGAAAGAAAGTCATTATTTTGTCCATTTGGAGAAACATTAAATTGTACTAATTTGACAGACACAAGTGGGCCAATTGGTATATTGTGCAGAAATAATAAAAATACGTAAGTCCGAAATTTTCATTAAGGAATTCGCAAAATAACTGGGGTTCCAGAATCAATGATTTCCGTTGGTATCCCGGTTCAGTCATAAAAAACGGTTTGGATTTAAAACGCAGCCTAGCAACAGTCGGTTAGGATATCGGCGGGAACAAGGCATTTGCGCGCCCAATCCGGAATATCGCGTGAAACAAAGGCCGTTGGATTTGGCGCGGATTGCTGTTGCTACGCGCTCGCTGTTTGGTGACGCGTGCGCAATCAGATTCGCGGCGTTTCGGGTACTCAAAATGGCCGTTGTTTCAACTTGCGATGCAATTTATAATTCCAGTCAGATCCGTTATGGATCTAATTTACATATTGGTTTCTGTGGTTTTTTTCACAGGATTCACTGTAGAATAACAAGGCATAATTAATGTTTACAAAATAGTTGTTATGCGGGAAGGATTTCGACAAAGGAAGGTCCCGCAAAGCGACCGGGATAGAGAAAAAAAAAATTCCAGGCTCCACGTTGGTGCGCCAATTGTTAGGGTGCCTCGATGTCGGCTTCTAAACCAACACCAGGGCCCAAAACACGTCCCTGACTAGCTCTCAGCGGGACTATGGTACTCTCTATTCAGGGGGGTGGGCAGCTCAAGGCTAGGGAACTTCTCTCCATCCTCCGGTGACCCACGGAATCCTCACTGGCCAACAATCCTCCCGCCGTAGCAGAATAATAACAATGTTAAATCATTTAGACATGTATTGTAAACTCAAACACATACATAGGTTTCTACAGTACAATTCAATTACAAGAAATGCAAATTACACAAACCTAGCTAAAGTGTTTAACTCTCTCTGACTCTCTCTCAAAACGAAACTCTCCGAGTCGTGATTTCCGCGGGGGCCCTACATTTCACTGAATTACGGACAACATTTAAGGAGGAAATCAAGATACAGCTTACATGTAGGTTGGCAGGAACCTCGTCTCATGTGGCAGCTTCATCAGGCACTTTCGTAGTCTAAATAGACCGAACTATAGTGGCAAAAGACTGATTCTACTCAAAAGTATTTCAATAATACATCGCGGCCCCATTGAATTGGGTCCGCCGGCTATAAGTGAGCCGCGAACGTGCGTTCTCAAAGGCGCTCAGATCTCTTCTGTCGAGCGCAGCGGGAATGCCGAGTGGCAGGGCACGGGGGAGAGGCAAGGAGAAACAGGATACGGGGCGGGGAGAGGCGGCGGCCGAACTGCGGGCTCGCTGCGTCTTGTGCTCTCGTATTTACTCGCTTCAGGGGCGTATCGTAACATTATATAGACTAGACAAACCATTATACCGACTTATGACTAACAGATTGCATATACCGGTTCGTCGATCATTAAAACAAATGTACAATGTATTTGATCAATGAACGCGATGCTGCGTAAAATGTATAAATATACATTTTTACTCTAAGGCAGAAAATATGGTGACCGGACAACTCAATTCCTCCCTTGAAACGTCATTAAAAGTGATATATTTTTTTAATAATAATGACATTTAAATGACTTTGTTTAATCCCACTTTATTATATTTTTAAAACCAACCGGTTACGGATAAAATACAGGATTGCGGAGTATTAAATGAAAAGTAGAAGAAGGAGTGGAGCGAATGGGTGGTACATAAGAGGGGAGGGGGGTAAAAGCAGGCTTGGGGAAGGGAAATATGTTGAAATGGGGTTGTTTGACAAATCTAACTGTTAATTTAGTAAATTGTGTTTGTTCATTTTTAAAGATTTTATTTAATACTAGCAGACCCGGCCACACGTTGCTGTGGCTAACGAAACACAACCCCACTACCCAACCTTTATAAAATCCACACCACCCGCTTGCCAGCTGCCCGCTGCGTGAATTGAATTGAAAAATCCGTTGCGTAGTTTAAAAGATCTAAGCGCACAAACATTTTGAGCGACTACGTTTTAACTATGTAATGATATTTTATTCACCCAAGGAAGGTTTAGGTCGAACTGAAACCGGTTGGTTTAAAAAATATATAATAAGGTGGAATTAAACAAAGTTATTTTATTGTTATTATAATTATGTATACCCACAAAGTGTTTTGTTACAGTGAAAATATTTAAAAAAAATGTTTTAAATGGGTAACATTATGTAATGGACTATTTTTAAATTTTTAATAGAATTTAATGATTTTTCAAAGAGTTGTTGAGTTGATTCTGAATTATCATGAAACCGAAAATATACAAGACCAAACTTACCTATGGGGATGGGATGGTGGGAGGGAGGGGAATGGATGAATCTAGTCTGTATACATAAAGTAACATGCATTATGTGAATGTTATTTATCGATTTTACGTTTGAAGTTGTTAGGTGCTGAATTGAATATCCGAATTCACTGTATGAAGTATTACAATATATAGTTGTGAATGATGAATACTTGATGAATTTGTGTATTTGGGAATGTGTAGATGAATTTTAAGTGGATGAATTTGTGTATTTGGGAAATACGTTTACGAGAGACGGGAAGGCTGATAGAGATATTGAAAGGAGGGTGGTAAATGCAGGTTACTCATTAATGGAGGACGAAATGCCGTTGTTACCAACAAAAAACTGCCCAAAGAAGCAACGCTAGCTTTCATAATGGAGTGCTGGTACCTACTCTGATGTAGGGCAGTGAGGCATGGAACTGGCAGAGGAAGGACGAAAGTAGACTGCATGCTGTAGAAATAAAATCCGGCGTATGTGTAATAAAACCATGTACGATCGTGTGAGAAACGCTGAGAAGGCGTAATAAGTAAGTTTAAGAAAGGGACGCTTAGATGGTTTGGTCATGTAGACCGAATGAACGAGGAAAGGAGTGTAAGCAGAATATACGCTGCAAATCTGAATGGTAAAATAAGTCAGGGACACCCGAGGAAAAAATGGCATGACCAATCGAATCAGATACTTGAATCGGGCCATGTCAAGAGTCAAAATAATAGAATAGTATGCATTAATGTTAACTAGGCAAGGAGTGTGTGCCAAGATCGAGTTATTTAGCGGCCTGTCCTCTCTGCCTACCGCTGCGGGGGAACGGCATGATGGTTATTTAGTTAAATATTTCAAATGTGTGAAGCGCGGTGAATAAATGTATGTATTTTGTTTTGAGTTGGTATTGCATTGAACTATGCAACTGTTTACGATTTTTACGACTTACGACTAAAACAATCGCTGCTTCGGTTATATTTACCCGCATTAAAATTTCCAGTCAAACGTACTGCTGGTTTATTTATTCCTTAACAATCGAGTGATTTATTTTAAATATTGACCGTGCATAATGGTAGTATGTCGATAAGAGGTTTTATTGCCGCTAATGGGAAGTGAAATAAATATAACTTGGTTTTATGAAACTTTCAACGGATTAGAAGTCTTTATGTTCAATTACCAGCTCTTATCGGTACAGAAATAAACTTGAAAACTTGCATATTGTAAATATGTTATGTTAATTTAATTCATCTTTATTGAAGAAAATATTCGTAGAAAAGTCGTACTATGACCCGGTATCCCAGTCCGTGTCCTCGCTATGTTCGACATTCCTTGCTCCAATTTAAGCTGGCTGAATTTATCGCCCAAGTCGCAAATTCCTATTTTAGACGCTGAGACGCTAGCACTCATATTGCCAAATCCGACATTTACGTAAATAATATTTTTAAATATTTTGAAATAAATGTACGTAAATGCCTAATTTTACAAGTATAGATTAATATATTCATCGAACAACGAGGAATTCCGATATTATTAATTGATAAAATCAATCAAAAATAGTTTGTTAAGAGTGTATTACCAGAGAACACCAGAAATATGTCATTTTTAAATCAGTGTTTAGACGTATTGACTCTTTTCCACATAAAAATATAAATTGGTTTTGAAAGATTGTTCTTTAATCTAGTAAACTTATGTTTTAAATTTTCAGAAAAAATCACAATTTTTAGTATAATAAAGTTATACCATAGGTCGTTGGCGGATTTGTTAAATTTTCAAAAAAGTACATGTATTATACAACACCCATTTCAAATCATATAATCATGCAGTAAAATAAATCAATATATTATCTGGTAAACGTATGTAACAGAATTTTAATTTTAGTTTAAATAAAATTATTAAAAAATATATAAGTACATGTGTTTCTTGACGAAAATTGGTCCGTTTGTGCATTTATTTGCGCACTTACAGACTAATATATTTCAGATTTTTTTTACATTCTAATTTTGCTAAGACATTATTGAAAAATGATAAATACTTATGATCAAAAAATAATTACAAAAAGTACATAATTTTAATAGTTTTATCGTCACGCCTTTCAGCATTTTTGGATGCAGGTATAAATTAAAGCAACTTTGGAATGAAGTAAAATCGATATTGAGTTATAATATTAAAAAGCTGGTACGGAGAATACCTTATCTTTCTCATTGGAACCGCCTTGTACGATCGTAAGAACATCTTTCGACGAAATGTGGATTTTCGTCCGCTGGCTGGTTATGCGCTCTTAAGAGATTTTAAAAGTTTCAACTTCAGGACAGTTCAAATTCAACTGCATTGGCTCTAGCAAATCAAATACTAATTAAGATTAGAGTACTCGTTTGTAGTAACATGCTCGTTGAAGTAGGGAATTTTATCAAAAATTAACACGTAAATTAAACCTGCCTAAAAAAAACTGCCGTCGTTTTAGAAATATCGCGATCATAAATAACATCACGATTTCCCGGCGCATAGAGACAGTATCGTTGAAGATGATAGTAAAGAGCATAGATAAACCACTCGTGTAGACAGTATATTTGTTTTTCAAAGAAACACGGGTTCCTCTATTAAATTCATAGACCATACACATAATATTGGTGACGTCTAAGCTTTCGATCTGAATACGGATAACGTTCCAAGCTGTGCTAAACTCGACTTTCCATCCAAGCCGAGCTTATAACCAACTGAAATAGCGGGCATAAGGATGTCAGTGAGGGAGTCGTTTGCGGGCCGGTAAGGATTCGATATAAACTGAATGCTGTAAGACCCTGCGCAGAAAAGTCCTACAATGGACTGAACTAAAAAAAAACGATCTACTACTTAAGAACTTTACTTTTCTGCGTTGAGTTTTACAGCATGCAGTTTATTTCGATTCCTTACCGACCCATTAGTGCCAAAAATGCCTTTGTTCGGAATTTTTCGAAAAAAAAATATTTTGGATTTTACGCCGAGATTTTGATTTTTGCCATCTAAATTCGAAACTATATTTTTTTGCACAACCACGTTATTCGAACCCGCAACCTCTAGACCAGGAATTATCTATTGTATCTAGTAAACCGCGGATCGTAGCATGCAAAATGCTTCTTATTCTCGCGTGTTCATCACTTCTAAAATTTCTAATAATAAACTGCATAAAATTGTGCATATTTTCTCTATGCACTCTGCTGCATTTACTGCATTCTTTTAGCGCGCTATTTGACATGTAGGCATTCTGAAATTCTGAAACTTTCCAGGGGCGTGCGCCTTCTCTATCGCAAGTTATTCTGTTAGTTAGTTTAGTTTGTAGTTAACACGATAGTTTTAATGCATGTTGTTGATGTCTCTCTTCTCTTGTTGCTATGCAACTCCTGTTGCTTAGATTCTTGTTGAAGTTTTGAAGTGATGCGCGTTTTGCAGGGGCGTGCGATGTCAAAACTTT
Organism: Limnephilus lunatus; assembly: GCA_917563855.2. Lineage (NCBI taxonomy): Eukaryota > Metazoa > Arthropoda > Insecta > Trichoptera > Limnephilidae > Limnephilus > Limnephilus lunatus. The sequence goes on along the minus strand of OU830595.1, from coordinate 24,636,198 downwards.
GCTCTTGTTGTTTTTCTATTAGACTTTAATTTGTTTTATTATTATGTGTATATCTTTTTCAGAAAGACAAATTCCCTGATTACGAATAATTTGACAATTTTGAAAAAATCCTACAACGACTGTTGTTGGCGGAAAAAAAATACTTGAGCAATGATAGAGGATTTAAGCCGCGGCATTCCGAATTTCGTTTTCCGTTCCGTTGTATAACATTTTGAACACTTGTTTTTAAGTTTCAAAAAATATGTATGTTAATTTTTAGGACAATATCTATACATTTGCCACGCCGAAACGGTAATTACATGAAATTTCCTAGATAGAAACAAATCTGAAAGTATGCTCCGAAAATTACGATAACACGTTTTTCTGTTATTTTACAAGATGTATGAAAAATTTCAGTGTTTTTTTAAATGCTATTTATAACATTTCCCACGAGATTTTTCTCTATTTTTAACGAGTCGTGTTTAATTAAACAATTTTCACAGTTTTCGCTTAAATATTATCGCTTTTAATGTGATTTCTCTCCAACTTTAGTTTTTACATATTTCCTCTTCTTCTTCGTTTTGAGCGATTACCACCGGACATTAATCCACGATGCCTGGATAGGACCCGACGCCTAGAATCAAAATCAAAAAAATATTTATTGTACATATAAAAATACAAAGGGTGTAGCTTATGGGTAGACCCCATTTCTTCCAGCTTACCACATACATGTTATGTGGTAAGTTGGAATGTTTATTCAAAGAATAATATTATAATGTTTATAGAAAATAAGAAAAATACAAAATACGAATAAAAATAGGTGTAATGACATTTGTTAAGGCATTAAAACCAAACAATTACGTGTTACATTATATGAGAAAAAAACGTAGGAACCCGTCGCATTTCTCATTTATTAACAATCGTTTTTTTTATTTTGTATTTCGCGTCTAGCTGTGCTTTTACATGTGTATTTTTTTAACACAAAGAAAATCTAAGTGAGCATAACATCACTAAAACAAAATACTCCACCATGCAAGATGGAAAGATAGTAGATTGTGTATAGTACAAAATAGTCGAAGCAGAGTTTAAGCAGTTTGTTTAATTAGATTTGTTGTTCTGCTGTCCGATATGAAATTAAGATCGACTAAAGTTGGATGAAAAATATCTATTATGTACAATTATGTATGGAATATATTATAATATTATGAAATATATCTTTGATTAGAAATTATGAAATATGTATTATTAGGCATACATTATACATGTATGCCCTTGAGGTGATTTTTCACAAAAAAGGCGCTCTACAAATTGTCCAATTATTATTATTATAAGGAGGCACTGCTGAAAACCAGCTGCATTCTAGGAGAAATCCTGAATGGGGTATTTCTACGTTTTTTTTAACTGTTCCGATTTCTTGCAAATCTCCCTTAAACATTTGAAGTTTTTAAGCTCTTAAAAAATATATGTTATTCTTGAAGATAATATCTAGACATTAGTCGCGCCCAAACGCAAATTATATAAAATTCATAAACAAAAATTCGATAAACACGTTTGTTTCAGTTATTTTACAAGTTATATGTATGAAAAAATTCACAGCGTTTCTTTAAATGCTGTTTAATAAAATTATCGCGAGATTTTTGCTCTATTTTAAACGAGTCGTTTTTTATTTTCATGATTTTTGCATCGATTTTATCGTTGTAAATGTTAGCGCGCTCTTCTAACATTCGTAATTTCATATCTCTCCGTCTTCTTCTTTTTGGAGCCGGGAACTGAACCTTAAAAAAATTAAGCAAAAAATTACGATGATTATAGTATTTTTATGTTGACGAATAAATTTTCTACAGCGAGTTTCCCATTTTTGAATTACCGCTAAAACGATATTTTGGGGGGTGGCTATCGTGTGACGTCATGAGTGCGGACGCTCAATGACAGTGTTTATTTATGCTGGTTCAGCTGAGTTCGCTTGTGACGTCACAAACCCATTTGCAAAAATCGGGCCGTTTTGATTTTGTCAGTTTTAGAGCGTTTTTAAAATCAATTTGAATAAAAACATAAAAAACAAACATTTTTGGTAGGATGATTAAAACCATGAAAATGATCTTTAAAAATATTCCGCATATTTTCAACGGAATTCCTCGTTTGTGAAAATAATCCATTGTAGCCGAGTCTTTTCAATTTCTTCATTTGGCCAGATAATGGACTTATATATCTCGATTTTGCCCTAGAATCAGTTGAGCGCCGCTTGTGCTTTAAATATCAGAGTCCTCCCAAGTTTCTCCCAGTATAATAATTACTATTCTAGTAGGTAATAGTTCCCAACTCTCAGTGCCTCTAGGTGTTGCAAACTTCTGGCTTGGTGGTGTGTTTGTCTTCAATCAACGGAATATTATCATTTTCAAACATTCAATGCGCAACAATAATTCATACCTGAACTTTGAAACTACACACAGTCTACCTTTGATCATAGAACAATTCCAATCACGGCTAAAACAATTTCAAGTAACGCGTTTCGATTCGCGTCTTTCACCGGGGCGGTACTGACATTACCTATCAACCCCCTCAAGAGGGAATAACCAGACAAAACAGGGAAAAAAGTCATTTTTACATCAATTTTTCGACGTATTGACTCTTTTCCACCTTTGGCAGTGAATCGGAGAAAATGTCGATGTTAGAATTTAGATTAATATTATTGAATATATATATATTTAAAAAAATTATTTATTTTTAAGAAACAAGCAGCTTTTACATAATACATATACAGTGATAAATATATAATTGAACTGGAGTCAGGCCACAGAAGTTTCTTATCTAAAGTACATCGGAAATGAAGTTTTATTATATTATAATTAATTTTGGGTTATAGGAAGGGGAGAGTAAGAGAGTATAGGAAAAGGATAGGAGATGCTCACGATATATTCTCATATTAATAATCGATCGTACGCGTTACTTCATATCGATATTTCTTTAGGTTTTTACTAAAAATGTCAATGCTGTGAAATTTAGTATTATATTGTGCACATACACGAGGAATTGGGGTGTTTTTTCTAATGTTTGTTCTACAAGAGGGTAAAAATAAATATATGAAGAGCACGATTGATTGGCGAATTAGTTGCTGCAATAGTTCTGTATGGCGTGTACGTCTTAATGATATGTTAAAATTACCTAGGGAAAGAAGTTCGGTACAGTCAATGTTGTTATTTAAAAAATTTTGCGTATAAATGTCAAATCAGAAATTACTCGTCTTTGTTGCAAAGTTTGAAATGTGCATTCATAGTTATTGTTGAATTTGAAGGTAAGATATTTTATAAATTTGTTTTGAATATGTTCTATGCTATCTATGTATACTTTGTACTGCGGGTTCCAAATTGGCGAGGCATATTCAAGTATACTTCTGACTAATGCAAAATATAACATAACTACTGTACGCGGGTTACTGAACACTTGACTTATACAAAACCAAGCATTTTATATGACCTATGAACGATTGAGTCGATGTGATTATTAAATATAAGTTTGCTGAAGGTAAACACCAAGATCTTTACATCATGCAGTAAAATAAATCAATAAATTATCTGGGAAAGCTATGTTTCAGAATTTTAATTTAAGTTTATATAAAATCATTTAAAAAAAATCCGCACAGGTGTTTTGTGTTTTGTGACAAAAATACTTCAGTTTAACTATATATTTACTGTCTTACAAACTAATATATTTAAGATTTTTTATGCATTATGATTTTGCTTCGACATTATTGAAAATTTTGATCAAAAAATAATTACAAAAAGTACATAATTTTAATAGTTTTATCAACACGCCTTTCAGCATTTTTAAATGTAGGTATAAATTAAGGCAAATTTTGAATGAAATAAAATCGATATTGAGTTATACTTTAAAAAAACTGGTACGGAGAATAATTAATCTTTCTCATTGGAACCGTAATTATAATTATTAATTGGTACGATCGTAAGAGCATCTTTCTACGAAATTTTGATTCTCGGCCGCTGGCTGGTTAAAGACCCTTAACGTGAGATCACTATTTTCGTTTAATATCTTTACTACGAATCGGGTTGCATTAAGAACACCAAATACTTTTTTGATAAATTTAAGCGTTTTCCTATTTTGTTTAAATGGGCCAATTTCATAATTATTTTTATTTAGTCGAGGAAGTTTACAGTCGAGTTCAAACTAAGAAGAGATGAGATGAAGATAGAATTCAGGCCACGATATTAATAAATCAAATTTTCCAATAATACAGCGTGTCTGCCAAGATGTTAATTAATAATTTGACGCGGTGCATGACCACGTAGATTATTATTATTGTGCTCTGCCACGGACGCGTGGCGTTCACGGTCACCGGCGTGCTTAGGCACCGCGTGACGTCACCACGGCACGCGTGACGTCATCTCACACGTCACGAGTGACGGACAGGCCACTGAAGACATAAATGGATAGAAATGTGTTTGAAGCTGTGCTAAAGTGAGTTCAATTAATGACATAACACAAGGACGTAAAATCAAAGACTATCAAACACGGCAAAGCCAACACGCAAAACAATTTCCTATACTTGGATGAGTTTGTGTATCCGGGAAGTATGTTTACGAGAGATGGGAAAGCTGATAGAGATATTGAAAGAAGGGTAATTGCAGGTAACTCTATTCATGGAGGACTGAATGTGGTTGGAGCTAACATGGAGTGCTAGAATCCATGGAATCCACAATGGAGTTCTGGTCCCTGATGTACGGCAGAGGAAGGATGAAAGTAGACTGAATGCTGTAGAAATGAGATCCCTGAAGCGTATGCGTAATAATACTATGTATAATTGTGTGAGATATGTGGAGATCTGCAAAGAATAACATGTGGTATCAGCGTAATGAATGAGTGAATTAAGAATGGTGCTCTTAGATGGTTTGGAAGTGTAAAGCGAATGAACGAAGAGAGTGTAAGGAGATTATATGGCGCTAATGTGAATGGTAGAAGAAGTCGGGACGCCAGAGGAAGACATGACACGATCAAGCGAATCAAATACTTGAGTCGGGCCATGTCAAGAGTCAGGATAACAAAGGGGTATTATACAATGTATGGTTGTGAATGAAGCAATGTGTGTGTGCCAAGACTCATGAATGTACGTACGCACAACGCCCCCCACTTCGTTGCACAGCCGCATTGATAGTCTGTGCAGTTTGTCCATAGGTCGGCGACAATCGTCACGCCTCCATGCCAAATCTGCCTTTAATTCTATTATCTATGTATGGGTACGTTCATCTTGTGGAAACTGTCCAAACTGTTATACAGGGTAGCTGGCTTACGGACGACGCTGCCGGTTATCGGGAGGCCTGACAACCAGCCTTCTTCACTGTATCTGGGACTGCCGGTGGCTGGATTTCGGTATCACCAGTTCTACATTGTATATATGTTTATTTTTTCTTCCATTTTTTATGTACAGTGCACGGTGCTGCCTGCTGGATCATTGTGTGGTCCTTCGCCGCCATGAGCTTCCCACTCATGACGGTTGTCGTTCATTTTGTTTTTTTCCTTATATTTTCTCTATTACCTAGTTTTGTTACTAACACATTGTTTGACTGTCCATGGGGCTCACTGTTTTAGCAGTGATTACCTTCATGGGCTTTAGAATTGTAGAATTGACCATCACAGTACATTCCTGTAGGTGCGCCTGCATACCGCCCTTTAACAACGTATGCGGGGACATTGAAGTTCTAGAATCGTTACATATTTTAAATGTAGAGTCGTTCATTCAAAAAAATTAGATTCTTGCGAGAACTCCGAAGGGGCGACCATAAGTCGCCTATACCGGGGTGGGAATAGGTGGGTGAAAGCTTCAATGTTATACAGGGTGTAACAGCAAGTACCTGAAGGATTTTTACTCCTTGATTCCTGAGCATATTTGGAGTGAAAAAAGTAGATGTCGTTTTTCTATCCGATGATTTTTTCTATCAAAAACAAAAAAAAAATATTTTTCAATCACACGTTGCCACTGGTCCCACTCATATTCGTCGCGACGGGATCACGTGGAACTCGCGCTGTTTCGTGTGTTACCGTGCTACTGGAACGAGACGTAATGCTTATCACGTGATCCGCAGCTAGGCTCTACTCCACCACTCAGCAATCAAATATTATTTACACTTAAACCATTGAATATGCTATAAAATAACACCGGGAGGACTGACGCTCCGTTACATTAGTATGACATTTTGAAATATCCTACACCCTGTAGCACGTGCTGTTACACCCTGTAGTAACGCCCTTGAACTATCAACAACTCGATACTTGCAAAGACGATGCTGTGAATTTGTTGCCAAAGCCAATTTGTAATTGCAGCAAATTTATTTTAGGAAGCTATAGACTGCGTTTACCGATGTACCAATTCTAGACAACTAGTAATGTGTTAGCAATATAAACTGCATCCTGATTGCACTTGCAGTTTTTGAGCTATGCAACTGATTGTTCTTGTTTTAGGTAAGTGATTGGCAAGGAATAATAAATATAAGTTACTTCAGTAAAGATTTTATGGGTTGTCTTGTTTGTTTGGCTGAGTTAGCAGTATTCTAAAAACACAGGAAGATACTCTGATATCTCTCCGATAATAAGCAATCTCCCAAAACCTTCCGTTGATATGCTTGGTGTAAATCTAGGTAACTAGCTCAGGCATGGGGGCTTCATTGAAGCCAGAGTCAAGTTAGCCTCTAAGAAGCTGAGCGTACTGTACAGGGCCCGCAGATGCTTTAATAGTTCACAACTGATGATCCTGTACAAATCGCAAGAATCACCCACTGCTTAATTTGGCAGCCACCTCCAGGCTGGAGCTTCAAAACCCTTGACTCTGTGCAGAAACGGGCGGTTTGATAGATTGTCCTATCTTGCGGATTGCAATGTTTAGAGCATAGGCATCGGGTAGGCATGCTGTCCTTGTTCTGCCGGTATTATAATGGAAGATGCTCCGAGGAATTAGCGTCAGTGATCCCTTCGACACCGGTGAATTTTTTTTTTTTTTACTTGAATACCTCACAAGAGTCTCAACTGCTCCCGTCTGGAGCTAGGGATTCTATCGGCATCCCCAATGGGGTATATTGTGAGGCTGAAGGTAGTGGGTAGTGGGGAGGGGAAGGAGAGGGGAAAGAAGAAGGTAGGGAAGTACTTGGCTATTCAGATCTCGTCACCAAACAGCTAAAGCCATTTCAAGCAACGTTTCAATTCTGAATAGTAGTCTTAGGTACACCAGGGCGATACTGAGAGTATCTTCCACTCTGGAACGTGCCGCAAATATACTACATATATATTTTTTTATGAATTAATTGTGAAATAACACAAATTACTCAAATAAAACTTTTTGCCCGCACCGGAGTTTGGATTGCGAGTCAAGAGCCTTGCCCCTAGACCACGCCGGTCGTCAAAATAGTCGGAAAATACGCCAAGCGTGCCCAACGTATGTACACGGTTGACATTAACTCGTTCTTAAGTTAACGGCTACTTCAACATAATAGTCACCGAAATAGTCATAGTCTTTGAATAGTCACCAGTTTTTTTTTCATAACTTTTAATGACTTCAATCGGGTGCTGAAATTGCATGATTCTTCGTTGTCATGGAATCGCTCAGAACATATCCCAAGAAGGAATGCCGTAGACCCCTGACGGTTTGAAGCAGTTGGGACTCAAATGCGGTATTCACATATAATCGAAAAACCCTCATACATTTTGGAACTCCCAAGGTTATCCAGATAGCTCTATTTCATGTTACATATAAGACACAGCGAGCGCTTTGCAACGCGGAGATCGTCAACATAAACGCAAACCACTTCATCATAAAATTGAAGCTTTGCTTCATCGGTGTGTGCGAGCCGCGAGCCGCTAGCACGTCAAAAAGCTCGTCTCAAGGTCTCTCGTTAAACACACGCCTTAACATATTATGTGCATTCGTACTGCAGCCGAGTGCATTTCCCGCCTCGCACCACATTATATTATATAGTCTGTATTGTCAGTGATCGGCAACTTGGTTCGGCCCGCGTGTTATTGCGACCCAAAGTACAAATTAATTCATTTAATTTAATTTTAATTTTTTTTTAAATGCACTTGTACTGGGTTCTAATATAATACGATATATCCACAATCCCACGCAAGTCTCCTTTGGTGTAGTGGTATAAAATGCTTGACGAACCTCTGCAGATAGGTATTTATCGGACCAAGAATCAAATCCTACGAAATCCAAAAATTATTAAATTTATTTTTTTAAATCAATATCCAATCTTCAACCCACTCCAAAATGAACAGGTAAGAGAAAGCGACATCTAGCGACTACGAAGAAGAAAACCCAAATACGAATAAGATGTCCAAATGAATAAAAAAAGGTGCACTGGAATTCGACGACAAAAATAGAGAAAAAAAAATCATCCTTCACATTGATAAAAAAAGTGCTTCGTAGTCTCCCCACTCTTGTCTACTTTAGTTTTCTGAATGGTTCACTTCTACCGAGTGTGAATTGCACACGATTTTTTTTCTGAAATACCTTTTTTCTTATTTTTAAATGTTATGCGCCACTGTCTTGTATCGTCTGCTACAAAAACTGCATTTTGCCGGGCGCTGCATCGCGTTTGACCTTACCCGTGTGTGGCTACGAGTATTATGGGTTGCATGTGCATTTTGTGCAATATTCCGCATACACGGGGACGGGGTGTTGCACCCTATTTTTAGATCTGGACTCTGTGGCTTGATCCTGTACTTTCGTTTGTGTGCAAGCAGAAATATGGTTGTATGATACAGCTAAAATCTTTAGAATAATTAATCTGGCGTTATAAAATTTACACGGTTCTTTCGGTCGGCGATTTCTAAGTCAATGGTAGTTACTCTCCGTACAAAGTCAGAACTAAGGCGGTACACAACCCTAATTTTTTTTTTGTTCAAAACTCCATTTTAATAATTTCCGGCGATTTCATAACTATTATAAATTTATTATTCCAACAGAACACTGGGGATGTAAGTTCTTTGTATTTAAAATTAATAAAAACACTACCTTACCATTTATATATTTTGCGTACAACAATTTTAAAACTTTATTACCCGTTTTTAAACTATAAAGTTAGCGTTAAGCACCAAATTTTATTTTTCTAGACGATGAATTAATAACTTCGGGAGTGAGACATGAGTCTCATTTTAAATATTTGTAACACGTTCTTTAGAATTGATTAAAATGAACGCGGCGGAAAAGACGAATCTCCAGGTCTGCTAGGGTGAATTCGACAGTTAGTCTTGTATTATGAACATGAACCACTAGTTTATTATATTCAGATTTAGATGTATGCTCAATTTTAAGCTACAATATAGCACGAACAGATAATAAATTTACAGGGTTGTATACCTAGTAACTATTTTGGAAAATCATGTCTTTGTTCGTATTCAGTTTTTTTTAATAATAATTTTACAAAAAAATATTGTACGTTTTGCACTGAAAGAAGATTTATTTTTGTTGAATGTCCCCAGGTGGTTATTCCATATCTTATTAGGGATTCCGCCAATAACAGATATACCAATCTAAGGGTATTTTAAATCCCTTTATACAACCCCTCCCTTAACCCTCACGATCCCTGTAGTGACATGCCTTTACTTTATACAAACAGGCGCGCTCTTGTTTGTGAGGCTGCGTAAAAATATTGAAAATCCTGAAAAGTTCATATTTAGCCTTCGGTCGTGTTTAATGTCCTGATCTGAATTGAAAAGCCAAGTTCTTCCTAACCTTGCCTCCCCTTCGTTTAACCTCGCAGCATATCCCATGTGGGAATGTCATTGCATATCTATTACTTATTCTAATCATTTTCAATGAATTCTTCCTCCTTATATGGAATAGTATTTGCATTGTTCAGACAAGCAGCCCTTCGGGAAAATGCTGATCTCTCGGCAGGCTGTTGTTGTCAATAGACACTATATACTGCACTCCCTAGTAGTCCCTATGAATCCGTATTTACAGCTGAGACTTTTGCTTGGTTTTCACATAAGCCAAAGTATGTCCACTGGACCTAGTTCAGTAAAAAAATACGCGCGATGTCACAGTAACATATCTTCACTCAATTAATTTATCTGAGGTCGCAAGAGAGTGGAGGATATATATAATTTTTGAACGAAGTTATGTATGAAGAATAAGTTAATGAAGATTGTAAAATTCTTAAGAGGCCGGTATTCGAATTTCTACCGATTTCTTGCAAACCTCCCTTAAACATTTGAAGTTTTTAAGCTCTTAAAGAAATATATGTTATTCTTGAAGATAATATCTAGACATTAGTCGCACCCAAACGCAAATTATATAAAATTTCAGAAAAAAATCGCAAAGTATGCTCCAAAAATCACTATAAACACGTTTGTTTCAGATATTTTACAAGTTATATGTATGAAATTAACAACGTTTCTTTAAATGCTGTTTAAGACAACTAGAGATTTTTGCTCTATTTTAAACGAGTCGTGTTTTATTAAAGATTTTCATAATTTTTGCATCGATTTTATCGTTGTAAATGTTAGCGCGCTCTTCTAACGTTCGTAATTTCATATTTCTCCGTCTTCTTCTTTTTGGGGCCGGAAACGGAGCCTTAAGTCATGGAGTTTAAAATAAAAGAGTACGAAAACAGTGTCTAATGCGGTTGTGAATGATGAATACTTGGAGCAGGTGAATGTATATGTATTTGGGAAGTATATTTACGAGAGATGGGAAAGCTGAAAGAGATATTGAAATGAGGGTAAATAAAAGTAACTCCATTAATGAAGGTCTGAACCTTTCATACCACCCTTCTTAATTTGTTAGGCGGGTATTGGTACCGCCTCCCCGGGAACCATTTATTGAATAACCAATACCCTGCCATAAGTCATCCCATTTGTTGTGACTTAGCAGGGGTGTCCGGGTTCGTAGGGTGAGGTTTCTTTATGTCTTGATGGTGGATGCGTTAGCCCACCTTATTGCGTGGCGAACCGGATCGGGAGAGACTGGTTGAGGAAGACCTTTCGACCTCTACAGCAGGACTCTCGACCCATCGCCTTGCACCGCAGTTGAAGTCATGGACATTGACCCCTAGAACCATACCATCTTTCTCCTTCCTAAAACTTCCTTTCTTAAAAGTACTCTTCACACAGCATCAGCAAAGATGACATAGGCCCTGAGGGGAATTATTTTCCTCGTGGCCTCCTGTGTGGTGCTAATGTGTTTTCTCCTCGTGGCTGGTTGAATTACAATGCATTCGTATGTGCAGCGATGCACCTCGACTGCACTCAAGTTCCGTCGTCAGTCGTGACCCACTTGCAAGCGCATAGGCGCACTGTGCAGTCTGCCGATACTTTCTGTTCAACGCAGGGTCATGGTTCGTGGGTGCGCGATAGGAATATTTCATACATTATTATGTTAATCCCTTAGCCCTCAAGCGTATTTTGTCAGTTATTCAAAATATTTCCGCTTTGCAGTAAAATCCAAATAAATAAAAAATATTGCTGAACGTATCCGAATAAACTGTTTTTGAAAGATGATGAAAAACACTTTATTTAATAATTTCAAATAAACATGTAATTTTTTAAATATAATTTTTTATTTTATTTTAAATATAAAAAAAATAAAAAATGCACTCTGTAAGAAAGTTTTTAAAATGGCTCACCTTACTTTTTTCTATCTAAAATTAGTGACAAAAAAAAAGAAACGCACACATATTTTATTAGACAAATGTATTATAAATGATATCGTAAAAATCACTTTTTTGTCGTATCATGTAAAAACAATTAGTCGAAAAATTCCCAAAATTGCGGTTGGAGACTTTGATTTCATAAAGGTGTACACTTTAATTTTTTTCCTGTTAATTTTTAGATTTGAACATAAAGCATCGTGTTTTTCCTATCTAATACCGTTTAGATTATATTTCTAGCTATGGTAGTAAGAGAAACACAAAGATTTTTTATGAGACCTTTAGGAGTTGTTACGAAAACCGTATGAAGTAGCCTAAACTAGCATGAAGTATATTTTTATATTGTAGAAGTTATAAGTCCGCAGTGTATGCCTTTGTTGGCTGTCTGTGTGTGAATATCGTGTATTAGATTTACATTTTTTGTCAGGCGATATCTTTTATAAGCGAGGTAATTAAAGCCTTCTACGTCATACGTATCTGTGGCAACGTCAAGTTGTCTTGAAAACAAACTTTTGTGTCCGAGTGGTTGAAGTATTTTTCAATTAAATTTAAAAAATATTTTATGACTAATTATTTTTCGACCAATTATCTAATCTATGTTTTTTTTTATTGTTTCAGGTATGTGAGTCAATTTATTCAAGTAACGAGAAGTCCTTGAAATATACGAAAATCGTAATGGTAAGCAATTTGTAAATACTGTTTTAAGAGTATCTTCCAATAAATTTTACAATTGAAATACAAACATATTGAAACGGGCGACTAAGAAGAGACAATTATTTATTTTACCGTTTTGTTTAGCAAGGTAAAATGCAATTCTTTTGTATTTTAATTACCGGCTTGCTACCTCCTTCCTTCTTGTATTCATGATATAGTGTCAATTCTTAATAATAATAATACACTTGAGATGATAATATTACATAATAAAAAATAAAAATTTTCATATCATCCAATTTAATGTAGATCTGAATGTAATGGAATCTTTCAGTTTAATTTTCATCCACTTCCCGAACTACTGAAGTGAGTGAATTTTTGCACACGTCATAAAATTTTAAAATGATTACAATACTCGTAACAATTATTATAAGCAATAATTATTAGCCTGAAACACTCATCTACATTGAAAAAATCTTCCGAGAAAAGATACTGGCCGCCAACGGGACTCGAACCCGTGACCCTCTGATTGCCGGTCAGGAGCTCTACCACTAAGGGCACTAAGCTATGGCGGTTTATCAAATACCCGCCAAATGATTCAATATATACTAGTGCTTCATTCAACAATTACTGCTTATAATAATTGTTACCCTTTGTGCTATGCATAAAAATCTTGTCTTAAACGTTAGTTTATCAATTAAAAATAATAATTTACAACACTCGTACATACAATAACAAAAATTAACCAATATTAAGATTTAATTTGTTTTATAAGTACCTAAGTGATTAGCGTGTTTTTTTGTCTTTTTAGACCATATATATGTTACCTGCCCACGCCCTCACTGTGCCATCTCAACGCCCCCTAATTTTCTCCGGGTCTTCTACTGCCCCCTGAAAGTCTCAAACGCCCGTAAGGAGGGGTTATCGCTTGCATTGAGAACCTATTCATAGGATTTAGCCCTAGGATGCGAGACAATCAGATAGTATAATCGGTCTCCTCTTTGTGCGGTGCTTCGTAACCTTCCCACTATTATCTACTTTGATTTTTTGAAGGTTTCACTTCTACCAATTGTGAATTACACACTCTGATTTTTTTGTTAATTTTTAATATGAATATCTTGATTTATCTCAGCAGATATCGATACATGATATAGATTTTAAAGAAAATTGATGTCGCCAATCTGTATAATAAATAATCTTTCACTTCTAGGCTCCCCAGGCAGTCCAATGAAATTGATTATCTGTTCTTGAAAGACCCACAATTAACTTTGTAATTGATTGATCAAATACTTAACGGGTCGAGCAAGTTTCACACGACACTTTGCACTACCGGCTAATCATCTCACTTCAGTATCACCATCACCAGTGAGTAGCACAAGGCGCGACTCGTTGACTAGGTCGGGACAAGACACTTTCGCTGCATGGCTATTATCACCGTCATCGTGTGTTGTGTGTTTTATGACGGGGCTCAGACTAAAGTGGAGGACGCCAGGCGAGCTTCGTTAATTTTTATGGTTATTTTTAATACGTGGGTTTATATTTTAATTAAAAATATTACATAATTTATATAGTAGTGCGATTTCTTATTGACTGATATTTTTTGCTAAACGGGCAGTAAATAATGTGTGCAATTCTGATTTAGGAACTTTTAGATTTTATTTCCATGCTGGGTGTAACATCACGTACCCGGAGGATTTTAACCAGTGATTCGTGAGCACATTTGGAGTAAAAAATTGTATATTTCGTTTTGCTGTCCGATGATTTTTTTGAAACAAAAAAATTCTTTCAATTAAACGTCGCCACTTGGTTGACGGGTCCATAGTGTTACTTGTGTACTTAACACAGGCAGTAGCGTGCACAGAGTTTTTGATCAGGGTAGGCAGTAGTTAAACCACCGAATTGATACAAATAAATAAAAAATAAACTTACCACAGATAACTCGCAAAGTTTTCTCTAAGTGTGCTTGCTGCTGGCTGCAGATGATGTAGGTTTGGATTATCTAAGCCACATCACATATCCAAATAATAATAATAATAAATAATCGCTTCATTTATGCATATTATCACAAGCCAATTACTTTATATCCGAGGTGGCCTTGATAAAGGCCGTTGGCGTTATCTCACACTTCATATAACAACAGATGTCACTGTCGTCACTGATTGCCATTTGCTGATTTTGTTCCAGAAAGCACTGCCTAATACTAACCAAAAAACCTCATAGAAGCAAATTCAAAACGACAGTTTCATTGACATTGATATTATAGCTTGTATGAAGTATTTCATTTCGTAAACATTGATATTATATATTGTATGAAGTTAGCTCTAAGCAGAAATAATTCCTGCTTAGGCCGCATTTTAGTGAGGTAGTCGGAGGGCGCATGTAGTTTCTAGTTACAGTTTATGCCACGTTTGTAGTATGCCGTTTGATGTGGCGCTCGCGTACTTTCGGTTGCTCAGCTTTTTCGCGTTTATTTTTTAAAGTGTGTATTTATTTTTAGCAATAATTTAACAAATTATAATATTATTTTCATGCTTATGTTTTACAAATATGGTAGGGTAGGCAGTGCTTATGTGCCTATATGGAGTGCACGCCCCTGAACACAGGTATGTAGAGAGTTTTCTTATATTTTAAATGTATTATATACAATTTGGGAGGATGGTATGATGGGTAGGTAGTGTAGGTACTCCCGTCCCGGGAACTGTTTATGTTTTATGACCTATGGGTCACCCTAAGTGGTTGGCTACGTTTGGTGACTTACCAAGGATGTCCGGGTTCATGGGGTGAGTTTTGTCAAGGTCTTGGCAGTGGATGCCTAATGTATGACGGGTTCTTTTTTACCTCTCCAGCCGGATTCTCTCGACCAATCACACTCCTGGGCACACCGACCTCCAGATTTCAATCCTCCCCTCGTACATTTTTCCTTTCCTGAACTGTCTGTCCTTTCTTTCCCTGAAAATACTCTTCACACAGCATCCCCAAAGATCACAGGCCCCGATAGAAATTGTTTTCCTCAGAGCCTCTTTGTGGAGCTAATATAAAAAAGTGTATTGTTTTATTATTAAATACTAGCTGGTTAAATACCGGCATGCGTTACCATGCCATATTCAAAGAAACACATTGTTTCTCCCTGAATCACCTTTCCCGTGTGTCCCCCCCCCCTCTCCACCCGCTTCCCCTTCCTAGCTAGCTTTATAAATTATAGCCTATATGTTATTTTGATGTATGAGCTATATTATTGTAAAGTTTAATTAAAATTCATTCATTACCTTTTGCGTGAAAGAGTAACAAACACACATACATTCATACAAACATTCGCGTTTATGATATTGGTAAGATTTTCACAACAGCCGCTTATGCCTATTAATTATTATAATCGTGTTCTTTTTATAATAGCGCGCTCCCCCTTTCATCCATATTAACATATTAGCTTCCTTTCCAAACATCTTCAGTAATCTTCCTTTTCTTTTATAACGCTTATAACAAGTAATACGAATAAGATATCTACAATATTTTTGTCCATTGTTTTTCTTTCATCCGTAGTAAGTAGTCTTTGAATGTGATAGCCGTTGGTTGAATATTTTAAATACTCTCTCGCTGTGTGTTTTGTGTTGTGTATTTTTATGTAATTTAGTGTTGTCTGCGATGTTTTGTTGTGTATAAAGCCGACCGTTCCCATCGGATTAACGCAGTTTTGTATAATTAACGTTATTATTAATCTCCGCGCGATGTAGTTTTTAATAAAAATGTTATTTATCGCATTATAAAGCAGGCGGTATCTTCAGAACTCGCGTTTTCATTGCCTACATTTATGATTAAGATTTCAGAATTAAATTATTAATTATTAGAAGAGTTATATTTTTTCAAGTCCATTTGTTACTTAAAATTTTTTATTTTTCTGCTACTGGTTTCGACACATCCGTAACTTAAAACTAACTTAAAAATTCTATATTAGTGCAGAAATGATAAGTGATTTTGGGGGAGGGAAAGAACGCTGGGAAGACTCAACATTACATGGAAACATTGTTAATAAGGGTGATTTACATTTTATTAACTAAATTATTTATTTTTTTGTTTTTCTCTAAGGTTTTTCTAAGGCGCACACATTAAAATATCTTTAAAACAAAATCTTTAGAAATTGTTACGTAGTTAATGTAATAAAATAAATGTATTATTTTTCGTGTTGCTATAACTTTGTGGTTATCCATTATGAATAAATTAGTGAGTTCCCGGCATAAACGCAATGCCAATAAATAAAGAAATCATTTCTCCCTGCGTGTCTTTTCCTATTCGTCCCTATTCTTCTACCATCTCCCCTCCCGCTTTCCCTTCCCCTCCAGCGTCCCTCTTCTCCCTCTCGGATTCCTCTCCCTGACGCTAATCTATTTGAAATACACCCATTTTTTCACATATTGCAATTTTTATACAAATTTCATATCGCCAGAGCTCACTAGTATACATAAGCGAACTTTCGCGTTTCATCGCAATTGGATGAATAGTATAGGAAATTTCTTAACGCCAGAACTCACTATTATATATAGAAACCATCGCGAGCATGCGCACATCATATCCCCAAAGTTTCAACGCAATCGGATGAATGGTTTATGAACGCATAAGGGACAAACAAATAAACATTCATTTTTATATATTAAGATAAAACAATAGATTAGATCTAGATTATCTAGACCTGACTCTGTTTGCCAAGCGATTTGTAAGCTTATTACTATTACCTATAGATATTCTTGGCGATTTAAGGCACACTAATACATACATTTTTGACTTGTGCCTTCCTTTTAATTGTATAGGCAGGTACCTAAATAGGTCACGTTCAAAGTTATTCAAGTCTCTTCAAAGAGCATCACGATTCTGTTTGTAATGAGAATTTTCGTAATACATGTTAATTAAGTTAATTTGAAGAAACACTTTAAATTCAGGGATATTTTTATTACCTTTCACTTTTTTAACAGCTGTTGCTTTTGGCTTTTAATCCTTTTTGCTTAGAGATTGAGAAATAGGTACCACAATAAATTTTATTTGTTTTATTTCACAATTAGTTAATTAAAAATAATATATACATAGTTTATTTGCGGCACGTTCGTTCCAGGGTGGAAGTTACTCTAAATATCGCCCTGGTGTGAGACCACCATTCAGAATTGAAACGTTGCTTGAAGTGCTTGGTGACCAGATCTGAAAAGCCAGGTACTTCCCCACATTTCTGTTCCTCTTCTCCTTCCCCTCTTCACCATCTTCATCCTCACAACATACCCCAATTAGTAATCTCACTGGGTCCAGACGGGAGCAGCCGGGAGCAGCCGGGAGCAGCCGGGACTATTGTGAGGTATTTACATAAAAAAACAACAACTTTGACTAGCTTAATTTTGCTGGCGGCTGAAATGTGGACTAGCGAACGAACGTTTTTTAAGTCATAGATTTTTATTGTAACTAGTGATGTGCACCCGGAATATTCCCCTACCTTATATAAAATTTCCAAAGTTGGGAATTTATTTTATTAACCAATTTTTATCTTTAAGTGCATCTCTTTGAATTTCGTTTTTTTTATGAATGTATGAATAAAGTGAAAATTAACCCACTTCCCGACATCCGATCGAGCTGAAAAACTCGGCAGATAGACTCGTTGTCAATGACAATGCACGATTTCCTTTAAAATGCGTAATAATAAAATACTTATTCAACGTCAAAATCAGAAATTGTTAAATAGATTATGAGAATTCGTCTTTGCAAACTTTGACATCTCAGAAAATAAAAAGATGAAATTAGAACCCTATCCAACTACACTGCGCCTCGTAAAAACGATCAAAAGGTGATGTTAGAACCTTGTAAAACAATTTATTACTTTATGTGAATAGTGCTGCTCCCGTCTGGAGCCAGTGAGACTTTGGCATTCCTAATTGGGGTATGTTCTGAGGCTGAAGGTATTGGGGAGGGGACGGTGACGTAGAAGATGAAGGTGGGGGGAGTACCTGGCTATTCAGATCTGATCACCAAACACAGCTAAAGCCGTCTCGAAAAATAATAGCAAATACTTAATGTTACAACTTTGTCGTACTAGATCTACGCAAATACAACGCTCTGAAAATTATTTTGGTTATAGAAATGAGTAAAAGAAATGGTATTGCATTCAAAGGTCATTTAAAAAAAGTCAGTTAGAACCTTGTCTAACTAAGGTGATGAAATGTAGTCATAGTAGGTACTACAATCAAAATATTTCATTCTACTTTATTAAATTTCTTTAGCTACTTGTTTTGAAGATATCTAGTACATGCGGCGCCCGCCTGTCTACAAAATCCGATTAAACATCTCAAAAACAAGTCGATATCTTTTATATTTTTTTCCAAAGGCCAACCCACCGCGACGGAGATCAGAGCCACCACCGAACAAAAATTTCTAGAAGGGTGATCTGTAAGAAACCTGTCAATTAACTTAAGAACTTATGTCTCCTAGTCAACGGTTCAATGTGATTGGTTATCTGTTTTCGCAACCGGCAATTCCTCATCTTCAGTAATAAATAATTGGATAATTTGTAGAGCGCCGTTTTTGTGTGAAATCACCACAAGGGCGCTGTACAATTTATTACGAGTTCATAGGCTCGATCTATTTTTATTATTTACAGACAGATACAGAAAACATTCTTACCTGACAGATCATTTCTAATAAACACACTTTAATTAGAAAGTTTATACTTGGAGAAGATAGGACCTTGCACGCGGAGTACATTATATTTAAAACACTGGACATTGCATGATTAGTGCCAAAAGTAGAGTTAATATTTATTTTGGAAGACTGGAGAATTTAGGACTATGGGGCTGGAGAATTTTTATGAAATGGCTTAAATCATAATTTCAAAACTTAGTATACGGTGATTAATTTTTAGAATTAACAAATTCCTTACAACCTCTTCCTTTTACCCGCCCCATGGCTTTGCCCAACCGGTGCTGTTATTAACGTTACCTTTTCTTTATCATATTAATTTCGGTTGTCTTTGATGGTGAAATTTTCACGTTCAATGAATTCAAATTCTGTTTAAATTTAAGTGCAATTTTTAAAAGTGAAACTTATTGTTCAGATAAGCAATAAAGTAGGTATAATTAGAAAATGATTTATTTTACGTGAACTATACAATATTTTAAATGTGTATTTCTTTTATTTATATATTTGACAGATGTCGTGATTTGAAATTAAGTTACAAGCGGTGTTCATTCAAAAGGTTTTTTTTTATTTTTTATTGTATTTATTACTTGCTGGAGCAATCCCGATGAGTTACAGAACTCATTTTAGGACAGGAGGAAAATTCATGGGTGTGAGGAAATAGTTACAGTTTTACTTGGAAAATGGATATTAAAAATATAAGTTTCACATACAACATAGACAAAAAATAAATTAAAAAAAAAAAACAGGTTGAGTGAGCAAACAACAATAGAAAATAATTAAAGAAACAAAGAACAAGGTTATACAAATGTGGATGATTATGATTACAAATAAATGGAAAAGAAAAGAAGAGAAAAGGAAACAAGACAAATGAGACATGATAAGAAAATTTACATAGTTTCATCGTTAAACGTATTTAAAAAATATTCTTTTAAAGCATTATTCTGAACTGTTTATTTATGATTACATATTATTATCGTTCAAATGTCTCTCTAATTATTAGTCAACAAAATAATAATGAAAATTTGCAATGTTTGTTTTTAATAGGCAATGATCCTTAGGCAAATATCTTTATAAATTGTTCTTTTAGCTTCACAAATCTTACAATTATTATAATATCCCGCGACTTTTCACGGATCTGTGCTGTTATCGTATAAACTGGAGCGCTCTTGTGAGGTGTCATGAAAGAATTTTATTTATTTAATTGATTTTAAAAAAATATCGAAAATGTTCAATTTCATCGGAAGTAAGATATAATTGAGCCCACTTCGAGCAATCTCACACACCCGAAATACACTTCTATCGGCTTATCGCTTCAGTGGAGAAGCCTACAATATAGGTCGCAGTAAACCCTGGCTTGTTTGTGCACAGAACCGTGGAGTATAGTTCTAGAAATAGAAATTCTATGGAAAGAAGTATCGATTCTGGGACTCTCCCACGATCCAACCTTCCCCTCCTATCTCCCACTTCTTAGTCTTCTGCGATAGAAAAATGAGGGATTGGCGCTAGCAAAAAAAATGTCAAAAGAAGCGAAGTTAGCAGTCCGTAATGGATTGCTGGTTCCCACCATGATGCTTGGAAAAGAACTGGCAAATAAAGAATGAAAGTAGACTGAATGCTGTAGAAATGAGATCCCTGAGACGTATTATGTGTGCTAAAACCATGTATGATCGCGTAAGAAATGTAAAGATTTGAAAACGTTTGCAAGGCTGATGTATCTATGCATAATGAGTAAGATTAAGAAAGGGACCCTTTGATGTTTTGGGTATTTAGCAAAGTCACGTTAGTTACACCATTTATAACTCAAGTACGGCTGGACCTATTTTTATGATCTTTGATTTGTTGGATTTGTCTCCGCCCGAATGTTAGTCTCCGCCCAGCTATTAAAATATCGGAAAAATTCACGAAAAATAATTATGAACAAAATTCTTTTCATTATAAATTTTGTATGGAACGAATCCTCATCGTTTGAAAGAGCTGCAGCAATATTGTGATAAATATAATATTGAGTAGTGATAATTGAATTCCATAAATTCAAAAACGTCAAATGTCAATACACTGATTGTTTTGATTTTGTTCTTAAACATATACTGCTGCCTCTCTTTCTTACACACCAAATATTAACAGTCGAAATTGAGACAAACGGTGAACGTATGTCTGCACCCCTCCAAAGGAAAATTACAATAATTATAATAAATCTCCCTCACACGTATGAAGAAAATGAAATGCAATTCCAAAAAATATAAATCCCTACACAACTCCATTTCTGATACTGATGAAAACAAAACTTGGACAGTTGTGCATCGATAATTGCTTCATTGTGTAATTAAAAAATAAAATAATTCAGCTAATAAGTTAACACTGAGGCGGTTCTAGTTAAGGCTCAGTTCCCGGCCCCAAAAAGAAGAAGATGGAGAGATATGAAATTACGAATGTTAGAAGAGCGCGCTAACATTTACAGCGATAAAATTGATGCAAAAATCATGAAAATCTTTAATAAAACACGTCTCGTTAAAAATAGAGCAAAAAATCTCGCGATAATTGTCTTTAATTTTGTTTAAAGAAACGCTGTGAATTTTTTCATACATATAACTTGTAAAATAACCGAAACAAACGTGTTTATGATCATTTTTGGAGCATACTTTGCGATTTTTTTCTATCGAGGGAATTTTATATAATTTGCGTTTCGGCGCGATAAATATCTGGATATTATCTTCAAGAATAACATATATTTTTTTAAGAGCTTAAAAACCTCAAATGTTTAAGGGGGGAGGTTTGCAAGAAATCGGTTAAAATTCGGAGAACCGCCTCTTAAATATGAAATAAAAAAAATTGAATATCACAAAAAGGCCAAAGTATTTTGGCCTCAAATTCAAATTTTGAATTTTACATGAAAAATCCCGCGCAGCCGTTCCTATTTTTAACTTCCAAGTGATTATTTCAGAACATGGTTCAATTACTAAAATGTTTCGATTATGAACCAAAGTTTTTTTTGGCAAATTCTCAACGATTACATTAGCTGGCGCCGATATTCATTCATCGCATGATTCTAATACGCACATACCTACATACTACATCGATCGTCGAGTTGATTAGTCGGACATCTCCGATAAATCGAAATTTGATTTGAGTTTGCACTTATATGTAAAAGTGCTCCCTCGTAAACACCGAAAAATCATAGATTTTGTCATACTAATGTACCGGACCGTTATACCTCCCGATTTTATTTTATAGCATGTTAATTATGTAAAACACAGACACGTGTAAATAATATTTGCTTTATGGTGAGCATTCCAATATTGCTTTTATCATTATCTCAAAACATAGAATCAACTGGACGATCGACATATGCGAATGTTTTGTAGGTAGGTATGGACTGCGGGAATTCTTGGGTTTAACACTACACTCCAAAAGTTTATTTGAAATTCAAAAGCCCCATATGAAACTTCTCGTTAAATTATCACGATTAATTTTTGGGTTGTTATGCCGCGTTGCGTTTTTTTTTATATATATTAGCTCCACAAAGGAGGCTCTGAGAAAGTAATTACTGCCCAACGCCTATGTCATCTTTGGGTATGATGTGTCGAGGGTATTTTTAAGGAAAAATGGTAGGATTCTGGGAGTGAGTGTGTCAAGGAGCGACGGATGTTCGATTTATCCCTCCCACTGCGGTGAAAGGCGATAAGTCGAGAGAGTCCGACTGGAGAGGTCAAAATGTCTCCATCAATCAGTCTCTCCCGATCCGTCCCGCCACGCAGCTGGTGGGCAGAGGCAGCCGCCGGCAAGATCTAGACAAACCTCACCCCGTGAACCCGGGCACCTCAGCTAATCGCCAAACGTAGCGCACCACTTGGGGTGATATATGGCAACGGTTCCCCGGGCGGCCGTACTCATTCCCGCCTCCCAAATTGACTTCCTTTTTATTTAGCCAACGTTTCGGGCAGCTTTACAGTTTTCACCATCAGTACAAATGCTTAAATTGAAGTGAACTGCGTGTATATGTAAAATTGACGGCCTAATCAGCTGGATTTTTGACGTCTGAACAGTCTCTTTTGAACCACGATTCTCAGCCCGTCTCTGATCAAAAGTGAAAAACTTAATTATCAAAGTTACTTAACAATACAGAGTATTTATTATATTAAAGAATTCAACCATTTAATACGTTTAATTAAAAAATTGCTTATTTCTATTAATTTAACTTTTGATGAAATATTTTTTTTTTTTAAAAGAGAGACGAACATTCCCGGGTTAACCTGACAATATTTGAAAATCTTCTACTACCACCACAGTAAGCGGAAAATGTTGCTTACGTTGTGATGGAGGATTTGAACACGAGATGCCTGAATAGGATCCAAACCCGATGCCAACTCAGCCACTGACCAATCAATATGATTCATTCTCGGCGAATAATGGTTTAAAGTACACCGCTGATAACTTCATTCTAACCTCTCCCTCTTTCTCATAAACGACTCAAGTAAAAGAAAGAGCTATCCACGGAATTCTCAGCGACAGGTATGTACAGCAAGCACACAGCACTTTACAAATTGAGATTCGTATAGCCTTCGAATTAATTATAATTAAGTAAAATTTAATTATAATTTGCACCTTGATGATTTAAAACAATGGTGTACATACCTTCTCTTGAAATACACTTTTAAATCATTGCGCAAATAAAGTTTGAATGAGAAAAGGCTTAGATACGTTATTTATAACACAAGCATTCTGTGTAAATAACGTATTGTTATAGGTATTGCATTGTCTTTGGAAAATGGAAATAACCTCCAAGGATCTTTGAAGAAAGGCTGTGAAATTAATGAATTAATTTTGTGATCTTTACGTCAAAAGGTATTAACGGCCCTTTACAGCATCGACCAAATTTTCTAAAGAGTTTTTAAAATCCAATTATAATAACAATTAGCAGTTGAAAACCCGCTCCGCAGTTTTTTGCTGCTGGGCCCTGAGGGCGCCTTTTGGTTCGGATTCGTCCAGTTTAAGTGTTACTGACAATTTTATTGATAGAAACCGGTTCCAAAAATAGTTACTAATTTATTTTATTAATTTACGTTCCTCGGATCCAGTGAAAAGAAGAAGATGGAGAAATACGAAATTACGAATGTTAGAGGAGCGCGCTAACGTTTAAATCGACAAAATCGATGCGAAAATTGCGAAAATGTTCAATAAAACACGACTCGTTTAAAATAGACCAACAAATTCGTGAGGATCATCTAAAATAGCATTTAAAGAAACACTGTGAATTTTTTCATACATATAACTTCTAAAATAAATTAAATTAACGTGTTTATAGATAATTATTTTCGGAGCATACTTAGCGATTTTTTTTCTATCGAGGGAATTTCATATAATTTGCGTTTGGGACATTAGTAGTTTTGTAGTTTTTTAGACATTTTCTTCAAAAATAACATTTTTTTTGAAGAGCTTAAAAACTTTAAATGTTTAAGGGAGATATGTAAGCAATCGGTAGAAATGCGGGTAGCGGGGGCTTAAGTCGGTTACGCGAGATGGCACGATCGAGTAAATCAGATATGTAAGTCGGGCCATGTCAAAATTAAGAATATCATAAGAGTAAGTATAAATTTGAGGAGTGTATGCCAAGACCGAGTTGTTTGGCGGTCGGTCCTCTCTGCCTACCCCTGCGGGGAAACGGCGTGATGGTTAGTTAGTTAGTTAAGAACTTATCGACCATTGCTGTATAATACTTCATCTCCTTATTCTCAGAAATTTACCGGGCCCCCTGTTGTAAACCGCTACTCGGTAATGTTTGTTTATTTTAATTGAGAGCGGCATCCTGTCCACTTTCCCCGTGTGGTTCTACCAGGCGATACTAATGTATTTTGTAGGGAGCCCATTCGGTTTATGTAGTACGGCCCGTTTACCCAAACCCTATACCTTGTGATTATAATCGTCGGTACATATTTATCCACAAACCGGGATCGTGCCCCAACTGTGATTCTACCCATTTTCAAGCGGACCCCACAAACTGTCGGTGTTTGACCGCGATCGCGTGTTAAGCTCTTGGAAAATCATCGATTAAACTGAGAAAATTGGTTAAAAGCGCTGTGAAATTTTGTGAAAGCTTTTTTCTTTAATAATACAATAAAGGAGGGAAGCTGATTTCATCTGAAGGCTTTCATAAATCGCTTAAATTAACTGGGCGTGTGAACGAGTGAACTAACACTATACAGTTTTAGAAAAGAATATATTAGATATAAGATGTCAATTTTATAACTAAATAAAATATTTTTTATTATAAAGACAAGATTTTTATGCATAGCACAAAGGGTAACAATTATTATAAGCAATAACTATTAGCCTAATAAAATATACTTAAAATAACATAAGTAATATGCTTGACGAATACGTAGCCTCAGTTGTGATGTGATCTGCTTAAATCGTTGAACGTTGCTATTATTACAACGAGGTTTCCTCTTTCTATTGGAAGATCATCATTTTCTAAATTAACAAAATACGTAATTTTAACCACTTTTATTGTTTTTTTTTATTTAGTTTGTAGTTTTAATAAACATTTTTCGTAAGCAGTGCTTCATTAGGGTTTACTTAAAAATAATTACAGCAATAGACTTAAAGGTGTCAATGGATAGGCGAAGGTGGGAGGGGGGGACCTAATAGGGCGTAATTTACAAAGGGAACAAATTTAATAACGGGTCATTTAAAAGTATTTTTTGGTTATTTATCATTTTTTTAGTTTTATTTTTATTTTCACATTTGTAAAAGAATCCATAATCATTATAATTAAATTTATTATTTTTTTTATATATTCAATAATTTTATTATTAAATTAATAAAAACAGTTCATTTATTCGTATGCCACGCGTAATAATAATTACCAGCTGAACTTGTTTATAAATAAACTGTTTTCATTAATTTAATAATAAAATTATTGAATATATAAAAAAAATAAAAAATTAAAATGGAGTTCTACAAATTAAATTTGATAACAATAAAAAAAAAAAAATACAATTTAATTTACGAGTATATTATACTCCAGATTTATTTTCATTTCTTACGAAACATGTTGGTTTTTTAAACAATAAAAGTGGTTAAAACTAAGTATTTTATTAATTTTGAAATAAATTGTGTCAGAAAATAAGTTTGCTGTTTTGAAGAAGCCATTATTATTTTATTTTGTCTCCATTGACTATACCGCTTTCTTCTCTGTGTTCGCATTAGTTCCTCATCATAATGTATGACATCTTATTCAGTTTAATATATATGTACATGTTGATGAGTTAGGAATTGTTCACATTTGCCTGCTTTGAACTAATTATATATTGCAATGACATTTGAGTTTGTGTAAACCTTTAGCAAATTTTTTGCCCATTTTTTTGTTTCTCAATATCACATTCAGTAGTGCGATATTTCAACATTTTAACGATTCAGATTTTTTTTAAATTAGCTCACATTGCATATACGAAAAATATTTTGCTTATAATACTCAAAATATACCCACATTGCATATAATACTCAAAATTATATTATCAAAGTTATGTATAACAGAAGTAAAACTTTTTCGACAGATGCATTATACAAAGACTCTAAACTATTCAGTCTTCGTAAACTATTTATACTGAAATATGTCTTTAAAAACAAAAACAAATTCGAAATAAATGAAAACAGAATCAACATTAGAAATAATAATGTATTTTATACCCCCCAAACGAATACCAAAACAATGCAAACTCACAGCAGTTTCATTGGATTTTGTACTTTCAATCTTTTACCGAAAATTATTCAGGTGGCAAACAAACTTCCCCAATATCGATTTAAAAATATGGCTTAACAATGCAGATATTGAAACTTTATTTTTATAATTTATATCACTTTTATTTTTTCACACAAACTTTACGTTCATTATTGTATACCCTTTTTGTACAAACTATTTTAGACAAATTTTAATTATGTTGCTTAATACCCACTGTTTTGTTTGTACAAAATATACAATAATACAACAAAATATATTTAACTATATTACCCACGCACAGGCTGCGCCTTAGTGGGTCCCATTACTCTCAAGATTTTCAAAATATGTATATTTAAAATGTAAAATTGGGAATTATAAAATATTTAAAAAATAAAAATAAAGGATTGTAGAGTTAATGTTGTTTATAAATTGTAAAAATAAGAGCGGTATCACAAAAGATCCTTGGGGTACCTACTAAAAAAAAAAAATCAAGAACTCAACGAAACTAGAAATTGTATGAAGGCTTCTTTCTTGCTGGTGTCATAGATTTTATAATTCAATGATAAGACTGACAAGTTAAAAATTTGCAAGTTTTTTTGAACCGCCTTCAAAAACTAATACTAAAATTGTGGGGATCGGCCACTGTTTCGAATAGAAGTTACTTTTTCTGTGGTCTTACCGTTAAATAGCTATGCGTAATCGTTTGTATATTTATTTCTTTAATGATAGCTATTAATCAATATTTATTATTACAATTTAATTGCACTCTCTCTTTTTATTGAGCGCCAGTAAACCCCCTTGCCAACAAATCAGACGCTAGTCGAAGATGGGCCCAGATGTACCAGAACGAAACGAAAACTAAAGAAACAAAACAACGTACACGAATGGAGGGCAGTCTCGCTTACAACTTTCTTCGTTATTTACTTTACGACAAAACTTTTGTCGTTTAATAAAGTAGTGGGTACTAACCCAATAATTTTGTTTCCTCTTGTCGAATCTGAAACTGGTAATTATTTCTCGTACGATCCTGTGTCGACGCACCTGAGCCTCTTTGGAAAAATTACTTTTATTTGTAAGATTGTACGGTTTTAAAACAATTTTTTTAGTAAAGTTACCCTCGCCAGGTGTATATTGTTTTTGTTTTTACGCGTGGCAGGTGTTTTGCCTTCAGAGTGCATCATAAAAATGTGGTTACGAATTCATCATTAATGAGATATTTTCTTAAGTCATTTTTATCTTACCGCTCGCAAAGTCTCAACTGTCCGATTGTTTCTAACTGTGAGGCTGAAAAATGTAGGAAAGGTTGTAGCTAAAAGATGTGTAAATGTAAAGAGTAATAGCCGTTTTACACCATCTCTTTTTTCATCCCTATTCATAGAGATAAAAGACAATTGTTTTCGCTTTACACGTTCGCTATTTTATCTCTATTGTCATATCTACGATTTCAGTTGGCATCATTGCAAACCAAATTATTCATGTGTTTTTTGCAGTGATGCCAACTGAAATCGTAGGTATGGAAATAAGATAAAAATAGCGATCGCGTAAAGGGAATTTTTTTGTCTTTGGTCTCTATACGAGAATCGGGCTGAAAAAGTAGATGGTGTACAATGGCTATAAGAATGTGGAAGTACCTTTCTGGTCAGATTTGGTCACTAAATACGGCTGAAGTCATTTCGAGCAACTTAAAATTTATTCTGAAAGATATTTTCATCATGCTAATTGGTACATGAAAATGTACACCAGTTAGGGGTTGAAATCCCGTGATTTCAGCAATACTTCATCCCGTGGATTTGCGGGATTTAACCACCTCACTAGACAAAGTCTGTTCTGAGGCGAGTAATTACTGGTACCAAAGATAATTGATACCAAATAAAATAAATCCCCTTACTTAAAGTCATGCAAATTTCATTATTTCTGAAAACCATCTCACATTCCTGCGGGATTTAAAAAGAGCGTGGGATTTGCAAACACACATCAACCGCTCTTTTATCCATACCCATCGATCAATAAAACGCCTCTTGCGTGGGAGTGTCCGTGGCCTAACGCCAAGAGGGTAGAACGCCAACATTACGTATTGCCTCGAACAATACACAGCGAAGGTTGCGCTTTCCAAATTACTATGCGAATACTTTCCTTTGGCTTTTGGCCCATCCAATACCCCGCTAATAAATGGGTTCTCCGGTTTTGGCATGCTTACACCAAACTAGAAAACTACATACACGAACACCTACTTTTAGACAAGTCAACACTCGGTTTGTTAAAAATGGATTGTAATTTAGTAAAATAATTTAACAGCCCTCCATGCTAGCGACCAAATGAACGTAAAATGACGTGTTTGACGTTCGGCAGATATACGCCAAAAATCCTGTCTCATCTTTATACATGTTTGTAGCGCTCGCTGTTAATAGAATAAAATAAATCACACTTTTCTTCTGTAAACACAATGAGTCTTTATTGGGTGGGTACAATCAACTTACAAGTAGACAGTTCAATAATCGTAAAAACAATAACTTAAGAGTACACATTACGACAGTAGATAGTTTTATGGTTATTATAACAATAATAACCCCAAAGGACACTGATTGCTCGTCACCTTATAACGAAGGATTCACGGGTATCTATTCTCTCCCTGGAGACCTGAAGTTACGCGGGCCGCCCCGGCAAGTAAACTTAAAATTTTACGATCTCACACGACCTTTTATCGGGTTGACTCATATCTCATATGTGAAACTTAGCGGCGGGATGCGACCTCTATCCAATATGATCCCTCGTCTCTAAGAGACAGCGTATTCGAGCGTAAACACTTTTCAAATTCGCTCGTAATAAATTGATTTGCTACATTATAAATTCGTACAGCGCCTTTGAGATGATTTTTCACAAAAACGGCGCAGTACAAATCGTCCAAATATTATTATTATTATTTTTACTTAAATTTCTTGTATGGAGGGCCGTAAAAGTTTTCAAACAAAATGTTTTATGTCCGAACCACTGTCGATTTCAGTCTTTGTTGAATACCTCACGAGATTCGTATACAAAAATTAACCAGTCGGTACGATTAGTACACTCAAGGTTATATGCGTAAACATCGCGTGCTCTGTAGGTATAATTACAAGAATGGAAGATATTTTGTGTTTTAATTTGATACAATACGGTTTGCTTTGTATCGTAAGTTATGTAAGTAGCTACTAGGAATATTTAATTATCAAAAATAATAATTTTGGTAGTGCATGTGTCCAGTGTAGCTGTGGTTCAATTAATGTAAGTATAATTTTCAAAAGTGTAATGTTTTAAGAGAAAAATATTTATAAAGAATCCAATCAAACCTACTGAGAGACCACTATGGAGGTGATCATTGCACAGAGGCTTTTTTAACGTAGTCGATATTAAGGCGATACACTAGTACATGAAAAAATCGGAATCGGAATTTAAGCCCTTTTATGCGAGGAGTTTAAAAATACTTGAGAAAAAGCTTTTGGAAAGGTTGGAAAAGATATATTTTTTTTAAATGTTGATTTCGTAAAGGCCTGTAAAAAACATTAATTCATTTTTTATGCATTGTTTATTGTAATAAAACGGAATTTTTAAATTGATTTCACGAAAACAAGCAGCGCGGAACCTAACACGTTGTTTCTCCGCTCCGTTCGGAGGAGTAATGACGAAAGAATGGGGCGGCTGCCAGTCGTTCTTCGGTGGACAGTATAAGGTTCACTTTGATATAACAAATTCGTCGACTGCCGTATTGTCGCCGTGATGTCAAAAATACCAACGCGAAAATGCATATTATATTTTATTTTGTGAGGTTCGGGCGTAAATATCATTTTTTTTCGCGATAATTATATAAGAAACTGAATTTGCCACATTATGCAATAAAACCATATCCGAAAAAGTGTTTATAAGTAGGAGAGTTTTCAGTTGAAAATGTTTTTTATAGACCTAATACTTTATTTTTTTCTAAGCTTATCAAAAGAATTATTAAAAAAAATTACCGATATTTTTAAGGGCCAAGGTATGTTGTACACGCAGTAGTTAATTGAAGCATCTATAATACTTCTAAGCGGTCAAATTTTCAAAACAAAAACATACGATTTTGTATGATTTTGCATTATTTAGTATGGCTTCATCTCAAAGCACCGATAGATCAATATGTTGATAATTGCACGTGTTACTTGAATAGACTGGTTGTTCTTTGAGTTATTGTTCCAAATGTCACATGTTGATAATATCGACCACACAAATTAATTAACAATTTGTCTGATGATAGATATCATTACATAGTATAAAATGAAGTCGCTCAAAATGTTTGTGCGCTTAGATCTTTTAAACTACGCAACGGATTTTCATGCGGTTTTCTTCAATAGATAGAGTGATTCAAAAGTAAGATTTATATGTATAATACATGCTTATTTTATTAGAGAAAAGCCGAGAAATTCAAATATTCATCATTACATAGTATAAAATGAAGTCGCTCAAAATGTTTATGCGCTTAGATCTTTTAAACTACGCAACGGATTTTCATGAGTTTTTCACCAATAGATAGAGTGATTCAAGAGGAAGGTTTATATGTATAATACATTCTTTTTATAGTAGAGAAAAGCCGATAAATTCAAATATTCAATTCAGGCAGCGGGCAGCTGTCAAGCGGGTGGTGTGTATTTTATAAAGGTTGGGTAATGGCGTTGTGTTTCGTTAGCCACAGCAACGTGGGGCTGGGTCTGCTAGTATGAAATAATTAACAATTTTGTCTGAGAATAGTAGGTTAGGCGGAGGAAGGAAGATGTGCATAGTTGCGTCAACAAGTTTCCTATTCTAATGAAACCAATATTTGGGGCAGCAATTTTATTGTCGGATTGTTTTCTTGAAGAGCGCAATACAAATGAAATATAGTAGAAGCCATCAGTAATAAAACTTCAATTCTTAGCCTCTTTGCTCTTGCTGTCGGCGAGCCACGACCCTGAATGTCGATGCGGGCCGTTGACCGCTGAGCAGACCGACCGAACACAGGGTTGCCAAAACTTATAATGTAATTTCATTTTATTTTTCATTAATTAAACAAGCGCTTTGTTTTTAACCATTAATATATTAATCAAACTCAAACTTCATCGAGACGAAATTTCATAACTAAACAAAAATATACAGGGTATTACAGGACGTAGTCATTCTAATTTTTATGCAGTAATTCCTGTCATCGTTGTTGTACGTTGATGTCAGTTGGTGTGGATCAGAGATTTTGAAATATTAGACTTACGCTACGATGGCCGCTCGGCCGTCGGCAGACTACTACCTAATGGGCATAGTTTGAATACGGAAAGAATTCGTTCATTTAGTTGATTTTTTGAAAGTGTGCAGTAGTATTTATTAACAATATAATTAGTTTGCATACGGAAAGAATTAATTAATTTTGTTGATTTTTTTGAAGATGTGGTATTGGTTAACAAAATGGTTTGAATACGGAAATAATTCGTTAATTTTTTTAAGGTGTGCAGTAGTATTGGTTTACAATATCGGCGACACCAGGAAACCACCGAATAAAAACTGCGTATAGCACATCTCTTATATTTCAATATCTTTTGTGTGGATTAAATACTTTCTTAAAACCACGAACTTACTATTTAGTTATTCAAATTACTTCATGTAAGTCTAAATGACCATCCGTTTTGATACATTCGTACAATTTTGATATTCGCGATGCAAATTTTTCAAATTTTCCCGCGACTGACATCTCTTAACGAGGATTGCCCGGCAAAAGCGCCGTCATCGCGGGTGATATTTTTCAGGATCTGGTGGTGAATGATTTGGACACACTGCACCCTAGATTCCTACCCCTCTTAAATTTTTCTTTCCCAGAGCTTCCTCTCCTTCCTTTCTGTAAAAAGATCCTCCACACAGCATCCCCAAAGATGCCATAAGCCTTGAGAGGAAATTGTTTTTCTCAGGGCCTCCTGTGTGGAGCTAATATATAAAAAAACAACCTTTTGATCATTTTATTCATGAATACTGAATTTTTTTCATTACCCTGTCTACCGACCGATCTTCGTTCAAATCTGCACGAATACCTCTGTAGAATCCACTGTCCCTACCTTCTGCTCAATGGATATAATCTGTATAATGACAGGTTGTGAGGATTTATTAATCGTGTCTTCAAGTCTGTTGTCTGCTGACTGGACTGCATTGTGTCTGGCTTGTGACCCGCTTTACCTGCCCTGAATTACAATACCATTGCAGGGATATCGATTGGCGATCTTTTTTATTTACTTATCTTGTACTGTTAGATTTTAATCCACAACAGTTCACGTGAAAACAATGTATCTATTGGTTTTCAAATGCAAGTTGTAAACTGATGTTGTTTTTCTGTGATACCGCGCAATACTTCAAACTGCTCCCAACCGTTTGGAGACAATAAGACGTAATTTTGTCAAGCTGAAGGTAGTGGGCAGGGGAGGGAGTTTGAGAAGTGGAAGGTCACTTGCCATAGGTCAACCCAAGTGGCCCGATACGGTCGGTGACTTAGCAGGGATGTCCGGGTTCATGGGGTGAGGTGTGTCGAGGTATGACGGCGGATGCTTCTATTAACCAGCTGCGTGGCGGGCTGGATTGGGAGAGGGGAGACCTTTTGACCTCTCCAGCAGGGCTCTCGGAACATTGCCCTGCATCACAGAAGGAGAGATGGATTCACACTTCCGTCTCTCCTGAAAACATCTACCAATCCGTTCCAAAACGTTCTACCCATCCCTCATACCTTTTTTCTTCCCAGAAGTTTCTCTCTTTTCTTTCCTTAAAAAGCCCCCCCGCACAGCATCCCCAAGATGCTCACGGTCTCCTGTGTGGAGCTAAAGTAAAAAAAAAAACATTGAAAAGTAATTTTTTTAATTTTTTTAATGAAAATAGGGATGTATTAATTAATGAAATCAAAATATAATTCACAAATCATAATTATTAATTTAAATACCCAATAAAAAAAGAGTTAGGTATACTTATTGTTTACCCTTGTTTGTTTAAAACAATGCGAAGAAATTTCAATGTTAAGAATAAATTTCAAAGACAAAGTGTGTAATATTGCCGTAGTAATAATTAAAGTCTTTTGTTCCAATTGATTAAATTGTGCATTTTATTGCTAAACAATATTTTATGTAAGAAATTTATAAATATTTAAACTTATAAGAAAACTTCTATAATCTCCTGATAAATTACTTTTTTTAAATTTTGTTTTTGCGTCGTTTTTCTTTTGAGCCAGCCATACAGCCTTTGTGTTCTGCTTTCCTGGTGTAAGTCAATGTTCTTGCGGTGAGGTAGGTCCGCTGTAAGCTCTCTGCCTCCCACGTGTCTTTCCCTTCCGAGGTCATTCCCTTCCTCTGTACCAAAGATGAGGGTAGACATACTCTCACTGGTTTAGGAGGCTGGGTCTACCGTTCCCTCGACTGCATTACCTCACAAGCTTTGTTTATGTGGACACCGCGCTAATGTTCCAATTGCTGACAACTGTCTAAGTAAGACCAATGAGCCAATGGGACTTTGGCATCCTTATAATAATCCTGCGACAAAATACCCTCCGACAAAATATCCCCGACAAACTTTCCTACGGACAAAACTATCCTAACTTTATTTAACAATAAAGGTACAAAAATAATGCAGACAAAATGTAATGACTAGAGACCGGATTATATGCAAATGCATATGTAGACCTTTTTCAGCGGTAGTTGCATATTTTAGCAAAAAATTTGAGATCTTGCATATTTACGTTCGATCTCGTTCATCATTCAGATGCCTCACATTTCTCACATAAGGGTATTATCAATGACTTCGATAGTGCAGAGGCTTTGGCAGTTTTCTAGTGCAAAGAAGCGTTTGACGATGCTAGTATTAAAAAACTAGCTATGATTAGCACTCATTTCGCCTACATACCTGCAAGTATAAAAACGCTTGAAACTCATGGATTGGCTCTGAATGAATTCAGATTATGAAGAAAATTCTCCTTATGAATTCCTCGTTATTAAAGCTATTTCCGAGTAAACTTAAAGAAAAGTTTGAAAGCTTATTGAACAATAACCCAGGGTTTGAACCATTGTTCAAAAATTGATAGCTTCATCAACGGGACAGGTGAAATTTTGCCCGGCACAATAAGTTAAAAAATCGCACCCAAATTTAAATTCTGTCCAGTCACATTAGTAGACGTAGAACGCTCCTTTCCGCTTACAAAAATATATTTAGCGATCGTAGACACAATAATTTGTCTACAGAACATTTAGAAAAGTAATCATATACGTTTTTAAAGGTAAATTGTAAAATTCACTGTTAAATACATTTTGTAATTGATATTTTCAAAAATTCGATTGTTATCCTTGAGAACTAAAAGCTTACTAAAATTAAAAAAATAGGTAAAAATACGACTTCCTGTATTATTCCATGTTGCATATTTTGGCCCTTTTTATGGATTTTCCTGCATATTTTAGCTATTTTAATTGCAATATTTGCATGCATATTTTAGGCTGTTTTTTTTGTATATACATAATCCGGTCTTTAGTAATGACAATAAATTATCGTTCAAAAATAGTAAAATGTAAACTAAGGTTAGGTTAAGTGAGATTAAGTGAGGTTAGGTTAGGTTTTAATAGATATTTAGGAGGATATTTTGTCCGTAAGATGTTTTGTCCTTGGGATATTATGTGGAGGGATATTTTGTCGGAGTGTATTGTGTCGGGGATATTTTGTCGCGGGATGAAAACGCGCGGTACCACTAATCATCACGCCGTTTCCCCGTAGGGGTAGGCAGAGAGGACGGATCGCCAAACAACTCGATCTTGGCACACACTCCTTGCCTCATTCACATTCATACATACACTCAGTGGCGGTTCTTCACAGGGGGACAATGGGGATAGTCCCCACCAGTTACACCCGAAACCTACTAAAGGAAAAAACAGTCGGTCTTCACCAAAAAGAATGAATTCTTTAAAAATAAAAGTACTCGTAATTAAAAATTTGCAGAAATAAAATACAAAAAAATAATCCGGATGATTTTAATAAGAAACGACGCGCGTACAGCGAACAATGTACGGCGCATGAGAACAGCGGGTCTATTTCTCAGTGCGCAGATCTACTGCGCACTTGGGGGACGATTCGAGCTATCCCCATAGATTCCTTGCGTTGTTTCGCGATCGTATGCAACCGCGCATGCGCAGTCGTATGTGAATTCGAATACTCGCGGGGACAATTCTGTGTATCCCCACTGAACCATTTGTTTGCGGAGTTAAGGGCGGGAATCGCTCGCGTTCGATAATAATCTTGCAAGATAAAGCTTTATTTTAATTGTACAATATTGTAAATTGGTAAAAATAGACATTTTATATTGTTTTGTGTTTAGATATCTGATAAGCATGATTAGACCATATTATTTTTTTTTTGAAATTTTATATTATATTCTACGGGTGGTGAGATTACGGTACAGCGGGTACAGTACATACAAAATGTCGATCCCCACCATCAAAGAAGTGCTCGAGCCGCCACTGCATACACTTGTATTATTTCGACTCTTGACATGGCCCGACTCAAGTGTCTGATTCACTTTATCGGGAGTCGGGCCCCCGACTTCTTCTACCATTTACATTTGTCATTTATTCTCCTTACACTCCTTTCTTCGCTCTACATGCCCAAACCATTTTAGGGTCCCTTAATCGTACTGATTACATCAGTGCAATCTTTGATCTTACGAGTAGTAGCTGGTTTGCGCTTTGGTTCCTTTAACCTTCCGATAGCCGATGATGTTGCTGATGTAAATTTATCGTATTTTCCAGGAATGTTCAGTTGTTGTTAATTGGTCTAAATTCCTCCAGGCGATGCTTGAACTGGATTCTCTGGTGGAATTTTAGCCAATGAAGATTTCCAAGACGCTGTGAAATACAGGAATAGTTAGATGCGATCCGTCAGCAAATTCCAGAAATTTAATAAAATTGATTAATTTTTCTTTGTTTTTTTGCAACGTCGATGAACACCGATTTTAGAGCAAATTATGTTTGTTTGTCTTTCGAATCTGAGAAATTTACATGGACAGGAAAAATGACAATCTCGAATCATGGTTTGAGATTTTCACAATCAAAAGTATTATTGTAATTGATTTTTGAGTTAATATGCCGCGTAGCGTTATCTCCTACTTTAGCCATCGTATTCGGATAGCATTACAGTGTTCATCAGGCAGACATGTGTAATTATTAAACCATTTAAAACATTGAAATGTTGGCTAAAAAGGGAGGTAGCGCAACATGGCATTATAACCCAAAAATAACGATTTTATGTTTCAATGTTTTTTTTTACATTACATTAACTGCATACAGAAGGCCCTGGGAAATATAATTTCACTCAGAGCTGATGCCTTCTTTGGGGATGTTGTGTGGGGGGTCTTTTTATGAAAAGGAAGGATTGGAGATTCACAGAAGGAATAAGATTTTAGGGGTGTGTGGTTGGCTGAATTGGTCACCGGTTAGCAGACGCATCCGCCGTCAAAACCTGGATAAGTCTTACGCTATGAAACCGGGCACCGGGGGTACCCACAATGAGGCGGGTATGGGTAACGCCGCCCCGGAACCCATTTATTGGATAACCAACACTTCTGCCCAAGTGACAAGCTACGTTTAGTGAATTAGCAGGGTATATACAGATTATGTCATGGGGTGAGGTTTGTCCGTGTCTTGGCGGCAGTTGCGCCTGCCACCTACTGCGTGGCACGCCGGATTGGAAGAGTCTGGTTGAGGGAGATCTGTTGATCTCTCCAGCATGACTCTCTCGAAACATCGCCATACACCGCAGTGGGAGAGATGGATACATACGTTCGTGACTACTGAACACATTGTCCCCCATATTCCTACCAATTCACACCTTTTTCCTTCCCAGAACCTTTCTGAAAATACGCACCACACAGTATCCCCAACAGACAGACCCTGAGGAGAATTATTTTCTGAGGGCCTCTTTTGTGGCGCTTATGTAAAAAAATATAGTTTTATTTCCTAATAGACATTTAACGAGATTCGTTGTTTATATTGTTATTTATCCTTGTCGCTTTTCGTCCCAATCAACATATTGACGTTTGATTGTTAGCTGAGAATTCATATCACACGTGATGCAAGTGATAACGCCGCGGGAACCGGTCTTCTACGTCACGCTCTCCATAAATAAAGGCAGACACTAGATTCATGGGACCGGTTATCCCGTGGCTTTGGACACGCTAGATTGGTCATTTATAATTTAAAAACAATAAAAGTTTTTTTTTTAAATATATTTTTTACAATAAATATACAAATTATTTTCAAACGTTCACAGTGTATTAATATAGAAGATCAAATATCATAAGTATAGAATGAATAATATCATATAAAAAAACATATAACTTGTTTTTGTAGACTTATAGTTATGCATTTTATAATAAAATTAACATCAAATTTATGTTTCAGAATATTTGTAAATTCTGTAATAACATAATTTAATTTATTTTTAGTTTTTCAGACAGTTTTTTTTAAATCCTCCTAAAATGCACGCCATAAAGGACACACTTATTTAAGCCGCCGCTACCCGAATTTCTACAGATTTCTTAAAACATATATATGTTATTTTTGGAGATAATATCTACACGCGTTCCACGCCGAAACGCAAATTATATAAAATTCCCTGGATACAAAAAATCCGCAAAGTATGCTCCGAAAATTATTATAAACACGTTTGTTTCAGTTATTTTACAAGTTGTAGTTGTGAAAAAAAATCACAATGTTTCTTTAAAAGATACCTAAGATACATTCCACGAGATTTTTGCTCTATTCTAAACGAGTCGTGTTTTATTAAACATTTTCGCAATTTTCGCATCTATTTGCGTGCTCCTCTAACATTCGTAATTTCATATCTCTCCATCTTCTTCTTTTTGAGCTCCGATGCGGGTCTTAAAAGAAATTTTTGAGATTGAGATTTTTCTGAAAAAACTGAGAAAAATTACATATTTTGGATTTTTTGTCCTTTACAGTATTTAAAATTTCCGTCATCGATATTATATTAATTGGACCAGTCGGAAGATAGCTGTGACAGGCTGAAACCGGCATATAAAATATAAAAAAAAAAAAAATATATATATATTACATATATATTTTCAATATACCTATTACACAAATTCACAATTATGTTTTTTAAATAAAAGAGATATTCTTTATACATATTTACTTTATAAGGTCGTTTGATTAAACATTGTTAGTTCTGCAACCATAGGAGGTCTCAGAAGTCTGTGCTGGTGACCTCGCGTGAAGTTTACCCCCACACAGCATCCTCAAAGATGATGGCATAGGGAAATAGTGACGTTGTAGCAATATGCGCAATATTTATCTTTGAATTAATTTATATTTTATACATAAGGCGGATTGTTATCAATATTATGGTTTTGAAAATGACACACGAAATAGCGCGGTGAACAGTGAAATTGGGAAGGAATCTGTCTTACCTTATTCTAGCTGCAGGTCGTGTTAAGAATCAATCTTAGGAGCCCTGGGGGATCATTAACTCGCTGCACAAGAGGAGACGAGATTGGAGTCGAACGCTTGTTGCAAGGTCACTCAGATATGAACTCTACACTGTTAGAAAGGGATAGTTTATGGACAAGAGGTAGCATGTGGGATTGATGGAACTTTTGTTAAAAAGGGATACATAAGACGGTTATAGCCATTTCAACCAACGATTTGATTTAGAATGGTGGCCTTTCTCCAAAACTGGGAAATGAGTTAAATTCAACATATTTAATATACATATATACATACCTTTCTTTGCTGGCTTATCTAACTTATTTTACAACGATGGACGTCTGATACAACATTGTGATAGTATTTGTTAATGTGTTTGCGCGCGCGTGTGTGTGTGTAACATGTATCCAGTAGTAGTACTCGCTATAGACAGAGATAGTTATTCATCTCAACAACGTGACCTTGATCCCAATGAGCCCAGGTAGTACGGACCATAATCGCTTGTCACAATAATGCTCAATATATTATTATGTGGTTATTATTGTACGAGAGCTAAACATCTGTTTCGTCGTGGAGGGAACGGCCAACCATTGGCCACGAGAACCAAAATCTTATGTTGCTTTAAAAAAATACGAATGGGACACGTGTCAATTTTAGCGATTCCTCGTTGTAAGTTGTAACGAACTGACTTGGTCGATTGTATTATATTTTGAATATTATTATTTTTTTTTAAGGAAGACAAACATTCCCGGGTTACGAATAACTCAACAATGTTTGAAAATCTCCTCTTACCACCACAGTAAGCTGAAAATGTGGCCTGTGTTGTGATGGAGGACTTAGCCAGCCGAGAAATTGAACACACGATGTTGGGGCTTGAATGGGACCCAACGCAATGCCAACTCGGCCACCGATCGGTCGCTGACGATTTCTGGGGTACAGCGACAAGTTCCTTGAATCTTTTATTATTATTTTTATTTATTTGATGTAATACATCTTTTTTTTAAACATTACTTGATAATGTAACTGGAAGTCAGTATTTATTTCAGTACAGAAATTCTGGGACTAACTATCATTTGTATTCCTCTTTACCCAGAATACTAATGGAGGGAAATAATTATGTCAAGTCAATGGTTATCTTCATTTGTCACTAAACAAATTCAAAATGTTGTTACTCAGTACAATAAATACTGTATAATTCTTACTATCTATATTAATATGTAAAAGCCCCTAAAAAGGGCGTTAATAGATACTAAACCAATATCAACAAAGAGTAAAACCAATACTTTTTGCGATCTTTTGACGGTAAAGTAATGCACTTTTAGTGATTAATTTTTCGTAAACCAATATTTTTGGTTTCGGTGTCATTATAGATACTCTTAGTCGAAGGTATCAACAATACATCTGAAATTGTATCTTTTTTAACAGTTTGTTGCATTTTTTACTTTAATGCATCAAAAATGTATTTATTATACTTTCTTCTAAATCTATGTACTTATATCTTGTAATGAGGATTCCATATTGTGGAACAAAACAACTTTTCTAGAGTCGTAGCACTACTTATTTTTAATAGGAAACCTAGCATCGTGTAGGGTTTTGACATTTTGTGCAATGTGTTTATCTATGTTGCAAATCTTGTTCGAAAAATTGTTAATGCATGTAACAGCTTATGATTTTTTGGGGTATCTGAGGAAGGGATTGGGAAGTGTAATGAAGTACTCACTCCGTGACTCGACTGAATTGTTCTCAAATAGTTCTGTCCAGTTTCTTTTAGGTTAATGTAGTAAGTTAGGTTGCGAACCCCTGAGTTGTTTGGCTGCTCTTACAGCCGCTGTCGCCGGGTTCGTTGGCCAATCTCCTCAGTCGTGCCGATGGCTGCTCGGTCACCATGGCAACCACATCCACCTCGGTTGTCATGGTTACCCGGACACCTAGCCAACAGAAACTTTGCTTCTGCTGATGCTGTAAGGTTACAGGGGTTTGCCTATTCATGCATGTCACGACTAGCGACTGTTCTTTCTGCATGGTGCTGTAGATATTATTGCTTCAACGGCTGGCTGACTTTCAGACTGGTGGGTACTGATACTCTCATTATTATAACTTGCTGGTGTTTCTTAAAATGGCTTTAGCCGTGATTAGATCAGAAACGGGCTGCCAGTTTGATTAATTCCTCTTTGTTTGGTTTTGAAGTGAGCATATGCTTAGTTCCTACCTGGATGTCATTTATCACGAGGTAGAGGTGAATCTTTCAGAAAACTAAAGTAGACAAGGGTGAACAGACTACGAGGCTCTTTTTTTTATCAATGGGGATTTTTTTTTTCTCCATATTTTTGTCGTCGAATTCCAGTGCACCTTACATTTGGTCATCTTCATAGTATTAGTGTTTTCTTCGTCGCTAGATGTCGCTTTCTTTTGTATTTTCTTTGCCTGTTCATTTTGGAGTGGTTTGAAGATTGGATATTGGATATTGATTTTACAAACATTTTTTTAAATTTTTTGGATTCGACTCTTCTGCTGAATGTTCCGCTAAGGTTCATCGGACGCTTTATACCACTATACCAAAGGAGTCTGAATGCCCGTAAAATAAATAAATATTTTATTGCTTTCTCATTCTCTCGCAGGCTAAATCCTACAGATGTACTTTTTAGTGTCGCTCGCTTCCGTTATATCGTGTTTGAAATCACAACGGTACTTAAGAAGTTTTCACTTCAGTAAACGATGCAAATAATCATAGACAAAGCAAACTCTGTTCTGCAATGTTGAAGAAGTTACAAACATCTGATCGGTTACTTTAGTTTGTTTGTAAAGCAAATGTCGACATTATCGATTAGTCTGGTTGGGCTCGCTTCCGTGAAGGGTGACTCCATTAATAATGCATTATTCTACTTGCAACTCAACACGACCAGCCGAAACCGTCATCTACATATACCGTAATTGTAATGTTTAGCAATGTTCCAAGAGAAAGACATTCACTGAACAGAAAATCAATACAAGTTTAAGAAAATTAATGTCTCCAATTTACTTAAGGTTATCTCTACTCCTAGGCCCCAGAATAGTATAAAAAATTGGTTAGCTGTTTATTTATTAGGCACGCCTTTACAGGGTGTTGAGGGACGTACTTGACTTACTTTAACCAGTAATTCCTGACATTATTTGGAGTAAAAAATGTTAATGAAATTTTGGTCTCCGGTGACATTTCAATGTTTTATTTCTTCATCTCTCTCATCTCCTATACCTCCTCCTTCCCTACATCCTCACAACATACCCCTATTAGGGGTGACATAGTCTCACTGTCTCCGAAAATTGAGTCTATCCAGCGCCGTATAAATCAATTTTTTTGGCGTTCGTTTCACGCAGGTGACCTGAGGAAAAAAACTTAGGGTCTATATCACCTTTGGGGATGCTGTGTGAAGGGTGTTTTTAGGGAAAGGAAGGAGAGGATGTTTTAGGAAGGAAAAAGGTATTAGGGGTGGGTAGGAAACTGGGGGGTCAATGTGTCTAGGAGTGACGGACCTATGAATCCATCGCTCCCATTGCGGTGCAAGGCAATGGGTCAGAGTCAGTCAGTCGGAACCAGTCCGGCCGGAGAGGTTAGGTCTCCCTCATACAATCTTTTCCGATCCGGCCCGTCATGCCCGCCGCCAGTAGGTGGACAAACGCACTTACCGACCAAGACAAACCTAACCCCGTGAACCTGGGCACCCCTGCTAAGTCATAAAACGTAGCAAACCACTTGGGGTGACCTACGGCTGGGGTGTCGGTTCCCATAACCGCCTAACAAATTGTAATATATAAATCCAATATTTTTTACGCCGTGTACACATGTCGTACAAAAGTTAAGTTTCTAGTTTCTATAGATGCTTCTATAATCACTATTTATAATCAGTGATGATGGACATCTGTATCTGGACAGCCACGTTTCTCTTTCCAAATCTTCCTCTTCCCCTCATCATTATTTGGCTGCCGGCCACAAAAACCATCGGAAATAAATCATATTATCTCTCTGACGGGCGAGTCACCACCGTGGTACGTGGCGCGTGGTACTCACGCGTGGTGCGTGGCAATCGGACCATCACTGTCATCGGGGAATCTGAAAGCTCTCAGCAACTTTGAAAAAAAAACTAAAAATATACATGTGTCATATTTTGGAAATAATATTTTGAAGTCTGTTTGACGGCTTGAGTTCTGATTGAAGGCTTTTTAATTAGTGATTGTCTTGTCGCTGAAGGCCCGTTTTAATGTCTTCTGTTTCTGTTATACATGCGTCGTTTCACGTTGGAGAGAAAGAGAGCAAATATGTTCTCTCAGTGGCATGCATATTTATACAAGCGGGAATCTGGTGAATATAAGGCTATAAAGTTGTGTAGCAGAAATTAAATTGTGACATTATCATGAAATGGCCAAATATCCAAACCTCAAACCATTCCAAAATGAACAGACAAAAGAAAGCGACATCTCCGAAGAAGAAAACACAAATACTAATAAGATGTCCAAATGTATAGGAAAAGGTGCACCGGAATTCTACGACAGAAATATGGCAAAAATCACCCTTCATGTTGATAAAAAAAGTGCTTCGTTTTCTCCCCACTCTTGTCTACTTTAGTTGTTCTGAAGGATTCACTTTTACCGCTTGTGAATTGCACACTCTGATTTTTTAAATGTCCCCATTAAACGCTGATTCCAGGTGCGTTTCAGCTTTCTATCAAATTATAATTAGTTGACGAGCAAAACGACATAAATTGTATTCTCCTCATTTGAAATAAAAAAAAATATTACATAAAAGAAAATTAGAAACATCCCTAACTCAAAGAAGTCAAAAAGTAAATTAAATAACTCAAGTGTAAATGAAACTATAGAATTTGGAATTCCCCAAGGTACCGTTATTGGACCAATTTTATTTATAATACACGTTAACCAAATGTTTAAATTATCACTTAATGGTAAACTTATATCTTTTGCTGACGACACTGCAATAATTATTGAAAAAAAGACGTGGAACGAAATTTTTTCAATAATTATTGCAAAAAAAAAAAAATTTTGGACGCGAGGTCTATTGTTCACAAATCTATTGATTTATATTTAGATCGCAATCTTATAATAGATATTATCTAAGTACATAATTATGTTATTAACAGGTAAGGCTGTTAGAGTAAAGCGGCCTCGGGGTCAAATACCTATATTATAATTTATAATGCATTTTTTCTTCTGAATACTCGACTTTGACTTAGTATTGAGAAGCATTTTCAATAAGAGAAATATCTACCCAAAGTTTTTGTTCTTAATTTTTATTCTCTATGAAATGGCTAATTCAGATTTACAAAAATCAATACATTTACCTTTTTTACATGAGCCCCACACAGGAGGCTCTGAGAAAAATTAATTCCCCTCAGGGCCTATGTCATCTTTGGGCATGCTGTGTGGATAGTCTTTTTAGGAAAGGAAGAAGCAGAAGTTCTAGGAAGGAAAACGGTATGAAGGGTGGGTAGGAAACTGGGGGTTAGTGTGTCCAGGAGTGACGGACGTACGAATTCATCCCCCAACTGCGGTACATCCCACAACTGTTTA
Source organism: Limnephilus lunatus (assembly GCA_917563855.2). NCBI lineage: Eukaryota > Metazoa > Arthropoda > Insecta > Trichoptera > Limnephilidae > Limnephilus > Limnephilus lunatus. Next base: position 24,591,487 of record OU830595.1, on the reverse strand, counting down.
TGCTGTATACGCTTTTGACGTCGCAAACCCATTTGCCAAAAAACGGGCCGTTTTGAGTTTGTCAGTTTTAGAGCGTTTTTAAAATCAATAACATTGAATGAAAACACAAAATACGTTTTTAGTAGGATGATTAAAATAAGAAAAAAATATCTTTAAATATTCCGCACATTTTCAACAGAATCCATCGTTTGTGGAAATACCCCGTTGTGGGCGTCTTAGCGTTTTTCCTCATTGGTCATACATTTTCAAATATCTAAATTTTCTTGGACAAAAGTCTTAGCTATAATAAATAATTTAATAAAGAGGTCGACCCGATTAACAGCACCGTGGTCCATGTGATGTTCGTCAGATATCTGATAGTCCTGTTGTTGAATTGCTTCGCTTCACTTCACTTCCCAGGAAAATCTATATTCGCCGGCAGCGGTTGCGGGGACCACATGTTCCCTATTATATTATTTTGTCCCAATTTCCATTTCATCTTCCGTTATGTGACTCCAAAAGCTGACTTCAATGATAAATAAAATAGAGTAATATAAGAAGTATTAAATGCAGTTATCGGGCCAGTAGTTTTTTTGCGTTAGCTCCACACAGGAGGCCCAAGGAAAAATACCACAGGGCCTATTTCATCTTTGGGAGTGCTGTGTGGAGGGTATTTGTAGGTAATAGTACACAACTGCTAACCCTGTACAAATCGCAAGTGCGCCCCACGGTTGAATTAGGCAGCCACCCCTGGTCTGGATCTCCAAAATAACAAAAAAAACCTTGCCTCTGTGCAGAAACGGGCGGTCCGTTTGATAGATTCTCCCATCTTAATAGACGGATTGCAATCTTTAGAGCACAGGCGTCAGGTGGGAATGCTGTCCTTGTTCTACCGGTACTACAATGGAAGATGCTCCGGGGAACTAGCGTCATTGATCCCCTCGGCACCGGTGCATAGTCGGGAAACACGCCAAACATCCGCCCAATATTTGTGAGAACGGGTCGTTTCTACGACTCGTTCTTGAGTTTAAGAGCTCGGCTATGGATATGGTGGGTAAGAATGCGAGGGTCTATGTATCTAGGAGTGACGGACGTATAAAAGCATCCTTCCCAAGGTGGTGGTGCAAGGCGATGGGTCGAGAGAGTCCGGCTCCAGTGCGTGATTTACAGGTTAAGTCTTCCTCAACCAGTCTCTCGAGATCCGGCCCGTCATGCAGTAGGTTGGTAAACGCATACGCCAAATCTCACCCCGTGAACCCGGGCACCACTGTTAAGTCACAAAATTTAGCGAACCACCTAGGATAACGGTTAGCATAGGTGTTGGTTATCCAATAATTGGTTTCCGGGGTGGCGGTAACATATACGCGCCTCTAAAATAAGAAAAAGTTTCCAAAGAAGTCTAATCAATAGACATTTTACAGGTCGCTTTTTTATACCGATCCCCAAGGGCTCTTCTTCCTTGCGCTGTCACAACTCATTGCCTAGGTAGGCTGTTGGGGTCGGCTCTTATCATTCTCAGGTTGTAGCTTCTTCGGTTCTGAGTATCGCCTTCATCCAGGCCGTTTCTCCAAAGTATTTTGGAGCATTGAGTCATCCAGGAGTTCTTTGGTCTTCCTTTGGATGACTCAATGCTCCAAATCGATCCCAGGGCACTACGAATAAAATCACATCAATGGTTCTGCAATGTCAGTTCATAATAAACGATTAGATACCTTTTTTGTTATATTATCTTCTATTGAAATATTTTACTAATTACAGTTTTTTTCTCTATTGTTCCAGGTAATTCAAAAAGATGAGTCGATGCTGCAGATCCCTATTTATTTCAGATAAAGTCTTTATCAATCAACAGCACACCTACTACAAAGGCGGTAAGCAACGTAACACAGTTTTTGTCACATTTTCGAAATGCGTCCATTAAAATAATATCATGTAATCAAATATTCTCGATGACATGATATTAATATATAATGAAAATATCTTCCAAAAACGTTGTAGGGTTGTCTGTAGGGTTCGCATTTCCTGCGGGGTTGTGGGATAGAATCCCGCGGAATTTGCAGGATATCGACGAGGGGGAGTCAAATTGACATAAAATATAGTGGTGGAAGGCGTAAGGCGTGGAACTGGCAGAGGAGGGATGAAAGTTGACTGAATGCTGTACAAATGAGATCCCTGAGAAGTGTGTGGTAAAGCCATGTATGATCTTGTGATGAATGTGTAGATCCGCAAATAATGCAAGAAGTGTAATGATCAGGATTAAGAAAGGGACGCTCAGATGGTTTGGGGATGTAGAGCGAATAAGCGAAGAAATGAGTGTAAGGAGAATACATGCCGCAAATGTGAATGTTAGAAGAAGTCAGGGACATCCGAGGAAGACATGGCACGATGAAATGACTCACATACTTTAGTCGGGCAATGCCGAAAGTCAGAATAATAGAAGAGTATCTACGAATGTGATTGAGGCAAGGAGTGTGTGCCAAGACCGAGTTGTTGGCGGTCCGTCTTCTCTACTTACCCTTGCGGAGAAACGACATCATGGTAAGTTAGTTTTAATATATTTAACGGAGTAATATCTCATTTTAAGTAATGGAAGAAAAATGTCAAGGGCCGTGTAGAATATGTATGAGACGATATATGAAAGTGATTGATGTAAGGAATATGTGCCAAAACCGAGTTGTTTGGCTGTCCATCCTCTCTGCATACCGTTGCGGTGCGTGATGGTTAGTTAGTTAAATTAAGTATTTTTTCAATCCCGCAATTCCCATACATGAAAATCCCGCAAATCTGCGTGATCAAAAATTGCTCGAATCCCGCGGGATTGCGAGACGCGGGATAGCAACCCTAATTACTATACATACAAACAACAATGTTTTAAAACGCGAATGATTTTGAAAGTTCAGCATTCCACCTAATAACGTAATAAGTAATAAAATTACCGGTGTTAAGTTCCTACGCTCTGTAAGGCTTCCACTTATCCTGTTAGGTAGATATACTGGGATATCCTCTTTCCTCGAATGAAGCCATATAATCAACTTAAAACGTTCATTCTTCAATACAGAATGAAACTGATAGATTTGATAGGAAGGAAGGAAGTTAGTTAATTTAGTATCAGTTTCTAGACCGTCGGTATATGGTGCTGTCGTAAACTGGGAAGCCAATGAAAAAAAAACTGTTATATCTATTTACGTGTAACAAAAATAGCGTTAATCCCAGTGGTTTTGAATTACTATTGTCGTATTTTTATTGTATTAAAAAAAACAAGTTGGTGTTTCGTTATTGAAGTGAATTGGATTCCAGTGAATTGTGTACGTGTTAATGGCGTGTTTTATTATTATATTTTTGTTTTGTTTATGTACTGCCAATTTTATTTATATAATTGTTATGTATTATTTTAACCCCTCAGGTCTCGAGCATATTTTGTCAGGTGGTCAGATTATTTCGGTTTTGCAATAAAATCCAAATAAATGGAATATTTCTAAACGCATCCGAAAATAATTATTTTATGAAAGGTGATAAAATACTTACGCATTAAAATTTTATAATTCGTAATAAACATAATTTTTTTTTTTTATAAATTTTTAATGAAAAATATAAAATAGTTTTAAAAATCGCTTACTTTACGATTTATGTAACCAAAATTACTGATAACGAAAAAAATAAAAACAACAACATATTTTACTACACAAATGTGTTAAAAACGTTGATTTCACCCCTATTTTTTGTCGTTTCATCGATTCATGTAAGAATGATTAATAAAAAAATCACAAATTTTTTTAAATATTTTTTTTTCAAATTGCGTCGGAATCACCAACTTAATTTTTTTTCCAAAAATGTCTCTAAAATCATGATAATTTGAATTCCTTCATGGCCAATACCTGCATTACAAAATAAATCTGAAATAAATAAAATGTCACATATCCATACTAGAAATTTGCTATAAATTTAGATTTAAAAAAAACACTGTTCAGTTTTTTTTCGTTGTTAGTTTTTGGGGTGTTATGCCGTGTTGCGCTACCTCCTACTATAGCCGACGTTTCGGACAGCGTTGCAGTGTCCATCATCTGCCCTGATGATGGACACTGCAACGCTGTCCGAAACGTCGGCTATAGTAGGAGGTAGCGCAACACGGCATAACACCCCAAAAACTAACAACGAAAATGCTTTTGGCCGTGAAAATCTAAAAACTTAACTGTTCAGTTTGATTGGGTATTGTGGTCTCAAATTCCAAATCAAATTTTATATGAAAGAGGCCGCTAAGCCATTCGTCTTAATACCCTACGTGTATGTTATGTACAACGCATTTATATGACCTATAAAATGTACATAATCCTGCAGACCTTTTACTATTTATTATTCACATTACGTACATACAGGACCATTACTTACCTGAAAGGTCACTTGACCATTGAGATTAACACTGTCCATTAGAGAAATTTAGATACACTTCTGCAGAGGACATACGACAGTAATAAATAGAAATAACGATAACGACAATGACCTTTCCATGCAGTCTCATACTAAGAGATGTTCATGGTAAATACTTAGCGAATATAAATTAGAATTTAAATCATTGAAATGGGTAGTAGAATGTTCCTAGGTATTGACTATATATAGTATGTTAGAATTAACGGTGCTGAATTTGTACGTTAGAGTCAACGGGAATAGGGGTCAGATATTTTATTTGTTATAACTTGTGATTTACATTAACAGGAAAACCGGTCGCCAAGAAATTTGAACAAGAGGTATTTTACCAAATTGTTGATGTCATTGTGGATATTACTCCCCCAAATACTGAACGATAGGAACACTGCACCTCAGGCCAATAATCTTATCTTACTTAATATTATAAACGCGGAAGTTTGTATGGATGTATGTGTGTTTGTTACTCTTTCACGCAAAAATACTGAATGTATTTGAATGAAACTTTAAAATAATATAGCTCATACATCAGAATAACATATTGGCTAAAATCATAGACATATGAATATAAATAGACCAGAACAGAAAGGTGAGGGGTAGAAACCAACTACAGCGGGACGAAGGGCAGGAAGACGGCTTTGGTGATATGTGATTCGTCAAAACTCAATCTGACAGTATATGTATAGGCATCTCGCATTATAATATCACACTTTCGTTCTTAAAAGTAAACTCTGCCTTTGAATGAATATACCTTTTTATATAGGAGCGCGAATTGTTCGCCGCGTAATGAACACATTTGCGAAGTCCAAATATGCAAAGTAAGGTCGCCTATAAGGTCGACTTCAATATTTTGTTGCTGTATTAAGTGAAGACATTTTTATAAATGTTTCATAATTTACTTACCCCAGTAAACAGGGACGGGCACACGCCATGTATCTCGAGTGACAGTGTATGTTACAAAAATGATCATATTATGTGATCTGAATTAGCTTAAAATAGTGTAAAATAATGCTTGCCTATGGAATGTAATACGACAATTTTGTTTATTCTCTTTTTCACTTCTATTTTTACACGTTTTCAAAACACAAGCCACTATGTTTACCGTTTTATTTCGTAAAATGCACCGATGAGTGCTCGACGCTGGCTTGCAGAAGAATGATGACGTCACATTTTATAGATTAACGCGAAGCCATACACGATCCCAGCCGGTTCCAATGGAATGGTTCCAATGGGAGGGGGAAATAATACGCTTTTTTCGCTTAGGGCAGGTCTGCTAATATTCATGTCTATGGCTAAAATGTATAAAGCTAGCTAGGAAGGGGACGCGGGAGGGGAACGGGGACGCACGGGAAAGGTGATTCAGGGAAAAACAATATATTTATTTGAATATGGCATTGCAACGCATGCCGGGAACCAGCTAGTACCTAAATAAAATCGTCAAAATCGAGGTTTCGTATTCCCCATTTTTCTCCTTCAAAACTGGACCGATTTTCGAAGGAAAGAGGATTTTTTTTACTAACTGCATTAGAAGAAAACACTGTTTAAAAGTCTGAAAAGTTTGAAAGTCTGTACTTTTTGCTTTTTAAAAAAATGCATTGTATAGTTTGTATACTGGGCGTCTGTGATGGAGTTCAAACCCGACAATTTTAACGATTTTTTGAGGGTCCTAACTCCTATAAGGAGTAACTTGTCAAAAAAAACTAGCGTGTCGATTTGTATTAAAAATACATATTTGCACTAGTGTCAAAATCCAAAGTATTGGGGAATACGCTTGTATGGACAATAATATAGATTAATAATTTGTGTCTTAAAACCATGAATATTTATGACCGAGTGGGTATTTTTTACACATTACTGCTAAAATATAACTTTCTTGTTACAGCAACTAACATACCGACATATTATTTACATTTACAAATACATATTGTTAAGCCATTTCGAGCAACGTTTCGATTCTGAATTGTGGTGTTTCACCAGGGCGATACTGAGTATATCTTCCACGTTATTTAGTGTGGAGTGCTGTTAAAACACACAAAAGATGAAATACCAAGTACCTTATTTCATTGTCTATTTTTACTTTAACACGCACTTTTTACGCCCTCTTTAACAAACTGAAGTATGGCCCTCGAATTTAGCTTTCTTCGCTGTATTGTCTCGATGGCAAGAAGGTGATATTGCTGTGGGGGCGAGTGCGCTCAAGTGCGGGCTTGTCCCTCGCACTTTCAACATCAAATGTCTGTTTAAATTTCGGTTTACCACACCCTCGAGCGCTGTATGTTTAATTTTCGTTTTTTACGCGTTTTGTATTTTTTATTACGAGGGTGAATAATATACATATATTTTTTTGTTGGTAAATTTGATTTGATATAATTAACGAATTTTATACCTTCCTCCTTCCCATCTCCCTTAGTTTCACAACTCACAACATATATTTTATCTTTAATTCTCTAGTCCCATTGGCTCCAGGCAGTTGAGAGTGTGGAAAAATACAAGCTCCTTTGTTCATTTACATTCATACACATCTATTTTTATGCTATTTTCGACGGTTTACGTGATTAATTGATTTCGATGTTTGGCTACGAATAGAAGGTACGCTGGTTCAAATTTTGGTGTGCGCAAGTAAATTTAATTTGATTAATTTGCGTTTTTTGTAATTTATTAAAAAATAATAATATTATCACGTACGAAAATGTTTTTGCATAAGGCGCGGCGTCAGAGATGTACTCGAAGTTGGATTCTTAAATTTCAACCGTACAGATGCTAGGGTATTAATACTATTAGACTAGCGGTTAAAAAACCCCTCCGCAGGTTTTTGTTGCTAAGCCTTGTGGGCGGCTTTTAGTTCGGCTTCGCCTAGTTTAAGTGTTGGTGACCATTTTATAAATCCGGTAGGAACCGGTTCCAAAAATAGCCGGTTCCTCGAATCCAGTGACAGCTACTCACCGGGACAAATGTAGTTACAATAATAATCATATTATTATCAATCTCTCCATACCCGGAGAGATTCACGAAATTACAAATTCAATAATATCTAATTACGCCTGCCGGAGGACGTTCCTCACGCTAGCTGTTAAAGTGTTAAATGGCGCCATATTTTTTCATTATTGGTTACTTGCTTGAATTCGATTCAATTACAAAAGTAGCTTTTTAACAAACTTCAAGTACGAATACTATTTGCATAAGGCGTGACGTCAGAGATGTATTCGAAGTCGGATTCTTAAATTTCGACCGTCCAGTCGTAAGCCTATTAATAACGTCCGATAGTGTATTTGCGGCACGTTTCTGAGTGCTAGTAGGTATTTCACTTACTTTAGATATTTTCAGTATCGCCCCGGTTAAAGACCACCATTCATTTCCGACACCTCCAAACATCGCCTGTAAGTACAATATCCACAAGAATCTTAGTAAAAGAGTCAATACTGACTTATCAATAGAATTTCAGATTCATTTCTTCTAAATCTCCGCGTATTAATATTGCAAAGTGTTATTTACAGCAGGTTTCCTTTGAACGGAACAATAGGACTGCTTTGTTCGTTCGACATTCAGTTCTCCAAGCGACCCCTTCTTGCTCTTGAGCATTATTTGACAATCGCAGCTTGTAATAGTGCTTACGTGTCAGCTTTTATATTTCATCCCTTTGGTGTGGAGGCTCTATTTGTTGATAGAGGTGGAATTTAAGAAACTACCCCTTTTGCAGGATAGGGAATATCTTCAGACGACCAAATAAGATATATTTACTGCATTATGTCGATAATAAAACTTTTATTTATTTTTAACTTTATGAGTAAAATCTCAAATTATAATATTTAATTAAATGATGACAATATTAGCGAAACTCAATCAAAATCTGGAGACAGAAAAATCAAAAAAAGATATTGGGTCCACTGGGACTCGAATCCAGGTCCCTTAGCTTACATGGCAAGTGCTCTTCCGATTGAGCTATGGAACCCATTTATAATTCGGTCACTTTAAATGTAACATACCACGCACATATGTGCGTTTAGAAAATGAAGATAGTGTTGGTAGTTCTTAGTCGAAGTATGTTACATTAAAGGTGACTGAATTAGAAATGGGTCGGTTAATTTTTTTTTTTTATAATTTTTATTTCATTAAATTTTCGATGAAAGTACAATAAGATTTTTCATTGAATAGTTACTGTTAACTCAAAAAAAGTTAACTCTAAAATGATGCAAAATTGCATTCTCTATTGGCCTATATTTTGTAATTCAAAACACAAATAAAAAAGTAGCACATATCCATACTGGATATTAAGTGCACCTTTTAACAAAAAAAATAATTTTTCAGTTTGCTTAAGTATTTTGGCGTAAGTTTTGAATTAATAATGCCCAGCAACCATTCATCTTAAATTTGGCTTTCGTATTAACAAGAGTTCAAACTATCTGGGGCCAGTAGGACTATGTCACTCAAAATGTGTAAAGTTGGGATTCTGATTTAGTTGGTCGAGGGGTGGAAGATGGAGATGGGAAAGAAAAAGATTGCCAAGTACCTGTACGAGTTGTTGGCACACTCTGAAAAATATCAACAATAAGTTTTCTAGTCGCTTTCAAGAATTTCCATTCTTCGAAGCACATTGCACAGGCCAGCGGAGATGTGGAATTATTTTCAGGCTTTGTTGGACACTGTAGAAGGCACCGTTCTATATATATTCGAAGGCTTTGTGTTACTTGAAAGCCTTTTCGACAATGCTGTTTTTTAAAGTTCTCTATTAGAACGTAAACCACAGATTTTAATCGGCGATTACTGTGCTTTTAGTAGAAATCTAGATATTGGTGACATATTTTTTCAATTAAAATCTATGAACGTTGTTAAGTAAAGGGCGTTGCTATCAGAGATGTTGGGGTTACTAGTGCAAGACCAATCATCGAGGTTGGATTATGTTTTAGGTCAAGGATTCTTAGTAAGCATTCAAAAATAAGAAAAAGAAGATTGTTTGAAAGGGACTTACGTAAATACGAATGTTAGAGGAAGCGCGCTAATATAAAAAAAAAACTATTATAATTAAGCGAAATTTGTGAAAATATCTAATGAAACACCACGATTCGTTTAAAATAGAGCAAGAATGTCTCGACACATATATCAAAAGTAGCATTTTAAGTTACACTGTGAATTTTTTATACCTTTAACATGCCAAATAACGGAACAAAATGTGTTTTTAATATAATTACTGTTTCAGCTAGGCGAATCTCCAGATGTTCAATTTATCTTCAAAAAGAACATATTATATTTTTTTAAATAATTTAAAAACTTAAAAGCGAAGGAAATTGTGTTAGAAATCTGTAGAAATTCGGATTGCGGGGGCTTTTTTACGTCAACTTTACACAGTAGGCTCGAAGAAAAAATCCCTCAGGGCCTGCATTATCTTTGGGGATGCTATATGAAGTTCTGGGAAGGAAAAGGTTATGAGGGGTGAGTAGAAACATGGGGGTCAATGCGTATGATACAACAATACGAATCCATCTTACGAGTCGATTTAGTCCGACTGTGTAGGTCTAGGTTAGGCCTCCCTCAAACAGTCTCTCCAGATCCGACCCGCCACTCAGTAGGCGGGCAAACGAATTCGCCGCCAAGACCTAGACAACACATGATCCCGTGACCCCGGGCAACCCTGTTAATTCATCAAACATAGTGAACCATTTGGGGTGACCTACGACAGGGGTGTTTCTTATCCAATAAATGGCGGTACACGCACCCGCACGAATTGAAATGGCTTAATAGGTAAGGTTGAGTTAGGTTTGTTAAAAAAGCCAATAAACGCTTCCAGTATTTTTGATGGTATACATTTTTTTCACTTAGTTTTCGATACAACAATTCCCTTGTGATTTTAAAGCCCACTTGAGATGTTTCAAAGCCAGATGCTATCAGCTTCTCCCATTCCCACCGTCACACAGTGCTGCGTTCCTATACAAGACTAGGGACAAAATTTAAAAAAATATATATTTAATTTTTAATTTACTGCGATTACACAGCTACATTTAAAAAAAATTTTAAAACAATTTAACAATTGAATTTTAAAGCAATAACGGTTTAGACTCAGTAAAATAATTTCCCTCAAGACCTATGTCATCTTGGGGGATCGTGTGTGGAGGGTTTTTTCAAGGAAAATAAGAATAGGAAATTCTGGGAAGGAAATAGGTTTGAGGGGTGGAGTAGAATCTGGGAGTCAGACGTATGAATCCAAACCTTCAATTGCGGTGCAAGGCGATGGGTAGAGGGTCCGCGGGTGGATAGGTCAAAGGACCTCCTCAACCAGTCTCTCGATCTGGCCCTCGACGCAGCAGGTGGGCAGACACATCGGTCGCCAAACCTTAACAAACCTCACCTCAGTCGCCAAACGTTGTGAAACACTTGGACTAAACTATGTTAGTGGTTTTGGTTATCCAATAAATGGTTTCCGGTACGGCGTTACCCATAACCTCCCCAGGGGCGTTCACAGAAAATTTAGTGAGCTAGAGGGCTTAGACTGAAAAATACAACATTATTGACATTATTGATGTAGCTGAAATATATTATTTTGTTTTTCAAAATTTAAATTTTTTGTATGAAGATTTTTATCTAGCCTAGGCATACCTATAGGTATGCTTACCCTGAATAAAAAATCTTCATACAAAATAATGAAATTTCGAAAAAAAATAAAAATCATTTTCAGCTACAACAACATCATTTACGTCGAATTTTTCAATCTTAGCACTCTAGCTCACTAAAAACTCTGTGCACGCCACTGACCCTCCCCCCAAAATGAATGTGATGCAGATTTACCAGTTTCCCGCTTTTACTGCGAAATTACGGATACCAAGTACCTATATGTTTTTCAAATATTGTTCATAGATTTATGCGGGACCGCAGCACTGTGCACTACCTCTCATTCGGTCCTTAGAGCGACAGGAACCGGCAGATTCAGATTCCGGGTGCTTCAGAGACTCTCGAGAGACTGTAGATCGTCGGGATAGGACACGTAGCCCGTGACTTCTCGCGCTTTTCGGTCCCCCATGAGACCCCACTTCCTCCTTCCCACCTAGTCTTATTATTGCTTATAATATTTAATTTTAGTTTAAAATCGTGCGTGTCTTTAATAGAGATTTTAAAATATCTCTCCATGTTTGAAGTTGCATATTGATGGCATCAAGGTACAGTGCGCTCATCGTTTTCAGGGATGACATGATCCGTAAAATTTGTATGGTTTACTCGTGGATATTGGAATCAAAGGAGCAGGGGCGTGCACTCCATATAGGCACATAAGCACTGCCTACCCTGCCGTATTTGTAAAATATAAGCAGGTAAATAAAATTATAATTTACAAAATTATTGCTAAAAATAAATACACACTTTCAAAAATAATCTACACGCGCGCCCTCCGACTGCCTCACTAAAATGTGGCCTAAGCAGGAATTATTTCTGACTAGAGGTAACTTCATACAAGATATAATTCAATGTTTACGAAATTCACAAAGCATCGAGTAGAACTGTCGTTTTGAATTTGCCACTATGATGTATTTTTGTTAGTATTAAGCAGTGCTTTCTAGAACTTCTTCTTGTTATATATTTCTATCAAATAGTTGTCTTTCATAAATGCTAATTGTCGGTTCAAAAACGTTTGTCGTACTTTAATTCTGAAATTATCTGATGAAATATGGAAATTTTAACATGTGAAACATGTTGTATTTTCCTACTTCCTACCCTGATCAAAAACTCTGTGCACGCCCCTGCAAAGGAGTATATGACAAGTTTGCGAGCCGATCATCGCTGTCTTTATTTTTATTTTATTTTATTTTAAATACATAAACGGCTATACTGCCTTTTATAAATAAACATATAATCGAGTACAAAAGTAAGAAAAATAAAATCATTACATAATAGTAGTTTTAAACTTAAAAATAACATACAATCATTTTGTGTATCACAACAAAAAATAACAAAAAAAGAACAATGAGAAATATCATCATTTCATTTCAACATTTAATGAAAAATAATTTTTGAGTGCATGTTTATATTGCGCTAATTTTAAGAAATAAATGTCGCCGATGTTAGCATGTTCATTTCCCAACATGTGTAATCGACTGATTGGTGAGTAATAATGTGATAATGTATGTGTGTTATTATAGTAGAACGGTAGAGTGAGTCTATTGTTAGCGCGACCAGGGCAATGAAATCGTATTAGTTCTATTAAATCAGGGGTATCCAGGACCGAGTGAATTATTTTATATAATATTAATAGATCGCAGATTTTTCTGCGATCTGATAAATTTACGAGATTAGTCCAGTTTAATAACAAATTATAGTCCACGGATTCTCTTGGAATACCTAATTTAAAATTAATATACCTAAGGAATCTATGCTGGACTTTTTCAATCGCTTGAATATGCATATTGTAATGTGGAGCCCAAATCGTAGAATTATATTCCAAAATGCTTCTCACTAGCGTTATGTATAAAATGCGAATAGTATCAATGTTACAAAATTGTTTGGTTATTCTAATAATAAATCCTAAAATCTTCATTGCTCTATTAATAATATTAGTTATATGGCTAATAAATGTAAGTTTTGAGTTAAAAATAATACCTAGATCATTTATTGTTTCTACTGAGTTTAATATAATTTTGTCAAGATTATATTCATAAATGGTCGGTTTCTTTATTTTATAAAATCTCATTATTTGACATTTACTAATGTTAAGTGCCAGTTTATTGCTTATACACCAATTAAACAAGTTGTTTAAATTTTTTTGTAAAATTATGCAATCAGAAGTATTTTTAATTTTTTTATATAATTTTAAATCATCAGCAAATAACAGGATATCAACATCGGAAAAAACGTCTACAATGTCATTAATAAATAAAATAAACAGTACTGGTCCTAAATGGGAGCCCTGTGGCACACCACTAGTGGCAGAAAAGGCATCCGATATTACGTCATTTAACTTTACAAACAGTTGTCTATTTGTTAAATAACTCTCTACCCATTTAAGAAAGTTCCCGGTTATACCCATACTCCTTAATTTATTTATCAATATTTTAATGCAAACTTTATCGAATGCCTTGCTGAAATCAGTATATCGTCGCTGCATACATAATATGAACAATGTGAGCTTTAGTACATTCTGAGATAATCGATAAAAACTGTTTAAAAAAATAACGAAACGGAAAACGAAAGTTCTATTTATGAACAAAGTAGGAAAAATACATTCCATTCAGTAAAAGAAAATAATATTTGCAAATATTATTTATTTCATATCAGAGAATCGCATTTGAATGCGATTTTGCTCACATGGTTCATATTCTGTGCACAGTTTTCGTCACATTGTTCATTTTCAATAGCAGCTGTCAAAATATTTCTTCAAGTCCTGTGTTTTTTTTTTTTACATGAGCCCCACTCAGGAAAATAATTTCTCTCAGGGCCTTATGTCATCTTTGGGGATGCTGTGTGGAGTTTTTTTTTAAAGATGGTAGTTCTGGGAAGGAAGAGGGTTTAAGGGGTGGGTAGGAATCTAATGTCTTTTACCAGTTTTAACTGTTGCAAATGCCTGAATTTGGATTCTGATAGAGGAAGGGGTTTGGTGAATAGAGGCAATGGTGGAACATAGCCAGTCTTGCGGCGTTGGAGCAACTCCAGCCCATCATTCGACTGGTCTAACTTATAAAGGATATTACCCGACGATAAGTATTTAAGAGCTCTTAAATCAGTGACAACAGGATCCCCTACTTTCCCGGTCTCAAAGATATTAGTTTTGTGTTCAATGTTTCGTAATTTAAAAAAAAGTCGAAGTGGACATTTTTTATATTGTATGCCTATTTGGGTCAAGCCATTTGCATGCGAGATAAATAATCGCTTGGAGAATATATTGGCGGGTGGAAGTAATGCTCCAGCACCGAATGGACATTGTCGGCTTCCATCATAGTATGGTCCTTCTCCAGAAAAAAAAAGTTCTATTGTGAAGGATGACATTCTTATACTGTGGGGGCATGTTCTCCACATAGTTGATTATGCATCTTATGAACTCATTAGCGGTCACACTTCCATCTGCTTCATGTCACGCATAAATAGTGATATCTGCATGTTCAGGACATATAAAGTGAAGTTGTGGAGTTGAATTTTCTGTTTGTAATAACAGCAGACGCCGGTAGTTTGGGACTATGGACTTGAATAAAAGTCCATTGCGACAACTAACAACTGGGTTCTTCGTAAAAATTACACTTCGTTTTTACAATTATACAAGAAACAACCTTATTTACATCTACAAAACCCAGAGTTGAAGATACTGAAATGGCTTCTTCAGCCATGTTTGGTGGCTAGATCTGATTACCCGGGTACTTCCCCATCTTCCTCTTACTCCTCACAACATACCCAAATTGGGGATGCCATAATCTCACTGGCTCCGGGCGGGAGTAGTTGGGACTTGGGACTCTTCTGAGGTTTTCAGGTTATAAAAAAATAGGTTATTAGGTTCTAAGTTTGGGTAAGCTAAGTCCGGTTAGTGGCTGAGTTGGCATCGCGTTTGTGTTCCACCCAGGCGTCGCGTCATTCGATTCCTCGGTTTGCTCCATCACGACCCAAGCAACATTTTCCACTTTCTGTGGTGGTAGCAGGAAATTTTCAAATATTATCAGGTTATTCGTAACCCGGGAATGTCTGTCTTTCTTTAAAAAAACAAAAAAATATATAAGTAATTCACGCATATTTGGACTGAAACGGAACTCATGCAAAAATGCATCAAAGGAATCGTTTTATATGGTAAATTTTGACTTTGAATAAAAAAGGAATTTGTATGCATCTTTACCATCTATCCAAACGTAATTAGGTTTCTTGCAGTAATTTAGTTTGAAATGCAGTGTAATTTCCAAAATCTGTGCTTAATAAAAGTGTGGCGGCTAGTGGAGTACCTATCATCTAATATTTTAAATGCATTATTTGCCAAGTAAAATTCTTACAATTTGAAATTAGGACGAAACCAAATTTAAATTGAAACGAAATAATGTTTTTAAATGTTCTTAAATAATGATGCAAGTGTTAGTAATAGGCAATATTTAGGAAAAACATGTGTACGGAGTAAACAGTTGAGGCCAAATACTAGCAATACAATAAATAGCGACGCTTGTAAAAGATTACAACTTTAATTAAAAAATTTTAAAAATGGCCAGAGTTCGAAATTAACCTAAATTTGTGCTATTTTTCACCCCTACATCTAAGGAAATTTCCATAGACATACCAACCCTGGTGTAATCGTAGATGTAAAATATGAACCATGTGACCGTAGACGCGAAAACAAGCGCACATTTAATATGAACCATGTAAAATAAGTTCACATTGTTCTTATTGAGATGCAAAATTTTGACTGTGTGCAAATGATTCATTTTCTATCTCCTTAAATATTGGTTATTATTACATGGTTCATATTGTAGAAGGTGGAGAAAAAAAAACTAGAAAAAACTGTATATTTAGTTCATTTTCGTCAAAAACGTCACATTGTTCATATTATGTATGCAGCGACGATATATCGAGTCTACTTGACATTTATCTGCAAAGGCATTCGCTATAAAGTTTTCATATATCAGTAGATTTGTCAGAGTTGATCTATTCTTCATGAAACCGTGTTGAAACCTTGTTATAATCCCATTTAATTTAAAACTAATTTTATCCAAAATAATTTTTTCAAATAGTTTAGGAATAGTTGACTGTATACACACAGGTCTATAGTTGCGTATATCGCATTTGTCACCTTTTTTAAATATGGGTGTGATGTAACTATTTTTCCATGCAATTGGAAAATATCCCGATGACAATGACATATTAAAAATTAAATAGAGGGGATACGACAAGGCATGTATACAGTGTTTCAATAGAATTGGTGGTATTTTGTCAGGACCCGAACTTTTTTTTATATCTAATTTGTTAATATGGGTTTTAATTTCATTTATATCAATGTGAATATTAGAAATTTGTAAATTGATGTTAGATGAAAAAAAAGGAATTTCACTATTATCAATTGTGTTGTCATATACATCTTTAAAAAATGAAGCAAATAAATTAACAATAGTTTCTGCATTATTTCCATTTATGCCGTTATAAAACATGCTAGCAGGTATATCTATTTCATTTCTTTTTAATGACTTTGAGTACTTCCATAAAGTGTTGATGTCATTATTTGCAATTGAATTTTCCACATTATTTAAGTATTCTTTGTAACAATTTTTAGAAAGATCGTGACATTGTCGACGAATTGAATTGAATTGAATATAATCTTTAATTGATTTAGAATTTTTGTACTTTTTATGTATTTTCTTCTTCAAAAGAGTCTTACGACTAAATGTAAATGCGAGCAACAGTAGTTCTAGTGAAGGTACATACAATGTCAGCGACACGAGTTGTGCTCAGGGTGCGGCACTGAATATTATTGTAAACCTGACATTTTTGCGTTTGCATTAACATTTGTACACAGTTGACATTTGTCGTATGAGAACGGGTTGTTTCTACGACTCGTTCTTGAATTCAACAGATCGGCTGTAGAACGATTTGCCGGCCTCTGTGTCTCCTCCCTCCTAAAACATTGGTCTCTTCAGGACTCAGGTTCACTCCTTCCTAATAAGTTCAAAGTTCACATAAGCCCCGAGGGAATAATTTTTATTATTGTGTGAAGTTAATATAAAAAAGAAATTTTCTCGTTTAATTTTTAAAAATGTAAAATTTAAAAAAAATCCTCTAAGGTGCAAATTTATAACTGATAATTAATTATTCAATCGAAATAAGTTAAAATACTACCTTCTGAGATTTTAAAATTATAATTGAAATTAAAATTAAGTATAATATCAATTTACGTTCTTTGTATCAGTTTAAATTTTAACGCATCTTTGCATGACTGTTAACAGTGAGTCGACTGTACAAATTATCAAAAAACCCGTTCAAGTGCTCACTTCCCTTTTTACTTTACGTTTATCTATATTGCATTACAAGCACACGTGTACACGTGTGGTGCGGAGCGGCACTTAACACTAAACAGTCCCTCAAGTACTGAATCTGGATAGCCGGGAGCGTAACATCAGTTCGGCAGCACGCACGGATCGTGACTACGTGACGTTGAAGACGCGATTAAATCTTAAATATTATTGAATGTGGATTATGCAAAGTGACGTTCGTGAAGATTTGCTCGTAGATAGTGTTGCCAGTATGTTATTCAGAAGCATTAAATTAATTCAAAATCAATATCTTTAGATAATATTATCTTAAGAGGAAACCGGGTGGCGTTTTCTTCATACATCTTTGGATTTTGATACTAGTGTAAATGTTTTTTCAAGTGAAACTTCTTTAGCACCGTTGTGATTTATAACTTGATGAAACGAATAAGCGAAACTAAAAACAAGACAAACACAAGCATCTATAGGCTCTAGCCTGCGAGAGAATGAGATAGCATAATCGGTATCCTCTTTGTGCGGTGATTCGTAGCCTCCCCACTCTTGTCTATTTTAGTTTTCTGAAGGTTTCACTATTACCGCGTGTGTACTGCACACAATTTTTTTTTTTAATATAATATGGATATCGACTGGAAGCTTGTAGTGCTATTGCTTTTTATGATAAGTTACTTCTATAGGAGTTTAGGACCTTCCAAAAATTATTAAAATTGCCTGGTTTGGACGCCATCAACAGACGTTCAGAATGCAAACTGGACAATGTATTTTTTTTTAAAAGCAAAACATACACTCATAGAATATTTTGTCACAATTTTTCGTTTCATCGAGTTTCAAATCTAAGGGTGCTAAAGAAGTTTTCATTTAAAAAAATCAGAGTGCTGCAGTTCACACGCGGTAGAAGTGAAACCTTCAGTAAACTAAAGTACCTAGATAATAGTGGGGAGACTACGAAAAACCGCACAAAGAGGAGACCGATTATACGATCTCATTCTCTCGCAGGCTAAATCCTATAGACGTGTGTGTATCTTTTTAGTGTCGCTATTTTTCGTTTCATCAAGTTTCAAATCATGACGGTGCTAAAGAAGAGTTTTTACTTCAAAAATCGCAAAAACCACCGTTTTAATGCCGTGTTTGTCAACGTACCTACATGATGAAGGGTTTAGTAGACATAAAACAGGCGTAAAAGATTGCAAATTTATTTGTTTAAAAAACCAATGATGTGTTATGGAGATTGGATGCTGCTCGCTTACAGTACATATATCAATTTGTAAATCTGCCTCTGAATAACCTGTCGCCAGCCCAGTTACTTCCGTTGTTACGAGGAGATGCCAAAGGATGTTACCTATTGGCACCCATATTTCCGCTTCCACCCCTGATTCGGTGGGGTATTTCGCACAGAACATAAAAATCGGCGTATTACTGTTACGATCGGTGCGGAGGTGGCGACAGCGGTTGTCAACCTTGTCGATTTTTTGTTTGAATATCTATTTACGTCGAATAAAAATGTCCGAAGTTTAAAACGTGTCTCTACTAAGAAGGATATTGGTATCGTGTTTGATAATAGGCGACATTTCACGCTGTTATTGAAATTACCAAGGGCTCGATTCTCCAATCGAGGCCGCTCGCAATCGCCATCGAAATTACATGTATTGGCCGACTTTGCTATTCTTGAGTCTCATCGCAGCTGCATACTTAGACGTCATACGTCAAATGCTATACCACTCGAACAAAGAGTGGGTCGAGCCTGTGACACCGACAAAACTGTCAAAATCTGGTACATTCTATGTATTCTAATCTAAACTTCCCGCGGGTTCTTCGGATGACAGGCATTGTATATTTATACCAAGTTGTATTAGGTTCCATATAATGGCTGATTTACCGGCAATATTGGCTGCAATACATAACGTAGAGCAAACTGAAGCAGATGCTTCGAGACCAACAAGAACGCATCGCTAGTCGATAGTTTTCACATGAAAATTAATCTGCTGCAATATAGTTTTGCAGGTGTTAATAGCCTTAAATTTATTTTCCGCGGATGGGTTACTCGGTTACTCACTATTTTTGATTTTGAGTAATATACCCGCCAGTGATTTCGAAGGAACTGCGATGAATGCGATCGTAAATTTCAAATTCACACCATAGAAACGTCGAAAACATCAGAAACATAGACAATATTCACCGGTCTGCCAATATAATCATCTGTTCAACCCTTTGACAAAAAAATACGTATAAATTAAACATGCAACAAAGTTCTTCGAGAAGACGGATGGCTTTTCTTCCGTGGATGGCGCATAACGAATAATTCTTAATCGCTATTGGAGAATTATGCCTCAGTAGTACACGGTTGATTGAGAATGTTGGGTTACATCCTACGCACTGCGAGGAATTATAGCGACACCCGCATTCTCAAATTGTTCTGTTCATTTCTTTGGTTAGGAGTAGACTTGAGAGTGGGTCGGTGGTTTGGAATTAGAGTTTGGATGAGGCGAGGTATTCAATCGTGCTGGAGAAGGTTTAGTACTTCTCTACCTGAAGGAGTATGGCTACTATCCGTGAATCTACCCTACTGACCTTCTCTTAGGTATTCTCGGAATGAACCATGTTCGGGTCTGTGGGATGTGCACATTGCTTCATGTTTCTTCAGACTGATTCGTGGATGGTTCGAAAACTGGACTATCGTGGAGAGCATTCGTTTCTATGTTCCCGATGGTTATAGCCATCACCGACAGCACAGACTGTTCTATCTTCCAACTTGCAGGATTAATGGTTGTGCCAGTGGGGAGAGCTATCTCATTGAATAGAATTACTTGGGATATTGACAAATTTATCATCAATGAAGCGGAGTTTAAACGGCAAGCTTTGTGGTAGCTCATATAAAACCTGTTTTTTTATGTCTTCAAGCGAGTTCCTGGCGTGCGTTGTAATGCCACTTAAATAAATTGTGTCTCCCTGCATGTCCTTTCCCATTCGTTCACGTTCCCTCTCGCGCCCCCATTTCCGCGTACCTCTTCCACCTTCCCAGACTTCCTCCTTTCTTTGAACCCCCTCTTCATCGTTCTCTTCCTGACTCCCAAATTCCCCTCCCCCTCCCTCTTTCGCTCCCTGCCCGCATTCGCAGGCGTGCGCACAACAACTCACCAAAGTTCAATCGCAATCGGATGTATAAATAGTAAATAATATATGTACAAATGTATGCATAAATAGGAAATAATTTCATAATGCCAGAGCTCACTATTATATATAGAGACCATCGTGGGTATGCGCACATCAATTCACCAAAGTTTCATTTCAATCGGATGAATGGTTTAGGAACGCATAAGAGACAAACAAAGAAACCTTAATTTTTATGTTTCATTTACTTTTACACCATCTCTTTTTTCAGACCGATTCCCATATTATAGAGACCATTGTAAAAGACAAAAATTTTCGATTTACACGATCGCTATTATCATCTCTATTTTCATATCTAAGATTTCAGTTGGCATCACTGCAAACAACAAGGTTCACGAGTAGTGATGCCAACCGAAATCGTAGATATGAAAATAGAGATGAAAATAGTAATCCAGTAAATCGAAAAATGTTGTCTTTGATCTGGAGATGATTAAAAACGGCTATTTGGCTGATCTAAATTAAATTTAATTTAAATCTAAGAAATGTGGTAAATAAAAAGGATTTGAAAAAGGTTTACTACGCATTATGTCATTCTCGAATTGAATATGGAATTATAGGATGGGGATTTACATACAAAACCTGAATACAATTCAAAAAGGAATCATAAAGACCACACTGAAAGTAACTATTAGAACACCTTCGGTTGAAATATTCAGTAGCTTTGACGTACCAAATGTACAAAAAATATATGCCAAAAATATATTATTGAAGCTATTCAAAAATACTGAATCCTCTACTAGACAGTATATCCATCACACTAGATCGAATAAAAATGACATAAACATTCCAAGTTATTAAACCACATTCGGACAAAGAAACTACACTTATTTTGCAACTAAACTCCATAAAATTCTTCCCCAAGACATAAAATTAATAAAAAAATTAATGAGCACAAATCAAGAATAAAAATATGGCTGAAAGAGGTCAACGAAAACACCCTAATGAAGACACTAAAAACGACATAGAAGACAAGTCCGCCTCGGCACAGGAACCCCTAGTGAGGAGGACTAAGAAATACAACATCTTTACCTAACATAACCATTATATTTTGTATACTTATGGAATTATTTTATATTGTAGCTTAAATAAAAAATTAGAAAAATAAAACAAATTACTTGGACTGATTTGTTGAAAATTGACAGAGAAATTAATTATTTCATTTCGTATAAAATATTTTTTGTTTAAATTAAAATAAAAGGGTTGATAAGATGTTTCTCAGAATATTACCATGTCTCCTTTACGCGTGATGATTCCTTTTCAATAAACAGTTTCCCCATCAGGTATCAGGTATTTATAGGTGGGAAGAGGTAGCAAAGCAACCACCGTGTGGATATTTGGAACCCCCTGATTACTGCGCGGTCGTAAATAGGCATCACGAAGGCTGTACAACTACACACATACCAGAAATAAACTTACCTTTTTGATTCAAAATTAAGAAAATAAGTTTTAACCACTTTTATTGTTAAAATAAGTTACATACAAAGGCAGGTCAATAAGTCCGTGACTTTTTAAAGTAAAACTTCTTTACGCACGCTCAACTTGGGGTGTAAGCTGGTTAATGCTTTACGAAAAGTGTGATGCGAACGGTAATCGATGCGAACGGTGATCGATGCGAACGGTGATCGGGCGAGGTAAACAGTCGGGCCTTTACGCACGCTTGACTTGGGGACTGATAAGGATAAGGATGAGGATAAGGAGGGTAAGGATAAGAGGGAGATATAAAGTTAGTGAAGTTTTACTTCAGTCGCGTGGTCTAAATCTAAAGCACACTCGTTTTTTGAAAGAAATACAGGTTTTCGGAAAAAATATCATTTTATTTTCAACATAGTCTCCTTTGAGCGCTATACAGTTTTTCCAACGTTTTTCCAAGGGGGGGGGGGGGGGTCTAGATTGGAAGAAAAACTGCTCACGTAATTAATGGATACCCCCTAAAAAAACTAAGTTGAAAATATGTTATGTATCAGTTTACTGCTTGTACCACCAGTTTCTGGACACCGTAGATATGTGTATTTCCTCTTTGATATTTTTTTTCTTTTCGCATTTTTTATTTTATCTTACCTTGTTTAAAAAAATAGTTGTTTTTATATTCTACAAATACCATTATTGTACGAAAAAAAATAAAACCTAATAATAATGAAGTCTGTAAAGAAATCAATAAATGAAAGTAACATTTTGGATACCCTGTAGCAGGGGGGAAGGCGGGTTGGCAATAAGGAGGGGGTGGGGAGTTAGAACCTGTGCAGACTCGCGACAGTCTCCCGGAATAGAAACTCGGTTGTTTTATCAATAAGAAGCCTTTCTTACTTTATGTATATTTCCAGAGATAATAAATTCCTTCCCAATGACAATGTTGATAAATATTCTGTAGAGTCGACGCTGCCTTGTTTTTAAAATACGTATTTTTTTACATTGAATGGTAGTTTACAAAACAATTATTACGAATATAAATATATTCCAACTGATTTAGGTAAATACATCGATCAAATAAAGATTATCGTTGTAAGGTATTTAGCAAATATAAATTCAAATTTAATACGTGAAAACTGTACTTGTTTTTTATGTGAGCAACTGCTCTCAACCGTCTGGAACCGGTGAGACGTTGGTATCCTCAATTGGTGTAAGTTGTGATGAATGAAGTGTATGGAGGGGGAAGAGGAAGTTGTGGAAGTTCCTGGCTATTCAGATTAGGTCACCAAACACGGCTGAAACCATTTTTAGAAACGTTTCAATTCTAAATAGTGATATCGAGAGTATCTTCCATTCTGGGACACGCCGCAAGTGGGGAGTGACAGTTGATCATTTAGGACCTATTGAAATATTTTTCTTTAAAGTATGATAAACTAGAAATACTTCAAACAAAATTCAATCTCAAAATCATGTCGTATTTTGTTATTCACGCATGCTTCTTCGGAGAGTCGAAATTATTGTTAGTAAAAATAATTTTACAGCGGATTTCCACTCAAGATGCCTTCAGAAATCAGTAAATAGATAATGAGTGCAGTTCTTGCAAACTTTGACACCTCAGAACAAGATAACGTGAAGTTAGTACTCTAACCAACCAAAGTGACGAACTAACTAACCATCACGCCGTTTCCCCGCAGGGGTAGGTAGAGAGGACGGACCGCCAAACAACTCGGTCTTAACCCTGCAGTGGTCGCGCTCTTAAAAGTAACGCCGGTGGTCGCGTGGATTACATATGTAGGCCATTTTTAAACAAGCAAAAAAATAAGTGAAATTATTTAAAATTATTGTGTATTTATGTTTTAATCTTATAATCTAAGCATTGTTTATTAGAAATAAGCAACATATATATTAGACATAACTTCTATGTTTTTCACAATTAACCAAAACATAAATGACTTCTTTTTTAAACCAAAAATTACGTCTTTTACTTTTATTGATATAACGAAAAAAGTAAAATAAAAATAACAAATACAAACTTTCTAGCTAATTTCTAAGCAGGTTAAAATCATAGAATGATTAGAAAAAAATATTTCATGCAAAATGTGTTACATAATTGGTCGCGCGGATTACAGGCGTAGGTAGACCATCGACTTTGCGGAGCTCCTGTAACACAATCACGCATTGATTGTGACCAGCGCTGAGCTGAACGCGTCCGTGTTTTATCCAACTTAAAGTACCTACACGGAAGATAAAATGATTCGCGCCACCCGCATTTGAGGAATCTTTAATTTTGCACGAGTGGATTACATATGTAATCCACGCTACCACTCCAGGGTTAACAAACACTCCTTTCCTCATTAACATTCATACGGCGTCTCATACATACTCTTCTATTATTTTTTACTCTTGACATGGCCCGACTCAAGTATCTGATTAATTTGATCGTGCCATGTCTTCCCCGGGCGTCCTCGACTTCTTCCACCATTTTCATTTACGTCGTATATTCTTCTTACACTACTTTCTTCGTTCTTTCGCTCTACATCCTCAAACCATCCGAGAATCCCTTTCTTAATCTTACTCATTACGCTTTTAAATCACACTTGCATTCTTTGCGGATCTCCACATTTCTCATACGATCATACATGTTTTTCTCACGCATGCGCCTCGGGGATCTCATGTCAACAGCATTCAGTCTACTTTCAACCTTCCTTCGCCAGTTCCATGCCTGGGGTAGGTACCAGCACTCCACTGTGGACTGCTAGCTTCGTTTTCTTTGACAGTTTTTTTTTATTAGCGCCAACGGCATTCAGTCCTCCATTAATGGAGTTACCTGCATTTACCATTCTTTCAATATCTCTAACAGCCTTCTCATCTCCTGTAAACATGTTACCCAGATACACAAACTCATCCACCTGCTCCAAGTGTTCATCATTCACAACTAAATTGCACAATGTTTTCGTACTCTCTATTTCAAATACCGTGACTTTAGACTTTGTTACATTCATCATTAACTCGTTCTTCATACGTACTTCGTTCAAACAAAGTACGTATGAAGAGACAAAATTTATCAAAATGACTCCCAGTTGTTTCTAATGTATCTCACCAACTCTTCGTTATAACATCTGCGTCACTTCAAATCTTTTGAAATTACCGTTCAGCCTCTTTTGTGATGTAAATAGATTTACAATTGTGTCGGATTAAAGTTCTTCCATTGTCTGTAGTGCTGTATTTTCGACTCCTAGGACCTAAACGCGTTGTTAATCCTGCCAGGAATGAAGGAGTGCGGAAGAGTAACAACGTCTTCCATCTATTATTATTGTATGGGGTTATTCAGTCGAAACAAAATGCAAAGTCTTGCGTCTTACGTATCTAGAAATATACAAAATGTGTATTATTTGTGGTCTTGTGTGCAGGGCCGAATCTGTCAATCAGTGATGGGCGTTTTACACAATGATTTTGAAACCATATCGAGACACAAAAATCTTTGCTTTCCACGTTCATTATTTTCATCCACAGGGCTTTGTTCTCGATTTCGTACAGATTGTTGCTATTAAAGAAGAAATAATGTTTTCGGTTTAATAATGTAGGTAGGTACTTAATAAGATAACGGTGACCTTTTGTTTTTTGACCTACATATTTTTCTTGCGTTATGTATCAAATTATAAGCTATTTTAATACCTCCGATATTTTAGTCTACGATAATACCTTTAATAATAAGTTGGATTGGATATCAAACGAATTTGTTTTGTGTCCATAATAGACACTAAGTTATATTTTGTGTATGTATGTACACGAGGCGTAGCATTTATATTTTATTTATCTATTAATCTTTGGGAAATCAACAGTTTGTTGATGCTTATAATTTTTACATTTCCAGCATTATACCAAAAATACAATTAATTATGGTTTTCCTCCCTGTGACATGAAAATATCAGAATTAACATCGAATTATAAGAAACAAAATCCATAATGATAAAAATGAACCGCTGAAATGTATGTACGCGCATAACTTCAGAACGATTGCACCAAATTGGATATTTTTTTTGTGTTTATTGTTATGACAAGGTTTGTATAAAACTTCTGGCGAGCTCTGGCATTATTAAATTTGCAATAGGTTGCACGCGAGCTGTTTGAAAACTGAATGTACCGGGACTGAATGTATGGAATGCGGGAGGGGTTAGGGGGGAGGGGAACTCGGGTACTCGGGTAGTGGGATAGCGGGAGGGGTGGGGGGTGGGAATCTGGGAAGGTGATTCGCGTGACGGAGGAAGGGGGGGGGAGTGGAGTAGAGAGAGGGAAGGTGGATGAGACGGGTGGATGTGAAAGCGAGAGGGAAAGGGGACGCGGGAGAGGAAGGGGACGCGGAAGGGAAGGGTTGGCGGAAGGGGATGAATGGGAAAGGACATGCAGGGAGAAACAATTTCTTTATTAAGTGGCATAGCAACGCACGCCGGGAAAACCAGCTAGTACGCAAATAAATAAATATGTAAAACAACAGAGAAGTTATTGACGTCATGTCAGAAAATCCCTATTTTGTGGAATTTTATTTTTTTTCAGCTCACAATATTGAAGATGTCCATTTTCGACATGGGGCGCTAAATTAGTGTTTGTAGGTCCGGTCCTGTCATTACAAGCAGCGGTGAACCTATAGGAGCAGTGAATCGAATAGAAGATATTCGTCAGCTGGTCCTCGAAGCGTGCAAGGCGCTCCCAGCGCGGCGCGGCGCGGTGTATGGGACGCCCCACTGGGCAAGGGGGGCTCCGATAGTGTGTCTTGGAGTTTATGGTATTTATAATTCGCAATATGCAAAAATAATACGCCATCGCTGAATAACATGGCATGTACCGATTTTAAAGAAAATTGATGTCGCCAATTTATTTTTCGACTCCTGGGCCCCAGAGAGTTTTTTTTTCCGTTTTTTTTTCGAACTTGGACGTGTTTTTGTTTTTGGGGTGTTATGTCGTGTTGCGTTACCTCCTTCTTTACCCAACATTTCGGACAGCGTTACATCTGCCCTGATGATGGACACTGTAACGCTGTCCGAAACGTTGGCTAAAGAAGGAGGTAGCGCATCACGGCATAACACCTAAAAAAACAAATAACTAAAATTGGACGTGTTTGTTTGGATAATTCAGACAAGCCATAAAGTACCTACCTACCCATTAAATAATATTTTAATGCAAAATTATTTTTATTGTAATTTTCAAAGTTGGAACTGATTTGTAGAGAATTCGGACTATCCGTAGTTTTTCACGGGTCCACAACATCCCCGGCTTACTAATAACTTGGACAATATTGAAAGAAAGATGTAATTTTTGCAATGAATAAAATAATTCCCCTCAGGGTCTAAATCATCTTTGGGGATGCTCTGTGAAAGAAAAATGTTTAAGGGATGGGTATGCATACGCATGAATCCATCCCTTCCACTGCGGTACTCGGCGATGGGTCGAGAGAGTCCGGCTGGAGAGGTCAAGAATAGTCTCCATCAAGCTGTCTCTTCTGATCCTTTCGGGGCTAGATATTATAGTCTCACTGACTCCAGACGATAGCGAGCACGCAGTTGGAGCTATTGTGTAATATTCACACAAAAAAATCAGATATTTATCGATTTTGTATTCATAAGTTGGGCGCCACATTTCTTAATAATATTCATTACAAAACGGAAACATCGTAAATGATCAGCGGTCATGGTGATTCGCCAAGGCGATTCGTATACAGGGTGTAAAGGAACTTACTTGACTTACTTCAATCAGTGATTCCTGACATTATTTGGAGTAAAAAATGTACCTAAATGAAATTTTGGTCTTCGGTCATTTTTTTGAGGTCCTTTTTTTTCAAAATCAAACAAACAAAAAAATTTCACATGTAGTCAATAGTCACTTAGCCGAGTAGTAAACCAACCCCTCACCTTGCCCCTAAATGTCCAATACCTACTAATTTTTTATCATTGTAGTTGAAAAAAAACATCAAAATTGTCACCGGAGATTAAAATTTCATTTACCTTTTTTATTCCGCATGTCAGAAATAACTGTTTACGGCATATTAACCAGCAGCCGATAATTCAAATTTCTTCGAAAGATGGTTTTGCGATCGTACCCTTGCGTACAGGGAGTTTCCAATGAGAAAGATTGATTATTCTTATGTCTCAATATCTATTTTATTTCATTTGAGCAATAAAAATCTCAAACGCGTGATGATGAAATTTTTAAAATTATGTACTATTTTTTGATTATAAGTATTTTTTAATTTTTCAAAAATGTCTTTAGCAACATAAGTGTGCAAAAGGACGTGAAATAAATTACAAACTGAAGTACCTTAAATTAATTTACAAACTGAAGTATTTTCGTCGCAAAACACCTGCCCCGTTTTTAAATGATTTTATTCTAACTAAAATAAATATACTGAAAAGTAGATAAGTTACCTAGATAATTTACCGATTTATTTTACTGTATGGTTATATGATTTGAAATGTGTGTTATATAATACAATATTTTCTTCCAAAATTTAACAAATTTGCCAACGATCAACGCTATATAACCTTATTATAATAAAAAAAACATGTTTTTTCAAATAAGTTTTAGATTTTCACGGCCAAAAGCATTTTTGTTGTTAGTTTTTGGGGTGTTATGCCGTGTTGCGCTACCTCCTTCTATAGCCGACGTTTCGGACAGCCCTGATGATGGACACTGTAACGCTGTCCGAAACGTCGGCTATAGAAGGAGGTAGCGCAATACGGCATAACACCCCAAAAACTAACAACAAAAATGTTTTTTCAAAATTCAAAATACAACTTTACTAGATAAAATAACCATCTTTCGTAATCTGTGTCTGGTTATTCCCTCTTAGTAAGTCAAGTACCTCTCTTAACACTCTGTATATTATATATATTGTGATGTGATTCATTTCTGCATAAAATCTTTACATCATGCATTTGATACTACTTTATTATTGTAATTTTTCAATAATAAAATTTGCAGACACTGCTTTGTTTCGTTTATTTCCAGCGTCTGTACGTACCTACCCCCTCCCGACCGGTTTCGCTTCTTGAACATTCGACCGATGATGTTTTATTGTGCACGCTCGGTCGGGCGTGCTGTAAACTGTATTAAAGTGTGTATCACCGAAGACACAACAACGATAGACATGTTTTATTGGCGTGTCCGTGTACCGATTTTGTGACAGTTGACATCCCCACACATTTGTCCCCCTGGTATACTTATACAATATGCAGTCGGTTTAGGCAAAATACGATTTATACCTGCTTACACAAAGTATAACTAAATGTCCCTGAAAGGGTGTGCAAAGAGGATGTACAGCCGAATTACAAAAGTATAAACCATATTTTCATTCAAATGCATCAAGAGTAAACATACTTGTCTAAATACTGTATTCACCGACGCGGTATATAAGTACAAAAAATCATATTAAATTTAAATTTTTAATTTCATATTTCAAAAAAATATGAAAGAAAGGGTGTAGTCCTAAAACAATTATATTACCGCCGTCTATGAACGAGTAGATTTTAAATTATTTCAGGTTTACTATTAAGAGGAAACCCGGTCGCCGAGAAATTTAAACAATAGGTTATTTTTACCAAACTGTTGCTATCACTCTTCCTCCCACGAGAATACTGAGCGAAAAAGACAACTGCACCTCAGGCTCTTAATACCTAAATAAAATCATCAAAATTCAGGTTTTGTACTCCCCATTTTTCTCCTTCAAACTGGACCGATTACTAGGATTCTTTTGCTAAATGTATTAGAAAGAAATACTCTATGTGTGTGCATTTTGCTTTTATTTAAAATACACCGTCTAGTTTGTGTACTGAACGTCTGTTGATGGCGTCCAAACCAGGCCATTTTAATGAGGGTTCTAAATCCTTAAAGAAGTAACTTATGAAAAAAATGCATAACGTACCGAAACGCTGGTGGTCGATACCTTTATTATATTTAAAAAAATATTT
Source organism: Limnephilus lunatus (assembly GCA_917563855.2). NCBI lineage: Eukaryota > Metazoa > Arthropoda > Insecta > Trichoptera > Limnephilidae > Limnephilus > Limnephilus lunatus. The sequence continues at coordinate 24,561,636 of OU830595.1, read as the reverse complement.
GCAGTAGTGTCATTATCTAGAGAGGAAATTGGAAAAATTAAAAAATTTGTTCCCAACTCCTTGATCTAAATCTCAAATCTCCATCACTATTGACTATCAGTATATATTGGATTCAAATTGTCTATGTCCACAGTCACTTATCTGGTTAGCGACTAGGTAACTGTGTTAGAATGTGCAGCATCCCATAGAGATAGAGGGTCTCATTAGCATGTGATGCAGCCGTGTCTGTGTGTATGCTGCATCTTGTTGCACTATGCACGGGGCTCGAGGCCGCATCTCTCTAGGCGCTAATGACTCTAGTAATGACCTGTGCGCGGGCACGGAACTCTGCTGCAAATAGTGCACAACTTAAGATGACTGGATCTGATGGGCTGCGGTGGTCAACTTTACAATAACTGAACAATACAACTTCGATGATCGGGAGTATCAATAAAATGTAGTTTCATCTTCCTTTAATAGATGTCGATAGCTTAGTTAGTATCAGGAAGTTTTGCTATATCCAACAGATGGCACTTAAGTATGATATCAGAAGAGTACCATCTATCGTCTTTCGTATTTTAGATCACTTCTCGATTTCCATCTCAAATCTGGGGTGGTCAACCCTAAAATAACTGTGATGTACATCGGTACTGATGAACGATACAACTTTGATGATCGGTGATAACCTTTGTAGTACATAGGTTATAATCACGTGTTCAGCTTTCTTCAATAGATGTCGATAGCATAGTTAATAACACGAAGTTTTGCTGTATCCGAAAAGATGGCAGTTATACCAGAAGACTACCATCTATCGTCGTTCGTGTCTTAGATAACTTCTTGATTTCCATTATCTTATGAACTTCGCTTCAAATAGTGCACAAATTAAGAGGACTGGATCTGATGGGCTGCGGTAGTCAACCTAACAATAACTGTAATGTACTGATGAACAATACAACTTTGATGATCGGGTGTATTATTAAAATGTAGTTTAAGCTTACTGCAATAGATGTCGATAGCATGGCTAGTAACACGAGTTTTCCCGTATCCCAAAATATGGCAGTTATTTTTATTTTATTTTATTTATCAGCGTTATATAAACAGTCTGTATAAATTCATAAATGACAGTGATAATTATATGTATGTTATTGACCAATAAAATAACGACAAATAGAAATTTAGAACCATAATACAAAAATACACAACAATACATATAGCTGATATAAAAAATTCTGATAAAGTATATTATATCAGAAGAGTACCATTTATCGTCGTTCGTGTCTTCGGTAACACCTTGATTTCCATCTTCTCATGAACTCTGCTGCAAATAGTGCACAACTTAAGAGGACTAGATAGACGATGGCCTGTGATGGTCAACCCTACAATGACTGTGGTGTACTGATGAACAATATAACTTTGATGATCGGGAGTATCCATAAAATGTAGTTTCAGTTTCTTTCAATAGATGTCGACACTGTCGACAGCATAGTTAGTAATACGAAGTTTTGCTATATTTCAACAGATGATAGTTAAGTGTGATATCAGCAGAGTACCAACAATCGTCGTTCGTGTCTTAGGTCTTTTCTTGATTTCCATCTCAAATCTGCGGTAGTCAACCTTACAATAACAGTGGTAAACGGATGAACAAACAATTTTGTTGATCGGGAGTTTCATAAAATGTAGTTTAAGTTTCTTTCAATAGATGTCGATAGCATAGTTAGTAACACGAAGTTTTGCTATATTCCAACAGATGGCATTTAAGTGTGATATCAGAAGAGTACCATGTATCGTCGTTCGTGTCTTAGGTAACTCCTTGATTTCCCTCTCAAATCTCCAATGCTATTGGCTATCAATATAAACTGGTTTCAAATTGTCAATGTCCACACTCACTTAGCTGGTTAGCGACTAAGTAACTTTTTTAGAATGTGAGAAAATTGAGCAAGTCACTCCATTTTACGGTACATGATAACACTCTCTGCACGACTGTGGCGTGTCTAAATGTTTACACAAATCCTCTTGTAGATTATACAGGAAATGGTTGCATGGAGCTGATCCTTCCAGAGGATTTGCTAACCAACTTAAAACAAACATGAAAAGAGCGGCGTATATCCAAGTTCTATATCATTTATTTACATAAATATCACAGTCTAAGAGTCCTAACTACTCTCGGCTGTTCGGAGTTTCGGAGACAGTGTTACTAATGGAACTATTTAAACCGTGCCATTTGTAGCTAAAACAACAGGTTCCTTGTTATTCGTTCGTTTTTGACATCACGCTGGCCAACATCGGTGACATCCGTCTTTTTTTAACATTAGTTCCACACAGGAGCCCCTTAGGAAAAAAATCTCTCAGGGCCTATGTCATCTTTGGTGATGCTGTGTGGAGGGTCTTTTTAGGGGAAAGAATGAGAGGAAGTTCTGGAAAGGCAAACAAAAAAGGTATGAAGGGTGGGTTGGAATTCGTGGTCAATGTGTCCAGGAGTGACGGACGTATGAATCCATACTTATTCTCAACCAGCCTCTGTCGATTCGGCCGCCACGCAGTAGGTGGGCAGTCGCACGCACTGCCAAGATCTGACAAACCTCACCACATAAACCCGGGCATCCCTGCTAAATCACCTAACGTAGCGAACCACTTGGGGTTTGCGTTGTTGACTTCACGTCGGCCAACATCAATGACATCCGTCACTAGCGTTTTCTACGTCATATTGACGCTGTTTTTTATGTGTTTTTTTTATAGTGGGGAAAGAAGAGAAAGGTGAGGAAGTACCTGGCTATTCAGATCTGATAACCAAACACAACGACAGCCATTTCAAGCAACGTTTCAATTCTGAATGGTGGTCTTACACCAGGGCGAACGTAAGAATATCTTCCACTCTGGAACGTGCCGCAAATATACAAAATTTTATTGTAAATGAATAAATTGTGATATAATACAAATTAATCAAATATTATTTTTTGCGGCACTTCGAGATTTGAACCCGCATACTCCGGATTGCGAATCGAGAACCTTACTCCTCGACCACTGTTTTCATTAGATCGCCCACTCCCATCCAATCGTCTCAAACACCAAAGGTTGTCTAATCGCGCTATGTGTAGAATGCATAATACATATATTCCAGTGCACATTAATGCAGTGCAGCTAGCTGCACAAGACGCAGTATCCTTCCTCAGAGGCGCGTGGTCAGAAATAGCCATACACCCATTAGCAAGCAGGTGAGATAGCTCGTCACTCAGTAGAAGGGGCGATTAAGAGGAAACCGGCCGGCGTTTTGTCCATTCAAACGTATACCCAATATCTGATTTGATACTAAAAGTATTCTTAACCCCTTAGGCTAATTTGTTCGCTTTTAGGAACATTCATATAGGTCTCATAGAAATCGTTATGTCTCCCCTAATTCCGTAGTGAGAAATATGATATAAACGGTGTTATAATGAAAAAAAACCACGCTTTATATTCAAATCAAAAGTTAATCACAAAAGAAGTACGAAATACCTTTATGAAACAAAAATTTCGGATCGCAATTTGAAAAAATTTATGAAACTTTGGAAATTTTGTATGAATTATTTTTACATGGAATGACAAAAAGGTGAAGTGACAATAACATCTGATAAAATATGTTTGTATTTTTATTTATTTTTTCATTGCATTAATTTTAGTTAGAAAAAACGTATGGCCGTTTATAAAACTTTTTAATGTTTGTATGCAAAATTTTATAATATGTTTATTTCGATTTATAAAATTTGAAAGCGTATTTTACACCTTTCAAAAACAGTTTTTAGTTTTCGGATACATTCAGATAATAATATTCCATTTATTTGGATTTTATTGCAAAGCGGAAATATTTTGACCCTCTGACAAAAAATAGTCGAGGCCTGAGAGGTTAAATATAATATAGATATGGACCACCAGCGTGTCGGTACATTTTTCACTTCTTATTAGGACCTTCCTAAAAACCTTAAAAATGCTTGGTTTGAACGCCATCAACAGACGTTCTGTATACAAACTAGACAATGTATTAAGAAGAAAAAAACAAAAAGTATACATAGACACATAATATGTTCTTCTAATATAGTTAGTAACAGAAATCTTAAAAAAATCGGTCCATTTTTGAATGAGAAAAATAAGGAATACAAAACATCGATTTTGATATCAGCCTGAGGTGGTCTCTACCGCTCGGTATTCGGGAGGAGTAAGAACAACAGTGACGTGAGAAGTTTTGTTAAACATCTACTGTTCAAATTTCTCGGCGACCGAGTTTCCTATTAATTGCGCGTGCGTTCAGCTAGCATGCCTTATGATAATTCAATCGAGAAAGTGCCTTATCTCTATCATCGATGATTTGGTCAGTGAGCATTAATTATCATTGCTCTAAATGGCCTGTCTGCAATTGTGTTTGTAATTTACTTCAGGGTGGCCAGTATTGCATGCTAAATGTTAATGGGTCTAATGGAAAATGCGTGTCCAGAAAAATAGTTATCTTTGAAGTGAAGGATAATGGTAAATAGAATTTTCCTTGTTGATATTATCCACGGCAAAATCAGAATATATGTAATCTTTCGGGAGGAAAAAACGTCGCATCATATTAAAACAAAAAGCAACACATTAACATTATTTATTGTTATTATGCCTCAATAAAAAACGTCGTGGATATTTTATACAATCCATGAACAACCGTGTTCGTGAAAACCTTACTAATAGAAACGAAAAAAGGAAACTTTGACTTTTTTAAACGACTTCGAAAAGGAGGAGGTTATCAATTCGACGGTATTTTTTTATTTTATTTTTTATTTTTATTTTTTTATTTTTTATATTTGTTACCTCAGAACTTTCGATTGGGTGAACCGATATTGATGATTCATTTTTTATTAGAAAACTGGTGCTTCCCGTGTGGTCCCATTTTAATTTGGTCCAGTTTTGATAATGGGATCCATGAAAAAACCATATATGTCTTAAATTATATGGTTTTGCGAACAAACTTATATGGTTTTTTCATGGATCCCATTATCAAAACTGGACCAAATTAAAATGGGACCACACGGGAAGCACCAGTTTTCTAATAAAAAATGAATCATCAATTTCACCCAATCGAAAGTTCTGAGGTAACAAACATAAAAAAAATAAATTGTTTTGTTAAAATTTTTGTTTATTTTAACAGCCTGTTTATACAGCCTGTTAAAATAAACTTTAAACAGCATTGATTTTTGACTGATTTTTTCGGATTGACCGAATTTCGGATTTTTCCGAGGTATTTTAAATGTCCTATATTGAAGATGTGGCAAAAAATACCATTCTACAAACGTGAAAAAAAATCTTAACACAAACATTATTAGAAAATTTTCCGGTACACAATAAAAAAACAGTCCTTTTATTTAAGAAATTTGCAAGAATGCCGACACATCTCTTTTGTCTCGTTAATACATATATTTTTTTGAAGTTGCTTTTAATTCCCAAACAAAAACTGACAATTTCCTCAAATGCACAAATACGCTCTTCCCAAAGCGACTCTCCGACCAACAGGCAAATCGAGTGTTACTAAACAAATCACTTAACTAATCGAAGACTCAGATTGATCGATCGAAGAGTTGGAAACAACGGCCGTTATTGTGTTTATGTATAATATACTTTTTTACTATACTATAAAATGTTAAATATTTATATGAAAATAAAAAAATGTTTTCCTTGAGTTTTCAGAGAAACGCCAATAATATCATTCTTTGCTCTCATATTATTCTATTAAAACTTTTTGCTGTGCTTTTACTTACGCGGGCTGCAAGCTGCAACTAGTCTTCTAAAAATGCCTAACTTGTGAATGCCTACTAAATAAATTGCGTTTTAAAACGACCACCCATCCAAACAGCGGCTTTGTATTCTGCATCTTATATTCGTCTCCAAACTGCGTTATTATTTAATCAAGTCCTTCCCCTTTTCCATCTCCCCGTCTAACATCTGTCTCTCCTACGGTCTAACCGCTGCACTTTTTATGATAATTTTCTTACAAAAACAACCAACAGTAACTACTCTGTCTTAATCTTAACTGAATCTGATGTTTTTTGTTCCTTGCTAAGATGCAAAGCGGTTAGGAAACATCTCAGAGTTTGGTTTCGCTCAGACGATGAAGAGATCGGTATAAAATTAGCATGCTAATTCATTAATTACAATATAATAGTGCAGCTGAGTGCGCAATGGGATCTATTCTTGAAATGCGAGTGATTCGGTTCATATACGCTTGCGAAAAGGTGAATTGTTTCCAAGTCACTGGATTGTACAAAATTCATTATCATTCCAAAGTCGAAGAGCTTTCATCACAGGAGCAGTTATTATTACATAGTACTCGCACGGATGCAGCATGTTTCGTATTATTTGTTATTCTATTTTGGAAAAGAAAATTCCAATGAAATCGACAGATTGTTTGTTTTTAAAAATTTTTTCATTGAAAACAATAAATAGGCATAAATTTGGGAAGCGGGTATAGGTACCGCAGCCCCGGGAACTATTTATTGGATAACCAACACCTCTGCTATAGGGTCATCCCCAAGTGTTTCGCTACGCTTGGTGACTTAGAAGGGATGCCCGGATTCATGGGGTGAGGTTTATCTATGTCTTGGATGACCTGGATAAATATATATCAACCCCTAATACCTTTTTACTTCCCAAAACTTTATCTTCTTCCTCAAAAACACCTTCCACCTAGCATCCCAAAAGATGACAGGCCCTCAAGGCCTCCTGTGTGGAACTAACTTCCATGCTTCCCCACCTTATTTTTCTCTATCTCCACCCTCACTTCTATCTTCAGCCTTACAATATACCCCAATTGCGGATGCCATAGTCTCACTAGTTATTTATTGCGGTGAAACTTATATAGCCCCGTTGTGATTTGGAATTCTGATAAAACGGAAATGAGCCGGAAATACAGCACCTGCGTAGCATCAAACTCCTACCAAGGCTCCTATTGGTTGAGATATAAAACGGTTATGTCGCTGGTCTGCGTTCATTGGCCGCTTTAATTATGACCTCACTTTTCAAGGCTCCTTGGTTCTTCATTGGTTAAGATTGTTTTGAAGGTTTAGCTTCTACCGCGTGTTAACTGCACTCGAATTTTTTTATTTAAGAATTTTATTCGCGTTTTTTTGCATAACTCCACACAGGAGGCCCCGAGGAAAATAATTTTCCTCAGGGCCTATGTCATCTGAGATGCTGTCTAGAGGGTTTATTTGGTTAACTGGGTGTTTAATTCATTGGAACTCCTTTTTAAAATTTAAAGCATGTCAAATGCAGCAATGTTATTATTAATTTCTGCAAGTATTTTAATTTTTATTATTGTTGTAGCTGTTACGGCGTTCTAGCTCATTATTAAACTTTAGTTGGGACGATGATACGACTTATTTATTTTATTATTTGACATTGAGAGGCTTTACTTATTTATCAACGGACTGTGTCCAAACACTTTCTTTATCTTCAGAGATTTTGACATCAGTGTGGTAGATACATACTCCTAGTTTACTGTTTTTTATTGCACGTTCAATCGTTTAGTCCAGTTAAAAAAATCGAATTAATCTCAAAGTAAGCCTCAATAAGTGAATTTGCATAATGATATTCAGATTTGTTTGCGTTTTGCTTTAACTGTCTATATTTCCTTCGTTAAAATCTCTGTCTCCAGTTGCTGACTGAAAGATGACGTTGTACAAGAAACCAGCTCGAATATGATAAACGATAAAATTATGAATTCGTCCAGCCACGACGGGGAGGAGGTAAAATTGGGTTTTTATCATGGTTATGATTTCGATTATCACGACCAAAAGTAGTAGATATAATCATGATTCGTTTTTGGATTATTATGCCATTTTGCGCCTTGTCTTCTTTATTCAACGTTTCGTAAAGCGTTTTTAAAATTTGAATACCGCACAAGAGTCCCAATTGTTCCCAACTGTCTGGAGCCAGTGGAGACTAAGGCATCCCCAATTATCATGGGGTATTGTGAGTTTTATAGCCCGCGTACACAGAGAGCGGTCAGAGTTCTGCGTTCTAGTGACCGTTGACCGCTCAAGAGTTCCAACGCACACAAGCGGCGTTCAAATTCTCGCGTTCTCGTTTCGTTTGGGTCTTTGCACATGCAATACGTCACTAGAAAGTTCATCATCCGATGAAGAATTATTGCTCTTGTGGAGCTTAGCAGCTTCTAAAAAGAAAAGTAACTATTGTGTGCACCGAATCAACACAACGCGAGAAGAACAAGGTGAATTTAGTAGTATTTTTCAGGATTTACTTAAAGATGAACAACGATTCTATATTTATTTAATAGTTTTAATGAATTGTATAACATCATAAAACCTGATATCAAAAAACAAAATACTATCTGAAGGAACTGTGTTATATCAAAAGAAAGGCTAGCTGTATTTTGAAGGCATGTATGTATTTATAAAGGATAAGAAAAGACATTAGAGTATTTAGAAATAATAACAAAATATACGAAAGGTTCATTTGTTAATCGAATTATGTAACGAATACGATATGTTTTCGTAATATTCTGTCGGCGTTCAGGCGTTCCCTGTCTCGGTGGGAAAAGAACTCTTAGAACGCGACTTCTTCCGCTTTGACCGCCGCGGTCTGACAGCCCACTGTGTGCGTTGTTATAGACTCGGTACATTCTAATGAACGTCGAACGCGGAACTCGGAACTCCTGACCGCTCTCTGTGTGCGCGGGCTATTAAGGTTGTGGGAATGGGAAATAAATTTATTGGATGACCAACACCTCTGCCACAGGTCACCCCAAGTGGTTCTGTACGTTTGGTGACTTAGTAGGGGTGCCCGGATTCATGGGGTGAGGTTTATCTGACTTTTGGCGGCAGATGCGTTTGCCCACCAGCTGAGTGACAGGCCGGATCGGGACACTTGTTGAGGGAGACCTTTTGACTCTCTCGGAACAACGGCCTGCACCGATGGATTCATACGTCCGTCACACTGACACCCAGATTCCTACCCACTCCTCATACCTTTTCTTTCCCAGAACTTCACTCCTTCCTTTCCTCAAAAGATCCTCCACACAGCATCCCCAAACATGACGTAGGTCCTGAAGGGAATTCTTTTCATAAGGGTCTCCCGTGTGGAGCTAATGTAAATAATGTCTAGGACTCGAACCTAGGACCTACGCTTTGCCGGGGTGGAGCTCTACCAACTGAGCTAGTGTGTCCCTATCCGATTCGGTCATTTGTTAACTGTATCATTCTTCGACTAAGAACTTCCAACATTATCTCAATTTTCTTAACGCATCTTTATGTATGATTTCAAGATTCAAACTTAAACCAAATGTTTTCTAGATTGGATAAATTTTTATTTTTAATATACGACATCTTTTCACTTTTCTGCAAGTCTAGGATGAATATTTTTAGTCGCGGGTTGTCAGATTTTCGTTTAAGTTTCGCTTATATTGTCTTCATTTAATTAAAAAAATATATTTGCTGGAAACTAGAGTTTCCTAAATGGCCGAACTATTCGTAACATTGCTTGTGTTGAACAATTTACAAAGTGTATATTTTTTAAAGTAGTAATGTTTTCCGTTAATTGATAACATAATGACGCCTATCGCAACATTAACCCGCAATTTAACCTAACCCCTAACCCCGACCATCCCTTCGCTGCCAAATCGCCGTACATCTGTACACATTATCTGTACGCCACAGTTAACTATCGCGGCATCCAACGAATTGAGGTTAAATGCACATGAAGCCTTTGACCTCCTGCCAAAAGCACTACGTCAGAAGCCTTACCACTGACATTATATTACACTGATCTGATAATATCTAGAAGTGTGATCTACATTGATTTGAAAAAAGAAACTGGTTTACTACCATTTCTTCAAATTAATAATACAATTCTGGCTATCGGGAGTTTTCAATAAAAATTTGGTTCGTCTAGAACTGAGGTTGTCAAACATTTTGAGCCTGCGTATCCCTTGACTCTTAAAAAAATGTTGTACCCCGTACCCTTTTATTTATTTACGCCCTTTTTCGGGGCTTTTACATAAGAAATTTACAAATTAAATAGAATATAAATACTTTATATTTCTTTACAAAGAAATATAATAGGTATATATTTCTTTTACAAAGAAATATTAAGTATTAATTATACATAACAGAACTGCCTCAGTAACAGTATTTTGTATTTGTTTAAAGATAACTTGTCTTCTATCTTGTGTACAGGCAAAGATATTCAATTACAAAAGAGATATGCTATGATGTCCGCGCGACTGTCGCCGAACTACGACCTAATGCGCGTAGTTTGCATACAAAAAGAATTGGTTCATTTTCTTGATTTTTTGAAGGTGTGCATTATTATTGGTTAACAATATAGTTTGAATACGGAAAGACTTTGTTCATTTAGTTTAGCGTTGGTTTAGTTTATTCGGTAATTATTCGTTCTTTTAGTTTATTCGTTAATTGGTAAACAACACCGGCGATACCCGGAAGCGCAGTCTCACCTCTTAAAAACGGCGGATAGCACATCTCCTTATATTTCAATATCTTTGTGTACAGGTGTAATGAAAGACATGTTTCATTTATAATTTTTTAATACTCACATTATCACGTGAATTTAAGAATTAAGTAACACAATTAATGCAATTTTATACAGAATGTTACACGACTTTGGGCATTTTTAACGTGTGAAACTGAACAAATTTTGTTCCACATCTTTTTATTTCGACGAAAAAATTCATGTTAAATACTCAACTCTAAACTCACAAGTGTATTGAGGGGATGAATTTTTTTAACCTAAACAAATTTTGTAGAATATTTTTTTTGTGACGCATGGCGGCCCGGCACGTTTTAAAAGCTACATTCGTGCCACGATATTGAGTATCCCCAATGTTTGCTTCCAAAAGGGTACCACGATGTATACTAGACGTATACTAGAACGATGACGTCACGTACCACCTTTCTCTGGGGCTACTACATTATATCTGACCATAATATAAAAGAAGATGGAACGAGTTTTATGAAGAATTGTCATTTGGTGATTTGATGTCACATTGGACCGTATTCATAAAACTAAAGGATATCCTTGTAAGTATAAGGTAGAAGTATAAGTTTTTGAGTTGAAGATAAAGGTAGGAGTATAAGCATTTCCTTTTCTTCGTATTCATAATGATTACCTTATACTTGCAAGAATATCCTCCGAGAATATGTAAAAGGTGGTTGGCATATTGGAAGAGATACTGTAGCTTGACTTACATCCCGTTCTTGACCAATGCCTTTCTGATACCCAGGGTCACTGAGATAGCGTAAACACATCCGCATTTTTAGGACGGATGATAACGCACCTCTTTCAGTTTCAGCATTATTTATTCCCAAAAATCTGTTGGCAAGCCATTGCACATTTTCCTCTTCAAACCGATATAATTCTTTGTAATCACGAACAGGTGTTGATAAACGCTGCTTATAGTGTCTCTCAGTTCCACAACATCTGCCATCACTACACGACTGAGTCTCCTACTGACCACACTCGAAATTATTGAAGGATATCCTCTTTATTTAGAGTAAAAGGTAACGTTTATGAATAACCAAATACTTTCGGTGAAGGATATGCTCATACTCTTATAAGTATAAGGTTTTACTCGGAATATTATGAATGCGAGCTGAAGAATTTCTTTTATATTCTGCAAGTATAAGCAAAACCCTTTTCTTATGAATATGGCCCATTGGCATAAGGTGAGTCAACGCCTATGACTGTTTCTTGCCGAATACGGCACTTGGTGACCAGATGGATTATTTATCTAATCAAGAAAGAATTTCAATACCTGTTTGAAAATGTTTTATCATTTTCATCTTAAGTAAGGAAAATTTACCTTACTTCGGAACATTTTTAAATGAGCGAAATAACCATGGACATACAAATAGATGGACCTGTCCTAAGTGATAAAAGGCGTATTATTTCCCCCTCCCATTGGAACCATTTTATCGGAACCGGCTGGGCTTGCGAGAAGCCTTGCGTGAATCTAAAAAATGTGACGTCATCATTCTTGTCCGGACCAGTGTCGAGCTCTTATCGGTATATTTTACGAAATAACACGGCAAAAATGGTGACTTGTGTTATTAAAACGTGTAAAAATAGAAGTGAATAAGATAATAAACCCAATTTTTGTATTACATTCCATAGGTAAGCATTATTTTAGGCTTATTCAGATCATATAACATGATAACACATCAAGATACATGGCGACGCGAAACATAAAACCGCTGTTTACTGAGGTAAGTAAACTGTGAAGCATTTGTAAAAGTGTCTCAACTAAATACGGAAACAAAATATTTCACTCCGAAAATAAGTGAAACTTTACTTTGCCAAATTTGGACTTCAGATATTTGTTCATATCGTGGCTAGCAATTCGCGCTCCCATGTAAAAAGGTCGATTCATTCAAAAGCAGATTTTACTTTTAAGAACTAATTAGTCATATTATAATGCGAGATGCCTATATACTGTTAGATTGATTTATTGGCGAATCACAGTCATCGTCCCTCTCTTCAGCCCGCCATAGTTAGTTTTTACCCCTCATCTGTATGTTCTGGTCTATCTATTTGTATGTCTATGGGGATAACCAATTCATTTGGCCTGTCTTTTGCCTAGGAGTTAATAAGTCTTGTATAAAATGGCGACATAAATATATTTTTTATTAAAATCACATAAGTCACAATGTCACCCTTCTAGCGATTTTATATTCAGTGGTCGACGTTAGTGCCAAACCTAAATGAAACCGGTCCCGCTTTAATAATATTACGTTCAAGAATGAGAGCCAGCAGGCGAAATAGCCGTTTAATACTGTTGTTACTAACGATAACTATCTCATATCATAGTCATTTAACAAGGTATTACAGCATTCTAAAATTCAGAAACGGTTAACAGTTCACAGGAACGGCTGCGCGAGCCCTCTTTCATAGATGTCTTAAATTTGGATTTTTAGCCAAAATATCCAACCAAACTGAAAATTTTTTTTTTTTTTTTAAATATAGCAAATATCTAGTATGCATATGTGGTACTTTATATATTTAGGATTTAAATTATGAAATATAGGCTATTAAATAATTCTATTTTGCATGAATTTATAATAACTATCGAAAAAAATAATCTTGCCTTATCTACTGTGTTAATATAATGAGAAAAAAAACGAGTGTGCTTTAGACCACACGACTGAGGTAAAACTTCACTAACTTATAAAAGAAGAGATAAAGAAAATGTGCGCGCGCACTGCTCTCTCTTGCTCCTACAGTGTGATACAGACAATAGGCCTGCACTGTGTCTAAAGATATACGAAACGTAACTGGCTATGAGAGAAAGAGAGAAAGAAAATGTGGGTTCGCACACCTCTCTTGCTCCTATAGTAAACGAAACGTAACTCTCTCTCTTTCTATCTTCACTAACTTATATCTCCCTCTCAACAGTTCGCCTCGCCCGATCACACTTTTCGTAACGCTCTCGTCACGCATTCACCAGCTTACTCCCCAAGTCAAGCGTGCGTAAAGAAGTTTTACTTCATTGAAATTCAATTTTTTCAATTTCAGTGCCGGCAACCCGGGCGTTTATTTATAATTAGTTATGTACATCAGTTTTTTTTCCTTACCCTCCTCACTAGACAGAGTCTGTTCTGAGGCTGGTAACTAACAATTTTTAATTACATAAAAACAAGTAAGTGGTAAAAATAAAATAAAAAAAGAAATATATATATTATAGTAAAAATAATAATAATAAAATAAGAGGATATCAGAATTTAAAAACAGAGTAGAATAAAAGAAAATATATAATATTAGATATTAAGAATATTACTTATCTCTCTTCTTTCTTTGACATTCAACCAGTTTAAAAATCTTTTGAAAACCCAATTCAAATTATTAGATGCGACGTAGGTCTTTGTTTGGGCTACAAACTTATTGAATATATATGGTGCCAAGTAAGATTCATGTTTTTTTGCAAAATTTGATTTGATATGTGGTACTTGTAATTGATTGTGTGTGTTTGCTCTTGTGTTTTGCGAGTGAGTTATGAAGTGTGGTGATATTTTTATGCAGTTTTTGTAGATGATCTTCTTTATGTATAGTTTATTTATGTCTAATAGGTTATTGTTGATCATTAGCTGTTCTGTCGGATGTTGATAAGGCTTTCTAAACATAATTCTGATTATTGTTTTATGATTAATTTTAAGTGATTTGAGGTGAGTCTCTGCTGCTGCTCCCCATACTGAAATACCATACATTAGAATACTTTGACAGAGTGCATAATATATATTTTTTAGCTGAGGTAGTGACATAATATTTCGAATTGTTTTGAAGATGTAAGAGAGTTTCCGTATTTTTTTTGTAATTAGGTTAATTTGGAGATCCCATTTTAAGTTATTGTCAACAGTTAAACCGAGATATTTAATATTTTGCGCATAATCAATTTTGTGACAAACACAGCGTGAGTTAGTTAACGAGGTAACTGTGCAGGGGTGAAGATGTAGTTGTAATTGTAGAATTAGTATTAAACATCGTGAAAACACCGTTATTTTGGGTAAAATTTTAAATTTAATAAATTTATGGCCATCAAAATGCTTTTTTAATATGATTTTAATTTTAAATTTCATAATTTTTAAAATGTTAAATTATTTTTCTAAATAAATATCATCAACTCGTAAGAAATTGTCAAAGTTCCCTCTAAAATCATAAAAAACGTAATTCTTTAATGGCCTATATTTCATAATTCAAAAAGCAAATAAATACTGTACCTGATATCCGTACTAAAACACTTGTTATACCTTTTGATTGAAAAAATAATTTTTCAGTTTGGTTAAGTATTTTGTCCTCAAATCCAAAATTAAGATTTCTGTGTAAAATGCCACGCAGCCGTTCCACTTAGGTAACGCAGAAGTCTACGCATGTTGTGTCACTCACTTTAAAATAACAATTGCACATATATCATAAACAATGGAGACGGTACCTTTACAAAGCGAAATGTTTTGCCAGCCGAATAAATCAATTAGTGCCGCATATGGCTGACTTTTATCCGTGGAATACATAGTTACGTAATTATTTCGATCTTTGTACAAAAGCTTCAATAAAATTTTATTAATATTGTTGGCCTTTTGCCCGATTGTTAGTCGTACATAAATGTAGCTAAAAGTGATAGTTCTTATTATTGAGGTGTTGAAATCAGTAACTAGCTAATACAGCCCTCTATGGAATAAAATGTATAATAAATATAACATTTAAAATGGTTCGACACTTGGCTGAACCCCTGTTATTTGTTCTAGTAATTAATCGCAAATTTCAAGCGCTTAAGTGTTTTTTTTTTTTTTTTTAATTTTTATTAAATTAAGACAATATTAGCAAAACTCAATAAAAATCTGAAAACAGAAAAATCAGAAAAATATACGGTCATATCTAAGGCTCGAACCCAGGACCGACTTGTCGGGGCGGAGCTCTACCAACTGAGCTATGTGCCCTCTCCGATTAGGTTATATTTAACTGTATCGCACTTCGACTAAGAACTACGAACATTATCTTCATTTTCTTAACGAATATTTTTATTGGCTGCTATCTTTATGTATGATTGCAAGATTCAAACACGAACTAAATGCTATCTGCATAGCGTCTTGGATAAATGTATATAATTTTTTATCGTTTTGAGACGTCTATTGACTTTTCTGGAAGTCTAGGTTGAATATTTATTTTAACTTAATGTCATCTGCTTCTGAACGGGGATGCAATAGTTTTACTGACTCCTGAGTAGTTAAAACTCTTGTGCGGTATTCGCATAAAATAAGTCGAATAAATGATTTTCGCTCGTTTTATTTGTAAGAGTCCGTTATCGAGAACAAGGCAAATTATAATTTGTTGAGATTTAAATTTATAAACACCCACGTAAATTTTCCGTTTAATAAATGCCTATTAAAGTAATTAAGTAGGCATATTATTCGAAATTTACCAAATTTTATAATTTCGTAATTTGCAATATCTTTCCCCGGAAAACGGCTACACAATTTGGAAAATGAAGAAATAATTCAGCCTGTTCTTTAAGTGGCGTAATTTGAATTTTTTACGAGCTAAGATTATTTTTAAAATTTCGAGTAGAGGGACAATTTTTTCTGGTTTCTGTTTTGTACATAATACTATTATAAGATATTATCTTGCACGACTGGAGCCGGTGAGGCTCAGACACCCTCGAAAATTATTGTGATTGTTTTTATTTTGTGCGATTAAGTTAATTCAAAATGCATTCCTGGCAAGTGGCCGAGTGAACCAAAGCTTTGGGGTTCGATACTTTGCTAGCTAAATCCTTCACCTGTGTACAAAACACTTCGCTAAAACATCGTGTTGCCAAATACTTTTTAGTTACTTTGCTACAAAACTAAACAATTTTCTATTTGGGAGGCGGGTATGGGTACCGCCGTCCCCGGAATCATTTATTGGATAACCAACACTCCCGCCATGGGTCACCCCAAGTGGTTCGCTACGTTTGGTGACTCAGCAAGGGGGCCGGGTTCATGGGGTGAGGTTTGTATAAGTCTTGACGGCCAATTCGTTTGCCCACCTACTGAGTGGCGGGCCGGAACGGGAGAGATTGGTTAAAGGAGACCTAACCTAGACCTCTCCATCCGTACTCTCCTGACCCATTATCGCCGTTGCACTGCAATGGGAGGGATGAATTCATACGTCCGTCACTCCTGGACATATTGAACCCCAGTTTCCTAACCACCCCTCATATCTTTCTTTCCTAAAAAAATCTCTCCAAAGATGACATAGATAGACCCTGAAGTATTTTTTTTCCTCAGGGCATCCTGTGGAGCTAATGTAAAAAAAAAATGTGTGCAGCTCACACACGGTAGAACTGAAACTTTCAGAAAACTAAGGTAGACAAGAGTGAGTAAGCTACGAAGCCCCGCATAAAGAGGAGACCGATTATTCTATTTCATTCTCTCACAGGCTAAATCCTATAGATGTATGTGTTTGTCAATTTTTCTTTTCATAAAATTCAAAATCACAACGGTGTTGAAGAAGTTTTCGCTTCAAAATATGGTTCAAATCCAAATTTAAGTTTTGTATTTTAAGAGCTACGCAACCGTTCCCCTTAAAATCTTAAACGGAGAAATGTTAAAATTTTATACCAAAAATACCTATCTAATTTTGTCAAGAATTCTTTTATTATTGTGAAAGAATTGATAAAGCATATTTCAAATAAGAATCTATTTATTTGTTTACCTTGATCATGCCATATCTTTTAGTGTCACCTCTTGCCATCCTCACTGACAGCATCAATTTTATCTTTGAAAAATTAATTGAAAATACTCGTAAAATGAAGTCTTTTAAATTTGCCTAGTTTTTTTGAATCCTGGTAGATCAGGTGGGGGAGATGCCACCTCCGTA
This sequence comes from Limnephilus lunatus, assembly GCA_917563855.2. Classification (NCBI taxonomy): domain Eukaryota; kingdom Metazoa; phylum Arthropoda; class Insecta; order Trichoptera; family Limnephilidae; genus Limnephilus; species Limnephilus lunatus. The sequence goes on along the minus strand of OU830595.1, from coordinate 24,544,272 downwards.
CCCCGAGACTTCCGGAGATCCCGGAAGCGTGCCCCGGAAGTGGCAAGACGAGGAGCTGTTTCCGTCTCCCGCACCCCTCCCAACCGCGACTCTAACCGCACCCCTTTGTAACCTCAAAGTTACAGAGGTGTCAGATTACAAGACTGCCTATCACAAAAGTTATTTATAAAAAAGCGACCATAAACTTAATAAATGAAAAAACTGAGTAAAAAAAAATATCCCTTTAAAACAAGTTTTTTGTTTTATCATAATACATTTATTTTCAATTGTACATTTTTTGATAATCAGGAAATAAAAATTAATAATAAATTGAAATAAAAATTTTGGTTTTGTTTTTATGTGAATATCGCACGAGAGTCTGAATGCTCCTAACCGTCTGGAACCAGTGGGACTATATCAGTCTCAATTGGGGTAAGTTGTGAGGCTGAATGTAGTGGAGAGGGCAAGGAAGAGTGGAAGATAGTGGGAAAGTACCTGACTATTTAGATCTGGTCACAAATACGGTTAAATCCATTCAAGCAACGTTTCAATTTAGAATGGTGGTCTTACACCAGGATGATACTGAGAGTATCTTTCACTCTGGAACGTGCCATAAATATAACTTGTATTATTTTTAATTATTAATTTTGAAATAACGAAAATTGATTAAATAAAATTTACTTGCGCAGGCCGGGATGTGAAACCACAACCTTTGGATTCCTAGTTAAGAGCTTTACTTCTTCACCACGGAGCTAAGGTTTACAAGCTTCAATAAGTTATTCATAATAAGCGAGTATCGCCCTGGTGTAAGACCAACACTCAGAATTTAAACGTTGCTTGAAATGGCGTTATTCGTGTTTGGTGATCAGATCTGAATAGCCAGATACTCCCCCACCTTCCTCTCCACCATCTACCTCTCCTCCCCACTACTTACCACCTCACAACTTACCCCAATTGGTGACGCCATAGTCTCACAGGCTCTAAACGGGAGCCTCTGGGACTCTTGTGAGATATTCACACAAAAAAATAATAGTTGTTTTTATGATTTGCATCAGAAGAAAAAAATTGCCTTTCTCAAAACATTTCTATCGTTTTCCATCTTCGGTGGACAAAATCAATTTGTTTGTTTTTCGACACGGCCGAATTCAAATGTGACATTTGATAATTTTCTTTGATATTGGAGAAAGATTTTCTGTTATTATTATTTGATGTTTGGGGTCTTTGAATTTTACTAATTTAATATTTTGTTCCTGTTTTTCGTTGCCAGTTTTTATTACGGTCACTGACAGTTCGACGCTATTGAATTGAAAATATATTTATTTTAATTTTATTTGATGTCTTACAAAAAAAGTCGAGACTCCCGAAACCAGTAATTTAATTTAATTTTCATTAATTTCATTTTAATTTATTTATTCCCTCATCTACTACGTCCCTTTAGCTACAAAATATTTAATTAAAAATAAGGATATTATTTAAAATAAAGAATTTTTTTTTTTTTTACAGTGAATACCTCACAAGAATCTCAACTGCTCCCGTCTGGAGCCAGTGAGACTATGGCATACCCAATTGGGGTATATTGTGAGGAGCAAATTTTATTTGCGCACGCCGGGTTCGAACCCGCGACCTCCGGATTGTGAGTCAAGAGTCTTAGCCACTGGACTACGGAGGTCGTCACTGCACACATTAAAGAAACAATATTATTTTAAAAATGAAATAACTCCCCACGGGAGGTCCCAAGGTAAATAATTTCCCTTACGGCTTGTGTCATCTCAGTGGATGCTGTGTGGAGGTTTTTTTTTTAACGAAATGCAGGAAAGAAAGGTTTTTAATGTGAAAATTGTCTAAGAGTCCCAACTGCTCCAAACCCCCTCGAGCCATTAAGACTAGAGCATCCCTAATTGGGGTATGTTGTGAGGCTGAAGGTAGCGGGAAGGGGAAGAGGAAAGTGGGGAAGTTAGTGATGCAACGGAAGTGTCTTAACGGAAGCAGAAACGGAAACAGATGTCAAAAATAAATCTTATCGGAAGCGGAAGTGTTAATACTACGAAGAAAAAGCAAAATTTATTTTTTTAAGATAGGTTTAATTAAACTTGTATTTTGTACTTTTAGTACCCACTCGAAATTAAACAGAGGTAAATTATATTTAATAAAAAATATTTTGGCTGCTTTTACACCTTTGAGTCTGCTTCGGTGTTCTTCATAATAATAATAATAATAATAATAATATTTGGACGATTTATAAAGCGCCGTTTTTGTGAAAAATCATCACAAGGGCGCTGTACAAACTTACCATACATGCCTAAAATCTAGAAAGGCTACAAGCTAGACAAACAATTAAAAACAACTTATGGATAAAAATTGCATACACCGGTTCATTGATCACCGATACGAAAATATATGTACAATATTTTGACCAATGAACGCGATGCTGCCTTATTATGCTGCGATGCTTCATATACTAAACCTTATATATTCTTCGTTTAGAGTTCTGTTATAAAGTTTGCGGAACCAGAAACGGAAACGGAAGTGAAAAAAACTTGCGGAACTTCTGCAGAAATGGAAGCGGAAGCAGAGTTCTGTTGCATCACTAGGGGAAGTACCCGGCTTTTTAGATCAAGTCATCAACACGGCAAAAGCCATTTGAAGCAATGTTTCAATTCTGATTTGTGATTTTACACCAGGGCGACACTGGGAGCATCTTTCACTTTGGAACGTGCCACAAATAGTATCTAATAAAGTACCTAACAATAATTTTGTTACATTAGCTCCACAAAGGATGGCCTGAAGAAAATAATTTCATTCAGTGTAATCGTTGGGGATGCTGTATGGAAGGTCTTTCGAGGAAATGAAAGATGGATGGTTCTGGGAAGGAAAAAGGTATGAGAGGTGATATGAATCTCAGGATCAGTGTGTCCAGGAGTGACAGACGTTCTCTTCTTCCATCCATCAATAAATACCTTCTCACAGCATCCCCAAAGACAACACTAGTACCGATTAATGATTTTTTGAAGAGATAAGTCGGTAACAAGAAAAAAAGGAATGAGGGGTGGGAAGAAATTTGGGAGACAGTGTGTACAGGAGTGACCCTTCTCACAGCTTCTTCTCAAAATATAACGTTAGCACTGTGAGAAATTATTTACAGAAGCCGATAAAAGTGCGTTTTGGGCGTATCCGTGTGACCTAAGAAAGTTATTTTTTTCACTTCTGGTAAAATCGATCAAATGTGAAAATTGTTTCTTGAACAGATTTTTAATTAAACATCTTTAGTAAATTTATGACGTCAGATGTACCTACATCACATTTGAAGGTATTATTTTCTGTTTATTGCCTGATAACGATAACTTCTTCAAAATGAACTTCTTTACGACATTCTTTAGACTTGAGTAAAATACCCGAAGACTCTTTGAAACAATTTAAAGTGTCGTCTCGCGCTTCATTTCGTCCTAATGTCCCTCCAGGATAAATAACTCAGCCGACAGATAAAGGTGTTCCACTTTCTGTTAGGAAATTCCTATTACTTTCTGAAATACTTTGTGCGAGTTGCGAGTTACCTTTTGAAAAGAGCTCCTGGAATCTCGTGGGACCAACACTCATTTCCAAGTAAAGTAGGCGTTTTTATTTATTTTATTTTTGGAATTACTTATTGGGTAACATCTTAAATTGTGGTATTTAATCAATGAAGACAACATAAGCGACTCTTAAACGAAAATCTGAAACGGAAAATCACGAATAGATTCGATCGCATCAAGGAATTGAACCCGGCGTCTTCGGTCATATTTTACTATGTCATACTTTGATACTAACAACTTACATTATCTTCAATTTTTTATTATTGTAGAAAGCAATCACTTTGTGGTTTGACATATTTAATAAAATAAAATACTGTTTTGTTTAAAACCACGAGTTTTATTAATTTTTTGAACCGACCGGTTTCGCTTTACTCAAGCATCATCAGGGTACAAATTAATACTAAACAATAAGTCATAATGTGTGCTTATATAAGACAAAATATAGAGGGAGAAAAATTTTTTAGAGAGAGACAAAATATAGAGGGAGATAACATGATACAAATATAACAAACACATCGACGGCCATAAAATACATTAACCTAAGTTCGCAAGTAATGGAAAAAACCGAAAGATAATTATGTGACTAATGGGTTACAGTAATAAATTTGGAGGAACAAAGCATCAACTGACATGGTGGTAAGGAGCACTGGGAATTTTTTTTATATTAAGGGTTTATTGGAAACAGACCTAATATCGGACTACTTGATATGTCTAATTGATTATTAAGTATATGACTTTTGGTTTTTACAGCTTTTTTAATTTCTAGTGCCTCTAAATTGTTAAGTCTGTTACCATGTCCGTTTTTATGTAAGATTTTAGCACCGGTGCTATGACAAAACGTATGATCTTTATCTATCAAATGGTTGGCGAATTCTGAAAAACCGTTATTATTGAGGCAACGAAGATGCTCCTTTATCCTAATATTAACATTACGTGTTGTCTTACCGATATAAAAAGCCGAACAATTATTACAATTTAATTTATATATTCCCGAATGACTTAATTTGTTGTCCTTATCTTTAGAATTAATTAGAAATTTACCTAGATTGTTATTCGTATAAAAGGCAGGTCTGACTTCAGAAGGAAGGTTTTTAACACTTAAAGTAGAAAAATTATTAATGAATAAAATTCGCCGCCATTGATAATTAATATTATTATCATTGATTTGATGACAAGGACTAGCGAATAAGAACTGATTAATGGCTATTTGTTTTAGTTTTTTATTTAAAATTAAATCAATAAGATATGGTTCATAGCCATTATTTACCGCTATTTTTTTAATTAATTTAAGTTCATTAGCAAAATTAGTATCGGACATTGGAATTGTAACTAAACGATGAACCATTGAATGGAATGCGGAGTGCTTATGTGAAATCGGGTGATTAGAGGTGCTGTGTATTACAATGTCAGTATAGGAGGGTTTACGAAATATGTTAAAATCAATTTTGTTATTAATGATGGATAAGGTAAGGTCTAAAAAATTTAAGGTTGAGTTTTTGCCTATCTCTAATGTGAATTTAATTAAGTCATTCGGGAATATATAAATTAAATTGTAATAATTGTTCGGCTTTTTATATCGGTAAGACAACACGTAATGTTAATATTAGGATAGGCATTTCATTAACCTCACGTCACATCTAAACAAAGTATCACTAAATATCACAGAGTGCTCCAATGACAGTTTTGTATTGCTGGGCGATTATAACCTGCCGCACTTCACGTGGGTACCAATAAATGACGAATGTGATTTCTTGTACACCGAACCCATGAATTTGTTAAATTCTGCTCACTTAGATTTTATTGAATTTTTGTCATTTAATAACTTAAAACAATATAACCCACATAGAAATAATTTGAATAATCACATTCTAGACTTAGTTTTAAGCAATATAGCACTGCGTATAACGCATAATGAAAATTCACTAGTACCAGAAGATTTACACCACAAAACTCTACTAATCTCTATTCCCATAAAAAAAATAAAAAAATTAAAAAAGGACCCGCAAAAAATATTTAATTTTAGACTTGCAGACTATAATATCATTAACTCAAAAATTAATGATATTGATTGGGATACTACACTAAATAATTTAAACACTCAAACCGGTATTAATATCTTTTATGATATACTTAATAAGATAATAGCGGAATCTGTACCAATAAAACATGTTAAAAATAGTAACTATCCTCCATGGTATACAACCCCTCTTATCAAAATAATTAAAGAGAAAAGCAAATTTCACAAAAAATTTCAAAAATTCAATAATCCTTGTGACTACCAAACTTTTTCTCTATTACGATCAAGGCAAAAAATAATAACACAAGAACTTTACATTAACTATATTCGTAATACGGAAAGAAGCATGTATGGTAACCCAAAACTTTTCTGGAGTCACTTTAATAATCTAAAAAAAAGCAGATCTTCACTTCCTAGAGTAATGCACCTTGAGGGTAAAATAGCAGAAAATGGACAAGAAATCTGTAACTTGTTCGCGGAATATTTCCAATCTGTATATATATCTGAAAACAATTTTACCACTTCAGAAGTACCAGATATATCAAACAATATAAACATCACTTCAATTGAATTTACAAAGGAAATTGTATTACGAGAAATAAGGGCCCTTGACATAAATACGAGCGCTGGATGTGATGATATTCCATCCTACTTTATTGTAAATTGCGCTAAAACACTTGCTAAACCTCTTAGTATTATGTTTAATAAATCAATGCTTGAAGGAATTGTACCAGATATCTGGAAAAAAGCTTTCATAACTCCAGTCCACAAAAATGGCGATAAAAGTAATGTTAAAAACTATCGACCCATTTCTAAATTATCAATTTTTAGTAAATTAATGGAAAAAATAGTCTGTCAATGTTTAAGTTCACAACTAAACCATATTATAACAAAACAACAACATGGTTTCATAAAAGGCAGAAGTGTAGAAAGCAATCTTGTTTTATTCACCGATTTTATTGTTAATCACATGGACAACCGCACCCAAGTAGACGCTCTGTATACTGATTTTTCCAAAGCTTTTGATAAAATCAATCAAAAATTATTAATAAAGAAACTTTGGTCTTTTGGCATACGTGGTAACTTGTTTCGCTGGGTAACTTCCTACATACTCAAAAGATTACAAGCGGTAGCATTAAAGGGTTTTAAATCTGATTTCAAAGAAATTTCTTCAGGCATCCAGCAAGGGTCTCATCTCGGTCCATTATTTTTTATTTTATATATTAATGACATAGTGAATGTCGTAAAATACTCCAAATTAGAATTATTTGCCGATGACGCCAAACTGTACAAACCCATAAATGACCTAAACGATTGTATCAAATTACAAGATGATTTGAACAGCATAGCTATGTATTGTGAGAATAACCAGTTATTTTTAAACAGTTTAAAGTGTCATCACATCATATTCACAAGAAATGACAAAAAAATTGTACATCAATATCTGTTAAATGAAAACAAAATTGAAACCTGCTCCAATATTCGTGATTTAGGTGTGATTCTCGATAGTAAGTTACAATATCAATGCCATATCAATCAAATAACAAATAAAGCTGCTAAAATGCTTGGTTTCATAGTAAGAAATACAAAAGAATTCACAAACACTGTAATTATCAAACAACTATACTTTGCGTATGTACGAAGCCATTTAGAGTTTGCGTCAACTGTGTGGTCTCCATTTTATGCAGTACATATAAATAAAATTGAATCGATTCAGAAAAAATTCATCAAATACCTTTCTTACAAATCGTACAATCGATTTAATAATTATCTTGATGCAATAAATTTCTTCAAAATTGATGCATTGAGTGTACGCAGACAATTCTCAGATGCGATGTTGCTATATAAAATCGTAAATAATATAACCGACTGTCCTGAATTATTGAACAGAATAGATTTTAAAGTACCTACACGGCACACACGTTCGTGTAATATTTTTAAGGAAAAACACTGTAAAACCAATTCAAACCAGAATGCTTGCCTTATTAGAGTGTGTTCAACATATAATAACATTTTCTCTGATATAGATATCTTCAATTGTAACGAAAATAAATATAAAAATTCTATCAAAAGTGTATTAAAATGTATTAAATGACTACAAAATTCATAAATCTAATGATATATTATGTACTACCTTCCACCTGTTATACCTATATTATATCTTTTAATGTACTATCTTTTAATTTTCTAAAATTACTGTTTAATTTCTAGACATACAATGTAATAGTATAATGAGGAAATCTATAATTGGTTTCTCAGTTAGGTTAATTATACATGTATAAATTAATCATTATTGTAAACTGTTGATTTCCCTAAAATAAAATAAATAAATAAATAAATAAAGGAGCATCTTCGTTGCCTCAATAATAACGGTTTTTCAGAATTCGCCAACCATTTGATAGATAAAGATCATACGTTTTGTCATAGCACCGGTGCTAAAATCTTACATAAAAACGGACATGGTAACAGACTTAACAATTTAGAGGCACTAGAAATTAAAAAAGCTGTAAAAACCAAAAGTCATATACTTAATAATCAATTAGACATATCAAGTAGTCCGATATTAGGTCTGTTTCCAATAAACCCTTAATATAAAAAAAATTCCCAGTGCTCCTTACCACCATGTCAGTTGATGCTTTGTTCCTCCAAATTTATTACTGTAACCCATTAGTCACATAATTATCTTTCGGTTTTTTCCATTACTTGCGAACTTAGGTTAATGTATTTTATGGCCGTCGATGTGTTTGTTATATTTGTATCATGTTATCTCCCTCTATATTTTGTCTCTCTCTAAAAATTTTTTCTCCCTCTATATTTTGTCTTATATAAGCACACATTATGACTTATTGTTTAGTATTAATTTGTACCCTGATGATGCTTGAGTAAAGCGAAACCGGTCGGTTCAAAAAATTAATAAAACTCGTGGTTTTAAACAAAACAGTATTTTATTTTATTCAATTTTTTAACGCATATTTTTATTGGTTGCTATCATTTTGTATGATTGCAAGATTCTACCAGAACTAAAAGTAATCTAGATAGTGTCTTGGATAAATATATCAATTTTTATTGAAGTGAAAACTTCTTCAGTACCGTTGTAATTTTAAACTCGATGAAACGGAAGCGAGCGACACTAAAAAGAGACAAACACATTTATCTACAGGATTTAGTCTACGATAGAATGAGATAGTGTAGTCGGTCTCATTTTTGTGCGGTGCTTCGTAGCATATCAGCCTCCTATTTGTGCGGCGCTTCGTAAAATAAAATTAAAAATATTTTTTACACTTGGTAACAACATTATATAAATAAATCGTACAATTATCCTACTTCTGATACTCTGCATTTGTCTCATTCTCTCCAAATTTAGTTTTCTGAGGGTTTCACTTCTACCACGTGTGTACTGCACGCAAGATTTTTTGTTTTTTTATTTTTATTTAATCAATGAAGACAATATTAGAGACTAAACGAAAATCTGAAACAGAAAAATCAGCAAAGATCTAGGGATTGAACCCAGAATCTTATCCTTGCCGGGGCTCTGCTCTTCCACTGAGCTAATCCACCCTTTCCGCTTAGGTCACATTTAACTGTATCATACATCAACTAAGAACTACCAACATTATCTTCATTTTCTTTATGCATATTTTTTTATTTGTTGCTATCTTTATGTATGTTAGCAAGATTCTACCCGAACTAAAAGGAATCTAGATAATGGCTTGGATATACATTTTTTATTTTTATGTGCGACATCTATTGACTTTTTCTACAATTCTATATATGTCTAAATATAACAAAGGCCCCGAGGCTCAGGACCTTGTTTATGAGGTTAATCTAAATCTATAATGAATGTTTGTTTGTCCCTATTATTCTATATAATTCATCCAATTGCGATGAAACTTTGGGTGCGTGATTTTATAAGAAATTTATATTAAAAAAATGACAATGGGTGGCACGGAAGTTGTATGAAAAGTGTGCGTATTTCATATAGTTTAGCGGTAGTGTGGGAGGGGGAGAGGAACGAAGGAGGAGGGGAAAGGTGGATTTGAGTGGCATTCAACGCATGCCGGGTAGGTACTCACTAGTTAGATACATAAAATAAAGTAAAGATGCGCATGTTTTTAGTTTTTTTAGTGGTGACCGGACAACTCATAATGAAATGAAATCAACACAAATGTTCAAAAAAATTGAATAGGTTGCATTAGGTTAGGTTATGGGCTATTTTTCTTTTTTTTTTCATAGCTTTTAGTGACTTTCCAAATAGGTGTTGAGTTGAGTTGATTCTGAACTGGCATGGAATCGTTTTTAGTATTCCCAGTTTCCAAACACCGTATTTTGACAAGCACGCGAAATTTCCCCAAGATTTAAGATGATAAAAAATAATGTGTAATAATGCTCACACGGCACAAGCAAGTTGCAATTTGCCTCCCCAGGCTTCTACAATTTGTGCATAGCTTCTTCCATCCTCCTGCGTCTTCAGTTGTCACCTTTTACGCACTCTGCCTCCTAGTTTCATTAATAACCGACACGTACGCACTTACCAACTGTAGCGGGGGTGTCATTCTATAGAGGGTGTTTGTTTATGGTATAATAACTTCTATTGGCAGGATGTCTTTTTGAATTGGCAGAAGAAAGGGGTTTTTGGGCTCTCATACCCTTGAATTAAATATACCTACCTGAGAGTATCATTCATGTCTTCTTCTTCCTTGCACTGTCCCAACTCATTGCCAATAGGTAGGCTGTTGGGGTCGGCTCTTCTCGTTCTCAGGTTATAACTTGTTCGCTTCTGGGTATCGCCTTCATTCAGGCCGTTTCTCTGTAGTATTTTGGAGCATTGAGTCATCCAGCAGTTCTTTGGTCTTCCTCTGGGTGGCTGTCGATGAAGCTCCATAGACATTGCCTGCTTTACTGTGTGGTCTAATGGTCTCCGTCTTATACCTACCTGAGAGTATCATTCTTGTCTTCTTCTTCTTTCTTGCACTGTCCCAATTCATTGCCTAGGTAGGCAGTTGGGGTCGGCTCTTCTCGTTCTCAGGTTATAGCTTCTTCGGTTCTGAGAATCGCCTCCATCCTGGCAGTTTCTATGAAGTATTTTGGAGCATTGAGTTATCCAGGAGTTCTTTGGTCTTCCTCTGGATGACTGTCGATGAAGCTCCATAGACATTGCCTGCTTCACGTCTGGTGGTCTCCGTTTTATGTGCCCATACCATCTCAATTGTCGAGTATCATTCTTGTATTGCCTATGATATCTTAATCACACTTTTCTTAATTGGATTAACATTATTCAAAGCTTTACACCTCAATCTGTCTTTTTAGCGAGGGACGAATCACATTTAGAATGATAAAGATTTTAATCAAATATTTCTACTATTGAACCGCCCGAATTTTTTTGTTGCTTTCCCAAACACATTAATTAAAAACATATTATATATTATTAGCTGACCCGAAAAACGTTGTTAAGCCATATATCCATCTGTCATTCGTGTGTCATCTGTTTTGTCACTTAGCTCATTTGGTACAGCTGTTGCCATGTAAGCAGAAGGTCCTGGGTTCGAGTCCCAGAGGTGCCAATATCTTTTTATGATTTTTCTTTCTCCTGTTTGCCCGATTGAGTTTCGCTAATATTGTCATTTAATTTTTTTTTTTATATCAGTAATTTTAGTTAGAAAAAACGAACGAGAGTAAGTAAGGTGAGCTGTTTTAAAAAAAATTATGTTTGCATTTAATTTTTTTTTTTTAATGTTTATTTCGAATTCTATAATTTGAAAGCATATTTCAATACCTTTCTAAAACAGTTTTTAGTTTTCGGTTGCATTCAGAAACATTCCATTTATTTGGATTTTATTGCATAGCGGAAATATTTTGACTGACTCAGGTCCGAGGCCTGAGGGGTTAATGGTTTATTGGAATTGCTTATTTAAGCTTATAAATATAATTTTAATATTTAATCATTCTTTAATCGTCGCCAAATCGGTTGCCGATTCAGTTTTACATCCAAAATTGTGTCGATTTTTGATTTCTAAACTTGACATTGACTTCGATTTTACATTCTCACGTTAATTAAAAGTTCGGTAGTAAATAATACAAAAATGCACTACAGAATGCATTTCTAATGGATGATTTTCATCCGCGGTGCACTCATTCTTGCATTAATAATGCATTCGTTAATCGTATGCCACACGCTACTGCATTGTTGTCTAACTCCCAACTTCTTTTCAACAGTCATTCTCTCTTTGGTGCCTTCTTTGATGTTAGCACCACGTCATAGAAAGTGCATGCTATCGAATAAAGTTTTATTGAATCGCATAAAATCATTATAATAATATATAGATTGTTCACACTGCTTGCAAGTAACCTATAATAGAATAGTCTAGTTTATTTCAAATTAGTAGCACTAAGGATGGGTTGTTTCACACAATTTTAATGGTTCACTAAATATTGAAGTTAATTTTTTAAGAGATGTAAAAGTTTTACTCAAGTTCTTTTATTATTTCATCATGGGCCGGTTGTTTTTCAGTACTTGGATAATTTATTATTTATTTATTTTACATAAATTAACTGCCTCGGTAACAATATTTTATATTTGTTTAAAGATAAATTGAAGATGTCCACTGACTTGGTATAATTGTTTCCCTCCATTAGTATTCTGGGCAAAGAAGAATACATGTGGTAGTTAGTTAATTCCAGAATTTCTGCACTGAAATAAATCCTAACTTTCGGTATTGCGTGGTGGTATCCGGAAGCTAATCATTCAAGCAATACCGGACTATCAACTAAATCATTTATAAATACTAATTCAGAGTGAAAATTCTTCAGTCTGACAATTTGAGCATATTCATATAATTTAACAGAGTGTTTTAGTTCAACATAATTGCTGGAATACCCATTTAAAAATTAAGAAAATTTAAGAATTTGTTTTGTATTCTTTCAACAGCTTGTACATGTATATTATAATATGGGTTCCAGATGGGAGAATTGTACTCAAGTTGACTTCTTACATAGGCAAAATATAACAGTTTAATACACTTTATATTGTTAAAATTTCCAGTTAGCCTAGTTATAAATCACAAATATGTAATAGTGGGACAGTAGAAGTTTTTCACATTAGTAGGTACCTACATTCATAGCGGTCATTACAACGTACATTATTCATATATTTTTCAAGTAAATGTTTTAAAAAATGGTTATGCCGCATGTTTTAAGCATAAATAGAACGAAGTGTCCATTACGTAAAGAGCACCAGCTGAAAATTCTACGTTTTAATGAGCGCTCTCTAATTAAAAGCTGCACTCCCAATGTCGTCGTTATATGGTACCATCCATTCCGTTAAGCATCCCCGCTATCCAGACCCAGTCGCGGACTTTAAACTAACTAGGCATTACTTGTGCTAACTACCAAATAAACGAGACTTGCGCGTTTAAAATTAAAACTAAAAATATGATTAGATCGTCAATATTCACGAAAAGTTACTTTTTTTTGTTTTACTTTATTAATGTGCCATTTTTTTACACTAACCATCCAATAATGGCGTAAAACAACAAAAAACAAGAGACATAAAGTCAAATGAAGTCAAGTTAAATCATGAAATTCAAGAATTTTGTAAAATTGTAATATTTTGCGCATTTTTTTTACCAATTTCAAACAAAAAATTGACTTTAAAAATACCTTTAATAATAAGTTGGTATGGATATCAAACGAATTTATTTACAGTATCGATTTTTGAAGTAAAACTTCTTTACGCACGCTCGACTTTTGGAGGTAAACTGGTGAATGCGTTACGAAAAGTGTTGATTGTTACGAAAAATGACATGCGAACGATAATCGATGCGAACGGTGATCAATGTCATTAAAAAAGGAAACGGAGCATGTGCAACTTTTGTCCAGCGAAAAAAAGACGCATGAGTGTGTGCTATTGTGCGAAATGCAACAAACCATATTGTCTGGAATGTCGATGTCACCCCAATGCCATATGTTCTTTCCTATCCTTGATGCATTTTAATAAAAAACTGTTTTTTTTTATATTTTTGATATTCAGCGGTACATTCTCTCTACATACCCCTTTGGGGACATTTAGTTAGGTATATTTTGTGTAGTTTTACCTAAACCAACTGCATAATAATGTTCATCCGATGAACCGGTGGATTCAATTTTTAGCCATAAGTTGTTAATAATAGATAATAATAATTGGATGACTTCTATAGCGCCATTTTCGTGAGAAAATCACCTCAAGAGCGATTTACAAATTCATTTATACATTTAATCTATACCTATATACTACAAGTGGCTTATAACCAAGATTGATAACTAATGACTTACAACTGAGACTTGTATCACTAGTGACTGAGAATTATACTTATTTTTATAACCGAGTTTGTAGAGCAAGAGCCCGTGACGATTAGACATTTGTCATTTTATGTTATAGTGGTTGTCTATTTTGTAGTTAGAAGTAAGATTGTAGAAATGAAGTATAAGTTTGTACATCGCCCTTAAGGTGATTTTTCACAAAAACGGCGCTATATAAGTCATCCAAATATTATTATTATTTGAAAAAGTAAATTTTCTTGAAAAATTGATTTCAAGTTAAAATTGTGACCTCCAGGAGTTACACAAATTGCCCCTCCGGATGGCGACTTGATGCGCGGCAGCTGATATCTCCGTTATTTTTTAGGAAAATATTTGAAATTTTTATAATATACTATTGAATATATGTGTATAATGACCCCAAAGTATATATAAAATATAGATAAGTGATAACGTTTGAAAGAGAGAAGCATCAATTAAAAAAATGTTATCAGCGTTGTACTTACAGTTCTTCAACATTCTAATATCGTGCCACAGTCCCACAGGTTCTTGTACATGTACGTAGGTAATCGCACCTAATAAAAAAAGCTATCAGCGTCAATACTTAGAAATTTCGCCTAAATTCTAGTATCGTTTAATATCCAAAGTACACGATGTAAAAAACCTTGAAATGCTTGTAATTTGAGACGACAAGACTAGGGCGGGCTAAACTATATTACGGCTAATGGTTTCTTGGACCTCTTGGATGACTTGGCTGGATTTCTATCAAGGCACTTTATAAACTAAACTTCTACCAACATCTCCTGCTCTCTGCTAAATTACCTACTACGATATCTCCCTATTTTCTATTCTGTTAGCCTGGTATTATTTTGTTAGGTAAATTATGTTTAGTTTTTTTTTTTACTTTGGGATGATGGAAATTGGGCAGAGCTTTTTTGTGTAATACGATAGCGGGAGTTGATGTTTTTTTGTGTCGCCCTGGTTAAAGAAATTACTTAGCCAGCGTTTGGTTACCAGATTTGAATACATATATTTTATTTATGTATTTATCAAATGATTTTCAATGCTTGTCTCACTGGGAAATTCTTGTGTTGAGACAGACGTAGCCGGGAACTTCTCAAACTTCCTCCTACTCATCGCATTCTCTTCCCAACTTCCTTTAAAAGATATCCCAAATGGGGGTATTTTCATAAAATATAAATACCTATCGTTATAAATGTGAGTAAAATTAAAATTTAAAGAGTTTTTTTCTGATTCTAATCATCTAATTAAAAATGTGCAATTTTAATATTTTCATTTATAAATTTTGATTTTAAAAACCCTCTCGAATCGTGCATTCCGAAACTTGCTGTCAACGTAGTAGGTATTCACGAATAAAATAACTTTTTTACATTAACTCCACATAGGAGGTCCCGAGGAAAATAATTTTCACTAGGTCTGTGATTTTAGGGGATGCTGTGTGGAGGGTCTTTTTAAGGAGAGGAAGTTCTGGGAAGGTATGAGGTGTGGGCAGGAATCTGGGGGTTATTGTGTCAATGAGTGACGGACATATGAATCCATTCCTCCAACTGCGGGTCGATAATCCGGCTGGAGAGGTCAAAGGGAAATCCTCAACCAGTCTCTTTCGATCCGGCCCGCCACGCAGGTGGTCAGACGCATCCGCCGCCCGGACAAACCTCACCCCATGAATCCCGGGCATCCCTGTTAAGTCACCAAACATAGCGAAACACAAAGGTGTTGGTCAATAAATAAATGGTTCCCGGGGCAACAGCACCTACTCCTGCCTCCCAAATTTATAGTTTTACTAGCTTACCCGGACACGCGTTGCTGCGGCTAACAAAACACAACGCAATCTACTGGATGGTTACCCAACCCAGATAACCAAGCATCATAAATTAAATCACACTGCCATCTATTAGAAACTCATGGAACTTACAAATAATTACAAAGCATTGTCCTATAACAAACATTTAATTCACAATAATAAATATTGAAGTCAATAATCGAAATAAAAACTATCCTATCTTTTGATTTGGACCAAATTACACCCTGTAAGCCGAATTTCATAAAAATCGGTTAAGTACTTTCATGTAGTTAACATCTTGACGCGATTTTTTTGCATAAATATAATAAATATTATGGAACTTGACTCAAGATTCTTAAAATTATTTATGTATCCCTTTTAGAGAAATCAACAGTTTACATTTTATCGTTTTATTTTTTAAATGATTTTCCTCTTTGCGACTTTAACTCTCATAAGACAAGATATAAAAAGTAAATATCTGTATTATAAGGAAAAACGCCCTGTCATCCTAGTCTAAACTCCCCAAGCATTAAAAAATCCAACTTAATTAAAACTTATAACCTCAGCAGAGGTCCGAGAGATTTTCGCATAAGAAAAATCCATTGAAGCAACGGTAAAAAAAATGACGTGATGAAAATGTTCAGTTTAGTCGTTAGGGGGGGCGCTAGTGGGGTCGGTGGAACCTGATTAATTTAAGTCGGCAGGATCGGATGCGAGGACATGGGACCATCAATCAAAGTAACGACCCTGCAACGCCGGGATCACTTCTTATTTTTTTCGCCACACGTTGTTTCTGGCAGATTTTTCTTTTTCGTCTGTTTGGCAAATTTTCATTTAAAAAAAGTATAATAATTACCTCAATAGATATAAGAGTTCCCTATTCTGTAAAATGTTTGAAGATATTATTTGATAGAATTGTTTTGTTTTTATTTTTGTAAGTAAAGTGTAAGCGAAAACTTCTTTTAAAACTCGATGAAACGAAAAATAGTGACACTAAAAAAGACAAACACGTACATCTAAAGGATTTAGCCTATTTATTTTACAATGAGATAGTATGACCGATCTCCTCTTTGTGCGGTGCGTCGTAGCCTCCCCACTATTGTCTACTTCAGTTTTCTGAAGATTTCACTTCTACCGCGTTTGAATTGCACACTCCTCTGTGTTTTTTATTTGATGTACATAGATATGTACCTGTGTATTTAGATCTAGTCGTTAAATGTGGTTGAAGTCATTTCAAACAACGCCGTATCGATTGTGAATGGAGGTCTTTCACCAGGGCGACATTTTTTTATGTGAATACCGCATAAGAGTCCCAACTTCTCCCGTCTGGAGCCAGTAAGGCTATGACGTTCCCGATTAGGGTATGTTATGACACTGAAAGCAATAGGGAGGGAAAGATGAAGGTGGGGAAGAACCTGACTATCCAGATGTGGTCTGAATTGTGGTCTTACAACAGGGCGATGCTGAGAGCATCTTTCACTATGGAATGTGCCGCAAATATACCTACTATATATTATTTTGAATGAATTAATTGCGAAAAACACACAAATTAATCAATTATTTGATTGCTTTCACACGTCGGCATTTGAACCCGCGATCTTCGTATTGCTAGTCGATATTCTCACCCCCCCGACCACGGAGGCTGTCAATACTGGTAATTTCTACCATTCTGGGATCAAGTTAAACAATTGCGAAAGAATTCTCTCAAACGGTGAGATTTGTAAGGTGGCGTTGTGAAATTTTCACAGACTGATGCTACCGGGTCTTAACTCTCTGCAGCCTTATTTCTTGCATAAAAAGTTTTGTGTTTTAATTTCTGATATTTTTTTTAAATCAATTTCTAATGTGTTGTTTTTTTCATTATTTCCAGGTAAACTGTTTGCCTTCGCGCAACCGAAAACTTCTCCCATCGACATCAGGGATCGTCAACCAAACCCCAGCCATGGCTCTGTTCCACAACCAATTTCTGCAACTCCTGAGGTTTGTGTCATACGCATAAACAATAGTACAATTAAAAATACATCACTAGAAACTAGACGACTAAATTCATTTTATGAAAATGGGTAGGTGGCTACCCTTAAATTGGTTGTTAATAGAAAGTATATATAAATAATATTAAATTGCACAAAAAATAGTTTTTATTAATTATATAATTATTTTATTACGTTAGTCCATGTTGTAACAATAGGTGCTTTTTAAAAGTTGTTTTCGATGTTTTTTTGACATTATTTAATCCAAGATAAATTGAAAAATATATTTTTTATTTACTAGCGCAGTACATTAATTACAATATTTATTTGCTACCGGTTTCGACATCTCCGTTCTTAATGCCCCGGGACACTCAAAAAATGTCTTTTAAAATTTCATTTTCTGAAAGATGCATTAAAAATGCTCTCGCCAAATGTTTTAAAGAAATTCGTAAAATTGATGGAGTTACAGCATTTTATATGAATCCGTTTTCAAACGGTTTGTATGTTACAGCGCTCTTGAGGGTATTTTCCATCTAAATTAGCTATTTCTGTATAAATTAGCCAAATAATAAATTATCCTTCAGCAAAACTTTAAACATGTTTTTCTCGAAACTACAATTTTCAACCTGGTTGACAACATATTAGAAAATCTATACATCCGATTTGCATGCACTAAGTCGTTAACTGTTCGAAAATGCAGTTTCTGGGCACCACGTTGGGATTTTTTTTATAAAGGGCTCCCTCCTATTTTTTTTATGAAGCATGAAAAATCAGAAATAAAATTCGGTGGTCCGCCATTTTTTTTTAGATATAAAAATTACCGTATATTATAAACGTTATCATATCGTTATCTCATTTTTTTGTCGTTTCATGTAAAAATAATTAATAAAATATTCACAAAGCTTCATAATCTTTTTTTTTCAAATTGCGATTCGGAACTTTGATTTCATATAAGTGTACATTTTAAATATTTTGTGGTTAACTTTTAGATTTGAATGTGTAGCGTGGTGTTTTCTCTTTCTAATACCGTTTAGAGTGTAGATCATAATATTTCTCACTATGATAGTAAGGGAGACACCAATTTATATGAGTCCTACATGAGTTGTTCCGAAAATTGAACAAATTAGCCTGAATAATATTATGCTAATATTGATCATCAATATTGAGGTATGTTATTACAGTCTTCCGTGCAGTTGAACACATTTACTAATTCCGAGAAAGTATTGCCAACTGTTTAAGTATACAGTATAAATAGTACCTACAGGAAAGAATCGAAATCGGTATTCATGCCCCTCTATGGGAGGAGTTTAAAAATACTTGAGAAAAAGCTTTTGGAACGGTTGGAAAAGGCATTTGAGTTTTTTTAGAGATTGATTTCTTAAAGGCCTGTAAAAAACATTAATTACTTTTTTACGCATTGTTTATTGTAATAAAACAACTTTAAAATTGATTTCATGAAAACAAGCGTCGCGGAGCCTAATACGTCTATTCCCCGCTCTGTTAGGGGTCTAGGGGAGTACTGACAGAAAACAGGTGTGGCTGCCAGTCGTTCTTCGGTGGACGGTATAAGGTTCACTTTGAAATTCCAGATTCGTCGACTGCCATATTGTGCCGTGATGTCGAAAATAACAACGCGAAAATGCATATTATATTTTATTTTGTGAGGTTCAAGCGTAAATTTCAATTTTTTGCGATTATCATAAAATAATCTGAATTTGTCATATTAAACAATGAAACCATATCCGAAAAGATGTTTATAAATAGGAGAGTTTGGACTTCAAAGTGTTTTTTATAGACCTTATAATTTTTTTTCTAGACTTAAGGGCTTTTAAGGGCTAAGGTATGTTCTACACCCAGTTTTTAATTGAAGCCTCTATAATAGATACTTCTAAGCGATCAAATTTAAAAAAAAAACATGATTTTGCATTATTTAGTATGGCTTCATCTTAAACCAATAAACTTTTGGTTGATATCCTTTTGAGAGAAAATGTATTTTAGTACATTACCTGGAATGCTATAGAAAGTGTAGATTATTAATATATTTCCATCCGTTTTTTAAAAGTAATAGGTACTTATTTTTGACAGTAAATATTATTTGTATATTGTAAGACGAAACTATCGCAATTAAAGATATCTGATAAAACACCTGTTTTAAAGACGTAATTTGATCTATTAATAAACCATTGTACATTATATTTAAAACGTATTTTTAGTTATAGTTGCTAGTTTTTACAATATTAATATCTGAGGCTTTTATAGCTAGAAGTGCTTTGGTAAATTTTTTAATTTGCTCAGAAATGAAGATTATTATAAGTGTAAAAAAAAGTTTAAAGTATATTTTGACTTCTATATTATATAATTAGATAGATTATTATTAGATTACTAATTTATCAATCTAGAACACCTGATGTAGGAATTCATGGCATTCAAATAAGGCGAGTTTGGTAGCGGATGCATCTGCTCACCTGTTATGTTGAGAGAGACTGGTTGAGGGAGGCCTTTCGACCTTTCCAGTCGGACTCTATCGACCCATCGCCTTACACCGCAATTAGAGGGATGGATTCATACGTACCGTCACTCCTGGACTCACTGACCCCCAGATTCGTACCCACCCCTTTTTTCCATCCCAGAACTTCCTATCCTTTCCTTCCTTAAAAGACCCTCCACACAGCATCCTCTAAGATGACAAAGACACTGAGGAAAATTGTTTTTCTCAAATGCATACTTAACTAAAATTTCGTTTTTTCGGATATAGCTGACTAACAACTGGACGATCGATATGTTTATTTTATCAAATGTCATGATTTCGATTTTCAAAAGCCATATGAATGTTTTTACATGACGTATTTGTGTACCTCGTAATATGACATACATATTTGTTTTTTAAATTTGTGTTTGTTTTTTTTTTTTTTAAATATGTAGGTTTATATTTCACTCATGTTTTTATGTAATACAATCCTTATATGTACATATGTATTATTTAAAAAAAAAAGATTTTGAACAAATCAATCGGATATTTTTGTAATTTACTTCAAATTTGTTTGTATTTTATTACCTTTCGTAATTCGCCAAAAAAAGAACACGTTTTTAGCTGGAAAATAAAATAAAACTAGAGAGTATTTTCGTATTAGAGAAAAACAAAAACATTTATTTATTTATAATAAATAAACAACACATAACACATCATGTATGACGTACGAAGTAATGCACTAATTTCACCAAAGTACCACTAAATCAGGTACTATTTATTTATATTTATAGTTTCTGTTTCATAGTTTGTATTTCCATCTATATTTATAGGTTATTGTTTTTTTATATTTTAGCAGGAGTAGTTAAAGACATGAGCGCGGTGTGTATTCGTATTGTCGTATAATATAATATGTTCTGCAAACTTATTTTAAATCAGTGAAAATAATCATGTTTGCACATAATTTATTACATATTGTAGTTACAACGGTTAAGAAAAATCATATATATTATTACATACATAAATTATATCTAATATGTAAATTTTAATGTAGTTTCTCCTATAACTGTACTATGTATTAAAAGTTCACACATCTAAACACATTATAACCTAACATAACTTCATATCTTTGTTGTAAATAAGTATAAATAAATCTTATTGTAATTCTTCCATCTTGTTATCAGATACCTGGTTTACACTTTTCAATACTACTAATTTACGTACTTATCTCATACTCTGTAAATCTGAATATATTATATGTTACCAGGTTAATTCGGTAAATCCGATTATAATATATTGTTACGATACGCCCCTGAAGCGAGTAAATACGAGAGCACAGAACGCAGCACAAGTCCACACGGCTCGGCCGCCGCCTCTCCCCGCCCCGTATCCTGTTTCTCCTTGCCTCTCCCCCGTGCCCTGCCACTCGGCATTCCCGCTGCGCTCGCCACAGAAGAGATCTGAGCGCCTTTGAGAACGCACGCTCGCGGCTCACTTGTAGCCGGCGGACCCAATTCAATGGGGCCGCGATGTATTATTGAAATGCTTTTGAGTAGAATCAGTCTTTTGCCACTATAGTTCGGTCTATTTAGACTACGAAAGTGCCTGATGAAGCTGCCACATGAGACGAGGTTCCTGCCAACCTACATGTAAGCTGTATCTTGATTTCCTCCTTAAATGTTGTCCGTAATTCAGTGAAATGTAGGGCCCCCGCGGAAATCACGACTCGGAGAGTTTCGTTTTGAGAGAGAGTCAGAGAGAGTTAAACACTTTAGCTAGGTTTGTGTAATTTGCATTTCTTGTAATTGAATTGTACTGTAGAAACCTATGTATGTGTTTGAGTTTACAATACATGTCTAAATGATTTAACATTGTTATTATTCTGCTACGGCGGGAGGATTGTTGGCCAGTGAGGATCCCGTGGGTCACCGGAGGATGGAGAGAAGTTCCCTAGCCTTGAGCTGCCCACCCCCCTGAATAGAGAGTACCATAGTCCCGCTGAGAGCTAGTCAGGGACGTGTTTTGGGCCCTGGTGTTGGTTTAGAAGCCGACATCGAGGCACCCTAACAATTGGCGCATCAACGTGGAGCCTGGAATTTTTTTTCTCTATCCCGGTCACTTTGCGGGACCTTCCTTTGTCGAAATCCTTCCCGCATAACAACTATTTTGTAAACATTAATTATGCCTTGTTATTCTACAGTGAATCCTGTGAAAAAACCACAGAAACCAATATGTAAATTAGATCCATAACGGATCTGACTGGAATTATAAATTGCATCGCAAGTTGAAACAACGGCCATTTTGAGTACCCGAAACGCCGCGAATCTGATTGCGCACGCGTCACCAAATAGCGAGCGCGTAGCAACAGCAATCCGCGCCAAATCCAACGGCCTTTGTTTCACGCGATATTCCGGATTGTGCGCGCAAATGCCTTGTTCCCGCCGATATCCTAACCGACTGTTGCTAGGCTGCGTTTTAAATCCAAACCGTTTTTTATGACTGAACCGGGATACCAACGGAAATCATTGATTCTGGAACCCCAGTTATTTTGCGAATTCCTTAATGAAAATTTCGGACTTACGTATTTTTATTATTTCTGCACAATATACCAATTGGCCCACTTGTGTCTGTCAAATTAGTACAATTTAATGTTTCTCCAAATGGACAAAATAATGACTTTCTTTCCCCATTGTACATTATAGGTACTGTTTTTTTTCAGCATAAGTGAAAGTGAATTGTGTTTTTTCCCTTACATAAGTGAAAAGTGGAATAATAATAAAGCCAATGACTGATTCCATGAATAAATAAAATAATTTTAATATGGTTGGATGCAATAAACCCCATATTCAGTCATTTTCATCCGGAAGTTTGTCCTTTATTTGCCAGAAATGTGCCTTTTGTGAACTTTAGTGCCTTTCTCAGTGCAAAGTGTTTTGTGAAAATAAAAAACCTGTTTTCTAAAGGTCAGTCCTGGCAAAAATTTTTCTAAAATAAATAAATACTTGTGAATTTCACAGTTTTCTCAAAAGTGGTCAGTGAAATACAAAAACCTTTACCACTAAGGTCTTTCCACGCAAAATTTTTTCTCGTCTGCCTCTCCTTGACAAGAATTCTGGTGTCATGTATACAAAACACATTTGGAAGTGCCAACAGTGATCACCAAGTGAAAAGTGCCTCACAAAAATTAATTTTTGCGCTTTCTAAAGGAAACCCCTGGCCAATTTTTTTTCTTCTCCTCACCACCCAGGAAACTCGCAATGGAGGACAAGCAAGCTATTACACCATCCAACTTGGGTACCATTCCCAATGTGCATAGTTTATCCAAAGCCCACTTACAAGCTGCTTTAAGGGATAGAGGACTCTCGCCATCAAGCAAATCTAAATCTACATTGAAGGCATATGCACTTTTATTCAACAAAAAGTACATTAGGAGAATAAATCTCGCCCCCTCCAACGAAAATAATTCATGTTCGGCTACGCAAGTTTTGGATAATCTTGACAAAGAACCTACGCCGCATGTAATGATAAAACAGGACGTCGCACCCATCTTGACACAAGATAAAACTTACGATTTATCCTCTTGGAAAGTCAAATATAATGGCGTCTCCGATGTGCTGGATTTCATTGACCGTATTGAAGAAACGGCTACAATCAAAAATATCCCATTCGAGATTCTACGGAGAAACTTTATAGAACTCATCTCCCCAGAATTAATTCCGTGGCACCGCATCCAAAAGACTAAATGCAAAGATTGGAATAAACTCAGAGCTGCCCTAATCTCTAGCTTTGGAAAAAAGGAGGCCCAGCACCGGATCAAACTATCTCTACTATCTATTAAACAACTAGTAGATGAACCTGTGGCTACATTCATAGAAAGGGCTGAGTCCATCAACATCAAGCTTTCACATCCTGTTCCGGAAGCTGAACTATTACCAGTCATAACTGATGGCCTTTTAAGCAAATACGAGAACATCATCACCTCACAGAAAATTGCATCCCTGGCCCAGCTAAACGAAGTCTGCCTCCTCCTGGAATCGTACCAGGATAGGAAAAACATAAAGAATGTGTCGAATAATGTGGTTGTGCCAAGCCGTTCGTCTGGTTTAAAGCCAGAATTCGACAACAAAAAAGTGTGCTCCTTTTGCAAAAAAGTAGGCCACCTGGCCGCTACTTGTTTCAAGCAAGCAAGACTTCTGGAATCCAAGGAACCCCGAACCTCCAAGAGGCACCACTCTAGGGACCGCTCTCCTCCACGCGACGAACTGCGCAACATTTTCAAGAAATCAAGGCACAATGCAGAAAGGTTACAAAACCCAAGCGATGTCAGACCTCAGGTGGATTTCTTCAAGCCCCCACCAAATTTCTACATGAAGAGGCCAAAAAACTAAATAATAACCTCTCAGGTACCCATTCTGAACCAAGGTCTAAAGAATGGACTGATTGGTTATCACACATTAAGTATTTTAACCAGACCTTAAATGTTTCCTCGGTTTGTTGCAAACAAGCTAAAGATGGGAGACCCTATGCTCTTTTCTCTGTTAACAATGTGCCCTTTTCCGGATTACTTGATAGCGGTGCATCTGTCAGCTGTCTTGGCAACAATGCTCACCTGCCTTTTGTTAACAGTGATTTTAAAATTTCGCCACAAACAACATACCTGACGACTGCGGATAATGTTTCCCAGCCGGTCATCGGTACCCTTGCACTGCCAATTAATTGTAACAATAAAATAATTACAATCAATTTTCTAATAGTGCCCTCTATATCCCAGAATTTCATCCTTGGCGTTGACTTCTGGAAGGCTTTTAACGTTGCTCCCCAAGTATTTAATACTCTTGGCGAAACCTCCACTGCTGCTCAAATTAGTGAGATCCGCACAATAATACCTCACGAAAATTTAAGCACGGACCAAGCTCTCCAACTAAAGGAAATGGTCAATAAATTCGAATCAATATCTTTCGAAAAATGTGGATTGGGTTTGACAAATTTGGTAGAACACCACATTAAAACCAATGGCCCACCCATAAAGCAACGTTATTACAACTTAGCCCCCCAAAAGCTTAAACTTTTGGAAAAAGAACTTGATGAAATGTTAAAAATGGGTGTGGTGGTTCCCAGCAGAAGTGCATGGACCAACCCAACTCTTTTGGTTTCTAAAAAAGATGGCTCCGCACGTTTCTGTCTCGACAGTAGACGTTTAAATTCTTGTACGGAAGCTGACGCATACCCCTTACCTTACGTCCACGCGACCTTAGACAAACTGCGCAACGCCAAGTTCATCTCCTCTGTTGACCTAAGCAAAGCTTTTTGGCAAATACCTTTGGACGCAGAATCGTGTGAAAAAACTGCTTTCGTTGTACCTGGTAGGGGAATGTTCCATTTTAAAAGATTACCCTTTGGTCTAAAGAACAGCCCCGCCGAATTACAAAGACTGATGGACAAACTCTTCGGTCCTGAAGTCGATAACAGCCTGTTTTGTTACCTTGACGACCTCATCATCGTCAGCGACACCTTTGAAAAACACCTATTAATGTTGGAAAAGGTTTTTCAACAACTCAAGTTCGCTGGTTTAACCATCAACTTGAAGAAGTCTGAATTCTGTAAGTCCCGTTTACGTTATTTGGGATTCATTGTCGACGAAAAAGGTCTAAGAACAGACCCCGCTAAGGTGGAAGCCATGGCAAATTTCCCCCGACCCAAAAACGCGAAAGAAGTCAAAGGTTTCCTTGGACTTGCAGGTTACTACAGAAGATTCATCAAAGACTTTTCCACAATTGCAGCCCCCTTAAATAAAATTACCGGCACCCGTAAAGGTGTCAGCAACTTCCGATGGTCTGCTGAAACTGAAGAAGCGTTTACAACTTTAAAAAATGCCCTTCAAAAAGCCCCCGTTCTGAATTGCCCGGATTTTGCACTCTCTTTTACCCTCCACACGGATGCCTCCAACGTAGGAATCGGTGGAGTCCTAACTCAAGAATTCCCAGATGGCGAACACCCTGTAGCGTATTTTTCCCGTACACTAAATAAACACGAGAAGAACTACGGAATTACCGAAAAGGAGTTATTGGCTGTATTGGATTCTGTTCACCATTTCCGCGGTTACATAGACGGTAGCAAATTTACTGTAGTCACAGACCATAGTAGTTTGAAATGGTTGATCTCTTTAAGTAATCCCTCCGGTAGACTCGCTCGTTGGGCCTCCCGTTTGTCTCAATTCAATTTTGATGTTGTACACCGTAAAGGCGCGGACAATATTGTTCCTGACGCTCTTTCAAGAATTGAATTGGCTTCATTAAATGTTGACACAACTGCCCCCCCTCCATCTACAAAAGATGAATGGTACTTGAAAATCTTCGAAGGTTGTAAAAATAATCAACAAAAGTTTCCTAATTTTATCATAAAAGAAGGACAACTATACCGTAATTGCAAGGCACCACTATCCATCCTCGAAGATTACTCTTGGAAACTTGTCGTTCCCCTCGAAGGAAGAGAACAAATAATAATTGACAATCATAGTGCTCCCGACTCTATACACCCAGGAACTTTCAAGACGTATAAAAAGATTTCCTTGAAGTATTACTGGCCTGGTCTTTTCAAACAAATTCGCAATTACATCTCTAATTGTGAAACTTGTAAAGCTTATAAACATAGCACGGCAGCACCTGCCGGCCTAATGGGTAACCCCAAACGCGCCGACAGACCCCTACAGTCATTGTCAATGGACCTCGTCGGACCTTTTCCTCGAAGTTATGCCGGACACATGCACATACTTAGTGTAGTGGATGTTTTCACCAAATTCTGTTGGATCTTCCCTTTAAAAAGAGCCAACGCGTCCGCCATCATCAAACTTCTGGAAAAACACATTTTTATACCTTACGGAACACCCAGAACCGTAATTGTTGATAACGGAAAACAGTTTATTGCCCAGGAATTCAAAGAATTTCTTGCCAAATACGGAATCAAGGACATTTATTATAACACCTTGTACACTCCCCAAAACAACACTGTCGAACGTTACAACCAAACAATCAACACAGCTCTAGCTATTCTAGTTGATAAAGACCAACGCACTTGGTGTAAAAACCTAGATAAAATTCAGGCCGCTATGAACAACACTGTTAACCTGGCCACTGGTTACACACCTTTCTTCTTAAAACACGGTATGGAACAAGTCGTCCATGGTTCTCTACATAGGGACACAAACTTTCCTACGTCATCCGCCACCACAAGCAACCCTACCGCAGACTATGCCCATCGCTTGGAAGAACTGTCGGCCATTTACAGTGAAGTCACTGATGCTTTGCTCCTGGCTCACCAAAAGAGTGCGGACAGATATAACTTACGTAGAAAACATGTCACCTTCAATACAGGAGACATAGTTTGGAGAAAGAACAACACACTTTCCCAAGGAGCCATGTATTTCTCTGCTAAGCTGGCACCACGTTTCGTGAAGGCCAAAGTCCTAAGGAAAATATCAGACCTAGTGTACTCCTTGTCTGACTCATCTGGAAAGCACATTGGTAATTACCACATTAAGGACATTGTAAAGTCTGGAAGTGAGGAGTCAAGTAAAACTGCCCCCACTATCTCAGCAAACGTAAAATGATCCAGTATGTATCACATTTTTTTGTAAGCTTACAGAGTCTTACTACGTCAGGCGTGTATTGTGTCAACCACATGCCCATCGTTTCGTAAATGAAACAAGTTGTAAATTATTTTGTAAATTAATGCGTACTCTCCTTGAAGTTACTTTCAAATGTTGTTTTTGCACTGTTTTTTCTTTCCCTCACGGCAATTTTTTCTTTTATTTTTTTCACCTGTTCTAAAACTGATCACTTTGGAACGGAGACACTTTTCGAGTTTCAATGTTTGGGAAGTCGCGAGCCCATTTATTGTCTCAACACGTACACTACGCAATGTTCATGCCACGTCATACCCTGCCTTGTCATGTAATTTTGTAACTTTTCTCCTATTTTTTTTATTTTTTTGTTGCATTTTTGTCGTGTGGAAAGGAACTTCTCACCTGTTTATTTTGTTCATGTAAAGTAGTTGACAATTGCCCATCGGCGTGTCGTTCTAGAAGTCGGGTTTTGTAAATTCCAAAGTGTTAAATTCCGACTCAGAACCAGTTAACTATTTTTACAATTTTTCCTTTTATCTTGTTCATCATGAGTTGTAAAACCTTCCGAGGTATCTCTAGCATGAAAATCAAACAGTGGTTACTTACATAGTCGCCCCTCGTGTATATAAGTTTTTTTCAATTTTTTCCTCTTAAATTAAAAATTGATGGCGTCCTACCCAAATTCATGCTCTTGTACCAAAATTGGATATCGACACGTCCATTTTGGAACTTGTATTTATAAAACCAATGATTGGTCTTTATAACCCTGTATATAAATCAATTTGGCTCGTTTCAACTAAAGTACGTAAAACCGAATCATCCGGTCTTTGGTTGTTATAACAAAGCCACTGCCTTTTGTTATTTTATTTTTTTTGCTTGTACGTTACGTATGTCTTATATGACACGTTTCAACCCTACGAGATAGGTTAAATAAAACCTTATGGTCATCCTGATTTTGGAATTCACAACTTTTAGGTGTTCATTTAACCAAGTATTTGCAACCCAAATTGCACATAACCTGGTATGTTTGTAACTGCACAAAGGGTATGTAAAACCGTAATTGGTCCCTTTTCTTTGGTCTTCCTCACTGCAGGTTGCCACAACAGACAGTATGTAAAACCATTATAGGTCTGTCTTTGTTTTAAATACTTGGTGTAAGTAGAATTATACTCTGCCATCACCCTTGTATTTTGTAACACATGAAGTAGCATCAAATTGTCTATCTTCTCTGTCGTACGCTCTTGGGCTACGGAGTTAGTTAATCTAACGAATCTTTATAAAATGTGTTAAAACGAGCATCGTTAACGTTTATTGTGTTGTATTTAAACGTAACCCACCATTATAGGAGAGATCCTTAGAACATCCACCGTTATAGGAGGGATCCTTAAAATACCTGCCACGATACGAGAAGTTCGTCATAATCACTTTTGCTCATAGCTAAATGTTATTGAGTTGGTCGTGTGACATATTTGTCATGAGCACCGTTTTGTACAATCTGTTTTGGTCGTGTGTCATTCATTTGTCATGAGTACCACCCTTTCTGTACAATCTATTTTGGTCGTGTGTCATTAATTTGTCATGAGTACCGCTTTTGTATTTTGGTCGTGTGTCATTCATTTGTCATGAGTACCGCTTTTGTATTTTGGTCGTGTGTCATTAATTTGTCATGAGTACCGCTCTTGTATTTTGGTCGTGTGTCATTAATTTGTCATGAGTACCACTTGTATGTATAATTGTGTACAACCCTTGTACACGAGACGTGAAGACGTAATAACAATACTTACCGTGATTCGTGCGAACGACATAATATCGGCCTTGCCATCTTCTTTAAGAGGCATTGTATAAACTCTTGACTTCTGTCTATAATTGAGTTTTATCTTGTATGTACTTACATGTTTTTGTACACTATACGTGGAGACGTTAAAACACTTACCATGAGTCGTGCGAACGAAATAATATCAAACCTTTTGTGTACGATCTACGAAATGTAGTCCACAACCCTTTGTTGTCATTCAACGCCAATGCCCGTGGACCTCCTGTTTTTTTTACTTCTTTGCAAAAAGGAAAGAAGCCCAGGAGTATCTACTATCCCAAAAGGACTAGTTTGTAGCTTCACTGCTAACTATGGGGCATAGTGCTGTGGGAGTTAATCGATTGAGCACAAAACCACCCAACTCGTTGTCTGGGGAACGGATAAGAAAACCCCCAGGTTTGTGAAATGGGAGCAAGGGTCTGTCTTTTCTCACAATCACGCAGGAGTTTTTTAAAAAATGACCCCTAATCTTTTGCCCAATACACGCAAAAGATTAGTCTCTTTGTTAATGTGTATTCAAATTTCTCCTCATCCTTTTAACAATTGTAAAGAGTCAGGAAATCTGCTGGTTGATCATGTTTCATTCTCACATGGAGTTTGAAGTGGAAATTAGTCCAGTCTCTAGCAAGTTTCGTCACTCAACTCCTTTCCTTTTCCTTTCCTTTCTCCTCACCATCATGTTCTCAGGTATATGTTATGAAGAGGAAAATCTGTTGTTAACCATAATTCGCCCTCACTGGGAGTGCGAATCGGTAAACTAACCAATTATCAGCAGGCTTTCTCCCTCACTCTCTGCATATGTCTCACCTTTTGTTCTTTTTCTCAATTTTACGAAACACATTCATGAATGTTGGATATGTACGATATGCATTTGGCGTACCGTCTGTCTCCTTTTGACAACCTTTATTCATGAATTGGTTTCTCTGCTTTTACCGTGACTCATTCACGACTTCTTTGTCTTGTTCGTTGAAATTCTACAAAAATGTTACCACCTTTATGTTAACATAGGCCATGGAAGGCCGGTTGTTTTTTAACCAAGACATATTGTCACTCGGCAAACGCCAAGTCATCCTGGTAAAGGAAAATGTTCATGTAATCACAATTTAGTTAGAAAACTCTCTCTTCGTCACTCTCTGGGTCGGTGGTTAAAACTTCGTTTATTTCATTATCTGGACACATTTTGTTTCTCTCCAAACCTTTTCTTCATTGGTCCCTAGGCAGGTAAACTTCAAGAATTTTGCTCTAATAATAATTTCTCCCGGATTAAAAAGAAGCCCAGGCGGATGTCATCACCAACAGCCAAGCTGAGCTCCACTTCCTGACAGCACGCGCTGTGGTTACTAGGTCCCTCCTGCTGCCATTTTTCTACGCATTTGTTCCTGAAAGCACAGACCATACCGCTCATATGTATGTTGTTTTGTCGTGCCACAGCAAGTTGAGTTGTCCCACTATACATTATGACACTCTGAACCACCTTTTGGGCACGCTAGCTCCTAGGTTTGTTCTTACTCTTGCTATCAATGCCAACCATGTCGTCTCTTGCGCTGTCATGCAGTGACGCATATATCGTCATGTGTAAACCATCATTACCTTGACTTCCAGTATTCGCTGAATGCGTACCAATACAAGTTATGTTGAGCTACATTATGCTTCAATAACCATTATATACGATCCGTGTTTACCTTAATAACACTTTAGGATTCGTACTGGCATGTCTGCAGACACTGGATTCTCCTCTTCAATGACCTCTGTAACCATAGTCGCGGCACAGCAACCACAGTCTCCACTTCATGAACTTCGACGTCTTCGACAAAACCAAGTGTTTTCTAAGGCCCAAGTGTACTTTTGAGTGTTATCTCAAAGGGGTCTGATTACAGTGATAATGTAATCCTTAGAATCTGTGAAACCACGTCCTCCTCTTCGAAATTCTCCGAAACCAAACAAATCCACGCTTCGCAAACTTAGCTCCCAGACCAATGAAACTTTAGAATCACACAGGCATTTTTGTTCTTGTTTTTTTTGTTCTTCGATTGTACAAATATGAATTGTTATTTTTCAATTGCATAACCATGTATTGTTATTTTTCAATTGCATAACCATGTATTGTTATTTTGTTCAATTGCATAACCATGTATTGTCATCTTTCAATTGCATAATCTTGTATGTTGTTTCACACCATGTACTTTCACCAAAACTGTTCTTTTCCAAACATTGTATGTACCCCTCACCCATTCCCTACAAACATTGTGACCTAAACTATAACATAAATTGCATGTTCTAGCTAGGCATCTCTCAAGCAACGAATCTCTCAAAAACCCCAATGAAAGTTTAAGAGGATTTTTTTTTCCTACAGCTCCATTGCCACGTCGCTTTTTTTCCAAGCGCGGGGGGAAGTGTTACGATACGCCCCTGAAGCGAGTAAATACGAGAGCACAGAACGCAGCACAAGTCCACACGGCTCGGCCGCCGCCTCTCCCCGCCCCGTATCCTGTTTCTCCTTGCCTCTCCCCCGTGCCCTGCCACTCGGCATTCCCGCTGCGCTCGCCACAGAAGAGATCTGAGCGCCTTTGAGAACGCACGAACGACATCGAGGCACCCTAACAATATGTATATGCTACCAAATTACTTTTTCTACATTGTCACAAAAATGTATGTATATATATGTTATACATACATTTTCTTTATTACACAACTTAGTTTCAGAGAAAAATGTTTTTTTTTTTTGTTTTTAGTTTTTGTCAAGTACTTGTACATTTCTTGGAATAATATGAACTAAACCTGTCAATTTGTCTGTCCTGGGACGGGAAACTTTCCTAGTTGGACAGGCAAAGCTTCCTAACACGTAATTTGCACTTTCTTTTGTATCTATCTTTAATAAATAAAATAAATAAAACGATGAAAATATATAGGGAAGATATGCAAATATATGAACACATTCTCTGGTAAGACAGTACAATTTACGAAAACATCATTTTGCAAAAAAGAAGAAAGTTATTACGAAAATAATGTCTGCTGGCCCTTGGCGGGCTATTGGCATTTTACCCCTAGTGTTTTAAAGGTTAATTTATTATTTTTTTAATGTAAATACTGCACAAGAGTCCCAACTGCTCCCATCTGGAGCCAGTGACACTATGACATCCCCAATTGTGATATGTTGTGAAGCTGAAGGTAGCAGGGAGAGGGGTGGAGAAGAACCTGGCTATTCAGATCTGGTCATCTAACACGGCTAAAGCCACTTCAAGCAAGTTTCAATTCTGAATGGTGGTCTTGCACTAGGGAGATACTGAGAGTATCTTCCACTACGGAACGTGCAACAAATACACTTGATTTGTAACTCGATAAAACGATAAATAGCGACAGTAAAAGAGACAAACACGTACATCTAAAATCTATGGGATTTAGCCTGCGAGAGAATGAGATAGTTTAATCGGTCTCCTCTTTGTGCGGTGCTTCGTAGTCGCCCACTCTTATCTATTTTCTGAAGGTTTCACTTCTACTGCATGTGAATTGCACATTGTGTGTTTTTTTTTAAATATAAATATTTAGGGATTCGAACCGGCGACCTTCAGATTGCAAATCGAGAAACTTACCCCTCGACCATAGAGGCCGTCAATTACTAAAGAATCAACAAGGAGTATCAAGGCGTGTGTGTATGGCGGTCAATCCTCTCTTACCCCGTGCATAACGCGTGATTGTTATTTATTTGCTTAGTTAGACGTCAGTGGAACAATCGCCGGCCCGTGGAAGTCCGCTGTAGGCGCCTACCCTCGCCAGACCGCCTAGCGCCGCGCCGCTGTATCGATCCTTCCCCCTGCCCGTCTCCTTCCGCACCTCCTCGGTCCCCCGGCCGCCGGTAATGTCAGGGGTGCGATCCCACCCCCCAGGGGAGGCGGGAGAGGGGGGCGGTAGACACAGGGTGGTCCGATTATCACTGATTTTATGAAACACTACAACTTGTTTGCGTTTCTTTTTACACACAATCATTTATTTTGTATTTTTTCTTGGAAAAGGGTCGGGTATATTATAGCCTTCACCTTTTTTATTATTATGAATAGAAACAAAAACGTGTATAGATTAAAAATAATAACAAATAACGATGTCTCCCGGACAATATATTTATTGGATAACCAACACATATGTCTGTCCAACGGTCACCCAAGTGGTTCGCTACGTTTGGTGACTTGGTTGAGAGGTGCCCGGGTTTATGAGTTAAGGTTTGTTCGAGTCTTGGCGGCGGATGCGTCTGCTCACCAGCTGCATGGCAGGCCAGATCGGAAGAGAATGGTTGAGGGAGTCCCTTTGACTTTTTCAGCCGTAATCTCTCGGAAAGTCGCCTTGCACCGCAGTGGGAGGGATGGATTCAAACGTCCGTCACTCCTGGACACACTGACCCCCAGATTCCTATCCATACCTCATACTTTTTTCCTTCCCAGAACTTCCTCTCCTTCCCTACCTTAAAAAGACCCTCCACACAGCATCCCCTAAGATGACATAGGCCCTGAGGGAAGTTATTTTCATCAGGGCTTCCTGTGTGGAGCTAACGTAAAAAAATATATACTTATATTGAATTTTTTTTTATTTCCATCATCATTTATAGTTGAAAAAAGTTGCTGAAAAAGGACTTGAATCTGCGACTCCTGGGTGCGTACCTTTTGAAGTGAAAACTTCTTTGGCACCGTTGTGATTTGAAACTCGATGAAACGAAAACGAGCGACACTAAAAAGAGACAAACACATACATCTATAGAGTTTAGCCTGCGAGAGAATGAGATAGACTAATCGGTGTCCTCTTGCGATATGTGCGATGCTTCGTAGCCTGTCGGCCCCTCTTCGTGCGGTGCTTCGTAAAATAAAACTATTTTTAAACGTGGCTAACGAAACACGACGCCGTCTACCGGACGGTTACTCAACCTAGTGTTGTGTGATTAAATTGACTCACTCCTCCATCTGTTAGAAACTTTTGAAACTTACAAATAATTACAAAATATTTTCCTATAACAAACATTTAATGATCATTTAATTCGCAATAATAATAATTGAGGTTAATCAATAATCGAGATAAAAATTATCCTGTATTTTAATTTGAAAACTCTCCTATCTTTTAAGTTGAACACAGTATGACGGCCGGCGTAGCGCAGCGGTAAGACGCTTGACTCGCGCACCGAAGGTCGCGGGATCGAATCCCGGCGTGGCAAATAAATTTTATTTGATTAATTTGTGTTATTACACCATTTATTCATTTAAAAAATAATAAATAGTATATTTGCGGCACGTTCCAGAGTGGAAGATACTCTCTGTATCGCCCTGGTGTAAGACCACCATTCAGAATTGAAACGTTGCTTGAAACGGCATTAGCCGTGTTTGGTGACCAGATCTGAATAGCCAGGTACTTCCCCACCTTCCTCTTCCCTATCTCCTTCCCCTCCCCACTACCCTCAGCCTCACAACATACCCCAATTGGGGATGTCATAGTCTCACTGGCTTCAGACGGGAGCAGTTGGGACTCTTGTGAGGTATTCATGTAAAAAAAAAAAAAAAAAAAGTAAGACCAATTTCATCAAAATCGGTTAAGTAGTTTTGGAGTTTATCTCGACAAAACATCGTGATGTGAGATTTTTATATATAAAGAGTTACAATTGTCCTATTCCTGATATCTGCAGTTGTCTTATTCTCTCGAAGTTTGGTTTTCTGAAGGTTTTACTTCTACTGCGTGTGAACTGAACAAATGGTTTTGTTTTTAATCTTTAGGTAACAATCAAACATTTTATATATTTTTTCTATAGCAACAACAGTCGCTCAATTTATTAAATGCAAAATACATTCATAAATTTTCATTCAAATAAATAGTAGGTAGCTATTCAATTTTTTTTAAATAAATTATAAAAAAAGCATTGTTCTAATTTGCGTCGGGTTTAGCAGCGGTAGCAGGGTGATACTGACAGCAGCAGCCCTCTGTCCTCTATTCCTCGCTCTCTTTCTTCTTCTGTTCCTTGGCTGCCGCATCCATCTCCAGGTAAAGGTTGGCCACGTCTGGCAGGGCAAGCTCTCCAGGCTTCACGTCGTACATCTGAAAAAAAAAACAGAGATAAACAACCATTAGATTAATCTTTAAAAGTTATTTAGCACCATTCTGATTTGAAACTCGATGAAACGAAGAATAGCGACGCTAAAAAGAGACAAACACATACATCTATAGATCAGTGGTTCTCAACCTTGTTGGAGGTGCTTACCCTAACCAGTTTCTATATTTTATTATATTATTATTTGATTTTCACAAAACCTAAAAATCATAATAAAAAACTAAGGGTCCTGTACCCGTAAACTAATAAGTTTAAAAAATACAACATAAAGATTAAAGAACATGTAAAAAAGAACATGAACACAAATATAAACTAAAAACCTGCTTCATAAATTTTAAACTTAAACGGCCTTACTAAAAAACCCCGTGAAAAATTTATTCAATTGACAAAGGGCCGCGGATATATAAGAAATGTCGCTTTAAATGTCTTTAGCCGTGTTTGGTGACTGAATCTCAATGAACTCAGCCAGGTCCTTCCCCACCTTCCTCTTATCCATCTTCTTCCCCACCCCACTTACTTTCAGCCTCACACAACATACCCCAAAAGCGGTTGGGAAGAGTTGGGACTCTTGTGCGGTATTAACAATAATAATTTGAAAAGTTTTTTCCCATATCCGTCAACTTCATAGCAAACACTCATTTGGGATGCAATAATTCCACCGGCCCTTTTCAGAAATCACATAATTATTATTTTTTTTTTGATAATAGATAGTACAACAACAGTAAATTAAACATCCTGTAGGCAATAGCAGTTCACTACAGATTTCCGAGTTCTGTTTCCCGGCTCTCTTGTAGAATCTCTGACGTCACCCCCCCCCCCCCCTCCCCCCCTCACCCAGTCACCGCCACGCTGCTGGCAGTGCCGACCACCGACTTGCTACACCCTCCTCTTTCTAGTTTCTTCCTCGTTCTGTCGCCACCCCTCGCCTAGCTCCGTCCCGCACTAGACCCAAGATTTAAAATGATAAAGATACACCCTAAACGCCCTAACTAGTACCAAAATTACTCGAATAGAATTGATTATTCATTCGTTTTGATTCAAAGATACAAATAATAATATCGCACATCCCATAGAAAAGGGTCGTAAATCGAAATTTTCTGTTTTATAAAATTTTATTTTTATCTCTGATTAGTAATGTGATTGTTATTAAATTAATCTATATTACGCCCCATGAAAACCGTATCTATCTCTGCTAGTGTTGTTGGAGATGTCGCTAGTGTTTCGAGGGGAACATCATTTTTGTTTTCACTCTCCTGTAAAATTAACTTTTTTTACTTACGACATTTTTCAATGGGATTTGCGATGTGTGTTTTTATAATTTATTATTCGGATATAATAATTTGAGATTTTCACTGCCAAAAGTTTTGTAGGTATTGTCGTGATTAATTTTTGAGATATTATGCCGTGCTGCGCTTCCTCCTTCTTTAGCCTACGTTTCGGATAGCTTTGTACCATTACAGTGTCCATAATCAGTAAGTAATACAAAGAGAAGTAGATGTGCTTCCATTCAAATTTGACGACAGCAAATTTTCCATTTAGCCCAATATAACGTTCTCGGAAACGTTTGTTAAAGAAGGATGAAACTCAACACGGCATAATAACCCTAAAATTAATCATGATTGCGTTTATTATTCGT
The DNA here is from genome assembly GCA_917563855.2 of Limnephilus lunatus. NCBI lineage: Eukaryota > Metazoa > Arthropoda > Insecta > Trichoptera > Limnephilidae > Limnephilus > Limnephilus lunatus. The sequence continues at coordinate 24,507,025 of OU830595.1, read as the reverse complement.
GTATTGGAGTGGTTACGCGAAAAATCCAAGCAATGAAAATACTGTTATCGTATCATTTTCTTCTCACAAATAATTTTTATTTTAAGATGATCAATGTTTTGTCTCGTAAAATATGTTGCCTGCTGTATACTGATGATGCAGTTTTTATTATGTAAGATCTACAGTCTATCACTCTATCGGATCGAGTATGATCGAAATAAATGTGAAGAATGAGTTACTGACGAATGTAAGTAAAAACAGGGAATGCCATGCAATATAGTTATAAACGATGAATACTTTGAGCAGTTGGGCGAGTTTGTGTATTTGGGAAATATGTTTACGAGAGATGGGAAGGCTGATAGATATATTGAGAGACGGATAAATGCAGCTAACTCCATTTCTCAGACTGAACACTGTAAACGCTAGTAAAAAGTTTTGCAAATAAGCGAGGCTAGCGTTAGCAATGTAGTGCTGATATCAACCCTGATGTACCTAGAATCAATGCTCATACCTGCGCAAGGTTTAAATGAAACATACAGCTTTTTCATTAATTGAAATAATTAGGTAATCACGATTTGAATTTAAAAAGTGTTTTGTAAGTAAATTGAATGAATAGACAGCAAAGTTTAATTCGTTCGTTTTAAAAAATAGCGAAGGTCCCATCTAACATTTCTTATATCACTGCCGCTCGTATAGCCTTCCCTTTCTACAGGCTGTATGGCTGTCTCCCTCTATTACTACGTCACGCCAAACGGAACTCTGGCAGACTCATTCCACGACGGGTACAACATGCGTCACGGGGTGTCTCGGTAGGGGTAGGCAGAGAGGATGGATCGCCACACAACACACACTGCTTGCTTCAACCACAGTCATACATACATACACTTGTAGTACATATTTGATTCACTTGATACCACGTCTTTAAATGTGCGAAATTATTTCTTTAAATCCTTTTCAATAGATTAATACAACAATGGAAGCAAATAAATATTTTTTTATTATTCTATTGCTTTGAAAAAATAACCCAAGATAATTTCTATGGCCTTGCTTTTACTTGACGCATGTATTAGGGTCTGTAGATTAGAAAATCGATTATTTTTCAAGTCATATGACGTGAATATCTTATTTTTTATGTGAATACCGCTCAATAGTCCCAATTGCACGAAGCCAGTGGAGACTACGGCGTACGCAATAAATTAGAATGGCAAACAAAATAACTTTCAAAAGAAACTAAGCTAGCAATCCGTATGTTTTTGAAATAAATAAATAAATGGGGGAGGGGAAGGAGATAGGGAAGAGGAGGGAGAGGAAGGGGAGGCGGAAGAGGAACGGGAGGAAGGAGAGGAGAGTTCTGGAAAGGCACAGTGGAGTGCTGGTACCTACCCTGATGTATGGCAGTGAGGCATGGATCTGTCAGAAGAAGGATAAAAGCAGACTGAATGCTGTTGAAATGAAATCCCTGAGGCGTATGTGTGGTAAAACCTTGTATGATCGTGTGAGAAATCTTTAAATCCGCAAAGAATGCAAGGCTGATGTAAGAATAATGAGTAAGATTTAGAAAGGGACCCTCAGATGGTTCGGGCATGTAGAGCGAATGAACGAAGAAAGTAGTGTAAGAAGAATATATGTCGCAAATGTGAATGGTAGAAGAAGTCAGGGACGCCCGAGGAAGACATGGCACGATCAAGTGAATCAGATACTTTAGACGGGCCATGTCAAGAGTCAGAATAATAGAAGAGTATGTATGAGACGATATACGAATGTGATTGAGGCAAAAGTGTGTGCCAAGACCGAGTTGTTTGGCGGTCCGTCCTCTCCGTCTACCTCTCCGTCTCCGTTTGTTAGTTAGTTAGTTCATGATGGGAGTGGGGCGTATAAGGAAATGAGCAAGACGAAGGTTGGAATGTACCTGGCTATTCAAATCTGGTGAATAAACAAGGCTAAAAAAGCCATTTAATTTAACTTTCCGTTTCTGAATGGTGATATTTTCACGTGGGTCATTCTGACGTAGGTAATATATAAATTCTCACGATCTTTGAAAAATAACTTGCGTACATCTCTAATAAAGTTTATTTTGAAACTGCTTTTTTTATCGCATTTCGCAAGTCGTCTTGAAAATTCTTTAAGTCTGTGTCCGAAATGGGATTCGAACTTGATTTCTAAGAATGTCCGCCTAGCCTCTCATAATGTACATAGAGTTCATTGAACCACTTGGTTTTATTCAATCATTGATGACAATATTAATAGCGACTCTCAAATCAAAATTTTAAAACAAAAAAATTAGAAAAAGTTTCGGTCGCATCTAGGAATTGAATCCAGGACCTTGGACTTGTCGGGGCTCTGCTATAACCATCGGGCTAATTCGACCCTACCGATCGTCCAGTTGATTAGTGAGACATCTTCAAATACTAAGTTTAGGTATATTGAGGAAAGCTATATTCGATTGCTCGCCATAAATAAAATATTATTCACACGTGTCTATGTTTTACATCTTACTAATATTATAAATGCGAATGTTTGTATGGATGGATGTATGTATGGATGGTTGGATGTTTGTTACTCTTTCACGCAATAAATACCGAATGGAATTTAAAAATTCTTTCACTAATCGAGAGTTACATTATTTGCGAGTAATATAGGCTATATATATTGGTAAGCTCTGGCGATATGAATAAGCTGTGGCGTTATGAAATTATTTATTATACGTTTATTGGCAAAACGTGTTGCTAAGTAAATGTTTGACGTGGTCTGTCATTTTGTTATTGGTTTAGGTTACTATGGAGATTTCTTTGATAGGAAAAATTCAAATATAAGTATTCTAATATGAATATTTAGTGTACAAATATAAAATAGGTACTAATCTACATTTTGACCTAAGCCAACAGCTATACTAATATTATGATTGCGAAACGGCGCGTATTTCATTGTTGATTGATTGTGGGAAGGGGAGGGGGGGGGGGGGTAAAAGCTAGTATTAAATATTCTATAAAATAACACCGGGAGGCGTAACGGTTCGATACATTAGTGTGAGATTTTGACCCAGAAAACATCAACATTTTGTTTAATTCGCTAAAGTTTGAGTGCATTATAATAGATGTTGGTGGTGTTTATGAGTACCTAAATTGAGTATTTTACCAGATAGAGGGTACACGCCTACATATAACTTTAGCGTACTCACCTCAAATTCAGATTTTTGGAGATGTCCGACTTTGAACTAAACTATCGCTATCCTCTTCTGTTATATTTAACTGTATCATACTTTGACTAATAACTACCAACATTATCTTCATTTTCTTAATGCATATTTTATTGGCTGCTATCTTTATGGTTGGAGCAGAACCTCTGCAACTTACTTGGTTCAATTGCTAGACGCGACAGTATCTTTTCTGTTTCAAATTTTTGATTGAGAGTCGGTAATATTATCTTAATTGATTAAATATTATAATTTGAGGGTTTAATAATTAAGTTATATCAAAAATTTATTTAAAATATTACGATTCAGTTTATCGTATCATTTTATGAATTTTATTTGAATTTAGATTAATTGATATGTTTAACTGATTTTATTATGTGCTATTTTGTTTTTATTTCAGAAAAAAATATAATTGAATTTTCCAAGTCCTAGCCCACTTTTCTTGTTTTCTCCAACTAGTGCCATCTGTTTGCCAAAGTCAGTATTTATTTGCTTAGCAGAGTTTCGTACCGATTTTCCCCGTTCCCGTATCGGTTAGTTTGAGGGTTTTCCGTCAGAGCTCTCCATTTTCATTTTCTTTCAGTTGAATTTTCTTTTCTCTGAAGTGAAAATTGTTTCGATTTCCACCGATAGAGTTTGCTAGTATTCTGTCCGTTCGTCGAAAAGAAAATATCAGAACATTCGTGAATAAAATTATATAAATGATACGTATTTCTTAAAAACAATAAGTATTTAATATTTTAATTTATGTTAATTTAAAAAAAAAACAAGTAAAAAAGACGATAAAAATAAAAACTTATTTCAATTCGGGAAGTTGGTGTGGGTACCGCCACTCGGGGAATAATTTATTGAATAATACCCCAATTTGTTCGCTACGTTTGGGTGCCCCGGTTCATGGGGTGATATTTGTCTATGTCTTGGCGGCGAATGCGCCTACCCACCTATCGGGCCGGATCGGGAGAGACTGGTTGAACGAGATCTTTTGATCTCTCCAGCCGGACTCTCGATTCATTCTTGCACAGCAGTGAAAGGAATGTATTCATACGTCCGTCACTCCTGGACACACTGACATCCAAATTTCTACCCGTATTGTATTGTATTGTATTTCGACATGTATCTTTCTTCCTACAACTTTCTCTCCTTCCTTTCCTTAAAAACCCTCAACATACCATCCTTAAAGATAACATAGGCCCCAAGGGATTTTGTTTTCCTCAGGGCCTCCTGTGTGCAGCTATTGTAAAAATAAATCTTTCAATAAACTTTTTTCGGGTCTACATTTACATTATAAATATGGATAAATTTATGTCCTGACGTAAATTAGTCGTATTAAATTAAATTTATGCCGATCGCAATGCTTTTTGAACCTTTTTTCCTATTGGCAGGTTTACACAGCAGATGGGACAATTAATCATAAAAAAATATTTATAACTATTTATTTATTTACATCAAGATATTACGAATTGTTAACAGTTTACATGGTAAATATTACTCTTTACAATTCAATTTGTAACCTCTCCAGGACAAGCCTATGTTGAGCTTAATGATTTTATAAAAAGCGGGTGGTGTGATTTGATTTGTATCCAAATCTACAGTTTTATGCCGAGGTTGATGAAATTTTGCACATATTTGATTTCGAAAACTCTGTGTAAAGCCCGGGCATCGCCGGGGACTTCAGCTAGTGATTTTATAAATTAATAAAAATAATATAAGCGTTGAAAGAAAATTATTGTTAAGTATTATTACCAAAGTTGCCACCAACATCGTAAAAGCGTTGTCTTTAATGGCTTGTATTTTGTAATTTTAAACAAACAAAAAATATTTTTAAAATACTTCTGTGTAGTACTAATTAGATATTTTCTGTACTCTTTGATTAAAAAGTTTTAGTATAGTTTTTCTTTGATTAAAAAGATTAAAAAAAATTAGTTCGGTTTGGTATTTTTGCATCAAATCCATCATAAAGTTTTGTTGCGTTTCTCTTGAATATCCCACAAATTGACATACTGATTATAAGATGTTGTAAATGATGTCAGATTTGGTTACCAAACAAAGACTTAAAACGTTTCTACCAAAGTTAAAGTTCTGTTTTATTTTACGTTATTAATTTCACGTAGGAGGCCGTAGAGGGCCTGTCATCTTTGGGATGCTGTGTGGAGGGTATTTTTAAGTGAGAGTCCTGTGGACATGGCAAGACCCATGTTGTACGAGAAAGAAAAAGCGGTCCCACGATAACTCAACAAAGTAGCATTTCAACACCCGTCTGAAAAGTTTTTAAAAGTTATGAAAAAAGTCCATGTTCTAATAACCTACCTAGCTCATTTAACCAAATTTTTTTCCACAACTTTTAATGACTTCCAAAGTAGTGCTTCCCCTTACCCCTAGACGGCCTCCGTGGTTGAGGGTTAAGACTCTCGACTCACAATACGAAGGTCGCAGGTTCGAACCCCGGTTCATATTTAATTATTTAAAAATAATATGTACCTACTTAGTATATTTGCGGCACGTTCTAGAGTGGAAGATACTCTCTGTATCGCCCTGCCTCAGCCTCACAACATAACCCAATTGAGGATGCCATAGTCTCACTGGCTCCTTACGGGATCAGTTGGGACTCTTGCGAGGTATTCATATAAACAAGTGCTGTTCGGTTGCCAGAAAAAAACACAGCCGAGTTGGACTCGAGAACGGGTTGTGGAAACGACCCATTCTCTATGTTGGGCGCTCGTTTGATTTGTTTCCAAACTATGCCGGAGTATTTTGATTAAAAGATTGTGATCTTTCACCAGGGCGATACTGAGAGTACATAGTATAATATACATATACTCACATTAATTTATTTATTTTTAAAATTTAAACAGCTGAATTAACATTAGGGGTTGATTTTGCTTATCCCTTGAAATCCTGACACAATCAATAATACCTACGTTTCATCCCATTCACATATCTCACCATCCCTCGCATATCGCCCCCTCTCCCCACACGCCGCCCCCCCCCCCCGCCCGAGGGTGCGGTTTAATTCAATTAAAAGGCCGGCGTATAGAAAGTTAAATTATTAGTACTTTTTTGTTTGTTTCGGATAGGTTCCGACACGAACGCCTCTGTCATTTAATTTCATGGGCTTGGCTGTTTTCACAATAAAAAATAAAAATTATGATCATTTACCTATTAATATCATGCTAACATTCCTTTATCTATACTAAGCCTGTGGTGTGTTATGTAAAACATTTAAAAAATATTATCATTTCGTATATTATTTAATTTATAATCACAGTTTATTAATTTATACCCAAACAAGTTTTGCTTTGTAATTATCGTTACGCGTGATAGCTGTTTCGCCCTCTGAAGGCACTATCAAAACACCAAGCTGTTCAACCGGTTAAATTTTGCCAATTTTTTAAAGTGAAAACTGTGCCCTTACTGGGGTACCCCGTTCTAAGGACACATTGTAAAAATTTTCTTGTTTGAAATATAAGTAAATACCTATGTTAAAATATTACACGCGACGAAAATTATAAAGTTAAATCTAAAAGAACAAACAAGCATTAATCTCTGTTAGATTACAAAATTGTATCTATATTCTTCCTTCCCATGTCGATAATCCATATCTTTATGCTTCTTTTGAAGTCGGTTTTTTTTACTGTTTTTTGCAAGAGGGAGTAAATTAAATAATTTTATAGAGAAGTATTGCATATTTCTTTGTCCAAAAGTAGTTTTAGTTGTAAGTTGGTGGAATGTATGTTGTAATGTAGGTTTTGTGAATCGGCCCGAGTTTTTTTTCGTAGTTAGTTTTTGGGGTGTTATGCCGTGTTGCGCTACCTCCTTCTATAGCCGACGTTTCGGACAGCGTTGCAGTGTCCATCATCAGGGCAGATCCGGTAGATCCGACGATGTGTAATTGTTAGTGTAGAGTGTGTGATTATTTACTTGGAAGCGATACCGTGTCGCCAGGTTCAATCCACTACGAGCTGGTAGGTATTTCAGTAAGAAGGGAACTGCGATTTTAATACTAAAATCGTAAAATCGTAAAATCGTAAATCGTAAATCGTAAATCTAATGCGTACATTAGAAATATCTTTTGTATATAATTGTTTCAGTGACATTAAATTCTGCGCTTTAAAAACATAGTAAATAGGGGTTCTGATGGGGACTATAAGTATAATTTTCAAATTGCCCTTTGTGCTATGAATTTTTTGATTTGAAACTCGATGAAACGAAAAATAACGTCACTAAAAAGAGACAAAGACATATGTATGATTTAGCTTTAGAATGAGACAGTATAAGCGGTCTCCTCTTTGTGTGGTGCTTCGGAACCTGACAGTCTCCTCTTTGTGCAATGATTCGTGGCCCCACCCTTGTCTACTTTAGTTTTCTGAAGGTTTCACTTCTACCGCGTGTGAATTGCACACTGTTTTTTCAGTTACTATTTTTATGTAAACGAAAAAAAGCGAAGTGACAATAATATTTACAATACGTTTGTCTCAGTCTAAGACAATCAGTAAGAGCTTTATTAAAACTTGACCGTTTTTAAAGTCATAATCTGAAAGAATTTTTTTTTCAGCAATTTCTTGAACTACTATTTTAAATGAAATGAATAGGCATGTTTAAATTGTTTTACAGAAGGATTTCCACTGACTTGGTATTTCTATATATATATTTAAAAGAAAGACGAACGTTCGCGAGTTACGAATATGCTGCTTATGTCATGATGGAGGACTTAGTCATCCAATAATTCAACACACGAAACCAGGTTGAGAACCAAACACGATGCCAACTCAGCCACTGACTGGTCAAAAATAAAAGAATTTAAATTGATGTAGTTGGTAGTCCAAAAATTGCTTGCATTATTGATAAGCTTTCGGATTCCACTAGCAAAAAGGTTATATATCGTCGTATTATTTTATTACAATATTCCTACCCTTCTAAAGAGGGTTGATTGGAAAGTTCAGTGAACTTTCTCCGTTGATCTCTCCCTCTTCTATATTATAATTCTAACTCTGTCTATTATATTATCACTTGATGTTTATATTTGCCTCATAGTAAGTTTATATCCCACAATACGTTGTATTTGAAAAAAAAATCATTGTAGAAGTCAATATCAGCGACTCTCAAGTGGAAATTTGAAATAGAAAATTCAGGAAAAAATAAGGTCATTCATTTTCTTAACGCATATTTTGATTGGCTTCTATCTTTATGTATGATCGCAAGATTCTTCCCGAACTAAATGCAATCTGGATACTGCCTTGGATAAATATATCTATTTTTATTTTAATATGCGACATCTATCGACTTTTCTGCAAGGCTAGGATGAATATTTTTGTAATTTTTGCAATAATTTAATTCTTCTACTAATATTATCTTCAATGATCAAATTTTACAATTTGAGGTTTTACTTATTATTTAAAAAAAAAAACATTAGCACCACACAGGAGGCCCCAAAGGAAAATAATTTCCCTCGGCGCCTAGGGACTTTTTAGTTAAAGGAAGGAGAGGAAATTCTGGGAAGGCAAAAGGTATGAGGGGTGTGTAGGAATTTTGGGGCAGTGTGTCCTGGAGTGACAGATGTATGAATCCATTCCTATCAGAGAGTATGGCATCCCCAATTGGGGTATGTTGTGAGGCTGAAGGTAGTGGAGTGGAGGGAAAGGAGATGGACAAGAGGAAGTCTGGGAAGTGCCTGGCTGTTTAAGATCTGGTCACCAAACGCGGCTAAAGCCATTTCAAGCAATGTTTGATCTTGGTGGCGGATACGTCTGCCCACAGACTGCGTTGTAGGCCGGATCGGGAGAGACTGATTGAGGGAGATATTTGTATCTCTCCAGCATAACCCTCCCGAAACATCGCCTTACCGCAGTGGGAGGGATGGATTCAACGTCCTGGACATACTGACCCCCAGATTTCTAACAACTCCTCAAACCTACCCTTTTCCTTCCAAGAAATTTTCTCTCCTCCCCTAAAAAGACCCTTCAAACAGCATCCCCAAAGAAGACATAGGCCCTGAGGGGAGTTTTTTCTTCAGGGCCTCCTTTGTGGAGCTAATGTAAAAAAATCTCACCAGGGCGACTGACAGTATCTACCAGTCGTGGGTATTTTTAATGAAATATATTTGTATGTATTTCATTTTGTACGTAAGTGGGAATCTGTAGCCGGCCGATTTTTTTTCTCGCATATCTGGCACTGTAATTAATTATATTTTTTAGTCGTTTTTGTCTGAATTAGGCTCGTAACTAATATTTAAAAAAATAAAATTGTAGTTTTTTCAATGACAATTTCAAGGGATCATCAGCCCATGGGGTGAAACACCGCACAACTCTGCCTTGCTCTACAATCTTACTTTATTCACATTCGTACATCGACTCATACATGCTCCTCTATTATTCTGGAGAAAAAAAACTACGTTGACATAAAAATTTCCGCGATGATATCACGAGTACACTACCAACAACGTTGAGTGAATACGACGCTAAGGTTGATAGTAATAAATCCACCCCCATATATACTTAGTATCCAGACTGTGGACTGGGGGTGAGTGGGGGTAGATTCCTCCCCTCCCCACCTCCCCACCTCCCTCCCTCCTGGACCTGTTATTGAATCAGAGGACACGCATGCGCAGAGTGAGCAGGCAGGTCGTATTATTATATTTAACAGCTATGCGTGCGCAACTTTAAAACACACACCAGAATAAACTAGTTAAAAAAATACACTAGAAATAAAGTTAACAAATTAAAAAATGACGTGATATTTTTAAAGTCACTTCACAATTATTAGAAAAAAAAAATGCCTAAATGGAATATTGTAAAATGTATTTATCTGTTCTTTTTTTGCTGTTTTCAATTTAATGAGACGTGATTTTGTTGTAGCATTGTATTGGTGTTTTTTTTTGTATTTTTGAATGGTGTGTACATGAGGGATCTTGGCGGAAAATGTTAGAGGAATTGCGAACAAAATGGCGCCGAGTTGCCGCCCATAAACGTGTATGCACGTTTTTTTCCACCCTTAAAGAAAATCACTCAAAAAACTGTTGGTTTTCTATTTTAACGTAACGAAAAATGATGAACGTTTAAAGAATTGATTGGCCTGTATGATACGATGTTTTTTAAAAATATTTCTGAGGTTATCTGCTTGTATTTTATTTTTTTAATACAACGCGAAACGTTTGCTTGAAAATCGGATCGATATAACAGAATCAGAGACGAAATTTTCACGATTCTAAAGCATTTTAGACACAAAGACTATTTGTGAGCTGCGTAAAATTATTTTCAACAGTATTGTGTATTAAATACTTCAGGTTTAATACAGATTGCACGTTTTTATTTTTGTATCTTGTAAAGTAGGTATTCTATTTTTAAATATGTTCACATTTATTTTTATATCTTTAGAAAAACAGCTGTGGTGCTCAAAATACATCAATCAAAAAATTTTCGTCTATTTTTTTCTGTAGTTAAAATTATGCTGTGAAAATCGGTTTGAAAATTGACAATTGAGTTGTATATTTGATTGATCTGTTGTAAGGAATGATTGTTAGTGCGAGATGCTTTTATTATTATTAATGTGTTAGTTACAAGGGTAGAGAATTTCGACTTGTACCGCCGAAGGGGGTCGTCGACCCCGTAAAATTGTATCGATTTGGTGGCACGACGCGTGTGCGTTTCTCTTCCCTGTCCGATCGCGCTTATCGCCATTTTCCTAACGCCCCTCGCGCCAAGGGATGGAATCCAACACACCCTCAAAACACACATCCTTCAGGAGCTGTCTGGACCCGTCCAGACTGTGGACCAAACCGTATTTCGAGCTTTGAAAACAGTCAAAATGTTGCTCAATCAAAAACTGACTGACACGTTGATCGATTTTTAGGCGTCCAAATACGTTGAGGTTACGCGTTTGTTTGTTTTAAAGTCTCAAAATTCAGACTAGAGCCGAAATTACTGATGTTAAACCAACAAGTTCCCGAAATTATTTTGAAGGCGCGCTGACGAACTTCTTCTTTGAAAGTTTCTGTTTGTAGATTGGACGAATTTGCGACATTTTTTTTACAGCGATGGTCACTTTGTTACAACTAGAAAGATCGCGCGCACTGTTTCGTACTGTTGCATTACATAATATTCATAAATACACCATTTTGTTATTAATATCTCGTCGAGTCCTCTGTGTTGAATGAATGAAGGGAACAATTCACTTGATATAGCAGCAACGCGAACTCTAGAACGAGGAGAGACAGTAGTGGGGTTTAGTTTCACATTGATCCTTGTATCACTTTGGTTGATGGTCCGGTTGTGGTGGTAGGGTCCCGTGAAGGGTGTCACCACAGCCGCTGTCATGTCCCGACCCAGCAGTAAGGCGGGGGTGCGCTAGAACAGTACTGCTGTGACAGGACAATATAGCGGTCATGGCGACCGGCGGGCCCGCACTGAACGAGCGCGCCCGGCGGTGCCGCCCCCCCCTACAGGCGACCCGGCAGGCGCGCGCACACCGCCCCCTTCCCTCTGCTAGGGTGGGAAACCTACCACCCTCAACACACCCTAAATTACCCCCCCTGCACCAGGGCCGAACCTGGCCGAGAGGAACTGCCTTCAAGATACTATGTATACAAGATACAGGAGAGTGAATGATGGATGCTTGGAGCAATTGGATGAGTTTCTGTTCTTGGAAATTTTGTTCACTAGAGACTTGAAGATGAATGGAAAAGTTTCATTTGACGGAGAACTAAAAGTAGCAGTCACAGTGGAGTTCTGTCGCGCTATTCATAGCTGTGGGTGGCGAATTATTGGATGTGGATGAGTTTTTGTACTCAGAAACGTTGTTCGCAAGAGACTGGAAGATGAATGGAAGAGTTTCATTTAACTTTGAATGAAAGTAGCAGTCACAGGTTGTCGTGTTGTTGTGGACGATGAATTCTTGGAGCAAGTCGGTGAGTTTGTGTACTTGGAAACTTTGTTTACGAGAGACTGGAAGAGTTTCATTTAACCGAGGAATGTACGTAGCAGTCACAGTGGAGTTCTGTCGTATTGTGTTACGGATGGTGATCGGCCAACTCAGAATCAAACCAAATCGGAATCACCGCAGAAAGGTCATTAAGAGTGATGATAAACAAATATTTAAAAAATTATTTTAGTAGGTTAAGTTAGGTTAGGGTTACCGGCTATTTTAAAATTATTTTTTTTAATAGCTTTTAATGACTTTTCTGAGTTGGCTTGGAACCGTTACGGTTGTGGATGGCGATTTCTTGGAGCAAGTGGATGAGTTTGAGTAATTGGAAACTTTGTTCACAAGAGACTGGAAGATGAATGGAAGAGATTCATTCAACGAAGGACTGTAAGTAGCAGTCACGGTGAAGTTCTGTCATTTTGTGTTAAGTTTGGATTGTGAATTCTTAGAGTAAGTGGATGAATTTCTGTAATTGTTGGAAACTTTATTCACAAGAGACTAGAAGTAGAAAGGAAGAGATTCATTTAACGAAGGTCTGTGAGTAGCAGTTACGGTGGAACTCTGTCAGATGTGGATGGTGAATTCTTGAAGCAAATGGATGAGTTTGCATACTTGGGAAACTTTGTTGACGAGAGACGGGATGACGAATGGAGGATGTAATACGCTAGTAAAGGTGTGGCTTTCAGTTCACAGTGGAACTCTGTTACTTACGATATTGTGAGTAGTGAATCTTTTGATAAATTTGTAGGTATACTTGGGAAATATATTTTTATGTTTAATAGAGATGGCAAAGCCTTTTGGGAAATATTGATAAAAGGGTGATCGTAGGAAATTATATTGACGGAGGACTCAATGCAGAAGTCACTAATGAAGTATTCTCAGAGACAACCAGGCTAGCAGTCCACAATGGAGTTCTGTTAATAATAATAATTGTAGGACAGAGAGTAAGTAAAAGACGTGGAACTGACAAATCAAGAACCATAGTTCACCATATCGTTGATAATAATCACTGGCGAAGAGTTTGGCAGAAGAAGCAGAGGATTATCACGGATGAGTTGGAATGATCAAGTATTAGCTATGCCACTGCGGTAAACTTTGTTCTCCTTGCAACATAGGACTGCAAGTATTGGAGGATTCTAGTTATTCAGGACAATAAATTGGAGAGGGATTCGTGATCCTCTGCAACTATAATGTCTAAAGAAGAATTTCCGAGTGATCGATATCTGTCAATTTTCTTTTTCTAAATACCCGACTTCGCCCCTGTATTCTCCAGGGTGGTGGCGGTAGGCTGCAATGGGAAGGGGTTGGTTGGTTTGTAGGGGTCCCTGCCCCCCAGGCGGGGTATGGGGGGACTGGAGGGAGGGGCTATCGACGCGAGCACTAATGGGAAGGGGCGGAGCAAGATTTGGGGGCGATTTTTCCTCGCTTTTATTATATTATTTATGATAATTTAATTAAGGACGCTTTGATTTTTTTTGTATTCATTTTAAAGCTTGAAGATTTCACATAAAAAAAATACAATGCTAGCGCAAACCCGTGAAAAATCACGGGGTATTCTGAATTCTCAACAAATCAGTTAAATGGCAAATAAAATAATTTTCTGCTAAAAATATATTATAGGTATGTATAAGAGTTACAATTTTGAAAACAACACTTAAATTCAAAGACAATTTTGAGTTTATTGAACCAGATTTCATGCAGGAATAACTAACTCACATCACAAGCAACCGATTTTAGTATATTTGATTTTTCAGCTTTTCGTATCATTTTATAATTTAGATAATTAATATATTATGAAAGGTAAGCTAGCATCACGACTGTGGAATGTGTAACGACTATATAATTTATATTTGTTTCCATTTTCCCAGTTGCGACCGTTGGCTTTTTTTTATTTTTTTTCTGTATCTTGTTCCTTTTACATTTTGTTTAGATTTTATTTTAGAATTATCTTCAATGATACATTACTTTGACGGGAATATTATTCAAAGGTTATACCTATTATAAAGGAGAGTTATTTATTCTAATTAAAAAATGTGACCTATTTAACTAGGGTTTCTTTTTTTTTCAAAACGTTTAATGACTTTTCAATGAGGTGCAACCTTGTCGGGCTGTTCGGTCACCTATGTAAACTAACCCCCTCTTAAATTTATTATAAATTATTTTAATGGTACAGATTTATTCTAACATTACAAACAAAAAAACCCTCTAAATTCTCATCGAAAATACAAACTTCAAAACAACAAAAAAAAAGAAAAAATCTCCATCTTTAACCTACGTTTCGGAGAGCATTGCAGGGTCCGTAATCGGGGCAGCTGCGTAATCATTCGAAAAATTAAATTTAATCAATTATCATCAATAATCATCATCACCAATAATCATCATCACCTCATTATGATTACACAACTACTTAGATGATGTACACTGCAATGTTGGCTAAAGTAGGAGGTAGCGCAACACGGCATAATATCTTAAAAATAAATCACGATATCACATTTCATTAGTCTGTCTGAAACCTCGTAGATCTTTTGTTAATTGGCGAATTATTTTTTTTTTCTTATCTCGGTATTTGAATAGATTAAGTACATTTCTAGAAATTTTTCTAGTTCAGTGGGGTAGGTTTAACAAAAAATGTACATTTTTCACACCGCCTCTACATATATAATATTCCATTTCTATCATTATTTCCTGTTCTCCCCAAACATCATTTAATTTGACAATATTTCCCGTTTACTTCTCATTACGGCCGCGGTCGATTTCACCGCCCCTCCTCCTCCTCGTCTCCTCTCCTCTCCCTCCCCCGCCCCCGCCTCCCTCTCTCGGTTCCGTCGGGCTTCGGAGGCGCTCGGAAATCTCCGGAAACGTTCGGCAAACCCTCCGGCTCTTAGCAACGAAATTTACCCTAACTTCGGAACGTCAAAATCGCCCCAAAAAATATTCGCCAAGTTTTCGCAAAAGTTCAGCAAGATTCAAAAAATTTAATTTAATATTTTCTATGTGAATACTGCACAAGAGTCCCAACCTTTTGGAGCCAGTTAGACTACGGCATCTCCAATTAGGGTACGTTGTGAGGCTGAAAAAAGTGAGGGGGAAAAGATGGTGAGATGGTCACCAAGCACGGCTAAAGCCATTTCGACGGAATCCGTGGTCGAGTGGAAGGCTCTCAATTAGCAATCTGAAGATCGCATGTTCAAATCCCGGCGTGCGCAAGTTAATTTTATTTGATTGAATTATGTTATTTCACAATTTAATCATTTAAAATTATATAAGTTCAATTATTTGCGGCTCGTTCCATTGTGGAAGATACTGTCAGTATCGCCCTGGTGTAAGACCACCGTTTAGAATTGAAACCCATAGTCTCACTGGCTCTCCAGGCAATTGGGAGCAGTTGGGACTCTTGTGCGATATTTACATTAAAAAAAATGAGTGCAATTCGCACGCGGTAAAATTGAAACCTTCAGAAAACTAACGTAGACAAGACAACCACCGCGCAAAGAGGAGACCGGTTATACTATCTCATTATCTCGCAGGCTAAATCCTATAAATGTATGTGTTTGTCTCTTTTTCGTGTCGCTATTTTTCGTTTCATTGAGTTTCGAATCACAACGGTGCTGAAGATGTTTTCACTTCAATAAAGCAACGTTCAGTTGGGACACTTGTGCGAAACCTATTCACATGAAATAAATTGAAGATTGGAGTTTTTTAAGCTAGCTAGACGAACTAAAAATGAAAAAAAAAATAAAATTAAAAAGTAAAGTTTTTCGTATATTATGTTTATAACTGCGGAAAGCACCCTAGGAATTTACGGCAAACCTCGGTTTTATGTTCTGATATGTTCGGTTTTCTGCGTAGATTTTCCCGGAAAAATTAATCCACGCGCAGCTTTGTGGCAAAGCTCGCCAGCTTCGTTAAGCTTCGGAACTATTCGGAAATTTTCGGGTCGCCGGCCGGCCGGGGGGTGGGGACAATATTAATTGATATAGGTAATTTAGTTTAGATTTAGAAGTTATAAGGAATTCTAATTAAATTATTTTTATTTGTGTCAATCAATGGGCAATATTTTTTTTCCTACGCGCTCGATTGACATTTTCAAAATTGGAACTGATATTGCTTGTGTTGAGAAAATTTACTAAAAAAATTCAGAAAAGCGATAAAGTACCTACGTATAACATATTTTATAATGTGATTATTTTTATTCTGTAATATTTGTTATAGTTTATAAAATTTCTTCTTCTTTAGCACCGTTGTGATTTGGAACTCAATGAAACGAAAAATAGCGATACTAAAAAGTGACAAACATATACCTCTGTAGGATTCAACCTGTGAGAGAATGAGATAGTATAATCGGTTTCCTCTTTGTGCGGTGCTTGGTAGCCTCCCCACTCTTGTCTACTTTTCTTTTCCGAAGGTTTCATTTCTAACGTGTGTGAATTGCACACTCTGTTTTTTTTTTTTATTCGGTTCAGATTCCCAATTTCATTTACTGTTCAGAAAGTTTTTCTCTAGTTATGTGACGCCTCACAAGATCGCATCTGTCTGTATAGTGTAAAGACAGGTAAACTATATAGCCACTCGGTTGTGCATCGTTGTGAGGCGGGTTAAGGTAGGGGCTATAGGAAAGGTTTTATTAGCGGGTTTTGAAGAGGCCGTAAATGAGGAAATGCCGATAGCTCGATCCACATGTAAACCGACTTCGACAAAAACGAGTCGAAGAAACGACCCGTTCTCACCAAGCCAAAATCAACATCGTGTTTGTCGAGTTTCACGCACGTGCACCGACCGGTTCACCGGGAATCAATGTTGCAGGCTCCACTAAAATAGCCGTAGCACAGATTCAGCATGCCTGATCCTGTTCTTTTGTTCCTCTGAGGATAAAATATTACTTCATGACTGTGCCGTCTATGTGGATGCTGTGTGGAGGGGAGTTCTGAGAAAAAAAAGGTATGGTGGTGGGTAGGAACCTGGGGGTCTACGTATGTGTCGTGAAGTGGCGGGCGTGTGAATCCATCCCTCCTACTGCAAGGCGAAGGCAAGAGTTCGGCTGGAGAGGTCAAAAGGTCTATCTCAAAAAGTATCTCCCGATCCGGCCCGCCACGCAGAAGGTGCACAAACGTATTCGTTGCTAAACTCATGCGATAAACCCGGACACCTTTGCTATGTCTCTAAACGCAGCGAACCGCTTGGGGTGACCTATGAAAGAGATGGTGGTTATCCAATAAATGATTCCCAGGGCGACGGTACCCACACCCAAATTGAAGTGTACAGTAGTACCTTTACGAATACTTAATGTTGGTAAAATAATTTTTCGCTATTATTTCTAACAAATTCTTGAAGCCAATCACTAACCAATTTACAAAGAATGTCCCGCCTTTTTATTTTCCTAGTAACAGGCATAGTGTTGTATAATTTTGGACCTAAGAATGAAACTGTCTTTGCCTGAGATATATATATACAATTGGTACGATAGGATTACTTCGTGAATGCCTTTTGTCATGAGAGTGTTCTGAAGATGGATAGTTGTTGTAGATAGAGTAAATGTGGTGCTGTAGATAAATGCTCAGGATTCCATTGACAGCCAGACGCACAAATGTGTCCATTCTGGAAGAGCTAGGCTTCCACAATAGGCTCTCAACTATCTGCCTACAACGTATCTTAAGATACTTTGGATACGTCGCTCGCCAAACTGAGGACTCCAACTTGGAGAAACTCGTCGTCGCTGACAAAGTGGTTGACAGAAGAAGCAAAGGAAGGTCACCAATGCGCTGGAGTGACCCAAGTATTACTGGCGTCCGGTACTAGGATGTCCTTGGCTCTCCACACAGCACTACTACACAGGACTACTCCTCTACAGGAGCCTTGTCTATCATGGAAATTGGAGTAGGGATCGCGATCCTCAGCAAAAAAAGGAACCAGCTTGAAAAGACGACATTTTTTTCATTTAGCTACTATATTTTCAATGACTGCTCTCTCTTACATATGGTAGGTATCTATCGAGTTTGTTTGGAACTGTGTCTGTATTGCTGGTCTCCCCGTCGATAAGACACTAGCCTTACGTCCACTTTACCCCCCCCCTCCCCACCCCCTTCTGCCAACTTACAGTGAACACAATAGTAGCGACGTGCACCGTACAGTGTTAACACGAAATATCATCTATCGGTGTAATGATTGTAAGATTCATGTATTGAACGAATCTTCTTGAAAATGATTTGAATCGAACTTACCGACTCGAAACACACGTTATACGTGTAACATAAGAATATTATGTATGCATGTACATATGTATGTGTGTATATATATATGTGTATAAATGTATATTTTTTTTTTATTTGTTTATCTTAAAATTGCTACACATTATAATATTACTGGTCTTCCATTAAAAGCATTAGCTTGTGGATGGAAGAAGAGTTAACATTTTTTCATATATGTACAAATACAGTAACGTGTACAGTTAATACAATGCAGTGAATACATTTCATATATGTGCAATTACTATTTACTATAGTCATGTATTTCAATATAAAGGTGCAGTTAATACAGACACATGGCAATCAGACCCGTAAACTAAAAGATACAAACATAGATGTATTCAGTAAGAAGAAAAATAAGTGTGATTTTTAGTGTGACATTCTCTAAAATACTTTTTGATGGAGTTCAACAACTGAACTTTGTTTCTTATGCTTCTGATTTCTATTGGTAGGTTATTGAAAAAGAATTTTCCTTGGTGAGTATAATGGTGTTGGGCAAATGAAGTGTTTAATTTGGGGCCCACAAATACATGTTTAAGTCTAGTACGATTTTCGGTTATGAATGAGTATTTGTCTTTTTCTTTTATAATTTGTACGATTGAATTTTTTATAAATAAGTTTTTAAACGTTGGGACTTTGAATTCTTCGAATATGCGATCAGTTGGGAAGTCTGGAGGTTTTTAAAGTATAATTTTAATTATTAATTTTTGAACAATTTCTATGGGGGTCAGACTAGTTTTGTAAGCTGCTCCCCAACTGATAATGGCATACTGAAGAATAGACTGTACTAATGCCTACTAGTATATTGAGTATAGATTTTTCGTTGATAAGAAGTTTCTAATCCGTAAGAATATATGAATTAACTTCCTTTTTATTGTATGGCCGATGTGACCTTTCCATTTTAGGTTTTTATCTATGATTATTCCAAGATAAGATGTAATTGTATGCATCTGTAAATATATGTACATGTACCCGTCTCAGAACAGACATAGTACATAGTCTAGTGAGGCGGGTTACTTACTTGTTTGTAAACGAAAATTTAAAACATTAAACGCCCGGGTTGCCGGCATTGAAATTATTATATTATTACTAGCAGTTAAAAACCCGATCCGCAGGTTTTTGCTACTAAAAGCTTTGCTACTGCGGGCGGCTTTTGGTTCGGATTCGCCCAGTTTGAGTGTTGGTGACCATTTTATAAATCCGATAGGAACTGGTTCCAAAAATGGCCGGTTCTTCGGATCCACTGTGATCCAGTGACATCTAGTCACTGGGACAAAGTAACCGCGATATGCAATGACGTCATATCTAATATACAGCCGCGTGGTATTATTACTCACAACTGCCAGTTACAATAATAATCATATTATCGTCACTCTCCGTATCCGGAGAGGTACGCGATATTACAAATCCGTGGTACTACGCCTACCAGGCGATGCTAATCACGCTAGCTGTTAACGTAAGTGGCGCCATCTTTTGGCATTGCTTTTTAATGTGGTTCTATTAAAAAAGTACATTTGTATACAAACTACACGTACGAAAACGGTTTTGTGTAAGGCGCGGCGTTAGAGTTGTACTGGTAGTAGGATTCTTAAATTCCAACCGTACAGACCGTAATATGCCTGGATCCCACGCGGCGTATGGATCAATACTTTGTTTCTCCGTTCTCCATCACTGCACAAGCAAAGTTTTCCACTAAAATGATGGTATTATAAAGAATTCAAATATTGTTCGGCTGTTTGTTATTCGTAACTCTGGAAGATTTGTTTTCTAAGAAAAAATGAGATTTGACATTTACTTCACACAGGAGGCCCTGAAAATAATTTCCCTTGGAGCCTATGTCATCTTTGTCAATGCTGTGTGGAGGGTCTTTCGTAGGCGGGAGGAAACACAGAGGCCGGCAAATCGTTCCACAGCCGAGTTGTTGAACTCAAGAACGAATCGTAGAAACAAATGACAATCGTGTACATATGTTGGGCTCGTGTTTTCCGACTATGCACCGGTGCCGAGGGATGGATTTCCCGACTACACATCCAATTTAACAATTTTCAAAACTGTACCTCAAAATACATTTAAACTTTTTATTAATAAATATACCTACATAATATCTATAAAAAGAGAACGATGAGAGTTAAACGCGCGGACAAGCAACATTTAAAAAAATCCGGAAAATTGTAGATATACTCGGTATAGTATATCGGTCGAATTTTCTGTGTTTGTAATGTGTAATTATAAAATATTGTTGTATCTCTTTGGGATTTTGTAGTCACCCGGTTTAACGATATAATGGCCGGTCGGGTGCTACAACACGTCTGTCCGTATCGATTTAGGGTGCAGCATCCCCTTTCCTTTCTCCTACCCTATTTCGCGTCCCACAGACACCACCTACACCCTACACATCGTCACTGGTAGTCCCGGCAGGATAAGGCAGTGAAACCGACCCTAAATCTTATGAATATATTTCACTTAGGGCCAGTTGTTGCGCAAGAAATTCACTTTTGACAAAGTCATCAATGGTTCCCCCGTTAAATGCCGATTCTAGGGGTCACAGACTTTCATTCATCAAATTTCAATGTAATTTATCCAATTTCGTAAAGTTTACATTAAAGTTCTGTTATTACGTTATTATTGGCCAGTTGTTTTACATAACTGAAATAATAAGAGAGCTTGAATATAACTTTCACGAAACTTGGAAATTAACTTTGAAATTTGATGTATTGTTCAAATTTCACAGTCAATTTTCAAGTTTTGTGAAAATCATATTCAAGTTCTGTTATTATTTTAGTTATATGAAAGAACTGGCCATTGCTGATATAATAAGAAAACTTGAATAAAACTTGCACAGAACTTGAAAATTTACATTGAAATATGATGAATTGTTAAAATTCCAGAGTAAATTTTCAAGTTTCGTGAAAGTTGTATACAAGTTCTGTTATTATCTCAGCTGTGTGAAACATCTGGTAAATGATGATATTATAATAACAGAACTGTTACTATGAACTTTTATGAATTGTTCAAATTCTGTGAAACAACTGGCCCCAAGTGTGTTTATTCTGAACAAATTCTGATCAAATTCGGACAACTGTCATGTTAAGCTTATCAGCTTATTACAATTTGATAGAAAGCAGAAATGCACCTAGAAACGGCGTTTAACGTGGACTTAAAAAAAATTAGCTTTTTTCAAAGGATTTTTTCTTGAAAACGATTCAAGTATTCGATTCACAAAATGGCACTGATTGTCGTAAAATGTGACGGGGTGTGTGACACCCCACATTTAGTTGAGGATTCTTCACAAAATTTCTATTATTAATTTCCCCAGTGTTGTTGCAATAGTTATTATTGTGGAATGTATTCGTTATTATAACATGTGGATTCTCAGGGTTCTGACCCAGTCTGGGTCGTGACCCCGCGTTGACCTCGCCGTGACCTTGCCAGGGTCGCGAAACAAAGGTCAAAGTTCGTCAAGTCGTTCACACAAGACTCCTGGCGCAAAATCATTAAAAGAAGTCGCCTGATCTTGGAAGCATCACGCGGGCATCATGCTCCAGTTTATTAACTGAAAAACTAACCATCACGCCGTTACTCCGCAGGGGTAGGCAAAGAGGACGGACCGCCAAACAACTCGGTCTTGGCACACACTCTTTGTCTCATACATACTCTTCTATTATTCTGTCTTTCTCGGGCGTCTCCGACTACTTCTACCATTCACATTTGCGTCATTTATTCTCCTTACACTCCTTTCTTACTTCATTCGCTCTACATGCTCATACCATCTGAGGGTCCCTTTCTTGCATTCTTGCGGATATGCACATTTCTCACACGATCATAATTTGCTACATAAACGTCTCAGGAATCTCATTTCTACAGCATTCCTATTTATCTGAAGGTCAAAATATTTCCGCTTTGCAAAATATTTGTTGTTTTGTGGGAAAATGCAACGAACATAATTTATTTTTTTTCAATTTATATTTTTTTTTGTTGGACGCATCACATGTGGAACATTTCTCGATTTTACAATTTAATTTTTTTTTTCAATAATATTTATCTACATGGAAAACATGCGTTGTTTTAACGTAGCTTAAACATATGATTGCCGCTGATGTTGTCTTGACTTTCTATTTTGCGTAAAATAAAGAAAAGTGCCTACCTTGTATAGAGATGGGTTCTTCAGGTCAATGTGGTCGGAGCGGGGACCAGCCTTGGTGAATCTGCAAAAAATGCTTGTTTAATATACAATAATAAGAAGAGTTTGTATGGATGTAGTATGTGTGTTTGTTACTGTTTCACTCAAAAACTAGTGAATGGATTTTAATGAAACTTTACAATAATATAGCTCATCAGAATAATATATAGGCTATAATTTATAAAGCTAGTTAGGAAGGGGGCGCACGGGAAAGGTGATTCAGGGGGAAATAATGTATTTCTTTGAATATGATTGCAACGCATGCCGGGAACCAACTATACAATAATTATTGAACTTCTATATATTTCAAATTCAAAGAATCTATCCATCTATATTTTGTAGACCCTTCGATTCTTAGGCCTCAGAGAGGACAATTTTTTTTTTTTTTAGATGAATACCGCACAAGAGTCCCAACTGCTCCTGTCTGGAGCCAGTGGGACTATGGCATCCCTAATTGGGGTATGTTGTGAGGCTGAAGTTAGTGGGGAGGGGAAGAGGAATTTGGGGAAGTACCTGGCTATTCAGATCTGGTCACCAAACACGGCTAAAGCCATTTCAAGCAACGTTTCAATTCTGAATGGTGGTCTTACACCAGGGCGATACTGAGAGTATCTTCCACTCTGGAACGTGCCTCAAATTAACTATATATTATTTTAAATGAATAAATTGTGAAATAACACAAATAAAATTTATTTGCCACGCCGGGATTTATCCCGCGACCTTCGGAGTGCGAGTCAAGAGCCTTAACGCTGGACTATGATTCGATTGTTTGTTCATTGATATTTAAAAATGTTTAAAATCATTAATACATATGGTGCGACTGTTATTTTCCAATGATTGAGAAATCGGATGTATTTTTTTGGAAGGTCAAAATATTTCCGCTTTGCAATAAAATCCAAAAAATTTAATATTTCTGTTCATATCCGAAAACTAAAAACTGTTTTTGAAAGTTGACGAATTACGTTTACAAATGTCATTATTAGAAATAAAATAATTTTTTTTAAAGTTTTTAAAATGCTCACCTTACGTTTTTTCCATCTAAAATTACTGATAAAAATAAAAACCCACACATATTTTGTTAGGCAAATGTATTATGTACATTATATTATTATCACCTTACGTTTTTTTTTGTTTCATAAAAAAATAATGATTTTATACATTTTTCTCCAATTGTTATCGGAAATTTGGTTTCATTGAAGTGCACATTTAAAATTTTCTATGGTTGAATTCTAGATTTGGATAAAAAGCGTGCAGTTTTCTCTTTTTAACACCATTTAGATCATATTTATCACCATGACAGTAAAGGAGATACACTGATTTACATATATGAGACCTGTGTGAGCTGGAACAAATTTGGTATCCATGTTAATACAACTATAGATGTGTTGGGTATCTTCCATATAAGTTTGAGTTTCGTGTGATTACTAGTTGATTTATTAAGTTATCGTAAATATTACAAATTAAACTGAACTCGTGTCCTTACTTGACTAGGCTCTAAGTAGTTTTGCTGCTACCAGCTGCCATACTAAAGATGCTTGCCCAACACTCAGAAGTCTTCGGCAATCCGGCGACCATAACTGTCCATTACATACTCATTTTTTATGATTTAAGTTCTAAATAGGAACCCTCCAAAAATTTCTTTGAAAAACTGGTCGACATGTAAAATTTAATTTTATCTGTTTTATTTGATTCTATAACAAGTGTTTTTGTTTCTATTAAATCAGTCATAGTCCAATTTAGAGCATTCAAAGGTTATAAAGGGTGTCTGGTAATCGATAGTCCAATTGTACTTACACGAGATCAGTCCTCGTTGAGGCAGAGTACAAGGAATAGCCGATGACGCCCACCACTGCTCCGACGCAAATCACCACCATGGGAATGACCTGCAACAAGAGGAGACATGTCTTTATTACACGTGACTAGCATCTAGTAGAATTTGGCAGCCATCTTTGGTCTGGAGTCTCAAAATACCTGAAAAACCCCTTGACTCTATCCAGAGATGGGGGATTCGTTCGATGAATTGCTCTATCTTAACAATTGGGTTACAATCTTTTGGAGACTGTTACCTCCCTCCTAAAACATGGGTCTCTTCAACAACCATGTTCACTTCTTCCTTTCCTCAAAAAGAACCTCCACATAGCAATTGTTTGTCTAGCTTGTAGTCTTTCTAGATTTTAGGCATGTATGGTAAGTTTGTACAGCGCCCTTGAGGTGATTTTTCACAAAAACGGCGCTATATAAATCGTCCAAATATTATTATTATTATTTATAGCATTCTCAAAAATAACAGTCTCTGTGGGGCCTAATGTAAAAAAAAATGCCGCTCGTTGATTTAACGTTTGAGGTTATAATGTTTTGACATTTATTGATATTATCTACCGTTGTTCCCAAATCCTACTGATCCAACTGTTGAGCCGAAACTTTGGCTCGACACTCCTTACTAAACACATCACTTAGCTGATCGAAGACTCATATTGACCGATCGAAAAGTTGGTAGCAACGGCCCTTATTGCTCGTTTTATAGTTGAAATGGGAGATGAACAACTAATAGACGTTATATCGATATACAAAGTGATTTATAACGTAAAATCTACGATTCAAATTTCCATTGTGTGCATAAGACAAGTATTGGGAACGTAGTATTGCATACATTGCGTACATGGGTCCAGTTCAATTTCATTACATGATGTAGATTATCACAAATATTCTAACGTATGTTTTTTTTGCATTGTTTCAGTGGAGGAGCGGCAGGTGCCGTGGGCCCCCTGGACGGCGGTGGACTCCTGCTGGAGCACCACGCCCACCACGAGCAGCAGCAGCAGCAGGCTCCGCTGCACCATCTTCACCACCACGCCCTGCAGCAGGCCCTGGTGCCCGTCATGGGCGCGGGCCCGCAGGCCGTCGCTCAGGCTCATGCACAGGCACAGGCTCACCAGGCCCAGGCTCAGGCTCAGGCACAAGCGCAGGCTCAGGCACAGGCTAACGGTGAGTCTTTTTTATTTTGGTTCGTATCCTCGCTATGGACAAAAAGCCTCCCTCGAATCACTCCCTGATAAGACGCAAAGTAATTCCTTTTATTATTGTTTAAGATTGCTAGTGAATGACACGGATGTGTCGAAACCGGTAGCAGATTAATAAAAATTAAGTTTCAAATGTACATGTTAAATAAAACTCTTCAAAACAAAATGTCTAGAAATTGTTACATAGTTAATTCCCAAGAAATACAAAAAAATATCATGCGGTAGAAACCTTCAGAAAACTAAAGTAGACAAGAGTGGGGTGGCCCTGAAGCATCGCACAGAGAGGAGACCGATTATTCTATCTCATTCTCTTGCAGATTAAATTCTATCCTCTTGAGCGACAGCGCAATTTTCAACTTTTTCCTGCGATTGCTTGTGATTTTTTGGTGACCATTTTAAATATTTTCTGCCGACATTAAAAAAATCATACCTCTGAATTTTAATGTGGAAAGATTGAAAAAAATTATTTAAAGCATCTAGGGAAAATTTGCCTAAAACTGGCAGCAAAGCAATCCGAGTTATTTTAAATGGTGCCATATTGTGACAAAAAGCTCTCCAGTGGATAAAGATGTATGTTTTTGTCTCTTTTTAGTATCACTTTTTCGTTTCATCAAGTTTAAAATGGTTCTAAAGAAGTTTTCATTTCAAAAATATGTAGTTCCTTTTAACATGAAAACGCCAGAGTTAGCAATGAAACGCTTTGTTGTCACCAAATATTTAAAATTGTTTCGTGGCCCAAAGGTTGTGGCGCCAATTGGCGTGTATGTTTCAAAAATAGACAATTATCCGTTGCTTGGTGGTGCGCTTACGTCATCGAGCAGGGAGGGGGTCTGTCGTCTCACTGCGCAACCAAAGAATCAGTTATGACTCCACAACGGAAAGGGGTTTCACGAGTTATTTGTGCATCGTCATGTAGATCTTGAGGTGCTCTAATGAGTAAAGTATGAATGAAAGACATTCTCACACAAAAGTGTAGAGATATTACCCACACAATTTTTTTTACACCCTTTGTAGTGACACACATGTCAAATTTGACATTTTTAAGGTAAATAATTGCTTAATTTTATCCCATTGAAATTTTCGTTAATCGCCATACTTTATCAGTATTGAGTGATGTGAATTAGACATGGGCATATTCATTTCCAAGAGTGAATCGATTCAGTCTGATTCTCCTGGCCTTTTGAATTGATTCCTTGTATTCATTCATTATTCCTTTCAATCAATTCCAAAAAAAAAAAAAAAATTTATATGTGTATACATTATCTACACGCGGTTGAAGTGAGTGAAACCTTCAGAAAACAGAAGCAGACATGAGTAGGGAAGCACCGCACAAAGAGGAGACCAATTATACTATCATACTAATCTCATTACCACGCAGACTAAATCTTATAGATGTATGTATTTGCCTCTTTTTAGTGTCGCTATTTTTCGTTTCATCGAGTTTCAAATCACAACGGTGCTAAAGAACAGAAAACACTCTTCTTAGGGTCAATTATGTCGTTCTGAAAAAATGTACTAACGACGCGCGAAGGGGTTAACGTAATATTTTAATGTGTCTTATATTGACAACAAAATGTTTTTTTGACAAAAAAATAAATTACATCAAGCTAGCAATTAAATTTTTAAATTAAACAGTTTGTGGTTTCACCCCTAAAGTTTTACTAATTTATTAAACTTAAAATTGTTCCAATTTAAAAACCACTTCACGTGATCTAATATAAATAAACATTTTAACAATATTTGGTGACGGCTGACCACAGCCGATTGGCCTTATAATATCTCCAAATTCATATATTATATCTACCTAACATCTGCGTCTAAAAATATGTAGGTACTTATATTCCAATAGTTTTGGTACGTACCACAAAACAACCAACAATGTAATGAAATTGACGGCTTGGCGCGCGGAGAGGAACGAATGATAAACCTCACAGGCGGATTCGCGGCAGGCATTCAAGAATGAATTAGTAACTTTTGACTAGTGTCTGCAGTAACTCGCTAGCTGCGGACCAAGTAAAGACTTGCGATGATCGATTCGTTTGAACATTTGGTCATTTTTGTTCGTTTGGTCATTTGTCTGTCAACTGAACAAGACGCTAAATTTAATTCACGAATAGAGTGCTTCAGACATGACTCGATAGCGACAGACTAGACACGCGGATCTGGAACGGGTGGGACCTCAGATTGATTGATTCTTCGCACAAGTGAAAGGACACAACGCGTCATGGCTTGGAACTCAGCTGACTCGCTGCCGGTTTTTGCTTATGCGGGGGACAATGATATAGATATACATACGCGTGATTTTATGAATGGCGGCGCGGGAATGGGATAGGTATTTTACTTTAGGCAAGTTCGCGGCGCGCCGCCCATATAATAATATTTAAATACCTACGAAACATTATAAATTATAATCTTTTAATTGTTTACGGTACACATCATTAATTAAAATAAATTAACAGTAAATTAAATGGAAAATAAAAAATTTATGTGCCGTTAAAAATCGTAGGATACAAGGCCAAAGGTAAGGAATGAAGAATCAATTCCTTTTGAAATTGAGAATTAGATAGAGTGTGTCACAAGATTGAATTTATTCATTTAATTCAGTCAATCAATTTTGCCCACGTCTAATGTGAATGTCGATGTCATTTCTACAATTTTTTTTAAATGATCAAATACTTTGGGTTTTACAATATATATTAACTGAAAAACACCTCGGATGCATCAGTTCGGCTTTTTAAAAGTTGAAGGTATAAGATTACCAGAATGAGAAGAATTTATTTTGTTTGATGAAAGTGGGATACAGTTTCACTGGTGACGGCAACCTTGGACATTGATTCTATTGATTGCTTCACTAACTTGCTTTCTTAGTTTGCTCCAAAGAATTTATTGATTTTCCAAAACTGATTATGATTTTATTTCGCAGGTGGATCTCACTCCGGTTCCTCCGGTCGTTCCACCCCCTCGGGATCTGTGGGTGCCTCCGGCGCCTTGCCCGTACAACCCGGTGCCCCCCAGCTGGGAGCGCTCACAGTGCCCGGGGCGGGGCTCCCCGCAGGGCTCCCGGCCCCCGTTCCCGCTGACCCGGCCCCCGGAAAGCTGTTCGTGGGGGGCCTCTCCTGGCAGACGTCCAGCGAGAAGCTGCGCGAGTACTTTGGCATGTTCGGCAGCGTCACTGACGTGCTCATCATGAAGGATCCCGTCACTCAGGTAAACAGACACAAACACCACACGACAAGCGCCAAGATTAATGGAAGAAGGAAGGACGTTGCTTAGACCAAGGGACGAATGCGTTAGAAAGAATGGACAGAACTGGACGACTCTGATATTTGGAAGAATGTTGCAGTTGCCATATTAGGTTACCCTTAGTGGTTCACTATGTTCAGTGACTTTGCAGGGGTGCCAGGATTCATAGGGTAAAGTTTGTCTAGGTATTGGTGCCGGATGCATTTGCCCATCCCACTGCATAGGGGGGCCGGATCGGGAGAGGCTGGTTGAGAAAGATCTTTTAAACTCTCCAGCCGAACTCTCTCGACTCATCGCTTTGCACCGCAGTGGGAGAGATGAATTCATACGTCCGTCACTCCTGGACACATTGACCCCAGATTCTTACCAACCCCTCATATTTTTATTCCCAGAACTTCCTCTCCTCCTAAAAAGATTGAGCACTTAATAATGTAGTTTAATTAGGATCATGATGTTATTTGACCTATTATTATTCAGATAACAAATGATACTGAATTGATGATGAAGATTGTCAAACAGATTGATGATGTAGAAGTCAGACTATTGTCGAGGCTCCATACTTAAAGCCATTCTGTAGCCCTTACATGATCTGAAAGGGCAACTACCTGAAAAAACCCTGACGCAGTTTTGGCTTCTTGAGTTCAATTAATTCGGTACTGTTACACCGATACTCGTTCATTGACCTCAAGGAAAAGAGTTGCAATACACCAGAAGATGAATGGTCCGACATGAATGACGGTACTTGGGCATGATAAATGTAGAATAAATAAGGATTGATGAAGGAAAGTGTGACACGAGGTAACTCGACTGATCAGAGAAAAGACGTACAAACCAAAAGTCAAACAGACTACTTGCCGACACTGAAGAACTTTAAACAGGGTTCTTTTGGTTGATCTGCCGAAATTTTCTGTTTATACCACAACTAACTTGGTGTGTTTAGTTCCAAGTTTGTCTTTCATATGTCTGAACCCAGGGTATTAATTCCATGGTAATGAGGAATTTCCACTTCTTTGTTCATATTAGTTTTTAAATAAATTTGTAATTAGACGCCCGAGTTTGTGTTTTACCCTCAATCACCATATGTGGTTCGCTTTGTCTGGTGACTTGGCAAGGGTGCCCAGGTTCATCGGGTGAGGTGTGTCCGTGTCTAGGATCGGGAGAGGCCTTTGACCCTTCCAACTCCGGTCTCTCTCCACCCATCGCCTTGCACTGCAGTGGAAGGGATGGATTTATACTCCTGGACACACTGACCCTCAGATTCCTAAACACCCTTCATATCTTTTTCCTTTCTGGAACTTCCACTCTTTTCTTTCCTTAACACGACCCACCACACAAAAATGAATATAGGCAGAAACAAAACATGGATAGAAAGAAAGAAAGACTTTGAATGAAATTGTTGTAATCTTTCAACATGTCGTATCATTTTATTTAAAATATTAATGTTATTTCACAGCTCTGAGAGGTGTTAACTTTTCTATTTTGATTTGATATTCAACACCTCTAGGTTTCAGGTAACTGCTTAGTGATTGACAATTTCCAATTGCCATACAAACAGACCTTATGAAATAGAAATTATCTAGTTTTCCATTGAAATGTGTTTAAGGTTTCTTACAAATGATTTTGGAAATTCGTCGCAACGGAAAATGTTTCGGCCCGAGTCTCCAAGGCGAAATAAGGCAAGGAATTAGTACCTAACTGGTAGACTTTATTAGTAACACTGTATTCTTAACCTTAGAACTTCGGGTGTACGAAAACCTTCATATTTTAAAGCGTAAATCTCTGTAAGTTACACCAATTAACAAAAATAATTATGTTGATTAATTTCTAGTTTAATTTAAATTCGAAGGACACCTTTGTTGGGAATCTTAGATGTGCAAGCTGGTATAATATATATTATTATATATTTTTTTCTTTTTACGACTCGCAATAAGAGTTTGTCTGTTGTAACATTGTTGTATATATCTGATATAGTGATGGGCATATTTGATACATAAAATAGATTTGTAACATTTCATTTCAAATCAAAATTAATGTAGAATTAGTTTTTCATTCTGAACTTTTCATTTTAACAATAATTGATTCAAATTTAAAAACAAGTTAAAATTAATTCAATATATTATCAATCACGGAAATTTGAGATGCTGTAAAAGACAAAATGTAGATTTTTCAAAAGAGCGAAAAGAATTTTTTTTATTTTCCAAAAATTATTTATTATTGATACGGTTTTAGATATTCACGGCCAAAAGTATTTTCGTTAATTGTTTTTGGAGTGTTATGCCGTATTGTGCTACCTCCTTTTTTAGCCAACATTTCAGACAGCCGCACATCTGCCCTGATGATGAACACTGTAACGCTGTCCAAAACGTTGGCTAAAGAAGGAGGTAGCGCAACACGGCATAACACCCCAAAAACAACTAACGAAAATATAATTATGAATTTTTATTATAATATAACACTAAATAGATCTTTTAGAACATTTTTTGTAAATTTCATTAGAAAAATCTTTTTAAAATGCACATTGTAAAAAATGCATTTATTTTTCTATAAATATTTCAACGACTCAGATCGAAAAAACACAGAAAAATGACATATTTACACATTTTTCGGATTATTATCCTTTACAGCATTTCAAATTTCCGTTATTGAATTGTGACTATCAAATCTTTAAATGATTGCTTAAAATTTATTTGAAACATTTTTTTAACCCGATAAAAACCAATCGATGGAATCGATTCTTGAAGCGATTCATTGATTCAACTGAATCAAATTCACTTACACACTTTCTAGTCAAAAGAAACGTAAATCAAAATTTGAGTTTCGTAATATTTTATTGTTTCGATATCGGATGTTTCATTTATGCCCGTCTCTAGTAAAAATTCCTCTTTAACCAATAATTAATTAATATTGCCATCTAGTTGTAACATTCACAACAGTTGATACATTTCTAGTTTTGTACATTTGCTGATACAGTTTGGACTTCCTTCGTAACTTTGTTCATTTTTAGTTAAGGCCTGAAATTCCCTCTAATTTCCATTCGAAATTCAGTTCTTCTTTTCCTTCCTCTTGTTGCATTTTTTTCAACCAAATTTTATAAGCAGCTACAAATCATTTATCTGAACGTTTCCATACATTATTTTCTAAAATAAATAACATTTTATTGATAATACATTAATCATCTATCCATACTAAATGTGCTAAGATTTTCTTGATCTATCTATCATTTTGAATGATTTTAGATTTTCACGGCTAAAGGAATTATCGTTATTGTTTTTTGGGGTATTACGCCGTGTTGTGCTACCTCCTTCTTTAGCCAACGTTTCGGAAAGCGTTACAGTGTCCATTATCAGATCACACATCTGCCCTGGCGATAGACATTGTAACGCTGTCCAAAACATTGGCTAAAGAAGGAGGTTGCCCAAAATAATATAATACCCCAAAAATAAATATCTTTATCTATTGTTTTGTTGTGTAATATTTTTATTGGAAATTTTGTGTGTAGAAAAATGTTCACTGTTTACGATTTTTAACTGCAGTTTTCACTGATTAAGACTGAATGTTGAACCTTAATTTAGAGAAAAAAAATTCTTAATGGAAGACATAAGGAATAATAGTCTTTATCGCCAATAGTTAATCGCTTGGTGGGGGTTCTTCCATAAAGGCACTAGATAACTGTAATTTTATTTCGTTTTCTGAAAAAAGCATTTGTTAAGAATGCTCTCACCAATTTTTTTAAAGAAATTCGTAAAATTGACGGATATAAAGCTTTTTGTATGTTGAATTATCTTTCAGCAAAACTTTGAACGAGTTTTTCTTGAGATTATGTTTTTCAACCTGGTTGAAAACATATTAAAAAGATTATACATCTGATTTACGTGCACCAAGTCTTAAACTGTTCGAAAATCCAGTCTTTATGGCACCACGTAGGGGAATTTTGATATAAAAAATAAAAATTGAAAACCAGCAACTTTTATTAACGGTTTTTAAAGAAAATTTTCATCGTTCATAAAAAAAATTTAGTAGGGAGCCCTTTTTAAAAAAAATCTCTATGTGGTGCCATAAAGACTGGATTTTCAAACAGTTTAAGACTTGGTGCATGCAAATCGGATGTATATTTTTTTTAATATGTTGTCAACTGGGTTGAGAAAACGTAGTTTGGTGAAAAACGCATTCAAAGTTTTGCTGTTTACAAACTGTTTCAAACGGTTTCACATAAAATGCTGTATCTCCATCATTTTTATGAATTTCGTTAAAACATTTGGTGAGAGCATTCTTAACAAATGCATCTTTCAGAAAATGAAATAAAAAAATTACAATTTTTTTTTTCACAGTAATTTAGTTGCCTTAAAATAAATCACACAATTATGCTCATTATCGACATCAAGATTTGACTTAGCGGTCGCTCAGTATGGATTGGTGAAAATCGCTGTAAATACTACGAGAGAGTTGAAATAAGATTGAAATAGAATGGAAATTATTACTGTGATTTTCGGCCTTATGCGAGGTTTTAAAAGTATTTTTTGCAAGTTAAGGACATATCGAACCATAAACAATTAAATAACTCATCTAGTTTTGTAACATTTGAAGACATTGGGAAGAAGGTAGACTGAATAATATAACTTATGTGTATGCTGGTTTAGAGTAAACTTAATTAATACTTATTGTATAGGAATTGCCTCCCTTGTAAGAAAATGTAACACAAACTGTTACATACTGTTTGTTACACTATTTGTTACATCCCATGCATTTTAAGGTCAACAAGTAATAACAAATAATAATTAAGTGTACAACATTATTCTCTGTTTTAGGAACGTATATTATTATTGATGTATCTTTTCAAATAACAAATTACAGGCGTATATTATGTAACTAATGTAATTTAGAATTTAATTAATGTTACCCGATGTAAAATATTTGTATATTCAGTTTCCTATATATATTATGAATAATAGAACCCCTTCTAAATAAATAAATTAGGTTGACTATTGACATATAGTGTCTTTGAAAGAGATTTAGCTATTTTTGTACCTAATTAATTGTCTTATTAAATTATACCCCTTTTGAAAATTATAATGGGTTTTTCAAGGGTTTGTTTCGTTAAGTTTTAATTTAAATAACTTAATGTGATGTAAAAATATTTTAATTTAGAAAAAAAGTAGATTAGTACAGTAGAGCCTCGATAATCTGTACCCGGGTTAATCCGAACTGCAGAATGTCACCTCTCTCTTACCGGGGTCCCTAATGCAATTTTTTTTTCTGTAGTTACTTAAAAACTCTTGTGCCGTGTCCATGCTAAACTGTGATGCATGTGCGTCACATGGAGTTTTAGGTTAAAAACATGGTTCCTACTTCCTACGCTGAAACGACAAAGATGTTGTTGCATAAGTTGAGGGATCTTGGTCAATAAATATAACCCGCTAGACAATTTTCCCAAGCAAACAGATTTTTTATTTAATTTTTCTATTTAACTTCCGAACACTTCTCTAGTCCAAACAGATGTTCATTTTCATTATTTTGGATTATTAAGGTTCTACTGTATAATACTATATTTTATAAAATCTTTCAAACTAAATAAATAAATTTGAGAACTGTTTTTTTTTTTAATGACGAAATTAGATTTAAATCCTGGACGGTTCATCGGCGTGTAATACACAACATTTTTATTGTGCAGGTCCAAGTCCTGTTTAAAACTTCACTTTTCGTACATACGATGATAATTTTAGTTCTGTCACGCGGATCAAATCCTGACGAAGTACGAATTATATCGACGCTGGAAAGGAAAAATGGTTAAAACGCCATACAGTTGTGACATTAAAGATAAACCTCCACAATAAGCTATATTTTTTGATTGTGTTAGTGTTCAACAAATCAAGTTTTCTCTAGAGTTTCCCAGAACATTTGGTAAACTCTAAAAAACTTGATTTGATGAACACAAGCACAACCATGATGCAACAAAATAGCTTATTGTGCAGGTTCATCTTTAGTGTCACAGCTGTATGGCAACTTATTTTTCCGTTCTACGGTC
This sequence comes from Limnephilus lunatus, assembly GCA_917563855.2. NCBI lineage: Eukaryota > Metazoa > Arthropoda > Insecta > Trichoptera > Limnephilidae > Limnephilus > Limnephilus lunatus. The sequence goes on along the minus strand of OU830595.1, from coordinate 24,472,230 downwards.
GATATATATATTTTTATTGTTTCTAACGGGTTCAGGGGTGGCGGTTACTCTCAGTATTGCCCTGATGAAAAACCACGAAAGCATAAACTCAAAATTGCCATAGAAAAATTTAAAACAGTATGATTTAGCCATTTCACAAATTCCCTAATCGGAGTTGCCGTAGCAGACCCGAACAGAAGCCAGTGGTACTCTTGTGTGACGCAAAAACGATTAGATTTACTAATTATTAATTAGACAATAACATTATTAATTGTTGATTGATGTATCATTTTATTATCACTATATTCTTCGCTGTCGAATTATTCATCCACCAGCTTTCAAACATTCATTATAATAAACACAAATTTTAAAATTTGCTTTAAGAGAAGTAATTATTTAACTTGTAAAGTAACTTACTGAAGCACCAGTGTTCTGTTCATAGGGTAAATATACAATTGATATAAATTAGGTTGGTAAGTAATGCGTAAAAACGTAATAAGTAATTAATAACCATTATGTATAGGCAATCACCAGCTTTCGGTTGGGTAATTTGATTATTTGGGTTGATATTAAATAGTTCGCACCAGACCTTAATACATAGATCTTGAATTGTTGCAATAGGTACATAATATTTGGTTTAGGTCTTTTACAAACTATCAATTATTAATTAATTGTTGTTAATTTAAATAATATTAAAATTTTGTCTTTACTCTGATTCGTGAGAGAGTAACTAATCTTGGTTGCGTCGTTTTGCAGAATTATTTTATGTAGAGTTGAGTTAGTTCAAAAGATGACAGTGATGTCACGTCTGTCAGCGTTTCTAGACTGTTCCGAGTCCCGTTGATCAGATATCGTGGGTTCAAAAGTCGAAAGGACCAAATATGGACTTTTACCAAACATGAGAAGTGTTGCCAATTACAAATAATATTCAAACATTACAGAAAGACTCGTGCAAAGAAATGTGTGGCTTTTATCATTTTTAAATTTAAAAAAACCAATTGATATTCTCTTAGAATGAAACAAGCTCTGCAAACAAAGATTGTATAATTTAGTTTAATTTTGCATTAATATTCTAAATCAGTGAAAATTGTGATTAAGACTACGATTCTGTTTTTGTTTCTTAATTCTGCAAAGCGGCACTCTATTTTAATTGTGAAATCAGTGGCTTTGATTTTGTTTATCTCTCACGAAGTTGAGGATGTATGAGGATGATGACTGATAGAGTAATGAAGGGTCTCCCAACCGTAGTGTCCGCTAATCCCCTTGTGTGTTTGGTTCTGTGTTGCAGAGGAGCCGCGGATTCGGCTTCATCACCTTCTCGGAGCCCCACAGTGTGGACAACGTGCTCAAGGTGCCCATCCACACTCTGGACGGCAAGAAGATCGACCCGAAACACGCCACGCCCAAGAACCGCCCCAAACAGGCCAACAAGACCAAGAAAATCTTCGTGGGCGGCGTCAGCCAAGACACCTCTTCGGAGGAAGTCAAGGCTTACTTCAACCAGTTCGGTAAGGTAGAAGAGACAGTCATGCTCATGGATCAACAGACTAAACGTCATCGCGGCTTCGGTTTCGTGACATTTGAGAATGAAGATGTGGTGGACCGCGTCTGCGAGATCCATTTCCACACCATCAAGAACAAGAAGGTAGAATGCAAGAAGGCTCAGCCTAAAGAGGCGGTGCAAGCTAGCGCTAGTCTTCTTGGGAAGCGATTGGCTACAGTAGGAACTGCAGTGTTGGGTGGCAGGCTTCCACCTCCTCCGGCTCCTTTAGCCGTTGCACAAGCGCAGGCACAAGCACACGCAGCTGCTGCTGCGGCCGCCGCCTATCCCAAGCTGCTGTACCCCGCCGCAGCCCTTGCCGCCTATCGCTATGCGCCCTACCCTCAGCCGCCCCCGCAGCAGCAGGCTCCCCCCGCCCAGCAGGCCGCCCCACCCTCATACCACCCTTATCAGCTGGCCGGCGTTGACATGTCAAGCTTCCAGGGCATCGACTGGGCATCCATGTATGGCATGGGCATGTACGTCTAGAAGCCAACGTGACAACACTAAAACACTATACACAACACACTCAACACTACAAATAAACACACGACAACCATCCAGGGATCTTTGAACATTACTCTGATGGTGAATGAATTTTAAACCATCCGAGAGCTTTTGAAGATGTCTCTAGGATCGATGATGAATGAATGCAAAACCATTTGAGGGCTTTTGAATATATCTCTGATCGATGGTGAATGAATGTAAAACCATCTGAGGACATTAGAATGGTGAATGAATGTAAAACCATCCTTGAGCATTTGAAGATGTCTCTAGGATCGATGGTGAATGATTGCAAAACCATCCCGATTGCTTTTGAGGAAGGCCTGATCCATGGTTGAGTGAATGTAAAAACCATCCAGGGTCTTTGGTCTCCCTGTTTGATGGTGAATGTCTTAGCTTTACCCACTATTTAGTTTTATATGCCGCTTATTGCCAGTCTTTTTTCAAGTATTTGATTGCTTGTGCCGGTGACTTTTTTGTTTTTGGATTTTCGACCGAAAGACAATTCGAGAGTACAAAATGACAAGTATTAATATTATGTTGATATGAATAGATGCTGCGTGGGTAAAGCAGTGGTTGCTGTTGAAGTTGTTTTTCGTGTGTTACAAATTAAATTAATTAATTGTTTCTAAAAATGAAATGACAACTCAAAAGGAGTGAATTTTTTTTCAATCACCGTTTAGTTCCTTTAAAAATGTATGATTTTTTTTGTTTCGACTCAAAGCGTTGAAGTCAAATTTTATTTATTATTTTTGAAAAACGTCTAATTTTGGAAATGTGAATCCAATTTCCGTTATAAAATACTGATCGGTGGCGATTTTTCGGTGATCTAATACAGTATTCACATAAATGTGTGTTTTTTTTTTCAGTTTTGTAGGATTTAACAAGCATATTGCTCAGTTTACGTTGATCTATATAATGTGTAGATTCTTTATTCCAAGTTTTTATTTTATTTTTTACTATGTATGAGTCGTAATACCAAGAGTGTATTGAATGTGTCGGGTCGGATCTGGGCCACTTTGAAAAATGTATTTTATTATGATAATTTTTTTTAATGTAACATCTTAAATGTGATTTACTAGCCTTGTAATTCATTAAATGTGATTTACTAGCCTTGTAACTCCTTAAATGTGATTGACTAGCCTTTAACTTTTAATTGTGATTTACTAGCCCTGTAACTCCGTAATTAATTGTGATTTACCAGCATTGTAACTCCTTGGAAGGGGATTTACTAGCCTTGTAACTCCTTAATTAATTGCGATTTACCAGTCTTGTAACTCTTTAAATGAGATTTGCTATCCTTGTAACTCCTTAAACGGGATATCATAGTCTTGTAAATCCCTAAATAGAAACTGCTAGCCTTGTAAATCTCTAAATTGAAAGAAAGTCTTGTAACTCTTTAAAACGGACTATATAAAGTCAGTACTATGAATCCATAGTACTGACTTCAAAATCCCTTGATTGGATTTGCTAGCCTTGTAACTCCTTTTATGGGATTTGCTAGTCTTGTAAAACTCAAAACAGAATTTGCTAGTCTTGTAACACTCAAAACAGGATTTGCTAGCTTTGTAACTCCTTTTATGGGATTCGCTAGTCTTGTAACAGGATTTGCTAGCCTAATAATCCTTGCCGTGGTCCAGATTCGACGTGCTGCTGTGTCTGTGGTCGTATTTGAAGAAGCAATTTTCGAAATACGCTTGTGATAGAATTACGCAATGGTCGATAATAATTATTGTATAAAAATATGTTTTCGTGTACTTAAATTACATTTAATTAGACGTAGAAACAAAAAAAAATTGCATTCGAATTCCTGCTGGAACGAGAAAAATACTATCATTATAATACTCTACTCAAATGACATTATTTTTCAGACCACTTTTAAAGAAGTTGTAAAAACCCACCTATTAATAAAGACGCTGGTTCTCAAAATGCAAAAAAAAAATGTTTACAATTTTTTTTTTCTGAAAAGTAATGTCAATTTTTTTTCAAGTCAATAATAATTTGACTTTTAAGTATTATTTTGTAATCCATGTGATTGGTAAGATATTTTAATATTATGAAAGTACGATTGATTAATGATAATTATTATTATTATAAAAATAGTCGTAGGAGGTTAATTTTATTATTTGACATTTTAGTTATAAAGTTGTGCCATGCGTTTATAATAAATAATTCACTGAAAATTGTTTAAAATCAATTTCAGTGATTTTCGGCAAGAAAAGACATTTTGTCTCAAATATTTTTGTTGTTGCATATTTAACACTATTCGTGCGTAGAATTTAATTTTTAATTTACGATGAAACATGATATTCTCATTAAGTATAGTTATTGATAGATAGAAATTAAGTTCCTTAAAAGATCTTAAAAAATAATTTAATGAAAAAATGTTCTTTCAAAAACCCGACGCTAAACAAAACACGTAGGTTCATTATTTAATTTCCAATTCACTTTTTAAAAATCTTGTATTATCATTCCTGTATTTTTTCTGGAAATTTTGAACTTCCAGATTTTTTCGAAAATAAGGTGTTTAAAATTTCTGTTTTTTTTTTTTTAACTCGATAAAATGAAGCAATAATGGAACGTTTGTATTAAAAATGTAATAAGTAAATGATATCACTATGAATAAGTATTATGTGAATTCTGCAATAATAATTTCAGTATTAATGTTATTTGGAGTTGAATCCATTTACCTTAAGGTCTCTCTATTATCAGTGGTTCGCTTTTCAACAATTTTTCCTTTGACTTGCGAATCAAAAGAACAACAACAAAAAAATAAGTAAAAACCTCGTGATCTAAAAAGTGTTTAAAAAATAATAATAAATCACTCCCTTTTTGGTTTTTAAAATGAGATTGTTGGAATTTGCAAATAAAATTTTGTAAATCCAAGAGACGATGTCACGATTGTCGAAATAGTTTTAAAAGTTCCTACGTCTTTATAAAAATACTAGTATTAAATTATTTGGTATTCCCTATGTGATAAATAATGCGGCTAAATATTTATTTTGTGATTATTTTAAAAACATACATCCGGGCTCTCTTTAATTCGAAAAAATTTAACATTTCAAATTGTCAAGCCAAATCAATCAGATAGCTGTAAAACAAATATGGTAAAATCTAAGGAAAAAAGGAGATCACAAGAAATGCGATGTTTCGAATGATTTCTTGATCCAAAAGTCGGACCAATCGGACGTGGATTTGAAATTCTGAAAATCATTTTCTCAGTACAAATTCAAAATCAAATGGAATGGCATTATACAATGTCACCCCGTGTAAGAAGAACCGAGTATGCAATGAATTTGGCTGTCTTGGTCTGATAGTCAAAATGTACGACAGTGAGGATATTGGTTTCCATAATCTACATGGAAGGTACAAACACCTTATTATATTCAGTGGTAAAAACCAAATTGTTAAATCAATACTGTATTCAATTTAAATCTCTTAAGTCACCTAATTTCGTGGTATCAATTAAAAAATTACTCATTTTCAATCTCGTGTTAAAGAATTTTTTAATCGATGGCGCCAAAGTGAAAGAAAATTGTGTTAGATATTTTGTCGTATTATTATTGAAAACACTTCTTGCCACATTTGATTCTTATTATGAATAAGTTTTTTTCTTTTGTTTTAAATTATTGCCGTTTCTTGTCGCAATTTTTATTTTTACGAAAATTGGAAAGACTCAAATTGATTATTTAAAAAAATGTGAAGTGACTCTTTATCACCTTACAAAGGTGTGCAGCTATTTTTTGCAAGAAATGCAACAAAACTATAATTAGACTTTTAGTATCTCGTTCAAACCAAAATTCTCTTATAATGATTCCTAATACACCTTCTTCCGATGGCCATACAGCTCTTGCATAGATTTGGCCTATTTGATAATTCTTGATCTATTTCTTTTTGCTATCAAAAATCATTCTCTCCTAGCCTTTCTAGGTCTGCCAAAATGCATTGTCTAGGTCTGTCTAAAGGTCTGCCACCAAATTGTTTGGCTTTCCCTACCATCCCGATGGTCTTCTTCCGATGGCCATACAGCTCTTGCATAGATTTGGCCTATTTGATAATTCTTGATCTATTTCTTTTTGCTATCAAAAATCATTCTCTCCTAGCCTTTCTAGGTCTGCCACCAAATTGTTTGGCTTTCCCTACCATCCCGATGGTTCTAATTTGGAGGGTTCCGAATACATATTCAATTCATGATAGTCGACTAGCTATTACCCTAATGGACTATTTCTCCTGTGTCACCATGTTACAGAATCTTGTATTAGGTCTGGAAATCATCTAGGAAAAGCATTAGGGTGTATGATGATTCATTGTCTATGTATATTTTGCATTTTTAGACTTGGATTTTTAAAATACTTTTGCATACACTCGTCTATGGAAGAGATAGTACTTGCAGATTCGCGCATTTTGTGATTCCAAACACAAAATGTATATATTAATTTGTTTGTTTAAGTGTATAACTATTTCATTTAGGTTTCCCATTATTTCGTCCATTTATATTATAGAATACAAAACTGCTTCTCCCACCAAATTTGAAACGTTTATTTTTTAATTTGCGGAGTTTCGTTTAGTTGACTTTAATTCTTAGTTTGTAACTAGCGCAGCCAATTGTTAGTATTTACTTTAAACATAAACTAACCCCCTCTTATCTTAGCCTTAGTCTTTAATATCGAGGATCTCATTCAACTTATTATTGTGTTTTTTTTAAACGTTTGCATGTATCCTTGATTAGAACAACTTAAATATCTGGAGAAAGATATTGTATTATTATTTGTACTTAATCTTTTTTTTTTTATTTGAAGTGAACCCAAACAATATGTATCATTGCTCAATTTTACGTGACAATTTCAGCAAATGAACCTATCCTACACTAATTGATAATAATTATAAATGTATTTATGAATATTGTTGGATTTTAAACTATTAAATTATTGTATCGTGTTTGGTAAATAAGTGATACATCAATTAACCATACATTATTTCATAATGATTCATACATTTTCATATTGATTTAATATGTTTCTCATACACTTCTTCAAGACTCTAGCAGTGTTTTTCATCCAAAGATTGTGTAAATTAATGCAAATGTCTCTACATTTTTTTTTAAACATTTATTATTTATTTTTTTAAATATTTTACCGACACTTTGGAGGAGTATACAGTGCCAACGAGGACATCACAGTATTAAAACGTACAGTCAGTGCAATCGAGAACATCGCGCAGCCGAAAAATATGGTGAGTTTTATTCAAACCAACAAAAAAATAAGCACAGTACGAAAGTCGAGATTTGTATTTTTTTAAATTTAGAGGTGTTAATGTTTCTTATATTTGGACCTTGCAGTATCTTTAACTTAACTTTTCTCTCTGTATAGATAACATATATTATATGGTACTTTTTACATTCAATGATCATTATTTATTGAATTATAATTACTAGCCATAGTTGGATCATAGTGCCTACAGTAATATTTTGATTTAGTTACATTAATCTTTGTGTTCGGAAAGTATTTTGCTGGAATTATTGAGAGGAAGGAAGATATTTTACAAAAAATAACAATCCATTACTCACCTACTTAAAATGTAAATTTATACATTTTTGCTTCATCATTTTGTAAAATATCTCCAACCGCTATATATAGTTGAGGTAAAAAAAAAACAATTAAAAATTCCTTAAACTGCAGAATTAGTATGTATTTATTATTATTGTCTCCTAATCGAATGAACGTAATTACCTTGAAATAACACTAGCTAATTTGATGGATAGGTGAATTGGGTATTTGATCTTAAATATGCTTAATAATAAACTGTGACTAAATTACTGTAAAAAAAACCAACACCCTCTTTTTTTTTATTAAAGTCGCACAATTTACTGTTATATTTGTTATCCCAAACTTGTAAGCTGTTTGTAGTTAGACATTATTGATACGTATATATTATTTAGACCCATCTGTAGATTTGAAATGTTTCATTTTGTTGGTAAATACTTTCACTTGTGAGTTTACTGCGAGTCTTGTCGCGTCACATTTAACCTTCAGCTGTCCATGTGTGTTTTTGCCGGGGTGATGGTCGAGCACGCAAAGGTTAAATGCACAAATGCGGTATGCTTGAATTTTATAACTAGGCGTCGATTTAATCACTTAGCACATATCATCATGCCATAAAATCAACAACAAACATTGCTTAAAATGACTAGCCGTGTTTGGTGATCAGATTTACAAAACCAGGTACTTTTCCTTTCAACATCCAATTTGGACTGGTGCTGTTTAATTTATTTACGCTCTATAGATTTGCCTTTTTTTTATTTAATTTCAATTTTAAAATAACACCACCTAAGAGTAATTTCATAATACATCTCCCCATCTTGACTTGTTGAACAATCTACTAAAAACGTATGCGAAACCGGTGAAGATCGTTCACTTTGTGGCAAAAGTGTTGTCGTATTTTATTGCTTAATGAGAAATAAATGCAAGTTTTTTTTATCAATTGAAGCTATTATAAGGTGTATATATTTTTATTATTCATATATTTGATTAAATTGTTAATGATAAACTCAGCAAGAGCACTTAGCCAAAATATATCTAAAATATTTTTAACTGCCTCAAATTCGTGTTTGAAAAATCATCTTCACAGTTAGTCTATTAAGCGTTGGAAAGAACTTGCTGGAATGCATATTTGTTCCGTGTAGACCAACAAAAGGTAAGAAGCAATGCTTCTTCCTATCTTTTGACTGTGAGATGATACACTTTCTTTTTGATACACTCTTTCTTAAATCAATATGTTTGGTTTCAGTGTTAATTTAAGCCCTGTTTGAGAATACTTGGTCCATGTAGATGACAATTAAATTGTATGGCATGATGGTATGTTAGTTGATTAGATAAAATAGATAGAAGACTATAGATTGTCTCTTCACAGATGCAAACAGCTATCAAGTTGTTTAGTTTCAAATATCATCTCGTTAATTTTGATCGATGGGTGGCATTTAAAAAATTAGAAGTTTATCATTTATCAGTATTATTATTATTTTTTTTAATTTGTTCGGCTGTGGTCACATTTGCATTGCTGTGCGTGAAATTAACGCATCTCTTTATTATATTATTATTATACTATCTTTGGCTGAAAAATATAAGCTTAATTATTGGATTTGGTGATTAGGAACTAATAATGTTTATTTGAACAACAAGATACAATATATATTATTGATACAATTGAAAAATGATGTAGTACGAACATAGATGTAAGAATCTCACGGCCCACACACAGTATTGTAGTGATAGTTTTTTGCGGTACCGAAACAAGTTACGCTCTCTCCCCGTTTAAACAATGTTTCCACCATCAGGGAAATATGCAGATTGTGGTAACATATTACAGTTAACGATGGCAGCATGGTATCATTGGCCACACATCTGCCCTGATGATGAACACCGCAAGGCTGTCTTGAAACTTTGAGTGAATGAGCAGGAAGCGAAGCACGGCCCGATAACCTAAAAATCTATCACCATTATACAACATGTTTTTTCTTCTAATGTTTGTACGAGACGACGCGTGAACTTAAGGTACAAAATGCTTTGAGCGAGCACTCCATTATGTATTATAAAAAAACTCTACCTAAATTACGTATTGAACCATTAATTTATCTAGGTATGTGGTTTTCTTGTGTATTGATTGATTGATTCAAACATGGTGCAGATCTCTTCTTCCCATTTCCAAAACATCCTTTTAAAAGATACCTTTCCATTGCATAGTAGTTTCCAAGATGCACGTTGCTTAAATATGCATATTGATATCACAATAATTATTATTACTGTATTTTTCTTAGTTTTGTAGAAATTGAAAGTTTGATTCCGTGTCGTTAGAATATTGTCCTAACTATGTATTGAAAAAGCTTGGAATATAATATATATATATAAACTATCGGTATAATGTAATAAAATATTATGAAAAAAATGTTGTGAAAAGAATACACTGTCGTGAAATTTAAAGACAGATAGAATTAATATCTCTACCTCTTAACTACTATCATCTGCAAATAAACATAACTTTATTATTATTATTAAATGTTTCAATTCTATACAATATTTAACTTTAGGAGAAAGATCTCTAGTTTAAAATTTAAAAAGTTTCCCTTGTGGTAATTATGTATGATTAATCTGGTTCCCTTTGCAAAAATATTTAAAAAACGCTGTGTGTATTATATTTGAATAAAATTGTGCATGTTTTAGGATTGCCTGGTGGTTGCAAATTACATCACTGCCGCTTGCATATTATCAAAATTTCTGCACTTATTAAAACATCCACGGCAGTGTTTTGCTGAGTCGATGATAATAATTTTGCAACCGCTTGGCTGTAATTTATACATGTGTAAAAAAAAATAACAAAATTCAATATTGTAAAACTTAGCCGTAACTTTCTGAATAATAATCATAATGCGTTTGGTAGTCTTGTTGAAATGTACTATAATTAATATTAATATGTTTGCTGTTCGGTAGGAGTGTAACATTTAGTTTGGGTTTTCTCACTTTAGTTTTTTTTTCATTTCTCTCTTGTCTTTTGGTTCTGAAGCCATTTTATAATTTTTCTTATCAAATTAATAAACGCGAGAGTCCTACTCTTGGCTAGTTATGATTTTCTGCACAATTTGTGTATTTTCTGGTGTCGTGGATTGGTCACCATACTTCACTCGAGTTTACTTTCAGTGGGACTACAGTTCTCCTCATTCTTATTAATGTATATCTTTTTAATCCTTTTAATTCCAGCACCACTCTTTTCTTTAATACTTTATCGTTTTTTGTGTGTGTAAATGCTACTGTAGTATTATTATCTCTTTATTTTGTGTATTAATGAAATGTTTGGCTGTAAACATCACATTATTAATAAAAACGTATTATAAGTAATTTGTGTTTTTCTTTCCTTTTGATAGTATTTGTGTTTTTACTCGTATCTTGTGTTTGGTATTATTATTATTATTATTCTCCAATGAACAATTGGTGTACAGAGCTGATATCACATTAATTAAAACATTAACAAATTCCCAAAAAGGGATTCCTAGTTGAATATATAATAATATTTATTATTTCATTGTATAAAAGTAGTTTAAAATTCAGAATTGTCTTAAAATGTAGTGCACTGTAGATATCTATAGATACTTTGAACCATCATGAATTTCAAAAAGCCAAAGAAACAAGGAATTTGTCAAATTTCACATCTCCATTTACAAAAGACTGGCGAGAAAATCGGAGAGGTAAGTATTTTTTTTTAAATCAAGGTTTATTAACATATTTACTATTTCACTTAACTTCGAGGCAAAAATCTAGAAAGTTTTAATCTATCGTTAAGGAGAACGTTTGCACGGTCTTTATCATAATAAACTTGAATTTAAGGCTAAATACCCAACCAAATTGAATAACTATTTTTTTAATCGTAATATCTAGTACGGATATGTGCTATTTTATTTATTTATGTTTTAGATCACAATAAAGGCCATTAAACAATTCAATTTTGCGCGATTTTAGAGCAGTGAAATAATATTATTAAAAAAATAATCTCAGCCTATTTACTGTGTTAGTATAATGAAGAATAAATTAAAAATAAAATTTGGCAAAGGCATTTTCTTGGGTAGAAATTTTTATTCAAATATATGACAAATTAGTGTTTCAATTTAAATTGGTCATTTGTAATTTAAATTTACGCCCATCAACATGCTTTTTTATTTTTTTTTGTATTTCATCATATTTACATAGTAAATAGAGCCAATATTATTTTTTTTAAATAGTTGCTTTTAAAATCGTGTTAAAATTTAATTGTTTTATGGCCTGTATTTTGTAATTTAAAATACAAAAAAAAAGTTTATAATATCCATACTAAATATTTGCAACACCTTTTGATTAAAAAATAATAATTCAGTTTAGTGGGGTATTTTGACCTCAAATCCAAATTTAAGTTTTGTAAGAAAAAGACAGCAAACCGTTTCTCACAAAGAAAACCATCACTATTTTTACTTTGTACTTTTGTGCAGGATATAATTTTGCTCAATGTTGGGAAGTGGGCGCCTTTGAAATTCATCAATTATTAGCGAAAACAGTTCCAAATTCAGTTTACAAATTGAGAGTATAATATCAAATGCACCATGTTTGATTCATATATTGCCCAAAACCGATGCCCCAGCGGTCTTTAGAGAATATTGCATACCTTCTTGAAAGCCTTTCCTAGAATTTTAATCACTTTACATAAATCTAGGGAATATAACGCACCATGAGTTCTTTAGTATAAAGTCAAAAAGTATACTTCTGAGACATTAGTTACGAATTTCTTAATCGATTTTCTATAAATTGTTTTAGAATTTTTATGACTCGAAAAATATTAAATAAATGGTTTTTGCATTATTTGTTCTTGTTTTTGACTTAAAACAATACAGTATTAAAATGTTTTTTTAAATTTCGGGATTTTACACTTCATACAAATTTAATACTTCAGTATATCAAATAAAATATTAATACACTACCATTGATGCATTACGATATTATATCGTAATAATACAGTCAATTTCTTAAAATATTTTGAAAATACTTGAATAGTTAAGTACGTAACTCAATTTCACTGTATTTCAAATGTTATTTGAGTTACTATGTTCTGGCAATAATTAAAACAAGAAATGCTGAATAAAACTGCATTATTAACTAAAAAAAAACTATAATTTTCGACTTACTACGCTAAAGTACTCATGGTGGAATAATATATTTTTTTCTTGAAAGTATTCACTAGAATGTAGCCCAAGAAGTCTTGTATTTTTCTCTTTCACAGATTTAAACAAAAAGTAGTCACAATACAATAAAGCAGAGTTGTGTTTTGTAATGCCTGTTGGTGTAGTTTTTGGTTGATGTTTTCAATGAGAGCTATTGCTGAATGATTTTAGTGTTTCTTTAGTTTCGCCATCATTATCCTATCTCATTCCTCTCCTATACAAACCTCAAACCAAACATAAATAATGGTTTAATATGTTTTCTAGGTGAATGTTTTTTTTAACAGATATTTTCAGTCTACTCTACGCAAGAAAAATAATTTAATGCTAAAATATGGGTTCGACTCCCCTAAATTTTTTTTCTACAAACTTCTCTCCTATTTACCACTATTGTATATCTTCGTAACTTTTCAATTTTTAGATCCGAATGGGTGACAGTTATCTCTCATGTAGTTACTACTACTGACCTCTATTGAGACACCTTAAAATTACATGTAACGGCATCTGTTGGGAGACATTCAAACTACATACTCTAACGACATCTGTTGAGCAGCCACGGATCTACGACTTTTTCAAACCATGGTAGAAACTTGATAGTGGCGCCCCCTCTCGTGAGGTGAGTGATTGTCACTTCGCTTTATGTTCGACCGCTCGGGTTTATTCGGCTCAGCTTGTGTAGTCCCTGGTTCTAGATCCGACAGGGATTCCCCTGAGACATCACGTACACTATGCACATGTTCAAAAACGTCTTTTACATTTATAAATGAACTTGGGATGTTTTCAAAAATCAACTGGGAGATTTAAAATCAAAATAATTGATAGAACAACGTGCGCTGGATGCCAGGCGCTTTGTGAATGAAGTTTTTTTTTTTCAATCAAATATATAAATTACAAATCTGCCACCCGGGGCAGGCACCCCCGGTTTGCCCCCCCCCCCCCCCCCTAGATCCGGGGCTGCTGATGAGAGACATTGAAACAACATTTATATTTCCAAACAATACAAGGCGTGTTTATATGAACATTTGTAAACCACACAAAAATAAGGACAGGACGCCGGCTTACTAGCTTACTATCCTGGCTTCAAATACTAGCCTCGTGTGCACCGGGTATTACAGTTAAGATCGAGTTCACATCATAAATTAATATTGTCTCTTCTAATACGTCCTTCGTATCAATCACTTTATTTAAATCCATCTTATTAACTTGAAATTTATCCGAGTCTAGTTTTACTATAATAATAATAATAATTGGACAATTTGTAGAGTGCCGTTTTTGTAAAAAATCACCTCAAGGGCGCTATCTATCTAGGTATTTATTTATTCTAGGTTTAATTTGCTTAGTTTTTAAATAATTGATCTCATTAAATAAACATTAATCTAGTCAAAGAAAAGGTGGACGTAATTATTATTATGTTTATTATTTTTAATCAATTTATTTAATAAATATTATTAAAACGCATGTGGAGTCGTACCAAAGAATTATTGCATTCCTTAGTATTTAAATAGTTTGCAAAATGTATTATTAGGCAACTCAATTCGATAGTCACTAGTTTTTAGGGAAAATTATTTCATAAATACTAGCAACCCCGAAGAGGATCATTGTGTCATCAGCAAAGAGTGTTTATTCTATTATATTCTTACATTTTTATTATATTTCTCATACGTCGTGGGTGACAATGAAAGAGACAGAAAATATAAGAATGTCGAATGTTTCTATTCTACCCATGGAAATTGAAGAACTTACATTATTTCTAGAGTTTGTTCGATTTTGAATGGTCTCTATTAGGCGTCATTGTTAGACAAATCAAGCTGCGCCAAATATTTAAATATATCTCGTGGCCCAAGGGTTGTGGCGCCATGTGTATTCCAAAAATAGACCATTGTCCGTTGCTTTTTAGTGCGCTTACGTCATCGAACGGGGAAGGGGGCCATATAAGAGCCTGGAAATTCACTCTACGCGATCAGAGAATCAGTCATAACTACGCAACGTAAAGGATTACCTGAGTTATTCGTGCGTCGTCGTATAGATCTTGAGGTGCCTCTAAAAAGTAAGCTGAGCAAAAAAACAAATTATGCCATATATTACCCACCCATTTTTTTTCTTATTACATTAACAAAACTAGTGTGTATAACAAATATTATAATCAATAATTATCAGCCTGAAACACTCATCTACATTGAAAAAATCTTCCGAGAAAAGATACTGGCCGCCAACGGGAATTGAACCCGTGACCTTCTGATTGCCGGTCAGGTGCTCTTGACCACTGAGCTATGGCGGCTTATCTAATACCCGCCAAATAATTCAATATATACTAGTGTTTCATTCGACAATTACTCATTATTACATTTTTCCAACTGAAAACAACCAACTTTATTTTTGTGAGAGAGGTATTGTTAATACTAAATCTCCCGCTAGGTGGCGTCGAGACTAATTATGTCTGCATTTATTGCTGAAATACTTTAACTTGTCAAATATTAATTATTATTTTTAATTGATAAACTAACGTTTAAACAAGATTTTTATGCATAGCACAAAGGGTATATAACAAATATTATAATCAATAATTATCAGCCTGAAACACTCATCTACATTGAAAAAATCTTCCGAGAAAAGATACTGGCCGCCAACGGGAATTGAACCCGTGACCTTCTGATTGCCGGTCAGGTGCTCTTGACCACTGAGCTATGGCGGCTTATCTAATACCCGCCAAATAATTCAATATATACTAGTGTTTCAGCAATAAATGCAGACATAAGTCAAGAGCACCTGACCGGCAATCAGAAGGTCACGGGTTCAATTCCCGTTGGCGGCCAGTATCTTTTCTCGGAAGATTTTTTCAATGTAGATGAGTGTTTCAGGCTGATAATTATTGATTATAATATTTGTTATATACCCTTTGTGCTATGCATAAAAATCTTGTTTAAACGTTAGTTTATCAATTAAAAATAATAAAACTAGTGTGGTTTATCATGCGAATATTATAGCTAAATAAAACAAAATGCCAAGATAATTCCTAAAACACCGAAATGAGTGCCAAAACATAATATTTGTTTTAAAACTCAAGCCAGTGCTAAAACAAACGAAAACTGTTCACATTAAATGGTAGATAAATAATTTCAATATTATGTAAAGTCCATTTTTTCTCCAACTCAAAGAACCCCTAATTTTAGTTTTGTTTTGAACGAAATGCAGTTTTTCTAACTTCGTTTTAGGTTGTCTAGGCTTATTATTCGAGCTAATTACTACAAAAAAGTTAGTAGTTGAAATTTGCAAATATACTTATAAATAAATCATTCTCTAATAAATTATTGTTAGAATGAGACAAAATATTTCTAACAGTTACGTGATGAAATTACACAGGCATGTATTTCACGTGTTAAAACAAAAATTTACCATTATTACACGGACAGAATTACACTTGGATGGGATTACATCTACTACTGGAATTACAAACGTCAAAAAATCTAACCTAACCTGACTTTATTTAGGATATTCTTAAAACATTTAAAAATGTAAACCTATTTAAAAACAGGTTTTTTAATGTACGTCACGTGATTGGCGCGTGAAATTCAAAACGTGTGTAATTTTTTCTGACATCGTTTCAAATACATATGTATTTACTAATAAATTTTTTTTAAATCTTACACACCTTATAAACAACAATTTACCATGGTGTATTAATGATTGTTTATCAATGGTGTAAAATTTAAAACACTTTTATTAGTAGGCAAGGCCCAGATATTAACCTACTTATTCTATAAATAATACAAAGTAGACTCACTTTTATCAAGTAAAATTAAATAAATATTAAAATAACATTCCTTACTTAGATTGTACAAAGAGAGTACTCATCACAAATATATAAATAAATAAAATAATGAAAAAGTCGAACCGGTGTAAAAAATGTCTCAAACTGAATAATTGTGTGGATAAAAAATAATATTTAAACGCCATTTGATCATCTTGACTCAAAGTTACAAAAAATACAAATGATTTATCTTGAATAGACTGTTTCGACGTTATTATAAATGCATTCACTTAAATATCTTCATAAAGTAGTTGATTAAATTATTATTTGGTTTTACCAGTATGTAATACAAGTTTCCGTTTTCAGTAGGATTATTATCAAAGATATTGAAATATAAGAGATGTGCTATCGGCAGTTTTTACTGGGTGGAACTGTGTTTCCTGGCCGCGCCGATATTGTTAACCAATACACTTTAAAAAAATCAACTAAATGAACAAATTATTTCCGTATTCCAGCTATATTGTTAACCAATACTACTGCACACCTTCAAAACATCAACTAAAGAACATGAAAGAATACTTTCTGTATTCAAAATATTCCCATTAGGTAGTAGTCCGCCGATAGTTGGACGGCCATCATAGCAAATCTCTTTTATTCAATATCTATGTGTATAATATTGTCTAAAAGCAGCTAGAGTTTGTAGTATGATATTCATCATAACCATTGGAGCGTTCTGTATATTTAGTAATCGATTTCAACATTGAGCTTAACTAGCTAACAATGGCAAAAGATGTCGCCACTTACGTTAACAGGTACCATGAGGAACGTCGGCTGTCGTAGGAACGTAGGCATAAGCAAATTGGCTAAAAACGCTCCAATGATTATCCGTGTCTTAATTTAAACGTAAAATGAACACGTTTTACAGGCTAATATCGTTCTTCAATCCTGGATTGGTTTTGAGATAACGTACTCCTTCTGAACACGGAAATGAATTTACACTATCAGAACATTATAGAATGCAAAAGTCAAAGATATTGACATTATATTGATTTTTATGGCTCTGCTAAAATATCTTTTAATATGGACAGTGTAAAATTTTCATATTAGATTTTGTCAAAAATTAAAAATTTCATTGGAGAGATATTGGCACGACTGAATCTGCTTTAGGCCAAAATACGTACTTCTTTAAATCAATTGAAAATATGCTTGAATCATATAATAATAAAATAGAAGCCGTTAAACGTTATAAATTAACATTCACAAACATGATGGTTAATATACTACATATTTTTGTATGTACAATTTTGCTTAGAAAAACTTGACAGCGCTTTTTTGGTAGTGCTGTCTGACTAAAACAGTATTTTTGAGTGATTTGGGTATGGAACCCGTGCCTTGGAATAATTTGAAACAAAACAGTTGTCATACGAACACTCTAGATCGGGAGACATTCCAAAATTGCTATCGGTAATTTTGATGGTCCTCAATTCAATCAACAGAATCTACTGTGATACCAACTTAAAAAAAAATGTTAATGCTGAATGTTCTTAGTGCATCTTTCAAATGTTTTTTCTGACGAAAAATAACTCAAATGTAAAGCCAAGGACTTATCAACGAAGACTGTGCGAAACTTTCCTCTAGAAGTAGGAGAAAGCGTAAAACGCATGTGTAAAACCATGATGTGTCTTTAAATTGGATAATTTTCGCTAGCCCAGTATTTGTTGCAAGCGGAGTATGCCAATATTTTGTCCCCATGGGGGCTGTAAGATCACCAGCCCGCTATACATATGAAATCATCACAATTGTTTCATTGGAAGATTTAAACTAATTAAAACCTACGGCCTGAATTCGAGTTATCTTGGGAAATAGTTTTTATTAAACTTTGACATCTTAGCTTTTATTTTTAGTTTAAATTCAGCTGTTAAATAATGTTATTGGAATCCCCGTGACGGAGTGTTGGCACTTTTAAAGAAAGTACGTAGCTAAGGTTGTGAATTATTAACAAAGAAACAAGACATGAACACACTGGACTCTCGAGTGAAACGCATACAACATGACCACCGAAGTAGAATATACCAGATTCAATGTTGATCATTGGCTTTTTTGTAAATCCAGCTCAAACAAGGAGAAAAAACCAATCCGTGGTAACTTTTTAGTCAATCTGTCAAAATTTGTTGATTGTGGCACAGAATGACGATTTTAATGCCGAACATTGGATAGAAAAAGACGTTATGGAAGTATCAAGTACAAATACCTTCTTATTTTAAAGTTAGACAGCAGAGATATGTTCTTTGTAATGCATGGTAATAGCCTATTGGCTTTAAAGGAAATCATGCCAAATACAAGCCAGTCAGGGGTTTCATCAAGGATGCATTTTGGCACTACTTTTATTTCGAAATTATTCTGATTCTGTCTAAAAGCTCTTTGATTATGTTTTTTTGCAAACGATCACTTTGTCTGATGTGTTCTACATCGGTGGAAAGACAATTATTATTATTAAATATGGTATTCCCATATTAATTATGGATAGTTTGTACTCTGCTAGGACTTTTGGACATTTGTTTACCGTAGCTTCTGATATGCATTGTCTTCGTATTTAAATATTCTAAAATCTTGTGGTATTTTCTATAATAATATTATATATTATATTGTACGTAATTATTGATTATCTAACGTTGGTGGCACTTTTTTGCTTTAGAAACTAAATTTAAAAAAAAAACATACCCTTAATGTCTGTAGATGTTACTAGTTATATTAGTAAAGCGTTCTCTGCCGCGTCTCTATTTTACCTCAAGCAAATCTGATGTTGAACTCAATAAAATTATGAAATCTTCCATTATAACTTAAAATAAATGAATTCATTCGGATTGTGAAATGAGTTGTTTATGGTGTGATATGGACGCGGCTAAACATTTGGCTTCACGGCATTTATATATGAACTAAGTACATGTTTGAGAATATAAAGCGTTGGGTGGGAAATCTAATGGTACGCAGGCATTGCAATACTTGGATTAGTGGGGAGAGAACAAGCAGCGAATAGAGTTTAAATTTACCCCTTTACAGATAGCTAATGAAACACTTCAACACCTAGCAAAAAATATCCTAAATTTTGAGTTTGGCAGACGTCTCTGGTCTGGAGATAACCTAGCACCTATATTTAAGTTACTTTTTAGATATATGTATGGTCGTCACATTGCTATCAGGTAGGAACCCTTACAATCCAATCCGACTCATAACATTCCTGAGTTATCTGAACATCTGAACAACCGGCCAAGCCTCTTGACTGTATTGTGCAAATATGAGTATCCGTTCAATAGCTTTTCAAATTATCCTACTAAACGGATTGCAGTCTTTAGAAAATATACATCAGGTGGGAAATCTTTTAATTTTACACAGCACGGTGCTCCGTATAACCAGCATCATTGTTCCCTTCGGCACTAGAAAAGCACATCGAACACGTATCCAACATTTGTACACGGTTTGCATTTGCCATGTGAAAATGGGTCATTTATGGCTTATTCTTATGCTCAACAGTTGGCTGTGGAGCGGCTTGGGTGTTTGTGGAGCGGCTTGTGTGTTTCGTTCCTCCTACAACATTTCAACCTTCTTAAAAGTACCGTTAACACGAATCCTAACGTTGATGAAGGCTCTGATGGGAACCAAATCAAACTAATTAAATAAATAAAAAGCATTACTGAATTTATTACGTCTAAGGTAGGTATATGTATTTGTTAAAAGCAATAACAGCTATCATTGCCCTACTATGTGGAGTAAAAACTCTGAAAGCCTTTGGTTCGGTACTTAGCTGAAACCTAGCTTTGTTTACATGAACTAATCACTAAGTTTCACAGATTTATCCCTTGCTAAGTCTGTGGGATTCTTTGAATCCCCCTCCTTCCTAATAAGCAAGTGAACTAAGCAGATCTTACAAAAATACAAGGGACCGAGCCATGTAATTTTAACAGTGTAGATTTAAAATTTGCAAAGTCATCACAAAAAAGTAATTTGTGAAAATAAACTAGAATATTTATTTTGAATGGGGTGTTTTTGTGGAATGTGACCTAACAAAATTAAACAGTACTAAAAAAAAAGTTTTTTTTAGCCATACTAGGTCTCCTATATTGTTTAACAACTTTTACCGTCAGGCTGCTGCTGCGTCAGCTGCTGTTAGACTGGCTTTTTTACAGTGGATATTGATTGATTAGGGATGTACTGTATAAAGGGGTATATTTAGCCACCGGAACAGTAGAATTGGACAATAATAAAACTAGCCCCGTACCATTACATTGACCGCCATTAGAATTTATAAGTACCAATATATTCACAGCAATAATTGTAAAATACATAATAATAATTATGAATATATTTGTAATTTGTAAATTTTGATTAAATTTACAAACACTCATATTTCTACATGTAATTTATATATATACCAACTATATATATTTTTGTAATATAAATGATGTAACGTTTAAAAAAATCAATCTACATTCCGTAGCGGGTTTGCCGTAGCTCGGAAATCTGTGACGAAAGAGTCTTTTGTGTCTTCAAGTAAAATAAAATTCTGACATTTTTTGAAAAGTAATTCACATTTTCTGATATTTAATATAACATATATTCAACAATAGTAATTTTTCTATAGATTTATATTACAAATCTACCATGTTCAGTATTAGAAACTTTTCTGTCAGAATTTTATTCGTGTTAAAAATTATTACTAACAATTATTTTGAAAATGGTCGTTTTCGACCGCCGTTTCCTACTCGTAGAATATACATACTTGACTAATCTATAACTATTACTATGTTTAAGGTTCAATTATTATCGTATTTAATCTTCTTTCTAAACTATAAATAAATAATCTGAAGGTTGTGAGTAAACTGGCGATTAGCTCACTGAGAATATAATTATGTGACAAATGAAAATATATTCCAATACAAACAACAACTCGGTTTTTTCTTGAAAAAACATCTGAAAATTACCGTTTTTTTTTTAAATGAAAAGATCGGCATACGACAGCACTACTTCTATCTAAAGTGAAACTTAAAAGAATTCACAATCTGTACTTTCATAGATGGTGCGAGAATAATTATTTTAGGAAAAAACACTTTTTACAAGTTATGTTTTAAATATTGAGATGAATTAATTGTTTGCGCCTGTATATATGCAACATGAATATCAATATGTAAATAGTTTTGTCCATAAACAAACTCAAGTCTCTCTAGAAAGGCTAACAAATACATTGCTTCATCGTGATTCAATCCAATATTGTATTTGTTAGCCTTTCTTGAAAGATTTGAGTTTGTTTATGGACAAAACTATTTATCGATATTCATGTTGCATATATACAGGCGCAAACAATTAATTCATCTCAATATTTAAAACATAACTTGCAAAAAGTGTGTTTTCCTAAAATAATTATTCTCGCACCATCTATGAAAGTGCAGATTGTGAATTCTTTTAAGTATCACCTTAAGAAATTGGATTAGCAAACATATATACATATACACATGCACATACTGCGAAAATTTAAGGGATAAATTTATGCATGAATATAAGGTTTTCCAAACATAGTAATTCTGCATTTAACAAACAAGTTTTGTGAACGTCGTTATATTTTGTGATCGTCATTGTAAAAGTTTTTTTTTTTAAATATTTTAATAACAAGTTCTGTAAGTGTGCATTTAGCAGTAGAGTGACGGCTGTTTCGGTATTAAAAGCTATTTTACAATTGATTTTCTTTTAGGAGACATGGAAATCAAAGGTATGTTTTACACATACCGCTTTTACACATAACAGAATGCAAATATGTTTTTTTTTATAAAATTCACACATTTTTTCTTAGTTTTTCCAACACAATCACCCCCTAAATTTTTGTGGTATGAGCGAGAACCACGTGTATATAAATCAAAATGAAATGGATTGAAAAATAACTCAAAAATATAAAAACTATTTGGCATAGACCAAAATTTGAAAAATCTTCAAAGCTTCGAAAGATTTAAACCAAAAATCTGATAGAATTAACAACTTGTATTATAGTTGTTAATATATTTCAAAAACATATTGCAGAAATCTACGTTACCGACTTAAAACGCTGGATTTTTAATAATGAATCTTTTCTTTTAACAAATCTAAATAATTTCTACTTTTGCATGGTGTTCTATTAAAGCACATACATTAGAATAACCGATACTTAAATATTACTATAAACAAAAACAGTAGATTTGTGATTGGTGTATTTAAAAGTATTTAATAAATTAAAAACAATAATGTTTTGTAGATTAGTAATTCTCAATGGGTAGAAATAGAAATAGCACTGATTTATAGGTACGCATAGATTAGAAACATTAAACAGCATTTAGGTAAGATTTGTAAACAAAATGTTAATCATTTTTGGCAACCCTGTTTTTGATGTCATAATTATACTGTATATTAATTTGTAACACGATGTATTGTAACTGAGAAGTATTTTGTATTTTTCTTGGTTTAGTTTGGTAGCCACAATAATTATGATTGTAATTATGCACAGGTAATTCATTTTAAAGGGACCCTTGATAACGGAATTAATAAATCATTGAAGAAGATACTACTAATACATCTAAACGAAACATGAAACAGAACAAGACTCAGAAAAATAAAAAGGTAACGGTCGAAACTTGGACTCGAACCCAGGATCTCTTGTTTTACCGGGACACAATGCCTTTACCTTCTTGGTCATTGGGACCTCTATTATTTTTTCTGTCATTTTAGATTAATAAATATGGAATTAATAAACTTTGTTACACACCCAGTATCTTTGGGCATTTGTGGGTTAAGAGGGGACTGCGGGCGTGTTTTTTTAAAACTAGTTCAAAATACTTTTTTGATACCATCGGTGTGCAAAGTCATTCAAGGGTGTCCTCTTTAAAATGATTTGCCTGTACTTTTGTATTGTTTTGTCAAATAAAATATCACCGAATATTCGTTTTTAGAAAGTGGATGCGGTAAAAATATGTATAAAATGATAACTCTTGCTTTTTAATGGAAAAAAGTTAAAGTCATCCGTGTAGTACTTTTTTACTTTTTATAAGTGGATGAATGAGAGCCGCCAAAAAATTTAAATTACAAACAATAAAAAAGATCAGTTAAAATTTATTAACTGAAAAATTATTTAGCTTATAATCTAAAAACAAAAAAGTAAGGCATTCTTTATTGTGTGGATCTGATTGTCTTCGCAATTGAAAAAAAACTTGTAATTTATATAAAAAAGAAAAATATTTCAAATACGTTTTGCGCTCCCAAAATACAAAATAGAACTTTTCGTTACACTGCAGCATTTTAAACATTTTTTTAAGTTATAAAAAGCACTTGTTTTCATAATATTTTTCATAATTTTTACCGTGACTGCAAAAATAAACAACAAAAAATGTATTTAAAAATTTTGTATAAAAATAAATGAATACATTTTTAAAAATCCTCGATTTACTTTTTTTATTATTATATATTATTAATTATTAGCAATCAATAATTTAAATTAGTTTTAATATTTTGTGAATTGATTCGCTTTTCTAGTCATTATTTGGTCAAACGAAAAAAAAACTACCAATTTTTTGTTTGAACCACCTGTACACAATTTTAGATATCTTAGATTAGAATTATTTTCTACACATTTAGAAATGTAAGATTTTTGTAACACTATCCTAGTCATATTTGAATTTAAATAATAACAATCAGTGGTTTTACTGTATTTTGTGGTTAGCGATAGTTTGCAACTGTAGTTTAAAGTTTTGTACAAAATTTTGTATTTCTTTCTATAAACTTAATTAGATCACTTTATGACATTCCATTTTTTAATGACATTTTATATTTTATATATGCTTTTTTTTCTATCTAAAAAAATCACACCAAAAGTAGTTTTTTAATCCATTACAACATGGATTTTTTTAAATTACAAGAATTTCTTAAAATATATTTTTTTTTACAATTTTCGTATGTACCTAGTAATGCTTCATATTTAAAATAAGTTGAATTTGAACATTTTTGAATTTTTAATTAGTGTTTTCCCACGCAACTTTTTTGGTTTAGACATTTAGTTAAGCCAGTTAGAGAGTGCACCATGTAGTGACTGATATATGTTTGACTTAGGTATTTGTATTTTGAATAAATCCAGAATTATGTTGTATCTAAAGTATTAACTATATCACTTTTCTGTATATTACCTAAGAAAAAGGTGATTGTTTATAAAGTTTGAAATGTACTCTAACCTTACTGAAAAAAATACATACAATGCCGAATCGAATTGACAAATTTAACGAAAAATCCAGATATGTTGAATCAAATATCAAACTGTACATACAATTCACTTTGGGAGTCGGATTGAGTTCTGCCGCTCCGGGAATTATTTATTGGATAACCAACACCCCTGCCATAGGTCACCCCAAGTGCTTTGCTACGTTTGGCGACTTATTGGTGTTCATGGGGTGAGGTTTGTGCGGATCTTGGCGTCGTATGTGTCTGCCCACTGACTGCGTGGCAGGCCGATTCGGGAAAGACTTATTGACGGACCTATTGACTTATTTTGACCCCTCTAGCAAGACTTTCTCGGAACATCGCCTTACACTGCAGAGGGCAGGATAGATTCATGCGTCCGTCACTCCTGGACACACTGACCCCCAGATTACTAACCACCCCTCACACCTCCCCAGAGCTTCCTCTCCTTCCTTTACTAAAAAGACCATCCACACAGCCTTTGGGCAGTCGGGAATTAAGTGCCATGTAACAAATAAAAAACTGATACAAATGCTATTTTGATTTTTAATTTTTTTTTTGCAATATCATTAATCCAAAGTTGTTAAACAAAAAGGGAAGAAACTGATAAAACTCGACATTAATAAAAACTAGCAGTTAAAAACCTGCTTCGCTGTTTTAAGCCGTACAGTTGCTAGGGTAGTAATACTATCAGAATAATCAATAATTAAATGTCATTAAATGGTTTCCTTTGATTAGTGACATCTGTTGAAAAAAGTCGAAACCATCAGATTTTGTTCTTAATCGCTGCATTTGATTCAGTATTTTGGCTCTAGTGCAAGTTAAATAGTTGTTTTACAGAACTTGAACAATTCATCAAATTTCAAAGTCAATCAAGTCTATTTTCATTGCATTATGGACCAGTTCACAGTTGTTACTTGGATAATAACAACAGATCTTTCCACAGTTCTTAAATATTATCTTAGAAACACAATGAATTGTTCAAGTTTGATGAAAAAACTGATTCTTAGTTCGAATGTAGGCACAGTTTGACATTTAAATGGATTTTAGAAAAACCATGCGTTGAAATATTTTGTTTGCTACAAAAAATCAGTTTTTTTGGCAATTTGTATATTATGTATTTTTTAGAAGTTTGAAAAGTCTAGTTTCAATTAAAAATTGATACTTTTTGCAAAGTACTTTTCGGTAAGTTGTAAGACTTACCGGAGAGGTTAGTTTAAAACTTACCAAAAGGTTAGTAAACTTGACCAAACGGTTAGTAACCCCATAAGCAATCAGTTGTTTCAAACACCGTGTGATTAGTTTATTGATGTGTATCACTATGTAGTTTAGTGTATTTATGAAGATTAAAAAAAACAATCATTTGACGATGAACCTAATAATAATATGAATAAAAAATAATTTTGTGTTCTTATTTATCGCTGTTTTAAGTTTTGTTTTGTCAGTGAATGACGTGAAAGACTTTTGCTGAAATTCACGTGTGACAATTCAGCGCCACGTTTGAAAGGTTCTCGTTAAATGTTGATTCTAGGTGCGTTTCAGCTTTCTATCAAATTGTAATAAGCTGACAAGGATAGCAATATGATAGTTGTCCTCTTTTGCTAATCACAATTTGTTCACAAGGTGAATTGGACTGGAATTGTCATTTAACAGGGACCTTTGGACTGTCGAAAAAAAGAAAATGGTGCTGAATGTTCTGCAACTTTTCATCCCGCGACAAAATATCCTACGGACAATACATCCCCAACAAAATATCCACCAAAACTTAACCTAACCTAATAATAAAATGGGACAAAAATAATACAGACATCCTGTAAAGACAATAAATTATTGTTCAAAAATAATTAAATGGGACGAAAATAATACAGATAACAATAATTGGTTCAAAAAAGTAAAATGAGACAAAAATAATACAGATAACAATAATTTATTAAAAAATAGTAAAATGGGACAAAATTTTATTGTCTTTACAGGATGTCTGTATTATTTTGTCCCATTTTTTTGTTAGGTTAGGTTAAGTTTTAGTAGATATTTTGTTGGGAGATGTTTTGTCGGGGATATTTTGTCGCGGGATGAAAACGAGGGTTCCATGCCAACTCAGAATCAAGTCAACTCACCAACTCTTAGTCATCAAAAGCTATGAAAAAAATCATTTAAAAAAAGCCGGTAACCCTAACCTAACATAACCTATTTTTTTATCATCACTCTTTATGACCTTTCTGAGTTGGTTTCATTCTGAGTTAGCCGGTCACCGAAAACAAGCATTAACGTGCTGAATGGCCATTTGGTGACAATGGTTACATTTGAATTTCTGTGAAATATCCCTACTTCAGAATATTTTTGTTTGCACTCTCACCATCCCTAATAAAAGTGAATGGCATCAAAATTTACAATAGATTTAAACATCTATTAAGATCTTGCTGTACGCTCAACTAGCAATCAGTTATATTGACTTCGATGCTTAAAGCGTTTCAATTTAGTAAACGGGTATGGAACCATTTATTGGATAACCAACACCTTTGTCGTAGGTCACCCCAAGTGGCAATCTATGCCCGGTGACTTAGAAGGGGTGCCCAGTTTCATGGGGTGAGGCTTGTCCAAGTCTTGATGCTCGGGCCGAATCGAGAGAGGTCGGTTGAGGGAGACCCTTTGAACTCTCCAGCCGAACTCTCTCGACACAATGCCTTGCACCGCAATGGGGGCTATAGATTCCTAGTTCCGTCACTCCTGGACACACTGACCCCCAGATTCCTAATCACCCCATATAACTTTTCCTTCCCAGAATATCCCCAAACACACACAGGTTCAAATGATGCCATTTTTTTTACAATTTTAACACTCCTCCCCTCCTTAACAATTTAATTCATAAATGTCTTTGTTATAATGCATTAGCAAGATGTACATTTTAAAGTAAAAAATACATTTATTTAAATTTTATTTTATTTGCAGTAGCTATCTAAACATAAAACACCTTTTAAAAAAATTGTGAAATAGTAATTTATTCCTTGTTTTTTTATTTTTTTTTTATTGGTTTTACACGATTTAGATTTGACCTGTTTTAAATAAGTATTTTTACATTATTTCTAATTTCGTGTGTGCTTTATTTTTGGTTTGAGTAGGACCCAACATGAGAAGGAGAAAGGCAGGCGCTGTGGATATAAAGGAAGAAGAAAAAAGAGAAGTATTGAAATTATTTTGATATTTGGACGAGGAAAAATATTGGGAAAAATTGAACAATGTACCTACATTCTTAATTACTTGGGAGGAGTTTTTGTAATAGATGAGATTTTAATCACTCGAACGATTTTCGGCATATTATGGCAAATTTGCAAAACGATTTGAGCGATCACTTGCCATAATGTGTCAAAATTTAAAGAAACTGAAAATATGAGATAAACGATGAAATATAGATGGATTTATTGACTTTAACCGCAGTAAGTTCATATGTTTCCATATGAATATTTTGATTAATGATATTAACCTCTCAGGCCTCGGACCATATTTTGTCAAAGGGTCAAAATATTTCTGCCTTGGAATAAAAACAAAAATATTTAAAAAAATCAAATTGGCTCACCTTACGTTTTTTTTCTAACTAAAATTAATGATAACGAAAAAATATAAAACACATAGTATTTTATTAGACAAATGTATTATATACGTTATTATCACCTCACTTTTTTGTCGTTCTATGTAAAAATAATTGATAAAAAAATCTTAAAGTTTAAATATATTTTCCAAATTGCGATCCGAAACTTTGGTTTCCTAAAGGTGTAGGAGATTTTACTTCTTTTGTGGTCAATTTTTAGATTTGAATATAAATCGTGGTGTGCTCAATTTCTAACACCGTTTAGATCATATTTCCCACTGTGATGGTAATGGAGATAACGATTTCTATGAGACCTGTATGAGTCGTACCGTAAAGTGAACAAAATAGCCTGACGGGTTAAAATAAATAACCGAACACCCATCGCTCGAGTGGTTAAAGAAAAATAAATAACAGCATTTTTTAAGATGGCATACATTAATTAATAAATATATTCTAATACCTGTATTTAAAATAGATAAAATTGTATGTTTATAATTTGTCGAACAATTTTCTAGTACCTAAACAATAGTATCATTTTTTTTATCTAAAATGTTAAAATAACGTAGCGATGTTTAATTTGGATTTTTTTTAAGTGCTAGAATCTAGATTATATTTTGTAAAATGTGAAACCCAAAATGTGCCCCGTGTGAGACAATATAAGCTGTGCCTTATTCCCATTATCAAAACTTTGACATTCAGAGGTTTGTTATTATATTCTGCACGTGTTCAATAACAAGACGTTTCACAGAAATTTTGGTTTTTCATTTGTCATTAAATAACCAATCAGGACAATTTTGTCTTTTTTTCGACACTACTTCACAGGTCCCTGGCGTATTTTGTTAGAATTTTATGTATATTTCCGCTTTGCGATAAAATCCAAATAAATGGAATATTTTTGAGCGTATCCTAAAACTAAAAACTGTTTTTGAATGGTCGTGAAATATGTTTTCAAGATATTTTTTTAATATTTTTATTAGAAATAAATATGTGATTTTTTAAATATTACTTAACATTTTAAATGCAAACATAAAAAAGTTTAAAAATGGCTCACCTTAGGTTTTTTCTAACTAAAATAACTGATAACGAAAACAAAAACACGCGTTTTATATTTAATAGGGAATAACCAGATAAAACGGGAAATAGGTCATTTTTCATTAAAATTTTAGAAATATTGACTCTTCCACAACAAAATTATATATTCATTTCAAAACTGTTCTTTTATCTAGTAAAGCTATATTTTAAATTTTGAGAAAATATGTTAATTTTTAGTAGGTACAATAAGGTTTTACCGTAGGTCGTTGGCAGATTTGTTAAATTTTCAAACAAAATTTTGTATTATATAACACACATTTCAAATCATCTAATTTATTTATTTTATTTTATTTTATTTGGGAGACCAACAGTTTACATTCATAACAGAGCATAATAGTATTGAGTCACAATAATTGAACCATTTACAGGTTTCCACATGGGTATTGTATACAAGTGTAGTGGTTCCAGAGAAATATTCGCTAAAGAAAAAAAAAATTTCATTTCAAGAGACAAGTTAATTAGGGGGGAATAGGGAGGGGGTAGGATGAGGGGGGGGAATGGGTTAGGTTGAGGTATAGTAATAAAAATATGAGTAAACAAAAAATTAAAAGAGAAAAAAAAAGGAATTTAATAGAATGGTGACTGGTGGTATTAGAAATTATTGTTGTTATAAAGTATCGAGAGAGCGTCTGTATGATTTTAAGGAGTGTGGTGCAGAATTAAATATGTAAAATTTTTTGTAGTGTGTGTTAAAAGTATTGGACGCACGATAGATGAAAGAGTTCTGCTTAGAATTAGTATTGCACCGAGGGAGGCTAAAAATCATGTCTGACTTGGTTCGTCTGTTAGGAACTCGTATCTGTATTCGTTGTAGGAGTTCTGGGCAATCAACGACGGATCTGGCTATTTTTTGAAGAAAGAGTACATCGGCCGAGTTTCTTCGAACTTCCAACGATAGTATATTGAAGTGCGCGGCTGAATCTTGGTGACTTAGGTTTGGGCGGTAGCTCCGGAAATCTAAGTATCGTAGAAAACGATTTTGAACATGTTCTAGAATTTCTACATATGATATGTATTGCGGGTTCCAAACTTGTGACGCGTATTCTAGTAAGCTGCGGACATAAGCAAAATATAGAATTTTCATTGTTCTTAAGTTATTGAATTTTTTACATGTCCTATGAATGAATCCTAATATTTTAGAGGCTTTTGATGTGACTGAGTCTATATGAATATCAAAAATAAGCTTAGAGTCCAATGTCACTCCCAAATCTTTGACTTCAGTTTTGTTGATTAATATTGAGCCGTTTAGATTATATTCATTGATAATGATATTTTTATTTCGTGTGAAATTCACGACGAAACACTTTTTAACATTAATTTTAAGGGTATGCTGTGAACAGTAAACATTAAGACGGTTTAGATCCTCCTGCATTTTTTGACACTCAGCAAAACATCTGATAGGATAAAAAACCTTCATATCATCTGCGTAAAGTAATGTTTTGGAGTATTTGAAACATTGGCCTATATCATTGATGTAAATATTAAATAGTAACGGTCCCAATAGAGATCCTTGAGGCACACCTGATGGTATGGTTACCCAGTCCGATTTAAAGCCACCCACAACTATGACTTGACTACGGTTAGATACATAAGATGAGAGCCATCTGAGAAGGTCACCGTGGACGCCGATTTGCATAAGCTTGCGTAATAATATGTCGTGATTCACTAGGTCAAAAGCTTTGCTATAGTCCGTATATATTGCGTCAACTTGTATACGTTGATCCATATAATCTTGTAAGAACTCTGTGAATGCTATTAGATTGGTTGTTGTTGATTTTCCACTCATAAACCCATGTTGGTTAATATTGAGTAAGGATTTCAAAGCGGGAAACATTTGATCATATATTATTTTTTCAAACACCTTGCTGAATACACACAATTAATTAATTAATAATCATGCAGTAAAATAAATCAATGAATTATCTGGCAAAGCTGTGTATCAGAATTTTCATAAAAAAAGACCTGCGCACGTGTTTTGTGACGAAAATACTTAAGTTTGTATATTTATTCTTCTATACATTCTCATTTTCCTTAGACATTATTGACAAATTATAAATACTTATGATCAAAAAATAATTACAAAAACAACATAATTTTAATAGTTGTTTTATGAGTTTGAGCATTCTTGAATGTAGGTATTTATCAAAGCAAATTGTGAATGAAATAAAATCGATCTTGTGTTATTATGTTAAAATGCTGGTATGGAGAATAATTAATCTTTCTCATCGGAACCGCCCTGTAAAGTTGCAAGGGTACGATCGCAAGATCATCGTTCGACGAAATTTAAGTTCTCTGCAGCTGGTTAGTGGCTTTTAACATAATTTAATATATATCTTAAAATAAGATTATTTCTAATACCTAATAAAATTTTAAAGCGTTTTTCATCACCTTTCAAAAACAGTGTATTCGAATATGTTCAGAAATGTTACATTTATTTGGATTTTATTGCAAAACTGAAATATTCTGACCCCCTGACGGTACGTGCCCGAGGCCTGAGGGGTTAAAATGTTATGTCGAAAATTCAAAATGGCGTGGATTGGCCATTTGATTAAATGCTACATCGGAATTTTTACGAAACTCTCCAACCTGAGTGATGTGTTGTACGAGTAGTTGATTAAAAAACGCCTTTCAAATTAAATTACAGAATCTAGAAACTTAGACCACCGCAAATAACAGAAGTAAATATTGTCATTTTGAAAAATAGTATTTTTTATTTATGACGAAGGTCAGGCTAATTGGCATTCTGCATTGAAACTATCAAAATATATTTATATTAGAAGATACAGTGTGCGCTGCAATCATTTTAATGGCAACACTAAGATGGTTCACAAGTAAAAGCTCGTAACTTTATGAAATGGTCTAGTTTTATCTCGACAAATAAAAGTTTTCAGAAATTGAAGGCGCATCCCAAGATAGTTCAAAAGTAAAGTGATGTAACTTTAAAATAGCTGTTTGGTCACGTTATACATCTATACACCGTGTTCGGAAATCAGTGTTTGGCACTTTCCGAAAAGAGATAATTTGACATGGTTATCTATTAACGTTTTGTGAGCGGGATAATTGCACGGAAAGGTGTTCTTTAATGCACCCATCGAATAAATCATTTATTAAATTTTAAACAACAAAAAACACTGGAGAAGACATAGAAGTGCTACATGTATTTTTAAAAAAAAGTTCAGTTATGCCGTTTTTTCCATCAAATTCGGTAGTCAAGTATAACTTCACATCTGAAAATCCTACAATTAATCGTTTCAAAATTGGCGTTATGCGGTGTTGCCATGAGAAAATAAAACATCTCCCCTTTAGTAGCTTCTACAATTGAATGGAGTTACATTCACGAAAAAGTGGTAACTTTTCAGATAAATTCGCTTCTCAGAGTAAGTAAGCGGGGATTTTTCAAGTAGTTATTGCTACACACAATAATAATAGGATATTGATAAAACTAAAGTTTCCATAAGGTTTGCTAAACTTCATGATTTTCAAATATGAATGTTGACATTTTGAAAAAGTTTGATTTCCATTGTAACAAATGAATATACGTAGTATTAGCAAAAATTTCGATGAAACTTTTTTCTAGTGTTCTGTTTATTTTTGTCTAGAATTGTTTCACCTTGCTATAGGCATCATTAGATTTGTGTAAGGGTTCAGCCTTATTGATAGAAAAATATGAAACTAATCAGAACAAAATAGTGTCTTAAATTACTTATATCTAATGTGAAATAATGATTCATTAATTTTGTGTATTTTATCTAAAATAGATTAGATTTCATTGGATTGATTAAAAATAGAACTCATTATTTTAAGATACCCAAGTACAGACTTTTTTATTAATTAAAAATTATGGTATTTTATTATCTAAGATGGGGAAATTGGAACACTGGCTCCTCGCCAGAAAAAAACACGAGTCTCATAAAAAACGAGATTGACAAATGTATTAAAATATAATCCCTGATTATGTCAATGTTCTAGTCAAAACGTTGCCAGAAAAAAGGTAAAAATTAAACTAACTTTTCCAAAAGTGGTGCATTAAAAAAAAACATAAAAATTGTGGACACCACTTTAACTGCAGAGTTTCTGGGAAAATTAAGTTATTGTACCTCACTTTTTTGTGCCACAAACACTTGTTTTTTTAGACTTTATTGAAATATTTCAAACAATATTTCATTTCAACAATGTATTTTTTGTATTACTCTTCCATAAGGTTACTAATGTTCATAGTATTAATTAATATCATTTGTGTCTTCCCTTAGCAACAAAAAAAACAATTTCAAGTGCCAATGTAGAATTCTTAACGAATTTAGATGACGAGGTATTTTAAAAACAAATTTCATATCATAAAAAATATATATTTCCCAGTAGAGTAGATTTAACCGTAATTTCGAGAGGAAAGACATTTACAGAATCCCTGATAAAAAAGTGCTACTTTTTGAAGTCTGATTGTAGCAACATTTTGGTAGAACTAAAAGTATTTTATTAAACAAGAAATTTAGATGTTTTATCATTTTGTTACGGCCGTTGTTTCCAATTTTTCGATCGATCAATCTGAGCTTCCGATCAGCTAAGTGATTTGTTTAGAAACGCTCGATTTTCATGTTGAGTTTTGAGCCAAAATTTCGGCTCAACAGTTGATCAGTAGGATTGGAAACAATGACCGTTAGAGTTACATGAGTACCCGCTAAAATGAAGTGTTATGCAATGTCTGTTTGTATACACTCATAATTTATGTAGCAAATTCTGGAGCAGTACCAATCGAATGACGATCGTGGAGCAATTGGTAACGCTGACTTTATCAACATCGGTAATTAGTCGACGTTGGCTAGCACTCCCGTAAACAGCAATGAGTGTTGATAGTCGACACTGACTAGAATGTAAGAATGTGCTAAGTAGCATGCTAAATATATGTTAAGAAACATCAGATTTTAAAACGTTTTTTTTTAAATATTTTGGCCAAATTTTTGAGAACGTAACCCATGTTACATGTTAATCTAGAAATTTAAAAATTTTAATTTAAAAAATCTTAATATTAGTTTATGTTTTGAATTCTGCGAACAATAAAGTTATTATTTTTTGTTCGTTGCTTATCAATGTCGCGTAAAATACTATTATACAGATTAAAAATGCAATTGAAAATGTTTACCTAAAGATTTTTTGCGTGGCTCTATCTAGATGCTCACTAAAGCATTGCGCAATATTGTGCACACACATCTAGAACTAACCTAACCTAACCTTATGCAGTAAGTAGAGCGTATGTGGGATTCCAAAATGGCGCAAAAATTAAGAGGAACGCTATTAGGCTGTAATAGTGTCACGCGATTCACTACGCGCTGCGTACTAGGATCGCCGGTCCAGCTCGTCAGCACTACTTCGTCAGTCGACCAACGGTACGCGTGGTACTATTTACAGTCTTAGGTTAGGTTAGCTTAAAAGAGGCGATAAAGGCATGCAAATGCTATGCGTTTTATTTTCGATTGAGTATTGCTTCTGCAATATTTTATTATATTATAATAACATCGTTGTAGAGTTGTTTGGACGCCATATCAATACGTAGAGCTGTTTAAAAACAGCGATTCTTATCGAAAAGTGTACCTTTATTAATGTAAGCTTAAGAAATGTAAGAGTTTTAATGTAAAAATATTTAACTGTGTGATAAAATTAACGTTTTTTAATGGTTTGTTTTTTCCCCTTTTTAGGAGGCAGAAAAAAAATGAAATGGGAAATTATAACATTGAAAAGTAAATTCCCTGGTTTGTGTAAAAAGTTTGCTAATATAAATGTATCGACTTTTTCGATTATTGCGAAATATATAAAGTATGGTCGATTTTCTCGAGATAAGTATCTATATTATAATCGCCTATAGTAGTGTTTAGTCAAGTCAATAGAAGTGGTAGTGTGTAGAGAAGTCTAGAAAATGTTAAATATTTGCGATTTTTCAAAAAAATGGTTAGTTAGGAATTGATGTATTTTAACCAAATATTACTATTAAAAAGCTATAAATAAAAATATTACAAAAAAACTCAGTGTATTTTATAATGTAAATAAAAAAGTTTACTGTCGAATTGTATTTTGGCTATTTCTGGAATCCAAGAAATAGAATAGAAAGGGGGCTATTTCACCATCCTCCTGATACTTATCCATACAATAACGAATATAATAAATAAACAAATAAATACTTGTAACCGTAAAAAAACTCGGATAACTTATCTTATATATATAGCCACTATTGATAGGTTCAAGAACCAAACAGTAAACTCAGATTTTTTACGTAAAAAAACTCGGATAACTTATCTTATTTATATATAGCCACTATTTTTTTAAATAAATAAAGCGTGTTTAATTAATCGAAAATGTACGTTATCGTTTGGATAATCTATGAGGAGGATTGTAAAATACCCCCTGAGTTTAGTATTCGGCACTTAAACCTTTGAATAGTGGCTATATATAGGACAAGTTAACTGAGTTCTTTTACCTGTTGTGAATATTTATTTAATAATATTTTATCGTATGGATAAGCATCAGGAGGATGGTGAAATAGGTACCCCTTAATTCTATGATTGGAAAAAGAAATGTTGATTTTTATTCTATAAAATAAGGTAAACGTGTTAATTTCGATTATCACAGCTGCATTTAAGATTTTTTTGGGATATATTGTTAATATCTTACATAGATTGCGCAATATATTTTTTGTTTAAAATAGTCGCCAAAGTCCGCTAATTTAAAAAAAAAAAAAAAAACAAAAATAGTGTTTCAAATAATTTTCTTATTAAAATGTAAAAGTTTTATTGCATAGTTTTTTGGTCCCCTTACATTTATCATAGGTTATAATTTTGTTTGATTTTTGCGTAAATTCCCATTACGTTTAGAAATGTTAATAAATAGTTAACATTGTGTTTAGTTAACATAATATTGTTTAGTTAACTTACTGTTTATTGAGTTATTAATATTGACTTTGTAATTAAAATTTTGCCAGATAGTTTCATTGTCTCGTTGATTTGAAAAATAAATAACATTACGTATTTTTGTTGATGAAATAAACGTGTTTGTTTTAAATTATTTGTTTCGTTTTATTATAATACTGGTAGTTCTGTGAGACTTTGTGTAAAGATTTGATAGCTCGTGCGGCAGAGCGCAAAAGCGAGCCCTGGCGGAATAAAAAGGTACCATCAAACACGGCTACCATCGTGATATGATTGACTGCACCCAGAACACACAAACAAATCTACAGACAGACGAAATGCGAAATAGACTAGTTGAAACAGGATAAGCCTGTGATTAGTAATCTAGCTTAAGAGTGTATAACCAGAGAAACCAGAAATATGTCATTTTTAAATCAGTGGTTAGACGTATTGACTCTTTTCCACAAAAAACTATAAATGGATTTCAAAAGATTGTTCTTTTATCTAGTAAACTTATGTTTTAGATTTTGAGAAAAAAAAAATATTTTTAGAATAATAAGGTTATACCATAGGTCGTTCGCAGATTTGTTCAATTTTCAAAAAAGTACATTTCTTATACAACACCCATTTCAAATCATATAATCATGCAGTAAAATAAATCAATACATTATCTGGTAAACGTATGTTTCAGAATTTTAATTTTAGTTTAAATAAAATTATTAAAAAATATATACGGACATGTGTTTCTTGACGAAAATTGGTCGGTTTGTGCATTTATTTGTGCACTTACAAACAAATATATTTCGGATTTTTTTACATACTTATTTTGCTAAGACGTTATTGACAAATCGTAAATAATTTGATCGTAAAATAATTTCAGGAAGTATTTAATTTTAAATAATTTTGAACATCGCATTTTACCATTTTTATCGCAGCCCGTAAACACAAATTTCAGATTTCATTACGGATACGGGCCCAAACGCGGCCAGGAGAGCACGTCTTCGCGACGCTTTGAATAATAATATTTGGAAATGAAATTTGAAAACGAAATTTGAAATAAACACGAATTCCTTGATTCATGTTTGTTAAATCTACAGGGTTGCCCGAACGCAATTTTTCATGTTCATTGAATATTTTTATGCTGAAGAGAAAAGTGTGGCACTATAGATCAGCAGATTGGTTTGGTCTGCGGGCTCATTTCAATGCCTTCCCGTGGTCAGCTGTCTGTTTTCAGACTTCGGATCCCTCAAGATGTGCCCAGGAAATTGGTGAAGTCATCACATCCGCGATGGATGGCTTCATCCAATCCACTGTGAAAGAAACTGGTGTGGGCTCAAAGCCGTGGTTCAGTCGACAATGCTCCGAAGCAGTGCGACGAAAAAACGCGGCTTACCGAGCCTACAACACATCTCGAACGTCTGAAAGCAGAACAGTATATAACAAAATGGCAAAGGAATGCAGGAGGACCATTAACAGGTCAAAATTCGAGCACGACCTGCAGATCAGCAGTAAGCTGGCTGCCTGCCCGCACGGCAGCAGAGCGTTCTGGTCGCTTGCGGGCTCAATAGGTCGCAATTTCTGCAAATCCAGTCTGCCACCTCTTACCAGACCTGATGGCTCTCTAGCAAATACCGCCGCCGAAAAGGCTAACTTATTAGGCAAAATGTTCGCGGAAAACTCGACCCTCGATGATCAAGGTGCTACCCCGCCGTCGGTTCCTCATTGCAGTTTTCGTATGAAAAAGCTGAGGATCCGGCATCGGGATGTACTCCAAGTCTTACGAGGGCTTGATGTTAATAAAGCTAGCGGGCCTGACGGAATACCTGCCCTGGTATTGCAGAGGTGCGCTGTAGAAATAGCTCCAATTTTGACGAAGCTTTTCAAAATGTCCCTGAAGACTGGCTCTGTGCCCTCTGGTTGGAAAAAAGCGATCATTCACCCTATTCCAAAGAAGGGTGACCGCTCCAACCCAGCCAACTACCGCCCCATAGCGATCACATCTGTTCTGTCAAAAGTGATGGAACGTGTGATCAATGACAAACTGCTCACATACCTCGAGAAGAACAAAATTATTAACGACCGTCAATACGGATTCCGGCGGAACCGCTCGTGCGGTGATCTTCTCGCGTATGTGACGCATGTTTGGGGACGGTGCCTGGAATGTTTTGGTGAGACCCAAACGGTTTCACTGGACATTTCCAAGGCCTTTGACCGGGTTTGGCATCGAGCGCTTGTCAACAAACTGCGTTCTTACGGACTTCCCGCATCCTTGTGTGCGTGGATTGCCGACTTTTTGAGGGGGAGGTCGATTCAGGCGGTTGCTGACGGTTTCACCTCTTCCTCGCATTCGATAAATGCTGGCGTCCCACAGGGATCGGTTCTGTCTCCGACTTTGTTTCTGTTGCACATCAACGACCTCTTGTCATGTGCACCGATTCATTGTTACGCGGATGACAGTACAGTCCATGATAGCTTTTTGTTTGACAAGCCTCCAAAGGGCACACAAACCCCAATAGCTCGGAGGGCTTTGAAGCAGAGAATGGACGGTTACCTCGAGAGTGTTTTCTCTTGGGGTAAGAATAACCTCGTCGAATTTAATGTTTCAAAGACCCAATCATGTCTGATAACGTCTAAAAGGGATCGAAATGATAATCTAGTCTCCTTCAACGGAAGCATTCTCCCGAACAGGACCTCCATTGATATGCTTGGTGTAACTCTTAGTGACCAGCTCAGGTATGGGGGTTCCATCGAAACCAGAGTTAAGTTAGCCTCTCAGAAACTGGGCGTACTGTACAGGGCCCGCAGATACTTTAATAGTACTCAACTGCTAACCCTGTACAAATCGCAAGTGCGCCCCACGGTTGAATTTGGCAGCCACCTCTGGTCTGGAGCTCCAAAATACCTAAAAAAAACCCTTGACTCTGTGCAGAAACGGGCGGTCCGTTTGATAGATTCTCCCATCTTAACAGACGGATTGCAATCTTTAGAGCATAGGCGTCAGGTGGGAATGCTGTCCTTGTTCTACCGGTATTACAATGGAAGATGCTCCGAGGAACTAGCGTCATTGATCCCCTCGGCACCGGTGCATAGTCGGGAAACACGCCAAACACGCGCCCAACATTTGTACACAGTTGATATTAGTCACATGAGAACGGGTCGTTTTTACGATTCGTTCTTGAGTTCAACAGCTCGGCTGTGGAACGATTTACCGGCCTCTGTGTTTCCTCCCTCCTACAACATGAGTCTCTTCAAGACCCATGTTAACTCCTTCCTTTCCTCAAAAAGACCCTCCACACAGCATCCTCAAAGATGACATAGGCCCTGGGGGAAATTATTTTCCTCAGGGCCTCCTGTGTGGAGTTAATGTAAAAAAAAAAAAAAAAAAAAAATGCAAAAAATTTTATAATTTCGAATATTTTTTTTATTTTAAATTATTCTTGTGTGAATACCGCACAAGAGTCCCAACTGCTCCAAAATATTTTTTGGGGTAAATCTTTTTTACGCACGCTCGACACTTGGGGGTAAACTGGTGAATGGGTTACGAAAAGTGGTGATAGTTACGAAAAATGACATGCGAACGGTAATCAATGCGAACGGTGATCGATTGCTCGGCGGGTCGGGCCTTTACGCACGCTTGTTTTTCGTGTTATTGTTATATTGTTAATGGACTATTTGTCCGTAAATAAATAAATAAATTATATACAGCGGGTACCCGGCATGCGTTTCATGGGCACTGTAACCTCGCGGTCAACTAAACTGTTATGGTTCCATCACAAGTCCCGGGAATTATAATGCAAGCGCCTGCACTATATAACATTATATACAGCGGGTACCCGGCATGCATTGCAAGGCCACTCAAAGAAAGAAAGGGTTTGTGCGCTTTAATTCTGTTTGTTGAAGTGCTTATTATTAATTATGCACACGAATAAATATTTCAAAATGCGACATTTTTTACAATCCAACTGAATATTACTCGTTTTTTTTCATGAATACCGCACAAGTCTGGAGCCAGTGGGACTATTGCATCCCCAATTTAAAGTATGTTGTAAGACTGAAGGTAGTGGGGAGGGGAAGGATATAGGGAAGAGGAAGGTGGGGAAGTACCTGGATATTCAGATCTGACCACTAAACACGGCTAAAGCCATTTCAAGCAACGTTTCAATTCTTAATGGTGGTCTTACACCAGGGCGATACTGAGAGTATCTTCCACTCTAATGGCCGTAAAATACAATTGAAAAACAAAAAACCAAAATATTAAAAAGAATATAACAAATTGTTTATTCATGTAGGTATCTACTTAATACCTACTGTGTTTACGCATTTCACTTGTATCTATTTATGTTTATGCACTTCAATATACAAATTACAAATAACTACTACTAATTAAAATTCTGAAAGCGAGAATAGTAATATAAAGTAGTAATAGTAGCGGGTAGCCCTAAAACAAAAACCTCAAAACTCGGATTGCCGCGGAACGAAATTTAGTTCTGAAAACGCCCGCTCGCGAGCCCTGATGTGTTAGCGCTTGTGTCGGAATCGAAGTTGTCATGTGCTGGTTATTCACTCTTAAGTTTCCGGCGTTGTCCGGGCTTTACGAAAAGTTTTTCGAAATAAGATGTAAGTAGATAGTAATTCTGCCCTAAAGAGTGGGCTAAATTAATGAAGGTGGTTTGTCAAAATTTCAGGTCGATGGGGACCTTCATCTTATATTTAAGTTAATTTTTATATACCCCGTGAAAATCACGGGATACGTAAAAAAATATTTAATATAAAACATATTTTTAAAAAATGCCACGGCCGTGAATCAAACCTCCATTGGAAGGCAATTATGTTGACCATCACAAACATTGCCAACTATTGTAGGAACGGCTGTAGGTGGTTGTCGTCCCGTAAAATGCGAAATCTGCTCCGAATATAAGTATCATTTTGAAAATTGGAACCGCTTGTAAGAATAAATACATTCTAGCGATGTAGTAGGCACTCGTACCTGCTTATATTATAGAAAATTATTTGAAATAATTGTTTTTCTTTCAAATTTGTAATTATAATATCCCGTGATGTTTCACGAGTATTTGCTAGTTATTTAATGATAGAGAAATGACTTACGGAATAATGTTTCTTGATGCCTGCTGCTGAGAATCCGCTGACATGCCCATCGTCGTTCAATCGGCTGGATGAAGTCTGGAAATTAAAAAAAGCATTTATATTTATTGTTTGAAATATTTAGTGTTAACAATAATTATGAGCTGCCTATACACTCGTTAAGTTTTTGAAGTAAAACTTCTTTACGCACGCTCGACGAACAGGGGTAAGATGATGAATGCCTTACGAAAAGTATGATGCGATCGGGCGAGGCGTTCATAATAACCCAAGGTCGTAGGTCACCCAAAGTTCGTAGGTCACCTCAAGGTCGTAGGTCACTCCAAGGTCGTAGGAATGTCATATGTCGCCCCAATGTCATATTTCATCCCAATTGCATATGTTCTTTTATAAGTTAGTGAATTTTTACTTCAGTCGTGTGCACACTAGTTTTTTGTTGTTGTTGTTTTTCCGTAAGTCGCTCACGTAAGCGATTTATGGCCAAATTACCTGTAAACGAAACAAAAAAAAGTCAAAACTAATTTATAGCAAGTTACATAAGTTGTTCTTTCGCAAAATTTTTGAGATGTCTAACGAGGCTATCTAGGCGAACTTCCAGCCTTCTCGACTTGCAGTAAGAAATTGTACTAAAATGCGCCGTTACGAGATGTCAAAAATGAAAAGACAATTGTTTTCGTAGGATTTTTTCCTATAAAACTAGTATTATTTATATTTATTTATGACTAAAATCTGATTAGGTTAAGTGGACAATTACCCACCTTATTATACCCCTAAAACAATCCTTTCTAATCTCAATGTTTCTGTTTATAACGTTACGTAAGTATTTGAATTCAATTGCTGTCAGTTAGCTATCATTCGGATAAAATGAAATAACTCCATTAATTTCCGCCTTTGACGGCACAAAAGTGCGTGGAAAATTGTATAATTCTATTTCAATAGTTTATTTGGTTCTCTTCGTCTTTATTGACAAAATCGTGTAAATTTGACAGCAGCAGATCGTTGTTGACAGGAAGCCATCTCACCGAAAATAAATTTACAGATGTAAACGGTCGCTACCGTTGCTATGAGCATTTACACAAGTTGAACTTCCGTGAGCATTAATTACCACAAGTCGGATAAGTGTCAGGGAATCTACTCTCAAGTAACCGTCGCCGGCACACATGCCACCAAGTCGCAAATGCTCGATAGTAGTATGCTATTAATGAGCAATGAGCATGTCCGTTCATAGCATTAGGCTTACACCAGCCTCTTTGAATAAATAATTTTAATATCAATAATAATTAAACATGGCTTATTTTGTTCTTCTGTTAGTTTGAGGTATGTGTTATTGTTATATTTTTATAAGATTTAGCCAAGTTCCTAACCTGAATTTCCCTAACTGCGATGATTTTCCACGGCTGGGCGGCCTTAGCGGAGTTCCTCACCGCGGCGAAGGCAGCTCCCCTGGAGACGGCGGC
Source organism: Limnephilus lunatus (assembly GCA_917563855.2). Classification (NCBI taxonomy): domain Eukaryota; kingdom Metazoa; phylum Arthropoda; class Insecta; order Trichoptera; family Limnephilidae; genus Limnephilus; species Limnephilus lunatus. The sequence continues at coordinate 24,429,355 of OU830595.1, read as the reverse complement.
GCTGAACATTTGCAGAGACATCTTGCGACGGTTTTCTGAAACAGTTTAATTCGAGAGTTTATGAAAATGCTATAGAGATGGCAGGAAACACATTATATCAGGAAAAGCTAAGAAAATAAGACTATTATTTTGATAAAATATTAATTTACTAAAGGAAAATGATAATTGCACATTTAGCATGTGGACTTACGCGCACTTGAGGTGCACTTTTACAAAAATGACACACAGAGGAAGGAAGAAAGTATAAGTGTGATGTACAAATGAGATTCCTGAGACATAGGTGTGGTAAAACATACAATGTATGACCGTGATAAAAATGAGGAGATCCGGAAAGAAAGCAAGGATGATTTGAGGGTATCTATTTTTTGTCATAGTGGTTCGCTATGTTTGGTAATTTAGCAGGGGTACCCGGGTTTATAGGGTGAGGTATGTCTTGGCGGCGAATGCATTTGCTCACCTACTGCGGGACAGGCCAGATCGGGAGAGACTGGTTGAGGGAGATCTAACCTAAGCCTTTCGACCCATCGCGTTGCACCGCAGTGGGAGGGATGAATTCATATGTCCGTCACTCTTGGACACTTTGGCCCCCAAATTCCGACCTACCCTTCATACCCTTTCCCTTGCCAGAACTTCCTTTCCTTAATTTCCCTAAAATACAATATATGCCCTAATTTCCTCAGAGCGTCCTGTGTGGGGATAATGAAAAAAAAATCAGAGTGTGCAATTCACACGCGGTAGAAGTGAAACCTTCAGAAAACTAAAGTAGTGGGGAGGCTACGAAGCACCGCACAAAGAGGAGACCGATTATACTATCTCATTATCTCGCAGGCTAAATCCTATAGACGTATGTGTTTGTCTCTTTTTATTGACGCTATTTTCCGTTTCATAGAGTTTCAAATCACAACGGTGCTAAAAACGTTTTCACTTCAAAAAAGATGTTTTCCTAAAACACCGTACATTTTAACATAGAATTAAAATAAAGTGGACACCTATATTACATTAAAATCGTAACGGATTTATCGTGATTTATTTTTGGTTTATTATGCCATGTTGCGCTATTTCCTTCATTAGCCAACATTTTAAAAGAAGTTGACTAAAGAAGAAGGCAGCGCACCACAGCATAATAATCCAAAAATAAATCACGATAATTTGCGTAAATGCATAAAAACTACAAATAATACGACAAAATATTTGCCCAGACAAAATTCATAGAAAAAAGAAGTTTTTGTTTACTTTTAACACTTTGCAAAAATCGTACGTAAATTCGACATACCCAATATTTATAAAAGCATTTATCACATAAGAATTATATGAATGAAATATTCGAGATTTACCAAAAAAAATATCAATATAAACTATTATGGGAAACATAAAAAATCAATTTACAGTATTTTGTGACAGTCAAAATGTTTTTTTTTGTAGGTTAACTTTAAGAAGTTTGAATATAGAATGTTCCTTACCAAAGTTGTCAGAATATTCGTGTTTTTTTATCTTCAGTCAAATGTATCATTTTTTACTTTTTATTCTTGGTAATTGACTGCAGTCAATGAAAATTTATGCTGCTAGTAATTATTGTTTTTTGACAGAGAGTCTTTTTAAAATTAGAAATTTTGATTTCATTTTAACTGTTAAAGTAACTTACGTGGTAGGTACCTACTTGCTTATTGGAAAGTGTTGATATTTATTTAAATTAATGAAAAACAACGAAAAATTCATAGAATTAATATTTGTTGTTTATACTATCATATGACTAGCGCAGACCCGGAAAATAATTCTCCTCAGGGACTATGTTTTGGGATGCTGTGTGGAGGGTATTTTTTAGGAAAGGGAGGGCAGGATGTTTTGGGAAGAGTAAAGGTATGAGGGGTGAGTAGGGATGTGGGGATCAGTGTGTCTAGAAATGATGGACGTATGAATCCATCCCTACCACTGTGGTGCAAGGCGAAGTTACGTTGAGAGTTCAAAAAGTCTTCCTCAAACAGTATCTCTCGATCCGTCTCACCACGCAGTTGGAGGGCAAACGCACCCGCCGCCAATACCTAGACAAACATCGCCCCATGAACGCGGCACCCCTGTTAAGTCACCAAACGTAACGAACAAATTGGGGTGACCTACAAGGCTCTGGTATAGCAATCCGAAGATCGCGGGTTCAAATGCAAGTAAATTCTATTTGATTGATTTGTGTTATTTCAAAATTTAATCACTAAAAATATTATAAGGTATGTTTCAGCCCAAGAAAATACTCTCAGTATCGCCCTAGTTGTGTGGCCACCATTAAGAATTGAAAAGTTGCTTGAAATGGCTTTAGCTGTGTTTGGTGACTAGATCTGAATAGCCGGGTACTTTGACACCCTCCTCTTCCCGAACTCCTCCTATCACCTTCAACCTCACAACATGCCATGGACTCACTAGCTCCAGGTGGTTGGGGGCTAGTTGGGACTCTTGTGTGGTATTCACATAAAAAAATAGTTTCCGAGGCGGCGGTGCCCATACCTACCTCCTAAATTGTAGTGTTTCAAGAGGTAACAATGATGTTTTATGAGAACCCCCCCATCCAATGATCCCGTATCGCAAAACTGAATTGGTTAATTAATTTAGACATTTTTAATAGCCTAGCTCCGTTCGGCCTCTGGTATGATCAACAAGTTTGTTTTTTTGGAAAAAAAACTTGAACGACAGAACAACGCACACTTAATTGGCTAGCTCTTACCACCGAATATATCATCTCTAGACGTGTGTCTAAACCATTTTAAAAGAAAACTAACGTAATTAATTTGGTAGGCGGGTATGGGTACCGTCACCCTGGGAACCAACACCTTTGCCATAGGTCACCCAAAGTGGTTCCAAGGTTCATGGGGAGAGGTTTATCCGGATCTTGGTGGCGGACGCGTCTGTCCATCAACTGCGTAGTAGGCCTGCTCGGGAGAGACTGATTGGGGGAGACATTTTAATCTCTCCAGCAGGACTCTTTCGGAATATCGCCTTTCAGCAGTGGGAGGGACGGATTCATACGTCCGTCACTCTTGGACACACACTCCTCCTACACACCCCTCGTACATTTTTCCTTCCCATTACTTCCTCTTCGTTTTTTCCCTAAAAATACCCTCAACACAGCATCCCTAAAGATGACATAAGCCCAGAGGGAAATTAATTGACTGATGTATCTCGGCCCGAGGTCCCAAAAAAGAACTTCAGAGGTTCATTGTGTCCATGAGTGACAGATGTGTTTATCCATTCCTCGCTTGCCACCCGGTAGGTGGGTAAACGCATCCGGCACCAAGGCCTAGATAAATCTCATCCCATGAACCCGGGCACCCCTGCTACGTCACCAAACTTAGCGAACCACTTGGGGTGACCTACGGCAGGGGCGTTGGTTATTCAGTAAATGATTTCCGTTGCGGCGGTACCCATAACCGCCTCCCAAATTAATGCTTTCAGTTGAGCCGCAAACGTATTTACACTGAGATGCTCCTGCCGAACCCTGCACTAGGCCATTGAAAATAGTATTCGGTGAATGAAAAAAATTGATATTTGAAAACAACATTTAGTTAATTTCAGCAGGAGTAAGGTAAAAGTGAGCTTACTTCGGCTCACAGACCGGCCCACAGCACAGCTCTGTTAGTTATCTCACCAGTGGACAGGCGCCACAATCATCGATCGCGTTTTGTCTATACGAATACCAGAGTGGCCCTAATTAATGACTCGATTAACAATTAAGGGCGACTTTTTTATACGCCGCCGCGTGTGGTTAGTCCCTAAGAAAGAACAACCAATATTTAATTGATTTGTTGGTGTTATTTTGTCTTGAGGCACTTTCGTAATATTGTGACGTTGCATTGTACTTTGTGTGTTTATTAATTAGTGTTTAACAAGGGCAGAAGCGAAAAAACACGGGATTTTATTGTTGTAAGATTTGTGAAACTGAAAGAACTAATAAATATATTTATTTACATTTCGATTGTTAGTAAACTTGAAAAATTACGAAATCTAACCATTTATTTTCTACTACATTTTTTTCTCCAAATAATGTAAGGAATCACTCGTTAATAAAAGCCACTTGTATGAATAAAAATGAATTTTTCTTTTTTAGTAGTTCTTTTTTCATTATTTTTTAGTAAACCCTAAGGAAGAGAGCATTGGTATCGAAACATGTCGGTTTTATAGACGTAAAAAGTGGTCAAAACAAGGAAACCAAATTTTGAATGTTTCTTTCTTTGTTTATTCCTTAATATTTCCTGTACAATTTATCCGATTGCAATGAAACTTTCGTGAATGGTTGTGCTCACACCCGAGAAGCTTTCTTTGTATAATGGTGAGCTCTGGCATTATGAATTTATAAACAAAAATTAAAATAGGTAGCGCGCGATTTGTTTGAACAATGTGTGAAGGCGGGAGGGGAATCATAGAGAAGGAGGGGAATGGAAAAGGAGGGGAGGAAGGTGGAAGGGGGATGCTGAAGGGAAACGCATGGGAAAGGACACGCAGTGAGCCAGGGAGTCACATTTTCCATATTTGAATGTCATTACAAAGCATTCCTGGTTTTCGCTAATTACAAAATAAATAAGTATTTATTTCCGGTAGTTAATTTATACAGCTATTTAATTTATTTTTTTAAATTTTTCTAACAGGAAAATATGTAAAAAAATACAATTTACTTTTCCTCGTGCTGTGGAAATTCCTATCTTTTTATTTAGGTTATTCATTAGATTTACGTAGAAAATTGCACGAGCAAAGATATCGTTACTTTAGTTAGACGGGGTTCTGTCTTCACTTTACCTTGTTCTGAGATATGAGGTGTCAAAGTTAGCAAAGACGATTTCTCACAATCTATTTACCAATATCTGAATTTGAGGTTGAATCTTGAGTAAAGTATTTTAGTTTAACGTATATTAAAAGAATTATTTTTAAAAATAACCTACACTTACCAATTCAGAACATATCTAAACATGCAAATAGAACCATGTACAACCAGCTGGGGCATGATAATTCATTGCATAAAGTTCTAACTTCATTTTCCTAATGCCATTCCTAAATTGTCCTTTAGAATATGTTAAATTAAAAAACTTAAATTAAAATTAAGACGGTCAGTGGCTGTGTCAGGCGTCCCATGTTTTATTCCTCGGCTGGCTAAGTCCTCCATCACGACACAAATAACATTTTCCGCTTACTGTGGTGGTAGTAGAAGATTTTCAAATATTGTCAGGTTATTCGTAACCTGGGAATGTTTTGTCTTTAAAAAAAAAGTTGTACCTCAAAATCATAAAATGTTAAATAGATTACTCATGACTAGACATCGGATTTAATGCATTTGCATATTTGCATATGCAAACTCTCTAATTATGGCGTTAATGCATATTTTAGCCTTTTTTTCCAATCGTGCATATTTCGTTTCGTTTTCGTTAAGGCAACAATTAGTTGGTCAATTTGACAATTCTGAGGCCATTGCAATTCAGTCAAGCAAGCTAGAATTTGAAGACGCATCCACTAAACAGAATATCAACCCTCATCTCAACACATTTTCACAAGTTACCAGATGCCATAGATAAATTGGAAACAAAAAACCTTCCTCTATTTAAATCAATAGAAATACTGGAAACAATGATCGAACTCGCCAACGTCCTTCCTAATTCAATAACAGAAAAAAATTGTAAAAAGTAAGACGCTATTTTGCTTGAAGATAATGAAGAACATTAATGTATGCATCAACGGTACAGGTCATTGTTAAAAAAGTGAAGGCTACCGACATCTGTGGTCGATTAATTCAGCTTACTATGTTTCACCCAAATGGTGTGAGCCCTTGCTTATGGATGATTATCAGGATATTGATCGATATTGTAGATTTTCGTTTTATCTTCTAGTCAGTTCCCACTCCTGTCAATGACTGGTTGTTTTGAAGGATGGAATTTACTCTTTAAAAAGGCTCGCATCATGTGTTTTATGTTCTTTTCTCTACAATAAACGCAATATAAAACACGCTCATAAGTCGGAGCTAGTGTAGCAGTTGTTATTCTTACCGTTTCTTATAAAACTTATACATGTTCAATAGTTGAAATAAAAGTGAAAGTTTGTGAATAGAACGAGATTTTATTTAAAAGGATCACTCCAGATTTTAACAGTCATATCCCGCCTAAACAGGTATCTCCAGAAATGGCGTCAAATTTAAAAATTTTCCAATGAAGTCAGTTTTCGACGTACGAATTAATACTGGGCAACAAACTTCACAAATTAGCGTTTGAAAATTTGGAAAAACACATATAGTGAAAACCTTTCCGAAGAAGTTTTCTTCAAAAAATTAAAAAAACACTTAATTATATATTGTCACAAAAACTATGCATAATTGTAAAAATATTTCGCTGTTCTTGTACCGTCTTAATATATAGAAATAAAAATGGTTTTTTTGATTTTACATTGTGCATATTTTGGGCATATCAAGAGTTTTTATTGCATATTTCGGCCTTTTTTAGTGCATATTTGCATGCATATTTTGGCACTTCGTTAATGAATATAATCCGATGTCTACTCATGACCAACTGTATGTTGGCCTATCGCTGGTCAGAGCTCCTGAAAATCAATTTATTTTGCTGCAACAAAATAAAACAACGTCAAATATAATTTACAGGGAAGCTCTCACTCAATACATTGAATGGCTTTTGTTTTGTACATATGATCTTTTTACAAAAATTAGAAATAAAAAAAAAATAATCAAATACTTATTAAAAAAAAATCATAAAAATAAAAATTATAGTTCATTAAAATAATAATATTCAAAATTTCTTTACAATTTTTTTTTAGTAACCTGACGCAAATAAAAGGGTTTATGCGTGTGTGTTATAATTTAAAATTTTGAAATTTTAGTTAAATTAAATATCCATGCGAAGCCGGGGCGGGACCCTATGCTAATATTATAAAGAGGAAAGCTTTGTTTGTATGTAAGGAATAAACTCAAAAACTACTGAACCGATTTCAAAAATTCTTTTACTGTTACAATGCTCAATTATTCCAGATTAACAAAGGGTCTAGAATATTTTGAAAAAGTTAGGGATCTGTATGAAAACTAAAAGCGAAGCCGGGGCGGACCTCTATATTAAATAGATTACGAAAATACGTCTTTGCAAACTTTGTCATTTCAGAAAATGGTAAGGTAGAACCCTTTCCAACCAATGTGACGAACTACACTGAGTTTCGTAACAACGATTAACTCTTTGATAAATACAAAATGGCAATTGCAATAGGTTCAAAGTGATGTTACAACCTTTTAAAATAAATGAAAGCTCTAAAAACTTGATGTTAGAACTTCGTTATGCAAGTATCTACGGAAATACAACATAGATTGCTCTGAAAAATATATTGGCTTAAGAAATAAATCAGCAAAAAATGGTATTGCATTCAAAGTTTTTTTTTTTCAATTATTTCTGGCTTTCACCCTACAAGGATGTTCTAGGGTTCTAGGCCATCATTTAAAATTACAGATAAAGAAAAGGTGAAGTTATATATTAATTTTATTTATATGTGCAAATTTCAGAATTATATGGAAGATTGGAGTCGAGTTCAGAAGGAATGAGATGCTGCATGGAGGGGAAGCAATTTTAGATAACGCTTGATAGAAGAGAGGACATTTATTTAGAGAAGGACAACCAAACAATATGTGATCTAAAGTACCCACATCCAGACCACAGAATGTACAATTTTAAAAAGGTGAGATTCTCATCGTATTAGTGAGGAAATTTCTTTTTTGGAAAAATGAAGGAATTGTTGAAAACACTGTTTTGATGGGATAGTTCTTTGTATTGAGGTGTAGCAGGCTCCCTTGGATTGACTAGCAATGTTCCAATACTCTGCCCAAACATTGCGGGATCTATCTTTGATGATCGAAAAAATAACACAGAGGGTATATGGTTTACGAGGGTAACAATTGGGTTGGACGCTCTTTGTTTTGCCAAGGAATTCACAATATCGTTACCCATTATGCCAACATGTCCAGGAATCCAAATCAGAGTTACAGAGTTACCAGAGCTTTGAATGGAGGCTATCAGCACTCTAATAAGGCACACAAAGTGATCATCAGGATGAAGAAGAGGACTGGATTTAAGTTTTTGGAGGGAACTGAGAGAGTCAGAGAGAACAAGAGAATGTTCAAAATTATTTTTGATTATAATATTTGAGAGATTCAATTATTGCAATGCACTCAAAATATTGAAAATTGGGTTGAAATTAAATAAAATATTCTATCATTAGAATTATTGTGGTAAACGTTAATACCTATACCACAATTGGGAGAGTCCGGAGATTTGGAGCCATCAGTAAATAAAAGAGAAGAGTTGGGCCATTTAGATGAGATAATGTCATGCATTCAAAGGTTATTTTTGAAAAAAATTTCACATAGAACCTTATCCAACTAGAGTGACGTTATTATATGTGTATTAGGTGTTTCTGATGTCATAGTTAATACAAACAAGCTATGCACGTTTATGGTTATAACTTCGTATGTTAGTTTAACAAAGCAAACATTGTTAGAGTTATTGGAAAAATGCATTAGGTGTTAAGTGAACAAATACAGACTGTTTTAAATTTGTTACATGCGGTTATCTACTCTCTACAATAGAGATCAATTTTTTGTTGCAAAAAATAACTTAATGTTTAATTAAATGAAGACAATAAAAGCGAAACTCAATCAAAATCTGGAGTCAAAATAATTAGAAAAAGATATTGTCTTCATTTAATTAAATATTATAGTTTGAGATTTTACACACAAAGTTAAAAATAAAAATAATGGATTAATATTTATCCAGACACTATCTAGATAGCATTTAGTTAAGGTTGAATCTTGCAATCATTTATAAAGATAGCAGCCAATAATATGTGCGTTAAGAAAATGAAGATAGTGTTGGTAGTTGGTAGTTCTTAGTCGAAGTAGTTAAAAGTGACCGAATTGGAAATGGGTTACATAGCTCAGTTGGTAGAGCACTTGCTATGTAAGCAAAGGGCCCTGGGTTCGAGTCTCAGTGGAACCAATATCTTTTTCTAATTTTTCTGTCTCCAGATTTTGATTGAGTTTCGCTAATATTGTCTTCATTTAATTCAATATAATAATTTGAGATTTTACTCATAAAGTTAAAAACAAAATAAAAAATAATATTTTAAATCAATAAATTATAGAAATCAAATCTAGCAGTCCACAATTGAGTGTTGGTTCCTACCCTGTTGTATGATGTTGTGAATATCGCAAAGAGACCCAACTGATCCCGTCTGGAGCCAGTGAGACTATGGAATCCCCAATTGGGGTATTTTGTGAGACTGAAGGCAGTGGGAGGGGAAGAAATGAGAAAAAGGAAGGTGGGGAAGTACTTGGATATTCAGATCCGGTCACCAAACACGGCTAAAGCCATTTCAAGCAACGTTTCAATTCTGAATGGTGGTCTTACACCAGGGTGAAACTGAGAGTATCTTAATTCTGGAATGTGCAAATATACCCACTCTATATTAATTTAAATGATTATATTGTGAAATAACATTTGAATCCAAGACCTTCGGATTTCTAATCGAGAGTTACCCCTCGATCACGGAGGTTGTCAAAATGGTAGAGAAAGTGGACTGAATGCTGTACAAATGAGATTCCTGAGGCGTATGTCAGTAAAACCATCTATGATTGTGTGAGAAATCTGGATATTCTCAAATAATGCAAGGCAAGCGTAATGGGTAAGATTAGAAAGGGATACTTAGACGGTTTGAGCGTGTACAATAGAATGTACGTAGAAATGATTGTAAGAACAATATGTGACTCGAATGAGAATGGTAGAACAAGTCGGGAACGACTGAGGAAGACATGGCACGATCAAGTGAATCAAATACCTACTACTTGAGTTATGCAGATGAATCTTGAAATTAGCAACACATTGCATGAAATTGGTCGCTAGCATGGTGTACCGTTAGTTTTAACCGACATAATGATATTCCACAAAGTCATTCAAATTTTACTTTACGTTGTATCTACGTTGTAATTTAAAACTGTTTTTCATACAATTTGAAAACAAAATAATTTCACACATCTCTTGTACTATTTTTTTGGATTGTCCAGTAAACCAAATAATATTATATACAGCCTAACCCAATGTTTGTAAGTCATAGAAAAATAATGTTTATTTTTCGTTCATATATAAATTATTGACCTCTTGTTTTATTTCTCTCAGTTTTGTGTTAAAACAAATGAGACAGACAAACCACCAAAAACGTACGTTATTTCTAATTGTAATTAATACATAATGTATCTATCTAATAGAATTTAATATTTCATTCATAATATATTAATAGATATAAAATATTCGTTTCCCTCCTCCTCACGCCTTCTCTTTCTGCCGCTAAACTACATGAAATCTACTCATTTTGAAACAACTTGCGCGTCACCTAAGTTACTTAGTTAATTGCTAAGTTTTTTATACAAATTGCATAACGCTGGAGCTCGCTAGTGTATAAGAGTGTGCGCACATCAAATCCCCAAAGTTTCATCGCAATCGGATGAATGGTTTAGGAGCGCATAAGGGAAAAACAAATAAACATAAATGTTTATATATTAAGATTATATATTACATGTCATGTACGGTTCCATGCCAACTAAGAACTACCTCAGAAAGTTCATTAAAAGCCATGAAAAAATAATTTTAAAATAGCCGGTAACTGTAACTTAACCTATTTAACCAATTTTTTTTAATCATTACTCTTAATGACCTTTCTGAGGTGGTTCTGAGTTGGTTTCATTCTGAGTTGGCCGGTCACCTACAAGTACCTATCTAAAGTATTTATTGCAATATATTTAATATTTTATAATATATTTAAGCCATGTAATATTTATTACATAATATATTTAATACATTACCTATATATTTAATATTAAATTAATACGTTTTACACTCAGTCAGTTTCACAGATGCATAACGTCGACGCCTCACCTCGCGACGCCGGATGCCATTGAATAGTAAAATAATCTCAACGTCACTAATTAGCTACTAATAATTAACTCTTCGCCCATAAGAAGAAGAAGACGATCGTTCGATATACAAATTCAATATTATGTTTGAATATGACCTCTTATACACATTATATGGAGATGTATAATCATGTTTCGTACATGCAAAGATATTTTGAAAAACTTTTTTTATCACAATGTATGTACTTATAAAATGAACCATCGCATGTTGTGGAAGGAATTTAATTTTAAAAAACCTTTAAGTACGCCATAAATTGAAACTGGACGGGAAATGCAAAATGAATTACATTGCTTAGAAGGAAAAAACTTATGCACGCGACATTTTCTTATGTACATTTCGTTTGTGTGGGTTTTCCAGTTGCGATTATTAATATAAATTAATTAATACAATTTATTGGATGACCAACACCTCAGGCATAGGTCACCCAAAGTGTTTCGCATCGTTTGGTTACTAAGCAGGAGTGCCCGGATTCATGGAGTGAGGTTTGTCTCTGTCTTGGCGGCAGATGCGTTTGAGAGAAACTGGTTAAGGGAGATCCAACCTAGACCTCTCCAGCCGGACTCTTTTGACCTTGCACCGCAGTGGGAGGGATGGATTCGTAAGTCCGTCACTTCTGGACACATTGACCCCAAGATTCCTACCCACCTCTCGAACACTTTTCCTTCCCAGAACTTCCTCTCCATCCTTTACATAAAAATACTCTCCACATAGCACCCCCAACGATGACATAAGCTCCGAGAGATTTTTTTTCCCTCAGGGCCTCCTGTGAGGAACAAATGTAAAGAAAATACTACAGTTATAATATGCCATGAAAAATTACTAGTATTTTTTTTTATTATCCGAAACAATAAACCTTTCGAATAACCAGCTTAAGTAAACTTGAAAACTCAGGACATCATTTGTCAAAAATTTTAACAAAAGAAATACATATTTCACATAATGGAATTATTACTTTATTCAAATAAAATGATTTTGGTACCTCACTTTATCGATGGTCCGAAATGTTCCCAAAAAGTTGAAATTTTTAAAATGATACTTAAATTCAAAGCAAATCCGAGGTTATAGAGTTCATTGAACCAGAGTTGCAGACAGAAACGAAATTAATGTTTTTGATTGGTTTCCAGTTTCCACCATTTAAAAAATTGTGTAAAAAATCCGACATTCTTCATGATAAGGTGAATTCATAAGTAATCCGAAGGTCGCGGGTTCAAATCCCGTCGTACGCAAATAAATTTTATGTGATTAATTTGTCTTATTTCACAATTTATTCTCTTTTAATAAAATATATATTATATTAGCGGAACGTTCCAGAGTAGAAGATATTCTCAGCATCGCCTTGGTGTAAGACAACCTTTCAGATTTGTTAATGTTACTTGAAATTGCTTTAGTCGTGTTTGGTGACCAGGTCTAAATAGCCAGATACTTTCCTTATCTCCTTCCCCTCTCTCCTCCAGACTTACAACATACTTCAATTGGGGATGCCATAGTCTCACTGGCTCCAAACGGGAGCAGTTTGGACTCGTGTGTAGTAATCACAAAACAAAAAATATTTGATTGGTAGCATTTCCTAAATCTATTTAGAAAAAATATATATTTATCAATTTTTTTTCTAAGCCAATTAAAATGCATGCGTTGCTAAACCATTCATCCGATTGCGATGAAACTTTGAGGATTTGATGTACCGCGTGCCCGCGATGGTTTCTGAGTGAAGCACATGAGTGAGTTCTGGCATCATGAAATTATGCGTTGCTAACAATTAATCCGAATGCATTGAAACTTAGGAGATTTGATGTGTGCGTGCCCGCTATGGTTTCTATATATACTGGTGAGAGGTATTATGAAGTTTGTATAAAAAATTGCAATAGGTAGCACGTGAGCTGTTTGAAAACTGAGTGTACCGGGACTGAATGTATGGACGGAGGAAGCGGGAGAGGGGAGTGGGAAGAGGGAAGTCGGAGTGGGAACGCGTGAGGGGAAGGGGACGCGGGAGAGGAACGGTCGGCGGAAGGAGAACGGGACGAATGGGATAGTGTATCGAACGTGTCGACGAAAGCGTATGACAACCCTGAGAATTCAAGAATGGAATTTACGCTTCCACATAATACCGTGCCGCTGCGCGTTACCCCTTCCAATAACCTACGAAACAAAGGGAGTGCTCTCATTGGCCAACGAAACACTGTGCATTTGGAATGATGTCTACAATGCTATTACATTCTACAATTAACTTATCAATTGAAAACATAAACGCAATTGATAATAAATACATGCTGCAGCATCATTGGACTCGAAAACACATCTGAATAACCACGTAATACTTCCACCAGGGACCCCAGACAGCAATGATCAAAATCAAGGAAATGATTGAGTATTTACGTTATCCCCACCCTGCTACCAGACGCGGCGCCATTGGTCAATGCTGAACAAAGGAAATGTTTGAATCGTAAATATTTACGACAGCCAATTTACATTCCGAAAAACTCGGAGCTAAATTTCGGGAAATCGGGAATAATTTGAATCAAGAAATATATATCATCACCTAAAAATAGGTATATACTACAATAACACCTCAAAAAACTGTCGTCTACCAGTGATTATTGCACTTTAAGAAAATATTTACTTCTAGATATTGTATCTTGTATCACATTTGTAAACTTGTACCTTTTCTTGTTGAAACAATAAAAAATATGTGAGACTTCGGTTTATTGGAACAGGACTGTCTTGGCAAAGGTTATCACACAGATTTTTAACACATCTGTTCGAAAATCATAGCGATTGGGAAAAATACGTAAACGCAAGCACCCTTCAGAAACAGGGAGGTTCTGTGTTCCAAAAGTCCAACCCGGATTTGCCCTATAAAACAAACGGCAAACCGGTAGGAAATCAGTTCAAAAACTACCAGCCAAGAAGTCACAAGTCTCCAAGAAACTGAAGTCTCCAAGTTCTAACCTACTTTAAAAGTGTTTTTTAATCAGTTTAAATTCTGTTCTACCTTTCTCTCAGTATCCCATTATCCTGACCCCAACAGTCTCCAAAAGTCTCCAAAAGTCTGCAAGTCTTTTAAGTGTTTTTACAACAGTTATAGAGTCAGTTTTTGCTAATTTAACTTAGAATCATTAAATCCAGAAGTTAAGGACATTGGCGTGCCAAGTTGTGTCCAGCTCCCTATTTTTGCAATTTGTGTACAAAACGTCTAGTACAGGATAGGACATAGGACACGTAGGGAGAAACAATTTCTTTATTAAGTGGCATAGCAACCCATGCCGGGAACTCGCTAGTATACAATGTTGTCAGGCCACAAATCAAAAAGTCACAATCATAGTCTTGTCATAAATAAGTTTCTAAAAGAAATAGGCAATAATTTTTAATCTAAAAATCTAGAATTTGAGAAAATTTCAAGTGGTTTAGATAAACATTGCCAACAAATAATTAATAATTGTTTTGTAATTGGATATTTTCTTTGACATACAAAATATGAGTGATTACCATTTTCAGAGTCGACATGCCGTGAAGTTGATTTTAAATATTGAATACACAATCGTTAGACATGTGATCCATCCCGTTTTGATGAATATAATACCGCACAAGAGTACCAAATTCTCCCAACCATCTGGAGACAGTGAGACTTTGACATCCCCAATTGGGGTATGTTGAGGGGCTGAAGGTAATGGGAAAGAGAAGGGAAGGAGAAAGGTGGGGAAGTACCTGGCTATTTAGATCTGGTCACAAAACATGGTAAAGCCATTTCAAGCAACATTTCAATTCTGAATGGTCTTAACATCAGGGTGATACTGAGAGTATCTTCTACTCTGGAACGTGTCGCAAATATACCTAATACTATTTTTAATTAATTGATTCATTGTGAAATAACACACATTAAAATTTACTTGCGCACGCATTTGAACTCGCAATCTTCATTGCAAGTCGAGAGCCTTAACCCTCGACCACGGAGGCCATCATTGAGGTTGTGGCTCAGTCCGTCTGTAACCCTGGTTCAATAAACTTTTGGATGCAATAAACGCCAGAACTTTTACTCTGAATTTAAGTGTCATAATTTTCAAAATAGGTGTTTTACTGTTGCTGTCTCTGTCGTTTTTACTCCTCCGAAAACTGAGCGAAAGGGACAACTACACCTAAATAAAATCATCTAAATATAGGTTTAACATATACATCTATAGGATTTAGCCTGCGAGAGAATGAGATAGCAATAAAATATTTATTTATTTCACTGGTACTCAGTTCCAATGTAATATGATAAGTCCACGGTCCTACGCAAGTCTAGTGGTATAAAACAAAGATCGAATCTTACGAAATCCAAAAAAAGAATAATTTTTGTAAAATCAATATCCAACCTTCAAACCACTTTAAAATGAACAGGCAAAGAAAACACAAAAGAAAGCGACATCTAGCGACTCAGAAAAAGAAAACACAAATTCTTATAAGATGACCAAATGTATAGGAAAAGGTGCACTGGAATTCGACGGCAAAAATATGGAAAAAATCATCCTTCACATTGATAAAAAAAAATGTCTCCTCACTCTTGTCTACTTTATTTTTCTGACGGTTTCACTTTTACCGCGTGTGAATTGCATACTCTGATTTTTTAATTGTATTTTTTCAGTTTTCTTTTAGGCAAGTCAAGAAATTGTACCTATATTATATTATTTAAAAGGAATAATTTGTAAAAATAAACTTACGTAATGTAAAATTAGTAGCACAAAAACTATTGATCACATGTATTTGCGATAAAATCGAATGCTTAAATGGAGTTATCAGATTAATTCTAATAATTGGCTACGTTATCAAGCTGATAATAGATATCGTACTTTTGATAAGCCATAGCGTAAGGTTGCCAGTTTTTAAATGTTGATAAAACCTGGTAACATTATTTGATTTGTAAGTTTTATTTTTTGCTGGCAATACCAGGTATGCGTTGCAAGGCCACTTAATAAAAAATTGTTTCTCCCTGCGTGTCCTTTCACATTCGTCCCGTTCCCCTTCCCCGCGTTCCCTCTTCCCCCTCTTGCTCCACCTTCCCGCCGACCCCCCTCCCACATTCCCCTCCCTTCTCCCGCGTTCCATATATTCAGTCCCAGTATATTCAGTTTTCAAAAGCTCGCGTGCCATTTGTTGCAATTTTTTGTACAAATTAACATTTTTCATTTATTTCATTTTTGTATATTATAAGAACAATCAAATTTGGTACCTAACATAGGCACCTATAAAAAAATACTTATATTTCTTCCATAAATTCAAAGTTTTGGTTAGTAGGTGAGTATTTCAAGAAAATTCATTAATTTAAAGAGCTTATTTGAAAATTGAATTTTGATATAACTTTATTTTTTTATTTAATTTAATTTTAATTTTAATTTTTTTTTGGTTTGCAAAATGTCATTCTAAAATTGTGACATTTTGGACAGTTTCGTAAGACTATGATCATCGTGATTACTATTATCATGATTACGATTTTCACGATTAACACGATATTACGATTATTACGATTATCACGATTACGATTTTCACTGTTATTTCGATAATCAGGATTATGATTATCATGATTTTTTTTCATTTGGCTCCACACCCTGAGGAAAATAATTCCCCTCAGGGCCTATGTCATCTTTGGGGATGCTGGATGGAGGGTCTTTTTAGGAAAGGAAGGAGAGGAAGTTCTGGTAAGGAAAATAGTATTATAGGTGGGTAGGTTTCTGGGGGTCAGTGTGTCCATCACTATGGTGCAAAGTGATGTTCCGAGAGAGTACGGCTGGAGAAGTCAAACCCCTAAACCCTTGAATCCCTCGACCATTCTCTCCTGATCCGGCCTGCCATGCAGCTGGTGGGCAGACGTGAGCAGTAGCGAACCACATAAGGTGACCTATGGCAGAGGTGTTGGTTATCCAATAAATGATTCCCGGGGCGGTTGTGCCCATAACCACCTCCCAACAAGCAAAATGATTACGATTATCACCATTACGATTATTACGATTATTATGATTATTACGATTTAGGAATTTCACGATTACGATTACGATTATCAACATTACGGAAAAAAATACAAAATGGATTGTTTTGTACACCAAAACTAAATTTGAGACACGAGGTAAAAGAATTTCATTCATTAGAAATTCTTTTAAATTAGTTTTGCATGCTTCATTATCACCGCTTATGAATTATTGCCAACAAACATAATTCATCTTACGTTATCTCGTCGCATCTAAATTTACTTAGAAATGTTAAAATGTCATAAAGAAATATATTTTTATGATGCACAACATAAAAAGACACGTAGACAAAGATCGACACACATAACTCTGCAGCTGGGAGCATCACCAGCGTCATCCCGCGACAAAATATCTTACGGACAAAACATCCCACAACAAAATATCTACTTAAACCTAACTTAACCTAACCTCTCCTAACCCAACTTTACAGGATTTCTGTATTATTTTTGTACATTTACTTTTTTTACATTTTTTTACATTAGTTCCACACATGAGGCCCTGAGGAAAATAATTCCTCACAGAGCCTATGTCATCTTTAGGGATGCTGTGTGGAGGGCCTTTTTAGGAAAGGAAGAAGAGGAAGTTCTGGGAAGGAAAAGGGTATTAGGGGTGGGTGGGAATCTGGGTCAGTTTGTCAACGAGGGATAGACGTATGAATCCATCCCTCCCACTGCGGTGCAAGGCGTTTCCGAGAGAGTACGGCTGGAGAAGTCAAAGGGACTGCCTGATCCGGACAACCAAGATAGTACGGCTGGAGAAGTCATGACAACCTGATCCGGCCTGCCATGCAGCCGGTGGGCAGACGCACCTATAGCAGAGGTGTTGGTTATCCAATAAATAGTTCCCGGGGCGGCGGTACCCATACCCGCCTCCCAAGTTGTAAACTGATACTATTTTTCAACATTAATTTATTGTCTTTATAGGATGTCTGTATTATTTTTGTCCCATTTTTTGTTAGGTTAGGTTAGGTTTTAGTAGATATTTTGTTGAATAGAACTTGAATTTTTACTTTAGAAAGTTGATGAATTGTTGAAATTCTGTGAAACAACTCTTCCTTGATTTCAAAGCAAATTTTTCAGAGTTCATTGAGCGTGAATAATTTCACGCGGGAATATCTCAATTCACAGACAATCGATTTTAGTATGGTTTGGTTAGGTACAATAATAAAATAAAAATGTGTATTATCTTTTTTTTACATTAGCTCCACACAGGAGGCCCTGATAACAATATATAGTTTTCCTAAGGGCCTATGTCATCTTTGGGTATGCTGTGTCGAGGGTCTTTTTAAGGAAAGGAAGTTATGGGAAGGAAAAAGGTAAGAGGGCTCGGTAAGAATCAAGGATTCAGTGTGTCCGGGTAATCCGGCACCTGATTCAGACAAACCTCACCCCATGAACCCGGGCACCCCTGCTTAGTCACCAAACGTAGCGAACCACTTGCGGTGACCTATGACAGAGGTGTTGGTTATCCAATAAACGGTTCCCGGGCGGCGGTACCCATTCCCGCCTCCCAAATTGAACCCCTACTTCATTTTGTTTACTTTTTAATGATAGTTAATTATTTTACCACACACACGCCTCAAGGATTTCACGTATATATCAAGTGCTGATTTGAAAAAGCTTTGGTAGAAATTATAAAAATTAAAATTGGAAAATTTGTTTTAAGTTAGCGCCTCGTCGACAATACCAATATTTGTTATAAAAATCAATACCACTTTGAACTTCAAAAAGGTTAAATTTAGATTAAATAATCGTTTTCACGAATACGCAGACAGTTGGCCACCGAATGGTTTAACCAATAGAAGTGCGTTGTTGGCGTGGCGTGTTGGTGTTCCCGAAGTAAGCTCAATTTTACCTTACTTCTAGCAGAGACATTTATAACAATAAATTTCAAAAAGGAATTTTTTTAAACATTTACTCCACATAGGAGACCCTGAGGAATAAATCCCCTATGCATATATCATCTTTAGGGATGCTGTGTGAAGGGTCTTTTTATGGAAAGGAAGGAGAGAAAGTTCTGAAAAGGAAAAAGGTGCGAGGGGTTGGTAGGAATCTAGGGGTCTAGGAGCGACGGACGTGAATCCATCCCTCCAACTGCACAAGTGCAAGGCGATGGGTCGAGAGAGTCCGGTACTGCGTGTTTTCATCCCGAGACAAAATATCCCCCACAAAATATCATACGGAGAAAACATTGTCCAACAAAATATCAACTAAAACCTAACCTAACCTTATTTTACATTTTACTATTTTTGAACAATAATTTATTGTCTTTAAAGGATGTCTGCAAGTATTATTTTTGTCCAATTTTTTTGTTAGGTTAGGTTAGATAAGGTTAGGTTAGGTTTTAGAAGATATTTTGTTTGGGGATGTTTTGTCTGTATGATTTTTTGTCCTGAGCATAATCCGAAGAACCCGGGCACCTCTGTTAAGTCGCCACACATAGCGAGCAGCAGAAATGTCAGTAATCCAATAAATGGTCACCGGGGCGGCGGTACACACAACCGCCTCCCAAATCGTCAGATTTTTCATAAGTAAATATTTTCATTGACCTGTTTGGCCCATAGAGACGAAAGTAATCGGCAACTTAACTTTTCCTTCAAATCAGTATTTATTAGAGAATAAGAAAACCTCTAAAACTTTATTTTTATGTAACTTGCATTTCCAGTGCTTCTTCAAGGGTTTGCAAATCCCGCGGGATTGCTGGATTGATTTCAGAAGTCCGGCGGAAACTTGCGGGATTTATGGGATATTTACTAAAGGGTGATTGAAATAATGACGAAATTTTATATTTTTAAATTATTATTATATTAGCAGACCCCAACCATTACCCAACCTTTATAAAATCCACACCACCCGCTTGCCAGCTGCCCGCTCCATGAATTGAATATTTGAATTTCTCGGCTTTTTCCTACAATAATAAGAATGTATTATACATATATATACTTCATATACTTCCTTCTTTATACATATACTTCCTCTTAAATCGCTCTATCTATTGGAGAAAACCGCATGAAAATCGGTTGCATAGTTTAAAAGATCTAAGCGCACAAACATTTTGAGCGACTTCACTTTACACTATGTAATGATTTTTGTATCAAATATCTTTGATATTAGTAGATATATTATAAAAACGTCATCGAAAATTTATCAAATAAGTAATTTAAGAGGACCTTTAGCGCTAATTATCTTTGGTACTAGTTGTATTATACGAAGAAGAAGAAGTCGAAGATGTCCAAGGAAGTCATGGCACGATCAAGTGAGTCAGATACTTGAGTTGGGTCATACCAAGAATCAGAATGATAGAACACCTTCTTTGAAAAATAATTAAAACTGATAAAAAAATAAATAAAAATTGGTTAAATAGGTTACGTTAGGTTAATTTACGAGCTATTTAAAAAAAACTTTTTATGACTTTTTAAAGTTTTGTTGAAATGCCACCTTGTTGGGTTGTCGTGGAATCGTATGAATGTGAATGAGGCAAAGAGTGTGTGCCAAGGTCGACTTGTTTGGCTGTCCGTCTTCTTTATCTACCCCTGCGGTGAAACGGCTTTATTATACGAAGATATTGTAAGGAAGAAAGGAAGGAAAGACGAAGGATAAAGGAAGGTATATATAATGTATTTAAGAAGTAATTAAAATTAACATCTTGTCCTGATGAAGATAACTTTGTTATTGAAACATGTTAATATTGTAATTATATAGTGGTTTAAAGGAAGTTATTTATTATTCATTATATTTAAGAAGAATTTGATTTTTTTCAAATCATAAAAACATATTCATAACATTAAAAATATAATATTGTCGGTGATAGAACTCTCCACAGTCATTTGAGATCAATTTTCATTGGTACTAGTATGTGCCGCAAGTATATTATATATTATTTTAAATGAATTAATTTTGAAATAACAAAAATTAATCTAATAAAATTTATTTGCACACGCCGGGATTCGATCTCGCGACCATAGGATTGCGAGATAAAAGTAAAGCAAAAGCCTTACCTCTCGACCACGGAGGCCGTCAATGCTTTAAACGAAAAATACCAAACAAAAATACAGAAAAGATTCATTTGTAACTAAGAATTGAACCGAGTGAATGTGTTAACAAATTAAGGAGAGTTTGCCGAAGTCAAAGTTGTTTGTTATTTAATGCTCTGCCCACCCCCACGGAGAAATAACGTGATGGTTTGTTTTATAATTAAAGGTAGAAAGAAGCCCAACTTTCTCTAAAGGTGAGTTTTAAGGTTTCAGAAAGCAAATTTCAATTTGCGTCCAAGAATTTGGGTTTTGTAATAATAAAACATTTTTATCAAAACGTTTTTCAGCTCTACGATGGAACCACCGAACAAATAGTTACTAGAATTGTAATATTATACGGATGTTAAATAAGACACACGACAGCAATTTTGATTCAAAGCGTCACTGAGAAACAGCATATTGTCTTGCTTACGCCTTATTAATTTAAGCAAACTAGGCACACATTGAATTTTACGTTGATCTAATATGAATATTCTAAGTGTTCCAGATTTTGAAGTCGAAACTTCTTTAGCACCAGTGTGATTTGAACCTCGATGAAACGAAAAAGCGACACTAAAAAGAGACAAAGACTCACATCAATAGGATTTAGCCAGCGAGAGAATGAGATAGAATAATCGGCCTCCTATTTGTGCGGTGCTTCGTAGCCTTCCCACTCTCATCTACTTTAGTTTTCTGAAGGTTTCACTTCTACCGCGTGGGAACTGTACACTTGATTTTAAAAAATTATATTAACTCTTCGGGTAATTTGAGATTTTGTCATCAAGTCACTTTAGACGACCTGTGAAATTCGTGATTTGTTTTGAAAAATTCCCGGTTTACTTTAATTTTCGATGGACTCTTAGATTTATAATTTATTTGGAAATATTCCCGGTGAACATCACTTTCGATGACCTGTCAGATTCATAATTTATTTAGAAATATTCCCGGTTAACATCACTTTCGATGACCTGTCAGATTTATAATTTATTTAGAAATATTCCCGGTAAAAGCACTTTCGACGCCATTTCAAATACATGATTTATTTTTTAAATCTTCCCAATTGATATAAATTATTTAAAAAATTCGCTTTTTTTGAACATGTCCCTAAATTAAATATTATTTTAGAAAACAGACGAAATGCACTTTCAGATTTAAATATTATAAACGGAAATTTACAATTAAAAAAATGCACTTATTGATTTAAAATATACATTTTTTTAACAATTACGAAACTTTAAAAATACATAGGTACCACTTTATATGAAATAAAAAAAAAAACATGTTCAATACACATTTTTTTACAAAGGCCACTGTTACCCACTTATTTTCGTTTCATGTAAAAATAATTAATAAAAAATTCACAACTTTAGCAAATCTTTCGCAAACATGAAAGCAATGGCCGATGATGACTTTTTGTAATATATCACAATAATTTGAGACTGTCTATTGTAAACTTTTAAATGTAAATACAATGCGTGCTATTGCCTCTTTCTAACACCGTTTAAATCACGTTTCTCACCTTAATACGAACGAAGATACACCGAATTTTATGAGTCGGACTCATTTTGTGCCATAAAGGGCACGAAAAAACTGTACTACTAAAACGATGAACTGTGCACTAAATGGAAAAAAATTAACTATTTATTTTTATAGAGTTATCTCTGAATGTGATACCTGTAGATGTACAGTACCATTGACCTTTTTTTTACCCACTAAAATCATAAAGCATCTTGTATTTATTTTGGTAGAAAAAATACAGAAATTTCCCTTTCATGTTGTTTTGATTTGGGCAAAAGTGACGTCAGAATTTCGGCGCCGAAATTCTTTATTTTTCTTTTTATCTTCCGCAGGTAGTTTTCGTAAATTATTACGACTTTCTTGTATGTTTACGGACAAAAATAATATTATATCAGTTTTCTTATGTTTTTAAAGACATTTCTTGTTTTTCTACATAAAATCTTTATACTCATATTTCTAATGATTTTTTTTTAAATATTGGTCGGTATTTATTTAACTACTAACGCAGTCCGGTAAAAAATCATGGGTAATTATAATTGTAGGATTTGTCAAGCATTTTTTACATTAGCTCCATACCACAGGAGGCCTGCTAAAAATATTTTTCCTCAGGGCCTATGTTATCTTTTGAGGATGCTGTGTGAAGGGTCTTTTGAGGAATGAAAGGATATGAGGTTCCGGGAAGTAAAAAAGATACTTGTGAGGGGTGGGTAGGAATCTGGGATTCAGTGTGTCCAGTAGGTAAGGGCGTATGAATCCATCACTTCCACTGATATGTAAAGACGATGGGTCGAAAGAATTTTGCTGGAGAGGTAGGAAGGTCTCCCTCCACCAGTCTCTTCAAATCCGGCTCGCCACACAGTAGGTGGGCAGACGCATCTGTCGCCAAGACAAACCTCATCCCATGAACCCTGACACACCTGCTAAGTCACCAAACGTAGTGAAACAGTTGGAGTGACCTGAGGCAGAGGTGTTGGTTATCATAACCGCGTCCTAAATTGGGGGTGCCATAGTCTCACTGGCTCCAGGTTCACGGTTGGGAGCATTTGAGACTCTTGTGCGGTATTCACAATAGCAAAATTTATTAAAAAAGAGATTCCTAAGGCGTACGAGTGACAAAACACAGAACCGACAATTTAAACATTAAATGGAATTTAAGTTAACGAACAGATGCTTTTTTCGTCCTTGAGGTAAAATTTTAACAAAAACAGCGCTTTAAAAATAATCCAATTTACTTTTAGAGAAGAGACGATAATTAAAACCGTTCAGTGAATTTAATTGAAAGAAAATACAATTATTTTTTCTATGACATTTCAAAATTCGAACCTAACATTATTCCAAAGAGAAAATTCTCTCGCAATCAAGCGTCGTTTGTTCTAAATTTAAATCTCGAATTATTTTATCCTTTATTTTTTATTTAAGGAATTTAATGACCCTTTCAAACACTTTAAACTCAAAAACTTAAATTTATTACACATAAACATAACGTAGTATTTAAATTTTGGTATCAATTTATTTTTTGATATGTTGCCAAATTTTTTGTCCTTACGTAAAGTTAGGCCGAGTTGTTTTACAGAAATTCACGTGTGAATAAGTCATCAAATGGTTATTCAGTGCCATTTTGTTTTTTTGACAGTTAATAGTTTTATTTGACAGTTCCCTTATCGCACGCATTCCCCATTTCTACCGATTTATAACGTACCTTAAACATTTGAAGGTTTTAAAGTTTTAAGCTCTTAAAAAATATATGTTATTTTTGAAGATAATATCTAGACGTGTTCTACGCCGAAACGCAAATTATATGAAATTCCCTCGATAGAAAAAAACGCAAAGTATGCTCCGAAAATTATTATAAACACGTTCATTTCACTTATTTTAAAAGTTATATGTATGAAAAAAACCACAGAGTTTCTTTAAAAGCTATTTTAGATATTCCCACGAGATTTTTGCTCTTTTTCAAACGTTTCATGTTTTTTTAAGTATTTTCACTATTTTCACTTCAATTTTATCGTTTATAATATTAGCGCGCTCTCTCCAACATTCAAGTAATTACATATCTCTCTATCTTCTTTTTGAGCTGGGATAAGGCGCCTCAAATGAAATATTCTAAACCCGTTTCAGCTTTTGAACAAATTGTGATGAGTAGAAGAGGACAGCTATAATGTTGTCAAGTTTGTCAAGTCATTACAATTTGATAGAATCGGAGAAAATTAAATGCTAAATTTGCCATTTTAGATTAATTTTTACTACGAATCGGTTTGTATTATAAATATTAATTAAAATGTTTCAGATACATTGAAGTTTTTTATAGCGTTTTCGTTGAACAGAAATAAATAAAATTGTTAATTACTTTATTAAAAATATAAGCTGCTAAAAAATGTATTTTTTCAGAAATAAAATAAAATTGTTAATTGCTTTATTAAAAATATAAACTGCTAAAAAATGTATTTTTTTATTTGAAATGTATGAGGGCATATAAGAAACAATATTTTAGAAATACTATTTCATGGCTAAAATTATTTGTGACAGTTTCCCTTTATCAACTTTTTTCTTTCTTTTAAAATTATTCACAAAATAAATAAAAACCACTTTTAGTTTGAAAACCGTGACCTCTAGACCGTGTTTGCTAAGCGATTTCTTTGCCTAATACCTATTATCGTAACTATATAAGGCACACTAAAAATACATACATTTAGCATGGACCTTTTAAATGTAAAAAAATAACAAAATGGCGCCGAATAGCCGTTTGATAACAATGTTATTTCGACGAAACAACTGGGTCTTAATGTCTTGTAAAAACCTCATCGTATTTCAAGTCTTGCTAATTTTTCGTATCGTGAATTTTTTTTTTTTTTTCAAATTTAAATACTTAAATAAAATTAAAACTAAGTGAAAGTTTGTTAACTATGGAATATCGCGATATGTATGTACTTGTCAAAATGAAACCAGAGAAATTTTGTTTCCATGGAATCAAAAATGTAAAAGTTAAAAATTTAAAAATGTCACATGTTTTTTTAAGTTTTATGTGAATACCTCACAAGAGTCCCAACTGCTCCCAACCACCTGGGGCCATTGAGACGATGGCATGTCCAATTGGGGTAATTAATTTGTCGGATTGTTAGCAAACATTTGTTAGGTCTCCGTGGTCGAGGGGCAAACCTCTCGGCTAGCAATCCGGAGGAAGCGGGTTCAAATCCCGGAGTGCGCAAATAAATTTTAAGTGATTAATATGTGTTATTTCACAATTCTAATTTTATAAAGCATATTTGCAGCACATTTAAGAGTGAAATATACTGTCAGTATCGCCCCGGTACAAGACCACCTTTCAGAGCACTATAATGTTGTGAGGCTGAAAGTAAGTGAGGAGGGGGAGGAGATGGGAAAGAGAAAGGTCAAAAAATAAAGCTAAACAAGCAACGTTTAGACATTATAATGTTGTTAAGGCCTGGTAGGAAGCGCTCAAAAAGAAGAAGAAGGGGAGATATGTAAATACGAATGTTAGAGGGAGAGATATAATATTAAAACGATCATATTTAAGCGAAAATAGTGAAAATATTTTATAAAACACGTCTCGTTTAAAATAGAGCAAAAAATCACAAGAGAAATGTCTTAAATAGCATTTAAAGAAACACTGAGATTTTTTCATTTATGTGACTTGTAAAATAACAGAAAAAAATTGTGTTTATAATAATTTTCGGAGCACACTTTACGATTTTTTTTTCGTAAAGATATTGTCTTAAAAAAATTATGCATATAAAAACATCGTGTCACGGTGTTTGTGGTCGCACTCCTCCGAAACGGCTCTACCGATTTTCATGAATTTTTTAAATGTATATTTGGTAGGTATGAGATAGCATTTGAGATAGAGATTTCATACCGCTAGGTGATTAGAGTGTCCCTATACAAAACAGACGAGCGGGATGGCAAGCGGGCGATGTGGATTTGATTTGTATGCAAAGTAACAGATGGTGGTGTGAGTTAATTTATCGTGGTAATAAAGGTTGGGAAACCATCCAGTAGATGGCCTTGTATTTCGTTAGCCACAGCAACGCGTTGCCGGGTCAGCTAGTAGTTTCTAAAAAAATATTAACGTATATTTTTTTAGAAACTTAAAAACTTAATGTGTTTAAGAGAAATACATTTATAAAACGGTAGGAATTCGGAATTCAGCCGTTTAACATTGTGTTATACAAACAGGAAAATGCTGTATAATATGTTTTATGCACAAGCATAAACATTTTATAATATAAATAAAATTTACTTGCATTTCTATAAAAGTTTATT
The DNA here is from genome assembly GCA_917563855.2 of Limnephilus lunatus. Taxonomy (NCBI): domain Eukaryota; kingdom Metazoa; phylum Arthropoda; class Insecta; order Trichoptera; family Limnephilidae; genus Limnephilus; species Limnephilus lunatus. The sequence continues at coordinate 24,402,566 of OU830595.1, read as the reverse complement.
AAATAAACACATTTTTTTCTATACACATTTATTTATTTTAAATATGAGTAAGTGAGCAAGTCTGAGAAGTAATGTGTGGTAAGGAAAATTGTAGGCGGTTTCGTTATACTTAAAATAAAAATGATATCATGATGTAAACTTTTGATTTAACCTCTTAAGTAAATTTGACCCATATATGGGTCAGCTCATCTGGTCTCATAAAAGTCGTTTTATCTCCCTTACTTTAATGACGAGATATATGATCTAAACAGTGATAGAAAGAGACAACCCTACACTACGATTTGAGTTCCATAGATATCCGCAAAAAAGATAAAATTATTCGGATTTTCACGAATACGTTCACGAAAATGTTAGGTTAAACTTTATAATGTTTGCATTCAAAATTTTAATATTTCAAACATAACATGCTTACCTCTAATAATACAATTTGAAAGCATATATTGACTATTCAAAAAAGAGTTTCTTTTTACGTGATCAGTTATTTTAGTTCAGTTTTTAAAGGAAACAATGTAAGGTGAGTCACTTTTAAAACTTTTTAATGTTTGCATTCAAAATATCAATATTTCAAAAATAAAATTCTTACTTCTAATGACATAATTTGAAAGCTTATTTAATCACCTTTCAAAAACAGTTTTTAGTTTTTGGATACGTTCAGAATTTTTCAAATTATTTCGATTTTATTGAAATGCGGAAATTCTCAAGAAATCGCCGGCATTTGACAGCATTTTTATGAGCAGTATCAAAAATATAACTCCAACCCTGAGGGGTTAATAATACAAATTCAATATTTTTTATTTTTGGGTTAACTTGATGAAAAAACCTTAAATTGTAGATAATAGGCGACCGAATATTTTTCTGATTTTTCCGTTTCTAATTTTCGTTTTGAGAGTCGCTAATATTTTCTTCAATTATTAAGACTTTAAAAAACTTTCTAACCTGCAAGTTTGTGCAGAATTAATTATTAATAATAATACGACGTGTTTTTAGATATTTTAAATCAAAATATGTTTTAAATTATCACGTACTTCTATTTTTGATAATGACATTAGTGGTGGAATTCCATTATAAATGTATTAAAACAATTTTAAGATTTCTTTATTTTTGGGGTGTTAAGCCAACGTTTCGGACAGCGTTACAGTGTCCATCATCAGGGCAGATGTGTTGATGATGGACACTGTAACATTATCCGAAACGTTGGCTAAAGAAGGAGGTAGCGCAAAACGGCATAACACCCCAAAAATAAATAACGAAAATACTTTTGACCGTGAACATCTTAAATCAAATTTTAAGACTTTATTACCACTTTTTTATTATTACTGACCGTTATAAGCTGAAACTTGTAAAAATTAGAAATTAAAAAGTGTTTTAAATTGTAAATTATTATTAATATTTATTTATATTATTAAATATTCAATAAAAAAATCAAACTTTCACAAAACTTACGAAAACATGCAAGAAAAACGGTTGATATATTTTTGGTACGAATTACAATTATTTGTGTATATTTTAAACTTTTTAAGTCGAATAATATAAATCTTCTTTTTATATTATCATTCATACGATTTTGTTTCTACAGAATTTTAGATTAATGGATTATAAAAATATATATATATTTTTTTTTTCTATTTATAAATTTAGTCTCAATTTTTAAATTCGTATTTTAATATAATGATTAAATATAAAACAGATTTTTCAATAATATTACGTTTTTATGAAACATTCTTTTCCAAAAGAACTTATTCCAATACATTAAAAGAGACGTCATTACTTTATGAATTGTTCATATAAAGTTAGATATTATAAATTAATAAAATTATAAAACAATTACGTCCATTTATGAATTCGCCTATGTAAATGCTTGAATTGTTATTTAAATCGTCATGAGGTCATTTTTGTTTAAGTTTTGTTCTACTTGGTAATGCCAACATTTTCCATAGCTACTCAAGCTCATCTTTAATTCATCACAACACAAGAAATTTAATTTAATAAGTAGGTATATAATAAAATAATACTTACTACGAAAAAGTTATAAACAAAATAAATTGTTTATGATAGAAGTGATTAAGTTAACTACGGCGAAATTTCGATAATAAAAATAATATTCCAGAATCGAACCATGTCTAAGAAATTCAAAAATTACACTAGAGACCCCTATGAATATTTTCCTAAAACAGCAATCGTCATATTGCAACATTCAAAATCGTCATTCATATTAAAACATTAATAACTACCTTAATACCAACAATTTTTAAACTATTTTTACAGCGTCTTAAACTTACGATTTTTCTCCTTCTTGTAGATTTTTCTCAGCCCTCAAATCGTCACTTTTAACAATCGATATTTGTATTAAAATCGGGAAAAAACTCTTGGAAAACCGGCGAATTTTCGCGAGGATTAAGCGCGATGTCGATTCGGTGGAGTCTGCTACGAAACTGAGCCAGCGCGTAGAGACAAATTGTGCTTTGCGTAATGAAGACCAACCGTTTTTAATTCGCGGGACACTTTTGATTTAAAATACTTAATACCGATTAAAAGTTCTTAATACATAATTTTTTAATCATTTTAAAGTATATTTGGCGTTCAAGTTAACATTCAACACTGTGTTAATATTAAATACATTGATTTAAATCGTGTACATTGTAAATAACCTCAGCAAGCAAAATAAGATGATTTGCAAGGAAATTTAAATGCGTTTTTTACGACTTTGTAGATTTATTTAGCTTTGTTTACAATAATGGTATACCACTGAAGACATATCCGATAGAAGTGTATTGTGGGCGTGTTTGTGTTACCGAAATATTCTATTTTTCGATGACTTATTCTGAAATTGATGTGGTTTTTCTTTAACGGAGACTCGAAAGTTGATCCACCGACAGTTCGCCCCCAGAAATTATAATAATTATTATAATACAATAATTTTATATGCATTATTTACGAATTTCTAACCTAAAATCGATTTAAAAAATATCTTAAACTAGCTGACACAGCAACGCGTTGATTTGGCTAACGAAACACAACGCCATATACTGGATGTTTACTCAATATCTTAACTCACACCTTCATCTGTAAATTTGCGTACAAGTCAAATCATACAAATATTCTCCTTTAATTGTATATTTCAACTAATTCACACAAAACCTTTACAGAATCACTCTATCTATTGGTGAAAACCGCATGAAAATCCGTTCAGTAGTTATTGAGTTTATCGCGAACAGACAGACACGACGGAGGACTTTAATTTATAATATGTAGAGAAGTTAATAAATTTATTTACAGTGTCGATTTTTATACTTATTTTGTTTTACATTAGCTCCACACAGGAGGCCTGTAAGAAGTTATTTCCCCTCAGGGCCTACGTCGTCTTCGGGGAGCTGTGTGGAGGGTGTTTTTAGGAAAGGGAAGGAAAAAGGTATGAGGGGTAGTTAGGAATATGGAGGCCAGTTTGTCCAGGAGTGACGGATATATGAATCCATCCCTCCCATTGCGGTCTAATGTGATGTTCAGAGAGAGTCCTGCTAGAGAGGTCAAAAGGTGTCACTCAACCAGTCTATCCCGATCCGGCCTGCCATGCAGTTGGTGGGCGAATGCATCTGCAACGAAGACCCGGACAAACCTCTCCCTTTTGAACCGTATACACTGGTGAATGCAGTATATAGACAAGTAGTTTAATCCTTGATGCTTTTGAATGAAAATATGTTTTATTATTTTATTATTCGGCGGTACATTCTCTGCACAGCCCTCTGGAGACAATATGTGATATTTTGTGAAAGAAGGTTAATCATATTTTCCCTAAACCGACCGCATATTGTATATAAGGCAATTGTTCAATGGAATCTTCTGTAATAGACAGTCAATTTAATTGACTTGCAGTCGAAAGATGTCATGTAATAAATTTTCGCACACACCTTTCTAGCTACTGCCCAATCAGTGCTTATTTTCAAAGAATAGTCGTAAAATACTTATTGACGTTCAAGGCAAAATAATTTATACTTTAAAGAGAATTACTTAGTATAAGTATAAAATTTAAACAATTTTAATAGAAAATTATAATGGTAAGATTATGTAAATGATCTGCTTGATCTTTACATGTCCTTTTTGGATGTCCTCGACTACTTCTATCTTCCACGTGTGCGTCATATATTTCCCTGGTTCATTTCTCTGCCTATCCACTCTACACATGCAAAAAATTGTTTAGAATTTTTAGATTTTTTCAGTACCTACCTAGTTGATGAAATCTTTTTTTACAATTATTAACTGTAGATACTCTCAGTATCACCCTGGAAAGTAACCAGTGACGAGGTCTGGTTCAGATACGGAAGCTCCATCGAAGCTAAAGGGCTCACAAACTCCAACGGCTCGAAGGGCTATGAAGCAAAAGACGGTTACCTCGAGAGTGTTTTCTCTTGGAGTAAAAATTATTTCGTTGAATTTAATGTCTCAAAGACCCAATCATGTCTGATAACGTCTGAAACGATCGAAATGGTAATCTAGTCTCCTTCAATGGAAGCAATCTTCTGAACAGGCCTTCCGTTGATTGCTTGGTGTAACCCTAAGTGAACAGCTCAGATATGGGGACTCCATCGAAGCCAGAGTAAAGTTAGCCTCTCAAAAACTGGGAGTACTGTATAGGGCCCGCAGATACTTCAATGCTATATAACTGCTAACCCTGTATAGATCGCAAGTGCGACTCACTTTTGAATTTGGCAGCCATCTCTGGTCTGGAGCCCCAAAATATCTGAACAAAATCCACGACTCTCCTTTGATAGATTCTCATATCTTAACAAACGGATTGCAATATTTAGAGCATAGGCATGGAGGGAATGCTGTCCATGTTCTACAGATATTTCAAAGGAAGATGCTCCGATTAACTAGCGTCAATGATATTCATTCGGCACCGTTGCACAGTCGGAAAACGTGCCAAATGCGCACCCAACAGTTGTAAATAGTTTACAATTGTCACATGAGAACGGGTCGTTTCTATGACTCGTTTTTGAGTTCAAAAAATCGGCCTCTGTGTTTCCTCTCTCTAAAGCCTCCCACGGTATCCCCAAAGATGACACAGGCCCTGAGCAAAATTATTTTCACCAGGGCGTCCTGTGTGGAGCTAATTTTAAAAACAAAACAGGTAAGTACTTTTCAATCTTAACCTTTCTCTTCTCCTTCAATTTCCGCATCTTTTAACCTATCATATTACATATCAATAATGACGTAGGTACCTTATTTCCTATCTGAACGTCATGCACGCATAATGACTCCACAGGATGCGGTTGAAAAAAAAATCATCGGTGTGCATTTTTATGGAGTTTGAGGCAAGCGACAAGCGTGTGAATGAATAGGAACTCCAGTGAAAAATATTATGGCTTTAAAAAAATATGTTCATATACACCAATAAATGCTGATTCTGAATATATAAGTCTTATTTAATAATATTAATCGTATTGTTTAAAAAAATATATTAAAAAGTGAATTTTTAAAATGGCGTTGAAACACGCCGTCAAGTTGGTATTACTAAAATGTTTAGTGGTGACGTCACTGATCACTGTAACGTCATTGTACGGGAATGTAGGTATGACACAAGCCATCGTATTAACAACATTTCATCTTATTCGTTTATTTACATACCGTTTATAGTGATTTAGTTGTTGTGGTTATTGAAACATTATTTAGGCCTGAATAATTCAGTTTCAAAAATAAAGGTAAGTATCTCTTATTAGTTTATCTCTATTATTGAAAATATTCAAAAATACTGCACAAAATAAATAGTAAAGATACTTCTAGGGAGATTCCTTCGAACTCCAAATTTCAAAATGGCGGCGAGTCGAACAGCTGATTGCGCGATCTTATAGTAGACTAGCTGGGTTACCCGGCTTCGCTCAGGACAATAAGATAGTGTTCTGGAATGTTGCACAATGATGTTCCCGATTCCCTATTCCTGATCATTCCACTACATACTCCGCCACTCCTTCCACAACTTTCTACAGCTCTATGGAACCTTCTAGAACTTTCCGGAAGACTTCTAGAAATTTCAAGAGGGCGAAACTTTCAGCCCTTATATCTTTAAAAGCACGCCCTTTAGGTAAAAACGGATACCCTTATTCCCTAGGGGGGATAGAGATCTACCACACCATATAACTCCCTTGTTCGAACCGGTACTCGTTTCTGAGTTTTTGCGAGCTGCACGTTTTTTTGGACTTTCTTTTATAATATATGCCATATTCAAATAAATAAAATGTTATTTCTTACATGTCCTTTCCCGTGCGTTCCCCTCCAGCGTTCCACTTCCCCCTTCCCCACCACCGCTCTCCCGCTCCCCGGTCCCGCCAACCCCCCTGGCACTGCCTTTCTTGACTCCTCTCCCGCCCGGCCCGTAGCCAAAACTTTTTTCTAATACTAACAATTTTATACTCGTGATATCTTTCTAATTAAATATCCGAATTGAAAAATTCAAAAAGTTAAATAAAGGTATTGAAGCTGTCTTGAATATGAAGTAATTTATTTTGATAATGATTAAAACCAAGATACAAATAAAGAGCCTTTTCAAGCGGCGACATTTAAATTAAATTTTTAAAATAAAAGAATACTTATTGTGGCATAACCATAATAGTTAGACATATGCTGTGGCGACTTTTTTTGTAAATAATGATATGTTCTATAAAGTCGTAGTACATTATTTTATTCTATCATAAATGGTTTTCTCAGCGCTCGCGATTTAAAGAATATTTTAGGTAATTTTTTTACACCCTGGGTTACATTATTGAGGTTTTAGTAAGGATGCCTATTTTTTTTTTAAAATATAATATAGCCTATGTCACCCAGGGATAGTGTAGCTTCCCAACAGTGAAAGAATTTTTCAAATCGGTTCAGTGGTTTCGGAGCCTATTCGATGCAAACAAACACACAAACAAACAAACAAATATTACCTCTTTATATAGTGTAGTAGAGTAGTAGATGATGTGATTGATAGTAGATGATGTGATTGATGACGTCCCACGACCACCATAGATACGGTGGTTTTCGGGGGATCTTAAAAATTTAAAACTTTGAGAATAATTTTAACGATTAAAACTAAAAAATAAATAAAAAATGCAGTTATTTAAGTTAGAAGGTCATTATTCATTAAAAAAAAAAAATTGGACTGGAGTTCTCTATTACAGTATTTGTGTATTTATATTTAAAATAATTTTTCAATTTTTGTACGGAACATTGAATTGTGGAGGTAGTATTTTGATTTCCCAGAAAACTCCGATGACATTTTCAAGCGAAATTCAATAATCATATTTATGGACGGATATGGGTGCATGAAGTAATCCATTCTAATTGATATAACGTTACATACCAGTGGTACAAAAATATATATCAAGTCCCTCGCTTTTGAAAAACTGGACAAAATAAGTCCGAGTGAACAAATCTTTTGATTCCTTAGGCAAATAAAAGAAAGGATATGGGTCCAGTAAGTTGAAAAGTATTTAGACTAGGAAGGTCCAACTCAAAACTAGGAGGGAGGGAAAAAGGTTGATATTATCGTTTACCCCCCCCCTTCCGTAAAGGGCATAAATTGACTAAACGCGCCTTTGTATGTCCATTGCACTCACTCTTCACTTATTAAAAGCAGATGAGTTTATTGGTTTTTTTTTACATTAGCTCCACACAGGAGGCCCTGGGTAGCCTATGAAGAGGAAATTCTGGAAAGGAAATATGTATGAGAGGTGGGTAGGAATCTGGGGGTTAGTGTGTCCACGAGTGACGGACGTACGAATCCATTCCTCCAACTGCGATGCCAGGCGATTAGACGAGGGATTCTGTCTGGAGATGTCAAAAGATCTACCTCACACAGTTTCTCTCTCGATCCGGCCCGCCACGCAGCAGCTGGACAGACATTTGTTACATTGTAATTAGCAATTGTTACAATTATTACAAACTAGAAGTTTATAACCCGCTCCGCGGGCGGCTTTTGATTCGGCTTCGCCCAATTTAGGTGTGGATGGCCATTTTTTAAAACCGATAGGAACTGGATCCAAAAAAAGACGGTTCTTCGGATCCAGTGATAGCTAGTCACCGGTACAAAGTAACCGCGACAGGCAATGACGTCACATATAATATATAGAGGCGTGGTCTTATTATTCACAACTGACAGTTACAATAATAATCATATAATCATCAATCTCTTCATATCCGGAGAGATTCACGAAATTACAAATCTAATAGTATCTACTTACGTCTGCCAGTTGAATTTTCTAAAGCTAGCTGTTAACGTAAGTGAAGCCATCTTTTATTGGCATTATTGGCTACTCACTTGAATTCGGTTTTATTACAAAAGTAACTTTTTAACAAATTTCCAAGACCAAGATGTTTTTGCATAAGGCACGGCGATAGAAATATATTCGAAGTAGAGTCTTAAATTTCAACTGTACAGACGCAAGGCTATTAATAACGTCCGATGTGGTTTTATTTCACAGTGTACCGATAGGTTCGACAATTGCCAATCTTATATTAAATATATCATTGCATTGCAAATAAAACATGTGGTTGAATGTGTATTTTGCGATAAGTAGATTACAAAACGCTATCTTCCGATAATATTTCTATATGAAATCATGTGTGTAAGATATAAATTGAACAGATTATGTTATAAATGTTACAAATACTTAAATCGGTGTTTTTATCACCTGTTTCACCAACTGGTTTTATAATTTAATTCAACATTGTCTTCGTGGATGGATTGCAATTACTGTATAACAGATGATATGTGGGTGTATTGCCTTTGTTTTATCGGTGTCAATGGAAGGTGTTTTGAATGACAAAGTTCTTTGATCCCTACATTATTTTTTTAATCGTGTTCTAATTGTTACCTAATTACTGAATATTGTGAGATATAATCCAATTACCTTGGTGAATCATCCTCACAAATTCTTGCAGTCCTGCGCTGCATGGAGAGTCAAGGACATCAAAGTTCTGGACCTGATTGATATTTGATCATTCTACCGCATCGGTGACCTTCCTCTGATTCTCCTGATAAAACACTTTGCCAGTGTCCATGAGTTTTTTCAGATTGGAGTTTTTAGTTTGGCGATTTGTGTGTTCAAAGTCAATTTAATTGGATAAAAATTTTAAAAAATTTTAATGCGTTTTTAAAGATAACATTGATCAGTGTAAATAAAGAAATGACAACTTGCCAATTGAAATATTCTTAAATATAATCTGAATTGATTCTATTTTACAACAAGATAGCTCTCCCCACCGACATCAGCAAGTAAATCCTGCATGCTAGAAGATAGAACAGGCTATGCTGTCGGTGACAGATACAACTATCGAGAACTTAGAAATGAATGCTCTGCATGATAGTCAAGTTCTTAAACCATTCTAGAATGCATTTGAAGAAATGTGAAGCAATGTGCAGATCCCTTCTGACATGTAGATGGTGCATTCCGAGAATACCCAAGAGAAGGTCACCAGAATAGAGCCACGGGAGAGAAATGCCAGAAATTTCTTCTGACCCTTCTCCAAAATGAGTAAGTACTTTATAATCTGACGATACGATTTGTTTATTTAATATCCACGGTTTCAATATTCCATATACAATGATTGTATGTCACAGCTAAAAGCATAATAGAAAATAAGGAATTAATTGTGAATTTTTTAAATAAATCAGAGAGAAAACACAAAAAACTCTGATGGATATAACAATAAGTACATACAAATTATAATATACAAGTAAAGTTGGCGTAAATTACATTAGTACCTATTGATCGAAAATATTTGATTGTACAGCCTTCCTTGATGTTAAATAGATCCGTCACATCTGCGTATATTTTACTAACTTCATGTAACCTAGGTACAAGCGAGTGTTTTAAATACTCATTACTGGTATTCTTAAATTTAAACAGGATTTTAGAATGAGTAGCTCTCGTAGTAGGTATATGAAATTCAATGAGATTAATTAAATCAGGGCTTTTATTATAAACAGTAAAAAAGAAAACTGGGCCCAAATAAGACCCCTGTGGTACACCAGTGATAGCTATAAATTGGTTTGAAAGGAACGAATTAATTTTTAATAGTAGAAATCTGATGTAAGCAGAATGTTGATGGCTTATTGCGGATGACTAGGTCTTCCAAAATGGATAGATTGGCAGATAGATTACATGGGACCGTTATCTGGAGGTATTTGACAATATTAGGTAACAGAGTTCAAAGATGTCATTACATCTAATATCCAAAGATATTAATACGTCATTCATTCAAATCAAATAATTGATTCAAATATAATATCTCAAATTAAAATTAAATTAGTCAAAGAAAGCATAAAATACAGAGCTGGATTTGCTCTAGAAGCAGGTTTTGTAAATAATTAATTTATCACATGAATTCAGAACTAAACGTATTTGATGGCCTCTGTGGTTGAGTAGTTACGATCCTTGGCAATGAATCTGGAGGTCGCCATTTATTTTGATTGATCCATTTGTGTTATTTCCCAACGTATTCATCAACAAAATAATATATTGTACGTTTGCGGCATATTCCAGAGTGGTAGATATTTTCAGAATCGCCCTGGTGAAAGATTAACATTTAGAATTGAAACGTTGCTTGAAATGGCTTTAGCCGTATTTGATGACCAAATCTGAATAGCCAGATACTTCCACACCTTCCTCTGCTTCAACTCCCTTTTCTCCCAACTTTCTCCAGCCTCACATCATATCCCAATTGGAGATGCCATCGTCCGTCTCGTCGGGCAGTTGGAACTCTTGTGCAATATACCACAAGAGTTAATTTGGGAGGCGGGGATGGGTACCACCGCCCCGGGAACCATTTATTGGATAACAAATACCTTTGCCATTGGTCACCCCGGCACCCTGCCAAGTGGTTCGTTACGTTTGGTGATTTAGCGGGAATGCCCGAGTCCATGGGGTGAGGTTTGATGGGGTGGTGACTGGTTGAGGGAGACCTTTTGGCCTCTCCAGCGGGACCCTCTCGGAACATCATCTTACACCGCAGTGGAAGGGAGAGATTCGTACGTCCGTCACTCCTGGACACACTGGCCCTCAGATTTCTACCCAGCCTATGCCGTTTCTTCCCAGAACTTCCTCTCCTTCCTTTCCAAACAGCATCCCCAAAGAAAACATAGGCCCTCAGGGATTTTTTTCTCAGGGCCTCCTCTGAAGACCTAACGTAAAAAAAACCATGAGGAAGGAAGTCATTCAACATGATGAAAGGACGGTGAAATAATTTCATCATTTGAACAAATATTGCACGCGGCAAAAAAGGCTTAAAATAAACAAGATGATGAAATTAGAAGAAAACATCTGACATTTTATGCTAAACATGTGTGAATAAATTTGACATTGACGATGCAACTTCTATTAGCGAAAGACTCTATGCTATAGAATGTAGGATGTTTATTGCTTTGGCTGGTTTTAATAGGTAATCTATGCACGTTGGACTATTCTTGGAAACACCTCGCAAATTAGTAGTTTTATGGTCATGCCTCGGTTATCCAGAGTCGTATCCGCAATTTCCGAAATGGAAGTGTTACCTGGGCGCAGAAAAGAAATGCTAATAATTTTACTAAAATTAGCGCGAAAGCAACATTTTTCAGCTTATGGCTATTGAGATGGTTTTGAAACCAAAACAGTTAATGATTTTTCAAACGGAGAGTTTCAAACAAATTAAAAAAATCATAGTGTGCAATTCACAAGCACTAGAAGTGAAACCTTCGGAAAAATAAAGTAGATAAGAGTTCGGAAACTACGAAGCACTTTTTTTATCAATGTGAAGGATGACTTTTTCCATATTTTTGTCGTCAAATGCCAGTGCATCTTTTCCTATACTTTTGGTCATCTTATTAGTATTTGTGTTTTCTTTTTCGGAGTCGCTAGATGTCGCTTTCTTTGTGTTTTATTTTTCCTGTTCGTTTTGGAGTGGTTTGAAGATTGGATATTGATTTTACAAAACTATTTTTTTTTAATCTTATGTTGGATTCGATCCTTGATCTGTTAAATGTCTGGCCGCTAAGGTTCGTCAGGCGCTTTATATCACTACACCAAAGGAGGCTTGTGTGGAACTGTGGATTTATCGTATTATATTGAAACCGAGTACCCGTAAATTAAATAAATATTTTATTGATAACTCATTCTCAAGCAGCCAAAATCCTATAGATGAATGTGTTTGTCTTTTTTTAGTGTCGCTCCTTTCCGTTTCATCGAGTTCCATATCACAACGGTGCTAAAGAAATTTTCTCTTCCAAAAAAGGGAAACAAATACATTAAGGACGGTTTGTTTCACATAAATTCAAATGTAACATTGTCATCAAATATCCATTCAGCGCCATTTTGTTTTATTTGACAGCTGAAACTTCCCCAAATGCCGATTCTAAGTTCTTTTCAGTCTTTGAACAAGTTGTGATCAGTAGAAGAGGACAACTCTCATATTGTTAAGGTTTTTAGTCTACTAAAATTTGGTAGAAACTTGAAAGGCCTCTGAAATCGTTCGTTTAACGAAGACCTTTCATTTAAAAAAAAAACTGGCTCTTAGTCCCCCAAATCTTGGCTTAAGGAATAATTATCAAAAAACTAGTATTTTAAATACAGAGTCATAGAAGTTACTGAAAAAACCTTACCCAAACCTTGAAGTTGTACCACAGAAGTCGCTGATAGTCCTCTATCCAAAATCTAGTTAGTCTCAGCACAAGATCTTCTAGAGAAGGAATACTTCCGTTGTTCCCAATCCTACTGATCAACTGTTGAGCCAAAGCTTTGGCTCAATACTTCTCAAATGCACAAATACGCTCTTCCCAACACAAATCTCCGATCAGCAGGTGAATCGAGGGTTACTAAACAAATCACCTTGCTGATCGGAGGCTCAGATTGATCGATCGAAAAGTTGGTAACATCGCAGTAAACATTATAGATCTTTTTTTATATTTATATTGCATATATCTAAAGAACAAGATTTCGGTGGCTAGGTCATGTGGAAATAATGACCGAGCGTCAAGCACCAAAGTCCCTGCTGAACTCAAGACCGATAGAACGAAGGGGCCTGGGAATATCAAGGTTAAGATGGAGCGAAAACGTCCTCAAAAATATATCTACTTTGGAGCTTCTAAACTGGAGAGAGCTGGCACAAAACTGAGATGAGTGAAGAAAGACTATTGCGGAGGCCAAAACCCACCAGAGCCAAGAGTGATGATGACGATGATTTCATATATCTTCAATATCAAAATTATATAGATTGAAGTAAAAAAAATGCTCAGCATATTATAAATATTGGCACAAAAAACAATTGTTCAAACACTTTTTTAATAATATTTACAGACTTGTCACCAGAACAGAAACGTAATAAGTCCCTCTCCATTTATGATATCCTAACAGCTCGGAATGTTTTGAAACTAAAAGTTGACCATCACCTCAAGAGGGTTCGTGCCTGGGGTAAGGCCAACCTGGTCAGTTTCAACGTCTCAAAAACCTAAGAGTGTCTGATTTCGGCAAAGGCAGAGATCAATGACTGTCTGATACAATTTGATGGAAACACTCTCCCCAATAAAGACTACGTTGAAATGCTTGGAGTAAGTATTCGTATATCCAAAGAAGACCGAGCAAATTTGCTTCCAAGAAACTGGGAGTCTTGTATAGTGTTTCTTTAATAGTGATCAGCTGCTAAACCTATACAAATGTATAGGTTTAGCAGCTGATGTATGCCCAACAATTAAAACTGGGAGCCACCAGCCAACTGGGGCTTAAGCCCCACAATACTTGATAAACCTGCTTGCTTCTGTGCAATGGAGGGCGGTCTGTCTGATTGACAATTCGTTGTTAACATACCGATTGCCGTCTCTAATGCACAGACGTGTTATGGGCATGCTGAGTCTGTTCCACATTTATTTTAATGGAGCCTACTCTAAGTAGTTAGCTGCATTGTTCCCCGGTGCACCGGTGCATGTGCGTGAAACTCAAGCGGAACAACCGTTCACAGTTTATATACAACGATAACAGGTCGTTTCTTCGATTGGTTTTTGTGTAAGTCGGCTCACATGTGGAACATGCTACCGGCATCTGTTTTTCCTCCTTCGTATAATCCGGGCCTCTTCTTGATTCTTCTTCTTTGTGTGCCTTATCAGGTCCCCCCGACGTTGGAGATCACTCTTCTTCAAGAAAAGGTCTCTCTGTCTTGCGCTGCCCGGAATAGCTCCTCCACACTTTAATACCGGTCCACTCTTGTACGTTTGGCAGCCAAGACATTTGTCTCCTACCAGGCCCTCGGCGACCCTGATGACCCTATTTAATAACAGCCCTTCCCTTCACCCGCTTGTTGTTTCACAAAATTCAAATAATTCATAAAATTTCAAAGTTAACACTCAAGTATGTCCTTTTCAAGATCTAGTATTATTCTAGTATTTTGAAACAACTGACTTACGATGAAATAATAACAGAACTTAAATAGAACTTTCAAATTCTGTGAAACAATCCATCCTAAGCAATCGATCGAGATATTCTAAAAAGGCACGCTGCTCGTGAAAGAATCCAAATATTATAAAAGGTTTTATCGCGGGCATGCGTTGCGATGCCACTAAATAAATAAATAATTTCTACCTGCGTGTCCTTTCCCATTCGTCCCATTTCCCTTTCGCCTCTCCCCTCTCCCCACTCCCCTCTCCCTCTTCCCCCGTCCCGCGAACCCCCCTCCCGCATTCCATACATTCAGTCCCGATACATTAAGTTTATAAACTGCTCGCGTGCCACCTGTTGCAATTTTTTGTACAAATTTCATAATGCCAGAGCTCACCAGTGTATATTGAAACTATCGCGGGCATTCACACATCAAATACCTAAAGTTTCATCGCATTCGGATAAATGGTTAGTAACGCACAATTTCATGATGCCGAACTCACTATTATATATAGAAATCATCGCGGGCATGCGCACATCAAATCCCTAAAGTTTCATCGCAATCGTATGAATGGTTTAACAACGCAAAGACATCTCATATACATACTCATATACAAGCATAGTTTAATTTTTATACGTATAGATTGCACCACATTATAAAATACACAGATAAAATTGACTTTGCCTTTCTTTAGAGTTTTCTCTACAATTATAAAATAATTATTTTAAAAAAAAAAAACAGTTAATACCTAAAGTTGTGTTTAAATTATGGTCACCCCAGATTAGGCGTTGTGGTCCCATGGCCTACGATCGATATTTTCCAACATAACGCCAACGTAACCCTCACAAGGGCGTACGAAGGACGCCGACGGCACGTAGCTGGTAGTCAAAACGACCTCTGAACGCCCTTCAGACCTGCAAAACACCCCTAAAGATCGCATTTTTGCAACATATCCCCAAAAAAATCACGCGAATAATATAGATTCTAAATAAATTATTTTGGTTTTTAAAAAGGACTCTAATATTATAAAAAAAGAATTTTATAAGAAACATTTTTAGTAAAGTTTCAAACCTTTGATAATTTTCACCTTCCTTAAATTTGGTGGTTGTATTATTTACGACAACGGTTTTTTAAACTGTTTTTTAAATTTGTAGATATTAACAATATTCAACAGCGTTTTTTTTCTTTAAATCAGACAGATATCATTAAATTTATGCACATAAATAACACTGTTTGAAAATAAGGGAAGTTTTTGATTCAAGATTCGTTTTAGTGGAGATTCAAACCAGAGGGATGATTTTGTAAGGCTGTGTTATTGTTATTTTATTTGATAGATGTCAGTATGTTTGTAAATTATGTATTATCACCTGTTACTTTTTAACTAGCTTTGCCCGGGTTTTCTTGGTACATACATTGGTATAATTTTACAATACTTAAAGGTATTTTTTATATAAAAAAAACATTTAAACATTAAAGAATAACATAATAAGCATTGAATTCAGTCATTGTTTTTGCTGTATAGTTAAGATAATAATATATTTTTAAAAGCCTTCAAATTTTTTTCAACATTTTTTAAAATTTGTTAAATATATTATTTGGAAAATTTATTCGAAAATCTTTATTTGAAATTCAAATTGAAGAAGTGCATATTGGTTATTTCGAAGTTATGAAAAAAAATAGTTTGTCTGTGTGTAACTCTTGTTCAATGAACTCTAGAACTCGGATTTGCTTTCAATTAAAGTGAACCTAATCGTTTAACAATTTGTCATTTTTTTGCATTAGGAAAATTAGGGAAAAAATCCTTCAGGTTCCATGTCACCTTTGAAATGCTGAGTGGAGGGTCTTTTTAGAAAAAAGAAGGAGAGGAAGTTCTGTGAAGGAAAAAAGGTATGAGGGGTGGGTAGAAATCTGAGGGTCTAGGAGTTACAAACGTATGCCCCTCCCACTGTAATGCAAAGCAATGGGTCGAAAGAGCCCGGCTGGAAACAAGTCTCTCCCGATTCGGCCTGCCACGCAGTAGGTGGGCAAACGCAAACAAGGCCTAGACAAACCTAACGCCATGAACTCGGGCATGAATCCCTGCTTAATCACAAAACGTAGCGAACCAATCGGGATGACCCATGGCAGAGGTGTTGGTTATCAAATAAATGGTTTCCGAGGCGGGGGTATACATACCCGCCTCCCTAATTATGTATTTGAAATGTGTTCACACGCGGTAGAAGTGAAACATTCAGAAAACTAAAGTCGACAAACAAGAATGGGGATGCAACGAAGTACCGCACAAAGAGGAGACCGATTATACTATCTCATTCTCATTCAGACTTATAGACTATAGATATATGTGTTTGTCTCTTTTTAGTGTCGCTTTTTTGTTTCACCGAGTTTCAAATCACAACGGTGCTAAATAAATTTTCACTTAAAAAAACTATTAATTTATTTTCAAATTCTTTTTTTTTGTATCCACGTCAACAACAGACCCATTTTACATAGACCTTCCTCAATACATTAATGCAGTACATAAAAAAACACATCTGCCCCATTTATGAGAAAACTAAAATCTGGTCGTTTACATAACTGAACTAAATTAGATTCTTGTTTGTGTTTTTTGGACCAAATATACTGTGAATGAATAAGGGGGCATGGATGAAAATGAGTTTTGTAACGTCACTCGACGTGTCTTGGGTTCTAAAATAAACACATCTGTTAGGAAAATGCTATTTTTGAGTATACTAAATAATTTCGAAAGTACATGCGAAAATCTTACTGGAAAATGAGCCATCAGTCTGAAGTGAGAACCGGTTCGATCCATATCCATTTTTGAATAAATATTGTAATTTTTTAACATTGTTTTTATAATTTTCGTTATTTATTTTTGGGGTCTTATGCAGTGTTGCGCTACCTCCTTAATCTGTCTGATGATGGACACTGTAAGGAGGCATCCATTAATTATGTGAGCAGTTTTTCTTCCAATCTAGACCCCCCCCCCTCCCCCTCAGTAAGATAAATTCGAATATTTTTTTCAAGTTACGTTAGATTTTGCTGGACCAACCCCTCCCCCGTTTGTGCTCACGTAATTAATGGATGCCCCCTAACGTTGTCCAAAACGTTAGCTAAAGTAGAAATTAGAGCAACACGGCATAACACCTCAAGAATAAATTGTTTTGGCTGTGAAAATCTAAAATCAATTGTTTATATGATTTTGTTTTTGATAAAAAAGATAGATAATATTTTAAGACCCTAACTAAAATGCTCAAACTTCATTTTATGAATGACTATCTGAAATAATAATGTTGTGTATGTCCTATGATATGTCTATTTAATACATCCAGCTGTATGTTTCATGTAATGCGTATCATTCCCGCAATGAGTTTATTAACTCATCAATCAATATGGTTTCAGAAGTAACCTAAGCACTGAAGATGCAATATTCGATTTGACAAAAAAATTGTACACATCTGTTGATAAAAATAAAAAATGCCTAGCTTTATTTTTAGATTTAAGAAAAGCTTTTGATACGGTTAACCACAATATACTTATAAAAAAAATTAATCGAATAGGTTTCAAAAAAGATACACTAAAAATTCTCACAAACTATCTCAAAGACAGAAAACAAAAAACAAAAATAGGGAATTTTTATAGTACTGAAACGAGGATAAAAAATGGAGTACCACAGGGTACTGTGCTTGGCCCAATCCTGTTTTTAATATATATAAATGATTTATGTAATCTTGTAATCCCTGGTGATATTGTATCTTATGCTGATGATACAGTAATAATTGTAAACGGAAAATCCTGGCTTGAAACTTATTTAAATGCATCAAAATGTATTGCACATGTCTCATCATGGCTAAATAGTAATAGACTCTTCCTAAACAACAATAAAACATTTTACCTACCTTTTTATAAAAAACAGTAAAAACAAACCCCCCAATAACCTTAAAATTAGAATTCATAATACTAACTGTAATCAAGTAATATGCTCATCTTGCTCTGAAATTGTAAAAGTTGAAAAGATAAAATATTTGGGTATATGTATTGATACAAATTTAAATTGGCATTCACAAATAAATAATACCGTTTCTAAATTGAGATATCTTACATACATATTTTACAGACTCAAAGAAGTATTGAATATTGACAAATTGAAAATGATTTATTATTCTATGGTGCAATCTTCACTCATGTATGGAATAATATAATGGGGTGGTGCACTTGATACTTTTATAAAACCTTTACAAACAACTCAAAATTATATTATCAAAGTTATGTATAATAGAATTAAAACATTTTCGACAGATGCTTTATACAAAGAATCTAAACTATTCAGTCTCCGTAAACTATTTATACTGCAAACTATGAAATATATCTTTAAAAACGTAAACAAATTCGAAAAAAATGTAAACAGAATCAACATTAGAAATAATAATGTATTCTATACCCCCCAAACACACACAAAACAAATGCAAACTCACAGTAGTTTTATTGGACCTAGTACCTTCAATAGTTTACCAAAACATATTCAAGTTGCAACAAAACTTCCGCATTTCGTAAAAGAGTTAAAATTATGGCTAAACCATACAGATGTAAAAACTCTATTTATTTAGTTTTATTTCACTTTATGTTTCTAAAAACTCTATTTATTTAGTTTTATATCACTTTTCTCACAAACTTTACACCTATTATTACAATGTATATCATTAATTACACTTACACTTATTTAACCGTACACTATTGTATACACTTTTTGTACAAAATGTTTTTAAACAATTTTTGTTTTTGCTTTATATACCCCTGTTTGTTTTTTTCTAGGTACTAAAAAAAAAACTTTTTTTAAATATATTACCCACGCACAGGCTGCGCCTTAGTGGGTTCCCACATTATTGTTATGATTTTCAAATATGTAAATATAAATTGTAAAATATGGGAAAAATAAAGGAATTAAAAAAAAAAAAAAAAAAAAAAAAAAAAAAAAAAAAAAAAAAAAAACTCTTGGGAGTACAATGCTTTACATAATATACTATATTCTGTATTGTATACTTTTAATAAATAAAAAATATAAAAATAATAAATAAAACAATTATATAAATAAAAACTTAATTTGAGAGGCGGATATGTGTACCGCCGCCCCGGGAATAATTTATTGGATAACCATAGATCACCCCAACTATATTTGGTGACTTTGCAGGAGTGCCCGGATTCACGTGAGGTTTGTCTTATTTAGCCTTGGCGGCGAATGCGTTCTCCATCAATGGGTGGCGGGCCGGATGATGAGTGACTGGTTGATGGTGACCTCTCCAGCCGGACTCTCTCGACCCATCACCTTGCACCGCAGCGACAGGGATGGATCGCACGGACACATTGACTTTTTAAGGAAAAAAAGGAGAGGAAGTAAACAGATAAGAGGGGAGGTTGAAAAAGTTGGGAAGGAAAAAGGTAAGATGGGTGTGAAGGAATCTAGGGTTCAGTGTGTCCAGGTCATCCACCGCCAGATCCAGACAGTCACCAAACGTAGCGAACAACTTGGGGTGACCTATGGCAGAGGTGTTGGTTATCCCATAAATTGTAGGGTTTATTTATTATAATATTGTTACAAAGTTTAAAAATTATTTTACAACTTATTCTACGAAGCACCGCACAAAGAGGAATCTGATTATTATCTATCTAATTCTCTCGCAGGGTAAATTCTATAGATGTATATGTTTGTCTCTTTTTAATGTCGCACGTTTTCGTTTCATCGAGTTTCAAAAAACAACGGTGCTAAAGATGTTTTCTCTTCAAAAATGCATGTAGTACACGTACATTACACAAAAAAAAAAACAAAAATACAATTTCAATGCGATCGTAAAAAAGTCGTTAAAAAAGCGAACATGGCGTATTCAGCATGTTGCCAAAACACGTGACATTTGCGTAGATGATAAATGCTGTATGTGACGGAAATCACGTAGGCTTTCACGTAACCAACTGCTTTAAAACTGTACTAACTCTAAACGTATTAATACACAATAACAATACTTAAACATCTGTTTCAATTACTTGGACACGTCCTTCAAATATCCACGCTAAAACAGGTACAATAAAAAATATTAAATAATTGTATAATCTGTCATGTACTGTTCGTTAGGTATTGCAAAGCGAAGTCATGTGTTTTTACTTGTAGTTTGAAAATTTGACCGCCTAAAAGTATTCTAGATACTTTAATTAAATACTGCGAGTAGTTGACGACCGGCGTGGTCTAGGGGCAAGGCTCTCGACTCGCAATCCGAAGGTTGCGGGATCGAATCCCGACCGACGTGGGCAAATAAATTTTATTTGATTAATTTGTTTTATTTACAATTTATTCATTAAATAATGTATAGTATATTTGCGGCACGTTCCAGAGTGAAAGATACTCTCAGTATTACCCTGGAGTAACACCATTCAGATTTGAAACGTTGCTTGAAATTGCGTCAGACGTCTTTGGTGACCAGATCGGAATAGCCAGGTACTTCCCCACCTTCCTATACCCCATCTCCTTCCCCTCCCCACTACCTTCAGCCTCACAACATCTCCCATTGGCTCCAGACGGGAGCAGCTGAGACTCTTGTGAGGTATTAATATAAAAAATAATAAAAAATCCTTAAAGGGTTCGTAAGCAGGATATTTTACGCATTTTATAGGCCTATGTGCTAATATGTCGGACGCAAATTTTGCCTCTGACATACCTACCAAGTTTCAGGCCTGTAAAAAGCGTAAATTCTCCTACTTACGAATCCAATGACTATAAGTTTTTCCAAGTTGGAGTTGTCAGTTTGGCGAGCAACTTCCAAAGTATCTTAAGATACGTTGTAGGCAGATAGTTGAGAGCCTATTGTGGATTGTTGATGCCTAGCTCTTCCAGAATTGACACATTTGTGCGTCTGGCTGTCAATGGAATCCTGAATATTTTTCTCCAGCACACATTTCGAGGGCGTCTATCTACTTTGGCAACGTTTGGCGACTTAGCAGGGGTGCCGGGTGCCGGTTTTTTCGGGTCTTGGCGGCGTATGCGTCTGCCACCAGCTGCAGAACAGGCTGGATTGCCGAATGGTTGAGCGAGTTCCTGTGACTTCTCCATCCGAACTCCCTCGGAACATCGCCCTGTACCGCAGTGGGAAGAATGGATTTATACATCCGTCCTTCTTGTGCACACTGACACCCAGATTCCTACCCACCCCTAATACCCTTTTCCTTCCCAGAACTTCCTCTCCTTCCTTTCCTAAAAAATACCCTTCACAAAGCATCCTCAAAGATGACATAGACCCATGAGATTTTTTTTTTACATGAGCTCCACACAGTAGACCCTGAGGAAAATAATTTCCCTCAGGGCCTTTGGGGATACTGTGTGAATGTTTTTTTTTAAGAAAAGGAAGGAGATTAGAGTTCTGGGAAGGAAAAGGGTTTAAGGGGTGGATAGGAATCTGGGGTCCAGTGTTTCCCAGTCATCCACCTCCAAGACCTAGACAAACCTCACCCCATGAACCCGGGCACCCCTGCTAAATCACCAAACGTAGCAAATCACTTGGGGTGACCCTTGGGGTGACCTATGTCAGAGGTGTTAGTTATCCAATAAAGGTTCCTAGGGCGGCGGTACCCATTCCCGCCTCATAAATTGCTAATGTAAAAAAGATAAATTTGTTCGTTGTAGTTGTGTATTTTGGCCTTAAATCATAAAAATATTGTTTGTATTTAAATTTTAATGTTTTTAAAACATGTTTTCTGGGTGATGTAAAAATATAATTTTATTTTTTAATTTTGATTTCGTGTCAAGCTGCGCCCAAAGATTTTGCATTTCATGACGTCACGCGGTAGTTGTCAATCTCGTCCGCTATGGCGCTGGCGTCATATCCCGGGCGGCATCGGCATCAAGGCCGACTAGAGTACAGGCTTGGGCGCATGACCGCCAAATTACGAAATCAGTGCTGTCATTAAGTAAACTTCCCTGTTTAAAACAGTCTAATCATTCTGTTTATTTAATATGCATAATACAACACAAATAGTGACAACGAGTATCAACAACAATTGCAGCCATTTGAAAATTGCCGTTTCTCGGTGGCACTTTTTTTTACATTAACTCCACACAGGAGGCTCATGATGAAAATAATTTTCCTCAATTTTCCTGACTTCTTTTGGGATGCTGTGTGGAGGGTATTTTTAATGAAAGGAAGGAGAGATAATTCTGGGAAGAAAAGGTACAAATGGTGTAGAAATCTATTGGTCAGTGTGTCCAGGAGTGACGGACGTATGAATCCATCATTTCAACTGCGGTGCAAGACGATGGGTCGAAAGAGACCAGCTGGAGAGCTCAGAGATTTCCCAAACCAGACTTTTCCGATCCGGCCCGCCACGCATCTGAACAGCATCCGATGAAGCGGGAATCCCTGTTAGATCACTAAATTAGCAAACCACTTGGTGTAATCTACGCCAGAAGTGTTGGTTATAAAATAAATGGTTTCCGGGGCGGCGGTACTCATACCCGCCTCCCAAATTGAAAATTTTGCATTGACTTGTTCACGTGACACTTCAAAATTCGTCGCGGGCCCAGGCCTGTAGGTAAGCACTCTAGTAGGCCTTGCTTTGGGCAAAGAATGACGTCAGAGAAAAATCGGGGCGTATTGATCCGTTTATATTTTAACAAATTTTCAAAATTCAGTTATCAATACAAAAAAAAATAATATTCAGAAAAACTTTTATTTGATAATTTTTAAAGTCATACCATACCTAACAAATATTATTTGCAGGAAATCATTTTTGTTCGTTGCTTCTATTGGATAGGGTTATAACTTCACTTCACCTTGTTCTGAGATATGATATGTCAAAGTTTTGCAAAAACGGATTATCATTATCTATTTACCAATTTCTGATTTTTGAGGTTAAATCTTGTGCTAAGTATTATGAATAAATGGGACGTAGGTGTTCTTACCATTTTAGAGCATACATAAACATGCAAATAGAACCATGTGCAACCAGCTAGAGCATAATAATTCATTGCATAAGGTTATAATTACATTTCCCTAATGCAATTCCAAGCTAGGGCCACGTCCTATTTAAATGATTTCTATTCAAATATGATATTTCACTCCACAAGGAGACAAGGAGATGGATTGGCCTGCCTCTTATTCAACATAGCATTAGAAAAAGTTATTCGTGACTCAGGCATTAAGATAAGAGCAACGATATTTGACAACTCTGTGCAACTATTGGGTTACGCTGATGATATCGACATAATCGCGAAAACTCCTGATGCTTTACGTGACGCCTTCATAAATCTTGAAAGTTCTTCCAAAAATATGGGTAAACCAGCAGAGGACCAAATACATGGCCGTAGGATGCGCCCAACAAACCCCAACTCTCTCATGTGGAAGCCAAAATTTTGAAATGGTACCAAGATTCACATACCTGGTTCCCTCATAACAAACGACAATAATACCACAGAGGAGATCCAGAAGCGCATAGTGAACGCAAATCGCTGTTATTTCCGCTTACAAAACAAAATAATACAGACAAGTCCAGAAACACCAAGATATTAATGTGCAAAACACATCAGACCAGTACTCACATACGCAGCTGAGACTTGGGGGAGACTGGGGATGGTTGAAACACTTTTACTTTAACTAGGCGTAGAAATATTTCTTATGTATTTATGGAAAAGATGTTTATACCAGATGTTCTATGATCTATCTAGTTATCAAATTAAATTTATTGTATGGCCACAACTCGTACAGGTAAGCTACAATGACCACTTAAAGACGATGGGGAAAACTGTTTCAATTATCCCCATAGTGTGGACGATTGAAACAGTATGTGGGGATAATTGAAACACTCTAAATATCTATGGAATAATTGGAATAATTTTAATCAATTTTCAACATTTTCATTATTAAAACAGTACTCAATGAGATCATGAATAGTGATTAAACATATCACAAGTATTTAAAAAATTATAAATATAAATGTCTTGAAATGAAACAACTTTAAATATATTTTTTATTATTTATGTTTACGTGCTCTTAGTTATACTTATTATGAGTATTTGGCATAATCAACATACTTTTACTGCGATATTATCCTGGAGCAGAATAGAACGGTATTAAAAATAAGTTTTTTGCTTTCATACAAAAGTGCTTGTTTCAACCATCACACTGTTTCAATCATAACAATGTAGAATTTACCTCTGAATTAAGAGCATTTTTTGTGTGTAAAATTCAACAATTAAGAAGTTGAAAAAATAAAAAAATATTGAATTTATGGTTTGGGATGTGACATAATTATACAAAATATCACAATATTTTAGTTTTTTTTAAATAATCTGTTAAGTGGCATTAAAATCTATTAAACAAGTAAATATTATCTATTAAAAGAAAAGAAAAATCTTGATGTGCAGTTCACATGCGGTAGAAGTGAAATATACAGAAAACCAAAGTAGACAAAAGTGGAGACTACGAAGCACTTTTTTTATCAATGTGAAGGGTGATTTTTTTTCATATTTTTGTCCTCGGATTCCAGTGCACCTTTTCCTATACATTGGTCATCTTGTTTGTGGTTTCTTCTTCGGAGTCTCTAGGTGTAGTTTTTTTTGCCTGTTCATTTTGGAATGGTTTGAAGACTAAATATTGATTTTACAAAATAATATTCTTTTTTGATTTCGTAGGATTCGACCGCGATGAATGATTATCAAGTTATAAAAGAACTTTGCGATCTAAGGACGAAATGGTGAATTTTTGAAAATGAATAAGAAATTTGGTAAAATCTTCTTCTTGCATCCAGACAGATTTGTTCGTGGTACCGATACTACCAATCGGACTATCTTTTAAGAAATGGCTTAATTGATACGTAGAAATGTGAACATCGGCGGAATTGAGTTGCCAATTGCATTTGCCGCTACAGAGAGTTATGAAAGTTTCTCGTTCGGCCGACGTTACTGCATCTACTTGCCGAGTTCCTCTCCTGGCTATAAACCGATTAGGTTTTTGAACAGTTGTAACACCGGTCTCATCTACGTTATAGACGTCCTTTGGTTCAAATTTAAAACTATCCATAACGTTCGCTAAATTGTTGAAAAATTCATCAACATTATGTCAATTAAAACTTGTTGCTTGTGCCATACCTACTCGTGGCTTGGGCACATCTTATAGATAATCAATTCTGGATGGCGCGCAAAAATCCTCGGAGCCATTCTATTCCGGTCATCCCATTTGTGTACCATGAATCTGGCCTTGTGTGGTCAAATCAAATGCCAATTGTCTTAAATCTTTTGAAGATAGCCCAAAATAGGTAAATGTTGGCTGTTTTTTTAGCATAGTTTGCAACCTCGGTTTCTTGAGAAGGGGAACACACTTTCTTCATAACATAATTTTTTTCTCTGTTGTTTTGTACTTACATAATTGATGATAAAACAATGTATACTATTAACGTTGATTTTTTTTAGTTATAAATGTAAGAAAATCAATAAAGATATGTTATTACGAAATTGTCACGTGAGAGTGTGTGACGTCGAATGTGGTGGAATGAGATCGACTTCATCAACCAAGATCACAGAAGATCACCATTCAAGATCACAGAAGTACATTAGACTTAATGATTTGAATTTGAATAATACTAAATGATTTAAATTTCTGACCTTTTTTCGTTATAACTTTTAAATTTTCTCTCAGTGTGGACGATTGAAACATGGTTATGATTGAAACTTTGCAATCATCCCCACACGAGTTGTTTCAAACATCCCCACATGCATGCCTTTTAAATAGACATTAACGCCACGCAAATGCATTATAAATACTCTTAAATAGATAAAGAAGAGAATGTAATGAAACATTTCTTCAAGCTGCGAGAGTAAAATGAGTTATAAGATAAGCAATAATGTCTTAAATATTTACGTTTTAGTGCGAAATTCAATAATGTTCCCTATGCACGATTGAGTCACTCGCCGGCTACTGCGCTTTTGTAGAAACGTCCCAACAGACCTGACGTAGTTTCGAGTATTGTATCACACTCTTAGGTATTATAGTTTTCGAGTAAATTGAGATGTTTCAATCATAACGTGTTTCAATCGTCCCCAGTCTACCCTACTAACACTACTAACTAAGAGGAATGAGCGAGCACTGGATGTTTTTGAAAAGAAAATTTTGAGACGTATCTTCGGACCGGTTTTAGAAAATAGATTTTGGCGTAGACGTTATAACAACGAGCTATATAGGTACTCTGTTTAAGGACCTAAACGTCACAAAATTTATAAAACTGGGAAGACTTCGGTGGCTGGGTCATGTAGAGAGAATGCCCGAGCATCAAGCACCAAAGTCCCTACTGAACTCAATACCTACAAGGCGAAAGAGCTTGGGAAGACCAAGATTTAGATAGAGCGACAACGTCCTCAAAGGTATATATACCTTGGAGCTTTTAAACTGGAGAGAGCTGGCACAAAACCGAGATGAGTGGAGGAAGACTCTTGAGGAGGCCAAGACCCACCAGGGGTTGTAGAGCCAAGAGTAATGATGATTCAAATATGATAAACTAAAATACTTAAACTAAAATTGTTAAAAAGATTATTAAAATTCAATTTTGCAAACTTTGAAACCTTAATAGAACTAACTAAAACCTTAATGATAAGGCGAAGTTAGAACCCAATCCAACCAAAGTGACGAACTATAATGTGCCTCGTAATAAATGCAGATACAAACTTAATAGAGAGTGTAAGCGTTGTTAGAACCTAGAAAAATGATTATTTAAAATGCTTGATGTTGAAACTTTGTCTTACATATTATATCTTTAAAAATTCAACACAGATGGTTCTTTTTCGCATTTGTTTTTATGGTGTTATGCGGTGTTGCGCTACCTCCTTCTTTACAAATAACGAAAATGCTATTGGTCGTGAAAATCTAAAAACGTATCTGACAGATGGTTCTAAGCATTATTTTAGATATAGAGATGGGCAAAAGAAATGCTTTGGCATTCAAAAGTCATGTTTGAAAAAAATATCAGTTAGAACCCTATGGTTATTTTTTGTTCGTGACACCTCGTAATTCAGAACAATGTAAATTGAAGTTAGAACCCTGTCGAACCAAAGTTTCGACTTGTTGTAATAATCTACCAAAAAAATTCAGCGTTTTTCTGCATCTAGCGAATATTGCTTGAAGCTATAAAGATTTCCTTGTCGGGTAATGAACTTGGACAAAAATATTTAAGCAAGCAGATCACAATACTAGGAGTGACATCTATTACATATTTTGCGAAGCTTTAACATTTTCAGTTGAGTTGTGAACTTGGAAAATTTTCCAAGTTTATAATAATATTTTTAATTAGATTATGATACTTGGAGTGACATCTATGAATTTTTTTGTGAAGCTTTAACACTTTCAGTTGAGTCGTACTGCAGAATTTCAGGCAATGAACGTTTTCATGAAATTAGATTAGGTTAGAAGCCGAGATGAAAAATGCTTCGGGTTCTCGGGCAGGCATAGATGGTGCTAGCTAAGTCCTTCATCACAGCACATGGGGCGGCTCGTGATTTCTGTGCACGAGTGCTAAGGAAAAAAGTCAACGTTTGATATTGATGTTGCATTTATTAGCCGAATATGATTAAAAACATCGATTTTAAATTCAATTTTTGCACGAAGCTGCACGAGTCTTTCTTAAGTTTCAGTTTCAGTCAGATTTTCAGTCCGTTTCAGTCAGATTCAGTCAGTTTCAGTTAGTTTCAGTGAGTTTCAGTCGGTTTCAGTCAGTTTCAGTCAGTTTCAGTCAGTTTCAGTCAGTTTCAGTCAGTTTCAATCAGTTTCAGTGAGTTTCAGTCAGTTTCAGTCAGTTTCAGTCAGTTTCAGTCAGTTTCAGTCAGTTTCAGTCAGTTTCAGTCAGTTTCAGTCTTAGCTTTCAAGCCTTAAAATGAGATTTTTCCACAAAAGCTTCTTTTTGCAGATTTTTTGACTGATTCCAATAAAGACCAGAGTTTTAGTACGAATTCAAAATTTCAGTCAGTTCCGTGCCTGAGTCTGAGAAAACGGCCATTAAAATATTAAATATTGTCCTTGTGTTCCCACCCGTAACAATAATGATTTTCATGCAGATTTTGCCAAGTAATGCTAAGTGCCTTTATCATATTTGGGGATGCTGTGTCGAACGTCTTTATTTATTTATTAATTTGTAAGAAACAAACAGCTTTTACATAATACATATACAGTGATAAATATATAATTGAACTGGAGTCAAGCCACAGAGGTTTCTTATGCTAAAGTACATCGGAGATGAAGTTTTATTAAATTATAATTAATGTTGGGTTATAGGAAGAGGAGAGGAAGAGGAATATAGGAAAAGGATAGGAGATGCTTACGATATATTCTCATATTAATAATCGATCGTACGCGTTACTTCATATCGATATTTCTTAAGGTTTTTACTAAAAATGTCAATGCTGTGAAATTTTGTATTATATTGTGCACATACACGAGGAATTGGGGAGTTTTTTCTAATGTTTGTTCTACAAGAGGGTAAATAAAATAAATCGGATTGCCGGGTTGATCTTGACGGAATATGAAAATTTATTAAATTGATAAGTTCTGGTGAGTCCAGGCCATTGTTTAGAATTTTAAACAATAGGATTTGATCAAAAATTAGACGTCGTGTTTGGAGGGATTTGAAATTGTGAAATTTAATGGATTCGGTATAATTTGAGAAGTGTAATTTGAATTTATAATTTAAATGTTTAAAATTTTTTTTTTGAATTCTTTCTATTCTTTCAATATGGGCTTGGTATAAAGGAGTCCAGATCGGTGAACAGTGTTCCAAGTGCGGGCGAATATATGAGGTGTAAAGGGAATATAGAGTGTTTATGTTGTGGAAGGGTTTTGCTATACGAATTATAAATCCCAGCATTTTATTGGCTTTGTTAATTATTTCATCAGTGTGTTGGATAAAGTTTAATTTGACATCCATCGTTACCCCAAGGTCCCTGATATATTTTACTTCATTGATATGTGTGCCGTTCAGTGTGTATACAAATGAAATTATATTTTTATTACGTGTCTTCTTGTGTTTGGGTCTTTACGTGACCCATGTTGTAGGAGGGAGGAAACAGGAGGCCAGCAAATCGTTCCACAGCCGAGCTGTTGAACTCAAGAACGAGTCGGGAAGCGACCCGATCTCTCATAATATCAACCGTGTGCAAATGTTAGGTTGCGCTTTTGGCGTATTTGCCAACTGTGTTTCATCTTAGTTGTATTTTATTTTATTAAAATGTATTATTTTATTGAATTTTATTAGATTACAAAATGGGGAAAAAATCAAACAATGTTTTAAAATACTTAAACTTATTGTATTATTTACATATAAATCACGATCAGGTATAAAAAATACAAGTGTGCACTTAACATGCGGTAGAAGTGAGAACGAAAGTGCGGAGACAAGAAAGCACCGCACAAAGAGGAGACCGATTATACTATCTCATTCTCTTGCATGCTAAATTCTGCAGACGTATGTTGGTTACGCCAATACATATACCTACACATACACACACCTACATAGCACACATACATACTGTTATTGCTTGGGATTGGTATTAATATTGTTGCAAATCCTGTCCTACCTTGTTCCCAAAATCCGCACCTATAACTACCTTCACCACGTCAGTCTGCAATTAACAGCCCGCGCCGCAACATATACCTACTATAGCCACTGTGCTCCCGCTGAATCGACATTGACATAATTCCGCCGTGTTTCGCCGTGTACACGAAACGCACGCCTATTGCTGTTTTCAGTGCCAATTGGACGGGGAGAAAGAAGACAAAATTGCCAGCATACAAGTTCTTTATCCTGTTTCGGTGAGTCCTTTCCTTTATATGCAGCATATGTTTTTTCCTCGTTCCAAGCAGTAAACAGTAACACAAAATTCAAGGTCCTTCGTCAGTCATTAAATCTTCGCAAATATCAAATCCACTCTACACACACACTATCTCATTCATCTTGGTCCTTCGAGCCGGATATTTTTGAACCATAATATTAGTAGATAATAATCCAGCAGAGTGTGAATACGTTTTACAATACCGCATATAAATAATTACCCGCATTCCCGCAGTTTGATATACCTACATGAGTAATTTTGTTTCTTTATACCTATCGTATTATGGTTGGAAATAACATATTTACCCGCTGTTAGAATAAATAGATACAAGACACTGCTTTGATATTTATTTCTGATAACTCATGTAATTGTATCTTGCTAATCAAATCGCATTACCTACCTTATAAATAATACGATTATTTCTTAATATTCGTATTATTTATATTATTGGATTACATTACAAATGAATAATACGATCGTAATATTTATAATTTGTTAATGATAATAAACGCAAAATAAAATAGTGCACGGCGCATCTGTTAACCTTTCACAGCTCACCAGTCAATTTAACCCCGTGCGGTTATCACTGTGAAGTAATTAAATATTTATTAAATATTAATTAATTAATTCCGCATAAATAATACAGACACATTATTTTAACCGCAGTTTTAGTTGTTTATCGTCTCATATTTTGTAAAATATAACCGGAATAAATAAAATGGCTACAAGCGCGTCATCCGGGTCGTCTCGGGACGAAAGACGTCTCAAACGTTTAAATGCTAAACTATCAGCTAGCTTTGCAAGCTTACAGTCGGTGTATGACAAGATAAGGAAAGCTTCGGAAAGCATTAGCAATCGCCAATCTTTTTTGTCAGGCGCAACTACTGTTGAAAAAATTCGTTCTGAATTTATAACAATTTTAGATGAAAAGGTGGATTGCGAACTGGAATTGAATCCGGAAGCAATTGCTGAATACTCTCAATTAACTGCATTTGAAGAACTCTTCGGGGTTATTAAATATACCGAAGCAAATATGCTGTCCAATCCAGTTGCGAAACCTCGCCGTCAAATTAAGTTACCGCCTTTGGAAATAGCGTGCTTTGACGGAAAATTAGATAATTGGCCTCTTTTCTATGAAACATATAATTCGGTTATACATTTGAATGATTCTCTGGATAATGCTGAAAAGATGCAGTATCTGATGTCTAAATTAACCGGAAAAGCATTAAATATTTGCAAAACTATTACGCCTACTGGTACAAATTATCAAGTTATTTGGGACGCATTGTGTACTAAGTATAATGATCAACGCGTTCTTGCTGAATCATACTTTGACCGATTGCTGAAATTGCCTCCAGTTAACTCGGCCACGCCCGCTTCTTTAGAGAATTTCGCAGATGCATACTCCGCTAACATCGCCGCGCTGAAGCAATTAAAAATAAAAGACCTCGCAGAATTCATATTGCTACAACTGGGTCTTAAACGGCTTGACATAGAGACTGTAAAGGCTTTCGAATCTTCTATTAAAAATAATGAAAATTTACCTTCCAGCGCGGAACTAATCGACTTTGTAAGACAACAGCAACGAATTCTCAACCGCGCGCAAATTACGCAACCGACCTCGAGCCGCGTTGGCTCAAACATTAATTATACCGCTAAACCGCAAAAAACTAATTCCGCAAAGGCATTTATTAATGTCGAAAAAATTGATAATCACTCCATCGAAATTTGTTTTTGTTGTCAAAAGGGATCGCACCCTTTATACCAATGTTCTAAATTCACAAGTCTAGAACCACGCGATCGATTTAACTTTATTAAGTCATCGAATATTCGAGTTTGTGTGAACTGCCTCAGTACTAGGCACATCACAAAAGCTTGTAAATCAAAGAGTACATGCAAAACATGCGCGCTCAACCATCATAGTTTATTGCATTTCAAACAAACTGATGGGCGAAAGTCACAAACAGACCCAATACCATCTCCCGCGTTACAAGCAGATGCCGATAATGATAACTTAAATTCTTTGAATCCGGTTTCGCTATGTGTAACAAATTCATGCCCTAGTGCAAATACTACTGCACTCTTAGGAACGGCTGTTTGCACTACCAGAGACGCTAAGGGCCAGGTACAGACGTTACGGGCTCTAATAGATAGCGGCTCCCAAAGGGACATAATTACGCGCAAATGCTGTTCACGCTTGAATCTTACGGTGCGGTCATCTCCAAGTACTTACGTCACGGGAATAGGTGACGTAAGAAATGTGACAAATGGCGTAACTTGCTTAAAGTTACATTCCCGCTATGACATCACTCAGTCGTATACGATTAAACCATATGTAGTAGAAACTATAACCAGTGAGTTGCCTACTGTTAACATAAACCGTTCCTCTTTGTCGTATCTTGACAATTTGCCCTTAGCAGACACAACATTCTGTACGCCCGGTGAGATTGATATTATCTTAGGATGTGACATATTTGCTCGCATTCTAAAGGCAAACAAAATATCAGGTTCTCTCGGCCAGCCATTTGCTATTGAAACCACTTTGGGATATCTCATCTTGGGTACTGCCCCAACGATGATTGAAAACTCAAGTATAAACGCCACGCAATCATTTTGTACGTTCACGCAAAATAATGATTTTTGCCTGTCGCGCTTCTTCGAATTGGAAGACATTCCAGATGAGAAGTTTTTAACGCCTGATGAACAAGAGTGTGAGGACATTTTTAAACTCACTACCTCTCGTGACACGGCAGGTCGTTATATCGTCGCGTTGCCGTTTCGAAACAGTCCCTCTGTTCTCGGTGAATCGTTACCCGCCGCCGAACGCAGGTTTCGATCTCTCGAACGCCGCTTGATATCTCAACCCGCAATAAAGTTAGAATATGACAAAATATTACGCGAATACCTACAGAAAGGGTACATTTCGCCGGTCGACAATTCTGACTTACCTCATTACGTTATACCGCATCATATTGTAGTTCGTGAAGATAAACTTACTACTAAAATTCGCATGGTGCTAGATGCGAGTATGAAATCCGATTCGGGTTATTCGCTTAATGACATCCTACATACCGGAAAGAATTTACAAGGTGATTTGTTTCGCATTATCCTCAATTTCAGATTGTTCGCAATAGCTATAACCGCTGACATAAAACAAATGTACCTACAAATCGTAGTGCAAGAAGAATGCCGTCGTTATCAGCGCATGCTGTATAGATTTAACAATAGTGACCCTTTACAATTGTTCGAATTTAATCGCGTCACTTTCGGCATGTCTTGTAGCCCATTTTTGGCTATGCGTTCACTGCGTCAACTCGCAACGCATGAAAAACCTCGTTTCCCACTCGCGGCAAACTTGGTGGAAAATGGCTCATTCTACATGGATGATTTCGTCACCAGTTGCTCATCAGTCGAGGAAGCTACCGAGTTGTCGACGGAATTAATTCAGTTATTCGCTGCCGGAGGATTCGACCTTGTAAAATTCTCTTCTAATTCTCCAAAGTTTTTATCCACGATTCCTACAGCTCGTCGTGTTAAGGAACATGTGGAATTTAATCCCGATGAAAACCTAAAAATACTAGGGCTTCATTGGATACCCGCTTCTGATCATTTTGTATTTGTCGTACACACCGACGAAAGAACGTGTACTAAACGAAACATTCTCTCGACGATTGCTCGTCTTTGGGATTTGATGGGTTTCGCCGCACCAGTTGTATTATTGGCTAAGCTGATAATTAAATCTCTATGGGAGTATAACCTGGATTGGGACGATACTCCTCCTGAAACAGTTGTCACACTTTGGCGACAGTTTAAAAAGGAATTGCCATTACTGCAATCTATTAAAATTCCTCGTTTTTTAGGAATCGAACCCCAATGTGTATTAACGCTTATCGGGTTTTCAGACGCAAGTGAACGCGCATATGGAGGTGTTATTTACTTACATGTCTACTGTCCGAATACTGATAAAACCACAGTTAATTTATTATGCGCTAAATCCAAGGTCGCTCCGGCTAAGACGATTTCACTTGCGCGATTAGAACTATGTGGAGCGCTAGTACTTGCACGATTAATGCATACGGTCAGTAATACCTACGCATCAAATTCGAAAGCTCATACGACTTTAGCTTTTTGCGACAGCACGGTTGCTCTAGCTTGGATAAATTCACCGCCTGCAAGATGGCAGACCTTCGTTGCCAACCGCGTCTCACAAATACAAAACCATCTTGGGGCTGAATGCTTCCATTATATAAGAGGTCAAGACAATCCCGCCGACTGCTTATCGCGGGGTCTTACTCCCGCTCAGCTAATAGACCATCCGTTATGGTTTAACGGTCCCGTATTTGCCCAATTACCTAAAAGTGATTGGCCTTTACAACGTTTTGATACGAAATCGATATCTGATCCACCCGAATTAAAAACAAAAATTTTGATGTCCGTTCAAGACAATAACCGCCCTAAAACAATCGCTCCACCGTTATTGTGTGCACTAGCTTCTCGTGTTAGTTCATGGCCGAAATTAATTCGAATAGTAATTTATGTTTTTCGTTTCATTAAGAAATTACCACGAGCATTCGAATTAAGCCATATCTTAGTTGCAGAAATCGCTGTTATAAATTCTATACAGCAAGAACATTTCTCCGAAGATATAAAGGCAGTCAAAGATGGGAAGAAGGTTCGGCGAGCGATTGCAAAATTGAATCCGTTTCTTCATGACGGAATTCTAAGGGTAGGAGGCAGATTGAGTAATGCTGAAACAGAATTTGACAGTCGTCATCCCATTCTATTACCCGCTCGTGATAATGTAGTCAATTTAATAATAGACTACTATCATATTAAGAACCTACATACGGGTCCTACGTTACTGATGTCGCTGCTAAGACAAAGATTTTGGATACTTTCTTCGCGCAATTTGGTTCGGAAACGTGTGCATCAGTGCAATACGTGCTACCACAATTCCCATTAATGGGAGATTTACCCGCATGCCGCGTCCGCGAAGCTAAGGCTTTTCTTCACACGGGGGTTGACTACGCTGGCCCGCTTCAAATAATCCCTTATAGACGTCGGGGAGTGCGAAGTCAAAAGGCATACATTTGCTTATTTATTTGCTTGGTTACCCGAGCAGTTCATATTGAACTCGCTTCGGATCTTTCCACCGAAGTCTTCCTCAACGCTTTCAAGCGTTTCCTTTCTCGTCGAGGTCCTGTGAGTATAATGTACTCCGATAATGGGACGAACTTTGTGGGAGCCAAATCCCATTTAAGGTCTTTATTTGCACTTATAGAGTCACCCAATTACAAAAAGGAATTCTCAGACAATCTGTTGGAGAATCGAATCGAATGGAAGATGAATCCACCGCAAGCTCCTCACTTTGGTGGGATCTGGGAAAGTAACATTAAATGCCTGAAAGGTTATTTAAATAAAATAGTAGGCACCTCTCTACTGACTTATGAAGAGATGCAAACAGTGCTTTCTCAGATTGAAGCAATTCTAAATTCACGCCCGCTATCTGTACTTAGCGTTAACGATGTTTCGGCTCCATTGCCGCTAACCCCCGCGCATTTTTTAACGCTCACTCCCTTAAAATCTTTACCCGCTGCTGATTTGTCAGACGAGCCAGTCAACTTGGTACAACGCAAACATCTCGTGGATCGTCTTGTTCAGACGTTCTGGAACCGATGGCGAATTGAGTATTTAAATACTTTGCAAGCTCGCCAGAAATGGAATACAAATGCTAATTCGGTAAAGACAGGCACGGTAGTAATGATTAAGAGTGACAACATCGCGCCTCTTCAATGGCCTATTGGGGTAATAGTCAATGTCTACCCCGGGGCAGATGGGGTGATCCGGGTTGCGGAAGTTAAAACTAACTCCGGAACATACCGCAGGGCAGTCGTTAAACTCTGTCCCTTACCGTCACAATAGATTTAACGACATCTTAGAAGTTAGTTCATAATACTTTAATTTTTAAAAATCAATTAGATTAGTTTCATTGTTAAATAGGTACCAAACCCTACTTCTAGTTTTATCTACCGCAGGTTCAGTATTATTTATTGAATCCTTTCAAGTCATATTTTTCGTTTCAATGTTTTTTATTCTTTTTATTTCCTTGCTATATCAGTCATTTTGACCATTTGGTAAAGCATTTATATAACTTACATAATATTTTCTTAACTTTTACATAATTTATTACATTCTACCGCGTGTCATTATAATTTTGTTTGCGCATTGAAACGTATTGGCACTCTTTTGGTTTATGGAAGTGGATTCTTTCATCCCCTTCCAGGCGGGGGGCATGGTTACGCCAATACATATACCTACACATACACACACCTACATAGCACACATACATACTGTTATTGCTTGGGATTGGTATTAATATTGTTGCAAATCCTGTCCTACCTTGTTCCCAAAATCCGCACCTATAACTACCTTCACCACGTCAGTCTGCAATTAACAGCCCGCGCCGCAACATATACCTACTATAGCCACTGTGCTCCCGCTGAATCGACATTGACATAATTCCGCCGTGTTTCGCCGTGTACACGAAACGCACGCCTATTGCTGTTTTCAGTGCCAATTGGACGGGGAGAAAGAAGACAAAATTGCCAGCATACAAGTTCTTTATCCTGTTTCGGTGAGTCCTTTCCTTTATATGCAGCATATGTTTTTTCCTCGTTCCAAGCAGTAAACAGTAACACAAAATTCAAGGTCCTTCGTCAGTCATTAAATCTTCGCAAATATCAAATCCACTCTACACACACACTATCTCATTCATATGTGTTTGTCTCTTTATAGTGTTGCTCTTTCGTTTCATCGAGTTTTAAATCACAACGGTGCTAAAGAAGTTTTCACTTAAAAAATCA
Organism: Limnephilus lunatus; assembly: GCA_917563855.2. Classification (NCBI taxonomy): domain Eukaryota; kingdom Metazoa; phylum Arthropoda; class Insecta; order Trichoptera; family Limnephilidae; genus Limnephilus; species Limnephilus lunatus. The sequence goes on along the minus strand of OU830595.1, from coordinate 24,365,483 downwards.
GCCAAGTGATTCTATATATATATATTTTTTTTACAGTGAATACCGCACAAGAATCTCAACTGCTCCCGTCTGGAGCCAATGAGACTATGGCATCTCCAATTGGGGTATGTTGTGAGGCTGAAGGTAGTGGGGAGGGGAAGGAGGTGGGGAAGAGGAAGGTTGGGAAGTACCTGGCTATTCAGATCTGGTCACCAAACACGGCAAAAGCCATTTTTAAGCAACGTTTTAATTCTGAATGGTGGTCTTACACCAGGGCGATACTGATAGTATCTTCCACTCTGGAACGTGCCGCAAATATACTATATATTATTTTAAATGAATTAATTGTGAAATAACACAAATTAATCAAATAAAATTTATTTGCGCACGCCGGGTTCGAACCCGCGACCTCCGGATTGTGAGTCAAGAGTCTTAGCCACTGAACTACGGAGGTCGTCAAAATCTTTTTTGGGATCGTTATCGAGATAACGGACGTGATCACCTATCATATTTGTGTGATTTTTACATATTTACTGTCACATAAATATTTTAGTTTAGATGGTTTTAAACACGAATTCCTGCAAGTATGCATAATTATTTATTATTATTATGTACGTTGTACACAGAAAAAGCAAATAAATCATACAAAACTGATGGGAGATAACGTCCGTTATCTCGATAACGATCCCACAAAAGACATAGAATCGCTTGGCTGAGTGTGTAATTCACACGCGGTAGAAGTGAAACTTTCAGAAAACTAAAGTAGACAAGAGTGGGGAGACTACGAAGCACCGCACAAAGAGGACAGTGATTATACTATCTCATTCTCACGCAGGCTAAATCCTATAGATGAATGCATCGATCAATAAAGTCACTTGGTCGAAGAATGTATGTGTTTGTCTCTTTATAGTGTCGCCATTTTTCGTTTAATCGAGTTTTAAATCACAACAGTAGGTACTAAGGAAGTTTTCACCTCAAAATTCCAAAACATGTGAAGTCCCTACCTATTGAAAATATTTATACATGTTTATCGTTTAGTCGTTGCTAGAAATCAAAATACGAAAATTATATCTAAAAACACACGTGGAAAAAGAGTAACAATTTGTTCATATTTCAAATCTAATTAAAGGTGATTAATATTGGTGTCTTAAAAATGGCACTTACTTGGCTAAAAGCCAAAATAATTATAACAATGTATAATAAAATATACAATAAGTCGACTCTACTTTGTTTAATTTCTCGGCTTCCGTGGTTGGTGGTTACGAATCTTAGCCACGAATCTGGAGGTCGCGGATTCAAGTCCCGTCGTCGTGTGCAAGTAAATACTGATTATATATGTATTAAAATAATTTTTTTTTTCATTAGCTCCATACATTTTCCTCATTTTCTTATGTCATCTTAAGGGATGCTTTGTTGAGGGTTTTTTTTAAGGAAAGGAAGAGAGGAAGTTGTGGGAAGGAAGTAGGATAGAAAATATTTTCCTCAGGGCCCCCTGCGTGATGCTGAAGTAAAAAAAATCATTTTAAGATATTTAGCGAATATAAATTAGAAATAAGATTTTGATAGATTAATGTTGGTATCAAGTTACAATTTAGATTTTCGACAATTTATCGATTAGAAATTGGATTTAATCATTAATTTCCAAATATTTTTGACTTATTTTGAAACAGTAAGAAATGTTCTTGGAAATTTTGTACAATGTTCTTTCCATCGCTATTTATGATCTAAAAATAGTATTGTCACCAGTTAAGATTCTCCCGATGATATTGTCGCTACACGGGTCGAGAAAATGGATCGAATTATCTCCTCTGACGGAGATGCACGAGGTTTTCCGGAGATAGCCGAAGATATCGGACGCATTTGGTCGGCATTTTAAAATAGCTACGGTCGAAATAAAAACAGTGGTATAAAACAATTGGCGCGCATATTTAAAAAAAATCAAAACAATGGATTTAAATTATATTATTAAAAAAGAAATTATTTATTTCTTTAAATTGGTTTATTTATTTTTTGTTCCCATTTTCCAAAACATTAAAACCTTAACCATTAAAAATTTCGCCTGGTAAGATCTTCTTTTTATGTGAATACCTCACAAGAGTCCCAGCCACTCACGTCTGGAGCCAGTGAGACTATGGCATTCTCAATTGGTTTATGTTGTGAGGCTAAAGGTAATGGGGAGGGAAAGGAGATGAGGAAGAGGAAGGAGGGGATATACTTGGCTATTCAGATCTGGTCACCAAACATGCCTAAAACCATTTCAAGCAACGTTTCAATTTTGAATGGTGGTCTTACATCATGGCGATACTGAGAGTATATTCCACTCTGGAACGTGCCGCAAATACACTATATATTGTTTTGAAATAAATTAATTGTAAATAACTCAAATCAATCAAAATTTATTTTCCCACGACGGAATTCGATCCCGCGACCTTCGGATTGTGAGTCAAGAGTCACACAATTACAATTTTTTACATCAAACGTCGCCACTGATCCCGCAATACGTGCTCTGTCGCTTTGTTACTGTTGGAACGAGACAGAGTGCTTATCGTGTGACTCGCTAGGATGTACCTGACTACTCAGTTGTGTTGATTTTTTGTCTATTTTGTTGAAGGACGTTTTGTCCGTAGAATATTTTGTCGGACGATATTTTGTCGGGGATATTTTTTTAACTAACTAACCATTACGCCGTTTCGCGCAGGGGTGGGCAGAGAGGACGCCCGCCAAACAACTCGGTCTTGGCACACATTCCTTGCCTCGTTCTCATTCATACAACGTCTCATACATGTTCATCTATTATTCTGACTCTTGACATGGCCCGACTCAAATATCTGATTCACTTGATCGTGCCATGTCTTTCTTGGGCGTCCTCTACTTCTTCTACCTTTCACATTTGCGTCATATATTCTCCTTACAGTCCTTACACTCCATTCCTTGTTCATTCGCTCTATATACATGACCAAACCATCGGATCGTCCCTTTCTTAATATTAGATACACATTACGCTTATATCAGCCTTGCATTCTTTGCGGATCTCCACGTTTCTCACACGATCGTACATGGTTTTACCACACATTCGCCTCAGGGATCTCATTTCTACAGCATTTAATCTACTTGCATTCCTCCTCTGCCAGTTCCATGCCTCATTGCCATACATCAGAGTAGGTACCAGTACTCCATTATGGCCGACTAGCTTCGCTTTTTTGGACAGTGTTTTGTTGGTGCCAACGACGTTCAGTCGTCCATTAATAGAGTTACCTGCATTCGCTATTCTTTCAATATCAGCTATGTTGCACATTGGTTTCACACTCTCTCTTTCAAATACCATGACTTTAGACTTACTTACATTGATCATTAACTCATTCTTCATACATAGGTACTTCGTTCATCCTAGATACGAGAGACTGTAGATCTTCCATACTGTTAGATATCAGCACCGCATCATCAGCATACAATAGGAAACATATTTTCAGATTACTCAATTTCGCGCCCAATCCCGTCTCTTTCAATTCTTGCATACAATTATCCATGTATAGATTGAATGGATATTTTTTTGCCGGATGAAAGTCGCGGAACCACTTCGATCATAAATAAAATACAAATAAACAAAAAAAAGTTTCATCAATAAATAAATAAACAATCATAAGTGTACAAAAGCTTTTTTCGATATATTTCTTCAGTGACTACGTTTCTGGTAATGCGTATTTGTGAATCATAAGTAGGTACTTAGTGTGTAAAATGACCCTTCTATGACCTAAATACTGACAAAGAGACCGCATTGGCGCGTGCCATTCATAAAGGTAAATATTCTGCGTTTTAGCAGCGTTCCTCTCCCCCTCTTCATTGCCATGATATCACTTCAGGGGTAGTCATTTTTTTTAAATTTTCTTTATTTGCCACAACCCGGGCGTTTATTGAAATAACATTATCATGCACAAAAAAGTAAGTAACCCGCCTCACTAGACGATGGCTGTTCTGAGACGGGTACATAAATATGCATACATATACACATACATACACACATACACATATATATATATACGCATGCATGCACATAATCATATAAAACATTAATATAAAGGATATTTTAAAGCACGTGCTTTTTGTTTTCTTGAATATCACACAAATTGCTCAAGTGTGAAAACTGCGCTGAGATTAAATTTAAAATTAACTAGCGAGTATCCGGCGAGCGTTGCAATACCACATATAGAAATAATTTTTTTCTCCCTACGAGTCCTTTCCCTTGCGTCCCCATTACCATCCCGTTGCCCTCCCGCGTCCACTTTTCCTCTCGCGTTCCCCTTTCAACTTCCCCTCCTTCCCCCTCCCACGATCTACCCTCCTCCATCCCTTCCTGCCACTAAACTATATGAAATACACACATTTTTCAAACTACTTGTGTGCCACATTTTGTAAAATTTTAATGCAAATCTCTTAACGCCAAAGCTCACGAGTATATATATATAGAAACCTTCGCGGGCGTGTGCAGAATAACTCACCAAAATTTCATCGCAATCGGATGAATGGTATAGGAAATTATTTCGAAATGTTTCAATTTTTAATAATGTCTCATTACCCTTTACCTACCTCAGCCTCATACTACATACAATGTATACCAACATCCCCCAAGGGGTTGTCATAGTCTCACTGGCTCCAGACGGGAGCCGTTTGGTACTCTTGTGAGATATTCGCACAAAAATAGTATATAGTTCGCATGTTTAATCATTTTACGTAATGTGCCTTATTTAATATGTTTATACTTTAAACGTAATTTAAAAGACAATAAAAAGCTGATAGAAACCGCGTAGCTACCGATAATTTTCTCATTTGCACAAAAAATTCCAACTTTGAACTCTATTAACTCGAAAGCGAAAGCTCAAATAAAGTTTCCCTGTTGTACCACGAGTTTCCAGACACGATGCATAGATGTACCAATAAATAAAGTACAATTTGATAATAATATTATTTTAATTTATTGTAATTTATTAACCCGGAAACATATGTTGCGCACCGCTGATCTGCCTGTCTGGGAAATGCGGTGCTTTGCGACATCTATGTTCCAAATAACTAAACTCGTTATCATACAATCTTACTACACACACTCCCCTCATTCCTCAACATTCGGTAGTCAACACAGTGATGCAACACGCCGAGGAAATTACCCTAGATCTTGGGAAAAATTTACAATGAGGGATTTTAATACAATGTATGATGATGGAGGTCAGAAAACATTGTAAGACTAATGGATAAGATTAAAGTAAATAAGAAAGTTTTTTAAATGTGAATGCCACACAAGAGTCCCAGATGCTTTCAACCGCATGGAGGCAGTGAGACCATGGCATTCCCAATTGGGGTATGTCGGAAGCTGAAGGTAGCATGGAAAGGGGTTAAAACGAAGGTGGGAAAGTTCCTGGCCATTCAGATCTGGTCACCAAAGACGAATAAAGAAATTTCAAGCAAAGTTTCAATTCTGAATGGTGGTCTTACACCAGGGCGATATTGAAAGTGTCTTCCATTCTGGAACGTGCTGCAAATAAATTTGACATTATTTTAAATAATTTAATTGTGAAATAACACAATAAAATAAAATTTACAATTGCGCGTCGGAATTTGAACCCACAACCTAAGGATTGCTATTTGAGAGTCTTATTCTTCGACCACGGAGGCCGTCGTTTGGGCATGAAGAGCAGATGAATAAATAATTATTAAAAATATTACATAATTGATTGATAAGCTTTCGGATTCCACTAGGTATTATTAGAAAACAGGATTTATTTTGAGTGCAGACGTTCTGGGACTAACTACCATATATATTCATCAATGCCCGGAATACGAATGCAAGGCAATGATTACGCCGATCCAGTGGATATTTTCAATTTATCACTAAATAAAAACAAAAGATTATTTTTAACGCTGTTCGGTTATTTATTTATTTTTTTTTTATTCAGAGAAAGATACATAAATTACAATAAATTCAATATAATAATTAATTACATAATATGTGTACATATTTGATTTATCCCCATAAAAAACCAGGGCTTGTGTGTATGGGGGTGTTATTATATTGGTTTAATTGTTTTTTTTTTTGTATTCAAAATTTATGGTATTATTCTGTGTAATTTTAATTATTCCGACCCTAGAAGATCGTCAATAAATACTTATTTATTTATACAGTATACGCTTTTATTATAGGCTGTCTATTCCAACCTTAAAAATTAAAAAAAAATAAAAGTCATGTCGAAAATAAGTCTTCCATCTGAAAGTTTTAATAATAAATAAAATATATTGGTGTAATAAGTGGTAGTGGAGGACAAAGACATGGTACGATCAAGTAAACTAGGTTATTTATCAAATATTTCTTTTGACAAGTTCGAGTTCGAATAATAGATGAGAATGTATGTGACGATGTATGAATGTGAATTAAGCAAGGGAAGTGACGGCCAAGACAACGTTGTGTGTCGGTTTATTCTCTCTGCCAATCACCAAGCGTCAAATGTCACATCATAGAATGTCAACATTTGTCATAAATGATTTTACCTCACATACGTCTCAGAAATCTCATGTCTTCCTCGGCGTCGCTCATTTATTTTGCTGCTTACGGCAAACAGTAATTTAAAAACTAAAAATTTACTAACTTCGAGAATTGATTGAGTACGATGATAGAAGAAAAAAAGACAAATAACTTTTTTAAATTCCATCCCTTTTGACCCGCACAATAATATTTTTTCCAAACAAGAATTTAACTTTTTTAATCTAAATGTTTTTTATTTTTTTTTTTATTTATACCATCATGCAGAATCACCTCCCGAATTTAATGCACCCCGGACATATTGTAAAATGAAGGTGATATCTTAAATCTGGGGAATTTCGAGGGAAATTTTTCACGTTATCAGAGGGAAAAACGTTTTTAGGCAATTCTCACTAATGGCAACTAGTTAACAGTCACAACACGCGTGAACCTTGTGCGGATTGTAACTAGCTCCCACTTGCCCGCGATATTCAACATTAATAACAATAATAATCATTCGGGCATCGCTTTTATTACTGCTAACAGCTGCTTGGCTTGATTTTATTCGTATTACAAATTACAAACACACAATACGAGTCACGAACACACGCTCCGTGATAGTGGAACGGGTCGGTGGCCTACAAAATTTGCTATTTTGTCTATCTAGTACGTAGATAACTCGCTTGACTAGATACACACTTCTTACGACACAAAACACCACTTAGATCCGACAACTTTTGCTTTTACGGGTTAAACAAACGCACGTGAATAAACTAAATAGTAAAATAAAAGCGAAGGTGTTTTATTCATTCAACAATTTGTATTGGAAAAGTGGTCGATTATTTTGAATTTCGATCAGTTTTATAAAGTTATATTGGAAAAGTGTTCGAATAGTTGGTTGTATTTTGAATTTCGAACAGTTTACAAACAACTTGTATTGGAAAAGTGCGTGAATAATAATTTATATTGGAAAAGTGTCGTTCAAGAAATAGTGTTTAAATTTCGAACTATTAACATTGGAAAAGTGCTCAAAATTAATGGTTCTGTGTATTGCGAACCGTTTGTATTGCAATAGTAGGTACCTATGTGCAACTGAAAATGAAGTGGTTTATGAATAATTTTGATCTATTTGTATCGTAATAAATGATGAATAATGAATAACAATTGTATATTGCGACGGTTTGTAATGTCGTAAAAATACTATAATAATATTCAATATTGATGTTTTCAGTGAATTTCGAATTATTTGCAACGAAATAGTGCGCAGTTCTAACAGTCATATTATATTGTATTTGGACTTCGACTGTAAATAATCGAAAAGTGTTTAATTTGAAGCATACAAAACAAAGTGTTGATTTTGAAAGTAATTAAAAGATGTTATCATCAAATTGATACAATGAATAGTGGTTTATAGACAAATTTAATAAAGATCAAGAAATAATTTCGAGAATTCCCCAATTAGGATCGATAAAAACTTTGCATTTTGAACTGCACGCGTCGGAAAAGTGTAAAATAGTATACCTAACTTATGTCTATTTGTAAATATTTTAGAGTGGTTTGATAACATTATCTGTAAATTATATGTACACAATGACACTGTGTAATATCCTATCATTAGTAATAATAAAACGTTGCATTTACGAGTGAATTTGTCACGTTTTCGAGTTGTTTATCAGAATTAATTTTAAATTGAGTGATTTGTGAGGTTTTGATTGACATTATTAGTAGTGCAGTTATTATGTGAATTAAACCATGTAATGTTGATGCGACATCGAGTGGAAAACAGATTTAAACGTAAGTAACAAGTCACTGTAAATTTATTGTTATTATTATTTTTTTATATGATTACAACCAATTTTTTAATATGTCGCAACTGCTGCCGTCTGGAGCCAGTGGGACAATGCCATTCGATGGCATTTTTCCGATTGGGGTATGTTGTGAGGCTGAAGGTAGTGGGGAGGGGAAGGAGATGGGGAAGAGGAAGGTGGGGAAGTACCTGGCTATTAATTATCTCAACTCCTTCCCCTCCCCACTGTTTTCAGCCTTACAATATACCCCAATTGGAGATGCCATAGTCTCATTGGCTCCAGGCGGTTGGGAGCAGTTTGGTCTCTTTTGCAGTGTACACAATTATACGATGTCATAATCAGACCTGACCCAAACTTAAGAGTTAATAACCAGACAAAGCTGAAAAATGACATTTTTGAATGAGCTCATAGACGTGTCGAAGCTTTTTACAGAAAAACGAAAAATTGATTTCGAAAGATCGTTATTTTATGTGGTAAACTTATATTTTAAATTTTGAAAAAGTTTACATTTTTTTAATAAAAAAATAGTTTTACTGTTGGTCGATGGCAATATTTGTTAATTTTCAAACGAGTAAAGCTATTATACAATACATATATAATACCAAATAGTAATACAGTATTATAAAACTGTTCATTATCTAGGCAAACTTTGATTTAGAATTTTAATTTAACTTCAAATAAAATCATTAAAATAAAAATCCAAGCACCCGTTTTGTGCCGAAAATACTACAACTTGACTTATTTATTACACACTTACAAATTAATTTCTCTCAGAATTTTTAACACAGAAATTTAACTTAAGACGTTATTGAAATATTAGAAATAATTTTTAACCAAAAATATTTTCTCGAGTATATAATTCTGTTGAATTTGCGACACGCTTTTGTGAATATTTTATTCTGTATTTTGACGCGCACGGCGCTAACCAAAACCAGTGTTGCCAACTTAGTGGATTTTCCACTAAAACTGGTGGTTTTCATACTTCATTTAGTGGCGAAATATTTCTTTTAGTGGCTGGTGGATTTTTTAGTGGTTTCCAAAATTTTTGTTTAATTACTAAAACACAATCACTCAGCCACTAATCCACTTCTATTTTTAATCTTATTCATCCTTTTTCGTTCTACTTTCTTTAATTTTAAATGGGATTTACGTTTACTGTGTAGGCAACACCAGTGGCGTCAAATTCATTAATTGAAATGGAGTGAGATGAGACGAAAAGCACAAAAAAAATTTGGAACGAAGTATTCAATTTTAAAGATGCTCAAGGAGGGCTGAGGTTTAAGGAATTAGCGACTTTTGCGATTAGTCTCCTAATACTGCCTCATTCTAATGCCGATGTTGAGAGACTATTTAGCAGCATGAATATAATAAAAAACAAACAGAGGAACAGAATGAAGTTAGGTAAATCATTTAACTGCTATATTGAGAGTACGCTGTGGTTTGAGGTTGGAAAGAAAATGCTGCAATGATTATATAATTCCAGTAGCCGTTGTAAATCAAATCGGTACCATATATCGCTCATATCAATCTGAAACTGACTATTTTGGTGCAGGTAAAAATGGTTCGTCTGAAGAAGACGACTTAATTTAGAATTAGTCTTAATTGAATAATTTTAAAATGTTGATTTACCTACAAATGGTGTGTTGGTTACTAATTATTATTTTTGTAATAATAAAGAAAACAAATAATTTCTAAACTTATTTTCTTTCATCAATGTCTTTCATTAAACTTTATTTTAGGGGAAAATTTTGCGAGTGTGAGTGTAGTACTATATTTTTTAGTGGTTTTCTGGTGGATTTAAAGGTAGAATCTGGTCAATCTGGCGGAAAGCTGGTATAACCGTTGGCAACACTGACCAAAACTGTTAGTATCTGTCGATTCACGGCAGCGAGCGGTCGTGTTGTCCGCATGTCCGCGCCGATCCAGTTCATAACATTTTTAATTTATTCGTCCGCTTAAAATGGGGAGAAAAATCAATAAAGAGAGAACTTTCATAAAAAAATCAAAATTACCACACCAAAAACATAACTGGGAGAAATATAACGAGAAAAAACAAAGATTAGTAATATTTAATTATCAATTTACGTTGTACATACCTTATATGCTACAGGGTCGTTGGAAAGAATCTGTCAGATTTATTGTGTATTTTTTATAACATGTTGTTTAATTTTTAGAGAAAAGAATCAACATTCTAAAGTAAATAATGACTGTAAAGTTTCATCGGTATGTGCAATTTAAATTTTTATTATATATATATATATTATTATGTACGCGTAAATGGGCTTCGACAAAGTATATTTGATCAATGTAAATGGGTAATAACTTCAATACATTGTGATTCATGGATATTACGGTGACCGATTTATCCGTTTATACCGCGGAAATTATAAACTAGCAATACTACCCAGCCTGCGTGTATACACGGTGTCGGGAAATACATGGTACATTACGGTGACCGATTCAATTGTAATTACCGCGGTAATTATAAACGATAATTTACTAGCATTAATACACGCAAGCAACATTGCCTTATATACACGGTGGCGGGAAACCCATGGTACATTCCGGTGACGTAATTATAAACAATAATTCACTTACACTAATACCCGGCGTTGTGCGAATTATACGCTCGCAACATTACCTTGCATATGTATGTCGTAGGCCGATCGTAAAATCAGGCAGATCATGTTGCGCCTAGCCACATCATGATCTGCTGCATCGTGAAATGGCGGCAGATCGTGATGTGCCTGAGGCGCATCGTGATCTGCCTGTTTTTACGATTGGCCTGCGACATATAAAAGGTGTCGAAAAATACGTGGTACATTACGGTGACAGATTCATTGTTATTACCGTCGTAATTATAAACAATAATTTACTTGCATACCCGGCGTTGCGCGAGTTACACGCATACTTTATTGCCTTATATACGTCGGCGGTCGATCGTAAAATCAGGCAGATCATGGTGCGCCTAGTTACTTCGTAAAGTGCCTGGCAGCAGATCGTGAAGTGCCTCAGACGCATCAAGAACGGCCTGATTTTACGGTTTGCCTGCGACATATACACGGTGGCGGGAAACCCGTGGTACATTACGGTGACCTAATTATGAACCATAATTTACTAGCATTAATACCCAACGTTGCGCAAATTATAGACATGCAACATTACCTTGTACACACGGTGTCAGGAAATTCATGGTAGAAGCGGAAAAATGAGGACTCAAATTTCACCACGGGAAGCGAAGCTTTTTACCATACTTTTTCTTCTATTTTTAACTTATTTATTTTTCTTTTTACGAACATATTAATTAATAAACAATAATCTGCGTAAATCGTCCTCAAATTCAATTTGATTCTGAATCTACTTTGCTTAAGACAAGTTCGTCCAGTCAATGAATGATCCAAAAGGTTTTAGGGTGCGTGAGCAGGAACCTAAGCGATTCCTTAAAAAAAATTGTTTAGGGTGCTTAGGGTGTAAACATACTAAAAGTCCTGACGTCTAGGTGGTGAGTTAAGGGGTGGGGGAGAGGTCCCAATTTTCAGGTTTCCGGTTATATCTCGAAAACGGTGCGTTGCAGAGGAAAATTTTCTTAAATTAAGTAAAAGCTCATAAAATCATCTCCAACTTTTATTCTTTATGTAATTTTCGAAATCCCAGCCGTTTTTGAGTTACACGTTCTACAAACGTAGATATTTTTGAAAAATATCATTTTACCTCACATTTTTCATCAAACATTTCTTCTGTCGTCTAAAATATTCGACTGGGATTTCGAAAACTACATAAAGAATAAAAGTTGGAGATGATTTTATGAGCTTTTACTTAATTTAAGAAAATTTTCCTCTGCAACGCACCGTTTTCGAGATATAACCGGAAACCTGAAAATTGGGACCTCTCCCCCACCCCTTAACTCACCACCTAGACGTCAGGACTTTTAGTATGTTTACACCCTAAGCACCCTAAACAATTTTTTTTAAGGAATCGCTTAGGTTCCTGCTCACGCACCCTAAAACCTTTTGGATCATTCATTGACTGGACGAACTTGTCTTAAGCAAAGTAGATTCAGAATCAAATTGAATTTGAGGACGATTTACGCAGATTATTGTTTATTAATTAATATGTTCGTAAAAAGAAAAATAAATAAGTTAAAAATAGAAGAAAAAGTATGGTAAAAAGCTTCGCTTCCCGTGGTGAAATTTGAGTCCTCATTTTTCCGCTTCTACCACGAATTTCCTGACACCGTGTGTACAAGGTAATGTTGCATGTCTATAATTTGCGCAACGTTGGGTATTAATGCTAGTAAATTATTGTTCATAATTAGGTCACCGTAATGTACCACGGGTTTCCCGCCACCGTGTATATGTCGCAGGCAAACCGTAAAATCAGGCCGTTCTTGATGCGTCTGAGGCACTTCACGATCTGCTGCCAGGCACTTTACGAAGTAACTAGGCGCACCATGATCTGCCTGATTTTACGATCGACCGCCGACGTATATAAGGCAATAAAGTATGCGTGTAACTCGCGCAACGCCGGGTATGCAAGTAAATTATTGTTTATAATTACGACGGTAATAACAATGAATCTGTCACCGTAATGTACCACGTATTTTTCGACACCTTTTATATGTCGCAGGCCAATCGTAAAAACAGGCAGATCACGATGCGCCTCAGGCACATCACGATCTGCCGCCATTTCACGATGCAGCAGATCATGATGTGGCTAGGCGCAACATGATCTGCCTGATTTTACGATCGGCCTACGACATACATATGCAAGGTATTGTTGCGAGCGTATAATTCGCACAACGCCGGGTATTAGTGTAAGTGAATTATTGTTTATAATTACGTCACCGGAATGTACCACGGGTTTCCCGCCACCGTGTATATAAGGCAATGTTGGAAGAAGAGGAAGTTCTTGGAAGGAAAAAAGGTATGAGGGGTGGGTAGGAATCTGGGGTCGGTGTATCCAAGAGGATGTATGAGTCTATCCTCACCACTGCGGTGCAAGGCTTCCGAGAGAATCCTGCAGGAGAGGTCAAAAGATCTCCCTCAAACAGTCTCTTCCGATCCGGCCTGCCACACAGTTGGAGGGCAGACGCATCCGCCGCCAAGATCCGAACAAACCTTATCCCTTGAACCCGGGCAAGTAAGTCACCAAACGAAACGAACCACTTGGGGTGACCTATGGCAGAGGTGTTGGTTATCCAATAAATGGTTTTCTGGGCGGCGGACCCATACCCGCCTCCCAAATTGGGTTCTGGATTCTGGGAAGGAAAAAGGTACCAGGAGTGGTAGGAATCTAGAGGTCCAAATTGAGTTCCGTTTCCCAAATTGGGTTCGGGATTCTGGGAAGAAAAAAGGTATCAGGGGCATGTAGGAATCTGGGGGTCAGTCCAAGAGTGACGGACATAAAAATCTATCCCTCCCACTGTAAGGAGAGTGCTGCTGGGTAGGTAAAAGATCTCCCAGGTCCAACCAGTCTCTCCTGATCCGGCCTGCCATGCAGTTGGTGGGCAGGTGCATCCGCCGCCAAGATCCGGACAAATAAATGAACCCAGGTACATGGGGTGAGGTTTTTGAAATTCAATTTAATTTAGATTACCAACAATAATCTCCCTGGTTCCCGGGCGGTAGTTCCCATACCCGCCTCCCAAATTAATGATAATACCTATTGTGAGAAGAATAAATATGTAAAAATGAGATATTTCTTACAATCAAACTGAATATCACTCAGTAGAAATACAATTAAAACAACAACAACAGAATACTCGTAAAAACATTTCAAAAATCAAGAAATTTGTATATTACGTAAGTACTTATTTTATACCCACTATTTTTACGCATTTCACTTGTATCTATTTATGTTTATGCACTTCGGTAAACAAATTACAAATAACTACTTATTCGGAAAAAGCTGGAACCGAGAATTCAATATCGATGTCGTCTGAACCATCCTATAGATATCGCCAGTTGAGTGGGATATGCTGCTTGCGGCGGAGCGAATGTGGTATTTCTATCTCGTTCTAAAAAACTTCCGATCGCGAGGCCGTCTTTTGATGAAATTTGAATTTTCGGCCGCTGGTAATGCCCTCTTAAGATTGTGCGAATTGTTGCATAGGTATTATGTAGACACTTCGATGTTATTTGCAAAGCGTCACTGAGAAACAGCAGTTAGTCTGGCTTCCTCCTACTTATTGTTTTTAACTCAAAAGGGACAAATTTATACGTTGTTCAAATATGATTATTAAATTGAATATTCGAATAGTTTTAATGCGGGTTTTTATTATTAAGTTACTACTACGGCCTGCGTGGCCGAGGGGCTTCGGAGGTCGGAGATTTAGATGCGTAAGTATTTTATTTTATTTAATTCAATTTAATCATTTAAAAATAATGTAAGGTATATGAGGGGGCTCAACTATCACGGAATCTATATTAAATTATTTCTTATACTTTTTGTTTATCAAGTTAAAAAATCAATTCTTTTGTATGTTAAGTACCGGATTGCTACCTTCTTCCTTCTTTATTCAGAAATATAGTTGCTTGTTTTTTGTATTTTTTAGACCATATTTTTTTTACCTGCCCACGCCCTCACTGTGCCATCTCAACGCCCCCTAATTTTCTCTGGATCTTCTACTACCCCCCTAAAAGTCTTATCGCCCTAAGGGCGTTATTGTCCACAAGCCATACGCCCATACGCTCTCGCCCATACGCTCTAGACGTATTCTATTCAGTATTAAAGCTATTGTGTTTCCTGTGTTATTGTTTACGTGTTGTATTGTTGTGTTGTGACCTTCACGCTGAGGAAGTGACCATACTGTATTAATTTACGTTGCTTACGCGCTGTTAACGACCTTAGTTTCGTAATAGTAGGTATAATAATATTATTACGAGAGGTTAAATACATTACTTTACAATCAGCATAATATGTTAATGAGAAAAAGATTATTTATATTTGGGTTAAAAAATACTTTATTTCAACGCCACTACTTACTTTATTCAGAAGGTTTTCTCCGTAGGAGTAGGATGTATCCGTCGGTGCCCGGGCTTATGTAGAGTTTTTCGAAATCAGATGAAAGTTGATTTTCCTACTATTTTGAACGTCAAGTGCGTAAAATTTCATCAAAAAGTATAAAAATCCTGCATTTTAGGGGGATACCGGGGGGGGGGGGGGGGGGGTTATAATCGCGGTATCTATCTATTAATTTGGACGTCAAGTGTCCAAAATTTCATGAAGGAATATCATAAATCAAGAAGTATCAAAATTATGATTTTTATGGGGAGGGGTGTGGGGAGGGGGATTCTGCTTTTAGGGGGATGGGGACGGGAGGGGAAGAGGATCGGGGTATCTACTAAATTGAATATTAAGTGTGTACAATTTCATTAAGAAGCATCAAAATTCTGCTTTTTAGGAAGGTGAGGGGAGAGTATCGGGGTAGTCTTTTGACAGTATCTCACCTGAACAGTGACCTTTGATATAAGGTTCCAGAGTGGAAGATACTTTCAGTATCGCCCTGGTGTATGACCACCATTCAGAATTGAATCGTTGCTTGAAATGACTTTAGCCGTGTTTTGCGACCAGATCTGAATAGCCATGGACTACTCTCCACCTTTCTCTTCCCCTCCTCCTTCCCTTCCCCACTACCTTCAACCTCACAACAAACCCCAATTGGGAATGCCATAGTCTCACTAGATACACACTTGAACAGGAGGGACTCTTGTGCGGAATTCACTTAAGAAAATAAATAAACAGTTAAGTATAAAATATTGTTACTGAGGCAGTTTAGTTATGTATAAAGTTATATAAAATTTACAATGTATTCCCAATTCATATGTAAAAAAGTCCTACTCGTAAAATGGGCTATAACAATTACATAATAAGCAATATATAAAAATAAACTAAACCATTCATCCGATTGCGATGAAACTTTATTGATTGATGTGCGCATGCCTGCGATGGTTTCTATATGTATATATAATGGTGAGCCCTGGCGTAATGAAATTATTTACTATACCATTCATCCAATGGCGATGAAACATTGGTGAATTGTTGTGCGCACGTTCGCAAAAGTTTTTATATGTACTGATAAGCTCTGGCGCTATGAAATTTGTATAAAAAATTGCAATAGTATTTCATATAGTTTAGCGATAGGGGAGGAAGGAGGGAGGGGGATGCACGGGAAAGGACACGCAGGGAGAAACCATTCTTTCTTTTAGTGGCATTGCAACGTACGCCAGGTATTCACTAGTAATTTATAATTAATTATAATTTTGCCCACTGACCTACTGCGCAATCGGGGTTGAGTTGTACAATTTTGATGATAGCGGTATTATGACGAAAGCAATCCGCTTCTGAAATCGAGCAACAAGTTTTTAAAGACTGAGCGAACATTTCGTCAAGGTTTTTGTAATCTGGTTATGTAATATTGGTATGTATTGGGATAAGGAATCTATTGGGAAGTGGAGAGTTGATCTATTCGTACGTTTCGTAAGGCCCTTGCGAAGGCCCTACAAACAGGGCTGTCAAAATGTCCAATAAATTATAATTTTTATTTTGTTAATGTAACTTTATTACATTACCAAAATAAAAAATAATTTTATTACAATAACAAAATAAAAAATAGTATTGGCAAGTATCCACTATTCAGATCTTGTCATCCAAGGTTTTTATTTTAAATTAGCTTAATTAATTCAGTGACTTTTCTTTTTTTACCTTTTTTCAGTGACATCAATATAGCAAGCGTACAAAAACGATTATTCACTCGGACAGCTTTTTTATGTGAATACCTCACAACAATCACAGCTGCTCCCGTCTGGAGCCAGTGAGACTATGGCATCCCCAATTGGGGTATCTATGTTGTAGGCTGAACGTGGTGGGGAGGGAAAGGAGATGGAAAAGAGGAAGATGAGGAAGTATCTACCTATTCAGATCTGGTCACCAAACACGGCTAAAGTCATTTCAAGCAACGTTTCAATTCTGAATGTTGGTCTTACACCAGGGCGATACTGAGCCGCAAATACCTATTATTATTATTTTTTTTATTTATTAACATTTAAACCCGCTAAACTACTTATGTAGTTTGTCAGCAGGTACATATTGACAACATTTTATGTAATAAATTGGTACATTTTCAAACAGTGTGTATGTATAATGTTGATGTCCCCACATCCACTAAAGAATTTTTTTACATAAAAACAAATAGTGCAGCGGGTATTGACAAAATTTCACCATGCATACTAAAAAGTATCACTCACTTTATTACCACACCGTTAAAACATATTGTAAATCTAAGTTTCAATAGCGGCTCCTTCCCTAGCCAACTAAAGCATGCAACGGTTATCCCAATATAAATGAATTAATTGTGAAATAACACAAATTAATCAAAGACATTTTATTTGCTCACGCCGGGAATCGATCCCGCAAACACGCCGGTCGTCATTTTTTTTTTTTGTTGAGTTTGCAATTGTATATAAAAGTAAACCCTCTATCTGGTACAATACGCAGAGTACTCATAAACTATAACCAAATCAATTGAATTAAGTAAAATGTTAAGGTTTTCTGGGTCACTAGTAGGATATTTCAAAATGTCATACTAATGTACCGGACCGTTATGCCTACCGGTATTATTTTACAGCATATTTAGTATGTAAAACAAGTAACGTGTAAATAATATTTGTATTTTTATTTTTAACATTGTGAGTAAAATCTCAAATTATAATATTTAATTAAATGAAGACAATTTTAGCGAAACCCAATCAAAATCTGGAGACAGAAAAATCAGAAAAAGATATTGGTTCCATTGGGACTCGAACCCAGGTCCCTATGCTTACATAACAAGTGCTCTACCGATTGAGCTATGGAACCCATTTCCAATTCGGTCACTTTTAACTTTATCATCCAAAATTATCTTCATTTTCTTAACGCACATATTATTTGCTGCTAACAGTGCTATCTTTATACTATATGATTGCAAGATTCAATCCGAACTACATGTTATCTAGATAGTGTCTGGATAAATATTTCTCCATTTTATTTTTAATATCCGACATCTATTGACTTTTTCCGCAAGTCTAGGATGAATATTTTTATTTTTAACTTTATGAGTAAAATCTCAAATTATAATATTTAATTAAATGACGACAATATTAGCGAAACTCAATCAAAATCCGGAGACAGAAAAATCAGAAAAAGATATTGGTTTCACTGGGACTCGAACCCAGGTCCCTATGCTTACATGGCTCAATCGGTTGAGCACTTGCCATGTAAGCAAAGGGACTTGGGTTCGAGTCCCAGTGGAACCAATATATTTTTCTGTCTCCAGATTTTGATTGAGTTTCACTAATATTGTCTTCATTTAATTAAATAATATTCGATTTATGGTGAGCATTAGAATTTTGTTGTCATCATTATCTCAAAACATAGTATTTGGATATGTCTGACTAATCAACTGGAATATAGGTATACATATGCAGCAATATCCACAATCATAAGTACCTATGTAAGTGCTGTTCAAGTCAACTTTTATTGCGCGACAAACGTGCCTTAAATAAATATATAATATAATGATTGTATTTCATTTGCATTATAATAATGATTGTAATATTGACTGAGGTCTACACGGGTGCAGTGTACTTATATACTGATTCACATTATCCATTAAAGGGAAGCCACAAGACAGACATGTTTGAGTATGTATTCTTAGTGTGACTTATATTGCCAAGAATGGAAGTAATAGGTGCTTTTAATATTTATTTATTTATTTATACTAGCGCTTTTCTACTTTTAAATAATATAACACAGTAACAGGTATAATTACAACATGAAAAAGACAGCTCTAGTGAACTTGTAAAACAGAAAGAAATAGAAAATATAAGTTGAGAAAGACATGTGTAGATTACAAATCTAACAATAAATACTACAATATTGCAACAATGAAAAAATATATTTATATAATATATGTAAATAACTTAACATAAAGATGAGGCACAAGGTATTCGAATTTCTACCGATTTCTCCCTCCCTTAAACGCTTGAAGTTTTTAAGCTCTAAAAAAGATATATGTTATTCTTGAAGAAAATATCTAGACATTAGTCGCGAAATAAAATTCCCTCGATAGAAAAAAATCGCAAAGTATGCCCCAAAAATTATTATAAACACGTTTGTTTCAGTTATTTTACAAGATATATGTATGAAAAAATTCACAGCGTTTCTTTATATGGCGAGATTTTTGCTCTACTTTAAACGAGTCGTGTTTTATTAAAGATTTTCATGATTTTTGCATCGATTTTATCGTTGTAAATGTTAGCGCGCTCTTCTAACATTCGTAATTTCATATTTCTCCGTCTTCTTCTTTTTGGGGCCGGGAACGCAGCCTTTAAATAATAAGTCAAATATATTTCAAGTTCAGAAAATGTCTACATATTATTAAAAGAAATAAACCTCATTTCCAATGAAACAATAAAATTAAGAAAATCTGTGAACATGTTGGTACCATTATTTGCCCAAATTTGAATAACTAAATAATATTACAGGTTGTAATGGTTTACAATCTATGAATTATAAATGCATTAATACAAAACGTAGAGACGTAGAGATATGTTTAGTAAGTTGGTCTATGTCAAATTATCAAAAATTTTTCTTGGTGAATACTTGTATCATACGTACATTGTGTGTCTAATCTTTTGTCTCACCTTTATATAACGTGTAAGAAAGAGCAGCAGCATTATTGTGATAAGGAACGTATGTTTATTGCTTTTTTGTACCGTCGTCGGCGTTCCGCAAATGTGTGAATATTAAAAGCGCCTATTATGCATAAAAATCGCTTGGCAAAAATTTGAGTCCAGAGGTCATGATCAAAGTACGAAAGTGTTTTTATTTATTTTGTGAAAAATTTTATTAGAAAGAAAAAATGAATCAAGAGAAACTGTCAAAGATAAATAATTGTAGCCATCAAATTATATTTTATGCGTTTATACATTTCTAATGAAAAAATACATAGTTCGGAAACTCGTAGTACAAGCTCCCAGAAGATTCTTTACTTTCTTTCGTTTAAAAGACCCTCCACACATCATCCCCAAAGATGAAATATAGAGATCCTGTTTGAGGTTGTTGTAAAAAAAAACTAATAAAAAACAATATATACCTACTAAACTACATATATAATAAACATCAGTAAGAACAACAATTTTTTTTAAACGTGAATACCTCACAAGAGTCCCAACTGCTTCTATCTGGAGCTAGTGAGACTATCTCATCCCCAACAGGGGATATTGGGGTATGTTGTGAGGCTGAAGTTAAGTGGAGATGGGAAGTAGATGGGTAGGAGAAAGGAGGGGAAGTACCTGGGTATTCAGATTTAGTCACCAAACACGGCTAAAGCTATTTAAAGCGACGTTTCAATTCTGATTGCTGGTCTTACGCCATGGTGGTACTGAGAATATATTCCGCTCTGGAACGTGCTGCAAAAATACTATATATTATTTTAAGGGAATTAATTGTGAAATAACACAAATTAATCAAATAAAATTTATTTACGCACTCAGAGATTCGATGCCACGACCTTCTGATTACGAGTCACTATTTATTTATGTAACAGACTTTTATTAATAGGTACAGGTCGAAATTTCACATTATTCATAAAGCGAGGTCCACATTATTAAATAATGTTATTAAATAAGGTATATATGTTTATTACACCCAATAAAAAAAAATATCAGTCCATACAATAAATAGCAATACGCGCAATCTTCGATCAACAAATACTTTTCATGTTATTTTGAATTTACATTATCGAAGAAATTTACCCAAAGGAGTTCAACAAGTTTATAAATTTATCGATTTATTTTTATCGATGATTAATTAATTACTGTCTGTAGACAACACATGTAGAAAAACAATAATATAAGAGAAATGTGTACACGCGTGTCTAAAATTTATGCTGAACTTTTGCACAGCCCTGGCCTAGACGGATTGCCCAGACCGAAGGGCCAGATAGAGGCCCTGTATTAAACGATGGGTGAACAGCGAAATGGCCCTGGCTTACGAATCAGGAGTTAGAACTGACCTTTTTGAAAATTTCAATTCTCAACCGTCAACTCTAAAGCTTTTTTTTAATGATCTTAAAGATATACAAGTTTTTTTTAAATATAATTATAAATCGTGTTACAACCTTTTTTGAGAGCAACGCTCTTGCAAGAAGGCAATAAAAGCGAGAAGGCGACTCACACATGGTATAGAGGAGATCGATAGGCTACGAAGCACCGCACAAAAAGGGGACCGATTAGCATATCTCATTATCTCGCAGGCTAAATCGTGTAGATATATTTGTTTGTCTCTTTTTAGTGTCGCTATTTCGTTTCATCGAGTTTCAAATCACAACGATGCTAAAGAAGTTTTCACTTTCAAAAAAATCTTATAAAACGACTGTGCATCACTCAAATACTTTGCAGATTTTTATCAACATTTTGGGAGGCGGTATGGATAACTCCTCTGACCCCCACCACCATGTGGTTCCACCCCATGTGGTTCGCTACATTTGGTGACTAAGCAGGAGTGCCCGGGTTCATGGGATGAGGCTAGTTCAGGTATTGATGGCCGATGGGTATGTCCATCTGCTGCGTGGCGGGCCGAATCGAGAGAGACTGATTGAGAAAGTCTTTTGACCCCTCCAGCCCGACTCATCGCTTTGAAGTTGGACGGATGGATGCATACGTTCGTCACTTCTGGACACACTAACCCCCAGATTTCTACCCACCCATCATACCTGATTCCTTCCCAGAACTCGGTCTCCATCCTTACCTTAAAAAACACCCCACACAGCATCCCCTAAGATTACATAAAGTTTTCCAATTCATTAGTTAAATTTAAAAAAAAGTTTGTTAAGGGGAACGGCAGCGCTGCCCTTTTCAAACAAAACTTAATTTTGAATTTTGAGGCAAAAATATCCAATTAAACTGAAAAATTATATTTTTTACCAAAAAACATATATTTAAGTATATTTTAAATTATAAATCATATAAAATTAAAGAATTAATTTAATTAATTAATGACAAATTTGACAATTTTTTTATGGGTTATCAGTCATTGTTAAAATAATAATCTTTATGGGATTCGAATCCGCGCCTTTCGGACCGCTTGTCGAGAGCCTTAGGCCCCGTCCGCACTGCGATATTTCTCCGCGAGGTTTTAATTCTCGCTGATTATATTCCGCGATCGGAATTACAACTAGTACGCACTGCGAATAAAATTTCGTACGATTTTTGTCAGTATATAGTTCTCGGCTAAGACGCACGTGTAAATCGATAACAGAACTAAAATTTTAATTAATATAATACTACGGTGGCGTAACAGACGTATCAAAAGATGTCACGAACATTGGATTCACCCATTTACATCATTGATAACTATGAAAGGATTTTATTGAAACATCAAGAGCTGCGAAAATACAATAAAAAGTTTTTTGGGTATTACAGAATGACATATAAATCATTTGATAATTTACTACAACTAACTGACGTGAAAAGCGCGAATTTTATTCCGCAGTGCGGCCATAGCCATACTCTCAACCACGGAGGCCGTCACGAGAAGATTCATTTGTTGACAAATCACAGAAAGGAAGACGCCAATGTTGACCCGACAACTCGGAATGAAATCACACACAATATAGTCTCCTTCAACGGAAGCATTCTTCCGAACAGGACCTCCGTTGATATGCTTGATGTAACTCTAAGTGACCAGCTCAGGTATGGGGGCTCCATCGAAACCAGAGTTAAGTTAGCATCTCAGAAACTGGGCGTACTGTACAGGGCCCGCAGATACTTTACTAGTACACAACTGCTAACCCTGTAAAAATCGCAAGTGCGCCCCACGGTTGAATTTGGCAGCCACCTCTGGTCTGGAGCTCCAAAATACCTTAAAAAAAACCCTTGACTGTGCAGAAACGGGCGGTCCGTTTGATAGATTCTCCCATCTTAACAGACGGATTGCAATCTTTAGAGCACAGGCGTCAGGTGGGAATGCTGTCCTTGTTCTACCGGTATTACAATGGAAAATGCTCCGAGGAACTAGCGTCGTTGATCCCCTCGGCACCGGTGCATAGTCGGGAAACACGCCAAACACGCGCCCAACATTTGTACACGGTTGACCTTAGTCACATGAGAACGGGTCGTCTTTACGACTCGTTCTTGAGTTCAACAGCTCGGATGTGGAACGATTTACCGGCCTCTGTGTTTCCTCCCTCCTACAACATGGGTCTCTTCAAAACCCATGTTCAATCCTTCCTTTCCTCAAAAAGACCCTCCACACAGCATCCTCAAAGATGACATAGGCCCTGAGGGAAATTATTTTCCTCAGGGTCTCCTGTGTGGAGTTAATGTAAAAAAAAAAAAAAACACATTTGAAAAGTCATCAAAAGTGATCGAAAAAATATATAAAAAATGGTTAGATAGGTTAAGTTAGGTTAGGTTATGGGCGGTTTTTCAAATTATTATTTTCATAGCTTTTGTTAAAGAGGTGTTGAGTTGACTCGTTTCTGAGTTGACATTGAACCCACGCCTCTAAGCTTCATGCAGCTATGTTTTTTTTCTCGTTTGTCTGATTGACTTGTCTACCAATTTAAATGTCTATCTGCAAAACTAATCCATATAGTTAAGCTAGCTGGTTAGAATCCATCTGACGTAAATTACATAGTATGTACCTGTATTATTTCATGCTCTAGTGCGCAATACGTCGATCTACTACGCAACCATATTCCTACAAAAGCCTCAAACTGTTAGCAGTCCGCGACATTGTTCACAACTGAATATTTTATGTAAATTTTCAATTAGTTTCAAATATTCAAATTGCGACCAGTGTTTTTTATTTAGATTGTTTCTGACTTTCATCTTTCAAGGATGTTCTAGGTCATAATTTAAAGTTATGGCGAGATGGAAGGTGATTTTATATTATAGGTACTAGCTAGTTAGTACCCGACATGTGTTGAAATGCGGTTCGCTATGTTTGATGGGGACTTAACAGGGATGCCCGGGTTCATGGGGGTGAGGTTTGTCAAGGTCTTGGCGGCCGATGTGTCTGCTCAACTGCTGCGTGGCGAGCCGGATCGAGAGAGACTGACTCGGGAGGTATTTCGACCTTTCCAGCCAATCCCTCGACCCGTCGCCTTGCACGATTTATGGATTTATACGTCCGTCACTCCTGGACACACTGACCCCCAGATTCCTACCTATTTCCTTTCCAGAACTTCCTATCATTCTTTTCCTTAAAAAAACCTCCACACAGCATCCCCTGAGATGACGTAGGCTCTGGGGGAAATTATTTTACTCAGGTCCTCCTGTGTGGAGCTAATGTAAAAAAATACCACTCACATAAAGAAATTGTTTCTCCCGGGCACATGCCCCACCCTCCTCCCCCTTCCGCGACCCCTTCCCCTCCAGCGTTCCCCTTCCACCTTCCCCACATTCCTACCTCCCCGAACCCCACTCCTTTGTTCCCCCAAACCCTCCCGGTTTCCCCTCCACCTTATTTGATTGCCCTCGAATGCATCTGATTTTCGTCATTTATCATATTTAATTAAAATTAATTGAAAAAAATATCATCGGACAACAAAACGATATTTTCAAATTTTTTTATCTCCAAATATACTCAGTAATAGCTTGTTAAAATCGTGATGTTAAACTCTGTATACATACCTATATCTAAAACACGCACTAAGTGTCTTTTCAGAATCAATAACAGTTGGTCCCCCGGCTTACTTATATTCAAATCAATTTACCTATTAATTTTAAAAACAGTACAAAGTTAACATTTCAAAGCGTTTTTCAAACAGAGATTATATATAAGACAAGATTAGCAGATTTAAACTAACAGCAACTAAGCTTGCCTTGTAAATTGTTCTTCATTGATGTTAAACATATCGATATTAGGAGTGATTCTATTTAACAACAAGACTGCTCTCCCGAATGGCATGACCATTGGCAAGTTAGTTCTGCAAGCCAGGAGATAAAACAGTCTATGATCTATATATATTTATACAATATGCAGTTGGTTTAAGGAAAATTCGGTACACCTACTTACACAAAATATAACTAAGTGTCCCTGAAAGAATGTGCAGAGAGGATGTACCGTCGAATAACAAAAGTATAAAACATATTTTCATTCAAAAGCATCAAGGATAAAACTACTTACACCAGCGTATAATTACAAAATATCTATATATACATATAAAAATCTTAAAATGTTTATATGTATATCCGCTATGCAAATGTTTCAAATTTTCTAAATACCTTTTTTCCACCCTCACGAAGGTTTCTGGATTATTACAACCACATAACAATACATCTGAAAAGTTTTTTTATCATTACAAAAACTCTTACAAAAATGTCACAATTTGAAAATGACATTTTTAAAACATCGATTGTTCAATCAAAATTCAATATTAGAATAAACTTTTTAAATTAATGAATTTAATCGAAGTACTCACTTATGGTACTAATCAAAATCGAATACTTTGAATCTAATTGGAAATTATATTACGTACTTATGTTACGTACCAAACTTGATTAATTGTTCTTATAATATACCTACTGAATGTTTTTTAACAGCACGCGAGCTGTTTGAAAATCTGAATGTACCGGGACTGAATATATTGAACGCGGGAGAGGGGAGGGGATCGCGGCAGGGTGGTTTGCGGGAGAGTTGTGAGGGAAAGCGTGAGAGGAAGGGGACATGGGAGGGGAAAGGAAGACGAAAGGGGAACGGGACGAATGGGAAAAGACACGTAGGGAGAAACAATTTCTTTATTAGTGGCATAGCAACGCATTCGGGTAACTTGCTAGTTGTTTATAAATTCGCTTGATATCCATACCAACTTATTATTAAAGGATTTGTTAAAGTCGATTTTAGGTTTAAAATTGGTAAATAATGCACAAAAAACTTTAATTTTACATCATTATTACAAAGTATAAAATGAAGTTGCTCAAAATGTATGTGCTCTTAGATCTTTTAAATTACGCTACGGATTTTCATACGGTTTTCACCAATAGATAGAGTGATTCAAGAGGAAGGTTTATTTATTTATTTATTTGGTATAATATCTTACATATCAAATATAATTAAGCAATGTCGCAATGTCGGCCTCACTGGGTAGCTCACCTGTGCTGAGGCCTCCATTTTATAAAACAAAATAAACTAAAAATTAAAATTTATAATTAATTTAAAATTATGTATGTAAAATTAATTATTTTATTGCTTAAATAAAATTAAAATCGGTATGTATTATAAGTTGTGTGTTTTTGAGTGTTTCATATTGGTTTTGAGTGTTGCGTGTTTTATTTTTATTTTGTTATGAAATTTTGGTAATATTGTCTTTTTTGTTCTTTAATCCATTTTGTAATTTTGAGTACTAGTTTATTTTTGTTTTCTTCCATTTTATTTTCAAGAGTACTGTTGAATACTTTTATACCATGATATTTATTTATTTATTTTATTTATTTTATTTATTTTATTTATTTTATTTATTTTATTTATTTTATTTATTTTATTTATTTTATTTATTTTATTTATTTTATTTATTTTATTTATTTTATTTATTTTATTTATTTTATTTATTTTATTTATTTTATTTATTTTATTTATTTTATTTATTTTATTTATTTTATTTATTTTATTTATTTTATTTATTTTATTTATTTTATTTATTTTATTTATTTTATTTATTTTATTTATTTTATTTATTTTATTTATTTTATTTATTTTATTTATTTTATTTATTTTATTTATTTTATTTATTTTATTTATTTTATTTATTTTATTTATTTTATTTATTTTATTTATTTAATACATGAAAAATCGAAAGTACATATATAGTTTTTTTATGATATTTCACCCTCCATGCTAGGGAAGACCCTGTGTTATGGCGGGTGAAGTTTACAGTTACAAGAAGATGAGGAAGTTAGAGAATTCTCAGAAAATGAAAAATTTGAGGAGTTGTTAGATATATATCACACTTATTTATTTATTAATTAAGTTAAGTTATTAAATAATCTTGTACATACAATGCCGCTAATTTAGAAAATGGAGATATATTATGTTATGTCTGAAAGGTGATTAAATTGATAGAGTGTAAAGTGAATGGGTATTAAAATTGTAATGTATTCCATGTGTAAGGATCCATTTCGTTATTTGTTTTTTAAAGGAATGGGGTTGGCTCAACGTTTTTGAGTTTTCAGGGATAAGGTTAAAGGTTTTAGGAGCTAGGAAGAAAAATTGTCTTTGAGCTGTCGTGGTGTGTAGTTTAGGTACATTGTAGTGTCCGCTGGTTATTGTTCTGGTGGTGTAGTTGTGTTGTAAGAGATTTTTGTTTTTGTATTTGAACAGGAAATGTATTAGCATAAATTTTAGATGGAGTTGCCGTACGTTTAAGACGTTATACTCGATGAGGAGTCGTTTGGAGGGGTATCTAGTCGGTCGCTTGTTAATGACACGTATTACCATTTTTTGGGCTTTTAGTAGAGGTTCGACAATTGATTGAGCACAGCCACCCCAAGTTATAATGCCATATGCTAGTAGGGATTGGCAGAGAGCGTAGTAAACAGTTTTAAGAGTTGAGGTAGTAAGGATAGTTCTTAGGGATCGAAAGACATAAGAGAGTTTGCGGATGCGTGGGGTTAGACTGGCCAAGTGCTGATCCCAACGAAGGTGTTGATCAATGATGACCCCCAGATATTTTATGTGGGTGGCTTGTTCCAAGTTTGGGCAATTACAGGAAGGGCAAGTTCTTAGACAGGAGTGAATTATTATCTTCTGATTGTTGGTAGGTTGGGTTGCAGCAGAAAGACTGAAGGTTAAGAGGTTGTTTTTCCGGCGTTAAGGGTTAGGAGATTATCATCTAACCATTTCTTTATTTGGCCTATGTCGTTTTGAGCTATGTCGAATGCTCCTTTCCAGTTTTTGTGTCTAGTTATTAGTACAGTGTCATCTGCAAAAGATATTAGTTTCCCGGTTATGGGAAGATTACAGAGATTGTTGATGTAGATGAGGAACAGAATAGGGCCTAGAACACTTCCTTGTGGGACTCCGAAATGGATTGGTAAGGGGTTACTTACAGCTGTGTTGTTAATTTTCACAGTTTGCGATCTGTCTGTTAGGTATGATGAGAACCAGTTAAGAGTTCTACCTCGGATGCCTATTTATGATAGTCTTTCTAGAAGTATGGGGTGGGAAACCGTGTCAAATGCTTTGGCCAAGTCTAGGAATATGGCTAAGCAGGAATCACCTTCATCCAGGCTGTTAGTGATCTTATCCGTCAAGTCTAAGATTGCAGATTCTGTATTTAAATTGTTTTGAAAGCCAAACTGATTAGGCGAGAGGATCTTATGTGTTTCAAGATGTGAGACAAGCCTACTTTTAACAATTTTTTCAATGATTTTTGACAGGACACTTGGCAAAGAAATGGGTCTATAGTTTTCAATATTTGTTTTATCGCCGCCTTTATAGATTGGGATAACCGTTGCATGTTTTAGTAAGTGTGGGAAGGAACCGCTTTTAAAGCTTAGATTAACGATATGCTTTAACGGCGTTGTTATAAAGTGAACTATGTGTTTTATTATATAAGGAGAAATATTGTCATTACCAGCAGCACTGTTTGTTTTAATGGTGAGTATTGTGTCAACTATTTCTTTATTGGAGGTAGGGGCTAGGATTAGTTCAGGGTGCAAAGAGCGCTGTTGTCTTACCCGTGAGGTTAAGAGATTTTGTGTTTTGTTTGTTATTTTTAGAATTTTGTTGGCTAAGTTCGTGCCAATATTACTGAAAAAATGGTTGGCGTGATCGGCTAAGGTTTTTGGGTCATCATGGACTTGGATATTTTTCCCATTAATAGCGAGTGATTGCATTTTGAGTGAGGTTTTTTTGTTTTCTGAGATATCATTGACTACGTTCCAGATTATTTTACTGTCATATCCTGACTCTTCAATTTTTTTTTGTAATAGTTTTGTTTAGTTATTGTTATGAGATTATTGCAAATGTTACGATACTTTTTATAGAAGCGCAAGAGTTGGAGGTCTGGGTTGTTAAGGGCTTGTTTATGGAGTCTGTCTCTTTTACGTATACAGAAGATCAGGCCATTTGTAATCCATGGTTTTAGTTTCTTTTTTTTGTTTGAAGCCATTAAGATGGGGAAAGTGGCGTGGTTAATGTGGGCAGTTAGTGATGCAGAAAATTTTTCAACAGCGTCATTGACATTTTCAGAAAGCAGGGTAGATTCCCATTTTTCTTCTTTTACAGACTTTAACAATTGATCCAAATCAACAGTTTTATGGGAAGGATTACTGGCCTTAGAGGGAGAAGATTTATAGTTGTGTAGTTCGAGAATGGTTGAGTAATGGTCAGTTACAGTGGATTCGAATACAACTGTTTTAGCAGTTCGCCTTGATCTAACCATAATGTGATCTATGCATGTCTTAGTAGTGAGGGTGACTCGGGTAGGTATGTTGATGTGTGGTATAAGGCCATGTAGTGCCATTAGGTTTAGGTAATTTGTAGCGTGGGGGCTGGATTCATTTAGGATGTCTATGTTGATGTCACCGATTATGATGAGATCCTTATTTTTTTCATCGATATTTTTTTCGAGAGAATAGAGAAAAGGGGTGACATTGTTGGACTTAGGGGAGCGGTATATTGCGAGGATATTTAAGTTATCGATTGAGATATTAAGGCAATTTGCATGGTCGACTGTAATTTCAGATACTGCATGTTTAAGGTTAGACTTGACATATGCTATGACCCCGTCGGATTGGGACCTGTGCTGAGACGTATTGTAAACAGAGTAGTTGTTTATTGATTTCGGTATATAATTAACGTTAATCCAGCACTCTGAGAGAACAATGATGTCAAATTCATTTCCTAAGTCAGTAAGTGCGCTTAGATATTTTAAACTACGCAACGGATTTTAATGCGGTTTTCACCAATAGATAGAGTGATTCAAGAGGAAGGTTTATATGTATAATACATCCTTATTATAGTACAGAAAAGCCGAGAAATCCAAATATTCAATTCAGGGTGGTGTGAATTTTATAAAGGTTGGGTAATGACGTTGTGTTTCGTTAGCCACCGCAACGTGTGGCCGGGTCTGCTAGTAAATTATAATTTCGGGGCCAACTGCAGCGGGATCAACTTCGGGTCACCGTCCTTTCAGATCACATTTTGTTCTATTTTCAAATAACACGTGAAATCGACCGCATAACTTGGTCAGATGAAAATAAACCCAGTTCAAATTAGAATCACGTAACAAGCGAGATAGGAAGGATATTTAAAATGTGTCTAGGACCTAGGAGTCGAAAGATATTATGTTTTTTTTTAATAAGTACAGCATAACAGATCCAAATGCTCCAAAATTTGTGCCAATAGGACATAAAGTATTTATCTATACCTACTAACAGTTAAAAACCCGCTATGCGGAAGATTTTTGCTACTAGGCCCTGCGGGCGGTTTTTGTTTCGGCTTCGCCCAGTTTGAGTGTTGTTGATAGGAACTGATTCCAAAAATAGCCGTTTCTTCGGATCCACTGGAATCCAGTGACAGCTAGTCACCGGTACAAAGTAACCGCGTCAGGCAATTACGTCATATATAATATATAGACGCGTGGTATTATTATTCACAACTGCCAGTTACAATAATAATCATATTATCGTCAATCTCTCCATATCCGGAGAGATTCACGAAATTACAAATCGAGTAATACTTACTTACGCCTGCCAGGGGATGCTCTTCATGCCAAGCTGTTAATTTAAGTGGCGCCATCTTTGGCATTGCTTTAATTCAGTTTTAATACAAAAGTAGATTTGTATAAAAACGGTTTTGCGTAAGGCGCGGCGTAAGAGTTGTATTCTTAGCCGGATTCTTTAATTTCCACCGTGCAGTCTCTAGGATATTAATACTGTTGGATAAAGATTATATTTTACAAGACGATTATTTTTATTCTGTTTTTGAAGTTCGTCATTATTTTTATTATTTAATTTTTCAATGTGAATACCCTACAACAGTCCAAACTGCTTTCTTCTGGAGCCAGTGAGACTATGGCATCTCCAATTGAGGTATGTTGTGAGGCTGAAGATAGTATGGAGTGGAAGGAGACGGGGAATAGGAAGTTGGGGAAGTTCCTGACTATTCAGATGTGGTCACCAAACAAGGGTAAAGCCATTTCAAGCAAAATTTCAATTTTGACTGGTGGTCTTACACCAGGGTGATACTGAGAGTACCTTCCATTCAGGAATGTGCCGCAAATATAGGTACCTTATTTTATTTTATTTTTTATTTTATTTATTTATTTTATTTATTTATATTATTTTAAATTGTGATGGAAGAATCCCAACTACTCCCGGCCGCCTGACGCCGGTGAGACTATGGCATCCTCAATTGGAGTGTGTGAAGAGACTGAATATAGTATAAACTGGAAGGAGGTGGCGAAAAGGAAGGTTGGGAAACTCCTAGCTATTCAGATCTGGCCACCAAACACGGCTAAAGCCATTTCAAGCAATGTTTCAATTCTAAATGGTGGTCTTACACCAGGACGATACTGAGAGTATTTTCCATTCTGGAACGGGCCACAAATATACCTTAAATTATTTTAAAAGATTAAATTATAAAGTAATACAAATTAATCAAATAAACTTTTACTCTTTTATTTTTTTTTCCTTTTTTTTCGTCGACTAAAGGATTTAAAAAACTCTGCATTTAAAAAAAAAATTAAAGTGATGCATTACTAAGTGCCTAATGCAAAATCATGTGAAAAAAACATTACTTAATGATAGATATAATAATAATAATAGATAACTTGATCAATATTCTAATATAAAAACTCTGCATTTAAAAAAAAAATTAAAGTGATGCATTACTAAGTGCCTAATGCAAAATCATGTGAAAAAAACATTACTTAATGATAGATATAATAATAATAATAGATAACTTGATCAATATTTTAGATGCCTTAACTAAATACTTCAAGTTGATGACATATTTGAAATAACTTTGAAATAAATAAATAACCGAGTTTTTTTTAGACTTTTTATAAACCCAGAAGAACCTATTAGGCCTGTTAAAACTGCTTTAAAATCAAAAATCTCCTACTTACGTACTCCTTTTCGGTTCTGGCGTGGAAAATGAATTTTTTTAGTAAATAATCGCAACACATTTAAATATTTGTGCATGAGCTTCGCAAAATAAAATAAAACCTGCTTTTTGGCGATGTACTTTTTGTAAATAAATCTTAACAGGCGGCCGGTGTTAAACGCGAATTTAAACCTTATCGCCATCTACATAAGGACTGTTATTGTTAACAGCATCAAGATGTTATATAAGAAGATGGATATTTTAGAGCTGTCAACATTAAGATGTCACCTAACCCCTAACCAACATTTTTCTTTTCAAACTTGACCTAAAAATTCCAGTTTCGGATTCGATTTAATCAAAAACAAAAGCACAGTTCAAAAAAGTCACAACAAAATAGACTTCAAATGTGATATTATCTGGTTTCACCAATTGTTAGTACGTGCAGCAATTATTGCTAATTACGTGACAAACTTTATAACTTAATACGACCCATTCTTGCGCAGGTACAGTCACTTTACTGATTTTATAATAACCCCCCCCCCCCCGAAATGATATCTATAGATATATAAATAAAAATTTGTTTGGGGATTACTATATTGTGTAGGTATTGCTATATTAAGCATAGGAAATGTTTGAAACATTCAAAATACCTTCTTAAAACCCCCGCGAAGGTATTTGGATTATTTCAACCACATGACAATACATCAGAATTTTTTTTTAATCATCACAAAAATTCTTGTAAACTTTTCAAAATTTGAGAATGACATTTTGCAAAACAATGATTGTTAAATTAAAATTCTATTTTCAAATTATTTGGAAGCGCTTACATAATAATTTGAATCGAATCAAGAATTATAGATATTTTAAATAGGTACCTATGTTAGGTACCAAATTTGTTTGATTGTTCTTATAATATACAAAAATGAATATT
Organism: Limnephilus lunatus; assembly: GCA_917563855.2. Classification (NCBI taxonomy): domain Eukaryota; kingdom Metazoa; phylum Arthropoda; class Insecta; order Trichoptera; family Limnephilidae; genus Limnephilus; species Limnephilus lunatus. The sequence continues at coordinate 24,332,167 of OU830595.1, read as the reverse complement.
TGTAAAACATAAAAAAACAAAAATTTTAATTAAATAGATTGTAATAGGTGTCACGCGAGCTGTTTGAAAACTGATTGCATATATATATGGAACGCGGAAGGGGGGTTGGCGGGACGGGGGAGCGGGAGAGGGATGAGAGGGATGAGGGATGACATGCAGGGAGAATGAGCTAGTTTACTATAAAATTATAATTTTAAATCGACTTTAAAAATGCCCTTAATAATAAGTTGGTATGAATATCAAACGAATTTATACATAGTGTCGATTTTTTGCACTTAATCACTGGAGCGATGTCGGTCGAAAAATGGACCACTTTGATTTTTCTGCGATTGATTTCGGTCCAAAAATGGACCACATTTTCCTACCATTCGTTAAACATTTATTGTAATTATTTAAAACATTTCCTTGGCCAGCCGTTTATTTTAACATGAAGCTGTTGAATGCTTTATCTATTATGACCATAGATGTGGCAAATCTGAACTTCGTATTAAAATATTTTTTTCCCGCCGAATTTTTTACAGCTGTTTACGGATAAAATGAAGTCCTTTTTCCATGGATGCACCTTTCATTATCAAGCATACCACAGACAACATACAGAAATCGAAAATATTCTATGTTGACCCGAATAAATATCCCTCACGGCAGTTTCAAGTAAAAACACTAAAAATTCGCGCGATTATAAACTTTACGATGGTTTTATATTTTTTATATAAATCCTAGGGTAAAATACAGGTTAATTCATTGGCTATATAGCACTATGACAAGTTTTTATGTCTCCATGTTAAGATTAGAATTTTTTCATGTTGGCGAAAAATGTAAAAAATGACTAATTATTATTTTTTAATTGATAAACTAACGTTTAAACAAGATTTTTATGCATAGCACAAAGGGTAGATAACAAATATTATAATCAATAATTATCAGCCTGAAACACTCATCTACATTGAAAAAATCTTCCGAGAAAAGATACTGGCCGCCAACGGGAATTGAACCCGTGACCATCTGATTGCCGGTCAGCAGCTCTGACCACTGAGCTATGGCGGCTTATCAAATACCCGCCAAATAATTCAATATATACTAGTGTTTCATTCGACAATTACCTATTATTACATTTTTCCAACTGAAAACAACCAACTTTATTTTTGTGAGAGAGGTATTTTTAATACTAAATCTCCCGCTAGGTGGCGTCGAGACTAATTATGTCAAACTTTATTTTTGTATTTTTTCAATGTAGATGAGTGTTTCAGGCTGATAATTATTGATTATAATATTTGTAAAAAATGACCTTCTGGGAAAGCAATCGAGGCAAATTTATTTCTCCCTACGTGATCGCTCCAGTGGTTATACACTTTATAATATTTATAAAGAAGCAGATTTTTCCTTGATGCATTTGAATGAAAATATATTTACACTTTTGTTATTCGGCCGTCCATCATCTCTGCAAATTTCTTCGGGGTCATTTAGTTATATTTTGTGTATTTTCCCTAAACCGACTGCACATATCATATAAGTACGCCTGGGGGCCAATTTTCGGCGGATCAACTGTCATGGAACCCTTTATAATAACTGCAAGCGAAAGAGAAAATGCGTAAAATATACGTGTGATAGAGAGAGGCGTGGGCGGGACCTTAAACTCGCCTATTGCGACGATTTCTGTATCGACGTCAGGTTGGCACCAAACGGTGCGGTGTATCCGCTCAAAAAGAAGAAGATGGAGAAATGTGTAAATACGAATGTTAGAGAGAGTGCGCTAATGATAAAACACGATTATGCTTAATAATTGTGAAAATTTTACTAATATTATAAACGCGAAAGTTTGTATGAACTTATGTGTGTTTGGTACTCTTTCACGCAAAAACTACAGAATGAATTTTAATGAAACTTTACAATAATATAGCTCATACATCGGAATAACATATAGGCTATAATTTATGTTGCTAGCTAGGAAGGGGACGCGGGAAGGGAACGGGGACGCACGGGAAAGGTGATTCAGGGACAAACAATGTATTTCTTTGAATATGGCATTGCAACGCATGCCTGGATCCAGCTAGTGTTTAATAAAACACGACTCGTTTAAAATAGGACAAAAATCTCTTTGGGATTGTCTTAAATAGCATTTAAAGACACACTGTGAATTTTTTCGTACGTATAACTTGTAAAATAACCGATAAAACGTGTTTTAAAATATCGGAGCATGCTTTTCGATTTTTTTCTGTGCAGGTTATTTCATATAATTGCCGTTTCAACGTGGGGAATGTATAGATATATCTCTCAAGAATAACATATTATATTTTTTAGGAGCTTTAAAACTTACAATTTTTAAGGAAAATGTGTAATAAATCGGTATAAATGCGGGAAGCCTAGTCTTGCGTTTACTGTACCACCATTTTCCGAACACCATGTACAAATTCTACCTGGTCAGAATTGAATTAAATAACAGTTGCCACAAATATTAGGTTTGTTAGCTGATTTAGCGATTTTTTTACTTTTTCATAAACATCTAAGTACATATTTACCTATTAAAAGCAATAGAATATTATTTACAATTACTTAGATATGCTATTTACTATTTACATAGCATGAGCTAGGTAAATTAGTTTTAGATTAAAGGGAGGTAGGTTGCCATGGATGTCGCTATACAAATATATAAAAATAATCACGGGATATTACCTTTAAGATGAAGCTATACGTGAAATCACTATTTAGATTAATCTTTACAACGAATCGGTTTACAGTACGAATATAAAAAAATATGCTACGGATAAATTGAAGCTTTAACTACCTTTTCTACGTAACAGAATAACAATAAAATTATTATTTACGTAACAAAAAAAATAAGCGTAAACCACTAAAAAAAAAGTTTTTTCATGACTTTACTATGAAGTAATGTAAGTAACAATTTTTAAAAAATACCCCTTTATGGATAAGACTATTTTTGACGTTTTCTACGTTCTAACTTTTTTTCGTTCTTATAAAATTATGCACAAAAAAAATAAAAACCGCTTTGGCGCTTACGTCAAATTTTTAGAACCGTACTAATTCATACGATCTGCGGCCAACGCTTGTATTCCACCATAATGCCGCGAGCCGTGGCCAGAAACGGACGTGGGATCTGTGCCCGTGTTTTCGAAGTTTTTTACTTGCAATATACGTAGCGGATTCGTTGTTACAGCGAGCATTTTTGGTTCTCAAACAGCGTGAGCTCAAAATGAGTCAGCATCAACTATTCCTGATTTCAACTCTTTTGATGTTCAGAATGTTATATCATTTGAGAAATTTTAGGTTGACGAATATAATGCTTAAATTCATTATCGGTAGGATTAATATTTTAAAAGAATATTTTTTAAATATATGTAGCTGTGAGCTGTTCCTTGAAAATGTCTAATACTGACAAACCCCATTTGCTTGCCGGGGTTTGAACCCGCGATATATATTATATTTGTTTTAATTATGCTCTTTTAGGATAAATTCAGAATAGGTAGATACAAATTATTTATTTTCACCGTTTTTTTAAGTGTGTGTATCCATAAATTGATGTATCTAATGTACAATATTTTTAAACCAAGCTGTGAGTTGTTCCGTCATCATTTCTAATACTGAGATTGGTTTGTTGATTTATTTGCAAAAATTTTAGTTGTAAATGAATTTTACAAAAATTTTAAATGCGGAAATTTGATAAAAGTATATGTAAATTTGATAAAAGTATATATTCCTAGTTTTGTAAAAGTATGTATTAGTTACATTTTGTTAATATATATATACATATTATATTTCACTTAATCAAGTTTCTTTTTATTAATATATGAAGCTGGGAGCTGTTCCTTGATAATGTCTAATACTAAAATTTGTTTGCCGGGGTTTGAACCCGCGATATATATTGTATTTGTTTTAATTATGCTCTTTTAGGATAAATTCAGCATAGGTAGATGCAAGTTATTTGTTTTCACCGTTTTTTTTAAGTGTGTGTATCCATAAATTGATGTATCTAATGTACAATCTTTTTAAACCTAGTGAGTTGTTCCGTCATAATTTCTAATACTGAAATTGGTTTGTTGATTTGTTTCCAAAAGTTTTATTTGTAAATTAATTTTACAAAAATTTTAAATGCGGAAATTTGAAGTGTATGTAAATTTGATAAAAGTACATATACCTAATTTTGTAAAAGTATACATTTGTATATATTTATTACATTTCACTTAATCAAGTTTCTTTTTATTAATACATGTAGCTGGGAACTGTTCCTTGATAATGTCTAATACTAAGACCCGCAATCTCCGGATCGCTAGCTGGCAGCCTTTCCCCTCTACCATGGAGACCGTCGAAATTTTACTTATTATTTTAAAATATTATATTGCATTCATTTTAATTATGCTCTTTTAGGATAAATTCAGCATATGTAGATGCAAGTTATTTATTTTCACCGTTTTTTTTTAAGTGTATGTTTCAATAAACTGATGTATCTAATGAAGAATATTTTTAAACCTAGCTGTGAGTTGTTCCGTCATCATTTCTAATACTGAGATTGGTGTATTGATTTGTTTCCAAAAAAATTATTTTCGTAAATGAATTTTACAAAAATTTTAGATGTGGAAATTTGAGTATATGTAATTTGGGTATTTTGAAAGTGTATGTAAATTTGATAAAAGTACATACCTATACCTAGTTTTATAAAAGTACGTATTAGTTACATTTTGTTAACATATATACATATTATATTTAACTTGAATCAAGTTTCTTTTTATTAATATTTATATGTATTTAAAATAATATGTATTAATAATTCACTTTCATAAAATTTTTTAGATTGTAAATAAATAAAATCAATTCAAATTTTATAAACATTTACTTTTATTAGCATTCCCCATAGTTTGAGGATTCTCGATAATATCGACAACGATCACGTCGCGGCCGCTGCTGGTAAAATAGAATTGACGGTATTCATCCACCGGGTAACAAGGTATGTATAGAAACATCGGCGAACGGAGATCTCGCTGGGCGCTTCTTACGTATTGCAAGCATCACGTCATAGCAACAGTATTTATTTCAAATTACTTGCCTCGTGCAAATCAGACCAAAATATGACGGTTCACGGCGCTTGGTTTTAGATTTAATAAAACACAAGAATCGAAATATTTCTGGCGTTTATATTCCTCTTAATTGTAGGATTCGTAAATCTCATTAAAAAATGTAATAATAATATAAACATTGTAAAAAATATATCCAGTAACTAACTAAAATAACTAACCATCATGTTGTAGGCAGAGAGGACGGACCCACAAAAAACACGGTCTTGGCACACACTCCTTGCCTCGTTCACATTCGTACATCGTCTCATACATGCTCTTCTATTATTCTGACGCTTGACATGGCCCGACTCTATCTGATTCACTTGATCGTGGCATGTTTTCCTCGGGCGTTCCTGACTTCTTCTGCCATTCACATTTGCGACTTATATTATTTTCCTTACACTCCTTTCCCCGTTCATTCGCTCTACATGTCAAAATCATCTTACACCAGCCTTGTATTCTTTGCGGATCTCCACATTTCTCACACGGTCATACATGGTTTTACCACACATAAGCCTCGGGGATCTCAATTCCAGTAAGTATCCTATACTAAATTCAATTTTCAATCGTGAACCATTTATTGGATAACTAGCACCGCTGCCGTAGGTCACCGTTAGTGGTTCGCTACGTTTGGTGACTTAGCAGGGGTTCCCGGGTTCATGGAGTGAAGTGTGTCCAGGACATGGCTGCGAATGCGTTTGCCTACTGTGTGGCAGGTCGGATGGTATGTTTTCTATATATAATAGTGAGCTCTGGCTTATGAAATTTATATTAAAAAAATGCAATGGGTGAGCAATACGCGAGCTATTTGAAAATTGAATGTACCGGGACTAAATGAATGGAATGCGGGATGGGGGGAAAGGAACTCGGGAGGGGAGAGGGGAGTGGTGAGATGGAAGGCGGAATGGGAACGCATGAGGGAAAGGACCCGCAGAAAGAATCAATTTTTTTATTAAGTGGAATAGCAACACATGCCGGGAACTCGCTAATATTGCTATAAGAATGCCAGGGGACCAATCGTCGAGTGATCAACTGTCATGGAACCTGTCTTATTGGTTATCATCACTGCCAGATTCTTAGAAAATCTGCATCCATTCACCTCTTGACATTCAATCATTTTTGATTACTGGCATAACGAACGTAACTGCGAACTAGAGACTAGAGATGGCAACTTATTCAAAGTCGATACGAAGACCAGAGTCGCTCATACTGCCACTGCTTACATCTACTTAATGTGCGGGACATGTGCCGTGCCCACTGCTCGCCGATATATCTATTGCCTATTGCTGGGTTATAGCCTACACTGTACTGGGCAACGCATCAGAATAAACGACATGTCATTTGATATTGTCATATGAAAGAACAACTTGCCTGTTTTTTTTAATTTCAGTTTCTATTTAAGAATTTTTTTGAAGGCCACTTCATTTGGATAGGATTCTAACTTAACTTCGCCTTGTTCTGAGATATGAGGTGTCAAAGTTTGCAAAGACCTGCACTAATATCTATTTATCAAATTCGGATTTTGAGGTTGAATCTTGTGTAAATTACAGTTATAAATATTTATGTCACTAAGCCACTAGTTTTAAGTCAACTTTTATAAGTCTTAGTGATAAGTCATTAGCTATAAGCCTTAGATATAACCCATTAGCTATAAGTCTTAATTTATAAATTTATTACAAATCTTAGTTATACCAATTTTATTTTATATTTATTTGTACAGCGCCCTTGAGGTGATTTCTCACAAAAACGGGGCTATATAAATCAGCCAAGTATTTATTATTTGTAAAGTATTTCAATAGAACATATAATAAAGGAAAATATTTAAATAGGACGTAAACTTACCATTTTAGAACATACTTAAACTTGCGAACAGAACTATATTTAACCAGCTAGAGCATAATAATTCATGGCACAAAACTCTAATGCAATTTTAAGCTAGTGCCACGTCCTATTTAGAAAATTTCCATTAAAATATGATAAACTAAAATTCTTTAACTAGATTACGAACATTCGTCTTTGCAACATTTGAAACCTTAAAACATGTTAAGGTGAAGTTAGAAACCTAACCAACCAAAGTGGTGAATTATAATGCGCCTCTAAATTTATTTATTTATTTATTGAAAAAAATTAGAAATACATGAAAACATAAGCAGCACATCTCACTAGGGCATTCCTGAATCGAGATATGCAGTTTTACAATAATGTAATTTTAAAAAAAGAAACATAAATATACCTAAAATTAAAAGAAATGTAATAATAAACCTACAAAAGAAGCACTGAGTACAGTTATTCAAACATTACTAATTAATAATGATTACAGCTGGGCAGTATGCTCATTGTTGGCAAAAATAACATTATACTGTAAACCAAATATTAAAATATGTAAATACAAGATACCTGTTGTGGCTTACCAGATGCAATAATAGGGTGATCATACCACAGTAGCATTAAATTATTAACAAAAAATAAATAATAATAAACAATTATGTAATAAATTTATATAGTTTATGAAATAAATATAATATATTAAGTAAATATGTAGATATTATGTAGATATATATGTAGATATGTAAATAATGATCAACTTTCAAATACAAACAAAATAGAGAGTGCATAAGTAATGTTAGAACCTTGTAAAATTATGATTATTTAAAATGCTTGATGTTAGAACATTGTCATTCATATATCTACGAAAATCCAACAGGGATGGTTCTGAAAATTATTTTGGTATTTTGGGTTTATGAGCAAAAGAAATGCTTTGGCATTCAAAGGTAATTTATGAAAAAAAAAATGATCCTTCGAACCCTATCCAAATGAGTTGACGATTTGTTATTTTGATCTATTTTACTACTACTAAAAAAAACTCTCGAAAAAGATACGGTCTCACCAAGGAATTGAACCCATTAAATAAAAATGGATAATTGTATCCACTATCTAGATTGCATTTAGTTCGGGAAGCATCTGCAATAGTACCTACGTAACTTCAAACTATTTTTTTTGTTCACATTTTTCGTTTGAGAGTTGTTGATATTGTCTTCAATGATTAAATTGATAAAGGTGTTTAAATTATGCACAACAGATAAACAACCAACTGTAGGTAGGGTAAATGGTAGTTTTCAGTTGTGTAAAATTTAACAAAAAATCACGTTTATTGAAGAGAAATCTTATTTAGCAACGTTTTGATTTGACATTCGATGAAACGAAAAATAGTGACACCAAAAAAAGACAAATACATACATCTATATCCTATAGGATGCTTCGTAGCCTACTGGTCTCCTCTTTGTGCGGTGCTTTGTAGCCTCCCCACTCTTGTCTACTTTACTTTTCTGAAGGTTTCACTTCTACGGCGTGTGAACTGCATATTCTGTTTTTTTTGTAAATCCCTTAGAACGGGTTGTTTCACAGAATTTGAACCATTCATCAAATTTCGAAGTAAATTTCTGTGAAAGTTCTGTTAAAGTCCTATTCAAGTTCTGTTATTATATCAATATGGACAAGTTACTTCACAAATAATAACAGAACTTGAAAATTAACTTGGAAATTTGATGAATTGTTCAAATTCTGTTCAATAACCTGTCCTAAGTATTTTCTTGCATTTGTTTTTACAAAAATCCGATTTTTTTCGTGATTTCAGCGGAACAAAAATTTCACAACCGTTTTTAATTTACCTCGACGAAGCTTAGGTTAAAAAAATTCGTTGTTCAAAGTAAAGTATTTGTTTAATTTATAATATAAAAAAAATGTAATTTTAGTAGAGGCACTGCTGAAAACCAGCTGCTTTCCAGGAGAAATCCTGAATTGTAGCTGAGCAGTGACCTTTTCATCAATAGAATCAATGATAAAAGAACAGAATATATATTATAAAAAAAAAATCTATTGATGAATAAAGGTTTTTTATTATTATTATTATTTAAAACTGAATGTAAGTAGGTCATTATATCGTATGACCTTCAGTGCGTGAGCGCCGGTGAAACGTTTGTAATACGAATTTAAATTTTTAAACATTGGTGGATCAGGCGCACTTGTCCCAAATTCCAAATACATAATACGAATGATCTGTGATCTATCTATATATCTAGTTGTTTTTATTTATTTACTAGCGGGTATTCGGCATGTTTTGCAATGCTATTCAAAGAAAGAAATTATTTATCCCTGGGTTTCCTTTTCCATGTGACCCCCGTTCCCTCCCCCGTTCTATTCCCGCGTCCACTTCTCTTGTTGTGTTCCCCTCCAGTTTCACCGCCTTCCCTCCCTGACGCTTAACTATATGAAATATACACATTTTTCAATCAACTCGAGTGCCATCTATTGTTAATTTTTTTACGAAATTTCATAACATCAGAGATCACCGTTATAGAAAACTTCGCGAGCGTGCGTACAACAAATCATCAAAGTTTTATCGCAATCCGTTGAGGTGTATAAGAAATAATAAAGGACAGATAAAGAAACATTTATTTTTATACCCGCCTAATTAAGTATTTATTTACTAGTGGAGATGTTTGTCAAATTAATTAATTTATGTTGATTTAATTTATCTAATTGTTTATTTTCAGTTGGTTTTTATTTTTTATATTCAGTTTAAAATCGGTACGTATAGTGTATTTCAGAAGTTAGTCCTTTTCGTATACAGATTTTTTTTTTTTTTTTTTTTTATTGTATTTATTACTTGCTGGAGCAATCCCGATGAGTTACAGAACTCATTTTAGGATAGGAGGAAAATTCATGGGTGTGAGGAAATAGTTACAGTTTTACTTGGAAAATGGATATTAAAAATATAAGATTCACATACAACATAGACAAAAAATAAATTTAAAAATATAACAGGTTGAGTGAGCAAACAACAATAGAAAATAATTAAAGAAACAAAGAACAAGGTTATACAAATGTGGATGATTATGATTACAAATAAATGGAAAAGAAAAGAAGAGAAAAGGAAACAAGACAAATGAGACATGATAAGAAAATTTACATAGTTTCATCCTTAAACGTATTTAAAAAATATTCTTTTAAAGCATTATTCTGAACTTTTTTATTTTGCTGGTTTCCCTTGTACATATCTGGAAGCGAGTTATATAGTGTATAGGCAACATAGTTCAGAGAATTTATCCCATATTTTGTAGTGTGTGTTTGAGGTATGCGGATTTTATTGCTATTTCGAGTATTGTGAGTGTGAATGTCTTGATTGTAAAGTGGCTTGATGTTAGTGTGAGTTGATTGTTGAGTAATTTGTAGGATGGTGCTTGTGATTTCATGCTTAGGAAGGACTGTGATTGGAAGAATACCGGAAACTGAATAGATGTCTTTGACATGGGTGTCCCATGGAAGTCCAAAAACATTTCTGAGAGCTCGGTTTTGAACCACCTGCAGATCAGCTATCAATTTCTTTGAGGCAAATCCCCAGATACAGCAGAGATAAGAAAGGTGTGAATGTACCATGGCGTAGTACACTGATGTTAGTAAAGGAATGGGTAATAATCCTTGGAGTCTATATAGTACACCAGTTATGGGGGTAATTTTCTCCTTTACATGATTTATGTGGAGATCCCACGAGAGTTGGATTCATTGATTCACAAATGAATGAATAGTGATACGAAACAAAACTATAATACGAAGCTAAGAAGAAGAAAGAAGAGCCAAGAAGTTATAAGAAAAACTACGAAGAGCCAAGTAGAGCCGTGAAAAGATAAGAAGAACTAAGACAAGCCAAGAACAGACCAGAAAAAGCAAGCAAAAACCAAGAAGAATGGAGAGACGAGAAGATGCAAGAAGAGGCAAGAAGAGACTAGAATATATAAATAATTTATATACAAGAAAAGCCAAAAAGACGATAATATCCAAGAAGAAACAAGACGAGCCGAGAAGAGACGAGAAAATCCAATGAGAGGCAAGAAGATACCAATCAGAGCCCAAAAGAGATGTGAAGAATCAAGAAGAGCCCAGAAGATGCGAGCGTGCTCGAAGAAGCAAGAAGAGCGACTAAGACACAATAAGAACCTAGAAAAAACCAGAAGAAGCAAGAAGAGACAAGAAGGGGGAAAAACACGAAGAGCCAAGAAGAACCGAGAAGAGTCGAGAAGGTCCAAGAAGAGGCAAGAAGAGAAGAGAAGAGCCGAGAAGAGACGGGAAGATCAAAGAGGTGGCAAGAAGAGACAAATAGATATGATAAGATCTAAGAATAAGCATGTAGAGCCAAGAGGAGAACATAAGAGACAAGGAAAAACAAAAAGAGCCAAGAGGTGACAAGAAGAAGTAAAAAAGGGCCAAGGAGAGTCAGAAAGACCCCAGAAGAGAAGAGACTAGAAAAACCACGAAGGTGCGAGAAGAGAAGAGACAAGAAGAGACGAGAAGAGACAAGAAGAAACAAGAAGAGTCAAGAAGAGACAAGAAATAGCAAGAAGAGGCAAGAAGCGACAAGACGAAAAGAAGTGACAAGACGAAGTAAAAAAGGGCCAAGGAGAGTCAGAAAAATCCCAAAAGAGACAAGAAGAAGCAAGAAGAGAAAAGTCAAGATAAGCGACAAGATCCAAGAAGGGACTAGAAGAAACAAGAAGAGACAAGAAGAAACAAGAAGAGACGAGAAAATCTAAGAAGAGACAAGAACGTCCAAGAAAACCCAGAAAGAGACCAGAAGAGCCGAGAATAGGCAAGAAGAATGAAAACAAAGAAAAAAATAAATATACATTTAAAAAAAAAAACACATCATAACGCTCAATCCATTCCTTTGCTCCTGCCCATCCTAAATTCCAATATTGGCTTATTAGGTTGCCATGTATACCGGTCGATTAAACTCCAACCTCCTTCCCATCCTCAGAGCACGTGTTCCTAGTCCTAACAAATCAGTGCCCCTCGGTTTACCGGTCTCACCGGAACAGGAGTGCTCCTGGCTGGGGGTACAATCGTATCGTATCGTATCGAGTATAAATATGTACAGATTTATTTATTTTCTTATAAAATTTACAAAGTATTTATGTATATGTAGAATGAGTGTCCAACAGCTCGGAATTTCCGTTTTAGGACTTTCAAATTCTAAATATTAGTTTATAATGTACACATACAATCAAGGTAGATGTTATTAAATATGGACCTAGATCAATCAAATTGTTTGTGATGTGTTTTATGAGGATCTTTTAGGAATTTTGAGTATGGACAAGTGGAAAGTCAAAATATTTCGGCGTTCCAATAAAATTCAAATAAATGAAGTATTTCTGAACGCATACGAAACTAAAAACTGTTTTAGAAATGTGATGATATACGCTTTAACATTTTATAATTCGGAATAAGCACATAATTTTTGAAATATAAAATTTTTTTGCCAAACAAAAACAGTTTTAAAAATGTCTCATCTTAGGTTTTTTTCTAAATAAAATTACTGATATAAAAAAAGGCATATATATTTTATTAGGCCAGGAAGATAAGCAGCACCGACCTGAAATATTCTGGACCAGAAACTACAATTTATGTCAACAACCACCTAACAATTAATAATAAGATTCTGCTTTCAAAGGTTAAAAGCAAAGCACGGGAAGCAGGTTTTAAATTTGTTTGGGTAAAGGACTGCAAGATCTTGGTGAGAAAAAATGAAAATTCACCAGCTTTTTTAGTCACGAGGGAAGACGACCTCCAGAAAATAACATAAGAAAATACCTACTGCTCATCCGATTATTATTGCATACTCCTTCCTCTTCCTCCACACGCCCGCCTATCCCGCATCTCACATTGCCATCGCATAACTATTATATTTATTTATTACATTCGCACTACATTACCTTATTATATTTTCCTGTTCTCAACTCCTGTCAACTGCAAGATATTCTAACTTTCTGTACTCAATTTTTTATTTTTAACATACTTGGCCATATTTCAAGTGTCTATACATATTACACCTCATATTATGTTCACACATTCTCTGCATATTTTTGTTATTGACACTAAACTGAAAAAGAGTCCCTGCCTCTAAGTATTTTTTATCAGAACGTACGTGGACTGAGAACACAAAATGACACGTTTCTTCGCAGTGTTACGAGCGGTGATTATGACGTGATTGGTATAACAGAGACTTGGCTTACTGATTCTATTTTAGATGGGGAGCTTTTTGACTCAAGATACAATGTTTTCCGACGCGACAGAAGTATCGAAGGTGTAACAATGGGTGGTGGGGTGCTCTTGGCTGTCAAAAAGGAACTCAATGCTATTTGTAATTACTCGTGGTGTTCTACGGATGAAGACATTTGGGTGACTCTTCGCATCCCACGTGCCAATGTATTTACTAGCGTTCATCTTTGTTGTATCTACCTGTCCAAAAGCTTCAATTTCAATGCTCGAATCTCCGCCTTTTCGAATGATCTAGGTTTTAAGCTTTTGAATCAACCTAACGACAAGTTTCTTATTATGGGAGATTTTAACCTTTCTGATATTACCTGGTCTCTTCCTGTGGATGAGGTAAACATGATTCCTTGCAACTATACTTCTACAATAAGTTCAACATTTATCGATAATATTAATTACTGTAACCTCCACCAATATAATGGTGTTCAAAATACGTTAGGAAGAATTCTTGATCTCGTTCTCTGTAATTTCTCGGTACGCGTTGCTCCCGCGAACGACCCGTTTGTTCCTGAGGATACTCACCATAAATCTATCATTATCACTGCTGAGTTTGTTGAACCCCCGGTCATAAAGGAAAACTCAATTAAAAGGCCTTCATTCCACAAAGCTAACTACGATGACATAAGAGACAGCCTGGCGCAAGTAGATTGGAACACACTTAACTTAACCGATTCCGTCAATCCTGCACTATCACATTTTTATAATATTATTAATAATTTGATCTCTGATAAGGTTCCATTGAGGCGTTCTGGTAAACATTCCTATCCCCCGTGGTATAGCTCATCATTAATAAAACTTATTCGCGAAAAGCAGAAATTTCACAGATTATATACTACTTATAAGAACCCTTCCGATTACATTACTTTTTCTAGGCTACGCACCAGACAGAAAAAAATGGCTAAGAAGTGTCATGAAGACTTTATTAATAATGCTGAAGAGAATATCGCCAAAGATCCCAAGGCATTCTGGTCATATGTTAAATCAAAAAAACTATCAGCATCTATTCCTAGCGTATTAAATCTTAAGAATTTAACAGCCGAGGGTGGCCAGGCAGTCTGTGATTTATTTGCTGAATATTTTCATTCCGTCTATGAACCGGCTGACCCTCTGGGGACTTCCTGCCACGACTCCGTTGTTAATCAGGTTTGTGAGATAGGATCAGTTTTTATCGATGCTGATCTTGTATCTAAATATTTAAAACGGCTCGATTCCAGCAAGGGTGCTGGGCCAGATGGTATCCCACCACTGTTCATTACGGAGTGTGCAAATCATTTGTCAATTCCGCTATCAATACTGTATAATATATCGCTTAAGACTGGTACATTTCCAGATATATGGAAAAGAGCCTACATCACACCAATTCATAAATCGGGAACTAAGTGCGAAGCAGATAATTATAGACCCATTTCCAAGCTCTGCATTTTTTCAAAGGTGTTCGAAAACATAGTCTATGACCAGTTATTCCCTGTGGTAAAGAATTCGATCAACGAATTTCAGCATGGATTCTTTGCAGGTCGCTCTGTTGCTACAAATCTTATAACATTTTTAAATTTCTTGTCTGCCTCTATGGATAAACGTGTGCAAGTTGATACAATTTATACTGATTATAGCAAAGCCTTTGACAAGATCAACCACAGGATCCTGCTTAGAAAACTTGCTAATCATGGTATTCATGGAGATCTCCTTCGTTGGTTATCTTCATACATAACAAACAGGTCCCAGGCTGTGACAGTAGGTGGATTTTCTTCCATCTGGAAAATCATTACTTCTGGTGTGCCTCAGGGGTCCATTTTGGGTCCTTTGCTTTTCTCTATCTATATAAATGATATTACTACATGTTTTCACAATGCTCAAATTTTACTATTTGCCGACGATATGAAAATATACCTTCCTATAAGCTCCCATGACTGTTCTGTGCGTTTACAAGAAGATCTTGACCGACTGACGGATTACTGTCTCAGAAATAAGCTTTTTATCAATATTTCCAAATGTTGCAAAGTCACATTCACACGTAACCATAAAAAAATACTGCATGAATACACCATTTCTGGATCTCTGTTAACAAATAAAGATTATATACGTGACCTCGGGGTTATTTTGGACTCTAAACTTACTTTTGATAAACACATTGATAATATTGTCACCAAAGCAACAAAGAGTCTAGGCTTTGTACTGAGAACATGCAAATTTTTCAAAAATACTAAGACTTATCTGATTCTGTACAATTCACATGTTCGTCCTCACCTGGAATACTGTTCACAGGTTTGGAACCCGCGCTATATTGTTTATGTTAACAGGTTAGAAAGAGTTCAGGAGCGATTTCTCAAATTTCTCAATTTTAAATCATTCAACATATACAATTCTTACGACGAAATCGAGAAACATTTTCGAATCTCGAAACTGCTCAATAGGAGGCTTGTCGCTGATCAGATGCTCCTGTACAAAATTATTAACTCAAAAGTTGACTGCCCGGAGCTGCTAAATAAAATAAATTTCCACACGCCGACTAGATACAGCAGACAAAATACCCTTTTCTACATTGATAGATGCAACACTAATTCCAACCAAAATGAATTTATACAAAGGGCATGTAAATACTATAATAATAAACTTGCACATATAGACACACTTGCTGACATATTCACTGCTAGTTGCTGTCGTTACAGAATTTCTTTATTACATTCTATGTAGGTGCGAATAACACATATTCATGACTAAATTCATTGTACCTAATATTATTATATTACTTGCGTGGCAACTTTCCCTTATCCCTCTCCTCCCCTTACCCGTCCCAACCCAAATACCTATTTCGCAGTCTATTTAAGTATTGTTTTAATTATTTTATTATTGTTTATAACATGTTTATCACTTGTTGACTTAACATCTGTATTATTATTTTTTTTTAAATTGCTGCTTAGTTCTGTTTTTATTTTTTCTGTTTTTCTTAAATTTTCTAGTTTACATTCAGTTACTTTTATGTTTCTAAATACCTATCTGTGAACATTAATAATTGGTCTGTTTTTTTGCCATCCTCTTATGTATATTTTATTACTATGACTGTTTATGTTCCTTAAATAAATAAATAAAAATAAAAATAAAATTAAGCAAATGTATTATAAACGTTATCGTCAACTCATTTTTGTCGTTCTATGTAAAAATTATAAATAAAAACTTAAAGTTAATGTTTTTTTTTTCAAATTGCGGCGAGAAAGTTTGGATTCATAAAGGTGTACATTTAAATTATTTTGTTGTTATTTTTTAGATCTGAATATGAAGCGTGGTGTTTTTACTTTCTAACACCGTTTAGAGAATATTTATAACTATTATAGTAAGGGAGATCCAACGATTTCTATGAGATCTATATGAAATTTTCTAAAAACCGAACATAGCCTGGGGAGAATACTTAACTTTGGTAAAGTAATTTTTCGCACTTATTTCTCTATTTTATCTTACATCTTCTGAGTAAATTTCTGAGTAAATTATTGTAAACTATAAATTATTATTATTATTGGTCAAAATTAGATTGGTTCACAAGTGACAAGAAGAGAAAACGAGGTAGACCATTTAGACGGTGGGTTGACGACATCAAAGCCATAGCAGGTGGTACATGGACAAGACTAGCTAATGATAGAGAGAAATGGCGACAGTTGGAGGAGGCCTTTGTCAACTAGTGACATACAGACAGGGAGTCGATGCATGATAAGTGTTATAAATATTGTAAATAATCTAATGTAATTTACTGTCTGAATAAAGGCTTTTCTTACGGTGCTCCAGATTTTATGTCCGGGTTAAATCTTTCCCAAATGAAAGACTGAACCCTTCCACACACTTTTCCATAAATGAATATCTAGTAAATTCACGCAATGTAAGTGCACTATATAAGTATAATAAATACAAAACAATACAAGAACAATACGTCAATCCACCAGAAACATAATGGGAAAATATTTCACCGACTCCAGATATTTTCATATCAGAGGGTTCGGCTCTGATGAAATCCTAACTGGTCCGATAAATCCTACTGATCCCTCAATATAAATATTTAAAAAATCTTTCGTAATCCTACATGTATTTAAAATGACCGACTTTTGCATTTTTATGTACAAATTTTTTGACAAATCTAATACGCCTAAATTTTGAATGAGAGAGCTAGGTATAATGCCAGTAGCCGAAATAACAAATGGTAATATTTTTAAGATTATATATTTTTTTTTATTATTATTATTACTATTATAAATGATTATTACCCTGTAAAGTTACTCTACTTAAGTAGTAATATAAATATACTTTTGGTATTTTTAAAAAAAAGTTGGATTATTGGCGTTTTAAAATTAATAACGTGGAGAGTTTTTTTCCATTCATATTGCATAATTACACTCTACTAACTTGTTTATGGTCTGTATAACTGAATTTGGTTACATATTATTAAGGAGTGGCGAATGAATTTTTTTGTTCATTTAAAATTCCTTTTCCCCGCGTTGAACTACTCCGTTTGTTCAATACCCATACGCGGTACATGTTTTCAAATACCTATCCATCCAATTTTATGTCAATTACAGCATATTATGGCATGATTTATCATACTATATAAACAGATGAGATTATTATCTACAATTTGAAACCAAATCGTCGTCTGTAAACACTCCTAGATGTTTATAAAAACAAAAACATTAAATTCCATACAAAAACATACCCATGTTATCTTAAAGGCGGCGCCATTTCCCCGCGTGCTTGTACTCAGGACACTGCGTTGATAGACACAAGTGGTACCTCAATCACTTATTATTATTAATTCGAATAAACAAGTTCTAAAACTCAACACTTAAAAATAACACGAGACGAATAGATTTTGTCATATAATAAATATTGTTTTAATTATCTAAGCACTTAAGAGGAGTTTACGCCGGTCACAATTTTTTTGAGGTATGGTATATTTTAAAACAGGGTTCGATACATAACGACACACCGCATTCTTTACACATGTATCTCGTTAACTGCATTTTATTATTTGTAAGTCGGCATACACGACATCGTCTGCGCGGTTTATTTGATTTGTCGGTTGCTGGAATCAATCCTGCCATATGCTTAGTGGCATGTTTAGGCAGAATCCGAAATGGACTGAGGTGGGCTGATGTTGTAGGCTGTGGTATTTGTGTAACTTGTGGTTTATATTTCTCAACAAGTTGCATTATAACCGCCAATTGAAAATCTGCTAACGGCTTTTTTATACCTGTCACTTGGGTGTGCAAAATAAGTGCATTCAATAAATACAGGTCAATTATGTGAAAAAAGACTTTTTTATACCACTTTATCGTCTTTCGCATACATGATAAACTGCTCAGCATCATGTCGCCTTTGTCAACAGTTTCCATAGATTTATTGTAATCGATTATACAGGCGGGCTTGTGAATGGGTTGTTTAGTTCGGTGATTTATTTTCCCTGTTTCTTTAAATATGTCATCGTGCAAGGTAGTTAGCATGTGAACATCCCTTTTATCACACCATTTTAATGCTAAAAGGGGACCGCGGCTTTTTGACTCAAATTCACCTTTTTTCAGATTTTTAAATTTGGGCATTTCCTTACGGTTTTTTTTTACTGTCCCACAGGCATTCGTTTTTTCCGAATGCAAAAACTGGAATAACTTTGGGCTTGTGTACCAATTGTCACACCACAAATTGTGCCCCTTGCCAAAATAATCATTTATAAGTGTGGTTACAACAGCGCCGGTTATTCCCAAGTTCTGCTCATCCGTTATTTCCGTGCCTTCTCCACAGTAAATTATAAAATCAAGAATGTATCCAGTTTTCACATCACACAAAACAAACATTTTGATTCCAAAGCGGTGTCGTTTCGATGGAATATACTGTTTAAAAATAAGCCTACCCTTGAAAACAATCATGCTTTCATCTATGCATAGATCTTCATAAGGTATTACAGACTGTTTGAATAGTGTTCGGGTGTGATTTAAAACTAACCTTATTTTATAAAGACGATCTGTAGACGGCGAATTTGAGTCACAGAAATGTAAATTTTGCAATAACAGTTGATATCGATCTCTACTCATGATCTGGCCAAAAATAGGCGAACTAAGAAATATATTTGTACTCCAATACTCTTCAATAGTCAAGTGTTGGTTTCTTGTCATTAGCATGGTTATTGCAATAAATAAATACATTTCTTCAATATTTGTGTCCTTCCATTTATGAATTCTTGAATTCGCACCAAATTCCTTTGTATTGAGAACAAAGCTATGGTAGTTATGTATTTCTCTTACAATTTCATTCATAATGGAGCGATTCAAAAAATGTTCAAAAAAATCACTTTCTGTTGAGTTTTCGTTAAATTGTACAGAAATGCCGGATTGAAAATCATCAAATTCGTGTACTATTGGAATATGAGGTCCTGACACCCAGGAGTGTAGCACTTCTTCCCGTACAGACTCATCAGCTTGAGTTTCTGCTTCTTCCCGTACAGACTCATCAGCTTGAGTTTCTGCATCTGAAATTTCCGAAGGTACAAATTCATCCTCGGACATTTCATAATCAGAATCCAACATCTGCAGTATATTTTCAATTTCATCATCTTCCAAAATATGGGCCATTTTTATTCTTAAAGTTAATTTCAAACACTAAAAACTTATTGTGAACGTTTCCTAATAACTTTGAAACAGTACGAAAAAGAACACGAAAATAAACACGCACTTTTGTAACTAATTTATAACCAAAATAGACATGTTATAAAATTCTGATGACACTTAAATTAATAAAATTTTTATGTAAAGTCAAAATCACAGTTTCACAATACAAACAAACGTTTAGAATACGCGAGATCTCTACAATAAATGTTATCGACGCTTGTCCACTATGATCAATCGGAAACGCATGCGCAAAGAGCGAATGACTACTAGCGCCATCTGTTGACTAAATTATGAACTATGGCACTCAAACGCACGACGACACATTCACTTGATTATCGATGTTCTTTACGAAATACAATTTTATTTTCGAAATATGCCTGAAGATGTCAGCATCGTGATAGTTACACGAATGTCCTAGTGAGCGGGAAAAAAAACTGTTACATAGGAGCGCTGTGATATCGGCAGTCGAAGTTGGCGTAACAAGGTCTGATACGGGCGCGTGTGAGGCATGGACTTTTGCCGTATCAACTGTTGTTACGATCGCGTGGAAAAGGTTAAGTAGTATTAAATAATATATATTTTTAAGTATGTTATGTATCTACTGAACATGAAAAATGTCTAATAAAGGTAGACGTGCTTTGTTATTGTTTCTGACGAGCCCAGTTTGAACGATAACGGCACGGACAAATAATAAGAACACTCACCAAAACTGAGTCATTTTTAATCAGTCTTTGTCATACATTAGGTCACATGTTTTTTTTAACATTAAATACACGCACAGGAAAAAAATCTCAGCGCCTATATCATTTTTGGGGATGTGGTGTGAATTATATTTTTAGGGAAAGGAAGGAGAGGAGGTTCTGGGAAGGAAAAATATATTATGGGTGGCTAGGAATCTGGGGTCAATGTGAGGGACGTATGAATCTATCCCTCCCTCTGCAAATTCAAGGCGGTGCGATGGGTCGCTACTGATTTGTCAAGAATTCAGACTATCCCTTGTTTTTTCCCATAAATCATATCGTTGTTATAATATTACAGACACTAATTGACAGTTTATCATGTTCAGACGGTTATCATTAAATTTCACAATAAATGAATTTTTATTTCCGTATAAAATAACGATAAAACATATTGGTGACTTTCAACATACTACTGACAGCTCGGTACATAATTACCTCATAATTCTCAATAAAACGTAAACAAAGGTATGATTATTTTAATTTAACGTTCGGGGCAAACGATTCAGGAATTTTAAATTAACCCTCGACCCGTCGCGTGGGGTCTTAAGCCCAGGTTTTACGGAAAGGCTAATTATGTACATTTTAAATGTTCCCACAGATTTCTTACGTTAGTTTGCTTCCTAAAATTTATTTATTATTGTTATACGCCCATCGGGGCTTTTACATAGATTATAAATAAGTTTTACAAAAGTTATCGAGTTAGAATTTATACCAAAGATATAAAAGTGAAAAATTTAAAAAAATATATATGTATATATAAGTAGTTTTTGATGATCATGGCGTAAAGAAATATTTTAAACAATATAATACTTGAGTTATCGAGTTAGAATTTATACCAAAAGTTATAAAAGTGAAAAATTAAAAGAAATATATAAGTAGTTTTTGAAGAACATGGCGTAAAGAAATATTTTAAACAATATAATATTTGACAATAACATAATATACAACATTACAATAACACATCAAATCGTTAAATAAATTAAACCCGTTACAATAATTTGTAGGATTCCACAAAGTGTTGGTTTAATTTGCATTTAAGATTATAAAGGGAATCAGCAAATATATCTATAATACCACCAAACTTGTTGCCCAAGTTATGCATCCTATTGGTAAGCGAGTGTGATTGACAGTTGGTTGTGTAAGTGTCGCAAAAGAATGTTGTACTTTGTCTAGTATTCCTTGTCGGTACATAGAGTTTAATAGCAGCAACGATGGCTGGGCTGTCAATAAGGTTGTTCATGACTCTGTATAATAAAATTAGATCTGAAATTGATTATACTTGACACTAGCACTGCAAAAATTCAGTCTGCGCATGTGCGATGTGAGATACAGACTTGTGTTTCGGCATGAGGCTCAAAATCAAAAAAAATACATTGAAAAACCAACTTTATATGTTTTTTCACTGTATTTTGTTGATTTCTTTTGTAATTTTAATTTAATTGGTACAGACTTATTATTATAAGTCTGTACCAATCTCAAATAGTTATAAGTTTGATAGAAGTTCGTTAGATTTTTTTAAAAAGTTTTCTATTAAAAATATTCCTTGTTGATGTTTTACATTGAGAATAAATATCTTTTTTATAATATTTATTTTTATTTCAAATCCAGTCATTAACCTATTAAAATAACACATAAAATGTAAGCTACAACAACAATTTAAACATATTTATTTTTGGGGTCCTCAGCGACCCCGCGCAACACCTCGCGTTAAAAAAAATACGCGACAGACGGAGGGTTAATTTTTATTTCACGGCCTTAGCTGCCCAGTGCTAGGGCTATAACCAGCTATAACATACAGCATTCTTTTGACATCCACGACAGAGCCAACGAGCCAAATGACCCGGCGCCGAGCCAAAATTCTTCAGTTTATTTTAAAGACTTTTGGTGATAATGTTAGCTACAAACGCTTTTGTTCCTAAAGTTTGCTAAAGAGCCTCGAGAGAAAGGCAAAGGTCCTACAATTTATTCTACATTCAATATAATTCTACTGTTTGGTCTCCATACTATAAAGCACACAAAATAAAAATTGAGAAAGTTCAACGTAAATTTTTAAGGTTCATTAATTTCAAACTCTCCATACCCACTAAACAAATTAATGATGTTAACTTAATGAAAATACTTAATTTAACGACCTATCGTGTAGAAGACCCACCAGCGATTTGGTTATATTATTCAAATTAGTTAATGGATCACTTGACGCACCTGACTTAACAAAACTAATAACATTCCGAGTACCAAATCGTGACACGAGACTTCCAGAGCTGTTCTGTTTATCCGTCTAAAACAAACTATTTCATTAATTCCTCAATCCAAATACTACATAAGCTTGGAAATAAATTCAGTTTGCTTGATATTTGCATTCATTCTTTACCTAAATTTATATCAGAAATTTCTAAAATTCTTACGTAAATTTTATTATTATTCTTCTCATATTGTTTTTGTTGTTATTTATTTTATTTTTAATTCTGCTTATATCCTTAATGTTCAGTTTATTATGTTGCTTATAATTGTACTCCTGAATAACTTATGTACATATATATAATAACATGATATTGTAAAAGCCTTAAAGGCGTGAATAAATAAATAAACACTTTTGATCCTAAAGTTTGTTTAAGAGTCTCGGGAAAGGCTTTTGGTTTTACAGTTTGTCAAAGATTTTGGAGTCTAAATTTCGTTCGAGAGGCTCGAGAAAGTATTTTGGTCCTATAGTTCGTTAAGACCATGGATTCTAAATTTCTTTCGAAAGCTTCGAGAAAGACTTTTAATTTTGAAGTTTGTTAAGAACTTTGGATCTTTAATTTTCGTTGGATAGCCTCGGAAAAGGTTTTTGATCCAAGAGTTTTTTTAAAGACTTTGGATGCTAAAGTGCGCTCGATAGCATCAAGAAAGGCTTATGATTTTAAAGTTTATTAAATTTCGCTGGAAAGCCTCGAAAAAGCCTTTTGATTCTGCAGTTCTTCAAGACTTTGGAGTCTAAATTTCCGCCTAGATAAAGGTAGGTAAAAGAGCCTTGATAAAGGTTTTTGGTTAGAAGAGCCTTTCTGAAGAGCCTCGAAAATGGTTTTTGGTTCTAAGAATCTTTCAAATGGTCTTGAGAAAGGCCTTTGGCTTTGGGGTCTGTCCGAGAAATTCTTGATTGCTGAAGTTAATGTCCTGTAGTATTATTTCTTACTCTTTACTAGATCTTAATTATTTCTTTGTCTTTCAGATAACGTGAACCCTACGATGCCCCTTCCCCCTCGCACGCACGCTGTCCCCGGTAGGTGAGAACGAGACAACATGGCGATATCGGCTCAGCACATCGTTGCCTTTACGTAAGTTTCATTAATTGTCACTCGGTTTCAAAACAGAAATAGAAATGGAAACAGAAATATATAAGAGTTCCAACTACCCGCAGCCAATCAGTTTCCGCCAATTTAATCCTCAATTGAGGTAGATGCGTTGTGAGACAGTAGGAAGTTGGTAGGTGAAGGAGATGGCAAAGAGGAGGGTTGAGAAGATCCTGACTATTTAGATCTGATTTCTAAACTGCTTTTTATGTGAATACCGCACAAAAGTCCCAACTGCTCCCGTTTGGAGGCAGTGAGACTATGGCATCCCTAATTGAGGTATGTTGTTAGGCTGAAGGTATTAGGGAGGAGAAGGAGAGGGGAAAAGGAAGGTAGAGAAATACCTGGCTATAAAGATCTGGTTACCAAACATGGCTAAAGCCATTTCAAGTGAAGTTTCAATTGTGAATGGTGGTCTTATGAGCGTTATACACGAGCCCGATTTTCAGCCCGATTCCAATTAGAGACAAAAGTCAACATTTTTCGATTTGCGCGATCGCTATTTTCACCTCTATTTTCATATCTAGGATTTCAATTGTCATCACTGCAAACAGCATATGAACCATACTGTTTGTTGTGATGCCTACTGAAATCTTAGGTATGAAAATAGAGTAGAAAACAGCGATCGCGTAAAGCGAAAAATGTTGACTTTTGTCTCTAATTGGAATCGGGCTGAAAATCGGGCTCGTGTATTACGCTCATTACACCAGAGCGATATAAAACGCGCAGTAGGTACATAGAATTCTTAATTTGGTACGCGGCAGGGTTACCGCCGCCACGCGAACCATTCATTGGATAACCAACACCTCTGCCGCAGATCATCCCAAGTGGTTCGCTAAGATTGATGACTTAGTAGGGGTCTGGGGTTCATTGGGTGAGGTTTATCCAAATCTTAGTGGCGGCCACAAGAGTCCCAACTGCTCCCGTCTGGAGCCAGTGAGACTATAGTAACCGCAATTAAGGTATGTTAGGCTGAAGTTAGTGGGGAGGGGAAGGAGATGTGTAAGTGGAGGTGGGGAAGTACCACGATATTCAGATCGGTTCTCCAAACACGGCTAAAGCCATTTCAAGCAACTTTTCAATTCTGAATGGTGGTCTTACGCCAGGGCGATACTGAGAGTATCATCCATTCTGGAACGTGCCGCAAATATACTACATATTATTTTTAATTAATTAATTGTGAAATAACACAAACTATTCAATTAATATTTCATTGAAGAAGAAGATAACACTAATAATCTAAACGAAAATACGAAAGAGAACAAGACACAGAAAAATATAAAAAGATAATGGTCGCAACAGGGACTCCCTCCAGAACCTCTCGTCTAACAGGGACGTACGCTTTTACCAATTCAGCCATTGCCACTTTCCATCTAACCCATAGATTCTCAACCTTTTTTTGCCAACCGCCCACTTTGAGAATATTTTTATTTCTAGCGCCCCCTAACTCGTGAATTCGAAACAACGACGAAGGGGCGTAATGGGATACCACTGCAGGGTCACAGTTGCCACAACGGAGGGACGTGATGGGATAGGTAAAATATTTTTTTGTGAATGGGATGGGGCAAGATAGGATGGGGTGGGATAGGTTTATTTGGGTCTCCTACCGCCCCCCTGAAAGTCTGAAACGCCCCCCAATTTTCTCTTGGTCTTTTACCGCCCCCATGAAGGTTTGAAACGCCCCGAAGGGGGCGTTATCGCCCACGTTGAGATCCTATGATCTGACATCTAACCTAAAAGCGCATGTCCGTTCTGGGTTCGAGTCCCAGTTGCAACCATTATCTTTTTCTATTTTTCTGTGTCTTGTTCTCTTTGATATTTTCGTTTAGATTTTTAGTGTTATCTTCATCTTCAATGATACATTACATTGTTGGGAATAACCTGCAAAAGTAATAAAAAGAGAGTTGTTCTTATATATGTTTTTGAGGTGTTATGCCGTGTTGCGCTACCTCCTTCTTTAGCCAACGTTTCGGACAGCGTTGTAGTGGTCATCAGTGGATAATGGACACTGCAACGCTGTTCGAAATGTTGGCTAAAGTAGGCGTAACACCCCAAAAACAAACAAATTTGAACTCACGACCTTCGAATCGCCAGCATTACCCCTCGACGACGGAGACCGTCATTTTCAATTTTGAAGAAGTCACACTCGTAGGAACAAGGAATTCAGAATTAATTTAGTTGCATCACAAACATTATCACTGTACTATAAAGAGGTCAAGAGATCAGGTCAACCCAACAATCAAACTTGTTATTACAGCCAATTACATAATTTTCATAATAAATAACAAATAATTATTTAAACTGCTGATAAAAAATAAAAAAAAATAAACATTTATAAGATGTCGAAATGTCATTTTTAATTTAAATATAACAACGTTGCATTTTTCTAACTAACTAACTATCACGCCGTTTCCCCGCAGGGGTAGATAGAGAGGACGGGCCGCCAAACAACTTGGTATTGGCACACTCTCTTTGCTTCATTCACATTCATACATCGTCTCATACATGCTCTATTCTATTATTCTAACTCTTGACATGACACGTCTCAAATTCACTTGATCGTGCCATGCCTTCGGGCGTCCCCGACTTATTCTA
This sequence comes from Limnephilus lunatus, assembly GCA_917563855.2. Lineage (NCBI taxonomy): Eukaryota > Metazoa > Arthropoda > Insecta > Trichoptera > Limnephilidae > Limnephilus > Limnephilus lunatus. The sequence goes on along the minus strand of OU830595.1, from coordinate 24,305,693 downwards.
CCATTCACATTTGCGTCATATATTCTTCATACACTTCTTTTTATGTTCATTCGCTCTACATGCCCAAACCATCTGAGGGTCCCTTTCGTAATCTTACTCGTTACGCTTGCAACAGCCTTGCATTTTTTGCGGATATCCACATTTCTCACACGATCATACATGTCTTCCTACACATACGCCTCAGGGATCTCATTTTAACAGCATTTAGTCTGCTTTCATCCTTCCTCTGCTAGTTCAATGCTTAACTGCCATACATCAGGGTAGGTACCAGCACTCCATTGTGGTTTCGCTTCTTTGGACAGTTTTTTTATTAGCGCCAACGGCATTCAGTCCTCCATAATGGAGTTACCTGCATTTACCCTTCTTTCAATATCTCTATCAGCCTTCCCATCTCTCGTAAACATACTACCCAGATACACAAACTCATCCACCTATTACAAGTTTTCATCATTCACTCATTTTCCTTAATTTATGGTACGACGGCCTCCGTGGTCGAGGGGTAAAGCTCTCGACCAGCAATCCGAAAGTCACGTATTTTTATTTGATTAATTTGGGTTATTTCACCATGTATTCATTAAAAATAATGTATGTTATATTTGCGACATGTTCCAAAGTGGAAGATACTCTCAGTATCGCTCTGGTGTAAGACCACCATTCATAATTGAAACGTTGCTTGGAATGGCTTTAGCCGTGTTAAGTGAATCGATCTGAATGGTCAGATACTTCCTTACCTTCCTCTTTCGTAACTCATTCAGCCTTACAACATTCCCAAATTGGGGATGCCATAATCTCACTGGGTTCAGACGGGAGCAGTTGGGACTCTTGTGCGGTATTCATATAAAAAACGTGGTTTTTAACATTTGCTCCACACAGGAGGCCCCGCGGAAAATAATTTCTCTCTGGGCCTATGTCATCTTTGGGGATGCTGTGTGAAGGGTATTTTTAGGAAAAGAAGGAGATGTATGAGGGGTGGGTAGGAATTTGGGGGTCAGTGTATCCAGGAGTGACGGACTTCTGAATCCATCCCTCCCACTGCGGTGCAAGGCGATATTCTGAGAGAATCAAACGGTCTCTTTCAACCAGCCTCTCCCGATCCGGCCTGCCACCAAGTCGGTGGGCAGATGCATCTGCCGCCAAGACCCTGATAAACCTCACCGCATGAACCCGGACACCCCTGCTAAGTTACCAAACGTAGCGAATCGTTTGGAATGGCTTATGGCAGAAGTGTTGGTTATCCAATAATACGATTTCTTTAATGTGAACATCGGACAAGAGTCCAAAATCGTCTGGAACCAGTGGGGCTATGTTATCCCAAATTGGGATATGTTGTGATGATGAAGAGAATGAGAATAGTCAGAAAATACCTTACCAAATACGGATTAAGCCATTTCAAGTAACGTTTCAAATCTCAACGCCATGGCACGATCAAGTCATCAAATAATTGAGTCGGGCCACAAAATAATATCGTCAATATTTGCCAAAAAAACTAACGTCCACAGACAGAATCAAGGACATCAGAAATTGACTATAATTTGCACTGTGTGTGGAAACCTGTTTTTTTACGAGTTTTGGTCTTTCAAGTCGATATCAACTTCTGTACTTAACCGTACGAATATTTTTTTACACAGATCAAAAATCTCTACATAATTATAATAAATAATAACATACAATGATCTTAGTGGCCGAGTTGATAAAAAAATCAGAGCGTGCAATTCACACGCGGTATTAGTGAAACCTTCAGAAAACTAAAGTAGACAAGAGTGTGTAGACTACGAAGCACTTTTTTTATCAATGCGAAGGATGATTTTTTCCATATTTTTGTCGTCGAATTCCAGTGCACCTTTTCCTATACATTTGGAAGAAGAAAACACAAATACTAATAAGATGACCAAATGTATTACCTATAGGAAAGTGTGCATTAAGGTGGGTCACGACTATATGGAAAAAAAAGTTTCTTGTTTTGATTTGTCTAATAGTTATAAAAGGGTGTTTAATGAAGATATAAAATACACGAGAAGTGGTTAGCCACTTCTCGGTGTACTATAGTCGACAATTTATCTTTATGATCCTGATGAAGCCGGGTGTAAGCAAAACCGGCAGGCGTTAAAATATTTGATTAACTTAGTGGTTTTCGTGTATATATTAACATAATTTAATATGCAGAAATCTTGTATGTTCGGCAACAAACCAAACATAAAAACAAAACCTGATTTGTTCAAACTATGCAACAATGTTACAGATATTTTATCTGCCGAGTATAACCAACGGATGTCAGATTAGTCCTATTGTAGTCAACAAAGCGCGTTATTTGACTGATTAGAATCCGATGAGTCCAATGTTTTGGGTTCAAAGCTTTGAATTTTGTTATATAGGCATACGGAGCTCAGGGCCGAAAAGGCCCTTCTTTTTCATCATGAGTTTATATTAATATTATGGTTAGATACGTTTTTAGATTTCCACGGCCAAAAACATTGACGTTATTTGTTTTTGGGGTGTTATGCCGTGTTGCGCTACCTCCGAGTTGCGCTGATCCGGCGATGTGTCATCGTCGGATCTGCCCTTATGATGGACACTGCAACGCTGTCCGAAACGTCGGCTAAAGAAGGAGGTAGCGCAACACGGCATAACACCCCAAAAAAAAATAACGAAAATATTATGGTTGTTGAAAATATCTTAAAATGAATTTTTTTTTACACAGTAATTGTTTTTGCTCCACATTGAGGCCCTGAGGAAAAAATCTCTCAGGGTGGCATCTTTGGGGAGGCTGTGTAGAGGATCTTTTTAGGGAATGGAGGGAGAGGAAGTCTTTTTTATGTGAATAACTCACGAGAGTTTCAGTTGCTCCCGCCTGAAGCCAGTGAGACAATGGCATCCCTAATTGGGGTATGTTGTGAGGCTGAAGGTAGTGGGGATGGGAAGGAGATGGGAAAGAGAAAGGTGGGGAAGTACCTGGCTATTCAGATCTGGCCAACAAACACGGCTAAAACAATTCTGATTGGTGGTTATACCAGAGAGTATCTTCCACTGTGGAACGTGCCGCAAATATACAATTTATTATTTTTAATTAATTAATTGTAAAATCACACAAATTAATCTGTTATTGGTATGAGGGGTGGGTAGAAATCTGGGGGTCAGTGTGTCCAAATGAATGACTGTCATGACATCCCTCCCACTGCGATGCAAGGCAATGGGTGGAGAGAGTCGGCTGGAGAAGTCAAAAGTAATGATGAGATACATAATGTACGAAGGGCTGTTTCCATCAAAAGGAAAAAAGTAATAATTTTCTAGCATCTCTCTCACACACCGCACCGTGACGTCTCCGTAGACACCTACAATACTATATACTAGCAGTGACGATAATTTTGAAAGTATGGAATATAGTTGCATGGATAATATTGAAGTGTGAGTGAATTCCAAAAAAATTAAAAACGTCAAATATCAATGCGATGATGGTTTTGCTTTTTGTATTAAACATATAATGCTGCAGCTCTTTTTTACACACTAAATAATAACAGTCGAAAACGAGACAATCGGTGAACGTATGTCTGCACCCCCCCAAAACATACAATCATTTTCATTAATCTCCCTCATGTATTAGGAAAATGAAACGCAATTCCCTTCGCCGTTCCTTTGGAGGAAACAGTCCAATTTTTTGTCTCAACATTATTATTTAATGTGTTCGAAAGAGCTGCAGCATTATAGCGATAAGGAACGTATTTGTATTGCATTTTTATGCCGTCACGGTACCGTAAACGTGGATCGTGACGGAAATAATTAAAGCGCTCACTTACTGTTAACGATGATTTTTTAATTTGTAGTTGTAACTCATCTGCGGAACTAATCTCCTGCTGACAAGCTACTTGCTGTAGCTTAGCGGGTGAGAAATTCCAATTGTGTGCAATTTTTTATACAATAATATATTAAATATATAAAGTCCTTCAATAGTGCAAAAGCAACGTTTTCCATTCTAATGTTGCTAGTATGGTATATAAAATCGTTAGTAAGTTGTTATCAACTTCATGGAAGGTTATTTGAGAATATTATATAAAATATAAAAACTAGGTCACAAGGTTACACAGAGTAAGTAAATATGGTAGGCTTATACATAAATGCTTTATTAATAAACTAGCTGACCCGGAGAACTTCTTACCGCCTCAGAATCAATAACACTGTTGTTTTAACTTATTAGCTGAGTTAAATTCAGTTTTTTTATTATGTTAAAAATTACGCAATGAAGCAATTATCGATGCGCAACTGTCCGTGTTATGTTTTTGTCAGTATCAGAGATAGCGTTGTGTATGGGGTCGTCCATTAATCACGTTATGTTTTTAGATAATTAATCAATCTATGTTTTTAGCAACTTTTTAACCCCCTCCCCCCCTGGTGATATGTGGTGAGGTTTTAGACTACACCCCCCCAAATCACATGTATTTTTTTTAGTACAAAGTATAGGACCGTCACCTTTAGAAATCGTGCGTTCAATGAAAAATAAATACACGTGATACCCCCCCCCCCCTCGTGATGTTTCGTGATTTTTTCCGACCCCCCCCCCCCCTTTCGAGCCTCACGTGATTAATGGACGACCCCTATGGAATTATATTTTTTGTGATTTTCTTACTTTTCCGCTTACTTACGGGAATTGCGTTTCATTTTTTTATACGTGTGAGGGAGATTTATTATAATTATTGTATTTTTCCTTCGGAGGGGTTCAGACATACGTTCACCGTTTGTCTTAATAGTCTCTTTGTTTTAATAGTTATTCTGCTATTCGGGGCGGAGACAAATCCAACAAATCAAAGATCATAAAAATTGGTCCAGCCGTTCTTGAGTTATAAATGGTGCAACTAACCTGACGTTGCTTTATATATTACCTGCAATAAATTCATCAGTATGACGGCTTCCATCGACGAGGGGTAATGCCCTCGAATAGCGATCCGAATTTTGCGGGTTCAAATCCCGGCGTGCGCAAGTAAATTTTATTGATTTGTGTTGAATCTCAATTTAATATTTAAAAAATAATTTAAAATGTATTTGCGGCACGTTCCGGAGTGGAAGATACTTTCAGTATCGCCCTGGTGTAAGACCACCATTCAGAATTGAAATGGCTTTGGCCGTATTTGGTGACTAGATCGGAACAGCCAGGTACCTCCCCACCTTCCTCTTTCCCATCTCCTACCTATCCCCACTACCTTCAGTCCCACAACATATCTCAATTGGTGATGCCATTGTCTCACTGGCTCCAGGCGGTTGGGAGCAGTTGGGACTCTTGTGATGTAGATTCACCAGTTTCCCAATTGTACTACGAGTTACCGGACACTGTGTATATCGATCGTCCAGTTGATTAGTCAGACATCTCTGAAAAATCTAAATTAGAGTTGAGTATGCAGTTATATGTAGACGTGTACACTATATCTGGTACAATACTCAGATTACTCATAAACACCACCAACATCTATTATAATGCACTAAAACTTGTAATGAATTAAAAAAATGTTGATTTTTTCTGGGTCACTAGTAGGATATTTCAAAATGTCATACTAATGTACCGGAACGTTATGCCTCGCGGTGTTATTTTATAGCAAATTTATTATGTAAAACATAGATACGTGTAAATAATATTTGATTTATGTGAGTATTCCAATATTGCTTTTCACATTATCTCAAATCTATTTGGAGATATCTGACTAATCAACTGAACGATCTGTTTTATTAAAATTGAGAACAATTTTATCTTGTTTAAATCTTATTGTTTATAAGTAGGTAGGTGTTATGTCAAGGAGATATGAGGCGCCTTAAAATATCAAAACATATTTATAACTAACTGACCATCATGCGCCGTTTCGGATATTTTTTTAACTAACTAACCATTACGCCGTTTCCCGCAGGGGTAGGTAGAGAGGACGGACCGCCCAACAACTCAATCTTGGCACACACTCCTTGCCTCGTTTACATTCGTACATCGTCTCATACAACATGCTCTTCTATTATTCTGACTGTTGACATGGCCCGACTTAAGTATCTGATTCACTTGATCGTGCCGTGTCTTTCTCGGGCGTCCCCGACTTCTTCTAACATTCATATTTGCGTCAAATATTCTTCTTATATCTCCTTTCCTCGTTCATTCGCTCTACATGCCCAAACCATCTGAGCGTCCCTTTCTTAATATTACTCATCACGCTTGCATTCTTGGCGGACCTCCACGTTTCATACATGGTTTTACCACACAAACGCCTCAGGGATCTAATTTATAAACTATTCAGTCTACTTTCGGCCTTCTGCCAATTCAATGCCTCATTACCATACATCAGGGTAGGTACCAGCATTCCATTATGGACGGCTTGCTTCGCTTCTTTGCACAGCCAGATCGGCTGTTCTGGTCGTCTTGCGAACCCTATACAAACCACAAGTATGTCCAACAATTGAATTTAACAGCCACCTCTGGGTTGGAGTTTCAAAATACTTGATAAACCTACTTGATTCTGTGCAAATGATGGGGGTATGTCTGATTGAAAATCTGTTTGCCGTCTCTAATGCACAGGCATTTGTAGGCACGCTGAGACTATTCTACAGATATTTCAACGTAGCCTACTCGAAAGATTTAGCAGCATTCATCGTTGATGTTGTCGGTTTCATGAGAAATTTATATTTATTTCAATTAAACAATGAAGACAAAATTAGCGAAACTCAATCGAGAATCTGACAGAAAAATCTTCGTATTCTATAGGTAATAGAGCTGGAAAAATCAATCACAGATTCTAATCAAGAATTAATTAACCAGGTGGTGTTAAACCCAATACACGACATCTTTTTTCAGCCCGATTCCCGTATAGAGACCAAAGACAAAAATTTTCGCTTTACGCGATCCCTTTTTTCATCTCTGTTTTTATATCTACGATTTCAGTTGGCATCACGGCAAACAATATGGTTCATGTGTTGTTTGCAGTGATGACAATTGAAATCGTAGATATGAAAATAGAGATGAAAATAGCGATCGCGTAAAGCTAAAATTTTTGTCATTGGTCTTTATACGGGAATCGGGCTGAAAAAATATGTGGTGTATTGTAGGCATTAGTAGATTTTTACGGTTAGATTATTTACATCTTCTTCTTAATCGATTATATTCTATAATATTTTTGAACCTTACAAAGCCGATATATAAATTCTTATCTCTAAGATAACACATGTCTTATCTTATTAGATAAATATATATTTAGATAATACAAGGCATTGTTACGGTGGTATCGTACAATTTTGAATCTAAGACAATTAAACAATTAAGATAATTATTTTCTTGGCCATACTTGTGTAATTGCAACTGATTAATACAAAATCTAAAAGGAATGTTTTCAAATACAGACAGGCGATCAAGTATTTCTATTTGTAATATTTAACTAAAAGATTATGTACATAATGTTGAGGGATGTACTTGACTTACTTTAAATCAGTGATTTCTGACATTATTTGGGCGATTACTCGGCTGAGTGACCAGTGACGACATGCGGAAGATTTTTTTTATTTTGATTTTTAAGAAAATGGAAAACTAATTCGATGGTACATCCCCTCTGCACATCCCTTCTGGAACACTTAGTTGTATTTTGTGTAAGTAGGTATACCGTATTTTCCCTAAATCGACTACATATTGTACATAAGAACGTCGGGGGCGAACTATCGGGGGATCATCTGTTATGGAATCGTCAGTTTTGAACCTAATCGCTTCTGTCCACTCGGCCACAAGTCACGAACGTGATAAGCGTAGAATGGGAAAGAAATTTTAACGCATCTATTGTATGCGTTCATCACTTATTTGTTATCTGTATTTGAGTTCATTGCACCAACAGTGCTTATTTAATATGAACAACTAATATTATTTTCATAGTTACGTAAGTTTTAAAAACAAATATTGTATCTACATTCCTATTGAATATTACGATTTTAGATTTTCTCGGCCAAAAGTATTTCGTTATTTATTTTTGGGGTGTTATGCCGTGTTGCGATATCTCCTTCTTTAGACAATGTTTCGGACAGCGTTACAGTGTTCATCACCAGGGCAGATGTGTTATTAAAAATCAGATTACACGTAAACTGCCCTGATGATAGACATAAAGCTGTCCGAAACCTAGGTGGACCACTAATTAAAATTGTTAAACATAATGTTTTTATATATTTTTTGTCACAATGCAGATTTTATTTAAGTACTTAATAAAATACATACTTTTTAGTTGTATCTATTATTATCAAAATTTATTTATGACTTCTTGTGACTTAACCACGACTATGTGAACCCCCCCCCCTGGTGCCAAAGCTGGATCCGCCCTTGTAAACAATTATGTTTAGAATGTACTTGCAGCATTTCGTGTTTTAAACTAGTTGAAATACGACATCTGATACATCAGTACGTAGAAAAAGCAATTGCAAGCCATAGAATAGCACAAAATTTTTTCAGTAGATTACTTATGGAATCGAAAGATACAGAATCGCATCGCAATCGCTGGAGACGGTCAAAATGCTTGCCATAGACAAAAAACTACGTGCTTGTGACAAGCCGCTTGATGGTGTCCAATGCTCTTTAGGTCTGGACCAAAGATCACGGGTTCAAAACCCCACGTAACATAAAACAAGAATTAATATTTATGCATGTAAATTTAATTAGATTTTTTCACCTACAATTTGAATAAAATATTCACAGTTAAAAGTAGATTATGTTTTTAAAACGTTTGTTTGCAATCCTAGATCGGTTTGTATTTTGTATTACAAATAAACATTAATGTTATAAGGAAAGTGGATGGCTAGTGGCTATTGGTTTTAATGAGACAATTTAGGAGGCGGGTATGAGTACCGCCAACAACCAACATCCCTGCTATAGGTTACCCTAAATTGTTCGCAACGATTGGTGATTAAGCAGGGGTGCCCGTGTTCATGGTGTGAGTTTTGTCTAGGTATTGGTGGAACACGTGTTTGCCCGACTACTGCGTGGCGGGCCGGATCGGCAGAAACTGGTTGATGGAGACATTTTACCTCTCCAGCCGAATTCTCTCAACCAGGGATGGATTCATAAATTCGTCATTCCTGGACACATTGATCATCAGATTCCTACCTACTCCTCAAACCTTTTTACTTATCAGAACTTCCTCACCTTCCTTTCCTGAGAAAGACGCTCCACACAGCTTCCCCAAAGATTTCCTTCCCCAAAAAAGACTTCCAGATTCTTCAATAGTGATCAGCTGTTAATCCTTTGCAAATCTCGGGTTCGACCAACAGTTGAATTTGATAGCCAACTCTGGGCTGGAGCACTACAATACTTGATAAACCTACTAGATTCTGTGCAAAGGAGGGCTGTCTTTCTGATTGATAATCCGTTGTCAACAGACCGATTGCCGTGTGTAATGTACAATGCTGAGACTGTTCTACAGGTATTTTAAAGGAGCCTGCTCTAAGAAGGTGAAGTGTTGATCCTAGGTGCAGTGGTGCACGTGCGTGGAAACTCGACGGACACGAGCGAAACACCCATTCACAGTTGAAGTTAGCTTCATGAGAACAGGTCGTTTTTTCAACTCGTTTTTATGCAAGTCGTCTAGTCTAGTCTATTTTGTTGGCATCTGTTTTGACGGCACCAAAAATCATAAAACGTACGTTCATTATCCTAATAATGCTTCAGCTCTTTCATACACATTTAATAATGATGATACAAAAGATGACAAACACAATTTACGTGTGTCTGTTTTCTACAAAGTACTACTTATTTCCTTTGGAGGAAACATAATAAATATCGTATTACGGCTCACCTACAGCGAAGGGAATTTCGTTTCATTTTCTTTATACGTGTGAGAGAGATGTGTGATATTGATTGTATATTTCCTTTGGGAGGGGGGGGGGGGGGGTGCAGACATTCGTTCACTGTTTGTCTCATTTTCGACTGTTGTCAATTAGTGTGTAAGAAAGAGGTAGGTACCTATGTTCAATTTAAGAGGCGGGAATGGGGACCGCCGCCCCGGGAACCTTTATTGGATAACCAACACCTCTGCCATAGGTCACCCCAAGTGGTTCGCTACGTTTGGGGATTTAGCAGGGGTGCCCGGGTTCATGGGGTCAGGTTTGTCTAGGTTTTGGAGGCGGATGACCAGGACACACTGAACCCCAGATTCCTACCCATCCCTTAAACCCTTTTCCTTCCCAGAACTCTCCTCTCATTCCTTTCCTAAAAAAAACCCTCAACTGAGAGAAATTATTTTCCTCAAGGCCTCCTGTGTGGAGTTCATGTAAAAAACAGTTAAAGAACAAAAGCAAACCCATCAGCGCCTTTACGTTTTTGAATTTTTGGAATTCACTCACACTTCAATATTATCCTTGTAACTGTATTCCATACTTACAAAATTATCGTCATGGCTATCGTATTGTAGGGGTCTACGGAGACGTTACTGTGCGGTGTGTGAGAGAGATACAAGAAGATGATAACGTTTTTCCTTTGGAGGGAACAGACCTACGTACATTGTGTATCTCATCATTTAAAAGAGCTGCAGCATTATTGTGATAAGACTGATAAGTAAACATCGGATTATATGCACTAACAAAGTGCCAAAATATGCATGCAATTATGCACTAAAAAGGCCGAAATATGCACTAAAAACTCTTGATATGCCTAAAATATGCACAATGCGAAATATTCTTAATATTATGCATAGTTTTTGTGACAATACACAATTAAGTATTTTTCCAAATTTTCGAGCAAAAATTTTTGATGTTTGTCACCCAAAACGCCGAAAACGACTTCTCTACGTCAACTGACGTCATCCGACAAAATTTTAAAAAATTGGCGCCATTTCTGGAGATACCTGTTTATGTATGACCTGTGCCGTTGATGTAGACATTAATGTTCTTCATGTCTTCAAGACTCGGATTTTTAAACAAAATAGCATCTAACTTTTCACGAATCTTTTCTGATATTGAATTGGGAAGAGCGTTGGCGAGTTCAATCATTGTTTCCAGTATTTCTATAGCTTACCCCCCCCCCCCCCTTCAACCTCCCCCCTCAATCTAACAATCAAACACGCGCTGTAAATCTTAACTATCAAAGTGATCTCCATAGCAACCTAAACAAATAACAAAATGACAGCGCATGTCAAACAATAACGTAGTAACGCTTTGCTTTTAGTCTGGACAATGAACGTATAATTATATACAAATTTCATAATGCCAGAGCTCTTAGTAATAGCCTATTCTGATGTATGAGCTATATTAGATACTGTAAACTTTCATTAAAATACATTTATTATTTATTGCTTGAAAGAGTAACAAACATCCATACATCCATACAAACTTTCGCTTTTATAATATAAGTAGGATAAGATTAGTAGGATAGGATTAGTAGGATAGTAGGATAGGAAAGGATGTACATTTTTTACTTAATTTTTATTTATCTGCTACCGGTTTCGACACATCTGTGTCATTCATTAGCAATCTTAAAACTAACTTAAAAATTGATTGGTTTCAAATAATGTTACCTTAGTTTCACTCCAACACACGCGCCCCCTAGTGAGACATAAATACACGCGTGTCATCTATCAGATGACTGTTCACTTATTTGTCAAAAGTGAATATATAATTGTTTTTTCGCAATTTTGCTGAACTGTAGAGCTAGGCGAGCTTGGGGAATACTAGGGCGGGGGACCAGGCTCCCCTCCCTTCATCAAACTTATGACGAAAAAACAGAACTGGTCATCTGTGAGATGACGCGCGTGTATTGGAGTGTTAAACACAATTCTATCGGTAATATCACTAACGTCAACGTCCATGGCGTTATATCTCCCGATCTATACGTTTTTTACCATCTATATACGGGATTTACTTTTTACTTTATCGTACAAGGTCCGTATAAACGAGTATTACGTCAATAAAGGGTATTAGATAACTTAGGTATCATAATTAGATTACACAAAGCTGGCCTTACACTCGTAAGTAAATTTTACGACTTACGTAAGTTTTTGATAAGTTACTCACAAGTGCGTTTACGGTTACCCGACAAATTATTATAAAATTATAATTTTTTGTGCATTATATACCAATTTCATTCATAAATTGACTTAAACAATACCTTTAATAATAAGTTGGTGTGAACAAATACAAAATGCTGTTACTGAGACAGTTCAGTTATGTACAATAAATACTGTATATTTCTTAGTTAAAGTAATATATACCTTTTTTGTTTGTTAGTAAAAGAAATAAATAGTATTTATATTTTATTTAATCAAAGTGTAATTTTTAAATTGTATATGTAAAAGCCCCGAAAAAGGGCGTAAATAAATAAATAAATAAATAAATATCAAACGAATTTATTTACAATGTCGATTTGTTTGTACCCCTGCTAAATCACCAAACTTAAGCCGCAGCATTCCGAATTTCAACTGTTTTATAATATATTTCTCTTGAACACTTTAAGTTTTTTAGTTTCTAAAAAATATATGTTATTTTTGAAGTTAATATCTGCGCCCAAACGGTAATTATATGAAATTCCCTCGACAGAAAAAAATCGCAAAGTATGTTCCAAAAATTATTATAAACACTTTTTTTTCTGTTATTTTACAAGTTATATGTATGGAAAAATTCACAGTCCTTCTTTAAATGCTACCTATATAAGAGATTTCCCGAGAGATTTTTGCTGTATTTCAAACGATTCATGTTTTATTCAACATTTTCACAATTTTCGCTTAAATATTATCGTTTTTAATTTAAGCGCGCTCTCTCTAACATTCGTATTTACATATCTCCTCTTCTTCTTTTTGAGCGCTTACTACCGGGTCTTAATGAACCACTCGAGCTGACCTGTGGTAGGTGTGTTTGTTATCCAATAAACGGTTTCCGGGACGGTGGTACCCATACCTGCCTCGCAAATTGTCATCAAGCACTATAAAATCTCGAACGAATTCCCATTTAAATAAAATTAATATATAAATTCACCTATCCTTTCTTCATAATTTTAAATGATGGCCTAGAACACCCTTATAGGTTAAAAGTCATAAACAATTGAAAAAAAAATTATGTGCAGTTCACACACGGTAGAAGTGTAACCTTCAGTAAACTAAAGAAGATAAAAGTGGGGAGGCTACGAAGCGCCGCAAAAAGAGGAGACCGATTATTCTATCACATTCTCTCGCACAGAGGTTCCCAAAGTGGGTGCCGCGGCACCCTGGGGTGCCGCGGACAGTGGTCAGGGGTGCCGCGAGGCGCCCCTGATGTCTCTACTAAAAATCAAAATTGACATGAACGAATACAAATATTTTATGGAATGGAAAATCACCCGCGTGGCCAGTCCGCGCTCTGGGAATGGATTGGGTGGGAGGCACAGCAGTGGGGATACGGTTGTGATGCTGCGCTTGCAGCGGCCGTGTGCCGCATTCACTTGTAGTTTTTTCATTTAAGATTTCATTATTCAGGAAAAAACTACAAGTGTGGAAGAGAAAAATGGGTGATGATGGAGGCAAAGATTGTTTTCCAATATTGCAACAGTACATGGCCCATAGCGGAGTTAAGGTTTCAAAAACTTGCTGACCCTTTTCACAGAGCACCTATCACAGTTAACTGCCAAGTACTTCGCGGAAGACCAAGTGGAGAAGTTTGTATGGATCCAAGATCCATTCCGTGCTCAAGCTCCCCAAGATTTTACTACGCAGGAAGAAGAAAATTTAATTGACCTCTCGACCGACAGCAGCCTAAAAATAAAATACGCTTGTTCGGATTTGATGGAGTTTTGGATATCAGAAATCAGTATCCGATTCTAAGTGGAAAAGCTGTAAGGATCCTCATTCCCTTTTCTACTTCATATCTGTGTGAAGCTGGATTTTCAGCGGTTGCGGTTATAAAGAGCAAATATCGCTCAAAAATAAATGTGGAAAAAGAAATGAGGAGCACTCAACGGTTTTTGTACTTGTATTATATTTGCATTTTCTTTGCAAGTTTTCCTATAATAAATGCACTTAGGTATTCATTCTACGAGTTGTATTATTCAGGGTGGGGGGTGGCGGTAGCTAGATAGATCCCGAGGCTACCACAGATAGACATTATATGACAGGGGTGCCGTGAGAAAATTCAAATTTTCTAAGGGTGCCGCGACTTGGAAAAGTTTGGGAACCCCTGGCCTAGAACACCCTTATAGGTTAAAAGTCATAAACAATTGAAAAAAAAATTATGTGCAGTTCACACACGGTAGAAGTGTAACCTTCAGTAAACTAAAGAAGATAAAAGTGGGGAGGCTACGAAGCGCCGCAAAAAGAGGAGACCGATTATTCTATCACATTCTCTCGCAGGCTAAATCTTATAGATGTAAGTGTCTGTCTCTTTTTAGTGCCGATTTTTCGTTTCATCGAGTTTAAAATCACAGCGGTGCTAAAGAACTGTTCACTTAAAAAAATTTATAGTTCTCCAAGAATTCTTGATACTTCATTCATGAAATTGGTCGCTAGTGTGGAGGGCAGTTAACCACTTCATAACACGAGAAAAATCCTAGTTATTTTTAGATCTATAGCCTCGACACCTGAAGTGTGCAATAGTGGGAAGCCATAAATCCATCTTATATAATAAATGTTAAGGTTAAATATGCTTGGCGATTTAATCCAATTATTACGAGTATTTGCACCGAGGTCAGTTTGTTATGAGATTTACACTTTAAATCGGTTGAAGCCGGTGGATCTATAAATCTATATGACACCACTTGATTTGGTAAAAGTTAAGAGGAATACACAAGCCAAAAATAAGTGTGTGCCTTATATCACCATGAATAAAAGCTTTTTTTCAATCCCGCAATCTCGCAAATCCGTGGGATCAAATATTGTTGAACAATGAATATTGCAACTAAGGTTTGCAATCCAGCAATCTCACGTCCCGCAATCCCGCAAATCTGCGGATCAAAGTAATATGGCTGGAATCCCGCAATCTCGCGTCCCGCAATCCCGCAAATAATATGGCTGGAATCCCGCAATCCCGCAAATCTGCGGGATCAAATTAATATGGCTGGAATCCCGTAATCTATATATAGATAGAGTGATTTGTGAGGAAGGTTTAGGTATATAATTTGTCAAAGTTTTATGTTTTTGGTGAAATTGGTTGAAATATTATAATATATAAAGGAAGCGAGCTGGCAAGTGGGCGGAGTGGATTTGTTATGTATGCAAATTAACAGATGGCGTTGGTTATAAAGGTTGGGTAATGGCGTTGTCAGTAGATGGCGTTGTGTTTCGTTAGCCACAGCAACGTGTGGTTGGGTCTGCTAGTTTTCTAATATTTGTTTTGTTGTTTGTCCCTAGGCGGCACAGAGTGTCAGCGCCCAGCTTGGTATGTTGGGCGGCTTTGCGTGGAGGACTGGCCCGGTTGTTACCCGCCCTGCTTGCCCTATGGACCAGACTGCCAGCCTTTCTTCAATTTGTATCAGGTAGGTAATTATTTTATTGAAAAGAGCATTCCATGACTCTTGGAAAGGATCATTTTGGGAGGCGGGTATGGATATTTATTGGATAACCAACACCTCAGCCAATAGGTCACACCAAGTGGTTCGCTCCGTTTGGTGACTTAGCAAGTGTTCCCACCAGTGGTGGTCCATGAGTTTTCAGTGAGATAGAGTGCTAAGATTGAAAAATACGATGTTATTGATGTTGTTGTAGCTGAAAATGATTTTTTTTTCAAAATTTAATATTTTGTATAAAGATTTTCAGGATGCTTTCAGTTTGGGGATGCGCCGCATCCACATTTCAGTATATCTTCATACAAAAAGGGTAAATTTAAAAAAAATATATATAATCGGTTTCAGCTACATCAACATCAATAACGTCGTATTTTCCAATCTTAGCATTCTAGCCCTCTGAAAACTCACGGACCGCCACTGGTGCCCAGGTTCATGGGTGAAGTTTGTCAAGGTCTCGGCGGCGAGTGTGTTTGCCCACCTGCTGCGTGACGGGCCGAATAAGTCACTGAGGGAGACCTAACTTAGATCTCTCCATCTCGCCTTGCACTGCAGTGGGAGGGATGGATACCATACATCCGTCGCTTCTGACACACTGACCCCCAGATTCCAACCTACCCCTTATACCTTTTTCCTCCCCAGAATTTGCACTCCTTGCTTTCCCTAAAGGAACCCTTCATACATCATCCCCAAGAAAGACATCGGCCCTAAGGGAATTCTTTTATCCTTAGGACCTCCTGTATGGTGCTAATGTAAAAAAAAAGTTTGATAAAAATAATTACTAAACAGTCAAGCATAAGTGATATAAGTATGTAAACGGTCAATAGGCCACTTGCGTCACATTTAAAAAAAAAATTCCGGTTTAGGCAAATATTCTAAGACATTCCGTTTTTTTTATAGTATTTTTGAAACCCTTGCGATTTTTTGAAAATTTCTATCTGAAAAATCGGACCATTTTTTATAAACCGGAAGGACGGGACATAATTTTATGGGTTCGAAAAAAAATTACATAGCCGAAAATCATTTAAAAAAAACGACGCATTCCACAGTTAGGCACAGGTGAATAACGAGGCATACCAAAAATATTACATCTCATAAATATTTGTATCCTGATCCATGTTATTGATCATTAATCATTAAAATATTCAACGTTTACATGTGACTAAATCCAATGTAATAAGCTTGTACTTGTAAATTACAATAATTATAATAATATATTTTAAAAATTGATTTTATTAAAATCAGCACTTTTACCATTATTCTCCCAAGCATCTATACGAGGTTCACTTTATACACCGCCATCTTAAAACATCAAAACAAACATAAGTTCGCAAGGTAACAAACAATAACAATGAACAAATTGAAAAATTTGCCAGAAATCAAAATGTTACCATAAAAAAAAAATTGTGTGGAATTTTACAAAATTAATTGAATATTTTGGAGACGGGACATTTTCATGTAGTGACGTCACGAGCCCAAAAAACGGATTTATTTATTAAAAAAAAAAAACCATAGATTTGTAAAAAAAATGTAGTAACATTTTCGGAATCGCAGTAGAAAAATCTATCCACACGATTTTTTCCAAGTCATTATGAAATCCATATAAGTGGCCTATTATGCAGACACTGTTAATTGTGGCGTTTTAAAATACTGGATTCTCACTTTCGTAGCATAAAATATTACAATAATATCTTCAAGCAGTATTCTTGTCAAGACCGGGAGGCGGTGCCTTGGGTCACCCCAAGTGGCAAGCTACGGCCGGTGATTAAGCAGTGGAGTCCGAGTCCACGGGGTGATGTTTGTCCATGTCTTGGCGGCGGATTCATCTGCACACCAACTGATCGAGAGAGATGATGGTTGAGGGAGACCCTTTGACCTCTCCAGCAAGACTCTCATGACTCATCGCCTCGTACCGCAGTGGGGGGAATGGATTCATACTACCGTCACATACACATTGACTCCTAGATTCCTACCCACCATTCACACATTTTTCCTTCGCAGAACATCTTCTCCTTCATTTCCTTAAAATACCCTCTACTCTTCTATATACCTAGGGTATGCAAATCCTGCACCTTTTTCAAATCCCGCAGGATTGCTGGATAGAATTTAAAAATCCCTCGGGATTTGTGGAGTTTTTACTAAAAGGTAGCAAATTGAAATAATCTTAACATTTAAAAATTTAAAAAATATATATTTGTTATCATATATTTATTATAAAAAAATTGTTAAGTATATGTATTATAAATTGTATGTAAATTCTAATATGCAATTGTTAATGTTCTCCAAAAAGACCTCGAAAGAATTTCAAAATTGTGATCGCCCGAAAGAAGCTATTTACGTATTCTGAAGGCAATTATTGATGTAATTAAATGTAGTAAATTTAAAATATTATATCTAAAATAAAATATCTAAAATATAAAAATCCACAGTTCCGAACTCCTGCAACTTGCAGTGGGAGGTACTGAAGGTACTCGTACCATCGAAACAGCGCGCTGCGGCGCATTGGAACTCGAAACATACTAAGGTGTTATTAAAAGTTATTATTGCAATTTTGCAAACCTATGATCACCTTACTTTAATTTTTGGTTGTATACATTTTTATATTATGTTTGTATTCTTTCTTATCGTAACTTATTGATAACACATATCTCACTGTACTTAAATTTATATATTTTTTTGCTCATATCTTTATTTCATGTATATGTTTTTATTTCCATCATAACTTGTATATAAAAAAGTTACGTTTATAAAAAAAATAAAATATATATATATGTATATATATATATTTTTGTCATAATATATTGGGTATATAAATATGATATTGATATCTTGAAAGAAACCATTCCCTTGTTAAAAATATTATGAACTGAATATACAATTTGGCTGTCCTGAAACGGGTATCCTTCCCAGTTGGACAGACAAAGTATCATTTTCTAACTTATTGTAATATGTATGCATATAAATAAATAAATAAAAATAAATTATAAAAATATCATTGAAAAGGTAACACAGTAAGTCATTTATGAGAACTTTTCGTATCAATCATTTCTATTACTCATAAGAATAATTTTTTTCAATCCCACAATCCCGCATATCACGTACCTACATGAAAATCCCGCTAACCCAAAATTTAATTGTTTTCAATCACATAATCCCGAAAATCTCACAAATCCCACAAATCCCGCAAATCCCATAAATCATAGATTGCAAGCCTCGTACACGCCATTCACAAAGATATGGGAAGTTATTTTCCTCAGAACAGGACCTCTTCAAAATTATTTTAGAGGATACGTCATGGTTGCTGAAAAATTTGAAATAACAAATATTTTACCAAACTGTTGCTGTCACTGTCAACTGCACCTCAGGCTGATAGTACCTATCGTTGTCTTGTATTCCCCATTTTTCTACTTCAATACTGGATCAATTTTAAAGATTTTTTTACTAACTGTATTAGAAGAAAATATTTTAGTGTCTACATTTTTCTTTTTTAAAAAATACATTGTCTAGTAACTAGTTTGTATACTGAACGTCCTTTGATGGTGCTCAAACCAGACAATTTGAACAATTTTTTGAGTGTCCTAACTCCTATAAGAAGTAACTTTAAAAAAAAAGCAAAACGCACTGACTCGCTAGTGGTCGATATCTATATTGTATTAAAAACATTTGCACTAGTGTCAAAATCCAGAGAGGAAATTGGGGAAAACGTTTTGTGGACAAAACGCCGTCCAGTTTCCTCTTACTGTAAAAAATGTAAAAGTCAACCAACCCATTTCAACACAGATAGATTACATTAAATAATATATTCCTTATTTTAACTTTAATAATGTGGTGGTTGTTTGCTTTTCAGTACCTGCCCTGGAGAGTGAGTCCCGGAGTACGGCCCACCCGAGTTCCGCGCTGAAGGTGGCTGCTGAGGCAGACGGAGAAGGGAAGGTGATATGTGAGATGCTGTACATACCTCCCCCCGACCTTTGGGAGGTGGACGTCATCTTCATACACGGACTCCATGGTGAGGATTACTGCACACTTTTATAATAAATTATAATTATTGTAGATGGCAGCACTTCTGTTTGTAGCTAGCACGAGAAGCGTGTTAGACCTCTAGGAGGTGGATGTCATCTTCATACAAGGATTCTAGGCTGAGGATTACTTTTATAATGGAACTTTATTAATAGGGTAACGTCTGTATGGTTGAAATTTAGGAATCTGGCTAAGAATGCATATCTGATGCCGCGCCTTATGCCAAGCCATCTACATACTTGAAGTTTGTTAAAATGTTACTTTTGTAGTCAAACCGAATTCAAGCACGTAGCTAATAATGCCAAAGGATGGCGCCACTTACATTAAAAGATCGCCTGAGGACGTGCCGCTGGCAGTTATAAGTACGATGGATTTGAAAATTTTGCGTACCTCTCTGGATATGGAAAGATTGACGGCAATATGATTATTATCATAACTGACAGTTGAAAATAATAATACCACGCGTCTATACATTATATATTATGAAGTCATTGCCTGTCGCGGTTACTTTGTCCAGGTGACTAGCTGTCACTGGATCACAGTGGATCCGAGGAACTGGTTATTTTTGGAACCAGTTACTATCGGGTTTATAAAATTGTCACCAACACTCAAAGTAGACAGCAGCAAGGGCGGATCCAGGATTTTTTTCTGGGGGGGGCACAAGGGGCGGAGGGGGGGCCATCCGATGGGGGGGAGGGGGTGCCACTCAAGAGCACATTCCCCCCCCCCCCCCCCCTGGGACGGATCAATTTTTTATGAAGTCGAAATTTGTGTTTGGGGGCGTTCAAGTATTGCGTAATGCAATTTTTGACCCCCCCTCCCCCCATGTAACGCGCAGTAACGTTTTCTTATACACCCCCCCCCCCCCCCCCCTAAACGTTACGTAACGCTTAAGTGACAATTTTTACCTGAAAGTCACAATTAAGTTGCGCAAAGTACTGTAAAGTCGCTTAAATACCTTTTTTCTTATTTTAATCGCGTTTGCGGTAATAAATAAAAGAGATTTTTTTTTTTATTTTTTTTTTTATTTTAACTTTATGAGTAAAACCTCAAATTGTAATATTTAATTAAATGAAGACAATATAAGCGAAACTCAATCGAAAATCTGAAAACAGAAAAATCAGAAAAAGATATTGACACATCTGGGACTCGAACCCAGGACCTCTCGCTTACCGGGCGAACGCGCTAACCACTGCGCCACCGTGTCGATATCCAATTCGGTTACTTTTAACTGTATCATACTTCGACTAAGAACCACCCACACTATCTTCATTTTTCTTAACGCATATACTATTGGCTGCTATCTTTATGTATGATTGCAAGATAGAAGGTGGTTAGCGCGTTCGCCCGGTAAGCGAGAGGTCCTGGGTTCGAGTCCCAGATGTGTCAATATCTTTTTCTGATTTTTCTGTTTTCAGATTTTCGATTGAGTTTCGCTTATATTGTCTTCATTTAATTAAATATTACAATTTGAGGTTTTACTCATAAAGTTAAAATAAAAATAAAAAAAAATATTCATCCTAGACTTGCAGAAAAGTCAATAGATGTCGCATATTAAATAAAATGGATAAAGATTTATCCAGACACTATCTAGAGAGCATTTAGTTCGGGTTTTGAATCTTGCAATCATACATAAAGATAGCAGCCAATAGTATATGCGTTAAGAAAAATGAAGATAGTGTGGGTGGTTCTTAGTCGAAGTATGATACAGTTAAAAGTGACCGAATTGGATATCGACACGGTGGCGCAGTGGTTAGCGCGTTCGCCCGGTAAGCGAGAGGTCCTGGGTTCGAGTCCCAGATGTGTCAATATCTTTTTCTGATTTTTCTGTTTTCAGATTTTCGATTGAGTTTCGCATATATTGAAGAGATTTTTGACTCGCGATACATGCGTATATTGTTTATTTTATTTATGCAATTTGCTATTTATAAAAAAATTGGGAATTATTATTATTTTTATCCGCCTTGTATTCCTTCCGGATCTCCACGATTTAACAGTCTTTCCTCGTGTTCCAAATACAGTTTTACAAGTTCTCAAAAGGAAGATTTAAAAATCTACAGTATGATTCACAGAAGAGAAAAACCTTTTTCATGTCCTGACTGCAACTACTCGTGTTCTCAAAAGAGATACCTAAGAAGTCACTTGCTGACTCGTAGTGGAGAAAATTCTCCTACTGCGACTATTTATGTACTACGAAGTAATTACAACTATTCATGTACTACGAAGTAAACGAAAATCTAAAATTCACATGTTTAACCACAGTGGAGAAAAACCTATTTCATGTCCTGACTGCAACTATTCTTTTCTCGAAAATAAACTTAAACGGCAATTGCTGACTCACAGTGATGAAAAACCTTTTTCATGTCTCGACGGCGACTATTCATGCGCTACAAAACGGTATCTAAAAATCCACATATCCACACTGGACAAAAACCTTTTTCATCTCCCAACTGCAAGAATTCATGTTGTACAAAGGAACTTCTTACAATTCATTTTCTGACTCACATTGACATAAAACCTTTTACATGTTTCTACTGCGAGTATTCACGTTCTTCAAAGAGGTACCAAGAAAATCACATGTTTATACATAGCGGACAAAACCATTTTCATGTCCCGAATGCAGTTATTCAAGTTCTCGACAGGGAGATTTAAAAATCCACAGCGCGATTCATAGTGAAAAAAACCCTTTTCATGTTGTGGGTGTAAATATGCTTATACGAAGAGAAATTTAAAAAATCGCATGTTTTCCCATAGTGGATAAAAACCTTTTTCGCTGCAAATATACATGTTCTACAAAATAACAAATGAAACGTCACATATTTACCCACAGAGGAGAAAAATCTTTTTCATGTCCCGATTGCCACTATTCATTTTTTCGCGGGAGAAATTAAAAAAATCGTATGTTTTCCCACAGTGGACAAAAACTTTTTTCGTGTCCCGACTGCAACTAATTATGTTCTCAAAAGGGACGTATAAGAACGCATTCGCTGATTCACGGTGGAGAGTAACCTTTTTCGTGTTCTGACTGCAACTATTCATGTACTACAAAGGGATATCTAAAAAATCTTATATTTACCAACAGAGGAGAAAACCCTTTATCAGAAAATTTTAATCCATATAAATTTGAACACTGAAGAAGTTCAAAATAGTGCGAGTAAGTATGTTAGTAACGACATAATTTTAGAGGTTTAGAAAAGTGCTTTTTTTATAAATGTATCCATCTACAATCTTATTTAACAGCGATAGCTTGAGATGGAGAACTGCCCCGAAAAACCAAAGCGATTTTACATTTTAGGTTCTAAGACATAAAGAACCTAAAAAAATTTACCCAAACATTGACATTTCATTTGCAAGTGCATGAAAGGGATGCAACGAACGAAATTCGAAATTCCGGCCAGAAATAGACAAGAGTTTGTCTCATGTTTTTTCTGTTATTTTATTCATATATTTTAACAACTCTGATAATTTGATTTGCTTCCAAGTATTTACTGTGATGGAATCTCCACAGTACACAAAAATACCGTCCTGGGGGGGGCACGTGCCCCCGTGCCCCCCCCCTAAATCCGCCCTTGGACAGCAGTATTTCTGTTTGTAGCTAGTACGAAAAGCGAGTTAGACATCTAGGAGGTGGATGTCATCTTTGTACGTGGATTCCACGGTGAGATTATAACGCTGTTATAATTATAATTATTATAGATGGCAGCACTTCCATTTGTAGCTAGCACGAAGAGCGTGTTAGCCCTCTAGGAGATTGTTGTCATCTTCATACACAAACTCCACGGTGAAGATGACTGCACACTGTTATAATTTAATCATTATAGATGGCAGCACTTCTGTTTGTAGCTAGCACGAAGAAAGTGTTAGACCTCTAGGAGGTGGTTGTCATCTTCGTACACAAACTCCACGGTGAAGATGACTGCACACTGTTATAATTTAATCATTATAGATGGCAGCACTTCTGTTTGTAGCTAGCACGAGGAGCGAGTTAGACCTCTAGGAGTTGGGCTCCATCTTCATAAACGGGTACTACTTTGAGAATAGCTGGACAACTTATTGCACAGAATTGTAATAATAATGGTTTCTAACCTAATTTAACCTTATTTAACCTAACCTTACCTAACCTAACCTTACCAAACTTATAATGTTCTGGTTTATCATTGTTTCGTTTATCTGGGTCGTTATCAGCCTGATGATAGACAACCAATTAGAATTGAAACGTAGCATTAAATGGCTGTAGTCATGCTTTGTGACCTGGTCTGAAAAGCCAGATACTTTCCCATCTACTTCTCCTCCCTACCATCTTCAGCTTTACAACATACCTCTATTGGAGATGCCGTAGTCTCACTGGCTTCTGATGGTTGGGAGCATTCGATGAATCCAGAGTTAGGATAATTGTTGGTTTTTTTTAATAGTACTGTCCCGCCGCTCCGGGAACCTTAATTGGATAACCAACACCTCTGCCATAGGTCACCCCAAGTGGTTCGCTACGTTTGGTGATTTAGCAGGGGTGCCCGGGTTCATGGGGTGAGGTTTGTCTTGGTATTGGAGGCGGATGACCAGGACACACTGAACTCCGGATTCCTTCCCACCCCTTAAACCCTTTTCCTTCCCAGAACTCTCCTTTCCTTCCTATTTCCAAAAAACCCTCCACACAGCATCCCCAAAGATGACATAGGCCCTGAGGGAAATTATTTTCCTCAGGGCCTCCTGTGTGGAGCTCATGTAAAAAAAAAAAAAAAGCTTAAACATTATTTTATATTTTATTCTACGAAGCACTGCACAAAAAGGAGGCCGATAGGCTACGAAGAACCGCACAAAGGAGACACCGATTAGTCTATCTCATTCTCTCGCAGGCTAAATCCTATAGATGTATGTGTTTGTCAATTTTTATTGTTGCTCGTTTCAAGTTTCAAATCACAACGGTGCTAAAAAAGTTTTCACATCAAAAAGTTCTCGTAATTACAACAACATTGTCATCATCTTTTTGTCTTGATATTTTCTTATATCCAAATTATCTTTTCACTGCCATTTTCGTGTTAGCATTAGATAAAATAGATTTTTTTTTTGAAAATATGTGACTACGTCCTAACCTTCCACAGATAACGATATCTTAATCTTGATGAGAGAATTTTAATTGCTTTTTTTTCATATTCCATAATATTTAATAATAATCCTATCTGATAATGAAATACATTATACAATATTAAATGATAACAGACCAATAAGTGAAAATTTGATAAAGTTTATAACCTTTTTCGTGAAATACTCTCATATCTGTAAAATTCATAAGTTTTGATTGAAAATGTTACATTGTATTTTGTTATTATTTAATGAATATATAAATCCATGCATTTCTGAAGAAAGTTCAACTTCAGTAATTCTCTTTAATGTGAGTCACTTCACACAGTAGTCACTTAATGGCTTTTTCGCACTGGGCAAGTAGTTTAGTCGAGTAGCGAGTAACTCTACTTGACTGGCCGAAAAGCGTTCGCATTACATTCAAGTAAAGAACATTAGTAAGCCGCCCATTGCCAGATGACGGGTTGCTACGCAACAAAGTAAATATGCTAATTAAGAATATTGTAATGCTTATTTTAGAAGAGGTGGAGGAATATATTAGTGAGATGAAAATACTAGTAAATAAACCATGTACACGAAAAGAAATCAATAGCAGCAAAAATAAAGAATTTTAGAGTAGCATCTTCGCTTCAATGGCACGACATTTCTGCTGCTACTAACGAACTCTACTAAAACGACGGATTCGCGCATGTCAGTGCACAGGGAAGAGTGACGGGGGGATCGACTGATTTCTGATTTATGATTGACTCTACTAAAGAGCTAACTAAACTGCTCTTACAAAAATTGTGGTGTTCGGATGCGTTTAGTTACTAACATACTCGCTACTCGACTAAACTGCTTGCCCAGTGCAAATGGCTCTATTAATAGCACGGTCACAATAGACCCGTTCGGACTAGTACATCACTTCAGTTGAACAAGGTTCTACTTGACGTTTTTTCAAAAATGACCTTTAATTGAATTTTTCTTTTGCTCATTTCTATAACCAAAATATATACTCTTACTTGATAAATAGAAAAAAAAGGGTTAAAATAAATAACTTTGAATCCTTTAACATCAATGTAACGTCCGGCGTTCCCCAGGGAGCCCATTTGGCCCCGCTTCTTTTTAACCTTTTTATTAATGATATCACTAAAGTTTTTTCTCACACACGTTTCTTGCTATTTGCTGATAATAATAAGATTCTTAAGATTATTAAATCCCACCTTGACTGTTTATTATTTTAACTTGATATTGATTCATTTAACGATTGGTGCAAAATAAACTGCATGGAACTTAACACGTTCACGGGCAGTGAGTCACCCTACTTTGGCACTATTGACGCATGCTATAGCATACGCCACCACGCGGGGTACGCCGGGCGAGCTGTAGGGGAAGGGGTAAATACTGTTTTATCTTTGTGTGCAGAAAAGGTCTCATGTGACAGTAAGCGATCTGTGGTTGTGTCAGCAGTGACAGTAAGAAATAGACTACCTATATTTTATAGGGATAAAGCAACTGCTCAAGCATATCTGACAAAAAAACTCAATAAACTTCGAATGCTATAGCATCCGCGACATAATTAAACTATCCAATGCGAATGCTATAGCATGCTCGTCCGGGAATGTGTTAATGTTGATAAATGTAAAATTTTGTCCTTTTATGAACCAAAAAACCTGTTCAGTTTGATTATAAACTAAATAGTGTTTGTCTATCTACTGTCACATCTATCAAGGACCTTGGGGTCACTCTGGACTGCAAACATTCTTTCCGTGATCGCATTAATAACATCGTAAATAAATCACTTAAATTACTCAGCTTCATTCATAGAATTACCTCGACTTCAAACATATAAAAACACTTAAAACTCTTTACTGTTCGCTGGTTCGCCCTCACCTTGAATATGCAAGTGTAATTTGGTCTCCTTTCTATGCTGTCCGAGAGGAATTGCTTGGAGGTTAGGTCTTGAAAGAGGCGAGTACTCATATGATGAAATTGAACAAATTTTAAACATTTCTTCTTTAGAAAAACGTAGAAAGGACTCTGATCTAATTTGCATACTTAAAATTATCAACAGTATTACTGATACATCTGATTTGTTATAACTCATCCAGTTCAACATCCCTTCCCGTAGACTCCGAAATAATGAATTGCTATTCCTCAATCAACATTCTACTAATTATGGATACCATTCTCCTTTATCCAGAATGTCGAGACTTGTCAACGCAAGTCAAAGCATTGAATTTTTTGATGTAAAACTAAATGACATTCGGCAGCAATATTTAAATGCTTCTTCATGCTTTGACTTATAGTGTCTTCTATATGTACCCTTTACATTTTATATTGTCATTGCTATTCATTTATATGTGCTCTACCTTCACTGTCACCTCTGCTTTTTTTATTCGTGTTATTATTATGTGTTTAATGGACTATTGTCCGTAAATTAATAAATAAATAACCAAAATAATTTTCAGAACTATATGTGTTGTATTTCCGTAGATACTTGTATATATAAATATGTCTAAAATCAAGTTCCATTTATTTTACAAGGTTCTAACATCACTTACATTCTCTATTTTGTTTGATATGATAGTTGATCGTTGTTACGAGGCGAATTATAGTTCGTCACTTTGGTTGGATAGGGTTCTAACTTCGCCTTACCATGTTCTGAGGTTTCAAAGTTTGCAAAGACAAATTTTCATAATCTATTTAACAATTTTTGATTTTGAGGTTCAATCTTGTGTAAAGTATTTTAGTTTATCATATTTTAATAGAAAATGTTTAATTAGGACCTTTAGTGGCCCTAGCTTGGAATTGCGTTAGGGAAATATAATTAGAACCCTATGCAATGAATTATTATGTCATATCTGGTTGCATATGGTTCTATCTACATGTTTAGGTACAAATGGCTATTTAAATATTTTCTTTTAAAATAATATATGTTCAATTAAAATACTGTACACAAGATACAATCTCAAAAACAGAAATTAATAAATAGATTTTGAGAAATGGTCTTTGCAAATTTTGAAACCTCAGAACATGGTGCTATTACTATCATGCCATTATGGTAGGATTTAACCTCCTACACATCTGCCCTGATGATGGATACTGTAAAGCTATCCGAAATATTGTCTTTTAGAAGGAGGTAGCACAATATAGCATAGTACTTCAAAAAATCTCAAATCATATCCTCCACAAATGTTCTCCACTGGTTTTGGTCCCCCTCTGTTCACCTCCGGTCCTCGTCATTCCCATCCTGCTCCAATTCTCTTCCTCACAGTCTATCCACTTCCTCGGTCTACCTCTGGGTTGCTTCCACTGCGGAATCCACTTGGTCATAATTTTTGGCATCCTATAATCTGGCATTCTTTCTATGATACCAGCCCATCACTGTCTTTTGGACATACAGAAACTAATAATGGTCCAGTTCTCAATAAAATGTATTAATATCAGTGGCGGCTCTCCCCTTAGAACAATGGGTGTTTGACCCCCCAAAATTATAAGACATAATAATAATAACGCATCGAATTCTTTACTTGAAACTTGAAATTTACCGCAAAATAATATCAGTTAGCGGCGAAGACTCGCTGGGTGACGAGCAGTGACATCTACCGTGTCAAATGGAAGCTCCAATTCTCACAATATTTAGATCCCTGGGTCAATTTTTGACTTGCCCCGCATAGGAAATCTTCTGTCTCTATGTGCGCCATACAATAAACGCGATGGCACTATGTTTTTATTCTGGAGTAAAAATTCCCGCGTATAGGTACCATAGAAACCCTAGCGACGTTTTGGACATGACCAAATGTCGTGGAAGGGAGAGAGCATTATGAATCTTATGCGTTGTTGAAAGAGATGGCGATACAACATAGGTCGGTTTTGCATTTTGCACGCATGCCTCGTCCATTGTATTTGGACATTTCGGGAAAGATTTGGAATAATAATTATTTACGTTTTACGTTGTTATCGGCAATTTAGTTTGGTGGCACATCGAGAAGTAGATCTTTTTAAAGATTATTAATTATTATATTATGATCACTTTTCAACGGACATAGAAAACAGCTGATTTAAAACAATGTTTGTTTTTTAGGTTCCTAACCTAAGTGACAGCAGATTCTATACATTTAATTATCTAGTTACAGGTAAATCATTTGAAAGGGACCTTTGCTTGTGTAGTGGAGTATTAGATAGATAAAAACTATCTAATGTAATTTAATAATAAATCTGTTTTTGTTAGGTAGCTGAAAAATGCAAAAAAAAAACATTGTCAAATTGAAACGCAAGTCTAAATTTAAATAAAATTGATAAACGTGTGTTTCAAAGTCAATTTTTGTTTTTAAATTTTTGATATTACCGGTTTCTATTTTTTCTAATATACCTAATTTTGTTTTTAAATTTTGGATACTTAGGTACATACTATCGGTGTGCATTACTATATTGAAAAGTACCCTCTTTAAAATGATGTGCCAGCAAGTAGGTACATGAATTATTTTGTGATTTTGCAATTTATAAAATAATACCCATGTAATTTGAGTTGCGGATTCATGGCCCTAACTATCTTCAAATTGATATGGATAATAATATGTCGGCATTTTTTACAATATCAAAAAAAGGTAATTTCACAACTTTTTTTTCAAATGACCTCCTATACCTGGAGCCCTAGAGCCGCCTCTGATTAATATTATTTAAAATTTTATTTTCAGGTTCCACAGTGAAAACCTGGCGACAAGGAGACTGGCACTCCAAATACCGGGAAGTCCAGAAAGTATCTCTACGGAAACATCCTCCCGAAGCAGATCAGAAAGAAGACATCTGCGCCAGCTGCCACCTATCCATTCGGAAACCTAAGAGAACCATGTCTGCCCCTGGCTCCTGTGGCATTACCGATCACAACCCAATCACAAATTGCCAAACTGACAGAAGTCCTGGAAAAAGACGCAGAACGGGACAACATGCAAGCAAAAAGTGCACGCAAAACCAAAACATTGGCCAGTCTACAAGATCAGATAAGAGTAAAAGCCCTAGCCATAAATTACCACCAAATAGAACTCAGAGAAAAAGAACTGCAAGCTTAATAGCAAAGGAAACATCCAGCAAATGTGACGATTCAAGCGATTCGGATGATGATGTGTTGTATTTTAATGTTAGCGAAAAACACGATGATAAAAGTGAAAACGCTAATAAAAATCTTACCGAAGAAATTGAGGAGTTCAAAGATGTTAAAATTAATCTTGGTTATAAAAGAGTTCCATTAGAATTAAGTGTTAAAAATAGTTGTGATCTTGCCACAAGTGGCAAAATTGATGATTTCAGTGAGGAATCTAACAAAACCAGAGTTGACCATATAGAAGATAGCGATAATCTGGTTAAAGAAACAATCACTGGTCTGGCAACTGTTGTACCAAGCGATTTGACTAAGAATTTAAAAAATAGTGATTGTACTAAGATAGACTGTGATGCGTCTGCAATAATTTGTGATATTAGCTGTAAGAAAGATGTTTTGATCGCAGGTAACATCGAACACGACAAAGATGGGTTTGTGGACTGTGATAAAAGTACCTTAGGTTTAGCCGAAACCATCCATCCAATGGATAGCATTAATTGTGATAAATGTGCCAGAAAAAATACTATTAATATTTTAGGATCGGGCAAATGTGAAGATTGCTACGCCATACGGGAATTAGTTAAGATAGATTTAAAAAACACTGGAGTTGAACTATGTACAAAAGATGAATTATTATTTTACATTGACTTAGATCCAGCAAACCATGATTTTTCAGAATCAAATTCGTCTCAGGGTGAAGATTACATCCCTGTAAGCAATTGTATGAAAAGGAGACACGATGCTAGTAAAGTATTCACGACGCTGAATTTGAGAAAAGAAGAAATAATTATAGACAGTGATACCAGCAAAGTGAGAAAATTAAACGATGACACATCAGAAACTAAATCTTCATCAAGCAACAAAAGCTCTTTTGACGAATATGTGGAATTGGATAATGACTTCTTCAACGTAAATCCAGAATACAATCAATTTAGTTTCAATGGCTCCGTGGAAAGCAGAGAGGAGAGGAGGATTGTAAACGAAGAACTTGACCAGTTGACGTACGATTTTCTTGAGCAGTTTCAATATTTCAACGATGATTCTGATGGTTTGGACGCACCGTACGAAGTTAGCGATGAGAGTTACATCAAAACGGCAATTTCCGAACCGAACTTCTTGCATGATAGTCCAAAAGATGAAATGCTGCACAACTTTGAAGATGGCCGAATCGAGTTCATCAACTTAAATGATGGCAGCTCGAAATCTGAAAGTTCAGTTTTCGAATCGGGAAATGAAAACGATGAGTTTTCCAGCAGCGATATGGATAGTAGATTCGACCGCCATTTCAACAATGGCTTTTGTAATTGTGGTGCTGAGAAGAATGATGAAAAGTCTTCGAAGAGCAAAGGGGAGTTGGAAGAGATGCTGTCAAGTTGTTGGCCGAGAGACTGGATCCCCCTGGACCATCCGGGAGCCAGGGTCATCTCCCTGAGCTACACAACAGACCAGTACCTCTGGAGACCTATTTGGATCAAGCCATACAACAGGTCAGTAGTCTGCTAATATTCGTTGTATTTTTAGGAAAGTTTCGTTTTTCTCTCAATTTTTTTAGGCTTTTTTATTTCATTTCAAGGCACAAATGCGTGGTCTTTTGCAAATTTAACACTCCGACACACGCGCGTCATCTCACAGATGACCGGTTCTGTTTTTCCGTCATAAGTTTGATGAAGGGAGGGGAGCCTGGTCCCCCGCCCTAGTATTCCTCAAGCTCGCCTAGCTCGACAGTTCTGCAAAATTTCGAAAAAACAATTATATATTCACTTTTGACAAATAAGTGAACAGTCATTTGACAGATGACACGCGTGTATTTATGTCTCACTAGGGGGCGCGTGTATTGGAGTGTTAAGGCGCAAATATTTAAATTTTCTACAATCATTTTCTATAAAACTTAATTTGCCACATTATACAATAAAATTATAACCGAAAAGAGATTTTTAAGTAGGAGATTTTGAATTTTAAAGTAGTTTTTATAGGCCTGATACTTTATTCTTTGTATAACTTCGTAGCATTTTGCCTTCAGTTATATTTATCTGTTGTTAATAGTAGGAGGAAATATATAGTTGGAGGAAAAAAATACAATGATCTTCTAATATTATTGTTATTACTATTATGTATTAACTGTGTGTTGCAGGAGTTCTCTCCGCGAGAGGTCTGCCGACATGATCCAGCAGCTAAACGCTCACGGCGCGGGCTCACGACCCATTGTATGGGTGGGTCACTCCAAGGGAGGGCTGTTCATCAAACAGATGTTTGCAGATGGTAAGAAATACCCCCCCTTACTCTTTGCTTCCCTGGGAATAAACTTGAATTTTTCAAGTATCAAAGTAGCTGCAAATCAACCAATCTTGGCTCTACAACCCTTGGTGGGGCTTGGCCTCCTCAAGAGTCTTCCTACACTCATTTCAATTTTGCGTCAGCTTTATCCAGTTTAGAAGCTCCAAGGTAGATTTGTCTTTCAGGACGTTGTCGCTCCATCTTAATCTTGGCCTTCCCAGGCTCCTTCGCCCTATCGGTCTGAGTTCAGCAGGGACTTTGGTGCTTGATGCTTGGTCACTCTCTCCACATGACCCAGCCACCGAAGTCTTCCCAGTTTTATAAATTTTGTGACGTTTAACTCCTTAAACAGAGTATAGAGCTCATTGTTGTAAAATCGCGCCAAAATCCATTTTTTAGAACCGGTCTGAAGATACGTCTCAAAATTTTCCTTTAAAAAATGTCCAGTGCTCGCTCATTCATCTTAGTTAGTACCCACGTCTCAGCTGCGTACGTGAGCACTGATATAATAAGTTTGTTCATATGAAGCAGTTACTTTGTGATGTGACATTATAATTTAAAATAAAACAATAACTTTGTAAACACCACTTTTATTTTTTATATACTTTATGCCGACCGGGTTTCGCTACAACCGTAGCTTCTTCAGGGCAGTACAATCTCTACTAAAATTAATTTACATGTGTGTTATAGCTAATACATGATTTAAACGAATGGGCTGGACTCCTCAAGTAACGGAGGGAGTAGGTATAGGTGTAGATGGAGAATTGGGAAGGGAACGGGAGTGTTCTTTGTCAATAGGGAACAATCTTAGTATGGGACTTTTATTTAAATTTATTTGGTTATTAACTACCTTACTGTTAGTGTTTATGGCTTTCCTTAGTTCAAGTGCTTCTAGATTGTCTAGCCTAATACCGATGTTGTTTTTATGAATTAGTGTGGCGCCTGTCTTTTTATCAAATTTATGGTCTTTTTCGATCAAGTGGTTTGCAAATTCCGAAAATCCAGAGCTGTGTAAACATCTAAGGTGTTCTTTGACACGGGTGTTTATATTGCGTGCTGTTTTGCCTATGTAAAAAAAGGGACAGTCGCTGCATTGAAGTGAATAAATTCCCGAGTGAGATAGACTATTATCTTTGTCCTTGCCGTTCATTAAAAGTTTACCTATACTATTATTAGTGTAAAATGCTGGTTTGATATCTGATGGGAGGTTTTTAACGCTGTTTTGAGAGAAATTATTTATGTACAAGATTCTACGCCATTGATAAGGTTGATTATTATTACTTGGTATATTATTATTATGAGGTGGACTGTTGTATAAGAATTTACTTGTGGATAATTTTTTATTTTTTTTATTTAGAATGTTGTTGACTATATTTGGACTGTAACCATTATTTATTGCGATTTGTTTGATCGTAGATAATTCTAATGCAAAGTTGGTATTTGATAGAGGGACTGTAACCAATCTGTGTACCATGGAATGGAAAGCTGAATGTTTATGGGATTCGGAGTGGTTAGAGGAATTGTGAATAGTTATATCGGTGAACGTCGGTTTGCGGTAGATTTTAAATTCAATTTTATTATTTATGATTGATAATGAAAGATCTAAAAAGTTTAATGTAGAATTGGTACCTATTTCTAAGAACTGATGGGTGTATTTCACAGTTTCATTGTTATTTGTATGTTGAGAAAGATTTAGGTTTTTCAGTTTTTTGTTCATAATTTCACGTTTCTTATAGGCTTTAATAGAGGCGAATGTTCGAGCTTTATCA
The DNA here is from genome assembly GCA_917563855.2 of Limnephilus lunatus. Classification (NCBI taxonomy): domain Eukaryota; kingdom Metazoa; phylum Arthropoda; class Insecta; order Trichoptera; family Limnephilidae; genus Limnephilus; species Limnephilus lunatus. The sequence continues at coordinate 24,272,026 of OU830595.1, read as the reverse complement.
TCAAACAAATCCCATTCAACCGGATGTAGTTCGTTCACCAACTCTATGTGTAAAACTTTTAGTGTTAATTTGATATTATTTCGCTTTTTATATGCGATCGAGTCCAGAACCTCTCAGCCGTTCAATTCCAGCCAGAAGAGTTGACCCTGTTATCTAAAGGCCTGAAATATAACTTAGAATATAGTAAAAATAACATAATTAGTGCAGTAGAAAACGTTGCCGTGGACATTGAAACTGCATTATATAATAAACCCGGACCACCTCTATATAAAAGTGCAGAAACAATAAAAAAGCTAGTTCCTAATCTTAAGGCTAGTTCTAACCGTGAAACTTCCACTATGATAAACATTCGTAATAAATTAAAAAATGAACAACTAATACTAACTAAAGCAGACAAAGGCAATACTGTCATTATATTAAATAAAAGTGATTATAATTCTAAAGTGCAAGAATTTATTAATACGGACAAATTTGACATTCTACCTAAGGACCCTACTACCAAATTCCAAGAAAATATTAAAAGTGCTCTAAGATCATGTAAATCCGCAATCTTCCAAGATAACTCCTATCAACAAGTAAATTTTTTTACAAAAAATCCAAAAGCCCCTAAATTATATGGTTTCTTAAAACTCCATAAACTTGCCAAACCAATCAGGCCGGTCGTATCAAGTTGCAATTCCCCAAATTTTAAAATAGCATCATTTATCACTAATGTATTCAATAACTCAAAAGTTTTTACTCCAAAATACACCATTAGAAATTCCTTTGACTTGATTGATGAACTTGAAAACTTACATATCCCCAATAGTGCAAAATTAGTGTCCTTTGATGTCGTTAACCTTTTTCCAAATATTCCCGTAGCCGAAAGTAAAAATATACTGTCTAAATTACTACAAAATTCAATGTTACCAAATAATTTCTCTAAGGAATTATCTCACCTATTTAATATATGTCTGAACCAAAACTATTTCCAATACAACAAACGTTTTTACCAACAAAAAGAAGGCCTGGCCATGGGGGCACCGACATCGCCGCTAATCGCTGATATATTCATGGACAATTTAGAAAATAATATCTTTAACTGTAAATCACCATTATTAAAAAACTTACTTGTATGGAAGCGCTATGTTGACGATGTGTTCTGTGTTTGGTTAGGAACTGAACGACAACTTAATTCCTTCCTTTTACTAATTAACTCCTTTCATAAACAAATTAACTTCACAATAGAAATAGGTACCAATTCTACATTAAACTTTTTAGATCTTTCATTATCAATCATAAATAATAAAATTGAATTTAAAATCTACCGCAAACCGACGTTCACCGATATAACTATTCACAATTCCTCTAACCACCCCGAATCCCATAAACATTCAGCTTTCCATTCCATGGTACACAGATTGGTTACAGTCCCTCTATCAAATACCAACTTTGCATTAGAATTATCTACGATCAAACAAATCGCAATAAATAATGGTTACAGTCCAAATATAGTCAACAACATTCTAAATAAAAAAAATAAAAAATTATCCACAAGTAAATTCTTATACAACAGTCCACCTCATAATAATAATATACCAAGTAATAATAATCAACCTTATCAATGGCGTAGAATCTTGTACATAAATAATTTCTCTCAAAACAGCGTTAAAAACCTCCCATCAGATATCAAACCAGCATTTTACACTAATAATAGTATAGGTAAACTTTTAATGAACGGCAAGGACAAAGATAATAGTCTATCTCACTCGGGAATTTATTCACTTCAATGCAGCGACTGTCCCTTTTTTTACATAGGCAAAACAGCACGCAATATAAACACCCGTGTCAAAGAACACCTTAGATGTTTACACAGCTCTGGATTTTCGGAATTTGCAAACCACTTGATCGAAAAAGACCATAAATTTGATAAAAAGACAGGCGCCACACTAATTCATAAAAACAACATCGGTATTAGGCTAGACAATCTAGAAGCACTTGAACTAAGGAAAGCCATAAACACTAACAGTAAGGTAGTTAATAACCAAATAAATTTAAATAAAAGTCCCATACTAAGATTGTTCCCTATTGACAAAGAACACTCCCGTTCCCTTCCCAATTCTCCATATACACCTATACCTACTCCCTCCGTTACTTGAGGAGTCCAGCCCATTCGTTTAAATCATGTATTAGCTATAACACACATGTAAATTAATTTTAGTAGAGATTGTACTGCCCTGAAGAAGCTACGGTCAAGGGCGGATTTAGGGGGGGGGGGGCACGGGGGCACGTGCCCCCCCCAGGATGGTATTTTTGTGTACTGTGGAGATTCCATCACAGTACATACTTAGAAGCAAATCAAGTTATCAGAGTTGTTAAAATAACAGAAAGAACATGAGTCAAACTTTTGTCTATTTCTGGCTGGAATTGCGAATTTTGTTCGTTGCATCCCATTGCAAATGAAAGATGATAATCAGTGTTTCATCATGTTCTTGCAAATGAAAGATGATAATCAGGGTTTGCGAGAGCGGTACGCTAGGGGGAAAGCGCGGTCGGAAATGCCCCCCCCCCCCCATTAAAGTTGACAAACTCAAATTTCGACTTCATAAAAAATTGGTCCGTCCTGGGGGGGGGGGGGGAATTGTGCTCTTGAGGGGTACCCCCCCATCGGGGTGGCACCCGAGGCGGGCCGCCCCCCCCTCCGCCCCTTGTGCCCCCCCCAGAAAAAAATCCTGGATCCGCCCTTGGCTACGGTTGTAGCGAAACCCGGTCGGCATAAAGTACCTATATAAAAAATAAAAGTGGTGTTTACAAAGTTATTGTTTTATTTTAAATAATAAGATATAATAAGTGTTTTGTACATTAATATCTTGATGTTTCTAGACAGCAGTCTGGATTTTATTTGCTTTTTCTACTCCAAATCAACCAATAACTACCGTGAAACATTGATTCCCTGTGAACGTAAGCGAAATTCGACGGACACGAGGCAGGAATGGGTACCGCCGCCTTGGGAACTATTTATTGGATAACTAACACCACTGCCATAATTAGGTCACCCCAAGTGATTCGCCACGTTTGGTGAATTAGCAGGGGTGATTTTTCTACGTCCTGGCAGCGAATGGGTTTGCCCATCTACTGCCGCTGCGGGTCGGTTCGAGAGAGACAGGTTGCGGGAGACCTAACCTAGACTTCTCCAGCTGGACTCTCTCGACCCATCGCCTTGCACTGCAGTGGGAGGCAAGGGCGGATCCGGGGGGGGGGGTCATGGGGGTCATGACCCCCCCTGGGATGGGTCCAAGACCTAGTTGGTCCACTAATTAAAATTGTTAAACATAATGTTTTTATATATTTTTTGTCAAAATATAGATTTTATTTAGTACTTAATAAAATACCTACTTTTTACTTGTATCTATTACTATCAAAATTAAATTATAACTTCTTGTGACTTGACTACAACTATGTGACCCCCCCTGCCGCCAAAGCTGGATCCGCCCTTGTTGGGAGGGATGGATTCATACGTCTGTCACTCCTGGATACATTGACCCCAAGATTTCTACCCACCCCTCAAACCTTTTTCCTTTCAAGAACTTCCTCTCTTTATTTTCCCTAAAAGACTCTCCTCATAGCATCTTCAAGGATGAGACGCCCCTGATGGAATTTCGTTTCTTCTGGGTCTCCTGTATGCAGCTGATGTACTTAGTTTTTATATTTTTGCATTGCTTATCTAGACATCTTTTCATATATTGTCTTTATAGTGTTTGTAAGTTGACTCTCAGACAGCAATTGTTTCAAGCAACGTTTAAATTCTGATTGGTTATCTTTCACCGGGGCGATACTGAAAGTATAATGAAAGATATTGTCATTATGATATTTGTAATCTGTTTTCAGGGTTCGAGTCCTGGAGCACCCTGGGCCCCAGTTCTCCGGGGGCGCGAATCTACCTTAGCAGCCGCGCGCTCGTCTTCTATTCGGTGCCCCATCGCGGCTCCCCCCTGGCAAACATCAAGCTGCCCTTCCTTCTCAGGGTATCTTCCGAACTGGAAGAGATTCAACATGGTGACTATCTAACTGAATTAACATTTACAAAGATGACATAGCCCCTGAGGGATGTAGATGTTCTTATGAGCGGTTTATGTAGCGGTTCCAATGAGAAAGATTAATTATTCTCCCTACCAGCTTTTAAAAATAATAACTCAATATCGATTTCATTTGATTCTTAATTTGCTTTAATTTATATCTACCTTCAAAAATGCTGAAAGGCGTGATGATAAAATTATTTAAATTATGTACCTACTTTTTGTAATTTTATTATTGTTTGATAAATATTTTCAATAATGTCTGAGCAAAATAAGAATGTGAAAAAAGTCTTAAATATATTAGTTTGTAAGACCGTAAATGAATAGACAAACTGAAGTATTTTCGTCACAAAAAAAGGTGTGCGCATCTTTTTTTAAATGATTTTATTTAAAATTAAAATTCTGAAACATACGTTTACTAGTTAATGCAGAGGTTCCCAAAGTGACAAAGGTCAGGGGTGCCGCGAGGCGCCCCTGATGTCTCTACTGAAAATCAAAATTGACATGAACGAATACAAACATTTTATGGAATGGAAAATCACCCGCGTGGCCGGTCCGCGCTCTGGGAATGAATTGGGCGGGAGGCACAGGAGTGGGGATACGGTTGTGGTGCTGCGCTTGCAGCGGCCGCGTGCCGCATCGAGTCAGTACGGAATATTTCAGTATTCGGGGAAGTCGCGTCGTCGAAGTTTCTCGCTAACGCTCCCAGCTTAGGCCAGTGAGTGATTCTTGTTCTTACAGCTGTACCTACTCACATTTTCTAAAAATGGATAGATTTTTAATAAACAAAACCAATAGTTCAAGTGCCGCTGATCGTGCATCGATAAGTGACGGGCGAGGAAAGAAGCGGAAATGCAGCAAATACGAAGACAGTTACAATTACTTGGATTTCGGCTTCACTTCAATAGAAGTCAACGATGTAGAAAGACCTCAGTGTGTGCTCTGTTCAAAAGTTCTGTCATCCGAGAGCATGAACCCAAGTAAGTTGAAGCGGCACCTTGAAACAACGCATCCCAACATGGTCGACAAACCACGTGATTTTTTTAGTGGAAAATTGAAAGGTTTGCATCAACAAAAAAATGTCTTCACTAAGCAAGCGTCAGTGCCGAACAATGCCTTGCTGGCGTCATTCAAGGTGGCATATAGAGTAGCGAAGTGCGAAAAACCCCACACTATTGCCGAGGAACTGATTTTACCGGCTGCCGTGGACATGGTCAATATAATGATCGGAGAATCTGCGAGAAAACTACTTTCGAAGATTCCTTTGTCGAACAACACCATCGGTCAAAAAATTCAGCACATGGCTCAGGATCTGAATGATCAATTGACAGAAAAAATGAAGGGAAGCGAATTTGGACTGCAACTAGATGAGGCCACGGATAGCAACAAGGATGCACATCTCATCTGCTATCTACGTTTCCTTGATGGGAGTACTATTGTTGAAGATCTTCTGTTTTGTATAAGTATTACTGGAGGTGCGAAGGCTCAAGATCTGTTCGACATTCTTGATACGTTCATGACGGAAAATAATTTGGAGTGGACAAAGTGCATCGGTGTGTGCACTCATGGTGCTCGATCAATGTCTGGTTGCTACGGAGGATTACAAGCCATAAAAACTAGGCCTCTTAAAGCAAGATTTTTCAAAAAACTATGTGAGGATTTGGGAGCCGAGCACACCTATCTTTTGTACTATTGTAGCTCGCGATGGCTCTCACGTGGCAATGTACTTTCTCGTACGTTCGAACTGCGACAAGAAATTCACACTTTCCTGGAAGAAGATGACCATGTAAACGCCAACCATTTCGCGGATGAAGACTTTCTGCTGAAACTAACATACTTGTGCGACATATTCGAAAAACTAAATGTCTTAAATCTGTTTCTACAGGGACATAATATGCACATAATTAAACATGTAGACAAGATTTCATCATTCAGGAAAAAACTACAAGTGTGGAAGAGAAAAATGGGTGATGATGGAGGCAGATTGTTTTCCAATATTGCAACAGTACATGGCCCATAGCGGAGTTAAGGTTTCAAATAACTTGCTGACCCTTTTCGCAGAGCACCTATCACAGTTAACTGACTGGTTTGCCAAGTACTTCGCAGAAGACCAAGTGGAGAAGTTTGTATGGATCCAAGATCCATTCCGTTCTCAAGCTCCCCAAGATTTTACTACGCAGGAAGAAGAAGATTTTATTGACCTCTCGACCGACAGCAGCCTAAAAATGAAATACGCTTGTTCGGATTTGACGGAGTTTTGGATATCAGTCAGAAATCAGTATCCTATTCTAAGTGGAAAAGCTGTAAGGGTCCTCATTCCCTTTGTTACTTCATATCTGTGCGAAGCTGGATTTTCATTTCTGGGGGTGGCTAGAGAATTGTGCTCTTGGGAGTGACACTCGGTCCCGAGGCTACCACAGATAGACATTATATGACGGGTGCCGTGAGAAAATTCAAATTTTCTAAGGGTGCTGCGACTTCGAATAGTTGAAAAAACCCCTGAGTTAATGTATTGATTAATAATACTGTGTTGATTTGAAATGTGTGTTGTATAAAACAAAATCTGGTTTGAAAATTTAACAAATTTGCCAACTACCTAAGGTAAAACCTTATTATACTAAAAATAAAAATTTTTTAGATAAAAGAACAATCTTTTGAAATCAATTTATAATTTTTTGTGGAAAAGAGTCAATATGTCAAAAATCTTATTTAAAAATGACATATTTCTGGTTTTATCTGGTTATACCCTCTTAAACAATAAAAAAGTGAGTTTATGTTTATAATACATTTGCCTAATAAAATAGGGGGCTGACTTTTTTTTATTAGATTTTTCTAAAATAATTAAATTGGTGCTATAGACATAAGAGCAGGCTATGAATTCTGTAGTTCATCCTAACAGCCAATTTTCTGTATTCATATTTCATTCAGTACTCTTTCAGAATGTTTTAACATAACACTATTTTTCCACATAAGGGCTCAGTTGTAACTGATTTGTCGATAATTCAGACTATCCTTGATTCTTTACAGGCCTGCGTTAGCATTTTGTAGTGTATATGAATATGTATGTAGTTTCAACATCTTTGTTTAGGTAGTTATATGTAGTTTTAAGGTTTCTCAACAGAGGTCAGTAAAGTTGTACTACATGAGAGTCAACTATCGCCCGTTCGGGTCTAATACTCGAACAGTTACAGAAATAGTCGATGATATACGATCGATAGCTTGGCAATAGTGACTATTTCCTCAGTCTCACATAAACACAGAGAATCCTTTAAAATGGCTGTTAAGTCCAGTTAAAAATTCATTGTCAATAAGACTATAATAAACAAGTGACGAAAGTATCATTGAAACTCCAAAAATCCAAAAAGTATTGTTCATCAGAGGAAACAACAGAATGCCACAATTTGTGATAAAATAACTGTTTTGCTCGGTTGCAGAGAGTGATTTTGTGCTCCGTCTGCATGAGAGGTTCCTGGGGGCTGTACGTGGCGGAACGGAGCCTCCAGCTATCCTGTCCTATTCAGAGACGCGCAGGACTCTAATGGGGGCCATCTACCTGAGAATAGTGCCACTGCAATCAGCCGGTAAGTTCAACACACCCGTTTTTGACCGCACTCTGTCTGCGCAACGTATTCTTCACTCTAAAATGATATGGTTTTTTTTTGCAGACCCTGGAGTGGGCAGCGTGTTTGGGGTTTCTTTGGACCATCGTGAGATTTGCAAGCCGACTTCTCGCTCCTGTTTCCTCTACCGGGAGCTGCTTGGAGTTATACAGACCATCGGCCATTCCTCGTCCTAGTCCAATCAACATATCGTCGTAGTTTAACATTGTGCCAAAGTTTTTCCAATTTACCCCTAATGGGCAACTTTGCCCCTTTGGGTAATTTTGCCCCATTTGGTTAACTTTTCCCCTTTGAGTAACTTTGCCCCTTTGGGTAACTTTGCCCTATTGGGTAACTTTGCCCTATTGGGTAACTTTGCTCCTTTGGGTATCTTAACGTTACATTTTCCCCCAAGTTGGTAATTTTTCCCATCATGGGTAACTTTTCCCATAAATTTCTAATTTCCCCCATCTGCATCTTAACACCTTATGTACCTCATGGGCAACTTTGCAAGAATGGGTAAAATTGTTACATAACACATTCACAGACAAAACTTCTATTGATGTCATTTTTGATGAGATGTGATATGACACAATGTACAGGGATGTCATATTTTATATTGCAGTAGTTTTCCGTGATTTTAGTACCGTTTTCAAATAAAAAACATCATGTGAGTGATTTTTACTTTTTTTTTCTGTTTGCATTCTAAATTTTAATATTTACAAATGTTAAAATTTATTTTTAATAAAATAATTTGAAAGATTATTTTGTAACCTTTCAAAAACAGTTTTTAGTATTGGGCTACGTTCAGAAATGTTTCATTTATAGAGCTTTAACTTGTTGTGTGCCGAATGTGGCCGCATATGCTTGAAATATTGTCACCCGGATGACAATCGGCACTCAAATGATTAATTGTGAAGCGGAAATAACACAAAGTTTTCGTAAATCTGACATTTCGTTTAAGACGTAAACAGTGCATATTCGCGATAGATCGGAGTGGTTAAATCGGTAACATTTCCATTTAATGTAACTTTATCCTTAAACTATTTGAGACCAGTGTCATATATACATGCCAACCGATCGCTTGCCTAAAAGATGAACTTCATCTATTCACGACACCTATTACCTCATTTTAATTGTTTTGATAATGAAATGTTTGATTATTGGATGTGATTTTTTATCTTTGAACTGTTTAGATTACATCTACGTCTTTGAATATTTTTTAAGTGACACTATATTTAATTTTGCCTCCGTATTCCAGTGGCTAAGACTCTTGACTCACAATGCGGAGGTCGCGGGTTCGAGCCCGGCGTGCGCAAATAAATTTTATTTGATTAATTTGTGTTATTTCACAATCAATTCATTTAAAATAATATATAGTATATTTGCGGCACGTTCCAGAGTGGAAGATACTATCAGTATCGCCCTGGTGTAAGACCACCATTCAGAATTGAAACGTTGCTTGAAATTGGCTTTAGCCGTGTTTGGTGACCAGATCTGAATAGCCAGGTACTTCCCAACCTTCCTCAGCCCCACCTCCTTCCCCTCCCCACTACCTTCAGCCTCACAACATAGGAGCCAGTGAGACTATGGGGATGCCATAGTCTCACTGGCTCCAGACGGGAGCAGTTGAGATTCTTGTGCGGTGTGCACTGTAAAAAAATAAAAAATTAAAATGAAATTTATAAATCGTGAAAAATCTGCCCGTCCACAGGTATCTTCATAAAAAGGTAAATAGATTATTCTTACTGTTTTTTTGTTTTTGTTTTTATTGTTGATAATGAACGTACCTATATTTTTTTTATATGCTGACGAATAAATTTTAACAATTTACAATGTCCAAGTTCGTTTAAATTTGTGAATTCGGTGGCATTGACGTCACCCCGGGCGATGGCGATGACAGCTGTCTTACCAGACATATTTTGTCTTCTAGGTATTTTTTTTATATGCTGATGAATAAATTTTAACGATATCAAATGTGCCATTTTTGATTTGCCGCAATAATGGCATGTTCAGTTTTATTCATGAATTCGGCAGTGTTGACGTCGCGCCGGGCAATGTTGATGACAGTCATCTTTTCAGACATTTTTTTTTTTCTATTTCATACGTTTTCCAATGAGCTGTTTTTTAAAAACAATAATAGGCCACTTCCATAGATTTCATAAAGATCGTGTGGATAGATTTTTTTACTAAGATTACGAAAATGTTAGTAAAAATTTTTAGAAATGTATAGTTTTTTTTATTTTTAAATAAACAAATCCATTATTTGAGCTCGTGACGTCACTACATGAAAATGTCCCGTCTCCGATTATGTTCTATTAATTTTGTAAAATTCCAGACTGATTAATTTTTTTTTATATGGCAACGCTTTGATTTCCGGCGAATTTTTAAATTTGCGTTTAACGTTCACTAGATTTATTGTTTGTTCTATGCGAACTTATCCATTGTTTTGATTTTTTGATAAAGATGGTGGTGTTTTTACAGATGTTATGAAGAGAACCCCGTACAATTTATTGCTATTCGTGTGGAAAACGTTATTTTTTTTAAATGATTTTCGGCTATGTAATTATCGTTTTTTCGCCTCCATTAAATTATGTCCCGTCTTTCCGGTTTATAAAAAATGGTATGATTTTTCGGATTGAAATTTTCAAAAAATCGCCAGGGTTTCAAAAATACGATTAAAAAAAAAAATACAGAATGTCTTAGAATATTTGCCTAAACCGGAAAAAAAATTTAAAAAATGTGATGCAAGTGGCCTATTATGAATGAAAATATAAAAATTACTTACACATTTTTAGTACAATGATCAGAATCAGAAAAACAACTTTGTACATAATATGTGTCACACATTTTTAAAGGTACAGTTTGTCAAATAAGAGTCGAAAATATATGAGGGCGCCACTGTTGATCAAATGGCAATACTAAACACATAACTCACGCTAAAGCTGTGTAACCCACATTTTTATAAAAAATTAAAGAGGCATAAAAGTGGAAAAAATATTTTTGCATTGCATTATAGATACCCACTGATCTCAAAATTAGAATTGCATATAGATATATTATAATACATTTGCAATTTTGTGTTAACATAATGAAGAATAACGATAATGTAATAAAATATAAAGCACAGTTTAAAAATTGCTCACATTTATTTAATACTAGATTAAGTACCTAGCGTTGCCTGGGCTTTAGATCGTGTCTCTAATTTTAGATCCGAGTATATTTAACTCATTCAGATCAAAAAGTATTGTAACTAAACTCACCATTAGTGATACTTCCTTTCTACCTATCTATTGTTAAATTCAAATTCATGTTAAATTAAATTAAAGCAAATTGCTTTATAAAATACCTTTTACTCAAATTTACGACAGGAAGAAAAAATGTTTTTTTTAAATGTGGTTTGCTGTGTTCTACACGTTCAGTGTCATTGCACTTTTAGAATATTTGAAAGGTAAATTGGTGTTGCCAGCCTAAAAATTTTGTAGTTCCGTTTTTTATATTTTCTACTCTTATTTGACAGACTATATTCTTTGTTTGTGAAAACACCGCATTGGTAAATTGCCCCTTAATGATTTTTTTTACTTTTAAGTATTTTTCGGTTCAGGAATGACTTCAAAGGACAGTTTTTTTTTCTCAGAACAATTCATCAAATTTCAAAATTAATATTCAAGTTCTGTGAAAGTCCTGTTCAAGTTCTCTAACTATCCAAGTACTGTGAAACAATGTGTCTATGATGCTATAATAACAGAACTTGAATTAAACTTTCACAGAACTTCAATTGTATCTTTGAAATTTGATGAATTGTTCAAATTCTGTGAAACAACCCGTCCTAAGTTAGTTACAGTAGAGTAAAAGTTTTCATTAAGTATTTTAATGCATTTTCGTTTGCAGGAATATATATTTTTTTAAATTTTTAATAACTGCATGACAGCTGTTTCAATTTGCGAATACTTTAAAAGTTAACACTAGTTTGGTAAATAAATCCAGAAATTTAAGTGTAACATTTCTTTTGCATTGCTATGGCAACACCGAGTTACTCACATTGTTTGGAGTTTATGATATTGTCGAAAATTTGTGTAATTTTTAAATTGTTTTTGTTATTATTTTATTGTTTAGCTTTATTTATTTTTTAGAAACATAGACGTACATTCTCAGGTTATGAATAAGGTAATTATTTTATGTATTTGAATTCCTTCCACTAACTTAATTTACCTTAAACTTCATACAGGAGGCTCTGAGGAAAGTAATTTCCCTCAGGGCCTATGTCATCTTAGGAGATGCTGCGTGGAGAGTCTTTTGAGGAGAGGAAGGTGTGAGCTTGGGTCTTGAAGAGATTTATTACATATTATAATATTATGTGTCCACATTTTTGACTTCAAATTTTTTATTTTACATTGGCTTCACACAGATGGCCCTGTATATTCCCCGTCAATAGGTAGTCTCAATTGTCAATCGCTTCAATTTCTTCAGTAAACATTGATATGCTTGGTGTAACTCTAAGTGACAAGAGTAAGTGTTGGGGTGAAAGAACGAAAGAAACACCTGGAAGAAGAAGAGGGAATCAAAATGACAAACCACTTCCAAGAAAACATAAAACTATTTTGGAAGGAGGTCAAAAGATCCCGGAGTGGACCAGAGAACTAAAGCATGAAAGTGATAAAATCGAAAGAAAGACAAATGTTGACGAATGAGAATGAAATTAAAGAGAGATGGATGAAATATTTCGAGGAAGTCTTCGAAAGTAACCCGAGTGGTTGTGATCCCAGCGGTGAATCGGTTATGAACGATGATGGAGTGAATGTTACCAAAATCAGTATGGATGAAATAAAAAGATCAATTAAATGCATGAAGAGTGGCAAGGCTGTGGGTTTTGACAATATTGCTGCCAAATATTTTAAAGGAGATAGTCGTATTATTTTCACATGGCTGTGCAGACTTTTTAACCAATGTTTAGAGGAGGGTTACACGCCATTAGATTGGAGAAGGGCTGTAATCATGCCATTATACAAAGGTAAAGAGTCACGTATGGAATGTGGGAATCATAGGGCTATTAGCCTTCTAAGTTCAGTGGGCAAACTGTATGGTAGAATATTGATTGAAAGGGTAAGAATGGAAACAAAGGATAAAATATGGGATGTGCAAGGTGCTTTTATGAGTGGAAGGGGGTACATGGACCAGATTTTCTCATTGCGTATGCTCACTGAGAAGTTTCTTGCAAAAAACCAGAAACTCTTCTGTGCCTTTGTAGATCTACAAAAAGCGTACGACCGAGTTGACAGGAAAAAGCTATGGAAGGTGTTGTCCAAGTACGGAGTGAATACGAAGCTCATTCAGGCAATTGCGTCGCTATATGAGGGAAGCGTTGCATGTGTTAGGGTGAACGGCGATTTTACGGAGTGGTTTGACATCACAAAAGGTGTTAAACAAGGCTGCGTAATGTCACCGTGGTTATTCAATCTATACATGGATAATTGTATGCAAGAATTGAAAGAGATGGGATTGGGCGCAAAATTTAGTAATCTGGAAGTATGTTGCCTATTGTATGCTGATGATGCGGTGCTAATTTCTAACAGTATGGAAGATCTACAGTCTCTCGTGTCAAGGATGAACGAAGTATGTATGAAGAATGAGTTAATGATGAATGTAAGTAAGTCTAAAGTCATGGTGTTTGAAAGAGAGAGTACGAAAACAGTATGCAATATAGTTGTGAATGATGAATACTTGGAGCAGGTGGATGAGTTTGTGTATCTGGGTAGTATGTTTACGAAAGATGGGAAGGCTGATAGATATATTGAAAGAAGGGTGAATGCCCGTAACTCCATTAATGGAGGACTGAATGCCGTTGGCGGTAATAAAAAACTGTCCAAAGACGCGAAACTAGCCGTCCATAATGGAGTGCTGGTACCTACCCTGATGTATGGCAGTGAGGCATGGATCTGGCAGAGGAAGGATGAAAGTAGACTGAATGCTGTAGAAATGAGATCCCTGAGGCGAATGTGTGGTAAAACCATGTACGATTGTGAGAGAAACATGGATATCCGCAAAGAATGCAAGGCTGATGTAAGCGTGATGTGTAAGATTAAGAAAGGGACTCTCCGATGGTTTGGGCATGTAGAGAGAATGAACTAGGAAAGGAGTGTAAGGAGAATATATGATGCAAATGTGAATGGTAGAAGAAGTCGCGGACGCCCGAGGAAGACATGGCACGACCAAGTGAATCAGATACTTGAGTCGGGCCATGTGAATAGTCAGAATAATAGAAGAGCATGTATGAGACGATGTATGAATGTGAACGAGGCAAAGAGTATGTGCCAAGATCTCTAACTCTAAGTGACCAGCTCAGTCGCGGTGACTCCATCGAAGCCAGAGTTAAGTTAGCCTCTCAGAAGCTGGGCGTACTGCACAGGGCCCGCCGATACTGAAAATAGTACACAACTGCTGACCCTGTACAAAACGCAAGTGTGCCCTACTGTTTGTATTTGTAGTCACCTCTGGTATGGAGCCCCAAGACACTTGAAAAAACCCTTGACTCTGTGCAGAAATAGGCGGTCTGTTTGATAAATTCACCTATATTAACAAGTACAGGCTTTGGGTGGGAATGCCGTCCTTGTTCTTCTGGTATTTCAATAGAAGATACTCCAGAAACTAGCGTCATTGATTCCTTCGGCACCGGAAATTGGGAAACACAACAAATGACTGTCCAACATTTGTCACATGAGAATGGTTCATTTCTACAATTAATTTGTGGGTTCAACAGCTCAGCTGTCGAATGATTTGCAGGACTCTAGGTACTAGTATGTTTCCTCCCTCCACAACGTGGATCTCTTTAAGACTATGTCCACTCCTTCCTCTCCTCAAAAAGACCCTCCACAGAGCATCACCAAAGATGAGACAGGCCCTGAGGGAAATTATTTTCCGCAAGACCTCCTCTGTGGTGTTAGTGTTTAAAAAAAGTAAGTGAAGCAATTAGCAATTAGATCGTCTCCAAGGCGTAGTTTGTCAAGTATGAGTATATCATTTAACACGCTGTTTATTTGGGAGAATATCGACTTTGGAAAGAAAAAAAAGCTAAAGTGCCATACGGTTGTGACATTAAAAAATTAACCTGTACCATTGTTTGTGGTTTTGTTCATCAAATAAGTTTCCTAGAGTTTACCACATGTTCTGGGAAACTCTAGAAAACTTTATTTGATGAACACAAGCACAAAAAAACAATATAGCTTATTGTGTAGGTCCTGATCTGGGTACCAGGACATAAGAGTATTGAGGGCAACGAGCGGCCTGACAAACTAGCAAGGAAAGGGGCGAAAGCACCACTTGTCAGCCGGCTGTCGGAGAAGCAGCTTGGGGGGCATCCATTAATTACGTGAGCACAAACGGCGGAGGGGGGGGGGGGGGTCATCCCAGCACTGGAAGGAATGGGAGAGGGCACCCGGAATGAGGCAATCCACCCCAGACGGACTAGGAAACTACTCGATATGGACAGTGCACTCGCTGAGGGAACTGGGAGGACTACTAACGGGTTACTGCCATCTCAGGAGACACATGCAGCTATTGGGAGTGGAAAGCACCAATAGATGTAGAAGATGTGAAGAGGATGAAGAGACTCCAATTCACTTATGGTGCCAATTTCCTGCCCTGGTGGGAACTAGGCTCAGATACCTTGTAGTGGGGAGACACACTGTAGAACCAGAAGACATAGCCACATATCCAATGACAACTCTGGTGAACTTTATTAAAGGGACTGGGTTATTGTTAAAGGATTGAGGTAAAATGCGAGATAGCGCAATGGGCCTATGGCCTAAGTGCTCACAGGAACTATTCGTAAACTGTCTCCGCGTTAATTTAATTTATTTTTTGTGTAGGTTCTTTAATATTACAGTTGTATGGCACGTTAGCCATTTTTCCACTGTCGGTATGAAGAATAAATATTTTATTTAGTTTTTACTTTGTGGAATGCCTTGTGGTTTAATGGTAAAGACATTGTTAGTCTGAGGGTTGTGATGTTACTTGTTAAGTTTGATGTGCTTTGCAATAGAGATATCTATACTGTATAATATTACTTATTTTAATTTTGGGAGTGGGTATAAGTACCGCCGCCCCAGAAATCATTTATTGGATAACAAAAACCCCTATCGTAGGTCACCCTAATCGCTACGTTTTGTGACTTAGCTCCCGATTTCATGGTGTAAGGTTTGTCTAGATCTTGGCGGCAGATGCATTTGCCAATCTAATGCGTGGCGGGCCGGATCGGGAAGGGTTGGTTGAGGGAGACCTTTTGATCTCTCCTGCCAGACTCTTCCAACCCATTGCCTTGCACTGCAGTGGGAGGGATGGATTCATATGTCCGTCACTCCTGGATACATTGACCCCCAGATTTCTATCCATCCCTCATACTTTTTTCCTTCCCAGAACTTCCTCTCCTTCCATTCCTTAAAAAGACCCTCCACACAGCATCTCCAAAGATGAAATTGAGTTTTTTTTTCTTCAGGGTCTCATTGCGGCCCAATTGTGTAAAAAAATTAAAATGTACATGAATGTACAATGTAGTATAACAAATGTATGATTTTGGATTTATGAATGCATGATTGTAAATGAAGCAGGGAATGGTGTGTTGTTAAATCAGAAATAATATGTAATCTTTAGCATATCTATGTAATGTTATATTTGGGACCAAATAAAAATTATATCAAATGTTTCGTCATGTATTTTATTTCATATTAACAATAAACTAAACAAGCATTGTGTGTATTGGTGTATTTGTACACAGTGGCGGACTAAGCCCGTCAGAGGCCCGGGGCGGCAAAGCTGAATGAGGCCCCCCCTAGCATAAAAAGTTGATGTAATTTTACATGATTGTTATTCAGTTCACACAGGCCTCTACAAAAAAATGTATTTTTTTTGTAGATCATTTTCTAAAAAATGCATTTGTTAATAATGCTACCACATGTTTAAAGAAATTCTAAAAAAATTCAAGAAAGTTTTAAACAGTTTGAATGTTGAATTAACCTTCAGAAAAACTTTGAACGCATTTTTCTCGAAATAACACAAGGTATTAGAAAAACTATACATCCGATTTGCACGCACCAAGTCTTAAGGCGCAAAAACAAGAAGATGGAGAGATATGTAATAAGGAACTCCAGTGAAAAATATTATGGCTTTAAAAAAATATGTTCATGTAGACCAATAAACGCTGATTCTGAATATATAACTTTTATTTGATAATATTAAACGTACAATTTTTAAAAAAATATTAAAAAGTGCATTTTTAATATTCTCGTTAAAACACAGCGTCAGGTTGGTATGCTGTGTAACGCTGTGTGGTGACGTCTCGATGGAAGATTCACCTGGTGATGGCATTTTGAAATGTATGAGGCAAGCCGTTCAAACACAACATTTCGTGTATTTTATTTGGTTTATTTACATACTGTTAGTAGAGATTTAGAAATATAATAGTTGTTGTGTTTATTGAAACATTATTTAGGCCTTCACAATTAAAATTATGACGGAAAAGGGCTGTATTTGCGGACAATCTGATATTTCCAGGATAATGTTTTCCAAATATAATACGGACTATGTACCTAAGTGCTGAATTTCGTGGGATAAAAGTTGGTTAGTAAATAAATCATCTTATTAGTTGTTTTTGAAAGTCGTAGTAAGCTGTAAAAAAAGATTTTTGATAATCTTCAGTAAATGTGGCCTATTTTGTAACAGTTTCTAGCTGGTTACATTAATATGTTGACTTTGCATATTATAAATATGTTGACTTGCTTAAACGCCCCATTTTGCGAGAGCGCCCGACTTCTAGCTAGATGTGACTCAATGCTTGCTGATGACAGGAGCGACATCTGCCGTTAAATTTGAAGAGAGGCCACTCAACGAATTTTCGTGTAGGAGACGGGTTGACATTTCCTGAGACCTGGAAATCTCCGGCTGATATCGTGTGCGGCGTTAGCTATCACAATACAAATTACTGGTTGTTAGTTAACTTTAATTAATATAATTGGCCATGTTCATCCGACTGGTCTGGCGCCCGACATTCACTTCTATTTACAGGTTAGTGCCCTTTGTTCCCACATTCATGTCACATGTGTAAGGTAGGAAGACGAAATTGCCAACTTCGCTTTTCAAGAGATCCTCATGGGGACCTTGAACCACTTCCCTGAGATTAGTATTAACAATAAAATTAATAACAGTTATCCTCCATGAGTGGAATAAATTTGTTGAATTGAAATAGCCTGTTTCATTTCACTTCCCTATTGCTATGCTAAATGTTTTTTTTTATATGTTAAGATTGCTCTCAATAGCTCCCTATATGAAAACATTAGTTACAATTTGAGGTTAAAGTCGTGTCAATTTTGACATTTTGTTTATCTACCAGGTAAATTTTTGAAATCGCTGGCAATGGTTAATACGCACTTTTTTTTGAAAAAATCTTTTGATTCACCTTAATTACATTAAAAGAAAACTATTTGCATTGGGGGAAGTGGAAAATATTTCATTCTACATGGTTTGTGATACAAAAGAAAGTGCCCCTTTATAACGCCTACTCGCGTCAAGGCAAGAAAAACATCCCAGTTTTCAAGTAGTTTAGCGGCTACGCTAGGTTTGGGTAACATGGTTTGTGATTAAAAAAAAAGTGCCCCTTTATAACGCCTACTAGCGTCAAGGCAAGAAAAAATTTAGAATGAAATATTTTCCACTTCCCCCAATGCAAATAGTTGCCTTTTAATGTAATTAAGGTGAATCAAAAGATTTTTTCAAAATAAAGTGCATATTAACCGTTGCCAGCGATCTCCAAAAATTACCTATTAAAAATACCAGTGTTTCTGTATGTGTTATACATAATACAATGTATTTGCAATGAAAAAGATGATTTTGTTATTGTATTGCACTTTGGTACAATACAATAACAGTAGCTATGAGATGTCAACATTTTACCTAATGCTTTTCTATATTAAAAGCAGTTAATCGTGAAGAAAAAACGCCTCGACTTGTCACACCTAAAGTCATTCGGCCATTTAAAGTCATTTTTCAATATAAAATGACAGCACCTGTTGAAAGTGAATAAAACTATCGATGACGTCACACAATGCACCATAGATATGGTGTTTTTCAAGGGATCTTGAAAAATCAAAACTTTGAAAATTATTTTAAATATTAAAACTAACTCTAAAAATAAAAATGCAGTTATTTAAGCTAGAAGGCCATTATTCTTAGAATAAGCCCAGAAAGTCTTAACATTATCTTTTATCCCACGCTCAACTAGGTTGATGTAGGATGTGTAGCATTCTATTAGATTTTTTTTAATCTTTTTCTAAGAGTAGCAAACTCGGAATGGTCTATCGGGTTATTATGTTTTTTAGCCCGAAGTCTAACTTTATTTTTCTCTTTGAGGAGCATTATAATGGTAAGCCCACACTGCGCCCAACGTTCCAACTTCAAACGTTTGGACGATCGTGTGGAGTTAAGTTATTGTTTGGCAAGAAAGTGTAGAAATTAATTAATTTGGAACTAAATTTTTCCATTACTATGGTAACACCGAAATACTCGTTTTGTCAATGACATTTTGTATGGCTCTTGGCTTTACTGGCTTTAATCATGTAGAACACACTGAAAATCGCTCGTTTAGTTTTTTTTTTTTCATTGTTTGCCTGTGCATTGTTTGAATTGAATTAAAATGAACAAACCAATACGTAGTGGTGCAAGAGAAGTTGTAAACTGCGTGTTTCAACGCTGCCTAGCTGAATATCGTGCGAAGAAGCTCCTATCCAATTTGAAAGAAGTTTACAAACGAACTGCAGAAATGAATGGTACGTGGTATAGTTTTTTTTAATAAATTTCATTAGTATTACAAGATTTATGCCAATTTTTGTGCGATTATAACCATTACAATCTGATTTGAGGTTATGTTTAAAAATCCGAATTTGACATTTCCATTTGACAGTTAATATTAGGCCACAAGAAAAATGGAATAACTCAATTTAAAAAAAAAAATAATAATATGCAACTTCTTTAAACTCATAGAAATGTAACTTGTTCTTAATTTTCTCTTTCTTTCTTTCTAAATGAATATTTACAGGTGTGCTTTTTTAAAACTACCTTCTATAGAATAATCATTTTAATGATGTTTTCCACATACAGGTATATCTGAAAAGTAAGATAAATCGTCAAGGAAGGGAAAAGGCAGATGGAAAACTTGAAACACCGGGAAAACGGAAAATAGCATAAGTGTTGATGATTAAAAAAAATTGTTGCAAAAACGTGATGAAAATCGAGGCAGATTATTATGCACGAGGAAGTACTCTATATGATGATATAAATGAACTGATAAAACGTTTAGATGAAGATGAAGATATGGAAGAAGAAGAATCATATGAGGACTAAGACAATAATTATTACATGTCGGGTGTTGAATAAATATACTCAGATTTTTAAATACCTATGTACCTACGTTTTTATAACAAAATAAACGCCCACTTAAAACCTGTTTTGTTTTATTTTACTTCTATTAAATTATGTGTTTTTGTGCAAAATTTATGAAAATACAAACACGTTATGAAATATGCATTTTGGCTGAAGGGTTTTTTAAAACATACATTCATTGTCTTATGAGCCATCACGGTGTTGCCATTTAAAACCAAGAAATCGATCGCAGCGCCATCATTTATTTTCTACACTTAATTGTCAAACTGTAAGTGGAGTGAAGTTCGAGTTGGAAGGTTGGAGTTCGAGTTGGCCCGGGATCGCCTTCGAGGCGATCCCGACGGCCAACTTACACGAACCCGCCTGCCGCAGCTGTCCACATATCCGTCTGCGAACGGCAGGCGATCAAGACGCGCGTTCCACGCACTATTAAAATGACGATATTATTACGGAGAGTGGTATAAAAATTGTTTGAAAACATGTCGTGTATATAAGTACATAATAATACGTACCTAATAATTATAGGCAACCTGATAAGATACAACGTAGCTACAGCTGTTCCATGTCCGCCATTTTGGAGTTCGGAATTCGGGGTTGGAGGGTTGGCCGCAGCCACCACACGATCGACCATCCTTCCAACTCCGAACTAAGTTCGGAGTTGGAAGGTTGGCTTCGGTGTGGACCTAGCATTAGAGATTCGCTAAACCAATTGGGATAGTGATTTCTTACGTATGTTTTTTTTTGGAATGTGCTTGTCTATAATATCCCATAGTGTATTGTAGAATAACTGTACCTTATTATTGAGATGTATTGAGATGACAGTTGTTAAAAAGTGATATCCAGTTTACATTTGTTAGATCATGTCAACATCCTTCATAATTTCATTTTTTTAAGTTGTATTTTACGGGAGAGTGATTTTCTTGTAAGAATTTAATTTTTTCTAGATTTACATTTATTTCAAAACAGGGATGATGGTGATCAATTTTTGATAAGTTAACTGTCGTTGAAATATTAATATTGGTTTTATCGGAAAGAAAAAGGTCAAGAATATTAAAATTTTTGTTAGGTAAATAATTAAATTGGTGAAGGTTGCACATTGAGGCCAAATTGACAAGGGAGTGAGCTTTGTGACTAGAATAATTGGATGGAGCTAGTATTATGTTATTATATGCTATGTCAGGTGTCCATTTAATTTCAGGTATATTAAAATCACCAATGATTATAAATTGAGATTTGGAATTAATATGTTGCAAATAAATATCCTGAATATTTTTGATTCGATTACAGTAATCATCAACAGATAAATTGGGGGGAATGTACAGTACACTTATAATATATATAGATGAACGAGTTTGAATATTCATGCAGTTTTATAGCTAACCATAAATCTTCACCATCACTTTCCCAAGATGATTTTCTAGTTGTTATTAGTTTCTTGTTGACTGCCGCTAATACTCCCCCACCTTTTTTAGATGTAGAATTAGTGGATTCGCGATCTCTCCGAAAGACAGGTAACGCTCATCAAACAATTCATTACTGAATAATGATGAACTCAATAAAGTTTTGGTGAAGCAGATTATATCATAATTATTGATTACAACTTTGTTTTTTATGTCATTTGTTTTGGTTCTAACTCCCCTAACATTTTGGTAGAAAATTTTCAGATCCATTTTGTAATTTTGACAAGACATATAGGTACATTAAGTTTAAAGGACGGAGGAAGACGGGTTTGAGGGTGATTTGTCGGTAAGATTCTGTAGTACGGCCTTGTTATTCACGAGCAGTGGTGGAGACATGTCATCCTTCCTTAAGAAGACGCGCCCATTTTTAATCCATACGTACTTGAAGTTCAGGACCTTTGCTGTTCGCCTAGTTGCTGCATAAAGTTCCTTGTTATAAGGTGACAGATGTTCACATACGTATATCGGAGAAGAATCTGTGAAACCAAGGTGTTGGCTGTTCAGTTTCCTATCCACGTTCCTCTTGTTGAATACCTTAACTGCAGACAGCAATTCGTCACGGATTCGAGGGCTGGGCAGAGTCAGTACAATATTTTTTGGTCTTGAGTTGGGAGTTGCGTTATGGGGGGCTTACTTGATGCGTGGAGCGTGGGCCGCGAGGTTCTCCAAAGAACGTCCATGGAGCCATCATCAGGTCTTCAATAGCACTTAGGTGACAGCGAAAGAAGTGATTAACTTTATACTCGATATTATAAAGATTGGATTAGTATTAAAACGCAAACCAGGCCATCGCCCAACGTGGCGGTGCCCGCGTCTAGAATGCACCGCTTGGCGACCGTGGGCGGCGTGGGCAAGCTATCGCTAGGTACGTGATCGGGATGGGAATGGCCGCTTGGCGAGCGTGCGCGGCGTTGGCGGCTTCCCTCCGTGGTTGCGCAGAATCGCGCGCCCCTCAGCGCCATCTCTGTGTAATAATTGCAATTGAGGCGGCGACTTTGAACACTGCTATCGCGTACCGTAACAAAATATTGAAGACCAGGCGTCGGCTGCAATACGTCCAGCGTAAGAATTGCTCGTTGAAGAAACGTTTGATGATAGCAACTAGCATCACGACATAAAAACGATTGTGATACTTGCCGCCAGGTCACCTGGAAGAGCTACTTATGCTCAATCTATCGGTGGAACCGACTCTGTGTTTTTATGTGTTGTTTATCCATTATCATTTTGAAAATAAAAAAAATATAAAACATGCACCTGTGAGTTTTTCATTTTTCGTCTCCTCGGGATAACAGGTTTCCGTCTGACAAAGCTCCCTTCTGAGAAAATGAGCTCTAAAAAACTACATAAATCCCATTTCCTCAGAACCAGCTTTGTCACATGGAACCTTGTTGTCCTGGGGAATTTTTTTCACATTTTTCTGCTTTACAATTTTTTTGTAATAGTTTATTGGGCTAATGAAGTAGGTCGAGTAAATTGTCTATGATAGGCCTTGTGCCATTGTCTATGACAAATGGCCTTGAGCTCCCATCTACATATCGCACACCTAGATAAAGGTTAGCACAACTCAAAAAACCTCTTTTTTCAGGAACAGCGAAAAACGTTTAACTCAATTTCTATATAACCGATTAAAAATATTGTTATATGATAATGTATGTTATTTTACTAGGATATTTATTTTCTCAATTACTTACCATCAAATACACGTATCACTTGTTTATTAATTAGTTTCGTGTTATTTTAGTATTCGTGACTAAATCATTGTTAAATAATTTTATCAACTCAAATTGATTCCGTAATAGTGATAAATTTTGAATTAATCCACTCTTATTCTGTATATTTTGTTCTATAATCTTCACAGAAAGAGTAGTGTATCTAAATTATGTTTTGGATATTTTGTATAATATAATCATAAAATAAAACATTTTATTATCACAAGACATCTTTATTAAATATTAAGGTAACAAACAAATGAAGACAATAAAAAAAAACACAGCGCTTCTTTAGGAAATGGCTTGGAAAATAAAATGAACACTTACATTATTTTATTAAGATATCTATGAAACTTTGAATAAATTAGTTTAACGTTTTCAGCTAACTTAAATTAGGTTCCAAAAAAAAACTACATCGAGAAGGCAACAATAAAGGCATCTAAAACACATAACTAATATAATTATTATAATCAGACTCACCGAGAAGATTTTAAACTATTTACTAAATTAAATCAGACTTTTATTTTGAACCTTTTTCCCTAAAATCTAATATATTATTGTAATATGTAATCATCAAAACCATAACTATTCAGAATTTCTTTGAAATCATGAAATCTTTATTTAATATTAAGGTAACAAACAAATGAAGACAATAAAAAAACACAGCACTTCTTAGCTTGGAAAATAAAATGAACACTTACATTATTTTATTAAGATATCTATGAAACTTTGAATAAATTAGTTTAACGTTTTCAGTTAACATAAATTAGGTTCCAAAAAAAACTACATCGAAAAGGCAACAATAAAGGCATCTAAAACACATAACTACTATAATTATTATAATCAGACTCACCGAGAGGATTTTAAACTATTTACTAAATTAAATCAGACTTTTCTTTTGAACCTTTTTCCCTAAAATCTAATATATTATTATAATATGTAATCATCAAAAACATAACTATTCAGACTTTCTTTGAAATCGTGTATATACCTACATACATAGTTCCTGAAATTTTTATTCTATACCTAGTGCATTTTTGTAATAAGAATCGATGTAACTCTGTGGAATAATTGTCTTGTCAATTAATTCCTTAATATCCCGCTTTTTATTGACACCCAATGGTATTTTTTGCAAATAGGCTGGTCTCAAACTTGGAGAAAATTGGTGATCTTGTGTTCGCCTTTGATTCCTTACACACGTTTTTTTAAAAACCGTCTGGTCATAAGAAGTTTTATAAAAAAAAATCATCGGTTGCTGCTTTTCAACGCGAAGTTGTTTGATATCATGCCATTTTATTTGTTCTCTCTCAATATTAACAGTGAAATTGTTTCCCCACTCTTCTTGAAGGGCTTTCAGATCATAGAACTTATCATGTGTAAGTTCTTCCACATGATAAGGTTTCCCAGTCTTTTTAGCTGTTCTTATTAAGGTAGCGTATTGTTGTGGACAATATATCGGGCCTGATTTAGTATATCTTTTGATTTGTTTTTCGAAAACGCTATGCACATTATCGCCTTCGTTTTGCGAATGACCACGAATTAAAAATTTATGACTAATTGAATTTATTCTCATGGTTGCAACAGCATAGGCGTAGGCAGACAGCAGATATTTTATTATTTTTCTGTTGACCACAACAGTTGTCACTGAAAAATATAATGTCCAGTTCAGTACCTGCTGTATTTTTCTCAACTATACTTTGTAGATATTGCAGAACACAGGATCCAATTTCCACAGCACCACGTTTGCCTTCGATTTCGTCCCAAAAGAAGCATATTACATCTTTTGCATACAAGTCCACTTATCGTAAAATTTAAGCAATTAATTCTAGATTAAAAAACAAGGATACTTGTCCTTTAGGCAATTGCATCACAGCTTGAAGATCGTACACAGCAACAACTGCGTCCTTCCTTTTCTTGTCAGCTTCCTTTTCTGATCTGGACAGCACCTTCTCTTTCATGTGTTGATCATAAGCTTCACGCAGTTTCTGTTTTTCTTCCCCGTTAGAATTTTTGTAAGTTTCGCAAAGATCGCACGTATCTTTTTTCGGGATGTGAAAAGAAATATTAAACTGTGTATTAAAAATACGATTAAAAGTTGATGATGAAGCAATCGGTTCATTTTCACGTAGATCTTTGTAATCTCGGTATAGATCTGCAAGTGATTTTTCACTTGGGATGAATTCTCTCGTTGTTTGTGCACGAAGGTAATGAGATTCTATTCTGGGGATAGACTTGATGAAAGCTACGACACTTTCTTTTATTTCATAATCTATGGTCGAATACTGTCCGTGCTTACCCCTTAGGTCACCTTCTATGAAACCGCCTTCTTGTCTTTTTAAATGAGCTGTCCTAATGAACTGGTCGCTTAAGTTGAGGGTAGCTTTAAAAAAAGTCTTGCAGACTCTAATACGAATCTCTTCAACCTCAAAGAAAAATGCAGAATTAAGTGACCTATAATTTTGGATACTGCTGTATCTGTATTAAGGCTTAATTTCTTGAGTGTGCCTTACGACGAACTCTCTTTGCTTTTGAATGTCGCCTAGTACCCAAAATCTATCGAACAAAGTTTTGCGTAATATTTCATCTATTTTAGTTTTGCATTTCAATTTGCACTTATCTTGGCATGGAGGCTGGACCGCTCTTTCAGGGACGCTCTTATTTTTTGAACTCAAATAAGCCTTCCCGGTGTTTCGTCGAGATTTCTTAATATTTGAGGACCAACCGGCAGGGTTTTTTATCCTTTTCTTACCCCTTTGAAGGCTTTCAGGATCAGCAGACTGCTCTATGATCGGTTGAGAGGTGGAAGCTTCAGCAAGCGGATTCTCGTTTAAAAGATTAGCAGAATCCAGCGTGGCAGATGGCACAGAGTAACTACCTGTTTCTGTATAATAACTGTTTGAAGAGCTGCTGTTGGAACTACTAGATGATGAGCTAGAACTGGATGAGGAGGTAGTACTGGAGGAACGAGACATTGTTCTTGGAACAACGAGTGATGGACGGTGAGTTACCTCTGTGGGAGGTGGGTTGAAGAGTGGATCCGCATCCGAATCGTCGAAATCACTACCATCGCTGTTAACCAGTGAGATATAGTAAGTGCGTTTTACCTGGGTACTGGTTGATGGTGATACTACCATTGTTGGGATCTTTTGTAACTCCGTGGTGTCATTTTTCGGGGTTTTTTCTATCACCTTGGTGCTCGTCGAAGGACTTATTGAGTTTTTTCGAAGCTCCATCTCCGTGAAACTGTTCTCAGGTTCATTTGAGATAGCCTCCATCGCCTTCTGTATAAGTAATAGCCCACGGCCCTTCATGATCTGTAGCAAAATGCGAAGTACTTAGTTAAAATTCACGAATACTATACTAACTCAAAAAATCTTTATAAATTGCAGTATTTCAAAGAATAAAAATGTATAAAAATCAATTTCAGAACTACAAGGACAACTATAAATATGCCTCTATCAAAATAAACAATAGCATTTATTGCTTAAGAATTAGAGGCAATTTAAATTTAGCCAGCAATACCCGACCAACACAAATATTGTAAAATAATTTCATCAACACTAAATTATTATGAATTAGTAAAATTAAAATGACTTAATTTTGTAAACAATACCGGAATAAGTGGAATTGATATGCAGAACGCCCAAGAAATAAGACAAATTCAATCACAAATAACAAAACAACTCAAAATAACTCACGCTTAATGACTGCTGTTAATCACGAATACAAAACTAAGTCGAAATAATCCCGTCTCCGTGAGTATTGGCACAACCTTCCCCTACGGCTAGTAGATCTTAACTGCAGATGGGTTACTGTTGTTGGGGGGGGGGTTTCACGGAGCAACTCAGAAAGACTGACTTATGCGCCCTCTACATTGTTATTGATGGAGATTTTTACACAAGAGTCTTTGTTGTTTGTGCAGTTTTCGACGCTGATTCCGAAAATCGCATTAACTCGATTTTGGATTATTTCGAGTTGTGCTAACCTTTATCTAGGTGTGCGATATATCGGGTTTGTTTTTCCGTGGTGAAGTTGATGTCAAAATTTGGCCCATAGAAAAGACCCGAAGATATCGATCTAGGGCAGGGGTTCCCAAACTTATAAGTATCACGCCTCTCTACTACTTAAAATGAATATGCCCACGCCTCCCCTCAGCCCAGGGCCCAGCAAGTGGGCTCGCCAAGCAATTGTAAAATAAAGTAAGGGTAGGTAATAAAGCCCAAAATTACATTTTTAGATGTTTTATTATAAAAATATTTCTTTTACACACTTGTTATAAGAAGAGTCAATGATTTGGAATGAATAGCGGAGTGGTGACCGCCGCCCACGCCCGCGCCCACGCCCCCCCCCCACATATCTTCGCGCCCCCCACTTTGAAAATCAATGATCTAGGGATTGGTTTCACTGAAGAACGACTGTGGATTGGTATATTTATGCACGATACCGTCGGTGCTGATCGCGCGCGACGCGTCGCATCATTTGTGTCTGATGCTTTTTCGTTTGACGTTTGACAGAAATGACGTCGGAACATGAAGTAATGTAAGATTTGTTTTGGAAGAGGAAAAAATGCATGTTTATATAACTATACTTTATCAGAATACGTAAGTAAGGATTTAGTGGAGAAGGTACGGACAGTGGCGGACTAAGCCCGTCAGAGGCCCGGGGCGGCAAAGCAAATGAGCCCCCCCCCCAAGTGTAAAAAGTTTATGTAATTTTGCAAGATTTTATTCAGTTTACACGGGCCTCTGGTCCTGGGGGTCCTCACTGTAACAAAATGTTTTTTTTTGTATTTCATTTTCTAAAAAATGCATTTGTTAATAATGCTATCACCTAATGTTTTAAGGAAACTCTAAAAAAATTCAAGAAAGTTTTAAACCGTTTGTATGTTGGAAAAAAAAGCTTTCAACGCATTTTTCTCGAAACTACGTTTTTCTACGTGGTTGACGACATCTTAGAAAAACTATAAATCCGATTTGCATGCACTAAGTCTTAAACTGTTAGAAAATACAGTCACTATGGCACCACATAGGGATTTTTTTTATAAAGGGCCTCCGGGTTTCTAATTTTGCGACCTCCTATTTTTTTTTAAGAATGCTGAAAATTTTCCATAAAAATTCGAATATAACATTCGCTGATCCGCCAT
Organism: Limnephilus lunatus; assembly: GCA_917563855.2. Taxonomy (NCBI): domain Eukaryota; kingdom Metazoa; phylum Arthropoda; class Insecta; order Trichoptera; family Limnephilidae; genus Limnephilus; species Limnephilus lunatus. The sequence goes on along the minus strand of OU830595.1, from coordinate 24,243,634 downwards.
TTTTTCTTTTTTTTTTTTATCGGATTTTCGAACAGTAGAGTTGTACATGCAAATGAAAATGCAAATGCAATAAAAATACATACAGGCGGATGTATAGTTTTTTTAATATGTTGTCAACCACCTTAAAAAACGAGTTAAATTTTTTTCGAGAAAAACGCATTCAAAGTTTTGCTGAAGGATAATTCAATATACGCAGTTTCAAACGGTTTCATATAAAATGCTGTAAAAAAACATTTGGTGAGAGCATTGCTAAATTCGGAAAATGAAATTTAAAAAAAAATTATAATTTTTTTTTTACAGTGTCCTGGTGCCTTAAGGCACCGTATCCCCGCTCAAAGAGAAGAAAATGCAGAGATATGTAATTACGAATATTGGAGAGAGTTCGCTTATATTAAAAACGGTAAAATTGAAGCGAAAATTGTGAAAATGTTTCATAAAACACGATTCGTTGAAAATAGAGAAAAAATCTCTTGGGGGCTATCTAAAATAGTCTTTAAAGAAACACTGTGAATTTTTCCATAAATATTAACTTATAAAATAACTGAATACCTAGGCTAGGCCCACTGCCTAGGGGCCCCGCATCGATCGGGCAGGGGCCCCGAGACGTGCAATGCCTAGGGGCCCCGACAAGTTTAAGCCGGCCTTGACAGGGCCCTATTGTCCATAAGGCAGTGTAGGTCTCTGCCTAGGGGCCCACATCGTTCAGGGCCCCCTAAGGTAAAGGGGCCCCGAGGCGTGCATTTTCTAGGGGACCCGGCATGTTTAATACCACTCTGACTATGACCCTGCGTAGGGGATTGTTTCAAAATTGGCCCCTTCCATTTTTTTTTATGAACGATGCCATGAAATTTACTATAAAAAATCGAAAATGAAATTCATTATATTCCGTATTTATCCATAAGACGTATAGGCAACCTCCTAGGGGCCCCGCATTGGATAGGGGCCCCAAGACGTGCATTATCTAGGGGCCCCGACATGTTAAAGCCTGCCCTGGTGGGGCCCTATTGTCCATAAGGCAGTGTAGGCCACTGTCTAGGGGCCTTACATTTAGTAGGGGCCCCGAGACATTGATCGCCTAGGGGCCCCGACATGTTTAAGCCGACCTTGACAGGGCCCAAATTTCCATAAGGCCCACATCAGGTAGGGGCCCCTAGGGGAAAAGGGCCCCGAGGCATGCATTGCCTAGGGGCCCCGACATGTTTAATCCGGCCCTGACTATGACCCTACGTAGGGATTGTTTTATAAATAGCCGCCTTCCATTTTTTTTGTATGTACAATGCCATGAAATGTACATTAAAAATCGAAAAAAAAAACATGTATTCCGTACTATCCATAAGACGTATAGGCAACTGCCTAGGGGCCCCGCATTGGGTAGGTGCCCCTAGGGTAAAGGGGTGCATTGCCCCGACAAGTCTAAGCCGGCTCTGGCAGGGCCCTATTGTCCATAAGGAGGTGTAGGACACTGCCTAGGGGCCCCGCATCGGGTAGGGGCCCCGAGACGTGCATTGCCTAGGGGCCCCGACATGTTTAATCCGGCCAAGACTATGACCCTACGTAGGGATTGTTTTATAGATGTCCCCTTTCTATTTTTTTTTATGAAGGGTGAAAATCTACCAAAAAAAAACGAAAATAAAATTCATTCAAAAATAAAACGCATTCAAAGTTTTGCTGAAGGATAATTCAACATACAAACTGTTTCAAACGGTTTCACATAAAATGTTGTATCTCCGTCAATTTTTCGAATTTATTTTTAAAAAAATTGGTGAGAGCATTCTTAACAAGCGCATCAATCAAGAAATGATTTTTTTTTACAGTGTGCCTTAAAGCCTTGTTTAGAATTTGGTCAAGGGAACATGGAGGCGTTTGGGGCCCCTAAGGACCGGGGGCCCGGGGCGGGCCGCCCCCCCCCCGCCTCCCCCCCCCTTAGTCCGCCACTGGGTATGGATTGTGTTGGAAAAAAAGTCATATGACATCTCTTGACGTCGTGTTAACCCTGCACGTGAAAAATGATTAGTAAATTTCGGGTAGCGACGTGTACGGAAACCAGCATTAAAGAGTGGTACCTATATCAGCAGGGTACTTGTGGTTTCGTCACAATTACGTAGATTGTAAGTATCTCAATGCACGGAGGACCTTAATCACCTGTTCAAGTGACATTTCGTCCATGTAGATATAATTATAATATGGTGATTCATTAGGTATCACCCATCTCTTTTTCTCTATCACTATGTAAGATGTTAATTTTATTATCTCACTGTTCATTTATATTATGTTTTGTCTCTTTCTGTATGTGTATATGAGCTCACACCATTGACGTAGGTAGGGTATACTTGGTCGAAGGCTCACACAGTGTATATTCTTGATTAGTTTAATTTTATACCCTGAAGATGCTCGTGTTAAGCGAAACCGGTCGGAATTCAAATAATCAAATAATTTAATCGTGATTAAAAAAGCTTATTGTTTTATTTCAATTTATTATTTTTCATTGTGCTTGTAATCTCGGTATCACATCAGATATATTCGTATACCTATTTTGTTTATTTTCATAAAAAAGTAAAATATAAAATATTAACCGAAAATTCTGATTACCTACGAGGTATTTCATTTCTCCGAGTTTTAATTAAAATATTGTATATTTATCTAAAGTAAGAACTGTCATGTGTGATTATTTTCTTTTTTAGTTCGTTGTCTATGGAAATGTCTTTGAACTTGTGACGTTCACGCAGTTCACGATACCACTTTTGCTCAGCCTTTACAATATTTGCTTTCTATTCAAACAGTTTTGTGTTCCTTCAGTGACCATCACATTTCTATCTTGAAGTTATTCACATTCTTGCACTTTTTTATTGACAACACATTAGTATTGAACGCCGCGCTTCGCCTTGTACGTAAGTAGGCTCATGTTATGTTGACTAAGTAAGATCTAAGCCCTTTAATAGGTTTATTATTAGAATATATCACATTTTACAACTTTTGCGATATATTATATTGAGCTAACCAACACCAACCATGTTAACACGCGACAGACAAGTAGATTTACGGCCGCTTTCAAGAATGCCAACCAAGTGATTAGAAAGTTTGGTAAAATTTGGATAGGGCCTGACACGCTTATTACGAATAATTTTTAGAAAAAAACTTTATATTCGCCTTAATTACTATAAAAGGAAACTTTTTGCATTCCGGGAGGCGGAAAATTATGCATTTTAATTTTCAATTGCGTAAATCCAAAATTCACTTCGAACCGGTCGGCGACTGTCAGCGGCCATTAGATACGTCACTGTTATGTTGGTATCACTGATGCATTAACAAGAGCTAAATACGACCGTAGCCATCTTCGTGGGTAACACAAAGAGGCGCGGAATTATGAAAAACAGCGCATTAGGAATAAATAATGTAGATAAACGAACCTCTAATCAGAATCACTTCAGAGTCTAGCTGAGGCACTGGAATCATGTGTTGGATTTCATCGTCATTATAGTTGGAGGTGTTGGTATTCGTCGCATTAATAATTGAAGAAAAGAAATAATAATAATAATAGCTAGAAGTTACGTAAAATAAAAATAAAACGTGCGCATTAGGTAAGCACTACTTTGACGAAATTCTGAAAATAAAATGAATAAAGGCCTTTAGGCAAGTTTTTTTACATTGAAAATTTTATTTTTACATTGAAAAAAAAATTTTTAAGTAAAAAAAAAAAAACGCCGCGTTTTTTTTTTTTTACTTAAAAATTTTTTTTTCAATGTAAAAATAAAATTTTCAATGTAAAAAAACTTGCCTAAAGGCCTTTATTCATTTTATTTTCAGAATTTCGTCAAAGTAGTGCTTACCTAATGCGCACGTTTTATTTTTATTTTACGTAACTTCTAGCTAATCGTTATTTTATGGTAATAATAAATATACATAATATAATATACGAATAGAGGTTTGTTAATATTATAATTCTGTTGTGTTTTCATAATTCCGCGCCTCTTTGTGTTACCCACGAAGATGGCTACGGTCGTATTTAGCTCTTGTTAATGCATCAGGGATACCAACATAACAGTGACGTACCTAATGCCCGCTGACAGCCGCCGGTCGCTTCGCGAAGTGAATTTTGGGTTTAAGCAATTGAAAATTAAAATGCATAATTTTCCGTCTCCCGGAATGCAGAAAGTTTCCACTTATAGTAATTAAGGCGAATCTAAAGTTTTTTTCTAAAAAATATTCATAATAAGCGTGTCAGGCCCTATCCAAAAATTACCGAAAGTTTATTAAATCTTTACCCCATACTTCTTACTTCTAGATTCAGAATGAAAGCAGGAGGATACTGAGAGTATCTTGTCCCGCCCATATAAATTTGCAGTATAGTGAATTTAACAGTTCAACACATTGTGTGGCTACGTACATGAAAATAACTAATTTAAGTTGAGGTAATCTTTTGTTACTGGTGTCCACGCGTATTATTAATAATTTGTAGAAAAAAACTTTCGATTCGCCTTAATTACTATAAAAGGAAACTTTTTGCATTTCGGGCGGCGGAAAATTATGCATTTTAATTTTCAATTGCATAAATTAAAATTCACTTCGCGAACCGATCGGCGACTGTCAGCCGCCATTAGGTACGTCACTGTTATGTTGGTATCCCTGATGCATTAACAAGAGCTAAATACGACCTTAGCCATCTTCGTGGGATATACGAAGACGCGCGTAATTATGAAAAACAGAATTAATAATATAATGTAAACGAACCTTTGTTATACGAAACATTTTTTATTCAAAATTGTTTGAACCACTTGTATATTTGTTTGAAGCCAAATATACAAGTGGTTCAAACAAAGTAAAATTGATTTATTTATCTATGATGGATTACCACAAAGTTCTCTACATTCAAAAGTAGTTAGATTTAGCTTGATTATCACGAAAAGTGAGTATTTATGTCGCGGGAGGCAAAAAAACATGCAAAAAATATGCATTTAACATTTTAATTTAATTCGCTTACGCGGTAACGTCATTTTATATTTACCATTTTTATTTCACAGACAATCAATCATAATTACACAAACCCGCTAGACAAACCCTGCTTTGCCAAACAAACCATTCAAAACCTGGGAGTTTTTTTTTAAATTATGATGACATGCAGCTTTCGTAGTTTAACCTCAAAGTTCCGTATTATCCGTGAGGTGGACTAAATGCATATTTACCATGATTTTTAGCTATAAAAAAAATTTACATTGAAAATTTTCAATGTAAAAAAACTTGCCTAAAGGCCTTTATTCATTTTATTTTCAGAATTTCGTCAAAGTAGTGCTTACCTAATACGCATGGTTTTTATTTTTATAATTCTGTTGTGTTTTCATGTATCCCACGAAGTTGGCCACAGTCGTATTTAGTTTTTTGCAAAGCATCAGTGTTACCAACATAACAGTAACGTACCTAATGGCCGCTGACAGTCGCCGATCGGTTCGCGAAGTGAATTTTAATTTACGCAATTGAAAATTAAAATGCATAATTTTCCGCCGCCTGAAATGCAAATTTTTTCATTTTATAGTAATTAAGGCGAATCTAAAGTTTTTTTCTAAAAATTATTAATAATACGCGTGGACGTATAGTAACGAAAATTTACCTAAGTTGATATCGAACGGTTTAAGTAAAAAAATTGCCGGTCTTGTTTGATAAGCCTGTGATGGTTTCATGTATCGTGATGGATTTTGTACCCCTCTCTCTCCAGCGTTTAGATCTCCGGTTGGTAGATCCTGCTCTGGAACTGAATGATTCACCAATATTATTTTTGGTTCGTGCTTTGTTTTCTCAACCCCTGTGACATTAAACACATTAACTACGGTTTTCTCCTTACCGGGTTTTTTTTTTTAATAAAACACTGTACTCCACGTTGATTCGGAGCATTCGTCATCTGGAGTAGGCATTTAGTTTTTTTTTTTTTTTTTTTTTTTTTTTTTTTCTTTTTTCTTTTTTCGTGGTAACTTAATTTGTTTTTTTAGGTAAGGTGTGGAAGAATTTATTTGTGTCTTTTTACAGTATGAGGGATGTGACCCCGTCTAAACCTATCCGAACATGTCCCTGGCTACGGTTCTAACGGTACATTCGGATTTTCTTTCACGTGACGACCTCTTGTCGTACCTACTCTGGTGAGGCGATACAATTGATTTATGTCTTCCTATACCTTACCCTAAAATAAATAAATAAAATAATATAGATTCGAGGTATCCAGTTTGTAGATTTTTCATATTTATGCGCAAACAACTGAACATTACTACTTGTAGTTCTTTACATGCAGTCGGGAGCGAATGAGTAAAGTCCTCTCCAAACTCAACTATTTAATGAGATACTCGCATTGTCTGGAAAATGGAGGCCGCCGCTTAAGAGTTTCGGGATGCTTGAGAAAATACAACTACAGGTGACTGGGGAATGCAAATAAATATTATTTATTTATTTGTTCGCAATGAAAGCTAATCGATTTATAAAATGCTGTAATATTTTTCTCGATCAATTTAATGACTATATTGTAATGCACTATAAATGACTACATTCCGCAATAAACAAACTGTGAACGGGACACGGAGACGGATAGTTTTAGAAAGATTTTTTCCCGCCAGTATTATTGGTCTAATGCGATATATTTATAACTTTCCTGCATATCTGCTAAAACTTTTATGTACCTGCCTTCCACTTTGATGTTATATATATATATATATATATAGGCGAGGTCAAACAATCGTCTTTGATATTCTGTTTAATGTAGGAGGGTCCAGATCATATCCAACACTTAAAATATTTCCTTCCAATTAAAAGTTTTATTTTAATTTTTATTATTTAATTTATTTATTACAATCATAAAGGTACTTAAATTAACATGATAATATGTATTTCAAATTATAAACTAGACATGTTTACCTTTACGAGAGTTAAAAACTCGTGTGTAAAGGGGAAAATATAAATTAAATAACTAAAAATTATATATTATTATTTTTAATTGATAAACAAGATTTTTATGCAAAATAGCAAAATGAAAAATGGTAGATAACAAATATTATTTCAGGCTGATAATTATTGATTATAATATTTGTTAAAAATTATAACTTAATATTCAGTGTGAAGAAAGAAAAAAACAAAAAAAAAAATTGTACATAATATAAAAGTGAAAAGAACTTTTTTTATATAATAATATAAGGTTAAATATTCAAAACAAATTATTTAAAATAAACATAAAAAGTACTAGATACCCTAATAAGTAGTAGAATAAGAAAAATAAGATGTCAATGGATTCTTATAAGCTAAATTATTTGCGATAGAAAAGTTTATTTTATTTTTAAATTTATTATTATCAAGTTCTAATCTCAGCTCTGTCGCAAGTTGATTGAACCACATCACTCCAGTGTAAGTGTAGTAATGTTGTCCAAAACTGGTATACATTAATGGAGTGCATAAGCGACCCATTATGTTTTGTCTGCTGCTTTCAACACGTAACATGGCATGGTACGATTTCTTTGTAATATGTTTGTGTATCTGAAGGAGTGTATTTTTAATATATGTATTTTTTTAAATTTTAATTGGTGGTTTTATAATTATAATTTTGATATTCAGCCTTTAGTTATTATAAACTCTTTTATAATCACAATTAGTTAATGTTCGCTTACAGGTCTTTTTTATTGTGACCAATACCAATATCTGGGACCAATAACCATTATTATATTGGAAAGCTACCACAGAAGGCTATGAATCTTTCCAAACCAGAGAGTGTTTCCATCAAGGTGGAACCAGGCTCCCAGGAAGAGGGTGAAGGTGAAATGCCGTATACGGATATAGATATCTACCTCCCGGATGTGAAGAAGGAATGTTTGCAATATGCGGCGAGTACTCCAGCCGTCAGTAAGTTGCATTGCCGAAGTAAGAAAACGTTGATTCCAGATGTTCGGAATTCATGTCCATTTTGAAATGTTTTTCGCACATGGACATTTTATGGTTGTTCACGAAGTTTTTTCTTGCTGTTCTTTTGTAAGTTATTTATTTAAAATGTATTTTTACATTATCCATACAGGAGACTTTGAGGAAAAAAAATCTCCTCAGGACCTATCATATTTGGGGATTCTGTGTAGAGTCTTTTTTGTTTAATCAATATATCTCCTTAAAGTACAACCCGGGGTAAGATGATTGTAATTTGAAATGTTAAACACCGTTCTTCTCGGCATATCAATGTAGGTATTATATTTTTTTTTTCAGGTAGCAGTAATTTGGAGACTGTTCCCATCAAGGCAGAACCAGGTCCTCGAGAAGAAGTTAAAGGGGTAATTACTTATACGGAAATTGACATCGATCACCCGGATGTTAAAAAGGAATGCTTAGAGCGCTCTGAAAGAATTACGCAATCGGCAGGTAAACCGAAATTTTGTTTTTTTTTTATGTCAGGGGCAGCGAATCTTTTTGCTGTCGGGGGACATTTGGATGTTTGTAGTATCACCCGCGGGCCGCACATTGATTAGGAAGTGCAGGGGAGGGATGGGGGTAAGAATCCTCAATACGTTATTGTAATATCTTCATTTTGGTTAAATAATTACACCATTGTATTACAAGCACATCTCTGATTTATTAACACTCATCATCCATTCATCTGTTTTACAATGTTTCCCTGATGTTCTAAGAATTAAGATTTGAATAACAATAGTTTATGTCCATTTGTGAATAGGTACCAAATAAGTATTTACCCTAATTAATACATTACACCCTCCCACACTTAAAACCTTAGCATCCGACTAGGTTCGGAACCCCGCTTACTAATTATTATACAAAATTAAATTAAACATTCTGTTAGATATCTTAAATTTAAATATTTCATTTCAGCTAGAACTAAAATGTTATCTCCACTGAACATTTCAAATGTTATCCATTCTTCAGACTTCAACTCGCTCTGAGAAGATTCACAGCTAGATCGGGGCCCTCAATCGTCCTCTCCAAGGGTTCATCAGGTTCCTGAAAGAAACAGAGTCGCTTAGAGACTGACAAGAAATTCCGGAAAGATCGCCACCTTGACCCTGATTTTCAGAAAGTGTGGCCTCATCTTCCCACCTGACACTCTTCTCAATTAACTGATCAGCATGTCTTTTCCAAACCTGATTCGAATTTCTCATTTTAACTAGGTAAACCCTGGTTCCTATTTTTTTAAATAATTTTTCCCCTTCGCCATTTATTTTGATCAGATCTGAAATCCTTTGCCATAACTTTAGTACCGATTTCTATTGACTTCTTAAGTTTTCTCCCTTTGCTATATGAAACCTGCCTGCTCTGGGCTCTCTTCATGTTGTCGGCCACTTCGGGTGACACATTTTTATATGCTCTGGTGTCATTCCTTTTAGTCGGAAACAACGTGTCAAACCTAGACCTGATACGATATCCTAACAAAGCTTCGCTCGGAGATATTCCCGTACTCTGATGTGGAGCATTTCTGTAGTCGACAAGAAAATTTAATAGCTTATCTTGAAAATCCTGAGGAAGACGCCCTTCATGTAACAACTTTTTCAAAAAAGTTTTCACAAATTTGACACAAATCTCAGCTTGACCGTTACTTCTTGGTTTCTTGACTGCACTAGTTAGGTGTTTAATTTTGAATTCTGAACAAAAATTCTCAAATTCCCTTGACCTAAACGCTGGTCCATTATCAGACACCAACACCTCTACAATTCCAAAATGTGAAAATAATATTTTCAATTCCCTAATCGTTTGATTTGAATCTAATCTCGTAACACATAAACATTCTAGCCATTTCGAAGTGGGGTCTATAATAATTAAAAAATATTTATTTCCAATAGTGCCAAAAAAAATCTCCATATCTCGCATAAGCAATCGGTCTCTCTATATTTTTTATCAAACAAATGTACCAAAATCGCGGAAATACCTTTATCACTCGCGTCACAAATTAACTTTACCTTGCTACTGTTATCGTAATGACTTTATCCGAAATCAAAATCTGTTTTACCGACCGAAATGCTTGTTTACATTCCTCAGACCAATTAAACGCCGTAATTTTCTTCAACATGTCGTACAGCGGCGCTAGAATTGTTGACATATTTTTAACGAACATTCTCTAAAAGTTTAAAGAACCTATGAACGCACGCACCTCGCTTACGTTTGTCGGCTCTGGCATATTGACTATAACATCAATTTTACTGGCGAGCGGCTTGACTCCTTGCGCGTCTACCCTGAAACCTAAATATTCAATAGCTTCTTGATGGAACAAACTTTTGTCACCATTAATTGTCAAACCTGCGTCATTCAATCTTTCCAACGCCGCTCTTAAGTTTCTGTTATGCTCGGCTAGGTCTTCTCCGAAAATCAAAATATCGTAAATATGTAATGCCCCTTTTACCCCAGACATTACTGAGTTTACTACGTTTGCGAATGAACTTGGACTTGAAGCTAACCCATATGGATGAACTTTATATTTAAACAAACCAATATGCGTTTATAAGACACAATATTTCTGTGATTTTTCGTTTAATCTTACTTGGGCGAAAGCGTCTTTCAAATCCAATTTTGAAAAAAATTTCCTTTGCTCAATGTAGATAGTAAATCTTCAATTCTTGGTATTGGGTATGACGTATTTTCTAACATTGGGTTCAATGTCCTCTTAAAATGCGCGCAAATTCTGATTTTCCCATTTTGCTTTTTAACAATTATCATCGGACTAGCTGTATTGCTACATTTTATGGGTTCGATAATCCCTTCCTGTACCATTTTATTCAGCTCAACCTCAACTTTCTCCCTAATGTTGTACAGAATAGGTCTGGCACTTACATACTTGGGAACGTAACTTTCTTTTACTTTGATATTTGCTTTGAAACCGTTAAATCAGGGGTGGAACCTGCGGCCCGCGGTCACTAAAAATTACACAGAACGGAATGATTTTTTCACTGTGTTTCAGATGCATTTTTAAGAAAATTTTATTGGACAAGTGCGTTGTGTTATTTGAGTTTTGAATATATTTCTAAACTTCTGCCAGTTAAGTAGTTAAATTAATATAAAATATTTCCATGTTAATTATTTTTAATTATTTAAATAAACATGAAATCGTATACGTGTTCTAATCTAATCTAATTTCATTCGATAAATATGACAAAATCCAGAAAAAAACACAATTTAATTTAAGCCTATGGACTAGTGGACTCCTATGCAGACTCATTCTTAAGGTAAAATTAATCTTGTGTTCACAATGCAAATTCCTGTTGCGGATTCATCTGCTAATGCATTTCGAAGGAAATCGTTGCAAAAAATCGGAGGAAAACCATTTTGTTGTTCTCGTTCTCGGCGCAGTTAAATATAAGTTGGAGACTTACAATCCAATTCACTCTAATGGTAAAACCAATGAAAAAATTGCATGTGTGGTTTCATCTGCTTTGTAGAAAACCGTTCTCGTTTTTGAAGTGCATTTATAAAATTCTACTTGCTTTTGTGCTGCTAGTATTGGAGAAAAGCCATTTTCATGTACTTAGTGTAGTTTTAATTCCCCACGTACAGATTCACTCTGTAACTAAAACCAGTTCTGTGTTTAGAATGCATCAAAACATTTGAGGTTTAGTTTCAGTTTTTGACGCATTTCTCTCGTTAGAAGTGTATTTATAAAATTCTAGTTAAGTACTTTTTGCTGTCAGAATTGGAGGAAAGCCATTTTCATGTTCTGAGTGTAGTTTTAAGTCTCCGCGTACAAACTCACTTTAAAATTAAAATCAATTCTGTGTTCAGAATGCAACGAAAAAATTTCAGATGTCGTTTCATCCTGCTATCACTTTTCTTAGGAAACCATTCTAATGTTTGAAGTGCAGTTATAAATTTGTAGTTGCATTTGTGCTGCCAGTACTGGATGAAAGCAATTTCACGTTCTGAGTGTAGTTTTGAATTGTAGTTATTAAAACCAGTTCTGTGTTAAGAATGCAATAAAAACATGTCAGGTGTGATTTTTATTTTTTTGACGCATTTCTCATCTTGGAAGTGCAATTATAAAATTCTTTTTGCGTAGTTTGTGCTGCCAGAGTTGGAGGAAAGCCATTTTCATGTTCTGAGTGTGGTTTTAATTCACCGCATGTAAATTCATCCCAAATTAAAACTACATTTGGGTTCAGAATGCAACGAAAAATTGCAGTTGTGGTTTCATCTGGTGATGCATTTCGAAGGAAACCATTCTTCTGTTCATAGTGCAGTTACAAAATTCTGGTTGCAGACTATGTGCTGTCAAAATTGTAGGAAAATCATTTGCATGTTCTGAGTGTAGCTATAATTAAGGAGTGTAGGCAGTGATGTAATTAGTTTTTTATTAGTTTCAGTAAAACCAGTTTTTTGTTTCTTGCTGAATGTGGTTATCCTCCCCCGTGAGACGGAAATCGGAGTGTGGCCCGCGGGCTCAAATTCGAACATCCAAATGGCCCGCGACGCTTAAAAGGTTCACCACCCCTGCGTTAAATGAACCTATGGTTCCTTTAAACACGATTGGAAAATCACTCTGGCATTTTTTAATGAAAACTTCACTCTCAGTTTCAACTATTTCGTCCTTGTGCACAACATTAACCTTACCTACATTTGAAAACCCGATATCAAACATTTTCATGAAATCTATTCATAATAAGATGATGTTACCCTCCTTTGTAACAATAAATTTAATGCGCTTAATTTTGTTTCCGTATTTAATTTTCAATTCAATTGACCCACAAATTTGTAGTTTCGAACCGTCAAAAGAACATAACCTCAAAAAAAAAGAACATAATCACATGGCTCTATTTTTATGGTGCCAAAAAGCTTATATAAAATGGATTTTGGAATTGCCGAGATGCTAGCCCCCGAATCTAGGTATCCCTTGTGTGGTTTATCCCTTATTTCAATTTCTAAAAATATATAATTTTGTTATTATCGTCCACATTGTGTAAAATCGTGTTTTGTAATTTATAACATATTTTGCTAATATGACCAATTTTACCACTATATCTACATTTGGCGTTTTTAAATTTGCATTCGCTTTTAAAATGATTTTCCCCACACGAAAAACACGACACTTCCTTTTTTTTTGCAACAACATTCTTATGATTACGGTTCAACGCACTCAACTTGCTACCACTATTTTTACTCGAAATGCTCGACCTGCTAGAATCCGACAATGCTTTAGGATTATTATATATAAATTTTTTAAATTTCCCCGATCTTTTGAACCCTATGCCACGTACACCGATTCTTCGCTTTTATCCACATTGAGTATATGTTCATATGCCGACGCTATTTTAAAACACTGGGCGTAATCTACCTTATCATTTTCACACTCTAATAAAAGTTTTTGCTTAATTTGTAAATTGTAAACCCCGGTAACAAGTGTATCTTTTAAATTGGCATCAAGTCTACCTTGAAAATTACAATCGGTACACAACCTTTTCAATCTAGATGCAAAATCCCTTATTGACTCAGATTCTGATTGTTTCTCTCTATAGAAATTATGTCAACATTCAAAAATACTCTGAAGTGGTTTACATAGAACATCAAGTAATTCTAAAATATCCCCATAAGTACAATTAACAGTCAATTTCGGAAACAAATCGTCCGTGACCAGCTTGAGGGTGTCGATGAACAGGGAGGCTAGCAAGAATGTCCGTTTTTTCTCCTAGCCCCACGTATCATCATTAATCAGTAGGCATTGTTCCCATCTCATCCGGAAAATCCTTCAGTCCATTTCCCTGTGACAATAAGACTCTATTCCCCTCAAACTCATGACGAATTCCTTGAAATAAAAAAAAACTACTTAACTCCTTCGTCCTTCTCATTGATTGCATCGTCCTTCCCTTTTCCCGTTCCAGTATTTTGCTGATCTTCTGAATTCTGGAATTTACCTTAGGTTCTTCTAAAATTCGGTTTAATAACTGAATTTCCTGTTTCGGCTGCGCCAGTTTTGTAATATCTTCATTTTGGTAAAATAATTACACCATTGTATTACAAGCACATCACTGATTTATTGACACTCCCATTCATCTGTTTTAAAATGGTTCCCTGATGTTCTGAAAATTAAGATTTGAATAACAATAGTTTATGTCCATTTGTGAATAGGTACCAAATAAGTATTTACCATAATTAATACATTACAGTTATTATGGCCTCATTTTATTTAAAATATTTATATTTTATTCGACAAAAAAGATTGAGAAATGACAAGAAGACAGGTTTACAAACCGTGCTACCATTTATTTATAACTGCACGAGAATGGTTTCTCATTGATTGTTTTTGAATCTTTACTTTGTATTATAAACAAAAGGCATGTTTTAAATAAATAACTCTTTTGCATAATTATAAATAATTTCTCAGACTTTTGCAACATTTGTGGGGTAACTCAAATGAAAAGCTTTGTTCGGAACATGCAAATGGCTGTTTTCCGCAGGCTACTCCAGAAGTGCTCGCGGGCCGCAGTTTCTCCACCCCTGGTTTAAGTAAACAATTCATCCTCTCCTAATCTTTGCATTTTTCGTTCTTTCACAGTCCCTTCATACACTTATATATCTCAATCCGCTTTATGCTTAATATTTTTCAGAAGGATTCCCGAAGAAACATCCTGGGGAAAAACAGCACTCTTGTCCTCATTGTGAATATTCCTGCTCTCGTCAGTCGACGTCAGTAATCGACATGCGCATCCATACTGGAGAAAAACCTTTTTCGTGTGCCGATTACAACTATTCATTTACTAGAAAAGCACATCTAAAAAGTCACATGCTTACCCACAGTGGAGAAAAACCTTTTTCGTGTCCCGACTGTAATTATTCAGGTACTACAAAAACATTACTGAAAAATCACAAGCTTATCTACAGTGTAGAAAAACCTTTTTCATGTTTTGAGTGTAACTATTCATGCTCTCAGAAGGGAGATCTTAAAATACACCTTTTTACCCACAGTGGAGAAAAACTATTTCCCTGTGCCGATTGTAACTATTCATTTTCTCGAAAAGCATATCTTAAAAGTCACATGATTACCCACAGTGGAGAAAAACCTTTTTCATGTCCCAACTGCAACTATTCATGTTCTCGGAAGAAATATCTAAAAAGACACATGTTTACTCACAGTGGAGAAAAACCTTTTTCATGTTCCGAATGTAACTATTCATTCTCTCGGAAGGGAGATCTCACAAGACACCTTTATACTCATAGTGGAGAAAAACATTTTTCATGTTTTGAGTGTAACTATTCATGCTCTCAGAAGAATGATCTTAGAATACACCTTTTTACCCACAGTGGAGAAAAACCATTTTCCTGTGCCGATTGTAACTATTCATTTTCTCGAAAAGCATATCTTAAAAGTCACATGATTACCCACAGTGGAGAAAAAAAATTTTCATGTCCCGACTGCAACTATTCATGTTCTAGAAAAGCATATCTTAAAACTCACATGTTAACCCACAATGGAGAAAATCCTTTTTCATGTCCCGACTGCAACTATTCATGTTATCGGAAGAAATATCTAATAAGACACATGTTTACTCACAGTGGAGAAAAACCTTTTTCATGTTCCGATTGTAACTATTCATTTTCTCGAAAAGCATATCTTAAAAGTCACATGATTACCCACAGTGGAGAAAAAAAATTTTCATGTCCCGACTGCAACTATTCATGTTCTAGAAAAGCATATCTTAAAAGTCACATGTTAACCCACAATGGAGAAAATCCTTTTTCATGTCCCGACTGCAACTATTCATGTTATCGGAAGAAATATCTAATAAGACACATGTTTACTCACAGTGGAGAAAAACCTTTTTCATGTTCCGAATGTAACTATTCATGCTCTCAGAAGCGAGATCTTACAAGCCACCTTTATACTCACAGTGGAGAAAAACGTTTTTCCTGTGCCGATTGTAACTATTCATTTTCTAGAAAAGCATATCTTAAAAGTCACATGATTACCCACAGTGGAGAAAAACCTTTTTCATGTCCCGACTGCAACTATTCATGTTCTCGGAAGGAAAATCTAAAAAGGCACATGTTTACCCACAGTGGAGAAAAACCTTTTTCATGTTCCGAATGTAACTATTCATGCTCTCAGAAGCGAGATCTTACAAGACACCTTTATACTCACAGTAGAGAAAAATGATTTTCCTTTGCCGATTTTAACTATTCATGTTCTAGAAAAGCATATCTTAAAAGTCACATGATTACCCACAGTGGAGAAAAACCTTTTTCATTTCCCGACTGCAACTTTTCATATTTTTGGAAGGAATATCTAAAAAGTCACATGTTAACCCACAGTGGAGTAAAACCCTTAACGTGTCCCGACTGTAATTATTCATGTATTACCAAAACGCAACTGAAAATTCACCAGCTTATCAACAGTGTAGAATAACTTTTATTTATGTTCCGAATGTAACTATTCATGCGCTTAGAAGGGAGATCTTAAAATACACCTTTATACCCACAGTTGAGAAAAACCTTTTTCATGTTCAGACTGCGACTATTCATGTTCTACAAAAATACAACTAAAATTTCACACGTTTACCCACAGTGGAGTGAAACCTTTTTCGTGTCCCGACTGTAATTATTCGGGTACTACAAAATTTACTGAAAAATCACAAACTTATCCACAGTGTAGAAAAACCTTTTTCATGTTCCAAATGTAACTATTAATGCTCTCAGAATGGAGATATTAAAATACACCTTTTTACCCACAGTGGAGAAAAACCATTTTCCTGTTCCGATTGTAATTATTCAGGTACTACAAAAACATTACTGAAAATTCACAAGCTTACCCACAGTGTAGTAAAACCTTTTTCTGTTTAATTAAATGAAGTCAATATTAGCGAAACTCAATCGAAAATCTGGAGACAGAAAAAACAGAAAAAGATATTAGTTCCCCTGGGTCTCGAACCCAGGGCCCTTTGCTTGCATGGAAAGAAATTCTAAAAATTGAAAAAAAACCGGCTATTCACCCTATTCTTAAGAAAGGTCACTGCCACAATCTCGTGAAGAACAAAATGATCAATGACCGTCGGTAACCGCTCGTGCGGTGATCTCCTCGCGTATATGACGCGTGTTTGGAGGCAGTGCCTGGAACGTTTCGGTGAGACCCAACCGGTTGTACTGGACATTTGCAAGACGTTTGGCACCGAGGACTTGTCAACAATCTGTCTTCTAACGAAATTCCCGTATCCTTGTGTACGTGGATTGCTGACTTTTTGACGGACAGGTCGCTCCCTCGACTCTGTGCCGAAACGGGCGGCCCGTTTGATAGATTCTCTTATCTTAACAAAAGGATTACAATCTTCGACCCAGGTTCACTCCGTCCTTTCCTAAAATGATCCTCAACATAGCATCACCAAAGATTAGATAGGCCCTGAGGGAAATTATTTTCCTGAGGGCCTACTGTGTGGAGTTAATGTAAAATAAATAGGTACTTACCTCTTAGTTAGTAAATGATGATAATATCAGCTACAGGGTCTCCACACTGATGCCAACATAAGCCATAACATGTATTATCCGAAATCACCACTCTTAACCGACATACAGTTATTAAGTATCTGTAGTTTTACGGTCTTACTAATAAACGTAGTTTGATTTTATGCAATTGATAATCAACCATGTGTGTACAAGTCTTAATAATAAACGTTAAACAGACTAAACCGATATATAAAGCATTATAAGTTCATGGAAAGATACAAATTGTTTATACAGCGGAAGAGGGTAGTTTATTTGTTGTACATAACGAGCTGAAATTTCTCATCGTATTTCCAAGGTATTCTAACCCTTTTCTTGCAATGTGTCCTATATATAGTATACAACGTTTTCTTATTTTAGTTTTATTTATATATATATAATTATTTCAGTAACATTGCATGTTTATAGGAGTTCAAAATACAACATAAATACAATATTGTATCAGATATGTGACAAATCTTGTTTATATTGCATTCCAAAATGATTTGTATCAAATAATATATACTTCCAAGTCAAGAATTAACTGTGATTGATATGTATCCCCTGAGATATATTGCCAAGTTAGTCTCCTTTTTATAAACAATTTTTTACTATTTACTCTACATTCTTGATTTAAATAATTTTCTTTGCTTGTTATACTAATTCATTGTTTGGCGTAGTAAAACGTTTCTAATTCCATATAATTATATTATTTTGTCACGTCTTAAGCACTTGACTCGGGAAATGGAAGGCATTCCCACTACATACCAATATATTTAAACTTGGTAACAATATTATAAAATTCTTAAACGTGGTAAAAATATATTAATGCATGAACCCTGATACTCTGCATTCGTTTCATTCTCTCCAACTTATCCAGACACTATCTAGATAGCATTTAGTTCGGGTTTGAATCTTGCAATCCTACATAAAGATAGCAGCCAAAAAATATGCATTTAGAAACTGAAGATAATGTTGGTGGTTCTTAGTCGAAGCAATACAGTTAAAAATGACCGAATCGGATAACGACACCTTCATTGGTAGCGTATTTGCCCGGAAAGCGAAAGGTCCTGGGTTCGAGTCCCAGAGGTGCAAATATCTATTTCTGATTTTTCTGTTTCTAGATTTTCGTAGAATTTCACTAATATTGTCTTCATTTAATTAAATTTTAAAAGATTGTTAGGATGTTGTGTTGAATAGAACTGTTGTTGGCAGGGGCGTGCACTCCATATAGGCATATAAACACTGCCTACCCTGCCATTTTTGTAAAATATAAGCATGTAAATAATATTATAATTTATAAAATTATTGCTAAAAATAAATACACACTTTCAAAAATAAGCGCGAAAAAGCTGAGCAACCGAAAACTACGCGAGCGACACATCAAACGGCATACTACAAACGCGGCATTAACTGTAACTAGAAACTACACGCGCCCTCCAACAGCCTCACTAAAATGCGGTCTAAGCAGGAATTATTTCTGACTAGAGCTAACTTCATACAAGACTTAATTCAATGTTTACGAAATGCACAAAGCATAGAGTAGAACTGTCGTTTTGAATTTGCTTCTATGAGGTTTTTTGTTAGTATTAAGCAGTGCTTTCTAGAACAAAATTATCAAATGGCAATCAGTGACGACAAAAACATCTGTTGTTATTTACTTCTATCAAATAGTTGTCTTTCATAGATGCTAATTGTCGGTTCAAAAACGTTTGTCATACTTTAATTCTGAAATTATCTGATAGAATATGGAAATTTTAATCTATGAAACTTGCTGTATTTTCTTACTGCCTACCCTGATCAAAAACTCTGTGCACGCCCCTGGTCGTTGGTAATCCTTCTCCTTCCTTAAATAATAAGATTTTAGGTCCATTTGTTAAAACAGAGTCACCCAAGTTTTTTTTTTGCTTCTTGGGAATAAAGATTTATTTATGGTACAAATATTGTAACAATGCATTCTCAAAGTACTTAACTATAATATCATTTTCAAAGTACTCAATTATAATTATCTATCTCTAGTTAGATGCCTAATAACTCGGTAGTTTGGTCTCCATCTTACAGAATTCACATTAATAACACTGAGCGAATACAAAAAAAATCTGCGTTTTATAAATTTTAAATTAAATATCCCACTAGAAGACTTAAAATATAATTTATTATTAAATATTCTAAAAATACACACACCAGAAGACAGACGTAAAATAAACGACTTTACATTTTTATCCAAAATAATTAACTCTAAATTCGACTGCAGCGAACTCCTGCAACTCATAAACTTACGAATACCGATAGTAACTACATGACAAAATACACTATTCTACTGTAGCATTCATAAGTGGAACTATATTGCCCACTCTCCGATACAACGATTTCACACTATGGGAAATCAGTACTTAGGTAATGTTGACATGTTTAACATAAACTTGGCGAATTATGTGGATCTTGTAAAAAACTTATTCCAAAGCTATTCCTAAACATATCTGTATTTTTGTAAACATATGATCGTTGTTCTTTGGTATTTTTATGACTTGTGTGCATTTTGTTTATCTAATATTTTTTATATTAATTCTTTATCTGTTTAAAAATCATCCGTCATGAATAAATTGTACTACCAAATATGAAAAAGCCCTCCGGGCGTTAAATAAATACATAAAATTGGGCACCCTTATAACATGTTTTTCTTTGATTCTTCTTGTAATATTTCGTCTCGTATATGAATATAAATTTTGCTTTATGTTGCTTCACTCGAATGGGTAAATTGTTAGCCTTGAATCTGCCTTTGAGAAGGTGAGGTTGATTATTTTGTGAAAATTATATTGTGTGATAAGTAAATACATTTTTACATAACTTATGCAGATGCAAAATACAATCCAAAATAAAAGTGATGATTTTTCCATGACTTTATATCTATGTGCTCGTTCCTACATATCGCTCCTACCCACACTATTCTGCTGGGTTATATCACCTATAAATACTGTTATTTAAATACACATCTTTTGTATAGTTCTCACTTATACAAAATGTGTTCGTAGGACCAGGGCCGGACTAGCCGATGCGGGGCCCCTAGGCAGTTGCCTACTCTGCCTTAGGGATAATCCGGTACTGCGTAGGACTATAATATGAAATGCAAACACCTTTATGTTTTGATAATTTGCACTTAAGTAAGTATATAATATTATCATTTCAATAACTATGCTAAACAAACCACGGCTATTTTATGTTTTAATATGTTATTTTTATTTTATTATTTCTCTTCCCTTTTTCTCTATAACACATGGATGGAGGACTATAATATGCAATGCACACAAGATACCTATTTGTTTTAATCCTCTTAAGTCACTATATGTTATTAAGTATGTATATACTTTTTTAAAATTAATATTATTTTAATAACTATGCTATGTTTAAACTTTTTTTATTTTATTCTGTATTCTTTCTGTTCCTTTTATTTCCTCAATTTTCCTTCCTTTTTTTGTACAAATCAAGTTCCATACAATTTTTGTGTACAAATCATGTTCATACCAATCCTAATTTAACTGTCCTAAAAAAGGGAATCCTCCTTGTTGGGCAGTCAAAACATTTCATAAATTATGTATAAGTTTGTACTAAATAAATAAAGAGCACTTTTTGTTTTGTCAATCACATGAATAATTCAATCCTTTCCTTTTATAATATTAAAAATAGAAGGACACTTCGGTCACAAGCTGTTGTTGGAGGAGTTCATGAATTTGTAGAGAAATCATTAAGGGCCTTCGATCTTGGAGAAACTGAAATGAAACAAGTTGCCGACGTAATGAAAAAATGTTCGCAAACTTGACAGACCGTGAGCCGTTACCACGGCAACATGTTAACAATACAACTGAAAGGCGAATGCCGCAAGTGCTGGCGCGTCGGCAACTGGTTTCATTTAAGTTTCTCCATGAGCGAAGTTCCTTAGTGCCTCCGTATATGACGCTACATACAAGCTACTCGATCCTCGTGCGCGTATCATACGCGCCGATCGTAAGTACCCCCCATACGATTTTGCTGGTGCCCCTACACGGCGCTACGCGGTGGCTGTCGTTCGCATAATTTATGTCTGATGCTTTTTCGTTTGACGTTTGACAGAAATGACGTCGGAACATGAAAGTAATGTTAGATTTGTTTTGGAAGTGGAAAAAATGCATGCTTATATAAGGCGGCCAACCGTCCCGCATGCGTATTCCCAAACCCTAACGCGTTTCAGTCGCTCTACCGACTGAAATGCGTTAGGGTTTGGAATGCATAAATCACCTTCCAAACACTACCGCGTTTCAGTCGCTCTACCGACTGAAACGCGTTAGGGATTGGAATGCATAAATCACCTTCCAAACACTACCGCGTTTCAGTCGCCTTCGCGCTCTGTTGCTCTCTGTTTCTGTGAGGGTGACGAACGTAATTATAGAAGGGTAAGCAGAGAGGATGGACTATGAAATATTTATTTTTCAAGTCAATAAAACCCGCGTTTTTTGTAAACTTATAAATATATATAGTCACATTTACTTACAAGCCTATACCTACTGGTTCAGTTACCCAACCCAACATACCAAAATACCATCAGATAGTTTCACCGCAGGGGAATCACATTCATACATGCAAGATTAGGTACCTGTACCTAATATTTTAGTTTTGACAACGGACTAATGTATATTCTATTAGAGTAAAAGAAGTGACCGAAAACGCATTGATTTTTGTTGTATCTTTCAATCTCCTTAATAAAATCTATTTTATTGATATTGGAAGATACATTATTACTCCAATATGGCTTCTTATGTTTAGCAATATTTCCCATTATGTAGGTACGTGAGATTTATGAAATACATAATTCAAAATAATTATAGACTGGGTTTAATAAAGATTACTAAATTAGACATAATAAGAATTCCTATATAACTGAAACGCGGTAGGGATTGTTATGAATAAATCACCTTACAAATCCTATACTGATTCAGTCGCCTACGCGCTACGTTGCTCTATCGGTTTCTATGAGGGTAATGACCGTAATTATAAGAGAAGTTTTTGATAATAATAATTAAATATGTACAATATTTGCATTATATTCCCAAATATAATTCCCATCTGTTCTAATCTTTTTCATTATGTGTATATAATATATACCTACATATTATCATTATGTGTATATATGTACCTACCTATTACTTTTAAATTAGAATGCTAAACCAGCAGCAGTTAATCTTATTGAGTCTAGTTTTTGCACTGTTAATTCGTGGTGGAATTCCATTGTAATAGAATTGAAATTAAAAAACTTTTTCACTTTGTTCCACTTATTTAATTAAATAAGTGGAACAAAGTGAAAAAGTTTTTTAATTTCAATTCTAGTTAATCTTATGTTTAAATGGATATTTTATTTTATTCTATTTCTTCTCTTTGTTATTCAAACTTATACAAAATATGTAAGTAGGCTTATGCAATGCAAACACCATTTAAAATTACATTTACCTATTATTATAATATTATTTTAATACTAGACTAATCAAACAACAGTAATGATTATGTATAAATTGTTTGATTTATTTTATTGTTTCTGTTCTCTTTCTAGTTCTCATTTATACAAAATGTGTACGTAGAACTATAATTTGAAATGCAAACACCAGATACCTTTATGTTATAATCATTTACTTTTCAGTATACTTATATATTACTTTTATGATAATTTAAATAACTATGCTAAACAAACCACGGTTATCTTTTTTGTATTAATTGGTTATTTAATTTTTTTGTATTATTATTATTTTTTTAATTCTTTCTCTTCTCTTTTTTTCTTATTTTATATAACCCATGTGTGTAGGACTATGATTTGCAATGCTTACACAAATACCTATATGTTTTAATCATATGTTATTAAGTACCTACCTAAGTAACTAATATTATTTTTTTTAAAACTATGCTAAACAAAGAACAGTTACTATGTTTTAATATTTTATTTTATTTTTTTATATTATTTACAGACCATGTTCCATATATGTTAATACTCGTCCTAATTTGACTGTCCTAAAACAAGAATCTTCCTAGTTGGGCAGTCAACACATTTCTTAAATAATGTATATAAATGTATAATTTTTTACTACTATATATATATAAAAAAATATAGCTTGCATTTTATACCCGAAAGGTAATATATCCATTGTGGGATCTTTAATAGTACAGTGACAGTACGTGTAGACGATGTAGACATGTAATTAAAACTAGCAATAAATATTTCGTCATTAACTGCCTGCTCCTTGCTTCAGTGACATTCATTCAACAGTATTAACATATTTGGAACATGGTCTGTAAATAATGTAAAAATATAAAAAAATAAAATAAAAGATTAAAACATAGTAACTGTTTTTTGTTAAGCATAGTTTTTTATAATAATATTAATTACTTAGGTAGGTACTTAAAAACGGATGATTAAATCATATAGGTTATTTGTGTAAGCATTGCAAATCATAGTCCTACACACATGGGTTATATAAAATCAGTGGCGTACCGTGGGGGGGGCAGGGGGGGCGGCCCGCCCCGGGCGGCACTTTTGGGGGGGCGGCAAAATTTCACAATCAATAATCATCTTGTAAAAATTTGGATTGGGGAAGTCGCGGGTTCTATTCTCGCGTCAGGACTTAAAAGTTTTTTCTAGTTTATAGTTTCTTAACATCTTTCTAAAGTTTTATATACTGTTAAAATCAAAATATTAATGACAGACTTTTTGTTTTTATTTCTAACACATACATTATTTTTAAATAAAAATGTAAATGGCAACAGTATCATTTTAGCTCTAATTGATAGTCGATTTGTGTTTTATATTCGTGAAGCTTTGTGCGCCCTGCTGGAAGCGCACAAAAAATTACACTTATACGGTTTTCTTCCACGTATATATCACGGTGATATATTTTTAATTTATTATCACAGAAAAGTTAAATAGCTGACAGGTGTGTGCATACTTATTCGAATTGCAGTTATAAAATTCTAGATGCACACTATCTATGTGCTGCCAGAATCAAAGAAAAACCATTTTTATGTTCTGAGTGAAGTTTTAATTCACCGCATACATATTTAATTAAAAGCAGTTTTGTGTTCAAAATGTATAATTCCAGTTGTGGATTCATCTGACGACACATTTCGAAGGAAAACATTATATTATTTAAAGTGCTTTATAAAATTCTTGCAGACAATTTATGTGCCGCCAGAATCAAAGAAAAACCATTTTTATGTTCTGAGTAAAGTTTTAATTCACCGCATACATATTTAATTAAAAGCAGTTTTGTGTTCAAAATGTATAATTCCAGTTGTGGATTCATCTGACGACACATTTCGAAGGAAAACATTATATTATTTAAAGTGCTTTATAAAATTCTTGCAGACAATTTATGTGCCGCCAGAATCAAAGAAAAAACATTTTTATGTTCCGAGTGTAGTTTTAATTCACCGCATACAGATAAAATTTAAGCCAGTTTTATTGTTCAGAATGTAAAATTCCAATTGTGTATTTATCTGCTGACATATTTCGAAGGAAAACATAACTTTTTTCGAAGTGCAAATATAAAATTCTAGTTGCAGACAATTTATGTGCTGCCAGAACCAAAGAAAAACCGTTTTCACGTTCTGAGTGTAGTTTTAATTCACCGCATACAGATTTAATTAATAAATATTTAAAAAAAAAAATGATCACTACCCCCCCCCCCCCCCTCCCTGAAGAAGTACCTATATAGGGGGGGGGGGGGCGGCAAAATTTTCCTCCGCCCCGGGCGGCTGATACCCACGGTACGCCACTGTATAAAATAAGAAAAAAAGAGAAGAGAAAGAATTAAAAAAATAATAATAATACAAATAAATTAAATAACCAATTAATACAAAAAAGATAACCGTGGTTTGTTTAGCATTTAGTTATTTAAATTATCATAAAAGTAATATATAATTATACTAAAAAGTAAATGATTAAAACATAAAGGTATCTGGTGTTTGCATTTCAAATTATAGTCCTACGTACACATTTTGTATACATGAGAACTAGAAAGAGAACAGAAACAATAAAATAAATCAAACAATTTATACATAATTATTACTGTTGTTTGATTAGTCTAGTATTAAAATAATATTATAATAATAGGTAAATGTACTTTGCGTGTTTGCATTGCATAAGCCTACTTACATATTTTGTATAAGTATGAATAACAAAGAGAAGATATACACATATATACACATAATGATTATATGTAGGTATATATTATATTCATATAATGATAAAGATTAGAACAGATGGGAATTATATTTGGGAATATAATGCAAATATAGTACATAACAAAAATCAATGCGTTTTCGGTCACTTCTTTTACTCTAATAGAATAGACATTAGTCCGTTGTCAAAACTAAAATATTAGGTATAGGTACCTAATCTTGTATGTATGAATGTGATTGAACCAAGCAATGTGACCGAGTTGTTTGGCGGTCCATCCTCTCTGCCTACCCCTGCGGTGAAATTATCTGATGGTATTTTGGTATGTTGGGTTGGGTAACTGAACTAG
Organism: Limnephilus lunatus; assembly: GCA_917563855.2. Lineage (NCBI taxonomy): Eukaryota > Metazoa > Arthropoda > Insecta > Trichoptera > Limnephilidae > Limnephilus > Limnephilus lunatus. The sequence continues at coordinate 24,217,682 of OU830595.1, read as the reverse complement.
TAGGTATAGGCTTGTAAGTAAATGTGACTATATATATTTTTTAAGTTAAAAAAAACGCGGGTTTTATTGACTAGAAAAATAAATATTTTCAATGTAGAAAATAGATTTTGTAAGTAAAAACGCGGTCCATCCTCTCTGCTTACCCTTCTATAATTACGTTCGTCACCCTCACAGAAACAGAGAGCAACAGAGCGCGAAGGCGACTGAAACGCGGTAGTGTTTGGAAGGTGATTTATGCATTCCAATCCCTAACGCGTTTCAGTCGGTAGAGCGACTGAAACGCGGTAGTGTTTGGAAGGTGATTTATGCATTCCAAACCCTAACGCATTTCAGTCGGTAGAGCCACTGAAACGCGTTAGTGTTTGAAAGGTGATTTATGCATTCCAAACCCTAACGCATTTCAGTCGGTAGAGCGACTGAAACGCGTTAGGGTTTGGGAATACGCGTCCCGCATTGGCAGTTGAAGTCCCGCATTGCAATATTTACAAAAATAGTCCCGCAAATCGTCCCGCATCCCGTACAATACAGTCGAGGGATTCCCTGTAAAACATCAACGAAAAGGCCTGCCAACTTGAGCAATCCCTAGTTTTTTTTTATTATTTAAATAAAAAAAAACATGTAAAGTCACGCGTTTTTCGAATCCCCCTTCCGCACAGATAACGAACAGTAACATTTAACAAGACCCCCCCCCAGTGGCGTACCGTGGGGGGGGGGGGCGGGGGGGGGGGGGCGGCCCGCCCCGGGCGGCACTTTTGGGGGGGCGGCAAAATTTCACAATCAATAATCATCTTGTAAAAATTTGGATTGGGGAAGTCGCGGGTTCTATTCTCGCGTCAGGACTTAAAAGTTTTTTCTAGTTTATAGTTTCTTAACATCTTTCTTAAGTTTTATATACTGTTAAAATCAAAATATTAATGACAGACGTTTTGTTTTTATTTCTAACACATACATTATTTTTAAATAAAAATGTAAATGGCAACAGTATCATTTTAGCTCTAATTGATAGTCGATTTGTGTTTTATATTCGTGAAGCTTTGTGCGCCCTGCTGAAAGCGCACAAAAAATTACACTTATACGGTTTTCTTCCACGTATATATCACGGTGATATATTTTAAATTTATTATCACAGAAAAGTTAAATAGCTGACAGGTGTGTGCATACTTATTCGAATTGCAGTTATAAAATTCTAGATGCACACTATCTATGTGCTGCCAGAATCAAAGGAAAACCATTTTTATGTTCTGAGTGAAGTTTTAATTCACCGCATACATATTTAATTAAAAGCAGTTTTGTGTTCAAAATGTATAATTCCGGTTGTGGATTCATCTGACGACACATTTCGAAGGAAAACATTATATTATTTAAAGTGCTTTATAAAATTCTTGCAGACAATTTATGTGTCGCCAGAATCAAAGAAAAAACATTTTCATGTTCCGAGTGTAGTCTTAATTCACCGCTTAGAGATTTAATTAAACCCCTTTTGTGTTCAGAATGTAAAATTCCAGTTGTGAATTCATCCGACGACACATTTCGAAGAAAAAACTTATTTGAAGTGCTTAATAAAATTCTTCCAGACAAGTTATGTGCCGCCAGAGTCAAATAAAAACCTTTTTCATGTTCTGAGTGTAGTTTTAATTCACCGCATACAGATAAAATTTAAGCCAGTTTATTGTTCAGAATGTAAAATTCCAATTGTGTATTCATCTGCTGACATATTTCGAAGGAAAACATAACTTTTTTCGAAGTGCAAATATAAAATTCTAGTTGCAGACAATTTATGTGCTGCCAGAACCAAAGAAAAACCGTTTTCACGTTCTGAGTGTAGTTTTAATTCACCGCATACAGATTTAATTAATAAATATTTAAAAAAAAAAAAAATTTAAAAAAAAGGATCACTACCCCCCCCCCCCCCCCTCCCTGAAGAAGTACCTATATAGGGGGGGGGGGGGCGGCAGCATTTTCCTCCGCCCCGGGCGGCTGATACCCACGCTACGCCACTGCCCCCCCCCCCTAAATTGCGTTACGTAATACTTGAAGGGCCCCCAAGGTCGAAGTTTCACAAAAAATTGTGCTGAGTTTCCAAACGTAAAGTAAGTCCCCGTTCAACGTTAGGGAAAATTGCGTTATTCCACGGGCAACATTGTTATAAGTATTTACTTACTATTATCTACTTCTTTCGTACCATAATTTACTTACTATACAATATTATAATTGTTTATTAGTATTTACTCATAATTATTATGTACTTTATTTACTTATGTTTATTTACTTATTATTATTAAATTGTTTATACTTGTTTACTCATAATTATATTATATTATATTATTTGTTTAATTTAATTACATCTACATATTTACTTAATATATTATATTTATTTCATAAACTTTATAAATTTATTATATAATTGCTTATTATTCTTTATTTTTTGTTAATAATTTAATGCTACTGTGGTATGATCACCCTCTTATTGCATCTGGTAAGCCACAACAGGTACCTTGTATTTACATATTTAATATTTAGTTTACAGTATAATTTTATTTTTGTCAACAATGAGCATACTGCCCAGCTGTAATAATTATTAATTTGTAATGTTTAAATAACTGTACTCAGTGCTTCTTTTGTATGTTTATTATTATATTTCTTTTAAGTTTAGGTATATCTATGTTTCTTTTTTTTTTAAATTACTTTATTGTAAAACTGCATATCTCGTTACAGGAATCCCCTAGTGAGATGTGCAGCTTATGTTTTCATGTATTTCTTATTTTTTTTTTCAATAAATAAATAAATAAACATCTACAATAATCGTATTGATGGCGCTGCTTATGGGTTTTTTCATTTGTTGTTAAGGTTCTGCTTCGGAATAATGAAAGGGATTCGGCATATTGACAAGGGATGAATTTTATTATAATAATTCTTGTAATCTCCCGATTTCTTCTAAATTCTCCCGTTTTCTCCCGATTTTTAGGCGAAAATTCTCCCGATTTTTAAATTTTGGGTTCGGGAACACTGCTTCTACGCGTTTGTCTATGGTCAAACAATCTGACGTTTTAGAAAACTTCACCTAGTTTTTTCGTCAGTAATATTGTAAAACGGTATGTAATGTATCGAGTTTAATGAATTATTTTTTGTGTGTCCTCTGCTATCAAAGGTTTGATATCACCATGAAAATCTTCACCCTGCAGACTGCAGCACAGACGATCTCTGCGGAACTGGATTAGTATGCTATTATAGATGTATTTCTCAGACCAACGTTCCTCTGCATTCGATGTACACCTTACTAACGAACGTGGTGTATATTTTATACAATTGATAAACAATCGGGTATGAAAAACATTACTAATAAAGTAAAATGGTTATTCTTCGGAACAAACGTCAACGGTTAATACGCACTTTTTTTATAAAACTTTTAGATTCTTCTTAATTACCATAATGCTGGCGCCAGACACGAGTTCAAAGAAGTGTTCACTTCTTTGAAGACTTTGCTCACACATTTGGTCACTTAGGTGTGTCTCTGCCAGATATGCGTTCAAAGATTTGATCACTTCTTTGAGCTCACAGTTTTCAAGTAGACCTCACTTAACATGGATGACGATTTGGTAGACACAGTTTGCTTATATTATTTATATGCGTGTAATTATTTTTTACTCATGCAAACAAATAAACAAAAACAGCCAAAACGAAGACGTGAATGGATGTGTGAAATGTATCGTAATAGAATAAGGCATAAGTGAATTTTATTTATTTTATTTTAACAGCTAGCACAACACTTATTTTAACAGCTAGCACAACAAAAATGTATCAGGAAAATTTTAAGTCACCGTACATACATCTATATATTTTTTTTACATGAGCTCCACACAGAAGACCCTGAGCAAAATAATTTCCCCAAATTCCCCATTTCTCCCAAATTGAATATAGAATAATGTTAAGATAATCCCTGTAGTCGTTTTTATTTAAGAACTGTTGTTGATGAATGATGCCTATACCGGTGGGTTACTTCAGTAATTTCGCAGAATGTCTTCTCCCCACGGCGACGCTCGCGCTGCTGGGCTTCGCGTAGTGTGGCAGGCATACAAACATTTGGACTTTGATCCCTTTGATGTGCGCTTAAGAAACCGACACGGAACGGCAAAGCGCACTTAAGTGCTCAAATAAGTGAACACAGTATCAAATGCCCGTGCCACACATGTGAACACTTATTTGAACACTTCTTTGAACACATGTCTGGCACGGGCATAAAAGACAACTATTTGCATTGGGGGAGGTTGAAAATGTTACATTTTTAATTTTAGTTAAGTACGTAAATTGAAAATTTGCTTAAACACTGTCAAATCACTCTGTTTACAATATTATTGTTATTTTAATATTACTGATATATTTCACATTGCACTGGCTGTATAAGATAACGAGTGGCTAGAAAGTTAGTTATACCACCAATTTGTGTGAATTAGGTAAGCACTAATTTGGTTAGAAACATTGTTTGGAATACAAACTAGATAAATCCTGTGGTGTTTTTTTTTAAAGAATTGATGTTTAACGATTTTTTTGTCAATAAAGGTAAGAGGTTAGGTTGGGATAGTAGGTTAGGTTAGGTTACGTGGCACTTTCTTTTGGATCACAAACCATGTTACACAAACCTAGAGTAGCCGCTAAACTACTTGAAAACTGGGATGTTTTTCTTGCCTTGACGCGAGTAGGCGTTATAAAGGGGCACTTTCTTTTGAATCACAAACCATGTTACACAAACCTTGCGTAGCCGCTAAACTACTTGAAAACTGGGATGTTTTTCTTGCCTTGAAGCGAGTAGGCGTTATAAAGGGGCACTTTCTTTTGAATCACAAACCATGTTACACAAACCTAGCGTAGCCGCTAAACTACTTGAAAACTTGGATGTTTTTCTCACCCCCCGCCTCCTTTAGATACTACAGTTTGGCAAGAAAGTGTAGAAAATAAATTATGGCGCTGCGATCGTTTTTTAGGTTTTAAATGGCAACACCAAGATGGCTCATAAGACAATGAATGTATGTTTTTAAAAACACTTCGGCCAAAATGCATATTTCATAGCGTATTTGTACTTTCAAAAATTTTGCACAGAAAACTGAAATTTAATGGAAGTAAAATAAAACAAAACAAGTTTTAAGTGGGCGTTTATTTCAATATAAAAACGTAGGTACTTAAAATTTTGAGTCTATTAATTCAACACTCGACATTATTGTCTTCGTTCTCATGTGATTCTTCTTCTTCTGTATCTTCATCTAAACGTATCAGTTCATCGATATCAACATATATGTATAGTACTGCCTCGTGCATAATATTCTGCCTTAATTTCATCACGTGTTTTGCAACAATTTTTCCAATCATCAGAACTTTTATGCTATTACATATTATTATTATTATTATTATTGCGGCGCGGCGGGGGCCAAATGATCCACCTCGAGGAGGAGGGATCAAATGCCGAGTGGACTGTATATGCGGTTCTACAATATTTAATTTATTATGTTTAATCACTTACCAAAACTGCAAGTCTGCCTTCCACTGATGTTCACCAGGAAGGGTTTGTTAGTGGGAAGAGATTTCGGGGAAGGAATGGTGAAATGAGCGAGGTGAATAAACGTTTGATAATGCAACTCGCGGCGATGGTTATTTTGCAAATGGTTGCGGTTTTATATGATTGCGCGGGGCGAGACGAATTTAATTGTGAAGCGGTGCGGATAACGGACTTGTGTCCTTTGCGGTGATGTTAATAGAACTGAGCAGGAGAGCAAACTCTAGGCAGTTGCAAAAAGTAACACGCAACAATAAAGGCGTGAAAATTATGCTATTTTCCGTTTACCGGTGTTTCAAATTTTCCTTCTGCCTTTTCCCCTTCCTTGACGATTCATCTTACCGTTGATTCAGATTTACCTGTGTGTGGAAAACATCATTAAAATTATTATTCTATAGAAAGTAATATAATATTAAAAAAACACACTAGATAATATTCACTTAAGCGTCGATGACACAGGGCGAGTTTACAAGCTACTATCTGTCAGTAAACTCACTCAGTGTCATCGTGTTACTTGCCAACTAGCAGATTGTTGACAATCCACGAAAAAAGTTGAAAGGTCCTCAACTTTACACGCTACAAGCCGACTCGTGATTGGTTTATTTGTGTTTCCAATATGGCTGCCAAAACCAGCTGATTTCGACTGTCAACTGTCTGAAGGATTAGTTCACGTTATTTCCGCTATTGGCGCTAGCAGCTACGTGCGAGTCCAGTTTCCTACAAAAATGTCGCGAGCTACTGAGCGAGTGGACAGTTTTGTGTGTCATCATGACAATCTCACTCGCCGATTCACCCGCTTTTAAATTTAGTAGATAGTAGCTTGTAAACTCGCCGTGTGTCATCGAGGCTTTAGAAAGAAAGAAAGAGAAAATTAAGAAAAAAGTTACATTTGTATGAGTTTAGAAATTGCACTTTTTTAAATTGAGTTATTCCCTTTTTCCTGTGGCCGCATATTAACTGTCAAATAGAAGTGTCAAATTCAGATTTTTAAGCATAACCTCAAATTAGATTGTAATGATTATAATCGCTCGAAAATTAGCATAAATCTTGCAGTACTAATGAAATTGATTAACAAAAACTATACTAAATACCATTCATTTCTGCAGTTCGTTTGTAAACATCTTCCAAATTAGATAGGAGCTTTGTCGCGCGATATTCAGCTAGGCAGCATTGAAAAACGCAATATATAACTTCTTTTGCACCACTACGTATTGGTTTATTAATTTTAATTCAATTCAAACAATGCACAGGCGAACAATGAAATTTTCTTTTATTAAACTAGCGATTTTCAGTGTTTTCAACACGATTAAAGTCAGTAAAGCCAAGAGCCATACGAAATGTCATTGACAAATCAAGTATTTCGGTGTTACCATAGTAATGAAAAAAATTAGTTCCAAATTAATAAATTTCTACACTTTCTTGCCAAACTATATTTAATATTAAAAAAAAATGAAAATCAATGGTTTCTAGCCGTAGGTTTTTCGGTTATGCGCCTTTGAATATATTGCCATGAAGTCAGTTACGGTATGATGTAGCCTTCCATATAGTATCAGTAATACCAACATAATAAAATGACAATAATCATTACAAAACAAATTGCATATGGTGAAGCGTTGTGTCTAAATACGAAAGCAAATTTTCAATTTACGTAACTAAAATTAAAAATGTAACATTTTCAACATCCTCCAATGCAAATAGTTGTCTTTTATGGTAATTAAGAAGAATCTAAAGTTTTATAAAAAAAAGTGCGTATTAACCGTTGACGTTTGTTCCGAATATTTACCAGTAAAATTGACTAAACTGATATTAAGCACAGATAAAAAGACATAGTTTCGCATTGAAGAGGGCTGGTAAATATGCATAGAGTCCACCTCATGGATAATACGTAACGTTCGTGTTGTCGAAGTTTGATGCACGGATAATACGGAATATGGGAATATTCCGTTTTTAACTAGTAGACAACCAAATATGACATTTGTCGGAAGTACCAATTTTATAAAATAAATTCTCGTCAAAATAAAAACAAAAAAAGTACCTACTTCGAAATATTGGGTTGAGATTCAAACTACGAAAGCTGCATGTCATCATAATTAAAAAAAAAACATCCCAGGTTTGGAATGGTTTGTTTGGCAAAGCAGGGTTTGTCTTGCGGGTATGTGTAATTATTCTAATACATTTATTTCCATGTTCTGTTGTTATAATTACAGGTACAAACTTGTCAATAATGCATTCACTTTGTTTTATATGGCAATAATATTTTTTCTATGATTAGCAGCATTGATCGATTGTTTATGAAATGAATAAAAACGATAAATATAAAATGGCGTCACCGCGTAAGTGAATTAATTCAAACAAAATTAAAATGTTAAATGCATATGTTTTGCATGTTTTTTCATCTCCCCCGACATAAATACTCACTTTTCGTAATGATAAAGCTAAATCTAACTGTTTGAATAAAAAAAATATTCCGTATTAACAAGTGAGCGGTTCAAAGCATAATAATCGGAATATTTCCAAGTTATTATAATAATGTGCTACACATTTCTTCTTTTCTAAGATGTAGTAAAAGCAAATAGAAAACAAATCTACTTTTAATTATGGAATCTTCAATAAAACTATCATTTCACTTTTTATCTCATTTCTACAATGAAAAATTGATGTAATAATTCCTAGAGAATAACAAAAATACAATTACATTTTGGATTGAATGAAAGAATGGTGTCCGTTAATCGCTAATTTTAGGCCCGTTTCAGCTTTTGATCGACTTGTGATCGGATAATATGACGGCTACATTACGGTTGTTCTTTTTTGTTGATCGTTATTGGTTCAAATGCTGAAACGAAGGTGGAATCGGCGTTTAATGATGATCTTTTAAAATGCAAAAAACAAACAAATTGTTTGGCTATTTGTTGATAATGTTACAGTTAAATTTCTGTGTTTAATTTTGTACCAAACTAAATAATTTTGTTGAACTTTGTTCACTTTTTCAAATAAGTACTTTTGTGCTAAGCTAACGGTGACACGTATACTGAATATTGTAGGAGTTATATTTAGAATCGTGTATGATCCTGTGAGAAACGCAGATTCGCGAGTAATGCCAGGGAAAGAAAGAGTACGAAAACAGTGTTCAGTATAGTTGTAAATGATGAATATTTGGAACACGTGGATGATTTTGTGTGTCTGGGAAGTATGTTTACGAGAGCTGGAAAGGCTGATAGAGATATTGAAAGAAGGGTAAATGCAGGTGACTCTATTAATTGGGGACTGATCCCCGTTGACGCTAAAAAAATAAACTGTCCAAAGAAGCGAAACTAGCAGTCCATAATGGAGTGACGATTTATTATTACGTAAAATGTAAATGAAGCAAGAAGTGTGTGCCAAAACTGAGTTGTGTGGCGGTCCGTTTTCTCTGCCTACTTCTATGGAAAACGGCGTGATTTTAGTTAGTTATTTAGTCTTCTGCAACAGTCGAGCTCCAAAATTTTCATAATTTGTTTTTTATATTGAATAAATTAAAGGGATATTATACCCGTGGAGAAATCCGTAAGCTGTCAAAATTAGTTTTTTTTCACATCGCTAGATGGCGGTAGGAGTGTCTTCCCGAATTTTAAAAGATCAACATTATACTTGCGTTATAAACAGAAGAGCACAGTATTTTTAAATGTCAAAGTAAAAAACAAACTAATAACAAAGTGTGGTTTATTTATGGAACTTATTATGTTAGTAGAATATTTAGTATGATCCTTTTTATAAATGTTTCATCATTTGCTTGTTCATGGTCCTTTCCCATATGCTTCCATTATAAACACATATTGCGTTATGAACAGACAAGCACAGTATTTTAAAAATATATCGAAGTAAAAAAACAAACTAATAGCAAAGTGTGGTTTGTTTATGGAACTTATTATGTTGGTAGAATACTTAGCATGATCCTTTTTTATAAATGTTTCATCATTTGCTTGTTCATGGTCCTTTCCCACAGGCTTCCATTATAAACGGCGATTGGAATCTCGTGGTTCACATTTGGAGTCGATTTTTTTTTCTTTACTTCTAAATATTCAGTAGTTTATTGTTTTTTAAACAATATTAAATTTTCTAGAATTCATCATTATTATTACTATCCCCAAATTATTTGGAAACGTATATTGCATAGAATATATACCTACATTAATAACATCATTAATAATATTGACTACCAGAAATAAAAGAAAGATTCTTTTTTATTTATATATTTATTAAATTTTTCTGTGTTATTTAGTAAACTAAACAATAATCTTTTTTAACATGGCAGTAGTTGTCGTGCAAGGCTGCAGAAAACCATGACAAAACTGCAGCGACACTCACTCTATTTTAATAAAAAGAAATATAATAAAAATCATTTATTCCAGAACTAGAGAGTTCCCGGCAGAGCTCGCTATTATATACATATAGAAACCATCGCGGGCATGCACACATAAAATCACCAAAGTGTCATCGAAATCGGATGAACGGTTAGCAACGCATATTTTCATGATGCCAGAACTCACTATATATATAGAAATCATCGCGGGCATGCACACAACAACTTACCAAAGTTTCCTCGAAATCGGATGAACGGTTCTTTAACGCATTTTCATGACGCCAGAGCTCGCTATTATATATAGAAACCATCGCGGGCATGCACATATAAAATCCCCAAAGTGTCATTGCAATCAGATGAACGGTTAGCAACGCATAATTTCATGATGCCAGAAATCACTACATATACATATAGAAAACATCGCGGGCATGCACACAACAACTCACCAAAGTTTCCTCGCAATCGGATGAACGGTTTAGTAAAGCATTTTCATGATGCCAGAGCTCGCTATTATAAATAGAAACCATCGCGGGCATGCACACATAAATTCCGCAAAGCATCATCGCAATCGGATGAACAGTTAGCAACGCATAATTTCATGATGCCAGAACAATCGGATGTAGTGCAATGCAATACATTCCGTATTACGAAATACTACAAAAATGGACAAAATAACAATGCATTCATATATTAGTTTCAATATCCCGTAATAGATTTTTCTTGCATTTCTTAATTTTTTCTGTTCGAATTAGTGTCGCTGCTTTTCGTTTTTTCTCCAAGGCGGTTATAATATATTGTGGGTCACGAATGGGCATAGATCTTTTAAATCTTGGATCTATAATTTCTGGTAATAAACAATCCATAAAGAAAGTACTTAATCTGCTTTCCATTTTTTCTCCCCAAAATTTGTCGTCCCTTTTTATTAATTCTATTTTTAATGGAATTGCTTCACCAAACCAGACGGCAAAAATACATACAGTCTTATTGGAAATGTGAAGTTGACCCTGTACTTGATAATACCAGTTGTGATTTGTATTTGTAAAAAAATTTTTTTGTTTTTTATCTTGCTTCCAGAACGTTATTTTTTTTTTTGCTATTGCTTCTTCAAATAGCATCCCACTAGCAGAAATCGGACATTTAATTTCTAATATTGTACTGTCATTTACCAAACCATCTGGGGTGGCTCCTAAGAATGGGAAAATGTCATCAATAAATAATCCACAGTCATCGACGACAATATTTTCTTGAATGCAAAGTTGCCTTTTTGCAACTTGCTCATGGTCCCTACCGTATTGAATAGATTTTATATTATCTAGAGAGCGGCCGTATAATATTGTTTTTACTAAATTAGCACAACTTATGGATTGACTTCGTTTACAGATATTACCAAATAAAGAAGCTGTTAACATGTTTCTTCTGCGTTCCAGCCACTCTCCGCTATCTGACTGTAAGACAGTTCGTCTTTCGACTGCCTTCTTTTCACTTTGTGAAATGTCGAGTAGCTTTAAGAATTCTGCCTTAGCACATTCATATGCATCTTGTTCCATATCCGTTTTTTCACACAATTCGCCATAATGGTTATCAGGTGCTCTTGATTTTGTAAGTAAATTTTTCCCTTGTTTTTTTCTTAAAGATCTTTTATCGTTCGTTTTAGAAGCCATTCTTCTTTTTGTTCTTTTCAATTCTAACCGTTTTAAAAAATTACTAGGACTCCTGTTGAAAATCTGCTTATGTAAAGAATAATAAGGTCGCTTGGAATTGAAAGAAACTACTGCAGCTGCACAACGACCCATATAGGACTGTTTAAAAGAATAATTAATTCTTTTTCCGCCAATAAATTTTGCAATAACTCCATTAAAACTCTCAACAATATTACTGTCTAAACAATATACTAGACTTCGGGCATTACTGACAAGTCGAGAATTAGCATCCATAATTTTTGAAAATATAATATTGCTTTGTAACTGTGGAACGTGATTGTAGTCTAATATTTTATTCGGATCAAGTTTAAATTTGCAGAAGTATGGTAAACAATCTTTATGTTCACCGAAAACATGTTTGGGTCCATTTAATAAATCTTTCCTTAAATCGATAATTTTTTGGTCCAAAGTACTATTTGATTGCATCCTGTAATTTGCAGCTCCGACTACCGCCTTCCTAAGACGAAGTTTGTTGGTTGAAATAATTTTTCTAAACTCCAAAGGAAAGCCGGTATCTTTTGTAATTTTTTCAATTTGATTGCTGTAGTTTCGAATTAAGTGGTTAGAGCATTCAATTTTCTGTACTGTAATATTAGGATACGGGTGACTGTTTCTAATTCTGGCATAAGTACTGGAGTCTCCATCGGCAATGAGGGTTGAATATATAAGACCGTACATACTCATCGATTGTTGGAAGCCGTCTAAAATTGCTTCAGCTTCCATTCCGCTTGAAGAACCAACATAATTTTTAAAGCACATGTGCTCGGGTATAGGAATTTTCAAATTTATAGCTCTTGCGCAGGTTGTACAGTACTTGTTTTTAACTGCCATGTAAATAATTTTTTTTGTGCGGTAACCGATAATCGTAGCAGCTCCTGAGAGGGCAGAATAGTTGGTTTTATAAGATCGCTTCGACCAACACGCATCAGCTACTACAGTGATCATCGGCGTCCCGTTTTCGTCAACATCGCCGCTTTGAATAGCCAGTTTTTTTTCTTCGTCAGCTGCCGCAGCCATACTGGTAAATTTGGTTTTCTCCCACCATTCACAAACCTTCTTATGGCATTTTCCATATCCAGCAATAGATAAGGACGGAACTTCAAGGGTAGCACATAGCTCTTCCATGCCCGAATAACCCGATCCTATGCTCATTAATCCCGATACAAAAGATTCGTTGATGCCAATGCCTTCTTGTAGGCTTTCGGACGTTTTTAGTTTAAAAGTTTTACCACATAGCACGCATTTTAAATTAAAAGTAGAGTTCAAACCATTTCTATTTTCGGAGTTAATTCGCAAATGCTTTAAATTGCAGTTAAAAAGGGAATCATGTTGACTTATACATTGGAGTTGTTTAAAAAAATAATCAAATTGTACTACTCTCCGCCCTTCTACGCAAATATCATCGCTTTCTTCTATCGCCTCTTCAATAATAAGCTCCTGCTCCGATTCTTCACAGCTCCATCCTTGGTCTTCGGTCACAGGTAATTTGGCCAAAGAATTGCTGTTTTTTTGCTCCTAAACAATGTAGAAATAAAAAACTGATTACCATGTTATTCAATCTGATTTTGAGATTATTAGTATAAATTTTAGTAAAATACGAACCTACTATCACGATGTTGGGAACACGTGTCATCAAAATCATAAAAAGGCAAAAAAATTCTCGCCCTTCGACAATATATTTTATAAGGGCTGACGCAGGTGCATGAAAAAAGTGTTCCGATATGTTATGGTTATGAATATACGTAAATAGGTTATGATAAATCGTCTTTTCAAACTTTGACACCTCATATCACAGAACAAGTTAAGTGAAGTTAGAACCCTATCCCAATGAGGTGACAAATAGTAAATGCGAGATATTTGAAGTGCAATAAGTATAAAAGTACCTTTTCGACAGTAGTGGCTGATGTACCAATAAGAATATCCTCGTGCTCTAAATCTTCCAAGTTTGGTCCTCTGTGTGCAATATTTACGGTAGGCTCATTTGGTTTTATCGTATGTTGCTGTATTTTTTCCTAAATAAAAAAGCAAAAAAAAACATTAAGGAATAAAGATGAAAAATCCCCCCCCCCCTCCCGGGACTCCAACGCACTCAAATTCATTCGTTACTTGAAGCATACCTTGTTTGGAGTATTTTTTCCGGCTGCCATAGATAAATCATGTTTTGATCTACGAAGAGAAAAATAATATTATTATTTGGAACTTTACAACACAACACATATATTCTTCCATCTGGAAAATCATTACTTCTGGTGTGCCTCAGGGGTCCATTTTGGGTCCTTTGCTTTTCTCTATCTATATAAATGATATTACGACATGTTTTCACAACGCTCAAATTTTACTATTTGCCGACGATATGAAGATATACCTTCCTATAAGCTCCCATGACTGTTCTGTGCGTTTACAAGAAGATCTTGACCGACTGACGGATTACTGTCTCAGAAATAAGCTTTTTATCAATATTTTCAAATGTTGCAAAGTCACATTCACACGTAACCATATAAAAATACTGCATGAATACACCATTTCTGGATCGCTGTTAACAAATAAAGATTATATACGTGACCTCGGGGTTATTTTGGACTCTAAACTTACCTTTGATAAACACGTTGATAATATTGTCACCAAAGCAACAAAGAGTCTAGGCTTTGTACTGAGAACATGCAAATTTTTCAAAAACACTAAGACTTACAATTACAATTCACATGTTCGTCCTCACCTGGAATACTGTTCACAGGTTTGGAACTCGCGCTATATTGTTTATTTTAACAGGTTAGAAAGAGTTCAGAAGCGATTTCTCAAATTCCTCAATTTTAAATCATTCAACATATACAATTCTTACGACGAAATCGAGAAACATTTTCGAATCTCGAAACTGCTCAATAGGAGGCTTGTCGCTGATCAGATGCTCCTGTACAAAATTATTAACTCAAAAGTTGACTGCCCGGAGCTGCTAAATAAAATAAATTTCCACACGCCGACTCGATATAGCAGACAAAATACCCTTTTCTACATTGATAGATGCAACACTAATTCCAACCAAAATGAATTTTAAATTGCTGCATAGTTCTGTTTTTATTTTTTCTGTTTTTCTTAAATTTTCTAGTTTACATTCAGATACTTTTATGTTTCTAAATACCTATCTGTGAACATTAATAATTGGTCTGTTTTTTTGCCATCCTCTTATGTATATTTTATTACTAAGACTGTTTATGTTCCTTAAATAAATAAATATAGAATATCTTTGATTTGACAATGTGTAAATGATTACGTGTACGCAGAAAGGCGATATTTTTGTTAATTTCCTTTCAAAGTTTTTTTTGTCCGTTTCTCCAACACCATTTACACATTATTGACTTCATTTGAAATTTTAGATAAAAATATATAAACGGCAATAAACTTTTTATACATGATCCTTATACTAATCCTATCCTCAGAGCACGTGTTCCACTCCTAACAAACAGTGCCCCCTGGTGTACCGGTCTCACCGGGACAGGAGTGCTTCTGGCTGGGGTGGTACAATCGTATCGTATGATCCTTATACTGATAATAATGTAACTAATTTCTACTAAGTAAAAAAAGTAAAACAAAAAAAAAACTAAGTAAAAAAACATCTCATTAATTAAGAAATGTATTGCCATGGCCAATCAGAACTCAAGAAATTAAAACCAAAATTTTGTATTTTTACATAATTCTACCCCATAACTCCCCTTTAGCAATGTAGGGTAATTATTGTATTAATTACCAAACACTGTGTACATAAAAACCGTTCACTCTCAGATTAGCGTTGATTTGTACAAACACAGTTATAATATATGTGGCTTGACGTATTTCAGCCTATTGCTCGCCATATATTCCAATAAGGAATGTACGGCGAGCAATATGCCGAAATACCCCACGCCACGTATATTGTAGCTATGTGTGTGTACACAGCTTAAAGACAATGAATTCTCACACATACTTGCAAAACGTGCACCTGCCACATGAAGTTTGTGCTAACGGTTTCGGAATTGGAATGCATACGCAAGTTAAATGTTATATTTTAAGTGTCTGGAACAAAATGGCAGTTGAAAAAATACAGTTTTTCAAATTTACACCAAAAAAGAGAATTTTCGAGTACTTACTGTTTTTGTAGCTTCCTGAGATTATTGCAGTGCTTCAAGTGATTGGGTATTCTATTTTTAGAGCCATTAACAATGCGTTTCGATGGCATTTTTTAAATATATACGCTAACAAACAAGGAGCGTATAGTTTCGTTACTTGCCGACGGGAGATTCTAGCCCGGAATGAATGACGAGCTGTGAAATGTGTTAGAATTTCGTAAAAAAGGAAGTATTTATTTAATTGTTAAATCCACAGATATCATAACGAGAATAAGAGGCCGTACTTTTATAGATGTATGTATTATGTATATATTTTAAATTAAAAATATTGTATAAAATCATTATTAAGGTGATAAACATAGACTGAAGTTTTAAAAGCGGGTTGTATGGTGTATCAATGTTTTTATTTTTCATGGTCGAATGCCTACATCAATTACAAAAAAAAATAAGCAGATTGAAAAATAAAAGTCCATTATTTGGTAACAAAAAATATCAAGTCTGAGAATGACACACGAAAGGTAGTATTAAGCCGTTTTAGAGAGCCGTTTTTCAGCAAATTACAATTCTGCCCCTATAATATGCTCTTAAGATAAAAAAACCCGGGATCGACGCCTAGTAAGAAATGATAAGGTTTTTATGTTTTCAGGTGTAAAAGGCACAATGGAACTTTCAACTGTGCGGAAAGTTACCTTAAAAGTAGAACCAGAACCTTCGGAAGAAGGCCAAGTTGACGTTTCACCCACGAATATAGATATCGATCACAAAGATATTAAACAGGAATGTATAGAGCGATCTGAAAAAATTCTCCAAATGGACGGTACAAACGTTTTTTGTAAATTATTTAAACACGTGTTATTATAATTGTAGGATTTGTGAATCTCTTTGTGTTTCTAATCAAATAGTGTCAATTTGCTTTTTATGTTGTTGAGAAATAAAATATGTATAATAAATTAAGTAATGTTATCAATAGTTGTGGAGGATACAATTATAGGCTATTCAATTTCTAAGACGCCATATCATGGTTCACCTGAATTCATATAAAAGTAAAATCGAATATTTCAGCCATCCAACCCATATGCGTTGACTATGCCAGTAATTGCAATGGTAAATAAAATAAAAAAAAAAAAACAAGATTTTGTCTTTAAACGTTTGTTAAGCGATATTCGACCACATAATATATGTTTATGTAACAGATTATTTATCAGAAGATGGGAAGCGAACACTGGAGCGATTCGCGAGCAGTTAAGTTGACTGCAATCGAAAACAGAATGATTCTCTTTTTAGCTGGCCTGTCGCGTCTCTGATGATTAAATAGCCGTATCTGCTATCAGCGTACAAGCTATACGTCCGGAAAGCGCTGCATTGTTTGTTTACCACGTGTTTAATAAGATATAGTGTGCAGAAATAGATATTTTCGTCGATAATTGTCGATACGGATTCAGAAAAATATATCCTGCTATTGCTAAAATATATGTGGAGCTAAGTAATTGTATTATGTTTTTTTTTTGTTCATATGAAGCAGTTACTTTGTGATGTGACATTATAATTTAAAATAAAACAATAACTTTGTAAACACCACTTTTATTTTTTATATACTTTATGCCGACCGGGTTTGTAGGGCAGTACAGTAGAGATTGTACTGACCTGAAGAAGCTACGGTTGTAGCGAAACCCGGTTGGCATAAAGTATATAAAAAATAAAGGTGGTGTTTACAAAGTTATTGTTTTATTTTTAATTATATTATGTATTACTTGTATTTCTCTTTGCGTGTCTTGCCTCTCTTTGTAATATTTTTCAGAGTGAGTTTTATAATAATATTAAATATTTACAATATTTGAATTTTGTGCAAATAGTTTTCATAAGTGGATTGTTCTCACGTAAGTATGAATAAATGCTTTGTTCTCTTTCAGGTGCGGGTTTGAAATCGAAGAGCAAAGAAAAAATTCGACGAAAACGCGATGGAACTGAAACCACATACGCCAAAACTTTCGTGTGTCCTGAATGCGAGAAAATGTGCTCTTCCAAGTCTCACCTGATAGTTCACCTACGTACCCATAGTGGAGAGAAACCGTTCTCGTGTTCGAATTGCAGCTATTCATGTTCAGCAAAGTCATCCTTAACGCTACATCTGCGGACTCATGCTGAAGACAGACGTTTCTCTTGTTCCAAATGTCACTATTCATCTACAGATAGATCTACCGTGAGGCGACATTTGCGTATTCACACTAAAGAGAAACCTTACTCATGTCCAAGCTGCAGCTATGTATGTTCACGCCAGTCTACATTGACACATCACATTCGAACCCATACTGGAGAGAAAACATTCTCATGTTCAAGTTGTAGCTATGTATGTTCGCGAAAGTCATCCTTGACGCTTCACTTGGGGACTCATGCGGGGGATAAACCATTTTCGTGTGATGATTGCAGTTACTCGTCCTCAAGAAAGTCATCCTTGATAAGACATTTCCGAACCCATACTTGCCATAAAACTGGAGTGGTCTACAAGGATCAAGGGATCGAAGATCTCAAGGATCCTAGGGTGGTCTATAAGGTCGTGTAGACCATGTTACATAATAAACCGTAGGTCAAGAATAATTTTTACCATCTGATGATGGCTTTAAAAAGCTGTTAAAAAAAATAATCCTGTTAAAGCTTCTCATACTATGTACACGAAAGTCATAACTTTTTACTTAAATATTTACATTTAAACACTTTAACTTGTACTTCTGTGAATATTAGTAGACCTCGCATCCAAAAAGTGTTTTCCTAATTTTGTCTTATAAATCAAAACTTTTTTTCGAAAATTTCTTCTGAAATCCTAAAATTTGTAAGTACAAGGTACTTGAATACCTACCTACTTAGTTGCTTAATTTTAACCACCATCTCAATAACAATTTCAAACCTTCTTCAGGCCGGTAGGTACTTTAGTATTGATTATTCAATTCAGAAGCACTTAGTACGAACGTGGCAGGATAAAAAGGGAGTATCCAACACGGCCACCATCTTAAACTGCACACATAATGCAACAAACAACTTTATAAACAGGTGAAATACAAAACGGTCGAGTTACAACAGCGCAGTCAATTGTCATCAACGTATAATAATGTCTTTTAAAACTACATTTTTATTATTTTTGTTGCAATTGATTCTTACCCTACGAATATACGATATGCGTCCTTTAATAAAAAAATATTATCATCAGTTACAGTTAAGTCGAGAATTATCCCGCCCGTGTCATATAATAAAGATGATTTTATATTTATGTAGTTTTTAAAACATATCTGACACACCATAAAAGAAACCCTTTCTCATGTTCTGGATGTGATTTATTTATAACATAAAAAAATATTTATTTTTTGGGACTGAAAGAACCGCAGAATATATACCACACCAATAGGGCTCGTTATCCCTCGCTCGTTATTATGAGAATTACCCCGCCCGTGTCATAAAATAAAGTCAATAAATTAAGAGGGGGAAGGGTAAGAGTGGGGAAACTTTCCCCACTCTTACCCCTCCCTCCTACCCTTTCCTGCCATGTGTCATCAATATTTAATTTTTAAGTTTAGTATACGTTTGATCCTGATGAAGTAAACATTGTTTACGAAACATGTTGATTGTGTACCAATAAAAGTGATGTAAACAATGTAATTTGTCTTTTTATCAAAATAAAAATACTCAGTCATTGCGAGCTTGTTACTTATTCAATCATGCTAGAGAACGATGAGAAGTTACCGAAAGTTATCCTATCAATCCTTTTCGATCGCCCATGCTAGGACCCGGTATAAGTATAAAAAATCGAAACTGTAAATAATTTCGTATGTACAAAAATCGATATTGTAAATAAATTCGTTTGGTATCCATAACAGCTTATTAGGTATTTTTGAAGTTTATTTTAGGTTTCAAATTGGTAAATAATGCACATAAAATATAATTTTATAATGATAACAATTTCGGGGGAACAACTGTCGGGTAACCTGCACGTTAGCTCGTGTCGCTCTCCACAGAGAGAAAAAAAATTGTCTTATTTTTAAACGCCTGGGTTCTCAAAAGTTGTGTATTATCTTTAGCTTTTCGAAAACGTAAAAATAAATTAAATTGGTGATCACTGATCACTATTTGCTCGCTAAAATGGCCGGAAATAAAAAAAAAAAAACATAGTTTTCGTGATTTGGGAAAAAAATTAAAGAAAGTGTCCATATTTTACATAATTTTTATTCCATAACTGCAGTACAAAGAACGCAAAAAAATATTTATAAACATTTGAGATATGTTTGTTAAAAATATAAAAGGGGAAAATAACACTTTTTCTGGATAAAATCAGTATTCTTGTAAACTTACTTGTATTGATAAGACTGATTTTTTTTTAATTTTTGCCAGATATACGCAGTTTTTAATAACAAGCAAACGTAAAAGATAAAATTATGAAAAAATAATAATTATCATAGTTTAAAAATACATATTTTAGTTTTTTTTTTTATATTTTCAATCCATTTTAGAGAGCCAATAATAATTTTTTTTATTTTTATATTTTTAAAATGCAGTTTTAATTTTTTTTGTAAGATGCAACTTTTGAGACCCCAGGCGTTTCTGAATTCAAAAGTTGAAATAATTGACAAACCCTACTGTGCGTATGCGTAACTTTGTAACAATAATCTATATGTTTATATTAGGTGGGAATGAGAATAGGCCGTAAAGTATATTTCATACCGCTAGGTGATTAGGGTGACCCTATTAAGATTTTTTTTTCTATTTTTTTTGACAATTTTATGTAAAACCACTTATAACCCCAAATTTTCACCCTCCCATTTTGAAAAATGAATAAGTCCGTTACGTTAATGAAATACATTGCATTGAGAAAATTAATGGTTGGTGTTTTTTTGTATATCGGCGGCCATCGTCTACAGCGCTTCATTTCTCTTTCTGTCATAGATCCCATCCCCACACACTTACAATACATTCGTTATTTTGTATTTAACAACTCTAGCTCCAAACACATGGAAAGCCTCCGCAAGCGTCCACAAGTCCCAGCGTCTGGAGTGCGCGTGTGGCTTGGCTTGCGTAGGCTTGCAAGAGCTTGCGAGAGCTTGCCGCCGATCCGATCGAGGTTGGATATTTTGGC
Organism: Limnephilus lunatus; assembly: GCA_917563855.2. Lineage (NCBI taxonomy): Eukaryota > Metazoa > Arthropoda > Insecta > Trichoptera > Limnephilidae > Limnephilus > Limnephilus lunatus. The sequence goes on along the minus strand of OU830595.1, from coordinate 24,196,879 downwards.
CACAAGCGGCAAGCGCTTGTGGCAAACGCTGGCGTGGCATCCACACGTTGGTACAACTTACGGACAATAAACAAAATATTAGAATATTAAATGAATTACCTGGTACGATTTCTATGGATTTTAATCATCCACTATCTTCTCTTTCGAATTCTTCGCTTTCTTTCGTTTTGTTTCGCTTTAAAATAGAAATAGGTTAGTGCAAAAATGACAGCTGATGCAGCTGCTTCGACTTCCGCCATCTTTGGGCGCTGCGCGCGCTGCGAATGTACTGGCACGCTTGCAAGTGTGGGGACGCCAGCCATTCGCTTGCCAGAGCTTGCCTGAGCTTGCGACAAGCAGGTTGTCGCAAGCTCACGCAAGCTCTGGCAAACGAAATCGTATCATAAATTTTCAATTAAAAGTTTAGGAAAATACGGTATTTCATTCTTGGGATAAGGCAGCACTAAGACGCTCCGGTCCATCACATGTCACAATAAACACATTGATATTGTTGACAGACGAGTTACACGTTGATATTGTTGACAGACGTAGCAGTAGTGCAGAGTGGAACGTGCGGCGTGCATAATATTATTGTAATCGTTTATATTTTTCACTTGGGTCCCAAGTTATTGTTTATAAATTTAAAATGTCGAAACGTCATCAGAAAATGCCAGACTTTTTCTCGGAAAAGACAAAATTTAATTTCGTACCGGAAGAAGAGAATTTTTTTGGCAAGGTTTAGCCCAACTTTTGCGAGGAAGGAGTTGAATACATTAGCCCATTTTTGGATTTTCATTAGCATTTTTCTTTTCTTTATTTTCGTCTTCAATTTCTTTGGCTGGTTTATTTATTTTATTTTTCTATTTCACAGTTATTTGTTTGCGAGATTATTTTTGGATTGTTATTGGAGCTTCTTATTTTATGTTGCATAATTTATAATTATTTTTTTTTTAAGTTTAAGGCAATTCACCCTAAATAGAGTGCTATGTGCCGTTAAAATTAAGGGAGACGATTATATTTTATGAAAAATCTATAAGGGCATGGGAAATCTCAAATATTGAAATCATTAAGTCTATGAACTTGTATAGAACGGAAAAAACGCGGGAATTATTGAGTGAAAGCAAATATGGAATACTAAGGGGAGATTGGTGGGTGATTTTAATAAGCAAACGATAAATGCCGTTGAAGGACGAATGATTTTTACAATTAAAGAATACATGGTCAAGAGTCTCATTTTCTACGCCGCACTGACAGAGTGGACTATCTAGTACTCGAATTTTAAATAAGTGGGATGCAATAGAGCAGTGACCGATTCTCATTTTCGAGATACAGGAAATAAATCTTTTGGATTTTTTCTTGCCGTGGAACCAAGGTTTACTTGGAATATGATTTTGGATTCCAGCATAAAAAGCACCAGTTCGGGTTTTCGTACCAGCCCAATTTTCTTCCCAGGAGCGAATCATGTTCGATTTAAGAATAGGGAAGACGTCAGAGAACGGAATTCTAAAATCTAAAGGAATAGAACCAGAAATTGTTCCAAGTTTAGCGAGGGAATCGGCTTTCTCGTTGCCTTCAATTCCTAAATGACCAGGGATCCAAACCTATATTGTCTCGAAATTTAGTTCATTTAATGATTTGAGCGTATTTTTGATATTACAAATAATGTGATCTTCTGGATAATTAATGATATTTGAAGAAATTTTTGAAGAAGTTTTGTAACCCCCCCCCCCGATTTTTTTTTCTGTGTGCGCCACTGTTCTAGTATCATCTGACTTCTTCTTTACAAACAACGTTTTTTTTTCGCTTGAGAATGAAGAGGACGAACGTCTATGACGTCCGTACGATATCTCGCTGAGACTAGCTTATTTATTATTTTAAATGAATGCATTGTGAAACCATAGAAATTATTTAAATAATATTTATCAGTGCACGCCGGATTCCAACCGCGATCTCCAGATTCGTAGTTGAGAGCCTTACCCCTCGACCACGGACAAATATAATAATAATTATTTGATTGGTTTAGATTTGGTAAGGTTAGGTTTGGTGGAAAAGATTGGGTTAGGTTGGGTATGGTTAGATTATTTAAATGAATTTGTTTAAAATTTTTAAAGTTATCATTTTTTAAACATGCAGTGGCCACCCTAAAGCTCTGTCTGCACGCGTGGCCATACTATGCTCTCGATCCACGCCACGTGGGGAGCCACTCTGGTGAACACGTGCGTCTTACAGTCAGAGCTGGGGAAGGCATACACTCCGCTCAACAGATAGGTGCAGGCCACCCTGTCGGACCCGTACTGCTGCAGGACAGAGCCGCTGGTCACCTGCAATAAAATATCGATCAAACTCTTGCATCGAATAAGTCAGAAGAAAATTACCCATGCTAAAATTACACGTTTAAAACACAATTTTTTTTTTTTATAAAAAATCACGAATACGCTACAATTAAACATTCTTAATTACACGCATTGAAATTGAAAATGAACCTTATAAATAATAACACGTTTTAAAATCACACTACTAAAATTACATGTGCCAAAATTACACATGTTAAAATGAAAAGTGTCAAAACCACGGACGTACAAATACATGGACCTGCCCTTAGTGATAAAAGGCGTATTATTTCCCCCTCCCATTGGAACCATTCGATCGGAACCGGCTGGGCTTGCAGAGCCTCTAAAAATGTGACGTCATCATTCTTGTCCGGACCAGTGTCGAGCTCTTATCGTAAATTTTACGAAATAAAACGGCAAAATTTGTGGCTTGTGCTATAAAAACGTGTAAAAAAAGAAGTGAAAAAGAGAATAAACCCAATTGTCGTAATACCTTCCATAGGTAAGCATTATTTTACTTTATTTTAAGTTTATTCATATCACATAATATGATATGACATCGAGATACATGGCGACGCAAACCCCAAACCGCTGTTCACTGGGGTAAGTAAATTATGAAACATTTGTAAAAGTTTCTACGGCAACAAAATATTCGACTATGAACATACGCGAACCTCACTTTACCGCATTTGAACTTCTCCCACTTGTTCATAAGGTAGCATGCAATTCGCGCTCCCATATAAAAAGATCTATTCATTCAAAAGCAGATTTTACTTTCAAGAACTAAATGGTGATATTATAGTGCGAGGTGCCTATAAACTGTTTGATTGATTTATTGGCGAATCACAGTCTCTTTCCTCTCTTCGTCCCGCCATAGTTGGTTTTTATCCCTCATCTATAAGTTCTCGTCTATCTATATTTGTATTTCTATGGTCAAAACTAAACGTACTATAGTAACATGTGCCTAAAATTACACCTTCTAAAATTACACGTGCTAAAATTACACGTGCTAAAATTATAAGTGCTGAAATTATACGTGATAAAATTGCAAGTCAAAAATCACACTCACATTTTAAATTCCACTAGCAGAGCAAATATTATTTGAAATATAAATCAGACGGTGACCAGACAACTCAGAATGAAACCAACTCAAAAGCACCCCATAAAGGTCATTTTGAGTGATAATAAAAAAAATTATAAAAACATTGGTTGAATAGGTTAAGTTAGTTTAGGGTTACCGGCAATTTTAAAATTTTATTTTCATATCTTTTAATGACATTTCTGAGGTGGTTCTGAGTTATTATGAGTTGGTTTCATTCTGAGTTGACATGGAACCAAATCAGACACCAAGTCTTGGATCAGCAGCCAAGATAGAACAAACATCAACGATTTTAATAAATTCTATTTGTAAATACGATTTCCAATTGTACTGCGCTGATTTTAATTATTTGCTTTAAATGTAATAATATTGTCGTTATTTTTATTTTTGTGGTAAATGTTACCGTAAAAGCCCTTACCTACTTCGGAAAATCTTAGGTTTTACTAGTACCTAAATTCTAAAGTTTACCAACTTTTAATGGTAAAAGTCCGTTGGTAAATTCTAAGATTTACCAATTCACGGGCATTGATATCTTTCTATGTTAACGAGCTTTTACAGTAACATAAACACTTATCTACTATCTACTTCTACTACACTATATAAAGAGGTAATATTTGTTTGTTTGTTTGTGTGTTTGTTTGCATCGAATAGGCTCCGAAACTACTGAACCGATTTGAAAAATTCTTTCGCTGTTGGGAAGCTACACTATCCCTGGGTGACATAGGCTATATTATATTTTTTAAAAAAAATAGGCATCCTTACTAAAACTTCAATAATGTAACCCAGGGTGTAAAAAAATTACCTAAAATATTCTTTAAATCGCGTGCGCTGCGAAAACTGTTGATGATAGAATAAAATAATGTACTATGACTTTATAGAACACATCATAATTTACAAAAAAGGTCGTGACAGCATATGTCTAACTATTATGGTTATGCCACAATAAGTATTCTTTTATTTTAAAAATTTAATTTAAATGTCGCCGCTTTGAAAAGGCTTTTTATTTGTATCTTGGTTTTAATCCTTATCAAAATAAATTACTTCATCTTCAAGACAGCTTCAATACCTTTATTTAACTTTTTGAATTTTTAAATTCGGATATTTAATTAGAAAGATATCACGAGTTTAAAATTGTTAGTATTAGAAAAAAGTTTCGGCTACGGGCCGGGCGGGAGAGGAGTCAATAAATGCAGTGGGGTTGGCGAGACGGGAGAGCGGTGGCGGGGAAGGTGGAAGTGGAACGCTGGAGGGGAACGCACGGGAAAGGACATGCAAGGAGTAACATTTTATTTATTTGAATATGGCATTGCAACGCATGCCGGGAAACAGCTATATAATATAAAAGAAAATTCAAAAAAACACGCGGACCGCAAAAACTCGCGTACAATCGGTACGATCAAGGGAGTTATAAGGTGTGGTAGATCTCTGTCCCCTCTCGGAAAAAAAGGTACCCGTTTTTACCTAAAGGGCGTGCTTTTGAAGATATAATGGACAGAAGTTTCGCCCTCTTAAAATTTCGGAAAGTTCAAGAAGGTTCTATAGAACTCTAGAAAGTTCTGGAAGGGGTGGCGGAGTATGTCGTGGAATGTTCGGGAATAGGGAATCGGGATCATCATTGTGAAACATTCTATAACACTCTCAAATGTTTTCCTGAGCGAAGCCGGGTAACCCAGCTAGTTATGTTATAAAGTGCGACTGCTCTCAACACAGGAGTTCCCAGTGAAAGAATTATAATAAAAAATAATAAAAAAACACAAAAAAAAGCCAATTGTGAAATAAATAATTATTACTACCCCTGCATACATTCTGGAATAAAATAATAATAATAAAAGTATTATATTCCAGAATGTATCCAGGGGTAGTGCAATGCAGTGCATTCCATCTACTATCTACTATCTACTATCTACTATCTACTATCTACTATCTACTATCTACTATCTACTATCTACTATCTACTATATACTATCTACTATCTACTATCTACTATCTACTATATACTATCTACTATCTACTATCTACTTCTACTACACTATATAAAGAGGAAAGATTTGTTTGTTTGTTTGCATTGAATAGGCTCCGAAACTACTGAACCGATTTGCAAAAATTCTTTCACTGTTGGGAAGCTACACTATCCCCGGGTGACATAGGCTATATTATATTTAAAAAAAATAGGGATCCTTACTAAAACTCCAATAATGTAACCCAAGGTTTAAAAAAATTACCTAAAATATTCTTTACATCGCGTGCGCTGCGAAAACTATTGATGATAGAATAAAATAATGTGCTTAGACTTTGCAGAACACATCATTATTTACAAAAAGCGTCGCTACAGCATATGTCTAGCTATTATAGTTATGCCACAATAAGTGTCATTTTATTTTAAAAATTTAAATAAAAGTCGCCGCTTGAAAAGGCTCTTTGTTTGTATCTTGGTTTTAGTCCTTTTCAAAATAAATTACTTCATATTCAATAATTCTTCAATAACTTTATGTAACTTTTTGAATTATTCAATTCGGACATACCATTCGAAAGATATCACGAGTTTAAAAATTTAAGTATTAGAAACGTAAGAAAGTATTAGACGCGGGAGGGGAACGGGGATGCACGGGAAGGTGATTCCGGGAGAAAAATGTATTTATTTGAATATGGCATTGCAACGCATGCCGGGAACAAACTAGTATTAAATAAAGATGAATAAACAAAATTTGTAAGTATTTTGGAACACAAAATTTACATCAGACCTTTTATAGATCCATGACAGTCCTATCAAATTTTAAAAAGAAGGAAAAAAACTCCGACTAGCAAGAGTAGTTCACAGTACGCTTTTAAAAAGTTATCTCTTCATTGGCCAGATTGTTTATAAATAATATATGTAGGGTTGACATCCGACCCGATACATCGCGACTTTCACCTTTATCGAGCAAAACTAAACATTTTGGTGAGAGTCGATAAGGAGAGGCAAATCTGGAAAATTGAGGGAGACACATATGTACAAAGCTGGACGCCAAAAGACTCGTATGAGGAAAACTTACTCCGCAAGCTCCTCCATTGCTTGTAACTTTGGTGCAGATGTGAGCTGATTCCTTTAATCCTTCAGGGATCTTCTCTGAACACTCTTCGTGGGATACCCTATCCATGGGCCACTGGAATTGCAAAATATAATATTTTAAGCGTCCACAAGGCTTTTACACATCATGAAGTCATTGTTTGTCTTCCTTTCTAAGTAACATGTAGAGATAATGATATCCCTACTGGGATCTCCCGTGCTGAGAATTTAATGTACTTATTATAATTTAATTATAAGAAATTAATATGAATTTGTTATAAACATAATATATCATGCAGTATTTTTTTCTAAATAATTATGAAGTACCTAAATAAGATAGTGTTTTTTTACAATTCAGTTCAGTAGATTCGGTTATAGTCTGTATTTGATATCAGTATATTTTCTATTTATGATCTCCCTATATTTAGTATCCAACTTTTTATTTGAGATTTAAATGATATTTAAATGAATAGAAATTACAGTGAAAATTACATTAAGGGCCCTCGGTATTAAATATTTCCAGCTCGAATTCGAATATCGAACTGGCTGCACGTGCAGCTGGCCGGTGCGTTCCATTCAAAATCAAGACACGCACAGAGCAAAACCAATTATTATTAATTAAAAATATTGTGATTATAAAAATAATGTTAAAATATGTTTTAGAATGTAATGCAATATAACGATAGCTTGATTACAAAATTAGCTTGAATATAACGAACTTTAAACATTTAATGTAACTTTTTATTTAGATTTTTTTTGATACATACATAGATGAAAAATGTACACACAGTAATACAATTATAAACATTGAAAAAAGGCTTGGCCTTTGTTCCAGCCTGGTTTCGCAGTGCGGCGAGGCACTGTTAATATTAAATTGTCTAGTTTGATTTGAGGTCACGGGTTCAAAATCCGGCGAGGAAAAACAAATTTAATTTAATTTATATGAGTAAATCATATTGTAGAATTAAAATAAAATGTATATAGGTACATTTAATGAATCTATACCTCGTCCCAAAGTGGAATATACATTCATACAGTCTGGTGAGATACCATAATTCAGAATTGAAAGTTGCTTGAGAACGGCGTAGATATGTTAAGTGACTAGATCTGAATGGCCAGGAACTTTCCAACCCTCCTTTTCCCTATCTCTAAAAATGTGGACTATATATATTAGAAATATAAATGAAATTTCTTCTGAAGACACTTCAATGAAATAAAATGTTATAAAATGGTTTCCAATCCTCCTCTTCCCTATCTCTAAAAATGTGGACTACATAAATTAGGAATATAAATGAAATTTCTTCTGAAGACACTTCAATGAAATAAAATGTTATTGATTTCTTCGAAACAATTTCTTCTTACAGGTTTTGGTTTTAGCTGAAACCAATTTTACTTTACTTCTTTTCGCTATTATGCACTTTTCTAAATACTCAGAGTTTATCATAGGCATGCAGCGATTATGTCGAGGATCAATTAATTTGGGTAGCATGCAAAAATTGTAAAAGCGTTTCAGCTGTTCAACCATATTAGTCTGCCAAAATTCGTCAACTCGTAAAATTTTTTCTCTGAGTTCAGTCCATACAACAAACATACAAAAATCTTTTTTTGTTACATGTAATTGGCCCTTAACCTGGTAAAACCAATCGTGAGATGCATATACCAGTATAACCTCCATTTTTTTTAAGTTTCCAAAAAGTAATTTTTTGGGTTTTTACTGCTTCATATATGAGAATGCTGCGTGCTGTGAAAATACATTTAAATTCAATCACGGTATCTTCAGAAAAAATTCCATCTGGGGTCGCACCCATATACGGATACTCTTCATCTACGAAAAGACCACACTTTTCTATGGTAATGCTTTCTTGTTCTGCAAGCTCCTTCAGGACATTGTATTCATGTTTTTGTCCGTGTCGAATTGAAGGAATATTTGATAAGGATTTCTGGTACAGTATATTTTTGACTAATGGAGCGCAACTGATATTTTGCCGCCGTTTGCACACTTTTCCAAACCACGATGCCGTAATCATGTTGCAGCGCATCTCGATCCACTTTCCATGAAGATGCATGAAGTACCTACTGTCGCCCTTTCAATTGCTTGCCTATCTTTGGCTATGGTGAAGCCTTTCTAAAAATCACCTTTAGCTGCCTCAAACGATGCTTGGTCCATATCAGGTTTTTCTGCATTGGGACCATAATGCTGATCTTTTGCTGAAGCGAGCTGCAGGATTTTTCCTTTTTTTTTTACTTATAACTTTTTGATTATTTTTCTGCAATCTTTTTAATTCTAATTGCTTTATGAGTTTTCTATACTAGTCCATTCTAATCCTTTCTATAGTCCAGTAAAAATAAACATTTCCACTTGCATCAAATGGGGTAGTTCTGATTTTCTTTACATATTCTGTATGATGAAGGACTAATGAAAAATCTAAATTTTCAATCTCGTCAGATCTCCGGATCTTGCCAAAAATCGTTTTTGTCACTTTGACCCCAAACAACAAAATTTTCTCCAAATATCATTCTTTATGTTTTTATAGTAGACTAAATTTACTACAATTTGATATATTATTAGTCACAGTAGACCCTATAGTGTCTGAGATATAGGTGTTAGAAAAAATGATTTTAAGGCCGATTGTATATATGTATATATATACATATATATACGAGATATATACAATCGGCCTTAAAATCATTTTTTTCTAACACATATATCTCAGACACGAGATATATACATATATATAATTAAAAAAATAATATAACAAAATATATATACATAAAATATAAATGTATATAATAAAATCCAATACTATATATATATATATACATACAGTATATATTTATATAGTAAGATATCTTAAAATCATAGCCATTTGATGCAAGTGAACTCCCTTTAATCCATTCTTAGTGATGCGATTCAAAAGATCTCCCCTGGCGCACTACCGGTTGAAGCGAAGAACTTTCCTTTTCTACAGCATGGATATTTACTTTTTTTTAGTGGCCATTTCCATACTTTTACATTTTAAAAATATCAAATTGTTTATTTCCTAGAAACCCGAAAAAATGTTAATAATAAATTAATTCTTAATAATATCTACTAATTGACACTACACAGCTTCGACGGAAACTCACAGACGAAGCATAAAAAGGCGACACACCATTATAGTCCCTACGCTCAACGCATAGAGTGTAATATTGTTGAAACGTCGCATGGAAGCATAATAATTACGCGGAATTTCGAACTTTAAAAAAGATTGACAAGACGGACCGTAGGAAGCGTGCGTTCACGGCCACCTCTTAGAGCCGAATGAGTAGGAGAATTTTTAGATGTTCATTATATAGTATTTAACGAAAATAAATTGTTAATAAAAGTATATATCTCGATAGAAAAATGTATTTGTGATAGCTTAACGTGGCTACATCATCGATATTTTGACGATTAATAACTTAGATTGTCGTTTTAATCTGAGAATTCATGATACTATATACAACGATTGAGATCGCTAGTAAGGAAGGCCCTTAAATGAAATAATAATGGACGGTGAAAACTTGGAAAAGGTTAAAAAGAAAACGATATCTACGATTCATAGATATCTCTTGATGAAAATGCCATTTTTACTGCCAAAAAATGGCTAAGTTCTTTCCTCAGTAGAATTGGGAAAAAATTATGTGTACTAATTAATAAAACATTTAGCGAGTTCCCTTAAATGCCACTTAAATAAAGAAATCCCTGCGTGTCCTTTCCCATCCGTCCCCGTTGCCTTTCTGCCTCCCCTTCCCCTACTGCTTCTTCTTCCTCTCTCCAACTTTCCCCCGTTCCACGAACCACCCCATCTTCAAGCAATCCTCTCAACCTTCCTGCGTTCCCCTTAAACCTTCCCCGCTGTCCCCCTCCCGCAAAACCGACCTAATTCGTTCCCCTTCGTCCTTCCCGGATTCCCCTTCCCCTCCCGACAAAACTAGAAATATACATTTTTCAAACTACTCGCGCGCCACCCATTGTAATTTTTTATACAAATTTCATAACACCAGAGTTCAAAATACAACACAGAAACCTTCGCGGGCGTGCGCACATCAAATCCCCAAAGTTTCATCACAATCGGATGAATGGTTTAGGAAAGCATAAAGGACAAACAATAAAAAAATATATTTTTATATATTAAGATTGTTGCACCTCAAATACACTACTGTTCTAGTATTCTCTATTTAGTAATGTAGAAGCTACAGAAAAAACTCCAAATAATTCAGAATAGACAATTAGACAAATTTTTTTGTGTACAAATATAAATCAATACAGAAAGTGCTTTGGGGGAAACCGGGCGGCGCATTTCTCCAATTCCTCTTTGGATTTTGACCCTACTGCTAATATTTTTTAATATAATTTAGATTTCGACTACTAGGGTGTCAGTTCATTTTGCTTTTTGTGATAAGTTACTTCTTATAGGAGTTAGGACCCTCCAAAAATCTTTAAAATTGTCTGGTTTGAACGTCATCAACAGACGTTCAGTTTATAAAGTAGACAATGTATTTAAAAAAAAACGAAAAGTGCAGACATATAGTATTTTCTTCTTATTCGGTTGGTAAAAAAATCTTTAAAATTTGTTCAGTTTTAAAGGAGAAAAATGGGGAATAAAAATTGATTGATAAATTTCAATATGTCATACTAATGTAACAGACCGTTTTGCTACCCGGTGTTATTTTAACCAATTTGCCAATTGCCATTTTATTGGACCGATTTGCAAACACCCTCGAGAGTTAGCTGACCAAAATCGCTACAGTGGTTATTATTCCAATTCGTAGAAGGTTGGGAGCAATTGGAACTCTAGTGCAGTATTCACTTTAATAAATAATACATGGTATTCGTTGGATATAGTTCAGAAGTTTAAATAAGTTCCATGCCTAATTGATATTTATTGGTGGGTATATCATAACTCTACTGTGGACTAAATTCTCACCTTTTGGAAGCCTTTAAGACCAACCCAACTCCACGACGTCCGAATAAGTCCTTCATCAGATAAGGCGGTTCCAGTGTGGAGACAGGCGGGTAGGACAAATTTCGATAGAATCACCCTGAAATCATGGTTAAACATTCTTTATCTTTAGTCTTTCATATTATTTTCTGTGAAAAATATGGATCGATCCTTAACCCCTAATTTCTTCAGTATTCGGAAAAACTCATATAGGTCTCATATAAATCATTGAGTCTCCCTTACTATCATAGTTATAAATATGATCTAAATCATAGATTCTCAACCTTTTTTTGCCCATCACCCATTTTGAGAATATTTCTAGCGCCCCCTAACTCGTGAATCCGAAACAGAAATTGGGGGCGTAATGGGATACCATGACAGGGTTCAATTTGCCACAATGGAGGGGGCGTAACGGGATACCACGACAAAGGGGGCGTAATGGGATATCACGGTGGGATTACATTTGCCGCAACGGAGGGGGCGTAATGGGATAGGGAAAATATTTGGTAGGATGGGGTGGGATGGATTTGTCTGGGTCTCCTACCCCACCCCCCTCTTGAAAGTCTGAAATGCCCTCCAATTTTCGCATGGCCTTCAATCGCCCGCGCCCCCCTGAAAGTTTGAAACGCCCCCAAGGGGGCATTATCGCCCGCGTTGAGGACCTATGATCTAAATGGTGTTAGAAAGAGAAAACCCATATTTTAAAATAATAAAAGTGTACATCTTTATGAGACCGAAGTTTCCGACAGAAATTGTAAAAAAAATGAAACTTCGGAATTTTTTTATTAATTATTTTTAAATGAAACGATAAAAAAAGTGAGTTGACGATAACGTTTATAATGCATTTGCCTAATAAAACAAGTGGGTGTTTTTTTCCGTTATCAGTAGATAATTTAAGTAAGAAAAAACGTAAAGTGAACCATTAAGAAAAAATAATAATATTTGTATTAAAAAAATTACATATTTAAAAAAAAATAAATGATTACATATTTATTTTACATTTTAATATTTGATTGTGTACTTCATCACCTTTCAAAAACAGTTTTTTTGTTGTTTTCGAATGCGTTCAGAAAAATTCTTTACTTTACGGTAGGTAGGTACTTTGCCCGTGCAGACCCCCATTTCACAATTTAATAGACAATCAAAAGATAAAATGAAATAAAATAACCCCCCCCCCCATTTCATACTTTGTTACCACAAGCAGTGCGACAAAAGTTTTGAAGGAAATGTTATATACGAGTATGTTCAATGTATAACCACCTCCTCTCCCTTCTGTCCTCCATGGTTTCGAACCCACGATCTCTGGGTTGAGCTTAACCGTGTGGCGAGTGGCGATGGAGTTCGTAAATATTGTTCATCAGATTTCATCAGGAAAGTTTTGGTAGAAAACATGGACATAAAATAGAAAAAAATAATAATTTCTCACCTTTTCGTCAATTGCACCAGTCCGATAAGACTGTATGCTGATGGGTTATTGTAGTCGGGATGCGAAATGGTTCTGTATACGGAATACGTATTGGATAAAACGGGAGTTTCGGAGACCCAACCGCCCACAGTTGCAAAAGTTGGCTTGCTGTAAAAAAACAACAGCGAAATATATTAAACTTTTACAATTTTTGGGGTAATGCATATTCCAGTGCTCTTGACCCCATCATTAAAGCACAAAAACTATCTATAAAAATAATTCTCAAACTGCCGCTTATTGCCAGCACTGATACGATCTTCAATACCTTCAACGTTATTTTTTTTTATTAGTGACTATTTAGTTACAGGTTTGATGACAATTACAAGATATGATGATATATATAAATATTTAATCCGTTTGTTCTTAGTCCTCCTCACTAGGTGGTCCTGTGCTGAGGCGGACTGGTAGATTTCTTTGATTTTCCGTTATTTAATTTCTATGATGTTTTTAATACATTCTCTAGTATGTCTGCATTAATTTCTTTCACCCATGTTTTGATTTTTCCTTAAACTTATTTATCTTTTCTATCTTTTTCAGACTTGGAGGAAGGATGTTGTAAAGTTTAGATGCAAGATATATGTGGTTTCTTTGGCCAAAACTTGTCTTGAATTTTGGAACATCTCGTATATCCTTTTTTGAGGCTCTTGTGTCATGTATCCGAGTTTCATTAGGAGATTTTCTGTTTTTAAAATGATGTATAAGAATATTCTTGGCATATATTTGTTTTAAATTAAGAACGTCAAAACACTTAAAAATATCTTTTGAGGGGGTTCTGATGGGTAATTTTAGTATGGTTTTTATAATGCTCTTCTGAGCAATATCTAAGTGGTTAATATGATTGGCTGTAGCAGATCCCCATACTAGAATTCCGTACTCAAGACGGGAATGACATAAGGCATAAAATACTTTTTTATGTCTTTCCTAGATAGTATGTTTCTTAGGTTTTTGAAGAAATATACAAGTCTCGTGAGCTTTTTAGTGATTCCATTTATGTGTATGTCCCATCTAAGGTTTTCGTCTATTTCCACTCCTAGATATTTAATACTTTTTGCCTTTGTTATAATAGGGCAAGAGCAATGAACCTTATTATTTGTGCCATGTTTTACATTTTGACCGTAATTTTAGCAATTTATTACACTCAAAATACACTGTTTTTACTTCAAATAATCTATTAACACATTATTTAAAAAGTATAAAAAAAACGATAGGAAAAAATAGGTATAAAATATTCATTTTCAAAACTAATATTTAACACTATTTCATAAAATTAGTGTTGACTACACCTCAATAGAGGATTAAAAATAATTTAATAATGTGCATGAGTTTTTAGCGTCTAGCATGTATGAAACGAATCACTGTGGAGCGCTAAAATTGATAAATATGACGTTATTGACGTTTTTGTAGCTGAAAACGATTTTTTTTTTAAATTTCAACTCTTTGTATGAAGATCTTTAGGATTCTTTCTAAAAATCTTCATACGAAACGTTGAAATAAAAAAAAATGGTTTTCAGCTTAGCACTCCCTTAAAACTCACGGACCGCCACTGATATGGAGCTAATATAAACAACAGGATTTTCAGGCTTTATATTTCTTCTCAAAAACCATCAGATGATCAGATAATATGTTAATTTATACGAAAGTATTTTTATTAGCCATGACAGTGTTCGGCTGTTCGCATCCATGTGGTTCAACATTAAGCCGCCGATTTTTTTAAAGAAATACAAACATTCCCGGGTTACGAAAAACAAAACGATGTTTGAAAATCTCCCACTACCACCACAGAAAGCCGAAAAATGCTTGTGTTGTGATGGAGGACTTAGCCAGCAGAGGAATCGAACATGCGACGCCCGGGTGGGACCCAAGCGCTGTGCCCTTTAAGGATAATCTAGAACAACGATACTCAACCTCAACAACAACACCCCCCCCCCCCCCCCTGTTAAAATTTGCAAGTAGGTAGGTACCTGACTAACCAGTGACATTAACTAGTTTTTATGTATTATAATTAATACGGTTTCTAGAAGTGACACTCTTACACATCATTTATAAATATTTATGATTTTATAATATATTATGCTGTACTTATACTCTGTATGGGATGTGTGGGATTGCACTCTCCTCCCCACATCCTGGAATAAAGACCTTTATTATTTATTATTATTATTTACACGACATTAAGAAATGCTGTTAAAATTTGCAAGTAGGTACCTGACTAACCAGTGACATTATCTAGTTTTTATGTATTATAATTAATACGGTTTCTAGAAGTGACACTCTTACACATCTGCCCTGATGATGGACTGCCCTGTCGAAAACTGAAACGTTAGCTAAAGAAGGAGATAGCGCAACACAGCATAACACCCCAAAAACAAATAACGAAAATATTATTAACCTTCTCAATTAACCGAGAAAAGATTGACCATCGCAGTTTTAGTAAAAAAAACTGATTTTGAAGACATTTTAAAAAATCCACACAATAGGTATTCCAACATCAATGACACGAATTAAAAGAGATTTATCCGCAAATTGTTGGATACCTGCTTTAACATTAACAAAAAAGGTAATTCAGACAGTACCATCGTCATCACAGAAGATTAATTATTTGTTCACAAAATCCACAAAAGCTCGCGCCAGAAAACCTTCTTTTTCCAAAAATGTAGAACGGTCAGAACCATCAACATCACGCAGAATTGATTATTTATCCGCAAAATCCCCAAAACCATGTGGAATCGATAATGACCGGAAATGTGGTATGAGTACGAAATTTTTTTCAGTTAACGACCAATATAAAACGGAAGTAAAGTGAATTCATGCGTAATCAATATTTTATATTCCCGTTGAATATTTGAAAACACGTTTGTTGTTATTTTACCTATTTACCGTTGAAGGGAGAAGTATCACCAAATTAAACACCCTCTATAACCAAATTACCTATATCTTTTGGTGATTTACAATTATAAGTTTTCTTGTATTATGTTAATTATTATTTTCATTTTTCTTTTCAAAACACGTGCTGAAATAATGTATCTAAACAATAAACAATTTTGTAAATTTTTAATATCATTATTTTCAAAGCACATTACGATAAATCAAAAATATCACCAAATAACCTTGCTTTACCCTACCGGATCTGATTATGTGGACCATAATGACAATCCTTTTCGGGTATCACTATCTGTGCGCCAAAGTCGAAACGAATCTCAAGATATACGAAATTTAAAATTCAAGTTCCTGACAATAAAGTGTTTAGGGCCGCACACAAAAGCTTGCCGGGCCACATGCGGCCCGCAGGTTGAGTATGGTTGATCTAGAATCTAGACGTATCCCATGCCGAAACGCAAATTATATGAAATTCCCTCGATAGAAAAAAATCGCAAAGTATGCTCACTTATTTTAGAAGTTATATGTATGAAAACATTCACAGTGTTTTTTTAAATGCTATGTATGTTCTTCATGTGATTATTGCTCTATTTTAAACGAGTCGTGTTTTATTAAACATTTTCACAATTTACGCTTCTATTTTATCGTTTTATATATAAGCATCCTCTCTCCAACATTCGTAATTACATATCTCTCCATCTTCTTCTTTTTGAGCGGGTATACAGCGTCTTATGTAGAGTCCAGTAGGTGTGTATTTTTTGTGCTAGACATTTACATGAAACAGTAGTGCTTTCACACGATTTTTCTAGCGATTTAAAGATTATTATTTTTCCAGTAATCCAGAGTCATGGTATTTTACGACTTACAAAAACATATTGTTAGCCTTGTTAGCCATGTTAGCCGATAACCGAAAATATTATGTAAGTGAATTGGGCGCTGAAAAGAATGTTGAAAGCCTGTCATATGAAAATGCAAATATACGTTATTCGGACATTCAAAGTGTCTATTTTTGATATTTTGTTAATTGATGTAATAAAATAGGAAAATGTAACCGATCCACTGCTCATCAAATTTGAAATAAAAGAAAATTTCACAAGCCTTTATCAGTCACACCATAATTGACGATGTCTACTACTAATGATAAAGATTTTTCTTGTCACACTCAAATCACTGCGAGATGCGTAAAAATTGTGACAGAAGTCTCAGCTACTGTTTGTGAACTCTTGAGACGAGTTGGCCTAATAAAAACAAGTATAGACTCAGAAAAAAACATGCCTGTTTTCAACACCAAAATACAGTACCTTTCGTAGCAACTTTCAAGAATTTTAGATTTTATAATGTGGTTTTAAAAGTAGTTTTCTCAATATTTGTTCTATTCCATCAGATTTTAAACGTATTAAAATATAATACAAGATATTTAAACCAATCCAGCTATATTATTCCAGTAACAAAAACTTTAGTGGCCCAGTCACAGTTTAACTTTATTGCTCCTAAAATCAATCAATATCAATCAATCAATAATTTAACAATAGAAATAAAGTCAATAGCCATTAAATTTCAGCTAGGCGCTTTGTGAATTTTTGATGAGTGAATGTGATAGTGTTAGTAGCCTGTTTGTCGTACTCAGACCGATATCTATTTATTGTTTATACATATGTGTGAAAATGTATGCATGTGTCTAGGCGGAATATTCTATATAAGGAATGCATACTTCTGATAAAAGGTACGGACTCACCCGATTTGGTTCATGCACCAAGAATGGGTTAGGATCCACTCATCGCTGATAAGGGAGCCGATACAATACCATCCAGGATAGTTGTTAATATCTCCGTAGCCCAACCTAGCCTAGGAAAACAACCAATATTTGAATTAATAATAATAATTTTTGTATTTTTTTATAAGAAGCAATTACACTCAGGGTCTTACTAATAAATGAGTTTTAAATTGTATACATTATTTGATAAACGAACATTAATGTAGGGTAAATGGTTGTGTACCAACTGCGTAAAATTTAACGAGTGGTGTGCCAATCGTGCTCCGGAGACCTTTTTTAAAGGCTGATATTCATTCTAGACTTTCAGAAAAGCAGATAGATGTCGCATATTAAATAAAAATGTATTAATACATCCAAGATACTTATTAACTAGGTAGCATTTATTCGAGTTGAATGTTGCAATCATACATAAAAGATGGCAGCTAATAAAAAAAAATGCTTTGAAAATGAAGATAATATTGGTAATTCTTAGTCAAAGCATGATACAGTTAGATATGACCGAATCATGGCATGGCAAAGGTCCTGGATTCGATTATTAGATGTGACCATATCTTTTTCTGATTTTTCGTTTTAAGATTTTCGACAGTGTCGCTAAAATTGTCTTATTAATTACAATTTATATTTCTTGTATACATTTTTTTAAATCACTTTTTTGCGCATAACTGAACTACTGCAACAACAATCTTTTGAAGGTGCCCATTGAAAAATCCACATTATTACCCTCTATTAGTATTTTGGACAATACAAAGTATTGTTAGCAGCATATTTAAATATTGCCGCTTCACACGTTTGGTTTGCTCATCTGTCGCCAGAGGTACTGCTATCGCCTCTGGCGGCCAACAAGGAAACTACACCAGCTATGGCGGCCGGTAAAGAAGGGAACTACTAAAGGCGGCGGTTCGCGCCGCGACCGCGGCCGGAGACCGAGACCAGAGACAGAGGCAAGCGGCCGCAACGGGCACTTGTCATTAAGCTAGTAATCTTTTTTGTATGGGGGCCAGTTCGCGCGCGCGACCGATACACTAGACCGAGACGGGAGTCCGGAGACAGCAAGACGGTCGCTGCCCCGGACTAGTGGTGTCTCGCGGCGCGCTTGAAAAGCACGTGTAAAAAAACACTGATTTTTCTGACGAAGACTGTGAGAAGCTGATTGAACTGATCAGACAGTATTCTCCGATATACAATGCACAATTAGATTCCTACAGAGACGAAAATTTAAAGGACTATATTTGGATAAACATAGCGGAAAGCATAAATAAAACAGGTGAGTTATTTTTAATTGATGCATTTTGCATTTAATCAAATATTACGAAGGATTAATTAAATATTACGAAGAATCCACGCTCCAGAGTCCAAGCTGCCAAAATGAGATACTTGAGAGGAGTGGCAGGAGTTACGAAATGGGATCATATAAGAAACTCGACGATCCGAGATGATCTAAACATTGAACCACTGCTACTCTTCAAAGAAAAATCACAATTGAGGTGGCTTGGGCATGTACTAAGAATGTCTGATGACCGAATTCCGAGGAAAATACTGAGTGCGATTCCAGAGGGAAGACGTCCAGTGCGCCGCCCTAGACACAGTTGGGCGAGGCAACTCTTGAAACTGTGTGAGGAGAGGATGGGTCTACCATGGACAGAGGCCGAACAATCAGCACAAGACAGGGACTTATGGAAGAGCCTTGTCGATGCAATGGGTCCCCGACCCGAATAGGACAAGGGGAAGAAGATGTATGTATAATGTATTACGAAGGAAACACATAGGTATAAACAACTTATTATTTATTTTAATGATAACCTTATATTTAAAATAGGTAGAAACAACTTATTATTTATTTTAATGATAACCTAATATTTAAAGACAATATTTTAATGCATGGCACATAGAATAACAAATTATTATAAGCAATAATCATTAGCCTGAAGCATTCAGACAAATTGTATTTCTTCTCGGGAGATTTTTTCAATTTGTACGAATGAATCAGGCTAATAATTATTGCTTATAATAATTTACAACCAACTTAAGTAAGCCGTGTGACACACAATAAAACACGTGAAGAAACTGTGTTTTATTTAGCCTAAAATAAGTCCTGAACATATTGTCGTCAAACAACAGGTGATTCTTCACTAACAGCGAAAATGATCCTTCTTGGTCTCTGGTTGCATATAATTCGTTAATAGGTAATCTTTTTTTAGATTTGTTATAATAATATAAGTACAAATCATCGTCTTCTTCTTCCTCCATTAGCAAATTTACTTGGGTTTCCATTGCAGTGTAAATTAATGACAGCACAACACAACAACAGTCCATCGGCAGACTGTGCTATACTGAAGGCGGTCGCGCGTCGCGGTCTCGCGTCTCGGTCTCTAACCGCAGTACATGCAGAAGAGACCGAGACACTTGTGGCGGTCTACTGTCTCCGTCTCTGGTATCGGTCGCGGGTCGCGGTCGCGGCGCGAACCGCCGCCTTAACGCTTCCTAGCTGGCGGCACTGGAGAAGAACTACCAACAGCACGGACAGCGAACGGTTGAATTTATAAATGGCGGAATATAATCTTGCTCTTCTTGAATTTTGTTATTGTCAACTAACGTGGAGACAACATATTTCATCATAAATATTAACTTAGCGTTTTATTATTGCTAACAGTAGTTTATTATTATGGTAGTTAGTCCCCGAATTTCTGCACTTAAAAAATAAATCCCGTCTTCTAGTGATCTGGTATTGGTAAAAAAAAACCTAAAAATAACAGTAAAATTTGCCAAAATGCTAACTGGACCCTGGTGAATTTCTGTATTTTTATTTTTAACTTTAGGAGTAAAACCTCATATTGATATATTTAATTAAATGATGACAATATTAGCGAAATTCAATCGAAAATCTGGAGACAGAAAAATCATAAAAAGATATTGGCATCTCTGGGACTCGAACCCAGGACCTTCTGCTATCATGGCAACAGCTCTGCCAAGCGAGTTAAGGTGTCTATATCTAATTTGGTCACTTTTAAATGTATCATACACTTAAAAATTAATATTAGATGTTAGTTAGTTCTGCTTTCATGTTAAAAAGTTCAAGTTAAAAATAAAAATAAATATTCATCCTAGACTTTCAAAAAAGTCACATATTAAATATAAAATGGATAAAAATTTATCCAGACACTATCTATAGTTCGGGTTTGAGTCTTGCAATCATATATAAAGATAGTAGCCGATAATATGTGCATTAAAAAAATGAAGATAATGTTGGTAGTTCTTAGTCGAAGTATAATACAGTAAGAAGTGACCGAATTGGATATAGACACCTTAGCTCAGTTAGTAGAGCTGTTGCCATGAAATCAGAAGGTCCTGGGTTCGAGTCCCAGAGGTGCCAATATCTTGTTCTGATTTTTCTGTCTCCAGATTTTCGATTGAGTTTCACTAGTATTGTCTTCATTTAATTAAATATTTTGTATTTTTACTTACCACGACAGAAAGCCGGCGCAACCGGTATATATACACAAAAAAAATCTTACCATGTGCGGATACTCTCCTGGCACTAAAATGGCCTCAGTTTGGTTCTTGTCTGGTATAGGGGGGCAGTTGTCCAGTCGAGTCCATCCGTTTTCTGTCTCCTTGCAAGGGAACACCCTGTCGGCCAGGCTGATGCAATCTGCAAGAGATATGGAGCATTTCAGAACAATACTAGCACAAACCCGTCAAAAATTACGAGATATTGATTCATCCAAAGCTAAGACAAAATGGTATTTTCTGGAATTGGGTGATAGTATGTGTTGAAAGGTTAAAAACTTACAATCCCAGGCCTTGTAGCCGGTTTCTTGAATGTTGACGACACCCGGCTTTAGCGGGGGACAAGAATCGGGACCACAACAAACAGTTTCGTCTTCACAAGAACACACCTGGAACAGAACACAATAAAATTTCAATCGTCTGGAAGTAATCAAGAATAGAAAAAGACATAGGAAAGAAAAAAAGGTAAGGTAAAGAATAAATCTGGCTTCAAAGAAACTGGACGTCTTGCATAACGTTGAAATAGTTTCTGCCATTAAGGAAATTGGAGCTAAACACATTTTATCCTTTATTTGTTACTGTATAGATTGTATAGTATATCTAGTCGAGCGACAGACCAAATAAAAACTTTTTTTTCGGATTGCTTGCGATTTTTTGGAGCTCATTTTGAATATTTTGCGACCACATTAAAAAAATCATACCTCCGAATTTTAATATGGAAATATACAAACTGATTATAGTTCTATTGTATAGCCAATGAATTCATCTGTTATTTGTCGATTATGACATCTATTCGTAGGATTTATAAAAAAAAAAATTTTAAAATCGTAAACTTCTACGTAATTACTTAAAAATAAGAGTAAATTTATCAAAATTGGCAGAAAAGCAATCTGAGGTATTTTGCATAGTGCCATATTGTGGCAAAAAGCGCTCTAGTGGATAAAACATGTATAAATTTGATGATTTGTTCAAATCGTCTAAAACAACTTTGATGATATTTTAACGATCTCATCGGTGTTGGCGGATATAGAGAATTAAAATTAATTTTGATGTTTAATTTTTGGGTTAATCAGAACTTTACCTGTGGATAAACACCATCTCCAGCTAACTGTATGGCGGACGTGCAGTTGGCGAAGTCTCTGCATTCTCCTGTCTCTCCTGTTTGTTTCACAGTGCAAGTATTCCCTAAAACAAAAATTAATTAATTCTTATTAAGGATTAACGATTTAAAGTAAATTTTTAGGTTTTGCAAGAGTCTGTAATTAATAAAAGTTTCGATTTTTAAAAGTCAAAAAATGCCAAGCTATTCCAAGGTAAACCAATATATTATATTCTGTTTGGACTATATTTATGCTGCTTTATGGGACCGAACAGATACAATTTCGGATTTCATCTATAAATTCGATTAAATTCGTTCATTTGTTGAAAATAATCAAATTTACATGTAAAATGCGAGCCTTGGGGTCGGAAAATATACGCGTTTTCTATGGTATTCATAGGAACGATTGAATTGAAATTTTGTATTGATCCTTAGAAAGATGGTCTGAAGGCAATTCAATGGAAAAATATTGCAAAAGATCATCAAATTAAGGGCAAAATTCGATTCTCATATAAAATGGCCTCCGCTCCTTTCAACATCTCATCTCTTTTATGTCTGAACTCTGAAAAAAAAACAAAAATCAAAAAAAAAAAAAATATATATTTATATATATATACTTTTTATAGAAAGATGGACGTTCCCGGATTACGAACAACTTGACAATATTTGAAAATCTCCTACTATTACTACTGTAAGCGGAAAATGTTGCTTATCTCTTGATGGAGGACTTAGAATACGCGACGCCTGGGTGGGACCCAAACGCGATGCCAACTTAGCCACTGGCCGGTCTAAATTCATAAATTATGGCATGCTTGAAGGATGAAAGCCAGAAACATTTTTTTAAGTGCATGCAAAATTAATTTTATGTTGAAAAATAAAGCAAATGTTAAGTTTTTTTTTTTTTTTTTTATTTGAAAAATGATATTTATTAAATGTTGACATAATCAAATAGCACAAACGGTAGAATATGAGATGAGAAAAAAGAAATAACCGACTCAAAAATACCTTCATAATGATTGTCTTCTGCAAAAACTATTGATAGAAAACAAAGAAGCGCGGTGACTTTTACGTACGACAACATTTTCAGCGTGTATTAAGAACACCACCTATTTTTCAAGTGATGCTATTAAATAAATAAATGATAACATTTCAGCTAATCCGATTTAGGATGAAATGAAAAACAGGGCCAAAAATAATATTATAAATAGGTTTTTTAAAACTTAAAAAAAAATAAAATTAATTTAAAAATAGTTTTTTTTTCGTATTTTTACATCTTATTTTATTGATTTCATTGGTTCTGTTGACAAAAGGGCATATTTTTTACTTTAAGTACTTAAAAATTACTTTCTCATAAAACCAGAGCCTAACAAACAGACATACTAAAGTGTAACTCTTCGTTTGAACAAAGAAATTCTGAATTTTTAGCAGTAAAGTTATATAACAAACTCCCACTTAGTATCAAACAAATTAAAACAAAAAATAGCTAGATTAAATGTTGGCTGAAGGAACCATCTGAAAATAATGAACATACTAGTATACATTGTCGAAGAAGTTTCTGGAAAACCTTATCCAAACCATGAAGTTAAACCATAGGAGTCGCTGAAAATTTATCCAAAGCATAGTCCCCCTTAGCACAGGATCTCCTAGTGAGGAGGACTACGAATACAATTTCTATTTTTTGTATAAACCTAACATGTTTCATATAAAAATGTAAAAAATAATAAATACATAATTAAAAAAAAAAAAATTTTCAGGATTTCTACCGAAATGCAGCTGGTTTTCAGTTTCCTTTAAGAGGCGGTTCTCCGAATTTCAACCGATTTCTTGCAAACCTACCTTAAACATTTGAAGTTTTTAAGCTCTCAAAAAAATATATGTTATTCTTGAAGATAATATCTAGACATTTATCGCGCCGAAACGCAAATTATATAAAATTTCCTCGATAGAAAAAAAAACGCAAAGTATGCTCCAAAAATGATTATAAACACGTTTGTTTTGGTTATTTTACAAGGTATATGTATGAAAAATTCACAGCGTCTCTTTAAATAAAATTAAAGACAATTATCGCGAGATTTTTGCTCTATTTTTAACGAGTCGTGTTTTATTAAAGATTTTCAAGATTTTTGCATGAATTTTATCGCTGTAAATGTTAGCGCGCTCTTTTTACATTCGTTATTTCATATCTCTCCGTCTTCTTCTTTTTGGGGCCGGGAACTGAGCCTTAATTTAACAGATTTGAAAGAGAACAGAAAAAGATGTAATAAAAAAGAGAGAAAAAAATGGTGTCTTATATTATTATTATACTCTAGCCGTTAAAAACCCACTCCGCAGATTTTTGATGCTAGGCCCTGCGGGCGGCGTTTCTTTAGGCTTAGCCCAGTTAGAGTGTTGGTATCGATTTTGTGAATGCGATAGGAACTGGTACCAAAAACAGTTAGTTCCCCAGATCCCACCGGGTCAAAGTAACAGCTATAGGTAATGACCTCATTTGTAATATATAGCCGCGTGGTATTATAATTCACAAAGTTTGACCGGTCAGTGGTTGAGTGGGCATAGCGCTTGGGTCCCACCCGGGCGTCGCATGTTCGATTCCTCGGCTGGCTAAGTCCTCCATCACAACACAAGCAACATTTTCGGCTTTCTGTGGTGGTAGTAGGAGATTTTCAAACATTGTTGGGTTATTCGGGAATGTTTGTCTTTCTTTCTTTCTTTCTTACAAAAAAAAAAAATAAATAAAAAAAAATAAAAAAAAAATATAAAAATAAAAAAAAATTTAAAAAAAAATAAAAAAAAAAAAATAAAAAAAATAAAAATAAAAAAAAAATAAAAAAAATAAAAAATAAAAAATTTAAAAATTAAAAAAAAAAAAAATCATATTATCGTCAATCTCTCCATATCCCGAAGAGATACACGAAATTACAAATCCGTAGTACTAACTCCCGCTAAGCGATGCTGCTAGCTGTTAACGTAAGTAGCGCCATCTTTTAGAATTGCTTTAATTCAATTCTATTACAAAAGTACATTTGTATACAAACTCCACATACGAAAATGGTTTTGCGCAAGGCGCGGTGTCATTCTTAGCCGGATTCCTAAATTTAAACCGTACAGTCGCAAGCCTATTAATACTGTTTGATTATACTAGCGAGTTCCCAGCATGCGTTGCAATTACATTTTAAAAATCTCCCTGCGAGTCCTTTCCCATTCGTCCCCGTTCCCCTCCCACATTTCCCTCTACCTTTCGCTTCCACTCGTTTTGTGACAGTTAGCCGAAACTTATCTACTACGACGGAGGCTGGGCTAAAATTTATCAATCGTCTGTCGGAATATCTCTTCCCAATTGTTGACCGTGCTCGCAAATATTGATAACTGATCACAGATATTGATAAACCTAGGGTTTTACCAATCGACCACGTTAGACCTTTTAATATTTAATGAAAAATAGGATTTTTATATTCATTGGTTTTTTTAGAACAACCTGTACGTATCTATACATATTTTTGATACTTAACAACAGAGATGTCAATTTTTGATCGATTGTCAAAAATTATTTAAAATACCTTTACTAATCCGCTTATTTTTTAATTAATCAAAATCAAGATTAGATAAAAATAAGTATTTTGTTTTTTAATTATTTTTAATCCCAACACCTGTTTAATTACTTCTGTATTTAATACGTGACTATTTTACCCTTGGGGTGACCTATGCCAACACCATTGTTGTAGGTCACCCGAAGTGATTTGCTTTTATCTGTGACTCTGCAGGGTTGACCTGTTTCATGGTGTGAGGATTGTCTAAGTCTTGGTGGCGAATGCGGCAGGTGTCTTGAAGGGGAATCTCGAAAAAACAAACTCAATAACTTGAAATTGTCACTCCAAAATCAGCAGAACACCTTTAAACTTGTGACAGACAAAAGCGAATCAACTGTTCGTGCCAGCTACAAAGTAGCAGAGATATTAGAAAAGCATAGTCGCCCATTTACCGACAGTGAACTTGTAAAAGAGTGTGTCTTAGCTATCGCGGGGGAAGTATGCCCGGAACAGATTTTTTTTTTTTTTAAATTTTAGTCTCTCTGCCAGAACTTGCACTCGACGCACAGAAGACTTGGGTGCTAGCTTGCATGAACAACTTAAGGATAAAGCGCAGTCTTTTACGTACTTTTCTCTTGCGATGGATGAAAGTACGGATATGTCAGATACGGCACAATTTCTTATATTTGTACGAGGAATTGACGAAAACTTTTCTGTTTATGAGGAATTATTAAAAATGTACAGTCTCGAAGGAACTACAAAGGGAGAGGATTTATTTCACCACTTGGACCAAGCTCTGGTTTCATGCGGCTTGAGCTGGGATAAATTAACCAGCATCACCACGACGGCGGAAAAAACATGAGCGGTTATAATAAAGGCGTTGTCGGAAGAGTCAACAGCAAAATGCAAGAATCTGGATCTGAAGTTCCATTTATATTCCACTGTATTGTCCATCAAGAAGCATTGTGTTGCAAGGTTTTATCGTGGAAAGAAATAATGGATACCGTTTTATCTGCCATTAATTTTATAAGAAAAAATGGGCCTACTCACCGCCAGTTCCAAAAGTTTTTAAAAGATGTGGAAGCTGAAGCTAAGATGGCTAAGCCGAGGAGCAGAACTTCAACGATTTTTTTTTTATTTGAGGAAAGAAATTCGTGACTTCATAGAGATGAAAGGAAAGACAGTGTACGAACTTTCCAATAACCAGTGGGTTGTAGATCTTGGATTTTTAACTGATTTGACTGCCGAACTGAATCTACTCAATACTCGTTTACATGGAAAAAATAAATTGATATGCCATATGTATTCAGATGTTAAATCATTTGAAATTAAAATATCATTGTTATCAAGCATATCAATGAAAAGAACCTCGATCATTTTCCAAATTGCAAGAAAGCAGTAGAAGAAGCTGGGATAAATTTTGTTTGGGAAAATACCAACATGAAAAGTGCATTACTACAACTTCAAACTGAGTTTGAAAACCGGTTTGCTGATTTAAAAAAAGTCTCATGTAAGATGGAGATTTTCGAAAACCCCTTCGCAGTGGATATCGATAATGTACCAAGCTATTTACAAATTAACATGATGGATTTGCAAAGTGATAATATCCTTAAAATGGCATTTAAGGAAAAAAAATAACTTGGTAGATTTCTACGGGAGTTTGACTTCCGAAAAGTACAAATAATTAAAAAGGTTTGCTCAGCAAATAATTACTATGTTTGGTAGTACGTATATTTGTGAGCAAACTTTTTCAATTTGGAAATACACACCTCTTTATTTATAAATGACTTCCAGTTTCATATAAAGAAAGGTTTATCTACAGTTTACCTAAGAAAAAACAATCGTTAAAAAAATCTCTGTTTTTGGAATGATATTTTATATATTTTTATTTGTTATGTTCAAGTCTGAAGGAGTCTTTCATCTGCTTTCAAGACCAGTAATTCATTTTGGTGTACTTACCTACATTAAAAATAGCGAATCTACCAGATTCACAATTTTCTGACAACAAAACATAAAATTTTTCATACAATACCAGAATTTGAAAACCAAGAAGACTTGTAGTTTGACGACAGTTGATCCCCTGATAGTTGCCCCTCCCTATATATACTGTATACTTACATGCCATTTGCAGTCGGCTTAGGGAAAAAAAGGTATACCTACTTACACAAAACATAACTACGTGTACCTGAACAACAAAACCGCCGAATATCTAAAACTACTTGTCTGTCTGTCAAACGAATTTATTTACAGTGTCGATTTTTTGTACTTATACCCTGGGGTCCTAGCATGGGCGATCGAAAAGGATTGATAGGATAACTTTCGGAAACTTCTCATCGTTTTCTAGAACAAGTGCAGATTAACATACGAATAACAGTTGACTTCGAATATAGTAAAAATACTCTTTTTTTCGAAGAAAACTTCTTCGGAAAGGTTTTCACTTTGTGATGCCATTATTTATTTTAATAAAAAGATAAATAACTTTGTTTACATCACTTTTATTGGTACACAATCAACATGCTTCGTAAACAATGTTTACTTCATCAGGATCAAACGTATACTAAACTTAAAAATTAAATATAGATGACACATGGAAGGAAAGGGAAGGAGGGAGGGGGAAGGGTTAGAGTGGGGAAACTTTCCCCACTCTTACCCCTTACGTTTGATCTTGATGAAGTAAACATTGTTTACGAAGCATGTTGATTGTGTACCAATAAAAGTGATGTAAACAAAGTTATTTGTCTTTTTATTAAAATAAAAATACTCAGTCATTGCGAGCTTGTTACCTATTCAATCATGATAGGGAACGATGAGTAGTTACCGAAAGTTATCCTATCAATCCTTTTCGATCGCCCATGCTAGGACCCGGTATAAGTATAAAAAATCGAAACTGTAAATAATTTCGTATGTACAAAAAATCGATATTGTAAATAAATTCGTTTGGTATCCATAACAACTTATTAGGTATATTTGAAGTTGATTTTAGGTTTCAAATTGGTAAATAATGCACATAAAATATAATTTTAAAATGATAACAATTTCGGGGGAACAACTGTCGGGTAACCTGCACGTTAGCTTGTGTCGCTCTCCACAGAGAGAAAAAAATTGTCTTATTTTTAAACGCCTGGGTTCTCAAAAGTTGTGTATTATCTGTAGCTATTCGAAAACGTAAAAATAAATAAAATTGGTTATCACTATTTGCTCGCTAAAATGGCCGGAAATTAAAAAAAACACAGTTTTCGTGATTTGGGAAAAAAATTAAAGAAAGTGTCCATATTTTACATAATTTTTATTCCATAACTGCAGTACAAAGAACGCAAAAAAAATATTTTTTAAACATTTGAGATATGTTTGTTAAAAATATAAAAGGGGAAAATAACACCTTTTCTGGATAAAATTAGTATTCTTTTAAACTTACTTGTATTGATAAGATTGATTTTTTTTTCTTTTTTGCCAGATAAACGTAGTATATCTACAAAAAAACGTAAAAGATTAAATTATGAAAAAATAATAATTTTCATAGTTTAAAAATACATATTTTAGGTTTTTTTTTTATATTTTCAATCCATTTTAGAGAGCCAATAATAATTTATTTTTTTAAATATTTTTAAAATGCAGTTCTTATTTTTTTTGTAAGATGCAACTTTTGAGACCCCAGGCGTTTCTGAATTCAAAAGTTGAAATAATTGACAAACCCTACTGTGCGTATGCGTAACTTTGTAACAATAATCTATATGTTTATATTTGGTGGGTATGAGAATAGGCCGTAAAGTATATTTCATACCGCTAGGTGATTAGGGTGACCCTATCCAGATTTTTTTTTCTATTTTTTTGACAATTTTATGTAAAACCACTTATAACCCCAAATTTTCACCCTCCCATTTTGGAAAATGAATAAGTCCGTTACGTTAATGAAATACATTGCATTGAGAAAATTAATGGTTGGTGTTTTTTTGTATATCGGCGGCCATCGTCTACAGCGCTTCATTCCTCTTTATGTCATAGATCACATCCTCACACACTTACAATACATTCGTTATTTTGTATTTAACAACCAAAATATTCACTAGAAATAATTTACATGGCAGAACAACGTTTTCCGGGTCAGCTAGTATTATTATACTTTGGTTTGAAACGATTATTGATTGATTGCCGGGTTCGATAAAAAACAATTATTTGCTAGTTTGTGTTTAATTCCAATTTATTTATATAAAATGAAAAACTGATTTTACAGTGAAAAGACAAAATCAGCTACCTGAAAGGGTGAGGTACTGAAACGGATAAAGGAGGGAGCTGTGGGAAAAGGTGTGCTAGGGTCATTGATATATTATATACAAATAAAGAAAATTTTAAAACGTGGAAACTTCACCACTGTCTGGAATGAGTGAGACTAAGGCTTCCCCAAATATGTTGTGTTGTGAGGCTGAAGCTAATGGGGAAGGAAAATAAATGGAAAAGAGGAATGTAGGTAAGTACCTGTCTATTCAGAGCCGGTCACAAAACAGGGCTTAAGTTATTTCAAGCAATCTTTCAATTCTGAATGATGAGAGTATATTACACTGCATGCTGTA
The DNA here is from genome assembly GCA_917563855.2 of Limnephilus lunatus. NCBI lineage: Eukaryota > Metazoa > Arthropoda > Insecta > Trichoptera > Limnephilidae > Limnephilus > Limnephilus lunatus. Next base: position 24,166,644 of record OU830595.1, on the reverse strand, counting down.
CCTACTAGCCCCAGTGAGTCAGTAACGTCATCGTTCTAGTACATTGGCGCACACATGAGGGGGGTTTTGGGGTTTAAACCCCCCCACGAATTTCGACGACAAGCATGTATTATTTTACCAATTAAAAGCAACATAAGAAACGTTTAGATAAATCTGTACGCAAAATTTCTTAGGGAAGAACTCCTTAGCTCGCGGTGCTACAGCTGGCCGGCTACTAGTATCACTCGCAAAATTAAGGGAGATGATTATATTTTATGAAAAATCTATAAGGGTAAATAAATCTCAAATATTGAAGTCATTTAAGTCTATGAACTTGTATAGAACGGAAAAAACGCGGGAATTATTGAGTGAAAGCAAATATGGAATACTAAGGGGAGATTGGCGGGTGATTTTAATAAGTAAACGGTAAATGCCTTTGAAGGACGAATGATTTTTACAATTAAAGAATACATAGTCAAGAGTTTTTTTTTTAAGTTAAATTTTCTATGCCGCACTGACAGAGTGGACTATATAGTACTCGAATTTTAAATAAGTGGGATGCAATAGAGCAGGGACCGATTCTCATTCTCGAGATACAGGAAATAAATCTTTTGGATTTTTTCTTGCCGTGGAACCAAGGTTTACTTGGAATATGATTTTGGATACCAGCATATAAAGCACCAGTTCGGGTTTTCGTATCAGCCCAATTTTCTTCCCAGGAGCGAATCATGTTGGATTTAAGAATAGGGAAGACGTCAGAGAACGGAATTCTAAAATCTAAAGGAATAGAGCCAGAAATTGTTCCAAGTTTAGCGAGGGAATCGGCTTTCTCGTTACCTTCAATTCCTAAATGACCAGGGATCCAAACCAATATTGTCTCGAAATTTAGTTCATTTAATGATTTGAGCGTATTTTTGATATTACAAATAATGTGATCTTCTGGATAATTAATGATATTTGAAGAAATTTTTGAAGAAGTTTTGTGAAAACCCCCCCCCGATTTTTTTTTCTGTGTGCGCCACTGTTCTAGTATCATCTGACTTTTTCTATACAAACAAAGTTTTTTTTTCGCTTGAGAATGAAGAGGACGATCGTCTATGGCGTCCGTACGATGTCTCGCTGAGACTAGCTTATTTATTATTTTAAATGAATGCATTGTGAAACCATAGAAATTAATTAAATAATATTTATCAGTGCACGCCGGATTCCAACCGCGATCTCCGGATTCGTAGTTGAGAGCCTTACCCCTCGACCACGGACAAATATAATAACAATTATTTGATTGGTTTAGATTTGTTAAGATTCGGTTTGGTGGGAAAGATCTGGTTAGGTTGGGTATGGTTAGATTATTTAAATGAATTTGTTTAAAATTTTTAAAGTAATCATTTTTTAAACATGCAGTGGCCACCCTAAAGCTCTGTCTGCACGCGTGGCCATACTATGCTCTCGATCCACGCCACGTGGGGAGCCACTCTGGTGAACACGTGCGTCTTACAGTCAGAGCTGGGGAAGGCATACACTCCGCTCAACAGATAGGTGCAGGCCACCCTGTCGGACCCGTACTGCTGCAGGACAGAGCCGCTGGTCACCTGCAATAAAATATCGATCAAACTCTTGTATCGAATAAGGAAAAAGAAAATTACCCAAGCTAAAATTACACGTTCTAAAATTACACGTTTAAAACACAAAAAAAATTATATAAAAAATCCAGAATACGCTACAATGAAACGTTCTTAATTACACGCGCTGAAAATGAACCTTATAAATAACACGTTTTAAAATCACACTACTAAAATTACATATGTGCCAAAATTACACATATTAAAATGAAAAGTGTCAAAACCACGGACGTACAAATACATGGACCTGCTCTAAGGGATAAAAGGCGTATTATTTCCCCCTCCCATTGGAACCATTCGATCGGAACCGGCTGGGCTTGCAGAGCCTCTAAAAATGTGACGTCATCATTCTTGTCCAGACCAGTGTCGAGCTCTTATCGTAAATTTTACGAAATAAAACGGCAAAATTTGTGGCTTGTGCTATAAAAACGTGTAAAAATAGAAGTGAAAAAGAGAATAAACCCAATTGTCGCATTACCTTCCATAGGTAAGCATTATTTTACTTTATTTTGAGTTTATTCATATCACATAATATGATGACATCGAGATACATGGCGACGCGAAAGCTGCTGTTCACTGGGGTAAGTAAATTACGAAACATTTGTAAAAGTTTCTACGGCAACAAAATATTCGACTATGAACTTACGCGAACCTCACTCTACCGCATTTGGACTTCTCACACTTGTTCATAACGTGGCATGCAATTCGCGCTCCCATATAAAAAGATCTATTCATTCAAAAGCAGATTTTCCTTTCAAGAACTGAATGGTGATATTATAGTGCGAGGTGCCTATATACTGTTAGATTGATTTATTGGCGAATCACAGTCTCTTTCCTCTCTTCGTCCCGCCATAGTTGGTTTTTATCCCTCATCTGTAAGTTCTCGTCTATCTATATTTGTATGTCTATGGTCAAAACTAAACGTACTATAATAACATGTGCCAAAAATTACACCTTCTAAAATTACACGTGCTAAAATTACAAGTGCTAAAATTATATGTGATAAAATTGTAAGTCAAAAATCACACTCACATTTTAAATTCCACTGGCAGAGCAAATATTATTTGAAATCAGACGGTGACTAGACAACTCAGAATGAAACCAACTCAAAAACCTCATAAAGGTCATTTTGAGTGATAATAAACAAAATTATAAAAACATTGGTTGAATAAGTTAAGTTAGTTTAGGGTTACCGGCTATTTTAAAAATTTTATTTTCATAGCTTTTAATGACATTTCTGAGGTGGTTCTGAGTTATTATGAGTTGGTTTCATTCTGAGTTGACATGGAACAAAATCAGACACCAAGTCTTGGATCAGCAGCCAAGACAGAACAAACATCAACGATTTTAATAAATTCTATTTGTAAATACGATTTCCAATGGTACTGTAATTAAACTAATTATTTGCTTTAAATGTAATAATATTGTCGTTATTTTTATTTTTGTGGTAAAGTTAGCGTAAAAGCCCTTACTTCGGAAAATCTTAGGTTTTACTAGTACCTAAATTCTAAAGATTACCAACTTTTAATGGTAAAAGTCCGTTGGTAAATCCTAAGATTTACCAATTTAAATTAAATAAATAATAATAATAAAAGTATTTTATTCCAGAATGTATTCAGGGGTAGTGCAATGCAATGCATTCCATCTACTATCTACTTCTACTATCTACTATCTACTTCTACTACACTATATAAAGAGGAAACATTTGTTTGTTTGTTTGCATTGAATAGGCTCCGAAACTACTGAACCGATTTGCAAAAATTCTTTCACTGTTGGGAAGCTACACTGTATGCCGGGAACCATCTAGTATTAAATAAAGATGAATAAACAAAATTTGTAAGTATTTTGGAACACAAAATTTACATCAGACCTTTTATAGATCCATGACAGTCCTATCAAATTTTAAAAAGAAGGAAAAAAACTCCGACTAGCAAGAGTAGTTCACAGTACGCTTTTAAAAAGTTATCTCTTCATTGGCCAGATTGCTTATAAATAATATACGTAGGGTTGACATCCGACCCGATACATCGCGACTTTCACCTTTATCGAGCAAAACTAAACATTTTGGTAAGAGTCGATAAGGAGAGGCAAATCTGGAAAATTGAGGGAGACACATGTACAAAGCTGGATGCCAAAAGACTCGTATGAGGAAAACTTACTCCGCAAGATCCTCCATTGCTTGTAACTTTGGTGCAGATGTGAGCTGATTCCTTTAATCCTTCAGGGATCTTCTCTGAACACTCTTCGTGGGATACCCTATCCATGGGCCACTGGAATTGCAAAACATATTATTTTAAACGCTTAGAGGGCTTTCACGCACTATGTAGGACATCTTTGTTTGAGAAATTACAGTGAAAATTATATTGTCTTAAGTAATAATGGACGGTGAAAACTTAAAAAGGTTAATAAGATAAAGATATCTACGTTTCAAAGACATTTATTGAAGAAAATGACGATTTTACTGCCAAAAAATGGCTAAGAATTGGGGAAAAATTAAGTTTACTAATAAATAAAACTATAAGCTAGTTCCCTTAAATACCACTTAAATAAAGAAATCCCTGCATGTCCTTTCCCATTCGTCCCCGTTCCCCTTCTGCCTACCCTTCTCCTACTGCCTCCCCTTCCTCTCCCCCGCTTTCCCCGTTCCACTAATCACGCAATCCTCTCAACCTTCCCGCGTTCCCTTTCAACCTTCCCCGCCGTCCGCCCTCCATCATCCACTTTCCCGCGAATACCCCCCTCCCGTGAAAACCGACCTACTTCGTTCCCCTCCGCCCTTCCCGTATTCCCCTCTCCCTCCCGACAAAACTAGAAAAAATATACATTTTTCAAACAACTAGCGCGCCACCCATTGTAATTTTTTATACAAATTTCATAACGCCAGAGTTCAACATATAACACAGAAACCTTCGCGGGCGTGCGCACATCAAATCCCCAAAGTTTCATCACAATCGAATGAATGGTTTAGGAAATCATAAGGGACAAACAAAGAAAAAAAATTATATAGATATTAAGATTGTTGCACCACAAATACACTACTGTTCTAGTATTCTCTATTTAGTAATGTAGAAGCTACAAAAAAACTCCAAATAATTCAGAATAGACAATTTGACAATTTTTTTTGTGTACAAATATAAATCAATACAGAAAATGCTTTGGGGGAAACCGGGCGGCGCATTTCTCCAATTCCTCATTGGATTTTGACCCTACTGCTAATATTTTTTAATATAATGTAGATTTAGACCACAAGCGCATCGATTCATTTTGCTTTTGTGATAAGTTACTTCTTATAGGAGTTAGGACCCTCCAAAAATCTTTAAAATTGTCTGGTTTAAAGGTCATCAGCAGACGTTCAGTTTACAAAGTAGACAATGTATTTTGAAAACAAAACATGCAGACATATAGTATTTTTAAACGACTTCGAAAAGGAGGAGGTTATCAATTCGACGGTATTTTATTTTATTTTTATGTTTGTTACCTCATAAATTTCGATTGGGTGAACCGATATTGATAATTCTTTTTTATTTAAAATCTGGTGCTTCCCGTGTGGTCCCATTTTAATTTGGTCCAGTTCTGACAATGGAATCCATGAGAAAACCATATATGTCTTAAATTTGCAATAAGTATGTGCGCGACGAATGGACGAATAACTCAATATTACGCCAACAGATTTCGATGAATCTTTTTTTGAAGTAAAACTTATTTACGCACTAAAACGCTTATGCTCGTCACTAAAAATCAAAAAATAAACAAAAAATTTAACAAAACAAAACGACTTAAAAAAATGCACTAAAAAATAAAAAAAATAATTTCGTACGATTGTTATTTTTGGAGTAGGTGTCAGCCAAGGTAACTACATACATAGGTAGTTATAGGTGAGATGTGGAGATCAGATAAACAAAAATAACAATCGTACGAAATTATTTTATTTATTTTTTAGTGCATTTTTTTAAGTCGTTTTTTGTTTTGTTAAAATTTTGGTTTATCTTCTAATACGGTTAGTAAAAAAATTAAAGAATCGGTCCAGTTTTATAGGAGAAAAATGGAGAGTAGAAATTGATTGATAAATTTCATAATGTCATACTAATGTACCGAGCCGTTATGCTTCCCGGCAGGGGCGTAGCTACCGCCGTATCAGCCGTATCAATGATACGGGGCCGCCGTACTACAGAGGCCCCTAACGTGTGTAAGCAAAAATTAGTAAAATGTTATCCACAATGTCACTTAATCTCGTTCTTCCCGGGGAAAAAAACTGTCATACGTGCCTATAGAGTTTTCACTTCAGAAACGACAAAAGAAAAAAAGCAATCTCTTTTTTTTCCCGGGTTAAGCGTGCGCCCAAAAGTTGGCAACATCTCACATCGGTTATTGCGGGATTCCCCCGTTTAAGTCATTCATTAAACGGGGGAATCCCGCAATAATCGATGTACAAGGACAAACCACGGAGAGCAATTTCATTCCGGTTCAAACGTTATTTATTACATTGTAATACAATACAATCTTGTTCTTCTGATTATTTATTGGTTAATTAGTTTGGATTGTGATAAGAATTATTGAAAGGAAAAGAGATTATCCCAGTGGAGCTACGAAAAGAAAAAGTAAACAGAAAGGGAGGTTATAAAAAAATTCCCGAAATTTCTTCATCTTTCAGTAATCAGCTGTGAGTGATTTAGATTGCAATGTTAAGTACTACCTATTTATATATCAGTAGCGAAGGGTGAATTTTGTTTTTTGAAAGTACAATGGCAACCTTTAATACATGAAAGTACCTGATCACGTATTGCACAGAGCAATAATAAGGGCCCCAACTATTTTTGACACAGGGCCCCTTTAAGGCACGCTACGCCACTGCTTCCAGGTGTTATTTTGTAGCAAATTGGGTCAATGTGTAAACACCCTCGAGGGTTTGCTGGCCAAAATGTGGTTAAAAACGTTCCAGTGGTTATTTTTCTAATTCGTAGAAGGTTGAGAACCATTGGATCTTCTGTGTGGTATTCATGTTAATAAACCATAAATGATATTCGTTGTATATCGTTCAGCAGCTTATATAAGTTCCATGCCTCAATAGCATTCGTTGGTGTTGGTATCATAAATCCATTGTGGACTAATTACTCACCTTTTGGAAGCCTTTAAGACCAACCCAATCCCACGCCGTCTGAATAAGTCCTTCATCAGATAAGGAGGTTCCAGTGTGGAGACAGGCGGGTAGAACGAATTTCGATAGAACCACCCTGAAATCATGTTAAAACATTCTTTAGTCTTTCATATTATTTTCTGTGAAAAATTTGGATCGGCCCCTAACCCTTAATTTCTTCAGTATTCGGAAAAACTCATATAGGTCTCATATAAATCATAGTGTCTCCCTTACTATCATAGTTATAAATGTGATCTAAATCATAGATTCTCAAACATTTTTTTGCCCACCGCCCACTTTGAGAATATTTTTATTTCTAGCGCCCACTAAATTGGCGCTAAAAATAAAAATGCGCTAGAAATAAAATATAAAAATATGCTAGAAGTAGAAATAAAAATACAAAAACAGCAATTGGGGGTGTAATGGGATACCATGACAGGGTTCCATTTGCCACAATGGAGGGGGCGTAACGGGATACCACGACAAAGGGGGCGTAATGGGATATCATGATGGGGCTACATTTGCCGCAACGGAGGGGGCGTAATGGGATAGGGAAAATATTCGATATGATGGGGTGGGATGGATTTCTCTGGGTCTCCAACCCCCCCCCCCCCCCTGAAAGTCTAAAATGCCCCCCAATCTTCTCACGGCCTTCAACCGCCCACGTTGAGGACCTATGATCTAAGTTTTAGAAAGAGAAAACCCATACTTTAAAATAATAATAATAATTACATTTTTATTAGACCGAAATTTCCGACAGAAATTGAAAAAAAAATGAAACTTTGGAATTTTTTTATTAACTATTTTTATATGAAACGACATAAAAGTGAGTTGACGATAATGTTTATAATGCGTTTGCCTAATAAAACAAGTGGGTGTTTTTTTCCGTTATCAGTAATTTGAGTAAGAAAAAATGTAAGGTGAACCATTTTTAAAAGTTTTTTTTTTATTTGTATTAAAAAAATTGTACATTTCAAAAATTAAATGATAACATATTTATTTTGAATTATGAAATTTGAATCACCTTTCAAAAACAGTTTTTTTCGTTGTTTTTGAATGCGTTCAGAAAAAATCTTTACTTTAGGGTAGATAGATACTTTGCCCGTGCAGACCCCCATTTCACAATTTGATATACAATCAAAAGATAAAATGAAATAAAATACGCGTGAATATATGAAATAAAAAGAGTTACCGCAAGCTGGCGACAAAAGTTTTGAAGGAAATAAAAACAAAAAAAAAGTTATATACGAGTATGTTCAATGTATAACCACCTCCTCTCCCTTCTGTCCTCCATGGTTTCGAACCCATGATCTGTGGGTTGAGCTTAACCGTGTGGCGATGGAGTTTGTAAATATTGTTCATCAGATTTCATCAGGAAAATTTTGGTAGAAAACTTGGACATAAAATAGAAAAAATAATAATTTCTTACCTTTTCGTCAATTGCACCAGTCCGATAAGACTGTACGACGAGGGGTTATTGTAGTCGGGATGCGATATGGTTCTGTATACGGAATACGTATTGGATAAAACGGGAGATCCGGAGGCCCAGCCGCCCACAGTTGCAAAAGTTGGTTTGCTGTAAAAAAACAACAGCGAAATATATTAAACTTTTACAGTTGGCTATCACTTGGAATTTTTGGGGTAATGCATATTCCAGTGCTCTTGACCCCATCATTAAAGCACAAAAACTATCTATAAAAATAATCCTCAAACTGCCGCTTATTGCCAGCACTGATACGATCTTCAATACCTTCAACGTTATGGACGTAAAACAGCTATACTCAAGATCCATATTAGTCAATTTACACAAAAACAACAAAACACTATACAAAATTACACAATACCCGAGCCAAAAACAAAGAACTTCTCCAAACTCCTTTTTTCAAAGACACTCTAAATACATAACTTGCAAACTATACAATACACTACCAGCTACGATCAGACAAACTGACTCCTTAACAAAATCCAAACAAGATATAAAAAAAATTGATTATGGACGCCACACTATTATAAACATCTGTAAAATAAATCACACGTAGACAGAAATAATTATTCACATAATCACATACAACCTAACCCATATAAAATAAATAAAAAAATAATAGAATCCAGCAAAATTTAACTCCATAAATAGATTAGGCAGAATTGACTACGTTACTTCATCTCCAAAATTTATAAGATAACTTTCTTTATAAGATTTAGGTACCCACCCTTACAATCACCTTTTTTTAAAAATTCTATTCAAAGTGATACGTATTTTACCTTAACATTCTTGTAACTAAAATATTCATTTATATACCTGTACGCCTGTCTCGACACAGGTAGGGCAGACTGGGGACGATTGAAACACGTTATGATTGAAACATCTCAATTTACTCGAAAACTATAATACCTAAGAGTGTGATACAATACTCGAAACTCCGTCAGGTCTGTTGGGACGTTTCTACAAAAGCGCAGTAGCCGGCGAGTGACTCAATCGTGCATAGGGGACATTATTGAATTTCGCACTAAAACGTAAATATTTAAGACATTATTGTTTATCTTATAACTCATTTTACTCTCGCAGCTTGACGAAATGTTTCATTACATTCTCTTCTCTATCTATTTAAGAGTATTTATAATGCGTTTGCGTGGCGTTAATGTCTATTTTAAAGGCATGTTTTTGACTTTGAAGCAGAAAATGCAGCGTGGGGATGTTTGAAACAACTCGTGTGGGGATGATTGCAACGTTTCAATCATAACCATGTTTCAATCGTCCACACTGAGAGAAAATTTAAAAGTTATAATGAAAAAAAGGTCAGAAATTTAAATCATTAAGTCTAATGTACTTGTGATCTTGAATGGTGAACTTCTGTGATCTTGGTTGATGAAGTCGATCTCATTCGACCACATTCGGCGTCACACACCCTCACGTGACAATTTCGTAATAACATATCTTTATTGATTTTCATACATTTATAACTTTAAAAAAAATCAACGTTAATAGTATACATTGTTTTATCAATTATGTAAGTACAAAACAACAGAGAAAAAAATTATGTTATGAAGAAAGTGTGTTCCCATTCTCAAGAAACCGAGGTTGCAAACTATGCTAAAAAAACAGCCAACATTTACCTATTTTGGGCTATCTTCAAAAGATTTAAGACAATTGGCATTTGATTTGACCACATAAGGCCAGATTCATGGTACACAAATGGGATGGCCGGAATAGAATGGCTCCGAGGATTTTTGCGCGCCATCCAGAATTTATTATCTAAAAGATGTGCCAAAGCCACGAGTAGGTATGGCACAAGCAACAAGTTTTAATTGACATAATGTTGATGAATTTTTCAACAATTTAGCGAACGTTATGGATAGTTTTAAATTTGAACCAAAGGACGTCTATAACGTAGATGAGACCGGTGTCACAACTGTTCAAAAACCTAATCGGTTTATAGCCAGGAGAGGAACTCGGCAAGTAGATGCAGTAACGTCGGCCGAACGAGGAACTTTCATAACTGTCTGTAGCGGCAAATGCAATTGGCAACTCAATTCCGCCGATGTCCACATTTCTACGTATCAATTAAGCCATTTCTTAAAAGATAGTCCGATTGGTAGTATCGGTACCACGAACAAATTTGTCTGGATGCAAGAAGAAGATTTTACCAAATTTCTTATTCATTTTCGAAAATTCACCATTTCGTCCTTAGATCGCAAAGTTCTTTTATAACTTGATAATCATTCATCGCGGTCGAATCCTACGAAATCAAAAAAGAATATTAGTTTGTAAAATCAATATTTAGTCTTCAAACCATTCCAAAATGAACAGGCAAAAAAAACTACACCTAGAGACTCTGAAGAAGAAACCACAAACAAGATGACCAATGTATTGGAAAAGGTGCACTGGAATCCGAGGACAAAAATATGAAAAAAAATCACCCTTCACATTGATAAAAAAAGTGCTTCGTAGTCTCCACTCTTGTCTACTTTGGTTTTCTGTATATTTCACTTCTACCGCATGTGAATTGCACATCCAGATTTTTCTTTTCTTTTAATAGATAATATTTACTTGTTTAATAGATTTTAATGCCACTTAACAGATTATTTAAAAAAAAAATCTAAAATATTGCGATATTTTGTATAATGATGTCACATCCCAAACCATAAATTCAATAAATTTTTATTTTTTCGACTTCTTAATTGTTGAATTTTACACACAAAAAATTCTCTTAATTCAGAGGTAAATTCTACATTGTTATGATTGAAACAGTGTGATGGTTGAAACAAGCACTTTTGTATGAAAGCAAAAAACTTATTTTTAATACCGTTCTATTCTGCTCTTGGATAATATCGCAGTAAAAGTATGTTGATTATGCCAAATACTCATAATAAGTATAACTAAGAGCACGTAAACACAAATAATAAAAAAATATATTTAAAGTTGTTTCATTTCAAGACATTTATGTTTATAATTTTTTAAATACTTGTGATATGTTTAATCACTATTCATGATTTCATTGAGTACTGTTTTAATAATGAAAATGTTGAACATTGATTAAAATTGTTCCAATTATTCCATAGATATTTAGAGTGTTTCAATTATCCCCACATACTGTTTCAATCGTCCACACTATGGGGATAATTGAAACAGTTTTCCCCATCGTCTTTAAGTGGTCATTGTAGCTTACCTGTACGAGTTGTGGCCATACAATAAATTTAATTTGATAACTAGATAGATCATAGAACATCTGGTATAAACATTTTTTCCATCATGTAGCAAATAAATACAATGAATCCAGACAAGCGATGCACACATGGATAATGAATGGGAGACCGCGCGATGGACCTGTCGCAGAGGATAGAAGGGCAAAGCGTGCTGCCTTTAAAACAGCACTCAAACTATGTCAAAAGAACTTGATTCAACTTCAGATGGATAAAATAGCAGAGGACTTAGAAAATCGGGACTTCAAAAATTTTTGGAACAAGTCTAATAAACTGTTAAACTTGCGTTGCAAAATCTCGTGCAACATAAACGGTGAATCGAATCCGGAAGTTATTGCAAACATTTTTAAAGAACACTTCGCAACCACAACGCCGACTATCGACGCAAATGAAACGCATTTGACTGCTTATGATGATATCGATCCCATTGTTACAACTAACATGATAAAATCGGCCATTAGTAACATGAAATCTGCAACGTCTGCAGGGCACGACGGTTTAAGCACCGAACACTTCTAATATGCAGGGGCAGCGATTATGTAACTAATGGCAACACTATTCACCGATATCTTAAAGAGTGGCTATCTACCTAAAGACATGACAAAAACAATTATAATACTTATAATAAAATCCAAACTGACAGACATAACTTTACAGGAAAACTACAGACCGATATCCATCGCCACGGTTATCGCTCGAATATTTGAACGAGTTCTCTTGGATCAAGTCGGATCTTACATGAAAACGAACGATAATCAGATGGGCTTCAAGAGAGAGTGCTCTACGGACTCGGCTATTTTTTGCGTTAAACGGACGTTGGAATATTACAGGAAGAAGAAAACATCAACTTTTGCATGCTTTCTGGACCTAAGTAAGGCTTTTGACCGAGTTTCCCAGCCCTTATTATGGAAAAAAACTAAAGGAAAGAGGTATACCTTGGAAAGTGGTAAAAATTCTCAAAATATAGCACCGTCAACAGGAAAACCTTGTAAAGTGGAAAGATGGATTTTCTGAACCCTATTTCCTGAAAAGCGGGGTCAGACAGGGAGGATGTATGTCCCCAGTACTGTTTAACATATACATGGATGAACTAACCCACAGGTTAAACAATGCTGGAGTGGGCTGCCACATCGGAGGTCAATGTATCAACAATATGAGCTACGCAGATGATATGGTCCTGATGGCACCTTCAATAAGGGGATTGCGAATCCTCCTAAAGATCTGTGAAGAATTCGCACACCAAACCAACATGATCTATAATGCGAAAAAAAACAGCACTGCTGGTCATAAAACACGGGGAAGGCCCAAAAAATATTCCCCCCGCCTTTTTGAACGGCGAGCTTCTAAAAACAGTAGAATCCACCAAATATCTAGGACATATCATCAACAATAAATTAACATATGACGAAGATATTGACAGGCAGAGGCGTGTACTGAGCATAAAATGCAACATGCTCAGTAGAAGATTTCGACTCTGCAGTCCACGGGTGAAAAGGACGCTCTTCTTAGTCCATGGAAAGGCTTCGTGTAGAATATAATAATGCTTACCGTCTGATGTTCGGACTCCCCAGGCACTGCAGTGCCTCCTCAATGTTTACAGAAGGGCGAGTTCCAGGATTTAAAGCTCTATTAAGGACCAGGATTGCAGGACTAAGGGAAAGGATAAACTACTCCAGAAATATTCTTATCATAGAATCCCGTCTGTCTTCAGGTTCGAGCATCGAAGAACACTGAAGAAAGACACTGGCTCCCACAATAAGAGCTCAGTAAAAAATTTTATCATATATCTTTGAATCCTTATTATTATCTAATAATATTACTTCTTTTATTTTATTTTTATCTTTCTAAATTCAATCTTACTTTATTATTGTCACTTTCCTATTTTTGTTTGCTTTCGATTTTTATATTTAATCTATTTTATTATTTTTACTCTGTTTCATCTTAACTCTTATTTATTTATAAATATTTATGATTTTATAATATATTATGCTGTACTTATACTCTGTATGGGATGTGTGGGATTGCACTCTCCTCCCCACATCCTGGAATAAAGACCTTTATTATTTATTATTATTATTTACACGACATTAAGAAATGCTGTTAAAATTTGCAAGTAGGTACCTGACTAACCAGTGACATTATCTAGTTTTTATGTATTATAATTAATACGGTTTCTAGAAGTGACACTCTTACACATCTGCCCTGATGATGGACTGCCCTGTCGAAAACTGAAACGTTGGCTAAAGAAGGAGATAGCGCAACACAGCATAACACCCCAAAAACAAATAACGAAAATATTATTAACCTTCTCAATTAACCGAGAAAAGATTGACCATCGCAGTTTCAGTAAAAAAACTGATTTTGAAGACATTTTAAAAAATCCACACAATAGGTATTCCAACATCAATGACACGAATTAAAAGAGATTTGTCCGCAAATTGTTGGATACCTGCTTTAACATTAACAAAAAAGGTAGTTCAGACAGTACCATCGTCATCACAGAGGATTAATTATTTGTTCACAAAATCCATAAAAGCTCGCGCCAGAAAACCTTCTTTTTCCAAAAATGTAGAACGATCATGATCACGAAACATCACGCAGAATTGATTATTTATCCGCAAAATCCTCAAAACCATGTGGAATCGATAATGACCGGAAATGTGGTAAGAGTACAAATTTTTTTTCAGTTAACGACCAATATAAAACGGAAGTAAAGTGAATTCATGCGTAATCAATATTTTATATTCCCGTTGAATATTTGTAAACACGTTTGTTGTTATTTTACCTATTTACCGTTGAAGGGAGACGTATCACCAAATTAAACACCCTCTATAACCAAATTACCTATATCTTTTGGTGATTTACAATTATAAGTTTTCTTGTATTATGTTAATTATTATTTTCATTTTTCTTTTCAAAACACGTGCTGAAATAATGTATCTAAACAATAAACAATTTTGTAAATTTTTAATATCATTATTTTTCAAAGCACATTACGATAAATCAAAAATATCACCAAATAACCTTGCTTTACCCTACCGGATCTGATTATGTGGACCATAATGGCAATCCTTTTCGGGTATCACTATCTGTGCGCCAAAGTCGAAACAAATCTCAAGATATACGAAATTTAGAATGATAGATTTTTTAAAATTCAAGTTCCTGATAATAAAGTGTTTAGGGCCGCACACAAAAGCTTGCCGGGCCACATGCGGCCAGCAGGTTGAGTATGGTTGATCTAGAATCTAGACGTATCCCATGCCGAAACGCAAATTATATGAAATTCCCTCGATAGAAAAAATCGCAAAGTATGCTCTGAAAATTATTATTAACACGTTCATTTCACTTATTTTAGAAGTTAAATGTATGAAAACATTCACAGTGTTTTTTTAAATGTTATGTATGTTCTTCATGCGATTATTGCTCTATTTTAAACGAGTCGTGTTTTATTAAACATTTTCACAATTTACGCTTCTATTTTATCGTTTTATATATAAGCATTCTCTCTCCAACATTCGTAATTACATATCTCTCCATCTTCTTCTTTTTGAGCGGGTATACAGCGTCTTATGTAGAGTCCAGTAGGTATGTATTTTTTGTGCTAGACATTTACATGAAACAGTTGTGCTTTCACACGATTTTTCTAGCGATTTAAAGATTAATTTTTTTCCAGTAATCCAGAGTCATGGTATTTTACGACTTACAAAAACATATTGTTAGCCTTGTTAGCCATGTTAGCCGAAAACCGAAAATATTATGTAAGTGAATTGGGCGCTGAAAAGAATGTTGAAAGCCTGTCATATGAAAATGCAAATATACGTTATTCGGACATTCAAAGTGTCTATTTTTGATATTTTGTTAATTGATGTAATAAAATAGGAAAATGTAACCGATCCACTGCTCATCAAATTTGAAATAAAGAGAAAATTTCACAAGCCTTTATCAGTTACACCATAATTGACGATGTCTACTACTAATGATAAAGATTTTTTCTTGTCACACTCAAATCACTGCGAGATGCGTAAAAATTGTGACAGAAGTCTCAGCTACTGTTTGTGAACTCTTGAGACGAGTTGGCCTAATAAAAACAAGTACAGACTCAGAAAAAAACATGCCTGTTTTCAACACCGAAATACAGTACCTTTCGTAGCAACTTTCAAGAATTTTAGATTTTTTAATGTGGTTTTAAAAGTATTTTTCTCAATATTTGTTCTATTCCATCAGACTTTAAACGTATTATATAATACAAGATATTTGAACCAATCCAGCTATATTATTCCAGTAACAAAAACCTTAGTGGCCCAGTCTCAGTTTAACTATATTGCTCCTAAAATCTTCAATAATTTAACAATAGAAATAAAGTCAATAGCCATTAAATTTCAGCTAGGCGCTTGGAGAATTTTTGATGAGTGAATGTGATAGTGTTAGTAGCCTGTTTTTCGTACTCAGACCGATATCTATTTATTGTTTATACATATGTGTGAAAATGTATGCATGTGTCTAGGCGGAATATTCTATATAAGGAATGCATACTTCTGATAAAAGGTACGGACTCACCCGATTTGGTTCATGCACCAAGAATGGGTTAGGATCCACTCATCGCTGATAAGGGAGCCGATACAATACCATCCAGGATAGTTGTTAATATCTCCGTAAGCCAACCTAGCCTAGGAAAATAACCAATATTTGAATTAATAATAATAATTTTTGTATTTTTTTATAAGAAGCAATTACACTCAGGGTCTTACTAATAAATGAGTTTTAAATTGTATACATTATTTGATAAACGAACATTAATGTAGGGTAAATGGTTGTGTACCAACTGCGTAAAATTTAACGAGTGGTGTGCCAATCGTGCTCCGGAGACCTTTTTTAAAGGCTGATATTCATTCTAGACTTTCAGAAAAGCAGATAGATGTCGCATATTAAATAAAAATGTATTAATACATCCAAGATACTTATTAACTAGGTAGCATTTATTCGAGTTGAATGTTGCAATCATACATAAAAGATGGCAGCTAATAAAAAAAATGCTTTAAGAAAATAAAGATAATATTGGTAGTTCTTAGTCGAAGCATGATACAGTTAAATATGACGCTAATATTGTGTTATTAATAACAATTTATATTTCTTGTATACATTTTTTTAAATCACTTTTGCGCATAACTGAACTACTGCAACAACAATCTTTTGAAGGTGCCCATTGAAAAATCCACATTATTACCCTCTATTAGTATTTTGAACAATGCAGAGTATTGTTAGCAGCATATTTAAATATTGCCGCTTCACACGTTTGGTGTGCTCATCTGCCGCCAGAGGTACTGCTATCGCCTCTGGCGGCCAACAAGGAAACTACACCAGCTATGGCGGCCGGTAAAGGAGGGAACTACTAACGCTTCCTGGCTGGCGGCACTGGAGAAGAACTACCAACAGCACGGACAGCGAACGGTTGGATTTATAAATGGCGGAATATAATCTTGCTCTTCTTGAATGTTGTTATTGTCAATTAACGTGGAGACAATACATTTCATCATAAATATTAACTTGGCGTTTTATTATTGCTAACAGTAGTTTATTATTATGGTAGTTAGAAAATAAATCCCGTCTTCTTGTGATCTTGTATTGGTAAAAAAAAAAAACCTAAAAATAATGGTAAAATTTGCCAAAATGCTAACTGGACCCTGGTGAATTTCTGTATTTTTGTTTTTAACTTTAGGAGTAAAACCTCATATTGATATATTTAATTAAATGATGACAATATTAGCGAAACTCAATCGAAAATCTGGAGACAGAAAAATCAGAAAAAGATATTGGCATCTCTGGGACTCGAACCCAGGACCTTCTGCTATCATGGCAACAGCTCTGCCAACTGAGTTAAGGTGTCTATATCTAATTTGATCACTTTTAAATGTATCATACTGTTAGCAGCATATTTAAATATTGCCGCTAATCTGCCGCCAGAGGTACTGCTATCGCCTCTGGCGGCCAACAAGGAAACTACACCAGCTATGGGGGCCGGTAAAGAAGGGAACTACTTACACTTCCTGGCTGGCGGCACTGGAGAAGAACTACCTACAGCACGGACAGCGAACGGCTGGATTTACAAATGGCGGATAGTGGAACATAATCCTTGCTGATTCTTGGATGTTGTTATTGTCAGTTATCGTGGAGACAATATATTTCATCATAAATATTAACTATTATTTATTATTTGTTTTATTATTGCTAACAAAACACTTAAAAATTAATATTAGATGTTAGTTAGTAAGGGTCGACCGAGATCTCGGTCTCGGTCTCGGTCTCGGCATTCTCGGCTACAAATTCTACCGAGAACTCTGTCTCGGTTCTCGGCGATTAATCGCCGAGAACCGAGACAGTAACCGAGACCGTTGTAAGTAGGTACGGTATAGGATAATGGAATTCAAATCTACCGCGCGCGTCCAAATTCGTCACTTGGTGTCACGACAGCTCTAGAAAAAAGTAAGTTCTTCTATATGTTGTTGTGATTAATTATTATAATT
This sequence comes from Limnephilus lunatus, assembly GCA_917563855.2. Lineage (NCBI taxonomy): Eukaryota > Metazoa > Arthropoda > Insecta > Trichoptera > Limnephilidae > Limnephilus > Limnephilus lunatus. The sequence goes on along the minus strand of OU830595.1, from coordinate 24,148,690 downwards.
ACTTTACTAGCCAGAATAACTACATAAACTTGTTAAGTGAATATTAAGATCATTACGTATTATTTTATACGTATGTTGGAAAGCTGGTAAGTGTACGAAGATTTTTTAGATTCACTGGCCACATTCATCAGAACTCAGAACACATCGATTCGCTGATTTGTATGTTCGTTGCTATTTTTCTTAGTACTTTGTTCATAATAAACTGCCAAAAACAGCAATGAACATACAAATCAACTAATCGACAATCTCAAATTATTGTTTAATTAAATATTTAATATTAGATACATTATATAAAATCTCAAATTATTGTTTAATTAAATATTTAATATTAGATATATTATATAAAATCTCAAATTATTATATAATTAGACATTATTACATTCTTTAAAATATAGTATATTATATATATATCTGCAAAAATAGCGCTATTTCATTTTTTTGTTCAATTTATCTATTCTCGGTCTCGGCTCTCGGTCTCGGCCGAGATTTTAATTTATTCTCGGTCTCGGTCTCGGTCTCGACCGAGAACGAAAAACCTGTCTCGGTCGACCCTTATTAGTTAGTTCTGCTTTCATGTTAAAAAGTTCAAGTTAAAAATAAAAATAAATATTCATCCTAGACTTGCTAAAAAGGTCAATAGATGTCGCATATTAAATATAAAATGGATAAAAATTTATCCAGATACTATCTAAATAGCATTTAGTTCGGGTTTGAATCTTGCAATCATATATAAAGATAGTAGCCGATAATATGTGCGTTAAGAAAATGAAGATAATGTTGGTAGTTCTTAGTCGAAGTATAATACAGTAAGAAGTGACGGAATTGGATATGGACACCTTAGCTCAGTTGGTAGAGCTGTTGCCATGAAAGCAGAAGGTCCCGGGTTCGAGTCCCAGAGGTGCCAATATATTTTTCTGTCTCCAGATTTTCGATTGAGTTTCACTAGTATTGTCTTCATTTAATTAAATATTCTGTATTTTTACTTACCACGACAGAAAGCCGGCGCAACCGGTATATATTCACAGAAAAATCTTACCATGTGCGGATACTCTCCTGGCACTAAAATGGCCTCAGTTTGGTTCTTGTCTGGTACAGGGGGGCAGTTGTCCAGTCGAGTCCATCCGTTTTCTGTCTCCTTGCAAGGGAACACCCTGTCGGCCAGGCTGATACAATCTGCAATAGATATGGAGAATTCAGAACAATACTAGCACAAACCCGTCAAAAATTACGAGATAGTGATTCATCCAAAGCTGAGACAAAATGGTATTTGCTGGAATTGGGTGATAGTATGTGTTGAAAGGTTAAAAACTTACAATCCCAGGCCTTGTAGCCGGTTTCTTGAATGTTGACGATACCCGGCTTTAGCGGGGGACAAGAATCGGGACCACAACAAACAGTTTCATCTTCACAAGAACACACCTGGAACAGGACACAATAAAATTTCAATCATCTGGAAGTAATCGAAAATAGAAAAAGACATAGAGAAGAAAAAAAGGTTAGGTACAGAGTAAATCTGGCTTCAAAGGAACTGGACGTCTTGCATAACGTTGAAATAGTTTCTGCCAGGAAAATGGAGCTAAACACGTCATATACTTGGTAGAAGCATTTAACCCTTTATTTGTTACTCTATAGTATATCTAGTCGAGCGACAAACCAAATAAAACTTTTTTTTTCGGATTGCTTGCGATTTTTTGGAACTCATTTTTAATATTTTGCGCCCACATTAAAAAAAATTATGCCTCCAAATTTGGAGATGTACAAACTTATTATAGTTCTATTGTATAGCCAATGAATTCATCTGTTATTTGTCGATTATGACATCTATTCGTAGGATTTATAAAAAAGTATTTTAAAATCGTAAACTTCTCCGTAATTACTTACAAGTAAGGGAAAATTTGTCAAAATTGGCAGAAAAGCAATCTGAGGTATTTTGCATAGTGCCATATTGTGGCAAAAAGCGCTCTAGTGAATAAAACATGTATAAATTTGATGATTTGTTCAAATCGTCTAAAACAAATTTGATGATATTTTAACAATCTCATCGGTGTTGGCGGATATAGAGAATTAAAATTAATTTTGATGTTTAATTTTTGGGTTAATCAGAACTTTACCTGTGGATAAACACCATCTCCAGCTAACTGTATGGCGGACGTGCAGTTGGCGAAGTCTCTGCATTCTCCTGTCTCTCCTGTTTGTTTCACAGTGCAAGTATTCCCTAAAACAAAAATTAATTAATTCTTATTAAGGATTAACGATTTCAAGTAAATTTTTAGGTTTTGAAAGAGTCTGTAATTGATAAAAGTATAACCAATATATTATATTCTGTTTGGACTATATTTATGCTGCTTTATGGGACCGAACAGATACAATTTCGGATTTCATCTATAAATTCGATGAAATTCTTTTATTTGTTGAAAATCATCAAATTTACTGGCAAAATGTGAGCCTTGGGGTCGGAAAATATACGCGTTTTCTATGGTATTCATAGGACCGATTGAATTGAAATTTTGGATTGATCCTCAGAAAGATGGTCTGAAGGCAATTCAATGGAAAAATCTTGCAAAAGATCATCAAATTAAGGGTAAAATGCGATTCTCATCTAAAATGGCCTCCGCTCCTTTCAACATCTCATCTCTTCTATGTCTGAACTCTGAAAAAAAAACAAAAGTAAACAAAAGTGGACGCTCCCGGATTACAAGCAACCTGACAATTTTTGAAAATCTCCTACTATCACCACAGTAAGCGGAAAATGTTGCTTATCTTGTGTTGGAGGACTTAGAATACGTGACGCCTGGGTGGGACCCAAACGCGATGCCAAATTAGCCACTGGCCGGTCTAAATTCACAAATTATGGCATGCTTGAAGGATGAAAGCCAGAAACATTTTTTTAAGTGCTTGCAAAATTAATTTTATGTTGAAAAATAAAGCAAAAGTTAAGTTTGTTTTTTTTTTTTTAATTTGAAAAATGAAATTTATCAAATGTAGACAATATCAAATAGCACAAATGGTAGAATATGAGATGATAAAAGGGAAATAACCGACTCAAAAATACCTTCATAATGTTTGTCTTCTGCAAAAACTATTGATAGAAAACAAAGAAGCGCGGTGACTTTTACGTACGACAACATTTTCAGCGTGTATTAAGAACACCACCTATTTTTCAAGTGATGGTATTAAATAAATAAATTTCAGCTAATCCGATTTAGGATGAAATGAAAAACAGGGCTAAAAATAATATTAAAAAATAAGTTTTTTAAAACTTTTTTAAAATATAAAATTAATTTAAAAATAGATTTTTTTCTTATTTTTACATCTTATTTTATTGATTTTATTGGTTCTGTTGACAAAAGGGCATATTTTTTACTTTAAGTACTTAAAAATTACTTTCTCATAAAAACAGAGCCAAACAAACAGACATACTTAATATACCAAAGTGTAACTATTCGTTTGGACAAAGAAGTTCTGAATTTTTAGCAGTGAAGTTATGTAATAAACTCCCACGTATCAAACAAATTAAAACAAAAAATAGCTTCATTAAATGTTGGCTGAAGGAACTACCTGAAAATAATGAACTTACATTGTCGAAGAAGTTTCTGGAAAACCTTATCTAAACCATGAAGTTAAACCATAGGAGTCGCTGAAAACTTAGCCAAAGCATAGTCCCCCTTAGCACAGGATCTCCTAGTGAGAAGGACTACGAATATAATTTCTTTTTTTTATATAAACCTAACATGTTTCATATAAAAATTTAAAAAAATAATAAATATATAGTTACTAAAAAAAAAATAATTTCAGGATTTCTACCGAAATGTAGCTGGTTTTCAGTTTCCTTTAATATAACAGAACAAAGATGTAATAAAAGAAGAGAGAAAAAAATGATGTCTTATATTATTATTATACTACTAGCCGTTAAAAACCCACTCCGCAGATTTTTGATGCTAGGCCCTGCGGGCGGCGTTTCTTTAGGCTTCGCCCAGTTAGAGTGTTGGTAACGATTTTGTGAATGCGATAGGAACTGGTACCAAAAATAGCCAGTTCTCCGGATCCCACCGGGTCAAAGTAACAGCTATAGGTAATACAGCTGACGTCATATGTAATATATAGCCGCGTGGTATTATAATTCACAAAATAATCATATTATCGTCAATCTCTCCATATCCCGAAATTACAAATCCGTAGTACTAACTCTGCTATGCGAAGCTGCTAGCTGTTAACGTAAGTGGCGCCATCTTTTAGAATTGCTTTAATTCAATTCTATTACAAAAGTACATTTGTATACAAACTCCACATACGAAAACGGTTTTGCGCAAGGCGCGGTGTCATTCTTAGCCGGATTCCTAAATTTAAACCGTACAGTCGCAAGCCTATTAATACTGTTTGATTATACTAGTGAGTTCCAGGCATGCGTTGCAATTACATTAAAAAAAATCTCTCTGCGAGTCCTTTCCTATTCGTCCCCTTTCCCCTCCCACATTTCCCTCTACCTTTCGCTTCCACTCGTTCTGTGACAGTTAGCCGAAACTTATCCACTACGACGGAGGCTGGGCTAAAATTTATCAATCGTCTGTCGGAATATCTCTTCCCAATTGTTGACCGTGCTCGCAAATATTGATAACTGATCACAGATATTGATAAACCTAGGGTTTTACCAATCGACCACGTTAGACCTTTTAATATTTAATGAAAAATAGGATTTTTATATTCATTGGTTTTTTTAGAACAACCTGTACGTATCTATACATATTTTTGATACTTAACAACAGAGATGTCAATTTTTTGATCGATTGTCAAAAATTATTTAAAATACCTTTACAAATCCGCTTATTTTTTAATTAATCAAAATCAAGATTAGATAAAAATAAGTATTTTGTTTTTTAATTATTTTTAATCCCAACACCTGTTTAATTACTTCTGTATTTAATACGTGACTATTTTACCCTTGGGGTGACCTATGCCAACACCATTGTTGTAGGTCACCCGAAGTGATTTGCTTTTATCTGTGACTCTGCAGGGTTGACCTGTTTCATGGTGTGAGGATTGTCTAAGTCTTGGTGGCGAATGCGGCAGGTGTCTTGAAGGGGAATCTCGAAAAAACAAACTCAATAACTTGAAATTGTCACTCCAAATTCAGCAGAACACCTTTAAACTTGTGACAGACAAAAGCGAATCAACTGTTCGTGCCAGCTACAAAGTAGCAGAGATATTAGAAAAGCATAGTCGCCCATTTACCGACAGTGAACTTGTAAAAGAGTGTGCCTTAGCTATCGCGGGGGAAGTATGCCCGGAACAGAATTTTTTTTTTTTAAACCTTAGTCTCTCTGCCAGAACTTGCACTCGACGCACCGAAGACTTGGGTGCTAGCTTGCATGAACAACTTAAGGATAAAGCGCAGTCTTTTAAGTACTTTTCTCTTGCGATGGATGGAAGTACGGATATGTCAGATACGGCACAATTTCTTATATTTGTACGAGGAATTGACGAAAATTTTTCTGTTTATGAGGAATTATTAAAAATGTACAGTCTCGAAGGAACTACTATGAGGAATTATTAAAAATGTACAGTCTCGAAGGAACTACAAAAGGAGAGGATTTATTTCACCACTTGGACCAAGCTCTGGTTTCATGCGGCTTGAGCTGGGATAAATTAACCAGCATCACCACGGACGGCGGAAAAAACATGAGCGGTTATAATAAAGGCGTTGTCGGAAGAGTCAACAGCAAAATGCAAGAATCTGGATCTGAAGTTCCATTTATATTCCAAAGTATTGTCCATCAAGAAGCATTGTGTTGCAAGTTTTTATCGTGTAAAGAAATAATGGATACCGTTTTATCTGCCATTAATTTTATAAGAAAAAATGGGCTTACTCACCGCCAGTTCCAAAAGTTTTTAAAAGATGTGGAAGCTGAATATGGCGATGTGATGTATTACTGTGAAGTAAGATGGCTAAGCCGAGGAGCAGCACTTCAACGATTTTTTTTATTTGAGGAAAGAAATTCGTGACTTCATAGAGATGAAAGGAAAGACAGTGTACGAACTTTCCAATAACCAGTGGGTTGCAGATCTTGGATTTTTAACTGATTTGACTGCCGAACTGAATCTACCCAATACTCGTTTACATGGAAAAAATAAATTGATATGCCATATGTATTCAGGTGTTAAATCATTTGAAATTAAACTATCATTGTTATCAAGCATATCAATGAAAGGAAACTCGATCATTTTCCAAATTGCAAGAAAGCAGTAGAAGAAGCTGGGATAAATTTTGTTTGGGAAAATACCAACATGAAAAGTGCATTACTACAACTTCAAACTGAGTTTGAAAACCGGTTTGCTGATTTAAAAAAAGTCTCATGTAAGATGGAGATTTTCGAAAACCCCTTCGCAGTGGATATCGATAATGTACCAAGCTATTTGCAAATCAACATGATGGATTTTCAAAGTGATAATATCCTTAAAATGGCATTTAAGGAAAAAAAATAACTTTGTAGATTTCTACGGGAGTTTGACTTCCGAAAAGTACAAAGAATTAAAAAGGTTTGCTCAGCAAATTACTATGTTTGGTAGTACGTATATTTGTGAGCAAACTTTTTCAATTTGGAAATACACCTCTTTATTTATAAATGTCTTCCAGTTTCATATAAAGAAAGGTTTATCTACAGTTTACCTAAGAAAAAACAATCGTTAAAAAAAAACTCTGTTTTTGGAATGATATTTTATACCTATATTTTTATTTGTTATGTTCAAGTCTGAACGAGTCTTTCATCTGCTTTCAAGACCAGTAATTCATTTTGGTGTACTTACCTACATTAAAAAATAGCGAATCCACTAGATTCACAATTTTCTGACAACCAAACATAATTTTTTTTATAAAATACCAGAATTTGAAAACCAAGAAGACTTGTAGTTTGACGACAGTTGATCCCCTGATAGTTGCCCCTCCCTATATATTCTGTATACTTACATGCCATTTGCAGTCGGCTTAGGGAAAAAAAGGTATACCTACTTACACAAAACATAACTACGTGTACCTGAACAACAAAACCGCCGCATATCTAAAACTACTTGTCTGTCTGTCAAACGAATTTATTTACAGTGTCGATTTTTTGTACTTATACCCTGGGGTCCTAGCATGGGCGATCGAAAAGGATTGATAGGATAACTTTCGGAAACTTCTCATCGTTTTCTAGAACAAGTGCAGATCAACATACGAATAACAGTTGACTTCGAATATAGTAAAAATACTCATTTTTTTTCGAAGAAAACTTCTTCGGAAAGGTTTTCACTTTGTGATGGCATTATTTATTTTAATAAAAAGATAAATAACTTTGTTTACATCACTTTTATTGGTACACAATCAACATGTTTCGTAAACAATGTTTACTTCATCAGGATCAAACGTATACTAAACATAAAAATTAAATATAGATGACACATGGAAGGAAAGGGAAGGAGGGAGGGGGAAGGGTAAGAGTGGGGAAACTTTCCCCACTCTTACCCCTTACGTTTGATCCTGATGAAGTAAACATTGTTTACGAAACATGTTGATTGTGTACCAATAAAAGTGATGTAAACAAAGTTATTTGTCTTTTTATTAAAATAAAAATACTCAGTCATTGCGAGCTTGTTACTTATTCAATCATGCTAGGGAACGATGAGAAGTTACCGAAAGTTATCCTATCAATCCTTTTCGATCGCCCATGCTAGGACCCGGTAAAAGTATAAAAAATCGAAACTGTAAATAATTTCGTATGTACAAATATCGATATTGTAAATAAATTCGTTTGGTATCCATAACAACTTATTAGGTATTTTTGAAGTTTATTTTAGGTTTCAAATTGGTAAATAATGCACATAAAATATAATTTTATAATGATAACAATTTCGGGGGAACAACTGTCGGGTAACCTGCACGTTAGCTCGTGTCGCTCTCCACAGAGAGAAAAAAAATTGTCTTATTTTTAAACGCCTGGGTTCTCAAAAGTTGTGTATTATCTTTAGCTATTCGAAAACGTAAAAATAAATTAAATTGGTGATCACTATTTGCTTGCTAAAATGGCCGGAAATTAAAAAAAAACATAATTTTCGTGATTTAGGAAAAAAATTAAAGAAAGTGTCCATAGTTTACATAATTTTTATTCCATAACTGCAGTACAAAGAACGCAAAAAAAATATTTTTTAAACATTTGACATATGTTTGTTAAAAATATAAAAGGGGAAAATAACACTTTTTCAAACAAACGTAAAAGATTAAATTATGAAAAAATAATAATTATCATAGTTTAAAAATACATTTTTTTTAAAAATATTTTCAATCCATTTTAGAGAGCCAATAATAATTTATTTTTTTTTAAATATTTTTAAAATGCAGTTCTCATTTTTTTGTAAGATGCAACTTTTGAGACCCCAGGCGTTTCTGAATTCAAAAGTTGAAATAATTGACACACCCTACTGTGCGTATGCGTAACTTTGTAACAATAATCTATATGTTTATATTAGGTTGGTATGAGAATAGGCCGTAAAGTATATTTCATTCCGCTACGCTAGGTGATAAGGGTGACCCTATTAAGATTTTTTTTTCTATTTTTTTGACAATTTTATGTATAACCACTTATAACCCCAAATTTTCACCCTCCCATTTTGAAAAATGAATAAGTCCGTTACGTTAATGAAATACATTTCATTGGGAAAATTAATGGTTGGTGTTTTTTTGTATATTGGCGGCCATCGTCTACAGCGCTTCATTCCTCTTTCTGTCATAGATCACATCCCCACACAATTACAATACATTCGTTATTTTGTATTTAACAACCAAAATATTATAATAATATTCACTAGAAATAATTTACATGGCAGAACAACGTTTTCCGGGTCAGCTAGTATTATTATACTTTGGTTTGAAACGATTATTGATTGATTGCCGGGTTCAATTAAAAAACAATTATTTGCTAGTTTGTGTTTAATTCCAATTTATATAAAATGAAAAACTGATTTTACAGTGAAAAGACAAAATCAGCTTCGTGATAGGTGAGGTACTGAAACGGATACAAGAGGGAGCTGTGGGAAAAGGTCTGCTAGGGTCATTGATATATTATATACAAATAAAGAAATTTTTAAAACGTGGAAACTTCACCACTGTCTGGAACCAGTGAGACTAAGGCTTCTCCAAATATGGTGTGTTGTGAGGCTGAAGGTAATGGGGAAGGAAAATAAATGGAAAAGAGGAATGTAGGTAAGTACCTGTCTATTCAGAGCCGGTCACAAAACAGGGCTTAAGTTATTTCAAGCAATCTTTCAATTCTGAATGATGAGAGTATATTTCACTGCATGCTGTACTAGCCCCAGTGAGTCAGTAACGTCATCGTTCTAGTACATTGGCGCACACATGAGGGGGGTTTTGGGGTTTAAACCCCCCCCACGAATTTCGACGACAAGCATGTATTATTTTACCAATCAAAAGCAACATAAGAAACGTTTAGATAAATCTGTACGCAACATTTCTTAGGGAAGAACTCCTTAGCTCGCGATGCTACAGCTGGCCGGCTACTGGTATCACTCGCAAAATTAAGGGAGATGATTATATTTTATGAAAAATCTATAAGGGTAAATAAATCTCAAATATTGAAGTCATTTAAGTCTATGAACTTGTATAGAACAGAAAAACGCGGGAATTATTGAGTGAAAGCAAATATGGAATACTAAGGGGAGATTGGCGGGTGATTTTATAAGTAAACGATAAATGCCTTTGAAGAACGAATGATTTTTAAAATTAAAGAATACATGGTCAAGAGTCTCATTTACTACGCCGCACTGACAGAGTGGACTATCTAGTACTCGAATTTTAAATAAGTGGGATGCAATAGAGCAGTGACCGATTCTCATTCTCGAGATACAGGAAATAATCTTTTGGATTTTTTCTTGCCGTTGAACCAAGGTTTACTTGGAATATGATTTTGGATTCCAGCATAAAAAGCACCAGTTCGGGTTTTCGTATCAGCCCAATTTTCTTGCCAGGAGCGAATCATGTTCGATTTAAGAATAGGGAAGACGTCAGAGAACGGAATTCTAAAATCTAAAGGAATAGAGCCAGAAATTGTTCCAAGTTTAGCGAGGGAATCGGCTTTCTCGTTACCTTCAATTCCTAAATGACCAGGGATCCAAACCAATATTGTCTCGAAATTTAGTTCATTTAATGATTTGAGCGTATTTTTGATATTACAAATAATGTGATCTTCTGGATAATTAATGATATTTGAAGAAATTTTTGAAGAAGTTTTGTAAAACCCCCCCCCCCCGATTTTTTTTTCTGTGTGCGCCACTGTTCTAGTATCATCTGACTTCTTCTTTACAAACAACGTTTTTTTTCGATTGAGAATGAAGAGGACGAACGTCTATGACGTCCGTACGATGTCTCGCTGAGACTAGCTTATTTATTATTTTAAATGAATGCATTGTGAAACCATAGAAATTAATTAAATAATATTTATCAGTGCACGCCGGATTCCAACCACGATCTCCGGATTCGTAGTTGAGAGCCTTGACAAATATAATAACAATTATTTGATTGGTTTAGATTTGGTAAGGTTCGGTTTGGTGGGAAAGATCTGGTTAGGTTGGGTATGGTTAGATTATTTAAATGAATTTGTTTAAAATTTTTAAAGTAATCATTTTTTAAACATGCAGTGGCCACCCTAAAGCTCTGTCTGCACGCGTGGCCATACTATGCTCTCGATCCACGCCACGTGGGGAGCCACTCTGGTGAACACGTGCGTCTTACAGTCAGAGCTGGGGAAGGCATACACTCCGCTCAACAGATAGGTGCAGGCCACCCTGTCGGACCCGTACTGCTGCAGGACAGAGCCGCTGGTCACCTGCAATAAAATATCGATCAAACTCTTGTATCGAATAAGGAAAAATAAAATTACCCAAGCTAAAATTACACGTTCTAAAATTACACGTTTAAAACACAAAAAAAAATATTAAAAATCCAGAATACGCTACAATGAAACGTTCTTAATTACACGCGCTGAAAATGAACCTTATAAATAACACGTTTTAAAATCACACTACTAAAATTACATATGTGCCAAAATTACACATGTTAAAATGAAAAGTGTCAAAACCACGGACGTACAAATACATGGACCTGCTCTAAGTGATAAAAGGCGTATTATTTCCCCCTCCCATTGGAACCATTCGATCGGAACCGGCTGGGCTTGCAGAGCCTCTAAGAATGTGACGTCATCATTCTTGTACGGACCAGTGTCGAGCTCTTATCGTAAATTTTACGAAATAAAACGGCAAAATTTGTGGCTTGTGCTATAAAAACGTGTAAAAATAGAAGTGAAAAAGAGAATAAACCCAATTGTCATATTACCTTCCATAGGTAAGCATTATTTTACTTTATTTTGAGTTTATTCATATCACATAATATGATATGACATCGAGATACATGGCGACGCGAAAGCTGCTGTTCACTGGGGTAAGTAAATTACGAAACATTTGTAAAAGTTTCTACGGCAACAAAATATCCGACTATGAACATACGCGAACCTCACTTTACCGCATTTGGACTTCTCACACTTGTTCATAACGTGGCATGCAATTCGCGCTCCCATATAAAAAGATCTATTCATTCAAAAGCAGATTTTCCTTTCAAGAACTAAATGGTGATATTATAGTGCGAGGTGCCTATATACTGTTAGATTGATTTATTGGCGAATCACAGTCTCTTTCCTCTCTTCGTCCCGCCATAGTTGGTTTTTATCCCTCATCTGTAAGTTCTCGTCTATCTATATTTGTATGTCTATGGTCAAAACTAAACGTACTATAATAACATGTGCCAAAAATTACACCTTCTAAAATTACACGTGCTAAAATTACAAGTGCTAAAATTATATGTGATAAAATTGCAAGTCAAAAATCACACTCACATTTTAAATTCCACTGGCAGAGCAAATATTATTTGAAATCAGACGGTGACTAGACAACTCAGAATGAAACCAACTCAAAAACCTCATAAAGGTCATTTTGAGTGATAATAAACAAAATTATAAAAACATTGGTTGAATAAGTTAAGTTAGTTTAGGGTTACCGGCTAATTTAAAAATTTTATTTTCATAGCTTTTAATGACATTTCTGATGTGGTTCTGAGTTATTATGAGTTGGTTTCATTCTGAGTTGACATGGAACAAAATCAGACACCAAGTCTTGGATCAGCAGCCAAGACAGAACAAACATCAACGATTTTAATAAATTCTATTTGTAAATACGATTTCCAATGGTACTGTAATTAAACTAATTATTTGCTTTAAATGTAATAATATTGTCGTTATTTTTATTTTTGTGGTAAAGTTAGCGTAAAAGCCCTTACTTCGGAAAATATTAGGTTTTACTAGTACCTAAATTCTAAAGATTACCAACTTTTAATGGTAAAAGTCCGTTGGTAAATCCTAAGATTTACCAATTTAAACTAAATAAATAATAATAATAAAAGTATTTTATTCCAGAATGTATCCAGGGGTAGTGCAATGCAATGCATTCCATCTACTATCTACTTCTACTATCTACTATCTACTTCTACTACACTATATAAAGAGGAAAGATTTGTTTGTTTGTTAGCATTGAATAGGCTCCGAAACTACTGAACCGATTTGCAAAAATTCTTTCACTGTTGGGAAGCTACACTATATGCCGGGAACCATCTAGTATTAAATAAAGATGAATAAACAAAATTTGTAAGTATTTTGGAACACAAAATTTACATCAGACCTTTTATAGATCCATGACAGTCCTATCAAATTTTAAAAAGAAGGAAAAAAACTCCGACTAGCAAGAGTAGTTCACAGTACGCTTTTAAAAAGTTATCTCTTCATTGGCAAGATTGCTTATAAATAATATATGTAGGGTTGACATCCGACCCGATACCATCGCGACTTTCACCTTTATCGAGCAAAACTAAACATTTTGGTGAGAGTCGATAAGGAGAGGCAAATCTGGAAAATTGAGGGAGACACATGTACAAAGCTGGACGCCAAAAGACTCGTAGGTATGAGGAAAACTTACTCCGCAAGATCCTCCATTGCTTGTAACTTTGGTGCAGATGTGAGCTGATTCCTTTAATCCTTCAGGGATCTTCTCTGAACACTCTTCGTGGGATACCCTATCCATGGGCCACTGGAATTGCAAAACATATTATTTTAAACGCTTAGAGGGCTTTCACACACTATGTAGGACATCTTTGTTTGAGAAATTACAGTGAAAATTATATTGTCTTAAGTAATAATGGACGGTGAAAACTTAAAAAGGTTAATAAGATAAAGATATCTACGTTTCAAAGACATTTATTGAAGAAAATGACGATTTTACTGCCAAAAAATGGCTAAGAATTGGGAAAAAATTAAGTTTACTAATAAATAAAACTATTAGCTAGTTCCCTTAAATACCACTTAAATAAAGAAATCCCTGCATGTCCTTTCCCATTCGTTTCCCCGTTCCCCTTCTGCCTACCCTTCTCCTACTGCCTCCCCTTCCTCTCCCCCACTTTCCCCGTTCCACTAATCACGCAATCCTCTCAACCTTCCCGCGTTCCCTTTCAACCTTCCCCGCCGTCCGCCCTCCATCATCCACTTTCCCGCGAATACCCCCCTCCCGTGAAAACCGACCTACTTCGTTCCCCTCCGCCCTTCCCGTATTCCCCTCTCCCTCCCGACAAAACTAGAAAAAATATACATTTTTCAAACAACTAGCGCGCCACCCATTGTAATTTTTTATACAAATTTCATAACGCCAGAGTTCAACATATAACACAGAAACCTTCGCGGGCGTGCGCACATCAAATCCCCAAAGTTTCATCACAATCGGATGAATGGTTTAGGAAATCATAAGGGACAAACAAAGAAAAAAATTTATTTAAGATTGTTGCACCACAAATACACTACTGTTCTAGTAGTGTATTTGTTACTGTTTTAGTACACTAAAAATAAAAAAAATAAACAAAAATTTTAACAAAACAAAACGACTTAAAAAAATGCACTAAAAAAAAAAAAAAATAATTTCGTACGATTGTTATTTTTGGAGTCGGTGTCAGCCAAGGTAACTACATACATAGGTAGTTATAGGTGAGATGTGGAGATCAGATAAACAAAAATAACAATCGTACGGAATTATTTTTTTTATTTTTTAGTGCATTTTTTTAAGTCGTTTTTTGTTTTGTTAAAATTTTGGTTTATCTTCTAATACGGTTAGTAAAAAAATTAAAGAATCGGTCCAGTTTTATAGGAGAAAAATGGAGAGTAGAAATTGATTGATAAATTTCATAATGTCATACTAATGTACCGAGCCGTTATGCTTCCCGGCAGGGGCGTAGCTACCGCCGTATCAGCCGTATCAATGATACGGGGCCGCCGTACTACAGAGGCCCCTAACGTGTGTAAGCAAAAATTAGTAAAATGTTATCCACAATGTCACTTAATCTCGTTCTTCCCGGGAACATCCCACATCGGTTATTGCGGGATTCCCCCGTTTAAGTCATTCATTAAACGGGGGAATCCCGCAATAATCGATGTACAAGGACAAACCACGGAGAGCAATTTCATTCCGGTTCAAACGTTATTTATTACATTGTAATACAATACAATCTTGTTCTTCTGATTATTTATTGGTTAATTAGTTTGAATTGTGATAAGAATTAGTGAAAGGAAAAGAGATTATCCCAGTGGAGCTACGAAAAGAAAAAGTAAACAGAAAGGGAGGTTATAAAAAAAATCCCGAAATTTCTTCATCTTTCAGTAATCAGCTGTGAGTGATTTAGATTGCAATGTTAAGTACTACCTATTTATATATCAGTAGCGAAGGGTGAATTTTGTTTTTTGAAAGTACAATGGCAACCTTTAATACATGAAAATACCTGATCACGTATTGCACAGAGCAATAATAAGGGCCCCAACTAATTTTGACACAGGGCCCCTTTAAGGCACGCTACGCCACTCCTGGTGTTATTTTGTAGCAAATTGGGCCAATGTGTAAACACCCTCGAGGGTTTGCTGGCCAAAATGTGGTTAAAAACGTTCCAGTGGTTATTTTTCTAATTCGTAGAAGGTTGGGAACCATTGGATCTTCTGTGTGGTATTCATGTTAATAAACCATAAATGATATTCGTTGTATATCGTTCAGCAGCTTATATAAGTTCCATGCCTCAATAGCATTCGTTGGTGTTGGTATCATAAATCCATTGTGGACTAATTACTCACCTTTTGGAAGCCTTTAAGACCAACCCAATCCCACGCCGTCTGAATAAGTCCTTCATCAGATAAGGAGGTTCCAGTGTGGAGACAGGCGGGTAGAACGAATTTCGATAGAACCACCCTGAAATCATGTTAATACATTCTTTAGTCTTTCATATTATTTTCTGTGAAAAATTTGGATCGACCCTTAACCCCTAATTTCTTCAGTATTTGGAAAAACTCATATAGGTCTCATATTAATCATTGTGTCTCCCTTACTATCATAGTTATAAATGTGATCTAAATCATAGATTCTCAAACATTTTTTTGCCCACCGCCCACTTTGAGAATATTTTTATTTCTAGCGCCCACTAAATTGGCGCTAAAAATAAAAATAAAATATAAAAATGCGCTAGAAATAAAATATAAAAATATGCTAGAAGTAGAAATAAAAATACAAAAACAGCAATTGGGGGTGTAATGGGATACCATGACAGGGTTCCATTTGCCACAATGGAGGGGGCGTAACGGGATACCACGACAAAGGGGGCGTAATGGGATATCATGATGGGGCTACATTTGCCGCAACGGAGGGGGCGTAATGGGATAGGGAAAATATTCGATATGATGGGGTGGGATGGATTTCTCTGGGTCTCCAACCCCCCCCCCCCCCCCCCCCCCCCCCCCCCCCCCCCCCCCCCCCCCCCCCCCCCCCCACCCCCCCCCCCCCCCCCTGAAAGTCTAAAATGCCCCCCAATCTTCTCATGGCCTTCAACCGCCCACGTTGAGGCCCTATGATCTAAGTTTTAGAAAGAGAAAACCCATACTTTAAAATAATAATAATAATTACATTTTTATTAGACCGAAATTTCCGACAGAAATTGGAAAAAAAATGAAACTTTGGAATTTTTTATTAACTATTTTTATATGAAACGACATAAAAGTGAGTTGACGATAACCTTTATAATCCATTTGCCTAATAAAACAAGTGGGTGTTTTTTTTCTCCGTTATCAGTAATTAGAGTAAGAAAAAACGTAAGGTGAACTATTTTAAAAAGTTTTTTTTTTATATTTGTATTAAAAAAAATGTACATTTCAAAAATTAAATGATAACATATTTATTTTGAATTATAAAATTTGAATCACCTTTCAAAAACAGTTTTTTTCGTTGTTTAATGCGTTCAGAAAAATTCTTTACTTTACGGTAGATAGGTACTTTGCCCGTGCAGACCCCCATTTCAAAAATTAAAACAAAAAAAAAAGTTATATACGAGTATGTTCAATGTATAACGTATAACCACCTCCTCTCCCTTCTGTCCTCCATGGTTTCGAACCCATGATCTGTGGGTTGTGCTTAACCGTGTGGCGATGGAGTTTGTAAATATTGTTCATCAGATTTCATCAGGAAAATTTTGATAGAAAACATGGACATAAAATAGAAAAAATAATAATTTCTCACCTTTTCGTCAATTGCACCAGTCCGATAAGACTGTATGCTGATGGGTTATTGTAGTCGGGATGCGAAATGGTTCTGTATACGGAATACGTATTGGATAAAACGGGAGATCCGGAGGCCCAACCGCCCACAGTTGCAAAAGTTGGCTTGCTGTAAAAAAACAACAGCGAAATATATTAAACTTTTACAGTTGGCAATCACTTGGAATTTTTGGGGTAATGCATATTCCAGTGCTCTTGACCCCATCATTAAAGCACAAAAACTAATTATAAAAATAATTCTCAAACTGCCGCTTACTGCCAGCACTGATACGATCTTCAATACCTTCAATGTTATGGACGTAAAACAGCTCTACTCAAGATCCATATTAGTCAATTTACACAAAAACAACAAAACACTATACAAAAACAAAGAACTTCTCCAAACTCCTTTTTTCAAAACTACCTTTGGACAAAGACACTCTAAATACATAACTTGCAAACTATACAATACACTACCAGCTACGATCAGACAAACTGACTAATGAACAAAATTCAAACAAGATATAAAAAAATGAATTATGGACGCCACACTATAAACATCTGTAAAATAAATCACACATAGACAGAAATAATTATTCACATAATCACATACAACCTAACCCATATAAAATAAATGAAAATAATAGAATCCTCTAAAATTTAACTCCATAAATAGATTAGGCAGAATTGGCTACGTTACTTCATCTCCAAAATTTATAAGATAACTTTCTTTAAAAGATTTAGTTACCCACCCTTACAATCACCTTTTTTTAAAAATTCTATTCAAAGTGATACGTATTTTACCTTAACATTCTTGTAACTACAATATTCATTTATATACCTGTACGCCTGTCTCGACACAAGTATATCCTAGTAAGACGTGCATTAAAAAAAATCAATTTAAACATATTTTTTTAAAGATAAATAAAAATTAAAAAATCTTTGGGTTTATGCATGATTATAAGTCGAATTGAATAACGTTGTTTGAACACCGCCCTTCCCCTTATATTACCTATACCAGCAATCGACAACTGGCAACCCGCGGGCCAAATTTGGCCGGCGAAATGCTCTCCGAGTGTTCCCGAATGGACGATGATTTCCACCTGCTATACTTGGCGCACTATTGTTGTTCACAATCATATCAGTGGGAGTGGGAGTGGGAGGGATGGATTCATCCGTTCGTCATTCCTGAACACATTGACCCCCAGATTCCTATCACCACCCCTCACATATTTATCCTTCCTGAAACTTCCTCTCCTGCCTTTCCCTAAAAAGACCCTCACACAGCATCCCCAAAGATGACATAGGCCCTAAGGGATTTGTTTTGATGGAGCAGTGGCGGTCCGTGAGCTGGAGCGCACAGTGATTGTTTCATACAAGCTAGACCAACCATACTCAACCTGCGGCCCGCGGGCCGCATGCGGCCCGGCAAGCTTTTGTGTGCGGCCCTAAACACTTTATTATCAGGAACTTGATATAAAAAAAAACTATCATTCTAAATTTCGTATATCTTGAGATTCGTTTCGACTTTGACGCACATATAGTGATACCCGAAAAGGATTGTCATTATGGTCCACATAATCTGGTATAAGAGTGAGATACGTTTTTTAGATTTTCACGGCCAAAAATATTTTCGTTATTTGTTTTTGGGGTGTTATGCTGTGTTGCGCTATCTCCTTTTTTTCGCCAACGTTTCAGTTTTCGACAGCGTTGCAGTGTCC
Source organism: Limnephilus lunatus (assembly GCA_917563855.2). Lineage (NCBI taxonomy): Eukaryota > Metazoa > Arthropoda > Insecta > Trichoptera > Limnephilidae > Limnephilus > Limnephilus lunatus. Next base: position 24,130,272 of record OU830595.1, on the reverse strand, counting down.
ATCATCAGGGCAGATGTGTAAGAGTGTTGCTATTGCAAACGCTAGATTTTTTCCCAAAAAACAAATATTTGACACACAAGTACTCGCACAAATAATTTATAAATAAAAAAATGCCTAGAAAATTCTAGAAAATTATAAAACATAAAAAACTAGTTAATGTCACTGGTTAGACAGGTACCTACTTGAAAATTGCTACAATGGCGTAGTTAGCAAGGGTGGCACCCGGGGCGGATAACTTCGTGACACCACACCCTCCCCCCCATTAAAGTTGACGAACGCAAATTTCAACAACAAAAAAAATTGGTCCGGGGGGGGGGGGGGTATGCGGCCCGCGTAACTTTACAAATACATGTTTGTGGCCCGAAGAGAAAAAAGGTTGAGTATCGTTGAGCTAGACGCTAATAAGTCACTTTTGAATTCCCAAACAATGATGTCATGGCGACATTACCAGATAGACAGGATAATAAATGCATGCTTAATTGGGATGATTTGTGAACGCATTGAATCATACCAGAGGCTTAAAGTCGATTTTTTTTGTTTTTAAATTATCATCTGCATTTATTCGCTCGTCGCAGCTCGCCGTTTTAAATTGTGTACTAAGTTTGAAAAGTGTTTTTTTTTCGGTTCTGTAAAATGGAGGCTACTTTAGAAGGTATGTTTTAAAGTTTTTTCTTGATACTTTAGTGTAAATAATTTTAGTTGTTTTTTTAAATAATAAATAAGTTTTATGTTTTTTTTTGGCCTAAAAATATTAAATTTCTAACTTCTCGAGAGTTTATCTCAGAGAGTATATCCAAATAGCACGATCATTTTTTTTTTTGAATAGTGCAATTAATATTCTATTCATATCAGTTTCGATATTAACCCGCACGAATCTATATTATTATTATTTTTTCATTTTACAGGAACCTTATTATTTGTGCCATGTTTTACATTTTGACCGTAATTTTAGCAATTTATTACATTCAAAATACACTGTTTTTACTTCAAATAATCTATTAACACATTATTTAAAAAGTATTAAAAAAACGATAGGAAAAAATAGGTATACATATATTAATCATTTTTAACACTAATATTTAACACTACTTCATAAAATTAGTGTTGACTACACCTCAATAGAGGATTAAAAATAATTTAATAATGTGCATGAGTTTTTAGCGTCTAGCATGTATGAAACGAATCACTGTGGAGCGCTAAAATTGATAAATATGACGTTATTGACGTTGTTGTAGCTGAAAACGATTTTTTTTTCAAAATTTCAACTCTTTGTACGAAGATCTTCAGGATTCTTTCTAAAAATCTTCATACGAAACGTTGAAATAAAAAAAAAAATGGTTTTCAGCTTAGCACTCCCTTAAAACTCACGGACCGCCACTGATATGGAGCTAATATAAACAACAGGATATTCAGGCTTTATATTTCTTCTCAAAAACCATCAGATGATCAGATAATATGTTAATTTATACGAAAGTATTTTTATTAGCCATAACAGTTAACAGTGTTCGGCTGTTCGCATCCATGTGGTTCAACATTACGCCGCCGATTTTTTTTTTTTTAAAGAAAGACAAACATTCCCGGGTTACGAAAAACACAACGATGTTTGAAAATCTCCCACTACCACCACAGAAATCCGAAAAATGTTGCTTGTGTTGTGATGGAGGACTTAGCCAGCAGAGGAATCGAACATGCGACGCCCGGGTGGGACCCAAGCGCTATGCCCACTCAACCACTGACCGGTCAAAAATCCTCTTAAAAATTTCTTACATATTAAACATTTGAAGTTTTTAAGCTCTTAAAAAAACATATGTAATTTTTAAAGATAATCTAGAATCTAGACGTATCCCATGCCGAAACGCAAATTATATGAAATTCCCTCGATAGAAAAAAATCGCAAAGTATGCTCTGAAAAACACGTTCATTTCACTTATTTTAGAAGTTATATGTATGAAAACATTCACAGTGTTTCTTTAAATGCTATATATGTTCTTCATGATATAATTGCTCTATTTTAAACGAGTCGTGTTTTATTAAACATTTTCACAATTTACGCTTCTATTTTATTGTTTATATATTTTCATTCTTAGGACATGTAAAAAATTCAATAACTTTAGAACAATGAAAATCCTATATTTTGCTTATGTCCGCAGCTTACTAGAATACGCGTCACAAGTTTGGAACCCGCAATACATATCATATGTAAAAATTCTAGAACGTGTTCAAAATCGTTTTCTACGATATTTAGATTTCCGGAGCTACCGCCCACACCTAAGTCACCAAGATTCAGCCGCGCACTTTAATATACTATCATTGGAAGTTCGAAGAAACTCGGCCGATGTACTCTTTCTCCAAAAAATAGCCAGATCCGTCGTTGATTGCCCAGAACTCCTACAACGTATACAGATACGAGTTCCTAACAGACGAACCAGGTCAGACATGATTCTCAGCCTCCCTCGGTGTAATACTAATTCTAAGCAGAACTCTTTCATCCATCGTGCGTCCAATACTTTTAACACACAATACAAAACATTTGACATATTTAATTCTGCACCACATTCCTTAAAATCACACAGACACTCTCTCGACACTTTATAACAACAATAATTTCTAATACCACCAGTCACCATTATATTAAATTCTTTTTTTTTTCTCTTTTAATTTTTTGTTTACTCATATTTTTATAACTATACCTCAACCTAACCCATTCTCCCCCCCCCCATCCTACCCCCTCCCTATTCCCCCCTAATTAACTTGTCTCTTGAAATGTAATTTTTTTTCTTCTTTAGCAAATATCTATGGAACCACAACACTTGTATACAATACCCATGTGGAAACCTGTAAATGGTTCAATTACTGTCACTTAATTACTATTATGCTCTGTTATGAATGTAAACTGTTGGTCTCCCAAATAAAATAAAAATAAAAAAAAAATAAAAAAATAGCGCCTTAAGTAGAGACCAGTATGTTTGTATTTTTTGTGCTAGACATTTACATGAAACAGTAGTCAGTAGTGCTTTCACACGATTTTTCGAGCGATTTAAAGATTATTATTTTTCCAGTAATCCAGCGTCATGGTATTTTACGACTTACAAAAACATATTGTTAGCCTTGTTAGCCATGTTAGCCGATAACCGAAAATATTATGTAAGTGAATTGGGCGCTGAAAATTGTGTTGAAAGCCTGTCACAGGAAAAATGCAAATATACGTTATTCGGACATTCAAAGTGTCTATTTTTGATTTTTTTTTAATTGATGTAATAAAATAGGAAAATGTAACCGATCCACTGCTCATCAAATTTGAAATAAAGAGAAAATTTCACAAGCTTTTATCAGTCACACCATAATTGACGATGTCTACTACTAATGATAAAGATTTTTCTTGTCACACTCAAATTACTGCAAGATGCGTAAAAATTGTGACAGAAGTCTCCTAATAGTCTTCTTATCTCCGAGTTGGCCTAATAAAAACAAGTAAAGACTCAGAAAAAAAAACATGCCTGTTTTCAACACCAAAATACAGTACCTTTCGTAGCAACTTTCAAGAATTTTAGATTTTTTAATGTGGTTTTAAAAATATTTTTCTCAATATTTGTTCTATTCCATAAGATTTAAACGTATCGTAAAATACAAAATATTTGAACCAATCCAGCTATATTATTCCAGTAACAAAAATCTCAGTGGCCCAGTCACAGTTTAACTTTATTGCTCCTAAAATCTTCAATAATTTAACAATAGAAATAAAGTCAATAGCCATTAAATTTCAGCTAGGCGCTTGGGGAATTTTTGATGAGTGAATGTGATAGTGTTAGTAGCCTGTTTGTCGTACTCAGACCGATATGTATATATTGTTTATACATATGTGTGAAAATGTATGCATGTTTCTAGGGGGAATATTCTATATAAGGAATGCATACTTCCGATAAAAGGTACGGACTCACCTGATAAGGTTCAAGCACCAAGAATGGGTTAGGATCCACTCATCGCTGATAAGGGAGCCGATACAATACCAACCAGGGTAGTTGTTTATATCTCCGTAGGCCAACCTAGCCTAGGAAAACAACCAATATTTGAATTAATAATAATAATTTTTTTTTTTTTTTTTATAAGAAGTAATTACACTCAGGGTCTTACTAATAAATGAGTTTTAAATTTTATACATTATTTGATAAACGAACATTAATGAAGGGTAAATGGTTGTGTACCAACTGTGTAAAATTTAACGAGTGGTGTGCCAATCGTGCTCCGGAGACCTTTTTTAAAGGCTGATATTCATTCTAGACTTTCAGAAAAGCAGATAGATGTCGCATATTAAATAAAAATGTATTAAAACATCCAAGATACTTATTAACTAGGTAGCATTTAGTTCGAGTTAAATGTTGCAATCATACATAAAAGATGGCAGCTAATAAAAAAAATGCTTTAAGAAAATGAACATAATATTGGTAGTTCTTAGTCGAAGCATGATACAGTTAGATATGACTGAATTATGGCATGGCAAAGGTCCTGGATTCGATTATAAGATGTGACCATATCTTTTTCTGATTTTTCGTTTTAAGATTTTCGACAGTGTCGCTAATATTGTCTTATTAATTACAATTAATATTTCTTGTATACATATTTTTAATCACTTTTTTGCGCATAACTGAACTACTGCAACAACAATCTTTTGAAGGTGGCCATTGAAAAATCCACATTATTACCCTCTATTAGTATTTTGGACAATGCAGAGTATTGTTAGCAGCATATTTAAATATTGCCGCTTCACACGTTTGTTTTGCTCATCTGCCGCCAGAGGTACTGCTATCGCCTCTGGCGGCCAACAAGGAAACTACACCAGCTATGGCGGCCGGTAAAGAAGGGAACTACTGAAGGCGGCGGTTCACGCCGCGACCGCGACCGGAGACCGAGACCAGAGACAGAGGCAAGCGACCGCAACGGGCACTTGTCATTAAGCTTTGTATGGGGGCCAGTTCGCGCGCGCGACCGATACACGAGACTGAGACGTGAGACCGGAGACAGCAAGACGGTCGCTGCCCCGGACTAGTGGTGTCTCGCGGCGCGCTTGAAAAGCACGTGTGAATTGTTATAAAAAAAATACTGATTTTTCTGACGAAGACTGTGAGAAGCTGATTGAACTGATCAGACAGTATCCTCCGATATACAATGCACAATTAGATTCCTACAGAGACGAAAATTTAAAGGACAATATTAATTTGGATAAACATAGCGGAAAGCATAAATAAAACAGGTGAGTTATTTTTAATTGATGCATTTTGCATTTAATTAAATATTACGAAGGAAACACATAGGTAGAAACAACTTATTATTTATTTTAATGATAACCTAATATTTAAGACAATATTTTAATGCATGGCACATAAAATAACAAATTATTATCGGCAATAATCATTAGCCTGAAGCATTCAGACAAATTGTATTTCTTCTCGGGAGATTTTTTCAATTTGTACGAATGAATCAGGCTAATAATTATTGCTTATAATAATTTAGAACCAACTTAAGCAAGCCGTGTGACACACAATAAAACACGTGAAGAAACTGTGTTTTATTTAGCCTAAAATAAGTCCTGAACATATTGTCGTCAAACAACAGGTGATTCTTCACTAACAGCGAAAATGATCCTTCTTGGCCTCTGGTTGCATATAATTCGTTAATAGGTAATCTTTTTTTAGATTTGTTATAATAATATAAGTACAAATCATCGTCTTCTTCTTCCTCCATTAGCAAATTTACTTGGGTTTCCATTGCAGTGTAAATTAATGACAGCACAACACAACAACAGTCCATCGGCAGACTGTGCTATACTGAAGGCGGTCGCGCGTCGCGGTCTTGCGTCTCGGTCTCTACCAGCAGTACATGCAGAAGAGACCGAGACACTTTTGGCGGTCTGCGGTCTCCGTTTCTGGTCTCGGTCGCGGGTCGCGGTCGCGGCGCGAACCGCCGCCACGCTTCCTGGCTGGAGAAGAACTACCTACAGCACGGACAGCGAACGGTTGGATTTATAAATGGCGGAATATAATCTTGCTCTTCTTGAATGTTGTTATTGTCAATTAACGTGGAGACAACATATTTCATCATAAATATTAACTTAGCGTTTTATTATTGCTAACAGTAGTTTATTATTATGGTAGTTAGTCCCCGAATTTCTGCACTTAAAAAATAAATCCCGTCTTCTAGTGATCTGGTATTGGTAAAAAAAAAAACTAAAAATAACGGTAAAATTTTCCAAAATGCTAACTGGACCCTGGTGAATTTCTGTATTTTTATTTTTAACTTTAGGAGTAAAACCTCATATTGTAATATTTAATTAAATGATGACAATATTAGCGAAATTCAATCGAAAACCTCGAGACAGAAAAATCAGAAAAAGATATTGGCACCTCTGGGACTCGAACCCAGGACCTTCTTCTATCATGGCAATAGCTCTGCCATCTGAGTTAAGGTGTCTATATCTAATTTGGTCACTTTTAAATGTATCATACACTTAAAAATTAATATTAGATGTTAGTTAGTTCTGCTTTCATGTTAAAAAGTTCAAGTTAAAAATAAAAATAAATATTCATCCTAGACTTTCAAAAAAGTCATATATTAAATATAAAATGGATAAAAATTTATCCAGACACTATCTATAGTTTGGGCATGAGTCTTGCAATCATATATAAAGATAGTAGCCGATAATATGTGCGTTAAAAAAATGAAGATAATGTTGGTAGTTCTTAGTCGAAGTATAATACAGTAAGAAGTGACCGAATTGGGTATAGACACCTTAGCTCAGTTGGTAGAGCTGTTGCCATGAAAGCAGAGGGTCCGGGTTCGAGTCCCAGAGGTGCCAATATATTTTTCTGATTTTTCTGTCTCCAGATTTTCGATTGAGTTGCGCTTGTATTGTCTTCATTTAATTACATAGTCTGTATTTTTACTTACCACGACAGAAAGCCGGCGCAACCGATATACATTCACAAAAAAATCTTACCATGTGCGGATACTCTCCTGGCACTAAAATGGCCTCAGTTTGGTTCTTGTCTGGTACAGGGGGGCAGTTGTCCAGTCGAGTCCATCCGTTTTCTGTCTCCTTGCAAGGGAACACCCTGTCGGCAAGGCTGATGCAATCTGAAAGAGACATGGAGAATTCAGAACAATACTAGCACAAACCCGTCAAAAATTACGGGATAGTGATTCATCCAAAGCTAAGACAAAATGGTATTTCCTGGAATTGGATGATAGTAAGTGTTGAAAGGTTAAAAACTTACAATCCCAGGCCTTGTAGCCGGTTTCTTGAATGTTGACGATACCCGGCTTTAGCGGGGGACAAGAATCGGGACCACAACAAACAGTTTCGTCTTCACAAGAACACACCTGGAACAGAACACAATAAAATTTCAATCGTCTGGAAGTAATCAAGAATAGAAAAAGACATAGGGAAGAAAAAAAGGTAAGGTAAAGAATAAATCTGGCTTCAAAGAAACTGGACGTCTTGCATAACGTTGAAATAGTTTCTGCCATTAAGGAAAATGGAGCTTAACACATTTAATCCTTTATTTGTTACTGTATAGATTGTATAGTACATCTAGTCGAGCGACAGACCAAATAAAAACTTTTTTTTCTGATTGCTTGCGATTTTTTGGAGCTCATTTTGAATATTTTGCGACCACATTAAAAAATCATACCTCCGAATTTTAATATGGAGATATACAAACTAATTATAGTATAGCCAATGAATTCATCTGTTATTTGTCGATTATGACATCTATTCGTAGGATTTATAAAAAAAAAATATTTTAAAATCGTAAACTTCTACGTAATTACTTAAAAATAAGAGTAAATTTGTCAAAATTGGCAGAAAAGCAATCTGAGGTATTTTGCATAGTGCCATATTGTGGTGGCAAAAAGCGCTCTGGTGCATAAAACATGTATAAATTTGATGATTTGTTCAAATCGTCTAAAACAACTTTGATGATATTTTAACGATCTCATCGGTGTTGGCGGATATAGAGAATTAAAATTAATTTTGATATTTAATTTTTGGGTAAATCAGAACTTTACCTGTGGATAAACACCATCTCCAGCTAACTGTATGGCGGACGTGCAGTTGGCGAAGTCTCTGCATTCTCCTGTCTCTCCTGTTTGTTTCACAGTGCAAGTATTCCCTAAAACAAAAATTAATTAATTCTTATTAAGGATTAACGATTTCAAGTAAATTTTAGGTTTTGCAAGAGTCTGTAATTGATAAAAGTTTCGATTTGAAAAATCTGTTAAAAAATGTTAAACTTTGTAGCAAAATGCCAAGCTTTTCCAAGGTAAACCAATATATTATATTCTGTTTGGACTAAATTTATGCTGCTTTATGGGACCGAACAGATACAATTTCGGATTTCATCTACAAATTCGATGAAATTCTTTCATTTGTTGAAAATAATCAAATTTACACGCAAAATGCGAGCCTTGGGGTCGGAAAATATACACGTTTTCTATGGTATCATAAATGAACTAATACCTAGATCGATATCTTCGGGCTTTTAGTACTGAACAGGTGTCAACACTATTTAACCATAAATAATGAAAAATAATATCAATTTCAAATTCTTGTCGTCACAAACCATCGACAAAGATAGAGGAAAGTTAAAAAAAAAGGTACTACCATAGACAATATAAAAACCTTCCCAATTTATTAGCCTAAAAAATATATTTTAAAAATAAAACGTCTGAAATGTCAATAGTACTTTTTTATTTTTGTATCAATTTATACTACATTTATATTTTACACAGTGGCGTACCGTGGGGGGGGCGGGGGGGGCGGCCCGCCCCGGGCGGCACTTTTGGGGGGGCGGCAAAATTTCACAATCAATAATCATCTTGTAAAAATTTGGATTGGGGAAGTCGCGGGTTCTATTCTCGCGTCAGGACTTAAAAGTTTTTTCTAGTTTATAGTTTCTTAACATCTTTCTTAAGTTTTATATACTGTTAAAATCAAAATATTAATGACAGACGTTTTGTTTTTATTTCTAACACATACATTATTTTTAAATAAAAATGTAAATGGCAACAGTATCATTTTAGCTCTAATTGATAGTCGATTTGTGTTTTATATTCGTGAAGCTTTGTGCGCCCTGCTGAAAGCGCACAAAAAAGTACACTTATACGATTTTCTTCCACGTATATATCACGGTGATATATTTTAAATTTATTATCACAGAAAAGTTAAATAGCTGACAGGTGTGTGCATACTTATTCGAATTGCAGTTATAAAATTCTAGATGCACACTATCTATGTGCTGCCAGAATCAAAGAAAAACCATTTTTATGTTCTCAGTGAAGTTTTAATTCACCGCATACATATTTAATTAAAAGCAGTTTTGTGTTCAAAATGTATAATTCCAGTTGTGGATTCATCTGACGACACATTTAGAAGGAAAACATTATATTATTTAAACTGCTTTATAAAATTCTTGCAGACAATTTATGTGCCGCCAGAATCAAAGAAAAAACATTTTCATGTTCCGAGTGTTACACAAGTTATGTGCCGCCAGAGTCAAATAAAAACCTTTTTCATGTTCTGAGTGTAGTTTTAATTCACCGCATACAGATAAAATTTAAGGCAGTTTTATTGTTCAGAATATAAAATTCCAATTGTGTATTCATCTGCTGACATATTTCGAAGGAAAACATAACTTTTTTCGAAGTGCAAATATAAAATTCTAGTTGCAGACAATTTATGTGCTGCCAGAACCAAAGAAAAACCGTTTTCACGTTCTGAGTGTAGTTTTAATTCACCGCATACAGATATCATTAATAAATATTTAAAAAAAAAATTAAAAAAAGGATCACTACCCCCCCCCCCCCCCCCCCCCCTCCCTGAAGAAGTACCTATATAGGGGGGGGGGGGGGGCGGCAAAATTTTCCTCCGCCCCGGGCGGCTGATACCCACGGTACGCCACTGATTTTACATTCACACAAGAAATATAAATCACACAAACACATTTTAAAGGTGTTAAAATATATTCATCACAAACCATATTTAGGATTATTATTCTTGCTGATTTCCAAAAACAAGATGTTCATTGTGATGTCTAGTGATGTCAATCTGTCTTGTGAAAATAAGACTTTGAAGAAAGGAGTTGCAATTATTGGATTACTAGCCGGTACCTGGCATGCGTTACTATGCCATTTAATTAAGAAATTGTTTCTCCCTGCGTGTCCTTCACCATTCGTCCCATTCCTGTCCAACGTCCCTTCCGCTTCAGGGAACACATTTGATTCTGAAATAAATATATTCATCACATTAACCAAAGTTCGCAAACAAAATATAGAATATTATTTCTTACGAAATATAAATACAGTTGTAGATACCTTCAAGGATCACTTTGACAGCAAAAGGCACTCTGCTGGCTTTAAGTAACACATTTGGTTCTGGTACTTTTATGCTGGACACTGCTGGTAGAACACGATCTAAAAACGAAAATAGATTCAATTCTAAGGCAAACAATGATAATTTACACAGTACCTACATTAGGAACACTGAACAAAAAGAGATTCTAACCTGTATTTTGGTGGCAACCACGTCCTACGTAAGTTTAGGTTTTCACTGGGTAAAGTCCGATGTTTTCCGATTCCAGGAAGATTAAGGGACGGCAGAGCATATTTTTTCACCGAACCGTTGGAATGTTTGCATTTGTATTCGAAATGGGACCCACAAACATATCCACAACTTCCCAAAATCGGATGAACAACGAAGTCACTTCTGCCAATTCTCCATGCACATTCCCTATAATAACTTTCGTTGTGCGTTAATTTATGTCGAATTGATGTCAGATCCTTGCAGCCTTCGACACTAGAACAGTATTTAGGTGGCATTTCAAAATATTTACGTTGGCGTTTGATTGTTTGGCCATGTGCTATTTGACATAATATAACCATAGATATCCCACTGCACACCACCATCACACCACTCAGTTTTTCTTTGGACTTGGAAGTCCGTATGAAGATTTCTATTGGTGGATCAAATTTAAAGATGGCAGAAATGATATTCTTTACGTCACGAGCCATAGACATTGATTTGGTCACAAAATAAGTCGGAGTTATACCCCCCTGTATGGTATTCATAGGACCGATTGAATGGGCCGTTTTCTGAGTGATTCCAACATATGGTGAGAGATGGCAGCACGGTGTTTACCGGTCCCGCTGTCATCTATTTGTCGACCAAATCTATGGACTGGCGTATATACGTATATACGCATACTATGATATTATTGAATATCATAGTATGCGTATCCCATGTGTCAAGTGTCCCACAGGTGCAGTGTTGCCGATTTGTGGGTAATTCCCCAAATTGCGGGGAATTCTTAAAAATTTTTAGAATTGGGTATTCTGTGGGGATTCTGGGCATTTTATGATTATCCAAACTTTTTGAAAAATATTTAAATTCGGTGGAAGATTTTGTAGTTTATTTTATGGCAGCATTGTAACATTTTTTTATTTCTACACAATAATAGTCGGGGGATTCCTGAAGTTCGGGACCCCAACTCGGAAGACACATGAATTTGCTTATCATAGAACTTCTACGATATAAGGAACCCTCTATTCTTGATTTATCCCTACATGGTCTGAATGTAGATGACGATGCTGAAAGTTGCTGGGCTAAAGTGTTTGGCCTATAAACAATACGGGACGATGCTTGTTCCCAAATTTAAAAATTGTAAAATACGTTTATTGCTCGTGTTGCCGTTCTCCAACGCTTCCGTTGAGAGGAAATTTTAATACAGAAAATAGAAATCGCCTTCATACATATACTGTGGTACGTGGTAGCATTAATGGCTACTCGAGAAGGGATTAAAAAAGAATGAGGAAGTTTGAAATATAATCTTTCAAACAAAATGTTAACCAAAAAAGCATGATGCAGTAATTGATGAAAGGAGGTAATTATTTTACATCACCCATATGTATTCTTATTTATTTAATGATGTAAATTGCTTATTAATTAACTTAACTTCACTGCTTACAATTTTAGGTCTCAATATCAAATAACAAAATAAATTTTTAAAATGGGTTAAGATTATATTGTCACACTAAAATACTACTTTATCTTCTTTTCTTCAACTAACTCTTTTTGTTTCATTTTAATTACTTGTCTTTTTCAGTTAGTTTCTCCTAGCAGTACCTGGCACACTGTGTATATGATTATATTACCATGTTTTTTATGTTTCCCTTTTTCCTACTAGACAACGGCACCCCATTTGAATTTTTTATTTTATTATTCATTTTGAATGTCATCATTTTTATTTAAAAATAAAAAATGCGGGTATTTTAGAACATAAGCAATGGCAACCCTTTCGAGGTGTCCATGCAGTCCGAACATTCAAAACAAAGAAATATTTTGAAAAAATGCTTCCTAAATATCGTTGCAGTGTCGAAGGCTGTGAGGATAGTGTTTCAGTTCGACACAGAGTACCTAACTGCGAAAATAATGAGAGTCGTGATGGGCATGGGCGTTGAGAATCGGCAGATCTGACTTGCTTATCCGATTTTGGGAAGTTGGGGTTATGTTTGGTTCCCATTTCACTAATAACTGCAAAAATTCCAATGGCACGTTAAAAAAAGACGCTTTGCCGACCCTTAATCTTCATGGAATCGGAACACATCGGGGTTTACCTAAAGAATACGTAAACGAACGTAGGATACCAAAATACAGGTGCGAATCTTTTGTTTGTTCAGTGCTCCTAATATACTTTGTAACTTTTCCCTAACTTCACCTAAAAATTGTATCTATTTTCGTTTTTAGACTTTATCCATATTCTACCTCGAGTGTCCAGCACGAATGGTGCCGTCCAAGACCACAATTACAATTTAAAAGGTATAAATAATGTCTTCTCTATACTCTATATGGCATCAACCTATTTTATTCATAGAGATAGATGCTGATTCACCGAGTCTTTCTTATTATAAAGATATTCAATACATTTATTATTTCTTCAAACACAGCAATTCCATTATTATTAAGATATTTAATATGACAGGCGCGTATCCGAGACGCGTGGTCGTTGTTCTTAATTTATTTTCTCTTTTATACTCTGCAGTGGTAGGATATAGATCATAGGATGAGGCTGGGTAATGTAATGAATTTTTTTTTGTTTCAGAACCAAACGTGTTCTACCTGGGCCGAGTACCGTGCGTTTTGCTGCCAAAAAAGTAGTGGAAGATTATACAGGTATACATCTGTATTTATATTTCATTAAAGGAGATAATATTCTATGTTTTGCTTGCGAACTTTGGTTAATGTGATGAATATGTTTATTTCAGAACCAAACGTGTTCCCTGGGCTGAGCAGCGTACCGTGTGTGAATTGCACTCTGTTATTACATTTCTCCAGACCTCTGCAGCCATACTCGGTCAACCATCGCCTTAGCCGCAGTAAGACGGATAGATTCATACATCCATCACTCTTGAACATATTGACCCCCAGATTCCTAACTACCCCTCTGTACATTTTTCCTTCTCAAAACTTCCTCCCTTTCCTTTTCCTAAAAAGACTCCACACCGCATCCCTAAAGATGACATAGGCCCCTAGAGAATTTTTTCCTCAAGGCCTCCCATGTGGGCTAAAAATCTATCCAAACACTTCCTTTTTTATTATTATTACTCATATTTTCATTAATTATGATTAAGTTCCTTCTAAATGTGTTTGCACATGATTGTATTTCCGTTTTTTTGTGTTATTCTGTATAAAGCAATAAATTAATACATGCAATTATGAGTTTTTCATTTTATTTTAAAAATAATTTTTGTCCAATGTAGTATCTTTTTTTTTTTTTTTAACTTTTCTATCCTTGTCGATGGTCTGTGACGTCACAATCGCGGAATGAGCATTATTTATGGTCAAATAGTGTTGACACCCGTTCCATACAAAAAGCCCGAAGATATCGATCTAGGTATTAGTTCATTTATGTGTCCATGAAATGAGGTGCCAATTTAGAACGCTTGATGAAATGAATCTATTTCGCTTACAAGTCTCTATCTTTGGGAAATTCGTGCCCACCCCTATTTCTACACATAGGAACACTACAACAGGTTGACGGTATTATTGTAATATTTAAAAACACTAAATTGCGTCAAACGGCCTAAAAAATGTATGAGATCTGACAGTTAAACACAAAAAGTTGGACCGGTAGAACATTAGCGCCTCTAGCGACCAAAATCTTGCGAAAACGGCCCATTGAAATTTTGGATTGATCCTTAGAAAGATTGTCTGAAGGCAATATACCCTTAATTTGATGATCTTTTGCAATGGAAAAATATTGCAAAAGATCATCAAATTAAGGGTAAAATGCGATTCTCATCTAAAATGGCCTCCGCTCCTTTCAACATCTCATCTCTTTTATGTCTGAACTCTGAAAAAAAAAACAAAAAAAAAAAATATATATATATATATATATATGTATATATACTTTTTATAGACAGATGGACGTTCCCGGATTACGAACAACTTGCCAATATTTGAAAATCTCCTACTATTACCACAGTAAGCGGAAAATGTTGCTTATCTCGTGATGGAGGACTTAGAATACGCGACGCCTGGGTGGGACCCAAACGCGATGCCAACTTAGCCACTGGCCGGTCTTAATTCACAAATTATGGCATGCTTGAAGGATGAAAGCCAGAAACATTTTAAGTGCTTGCAAAATTAATTTTATGTTGAAAAATAAAGCAAAAGTTACGTTTGTTTTTTTTAAATTTGAAAAATGAAATTTATCAAATGTAGACAAAATCAAATAGCACAAATGGTAGAATATGAGATGAGAAAAAAGGAATAACCGACTCAAAAATACCTTCATAATGTTTGTCTTCTGCAAAAACTATTGATAGAAAACAAAGAAGCGCGGTGACTTTTATGTACGACAACATTTTCAACGTGTATTAAGAACACCACCTATTTTTCAAGTGATGGTATTAAATAAATAAATGATAACATTTCAGCTAATCCGATTTAGGATGAAATGAAAAACAGGGCCAAAAATAATATTAAAAAATAGGTTTTTTAAAACTTAAAAAAAAAAAAAAAATAATTTAAAAATAGATTATTTTTCTTATTTTTACATCTTATTTTATTGATTCCATTGGTTCTGTTGACAAAAGGGCATATTTTTTTACTTTAAGTACTTAAAAATTACTTTCTCATAAAAACAGAGCCAAACAAACAGACATACTTAATATACCAAAGTGTAACTCTTCGTTTGGACCTAAGAGTATGGATAGTTTGGACAAAGAAGTTCTGAATTTTTAGCAGTAAAGTTATGTAATAAACTCCCACATATCAAACAAATTAAAACAAAAAAATAGCTAACATTAAATCTTGGCTGAAGGAACTATCTGAAAATAATGAACTTACATTGTCGAAGAAGTTTCTGGAAAACCTTATCCAAACCATGAAGTTAAACCATAGTAGTCGCTGAAAACTTATCCAAAGCATAGTCCCCCTCAGCACAGGATCTCCTAGTGAGGAGGACTACGAATATAATTTCTATTTTTTTATATAAACCTAACATGTTTCATATAAAAATGTAAAAAATAATAAATATATAGTTACAAAAAAAAAATTTTCAGGATTTCTACCGAAATGTAGCTGGTTTTCAGTTTCCTTTAATATAACAGATTTGAAAGAGAACAGAACAAAGATGTAATAAAAGAAGAGAGAAAAAAATGATGTCTTATATTATTATTATACTACTAGCCGTTAAAAACCCACTCCACAGATTTTTGATGCTAGGCCCTGCGGGCGGCGTTTCTTTGGGCTTCGCCCAGTTAGAGTGTTGGTAACGATTTTGTGAATGCGATAGGAACTGGTACCAAAAATAGCCAGTTCTCCGGATCCCACCGGGTCAAAGTAACAGCTATAGGTAATACAGCTGACGTCATATGTAATATATAGCCGCGTGGTATTATAATTCACAAAATAATCATATTATCGTCAATCTCTCCATATCCCGAAATTACAAATCCGTAGTACTAACTCCTGCTATGCGAAGCTGCTAGCTGTTAACGTAAGTGGCGCCATCTTTTAGAATTGCTTTAATTCAATTCTATTACAAAAGTACATTTGTATACAAACTCCACATACGAAAACGGTTTTGCGCAAGGCGCGGTGTCATTCTTAGCCGGATTCCTATATTTAAACCGTACAGTCGCAAGCCTATTAATACTGTTTGATTATACTAGTGAGTTCCAGGCATGCGTTGCAATTACATTAAAAAAAATCTCTCTGCGAGTCCTTTCCTATTCGTCCCCTTTCCCCTCCCACATTTCCCTCTACCTTTCGCTTCCACTCGTTCTGTGACAGTTAGCCGAAACTTATCCACTACGACGGAGGCTGGGTTAAAATTTATCAATCGTCTGTCGGAATATCTCTTCCCAATTGTTGACTGTGCTCGCAAATATTGATAACTGATCACAGATAATGATAAACCTAGGGTTTTACCAATCGACTACGCTAGACCTCGGAGCTGTTAAAAATGTTGTTATTTAATGAAAACTAGGATTTTTATATCCATTGGTTTTTTTAGAACAACCTGTACGTATCTATAAATATTTTTGATACTTAACAACAGAGATGTCAATTTTTGATCGATTATCAAAAATTATTTAAAATACCTATAGGTACTAATCCGCTTATTTTTTAATTAATCAAAATCAAGATTAGATAAAAATTAGTATTTTGTTTTTTAATTATTTTTAATCCCAACACCTGTTTAATTACTTCTGTATTTAATACGTGACTATTTACACTTGGGGTGACCTATGCCAACACCATTGTCATAGGTCACCCCAAGTGATTTGCTATTATCTGTGACTCCGCAGGGTTGACCTGTTTCATGGTGTGAGGATTGTATAAGTCTTGGTGGCGAATGCGCCTGTCCACCTACTGTGTGGCGGGCTGGATTTGGAAAAACTGGTTGACGTAGATCTTTTTGCGTGTCGAGCCCTGACTCTTTGGTCTCATCGCCTTGCACTGCAGTGGAAGGAATGGATTCATACGTTTGTCATTCCTGGACACACAGATCACCAGATTCCTCCTCACCTTCACCCCTCATATCCTTTTCGTTCCTTTCTTTAAAAAAAAACCTCCACGCAGCATCCCTAAAGATGATATTTTCCTGTGGAGCTAATGTAAAAAAAGCATTTTTGATTTTAAAGTACTTTTTATCTTAAACACTACTTACTTCTTTAACCCCTCAGGCGTCGACCACATTTTTCTGTTAGTAGGTTAGAATATTTCGTCCTTACATTATTAGCCAAATAATATAATTAATAAGATAATTTTTTACCCGTACTTAACCACTCGAGCGATTTAAAACTTTCGCATCCGATTGCTCGTGATTTTTTAGAGATCATTAAATATTATAAAATCGTTAACTTTAAAACCCTAAAACTCGTAAAAAAATGTGATCCAATTTTGGACGGCTGTCAATCGCAGGAAAATAAAAGTATTTTACGTATTTTGACCTTAGTCGCTCCAGTGGTTAAATTTCAAGAACTACATTGCTGATTTCAGAATTCCCCCCCGCGTCACAATGTGCCAAAAAACCGAATCCCAGTCAACATAAGTGTTTACTTTTATGACCATACCCCCACTCAAAAGTACACACTTATTATGTTGACCGGCAAAAACGACATGGTGTTTTTGAAAAAATTATGGAGGTAGAAATTAACCAAAAAATTGGCCAAAAGCATGCACATAGCAACATTGTTACCAAATGAGTAAATGAGGTTTTTTTCCGAGGGGGAACTTTATTTTATTATCATTTTATATGACAACACTGGCCGATTCTACAAACCGTTGATATCTATGGTTTGTTGAATATAAATCGGTGGAAATTCGTTTCGATAATGGTCGTTATGATTTTTGAAACCTTGGATTGAAATCATGAAATCTGAGTAAGTAATGTTTGCTTTAATCCATTTTTAGTTAATTCATTTATTGAAAAAAAAAAACATCGCGTTTTTTGTCCACATTTCAAATTTATTTAGGTGCCTGGTTGCCAGCGCCGTGGGTGTCAATACGTTTATCATTTTGAAACCGTATTGTGTTATTTTCGTTTTTGACAACTTCAATGTTTCGTGATTAGATTTAGCAAATATTATTAAAAGAAATACTATCTTTCCTTACATAAAAAAATGGCCATCAATATTGTCATCAAAACCTCAGTTTGACAGAAACGTAGGTATCTTTATTACATGTGAATAGCTTTTAAAAAAAATTTCTGTCAAACTTTAAGGTTATGTCGTGTTTTTAATTTTGCTGTATTCAATATATTCACTACATTCTTATTATCAAACTTTGGTAAATATTCCACCTAACTGCATAATAATATTTGTACGATTTTTATAGCGCCATTTTTGTGAAAAATCAGCTTGAGTACTGTTAAAATTTATACCATATTTCTATAATGCTCTATCTCAACGGTTGTGAACTTTTTTGAGCCTGCGTACCCCTTGACTCTTACTACATTTTTTTGTACCCCGTACCCTTTATCTATCTTGTGTAGATGTGTAATGAAAGATTTGTTTCATTTGTAATTTTTGAAGTAAAACTTCTTTACGCACGCTCGACACTTGGGGGTAAAATGATGCATACGTTATGAAACGTTGCGAAAAAATGTGACACATTACGAAAAAATGTGAAACGCTAATCAATATGAAACGCTTATCAATGATATAAGTTGAGTTGAGTTGAATTGAATTGAGTTGAGTTGAGTTGAGTTGAGCTGAGAGCTGAGAGCTGAGAGCTGAGAGCTGAGAGCTGAGAGCTGAGAGCTGAGAGCTGAGAGCTGAGAGCTGAGAGCTGAGAGCTGAGAGCTGAGAGCTGAGAGCTGAGAGCTGAGAGCTGAGAGCTGAGAGCTGAGAGCTGAGAGCTGAGAGCTGAGAGCTGAGAGCTGAGAGCTGAGAGCTGAGAGCTGAGAGTTGAGAGCTGAGAGTTGAGAGTTGAGAGTTGAGTTGATGGGGATGTTGAGGGGATGGGGATATTTTTATTTCTGTTATTGTTATATTGTTAACCTTTTAAATGCCAGTAGGTAGAAGTGTAGCTGTTCACAGCAGGCCGTGAACTTTTAATCAAAATAAATCTTATTTAAAAAATAAAAAAAAAACCACAATCAAAAAAAAAATTAAAATCATCCCAAAAGATCTCTCTGTGTGTTCCATATTTTAAATTAATAAAAAATGGGACATGTATGATACAGAGGCTCAAAAAGAGCGAGAATACTCGCTATTTTTCTATGGCCGGCCTGCTGGGCACGGCCAAGAATGCGAGATATCTCGCTCTTGGCACAGAAGCGGTTAATGGACGGCATAAGTTAGTGAAGTTTTACTTCAGTCGTGTGGTCTAAAGAGCACTCGTTTTTTTTTTAATACTCTCATTATTACATGAATTTAGAAATCAAGTCACACAAATACAATTAATGCAAGTTTATACAGAGTGTAACAAGACTTCAGGCACTTTTAACCAGTGATTCTAATAGCGTGCCACGATATTGCTTATATTACCTATACAGATATTGCACAGGTACTCCAAGGGGAATGCATACCACAAGTTGAAAAATACTTCTATATTTTATTACTAATTACAGACTAGACAAACTATTATAACAACTTATGATAAAACTGAATGTACAAATTATTCTTTTCACCAAAAAAATGTAAATTTTTTAGTATTATTTCATTCGCCATTCTAGGGATGGCCCTGTATCACCACTGTATAACACGTCTGCCCTGATGATGGACATCGTAATGCTGTCCGAAACATTGGCTAAAGACGGAGGTAGCGCAACACGGCATAACATATCAAAAATAAATAACGAAAACACTGCATGTAGTTTATTAGAAAAATTTAGATACAGTTTGCATGCAGAGTACATAATTGGGAATCGTCATTGGAAATGCTATTATTTAATCCTGGTATTTGTTTTAATAATACATATGTTCTTTAATGAATTTGTTTAGGAAAGCAATGACAAATTTTATGAAGGGGGGTATAATAGTACAATAATTTGATCAGAATATTTATCTTCCTAAATGTGATTCTTCTCTCGGTAAGAGACAGATTGATGTGTAAGGCTTTGCATTCTATCCAATGAGAAAAGTTTGATTGAGAGGGAAAAACCAGACAAAACCGGAAATACGTCATTTATAAGTAAAATTTTAGACTTTGACCCTTTTCCACAAAAAATTATAAATTGATTTCAAAAGACTGTTCTTTTTTCTAGTAAAGCGATATTTAAAATTTTGAGAAAATATGTTTATTTTTAGTATCTACAATAAGGTTTTACCGTAGGTAGTTGGTAGATTTGGTCGAATTTTCAAACAAAATTTTGTATTATACGACATACATTTCATATAGTATAATCATGCAGTAAAATAAATCAATAAATTATCTGGGAAAGCTATGTTTCAGAATTTTAATTTTAGTTTAAATAAAATCATTTTAAAAAAGATCGGCACATGTGTTTTGTGACGAAAATACTTCAGTTTATCTTTTTATTTATGGTCTTACAAACTAATATATTTAAAAAAAATACATTCTTATTTTGCTTAGACATTATTGAAAAATTAAAAATACTCATGATCAAAAAATAATTACATCAGTAGATAATTTTAATAGTTTTATCATCACGAATTTGAGCATTTTTGAATTGTGAATAAATAATTTTCAAAGCAAATTGTGAATGAAATAAAATCGATTTTGAGTTATTATGTTAAAATGCTGTTATGGAGAATAATTAATCTTTCTCATTGGAACTGCCCTGCACATTTGCAAGGATACGAACGCAAGATCATCGATCGACGAAATTTAAATTCTCGGCTGCTGGTTAATGGCTCTTAAAATGTATTATAGGCATGATCGGTTGTGATTACTCATTGCTATCAATAATAGATACCTATGTGATAATTTGTTTTTATTTCAGAATGACAATCAAAGTACAAGATACATGATTATATTTGTAGATTAAAATATTGTCAATTTTTTATTTGCCAATGATGAATTTAAACAATTTAAAGATCCAGAACATTGCAAAAAGTGAACTTTTAGAGGAATATTTTGATAATTTGCAAAAAGAAATTGTCGAGAATGAAGTCAAAATACAAATGAAAGGTAAGCCCTCTTCGAATTTCATAAATCCTCGATTTTTTTTGCTTAGTGAACTGTAGAATGCCATGATTCACTCCCTCCTAGGGGCGTAGCTATCGCCGTATCAGCCGTATCAATGATACGGAGCCCCCGGGCTACAGAGGCCCCTAACGTGTGTAAGCAAAAATTTGTAAAATGTTATCCACAATGTCACTTAATCTCGTTCTTCCAGGGAAAAAAACATATTAAAATGTCATATGTGCCCATAGAGTTTTCACTTCAGAAATGACAAAAGTAAAAAAAAGCAATCTCTTTTTTTCGTGGGTTAAGCGTGTGCCCAAAAGTTGGCAACATCCTACATTGGTTATAACCAATGTACAATGACAAACCATGGGAGCAATATTTATTACACTGTAATTCAATACAATCTCTTGTTCTTCTGATTATTTAATGGCTAATTAGTTTGATTTGTGAAAAGAATGAGTGAAAGGAAAAGCGATTATCCCAGTGGAGCTTTGAAAAGAAAAAGTAATCAGAAAAGGGAGGAGGTTATAAAAAAATGCCCAAAATTTTTTCATTTTTTCAGCAATCATCATCTGTGAGGGATTTAGATTGCAATGGTAAGTACTACCTATTTATCCACCAGAAGCGAAGGGTAATTTTGTTTTTTGAAAGAACAAGTGCAACCTTCTTTTTTATTTTATTTTTGGCAGAGACGGTTTACGATTAGTTCCCGTGAGCACTTAAGCCATAGGCCCATTGTACTATCTCCCATTTTACCTCAATCCTTTAACAACAACCCAGTCCCTTTAATAAAGTTCACCAGAGTTGTTATTGGGAATGAAGCTGCATCTTCTGGTTCGACAATGTGTCTTCCCAGGTCTCATTTCCCATCTTCACTCATCCTTGGTTTCCTGAAGGCCCCACGAGGGAAGAGGGCTTCATCTCTCCACTCCTTAGTTCCCCGAAGGCTCCACGACGGAAAGTCTACCTCCCCTTGGTTCCCTAAAGGCCATACAAGAGAAGAGTCCAACCCACCTTGGTTCTCCGAGGGCCCCAGGAGGGAAGAGGACTTCATCTATCTTCTTCATTCCTCCTTGCTTCCACAAAGGCCCCAAAAGGGAAGAGTTCACAGAGATGGTCACATTTCTCCTCTTCACTTCAACATGGTTCCCTGAAGGCCCCACATGGGAAGAGGACATCATCTCTCCACCTTACTCCTCCTTGGTTCCTCAGAAGGCCCCACGCTGGAAGAGTGCCCTTCCCCTTGGTTCCCTGAAGGCCCCACAAGTTCATGAAGGTGGCCTCAGCTCTCATCTCCACGGCTTCTCTTCTTGGTTCCTCCTATAGGCCCCAGGAAGGAAGTCCACAGAGGTGGCCTCAGCACTCCTAGGTTCTCAAAAGGCCCCTAGTTTTCAAATGGTCCAATTGTTTGTCCCACGAGTTACCAGGGAAATAGAAGGTCCACTCCAGCAGAGCCCCGAGTGCTGGAGTAAGGTCTAAATACTCCGAGATGCGACCTTGTTTCTCGGAGGCACCGTTCGTGACACTGTTCCCCAGGACATTCAGCCTGAGCACGGTAGCTCACACCTTGGCTTGGGATGGCTATTGCAGGTTTGTGTTTCCACTCCCTGAGCGATGGGTTCGCCACACTCCCTTGGAACCTTCAATACATGAAAATACCTGATCACGTATTGTACCGAGCAATGATAAGGGCCCCAACTAATTTGGATACAGGGCCCTTCCAAGGCACGCTACGCCACTGCTCCCTCCCACGTGATGGTATCAATTTACTTAATCAATAATGCTAGTCTCACACGAGCGTTATACTTTCATGTTCCTATGAGGTGTACCAGTCACACTATGCTTCTTCATATAGAAACCAACAACACTTAAGCAGCAAATAACTCACCAATTACTCGCACAATCACAACTTATACCCACTATGAAAAATTACTACACTTGGAAATTTTTCACACTTCCTTGCAAACATACAAAACAAATTTATTAAATTTCTTAGCACGATCATAATTATTTTTTAACTGTTTACACTTCAATTTTCATAAATCTTTTATTATTTTTCAAACACTTTCTTCCTTTTTATTTGGGAGGCAGATATGGGTACCGCTACTCTGGGAATCATTTATTGGATAACCAACACCCCTGCCATAGGTCAACCCAAAGGGTGCCCTACGTTTTTTTTTTTTACTTTAGCTCAAAACACGAGAAGGCACTCAGGAAAATAATTCCCCTCAGGGCCTATGTCATCTTTGGGATGCTGTGTGGAAAGGAAGGAGAGGAAGGTGGGTAGAAATCTGGAATCAGTGTGTCCAGGAGTGATGGACATACATGAATTGAAGGACTCCCTCAACCATTCTCTCAGTTGGTGGGCAGAAGCATCCACCGCCAAGACCCAGACAAACCTCACTCCATGAACCCAGACACCCCTGCTAAGTCACCAAATGTAGCAAACCACTTGGGGTGACTAATGGCAGAGGTGTTGGTTACCTTTGGTTTCCGGGTGCCCGGGTTCATGGGGTGAAGTTGGTCTAGGTCTTGGGCGGGGGATGCGTTTGCCGAATCATTTTGACCTCTCCAGCAAGACTCGACTCATTGCACTGCAGTAGGAGAAATGGATGCATACATTTGTCACTCCTGAACACATTGACCCATCCCTCATTCTGTTTTCCTCCCCAGAACTTCCTTTTCATAAAAAACCCTCCACACAGCATTCGCAAAGATGTCAGGCCCTAAGAGAATTTTTTTCCATAGGAGATAATGTAAAAAAAATAAAATAATTACTTTTTGGCGCTCATCTGAGACTAGCATAAAAGAAAGCGGTAACATTGTTCAGAATTTTTCAGCTGCTGACGAGGAGATAATTGAAGATACAAATGAACAAGGACCGTACTTTACGGACCAGCAGGGCCATTTCTACTTCCAAACAAACCCCGATTCTCAATCAACCCTCCTAACGGAAGTCGCTATCGATGATGGAACTAGTCAAGATGTTACCAAGATTGATGGCAATGAAGAAGTATGTATTATTGGAAATTATATCTCTGTGCATGCCACTTTTTTTATTTTTTTTTGTTTTTCTTTATTTTTTCCCAATAATTTACCAACATAAGGGAACGGATGCAGCCCATTTCAAACAAAACTTAATTTTTGATTTGATACCAAAATATTTTACCAAATAGAAAAAGTGGAAGATACTCTCAGTATCGCCCTGGTGTAAGACCACCATTCAGAATTGAAACGTTGCTTGAAATGGCTTTAGCCGTGTTTGATGACCATATCTGAATAGCCAGTTACTTCCCCACCTTCCTCTTCCACATCTCCTTCTCATCCCCACTTCCTTCAGCCTCATAACATACTCCAATTGGGGATGCCATAGTCTCACTGGCACCAGACGATTTAAAACTTTTTTCTCGGATTGCTTGAAATTTTTTTGGTAATCATTTTGAATATTTTCCGCACACATTAAAAAAAATCATACCTCATGATCAGACATACAAACTGATTATAGTTCTATATAGCCAATGAATTCGCCTACCTTTTGTCAGTTTTCACATATTCGTAGGATTTATAAAAAAAAAAATATTATAATATCGTAAACTTCTACTTAATTACTTACAAATAAGGGAAAATTTGCCAAAATTGGCAGCAAAGCAATCCGAGGTATTTTAAATAGTGCCATATTGTGGCAAAAAGCGCTCCAGTGGTTATACAATACACGTAATATTGGTGATGTCAAGGCTTTCGACCTGTGTACGGATTATATTCCAAGCTGTGCTAAGCTCGACATTCCAAGCAAGCCAAGTTATAACCACTGCTTTACCGGGCCATAGAAATATGATGTGTTCCCTCCCAGGTCTTTATGTCAGATGTTTTATTTTCAGATAAAATTAAATAATGAGTCGAGCAACCAAGCGTTGCTGATTCCTGATCAGGTATACCAAACGATGACCGTTATACCATCGGAAGCTGCCAACGGAGATGTCGGCTATGTGCTCATCGTTCAACGGCAGGACGAGCAGGCCTCAGAACAGTGTGAAATCAATGGCTCCCAGCCGGATTCCAACCTCGTGGTGTGCGACTTTAACGAGAACGAGGAATTGGATAATACACACAACATGATGGATGAAGATGATGATAAGTCGAAGATAGTCAAGTGGCCTTGGAAGAAGCCCCAGTCTGGAGTAGCTGCACATAAGTGCACATACTGCGACTATGCTAGTCCTAAAAGGTATTTTTAAATAATCATTATCTTATCATACACCAGCTGATCCGGTCACGCGTTGATGTGGCTAACGAAACACAACGCCATTTACTGGATGGTTACCCAACCTTTATAACCACGATAAATTAACTCACACCGCCATCTGTTAATTTGCATACAATTCAAATCCACACTGCCCGCTTGCCAGCCCGTTCGTCCACCACATACAGACATTCTCCTTTATATTTCAACCAATTTACATAAAACCTTGAAAAATTATATACCCTTAACCTTCCGTATGAATCATTCTATCTATTGGTGAAAATCGCATGAAAATCTGTTGAGTTGTTTTTGAGTTTATCGCGAACAGACAGACAGACACGGCAGAGGTTTTTAATTTATAATATATAGAGATGACTATAGTCTGTTAATTTGTGGCCTCAGGTACCTGCTCTCCCGGCACATGAAGTCTCACTCGGAGGAGAGGCCACACAAGTGCTCCGTGTGCGAGAGAGGATTCAAGACTTTGGCTTCTCTCCAGAACCACGTCAATACTCACACCGGCACCAAACCTCACCGCTGCCGCTTCTGCGAGAGTGCCTTCATTACCTCAGGTTAGTGAACAACCAATTTAAGATACATTCCTATTGCACTTTACATGCAGATTATTAGACTTAAACAAAAATTCTCATTTCATCTTAGGAGGTATTTTTGACACCAGTTTTATAATTAAGTTACCTCGAGAGTGTTTTCTCTTGGGGTAAAAATAACCTCGTCGAATTTAATTTTTCAAAGACCCAATTATGTCTGATTATGTCTCAATGGAAGCAATCTTCCGAACAGGCCCTCCATTGATATGCTTGGTGTAAATCTAATGCTGAATTCAGACGATTCATTTATCGTTCATTTCGTCATTTCATTCCGCCTCTTTCTCTCGAAATGACCAGTCTGAACACGCGATGAAACGAAAGTGAAGAGAGACAGTGCCGAATGAAGCGATCCAACAATGTTGGATCGCTTCATTCGTGCACTTTTCACTTGCAACCGGAATTAACATCACGTGACGCGAATGATGTGTGTGAACAGTCTTTCACTCCCGAATTAGTCGGCCGAGAATGTTCTGGCGTGGCCGGAGCGGCATAAATAAATTATTTTTAAAATAACTCCTACACGTCTCATAGAAATCGTTGTTTCTCCCTTCCCACCATAGTGCAAAATATGATCTAAACGGTATTGGAAAGAGAAAATAACACTCTATATATTCAATCTAAAAATTAACCACAAAATAATATGAATGTACACTTTTATGGAACCAAAGTTTCCGATCGAAATTTGAAAAAAAAAAAAGAAAATTTGTTAATTTTTTATAAATTATTTTTATATGAAATAACGAAAAAGTGAGGTGACAAAAACGTTTATAATTCATTTGTCTAATAAAATAAGTTTATGTTTTTATTTATTTTTTGTTACCAGTAGTTTTATTTATAATAAACGCAAGGAGAGCCATTTTTAAAACTTTTAAAAGTTTACATTAAAAATAATTCTATTTAAAAAATTACATGGTTATTTCTAATAATAAATTTTGGAAGCATATTTCATCACCTTTTGAAAACAGTTTTTAGTTTTTGGATACGTTAATAAATATTCCATTTATATGGATTTTATTGCAAGCCGAGGCCTATTTTGAAATAAAAAAATTTTCATGGTGCAAAAATACTGGTAGATATCATTTTTCAGGTTATTATTTAACCATATGATCATTTTATGGTGTTGATATTTATTTACGTTTACAAGAATCGCCAATTTCTCGTAATTTAGTTCGACGTTATCAGAAATGTCAATTTGAAATCGTAAATATGCCGTCAGCGCCGACCTACGCGTGCGACCAATATTTATGCGTGCGACAGCGCTCGACAACTTTGTAGTGAGAATGTCGAGTGAACTCTTATTTCGAAGGAACCGTCTGAACACGCGGTGAAACGAGAATGGAACATTTCATCGAGTAAACCTTCTTCCGAGTGAAACCTGAATTCACCTTAAGTGACGAGCTCATGTACGGGGGCTTGATCGAAGTCAAAGTAAAGTTAGCCTCTCAGAAACTGGGCGTACTGTACAGGGCCTGCAGATACTTTAATAGTACACAACTGCTAACTCTGTACAAATCGCAAGTGCGCCCTACGGTTGAATTTGGCAGCCACCTCTTGTCTGGGCTCCAAAATACCTAAAAAAAAAAAATTTACAGAAACGTGCGGTCCGTTTGATAGATTCTCCCATCTTAATATGGATTGCAATCTTTAGAGCACAGGCGTCAGGTGGGAATGCTGTCCTTGTTCTACCGGTATTACAGTGGAAGATGCTCAGAGGAACTAGCGTCATTGATCCCCCGGCACCGTTGCATAGCCGGTAAACATGCGCCCAACATTTGTACATAGTTGACATTAGTCACATGAGAACGGGTCGTTTCTTTGACTCGTTCTTGAGTTCAACAGCTCGGCTGTGGAACGATTTGTCGGCCTCTGTTTCCTCCCTACTACAACATGGGTCTCTTCAAGACCCATGTTCACTCCTTCCTCTCCTTAAAAAGACCCTTCACATAGCATCTTCAAAGATGACAAAGCCCTGAGCGAAATTATTTTCCTCAGGGCCTCCGGTAAAGTAGATTTTGAGTTATGAAGTACACGAACTTCAAAAATTTGTTTGCTAGAAAATCAATTTAAAGTTTTTTTATATTCGAAATGTACTAGAATCGAGGTTGAGGCCCGGTCGCTTGAAATATCTATCTTCTTTAGTTTTGTTCCGTTTTACTTGAAATTTTGACACCATACTCTCGACATGTTATTCATTCAGAAAAAAACAATAAAAAAGGGTTTTAAAACCTTACCTCTCCCCCCCCTTCCTTAACAACAACCTTTGATTTAATTTTTTTTTCTTTAAGAATATATTTTTTAAAAATGTTATTTACAGTGTTCTATATATTCAGTGTCATTACAAGAATATTTGACAGTTAAATGTTTTGTTGCCAGCCTACAAATTTTGTAGTTCCACTTTTAATATTTTCTACTCTTAATTGACAGACTATATATTTTGGCAGGTGAACTGATCAGACACGTGCGCTACATACACACCCACGAAAAGCCGCACAAGTGTCAAGAGTGCGATTACGCGTCCGTGGAGCTCTCCAAGCTGCAGCGGCACGTTCGCTGCCACACGGGAGAGCGCCCCTATCAGGTACGCTCTCATCCTCCATATTTGTCATTTTTCAGGAGAACTTTTTGTTTTTTTTTTTTTAACATTAGCTCTGCACAGGAGGCCTCGAGGAAATTTTTTTCCTCAGAACCTATGTCATCTTTGGGGATACTGCATGGAGTCTTTTTAGGGAGGGAGGTACTGAGAAGGAAAAAAGTATGAGGGGTGGACACACTGACCCCCAGATTCCTACCCACCTCTCATACCCACTTCCTTCCCAGAACTTCCTCTTCTTTCTTTCCTTAAACCCTCCACACAGCATCCCCTAAGATGACATAGGCCCTAAAGAAAATTATTTTTCTCAGAGCTTCCTTCGTGGAGCTAATGTAAAAAAAATGCTGAGTCCGTTCTACTACAGGTATTTTAATGGTGCCTGCTCTAAGGAGTTAGCATCATTGAACTTGACGGACAGCATATCACCTCTTAACTGATAACGTTGGCTTCATAAGAATGGGTCGTTTCTTCAACTTGTTTTTGTATAAGTTGGCTCGTTTTGTGGAACGATCTTCGGTTATTCCTCGTTCTTGTAATCCGTATTAACCCGCTTAATAAATCCCTTTCTGCAGCCCCTGCGTTAACCCGCCTAACAACGCTGCCCAACTGGGTGGTGACATAGTTCTCTTGTCTTTACACTGTGCAGCAGGGTCGGTCTTGTGAGGTCACATCTCTACATATTATAAAACAAAGGCCTCTGCCTCGTCTGTCTGTCTGTTTGCAATAAACTCAAGAAATACTGAATGGATTTTCATGCGGGTTTCACCAGTAGATATAGTAATAGGAAGGTAATGAGGAAGGTTTAGGTATTGTCAAGGTGATTTCAATATTACCTGTGGAGAATGTCTGTATGTGGTGGACGAGCGGGCTGGCAAGCGGATGGTGTGGATTTGATTTGTATGCAAATCTACAGTTTCATGCCGAGGTTGATGAAATTTTGCACATGTGACCTTCAAAACAAGAGGAAGATAACTGTCTACATTTGATTTGGAAAACTCTGTGTAAAGCCCGGGCATCGCTGGGGACTTCAGCTAGTATAAAATTTAAAAAAAAAACTTGCGTAAAATTTTTTAGCTCATTAAACTTCTTTATTTCAGTGTGATCATTGTACATACGCCTCTCCCGACAAGTTCAAACTGAAGCGCCACATGAGAACTCATACCCACGAGAAACCGTACGAATGTGATTACTGCAACAAGCGATTCACACAATCCAACACCCTGAAGGCGCATAAATTGATTCACAAAAGTAAGTTTTATTTTTTACTAGCTGATACCCGGCATGCGTTGCAATGGCATTCAAATAAATTTCTCCCTGCATGTCCTTTTTCGTGTATCACCGTTCCCTTCCACCTTCCCAGCCTTCCCCCTCCCTCGTTCCTTCCCTCTCCGCGAACCCCACTTCTTCCCCCCGCCTTTCCTCCCTGCCGCTAAAATATATAAAATACACACATTTTCATTTATACAAATTTCATAACGCCAGAGCTTGCCATTATATACAGCCTATGTTACTCGCTGATAATGTAGCTTTCTACCGGTGAAAGAATTTTTAAAATAGGTTTAGTGGTTTAGGCGTGAAAGCGTAACAAACAAACACACTCACTTTCGCATTTATAATATTAATATATGTAGATTACTTTCAAATTTTAAAGTAAAATCCATGTGGACCCGCATTTCAATCGGAATGTACAGAAAATTTAACTAACCGAATGGAATGACCTAGTTGCGCCATCCTTTTATCCAATTTCAGAGAAATTCCTGTGTGCGTGAGTGCCATCAAAAGTTGATAAAATGCATTGTCATCGACAATGAGTCTATCTGCCGAGTTTCAGCTTGATCGGGTGTCGGGAAGTGGGTTAATATCCACTTCCGAGATTTGCATTCATTCATTCCTTCATTTACGAAAACAAAATTGAAATTCACATAGATGTATTAAAATTCGGGAGGCGGATACGGGTACCCCCGCCCTGGGAACCATTTATTAGATAACCAACTCCGCAGATCACCTTAAGTAGTTCGCTACGTTTGGTGACTTAGCAGAAGTTCATGGGGTGAGTTTGTCTAGGTCTTGGCGGCAGATGCATCTGTCCACCTTTTGCATGACGGGTCGGATCGAGAGAGACTGGTTGAGGAAAATTTTTGATGCCATTTTACTTGAAAAAAAAAACTGCGTCGATCTGTATACTCAAAGTGCATATATTATGAAAATTTAAAAGCTAACCCCCTTAAAAAAACCACTGTTTTTCCCGGAAGTCCGACCATAAATTAATGTAAGTGATGGAAAATCCGACGTTTTTTGATAAAATTCGGGTTACTCCCTTTAACCCGGGCGTGTCCAATGTTTTAGTTTTTATTTACTATGAAAAATTACACGGTTACGTCAAATAGTCTTTCCGTGTTTTAGGAAACATTTCCGCTTATGGCAAACGGCTGACTAAAGTTTTAAGTTTTATTTGGTTACATTAATCCTATAAGTTGTGCCGCATCGAAAAGTTTTTAGTAACATCATTTTGTAAGTTTAAAAACGTACCCCCAATTTGGCTTCGCGTACCCCCAGGGGTACGCGTACCACAGGTTGAAAACCACTGGTCTAGATCATCCCATTGTAGAATTTCTTGGTCTGCCGACCAGCAGCCTGGCAGTTTTTGGTGTATGATTTTTTTAAAGTTTTTTTATTATTTATAAAAATATATATTTACTTATTCTTTTTTCCTATTTTTAATTCAACATGATTTTGAAAATTTTATTTTCAGATTTAAAAAAAAAATGCGATAGCAAAGATAATAAAAAATAATTCGAGTGTTCCGAGTGCTCCGATCAGACGGGCGAGCCTTTCGACGCGAATGAACTTACGAACCCGACCGCGGTGCTCCTCACCACTGTCACCTGCATAACTTAAATATCATTATACCTATATATAAAAAAAATTATGTGTAGTCCTTGTAATATTGCCTAATAGTATACAAGTTGGAAGTTTGAAAAACCGCCGCGCCACCACCGTGTCTTCCGAACCCCGTCCGTCCCCTCAATGCATCGCTGGTTGCACAAGAAACAAAACGAGCTTCACGAAAATGTCTGTCCTTACTCTCCGGATGGTGGTCGGAGATTGGCGCGTGACTAAGCAGATCCCCCTCCCCCCCTCCACCGATCCCAACCGGTCCGATCGTGTTGCGATGTGAATTCACCTCAGTTGCAACATGATCGGACCGGTTGGCATCGGAGGAGTGGGAGTGGGAGGAGGGGAATCTGCTTAGTTAGTGTTTCCAACATTGGAACAAATAGTATTTGAGTATTTTTTTTTAAATTACGAGTTATCATTATTTTAATAGAGCTTAAAAACAAAGAAAAATGATGTGCATTACTCCATTTCTGAAAAAAAATGTCAGTTGCGAGCAGTATTATTGCCATCGATATGAAAAAAACGTTATTTAAAAAAAAATTTTTTTTTTTTATTTATTTATTTAATATTTGTGTGTTTTTACTATAATTATACTTTTTTTTTACATGTTAAACAGATTTGTAATATTAATGTAATAAAAGCCTTTCCTCACCATAAAGAGACAAGGCTCTTGTGTTTGGTGAGTGAATTCATACTCGATTATGTTATCAATGTTATCATTTGAGTAGGTGAATAATAATATTGCAATAACAATAGATATAGTAAGAGAAGCTTGAGATGTATCAATTAACAGATTTAAATGAAGAGAAATATTAATAATAGTAATGTAACTCTTACAGTTAAAAGAATATTTCGCCGTACTTTCCGTTACAAAATTAATTTTGTAATTTAAATTTGGTAACATCAACTAATTGTAAGTCTGATTCCCTTTGAAGAGGCTACACCATGATTTTAAGAGCTACAAATAATACAAAAGAGGTTACGCCCTTTTGCCTTTCCGTAAATTGATCGCACACCGAGCTTCTCATACAAGATATTGTTGGTTACAGCCAAGCAATCATAAAATTTGTCATGATAATAATTATTAAATTCGAATAATTATTCTCGTGACCTATTTAACTTTCACCTGGCCGCTCGTGTTATTTGTTGAACCGCCTGTGGTTTTATTTTTGCGGGTGGCAACATTAGTTTCTAGTTTCCGGCACTTTTTGAATATCCGCCGTTACGGCAGCCGACGGATATTCGACTCGTCAATTAGGTGTCAGTTTTACAAGTTTTTAACATGGGATAATCCCTTATATTGTTATTTTATTATTTAAAACCACGAGCCGGATCATTAAAGATGATTTTTGATAAACGCGACCCGGAGTAATTAAGCGGGCGTTACGGCTGTCGGTGGGAGAATGACTTGTGCCACGCGATGTTCGCATTGAGATAAATCCGCGTAATCGTTTGTCGAAGAGTGACATGAAACGCGACGGAACACCTTTGTGCCCTTGCCTGCCGTCTGCCTCGAGTAGTTGTGGCAAATTCCTGGCGGAAAGCCTTTGACGTGGCTCTTGCCTTGTGCTTGACAAATGCCCAGAGTCCCTTGATGACTTCAGCCGGAATCCTGGTCATCCGGTGGAACCTGCTGCCCGGCTGTCCGGATAGCCAGAGTCAGCGGGATATGCGCTGGCGATTTGCAGTTGGCGCAGTTGCGTCCCATGGATGCGCTCCCCGATTACTTTCCCACGTCTTCGCGGCGACAGTTCAAATAAGCGTTCTTGAGGGTTAGAATTATATTTAGGAAACATGACTTGGTCCAACAGGTATGCGATTTGCTTTTGTTTCATTGTTGATTTGGTCGGCCTTACCGGTGTTGTATTGGGGTAATTGAAACCCCCTGGCTATATGTTTTTTTTGAAATACACAATTAATATTGTTATTTAGTAAAGAACTCTTTTATTTCAAACAATAATGATAAACCTAATCATGCTGGGGAGAATCCCGTATTTCCATCCACAATCCTGAGGAGACTCGCTTGCTCTACCTATTTATGTATAATACTGTAAATGGTTCCCCGGAACTATTTACGTTACAATTGGCGCCCAACGTTTTTTAGGAATTTATTCTACAGGTGCACTTACATAAATACGGTATTTTTTCCAGCATTTTTAGCGTTGTATTTAGACGTCATTGTCAAATTACAATGTACCGTTTGCGGCAGTTATGCCCATAAGTGTTAATTAAGTCTGGTGGCTGCCCAACCTTTTGTTTATATTTAAGAAATGGTTATAAAATGTTGTTTTACAGCGCATCAGTGTGGACCTTTTAGGTTATATTTTCTTTGTTGCATATTTTGACATTTCTGTTTGGTTATGTGTTGCCACATAAATAACTTGAGTGATAAAATATTGTCTTTGTCAATTTAAATGTACTAGCTTATCTGAGTCAGCTAAATAATTTGTGGGGAAATTATTTTCTCTTGACTGGCAATACGTGGATCTTACGTCAGCTGTCATTTCCATAATATGCGGTTTGTTTATCAACATAATGATAAATACGTTTCAGTATTATGGTTTAAGCAACTTACCTTTTAAATACGTAACTTTATATTTAGAATATATTTAATTCTTTTTGAATTAATTGTTCTTTAATGAGATATTCGTGGGTTCGATTTATTCTCTCCTTTACACAGTGTCTGGTGATCTACATACATTATAAATTATATTATTTCTTTGGAAAATAACTTCAATTTTTTTTTCAAATAAAATTTTCTTTTTAAGAAAATTTGTTTACAGGGTGTCCGTTATTAGCTGCTAACAATAAATACTCTTTTCCAAATAATCATTTTGATTATTTTCTTTTTCGAATTTTTTTATTGTTTCGCGAAGCTTCACTCCTTGAGCATTTCCATAATGGCGATTTCTAATATTAACGGTGCAACAAAGGAGGAGATGATTCAAATGTTAACTGAAGTGAATATCACTCCAGAGCTTACGCTATCAGCTATGCGGGAACAGGCTCGTATGTATAATAGGAGCTTAAAACAATCCGGTAGTGATTCTTCACAACAAAATGAAGGTAATAGTGATAATGCGAGTCATACTACTAACATAGTTAATAATTATTATCAAACTGTAAATACAAATACGTCCGTGCATTCTTGGGGTATTAAATTTGCGGGTTCTTCTGATGTTAGGGATTTTATACAACGTGTGGAGGAATTATCTAGATGCCGTCATTTGGAACTGTCATCGGTTGTGACTTCCTTTGCTGATCTTTTGGAGGGGAGAGCTCTCTCTTGGTATCGAACAATTTATAAAGATTCTTTATCTTGGCCTGAGTTGAGAAATCACCTCATAGCACGTTTTGACCGTTGTATTAATCAAACAGAGGCCCTAAAAGCTTTATTCGCTATGAAACAAAAATTTAATCAAAGTGTTGTGGATTACGTCGAAGACATTAAATTGGCTAATCTCAGATTAGACGTTCAACTTACAGAGGAACAGTTGATAGACCTAGTTTCTGATAGTCTGTTACCTAAATACGCCTTGGCTATCGCATATTTTGCAGAAAAGGACTTAACTTCTTTGGTAAATGTGTGTAGGAGATTCGAAAAGCTCTCGGTAGATAAACCCTTACCGCATTTTTCTTCTTCTCAAGCAACTGCCTCTTCATCAACACTTACTTCTTCTTCGAATAATAGAAAAACTTTTAATTGTTTTTATTGTAAGGCGCAGGGTCATACAAAACAATTTTGTAGGAAATGGAAGTCTGAATCTCAGAGGGATTCCAGTAAACGTAAAGATGACTCCGCTCGCACAAACCCAAAAAACTAGAGTGTGATCCTCTGCGTCCTGCTAGCAAGGATGTCAGGAGATCATCACCTTTAGTTGATAGCTCCAGTAACCGGTTCTTCAGGCGTGACATGGACGCATGCATGCCGATGGCTAGTTCTGGACAAGACATCAGACCCCATGCGAATATTTCTATTCAAAATCTTGTCTTTTCGGGTCTTTTGGACAGTGGTGCGACTGTCAGTTGTTTTGGCGGTTCTCTTTACAACTTCTTTATTAGTTTAGGTTTTAGTTTAGATAAGTTAGAATCTTACGTTACCACCGCTGATGGGGTACGTCAAGATGTAATTGGTACTATGCGAGTACTAGTTACTTATAATAATGTTAAAAAATATGTAATTTTTTTTGTAATTCCGTCTCTTTCTCCTGTGATTGTTTTGGGAGTCGACTTTTGGAAGCAATTCGACATCGCTCCTCAATTGTTTTCAAAAGCCAACAGTGGTCGTGATGTTGAGAATACTATAGGTGAAATTCGCAAGATCACGTCAGCTTCCCTACTGTCCCCTCAAGACAATCGTAGGCTTAATGATGTTATAGATAAATATAAGTCAATTTCTTTTGAAAAATGTGGTTTGGGTCGAACTCATTTAGTTCAGCACAAAATTAAAACAACGGGAGATCCCATTAAGCAACGGTATTACCCTTTGTCTAAAACACGTCAGCAACAACTTGAATCTCAACTTAAGGAAATGCTAGATTTAGGTGTTATTCGCCGTTCGCGTTCGGCTTGGTCGAATCCGGTTTTGATCGTGCCTAAGAAGGATGGTTCTGCAAGGTTGTGCCTGGACTCCAGAAAGCTTAACAGCGTCACGACAAGGGATTCGTACCCGCTGCCATATATTTCGCGAATTTTAGACAACCTTCGTGGTGCACGCTTTATAACCTCTATTGATTTGTCGAAAAGTTTTTGGCAGATACCATTACATAAGGACTCTTGCTCCAAAACGGCTTTTGTAGTACCTGGACATGGCTTGTTTGAATTCGTTAGGATGCCGTTTGGGTTAAAAAACGCACCTAGTGAACTTCAGCGTCTAGTAGATGCACTTTTTGGTCCGGAGTTCGACGAAAACGTTTTTTGTTATTTGGATGACCTAATTATAATTTCGGAAGATTTTGATTCACATTTAGAGCAATTAAATAGGGTTTTCTTACGTCTGAAAGAAGCAGGCTTAACAGTCAATTTAAAAAAGTGTGAGTTTTGTAAGGACGAATTGAAGTATCTTGGTTACATTGTAGATGCAAAAGGTCTTCGCACAGACCCAGTTAAGTTGGAATGTATTCGTACTTACCCCATTCCAAAGAATTCTAAACAGGTTAAAGCTTTCATTGGCCTGTGCGGGTATTATAGGCGATTTATAAAAGATTTTTCAACCATCGCTGCTCCTTTAACAAAACTCACTGGTTCAAGGATGGGAATTAGTAATTTTTCGTGGTCTACTGAAGCGGAAGACTCTTTTAAGAAATTAAAAAAGGCGTTGACTTCTGCCCCTGTTATTAATTGTCCGGATTTTTCGCTTCCTTTCACCATCCACTGTGACGCGAGCAACGTTGGGATCGGAGGGGTGATTACCCAAGTTTTTGAT
Organism: Limnephilus lunatus; assembly: GCA_917563855.2. NCBI lineage: Eukaryota > Metazoa > Arthropoda > Insecta > Trichoptera > Limnephilidae > Limnephilus > Limnephilus lunatus. Next base: position 24,093,357 of record OU830595.1, on the reverse strand, counting down.
GGAGAGGAGCACCCTGTTTCATATTTTTCTAGGTGTCTTAATGTACATGAACGAAACTACGGCGTGACGGAGCGCGAACTCCTAGCGGTGTTAGATTCGGTCAACCATTTTAGGCCCTACATAGAAGGTGCCCACTTCACTGTGGTAACAGATCATTCTAGTCTACAATGGTTGGTGTCGTTATCAAATCCAACAGGTAGACTTGCTCGCTGGTCTACTCGTCTGTCACAGTACTCTTTTGATGTTATACACAGGAAAGGTAAATTAAATACGGTTCCGGACGTTCTTTCACGTAAAGACGTTTCTTTAATTTCTTCCATTGATTCCGTTCCCATGAGTACGGATACTTGGTATAATACGTTATTTTCCAATTGTAAATCAAATCCACAACGCTTTAACAATTTTCAAATTAGGGAAAATAAATTGTTTCGTCACACTAAATCTCGTTTCGCTCTGCAGGAGGACACAGCTTGGAAGCTTGTTGTTCCTTTTGAGGACCGTAACGCAATCCTTTCTAAAGAACATGAATCGGATATTTCTTGTCATCCAGGAGTTTTTAGAACCTACAAAAAGGTTCAACTTCATTATTTTTGGCCAGGGATGTATAATGACGTCAAAAATTTTGTTAAAAAATGTAAAACGTGTAAGGCACATAAAATTAATACTGCTGCGCCGGCAGGCATTTCTACCAACCCGAAAATAGTCACAAGACCGATGCAAATGTTGTCTATTGACCTTGTCGGTCCTCTTCCGCGTAGCTATGCAGGATTTATGTATATTTTAACGGTTGTTGATGTATTTTCTAAATATACCTGGATTTTTCCGCTTAGAAATGCAACTACTAAAAGCATTGTTAAAAACATTGAACAATACATATTCCTTGTACACGGGGTGCCGCAAACGTGCGTCTGCGACAACGGGAAACAATTTATTTCAAAAGACTTTAAACAATTGTTAGCAGAGTATAACGTACCTCCACCTTTTTATAATGCCTATTACACCCCCCAAAATAATGTTGTGGAACGCTATAACCAAACTATTGGAACTGCATTGTCTATCTTAACCGAGTCTGACCAGCGTAATTGGTCCAGATATCTGCCTCAAATTCAATCAGCTCTAAATAATACAGTCAATTTTGCAACCGGCTTCACGCCCTTCTTCCTTATGCATGGTAGGGAACAAATTATTGACGGAAACTTTCATAAAAATAACTTATCTTCTAGTGTCGTAGACACTACGTTGCAGCAATCTAGGGATGAATTTGCTAAGAAGTTAGAAGACTTGGTTCCAATTTATGAACAAGTTTCAAATGCTTTGTTACAAGCTTTTAAGAAAAATGCCCAACACTACAATTTGCGCCGTAAGACGGTCAATTATGAAGTAGGAGATGTGGTTTGGAGGAAGAATTTTGTCCAGTCCAGTGGACCGAATTATTTTTCTCACAAATTGGCCCCTAGATTCGTTCGCAATGTTATTAAAGGTAAAGTCTCTAATTTGGTCTATACGCTAGCTGATATGAACGGTAAAATTGTAGGAAATTTTCATGTAAAAGATATTGTTCGCGTTGATTAAATATTTCTTGCTCTTTATAATTAGATGAAACCAACGTGATAGTATGCGGGGCTACCAACCTTGCATGCTGTTCCGTTTGTTTCGTCAGTGTTTTTCTAGTAACTTGCTCTTGGGGCTTGGTACCCTCAAGAGGTTGTGACTAGAATTTTCACAAAATTTCCTCATTCTTACTATCATAATTTTTTTTTAAATTCTTCTGAATTTTTGTTAGGAGACGATGTTTGTAATGAATGTCGTTTCCTCTGATCCATGTGATCAGTGGCGCCCATTATTTTTTTAGGTCATAATTTTGTAATTGACATATTCTTTGACGAGATTTTTTTTTCTCTGGTTTAAAACGAGACGTTTTGTCTTCCTCATAGTATATCTTTGCTGCGATTATACTTACACACTGATGAGTTCGTAAAACGGCAGGTTTTGTTGTACTATTCTTATGTTTAAGTCTGAATCCTTCTTCTCAAGTTCGTTGGAGCTTTCTCCTGATTAATGATTTTCCAAGGACTTGGAAAGAACGATTCAAAACTTCTGTTTATGAGAGATTTGAGCGACTTTCTTATGCACAGATTGTTTAAATTTCACCAATTAGTGATTAAGTAAATTTTGTCATAAATATACCATAGCTGTGTTAAATATATTAAGTCTGGTTTAACTTTCCTTAAAGTCAGTTAGTTAAGTTTTTTCTTTGTTAAGAAAATTTGTCTTGTTACAAACAAAGGTGGTACTGCTCTGGCATGCCTACCCAGTATAATAATTCATATTACAAGTTTATCACCTTACCTCTAATACAGGAAAGTGTATTTTGTCTTTTAGTTTTAAGTTAACCTTAAGTAAGTATATACATCTATTGGTCTCTCACTGCTTAAACCAGTGTTGTACTGTTAATTTTGTCTACTAGTGTCGATTATCTAATAAGTATATTCGATCACCAAAATATTATTGTTTGTTCAAGAAATTTTGACTTTTAGCATTTCTGTAAATGTTATTTTTTTAAGGAATGCCACCTCGGTTTATCCTTAGTCCTTTTCTTGCATAAGCAACGCCCTCTGAGGATGGTTTATCATAGTTACTTCTTGTATTTTTTTTGTATAGAATCAAGAGTACCTTTTGAGGTTCACTTTTAAAATAGCTAGGTGTTTTGTTTAAATTGTAATCCCTAAGCTCTAAGCCTAACATTATATATCCTGTTTTGCTTCTGTGTTCCTATTGACTTTATATAATTTTGATGGATAGGTATTTTATATATGTAAACCCTAATCTGACCACTTTTGTAGATAGGTAGTGCTTCGGTATTGTAAAACCTCGTCTAATTTTCTTGACAAATAGGTATTTTATATATGTAAACCCTACTTTAACCACTTTGATAGATAGGTAATTGAATATGTAATCCCTACTCTAACCACTTTTACTTATAGTAGACAGTTTTTAACTGTTCTAGCTTACGCATCAATACATAAATATTATGCATACATTTTTTTTCTCAAAGCGACCTGTTGGATCTAGGTAGAAAGATTAGTTTTACTAGATTTCAAACAAATCTCTTAAATTCAGTGTAAGTGTGGGCTGGTTTACCACCCTTAAAGTGAAGCCTAAATTGGCAAAGTGTCCTATTAGAGGAAAAGTGATGCCTCGTGCATACCTATTGGTTGTACTCTGTTCTCTATATATGTTACCTTTTTTTGTTGTTGTTATTGTTTTGTTTTCTGTAAATTTAAGTGACTTAGTTTTAAGTTTATGTTTCTTGTTTACTATATACTAATTTATTTGATTATAAATGAATACTTGTTGGACCTATGTTTGGTTAGTTAGTTTGTTCAATTTTCTTGACGTGATTTTCATGTTTGAGGGCAAACATTTTCGCGGGAAAGGGGGAATTGTCATGATAATAATTATTAAATTCGAATAATTATTCTCGTGACCTATTTAACTTTCACCTGGCCGCTCGTGTTATTTGTTGAACCGCCTGTGGTTTTATTTTTGCGGGTGGCAACATTAGTTTCTAGTTTCCGGCACTTTTTGAATATCCGCCGTTACGGCAGCCGACGGATATTCGACTCGTCAATTAGGTGTCAGTTTTACAAGTTTTTAACATGGGATAATCCCTTATATTGTTATTTTATTATTTAAAACCACGAGCCGGATCATTAAAGATGATTTTTGATAAACGCGACCCGGAGTAATTAAGCGGGCGTTACGGCTGTCGGTGGGAGAATGACTTGTGCCACGCGATGTTCGCATTGAGATAAATCCGCGTAATCGTTTGTCGAAGAGTGACATGAAACGCGACGGAACACCTTTGTGCCCTTGCCTGCCGTCTGCCTCGAGTAGTTGTGGCAAATTCCTGGCGGAAAGCCTTTGACGTGGCTCTTGCCTTGTGCTTGACAAATGCCCAGAGTCCCTTGATGACTTCAGCCGGAATCCTGGTCATCCGGTGGAACCTGCTGCCCGGCTGTCCGGATAGCCAGAGTCAGCGGGATATGCGCTGGCGATTTGCAGTTGGCGCAGTTGCGTCCCATGGATGCGCTCCCCGATTACTTTCCCACGTCTTCGCGGCGACAGTTCAAATAAGCGTTCTTGAGGGTTAGAATTATATTTAGGAAACATGACTTGGTCCAACAGGTATGCGATTTGCTTTTGTTTCATTGTTGATTTGGTCGGCCTTACCGGTGTTGTATTGGGGTAATTGAAACCCCCTGGCTATATGTTTTTTTTGAAATACACAATTAATATTGTTATTTAGTAAAGAACTCTTTTATTTCAAACAATAATGATAAACCTAATCATGCTGGGGAGAATCCCGTATTTCCATCCACAATCCTGAGGAGACTCGCTTGCTCTACCTATTTATGTATAATACTGTAAATGGTTCCCCGGAACTATTTACGTTACAAATTTTCACAAAAAAAATGGATGTAACCACCAAAATCATAATTTTTTTAAATAATTATATAGATCTTATTATATTGGTAGAAACATAAACATTATTCTGTTGTTCATTGTAAAAATCAACCAGATAGGGGTTACCATTTTCTGGTTTTTTGTTTCGTTTTTTCGACTTTCCTGAAAGTAGAGGATTTGCTGGTTACGTCAATTAGCCTTTCTGCCGACGATATAATACTAGCTGGGTTACCCAGCTTCGCTTAGAGTGTTCTGGAATTGCTTAACGATTTTATTTCTGTTATTTTTAACATACTGATATCCTCCTGTGAACCATTGTATCATGTATCACTTGAATGTAAAAGCCAAATGTATGGCGTTTAAATAAATAAATAAATAAATATTCCACAATGATGTTCCCCATTCCCTATTCCCGAACATTCCACGACATACTACGCCACTTCCGGAAGACTGTTCTAGAAATTTCAAGAGGGCGAAACTTCCAGCCCTTATATCTTCAAAAGAACGCCTTTTAGATAAAAACGGGAACCGTCATCCTGGAGGGCGTATAAAGATCTGCCACACCATATAAATCCCTTGATCGTACCGGGACTCGTTTTTGAGTTTTTGCTAGCCGCATGATTTTTTGGACTTTCTTTTATATATATTAATTATCATCTTTCGTGTATTATTTTTATTATTAAGAATTGATTATGAATATGAGAAGGAAGAAGGTAGCAACCCGGTACCTAAAATACAAAAGAATGTTTTTTTAACTTGCTAAACAAAAAGGTGTAACAAATAATTTAATATATTTTTAATTAAATTATTGATTCCGTGACATTTGAGCAAAAAATTGGGGGGCTCTAGAAAAAAAAATATTCTCAAAGTTGGCGGTGGGCAAAATAAGGTTGAGAACCTATGGTCTACATAACCAAATAACCGGAATTTATGCTTTTTGTTTATTTTAGTCGGAAACAAGCCAATATATCCTTGCCAATTGTGTCCTATCACCTGCGGAAGAAAGACTGCCCTGCGTGTTCACATCCAGAAACTGCACACTTCCGACATGCCACTCAAGTGCAAGCGGTGCCCAATGTCTTTCCCTGACCGCTACAACTATAAGATGCACATCAAGGTATTTCATTTTGTGTACAGTTGCAAAGAAAAAACTGAACATCACTCCATTTTTTGCTAGGCAGTGCAATCTATAAAGGCTAAAAAGTTAAACCACCTTTAACCACAGGGGGCGCCCAAAATGTGCGCGCCTATTTTTCAAAATTAATTAAAATCTATATTAACCTTCCCGTGGCCCACTATGTTTGTTTTGCAAGCTGAGATAATGCTTTCACCGATAATCAAGAGATGGCAGTAATCTGTTTCCAATGTCCAAGGGTAGGCTGAAAAGTAATGCACACATGCTTGTAAAATATGAACAAAAACAAATAGCAAGATCGGGCAAAAAGTTCATTAAAGTACAATTTTTAAGCTTCAAAATCATGTATCTATTTTTCAACCACCATTACCGTTAACGCTAACATATTTCTCCCAACGTGTAACAAGTTTTTTCATTCCGTAACTGAAAAATTCTTTCGACATTTCTCGAATCCAGGACTTGACAGCTGCCTTCACCTCATCGTCCGAGGTGTAATGATTACCCTTGAGATGTCTCTTGAGTAAAAAAAAAAAAATCACAAGGCGAAAGATCAGAAGAGTGAGAAGGGTGTGGAATCGGTTTAAACTTCAGGTTTTAATCGACGCTATTTGTTCTCGTCTGTGAAACGGCGTGGTACCCATTGTCCACAGATTTTACGGTATCCTAATTGTTTAACAATGAAGCAGACAAATTCCTTGGATATTCAAAAATGGTTTGTAATACGCTTTTGAGTGATTCGCCGATTATTAATCGGACGAGTTTGGATTGTTTATCGTCTGTATCAAAGATCGGACGTCCGCTGCGTGTTTCATCAACAATTGCTTTTCCAGGCTCACAATCATGAAATTTTACTACCCATCGATTCGCAGTAGACCTATCAACAGCATCGTCATCATAAATATCCTTTGAACGACGGTGAATCTCAGCAGCAGTCACTTTTTCAGCAGTTAAAAATTCTATAACAGCACGCCGTATACCTTGCGTTGACATAACACTAAAACACATCTCCATACTTCCGCTTCTCAAAATACGCTGGATGAATTCAACAACCTCAAACTTGCACGTACGTATAGAAGAGGGATGTCACCACCATATTCCACCTGGCGCACTTCTGAAGGTCATTTTGTTCACGCTGTACAAGCATCTGTGCATTACTTTTCAACCTACCCTTGTAACTACTCGTAAATTTTGTAATGGTATAAATGTCAGTAGTAAAGTTATTTTTTCATGACGGCATTACTAGTCGTATTCAAAAATCCCGTGGATGTTTATTTAGGCAAATCCTGTTATGTTTTATATACATATCAAGGTGTTCGTTATTGAATGCTATGCTTATTTAAAGTTATTTTGAAGTCCTGTAATTAAAAATAAAGTGCAAAATTGTAGTGATTTGCACCTGTCAAAGAATTGCAGTTTTTGGAGCGTAGAGTGGAGGCGTAGGTATGTTTTATTATTATAATACTAGGGTGTAATATCGTACTGCATGCAGTTTTTAATATTAATTCAGATAAGACATAATTTCTATTGTTCTAGGATTATTTTTAATCTGATTAATTATGAAAAAAGGAACAAACATTTTTGGTATTTGTAAAATTTTCTGAGTAAAAATTATTATGTGAACCCATAGACATACAAATAACTAGACGAGAACTTACAGATGAGGGGTAAAAACCAACTATGGCGGGGCGAAGAGAGGAAAGAGACTTGTGATTCGCCAATAAATCAATCTAACAGTATATAGGCACCTCGCACTATAATATCACTATTTAGTTCTTGATAGTAAAATCTGCTTTTGAATGAATAGACCTTTTTATATGGGAGCGCGAATTGCATGCCAGGGTATGAACAGATGTGTAAAATCCAAATTCGCAAAGTAAGGTTCAGAGTATTTTCATAGTGGAGTATTTTGTTGCCGTAGACACTTTTACAAATGTTTAATGATTTACTTAACTCAGTAAACAGCGGCTTTGTGTTTCGCGTCGCTATGTTTCTCGATGTCTAAGTATGTGTTTCATAGACATACAGCGTCCGTGCGCAAAATGTACGATGAGAGCACGACACTGGTCCGGACACACCCAGCCGGTTCCGAAAAATGGTTCCAATGGGAGGGGGAAATAACACGTAAGGGCATGTCCATATATTTTGTACGTCCGTGTGTGAACCAAACCAAATATGTAACAACACCAATTGTACAGAAATCTCCAGAGCTTAAGGCATTTTTTTTTGTAAGCCACTCCAGTGGTTAAGAAAATTACAATACCACGTGTAAAACTAAGTTTGTTTTTGTTTTTGAATATTTATTTAGATGTATGCAAATTTTTTTCATACATCTAGTAAGAAAATATATACAAATACAATTTAGAGATACTGTTACATTTTTACAAATACATTTTAAGAGGAAAAAAAAAAAGATTAATAGACAAAAATACATTTTAAGGAAAACAGCTATGTGACTAAAATAATATTGGTAAAATTGTTACAAATCAAAAAACATTCTTTACATATAATGCACATATCCTACGAAAAGTGCTAAGACTTGAGGCTCCTTTGCGGCATTTGGCAGACTGTTTTTGCCCTTTATAAAACGTACTATTTTGTGTACACGAAAGTTTAGTTTTGGGAAGCCTAAAGTCTCCGCACCTTCCCGTAGGATAATAAGGAACTCCAGTGAAAAATATTATGGCTTTAAAAAAATATGCTCATATAGACCAATAAACGCTGATTCTGAATATATAACTTTTATTGAATAATATTAAACGTACAGTTTTTAAAAAAATATTAAAAAGTGCATTTTTAATATTCTCGTTAAAACACAGCGTCAGGTTGGTATGCTGTGTGGTGACGTCACGATGGTAATCACTGTAATGACAGGTTTATTTATGCTGTACGTCATTTGTATAGGAATTTAGGTATGACACAAACGAATGTTCCAAATATTTCTTATTTTTGAAGATGTCGTAAAAGCATATACCTTTATAGAAACTAAATAGAATTGCCTTTTAGATTTTTGTATCTGACATATACGATCGCGTTTGAAAATTGCAGTATTTTAAGTTTCAAAATGAAAAAATTAAAAAAAACAGCTGACTGTAAACATAATCTATTAAATGGTTGAAAAATTTAGGAAAATTAAAAATTTTAAAGATACAGTCCTCTTACTTTATGAATTTGGAATAAAACTGTCACTTCACTTTTTATCTCATTCATACAATTAAAAATGATAAAAAAATATTTTAATGATTCCGAAAAAATAACTTTAAAAATATGACATCTTGGATTCGGTGTTACGCAATTTAATGTGTTGATTTCTGTATTTTGTATTTATTTACACATGCATTAGTCTTTAACATTATTTAATAATATTACTTTTATGGAAGTTTTATTAAATTCACGCGGAAAAGTCATTAAAAAAAAATTTCAGACATAACCTTAAACCTATCGTACAACGGAAATACACCAACAAAACACTATTTAAAGGACTAAAACTGAAAAAAAAGTAACGCAGCATTGGTACTTATGATGAATTACACTAATATCACAGTGAATTGATCATTTAAACGTAAATTAACTTCAAAAACATAAAACTGAATTAACTTCAAAAACATAAAACTGTAGAAGTAAAATTCATCATGTCATTTTTGCGAAGCTTCTGATCTCGCCGTCGCCATATTGCCATTGCTCATACACCATAAATAGACCAATCAACGCGTTAAGATGGCCGGCGGCGCCTGCGCAAATCTATGTGAGATTCAAGGAGACCAACATAAAAAACATGAAATGGAACTGTTGATGACGTCACAAAATACATCTTAAATTTGGCGGGTTTTTGAGGGACCTTGAAAAATTGAAACTTTGACAATTATTTTAACTATTAAAACTAACTCTAAAAAAAAAAATGCAGTTAGGTATTTAAATTAGAAGGTCATTATTCAAAAAAAAAAACAAAAAAAATTGGACTGGACTTCTCTATTGTGAACATTTTCTTGAAACATAATATTACTCTGCAGATAATTTGGGAGCATATTATTTTTAAGCTTGTATATCATTGTTAATGTATTATATTTTGTTTTGTTGTCATCATATTAAAATTTTGTAACATAATTTTGACTCTAGTAAAAATGTTGCATTTTAAAATCATCCTCATCCCCCTATTTTGTATAACCTGTAGTTTATTATTTTGGGCTTCGTTACATAAGAATAAAACACTAGAACAATAATTTAAATGCAGAGTTAAAATAGAATTGTAAACAAGGCCCATTGTTTTGAGATCCAAGTTATTTCTGATCCTTTTTATGAATCCAACCTTTTTTAGCAATTTTCTAAGTTATGTATTCTAAGTGTTCGTCGAATTTTAATTTATCATCCAATATTACACCCAGATATTTAATACTGCTAACCCTTTCTATGTTTTCGTTATCAATATTTAGTATTGCCTGCTCGTTTCCACCTAGGCTTAGTTAGTCTTTCAGAAACTGGGCGTAGGTACTGCACAGGGCCCGCAGATACTTTATTAGTACTCAACTGCTAACCCTGCGCAAATCGCAAGTGTGCCTCACGATTGAATTTGGCAGCCACCTCTGGTCTGGATCCGCAAAATAACTGAGGAAAGCCCTGTGCACAAACATCCGGTCCTTTCGATGGATTCTCCTATATCAACAAACGGATTGCAATATTTAGAGCACAGGCAATGCTATCCTTGTTCTGTTGGTATATCAATGAGAGATGCTCTGAGGAACTAGCATGATTGATTCCTTCGGCACCGGCGCACAGTTGGAAAAATCCACCAAACATTTGTACACGGTTGACATTTGTCACGAGCCACTTCTACGACTCGTTATTCAGCTCAACAGTTCAACAGGCCGGCCTCTATGTTTCCTTCCCTCCTATAACATTGGTCTCTTCAAGACCCAGGTTCACTTCTTCCTTTCCACAAAAAAACCCTCCGCACTGCGTCTCCAAAGATCAAAAAAAAATTTCCTTAGAGCCTCCTGTAGAGTTAATAAAAAATAAAATTACAAGTTCTTTCTTTAACATGCAATATCTGTATTTCAGACTCATAAGGGAGAGAAGTGCTTCAAATGTGACATTTGCCCGTATGCCTCTATCTCACAGCGCCATCTCTACTCTCACCACATCATCCACACTGACGAGAAGCCTTTCCTGTGTGAAAAGTGTCATCAGACATTTAGGTGATTATTATACTGCTGTATTTTAGTTTTTATTAATCCAATCGATCTAGAAATCTAGATCATCGACCCACAAAATATGAATTTAAAAATGACACCGAAACCAAAATTATTGGTTCCATAAATCTGTACCCGAGAAGCATACGGATGCAAGTCCAAAATTTGAAGAAATGAGTTTTTGATGCAGACTTAAAGTAAATTATCATGTTTTTCAGTGGCACAAAGATACAGGTCCTATCATGAAGAAAAATAGGATTTTCAAAAATTTTGATCTACCTTTAAAGCAACAACTATTTTAGAAGCAGAAGATGTACCTGGACTTGCATCTTTATGAATTAGTTGCATTTTAAATATTATGACTCAAATCCTACGTATTATGTAGTATTTTTACGACTGAAATTATTCATTACTACGCTTTCTATAGAAGTAAACAATTTTCAAAAATTTGATCATTTCATAATACACCACATTTCATAACAAATTATTCCATTTCATTTAGAAGCAGAAGGACTCAAGTCCATGTCTTTGTTTGACTCAAGTCAGCGCTTTTTTTAAACAATTTTTTTAAAGACTTTACATTTAAAATCGTTTTATTTGCTCGTTTTTAAAACAAAACAAATCGATTTAATAATCACTTTTTTGTTATCTGTCAGCATGGATATCCAAAGAAGTTATGAGACCATAGTTATAGAAAAAATAGTTTTTTGGCTCTCCTGAACATTTACCTTTTTGGACTTGCATCCGTATGCTTCTCGGATACAGAAATTGTGTTAAGAAAACATTATATGTAAAGGGTGTCATTATTTTTCATTGTTATGATACAGGCCAATCACAACCATGCTATGTTGCCACAACGTGCCTGGCAGGCTCTCAGCAAGTAATATCGTACCTCACACTAAGGATTTTTAGTAGGTATGTCTTTTGGTATGGGAAAAAAATGTTGGAATTTTGTAAAAAGTTGTTAATCTTTTTTACTCCTACTATCCATCATGTGGAATCACCTCCCAAAGTTAATGCATTTTACCCCTGGACATCCTGTATAGCAATAAGTAAAATTTTAAAATTTTTAAGTAACCCCTGACACAAAAAGAGCTGATGACCTTGAAATGCCTGAACAGATTTTCATGAATTATACTAAGAACCATCTCGATCACGTCAGCTTTCAAACAACAACAAAAAAACGCATCATAATCGGAACATTCGTTTAGGAGCTACGATGCCACATACAGACACACAGACACGTCAAACTTATGGGTGGAACCAGAGGCGGCTCTAGGGCTCAGGGTATGGGAGGTCATTTGAAAAAAAAAAGTGAAATTACCTTTTTTCGATATTGTGAAAAATGCCGACATATTATTATCTATATCAACTTGAAGACAGGTAGGGTCATGAACCAGCAACTCAAATTACATGGGTATTATTTATAAATTGCAAAATCACTAAATAATTCATGTACTTGCTGGCACATCATTTTAAAGAGGGCACTTTTCAATATAGTTATGCACACCGATAGTATGTATCTAAGTATACAAAATATAAAAACAAAATTAGGTAGATTAGAAAAAATAGAAACCGAAATAGAAATATCAAAAATTTAAAAACAAAAATTGACTTTAAAACACACGTCCGCAGTCCCCTTTTACCCCTAAAATGTCCAAAGATATTGGGTGAGAAAAGGCATTTATCAATTTTATTTAAATTTAGACTTGCGTTTCAATTTGACGATGTTTTTTTTGCATTTTTCAGTTACCTAACAAAAACAGATTTATTATTAAATTATATTAGATATTTTTTATCTATCTAAAGCAAAGGTCCCTTTCCAATGATTTACCTGTAACTAGATAATTAAATGTATAGAATCTGCTGTCACTTAGATTAGGAACCTAAAAAACAAACATTGTTTTAAATCAAGCTGTTTTCTATGTCCGTTGAAAAGCGATCATAATATAATAATTAATAATATTTGAAAAGATCTACTTCTCGATGTGCCACCAAACTAAATTAAAAAACATCGTGGATAACAACGTAAATAATTATTATTCAAAATCTTTCCCTTACTGTCCAAATACAATGGACGAGGGATGCGTGCAAAATGCAAAACCGACCTATGTTGTATCGCTATCTCTTTCAACAACGAATAAGATTCATAATGCTGTCTCCCTTCCACGACATTCGGTCATGTCCAAAACGTCGCTAGGGTTTCTGTGGTACCTATGCGCGGGAATTTTTACTCCAAGATAAAAACATAGTGCCATCGCGTTTATTGTATGGCGCACATAGAGACAGAAGATATCCTATAGCGGGGGCAAGTCAAAAACTGACCCAGGGATCGAATTATATTGTGAGAATTGGAGCTTCCATTTGACACGATAGATGTCACTGCTCGTCACCCGGCGAGTCGTCGCCGCTAACTGCTATTATTTTGCAGTTCATTTCAAGTAAAGAATTCGATGCATTGAGCGGTTTATTCCGTAAAAAAATATTATTATATCTTATTCTATTTATCTTATAATTTTGGGGGGTCAAACACCCATTGTCCTAAGGGGAGAGCCGCCACTGGGTGGAACGATTTGGAAGTATCTGGCTGTTCAGATCTAGTCGCCAAACACGGCTAAAGTCTTATCAAGCATTAGATGAAAACACAATGTGTTTGGAAATTTAAGTATTAACAAAGTAACTTAAAATTTGAAACTGTGTATTTACTTACAGAAACAGGAGCAGGTCTTTACTTATCAAGAGCGGTTAAATTGCGATAATATCAAAAAAATATCTTTTTTTTTAATCCAAAAAATGAAAAATATATTTTTTTGCCAAAACATTAAATATTGTATACTTAATAACTTCTTATAATCAAATCATTTTTGCTAATAGGCCACTTGCATGGATTTCATAATTACTTGGAAAAAATCATTTAGAAAAAATCGGTTAGGTTTTTCTACTAAGATTACGAAAATGTTACTAAAATTTATAGCAAATTTTTTTTTTAAATAAATAAATCCGTTTTTGGACTCGTGACTCACTACACTCACTACGTCACTACATGAAAATGTTCCGTCTCTGATAATATTCAATTAATTTTGTAAAGTTCCACACTGATTTTTTTTATATGGCAACACTTTGATTTCCGGCAAATTGTAGAAATTTGACACTTAAAATTCACTACCTAGCTTTATTGTTTATAGCCTGCGAACTTATTATTTGGTTTGACGTTTTGACAGATGTCACGAAGTGAACATCGTACAGATTATGCCTTCCGTAGCTGTCTTAGAAGCGTAATGGTAATGGTGCTGATTTTAACAAAATCCAATTTTATAATATAAATATAATTTACAAGTACAGTTTTATTATAAGTATTATTTAAATCACAACATTTGGATAATACCAAACAAGAGGCACACAATCAAGTTATATGTTTAAGAACAAGAATTTTCTGCTGTTCAAAATAATCACACTGCAAAAACAAAAACCACCTTAGTATAAGTATATACTATATACTACAGACCATAGGGTCTCAATGTGGGCGATAACGCCCCTCTGAGGACGTTTGAGACTTTCAGGGGGGCGGTAGAAGATAAAATTAGTTCAACAGCTCAGCTGTGGAACGATTTGCCTCCTTCCCTCTAAAAAGGCCCTTCTTTATATATTTTAATAAAATAAAATTAAATACTTTTTATATTGTTAGGTAACTTATATTTGACAATGTGGATATTATGTAATAATTTTTGTCAAAAATCACTTGAGATCAGAAATCAGCCTGTATTATCTATTAAACTAAATAAAAACTATAAACTCACTTTATTATAATATTAGCAGACCCGGCCACACGTTGCTGTGCCTAACGAAACACAATGCCACTACCCAACCTTTATAAAATCCACACCACCCGCTTGCCAGCTGCTCGCTCCCGCTGCCCGTTGCCTGAATTGAATATTTGAATTTCTCAGCTTTTTTCTACTATAATAAGCATGAATTATACATATAAACCTTCCTCTTCAATCATTCTTGCTATTGATGAAAACCACATGAAAATCCGTTGCGTAGTTTAAAAGATCTAAGCGCACAAACATTTTGAGCGACTTGATTTTATACCGTGTAATGATTTCAATAGTGTCTCGAATAAACTATACATATAAAACGTTAATAAAGTTGTTTATGTTTATTTTTATATAGTAAAAATCAACTTTAAAAAGTCACGTAAGTACTGATGATGGGTCAGAGAGGCCCGCAAAAAAAATTGAAATGATACTTACAGAAATTTAACTTTAAAAATTTAAAACTTACGGCTCTGGGACACTAAATTCGAAGCTACTGGAAGCGGCGTATGCGTGAGCGGCCCCCCCGTCAGCAGAAGGTTAAGTAAAATGACGTAAAAATTGGCTTTTGCTACAATTGAATATTTGCAGGCAAAAGAAGTTACTCAAGAGACACCAGAACCTGCATCACAACCCAAGCTACATCCCACCCAGTCCTGAGGAGAAGAGTCACGAATGCCAGGAGTGTGGGCGCCAGTTCCGTTACAAGGGCAACCTGATCCGTCACATGACCACGCACGACCCCGGCTCAGCCGCGCACGAGAACAGCCTTGCGCTCAAACTTGGGCGCCAGAAGAAGATACAATTCATCGATGGACAATCGGTCTGTTTAACTCAATCATTTATTAACCATTATTCTTACTTTCAATTATTTCAAATTCCTCATATTTGATGATCATCAAATCGATAATCACCGCCATTTTTTTTGACACAATCCCCCTAAAATAAGTCCAGATCAACTTCTGATCGGCTGATGAGCATTACAACATTATCGTTATGCTTGACAGTTGATCACCATTTGATTTAAAGCTGAAACGGGCCAAGAATCGTTGTTTAACAGGACCTGAAAAAGAGATGTTGCATTAGCAAAAAAAATTTTCTTTTATAATTTTTGAAGGTCCCATCAATGTAATACATATATCATTGAAGAAGAAGATAACAATAATAATCTAAATGAAAATATTAAAGAGAACAAGACACAGATAAATAGAAAAAGATAATAGCCAAAACATGCATTTGAGATGAAGTTCTATTACTAAAATACATTTGACATTGTTGTAACTCTGGGTTTGTCTCACAAACAGTTTAAATAAAAATCCAGGATCAATAAAACACTTTGGACTTCATTTGTGATACATAGAAATGAGATCTGATTGCTTATTTAAGCAGACAGTAGGAATTATTCTGGGTCTCGGCCTTAAGGTTGCAATAGTAATTATTATAGTCTCAATCCCTGCATTATTGACAGCTATGGGTAAACTTTTACTCATTTGAGTGCCGATTGTCATCCGGGTGACAATATTTCAAGCATATGCGGCCACATTCGGCACACAACAAGTTATACTAATATTTGGGATATCACAGACATGAAGTGAGAAGTAAGTGTGAACGCATGATGAGGAATAGGTTCTATACTGTCTGTGAAGTATTGCTCAGGTTGCCATGTGTCCGCAGGTGGAAGTGATGGCTGGTTCCTGCCCGGACTCCGAGAAAAGGGATACGGATAAGATGGAGGGGATCCCTAATGACAACGATCAACACGTGGTGTTGGAAGTCAACCAGCTGCAAGAAGAAAATGCTAATGATACCGTCGTGAAACAACATGTCATGCAAGAAATAGACGACTTAAGTAAGTCAATTAGATAAGTGTTTTACTTGTGTATTTTTTGCATTAGCCTCATAAAGGATGATCTGAGGAAAATAATTCCCCTCAGGGCCTGTGTCGTCTTTGGGAAAGCTGTGTGGAGGGCCTTTTTAGTAAATGAAATCAAATACCTGGGTGTATTACTCAATTCAAAATTGACTTTCACAGAAAATTTTGAATATGTGCTAAAGAAGGTATCGAAAAAGGTAAATTTTCTTAGAAGACTAAGAAATAAATTAAATAGAAACACTACGGAGCTCATTTATAAAACTATAGTTGTTCCTCCACATTTAGATTACTAGATGTTGTATTTGGCCAATCAAGGAAATTTGAACAAACTAGAAGTTACACAGAACAGAGTTATGATATGTATACTGGGGAAAGGCAAATACGCAAGGGTTAATCAAATGAGAGAGGAGCTAAATTGGATTCCAATAAAAAAGAGACTGCTATTTAATGTGTTAATTTTTGTGCATAAAGTTATGAAAAACCAAATGCCTAAATACTTAAGGATGAAATTGTTTTTAATAGAGACATACATAATTACGAAACCAGAAATATAAATAGAGTTTGATTGCCACAAATGAAGACATCAATATCACAAGAAGACTAAATATGCATGATGAAATAAATGCCTGAAAGTATGAAGAATGAAGAAAGAATGAATGTATTTAAAAAGACAGTCGAGTTGTAGAAATTACCCAGTCTCAATGGTGGTCGTGCGTTTTGCA
This sequence comes from Limnephilus lunatus, assembly GCA_917563855.2. NCBI lineage: Eukaryota > Metazoa > Arthropoda > Insecta > Trichoptera > Limnephilidae > Limnephilus > Limnephilus lunatus. The sequence continues at coordinate 24,076,162 of OU830595.1, read as the reverse complement.
TGTATCCTGACTACGCACTGGTGCCGAAGAGATCAATGACGCTAGTTCCGTTGTAATACTGATAGATCAAGGAAAGCATTCTTATCTGACGACCGTGTTCTAAAGATTGCAATCCATTTGTTAACATATTATGAGAAACTAACAAACGGGACAGGATTTTTTCTGGTATTTTGGGGATCTAGACAGACGCGGCTGTTGTAATGTAATTTTCACTCTAATTTCTTAAAAAAAGGTGTACTGCATAGAACATAAAAGCCCTTTGGGCGTTTAAAATAAGATACTTTGCAATTCCAGTGGCCCATGGCTAAGGTGTTCCAAGAAGAGTGTTCAAATATATTCCAGCAGAATTCTGTCCTGGTCGGAGTAAAGGAATCAGCTCGCATCTGCACCAAAGTGACAAGCAATGGAGGTTCTTGCAGGGTAAGTAAGTATTCCTCTTATTCTTCCATTTTTTGGCATCCAGTTTTGGATGTGTGTCTCTATCAATTTTTTAGATTTGCCTATCCTTGTCAATTCTCATTCATATGAAATCAGCAGTTCTCTTCAAAACGTTAGCTCTTTCATGATTGGGTGACTTTGCATGTCCAATCCAATGTTTTGTTGATGATTCCAACGGTCATCTGTGAGTCAGGCACATGCTTAGCATTTGCATTGAACCGAATGATCGAATAGGATGACGTTAATGTGAAAGATTCAGAGAAAGGCTAAGAACGCGCCGTAGAGATACCCCGATAGCTAAAAGAGAACAATGTAAAAAATTTTTTTTTTGAAGATATAATAAATTTGATAGGTCTGTTTAGGAAAGGTCTTATATATTATAATTTTTGTGTATTTACAAGGTGCGGAATTTAAAATATAATGTACGAAAACGTGCGATTTTCGTTGTGCATCATTTCGTTATGTGCAATTTTAGCGCATGTATTTTAAGACATGTAAATTTCACATTAGTTTTAATAATGATATTTGGCTTATTTATATAGTGACGTTTTCGTGAAAAATCACTTCAAGGGCGCTAAGATCTGTAATTTTAATAAGTGTAATTTTAATATGTGTAATTTTTAGTATGTGTAATGTTAGATGTGTAATTTTAACAAATATAATTTTAAAATGTGTAATTTTAACTAGTGTAATTTTCACATGCGTGTAATTTTAACATGTGTAATTTAAACATGTGTAATTTTAACATGTGTAATTTCAACACTTGTAATTTTAACATGTGTAATTTTGGCAGGTGTAATTTTAACACATGTATTTTAACACAAGTGATTTTAACACAAGTGATTTTAACACATGTAATTTTAACCATGTAATTTTAGCACATTTAATTTTAACATGTGTAATTATAGAACTTATTATATGTAAGCTTTTGATCGATATTTTATTGCAGTTCACCAGCGGTTCTGCCTTGCAGCAGTACGGGTCCGTTAGGGTGGCCTACACCTACCTACTGAGCGGATTGTATGCCTTCCCCAGCCAGAAGAGTTATTTTCTGTCTTTTGCGGTATCGTTATCGAGATAACGGACGTGATCTCCTGTCAGGATTTGTGTGATTTTTACATATTTACTGTCACATATTTTAGTTTAGATCGTTTTAAACACGAATTCCTGCAAGTAAATGTTCACCAGGGTGACCTCCTATGTGGCGTTGATCGAGAGTGTTTTATAGCCACGCGGAGCTTTAGGGTGGCCACTGCATGTTTAACTCATTCGCGGACGCTTCTGATCATTTTTGGTCCATACGGTCTGTCTGTATACGCGGACATAATATTAAAATTTATTTCAAATTGTTAAAAAAAAAATTATTATTTCAAATTATAAATTAGGTTTAAAAAACCAATCTCTATTTTTCAGTTCAAAGCATAAATTTTTTTTAAATTACTACATTTATGTATTTTCTCTAAGTATAGTATAATGCATAATGTGTTATTTTATTCAGAGCTTCTCAATCTTTTTTCTCTTTAAAAAATGTTTAATAACCTGCATTCTTTTTTTGTTGTTGTTATTTTATATTTTCATGTATGTTATAAAAATAAATAAAAAGTTTTCAAAGAAGAATTTTTAAATACTGAAATCTGATAAGGCGTTTGAGAATGATTGGTTGGTTGGTTACATTATCAGATTGTGTTATAAACAATTTTTTGTTTTAAATAAAAAAAAAATTATATTTGCTGACTTCGTTATTCTTAATATACAAAAATGAATGTTTTGTTTATCCCGTATGCGTTCCTCTACCAATCATCCGATTGCGATGAAACTTTAGTGAGTTGTAGTGCGCAAGTCTGCGATGGTCTATATATAATGATAAGCTCTGGCGTTTATGAAATATGTAAGAAATTTTGATAGGGGGTGTGCGAGTTGGTTGAAAAATGTGTGTGTGTCATATAGTTAAGCGACAGGAATGGAAGGCGAGGCGATCCGGGAGGGGAAGGGGACGTGGGAGCGGAACGAGGGCGAGAACGGGGACGCTTGGGAAAAGACACGCAGTGGAGGGGTGGGGGACGAGGGAGGGGCAGAGGGAGGGATTTCAAAGGAGACATAGTAGCGGTAGGGCATAGCAGGGGTAAATTTGGAAAACCCATGCTTCTTAAAAGGACAGATATGTGTGGTCAATTTATTCGTATATTATTGTATGTTTATGTATGAATCTGGGGTCAGTGTGTCCAGGTGTGATGGATGTATAAATCTATCCCTTAAACTGCGGTGCAAGACAATGGTCGAGGGATTCTGGCTGGAGAGGTCAAAAGACCTCAACCAGTCTCTCTCGATTTAGCCCGCCAAGCAGCAGTGGGCAAAGACATTGGTCATTCAGACTGATAAACCTCACCCCATGAACCCAGGTCAACACTGCTAGGTCAACAAACGTAGCGAACCACTTGAGGTGACCTATGTCAGAGTTGTTGGTTATCCAATAAATGGGGTACCCACAATCGCCTCTAAAAATATTAAAAACAATAAAAATATTTAAAAAAAAAACATTGGCAAACAAAACGAAGGACGTCAGTGGCGGTCCGTGAGTTTTCAGGGAGCTAGAGTGCTAAGATTTAATAATACGACATTATTGATGTTGTAGCTGAAAACCAATTTTATTTATTTTTTAAATTTCAACTGTTTGTATGTCAAGAAATGAAATAGTCAGTTAATCGAGCGGCTCGCTCCTTGGGTTTATCTATTTAGTGTTGACACAGATAAGAATAGCATAGCAGCTGCGATTGATAGCAATTGATAAGCTAGTAACAGACTGCTGATACTGCAAATACCTGAATACTTATTATCAAGTTCATCCTTGTTAAAACACCTCACACCTTGTGATTTTCTGATCATTCTTATTGCTTAATGACAAATTTAACGTCCTCTTCAATATTTATTGGATAAATTAGTTGCCTTTGTCAACCGAGAGTTATCTTGTTGTGTGTAAAATTTCAACCAAAACCTCACAATTAGTTACCTGTCTATCTGTTATATCAGTGTTCCGTCATAATAATATTAAAGTATTCAAAATAGCAATAAAATAAAGTGATTGACTTTGCTCCGTATCTAGCAAGATCATCATCGTAATCTGGTGAGTAATTTATAAACTACTTTCTTATATTGAAATACTTTTTATTTCTTCATTTGGATACATTTACATTGAATACCTACCTAGTTGAAAAAGTTACAATTTTTAAATAGATTTTGGTGATGGACAATGGTTGCATATAATAATTTACTTAACCCGGCGCGGTTGTGGCGATCAAACAGAACACATCCAGTGTAGCCGGGTATATTTTACCCATATAGATTATTGTACATATTAGCATTCTATATGTCAATAACAGTATTTTATATGAAGGAAATAAGTAGTTTATACATTATTTATGAAAATTAAACAGTTATGTGTTATGAAATTAGCACATAATCATCAAAAATTAAGGAAATAAACATTTTTCTCCTGAAATCAATTCTTTACAACATAACACAGAATTCTTATTTAACCCTAAAGTGCTCGCGCTATGAGCATTTTTGTACACGATGCATTTGACAAGATCAAGCGTCCTAGTAGCCGACCCCCCATACCTCACCTCATTGTTTTATAAATTAGAAGACATTCGGTGCACAGGTGACTGAAGGAGCCGACGGTTGTTGTACAGTCCCTGGCCAAATTATTAGACGCACTGTATTTTTTTTTGTAATTTTATGTTTCTTAAGAGTTTTTATACAATAATGGTATATTTAAACTACAATGTTATTGATTTTTATTTAAAAGAATTGTTGTAGACTACATTTTTGTATTTATATTTAACATATGGCAACACTGTGTTGACAAAGTGATACATGAATGTAAACAAGTACAAACCTGTATCAGTCGCGATCGGAATCGAGTCAGGTACAGATGTGTTTCTGTGGCTCTATGGACTGTGATTGTTTAACAGTTTTATACTACTCAGTTATGAGTTTATTTTGTATGCAGTGTTTTAAAAAAGTAATTGGACTATTTTCATTATGGGTAGAAAAGGCGATCTTTCACAATTTTCACTTTTCATTAAAACTTAATAAACTTATGATTTTCTAAATTAATGCTGTTTTATTTATGTCAAATAAATCGGTAATTGATTGGATAATATAAAAATAAAAAAAAAACAATAAATTTGATTAAATTGTTGTTATAGCATACATTTTACGTGCTATTTTAACTGATTATAGTCAGGTGATAATGACTGCATTGAAATAAAAAGAAACATTAAAAATTAGATATTTATTTTCAGTGCAAAAGATTAAAAATCAACAAGGAACATTTTTTTATAATTTCGAATCATACTTTTTTAATAGTGAACTTAAAAAAAAAACTAACCAATTTTTTTCAAACTTATAACTATTTGAGATCGATACAGACTAATTATTGCAATAAAAAAATCAACAAAATACAATGAAAAAACATAAAACCTTGATTTTTCATTGTATTTCGTTGATTTTTTTCAGCCTCACACCGAAACACTAGTCTGTATATCACATCGCACATGCACAGACTGAATGTTGGCGGTGCTAGCGTCAATTATAGTCCCTTTTAGGAAGCTACCTAAAGTTAGGAATCAGTGGGAACATTTAAAATGTGCATAATTAGCATTTCTGTAAAACCTAGGCTTGTAAAGACCCCACGCGACGGGTCGAGGGTTCATATCGATTTCAATTCATTAAAAATTTGCTTCAATATAAACTTACATTCAAGTTAGCTATAAAAATGCTCAAAATCATGATGACAAAATCATGTACTTTTTGTAATTATTTTTGGATCTTAAGTATTTGTTTAAAAATGGTTTTGGTGTGTTTTATACAACGTCAATATAATTTCGTTGATTTAAAATGTTTATTGTTTACCAAACTATATACCTAGGTGAGGAATTGGTAATTTTGTGCCTTATGCCTGGATTGTCTGGTAGATCAAGATGGTTCTCTTATGTTGAATTCGTTCAAACAATTAGTAACACTTTTGAAAATACTTCTCGAAAGCTGGTGAAAAATTTTCGCCGCGTGCCAGCTGATTCTATTTTCGTTATGACTTGTTTGTTTTTGGCTAAATGATGTTTTTATAAATTAAACCATCTTACCAGAAAACATGTTTATATATTTATTAACAAAAGTATATAATCAACCATATTATGTAGTTTTCCTAGAATATGAAGATATCTTTTCAGAGAAATGATTTAACAACAGTATCCTAAACCAGTGTTCCTTAACCTGTGGTCCGCGGACTCCTGGGGGTCCGCAAATACATGTATGGGGGTCCGCAGACTCACCTTTGGACCATTTAACAATAATAAATAAATGCTACCAAAAGTCTCGTAATCGTTTTGCGTCTTCGTTTCGGATTATTTTCTTGTACCTGACAAAAATAAAAATTGTGTATTAGACCCTTTCAACACGGATGTTCCTGGTATTACTGGCTTGACAATGGCACAGGAAAACCAATTAATAGAAAATCTTGTTATTCAGCTTTGAAATGTAATTTCAAAGAAGCTTCTCAAGTTTATGGGTATAAACAATATTTAAATGTTTTAGACACTTTCAGTCTCACCCTTTATTACATTAGCTACACATAGCCCTGAGGAAAATAATTCCCTTCAGGACCTATGTTATCTTTGGGATGCTGGGTGGAGGGTCTTTTCAAGAAAGGAAGGGAGGATGTTCTGGGAAGGAAAAGGGTATGGAGAGGTGGGTAGGAATCTGGGGTCCGTATGTTCAGGAGTGAATCCATATATGAATCCACGTATGAATCCATACCTCCCACTGCTGCACAAGGCGATATTCTGACAGAGGCCCGCTAGAAAGGTCAAGTCAGACCCGGACAAACCTCATCCCGTGAACCCGGGCTCCCCTCCTAAATCACTAAACATAGCGAACCACTTGAGGTGACCTATGGCAAAGGTGATGGTTGTCCAATAAATGATTCGCGGAGCGGTGGTACTCATACCGGCCTCCTTCATTGCCTTGGTGAAAGACCACCATTAAGAATAGAAACTTTGCTGGAAATGGCTTTAGCCGTATTTAGTGACATGATCTGAATTGCCAGGTACTTCCCCCCAGTTTCACCCTTCACCCTCACAACAGCAGCAGTCTTCAATGGAAAGAATTTTACTAAAAATAATATTATACCTTATGTTCGGATACACCCTAACACTTTTTTATGTTAGTCCCAACTGTCTGGAGCTAGTGAGACTATGGGATCCCCGTATCATTCGAGGTATGTTGTGAGGCTGAAGGTAGTGGGGATGGGAAGGAAATGTAGAAGAAGAAGGTTAGGTAGTATCTAGCTAATTATACCTGGTCACCAAACACAGCTAAAGCCATCTCAAGCAACATCTCAATTATGAATGGTGGTCTTTCACCAGGGCAATGATGAAAGCATCTTCTACTCTGGAACTGGCGCATTTGTATTAGGTATACATTATTTGCAATGCATTAAATGGGATTTGAACACGCGACCTCAGGATTCGTAGTTGAGAGAATTACCCCTCGAATACGAAGCCGTCAATACTTGGACATGTACCTACGTGGGATAATATTCAATACAATGACACTGTTGGACAATTTATAAAATAGCTTGTTCTTTGTTGCAGATTTCTCAAAGAACTACACCTCCCATCTCAACATGCAGGTCGACCAAGGATTGATTTACAGTTCTACTGATTTGGGGAATATCCTCAAATATTTCGTTCCTATTGAAGATAACAAAAGTAAATTTACCTTGGAGGCATACCCCTCTCTGAAAGTCTTAACAGCCTTCGCCAAACTGGCATACAATGATTGTCTGGAGGAATTGGAGCTACCTGGAGGATGGAAGCTGCTCACCACGGCACAGAACGATTCTAACGGATACTTCGGCTGTGCTTTTTGGAGCCCTACAGAGCAGCAAGTTGTCATAGCCCACCGAGGGACAGAACTAAACAATTTAGGAGCAGTCTGGATTGACGGAAAAGGCATTTTCTATAACAAATACACCGGACACATGAGCTCTGCTGTGTCGTTTACAGATGACGTCAAGAAGGTTATTCAAGAAACTAATGAACGATACGGGAGTTGATTTGTTCTATCCATAACAGGGCACTCCTTGGGTGCCTGGTTGGCCAGCGTCACCACCATGACCGTCAAATACCTTAAACGGCATGGAAGTGGATTCATCATCTGCCCCGGTGAAGGTATCCATGCTTATACTGTGGCCTTGGACAGCTCTGGTGCCAAGGATATGCTGGATAAGATATGCGACGACTATGATTCACGTTACGACCGTTCCTTGTGTGTCAAATACTTGGACATCACAACCTTCTTCGCTGCAGTTAATCTGGTGAACAGCACAAAAAAACATGTGGGAGATTTATACCAATTGCACATCTCCCGTGACTACAAGAAATCCAATTTGAAGTACAATTTGGACACCCACAGCTTAGAAATCTTTATTAAAGCTTTTGAGGAAGAGACTAAAATATATGCAGTACAGGATTGGCCTAAAGGGGTCGTTGAGTGCAAACGTCAATGTGACCTAGAAAGTCATTGTAATTCTCACATCTTACCACCAGATGCAGAAAAAACAATTGGGCTAGAGATATTCTTAGATAAAGAGAGTACAGAATCCGTTCGTACCACAAATCGACAAAAAAGTAAACTTAACTTAAAACAACAGGAAGAAACCCTAATAGCAAACTACAAATCCAAATTATCGACGGGAAATATCTGTCACCTGGGGGTATTTTCTGCAGAAGAGCTAAAATTTTTACAAAATTGGAGCTTTTTTCAAAGCAATGCGCTATTTACATTGGCCGAAATCGATAAATTAGTATTTCGGCAAAATCTTAAAGACCTCCCTGTATTTCAGATGAATATAAGAATAATCACACAAGAAAAAAAGGCACGGTTGGAAATGTTGATCAGACTAACCAAACAACTGATGCGCTGGTTTCCTGAAGAGATTATGTAAGCTCTGGCTAAACAGAACGAGAGGATAAAGTCAGCCCCCTTATACATGGCTGGCCAGACATACCTCCGCAGCCTGCCCGAAATCATGGACTGTGAAGACACCCTGGGGATAGAGTCATTTTTAGAATCAAATCATCATTTCAAATGATCTTCATCTATTGAAAATAATATTAAATAATTTAGTACTGTTCAGCCACAAGAAGCTTATAATCATTCGATCACATCCAGTTGGTGCAAACATTTTTTTAGAATGCAATCTTCAATTTGAAATAGAGGCTTTGGATAAATTTGAATTAAATGACCTAACTCCTGAATCTAGAACTGATATATTTGCAAAAAATGCAATTATAATAGGTGAAAAAACGCTAAGTCTTGCTGTTTGGCTGGGCGAAGACTGTTATTCCAATGATAGGATTCGAAACAGAATTAATCGAATAATTTCTCCAATTTCGAGAAAGCTCACGACGGACGACCAGTTTCGGCCCAAAAAAAAAACAATCTTCTAAAAATTTGTGAATCAGATGATTTCTATTCAAAAGTACATATGCAAGTGAGCAAAGAAAAGCTCACGTCACTACTGGAGAAGAGTGGGGCCGATGGACCACTGCTGGTCATCACTAGCGATCCAGAGCGGCTCAGATTCACCAGTAGTAGGAAAGAAGGACGAGAACTCTTTCTGAAAAAATGTCGGGAGGAACCAGACAAACTAATCTACTTGCTGAAATTATCGGTGGAAGGCCTCACACTGAGCGAAATTTACAATATCCGCATTTATCTTTCTAGAATGTTCCACAGATGCATACTTATTAAATCCATAGACGAACTCGTCCGTTACACGGGATCTCAGGAATTATTTATTTTCGAAAATGCAGAAGATAAGAGATTGTTTATAACTCCGTTTAATTTATTCATGAAAGCTGAAGATTTGTTTGTGTCCAGCGAACACTGCATTACGCATTTTCCCCAAGAATTAAGTATGAAAAACAAAATGAAAGACGAATCGTTTAACAAACATTACTTTCGAAATCTGGAAATTGGGGGAATCCCGCGTCTGGTCTGGCAATACTCCCAGGGTTCTCTGGATGGCCTGCGCCCCTTCATTACCAGGGACTACAGCAACCCCATTCCTGAAAATGACTTCTGCAACGTAAAGAAGAAGGTGACCATCATTGCTAATGATCCTGGAGTGGGAAAGACCACCAGCCTGACGAGCATGTCGGAGCTTATCCGAGACTCTTGGGTGCTGAGAGTCGACAACAAGCGTTTGGCTACAGCTATTGCCGACCAACCCTGGACACTCGATCTGGAATCAGTAGTAAAATGTTTGATAGATTCATCAGGATTATCTACCGATGATGCGTTGGTGGGTTGTATATTAGAAACGGAAAATTCGACGCAAGTTTTTATTTTGGTGGATGCGTATGACGAGATAACTGACGAAGAAAACAAGAAAAAAATTATTGATCTGCTGATTTATTTAAAAAATTCCACTACTTGTAATATAATCGTCACCACACGGGTATACGCACAAGAAGCGCTCGAAAATTATTTGGTCGAATTTTCCGCAGAAATTAAAAATATGACAAAAGAAGAACAAGACAATTATTTGGTGAATTCCTGGCTTCCTCATCTAGCATTGCTGCTTCCAGAGCACGGAGAGCCGGAGGAGCAGAGGCTGCGCCGGTTTGCTGGAGAGCTGCGGGAGGAAATGGAGGGAGTGCTGAGGGAAGACGTTTCGCGCTTCATGGGTATTCCGCTTCATATCCGTATGTTGTCTGAATGTTTCTTCGGCAGGCCATTAAGTTTGTCCAGTCCCCTACCATAGTCCAGAACCAATTAAAAATCAAAAATCTGTTTGACTTGTACACAAAGTTCATCAAAGTCAAGAACACGATACACCACGAGCAGAAAACTACGATCAATATGCTACCACCTACCAATCGGAATATTCTGTGCAAAGATAACAAAGACAATCATTATTTCCTGGCATTCCATACCATCGATGCCCCCTTCACCGAAAAATATTTCAAAAAGCAAATACTATCCAACGAAGTTTTGGTGGATCTTAGCAGAGTAGGTCTTATAAGAGTTAACGCTGATGGAACTTATATTTTCATTCACCAGACATTTGTGGAATACTTCTGCGCTGACTTCTGCTTCCAATGGCTCAGACAGGTCGAGCAAACTGACGAAAATGATACACTGATTAACATATTTCGTGAATTATTGCTCTGGCCATGCTTCAAAATAATCAGGAAATTCATAGAGGGTCATCTTGAAATATCACCAATACATAACAGTGCACAGGAAAAAGTACTTATAATGTACCGACATTGGTTTGAATCTCCCATGCAAAAGGTTCATCAGCACTACAAAACTCCATTACACATTGCTGCTGAAGAACAGAATAGGCACACCCTTGCATTACTTCTCAGTGGTCCGGACAACAGGACAACTGAGAATGCCTACATAGATTTCATATCGGTTAGAGATAGTGCTGGGAAGACCGCTCTGAAAATCGCATTGGAGAACGGAAATGAAGATATTGTTGACGAAATAACAAAAAACGTAGAGAATAGCTCTTATAAGTCACTGCTAAATATTATGCTTGCTACTTTTTCAGACCTGGAAGGCGACAGAAATGAAGATATGTTCAGAGAATATTGCTCCAAGACACAGCATTTAACTAGTATACGCAAAGTTTTGATAAGAACTGGAGAGATTAGAAATCAAATTGATCCATTACTTACAGCAGTAAGAGATAGGAACTATGTAGATTTCAAGAAAATCGTAAATGGCATGAAGTGTATCACTGAAAGAAATTATCTGGTCGATGCGAAGGGCAGTCAAGGGCGATCAACTTTCGATTACTTACAATCTTGTAATCGCGCATGGATATTCGCAATAAGAGTCACTTTCAATTGTGATGATTCCGAGTTGGTTCGTTGGCCACCCGCAGAAGGGGATAGATTCGTCAGCGATGGAATACATGTTGTGCGTTGTATAAAAAAGCGAAAAGAATGGTCTGCGGGTGTTATGCCTTTTTTGCCTGACATTTTGGTCAAGAACTTGGGAATTGTGAGTCCTGTTTACAATAAGTATATTATACCAATAATGGAATTAAAACATTCCGATAAGGTATGTTTATTTCTCATTCACTTAGATTGCATTTTAACAGGTATTTATTTAGAGAATGAAAAAAATGTTTCAGTTATAATTTATTTTATTGTTATTGTTACAGCGCTCATTTATTATTTTCCCTATGACTTACGTTTTTCTAAAATTACCAAATTCATCGTGTGGCAAATTTTTCTTTTCTTATTTAATACCTTTTATTTAAATATTGATTATTATTCTGTAATTATACATCATACGGATGGCATTGAATGGATGACAGTTATTATAGTACTCCATCAAGGCCGTAGCCAGGGGGGGGATCGAGGGGGTTTGATCCCCCCCCGAAATTGACTGTACGGTGCGCCGAAGATTTTTAAAGTTTTTACCTTTTTTTAACAGTTGAGTTTCAGGGATTGTACAACAGGAAAGTATTTCGCTAATGCAATTTTATCTGAATTAAAATCTTTAGGTGTAGTTTGCGAATATTTAATCGGACAAGGATATGATGGAGCTTCTTTGATGAAAGGAAGTTTTAAAGATGTGCAGGCAGTAATTTGTAAGTCACATTCAGAAGTCTTATACGTTCATTGCAGCTCACTGAAGTTGAATTTGGCTCTATGTCATTCTTGCCAGGTTGAGCCTATTCGAAATTCTATTTGTACTAAAACATCGATTGGAAATTTTATCATGTCCTCGGCAAAACGAACTGTTAAGTGCTTAGAAATAAATATTGAAAAAAAAATCCCTGAAACACAATGGAAAACCCTTACGGCAATGTGCGAGACCCGTTGAAAATTACGATGGGTTGATAAGATTCAAGGAAATCTATAAAGTTATTGTTGATACACTCTAAGAAAATAGTGACATGGATTATGAAACACCATCAAAAGCTTATTCTTTTCTGAGGCCAGTCATTTCAAGTAATTTTGCTATAAGCTTATGTTGCTTAGCCACTGGAGCGATCACGCGAAATAAATAATTAGACATTACATTCATTATAGACATTAAAAAAATCATACCTTCGAATTATTCTAACATACTTATTATAGTGCTATATGGTCAATGAATTGACCTGTATTTTACCGTTTATCTCTTATTTGTAGGATTTATTAAAAAAAATATTAAAAAATTGTAAAGCTTATAATCGCGGAATCCTGCGTGTTTTTTTTACCTGATACTGCCGTGAGGGATACTTATTCGAGTCAACATAGAATATTTTCGATTTCTGTATATTTTCTGTGGTATACTTGATAGTGAAAGGTGCATATCTATGGAGAAAGGACCTTATTTTATCCGAATACAGCTGATCAAAAATTTTGCGGGAAAAATATTAAAAAAAAATTATTACGTCGTTGTTTCCATACACACTTACTGTATGCAAAATACTTCTATCTCCCTTATGCTATTTAGCAGCTGTTTACATCAACATGTCGATTTAATTTTTAAAAATATTGGTCAAAATACCGATTCCAAAGTTGCTGAACTTTACAAGAACGCTCAGAATTTGCTTAGAACTGTAAAGAGGAAATCAAAATTCCGCAAATACCGTCACGCCAAAAGCATAGGGCAAACTACAGCACAAATGATCCCGAAACTTATTTTAGAGTTACTGTCATGATTTCACTTTTGGATGATTCGATTGATCAATTTCGTTCTAGATTCAAAAATCATAGATCCACATTATCATCTCTCAAAGTTGCAAAAACCAACTTAATTATCAAGAATACTACTTTGAGCTCTATAAAAAATATTTGGAATGGGACTCTGTAAAAGCTGAATTAGAAATGTGATGGATAAAATGGCTGAAATAATCTTAACTAAATCGACCAACATGTGCTATTGAAGCTCTAGGAGAATGCAACCTGGCCCAGACCTTATTTCCAAATTTTCACAAACTTTTAAAAATCTTGGTGATACTGCCTGTTTCCACATGTACCCCTGAAAGGACTTTCTCTTCTCTGAAATGCCTAAAAAATTCCACAGGCCAGGAAAGACTAAACGGTTTGGCATTAATGTCAATCCACCAATGGAAAAACGTTAAAATGATATTGTATGTTCTTACAAAACTTATCAAGAAAACTCGAGTTTTACGATTTTTTGTCAAAATTTTCTTCTTTCAACCGCTTAAGTCATTATATATTAGACTTAAAAAAAACTTCACACATAAAATGTACGTAATTTAGTCTTCTTGAAGTTTGCGCTATACATTTTTGTTGTAAAGTCAACAGTTGAGGAATTATTTTGACAAAACCAAATTTTGGCGCCTTCAATCCAAGATGGCGGCTCGAGCTCGACCCCCTCAAGGTCGAAATTTTTTTTTGTTACAGTCCCAATATAAACAACATACTCGTATAACATAATCGCTACTACATGACCTTTTTTGCACGGTAAAGGCCTTGTTTACCTCCCACCGACTGGACTATAAACACTGTACTCTTGGAGAATGCAACCAGCCCTTATTTCCAAACATTCACAAAGTTTTAAAAATCTTGATGACACTGCCTGTTTCCTCATGTACCCTTGAAAGGACTTTTTCTTCTTTGAAACGCCTCAAAACTTATTTAAGAAATTCCACAGGCCAGGAAAGTCAACGCAGAATTGACATTTTTTAAATTTTTCTTTATTCATGACATAAATATTATGGTTACATTATTTGTGGATTTTTCGACCAACATGCTAGGCTGATGCCCGTGTTATGGTGGTCGATTCATTGACACTGACGAGGTAATTGAAAAGACTAAATTTAATTTTCTAGTTATAAAAATATGTGATAAGATTTATACATAACACCATTTAATTTCTTTTATCAATTTAAAAAAAAAACTACCAACTGAGCTATGGAATGGGTACCATAGCTCAGTTGGTAGAGCTCTTGCCATGTCAGCAAAGGGCCCTGGGTTTGAGTCCCAGTGGAACCAATATCTTTTTCTGATTTTTCTGTCTCCAGATTTTCGATTGAGTTTCGTTAATATTGTCTTCATTTGATTAAATATGTTTTTATTTCTGGGGCACGACGAACCACTTAGATATATTTATTTCCAGACAATGGGCATTGTAATACGTGTTCAAACGTTGCAAATCATTTTGCAGCTTCTTACAGTTTTTATTTCATTTTCTGAAAGATGCATTTGTTAATAATGCTAACACCGGATGTTTTAAGGAAATTCATAAAATTGACGGAGATACAGCATTTTATATGAAACCATTTTAAACAGTTTGTGTGTTGAATTATCCTTCAAAATTTCGGACGCGGTTTTCTCGAAACAACGGTTTTTAACCAGCCGAGCGTTTCCGTTTTTTTTGTGGGATCGTTATTAGATAGCGGACGTAATCTTTTGTCAGATTTGTGTAATTTTTATGTCTATTATTTGCCTTTTCTATGTATAACGTACTTTAAATGAATAAATAATCATGCGTAGATACTTGAAGGAATTGATGTTTAAATCGATCTAAACTAAAATATGTGAAAGTAAATATGTAAAAATCACACAAATCTGACAGGAGATAACGTCAGTTATCCAATAATGATCCCACAAAAGATACGGAATCGCTCGGCTGGTTGACAACATATTAGAAAAACTAATGTACACATATGATTTGCATCCACCAAGTCTTAAACTGTTCGAAAATCCAATTAGAGGGACCCATTTTTTTTTTATGAACGCTGAAAATTTTCCATACAAAAATCGAAAATAATTTTTTTCTTTTTTTTAGACATCAAAATTCCCTTACGTTGTGCCAAAGACACTCGATTTTCGGACAGTATAAGACTTGGTGCATGCAAATCAGATATATAGTTTTATAGGTTGTCAACCAGGTTGAAAAACATGTTAAAAAGTTCGTCAAAAAGGCGTTCAAAATTTTTCTGAAGGATAATTCAACATACAAACTGTTTCAAACGGTTTCACATAAAATGCTGTATCTCCTTCAATTCTACGAATTTCTTTAAAATATTTTGTGAGAGCATCCTTAAGAAGTGAATATTTCAGTAAATGAAATTTAAAAAATGACAAAAAAAAATTACATTACATTAATGTCCTGGTGCCTTAAAGCCTTGTTTAGGAATTGATCAGGGGAACATGGAGGCGTTTGGGGCCCCCCCAGGACCAGGTGCCCGGGCGGGCCACCCCCTACCCCCCCCCCCTTAGTCCGCCACTGCGTATTTCTATAAACACTGTTCCACCAAACAAAACCCCCCCCGAAATTTTTCTCTGGCTACGGCCTTGTACTCCATATCTTGTTACTAGCTTTCATGGGTTTGATGGATATGATGAGAGACAACAAGAAAATTCTTGGGTGGGGTTTACTTGGGCATAATAGTAAAATAAAACATAATTAGTTAATTGCATCAGTATCGGTGGAAAACGTGCAGTCTAGTGAAGTTATGTTAATTTAACTTTTTGCACTTCTGCAACAATTAGGTAATAAAATACTAAACAAAAACACAATTAAGTGCTATCATTTTATTGTTATCAAATCAAATCATTTTTTAAAAAAAGTTTTAAAATCAATTTAACTTTACAAACTTCTTAAATCAAACCTTATGTTACCTTAAATCAAACCAATGTTCTTAAATCTAACCTAACCTAAATCAACCCAACCTAACCTTACAATGTTCTTAAATTAGAACTATTATTTGTTGGTTGTTCATATATACTTTTTATTAATTTTTACTTATACTATGTTAATATTATAACTAGACATCGGATTATATGCACTAACAAAGTGCCAAAATATGCATGCAAATATGCACTAAAAAAGGCCGAAATATGCACTAAAAACTCTTGATATGTCTAAAATATTCACAATGCAAAATCAAAAAACATTTTTATTTTTATATATTTTAATGAAAGACGATTAAAAACAGCGAAATATTCTTAAATTATGCATAGTTTTTGTGACAATAAACAATTAAGTATTTTTCCGAATTTTTTATGTTTGTCACCCAAAATGCCGAAAACAACTTCTCTACGTCAACTGACGTCATTCGACAAAATTTAAAAATTTTAGCGCCATTTCTGGAGATACCTGTTTAGGCAGCCTTTGCCGTTGATGTAGGCATTAATGTTCTTCATGTCTTCAAGACTCGGATTTTTAAACAAAATAGCGTCTAACTTTTCATCTTTTCTGATATTGAATTGGGAAGGGCGTTGGGGAGTTCCATCATTATTTCCAGTATTTTTATTGATTTAAATAGAGGAAGGTTTTTTGTTTCCAATTTTTCTATGGCATCTGGTAACTTGTGGAAATATGTTGAGATGAGGGCGATATTCTGTTTAATGGACGGGTCTTCAAATGCCAAATATGCACGATTGGGAAAAAAAGGCAAAAATATGCATTAACGCCGTAATTATAGAGTTATATGTATTTGCATATGCAAATATGCAAATGCATATAATCTGATGTCTAATTATAACTTTTGATATATACTGGCTTTCTTATCTGTAACCACAACAAAAGTTATTATAAATGGCTGTTTTATATTATATTCACTATTAAAAAAATGTCTTCATTGTAAGTTACTAGTTATAAGTCTTAGTTGTAAGTTACTAGATATACATAACTCATGGTTGTAAGTTGCTAGGTTTTAAGTTATAAGGCGTGTCTTGTTATTAGTCTTTATTTTGTTAGATAATTTCAGCAATTTACTAATTGTAACAGATTTTTGCAGAATGAATTTGAATCACAAAAATCTTCTATTAAATCATTTTTCCACCTTTATCTACACACTGATACTCTATCTACCACATTTAACAATCCTTTACGTCAGCCCTGGCCAACCCAAATTGCACTCCGAGCCGCATTAAAATAATAACTTTTTTTTTCCAACGGATTTCATACTGTATCTATTCTATGTAGATGTCTTAACTATGTAACATGTACTTTATAAATAAATAATAATAATAACTTATTTATCGTTTGTAAGTATTATAAATAATTTAAATGCACAGACAATCTGAAAGTAAAGTCAGGTTAATTGTAAAAACAAAAACAATACTGTAGCCAGATGTGAAAAGAAAGCTCTCATTGAACCAACAAAAAATGTATTTTTATAGTTATTAACATTTTTAACGTCGCAACAATAACATTTGGCTGTCAACAGTTTTTTTGTTTAGCTCTTTCAAAAATCATCTTAAACCAATCTTTTTATTGTTTTTTCGCTGTAAAAAGTGTAGTGTGTTGTGTCTTGAGGACTCTTCTCCCCCTGATCTTCCAGGAGTCACTTCTTGCTGCTCATTTTCAGATATTTATATACTTTTTTTTTTTTACTTTTACTTCTATCACTTTTTGTACTTCCTGTAACTTGAACAATGGAGGAGTATTTCCCTCCTTTACCTCCTACAAAGCCCCCAGATCCCCCTCCTGACCCTCCAGATGGAGACATTTCGGAAATTTCAGAACCCTCAAACATTTCAGACCCTTCAAACATTTCAGACAGTGAATCTGTCATCCTAACCTCAATAAAAAAAGAAAATTCAGTCCCTCTTCCCCAAAAAAACATGATTCGCCTTCGTCTTCACAGTCCCCACCAGCTCTTCCTCAACCTTCTCCAACAAAATTTTACTCTACTCATTCCCGTGGCCCCTTCATTGTATATGAGCAAAAAACTGAACAAGGTAAAACCATACATCCTCTTGAATTTGGTAAATTTCTTTCAACCAACAAGAACCTTTCGATTAAGCCCGGAGGTGTAAAAGCCGAGGGTCGCTTCCGAATCTCTATTGAATTCCTCTCAGGTTCAGCCGCCAACAACTTCATCAAAAACATTTTTATTACATCTAATTCTAAATTCAACGCATACATCCCAACTTTCAATGTCACTCGAATGGGCCTGGTCAGGGGTATCTCGACTGATCTGTCCATTCCAGAAATTCTGTCTTCTCTTTCAACCCCCCAACATATGGGTAATCCCATAAAAGCCAGGAGGCTAAATTATAAGGACACCTCTGAGGGCATCGTTTCCTGGAAGCCCTCCCAATCTGTTGTGATCACATTTGAAGGACAATCTCTTCCCTCCCATATCTATTTATTTTTCAACTTCTTACCAGTTGAAATGTACACTTACCCCACCACCCAATGTTAAAATTGCTGCCGTTTTGGTCATACCAAACGATTGACAAAATAAATTAAAAATGATAATTTTGTTTTTGGAGAGTTTTACTTTCCATATTAATAAAACAATAAATTGGTTTTTGAAGTGGTTTAAATTCCATGTTAAAAAAAAAAATAATTTTGTTTTTGAAGTTTCTTACTTTCCATCTTTAAAAAAATAATAATTTTATTTTAAAAGAGTTTTACTCTCCATGTTAAAAAAAACTATAAATAAATATGTTTAAGTGTTTTAATTTCCATGTAAAAAAAAATAATTTTGTGCTTGAAGAACTTTACTTTCCATGTTAAAAAAACAATAAATTTATTTTTGAAGTGTTTTACTTTCCATGTTAAAAAAATAATAATTTGGTTTTTGAAGAGTATTACTTTCCATGTTAAAAAAACAATAAATTTGTTTTTGGAAGTGTTTTACTTTCCTTTGTTAAAAAATTAATAATTCGGATTTTGAACAAAGACATTAATACTGGACGCGGGGTAGAAATCTAAAAGTGGGAAGCCAAACACAAGACGATTGTGGCTGTCTCTATTTCTAGTACTTTAGTACTAAACTGCTACGCGTCGAGTGAGGTCGTGTCTTACCAGTAAGTAAATTGTATTGCAAAGCGCTCTTGCGTGATGAGAAAATGCTTCAATTAAACGGCAAATAGTCGAAAAGGAGACAGCGAAAATTGCATCACAAAGTGACATAAGCATAACAGGGACAACCTACTAACAGTAAGTCGGTTCACACAGCGTCCCGCATTTGTTTTATTCCATTGGGAAAGATGGGGTAAAACGTGCAAAGGGTAACGCGTTCATTAATTTAATAATGTCGTTGATGAAAATTGTAAATAGTAACGGTCCTAGGTGTTATTAATCTGTATAGATTTGTATAATCATTTGAACCTATAACCTGTACTGTATAATAAAATATGTACTTAACAATACTACTATAATAGTACCAATATTGTATTATTAATGAAAACTCATATAATAAATATAAAAATATTTGCCCGTGTGTCACGTTTTACCCGCCTTTACCCTTCCCTGTCATATTGTGTAACCGAATAAGAGTATCTTGTTATCTCAGTCACACCCATAGGTCACACCCGTGATGTGTATTCGGCGAAGAAACTAATAAGCCGCCCTACTATGAATCTATGACATTCACTCACGTACATTCTTTGATTGTCTGTCTTTATCACACAGGAATGAACTTTTGAATTTAGAAATTATACTGAAAACCGCTGAAAACAAAAGAGTGTTTATTTATTTATTTATTTATTTACATATATACGGCACAACACGTGCCATTAACATAATTGACATATTTATTAAATAGTACAACAACATGAAGAATTTGAGTGAAATTTAAGAAAAAAGGTAAAAAGTTAGGTAATAAGCAGTGAATAAAATAAAATGTAAAATGTATAAAAGTAAATTATAAAGTGTAAAGTATAAAATATAAAGTATAAAGTACAAACCATAAATTATTAGGTAAAAAGTTAAAATAAAAAATTAAAGTGAGAAATAAAACAATAAAAGGTAAAATGTAGAAATATAATATATCTCTAAAAGTTACCTAAAAAGATTTAAATATAAAAAGTAAAAAAAAATCCTGGATTATGTTATCCGATATGATAAACACAGTGACAGTGACAGTGCCTATGATTTCTAGTACATTAGTAGTTTTAGTGTGAAGTACTGGTAGGCATATAATTATAATATTTACATGATGATTTGCATGATGTATTATAATATTTACGTGCTACTACCAAACAAATTTAGTTTAATGCATCTTTTGTATGAGGCCAGATTGCCGGCGGCGTGATCGATATTAGCATATTCATTGCCTAAAATATGTAAGCGATTTATGATTGAGTTTTGTTCTGCGTTCGTCAAAGTGTTGTCACAATGAAAAGGTGTTTTGAGTCGAGTCGGTCTAGAAGGTACATGATAATTTATTAGCGAAACCAATTCAGGGGAGTCAAACCAGTTATTGTTTATTTTAAATAAAAAAATAAGATCATTGAGTATTCTTCTATCTTTCAACGATAAGAGTCGCATTTTTTGAGAAAGAGAATCATAGTTTATGTCAACCGCGGGAATTCCTACTTTAAAATTAATTGATCTGAGAAATTTGCGTTGGATTCTTTCAATGGAGTTTGCGTGGCTTTTGTAGAAAGGGTTCCAAATGGGGGAATTATATTCTAAATGACTCCTAACCAGAGTTGTATATAGTAGTTTAAATGTTTGGATATTTTTGAAATCTTTACAAATTCTTAGAATGAAGCCCAGCATTTGCATTGCCTTACTAGTAATGATATCAATGTGGTTGGTAAATAATAGTTTAGTGTCGAAGGTTATTCCGAGGTCCCTTATTACTGGTACTGACAATAAGTTGTGATTGTTAAGTGAATAGCTTTATTTTATAGGGTTTTTTATTCTAAAGAAACTCATGATTTGACATTTTTTAGTGTTAAGTGTAAGTTTGTTAATTGTACACCATTCTGCGAATTTAATAAAATTAGTTTGTAGGGACAGACAGTCATACGTATTTTTAATGATTTTATACATTTTCATATCATCAGCAAATAATAATATGTTAACATTAGAAAATATGGAAGTGACATCATTTATAAATAGTATAAATAATATTGGACCAAGGTGCGAACCCTGAGGCACGCCGCTAGTGGCTTCAAATTCATAAGACAAGTGTTCTTTAATCCAGACAGTTAGTACACGTTTTGACAAGTAATTTTTAATCCAACATAATAATTTACCACTTATTCCTAGTTTAGAAAATTTATTTAAAAGAATTTTAATGCAAACCTTATCAAAAGCTTTGCTAAAATCCGTGTAAATCGAGTCAACTTGTTTTCTATTAGCAAGGGCACCTGAGATAAAATTTTCGTACAGTGTAAGGTTAGTCAAGGTAGATCGGCCAGAGACAAAACCGTGTTGAAATGATGAAATATTAAATTTTATACAAGAACTTATTTTTTTAAGAATTAACTTTTCAAAAATTTTCGGTATCGACGATTGTATGCATATTGGTCTGTAATTTTCAACTAAAGACTTGTCTCCGGCTTTAAATATTGGCGTAAGAAAGCTTTTTTTCCATATTTGCGGGAACATACCCGTTGAAAGAGATTGATTAAAGAGTAGGTACAGTGGGTAAGAGACACTACCCCCACAGTTTTTAAGAAATATGGGGGGAATTTTATCTGGCCCTGAACAAGATTTAGGTTCCAGTAGTTTAATACATGCTGTGATTTCTTTTATCTCAATATGTAACTGACTTAGTTGTAAATCTATATCTGACTCAAAGTTTGGAATGTGTTCATCAGGGATATCAGTTTCATACACATCTTTAAAAAAGTCTGCAAATAAATTGACAGTATCTTTGATTTTACATGAAGTTTTCAGTTTGTAGTGCATAGTTTCAGGTATGCCAATGTTATTGTTATTTTGTGTTTTACAATAGTTGAAGAAATGTTTTACATTATTAACAATAGAATATTCAACATTCTTGATATACTTATTATAACAAATGTTTGATAATTTATTACAGTCTTTACGTAGCTTGCTAAAAATTATAAAATCGGAAAGATTTTTTGTTTCTCTGTAAATTTTATGAGCTTTTTTCTTTTCGATTACTATGTTAATGAGGTCCTTGCTAAACCAGTTAGGGAAATTTGAAGATGATTTATAGCTTATTGGGAACAAAGTTTTCTATGGCTTTATATAAATGTTCATAAAAGGCTTTAATATTGTCGTCAAGATTATCTCCTTCTAGTACAGACCAGTCGGTGTTATATAGGTAATCGCGTATTGCGACGTAATTGGCTTTATTAAAGTTGAGAAATTGCGTCTGATTTTTAATTTGGCATTTTATAGGGTTACATAATATAGTAATGTCTAAAGGTGGGTGATGAGAATCAGGGGCAAGAACTGAGTCGAGTGACTTATCAACCGCAGTTGACATGTCGGTACAAAGAACAAGATCTAATAATCTATTATTGTCATTTTTTACATTGTTTAATTGAACTAGGTTAAGGAAATCACATAATTCAACTATTTCTTTTTCTGTTTCAGATAGGCTAGGGTTTTGTGATACTGTAGAATTGTCGCGGGTGCCCCAATTGATTTGTTGCTTGCTTTCCACATTATATTGTGAGTATGTGAGACTATGGCGAGTCTATTCATAATATAACGTCATTGATTTTGAAGAGTTTTAATCTTCATGTTAGAAAAACAATAATTTTATTTTTGAAGAGTTTTACTTTCCATGTTGAAAAAACAATAATTTTCTTTTTGAAGGGTTTTACTTTCCTCGTTAAAAAGCTAAAAACAAACTGGAATTTAGTGAAAAATGCTAATTAAATTATGTGAACCCACGAAGAAGAATAGTAGGTACTATGCTAGCATTGATTATTATCATTTTGGTATGTTATTACAGCCTGTTTGTAATTATATTCGTGAAGTTGAACACATCAACTATGTCTGCGAAAGTATTACCAACTACATGCAATCTAGGTACAAGCGAGTATATAAATGACTCAGTTCTGATATTATTTCAATTAAAAAGGATTTTAGATCGAGAAGTTCTTATAGATATATATATATACTAAAAGTAATTCAGCTTAATAAATGATGGCTGTATAAAAATAAATGTCAAGTCGGAAATAAGTCCTTTATCTGAGATTTTATTGCAAAAAACGCTCGAATTTCGCTGAAGAATGTTGCAGAAATAAATAAGACCACCTGTGTTTATTAATTTTGTATTTTGTTTATTTCTAAATAAAAACCCGTCACTTTAATTTAACAATTGTTTTCTTTACATTTCACTAATTATTTATCTATTTTTTTATACATCAATGCTTGGAAGATTGCTTTTTTTTAATTAACTCCACGCAGGATGCCTTGAGGAAAATAATTCCCTTCAGGGTCCATCATCTTTAAGGATGTTGTGTTTTGAGAAGAGGAACAGTGAACATGGGTCTTAGAGCAAGGGCGTAGCTAGGATTTTGTTAAGAAGGGGGCAGGGGGGGGGGGGGTAGAGAAGTGTGACAAGGGGTATGGAAAGTTATCAGCTCTGTGACGTAACATGTAAAAAATTTTTGAACTTTTGTTTTGATTATTTTTAGATGTAAAATTGCAAAATATATGATGTCACTAGGGGGGAGGGGGATCTCACAAATGTGACAGGAAGGGGGGGGGGGGGGGAAATCATGAAATTCGTGTGACATTATTTATGGATGGTTCCTTGGCTCATGTGGGCATTTTGGTAACGAGGTACTAACTAAAAATTTTGGCTGACTAACTTGAGTATTAGTCCCAATTCTGTGTCTGAAGCCCTCAGGGCCCTAACCGTATTTTAAATTATAAGAAAAGAAGCAATAAAATAATTAAAGACAGATGTTTTACTTCAAAAATACATTTGAAACCGTATACGGTCGAAGTTATAATTATAATTCATGTAAAAATAATACATAAAAAAGGAAAAGTAAAATACAAATAAACGTACAATCTTTAGTTAGATACGTAAATTATGCCGGTACAAAAAAAGCATTTCTAATATTTATCCCAACTTTCCACGATGCACACAAAAATTATAAACTGAAAAGGTAATAATAAAAATTAAATTGATTCTCACAAACAATAGGCTACCGAAGTAATATTACTTAACGGTTTGTGAGCATCCCTGCATCTTTTAGGGGGGGGCAGCTGCCCCCCCCTGCCCGTACCTCGCTACGCCCTTGAAATTTAAGAAATAAAATCCGCACTTCTCTTCTCTGTAATAGGTACTGAACTAAATGTATATCGTTAGCAGTTTATTTTTTATTTAAATTTAAAATCCTAATTCTGCCACCGGACACCTTTATTTTTAGTAATTGAAAAAAAAATAATAAAAGAGAACAGTTTTGGTAATGGAGACCCAGTTTTGAAAACGTCACTTTTTTCCACTTTGCCCGCATATGAGGGCAAAGCGGAAACGTGGAAAGGGTAAAGTAGAAACATATAATATAGAGATTCCTCTAATGGGATTGGAAATTAAAGCAGGTATATTTTCCATCATTATCAATATCGCCACACAGTTTATCAGGGGCATGCACTCCATATAGGCACATAAGCACTGCCTACCCTGCCGTTTTTGTAAAATGTAAATAATATTATAATTTATTAAATTATGCTAAAATAAATACACACTTTTAAAAAAAAGCGCGAAAAATCTGAGCAACCGAAACTACGCGAGCGCCACATCAAACGGCATAGGTACTACAAATGCGGCATAAGTACCCTTTACACGTAGAGTTCGGAGCGGGACGTGCCCCGCGCCACTTCAGGCCGCCGCGCAGAAAAGTCTCACAGTGAACTGCGCTGTAAACCGTTATCTTACTTTCGGTCTTTACTTTTCTGCGCGGCGGCCTGAAGTGGCGCGGGGCACGCCCCGCTCCGAACTCTACGTGTAAAGGCTACTATAAACTGTAACTCGAAACTAATGCGGTCTAAGCAGGAATTATTTCTGACTAGAGCTAACTTCATACAAAACACAATTCAATGTTTACAAAATGCACAAAGCATAGACTAGAACTGTCGTTTTGAATTTGCTTCTATTAGGTTTTTTTGTTAGTATTAAGCATTGCCATAAATATACCAAATCACCCACTAGATCGATTACTTCGGGTTTTAGTACGTGAAAAATTTGGTCACTAATTCACCATCAAATTATCACCTGTGACGTCACGCACCATAGACGAAGATAGAGAAAGCAACAACAGAACAATGCGCGACCATAGACAATATAATTTCTTTCGGGGCCTACCCAATACCACCAAAATCATTAGCCTAAAATATTATTTTAAAAATAAAACTCGTAATTACATGATAAGAATTTTATTATAAACATATAGAAAAAGGAAATACAAGAATATATAATTGAAACATGATTATGCGTATCTACAAAACTACTGAATTAAAATATTTTCATCTTTTAACAGAAAAATTTAAAACTCAGAATTACATGTACATACATATTTTAAACAAGAATACAATATAAGCAGGTTATATTTCTGTAGCAAATTGCCACATGAGGGCGTTGTTTTAAAGATAAATTTCTCTTTTGAACGTACCTATTGTTAAAATCTGGAGTGATCCTTTTAAATAAAATCTCGTTCTATTTACAAACTTTTCACCTTTATTTCAACTTATTGAACATGGACAATTTATAAGAAACAAAACCGGTAAGAATAACAACTGTTACACTAGCCCTGACTTATGAGCTGTTTGGAGTTTTATTGTCAAGAAAGAACGAACATAAAACAAATGATGCGAGCCTTTTTAAAGAGTAACTCCCTTCCTTCAAAACAACTAGTCATTGTGGAGTGGGAGACTATAAGATAAAACGAAAATCTACAATATCGATCAATATCCTGATAATCATCCATAAGCAAGGACTCACACCATTTGGGTGAAACATAGTAAGCTGAATTAATTGACCACAGATGTCGGTAGCCTTCACTTTTTTAACATATTGCCCGGGGCGGGATTCACAAATTTTATTAAAATTTTGGAATCATAATCTATTTAAAAATAAACTATAAAACAAACAAAATAAACCAAAAATCCTAAATCTAAGTACCTATACCACAAAAATACTAATAAAATAATTCAAAATAGCATAAATTAACTAAAAACCCTTTTTTTTATATCCTACACTGAACTTATAATTTAACTGTATAAATGCTGTTGAATTACTCTATTAATTAACTAAAAATAACTAAAAATTATTAATCCTATTAAATAACTAAAATATTCAAATGACTAAATTACACAAGTGTACATACTAAATTTTACATATTTAACTTGTCCAATAACACAAAATAATATTGTTTACACTGAACACAACACAATTATTGTTCTTTTTTCTTCTTTCTTCTCAAGTCTTCTGCTTGATCCATACAAGGTGTAGTCGAGAAGATAAGTACCATAGTGTAAGGTACATAATCAATCCTTGGTAAGGTCCGGGATGTCAAATACAGGTTTAGTATCTGACTCCAGGGGCATCAGACATATCTTTGTGATGGGCCTCACAAAGATTCCTTGAGGTGTTTTTAGGGTAACAACTCGTACTACTCCATCCGCTCCAGGGTGTGTCTGCAGAATTCGGGCCATTTTCCATAAAGGTGGAGGTAAATGGTCTTCCTTTAAGATCACCAGATCGTCCCTTTGCAGTGCCCGTTGAGTGCTGGTCTGCCATTTAGTCCTCTTTTGCAGTTCCATCAGGTAATCTTGCTTCCATCTAGACCAAAAAGATTGAATTAGCGAACTGATCCTCTGATATTGAGTTAGTCTGTTGTCTGGTATCGCCCGGATGTCTCTCTCCGGAATGATAGAGGATTCAGTGCCTATAAGGAAATGGTTTGGGGTGAGTGGTTGGTAATCATGGATGTCATCGGACAAGGAAGTTAATGGACGGGAGTTCAGACAGGCCTCAATCTGACAAATTAAGGTATACAAGAGTTCAAAGGTTAATGAAGAATTATTAGTGATTCTATACAAATGGAACTTTGCTGACTTAACTGCTGCTTCCCACAAACCTCCCTGATTAGGGGCTCGAGGGGTTATGAACTTCCACTCAATACCTCTGTTCACTAAATAATTTTGAATCTTGTCGTTGTTTTCCCTCAAACTGGTGTACAGCTCTTTGAGCTTGCTGCAAGACCCTCTGAAGTTACTAGCATTGTCGGAAAAGATCTTTTCAGGTTGCCCCCTACGGGAGATAAACCTTTTTAAACTGTTCAAAAAAGCATTGCTAGATAAATCCGAAACTAATTCCAAGTGAACAGCCTTGGTTGAAAAGCAAATAAAGATACATAAATACGATTTCACGAGGGAAGCTTTTCTCAGCGTCCCACTTTTAATTGGAATTGGTCCGGCATAATCGATTCCAGTGATTGCGAAAGGACGACTCGGCGTGATTCTTTCGGGTGGTAGATTTCCCATGATTTGATGACCGGTTCGGGGACGACATCTAAAACACACAATACATTTATGTAATATCTTTTTAATAGTATTTTTCCCAAAGATAGGCTAAAATTTTAGTCGTATTTCAGCTAACAGAGCTTGAGGTCCTGCGTGTAAGTTTACATAATGGTAGTGACGTATTATCAATTCAGTTAGCTTATGTTTAGCTGGCAAGATAATTGGGTGTTTCTGTTGGTACGATAACTGTGTAGCTAAATTCAGCCTACCGCCCACATATATTAGACCATCATGTAAGAAGGGATGAAGAGATTTTAAATTACTTTTTCTGTTGACGATGCCATGGTTTTTTAATTCCTTCAATTCCCTTTGAAAGGCGTGTATTTGAGCTGATCTCAGTAGACATTTCAAGCTTGATTCCAATTCAGCTACACTTAAATTGCCTGAAATTCTACCTTTAACACTTCTGCAGTTATTGACAAATCGCAATACATATGCAGTAACTCTTTTCAATTTAATAAATGATGAGAATTTTTTAAATATCTCCCATTCTTGAACATCCGTGGATAATAGAACATTTTTGCTTTTGAGTTCCGGAGGGTTTGAACACGAAATCTTTGATATAGGCCAAGCGTTGACTCCTTCGGTCAACCAACTTGGTCCATTCCACCATATTGCAGAATTTATCAATTTATCTGTAGTGGTTCCTCTTGAAAGTATATCCGCTGCATTGTCTGCTGAAGATACGTGTCTCCATCGATCTGGATCACTAAGTTCTTGTATTTCAGCTACTCGGTTTGCAACGAAAGTAGCCCATCTCGTAGGTTGACCTTTCAGCCAGCACAACGTTATCATGGAGTCACACCAGTAATATGTGTCGATCTCCACTATATTTAGCGCTTGTTTTACATTTTTTATTAATTTCGCCAGTAGCACAGCACTACAAAGCTCCAACTTTGGCAGTGAAATACACTTCAATGGTGCTACTCTTGATTTAGACGTTATTAGGTGTGAATGCCACTTACCGATATGGTCCACTGACACCATGTAAACGCAGGCTCCGTAAGCCTTCTCAGATGAGTCGCAAAAACCGTGTAGTTGTAGATATTTAGATTGCCTGCAAATAATTTTTCTTGGTATTTTCAACACATTTACTTGAATTAATTCTTGAAGGTAGGACCTCCAGGGTGCTAATATTTCATTAGGCAATGGATCATCCCACGCTGCTTTAGACTGCCATAAATTCTGCATTATCAATTTGGCTACAACTATAATCGGTCCTAGCAGACCTAATGGATCAAAAGTTGATGCAATGCAAGATAATATCTGTCTTTTACTCTCGGTTCGACTTGATGGTTTCATTATTACATAAGAAAAATAATCAGATTCATTATTCCATCTTAATCCTAATATTTTCTCAGTCTTTGGATTGTCAGTAATAATTTTTTCAGAATTGCCTGATTCGGCAATCTTAGCTTGGCCCGACTCGGCTGACAACTCCAAGACATTAGACCTCCATTTCCTCAAGGTCATCCCCGCAGACAAAAAGATGCTGATTAATTGCTCTTTTAACTCTCTACAGGATTCCATGTCATCTCCTCCGGTTAACAAGTCATCCATATAGAAGTCATTTTCTATGACCTGACTAGCTCTAGGAAAATTTATATTGTTATCCATACCAATTTGCCGTAGAGTTCTAGTGGCTAAGAAGGAGGAAGGCCCCAGACCATATGTGACTGTCTTCAGACGGTAATGCTTGAGCACCTCCTGCGGCGACTCGCGCCATAGTATCTTCTGCAGGTCACGGTCCGCTTCACCCACGTTAACCTGGCGGTACATCTTCTCGATGTCGGCCGTCAGGACCACTTGATGTTTCCTGAAATGCAATAGTTGGGTGTATAAGTCCTTTTGTATAACAGGTCCTGTCATCAAGGCGTCATTGAGAGAAATTCCATTTGAAGTTTTGGCGGAGCCGTCAAAAACGACCCTCACTTTAGTAGTAGTGCTTGATTCTTTTATTACAGCGTGATGAGGTAAGAAATAGGATTCACGATCCCCCTTTGACTGGTCGCACACCTCCATATGACCCAATTCCTCATATTCACGCATGAATTGTACATATTGTGTCTTCAATTCGGGATTCGACACAAATTTTCTCTCTAAATTTTTAAATCTTTTTTCAGCAGTGAGCAATGAACTTCCCAGCTGATCAATGCATGCTCGACGCGGTAAACTTACTACGTATCTACCGTCGTCTTGTC
This sequence comes from Limnephilus lunatus, assembly GCA_917563855.2. Taxonomy (NCBI): domain Eukaryota; kingdom Metazoa; phylum Arthropoda; class Insecta; order Trichoptera; family Limnephilidae; genus Limnephilus; species Limnephilus lunatus. The sequence goes on along the minus strand of OU830595.1, from coordinate 24,046,259 downwards.
TGGTATGAGTACTAGCGAAACTGGCTTCACAAGCCTTTTCTTCATGATTTAGAATCTTAGTGGGATTAATCTCCTCCAATTTCCAAAATTTTTCTATTTGATGACTTATTTTATTTATAGATAAACTACAAAAATCTGATACAGGCCTTTGCTTGGGGTACATGTTGATCGGTCCTGATATGATCCATCCCAGTTGCGTACGTTGAAGTGTTGGTCCCGACTCGAGTTTCAATCTATCGTTGGTTAGGATTTCCCAAAAACTTTCCGCGCCCAACAGGATGTCGATGGGTGCAGCTATATTGAAGTTCGGGTCAGCTAGCTCCAATCCTCGTGGTAGCTTGAAGACTTTTTTCTCCATTGTCACTTGTGGTAAGTTTGTTGTAATCTCCTGTAAAATCAGACATGATATTTCGCGTTTATAATCAGTATTAAGCGAAGTCATCTCCACTGAAATTCTCTTTTTTATGTGTGTGATATTATTATGGATCCCAGAGACGGGTTTGTTTATCAATTCACATGGTAAATTTAATTTTTTAGCAAATTCAGCTCTCATAAAATTTGACTGGGCCCCTGAATCAATCAGAACACGGGCTTTAAAAATCTTATTGTTACTACCCACAACTCCTATGTTGGCAGTTGACAATAATATTATTTTTTCTGCTTTATCCGATGCAGAAAAATTTGATACTGAAACCTCGTTATCAGCATCCATATTGGAGGCCTCCCGCAGAGGTACCTCATTGTGTAGCAAGGTGTTGTGGTTATCCTTGCCACAGCGCCTGCAAGAAAGGTTTGCCTTGCAACTCTGTGCATGGTGACCCACCTTTAAACATTTAAAACATGCTTGGATTGATTTCGTAGCATCAATCCTCTCATGTAATTTCAATTTTATAAATTTTTTGCAATAATAAATTTGGTGACCTTTCTCGTTACAATAAATGCAGTTGTTAGCCTTTACCGCTAAAAATACTGATGAATCTTTTTTGTAATTATTGTTGCTTATTTGTGTTTTATGTAAGCTAGAAATCCTTTTCTCAGAAGCGTTCATAAGTTCCAATACTTGTGCCCTAGCAGATAAACATTTTAAGAATTCCTTTAACGTAGGTAATTCGTCTTGCAATGTATATTGCTCCCAATTTTTTCGGGTAGAAGCGTCTAATTTATTTGATATTATATAAATAATCAACGGATCCCATTGATCTACCTTGATCCCGATATTTTGTAATGCCTTTAAACTAACGTTTGTTTCATCAATTAAATACCTCAATGCTACAGGCTCTTCTTGTTTCATGTCTTTTAATTGAAATAGAGATTGGATGTGTTTATGCGCGGTAGTTCTTAAATTTGCATATCGTTCATTTAACAATTCCCAAGCGGAAAGGTAATTTAATTCGGAAACTTCTAGATTAGCAATTATTTTCAATGCGTTTCCCTTTAAGGTGGATTGCAAGTAAAAGAATTTTTGCACATTGCTTAAAGTATTGTTATTATGGACTAAAGTCTTGAAGGTTTCGACGAAATTAACCCAATTTCTCTGATCTCCATGAAATTCCCGCAATTGAAGGGTGGGTAGTTTTATTTCCACCTTACTTTGATCGACGGATTCGATCGCGCCCTTGGCCGTTGCCAAAACTGAGAAATATTGGTTTTCGAAAGCTTCTCGTTGACTATAATTTTCAATTTCGTCTGAATCCGGTAACATTTCAATTTTCAGTTGAACTGCTTCGAATTCATCTAGCAATGATTTCACCCGATCATATCTTAATTTAATTTCATTTACCGACAATGCATTTAATGAATCTGCGAACCTAGTCAATTTTCCCTTAATCACGCCACGTTTGCTTATTAATGATTTTATATTTTCCATTTTTGATTGTATATTGTTACTATTGCTTGACAATTATTTTATTTGAGCAAAGCACCCGTTTGAAAGAATACCAATGACAATCTTGACAATACTATTTGAGAACACTATTCAAGTAATATTATATTATTATTCTCAAGTGGGTAGTGATTTTATTTATAATATTGACTCTATTTAAGATAAATCTCGATTAAATACATGAGGTCTGAATAAACATAAGATAGATGTGATAGGAAGACACTGAATACTTATCTCAGAATTGCTATGTGGTCCACTTTCCTTAATGATTTCCAGGTTCAATCAATTTTGTATTTTTTGGCTGCTGGTTCCTTGTTTTTTATTTATATATACAATCTCCTGATTGTAATCCGGTGGAAGGATCAAATGTTAAAATCTGGAGTGATCCTTTTAAATAAAATCTCGTTCTATTTACAAACTTTTCACCTTTATTTCAACTTATTGAACATGGACAATTTATAAGAAACAAAACCGGTAAGAATAACAACTGTTACACTAGCCCTGACTTATGAGCTGTTTGGAGTTTTATTGTCAAGAAAGAACGAACATAAAACAAATGATGCGAGCCTTTTTAAAGAGTAACTCCCTTCCTTCAAAACAACTAGTCATTGTGGAGTGGGAGACTATAAGATAAAACGAAAATCTACAATATCGATCAATATCCTGATAATCATCCATAAGCAAGGACTCACACCATTTGGGTGAAACATAGTAAGCTGAATTAATTGACCACAGATGTCGGTAGCCTTCACTTTTTTAACACCTATTATATTTTTCAGCAGGTAAAAATAAATTTATCATAATTCCAAGATCCACGGAGACACAAGTTTGCATAAGATGTTTGATTCTTCATAAGGGGCTCAAAAAAACATTATATTTGTTTATTTGGCATTTAAAGTAGCTCAGCTCACCATATTTTCCCTGAAATCATAAAAAATAGAATAAGTTTCTAAAAACTACATTGGTTCAGTTATGGAAATTTGTAAAATAATGCAATTTTTATTGTATCTGTGTATGTGTACTATAGTACATACCTATGTATGTATGTAGTTACATTTCCTCCCATGTCTTTTATTTTTTAATTTATGATAACTCTCATATTAAACCAAGTTCTAGGATACCTACTTACTTATATAAAGAAGCCTACTCAAATAGATTAAATTTGACTGACGTTTTTGTAAAATGAGAGTTTTAAAAATAATATTACCTCTGCATCATGCACCATGACTGTATTTATTAGTAACCATCTCCAGAAACAGAAGCGAATGTATTGAAGTGTGGATAAAGAATGTTATATTGTAAAACAAGTAAAGTTTTGTCGGTTCAGATTCCACTGAAAAATATTAATAAAATTATTAATATACTGATAAAAATATAAAAAAAAGTTTAAAATAAGAACAGAAAATGCAATATAGAAAACATATTTACCTTTTTAAGATGTAATTGTGATGTTGGATAGCGTCAATTATTAGATAGATCCCAGGTGAAACATAAATATGTTCTGAAAACGGAAACATGTACATCAGTTTAAAATACAATTAAGCAATACATTTCAAAAAATACTTTAGGAACACTGAAATAACAACCAAAGGAAGACTCCCACCTGTAATTTTGTTCCAATTGCGGGTCCTGTTCTCCCATTTTTCATTCGATCGTGAATTCCCAAAATTCATAATCGTTACTTATTGCCCTTATTGCGTCGGAAATGTAAATGTCAATTGTCAATCAAACGTAAATAAAGCAGAAAAATGCAACAAAAATAAAAGATTCCTATTGGTTGATTTAGTAGCCGGTGACCATAAACAAATTGAAGTGGACTTGTGAAGTCACCCAAAGATTCTGACCACGTTTTGGCTTTTTATATATCTATGCTCGGAGTTATACCCGCCTGAGCATTGCTTTCTAGAACAAAATTAGCAAATTAGTGGCAATCAGTGACGACAAAAACATCATCTGTTGTTATGTACTTCTATCAAATAGTTGTCTTTCATAAATGCTAATTGTCGGTTCAAAAACGTTTGTCGTACCTACTTTAATTCTGAAATTATCTGATAGAATATGAAAATTTTAACCTGAGAAACTTGTTGTATTTTCCTACTGCCTACCCTGATCAAAAACTCTGTGCACGCCCCTGCAGTTTATGTACCCATTCTTGGCAGACTTAAATGGCAGGATCCATTCTTCAGTTGGAGGATCAATGTAAATTTCTTTGCAAAACATGCAAAGTGTCAAATTTTGTTGTTTTTATGTGCCGGGCTGAGGTTGAAAATTAATTTTCACTTTGACTGTTTCTCTTCGAGAAAGTTTTTTTTCATCTTTCTTGCTGATTTGTTTGGTTTTTAAGAATTTTCTTTTTCAGTTCCATTTTCTCATTTTTATTTTCTTTAATATTTCTATTTTCTGCTCTCTTTCCTTGACAATTTCCTTGATATTATTCGTGGAGGTCTTTCAGAAGTTGTATTGACGCCAGTTTCATACATATTGTAAATATCGTCAGAGCGGTTGATGAAATCATGTTGTGCCAACATTGTCCACAGATTATCGTAAAAAAGATTCTCCTGGAACTGATTAATTGCTGCACAACGTTAGTTGAGGATGCCTCTTCATGAACCCTGTAACCCATGCTCGACCATCTTTCTAGTTTTGAAAAGCTGGTTGGTAGGCTAAAGGATTCCTTTGTTAGCCCATAGAAACAACTATCGAATTCCTTGACGTATTCACATGTTAGTTTTTCTAGAGATTCGGAAAATAAGTACGAAATCTTCCTAATTTTTTAATACATGGTTCACTTTTAAAATTATGATGCAGCGTCCCAAGAGGTATGCCATATTTTTTAGATGCAGTAGTTATGGAAGTAGACTTAGATTCTCCATGGCTCTTCTCATGTTTTCTTAGCTACATGAACCCTGATTGCTTTGCTTGATATAATTATTTACCAACTGAATACAAAAAAAAATATAGTTATGTTAAGCCTCGATGACACACGGCGAGTTTACAAGCTACTATCTACTAAATTTAAAAGCGGGTGAATCGGCGAGTGAGATTGTCATGATGACACACAAAACTGTCCACTCGCTCAGTAGCTCGCGACATTTTTGTAGGAAACTGGACTCGCACGTAGCTGCTAGCGCCAATAGCGGAAATAACGTGAACTAATCCTTCAGACAGTTGACAGTCGAAATCAGCTGGTTTTTGGCAGCCATATTGGAAACACAAATAAACCAATCACGAGTCGGCTTGTAGCGTGTAAGGTTGAGGACCTTTCAACTTTTTCCGTGGATTGTCAACAATCTGCTAGTTAGCAAGTAATGCGTCGATGACACAGGGCGAGTTTACAAGCTACTATCTCGGAAATTCACTATCTGTTAGTAAACTCGCCCAGTGTCATCGTGTTACTTGCTAACTAGCAGATTGTTGACAATCCACGGAAAAAGTTGAAAGGTCCTCAACTTTACACGCTACAAGCCGACTCGTGATTGGTTTATTTGTGTTTCCAATATGGCTGCCAAAAACCAGCTGATTTTGACTGTCAACTGTCTGAAGGATTAGTTCACGTTATTTCCGCTATTGGCGCTAGCAGCTACGTGCGAGTCCAGTTTCCTACAAAAATGTCGCGAGCTACTGAGCGAGTGGACAGTTTTGTGTGTCATCATGACAATCTCACTCGCCGATTCACCCGCTTTTAAATTTAGTAGATAGTAGCCTGTAAACTCGCCCTGTGTCATCGACGCTTAACACGATGACACTGAGCGAGTTTACTAACAGATAGTGAATTTCCGAGATAGTAGCTTGTAAACTCGCCCTGTGTCATCGACGCATAAGAGACTGGATATCTCTAAGAAATCACGAGCGCGGGCAAAGCGGAAAGGTTTCCATTTTGCCCTCACATACAACTTTCCACTTTGCCCTAATAGTGTGAAAGGAACAAAAAAAAATAATCTGTCGAAAAATCATATCAAAATATCACAGACGTATAGCTTAGATAGATATAGATATAGAGATAGCTTAGAACGATTAATTAGAACTACGTTAACAAAGTTTAATTACCATCATCCAAATTCAGCTATAGAACGAATTAATTTATCTAGAAATTTAGGAGGTAGAGGAATAATATGCGGACCCGTGAAAGAGGGCGAACAGTGGTGCATCCGGCACAATAGAGAATTGTATGACATATATAAGGCCCCTAGCATCTCAGCACATATGAGACTCCTCAGGCTGAGATGGGCTGGGCATGTACAGAGAATGCCGGATACACGCGTCCCAAAAAGAATTTTGACTGGACACCCAGGTGGAAAGAGAAAAGTGGGAAGACCCAGACTGAGGTGGGAAGACGATGTAAGAGGGGATGCAGCACAGCTTCTCCAGGTACCAAACTGGAAGTCAGTCGCTGAGGACAGGAATAGTTGGAGGCGACTGTTGCAGGAGGCCAAGGCTCGATATGGGCTGTAGCACCATCGAAGAAGAAGAAGAGGAATAGTCAAAATAACATCTTTAAAACATAATCAGGTAGAAATGCTAAGAAATTTTTTCCATAGGAAAGCTTATAGTTCAGAAATTCATAAAATAATATGCAAGGCAGATAGAAATATTTCGTCATTAAATTTATACGACGAGAATGCCAGCATTCTTATAAATACCAACCAGGAATTATTAGATTCCTGGTCAAATAAAATTCTTCACTCAAAACACTTCAACTATCTCAACCAAACATATATTGACAAACTTTCGTCAAACAAATGGTTGAGTATTGGAGAGTTGAGCGAAGAAATAGAAGGCTTTATGCTTGCCATTCAAGATAGAGTCATTAATACTAAAAATTATAGGAAGCATATCATCAAAGATACAAATCAAATTGATGATTTATGTAAAAAATGTTTGGCTTTTCCGGAAACTATAGAACATATTATTTCTGAATGTTCTGTATTAGCGCCGTCCGAGTATACATTTAGGCACAATCAAGTTTTAAAAATAATTCACCAAAGTTTGGTAACTAAACATAACTTGATTGACTGCCGTAATGTACCATATTATGAATATGAATTTTATAAAATTTATTATTATAAAACTATTCTAACAGACAGATTAATTAGTCATAATAGACCCGATATAGTTTTACATGAAAATTTAAAAAAAAATAACTTATATCTTTGATGTCGCTATTCCAAATTCTTGTAATATTCAGAAAACTGATTCTGAAAAAATAAGAAAATATACAGATTTAGGAAATGAGATTAAAAGAATTTGGCATTCTCAGACTATAAAAATATTACCATTTGTTATTTCGACTACTGGCATTATACCTAGCTCTCTCATTAAAAATTTAGGCGTATTAGATTTGTCAAAGAATTTATATATAAAAATGCAAAAGACAGTCATATTAAATACGTGTAGGATTACGAAGGTTTTTTAAATATTTATATTGAGGGATCGGTAGAATTTATCGGACCAGTTATCAGAGCCGAACCCTCTGATATGAAAATATCTGGAGTCGGTGAAATATTTTCCCATTATGTTTCTGGTGGATTGACGTATTGTTCTTGTATTTTTTTGTATTTATTATACTTATATAGTGCACTTACATAGCGTGAATTTAATAGATAATCATTTGTGGAAAAGTGTGTGGAAGGGTTTAGTCTTTCATTTGGGAAAGATTTAACCAGGACATAAAATCTGGAGCACCGTAAATATTTACTATAAAATTTGATTTTGTTAAAATCTGCACCATTACCATTATACTTCTGAAACAGGTACAGAAGGATAAAATGTACGGGGTTCTCTTCGTAACATCTGTCAAATTGTCAAACCAAAAGATAAGTTCGCAGAGAATAAACAATAAATCTAATGAATGTCAAATGTCAAATTCAAAAATTCGCCTGAACTCACAGTTTTGCCGTATTAAAAAAAAAAAAATTGTGTGAAATTTCATAAAATTAATAGAACATTATCGGTGACGGGACATTTTTGTGTAGTGACGTCACGAGCCCAAATAATGTACTTATTCATTTAAAAGAAAAACTGAACATTTATTTTCTAAAAAAATTCCTAACATTTTCGTAATGTTAGTAAAAAAATTTATCCGAACGATTTTTTCTAAGTCGTTGTGAAATCCATGCAAGTGGCCTATTACGCTGAATTCTTTCTTATTATAACTACTTTTGAACAATATTATATTATCTTCACAGGATATCTGTTTTATTTTAGAGCTGTATAAAATGTTATTAATATATCGTGGTCAGCCTCGTCAGTGGTCGTAATGACTAATACATTTCGCCAAATTCAAGGACCGGCGCGGCGCCTACTAGTTTGTAGTGGCTTTGGACAGGACAGGGCCGGATCGCCGGAACACTGCACGGACACTAATTGCTACTTTGTGCATCTATGTATCTATCGTCTAGTTGATTACTCAGACATCTTCAAATACTAACTTTTAACCCTTAATTACTCGCATGGGGTCAAAGTATTTTTGGATTAAAAAATGAAGCACTTGCGCGGCCCGATTCCCTCTGCGCCCTCGATAGCTTCATAATTCGCATCTGAGTTTGAATTTTTGTAGCGACCAAATCACAGGAGTGGAAGTACGAGTCACTGCGCTCTTGAGCGGTGACGCCATGCGAGTAAATACGTTACTTTTTGGAAGAGGTAAGTTTACCAACAAATTGCAAGAAATGTACAAGATTTGTGTGCAATGATCACTTTGAAATATACTGTCAACAGTGTAACAAGAGTGACTCAGAGAGTTCCTAAAAATACGAGTATTACCTATGATCTCAGTACACCTAAGTACAAATTGTTAATTATTGATGGTTGGTTAACTGGTTTTTGTATAATTAGTCAGTAATTTTTGTTATTACTTATAGATATTACAGAATAAACAAAGCACTTTAATAATAAAATAGTTTCATTTACTTATATATTTCAATATATATTTAAAACTACTCATACTATTTGGGGTCATCTGTGACCCCATGCGAGCAGTTATGTAATGTTCTTTGTGCGAGTAATTAAGGGTTAAGATGATGAGGAAAGCAATATTCGAATGCTTACCATAAATCATATATTATTTACACCTGTCTGTGTTTTATATATTTATGCGCTGTAAACCTCCTCAAAAATACAAAGATGGAGAGATATATAAATACGAATGTTAGAGAGAGCGCGCTAATGTTAAAGTCGATAATATTTTAGCGAAAATTGTGACAATGCTTAATAAAACACGACTCCTTTTAAATAGAGCAAAAATCTTGTGAGGGTTGTCTAAAACATCATTTAAAGAAACACTATGAATTTTTTCATACATATAACTTGTAAAATAACTGAAACAAACGTATTTATAATTATTTTCGGAGCATATTTTGCGATTTTTTTTTTCGAGCGAATTTCATTCAATAAGCGTTTCGGCGTGAGAAACGTATAGATATTATCGTCAAGAATAACATATATTTTTATTATATATTTTAAGATCTTTAAAACTTAAAATGCTTATGGTACATATGTAATAAATCGGTAGAAATGGGGTATGCCGCGGCTTAAGCCTTCGCTACCTGATTTTCTACCGATTTCTTACACGTCTCCCTTAAACATTTGAAGTTTTTAAGCTCTTAAAAATATATGTTATTTTTGAAAATGATATCTAGACGCGTTCCACGCTGAAACGCGCCTAGAAATTATATAAAATTCCCTCGATAGAAAAAAATCGCAAAGTATGCTGCGAAAATTATTATAAACACGTTTGTTTCAGTTATTTTACAAGTGATATGTATGAAAAAATTCACAGTGTTTCTTTAAATGATTCTTTAGATACGTTCCACGAGACTTTTGCTCTATTCTAAAGGAGTCATGTCTTATTAAACATTTTCGCAATTTTCGCATCGACCTTATCGCTTCAAATATTAGCGCGCTCCTCTAACATTCGTAAATTCATATCTCTCCATCTTCTTCTTTTTGAGCTCGGATGCGGCGCCTTAAAAATGAATAAAATAAAACCAAGAAGCTAACGGTAATTTTGAATGATAGTTTAAAATATCCTACTATTACATTACCCAGAAAACAAAACTATTACAAGTTTTTGTGCATATAAGGAAGTTGAGTGAAAAATATTTTGACTTATAAAAAATATGTTCATGTAGATCAAAAAATATCAATTCTAAATACGTAAATATATTTCTATATTGTTATTCTTAGAATTAATTAAAATTTCTTAAAAATCCATCAAAAAGCTACGAACTACAAACGCTTCATGAATGGTCGAAAGAATTCTGACGTCATCGGAACCTCAGTTTGTATGAAGAGCGGATCACCGAAATGTCTAGGGTGCATCTCTTTCTATTACACGAGATATGATGAGAGAGGTGTATAGGCCAAACGTCGTTTACTTATGGGCCAAACGGTTTTGCATTCTATCACCTAAAAGTCTTTTTAAGTTTAGTAATGGGTGGTTTGGTATATTTAATGGTTTAGTAAACAAAGTTTATGTAATGCAAAATCTGTTTAAAAAACCACATACCATGTCAGAAATCCGATATATTCAAGGCCAGTCTGACTACCTACAAATCGTTGATTCTGACATGTTGATTTTATATTTAAAATAGATAATACTGACCACATTAGTGCTGAAATTTGTGGAGTTAAAGCTTCCAAGTAAATACATCAAATTATTTATTGTGTTCATTTGTATGTTATAATAAATATAATACATTTTTTTAGTATTAAATAATAAAATCATTACGTATTCTACCCATCTGACATCTGATGTTTTGCCGTAAACCTCACTAGTTTGTGCAAGTATATTAAATTTATTGATTGCGCAAAAAAGTCTCACAGTGAACTGCGCTGTAAACCGTTATCTTACTTTCGGTCTTTACTTTTTTGCGCGGCGCGCCAGTGTAAGCTAATGCAAAAGGACGTTGGGGGCCATTGTAAAGGATGCAAAGGAGCCCCCACGTTAGAAGCCAGTGTAAACGATAGGCGAACACCGGGGTACCTACCTTTTTACCAATCGGCTAGCTCAACGTCATGGGTTTTGGGCAGGAGAACTTCTCTACATCAGGGTCGTAGGTCACCGCTAGATATGGAGGGGGTACATATAGGTATTTTGCCACTTTCGTCCACATATAAACCCAATCAAATAAAAGAGGTTTTTAGGTAAATAACAGTTTGTATTGTAAGGGAAACAAAATACAGCAACCCGCAAAGGAATGTCGTCATACAAACAAAATACAGTATCCTAGCTACCATTACCCCTATCAAAGAATCTCTCTGGGTCCGGGATTGCGCCGAGTGGATTTTAGTGAGCTTAACTGGGACACATTACATTAGGAGGATTGACTCACAGCGTTTGTAGGGCGGCAGCTTGGGGGTCCATGCGGGACGGGGTCTTCATGGCTGGGTAGAGGGCGGGAATCGGGCGTTCCACTATCCGCGAAAAGAGGTCATACCGATCTCGATCACACGTGCGGGAACTGCGATTCTATAACGGAACTCGAGTGCCCAAGGTAGGCAAAGGCGCCCGTCGGCCATTACGTACAGACTTCATGAGAGAATTTAGCTAGTCACGAGAGCGCCGGTGGAGCGTGCCATGGGTGAATTTCAACTGGCGGGCGAACGGCAGCGTTCTCGGTGCTGACCGCGGCGTCTTGTGGCGCCACCTGTCGGCCGTTCGCAAATTGACTATACCGAAAATACTTCGTGATGGAGGAAGCGACTATTTTAGTGTTGTGATTCAAAAAAACAACCGCTCTTTACCAACAATACCTTTAATCGTAAATGTGCTTCGTAACAATGTATACATAGCAAAAAACAACTATTAAACTGCATTCTGTGAACATTTTTAAGTGGACTATTAACATCTACGTTTTTTACAATGCTAATCGAATGGCTTTTTTTATGTTAATAATCTGAAAATGTTCCAAAACAATAAATAAATAAATGTAGCATAAGCTAAAATTAATAAGAAGTATATATATGAACATACAGCGTAATCGACTTCATTTTATACCTAGTAAAGAAAAAGAGCAAGGAAGCTATATTAATATAACTTCACTAGACTGTATGTTTTTCACCGTTGCGATTGAACTAATTGTGTTTTATTCGACTAATATATCGACCCCCCCCAGAAATTGACCTCACGTATCTAATCAAATCCACAAAACACATAAAACCTAGTAACAAGATATGGAGAAATATAAGAACTACCATCCATTCAAAGCCATCCGTATCAATAATTATTGAATTATAATCCATCTCTAAATAAAATTTAATAAATAAGAAAAGAAAAATTTGCAATGTGATCAATCTAGTAACTGTAGAAAAAGGTAAGTCATATGGAAAGTAAAACATAAGCCCTGTAACAATAACAATAAAATAAATAATAAGCGAAACATTTTTTTCATCCTCTAAATGCATATTAAAAATACAATATAAGTGAATGAGGAACACACACACCTTATCGAAATATTTTGATCCTAGTATTGGGGCAATGTATTTAAGGAAAACAGGATTTATAATTGTTGGTCTGTTGAAAATATCAGGCAAAAAAGGCGTAATACCCGGAGACCATTCTTTTCGCTTTTTTATATAACGCACAACATGTATTCCATCGCTGACGAATCCATCCCCTTCTGCGGGCGGCCAACGAACCAACTCGGAAAAATCCCAAATGATACTGATCCCTACTGCAAATACCCATGAGCGATTAGAAGATTGGTAAGTTGATCGCCCTTGACTGCCCTTCGCATCGACCAGATAATTTCTTTCAGTGATACACTTCATCAGTGGCGTACCGTGGGGGGGGCGGGGGGGGCGGCCCGCCCCGGGCGGCACTTTTGGGGGGGCGGCAAAATTTCACAATCAATAATCATCTTGTAAAAATTTGGATTGGGGAAGTCGCGGGTTCTATTCTCGCGTCAGGACTTAAAAGTTTTTTCTAGTTTATAGTTTCTTAACATCTTTCTTAAGTTTTATATACTGTTAAAATCAAAATATTAATGACAGACGTTTTGTTTTTATTTCTTACACATACATTATTTTTAAATAAAAATTTAAATGGCAACAGTATCATTTTAGCTCTAATTGATAGTCGATTTGTGTTTTATATTCGCCCTGCTGAAAGCGCACAAAAAATTACACTTATACGGTTTTCTTCCACGTATATATCACGGTGATATATTTTAAATTTATTATCACAGAAAAGTTAAATAGCTGACAGGTGTGTGCATACTTATTCGAATTGCAGTTATAAAATTCTAGATGCACACTATCTATGTGCTGCCAGAATCAAAGAAAAACCATTTTTATGTTCTGAGTGAAGTTTTAATTCACCGCATACATATTTAATTAAAAGCAGTTTTGTGTTCAAAATGTATAATTCCAGTTGTGGATTCATCTGACGACACATTTCGAAGGAAAACATTATATTATTTAAAGTGCTTTATAAAATTCTTGCAGACAATTTATGTGCCGCCAGAATCAAAGAAAAAACATTTTCATGTTCCGAGTGTAGTCTTAATTCACCGCTTAGAGATTTAATTAAAACCCCTTTTGTGTTCAGAATGTAAAATTCCAGTTGTGAATTCATCCGACGACACATTTCGAAGAAAAAACTTATTTGAAGTGCTTAATAAAATTCTTCCAGACAAGTTATGTGCCGCCAGAGTCAAATAAAAACCTTTTTCATGTTCTGAGTGTAGTTTTAATTCACCGCATACAGATAAAATTTAAGCCAGTTTTATTGTTCAGAATGTAAAATTCCAATTGTGTATTCATCTGCCATCTGCTGACATATTTCGAAGGAAAACATAACTTTTTTCGAAGTGCAAATATAAAATTCTAGTTGCAGACAATTTATGTGCTGCCAGAACCAAAGAAAAACCGTTTTCACGTTCTGAGTGTAGTTTTAATTCACCGCATACAGATTTAATTAATAAATATTTAAAAAAAAAAAATTAAAAAAAAATATCACTCCCCCCCCCCACCCCCCACCCCTCCCTGAAGAAGTACCTATATAGGGGGGGGGGGGGGGGCGGCAAAATTTTCCTCCGCCCCGGGCGGCTGATACCCACGGTACGCCACTGCACTTCATGCCATTTACGATTTTCTTGAAATCAACATAGTTCCTATCTCTTACCGCTGCCACTAATGAATCTATTTGATTTCTAATCTCTCCAGTTCTTATCAAAGCTTTGCGTATACTATTTAAATGTTGTGTCTTGGAGCAATATTCTCTGAACATATCTTCATTTCTGTCGCCTTCCAGGTCTGAAAAAGTAGCAAGCATAATATTTAGCAGTGACTCATAAGAGCTGTTCTCTACGTTTTTTGTTATTTCGTCAACAATATCTTCATTTCCGTTCTCCAATGCGATGTTCAGAGCGGTCTTCCCAGCACTATCTCTAACCGATATGAAATCTATGTAGGCTTTCTCAGTTGTCCTTTTGTCCGGACCACTGAGAAGTAATGCAAGAGTGTACCTATTCTGTTCTTCAGCAGCAATGTGTAATGGAGTTTTGTAGTGCTGATGAACCTTTTGCATGGGAGATTCAAACCAATGTCGGTACATTATAAGTACTTTTTCCTGTGCACTGCTATGTATTGGTGATATTTCAAGATGACCCTCTATGAATTTCCTGATTATTTTGTAGCATGGCCAGAGCAATAATTCACGAAATATGTTAATCAGTGTATCATTTTCGTCAGTTTGCTCGACCTGTCTGAGCCATTGGAAGCAGAAGTCAGCGCAGAAGTATTCCACAAATGTCTGGTGAATGAAAATATAAGTTCCATCAGCGTTAACTCTTATAAGACCTACTCTGCTAAGATCCACCAAAACTTCGTTGGATAGTATTTGCTTTTTGAAATATTTTTCGGTGAAGGGGGCATCGATGGTATGGAATGCCAGGAAATAATGATTGTCTTTGTTATCTTTGCACAGAATATTCCGATTGGTAGGTGGTAGCATATTGATCGTAGTTTTCTGCTCGTGGTATATCGTGTTCTTGACTTTGATGAACTTTGTGTACAAGTCAAACAGATTTTTGATTTTTAATTGGTTCTGGACTATGGTAGGGGACTGGACAAACTTAATGGCCTGCCGAAGAAACATTTCAGACAACATACGGATTTGAAGCGGAATACCCATGAAGCGCGAAACGTCTTCCCTCAGCACTCCCTCCATTTCCTCCCGCAGCTCTTCAGCAAACCGGCGCAGCCTCTGCTCCTCCGGCTTTCCGTGCTCTGGAAGCTGCAATGCTAGATGCGGAAGCCAAGAATTCACCAAATAATTGTCTTGTTCTTCTTTTGTCATATTTTTAATTTCTGCGGAAAATTCGACCAAATAATTTTCGAGCGCTTCTTGTGCGTATACCCGTGTGGTGACGATTATATTACAAGTTGTGGAATTTTTTAAATAAATCAGCAGATCAATAATTTTTTTCTTGTTTTCTTCGTCAGTTATCTCGTCATACGCATCCACCAAAATAAAAACTTGCGTCGAATTTTCCGTTTCCAGGCAATGTTCTAATATACAACCCACCAACGCATCATCGGTAGATAATCCTGATGAATCTATCAAACATTTTACTACTGATTCCAGATCGAGTGTCCAGGGTTGGTCGGCAATAGCTGTAGCCAAACGCTTGTTGTCGACTCTCAGCACCCAAGAGTCTCGGATAAGCTCCGACATGCTCGTCAGGCTGGTGGTCTTTCCCACTCCAGGATCATTAGCAATGATGGTCACCTTCTTCTTTACGTTGCATAAGTCATCTTCCGGAACGGGGTTGCTGTAGTCCCTGGTAATGAAGGGGCGCAGGCCATCCAGAGAACCCTGGGAGTATTGCCAGACCAGACGCGGGATTCCCCCAATTTCCAGATTTCGAAAGTAATGTTTGTTAAACGATTCGTCTTTCATTTTGTTTTTCATACTTAATTCTTGGGGAAAATGCGTAATGCAGTGTTCGCTGGATACAAACAAATCTTCAGTTTCCATGGATAAATTAAAAGGAGTTATAAACAATCTCTTATCTTCTGCATTTTCGAAAATAAATAATTCCTGAGATCCCGTGTAACGGACGAGTTCGTCTATGGATTTAATAAGTATGCATCTGTGGAACATTCTAGGAAGATAAATGCGGCTATTGTAAATTTCGCTCAGTGTGAGGTCTTCCACCGATAATTTCAACAAGTAGATTAGTTTGTCTGGTTCCTCCCGACATTTTTTCAGAAAGAGTTCCCGTCCTTCTTTCCTACTACTGGTGAATATCATCTCCCGCACAGCCTCCGCCACCTCCCCCCGGTAGTCCAGGCCGAGCCGCTCTGGATCGCTAGTGATGATCAGCAGTGGTCCATCGGCCCCACTCCTCTCCAGTAGTGACGTGAGCTTCGTTTTGCTCACTTGCGTGTTTACTTTTGTATAGAAAGCATCTGATTCATAAAGTTTTGGCAGATTGTTTTGTATTTTTGCCAAAAACTTGTCGTCAGTCGTGAGCTTCCTCAAAATTGGAGAAGTTATTTGATCAATTCTTTTTCGAATCCTTTCATCATTGGAATAACAGTCTTCGCCCAGCAAAACATCAAGGCTTAGCGTTTTTTCACCTATTATAATTGCATTTTTTTCAAATATATCAGTTTTAGATATAAGGGTTAGGTCATTTATTTCAAATTTATTCAAAGCCTTTGTTTCAAACTGAAGTTTGCATTCCAAAAAAATGTTTGCATCAACTGGATGTGATCGAATGGTTATAAGCTTTTTGTGGCTGAATAGAACTAAATTATTTAATAATATTTTCAATAGATGGTGATCGTTTGAACTTAAGTTATTTGATGTCGATTCAAAATTAATAATAAGTAGATTATTTTTGCTGATATTAGTCTTGTTTATTCCTTCGAAGTCTACATCCTTCGCCGTTTCAAGCATATCATTCCAACCTAAAACTGTTTTACAGTTTTGATTCAAATATTTTTTAACCAAATCAATATTACTTATGCTTGTCAATATATTGCAAACTCTGGCAGTTTCGAAATTTTCATTGCAAGTTAGAATTTGTAAAACACGTTGAGTAGATGTCAAGAATGACTCTAGCCCCAAGGTATCCTCACAGTCCATAATTTTGGGTAAGTTGCTGAGGTATGCCTGGCCAGCCCTGAAGAAGGGGGCTGACTTTATACTCTTGTTTTGTTTAACCAGAGCTTCCATAATCTCTTCAGGAAACCAACGCATCAGTTGTTTGCTTAGTCTGATCAACGTGTCCAACTGTTCCTTTTTTTCACAAGTGATTCTTCTAGTATTCATTTGAAATTCAGAGAGATCTAACTTTGTAAGATTTTGTCGAATTATTAATTTATCGACTTCGGCCGGTTTAAATATTGCATTGCTTTGAAAAAAGCTCCAATTTCGTAAAAATGTTAGCTCGTCTGCAGAAAATACCCCCAGGTGACAGGTGTTTCCCAGCCATGGATCTGATCTATATCGTGAGAATGGTATTTTTCCTGAGTGCTGAGTTCTACTGCCAGCACTTATTTCACCTTGCTCGGTGTTCTGCCACTCCCCGAAACTCGCAGAAGGATCTTGGTGATCCAATATATAAGAATTGGAGGATTTCATTTGTTCGTGGTAATATTTACGCTCCTTCTTTACCACGGGCCAGTCCTGTACTTTACGTAAACCCGTCCCGTCTTCTAAAGCTTTGATTAAAATGTCTATCTTATGTGTGTCCATATTTCCCTTGGACAGAAGCCCCACAGAGACTTTGGGAACACGTTTAGTACATATCTGATATACATCTCCCACTTGATATCCTGTAGAATTCACTATATTTGCAGCGACGAAGAAGGTTGTAATGTTCAAGTCCTTGATGTACATGGTACGATCATAACGTAAATCGTAATCATCGAGTATCTTATCCAGCATACCCTTGGCACCAGGGCTGTCCAAAGTTACAGTGTGCGCATGGATACCTTCACCAAGGCGGATGGTGAATCCGTTTCCATACTTCTTAAGGTATTTGACGGTCAAGGCGGTGACGCTGGCCAACCACCCTCCGAGGGAGTGCCCTGTTATGGATAGAACGAATCGACTCCCATATCGTTTATTAGTTTCTTGAATAACCTTCTTGATGTAGTCTGTAAACGTCACAGCTGAGCTCATGTGTCCGGTATATTTGTTACAGTAAATGCCTTTTCCGTCAGTCCAGAGTGCTCCTAAATTCTTAAGTTCAGTCCCTCGGTGGGCTACGACAACTTGCTGCTCTGTAGGACTCCAAAACGCACTTCCGAAGTATCCGTTAGTCAAGGATTTATTCTGTGCCGTGGTGAGTAGCTTCCAGCCTTCGGGTAGGTCCAACTCCCCCTGACAATCACCGTACGCCAGTTTAGCAAAGGCCGCTAATACTTTCGGAAAAGGATACGGCTCCAAAGTCAGTTTAATATTATTTTCAATGGGTGCGAATGATTTGAGGATTTCCTCCAAATCAGTAGAGCTGTAAATCAATTCTTGATCGACCTGCATCTTGAGACAGAAGCCACTGGAGATATCTGAAATACCGAAAAAACTGTTTTATTAATTTGCCGATTTAAAAAGACCATGAACTTTTTTATGTTGTGGACTGTTCGGGCAATCAACCTATTACAATATCTACTTCTTGAGCCAAAGTTTCGGACTGCAAGTGACCATCTTCAGGGCAGATGGACACGTAAGGTTGTCCGAAACATGGACTCAGTTGGAAGAAAGAAGCGCACTGCGAACTATTACCCAAAAGGCACGCCACGGGAATCCTCATACCCAATATAATCATATGTGTGGTAATATAGGAAATGTAAGAGATCTACATAGAATGCGAGTCTGGTATAAGCGTAATGAATAAGATTAAGTTAGGGTCGCTCAGACGGTTTTGGACATGTAGAGCGAATGAACGCAGAAGGAATGTAAGGAGAATAATTGACGCGAATGTTGTGAATTTTAGAAGTCGGGGATGCCCGAGGAAAACTGCGTGCCCATTAAATAACAATAATAAGTACTAGTAGTACGCCATGTCAAGAGTCAATAATAGAAGGGTTTATGTAAAACGATGTATGAGTGTGAATGAAGCAAGGATGTTTGCCAATTACGAGTTGTTTGGTGGTTCATCTTCTCTGCATACCCCTGCGGAATGATGCGATGGTTGTTAATTATTTCGCACCCTGAGCGATAATAGTGCCACAAGCCAAAAAATTGATTTTTTTTAAGTATGCAGAAATGTTCCTGGATATCTTTTTTACCTTCGATTAAAACGGCACAATTCTTAAAAATATTATTGTGGCCTTAAAAACAAAAATTTCATTGTAACATGTTACATATTTCTATAGCAATGCTAACTTTATCAGTGTTTACAGGAAACTAATTACAACAATAGACGTAATGGTGTCAATGGATAGGCAGCAGTTTTAGCGGGAGGGAAGTAATAGGGCATACTTTACAAAGGGAACAAATTCAATAATGGGTCAGTTAAAAATATTTTCTATTTTTTTTTTATAGTATTTAAATTCATCTTTACTATCTTTCTAATTTCAAAAAGTTCTACTTTGTCCAAATGGATACCTTCAACATTACAGTATAGCAACTCTATTCCATTATTAAAATTAAAGAAGTGTGTCATTATGTCATTAATCAACTATTACTTTAGAGTAATTAATTAGTCGTTTTTTTTCTACTCAGATTAAAATCGGTACTTTTAGTGAATTTCAGAAGACGGTCCTTTATTCATTAACGCATTTGTTAATTCATTTTAATGATTTGAATAGTAATACGAGAAGATACAAGAAGATACAAGAGACTAGAAAAGACGAGAATAGGCAAAAAATAGACAAGAATAGAAAAGAGGGGTCAGTAAGCAGTTAGAAGGTTCAAGAAGAGTCAAGAGGAGACAAGTCGACCCAAGAAGGGCCGAGACGATGCAAGAAAAGGCAAGAAGATGCAAAAAGGGTGAGGGAGGTTGGGGGAAGGGGGGGGGGGGGGGGGGGGCGAATATGCGAGCGAAGCCGGGGGGCAAAAGCTAGTAAGCTATATTAATAGCTCAATCCCTCTAAATTTATACCATGAAATATTCCACATTTTGATTCAATTATACATATATCTCATCCAGAACCCGTATTTTGACGTTATTTTAAACATAAAAAAGTACAAAAAAAAAAATTTTCAACGGATAAAAATTTATCGATCACTAGCTGGTACCCGGCATGCGTTGCAATGCCATTCAAATAAATAAATTGATTCTCCCTGCTTGTCCTTTCCCGTGCGTCCCCGTTCACCTCCCAAGTCACCTTCCCCTCCCGCGTTCCCTTCCACCTTCCCTTTTCTCTCGTCATCCCTCCCGCGCACCCCACCTGCCCCGTTCATCTTTTTCTCCTGCCTTTCCTCCCTGCCGCTATAATATATGAAATTCATACTTTTTCATTTATAAAAATTTCATAACGCCAGAGCATACCATTGCATATAGCCGATAATCAAGCAAGCAAGAACAAATCACCAAAGTTCATCGGATGAACGATATGGCAGCGCATAAGGTACGAACAAACAAAAAACAATTATTGATTTTTACGTATATAATCTGAATCTGAAAAAAAAAATTACCTTTTTTCGATTTGTGAGACGGTCTTGTTACGGGACATTCCATGGTGCTGTGGAAGCGTTCGGGTTCCGGCTCCGAGTCCGACTCCGAGTTCCGGCCTTGGGTCAGATAAAAAGTAAATTAATTGTAGAAGACATTTTCATTTTAAATATTGTTTTATAGTTGTTTAGTTAATACTTAAAAGAATTCATAATCTGCTCATCGTAGACGGCGCGAGTTTAATTATTTTAGAAAAAAACACTTTTTGAAAGACATGCTTTAAAATATTGAGATTGTTAATTGAGCTCGGAATAATGTTGCATCCAACAAAACTATCAATGTTGAGTTATTGATGGAATAATGTTGTATTCAATAAAACTATCAACGTTGAGTTATTGATGGAATAATGTTGCCTCCGTAGTCCAGTGGCTAAGACTCTTGAATCACAATCCGGAGGTCGCGGGTTCGAACCCGGCGTGCGCAAATAAATTTTATTTGATTAATTTGTGTTATTTCACAATTAATTCATTCAAAATAATATATAGTATATTTGCGGCACGTTCCAGAGTGGAAGATACTATCAGTATCGCCCCGGTGTAAGACCACCATTCAGAATTGAAACGTTGCTTGAAAATGGCTTTAGCCGTGTTTGGTGACCAGATCTGAATAGCCAGGTACTTCCCAACCTTCCTCTTTCCCACCTCCTTCCCCTCCCCACTACCTTCAGCCTCACAACATACCCCAATTGGGGGTGCCATAGTCTCACTGGCTCCAGATGGGAGCAGTTGAGATTCTTGTGCGGTATTACTGTAAAAAAAAAAAAAAATCAATAAAACTATTTTGTATTCAACAAAACTATCAATGTTGAGTTATTGATGAAATAATGTTGTATTCAACAAAACTATCAATGTTGAGTTATTTATGGAATAATGTTGTTTCCAACAAAACTATCAATGTTGAGTCATTGATTGAATAATGTTGTATTCAACAAAACTATCAATGTTGAGTTATTGATGAAACAATGTTGGCACATTAATTAATGTGCATCTTTTAAGGTGGGGATTATGGTAATGAAATTTTTTTTAGGCCTGTAACAGCCTTTTAAAGTTTGGTTTGTGGAAGAATGTTGTAGAATGCCATTTATCGAAAACACGGTGCATGGTTTAATTTATGGGAATAAATGGAGAAAACGAACGTCTTGTGACTTCAACTAGAAAGCCTTCAAAGCCAAGAAGCTGAAGAATGCAGGAAAGTAGAATTTTTCCAGAAAAAATATTGTTATGCCTGCTTTTTAGCCATTGAAACAGTTTTGTGGAATACGTACTGTTGTATATTGATCTCAAGACAATATCTAAAACGCAAATGGTTTAATTTATTCACATCGTTTTTTTGTGTTTTTTAAGCTCAAATACATAAATGTACACATGCATGTACATTGATAGAAGCGTTTAAAGTTTTGCTCTAAATAGAGCTAAATAGGACGCGTGTTTCTCGAAACTACTTTTTTCGAGACGGTTGACACGATATCTCAAGTTCTACTAAACCAATTTACTTGAAATTTGGAATTAGACTTCTGTATACACCACTCTATCGCACTTACTAAAACTATAACAAAATTCAAATTTTTACTATTTTAAAAAAAATGGGAAAAGTTGAAAAATTGGTAAAAAATGTTTATCTCCTTTGTCAATAGAGAACATCCTAAGTGTTGAACTTTTATTTTAATTTATTTGATTGTTAATTACCTTACAATTAATGTTTTTGGCTTTCCTTAGTTCTAATTCTTGTAATCCTTGTTATCCAATCTGATATCTAAAATTTACAAAACGAGATTGGTATCAGTATACCTATCAAAGAACATTCCCTTTCCTATCCCAATTCTCCATCTACTTCTTCCTTCACTGGAGGAGTCCAGCAATTTTGTTTTAAACCATAAATATTATTTATAACACATGTAACTAAACTTTAGTAGAGTATCATACTATCCCGAAGAAGCTACGGTTGTAGCGAAACCCGGTCGGCATAAAGTATAAACCGAAGAAGCTACGGTTGTAGCGAAACCCGGTCGGCATAAAGTATAAAAATAAAAAATGGTGTAAACCAGAAAGAACCGGAAATATGTCATTTTTAAGTCGAATTTTAGACGTATTGATTATTGACCCTTTTCCAGAAAAAAATAAAAATTGATATCGAAAGGCTTTTCGTTTATCTAGTGAAGCTATATATTAAAATTTCAGAAAATGTGTTAATTTTTAGTACAATAAGGTTTTACCGTAGATCATTGGCACATTTGTTAAATTTTCAGACAAAATTTTGTATTATACGACATACATTTTAAATCATATAATCACGTAATTTTAATAGTTTAACATCACGAATTTGAGCACTTTTGAATGTAGGTATTTAACTTGTAAAGCCTTGACTGTATTATTTCAGAGGGTCAAAATAATTCCGCTTTGCGATAAAATCAAAATAAATGGAGCATTTTTGAACGTATCCGAAAACTAAAAACTGTTTTAGAAAGGTGGTAAAATACGCTTTCAAGTTTTATAAATCAACATAAACATATAATTTTTGAGACATAAAAATTTTGCAAGCAAACAAGAAAAAGTTGTAAATTGGCACACCTTACTTTTTTCTGACTAAAATAACTGATAAGTAAACAAAAAAAAGACATACATATTTTGCTTAGAGAAAAGTATTATAAATATTAATGGTCACTTTTTTGTCGTTCCATGTAAAAATCATTTATAAAAAATTCCCAAAGTTTAATAAATTTATTTCAAAATTGGATTCGAAACTTTGATTTCATAAAGGTGTACGATTTACTTCTTTTGCGGTTAGTTTTTTAATTATCTGTATTGTATAAAGCGTGGTCTTTTCTCTTTCTAACACCGTTTATATAATATTTTTCACTATGATAGTAAGGGAGATACCTACAACCATTTCTATGAGTTGACCCCAAAAGGGGTCAAATAGACTCCACAGCATAGGTTCTCAACGCGGGCAATAACGCCCCCTTGGGGGCATTTCAGACCTTCAGGGGCGGTAGAAGACCAAGATAAAATTGGAGGGGGGCCTTTTAGACTTTCAGGGGGGCGGTAGGAGACCACCCAGAGAAACCCATCCCACCACATCAGGGCCATACATAAATTACGTCACCCTATTACGCCCCCTCCGCTGTGACAAACGTGACCCCATCGTGGTATCCCATTATGCCTCTTCCGTCGTGATATCCCATTACGCCCTCTTCTTTGTGGCAAATGTAGCCTGTCGGGGTATCCCATTACGCCCCCTGCGTTCGGATCCACGAGTTAGGGGGCGCTAGAAATAAAAATATTTTCAAAGGGGGCGGTGGGCAAAAAAAGGTTGAGAATCTAAGCTCTACTCTACAGCAAACAAATTGAGAATTAAATAAAATCGATATTGAGTTAGTATGTTAAAATGCTGGTATGGAGAATAATTAAACCTTTTCATCGGAACCGCCCTGCACAGTTGCAAGGGTACGATCGCAAGATCATCGTTCGACGAAATTTAAATTCTCGGCCGCTGGTTAATGGCTCTTAAGCCTGTTCAACAGCAAGATTCTTTCGACATGCGGTGCCGCGCCAAAAACTCGGGATCGTCCCAAATAACCATATTATAAACATCGGATCCTAATACTTTTGATTTTCACTGCAAGACATATGGATGAGGTCATCGTCTGAATAAATCACTTAAAATAAATAAATAGCAATTCCTTGCTTATCACGCTCCCGCGCAGAATGCCGGCAGATGCTATTTTTAACGTATTGAGGGGCGTAGCTACCGCCGGCCGTATCAATTATACCTACGGCTACAGAGGCCTCTAACGTGAAAAGTGTAGGTAATTTAGTTATCTTCAAGTTTGCCTTGGACAATTTGGTTGCAAGATCAACCATTTCACAATTATTTTGAAAAAAACAAATTTAGGCACCTTCAATCCAAGATGGGGGGTCGAGCTCGACCTCCCCCTCCCGCGGGGAAACGGCGTGATGGTTAGTTAGTTAGTGAGTTATTATTAGTGCTAACTTTCGACGTTTCGGACAGCGTTGCAGTGTCCATCATCAGGGCAGATCCGGTAGATCCGACTATGTGATCTACCGGATCTGCCCTGATGATAGACACTGCAACGCTGTCCGAAACGTCGGCTAAAGAAGGAGATAGCGCAACACGGCATAACATCCGAAAAACTAACAATGAAAATCCTTCCAATGTGTATATTAGAAATTAATAATTTTATTTCTAAATATTGAAATATTGATATTATTTGCATGTATTGTAAATACATCTCTAAATTGGTCATTTTTTTGTCACTAGATGTATTTACAATACATGCAAATAATATCAATATTGAAATATTGATATTATTTGCATGTATTGTAAATACATCTCTAAATTGGTCATTTTTTTGTCACTTCGCAAAAACAAAAATTGTTCTAAAGTCAAAATAAAATAATCTTTCTTATAGGTATACATATAAGAAATCAATAATTTTATTTCCAAACATTTAAATTTTGACATTGAAAATGTAAATTGTCGCTGCCGCGATTGAACCGGTATGTTTTTTGAAAATACGCGACCCGTACCGTCAAATATTTTAATATTTGTTATGTTTTAAGTTGAAAAAAAAATGTCGCTGGAGACTTAAACTTCAATAGCATTTTATGATATAACTAATGTCACGAATCGCTGGTTAAAGTAAGTCAAGTACGTCCCTTAACATCCTATATATTTAAATACATCGGTGACCGGACAACTCAGAATCAACTCAACTCAACACATCTGAAAAGACATTAAAAGCAATGAAAAAAATACATATATTAACAAATTGTTAAATAGGTTAAGTTAGGTTAGGTTATGGGCTATTTCAAATTCTTTTTAATAGCTTACAACGAAGCAAAGACTTTTCAAAGAGGTGATGAGTTGACTTGGTTCTGTGTTGGCATTGAACCAAATATATTTTAAACACTACGTAATATTTACTATAAACAAATTATATCCTACACGTATTATAAAAATTTAGATGCGGGTATGGGTACCGCCGCCCTTGGAAACATTCATTGAATAACCAACACCTCTGCCATACCCCAAGTGGCAAGCTACGTTTGGCGAATTAGCAGGGGTTCCCGTGTTCATGGAGTGAGGTTTGTCTAGGTCTTGGTTGCGGATGCGTCTGGTTAAGAGTTGAGGGAGATTTAACCTAGACCTCTCCAGCATGACTCTCTTGACCCATCGTCTTACACCACAGTGGGAGGGACGGATTCCTACGTTGGCTCACATATTTCTACCCATCCCTCATTTTTTTTCTTTCCCAGAACATCCTCTCCTTCCTTTCCTTAAAAATACCATCCACACAGCATTCTCAAAGATGACATAGGCCCTGAGGGATGATATTTTCTACAGGGCCTCTTGTGTGGAGCTTATTTAAAAAAAACCTTCGCCCACACATTTTCAACCAATAGGAGCCTTGAAAAGTTAGGTCATAATCAAAGCGGCCAATGAACACAGTTTTAAGCTTCGTAAGTAATGTATCGCGTCATTTCCGTTTCATCCGAATTTCAAATCCTAACGGAGCTGAAGTTTCAATTTAAAAAAAAAATTGTATTTTGGTCTCAAAACTAAATTTAAGTTTTGTAAAGGGCCGCGCAACTGTTCCTCTTAAAGTCAGACAAGTTCTGCAAGAATCAAGCCGTGATGTTCCACGCGGTGACCGGCCAACTCAGAATGAAACCAACTCAGAAAGGTCGTTAAGAGTAATGATAAAAAATATTTAAAAAAAATGGTTAAGCAGGTTAAGTTAACCGGATATTTTAAAATTGTATTTTCATAGCTTTTAATACCCTTCTGAGGTGGTTCTGAGTTGTTTTTATTCTGAGTTGACGTGGAACCGATCCCGCGCCGCGTGCCACGTCACACGCCGCCACGCTCAAAGTCCAAAGTCTGACACATCATTGATGACGCCCCACGGAAGACACCACCCGGGCGCGCTCTTTATAGGAAACGGGACGCCAGAACAGTAGCTAATCTACTTCTACTATCTACTATCTACTATCTACTTATACACTATATAAAGAGGTAATATTTGTTTGTTTGTTTGTTTGTGTGTTTGTTTGCATCGAATAGGCTCCGAAACTACTGAACCGATTTGAAAAATTCTTTCGCTGTTGGGAAGCTACATAGGCTATATTATATTTTTTTTTAAAATAGGCATTCTTACTAAAACTTCAATAATGTAACCCAGGGTGTAAAAAAATTACCTAAAATATTCTTTAAATCGCGTGCGCTGCGAAAACTATTGATGATAGAATAAAATAATGTACTACAACTTTATAGAACACTTCATTATTTACAAAAAAAATCGCAACAGCATATGTCTAACTATTATGGTTATGCCACAATAAGTATTCTTTTATTTTAAAAATTTAATTTAAATGTCGCCGCTTGAAAAGGCTCTTTATTTTTGTATCTTGGTTTTAATCCTTATCAAAATAAATTACTTCATATTCAAGACAGCTTCAATACCTTTATTTAACTTTTTGAATTTTTCAATTCGGATATTTAATTAGAAAGATATCACGAGTATAAAATTGTTAGTATTAGAAAAAAGTTTCGGCTAAGGGCCGGGCGGGAGAGGAGTCAAGAAATGCAGTGCCAGGGGAGTTGGCGGGACGAGGGAGCGGGAGAGCGGTGGTGGGGAAGGTGGAAGTGGAACGCTGGAGGGGAACGCACGGGAAAGGACATGTAAGGAGTAACATTTTATTTATTTGAATATGGCATATATTATAAAAGAAAGTCCAAAAAAACGTGCAGCTCGCAAAAACTCAGAAACAAGTCCCGGTTCGATCAAGGGAGTTATATGGTGTGGTAGATCTCTATCCCCCTAGGGAATAAGGGTATCCATTTTTACCTAAAGGGCGTGCTTTTAAAGATATAAGGGCTGAAAGTTTCGCCCTCTTAAAATTTCTAGAACAGTCTTCCGGAAAGTTCTAGAAGGTTCCATAGAGCTGTAGAAAGTTGTGGAAGGAGTGGCGGAGTATGTCGTGGAATGATCAGGAATAGGGAATCGGGAACATCATTGTGCAACATTCCAGAACACTATCTTATTGTCCTGAGCGAAGCCGGGTAACCCAGCTAGTTATGAATAAAATGATAAAATCAACTTACTGCTTGACATTATATGAACTTTTGGCGCTCGGTTCTAGAACTGCTTCTAAATTAAAAATCTAATAACGGCCGACCACTGGAAGCTAGATTCAATAATTCAGATAAACGTGTCATGGTTTGCTGTTGGTTGGAGTCGTTGAAGAGCGACTGAGACTGAGTTGAACTGTGGACTGAGCCGACTGAGTCTTGGCCGTGGAATTGCGAATAATGATGCGAGTAATGACGTCAACAAATTATAAATATATTCACATATTCTAAACATTCAGGACAGGGGTGTATTCCAGGGAAGGAAAGTTTATCGTGAAAGTTAAAGTTTATAGACAGTTATGTGTTATGTGACATGCACATCCAATATATATTGCTGCTGGGCCCTGCGGGCGGCTTTTGGTTCGACTCGCCCAGTTAGCGTTGGTGACCATTTTATAAATCCAATAGGAACCGGTTCCAAAAATAGCCCGCTCCTCGGATCCACTGTCATCCGGTGGATTGAGTTTTTATTTATTTTGAGATAGTACCATTTATTTTTATTGAGATAGTTAGTCACCGAGACAAAGTAACCGGGACAGGCAATTACGTCATACGTAATATGTAGCCGCTTGATATAAGCGTATTAACGTTAATCTTTCCATATCCGGAGAGTTACTACTGATGTAGTAGTTATACCTACGGGGGCACGTGCGTCTTTTGAGGAATTTTTGAATTCAAAACCGAATTACAATTGTGGTTTTGTTTAAACTTCACGTACACAGATGTTATTTTCGGCGCGGCGCGTATGGTGTGGCATCAGCCATGCACTCGAAGCCGTGTTCTTAAATTCAACCACTATACAATACTTTCTCGTTTTTTTTTGCTGCTAGGCCCTGCAAGAGGTCTTTTGATGAGCTTCGCCCGATTATTATTTTTTTTTCATATTGGTTCCACGTAGGGGGCTCTGAGGAAAATAAGAGAGATAATAAAAGAGAGTCTTTTGAGGAAAGGAAGGGGATGAAATTTTGGGAAGAAAAAGGTATGAAGGGTGGGTGGTAGGAATCTGGGGGTCAGTGTCTCCAGGACTTATGAATTCTTTCCTCCCACCCACTGCGCTGCAAGGCGATGGGACAGAGTCCGGCTGGAGAGGTCAAAATGCCTTTCTCAACCAGTATCTCTCGATCCGGCCTGCCACGTAGTAGGTGGGCAGACGTGTCCGCCGCCAAGATCGGACAAAACTCACCCATGAACCCGGGCACCTCTGCCCAAACGTCAACAAACACATCGAACTGATACCAATACCTGTCTGTTCTTTTTGGAAAATTCAGTTTTTATTTAAAAAAATCCTTGAAAAATCGAGCGTATTTTGTCAGACGATAAAAAAATTTCCGTTTTGCAATAAAATCCAAACAAAAGGAATATTTCTGAACATATCTGAAAACTAAAAGCTCAACTATTTTTAAAGGAGATAAAATACATTTCCAAATGTTATTATTAGAAATAAAAATATAATTTTTAAAATATTAAAATTTGTAATACAAAACTTTCACAAATTATATACCTAAACCTTCCTCATAAATTACTCTATCTCTTGGTGAAAACCGTATGAAAATCCTTGCAAGCGTGCATACAGCGGGAGCGGCTTTGCTTTTATATAAAGAAGATGAGTGTAGGGGTAAGAAAATACAAAAAATTTTTTTTTTTAAAACTAAATAACTATTTTCAATTTTTGGTTACTAAAATAAATTCTCATTGTTTTCTAACTGATACAAAGTGGTTATAAAATAATTATATGACTTTTCTGTGTATCAATCGTCCAGTTGATAAGTCAGACATCTCCATTGGAAGTTGAGTCCACTTTTTTTTATTTTTTCTTATCAATGTTCGCACTCAAACTTAAATGCTGGTATTTTTTTTTAAAGTTTGTTTTCATAGTAAAATTAATTCTCAAAGTTTAAATTTTATTAAGCCCGCCAAAACGAGCGGATCTGAGCGGTAAGAAGCGGGGTGTGGGTGTGACGTCATTTAAACTGAGAAAACTGCGTCGCTTGGGCATTTTGTATGGAGATTTTTTAAATTCTTCAATAAGGAATTCCAGTAATTTTTTTATCAATGTTAACCGTCTATCAGAAATGATGTTATTTAAAAAAAAAATTGATCAAGTTTTCATAGTTAAATTGATATTTAAAGGTAGAATTTTTGTTTCTCGCGCCAAAACTCTTCACAAACACTGTATTGCCGTCGCTGGCCGATCGCCGTTGGTTGAAGTGTCACCCGCCAATTCGGCGCTTCTAACTGGGCCCTCAAAATTGTCACCCCCCACACTGTCGCACAGCTTTGAGGCTAGAATTTTTTTCTCTCTTTCAAATCGCTGCCGCGAACCCACATATAAGCTTTTTTCAGATAAAAAGGTATTTAAACGCTGAAAAATCCTGTGACTTCCCAGAAGTTCACAACATTTTGTATTTCATTGAATATACTGTGTTCCACTGAAGCTTTATGTTTTGCCGTATTTTGTAAAAATCACTATAAATGCGGTGATTTTGTGAAGTTGCAGAAAGCTGACATACGAGCAAGTTGTTGTTTTAATTGAGTGAAAAATCAATCAATTACAAACTAATGCTGCGGTCATTTTGTATTCTAGAATGTGCTGGAAGAAAGGTATATTATTTTCCCGCAAAAACTCAACGGTCATTCTCGTTGTTGAAATATCGTCTATAATGTTGGTAGCATGCTAGGTATATTCAAAATACCACCGCATTTGTACGGGGACACTGGCGCCGACTGCCGTTGAGATTTTGTACTCAGAATGACAGATTACGAATGTCAATTTGTACACTCATATGTATTCCCATTACGACGAATTGTTCTGATGTTATATTAAATCAATAATTGGAAATTACGTACCCACGATAAAGATTGAAGTATATGCGTATAATCGAGGCGTGTGGAGGCGAATTTTTTGTTTTGTTTTCATTTGTACAAATGAAAAATACTTACGTTGTTTTTTGGCGCAATACACCGAACGTCTCGTTAAGAGTGTTTTAAGTTATATCTTCTATAATTCTATCAAATGGCCAATAATATTTCTTTCCAACATTGTTTATTCTGCTTTAATAAATGATGGCTGTATAAAAATAAAAGTCAAGTCGGAAATAAGTCTTCTATCTGAGATTTTATTTCAAAAAACGCTCGAACTTTGTCGAAGAATCTTGCAGAAATAAATAAGACCACTTGTGTTTATTAATTTTGTTTATTTTGTATTTTGTTTTGTTTATATTTGGTTTATATCTAAATAAAAACCTGTCACTTTAATTTAACAATGGTTTTCTTTACATTTCACTAATTATTTATCTATTTTTTATACATCATGCTAGGAAGATTGCTTTTTTTAATTAACTCCACACAGGATACCATGAGGAAAATAATTCCCTTCAGGGTCCGTCATCTTTAAGGATGTTGTATTTTGAGAAGAGGAAGGAGTGAACATGGGTCTTGGAGAGACCCATACTGAAGGAGGCCGCAAATCGTTCCATAGCCTAGCTGTTACGAACGAGTCGTGAAAACCACCCTTTCTCATGTGGCAAATGTCAACCGTGTGTTGGTGAAGGTAATTTCAACAAAAGAATCACTCATTGCATTTTTAAATCCATTTTTTAATTGATATAAAAAAAAAAACACTGTAAAGAGAATGGTAAAAAAACAAAATTGAAATATTAAAATTATTAACAACTAAACAATTTTAATAGTTTTCTAGTAGGAAATTATGCCACTACGTCTTTTGTCAGTAAACGTGTTCTTGAAAATCGAATACCTCTCTCAACATATACTGATATGTTTATAACAGGAATATAATTTTTAATTACCAAAATTAAAAAAAATTCAACACCATATAAAATTAATGCCACAAAAAATTCAATTCAATATCACATTCACATTATTATTTAAAGTCACCAACAAAAATTTTCGAGATAAAAAAATAATTAGACTCCACACGGGAGGCCCCCTGAGGAAAATAATTTCCCTCAGGGCCTATGTCATCTTAGGGGATGCTGCGTGGAGGGTTTTTTTAAGGGAAGGAAGAAGAGGAAGTTAAATGAAATAGGTTTGAGGTGTGGGAAGGAATCTTAGGATCAGTGTGTCCAGCAATGACTATAACGTATAAATCCACCCTTTCAACTGCGGTGCAAGTCGATGGGTCGAGGGATTCCGGCTCGAGAGGTCAAAAGACCTCCTCAATCAGTCCCTCTCGATCTGGCCTGCTATCCGCTGTCAAGATCCGGACACACTTTACCCCGTGAACCCGACCACACCTGCTAAGTCACCAAACGTACCTAACGATCAACTTGGGGTGACAATCTATCAAACGGACCGCCCGTTTCTGCGCAGAGTCGAGGGTTTTTTCATGTATTTTGGAGCTCCAGACCAGAAGTGGCTGCCAAATTCTAAACATAAGTGGAGAATCGTCAGAGTTTTTTAGATTACTAGACACGCCCACTCAGAATTTCTTTTTCTTCTTAATTCTATGTTTCTTTGGTCTCTGTAAAAGTTATATCGTATTGAGATATTCTTTATTATTGACAATTATGGAGTTGCTGTTGTCTTTCTTAATGCAAACATTATATAGGTAATGGAGGTTGACACAAATCGGTCCAAAGGTTGAGACGGTATCCGAATAAAACATAACAGAGACAAATCATAATACAATAAAATAATAGTTCAGGTAACGCTAGGTTGGGTTGGGTAAGATTAGGTTAGTTGTCAGTATGCTCTTCGATTCGTTTTCCTTCAATGTTTTATTTTGTCACTCTATTTTATTGCTGTTCTGTTTTGCAACTTTATGGTTTTTTTTTATCGTTCTGTTTTGTAACTATTCTATTTTGTGGTCGTTTTGTTATGTCAATATCCTGTTGTTATATTTTTTGTTGTTTCGTTTTGTCACTGTTTTGTTTTACCACTATTTTGTTTCGTTACTTTAATGTTTTGTTCTGTATTGTTACTTTTAAATTCTTTCATAGTTCAGTTTTGCCGCTGATCTTTTTTGTGACTGGATAGTTATTTCATTTATCTATTTTGTTACCATTTTTCCAATTGTAATACTGTCATATTTTAGTTACTGTTGTTTTATTCTGTGTTCTCACTATTTTTGTTCTATTTTATTACTGTTATGTTTTTTTTACTGTTCTGTTGTATTGCTATTTTATGTTGTTACTATTCGGTTTAGTACTGTACTGTGCTATTACTATTCTGTTTTGTTACTGTTATGTTTTGTCACTGTTAGGTCTTTGTTACTGCTCTATTTTGTTACTATTCAGTATTTAGTAACAGAATAGTGACCGATCGGTGGCTGAGTTGCCGTTGCATTTTTGCATCCTCAATCACGAAACAAGCAACATTTTCCGCTTTCTGTGATGGTAGTAGAAGATTTTAAAATATGGTCTGGTTATTCGTACCCATGAATGTTTGTCACTATAATGTCTTTGTTACTGCTCTATTTGGTTACTATTCTGTTTTGTAACTGTTATGTCTTTGTCACTGATCTATTTTGTTACTGTTTTGTTTTGTTACTTTTCTGTTTAGTTACTATTCAATTGCGACACTGTTCAGTTTTGTCACCGTTCTGTTTTTTTGAAAACGGTTGATTAAGTTGAATTATCAGGCCAGACGTTCTGTTCGATCCACGGAATAAATCCGGACACTCTGGTGTAGACGGCTGGAATGCCGGGTTCTCCGCAAAGCCTCGGTGCAAAGGAGGTGATACCGATCAGCAGATAGGTGCAATCCACTCTCTTGTTGTTGTGTATCTGAAGAGGACCACCGGAGTCACCCTGAAAATAAAACATAAAATACTGAAATCCAGTTGCACCAAATAGAGAATCATCGGAAAACTGTCTGCGATTTTAAAATGAATTAATAAATATTTAATTAAAAGAAGACAATGTTAGCGAAACTCAATCAAAATCTGAAGAAAGAAAAATCAGAAAAAGATATTGGTTCCACTGCGACTCGAACCCAGATACCTTAGCATTCATGGCCAACTGCTCTACCGATTGAGCTATGCTATGGAACCCATTTCCAATTCGATCACTTTTGACTGTATCATACTTCGACTAAGAACTACCAACACTATCTTCATTTTTCTTAACGCGCATATTATTGGCTGCTATCTTTATATATATAAAAAATATTCATCCTAGACTTGCAGAAAAGTCAATAGATGTCGCGTATTAAAAATAAAATGGATAAATATTTATCCAGACACTATCTAGATAGCATTTAGTTCGGGTTGAATCTTGCAATCATTTTTTTTCTATCGAGGGAATTTCATATAATTTGCATTTCGGCATGGGGAATGTATAGATATTATCATTAAAAATAACATATAATTTTTTAAGAGCTTCAAATCTTCAAACGTTTAAGGAATATATGTAAGACATCGATAGAAATTCGCGTATTTTTTGCTTTAGATAACACCTAAGAAGAAGTCAATGGGAATTAGATCAGGGGTTCTTGGTGGACACAAAACACCAAATGAACAGACCTCAATAACCTTAAAATCCAGGTCATTTATTATTTATTTTTTACTAGCAGACCTGGCCACACGTTGCTGTGGCTAACGAAATACCACGCCATTACCCAAACTTTATAAAATCCACACCACCCGCTTGCCAGCTGCCCGCTGCCTGAATTGAATATTTGAATTTCTCAGCTTTTCTCTACCATAATAAGTATGTTTTATACATATAAACCTTCCTCTTGAATCACTCTATCTATTGGTGAAAACCGCATGAAAATCAGTTGCGTAGTTTAAAAGATCTAAGCGCACAAACATTTTGGGCGACTTCATTTTATACTATGTAATGATTTAGTATTTGTATGTCTTTTTACAATAAGAATACACTTTTTATATGTTTTTCAGTGTTAAAAAGGAATATAAAAATAACTTTACCTCACCATAAAGAGACAAGGCTCTTCTGTGTGATGAAAGAATTCATACTCAATTATATGAAATCATGTAAGTAAGTAAATAATAAAATATTGCAAATAATAACAAAAAGATAAGTACCTAAGAAAAACTCAAGATTTACCAATAATAGATTTGAAGATTTAAAAGAAATAATAATAATAGAAATGACCGGTTAGTGGCTGAGTTGGCATCGCGTTTAGATCCCACCCAGGCGTCCCGTGTTCGATTCCTCGGCTGGTTAAGTCCTCCATCACGATACAAGCAACATTTTTCGCTTATTGTGGTGGTAGTAGGAGATTTTCAAATATTGTAGAGTTATCGTAACCCGGGAAAGTTTGTCACACTTTTTAATAATAAAATAATAAAAAAATATTTACTTCTCTTTTTCTTAAATTTAATCTCACCGTAGATAAAGGTAATTTTTCAATTCAATTCGAATTCGTGATTGTTTTCGATAATTTTTAGATTTAACGGGAGATTGTTGAAATAAGTTATACCTAAATAGGGATATGTATGTAGATTAAGGTTAGTTATTTAAAAAAATGTTAATTTTGAATTCTAAGAGCGATAAAAGGGAGCCAAACGGGTTCACAACGACGTGTTTCAAATTTTTCAATTTTCTGATACGATCTTCTTCCTACGGATTCACTTCAAAGTTTTGAAAATTTCTAGTGTAAATTTTTATTTATTTTTTATTAATAAATTTTTTCTTACATACATTGGTACGATTTTACAAAAAAATGTTTTTTCAACCTGGTTGACAACGTATTAAAAAAACTATACCTATATCCAATTTGCATGCGCTAAGTCTTAAACTATTAAAAAAAACAACTATGGCACCATTTAGGGTTTTTTTTTTAAAGGTCCCCCTCTATATTTTTTATGAACAATGAAAATTTTCCATGAAAAATCGAAAATAAAATTCGCTGGTTCGCATTTTTTATTCTTTTTAGATATCAGAGACACTAGATTTTCGAACAGTTTAAGACTTGGTGCATGTAAGTGGTATGTATAGTTTTTTTTTATCAAGGGAACAAGGAGGCGTTTGGGAACCCCAGGACGAAAGGCCCGGGGTGAACTGCCCCTTTGTTTGCCGCCATTGGTGAAGGGGCCTCGAGACATGTATTGCCTAGGGGCCCCGACATGGTTAATCCGGCCCTGGGGAGAGAGGACGATACAATTGGGTATTGTCATTATTGTCCGGCAATACCTACAGTTGCAACTCCCCTGATCGCATAGAAAAATGTGTTGACTTATGAAGTGATGACAAACCTGGCAAGTGTCACGACTCTCATTCTTGTGTCCGTAGCAAGTTTGCGTAGCATTCAGGATCCCCTGCATAAGTTTTGGAGTTTCTGCCACGTAGGTCTCACGGCATTCATTGAAAGTGAATTTGTGCACAGTTGCCTGAAAACATTTAATTCACCATCAAGACTTGCTTTCGGGATTTCTTCCGACCTATAGCATACTTCTCTTGAACACTATAAGTTACTAAACTCTTCAAAATATGTCACATTTGAAGATCTCTACTTGGACGCCGAGTTTTTTATTTTTATTTGATTATTTATTATTGTAAGAATAGTTATTACAAATCACAAACAAGTCCTGCTAAGCCAATTGAATTGGCTTGTAAGCAGGTGATTATAATTAAGTTACACATACATTTTAAATGTTATAATTTTACATCTTACAAATTCAAAATTATTCATACAAATCAATATAAATATAAATATTTTTTCCGATAGCCAATTTTTCAGCATATATTTAACCTTATTCATAGAATTACATTGCTTTATAGTATCAGGTAATAATTTAAACATTTTCGGTATGTCGTATTCAAACGTTCTCTGTCCGTATTTTCGGAACTATCACAAAGTATGTCACGAAAATTATAAAAAAAACACACCTGTTTTTATTATTTAACAAGTTAAAGTTATGATCCAAGTGAATGTTTTTCTGTAAATGCTGTGAATTTTTTCTCTATTTTAAGAAAGTCGTATTTTAACCAATATTTTTGTTGCAAGTCTATTATTGATGCTTGTATTCGGTTTTTTTTATATTTAGCGCGCTCTCTCTATCATTTATGTTTGCATGCATTCCTTTCAAACCATCTACAGTAATCTTCTTCTTCTTTTCTAACCTTTCAGTTGTCGATGGTAACGAATTACTTCAATCGGCTCTCTATTTGATTATGTGGGTACCATCACTAATCCAAAAACTCAAAAATCCATTAGATATTTGGCAATCGAGTTTTGCCACTGTTCTTTTTAACTCTGTTCTATTTTGCAACTGTTTTGTTTTGTGCCTATTCGGTATGATCTCTGTTCTATATTGTACTTGTCCTGTTTTGTCTTAGAAAATTTTTAAACACGTAAGCATACCTTGAGCAGATTGTCGGTCTGTCCTCCGCCGGTCTCGTTGGCTCCCCATCCTGACACCATAGCCTTATCGTCATCAATAGGTTCCCCGGTGTGAAGACAGATAGGTCTGACGTTCTTTGAGAAATCTACCCTGTGGGGAATAAGTACAAAGCAGAAATCATAAGCCTTACAACAAATTTACAATTAATTATTAGAAAAAACGATGTTTTGGAAATGTTCTAAGAATTCCAAAAGACCAATCTCTCCATAAAAAAGAAGGATTCCTTGACACAGTCTCCAGTAAAAAATATGTACAACGCAATCATTTTACCACACAAATTACTGTAGCAGAGTTCTATTCTTAGCCAACGACGGATTAATGAAACAAATGACAATTCTACGAAACAGAGCTATTTTTTTTTTTTTTTATTATTTATTTAATACAAGAAAATACATTTTTAAAATACAAGTTTTATGCAGTCCCACAAAGCTGTCACACATGACGGCTTGTCTGTAGGTTCTACAAAATAATATATATATATATATATATATATGTTTAATTTTTAATACATGTATAACACAATATTATACAATAAACAATATCACAAAATAATATATCTCATTGTACCTACCTATATACAAATTATTTAGGCAGGTACGTTGAGATGTTCAGGGATACATCAATAATTATAATGTTCAGAGATACATTGATTCGTCGCTTATTAGCCAAAGCTTAGTGTTTTTGGGGCAGGGTCTCTCATTATTCTGAGGTTTAAAAAAATTATTGAGTTTATTGAAAATCTCTGGTATTAAGTATTTAAGCGTTCGGCTTCCATACTTATTTGTTACTCTTGGAGTAATGAGGCCCTTATTTTCAGTAAACCTTGTTGTGTGATTATGCACCGGTTGCTTTTTGTATTTGCTATCTCCCTCATTATCCATTATAATAATGTACCAAAGAAGACCCTTTATTGGAAGTAGACTCTCAGAACCATACAGTAGTTTTAGATTACTTCTTTGTCTGTAAATATTTGGTGGTACAATTTTTTTTATTATGGCAATTTGTAAATTTTGTATATATTTAATATAAATATTGCTTGTGTGCCCCCAAGTTCGTATGCCATATCTAAGGATGGATTCGACCATAGAAAAATAAATAATTTTAAGAGTACAATGGGGCAAAATAAATTTCAATTTATAAAAATTACATGCAAAAGATCGGAGCTGGTTACAAATTTTAGCCACTTGTTTATCCCATTTAAATGTATTATCTACTATTAGTCCCAGATAAGTATATTCGTTAGTAAAGTCAATTGTTTCACAGAAGCAAATATTTTCAATTTTTTTATGAATACATTCAGAATTATGAGCAATTATTTTGGGTATATTCCATATTCCCAGGCTTGGTGATCTTATATACATACATTTGGTTTTTTTAACATTTATAATTAATCCAACGTCATGAGCCCATTTAAGTAGCTCGTTAAAGTCACTTTGCAATTGTTGAATAGCTATGATAGGATTTTCATTGGATAGTACAAGTGCAGTATCGTCAGCAAAAATGAATCTAAAGGCTTTTTTAAAGAGTTTTGACATAGCAATAACATATATAATGTACAATTTTGGACCTAAAATTGATCCTTGTGGTACTCCTGATTTAACATATCTTGCTTTACTCATTACATTTAAAATCTTCACATTCATTTTTCTATTCGTTAAGTAGTTTTTAAAAAATGAGAGGAGTTTACCGCGGATTCCAATGTTTTCAAGTACCTTAATTAATTGTATATGGCTGAGAGTATCAAAAGCTTTTGAGTAGTCAATAAAAAGCACCAGTACATGTTTTTTTAAATTAAGCTGTGAATTTATAAAATCAGAAAATTTTTCCAGCAATTTATCACAACTTTTTTTTTTCTGGAACCCGTACTGGCATTCATCTATTATACTCATTTTATTTAAATATTTATCTAAATTTATCGAAATATATTTTTCTAAAATTTTTTCTAGTGCCGGTAGAATGGAAATTGGCCTGTAATTGTTAATTTCGGAGTGATCTCCATTTTTGTAAATAGGCCTTACAGTGCTATATTTTAGTTCATCAGGAATGAGGCTCGTATCAATTATTCTGTTGATAAAGTGGGTAATTACAGGGCTAAGTAATTTGACATGTTTTTTTAAATCAAACATTCGAATTAGATCTATGCCCGGTGACTTGGAATTTTTCATACCTCCGATAATGTGTTCAATTTGCTTAACATTAGCTCTAGGTAAGTACATTGAATGCGGTAGGGATTCTTGCAAGTGTTCAGACGCTCTGAAATCACATTCATGCAATAACTTATTAACTCCTTCGTCAAAAAAGTTAGCAAAATTTTCTGCCACTGCATCAGTAGATTGAGACTTTAGGAAATATTTAGATATGACTTCATCGCAACCAGATTTATTTTTCCTACCCAAAATTGTATTTATTTCATTCCATGTTTTTTTAATGTCCTTGAAACAGTGATTAAATTTGTTATTATAGTATATCTTTTTTGTGTTTAATATTTGTTTATTAAGTTTATTCCTATATTTTTTGAATGCGATTTCATATTTTTTATTATTAGGCGTGTTTTTCCACTTTTTCCACATGGCATCTCGCATTAGAATACTTTCAACGAGGCTGTCATTCATCCAAGTTTTTTGGTTATTTCGATATTTTATTGTGTTTAATTTGGTAATGGTACTTTTTTCATAAATATTTTTAAAAATCGATTTTAATTCTGCATATATAATGTTTGGTTCAGACAATTTTAACATTGTATTCCAATCGGTGATTTCGATCAATAAATCAATCCTTTTGTCCGATAGTGCAGTGTAATACTCTTGGTGCGATTTGTCGACGGTACATTTATCATAATAACAGAAGTTAATAGTAGCTGCAGTTAGGTAGTGGTCCGCTATTATTGAATCGCATACGCATGAACTGATTTCCGTCGTCTCCCTCACTCTAACATAGATGTGGTCTAAACATGAAGCCGTTAAATAGTTAGTCAATATCGCTTCTCTAGTCACATCATTTATACATTTGGTCATTCCAAAATGAGACATTAGGTTTTCATACTGCATAGTTATGGGTTCGTGTACTTTTAACAAGTTAATATTCGTATCACCTAGTACCAATACGGATTCTTTTATATCAATATTTCCCAATATTGTCTCTAGCTCCTCAAGAAATAATTTTTTATTTGTATTAGGCGGTCTATACATTGCCAAAAGATGTAAGCGAATATGTTTGTTAACTGAAATAGTTCCGTAAACGCATTCAAATTTATTAGTAATAATATTTATTTTTTCGAATGTAAGGTGATCTTTCACGTACACAATAATACCGCCTCCAGATCTTTTTGTTCGACAAAAATGGTACGAATTAAATCCCGGTAATTTGTAAAGATTTATATTATTTTCATTTATCGACGTTTCGCACAGCGAAATTAAGTCGATATTTCTCAAAGAGCTAGAAACAATTAAGAGGAAAGTGTCCCAATATTTCGATAAAGATCGTATATTTAAGTTGAGGGCAGTTATTTTATTATTTCCTAAGACATGTTTTTTTGTAGCCCAGTTTTCAAAAATTGGCGTGCGTTCATAATCTATTTCTGCAGTGTCAAAATCTCCGTTCAAGTCACCCATATAGAATAATAATTTAATTGGCAGCAATAATATATAAACATGTATTGGGATTTATTAATATAAATACGGTAGATACATAACAATATAGCAGTAAGTATTTCCGATACGTTTCTGGTTAGATTATGGTTTTGTTCAGAACAAGGTAGGTTTACTAATTGGCACCAATAAATACATATTACACTTTTTCTACATATACGAATATACAAAGAGTGAGCGAACATCAATATACTCGTATATTTCAATACACTATCGTTAACACTTTGGCAATGTGATAATGAATTGTAATATAAATGAGGTATTTTTTTTCGCAGAGATATGGAATATTTATGTCTCAATAAATTAAATTCATTAAGATGCATACATGAAAATGATAATATGAAGTTAAATAAAAAAATTGTGATTAGCATTGTGATTATTTTTTTTTGAATTATAATACATACCTAATCATAGTCTATACGACTTTGAGCGATATGCATCATCTTTTTGTAGTAAGAACAATTTGTATTATTAGCTTTGTGATTGGTATTTAGGGTCATCTTGAATATAGTGTTCTGATGAACACAGTTACTACATTTTTCTTCATCGTTTTTGTTAGGGCATTCTTTCCATTCGTGATCCTTGGCGCAATGTAAACACGTCGCACTTTTGTCCTTATTTAAACATTTTAATGCAGTGTGACCAAATTTGAGACAATGGTAACATTGCGTCAAAGGGCTGGCATCTTCCACTCGTACTCTGCTAAAACCAATGTTGATTTTTTCCTTTTCCATGAGGTATGCCCTTACTGCTCCGCTGGTTTCAAGTATATAATTAGTAAGTCCATTTTGGTTTTTTGGTTTAAACATTTTTATTAATTTTATCGTGTTTTTAGTATCGTTATTCATGATATCTTTTATTCCATCGTTTTGTCTTTTTAATGCCTCAATTATGTCCTCTTCAGTTAAATCTACTTGAAGGTTTCTTATGAATATTTTTGGATTTTTCTTTCTTAATTCCTCTGCAACCATGTTTTTTTTAAGGGTTTTATTGATTTCATCCGTCAATTTCTCTGCATGTAATTTTGAAGGGCAAGATATAATTAATTTATTTTGCGAGGCTTTTCGTATTCCGTTTACTGCGATACCCAAGTTTGCTATTTTAATTTTCTTTACAATTTGTTCTTTAATAGCATCCGATGTCATGTTCGCATCTTCACCTTTGATGATCAATGAGAATTTAGATTCCGGGATTACTTTGAGACAACTTGCGTATGTTTTTTTTTCAAAATTACTCGTATTCTCGATTTTTTTTTCTAATTTTTCGATTAGTTTTGACTGGAGACAAACAATCTCATTTTGTAAGGATATTTTTTCTTGAGTCCATTTTTCTTCTAATAGCTTTATATTTAATTCCAGATTATTTTTAGCCTTCGAGTCCTTTACCGTAGAAATATTTGAAATTTCTATTTTTATGCTTTCTATTATAGACAGCACGTCCATAATGGGTTAAGCTTGTGACCGCCCCGCGGACCACCTCACTCCCGGCAAAACTTGTGAGAGATTTGACAATTCTCTAATATTGTATTGTCTTTCTATAAACACGTCTACACACTACCACGGTAGAATGACGAATGAAACTATATTGAACTATAATATGATAACTATATTGAAAAAAATAGAACTTCAGTCAAGGAAATGTTGAAGGAGTTAAATATCTTGTCATTTAAACAAATTATTTACTTCAATACTATATTGTTAATCTACAAAATAATCAATGGCCATACGTCTTTTGAATTCCTAAGAAAAAATGATAAACTACAAAGCAAACATACACATGAGATAAGGAAAAGAAATAAACTAAGACTCCCCTTCAACACAAAGTCAAAAGTCATTGATGTACGGAGCATTGAAGATATTTCGAGAATTACCAGAAGAAATAAAATTAGAAGAGAGCATAAAGGCATTTAATATTAAATTTCAAAGATATGTGATTGATTTGGTATAGATGTGTTATTTTAAGTGTATGTATGTATATATAAGAATTGTATTAGGACATAGATAACTATCTACCTATTTAAAATACCGCAATAAACAATAAACAATAAAAAATAATGTCCGAAATTCCAGATATCAGAAAAAGTTGGGGAAAGTATCTTCACGGGTTGTGTGCGAGGAGAACCTGAAATGGAGGAGACTGCTGAATTAGCCAGGGGTATGGAATATGGATCCTTGGAGGCACCTCGTAGAAGTAATAATTTTTAGGGGGCATTTCACCATTCTGCTGATAGTTTATCCATGCGATAACGAATATTAATAAATAAACAAATAAACTCGCAACAGGTAAAAACTTCGATAACTTATCCAAAAAAAATCATATAATCAAGTACCGAATAGTATCAGTTTTCTAGACTTTATTAATCGTGTTTAATTAATCGAAAATGAACGTTATCATAAGAATTATCTATGAGATGGAATGGGCACATAAGACGGAGACCATCAGACCACACAGTGAAGCGGGCAATGTCTATGGAGCTTCATCGACAGTCATCCAAAGGAAGACCAAAGAACTCCTGGATGACTCAATCCTCGAAAATGCTTTGGAGAAACGGCCTGGATGAAGGTAAGACTCAGAACCGAAGAAGCTACAACCTGAGAATGAGAAGAGCCGACCCCAACAGCCAACCTAGGCAATGAGTTGGGATAGAGCAAGGAAGAAGAAAAGGATTATCTATGAAGAGGATGGTGGTAATTACAAAGCCACCATCCTCTTCATAGATAATCCTTTTATTCTTAAACCTTAATTTCTGATGTTCTTACACATTACAAACAGATGGGTTTCATAATTTTATTGTGGTTGGGGTATTTCTCCTAACTCCGTCGGTCAAAGAGTTGAAAATATTATTAAAAATCTTTAAATAATACGCAAATGACCACAACATATATAAAACCCTAAGAAGATGGAACTAATCGCATTCGACAACGAAAAAAAATCCCGAGAAGATGTTCCCCGACAAATTAATGAGGTAAACAAAGATATTTCTAAAAAATTAAAATACTTGGAGAACATCATTACTGAAGACCTCTCGGACGATGGTGATATTGAATGACAAACGAGAAGTATCAGCATACTGTCTAATATGATTGCCTGAAGATTCTTTCAAATGCAAAAATAATGTAAAAAAAAAATTTAAATGAATTTTGTACCAGCCTACAAAAGTGTGAAACTTGGTGTCACTACAGAATCAGCTCGATGGAACGTCTCTGGATCCAATATATTAAAGTCTGCAGAATTATATTTGGATACAAAAGGTATTCAACAGCAGCGCATCGACAATGCTTACGGAACTGGGACTTTGGAGGGCCCCGCCACATTCCCGTCCTGGTATAAGTAACTTATGGTTACTCCTTCAAGGCTCTCGCAAGGACTCAAATTTTTTATGAAAGAACCATTCTATATTCAAAAAAATTTCAAAGTGTTTATTCAACAGACTCAAATAATGCTCCTGTTCCAACAACAACTCTAGATGAAACTCTTGATATTTCACAGTGTACCATAAGTCTCTCTGATATTATTACTAAAGTTAAATCCTTAGATATCCACAAATCTGCGGGACCGGATAATATCCCTACAATATTTATTAAAGAATGTATCAAAGTAATTAATTGCTCTTCCATTAACCAAACTTTTTAATTTGTCTTTATCTAGTGGAATTTTTCGCGATAAGTTGAAAATTAGTTATTTGACTCCAATTTTCAAAAAGGGCGATAAAAGTGATATTTGTAATTACAGACCAATGTGCATTCAATCCACCATACCGAAACTCTTTGAAAGACTAATACTTGACAAACTTTTTACACAAATAAAACCTGTAATATCACCTTACCAGTTTGGATTTATGCCGGGTAGACTCTTTCCAACTTGATTATTTATGAAAATTTTATAACTAATGCTTTTAAAGAAAAACATTACAAGTAGACTCTGTCTATACTGATTTTAGTAAAGCTTTTGATTCAGTTTCCCATGAAATTCTCATTTGGAAATTAGAAAAAATTGGTATACGTG
This sequence comes from Limnephilus lunatus, assembly GCA_917563855.2. NCBI lineage: Eukaryota > Metazoa > Arthropoda > Insecta > Trichoptera > Limnephilidae > Limnephilus > Limnephilus lunatus. The sequence goes on along the minus strand of OU830595.1, from coordinate 24,001,610 downwards.
GCAATTTATTAACCTGGATTGAAAGCTATCTTACTAAAAGACAACAAATTGTTGGAATAAAATCCTCATGGTCCGAAAAAATGTATGCAACAAGTGGAGTTCCACAGGGTTCTCACGTTAGCCCAGTCTTATTTATCTTGTTTATTAATGATCTAACAAAAGTATTTCATGATGTATTTCTCTTACTTTTTGCTGATGATCTCAAAATGTTAAGAATTATTAAGAATATTTACCATTGCAACATTCTTCAAGATAATATCAACAAATTGTTGATTTGGTGTAATGAAAATAGACTCTACTTAAATATCTCAAAATGTCAAGTAGTTAGATTTTCTCGAATAAAAAATCCAGTGATCTTTAATTACAACATTGATAACAATACTCTCGAGACATAAACACAAATTAAAGACTTAGGGATCACTTTTCAATTAAATCTTTCCTTTGTCAACCACATAACAGAAATCTCTAATAAGGATTTGAAAATGTTGGGATTTATAACTAGGCTAACTAGAAATTTTTAACAATATAAAGTGTATTAAATTATTATATTTTGCAGTTGTTAGAAGTCAACTTGAGTACAATTCTCCCGTCTGGAACCCATATTATAATATACATGTACAAGCTGTTGAAATAATACAAAACGAATTCTTACGTGTTATTAATTTTAAAATGGGTATTCCAGCAATTATGTTAAACTACAACACTATTTTAAATGATATGAATATGCTCAAATTGTCAGACTGAAAAATTTTCACAGACTTGGCATTTCTTTATAAAATTCTAAATGATTAAGTTGATAGTCCGGTATTGCTTGAATTGATAAGCTTTCTTGATTCCTCTACGTAATACTAGAAGTCAGGATTTATTTCAGTGCAGAAATTCTGGAACTAACTTCCATATGTATTCCTCTTTGCCCAGAATACTAATGGAGGTAAATAATTATACCAAGTCAGTGGACATTTTCAATTTATCTTTAGACAAATACAAAATACTGTTACTAAGGCAGTTCAGTTATGTACAACTAGCTGGGTTACCCGGCTTCGCTCAGGACAATAAGATAGTGTTCTGGAATGTTGCACAGTGATGTTCCCGATTCCCTATTCCTGATCATACCACGACATACTCCGCCACTCCTTCCAAAACTTTCTACAGCTCTATGGAACCTTCTAGAACTTTCCGGAAGACTGTTCTAGAAATTTCAAGAGGGCGAAACTTTCAGCCCTTATATCTTTAAAAGCACGCCCTTTAGGTAAAAACGGATACCCTTATTCCCTAGGGGGATAGAGATCTACCACACCATATAACTCCCTTGATCGAACCGGGACTCGTTTCTGAGTTTTTGCGAGCTGCACGTTTTTTTGGACTTTCTTTTAAAATATATGCCATATTCAAATAAATAAAATGTTACTCCTCACATGTCCTTTCCCGTGCGATCCCCTCCAGCGTTCCACTTCCACCTTCCCCACCACCGCTCTCCCGCTCTCCCGTCCCGCCAACCCCCCTGGCACTGCATTTCTTGACTCCTCTCCCGCCCGGCCCGTAGCCGAAACTTTTTTCTAATACTAACAATTTTAAACTCGTGATATCTTTCTAATTAAATATCCGAATTGAAAAATTCAAAAAGTTAAATAAAGGTATTAAAGCTGTCTTGAATATGAAGTAATTTATTTTCATAAGAATTAAAACCAAGATACAAATAAAGAGCCTTTTCAATCGGCGACATTTTTAAATTAAATTTTTAAAATAAAAGAATACTTATTGTGGCATAACCATAATAGTTAGACATATGCTGTCGCGACCTTTTTTGTAAATAATGATGTGTTCTATAAAGTCGTAGTACATTATTTTATTCTATCATCAATAGTTTTCGCAGCGCACGCGATTTAAAGAATATTTTAGGTATTTTTTTTACACCCTGGGTTACATTATTGAAGTTTTAGTAAGAATCCCTAATTTTTTTGAAAATATAATATAGCCTATGTCACCCGGGGATAGTGTAGCTTCCCAACAGTGAAAGAATTTTTCAAATCGGTTCATTAGTTTCGGAGCCTATTCGATGCAAACATACACACAAACAAACAAACAAACAAATCTTTCCTCTTTATATAGTGTGTTAGATAAATACTGTATATTTCTTAGTAAAAGAAATATATTCCTTTAATATTTGTTGGTAAAAAAAATATATCGTATTTATATTTTAGTTAATCAAAGTGTAATTTTTAAATTCTATATGTAAAAGCCCCGAAAAAGGGCGTAAATAAATAAATAAATTTATAAATGAACGAAGATTGACCTCCAAATGTCCCCGCTTACAGTCTTAGGAATCAGTCATCTTAGTATTTTTACAGTCATTATTTTTCCATTGTTTTGAGTGATGGCTTTGTTTTTTTTCTTTTATTTTTCTACAAAACTTATGTTATATAATATTAATCATATTTTCTGTATTTATCTCATTTTATGTTCATCATTCATTACATTAACCCATTACCCCATTTTCAGACTAACTCCTGTTTTACAGGGACATTTGAAGATTTAGCTTCGTTCAAAATAAAAATAGCTTCGATTATCAAAAAAAAAATTAGAGTCCTTGTGAGAGCCCTGAAGGAGAAACCATCTGTTACTTATACCAGGGCGGGAAAGCGGTTGGATTACTTCAAGTGTTAGGAAGCAGTATGCAAGTGCTTACAAAAATAGGAGACAGAAAAGTGTTGGTAGTAATTAGATATAACAAATGGCCGCTCCTCAGGGCAGTGGTCTTTATTCCCAAAGAGCCACTTTTGTGACCATAAGAAAAAGTAGGACAAAATAATGGAAAAAGACAAAATTGCTGGACTGCGAGCTTCTGCAAATAAGAGAAATAACAAGATAAAAACGAATAACAAGAATAAGAAATGTAGACAGTAGTTATTTAGATGTTCTAATCCGGAGTAAGCATTCCACCATTCAGCTGGCAGTCCCCGTGAGAAAGTGCATGAGCTTTAGAATTACCATGCACGAAACCCGTCATCCTTGCCCTTAAGCCAGTTTCCCGGTAGCGCCTAGAAGAAAAGTAACTGGGAAACTGTAACTGGGGTGGTAACCCGAAGACCCTAAGGATAAAAGCGTCAAGTCACTAGAGGCAGAGAGGATAGTTGACAGGCTCGGTCGGTCATTCCTCGGAATTGCATCTGTTCCGGAGTGAGGCGCAGGTGGCTGGCGATAAAGCCTTACCGTCTAGTAGCCGAACCATAATGATACTGGGACTGAATGGATTTTAATGAGACACTGGGTAATTCTTTAAATTATTGCTGAATTTGAAATAATCTTCAGGCAATCATATTAGACAGTATGCTTATACTTCTTTGTCGTTCAATATCACTTGAGCCAGTATGCGGCTAATGGCATTCAACAACACGTTGGTGAACGCAGCCTTCGAGCACTATGATCATTATGCGCCACTCCTGAGTGAGCGTTGGGCCCGAGCTCACTTATCTAATGGCACAACTGTGTTGAACCAAGACATGCCTTAAACAGACTGAATAAATAACCTTAGCATCATGTTATGATTTCTAACAATTCTCCTCCGCAATATGAAAAGTAAGATATCATTGAAGAAGAAAATAACAATTGTAATCTAAACGAAAATATAAAAGAAAACAAGAAAAAGATAATGGTCACAACTAGGACTTGAACCCAGACCTCACGTCTAACCGGGACGTGCGCGTTAACCAATTTTGCTTTTGCCACCTTCCATATACCATTTACCCGAGATGCTATCCAGGTTACAAACCAATTCTTAGAATGATTGTTTCCAATAAAAAGGGTAGTTGCCCGTAATATGGAAAAATAATTGGTGATTTTGCTGAAGACTTGGCTTACTGAAAGAATTAATTTGTTACATTATTCTAAAGATTTTAAAATTGTTATTTATGTTTTCATAATTTTTCTTTTCTCTATATTTAGGTAAAATTTTGAATTTTTATTTTATATAATTGTAAAAATTTAAGTAGTAACTATAAACTCACAGATCTTTAATGTAAAGAACCCGCTAGACAAACTGCTAAAAAGTAAATGAAACAATGTTACTTCTTCAATCTTTGCAAAATAACTTGTTTGTCATTTATTTTTCTTTATATTAACATATCCTGAAGAAGATAACATTGTTATTAAAACATGTCGATATTGTTTATTAAAAAGTGGTTTATACAAAGTTATTAGTTATTAATTAAATAAGAAACAATGTTACTTTGTTTGACCTACTTGTATATTTGTTTGAAGCCGACCGGTTTCGGAACGACCGTTCCTTCCTCAGGGCAAACTCGTAATTTTGAAATTAGAATCAAAGAACATTTAAGGTGTCTTAATAATAATAATTTTTCCGAGTTCGTTAACCATATCATTGAAACTATATAACATATTATATCGCGATGTTCTGTATTAGCGGCGTCCGAGTATACATTTAGGCACAATCAAGTTTTAAAAATAATTCACCAAAGTTTGGTAATTAAACATAACTTGATTGACTGCCGTAATGTACCATATTATGAATATGAACCAAATTCATTTTTAGAAAATGAATTTTATAAAATTTATTATGATAAAACTATCCTAACAGACAGAACAATTAGTCATAATAGACCCGATATAGTTTTACATGACAAAATTTAAAAAAAATACTTGTAATATATCATTGATGTCGCTATTCCAAATTCTTGTCATATTCAGAAAAATGTTTCTGAAAAAATAAGAAAATATACAGATTTAGGAAATGAGATTAAAAGAATTTGGCATTCTCAGACTTTAAAAATATAACCATTTTTTATTTCGGCTACTGGCATTATACCAGCTCTCTCATTTAAAATTTAGGCGTATTAGATTTGTCACAAAAGTCAGTCATTTTAAATAATGTAGGATTACGAAAGATTTTTTAAATATTAATATTGAGGGATCAGTAGGATTTATCGGACCAGTTAGGATTTCATCAGAGCCGAACCTTCTGATATGAAAACATCTGGAGTCGGTGAAATATTTTCCCATTATGTTTCTGGTGGATTGACGTATTGTTCTTGTATGGTTTTGTATTTATTATACGTATATAGTGCACTTACATTGCGTGGATTTAGGTACTAGATAATCATTTGCGGAAAAGTGTGTGGAAGGGTTTAGTCTTTCATTTGGGAAAGATTTAACCCGGACATAAAATCTGGAGCACCGTTAAAAAGTAAAATAACCATAGTTTTGAAAAAAATACGGGGATGAATATTCTTCATATCAACCATAAAGGAAAACGCTCAGATAACTTAGAAGCCTTGGAAATAAAAAAAAATTCCTTAAAATTAATGAATCCGGTATTATAAACAAACAATTTTTTTTTTATCTTATAGCCCAATCATGGATATGTTCCCCCACCCCCACTCTTAAATAATCCCTAGCCACACCTCCACTTTTGTAATAATTTGCACTAGACTTTGTAATAATATATTGTACCCACCCACTATTTTGTAACTGTCAAATCAATATATGTTTGCCCTGAGGAAGGAACGGTCCTTCCGAAACCGGTCGGCTTCAAACAAATATACAAGTGGTTCAAACAAAGTAACATTGTTTCATTTATCTATAATGGATTACCACAAAGTTATAGCTACATTCAAAAGTGCTAAAAAGTAGTTTATTGGGACTTTTTGGTCTTATATTTGTAAAGAGTGTAAAATAAGTAAATACAACAATAACAAAATCAGTTGAAGATAATATTGTTAAGCCTAAAATTTAGTTTATTATTGTTATCTTCTTCTTCAAGGATATATTAAATGGATGGGAATAACCTTCAAAAGTTATAAAAATAGAGTTTTTCTTATAAAAAATTGAAAAGTAAGAATTGAACTAAATCAATTTGTCGGTTAGTTAGTAAACTTACGTTCTGTTCAGTTGTAAGAGTCCAATGTCATTGTATTTACTGTATTGCTTGTATTCAGGGTGTTTCACGACCAAAACAACACTGTAAAGGTTTTCTGCTTTTGGTGGATCCTTGAGGTTCCCCCCTCCAAGACGAACGAGCTTAGCATACCTAGAACAAAATCGTCCGTGTTATTTATCTCAATATATAAAAAGGAATGTTTTTTTGTTTTTCCCGTATGCGTTCCTAAGGCCATCTACTCAAGGAGAAAAAAACAGTTGATGACGCAATCGCAATCAATCTCCTGAAAAAAGTCGATATTTTTCTGATCTAACATATACGGCCACCAGCAGTGCTGGTCCCCGCGGCAGTTGCCTTGTTGATAGGTTGCCATGGTAGAGGCTCACGACTTTTCAAATTTTGTCATTCCCGCGATAGTTTCAATGTACATATTATATAATAGTGAGCTCTGGCGTTATGATTTTTTTTTCTTTACTGTTCATCCGATTACGATAAAACCTAGGTGAATTATTGTGTGCATGCCCGTGAAAGTTTCCATGTTGCCCTGGCGTTATGCAATTTGTATAAAAAATGCAATAGGAAGCGCGTGAGTTCTTAGAAAAATGAATGTATTTTTTATAGTTTTGTGGTAGTGGGGGAAGGAGGGAGAGAGAGGGAAATCCGTGATGGGGGAGGGGATCGCTAGAGGGGAAGGAAAATCGGAAAGGGAACAGGGACGTATGGGAAACGACATACAGCGCGCAAAAATTTCTTTAGTTATTTGGCATTGTAACGCATGCTGGGTACATAGTGGGTATAGTGCAGGCGCTTGCATTATAAGGTAGTTTCCCGGGACTTGGGATGGAACCACAAGAGTTTAGTTGACCACGAGGTTAATTTATTAATTTATTTACGGACAATAGTCCGTAAATAAATTAATAAATTAACTAAACTTAATAAATTAACTAAACTAATTAAACTTGTTAATGGACTATTAAGTCCATTAACAATTTAACAATAATACGAATAACAAGCGTGCGTAAAGGACCGACCCGCCTAGCAATCGATCACCGTTCGCATCGATCACCGTTCACATCGATTACCGTTCGCATGTCATTTTTCGTAACAATCACCACTTTCCGTAACGCATTCACCAGTTTATCCCCAAGTGAGCGAGCGTGCGTAAATAAGTTTTACTTCAATAAGAGGAGTTAGCTCAAGATTTACATTTTAATTAATTCATTACCATAAGAACTTTTTGAAGTAAAACCTATTTACGCATGCTTGACTTTGGAAGTAAGCTGGTGAATGCGTGACGAGAGCATTATGAAAAGTCTGATCAGGCGAGGCGAACGGTCGCACCTTTACGCACGCTTGACTTAGGGAGTAAGCTGGTGAATGCGTGACGAGAGCGTTATGAAAAGTGTGATCGGGCGAGGCGAACGGAAGTTGATAGGAAAATGTAAGTTAGTGAAGTTTTACTTCAGTCGTGTGGTCTAAAGCACACTCGTTTTTTTTCAATCCCGATCAAAATATTTTACGTAAAACGGTATAAAAATTTCTACTTTAAATTTGGCTGTAAGCACCAGATTTTATTTTTCTGGACGATGAATTAATAACTTTCGGAGGGATAGGTTTATAATATCTGAAATTTTAGGATTACGTTTATCACATCCGGCGTAGCGCAGCGGTAAGACGCGTGACTCGCGCACCGAAGGTCGCGGGATCGAATCCCGGCGTGGCAAATAAATTTTATTTGAATAATTTGTGTTATTTCACAATTTATTCATTTAAAGTAATAAATAGTATATTTGCGGCACGTTCCAGAGTGGAAGATACTCTCTGTATCGCCCTGGTGTAAGACCACCATTCAGAATTGAAACGTTGCTTGAAACGGCATTAGCCGTGTTTGGTGACCAGATCTGAATAGCCAGGTACTTCCCCACCTTCCTCTTCCCTATCTCCTTCCCCTCCCCACTACCCTTAGCCTCACAACATACCCCAATTGGGGATGCCATATTCTCATTGACTTCAGACGGGAGCAGTTGGGACTCTTGTGAGGTATTCATGTAAAAAAAAAAAAAAAAACAGAATGAATTAAAATAAACCCCGTGGAAAGACGATATTTCCAGGCCGGCTAGGGCAAATTTGACAGTAGGTCCGTCCAATAAACCGGAGTCGCGCGTCGCGTATTTGTGCACACGCCTTCTTCACTTACGTCGTTAAGATTCTGACCATATTTTAGGGTGTTGTGTCGCCTGAAGCACAAAATTTACTACCAACACGTCCTGTTTTTACAAATATAATAAAACAAATATAACACTTAGAAGCTACTTTGGGCATTTACCGAGCGCTGTCGAAATATTCCGAATGGACAATGGACAACGTGTCGGTTATTTAAGCACGAATATGCGCACAGGTCATGATTCACAAAATGAAGAAATAACTATATTATATTTTGCCCATGTTAGAAGTCAACTTGAGTACAATTCTCACATTTGGAATCCACATTATAATAAACATGTAGGTATAAGCTTTTGAAAGAATACATATCAATTAAAAAAATACAAATAGGTACTTATCATTATCATTACATAGTACCAAAAAATGAAGTCGCTCAAAATGTTTGTGCGCTTAGATCTTTTAAACTACGCAACAGATTTTCATGCGGTTTTCACAAATAGATAGAGTAATTCGAGAGAAAGGTTTATATTTATAAAACATGTTTATTAAAGTAGAGAAAAGCCGAGAAATTCAAATATTCCAGTCAGGAAGCGGGCACCCCCCCTTTGGAGCCTCACGTGATTAATGGACGACCCCTAAGCAGAGAAAACCAGAAATATGTAATTTTTAAATCAGTGTTTCGACGTATTGACTATTTTCCACAAAAAAATATTATTAAAATTAAAAATGTTCATTTTTAGTTTAACAAGATTATACCATAGGTCGTTGGCGGATTTGTTAAATTTTCATTCGTATTATGCAACACACATTTCAAATCATATAATCATGAAGTTAAATAAATCAATACATTATCTGGTAAACGTATGTTTCAGAATTTTAATTTCAGTTTAAATAAAATCATTTAAAAATATATACGTACATGTGTTTCTTGACGAAAATTGGTCCATTTATTTGCGCACTTAAAAACTAATATATTTCAGATTTTTTTACATTCTTATTTTGCTTAGACATTATTGAAAAGTAATGATAAATACTTTTGATCAAAAAATAATTATTGCAGTAAAATAAATCAATATAATATATTATCTGGGAAACGCATGTTTCAGAATTTTAATTTTAGTTTAATAAAATCATTAAAAAATGTAAGGAACATGTGTTTCTTGACGAAAATTGGTCCGTTTGTGTATTTATTTGCGCACTTACAAACTAATATATTTAAGATTTTTTAACATTCTTATTTTGCTTTGTGAAAAATGATAGATACTTATGATCGAAAAATAATTACAAAAAGTACATAATTTTAATAGTTTTATCGTCACGCCTTTCAGCATTTTTCAATGCAGGTATAAATTAAAGCAACTTTGGAATGAAATAAAATCGATATTGAGTAAATATTTTTAAAAAGCTGGTACGGAGAATAATTAATCTTTCTCATTGGAATCGTCCTGTACGGTCGTAAGAACATTTTTCGATGAAATGTGGATTTTCGGCCGCTGGCTGGGACACTTAACACTATTTTAAATGATATGAATGAAAAAAAAATACTCAAATAAATTGTCAGACAGAAGAATTTTTACTGACTTGGTATTTTTGTAAAAAAAATCTAAATGATTTAATTAGTATTGCTTGAATTGACAAGCTTCCGCATTCCACCACATAGTACTAGAAGTCAGGATTACTTCAATTTATTTAAACAAATATAAAATATTTTTATTGAGGCAGTTTGGTAAATACTGTATATTTATTATTATTCAAAAGCCCCGGAAAAGGGTGTTATTTAATCTATACTAATATTATAAATGCGAAAGTGCGTGTGTTTGTTTGTTACGCGTTCACGACTAAACCACTTAACCGATTTCAAAATTCTTAAGACAATGGAAAGCTACATTATATGCGAGTAAAAAATGCTGTATTTAACGGTAAGTTTTGGCTTAATGAAATTATAAATATGAGAAATTTTATGGAAATTTTATTTCAGGCGTCGTAGTTAATATCTATCTATCTATTTATATAAATAAAAATGAATCACCGAAATGTATGTACGCGCATAACTTCCGAACGACTGCAACAAATTGGATTTTTTTGTTCATTATTGTCAGGACAAGGTTTGTATAAAACTACTGGTGAACTCTGGCATTATGAAATTTGTATAAAAAGTTGCAATAACGGACGAGTCAGGTAATAAATAATGAACGGGAGAGGAAGGGGAGGCGGAAGGGGAACTGAATAAATGGAAAAGGACACGCAGGACACCAGCTAGTAATAAATAAATAAAGAAGCTAGGACAGTTCAAATCTTACCGTTCCGTCCTATTGTTGAGGCAATGTGCGGCTGTGAGGACCCACTGTTTACTTATGAGGCTACCACCACAGTTCCAGGTAAAGTCCTCGGGAAAGTTGGGGTCTCCGTTGCCTACAGCAGCCTGCAAGAAATCGTGGAACTTTATTGATGGTCAAACTCAAACTCCCCCGAGCCTTTAAAAATACATAATAATAATAACAACGTATTTATATGGCGCAGTTTTGTGATATTTCACTTTAAGTGCGCTTAATTATGAAACTTAAATTTAATCCTATAGTGTTCCTTACGAGTCCATACAAAAATTGATTAAATAATGTGAAACAATGAATATACAGCATAAACAAAGCAATTCAAAAATAACAATAAAAGTGAGTGCTGTTTTGGCACAGGAAAATAGACAATGATAAACCACTCAACAAAAATCATTAAAACTAAAATATAAAATAGAACAGGAGGCAGTTTACGTTTAGAAATAGTACAAATTTGGAGTGCACATAAAACTATAGTAATGTGGTAATCGAAACCAAACAATTACAGGAAACTTGAGGAATATTGCTTATTATACATAGTATATTGAAAATGAGTTAAAATTCATGAAAGGAATGATTTTTTAAATAAGTTTGTTTTTAAAGCCCTTTTGAATTTAGCCAAGTACTGGATATTAGTAAGAGCTGAGGGAAGTTTGTTCCAAATGAGCGGGCCAGTTACACGAATAGATCGATCATAGTAAACGGCTCGATTTGACCTAGAAAGTTCGATTAAACGATTAGCAACATCTAGATCTGCTGACCTTAGTTCCGATATATAGGCTGGCGCCATTCCTTGCAATGCTTTGAAGGTCATTAAGCAGATCTTGAACTCTATTCTTTCAGGGCAGGACATATTCCTCTTGTACGTTCAAAAATATTATTTTTAACTTATTCTTCTTCTTTGTGTGCCTTGTTTTTATAAATTAAATACTGAACGGCTCACATTGGTAAAATCCAGGAAAATTTCATATTTGGGTCACATACTGCGAGGGGAGAAATATCACTTACTCCAATTAATATTAAAAGGCAAGATAGATGGTCACCGAGGGCCGAGGTAGGAGATACATTTCTCGGCTGTGAAATGCACGAGAGTGGACCGGTATTAGAAGTGTAGAGGAGCTATTCCGGGCAGCGCAAGATAGAGAGACCTTTTCCAGAGTGATTGCCAATGTCGGGGGGACCTGGTCGATCGATATAGGTTTTATCAAAAATGTCGGTAACTTGTCATCGCTCCCGAGCACGACTGCAGGCCGTTAACGAACAAACAACGGTTTATAACGACTAAGGGTTCCTAATTTATTTGACGTGAACTGAGATGATCCCTTCGACACTGGTGCATAGTCGGGAAACAGGCCAAACGCGTGCCGAATACATGGTTGACATTTGTCACATGAGAACGGGTCGCTTCTTAGATTCGTTTTTGAATTTTCTCTTCTTAGAATCGGAACGATTTGCCGGCCTCTGTGTTTCCTCCTTCCTACTACATGGGTCTCTTCAAGACCAATGTTCATTCCTTCCTCTCCTCAAAAAGACCCTCCACACAGCATCTCAGATGACATAGGCCCTAATTAAAATATTTTCCCTTAGGGCCTCCTGTGTGGAGTTAATGTAAAAAAAAGAATTATCGAAATAAAAATTAAAATGAAGTTCTAAAAAATTAAACTTTATTTTCCCTCTGCGTAATGTAATTTTTTCGTGTATGTTTACAGAGCTATAAATAGTTTTTTTTAAATGCACATCTACGTAAGTCATAGTTATTAATTTTAAAATACGTAATTTTCTCATGTCATGATCACCGTCTAGAACCCGCATTATAATATTCACGTACGAGCTATTAAAAGAGTACAAAATAAATTCTACGTTTTATAAATTTTAAAATGGGTATTCCAGCAATTATGATGATCTACAACACACTTTTTAATGACATTATGAATATGCTTACATTGTCAAACAGCAAGATTTACACTGACTTATAAAATATAAATGATGTACCCACCTAGTTGTTAGTCCAGAATTGCTTGCATTGATTATTTATTTTTGTGTAGAAATTCTGAAACTAACTACCATATGCAATATATGCATACCTACCTCTTCGCCCAGAATACTAATGGACGGAAATAATTGAATAATTAAATAAATACTAATGTTGTTTCTGAAACAGTTTAGTTATGTAGGTCTATGTCATCTTTGAGGATGCTGGGAGAAGGGTTTGTTTAGGAAAGGAAGGTGAGGAAGTTCTTGGAAGGAAAAAGGTATCAGATGTGGGTAGGAATCTGGGGGTCAGTGTGTCCAGGAGTGAATATATAAATAAATGTATAAGTAAATAATAAAAAAAAAATAATAATAATAAAAAAAAAGTAATTTAAAAACAGAAGTTAATAATACATTAATAAATAAATTAAGAAATAAATATTAATGAGTAAATAAATAAATAAATGAATAAATAAATACATAAATAAAAGGTAAATTAATGAATAAAGAATAAATAAATCAATACATTAATAAAAACGTAAATAAATAAAAAAAAATAAAATAAATGAATGAATGAATTAAAAAATAAAGAAATGAATCGAAGAAAGAAGGAATGAATAAATGTATTAATTAGTTAATAAAATAAGTAAATTAATTAACAAATAAATACACGAATAAATAAATAAGTAAAAAAAAAATGAATTAATTAATGAATTAATTAATTAATGAATGAATGAATTAATTAATTAATGAATGAATGAATTAATTAATTAATTAATTAATGAATCCAAGACTGAATGATTGAATGAATGAATAAATAAACAAATAATTAAATAAGTTATTTCATTAAAATAGAATTAATAAATAAATAGTTAGTCAGTGGTCATATTTACCATGTGAGGGAATTCTGACTCGGCAGCCTCTTTGCCCCCGACCACCAGAGGTTCCGCTGTATGACCACACTGGTGGACTCGACGCTTTGGGGATCTCCATAAAAGCGTCTCGTATTGGCAACGATATACGCTTTCGGCCAAGTTAATGCATTCTGGAAGAAATGATTATTATTTGAATACTTCTCGGGAAGATGGATCTATGCAGGGTGGAACAGCACCTACCCGAAGGATTTTAACCAGCGATATCTAAAAATAAACATGTCATTTTTCTGTTCGTCGGCATATTTTCAATCACATGTCGCTACTGATCCCATCCCTTCACGTCACGACGGGTTTGATCGATACGCGCGCTTTTTCGTGTGTTACCGTGCTGTTAGAATGAGACGCAATGCTATCAAGTGATCCGCTAGGCCAGTGGTCTTCAACCTTTTCGAGCGGCGTACCCCTTAACTCTTACTACAAATTTGTTGTTCCCCGTAGCCTCTATCTATCTTTTGTACACGTGTAATGAAAGTGGTATTTCATTTGTAATTCTTAATAATTTCTTTATTATGTACATCATTTTAACAATTAAGTCACACAAACACAATTTTATACAGAGTGTAACACGACTTCAGGCATTTTTAACCAACGATTCTACATGCGTGCCACGTTATTGCGTACCCCCGATTTGGCTTCGCGAACCCCCAGGGGTACGCGTACCACAGGTTGAAAACCACTGCGCTAGGCTATAAACGCGCTACTCTCCTGACTACTCACGTATGAAGGAAAAATTTACGTGTGATGGAAAAATATTTTTAATTGCAGAAAGATGTCATCGAACGGCAAAATGGCTCAAATATTTTTATTCCAAATATGATCAGGAATCCCTTATTAAAATCTTAAGGGTACGTGCTGTTTGTGACCCGAAAATTGGTGCGGCGACAATTGGTCCGGCTGACAGTTCGTCCGGCCGACAGTTCGTCCGGCCGACAGTTCGTCCGGCCGACAGTTCGTCCGGCAGACCATGGGTTCGGCCGACAGTTCGTCCGGCAGACCATTGGTTCGGCGACAATTGGTCCGGCCTTGTCGCAAACCTCCTCATCCTTCGTAACCCTCCCCTCCTGCCTTCCCTCCCTGACGCTAAAATATATGAAATCCACACATTTTAAAACCACTCGCGCACCAAATGTAGTAGTTTTTTATAAAAATTTCATAAAACCAGAACTTACCATTATGTATAGTAATACTCTTCTGCTAAAATGCAATGTTCTGTAAAAAAAATTGTGTTATTCCATCGATAACTTTCTGAGATTTTCGGACCAAACATACGGAAAACACTTTCTTTTTGATACTTATTTCATAAGGCTAGAGCTTTTCATTATAATATATAGAAACACTATTCTGCTGAAAGCAATGTTCTGTAAAAAAATTGAGTTAATCCATCGATTACTTTCCGAGGTTTGCGAACGCAAACATACTGAACCTAACTTTTTATATATATAAGAATAGATTGGAGAGAATAACCTTCAAAAAGTTATAAAAGAGAGTTGTTCTTATAAAAAATTGAATATTCATTTAGACTTTTATAAAGAAGTCAATATTTATTCTATAACCAGGGTTTCCCAAACTGTGTTCTGCGGAACAATAGGGTTCCGCAGAACCTGAATAGGGGTTCCGCAACAATTTTTCGGAATAATTTCATTTATTATAATACGAAAAAATGTAGGTTCATCTTTCAACACTACTGATATTAATCACAAGAAATTATTATTTGTATACATATTTTACAATAGTTTTTAAGTTAGGTACTAGATCCTTCCAAGTACAGAGACTAAGCTTTATGGAAGTTGTAAGAGCCGTTTACGCTGTTAGTGTAGTAAGTCTTCATTTTTTAGAAGTTGAGAGAGCCGTTTAAAAACAATCTCTGAAATTTGTTTCTGTGATAAGAGTCAATAATATGAACATTAGTGCGATGTGGAAATAGTAACAACTGGATAACGGATCTACATGTGTTTCACGAAATTTCTGTTCCTAAGGAA
The DNA here is from genome assembly GCA_917563855.2 of Limnephilus lunatus. Lineage (NCBI taxonomy): Eukaryota > Metazoa > Arthropoda > Insecta > Trichoptera > Limnephilidae > Limnephilus > Limnephilus lunatus. Next base: position 23,986,339 of record OU830595.1, on the reverse strand, counting down.
CCCAACCATATTTATTTCGGAATCGACTTTACCTAAAAGTGAAATAATGTAAAAATAAATCAGTCTTACTACATCCTTGTTGGCAATAAGTCGAGCTGTAAACGCGCATGGTGCCGTAAATTTTTTTGAAAAAAAATGCAATTTTCAATCTAATCATTTTGACTGTTTTCCTGCCTTTTTCATCTGAATACCTCATGCTCCCAGCTGCTCCCGTCTGGAGCCAGTGAGGAGACTATGGCATCCCCAATTAGGGTATGTTGTGAGGGTGAAGGTAGTGTGAAGGAGAAGGAGATGGGGGAGAGGAAGGTGGGGAAGTACCTGGCTATTCGGATCTAGTCACCAAATACGGCCACAAATGTACTTTATATTATTTTTAAATAAATGAATTGTGAAATAACACAAATTAATCAAATAAAATTTATTTGCACATGCTGGAATTCGATCCCGCGACCTTCGGATTATGAGTCAAGACCCTTATCCCTGGACCACGGCAGCATTACATGAATATTTGAATGAATTAAAATTTTAAAGTAGATGAAGAAGTTTTCAAAGAATTTTTAGTATACGCACATAACTTGAAAACAACTCTTTTACAATACTTACAATTCACTGATTACTCTAAGGCCTTCGATAAGGTAAACCATTTCATCCTTATTCAAAAATTAAAACAGTTAGGCATCCATGGTGACTTACTCCGGTGGCTCACTTCATACCTTTGGAGTAGACTTCAAAGCGTCTCAGTTGGGGGAACAAAGTCCAGCTTCTTTTCTGTGCCCTCCGGTGTACCTCAAGGTTCTCATTTAGGCCCATTATTATTTAATGTGTATATATATGATATTTACAAATGTTTTTTACATGCTAATTACCTAGCATATGCAGATGATAAAAAAAATATACTTAGTTATTAAATCAATCAATGACTGCATTAAACTCCAAGAAGACCTCAATCGTCTTTTTGTCTATTGCGAATTAAACAAACTTGTTTTTAACATCTCAAAGTGCAATAAATTAACATTTACACGTAATAAAAATATAATTTCATTTGTATACACACTGAACGGCACACATATCAATGAAGTAAAATATATCAGGGACCTTGGGGTAACAATGGATGTCAAATTAAACTTTATCCAACACACTGATGAAATAATTAACAAAGCCAATAAAATGCTGGAATTTATAGTTCGTATAGCAAAACCCTTCCACAACATAAACACTCTATATTCCCTTTACACCTCATATATTCGCCCGCCCTTGGAACACTGTACACCGATCTGGACTCCTTTATACCAAGCCCATATTGAAAGAATAGAAAGAATTCAAAAAAAGTTTTTTAAACACTTAAATTATAAATTCAAATTACACTTCTCAAATTACACCGAATCCATTAAATTTCACAATTTCAAATCCCTCCAAACACGACGTCTAATTTTTGATCAAATCCTATTGTTTAAAATTCTAAACAATGGCCTGAACTCACCAGAACTTACCAATTTAATAAATTTTCATATTCCGTCAAGATCAACCCCGCAAACCGATTTATTTTATTTACCCTCTTGTAGAACAAACATTAGAAAAAACTCCCCAATTCCTCGTGTATGTGCACAATATAATACAAAATTTCACAGCATTGACATTTTTAGTAAAAACCTTAAGAAATATCGATATGAAGTAACGCGTTCGATCGATTATTAATATGAGAATATATCGTGAGCATCTCCTATCCTTTTCCTGTACTCCTCTTCCTCTCCTCTTTCTATAACTCAACATTAATTATAATATAATAAAACTTCATTTCCGATGTACTTTAGCATAAGAAACCTCTGTGGCTTGACTCCAGTTCAATTATATATTTATCACTGTATATGTATTATGTAAAAGCTGTTTGTTTCTTACAAATAAATAAATAAATATTTTCCGAAAACTAGTAAGGCTGATTCCTGGGTTGGAAATCCATTTTCCGTGACTGCTAAATCTGTAGGCTTAAGCGCAAGTGATTATGAAAAATTGATTTAATTAGTGACTCTGATAATACAAAGATCAGCCTTTAAATGATTTCTGGGCGAATTTGTCAGAAGAGTACCCCAATTTATCAAAACAATATTGTTTCACTTCCGTTTTCTACAACCTATTTATGCAAAGCGGGATTTTCTAATTATGCTGCAACGAAGTCAAAGTGCAAGAACAGACTCAACGCCACATCAGACATTAGAATCCAACTTACCAATATTGTGCCTGATATCAAGAAATAAGTGCAATTCACGGACTCAAAATCGTCAAATTCATTAAGTGGTTTATTTATTCCAGTTTGTTTTATTTATATTCCTTGTTTGTGTACTAAATAATAATTGTGTTTAATAAAAGTTTTTTTTTAAATTTTTACTATTAGAAATTACCCAACCGAAAATTAACCCAAGTGTTCCGCTGAAATTTACGGGCTTGTAAAGTGTTCCATTGCAGAAAAAGTTTGGGAAACCCTGTTCTATATATAAATAAAATCCGATATATTTATCCGAGACGCTATCTAGGTTACAAACCAGTTCATAGAACGATTGTTTCCAATGAACAAGGTATGTGGAAAATTTGGTTCATGATAATATTGTTAATTCTAAAATTTGAAAATGTGAAATGGACAATTATGACGGTTTGACGGAAGGTGGCAATGGCTGAAATGGTAAAAGCGCCCGTCCCGATTGAGAGGTTTAGGGTTCGAGTCGTAGTCGTAGTAGTTTTTTTATTTTTTTATTTGTTTTACATTTTTTTCAGGGAAAAATGTGTCCTTGCTGGGGTACCCCGTTCTAAGGACACATTGTACAAGTTTTTTTGTTTGAATATATGTAAATACCTTAGGTAAAATATCATATACGAAAATTATAAAGTTGAATCTAAAAGAAAGTACATCACATTAATATTTGTTCGTTATTAATATCTTCTTCCTTCCCATGTCCATAATCAATATTTTTATGTTTTTTTTTGAAGTCGGTTATTCTTTTACTTGTTTTTATTGTAAGATCCCTCTTATTTACTCCCGTAAATTAAATAATTTAACTGAGAAGAACTGCATATTTCTTTGTCCAAATGTCGTTTTTGTTGTTGGTAAAAGGTATGTTGTAGTGTAGATCTTGATCGGCTCGAGTTTGTCTGTGTAAAGTTATCCTGGTTTTTGAATGCGTACATTATAATATATTTTGTTTATAATTGTTTCAGTGAAATTAAGTTCAGAGCTTTAAAAACATAGTCTGTAGGGGTTCTGATGGGGACTCTAAGTATACATTTCAAAATTGCCCTTTGTGCAATGAGGACTGGTTTTATTGTGGAATCGCACGAGCTTCCCCATCCGATAAGACCATATTGTAGATGAGATTGGGCTAATGCGTAATAGATTTTAATTAACTGTTCTTTATCTAAAATGTTTCTTATTGTTTTGAAAAAGTATGTTAGTTTTTTTTTAATTTGTTGCTCACATTTTCCACTTGGGAGTTCCAATTTAAGTTTTGATCTATAATTATTCCAAGGTATTTTATTGTTTGTATTTCATTCAATTTTGGGCAGTTGCAAGGAATTTCTCGGTTCACGTTTATACAGTCTTTATGAATTTTTATGTTTAGGTTTGTATTGAGGTTGTCTGTCTGTTTGTTGTGTATTTTGAATTTAATATATTTAGTTTTTGTATCATTTAATGTTAGCGAATTTGAATCAAGCCCATGTTTTACCCGATTCATCCCCTTTTCAGCTTTTTCGAGTACAGTCTCCCACGACTTTCCATAGAAGAGAAGGACGGTGTCATCTGCAAAACTAATGACTGAGCCATGACAGTTTAGATCACATAAATCATTTATATATATATCAGGAATGAAATCGGGCCTAAGACACTGCCTTGCGGGACTCCATATTGGATTTGTATTGGTTGACTTGATTCATTTTGAATCCTGACTAACTGTGACCTTTCTGACATGTAGTTTTTAATGAGGTTCAGTTCACGACCTGAGATTACAATTTTTTTGAGTTTTTCTAGAAGATATGTGTGATTAATTGTATCGAAGGCTTTACTTAGATCTAAAAATATTCCGATACACTTATTTCCGTTATCGAGACTATGTTTTATACTTTTTACAAGAGAGGCGATGGCATCGGAGGTTCCCATATTTTTTCTGAATCCGTATTGATTTTCAGATAGTATGAGGTTTGTTTCAAGATATTGAGTGAGCTGCTTCTTTATAACTTTCTCTACTATTTTTGAAAGATTATTCAATATTGTTATCGGTCTATAGTTATTTATATACGCTTTATTGACGGTTTTAAAGATTGGTATAACAGTACCAATTTTAAGCGTTGTAGGAAAGATACCATCTATGATACATCTGTTCACAAGGTGGAGGAGTGGTTGAATTATTTCATCACTTGTTGATTTAATTATTATCATTGAGATACCATCTGATCCTGAAGTGAGTGTAGGTTTCATTGAATCTATAATGCTTTGAATGTCATCTGCCGTAACTGTATTTAATTTAAAGGTGACATTATTAGTAGGTGTTTTGTTAATCTTAATATCAGTATAAAGAGGTTTAATGATTTTTTAGCTAAATTAGAACCCACGTTGGAGAAATATTCATTCACAAATTGAACTATTTCCTTTGGATTTTCTTTCATATTTAATTTTTGATTTGGTGTGTCAAGTTCGGTAATATCACTGCTTTTATTGTTGTTAGTGTATGTCATCTTAATAATTTTCCAGACAATATTAGTGCCATTATTACAGTTTTGAATCTGACGTTTATAATAGTTACCTCTGGCAAATTTTAGAAGTTTGGAACACATGTTTCTATAGTGTTTGTAAAGATTTAGCAACAAAAGATCAAGTGGATTTTTTTTTAGTTTTTAGGTGAATTTTGTCTCTAACTCTTATACTTTTTAGAAGTCCTTGAGTAATCAGAATATTAGTAATAGAGTTTGCATAGTGAATGATTCTGAGCATTTATGAATATTTGTTTGAACAATGTTTGTAAATGAGTGCCAGCAATCTTGAAAATCATTAATTTTAAGTAGTTCTCCCCAATTTTCCAATTTTAATAAATCCTTTAACCTGTTCATATTAATTCTATTTTTGACTATTGTGTTTTTAATGTAAGTATGTGTATTTTGAAGTTGAATGGTAAGTAGCAGTGTAAAGTGGACAGTAATATTGGAATGGTGAACAGCGGTACCGTATGCTTTATTTGTTTTTATCATTGTGTGGTCGATGGTGGCATTTTGAGAATTTTCGTTACATCCTAATCTTGTTGGAATATTAACTGCACTGAGCAGTCCATGGTGCAGTAAGAGTAGTTGGTAGTCATCACATTGCGTTGTAATCAATACTGAGATATTTTTAAAATATTAATTTCCCTAATATCGAAATTCGCGCCTCGCCGAGCGTGTCCCATAGCGCAGCGGTATAGTGCGACGCAAATCTCAGCGGCCAGAGAAATCCAACGGACGGAGGTTCGAATCCTAAGAAGTCCAAAAAAGATAAACATATTTTGGTTTTTGTAAATCAATATCCAACCTACATACCACTTTAAAATAAACAGGCAAAAGAAAGCGACATCTAGCGATTTTATAGTTTCACTTCTATCGCGTATGAATTAAATTAATTAAAATTACTTTTTTTTTTTTTCAGCAGACCTCATGAACTGTGCTCGCGGGCCGCACCAAAAGGCTTCGCGGGCCGCAGGTTTCTACCCCTCGCCTAAAGCATGAATATTATGTTGTAAGAGCCTACTTTTTTCAGTACTTACTCCAGATTTTTATTTTTTGCCCCACCCTAAATCAAAACCTGGCAACGCCCATGCCCCAGTAACAGTTAAATGGCGTATCAAGCCTTTAGTTTATGAACGAAAGGTCTGTTCACGCCGAGCGGTGAAATCATATATTAGTCTATTTTCTATCCGCGATAAAATCAACCCGTGATGGATGACCCATGAAACTTGGTTCGTATTGCGCATACCACTCCCCCCGCTACGGTCCCTACACCCGCGCTCTGCTCGCCCTAGTCATTCCGCTAAAAATTTATTATGTCTTCGGCTGTAGCAGTGGGGGTACTGGGCGGAGACATGTGCGTACACGGGTTGATCTTATTTTGGATCGAGAAAGCCACGCCCAATTATGCCAAGTTGAGTTTTTTGACGTGTTGTGTCTAGTTACCCCGGTGCCTTCGCCTCTCTCTTCCTTTCTCTGTAGATATCAAAATCAAAATAAAATATATCTATTTTACAAATAAAAAATACAAAAGGTGTAGCTTAAGGGTAGACCCCATTTCTTCCAGCTAACCACATACATATTATATTATAATGTTTATAAAAATAAGAAAACCAATTAATTATACCAATAAAAATACAAAAATAGGTGTTTCATTTATGTGAGGTATTCACAAGGTGTGATGACATTTATTTAAAATGTTTAGTGACGATTTGAATTTCTTGTGTATCTTGTACATTGTTGTATTTATTTTTGTATTTTCTTGTATTTGTTTAATGTTATGTGGAAGGTTTTAATAGTCATGTAGTATAATCCTTTTTGGAATATTGTTTTGTTTGCTTTTGGTATTAATAAGTTTTCTGTAAACTTTGTACCGTATTTATGTGTTGAGTTTTTTTGTGGGAACTTGTCTGTAGATGTATATATATGTCTGTGACTGTCAGAATTTTCAGATTTTTAAACATAGGTCTTTATGAATCCAGACGAGCAGTCTCTCTTTTGGATGATACACCTAAATAAGAGTACAGGTATTACTTTCACTTACCATCCCAAGCCTTCTGACCCGTTTTCTGCACTTTGACCGCTTCGGGCGGCAGGACTGGACACTCACCACGGCGAGTTGATCTAGAGATCCGCCTCAGGAACAGCGATGGAATATTGCCACTTGACGCTGGGCTGCTGAAACCATCCTGGGAAGTGTCGCAGCAGACTATAGACACGCTTCCCTCGTAGAGACACAACTAAACAAGAGAAAAATCACTTAAAAGGCAAAATATAAACGGATCTTCACTCAATGAGGTTGTCTCCGAAAGTGTTGAGTTTATGAACTTTAAAAGTGAACTTGGATAAAAAGTATTATGTGGTATCGTCACATTATACGTGCCATGATTCAGTACATGATGCTATAATATAATGACGAATGCCAAATGACGGACGACGAATGAAAGAAACAAAGAATGATGACGAATGACGAAGGAAAAATGACGAAAAACGAACGACGAATGAACGAACGACGAGTGACGATGAATGATGAATTATAAATGACGAATGACGAATGAAGAATGAAGAATGACGAATGACGAATGACGAATTCCGAATGACGAACGACGAATGAACGAACGAAGAATGATGATGAATGATGAATGGCGAATGACGAAAGAAGAATGACGAAAGAAGAATGACGAAAGAAGAATGACGAATGACGAATGACGAATGACGAATGACGAATGATGAATGATGAATGATGAATGATGAATGATGAATGATGAATGATGAATGATGAATGATGAATGATGAATGATGAATGATGAATGATGAATAATGAATGATGAATGATGAATGATGAATTATGAATGATGAATGATGAATGATGAATGATGAACGATGAATGATGAACGATGAACGATGAACGACGAACGATGAATGAAGATCGACGAAAGGCGAATGTGCGAGACCTCTAGGCCTGCACAAAACTGTAGATAATAAGCGCTGGCACACAGAGACGCCTGACAATCGAAATGTCTTGATAGAGATGTGTTCTCGCCTTGACAGCTGTTGAAGTTCCGTAGTATGGTCACAAGCGTCTATGCTGGACGGGCATCTTCTGCGCATTGGGGTGGAGTGGTATTGCATCTTCCACCGTGCATTGTGAGATGGAATACTCTTGCATCGGAGAATGTAGGCTGCGGTGGACGCTGGTTGCTAGTAATCGAGACGGGCTGCGCCCCAGATGGTGTATGTTCTCGTGGATTGCTGCATATCTGGCATCAGCATCCAGCGGGGTGGTCGCAGCAACTCACATGTTGATTGGTTTCAGGATAACCGGTCTGCTTTTATTAAGCGTGGCGGGAGTCCATATCATGTATCTTGCTCAGGCGTTATCATCAGGGCAGAGAGATGCAAGGCCCGATGCAAGGGAGCCCCAGGCTAGCAGCCCGGAGCAAGATGGCCAGGTGTAGCGCAGCGTCTTCAAGGGCTTGGTAGGAATCAGTAAGTTCAAAGGAGCCCGAGGGTGGCCATGGGGCTCAGGAGTAAGCGTCTTCAAGGGCTTGGTAAGAATCAGCAAGTTCAAAGGAGCCCGAGGGTGGCCATGGGGCGCAGGCATCAGCATCTTCAAGGGCTTGAATAGGGCTTGGTAAGAATCAGCAAGTTCAAGGGAGCCAGAGGGTGGCCATGGGGCTCAGGCGTCAGCGTCTTCAAGGGCTTGGTAAGAATCAGCAAGTTCAAAGGAGCCCGAGGGTGGCCATGGGGCTCAGGCGTCAGCGTTTTGTAGGTATTGTTCAGACACATCAGCAGGCGATGTCGCTCCGACGAACTCTTGAGGTGAAAGAGACTGCAGTCTTGAAGTTCCAACTGGTGACGACGATACTGACGTCTTGAATCAAGTAGGCGGTCTAAAGAGACTGCAGTCTTGAAGTTCCAACATGTAACGGCGACACTGACGTCTTGAATCGAGTAAGTTCTGTAGAGGTACTGCCACAATAACTGATGACTGGTGACCGAATGAAGCTCCTCCTTTTGTACTGGCTTTTATAGTAAAGGTCCGGTGTCTGGCGTTTCACGTTTTAATAAATGTTATGAAATCAGTATTTTTGTACTACCGCGTAATAATGGTGCAACAATGGTGTTGGCTGTGCGTCATCTAATTGCATCACACGTTCGATACAGCGAACGATGAACGATGAATGATGAATGATTAATGATAAATGTAAAACATATATTATTATGTAGGGTAGGTACCTGTGGACGCTTCCCAAATCTAAGTTCCATCTTGGCTGATTTGCAGTCCTTGAGAGGTACACATACTCCCGAATCACCAGATTCTTCTAAAATGCACGTGTCCTCTAAAAACGTATTAAAACATATTTAGATTATTATTAAAAAAATTGGAATTTTTTGTTTTTCCGATATTTTCGGTTTTTCGGAAACTCAATTCTTCGGTCAAATTATAACACCGCGTACCTCTGAACAGTTTTGAGGAGGAACAGAAAAACGTTTGGTTAAATAATAAAAATGGCACATATTTAAAAAAAAGGGTCAATATATATATAGATATCGGTTATTTGGAGAAGCAATTTTTTTTTAATAAAAACTTATGATTAGGTATTTTAAATTTCGCGGTGTTAAACATAATAAAGCCTGAGATATACGTTGTTTCATTCGAGAAATTAATAATATTTTATTCAGCTTTCTTCAAATAATAAAACCAAAATAATTGTAAGAGCAATAAAAAAATATAATAATTTTATTATTATTTAAACGAAACTGGGTAAGTGACTTTCGGAGTCACAAGTCTTGTGACTCCGAAAAATAAAACACCAATACTAATAAGACGACCAAGTGTATAGGAAAAGATGCATTGGAATTCGACGATAAAAATATGGAAAAAATCATCCTTCACTTTGATTAAAAAAGTACTTCGTAGTCTCCATACTCTTATATATCACGTCGGGGTCACCAATATGGTTGTCACCAATATGGCTGTCGTGGTGTGAATATTGAAATTACCTCAGTCGAAGTTTTACTCGGGGTGACACAAACCATAGGGATCACGGGATAAATGATACTCGGTTAATATTTGAAAGGTACACTCAAATTTATTGAAATGATTGCCGTGATAAATGACTCTAAATTCAGAAGGATTTTGTTTTACAAGATCGTAATAAAAGCGGTTAGCAAAGAAATAACGATGAACAACGAACCGTCCGACCGGAGTTCACGAATGCAAGTGGAGAGCGGGCTGGTTTGCTCCCGGTCGCCAGAATGGTTAGTTCATCAACCGGCCGCTCGTGGCGCTAGTGCTGGTAATTGCCAGTGCAATGAATAATATTATGAACCAATAAAAAATAAGTTTTTTATGACGATCTCCACATCTACTTTAGGTTTAACTTCTACCGCGTGTGAATTGCACACTGTGATTTTTTGTATAACTTTATTTTTGGTAACTGGAACCGCATTGTCAACCTATAACCAACCATCTCTATGTCGGTACTTCAAGATACGTTATACAAAAAAACGAGTTAAAATACGCTATACAATAAAAACAGTTATATATAAAGAATTTTTTTTTTTAAATAATTCAATAAATTTATTTTAATTCATTTAACACGTGTTAACTGTCTTTGTAAGTGTAAAAATAAGCCAAATTTCGTAAACAATAGATTTTTAACATGTTTAACCACAGTGACCACAAACCCCTTAGTGACCACAAAAATAAACTTGTACAATCTAGCCCGTGATCCTAACGTGAAATCTAGATATAGAGGGTGCCGTGGGGGACAAAGAATAAAATAATTTCACAGGAAGGAACTAAACGTTCCAACAATTAATAATAATAGTCATAATATTATTAATTGTTGGAACGTTTAGTTCAAGCATAAAGGCTTTATGCTTGCCATACAAGATAGAGTCATTAATACTAAAAATTATAGGAAGCATATCATCAAAGATGCAAATCAAATTGATGATTTATGTAGAAAATGTTTGGCTTTTCCGGAAACTATAGAACATATTATATCGGGATGTTCTGTATTAGCGCCGTCCGAGTATACATTTAGGCACAATCAAGTTTTAAAAATAATTCACCAAAGTTTGGTAATTAAACATAACTTGATTGACTGCCGTAATGTACCATATTATGAATATGAACCAAATTCATTTTTAGAAAATGAATTTTATAAAATTTATTATGATAAAACTATTCTGACAGACAGAACAATTAGTCATAATAGACCCGATATAGTTTTACATGACAAAATTAAGAAAATAACTTATATCATTGATGTCGCTATTCCAAATTCTTGTAATATTCAGAAAACTGTTTCTGAAAAAATAAGAAAATATACAGATTTAGGAAATGAAATTAAAAGAATTTGGCATTCTCAGACTATAAAAATATTACCATTTGTTATTTCGGCTACTGGCATTATACCTAGCTCTCTCATTCAAAATTTAGGCGTATTAGATTTGTCAAAAAATTTGTACATAAAAATGCAAAAGTCGGTCATTTTAAATACATGTAGGATTACGAAAGATTTTTTAAATATTTATATTGAGGGATCAGTAGGATTTATCGGACCAGTTAGGATTTCATCAGAGCCGAACCCTCTGATATGAAAATATCTGGAGTCGGTGAAATATTTTCCCATTATGTTTCTGGTGGATTGACGTATTGTTCTTGTATTGTTTTATTCTTATATAGTGCACTTACATTGCGTTCATTTACTAGATATTCATTTGTGGAAAAGTGTGTGGAAGGGTTTAGTCTTTCATTTGGGAAAGATTCAACCCGGACATAAAATCTGGAGCACCGTAAAAATAATAATTCTCCGTCTGTAGACTGTCTTCCAGAAGTCGCATCAACCGGCGAACAGATTTACCTAACGACCAATTCCCTTCGCGATTCTGATAATTTCCACAACTTCAATGAAATACGATTAGAAAGGCATGCTAACTATAAAACCAAACAGCTTGCAATTGGTTCCTGGAATGCGCGTTCCCTTAATAACAAACTAGAGGCGGTGGACGATGTTTTCAGAGATGAAAAACTCCACATCCTTACCATTACAGAAACTTGGCATGAGAACAGTGACTCGTACTCAATTCACAGACTCCAAGCTTTGGGATATGTGGTTCTCGAGGAAGCTCGACCTAGTGCCGAGGAACCATCAAATAACATCTCTCATGTGAACCACGGGGGTGTAGCGATAATAGCCCGACAAGGATTGCGGCTAACCAAAATAACCCTTGGTACTTTTAGCACGTTTGAGTATATTGCATGCAGGGTCTCTTCTACAGGAACGTCGTTTATGCTCTGTACTCTGTATAGACCCGGATCGAAACCAATCTCTGTTGAATTTTATAATGAGTTCTCGCGTTTTTTGGAACTCTCAGTTGGACTTTCTGATACACTAATTATTACAGATGACATTAATATTCGTCTCGAGCGCGTGACATCACCAAACACCGTTAAATTCATAGATTTATTAGCCAGCTTTGGATGCCACCAGTGGGTCGACGGCCCAACTCATGATGCTGGTGGTACATTGGATATACTCATTTCAAAACAGAGCGGATCGCCGCTCTTAGCAGATATTCGTGATATAGGACTATCGGACCATCGGCTTGTTTGCACTGCTATGGATTTTAACCCGCCAAAAGTACCATATAGAACAATTATATCTAGGGAATGGCGCAAATTTAGTTTGAGTGATTTTCTGGTAGAGCTTCAAACCTCTCTATTATGTACACCTATTTTTTGGGAAACAAAGACGCCAACAGAACTTGTCGAGACGTATAATACAACTCTTATATGTCTGTTAAATAAATATGCTCCGACAACGTCAAAAACACGTAAAGTTCGAAAGTCTGACGGCTGGTTTGATGATGAATGCCGAAACCAGAAAAGACTTATGCGGAAATTAGAGAGGTCATATAGAAAAAATTCTGCGGTAACTTCAAGGGATGAGTGGATCCTTGCTCAAAAACAGTATATGAGCAAAATAAATTCCAAAAGATCTGAATACTGGAATGAAAAAATTGACTCTGAGCGAACCAATCCACGGAGTCTCTGGAACTCAATAAAGACCGTTATTTCCGACGTCACTGTTCCAACTAAAATAGATATTACCCCGGAAGCCTTCTTAACGTTTTTTCGTGAAAAAATAGAAGCCATTCGTGCCTCCACACCTAACGCCCCTCCGCCAATATTTACTATAAATTCTAAAGGAAATTTGTCATCCTTCAAACTCACAACGCTGGAAGAAGTAAGAAAAATAATTTCAAGTTCGCCAAATAAGCAATGCAGTCTTGACCCTATACCAACATGGTTATTAAAAAAATGTGTCATTGTCTTAGCTCCATTCCTAGTTCATCTTTTTAATAAATCTCTGAGCACAGGCGACTTCCCTGAACCACTAAAATCAGCTGTAGTTACGCCGATACTAAAAAAACCACAACTAGACTCAGATAACTTAGGTAATTACAGACCTGTTTCAAATTTACCTTTCCTATCAAAAATCCTGGAGAAAATTGCTGCTGCACAAATAACCAGTCACTTAAATTTAAATAAATTATTCACTAATCGTCAATCCGCATATAGAAGGTTTCACTCAACAGAAACCGGAATACTTCGTATGCTGTCAGATATAACTTTGGCCATAGAGTCAGGTAAGTTAGCACTTATCTCACTCCTGGACATGAGTGCAGCGTTTGATACGATTGATCATGACTTCCTCATTAAGAGATTAGAGGAAACATTTGGTTTGAGTTCCGAAATAAAAAATTGGCTGGTATCATACCTATCCAATCGCTTACAAGCCGTTAAGGTTGGAAATAAACTCTCTAACTTCGCAACACTTTCTTCAGGGGTACCCCAAGGATCCGTTTTAGGTCCACTTCTTTTCATCCTTTTTACAAATGATGTCGCCAAAATAATCGAGTCATTTGGTCTCTTGTCCCACTGCTACGCTGACGATCAGCAAGTTTATTTTTATTGCTCTCCAAACGAAATCAATAGCCTCAAAATCCGCATAGCTGAATGCCTAGAAGCAATAACTCGTTGGATGTCTTCGAACAAGCTGAAGCTGAACCCATCTAAGACTGAGTTTCTCTGGGCGGCCACAAACAAACGTCAACATTTCATAGACAATTCACTTATTTCTATTTCCGGCAACGATATTATTCCGAAGACAACAGTCAAACTTCTTGGCGTTAATTTAGATTCAGACTTTTTGCTTAAAAGTCAAATAAATAGGACAGTAAGCACCGGCTTTTTTCACCTAAGACAACTCGAGTGAGTTCGAAGAAACCTTCCTACAGAGGCGACAAAACTATTAATCAACTCTTACGTAGTCTCACGGCTTGATTACTGTAACGGCATCTACGCTAGTCTTCCAAAATACCAAACTGACAAACTTCAATCCGTGTTTAATGCAGCGGCAAGGCTCATAACCGGGGTCTCTAAATATTCACACATTTCAGAACACCTTCGTAACCTTCACTGGCTCAAGTGCCCTGAAAGAATCCAGTACAAATTGTGCTGGATGGTGTTTAAATCAATCAACGAAATGGCCCCACCTTACATCTCTGAATTATGCGTCCCGGAAAACACCGGTCCGAGGCAATTAACCCTTAGATCGGCAACTTCATCTGCTATAGGCAGACTAATAGAACCCAAACGAAAGCCAAATACTAAGTTCGGAGATCGTGCTTTCGGAGTATCTGGGCCTAAGGCTTGGAATAGACTCCCTCCGGAATTAAAATGCATAAAAAGCCCAACAGAGTTTAGGTCCAAACTAAAAACCTACCTTTTCGGGCTCTCATACCCTTAACTTAATTTAAATATACCTATCTGAGAGTATCATACTTGTTTTGACTATGATATGTCTTAATTTAACTTTTCTTACTGAATTAAAATTACTCGAATCCTTACACATCAATCTATCTCTCGGAAGATCAAATCCTTGTACTACTGCACCGCCCACCATTAAATGTTGCTTTTACTTTCCAAAATACACTCATTAAAGAATATATTATATATTAATATTAAAATATTTTCAGAATTAAACAACATATATGTTCACAATTATGTCCTCTGCGTGCGAACTCTATCTAAATTTCTTTAAATAGACAATAAACAGTGTTAATTTCAAGCGACCTCCCAGGTAAGTATGGTCCTGTATTAATTCATTTTTAGGCAGCATCGCGTTCATTGGTCAAAATATTGTACATATATTTTCGTATCGGTGATCAATGAACCGGTGTACGCAATTTTTAGCCATAAGTTGTTTTTAACTGTTTGTCTAGCTTGTAGTCTTTCTAGATTTTAGGCATGAATAGTAAGTTTGTACAGCGCCCTTGAGGTGATTTTTCACAAAAACGGCGCTATATAAATCGTCCAAATTATTATTATTATTATTTAAAAAAGTTTTGGTTTCGGTTTCGGTTTCGGCCGAAACTAAGACAGATACCGAAGATTCGGTTTCGGTTTCGGTGGAAAGTGCTCTTTCGGTCGGACACTATTTACTTTATAATGAATTCAGTGTCGCCCAAACCTCTAACGGTGTTGGACGCGAGTGAGCGCCGTAAGCGGTGACTAAATAAAATAACCCCTTCAAACCCAGACAAATTTTATAAATACATAAATTTACCGAAAATAATTTTTTTAACCTGTGAAAATGGGGGAAGCGGTTGATCCGCATGCCTTCATAACAAAGGCGAAACAAAACATAAGTGATTTACATACAATCATAGAAGAAAATAAACTTACCAAAGAAACCAAATCAAAAATGATGAAAGAAATAAATAACATCATGGAAATGATATCTCACATGGCAATAGAATTAGCTAAATTACAAGAAAAGTGTGATATTCAAGAAAAAAACCAAGTACAAAAATACCCATTTTCATACTCTTCTGCAGTAAAAAACTTAATACCACAAATGCAAGAAAAACGATTTCCTATAATAATTAAAAGCCTAAAAGAAGAAGACACTGAAAAAATAAAAGAGAAAATACAAAAGATTAAAATATCACAGTTGGGAATTCGAGTATGCGAAATAAAAAAAACAAAAAAAAACCTTATAATAACATGCCCAGAAAAAGAAGACGCAAAAAAATTAAAAGATAAGATTAATGAAGTCGACAAAACCATAATAGCAGAGGTACTTCTGAAAACGGATCCATGCGTAATATTCAAAGGTCTTGACAAAGACTATACTGAAAAAGAATTCTTAGAAGACATCATTGAACAAAACAACGACATCAAAATGATATGTGAAAAATACCAAGACAAAGAAATATTACAAGTTAAGGCCATCATTACCAACAAAAAAACTAACAGCAAAAACTTAATTCTACAAACAAATCCCGAAATGAGACTACATCTTATTAATAAAAAAAAAATTCATCTAGGATTCATGAGAATCTATGTAGATGACTGCAGTCCTCTTACCCAATGTTTCCACTGTCAAAGATTTGGACACACAGCACAAAAATGCTACAATAGAATGAATAAACCAACATGCAAGCACTGTTCAGAAGATCATCCCATCTCCGAATGTAAATCCCTGGAGCTGCCACCCAAATGCGCTAACTGCAACTCGGCTAACAAGAAGAAAGAAACAAACTCCTTCAACAATAAAATGAATGAAGTAGACCACAGAACAAACAGCGAAACATGTAAGTTCCGATCTTACATGCTTAAATTAGCCAAAGAAAGAATAAACTACGACATTGAATAAAAATTTTATATTATAATTTTGCAAAATACAACTAGAAATGCATTAAATGGATAATTTCTTAAATAACGAACTAGAATTAAATATTAAAATTCAGGAATATGAATGTATATGTACCGATTCGTGTAACAAAATTATTTCTAAAAACATCAATGACATAATTATTATGCACATAAATATCCGTAGCATTCAAAAAAACTTTGATGAACTAATTCTAAAAATAAATAATTTAATTAAAAAACCGGACTTTATAGTGTTAACCGAAACATTTACAAACGCCGAGTCACCGCCATATCACTTGCCCGAGTACAATTATATTTCTACCAAATTAGACATTAACAAGAATTCGGGAATAATAATATTTGCAAGCAATAAATTTAGTATTGTTAACATAATAGAGCACCCGATACATTTGGTTAACTGCATTGAAGTACATTTCAAACTCGGCAAATCAACATATCATCTAATAGCTATCTATAGAACGCATAGCTCGAGTATTATTACCTTTATTAATGACCTCAAATACATATTATTAAAATTAAAAAATAAACTTTGCTTCGTGGTAGGTGATTTTAACGTGAACATCAATGAAAAAATAGAAAATAATATCAAAAATGAATACATCAATTGTATGACTGAACAAAACTTCATATCTTGCATAAATAAAAATACTAGAGAAATAAAAGAACATACTCCATCTTGTTTAGATCACATTTGGACAAACATAAACATTAAAGATCTTCACAAATTAAAATCTATTGTTTGGAAAACTAACATAACTGATCATCATGCATGCTTACTTCTGTATAATAATAATATTAAACATAAAAAACATAATTTAATAACCAAAAAATCAACAATAGATATGACTATTCTCTCTGAAAAACTAAAAAAGGAGGATTGGAACAATGTTTTGAGCAGTGATGATACCGAAATATGTTCGACTAACTTTGAAAATATCTTGTCACAGCACATTAAAAATTCGACAACTGAAATAACACACATAAAATCAAAATTAAGATGTTTAAAGCCTTGGATTACCAAAGGACTTATAATATCTATCAGGAACAAAGAAAAACTTTACAAAACAACTTTAAAAAATCCCCACGATGAAAAAGCATATATTTTCTATAAAAAATATAAAAATTAATTAACATCTTATATTAAAAAAAGTAAAGAAGAGTTTTTTAAAAATAAAATATTATCTTCAGAAAATAACCATAAACAAATGTGGAAAACAGTAAATTTGGCCATAGACAATACAAAAAAAACACAAAACATTAAGTACATTGAACACGATAAAAAAATTATAGATGCCAATATGCAACCTAAACAATGTGCAAACATTTTTAATTCCTTCTTTGCAAATGTTGGAAAAAATCTTGCGAAAAATATTCATAAGCCTTCTAACCCGGAAAAAAATAAAAATAAAAATTTACGGAAACGTAATATACTTTCAACATTCGAAACAACAACAGAATGTGAAATCTTAAAAATAATAGAAAATATGAAAGGAGGTTCGTCTCCCGGGTTTGACTCTATTACGGCACATATGTTAAAATCTATGAAATCTTACTTAATAAAACCCATCACTCATTTAATAAACTTAAGTTTAACAAAAGGGATATTTCCAATGAACTACAAAAACACAATAATCTCACCTATTTACAAATCTGGAGATCCACACCAAGTAACAAATTATCGCCCAATCTGTCTAATTTCTAATATAGGAAAGATCTTTGAAAAAATAGTAAAAAAACAGTTGGTAAATTTCCTAGATAGTAATAAAATAATACACAAAAACCAGTTTGGTTTTATAAAATCACTCAGCACACAAGATGCTATTGCTAACGTAACTTCATACATTTACGAAACAGTAGATAAAGGTAAAAAATGTGCGGGTATATTTATTGACCTCAGAAAGGCATTCGATAGCATATCTCATGAGATGCTATTAAAAAAATTAAATAATATTGGCATAAAAGACAACGCGATTAAATGGATCACTAACTACTTAAAAAACCGCCCTCAAGTGGTAAAAATCAATCATGTTAATAGCGATCAAGAGCTTTCAAGCTTTGGAATCCCCCAAGGTACAGTGCTTGGACCAATCCTATTTACTATATATGTAAACGATATTTTTTTAGAACCTTTAAATGGTCAAATTACATCATACGCCGACGATACAGTATTAATAATAAGTGGAAAGACTTGGGAAAATGTAGAATTAAAGGCCATAGAAGACATTAACACGCTTAAGAATTTTTTCGACACTAATTTACTATCACTAAATAGTGAAAAGACATTTGTAATTCCATTTGCAATACATTTAAACGATGCTCCCAAAAATTTTAACATTGTCATACATGAAAATACTAAAATTCACAGCCAAAACTACTGCAAATCAAACTGTACAATATTAAAAACAACAAATAAAATAAAATATCTAGGAGTAACTATTGATAAAAATCTAAAATGGAAGGAACAAATATGTCAAGTAGTAAACAAAATTAGAAAATTAATATACATATTTTTAAGAATTAGAAATTTTTTGTCAATAAAAAATCTATATTTAATCTACTATGCCTTAGTTCAATCCACTTTACAATACGCTATTATTAGTTGGGGATCCGCATATAAATGTAATCTTATTCCAATAGAAATTGTACAAAGAACAATTATTAAAATTATATTAAAAAAATCCTTGGACTACCCAACAGAACGCCTATTTGATGAATTCCAAGTACCTACATTTAAAGATTTATATATTAAAAATTCAGTAATTCAAATTATAAAAGAAAAAGATAAATATCAATTTTTAAACGAAAACAGAACGCGACTTAAACATGTTTTTATATGCCCAAAACTAAATACGTCTTTTGCACAACACCATTACACTTACCAGGGAAGAAATTTTTTCAATCGTCTACCAGAAGAAATCAGAAGCATTAATGATAAAACCCAAATACTGCTCTCTGTCAAGAGACATTTTAAAAATATTCTGAAGAAAAAAACTAATGCCACTTAATTATCCTTACAAATATCCTTAGTTTTCCATAATATTATTTCTTTTATTTAAATGTATACAAATATTCTTGGTTTTCCATAATATTCTTTCTTCTCTTCAAATATATACTATTATATACGATTACAACACACATATATTTATGTAAATGAATTATTTAAGTACTAAGTAATAACCACATTTATGTACACTCCTTTTCCATACACAAGCATATGCTTTAAATGGAAAAGTAGTAAAAAACCTAAGATGTTAAATTATCATTTAGCAACATGTAAAACATATTAATGAAAATAAAAAATAATTAAAAAAAAATTAAAAAAAAAAAAAAAAAAAAAAAAAAAAAAAAATAAAAAAAAATATCGACTTACGATTTTATCAAAATACTGCACAAAAACGATTTTTTTAAATCCAAATATATATTTACATTGATTCCTTGGCTGGCTAAGTCCTCCATGACAACTCGAGCATAATTTTCGGCTCACTGTGGTGGTAGTAGGAGATTTTCAAATATTGTCAGGTTATTCGTAACCCGGGAATGTTTGTATTTCTTAAATAAAAAAATTTAAAAAAACTGCTGTAAAACAAACAAAAATTAACAAAACATGTTTGATTATGCTTATTAGCAAGGGCGGATTTAGGGGGGGGGGGGCACGGGGGCACGTGCCCCCCCCAGGACGGTATTTTTGTGTACCTACTGTGGAGATTCCATCACAGTACATACTTGAAAGCAAATCAAATTATCAGCGTTGTTAAAATATATGAATAAAATAACAGAAAAAAACATATAATAACACAGAAAACTCTTGTCTATTTCTGGCCGGAATTTCGAATATCGTTCGTTGCATCCCTTTCATGCACTTGCAAATGAAATATGATAATCAGCGTTTGCGAGAGCGGTACGGTCGGGGGAAAGCGCGGTCGGAAAAGTCCCCCCCCCCCCCCTCGATTAAAGTTGACAAAGGGGCCGTTCAAGTATTATGTAACGCACTTGAGGGGGGGGGGGGGGGGGGGTCGAACAACGCGTTATGTAACATGTTTTTTCTATTTAAATAAAAAATAGGAATTAGAAACTTAATGCACACTCTTAAGGCTACGTCAATGTTTGGGTAAATTGTTTTAAGTTCTTTATGTCTTAGAACCTAAAATGTAAAATCGCTTTGGTTTTTCGGGGCAGTTCTCCATCTCAAGCTATCGCTGTTAAATAAGATTGTAGATGGATACATTTATCAAAAAAGCACTTTTCTAAACCTCCAAAATTATGTCGTTACTAACATAATTACTCGCACTATTTTGAACTTCTTCAGTGTTCAAATTTTGATGGATTCAAATTTTCTGATAAAGGGTTTTCTCCTCTGTTGGTAAATATAAGATTTTTTAGATATCCCTTTGTAGTACATGAATAGTTGCAGTCAGAACACGAAAAAGGTTACTCTCCACCGTGAATCAGCGAGTGCGTTCTTGTACGTCCCTTTTGAGAACATGATTAGTTGCAGTCGGGACACGAAAAAGGTTTTTGTCCACTGTGGGTTAACACGTGATTAGATGTCCCTTTCGATAAAATGAATAGTGGCAATCGGGACATGAAAAAGATTTTTCTCCTCTTATTTTGTAGAACATGTATATTTGCAGCGAAAAAGGTTTTTATCCACTATGGGAAACCATGCGATTTTTTAAATTTCTCTTCGTATAAGCATAGTTACACTCACAACATGAAAAAGGTTTTTTTTTTACTATGAATCGCACTGTGGATTTTTAAATTTCCCTGTCGAGAACTTGAATAACTGCATTCGGGACATGAAAATGGTTTTGTCCGCTATGTATAAACATGTGATTTTCTTGGTACCTCTTTGAAGAATGTGAATACTCGCAGTAGAAACATGTAAAAGGTTTTATGTCAATGTGAGTCAGCAAATGAATTGTAAGAAGTTCCTTTGTACAACATGAATACTTGCAGTTGGGAGATGAAAAAGATTTTTGTCCAGTGTGGATATGTGAATTTTTAGATACCGTTTTGTAGCGCATGAATAGTCGCCGTCGAGACATGAAAAAGGTTTTTCATCACTGTGAGTCAGCAATTGCCGTTTTAGTTTTTTTTCGAGAAAAAGAATAGTTGTAGTCAGGACATGAAATAGATTTTTCTCCACTGTGGTTAAACATGTGAATTTTAGATTTTCGTTTACTTCGTAGTACATGAATAGTTGTAATTACTTCGTAGTACATAAATAGTTGCAGTAGGAGAATTTTCTCCACTACGAGTCAGTAAGTGACTTTTTAGGTATCTCTTTTGAGAACACGAGTAGTTGCAGTCAGGACATGAAAAAGGTTTTTCTCTTCTGTGAATCATACTGTAGATTTTTAAATCTTCCTTTTGAGAACTTGTAAAACTGCATTTGGAACATGAAGAAAGACTGTTAAATTGTGGAGATCCGGAAGGAATACAAAGCGGATAAAAATAATAATAATTCCCAATTTTTTTATAAACAGCAACTTGCATAAATAAAATAAACAATAAACGCATGTATCGCGAGTTAAAAATTTCTTCTTTTATTTATTACCGCAAACGCGATTAAAACAAGAAAAAAAGTATTTAAGCGACTTTACAGTACTTTGCGCAACTTAATTGTGACTTTCACGTAAAAATTGTCACTTGGGCGTTACGTAACGTTTAGGGGGGGGGAGTGTATAAGAAAACGTTACTGCGCGTTACATTAAGCAATACTTGAACGCTCCAAAACACAAATTTCGACTTCATAAAAAATTGCTTCGTCCCGGGGGGGGGGGAATGTGCTCTTGAGTGGCACCCCCCCCCCTCCCCCTCCCCCATCGGGTGGCACCCGGGGCCGCCCCCCCCTCCGCCCCTTGTGCCCCCCCCAGAAAAAAATCCTGGATCCGCCCTTGCTTATTAGAACAAACAATTGTCAATAATCAACACGTACATTATAAAGGAAGGACCTCATTAATGATGTATTTTAATTATAATTCCATTTACAATCACAACATTCCTATTACTCGTGTGAAATAAAATTTAAAAAAATGGAAGTATGTGAAAAAATAATAATTATTTTTTTTTATATTACTGCTATAAAACAAACAAAAATTATATAAAATTAACAAACATGTTAACTACTTCTTGGAACAAAAAATTATCAGCTGATGATGGCGGGTGGCACACGAGCGACGAATTCACCCGAAGTCAGACGAACGACGCGCGATAATTCACGAACGCAGAGTTTCGCTGCGGCCGAAGGTTCGGCAGATTTTCTGCTGAAACCGAAACTGATGCCGAAACTCGATTTTGTTGCCGAAACCGAACCTTCGGTCGGTCACTAAAACAAAATAAAAGTCGCGACTTTTCTCTCCTGGGGTAGGCAGAGTGGATGGACCACCACACAACTCTGTCTTGGCACAGTCCTTGCTTCATTCACATTCATACATTGCCTAATACATTCTTCTGACACGACCATCCTTACCCAACTATTCTAAATGGCGGTTTCACCAGGGCGATACTGAGCCCAAAATCTCAAATACGTCGAAGCGTAGTACCCATCAATGTTATATATTATTTAAGAAGGAGATAATACTAATAAATTTAAACGAAAAAGAAACAGAACAAGACACAGAAAAATAAAAAGAAGTGACGAATGGGAATCAAACCAGGTTCTCCGTATTGCCGAATTGATTGAGGCGCTGCTATCGCTGTTCCGGTAAATAATGGTATGAAAAACACTAGGCTTCGTATTAAGAACAACCAAAAACTTTAATTCCATACAAGGCATTAAATTATTATATGTATCTCTAGTTAGAAGCCTAATGGAATATAACTCGGTAGTTTGGTCTCCATCTTACAAAATTCACATTAATAACATTGAGCGAATACAAAAAAATTCTGCGTTTTGTAAATTTTAAATTAAAAATCCCTTTAGAAGACTTAAAATATAATTTATTATTAAATATTCTAAAAATACACACACTAGAAGACAGACGTAAAATAAACGACCTAACATTTTTATTCAAAATACTTAACTCTAAATTCGACTGTTGTGCTCCAGCAACTCATAAACTTACGAATACCGACAGTAACTAAACGACAAAATACACTTTTCTACTGTAGCATTCATAAGCGGAACTACATTGCCCACTCTCCGATACAACGATTTCACACTATGGGAAATAAGTACCTAGATGATGTTGACATATTTAACATAAACTTTGCGAATTTTGTGGATCTTGTAAAAAACTTATTCCAAAATTATTCCTAAACATGTGTGTATTTTTTAACCTATGAAATCACTGTATTTTTGTATTTTTATGACTTGTGTACATTTTTTATCAAATTTTATTATTTCTTTATGTGTTTAAAAATCATCTGTCATGAATTATATGTACTATTAAATATGTAAAAGCCCTTTGGGCGTTAAATAAATAAATAAAAATTAAATAATAATAATATCTGGATGACTTGCATAGCGCCGTTTTTGTGAGAAATCACCTCAAGTGCGCTGTACAAACTTATAATACATTTCTACAACCTTACTTCTAACTACAAATGTTAACAACTACTATGTTAACAACTTATGGCTAAAAATAGCTTCAACCGGTTCATCGATCACCGATACGAAACTATATGTACAATGATTTGACCAATGAACGCGATGCTGCTGTAAAAATGTATTGTACAGGCAGAAAATATACAGGACCATACTTACCTGGGAAGTTGGGAAGTCACTAGAGATTAACACTGTTATTGTTTATTTAAAGAAATTTAGATTGGGGCTATCTATAGAGGGTGTCCGGGGGTAAAGTTCATTAACTTCGGGAGGTAATTCCACATGATGGTAGGAGTAAAAAATATGAACAACTTTTTCCGAAATACCAATTTTTTTTTTGCCCATACAAATAGACGTACCTACTAAAAATCTTATAGGTATGATCTTACTTGCTGAGAGCCTGCCGGGCACGACTGTGGCAACATAGCATGGTTATAATTTGCCCGTATCGTAAAAGCGGAAAATAATAAAACTGGGCGCAAACGCCGGACTAATTTTATCTTTTTACCACAAAACTAACCCTAAAAGTTATAATTTCGAAAAAATTTGTTTATCTTTTTTACTTATACTGTCATGTAGAATCACCTGCCGAAGTTAATGCACTTTACCCCCGGACATCCTGTATATGTGTATATATAAAAATCTCGTGTCACGGTGTTGGTGGTCGCACTCCTTCGAAACGGCTCGAACGATTTTAATGATTTTTTATGTATATTTGGTAGGTATGAGAATAGGTCGTAAACATAGACATATGAATATTAGTAGACCTGCCCTAAGCGATAAAAGCGTATTATTTCCCCCTCCCATTGGAACCATTCCATTGGAACCGGCTGGGATCGTGTATGGTCACGTAATCTAAAAAATGTGACGTCATCATTCTTCTGCAAGCCAGCGTCGAGCACTCATCGGTGCATTTTACGAAATAAAACGGTAAACATAGTGGCTTGTGTTTTGAAAACGTGTAAAAATAGAAGTGAAAAAGAGAATAAACAAAATTGTCGTATTACATTCCATAGGCAAACATTATTTTACACTATTTTAAGCCAATTCAGATCACATATTATTATCATTTTTGTAACATACACTGTCACTCGAGATACATGGCGTGTGCCCGTCCCTGTTTACTGGGGTAAGTAAATTATGAAACATTTATAAAAGTGTCTTCACTTAATACAGCAACAAAATATTGAACTCGACCTTATAGGCGACCTTACTTTGCATATTTGGACTTCGCAAATGTGTTCATTACGCGGCGAACAATTCGCGCTCCTATGTAAAAAGGTATATTCATTCAAAAGCAAAGTTTACTATTAAGAACGAAAGTGTGATATTATAATGCGAGATGCCTATATACTGTCAGATTGAGTTTTGACGAATCACATATCACCAAAGCCGTCTTCCTGCCCTTCGTCCCGCTGTAGTTGGTTTCTACCCCCTCACCTTTCTGTTCTGGTCTATTAATATTCATATGTCTATGGTCGTAAAGTATGTTTCATACAGCTAGGTGATTAGGGTGTCCCTATCCAGAAAAATCATTTTCTTTTGACAATTTTTTTTTGTTATTTTTTATTTGACATCAAAAAATATATATAACCCCAAATTTTCACCCTTCTACCCCACCCTCCTATTTTTTAATCGCGATTTTTGTATGAACAAATTCGTATTTCAAACAGAACGAAATTATTTATGTTGTTGAATGACAAATGGCGCTACGGCTGCCTCATCGAATTCGTTCGTTATTTTTTATCTAACAAACAACATATTCACTACTTGTATGGCAGAACAACGTATGCTGGGTCAGCTAGTAATACCTATATAATATGTTCTTTAATGAGCGTATTTTGAAAGCAAAGTAAGACAGAGATCCTCAGTTGGTTTCCGGTTGGGATCGTTACGTTTTTATTTTTCTATTACTTTTTCGGTTTCATGTTTCGTTTTGATTTATAATTATTATATTCTTCTTCAGTTATATTATTCAAATATGACATGAAAAATTCCGATTAGGACTCTATTTACTCAAAAACGAAATTTTTAATAAAAAAAGTGATACGAACAGATTCCAAATAATGTGAGTAGATTAAAGTTTATCGTTTGTACCAGAAGTTTTTGAATACCCTGAATATCTCAACATTGCCCGCACTTGGAACACTGTACACCAATCTGGGATCTGGGCTCCTTTTTACCAAGCCCATATTGAAAGAATTAAAAAAAAAATTAAACACATAAATTATAAACTATATTTACACTTCTCAAATTACATTGAATCCATTAAATTTTACAATTTCAACTCCCTCCAAGCACGGCGTCTAATTTTTTTTAACAAATCTTATTGTTTAAAATTCTAAATAATGGCCTGGACTTACCAAAGCTCACCAGCTTATTAAACTTTCATATTCCGTCAAGATCAACTCGACAATCCGATTTATTTTATTTGTTCTCATTTAGAACAAATATTAAATAGATAAAAATAAAAATAAAAACAAGTGTGCCTTAGACTTTAGACCACACAACTGAAGTAAAACTTCATTAACTTATGTGTGAATGATTGTATATATATATGAAAGTATTATGTTATCAATGTTGTGTTTGTCTTTAATTAGTGATAGCATCAACCATGTTAAGTGTAATTGTATCTGTGAAAGCTTTGTTGTAAATCACTGTTGACAAACCTAATAAAAAAATAAAAAATAAAAAAACCTTATAAAAGAACATATGATACTGGGGTGACATTGACATTCCAGAAAATATGGTTTGTTGCATTTCGAACAGTAGTAAATCATACTCATGCGTCTTTTTTTCGCTGGGCAAAAGTTGCACATGCTCCGTTTCCTTTTTAAATTACATTGATCACCGTTCGCATCACACTTTTCGTAACGCATTCACCAGCTTACCCCCAAGTGTCGAGCGTGCGTGAAGAAGTTTTACTTAAAAATTCCTAATTCCTCGTGTATGTGGACAATATAACACAAAATTTCACAGCATTGACATTTTTAGTAATGACCTAAAGAAACATCAATACGAAGTAACGCGTACGATCGATTATTAATTTTATTTTTATTTTATTTTATTTGGGAGACCAACAGTTTACATTCATAACAGAGCATAATAGTAATTAAGTGACAATAATTGAACCATTTACAGGTTTCCACATGGGTATTGTATACAAGTGTTGTGGTTCCATAGATATTTGCTAAAGAAGAAAAAAATTACATTTCAAGAGACAAGTTAACTAGGGGGGAATAGGGAGGGGGTAGGATGGGGGGGGGGGGGAGAATGGGTTAGGTTGAGGTATAGTTATAAAAATATGAGTAAACAAAAAATTAAAAGAGAAAAAAAAGAATTTAATATAATGGTGACTGGTGGTATTAGAAATTATTGATAAAATTAATATAATTATTTATAAAAGCATATAATGTATCGGGAGCGCTTCTTATCCTTTTCCTAAATTCGTTTTCCTCTCCCCTTCCTATAAGCCAAAATTAATTTTTAAGACATTAAAACTTCATTTCTGATGTATCTAACCCGGCGTGAATGAGGTCGGGTATATCATACCCACCGATTTTTAAAACACTAAATATTTCTGTGCGATTCCTGGAACTCGGCTGACTCAGTAGGTGGAGAGGGGTGTGCGGGAGTGATTTTAAGTGACAGGTAAGGTGTAAGGGTGCGTGTGTGTGTATGTGTGTGTGAATATGTGAATATGTATGTATGTAAGTATACGCATTAAACAATTTATATGATTGACATGATGCTCTTTTTAAATTTGGGAAATGAATAGGAGAAAATGTCGATGTTAGAATTTAGATTAATATTATTGAATATATGAAGAGCACGATTGATTGGCGAATTAGTTGCTGCATTTGTCTTGTAATTAATAGTGTGGAATAGTTCTGTATGGCGTGTACGTCTCAATGGTATGTTAAAATTAACTAGGGAAAGAAGTTCGATACAGTCAATGTTATTATTTAAAATTTTGTGTATAAATGTCAAATCAGTAATAATAATATTAATCATAATCACAGTAAATCAGTATTATTATTCTAAAGTCATTTCAGTTATCGAAATCGAAAATTCTATATTAGGGTATGTCATACCCACCTCGCAGCTGGTGTAACAATTTTTCACCTCATTCACGCCGGGTTAAGCATATATTATAAGAAACTTCTGTGGCTTGACTTCAATTCACTTGTATATGTATTTATCACTGTTTAAATATTATGTAAAAGCTGTTTGTTTCTTACAAAAATAAATAAACATAATTATTGACTGCAGAATGAAAGATGAAGGTTGCACAGATAACCCGTAGGTTATCGTCATTGAGGGCATTACACATATAAACATTAGTTGCATATTGAACAGTTTGAACGGGTATACCGCGCCTTAATTATAGACAAAAAAATTAATGTACATTACAAAAATGCATTTTAACAATTACAACACAAAATCAACTCACCTTTTTTTTAAATTTCTCCACAACGCCGAACTTTGTAATTAAAACCACAGTTAATAAAAATAACACAATAAGTGTGCAGTTCACACGTGGTAGAAGCGAAACCTTCAGAAAACTAAAGTAGAAAAAGAGTGGGGAGACTACGCAGCACCAAACAAAGAGGAGACCGATTGGTCTATCTCATTCGCTCGCAGTATAAATCCTGTAAAAGTATGTATTTGCCTCTTTTTACTGTCGCAATTTTTCGTTTCATCGAGTTTAAAATCACAACGGTGCTAAAGAAGAAATCTTGAAAAAATAGGAATATACAGTTTACACGCGGTAGAAGTGAAAAACCTTCAGAAAACTAAAGTAGACAAGAGTGGGGAGAATACGAAGCACCGCACAAAGAGGAGACCGGTAGGCCAAGAAGCACTGCACAGAGAGGAGACCGATTGGTCTATCCCATTCTCTACAGGTTATAGATGAATGTGTTTTTCTCTTTTTACCGTCGCTATTTTTCGTTTCATCGAATTTTAAATCACGACGGTGCAAGAGAAATTTCACTTGAAAAAATCAGAGTGTGCAGTTCACACGCGGTAGAAATGAAAAACCTTCAGAAAACTAAAGTAGACAAGAATGGGGAGACTACGAAGAACCGCACAAAGAGGAGACCTATTGGTCTGTCTCATTCTCTCTCAGGATGTATGCGTTTTTATCTTTTTGTGTCGCTGTTTTTCGTTTCATCGAGTTTCAAAACACTTCAAAAATTTGTTTAAACAATTACAACAAAAAATCAACTCACCTTTTTGTAATTTCTGCGCAATTCCGAACTTCGTAATCAAAACCACAGTCAAAAAAAAATATGCAATCGACACCATTTTGGGAGACAAAATAAAAAAAGAAATAAAACAAAAAAAAAACAATATCAAAAATAATTACTGGTCTGGAATAATATTTTCTTTATATAACTGAGTACATTTTGAGATGGTCGTACCACGTACCATTCGGATATGTGCAACGATCATGACTGCAATTCCTGGGAATGAATATTGCATCTTGTTTGGTAGGTATTTAAAACTAGATGTTTTGTTTTGGTTTAAAATCAGGGTCGTGACGAGTTTGCGGCAGTTTGGGCAGCTGCCCGGGGTCGGGCTTGCACGGCATTGTAAAGATGGCTACCTACGTTGTTTTTTTTCAATACTTTATATTTAAAAAATTCGTCAAGTCATTCTTACTCTTTTCAAAGACCCTTAAAATAAGTAATATTTTTATGATCAATATACCTACAGAAAATTGTAATTGGAGGCTCACTTTTATGAAATTTGCTGTATTATATAGTACTAGCTTTTGCCCCCGGCTTCGCTCGCATGGTATTAGGGGGGTTGCCACTCCGCCTCCACCACCTTCCCTCTCCCCATACCCCCCCCCCCACCCCCTCCCCCTCCCCTTTGCATACCCCTCCCCCCCCACCCCCGCCCTTTCTTCCCTCCCCTTTCTTCCTCCCCCAAACCCCTCCACCCTCCTTCCCCTCCACCCCAGGCAACAAATTTTTGCTTTTCATCTGACGTTTGCAATAACTCAATTTTGTGGGACAGAAAACGTATGATAAATAATTTCATAACGCCACAGATTATTCATTACACCAGAGCTTACCAATAAATATAGCCTATATTACTCGCAAATAATGTAGCTTTCTATAAGTGAAAGAATTTTTAAAATCCATTCGGTATTTATTGCGTGAAAGAGTAACAAACATCCATCCATCCATCCATACAAACATTCGCATTTATAATATTAGTAAGATAAGATTTTAATTTGGTAGGCGGGCCGGGAACCGCCGTCAAGGGAACGGGAACCATGTGAGGTTTTGTTTCTTTAGATATAATATAGTAACCCATTATGTACAGATCTGTCTCTTTCTCTCTATTACTTTAAAAGATTTGATTTCATGCTTAATCACTGTTCCTTTATTCTATGTTATGTTTTGTTTCTTTCTATATGAACATATATATTTTTGTACCCTGATGAGGCTTGTGTTAAGCGAAACCAGTCGGTATTAACCCGGCGTCATTGAGGCAGAGTCAGTATGACCCTGAACGTTTTTTATACGAAAAATGTCTTCGAAATAATTGCCGCACACAACTGTCTGTCTCAGTAGCTGCAGCTAAGTATCACCCCTCCCCTTCATGTACTTCATTATAGTCGACCATCGACCACGCAAGGAGCGACATGTGTATATGCCTGCGACCGGGTAATTATGACCCAGCTCAACGGCGACGTTGCTGCTTTGTGCCATATATTTTTTTCATGTTTTATTTGAGAAAAAAATGCTGATTCTGATATTTCTGTAATTAATATTCCAATGATAGAAAGGTTAGGAAGTATTGATTTGATTTGAGTATATTTTTGTAAGAAACGATATTGTTTTTTATTGATAAAAAAATTGGTGATAAAATTTAGAATAGAGTGAAAGTTAAAAATTAAAATTGTTTCATTCATTACCAATGTGTTTTATTGCTGCTACTGATTATATATATACAGTTATATATTATATATACATCAATTGTAACAGGGTCATAATGACCTACCTCGACGATGCCGGGTTAATAAATAAAATAAAATTTTGTGGTTGCCAACAAAATAATAGTTATTTATTAAATATGTCAAACCACACAGTGACTGCTTTTTAAGAAAATAAAAATATAAAAATTTAGAAAATATTTAAAACATTTTTTAAAATATTATTAAAAAATATTTAAAATATTATTGAAATTCTTAATCGTCTGGTCTCTAGACCTAGATGGTAGAATATTCCGGTCTAATGAATACTGAAAACAAGTTTTCTCGTCGTAAATTATACTTTTTGTTCGTTTCATTTTAATGTACAGTATGACGAAGACATTTAACATTAATTAATTATATGTGATATTATAATATGATATTATCGTTATCTCTAGGTATATATAAAAATCAAAATATGCTTGCTTTAGTAAATGTATTTATATGAGACTAGCTGACCCGCCGAACTTCATACCGCCTCAGAATCAATAACTGTTGTGACTTATTAGCTGAATTAAATTCAGTTTTTTTATTGAGTTAAAAATTACACAATGAAGCAATTATCGATGTGCTACTGCCCGTGTTTTGTTTTTGATCAGAGATGGCGTTGTGTACGATTTTATATTCTTTGTGATTTTCTTACTTTTCTCTTTTCTTAATGTAAAAAAAAAAAATAATTTTTAATAAAATAAATTCTTATTTTTTCTTAATTGCGTTTCATTTTCTTTGTACGTGAGAGGGAAATTTATTATAATCATTGTATTTTTCCTTTGGAGGGGTGCAGACTATGTTCACCGTTTGTCCCATTTTCGACTGTTGAGATTTAGTGTGTAAGAAAGAGGGGCAGCAATAAATGTTCAAGAACAAAAGCAAAACAATCAGCGCATTGACATTTGACGATTTTGAATTTTTGGAATTCACTCACCACTCAATATTATACTTATCACAATATTTCTGCAGCTTTTTCAAAAGGTTGAGAATTCGTTCCATGAAAAAAAATGTATGAGGAAAAGAATTTTCTTCATAATTATTTGTTTTGTGAATTTTTCCGATATTTGAATAGCTATTCTGCTATTTGGGGCCGAGACAAATCCAACAAATTAAAGTTCACAAAAATCGGTCCAGCCGTTCTCGAGTTATAAGTGGTGTGGCGACTCGACTTTGTTTTATACATATACTACATATACATATATTAAGATGTATATGCATTGCTATAGCATAGGAAAGGTTTTAAACTTTCAAAATACCTTCTTTCCACCCTCGCAAAGGTTAAAATTTCTGAATTATTACAAACACACGACAAAAAAACTGAAAAGTGTTTTAATTATTATAAAACTCTTACAACACTGTCAAAAATGTCACAATTTGAGAATGACATTTTGAAAGAGAATGATTGTTCTATCAAAATTCAATTTTGGAAACTCTTTATGTAAATGAATTTATTTGAAGTACTCACCTATGGTAGTAACCAAAATCGAATACTTTGAAACTAATAAAAAATATATTTATTTTAAATAGATATCTACCTATGTGAGGTACCAAATTTGATTGATTTTTCTTATAATGTACAAAAATTAATGTTTGTAATAGAACATTTGTAAAAAAGATGGCAAAGGTAGCACGCGAGCTTTTTGAAAATCAGAATATACCGGGACTGAATATATTGGAGAGGGGAGGAGATCGTGGTAGGGGGATTTGCTGGAGAGGGGAGCGGGAAGGCGGGGAAGGTGGAGGGGGAACGCGTGAGGGGAATGGGGCATGGGGTGGGAAGGGCAGGCCGAAGGGGAACGGGACGAATGGGAAAAGATATGTAGGGAGAAACAATTTCTTTATTAGTGGCATTGCAACGGGAACTCGCTTTTATAGTATAAAAGTTTCTGTCCGTCGCAGTTGGAAAAATGTAATAATAAGTAATTGTCAAATGAAACACTAGTATATATTGAATTATTTGGCGGGTATTAGATAAGCCGCCATAGCTCAGTGGTCAGAGCTGCTGACCGGCAATCAGATGGTCACGGGTTCAATTCCCGTTGGCGGCCAGTATCTTTTCTCGGAAGATTTTTTCAATGTAGATGAGTGTTTCAGGCTGATAATTATTGATTATAATATTTGTTATGTACCCTTTGTGCTATGCATAAAAATCTTGTTTAAACGTTAGTTTATCAATTAAAAAATAATACTTAATATTTGACAAGTTAAAGTATTTCAGCAAAAAATGCAGACATAATTAGTCTCGACGCCACCTAGCGGGAGATTTAGTATTAAAAATACCTCTCACAAAAATAAAGTTGGTTGTTTTCAGTTGGAAAAATGTAATAATAAGTAATTGTCAAATGAAACACTAGTATATATTGAATTATTTGGCGGGTATTAGATAAGCCGCCATAGCTCAGTGGTCAGAGCTGCTGACCGGCAATCAGATGGTCACGGGTTCAATTCCCGTTGGCGGCCAGTATCTTTTCTCGGAAGATTTTTTCAATGTAGATGAGTGTTTCAGGCTGATAATTATTGATTATAATATTTGTTATGTACCCTTTGTGCTATGCATAAAAATCTTGTTTAAACGTTAGTTTATCAATTAAAAAATAATAATTAATATTTGACAAGTTAAAGTATTTCAGCAAAAAATGCGACATAATTAGTCTCGACGCCACCTAGCGGGAGATTTAGTATTAAAAATACCTCTCTCACAAAAATAAAGTTGGTTGTTTTCAGTTGGAAAAATGTAATAATAAGTAATTGTCAAATGAAACACTAGTATATATTGAATTATTTGGCGGGTATTAGATAAGCCGCCATAGCTCAGTGGTCAGAGCTGCTGACCGGCAATCAGATGGTCACGGGTTCAATTCCCGTTGGCGGCCAGTATCTTTTCTCGGAAGATTTTTTCAATGTAGATGAGTGTTTCAGGCTGATAATTATTGATTATAATATTTGTTATGTACCCTTTGTGCTATGCATAAAAATCTTGTTTAAACGTTAGTTTATCAATTAAAAAATAATAATTAATATTTGACAAGTTAAAGTATTTCAGCAAAAAATGCAGACATAATTAGTCTCGACGCCACCTAGCGGGAGATTTAGTATTAAAAATACCTCTCTCACAAAAATAAAGTTGGTTGTTTTCAGTTGGAAAAATGTAATAATAAGTAATTGTCAAATGAAACACTAGTATATATTGAATTATTTGGCGGGTATTAGATAAGCCGCCATAGCTCAGTGGTCAGAGCTGCTGACCGGCAATCAGATGGTCACGGGTTCAATTCCCGTTGGCGGCCAGTATCTTTTCTCGGAAGATTTTTTCAATGTAGATGAGTGTTTCAGGCTGATAATTATTGATTATAATATTTGTTAAGACATTATTGCTTATCTTATAACTCATTTTACTCTCGCAGCTTGACGAAATGTTTCATTACATTCTCTTCTTTATCTATTTAAGAGTATTTATAATGCATTTGCGTGGCGTTAATGTCTATTTAAAAGGCATGTTTTTGACTTTGAAGCAGAAAATGCAGCGTGGGGATGTTTGAAACAACTCGTGTGGGGATGATTGCAACGTTTCAATCATAACCATGTTTCAATCGTCCAAACTGAGAGAAAATTTAAAAGTTATAATGAAAAAAGGTCAGAAATTTAAATCATTAAGTATTATTCAAATTCAAATCATTAAGTCTAATGTACTTCTGTGATCTTGAATGGTGAACTTCTGTGATCTTGGTTGATGAAGTCGATCTCATTCGACCACATTCGACGTCACACACCCTCACGTGACAATTTCGTAATAACATATCTTTATTGATTTTTTTTACATTTATAACTAAAAAAATCAACGTTAATAGTATACATTGTTTTATCAATTATGTAAGTACAAAACAACAGAGAAAAAAAATATGTTATGAAGAAAGGGTGTTCCCCTTCTCAAGAAACCGAGGTTGCAAACTATGCTAAAAAAACAGCCAACATTTACCTATTTTGGGCTATCTTCAAAAGATTTAAGACAATTGGCATTTGATTTGACCACACAATGCCAGATTCATGGTATGGCTCCGAGGATTTTTGTGCGCCATCCAGAATTTATTATCCATAAGATGTGCCCAAGCCACGAGTAGGTATGGCACAAGCAACAAGTTTTAATTGGCATAATGTTGATGAATTTTTCAACAATTTAGCTAACGTTATGGATAGTTTTAAATTTGAACCAAAGGACGTCTATAACGTAGATGAGACCGGTGTTACAACTATTCAAAAACCTAATCGGTTTATAGCCAGGAGAGGAACTCGGCAAGTAGATGCAGTAACGTCGGCCGAACGAGGAACTTTCATAACTGTCTGTAGCGGCAAATGCAATTGGTAACTCAATTCCGCCGATGTTCACATTTCTACGTATCAATTAAGCCATTTCTTAAAAGATAGTCCGATTGGTAGTATCGGTACCACGAACAAATCTGTATGGATGCAAGAAGAAGATTTTACCAAATTTCTTATTCATTTTCAAAAATTCACCATTTCGTCCTTAGATCGCAAAGTTCTTTTATAACTTGATAATCATTCATCGCGGTCGAAACCTACGAAATCAAAAAAGAATATTATTTTGTAAAATCAATATTTAGTCTTCGAACCATTCCAAAATGAACAGGCAAAAAAAACTACACCTAGAGACTCCGAAGAAGAAACCACAAACAATATGACCAATGTATAGGAAAAGGTGCACTGGAATCCGAGGACAAAAATATGAAAAAAATCACCCTTCACATTGATAAAAAAAGTGCTTCGTAGTCTCCACTTTTGTCTACTTTGGTTTTCTGTATATTTCACTTCTACCGCATGTGAATTGCACATCAAGATTTTTCTTTTCTTTTAATAGATAATATTTACTTGTTTAATAGATTTTAATGCAACTTAACAGATTATTTAAAAAAAAATCTAAAATATTGCGATATTTTGTATAATTATGTCACATCCCAAACCATAAATTCAATAAATTTTTATTTTTTCGACTTCTTAATTGTTGAATTTTACACACAAAAAATGCTCTTTATACAGAGGTAAATTCTAAATTGTTATGATTGAAACAGTGTGATGGTTGAAACAAGCACTTTTGTATGAAAGCAAAAAACTTATTTTTAATACCGTTCTATTCTGCTCCAGGATATTATTGCAGTAAAAGTATGTTGATTATGCCAAATACTCATAATAAGTATAACTAAGAGCACGTAAACATAAATAATAAAAAATATATTTAAAGTTGTTTCATTTCAAGACATTTATGTTAATAATTTTTTTAATACTTGTGATATGTTTAATCACTATTCATGATCTCATTGAGTACTGTTTTAATAATGAAAATGTTGAAAATTGATTAAAATTATTCCAATTATTCCATAGATATTTAGAGTGTTTCAATTATCCCCACATACTGTTTCAATCGTCCACACATGGGGATAATTGAAACAGTTTTCCCCATCGTCTTTAAGTGGTCATTGTAGCTTACCTGTACGAGTTGTGGCCATACAAAAAATTTAATTTGATAACTAGATAGATCACAGAACATCTGGTATAAACATCTTTTCCATAAATACATAAGAAATATTACTACGCCTAGTTAAAGTAAAAGTGTTTCAACCATCCCCAGTCTCCCCTACCTCTTGTTTGTAATTGCCAACCGTCAATATTATATAACAATTTGGGAGGCGGGTATGGGTACCGCCGCACCGGGAACCATTTACTGGTTAACCAACACCTCTGCCATAGGTCACCCTAAGTGGTTCGCTACGCTTGGTGACTTAGCAGGGATGCCCGGGTTCATGGGGTTTTTCCAGAGATCTGCCAGATCAGGAAAGAATGGTTGAGGAAGTCCCTTTACGTCTCTATCCGTACTCCCTCGGAACGTCGCTTTGCACTGCAGTGGAAGGCTGGCTTTATACATCCATCACTCCTGGACACACTGATCTCCAGATTCGTACCCACCTCCATACTCCTTTACTTCCCAGAAGCTCCTCTCCTTCTGTTCCTCAAAATACCCTCCACCCATCATCCGCATAGATGACGTAGGCCCTGAGAGGAATTATTTTCCTCAGGGCCTCCTGTGTGGATCTGATGTAAAAAAATATATGAAAAAAGTCAGAAAATTTCTTCTGCAATTATAATATCGGTTTAAAACTAATGCAGAGAATGCTAAAATGTTATGTGTGGTCGGTCTTGAATAGTTGTGAAACATGGACCTCGAAAGCAAATACCATGAACAGGTTAGAGGCTTTTGAAATGTGGCTTCACCGGAGAATGCTCAAGGTCCCATGGACCGACATGGTCACCAAAACAGAAATTCTCAGGCAGGCTAGAGCAGATAGAGAACTGCTTACATTAATAAAATCAAGAAAATTTTATATCTGGGTCATATACTTCGAAGGGCAGCGCCGGATCTGCCATACGTTCAAAAACGTGCAAAAAACCTGGCGCCAACTCCGAAGGGGCGCCGTGAGAAAATAAATATTGTATTAAAATTTAGTTATAATATTCCCTGAATCGTTTAAAAATTACCCATAGTACAAAATAATTATTACGCTCTAGCAACACTTTCCAAAGAAACAGAATGCGCACGCATCAAGTTGAAATCTACGGCTTACGAATTTATAGTCAGTTACAGAATTTTTCTTACAAATTCCATATATTTAATTTAAACGTAAGATCTATTTTTTCATAAATATTTTACGACGAATGGGTGCGATCCAAATTCATTAACCAATCACAGCGCAGTTTTTTTGTTCCTGTGAATCAAACAAACCGACTTGCGCCTTTCATAATGCTGTCAATTTTTGTTAGGGTGTCGTCCATACGCTCGCTATTGTTTTATTTTGTACGATTTAAGTCTCTAGGAGAAGGTAGTTAAAGACCATTTTCTTATGAAATCTTCAGTAAATCCCATTATCACGGTTTGCAGGATTTCCAGGTTGCAACGTGTTGACAGTTTCATCATTGATTTGACATATTATTTGAAGTTCGTGAAATGTATAATTAATATGTATTAGATTTTTTGGATTTGTTATTTTACGGTGTTAGTGTAAGCGTCTTTCGTAAGCCGTTGATACCATACTACGTCAGTATTTAGTGTTTGAATGGTGTTTGTTCGCTCAATTTGGTGTTTGTTCGCTCAACACAGGGGAAATGCAAGGTACACGTTTGAGGTTATATTTTTATTAGATTTAAGAGCTAGTCAGAAGCTGTAGATGCTATTCTTGTGTTGTACATTGCCAAAAGAACGATTTGTATTTGCTTTTTCTATAAATATTCGCGTTTGGTATATACATAAACGCAGTAAATCTCAAGAATGTCTAATGGACCTGGTTCAGCGAAACCACCCGCATTGTCTCGTAACCTATATTTTAAATCATGGTACGGGCATAAACAAACAATTCGTTGTATTATTTTAAAGCATAACTCGCAAAAAGAGTTTTTCCTAAAATAATTAAAATAGCACCATAATTTTATGTTTATCCAATAGATTCAGAGAGTATAGGGCTCCTGGCGATTCTCTCTTTAAAAAAAACGAGTGTGAGAGCTACCGCCAGGTCACTTGGAAAAGTTAAACTCTTTATACATATGTCTTGATTTTATTTGATAAATTAGTGTAAAAAAAATAATTAAATAAAAAAAATAAAAGAATTGGGGTGAACGAATTTTTAATCAAAATAAAAATGTAGGGGGGGAAGGGCGCCATCGGTACCTACTGCACAGGGCGCCAGATTTCGTAGATCCGGCCCTGTCGAGGGGAGAAGTATCACTTGCTCCATTTAATATTGAAAGGCAAGATATAGGGTCGCGGAGGGCCCGGTAGGAGACAAATATCTTGGCTGCGAAATGTACGAGAGTGGACCGGCATTAGAAGTGTGGAGGAGCTATTCCGGGCAGCGCAAGACAAAGAGACATTTTCCAGAGTGATCGCCAACGTTGAGGG
The DNA here is from genome assembly GCA_917563855.2 of Limnephilus lunatus. Classification (NCBI taxonomy): domain Eukaryota; kingdom Metazoa; phylum Arthropoda; class Insecta; order Trichoptera; family Limnephilidae; genus Limnephilus; species Limnephilus lunatus. The sequence continues at coordinate 23,947,350 of OU830595.1, read as the reverse complement.
GACCTGATAGGGCACACAAAGAAGATGGGTAATCACATTTTAATAGTAATATTCATTGATGATGAGTGATGACTAATGACAATAGATTAGTCTTCTCATGACTTAATAAAACTAAAAATAACACCACTTAAGAATAATTTTATGACACAACTTCCCATCTGGATGAAAACGCACGCAAAACCAGTGAAGATCGTTGATTTTGTGACAAAAGTGTTGTCGTAATTTGTTACTTTGCTTGAAATATGTAGGTATATGAAAGATTTTTAACCATTGCTACTTTCATCTAAACCTTTATCTTGAAGTTATTCATGAGAAATATATATGTTTATTTTTATTTTTAACTAAATTAGTAAAATCTCAAATTGTAATATTTAATTAAATGAAGACAATATTAGCGAAACTCAATCGATTTCTGGAAACAGAAAAATCAGAAAAAGATATTGGCACATACCATATTTTATCCTTTGTTTCCATTCTTACCCTTTCAATCAATATTCTACCATACAGCTTACCGACTGAACTAAGAAGGTTAATAGCCCTTTGATTCCCACATTCCATACGTGACCCTTTACCTTTGTATAATGGCATGATTACAGGCCTTCTTCAATCTAATGGCGTGTAACCCTCCTCTAAACATTTCATTCATCTCTCTTTAATTTTGTAGATATGAAAAAATTCACGTTGAATCTTTTTAAGGAACTTAGGCATTTATCGAGAGATTTTTTGCTCTTTATTAAATGTGTTGTGTTTTATTAAAAAATTCCCGCGGCAATGGCTCGACGGTTGGAACGGCTCGCGACATCTCATTTCATTAACACAGGTGAGGGAGATGCAAGATAATGATTACTTTTTTCCTTTGGATAAGGCAGACATTTTAGCACTAGTTACATCGTAATTCTCAATATTATTAGCATTAAATTATAAAGAACTGCAGCATTTTTGGGATAAGGAAAGTATGTGACACACACTCAAAAAACCAGAGCCAAACAAACAGACATACTTAATATACCAAAGTAGACAAAGTTTTCGTTTAGACAAAGAAGTTCTGAATTTTTAGCAGTAAAGTTGTTCCCACTTAGTATCAAAGAAATTAAAAAAAAAAAAAACGAGTGTGCTTTAGACCACACGACTGAAGTAAAACTTAACTAACTTATAAAAGAAGAGAGAAAGAAAATGTGCACCCGCACTGCTCTCTCTTGCTCCTACAGTGTGATACAATAGGCCTGCACTGAGTACGAAAGTGTGCACAAAGTAATTCATCTCAGGGCATTGACGTTTGATCAATGTCTCAGGGTCTATAAATCCTCTTCATAATAATGTAGTTTTCCGGGACTTGTGATGGAACCATAACAGTTTAGTTGATCCCGAGGTTACAGTGGACTTGCTACGCATGCAGGGTACCCGCTGTAAATTATTTATTTATTTATTTAGTCCATTCAATATAACAAATAGCACGAATAAAAAAATGTCAAAACTTGCTTTATTTTTCCTACTGCTTTGCTGAATAATTTGTTCCTAGCTACCCGGAGCCCAGAAGTGGAAAGAGTAAAAATACAGATATAACGCGTGAATTTAAATAAATCCGTACAAAATTTACATAAATATTACTCGCCCTAACTCTGTGCTCCTGATATCGATACAGTTGTTTGGGTTTATTCAATCTGCGTAGGAACTCCTGGGGCGGCGGTACCCATACCGGCCTCCCAAATGAACACAAAAATAAAAGAAAAAGACTTTGGGGTGACCTACGACCTTGGGGTGACCATCCTTATCCTTTTCATCACTCCAAGTCAAGCGTACGTAAAGGCCCGACCATTCGCCTCACCCGATCACGCTTTAATTAGCGTTCGCTTTTATTAGCGTTCGCTTTAATTAGGGTTCCTTTAATTAGAATTCCCTTTGATTAGCGTTCGATTTAATTAGCGTTCGTTTTAATTAGCGTTCGCATCGATTGGCGTTCGCATTCAATATATGTGTTCTTTTTCGTAACGCATTCATCATTTTACCCCCAAGTGTCGAGCGTGCGTAAAGAAGTTTTACTTCAAAATAGCCACATTAAGGACATTAAATGTTGGCTGAAGGAACTATCGGAAAATGAACTTTCTAGTATACTTAAAACATCGTCGTAGAAGTTTCTCGAAAACCTTACCCAAACCATGAAGTTAAACCATATAAGTTACTGAAAACTTATCCAAAGCATAGTCCCCCTCAGCACAGGATCTCCTAGTGAGGAGGACTATGAATTTAATTTTAATTTTTTATATAAATACCTTACATGTTTCGTTTAAAAATGTAAAAATAATAAAAATATAGAGTTACTAAAAAAAATGTTTGATGCCTTTTTGTGCCGTTGATGTTTTTTTTATCTTTTCTTTTATTTTTTTCAAATTGGCACCAAACAAGAGGCCCTGAGAAAAGAAAAATTGCTCTAGGCCTATGTGATCTTTGGAGATGCTGTGTGGAGTATCTTATTAGGGAAAGGAAGGAGAGGAAGTTCTGGGAAAGAAAAAGGTAAGATGGATGGGTATACGCGGTCATTGTGTCCTTCCTACTGCGGTGCAATGCGATTCTGACTGGATAGGTCTAGCTTAGGACTCCCTCAACCAATCGCACCCGATCCAGCCCGCCATTCAGTAGGTGGGCAAATGCATTCACCGCTAGGACCTATGCAAACCTCACCACATTAATCCGGGCTCCTCCGCTAGTTCGCCAACATAGCGAATCATTTGGGGTGACCTGTGGCATTGATTAACCAATAGATGGTACCCATACACGCATCCGTGAGAATCATAAAAGCATCTATTGGAATAAAATATACGATTTTTTTCTAAATATTGAGTGACATCATTTTGCTCGCACCATGTTTTGAGAATGCTGTAATTGATTTGCAGTGTCGTCTGCATAAGATATGATGTCTCCGACTGTATGGTTATTCATAATTATTTTATAAATAATTATTCTTAATTATTATTTGTAAGTTATTCACTGCTGTAACGTCCATTGATTGTTGGGCTCACTGTAATTCCATCTATAATCAATGCCATCTTTATCATGATTTATTTTTGGGGTATTATGCCGTGTTGCGCTACCCCCCTCTTATAATTTATTGTCTTGACAGGATGTCTGTATTATTTTTTTCCATTTTATTGTTAGGTTAGGTTCGGTTAGGTGGTTTGACGACTGGCGTGGTCTAGCGGTAAGGCTTTTGACTCGCAATCCGAATCGAATCCCAACGTGTGCAAATAAATTTTATTTGATTAGGTTGTGTTTTATCAGATTTAATTCATTTAAAATAATAAAATATATTATATTTGCGGCACGTTCCAGAGTGGAAGATATTCTCAGTATCGCCCTGGTGTAAAACCACCATTCAGAATTAAAACGTTGCTTGGAATGGCTTTAGCCGTGTTTGGTGACCAGATCTGAATAGCCAGATACTTCCCCCACCTCCTTCCCCTCTCCACTACCTTCAGCGTCACAACATACCCCAATTGGGGATGCTATAGTCTCACTGGCTCTAGACGGGAGCAGCTAAGACTCTTGTGAGGTGTTCATATAAAAAAAACTTTTATTTGTTACTTAAATAACATACAATCCTCTCGCGTTATGATGTATTTAAACTTGTCTGACGTGTCGTGTTGTGACGCGGTATATTAGTGTGTCGAGATATGTTGTGTCGTATCGCATCAGAAGCAATCTCTATTTCGTTAGAGCGGTGTAGATGAGGAGTATTGAGCGTAATACACGAGCCCGATTTTCGGCCTGATTCCAATTAGAGACAAAAGTCAACATTTTTCGATTTGCGCGATCGCTATTTTCGCCTCTATTTTCATATCTAGGATTTCAATTGTCATCATTGCAAACAACACATGAACCATACTGTTTGTTGTGATGCCTACTGAAATCGTAGGTATGAAAATAGAGTTGAAAACAGCGATCGCGTCAAGCGAAAAATGTTGACTTTTGTCTCTACTTGGAATCGGGCTCGTGTATTACGCTCTTAAGGGAGCGGCCGCGTCACGACAGATCAGACAATTGTGCACGAGTATTGATTCAAAATATCGTCAGAAAGCGTCAGAACACGACATATAGATGTGAACGCTAGCCATCATGTCAGAGCACGTCACGACACGACACGTCAGACAAATATAAACCCACCATAGTAATCTTTTTTTACATTTTTGATAATATGGTCGGAATGGAAAGGGTAACTTACTAAGAAATGAATTATTACACACAGATAAAAACGAAACCAACATTAATGTATTTAAAGAAAAAAAAATGGCTATATTTTAATTTATACCATTAATGGAAGATACAAGTTCAATAAAAATTAAAATAGATGTATAGTATTTAGTTATATAAATTTAATGTTTTAATCTTGGCATAAGTATACGACCTACCTTTATATGTTTTTTTTTTAAATAACTATAGGTACTAATGTATTTTTTTTACATTAGTTCCTAAGGAAATTTTCAATTTCCCTCGGGGCTTCTGTCGTCTTCGGAATGCTGTACGAAGGGTATTTTTATAGGGGAAAGGAAGGAGAAGAAGTTTTGGGTAAAGGTATGAGCGGTAGGTAGGAATCTAGGGGTCAATGTGTCCAGGAGTGGCGGACGTATGAATCCATCCCTCTCATTGCATTACAAGGCGACGAGTCGAAAGAGTTAGGTTGGAGAGGTAAAAAGGCCTCCCTTAAGTAATCTTTCCCTTTCTGGCAGCCACGACGTAGGTGAGCCGCCAAGACCTAGACACACCTTACCTCATGAACCTTATCAGACAAACTTTCTCTCAAGTCCTAGGTTATCTCTGTGAGGGTATTTTAAGGAACCGAAGGAAAGGGTGTTCTATGAAGGAAAATTGTGTGAAGGGTGGTATGAATCTAGGGGTCAGCATGTCGAGGAGTGACGTAGGAATCCATCCCTCCCACTGCGGTGCAAGGCGATGTTCCGAGAGAGTTCTGCTGGAGAGGTAACAGGACTCTCTCAACCTAGTCTCTCCCGATCCCCGACAAAATATCCTCGACAATAATATGTCCTATGGACAAAACATCCCCCAACAAAATATCTACTAAAACCTAACCTAAACTTATTCCACATTTTTCACTTTTTAACAATAATTTTATGTCTTTACAGGATGTCTGTAGTACGAGTATTTTTGTCACATTTTACTCTTTTTGAACCATCTTTTATTGTCTTTACGGGAAGTCTGTAGTATTTTTGTCACATTATACTGTTTTTGAACCATCTTTTATTGTCTTTACAGGAAGTTTGTAGTATTTTTGTCACATTTTACTGTTTTTGAACCATCTTTTATTGTCTTTACAGGAAGTCTGTAGTATTTTTGTCACATTTTACTGTTTTTGAACCATCTTTTATTGTCTTGTACAGGAAGTCTGCATTATTTTTGTCCCATGTTACTATTTTAAACATTAATGTATTGGCTTTATAGGATGTTCGTATTATTTTTGTCCAATCGTTTTTCTTATGTTAGGTTAGGTTTTAGTAGATATATTGTGGGATATGTTTTGTCCTTAGTATATTTTGTCGGGAATATTGTGTTGCGGGATGAAAAGTAGCGGAACACCCGATCCGGCCTCGCAGTTGGTGACAGAGGCGTCCACTACCAAGACCCAGGCAAATCTCACCCCGTGTACCCGAGCACCCCTGCTAAGTCAGCAAATGCATGGGGTTTACCCATGGTAGAGATGTAGAAGTGAAACCTCAGGGCCTCCTGCATTGAGCTGATGTTAAAAAAGAGTCTATTCTTACCAAACAAAAAATACGAAATTACAGCCTCATTTTAGAAAAGTTTTCAATCTCTGACCTTTCTATCTACTCCCTACCCCGCTAATCACTCATATCTTGTCATCCCTCCACCCCTACTTCAACTCTTAATATATTGTTATCATATTAACCCATGGCAGACGTTACAATAATGAGCTATACACCCTGTTTAAGGAGCTAAAAGTCACAAAATTTATAAAATTGGGAAGACTTCGGTGGCTGGGTCATGAGGAGATAATGAACGAGCATCAAATACCAAAGTCCCTGCTGAATTCAATACCGATAGGGGGAAGGAGCCTGGGAAGACCAAGATTAAGATGGAGGGACAACGTAGGTACTCAAAGCCATACTTAGAGCTTCTAAACTGGAGACAGCTGCCACAAAACCTAGATGAGTGGAGGATGACTCTTGAGGAGGCCAAGAGGCCAAGGCCACCTGGGGTTGTACAGCCAAGAGCGATGGTGATGATTTTAACTCATAATTTTGTTAGACGAAGAGGGACCCAAAAGTAACGTTAGTTATGCTGTGGTGGAGAGGAAGAGCGGGGGGACCCATTGTTCGACCAGGTATCCGTTAAGGTCACTACTCCTGAGTCAGTATGCGAAGGTGTGTCGCTGTGAGTGCATCGGTTTGCCCGTGAGATTTTTTTTAGTAAAACAACTTTTTCAATTTCGGCGGAAAAGTGATGGCAGATTATTGAGATTATATCTAGTTCCCGGGACTTGTCTTTGTTCCTCACACTGAAAAGGGTCATGCAAAGAAAGCGTTTAGTCAATGTGGAGGAGGTAAAACAAAAATCGCTGGAAGGCCTAAACGACATCCCGATAAGTGAATTTAAAAACTGTTTTGAACTATGAAAGAAACGTCTGGAGAAATTCTTTGTGGCCAATGGAGAATACTTTCAAGGTGATCAAAATTTGGTGTAAAAATATTGAGAAATAAAGAAGTTATGACGAAATTAACATTTTTCTGAAATTAAAATTTTGACTGAAATTAAAATTTATCCACAGAACCAGCTGCAAACAACGACATCATGTCAAGCGAATCTCTTCCAACAAACCTGAAAAATGCATCAAAACTTAAGAAAAATCTCACAGCTCTCACATGTCCAGGCTGTAGCTACACTTGCTACTACCTGTCAAAACTAAAGCGGCACTTTCAAACACATACTGGGTCTTAACCATTCTCGTGTTCTGAGTGCAGTTTCACATGTTCAGAGAAGTCCACTTTGAAAAGGCACGCTCTGACCCACTCTGGAGTGAAACCATTCTCATGTTCTATGTGTAGCTTTAAATATTCTTGCAAGTCCAGTCTGCAAAGGCACATTCTGACGCACTCAGAAGTTAAACCGTTTGCATGTTCTGAATGCAGTTATTCATGCACTCGAAAATCTCGATATACTACACACATTCTGACCCATTCGAGGTCGGATACACTTTCATAAACGGAATGCAATTATATGCGTGTAAATTAATCTTATTTACAATTCCCCACATGGCACATTTAAAAGAAAAGATAAAAATTGGTTTAAATTTTAGCGTTACTCTCCAAGAAAGAGGGATCTTTCTTTATAAAAAAAAACTATTGCTTTCCATTCGGAATAACTTTTGAAAAAACAGTTGTCTCATATCCTATCATATGTTTTAAGTGGTAACTTATCTTTATGCAATTTATTGATTTTTGAAGAGTAATAAAAAGAATTTGTTTAACCATTCTTCTGTGTATCAATTTATCCTTAAAATCCTTCTTGGAACAGTACATTTTCCACAGGTTAACATAACACATAATTTGGGAGACTGGAATGGGCACCGCTGCCCTAAAACCATTATTAGGAAACAAACAAACCTACCAACTCCAAGTGGTTCGCTACGTTAGTTGACGTAGCAGGGGTGTTTCGGTTGGATAAAAGGGAAGATTTATGGGGGAGATATAACTATCCGCTGGAACGCTTTGTGCCGTATTTCGACACTATTTACAAAAAAATTCGTATTTATTTATTTATTTACGCCCTAGTGGGCTTTTACAAGGTAATAGATAGGTAATACAGTTGTGTTAGCAAATATATAGTATTCAATTTATGATAAATTTAAGACAAATTAAATTTATAGGTATGGAAAGCGAAATTTGTAAAAAGAAATATAAAAACTAAAAGAAAATAGAAATATGAAGTGTATTCACTACGGAGTCGTGAAATCATACATTTTACTAAAATAATTATTAAGACTTCGTTTTGTGACTAAAACGGAATCTTTAAATATGTCTACAGTATTTCCAAATTTATGGCCCAGATGATGCATTCTATTAATAGGTGAATGAGCCTCATAATTTGTTTTGAAATTGTCACAGAAAAAGGTAGCACTTTGTCTCGTATATCTGGTCGGTATGTAAAATTTTATTTTGGAGAGAATTTCAGGGTTGTTAATGCAATGATTAAAATTTTTATTTGATAGTATAAGGTCAAAGATGATCCATCTATCTGACAGCGTAATTATGTTGAGTTGTTTCATCACACATAGTTAATATTTTGAATTGGAATATTCAGCTTAAAGTTAATAAATCTTAGAAATTAATGCTGTACCCTTTCTATATTGTTGGAATGGATTTTATACATTGGGGACCAAATTGGCGAATTGTACTCTACCTGGCTTCTTACTAAAGAAGTGTACAATGTTTTCAAAGATTCTAGTGACTTGAAACCACTTGCTGTTCTGCATATGAACCCGAGAATTTTTATAGCTCTATTTGTTATTTCATTTACGTGCAGAGTAAATGTTAACTTTTCATCAAATATAACACCTAAGTCCCTAATCTGAGCGACTGGTGTCAATTTTACATTTTTTAAAGAGTATGCATAGGTAACATGACTTTAGATTTTACGAAAACGAATAACTTGGCATTTTTGAATATTAAGAAATAACGAGTTGATCACACACCAATGATACAATTTATCTAAATTTGATTGTAAAATATGACAATCCTCTATACTACGTATCATTTTATACATTTTCAAATCATCAGCGAAGAAAAGGACTTGTACGTCTTTAAATACACTAACAATTTCATTTATAAATAATAAAAAAAATTATTGGTCCTAGGTGAGATCCTTGGGGAAACCCACTTGTAGCTTCGAAGATGTAAGATTCTACAGAATTTATTTTAACACAGAGCTTTCTTTTACTAAGATAACTGTTAATCTAAATCAATAGGGTTCCTTTAAAGTCCAACATACTTAGTTTATATACTAGAATATGTCGTCTAACTTTATCAAAAGCTTTGGAAAAATCTGTGTATATCGAATCTACCTGATGCTTAAGGACGAAGGAATCAGTTATATAATTTTCATAAATGAGTAAGTTACTTAAAGTATTTCTACATGTGATAAAGCCATGCTGATTGGGTACTATTATATTATTGATTTGTTTAGTAATGACATCTAGGACTAATGATTCAAAGAGTTTGGGAATAGCGGACAATATACATATTGGTCTGTAATTTGATACATCGCTTTTATCTCCCTTTTTGTGAATAGGAGTTAAAAAACTTTTTTTCCACCGATCTGGAAAACACCCTGACGACAAAGACTTGTTAAATAGTATAAATAATGGACAAGTCAAACTGGCAATACAAGATTTTAAGTATTTTAGTATTGGTTGTTACGTATTTTGTTTACCCTGACGAAAGAACGGCTGTATTGAAAATGGTCGGGATTAAACAATGAAGTTGTTTAGCTGTAATTCTATTTTTCATTTCGTTGGTTAGAGCGATTTTATTTGTTTTCATTTTTGCTGTGTGATTTATTTTTTCTTAAGAAATATCGATGATGCCGGTATCGGGCCATACGGTGTCTTCAATCCAACTGATAAAGCGAGAGACTCTTGTGTAGATGGCAGGCATGTTTCGTGTTCCGCAGATCTTTCCATTAGACGTAATTCCGAAGACTAGATAAGTGCACTCTACCCTATCGCTATTGTAAATCTGTAATGGACCGCCGGAATCTCCCTGAAAACAAAAAGCAATGTCAAAAGTTTGTTTCCAGATATTTTTTTGTGATCACTTTCAAAAAAACCAATTCACATACTATCTTCTTCTTTGTGTACCATATCGGTCCCCCCGACGTTGGCGATCACTCTGGAAAATGTCTCTCTGTCTTTCGCTGCCCGGAATAGCTCCTCCACACTTCTTATACCGGTCCACTCTCGTAAATTTCGCAGAATAGACATTAATTTATTTATTTAATAACATTAACGGTATAAATATATCATAAATACAGATTACATGTCACAAAATCGTAGTTGTACATAAGATATACCTGATAAAAAAGAGAGAATCAGTTAGTTGTGGCATTTGGTTGAAAAATGACACAAAGAGCTACAATTACATATAATACTAGTGTAAAAATAAAATTAATACTTATTGATTGAAAATATTTGATAGAATAGCCTTCTTGTACCTAGCTTCCGTGCAGTTAAACAGATCCACCACATCTGCGTATCTATTACTAGCTTCATGTAACCTAGGTACAAGCGAGTTTTTCATGTACTCAGTCCTGTTATTGTTACATTTAAATAGGATTTTGGAGCGAGTTGCTCTAGTGGGTATATGAAAGTCGACGAGCTTAGTTAAATCAGGACTGTCAATTCTACCATTTACAATTTTGAACATAAATATTAAGTCGGATATAATTCTTCGAATGTTTTCAATGGGAATACCGAGTTTAAAATGTATGTGTCTTAGGAATTTGTGTTGAATTTTTTCGATTGTGTCTGAATGTATTTTAAAATGTGGGGGACCAGATCGAGTAGTTTTAATCGACTTGACTACGTACTAAGGATGTATACAAAAGTTTTAAAGTTGAAATATTCCTAAAACCTCTGGAATTTCGAAGAATGAAGCCAAGCATTTTCATTCCTTTGTTAATGATTGTGTTTATATGGGATATAAAGTTTACTTTAGAGTCAAAAATTATGCCCAGGTCATTAATTTCTTCGTCAGGGGTAAGGGTAGAGTTATCAAGTACATACATTTGTCTCCTACCAGGCCCTCGGCGACCATCTATCTTGCCTTTCAATATTAATTTCAAATGATACTTCTCCCCTCAAAGTATATGACCCAGATATGAAATTTTGCTATTTTTTATTAATGTAAGCAGTTTTATCTGCTCTAGCCCGCCTGAGAATATCTGTGTTGGTGATCACGTCGGTCCATGAGACCTTGAGCATTCTCTGGCGAAGCCACATTTCAAAAGCCTCTAACCTTTTCATGGTATTTACTTTCAAGGTCCATGTTTCATATCCATACAGCATCACATCCTATAAGGACGGGAATCCAAACACACACCCAAATGCTCCCACGCGAGTGACAACCCGATTTTAAACTTTTTCCTCCGATTGCTCGTGATCATTATGAATATTTTCCGCCCGCATTAAAAAAAAATCATACCATAATATGGAGACATAAAAAAAACAGATTATAGTTATGTATAGCCAATAAATTCAACTACCTTTTTTAGGTTATCACATATTCGTAGGATTATAAAAAAATATATTTAAAATCATAAAGTTTGGTCCAAAAACTTTGGTAAAAATGTGGTTCAATTTTGGACCGCTGTCAATCGCAGAAAAATAAAAGCGGTCCATATTTTGATCTAAGTCGTTCTAGTGGATAACATCACCGAAGAAGAAGATAACACTAATAATCTAAACGAAAATATGAAAGAGAACAAGACACAGAAAATTAGAAAAAGATAATGGTCGCAACTGGGACTCAAACGCAGAATGTCTCATCTAACCGGAACGTGCGCTTTTACAAATTCAGTAATTGCCATCTTCATTAATTAATTGTTTTTGTGTTTAATTCATAGAATTCCATTTTAATTTTTAAAAATTTAATTAAATTAAAATATGAATTAAAATGTGACCACGCCAACTGTGACGCTACTTACATACATCGGACAAACGGGTAGGGCATTCTCAACTAGATTCAAAGAACATATACGATAAAAATAAAAAACACCTCTTAAAAATTCGCAGAACATCTCTTAGTGAATAATCACGTTCCACTTAAAATCAACCATAAAAATCAACATATAAAATGAAAGGGTCTCAGATTAAATTTGTTTCAACAATTAGAAATCAATAAACGAACGAATGACCCTAACATAACACTAATTAATAAAGTAAGGAAAATTATTTATTCCAAACCTAAACAAAATACCTAATGCACTTAAATGAGCATGGCAATAACGTCATTATAAATCAATTAAGAAAACCCTTGCACTTAGTGCAAGGGAAACCAAAGGGAAAGATTCGGAATCCCACATAATCTCTTTCAATTAGTGTCTCTGCAAAATTGGATTAACCGGTAATAAGTCAATGTAGACACCTTCATAAATTGATATTGAAAATATTATAAATAAGTCGTCCGTACGTGGTTTCACCACAGTTTGAAAATGACCTTACAAGTCGAAACAGCTGTAACTAAAATGCATTCTAAAATACTTGCAGAACTCGATAATAACATTATCAAAATTAATTATAATTAAATTTCTAATAATTGCCATCTTCCATCAAACCGTCCCATTTGTCAATCTCATATTTTCAAATTTTAGAACTAACAATATTATCTTCGACTATTTTTTTCATATCATAGGCAACAGAACTACCTTTTTCATTAGAAACAATTCGAAAATTAAAAAAAGAGAGTTGTTCTTATAAAAAATGTATATTCATTTAGACTTTTATAAAAAGGAGGTCAATATATATGTTCCATATAAAATAAAATCCGATAGGTTTATTTATCCTAAACGCTATCTAGGTTACAAACCTGTTCTTAGAACGATTGTTTCCAATGAAAAAGGATAAGAAGTTTTGGGAAGGAAAAATGTATTAGGGGTGGGTAGGAATCTAGGGTTCAGTGTGTCCAGGAGTGACAGACGTATGAATCCATCCCTCCAACTTTGCGATAGTGTAGATACATGGACACAGTGGCGGATACAGAAAAAACTCAAGGGGGGGGGGGGGGGGGGGGTGCTAAACTTCTATCTACTACAGCAATAATAAATACAGTAGACCAGCAAATATTTTGTACAGCGTGTGCAAAGGGGACGTTCAAGTGTTACATCGGGCAATTTTTGAAGATTTTTGACCTCCCTTTAACCCCATGTAACGCACCGTAACGTTTTCCTGTACAACCCCCACCCCCTTAAACGTTACGTAATCCACAGTATGATTCGCAGAGGAGAAAAACTTTTTCATTTCCCGACTGCGACTATTTATGCGCTACAAAACAGTAACTAAAAATTCACACCTTTACCCAAAGTGGAAAGAAACCTTTTTAATGCCCCGACTGCAATTATTCATGTTGCACAAAGGAACTTCTTAGAAATCATTTGCTAACTTGCAGTGACAAAACCTTTTAAATGTTTCTACTGCGACTATTCATGTTCTATAAAGAAGCATAAAAAAATGCACATGTTAACCCAAATGACGAAAATCATTTTCCCGTACCGAATGCAGTTATACAAGTTCTCAAAAGGAAGATTTAAAAATCCTCAGTATGATTTACAGAAGAATTTTCATGTCCTGACTGCAACAATTTGTGTTCTTAAAAGGGGTTTCTGAGTTGTCACTTGCTGACTCATAGGGGAGGAAAACCTTTTTCATGTTCGAACTGCAACTATTCATGTACTACAAAGAGAAATCTAAGAATCACATGTTTATCCACCGTGAAAAAAAAATCTATTTCATTCCCTAACTGCAACATTGCCTTTTCTCGAAAAAATAACTAAAACAGCACTTGCTAACTCAGAGTGATGAAAAACCTTTTCTTTGTCCCGGCTGCACTATTCTTACGCTACAAAACGGTATCTAAAAATTCAGATGTTTACCCACACTGGACAAAAACATTTTTCATGTCCCGACTGCAATTATTCATGTTGTACAAAGGAACTTCTTAGAATTTGCTGACACACAGTGACATAAAACCTTTTACATGTGCCTACTGCGAATATTCACGTTCTTCAAAGAGGCACCAAGAAAATCACATGTTAATCCACAGCGGACAAAACCATGTTCATGTCCCGAATGCAGTTATTCAAGTTCTCGACAGGGAGATTTAAAAATCCACAGCGCTATTCGAGAAAAAAACCTGTAACTATGCATAAACGAAGAGAAATCTAAAAAAATCACATGTTTTCCCGTAGTGGATAAAAACCTTTTTCGTGTATCGGCTGCAAATATACATGTTCTACAAAATAACAACAAAAAAAGTCACATATTTACCCACAGAGTAGAAAAATCTTTTTCATGTCCCGATAGCAACTTTCATGTTATCGCACGGGACATCTTAGAAATCACATTTGGACAAAAACCTTTTTCGTGTCCCAACTGCAACTAATCGTGTTCTCAAAAGGGACGTCCAAGAGCGCACTCGCTGATTCACCGTGGAGAGTATCCTTTTTCGTGTACTGACTGCAACAATTCATGTACTACAAAGGGATATCTAAAAAAACTTATATTTACTCACAGTGGAGAAAAAACTTTGTTAGTAACGACATAATGTATCCATCTACAATATTATTTAACAACGATAGCTTGAGATGGAGAACTGCCCCGAAAAACCAAAGCGATGTTACATTTAAGGTTCTAAGAGATAAGAAATAAATAAACTTAAAACAATTTACCCAAACATTGACATAGCCTTAAGAATGTGCATTAAGTTCCTAATTCCCTATTTTTTATTTAAATAGAAAGTTACGTAACGCGTTGTTCGAACCCCCCCCCCCCCCCCCCCCACCTTGTAACACACAGTAACGTTTTACTAGACCCCCCCCCCTTTCCCCCCAAGTGCGTTACGAAATACTTGAACGGCCCCAAAGTAGGATAGTCAGATCTAGGACAAACAGATAACGCTTGCATAACAGAATCACGATCAATAAGGGTGTTTATGCTCAAAAAAATCGGGAGTGTGAACGAAAACAAACAGTAGAATATTCGCGACTTTTCTCGTAGGTTAGCCATCTATGTGCCAGACAGAAACGTATGAAATACGATGACGCGGACGCGCGCGCGTGGTACATAAGAAAGTATAACTACTCGATAATTCGACTCAGGGAAGAAACGAAGAAATAGCGTGCGGGCTGACGACCTCGCAAGGGGGGGGGGGGGGGCGCGCGCCCCCTGCGCCCCCTGCCCTTTATCCGCCACTGCATGGACAAGTAGAGCCAGCGAAAGAAAGTGGATAGACCCTCGAAATGTTGTGCTGGAAAAAATGCTCAGGATTCCATGATCATCCATAATGCCCAAATGTGTCCATTCTTGAAAAGCTATGCATCGACAACAACCTTTCAACTATCTACCTACAATTTGTCTTAAGATTCTTTGTGCACGTTGCTCACCAAACTGAGGACTCCAATTTGGAGAAACTCAAAATCATTGGCGAAGTGTTTGGCAAAAGACGCAGAGGAAGGTCACCAAAGCGCTGGAGTGACCAAGTATCTTTGGCGTCCAGTACTGGGGTGTCCTTGGCTCTCCACTTAGCGCAGTAGGTACCGCGAGCAGTAGAGGTGCAAGGTCCATCATGGAAATTGGAGTAGAGGTCACGATCCTCTGTGATTTTTATTACTTAGTAAAAACTGTTGTTTACTTTGCAAGTGTCCCGTTCCAGGGTCCTGTGGCCATAGCACATCTGGGTTTCGTTTTGAATACCATATCTCAAAGAACTTCTCATTGGAGGGTATTTCTTACTGCAGTCACTGAAAGAGAATTTCTCCAATGTAGTCTGAAAAGAAAACAATAGTTCATTGTAAAAAAATCATAAGAGAAACCTCGGAATTCACGCCCAGCAATCACACATAGTGTAACTTCCTTCAATTCCTGCAATTGGGATTACGTGATATGTATTCTGAAATCTCAGATACAGCTCGTGGTTCGTCGAGTTTACAAGTTAATTTATTTAAGTTGTGTTGTGGTTTACAGTGAATATTTAACTGGATTGTGAGAATGGTTTTTGGTAGTACTCCTGCTTTCTAATATGCAAGAGCGAGACGGCAGATGCATGGTCTAAAAAGGATGTTTGTTACTGCTCGTTCTCATTTAGCTCCTGTAGCTAGCTCATAGCTGTGCAACACATACGTGTCCTAATTGTGCAATCATATACCATACTCGTCCACGCGCGTTATTATTTAAGATCAGTAAAGATCATCATCATCCCCTACATCATAAAATACATAACATGGATCAAACGTCCGTTCCGACGGATGCTCTGAGTAATTCTGAAGCCAGTGAACTCCACACCGAAGGTGCCCAACCGTCGATCGTATATCATCGTCTATTTTCGTAACCATTCGTTTTTTAGACGACTGGTTACGGAAATAGACGAGTTGAACGGTGACTGTTGCCACTTTACTAAGGTACCTATTACCCAACTGACTTCTGTTGAAACACCTCAAAACCAAATATAACCGCCTATACTAACGACATCAAATATTACAATAATAGTAGATACTATTTTAATTTAACTTTGTTTTTCTTGATTGAATGATTGCCGCGGAATCTTGGAAGAAGCAATTAATTCACTTCTCGACATCCGATCTAGCTTAACCTCGGCAAATAGACTCGTTGTCAATAACAATGTAATCGATCAACTTTTGGAGGGTTAAATGGTTTCCGGGGCGGCGGTACTCATATCCGCCTCCCAAATTTAATATAATCACTGCAGCGATGGCGCGTTTTATAACTTTTGTCTCGGATTGCTCGTGATATTTTAATGACCGTTTTGAATATTTTCCGCCAACCTTAAAAAAAATCATACCTCCGAATTTTAATATGGAGGCATACAAACTGATCATAGTTCTATATAGTCAATGAATTCACCTATCTTTGGTTGTTTATCACATATACATAGGATTTATAAAAATAATATTATAAAATCGAAACATTCAAAACGGAACTATTCTCAGTACTGCCTCCCTTTAAACTCGCCTAATAAGTTCAAATTTCCCTCCACATTGAATATTTTCTATTAGGATTCTTTTAAATGGTCTAATTCATAATTACAATCTAAAAATCGAAAAATGGTGACACTTTTAATAACAATAAAATGAAATCTTTAAGACTCGCCAAAAATAGCTGTTGTACAGCAAGCAGATACATCTATTATCTTAAATCCACAATACCAACTAACTCGATTATTTTTTTATTTATAGAAAATATTGCATTTTCAAAAACACACGACGATCGGAAAAAAATGTCAAAAACATAACCATAAAACTTTGTTTTATCAATAATCAGTGAAATTTTAAGTTTGAAACACGTTGAAATAGTTGAATGCATTACTCATTTAATTATTATAACACTGGTACACAAATTTGTTATAAATATCCACTAAAATACGATAAAAAAGCCGAATTTTAAACTGACAGGTCCAGAACGTAACATTGTGATTTGCAGCGAAAATAATCGATCTAGAAATTTCCATAATTAAATCACAGAAACAAAGAATTGAGACATCTCTGGAGAAAGCGCTAAAGGATATTGTCAACTACGCGATTATGCAAATTACAGATCGCGGGAGTTTTCGAAAATATTTAAATAAAATTTTTAGTGCGTCAAGGGAGAATTTGCCGTAATTCGTCTACTTTGAGCAATCTTAGCTTTTGTAAATGGTGCCGAAATACGACAAAAAGCGTTCCAGTGGATAATGTCTCTATAATCCAATTGGGACTTAATGCCGTTGATGGAGTTGTCGACTCCAGTTCATGGGTAAAAAGGTTCAATAATTATTCTCAGACCAACCAAAAAAAATAATTTAAAATAGACGAATTACAGTAAAAATTATGTTTTTTAAAGTAAAAATTATGTTTTTTACAGCAATTTTTTTTTACACGAACAATCAAACTTATTCATTCCCATTTGCCCCAGGCAAAGTAAGAAAATGAACTGTACCTTGAGAAGTTGGTCGCTGGCGTTGCCATTCGCACTGGTAGATCCCCAACCAATTACTATCG
Organism: Limnephilus lunatus; assembly: GCA_917563855.2. Lineage (NCBI taxonomy): Eukaryota > Metazoa > Arthropoda > Insecta > Trichoptera > Limnephilidae > Limnephilus > Limnephilus lunatus. The sequence goes on along the minus strand of OU830595.1, from coordinate 23,929,560 downwards.
CCTTGTCGTCATTTATTTCTTCTCCCGTGTGGAGGCAAGCTGGCCTAACTTGCCGCGAAAAAGGCACCCTGGAAGCAAAATACCATTTTAATCAAATCTAATTAAAGGGTGATGGAACATGTGATCAACGACAAACTGCACCGGCGGAACCGCTCGTGCGGTGATCTTCTCGCGTATGTGACGCATGTTTGGGGGCGGTGCCTGGAACGTTTCGGTGACCTTTGACCGGGTTAGGCCTTTGACCGGGTTTGGCACCGAGGACTTGTCAACTAACTGCCTTATGTCAACAGATTGCCCACTTTTTGTGGGAGCGGTCGATTCAGACGGTATCCGATGGTTTCACCTCTTCTTCACATTCGATCAATGCTGGCGTCCCATAGGGATTGGTTCCGACTCCGACTTGGTTTTTGTTGCACATAAATGATCTTTTGTCATGTGCACCAATTCATTGTTACGCAGATGACAGTACAGTCCATGATAGGTTTTTGTTTGATAAGCCCCCAAAGGGCTCATAAACTCCAACGGCTCGAAAGGCTTTGAAGCAAAGAATGGACGGTTACCTCGAGAATGTTTTCTCTAGGGGTAAAAATAATCTTGTTGAATTCAATGTTTCAAAGACCCAATCATCTGATTACGTCTAAAAGGGATCGACGGGATCGAAATGAAAATCTAGTCTCATTCAACGGAAGCAATCTTCCGAACAGGCCCTTTATTGATATGCTTGGTGTAACTCTAACAGTCTTACTCATAATCACAAAATAAGATACAACCACGAGACCAAGTCCGGGGTAGGTAAAATTTTTACTCAACATGGTGGGTGTTTTCTTACCCCGTCGCTGTACGGGAGATGTAGTAGCTGTCAGAATTTAAACCACCCGGTCACCAGGGTTAACTCAGTACCACGGCGTTCTAACTTTCGAAATGGCAAACTTTTATGAGAATCTTGACCTTTTGAATGGAGCATTGGCAAATATTGACCGTATTCGCGGCATTCGTGCAAAAAAAAAGGAGATTTTAGGTTTAAATATAGATTTACAAAATTTAACGTTGGACGTTTAATTGCCTTGGTACGATGATAAACGGGGTGGCAAAGTATCAACCGATCTCCAAGTTCTCTGTGCCATACGGTAATGGGATAGAAACATAGACATACAAATATAATGTCCATGGGTAGAAACGAGTGTTTATAATTGCATTCTTGTGAAACAAATCAGCAAAATCGATAACCAAGCAGGCTTTAATATTATTTTTTTTATAACACTCATTTCAACGTCACCCCGATTCTTATTACGCCTACTAATTTTTGTTTCCTCATCCGAATTACTGATTACATTACATTATTAGTTATTTTTAAACGACTTCGAAAAGGAGGAGGTTATCAATTCGACTTTTTTAAATTTTTTTAAAAATATTTTTTTATTTTTTAATGTTTGTTAACTCAGAACTTTCGATTGGGTGAACCGATATTGATGATTCTTTTTTATTAAAAAGCTGGTACTTCCCGTATGGTCCCATTTTAATTTGGTCTAGTTCTGACAGTGGGATCTATGAGAAAACCATATATGTCTTAAATATGCAATAAGTATGTGCGCGACAAATGGACGAATAACTCAATATTACGCCAACAGATTTCGATGATTCTTTTTTTAAAGTAAAACTTCTTTACGCACGCTCGTCACTAAAAATCAAAAAATAAACAAAAATTTTAACAAAACAAAAAACGACTTAAAAAAATGCACTAAAAAGTTAAAAAATAATTTCGTACGATTGTTATTTTTGGAGTCGGTGTCAGCCAAGATCTCCACATCCCACCTATAGGTAGTTAATGTATGTAGTTACCTAAGTTACCTTGGCTGACAACACCGTCGAATAATATTTTGACGTATAAATAAACGTGAAGTTGGCAACACGCCACGAAATACCAAATTGACCGCGTTTTTCAGTTTTGGAGCTGAGTGTTGCTACCGTAAAAAAATCATAACCCATAATCCAGCTGTCGAGCAATATTATGAAGATGAGTAAAGATTTTTACTCTGAGCGGTGTAGTGTATCCCCCTGTGTAGCTACCGCGACTCTACAGAGTCGTGGTACGGTTTCATTATGAGTAAGGCTGAAAGTGAACAGCTCAGGTACATATAAGGGCTCTATCGAAGCCAGAGTAAAGTTAGCCTCTCAAAAACTGGGCGTACTGTACAGGGCCCGCAGGTGCTTTAATAGACACACTTTAATAAACACAACTGCTACCCTGTATAAATCACAAGTGCGCCCCATGGTTGAATTTAGTAGCTACCTCTGGTCTGGAGCTCCAAAATACCTGAAAAATAATATCGACTCTGTGTAGAAACGGGCGGTCCGTTTGATAGATTCTCCCATCCTAACAAACGGATTGCAATCTTGCGAGTACTGGCGTCGGGTGGGAATGCTATCCTTTTTCTACCGGTATTTAAATGGAAGATGCTGTGAGGAACTAGCATCATTGTCCCCTCGGCACCGGTGCATAGTCGGGAAATACGTAAACACATAGATCACGGAAACAACGGTGTATAGTCGGGAAATACGCCAAACGCGTGCCCAACATATGTAAACGGTTGACATTTGTCACATGAGAACGGGTCGCTTCTTCGAATCCTTCTTGTGTTCAACAGCTCGGCTGTGGAATGATTTGCCGGCCTCTTTGTTTTCTCCTTCCTATAACATGGGTCTCTTCAAGACTAATGTCCATTCCTTCCTCTCCTCAAAAAGACACTCCAGCACAGTTTGAAATTATACGTAAACTAGCATTTAAAAACCCGCTCCGCAGGTTTTTGCTGCCAGGCCCTGCGGGCGGCTTTTGCTTTGACTTCACCCAATTTAAGTGTTGGTGTCCATTTTATAAAAAACCGGTTTCTCGGAAAAATTTGCACAGGAGATCCAGTGACAGCTAGTAACCGTGACAAAGTAATCGCGACAGGCGATGATGTCATAAATAATATATAGATGTATGGAATCAATATTCACAACTGCCAGATAAAATAATAATCATATTACCACCAATCTATCCATACCCGGAGAGATTCACGAAATTACAAATCCAATAGTACCTATCTACTTACGCCTGCCAGCCGATGCTCCTTACGTACATTGCTATTATTGGCTACTTGCTTGAATTCGGTTCGATTACAAAAGTAGCATTTTGTCAAACTACAAGAACGAAGATGATTTTGCGTGGCGAATTTGAAGTGGCGGTGTCAGAGATATATAAAAAGGCGGGTTCTTAAATTTCAATCGTACTAGGCTATTAATTACGTCAGATGTAAGGTTTGAAGTTGTGTTACTGCTAGGGCCTCGACATCTAAACTTACAAATATTCTGCGGCTTATCAAGGATTGAGATTGGTTGATTAAGCCCGCTTAAATTTGAGCGAGGAATGATGTACCTACTTAGCGAGGACATGTATTGACTGCTTTACCATTGCAATACTTACTTTCTGTCCAGTTTTATCAAAGCGATATCGTTGTATTTGGCTGGTCGCTTGTGGTCCGGGTGCGGTACTCGTTCTATCACGGTGTACATGTGTTCTTCCTGTGATTGCTCGTCAGTGTCCAATCTACCGAGTCTCACGTGTGACACCTCGCTGAAAAAATACCGGCATCACATTTATAATATATTTAGATAAGATACAAGTGAAAAAACTGGTTCAACGGTGTTGAAGGGGGCCCCACCAAATCTCTATTTCACGAATTTAGTTGACCGTTAAGCATCGTAATTTAAAAAAAAATTAATTAAAATGTAATTTAGTTGACCGTTAACCATCGTAATTTTTAAAAAATTTAATTAAAATGTAATAAGTATTTTGGTATGCATTTTTGTTACAGCTGTTTCGACTTGTAAGGTGGTCATTTTCAAACTGTGGTAAAGCCACATTCGGACGACTTATTTATAATATTTTAAATGTCAAATTTTTGAAGGTGTCTAAATTGATTTATTACCGGTTAAACCAATTTGCAGAGACACTAATTGAAAGCATAATTATATGGGGTTCGGAATCTGTTTCCCCTCGCACTAAATGTTAAGGTTTTCTAAATTGTTCTATAATGACGTTACTGCTATGACTCCGATGACTACACATTTTTTGTACTGAATCTGACATCTGTCAACCACCGGTCTAGGCAGCTCTATAATTAAAATGACCCCCTCTCCTGTTTTCGTCGGAGGGGGGGGGGGGGGGGGTGCATAAATTTTCGTATATCACGTCAGGAGCGGTTGTGGCGTAAGATTGATGTGTATTGGCTATGATTGATCTGCTCTTAACACTCCGACACACGCGCGTCATCTCACAGATGACCGGTTCTGTTTTTTCGTCATAAGTTTGATGAAGGGAGGGGAGCCTGGTCCCCCGCCCTAGTATTCCTCAAGCTCGCCTAGCTCGACAGTTCTGCAAAATTTCGAAAAAACAATTATATATTCTCTTTTGACAAATAAGTGAACAGTCATCTGACAGATGACACGCGTGTATTTATGTCTCACTAGGGGCGCGTGTATTGGAGTGTTAAACCGCGGTCTGAAGGGATTTTATGGAGAGTGATATTTGGCGTGCTATGATATTTTCAGCTGTATTTGAACTGGGCTTAAAGGAACAGTAGTACAAACTAGGCTATTCAGTTGCAGTTCACGCGACTGTAAGGTACCATCAATTCGCGCAAACATATTGTAAGTAACATTGCATTTCAAAATCATCAGTTGTGAAACAAAAAAATATGCTGTACCTTCCTAATCCGATGGTTAGACAATGTGCTGCAGTCAAGACCCACTGGTCACTGATTAGGGTTCCACCACAATGCCAAAAAACGGTGAAGGGACTTGTTCGGGTTCCCAGGGCAGCCTGTAAACACATATTTTTTTAATACTGAAATGAACATTTGGCTAAGCTGAGCTTATTAAAAATTTTGATACCTCTGGGGTTTCAAAAGTAATAATCATAATAATAATATTTTGATGATTTTCGTTTTTAATGTAGGTATTGTTGTATGTAATTAATTAATAATGTATTGCTGTTTTTATGTTGCTCAACTTGATATTTAAATATAAATATATATAGATATATATATATATATATATATATTATCCTATTCCACATCACAATGTTATTTTGTGTATTATATGTGTATTTGTGTATGTTGTTGCTACGCTAATGCGTTTATGATTATTTAATTTGTGGTTGTAACTAATCTGTAGAACTAATCGCCCGATGACAAGCTACTTGCAGTAGCTTAGCGGGTAATAAATTCCAATTGTATGCAATTTTTACGGCTTCCGTGGTCGAGGGGCGAGACTCTCGACTAGCGATCCGGAGGTCGCGGGTTCAAATCACTATTCTATTCTATTCGATTGACCTTTGTTCACCAAATTTAATAATTTAAAATACTAAAAAAGTATGTTTTAATATACTTTCAGTTTAATTTATTGACAAATTACAAAAGGAAGAAGGTCATGCCATCTCTCGACTCGGCGCAATTTGGTTTGTTCTCTTTTCCGTACCGCGCGTCTTCATCCCGTGACAAAATATCCCTCGACATAATATCCCAAGGACAAAATATAGTATGGACAAAACATCCCCCAACAAGAAAAGAAGGAGACAGAGCAAGGAAATATCATGTTTGATTTAAATTTTAAATTTGGCGCCGGAGGGTTTTGTAGGGTTAGGTTAGGTAAGGTTAGGTAAGGTTAGGTAAGGTTAGAAAAGGTTAGAAAAGGTTAGTTAAGGTTAGGTAAGGTTAGGTTAGGTTAGTTGGCGCCGAAAGATTTTATTGGGTTAGGTTAGGTAAGGCTAGGTTAGGTTAGGTACAAATTTTTAATTTGGCGATGAAAGGTTTTGTTGGGTTAGGTTAGGTTAGGTTACGTTAGGTTAACGTAGATAAGGTAAGGTTAGGTTTTTTTGGGTTAGGTTAGGTTAGGATATTTTGTCGGGGATATTTTGTCGGTGGATGTTTTGTCCGTTAGGTATTTTATCGGGGATATCTTGTCGGTGTATGTTTTGTCCGTAAGATATTTTGTCGGTGGATGTTTTTTTCCGCAAGATATTTAGTCGGGGATATTTTGTCCGTAATATATTTTGTCGTGAGATGTGTTGTCCGTTAGATATTTTGTCAGGGGATGTTTTGTCCGTAAGATATTTTGTTGGGGGATGTTTTGTCCATAAGACATTTTGTCGGGGGATGTTTTGTCCGTAAGACATTTTGTGTTGTATGTCTGTAACCTATAGGGGGGGGGGGGGTACATGTGGAAATCCAATTTTTTTATTACGACCTATTTACACGGAAATCGAGAATGGTATCCATGTAAACGGATTTTGCATCTCGAACTCTTTAGTTAGGTTTTAACCAACGATTGATTTTGCGTTAGAGCCCCAAATAATAGTTATACGCGGAACAATCAATTTCACAGAACTTTGCAACATTTGGTATGCAACTCAAATGTAAAGCTTCACTCGGTAGACGATGAATCTGCAACTCGTTATTTAATTTATAGTTGTATTCTGAACACAAAACTAGTTTGTATGCGGTGAATTAAAACTACACTCAGAACATGAAAATGGTTTTTCTTTGATCCTGGCTTTAAATAAGTAGTCTGCAACTAGAATTTAAAAATGCACATCGAATCAGAGAATGTTTTCTTCGAAATGTGTCGGCAAAATCAACTGGAATTTTATATTCGGAACCCAACTGGAATTTTACATTCAGAACACAGACCGTAAGTGAACGCAATAATATTTTAATCAATAATTATGACATTATTTGTTTTCCGAAACATGGCTGAACTCAACATTGGAGGTTATTATCCACCACTTACCCGCCCTGGTATAAGTAACAGATGGTTACTCCTTCAAGGCTCTCGCAAGGACTCTAATTTTTTTGAAAGAACGAAGCTACATTTAGTTTAGAAAGAATTTAGACCTCCAATGTCCCTGCATACGTTGTTAGCAAGCAGTATGCAAGTGCTTAGCGGGAAATACAAGATACAATATGTGTTAGTATTACAAAATGGTGAAAGGCAAAGGCTGAACTCAACAGTATTTAGTGAAGAATTGTTTGATGATAGATATGTGATATTTAGAAGAGATCGCGAGTCAACCAAATCTTTGCCTAAAGAAGGTGGCGGAGTTCTAGCCGCCGTTTCTAAAAACTTCTTGTGTCAAGAAAAATGGAGTGGGAGAGTGACAATGAAGATTTGTGGCTTGTAATTAAGTCTCGTTCCAACTCACTCATCTTTATATTCATCCTCTATATTCATCCTAGATAATTACTTCACCATGTTATTCACCGTTGATAATTATTGTAAACATATTGAAAAATTACAGGATCTGTATTTAAAGTTTTCAATTTCCAATTCGCAGTTTATTTTTGTTGGTGATTTTAATTTTCCCGAAATTAAATGGTTACCTGACAATTCATTCAAAAATAATTTACTTTCCCCTTCTAATTATAAAAGCATGAAAGCACACAGTCTTGTCAATCTCTCATGAATTTGCAATTTGTATCAATTTAATTATGTACTAAATAGAAATGAAAATTTATTGGATCTTGTTTTTTCTGATAAAGTTTACATTGATATACATATAGCACCAGGCTTAACCTAATTGGATCAATATCATACATTATTTAAAATTATAGTGAAACAGAATAAAGATCAATTCTTAGAAATGAATAGAAGTGATTCAAAATATAACTTCAGGAAGGGAAACTTTGATGAATGTCGACAGGATCTATTGTCTGTTAATTGGATAACTCTTTTTAAAAATAAAATGTGAATAACATGGTAATCTTATTTTATGAAAAATTGTGGGAAATAATTGACAAATACTTAAAAAAAATATGGTACTAAAACAAAAAAATCAATATTCTGTCTTGTTTAATCAGCAATTGATTGCTCTTCTTAAGTAAAAAACAAAGTTAGACTTAAGGTAAAAAAAAAAACATGGTTACGAGTCAGATTTTAGGGAATTCTCTTATTTAAGGAAATTTACAAAAAAAATACGAAGCGAATGTTATAAATCATAAAACAACTCTGTCGAAAGTGGTCTGCAAGATAACGTAAAGTTATTCCGGTCATACTCAAAATCATTACGAAAAACTAATTGTGTTCCTAAAGTAATGCATCTTGACGATATTTCCGCAAATGACGGTGAAAATATAGCAAACATATTCTCTAAATATTTTTCATCTGTTTATACCAAGTCGGAATCATCTACTAATGATTCAATGCCAAACATAACTGAACATAATTAAAGCAATTTGGGTAAAATACATATAAGTGCAGATGAAATAAAATATTTTTTGAGTAAAATAGATTCCAATAAGGACCCAGGATCTGATAATATTCCTCCTTTCTTTGTTAGTTGCTGTGCAGACTCTTTATGTTTACCGCTTTTTATCATTTTGAATGCATCCCTTACCACGGGAACTTTTCCCGATCTGTGGAAAAAAGCACATGTGGTACCAGTATTAAAATCGGGAGACCAATCTTTAATAAAAAAATATAGGCCAATCAGTATACTATCCTGTTTTGCTAAGTTTTTTGAATCTCTGATATATAAAAATATTTTTTCACATTTTAAGCCCCTTCTCTGCACTAGGCAACATGGGTTTGTTCCTCAAAGATCAATCAACTCAAATCTTTTGGAACTTTGTAATTATGTTTGTAATTCTTTTAATGATAGATTACAAGTAGATACAATTTATACTGATTTCCAAAAAGCTTTTGATAAAGTTAACCACTCCATCTTACTAAAAAAACTTGAACAAATTGGAAAACATGGAGACCTATTACGCTGGGTGAAATCATATTTGTATAACAGAACTCAATTAGTTCTTATTAATGGATACAAATCATCCCCTATAGTTGTAACTTCTGGTGTACCACAGGGTTCAAATCTTGACCCCCTGCTTTTTCTTATATTCATAAATGACCTTGGCTCGAAATTAAACTGTGATTATGCTTTTTTCGCCGATGATCTTAAATTTTTTCGTAAAATTAAGTCTGTTACCGATCATCAGCTGCTACAAAATGACCTCGACTCACTCAATAACTGGTGTACTGTCAATGATATGCACTTAAATGTTGAAAAATGTTACAATTTAAGCTTTACTAGAAATATAATTATAAAGGATTTTTCTTATGTTATCAATGAAATCTTTGACGACCTCCGTAGTCCAGTGGCTAAGACTCTTGACTCACAATCCGGAGGTCGCGGGTTCGAACCCGGCGTGCGCAAAAAAATTTTATTTGATTAATTTGTGTTATTTCACAATTGATTCATTTAAAATAATATATAGTATATTTGCGGCACGTTCCAGAGTGAAAGATACTATCAGTATCGCCCTGGTGTAAGACCACCATTCAGAATTGAAACGTTGCTTGAAAATGGCTTTAGCCGTGTTTGGTGACCAGATCTGAATAGACAGGTACTTCCCAACCTTCCTCTTCCCCACCTCCTTCCCCTCCCAACTACCCTCAGCCTCACAACATACCCCAGAATGGGGATGCCATAGTCTCACTCGCTCCAGACGGGAGCAGTTGAGATTCTTGTGCGGTATTCACTGTAAAAAAAAATAAAATAATAATATTATTCTCAAAAAAGTTTATTCAATAAGGGATCTAGGAATCACTTTTGATTCTAAATTCATATTTGATGTACATATTAACATTAACTTCAAATCAATAAAAATGATGGGATTTATTCACAGAATATGTAAACCTTTCGAAGATCCTCGATCAATTCTAACTCTTTAAAATGCCTTAATTAGAAGTAAACTTGAATATGGAAGCCCTATTTGGAATCCACATTACTGCAAATATGAAAACATTGTAGAATCAGTTCAAAAAAAATTACTAAGAATGTTATCCTTCAAATGTGGACTACACGACCATCTCAGGTCATACGATGTACGTCGTAATTACTTCAAGATTGATACACTTAAAACTAGAAGGCAATTGACTGATCTAATATGTTTACACAAAATTATTCACCGCCATCTTGATACTACATTACGTCTTAACAGTATTAAAATTAATGTCCCCAATTCCCATTGCTTAAGACGCCATAACATTTTTCATATGAATACATTTAAAAATAATATCGACTACTTCAGCCCTCTGACCCAGATGAGTAGACTGTATAACAAAATAGAGTGCGCTGATGTGGATGTTTTCGTTGATAATTTGTACGGAATTAAAAAAAAAGTTCTGACGCTGTTAAAAGGTACTAACTAATTATATTGTGTAAATTGTCTCTCTATGCATGCTCGCGTATTTCATATGTCTTTTACCACTCATTGTAATGTATTTCTTGAGTGACCTTGTATATAATTCCGTATTTTTATTTGTGATGTTTTAATTTTTCTAATTGTATTTATTTGTATTTAATTGTATGTAATTGTAGATCTTTAAAATTGTGTAATAACTGAGTTTTATAACTGGATTGTTCTCACGTAAGTGTAAACATCTGTAAAAACCAGTATAAATAAATAAATAAACACCAAACTGGTTTAACTTAAATCTGTACCTGGCGAATTAAAACTACACTCAGAACATGAAAATGTTTTTTCTTTGATTCTGGCAGCACATAGTCTGCAACTAGAATTTTATAACTGCACTTCGAATAAGATAATGTTTTCATTCGAAATGTGTCAGTAGATGAATCCACAACTGGAAATTTAAATTCTCGACACAAAATTGGTTTAAATTAAGCCTGTATGCTGCGAATTAAAAGTACACACATAACATAAAAATGTTTTTTTTATTCTGGCAGCACATACAGAGTCTGCAACTAGAATTTTATTAAATGCACTTCGAATTAGACAATGTTTTCCTTCGAATTGTGTTAGCAGATTAATCCACAATTGGAATTTTACATTCTGAAAATGGTTTTCATATAAATTTTAATCTTTCCTTTCGACTAATAAGAAAAAAATATCTTTAAACTTTTGCCTGTCAACGTTTGCGCACAAAATTCCTGGTTCTTCTCATACATTTTAAATATTCCTTTTATTGGTTTTTTCTTTTACCCTTTTGCAAAAAAAAATTGTTCTAAAACCTAGATAAAATAATTTTTCCGACGTGGTTATTAGACCATTTTTGTTTCTTTATATTACAGTTTTGATATTGGAAATATAAATTGGCCAAAAGTAAACACCTGCGAATATTCGAACTAAAGTAAGTACTTAAAATAGAATAAACTTAAAATTTTAAATACAGATTTCATTTCTTAAAAAAAAGTTGTAATAAAACTTACTCTCACGCATGCATACAATTTTATTTTAAAATTAAATGTGTGGGACAATTTGCGTCTCCTGTGATTAGACGAGTTAAATTAAATCTGTAAGTGGCGAAATAACTATACTCAGAACATGAAAATGGTTTATCTTTGATTCTGGCAGCAAATATCATACAACTACATACAATCTGCAAATAGAATTTTATAACTGCACTTCGAATAATATAATGGTCTCTTTCGAAATGTATCAGCAGATGAATACACTACTGAACTTCAATCGTTAGATAATATTATTATTTTTTGCGAAAATTTGCCGCCCCCCTTAAAAGTGCCACCTGGGGCGGCCCGCCCCCCCCCCCCCCGCCCCCCTTACGCTACGCCACTGTTGTCAGTTTAAACGAGAATTTTTTGTCAACAACGCGAAATACATGTTTTTCAGATCATTCTAGATAATCGTATACACAAACGAATAGAGACATATCAGAAAAATGCTTTAAAGGATTTTATAAACTGCATTATTACACTGTGAATCACAGATCATGGGAGTTTTTGAAAATATTTAGGGAAAATTTGCTGTAATTCAGCAGCTAAGCAAACCCAGGTTTTGTAGGTGGTGCTGAAATTCACCAAAAGCGCTTCAGTGGTTAAAGAAAACGCTCTGTAGTAATTGGTTCTAACTTACCATGTGAGGGAACTCTCCAAATATGGCTTCAACTCCTCCAATGATCAGCGGTGTGGCTGTATGAGAACACTCGAATCCGCGGGCCCAACGAGTGTTGATGGTAAATCCGGCAGGCACACACGGGAATACACTTTCAGCTAAATCGATGCATTCTGAAAGTTTAGATTATACTACCATCATTTTCCTTTTATTGGTTGGCTCGCCAACAGAATATATCACATATAATTATTACATTAGATAATAATTTTAATATGGTTACGGTGATAATTCCAATGAAAGGTGAGCACACCATTTATCACAACATTCTTAATTAGTTGTAATACATAATAAAAAAAATAAGTACATACATAAAACATAGATCAAAAATTACAAAATATATACACACATGAATATATACATACATTTATACACATATTATAGCTCTAGGTGATCATCAGGGATATGATCATCATCCTCATCATCATCATCATCATCATCATCATCATCATCATCATCATCATCGTCGTCGTCATCGTCATCGTCATCGTCATCGTCATCGTCATCGTCATCGTCATCGTCATCGTCATCGTCATCGTCATCGTCATCGTCATCGTCATCGTCATCGTCATCGTCATCGTCATCGTCATCGTCATCGTCATCGTCATCGTCGTCGTCGTCGTCATCGTCATCGTCATCGTCATCGTCATCGTCATCGTCATCGTCATCGTCATCGTCATCGTCATCGTCATCGTCATCGTCATCGTCATCGTCATCGTCATCGTCATCGTCATCGTCATCGTCATCGTCATCGTCATAGTCATCGTCATCGTCATCGTCATCGTCATCGTCATCGTCATCGTCATCGTCATCGTCATCGTCATCGTCATCGTCATCGTCATCGTCATCGTCATCGTCATCGTCATCGTCATCGTCATCGTCATCGTCATCGTCATCGTCATCGTCATCGTCATCGTCATCGTCATCGTCATCGTCAACGTCGTCGTCGTCGTCGTCGTCGTCGTCGTCGTCGTCGTCGTCGTCGTCGTCGTCGTCGTCGTCGTCGTCGTCGTCGTCGTCGTCGTCGTCGTCGTCGTCGTCGTCGTCGTCGTCGTCGTCGTCGTCGTCGTCGTCGTCGTCGTCGTCGTCGTCGTCGTCGTCGTCGTCGTCGTCGTCGTCGTCGTCGTCGGCGTCGTCGTCGTCTTCGTCGTCGTCGTCGTCGTCGTCGTCGTCGTCGTCGTAATCGTCATCGTCACAGTCATCGTCATCGTCATTGTAATCGTAATTGTCATCGTCACAGTCATCGTCCTTGTCGTCGGCGTCGTCGTCGTCGTCATCGTCGTCGTCGTCGTCGTAATCGTCATCGTCACAGTCATCGTCATCGTCATTGTAATCGTAATTGTCATCGTCACAGTCATCGTCCTCGTCGTCGTCGTCGTCATCATCATCATCCAAAACTGAGATCCAGTGAGAGCTAGTCACTCGTCATTAGTACTTACGCCTACCAGGCGATTCTCCTCATGTAAAATCTTAACGTAAGTGAACGTGGTTGACCGGATATCAGAAGGACGCGGGTTCAAGTCCCGTCGGCGGTATTTATCTTTTCTTGGGAGATTTTTTCGTTTAATTTAACTAACCCGACGTTGTTTTATATATTAAGATTAGTGTATCTTTTTGTTACTAATAAAAAAAAGAACAAGTATGCTTTAAACCACACGACTGAAGTAAAAAATCACTAACTTATAACGGTAAATTTGTAAAAAATCATTACACGGACAGCTGTAAGCGACCTGCGGACGTGTCGGACGAAAACACAAAAATTTATGTGAATCTATCCAAAATCACTTCAATAAACAGAATTAAAGCGCACAAACCCTTTCTCTCTTTGAGTGGCCATGTTATATAGTGCAGGCGCTTGGATTATGATGTAGTTTCCCGGGACTTGGGATGGAACCATAACAGTTTAGTTGACCCCGAGGTTACAGTATCCTTTCAACGCATGCCGGGTACCCGCTGTATATAATTTATTTATTTATTTACGGACAAATAGTCAATTAACAATATAACAATAACACGAATAACAAGCGTGCATAAAGGCCCGACCCGCCTAGCAATCGATCACCGTTCGCATCGATTACCGTTTGCATTACACTTTTCGTAACCTATCACCACTTTTTGTAACGCATTCACCAGCTTACCCCCAAGTCGAGCGTGCGTAAAGAAGTCTTACTCAAAAAATTAAAAAAATATATTTAGTCGGAGTATATGTATATATATTAGTAAATATATATTTTTTTATTTTTATTTTCTTTATCATTTTGTTTGTTACAGGTTAGTTTAACATGGTTTTTCGACTACAAAGCTAGGCAAAGCTAGCTATTATGGTAGTCGAGCTTCATAAGATGTTTAATTAAGTATAAAATGTTAAGCATAATCATTCATATAATATGTAGATGAAAGTAGAAACATATAGCGTACATATTAAGGAAAATATTCATTTAGGTACATGATCACATACAGGAAAGAAGTTAAAGTAGGTGAATCTTGTATCAATAAAAATATAATAGAATAACAAATAAAAATAAAGGTGACAAATAATAATATTTCAAGGATAATAGAAATAAAAATATATAAATCTTAGACCACAAAAAACAGAAGCAGGTATTCCTAGGCAGCGTATGAAATGGACGAACGATGTCAAAAAATATGAAAAAAAGCATCAGCGTAATATAATGTTTTGGTTGAAAATTAATTTAGAGATAAGTTTTTTTACTCGAGAAATATGAAAAAATAAGAACAGTTTTTCAGATGTGAGACATTCTTTATAGTATTTCCTTCCCAGAATAAATAACCAGTTTATTGTGTCGGGATATTTTGTCGCGGGATGAAAACGCGCGGTATTTTAAAATAGTTATAGTCCTTGTTGTACTTACTGTCCCAAGCTTTCCTGCCCGTTTTCATGACTTTCACCGCGGACTCTTTTATAGGCGTATTTAGGCACATGTCTCGCTGGGGATTGGAGGACCTCATCAACGGCCTCCTGACCCTAACGGGACAGCAAACTATGGGTACGACTCCAATGAAGTGACATATCTGAAATTACACCAAAACAATTTATTTGATTTTATTTGTTCATCAATTCCATTTTGAGCTTTTAACCACTGGAGCGCTTTTTGCCAAATATGGCAACATTTAAAATGCCTCGGATTGATTTGCTGCCATATTTTGCCAAATATTCCCTCGATTCTTTAAAACAAAAAAAATAATTTTTTAATGTTCCCGCGGTATAAACTTGATGTTATGTGGAAGCTAGAAGAGCCTTCTTCTACTTGTATTTAATAGATGTCAGTGTCCTCTAGTTTTTATTTATTTATTTATTTAAGGAACATAAACAGTCTTATATAGTCATACATAAGAGGATGGCAAAAAACAGACCAATTACTAATGTTCACAGATAGGTATTTAGAAACATAAAAGTAACTGAATGTAAACTAGAACATTTAAGAAAAAACAAAAAAAAAATTTAAAAAAGAACTAAGCAGCAATTTAAAAAAAAAATAATAATACATATGCAAGTTCAACAAGTGATAAACATGTAATAAACAACAATAAAATAAATTCGATAACAACTATTCTTAAACAGACTGCGAAATAGGTAATTGGATTGGGACGGGTAAGGGGAGGAGAGGGATAAGGGAAAGTTGCCACGCAAGTAATAAAAAAATATTAGGTACAATTATTCAATCGTCATGAATATCTGTTAGGTATGTGTTATCGCACCTAGAATGTGATACAATGAAATTCTTAATTTTACGGAATAATCATGTTTGCAAAAAACGGAATTTCCCAAAGCAGAAAACAGGAGTCAGCTGTCAAAATGCCTACACGGAAAATGATTTTTTACGTGCAGGCATTTTGTAAAATATAGGCAGTAGCTTTTTCTAACACATTTGTATACCAGTGTAATAAATAATAATAGAATTAATAATGCTTTCAACGTGTTTCAACATGCTTCAAACTTAAAAATAAGGAGAATACTAATTGAAATACAACTTTTTGGTGGATATGTCATGTGGTTATGTGGACTGTGTTTAACAATGGATTATTTTCAATAAATAAAGCAATAATTGAGGCTAGTTGGTATTATGATTTAAAAATAATGAACGATTCTATTTGACATGTTACAGTTATTTTTGGTGAGTACCATAATTTGTGTCAAAAGTTTTTTCAAAGAAAACAAAACACCTTACAACTTATCAAAATTCAGTTTTCTTGTACATATTTGAAGATTATGATCATCGATTAGATCATTTAAAAGAAACTTCACAGAAAATAGTTAACGTGAACGTAAAATTCAACTTCCTGCCCGAGTTTGTAGTTAGAAAATCCTGAGAATATTTCCGTTTAAAATGTTAACGGTTTTTGTTATAATTTTTTTATGAATCCTTAAAAATACGGGATAATTATTTAAACATACTTGAATTCATTGGCTATTACGTCACATCAAGCATAAATATTACAGGACAACCTCACGATGATGCCTCTATTAGAATACACACATGTTTAAATTCCAATGAATATTGCCAGTGTCCTTACATTGAGCGCACTACACAGATGAAATACCTCGGCCTCACCATTGATCCATATCTCAAATGGAATCTTCACTCTCAAATAGTTGCAAACAAAATAAGATAAACAATGCATTTTTTCAGAACAATACGAAACTTTCTCGACTTGATTTATTTTGCAGTCTGTCAATCTATTATTGAGTATGGCATCATAGCATGGGGAGGTGGCACTGCATCTGCACTAGACCCAATCATTAAGATGGTACTCAACCCTAAGAAAAAATCCATTACAGGCGGGGCTACAGGCGTGGCCTACGGCCGGGCGTTACCGGCTAAATACTCACGGCACGGGTGATTGACAAACAGCGTTGCTGGCTGCGTTTAAATATCGCACAGTGCGACAGTTCTCAATTTAACCTGGACAAATTTTAGTAAATTTCTGCAACATTATTGTTAGCAGTAATTATGTAATCAAATAATTTAAATAACTAGCCGTACCTACAACAACAATAAGAGATCTCAAGTAATCCTAAATCACATTTCCTTCCTTAAGTTATTAATATTTTATTTATGAAGTAATTCATATACGATAAATATATAGTAATATATTTTTCAAACTGGTAATACATATATTATATCTTGTGGAATTTCATAGTAATGAGATTAAAAATAAAACAAATTTTAAGTTCGTTTAACTTTTATTTTATAGACTGGACCCGGGACCGGTAACGGTCATCTTCAAACTGGTACAGGAAAATAATTTTTAAGAGATTCTTGCGTGTGCAGTGGCGAACATTTAGGAATATAAAACAGATATGTATAATATGTATCAGAAAAAAATTTCCACCAATGAACTTCTTATAAAACTTATATAAATAAAAACTTTTTTATCTGCCATAGTTTACCCAATAATAATGGGATTGTTACAAAGAAAATAATTATTTTCGAAAATTATTTTTGAGGTTGAATTTTATTTTGCGGCGGGAATTTGAAAAAAATTACAAAGTATATGACAAATTTAAAAAGCTTTAAAACGATGTATTCACATTGCTAACCTAAATCCTTCATGCCAAATAAGTGATGGTATATAGACATTTATATAAGTTGTAAGTCATATGTTGTAACCAAGATAATATAATTAAAAGTGAATACACGTTATAATATTGAATAATAGTATGTATTTAGAATTAAATAATTTTTACGGAAAATAAATAAAATATAATAGGTATGTAAATTTATAACATTATTTCTATAAATTTTGTTTGCAGATTCTACCTAAAAACAGTTAAAATCCATGATTAATTTAATCACGCCGAGATCAGATTGCACCGGATTGATAAGTTTTGCTTGCGAACCTTCTGCTTCTGCGTCGTTTTGAAGGATTAAATGCTCTGCGTTCACCTGTAGCATTTCACAGTCATTTCGTTGGCTTTGTGTTGGTTTCGTAATGGAAGTGCGTGTCTTGGTACTTTTCTTACTTTTTCAAAGTCGGCTCGATTGCAGTCATCAATCATGGCAGTTCCATGTTTGTTGACTCTGCCTTCTTTTAATGCCGCATCTCTTTCTTCGGCAGCTGCCAACGCCATACAGTCAACAGAAGTTTGCTGCCAATTCTGAGATACTTCTGAATGTATTTTCGTATACAGCTTTGAAGACATTGTTGGTACGTCAACTGCTGCTAAAAACTCCTCTAACTGGTACTGTCCCCCGCCAATTGCGATAATTCCAGACACCGCACTCCTGTTAATATCCAAAGGTGCAAAATCTTCGTCAGTCGAAAGGATCTTTTGAAAATTGCATTTAATTGTGAATTTAGACATGAGACCGGTCCTTTTTTCTGACTGTTGACTATATATTTTGAGTTTTTTTATATAAACATTAATCACATTAATCAATCTAGATATCATATCACTAAACATATATACATTAATCAATCTACGGCCTTCAATCAGCATCTCAGTCTTTAACGTTTGACAAACTTCCACCTGAAAGAAAAAAAAATCCAGTGTGAAATGATGATAAAACGTTTTGTACCTCTTCAATATTTTAATTAATAGTATACTGTAAATATAAGTGAAAATAAAACAATTGGAAACATCTATGTTTCTCAATAATTTGTTTCTACATACCTCATATGGAATTGAGCAGGGATCAACGTCAATATCATGAGTGCTAAGATCGAAAGTTGGTGAATTCCAGGCGTTCATTTCTGGAACAATCTCTTGATTATCCTGAAAGAAGATACTTTCTTGTTAGCTTTATAAGTAAGTAAATACGGTAATTAAAGTAAATATATTGATAATATGTTGGAAAAACCGAACATCAAACTCCATTAAAAAATTCGGCGGCCTTCTTGAATTTCTGACGAAACTAACAAAGAGCCACCTGCAAGGTAAACTCGCGGTAGTTGATTCCTAGTATTGGGTTAGTCTTATTTTCATTGTGTTAACAAATTAACATTATGTATAATTAAATGAAGACAATATCAGCGAAACTCAATCGAAAATCTGGAGACAGAAAAATCAGAAAAAGATATTGGTTCCACTGGGACAGCCAATAATATGTGCGTTAAGAAAATGAAGATAATGTTGGTAGTTCTTAGTCGAAGTATCATACAGTTAAAAGTGACCGAATTGGAAATGGGTTCCATAGCTCAGTTGTAGAGCTCTTGTCATGTCAACAAAAGGGTCCTGGGTTCGTGTCTCAGTGGAACCAATATCTTTTTCTGATTTTTCTGTCTCCAGATTTTCGATTGAGTTTCACTAGTATTGTCTTCATTTAATTAAATATTATAATTTGAGATTTTACTCATAAATTAAAAAATAAAAATGAACATAAAGTGTTCTTACTTCAAGGTTTGGGTTGGAAACGGCATTCAAGCCAGTGCCGCAAGAACTAGAGCCAGCAAATAGAGAACAGGACCGAATAATTTCAGGTTCATTATTCTCTGGTAGGTATATGCTGAAAAATAATATCGGTTTTTTGCAGTGTTTTTTTTATGACGCTCATTTAATCTCATAAATGTAATATTATTTAATCTTTAAAACTTGCGGAAAAATTACCAAGTTGAGTGAGGATATAGAGTTTAACAAAAATGGCGTATTTTCTTTATTAGATGCGATATTGTCTTGATGATGCCCCACGGAATTTTGCCTGTAATCAAAAACACACATATACATAATAATAATAATTGGACAATTTGTAGAGCGCCGTTTTTGTGAAAAAATCACCTCAAGGGTGATTATATATATATAAATACAGGCTATGGCTAGCAGGCCAGGCTGTCCCATGCTTACAGATGTAACAGGACGTGCCCGACAGACTTTCACCCGACAGACTTTGTTGTGTATTTACTTGCCACGGCAGAATAATAATAAAATCATTTATGTAGGTGCCGCTCTAACTTGCAGATTACCTGCTATGTCTATTCTATAGTGTGCGGTCTACCTGCCTATGTTTGAAGATATTGGTCTAGACAAACAGTATTATATTTTATTTCCAAAACGTAATAGTCATTTGAATAATAACTATTACTGTAAACTGCTGTAATTTACAGGTAGACCGAACACTAAAGCGGCACCATTTATTTGACATATTTTTAGATAATTACCTACACATCTTACTTTTTTACTTAATTCTATTGACAAAGGGGTAATTACTCAGCTACATTTTCCAGATTTCTCCTGAAATACAGGTGGCTTTAAGCAATGCCTCTAATATAATAGGTTTTATACGATAATTAAAATGAACAAAAAAAAAAAAAATTAAAGCGTATAAAATTAAAATTCAAAATAAATAATCTAATATTTATTACAAACCTTCTCAATTCCAACAGTAGTTTGCCTCGTTGTCGTAATCTTCTTTTGTATATTCCTTTTATCCTGTTATTTCCCATATTTTACTGAAATATACGTTTATATTAGCTATGAGATTTATCTTGACTTGTGAATTTGAAAATCATTTTAACTAAGTGGATACAGTAACTCAGGGAGGTAATTATGCAACTCTATCTACAATAAATAATCTCAAGATCTACTTTACTGTACAATTTAAAAATACGAAGAATTGTTTCAAAATTCGAATGAATGTAACAAATCTTTGCATGGAAACAAAATGTCTACGTAGACTTTTTTTCTAAGCAAAAAATTTTTAGGATTTTGAAAATTTTACAAACGGTCACCTTGTATATTATCTTATACTACCACAGAACCGTGAAAAATCACGGAATAGGCTGAATTCCTGATAAATCAGTTCTTATTTAGAAATTTAAAGAAAAATGGCTTTCTATTGAAATTTTTATATAATAGGTAATTATAATCATTTCCTATTTCGAAAACGACACCTTAATTGAAAAAAAATTTGAGTTCATTGAAACAGATTTCACAAATGATGCACAAACTATCGAAATCTTGAGTATGCTTATAAAAAAATTAAATATCCCATCTTTAATATCATATCAAATAAAATGTATTAACTTACGCTGGGGTTTGAAAAAAGTTATTAATCGCTCGTCCACAGAGGTCAGGTAAACTTCCAAATTAAAATCCAAAATGGCGACCTTAAAGTTTTATTCCTCCAAACCGAGAAAAATGACACTTCTCGGAGTATGCTTTCGTAAATATACGACTGAACTGAACTGAAAATGTAAAAAAAAATAAACTGATGAAAATATTCCACTTCCAAAAAATGCTGTGGTCTATAGCTACATAAAATTATTAATAATTTGTAAAACAATACATTATTTATGATTACCTAATTCTATCTTCGTTATTAGTTTTTGGGGTGTTATGCCGTGTTGCGCTACCTCCTTCTTTAGCCGACGTTTCGGACAGCGTTGCAGTGTCCATCATCGGGGCAGATACGGCCGATCCGACAGATGCCGGATGCCCTGATGATGGACACTCCAACGCTGTCCGAAACGTCGGCTAAAGAAGGAGGTAGCGCAACACGGCATAACACCCCAAAAACTAGTAACTAAAATGCTTTTGGCCGTGAAAATCTAAAAACGTATCTACCTAATTCTACATTATGTTTGAGCAACAAAGTTCTACTACTATAATTATTTTTACTAGCGACACTATATTGCAAAGAAACTTATGATTTGAAAAAATAGGTCTAGGTACAAAACAAACTTTAAAACAATTGTAAAAAAAACATTATTGTCCATACGTTTTTAGATTTTCACGGCCAAAAACATTTTTGTTGTTTGTTTTTGGGGTGTTACACCACGTTGCGCTACCCCTTCTTTAGCCGACGTTTCGGATAGTGTTGCAGTGTCCACCATCAGGGCAGATCGGATCTTCCGGATCTGCCTGATAGTGGACACTGCAACGCTGTCCCAAACGTTGGCTAAAGAAGGAGGTAGCGCAACACGGCATAACACCCCAAAAACAAAAAATTATTGTCCATATTTTTCTGAAACTTTACCACTGTGTGTATTTTAAATTCAAATAAGTACTAAAAAAATAATATTATTTTAAAATGTGTAAACACACAAGAAATATTTCACTTACTTGTAGAAGGAGAAAAATTAAAATTAAACGAAATATTTCACTAATAGATTTTAAAAGTATTCGATTGATTAAATAAAAAAATACGTAAAAAAATCACTGTAGAGACCGGCCGGAAAGAATACGTCCTTGCTTGCCGAAACCCTTTCGGCAACTGAATAGCAATGGCTTAAGTGCTTCTCTTCCTGCATAGAAACATAATGGGGGGCAACGGCGTTTTGAAGTAACTACGGTTGGGTATCTCTTGTCAGGCCCGAAATTTGATTTTTCCAAGTGGTGGATTTTAATTAATTCTGATGAACATATGAATAAAATCTAAAATGTATTCAGATTAAACACCAGGGAATACATGAATTCATCGCATAGAAAAATAAAATTGATCATAACGCTAAAGTTGTAGTTGTACAACGTATTACAATTTTTTAAAGGCGTTGTACGTTAAAAAAACTGATGATGACATACTGTTTTTATTAATCTAAAATATAAATAACTCGCTTCCCTTGTGCGACATCATTTTTGTTTTTTTAATTTAATTACAATTTCGCCAAAATAAATTAAAATGTGAGCCTCGGGCAAAACCTCGATGACCGAGGTTGTGTCTCGCCTTAAGGCACAGAAAACCATTATAAAAATAATCCTTAGACTACCTCTAATTACAGACTCGAATTTTATCTTTAATATTATGAATGTGTTTGACGTTCGGCAGATATACGCAAAAACAATCCTCAATCATCCGTACACAAATATACATAAATACTATGAAAAAAGATTAAATACACGCTATACACGAAACAATAACAGAGACTTACTTCAAATTCCCATAACGCATACTACTTCTGGTCAACGAAGCTTCAGATACCTTGCATCAAGACTTTATAACATTCTTCCATATAGAGTAAAAAAATGTGATTCACAAAAAAATTTCAAAAATAACATAAAAATTTGGATAAAAAATAATGATAGGGCCTTTACCGGCGCGCTCACCCAAATTCGTAACTAAACCAATGTACTGATTGTTATTATCCAAAATTTATTGTTAGTGCAACCAATCTATTGTATGATTATATTTTAATATAAGTGTAGGTATGTTAATAAGAAATATAAATTGACTTAAAAATTACTGCCTCAACACAGGCTAGCTTAGTGAGGTGGACTACGAAAAACCATAATTTATAACTATTTTCTATTCTTCAAGTAGGTACCTTCTGTTCATATTTATATTTATCTTCAGAAGATCAACAGACCAGAATCTGTTGCTAATCTTTTGTACTTACATAAACCATTGTAAGTATTAACACTGAATATGTACGTTTCTTTTTTTGTTATAAATCTTGCAAATTTTGTTGAATATAGATATATATTATTATTATTATTTAAAGCTTAATTCGGTTTATGTGTCTCCGTATTAAAATTCGGAGGTACCTATGATTTTTTTTATGTGGTCGGAAAATATTCAAAATGCGCTCCAACAAATCGCAAGCAATCCGAAAAAAAAGTTTTTTTATATTTTCTATCGCTCGACTGGTTATATAGTAAAAATTATACAGTATTTAAAAAAGACAACGCTTCAGGAACAACATTTAGTATTTGTTTAGTGGTAAATTAAAAAACGTCCCCTGACTTGGTATAATTATTACCCGCTATTAGTATTCTGGCCAAAGAGAAATAATATGGTAGTTAGTCCCAGAATTTTGGCAATGAAATAAATCTCAACTTCTATAACTATGTACGTATTGGAATCCGAAAGCTTGTCAATGCAAGCAATTCTGAACTATCAAAAATGTATCATTTAGAATTTTATATAGAAATATAAAGTGAGAGAAAATCCTTCTATTTGACAACTTATGCTAATAATTATAAGTTTTATATATAATTATATTATTTATACTATTCTGTAATTATTTTTACTATTCTGTAATTTAAGCAACTTATTTTCATTGTTAATTTATCATCAACATTATACATACATACCTACATACTGTTTACCATTGTACCATGTTTTTGCAATAATGTTGTCATTATATACCTGCTTACAAACTATATATTAAGTAGTTTAGCAGGTTTGAATATTAATAAAAAAATAAAGAAAGCATATTCATATATTTTAAAAGAGTGTTGTAGTTCAGCAAAATTGCTGGAATACCTATTCATTTTAAAACTTAGAAAAGTGCAATAAATGTTCTCATAGTGCAAAATAGCTGTATCGGGGAATGAGCAAAATAGTTGCGCTTATGTACACTATCGTGTTATTCTCATTAGTATGTGAAAGTTTATAAGTTGCAGGATTTCGGAACTGCCCAATTTGGATTTTAATATTTTAACCACTGGAGCGATTTTTGCCATATATTTAAATATTTAATTTAAAAATCTCCAATTGATTTTCGGATAAAAATGGCAATTATCTCCTTGATTCGCCAATTTTAATATATTTTTTAATATTTATACCTCTCACGTTGGTTATTTTGAGCTTAAAACGAAGCTATTAAAATACTTAATCTATTATGACCATAGATGTCGCAAATCCGAACTTCGTAGACTATTTTATAACGATGCTAACAATAATATCTTTAAATATTTTTTTCACGCAGACTTTCTGGTCAGCTGTTTACGGTTAAAATTAAGTCCATTTTTATGGACTTTTTATGAAAAGGAAGGAGTGAACCTGGGCTTTGAAGATACCCATGTTGTAGGAAGGAGGAATCACGGAGGCTGGCATATAGTTCAATAGCCGAGCTGTTGAACTATAGAAAGAGTAATAAAAATGGCAAATGTACAAATGATAGCGCGCGTTTGGCGTGCACCTGTAACAAAGGAATCGACGACGCTTGTTCAAGCATTTTTCACTGAAATACCGATAAAACAGCATCGATCAAAGTTTTTAACTTAAAATATGCCCAGGAATCGCTAGCTAAAATCCTTCGGTTGTTGGTCACACCAACTGTACACAAATTAGTATTTATTACCTGTGGATTTATTCGTCTTTTGAGGTCTTCTTTCGCTGAATCACAGTCATTGATGTTCTGACACACACCCGACTCTCTAGTCCTTTCTAACGTGCATGCATCTCCTGAAAACAAAAATTTATTGCATTAGGTAAGCACCCAGTGAACTTCATATTAACATATAACCATTCCGATACGAAAGCAGAAATACACGAAAATATTATAACGATAGCAGTCAAGTACAATAAGCATGTGTTTCCACAGAAATCGTTATAACTCCGTTATTGTTCTAGTGACATCCCTAAAACAAAAAGTATAAGGTCCATAATAAATCAAGCTTCATATCCCTATTCAAGTTGTTAATAGAAATACATAAATATACCTATTCTGTCTTCTGTCAGATACATGGTAGAACAGATTTTACCAGCCAAATCGCCTACGCGCCGCAGGTGTGAAGCGGAAATAACAAAAAAAATATTTTGTAAATTTGTCATATCGTTTAAGACGAAAAACGTGCATATTCGCGATAGGTCGGAGCGGTTTCTAAATATATATAACAATGAATGTTTCTTTGTTTGTCCCTTAGTATTTATTTATTTATTTACGCCCTTTTTCGAGGCTTTTACATATATCTACAGTTTAAAAACTACACTTTGATTAAATAAAATATAAATACTATATTTTTTTTTTACCAAGAAATATAAAAGGTATACTAAGAAATATACAGTATTTATTGTACATAACTGAACTGCCTCAGTGACAGTATTTTGTATTTGTCTAAAGATAAATTGAAGATGTCCACTGACTTGGTATAATTATTTCCCTCCATTGGTATTCTGGGCAAAGAAGAATACATATGATAGTTAGTTCCAGAGTTTCTACACTGAAATAAATCCTGACTTCTAGTAATCCTGACTACGTAATACGTAGAGGAATCCGGAAGCTTATCAATTCAATTATTCACACGATTGCGATGAAACTTTGGTAATTTGTTGTACTCATGCCCGCGATGCTTTCTGTATACACCGGTGATCACTATCGTTATGAAATTTGTATAAAAAATTGTAATAGGTGACAGTTGTTTGAAAATTTTAAATTAAATTAAATTAATTTATTTATTTACGCATGGATGGCTTTTACATGTAAGGTAAGTTATACAGTAGGGTGGTTACAAAAAATCAATGTTGGAATTTTTTGTGCTGACCCCCCTGAAAGCTGCCAATTATTGGCTAAAAAATGAGATTGGTGAATTTTCAGCTCAATTGGATAAGGTTAACCTGTGCCTCATCAAGGTTGAAGTTTAACTTTCAATAAATATATTATTTTATAAAATACCTAACAATAATTAATAATAAAGATTTAATTACATGTGCTGTCCAGAGTTTGCTTTATTTATTTTCTCAATTGGTACATAAAAAAGGGTGTAATTAAAACTGTTTTCAAAGTAAATACAGCACAATCCAAATTGAAAATGATGGATTTACGAGAAAAGAAATGCAAAAAGGTATAAAAAATAAGAAGAAATAATGTTCAAAGTTTTATTATTTAAAATATACAAAAGAAAGCATTATGAAAGAAATAAGTTATTATTATTTACATTTACAATTCATTATCAGATTAAGGTGGTAATGGCTTAGATAACGTGGCTTTTGAAGAATCAGGAAAAAAATTTCGACATTCCGATACAACTTGTAACAGAAACTGTTGTCAAACAGGAATTGAAGTCTTAGATTAATTCTACCCCTCTTTCAGCTGTATTTTTGCTTTTAAATAATGTGCATTTTCACACCATATATCAGGATCCGTATTTAAAAATTCTGTATCAATTTCAAATCTTTTGAAAAAAATTAGAGTTTGTTCTTCAATTGGAATTTTTTTATTTTTTTTATTTATTTATTTGTTTTTGTTACAAAGAATACATCAGATTGTATTCTTGTAACAATTTTGTTACAAGAATACAAAAAAGCGTTGACTGTCCAACTAGGATTCTCCCGTTCTAGGACATTGCAAAAAGTGTCAAAACAAGCATGGCTGTAAAAAGTCTACAATTAATTGTAGACTTTTTACAGCCATGCTTGTTTTGACACTTTTTTCTAAATTTCATCGAAGAAAGAAAATGGGACATGCTCAGATTTGAGGTACCACAGATGATTTATCATTTTAGACAGTGCCTTGTCTGCAAGTTCTTTATCGATTTCTCTATATTTTACAAGAGATTTTTAAAATTGTAGGTCTTGGTTGGGGGCCAAAGTGGGTTTGGAGGCGTTAAACGACGCTTTTACATAAATGTTTATTAAAAATAAACAAATGTCAGTGAAAGCTTTTTTTTCTAAATTTGTTAATGTAAATTGATCCCGGAAAAGATATATTTTGATACAATAAATGGCCTTTGCCATCCATCTAGCGTGATGAATGGCATCAGGAACTTTCAAAAAAGTATCTTTTGGGGGAGTATGTCCTAACACAACTAACGAAAGTTGAATTAATTCTTTGTAATCATCCCTTGCTGTTAGTTTTTTAATTGTTTTGTTAGAAAAATTGATATTTCATCTGAATTCCCTATTTTATGCCTAATATTTTTATTTTCAATAGCAGTTTTGTATTTTATCTTGTCTAGCTTCGACCATCCAGTCTGAAAGTTTTTAAAAATATTTGAGTGGGATCCAGTAGTTGTGCCGATTTTTAAATCAAAAACTGATTTGAAAATAATTTCTAAAATATGGTGGCGACATGCTAAATAAAGACGATTTTTCTCTTATAATTGCTCCAACAAAACGCAGGTTCCGTTGAAGCGACCAGTATTTACCGCAGTGGTATCAAAACACATTGCCTGGATTTTCTCAACTGCCCCCCACTCTTCAACTTCTGAAAATACAGCTTTTGCCTACATATTATATTATTTTATTAAATTTGAAGTTGTTTTATATATTGTTTAATAATGTATAATGTTCAAAGGAAACAAAATTTGATCAAAAGTGATTAAATTAAGTATCTTTATTGCCATTTTCCATATTTTCTAAAAATAGCGACTCTGAGGATTCGGATCATGTCCGGTCTTGGAAAATAATAGATATCTTCAAATATAAACTTTTTAACAAAAAAGTGATTAGAGTAAAACTTGAAGATAGCAACATTTCCTGTGAAATGAAATAAGAATAAAATTTCTAGGACGAATAGTTTTCATTTTATGAGGAAAAAACGGCGATTTTTTTTTGCAAAAAATCGTTTATTCAAATTTAATCTCGATGAGGCATGGGTTAACATTATCCAATTGAGCTAAAACTTTCCAAATCTTATTTTCTAGACAAATGACAAATATTAAGGGGGTCAGGCCAGCATTAGGACGAAAATATTTTTTCACCTTATACCTTGTAACCACCCTATTGTACAGTGTACAGGAGCATCAAAACAAGTACATATGTAGCACCATAACAAGTATATAAGTACATAAAATAATAATAAACTGCGCACGAAAGACATAAGCAGGCACAACACAAGTATCAAGGTATAAGTATTACATAAGAAAATTGTACAAAGGAGATAAGTTTTTAAATTTTCACGGCCAAAAGCATTTTCGTGGTTAGTTTTTGGGGTGTTATGCACACACTCTACACTAACAATTACACATCGTCGGATCTACCGGATCTGCCCTGATGATGGACACTGCAACGCTGTCCGAAACGTCGGCTATAGTAGGAGGTAGCGCAACACGGCATAACACCCCAAAAACTAACCACGAAAATTGTACAAAGGAGTTCATCCAGTAGATTCGTATTTGGGCTCAGGCAGATTCAGCAAGTATTGTCATAATATTAAACAAAAAATGATTCCAAACATACTCGAAACATAGCGATAGGCAGAAACGTAAAACATTTTTTAGCAATTAATATAAAAGTAGGTATTTTACTTGTAATTTTTATTTATTTATTTAAGCGACTAAATAAAATAATTCCATAAGTATGCAAAATATAATGGTTATGTAAGGTAAAGATATTGTATTTCTTTTTTCAGTCCTCCTCACTAGGGGTTCCCGTGCCGAGGCGGACTAAAATAGTTCAATTACATTTTTATTTATTTATCTATTTAAGGAACATATACAGTCTTAGTAACAAAATATACATAAGAGCATGGCAAAAAACAGACCAATTATTAATGTTCACAGATAGGTTTTTAGAAACATAAAAGTAACTTAATGTAAACTAGAACATTAAAGAAAATTATTCAATCGTCATGAATATGTGTTATTTTGACCGGTCAGTGGTTGAGTGGGCATAGCGCTTGGGTCCCACCCGGGCGTCGTATGTTCGATTCCTCGGCTGGCTAAGTCCTCCATCACAACACAAGCAACATTTTCGGCTTTCTGTGGTGGTAGTAGGAGATTTTCAAACATTGTTGGGTTATTCGTAACCCGGGAATGTTTGTCTTTCTTTTAATTATTTGTTGGAATTGGTGTTGCATCTATCATTGTAGAAAAGGGTATTTTGTCTGCTATAACGAGTCGGCGCGTGGAAATTTATTTTATTTAGCAGCTCAGATCAGCGAACTTTTGAGTTAATCATTTTGTGCAGGAGCATCTGATCAGCGGCAAGCCTCCTGTTAAGCAGTTTCGTGATTTGAAAGTGCTTCTCGATTTCATCGTAAGAATTGTGTATGTTGAATGATTTAAAATTGAGGAATTTGAGAAATCACTCCTGTACTCTTTCTAACCTGTTAACATAAACAATATAGCGCGGGTTCCAAACCTGTGAACAGTATTCCAGGTGAGGATGAACATGTAAATTGTAGAAAATCAGATAAGCCTTAGTGTATTTGAAAAATTTGCATGTTCTCAATACAAAGCTTAGACTCTTTATTGCCTTGATGACAATGTATCAACGTGTTTATCAAATGCAAGGTAAGAGTCCAAAATAACCCCGAGGTCAGGTATATAATCTTTATTTATTAACAGCGATCCAGAAATGGTGTATTCATGCAGTATTTTAACACGGTTACGTGTGAATGTGACCTTGCAACATTTAGAAATATTGATAAAAAGCTTGTTTCTGAGCCAGTAATCCGTCAGACGGTCAAGATCTTCTTGTAAACGCAGAGAACAGTCCTGGGAGCTTATAAGAAGGTATGTCTTTATATCGTCGGCAAATAGTAAAATTTGAGTGTTGTGAAAACATGTTGTAATATCATTTATATAGATAGAGAAAAGCAAAGGACCCAAAATGGACCCCTGAGGCACACCAGAAGTGATGATTTTCCAGATGGAGAAAAATCCACCCACTGTCACAGCCTAGGATCTGTTCTACATATGAAGATAACCAACGAAGGAGATCTCCATGAATACCATGATTAGCAAGTTTTCTAAGAAGGATGCTGTGGTTAATCTTGTCAAAGGCTGTGCTATAGTCAGTATAGATTGTATCAACTTGCACAAGTTTATCCATAGAAGTTATATAACATATAGTTTATAAACAACACAAAAAGTTTCCAGAAAACTATAAGCTATACGAATATTTCAAACTTTTTTGAAATATTCGTATAGCTTAAACCAAAGAAGATTTTAATAAAGAAAAAATCAATATTGCTGGCAACAATAATAAAAAGGTGCGGCCTAAAAATCAAACAAACAAAATCACAGATATTGATAAATAAAATTTACGATGTAAACACGGATCCAATGAAATGTGCAAATATTTTCAACAATTATTTTGGATCAGTTGGTAAAAAATTAGCACTTAAAATTAAAAACATCGAAAATAATGAACTATATTCATCGCCTTCAAATCCTTGTAACACCTTAACACAATTCCAACGAACTAACTTTGATGAAATTAAACATACCATTGTTCAATTAAAAGGTAATTCTTCCCCCGGTTATGACAATATTTCAGTAGAAATACTTTAAAAAAATTCTGATTCACTTTGCAAACCATTGGTACACATCATAAATACAAGTTTCGAAAATGGCAACTTTCCATTAAATTACAAACAAACTATTATTACTCCTATTTTTAAATCTGGTGACCCTATTCTTAGTAATAATTATAGACCAATTTCTCGTACCTCAAACATTGCAACAATATTTGAAAAAATTATAAAAATAGATGTTTAAATTTATAAAAGAAAATAATACATTGAATACACATTAATATGGTCTTAGAGAAAATTTGAGCACTCAAGATACTATTGTAGACTTAACATCTGAAATATATAAATCCTTAGATAATAAAAAAAAAATGTATTGGAATATTTGTCGACTTAAGAAAAGCATTTGACAGTATATCACATTCGAATCTTATCTCTAAACTCGAGAAAATTGGTATAACCAATAATGCTTTAACGTGGATCGAAAATTACCTACTTCATAGATAGCAATTTGTCAAGCTAAATGGTTTTCTCAGTGATTCTCAAATTGGTAAATTTGGAATCCCGCAGGGAACGGTATTGGGACCAATTCTTTTTATAATTTATGTGAATGATATTTTTAAACTCAATATAAAGTCCAAACTAATATCATACGCTGATGACACAGCAAGTTTAGCTGAGGGATTAACATGGAATGAAACTCAGAGAAAAGCGGAATCAGATATAAATTTAATAAAAAAATGGTTTGATCAAAATTTACTATCTCTAAATACTGATAAAACTTTTGTAATTCCATTCATTCTGACTAAAAATGCTACCCCTGAGAACCTAAACATATGTATAATGTATCCACTCATTTAATTGTCATTCAAAATAATGCCTATGTATACCTGATTGCTCTGTACTCACTGTTAAAACCAATGTTAAATACCTCGGTGTAACTATAGATAGTAACATAAAGTGGAAGATGCAAATTTGTCCAACAGTTGAGAGACTAAGAAAATTAATGTATATTTTCATTAAAATTCGAAACATTTTAAATATTACGATATTAAGAACTATTAACTTTTCCTTAATTCAATCAGTGCTACAATAGGGAATTGTTGGTTGGGGGGGTGCTTTCAAAACTTCTCTTTTACCATTGGAAATCATTCAAAGAATAATTATAAAAATGTTTTTAAAAAGGCCATACGATTACCCCACCGTCAAACTATTTCAAGATTTTAAAGTACCTTCACTTACACAAAGATTGCTTCAATAATGAGAGCTTTACTCCTTTTTCTAACAGCATTAGAACACATATTCTCGGCACTATGACTATCCCGCGCTGTAACACCACCACAGCTCAACAATACTATAAATATATTAGAGTTAAATGGTTTAACCAATTACCAGCTAACTTAAGATTGGAAAAAAAAAATAAAAAAATTAAAAAATAAATAAAAGCTCTTTATATATAACTTATTACAATCACTTCATCTTTATAAATACTATATTTCTCAACTCAACTTGTAATATAAGATATCCTTTTTCTTTCTTTATCTTTATCCTTACTCTTTTTATCTCCTCCTCTTCATTCTGTTACATTCCTTCTATTATATGTTTTTATACATACATATAAATATATATATATATATATACATATTATATGATATATATGATTTATTTTGGTTTACTGTTAATTATCTGTTCTTAGTTTTATATATATATATATATATATATATAAAAATATGTGTTATTTTCGTTTTCTCCGCCTATTTGTCACGAGCTTTGCTCTAAAAAAAGGTGTAAACGTAATAAATAATGTATTATTTCAGCCATATTTTTATTCTTGATTTATACTCATTAAATTTTGTTATTAGTTGTATGTCTTGGGGAAGAATGTTATTATGGAGTTTAGTTGCAAAATAAGTGTAGTTTCTTTATCCGAATGTGGTTTTATAACTTGGAATGTTTTTCATGTCATTTTTAATCGATCTAGTGTGATGGATATGCTGTCTAGTAGAGGATTTAGTATTTCTGAATTTAAATCTATTTCTAGCTATATTTAAAGCTATTTCTAGCTTCAATTTATAGCTTTGAATTTAAAGTTATAAAAGTAGTTATAAAGTGTAGTTAAGTTTGTTATTATTATTATAGAAATAAAAGTACACAACAATTACATATATATAAGAAGTAAGTAGATACTGTGAACGTAGTAACGAAGCAGTTTGTATTGAATTTGTTACTGTTAATAATCTGAAACATTTAAGGATTGTTACATAAAATTTGCATACATATACAGATAGAATAGAAGGTGGGGGACGCGGGAAGAGGGGAGCGATAGCGGACGGTGGGAAGCAGGAGAGGGGGAGGGGAAAGGCGTGGAAGATGGAGGGTGGACGCGGTAGGGGAAGGGGACGCGTAAGGGGAACGGGGATGAATTGGAAAGATCACGCAAGGAGAAACAATTTATTGCAACGCATGTCGGTAACTCGCAAGCAAATACATAAAAAATGATTAGCAATTTTATTTTTAACAAAATATATGTTTTTTGATTCCCAACACATTCTATGATATAACAAAACTTATCAGTATAGTACATACGAGTACAACAATCGTTTTATCAGATTTATTACCATCTTATAATTAAATTTAATTTCCCAACAAAACTGTATTCCGAGTAGGGATGTGACTTTTACATAAATAATCGATTAAGTATTAAATAATTTATTTTTTTTAGAATGAAAAATCTATACACCAATAATCGATTTTTATTGAAAAATAATCAATTTAGTAGTAATAATCGATTTTTGCCCAAATTTTCAAATTAAAATTTCTAAGGGTAAAACAGTTCGTTGACTCTGTTTACTTCATCTAGTAACAAGTTTGATTAGAAACTTCAACTAAACTGCTTTTAGAGCACAAAAGAAATGTCATTGTAGACGCACAGATGGTGTTAATGTCATGTTTTGTTTATAAACATCGTAGAAGTTTGCGCTCCGGATTCCGGACTAATGACTAAGCGTAGAGGGCTGCGAATGAAAAAATCAGCAGTGTAAAAAAATCGATTGCTAATTAATCGATTTTTTAGAATATTAAAATCGCTTAATAAAATCGATTTTTGTTGGAGAAAAATCGATTTTTAACTCTATTTTTTGGAATAGTTTTTCTTTTTAATAACCCAAGCTAGGAAGGCTATTTTAAGGTCATAGTTTCAAATTTTGCGTTGAATAAGAAAAGTAAAAACTAACCATAAAACTTCTACATTAATAACAATGCTAGGCCCCGCGGGCGGCTTTTGGTTCGGCTTCACCCTGTTAGTGTTGGTGACTTTCTAATTCCAATAGGAACTGTTTCCAAAAATTGCCCATTTCTCGGATCCACTGTCATCCAGTGTAGCTAGTCACCGGGACAAAGTAACCGAGACAGAGCAATGACGTCATATGTAATACATATGTAGCCGATTGATACAACATGTATTACCGTCAATCTTTCCATATCCGGAGAGATACTTCATATACCTAGGGGGGAGACGTCCATCGGATCTGCTGACGGAAGTGGCGACATCTTGTGACGAATTCTTGAATTCGAAATCGAATCATAACGGTAGCTTTGTGTGAAATTCCACGTGCACAGATGTTATTAGTGGCGCCACGCGTATGGCGTGGCGTCAGACATACACTCGAAGCTGGGTTCTGAGATTCAACAATGCAGACGTTACCGTATTAATACTGTTCGATAGCCGCCAAGTGACCATTTATTTTGATTTTGATAAAATAACTATAAAAATGCATTATTTTCAGGAAACTGAAATTCGAATTATTCATTATTATCTAACTAACTAACTAACCATCATGCCATTTCCCCGCAGGGGTAGGCAGAGAAGACGGACTGCCAAACAACTCGGTCTTAGCACATACTCTTTGCCTTATTCACATATTTTATTTTTATTTTTTATTTATTTCTATTCTTGAACATATACATATATGTATTACAGATTATTACATTTGTTTACATAGATATTAAGTTTAGCAATAAAGAAAAAAAAGTAAATGATCCGTAACTGTA
Source organism: Limnephilus lunatus (assembly GCA_917563855.2). NCBI lineage: Eukaryota > Metazoa > Arthropoda > Insecta > Trichoptera > Limnephilidae > Limnephilus > Limnephilus lunatus. The sequence continues at coordinate 23,894,725 of OU830595.1, read as the reverse complement.
CGTATACAGGTAAGTATCTAGTAGTATTTTGTGAATACCTCACTAGGCGAACCTGTGCTGAGGTGTTCCCGTGTTTTGGAATAAATGCTTTTCTATCGACATAAATAGAAAAACCGTATCCTCCTTGATATTGTCAAGAAGGACACAGTGGGTGGTCGACCCATGGCGGCAGTAGGTATCGAATACATAAATTAAAGATTAGTTGCAGTTGGATCTATAAATATATATAGTTATTCATTGCATCTCGTTTATTTATAAGATAAATAATAGTTTTGATCAATAGGTAGGTATATTTTTATAGGGACTGGGTGTGAATAATATTGTGGTATTAATTTTTTCTCTCAAAATTAAGTTTTTATTACCTATTATTTTTTTTAATATTTGTAGTAAATTGAATACTTTTTTGTTTGATGTCTGTGTTGATGTGTTGGTGTGTTGATGTGTTGGTGTGTTGATGTGTCTGTGTGTTGATGTGTTGATGTGTCTGTGTTGGTGTTTGATGTTAATTTGTCTTTGATGCGTTTTTTGAGAAGAATTGTACATGTATTTGTAGTTAGTAGTTGCTTCAGTGTGGTGGGCATGTAGTACCTACATATAGTTATAATACTTAAAGTTTCTTTGCCCGTGTGAGTTATGAGTTACTGGTATGTTTAGTATTTTTTTGTAGAGGCCCTGGTTGCATTGGAATATGAAGTTTATGTTGGAAGAAGTACAGTAGTACAGATTTGGCGTAGAGTTGTCTTATTGTCATGATGTCTAGTGTTTCGTAAATTACATTCGAGTTTGTGTAGCGAGGAACTTAGAGGATTAATTTAATTGTTGCCTTTTGAATTTTTTCTAATGGATCTATTGCTATATTCATTGCACTTCCCCAAGCCAGTATGCCATATGTGATAATAGATTGGCAAAGTGCAAAGAATATGGTTCTGAGGATTGTTCTTAAAAAAATGTTTTTATTGACTTTATGAGATGCATGACTCTTTTCACTTTTTTTGTGATATAAGTTATGGGTTCAGTCCATCATAGGTTGGCATCTATTATAACTCCTAGGTATTTTGTGTGCTTAACCCTTTCAATACGCTCGCATTGACATGTGCGAGAAGTTTTTCCGCAGTTGTGTAAGATAAGGGGTGTGTTCGGTGGAGGTTGGCCTCTTTGTGTGATGTTATGTGTAATATAATTAGTTTTTGTTGTGTCTAAACACCCTTGACCACCGATAAACTTTTTGCGGTCTTTGAATATACCCCATTCCATGTTTCTGCCGAAGAGAAGTAAAGTATCATCGGCAAATGTTACGATTTAACGTGGTACTCCGCATCTAGACAGAAGTGGTTCGCTTGACAAGTTGTTAATTTTAACCTGTTGCATTCTACCCGACATGAAGCTTTTCAATAAGTCTAGTTCTGTGCCACTAACACCGAGGTTTTTTTAAATTTTTTTGAAGAGTTTTTCATGAGAAATTGTGTCAAAAGCTTTACGTAAGTCTAAATAAATAGATATAACTTTTTTTCAATCTAGGTTATGCGTAATAAACTCGGTTACAGTGGCAATTTCGTTTTCTGTGTTCCTTTTTTTTCTAAAGCCATGTAGGTTTTTTTAGAGTATTTGCACGTTTTCCAGATAATGTCGCAGCTGGATTTTTATTGCTTTTTCAAGAATTTTTGACAAAGTGTTTAATAATGTAGTGGGTCTGTAGTTATTTACATTATTTTTTGGTCATGATTTATAAATTCGAATTACCAGACCTTTTTTTAGAATGCTCGGGAAAATTCCTTCTTTCAGACTTAGATTTATTGTTGGCTTAGTGTTATTATTGTTTTAGAGTCTATTCCGCCAGGTCCCGATGTCGTATACTTTAGGAATTGTATTATTTATTTGGTGTCTTCCAGAGATACTTCATGTAATTTGAAATGTCGCTCATTGTTTAAATTAGAGCACTGAGTCATTCGAGGTTCTTGATTACCGTTTGCAGTTAACGTTTTTTTTATATTTTCGGTTAGGCTAGCTCCGATATTTGTGTAATTAAGAATATCTCTCATAAGTCTCTATGTGTAATAAAGAATAAGTGTAGGATTTTTGTGGAAATTTTCTTCGTCGTTGATAAGTAACTTTTTGATTACATCATCTTTGTTTTTTAGTGCATGTGAATTCTCAGAAATTGACCAAGCGCTTTTCGGGTCAAAGTTTGCAGTTATCAGTTTGTTTTTGTAATATAATTATTTGGCTTTACGTGTAATTTGCGAACAAATATTTCTGTACCTTTTATAAAAAAGAGTAAAGAAAAGTATCATCTGGGTTGCGTTTATTTTGTTCGTGCAGTTTGTCCGTTTTTTTTATGCTATTAAGTATGCTTTGGGTGATCCATTTTTTAAGTCTTTTTTTTCGGTGCGTGATAAAGTTGAATGTTGTTGTGGTGTTTTGTGTGATGAGCGTTTGTAGGCATGCTTGCAAGTAATACCAGGCTTCTTCTGTCATGTTAATTTTTTTAAAGATGTTTTAGGATAATTTTTTAGGTTAAGGTAGTCAGTATCTAATTTTGTGATATTATTTTGAATGGTTGAGTTCAGGTGACGACCTCCGTAGTCCAGTGGGTAAGACTCTTGACTCACAATCCGGAGGTCGCGGGTTCGAACCCGGCGTGCGCAAATAAATTTTATTTGATTAATTTGTGTTATTTCACAACTAATTCATTTAAAATAATATATAGTATATTTGCGGTACGTTCCAGAGTGGAAGATACTATCAGTATCGCCCTGGTGTAAGACCACCATTCAGAATTGAAACGTTGCTTGAAAATGGCTTTAGCCGTGTTTGGTGACCAGATCTGAATAGCCATGTACTTCCCAACCTTCCTCTTCCACACCTCCTTCCCCTCCCCACTACCCTCAGCCTCACAACATACCCCAATTGGGGATGTCATAGTCTCACTGGCTCCAGACGGGAGCAGTTGAGATTCTTGTGCGGTATTAACTGTTAAAAAAAAAAAAAAAGGCTGTGAGTTCAGGCCTATCATTGTTGCGTAGAGATCTGTGATTGCGGATTCAAATACTACGCTACATATTTTGCTTTTAGATTTTACCATTCATATCTACTCTTCTATTATTTTGACTCTTGACGTAGCCCGACTCAAGTACCTGATTTATTACACCTAGTTCATTCGCTCTATATGCCTAAATCATCTGAGGGTCCCTTTCTAAATTTTACTCATTACATCAGCCTTGCATTCTCAAACCTCGTTATTTAAAATTCTGAATAACGGCCTGGATTCGCCAGAGCTTATAAAATTAATAAAAATTCATATCCCGACAACAACAAAAAGACAATTCAGTTAATTTCATTTGCCCACGTCATGTAGAACTAAAATTAGAAAAAAAAATCTTCAATACCTCGTTAATGTGCGCAATATAATACACAATTTTACAATATAGACATTTTTAACAATACCCTTCAGAAATCCCGAATAGAAGTAACGCGTACGATCCAAAATTTATACAAGAGTGTGGAATGTATCGGAAGCATCTCCTTTCCTTATCCTATTTTCCTCTTCCTCTCGTCCTCAGCTGAAATTAATATTAAGATATAATAAAACTCCATCACCAAGTATCACTAACTCAGGAGTCTTTTTTGGCTTGGTATCTCTATATTATATATAGGTGGTCCAAAATTTTTTTATTATTATTTTTCATTTTGTCACCCCGTGAATTTGTTACATGTATTTATAGTAATAATCTAGTAAAATTTCAGCGAGATAGCTCAACTAAAAAGGGGTGCTCATGCTCAATCGAGTGTTGTTTTTGAATTTTTTTATGTTAAATGATTAATTTGTACTTTTTAATATATTATAATAAAACGAATATATAACTTTTTGCCACTTAATTTTATGTGACCGTAACATGTTTCAACCTGTCAAGACCATCTTCAGCCTTAAATATCTACATAAATATGGGGGAAGGGGAGAAGGGTGGTCTACAAGGATTTTATTCGAATATATGGATTTTCTTACAATTGTGACTAAGTGGTCTTTGGCTGTCTAATTTTTAATTATTTTGGTTTTTTCCAGTAGGCCTATTTACCTCGGGCTCCTAGCCTTTCTTCAACATTGTTTGGAGAAAACCTTACAAGTAACATGCATTATTAATGAAAATATTATATATTTCCCAATGAAAAACAGTAGAATGTTGCAAATAAAGTCCGGGCTATGAGTTTTGACACTACTGCTTCTAACACCGGTGCCAAAAAGGGAGCTTGCACTCTTTTAGAAGTAAAGACAGGACGTGATATTTTGTGACTTGCTTATCGTCATCACGTATTTGAAATAATGCTTTCAAAAATATTTACTTTTTGTTTCGGGCCATCCCACTTTTCAAAACATTCAGCTATATTTGGGAAACATTACCGAAGGGACACTACGATTGTCTTGACCTAGATAAGAACGCAGAACAGTTCGCTGAAAATACTCTCGAGAGTCTTACGACCGCTCTATCTGGAGAGAATCAAATTCGTGATGAAGACGAAGAGCCAATAAAGCTCACCATGATTGTTTTGAACAAACCACCTACGACAATACATTGGCGCGCTCCAGGTCCGATTCATCATGCTCGTTGGATGGCAAAATTGCTGTGTGCTTTGAAGATTTTTCTCTTTCGAAATAATTTACAAGCATTTAAACTAACCAAGAGAGAAGAGAAACAAATTGTTCGATTTGTTAGTTTTGGTGTGCTCATCTACACCAAAGTTTGGATCAAAGCGACTTTGGCAGCAGATGCACCAGTAAATGACTTACTACTTTGGAAGACCTTAAAATTGTACGAATCCATTGATTCCGAAATTAGTATAGCAGCTAGAGGTGTCTTAGAGCGTCACTTATGGTATTTGTCAGATGAAGTAGTTGCATTTGCCTTGTTTTCTGACAAGCTGTCTGATGCTGACAAACAGGCCATTGTTCAAAAAATAAATTCAGACAGACTATTGTTCAAAACATAAATTCTGATGGCGGTAATCGTTCAGTACGAGGTGATTCTGCTAAGCTTGCCTCAGAGGTTACATTAGAAGCTTTTGCAACACAAAGAACGTTGAAAACTCTCTTAGTTCTTGAAATCAAGGATTCTTTCTTGCAATTACCTCCTGAGACTTGGAATGACAATGTTGATTACCTTCAAAGCAAAAGCTGCGTCACAAATTTGCGCGTTGATACAGCGGAGAGAGGTGTTGAAGATTACAACACCTTTCTTACTAAGAATGGGGAAGAAAAGCAATTTTTACTTCACATCGTTGAACAAAACAGAAAAATCTTTTCTACTGAAACATCCAAAAAGGAGTTAAAAACATGGTTTTGAAAGATTGCGACCAATTTATGTTAATTATTGCTTTGTTACAAAATTTTGTTCACATTTAAATACTTTGTATACTTATTTAATTAAAATACTTGTAATATTAATAAACCTTAAATAACGTGTTTTACTTAAAATCCTGAAATTTTGTCACAAACTTCTAATTCGATGAGCACCGTCTTTTCTATAAGATAGGGGGTTGATTTTTTTTAAATATAATAGGAATGGTAGGTGTAACAAATCAAGAGGGTTGCTACACCTATATTGGATTATTTTTTTTTACTATATAGGCCTGGACCACCCTAATAGGTATGTATAAGCTGTTTGTCTCCTACAAATAAATAAATCATTAAGTCATTCTTCATACACACTTCGTTCATCCTTGACACGAAAGACTGTAGATCTTCCATACTGTTAGAAATCAGCACCACATCATCAGCATACAACAGATTCCGATTTCTATCAATTACCTCCGAATCAAATAATTCTCATTTTGTAGTACACCTTATAATATTTTAAATGTGGTCCATAAATGGACCACATTTTCCTATCATTCGTAAAACATTTATTGTAATTATTTAAAAAAAATTCTTGGCCATCCATTTATCTTAAAACGAAGCCAATAAAATTCTTTATCTATTATGACTACATAGACTATTTTAGAACGATGTTAAAAATATTTTTTTAAATATTTTTTACCCACCGAATTTTTGATCAGCTGTATTCGGATAAAATTAATCCTTTTTCCATAGATATGCACCTTTCATTATCATGAATACCATACATACATAGACAGCATATATAAATCGAAAATGTTCTATGTTGACTCGAATAAATATTCCTCACGGCAGTTTCAAGTAAAAAACACGCAGAATTCTCCCGATTATAAAATTAAAGATTTTTTTATAAATCCTACAAATATGAGATAAACGGTTTCATTGACTATTATAAGTTTTTATGTCTCCGTGTTAAAATTAGAAGGTATGATTTTTTAATGTTGGCGAAAAATTTTAAAAATGATCGTCTGGGAAATCTCGAGCAATCGAGGTAAATTTATTTATTTCGCGTGATCGCGCCAGTGGCTAAAACCTAACCTAAACCAACAAAAAAATGGGATAACAATAATACAGACAATTTGTAATAACAATAAATTATTATTTAAAAATAGTAAAATGGGACAAAAATAATACAAATATCCTGTAAAGACAATAAATTATTGTTCAAAAGTAGTAAAATGTAAAATAAGTTTTGGTTAAGTTAGGTTTTTGTAGATATTTTGTTGGAGGATGTTTCTTCCGTAGGATATTTTGTCGTTGGGATATTTTGTCGGAGTATATGAGTATTTTATATTGTGTCGGGGATATTTTGTCGGGGTATATTGTGTCGGGGATATTTTGTCGGGGTATATTGTGTCGGGGATATTTTGTCGGAGTATATTGTGTCGGGGATATTTTGTCGGGGTATATTGTGTCGGGGATATTTTGTCGGAGTATATTGTGTCGGGGATATTTTGTCGGAGTATATTGTGTAGGGGATATTTTGTCGCAGGATGAAAACGCGCGGTACCAGTGTTATTAGTTTTACATACCTAAATAGTTCTGCGCTGTACATAGTGTACACCCGGCTATAAAAACTGTCACAAAAACAAAAATACAACTAGAAAACATGTTATTAGCACAAAACAGCCTTACAGATTTTTATTTTTTACCAAAATTTTTTTGACAATTTAATGTTTTTTCGCGACATGAATAATCTGCACAAAAGTGCCCGCTGTAATAGATTACTTCAACAACTGTGCAATATTGTGTTACCATCAATAAAATTTTTTTTTTTTTTTTAAATCTCTAAAATTTCCCCAGATTCCCAAAAATACTCACAATGAGAGTCGATTTGACGGCAAGATTCTTGCCTAGCAGTGTGACGGGACAAGTTTAACTCCCAGTTAGAAGCTAGTCATGCCATCTATATGATCTCTGTCATCTGCATGATCCATGTGTTCTCTGTCATTATGGGATCTCAGTCTCAATGCAATCTACGCTATCTATGCGATCTATGCGGTCTATGCGATCTGTGCTATCTGTGTGATCTGTGCGATCGGTGTGACCTGTGTGGTTTGTGTGATCTCTGTGATGTTTGGAATCTGTGTGATCTGTGTGGTCTGTGTGATCTGTGTGGTCTGTGTGATCTGTGTGGTCTGTGTGATCTGCGTGACCTGTGTGATCTGTGTGAACTGTGTGATCTGTGTGAACTGTGTGATCTATGTGTTATATGGGATCTATGCGATCTGCGTGATCTTTGTGATCTATATCATCAATGTGTTCTGTCATCTATGTGATCTCAGTCGATGTGATATATTATGCGATATACATATGTGATATGTATGATTTATGAGATCTGTGTGACTATATGTTCTATATTATTTACGAGGTATATGTGATCTATTCGATCTATGTGATCTATGTGATCTATGTGATCAATGTGATCTATGTGATCTATGTGATTTATGTGGTTTACGTTATATATGTGATCTATGTGATTTATGCGATACTAGCGAGTTCCCGGCATGCGTTTCACCGCACTCCCCTCGCCTGTTTCCCCGTCCCGCTAACCCCCTTCCCAAATTTTCCTACCTTCTCCCGAGTACTCTCCCAGGTTCCTCTCCCTATCTCGCATTCCATACAATCAGTCCCGGTACATTCAGTTTTCAAACAGCTCCCTTGCCACCTATTGTAATTTTTTTAATACAAATTTCATAATACCAGAGGTCACCAGCATATATTATATAGAAACCTTCGCGGACGCGCTCACAACAACTGCTCAGATAACAATTCCGCAAGATCCAGACTTAAAAAACTCTGATTTTTGATAAAAGCTATCTTGCAATCCCCACGATGACGGGTTTTTACGTGATTGCCGGAAAAATAACTGCTCTCTTCAAATTGGGAGTCAAGGAGACTGTTGCACCCCCAACTGAGGTAAGTTGTCAGGCTGAAGGGAGGAGGGAACCTGGCTATTCAGATCTGACAACCTGACACGGCTAAAGCCATTTCGGAATTTGAATGGTGAAATGTGCCAGATGCATCCGACCTGATGATGGACAATGTAACGTTGGCTAAAGAAGCTATAAACGCAACCGGCATAATACCCCAAAAATAAATCACGATGATACTTTTGGCCGTGAATATCTCAAAATCATATCCAGCATCCAATATCATCATTTTTTGGATTAAATCAAAGCTATCTCATTGCATAACAAATATTTTCAGCTTATAACGACGGTATTAGAAACATTGTTAGTGTATTTTTCGTTACCCTGAAATATTTGAGTATCTGCAAAAAAAAAACTTTTTTTTCTTTGGCAAGACGGTTTACGACTAGTTCCCATGAGCACTTAGGCCATTTGCCCATTGTGCTATCTCAAATTTTACCTCAATCCTTTAACAATAACCCAGTCCCTGTAATAAAGTTCACCAGAGTTGTCATTGGATATGTGTGTCTAAGTCTTCTGGTTCTACAGTGTGTCTCCCCACTACAGGGTATCTGATCCTAGTTCTCACCAGGGCAGGAAATTGGCACAGTAAGTGAATTGGAGTCTCTTCATCCTCTTCATATTTTTACATCTATTGGTGCTTTACACTCCCAATAGCTGCATGTGTCTCCTGAGATGGCAGTGTCCCGTTAGTAGTCCTGCCAGTTTCCTCAGCGAGTTTCTGTCCATATCGAGTAGTTTCCTGGTCAGTCTGGGGTCCGGTCCGTTTATGAGTACTTTGGATCGCCTCATTCCGGGTGCCCTCTCCCATTCCTTCCTGTGCTGGGATTTGACCCACCTCTCAATATGCAATTTGGTTTGGCAAGCTGCTACTCCTACGGCCGGTTCGGATCCCGCAAGGGCTGCTTTCGCCCCTTTCCTTGCTAGATCGTCAGCCCGCTCGCTGCCTTCAATAACCTTATATCCTGTTACCCATATCAGGGTTATTTTATTGATGGTAGTGAGTTCTGTATGTATTTCAGTCCTGCAATCCATCACCAGTCTGGAGTCGCATCGGTTACTTTCCAGTGCTATTAGAGCTGCCTGGCTATAAGATAAAAGGTTTTAAAGGTCTGTGAAAAGTCATTAAAAGCTATGAAAAAAATAATTTTAAGAAAGCCCAAACCTAACCTATTTAACCATTTTTTAATTTTTTTTTCATCATTTTTAATGACTTTTCAAAGGAGGTTCTGAGTTGTCCGGTTACAATTTTAATAATATTCACGACGATTTCGATGCCTGTCTCACTAGGATATACCTGTCTCGACACAGGTACATCCTAGTGCTGTGGTTCTTAACCTGAGTTCGATCGAACTCCAGGGGTTCGGTGAATCAGTCTCGCGGGTTCAGCGGAGGTCAAGACACACCCCGAAGTCGTACTGATTTGCAGTAAATATTTTTATTTTTTATTTATTTATATTCTCACCATACATTTTGTTGATGTTTTTTTTTACATAAATTAACCTCACTAGGACTAATGCCTGTATTGAGGTTAACAATTATAATTTGAGGATGCATTTTACATACAAAACACAATATAAAAACACTACTTTCAAAACACTAATATTACATACTAATTACCCAACTGGTTACTAGACCAGAGAATGAGAATAATTTGTAACAATATTAATAACTGCCAAAAGCAAAGTAAGTTCAAAATTTGTAGGGTGACACTTCGATTTGTGCAAATGGAACTCAAATATCTTATTATTTAAAAAAATCTTATTATTTAAAAAAGGACAAGGATGAAAAAATAGTAATAAATAAAAAATATTCAATATTATCTTTTTGTTTTTGTGTGAAAATCATGTTTTAATGGTTTTTTTCTTTGTGCTTAATGGTTTTGTTCATTTTGTGCACTTATGTAAATATATATCTAGATATATACCTACCTATGTTTTGAATTTGAAAAAAGCAAATTTTATTTTTCAAATTATGTAAGAAGGGTTCGGTTAATGCGCATATGAAACCGATGGAGGGTCAGTTCCTCCAACAAGCTTAATAACCACTGTCCTAGTGATACAGACATTGAAAAATCCCATGTACACAAACTTTATACTGATAAATAATTAAATAAAAATAAAATATTTACCCCAGATGTGGGGAAGATAACCCAACGATAGCAACACTGAACCGAGTAAATAACGGATAACCTTTTGGCTTTGAAGATATGAGAGTAAGTAATGAAACTGGTAAAAGCCAATGACTAAACAAAATTCCTGAGGGAAGGACTTGGCACCCCGATAAAAACAATCAATTTGGGAGGCGGGTATGGGTACCACCGCCATGGAAACCATTTATTGGATTACACCTCTGCAATCCGAAGTGGTTCGCTACGTTTGGTAACTTAGGTGGAATGTACGGGTTCATGGGATATAACGTCACTTACTGCGTGACTTATCGTAAAGGACTGGTTGAGAGAAACCATTTGGCCTCTCCTGCGGGATTCTCTCAACCCAATGCCTTGCACCGCAGTGAGATTGATGGATTCATACGTCCGTCACTCCTGGACCCGCTGACTCACAGATTCATACCCAAACCACACACCTTTTCCTTCCCAGAACATCCTATCTTTATTTTTCTTTAAATGACTCTTCACACAGCATCCCCAAAGATGACACCTAAAAGAGCTACTTAAAAGAATCACACTGTCGGCCAGGTTATAATCAATATTTATCAATGTTATAATTTTAGGTTTTCACGGCCAAAAGTATTTTCGTTGTTTATTTTTGGGGTTTTATGCCGTGTTGCGCTACCTACTTCTTTATCCAACGTTTCGGACGGCGTTACAGTATCCATTATGAGGGCAGATGTCTTTCCCACCGATTTTTTTTCTTACTAAAATTACTGATAACGAAATAAAATAAAAACACAAACATATTTAATTAGACAAAAGGTATAATAAACGTTAGGGGGCATTCATTAATTACGTTAGCATTTTTGGCAGTCATTTGGCATTCATTAATTACGTTAGCACCCCCCCCCCCCCCCAATGGTGAGATTAAGTGGAATTTGGTGGGACCCCCCCCTCTCCCCTCACGTGAGATCAGTGGTGTACACTGGGGTGAGTGGTCCGGCCCGGGTCCGATTACGCTGAAAAATGTTTAACAGAGGGGGCATAATGGGATAGGATGGGGCGGGATGGGATAGGATGGGATGGCTTTTCACATTTTTGTTATTATTCTAATGAAAAATTAAATCTATTCAAAATATAACAATTTAATCTGTTGTTGAATTAATTAACTAAAAAAATTGAAAAAAGTGTCCACGCTATCTGTAATGTATCTATAAATAAATCATAAGAGGAATTCATAAACATACACAAACCATAAATGTATACATAATATGTAAGAGCAATACGCAAACAAATACAAGCCAAAATGTGTATATAAGAGGAATACACAAGCACATACAAGTCAAAAATATTTATATTCTTAGTGTGCCTTATTTCACCACGAATATAGGTAACATTTATAAAAATTGCTTGGCAAACATACCTACTCTAGAAATGATCAATTTTAGCGCAGAAGGGTTTTTTTATTATTTTGTGAATAATTTTGTAAGAAAGATAAAAGTTAATAAATGGAAACCACCACAGATAATCTTGGTCATAAAATTATATTTTTTAATAATGTTTCTTATGTGAGATTATACAAATTTCCAATAAAAAATACTTTATTCAATAGTTTTCGCTTATATTTTATACAAAGTAATTTTCAATTTTATTTTAATTTTACTCCAGTGAAACGATACGAAAAACTTCACTTTTCCCATAGCATATTTTTGGTGACATACTTTTATAGATTTTCATTGTCAAAAGTATTTTCGTTATTTGTTTTTGGGGTGTTATGATGTGTTGCGCTACCTCCTTCTTTAGCCTAAAGGAGAAGGTAGCGCAACACGGCATAACACCCCCAAAACAAATAACGAACATATTTTTGGTATCTATTCATAATGTAAACCGATTCATAGTAAAGATAGATCGAAAATGGTAATTTCAATTTAAGCTTCGCCCTTAATAATTATTTTACCGTGCTAGACCCCACAGGGGGTCGAACGGTCGTTGTTAGACATTCATTAAAAAATATTACAGATATTATAAAATATTTTGACAACCCGCTTAATTGGTCATAATTTTCTTATTTATTTTTATGCCAATATCGGCTTGGCTATCGACATCAACACTAATGAGCACAGCCTTGTTTGGAAAATCAGTAAGTTATTGATTTGTCCTCGTTAGTTTATGGATGTGGTTTAGTTCTGAAACAGCTTATGAACTGAAACCCATTTTCAAAAAAATTCCTTGCATTGTTTTTTCTCCCTTTGTCTTCCTCCTTCCTTGAACGGCCCTACTTAGTAGAAGAAGAAGAAGATGATGCCTACCTACTTGCTAATGCACAGTATTATTGCACAAAATTGAAAATTACCCACATTTAATTCAGTCGATAAATTGTTGTGAAATTGAATACAGCTCTCTCTGGAAATCTTGCTTAAAATTCGTAAAAAAATGCTAATTAATGCAAAAAGTGACGGTAAAATGTATCCACTCTTTGTGCTATCGTCGTGGAAGACCAGCCATCACCAATATTGGAGCACATGACCACAGCATAATCTCTTGGGGTAAGAATAACCTCGTCGAATTTAATGTTTCAAAGACCCAATCATGTCTGATAACGTCTAAAAGGGATCGAAATGATAATCTAGTCTCCTTCAACGGAAGCATTCTCCCGAACAGGACCTCCATTGATATGCTTGGTGTAACTCTTAGTGACCAGCTCAGGTATGGGGGCTCCATCGAAACCAGAGTTAAGTTAGCCTCTCAGAAACTGGGCGTACTGTACAGGGCCCGCAGATATTTTAATAGTACTCAACTGTTAACCCTGTACAAATCGCAAGTGCGCCCCACGGTTGAATTTGGCAGCCACCTCTGGTCTGGAGCTCCAAAATACCTAAAAAAAAACCTTGACTCTGTGCAGAAACGGGCGGTCCGTTTGATAGATTCTCCCATCTTAACAGACGGATTGCAATCTTTAGAGCATAGGCGTCAGGTGGGAATGCTGTCCTTGTTCTACCGGTATTACAATGGAAGATGCTCCGAGGAACTTGCGTCATTGATCCCCTCGGCACCGGTGCATAGTCGGGAAACACGCCAAACACGCGCCCAACATTTGTACACAGTTGATATTAGTCACATGAGAACGGGTCGTTTTTACGATTCGTTCTTGAGTTCAACAGCTCGGCTGTGGAACGATTTACCGGCCTCTGTGTTTCCTCCCTCCTACAACATGAGTCTCTTCAAGACCCATGTTAACTCCTTCCTTTCCTCAAAAAGACCCTCCACACGGCATCCTCAAAGATGACATAGGCCCTGAGGGAAATAATTTTCCTCAGGGCCTCCTGTGTGGAATTAATGTAAAAAAAAAAAAAAAAACAGCAAAGGTGGGGTATTTTTCTTTAAAATTGTCAAATCCTGTGATTGATTTTCAATTGTCTTACATCACATACCTACGTATATATAGATTTACAGTCCACCCCCTCTCGTTTCACGATATCGTTCATTACAGATGTATAAAATTCAACAACACTTGACAACAGATCAGAGTTTCTCAATTTTTTTTTGCGTGGCCCGGGTATTTTTATATTTATTCTCCTAGACTAGTCTTTTTAAAAGCGTGCGATGACGCCCCCTTGTAGATGTATTGTGCACAAACTTCGTGAGGTGATTCTTCACGATAGTACAAGTAAAAAATATTTAAAAAAAATTGAAATTCCGAAGTTTTCGGGTAAAAAAGTTGAATATAAAAAAAATTCTTCTATGGAAAAATATACTTGAGCGTAAAAAGTGGTTATTTCGAAAAAAGTTATTTAACGTTTTTACTTTTACCATCATGTAGAATCACCTCCCGAAGTTTGTGCACTTTACCCCGGACAACCTGTATCTAGATTCTAGATGATTTTAGAAGGGTGACTTACCGTAACAGACCTGATAAAAGTTAATTTTTTATTCCAAAAATTTGACACCAATTGTGATCAACCATTTTAGTAAAAATAGTCTAACAATTCAGATGCGGGACGGCGTGGGATGTTTTTCCCTCTTTTTACTCTTTTTGGGTATTTATTAGACTTGCGTCTCGAATGTTTATTAATTTATTATTATTAACTTTGTCTTCTAAATTTTAATAAAAACATATTTTCATACAGTTTGTCTCTGTTAAGAAATATTTATTTGTAAAATTTGAATGATGAGATTCAGTTTTGAAAAAGATTTACTATAAATGAATCAACATCGATTTAAAACTCAAATGTGTTACCTACGATCAAAATTATTTATTAGTTACAAAAATATAAATGCATTTTGATAAAACTTGCGCATTTAAATTTAATATTTTCATTACAATAGAGTGTTATGAATTAATAAAAAGTATTACAACAATTATTCAGTACTGGATGGAGAAATGAGTGAACTAGGTGAAATAGCATGTGGAGTGCCACAGAGATCAAATCTCGGACCGTTGCTATTTATAATAACCTAATGTTAATGGAATTTTGATTTTGTTCGAAGTTTTGAAAACATTTAGTCGCTGGAGACCCAACACAATATTAATCCAGCTACTGTAAATAATAATCCAAACAACAAATAAGGAACTCCAGTGAAAAATATAATGGCTTTAAAAAATATGTTAAATAGACCAATGAACGCTTATTCTGAATAAATAAGTTTTATTAAATAATATTAAACAAAGAGCATTAATTTTTTTAAAGTCCATTTTAAATCGTGTCTTTAAGAGGCCGCTATAATTTCTACCGATTTCTTGCAAACCTCCCTTAAACATTTGAAGTTTTAAGTTCTTAAAAAAATATATGTTATTTTTGAAGATAATATCTATACATTCCCCGCGCCGAAACGCAAATTACATGAAATTCCCTCGATAGACAAAAATCGAAAAGTATTCTCCAAAGTTTTTTATTTTCAAGTGTTTCCGTTATTTACAAGTTATATGTATGAAAAGATTCACAGTGTTTCATTAAATACTGTTTTAGACAGCCCCAAGAGATTTTTTCTCTATTTTAAACGAGTCTTGTTTTATTAAAGATTTTCCCAATTTTTGCATCTCTCCATCTTCTTCTTTTTGGGGCCAGTAACGGAGCCTTAAAACACACTTTCAAGTTGGCGGTATTGAATATTTAGTGCTGACGTCACTGCTCTCCATAATTTTCCGGTCACCTGGTGATAGCACATTGAAGTTGTATTGACATGTATGACGGAAGCCATTCAACATTTTATGTTATTGGCTTATTTACATACTGTTTATAGATATTTAGACATATAATAGTTGTTGTTTTAATTGAAACATTATTTAGGCCTAAGTAATTCAGTATCAAAAATATAGGTATCTCTATTAGTTTATCTTTATTATTTAAAATATTCAAAAACTTTAAACTGTAAAAAAATCGTAATGCTACACGCAACCCTACAATTCTGAACTTCAATAATGGTGGACGTTGAACAGCTGATTCGGCACTGTATGCTGTATCTTATCAGTTGTCTACCGATCCTTCTGTTTCTATAATAGTAATTTCGATTCGTAAAGCTAAAATTATAATAATTTCAAACAATCTTTAAACCACCCTCCCGTAATAATGTTGAAAATATAATAAATAAATATAATGTAATAAATAAATAATTCCAAATAAATAATGTTTTTACATGTTGAATAGTTTCTTCCATACAAAGTGACAACACATGTTGAAAATAAATATTTTTGGAGAGTGATGACGTCACACGATTCTCCAGACACACGGTGGTTTTCGGGGATCTTGAAAAATTAAAACTTTGACAATACTATTAAAACTAACTATAAAAATAAAATAAAAATTTGCAGTTATTTAAGTTAAAAGGTCATTATTCATTAAAAAAACAAAAAAAATTGGACTGGGTTCCTCATTTTTGTACCACCAGTAAAGTAGACAAAAGCGAAGGAATGGAACATCAGCAATAAAACACAATACATTATAACAATATTCAACACACTTTATTTTGGTACATGATGTGTCTACTACAAAGTTGGCGAAATATAATATGAGTTCGATAAATCCTAGCAAAATAATTGTTCTTGATTACATAAAAAGTGGATTATACCATGAAAAATATAATTATAAAATGTTTAAGGTTTTTTTCAGCAAAGCTGTAGGTATTAATTGTATGTAGAATTCTGTGTTCACGCAGAAGTAATAAAAAACCTTCAAAGTGAATGTTAAAGAAAGGAGTAAGGTCGTAGGCAGGTTACAAAATTCTTTTTTTTTCGATTTTCTATAATTTATTAACATAAAATAAAGAACATACTTCAATTACGATGTAAAAAGACAAAATGCAGATAACATTAAATATGAGAAATAAAATATAAGAGACAAGAAATTAGGTACCATAGAATGTAAGTTATGTAAAAATAGAAAATCTACCAATATTTTCCAAATCAACGATAATATTAATGAAAATGTTTAAAATATTTTCATTGTTAGCTTTTGGGATGTTATGCCGTGTTGCGCTATCTCCTTCTTTAGCCGACGTTTCGGACAGCGTTGCAGTGTCCATCATCAGGGCAGATCCGGTAAATCCGACGAACGTCGGCTAAAGAAGGAGATAGCGCAAGACGGCATACCATCCCAAAAACTAACAATGAAAATGCTTTTGGCCGTGAAAATCTAAAAACTTACATGTTTAAAATAGTTTGCACATACGGTGTTTGAAGATTGACAAGTTAAAATTATTAGCAAATACATTCATATTGATTAAAGATTAAATATTTGTTACCAAGACTACATATTTATGTAAACGTTGTATTGTGGAATGCAAACTATAGTTGGAATGAGATGTGGGTATGTAAAATGTTAAAGTTTGTCTAGTTCAGGGGTGTCAAACTGAATTTTCTTAAGGGCCGTTTATAAGATTTAGCGCGTAAAAGCGGGCCAGACTAAAAATTAAAACCCATACTCAATTGTTAAAATCTTTATTTAGCTAGATATGTACCTAGTAATTATAAATTTTCATTAACGTTAAAAAGGAGGGTAAAACTGTAAATTTTCTTGATCTGGACATCTGACTTCTCTTATTTTTGATAAGCTCATTGATTTCGGGTGTCAAATTCGTGGTAGTTTCGACAACTTGATCAGTTGCAGTCGGAACATGAAAAAGGTTATCTCCACTGTGAGACGGCTTGTGGACTCTTAAATGTTCCTTTTGTGATCATGAATAGTTGCAGTCGGAACATGAAAATGGTTTTTCTCCACTATGAGTAAACTTGTGAGTTTTTAAAGTCACCTTTCTAGCACATAAATATTTACAATCGGAACATACAAAAGGTTTTTATCCACGGTGAGATAGCTTGGGGGGAAGATTTGTGACTTTGTCAGCTATCACTGTGACTAGGCGCATTGAGGAAATAGCTGAAGACAGTGAGATACAATTGTTGGAGAGGATTAATACATCACCGTGGTATGCACTCCAGGTTGACAAATCTACCGAAAACGACAACAAGGCATAATAATTGTTTATGTGCGATATCTATATCATGAGGTTGTGTTAAGTGCACTATATAGTCGCTAACCAATACCAAAATTGCAGAACTGTTCAATTCACTGGATGGTGCTAAACTAAAATGGTCGCGGGCCATATTGATAGGGCCCGAGGGCCACATGCGGCCCGCGGGCCGTATCTTTGACACCCCTGGTCTAGTTGTTCGTGCAGGTACATGTAGATTTATTATTTACAGGAGTTGACGCGAATTTAGAGTTTAATAATTTTAATAAAAAGGTTAGGGTAGGTTATTTTAGATATATTTTTCGTCTGTTTTCTATAGTTTGGAAAATTTTAAATATTCAATAAGGACGGGTTATTTATGTGCTCTAAAAGAATGTTAAGTTTATAATTTACGAAACGTAAAAATTTGTTTAAAATTCTTTCAAAATCATGAATAAGAATTTTGTAGTAGGGTGACCAGACTATGGAGTTATGTTCTATTAGGCTTCTAACAAGGGAAATGTACAACATTTTAACGATTTGTAATGATTATAAATTTTAATTGTTCTGTAAATCCTATTGTTTTCATGCCCTTATTTACAGTTTGTTGAATGTGGACCGTGAAGTATACAAGTTGGAGGTATTATTAATATTATAGAGTATTTGGTTTTACTTAAGTCATATTATAGTATTTTGGTCCATCACGAGTTGGCCTATCAGCCCTCCGAGGGTAGACTTTAGGGACATCGTTGGAAAAGTGATTTGTTTTAGTTAGATATGCTCAGGGCCAGACGATTCTTTCAATCCAAGGTAAGTATGGAGAGACTCGAGTATAGATGGCCGGAAAGCCGGGCTCTGCGCAGATAATTCCATTGGATGTAATTCCTATGATCAGATAGGTGCATTCAACTTTATCCCTATTGCTGATCATGAGAGGACCTCCCGAATCTCCCTACAAAAAGAAAAAAAAAACTTTATTAACTGGAATCTTCAGAATCTTCCTGCAAAGAAAATGATGACTATGAAAAGAGCAATAAAATATACATATATATTGTAGCGTAATCTTCTCATATCTTATTATCTTATAATATATAAAACAAAGTCGGGTTAGTTACACTATTTATAACTCGAGAACGGCTGGGCCGATTTTGATGATCTTTGATTTGTTGGATTTGTCTCCGCTCCAGATAGGATAATAACTATTTAAACATCACAAAAATTAACGAAAAATATAGTTATTAAGAAAATTCTTTTCCCCATACATTTTGTATGGAACGAATTCTCATATTTGAAAGAGCTGCGGGCATTTTGTGATAAGTAGGTACCTATAATATTGAGTAGTGAGAGAGTTCCAAAAATTCAAAAACGTCAAAAGCCAATGCGCTAATTTTTTTGCTTTTATTCTTTCAAACATATAATGCTGCCTCTCTTTCTTACACACTAAATGTCAATAGTCGAAAATGAGACAAACGGTGAACGTATGTCTCCACCCATCCAAAGGAAAGATACAATAATTATAATAAAAGTCCCTCACACGTATAAAGAAAATGAAAAGCAATTTTTTTTACATCAGCTCACATGAGGCCCGAAGAAAATTATTTTCCTCAGGACCTATGTCATCTAAGGGGATGCTGTGTGGAGGGTCTTTTTAAGGAAGGGAAGGATAGGAAGTTCTGGGAAGGAAAAAGGTATGAGGGGTGGGTAGGAATCTGGGGTCAGTGTGTCCGGGAGTGACGGACGTATTAACCCATCCCTCCAACTACGGTGCAAGGTGATGGGTCAAGAGAGTCCAGCTGGAAAGGTTAAAGGACCTTCCTCAACCAGTCTCTCTCGATCCGGCCCGCCACGCAACGGGTGGGACCCGGACAAACGTCACCCCATGAACCCGGCCACTCCTGCCAAATCACCAAATGTAGCGAACCACTTGGGGTGACGTATGACAGAGGTGTTGTTTATCCAAAATAATGGTTCCTGGGGCGGCGGCACCCGTACCCGCCTCCCTTATTCCCATAAGAAAGTGAAAAAGTAAGAAAATCACCAAAAATATAAATCCGTACACAACGCCATCTCTGATACCGACAAATAAAACATGGACAGTTGCGAATCGATAATTGCTTCATTGTGTAATTAACTTAATTAAAAAACTGAATTTAATTCAACAGTTATTGATTCTGAGGCGGTACGAAGTTCGTCGGGTCAGCTAGTAATTAAATAAATTATACAATTTTAAAGGTAAACGTAATTAATCTTCATTTTCTATAAAATCAATTTGCAAATATGATACGTTTTTGAGCAGTTCAACAATAGTAAGACAGTATAATCAATTTTAACAATAAATTTATGGGTTCACTTCCAAAAGAAACGTAATTGTTCCCTTAACTGCTCAGTTTACTTTTTACCAAAAGCGTTCGATAAGTATATTCACACTCGGTTAGCTGAAATCATTTCAGTCCCGGCAGAGTTTTACCTGAAGATGCGCGGTAAGAACCGGAGAGCATCTTAATACTCTCCAGCGTTAACATATGACCTTATAAATAAAATAAATAAAATATTAAAAACGCCTATTTCTTGCAAAAATGTATGTTACCGGATTATAAAAAGAGAAAAAGTAAATTAATGTTATTTACAATCTTGTTGAAAAATGTTATATAGGTATCTTAAATTACTCATAAGCAAGAACCCCTCTCTCAAGTGAAGGTGGAGGCCTCCTCTAAAGAATTCCATGTATCTCTCTCTTGAGTTATTTGCGGCCAGCAGGGGCCAGCTATTTTTATTATTTCATCTGCTCATCTCGTATGAGGTCTGCCTTTGAGAAGCTTACCGACATTATTGACAGAGTGGAAACAATTTGGCGTACCTGGCAGGTGTCTTGCTTCTTTTCATTGTGACCGAAGCAGATCTGAGTGGAATCATCCACACCCCGCCTCAACTTGGTCTTTACGGGCGGATTCGTCTCCTGGCAGTCCTCGAACGAGAACTTCTCCACGGTTGTCTGGAAACAAAAAACATTTCAGGCTTGGGCATGTATTTTAAAAAAAATACAATTGAACAAAATTTTAAAAAATAAATTTGAAACAATAAACAAAATAATTTAAATTAAAAATAAAACAATAACTTAGTAAACACCACTATTTTCTATATGCTTAATGCCAAAGATACATATATAAAGTGTTTCAATGTGTCAAAGTTGTGGTCTTATAAAATCCATAGCGATCTTTTGTCGAATTTAAACTATGCAATTGGGAAAAACCATTAATAATTTAAGTCCTTTTAATCAGAAATTAGTCATCGTAAATACCTATCTGGAAGTAGTATAGATATATCGTCTGTAAGTGGTATGACCACAGTTTGATAATGACTTCAGAAGGCGTAATAGTTGTAACGCGTAATAATAACTTAACGTAATAATTACATAGAACAACTTGTTTATAGATAAACTGTATTTATTAACTTAATAATAATATTATTGAATAATATTATTATTCAATAATATTAGTAATAGTTGTAACGCGTAATAATAACTTAACGTAATAATTACATAGAACAACTTGTTTATAGATAAACTGTATTTATTAACTTAATAATAATATTATTGAATATATATATAAAAAAAATTACAATTAAAATGGAATTCTGCAAATTAAACTTGATAAAAATTATAATAAACTAGCTGGTACCCGGCATGCGTTGCAATGCCATACTCAAAGAAATAAATTGTTTCTCCCTGCATGTCCTTTCCCGTGCTTCCCCGCTCCCCTCCCGCATCCCCTACCCTTCCGCATTCCCCTTCCACCTTCTCCGCTTACCCTCACCCCTCACCGCTCCGTAAATTGTTCAGGAAAAGGTTTTTTTTAATTAACTTTTTTCATTGATTCCAAAAAGGATTTTGGTTCATTAGGATTATTAATCTTTAGTTTCTGCCTACAAAGAGCTGATAATGCAATTATCTGAATGCCTTCAGTTGTTGAGATAGTGGCGGTTACGCTGTTTTGCCTGTAACGCTGACAGATGTTTTCCCTAGGAAATGTCGCATACGCTGTTTAGAGTACATAATTATTTTTGAAATATTTATTACGCGATCATGATAGATGAACAAATAACTAAATAAAATGGTTCCATGACAGATGATCCTAAAGTTGACTAAATACAATGATTTGCAAGTAAGTATGCAAAGAGGATATACGGCCGTATAACCAAAGTCGATATACTTGTATCTGCAGGCATTTTGATCGAAAATCCGTTTTAGAAATATTTTTGCTAACAATAATTTC
Organism: Limnephilus lunatus; assembly: GCA_917563855.2. Taxonomy (NCBI): domain Eukaryota; kingdom Metazoa; phylum Arthropoda; class Insecta; order Trichoptera; family Limnephilidae; genus Limnephilus; species Limnephilus lunatus. The sequence continues at coordinate 23,872,579 of OU830595.1, read as the reverse complement.
GACTCTCCGAAGCAGCATGCGTTAATAACAAAATACGACATACTTATACGTGCAGTCGGCTTAGCTAAAAATCGATGTATAACATTTTTTTATCCGAATACAGCACCAGAGGTCCACCTTCTTCCAACTTTCTGGAGCCAATGAGACTATGGCCTCCCCAATTTTGGTATGTTATGAGGCTGAAGGTAGTGGGGAGGGGAAGGATATGTGGAAAATGTACCTTGCTCTTCAGAACTAGTTACCAAACACGGCTAAAGCAATTTCAAGTAATAAATTTAATACCTACACACCACACACAAGCGTACAAATACAAATAATCATAAAATATAACTTTTTTATTCGAATACAACACAAGAGTTCCAACTGCTCCCAACCGTCTGGAGCCAGTGAGACGTGCAAATGAAGGGGATGTGGAAAATGAACCTGGATATTCAGATCTACACACCACACACGGCCAAAGTCATTTCAAGTAATAAGGCTACCACTTATATACACTACACACCAGCGTAAACATACAAAAAATCAACACAAGAGTCCCAACCGTTTTTGAGACTATTGAATCCCCAATTTTAGAATGTTATGAGGCTGAAGGTAGTGGAGAGGGTAAGGAGATATGGAAAATTTAACTGGCTATTCGGATCTAGTCACCAAATACGGCTAAATACGGTTACTAAATCTGATTAGCCTGGTTCATTTTCCACATTCCCTTCGCCTCCTCACTACCGTCAGCCTCGTAACACACTAAAATTGGGGATACCATAGTCTCACTGGCTCCAGACGGTTGGGACTCTTGTGTTGAATTCGCGTAAAAAAGTTATATGATTTTTTTTTGTAATTATGCGCTGGCGTATAGTGAATAATTAGACTTATTACTTGAATGGCTTTAGTCATGTTTGTTGACTAGATCTGAACCTGAACAGCAAGTTAAATTTTCCACATCCCTTTCCCATCCCAACTACCTTCAGCCTCACAACATACCAAAATTAGTGATGCCACAGTCTCACTGGCTCCAGACATAATTGGGATAAATTGCAATAAATGATATAATTTGCAATACTACTGTATATACTAATTTTCTAATACAAAACAATAAATTAAAAACACTCAAGAATTTACGTTTAGTTTCCGATGCTTCTAGCCACCGACACGTCTGCACTAGTCACCAGATGGACGCCAACCGACTAAACTGAAACATTGTCGACCAACAGTCTAGGCAGCGTTAACAGCGTAACCGACCACAGTCGCTTACGTTACAGGTACCAAAAAAGTGCCAGGCAAATAAGATAGAGCTGAAATATTTTTGGCACCGATGTATTAGGCAGCGTTGAACAGATTTCGTTAAAAATCGTAATTTGACAAAAATGTCGTTTACGCTGTTCTGCCGATTATGGGTCGATATTTTTTTAGATATTGGAGGTTATCCACCACTTACCCGCCCTGGTACAAGTAACAGATGGTTACTCCTTCAAGGCTCTCACAAGGGCACTAATTTTTTTGAGAGAATGAAGCTACATTTAGTTCAGAAAGAATTTAGATCTCCAAAGTCCCTGTTGTTAGTAAGCAGTATGCAAGTGCTTAGCGGGAAATACAAGATACAATATATGTTAGTATGAGAAAATATAAACAAGACAATGGGACAGGTTGGTAAAAGTCCACGAGGTGGCAAGCGCTGGATGATTGTATCCAGCGTATCCTACAAGCACCTGTTTGGGAGAATGACACAGTACATACATAATAATAAGGGTATGGAAAACGGTTGGGAGTCCTCTCCAATCGATTGGCGAAGTGGTTCTGAAGATATGGCGTGACCAAGGAAAACAGGGATTCATTTTATATATATGAGGAAGCGGAATCCGGATCGGCAGAGACGGGGGACGAAATGAAAGGCATCAGGTCGAAGTAGTGAGTCAGTCTTTATTGCAGCTACGTAGCGAAGGTCGATGCGGAGCGAGTAACAGAGGTGTTGCTCGGATTTGATGCGTGATGAGTGATGTCCAGATAGCTGCGGCGGTGAAGATCACATATCTTCAGGGAACCGTGGCGATGGAGAAGTGACCTGATCCAGGCGGTCGATCGACGTCGTGATGACGGATATGGCGGCTATTTATCCTTTGAGTCGGCGCACATACGTACGCAGGAAGGAACCTTGTGAGGCGATGAGGATAAACTTTGGCAGCGAAGCACGACGGGTTTCGGTAGTCAGAGATCGGGTTGCACCTAGACAGCAAGCGCGATGGGCTTGGTTTGTTGTAGGTCGGGTGACATCTCATGTGGTGGCGCGATGGGCCGGACAGCGAGACGGTGGTTGGGGATGGAGTCCTCGAATGTGTTACGGAGATGTTCCTGATGTCACACTGGATAAGCGTAAATCACATGTTTTTTTTAGTTTTTTTTTATTCCAGTTAAAAGAAAATTACATTTTCACTCATTTAACTGGAAATAATTATACACATTAAGATAAACTAAATATTTCAATACAGCGATATTCTATTTCATTATTTTGTTTATCAAGAATAAATATTAATATGGTCTTTGGTTATCCAGTCTAGGTTATTTATATTTTTTGTTTTAATTTTAGTGGTGCTATTAGAATTAATTTTATTTGTGAGGTTGTTTACAAGATTATCATAATTTAATACCGAGTCATTATTCATATTAAGATTAAAAGGATTTTGGATGATATCATTCTTTAGATTATCAAGATTAATATGTGTATATTTTTGGGACGATTTTAAGGATGTGCTCTTAACATATGTGTGAATTACATCAAGGAGTAGTAGGTATATTGTGATCTGATATTGAATTATCACAGTTCGTTAGTGAGTATGATAGTTTTGTATCGGTAAGTATATGATCAATTATTGTGTTCGTTTTTTCTGTGATACGTGTGGCTTGTTTTTTGTTTATTTATATTTATGTATTTGTGTATTTACAAGTTTGTGTATTGGTTGAGTCGAGCAGATTTATGTTGAAGTCTCCAAATACAATACCTCTTTTGTATTATTCTAGATGAGTGGATAGTGTCTCCAGGAAGTCTTTGAAATCAGTATTTGGTTTTTTATACACTAAGCCTATTTTTAGATTGAGCTTGTTTAATTGATTCGCGTGAGCGGTAAAGAGCCCAGCGGGCTTGTTTCCGCGTTACTACACTGTACTGTTATCAGTTATCACTTGCTTTAGTTGTGCGAACGTTGAGATGGTATTGACTGACTGGACTAGCTGCGTTGAGTCTTGCCCTTATATAAAGCTGAGCAGTAGAGTCATTACTCTCACGGCAGGCAGTACGTGCCAATCGGCAGTTCTCGAAGAATCGGCGCTGTACAGCGGCCTATGGGTACGAGCACGAGACTTTTCTAGCAGGTGCCAATAATAGTAAGCCCGGTGGTCGGCGAGATGTACCCATGTACTTGATGGCGCGCGAGGTAGGTATATCTACTGGTAAATTCTTTCAGAACCAGTGATGTGACCAATTTTACGATAGGGCAACAGTTGTGGCGAAGATTTGTTATGGTCGCCACATATATATATATATATATAGAAGATAAATTGTCCGCATTGTGGGCAGGTTTATTTATTCCGCTGTTGGTTCTTTGTAGACACATAAAGCGAATGAACCAAGAGTTAAAATTTACCTTTAATAGCTGGTTGCTTTGTCGTCCACTTCGTTCGACAGCTCCCCATCCAGAAACAGCAGCCTTGAAATCATTGACAGTATCTCCGGTATGAAGGCAAGCAGGTCTTATTGTCTTGGAGAATGGTACACTGGGGGAAGCAATAGTAAATCAAATTATTTATACGGTTGACATTTTTTGACAAATGGGAACGTGTCGTCTTTAAAAAAAATGCATCATGTTGCGCTAAAGTTGAAAATCTTAGATCAATGTATTTTAATGTTTGCGCATCATAGAGATAAACTATAGAGGCGCTATCTCGTACATAATTCTCCGAGATTCGTGTTCAAATCATGCATAAACAGGCCTTCGGGAAAGTGAATTCTAACTCTAACTGAAGCCACCGCGTCGAAAGGCTCGGCCGTCAGACCGTCCTTTCCTTTTACTCAAGCCCATGGTTTCGTCCTTTTCCTTTTCCATCCTACTTTGATACGTCACACGCCAGCCACGGTCGACGGTTGTTGTTGTTGTTGTACTAATAGAGAAATGGAGGTACTACGATTCCGTTGAACCAATTTATTCGCTAAATGTTTGTATATAAATGTTGCGCATTTAAAAAAAAATATTAATAATAAATAAACTCCGAGGTCTGAGATAGGTTCTGAGAAAAATGATTCCTCTCCGGGCCTTTGTCATCTTTGAAGATGCTGTGTGGTGGGTCTTTCCAGGAGAGGAAGTTTTGGGAAGGAAAAGGGTATGAGGGTTGGGTAGGAAATTAGGGTTAGTGTGTTTAGGGGCCCTAGCATGGTCGATCGATAAGGATTGATAGGATAATTTTTAATCGTTCCCCAGAACAAATGTAGATCGCTAACGTACAAACAACCGTTGACGTAAAATACATTAAGAACACTTAGTCATTGTGAAGTGTTACTAATTCGTTGGTGATCTGCAATCATCTATTGATGATCTAGGGAACTGTGCAAAGTTAACGAATGTTATCCTATCAATCCTTATCGATCTACTGTGCTAGGGAGCTAGGAGTGACGGACGTATGCATCCATCCCTTTCAATGCGGTGCAAGACGATGTTTTGAGATAGTCCTGCTGTCAGAGGTCAAAAGGTCTCCCTCAACCAGTCTCTCGCGATCCGACCTGACAAACCTCAACCAATGAACCCGGGTACCCCTTCTAAATCACCAAATGTGTCGAACCACTTGGGACGACCTAGGCTGAGATGTTGGTTGGACTAATCCCCGCCTCCCAAATTGAAAAATTACAACTTTTTCGCCCATCTAAAATATTTCAATCAAACAGTTCCAATTTCTAGAATGACACGTTCAATGTTCATTCAAAGCAAATCCATTCTAGAGTTCATTGAACCGGAGTTACAGTACAGACTCGCAACCGAAATTAGAATTTCATTTATTTTAAATATTTTTTCAAAATCTATAAAGCAAACTCGTGGTACACGCGGGAAACTTGTGAACACAACATTGGAGTCGATTTTGTGGCACAACTTTCTGGATTTAAGCTTTCTTTTTCGATTAAATCGAGTCCGAAGTTGTCATTTTTAGGTCAAATTTGGAAAAAAAAATTAATCGATTTTAGATTTTCACGGTCAAAAGAATTTTGGTTAAGTAGTCGTTTTTGGGGTGTGGTGCCGTGTTGCGCTAATTCCTACTTTAGCAAACGTATCGGACAGCATTACAGTGTCCATCATAAGGTCTCATTGTCAGTTACAGTGTCCATCATTATACATCTGCCCTGATGATGGACTCTGTAACGCTGCCTGAAACGTTGGCTTAAGAAAGAGGTGGCGCAACACAGCACAAAATCCCAAAAACAACTAACGTAAAATAATAAAAGGGTTAATTAATTTTATTATTATAATATCACCTGTATATGGAAGTATGGATCAGACACCATTGGAAATTTAATTTATATTAACATTTTTAGATCGACTGTTTTTACAAAAAATATAAATATAATATATATCCTAAGATTGTTATTTTATCTAGTAAAGTTATGTTTTAAATTTAAAAAAAAAAAAACATGTTTATTTTTATTATAATAACTTTAGGTATACCGTTAGCTGTTGGCAGATATATTGAATTTTCAAACAAAACGTTGTATTATTAAACACACATTTCAAACCGTATAAATGTACAGTAAAATCAATCGATAAATTATCTGGGAAAGTTACTTTTCAGAATTTTAATTTTACTTCAAATAAAATCATTAGAAAAAAATCCGCGCACATGTTTTGTGACGAAAATACTTCAGTTTGTTTATTTATTTACGGCCTAATCAACTAATATAATTTATAATTTTACACACTTACTCTATTTTGCTCAGATATTATTGAAAAATTGTAAATACCTACTTATTGTAAAAAATTGAAAAAAATTATTACAAAAAGTACAAAATTTTATAATCACGCGTTTGAGCATATTTAATGCTAACATGAAATAGATATATATATTTAAGCAAATTTTGAATAAAATAAAATCGATATTGAGTTTATTACTCGTAGTTAAAAATGCTGATATGGAGAATAATTATTAATCTCTCTCGTCGGAGCCGCCCTGAAGAGTTGCAAGGGTACGACCGAAAGACCATCTTTCGATGAAATTTGAATTCTCGGCCGCTGGTTAATAGACCTGAATGTATTTTTAAATGCGTTAAAGCGTAGACCCGGCTCTACAAGTTTTTTTTATCCTTTTTAATGTCGAAAAAACCAAGTAAAAATAAATAAAAATAAAAGGAGAAATGCTCCGATCCGATGAAGATAATGTGTTGCGGAAGAATGTTTAACAAAGAAGTACTTACTCCCTGTCTAACTTTAGCAGTGCGATATCATTGTATTTGGAAGGCGGGCGGTAATCCATGTGTTGGATGCTCTCAATGACTTCAAAGTGGGTTTCCGGCTTTACTGGGGAATCAGTGTCACCTCCGCCCAGCCTCACGTGACTGATTGTCCTGGAAAAAAAAAACATTATTAATATTGTTATTACAACAATCTTAACGACCAAAAAAACAAAAACAACAACAACAAAACAACACAATAAAAAAAATGATAATACTCATAGACATACAAATAACTAGACGAGAACTTACAGATGAGGGGTAAAAACCAACTATGGCGGGGCGAAGAGAGGAAAGAGACTTGTGATTCGCCAATAAATCAATCTAACAGTATATAGGCACCTCGCACTATAATATCACTATTTAGTTCTTGATAGTAAAATCTGCTTTTGAATGAATAGACCTTTTTATATGGAAGCGCGAATTGCATGCCACGGTATGAACAGATGTGTAAAATCCAAATTCGCAAAGTAAGGTTCAGAGTATTTTCATAGTGGAATATTTTGTTGCCGTAGACACTTTTACAAATGTTTCATGATTTACTTAACCCAGTAAACAGCGGCTTTGTGTTTCGCGTCGCTATGTATCTCGATGTCTAAGTATGTGTTTCATAGACATACAGCGTCCGTGCGTAAAATGTACGATGAGAGCACGACACTGGTCTGGACACGCCCAGCCGGTTCCGAAAAATGGTTCCAATGGGAGGGGGAAATAACACGTTTTTTAACACGTAAATGCATGTCCATATATTTTGTACGTCCGTGATAATACTACAACATTGAGCACTTAGAAAAACACACAAATCTGACAAGGGGGCATCCATTGATTACGTGAGCAGTTTTTCTTCCAATCTAGAACCCCCCCCCCCCTCCCCTTCGGTGAGATAATTTTGGGCCAATTTGTATATTTATTTTTTTTCAAGTAACGTGAGATTTTCCTGGACCCCCCCCCCCCCCCCGTTTGTGCTCAGGTAATTAATGGATGCCCCCCAAGAGATCTCGCCCGATAGGTATCCGTCACGATCGGAATAGATATCGGGCGAGAACTCTTGTCAGATTTATTTAAGGCTGTAAAATGAATAAATAATCATGCATACTTGCATGAATTCGTGTTTAAAACAACCTAAACTAAAATACGTGACAGCTCACAGCTGAAATTCTGACATCGGCCAATAGAAAAAGCAAATAACGGCCATATAAAATTACACAAATCTGACAGCAGGTCTCGACCGAGAACGACTATCTCGTTCCCACAAAAGATATGGAATAGCTCGTCTGACCTGTAATAGACGGAGGCCGCGAAGTAGCCCATGGTCAATCGATACGGGTTTTATCGAAAATGTCGGTAGCTTGTCATGCCGCTAACGAACAAACAACAGTTCACGTCATATAAATTAGGAACCCTTAGTCGTTGTGAACTGTTTGTTCGTTAGTGGCCTGCAGTAGTGCTCGGGAGCGATGACAAGTTACCGACATTTTCGATAAAACCTGTCATGGGGCCAGGACAGCCGTATTACCAAAGCGATGGGTTTTCGATACGGATAAGAACTGGGCAAGGAGAAGAATATGGTTTTATTACAGGACTTACAATCTGAGACAATGCGCCGCTGTCAGGACCCACCGATTGCTGATAAGGCTGCCACCGCACATCCAACTGATTCCTCCTTCACCTGAAACTCCCAAAGCGGCCTGGAAAAATCATATTATTTTAAGGGTCCACTCTTCGATCAATTAAGTCTAGATAAGCCCTACCTAACTAACTTGCCTGTGAATAATGACGCCATCATATTAATGTTAACAATACAACTCTTTATCGTATTCCACCGCCTCGCTCAAAAAGCCTAGAGAAGCCAGTTTCTAAAACACAAAGCTCGTTCTCAAATCCCATTATGTAGTTTTAACATTCATCAACCAATCAGATGCCTTGAATATCACGCGACACGTATTGTGGAGTTGAATTTATCACTCCTACTTGGTATAAACTAGCCGTACACGCTCGCTAAGTCGCTTGAAGAAATAACCCGAGGGCGTTCAGTGTGTGACAAGATGTGGTCTTTTAATTTTAAACAAGCCGTTATGTTTTGTTTTGAGCCTGTATGTCAATGTATTAGTGAACGAACCGGGCTACGTGGCATGACGTCAGAAATATTGCTCGACCAAAAGTAATTTCTTTAACATTATTACGTTTATTGAAACGCTGCCTAAAAGACATCCGTAAGGTATATTTTTTGTTGTTGTGTTCAGATAGCTGACTACATTTTCAAAAATAAAGTCCGCGGTGTGTACCTTGTACAATATTCGGAAGTGGTATATTTTTGTGTTTTAAAAAAATTAACTCGGTCCGGACGCCTGACACACAAATTAGTTTCAGTGTAGATCTTGTAGACCGGTAAAAGATACAACACAAAGCACTATGCGATCTGAACGGTGCAAAACAATGCAGGCACTTTTTCATAAATTGGCCTTGAGCCTGCTTTTGCTGGCTTCTTGCGTCATTTTGAATTTCACAGGGCTCGTCTAGATATCATACGTCAATGGGTCCACTGCAATAATTATGAATTTCCAAAAATATTTAAATCTAAGTGAGTAGGTACCTAATATCATTCGGTCATTTGACATAATATGTAGTTAGTAATCTTGCTTACAAACTCAGCAATAACGCGTTCAGTTCCGAGATAAATATGTTTTTAATGTTTGGCTACACGGCTAGAACGCTCGGGGGTTGTCGGAAACCTCAAAATGCTGTTAGGAAAACATTTTACCAAATAGGTACAGATTTTTTTCCCATCTATTCTGCCAAGTATTCTTCGAATACAAAAATGATTTATGAGTGACCAGACGCCATGTACATAAACTCTGCAATACGAAAATTATAATTATAAAACTGTAACTGCTGATTTTCGGAAAGCGAGAATTTTTTTCCCTTGAATTGCGGCAGCAGAGGAGTTCACTTCTTGAATTTTTACGTCGCGTTTAGAACATGAATTTCGCAGCAACTGTTGATCAACTGAATTTTTATAGTCCACTCAGGACATAAGAACGGTTTTCTTAGAAATGTGATACTTAATTAACAAAAAAAATATTGTTGCGTTGTTGCATTTTGGCAACTATCGGTTGTTTGCCCTTTACCTCAATAGTTCAGTTGAATTTATCTTACCGCAAGGGACAGAAGTCCTTTTCAACCGCATCGCCTTTTCGATGATAAAACTGCAAAAGTCTGGATTTAATTATTAATGAGCAGAAAACGAAAATGGTTTTCAGCCAACTTTAGAAGCACATAGCCTAAACTCAAATTTCATAAATTGCACTTGGAGCACGTAAATGGTTTCTTTCGAAATCTGTCAGCAGATTAACCCACAATTTGCATTATGTAATCGTTACTTCTGAACATAAAACAGGTTTTAACTGAATTATGCGAGGGCTTAGCGGTTTGCAACAAGTTAGAATCATAGACTCAAAGTTTAGAACGCTAAAATGAGGAAACCGAAACCAAACATTACCGAAAAATTGAGAATATGTCTTATTACTTATGTCTTATTACTTACTACGAGGGCGTCCGTAAAATAAGGTCTCCAAAGTGCTGTAGTCGCTTAGTCTCGGCGTGGCAGCCTTTCGCGATGGAGCTTGCGCTCGCCGCACCCCCCAGGGGTGAATTACGCTATATAATTTGTTTTTTTTTGTGAAAAAAACCCTGGTAGAATTTCATTCTCAGCTACTTAAAGTATAAGCGTCACAGAGGATCCATCGTGGTTCGTGGTGAGGATTTGGCAAGGGGAAACCAGGCTACACACTAGTGTTAAAATCGTTTTTCGCGCAGCACCTTGGAGACCTTGTTTTACGGTCCTAGTATTAGTGTGTTAAAAAGAGAGGTTTAGATTCTTGAATGGTAGGAATTTAAAAATAATTTTGTTTTAAAAACCCATTTAAATACAAACTAATTCTGGATATAAAAAGTAAGGGGTGGTGGAAGTTTATTCCAAATGAGACAGCCGATAAAAGCGATAATAGTAAACAACTCAAATTGACCAAGAAAGTTGGATAAAACTATTAGTAACATCTAGACCTGCTGATCTTTAAGTAAGTCGTCTATAGATTTAGTTTTGTAGGACAAATAATTCAGATATATATATTCCACCTACGTGTCTCCAGGTTTGAAACTACATCCAAACCTCGAAAATAATTTCTTTCTTATTCTTGCAGCAAGTATGCAAGTAGAATTTTATAACTGCACTAAGAACACGAGAATGGTTTCTTCGAAATGCGTCAGCAAATGGAGTTTTTTTTGTGCATACTAAACACAAGACTGGTTTGTGATAAATGCGTGTCCAACAGGCCGTCAGCTTAATTATGATTTTATTTTTAATTAAGATTTTATTTTTATGAATGGTTCTCGTGTTCTGAAGTTGAAATTTGTTTTGAGGTTAATTCATTACGGTGCACCAAAAGTGCTCGCAGGCTGTTAAAATATTCTTTATATGTTGGCGATTTAAGCGCCCTTGAGGTGATATTTTTTCACGAAAACAGCGCTACAGCAATTATCAATTTATTTTTTTACTGTACCACTCTGCAATAAACTGCCAAAAGAACCATTGTTCGGTAACGGACTTGATATAAACAATCAATATTTGCTTCATAAATGGGATCAACAGGAATTATCGTTAAACGACACACTTTTAGTGAACCAAAACTTGTAGTGAATTAAACTCAATGTTGATGTTTTCTTTGTCATAGAAGGTTATTTCAAAATGTCATATTAATGTACCAAACACTTAAGGCTCACGGTCTAACTATTATAGAAACGTGTAAATAATATTTGATTTACGGTGAGCATCCGAATAAAACCTTCAACATTTTTTCAAAACATGGTATTTGGAGATGTCTGACTGGACGAGTAGGGAAAAAATTGTTTTATTTAGTTTATAAATTAAGATTATAATATTACATTACTAAATAACATGTATTATAACATAATATCAACGGAAATATTTCTGAAATAGGGGAATGCCCAAGGTATAGACTATAGACGAAGGACGGAAGGAGCAATGCATAAATAAACCAATAACCAATCCCGTACAATGACTAAAAGCCTCTTGACTTATCTTGTTTGCACAAGCGTCGCGAGTCGTGATGCGCGGCGCGTCAATCGGCTTGAGCATAGACAACAAAATTATGTACTTGCCGTGAAGCCGTTTTATGTGTTGCCAGATGTTCGGTAATCTACCGCACCGTTCTGTATTTTAGCACCGTGTTCGGTGTTCGCCGTTCGGTATGACAAATAAACCGAAGTATGGTCGGTGGCTAGAAAAATACTGAGTAAAACCAACTGGTTCCTCAAAAAGTCTAAATACTTTGTTGATTGATATATATTTAATATTCATCTGATAATTCGTATCTGCGGTTCCAGTGACAGGGAACTGGTTCCTTGTAACCATGACAGGAATATCAAACATATCTAGCGGATATGTCAAAGTAATGTCAATCCGTCATTCGTCAATATTCGGCATCTGCCGTCTGCGTCACCTGTGCTTCTCTATCGACAATAATTTATTGTTGCTCTGTCTTTCTAAACCAACATCGTGTGAACTTCGCAATAATAGTGTTAAATTTATGACACTTGCGATTATTTTGATAACCAACAAAGTCTTTGGAATTGACCGCCACCCGCTTTACGACCGCTGTCACACATTAAAACCAACCGATTAGTAAGTTCGTCTTATCCTATCCCCGACTTTTGTATTTAACTCGATTCTTTTTAGTAAATTGCATTGTTACAATATATTTTGTCTTGTTATACTCAATATCAAAAATTGACGTCAAAAAGTGTGATTTATTTTTCGCATACCTATTCATAAACCTATATTGTTTACTTTTTAAAGGAACGTTAACAATTTGGTATTTTACATGTTCTACGTATACAAAACAACTGCTGCGATCCTCGCAAGACTACAGCAATGTGCGATTGATAGCTCTCCATTTTATGTGGCATGATACACGAGAATATGAAAGTATTGCCTATTGAAGGCCCGCTAGGCACAAGCGAGTAGGTATTAAAATTACTAGTTTTAGCCAATTTCAACTAGTTTAAAACACGCAGTACACTAGTTTAAAACACAGAGTATGGAAATCGCACCTCATTTCAACAATTACTACAAGACATAACTATATACGTGCACAAATAGGTTCTTAATTTGGGCAAACTAAATAATTCATGCGTACTTCGATTGAAAAGAAGCTTCGCAAATGTCGAATCCGCGGTACAAAAATTTAAACGTAGGTACATTAATTGAATAAATAATTATGTGCACTTTATAAATAATCATGCACAGTGGTTACGCCAATACATATACCTACACATACACACACCTACATAGCACACATACATACTGTTACTGCTTGGGATTGGTATTAATATTGTTGCAAATCCTGTCCTACCTTGTTCCCAAAATCCGCACCTATAACTACCTTCACCACGTCAGTCTGCAATCAACAGCCCGCGCCGCAACATACCCTATATCCCCCGTGCTCCCGCTATCTGTTAACCTAATTCCGCCGTGTTCGCCGTGTACACGAAACGCACGCCTATTGCTGTTTTCAGTGCCAATTGGACGGGGAGAAAGAAGACAAAATTGCCAGCATACAAGTTCTTTATCCTGTTTCGGTGAGTCCTTTCCTTTATATGCAGCATATGTTTTTCCTCGTTCCAAGCAGTAAACAGTAACACAAAATTCAAGGTCCTTCGTCAGTCAATCTTCGCAAATATCAAATCCACTCTACACACACACAATCTCATTCATCTTGATCCAAACGAGCCGGACATTTTTGAACCATAATATTAGTAGATAATAATCCAGCAGAGTGTGAATACGTTTTTACAATACCGCATATAAATAATTACCCGCATTCCCGCAGTTTGATATACCTACATGAGTAATTTTGTTTCTTTATACCTATCGTATTATGGTTGGAAATAACATATTTACCCGCTATTAGAATAAATAGATACAAGACACTGCTTTGATATTTATTTCTGATAACTCATGTAATTATATCTTGCTAATCAAATCGCATTACCTACCTTATAAATAATACGATTATTTCCTAATATTCGTATTGTTTATATTATTGGATTACATTACAAATAGAATAATACGATCGTAATATGTATAATTTGTTAATGATTTACCGACGTAGTGCACGGCGCATCTGTTAACCTTTCACAGCTCACCAGTCAATTTAACCCCGTGCGGTTATCACTGTGAAGTAATTAAATATTTATTAAATATTAATTAATTAATTCCGCATAAATAATACAGACACATTATTTTAACCGCAGTTTTAGTTGTTTATCGTCTCATATTTTGTAAAATATAACCGGAATAAATAAAATGGCTACAAGCGCGTCATCCGGGTCGTCTCGGGACGAAAGACGTCTCAAACGTTTAAATGCTAAACTATCAGCTAGCTTTGCAAGCTTACAGTCGGTGTATGACAAGATAAGGAAAGCTTCGGAAAGCATTAGCAATCGCCAATCTTTTTTGTCAGGCGCAACTACTGTTGAAAAAATTCGTTCTGAATTTATAACAATTTTAGATGAAAAAGTGGATTGCGAACTGGAATTGAATCCGGAAGCAATTGCTGAATACTCTCAATTAAATGCATTTGAAGAACTCTTCGGGGTTATTAAATATACCGAAGCAAATATGCTGTCCAATCCAGTTGCGAAACCTCGCCGTCAAATTAAGTTACCGCCTTTGGAAATAGCGTGCTTTGACGGAAAATTAGATAATTGGCCTCTTTTCTATGAAACATATAATTCGGTTATACATTTGAATGATTCTCTGGATAATGCTGAAAAGATGCAGTATCTGATGTCTAAATTAACCGGAAAAGCATTAAATATTTGCAAAACTATTACGCCTACTGGTACAAATTATCAAGTTATTTGGGACGCATTGTGTACTAAGTATAATGATCAACGCGTTCTTGCTGAATCATACTTTGACCGATTGCTGAAATTGCCTCCAGTTAACTCGGCCACGCCCGCTTCTTTAGAGAATTTCGCAGATGCATACTCCGCTAACGTCGCCGCGCTGAAGCAATTAAAAATAAAAGACCTCGCAGAATTCATATTGCTACAACTGGGTCTTAAACGGCTTGACATAGAGACTGTAAAGGCTTTCGAATCTTCTATTAAAAATAATGAAAATTTACCTTCCAGCGCGGAACTAATCGACTTTGTAAGACAACAGCAACGAATTCTCAACCGCGCGCAATTCACGCAACCGACCTCGAACCGCCTTGGCTCAAATATTAATTATACCGCTAAACCGCTAAAAACTAATTCCGCAAAGGCATTTATTAATGTCGAAAAAATCGATAATCACTCCATCGAAATTTGTTTTTGTTGTCAAAAGGGATCGCACCCTTTATACCAATGTACTAAATTCACAAGTCTAGAACCACGCGATCGATTTAACTTTATTAAGTCATCGAATATTCGAGTTTGTGTGAACTGCCTCAGTACTAGGCACATCACGAAAGCTTGTAAATCAAAGAGTACATACAAAACATGCGCGCTCAACCATCATAGTTTGTTGCATTTCAAACAAACTGATGGGCGAAAGTCACAAACAGACCCAATACCATCTCCCGCGTTACAAGCAGATGCCGATAATGATAACTTAAATTCTTTGAATCCGGTTTCGCTATGTGTAACAAATTCATGCCCTAGTGCAAATACTACTGCACTCTTAGGAACGGCTGTTTGCACTACCAGAGACGCTAAGGGCCAGGTACAGACGTTACGGGCTCTAATAGATAGCGGCTCCCAAAGGGACATAATTACGCGCAAATGCTGTTCACGCTTGAATCTTACGGTGCGGTCATCTCCAAGTACTTACGTCACGGGAATAGGTGACGTAAGAAATGTGACAAATGGCGTAACTTGCTTAAAGTTAGATTCCCGCTATGACATCACTCAGTCGTATACGATTAAACCATATGTAGTAGAAACTATAACCAGTGAGTTGCCTACTGTTAACATTAACCGTTCCTCTTTGTCGTATCTTGACAATTTGCCCTTAGCAGACACAACATTCTGTACGCCCGGTGAGATTGATATTATCTTAGGATGTGACATATTTGCTCGCATTCTAAAGGCAAACAAAATATCAGGTTCTCTCGGCCAGCCATTTGCTATTGAAACCACTTTGGGATATCTCATCTTGGGTACTGCCCCAACGATGATTGAAAACCCAAGTATAAACGCCACGCAATCATTTTGTACGTTCACGCAAAATAATGATTTTTGCCTGTCGCGCTTCTTCGAATTGGAAGACATTCCAGATGAGAAGTTTTTAACGCCTGATGAACAAGAGTGTGAGGACATTTTTAAACTCACTACCTCTCGTGACACGGCAGGTCGTTATATCGTCGCGTTGCCGTTTCGAAACAGTCCCTCTGTTCTCGGTGAATCGTTACCCGCCGCCGAACGCAGGTTTCGATCTCTCGAACGCCGCTTGATATCTCAACCCGCAATAAAGTTAGAATATGACAAAATATTACGCGAATACCTACAGAAAGGGTACATTTCGCCGGTCGACAATTCTGACTTACCTCATTACGTTATACCGCATCATATTGTAGTTCGTGAAGATAAACTTACTACTAAAATTCGCATGGTGCTAGATGCGAGTATGAAATCCGATTCGGGTTATTCGCTTAATGACATCCTACATACCGGAAAGAATTTACAAGGTGATTTGTTTCGCATTATCCTCAATTTCAGATTGTTCGCAATAGCTATAACCGCTGACATAAAACAAATGTACCTACAAATCGTAGTGCAAGAAGAATGCCGTCGTTATCAGCGCATGCTGTATAGATTTAACAATAGTGACCCTTTACAATTGTTCGAATTTAATCGCGTCACTTTCGGCATGTCTTGTAGCCCATTTTTGGCTATGCGTTCACTGCGTCAACTCGCAACGCATGAAAAACCTCGTTTCCCACTCGCGGCAAACTTGGTGGAAAATGGCTCATTCTACATGGATGATTTCGTCACCAGTTGCTCATCAGTTGAGGAAGCTACCGAGTTGTCGACGGAATTAATTCAGTTATTCGCTGCCGGAGGATTCGACCTTGTAAAATTCTCTTCTAATTCTCCAAAGTTTTTATCCACGATTCCTACAGCTCGTCGTGTTAAGGAACATGTGGAATTTAATCCCGATGAAAACCTAAAAATACTAGGGCTTCATTGGATACCCGCTTCTGATCATTTTGTATTTGTCGTACACACCGACGAAAGAACGTGTACTAAACGAAATATTCTCTCGACGATTGCTCGTCTTTGGGATTTGATGGGTTTCGCCGCACCAGTTGTATTATTGGCTAAGCTGATAATTAAATCTCTATGGGAGTATAACCTGAATTGGGACGATACTCCTCCTGAAACAGTTGTCACACTTTGGCGACAGTTTAAAAAGGAATTGCCATTACTGCAATCTATTAAAATTCCTCGTTTTTTAGGAATCGAACCCCAATGTGTATTAACGCTTATCGGGTTTTCAGACGCAAGCGAACGCGCATATGGAGGTGTTATTTACTTACATGTTTACTGTCCGAATACCGATAAAACCACAATTAATTTATTATGCGCTAAATCCAAGGTCGCTCCGGCTAAGACGATTTCACTTGCGCGATTAGAACTATGTGGAGCGCTAGTACTTGCACGATTAATGCATACGGTCAGTTATACCTACACATCAAATTCAAAAGCTCATACGACTTTAGCTTTTTGCGACAGCACGGTTGCACTAGCTTGGATAAATTCACCGCCTGCAAAATGGCAGACCTTCGTTGCCAACCGTGTCTCACAAATACAAAACCATCTTGGGGCTGAATGCTTCCATTATATAAGAGGTCAAGACAATCCCGCCGACTGCTTATCGCGGGGTCTTACTCCCGCTCAGCTAATAGACCATCCGTTATGGTTTAACGGTCCCGTATTTGCCCAATTACCTAAAAGTGATTGGCCTTTACAACGTTTTGATACGAAATCGATATCTGATCCACCCGAATTAAAAACAAAAATTTTGATGTCCGTTCAAGACAATAACCGCCCCAAAACAATTGCTCCACCGTTATTGTGTGCACTAGCTTCTCGTGTTAGTTCATGGCCGAAATTAATTCGAATAGTAATTTATGTTTTTCGTTTCATTAAGAAATTACCACGAGCATTCGAATTAAGCCATATCTTAGTTGCAGAAATCGCTGTTATAAATTCTATACAGCAAGAACATTTCTCCGAAGATATAAAGGCAGTCAAAAATGGGAAGAAGGTTCGGCGAGCGATTGCAAAATTAAATCCGTTTCTTCATGACGGAATTCAAAGGGTAGGAGGCAGATTGAGTAATGCTGAAACAGAATTTGACAGTCGTCATCCCATTCTATTACCCGCTCGTGATAATGTAGTCAATTTAATAATAGACTACTATCATATTAAGAACCTACATACGGGTCCTACGTTACTGATGTCGCTGCTAAGACAAAGATTTTGGATACTTTCTTCGCGCAATTTGGTTCGGAAACGTGTGCATCAGTGCAATACGTGCTTCAAAGTCAATCCTAAACCACAATTCCCATTAATGGGAGATTTACCCGCATGCCGCGTCCGCGAAGCTAAGGCTTTTCTTCACACGGGGGTTGACTACGCTGGCCCGCTTCAAATAATCCCTTATAGACGTCGGGGGGTGCGAAGTCAAAAGGCATACATTTGCTTATTTATTTGCTTGGTGACCCGAGCAGTTCATATTGAACTCGCTTCGGATCTTTCCACCGAAGTCTTCCTCAACGCTTTCAAGCGTTTCCTTTCTCGTCGAGGTCCTGTGAGTATAATGTACTCCGATAATGGGACGAACTTTGTGGGAGCCAAATCCCATTTAAGGTCTTTATTTGCACTTATAGAGTCACCCAATTACAAAAAGGAATTCTCAGACAATCTGTTGGAGAATCGAATCGAATGGAAGATGAATCCACCGCAAGCTCCTCACTTTGGTGGGATCTGGGAAAGTAACATTAAATGCCTGAAAGGTTATTTAAATAAAATAGTAGGCACCTCTCTACTGACTTATGAAGAGATGCAAACAGTGCTTTCTCAGATTGAAGCAATTCTAAATTCACGCCCGCTATCTGTACTTAGCGTTAACGATGTTTCGGCTCCATTGCCGCTAACCCCCGCGCATTTTTTAACGCTCACTCCCTTAAAATCTTTACCCACTGCTGATTTGTCAGACGAGCCAGTCAACTTGATACAACGCAAACATCTCGTGGATCGTCTTGTTCAGACGTTCTGGAACCGATGGCGAATTGAGTATTTAAATACTTTGCAAGCTCGCCAGAAATGGAATACAAATGCTAATTCGGTAAAGACAGGCACGGTAGTAATGATTAAGAGTGACAACATCGCGCCCCTTCAATGGCCTATTGGGGTAATAGTCAATGTCTACCCCGGGGCAGATGGGGTGATCCGGGTTGCGGAAGTTAAAACTAACTCCGGAACATACCGCAGGGCAGTCGTTAAACTCTGTCCTTTACCGTCACAATAGATTTAACGACATCTTAGAAGTTAGTTCATAATACTTTAATTTTTAAAAATCAATTAGATTAGTTTCATTGTTAAATAGGTACCAAACCCTACTAGTTTTATCTACCGCAGGTTCAGTATTATTTATTGAATCCTTTCAAGTCATATTTTTCGTTTCAATGTTTTTTATTCATTTTATTTCCTTGCTATATCAGTCATTTTGACCATTTGGTAAAGCATTTATATAACTTACATAATATTTTCGTAACTTTTACATAATTTATTACATTCTACCGCGTGTCATTATAATTTTGTTTGCGCATTGAAACGTATTGGCACTCTTTTGGTTTATGGAAGTGGATTCTTTCATCCCCTTCCAGGCGGGGGGCATGGTTACGCCAATACATATACCTACACATACACACACCTACATAGCACACATACATACTGTTACTGCTTGGGATTGGTATTAATATTGTTGCAAATCCTGTCCTACCTTGTTCCCAAAATCCGCACCTATAACTACCTTCACCACGTCAGTCTGCAATCAACAGCCCGCGCCGCAACATACCCTATATCCCCCGTGCTCCCGCTATCTGTTAACCTAATTCCGCCGTGTTCGCCGTGTACACGAAACGCACGCCTATTGCTGTTTTCAGTGCCAATTGGACGGGGAGAAAGAAGACAAAATTGCCAGCATACAAGTTCTTTATCCTGTTTCGGTGAGTCCTTTCCTTTATATGCAGCATATGTTTTTCCTCGTTCCAAGCAGTAAACAGTAACACAAAATTCAAGGTCCTTCGTCAGTCAATCTTCGCAAATATCAAATCCACTCTACACACACACAATCTCATTCACACAGTAAGAATTTCGTGTTTTAAACGAGTTAAAAATAATTAAGACAAAAAAACTTTGTTTCATAGGTTACGTTAGGTTAGGGCATAGATTCTCAACCCTTTTTTGTCCACCGCCCAGTTTGAGAATATTTTTATTTCTAGCGCCCCCTAACTCGTGAATCCGAAACAGCTATCGGGGGCGTAATGGGATACCACGACAGGGTTACATTTGCCACAACAAAGGGGGTGTAACGGGATACCACGACAAAGGGGGGTAATGGGATATCACGATGGGCTTAAATTTGCCGCGACGGAGGGGGCGTAATGGGATAGGGAAAATATTTGATCGGATGGAGTGGAATAAGTTTCTCTGGGTCTCCTACCGCCCCCCTGAAAGTCTGAAATGCCCCTCAATTTTCCTATGGTCTTCTACCGACCCCCGAAGGTTTAAAACGCCCCCAAGGGGGGCGTTATCGCCCACGTTGAGAACCTATGGGTTAATATATGGGCTATTTAAAAAAAAAAAACAGTGTGCAATTTACACGCGGTAGAAGTGAAACCTTCAAAAATAAAAATAGACAAGAGTGGGGAGGCTAAGAAGCACCGCACAAAGAGGAGGCCGATTATTCTATCTCATTATCTCGCAGGCTAAATCCTATAGATGTATGTGTTTGTCTCTTTTTCGTTTCATCGAGTTTCAAATCACAACGGTGCTAAATAAGTTTCACTTCAAAGATATTCGGCCTATGAAAGTGACCCTTGAGGTACACCGCTGGTAACCACGATTTTGTTTGAAAGGTAAGAATTATTTTTGCCAAGAGAATCCTATTGGTTGGGTAGCTCTACATCCATTCTAATAATTTACCATCGATACAAATTTGAAAAGTTTATTGAGATGGTTTTTTTGGATTACTACTTAAAATTTTGCAAAATCCCTGTGTATTGCGTTGATTTGGATTTTATTTTCAAGTAAACATGATACAAAATATTCGATTAGGGAGATTTTGTTACAGGCCTTATTTGTTTTCAGCTGAGACAAATTAGCCACTCAAAACAGGACGCTATCACAGCAGTGCCATGGATCTTCCCAACCCAGAGAGTGTTTTCATCAAGACTGAACCATGGTCGCAGGAAGAAAGCTCAGATGAAATGGTGTATACGAATATTCAAATACACCTCCCGGATGTGAAGAAAGAATGTTTGCAGTATGCTGGGAGTGTTCAGCCAACTAGTAAGTCGCATTACACATCATAGAGATGTTTCAGATGGATGCAGTCAGAACATCTGCTTGTTTTCTACTTCCCCTTGTATCATCATTCGGTACTTTTGATTTTATCTTTGAAATATTGCTTTATATGAAACTGTCTTATCACCACTTTAATATCGCAAGCATATTTCGGATATATTTAGATAAATATATACAAAACCGAAATTTTATTATGCAAGGAGAATTTGTACCCGCTAATATACTACAAGTATATTATCAGCAGGAGCTTCGTTGAATATAAAAATCAATCCAACAATTACCACAAATAATTCAAAATATAAATAGCACTGACCCTCGACAAATTTTTAACCGAAAACTGGCTTGTCTTTTACACTTATTATCAATTTGTTATTCCAGGTAACATTAATGTGGAGATTGTACCAATCAAGACAGAACCAGGACCACGAGGGCAAGATGGAGAGGCAACCTCTTATTCAGTAATAGACGTAGATCTGCCAGACGTTAAAAAGAAATGCTTTGAGCACTATGAAAGTGTTACTGAGTCTGGAGGTAAAATCGGTATTCATTCATTTAAATAATTTTCTCGTTTCATTATAGATACCTACTTATTGAACTTTATCCGCCATATTTTCCAGGTGTGCTAACGGACCGGAAGACGCATTCTGTTGAAAAACCTCATTCGTGTTCACACTGTAACTACTGCTGCTCAGATAAATCACGTTTAACAAGGCACTTACGCACCCACACCGGAGAAAAACCTTATTCATGTTCCTACTGTAGCTATTCGTCTACTCTAAAAGGAAATTTAAATCGTCACATGCTTACCCATACTGTAGAAAAACCTTACTCATGTTCCAACTGCAGTTATTCAAGTTCTCAAAAGATAAATTTAATAAGTCACATTCTTACTCATACTGGAGAAAAACCTCATTCATGTCCCCATTGTAACTACTCGTGCTCAGACAAAACAAGTTTAACGGTACACTTACGCACCCATACAAGAGAAAAACCTTATTCATGTTCCTACTGCAGTTATTCAAGTTCTCAAAGGGGTAATTTAAATACTCACATTCTTATCCATACTGGAGAAAAACCTTATTTATGTTCCTATTGTAACTACTCGTGCTCAGAAAAATCACGTTTAAAAGTGCACTTACGCATCCATACTGGAGAAAAACCTTACTCGTGTCTCCATTGCAACTATTCCTGCTCACGCAAGTCACATTTAACTGTGCACCTACTCACCCATGCCGAACAAAAACCTTATTCATGTTCCTACTGCAGCTCTTCTTATTCTCAAAAGGTATCTTTAAAAAGTCACATTCTTACTCATACTGGCGAAAAACCTTACTCATGTTACCTTTGTAACCTCTCCTACTCAACTAAGTCAGCGTTAACAGTGCATTTACGAACCCATACTGGAGAAAAACCTATTTCACTATTTTACTAATGCAGTTATTCATGTTCATAAAATGGATACTTAAAAAGTCACATTCTTACTCATGGGAGAGAAAAACATTATGTTGTTCCTGTTGTAATAAATAAACAAATTTTATAAACCATGCACTCACTCAGTGGAGAAAAACCTTATTCATGTTCAAACTGCAACTGTTCATGTTAACGAAATGGTGGTTTGAACACTAAGACTTTCTACACTATACTTTGTGTACTCTTTTCACTACATGGTCTACATTTATCCGAATTTTGCAGCGAGTGATGTGTAACGAGAATTTTTTACTCCACTCGGAACGTAAGAACGTTTTTCTTGGAAATGCGTCTGCCGATGAACCCGCAAATGGAAATTTAACGGAGCATTTGGAATACAAATTGGTTTTTAGTTGGTTGAATATTTTCACCAGCTTTAATTGTTAATGCACTTATAAAACGAAAATGGCTTTATTTCCATTTTTACAATATATGGTTCGAAATTAGAATTTCATTTATTACACTTGGGATACGAGCATAGTTTCCGTCGAACATGTCAGCATATCTGGAATTGTATCGTTACATTCTGAACATAAATCTGGTTTTTTCAGGTGTGCTAACGGACCCGATGATGCATTCTGTTGAAAAACCTCATTCGTGTTCCCACTGGAATTTCATCTGGAATTTGAAAAACAAAACCGGTTTTAATATTAGATTAAATCTGTGATCGTCTCCCCACTACACTACACTCAGTACTCGAAAATGATTTTCCTTCAATTTTTGCAGCACCATAGTCTGCAACTAAAATTTCATAACTGCACTTGGAACACGAGAATGTTTTCCTCCAAATGCGTCAGCACGTGAATCCGCTGAATTGTTATTTTTTTTGTGGATTAGGTTCTTAAAAATGAATCCTGTCACGTCCAGCTTAAATTATAAAGAACTTAAGCAAGCTTAAGTTATAAATGTACTTATTTTTCATAAGTGTACATATTGTTAGGGTACCCCGATGTCGGCTTCTAAACCAACATCAGCACACCAACACGTCCCTGGCTAGCTCTCAGCGGGACAAGGGTACTCTCTATTCAGGGGGTGGGCAGCTCAAGGCTAGGGAACTTCTCTCCATCCTTCGGTGACCCACGGGATCCTCACCGGCCAACAATCCTCCCGCCGTAGCAGAATAATAACAATGTTAAATCATTCAGACATGTATTGTAAGCTCAAACACATACATAGGTTTCTACAGTACAATTCAGTTACAAGAAATGCAAATTACACAAACCTAGCTAAAGTGTTTAACTCTCTCTGACTGTCTCTCAAAACGAAACTCTCCGAGTCGGGATTTCCACGGGGGCCCTATATTTCACTGAATTACGGACAACATTTAAAGAGGAAGTCAAGATACAGCTTACATGTAGGTAGGCAGGAACCTCGTCTCATGTGGCAGCTTCATCAGGCACTTATCATAGTCTAAATAGGCCGAACTATGGTGCGGCAAAAGGCCAATTATACACAAAGGTACTTCAATAATACATCGCGGCCGTTGAATTGGTCCGCCGGCTTAAAGTGCGCCGCAAGCGTGTCCGTTCGCCAAGGCACTCAGATTGCTTCTGTGAGCGGAGTGGCCGCGGGATGCCGAGAGTGGCAGGGTACGGGGCGAGGCAAGGAGAAACAGGATACGGCGCGGGGAGGCGGCGGCCGAGCCGTGAGGACAGCTGCGTTCTCGAAACTACTCGCTTCAAGGGCGTATCGTAACACTTCCCCCCGCGCTCGGAAAAAAAGCGACGTGGCAATGGAGCTGTAGGAAAAAAAATCCTCTTAAACTTCCATAGGGGTTTTTGAGAGATTCGTTGCTTGAGAGATGCCTAGCTAGAACATGCAATTTATGTTATAGTTTAGGTCACAATGTTTGTAGGGAATGGGTGAGGGGTACATACAATGTTTGGAAAAGAACAGTTTTGGTGAAAGTACATGGTGTGAAACAACATACAAGATTATGCAATTGAAAGATGACAATACATGGTTATGCAATTGAACAAAATAACAATACATGGTTATGCAATTGAAAAATAACAATTCATATTTGTACAATCGAAGAACAAAAAAACAAGAACAAAAATGCCTGTGTGATTCTAAGGTTTCATTGGTCTGGGAGCTAAGTTTGCGAAGCGTGGATTTGTTTGGTTTCGGAGAATTTCGAAGAGGAGGACGTGGTTTCACAGATTCTAAGGATTACATTATCACTGTAATCAGACCCCTTTGAGATAACACTCAGAAGTACACTTGGGCCTTAGAAAACACTTGGTTTTGTCGAAGACGTCGAAGTTCACGAAGTGGAGACTGTGGTTGCTGTGCCGCGACTATGGTTACAGAGGTCATTGAAGAGGAGAATCCAGTGTCTGCAGACATGCCAGTACGAATCCTAAAGTGTTATTAAGGTAAACACGGATCGTATATAATGGTTATTGAGGCATAATGTAGCTCAATCATAACTTGTATTGGTACGCATTCAGCGAATACTGGAGGTCAAGGTAATGATGGTTTACACATGACGATTTGCGTCTCTGCATGACAGCGCAAGAGACGACATGGTTGGCATTGATAGCAAGAGTAAGAACAAACCTAGGAGCTAGCGTGCCCAAAAGGTGGTTCAGAGTGTCATAATGTATAGTGGGACAACTCAACTTGCTGTGGCACGACAAAACAACATACATATGGGCGGTATGGTCTGTGCTTTCAGGAACAAATGCGTAGAAAAATGGCAGCAGGAGGGACCTAGTAACCACAGCGCGTGCTGTCAGGAAGTGGAGCTCAGCTTGGCTGTTGGTGATGACATCCGCCTGGGCTTCTTTTTAATCCGGGAGAAATTATTATTAGAGCAAAATTCTTGAAGTTTACCTGCCTAGGGACCAATGAAGAAAAGGTTTGGAGAGAAACAAAATGTGTGCAGATTATGAAATAAACGAAGTTTTAACCACCGACCCAGAGAGTGACGAAGAGAGAGTTTTCTAACTAAATTGTGATTACATGAACATTTTCCTTTACCAGGATGACTTGGCGTTTGCCGAGTGACAATATGTCTTGGTTAAAAAACAACCGGCCTTCCATGGCCTATGTTAACATAAAGGTGGTAACATTTTTTGTAGAATTTCAAAGAACAAGACAAAGAAGTCGTGAATGAGTCACGGTAAAAGCAGAGAAACCAATTCATGAATAAAGGTTGTCAAAAGGAGACAGACGGTACGCCAAGTGCATATCGTACATATCCAACATTCATGAATGTGTTTCGTAAAATTGAGAAAAAGAACAAAAGGTGAGACGTATGCAGAGAGTGAGGGAGAAAGCCTGCTGATAATTGGTTAGTTTACCGATTCGCACTCCCAGAGAGGGCGAATTATGGTTAACAACAGATTTTCCTCTTCATAACATATACCTGAGAACATGATGGTGAGGAGAAAGGAAAGGAAAAGGAAAGGAGTTGAGTGACGAAACTTGCTAGAGACTGGACTAATTTCCACTTCAAACTCCATGTGAGAATGAAACATGATCAACCAGCAGATTTCCTGACTCTTTACAATTGTTAAAAGGATGAGGAGAAATTTGAATACACATTAACAAAGAGACTAATCTTCTGCGTGTATTGGGCAAAAGATTAGGGGTCATTTTTTAAAAAACTCCTGCGTGATTGTGAGAAAAGACAGACCCTTGCTCCAATTTCACAAACCTGGGGGTTTTGTTCCCCAGACAACGAGTTGGGTGGTTTTGTGCTCAATCGATTAACTCCCACAGCACTATGCCCCATAGTTAGCAGTGAAGCTACAAACTAGTCCTTTTGGGATAGTAGATACTCCTGGGCTTCTTTCCTTTTTGCAAAGAAGTAAAAAACAGGAGGTCCACGGGCATTGGCGTTGAATGACAACAAAGGGTTGTGGACTACATTTCGTAGATCGCACACAAAAGGTTTGATATTATTTCGTTCGCACGACTCATGGTAAGTGTTTTAACGTCTCCACGTATAGTGTATAAAAACATGTAAGTACATACAAGATAAAACTCAATTATAGACAGAAGTCAAGAGTTTATACAATGCCTCTTAAAGAAGATGGCAAGGCCGATATTATGTCGTTTGCACGAATCACGGTAAGTGTTTTAACGTCTCCACGTATAGTGTATAAAAACATGTAAGTACATACAAGATAAAACTCAATTATAGACAGAAGTCAAGAGTTTATACAATGCCTCTTAAAGAAGATGGCAAGGCCGATATTATGTCGTTCGCACGAATCACGGTAAGTGTTTTAACGTCTCCACGTCTCGTGTACAAGGGTTGTACACAATTATACATACAAGCGGTACTCATGACAAATGAATGACACACGACCAAAATACAAAAACGGTACTCATGACAAATGAATGACACACGACCAAAATACAAAAGCGGTACTCATGACAAATGAATGACACACGACCAAAATACAAAAGCGGTACTCATGACAAATGAATGACACACGACCAAAATACAAAAGCGGTACTCATGACAAATGTCACACGACCAACTCAATAACATTTAGCTATGAGCAAAAGTGATTATGACGAACTTCTCGTATCGTGGCAGGTATTTTAAGGATCCCTCCTATAACGGTGGATGTTCTAAGGATCTCTCCTATGACGGTGGATGTTCTAAGGATCTCTCCTATAATGTAACAGGGTTACGTTTAAATACAACACAATAAACGTTAACGATGCTTGTTTTAACACATTTTATAAAGATTCGTTAGATTAACTAACTCCGTAGCCCAAGAGCGTACGACAGAGAAGATAGACAACTTGATGCTACTTCATGTGTTACAAAATACAAGGGTGATGGCAGAGTATAATTCTACTTACACCAAGTATTTAAAACAAAGACAGACCTATAATGGTTTTACATACTGTCTGTTGTGGCAACCTGCAGTGAGGAAGACCAAAGAAAAGGGACCAATTACGGTTTTACATACCCTTTGTGCAGTTACAAACATACCAGGTTATGTGCAATTTGGGTTGCAAATACTTGGTTAAATGGACACCTAAAAGTAGTGAATTCCAAAATCAGGATGACCATAAGGTTTTATTAACCTGTCTCGTAGGGTTGAAACGTGTCATATAAGACGTACGTAACGTACAAGCAAAAAACAAAATAACAAAAGGTGGCTTTGTTATAACAACCAAAGACCGGATGATTCGGTTTTACGTACTTTAGTTGAAACGAGCCAAATTGATTTATATACAGGGTTATAAAGACCAATCATTGGTTTTATAAATACAAGTTCCAAAATGGACGTATCGATATCCAATTTGGGTACAAGAGCATGAATTTGGGTAGGACGCCATCAATTTTTAATTTAAGAGGGAAAAATTGAAAAAAACTTATATACACGAGGGGCGACTATGTAAGTAACCACTGTTTGATTTTCATGCTGGAGATACCTCGGAAGGTTTTACAACTCATGATGAACAAGATAAAAGGAAAAAATTGTAAAAATAGTTAACTGGTTCTGAGTCGGAATTTAACACTTTGGAATTTACAAAACCCGACTTCTAGAACGACACGCCGATGGGCAATTGTCAACTACTTTACATGAACAAAATGAACAGGTGAGAAAGTTCCTTTCCGCACGACAAAAATGCAACAAAAAAATAAATAAAAAAATTACAAAATTACATGACAAGGCAGGGTATGACATGGCATGAACATTGCGTAGTGTACGTATTGAGACAATAAATGGGCTCGCGACTTCCCAAACATTGAAACTCGAAAAGTGTCTCCGTTCCAAAGTGATCAGTTTTAGAACAGGTGAAAAAAAATAAAAGAAAAAAGATTGCCGTGAGGGAAAGAAAAAACAGTGCAAAAAACAACATTTGAAAGTAACTTCAAGGAGAGTACGCATTAATTTACAAAATAATTTACAACTTGTTTCATTTACGAAACGAAGGGCATGTGATTGACACAATACACGCCTGACGTAGTAAGACTCTGTAAGCTTACGAAAAAATGTGGTGATACACACTGGATCATTTTACGTTTGCTGAGATAGTGGGGGCAGTTTTACTTGACTCCTCACTTCCAGACTTTACAATGTCCTTAATGTGGTAATTACCAATGTGCTTTCCAGATGAGTCAGACAAGGAGTACACTAGGTCTGATATTTTCCTTAGGACTTTGGCCTTCACGAAACGTGGTGCCAGCTTAGCAGAGAAATACATGGCTCCTTGGGAAAGTGTGTTGTTCTTTGTCCAAACTATGTCTCCTGTATTGAAGGTGACATGTTTTCTACGTAAGTTATATCTGTCCGCACTCTTTTGGTGAGCCAGGAGCAAAGCATCAGTGACTTCACTGTAAATGGCCGACAGTTCTTCCAGGCGATGGGCATAGTCTGCGGTAGGGTTGCTTGTGGTGGCAGATGACGTAGGAAAGTTTGTGTCCCTATGTAGAGAACCATGGACGACTTGTTCCATACCGTGTTTTAAGAAGAAAGGTGTGTAACCAGTGGCCAGATTAACAGTGTTGTTCATAGCGGCCTGAATTTTATCTAGGTTTTTACACCAAGTGCGTTGGTCTTTATCAACTAGAATAGCTAGAGCTGTGTTGATTGTTTGGTTGTAACGTTCGACAGTGTTATTTTGGGGAGTGTACAAGGTGTTATAATAAATGTCCTTGATTCCGTATTTGGCAAGAAATTCTTTGAATTCTTGGGCAATAAACTGTTTTCCGTTATCAACAATTACGGTTCTGGGTGTTCCGTAAGGTATAAAAATGTGTTTTTCCAGAAGTTTGATGATGGCGGACGCATTGGCTCTTTTTAAAGGGAAGATCCAACAGAATTTGGTGAAAACATCCACTACACTAAGTATGTGCATGTGTCCGGCATAACTTCGAGGAAAAGGTCCGACGAGGTCCATTGACAATGACTGTAGGGGTCTGTCGGCACGTTTGGGGTTACCCATTAGGCCGGCAGGTGCTGCCGTGCTATGTTTATAAGCTTTACAAGTTTCACATTTAGAGATGTAATTGCGAATTTGTTTGAAAAGACCAGGCCAGTAATACTTCAAGGAAATCTTTTTATACGTCTTGAAAGTTCCTGGGTGTATAGAGTCGGGAGCACTATGATTGTCAATTATTATTTGTTCTCTTCCTTCGAGGGGAACGACAAGTTTCCAAGAGTAATCTTCGAGGATGGATAGTGGTGCCTTGCAATTACGGTATAGTTGTCCTTCTTTTATGATAAAATTAGGAAACTTTTGTTGATTATTTTTACAACCTTCGAAGATTTTCAAGTACCATTCATCTTTTGTAGATGGAGGGGGGGCAATTGTGTCAACATTTAATGAAGCCAATTCAATTCTTGAAAGAGCGTCAGGAACAATATTGTCCGCGCCTTTACGGTGTACAACATCAAAATTGAATTGAGACAAACGGGAGGCCCAACGAGCGAGTCTACCGGAGGGATTACTTAAAGAGATCAACCATTTCAAACTACTATGGTCTGTGACTACAGTAAATTTGCTACCGTCTATGTAACCGCGGAAATGGTGAACAGAATCCAATACAGCCAATAACTCCTTTTCGGTAATTCCGTAGTTTTTCTCGTGTTTATTTAATGTACGGGAAAAATACGCTACAGGGTGTTCGCCATCTGGGAATTCTTGAGTTAGGACTCCACCGATTCCTACGTTGGAGGCATCCGTGTGGAGGGTAAAAGAGAGTGCAAAATCCGGGCAATTCAGAACGGGGGCTTTTTGAAGGGCATTTTTTAAAGTTGTAAACGCTTCTTCAGTTTCAGCAGACCATCGGAAGTTGCTGACACCTTTACGGGTGCCGGTAATTTTATTTAAGGGGGCTGCAATTGTGGAAAAGTCTTTGATGAATCTTCTGTAGTAACCTGCAAGTCCAAGGAAACCTTTGACTTCCTTCGCGTTTTTGGGTCGGGGAAAATTTGCCATGGCTTCCACCTTAGCGGGGTCTGTTCTTAGACCTTTTTCGTCGACAATGAATCCCAAATAACGTAAACGGGACTTACATAATTCAGACTTCTTCAAGTTGATGGTTAAACCAGCGAACTTGAGTTGTTGAAAAACCTTTTCCAACATTAATAGGTGTTTTTCAAAGGTGTCGCTGACGATGATGAGGTCGTCAAGGTAACAAAACAGGCTGTTATCGACTTCAGGACCGAAGAGTTTGTCCATCAGTCTTTGTAATTCGGCGGGGCTGTTCTTTAGACCAAAGGGTAATCTTTTAAAATGGAACATTCCCCTACCAGGTACAACGAAAGCAGTTTTTTCACACGATTCTGCGTCCAAAGGTATTTGCCAAAAAGCTTTGCTTAGATCAACAGAGGAGATGAACTTGGCGTTGCGCAGTTGGTCTAAGGTCGCGTGGACGTAAGGTAAGGGGTATGCGTCAGCTTCCGTACAAGAATTTAAACGTCTACTATCGAGACAGAAACGTGCGGAGCCATCTTTTTTAGAAACCAAAAGAGTTGGGTTGGTCCATGCACTTCTGCTGGGAACCACCACACCCATTTTTAACATTTCATCAAGTTCTTTTTCCAAAAGTTTAAGCTTTTGGGGGGCTAAGTTGTAATAACGTTGCTTTATGGGTGGGCCATTGGTTTTAATGTGGTGTTCTACCAAATTTGTCAAACCCAATCCACATTTTTCGAAAGATATTGATTCGAATTTATTGACCATTTCCTTTAGTTGGAGAGCTTGGTCCGTGCTTAAATTTTCGTGAGGTATTATTGTGCGGATCTCACTAATTTGAGCAGCAGTGGAGGTTTCGCCAAGAGTATTAAATACTTGGGGAGCAACGTTAAAAGCCTTCCAGAAGTCAACGCCAAGGATGAAATTCTGGGATATAGAGGGCACTATTAGAAAATTGATTGTAATTATTTTATTGTTACAATTAATTGGCAGTGCAAGGGTACCGATGACCGGCTGGGAAACATTATCCGCAGTCGTCAGGTGTGTTGTTTGTGGCGAAATTTTAAAATCACTGTTAACAAAAGGCAGGTGAGCATTGTTGCCAAGACAGCTGACAGATGCACCGCTATCAAGTAATCCGGAAAAGGGCACATTGTTAACAGAGAAAAGAGCATAGGGTCTCCCATCTTTAGCTTGTTTGCAACAAACCGAGGAAACATTTAAGGTCTGGTTAAAATACTTAATGTGTGATAACCAATCAGTCCATTCTTTAGACCTTGGTTCAGAATGGGTGCCTGAGAGGTTATTATTTAGTTTTTTGGCCTCTTCATGTAGAAATTTGGTGGGGGCTTGGAGAAATCCACCTGAGGTCTGACATCGCTTGGGTTTTGTAACCTTTCTGCATTGTGCCTTGATCTCTTGAAAATGTTGCGCAGTTCGTCGCGTGGAGGAGAGCGGTCCCTAGAGTGGTGTCTCTTGGAGGTTCGGGGTTCCTTGGATTCCAGAAGTCTTGCTTGCTTGAAACAAGTAGCGGCCAGGTGGCCTACTTTTTTGCAAAAGGAGCACACTTTTTTGTTGTCGAATTCTGGCTTTAAACCAGACGAACGGCTTGGCACAACCACATTATTCGACACATTCTTTATGTTTTTCCTATCCTGGTACGATTCCAGGAGGAGGCAGACTTCGTTTAGCTGGGCCAGGGATGCAATTTTCTGTGAGGTGATGATGTTCTCGTATTTGCTTAAAAGGCCATCAGTTATGACTGGTAATAGTTCAGCTTCCGGAACAGGATGTGAAAGCTTGATGTTGATGGATTCAGCCCTTTCTATGAATGTAGCCACAGGTTCATCTACTAGTTGTTTAATAGATAGTAGAGATAGTTTGATCCGGTGCTGGGCCTCCTTTTTTCCAAAGCTAGAGATTAGGGCAGCTCTGAGTTTATTCCAATCTTTGCATTTAGTCTTTTGGATGCGGTGCCACGGAATTAATTCTGGGGAGATGAGTTCTATAAAGTTTCTCCGTAGAATCTCGAATGGGATATTTTTGATTATAGCCGTTTCTTCAATACGGTCAATGAAATCCAGCACATCGGAGACGCCATTATATTTGACTTTCCAAGAGGATAAATCGTAAGTTTTATCTTGTGTCAAGATGGGTGCGACGTCCTGTTTTATCATTACATGCGGCGTAGGTTCTTTGTCAAGATTATCCAAAACTTGCGTAGCCGAACATGAATTATTTTCGTTGGAGGGGGCGAGATTTATTCTCCTAATGTACTTTTTGTTGAATAAAAGTGCATATGCCTTCAATGTAGATTTAGATTTGCTTGATGGCGAGAGTCCTCTATCCCTTAAAGCAGCTTGTAAGTGGGCTTTGGATAAACTATGCACATTGGGAATGGTACCCAAGTTGGATGGTGTAATAGCTTGCTTGTCCTCCATTGCGAGTTTCCTGGGTGGTGAGGAGAAGAAAAAAAATTGGCCAGGGGTTTCCTTTAGAAAGCGCAAAATTAATTTTTGTGAGGCACTTTTCACTTGGTGATCACTGTTGGCACTTCCAAATGTGTTTTGTATACATGACACCAGAATTCTTGTCAAAGGAAGGAAGGCGAGAAAAAATTTTGCGTGGAAAGACCTTAGTGGTAAAGGTTTTTGTATTTCACTGACCACTTTTGAGAAAACTGTGAAATTCACAAGTATTTATTTATTTTAGAAAAATTTTGCCAGGATTGACCTTTAGAAAACAGGTTTTTTATTTTTACAAAACACTTTGCACTGAGAAAGGCACTAAAGTTCACAAACGGCACATTTCTGGCAAATAAAGAACAAACTTCCGAATGAAAATGACTGAATATGGGGTTTATTGCATCCAACCATATTAAAATTATTTTATTTATTCATGGAATCAGTCATTGGTTTTATTATTATTCCACTTTTCACTTATGTAAGGAAAAAAACACAATTCACTTTCACTTATGCTGAAAAAAAATACAGTACCTATAATGTATAATGGGGAAAGAAAGTCATTATTTTGTCCATTTGGAGAAACATTAAATTGTACTAATTTGACAGACACAAGTGGGCCAATTGGTATATTGTGCAGAAATAATAAAAATACGTAAGTCCGAAATTTTCATTAAGGAATTCGCAAAATAACTGGGGTTCCAGAATCAAATTCATAATAATGATTTCCGTTGGTATCCCAGTTCAGTCATAAAAAACGGTTTGGATTTAAAACGCAGCCTAGCAACAGTCGGTTAGGATTCCGGCGGGAACAAGGCATTTGCGCGCAAACCAGAGAATCGCGTGAAACAAAGGGCCGTTGGATTTGGCGGGTATTGCTGTAGCTAACGCGCCCGCCGCTTGGTGACGCAATTCAGATTCGCGGTCAAAAGCTGGCGTTTCGGGTACTCAAAATGGCCGTTTCACATGCGATTTAATTTCATAATTACAATCAGATCTGTTATGGATCTGATTTACATATTGGTTTCTGTGGTTTTTCACAGGATTCACTGTAGAATAACAAGGCATAATTAATGTTTACAAAATAGTTGTTGTGCGGGAAGGATTTTGACAAACAAGGGTCCCGCAAAGCGACCGGGTTAGAGAAAAAAATTCCAGCCCCACGATCGGGCGACAATTGTTAGGGTACCCCGATGTCGGCTTCTAAACCAACATCAGCACACCAACACGTCCCTGGCTAGCTCTCAGCGGGACAAGGGTACTCTCTATTCAGGGGGTGGGCAGCTCAAGGCTAGGGAACTTCTCTCCATCCTTCGGTGACCCACGGGATCCTCACCGGCCAACAATCCTCCCGCCGTAGCAGAATAATAACAATGTTAAATCATTCAGACATGTATTGTAAGCTCAAACACATACATAGGTTTCTACAGTACAATTCAGTTACAAGAAATGCAAATTACACAAACCTAGCTAAAGTGTTTAACTCTCTCTGACTGTCTCTCAAAACGAAACTCTCCGAGTCGGGATTTCCACGGGGGCCCTATATTTCACTGAATTACGGACAACATTTAAAGAGGAAGTCAAGATACAGCTTACATGTAGGTAGGCAGGAACCTCGTCTCATGTGGCAGCTTCATCAGGCACTTATCATAGTCTAAATAGGCCGAACTATGGTGCGGCAAAAGGCCAATTATACACAAAGGTACTTCAATAATACATCGC
Source organism: Limnephilus lunatus (assembly GCA_917563855.2). Taxonomy (NCBI): domain Eukaryota; kingdom Metazoa; phylum Arthropoda; class Insecta; order Trichoptera; family Limnephilidae; genus Limnephilus; species Limnephilus lunatus. The sequence goes on along the minus strand of OU830595.1, from coordinate 23,837,890 downwards.
GGCCGTTGAATTGGTCCGCCGGCTTAAAGTGCGCCGCAAGCGTGTCCGTTCGCCAAGGCACTCAGATTGCTTCTGTGAGCGGAGTGGCCGCGGGATGCCGAGAGTGGCAGGGTACGGGGCGAGGCAAGGAGAAACAGGATACGGCGCGGGGAGGCGGCGGCCGAGCCGTGAGGACAGCTGCGTTCTCGAAACTACTCGCTTCAAGGGCGTATCGTAACAATATTTATTAAATTTTTTTTTAATTAAAGTTAATTTTTAAGTAAAAATTAAACCGATTTTTTTAATATAATATCCAACTTGAATTCTTTGAATAAAAAAATATAAATGCGTGACGAAAAATCACGTTCATAACTGAACCTTTTTTATTTTATTTTTATTTTTATATTTTGTATTTTATTTATCTTAAAATGGTACATATTAAAATAATACAATGTTTATGACTTATAATTTGCACTGATCATCTATTTAAAGCGTTTGCTAGTTTTTGTTTTAAAAACATAACTCATTTTAGTGCGTTTTTTAATACATTTAGGAGAATTCAATAAAGTGAAAATATGAACTACTAGACATTTAGGAACAGAGCTTGCATTTCAATGGCAGCTTTATTGATTCTACCTAAATATGACGATACCTACCCGAATTGATTCTGGTCAACATCAAGATCGATCTCCTCACCGGCATGACCATTGGCAATTAGTTTGTCCTGCAGGCAGAGGCGCAGCTAGGTAACCAAAGGCCCAGGCGCAATAAAAAACTTGGTCCTAACTAAACGGTTTACGTTTTATTATGTCAAAATATATATGTAATAATAATAATATATATGTAATAATATATATTATATAATAATATAATATATGTATTAATAATATATATGTAATAATATATATTATGTCAAGATACGATGCTAGTTTATCATCAGCTCTTTATCGTGCACTGAATGGCACAGCAAAACTACTTAGGGGGCGTACGTTAATTACGTGAGCCATTTTTTTTTTCTTTCAATTCTGATTCCTCCCCCCCCCCCCCCCCTTTGTTGAGATTAAGTGAGATTAGGTTGGACCCCTCCCCCTCACGTGAGATTTACACTACAGTCGTTAAATGAATACATTTATTTTTCCGAAAAGTAAAACATTACAAATTTCAGGTATACCTACTATAAGCACTATTCATTACAATATTAATTTTTCACAGAGTTATCAGTGGATAAAATTATTTTATATTACATAGACAAAATAAAAAAGACAAAAATTCAAATATCCATTTAAAAGGGCTTAGATGAATACCGATCTACAATAAATAAAAATCCACAGTGCTTGGATATGTACCGATCTACCTTCTCCAGCATACCATCCACGCTCGTGACGGTTCCACCAACCTAACATGGATTCCGATTCTTAAAATGAGCATATTCTATTGAATTCTGAACTCATACATGAGAATCTACGATTTAAGCACGCTCTCGAATATGAACAGAAAGCTAATAGAACAGAGTAATGTTAACCATCCACGAGACAGTCTGAAGAAATCTGTAGCAATGTGTACATCCCTTATGACCCTTACATGGTTCACTCGAAGAACGTAATGTTATGAAAAGAAATCATAATATGATTTATTTAGCTACTGGTTTTATTAATCTTATTTTAAAGTCGTTTATATGGCTTTATTTTTTGAACGCTGGTAACATTTTCGGAAGGTTTTGGGAGAGAGTTTCCGTTTCCGGACTTTTAAATGTACGACGAAGGGAAGAGCGTCGTATATTTGACAGTCGGTTTGAAATCCTAAAATTCCCTTAGAATTCGCAGTATTAAGTTCGATCCGGTTCGCGGACAGTGAAATGTAACACTAGTAGTGACCGAGGAATTGTAATTTTCTTTTTAAACCTGATTCTATTGGTTTTTGTTCCGTTCCGCCGATGTGGGTTGTTCTGGAAAGTTCACCGCGTGCCGCAGTTGACGAAATTACGGGTCATCGGGCTTGAGATTACCTACCGGGCTGAACATATGACTTCGGAACTCCTGGTTGTATTCTAGCGATGACATATTATCCCGACGCGCGTGAAGGCGAGAACCTGTTTGTATCCACCAGGCCGAAGGCATCCTCGCTACACCTTGACCAAATGTTACCGGCTCGTAACCTGCAGTTTACTAAAATTGAAACCATTTTATTGAGGGAAGCAGCTAAGGCGTGACCTTCGCCAGGACGTACGCAGACGCTTCTAGGGCGTGACCTTCGCCAAGACGGGGGCACGGATTCCGAGCTGGAGCTCGACGGTTCTACGGCATCGCACCTCAGATGAGCGGTGGAAAATTCCCCATGTCTCCGCGATTATTTAAAATTAGATAGCTAGGCCTAAACTTGTCGGCCCGGGGGTGAGTACGATATTTACACTGTTTGATCACTGTACATTCAATCCTCTCTAAATACACTTTTTTATACTTACGATGATAATCTAGTTTGTACTTATTTATGGTCCACGAACTGGAGGAGACACCAAATAGTCCCCACGATCCTTTTAAAAGATAACACAGTCTCATGACTGAGCTAGCAAATTCTACCTCTCTTGATAACGGCATTCTACAGGAATCACCTTAGATTGTGGCGCGTAGAACAATAAAATGTTTTACAAAGCTGTTTCCAAGGGAGGTACGATTTCACCTACTTGACCTTCTATAAACAAGATGGTAAATATTTCATCCTGACAATTCTATATCAAATATCCTAACCTAACCTAACCTAAAATAATACAGGACGGCATCCATGTACTAGAAAAATGCTCTATCTTTGATGTGGAGAGATTTAAACTAAATTTCAAACTAAAAAACTATGGAATCATAGAAGAGAATAGGTAAAAAATCTGGAATCAGAAAAAACGGACTGAAATATATATTATACATCATACCGGGAAAAAATACCAAAAGAATAAAATAAATTAATGAAACAATCGAAAATTAAAAATAAACTTTCGGATACAGATAATAAAAAAGAATTAGGAGAAACCTTATACGTAACAAGCAAGGTACCGCAGAAGATACTCTCAGTCCGTACAGCCTATCCTAACCCAACAAAACGTTTCAGCGCCAAATTTAAAATTTAAATCTGAACTGTACCTATAGGTCCTTGTTATGTCTCTTTTGAATCGTCTCTTAAGAGAGAATAATAACCAGACAAAACCGGAAATATGTCCTTTTTAAATCAAATTTTAGACGTATTAATTCTTTTCCACAAGAAATTATAAATTGATTTCGAAAGATTGTTATTTTATCGAGTAAAGATATGTTTTAAATTTTGATAAAATATGTTTATTTTTAGTACAATGAGGTTTTACCGTAGGTCGTTGGCAGATTTGTTAAATTTTCAAAGAAGATTTTGTATTATAAAACACACATTTCAAATCATATAATCATGCAGTAAAATAAATCAATAAATAATCTGGGAAAGCTTTGTTTCAGAATTTTAATTTTCGTTTAAATAAAATCATTTTAAAAAGATCCGCACACGTGTTTTACGATGAAAATACTTTAGTTTGTCTATTTATTTACGGTCTTACAAACTAATATATTGTTAGCAATAATAAAACGCTAAGTTTATATTTATGATGAAATATATTGTCTCCACGTTAATTGACAATAACAACATTCAAGAATCAGCAAGATTATCTTCCGCCATTTGTAAATCCACCCGTTCGCTGTCCGTGCTGTTGGTAGTTCTCTAGTGCTGCCAACCAGGAAGCGTTAGTAGTTTCCTCCTTTACCGGCCGCCGTAGCTGGTGTAGTTTCCTTGTTAGCCGCCAGAGGCGATAGCAGTACCTTTGGCGGCGGACGAGCAAACCAAACGTGTGAAGCGGCAATATTTAAATTTACTGCTAATAATATTAAAGATATTTTTAACATTCTTATTTTGCTTAGGCATTATTAAAAAATTATAAATACTTATGATCAAAAAATAATTACAAAATATTATTTTAAAAAGCTGGTACGGAGAATAATTAATCTTTCTCATTGGAACCGCCCTGTACAATTGTTAGAACATACTTCGGCGAAATATGAATTCTCGGCCACTGGCTGATTAATGGCTTTTAAATCTAGGGATATTTTGTGGGAGGATATTTTGTCGGAGAATATTTTGTCGGGGGATATTTTGTTCGTAGGTAATTTTGTCCTGGAGATATTATTGTGAGGTATATTTTGTCGGAGTATATTGTGTCGGCGATATTTTGTCGTGGGATGAAAACGCGCGGTTCCAAGAAAGTCCGCACGTGATCCACTAGTAGTATTTTTAAGTTATTTTAGCTTACCATGTGAGGGAACTCCCCAGGTTCCGTGATGTTTCCTCCGATCACTAGAGGGGTGGCCAAGTGGGCGCATTGGTTACTTCTGCTGAACCTCGGAATGAGTGAATACGTATCCCGTTTGCAAGGATACACACTAGAGGCCAGGTCTATGCAGTCTGAAACAAACAAAATAAGTTTTCGATTGTAAAAATTCTGAAGTCCAAATTTCATGCCAAACAAAAAATCTGACTTGTTTTATTTGAACTTTAAAAAAAATCTGAATTCTCCACTGCAAAACATAAATACATGACCAGGGCAATGAACCTTAAAAATATCCTGTTATTCCCAGTTTTCATACAACTTTCAGAGAGAGAAATATTTTGCAATGTAATAATTTGTTGAGTGAAACCTCAAATTGTAATATACGAGGTCTGTCCGTAAAATAAGGTCTCCAAGGTACTTACTGCGGTCGCGAGGAACAATTTCACGCGCAATCTGACATTACTGGCGTGTAGCCTAGTTCCCCCACGCCAAATACCCACCACGCTGCACTCTTTGTGAAGCTTAGTCTCGGCGTGGCAGCCGTTCACGATGGAGATTCCGCCCACCGTAGCCGCCAGGTGTGAATTACGCTCTGTTTGTTCGTGCGTAATGTCTATTCGTTTTGTGTGCAAAGAACATTCATTCTCAACTGCCTAAAAAAGTGTATGAGCGCGAAAATTGGTTTAGAATGTCTCGTCCCCAGTCACAATTGAGTCCAAGAATTCCTCGCGATCGATGTCATAGAACTCAAGGAATTCGGACTTTTTCATCCCATTGTTGTTTGTGATCTTTGGTGAGCATTTTTGGGACCTACTTTGCGCAGATCTTCTGGTATCCTAAATGTTCTGTCAAAATCTTGTCAATTCTTACTGATATGACCATATAATAGAGCTCCGAAAAAACGAATTACAGAGCGTTATTCACACCTGGTGGGTGCGGCGAGCGGAAGCTCCATGGCTGCCACGCCGAGACTAAGCATCACAGATAGTGCAGCGTAGTGGGCATTTAGCGTGGGAGAACCAGGCTATACGCTAGTGTTGCCAGATCGCCCTCGTAAAATCGTTCCTCGCGACCGCAGCACCTTGGAGACCTTTTTTAACGGACAGCCCATACGGGAAGTATTAAACCCAGAACACATATACATAATAATTATAAAAGAAATCCAAATAACTTCTTAAAAAATAGCTAATTTTAAAACAAATAATATTTTCGCGTTTGTTGGAAACCTTCTTATTGGCATTTATATAGTTATATTCTTTTTAAGAAACGAGTTTGTGGCTGTGTACGAATTCAACTAATAATAATTATTTATAACGATTGTTCCTCATTTGTGGTAACTACTGTAATCTCACTATCTCAGGGTACTGTAGAGGGGTGCAACTTATATAATTGCCTCCCGAACGACATTAAAAACGAAAAGAAGCTTGGTAAATTAAAAAAAAATATTATAATTATTCTTGATAAACAAAATAATGAAATAGAATAGCGCTGAATTGAAATATTTAGTTTATCTTAATGTGTGTAATTATTTCTAGTTTAATGAGTGAAAATATACTATCGTTGTTTGTTTTGGGGGTGTTATGCCGTGTTGCGCTACCTCCTTCTTTAGCCGACGTTTCGGACAGCGTTGCAGTGTCCATCATCAGGGCAGATCCGGCAGATCTACATCTGTCGGATCTGCCAGATCTGACCTGATGATGGACACTGCAACGCTGTCCGAAACGTCGGCTAAAGAAGGAGGAAGCGTAACGAAGCATTACACCCCAAAAACAAGCAACAAAAATGCGTTTGGCCGTGAAAATCTAAAAACGTAAGTGAAAATGTAATTTTATTTTAACTGGATTAAAAATAAAAAAAGGGTTCTACATTCAGATTTCTACCAGAAAAAAATGCCAATCAACCCAACACTTGGGCCGCCAATTATTTTTAATTTAATTAATCAATTACCGAATTGGTAAAGGTGCCCGTCCCGGTTAGACGAGAGGTTCTGGGTTAGAGTCTCAGTTGAACCGTTATCTTTTTCAATTTTTCTCTGTCTTGTTCTGTTTCGTATTTTCTTATAGATTATTAGTGTTAACTTCTTCTTCCATTGTTATTATTAGAGATAGTTGTTTGGCCGAATACCGGATACCGCATATCCGGCGAGACGCGAGGCCGGATATTATTATATATCATTTCAATAATCTCTGTGTTTTTTACGATTTTTTGTTCACTATAATGGTGATTGTGATTATTTAATCACGTTAATTTAAGTTTTCGCTACTATCGCTACTAAGTTTATAGTTTAGATATTTACTATTTATGTATTTATCATTAGAGTGAATATCTCAGAAGAAAATTTTAGTTTTTTGGAAGGCCTTATGGCCTTTTTTGTAACTTTTTCGTCTTTAAATAAAAACCGTCATAGTTATAAGCCATTTTATTGATATTAACCTCACAAATATTAATGTATTGCATTTTATTATAGGAAATTGTCGAAGTTTTTGAATATCCGGTATCCGGCCGGATAGTAAATTTAGGCCGGATACCGGATATCCGTTTCTTCTTTAGTTATTATTATAATAAATTTTACTTTTATGATAAATAAATTCTCATTAAAAAGTAAAGATTTTACTATAAGGATGGGTTGGGTGAAGTAAAGTTAGTTTGGTGGATTAGAAGAAAATTATTATATAAATCACTCACAATCCCAAGCTTTCTGGCCCCTCTTCTCCACCTTAACATATTTCTTGGACAGTGGCATGCAGTTCCTCCCGAAGTCCTCGTAGGATGTAGGCGGGCTTGTGGCGGAGGCAGGTGTGGGATTTATCGCCTTGGTCGTGGCAGGCTCCTGCGTACGGTCGGGGCGGTACGATTGCATTTGGGAGCCACTCGTGCAGCAGACTATGGGGGCGGCGCCTTCGTAGCCGCAAGTCTAAGTGGAACGTTCATGTGAAATGGGTAAATTTCAATTTAAATGGTAACAAAATTTATAGAAGATATCGGAAGAAAAAGTTTTAAAAATGTTAATAAAAGTAAAGGATGTCAAAAAAGTAAAAATGTTAAAAAAAGTTAATAGATGTTAATAAAAAGTTTTAAAAAAAGGTTAAGTAATTTAAGGAAAATTAAAAAGGTTAAAAAAAAGTTATGAAAGGTAAATAAAAGTGAAGAAAAAGTAACAATAATTTTTTTATTTATTTATTTTATACACTTTACAAATACAAGACAAAAAGTCCCGATAAACTACTTTTTAGCAGTTTGTCTAACGGGTTCTTTACGTTAAAGATCGTATTATAGTGATTTAATAGTTACATTTTTACAATTATATAAAATTAAATTAAATTTTTTACAGAAATATAGATAAAAATAAATTTTTGGAAACATAAATAACATTTTTAAAGTTTTTAGAATAATATGTCATTGTGAGCTAATACAAATTAATTCTTTCCGTAAGCCAAGTCTTCAGTAAATTCATCAATTGTTTGTTTTGGGCACAGTTTTTAATTTCAGCAGGTAACATATTTAAACAACTGGGAATCATGTAATTTAACGTTCTTTGTCCATATTTATTTGTATGCTTAGGTACAATTAGCCCTTCATTAAAGTTAAAACGAGTATTATGGTTGTGTTCCAGCCTGTTAATATATAAAGGATTATTTATGTGCTGAAATATAATTTTGTACCACAGAATTGCTCTGACTGAAAGAACTTTGAGACTCTGATAAAAGTATGGAATATTATGCCTTTCTTTGTATAAATTTTTTTCAGCTAATAATTTAACCAATGAATTTTGCACTGATTGTACATGGTCTATATTTGTTTTACAGGAAAATCCCCAAGCTGTTATTCCATACCTTATAACAGATTCAGCTAGAGATAAATAAATTATTCGAAGTGTGCAGATAGGAACAAAAAATTTTAGTTTATACAATCTGCTTACAATCGATCTTAGTCGTGCACAAACTTTGTTTATTTGTATATCCCACTTGAAAAAGCAATCAATAATAACACCTAAATAAACATATTCTTTAACTAGTTCCATATTTTCACATGTACACGTTGCAGGAATACCATTGTGTAAGCAATCTGATGTATGTGTCTTTATTTCAGGTGTAATATATACCTTAACATTAGGGGATCTTATATGTAACAATTTAGTTTTTTTGGCATTTATGATTAAGCCAGAGTCATGAGACCACTTTAAGAGTTCAATGTAGTCTTTTTGTAAAAGATCTATACAAGTTTGCAAATCACTGCTAGAAATCACTAAAGCAGTATCATCCGCGTATACAAAGTACTTTACATGTGTTAAAATTAATTTAATAAAAGATACATATATAATATACAGAATTGGACCTAATATGGAACCTTGAGGAACGCCGGCAAAAAACTTCTTTTTTTTACTTAAAGAGTTTAAGAGTTTTAATTTCATGCATCGGTTGTTTAAGTAATTTTCAAAAAGTTTTAGTAGTTTTCCTCGTATTCCTATAATTTTTAGTATTTTAAGTAATTTACCATGATCAATAGTATCAAAAGCTTTCGAATAATCTATAAATAAGACTAATGTATGTTTTTTACAGTTTAATTCATTATTTATCATGTTGGCAAATTTTTGAAGCAGCAATTCTGTACTCTTTTTTTTTTGGAAACCGTATTGATTAGTATCTATTTTAGAAAAATCTTCTAAATATTTTATTAATTTTATTTGAATATATTTTTCAAGAATTTTTTCTAGAGATGGCAAGATACTAATTGGTCTGTAGTTACCCAATACAGTGTGGTCACCTCCCTTATATACAGGTCTTATGATACTACATTTTAAGTCATCGGGGATTTTTGCTTGAAATAAGATTCTGTTTATAAAATGGGTTATAATTGGACCTAGGATTAAAATATGTTTTTTAATATCGCTCATTTTGATACTATCAATTCCTGGAGAAGAACTCTTCATTTGTCTAACAATGCTTTCTATATCCGCCGCTGTTGCCCTCGGTAGGTACATACTTTGAGGCATCGCCTCTGGTTCAAATTTAGTTGTCTTATGGTTGCACTTATGTAACATATTGTAAAAACAAGTTCAATGAAGGAAGGTAAAAGAGGTTAAAGAAAGTTAAGAAAAAGTAACGAAATAATGAGAAACGTTTAAGAAAAGTTCATAAAAGTCTAGATAAGTGAAAGAAAGGTTATAAGTGAGGGAAAAGAAATCAATGTTAATAAAAGCGAAAAAAAGATAAGAAAACCTTAAAAAACGTTGGGAAAAATGCAAAAAGATAATAGAAAAGAGGAAAACGGAAAAAAATATAGGTAATAAAGTAAAAAACGGTAAAGAAAAGTTTAAAAAAGGTTAGAAAAGTTGAAACTTTAACCCATTAGCCTCAAACGTCGCCAGCCTTGCGAGTGTACAACGATATGTCGTACACTCCATCCACGCTAGCCTGGCGGGTATGAAATATGTCGGCTTTAAACCGATGAATATATTCATACGTAAAAAAAATTATACCAATAAGATTGACCAATGTACAATGTTTTTTAATCGAAAAGTTTTTTTTTTTAAAAAGTCATTTTTGTATCCAGATTTAATCATATAACATTTTATTTTAAAACAAAAAATATATATTTTTACATACCTTGAATCAGTAGACAGGTAAATTAAAAAAAAAGATTACAATTAAACATGTTTTTCAAGGGTTATATTATATTTAGTACCTACACCACTAAAGATTTAAAATGTTTGGTACAAAATTGACCTCTTGGGAATATTAGACCAATATATTGGTCAAACAACTATTTGACGCAAAGTAAATTTGACACATTTAGTGGTCAGCTCATATGGTCTCATAAAAATCGTTTTATCTCCCTTACTCGAATGACGAGATATATAATCCAAACTCTAAACCAGGGGTGCGGAACCTTTTTGACGTCGCGGGCTATTTTGATGTTCATACTTGAACCCCCGTGGGCCGCACTCCGATTTTCGTCTCGGGACACACACACACACACACATACACATTAGACAAAAATCTGGTTTTAATGAAGCTAGCTGCTTATAGATGCAAAACCTGCAAATGATTTTCCTACAATTCTGGCTGCACATAGTCTGCTTTCAGAATTTTGTAACAGCACTTTGAACACAAGAATGGTTTCCTTCAAAATGCATCACCAGATGAAACCACAACTGCAATTTTTCGTTACATTCTGAACCCAAATGTAGTTTTAATTTGGGTTGAATTTGCATGTGGGGAATTAAAATACCCCCAGAACATGAAGATGTCTTTTCTCCAACTCTGAATGCACAAACTACGCAACTAGAATTTTATAAGTGCACTTCCAATATGAAAAAAGCGCCAGCAAATGACATGTTTTTGTTCTTGTTCATTCTTAACACAGAACTGGTTTTAATTACAAGGTGAATCTGTACGCGGGGAATTAACACTACACTCAGAACATGAAGTTGCTTTCCTCCAATACTGGCAGCACAAATGCAACTACAAATTTATAACTGCATTTCAACCACGAGAATTGTTTCCTACGAAACGCGTTAGCAAAATGGAATCCCACCTGGAATTTTTTCGTTGCATTCTGAACACAGAATTGGTTTTAATTTTAAAGTGGCATTTTTTCGTTGCATTCTGAACACAGAATTGGTTTTAATTTTAAAGTGAGTTTATACACGGGGAATCAAAGCTACACTCAGAACATGTAAATGGCTTTCCTCCAAATCTGGCAGCACAAAGTGCTTTCGGAACTAGAATTTTATAAATGCACATATTTCGCGAGAAATGCGTCAAAAAATGAAACTACACCTCAAATGTTTTCGATGCATTCTAAACACACAACTGGTTTCAGTTACAGGGTGAATCTGTACGCGGGTAATTAAAACTACACTCAGTACATGAAAATGGCTTTTCTCCAATACTAGCAACACAAAAGCAAGTAGAATTTTATAAACGCTCGTCCAAAACGGGAACGGTTTTTTACAAAATACGTAACCAGATGAAACTACACTTATAATTTTTTCATTGTCTTTTGAACACAAAACTGGTTTACATTAAACTGCGCCTGGAACAACAAAATGGTTCTCCTCCAATTTTTTGCAGTCGCAACGCAAGAACGGTTTCCTTCGAAATGCGTTAGCAGATGAATCCGCAATAGGAATTTGCATTGTGAACACAAGATTGATTTAACCTTAAGAATGAGTCTACATAGGAGTCCACTAGTCCATAGGTAAATTGTACTCAGATTAAGTGAATGGTTTTTCTGAATTTTGTAAAATATTTATCGCATGCAATTAGATTAGATTAGAACACGCATATGATTTTATGTTTATTAAACCATTTAAAATAATTTACATGGAATGATTTTATATTGATTTAACTACTTAACTGGCAGAAGTTTGGCAATGTATTAAAAACTCGGATAACACAACTTTTTAAATAACGTCTTAAAATGCATCTAAAACACCGTGAAAAATCATCCCGTTCTGTGTAATTTTTTGTGGTTCTTTCAGCAGGCCACACCAAAAGTGCCCGCGGGTCGCACCAAAAAGCCTCGTGGGAGGCATGCGTCCCGCGGGCCGCAAGGTTCCCTACCCCTCCTCTAAACAGTGTTACAAAGAGAAAACACTACACTACGATTTAAGTTCGGTAGATGTCTGCAAAAAAGATAAAATTATTCGGATTTATGACGTCAAACTTCCACCAGAATGTAAGGTGAAACTTTATAATGTTTTCATTCAAAATTTTAATATTTCAAATATAACATGCTTACTTCTAATAATACAATTTGAAAGCGTATTTAATCGCCTTTCAATAACAGTTTTTGGATACGTTCAGAAATATTCAAATTATTTTGATTTTGGAATGCGGACATACTCAACAATTCGCCGGCCAACTATTTTTTTTATGAGCGGTATCAAACATTAATCATCAACCTAGAGGGGTAATTCGGATATGAAAGATAATTGTTAAGGGCCAATGGGCCAATGGGTTAAAGAAAAGTTTGAAAACATTAAGAAAAGTACAAGTTTTGAAAAATGAAAAAAAAAATTAACCACTCCCCACCCAACCCAACCTAAACCAACCTAATCAAAGTGCTAAAATCCAAACCACTTCTTCGGGGTATAAAAATTGTACTTTTTAATAAGCAAAATAAATTATGACGCAAATTACCTGTGGTTCTGTTCCCGCCCTTAGTGCCTCCCTGGCCGTATTGCAGCTCCTAAGGGGTTGGCACACACCTTGCTCTCCAGTTGACGCAAAGGTACATGCATCACCTGGAACGAAAAAGTCAACAAATAAACGAAATCTATTTAACCTTTAACCTAACCTTACCTAATCGTACCTAGCTTTTGTTGAGTGTTATGTCGTCCTTCAATGTCAAAGTTCATTTTATATCTGTCATTTTAAATTTAAATTCATCTTGATACATTTCCGTCTATGGACTCTTTTGATTTCAATACGTCTTTGTCGCATTTTGTCTTAAGAGCGTATAATTAGAGAACACCAGAAATATGTAATTTTTAAATCAGTGTTTAGACGTATTGACTCTTTTCCACAAAAAAATATAAATGATTTCGAAAGATTGTTCTTTTATCTAGTAAACGTATGTTTTAAATTTTCAGAAAAAAATGATATTAGTATACCTAATAAAGTTATGCCATAGGTCGTTGGCGGATTTGTTAAATTTTCAAAAAAATACATTTATCATACAACACCCATTTCAAATAAATATTTCATAAAAAAAATAGAATATGGAATTAAAGGATGGAGAACTGCCTCAAACATTCACATGAAGCAGCTAGCTAAAACGCAAAAGGCAATAACAAACACAATCATAAAAGTACCCATAAAAACTCCATCAAAAGAAATCTTTAAAAACTTTAATGTGTTCAGCATTATTAAATTATACTCAAAAAATGCACTACTCAAATATAAAGAAAAATATGAATACCCTGTGGACCAACACACCTATACTACAAGGTCGAAATCCTCAAAACTACTTAAAATCCCTCAATTAAATACATCTTTTGGCCAGAAAAACCATAATTTCCGTGCGACAAAATTATATAATGCCCTTCCAATTGAAACTAAGAACACCATGGAGATACAAAAGTTTAAAAAAGATATCAAATTATGGTTAAGTAAACAGGACGATGAGGAAATCATTAAAATTATGAAGTAACCCCAATGCAACCTGCAGACAACAAACCAATACTTTTATTTTATTTATTGTTTATTTTGTTTATATTGTTTATCTATAATCAAGAAACTAGAAGATGAGGAAATAAAGATCAGCACCCATTCAGCAACATACAGTCCGCCTCGGAACAGGACAACCTAGTGAGGAGGACTGTAAACAAACCACATAACTTGGTATTTTTACTTATTGTGTAATTTTACTTTATCTTATATTGTCATTAAATAAAAAAAAATAAAAAATCATATAATCATGCAGTCAAATAAATCAATACATTATCTGGTAAATTTATGTAATATAATTTTAATTTTAGTTTAAATAAAATCATAAAAAAATATATATGTACATGTGTGTCTTGACGAAAATTGGTCCATTTGTGTATTTATTTGCGCACTTAGAGACTAACATATTTCAAATTTTTTGCATTCTTATTTTGCTGAGACATTATTGAAAAATGATAAATACTTAGGTATGATCAAAAAATAATTACAAAAAAAACATAATTTTAATAGTTTTATAAGGTGGTACGGAGAGTAATTAATCTTTCTCATTGGAACCGCCCCGTACGATCGTAAGAACCTCTTTCGACGAAATGTGGATTTTCGGCCGCTGGCCGGTTATGAGCCGAACAATTTTTTCTTTGTGTTATTTGTCTCTGCTTTACTAGAAGCCAAAGTGTCAAGTCACGAAGCCATTTGTCATCAATACTTTTCTTAAATTCAATTATTACCTATTCCATGCCTCTAAAAGCCGCTTCTAACATTATTTAGCGTTATTGCTAGTTTATCTGAACTACTTATACGCAATCATCCAATATACCAACCAGGAACCATTAATTGGATAACCAACACCTCTGCCATAGGTCACCCCAAGTAGTTCGCTACGTTTGGTGACTTAGCAGGGGTGCCCGGGTACATGGGGTGAGGATTGTCCGGGTCTTGGCGGCGAATGCGTCTGTCCACCAGCTGCATGGCAGGCATGATCAGGAGATAATGGTTGAGGGAATTCCTTTGACTTCTCTAGCCAAACTCTCTCGGGACATCGCCTTGGATGGATTCATATGTCCGTCACTCCTAGACACACGGACCCCCGAAATTCCTACCCACCCCTAATGCTCTTTTCCTTCCCAGAACGTCGTCTTCTTCCCCTCCTAAAAAGACCCTCCTCACAGCATCCCCAAAGATGACATAGGCCCTGAGGGAATTATTTTCCTCAGGGCTTCCTGAATGGAGATAATGTAAACAAAATGTTTTATTCAGAGTATAACCTTCAAATTTAAAGTGCGATCAACTCCCTTGTTGTGGAAAATGAAAGACGATTCAAATTTGACCTCGATTAACGACTGACTGCAGATCTCCAGAGACCACCAAGGGACCGCACAACTTAATCTTACCTTAACGCTTTTTACTGTACTGATTCTTGATTTGAACATCGTTTCATGCAAACTATTATGTTATTTTGATTCTTGGCGAGACCTGCGTCAAGTATTTTTATTCACTTTATCTATGTTTTTCTCTGGCTTCATCCACTCCTTTTGCAATAAACCCCGACTAGCCTACAAGATTTACTTTTCTTTGAGGCATCACCGAGGAACCGGCTAAGGGGCGTGGAAGTTGAGTGTGGTTCACGGCTAGACTGAACGTCATTCGCATTCTTGCTGGGACTGCCAATCGACTAAAGAGGACTCCTAACCGTTTTCCATGCCCTTATTATTTATGTACTGTGTCTTCCTCCCAAACCGGTGCTCGTAGAATACGCTGGATACAATCACCCAGCGCTTGCCACCTCGTGGACTTTCACTAATCTGTCTCATTGTCTTGTCTGTATTTTATCATACTAACATATTATATTGTACCTTGTATTTCCCGCTAAGCACTTGCATACTGCTTACTAACTATTATACTACTATTCTAAACTAAATGTTGCTTCGTTCTTTCAAAAAAGTTAGAGCCCTTGCGAGAGCCTTGCAGGAGTAACCATCTGTTACTTATACCAGGCGGGTAAGTGCTGGATAACCTCCAATAGCCTACAAGAGCTTTCAACTATTTGCCAATAACGTATCTTAAGATACTTTGGACACGCAACTCGCCAAACTAAGGACTCCAACTTAGAGAACTAGCGAAGGTCAAACATTATCTATTTTGAAGTCAAAAGGTCGCTGATAATAAATGATTACATTAATATAATATTATTTAAAGGTTTGTTTGATGTGGGATTTTTACGCATGGATGATCTCATTATCGCCATGAAAGAAGAAGATAATAATAATAATCTAAACTCTAAACGAAAATATGAAAGTAAACAAGACACAGAAAAAGAGAAAAAGCAGATCGCAGCTGGGACTCGAACCCAGAACCTCTCGTGTAACCGGGATGTGCGCGTTTACCAATTCCTCAATTCATTATCATCTTCTGGTTCTCTTTTAGATTATAAGTGTTCTTTTCTTCTTCAATCATATATTACATTGATGGGAATAATCTTCAAAGTTATATAAAGAGAGTTGTTCTTAAAAAAATTAAATAATAATATCTATTAAAATGAAGACAACATAAGAAAAACTCAAACGAAAATCGGATTCAGAAAAATCAGAAAAATATATTTGCACCTCTGGGACTCGAACCGGGGCCTTTCGCTTTCCGGGCAAGTTTGTTAGATCGTTAATAAATAGACAAATTGAAAGTATTTTCGTTGCAAAAAATCTGAATAATCCACCGTCAAACATAAATATTTGACCAGGTAAATAAGCCAAACGTGCTCTTTTATAAAAATTGACCAACAATGAGTATTGTGTACAGTAAATATAAAGTTGCAATTAAATTTATATAATATACCAGCGAGCAGCACATAAAGAAAGATATTGTTTCTCCCTGCCTGTCCCTTCCCATGCGTCTCCATTACCGCCCCCAATCCCCTTTCGCGTCCCTTTCTCCTCCCGCGTTCATCTTCCACCTTCCCTGTCTTCCACCCTCCCGCGTCCCCCCATCCCTGAACCCCCCCTCTCCTTCCCGCGTTTCCCTAAAGAGTTCCTCTTCCACCTTCCCTGCCTTCCCCCCTACTCTGTTTCTCTCCCCATCTCGGATTCCCCTCCCTCCTTCCCTCTTTGGGATACGATACGATTGTACCATCCCAGCCAGGAGCACTCCTGTCCCGGTGATACCGGTACACCAGGGGGCACTCATTTGTTAGGACTTGGAACACGGTCTCTGGGGATAGGAAGGAGGTTGGAGTTTAATCGACCGGTATACTTAGCAACCTAATAAGCCATTACATATTGGAATTTAGGATGGGCAGGAATAAAGGAATGGTTGAGCGTTCATTTTATCTCTTCTTTACGCTTTCCTTCTTCTTGCCTGTTCTCGGCTCTTCTTGTATCTTCTCGTCTCTTCTCAACTATTCTTTAATTCAATTTATTTATTCTTTTAAAAACATTAAAAAAGTAAACATTTTAATGTGTTTTTAAAATACAATTGTAAGAGTATTGCATTAAAAATAAATATAAATATAAAACAAATGGTAGGCAAAAACTATACAAGCATTAATATAGCTTGCCTTTTAAAAGCAGCTTCACTAACGCTAAATATGCCGATACCCGAATTAATTCTGTTCAACAGCAAGATTGCTCTTCCGATCGGCATGACCATTGGCAAGTTAGTCCTGCAAGCCGGAAGATAGATCAGTCTATGCTGTCGGTGGCGAAGATAACCATCGGGAACATAGAAGTGAATGCTCTCCAAGATAGCTGTATTTTCAAACCATCCACGAATCAATCTGAAAAAATGCGTCTTGTCTTCCTGTTTCTCCTTGGCTCTTCCTGCTTCTTCTTGGATCTTCTAGAATCTTCTCGTCTCTTCTTGCCTCTTCTTGGATCTTCTCGTCTCTTCTCACCTCTTCTTGACACTTCTTGTCTCTTCTCGCCTTTCCTTGGTTCTTATCGTCTCTTTTAGCCTTATCCTGATTCTCCTTCTCTCTTCTCATCTCTTCTTGATATTTCGGCTACTTCGTCACTATTATTGTCTCTTTTCCGCCTACTTTTCGTTTTTTTTTTTAATTTCATATAAATATACACATTCAATTAATTACCAAACTATATGAAATAAATTTTTCAAACAATTCGCGCGCTACCTATTGTAATATTTTTATGCAAATTTTGTAACGCCAGAGATCAACAGAGTAACATTCGCAGGCTTACGCATAAAAAAACTTACTTAAGTTTCATCGCGATCGGATGAATGGTTTAGGAACGCATGAAGGGACAAATAAAAATATATTCAATATAATATACCTAATATTTAACAAAGATTTAAAATAGAGAAAAGAGAAAGGAATTAAAATCGGAAACCAAAAAAGAAAAGAAAAAATGAATAGCAAATAATGTAAAAGTAACAAAAAATAATGATGTAAGTTAATAGTAGATATAAAATAAGATACTATTATTAAAATAAGATACTCTGTTATATTAAATTATCGAATTCATTTCTACTTTCCGTGATTGTATACCCAACAATCTGACATTATTTGTTTATACCTTAAGTATTCTGTGGTAGCATTATAAATATAAAGTTTTTGGTCTTCTGAAATTGAATTCTTTAAGCAGAAACTCTGTCGTAAATGTAATTGGTTAAAATGGAATCGCTTTGAATAATAATTCTAGTGCGGTGCAAGTCGGTAGTGTGTATTTTTGTTTAATAAATCAACTTCGCCATGTATTCAACACGTAAAAATTATACATATATTAAGTACCCACACATTATTATTATTTGTTACATACTTATTATGCTATCTGTATCTCTTAAACTGATTTTTTTTTTCTGTCTCTTTATTGTATAATGCTATACTCTTTACCTACCATCTTTACTTCTGTGTACCATGTCTGAAACCTATTATGTTTTCTTTGTCATCTGAACACACCTGTATGCACTAAAATATAAAAAAAATGTAAATGTATGTAAAAGCCCATAAGGGCGTTAATGATTAATAAAAATAAATAAAAATAAAATTTTAATAAACACTTTATCCGCCCCGCGTGCCACCCATGCTAGCTACACCACTGTTTGCAAAGATTTTCTTTGCATTCGTTCTACACAGGAGGCCCTGAGGAAAATGATTTCCGTCAGGGCCTATGTTATCTTAGGGGATGCTGTGTGGAGGATTTTTTTAAGAAAAGAAAGGAGAGAATGTTTTGTGAAGGAAAAGAGGTATGAGAGGTTGATAGGAATCTGGGGGTCAGTGTGTCCGGGAGTGACAGATGCTTGAATCAATAGAGATGACTCTGAGCGAGTCATGCTGGAGAATCTCCCGCTCCACGCAGAAGGTGTGCAAACTCATCCGCCACCAAGTAGATAAACGTAGACAATCCTCACCTAATGAAACCGGGCACCCCTGGTAAGTCACCAAACGTAACGAATCACTTGTGGTGGCTTATGGCAGAGGCGTTGGTAATCTAACGAATGGTTCCTGACGGTTCCGAGCGTTTTCATCCGGCGAAAAAATTTTACCCACCAAAATATCCTACGGACAAAACATCCTCCAAAAAAATATCTACTAAAACCTACCTAACCTAACAAAAAAAATGATCGTAGTTTACACGCGGTAGAAGCGAAATTTTGACAAAAAAATCTCAACCAATACTTGAAAAGTGAGGTCAAAATAAAGCGACCCATGAGCGCAGACCAGCGTAATTTTAGTTTCATATCTCAACCAATAGGAGCCTTTAAAAGTGACATCATAATCAAAGCGGCCGATGAGCGCAATTGATGCGTCGCAGGTGCAGTAATCGTCATTTACGTTTCATCCGAAATCCAAAGCACTGCGGAGCCATAGAAGTTTCACTTAAAAAATAGGACAAAAATAAAACAGACATCCTGTATAGACAATAAATTTTATTATTAGTTTATGTTTTAGTTAGGTTAGGTTTTAGTAGACATTTTGCAGGGGGATGTTTTGTCCGTAGGATGTTTTGTCAGGGATATATTGTCGCGGGATAAAAACTCGCATTACCGTTCCTGACGTTATCCATACCTATCTCTCAAATTAAATAGTACGGGGCCCAAGCAGCAAAAGCCTTTATCTACAAATATTCCATAGATCTTACCTCTGTAGAGTTCCGCATTTACACTAACAGAAAATAAAACTGACACTAGAACAACTAAAAATGGAATTGCCATTTTTCAGATAAACTCAAAAACCACTACCACCTTTTTGACAGTAGATTTAACAACAAAAAATAACTTTTTCGGCGTCACCACCGGCCAGAACATCCGCTCACCGCGGAGCTAAATCACAACTATATTTGACTACGTTCGGAGTGGTTACGTACAAAATAATATTTATATTACAATAACTGGTCCGTACCCGGCGTTGTCAAGGCTTTTTTCTTGAATAAATTATTACCTTTATTTTTATTATAATTTATTTAATATATGTTTTTAAAATAATTATACATTTTTTACGTGTTATAAAGTGTTGTAAATGAATATAAACAAAGCTTTTCCTCACCATAACGAGACAAGGCTCTTGTGCAGTGGCGGCTCGAGCACTTCTTTAGTGGTGGGGATCGACGTTTTTTACATACTGTACCGTAATCTCACCACCCGTACAATATAATATGAAATTTAAAAAAAAAATTTGATGGTCTAATCGTGCTAGTCGGATATATTTAACACAAAATAATATAAAATCTCTATAGATATATGCCAATTTACAATAAAATGTAATAAAAATAAAGCTTTACCTTGCAAGATTATTATCAAACTAATTTTAACGCGAGCGATTCCCGCACGTAACTTCGCAAACAAATGGTTCTATGGTGATCCAAAGGATTGTCCCCGTAGGTACTTGAATTCACATACTACTGCGCATGCGCAGTTGCATACGATCGCGAAACAACGCAAGGAAAGTATGGGGATAGTTCGGACCGTCCCCCAAGTGCGCATTAGATTCTGCGCACTGAGAAATAGACCCGTTGTTTTTTGCGCCGCACATTGTTCGCTGTACGCGCGTAGGGTCTTATTAAAATCATCCGGAATAATTGTTTATATTTTATTTCTGTAAATGTTAATTACTTTTATTTGTAAAGAATTTATTCATTTTGGCGAAGACAAAGCATCGACTGTTATTTCCTTTAGTAGGTTTTGAGTGTAACTGGTGGGGACTGTCCCCATTGTCCCCCTGTGAAGAACCGCCGCTGCTCTTGTGTTTGGTAAAGGAATCCATGCTCAATTATATGTAATAACTAGCTGGTTCCCGGCACGAGTTGCAATGCCATATTCAAAGAAATACATTGTTTCTCCCTGAATCACCTTTCCCGTGCGTCCCCGTTCCCTTCCCGTGTCCCCTTCCTAGCAAGCTTTATAAAATATAACCTATATGTTATTCTGGTGTATGAGCTATATTATTGTAAAGTTTCATCAAAATCCATTCACTAGTTTTTGCGTGAAAGAGTAACAAACACGCATACATCCATACAAACTTTTGCGTTTATAATATTAGTAAGAAGTAAGATTAAGATGTAAGTAAGTAAATAATAAAATAGTATATGTCATCACGTAAGTAAGTAAATAATAACAAAAAGTAAGTAAGAAAAACTCAAGGTACATTGAATATTGAAAAGTATTTTCCGGTGGAAAATGAACATGTTTTTTTTTCAGGATAACTTTAAATATCAATCTTTGAACAATTTTGAGAGGATTTAAAATAACATCATTTGTTCCTCCCCAGCCTATAATGCCGTATTGTAATTCCGATTGAACAGTTACAAAGTACACTCATTTTAAGTTTTCTAGTCGAAGAATATTTAAAAGTCTTATAAATTAAAATTCACTAGCTGACCCGGTTACACTTTGCTCTGGCTAACAAAACACAACGTCATCTATTGGATGGTTACCCAACCTAGATAACCAAGTGTTGTGTCGATAAATTAAATCACACCGCCATTGTAAGAAACTTATGGAACTTACAAAAAAATATAAAGAATTATCTTGTAAAAACATTAAATGAACATTCAATTAAAAAAATAAATATTGAGGTTAATTATCGAGATAAAAACTATCCTACTTTTAAGTTGGACCAAATTACACACAATAAGCTAAATTTCATCAAAATCGGTTAAGTAGTTTCGGAGTTTATCTCGAACAAAAATATATTTTCCATTTAAAACTAAGATCTATGCAGACCATGATATTTGATTTTGGAATTTGGATTAAGTGTAGGACATGCTTAATTCAGTCTTTATGTTCCTTAGGGTGTGCCGTTATAGTTAAAAGTGTGTAGATGACTGAATGTTGTAGAAGTGAAATCCCAAAGACATACGTGTGGCAAAATCATTTATGGAAAAAATGTGGGGATCTGAAAATTTTACATTTGAAGAAACCTTGCTAAATAATGCAAGATCATACAAAATCATATGTTTTTGTTTTGAAAGTTTGATCGCTTAGAAGTATTACAGATGATTCAATTAAATACTGCGTGTAGAACATACCTTGGCCTTCAAAAATATCAATTTTATTTTTTATAAGTCTTTTATTAAGCCTAGAAAAAAATAAAGTATGAGGTCTATAAAAAACACTTTCAAGTCCAAACTCTCCTATTTATATTTATTATTTAATATGGCAAATTCAGCTTATTTTATGATAATCGTAAAAAAATTTAAATTTACGTCCGAACTTTACAAAATAAAATACAACATGCATTTTCGCGTTTTTTTTTTGACATCACGGCGGCAATACGGCAGTCGACGAATTTTGAATTTCATAAGTGAACCTTATACCGTCCACCGAAGAAATACTAACTAGCCACACCCATTTTCTGTCAGTCCTCCCCCAGCCGGAGCGGGGAACAGACGTTAGGCTCCGAGTCGCTTGGTTTCGTGAAATCAATTTTTAATTTCCGTTTTATTACATGATACAATGCGTAAAATAGGAATTAATACTTTTTACAGGCCTATACAAAATCAACCAGTAAAAAAATCTCTAATACCTTTTCCAACCTTTCCAAAAGCTTTTTCTCAAGTTTTTTTAAACTCCTCCCATAAAGGGGCGTGAATTCCGATTTCGATTTTTTCGTGTAGATACTATTGGACACAAAACTAACTGTACTACAAAAACCTGTATATTCGTAGTGTACCTTATAAAACCACGAATATAAGTAGTGGGCATAAAAATCGTTTGGCAAGCGGTCTAATTTAGGACAAAAGTAGTTTTTTGAAGTGAAATTTCTTTGGCCCGAAATTCGGATGAAACGGAAATGCGTCACTGAAATTTATTATTTGGGTCCTCGGTTCTAATATAATGTGGTAAATTCATGCGTCAGCGCGGGCCTTCGACAGCGCAGTGGGCAAGGCGCTAGACAAGTCTCAGCGGCCAGAGAGACAGAGATCAAGCGAACGGAGGTTCGAATCCTACGAAATCCAAAAAAGATAAACATTTTTATTTGTAAAATCAATATCCAATCTTCAAACCACTTTAAAATAACCAGGCAAAAGAAAAGAAAGCGACATCTAGCGACTCTCTAGTTTTACTTTTAACGCGTGTGATTTACACATTCTGATTTTTTAAATTTATTTGTAAATTAATTTTATAATAAAAGAACAACGTTTTTTTTATCTTGTATATTCTTTACTTATCTACGGAATTATAGGCTGTGGGGGGGGGGGGGGGGATCTTACAAAAACAATCTAAACTCAGTAAAAGTTTCGCAAAGAATCATCGTTAAAGTAATATTAAAAAAAATCTACCTACTTAATTTGTTTCCAGTACCAAATGTCGATGACATATTCAAGTAAGCTTCCATTATAAAAATGTGTAAAGAAAAAAATAACTAGGAATATCAAGAATTTAACAAACTAATAAGAAATGGAAACAAATTTATTACACCTAATTTTAAAACCACTCAAATGCAAAATCATTATATTTCCCAAGCCATAAAATACTAAAATAACATTCCCTCTGAATTATGCTGTATCATCAACCAATCAGAACAAATAAATAAAAATAAAACAATTTAAAAAAAAAAACGTACAGTAAAACGTAAATATTTAAACAAAACATATTATAGATGAGTTCTTAGATTTTAACGGCCAAAAGCATTTTCATTGTTAGTTTTTGGGACGTTATTCCGTGTTGCGCTATCTCCTTCTTTAGCCGACGTTTCGGACAGCGTTGCAGTGTCCATCATCAGGGCAGATCCGGTAGATCCGAAAATGTCACAAATCGTTGGATCTACCAGATCTGCCCTGATGATGGCCACTGCAACGCTGTCCGAAACGTCGGCTAAAGAAGGAGATAGCGCATCACGGCATAACATCTCAAAAACTAACAATGAAAAAAAAACATAGTATAACTTACAACCTAAGTAAGAATCGTGGCTTCCTTATCAGGCACAAGAGCTTCTCTTTTCTGATAAGGTAATGACAGTACATGACCAATAACGACCTTTATTATAATATTTTGTAAAATATATAGAATGTAACTACAGAAAAATCAGAAAAAGATATTGGTTCCACTGGGACTCGAACCCAGGTCATGACAAGTACTCTACCGATTGAGCTATGGAACCCATTTCCAATTCGGTCACTTTTAACTGTATCATACTTCAATTAAGAACTACCAACACTCTCTTCATTTTCTTAATGCACATATTATTGGATGCTATCTTTTTATATTGCTTTTTATATCTTGCCATCATATTTTATATTACAATAAAAAAATAAATTTAAAATAAGCTGTCACAGACAGTCTTAGTCATATTTTTTTGTTTCTTTTTCTTTTATAATTAACGGTGCTCCAGATTTTATGTCCGGGTTAAATCTTTCCCAAATGAAAGACTAAACCCTTCCATACACTTTTCCACAAATGATTATCTAGTAAATTCACGCAATGTAAGTGCACTTTATAAATATAATAAATACAAAACAATACAAGAACAATACGCCAATCCACCAGAAACATAATGGGAAAATATTTCACTGACTCCAGATATTTTCATATCAGAGGGTTCGACTCTGATGAAATCTAACTGGTCCGATAAATCCAACTGATCCCTCAATATAATTATATTAAAAAAATCTTTCGTATACCTGCATGTATTTAAAATGACTGCCTTTTGCATTTTTATATATAAATTCTTTGACAAATCTAATACATCAATAATTAAAAAAATAATAATATTATTATTATTAATTTTTTTTAAACTGCTATCTTGTTCCCGGCATGCGTTGCAATGCCATATGAATATGAATAAATAATTTTTTCAATAAAAAACTCAAATCTTTCAAGAAAGTCTAACAAATACAATATGGTATCGGTGATTCAGTCCAATATTAAATTTGTTAGCCTTTCTTGAAAGATTTAAGTTTTTTTATTGACAAAAACATTTATTAGTATTCATATATGGGCATAAACAATTAATTGTTCTTGATATTTCAAAGCATTTCTTGTAACAATCGTTTTTCCGTAAAATGATTACACGCGCGCCATCTATGAAATACCAGAATATGAATTCTTTTGACAATCCCTTTATTTATTTATTTATTTATTTAAGGAACATAAACAGTCATAGTAATAAAATATACATAAGAGGATGGCAAAAAAACAGACCAATTATTAATGTTCACAGATAGGTATTTAGAAACATAAAAGTAACTGAATGTAAACTAGAAAATTTAAGAAAAACAGAAAAATTAAAAACAGAACTAAGCAGCAATTTAAAAAAAAAATAATTATACAGATGTTAAGTCAACAAGTGATAAACATGTTATACACAATAATAAAATAATTAAAACAATACTTAAATAGACTGCGAAATAGGTATTTGGGTTGGGACGGGTAAGGGGAGGAGAGGGATAAGTGAAAGTTGCCACGCAAGTAATATAAAAATATTAGGTACAATAAAATTAGTCATGAATATGTGTTATTCGCACCTACATAGAATGTAATAAAGAAATTCTGTAACGACAGTAACTAGCAGTGAATATGTCAGCAAGTGTCTATATGTGCAAGTTTATTATTATAGTATTTACATGCCCTTTGTATAAATTCATTTTGGTTGGAATTAGTGTTGCATCTATCAATGTAGAAAGGGGTATTTTGTCTGCTGTATCGAGTCGGCGTGTGGAAATTTATTTTATTTAGCAATTCCGGGCAATCCTGGCATCCCTTTAAACTTAGTCAATTACGATTCCTAAGAATAGATTTCTTGAAATAAAAATTTCTCTTTTTTCTCCACGCAGATTCTTCCTTTTTGTAGTGAATCTAAAAGCTTTCGGCTTTTAGACATAGACGGCAGTGCTAAGAGCTATCATTAGATTCCGCTAGATGGCAGGTAGCTTAGTACCTGTGGTGAGCAACAGATGGTCGAGCAGCTCAGGGAGAGTATTTACTGGAATCTCTCTTCAGATTCAATTTAGCCAGCTCCTAGTTAGGTCGACTAACGAGGTCAATATTTGAATACGCAAAGTATTTAATAAAACCACATACACATCAAGAATCTATTATTACCAAGAAGTAATCTCCATCCAAGGTGTGTTGGAGAATCTGTTAGTGTGTCTATTAAAACTACACTCTTGAAGTAAAATTTCTTTACGCACGATTGACTTGGGGAGTAAGCTGGTGAATGTGTGACGAGAGCGTTACTAAAAGTGTTATCAGGCTAGGCGAACGGAAATTGAGAGGGAGATATAAGTTAATGAAGATAGAAAGAGAGAGAGTTACGTTTCGTATATTACTGTAGGAGCAAGAGAGAGAGATGCGAGCACACATTTTCTTTCTCTCTTTCTCTCATAGCCAGTTACGTTTCTACAGTTAGTTTTTTTTCAGTTACGACTAGGAGTCATTTCAGTGCAGAAGGGACTAGCTACCGAATGTATTCCTCTTTGCACAGAATACTAATGGAAGGAAATAATTATACCAAGTCAGTGGACATTTTTAATTTATCGCTAAGCAAATACAAAATGTTTTTACTGAGGCAGTTCAGTTATGAACAATAAATACGTATACGTTTTACTGTCCATATGTGAGAGCCTTAAAAAGGGCGTTAATCCCTCGGGCTAATGTTTTAGCTTTTTAGAACAACTCATTCAGGTCTCATAAAAACCGTTGTGATTCCATTACTATCATAGAGTGAAGCATTATCTAAACGGTGTTGTAAAGAGAAAACAACACGCTTTATATACAAATCTAAAAGGAAACCACAAAATAATTATTATTTGCCTCATCTTTCAGGATGCTGTGTGGAGTGTCTTTTTGAGGAGAGGAAGGAGTGACAATGGGTCTTGAAGAGACCCATTTGTGGCAGGGAGGAAACACAGAGGCTGGCAAATCGTTCCACAGCCAAACTGTTTTAACTCAACAACGAGTCGTAGGAACGACCCGTTCTCATGTTTCAAATGTCAACAGTTTACATAATATTATGTTTGGGGCTTGTTTTTACATGAAACGACAAAAAGTGAGGTGACAATAACGTTTATATTTCATTGTCTAATAAAATAAATGTGTTTTTTTTCATTATCAGCAATTTTAAAAGCCTACTCGTTTCATCCCCTTTCGAAAACAGTTTTAATTTTTCGGATAAGTTCAACAATAATCAATTTATTTGGATTTTATTGCAAAGCGGACATTTTTTTACCTACTGAAAAAATACGCCCGATATTTGAAAGGTAATAAATAAATAAAGAAGGAGGTAGCACACAACGCAACACAACACAACACACCATTTTGGGAGGAGGGTGTGGGTACCGCTGCCCCGGGACCCATTTATTGGATAACCAACACCTCTGCCATAGGTCACCCAAAGTGGCTCGCTTCGTTTGGAGACTTGGCAGGGATATCCGGATTCATGGGGTGAGGTTTATCAAAGTCTTTGTGCCCGATGTGTCTGCACACTTACTGCGTGGCGGGCCGGATCAAAAGAGACTGATTGAGGAAGTCATTTGGCCTCTCCAGCCAGAATCCCTCTACCCATCGCCTTGCACCGCAGTTGAAGGGATAGATTCATACGTCCGTCACTCCTGGGCACACTGACCCCCAGATTCCTACCCACCATTTATTCCTATTTCCTTCCCAGAACTCCTCCGGCAAAATGTAGATCTTACCCATCTCTAATACAAAGGACTACCAGGAACTAAAGTGGTAAGGCTGATAAGGAGGGGAACCCAGACGTTCCAACCATTTAGACGAAATTTGATGGTCAAGATACTCGTACATAGTTAAACATTTATTAACATTATTTCATTTTTAACAATAAACATTTCATTTTTAATAATAAAAATTTCATTTTTAACAATAAACATTTCATTTTAAACAATAAACATTTCATTTTTAACAATAAACATTTCATTTTTAACAATGAACATTTCATTTTTAACAATAAACATTTATTTTTTAACAATTAAAATGGGAATGCCATTATCTTACTGACTTCAGTCGGAAGCAGCTAAGACTCTTGTGAGGTATTCTTATGAAAAATAAAAAATAAACTTTTTTTAAGTAAAACTTTTTTACCCACGCTCGACTTGGGGGTAAGCTGGTGAAAGCGTTACGAAAAAGTGTGATGCGAGTTACGAAAAAGTGTGATGCGAACGGTAATAATCGATGCGAACGCATAGAGATATACTATAGAGACGCTATCCCCTACATAATTCTCCGAGATTCGTGTTCAAATTTTGAACGAACAAGTGCATTGAAACTGAAGCCGCCGCGTCGAAAGGCTCGGCCGTCAGACCGTCCTTACCTTTTACCCAAGCCCACGGTTTCATCCTTCTTTCATACGTCACACAGAAATGGAGGTACGAACCTACGATTTCATTGAACCAATTTATTTGCTAAATGTCTCATCTATGTATATATATCAATATGCGAACGGCGATCGGGCGAGGCGTACATACTGCACAACTAAGGTAAGACGTACATACTAACCCAAAGTCATAGGTCACCCCAAGGTTGTAGGTCACCCCAAGGTCGTAGGTCACCCCAATGCAATATGTTATTTAGTAAGTTAGTGAAGTTTCACTTCAGTCTTGTGGTCTAAATCACACTCGTTTTTTTTTCTTAAATTTTACATTTTCCCCCCCCTCCATATCTCCCTTAAGCAGAAAATTTTACATAAACCATTTAGTACATATGTTACATATGTAGTAATTTTTTCACTAGAGGCAGTAGTTTTTGAGTTATTAAGAGGACATTACCAGAGAAACCAGAAATATGTCATTTTTAAATCAGTGTTTAGACGTATTGACTTGTTTCCACAAAAAATTATAAATTGATTTTGAAAGATTGTTCTTTTATCTAGTAAACGTATGGATTAAATTTTGAGAAAAAATGTTTATTTTTAGTATAATAAGGTTATACCATAGGTCATTGGCAGATTTGTTATATTTTCAAAAAAGTACATGTATTAAACAACACCAATTTCAAATCATATAATCATGCAGTTAAATAAATTAATACATTATCTGGTAAACGTACGTATGTAAAGGAGCCGGGGGGTGGAGAGGAGAAAGAGGTGGGGGTGAGGGGAGGGGGGTTAGAGGGGGGGGGGGTTGAGATGGGGTGGGAGGGGTTGAGATGGGGTGGGAGGGTAGGCCTTTTTTATATCCATTTTTTGTATTACGAAAATAACAAACACGAGGATCGGGTATGGGTACCACTGCCCCGGGAACCATTTATTAGGTAACCAACACGTCTGCCGTAGGTCATCCCAAGTGGTTCGCAACGTTTGGTGACCAGCAGGGGTGCCTGGGTTCGTGGGGGTGAGGTTTGTTCAGGTCTTGGCGGCGGATGCGTCTGCCCACCAGCTGCACGGCAGGTTGGATCTAGAGAAAGTGGTTGAGGGAGTCCCTTTGACTTCTCCAGCCTTACCCTCTCGGAACATCGCCTTGCACCGCAGTGGGAGGGATGGCCTCATACATCCGCACTCCTGGACACGCTGACCCCCAGATTTCTACCCACCCCTAACACCCTTTTCCTTCTCCGAAGTTCCTCTCCTTCCTTCCCCTAAAACGACCATCCACACAGCATTCCCAAAGTAGACATAGGCAGTGTGTCGAACGATTGTAAAAAAACGGTCTCTCCTGATCCGACCTTCCACGTAGTTGGTGGGCAGACGCAACTGCCGAACAGGCAGATTCTGATAAACCTCGCCCCATGAACCCGGGCTCCCCTGCTAAGTAACTCGGGGTGACCTATGGCAGGGGTGTTGATAATCCAATACATGGTTCCCGGGGCGGCGGTACCCATACCCGCCTTCCAAATTACTGATACTTCCTATTGACGGCCGGCGTGGTCAAGGGGTAAGGCTCTTGACTCGCAATCCGAAGGTCGTGGGATCGAATCCCGGCATGGGCAATTAAATTTTATTTCAATAATTTGGGTTATTTCACAATTATTTAAATAAAAAATAATATATTTGCGTCACGTTCCAGAGTGGAAGAATTTTTTTTTATTTTTTATTTATTTATTATAGATACAAAGGAAAGTAAAAATTACATATTTGGAAGCTTTGCCTGTCCAACTAGGAAAGTTTCCCGTTCCAGGACAGACAAATTGATAGGCTTAGTTCATATTATTCCAAGAAATGTACATAAATACATAACAAAAACAACAAAAAAAAACAAAAAAAAACATTTTTCTCTGAAAGTAAGTTATGTAGTAAAGAAAATGTATATATAACAAATATATGTACATACATTTTTTTGACAATGTAGAAAAAATAATTTGGTAGCATATATAATAATCGGATTTACCGAATTAACCTGGTAACATATAATATATTCAGATTTGAGATGTAGGTAAGTTAGTAGTATTAACTCTATGGTAGTATTGATAAGTGTAAACCAGGTACCTGATAACCAGATGGAATAATTACAATAAGATTTACAACAAAAGATATGAAGTTATGTTAGATTATGTGTTTAGAAGTGTGAACTTTTAATGGATATTACACTTATAGGAGAAACTACAATAAAATTAACAATATTAGATATAATTTATGCATGTAATAATATACCTATAAGATTTTTTTAAGCGTTGTAACTACAGTATGTAATAAATTATGTGCAAACATGATTATTTTCACTGATTTAAAACAAGTTTTCAGAACATATTATATTATACGACAATACGAATACACACCGCGCTCATGTCACAAAAAAACCTATAAATATCGATAGAAATACAAACTAAGAAACAGAAACTATGAATATAAATAGTACCTGATTTAGTGCTACTTTGGTGAAATTGGTGCATTACTTCGTACGTCATACATGTTGTATTATGTATTGATTATTTATTATAAATCATAAATCATTACCGTAGTAAGGTACCAAGTTTCACACAGAGTTAGTGCGACGTGCATGTGATACAGCAGTGATGTACCTAGACCTACACGGAGCCACAGGCTTCAGGGGCGCAAAACCATAAATACCAGGTACAAAAACTTGAAAAATAATGTCAAAACATTGTGACGCAATATCAGAACTCAATGAAGTGTGATAGGATTTTTGGTCTAGTGAACAGGAATGTTAGGTGATTTAGTTTATCAGTTAAACAACATAATTTCACTTTCGACTCTCCCTAAGTTCATAATCCAATCATTGACTAATTTACGCAGGACGCTTCCACTTTTCAATTTCCAAGAACCGGGTATAAGGTTGAACATTTTTGGACCTAGGTAAGAATATTGTCTTTGAACAAGGGATGTCATAGTAGTAAGTGGAACTATTGGATTCCTTCCTGCATGTCGGGTGTTGTGATATTGTTCTACGGAGGGGAAGAGGTGACGAAATTTTTGTGTGTGTAATATGACTTTTCTTATGAATAGTTGCCTCACATCCAGAACTTCTATCTCTTTGAATAAATCATTACTGGGGTATCTATATGGTTTTTTAAGGATGACCCTTAGTAGAGATTTCTGTGCTTTGGCTAAGGGGTCCAGTATTGATTTGGTACATCCTCCCCATCCTAACGATGCATATTCAAGTAATGAGTTACACATGGCATAGTACATTAGTTTCAGATCTTTTGTGCAGAGGATATTTCTAATAGATATAAAAAGATGCGTGAGTTTTCTGACCTTTGTGGCAATTAAGTCGATATGTTCGTTCCATCTCAGATTCTTGTCTACCATAACTCCTAGATATTTTATGCTATCCACATATTCTAAGGTATTGCAATTACAAGAGTTTGTGTCATTGCAATGGTGTATAATAATTCTTTGAGTATCTCAAGGTTGTCCCGCTTGAGTTGCACTAAAGCGGATGAATTTAGTTTTGTCAGTGTTGAGAGTGAGAAGATTATTGTCTAGCCATTGTTTTACCTTGTTAATACCAATTTCTGAATTATTATGAACTTCATTCCAATTTTTGCCTTCTAATAATAATACTGTGTCATCCGCAAAGGTGATAATGTGATCGGCAAATGAACTGTTACATAATTCGTTAATATAGATATTGAATAAAAGTGGTCCTAGGGTGCTTCCTTGAGGTACACCAAAGTTAATATCTGCTGGATCGCTTAAAGTATCGTTAATGTTCACTCTTTGGCTCCTATTTTCTAAATAACTACCTAACCACCTAAGTAGCTGACCCTGAATGCCGATGCGCTGTAGTTTTTTCAAGAGAATTTTGTTTGAGATAGTGTCGAATGCTTTTGCTAGATCTAAGAAGAGCGCAATGCATTTTCTGCCTCTATCGATATTGTTGGAGATGATTTTCGTCAGGTTTGTAATAGCATTTTCAGTGCTCAATCCTGGTCTGAAGCCGTACTGTCTGTAGGAAAGGATATTATTTTTTTCAAGGTAATGACTAAGACGATTCTTTACAATTTTCTCAATAATTTTTGAGATAGAATTGAGCAAAGAAATTGGACGGTAATTGTGTATCTGCGATTTATCTCCATTTTTGTGAAGCAGTATAACGATAGAGTGTTTTAAATGATTTGGAAAATTTCCTGAATCGAAGCTTAGATTGGAAATATACGCGATTGGAGTTGCTATGAAGGATTTAGTATTTTTTAGCAGAATTGATGAGACTTTATCAGGACCACAAGAATTTGATGACTTGAGCTCTTCTATTATTTTGATGACTTCGTTTGAAGTTGTTTGGATATTGTCTAATTTATGACCGAAATTGGAAATTGTTAACTTAGCTAGTTTGGATTCTGTTGTATTAAGATTGTCGAGAATTTTTTTCGCAAGTGTGCCTCCCACTTATATTAAGATACTTTCAGTATCACCCTGGGTGGTGTAAGACCACCATTCAGAATTGAAACTTGCTAGAAATGGCTATGGTCGTGTTTAGTGACCAGATCTGAATAGCCAGGTAATTCCTCGCCTTCCTCTTTCCCATCTCCTTCCCCTCTCCGCCACCTTCAGCCTCAAAATATACCCCATAGTCACGTCATAGTCTCACAGGCTCCAGACGGGAGCATTTGGGTCTCTTGTGCGGTATTCACATAAATATAAAATAAAAAATTATGCACATGAATAAATATTTCAAAATTACAATTTTTTTACAATCCAACTGAATATTACTCTTTTTTTTAATACCGCACAAGAGTCCCAACTGCTCCCGTCTGGAGTCAGTGGGACTATGGCATCCCCAATTGGGGTATGTTGTAAGACTGAAGGTAGTGGGGAGGGGAATGATATAGGGAAGAGGAAGGTGGGGAAGTACCTGGCTATTCAGATCTGGTCACTAAACACGGCTAAAGCCATTTCAAGCAAAGTTTCAATTCTTAATGGTGGTCTTACATCAGGGCGATACTAAGATATTTTCCACTCTAATGGCCGTAAAATACAAACCCTTCTAATCACAGGAGACCCAAGTTGTCCCAAAACATCATATGCCGTTATAATAACAAGAGACCCAGATTGTCCCAGAGCGACCGTGCATTATTAAAAGTTATATATCTCTCTTCCTGTCATGCGTATATTTGTGATTTCTTTTCTGTTAGAGAGCCAAAGAAATAATGCTTCTCATTGTATTAGGATTATATGAGCTATGTTGTTGAGATATTTTACAAACCCGATCTTAAGTGACGGTTTTATTTCGAGCCAATTTTTGACGTAACAAACATTTAATTTTAAAATAAAATTGTATGAAAGTGATAAAAAGTGAGGTGACAGTTTTATTACAAATTTTGTTAAAAAAAGGAATCTGTATTTAAAATTTTAAGTTTATTCTATTTTAAGTACTTTAATTCCAATATTCGCAGGTATGCATTTTTTAGCTAATTTACATTTACATTTCCAATATCAAAATTTTAATATTTAGAAAAAAAAAAGTTGATTTCTAATAAACACATCGGAAAGATTATTTTATCTAGATTTTAGAACAATTTTTGTTTTTGCAAAAGGGTTAAAAAATAACCCATAAATAGGAAAATTTAAGATGCATGGCAAGAACCAGGAATTTTGCGCGCGAACCTTGACAGGCAAAAGGTTACAGATATTATTTTCTTATTATTCGAAGGGTTAAAAACAAAATATTAAAAAGAATATAACAAATTGTTTATTCATGTAGGTATCTACTTAATACCTACTGGGTTTACGCATTTTACTTGTATCTATTTATGTTTATGCACTTCGATATACAAATTACAAATAACTACTGCTAATTAAAATTCTGGAAGCGAGAATTTAACTTCTTCATCTAACCCATACTGTAGCGTCTATAGTCCTAGCTGTGCGTGATACTCGAAACCAAACTTGGAACGGAACGAACTCTAGTTCTAAAAACGCCCGCTAGCGAATTCTGATGTGTGGAGCGCTGACGTCACTGAAAAAGGGGACCTTCAGAGACCCCCCCCACCCTTAGCTCCACCCCCACCCTCGGTACTTTTAGTATATTGTTAAGAATACCTTCCCCTGCAACTGTGCCACATTTGGCTTCTACGTGTAATATTTCCTTTATTTTTCCTTCGTTGCCTGTATTAAATAACTATAAAAATTTTAAAATTTTAAGCAACCCCCGAAACAAAAAGAACTGATGACCTTGAAACGCCTGAACAGATTTTCATGAATTGTAGCTAAGAACCATCTAGATCACGTCAGTTTTCAAACAACAACAAAAAAACTAACGTAGACGCTTTAGACCACACGACTGAAGTAAAACTTTACTAACTTATAAAAGGACATATGACATTGGGGTGACATCTGACTTTGGGGTGACATATGACCATGGGGTGACCTACGACCCTGGGGTGACCTATGACTGTGGGGTGACCTACGATCGCGGGGTGACCTATGACTTTGGGGTGACCTACGACCTTGGGGTGACCTATGACCTTGGGGTTTACGACCTTAGGTTAGTATGTACGCCTTACCTTAGTTGTGCAGTATGTACGCCTCGCCCGATCACCGTTCGCATCGATCACCGTTTGCATCGATTACCGTTCGCATCACGCTTTTTGTAACGCATTCACCAGCTTACCACCCAAGTCGAGCGTGCGTAAAGAAGTTTTACTTCAAAAACGCATCATAATCGGTCCATTGGCTTAGGAGCTACGGTGCCACAGACAGACACACAAACAGACATACAGAAAGTCAAACTTATAACACCGCTCCTTGCGTCGGGGGTTAAAAATAAATCGAGATAAAATTATGCATAACATTTTAAAACAGAATTCCAAGTTGTTTGTTAATAATGTAACGTCTGCATAAGATGTTATCTGGGTACCAGTTTGTGATCCTCTGTGAATCAACCGGTTTGGATACGATTAAACCTTGGTAAGGCAGGCCAACAGGCAAGGTCACTTTGTGCAAATAATCAGCCCGTTTTACACGATAACATAAAGAAATCTGTAGTGTTCTGTAGTTTTAGACACACTAACAGATTCTCCAATAACACCTTGGATGGAGATCACTTCTTTGGAACAATAGATTCTTGACGTTTATCTGGTTTTATTACATACTTCGCGTATTACAATATTGACCTCGTTAGTCGACCTAATTAGGAGCTGGCTAAATGGATTCTGATCCAGTGTTCCCGAACCCAAAATTTAAAAATCGGGAGAATTTTCGCCTAAAAATCCGGAGAATTCGGGAGAAAACGGCAGAATTTTTAAGAAATCGGGAGATGACTAGAATTATTGTAATAAAAGTCATCCCTTGTAAATATTTAGAATCCCTTTTATTATTCCGAAGCAGAACCTTAACAACAAATGAAAAAACCCGTAAGCAGCGCCATCAACACGATTATTGTAGATGTTGCCCGTGGAATAACGCAATTTTTCCCTAACGTTCAACGGGGAATTACTTTACGTTTGGAAACTCAGCACAAATTTTTGTGAAACTTGACCTTGGGGGCCGTTCAAGTATTACGTAACGCAAATTAGGGGGGAGGGTCTTGTTAAATGTTACTGTGCGTTACCAGTGCTGGAGGGGGATTCGAAAAACGCGTTACGTAACATGATTTTTTTATTTAAATAAAAAACTAGGGAATGCTCAAGTTGGCAGGCCTTTTCGTTTAGGTTTTACAGAGAATCCCTCGACTGTATTGTACGTCATTTTTATTTTATTTTGTTGTCAGTATTCGTTAGTGTTTTGAACACGAAATACGCATAAACACAAATTGCTGTAGTCAGTGTTGTTAAAGTGAGTTACTTTAATTTCCTCAAAAGCGAAATATTCACATCATCAACTGTTCTTGGCCTATAAAGGCTCTCCTGACAAGGGAAGAACGTGAAGAGTTGCAGTCAGGACTCGAAAAGGGTTTCTCTCCACTGTGAATCAGCGATTGCTTTCTTAGACGTCCCTTTTGAGAACATGAATAGTTGCAGTCGGGACACGAAAAAGGTTTTTGTCCACTATGGGAAAACTTGCGATTTTTTAGATTTATCTTCGTAGTACATGCATAGTTTCACTCAGAACATGAAAATGGCTTTTCTCCACTATGAATCGCGCTGTGGATTTTAATAACTGCAAAAAACTTCCTTTCGCGATCTTTAATAACTGCACTCGGGACAAGAAAATGATTTTTGTCCGCTGTGGATAAACATGTGATTTTGTTGGTGCCTCTTTGTGAAACATTAATAGTAAATAGTCGCAGTAGAAACATGTAAAAGGTTTTATGTTACTGTGAGTCGGCAAATGATTTCTAAGAAGTTCTTTCGTACAAGATGAAAAATTACAGACGGGACATGAAAAAGGTTTTTGTCCACTGTGGGTAAACATGTGAATATTTAGATACCGTTTTGTAGTGCACGAAAAACGTTTTAATTTTTTTCGAGAAGAAGAATATGTGCAGTAAGGACATGAAAAGGTTTTTCTCCATTGTGGGTAAACATGTGATTATTAGATTTCTCTTCGTAGTACAAGAATAGTTGCAGCCGGAACATGAAAAAGGTTTTTCTCTACATGAGTCAGCAAGTGAATTCTCTTAGATATCCCTTTTGAGAACACGAATAGTTACAGTCAGGACATGAAAAAGGTTTTTCTCTTCCGTGAATTTTACTGTGGATTTTTAAATCTTCCTTTTGAGAACTTGTATAACTGCATTTGGGACAAGAAAATGGTTTTTGTTCACTATTGGTAAATATGTAATTTTTTGGTGCCTCTTTGTAGAACCAATATGAATAGTCACAGTAGAAACATGTAAACGGTTTTATGTCACTGTGAGTCAGCAAATGATTTTTAAGAAGTTGCTTTGTACAACATGAATAATTGCAGTCGGGACATAAAAAAGGTTTTTCATCACTGTTAGTTAGCAAGTGCCGTTTTAGTTATTTTTTCGAGGAGGAGAATAGTTGCAGTCAAGACATGAAAATAGTTTGAGCGCCTTGTTAGTGCATCTCCTCCAGAGACAACTTTGATGTCTTTGTTGCAACTTTTTTGCTAGGAGCAGGCCAATTTCCCACTTTTTTATATAATTTTTATTTTTTATTAGGTTTGTCAACAGTGACTTACATGAAAGCTTTCACAGATACAATTACACTGAACATGGTTGATGCTATATTAAAAACCTTCTGATTCGAAGAGGCGTTACGTAATAAATTATAAATTCCACCTCATAATTCATAGATGATCGGTTTGCATGGGTTTATAATGGAGATATGCTTAGATTGAGGTATTTTGTAATTATTCTGGTCAATACCAGAATCTCAAGAATTTTTTTTAACCATACACATTTAGTTGCTAGTTGAGCGGACGAAGAATCGATGAGAAACGAATTCACTAAGAACTTCGAAAAATCGGGAGATTTTGATGCCATTCCGGTAGATCGGGAGATGAAGTGAAAAATCGGGAGATCTCCCGTAAAATCGGGAGCTTCGGTAACACTGTTCTGATCAGAGGGTTCCAGTGAACACTCACCCCGAGCTGCTTGACGGTTCTTATTACTGCCATCTATGTCTAAAAGCCGGAAGCTTTTAGATCCACTACAAGATCTTTGAATTTTTATTAGTAAACTGAAATTCAATTTTTTAAAAGAACAACTTTCTTTTTATAACTTTTGAAGGTTATTTCCATCGATGTGATATATCATTGAAACAAAAGATAACACTAAAAATCTGAACGAAAATATGAAAGAGAACAAAACACAGAAAAAGATAATGGTCGCAACTGCGACTCGAACCCAGAACCTCTCATATAACTGGCACGTGCGCTTCTACCAATTCAGCCATTTCCACCTTCTAAAAAACTTATATTTTCGTAATAATAGATATTATTTTCAATTAATTTTTCCAATTCATAGGTAACTACCCTTTTCATTGGAAACAATCGTTCTAAGAACTGGTTTGTAACCTAGATAGCGTCTCGGATAAATATATCCGATTATATTTATGTGGAACATGTATTGACCCTTTTATGAAAGTCTAAATGAATATTCAATTTTTTATAAGAAGAACTTTCTTTTTATAACTTTTGAAGGTTATTCACATCAATGTTATATATTATTGAAGAAGAAGATAACACTAATAATCTAAACGAAAATGTGAAAGAGAACAAGACACAAAAAAATTATAATATTATAATATCTCTTTCGTATTTTCGTTTAGATTTTATTAGTGTTATCTTCTTTTTCAATGATAAACTGAAATTAATTTATTTTTAATTGTAGTAAGTGAGATTTAATTTATTTATAAAGACATTTAAAATACTGATTTTTTGTTATTGTCTTGAGATCCAAGCTATTTTTGGCCCCCTAGCACAGTCGATAGATAAGGATTGATAGGATAACTTTCGGTAATCATCGTTCCCTAGCATGATTGAAGACCGTTAACGAATAAGTAACAGTTCACAATAACTAAGTATTCTTAATGTATTTGACGTCAACTGTTGTTTGTACGTTAGCGATCTTCAGTTGTCCTAGAGAACGATGAGAAGTTACCGAAAGTTATTCTTATTATTTTTAATTGGTAAACTAACGTTTAAGACAAGATTTTTATGCATAGCACAAAGGGTAACAATTATTATAAGCAATAATTATTAGCCTGAAACACTCATCAACATTGAAAAAATCTCCCGAGAAAAGATAAATGCCGCCAACGGCACTTGAACCCGCGTCCTTCTGATATCCGGTCAACTGCTCTACCAATTGAGCTACGTCGGCTTATCTCCCACCCGCCAAATAATTCAATATATAGGTACTAGTGTTTCATTCATCAATTACTGCTTATTACATTTTTCACCGGAAAACAACCAACTTTCAGGTGAAAAAATGTAATAAGCAGTAAATGTTGAATGAAACACTAGTATATATTGAATTATTTGGCGGGTGGGAGATAAGCCGACGTAGCTCAATTGGTAGAGCAGTTGACCGGATATCAGAAGGACGCGGGTTCAAGTGCCGTTGGCGGCATTTATCTTTTCTCGGGAGATTTTTTCAATGTTGATGAGTGTTTCAGGTTAATAATTATTGCTTATAATAATTGAAAGTTATTCTATCAATCTTATCGATCGACCATGCTAGGATCCCTGATTCTTTTTAAGACCAAACCTTATTATCAATTTTCTTAGTCATGTATTCTAAGTATTTGTCGGGAAGTCCTGGGAAGGAAAAAGGTATGAGGGGTGTGTAGGAATGTGGGGTCAATGTGTTCAGGAAAAACGGACGCAAGAATCCATCTCTACCAATAGGTGCAAGGAGATAGGTCGATAGAGTCCGACAGGAGAGGGTTAGGTTAGATCTCCACCAACCTGTCTCCCGATCCAGCCCATCGCGCAGTTGGTCGGCTAACGCATTCGCCGTCAAGATCTAGATAAATTTCACCCGTACTAATTCATCAAACACACGAGTCAAGTCACACCCTTGAACTCGGGCACCCACACCTAGCACTAAACGTAGCTGTAACTACAAGTATGACCGATGGAAGGAGTGTTGGCTATCTAATAAATGGTTTCTAGGGCGTCGGTACTATACCCACCTCCCAAACTAAGTATTTGTTAAATTTCAATTTATTATCTTTTTTATGTGAATACCTCACAAGAGTCCCAACTGCTGCCATCTGGAGCGAGTGAGACCATGACATCCCCAATTAGGTTATTTTGTGATTCTGAAGGTATTAGGGAGGGTAAGGAGATGAAGAAGAGGAACGTGGGGAAGCAGCTGATCTATCAAACCTAGTCACCAAAAACGGCTAAAGCCATTTTAAGCAACATTTCAATTCTAATGTTTCGCCCAAATGCCAAATGTTTTATACTGGTAACCATTTCTGAATTGCTTGTTCGATTCCACCTTGACCATCAACAATGAGAAAACTTTTTTTTCATAAGGGGTCGTCCATTAATCACGTGAGGCTCGAAAGAGGGGGAGGGGTTTGGAAAAAAATCACGAAATATCACAAGGAGGGGAGGGGGGGATATAATGAGAGATCACGTGTATTTTTAAGCACGATTTCTAAACCAAACAGCGGCACGTGGCCTTGACACACCGTTCATGTACCAATATATGTTTTTGTGCATCTTCTTTTATTATTTTTATGCCGGTCAAAAGCAACCTGCAACCTTAATGTCTGTCTGGACATTTTTATCGCGATTCTTAATTTTCCAAACATTAATCAGATTATACCTGCATTTAAAGATAATATTCAGAAAAAATAAATATACTTTGTACTAAAAAAATACACGTGACTTTGGGAGGGGTGAGATTAGTCTAAAACCTCACCACAATATATCACCAAAGTTGCTAAAAAACATCATATCATAGTGCAAGACAATAATAATAATATAATGATGTATAGTGGCGTTTTTGTGAAAAATCACCTCAAGGGCGCTGTGCAAACTTATAATACATTTCTACAATCTTACTTCTAACTACAAACTAGACAAACCACCACAACAACTTATGGTTAAAAATTGCATTAACCGGTTCATCGATCACCGATACGACACTATGTATAAATTTTTGTGACTTACAATTGTTTTATTCTACGCCTGTCTCACTAGAAGAAACTGTGTTGAAAGCAGGCGCTTAGCATGAGCAGTTTATTATAATAACACATACAAAGTACAAGTAATAACACAATATTACAAGTAACAGTTAATCATCAACGTAACATTGAAAAAATAAAAACTTTTATGTTAGTTTTGATAAAATCTTTGTTGTTAGACCTGTTTTGGCTGGTAATCCAGGACTTGGTGTCAGATTTATATTTAAGATACATTGTGTTTCTAATTGCCAGTGGAAGTGTATTATGTAGTTTTGTTGCAAAGTATCTAAAATTTCTTTGGCCAAAGGTTGTTTTAGCAAAGGGAATAAGTAGTAGATTATGGTATTTGGTTTTTCTGTGTTTGAAGAGGTATGCTAATATGTTTTTGGCATAAATTTGTCTAATGTCCAAGAAACAGATTTTCCTAAAGATTTCATCCGAACTGCTTGTGATCGGTAGTTTTGATATAATCTTAATAATTAGTTTCTAATATATGTAATATGTACCTACTCGCACAATGATTTGACAAATGAATGCGATGCTGCGTAAAAATATAAGAAGATATACATGACCATAATTACCTGGGATGTCATTAGACATTAACATTATTATTGTTTTCCTCATTTACAACATTTTAAAATCATATTAATTACTGTAGAATACAATAGGTAAAAACCATTCAATTCTAAAGAAAATTACGTTTAGGTACCAAAACCCGTACGATGGGAAAACAAAGACGTTAATTTTCCATGTAGGTAGATAATTACTTCTTTACCAGCTAATAATCTTGGCAACGCTTGCAATACCATTTTATCATATTAATTTTGCAGTTTACAATGTATTTCCGATACCAATCTTGATGTGCGGATGACACGGAATTAGCAGAGGAAGGATGAAAGTAGACTTAATGCTGTAGAAATGAGATCCCTGAGGCGTGATCGAATCCCTGCGTGGCAAATAAATTTTATTTAATTAATTTGTGTTATTTCACAATTTATTCATTTAAAATAATATATAGTGTATTTGCGGCACGTTCCAGAGTGGAAGATACTCTTAGTATCACCCTGGTGTAAGATCACCATTCAGAATTGAAACGTTGCTTGAAATTGCTTTAACCGTGTTTGGTGACCAGATCTGAATATCCAGGTACTTCCCCACCTTCCTTTTCCCTATCTTCTTCCCCTCCCCACTACCTTCAGCCTCACAACATACCCCAATTGGGGATGCCATAGTCCCACTGGCTCCACACGGGAGCAGTTGGGACACTTGTGCGGTATTCATGTAAAAATAAATATCGTGTTAAAAATGAGTACATACGAAAAGATTACAAGTCTGCTGTATAAGATTAAGAAAGATACTAATAGATGGTTTGGATACGTAAAGCAAATACGTGAACAAATAAAGGTAATAATATAAGAATTCGGAGACGCCCGAGGACGACGTGACATAATAAAGTGAATCAAATACTTGAGGCGGGACATGTAAA
The DNA here is from genome assembly GCA_917563855.2 of Limnephilus lunatus. NCBI lineage: Eukaryota > Metazoa > Arthropoda > Insecta > Trichoptera > Limnephilidae > Limnephilus > Limnephilus lunatus. The sequence goes on along the minus strand of OU830595.1, from coordinate 23,795,562 downwards.
GAGTCAGAATAACACAAGAGTATGTACCTATGAGACAATATATGTATTTAATATCAACGGTATTAATTTCAATTATATTCAATTCAATTTATTCATTTTAAAAATATTACATAATTAAAAATTTTAAGTTTTTTAAAAGATAGTATATTACATAAAATATTTTAGATAAGAAGATTTAAACTGTCAACAACAAATCTTGCGTTCAAATTGTGCTTCATTGATGTTAAACATACCGATATTTGAAGTGATTCTATTTAACAACTAGACAGTTCTCCCGACTGGCATGGCATAACACTGTCTATGTCGTCGGTGACGGAGATAACTATCGGGAACATAAAAAACTAATGCTCTTTATGATAGTCGAGTTTTCAAACCATAAATTTAATTTACCAAACCACCCACTTTCGAACCATCCACAAATCAGTCTGACGAAATGCGTTACACTGAGTATTATTGTTACAATATACTCACTTTAACAATATTGTCGTTACATTATACCACATAATATTTGCATATCACTGTAGTTAAAAACAAGCAAACCAAAATACCGGAAATAATCTATAACCCTAAAAGCCTCTTGGAGTTACATAAAGCCTTAACACTCGTCTCAGAGGCGTACATATATAAATGTCAGCCTCTAACCTAAAACATACCTACGTATGTCCTATTTTTCGTAGGAAATTTAAGAACTAATAATAAAACACATTTTTATCAATGAAAACTACAATTACAGTTGAGGGAGCGGGCAGCGATCGGCAGAGACGGGTAGGACGATTGAATGAAAGGACGTCAGTCGATGTGTGAGTCAGTCTTTATTGCTGCTACGTAGCGATGGTAAGTTTGGAGTAAAGTAACGGTGTAGACAGGAGCGATGATGATGTGGCTCTATGGTGTTGCATGTGATGAAGGTCGGTGATGCAGTGGTGTAGCAGAACTCGTGTCTGCATGTCGCCAGCATGTTGTTCCGCACCGTGGTGGTGGAGAAGACCTTGACGTCCAGGATGGATGCTCGACGCGGTGTCGCGGAGATGGCTGCGGTGAACCTGAGGAGGATGAAGTCTCAGTGGCTGAGAAGTTGCTGCCTGCGTGACAAGAAGGTGCGGCGGGCCTTATGTCGCGGGCAATTGTGTCGCTTGTTGCATCCTCAAAGGTTAATGATGCACCGGCACAGTCGGCAGTGGGTCGCCGAGAGTCTGGCCGGTACCGCACTGGAATCGTTATCACTCGATGCACTGTCTATGTATTGGTGATGTTACTGAAACTAATGACTGGAACTGACTGACTGACTAGCGCGGTGTCGCTGCGCTTTATATAGCCGACCGTGTGAGTACCCGGAACGTCAAGTAATGTTGAGCCACCGCGCAAAGCGGAGAAGCCTCTGGAACATTCCGCGGCCGTAAGAATGTGACGGCTGTTAGTCGAGGCCTTTCGCTGCGCTTCCCGAAATGTTTAGCCGTGAGCGGCGTGAAACACTACAACTGTAGGTAGTATGTACATTTCGAGAATGTGTTGGCTGTATCAGTGGCGGCGCAAGGATTGTGGCAAAAGGGGGCGACCGTTCTGGTCGCCACACACCCCCTTTCCAGTGTACGGAGTACAGGGTTGTAAGATGCCAAAAGTTGCAGGAATGCCGGGTTGATGCTGGTCGGTGCGTCCATGAGGATTGCGTCCATGTGGTGCTGATGCGTCTCTACCGATTCCCTCAGTTGCTGCTTTTGCGTGCTGCTTGCTGCTTGATGCTTGTTGCATGTTGCATGTTGCATGTAGCTTGTTGCTCGCGTGTTGCGTGTTGCATGTTGCGTGTTGCAGCTTGTTGCTTGTAGCTTGTTGCTCGCGTGTTGCGTGTTGCAGCTTGTTGCTTGTCGCTCGTTGCAGGAGGTTGCGTGTTCAAATCACGTCGGGGTCACCAGTGAGGGAGCGAGGCGGCGATCACGTCGGGGTCACCAGTGATGTTACTTGCACTAATGACTGGAACTGACTGACTGACTAGCGCGGTGTCGCTGCGCTTTATATAGCCGACCGTGTGAGTACCCGGAACGTCAAGTAATGTTGAGCCACCGCGCAAAGCGGAGAAGCCTCTGGAACATTCCGCGGCCGTAAGAATGTGACGGCTGTTAGTCGAGGCCTTTCGCTGCGCTTCCCGAAATGTTTAGCCGTGAGCGGCGTGAAACACTACAACTGTAGGTAGTATGTACATTTCGAGAATGTGTTGGCTGTATCAGTGGCGGCGCAAGGATTGTGGCAAAAGGGGGCGACCGTTCTGGTCGCCACACAGTTATTTATTACAACAAAACAAAAAATTGTGCTTATTTCAAAAAATCAACTAAAACATATATTTTTTAAAACAATTTAACATTTATTAATAATTCTTAAGGCAGACATTACCCCTGCAGTGGTCGCGCTCTTAAAAGTAACGCCAGTGGTCGCGTGGATTACATATGTAGGCCATTTTTAAACTTTACAAAAAAAAGTGAAATCATTTAGAACTATTGTGAATTTATGTTTTAATCTTATAACTAAGCACTGTCTACTACACTATATAAAGAGGTAATATTTGTTTGTTTGTTTGTGTGTTTGTTTGCATCGAATAGGCTCTGAAACTACTGAACTGATTTGAAAAATTTTTTCGCTGTTGGGAAGCTACACTATCCCTGGGTGACATAGGCTATATTATATTTAAAAAAAATAGGCATCCTTACTAAAACTTCAGTAATGTAACCCAGGGTGTAAAAAAATTAACTAAAATATTCTTTAAATCGCGTGCGCTGCGAAAACTATTGATGATAGAATAAAATAATGTACTAAGACTTTATAGAACACATTATAATTTACAAAAATTGCCGCAACAGCATATGTCTAACTATTATGGTTATGCCACAATAAGTGTTATTTTATTTTAAAAATTTAATTTAAATGTCGCCGCTTGAAAAGGCTCTTTATTTGTATCTTGGTTTTAATTCTTATCAAAATAAATTACTTCATATTCAAGACAGCTTCAATACCTTTATTTAACTTTTTGAATTTTTCAATTCGGATATTTAATTAGAAAGATATCACGAGTTTAAAATTGTTAGTATTAGAAAAAAGTTTCGGCTACGGGCCGGGCGGGAGAGGAGTCAAGAAATGCAGTGCCGGGGGGGTTGGCGGGACGGGGGAGCGGGAGAGCGGTGGCGGGGAAGGTGGAAGTGGAACGCTGGAGGGGAACACATGGGAAAGGACATGTAAGGAGTAACATTTTATTTTTTTGAATATGGCATATATTATAAAAGAAAGTAAAAAAAAACGTGCAGCTCGCAAAAACTCAGAAAAGAGTCCCGGTTCGATCAAGGGAGTTATATGGTGTGGTAGATCTCTATCCCCCCTAGGGAATAAGGGTATCCGTTTTTACCTAAAGCGCGTGCTTTTAAAGATATAAGGGCTGAAAGTTTCGCCCTCTTGAAATTTCTAGAACAGTCTTCCGGAAAGTTCTAGAAGATTCCATAGAGCTGTAGAAAGTTGTGGAAGGAGTGGCGGAGTATGTCGTGGAATGATCAGGAATAGGGAATCGGGAACATAATTGTGCAACATTCCAGAACACTATCTTATTGTCCTGAGCGAAGCCGGGTAACCCAGCTAGTTTATTATAAATAAGCAACATATATCAAACATAAGTTCTATTTTTTTCACAACTAACAAAAAACATAAACAATCTCTTTTTTTAAACAAAAAATTACGTCTTTCACTTTTATTGAAATAACAAAAAAATAATATATAATAATTTAATTGCTGATTTCTGAGCAGGTTAAAAATAAAATTATAAAATGATCAGGAAAATTTAATTTTTTGCATTCTGCATACATTTTTCGTATATGCAAAATGTGTTACGTAATTGGTCGCGCGGATTACAGGTGTAGATCATGGACTTTTCCGGAGCTCCTGTAACACAATCAATGCGTGCCCGACACCAGCACTAAGCTGAACGCGTCCGTGAGTTATCCAACTTAAAATATAAGGAAAATAAAATTATTCGTGCTACCCGTTTTTGAGGAATCTTTAAATTTGAATGAGTGGATTACATATGTAATCCACGCGACCACTCCAGGGTTGAAAGCAATCGACGCAAAAGACTTAATAAAATTTTAGTTGAATTTAACCTAAATTAGTACTGAGTTGAAAGTTACACAAAGTCTAAACATACGTCTCGCAGGCGTGCTGTACTCGTACCTCAATAGGTCAAAAATTGCGGGACCAACCTTGGTGACAAAGGCACCATCGGCAAGCTTCCGTCGGTCACTGTATTGGTTAAAGAGCACGAGGCGCTGACGTCAACCGTTAGAAAGAGTTAGAGAATTTTCGATTGAACGAAAAATAGATAAGGCTTCTAGGGTTTTAAAAAAAATAATGAAGTGTGGTATTGGATGGCACAATGATATCAAAATGTATTAAAATAACAGAAAATTTTGAATGATATAAAAGTGAGACATACAAAACATGGAATTTGGGAAACCGGCCGCCCGCCCCGACAATCATTTATTGGATAACCAACAACTCTGCCATAGGTCACAAGTGGTTTGCTACATTTGTAGAATTAGCAGTGGTGCCCGGGTTCATTGAATGAATTATGTCTAGGTCTTGGAGGCGGGTGCGTCTAACCACGTACTTTGTGGCGGGCCGGATTTGGAGAGACTGGTTGAGGGTGATATTTTTACTTCTCCAGCGGGTCTCTCTCAACCAATCGCCTTCCACCGCATTGCGAGGGATGGATTCATACGAACGTCATTTCTGGACACACTGATCTCTGTCACCATTTATACCTACCCAGATCTTCCTCACATTCTTTCCTTAAAAAAAACTCTCCACACAGCATCCTCAAAGTTGGCATGGGCCCTGAGGGAAATTATTTTCTTCAGGGCGTCCTGTGTGGAGTGAATGTGAAAAAATTATAAATAGTTTCAGATTAATTAATAATTAAAATTAATATTGGTTAAAAAGATATGGTAGCAAAGCCTTCTTGTAACTACCGCTTGTGTAGTTAAATATATCCGCCACATCTTTTTATATGAATATACCACAAGAGTCCCAGCTGCTCCCGCCTGGAGCCACTGAGATTATGGCATCCCCAAATGCGGTAAAGGTTAGGGGAAGGGGATGGTGGGGAAGTACCTGGCTATTCAGATCTGGTCACCAAACACGGCTAAAGCCATTTCAAGCAACGTTTCAATTTTGAATGGTGCTCTTACACTAGAGCGATATTGAGAGTATCTTCCATTATGGAACGTGCCGCAAATATACTTAATATAATTTTATATTAATTAATTGTGAAATGAAACAAATAATTAAAATAAAATGTATTTACCCACGCCGGGATTCGATCCCGCGACCTATAGATTCAGTGTCAAGAGCCTTACTCCTCAACCACGGATGCCGTCAGAAATACATATGTGCATCTATTACTAACATCGTGTCGTCTAGGTACAAGCGAGTGCTCAGTCCTTGTATTGTTGAAGTGAGAACTTCTTTAGCACTGTTGTGATTTGAAACTTGATGAAACGAAAAATAGCGACACTAAAAAGAGACAAACACATACATCTATAGGATTTAGTCTGCGAGAGAATTAGATTTTTTTTTTTTTAAAGAAAGACAAACATTCCCGGGTTACGAATAACCCAACAATGTTTGAAAATCTCCTACTACCACCACAGAAAGCCGAAAATGTTGCTTGTGTTGTGATGGAGGACTTAGCCAGCCGAGGAATCGAACATGCGACGCCCGGGTGGGACCCAAGCGCTATGCCCACTCAACCACTGACCGGTCGATAGTATTAATTATTATTATTTTGGTCTCCTCTTTGTCAGGGTTCCGCGATATTTCATCTCACGACAAAATACCCCCCCGACAAAACATCCCCGTCAAACTATTCTACGGAAAAAACATCCTCCGACAAAATATCCTACGGACAAAACATCCTCCGACAAAATATCTTACGGGAAAAACATCCTCCGACAAAATATCCTGCGGACAAAACATCCCTTAGCAAAATATCTACTAAAACATAACCAAACCTCACCTAACCTAACTTAACCTAACAAAAAATGGGACCAAAATAATACAGACATCCTGTAGACAATAAATTATTGTTCAAAAATAGTAAAATTGAACAAAAATTAAAGATAATAAAATTAATCACTGTTCAAAAATAGTATAACGTAAACTAAGGCTAGGTTAGGTTCGGTTAAGTTAGGTTAGGTTAGGTTTTAAAAGATATTTTGTTGGAGGATGTTTTGTCCGTAGGATATTTTGTCATCGGAATATTATATCATATACTCGTATGTCGAAGTATATGTTTTTGCCGGAGTATATTGTGTCGGGGATATTTTGTAGCGGGATGAAATCGCGCGGTACCCTTTGTGAGGTGCTTCGTAGCCCATCGGTCTCCTCTTTGTGCGGTGCTTCGTTGCCTCCCCGTTCTTGTCTACTTTACTTTTCTGAAGGTCACACTCTCATTTTGTTGACATTTTAACATGATGTTCGAACGAGTAGCTCTCCCTGACATATGAGAATATGTATGGATTTAATTCTTATAGCCTCAGTGGTACTCCAAAGCATTTATTTAATTGGGTACTAACCGGTTATATCTATTATTTAATTTGTTGGTTTTTCAGAATGGCTATCATAAAATGTAATTAAAAGATTATTGTAATGCACTAAATTGTTATTCTTTATTAGCGGGAAAAACGTTTATAAAAATATACTTTGATATCTGCTACTTGAAGCAAAACGCTTTTTCTCACTATGCAAATACCTACTTAGAGAGTTTTGTTGATAATAAGGTGATTATGCGATACACTTTGTCCTCTATTTATATTTATATAAATACGATTTCAAATGGAATTACCGAATTTACTGTAAATTCCAAATAATATAATAAATTGCTGTTTATAAATAAATGTTATATCGCGTAACCTGTGAAAGATAATACGAGTATAAAGCAATAAGTTTCTTGGATATATGCAGTCGATTCCGCTTAATTGGGTCACAACGGGATTCAAATATTTTATTTCAAATAAGCGATATTTATGAGGCACGGCATTTTTAATACAAAACTTGAATTTGGATTTAAGGCCAAAAGACATAATCAAACTGAAAATTAGATTTTTTTAAATGAAAAGATATATAACATATATATCTATTACGGATATAAATCAAATTTTAAAATATAGAACGTTAAAAAATTCTATTTTTCTTGATTTTATAAATATTATTGACAATTTTTTGTGAGTTCATAATTATTTTTAAAATAATTACAAGTTACTGTATTTATTTAACAAATATGATAAAATAAAAAAAAATATTAAAAAAAGCATTTTGATGGGCGTAAATTTAGATTATGTTTTACTTTATTTTTCATTTTATTAATACGGTAGGTATAGCATTTTATTTTTATTTTATTTAACTCACAATGAATCACAAATTGGATTCTTTAATTAAGTAACTAAATATACATCAAAATTTAAAACACAAAAAATAAAATCATACAAATCCATACTAGATATTTGCTGTACTTTTTAATAAATTTTAAAAAAATATTAATTAGTTTGGTTGGGTATTTTAACCTCAAATCCAAATTTAGGTTTTGCCTGAAAATGGCCACGCAGCCGTACGTCTAAGGATTGGTAAAAAAAAACTAAATGTATTAAATGAGGGAAGAGATAAAATAAATAATCTAAACAAAATATGAAAGAAAATAAGACACAGAAAAATAAAAAGATAATGGTCGCATCTGGAACTCAAACACAGAACCTCTCGACTTAGCGGGACGAAACCCTTATCAAGCTGTCAAATTTGTCAATCTCATTTTTCAAATTTCAGAATAAACAATATTATCTTCGACTAATTTTTTTTTCAATATTATTGCCAACTACTTAATTCATTTCAGTTGCGACCGTTATCTTTTTATTTTTATGTGTCTTATTCTCTTTCATATTTTCATTAAGATTATTAATGTTATCTGCTTCTTTAATGATATGTATTTTACATTGATGGGAATAACCTTCAAAAGTTACGAAAAGAGAATTGTCCAATAAAAATTTAGTATATTTTTTTACCTATTTATTACATTTATTCGAGTTCTTTCGAATGTTTTTTTGAACTTTATGATTTTTTTAACGGTGGTCGAAACTGAGAGTATCTTCCACGCTGGAACGTGCCGCAAATATATTACATTATATTATATAAACAAAAATCTATCAAATAAAATTAATTTGCGTATGCCGGGATTTGAACCCTCCGGAGGCCATTAACCTACTTTTCATCATTTGCTTGAGACCGTGTTGACCCAGCTCTTAGCCAACTCTTTTACCTTTGCGTTCAATACGACAGGACCACGCGCAAATCTTACGACTGCCCTTCTAACTTAAATTCATTTACCGTGACATGTTTTGTATCGACTTCAGATCGGAATTTAATTTAACGGAGTGGTATCCAAGATAACCGAAGTAAATTAATATTAATTTATTTATTTCGTTGCTGTTCCTTGGGTTTTGTCGCATAAACGACTGTCCCCATAAACCGCGTTGTACCAATTAAACGGAATCGACTGTATACATACAAGACGGGTCAGTGGTTGAGTGGGCATCGCGTGTTCGATTCCTCGACTGGCTAAGTCGTTTATCACAACACAAACAACATTTTCGGCTTTCTATGGTGGTAGTAGGAGATTTTCAAACATTGTTGGGTTATTCGTAACCCGAGAATGGTTGTCTTTCTTTTTAAAATTTTTTTAAAAATTTGAAATTTCAAGGTTCGCTCTTCGAAGAGGTAGAGCGGTTACTAATAAGCGGTGACTGGTTAGCGGACAGTGGGCTGGCAAGCAGGCGGTGTGTATTTGATATGCAAATTTACAGATGGCGTTGGTTATAAAGGTTGGGTAATGGAATTGTCAGTAGATGGCGTTGTGTTTCGTTAGCCACAGCAATGTGTGGCTGGGTCAGCTAGTTTGAATAATGGTTTAAAAGTTGCAACAAATGTAATTCTTTCCATATAAGTATTTAAGCTCCTTCCAAGACGAGTTGAAGAACTGTTGACTAATCACTACAGTAAGTTCCAGTTTTATCAATCTTAAATATAAATAACTTATATCCCCGGTATCGGTTTGAAAAAAAGGTATTATGGTAACGAATTCATGTCGAAAATTAAAATGTGAGCCTTAAGCACAGGGACGTAGCTACCGCCGTATCAATGATACGGGGGCCCCGGGCTACAGAGGCCCCTAACGTGTTTAATAAAAAAATAGTAAAATTTTATCCATAATGTCACTTTATCTCGTCCTTCCCGGAAAAAAAACTGTCATACGTGCCTATAGAGTTTTCACTTCAGAAATGACAAAAGTCAAAAAAAGCAATCCCTTTTTTCCGGGTTAAGCGTGCGCCCAAAAGTTGGCAACATCCTACATCGGTTATTGCGGGATTCCCCTATTTATAATGACAAACCACGGAGAGCAACATTTACGCGTTTTATTTCATTACGGTTCAAACGTTATTTATTACATTGTAATACATTAAAATCTTGTTTTTCTGATTATTTATTGGTTAATAAGTTTGATTTGTGAAAAGAATGAGTGAAAGGAAAAAATATCATCCCAGTGGAGCTATGAAAAGAAAAAGTAAACAGAAAAGGAAGGTTATAAAAAAAAAGCCCAAAATTTCTTCATTTTTTCAGAAATCAGCTTATGTGGGTGATTTAGATTGCAATGGTAAGATTGGTAAGTACTACCTATTTATCTACCAGTAGCGAATGGTGAATTTTGTTTTTTGAAAGAACAATGGCAACCTTCAATACACGAAAATACCTGATCACGTATTGTAACCGAGCAATAATAAGGGCCCCAACTAATTTTGATACAGGGCCCCTCCAAGTCACGCTTAGCCACTGCTTAAGCAAGCCCCTATTATTGGAGCAATGCGCCGTCTTAAAAAAAGGGTTGATCAGAAAACTTCAGCCTTTCTTCAAAGTTTTGATCAGCCGCCCAAAATAATAATATTTTTCTTACATTTCAGACAAAACTTCGTAGTTCGACCAAGTGTAGAAAAAAAACACATTCGCAACGCAATGATGTTCTTGTTGAAAGCTATGTTTGATGGATTTTAAAGGTTTTCGTTTTATATAAACAAAAATTTTAACAAAACAAAAAACGACTTCAAAAAAGTGACGAGCGTTTATAGCAAATTTAAGACATATATGGTTTTCTCATGGATCCCATTGTCAAAACTGGACCAAATTAAAATGGGACCACACGGAAAGCACCAGCTTTCCAATAAAAAAAGAACCATCAATATCGGTTCACCCAATCAAAAGTTCTGAGGTAACAAACATAAAAAAATACTGTCGTAATGATAACCTCCTCCTTTTCGAAGTCGTTTAAAAAAATACCGTCGAATTGATAACCTCCTCCTTTTCAAAGTCGTTTAATAACAAGTGGCAAGTTTTTAAACAAAATTTTGTTTAATATTCCAAATGAAAAAATCAGCAGTTGAATTTTGCAAAGATTAGGCGCTTTTATAATTGTAGTTTTCATAATAAAACGTACGTTTTTTTTAAATTTATTTATTTTTTTAACTTTTATGAGTAAAAACTCAAATTATAATATTTAATTAAATGAAGACAATATTAGCGAAACTCAATCAAAATCAGAAGACAGAAAAAGATATTGGTTCCACTGGGACACGAACCCAGATACCTTAGCATTCATGGCCAACTGCTCTACCGATTGAGCTATGGAAACCATTTCCAATTCGGTCACTTTTAACTGTATCATACTTCGACTAAGATCTACCAACATTATCTTCATTTTTAAACGACTTCGAAAAAGGAGGAGGTTATCAATTCGAGGGTATTTTTTTTTTTTTTTTTTTAAATTTTTGTTACCTCAGAACTTTCGATTCGGTGAACCGATATTAATGATTCTTTTTTTATTAGAAAGCTGGTGCTTTCCGTGTAGTTCCATTTTAATTTAGTCTAGTTCTGACAATGGGATCCATGAGAAAACCATATATGTCTTAAATTTGCAATAAGTGTGTGCGCGACAAATGGACGAATAACTCAATATTACGCCAACAGATTTCGATAATTCTTTTTAAGTAAAACTTCTATACGCACGCTCGTCACTAAAAATCAAAAAATAAACAAAAATTTTAACAAAACAAAAAACCACTTAAAAAAAGACACTAAAAAGTAAATAAATAATTTCGTACTATTGTTATTTTTGGAGTCGGTGTCAGCCAAGATCTCCACATGTCACCTATAACTTCCTATGTATGTAGTTACCTTGGCTGACACCGACTCCAAGTTAACAATCGTACGAAATTATTTTTTTACTTTTTAGTGCATTTTTTGAAGTCGTTTTTTGTTTTGTTAAAATTTTTGTTTATTCTTAACGCACATATGGAACAGTGGAACCAATATCTTTTTCTGATTTTTCTGTCTTCAGATTTTGATCGAGTTTCGCTAATATTGTCTTCATTTAATTAAATAAATAAAAAAACGTACATTATTTATCTCAATAATGTTTCGTCTCGTTCTAACACACTAAATAATAGTGAGAAAAACCATGAATGTTTAGTAGTATTGTGCGTGTTCTAAATTAAACTTAAACACTTGATTGAATCGTGTAGTTGTTTATTTAATTAAAAATTATAATGAAAATAATCGCGCGTTAAAAAATGCACCGACCTGTTGATTGTTTTTACTGATGCTGCTTGTTGGTTACCGAAACTCTTGATTTCCCTGACGGCCAACAAGTGAAAATTATTGATATTTTCCGAATTGATTTTCAAATTATAGTACGTGTCAGGCGGTGTCACTAATCGCGGTAAGTACTGCACACATTGTAATCAAATACAATGCGATCGCCATATCATATATGTACTCGTGTCTGCTTCCTCCAAAGAAAAATAAACAATTTTCTTGCATCTTCGACAATCGTATTAAATAAATGAGATGCTGCGTGTCATTGCCGTCGCCGTGCCGTTACCGTGATTTATAAAAGCAGCAACTAGGAGCTTTTATTATTTCCATGTTTACGGAACGGCGACAATATATTTATACGTATACTTACTAGCTGTTTCCCGGCATGCGTTGCAATGCCATATTCAAAGAAATAAAATGTTTCTCCTTGCATGTTCTTTCCCGTGCGTTCCCCTCCAGCATTCCACTTCCACCTTCCCCGCCGCCGCTCTCCCGCTCCGCCATCCCGCCAACCCCCCTTCCGCGTTCCAAATATTCAGTCCTAGCCGGGTACCATAGCCGTACTTTACCGTACTGTACCGTACCGTACCGTAGCCGGGGACCCTAAACAAATCGAAGGGGACTTATGATATCACCAAAGAATCGGTTGACTTTTTGGATCGGAGTTATACCCGCCTGGCCGCGCGGCACTTCATTTCTTGACTCCTCTCCCGCCCGGCCCGTAGCCGAAACTTTTTTCTAAAACTAACATTTTTAAACTCATGATATCTTTCCAATTAAACATCCGAATTGAATAATTCAAAAAGTTAAATAAAGGTATTGAAGCTATCTTGAACACGAAGTTATTTATTTTGATAAGGATTAAAACCAAGATACAAATAAAGAACCTTTTCAAGCGGAGACATTTTAATTAAATTTTTAAAATAAAAGAATACTTATTGTGGCGTAATACTTATTATACGTATAGTAGTTAGACATATGCGGTAGCTACCTTTTTTGTAAAAAATGGTGTGTTCTACGAAGTCGTAGTAAATTATTTTATTCTATCATCAATAGTTTTCGCAGCGCACGCGATGTAAAGAATATTTTACGTAATTTTTCTACACCTTGGGTTACATTATTGAAGTTTTAGTAAGGATCCCTATTTTTTTGAAAATATAATATAGCTTATGTTACCCAGGGATAGTGTAGCTTCCCAACAGCGAAATAATTTTTCAAATAGGTTCGGTAGTTTCGGAGCTTATTCAATGCAAACAAACAAACAAACAAACAAATCTTACCTCTTTATATAGTGTCTAAGATAAGATAAGATAACAATAATGCTGCAGTTCTTTCGTACACATTAAATAATGATGAGACACACAATATACAAAGTATGTCTGTTTCCTAAAAAGTAATACTACTTTTTTCTTTTCAGGAAATAGACATTCATACATTGTTTATCTCATCTTTTGCCTCACTATTATTTAACGCATAAGAAAGGATAAGGAACGTTTTTTATTGCATTTTTTGTACCCCTTGCCGTTCCGTAAAAGTGGAAATATATTAAGAGCGCCTATTGCATTCGAAATTATTTCTGAATCAAAAAACACATCTTTCTGCAAGTGTCTCATTTGTAAATAAAAAATATTGATGATCCTCTTTCAGCAGAAATATGTTAATATATTTTCCTTATAAACAATAAACTTAATAACGTGGGGAAAACTCAGAGGGTACTAATCAAAGAAGAAGGTTGAATATTTATATTTATTTTCCTCCGTACTAGTGGTTAAATCGGGTATAAAAAATGTGCAAAAACAAAACAAAAAACTAGCTCTTGGTATGAAAAGTGACGATTATTACGATTATGGTGCATACTAGGGCCCGTTCTATTCACTTTTTTTTTACATAAATGAACTCTGCAATATGGAAATGGACAGTGAAATAGTTAAATAAATGTAATTACTTATCTCTTTACATATAAAGATCGGAATAATGTGTATAAAATAGCGGCTTTAGGAATCACAAAAGTGAACACATGGTTAGACTCAAATATACTTGCAATAAGCAAATCGAAAACAAAATTCACAAAGTTCAGTATAAATTGCACGGGACAGTAAAAATCAACACAAACACCAAAAACTGCATTTACCCTACTCTATAAAACACAGATCAAATAAAAATCTAAAATATAAAACATCTCAGCCCATATCGAGCTTTGGCCTCCTGCAACATTCACCTCTAACTCCTCCTGTCCTCAGCCCATCTCAATTTAGGAATCATACTTGATCAAAACCTCAAATGGACATATCATAACTAACAAATCATAAATAAACTCCTTAAAACAACACACATTTTCATAAATATAAGAAACAATATATTTCGCACTTTGTCAATTCATTATAAAATATGGAATCTTTACTTGGGGAGGAGCAACAAACTTAGCCATCGATTAGACCAAATATTCAACACGTTTGACGTACTAGATATAATCCAATTATATGTTAAAATACTACTAAACTATTTTTGTTAACAAAAAACAAATTTAAACAAACAAAAACTATAAAAGTAAAAGATCAGTTAGACAAGCGTACAAAGAAAACATAAAAACTAAACATAAAAATAGATATACACAAGCTTTGGACAAAGACACCATAAATACCAGGCAATAGAAGCATTCAACAACCTTTCACTTGATACAAAAAATTGAAAAAAACAAAAATAAATTCAGATACAAAATTTCAAAAATGGATTTAAGGACGAAAAAGCAATATTAAGAACATTTTATGACATAAAATAATAAAACATTTACACGTAACACACAATAACATTATAAAACACAAATCATTTTACACAATCATAATATTTCACATCGAAACGATTCGATATTTTAAAAGTTTCAATAATTTGGTCACCAAACATGGCTAAAGCCATTTCAAGCATTGTTTCAATTCTGAATGGTGTTCTTACACCAGGGCGATACTTAGAGTATCTTCCACTCTGGAGCGAGCCGCAAATATAATACATATTATTTTTAATGAATAAATTTTGAAATAACACTAATTAATCAAATAAAATTTACTTGCGCACGCTGGGGTTTGAATCTGCGACCTCCGATTTGCGAATTGTAAGCCTTGACCCTCGACCACGGAGGCAGTCATTGCATATTGCACGTTTAATTTTCAATATATTTCAATAATTTACCGCATAAACATAAATATTTTCAAAATTGCAGCCAATAATCGTATATTACGCTAAGTTGGTAGCCATAATCGTAGTACCAAGAAAAAGACAAGTCAAGTCACTAAATAATATTCGTAGGTATACAATAAATATATTATATTGTAATAAATACTAATTGTAATGAAATAAGAACTGTAGAAGATGTGTAACATTAATTTAAAATATTTTCTTCTTCTCCACTCGAGCGACCGCGTGATTTAAAACTTTTTCCTACGATTGCTCGTGATTTTTTGGAGATCATTTTGAATATTATCCGCCCACTTCACTTTAAAAAATCATACTTCCGAATTTTAATATGGAGACATACAAACTGATTATAGTTCTATATAGCCAAGAATTCACCTATCTTTTGTCAATTATCACATACTCGTAGGTAAATGTTTAAATTCTAAGCAATGCGACATCATGTGAATTATCTTATTTTATATTGTTATTGTTATTAAGTGTATAAGAAAGAGCTGCAGAATTATATATTTAAGAACAAACGTAAAACCATCAGGGCATTGAAGTTTGAAGTTTTTGAATTTTCGGATTTCACTCACACTTCAATATTATCCCATATGTAGGTACTATATTTCATACATTCAAAATTATCATCACGGCAAGTAGTATTGTAGGGGTCTACAGTGCGGTGCAGTATCGGAGAGATGCAAGAAAATGATTACTTTTTTTACATTGAAGGAAACAGACCTACATAAAAGGTGCGGCAAAACAGACAGTGCAGTTTTGAAAGGCCGATACATCCCGCGTGGTGGGGGTAGGAACCTGGGAGAGGTCTCATTGTATCGGGAGGGTCGTGCCGTTTTCAGTAGTTACCGTATATGTTGCCATGGTTTGGTTCGGATGACACCGGGGCTTTGCCGTCCGTACGTTTCTTGAAAATGGTCGAAAATGTGTAGTGACGAGACCTACTTCCATCTCTGTGGAGCAGCAAATAAAAAAAAATCTTTTGAACTTTCTTTGAAATTAGAAAGACATCTGGTTTCAACAGGACGGTGCTACGGCCCATACTGCTCGAGTTTCAGTGACAAAACTGCGAAAGATGTTCCCAGCGCGCTTCTTCTCTCTGAGGGGTGACGCGCAATAGCCGTTCGTTCGTTCGTTCGTCCGCACGTTCCTGTGGGGCTATCTGAAGGGAAAAGTTTTCAAACATCGGTCTCACACCTTGAAAGAACTCAAGAATCGAATTCGGGAGGAAATCGCCACTACGCCCATCGAGATGAGTGCCAAAATGCAGCCGAAAACTTCAGAAATCGCCTTCATCGATGTATCGCTGCTGGGGGGCATCATTTTTCAAATGTCATCTTCAGGACTTGATGCATAAAACGCAATGATAATATAATTAAAAAAAACATTTTTTTGTAAGTTGCGTTTTTTTTAATAGCCCTTCAAAACTTTTTTTTAAATTTTTTTTTATTTAGTAACAATACATTTATTATATTTTACATTTATTATATTTCATTGTGTGTCTCATCTTTTTAAAGAGCTGTAGCATTATTGGGATAATATACGGTACCGTAATCGTGGATTGTCACGGTAATAATAAAAGCGCTCATTTGCTATACATTTTGAATACAATAAGAATTATTCTGTTTGGTAAGGCATTTTGGACTAAAATCCAAATTTAAGTTCTGTATAAAAAAGGCTGCGTAACCGTTTCCCCATCACTTAAGACCCGTAGAGTCTATTTGTCCCTTTTAAGGGACAACTCATATAGGTCTCATAGAAATGATGGTATCTCCCTTACTATCAAAATGAGAAATATAAAAGAGTTAGAAAGTGAAAAGACTACGCTTAATATTAAAATAAAACTAAGCGCAAAAGAAGTAAAATGTATATCTTTATAACTCCAAAGTTTCGAATCGCTTTTTGAAAAAAATTTATGGAACTTTGGGATTTTTTTATTAATTATTTTTACACGAAACGACAGGAAAGTGAGGTGATAATAATAGAGATGCCACAAATAGTGATTTTGCCGAATACCGAATATTCGGCTAGGCTCTCTGCCGAATCACCGAATATTCGGCGACACTTACGTAGTTCATTCCGCGGGTGTCAGGTTCCGACCTGCATTATTGAAGTGCGTGCGGCAACTAAGTATTTCTGTTTTATTTGCGAGTATGTCGTGACACAAATCACATTATTGGTTGATTATTACATCAAATGTGTTACTTATAGTGGTAACACGTCTGTTTCTTCGCGAAAAGCTTTACGAATCCACCATTTAATAAAGAATCACCTATTTGGGAATATTATGAAATTTGTAGTGAAAAGAATAAATATTAAACTTGCAGGCTCTACAGGTGGCTTTTAGTTCGGCTTCGCCCAGTTTGAGTGTAGGTAACCCTTTTATAAATCTGATAAGAACTGGTTCCAAAAATAGCCAGTTCCTCGGATCCACTGTGATCTGTGATCCAGTGACAGCTAGTCACCGAGAGTAACCATTTCCAGAAAGATACTTAAATTCTATAAATTCGTAGTACTTATACCTAGGGATGAAACGTCCACATGCAAGCTGCTGACGGAAATAGCGACATCTCGTGTCGAATTCATGAATTCGAAACCGAATTATAACAATAGCTTTGAGTGAAATTCCACGTACATAGATGTTATTTGTGGCGCGGCGCGAATGGCGTGGCGCACGGACGTATATATAGCTTTGATAAGGGGGGGGTCCGCAAATTAAAAAAAAAAATATAAGGTCATGTTTTCGTGAAAAAAATAGTCAGTCTTAATCAATCAGCCTTTATTTTTAAATATTATATATATATAAATCATTCGGTCTCTGATATTTGAACTAAAAATAAACATAACATAATTATCGCTCCTTATTGGCGGACTTAAGCAACTATCGTTTTCTACAATCGGCGCGGTGCAATGGGGGGGGTCCGGACCCCCAAGACCCCCCCCTTATATACGTCCGTGGCGTGGCGTCCAACGTGTACTCGTAGCTGGGTTAACCACGGAGACGCTACGGTATTAATAACGTTCAATATAAAATTTATATACATTCAGTATTCGGCCGAATACCAAATAGTAAAAAAAGTAGCCGAATAGGCCGAATATTCTAGTTTTTAATAGGTACATTTGTGTTACAAAATATGTTTGTATTTTTTTTTTTTAACACTAATTTTAGTTAGAAAAAAAGTTAGGTCAAAGCCATTTTTGAAACTTTTTTTATATTTTGGGATTTTTTTACGTTTAGGAATATACTATTTATATTGATTTTATTGGAAAGCAGACATATTTTGACCCTTTGAAATAATACGGTCGAGTTCTGAAGAGCTTGCATAATTTTTCTTCATCTTTTGCAGTTATAACATAATCAATAACAATCTTGTCAAGCAACAATTTAATAATACCTATGTCGTTAGTTGCTAGTATCCCCGAGACGCTGCGTCAAACGGTCGCATCGTTGTTCGGACTTCTTAATTTTACATTCAAATATCAACTGTCAAATATAACGAGTGGGTCATTTTTAATTTCCAACGTGTGTTTATCTTAATTGGCAAAATGGCCGCCAATTTTGTCAAGTTTTTTGTTTTATTTGTTTTCGTTGTGGCTGACTTAACAAATGCGCAAAATTATGAAGGTAAGACATACTTATAATTATTTTTCTAATGTAGCCGGGCAAGGTTAAATTCAGATAAAACTTAATCAGATATCTCTAATCAAAGTTTTCAGATAATGAGGAAAGCCATATTCGAATTCTCAAATAAATCAAATATTATTTAAACATGACATTAACCAGCCATTAACCAACCAGCGGCTGATAAATTCATATTTCGTCGAAAAGATGTTCTTATGATCGTACAGGGCGGTTCCAATGAGAAAGATTAATTATTCCCTGTACAAGCTTTTTTAAATAATAACTCAATATCGATTTTATTTAATTCAAAATTTGCTTTAATTTATACCTACATTCAAAAATGCTTGAAGGCTTGGTGATAAAACTATTAAAATTATGTAATTTTTGTAATTATTTTTTTGATTATTATTATGTGTAATTTTTCAACAAAGTCTAAGCAAAACAAGAATCTAAAAAAAAAAACTTAAATATATTAGTTTATACTCGTAAGACCGTACATACATAAACTGAAATATTTTCGTCACAAAACACGCGTGCGCATTTTTTTAAAATGATTTTATTTAAACTAAATGATTTTATTTAAATTAAAATTCTGAAACATGGCTTTCCCAGATAATTTCTTGATTTATTTGACTGCATGATTATATGATTTTAAATGTGTGTTGTATAATACAAAATTTTGTTTGAAAATTTATCAAATCTGCCAACGACCTACGGTTAAACCTTAATTGTACTAAAAAAAACACATTTTCTCAAAATTAAAAAAATAGCTATACTTCGAAATCAATTTATAATTTTTTTGTGGAAAAGAGTCAATACGTCTAAAATTTTATTTAAAAATGATTTTTTCTGGTTATTCCCTCTTATAATTACAAAAATATGCTTGCTTTTGGATATAGTATATAGTATATATGTATTTGAGTTAGTTAAAAATACCTTCTTTCCAATCTCGCGAAGGTTTCTTGATTATTACAACCTCATGACAATAGACCTGAAAAGTTTTTTTAATCATTATAAAAACTCTTACGAAGCTGTGAAAAATGTCATAATTTGAAAATGACATTTTGCAAACCATCGTTTGTTAAATCAAAATTCAATTTTCGAAACTTTTTAAATTAATGAATTTATTTTCGAAGTACTCAACTATGGTACTAACCAAAATCGAATACGTTGAATCTAAAAAAAATACTTATTTTAAAATTATACATATGTTAGGTACCAAATTTGATTGATTGTTCTTATAATGTACAAAAATGAATATAATATATTATTTGTAAAAACAATTGCAATTGGTGGCGTGCGAGCTGTTTGAAAATCTGAATGTTCCGGGACTGAATCTATTGAACGAGGGAGAGGGGAGGGGATTACGGGAGTGGGGTTCGCGGGAGAGGGGAGAGGGATGGCGGGGAAGGTGAAGG
This sequence comes from Limnephilus lunatus, assembly GCA_917563855.2. NCBI lineage: Eukaryota > Metazoa > Arthropoda > Insecta > Trichoptera > Limnephilidae > Limnephilus > Limnephilus lunatus. Next base: position 23,775,612 of record OU830595.1, on the reverse strand, counting down.
GGGAACGGGTGAGGGGAAGGGAAGGCGGAAGGAGATAGGGACGAACAGGAAAAGACATGCAGGGATAAACAATTTCTTTATTAGTGGCATTGCGACGCATGCCGGGAACTCGCTGCTATGCCATAAAATGACACCGGGAGTCATTAAATTAATCATTTAATTAAACAATCAATGCCACATCCTACTAGTGACCTAGAAAACCTCAACATTTTGTATAAAAATCTCGTGTAACGGTGTTTGTGGTCGAACTCCTCCGATACGGCTGGACCGATTTTTATGATTTTTTTAATGTATATTTGGTAGGTGTGGGAATAGGTCGTAAAATTCATTTCGTACCGCTAGGTCATTAGCGTGTCCCTTTACAGTAAAAAAATAGGTTCAGTATGTTTGAATCTGCAAATGTTGGAAAGTAATCGATGGATTGACTCAAAATTTTTACAGAACATCGAATTTTAGCAGAAGAGTGTTTCTATATACAAGGTGTCCGGAAACTCGTAGTACAAGCGGGAAACTGGGGAATCTACATCACATTTGGAGTCGATTTTGTGGTATAACTTTTTTTGATTTGAGCTTTCGTTTTCGTTATAATCGGGTCCGAAGTTACAATTTTTTTGATCAAATTTGAAAAAAATCAGTCACTAGGGGGTTAATATTAGATGTTTAAAGTCTTTTAAAACGCATTGAATGGTAAACCAGGCTAAAAAAAATTTTTAACCCTTTAGTTGTCGAAAAAATGGAAAAATAGTTAATAAATAAAAAAAAAATAAAAATGCTCAGATCGAAAAAAAAAAAAGTTTTTTGGGTTCTCTAGGTGATCTAGATTCACTAGTTTTCCGCCTGTACTATGAGTTTCCGGACACGTTGTATATACGCTCTGTCGTTATGAAATTTGTATAAAAAATTGTGCAATAAGTGGCGAGCGAGTTGTTTGAAAAATGAGTGTATTTAATGTATTTTAGCGGCAGGACGGGAATGAAGGGGGGGAATATTAAGGAGGGAGGGGGAAAGGTGGGAAAATTGGCGAGCGGGGGGGGGGGGTACGCTTAGTAGGGAGGAAAGTGGAGGGGGAACGCGGGAGGAAAATAGGAGCGGAAGGGGAACGGTGACGAATGGGAAAGGACACGCAGGGAGAAACAATATCTTTATTTAGGTGGCATTCCATCGCATGCTGGGTTCAGCTAGTTCATTATAAGTTTTTGTGCAATATCTATAATTGATTTGGTGGAGTTTATGAGTAATCTGAGTATTGTACCAGATAGAGGGTACACGCCTACATATAACTGAATATTCAACTCTAATTTACATTTTTCAAAATGTCTGACTAATCAACTAGAACAGGGGTCTCCAAACTTTCCAGCCTTAGGGCCAAATTGAGTACTCCAGTAAGTTCCAAGGGCCAAAACCGTTTTAATTTTCTTGCCACCTTATATGTATATAAAAATCAATATTTGTTCGTATTTTATGCGCTGCCATACCGTTCGTCCGAATGGGGTAAAACTTTGGTGGTTTGTTGTACGAACGCCCGTGAAGGTTTCTATATATAATGGTACGCTCTGGCGTTATTAAACTTTGCATGAAAATTTACTGCAGGTGGTGCGCGAGTGGTTTGAAATGTGTGTATTATATATTTATATATTTTTGCGGCAGGGAGGGAAGGCAGGAGGGGAGTGTAACAAAGGACATGGGGGTCGTGGGAGGGGCGACGAGGGAGGGGAAAGGCGGGGATTGGGAGGAGACGGGACGCATGGGAAAGGACATGCAACGCATGTCGGGTACCGGCTAGTTATCTATAGTATATATAGACTAGTCACCGAGTATACGCCCTGAGCGATAGTATGATTCAGTGGAAAATCACAATTAGGTACATAAATCTCATTAGCATTTTATAATGTTTACATGTTAAATGATTTTGTGTTTATATGTTATAATGATTATATACGTTTATAATTTTAGTTGGATTAATTTCAATTACTTTTTAGTTACTATACTTAAGTTAAATTTTCTGCATATTATACTTATCATTAGGCTTCACCTAGCAAGTAAACAAAACCGATCATTCTGTGTTTTTTATCTAACTTCTCACAACAACAATAAACCATAGCTGTCGCGGGCCTGACAGATGACACTTGTCATTAGCTGTCGCGGGCCGGATTGATGACACTATGGCCCGCGGGCTGTAGTTTGGAGACCCCTGAACTGGACGATCAATTTATAGTAGTTTTACTACCTACTCGAAGTTTTTCCGGTGAAAATTTAACAATCAGACAGGAAACGTTGCTTGTCATGTCTTTTATCGAGTTTGGTGACCAGATCTGAATAGCCGAAATTTCTCAACCGTCATCTATACTTCGCTCAGTACTGTGGCCAGTTAACTTAACGTATTTCGAGTTGCTGTTCATAGAATCGGGCGTATTTTGTCAGGTCATTTATAATAATTTTCGTTATTTGTTTTTGGGGTGTTATGCCGTGTTGCGCTCCCTCTTTCTTTAGCCAATGTTTCGGACAGCGTTGCAGTGTCCATCATCAGGGCAAATCCGGCAGATTCGACAGATGTAACAAGCTTAAAAAATGACCCACCTTGTGACTTTTCTATCTAAAATTACTAACGAAAAGGAAAATACCATATTATGAATGTGAACCAAATTCATATTTAGAAAATAAATTTATAAATTTTTTGAATTTCTTGGGCATTAACTATGTAACTATTTCTAGACATTTTGTTTTGAAGAGTTTTAATTTTCAATATACATTTGTTACTTAAATTTTAAATTTTCTGCGACCGCTTTCGACACATCCGTTTTAAGTTTGCTCGTGAATGACACGGATGTGTCGAAACCGGTCACAGAAAATTTAAAATTTTAGCAACAAATGTACTTTGAAAATTAAAACTCTTCAAAAAAAATGTTTAGAATTTTATAAAATTTATTATGAAACTATACTAACAGACAGAACAATTAGTCATAATAGACCCAATATAGTTTCACATGACAACATTTTAAAAAATTACTTTAAGGATAGCAATACTGAGCATTATTTTGTAGTAGTTAATTAAAGTATTTGCTAATGTATCGCTATCCTTCACTGTTTCACGAATAAATAGCATACGCGCTCTCTTTTAATTAATATTTTTAAAATTAATCATAGCCTTGCCAGGAAGTTTTTAGACAACCTACTCGAGATATATTTTCTAATATATTAAATTTGATATAAAATGCTTTTCATCCGTTAAACAGATGGGTGAAGGTAGTTTCTAGTGCGGATCCTCTACTATCATGTAATGGCATATATGTTATACATAATTTAATTAATTGAAAAAAATGTTTTACTCCAACTGTGCTCAGGAATGGCTGGTTAAAATCCTTCGGGTAGGTGCTGTTACACCCTGTTTAATTTAAGACCACCGGGTTCCGATTCTGTGACCTTTGGGTCATCAACGTATTTGTACGAAATAATAAAAAAAGTTTTTTCCCTGCCTTTTTAAGTATCTTTTCAAGATGTTTTTGAGTAGTCAACTAGTGTGTACGCAAGATTGATTTTAAAAACATTGAATTATAATTATATATATGTTATTGTTGATATGAAATGTCATAAGTCACGAAACAAGTTGATATTGTGTTCTAAGGAAAACCAGTGAAGATATAACACTAAGAATATAGATATAAGTGTTTCAAGGGCGTGTCTGTGGCCGAAGTAATCTCAATAAATTATTCAAAATTAATAAAATACTTAGTCTTAACTTTTTTTTAGTAACTATGTATTTATTTTTTTTACATTTTTATATAAAACATGTTAGTGATATATAAAAAATAGAAATTATATACGTAGTCCTCCTTACTAGGAGATCCTGTGCTGAGTGGGACTATGCTTTGGATAAGTTTTCAGCGACTTCTATGGTTCAACTTCATGGTTTGAATACTAGTATTATTTTTTTTTAAACCATCATGTTTCGTAAGAAATGCTTACTTTGACAGGGGTTTGTAAGCAATGTTAATGGATAAATTTGCCTCGATTGCTCGAGACTTCCCAGAAGAACATTTTTTTAATTATTCGTCAACATTAAAAAAATCATACCTTCGAATTTTAACACGGAGACATAAAAACTTATTATATTGCTCTGTAACCAATGAATTATCCTGTATTTTACAGTTTATCTCATATTTGTAGGATTAAAAAAAAAAAAAAATCTTAAAGTTTATAATCACCAGAATTGTGACAAGTGAATCCTGCGTGTTTTTTTTAATTGAAACTGCCGTGAGGGATACTTATATTACTTATTCGAGTCAACATAGAATATTTTAGATTTCTGTATGTTGTATGTGGTATACTTGATAATGAAAGGTGCATATCTATGAAAAAAAGACTTAATTTATTCGTTAACAGCTGATCAAAAATTCGGCGGGAAAAAAATATTTTTAACCTTTCTAAAATAGTCTACGAACTTCGGATTTACGACATCAATGGTCATAATAGGTAAAACATTTAAATAGCTTCCTTTTAAAATAAACGGTTAGCCAAGGAAATTTTTTAAATATTTACATAAATTTTAAATAATTAAATAAAATACGTTTTACGAATGGTAGGAAAATGTGGTCAATATTTGGACCGCTATCAAACGCAGAAAAATAAAAGTGGTCCATTTTTCGACCAAAGTCGCTCCAGTGGCTAAAACTTAAAACTAATTATAAATACAGACAGTTATCAATGGATAGGCGGGAGAGGGAAAGGGGGGGGGGGGAGCGTAAAACTGCGTAATTGCTTTTTAACATGTTTTTTGGCGATGTTGTTGTCGTGATGAATCAAAACAGGTTGGTGTTAAACAGGAATTTATACCTTATCGCCATCTAAATAAGGAGTGTTATTGTTGGCGGCCTGATACCGAATTTCACCATGTGGTGCATCACTTTATAATTTATAATTTTTTAAAGTAATAAAAATAAGAATTAATAATATAGGTATTAAAAGAAGAATATTGTAAAATTAATGTTTCTTACCGATAAACCAGTATATTATAAAGTAAACATGTACGGTGACCACGCGTCAAAAGTTAATGAAAAAAATATATGATATGCTATAAATTTAGAAAGGACAAAAAAATGTTGTCAATCCTCGGCTTAAACAAATAATAAAACATTTATTTAAAAGGGCACAAGGCAGCAAATAACTTAAGAGGAAACCCAATTGGTATTTAACCAAAGTGTTGCTGTCACTGTCCCCGAATACTGCGCAAAAGGGACTGCACCTCAGGCAGATAATACCTACCTAAATAAAATGATTAAAATCGAGGTTTTCGTATTCAACACTTTTCTCCTTCAAAAGTGGACCGATTTTGTAAGATTTGTTTTTACTAATAGGCCACTTGCATGGATTTCATAACGACTTTGAAAAAATCGTGTGGATAGATTTTTTTTACTAAGATTACGAAAATGTTAGTAAAAATTTTTTGAAATATATAGTTTTTTATTTATTTTCAAATGAATAAATCCATTATTTGAGCTCGTGACGTCACTACATGAAAATGTCCCGTCTCCGATTATGTTCCCTTAATTTTGTAAAATTCCACACTGATAATTTTTTTTTATATGGCTACACTTTGACTTCCGACGAATTTTGTGTGGTTTAACGTTCACTAGATTTATTATTTGTTCTCTGCGAACTTATCCTTTGGTTTGATTTTTTGATAAAGATAGCGGTAGATTATAATAAAACAAATAAAAAACTTTATTCCACTTAATTTCATTTAAAATTAAGTGGAATAAAGTTTTTTATTTGTTTTATTATAATCTATTATAATGGACTTCCACCACGAATTAACAGTTTCAAAAATAGAAATATTAAAAAGATAGCGGTGTTTTAACAGATGTTAAGAAGAGAATCCCATACAATTTATGGCTATTCGTGTGGAAAAAGTTCTTGTAATTATCGTTTTTTCGCACCCCTTAAATTATATTCCGTCTTTCCGGTTTATAAAAAATGGTCTGATTTTTCGGATTAAAATTTTCAAAAAATCGCCAGTGTTTCAAAAATACGACTTAAAAATAATAAAAAAAAATACAGAATGTCTTAGAATATTTGCCTAAACCGGAATTTTTATAAAAAATGTGATGCAAGTGGCCTATTGTATGAGAAGATGACACTGTCATTACGTTTTGCTTTTTCAAAAAATATATTGACAATTTTATATACTGAACGTCTGTTGATGGCGTTGGAAAGCAGCCAATTTTAACAATTTTTGGAGGGTCTTCTTTGCTCCTATAAGAAGTAACTTATCAAAAAAGCAAAACAAACCGACAAGATAGTGGTCGATTTCTATTTTAAATTAAAAAATATTTTCAGTAGTATCAAAATTCAGAGGGGAAATCGGGGGATATATTTGTATGGACTTTTATATACTTGGAAGGCTTTCAAATATAAGTGGAGCCTAATATAAATATCTTTCTTACTAATAATATTATATACGCGAAAGTTTGTATGTATGTATGTGTATTTGTAACTCTATAACGCAAAAACTACTAAATAATAACAATAATAACATATAGGCTAGGTATAATATATGTTGCTAGCTAGAAAGGGGACGCGGGAGGGGAACGGGGACGCACGGGAAAGGATTCAGGGAAAAACAATGTATTTCTTCGAATCTGAGGTTGCAATGCATGCCGGGACTAGCTAATGTGATTATATTTCTTTTTGATGACCCAAGCGGTTTGAAACCAGTTTTACCTGTTCTTCGGATAAGAAATAAATCACTTCAATGACGTTATTTTTAATCTTTGTAAGTTTTTCTAAGCACTTCTGTAGACTGATAAGGAATTTGGAGTTTGTGGTAGGTATATTAGAATTCTCCTCAGGGGTATGCAGAGAGTTTACACCGCCAAACTACTCCATCTTGACACTACTTCATTCACATCGTCCCATACAATTCCGAAAAATATCCACGACAAAATATTCTAAGGACAAAACATCCTCCGACAAAATATCCTACGGACAAAATATCCCCTAACAAAATACCTACTAAAACCAAACCTAACCTAACCTAATCTAACCTAACCTCATCTAACCTAACCTAACCTAAGAAAAAAAACGAGTATAAAAATAATACAGACAACCTGTAAAGGCAATAAATTATTGTTTAAATATAATAAAATAAGGTTAGGTTTAGTAGATATTGGGTCCTTACATATGAAATTGGCGTTTTGCCGTACTGGCAACTTTGATCTCAAATATCTTCTCTTTGGTTAGGAATTTCAAATTCAAATTTATACAGCTATTTACTCATGTATTTGTGTTTCGAAAATTAAAATTTATTTGTTTTTTCCTTATTTGTTTTTTTTTCTTTGCGTCACTTAGTTTACAAAATGGAAAACTTGAAATTTCGCGTTATTTACGAGTACGAGTTCCACCGTGGCACCAGTGCTGCAGAAACGGCTCGAAGGATTAATGATGTGTATGGCGACGGTGCCGCAAAAGAAAACACAGTGCGTTTTTGGTTCCAACGTTTTCGTTCTGGAAATTTCGACCTGCAGAATAAGCCCCGTGGACGGCCGGAGACCAAAGTTGATAATGAAGAATTGAAGGCTATTGTGGAAGCGGATCCATCGCAAACCACGTCCGAGTTAGCTGCAGGCTGCGGTGTTAGTGAAAAAACTGTTTTAATCCACTTGAACAAATTGGGAAGGTAAAAAAAGCTCCCATAAGCTCCCATACAAAGTTCCTCCCTTACAAAACGCCAATTTCATATGTAAGGACCTAATATTTTATTGGAGAATTTTTTGTCCGTAGGATATATTGTCCTTGGGATATTACGTCAAGGGATATTTTGTCGGAGGATATTGTGTAGGGGATATTTAGTTGCTGGATGAAAACGCGCGGTACCGTCCTATACACACTATTCTTTTAATAGGACTCTTGATGTCTCGGATACTTGAAGGCGAAACTAAACGTGAAATTACTATTTTCGATTAATCTTGACTACAAATTGATTTCTACTATGAATACCAAAAAATACATTTTGGATAAATTTAATCTTTTGCTATCGGTTCGCTTGAGCAGAATTAAATTAAGTTAGTTAATTACTTTATAAAAAATATAAGCGTAAACTACTAAAAATTGATTTTTTTCGTTATTTGTTTTTGGGGTGTTATGCCGTGTTATGCTACCTCCTTCTTTGGCCAACGTTTCGGACAGCATTGCAGTGTCCATGATCAGGGCAGATCCGGCAGATCTGACAGATCAGTCAGATCAAATCACACGCCTGCCCTGATGATGGGCGGCATAACACCCCAAAAACAAATAACGAAATTACTTTTGGCCGTGAAAATCTAAAAACGCATCTTACTAAAAATTGTGTTTTTTTATTTGAAATGTATGAAAACATAATATAAGAAACCGCTAAGATTCTTTTTTTAAAATTTTTTCTTTATTTATTGTTTTGAATGGTTACAACATTTGTGAATTTTTCGACCACCACGCTAGGCCCTTGCTCGTGTTATCTGTGATAGTTTTCCTTGGTTGACTTTTTTATTTCTTATAAAATTATTCATAAAATAAGTAAAACCATTTTTTATTTTTCCAAGATTTTTACAAATTTTCTCACTAAACCCTCGACCCGCCGCGTGGGGTCTTTAAAAGCCCAGGTTTTACAAGAATGCTAAATATGTACATTTTAAATGTTTCCACTGATTCCTTACTTTCGGTAGCTTCATAAAAGGGACTTTACTTGACGCTAGCGCCGCCAACATTCAGCCAATTAAAAAAGGATGTTTCAAAAATATTTAAAAAAAGTTCTTTGTTGATTTTAAGCATTTGAATTGAAAATGAATATCTAATTTTTATTTGAATGCAGTCATTATCACCTGACTATAAGCAGATAAAATAACACATAAAAAGTTAGCTATAACAACAATTTAATCATATTTATTTTAAAGGTCCTCGGCGACCCCGCGCCACACCTCGCGTTAAAAAAAGACGCGACGGGTGGAGGGTTAAGTGCGAACTATTCCTATGAAAAATCCAATAAAAAACACTTAGGGTCTCGCTATAACAAGGATAAATCTTAAATAAAATTACAAAATCTAATAATATTAGTAGTGTATTTAATCAATATTTATTATAGAATTATTGCAGAATAGACTCGTGAAAATCACATTCCTATGGTCCGAATTCTCGGCGTTTTGTCCACATAAAGGTATTCCCCAATTTCCTCTCAGAATTACAGATTGGCTCTAGTGCAAATATTTTTGAAGTGGAATCTTCTTTAGCACCGTTATGATTTTAAACTCGATGAAACGAAAGAGACAAACGAGTACATCTATAGGATTTAGCCTGCGAGAGAATGAGATAGATTATACTATTGTGCGGTGCTTCGTAGTCTCCCCACTCTTGTCTACTTTAGTTTTTTGAAGGTTTCTATCGCGTGTGAATTGCACACTCTGAATTTCCAATATAATAAAGAAATCAACCACTACCGTTTCGGTAGGTTTTGCATTTTTCGATAAGATACTTCTTATAGCAGTTAGGGCACTTCAAAAATTGTAAAATTGCCTATTTTTTACGCTATTATACAAACTAGACAATATATTTTTAAAAAATCAAAACTTGATAGACATATAATATTTTGTTTAAATATATTTAGCGAAAAAAAAACTTTAAAATTGATTCAGTTTTTGGAGAAGAAAAATAGGGAATACAAAACCTCATTTTTTACGATTTTATTTAGTTACTAGCAGTTAAAAACCCGCTCCGCAGGTTTTTGCTGCTAGGCCCTGTGGGCGGCTTTTTCTCCGGCTCGGCCCAGTTTGAGTGTTAGTGACCATTTTATAAATCCGATACGAACTAGTTCCAAAATAACCAGTTTCATCACAATAGGATGAACGGTTTAGCAATGCGTAATTTCATGGTGCCAGAGCTCACTATTGTATACCGAAACCATGGCGGGCATGCGAATATCAAATCCCCAAAGTTTCATCGCAATCGTATTAATTGTTTAGCAACGCATTGGGGACATACATATATACATACATATGTACCTATGATTATAATTCCCCGGCGACCATATTTCGTCTTTACCTACTAAAAGTGTGATGTTCACCTAAAAAAGTACAAATAAAAGTTGAGTAAGATAAAACGGGCCTGGGTTTAAACCAGTTTGCAGGATGCATGGGTTTAAAAGTGTGCGAAACCGGTTGGTTGGATTCACCGTCTAGTTACGTCCTTAAACTTGTGTTGTTGCTTGCATGCGCATAGTTTTTATTATTATTTTTCTGTGCCTTACCATTGATAATTTTTAAATTATTTATTTAATCAAACTGGATTGCAGTTTTTTTTATTTGTTTTTTTTATTCTTTTTTTTAATTGAGTTAGTTTATACTACATGAAAATAAACTAATAATCACAATGTAAAATTTCGTTTGATAAATTTAAATATTTTTACAGTAAGCATAACATTTCTTTTTAAATACATATAAATACATTCGTTCTTCTTTCTTCATACTTTCAGGCATTTCATCATACATCTTTAGTTCTCTGTACATTAGGCAGTTCTGTGATTTTGATGTATTCATTTGTGGAAATCAAACTCTGTTTATATTTCTTGTTTCGTAATTATGTACGTCTCTATTAAAAACAATTTCATCCTTAAAGTATTTTGGCATTTGGTAGTTCATAATTTTATGCATAAATATTAACAAATTAAATATCAATCTCTTTTTTATTGGAATCCAATTTAGCTCCTCTCATTTAATTAATTCTTGTGTATTTGCCTTTCCCCAGTATACATCTAATAGCTCTGTTCTGTATTACTTAAAGCTTTTTCAAATTTCCTCAATTGACCAGATATAACATCAAGGAGCAGTAATCCAAATGTGGAGCAACTATGGTTTTATAAATGAGCTCCGTAGTGTTTCTATTTAATAAACCTATTTCTTAATCTTCTAAGAAAATTTACCTTTTTTAGCACCTAATCAAAGTTTGGTGTGAAAGTCAGTTTTGAATCGAGTATTACACCCAGGTATTTGATTTAATTTAATTTTCCAAATTTTTCGCCAATTATATTGTCAAATAACCCTGTTTTGCGCGTTTTATTACCTATTTCCATATATTTTGATTTGTTTACGTTCAGTTTCAACTGTTGTCCCTTTCGATCAGATTTTGGTGGGGAGGGGGGGAGGGGGGGGGGGGAGGGGGGGGGGGGATAACAGCGACAGTGTCAGCATCGGTAAAATACCTATTTGATTAAAATTCCCCGGCGACCATTTTTCATCTTTACTAATAATGCAGTGTTCACAAAAAAATAATACAAATAAAAGTTGAGTAGGATAAAACGAGCCTGGGTTTAAACTAGTTTGCAGGTTGCATGGGTCTAAAAGTGTGCGAAACCGGTTGGTTGGATTCACCGTCTAGTTAGATTAACCTACACGCGTCCTTAAACTTGCGTTGTTGCTTGCATGCGCATAGTTTTTATTGTTATTTTTCTGTGCCTTACCGTAGATAACGTTTATATTCCATTGTTTAGTGAAAAATCACGGAATTTACATACGAGTTAACTTGTCAAGATGACAACAAAAATACTTTTTTTTTAGAATCAAAACAGTTTCTTATCAAGTCAGTAAGATTTTATTTTACATTCTAAAAAATCTCTCAGGGCCAATGTCATCTTTGGGGATGCCGTGTGGATGTGTGCCGATTGGATTATAAATGTAGATGTTTTTTTGCTATCTGATGATTATTCTATACATTCGGTTCGTTACGTTTGGTGACTTAGCACGGGTGCCCGGGTTTGCTGGACGAGGTTTTATGTATGTCTTGATAGGGGATGCTTTTACCCATTTACTGCGTGGTGGGCTGGATCGGGAGAAACTGAGTGAGGGAGACCGTCCAACACTCCAGGAAACACTGACCCCCAAATTTCTACCCTCCACACATACCTTTTTCCTTCACTCAGAACCTCCCCTCTCTAAAAAGGGCCTACGGCAGGATCCCCGAGATGACATAGGAACTGAGGGATTTTTTTCCTCGGCGCCTCCTGTGTACCTCCTACATAATTAAAAAAAAAATAATGATAAATGCGTATTTTACATCAAACGTCGCCACTGGGCCTGGCGGGTCACGCGATACGCATTCTGTTTCATTCTAGCAGCAACTTACATACGGAACAGCCGAGCGATTCTAAATCTTTTATGTGATCGAGATCTCCTGACTGACGAGATTGCTTGTCAGATTTGTGTGATATTCTATGGCTGTTATTTGCCTTTTCATTGGTATCAGGCCAGCTTCGTTGATTTAAAACGATCTAAACTAAAATATGTGACAGCTCATAGTTGAAATCTGACATCGGCCCATATAAAAAGCAAATAACAGCCATAGAAAATCACACAAATCTGACAGGTGATCTCGTCCGTCGGGAGATATCGATCCCACAAAAGATATTATAGAATCGCTCGGCAGAGCGGGCATCTAGTGATCCATTGCGACGTGTGACAGTGTGATCAGTGGCGATGTATGATATAAACAATCAGACTGTACAATTCACACGCGGTAGAAGTACCTTCAAAAACTAAAATAGACAAGAGTGGAAAGGATACGAAGTACCGCGCAAAGAGGAGACTGATTATACTATCTCATTATCTAGACAATCCTACAGACGTAGTGTTTTTAACTCTCATTTTTAACTACAAATATGCCCCGGAATCGCCTTTTAAAATCCTTTGGATACATTTTGATTCACCCTGTATATTATATTCTGATGTGTTTTTTTTGTTAAACACATCCTCTATTTTTAGATGAAGCTACAAAACTTGTTATGAATACTGTCTTGTAACGTTTGCAGATAATAACATCAGTGTTTGAGTTTACCTAGAACACGTATTTCCTCATTAAACACATAAACGGGTTTGAGTTGACCTTACTGCGATAGTGGTGAACTTAGCGAAGACATTGCTGATGATGCTAGAATCGACTACATTATGAAATTATTAAGTATTCATACCTGGATTTTTATATGCATTTAATAGTGGGTTCCCGCCATGCGTTGCAATGGCATTAATAAAGAAATTGTTTTTCCCTGCGTGTCTTTTTACGTTCATCCCGTTACCATTTCGCATTCCCTTCCTCTCCCGCGTCTCCCGTACCGCGAACCCCATTTCCGCGCTCCATACATTCAGTTTTCAAACAGCTCGCGTGCCACCTATTGCAATTTTTTATAAAAATTTCATAATGCTAGAAACCATCGCGGGCATGCCGCACGCCGCACATCAAATCCCCATCGCAGTCGGATGAATGGTTAGCAACGCTTAATTTTATGACACCAGAGCTCACTATTGTATATAAACACCGTCGCGGGCATGCGCACAAAAACTCACCAAAGTTTTATCACAATCGGATGAATGGTTTAGGGATCGCATAAGGGACAAACAAAGAAACATTCGTACTTATATATTAATATTTAATTCAAATGGGCAAATATAAAAATCATATTGAAGATTGAAGTCGAGTTCAGACTTAAGAGCCATTAACCAGCGGCCGAGAATTTAAATTTCGTCGAACGTTGATCTTGCGATCGTACACTTGCAAATGTACAGTGCGGTTCCGATGAAAAAGATTAATTATTCTCCATACCAGCATTTTAACATAATTACTCAATATCGATTTCATTTAAAAAATTGCTTTGCTAAATAGCTACATTCAAAAATGCTCAAACTCGTGATGATAAAACTATTAAAATTACGTACTTTTTGTAATGATTTTTTATCATTAGTATTTACAATTTTTCAATAATGTCTGACCAAAATAAAGAAGGTTTTTAAAAAATATATTCGTTTGTAAGACCGTAAATAAATAGACAAACTGAAGTATTTTCGTCACAAAACAAGGGCGCGGATCTTTTTTTATGATTTTATTTGAACTAAAATTAAAATTCTGAAAAGTAGCTTTTCCAAATATTTTATTGATTTAGTTTACTGGATGATTATATGATTTGAAATGTATGTCGTATAATATAAAATTTCGTTTAAAAATTTAACAAATCCGCCGACGACCTACGGTAAAACATTTTTGTAATAAAAATAAACATATTTTTATCAAAATTTAAAACATACGAGTAACTTTACTAGGTAGATAAAAGAAAAGTATTTGGAATTTTTTTTGTGGAAAAGTGTCAGGACCTCTAAAATTTGATTTAAAAATGACATATTTTAGGTTTTCTCTGGTTATACCCTCTTAAAATATAATTTGAAAGCGTATTTCATCACTTTTCAAAAACAGTTTTTAGTTTTCGGATATGTTCACAATTATTTTGGTTTTTGCGTTCTGACAAAATACGCTCAATTTTTGAAAAGATAATGTATAATTCTAGATATTTTCGGATTGGTAGTTCACCATACACCTTCTAATGCTGTTTTAATGACACCAGTTAATTACATGGAGATATAAAGGAGATTAGCATTAGAATTATGGCAGTTAGTAAACAAGTACCTATTTTAATATGTTGACATTGATTTTAGAGTTGTTGATACTGCCAGTATCGCACTGGTGAAAAACGAAATGCTTTCGTAATTTGGTTGCCGGTGGCGCGTATGTGTACCGAAGCCCCGGGATTCACTCTTCATTCATCTCTGACATGGTTCCATGTCAACTCAGAAGGAAACCAACTCATATAATAAACTCAGAACTACCTCAGAAATGTCATTAAAAGCTATGAAAATATAATTTTAAAATAACCGGTAACAATAACCTAACTTAACCTATTCAACCAATGTTTTTATATTATTTTATTATCACTCTTAATGACCTTTCTGAGGTGCTTCTGAGTTTCATTCTGAGTTGTCTGGTCACCCTCTGACATATGGGGTACACCCAGTGGCGGTCCGTGAGTTTTTAGTGAGCTAGAGCGCTAACATTGAAAAATATGACGTTATGGATGTTGTTGTGGCTGAAAAACAATATTTTTTTTCAAAATTTCAACTTTTTGAATGATGAAGATCTTCAGGATTCTTTCAGTCGACGGATGCGCCGCATCCGGTGACCGGATAGCTCAGAATGAAACCAACTGAGAAGCACCTCAGAAAGGTCATTAAGAGTGATAATAAAAAATATATAAAAACATTGGTTGAATAGGTTATGTTAGGTTAAGGTTACCGGCTATTTTAAAATTATATTTTCATAGCTTTTAATGACTTTT
Organism: Limnephilus lunatus; assembly: GCA_917563855.2. Taxonomy (NCBI): domain Eukaryota; kingdom Metazoa; phylum Arthropoda; class Insecta; order Trichoptera; family Limnephilidae; genus Limnephilus; species Limnephilus lunatus. The sequence goes on along the minus strand of OU830595.1, from coordinate 23,760,443 downwards.
CTGAGGTGGTTCTGAGTTATTATGAGTTGGTTTCGTTCTGAGTTGGCATGGAACCGCCGCATCCACATACTGAAAGATCTTCATACAAAAAGTTGAAATTTAAAAAAAAAAAAAAAAAAAACATTTCAGCTACAACATCAGTGATGTCGTATTTTTCAATCTTGGTACTCTAGCTAACTGAAAAATCACGGACCGCCACTGGTACACACCGAAGTGTTACGCTACTTTTAGTAACTTAGCAGTCTTATGCCCGAGTTTATGGGGTGAGATTTGTCTAGATCTTAGCCGCAAATGCGTTTGGGGCGGGATTGGAAGAGAATGGTTGTAATAGACCTTTTGACCTCTCCAGCGGGACTCTCTCCACCCATCGTCTTGCACCGCAGTGGGGGGGGGGGGTGGATTTATACGTCTTTCACTCCTAGGCACACTGGCCTTTAGATTCCTACCTATCTTTCATACCTTTTTGCTTTCTGGAACTTCCTCTCCTTCATTTCCCTAAAAAGAACCACCACACAGCATCTACAAAGATGACATAGGTCCCGAATGAATTTGTTTAAGGATTTCGTGTGTAGAGCTCATGTAAAAAAAAACAAATAAGCTATCCTATTCCTCTGTTTAAATGTTTATAACTTATATGACTGTAAATAATTTCTGTTGTCATATTAATAATATGATCAACAAGATCCATAAAACTCTTGGATTTGTTGTAGGATCTGCAAAAAGACTTCAATAATTTGGCACATTTATCACATTATATGAAACTGTCAGATGCCAACTAGAGTATAATTCTAGAATATAGTCTCTTTACAATATTCATTCGGAAAGCATTGAAAAGATTCAACCCACTGGATCGAACACGTAGGGAGAAATAAATTTGCCTCGATTGCTTGAGATTTCCGACAAGGTCATTTTTAAAATTTGTCGCCAACATTAAAAAAATCATATCTTTGAATTTTAACATTTAGACATAAAAACTTATTATACTGCTATATTACCAATTAATTAACCTGTATTTTACCGTTTATCTCATGTTAGTAGGATTAATAAAAAAAATATGTTAAAAAATCGTAAAGTTTATAATCACGCGAATTTTGAGTGTTTTTATTTGAAACTGCCGTGAGGGATACTTATTCAGGTCAACATAGAATATTTTCGGTTTCTGTGGTATACTTGATAATGAAAGGTGCATATTCATGGAAAAAGGACTTTATTTTATCCGTAAACAGCTGTTAAAAATTCGGCGGGAAAAAAATATTTTTAAAATTTATTTTTAACATTATTCTAAAATAGTATACGAAGTTCAGATTTGCCACATCTATGGTCACAATAAATAAAGTATTTCACTAGCTTAGTGTTAAAATAAACGGCTGGCCAAGGAAATGTTTTAAATAATTACAATAAATGTTTTACGAATGGTAGGAAAATGTGGTCCATTTTTTGGACCGAAATCGCTCCAGTCGTTATGTTCCTGAAGTATATAAACTATAAATTGCATATTCCTGTACAAAACATTGATTATAATTACGCAGTGGATAAAATGTCCCTAATAAAACTTTTAGAAAGAAGAATTACATAGCACATATTTAATATTATTATATAAAATGCTGGATTACCAAATTGACTGTCCTGAATTGCTTCAATTAATCAACATTCATATTCCCAAGATCTTGCCGACATTTACTACTCTTTTACTTTAACAACACCAAGACACTTGGTCTTACCAAAATTTCCCAATTCCGAGATTTCTCAGTCTCAGAAATGAATATTCTGATCTGGGAGATATTTTTTTTTTTTACATGAGTTCCACACAGGAGGCCCTGAGGAAAATAATTTCCCTCAGGGCCTATGTCATCTTTGGGGATGCTTTGTGGAGGGTTTTTTAGGGAGAGGAGAGTTCTGGGAAGGAAAAGGGTTTAAGCGGTGGGTAGGAATTTGGGTTCAGTGTGTCCTGGTCATCTGCCTCCAAGACCTAGACAAAGCTCACTTATGAACCCGGGCACCTCTGCTAAATTACCAAACGTAGCGAACCACTTGGGGTGACCTATGGCAGAGGTGTTGGTTATCCAATAAAGGTTCCCGGGCGGCGGTACCCATTCCCGCCTCCCAAATTGTAAAGATATATTTCACCTTAAAAATAACCAGTATAAACATTGTTTATTCCAATTCTTTTATACATCCAGACACAAATAGCCGTGTATAATTTCTGCAATTTTTGTTTATATTGAATATTTATTTGTGTGAGACTTCTTATCATTTTTAACAAAGTATTTTATTTTATTATTTGCTTTTGTTGTTAATTTTTTTAATTATTATATTTTCTTTATTGTTTTAGTTTTGAAGTATTTAAAATAACTGCGATATTCAACTTATGAAGTAGAATGTAAACGCCCGTCAGGGCGTGTTATAAATAAAATAAAATTAAGAATGTGTAATTCCCACGCTGTAGAAATGAATCTAGAAAGTCGCTAGATGTCGCTTTATTTTCTTTTGCCTGTTTATTTTAACACCACGGTACACGCGCCTCTAAAACGTTCATGATTGCTCGCGTGGGTTTCACTTGTAGCCCATTTTAAATTGAAATATACTGAAAGATAATCGTTTAATTTTTAAGTAAAACACATTTCTTATTATAAATGACATTTATTAAGTAAACCGAAATAAAAAAAAAAAACTTCTCTTTCTTAAACTTAAAATATTAACAAAACTTCAGACTTCTCAAAAAATCACATAATTTTTACTTATTTGAGATCATTGGTTTAATTCTTACATTTTTTAACAACTTTTTTTTTTAAATTTTCATTACACGAAGGACAATTTAAAATTTAGTGATCATAACATATACCCCTGTAGCATTTCGAGCAAGTTTTTCTTGTGCTTTCCTTGTGTTCCGCCAGTGCACGCATGGGTATACATACGAAGCCCAACAACTTTAAATCGCTATTTTTCGCAGGTGCGCCAGCGTCGATCTCTCACGCCACACTGAATGCGTCGAGCAACAACCAATCGGAGCTTAGCTTGAGACTCGTAGTTAAATCACGCGATTTCACCAAGTAATGAACAAAAACAATACCCTGGGCTACATATGTAGCCCGCGCGTGTACTCTAGTGTTAAAGTGGTTTGAAGATTGGACATTGATTTTACGAAAATAAAAATGTTTATTTTTTTGGATTTGGTAGGATTCGAACCTTTGTTGGCTGGATGTCTCTCTGGCCGCTGAGATTTATTATTTTTCATAAATTGTTTTCTTTCTTTTTCCAGGTGACAGTTGCGTATTGCAAAGAACAGGCGCTTCCGGAGTCTGCAGTTCTCTAAGACTCTGTACGGCAGCAAGAAATGACCTCAGGAAAGGTCATGTTCCACAGGTAAACGATCCTTAAACTGTTGCTTGTCGTTGATTAACCTACCTTTTTTTTACATGAGCTCCACACAGGAGGCCCTGACGAAAACAATTTCCCTCAAGGCCTATGTCATCCTTGAGGACGCTATGTGGAGGTTTTTTTAAGGAAAGGAAGGAGAGGAGAGTTCTGGAAAGGAAAGGGGTTTAAGGTGTGATTAGGAATCTGGGGTTCAGTGTATCCTGGTCATCCGCCTCCTAGACCTAGACAAACTTCACCCCATGAACCCGGGCACCCCTGCTAAATCACCAAACTTATCGAACCAATTGGGGTGACCTATGGCAGAGGTGTTGGTTATCCAATAAAGGTCCAATAAACCTGTTGTGGTGAGCAACGAACAATCATAAAATAAAATATTTATCCGACTTTACATAATGGCATAATGGTAACACCGGCCACCACTCTCTGGCCGGGTGCACGAAATTGCAGACTAATTCCGGTTCGCGCATTCGTTCCTCCTACTTGCTTTCTTGACCCGTGTTAAATAAAGAGTTATCATTGAAAGCCACAATACACGCATCCAGTTACAGACGTGGCAAGGTCTGTTAACTGGATAAAATACCAAAATAAACCAAAAATACCAAAGTATTTTGTATGAAACCTCGAAAATCACGCAAAGTATTTGAAGTAATATTTAGCGGGTTTATTTTGAGCTATCGTATACGTATTATATTTACCGAAACACATTCCTTGAAAAATACACTATCTATAAAAACAACATTACATGCTTTTATTTGTTAAATTGATAGGTTTTTCGATGTTTTTGTGATCTACCACGCTCGGATTTTAACACTTCAAATCGCGGGAAAAAGTGACGCGCAGATGCCACAGATAATTTATTACAAATTATTCCGAGTAGCTAGGCGTATTTCAGTTGCCTGTTTCGTCAAGAACAAGCATGGTCCAAGCGATTCTGACCTTGTCCTTCATGAATTTTCTTTATACATAAGGGTTAAAATAGTATTTAAAAAAAATAATATCGAAAATTTTGTCCATCCGCGCTGGCTTGCTTATGGCACAGGAGAGGTTCTGCTGACGTGTTTTTTTTACGTATGCTCTGGCGTGAGGGCCTGGGCGGCCTGTTACTTTAAATGTGTAGATGTATGTATATTAGAGATGAATGAAAATTTTAAGGTCAAAATTATTATTTATTGGACAATTTAAATATATATTTTAGTAACTTATATTTGACAATTTGGATGTTATATAATAATTTTTGACAAAAATTACTTGAGTTCAGAAATCACTGTATTATCTCGACGGTCCCGTAGAATAAAGTCAGATCTGCAAAAAATCAAAAATCGTTTTTTTGGCTGATTTTAAATTTCTTTTCTTGCTTTTGTAGTCTGCGTTTTCAGATTTTTTTTATCTTAATTATTTCAGAAGTTATTGAAACAAACAAAGTCAGTTGTGACATACTGTCCGGAGAACATTGTCAGTAGTGCACAGCTGATTTTGTTCGCTGTCACAAGTCCGCCATTGGAAGTGCGCGCGCACAGTCGGATTGTCAGAATCTACTTAGTTCTTCGGAGAGTTCGAACGGTAGAGGCGTGCGTGAAGAATCAGTGCGTGCACATCAATATAAAAGTAAATTGTTGCTCTTTTGTTAGTAAGGCAGTATAAACTAACTATGCCTCGAAAATATAATAATCGTTTTAAATGTTTGCCTAGTAAAATGTGTCCAATTGAAGTGAATGAACAAAGTGCAGACAAAGATAAACGAGAACCAGGACATGGCTCTAACGTGTCAAGAAACATTAATTGTCGAATAAAGCAGTTAATGGACATTACAAATACCATTATTCATCCAGATCAGGATAATGAGAATGAAAATGAAGTTGTAATAGGTAAGTTTTTATTGTTTTCCTACAGAACTGCTATGATTTTAAATTACTTTATCGGGCCTCCCAAAAACAATGTCAGATTGTCATAACCGATAACAATCACAGAAAATAAATCATTTGTCTTTAAAATGAGAGTTTTTAGTTTACATTAATTAAATCATTGTTAGGTGGTACTTAAATATGTATAAGTGATAAAAAAATATGTGTCGCCGTAAAAGCACATTTAACATTTTTTGTTGGAATCTGTCAAGTAGCAGTGTGCAGGAAACAAAAATCCGACTTTGTTCTTGGAACATTTAAAATTTTTCTCGTGTCAGATGTTCACATTCAACATTATTCTTGGGAAGTTTTTTCAATACTACTTTGTTCGACAAATAAAAACCTCTTAAACACCTGTAAAATATATTTTTAAAGATTTATCTGCTGTGTAAATATATATTATTTAATAATATTATGATATTTTCATATTTGTATTTCAATAAAAAAATGTAATTTAATAAGTATTTGAGATTAACATATTCCATGTTTTTAGATCCCTGTTCACGTCATGAAGATACTCGGAATCATAATATAAATAATACGGATATTACAAAAACGATGAATCCAGATTTGAATTCCTTTGATTCGTCTCAGTCACCATTGGTGCAGGAAGAAGAAGGTCAATATTTTTTACTTTACTTACTTATTATTCAAATTATAAATGTACGTAGAATCAGATTTTCAGACACTTTTGAGAAACAGAGTTTATTTTTTTTTTAAACCTTTTAGAGATTCCTGAATCACCTCTTCCTGATGGGGTTGCTAAAATGCAAGAGGAGTTTGGAGACATCATGGAGCTTCTGTTGAAAGATTTGAATAGTCCACAATCCGAATCTCAGTCCGATCCAGAAAAAAAATCAGGTAGGTGTTTAAAAAGCGCATTAAAAAAAAGAGAAAAGATAAAATTTGCTGCTAGTATATTAAAAGAAAATTATATTTTGATTTTAGGCGTTTCTGAATCCGACCCTCCGCGGAGTGTTAATATTGGCCAAACAGCAGACCTGATGGCTGAAAATGTTTTTTCATCGCTGCTTGCTGAGTCAGGTAAATTAGTAAAACAATAATTGTATCTGAAACTATATAATTTTGAAAGTAAATTTTCTGAGACTTTTAATCGATGGAATTAAAAAATATTGTTGTTATTTCAGATATTCCCGGTTCGCCTTCTTCTGTTTCTGTGAACATAGAGTCCAACGGACAAAATGAACAGCCGCAATTGCTGGAATTCAACGAAACTCCTGTACCATCCCCTGTGAATGGCCACATATTATGCGATGACAACTTTTGTGGCGTACACAATGAGGATTATACTATTTTGCCCATAGATTATTCTCCAAACTGTTCTTCGAATGCATCATCTCCAGCTTCTAGCATTAATACGAGGATAAATACAAAACGCCGCCGAAATCAATCGGAATGGGCAGATATCAAACGGAAATGTCTTAAAAACCTGGGTAAGAAGTACGTCACCAAACGTGGAAAATGTACGGACGAAAAGGTACTTGGCCCACCTTGCTCCTGTAAGCTGAAATGTTTCACACATTTTTCTACTGAAGAAAGATCAGATATTTTACAAAAATTTTGGAATCTGGGTGATAGACAGCTACAATGGAGCTTTGTTGTTAAATATACAACAAAGGAGAAGAAACGTCGTGCACTCGTTATTGATGTAAAACTTAACCGTCAGTACACATACAAATATTTCCTGCCACAAAAGTCAACGTTATCGTTGGAATCTGATAAGAAAAACGTCTGTAAGATATTCTTTTTAAATACTCTTTCTGTCGGGGAAAGAATAGTGACAACGGCCTGGAAGAAGTATGACGGATCGATGGACGTTCAGAAAGACAATAGAGGGGCCCATAAAAATCATAAAAAAATAATTGTCGAGGATGTGGTGAAAAGTGTGTGTGACCACGTACAATCATTTGTGCCGGTCGAATCGCATTATATTAGAAAAGATTCGACAAAGTTATATTTAGATGGAAGTCTCAGCATTGCTCGGATGTTCAAATTGTATATTGAATGGTTTAACCCAGACATATATACCAAAAAGGCGACATCCGAACGACAATACAGAGACATTGTTAATCAAAAATTTAACTTAGGTTTCCACATCCCTAAAAAGGATCAATGCGACCAATGCTATGCATTTAAAAATATGTCTCAGCCGTCTGATGAGCAGACAGAAGCCATCACTTTGCATCGCGAGGAGAAACAGTTTGCCCGGGACCTAAAAAATAACGACAAAGCCAAAGCTATCGCTTCTGATGGGTCAATCATATGTGCGACTTTTGATTTTCAAAAGGTGTTAACTTGTCCTCATGGTAAGGCGAGTATTTTTTATTATAAACGAAAATTGTCCACCTACAATTTCACTGTTTACGATATGGCAGCGAGACACGGGATCTGCTATATGTGGCACGAAGGAATCGCAAAACGAGGAGCCAATGAAGTAAGTAATTGTTTGCTTGATTTCATTAAAAAAAAAAGTTGAAAGGGGGGCTAAAGAATTCAGATTCTGGTCTGATAACTGCCCTGGACAGAATCGAAATAGAGTGGTTTTTAGCCTGTATTTATATGCAGCTAAAGAATTCGGAATCACCATTACACACAGCTTTTTAGAAAAGGGCCACACTCAAAATGAGGGAGATAGTGTGCACGCAGTAATCGAAAAAGCAAGTGCTCCTAGGACGATTTATAGTCCAAATGAATGGAAGATTCTCGTGAGATGGGCAAAAATTGATGAAAATCCCTACGAAGTTCGAGATATGTCGCAAGATAACTTTTACGACTTTAAAATACTGTTAAAGAATAAAAATTGGACTAAAGATACCCAAAATAAAAAAATGACATGGAGCTGCGTCAAGCAAGTTCGTACCTCTGGAGATCATTCCAATCAGCTGGAGTATAAATATGACCTCAGAAAAGAGTTTCAGACTATCATCGTTCGTAATGCCACAAGACATTTTCATGCTATTGACATCGAACTTCATAAGGCGTATGATACCCCTTTGCCGATTCAAAAAGATAAATACAATGACCTTTTAAGTCTTTGCAATTCAGGAATTATTCCTGAACAATATCATGAATTTTATAAGACCATAACATACGGAAACATTTGTGTCAATGATGGTGACTCTGAATAATAATAATTTTATTATTTATTTAGGTCTAATAAAAATATTCTAATTCGAAAATTAGACTATTACTGTTTTAAGTTTATGTTATGATTAGGTACTACCCTATTATGTTTAAATTTTTGTTATATTTTCTTATTTCTTCTCTTTTAAATAATGTGATAGTCGTACTTATGTAACTGACTCATGTAACAGACTGGGATTGAATATTCCTCCCAGTTCTGCTAGATTAAAAAAAATATAACTACGGATGTTTTAATTTTATGTTATGGTTAGGTACCATCATATTATGTTTTAATTTTTGTTATATTTTCTTATTTCTTCTCCTTAAAAAAATAATGTGATAGTCGTACTTATGTAACTGACTTATGTAACAGACTGGGATTGAACATTCCTCCCAGTTCTGCTAGATTAAAAAAATAAAACTACGGATGTTTTAATTTTATGTTATGGTTAGGTACCACCCTGTTATGTTTTAATTTTTGTTATATTTTCTTATTTCTTCTCCTTTAAATAATGTGATAGTCGTACTTATGTAACTGACTCGTGTTACAGACTGAGATTGAACAATCCTCCCAGTACCCAGTACTGCTAGATTAAAAGAAATAAAACTACGGATGTTTTAATTTTATGGTACGATTAGATAACCTGTTATGTTTTTAATTTTTCTTATATTTTTCTCTTTAAATAATGTGGATATCTCATGTCATATCTGAGATTGAAATATCCTCCCAGTTCTGTTGGATTAAAAACAAATAAAAAATTGAATATATTATTTTCCCTGTTTTTATTTATTTAGTGTCAAATTCTTATATATAACTTTTATTATAAAGGGGTTCCTTTACGTAATTATTACTAAAAAAATAGATTTACTTTTTTTTGGTAATATTAGAAACAAAAAAAAATATATACAATAAATTAGGTTGTAAATACGACAAAAACTTATGTTTGAATTCCAAAGAATAAAGTAGGATATACATATACGACACACATGTTTCATGCTATGTCCGTAGAACAATGTCAGATGTTTCTATACGACAACTCCTTGTCCGTAAAAAAAAGTCGGAAGTGATTTTTCTTAAAAACTACAACAATGTTGCAAAAAGCTGGTATACTGTATTTTTCCAAATAAATAAATAAGGGTTAATGCAAAATATCACACCAACTTTACATTTGTTTCTCTCAGAAAGAGTAAAAATGCAGAAAAAAAACTTTGAACAGCTCTCCTGCAAAACTACGATTTTGCACATCTGACATTGTTCTACGGGACCGTCGATCTATTAAACTAAATAAAAACAATGAACTCAATTTTCCAGATAAAATAAAGTGTACGAACTTGTGCGTCCCGCTAAAACTCAGAAACGAGTCCCGGTACGATCAAGGGAGTTATATGGTGTGGTAGATCTCTATCCCCATTCACGAAGAAGGTTTCCGTTTTTACCTGAAGGGCGTGCTTTTGAAGATATAAGTGCTGGAAGTTTCACCCTCTAGAAATTTCTAGAAGAGCCCAAAACATTCTAGAGCATTCCACAACATTCTGTAACCCTCTGGAGTATTGTGGAATGTTAGGTAATAGTCTGTGGATGTTCGGGAACATCCCGGAATATCCCAGTTCATAGTGGCAGATTTCAGAATACGCTCAAATGTTGTGGAATGTTCTAGTAGGCAATTTAGTACATATTTAAAAAATAAAATAATAATACAAATAAAAATAATAATAATTTCTGCATCAAGTTGCAGTATAGATTTAAGTTTCATTTCTCACCACCAAAAAAACTCTCCACGTAAAGTTTCATAGAAAACCCATTGTAATTATGCTAGAGTCAGTACACTCATTGTTTTGGAACTCTGTTAATAAAAAAAGTCCAAGTCCAAGTCCAAGTCCAAGTCCAAGTCCAAGTCCAAGTCCAAGTCCAAGTCCAAGTCCAAGTCCAAGTCCAAGTCCAAGTCCAAGTCCAAGTCCAAGTCCAAGTCCAAGTCCAAGTCCAAGTCCAAGTCCAAGTCCAAGTCCAAGTCCAAGTCCAAGTCCAAGTCCAAGTCCAAGTCCAAGTCCAAGTCCAAGTCCAAGTCCAAGTCCAAGTCCAAGTCCAAGACCAAGTCCAAGTCCAAGTCCAAGTCCAAGTCCAAGTCCAAGTCCAAGTCCAAGTCCAAGTCCAAGTCCAAGTCCAAGTCCAAGTCCAAGTCCAAGTCCAAGTCCAAGTCCAAGTCCAAGTCCAAGACCAAGTCCAAGTCCAAGTCAATGGTTCAATCTCATATCGACTCTCTAAGCGGTACCCCAGCTAGTTATCTTATAAAAAAAATGTTTGATGCTCTAAAAAGATTATAATTTGTTCTGTAATTTTTCAGCACTGCGGATATTCGGGCACCGTGCCGATAGTGTGCTGCGTATCAGGGACCCCCGAACCGCCATCCACTACTCCGACCACCGTCACTTTTTCTCCACCCAAAACTGTCACTTCGCCTCCTGGATCGAACACGTGTCCACCTTTCCCTCCAGGAGCGATCAAAGCGACGAAGACAGGACAAAAGGCTTGGGACTGTAAGTAGACAATTAGTATACAACTAGTAGTACGGTCCCTTGTGGAACTGAGGTGGGAAGACGAGGTAAGAGTGGATACAGCACAGCTTCTCCAGGTAACAAACTGGAAGTCAGCTGCTGAGGACAGGAGGAGTTGGAGGGAAATGCTGTTGGAGGGCAAGGCTCGATATGGGCTGTGGTGCCATCGGAGAGAGAGAGAGTAGTACCTATGGTCCCTTGTAGGTCCTGGAGATCTGAAGTTGGACGTAAATCGAGTTTCAGTGTGTGATTTCTTTTGTCCTCCAAACAAAGAGTTGTCTCACAATACTGTTAGTAAGTTATACTAGGAAAAATAAAAATACTTAAATGAAGACAATATTAGCGAAACTCAATCGAAAATCTGGAGAAAGAAAAATCAGAAAAAGATAGTGGTTCCACTGGGATTTGATCCCAGAGTTCTTCGGTCACTTTTAACTGAATCATACTTCGACTAGGAAATACCAACATTATCTTCATTTCCTTAACGCGCATATTATTGGCTGCTATCTTTATATATGATTGCAAGATTCAACCCGGACTAAATGCTATCTAGATAGTGTCTGGATAAATATTTATCAATTTTTTTATTAATACGCGACATCTATTGACTTTTTCTGCAAGTCTAGGATGAATATTTTTATTTTTATTTTTAACTTTATGAGTAAAATCTCAAATTATAATATTTAATTAAATGAAGACAATATTAGCGAAATTCAATCGAAAATCTAGGTTTGAGTCCCAGTGGAACCAATATCTTTTTCTGATTTTTCTGTCTCCTTTTTATGTAAACTTGTTTTATCATAATACTAGCTGAAATTCCCGTCTACGCTCGGGTTTTTCACAGAGTTTTCGAAATCAAATGTAAACCGTGACCTTCCTCTTGTTTTCTCATGCGCAAAATTTCATCAACCTCCGCATAAAACTGTAGATTTGCATACAAATTAAATCCACACCGCCCGCTTGCCAGCCCACTCGTCCACCACATCCAGACATTCTCCAGTATATATTATATATTTCAACCAATTTACACAAAACCTTGACAAATTATACATCTAAACCTTTCTCATGAATCAATCTATCTATTGGTGAAAACCGCATAAAAATCCTTTTAGTAGTTTTTCAGTTTATCGCGAATAGATATATAGAAAGACGCGGCGGTGGACTTTGTTTTATAATATGTAGAAATGAGCTTGGGGTGTTTAAATAACCCAAAACTCTCTGGGTGTAATATCCTAAAAAATATTTTAATTGATGAGAATCGAATTGTAAAATATATCAACAAAATAGCAAAATTAGCTCTGGTCTAAATGCACAACAAGAGACTCTAACCTTATAAAGTGACGTTGCTGCATAGGTAGCCGTTTAGATGTTTCCAGTCCAAGTTTTATTAACCTACGGATAATTCAATAATATTTTAGGTTAATCAGAAGAGAGTAAAATTTACATTGATGCAAATCACAATGATTAAGTAGTTTTGTTTTTGACATATTGCAAAAATTCAAGTTTGAATCCAAAAGGACATTTCAGCAACATCTATTGCCCAGATGTCGTATGTATGCAATTCACAAGCACAATACAAATTAGTATCCCTGAAAGTACATGGAGACCGCCACACTACCATTTTGTGATATAAGGTGGAAATAGTAGGGTAGAGGCCCTATAATAATATAATAATGGCCTAATATAAGTATAGACCATATAATAATGTCCTAAAAATTAGCAGGAAAAAGACTGAATATTTGTATTTACCTTTTGAAGACACAAATGCTGTAACTCCTTCGATGCAACTGGATGGAGTAACATTAGCCAAATGTGACTCATTTAAGTATCTGGGCTCATTCATCCACAAAGACGGAGGATATGCAGCGGATGTCACCCATAGAATAGGTGTGTGATGGATTAAATTCAGATCCGTAACGGGAATATTGTGTGACTCCAAAATGCCTATAAAAGATATACCAGACTATTGTTAGACCCACGATAATGTATGGCTCCGAATGCTGGACTATGTACAACTCCTACTCTAGGCAACTCGAAACAGCAGAAATGCGAATGCTTAGATGGTCGGCAGAAGTATCACTAAAAGATAAGATTAAAAGTTCACGCATTCGTGGTAGCCTGGGTGTCACGGACATAAACAGCATGCTGGAGGAACGACAGTTGAGATGGTATGGGCACATAAGACGGAGACCATCAGACCGCACTGTGAAGCAGGCAATCAATGTCTATGGAGCTTCATCCAAAGGAAGACCAAAGAACTCCTGGGTGACTCAATGCTCGAAAATCCTTCGGAGAAACGGCCTGGATGAAGGCGATACTCAGAACCGAAAAAGCTACAACCTGAGAACGAGAAGAGCCGACTCCAACAGCCTACCTAGGCAATGAGTTGGGATAGAGCAAGGAAGAAGACAGTAGGGGTAGAGGATAGCAGAGGGTAAACTTGGAAATTCATTGCGACGAAATTTTATCATACGTTCGTCACTCCTGGACACACCTACCGCGACCCTCAGATTCCTGCTCTTCCCACTTATACTTTTTTTTCCTTTCCAGAACTAACTCTCCTTCCTTTTTTAAAAAGCATCCGCAAATATGAAATTGGCCCTGGTGGAATTATTTTCCTAATTTATAAAAAAAAAACAAACAAACAACTTTCAAACTGTGGTTGAACCACAATGAGACGACGTATTTATAGGAATTTAAATGTCAATTTTGGAAGTGTCTAAATTGATTTATTACCGGTAAAACCAATTTGCTGAGAAATCAAGTAGAAACAGTGGACATTCTATTGCGAGGGAGATCTGTTTTCCCCCACCAAGTGTTAAGGTTTCCTTAATTGTTTATCTCCCACACAATGAAGAGTACTGTCTCTACTTAATTTCTTAGCAAATTAGTTTAACCGGTAATAAATCAATTTAGACACTTCCGAAATTGACATTTAGATTAATATAAATACGTCGTCTCAATGTGGTTCAACCGCATTTTGAAAATGGTCTTGTAAACCGAAATAGATGTAACAAAAATAATTATTAAAATACTTGCAGAGTTTGATAATAAAAACTAAATGGAGTTCTACGAATTAAACACAAATACAATTAATAAAAAACTTTCAGATTGCATCAACCTCTCTGAAGCCGTATATCCGTGCGCGAGAAAAGGTTTCCTACCTAACTCACCGCAAACCCGGAGTTTCGACTGCGGTCACACTGCCACTCCTCTGATCGTGGGAGGGACGCCTGCGACGGCCACCGAATTCCCGCACATGGTGAGTGTCAAATAACACATTTCTAAGTAGTGGAAAAAAACCTAGGCGCATTTAAATTCACCAAAACTTGGCAATAATGCAAAGGGTCTAGAAAAAAAACGAGTCTACTTTAGATCACACGACTGAAGAAAAACTTCACTAACTTATAAAATAACATATGACATATGACATTGACATTGACATTGACATTGACATTGACATTGACATTGACATTGACATTGACATTGACATTGACATTGACATTGACATTGACATTGACATTGACATTGACATTGACATTGACATTGACATTGACATTGACATTGACATTGACATTGACATTGACATTGACATTGACATTGACATTGACATTGACATTGACATTGACATTGACATTGACATTGACATTGAAGTGCGTAAATGCCCGACCATTCGCCTCACCCGACCACCGTTTGCATCGATCACCGTTCACATAACACTTTTCGTAACGCATTCACCAGCTTACTCTCCAAGTCGGCCCGACCGTTCGCCTCGCCCGATCACATAGATCACCGTTCGCATTGATTACTAAAAATTATGCATATTTATTAAAATGCAATGAATATGCACATACATATATTTTTATTTAATTAATGAAAACAATATTAGCGAAACTCAATCGACAACCAGAAAAAGAAAAATGAGAAAAGATACGGTCACATCTGGGACTCGATCTCAGGATCCACGACTTGCCGGGTCCCTAATGTGTCCCTATCCGATTCGGTCATATTTAACTGTTTCAATAATCGACCAAGAACTACCAACATTATCTTAATTTTCTTATCGCATAAGTGCTATCTAGATAGTGTCTTGGATAAATTTATCAATTTTTTAAATTTAATATGCGACATCTATGACTTTTCTGCAAGTCTAGGATGAATATTTATGTTTAACTTAATGAGTAAAACTTCAAATTGTAATATTTAATTAATGAAGACAATATTAACGAAACCCCATCGAAAATGTGGAAACAGAAAAATCATAAAGAGATGCGGTCACATCACTGAGTTTAGTTATTTAATAAATAATATAATAATAATAGAGTGTACAATTAAGTACTAAGATGTTGTAACGTTGAAAATTATAATATGGCATGAAATGAAGATACAGCATTTTGATTGGTGATGTTATGGTTGTTAATTTTTTAAGAATAATTTGAACTTTTTCTTGACCTATACTAAATCTGTTATTTTTATATTTCTTCGGGAAGACTATTAAAATATTTAATTAAATGAAGACCATATTAGCGAAACTCAATCAAAATCTGAAAACAGAAAAATCAGAAAAAGATATTGGTTCCACTGGTACTCGAACCCAGATACAAAAAAAGTCAATAGATTTTTTTTTTTTTTTTACATTAACTCCACACAGGAGGCCCTAAGGAAAATAATTTCCCTCAGGGCCTATGTCATCTTTGAGGATGCTGTGTGGAGGGTCTTTTTGAGGAAAGGAAGGAGTTAACATGGGTCTTGAAGAGACTCATGTTGTAGGAGGGAGGAAACACAGAGGCCGGTAAATCGTTCCACAGCCGAGCTGTTGAACTCAAGAACGAATCGTAAAAACGACCCGTTCTCATGTGACTAATATCAACTGTGTACAAATGTTGGGCGCGTGTTTGGCGTGTTTCCCGACTATGCACCGGTGCCGAGGGGATCAATGACGCTAGTTCCTCGGAGCATCTTCCATTGTAATACCGGTAGAACAAGGATAGCATTCCCACCTGACGCCTATGCTCTAAAGATTGCAATCCGTCTGTTAAGATGGGAGAATCTATCAAACGGACCGCCCGTTTCTGCACAGAGTCAAGGGTTTTTTTTAGGTATTTTGGAGCTCCAGACCGCAACGCAAGAACGCAATTTGTTGACAAGCGCTCGATGCCAAACCCGGTCAAAGGCCTTGGAAATGTCCAGTGAAACCGCGTATTAAAAATAAAATGGTTAAATATTTATCCAGACACTATCTAGATAGCATTTAGTTCGAGTTGAATCTTGCAATCATATATAAAGATAGCAGCCAATAATATGTGCGTTAAGAAAATGAAGATAGTGTTGGTAGTTCTTAGTCAAAGTATGATACAGTCAAAAGTGACCGAATTGGAAATGGGTTCCGTAGTTCAATCGGTAGAGCATTGGCCATGTAAGCTAAGGTATCTGGGTTCGAGTCCCAGTGGAACCAATATCTTTTTCTGATTTTTCTGTTTTCAGATTTTGATTGAGTTTCGCTAATATGGTCTTCATTTAATTAAATATTATAATTTGAGTTTTTACTTATAAAGTTAAAAATAAAAATAAAAGATTAAAATATCTTATGCCTTTGTAAATATAATTATTATTGAGCATTTGTTGTGTTGAAAATATAGAAATTTAAATGTTATGTTTATGCCTTAATGATGATTTAAGGACGATTAACCAGCCAGCGGCCGAGTATTCAAATTTCGTCGAAAAATGTTCTTACGATCGTTCAGGGCGATTCCAATGAGAAAGAATAATTATTCTACATACCAGTTTTTTTAAAATAATAACTCAATATCGATTTTATTTCATTCAAAATTTTCTTTAATTTATTCCTACATTCAAAAGTGATGAAAGGCGTGATGATAAAACTATTAAAATTATATACTTTTTGTAATTATTTTTTGATCACAAGTATTTATAATTTTTCAATTATGTCTTAGCAAAGTAAGAATATTGTTTATTGTGGTATTTTAAATAGGTGCATAGTTATCTATGTCCTAATACAATCCATAAATATGCATAATACGTACACTTAAAATAACATCTGTACCAAATCAATCACATATCTTCGCAATTTAATTTTAAATACCTTTATGCTCTCTTTCAATTTTATTTCTTCTGGTAATTCTCCAAATATCTTCAATGCTCCGTACATCAATAACTTTTGACTCTGTGTTTTTTTTCCTGAAGGGGAGTCTTAGTTCATTTCTTTTCCTCGTCTCATATGTATCTTTGATTTGTAGTTTAATAATTTTTCTTAGGAATTCAATAGATGTATGGCCATTGATTATTTTGTAGATTAACAATATTGTATTGAAGTAAATAATTTGTTTAAATGACAAGATATTTAATTCCTTCAACATTTTCTTGACTGAAGTGAAAAAAATATATATAAAAAGATAAAATATATTAAAAAAATCTTAAATATTTTAGTTTGTTAGGCCGTAAATAAATAGACAAACTGAAGTATTTTCGTTACAAAACACGTGCGCGGATATTTTTTAAAATGAATTTATTTAAACTAAAATTAAAATTATGGAATATAGCTTTCTCAGATAATTTATTGATTTATTTTACTGCATGATTACATGATTTGAAATGTGTGTTGTATAATACAAAATTTTGTTTGAAAATTTAACTTTTAAATTTTTTGATTACATTTACTTTAAATATTTGTAATATTTTTTTAATAGAGGTCTTCATTTTTTGGTAACTTGAAAACTTTTATCAATGTTGCTGAAGAGAATATTGGTTGTTTTTCAAAATTACTTTAATAATTAGTTTTTTTACCAATTTTACAGGACATTTTTTTTTTATACGCACCTCCCCATCCAATGATTCCATATTGAATTAATGATTGGCCTTGTGCGTGATAAACTTTCTTTAGATTATTTAACTCGAGAATGTTTCTTAATCTAACAAATATGTAGATATATTTAAAGTTATCTACATAAATATTATTCATTTTTCAGGCATTGCTTGGTTTCCCCACCGACCCAATCCAGTGGGACTGCGGCGGTACTCTGATCAGCAAAGACTGGGTAATGACTGCAGCTCATTGTATCTTCACTAGGTTCTACGGGTAAATATTATTTACTTTATCTAACTGAACAGAAAATCGCGAGAAGTGTAATTGGTTGAGAACCTACATACATCCACATACATCATATACTAAGGCGGCCAACTTTATAAAATATCAATGCGGGACACATTGGCGTAGCGCGAGGGGGGGGGGGGGGGTTAGAAACTTTGTTTATTTATTTTTTAATTACGACCGCTTTAGGCAGATTTTTATAACCACATAATTGAGAGAAAGAGTATTCTTCCAATAAAAATCATGTTTATGAATTCTACCGCAAATTTATAAGTGTTATCTCGGAAATCGAGATTGGTAACCTTGTAATAGGATGAATATGCAACTTGTTACTTATTTTGTTGTTAAATTCTAAACCCAGAACTGGTTTAAACTAAATCTGCATGCGGCGAATAAAAAATTACACTCAGAACATGAAAATGGTTTCTCTTTTATTCTGGCAACACAGACATAGTCTTCAACTAGAATTTCATAACTGTTCGAATAAGAGAATGTTTTCCTTCGAAATTTGTCAGCAAATTAATCCACAGCAGAAATTTTACATTCTGAACACAAAAACCGGTTTTTAATTAAATCTGCATACGGCGAAAATTAAAATGGTTTCTCTTTGATTCTGGCAGCACATGCATAGTCTGCAACTAGAATTTTATGACTGCACTTCGAGTAAGAGAATATTTTCCTTCAAAATATGTCAGCAGACGAAATTTTACATTATGAACACAAAAATGGTTGAAATTAAATCTGTATGCGGCAAATGAATACTACACTCTTCTTTCTGGATTCTGGAAGCACATACATAGTCTGCAACTAGAATTTTATTACTGCACTTCGAATAAGATAATAATTTTCTTCGAAATATGTCAGCGGACGAATCAAACTCGAATTTTACATTTTGAACACAAAACTGGTTTAAATTAAATCTGTATGCAGCGAATTAATTCAAAATTATGATAAAAACTAAACTCAGAACATAAAACTGATTTCTCTTTGATTCTTGCACATACATATTCTGCAACTAGAATTTTATTACTGAACTTCGAATAAGGGAATATTTTCCTTCAAAATAGGTATGTCAGCAGACGAAATTTTACATTCTGAACACAAAAGTGGTAGAAATTAAATCTGTATGCGGCGAATTAAAACTACACTCAGAACAAAAATGGTTTCTCTTTGATTCTGGCAGCACACTAGAATTTTATAAATGCACTTTGTCGGGTGGGGTCCCCTCCAATGCACTTCGAATTAGAGAATATGTCAGCAGACGAATCCAACTGGAATTTTACATTCTGAACACAAAACTGGTTTACATTAAATCTGTTTGCGGCGAATTAAAACTTTATTCAGAAATAAAGGTAATTTTAAAAGTTATTTGATTTAATTTGAATGATAAATATTGGTTATCAATATTTCATGTCACGACATGCACTAATTCGTAAACAAAACAACTCAATCGCTACTACACGGGCGCTCTTTGACTCTTGCTTGTTAACATAAATAAACCAAGCAACCCTAGATCGATATCTTCGGGCCTTTTCTAGGGACAAATTTTAACCAAATGGCTAAAATAGACTAAAGATAGAGGAAGTTTATTTGACTACCATAGATAATACCAAAAAGTATACGAATGCGGGACATGCGGGACGCTTTAGACGATTTGCGGGACAATTTTTGTAAATATTGCAATGCGGGACTACAGCTGTCAATGCGGGACGGTCCCGCAGAATGCGGGACGGTTGGCCGCCTTATCATATACCCTGTGCATGCAGCTTGTGTTGCCACATGTTCCTTTTCTACCCATTCCTATTTACCTGTCATTTAACATTACCCACAATCAGTCTTTAATCGAAACTCGCCGCGTGAACATCTCTAATATTCCGCTGATTCCGCATATCGCATCCGGATCACATTTTCATACCATTCGTAAAACATCTATTGTTATTATTTAAAACATTTCTTTAGTCAGCCATTTATTTTAAAACGAAGCTATTAAAATGCTTTATCTTTTTTTTATATTATTTTTTTTACTAGCAAAATTTTTTTAAATATAAAAGAGTAACAAAAAAAGATCCCACAAAGGCGAAGCCTAAGCGTGGGTATTATATTATGTGGATATAAAACACTGGTGGTTATCACATAGGTATTTAAAACAGTGATGGTTAGAATAGAATTTAAAACAGTGATGGTTAGAATAGAATTTAAAAAATATATATACAGTATTTATAGAGTTCAATGTGATTGATTTTACATGAGTTACCGAGAATTTTCTTAGAGTTAAAAATATATTTAAACGTATATGTAAAATATAAATTATGACCACAGATGTCGCAATCCGAACTTCGTAGACTATGTTACAAATAATGTTTGTAAATATTTTTTCCCGCCGAATTTTTGATCAGCTGTTTACGGTTAAAATTAGGTCCTATTTCCATAGATATGCACCTTTTGTTATCAAGTACACCCAAACAACATACAAAAATCTAAAATACTCTATGTTGATTCGGCATATTCAAAGTAAAAAAATACGCAGGAGTCGCGCGGTTATAAACTTTACGATTTTTTTATTAATCTTACAAATATAAGAAAAACACTAAAATACCGGTTAATTTCATTGGCTATATAGCACTATAATAAGTTTGTATGTTTCCATGTCAAAATTCGAAGGTATGATTTTTTTAACGTAAGCGAAACATTAAAAAATGATCATCTGGGAATCTCGATCAATCGAAGCAAATTTATTTATTTCGCGTGTTCGCTCTAGTGGTTAAATCGATATTTGACCAGAATTCATCAAGGAAATTTCCGCGCGGTTTTTAAAATATCATCCCAAGTTCAACAGGTTAATAGAGTTATCCGTATTTATCCACCTTTGCATATCCATATCAGCCTTCCCATCTCTCACAAACTCATCCACCTGCTCCAAGTATTCATCATTCACAACTATATTGCACACTGTTTTTGTACTCTCTCTATTAAACGCCACGTCTTTATACTTACTTACATTCGGTGGCGGTTTTTCCCACAGGTCAATTGGTCAAAAACCCACAAAAATTATAAGATAACAGTAAAAAATAATATTATTATGAAAACAATTGGCATTATTCTCATGTATTTGAAATACACCGCGAGATAGCAGGCAGCGGCAAGTAGTGACATCTAACGTCATAAATAGAAGCTTTCTTTCCCACGCACTATGATTGGGTGGGTCAATTTATCAAATGTCCCAATATCGTATATTCTGTTTCTTTACGCGACATACAATAAACGAGATGGCACTATGTCGCCTAGTAAAAATTGCTTTCGGATTCTGAAGACAGATTGGGTCATTGCCGTGAGGGAGAGAGCATTATGAATATTATGCATCTGAAAGAGATGGTTTAATTGGTATATTATACGCATGTCGCATGTAACAATTTACTATATTAAAAAAAAAATGTAATTTGACTATCAAACTCGTGAAGTACCTACAAATGAATATTATCGTATTTAATTTTGTGTGATAATATCATTTTTTTTAAATGAATTTCCAATAACACGGGCATCAGCCTAGCATGGTGGTCGAAAAATCCACTAATGTTACCCCAATTTTTGTATTTAATAAATAAAGAAAAAAATTTAAAAAAATTTAGTACCCCCAGAGCCGCCTCTGCTTGCGTTCATCATTAACTCATTCTTCTAACTAACCAACTAACTAACTAACCACCACGCCGTTTCCCCGCAGGGGAAGGCAGAGAGGACGGACCCCCAAACAACTCGGTCTTAGCGCACACTCCTTGCCTCGTTTACATTCATACATCATCTCATACATGCTCTTCTATTATTCTGACTCTTCACACGGCCCGACTCAAGTATCTGATTCACTTGATCATGCCATGTCTTTCTTGGGCGTCCTCGACTTCTTCTACCAATCACATTTGCGTTATATATTCTCCTTACACTCCTTTCCTCTTCATTCGCTCTACATGCCCAAATTTCTCACTTTCTTGATCTTTCTCATTAAGATTACATCAGCCTCGCATTCTTGAGGATCTCCTCATTTCTTTCACGATCGTACTTAATTTTAGCACATACTCGTATTTGCATCAGGGATCTCATTTCTATAGCGTTCAGTCAACTTTTATCCTTCCTCTGCCAGTTTCATGCCTCATTTCCATACATCAGGCTAGGTATCAGCACTCTATTGTGGACTACTAGCCTCGCTTCTTTCGACAGTTTTTTGTTAGTGCCAACGGCATTCAGTCCTCCATTAATAGAATTACCTGCATTAACCCTCCTTTGATTATCTGTATCAGCCTTCCCATCTCTCGCAAACTCATCCACCTGCTCCACCATTCACAACTATTCATTACTCTCACCATTCACAACTATATTGCACACTGTTTTCGTACCCTCTCTATTAAACACCTTGAATTTATGCATGATGCAGGACTATTAATAAATACTAAAAAATCAAAGTAATTCTTATAAGATCACCTAATGCCAAATTTCATTTTAATCATAATATTATTTCTCATAATTTTAATTGCATCCATAAAAATATTCCAACTAATTGTAAATGTGAAAGCTTAGAATTAGTTACGGAATATGTGTATCTTAGTTTTACAGAAGATTGATTTTTTTTTAAATGGGACAAACATATTAAAAAAACTGTAAAAGACTCGGATCAATTGCTGGCAGAATGAACACATTAAATTTTTTCTTATCAATTGACACTTAAAATAATGTATATGTCACTGGCTGAATCTATTATAAAATATGGAATAACAATATGAAGAAATACTATTTTAACCAATCTGAAATAATTTGTACAAAACGCAATTGTAAAATTATTAGTCGTTCCTAATATTTTCAAATAGAGACATAATTTATTTATTTATTTGTAAGAAACAAACAGCTTTTACATAATTCATATGCAGTGATAAATATATAATTGAACTGGAGTCAAGCCACCGATGTTTCTTATGCTAAAGTACATCGGAAATGAAGTTTTATTATATTATAATTAATTTTGGGTTATAGGAAGGGGAGAGGAAGAGGAATATAGGAAAAGGATAGGAGATGCTCACATAATACACCGTTGCTATTTCAGAGTGCCAAAATTTTATCTGCAATGCTATGGCACAAAATTATAGTTCTGCATATATTTACCACAGCAGCATAAATAGAAATTAGAACATAAATACAGCACTAGATTCACGCGCAACGACGGGTTAATAGTTCCGAAATTTAATAATAAGTACTGACAGAGAACGTTTAAATATAATATACCGAAGATATTTAATTTATTACCTGATACTATAAAGCAATGTTAGCAAAATAAGGTTAAATATGTGGTGAAAAATTGGCTGTCGAAAAAAAATATTTATATTGATATGTATGAAAAAATGTTTAATCAATTTAATTAAATATAAAAATGTAACATTTTCTATTTAATTAAATGAAGACAATATAAGCGAATCCGGACGAGCAAAATCCAAAAAAAACATAATGGTTATGAGATGCTGATAATTCATATTAATTTTCTCAAAATTTCTCCCTCCAGTTTCCTCCTCCCCCTCCCGGACGAAGACTAATATTAAGATGTCAATATCAACCAACCGAGATCAACAATGGCTTTTCTTGTCACTTCTCTTCTAATAGAATAAACTTAAAATTTTAAATACATATTCCATTTCTAAAATTTTTTTTTCTTACATTATACAATTCAATATGAATAAAATTAGCTAAAATTAACATGAAAACATTGAAAATAGGTCTTAATATAATGTACCTTTAAAAAAATATTTATTGCAATCTTGAAGTCAAAAAAGGATATTATACGAGATGTACCAAAATTCAAGACAAGTTTTAGCCAAAGAAAACACATATATCTGGCAACCAAACTTTACAACATCCTTCCTCCAAGTTGGAAGAAGATAGAAAAGATAAATAAGTTTAAGGAAAAAATTAAAAGGGTGAAAGAAACTAATGCAGACATACTAGAGAATGTATTAAAAACATCATAGAAACTAAATAACGGAAAATCAAAGAAATCTACCAGTCCGCCTCAGCACAGGACCTTCTAGTGAGGAGGACTAAGAATAAACAGATGAAATATTTATATACATTATCATATCTTGTAATTCTCATCAAACCTGTAATTAAATAGTCACTAATAAAAAATAAAAAAAAATATAAAATCTATGAGGAGGATGGTGAAATACCCTCTCAATGTAATATATCAAAGAGACCGATATTGTAGGAGGAAGGAAACACAAATACTGGTAAATCGTTCCACGGATTTTCCCGGAAGATGGTCCGGGAAAATCCATGGAGCAAAGGAAATATTTTTTCGAACTTGTAAAAAGGAGTCGCGGAACTCTGAGGTAGCTGAACAGTGACCTTTTCATCCTCCATGCGTTAACGCTACCTGTATCTTGTACTGGATCATATTTCGTTCCTCATCATTTTTAATAAGTGTAAAATACAATAACTTCACTCGCATGTATTTTGTGTTATAAAAACATCATTTTTATGATGGCAAGAGGCGACTAATCTAAATATATAGTATATGTATAATATGATTTAATTCTTTTCTATTGATTTATAAATAAAACACTTGTGTTGCAAAGTTTAACAAAGAAACGACATTTATGTTTATTTATAATAAAATAATAGAAAATAAAACAAGTGACAATTGATAATTACATTCCAAGTATTCCAACTGACACTACAGGATTCAAATTTAACCCTTCGAATAATAAGAAAATAATATCTGTAATTTTTTGCCTGTCAAGGTTTGCGCGCAAAATTCCTGGTTCTTGCCATGCATCTTAAATTTTCCTATTTATGGGTTATTTTTTAACCCTTTTGCAAAAACAAAAATTATTCTAAAATCTAGATAAAATAATCTTTCCGATGTGTTTATTAGAAATCAACTTTTTTTTTCTAAATATTAAAATTTTGATATTGGAAATGTAAATTAGCTAAAAAATGCATACCTGCGAATATTGGAATTAAAGTACTTAAAATAGAATAAACTTAAAATTTTAAATACAGATTCCTTTTTTTAACAAAATTTGTAATAAAACTGTCACCTCTTTTTTTATCACTTTCATACAATTTTATTTTAAAATTAAATGTTTGTTACATCAAAAATTGGCTCGAAATAAAACCGTCACTTATGATCGGGTTTGTAAAATATCTCAACAACATAGCTCATATAATCCTAGTACAATGAGAAGCATTATTTCTTTGGCTCTCTAACATAAAAGAAATCACAAATATTCGCATGACAGGAAGAGAGATATATAACTTTTAATAATGCACGGTCGCTCTGGGACAATCTGGGTCTCTTGTTATTATAACGGCATATGATGTTTTGGGACAACTTGGGTGTCCTGTGATTAGAAGGGTTAAATGGAATATATTGCCATTACATCTCCCCTCCCCCTGGAAAGAAAATTACTGCAAAATTTTCACTCATCTTCGATGTCCTCTTCATGGTTCATAAATAAAGGTGCTGGAGTTAACTTCGAGATGTGGAAAAAATTTGATTCAAATTTTTTTCGACCAGTGTTTATCTTGTAAATTGAGTTTGATAATTTTTCTATGATTTTGTATGGTCCGATTCTCAATTCGTCGAGCTTCTTCCTGTTAAGTTTGTTTCCATTCTCCACAAAAACAGTATCACCAACTTTGAAGTCAAAGTGTCTCCTGGTTTTATCGTAAATTATCTTGTTGTAATTATGTGACTTCATAGTATTTTCTAGAGCTTTTTTTCTCTCTTGAATCAAATCGATGCCGGTCTTCTTAAGTTTTAACTCATTTGGCAAAATCGTAACATCTGTGCCGTCAAGTAGGTACTGTGGCGCATATCCAGTAATAGTGTGCTCCGTTTCATTATAGTTGGAGGTTCCAGGGGGAGGGGAGATATATATTCCATTTAAATTTGAATCCTGTAGTGTCAGTTGGAATACTTGGAATGTAATTATCAATTGTCACTTGTTTTATTTTCTATTATTTTATTATAAAACGACATTTTTCGTAACCACAAATGGAGAAACTTCAATTTGAATTATTATATATGTAATTAAACCATAAGCACCTGTTGACAAGTCAATTCAATTGGCTTAGCAGGAATCGTTTGTTGATATGTATTAACTATTCTTTCAATAAAAAAATACTTACATTCATTGTTAACTCATTATTCAATGTGTAATAATGAATATGTTTTACTTCCAGTAACGTGACACACGTCCGACTCGGTGGAGGAGACTCCAACAGTACTCTACCACCAGAATATTACTACAGAGTGGTTGAGATCATTCCTCATCCCGAATTCATCGCACCTTCCGTATACAACGATATTGCATTGCTCAGACTTGACAGAAGGTATTGTAATTACTTCTTATGGTATCTTTTATTATCGTTTCTTTTTGTTGATACTGAAGCCGAGCGCAAGGCTGTGTTTGATAAGCGAGTATCGATACATTGTGGTATGGATTACTTTTCTTTTCGATACTGATACTTTTGTACTCGATACTTTACATTTGATACTTTTACTCAATGAGTACTTTTGGCAAGTATCGATAACTTTAAAAATTTAGCTAAGCGGCTCATGTTTATGGCAACGCCATCTAGTTCAATCATAGCAAACCTTCTAAAACATTCCATTGCGTTGTTATAATTGCATGCACAAGCGATCTAGTGTGTCATGGAACGAATAGATGGCGCTGTCGTATCAAGTCAGTAAGTAATTATTGACATAATATTCAATTTCCTTCTAATCTGTGACTGTGTTTATTTCGCGCTTTGTTTCATAGTTATTTATTTGGCGACCACAGTATTGTGGAAAATGTCCTGCCAAAACACAAAGTAGAGAAAAAATATATTGCAAAAATTTTGTTTTATTTTTTAGTTCGTGTTTTAACAGGGCAGCTGTGTTTCATAATTTATTTAGTTTTGCAATTGATTATATACATAAAAAACATTACACCTTTTTTCATGAGTACCTACCTAAGCTAGCAATTTAATTTGCAGGACCTTTTCTATTATTGATTATGCGTACAAAATTTTCTAACTAAAATAAGCTTTTTCTTTTTTTTTTACATTAACTCCACAAAGGAGGCCCTGAGGAAAATAATTTCCCACAGGGCCTATGTCATCTTTGAGGATGCTGTGTGGAGGGTCTTTTTGAAGAAAGGAAGAAGTGAATATGGGTCTTTAAGAGACCCATGTTGTAGGAGGGAGGAAACACAGAGGCCGGTAAATCGTTCCACAGCCGAGCTGTTAAACTCAAGAACGAGTCGTAAAAACCACCCGTTCTCATGTGACGAATGTCAACAGTGTACAAATGTTGGGCACGTGTTTGGCGTGTTTCCCGACTATGCACCGGTGCCGAGGGGATCAATGACGCTAGTTCCTCGGAGCATCTTCCTTTGTAATACCTGTAGAACAAGGACAGCATTCCCACCTGACGCCTGTGCTCTAAAGATTGCAATCCGTCTATTAAGATGGCAGAATCTATCAAACGGACCGCCCGTTTCTGCACAGAGTCCAGGGTTTTTTTAAGGTATTTTGGAGCTCCAGACCAAAGGTGGCTGCCAAATACAGCCGTGGGGCGCACTTTCGATTTGTAAAGGGTTAGCAGTTGTGTACTATTAAAGTATCTGCGGGCCCTCTACAGTACGCCCAGTTTCTGAGATGCTAACATAACTCTGGTTTCGATGGAGCCCCCATACCTGAGCTGGTCACTTAGAGTTACACCAAGCATATCAATGGAGGTCCTGTTCGGAAGAATGCTTCCGTTAAAGGATACTAGATTATCATTTCGATCCCTTTTAGACGTTATCAAACATGATTGGGTCTTTGAAACATAAATTCGACGAGGTTATTCTTACCCCAAAAGAAAACACTCTCAAGGTAAACGTCCATTCTGTGCTTCAAAGCCCTCTGAGCTATTGGGGTTTGTGTGCTCTTTGGAGGCTTGTCAAACAAAAAGCTATCATGGACTGTACTGTCATCCGCGTAACAATGAATCGGTGCACATGACAAGAGGTCAGATGTGCAACAGAAACAAAATCAGAGACAGAACCGATCCCTGTGGGACGCCAGCATTTATCGAATGCGAGGAAGAGGTGAAACCGTCAGCAACCGCCTGAATCGACCTCGCCCTCAAAAAGTCGGCAATACACGCACACAAGGATGCGGGAAGTCCGTAAGAACGCAGTTTGTTGACAAGCGCTCGATGCCAAACCCGGTCAAAGGCCTTGGAAATGTCCAGTGAAACCGTTTGGGTCTCACCAAAACGTTCCAGGCACCGTCCCCAAACATGCGTCACATAAGCGAGAAGATCACCGCACGAGCGGTTCCGCTGGAATCCGTATTGACGGTCGGTAATAATTTTGTTCTTCTCGAGGTATGTGAGCAGTTTGTCATTAATCACACGTTCCATCACTTTTGACAGAACAGATGTGATCGCTATGGGGCGGTAGTTGGCTGGGTTGGAGCGGTCACCCTTCTGAAAGTAGCTTGTCAGTAGGAGATTAGTTCCGCAGATGAGTTACAACTACAAATTAAATAATCATAAACCCGTTAGTGTGCCAACAAAATACATAAATACACATATAACTTACCTACCAACATTGTGATGTGGAATAGGAAAATATTTATTTATATATATTTTTTTAAATATCATGAAAAAGTTGAAAAACAGCAATACATTAATCACATATGTACTTGAAATTTAATGCATGGTCAGAAAGAGCAAAATATAATCTTATACATTAGGTTACTCCCTAAGAGCCATGATTTTAACATCAGTGAGAATTTTGTTATAGAGCAATTTTCTTTAAATGGAAGTTGAACTCAAGAGCGAGTCGTAGAAGTGACGCGTTATTTACATACTATCTATTGCATTTTTTTAAGTGTTACTTTCACCCTGCAAGGGTGTTCTAGGCCATCATTTCAAATTATGGATTGAAAAGGTGAATTTATATATTAATTTTTTTTGTGCTAATTTCAAAATTATATCGAAGATTGGCATCGTGTTTGGATCGCTACCCGGGAATCGCGTGTTTGATTCCTCGTCTGGCTAAGTAACGTCACAAGCAATATTTTCCGCCTATTGTGGTGGTAGTAGGAGATTTTCAAATATTGTAAGGTTATTCATAATCCGGGAATGTTTGTCTTTCTTTCAAAGTAAAAAACTAGCTGGTTCCCGGAATGCGTTGCTATGCCATTTAACAAAGAAATTGTGTATCCCTGCGTGTCTTTTCCCATTCATCTCGTTCCCTTCCACCTCTTCTTCCTCTCCTGTGTCCCCTTCTCCTCTCGCGTTCCCACTCCGCCTTCTCCACCTTACCTTTCTTCACTCCTCCCCCTCTTACCCCATCCCGCGAACCCCCTTCTTGAGTTCCACACCCCTTCCAGGTTCCCCTCCCCCACCCCAAGTTTCCCTCTCCCCATCCCGCGAATCTCCTACCCGAGATCCTCTCCCACTCAGTTTTTAAACAGCTCGCGTGCCACTTAATTTTTTTATACAAATTTCATAATGCCAGAGCTCACCAGTTGTTCTATACAAACCTTGTCCTGAAAATAACGAACACAAAAAATATATATCCAATTTGCTGCAGTCGTTCTGAAGTAATACGCACACATACATTTCGGCGATTCAATTTTATTTATTTGGAAGAAGAAGATAGAAGATATAAGACAGAAGACAGAAGACAGAAGACAGAAGACAGAAGACAGAAGACAGAAGACAGAAGACAGAAGACAGAAGACAGAAGACAGAAGACAGAAGACAGAAGACAGAAGACAGAAGACAGAAGACAGAAGACAGAAGACAGAAGACAGAAGACAGAAGACAGAAGACAGAAGACAGAAGACAGAAGACAGAAGACAGAAGACAGAAGACAGAAGACAGAAGACAGAAGACAGAAGACAGAAGACAGAAGACAGAAGACAGAAGACAGAAGACAGAAGACAGAAGACAGAAGACAGAAGATAGGAAATAGAAGATAGGAAATAGAAGATAGATAAATTAAAATTCGAATCGAGTTCAGTCATTAGAAGAGTTAGAAGATATGATAATAATAAGATACTATCCCATCTTGGAATCGAACGCAAGAGCTTATCCTTGCCGGGCGGTTCTCTACTACTGAGATAATTTTGTTACATATTTTAATTTTGATATTTTTGTGCATAGGAACATAAAAACTATTTACTTTTACAGTGCCAAATTTGCCACAAACGTGCGGCCAGCCTGCCTGCATATTGGCAACCCTGTCAATGACGAAAAAATCATCGCCACCGGTTGGGGGACTACTGCTTCGAGGGGACCAAAGAGTCATGCCCTACTAAAGGTAAGTCTGCTTATACAAAGGTCCGTAAACTCATAGTGCCTACAAGCTGGAAGTTTGTTCTGGCTCTATGTGTCCATGTTTCCAGGCCATACAGGAATATGGAGTAAATCAAAGCCCAGACGAGTCTCATCTTGGTAGTCCTCGTTATGCCTCTGTTACTCCATATCTCTTGCATTTTACTCATGGCGCCTTTGTCTTGCAAATTCTTTTTTTCACTTCTGCTTCAAAACCTCCTTCGTTACTTATAGACAGGCCTAGGTATACAACGTCTTTCACCGTTTCTAAGTCTGTGAGAGCAATATTTGTTCTTGCAAAGGCGTTTACTCTATCGATCATCATTAGTTTTGTTTTGGCCTTGTTGATCAGTAGACCTAAATTACGGCTTTCTTCCTCCATTTTAGTGAGAGGCGATAAGGGTAGTGTCATTTATTTATTTGTAAGAAACAAACAGCTTTTACATAGTACATGTACAGTGATAAATATACAACTGAACTGGAGTCAAGCCACAGAAGTACATCGAAAATGAAGTTTTATTATATTATAATTAATTTTGGGTTATAGGAAGGGGAGAGGAAGAGGAATAAAGGAAAAGGATAGGAGATGTTCCCGATATATTCTATATTCTCATTTTAATAATCGATCGTACGCGTTACTTCATATCGATATTTCTTTAGTTTGTTAGTAAAAATGTCAATGCTGTGAAATTTTATATTATATTGTGCACATACACGAGAAATTGGGGAGTTTTTTCTAATGTTTGTTCTACAAGAGGGTAAATAAAATAAATCGGATTACCGGGTTGATCTTGACGGAATATGAAAATTTATTAAATTGGTAACTTCTGGTGAGTCAAAAATACGTCGTGTTTGGAGGGATTTGAAATTGTGAAATTTAATGGATTCGGTATAATTTGGGTAATTCGGTATAATTTGGGTAAATTTTTGGTAATTTGAATTGATAATTTATGTGTTTGATTTTTTTTAATTCTTTTCATTTTTTCAATATGGACTTGGTATAAAGGAGTCCAGATCGGTGTACAGTGTTCCAAGTGCGGGCAAATATATGAGGTGTAAAGGGAATATAGATTGTTTGTGTTGTGGAAGGGTTTTGCTATACGAATTAAACATCCCAGCATTTTATTGGCTTTGTTAATTACTTCATCAGTGTGTTGAATAGATGTTGGAAAGTTTAATTTGACATACAGTGTTACCCCAAGGTCCCTGATATATTTTACTTCATTGATTTGTCTGCCGTTCAATGTGTATACAAAGGAATTTTAATTACGTGTAAATGTTAATTTATTGCATTTTGAGATGTTAATAACAAGTCTGTTTAATTCGCAATAGACAAAAAGACGATTGAGGTCTTCTTGGAGTTAAATGCAGTGATTGATTGATTTAATAACTAAGTATATTTTTTTATCATCTGCATACGCTAGGTAATTAGTTTGTAAAAACATTTGTAAATATCATATATTTGCACATTAAATAATAATGGGCCTAAATGAGAACCTTGGGGTACACCGGAGGGCACAGAAAAGAAGCAGGACTTTGTTCCCTCAATTGAGACACTTTGAAGTCTACTCCAAAGGTATGAAGTGAGCCACCGGAGTAAGTCACCATGGATGCCTAATGGTTTTAATTTTTGAATAAGTATGAAATGGTTTACCTTTTCGAAGGCGTTAGAGCAATCAGTGTAGATTTTTTTTATTTTTTTTTATTGATCTGTATACGTGATGTTTACAATATATTATTCGATGCCTGTCTCGCCAGGGTATACCTGTGTTGAGACAGGCGTAGAGGTACATAATTACATATCATATATAAGAGTAATATAATTAACAATTAAACATAAAGATGATTGAAAGTGTGGGTAAATCACATAAAGAGAGTTTTCTTATAAATGAGGGAAGAGATACAGTACCTACAGTAGTAAATCCTGTCAAATCTATTTATGGATTTAGATTATTTAGGATTTTATAATTTTAATTTGTTTTATATGGGTAAGGACGTATGTAGATTACATCTACTTGGTTTCTATTGTTCATATTGCTCGTTAAATATTCCGTAAAATTTAACAAATTTGTTAGTACTGATCTTTTTTGAAGAAATCCGTGTTGTTGGCTTTGTATATTGCGAACAATTATTGTGTAAATTTGATCGTAGAGAATACGTTCAAAAAGTTTACTAAATACCGTGAGTATTGAGATTGGGCGGTAATTTTCAATATCAATTTTTGAGCCGGTTTTATGAATAGGGATTATAATTGCTTCTTTAAATTCATCTGCACATCAGAGATTTTTTTAAATATTATTTTAAGATAATAAAAGAATATTAAAATTATTATGGTGACCAATGAGATATCCCTTGCCCAATCAGTATAAATTGCAAAAGTTTTAGTTGTTAATCAACTTTTTTTATTACATATTTTATGTGTTCTGCATTCGAAAGCTGAGTTTTATTTTGAAATATATAAGTGATATTACAGAAACTAGAATTGCTATTCTAATATTACTATAAGTTAAAAACCCGTTCCTTGCTGCTGGGTCCTGCGGACAGCTTTAGGCTCGGCTTCGCCCAGTTTGAGTGTTAGTGACCATTTTATAAATCCGATAGGAACTGGCTCCAAAAAAAGCCGGTTCCTCCGATCCACTGTGATCCAGTGACAGCTAGTCACCGGTACAAGGTAACCGCGACAGGCAATTACGTTATATGTAATATATAGCCGCGTTATACTTTTATGCACAACTCTAAGTAATTTTTTTTTTTTTTTTTTTTAAATCATACACAGTACATTAGAATACAGGTTATAATAATTTACAAGTTCTAAATTATTACATGGACATGTACATGAACGGGTCTTAAAACTTTATTTGGGAATGAATGAGTAATTATATTAAAAAGGAAGAAAAGGGGGGGGGGAGATAAAGCGACATTTTAAAATCCGTTTTACCGTCAATCTTTTCAAATCCGGAGAGTTACTCAAATACTACAAATTCATAGTAATTTCACCTAGGGGGGGCAGGTCCTCTTGCGACCTGCTAAGTAAAATGGCGCCACCCTTTGATGAATTCTTGAATTCCTAACCGAATTACAAAAGCAGCTTTTTTAGTTTTTTTTTTTTTTTTTAAATTTTTATTTATTCATTACATACAAAATAGGGTTACATCATAAGTGGACACATTTATAAAAGTGGATTTTTCGACCACCATGTTAGGCTGATGCCCGTGTTATGGTGGTCGATTAATAATATAGATGGCAGCACTTCCGTTTGTATATATTTATGAATCGAGTAAATGTTCGATGTAAATGTTTAGAAATACTATTGTAATATTTTTTACAATAACTCCATACAGGAGGCCCTGAGGAAAATAATTTCGCATCTGAGATGTCGTGCGGAGGGTCTTTTTGAGGCGAGGAAGAAATTAAAATTGGTCTTCAAGAGACCCATGTTGCAGGAAGGAGGAAACACATAGGCCGGCAAATCTTTCCACAACCGAGCTATTGAACTTAAGAAAGAGTCGAAGAAGCGAACTGTTCTCATGTAACAAATTTCAACCGTATACATATGTTAGTTGTAAAAAAAAATTAACGGCGTGCTGGATATTTAAAAAAAATAACTATTTATATAACATTGTAGGGGTTAAGAATTGAACCACAACATATTTGGTCATTTTTATTGTATAAAACCTACCCTTACTCAATTCGGGAAAGTCATAGACATACAAATAGATCGACCAGAACATACAAATGAGGGGTAAAAACTAACTATGGTGGGGCGAAGAGAGGGACGATGACTGTGATTCGCCAATAAATCAATCTAACAGTATATAGGCATCTCGCAATATATAATATGACCATTTAGTTCTTAAAAGTAAAATCTGCTTTTGAATGAATAGACCTTTTTACATGGGAGCGCGAATCGCTCGCCACGATATGAACAAATATGTGAAGTCCAAATACAAGTAAATTTTCACTTATTTTCGGAGTGAAAAATTTTGTTGCCGTATTTAGTAAAGGCACTTTTACAAATGCTTCAAAACTTACTTACCTCAGTAAACAGCGGCTTTGTGTTTCACGTCGCCATGTATCTTGATGTGATAGTATGTGTTATCATATTATATAATCTGAATAAGCCTAAAATAATGCTTGCCTTAGGAATGTAATACGAAAGTTGGGTTTATTATCTTTTTCACTTCTATTTTTACATGTTTTCATACTACAAGTCACCATTTTTGCCGTGATATTTCGTAAAATGTACCGATGAGAGCTCGACACTGGTCCGGACAAGAATGATGACGTCACATTTTTTAGATTCACGCGAGGCTCTCGCAAGCCCAGCCGGTTCCGATAAAATGGTTCCAATGGGAGGGGGAAATAATACGCCTTTATCACTTAGGGCAGATCCATCTATTTGTTTGTCCATGGGGAAAGTCTATCAATTTGGATGTCTATGTTTGTCAAGGAACCCACTTTTACTTTACTGTCTGATGTTTCAGGTAACATTGGAGAAGTTCGGTTATGAGGAATGCTCTGCTAAGAACCCAATTACCCGAAGGTCCAAAGATGGAGTGAGGGACGCCACACAGTTCTGTGCCGGTCATCACACTGAGGTTAAGGACGCCTGCCAGGTATTTTTTGAAAAAAAAAACTTCATTTTTACCATTTCCATACGCAATTTCAACAGCTTGTTTAATAAAACATTTCTATCAAAAAATAATTATTACGTTACTCGATTCCAACGTTTGAAATATTTGTTTTATTTGTAATCAATTTTAGTTTATTTTTCTCCAGACAAATTTATATAAACTTTATTTAAATCATTCAATATGATGATTTCGTCTGCAAATAATGATATTTTAGAATATTTCAGCATTGACAACCTCCGTAGTCCAGTGGCTAAGACTCTTGACTCCCAATCCGGAGGTCGCGGGTTCGAACCCGGCGTGCGCAAATAAATTTTATTTGATTAATTTGTGTTATTTCACAATTAATTCATTTAAAATAATATATAGTATATTTGCGGCACGTTCCAGAGTGGAAGATACTATCAGTATCGCCCTGGTGTAAGACCACCATTCAGAATTGAAACGTTGCTTGAAAATGGCTTTAGCCGTGTTTGGTGACCAGATCTGAATAGCCAGGTACTTGCCAACCTTCCTCTTCCCCACTTCCTTCCCCTCCCCACTACCTTCAGCCTCACAACATACCCCAATTGGGGATGCCATAGTCTCACTGGCTCCAGACGGGAGCAATTGAGATTCTTGTGCGGTATTCACTGTAAAAAAAAAAAAAAAAAATTTTAACAATACCGCTAATGTACATTACAAATATTGACCGGTCAGTGGTTGAGTAGGCATAGCGCTTGGGTTCCACCCGGGCGTCGAATGTTCGATTCCTCTGCTGGCTAAGTCCTCCATCACAACACAAGCAACATTTTCGGCTTTCTGTGTTGGTAGTAGGAGATTTTCAAACATTTTTGGGTTTTTCGTAACCCGGGAATGTTCGTCTTTCTTTAAAATATATATATATTATAGGTCCAAGAACAGACCCTTGTGGTACGCCCAAGGATATATTAATTGGTTCCGCCGAGATAATTTTTTTTTCGTATTTCAAGAAATTTCTGAGCCTTTAGTTATATTATTATTTGAGCTTATTTTAAAAGTATTCAACAATGTGTGAGAAATGTAAAAATAACCCACACCGCGCCCTTGACTTCATTTTACACTAAAAGTTGCTTTAAAAATTATTAGACTCTTTTGAATTCCGTCTGTAAATTTGTTTGTAAGTTCCGTTACCGTTTCAAGATGGTGACCATTCCATTATATATATATATATATATATTATGGTACCTACCTGCCTAAGGAAGGTTTGAAAAAAATATTGTCAATAAGATGGTGGCGTTTTTCTGGACAAATTGTGTAATTCCATTTTTTAAATTAAAAAAAAAAATGTTACATAAAATATATGTTTGACAATTAATTACCTACTAACGAATCTTGCGTTTGTCCAGTTTTTAGGGGTGAGGTTTTTATTTCTTCCAATTCGACTCAATTTATTGTTTTAAAAATGTTCATTTTATTGCATTTTTAAATACATTTGTGAAAGAGAATTTTATATTAAAATAAACAATATTAGTAATAATAGAGCTTGCCCTTTAAAGGTAGCTTATTTGATATGTCGATCCGAATTGATTCTGTTCAACAGCAAGATTGATCTCCCCACTGGCATGAACATTGAACAAGTTGGTCCTGCAGGCTAGGAGATTAATTCTGGAACGTAAAAATGAATGCTCTCCATGAAAGCCGAGTTTTCAAAGCATCCACGAATCATTTTAAAGAAATATGTAGCAATGTGTACATCCCTTCTGACCCATTCCGAGCATACCAAAAAGAAAATCGTTACGATAGAGCCACGGGTAATAGTAACCGTACGGCCCCGCGTAGATAAATCTCAGAAATTTCTTCTGAACTGTCTCCAGCGAGGAAATTCTTTCCTTGGTACGGATTCCAAATTACCGACCCATTTTCAAGTCAACTCCTTACTTCTTCTTGGTGTGCCCTATCACGTTCCCCCGACGTTCGCAATCACTCTGGAAAATGTATCTCTATCTTGCGCTGATATAGCTCCCCGGAATAGCTCCTCCACACTTCTAATTCCGGTCCACTCATACATTTCGCAGCCAAGACATTTGTCTTCTACCAGGCCCTCGTCGACCCTCTATCTTGCCTTTCAATATTAATTGGGGCAAGTGATACTTCTCCCCTCAAAGAAAACCCAGATATGAAATTTTCCTCACTTTTGTTAATATAAGCAGTTGTCTATCTGCTCTAGCCTGAGAATTTCTGTGTTGGTGATCATGTTGGTCCATGGGACCTTGAGCATTCTCCAGTGAAGCCCCATTGCAAAAGCCTCTAACCTGTTCATGGTATTTTCTTTCAAGGTCCATGTCTCACTAACAAACATTTTAAC
The DNA here is from genome assembly GCA_917563855.2 of Limnephilus lunatus. Classification (NCBI taxonomy): domain Eukaryota; kingdom Metazoa; phylum Arthropoda; class Insecta; order Trichoptera; family Limnephilidae; genus Limnephilus; species Limnephilus lunatus. Next base: position 23,723,044 of record OU830595.1, on the reverse strand, counting down.
ATTTTCTGCCTTAGTTTAACTTAATATTGCCATTCCTTACTAAGGATTTGAATGAGGTCTGTTACTGTTCACGTACTTATATTTTATGCATAACACAATTTTTTTTTGTTCTTCTAGGGCGATTCGGGTGGCCCTCTACAGATCTACAACGACGTGGCCGTGGAATGCACCTATCTGGTTGTAGCTGTCACCTCCAACGGAAAGACTTGTGGTGTTCCTGAACAGCCCGCCATGTACACACGCGTGTCGGCCTTCGTACCGTGGATAGAGCAGATTGTCTGGCCTAACGGAATTTAAACACGATTGATAAAACTTTGTGCAGCCTCCATGGCATTAAATAAGTTTCGTTTAACTGTCAATATTCACATATTTTTTTAATAATGTCATTCATTATTCAAAATTACTGGCTTTTTTAATGAACATATTATGATCTATTGAAGCTGTTAGTTTTGAAAAAGTCGTATAAGCGACTCATGGACTTAAATAATGCATCTAAGACGCAACACTATTATTCCATTCGATCTTTGAGAAACGATGGTGGTTGAAATATAACTAAAGACCTCATTAACTAATTGACTCCCGTTCAGTGTCAAAAAAGTAAATGCGGACTGCTAATGCATATTTAGGTTAGTATTTCAATTCAATACTACCTAATTATTCATATTTTAAATTGTAATTGATTGAAGTTTCGGAACGTGGATTCGTTGACAAGATCAGTCAGCGTTGTCAGCATATATCGATTTCTTATTTATACTTTATCAATATCGGTTCGGCTGTCAACAGTGTAACCGTGCTCGGTATATCGATATAAAATTGTCGGAAGTTACGCCTATCGATCCGATATTGGAAAATTATCGATTTCTCCGTACTTGACCACTAGGTGGGCATCAATTCAATCTTCAATTTTCTTACACTAGCTTAATCAATAATCGATAGCTTATATATAGCCTTCACACTCTTGATAAAGGACATAGTCTGGACCAACTGTATCTAATACCAGTAGAACTCTTCACTCCAACAATGGGCCTGTTCACTCAAAAATGCACACCGGAGTGTAGGACTCGACTTTTAATTCAAGAAACATTTAAACTTTTACTTGAACATTGATTAGAAGTTCAACCCACAATTTCTGGAATAGAAAAATTGTTTTTCCACATTTAAAATCTTACCTCAAACAATGGTCTGTAATAATGTACACCAAAGTGTAGGACTAAAGGGTTTTTTGTAAAATAATTAACAATTCATAAAATATTTCGAGCAAATTTTCACATTCTGTGAAGTTCCAATTGACTACGATCACATGTGCTCAAATAACACGTGCTTGAATTACACTTTCTAAAATTACATGTGCTTAAATTACACATGTCTAAATTACATGAGCTTAAATTAAGCATTCGAAATTAGGGGTGCTTAAATGACGCATGCAAAATTACACAAACCAAAATTACTAAATACAAGTGTTATAATTAAACGTGATATAATTACACATGCCGAAATTACACGTGCTTAAATTAAACAAGCATAATTAGACGAGCTCAAATGACGCCTGCAAAATTACACAAACTGTAATTGGTAAATACAAATGTTATAATTACACGCCATATAATTACACATACCTAAATTACACAAACTAAAATTGGTAAATACAAATGTTATAATTATACGCGATATAATTACACATTCCTTAATTACACGTACTAAAATTACACGTGCTTAAATTAAACATGCAAAAATAGACGTGCTTAAATGACGCATGCAAACTTACACAAACTAAATTTACACGTGATAAAATTATAAGTGTTATAATTACACATGATTTAATTACACATGCCTAAATTACACATACTAAAATTACAAGTGCTTAAATTACATATGTTTAATTACATATGTTTGTAAGACTCACGAAAAATCTTCTGACATCTCTTATATTTTGCCATGACACTTTTTTTATTAAACTGATTGTATTCTATATGTTTGAATAATTTTGTAATAATAATTTTATTATTAATTGGATGAAAACGATTGTTTTGCTGTGTTCAATAAAAAGTCTATTTTTTTGTAACACGTGTTTTATTCCAATCTAAATATTATCATTATCATTATCATCATTACATAGTATAAAATGAAATCGCTCAAAATATATGTGCTCTTAGATCTTTTAAATTACGCAACGGATTTTCATGCTGTTTTCACCAATAGATAGAGTGATTCAAGAGGAAGGTTTATATGTATAAACCATGCTTATTATGTAGAGAAAAGCCGAGAAATTCAAATGTTCAATTTAGGCAGCGGGCAGCGGGCAGCTGGCAAGCGGGTGGTGTGGATTTTATAAGGGTTGGGTAATGGCGTTGTGTTTTGTAAGCCACAGCAACGTGTTGCCAGGTCTGCTAGTACAAAAATAATAAAGTTATTGTCACAACTCGAAAAACTGCTGATTGTATACTGTAAAGACATCACCAGCTGCGTGATTGGGTGACGTCCTGAGAGTGGTAAAGGAGGGAGCTGTGGAAAAGGATCTGTTATGATCGTTGATGAATTACGTTTGGATGAGATACGCAGCGTAAATGTATATATCCGAGTTTATAGGTTGTTAAGGAACGTACTTGACTTATAAAACCAGTGATTCCTGACTGGTTGAGGGAGACCTTTTGACGTCTTTAGCCGAACTCTCTTCGCCTTGCACCGCAGTGGGAGGGATAGATTCATACGCCCGACACATTTACCCCCTTTTCTACCCCTTATACCTTTTTTCCATAAAAATACCATCCACACAGCAACTCCTAATATGACATGTTCTTTGAGAGTTTTTCCTCGGGCCTAATGGCCTGGAACTGTCAATGATTCAATGAGTTATACAAATTCATAAAATCTTATAAGACATGTTTCTGTGAAATATTTGTAAAGTGATTCTTCATATGTTTGTGTCTGTATGTTGCTTCTGAGAAATTTTTTGTAAATTTTTTATTCATACATTGTGTCCACATATTGGGTCAAGTTGGGTTTAACTTCTCAAAAGTACCAATTGGCGATCCCTTAATGAGTTTTGAAAACTCATGGGAGTGCAACTTCGTTGTATGTTTTTAATAATAAAAAAAAAAATATTAAAAAAACTAATGAAAAAAATATATTTTTCTAATGCAGTGGCGTAGCAAGGGGTGTCGGCCGCCCGGGCGGAGGAAAATTTCGCCGCCCCCTTATTTGGGTACTTCAAGCGCCGGGGGGGGGGGGGTATGAGAGAATCCTATTGTGTGACCTATTTATATACCAGCCGATTTTTTTATTAATCACATTTTACGAGTATTCTTCCAACGAAAATCATGTTTATAAATTCTACTACAAAATTTATAACTGCTGTCGGAAATCGTTAATGGTATCAATGTAAGAGGATTTCGCATCTCGAACGTTTATACCGTGTTTAGAACGCAAGGCAGGTTTTAACTTCCGATTGATTCTGCGGTAGAGTTGCCAGATAATAGTTACACACGGAAATTGTACATTCTGAACACAATAAGATAATGTTTTCCTTTGAAATGTGTCAGCAGATGACACGAGAAGAGAAATTTTACATTAGCTGCCTTTATACAGTCGCTCTGTCGCGCGTGAAACAGCAATAGTGCGCGAAAGAATGCGCGTGTAAAGATGAGGGATTCGGAAGGGATAGACCGTGCGATTGCGTTCATCAGTATTTGACGCAATCGCGTGGTTCGAGGTTGCTTTACACGTACAGTTCTTTCGCGCACGCAAGATGGCGGACATACGCACGTGGAGTAAAGAATTAATAATAGAGTTACTTGAGTTATATAAGTCTTTTCCTTGCCCATGGAAAATTAAGTCGGAACATTATAAAAACAAAAATCTTAAGGAGGAAGCTTACATCAAAATAATCGACTTTTGTAAAGAGAAAGGATTTCCTGATGCCAATCGAGATTTTGTGGTCAAAAAACTACAAAGTCTAAGAGGCTCTTTTCGAAAGGAACTAAAGAAAGTTCAAAACAGCCACCGCAGTGGAAAAGGAACAGATGAAGTGTACAAATCGTCGCTTTGGTACTATGATCATTTGCTGTTCACTAAGGACCAAGAACTACCTACTGACAGTATATCTAACATTGAGGATGATCCAGTTGATGAAAACAGAGCTGTTGAGGAAAATATTATTTCGACCAACGAAGGCGGAATAACAGAAAGTGGCGTTGGTGAAATTGGACAGCAAACTCAAGTCGTAAGTAAATTTAATTTATTTTTATTTATTATTATTATACATTTAAATATATCCAATAGTACAGTTAAAACATTTTGACCGTTTAAGAACTCACGTTACTTAACCCTATTGGTTGTCGCACACAAAGACACACACACACGCAACTTTAAGAGAAGGTCCGACAACCTTTACATTATATTTTCTGTTTTTAAGTTCTTCCACTATTAACCATACGATCTTGCCACTCAACACTCCCATCTGTATTAAAGTATGTTTTATATTGTTCTCTGTTTCGTTTAGCTTCCGAAGTGATCTGTGTGTGGGGACGTCTTTGAAGATTGATCAATGGAACAGAATTTTGTTGAGAGTCTGTAGTAATCTCGTCTCGTGGGTAATTAGAAATAGGATATGTGTTACTGCGTTTACACAAAAAATTGTGTAAAGTGCAAATAGCAAGGACGACATACTTTTGTGGTTTTTTATATTTATTGCTGTTTGTAATACCCTAAATCTAGCTGAAATGATTCCAAATGCATTTTCAACTACGTTACGGGCCCTTGACAGTCTGTAATTATAAATCCTTTTTTCGTAATCTAGTTCTCTCTGAGAATATGGTTTGAGAAAATTAGGTTCTAATCCAAACGCTTCATCACCCAGAAAGAAAAGTTCAAGTTATTTACGGTATCACAATTTTCTGGAAAATTGAGATCGCCCATTTGCAGTTTATGATAAAATTCTGTTTGCTCTAAGACTCCTCCATCGGATACTCTTCCATTTTTACCCACGTCAACATAAAGAAACTCATAGTTTGGACCAACTAAAGCCATCAATACGATGCTATAGAAGTGTTTGTAATTATAGTACACAGCTCCAGAACCCGGCAAAGGCACAATGCGAATGTGCTTGCCATCCATGGCACCTCCGCAGTTGATGAATTGCCAATTCACTTCAAATTCTTTTGCTATCTTGATCCATTCTTCCTTCGTAGACTGCATCTGAAAATGAAATTATAATATTTTTTTGTCTTATATTTTTAGAATGATGCTGCTCCTACTGGATGGGACTCGACACCGCGTAGAAATAAAAGAAAAGCTACAAACAACTACCAGACCGAATTCTTTAAAGTCTGTGCAGATACTCTCAAATCAAATAGCAAGGAGTTTTCGGAGTTCGAATTCGCCGGAATGAATATGGCCAAAAAATTAACTAAAATGGATCCGGTGCAGGCAATTTATGCGGAATCCTTAATAAATAATATTTTACGCAAAGGGTTGCTGAAAAAGTTGACGGAAGAAACTGACATATGCGACAATTATTGTAATAAGACCATTCGAACACCGTCTTCTGCTGACTTGCACAGGACTTCATCGATTAGTTCAGACGTATCACAGTCTATATTAGAAGGCATCTACCAAAATCAGGAAGAAACAAGCCTGAGAACTTTTTACGAATCTTCTACTGATACGTACCAATGACAATCTGATATGTATCTCAAATGAATCACAATTAATCTCAATAAAAAATACTATGTAAAACTATAATTTGGATGATGATTAAAGATATACAGGACTGATTATTTAGATTTTTATTTATAACAATAATAAAGTTACTTACCTTTAAATAATCCACCCTTAAACATTCATAAATAGCTCGACACGTTTCTGGTATTATTGAAGAAAGAGATGGAGCAGATATACCGGTACTGAATTTCAAATCTTCAAATGAGCGTCCTGTGGCGAGATATCGAAGAGTTGCTGCTAATCGTGCTTCTGCACTAATACTCTCTCTCATAATGGTGTCTTGCCTTGATATTTTATGTTTGATTTTATCTAACAACATACTAAATAACTGATCATCCATACGCAAATAATTCTTGAAATCGTCCGGATAATTTTCACGTAATTCTTCAATCAGTGGCATATGAAAATATTGCTGTCTGTATTTCTTAACCCATACAGATCGTTTCTTCTTCTTTTTGAGTAGGCTAACACCAGCAAATATCATGACTTGTGCCATGATATTTCTTTTTCTTCTATCCATTTTGCTCCGTCGCACTATACTGAGTGTACGCGAACTTGAGTAAAACTTTGTAAATTGCACACACTCCAACACGCGCCAGTTCCACGCGGTCTATCGCGCATGATTAGTCTTTACACGTTCGCTCTTTCCGTTCACATGTAAGGTACACTAACAAAAAGTGATCGCGCACGATTGCGCGCACAGGCTTACCAATACGCAATCCTGTACGCTCCTGAGAATGCGCGATAGAGCGACTGTATAAAGGCAGCTATTCTGAACATAAAAAAACTGATTTAAATTTTATCTGTATGCGGCGAATTAAAACTACACTTAGAACATGAAAATGGGTTCTCTTTGATTCTGGCAACACAGACACAGTCTTCAACTAGAATTTCATAAATGCACTTCGAATAAGAGAATGTTTTCCTTTGAAATGTGTCAGCAGATGAATCCAAAATTGGAAATTTACATTCTCAACACAAAATTGGATAAAATTAAGTCTGTATGCGGCGTATTAAAAGTACACTCAGAACATGAAAATGGTTTTTCTTGATTCTGGCAGCACATACAGTGGCTGCAAATAGATTTTTTTAACAGCACTTCGAAAAAGATAATGTTTTCCTTCAAACTGTATTTCAATGGTGGAGCGTGTGGGGAGTACCTAAAGTAAGTTTTTTTTTTAAATGTATAATAATTATTAGAAAATGTACTACGATCCTTTTTACGAATCCAACTCATTCTTTTATTATTTATTATAAATGTCAATATTTTTTTTAAGCTGCAAAGTTCGTAATCTGTAAGAAAACCTACGTATATTATGAGAGAAATACTAATTAAAGCTAGAAACTCGCAAACAAATTCACTCTTCATTAAAACCAGAATTGTGTTCAGAATGTTGAAATTTGACCGGTCAGTGGTTGAGTGGGCACAGCGCTTGGGTCCCACCCGAGCGTCGCGTGTTCGATTCTTCGGCTGGCTAAGTCCTCCATCACAACACAAGCAACATTTTCGGCTTTCTGTGGTGGAAGTAGGAGATTTTCAAACATTGTTGGGTTATTCGTAACCCGGGAATGTTTGTCTTTCTTTAAAAAAAAAATGTAACGATTGAATTTCAGTTGTGTATTCATCCGCTGATACATTTCGAATGAGACCATTATTTTATTCGAAGTGCATTGGAGGTTATTCACCATATACCCGCCCCTCTACTAGACCTAGAAACTAGACCTCCCTCACTCGAAGTGCAGTTATAAAATTCTAGTTGCAGATGTACCTATGGGCTGCGTCTATGTACCTATGAGCTGCCAGAATCAAAGAGAAACCATTTTTATATTCTGAGAATAGTTTTGATTCAGATTTAATTTAACTCGTCTAATCATAGAGACGCAAATTTTCCCACACATTTAATTTTAAAATAAAATTGTATGAATGCGATAAAAAGTGAAGAGACAGTTTTATTAAAAAAAGTTAAGAACAGGAATTTGTAATTAAAATTTTAAGTTTATTCTATTTTAAGAACTGAGGGAGCAGACTCCGGATCGGCAGAGATGGGTAGTGAAATGAAAGGCGTCAGTCGATGTGGTGAGTCAGTCGTTTATTGAAGAACTACGTAGCGATTACACTCCGGTAAATTTGGAGTGGCGTAACAGAGTGCAGACAGTAGCGATGTTGATGAGGCACGTAGGTGATGAGTGATGAAGGTCGATGATGCAGTGGTGGAGCAGACCTTGAGTCTGCATGTCGCCAGCATGTAGTTCCGCACCGTTGTGGTGGTATACACCGTGGTGGTGGTTGCGCAGGCATACCCTAGTGAGACTGGCATTGAATAATATAATATAAACAAACCTTATAGAGATAAATAAATAAAACAAAAAAATATTATTTCTCTCATAACATGCGTACGGTTTTCTTACGAATTACGAAATTTGCAGCTTAAAAAAATATAATTATTGACATTTATAATAAATAATAAAAGAAAGAGTTGGATTCGCAAACGAAAGAATCGTAGAACATTTTCAAATAATTATTATACATATAAAAAAAATAACTTACCGTACTCCTAATGATAATAATTATGTTTCTCTCTAATAATTTATAAACATTATTGCTGTGAAAATTTACCGCCCCCCTTAAAAGTGCGGCCCGGGACGGGCCGACTCCCCCCCCCCCCCCACGCTACGCCACAGGTCTAGTGGAAACCTTTCCTGGGTCTAATGAAAAAAAAAATGTCCCTAGGAATATATATTATGTTATTTGTTAGATTAAATAAAGCATCATCTGTAATAAGACCTGATTTAAATCCATATTGGTTTGGCGACAAAAGTGTATTAGATTCTAGAAACTCTAAAACTTGTGTCTTTATATTTTTTTCTTATATATTTGCAAATTGGCGTATCACCGATAATTGTCTAATTTAGAGATCGATTTGGTTTTATTTATCGGTACAACATTTCAGAGTTAAAATGCGTTTGGTTTTTAATAGTCCAAGAGCCCGTGACGATCAGACCTTCGTTATTTTATAAAACCTGAAAATTTCTCTGTGTATGTTTCGAATACAGGTAAAGACGATCCCCGACTATGAAGTTTGAATCACCGTGGTTTGAAAGATATATTATCAATTAATTATAATTGTATTTACGTTAAAGTATAAAAGCTGAATTCTATATATGTTATTTGAGGAACTATCAACATATGTTTTCTCAGTAATCCGACAGTTTCGATGGTTCCTTCACCTTGTCAGACACATTAAAAGTCGTCCGTAGGTGCAAGCGCAATATATATGTACATGCAAGCTGGTGGGAGTAAAATAGTGCGAAATTTCGACGCAAGCAGACTACTACCTTGTAAAAGTGCGAGCAAAATGCTCTTGAAATTGTAGTGCAATTTAATATACATTTGCAAACTGCTGTCTTTCAAGGCCACCGTGATCCAAACTTCATCGTCGGGGATCGTCTTTACCAATATTGGGGACATGCACAGGGAAAATTTCAGTTCTTATAAAATAACGAAGGTCTTATCGTCACGGGCTCTTGCTCTATAAAAGCAGGAATTAAAAATGTGCTGCAAATGCATGGAAATGTGTTATATAATAGAATAGATGATACAGCCGAATTCGGCATAAACAAAGTTAAACAGTGGCTAGATAGTAATCTCCTCACTCTAAACTCGGATAAAACGAAATTTATCTGCTTCAGTTCAACTCAAGCGGATCAACAACAAGAAATCCTTAACATTAGAATACACCATTGCAACGACATTATTACATGTAAATGCAATACCTTAGAATGTATGGACAATATAAGATACCTAGGAATTATCATTGATAAATTTCTGAGATGGGACAAATATATAGCCTTTACTTCCACAATGGTCAGGAAACTTACACATCTGTTCATAGCAATAAGAAATATTCTATGCGTAAATGATTTGAAACGAATTTACTTTGCAATGTGTAATTCCATATTAGACTATGCTTCCTTAGGTTGGGGCGGTTGTGCTAAAACTATACTCGATCCCTTAGCTAAATCCCAGAAATCGCTTATAAGAGTCATACTGAAAAAACCTTTCAGGTACCCCAGCGATTCATTGTTCGCAGAGTTTCGTGTTCTTGATGTAAGACAATTATACATTAGGAAAATCATATTACACACTCAAAAACAGAGGCACCTCTACGCTTCCGTAAACCACTGTCATAATACAAGACATGCAAAAAAAACCCAATAGTTCCGCCCACCACTTCCTCATCTTTAGCACAGAGACAATTCTTATACTTAGGCCCTAAATTGCTCAATCTCATACCTGATGCATGGAAGGCAATGAGTACTAATATTCTGCGTATGCAGGTAACTAATTGGCTTCTGGTCTTGGGGAGAGCTGAATGCGATAATATGCTAAACAACAGTAATTGAATTGTAATTTTTGTTTTTCTTTACATTTTAATTTATATTAGTATTATATTAGCATTACAGTAACTGTATTTTTACATAAAGTAAGTTCGAAAATTGCTCAATTCTTCGTGATATTTTTCCTTAAAGGAAAAGTTCCTTTTTTACTTTCATTTTTATTTTTCATTTTCTTGTTTTATCTATTAACATTTTTTTAGTTTATTATGTCAGCTAAACAATAGCAAAAAAATGTCGTGATATAACTGAAAGTATACTAGATTATGAATATATATGTGTGTGTTGTTTTGCCAACAATTTCTTCATTCATTTTCATTTTCGGGTTCATTTTTCTTGTTTTATAGATAAAACAAGAGGGATGAATTTGAGAGTGAGGGTGAGTGGGGGGATTGTTGGTAGAATAATACATACATAATATTTCTTTAGTTTATTATGTCAGCTAAACAATAGTAAAAAATGTCGTGGTATAACTGAAAGTATTCTAGAATATGAATATACATATGTATTATTTTACCAACAGAATAGTCAACACTATAATTTACTATAATTTACATGTAAAAACATTATCATACTGGAATGTCCTAAAACGGGCCATTGCCTAGTTGGACATTTTAAGTTCATTATATTGTATTATGTAATATTTACAAACAATAAATAAATAAATAAAAATAAATAAAGTTAAATTCATCTGGACCATTGGCAGTATTTGTGTTAAGATGATTAATGTGTTTGATAATACAATTACGAAACAAGACATAGATATTAACACCTGACCAAGAAGACAAATACTACCTATGAACAAAGACAATACCGTAATCTGGCTCCAAATTTTTAAAATTTAATTGACAAAGCCATTGAAGATATTCACGTGACAAAAAATGCAAATCTAAAACACAAAATTCACATATGTGTAGTCAACAAAGGAATTGTGTACTGCGGACAGATAACTTCTACAATATAAGAACCCACTCAACGCCTGTATCTTTTCTCTTTTCCTATCAATTATTTTTATTTATTTCTTTCATATTTTTTTTATTCCTCTCATCGTTTTATTTTTCTTTTCTTTTTGTTTTCCTTCATTATTTTTATCTATTTAAATTAAATTAAAATGTTTTATCTTCCAAGACAGACATTCCTGCCACCTATGAGCAGGCACAACCTAGTGAGGTGATATATACCAACAAAATGTATTTGTACATTTTGCAATACTGTCTTGATTAATAAATCATAATAAAAAAATAATTCAATTGGGTAGTACGCCCTTTACCATACGGAAATTCTCATGGTTTTTGAAAAATTTTGTACAACTTGTTCCTGTGTTGGCTTGCAATTATCAATCCACTGATTATTTTTAAATGTTTTCTTCCAGGTATTGGTGTTGTTTCTAGACTATTCTTGATATATTTTATTTATTGAATTGTTAGTTACCTACATGATTTAAGGATTTTTCAATCACCATGCTAGGCGCATTCCCGTGTTGTTATTTAACATCGGATAGATTATTTTTTGGTTTGGGTCATCGTTGAATAAAACTTGGTTCAAAGTTTCTTTTTTTAGAGAAATGCTTAGTGTTTGGTGAATAATTTTATTTATTCTCACTTGTTGGTCCTTAGTCGTAGGATAAAAATTTTGAAAGTGCTGTGACCGAAAAATGTTTGAAAATTATCAGTTTAAGTATAGCTGATTTGGATATAAAATTTTTATTAGTTTTTAATACTAGATAATCAAGGCAAGATTCAGCGTGATGGCCATATCTAGAATTTTAAATGCCAGTAAGTAGAAGTGTAGCTGTGCACAGCAGGCCGTGAACTTTTAATCAAAATAAATCATTTTTAAATCTTATTTAAAAAAAAAAAAAACCAAAATCAAAAAAAAAATTATAATAATTTAAAATCATCCCGATAGATCTCTCTGTGTGTTCCATATTTTAAATTAATAATCGCTATTTTTCTATGGCCGGCCTGCTGGGCATGCCCAAGAATGCGAGATATCTCGCTCTTGGCACAGAAGCGGCTTGTGGGGCGATTTATCATATATATATAGTTATAAAAATCAAAACATGCTCGCTTGGTGATATGTGAGTTCCGAGTTGTGTATGTATTGTTATATTTAGCATAGGAAAAATTCAAAACTTTCAAAATACCTTCATTACATCCTCGCGAAGGTATATGGATTATTACAACCACATGACAATACATCTGAAAAGTTTTTTATTCTTTAAAAAACTCTTGCAAAATTGTCAAAGTTGTCAAAATTTGAGAATGATGTTTTGCAAAACAAAAATCTAAATTTTATTAAGTTTCGAAAATCTTCAAATTATAGGATTTATTGGAAGTACTCGCCTAATTCTTTGAATCGAATCAAGAACTGTAGATACCTTAAATAGGTACCTGTGAGAGGTACCAAATTTGATTGATTGTTCTCATAATATACAAAAAATAATATTTGTAATGCATAAAAAATTAAAATTTGAATGAACAAATTGTGATAGATGGCGCGCGAGCTGTTTGAAAACTGAATATACTGGGACTGAATATATGGAACACGAGAAGGAGGTTGGCGAGGCGGAGGAGCAGGAGAGGGGTAAATGAACGAGGGAGGGGAAGAGACCCTCCACACAGCATATTCAGAGATGACACAGGCCCTGAGGGAAATTATTTTCCGCTGAAATTAATTTTGTTGTGTGGAGTTAATGTAAAAAAAAAGATCGTGGGTGGAGAATGGAGACGCACGGGAAATGACATGCAGGGAGAAACAATTAATTTATTTGAATATGACATTGCAACGCATGCAGGGAACCAGCTAGTGTAAGATAAATATCCTTCGATGTATATAATATTTAGATATTAATTTGCAATAGGGTTTAGGATGGAATATTTTATGTTAATATTTATATCACCTAAAATAAATAAATATTATAAGTTATGTAATGAAGGATTGAGAGTCTAAGGAAGAGAACGCTATATATAGCAATTAAAGAGTAAGTTTTATCGTTTAGTGAGAAGGGTAAACGAATAACATTTAAATACTTCAATTTAGATTTTTTTTATTATTACGTTAGTGATTTTGTATGCCCTATAAAATGTCTTTAGATTGTGTGAATTCTGTTTAGAGAGTAGTGAGTAAGTCTTATGATCAAAGATGTAATAATGGGTTGGTTCACGCATTTGCGTTTCAGTAAGTACGAGTATAGCATTTATTTTATCCTAGAGAATTGAGAATTAACTAACTAACCATCACGCCATTTCTCCGCAGGGGTAGGCAGAGAGGACGGACCGCCAAACATCTCGGTCTTGGCACACACTCTTTGCTTCACTCAGATTCATAAATCGTCTCATACACACTCTTCTATTATTCTGACTTTTGACATGGCCCGACACAAGTATCTGATTCACTTGATGGTGCTATGTCTTCCTCGGACATCCCCGACTTCTAGCATTCACATTTGCGTCATATATTCTTCTTACGCTACTCTCTTCGTTCATTCGCTCTACATGTCCAAATCATCTGAGGTTCCCTTTCTTAGTCTTACTCATTATGCTTATATCAGTCATACATACTTTGCGGACATTTCTCACACGATCATACATCGTTTTACCACACATACGTAAATGTGTGGTATTATTTTTTTTATACAAATTAATTTATTTCTTTATACAAATTTCATATCGCCATAGCTTACCATCTAGAATTTAACCATCGTGGGTGTGGGCACAAAAAATCACCAAAGTTTCATCGCAACCACTTTCGAAGATGCTGAACACGGGCTTGTACTTTTGCAAAAATGGCTTAAGCAAAACCACTTAAACTTAATGTTAACAAAACTAAATATTTAACTTTTTCTATAACAGCCAGAGGACGACCAGCTGAGGATTAAGCTCTTAAATTACACGATTGTCAAGGGAAAAACTTAACCCAATCATGCCACTGCCTCACCATAACACATTCTAAAAACATAATATATCTCGGCATATGATGGATTTACACTTGTGAAGGCTGTAAACAGCCAATATGCCTGCAATGTTCTAAGCTATTATGCAAAAACTGCCAATAAATATGCACAAGTTGGGTTGTCAAAATTTTTATGTTTTGTCTTAGGAACTTTTTGTTAATTTTTTTATATTTTTATTCCTTTTAATGTAAAATTAGTGAAACTTACTGAAAAAATAATTTTCCATGGATAATGTTCCTACAAAGTGATCTCGAGTAAAAATGACTGAAAAGTGCCTTTGATTGTTAAATGGTTAGATTTTAGTTTAAAACAATTATATTTTAATTAAAATATTATGTTTATTAACATTTGTTAAAGTCCGTAAATAAATAAATAAATATTTACTTACCTAGATAGATTCCGGCCTTTAAAGATAGCGGTCTGTTAGACCGCACATCCATAGTAGTGTTACAAAAATGTAACGTCCATAGTTTAGAAGTTGAAAAAATCAAAAAAGACCTGTCTAGAATGAATGATATTGATATTCGGCTTGCCGAACTGGAACAAAATAGCTTATCAAACCAAGTTGAAATCTCTGGAGTGTGTGAAAATATAAATGAAAACCCGATAGAAACTGCAAAAGATATTGCTATTAAGCTTGGCACTCAAATCCTGGATGAAGACTTTTTAGAAATCTATCGTGTTCCTGACCGTCGTCAAGGTTTTCCAAGAAAAATTATCATCAAATTCCACAATTCTAGCGTTACTACTCGACATAACCTTCTTGCAGCAAAAAACCTAACCAAGAAAATAAGTCCATCCTTGTACATCGGCGAAGTGTTGTCTTCATATAATAAGGACTTATTATGGAAAACTAAGAAGCGAGCACAGGAACTAAACCACCAATACACGTGGTTTAAAAATGGTAAAGTTTTCACGCGGAAATCAACGGAATCTAAAATTATAAATATAAAACATGAAAGAGATCTTCTAACACTGTAAAATTTAATTTTATCGTTAAAAAAATTAATTAAAATACATAAAATGGCTACTAATCTGGAAGAACTCACATGCCACCTATTTGAAAATGAAACTGTTACTACCAACACAGAAAACATAAAACTAGGTCTAAAAAATAATTTGAAAATAGTACACCAAAATATAAGAAGCATCAATAAAAACTTCGAAGAATTCCTCATAAACCTAAAACTAATAAACATCGAATTTGATGTATTGATCCTAACAGAATGTTGGATTAAAAGTTCTTATACACCAAAAAATATTGAAGGCTACTATTGCATCAACACTTCATATAATACTAAACAAAATGACGGAATTGTAGTTTACATTAAAAACAATCTGAAAACTACTACCAAAGAAATCAAAATCAATGACTCCAATTGTCTACACATACAAGTTAAGTCAGTAATTGATATACTGGCTATTTATAGATCCCCATCCGCAAACAATATTACAAACTTCCTTACTTCACTTGAAACTGTGTTGCATAAACTAAAACACTGTAAAAATCTGTTTTTAATTGGAGACACAAACATTAATATTTTAGAAAATGGACATCCTCAAAAAGACGATTACCTCAACGCCATAAGCTACTACGGTCTTGTTAGCTACATCAACAAACCTACTAGAGTCACTGAAGAAACTCTTTCTTGTATTGACCATATAATAGGCAAAACGAAAAAACCTATCAACACAATAATATATGAATCCACAGTAACAGACCACTACTCTACAATATTGGAAGTTGGAAATGAAAATAAAAGTAAAGACGATTCCGTAAATATATCTATTGTGAAAAATAAAATCGACTGGGATACAAATATTTTCAACATAAAAAACGAAAAATGGGAAAATTTGTACTCAATTACTGATAATGATAAGGCATGGAATTATTTTACCAATTTTATTCAAAAACAAATAAAACTACACACCAAACAGAAAGAGGTACCAATTAAAAAAAATTCAATCACTAAACCTTGGATTACACCTGGATTATTAAAATGCATCAGGAAAAGAGATAATATTCACAAACAAATAAGGAAAGATCCAAATAATTACTTACTTACTACATTTTACAAAAAATACAGAAATATGTGTACAAAACTAATTAAACACGTAAAGAATAAATACTATTCAAGAAAAATTATTGAATGTAATAATGACTCCAGAAAGATTTGGCAAATTCTTAAAGAGATAACACATGCAAGGCAATTCAGAGATCAAATTGAGGAACTTACAATTGATGGTCAGAATGTGAATTTTAACTTGGACCCGAAGACTATTGCCGATCATGCAAATACTTTTTTTACAAACGTTGGATCAAATTTGGCCAGTAAAATAAAAGAAAACATCAACTGCAATACTAAAACTCCACCACCAGATGATAATTTCCGAGAAGAAACTTACGCAAAATTTACTCTAAAAGATGTATCGATGGAGGATATCATCAAAGAAATCGACTCACTGAAAGAGAGGACTTCACCTGGACATGACAAAATACCAAGTAAACTACTAAAATCACTGAAATCTCGTATAGCCGTTCCCCTCAAATTCCTAATTAATAAGAGCTTCACTCTAGGTTGCTTCCCAAATGTATTAAAACAAGGTATTATCTCTCCAATTTTTCTGAAATTACCAATTACAGACCAATTTGTGTTCTAAGTGCACTCTCCAAAATTGTTGAAGGAATACTGAGAAATCAATTAACTACTTACCTTGACTCTAGTAAAATATTATCAGCAAATCAGTTTGGTTTCCGCCAAAACTTATCAACCTCAGACGCCATCGCTAACGTTACAAACTTCATAACAAGCAATGTTGACAAAGGAAATAAATGTATAGCAATTTTCCTTGATCTTGCAAAGGCGTTTGATACTGTGAACCACAAAATACTTTTAGATAAACTTAAGAGGGTAGGAATATCAGATACAGTTCTTCAATTACTTCATAGTTATCTAACTGATCGAACGCAATATGTTAAAATAAGCAGTACCTGTAGTAGTTCCCAAAAAACAGTTTGTGGAGTTCCACAAGGTAGCATCCTAGGACCCTTATTATTCTTAGTATATATAAATGATCTATGTAACTTACAAATTTGTGGACAAATCACAACTTTTGCCGATGATACGGTTTTGCTATTTTATGCCAAATCTTGGGATGAAGTCTTTAAAATGGCAGAAAATGGCTTTCGTATTGTTAAAAATTGGCTTAATGCTCACATATTAACCCTGAATACAGACAAAACCAAATTTCTAACATTTCGAATATCAAATAAGCTCTTGCCTTCACAAAAAAGCCTTAAACTTCACAGCTGTAACCCCTCATTAACTCCATGTACCTGTCCTTCTATAAGTAGAGTTGACAGTATTAAATATCTTGGTATTCAAATAGATGATCTTCTTAAATGGAACGCACATGTTACAAACTTAACGACAAAACTGAGGAAATTCGTCTATTTCTTTAAAAATGTTAGAGATATATTAAATATAAAACAACTGAAACAAGTTTACTGTGCTCTCATACAATCATCACTTGAATATGGTATTATTAGCTGGGGAAGTGCCACAAATACTTGCCTGGAGCCTTTAGTAAAGATTCAAAAACTAATTTTGAAGGTTATTCTTAAAGTCCCGTTGAGAACGAGCACTGATTTTATTTTTAAGACACTAAATGTTCCTAACCTGCAAAAACTGTATTCAAAAAATATTCTGCTTCACCAATTTAAAAATACACACATGTTTGAGGAACGAATAAACACTAGAGCCCTAAGAGAGTCAAATGTAAAATCTTTTAACATCCCAGTTTGTCAAACCTCTTATGGACAAAGAACTTTTAAATATAATGCAACAAAGCTATTCAATTCTCTACCTACTGAAATAAGAAACACTCAAAGCAAAAGTGCATTTAAAAGTAGAATCATTGATCACCTCAAATAAACATATCTATCCTTTATGCCTACTGTGTGTAAATATGTAACCATGTACCTACTGCAATGTTCATATAACATACTTGAATTGTATATTACTTAGAAAAAAAGATTTTATATCAACCTGTCATGTTCATAATATTAATAAAACAAAATCATAGATTATAACCACTCTGTAAATTGCCATCTCAACACAGGTGTTTCACACCTAGTGAGATGGGCAATACGTCATTATTATAACCTAATGTAATATGAAAATAATTAAATAAATAAATAAATAGTTAAAGGTTAATTGTGATTGTTTTTTAATATTGCGTAATTTGGGGATTCACTAATTTTTATTATGTGTTTTGGAATTATCATGGATGATAATGTCAAAGTTTTTTGGCGTATCATTTTTGCGTATTGCAAATGGAAATACAAATGTTTTATCACTATTTAGTGATAGTAAATTAATAAGATTTTCTTCGACGTTAATGTTGATAGTATCTCGGAGTCGTGGCGTCGAACGGTCGCATCGTCTAATATAACTAGTGTTTCATTTTTGATTTCCAACGTGTGGTTTTCCTCTTAATTGGAAAAATGAACGCCGATTTTATTAAGTATTTTGTTTTATTGGTTTTCGTTGTGGCTGACTTAACAAATGCGCAAAGTTCTGAAGGTAATACATTTTTTATAATTATTTTTCTAATAAAGTTGGACAAGGTAAACTTTGCAATATTGACCGTCCAGCTGACTAGTAAGACATCTCCAAATACAACAATTTTTAAATAATGAGGAAAACTTAGAATGCTCGCATAAATCAAATATTATTTACTCGTGTATGTGTTTTACATATTAATTACACTATAAAATTATACCTGGAACCGCAACGATCCGGTACATTAGTATGACATTTTGAAATATTCTACTAGTGACCCAGAAAATATAAACATTTAGTTTAATTCACTACAAGTTTTGGTGCATTATAATTGATTTGGTAGTGTTTATGAGTAATCTGAGTATTGTACCAGATGAACAGCTGTATTGTACAAATATCTGCATAATTAACTTATCTCAAATTTATATTTTTCGGAGATTTTTGACTATCATGTCGGACGATCAACATTTGTACGGTAGTTTTAGGTACATACTCGAAGTTTTAAATATGTTGCCTGGTAAAAAAAAATCATTCAGCCTGGAAACGTTGCTTGATACGGGTTTTATCGAGTTTGGTTTTGGTTGATCTGAATAGCCAAGTTTTATCAACCTCCATCTATACCATCTCCTCTCCTCAATTCGCCCAGTTGGTAGTGTGGCAAGTTAACATAAAACATTTTGATATTGGCAATTTTGAAAATTATATTTAGAGTCCCCATCAGAACTCCTACACACTACGTTTTTAAAGCACTGAATTAAATGTCACTGAAACAATTATATTATACAAAATATATTCTATTGTACGCATTAAAAAACTAGAATAACTTTACATAGAAAAACTCGGGCCGATTCATAAGATCTACATTACAACATACATTCCACCAACCTACTACTAAAACGACTTTTTGACAAATAAATATGCAATACTTACTTCTCTATAAAAATATTTGATATACTCCCTCTTACAATAAAAAGTATTAAAAAAAAACCGACTTCAAAAGAAGCATAAATAAATGGATTGCAGGCACGGGAAGGAAAAAATTAGATACAATTTTGTAACCTAACAAAGATTAATGCTCGTATTGTACTTTCTTTTAGATATAACACTTATAACTATTTTCCTCTTGTAATATTTACACATAGGTATTTACTTATTTTTTAAACCACAAAAACATGTACAATGTGACCTTAAAACCAGTAGCGGTTGCTGCCCTGAGAATGTGGTGATTCACAGAAAATCCGTACCTACTTATGATAAAAAATTAATAAATTAGGAATTTTTAATTATTAATTTATTTTTGATCAAACTGTTATTTACTCTTATATATTTATTCAACACTGGTTGCGCTCATTTTGGTAATAAAATTATATATTAACCAATTATGTTATTAGTATTTAACATAATCAATACAAAAAAATAAAACAATGACAATTATCACGTCACGGGTCAATATAAAGCGCGCCGCTAGACGCAAACTTCATTATTCCGCCGGAATATGTTGGGCGTGTGGCACACGGATCCAAGCCAAATTCTGGTACAAATAGCGAAATCGACGCGCTTTCGATATTTTAAATATCCCATACAAAAACATGATTTGGTTCGTTTGCAAAGCGAATGCACACGGCCGATACTAGGACGCTCGGCGGCCGCGCTATGGGAGATCAAAAGCGTATAATAATAATATTCGTAGCATTATATTGGTAACTAATATTTTGAAACGAATAAACTAGAGATTTAATAAATTTAAATTAGAGACATTTAATTAGAGATCTTATAGTCTTCAGTACCTATTAGTAAATTTAGCCATTATAATTTGCCAGCGCTGCACACGAACACACTGTGCTACCAGCCGCCTTTGCTTAGAACGGGGTACCTCCGTAAGGATACATGTTTCTTGTTTTCACATATCCTTAAAAAATATTTCATCAGCATTTGAACTGACATGAAGCGATTATTGTCGTGACATAACATAATGTACCAACTCTTGCAATATTATTAGCTAATCCAATTGTTAGAGTCAACTATATGTACTTACCATCTAACACCTACCTATTAAGAAAAATGTAATAATATTATTTTTATTTTACTACATCTATATTATCACTTTTAATTATCTATACTACATTTATATCTTGTTTAGTAACTGCTATGTTGGTAAGTTTCTTTATCAATATTTTTTGTCATTCATAAGTTTATTTATTTCTCAATTTAAAAAAATATATACATATAATCTTTTTTTTCTTATCTTTTTCTATAATAGCACGACTCCCCAATTCAAACATGAGAAATTTTTTTATCTTTTAAATTGGATAGATTCATTAACAATAAATAAATTTATCTGTAATTAGTTTTTAAGAAACAAATATTTTCCTTCTGTAAATCTGTCGTTTGTTTCTATATTTCAAAAAATTTTTCTCAAAAAATTTGTAAAACAAAGAAAAAATAAATATTCAAGATTTATAAGAAAAACTCTCTGTTTATAACTTTTGAAGTTTGTTCCCATCGATGTAATATATAATTGAAGAAGAAAACAACAATAATAATCTAAACGAAAATATGAAAGAGAACAAGACACACAAAAATAGAAAAATATAATGGTCGAACTGGGAATCGAACCCAGAACCTTATTTTGTTCTTTTCGTATTAACATTGAGATTATTATTATTATTTTTTTCTTCAATGATAAAAAAAAAAAAAAAAAAAATTCGTATTGCCGGTCACGGAATCATATTTATCAGAAAGTCAAAACATTCCCGCTTTGCAATAAAATACGAATAAATGGAATATTTCTGAACATATCAGAAAACTAAAAACTGTTTTTGAAAGGTTTTGAAATACATTTAAAAATTTCATTATTCGGCGTGCTGCTGGAACGAGGCCGATCGATTATCATGTGTCAGTCACGTGTCACGTGACCCGTTAGGCTATGTCTGAATTTAAGACCACCGGTTTTCGAATCTGTGACCTCTGGGTCATCAACGTTTTTACATGAAATAATAAAAAAAATGTTTTCCCTGTCTTAAGTATCTTTTCTAGGTGTTTTCAAGCATTCAAATAGTGGGTAAACGAGAATGATTAAAAAAAAAATTGTTGTTGATACCAAATGTCATAAGTCACGAAACAAGTTGATATTATGTTATAAGGAAAACCAGTGAAGATATAAAACCAAGAATATAGATAGAAGTGTTTCAAGGGCGTGTCTGTGTGGCAGAAGTAATCTCAATAAATTATTCAAAATTAATAAAATACTTATAGTACTTACGAGAGACGGGAAAGCTGATAGAGATGTCGAAATAAGGGTAAATGCAGGTAACTTCATTAATGGAGGACTGAATGCCGTTGGCGCCAACAAAAAATATCCAAAAAAGCCAAGTTGGCCGTCCATAATGGAGTACTGATACCTACCCTGATGTATAGCAGTGAGGCATGGAACTGGCAGAGAAAGGATGAAAGTAGACTGAATGCCGTAGAAATAAAATCCCTGAGGCGTACGTATGGTAAAACCATGTATGATCGTGTAAAACATGTGGAGTTTCGCAAATAATGCAAGACTGATGTAAGCATAATGAGTAAGATTAAGTAAGGGACGCTAAGATGGTTTGAGCATGTAGAGCAAATGACGCAATTGTGAACGGTAGAAGTCGGGGACGCCCGAGAATGACATGGCACGACCAAGTGAAGTTAGATACTTGAGTCGGGCCATGTGAAGAGTCGGAAAAATAAAAGAGCATGTATAAGACGATGTATGAATGTGAATGAGGCAAGGAGTGTGTGTGAACGAGGCAAGGTCCGACCTCTCCGCCTACCCCTGCGGGGAAACAGCGTGATGGTTAGTTCGTTAGTCTTATAGTCCAGTCAATTTAGGGTTACACCTTGGAAAGAAACGGAATAAGCTGAAAAATTGAAATAAGGTCACGTTTGAGCGTCCTTAGATATTCAAGGTCAAAGGTCGCGAAAATCAGTTTTTTGGAAATATTTCGCTTCCTTTTCCTCAAATCGTATTGGCAGTCATTATAAAACTTGTAGAGTATAAAATCCTCTAAAAATTTTGTCTTAAATAACTTCTTTTACACGTATTATTAATAATTTTATTTAATCGTTCAAGGTCAGAGGTGAACCGCCTAACTTGAGTTGTTTCATCAAAATGACATAGTTTATATTTTTAATTGGAATATTCAGCTTAAATTTAATAAATCTTAAAACTTTATGCTGTACCCTTTCTACATTATCGGAATGTGTTTTATACGATGGGGACCAAATAAGCGAACTATTCTCTACCTGGCTTCTTACTAAAGAAGTGTACAATATTTTCAAAGATTCTAGTGGCTTGAAATCACTTGCTGTTCTGCAAATGAAACCAAGCATTTTCATAGCTCTTTTTGTTATTTCATTTATGTGCAAAGTTAACTTTTTTCGTCAAGTATAACACTTAAGTCCCTGATCTGAGCTACTGGTGTCAATACTACATCATTTAAAGAGTATTCATAAGTTTCATGGCTTTGAATTTTACGAAAACAAATTAACACGTCCCTTTTAAATATTAAGAAATAACGGGTTGGTCAATGATGCAATTTATCTAAATTAGAGTATTTCCCAATCCTCTATATTACGTATTATTTTATGTATTTTCAAATTATCAGCGATGAGTTAGACTTTTACATCTTTAAATACACTAACGATGTCATTTATAAATAATAAAAATAAAAAAATTGGTCCGTGGTGAGATCCTTGGGGAATCCCACTTGTGGCTTTGAAGATGTAAGATTCTACAGAAGTTATTTTAACACAAAGCTTTCTTTTACTAAGATAACTGTTTTACTAAGATGACTTAGTTTATGTACAAGAATATGTCGCCTAACTTCATCAAATGCTTAGGAAGAATCCACCTGATGCTTAAGACGACAATTTACCCTAAAATATATTCAGAATCTTAACGACGTAAGTAAAGAAGCCATGTACACTAATAGCGACTCGCGACCCGTGTATTGCACGGACCTACTGTCGAATTTGCCCTATCAAAGAAAAGAAGAAGAAGACAAATAATGTGGGAATCTTAACGACGTAAGTGAAGAAATCGTGTAAACAAATATGCGCCCGCCGCACGGCGTATTGGACGAACGTACGGTGGAATTCAACCCCGCAGGCCTGGAGATTAGACCTTTCCACCGCGTTCATTTTAATACATTCTGAAGAACGTGTTACAAATATTTAAAATGTGACATTGTGTCGCACTCCCGAAGTTATTAATTCATCGTCGAGAAAAATAAAATTTGGTGCTTACCGCTAACTTTATAGTTGTAAAACGGGTTATAAAGTTTTAAAATCGTTGTACGTAAAATACATTAATGGTAAGGTATTGTTCTTATTAATCCTAAATACAAAGAACTTACATCCACAGAACAAGATTTAGATAAAAAAAAGTTAATATAGTTACGAATTCGCCGGAAATTAATAAAATGTGAGTTTTGAGAAAACAAAAATTATTAGGATTGTGTACCACCTTAAGGACAAGGGAATCAGATAATTTTCATAAAAATGATTAAGTTACTTAAAGTATTTCTACCTGTGATAAAGCCATGCTGATTGGGTACAGTTATATTGTTGAATTGGTTTTTAAAGACGAGTGATTCAAAGAGTTTAGAAATAGTGGACAATATGCGCATTGGTCTGTAGTTAGACATATCGCATTTATCACCCTTTTTGTGATAAGGCGTTTAAAAGCTTTTTTTTCACTGATCTGGAAAACACCCTGATGAAAAAGACTTGTTAAATAGCTTACAGTAAACGTATAATATATATCCATCCTATTTCATCTTTCTTAAACCGAGCGCATTACTGGAAATAAGGATTTAGAGAAAATAACCACATATTTATAACGAACCACTCCGATCTATCGTGAATATGCACGTTTTAAGTCTTAAGGTGATCCACTAGTACAGGAAAAATCGAAATCGGAATTCACGCCCCTTTATGGGAGGAGTTTAAAAATACTTTAGAAAAAGCTTTTGGAAAGGTTGGAAAAGACATTTGAGAATATTTTTTACATGTTGATTTCGTAAAGGCCTGTAGAAAACATTAATTATATTTTTATGCATTGTTTATTGTAATAAAACGGAATTTTTAAATTGATTTCACTAAAACAAGCGGCGCAGAGCCTAACTCATCTTTTCTACGCTCCGTCAGAAAGAATAGTGACAGAAAATAGGGGCGGCTGCCCAGTGGCGGACTAAGCCCGTCAGAGGCCCGGGGCGGCAAAGCGGAATGATCCCCCCCCCCCCCCCCCCCATAGTATATAAAGTTGATGTACCTAATTTTACAAGAGTTTTATACAGTTCTCATTGGCCTCTGGTCCTGGAAGGCCTCACTGTAAAAAAGTCATTATTTTGTATTACATTTTCTAAAAAAATGCATTTCTTAATAATGCTATCACATGTTTTAAGGAAATTCTAAAAAAAATCATGAAAGTTTTAAAGAGTTTGTATGTTGAATTAACCTTCAGAAAAAATTTTAACGCATTTTTCTCGAAACTACTTTTTCAACCTGGTTGACAACATATTAGAAAAACTATACATCCGATTTGCATGCACCAAGTCTTAAGGCGCCGCATCCGTGCTCAAAAAGAAGAAGAGGGAGAGATATGTAATTACGAATGTTAGAGAAGCGCTCTAATATTTAAGCGATAAAATCGATGCGGAAATTGTGAAAATGTTTAATAAAACACGACTAGTTTAAAATAGAGCAAAAATCTCGTGGAACGCGGCTTAGGTATTATTTAAAGAAACATTGTGAATTTGTTCACAACTATAACTTGTAAAATAACTGAAACAAAAATATTTATAATAATTTTCGGAGCAAACTTTGCGATTTTTTTCCATCGAGGGAATTTCATATAATTTGCGTTTCGGTGTGGAACGCGTCTAGATGTTATCTTCGAAAATAACATATATTTTTTGAACAGCTTAAAAAACATCAAATGTTTAAGGGAGATATGTAATAAATCGGTAGAAATTCGGGTAGCGGCGGCTTTAACTATTAGAAAATCCAGTCACTATGGCACCCACATAGGGATTTTTTTATAAAGGGCATCGTTCTATTTTTTTAAGAACGCTGATAATTTTCCATTAAAAATCGAATATAAAATTCGCTGGTCCGCCATTTTTCCTTTTTTTTAATATGAAAATTCCCCTACGTGGTGCCATAGACACTGGATTTTCGAACAGTTTAAGAGTTGGTACATGCAAATGAAAATGCAAATGGAATAAAAATACACACAGGCGTATGTATAGTTTTTTTAATATGTTGTCAACCAGGTTGAAAAACGATTTTAAAAAGTTTCGAGAAAAACGCATTGAAAGTTTTGCTGAAGGATAATTCAACATACCTACACAGTTTCAAACGGTTTCACATAAAGAAAAAAAAAATGGTGAGAGCGTTGTTAAGTCCGAAAATGAAATTTAAAAAATATATATTAACCAGACGCCCCGCATCGGGTAGGGGCCCCTGGGGTACAGGGGCTCCGAGACTTGCATTTCCTAGGGGTCCCGGCATGTTTAAGCCGGCCCTGGCAGAACTCTATTGTCCATATATAAGGCAGTGTAGGCCACTACCCAGGGACCCCATATTGGGTAGGGGCCTCGAGAAGTGCACTGCCTAGGGGCCCCGACATGTTTAATCTGGCCCTGACTATAACCCTACGAAGAGATTGTATTATAAATAGCCCCATTCCATTTTTATGAACGATGAAAATTTTTCATAAAAAATCGAAAATAAAATTCATTATATTCCGTATCATCCATAAGACGTATAGGCAAATGCCTAGGGGCCCCGTATTGGGTAGGGGCCCCTAGTGTAAAGGGGCCCCAAGACGTGCATTGCCTAGGGGCCCCGACATGTTTAAGCCGGCCCTGGCAGGACCCTACGTAGGGATTATTTTATAAATGGCCACTTTCTATTTTTTTTTTTTTTATGAACGATGAAAATTTACCATAAAAATTAAAAATAAAATTCATTAAAATATAAAACGATTTCAAAGTTTTTCTGAAGGATAATTTAACATACAAACCGTTTCAAACGGTTTCACATAAAATGTTGTATCTCCGTCAATTTTTCGAATTTTTTTTTTTTAAAATAGGTGAGTGCATTCTTAACAAGTGCATCAATCGCAAGAATAAATTTAAAAAAATACAATTTGTATTTTACAGTGGTGCCTTACATCCTTGTTTATAATTTGATCAAGGGAACATGGAGGCGTTTGGGGGCCCCCCAGGACTGGGGGCCCGGGGCGGGCCGCCCCCCCCGCCCCCCCCTTAGTCCGCCACTGCGGCTGCCAGTCGTTCTTCGGCGGACGGTATAAGGTTCACTTTGATATTACAAATTCGGCGACCGCCGTATTGTCACCGTGATGTCAAAAATAACAACGGGAAAATGCAAATTATATTTTATTTTGTGAGGTTCGGGCGTAAATTTAATTTTTTTTTGCGATAATCATAAAAGAAACTAAATTTTCCACATTAAACAATAAAATCATATCCGAAAAGAAGTTTAAAAAAAGGAGAGTTTGGACTTCAAAGTGTTTTTTATAGACCTTATAATTTATTTTTTTCTAGGCTTATTAAAAGACTTAATAAAAAAATTACCAACATTTTTAAGGGCCAAAATATGTTCTACACGCAGTATTTAATTGACGTATCTATAATACTTCTAAGCGATCAAACTTTCAAAACAATAGCGTCTGATTTTGTATGATTTCGCATTATTTTGTATGGCTTCGTCTTAAACGAAATGTCAGATTTACGAAAACTTTGCGTTATTTTCGC
Organism: Limnephilus lunatus; assembly: GCA_917563855.2. Taxonomy (NCBI): domain Eukaryota; kingdom Metazoa; phylum Arthropoda; class Insecta; order Trichoptera; family Limnephilidae; genus Limnephilus; species Limnephilus lunatus. Next base: position 23,695,595 of record OU830595.1, on the reverse strand, counting down.
TTTACAATTAAAGATCTATAAATGAAACATTTCTGAACGTAGCCGAATACTAAAAACTGTTTTTGAAAGGTTACAAAAAAACTTTCAAATTGTTATACTACAAATAAATATTAACATTTGTAAATGTTAAAATTTAGAGTTCAAACATAAAAAAATGTAAAGATGACTCACATGATGTTTTTTATGTGAAAACGGTAGGTACTAAAATCACGGATATCACGGATATATAATAAACAATAGGCCACTTGCATCACATTTTTAAAAAAAAATTCCGGTTAAGGCAAATATACTAAGACATTCCGTATTTTTTTTTTTTTAATCGTATTTTTGAAACCCTGGCGATTTTTTGAAAATTTTAATCCGAAAAATCAGACCATTTTTTATAAACCGGAAATACGGGACATAATTTTTAATTGTTTGAGAAACTTATTTTAAATAAAATCATCCACTGTATAAAGCCAGTAATTTTACCTAACCAACATGGTTTCACTTCAGGAAAATCTACCTTGTCTAATCTTTTAATTTACCAAAACTATATATCCGAATCCATGTCTAATAAGTTACAAGTTGATTCAGTCTATACCGATTTCAGCAAAGCATTCGACAGAGTTAATCATGAGCTCTTGTTAAAAAAACTTCACAAATTAGGAATAGTGGGGTATTTATACGAGTGGTTTAAAAGTTATTTAAGTAACAGGCAGTTAGCCGTTAAAATCGACGGCTTTACTTCATATATATTTATCGCTACTAGCGGCGTTCCGCAAGGGTCACATTTGGGACCAATTTCATTTTTGATATTTGTGAATGATGTTCTTTCTATTTTCAACGATGTTCAAGTTTTAATGTTTGCGGACGATATGAAAATATATAAAGCTATAAGAAATGTTAATGACTGTCAAACATTGTCTAATAACTTGTTTAAACTTTTTGTTTGGTGCCAAGAGAACTATCTACAACTAAATTTAAGTAAATGTCTTATTATGAGATTTCATAGAATAAAAAATCAAATAATTTATGAATACTCCATTAATGATGTAGTACTAACAGCTGTAACCGAGGTGAATGATTTAGGTGTAAACTTTGATCAAAAACTGAAATTTATAAATCATATTGAAATTACATCAAATAAAGCTTTGAAAATGCTGGGTTTTGTAATAAGAATTTGCAGCCAATTAAAAAATATTCAAACCATCAAAAAATTGTACATGTCATTGGTTAGGAGTCAAATCGAGTACAACTCGACAGTATGGGCACCTAGTTATGGTAATCATTCAATCATGATAGAAAGAATTCAAAAAAATAAAATAAAAAAAATTAATATAATTTCAGAATGGGTATTACAAGCGAATGTATCAACTATGATTATCTACTATGTCAACTTAATTTATTAAAATTATCCGAACGTAGAATAGTATACGACCTAACATGTTTATATAAAATCATAAATTCAATAATTGACAGCCCTGAACTTTTATACTTGATTTCTTTCCATATACCTCGCAATTCAACATCGAGGCACTATCTACCATTCTATTGTGACAACTCCAACACAGAATCACAATTGTATACCCCCGTTCGCCGTATACAAAATTTGGGCAATGACTATAAAGATGTTGACATATTTAACACATCATTCACTAAATATAAACAAGCCATAGTAGAATTTATATCAGAAAGAAGAACCACAAATTTCATTTATCCAACTGCATAGCTCTGCTTCGATTTATTTCACATGTATTGCACTTTTCCCAGTTTACAGTTTTTCCATCTTGCATGGTGGTGTGTTTTGTTTTTATTTCAATCTGTTTTTTACTCTATTTTTGTTTTAGATTTGATTATGATTTTGACTTCGATTTTGATATTGATTCTGATTATGATTTGGATATTGATTCTGATTTTTATTTTGTTTTTGTTTTGTTAATGATTTCGTTTTTTTACTTTGTAATGCACATTTAGATTTAAATGTTCTTTGTTTAAAAAAAATGCATGTAAAAGCCCAGCCGGGCGTGAAATTCCAAATAAATAAATAAATAATTTTATGTGTGTGAAAAAACGATAATTACATAGCCGAAAATCATTTAAAAAAATAACGTTTTCCACACGAATAGCAATAAATTGTACGGGGTTCTCTTCGTAACATCTGTAAAAACACCGCCATCTTTATCAAAAAATCAAACCAAAGGATAAGTTCGCATAGAACAAACAATAAATCTAGTGAACGTTAAACGCAATTTTTAAAAATTCGCCGGAAATCAAAGTGTTGCCATATAAAAAAAAATTAATCAGTGCGAAATTTTACAAAATTAAGGGAACATAATCGGAGACGGGACATTTTCATGTAGTGGTCACGAGCTCAAATTATGAATTTATTTATTTAAAAATAAGAAAAACAATACATTTCTTAAATTTTTTACTAACTTTTCGTAATCTTAGTAAAAAAATCTATCCACAGGATTTTTTCCAAGTCGTTATGAAATCTATGCAAGTGTCCTATTTTGTGACTTCACTTTTTATCATTTCATTCAAGAATATTTAATTAAAAAAATAACAATGTCTAACGGCTGGTAGGCGATTTTGTGGACTACCATGTATCTGACAGAATAGGTCTTTTTATATATTTCTAGAGACAACTTGCTTATTGTACTTGACTGCTATTGTCATATTAATGTGTATACCTATCTGCTTACGTTGCTGAGTGGTTAAAAATGAATAATTTTATCGTGTTATAATGTTGTCGTAATTTTTCAGTTTAATCATATTTATATGTTTTATCTAACTGTATCACTAATTTAAAACACAGAAATAATTTAAAACAAAAACAAAAAACATATTTTTTAATTATAATACTACAACCACCTGACCCCAACTAACCCTAATAAGATATTTTAAAGATAATAATCTCATACGCATTTCTGATCAGAATTTCAAATAACAATATTTGGCGTTGTAAATTGAAAATTCGGCGGTGTGTGCGCCGCCCCGGGAATCATGTATTGGACAACCAACATCCCTACGGTCAACACGAGTGCTTCGCTACGTTTGGAAACTTAGCAAAGGTGTCCGGGTTCATGGGCAGAGATTTGTCAAGATCTTAGCGGCGAATGCATTTGGGGCTGGATCGAAAGAAACTGGTTGTGGGAGAAAGTCTCCAGCGATCTCCTTGGACAACAGCTGCAGTGGAAGGGATGGATTTATACACACTGACCCCAAGATTTCTACCTATGTATTTCCTTCCCTCCACAAAGCATCCCCAAAGATGACGTAGGCCCCAAGGGAAATTGTTAAAGGGACTCCTGTGCAGAGCTAATGTAAAAAAAATAAGCAACCCTCTTTCGCTGTGCATAACTTTTACCATTTAGTCAATTTTAGTTTATCAGTACGGTTTTTATATGGATGTATGTTTATCGATAGCATAAAATGTATATGATTTATTATTTCTTTCTTTTTCCAGGTGAAAGTTGCGTATTGCAAAGAACAGGTGCTTCCGGAGTATGCAGATCTCTACTGATCTGTATACCAGCAAGAAATGACCTCAGAAAAGGTCTTGTTCCACAGGTAAACCATCTTTCAACTTTTGCTTGTCGTTGACTCAATAAAATGGAGAGTTCATATGAAACACAACTATATATTACAAAATACTTTTGCTGGCCGCAAGAGAAAAATATATTGTTAAATATTTCGCTGCCTTAGGGAAATAAGATTCTGTCCGATATTTTGACAAGAATAGGCTTTTTACAACAACTGTAACAACTGATCTCAAACGCCTGGAGCCAGTGAAACTATGGCATCCTCAATTGGGGTACGTTGCGAGTAGGGATTGCAATCCCGCAAAACGGGATAACCCATTCCCGAGGGATCCCATTGCTTTTATTAATCTGCTGGATCCCGCATCTTCAAAAAGTGGGTCCGCGGATCCCGCAAATTAAATTTTTTGCGCAAAAACTTACGCGTAAATCGAGAGTAGCACGAGCGCGACGTTAACGTTCAGCACAGCGTGCCTGAATATATCCTGATGGTTCAGCCTACTAGATTAGAAGCCGAGAGGGCGTTTTCAGGATCAGGATATATTTGCAGTTCACTCAGAAGCAGGCTCGGAGATGATGCAATAAATGCCATTTACTTCTTAAGAGCGTACTTTTAAAAATTATCACCGTAGGTTGATATCATAGTATAATATCAACCTACGAGAAATATAATCTAAGAGAAAGTTGTAATTTGATTATTAGTCATTATATGAATAGGACTGAATTAAAAATATAAAACTGTTGCTAGGAGTAAGGGTAAAATTAAATAAAACTATGCCGAACATTTAAAGATGAATCCAAGAAAACAGATTACGAATTACTTTTTTCATTGTTAGTTTTTGGGATGTTATGCCGTGTTGCGCTATCTCCTTCTTTAGCCGACGTTTCGGACAGCGTTGCAGTGTCCATCGTCAGGGCAGATCCGGTAGATCCGACGATGTTTAATTGTTAGTGTTGAGTGTGTGCTAATGTGCTTATTAACTTGGAAGCGATACCGTGTCGCCAGCTTCAATCCACCACGAGCTGGTAGGTATTGCAGTAAAAGGGAACTGCGATTTAGTAAAAGCACAGTATTAACGTTAGCCTGGGGCCCGTCCACGTGAGAAATGCCAACGGAAGGGGCGTCATCTTGTGGCGAATTCTAGAATTATAAAACAGAGTTTATAAAATTGGTTAAAGCGAATGTAACCAATATCAAGGTATAAACAAAATGATTTTTTTATACTTTTATATTGTGTTATTATATATACATACTTAATTAATAAAAATAAATAATTTCTATTGCTTATTGTAAGAAATGTTTAATAAAAGTTGATTTTTACACAAAAATCTGTACTTTCTATTTGATTTTATAACATAATTTCAAAAATATGGGATCCCGCGTGATCCCGCTATCAGGTTATTCGGAACCTGGGAATGTTTGTTTTTCTTTTAAAAACAACGAAAAAGTGAGGAGAGGGGAGGTGAGGTATTATCTGGCTATTAAGATCTCGTCATCAAACACGGTTAAAGCCATCATTTTTTGAAGTAAAACTTCTTTACGCACTTGGGAGTTAGCTGGCGAATGCTTGACGATAGTGTTACGAAAAGCGAGGCGAACGCTTTGTATATTACTGTAGGGGCAAGAAAAAGGTGCGAGCATACATTTTTTTTATCTCTTTCTCTCATAGCCACAGTTACGTTACACAGTGCAGGCCTATTGTCTGTATCACACTGTAGGAGCAAGATAGAGCAGTGCGCGCGTACATTTTCTTTCTCTCTTCTATCATACAGATGGAGCAGAAGTTTTACTTCAGTTGTGTGGTCTAAAAAGCACACTCGTTTTTTTTATTCAGTTCTCAATCAAGAATTTCAATTCTGAATCAATCAATTTCTGAATCAAAATTATTCTGGAATGTGCAAACATAATAGTTTGAAGATTGGATATTGATTTTACAAAAATATATAAATTTTTTTGAACTTCGTAAAATCGATCCTTGTTCCGCTTAATGTCTGGCCGCTAAGGTTCACCAGGCGCTTTCTACCACTACACCAAAGGAGACTTGCGTGGGATCGTGGATTTATCGTGTTTTATTGGAACTGAGTACCCGTGAATAAATAATATTTTAATTCTGTCTTTTTTTTACATTATCTCCACACAGGAGGCCCTGAGGAAAATCATTTCCTTCAGGGCCTATGTTATCTTTGAAGATACCGTGTGGAGGGTCTTTTTGAGGAAAGGAAGGAGTGAACATGGATCTTGAAGAGACCCATGTTGTAGGAGGGAGGAAACACAGAGGCCGGCAAATCGTTCCACAGCCGAGCTGTTGAACTCAAGAACGAGTCATCAACGAACATGTGACTAATGGCAACCGTGTACATATATGTTGAGCGCGTGTTTGGCGTGTTTCCCGACTATGCACCGGTGCCGTGGGGATCAATGACGCTAGTTCCTCGGAGTATCTTCCATTGTAATACCTGTAGAACAAGTACAGCATTCCCACCTGACGCCTGTGCTCTAAAGATTTCAACCCGTCTGTTAAGATGGAAGAATCTATCAAACGAACCGCCCGTTTCTGCACAGAGTCAAGGGTTTTTTTAGGTAATTTGGAGCTCCAGACCAGAGGTGGCTGCCAAATTCAACCGTTGGGCGCACTTGCGATTTGTACAGGGTTAGCAGTTGTGTACTATTAAAGTATCTGCAGGCCCTGTACAGTACGCCCAGTTTCTGAGAGGCTAACTTAATTCTGGTTTCGATGGAGCCCCTATACCTGAGCGGTCACTTACAGTTACACCAAGCATATCAATGGAGGATCTGTTTGGTAGATTGCTTCCGTTGAAGGAGACTAGATTACCATTTCGATCGTTTAAGGCGTTATCAGACATGATCGGGTCTTTGAAACATTAAATTCGACAAGGTTATTCTTACCCCAAGAGAAAACATTGTCGAGGTAACCGTCCATTCTTTGCTTCAAATCCCTCCGAGCTATTGCGGTTTGTTTGCTCTTTGGAGGCTTGTCAAACAAAAAGCTATCATGGACTGTACTGTCATCCGCGTACCAATGAATCGGTGCACATATCTCATTCTGTCGCAGGTTAAATCATATAGATGAATGTGTTTGTCTCTTTTTAGTGTCGCTCGTTTCCGTTTCGTCAAGTTACAACGGTGCTGGAGAAGTTTTCACTTCAAAAATACATAATTTGGTATTTGACCTTTCAGAACTGCGGATATTCGGGCACCTCGGCCGTGCCGCGTATAGTGTGCTGCGTATCAGACCACACCGGGCCGCCACCCACTACTACGACCAACACCACTCTTTCTCCACCCGAAACTGTCCCTTTGCCTCCTGGATCAACCAAGTGTCCAGATTTGCCCCCAGAAGCAGTCAAAGTGGAGAAGACAGGACAAAAAGCTTGGGACTGTAAGTAGACAATTTGTATACATCTATAGTAGTACGTTCCTTTGTAGCTTGTAGGTCTTTGTTTCTCAGGTCAGGAGTCTAAGATATGGCATCTTTCAACTTCCAAGCAAGATTCAGTCACACAGAATTGTGTATAGTTTGTACTCGGAATAATGAAACACTTGTGTTGTATTACTTGTATGTTGATAAATTGCGGATAAAATAGTTCAAATGAACTTCCAATAAAAGTGAGAAGATTTAAAAAAAAATTTATCTATACTGGGTTTTTACAGATGTTCGCACATACGTGAGAGCAATCATGTTATAAAAACTTCGTTATTACATACTCAGTTAAAACAATCTACAATTAGAAAAACAAAAACATCTCAAATAAAAATACGGAACTATATTATACCAACTCACTCAAGTAACACATTACAATGAGTTGTAAGAGATATAAGAAATACTTGAGGCATGCATAGAGAGACAATTGACACTTTGGCAATATTGGTATATTTTGATATTTTATCCAGTGGGTTTGGCAGTTTACAAAACTTGCCACGTCTTTAAACTGGAAGCGTGTGTTGTGGAGGTTTTCAATAACGACTCTTTATTTAACGCGAGTGAAATATATTTTACAATAAAACTTTGTGTTACAATAATTGGTATAGATTTAATAATTATCTTGCTTAGGGGAAAAGCAGGCAAAGGGAACAAACGCTAAAACCGGAATGAATGTTCAATAACATGCACCCAGCCAGTGTTGGCCGGTGATACAATTGTATAAAATCGGATAAATATAGTTTTTATGGTTGTTCGTTGCTCACTACAACACAATATAATTACCTACTTAGAATTCTTTAAAGTAAAAATTTAATTTTTAATGGTTGTATTAAAAACAAAAGTCTCACCAAAAAGCTATACATTAAATCGGCAAAACGCCCAAAAATAGGGTAAGGCTTAAGTGGGTATTCGAGCCTAGATTTTTTTTTCATATTTCCATAGTTTAGATGTTCAAAAATATCTTCTTAAAAGAATTTTTCGAAATAAGAATTATTTTTAAAGCTGTAGCCATTTAAGTGTCGCGGCTTAGACCTAATCTAACTAGAACAAAACTTTAAATGCATTTTCCTCGAAACTGATTTTTTGAAACGGTTGACATTATATCGCAAGTTCTACAGAACCAATTTACTTGAAATTTTTATATATATTCTATTTACAGTTGGCAATTAAGTGTAGAAAATAAATGATGGCGCTGCGATCGTTTTCTAGGTTTTAAATGGCAACACAAAGATCGCTCATAAGACAATAAATGTATGGCCAAAATGTATATTTCATAACGTATTTGTATTTTCAAAATCTTTGCCCAAAAAACATAATTTAATAGAAGTAAAATAAAAAAAATAAAAGTTTTAAGTGGGCGTTTCTTTCGTTATAAAAACGTTGGTACATAAATAGCAGCCAGCCTCTGCTACCTCATGCTTTGGATTGTTTCCGAAAAATATTGATCTTTCCAGAAGCGTCACCCATATTAAAATGTTCGGATGCCGAACTAACGAGAGCGTTCCGGGCGCCACTCGTAAGCCGCCAAGCGTCAGCATTACGTGATGGATAGTAGGTACCTATCACATCGATTACAGTGTTCCCGAACCCAAAATTTCAAAATCGGGAGAATTTCTGCCTAAAAATCGGGAGAATTCGGGAGAAAACGGGAGAATTTTGAAGAAATCGGGAGATGACCAGAATTATTTTAATAAAATTCATCCCTTGTCAATATTCTGAATCCCTTTTATTATTCCGAAGCAGAACCTTAACAACAAATGAAAAAACCCATAAGCAGCGCCATCAATACGATTATTGTAGATGTTGCCCGTGGAATAACGCAAATTTCCCTAACGTTCAACGGAGACTTACTTTACGTTTGGAAACTCAGCACAAATTTTTGTGAAACTTCGACCTTGGGGGCCGTTCAAGTATTCAAGTACGTAACGAAATTTAGGGGGGGGGGTCTTGTTTAATGTTACTGTGCGTTATATGTGCGGGAGGGGGATTCGAAAAACGCGTTACTTAACATGTTTTTTTTTATTTAAATAAAAAAATAGGGAATGCTCAAGTTGGCAAGCCTTTTCGTTTGTGTTTTACGGGGAATCCCTCGACTGTATTGTACGTCATTTTTATTTTATTTTTGTTGTCAGTATTCGTTAGTGCTTAAAACACGAAATACTCATAAACACAAATTGCTGTAGTCAGTGTTGTTAAAGTGAGTTACTATAATTTCCTCAAAAGCGAAAGATTCACATCATCAACTGTTCTTGGCCTATAAAAGCGCAGTCAGGACACGAAAAAGGTTTCTCTCCGCTGTGAATCAGCGAGCGCTTTGTTGGACGTCCCTTTTGAGAACATGAATAGTTGCGGTCGGGACACGAAAAAGGTTTTTGTCCACTATGGGAAAACTTGCGATTTATTAGATTTATCTTCGTAGTACATGCATAGTTTCACTCAGAACATGAAAATGGCTTTGCTCCACTATGAATCGCGATGAGGATTTTAATAACTGCAAAAAAACTTCCTTTCGCGATCTTGCATTCGGGACAAGAAAATAGTTTTTGTCCACTGTGGATAAACAAGCGATTTTTTGGCGCCTCTTTGTAAAACATGAATATAATAATACATAAATAGTCGCAGTAGAAACACGTAAAAGGTTTTATGTCACTGTTTTAATTCCTAAAGGTATATTGAGTCGGCAAATGATTTCTAAGAAGTTCTTTTGTACAACATGAATAATTACAGTCAAGACATGAAAAAGGTTTTTGTCCACTGTGGGTAAACATGTGAATTTTAAGATACCATTAGTAGCGCATGAAAAGTCGCAGTCGGGACATGAACAAGTTTTTCATCACTGTGAGTCAGCAAGTGCCGTTTTAGTTTTTTTCGAGAAGAAGAATAATTGCAGTTAGGACATGAAATGGTTTTTAGATTTATCTTCGTAGTACAAGAATAGTTGTAGCCGGAACATGAAAAAGGTTTTTCTCTACATGAGTCAGCAAGTGACTTCTTAGATATCCCTTTTGAGAACACGAATAGTTGCAGTCAGGACACGAAAAATGTTTTTCTCTTCTGTGAATTATACTGTGGGTTTTTAAATCTTCCTTTTGAGAACTTGTATAACTGCATTTGGGACAAAAAAATGGTTTTTGTCCACTGTGGGTAAATATATATATATTTTTGGTGCCTCTTTGTAGAACCAACATGAATAGTCGCAATAGGAAAATGTAAACGGTTTTATGTCACTGTGAGTCAGCAAATGATTTTTAAGAAGTTGCTTTGTACAACATGAATAATTGCAGTCGGGACATGAAAAAGGTTTTTCATCACTGTTAGTAAGCAAGTGCCGTTTTAGTTATTTTTTCGAGGAGAAAAACAGTTGCAGTCAGGACATGAAAAGAGTTTGAGCGCCTTGTTATCGTGCATCTCTTTCAGAGGCAACGTTGATGTCTTTGTTGCAACTTTTTTGCTAGGAGCAGGCCAACCTGCATGATCGGATTCAGGGTCTGAGGTGGACATAATTTAAAAAAATATATATATTAAGTTCGTAGAACAAAGTACTGAAAAACCTTCTGATTCGAAGAGGCGTTATGTAATAAATTATAAATTCCACCTCATAATTCATAGATGATCGGTTTGCATGAGTCTATAATTGAGATATACTTAGATTGCGGTATTTTGTAATTATTTTGGTTAGTACCCGAATCTTATGATTTTTTTTTACCATACACAATTAGCTGTCTGTTGAGCGGACCATAATCAAAGAATCGATGAGAAACGAATTCGCTCAGAACTTCGAAAAATCGGGAGATTTTGATGCCATTCCGGTAGATCGGGAGATGAAGTGAAAAATCGGGAGATCTCCCGCAAAATCGGGAGCTTCGGTAACACTGCATCGATATAGAGCCGCAGATCTACCTACCTCTCACGCGTTCCAGAAAAGGTACGAACGATTGTGCGCCTGAAATGCACGGTTCGGGCGCTTTGGAGAAATTAGACGAGTGAAGAATTACTGCCGCACAAAGCAACGCTCTGACTTGTCGGACTATATGAGTGTACCCGGCAACAGACATATTATTCAGTGTTATGGTGTTTTCATAGCGTTCAGCAAGTTCACCTCAAGCAACCGCAGTAAACCTTGACCCAGTGATAAACTACGTTCGTTTTGTTTACCTAAGTGCCGGTAGTATAGTAAATCTGTTTCGCTGTCCATTCCTATATTGATTTGCAAATTGTAGTTTTTAGTAGAACTCAATAAAGACTTCCAACACGCCAACTCATTGTTCTACATTGGCAACCTCCAACCACGAGTTCTGCACATAGGTATTTAAAAATCTGAGTCTATTAATTCTACACCTGACATGTAAATATTGTCTTCGTCCTCATATGATTATTCTTCTTCCGTGTCTTCATCTTCATCTATAGGTATTACCAGTTCATCGATATCATCATATAGAGTACTTCCTCGTGCATAATGTTCCGCCTCGATTTTCATCACTTGTTTGCGACATCAACACCTATGCTATTTTCCGTTTTCCCGGTGTTTCAAATTTTCCATCTGCCTTTTCCCCATCATTGACGATTCGTAATACCGTTGATTCAGATTTACCTGTGACGAAAGAAGAGTTGAAAGAAGTTGCATATTATTATTTTTGTTTTTTAAATTGAGTTATTCCCTTTTTCCTGTGGCCTCACATTAACAGTAAAATGAAGGTGTCAAATTCGGATTTTTCAGCATAACCGCAAATCAGATTGTAATGGTTATAATCGCTCGAAAATTGGCATAAATCTTGTAATACTAATGAAATTTATTTAAAAACTATACTACGTATCAGTAATTTCTGCAGTTCGTTTGTAAACATCTTCCAAAGAGGAGTTTTTTACGCGATATTCAGCTAGGCAGCGTTGAAAAACGCAGTATAAAACTTCTCTTGCACCACTCTACATATTGGATTGTTCATTTTAATTCAATTCAAACAACGCACAGGCAAACAACGAAAAAAAAAATTAAATGAGCGATCTTCAGTATCTTCTACACGGATTTAAGACCGTAAATCAACATAACATGAGAGTCATACGAAACGTCAAAGTCAAAGCGAGTAATTCGGTGTTGCCATTGTAATGAAAACATTTAGTTTCAATTTAATAAATTTTTACACTTAATTGCCAAACTGTAGAGTTTGGCAAGAAAGTGTAGAAATTAATTAATTTGGAACTAAATTTTTTCATTACTATGGTAACACCGAAATACTCGTTTTGTCAATGACATTTCGTATGGCTCTTGACTTTACTGACTTAAAAAGTGTAGAAAACGTTGAAAATCACTCTTTTAATGTTTGTTTTTTCATTGTTTGCCTGTGCACTGTTTGAATTGAATAAAAATGAACAAACCAATACGTAGTGGTGCAAGAGAAGTTATATACTGGGTTTTCAATGCTGCCTAGCCGATTGTCGCGCGAAGAAGCTCCTATGCCTAATTTGTAAGATGTTTACAAACGAACTACAGAAATGACTGGTACAGTTTGACAATTAAGTGTAGAAAATAAATGATGGCGCTGCGATCGATTTCTTGGTTTTAAATGGCAACACCGTGATGGCTCATAAGACAATGAATGTATGTTTTAAAAAACCCTTCAGCCAAAATGCATATTTCATAACGTGTTTTGTATTTTCATAAATTTTGCACAAAAACACATAATTTAATAGAAGTAAAATAAAACAAAACAGGTTTTAAGTGGGCGTTTATTTTGTTATAAAAACGTAGGTACATAGGTATTTAAAAATCTGAGTATATTTATTCAACACCCGACATGTAATAATTATTGTCTTAGTCCTCATATGATTCTTCTTCTTCCATATCTTCATCTTCATCTAAACGTTTTATCAGTTTATCTATATCATCATATAGAGTACTTCCTCGTGCATAATAATCTGCCTCGATTTTCATCACGTTTTTGCAACAATTTTTTTTAATCATCAACACTTATGCTATTTTCCGTTTTCCCGGTGTTTCAAGTTTTCCATCTGCCTTTTTCCTTCCTTGACGATTTATCTTACTTTTCAGATTTACCTGTATGTGGAAAACATCATTAAAATGATTATTCTATAGAAGGTAGTTTTAAAAAAGCACACCTGTAAATATTCATTTAGAAAGAAAGAAAGAGAAAATTAAGAACAAGTTACATTTCTATGAGTTTAAAGAAGTTGCACAATATTTTTTTTTTTTAAATTGAGTTATTCCATTTTTCTTGTGGCCTAATATTAACTGTCAAATGGAAATGTCAAATTCGGATTTTTAAACATAACCTCAAATCAGATTGTAATGATTATAATCGCACAAAAATTGGCATAAATCTTGTAATACTAATGAAATTTATTAAAAAAACTATACCACGTACCATTCATTTCTGCAGTTCGTTTGTAAACTTCTTTCAAATTGGATAGGAGCTTCTTCGCACGATATTCAGCTAGGCAGCGTTGAAACACGCAGTTTACAACTTCTCTTGCACCACTACGTATTGGTTTGTTCATTTTAATTCAATTCAAACAATGCACAGGCAAACAATGAAAAAAAAACACTAAACGAGCGATTTTCAGTGTGTTCTACATGATTAAAGTCAGTAAAGCCAAGAGCCATACAAAATGTCATTGACAAAACGAGTATTTCGGTGTTACCATAGTAATGAAAAAATTTAGTTCCAAATTAATTAATTTCTACACTTTCTTGCCAAACAATACGTAGAATCGTTTTTTAATGAATTTCATTAGTATTACAAGATTTATGCCAATTTTCGAGCGATTATAACCATTACAATCTGATTTGAGGTTATGTTTAAAAATCCGAATTTGACATTTACATTTGACAGTTAATATTAGGCCACAAGAAAAAGGGAATTACTCAACTAACAAAAAAATAATTATAATATGCAACTTCTTTAAACTCATAGAAAAGTTACTTTTTTCTTAGTTTTCTCAGTCTTTCTTTCTAAATGAATATTATCTAGTGTGTCTTTTTAAACTCCCTTCTATAGAATAATAATTTTAATGATATTTTCCACACACAGGTAAATCTGAATCAACGGTAAGATGAATCGTCAAGGAAGGGGAAAAGACAGATGAAAAATTTGATACACCGGGAAAACGGAAAATAGCATAATAATAATAATATGTAATAGCATAAAAGTGCTGATGATTGGAAAAATTGTGGCAAACAAGTGATCAAAATTGAGGCAGAATATTATGCACTAGGAAGTACTATATATGTTGATATCGATGAACTGATAATACCTTTAGATGAAGATAAAGATACGAAAGAAGAAGAATCACATGAGCTCGAAGACAATAATGTCGGGTGTTGAATTATAGACTCAAAAATTTAAGTACCTACGTTTTTATATCGAAATAAACGCCCACTTAAAACTTGTTTTTTTTGTTGTTTTTATTTTTGTTTATTAGGGAAACAAACAGTTGTACATATTATAAGGTAATTACATATTACATGGGTGCATTAACCAGTGAAGTTTCCGCAAATAATTATAATATACAAATACAGATTAAAATGTTAAAGAAAAAATAAAGTGTTAGAAAAAAGGAAAACAAATACAACAGAAATGAAAAAACACAAATTAAAGCATGTGGGAAAGAAAAGATGAAGTTAAACAGCGAACATATATAAAATTAACACATTTTCACATCATTAGAAAACGTTTAAGGATAAATGATTAGCCATTTGCCAGCGCCCTTAAGGGGGTTTTTCACAACAACAACAAAAAATTGCGCTATATAAATCATCCAAATAGTATTATTTTTATAATAAGAAGGAAAAACAACATAATGAGAATGAAAAAACAACAGACAGCAGGGATGGAGGGTTCGCAATTAACAATTGGTTTTAATTTTTTCAGTTATGAATTTAATAAACTGGCCTGAGGACAAATGGAAAATATCAGTTTCGTAAAATATATCGTTGTACTTTGTGCACGTCCTTCGGAAAAATGAATGTTGTGTGTAATTTGTTTTTGAGTGTGGGATGTGGAATAGTTGGTTTGACCTTGTATTTCTTGTTGGACAGTGAAAATTAATGTGTTCTAGAAGATAGTTGTTGGCAACAACGTTGTTAATAATTTTAAATAAAAATTTCTGGTCGGATATATTTCTTCTATCTTCTAAGGTTGATAAATTATGGAATGTTAATAAGTCTTGTAGGTTTTCTGATGTTCGAAAGGATTTAAAGTCTAGGTGTTTCAGTATCTTTTTTTGAATTCTTTCTAACCTTAAAATATTAACTTTGTATTGGGGATTCCATATGACTGATCCGAATTCTAATATTGAGCGGACAAAAGAGACATACAGTATTTTGATTACATGTGGTGACCTGAATGGTTTAGTCACTCTTAAGATGAATCCTAGAAGTTTGTATGCCTTGTCACAGATAGAATTTATATGTGTTCGGAGACATTCCAGAGTCCATTATTATTCCTAAGTCCCTCACTTCACAACATCTTTTTATTTCTACGTTATTGATTTTGTACGGGAATGTTAGGGGGTTCTTGCTTTTGGTGAACGATATTGTGTTACACTTTTCCAGGTTAAGGAACAGTTGGTTGTTCGCACAGTATATTCCAAACCTATTAATATCCTCTTGCAATTCAAGGCTGTCTTTAATATTAGTGATTTTTTTGTAAATTTTAGTGTCATCAGCAAAAATTTGGAATTTTTAAAACATTTACCTGTATCATTGATATATAAAATAAATAAGAGAGGTCCGAGATGTGATCCTTTTGGAATTCCTAAAGGTATATTGTAAAAAGGCGAGGAGAAACCCTTAGCTCTAACTGCTTGACTTCTGTTTGTGATATATGATTTGATCCATATTAGAAGGTCACCATTAATCCCGATTTTTAACAGCTTCTTCAAAAGCAGTTCAATGTTAATTTTATCAAAGGCTTTTGAAAAATCCGTATAGATAGAGTCTATTTGATTTTTACTTCCCATAGAATTTAAAATAAAATCTGTGTATTCCAGAAGGTTTGTCTCGACCGACCGTTTTCTGAAAAAGCCGTGTTGATTTTCAGATACGATTGTTTGTACCGTTGGAAAAAGTTGATCAAGAACTATATTTATTTTTATTTTACTTCTATTAAATTCCAGTTATTGTGCAAAATTTTTGAAAGTACAAATATGATATTAAATATGCATGTTGGCCGAAGTGTTTTTAAAAACATACATTCATTATCTTATGAGCCATCTTGGTGTTGCCATTTAAAACCTAAAATACGATCGCAGCGCCATCATTTATTTTCTACACTTTCTTGCCAAACTGTACGTACTATTTATTATTGATTATCGCGACACTAGACAAGTACTTCATTAAAATTATTGTTTATTTTTAGTATAACATTTTTTTAAATCTGGAAAATAAACGATTCTCTTATTTTCGAACACTAAGAAAATAATGCAAATTTTGACTATTAGTAAAAAATCAATTCACTTGTTGAGAAGAGGTCTTCGGAGGCAGATCGCTTATAGACGGTCAAACGCGATCTTTATTCCGTTTCTAAAAATGTAGAATCATTTAAAGTCAATTGGCGATAATGTCATTCACATTTTGTTGAATTGTTACGTAAAGTAAAATAGTTTTACCACGAGTGGCCCTCGCATGGAATTCAAAAAAGATTTTCTAGAATTTCAAATGCACGCATTACACCGCGATCCGCGAATGTTTTATTATTTACGAAACTTGTTGGACGACGATATACGCTATTTATGTTATTTGAAGTCCACCATCAGGATGACTGACCCCCCATACGATCAATCTTGGTATATGGAGATTACAACATTCCTCGACTCGAGAAGATTTGACTCGCCATGGCTCAAAATCGTCCGTTGGTTGGAGCCATGGACATACAAATAGATGGACCTGCCCTAAGTGACAAAAGGCGTATTATTTCCCCTTCCCCATTGGAACCATTCCATCGGAACCAGCTGGAATTACGAGAGCCTCGCGTGAATCTAAAAAATGTGACGTCATCATTCTTGTCCGGACCAGTGTCGAGCTCTCATCGTAAATTTTACAAAATAATACGGCAAAAATGGTGGCTTGTGCTATAAAAACGTGTAAAAATAGAAGAGAAAAAGAGAATAAACCCAATTGTTGTATTATATTCCATAGGTAAGCATTATTTTACTCTATTTTAAGTTTATTCAGATAATAGGAATACAATATGATAACTCATACGACGCACAGTAGCAACGCGATACATGG
Source organism: Limnephilus lunatus (assembly GCA_917563855.2). Taxonomy (NCBI): domain Eukaryota; kingdom Metazoa; phylum Arthropoda; class Insecta; order Trichoptera; family Limnephilidae; genus Limnephilus; species Limnephilus lunatus. The sequence goes on along the minus strand of OU830595.1, from coordinate 23,678,382 downwards.
CGACGCGAAACACAAAGCCTCTATTTACTGGGGTAAGTAAGTTATGAAATATTTGTAAAAGTGTCTTAACTAAATACGGAAACAACATATCCGCCTATGAAAATAGGTCAACTTTATTTTGCCATATTTGGACTTCGCAAAATTGTTAATATTCGCGCTCCCATGTATAAATGTCTATTCCTTCAAAAGCAGATTTTACTTTTAAGAGCGAAATGGTGATATTATAATGCGAGACGCCTATATACTGTTGGATTGATTAATGGACGAATCACATATCATTTCACATTTCACTGTTGACCTACATCGTATTTGGCTAGACTGTAGCTATAGATTATTATTAATTTGTCGATCCCGGGGTATGCCACTTCTATTATTAAAACTGTACAATAGGGTGGTCTGAAAAGTTCTTAGCCTAAAAAAAAACAACGAAAATTTTGGATTTTTTTTATTTCTCAACGTAATCTCCTTTTAGCTCGATACACTTGACCCAGCGATACTCCAATTTCTTTAATCCGTCCAAAATATCCAGTTCATATCCAAATTTGACTAATTTGGCCGTGGCGAGGGCAGAGGTGTGAGCCGGTGCGTATGGTGGTAGAAAACTTTTTTCTTAGCTAAATGGGGCCGTTTTTTCTGCAATTCGGCGTCGAAACGGACCAAAAATTCGCCATAGTACAGCCCTGGGATCTTTATTTTTCGTTTTTCTTATCATTTTCTTATTGTCACAGCTTGTGAATCCCAAAAAACGGTGGCCATCACCTTTCCGGCCGATAGGACAGTCTTCGCCTTCTTCGGAGCACGTTCGCCGGTTGAAGTCCACTGTTTCGACTGTTCTTTGGTCTATGGTGTGTACCATTGGATTCATGTTTCGTCAACGGTTACGAAACGACGCAGAAAATCCTTTGGATTGCGCTTAAACAGCGTCAAACACCGCTCTGAAGTGGTCCCACGGTTTCGCTTGTTGTTGTCCGGAGTGAAGAAACGCGGCACCCACCGCACCGACAGCTTTCTCATGCCCAAAATTTCATGCAGGATATGATCCACGCGGTCTTTTGAAATGCCTACTGTCTCAGCTATCTCGCGCATCTTCAGTCGGCGGTCTGCCAATACGATATTGTGGATTTTTGTTATGTTATGCTCTGTGGTAGCTGTTTTCGGGGCACCTGGGCGTGACTCATCAAAAACCGATGTGCGACCACGTTGAAACTCGTTAAACCACTTTTTGACGGTGGCCATCAAAGGAAAAGAGTCATCGTATACAGAATCCAAGGGATCTTTGATTTCGCTGCGCGATTTTCCTTCCAAAAACAAGAATCGAATCACCGAACGAAATTTCTCTTTTTCCATTTTTCTAAAATTCGCGGACACGCCCACTTTCACATGTGGTCAAAACAAAACTACGAGTCCGATTCAGCTGAAATTTCGACAGAGCCTTCTACAAGAATGTACTACACGATAGTAAATTTCTCTTGCGATAGTGGCACCATCGGGCGGTGAGGCTAAGTAGGTACTTATCGGACGGCCTGTGTATGTTTCTCATTTGTTGCTATAATTTGGTTATCTTATAAATATTCATAATTTTATATCCTATACAAATACCGCTTTGTCATTGAAATACTTATTGAAACAATAAGATATGTTTGTTTTTTCCACGGCCCCATTAAAGAAGATTTTGTTCACCGCTGTTGGCACTGGTCTCAGCACCAGTGGCGCCCTAAATAAAATAAATTAAAAATTATCAGTATTATCACCACTGTTTAATATCCACATACTATTTATAATACCCATGGACAGACTACGCCTTTGTGGGATTTTTTTTTTAATAAATCCTTTTTCCATTTGTACATTAAAATTGTCTTAATGTGTAAAGGTCGAAAGTCTAATACTGTGAATTCTTTTAAAAGTGGTACTGATGTTTAAAAAATACGCATATTTAATACATAGTTAAACGGCAGAGCCTTGCACACTTGCAAGTGATAGATTCTTACGTTTGTCACTCCTACACACCGACCGTGACCCCCAGATCCCTGCTCTTCCCTCTTATACTTCTTTCTTTTCCAGAACTAACTCTCCTTCATTACCTACAAACCATCCCTAAGGATGACTTACTCCCTGAGGGAAATTATTTACCTCAGGGCCTCCTCCTGTATGGATCTAATTTATAAACAACAATAAAAAAACTTTCAGATTGCATCGACCTATCTGAGACCGTGTATCCATGCACGAGAAGAGGCTTCCTACCTATCCGGAGTTTCGAGTGCGGTCACACTTCCCTTTCTCTGATATCGGATTGGACTCTTCCGACGGCCGGCGAATTCCCACACATGGTGAGTGTCAAATAAAACATTTCTAAGGAGCGGAAAAAAACATAGGCGCATTAATGCACCGAAACTTGCCAATACTGCAAAGAAAAAAAAAAAGAAAAAAAAACTTATATATATATATACGATCAAAAATGAGAAAAAGAAAAATCAGAAAAGATTCGGCCACATCTGGGACACGATCCCAGGATCTATGACTTGCCGGGTCAGAGCTCTACCAACTGAGCTAATGTGTCCCTATCCGATTAGGTCATATTTAACCATATCATTCTTCGACCAAGAACTACTATCTTCATTTTCTTAACACATATTTTTACTAGCGTATATCTTTATGATTGGACGATTCAACTAGAACTAAATGCTATCTAGACAGTGTCTTGAATAAATCAATTAAATTTTTTTAATATGCGACATCTATTGACGTTTTTGCAAGTCTAGGATGAATATTTTATTTTTAACTTAATGATTAAAACCGCAAATTGTAATATTTAATTAAAAATACAATTATAGCTAAACTCAATCGAAAATCAGAAAAATAAACGGTCACATCTGGTACTCGAACCCGTTGGTAAAGCACTGACCCGGCAAGTAATAGGTCCTGGGTTCGAGACCCAGATGTGACCGTACCTTTTTCTGATTTTTCTGTTTCAGATTTTTTATCGAGTTTTGCTTATATTGTCTTCATTAAATAAATATTACAATTTCACGTTTTACTTATTAACTTAAAAATATAAGAATATTTTTATATACCTACGAGTAATTTTATCGATTTTTTTTTAGTAAAATAAGTGCGGCTTTTCCGACGTGCGTTTTAAAGATTTCTTTTTTAAATCAAAAATTATTTGAATACTATCTATTATTAAAGAAATTTACAAAATATGTTAAGTATTCTAAAAGATCTATTCAATATTACTAGTATTTTGTAATAAAAAGTTATAGGTCTAAAAACCAGAGAACATGATTTTTTGAAAAAGAAAAATACTTTTCTTTTTAGTCTCCTGAACAATTAACATTTTTAACAGCTTTTACAATTTCCATAATAAATATACTATTATAGATAACCCTGAAGAGCCATTCTATATCTTATGTGAGATCGTTATGAGATAACGAATGTGATCTCCTGTCAGATTTGTGTGATTTTTACATATTTACTGTCACATATTTAAGTTAACATCGTTTTAAACACGAATTACTGCAAGTATGCATGATTATTTATTCATTTAATGTAAAAAAGCAAATAAATCACATCAAATCTGACAGGAGATCACGTCCGTTATATCATAACGATATAGAATTATCACAATGGATCCTAACTTTTAGAAACAATGATAGATAAAAACCGTTACTTGAATTGTAAAATTTTAATACTATCTTACTAATATTATAAATGCGAAAGTTTGTACGGATGGTTGGATGGTCCTTACTCTTTCATGCAATAAATATCGAATGGAATTTAAAAATTCTTTCACTAATCGAAAGCTACATTATTTGTGAGTAACATAGGCTTTATATATTGGTGAGCTCTGGCGTTATGAATAAGCTGTGGCGTTATGAAATTATGTATCATACGTTTTCTGTCCCTAACAAAATTGAGTTATTGCAAACGTCAAACAAATTGTTACCTTGGAAACAATGTTTTTTTTTTTAAATTTTAGGCTTTAAAAGAGTGTTTTGTTGTTCTTAAAAAGAGTGCTTTTTTGGCGTCGTAGTTAATATCTACCTATCTCTAAAAATGTTTATTGTCCGATAGAAAAGCACAGCGTTTGACGTGGACTGCCATTTTGTTTTTTTTTACGTTACTAAAATGTTTTAATATGAATAAAATACTAATAATAATAAAGGGATTAGGTACTTAAAATAAATTTCTAGTTCTATAATTTAAATATTTTCTAAAATAGAATTTTTATTTGCAAAATGTCATTCTCAAGAATTTTATTTGTCTTATCGTTATTTGTTGTTTGTATTATGTGATTTTTTTTAAACAGATATAATTGGAGGAATGGGAAATGACATAGGCTACTTTTTATCTAATTTTTAAATTCTTTATATAGTAATTTCCCACTAATACCATGCGAGCGAGCGAAGCCGCGGGTAAAAGCTAGTCATTAATAAATTGAAGTTTATAATTTAATAACTATTTATTATATTAAAAAATAATTTCTATTGACCACGCGGTGAAGATGGTTAGGTGTTTTAATGTTTCGAGTAAAGTGAATACCTCGTTTTTTGAGCCAGTCTGTGATATGTTTTTGTGAATAATTATAGATATATTTGTAGTTAGTGGTTGTTTCAGTGTGACGGGCATGAAACTATATAGTTTTATTGCGTAGTACATAAAGTTTCTATATCCATGTGAGATATGTTTTAAAGGTATACTAGCGAGTACCCGGCATGCGTTGCTATGCCACTTGTAAAGAAATTGTTTCTCCCTGCGTGTCTTTTCCCATTAGTCGCGTTCCCCTTCCGTCTCCCTTTTCCCTCCCATATCCCCTTCCTCTTATGCGTTCCCCCTCCACCTTCCCCGCCTTCCCTTTCTAGTCTCCCGCAAACCACCCTGCCGCGATCCCCTCCCCTCTCCCGCGTTCAATATATTCAGTCCCGGTACATTTAGATTTTCAAACAGCTCGCGTGCCATCTATTGTAATTTTATAAAATTTTTATTTTTTACATGTTACAAAAATTCATTTTTGTATATTATAAGAAGAATCAATCAAATTTGGCACCTAACATAGGTACCCATTTAAAATAATATAATTTTCAATTAGATTCAAAGTATTCGATTTTGATTAGTAGGTACCATAAGTGAGTACTTCGATTAAAACAAATAATTTTAAAAGTTTGTTCGAATATTGAATTTTGGTTGAATAATCGATGTTTTAAAAAAGTCATTTTTAAAATATAACATTTTTGTAAGAGTGTTTGTAATGATTAAAAAAACTTTTCAGATATATTGTCATGTGGTTGTAATAATTCAGAAACCTTCGCGAGGGTGGAAAAAAGGTATAAATGCTTAAAATAACAACGCATAGCGGACATACATACATATATTCTTAGATTTTTATATATATAGATTTTTTTTGTACACGCCCTGATTTTAATTGCTGTTTGAGGTTGCATTGAAATTTGGAATATATATTAGAAGAAGTATGATACGTCTAAGAGTTTCGTGATTTTCATTCCAGTTTGAGTAGAGAGGTACTTGTTGGATGAGTTTAATTGTTGCCTTTTGAATTTTTTCTATTAGGTCTATTGCTATATTCGTTGCACTTTCCCAAGCCATTATGCCATATGTGATAATGGATTAACAAAGTGCGAAAAATGTGGTCCTTAGGATTGTTCTTGGAAATATGTTTTTAATTGACTTTATGAGATGCATGACTACTTTCAGCTTGTTTGTGACTTAAGTTTTGTGATCAGTCCAGCGAAAGTTAGCGTCTGTATTGACTATATTGACTGAACATATATATTATTCATTTTCCAGGCATTGCTTGGTTTCTCCAACGACCCAATCCAGTGGGATTGCAGCGGTACTTTGATAAGCAAAGACTGGGTAATGACCGCAGCTCATTGTATCTTCAAGAGAGACACTGGGTAAATATTATTTAATTTATCTAACTAGCTTTGGAGATCTAGCATGGACGATCAATTAAACCCTATGTCGATATGATAAATCCTTCAAATGATTAGTTATCAATATTAGCGAGCACGGTTAACGATTGATTACAGATAATCCGACCGACGATTGATAAATTTTAGAGCCTCCATGGTATCACATAAGTTTCGGTTAACTGTCAATATACGCATTTATTTGAATAATGTCATTCAATACGCAAAAATTACTGGCTTATTAATGAACGTATTGAACTAACAAAACTCCGTAGACTTAAAAAATACATAAGATACGTTCAATTTATTCCGTTTTAACTTTGAGAAACGAAAGTGATTGAAATATGACTAAATACCTCATTTATTAATTATATCGCGTTTAGTGTCGAAAATTAAAAACAGACTGCCAATATATACTGCCATATTTGTTTTTGTATTTCAGTTTAACATTGCCAATTTATTAATCTTTAAGTAATTATTTGGTGTCTGACGTTTTGGAAAGTGAATTCAAAGAAAATATCTCCAGCTGTCAACGTTGAAGCTGCGCTCGGTATATCGATTTGGAATCATTGGTAGTTAGTTACGCCTGTGGATCCGATATTGTACGATTATCGATTTATTTATGTTTGACCCTCCTTGTCCTGAAAGTTAAATTAAATTTAGAAATGCTGGATATTCCTAACAGACCATTGGAAAATTTTACGGGAGGAGAAGGTTTTTTTTCATTATTTCAATGAAACATGATAGGTGTTTAGATAAAGCTATTTCCGCAAAGGTAAAGGTCTCATTAATTTAAATAATTCTAAGTTGAGTGATTAACTATCATTTTTAATACTTTATTTTAAATTTTAAAGTGGAGATTGAACAAAAACTAAAATGGTCTGTTGGACTTAAGAACTGAGGCGACTGAGGTATTCATCATTTTTAAAACAATATAGCACACTGTTTTCTTACACTCTCTATTAAACACCATGACTGTATACTTACATTCATCATTAACTCTTTCTTCAATGTGTGATAATGAAGATGTTTTACTTCCAGTAACGTAACACACATCCGACTCGGTGGAGGAGACTCCAACAGTACTCTACCACCAGAATATTACTACAGAGTGGCTGAGATAATTCCTCATCCCGGATTTACCGCACCCTCCATATACAACGATATTGCATTACTCAGACTTGACAGAAGGTACCTATTGTAATTAATTCTTATGGTATATTTTAATTTCGTCTCTTTTTGGTGACTGAAGCCGAGCGCAAGACTGTGTTTGATAAGCGAGCTGTCCTGGACAAAAAACCTCACCCTATCAATTTCACAATGCCATTAGTCACGAAAAACCTTTTCGAGAAGAGACTAAAACCTAGGAGGGAGGGAATACATAGGCCGGCAAATCATTTTTTCACAGTCTGTTAAACTCAAGAACGAGTCGTAGAAGTAGAAGCGACGCATTATTTACATATTATCTATGTATTTCATTTTTATTTCCAAGTGTTTCTTTCACCCTTCAAGGGTGTTCTAGGCCATCATTTCAATTTATATATTAATTTTATTTAAATCTGCTAATTTCAAAAGTTTATCGAAGATTGACATCGCGCTTGGATCCCTACCCGGGAATCGCCTGTTTGGTTCCTCGGCTGGCTGAGTAACGTCAAAAGCAATATTTTCCGCTTACTGCGGTGGTAGTAGGAGATTTACAAATATTGTCGGGTTATTCGTAACCCGGGAATGTTTGACTTTCTTTCAAAGAAAAAAACTAGCTGGTTCCCGGAATGCGTTATAATGCCATTAAATAAAGAAATTGTGTATCCCTGCGTGTCCTTTCCAAATCTTTCCGTTCCCCTTCCGCATCCCCTTCCTCTACTGTGTCCCCTTCTCCTCTCGCGTTCCCACTCCGCCTTCTCTCCCTTACCTTTCCTCACTCCACTCCCCTCTTACCCCGTCCCGCGAACCCCCTTCCCGAGTTCCACTCCCCCTTCCGGGTTTCTCTCCCCCATCCCGGGTTCCCCTCCCCACATCCCGTGAATCTCCTACCCGTACAAATTTCATAATGGCAGAGCTCACCAGTAGTTTTATACAAACCTTGTCCTGACAATAACGAACGCAAAAAAAAATCCAATAGAAGATAGAAGATAGAAGATAGAAGATAGAAGATAGAAGATAGAAGATAGAAGATAGAATATAGAAGATAGAAGATAGAAGATAGAAGATAGAAGATAGAAGATAGAAGATAGAAGATAGAAGATAGAAGATAGAAGATAGAAGATAGAAGATAGAAGATAGAAGATAGAAGATAGAAGATAGAAGATAGAAGATAGAAGATAGAAGATAGAAGATAGAAGATAGAAGATAGAAGATAGAAGATAGAAGATAGAAGATAGAAGATAGAAGATAGAAGATAGAAGATAGAAGATAGAAGATAGAAGATAGAAGATAGAAGATAGAAGATAGAAGATAGAAGATAGAAGATAGAAGATAGAAGATAGAAGATAGAAGATAGAAGATAGAAGATAGAAGATAGAAGATAGAAGATAGAAGATAGAAGATAGAAGATAGAAGATAGAAGATAGAAGATAGAAGATAGAAGATAGAAGATAGAAGATAGAAGATAGAAGATAGAAGATAGAAGATAGAAGATAGAAGATAGAAGATAGAAGATAGAAGATAGAAGATAGAAGATAGAAGATAGAAGATAGAAGATAGAAGATAGAAGATAGAAGATAGAAGATAGAAGATAGAAGATAGAAGATAGAAGATAGAAGATAGAAGATAGAAGATAGAAGATAGATAAATAAATTAAAATTCGAGTTGAGTTCAGTCTTAGAAGAGATGATATGTTCAATGGGGGGAGGCAATTTTAGGTTAGGCTTATATGATGATATCTGCTTAGAGAGGAACAACAAAAAATATATGATCTAGAGTTCCCACTTCTAGAACACAGAATGTACAATCTGGGGAGTCAAGAACCTCAGTTTTAAAGAGGTGTAAAAGAACCAAACAATGTCCAATTCTCATTCGAATGAGTAAAGAATTTTTTTTTTTTTAAACATGCGGGAATTGTTCAAACCACGGTTTTGATGGGATAGTCCTTCGTGTTGAGGTACAAAAGGCTCTCTTGGATTGACTAGAAATTTTTTAATTTATTGAAAATAATATTAGCGACTTTCAATCGAAAATTTTAAACAGAAAATCAGAATAAGATAGGATCACATCTTGAAATCGAACGCAAGAGCTTATTCTTGCTGGGGCGGTTCTCTACCACTGAAATAATTTTGTTATATATTTTAATTTTGTGCATAGGAACATAAAAACTATTTTCTTTCCCAGTGCCAAATTTGCCGCAAACGTGCGGCCAGCCTGCCTGCATATTGGCAACCCTGTTAATGACGAAAAAATCATCGCCACCGGTTGGGGGACCACTACTTCGAGGGGACCAAAGAGTCATGCCCTACTAAAGGTAAGTCTGCTTATACAAAGGTTCGTAAACTCATAGTACCTACAAGCTGGAAATTTGTGCTGGCTCTATGTGTCCATGTTTCCAGGCCATACAGGAAAATTGAGTAAATCAAAGCCCAGACAAGTCTCATCTTGGTAGTCCTCGTTATGCCTCTGTTACTCCAAGTCTCTTGCATTTTATTCATGGCGCCTTTTGTCTTGCAAATTCTTCTTTTCACTTCTACTTCAAAACCCCTTTCGTTACTTATAGACGGGCCTAGGTATACAACGTCTTTCACCGTTTCTAAGTCTGTGAGAGCAATATTTGTTCTTACAAAGGCGTTTACTCTATCGATCACCATTAGTTTTGTTTTGGCCTTGTTGATTAGTAGACCTAGATTACGGCTTTCTTCCTCCATTTTAGTGAGAGGCGATAAGGGTAGTGTCATTTATTTATTTGTAAGAAACAAACAGCTTTTACATAGTACATATACAGTGATAAATATACAACTGAACTGGAGTCAAGCCACAGAAGTTTCTTAGATTTTTGGGTTATTGGAAGGGGAGAGGAAGAGGAATATAGGAAAAGGATAGGAGATGCTCCCGATATATTCTATATTAACAATCGATCGTACGCGTTACTTCATATCGATATTTCTTTAGGTTGTTAGTAAAAATGGCAATGCTGTGAAATTTTATATTATATTGTGCACATAAATAATAATAATAATATTTGGCTAATTTATAAAGCGCCGTTCTCGTGAAAAATCATCTCAAGGGCGCTGTTCATATAATCATACAATAAAATAAAACTAATACGATAGGCTTACAACTAAGATTCAAAATTATAACTAGGGACTTACATTTAAGACTTATATGTAGCTAGTGACTTACGACTAAGACTTATTACTACTGACTTAAAACTAGTGACATACATATTTAAATATATTTGCAACCGTGACTTAAAATCAGAGATTTACAATTAAAATTAAAATAGGTATTTACATATAACAATAAATATTTTTAGTTTTGCCAAGTATCTTATATTACCAAGCGATCAACAAAACTCTACAGATACATATAGGTACAGACAGAGAAGAAAGTTATTGCTGCAAATCGAAGCAGTTTGAGGATTTTATATATACATGTATACGTACATACATATTTTATTCTACATATTATTTTAAAAATTTATTTAATCCCTTTTTTAATATTAATATTGTTAGCGCCAGAAGAAGAAGGAAATTCGTACATAATATTACAATTTTATAACACCGATGTGGATTGCTAAGTTAAATGGCCTCACCCTTTGACGAATTCTTGAATTCCAAACCGAATTACAAAAGTAGCTTTTTTAGCGTATTAAAAATATGGATGGCAGCACTTCCGTTTGAATGTTTTTGTGAATCGAGTAAATGTTCGATGTATTTACGGTGCTCCAGATTTTATGTCCGGGTTGAATCTTTCCCAAATGAAAGACCAAACCCTTCCACACACTTTTCCACAAATGAATATCTAGTAAATTAACGCAATGTAAGTGCACTATATAAGAATAAAACAATACAAGAACAATACGTCAATCCACCAGAAACATAATGGGAAAATATTTCACCGACTCCAGATATTCTCATATCAGAGGGTTCGGCTCTGATGAAATCCTAACTGGTCCGATAAATCCTACTGATCCCTCAATATAAATATTTAAAAAATCTTTCGTAATCCTACATGTATTTAAAATGACCGACTTTTGCATTTTTATGTACAAATTTTTTGACAAATCTAATACGCCTAAATTTTTAATGAGAGAGCTAGGTATAATGCCAGTAGCCGAAATAACAAATGGTAATATTTTTATAGTCTGAGAATGCCAAATTCTTTTAATTTCATTTCCTAAATCTGTATATTTTCTTATTTTTTCAGAAACAGTTTTCTGAATATTACAAGAATTTGGAATAGCGACATCAATGATATAAGTTATTTTCTTAATTTTGTCATGTAAAACTATATCGGGTCTATTATGACTAATTGTTCTGTCTGTCAGAATAGTTTTATCATAATAAATTTTATAAAATTCATTTTCTGAAAATGAATTTGGTTCATATTCATAATATGGTACATTACGGCAGTCAATCAAGTTATGTTTAGTTACCAAACTTTGGTGAATTATTTTTAAAACTTGATTGTGCCTAAATGTATACTCGGACGGCGCTAATACAGAACATCCCGATATAATATGTTCTATAGTTTCCGGAAAAGCCAAACATTTTCTACATAAATCATCAATTTGATTTGCATCTTTGATGATATGCTTCCTATAATTTTTAGTATTAATGACTCTATCTTGTATGGCAAGCATAAAGCCTTCTATTTCTGCGCTCAACTCTCCAATACTCAACCATTTGTTTGACGAAAATTTGTCAACATATGTTTGGTTGAGATAATTGAAGTGTTTTGCGTGAAGAATTTTATTTGACCAGGAATCTAATAATTCCTGGTTGGTATTTATAAGAATGCTGGCATTCTCGTCGTATAAATTTAATGGTGAAATATTTCTATCTGCCTTGCAAATTATTTTGTGCATTTCTGAACTATCAGCTTTCCTATGGAAAAAATTTCTTAGCATTTCAACCTGATTATGTTTTAAAGATGTTATTTTGACTATACCTCTACCTCCTAAATTTCTGGGTAAATTAATTCGTTCTACAGCTGAATTTGGATGATGGCAATGAAATTTTGTTAATGTAGTTCTAATTAATCGTTCTAAGCTATCTAAATCTGTATTAGACCATTTAATTATGCCAAATGAGTAAGTTAATAGAGGTATTGCCCAAGAATTTATCGCCTTTACTAAATTTTTAGCAGATAGATTGCATTTCAAAATTTTTCTGATCCTAGTTTTAAATTTAATCCTAATATCATTTTTAATACTAGTATGATCTAATCTATTTGATTGCGGATATCCTAAATATTTATAATCCTCACCCCCTTTCATACTTTCAATTTTGAAATTTCTAAATATACCCTCGTCTCCATCTACAATTTTACCTTTCTCTATATGGATCGTTCTACATTTATCTAAACCAAAAGTCATTTTAATATCATCTGAAAAAATTTTAACTACTTTAATCATTTTCTCTAAATTTGGTTCAGAATTCGAATATAATTTTAAATCATCCATAAATAATAAATGAGAAATTATATTTCTCTCTCTAGTATTACCTTTAATTTTTATTCCAAACTTGCTTTTAATTAACATTTTAGATAGAGGATTTAATGCTAAGTAAAACCAAAGAGGACTCAATGAGTCTCCTTGAAAAATCCCTCTTTTTATTGAAATGCCCGGTACTATAATTTTCTTATCTTTCAAATTCAAAAACAAATCGGTATTCCAAAATGCCATAATTTTTTCCAAAAAGCTAATAATATTTAAAATTACTATTTTTCCAAAAAGCTAATAATATTTAGAATTACTATTGTAATATTTTTTACAATAACTTCATACAGGAGGCCCTGATGAAAATAATTTCGCATCTGAGATGTTGTGTGGAGGGTCGTATTGAGGCGAGGAAGAAATGAAAATTGGTCTTCAAGAGACCCATGTTGGAGGAAGGAGGAAACACGTAGGCCGGCAAATCCTTCCACAACCGAGCTGTTGAACTCAAGAACGAGTCGAAGAAGCGAACCGTTCTCATGTCACAAATTTCAACCGTGTACATAATGTTAGTTGTTAAAAAAAATTTTAACGGTGTGCTTGATATTTAAAAAAAAAAAACTATTGATATAACATTGAAGGGGTTGAGATTTGAACCACAACATATTTGGTCATTTTTATTGTATAAAACCTGCCCTTACTCAATTGGGGAAAGTCTATCAATTTGGATGCCTATGTTTGTCATGGAACTTACTCTTTCTTTACTTTACTGTCTGATGTTTCAGGTAACATTGGAGAAGTTCGATTATGATGAATGCTCTCGTAAGAACCCAATTACCCGAAGGTCCAAAGATGGAGTAAGGAACGCCACACAGTTCTGTGCCGGTTATCACACTGAGTTTAAAAACGCCTGCCAGGTATTTTTTGAAAAAAAAACTTCATTTTTACCATTTCCATAAGCAATTTCAACAGCTTGTTTAATAAAACATTTCTATCAATTTTTTATCACGTTACTCGATTTCCAACGTTCGAAAGATTTATTTTATTGGAAATCAATTTTAGTTTATTTTAATTCAGCCATATAACTTCATTTAAATGATTCAGTATGAGTTCACAATTTTCTCCTGTCATGTACTAATGTTGTTTTAGAATATTTCAAAACTTTTATTATATCGTCAATGTACATTTTAAAAAGAATAGGTCCGAGTACAGACCCTTGTCGTACATCCAAGGAAATATTCATTGGTTCCGCCTAGACAATCTTTTGTTTTCGTATTTCGAGAAATTAGTGAGCCTTTAGTTATATTATTATTTGAACTTATTTTAAAAGTATTCAACAATGTGTGACAAATGTAACAATAACCCACACCGCGCCCTTGTGACGATTTTAAACAAAAAAAATGCTTTAAAAATTATTAGACCCTTTTGAATTTCGTCAGTAAATTTGTTTGTTGAGATGGTGACCATTCCATTTTATATTTATTATGGTACCTACCTGCCTGAAGAAGGTTTGAAAAAATTATTGTCAATAAGATGGTGGCGTTTTTCTGGACAAATTGTGTAATTCCATTTTTAAAATTAAAAAAAAAGTTACACAAAATATCTGGTTCACAATTTTAACAACATATCACATATTTCAAAATATTTTTCAAAATATCAGGTTCACAGGTTCACAAGTTTTTGGACGTGAGGTTTTTATTTCTTTCAATTTGATTCAATTTATTGTTTTAAAAACATTAAAAAAATGTTAATTTTATTGCATTTTTAAACACATTTGTGAAAGAGAATTTTAAATAAAAATAAACAGCAGGAATATCAAACTATATTAGTAATAATAGAGCTTGCCCTTTAAAGAGCTTAAGAACTTAAAGTAGCTTCTTTGATATATTGATCCGAATTGATTCTGTTCAACAGCAAGATTGCTCTCCTCACTGGCATGATCATTGACCAAGTTAGTCTGCAGGCTGGGAGATTAATTCTGGATCGCAAAAATTAATGCTTTCCATGATAACCGAGTTTCCAAAGCATCCACGAATCATTTTGAAGAATTGTGTGGCAATGTGTACATCACTTCTGACCCGTAGATGGTTTATTCTGAGCGTACCCAAAAGCAATTCGGTACGATACAGCCACGGGTAGTAGCCAATACTTCAACGGTTAGAAAAATCGCAGAAATTTCTTCTGAACTGTTTCCACTGAGGAAATACTTTTCTTGGTGTGGACCCACTTTCAAGTCAACTCCTTACTTCTTCTTGGTGTGCCCTATCAGGTCCTGGAAAATGTCTCTCTATCTTGCGCTACCCAGAATATGCCACCCACACTTCTAATGCCGGTCCATTCTCGTACATTTTGCAGCTAAGACATTTGTCTTCTACCAGGCCCTCGTCGACCCTCTATATTGCCTTTTGGGGCAAGTGCTACTTCTCCCCTCGAAATATGTGACCCAAATATGAAATTTTCCCCACTTTTGTTAATGTTAGCAGTTCTCTATCTGCTCTAGTCTGCCTGAGAATTTCTGGGTTGGTGATTATGTCGGCATTTTCTGGTGAAGCCACATTTCAAGAGCCTCTAACCTATTCATGGTACTCTTAATATTCATGTCTCACATACATAGAGCAAACTGTAACAAACATAACATTTTAACATTTTCTGCCATAGTTTATCTTGATATTGCCATTGCTTATTAAGAGCTTGAATGAGGTCTGTTACCGTTCACGTACTAATATTTTATGCATAACACAATAACTTCTTCTAGAACGATTCTGGTGGCCCTCTACAGATCTACAACGACGTTGCCGTGGAATGCACCTATCTGGTTGTAGCTGTCGCCTCCAACGGAAAGACTTGTGGTATTCCTGGACAGCCCGTCATGTACACACGCGTGTCGGCCTTCATACCGTGGATAGAAGAGATTGTCTGGCCTAACGGAATTTAAACCCCTTCAACGTATTCATAACTATTCTTGAACCAACCCTTCAATGAACATCTGGAGGTCTTGCATGGACGATCTATAAAACCCTATATCAATACAATTTTGGCCAAGTCCATCATCTATGGTCAGATATCAACATTTGAGAGCACGGTCAACGATTGTTAACACATATTCCAACCGACGATTGATTAAAATTAGCGCGGCCTTCATGGCATCAAATAAGTTTCGTTTAACTGTCAATACTCACATATTTTTTTAATAATGTCATTCATTATTCATTATGCTTTTTTAATGAGCATATGATCTAACGAAGCCCTTAGTATTGAAAAAAGTCGTTTACGCGACTCATGGACTTAAATAATGCATCTAAGACGCAATACTATTATTCCATTCGATCTTTAAGAAACGAATGTAGTTGAAATATAAGAAATACCTCATTAACTAATTAACTCCCATTTAGTGTATCGAAAAGTAAATGCGGACTGTCAATCCATGTTTAGGTTAGTTTTTCAATTCAACATTACCAAATTATTAATATTTTAAATTGTAACTTAAATTGATTGAAGTTTGATGTTTCGGAAGGTGAATTCGTTGACAGATCCGTCAATGTTTTCAGCATATATCGATTTCTTATTTATTCCTTATCGATATCGGTTCGACTGTCAGCAGTGTAACCGTGCTTGGTATATCGATATAAAATTGTCGGAAGTTACGCCTATCGATCCGATATTGGAAAATTATCGATTTCTCTGTGCTTGACAACTAGGTGGGCATTAATTCAATCTTCAATTTTCTTACACTAGCTTAATCAATAATCGAAGGCTTATTTATATAGCCTTCACACTCTGGATAAAGGACATAGACTGGACCAATTGTATCTAATTCAAGTAGAACTCTTCACTCCAACAGTGGACCCCTTCACTTCAAAAATGCATACCCGAGTGTCGGACTTGACTTCGAATTCAAGAAACATCTTAAATTTTTCTTGAACACTGTTTAATATTTCAGCCCACAATTCCTGCCATAGTTCAATTATTTTTCCACATTTAAAATTTTCACCTCAAACAATGGATCTGTAATAATTCACACCAAAGTGTTGGAATAAAAAGGGTTTTTTCAAAAAATTTGAACAATTCATCAAATATTTAAGCTAATTTTCACGTTCTGTGAAGTTCCAATTAACTATAATCACATGTGCTCAAATAACACATGCTTTAATTACACTTGATTAAATTACACTTTCTAAAATTACATTTGCTTAAATTGCACGCACAGAAATTACACATGCCTAAATTACACGAGCTTAAATTAAGCATTCAAAATTAAATGTGCTTAAGCCTCCGCTACCCGAATTTATACCGATTTCTTACATATCTCTATTAAACATTTGAAGTTTTTTAGCTCTTAAAAAAATATATTTTATTTTTTAAGATAACATCGAGACGCGTTCCACGCCGAAACGCAAATTATATTAAATTCCCTCGATAGAAAAAAATCGCAAAGCATGTTCCGAAAATTATTATAAACACGTTTGTTTCAGTTATTTTATAAGTTATAATTGTGAAAAAATTCACAACGTTTCTTTAAGCCATAAATTATACTTAAGATACTTTTGAACGAGATTTTTGCTCTATTCTAAACGAGTCGTGTTTTATTAAATATTTTGGCAATTTTCGCATCGATTTTATCGCTCCAAATATTAGCGCGCTCCTCTAACATTCGTTATTTCATTTCTCTCCATCTTCTTCTTTTTGATCTCGGATGCGTAGCCTTAAATAACGCATGCAAAATTACATAAACTAAAATTGCAAAATACAAGCGTTTTAATTACACGTGATATAATTACGCTTACTTAATTATTGTGAGATTATATGTGCTTAAATAATACGTGCTAAAAATTACACTTAAAAAAATTACACATGCTTAAATTACACATGCAAAATTACACGTGCTAAATACACATAATAAAATTTAATTAAGCTAGATAAGCCAATCAAATTATCTCAGCTCTGTATTTTGTAGGTCTCACAAAAAATATTCTGACGTCTTTTATACCATTTTTTATCAAACTGACTTTATACTATATGTATGAATAATTTTGTAATAATAATTTTATTATTAATTGGATGAAAACGATTGTTTTGCTGTGTTCAATAAAAAAATATTTTTTTGTAAAACGTGTTTTATTCCAATTTATAAAAGGTGGCGTAAAAATCGTCACCCTATCCGAAGATGCCATAATTTTTGTAAACGCGGCAAATGTCAATTGTACTTAGAAATTTGTGAAGTTAAAAGATACAAATAAACTTCTGTAGTAAAACTTCTGCTCGTCGATATGATAAGAAGAGAGAAAGAAAATGTGCGCGCGCACTGCTCTCTCTTGCTCCTACAGTGTGATACAGACAATAGGCCTGCACTGTGTCTTAGATATACGAAACGTAACTGGCTATGAGAGAAAGAGATAAAAAAAATGTGTGCTTGCACCTCTCTCTCTTGCCCCTACAGTGATATACGAAACGTAACTCTCTCTCTTTCTATCTTCACCAACTTAAATCTCCCTCTCAACTTCCGTTCGCCTCGCCTGATCACACTTTTCGTAACGCTATCGCAACGCATTCACCAGCTTACTCCTAAAGTCAAGCGTGCGTAAAGAAGTTTTACTTCAAAAATAAAAACTAATTTTGTTAGACAAATCGTTACTTCATTTGGATGGGGTTCTAACTTCACTACACCTTGTTCGGAGATATGAGTGTAGCGACCACTTTCGCTAGTACTTACCGCAGTTAGTGACACCGTATAATTTGAAAATCAATTCGATTTTGATACAAACAATAGGCCTGGACTGTGTAACGTAACTGGCTATGAGAGAAAGAGAGAAAGAAAATGTGTGCTCGCACCTCTGACTCTCTCTCTTGCCCCTACAGTAATATACGAAGTGTTCGCCTTGCTTTTCATAACGCTCTCTACATGCATTCGCAAGCTTACCCCCCAAGTCAAGCGTGCGTAAAAAAGTTTTACTTCAAAAAAGTTCGTGGGCATATTTGTGTATATTTTAAGACAAGTTACTCATCATCATCATCGCTCTTAGCTCTACAACCTATGGTGGGTCTTGGCATCCTCAAGAGTCTTCCTCCACTCATGTAGGTTTTGACCCAGCTCTCTCCAGTTTAGAAGCTCTAAGGTAGATACGTCTTTGAGGACGTTATCGCTCCATCTTAATTTTGGCCTTCCCAGGCTCCTCCCCCCTGTCGGTCTTGAGTTCAGCAGGGACTTTGGTGCTTGATGCTCGGTCATTCTCTCCATATGACCCAGCCACCGAAGTCTTCCCAGTTTTAAACATTCTGTTGCGTTTAGCTTCTTAAACAGAGTATAGAGCTTATTGTTGTAACGTCTGCGGTAAAATCCATTTTCTAGAACCGGTCCGAAAATACACCCCAAAATTTTCCTTTCAAAAAAGTCCAGTGCTCGCTCATTTCTCTCAGTTGTACCCACGTCACAGCTGCGTACGTGAGTCCTGGTAAAATAAGGTCTAAAAGTTACTCATAAATACATTATCTTTGTTGAAAATGAAAATAACAAAATCCTTTTTTATGGAATTCTAATTCAAAAGATAAGTTAATAAAAATTAAGAATTTGTTAAGTTACAGCAGGTCAAATGTTACATCAGGTAAAAATTTGTATCAATGGTATTAATCCATGTCACGAACGATATCGTCACACTAGTGGATGGACTGTAAGCTTCACCGCACGCCGTATCTGTAATTTTTATAATGTAAGATATGTATAATGTATGGTATTTTTAAACGACTTCGAAAAGGAGGAGGTTATCAATTCGACGTAATTTTTTTTTTTTTTATTATTTTTTTTTTTTATGTTTGTTTCCTCAGAACTTTCGATTGGGTGTTGGTGCTTCCCGTGTGGTCCCATTTTAATTTGGTCCAGTTTTGACAATAATGGGATCCATGAGAAAACCATATATGTCTTAAATTTTACAATTTTATTTTAACTCAATATTACGCCAACAGACTTCGATGATTCTTTTTTTAAAGTAAAACTTCTTTACGCAAGCTCGTCACTAAAAATCAAAAAATTTTAACAAAACCAAAAACGACTTCAAAAAATGCAATAAAAAGTAAAAAAATAATTTCGTACGATTGTTATTTTTGGAGTCGGTGTCAGCCAAGATCTCCACATCTCACCTATAACTACCTATGTATGTAGTTACCTTGGCTGACACCGACTCCAAAAATAACAATCGTACGAAATTATTTTTTACTTTTTAGTGCATTTTTTGAAGTCGTTTTTTGTTTTGTTAAAATTTTTGTTCATTTTAAATCAATCACAGGATGATGTATTTGAAAGGAGCAAGCCCTACTTTTCCTGATGTCAAATGCTGTTTGGATTCAATGATGATAGCTGGTCTTGCAGGTGGATGGCACAAGGGTTGGTTAAACTTCACCGTCATTTCAGATGTTTTAAACAGGATTTTATACAAATTTCAAGCGAGAGTTCCATAGAGAGCTGTGAACCATTTCGACTAAGTAAAATGTAGGTATTTTCAATTTTGTGCAATAATTGTGCATTGGCCGTGTAGCCACTGTGTAGACTGTAGCCGTGTAGACTGTAGGTAGCATCATTTTCTTCTGCTTTTTATACTAGGTAGGGCCTTTCGTGGAAGGAGAAGGACAATTATGAGATTCACAATTATAGGATCGAATCACGATCGAATCCACGCAAAGAAAATCAACCCGTGTAATTGCTTATCGCGAAGGTTTATCTGGTCAATTTGAAACATAAAATGACCGAACATTGAATGGCCAGACGTCAACTTTCCGATTTGTTGCTTCTACACAAAATTATACATGCAACAGTTGAAACTCCAAACATTTTATCCCAAATTAACATCAACACACCATCAAGAAATTCAACAAGGAGGTTGCATGATATTTTCTATATTAAAACCTACCAAACAAATACAGGATATTTCTCCCCTATACCGCAAACAATGAGATATTATAACACTATACACTGCTCTAATAATGAAAAAGACATTTTTAGTGACCCATTTAAATACTTCTTGAAGCCCTTTATATAATGACCGGCAATATTGGGATTGGTTTATTTATGGTACCAACTAATTCATTGTCCCATCAGCATAGGTGCCAATAATAAATTGCTTACTTTTGCACGTTTAGGTAACCATTTTTGTTACAATTTTTGTTATAATTTCTAGTAATACATTGTATTTAAATCATTCATATAAATGTGGTGAACGTATGTCTTGCGGTATGAAAGAGACGTGCGTTTATGAGTGAGACAAAATGAGGAACGTATAAAAGGGTGTGATTGTTGTCCATTTGTCCTCTTGCCATCAGACTTCCTAAGAAGAACCACAGTACCTAATCCAGGAATAAACATCACCAGACTACCTACGCATTATTATTGTGGAATCTGGATCCATATATTAGAAGTCTAGATTATCATGGGATAACCGGCCACGGTCATCACAATAAATATGTACATTTTTGGTCATCATGCCT
Source organism: Limnephilus lunatus (assembly GCA_917563855.2). NCBI lineage: Eukaryota > Metazoa > Arthropoda > Insecta > Trichoptera > Limnephilidae > Limnephilus > Limnephilus lunatus. The sequence goes on along the minus strand of OU830595.1, from coordinate 23,657,397 downwards.
GTTTTATGTACTAAAAAAAAAACAAAATAAATAATTGGAGATGATTAACGAGAACTTTGGGAAAATTGGTTTTATGGTGAGCGTCCATCTGTCCGCGCCGGCCGCACCGCACGCACGGTACGCAACGGATTTTTCTATATCTTTATAGAAAAATCCGTTGCCCGCACCAACCACAGGTATTTGCCGGTGGTCGGTGCACGCAACGGATTTTTCTATGTAAAGATATAGAAAAATCCGTTGCGTGCCGTGCGTGCGTTGCGGCGGACGCGAGAAGGACGCTCACCATTAGTTTATAAGCTGTTTCAGAACATATCAATCAAAGTCTTTATTACATTTTTATGTTTGCTGTGAGATGAGATATTTTTACATTCAATTTCTAGATAAAAAGCAATTATTATAAAGTGTGTTTTACTGTTTGGTGTGAAGGATAAATGTATTGAATTTTGTAGTGTATCTAAAAGCTTCCTGTCTTGTCACATAGATGTCAGGTATATAAGCTTTTGAAGTATGTCAGTAGGGTTTGGTTCCCAGCAAGGTCGCCAGCGGGCCGAGGCCAGCTAAACCCACTGTGGACACCAGATCAATTATAGTGTAGCCGAGCAACGAACAACCATAAAAATATTTTTTCAATTTTATACACTGGCATTACCGGCCACCGCTTTCCAGCCGAGTGCATGATAATGCAAATTTATTTCGGTTTTAGCGTTCGTTCCATCCGCCTTCTTTTCCTCTAAGCGAGATAATTATTAAATCTGTACTAAATTATTGTAACACAAAGCTTCAATGTAAATATATTATTATTGAAAACCTCCCCAACCCACGCATCCAGCTTACAGGCGTGGCGAGGCTTGTAAACTGTCAAACCCTCTGGATAAAATATCTAAACATAACCTTCTTCTTCCTTGCGCTATCCCAACTCATTGCCTAGGTAGGCTGTTGGGGTTGGCTCTTCTCGTTCTCAGGTTGGAGATTTTTCGGTTCTGAGTATCGCCTTCATCCAGGCCGTTTCTCCGGAGGATTTTGGGGCATTGAGTCATTCAGAAGTTCTTTGGTCTTCCTTTGGATGACTGTCGATGAAGCTCCATAGACATTGCCTGCTTCACTCTCTGGTCTGATTTTCTCCGTCTTATGAGCCCATACCATCTCAACTGTCGTTCCTCCAGCTTGCTGTCCGTGACACCCAGGCTACCATATATATCTAAACATAACATATATATTGACAAAATAGCAAGCTCTAAGTTAGGTCGACTATGCCGTAATCACCACCTTGTAAATCCGTGTAATAATATTAATAAATCTCAGATTATTCAAAATTATTCTATTTCTTCCAAGTTAATCCCCTTCCATTAAGTGTCGGAGATCTGTGTTTGTTAGAACACAGCAATTTGAATGCTTAAATGATTTTGGGATTTTATTATTACGTTAGTAATTTTGGATGCACTAAACATATCGTCAAACCTTCGTGTGATGTATATTTAGAGGGTAGTGAGTAAGTCTTATAATCAGAGATACTTTAGATACACTGAGTAATCAGAGATGTAGGGGGGTAAACCGGGGCGCCTGCCCCAGGTGGCAATTTAAGTTGATTTTTGAGCGTATCCTAAGTCGATTTTTAACGAGTGCATAATGTATGTGATGTCTCTGCCAGGGGAATCCCGGTCGCATCTATAACTAGGGGCTACACGAGCGGAGTCGAATAAACCCAAGCGGTCGAACGTCAATCGAAGTGACGATCACTCACCTCACGAGAGGGGGCGCCAACATCAAGTTTCTGTCCCGGTTTGAGAAGTCGTAGATCCGGGGCTGGATGTAGGAAGGCAGCGGTTGTCAACCTTTTTGAGCCTGCGTACCCCTTGACTCTTACTATAAATAGCTCTTACCCCGTACCCTCTATCTATGTTGTGCACACTTATAATGAAAGACATGTTTCATTTGTATTTTTGTTAATACTCTCATTATTACAGATTGGAATTCCTATTAAAAACATTAGCTAGAGTCTGTCAAATAAGAGTAGAAAATAAATAAAATGGAACTAAGAAATTTTTAGGCTGGCAGCACCAATTTATCTGTCAAATATTCTTTAAAAGTGCAATGACACTGAAAATTCAAAACGCTGTATACGCATTTAAAAACATTTTGTTCTTAAAAAAAAAAAAAATCGAATAAGCACTATTGTGAAGGTACTTACTAAATGACATAAATTTGATTAAATTGTGTTTTACAAAGTGATTGGCTTTCATTTAATTTAACATAACAAGCGAATTTAACAGTAGGTGGAAAGGAAGAATGATTAATGGTGAGTTTAGTCACACTACTTTTAGATCTGAATGAGTTAAATATATTCAGATATAAAATTAGAGGCATGATCTAAAGCCCGGGCAACGCTAGGTACTTAAGCTAGTTTTAAATAAATGCGAGCAATTTCTAAAGTGTGCTTTATATTTTATTATAATATCGTAATTCTTCATTATGTTAACACAAAATTGCAAATGTATAATAATAATAAACCTAAATGCAATTCTAATTTTGAGATCAGTGGGTATCTATATAGCAGTGGAAAAATATTTGTTTCACTTTAATGCCTTTTTTAATTTTTAATAAAAATGTAGGTTACACAGCTTTAGATCAACACCATTGTCATATTTTTAGTATTGCCATTTGGGCAACAGTGGCGCCCTCATTTATTTTCTACTCTTATTTGACAAACTGTACATGTCACTATCGAAAATTATGGGCCTTGCCACATTAAAAGAAAGAAGGATATGTACTGATGTATTTTTTCTCTATAAAAGTGTTAATACAATAATATGTTTGGCTCCCTTGAACTCCTTAGGCTGATTAACTTGCATGTGCCTAGTAGAACGGTTGGTCTGAAGGTACCTTACCATTGTAACAATTCAGGTACCAATGCAGAAATAAACTCACTAATGAACCGACTGCACAGTGCAGGGAATAAATATTACATGAACACCGATGGTACTGAATGTCTATCAGCCAATAAAAACATTGTTATTAAATCTGTAAGTATGTCTATCTTGATAGCTTTGCAATGTTTATAAATTTTCAATATGTATCGAAATTTGTATGAATTCGCATCCTATATTTTATTCTGTTTGTCGTTTTTAAGTTAAATGTTGTATATTTGGTACTTATTTTAATTGTTATATCTCTTTAATTCTTTGATTATATCAAATGTATTTTTAATTTTATCACATGTTTAAGCCCTACTTGGGCGTGCAGAAATAAATAAATTATTTGGTGAATTAAATAATCAAGTCACACAAGTACATCTAATGCAATTTTATACACGATTTCGGACATTTTTAACCTGTGATTCTATACGCGAAATTGAACAAATTTTGTTCCACGTCTTTTTATTTCGAGGAAAAAAAATCATGCTCTCCATACACAACTCCAAACCAACAAATTGTATTGAGAGGATGAATTTTTTAACCTCAAAAAAATTTGTAGATAAAAGAGTTTCTCGTGTATCAATAGTCACAATAAAAGCCCGATTTCCTGTTACATCCGTATAATCAATCATACAATGTTAACATACAGTCAATGTGATCCTTGAGCTTGCTTTGCAGAGCAAAGTTTTACAAAGTTTGGCTTAATTTCACATTCTATATTCACAGGTAGAATTGAGTTTCAAAATTTACATTCATGCCACGATATTGCGTACCCCAGAGGTACGCGTACCACAGGTTGAATACCACTGTAGTAAGGGATTGATTCACGCATTTGCGTTTCAGCTAAAGAAATGGTTAAGTGAAAGAATTTTTTTGTACTAATCTTCGTTTTTCCGCTTTTTCGTTTTAATTTTTTTTTTCCATTATTATTATGTCTTTTCTTTTCTTTTCTTTTATTTCTTTCTATCATTTTCTCTGTTCTGAATATTTTATAGATTTTATTAACAATTTTATTTTTTTCCAAAATATATGTTGTAATAATGTGTATATTTTATTTATTTATTTTTATTTATTTATTTATTTATTTATTTATTACACGCCCTGATGGGCTTTTACATTATAGTTTATAAGTTGAGTATAAAAACAATGAAGAAAATATAATACAATGAGAAAAGAAAATAGGTAATACAATATAAAAACAAAACCACATAATAAAATAAAAAGTACATATGTAAAAATGATAAGAAGTCTCACATTCAATATAAACAAAAAACTGCAGAAATGATGTTAATCTATTTGTGTCTAGATGAATAAAAGTGATAGAATATGTAACATTTATACTGATTGGTTTTAAGATGAAATATATCACCTAGATTAGAATATTTATTTCCGAGACTGTGAAGTCTAGGAAACGGAGAATTTTGATAAGCTAGTATCCTGGTGTTATTGAAGTAAAAGGGTAATAAATGTCGACATGATTTTTTGGGTACATGGATATTGATAAATTGAAGTAATTCTGGACAGTCAATTTTGTAATGCAGTATTTTATGTAACAGTATTAAATCTGTGCTTATTCTTCTTTCTGAAAGTTTCAACAGAGAAAATTTATCCAGGAGGTAATTATAATCAATGTTTAGTATAGGAATACGCAATTTATAGTTTATGAACCTTAGAAACTTCCGTTGTATCTTTTCAATATTGTCTGAATGAATTTTGAAGAAGGGAGACCATAACGTAGAGTTATATTCAAGTTGGCATCTGACAAGGGTTTTATATAACATAATAAATGTGCCTAAATCATTAAAATCTTTTGCAGCTCTTAAAACAAAGCCAAGAGTCTTTAGGGATTTGTTGATAATATTATTAATATGACATACAAAGGTGAGTTTACTGTCGAACATAATGCCTAGATCCATAATTTCATTAACACAATTTAAATTTTCATCATTTAATGAATACTGAAAAAATATAGGATTATTTATGTACCGGTCTCAATTTAAAAAAAAAAGTAAATGTCAAAAGAACCCGTTGACAAACTGATATCAATCAGTTTAACGGGACTAAGGAGCGTATAACCAGCCAGCGGCCGAAAATCTACATTTCGTCGAAAGAGGTTCTTACGATCATACAGGGCGGTTCCAATGAGAAAGATTAATTACTCTCTGTACCAGCTTTTTAAAATTATAACTCGATATCGATTTTATTTCATTCCAAATTTGCTTTAATTTATACCTACATCCAAAAATGCTGAAAGGCGTGTTGATAAAAATATTAAAATTATGTACTTTTGTAATTATTTTTTGATCATTAGTATTTATCATTTTTCAATAATGTCTCAGCAAAATAAGAATGTAAAAAAAATTGAAATATATTAGTCTGTAAGTGCACAAATAAATACACAAACGGACCAAATTTCGTCAAGAAACACATGTAATTATTTTTTTTTTTAATGATTTTATTTAAACTAAAATTAAAATTCTATTACACACGTTTACCAGATAATGCATTGATTTATTTTACTGCATGATTATAAGATTTCAAATGGGTGTTGTACATATAATAAATGCACTTTTTGAAAATTTAACAAATCCACCAACGACCTATGGTATAACTTTATTATACTAAAAATTATCATTTTTTCTCAAAATTTAAAACATAAGTTTACTAGATAAAAGAACAATCTTTCGAAACCAATTTATATTTTTTTGTGGAAAAGAGTCAATACGTCTAAACACTGATTTAAATATGACATATTTCTGGTTATACGCTCTCAATTTAAAAAAATGTAAGCATTGTTAATAAGTAATAAAGGAATTTATTAATACATGTTGAACTTGAAATGTATAATTCGTTTGCACATTTTATTTATTCACATTCATACATTGTCTCAAACACCCACTTCTATTATTTATATCGATATTGTCACATTCCAACGTACAGGAAATACCTGATTTTATAATAATTGCATCTATTGCAAAGTAATAGTAAAAAATTAACATATTAACTTACATAACATGTTATAATAGGAAAAATCATTAGAAAAATAGTGTAATTAAAATAGAAGGAAATTGCAAAAAAAAAAATGTTTTTCCTGCTATACATTATCAGAGTGTGCAATTCAAAAGCAATAGAAGTTAAACCTTCAGAAAACAAAAGTAGACAAGAGTGGGGAGACAATGAGGCACTTTTTTTATCTATCCAATGTGAAGGATGATTTTTTTCATATTTTTGTCGTCTAATTCCAGTACACCTTTTCCTATACATTTGGTCATCTTATTGGTATTTATGGTTTCTTCTTCAGAGTCACTAGATGTCGCTTTATTTTGTGTTTTCTTCTGGCTGTTCATTTTGGAGTGATTTGAACATTTCATATTGATTTTTCAAAAATAATAATATATATTACCTACTGTTAAAAATCACGACTCTTTTAAAATAGAGCAAAAATATCGTGGGGAGCATCTTAAGTATCATTTAAAGAAACATTGTGATTTTTTTCACAAATGTAATTTATAAGATAATAGAAACAAACTTGTTTTTAATAATTTTTGGAACATACTTTGCGATTTTTTTCTATCGAGGGAATTTCATATAATTTGCATTTGGGCTTGGGCAGCATCTAGACATTTTCTTCAAAATAACTTTTTTTTTTAAGAGCTTAAAAACCAAATGTTGAAAGGAGATATGTAAGAAATTCGGGTTGCCGAGGCATAAGGAAAAATCTGCTTTTCTTTTTACTCTATGTATCAAGACATTATTAGTACAAAAAAATCGTCAAAGTGTGTAATTTTTTTTGATATTCATATCATCTTATTATTAAGGGCATTTTTAAAGTTGAACTGAATATCTTTAGAGCGCCGCAACCGGCCTCAAAAAGAAGAAGATGGGGAGATATGTTATTACGAATGATAGAAGAGCTCGCTAACATTTACAGCAATGAAATCGATGCGAAAATTGTGAAAATCTTTAATAAAACACAACTCGTTTAAAATATAGCAAAAATCTTGCGAGGGTTGTCATAAACAGCATTTAAAGAATTACTGTGAATTTTTTCATTTGTAAAATAACTAAAACAAACGTGTTTAAAATAGTTTTTGGAGCATACTATGCGATTTTTTTCTATCGAGGGAATTTCATATAATTTGCGTTTCGGCGTGGGCAATATCTAGATATTTCTTAATCTTTACACATCAATCTGTCTCTAGAAAGATCAAATCCTTGTACTGCACCGCCCACCATTAAATGTTGCTTTTACTTTCCAAAATACACTCATTAAAGAATATATTACATATTAATATTAAAATATTTCTCAGGATTAAATAACATGTGTTCACAATTATGTCCTCTGCGTGCGAACTCTATCTAAATTTCTTTAAATAGACAATAAACAGTGTTAATTTCAAGCGACCTCCCAGGTAAGTATGGTCCTGTATTCATTCATTTTAGGCAGCGTCGCGTTCATTGGTCAAAACATTGTACATATTAATTTTTCGAAGAAAACTTCTTCGGAAGGGTTTTTACATCGTGATGGCTTTATCTATTTTAATGAAAAGACAAATAACTTTGTTTACATCACTTTATTTGTACACGATCAACATGTTTCGTCACAATCAACGTATACGTTTGATCCTGATGAAGTGAACACGAAACATGTTGCTTGTGTACAAATAAAGTGATGTAAACAAAGTTATTTGTCTTTTCATTAAAATTGTACATATATTTTCGTGTCGGTGATTAATAAACCGGTGTATGCAGTTTTTAGCGATAAGATATTTTTAATTGTTTGTTTAGCTAGTAGTTTTTCTAGATTTTAGACATGTATTATAAGTTTGTACAGCGCCCTTGAGGTGATTTTTCTCAAAAACAGCGCTATATAAATCGTCTAAATATTATTATTATTATCTTCAAGAATAACATAAATGTTTTTAAGAGCTTTAAAACTTAGTGTTTAAGGAAAATATGTAATAAATCAGTAGAAATGCGGGAAGCTGGGTCTTATTCAAGATTAAATCCTTGACAACGCCGGGTATGGACCAGTTATAAAAGTATAAATATAAGTACGTAAACACTTGTGAAGTAGTTAAATAGCCGTGGGCGGACGTCCTGGCTGGCTGTGGCGATAAAAGTGATTGTTTTGTCGGTAAATCAACTGTCAAAAAGGCGGTAGTAGTTTTTCAGATTTATTCGAAAAATGGCAATTCTATATTCAATTGTTCTAGTGTCAGTTTTGATTTCAATTAGTGTAAATGCCGAACTCTACAAAGGTAAGAAATGAAGGTCTCGGCTGTTTGGACACCATACCATTTAATGTGGGATGCGGTTGTAGGTATCAATAACCAATTCCTCTGCCATAGTTCTACGTTTGGTCACTTAGCAAGGTTGACAGCCGGCGTAGCCCAGCGGTAAGGCTCTCGACTCGCACTCCGAAGGTGGCGGGATCGAATCCCGACGTGGCAAATAAGTTTTATGTGATTAATTTTGGTTATTTCACAAATTATTCATTTAAAATAATATTTAGTCCATTTGCAGCACGTTCCAGAGTGAAAGATCCTCCCAGTATCGCACTGGTGTAGGACCACCGTTCAGAATTGAAGTTTTGCTTGAAAAGGCTTTAGCCGTGTTTGGTGACCAGATCTGAATAGCAAGGTACTTCCACCTCTTCCTTATCTCCTTCCCCTCCCCTCTACCTTCAGCCTTACAACATACCCCAATTACGGATGCCATAGTCCCACTGGCTCCACACGGGAGCAGTTGGGAGTCTTGTGCGGTATTCATGTAAAAAAAAGGTTGTCCAGATGATTGGGGTGAGTTTTATCCAGGTCTTGGCGGTGGATGCATGTGCTCACTTACTGCATGGCAGGCCTGATCAGGGGAGACTGGTTGAGGGAGATTATTTGGCCTCTTCATCAGGACCATCGCCTTGCCCCGCAGTTGGAAGGATGATGGATTCGTACGTCCGTCACTCCTGAAGACACTTCCAGATTCCTATCCACCTCTCATAACCCTTTTTCTACCCAGAACTTCATCTGCTTCCTTTCCCCGTAGAACACACCAATGTCAAATTGAAATACTAACTTAAATATGCTTTGGCAGTTCGCATTTACTTTTTTTACACTAAACGGGAGTTAAGTAGTTAATCAGGTCCCTAGTCATATTTCAACCACTTAAGTTTCTCAGAAATCGAACGAAATAAATTTGATCACGTCTTAGTTGAATTATTTAAGGGCGTTTAACCAGCCAGCGGCCGAAAATCCATGTACGAAGGATCGTATAGGGTGGTTTTCAATGAGAAAGATTAATTATTCTCCGTACCAGCTTTTTAAAATTACAACTCAATATCGATTTTATTTCATTCCAAATTAGCTTTAATTTATACCTACATCCAAATATGCTGAAAGGCGTGATGATGAAACTATTAAATTATGTACTTTTTGTAATTATTTTTTTATCATAAGTATTTATGATTTTTCAATAATGTCTAGGTAAGCAAAATAAGAATGTAAAAAAATCTGAAATATATTAGTTTGTAAGTGCGCAAATAAATACACAAACGGACCAATTTTCGTCAAGAAACACATGTACGTATATATTTTTTAATGATAATATTTAAACTAAAATTAAAATTCCGAAACATACGTTTACCAGATAATGTATTGATTTATTTTACTGCATGATTATATGATTTGAAATGGATGTTTTGTAATACAAAATCTTTTTTGAAAATTTAACTAATCTGCCGACGACCTATGGTATAACCTTATCATAATCAATTAACTCAAATATTATATTGTTTAAAATATTTCTTTACGCCATGTTCATCAAAAACTACTTATATTTTTTTTTTAAATTTCTAAATTTTTCACTTTTATAACTTTTGGTATAAATTCTTACTCGATAACTCAAATACTATATTTTGTTTAAATATTTCTTTACGCCATATTCTTCAAAAACTACTTGTATATACTTTTTTTTAATTTTTTACTTTTATAACTATTGGTATAAATTCTAACTCGATAACTTTTTTAAAACTTATTTATAATCTATGTAAAAGCCCCCATGGGCGTATAACAATAATAAATAAATAAACTAATACTAAAAATAAACATTTTTTCTCAAAACTTAAAAATACGCTAAGGTACTAGATAAAAGAACAATCTTTAGAAATCAATTTATAATGTTTTGTGGAAAAGAGTCAATACGTCTAAAATCTGATTTAAAAATGACATATTTCTGGTTTTTCTGGTTATAGGTACCCTCTTAAAAGTCTATGAATCTGTACATGACTTATTTTTATTCTAAAAGCTTCGAATTCAATCTGGCTTAAACAAATTGAAAAAAAAAGTTGGAATTTCTGAAAAAGTTATTAATCCTTTTTACTCCTACCATCATATAGAATCATCTCCCGTTAACGCATCTTTTCCCGGACACCCTGTATAATAGGGTGGGTCACGACTGTACGGGAACAAAATATTATTTTTTGATTTGTCTAATAGTGATATAAGAGTGTTAAATGAAGATATAAAATCACGTAATTTTTTTATAATATTTGGATATGATCTTCTTCCTTCGGATTGACTTTGAAATTTTACGTAATAGAGAAATACCGACCCTTGTTAAATCTTTAAAAAATTTTAGATAAACCATTAAATATGAACTATTTATAATAAAAGACAAAATAGGGGGAATGTTTTGATTTATTTATTTAAAAAAATATATTAATATAATTAAAATTATCTCAAGGCAATGTATTCAAATACCAGCAAAATCCTTCTTTCTCTCAAATTTCGGCATTATTTTGCGAGACTCAATCTTGGGATTTTTTTATAAACGACTTTGTAAAAATATACTAAATTTGCTATGGAAGATTACAAAAAATATTGTTTTAAGGATTCATAGTAGCTTTTATACACATTATAAACTAGAAATAACCTCTTAAAATGAAAATTTTCAAAACTTTGAAGTGAATCCGGAGGGAGAAGATCGTATCAGAAATTTGAAAAATTTTAAACAAGGCATTTTGAACCCATGTGGCACCGGTTTATCTGTATAATGATCCCACAACAAACAAACCGGTAAATATTATTGTTTTAATAAAATGATTCACAATCGATGACCTTTTGACTGTTGAGATTGCAAAATATAATTTGATCTTCGCCAGTCCTCATTTCTCAGATCACTGTATCTTGACTTTACACTTTTGGTTCCCTTCGCCCAGTTTGAGTGTTGGTGACCATTTTATAAATCTATTGAGAACTGGTTCGTAAAATAGCAGGTTCCTCGGATCCACAATAATCCATCGATAGCTAGTCACGGGACAGAGTAACCGCGACAGGCAATGACGTCTTGTGTAATATATAGTCACGTGATAATATTATTCACAACTCTAAGAATTACCGTCAATCTTTCCATGTCGGGAGAGACTCTCAAATTTCTTCTTCTTTAGTACTTATACCTGCCAGGGACCAGGGACACGTCCTCATGCGATCAGCTAACGTAAGTGGCACCATCCTTTGACAAATTCTTGAAATTGAAACCGAATTACAACGGTAGCTTTGTTTGAAACTTCACGTACGGAGATGTTTATGTTTATGTGGCGCGGTGCGTACGGCACGGCGTCAGACATCTTTACGTAAAAAGTGCCGATCCCTTACAAATCGCATGTGCGCCCCACTGTTGAAATTGGCAACCACCTCTGGTCAAGAGCCCAAAATACTTTGAAAAATCCTTGATGCTGTGCAGAAACGGGCGGTCCGTTTGATAGATTAGATTGCAATCTTCAGAGCTTAGGCGTCGCAAGTGGGACGGAATGAAGAAAAAACACGAATTAATTATTTGCTGACTTAATATTAATGCCATTTTTTTTTAGATTATTAATTAACTAGCTTTTACCCGCGGCTTCGCTCGCATGGCATTAGTGGGAAATTACTGTATAAAGAATTTTCTCACGGTAATGAAGTTTTTTTCCGTGATAAAAAGTAGCCTATGTCATTTCCCATTCCTCCAATTATCTCTGTTAAATAAATCACATACTACAAACAACAAATAACTTTAAGACAAATAAAATTCTTGAGAATGACATTACGCAAATAAAAATTCTATTTTAGAAAATATTTAAATTATAGAAATAGAAATTTATTTTAAGTACCTACTCCCTTTATTAGTATTTTATTCATATTTGAATCCATAGTAACGTAAAAAAAATAACAAAATGGCAGACCACGTCAAACGCTATGCTTTATAGTTATAGCAACGCTATGCTTTTCGTTCGGACAATAAACATTTTTAGACATAGGTAGACATTAACTACAACACCAAAAAAGCACTCTTTTTAAGTACAACAAAGCACTCTTTTTAAGCCTAAAATTTAAAAAAAAAAACATTGTTTCCAAGGTAACAAGGTAACAAGGTAACAATTTATTTGACGTTTGCAATAACTCGATTTTAAAAAGGGACAGAAAACGTATGATACATAATTTCATAACGCTACAGCTTATTCATAACGCCAGAGCTTACCAATGTATATAGCCTTTGTTACTCGCAAATAATGTAGCTTTCGATTAGTGAAAGAATTTTTATATTCCATTCGATATTTATTGCGTGAAAGAGTAAGGACCGTCCATACAAACTTTCGCATTTATAATATTAGTAAGATAGTAAGATAATAACAATTTTGAAGTAAAAATTATTAATTTATTCTTGCTTAGAAATTTACAACAAAATAATACATTTTGAAGATATATAAATATCTAGGCAAATAAAACATTAAATTTTAAATATTATATTTCACATCAAAATCTAAATGCTAAAGGTGTTGTCATCTCCGTTGTCATTGGAGTGTTAATCATCACTCAAATTTCCAAAACCACTGGACGAATTCTTAGTAGACTTAAAACTTTAGTAAATAGAAACTTTTTTTTAGGAAGTGGTTGCAAATTCAAATTTAAAAAAAAAAAAAAAAACAAACAAACAAATGTTTCTTTTTTATTTTAATTTCGGTTTAATTTAATTTTATGTTTTTTTTTTTTGTTATTTATATTCAAATTTTATTTTCATTAGGTACCTACCTAATACGTTATCATATTTTATTTCTTATAGATTTATATTTACTCTGTATGCAATATGGCAGACTGGGATTGCACTACCCTCCCAGCCCTGCTGGAATAAAAATTTAAATAAAATAAAATAAAATTCTTGTTATCTCGGATGTTTCTTTTTTAATTGTAATCTGATTGGTCTGCAGTAGATGAAGGTCGTGGGTTTTGACTTTGACATATAATAGTCTTGCTCTTTGAGTTTCCTTCGCTGTAGAGCTGAAGTTGCACTAACGAAGTTGTAGAGAAATTGGCTTTATATAGCTTTGCAAGGTGAATTCGTTTATGCATTACATTACTTCAAGTTTTCCCAAGATACTGAATAATTGCCTACAAGTGTTTGTTTACGATTAAATGTAAATTTTTAATTATGCATTTACGATTTGTATGTACGCGGATTTTCCCGAGACATATTTACCGTAGGCGATTATTGCAGAATAAGTCGGGGAGACCGAAGGAAAACATGACACGATGAAGTGAATGAAAATACTTGATGCCTTCTATGCCTAGAAACAAAATAACAGGATAGTGTGCATGAGACGATGTTTGAAGCAAAATGCAGTACAGTAAGCAACATTAAGCTTAGCTTAGGTTATGCGGTTCCTTGGTGGTCTCTGGAGATCTGGAGTCGGTCGTAAATCGAGCTCCAATTTGTGACTTTGTTTTCCAAAACAAAAAGGTGCTTGATCGCACTGTAAATTTGAATTCTGAATAATATTAGTCTCGAAATTACTGGTAATGTTCAGATAAATTACCGATAACGCAAAATGATGTTATATTCTATAAAGCGTTTAGACACGGAAACTTTGAATTTTAGAACAGAATTGATGACAAAATATTTCGTGTCTTGACACTTTCGCTTTTAGTAAAAGATAGAAAAAAACGATAAAAAGACTAATTTGTTGGAGAAATGAAGATAAAATGCAACACAGAATTAAATTGAAAGTAAAATGGTTAATAGATGGAAATGAATTAAGATGATTGTAAATATAAAATAACAGGTAGAAATTGGGTTACATATTTCAAATAGGACGACACAATACTTATCATAGGTAAGGTAAGATTATTTAAGATTAGGTTAGGTTTAAGAGCCATTGAGAGAAGTTTCACAGGAATAAGGAAACAGGACAGACTGAGATGTAGCATAACAAGGGAGAAAACTAAAGTTGCCGATATAGTTACCCAAATAGACCAACGAAAGTGGAAGTCACTTGATTCGCGATCCAGACGAGAAATGGTGCAAAAATGTCACTGACTGGTATCCCAGAGATGGCAAGAGAAGTAGAGGACTTCAACAAATTAGCTGGGAAGACGACCTAAAACTCACGGCTGGACATCACTGGAGAAGAGTAGCTCGTGATAGGACCCAATGGAAAATGTTAGTGGAGGCCTATGCCAAGAGGCAAACTGAGCTTCGAAATATATTATAACAAACAAGAACATGTATATGCCTAATATTCATATAGGTTTGGTAGGTTAAGTGGATTTCGTTAATTTGTTGACTGTTTCGTTCCAGGTAACGCATGTACCTTTGCGCCAACTGGAGAGCTGGGGGTGTGCCAACCCCTTAGGAGCTGCAATACGGCCAGGGAGGCACTAAAGGCAGGGGATGAACCGCAGGTATTGTACACGTCTTTATCTTGCTTATATATATTTATGCAAAAATTCATATATATATAAGTAAGTAAAAATATATAGTAAGTAAGAATATAGTCTAATTTTAATATAAGAAAAAAATTCATACCCTGAAGAAATGGCATGGAGCCTAGCACTTCGATAACGATGAAGACTTCAAATTGGTGTGACAGGTTGTCTATATTCCCAGACGGCCAAGTTTTACACAGGAGAAATTTGCAAATGACGAGTGCTTCAATTTATATGTATTTTTTTACATTAGCTCCACAAAATTTTCCCCAGGGCCTATGTCATCTTTAGGGATGGCTGTGTGAAGGGTCTTTTTATGGAAAGGAAGGAGGTATGAGAGTTTGGTAAGAATCTTAGGGACAATGTGTACAGGAGTGACGGAACAATGAATCCATCCTTCTCACTGCGTTACTAGAGAATGCGTCCAGAGAGTCCGGCTCTGGAAAAAAGGTCTCCCTCAACAAGTCTCTCCCGTTCCGATCCGCCACGCATTAGGTGGATAAACGCATGTGCCACCAAGAGCTAGACAAACCTCACCCTATGAACTTAGTGAACCACTTGGGGTGACCTAGCTGAGGGTTTTTTGAAAAGAAAGGAGTGGAAGTTCTGGGAAGGTAAAAATGTAGTGGGTTTGGTAAGAATCTGGTAGTCAATGGGTCCAGGAGTGACGGAAGTGTGAATCCATCCCTCCCACTGTGGTACAAGGGGATGTGTCTAGAGAGTCCGGTTGGAGAGGTAAAAAGGTCTCCCTCAACAAGTCTCTCCCGATCTGGCCCGCCACGCAGTAGGTGGAAAAACGCATCTGCTGCCAAGAGCTCACCTCTTGAACCACTTAAAGTGAGCTATGGCAGGGGTGTTGGTTATCCAATAGAAATAGATGGTTCCTATGGTTGAATTGGTTAAGGACCATGTTTAAATATATTGGAAATTGCAGTTTTAAAATGATGTTAGCGGTGTGATCAGATTGTGATCAGATCTGACTAGCCAGATAATTACCAAGCATTCTATTCTCGTTCATTTCCTTGCTTCATTAATTTATTCTCACAAATTATCTCAATTTGATATTAGAAGCAATTTTTCAGGCCTGACCGATTTTTTGACTATATAAACCGGAGCAAGTTAAAATGACTTAGGTGTGGTTTCGATGGTTAGGTTAGTTTTGGTTGGATTGGGTCGTGTGAGGTTTGCTTTCTTCTTTTTTTCCTTCGCTTTTTCAAACTATCTTAACGTTTCTAGTTTTTTTTTAACTTTTCTTATTTCTTTCCAAACTTTTCTTGAAGTTTCAACTTTTCTAAACTTTTCTTCTCTCTTTACCAACTTTTCTAATGTTTTCTAATCATGACTTAATTTTTTATTGATTTTTTTCACTTTTCTTCACTTTTTCTCACTTTACATTTTTCAGTTTTTATCCCTTTTCCTCACTTCCCTTCACTTATCCATAACTTTTATTAACTTTTATTTGCTTTTCCCAACTTTTCATAATTTTTTATGGACTATTCATAACTTAATCTTAACCTTACTTAGCTATTATTAATTTTTTTAACTTTCCTTAACAATTCTTTTTTTTTATTTTCCATAAACTTGCTTATCTTTTCTGAATTTTCGTATTTTGTTTTAATTCATAGGTATAACTTTTTTAACCTTTTTGACTTTCCCACCTTTAACTTTAATTTATTAACATTTTTTAAACTTTTCTTCCATTCTCATCAATGAACTGTTTTACAACTTCACATAAACACTTTTTTCTTAACTTTTCTTAACTTTTCTTGACCTTTTATTAACTTTTAATAAATTTTCTTAACTTTTCTTAAAACACAGTTTTTGAAACTCTTCTTCCATTCTATACAATGAACTCTTTCGCCATTTAAATTGAAATTAAGTCATATCACACATTGTAGACTTGCGGTTACGAGGGCACCACCCCCATGGTCTGCTGCACGAGCGACTCGCAACTGCAGTCGCACCCTCCGGGTCTTACCGGGGAGCCTGCCAAGATCAAGTCAAAAAGGTCCACACCTGCCGAAGACACCGAGGAGAACTGCCCGCCGATGCCCAAGAAATATGTTAAGGTGGAGAAGAGGGGCCAGAAAGCTTGGGATTGTGAGTACTTTATAAAATAACTAGCTGACCCGGCGACGCGTTACTGTGGCTAACGAAACACAACGCCATTTATTCGATGGTTACTCAACTTTTATAACCACCGCCATCGGTTAATTTGCATATAAATTAAATACACACCGCCCGCTTGCCAGCCCGCTCGTCCACCACATACCGATATTCTTCTTTACATGTTATATATTTCAACCAATTTAAACAAAACCTTGACGAATTATATACCTAAACCTTCCTCATGAATCACTTTATCTATTTGTGAAAACCGCATGAAAAGCCGTTCAGTGGTTTGTTTAGTGAGTTGTTGGTGAGTTTATCGCGACTATAATTTATCATTCGTAGAGATGAAACAATAACTTAGTTAAAATCACTTTTATTTTATACTTAATTATAATATTGCCTTGAAGAAGCTACGGTTCCAGAGAAACCCGGTCGGCATATCATTACATAGTATAAAATGAAGTCGCTCAAAATGTTTGTGCGCTTAGGTCTTTTAAACTACGCAACGGATTTTCATACGGTTTTCACCAATAGATAGAGGGATTCAAGAGGAAGGTTTGTATGTTTAATACATGCTTATTATAGTAGAGAAAAGCCGAGAATCGTTACATTATCATTGCATAGTGTAAATGCAATGATAAACTGCTCAAAATGTTGATGCGCTTAGAACTAAACTATGCACCGGATTTTCATGCGGTTTTCACCAATAGATGGAGTGATTTAAGAGGAAGGTTTACATGTAAAAAACATGCTTGTTATAGTAGAGATAAGCCAAGAAATTCAAATATTCATTTTATGCAGCGGGCAGCGGGCAGCTGGCAAGCGCTTGGGGTGGATTTTATAAAGGTTGGGTAATGACGTTGTGTTTCGTTAGCCACAGCAACGTGTGGCCGGGTCTGCTAGTATAAAAATAAAACAGGTTTTTACTAAGTTGTTGTCTTATTTTAAATTATCTGGGGTTCCCGGCTTCGCTCAGGGAGTTGGTATGAGATTGACGTGACGTTCGAACCCACAACGGATCTTGCTTCATATACCCCTAACTTTGGGTAGCTCCACCAATACAAAAAAGGCTTCGAATGGTCTTCAATTGAATGTTCCAGAACATTCCACAACATTCGAGAGTGTTTTGGAATATTCCACATTGATGTTTCCGATTCACTATTCCTAAACATTCCAAAACATTCCAGAATGTTCCGTCTAGTACCCTTCCCATCCTCTCCCGCGTCCCCTTCCCCTATCCGCCTTTCTCTGCCTTTACTCTCCTCTCGAATTCCCCTCCCCCTCCCAGGTTCCCCTCCCCCCTCCCAGGTTCCCCACCCCCTCTCCCGTGAACCCCCTACCTGAGTTCCCCTTCCCCCTCCCGCATTCCATGCATTCAGTCCCGGTACATCCAATTTTCAAACAGCTCGCGTGCCACATATTGCATTTTTATATACAAACTTATCATCAGTAGTTTTATACAAACCTTGTCTTGACAAGGTTTTTTATAAAACGAACACAAAAAAAAAGAATTATCAAATTTGGTGCAGTCGTTCGAATGTTATGTGCGTAAATACATTTGGGCGCTTCATTTTTTTATTTATATACATAGATAGATAGAGATTATAGTGTCACATCAAAAGTATCTGCTTTATTTGAACAAATACATATGTATATTTTGGCACATTGCCCTAAATAAGTATTTATATTTTGAAGTGCAGTTATCAGATTTTTAAAAGCTTAAATAAAACGAGTTAGGTTTTTTTGATTTACATGAAATTTTTGACGTCAGTATTTTTAAAGTCGAAACCCTGTTTTGTTTATTTCAGACTGCATAGACCTGGCCTCTAGTGTGTATCCTTGTCAACGGGACGTGTATTCTCTCATTCCGAGGTTCAACAGAGGGAACGAATGCGCTCACAAGTCCACCCCTCTAGTAGTCGGAGGAAACATTACGAAGCCTGGGGAGTTCCCACACATGGTAAGCTAAAACAACAAAAAAAACAACGAGTGTGCTTTCGACCACACGACTGAAGTAAAACTTAACTAACATTGGGGTGACATTGACATTGACATTGACATTGAAATTGACATTGACATTGACATTAACATTCCAGACAATATGGTTTGTTGCATTTCGCACAGTAGTACACACTCATGCGTCTTTTTTTCGTTTGGCAAAAGTTGCACTTGCTCCGTTTCCTTTTTTTATTTATTTATTTATTAATTTTCAACGCCTTGATGGGCTTTTACAATACAAGTTTATAATACAGAGATAGTTTTTTTTTTCTAAACAAAAGATAAACTATAAAAAAATAACTATTACACGCCATATGAGTATACAGATAAATTAAGGAAAGATGATACATTACAATAAAAGAGAAAGTTTCTAAGTTGTAAATAGCGTAGAAAATAAACTAGTAGGTACTCGTATGTTAGTAATTACAAAATGTACAGGTGACTGATTAATTGTGATGTGTAAATAGGTACATGAAAAAATGCAAGATACATAAAAATAAAACGGTAACAAGTTTTTACATAGTGGATTAATATAGAAATACGCAAATATATGCATTAGCGGATTAGCCCCTATGTGATGCTCCTTAAATGTCAAAATGTTCTACATAAAAGACATTATATAATCAAGACATAAAAATATCGTTCAGGTATTTCATAAATAATGGTTAACTTGTGTTAAATACATCGATTTTAGAGGTGAATTTGTTTCCTAATGTGTGAAGTCGAGAAATAGGTGCATGTATGTGATAGTTCGTTCCAGAATTATTCTTGCAGAATAATATGTTTTGCTTTGTTGCTCGTTTGGGTACTTTGAAATCGATGAGATGCAGGAGTTTGCAACAATCTAATTTAGAATGAATAATTTTAAACAAAAAAGTTAGATCATTTATTTTTCTTCTGTTTTCAGTTTTTTGTTTGTGGCAGTCACCTATATTTGATATTTCTTAATTATTTTTTAATGACATTGATCACCGTTCGCATCGATTACCGTTCGCATGTCAGTTTTCGTAACAATCACCACTTTTCGTAACGCATTCACCAGTTTACCCCTAAGTGTCGAGCGTGCGTAAAGAAGTTTTATTTCAAAAAAGTGCAGTTCACACGCGGTAGAAGCGATACTTCACCAAAACAATCTCAACCAATAGGAGTCTTGAAAAGTGACATCATAATCAAAGCGCCCAATGAGGGCAGTTTGACGCTTTGTAGGTACCTACTGAAATGCGTCATTTCCGTTTCATATCTTAACTAATAGGAGCTTCGAAAAGTAACATCATAATCAAAGCGGCCAATAATCGCAGTTTGGCGCTTCGTAGGTACTGTAATGCGTCATTTCCGTTTCATCCGAGTTTTAACAATCTCAACCAATAGGAGCCTTGAAAAGTGACATCATTGTCAAAGCCACCAATGAGTGCAGTTTGACGCTTCGTAGGTACTGTAATGCGTCATTTCCGTTTCATCCGAGTTTTAACAATCTCAACCAATAGGAGCCTTGAAAAGTGACATCATTGTCAAAGCCGCCAATGAGTGCAGTTTGACGCTTCGTAGGTACTGTAATGCGTCATTTCCGTTTCATCCGAGTTTTAACAATCTCAACCAATAGGAGCCTTGAAAAGTGACATCATTGTCAAAGCCGCCAATGAGTGCAGTTTGACGCTTCGTAGGTACTGTAAAGCGTCATTTCCGTTTCATCCGAATTTCAAATCACAACGGGACTAAAGAGTTTTCTATTCTATAACACTACTAATGGCTCTCCCTGGCGACTTTATTTTAGGTATGCTCAGAATGAATCAGTCATCCACGAGTCAGAACATTGATTGTCTTCTGACTGATTCCTGGATGGTTTGAAAACTCGATTATCATGGAGAGCATTCATTTCTATCAACTGGAGCACTTTTTGCCACAATATGGTACTATTTAAAATACCTCAGACTGTTTTGCTGCCAATTTTGGCCATTTTTTTCCATAGGTGTAAGTAATCAGGTAGAAGTGTACGATTTTATAATTTTTTTAATACATCCTAGGAATATATTATAATCGACAAAATATAGGTGAATACAGAAGTACAATCAGTTTGTATGTCTTCATATTAAAATTCGGAAGTATGATTTTTTTTAATGTGGGTGGAAAATATTCAAAATGATCACCAAAAAATCTTCAATTACGTTTTAAAAGTTTTAAATTACGCTGTCACTCCAGTGGCTTTGTTTCCGATGGTTATCTCCGTCACCGACAGCATCGACTCTGCTATCTTCTGGTCTGCAGGACGAACTAATTGTCAATGGTGTTGCCAGTAGGGAGAGCAATCTTACTGTTGAACAGAATCAATTTGGATATCGACATATTTATGTAGTATCAACGAAGCTTCCGTTGCAAGGCAAGCTCTATACTGCTAGTCTAATAATAGTTGATATAACCATCTTCATCATCTTCTTCCCCTTATCCTATTCGGGTGTGGGAGTCATTGCATCGACAAGGCGCCTCCATTCGTCCCTGTCTTGCGCTGATTGTTCGGCATGTTCGGCCTCCGTCCATGGCAGTCGCATCCTTTGAAGGAATGATAAAAGTAGATTGAATGCTGTAGAAATGATATCTCTGAGGCGTATGTGTGGTAAAACCATATACTATCGCGTGATAAAAGTGATGATCCGAAAATAATGCAAGACTGGTGAAAGCGTAATAAGTAAGATTAAGAAAGGGACGCTTAGATGGTTTGGGCATGTAGAGCAAATAAATGAAGAAATGAGTGTAAAGAGAATATGTGACATATATTATCTTTACACTCCACACACATATGGTAAATGTGAATGGTAGAAGAAGTCGGGATGTGAATCAGTTACTTAAGTCGGGCCATTCAAAAGTCAGAATAATAGAAGGGTGTATATGAGACGATGTACGAATGTGAATGGGGCACGGAGTGTATGGCAGGAGTTGTTTGACAATCTGTCCTCTATGCCTACCCCAGCAGAGAAAAAGTAATGGTTAATTAGTTAGTTTTTTTTAGAATTTCTTTAACTGAGGTGGCTTGGGCACGCACTAACGGCCGCTGTTCCTAACTTTTCGATAGACCAATCTGAGTCTACCATCTGCCAAGCAATTTGTAAGTATTTTAAAATTTCCGCTCGATTCCGGTTGTTCCCAAATATTTTATCGTTGAATATCTTAGGTGACTCCGCCTAACTAAGTTCAGCCCAAAATAGCATCAAAGTAAAAACTTTCGAAGTTAAATAATTTAAAGAGTTAAATGTTGTATTTATTATTAACAAACAAAATTTATTTTAAATACTGTTATCAATTTATTATATGTTACCTTTCATCATCAAATATACCACAGATAACATACAAAAACCGAAAATATTCTATGTTGACCAAAATAAGTATCCCTCACAGCAGTGAGGCAAAAATACCCAGGATTCGCGTGATTATAAACTTTACGATTATTTTATAATTTTTTTTGTAAATCCTGCAAATATGAGATAAAGGTTTAATACAGGTTAATTTTTTTGGCTATATAGCACTATAATAAGTTTTTATGTCTCCATGTTCAAATTCGATGGTATGATTTTTTTAATGTTAGCGAAAAATTTAAAAAATGACCTTCTGGGAAATCTCAAGCAATTTATTTATTTAGCGTGATCGCTCCAGTGGTTGGGCATTCCAGCAATTTCGTTGAACTATACAACTCTTTTAAATGTGTTTAAATTGTCAGACTGAAGGAAGAGGCAATAAAATTACGTGTTGCTTTCAGGCTGCTTTGGGAGTTTCGAGTGATAGAGGAATCAGTTGGAAGTGCGGCGGCAGTCTTATCAGCAATCGGTGGGTCCTGACGGCTGCGCATTGTCTCCGATTGTAAGTCCTAAAATATTAATAACCATATTCTTCTCCTTGTACAGTTCGTATCCCTGTTGTATACACATCGCTTTGACAATGCGCCTGACCTGGGCTACTTCAACGGCCTCCGTTTATTGGGAATCAAGTCTCCCCTTGAATTCCCTCTGAAGTTGCTTCAATGTAACTCAAAATGAAATCAATTCAGAACCATCTCAGAAAGGTCATTAATATTAATAATTCCTTTTTCCAGGACTATCAGTCATGTACGGCTCGGCGGAGGTGACACTGATTCTCCAGTAAAGCCGGAAACCCACTTTGAAGTCATTGAGCGCATCCAACACCAGGACTACCACCCACCTTCCAAATACAATGATATTGCGCTACTAAAGTTAGACAGGGAGTAAGTACTTCTTTTTAATTCTTTGAAATAACAAAATTTCTGTATTAACACCCCCCTCCCCCCCCCCCGCCCCCCTACAATATCTTCATCGGATCCGAGAAAGTCGATTTTTTAATTTAATTTAAATTTTCCCTCTTTCCGGCAATAAAACGGATATAAAAAAAACAAACGAGTGTGATGTAGACCACACGAATGAAGCAAAACTATACTGAAGAGAGAAAGAAAATGTGTGACCTATGACCCTGGGAAGACGTATGACCGTGGTGTGACCTATGACCTTGGGGTGACCTATGACTTTGGGGGTGATCTATGACCTTGGGGTGACCTATGACCTTGGGGTGACCTATGACCTTGTGGTTACCTATGACTTTGGGGGTGACCTATGACCTTGGGGTGGCCTATGACCTTGGGGTGATCTAAGGCGTGTTTATTCACTAAATGATTCCTTGTGCTCTCACCTCTCTCTATTGCTCCTACAGTAATTACAGGAAACGTAACTCTCTTCACTAACTATATCTCCCTCTCAACTTCCGTTCGCCTCGCCCGATCACACTTTTCCGTAACGCTCTCGTTACGCATTCGCCAGCTTACTACCCAAGTCAAGCGTGCGTAAAGAAGTTTAACTTCAAATTAATCAAGCGCAGTTCACACGCTGTACAAGTGAAACCTTTGCCCACAAAAACTCAACAATAACTTTAAAAACATATTTCGAACTTTGCAACAAAGGCGAGCAATAGCTGATTTGGCATTTACACTTTACACAGAAAATTTCAAATAATTACATTGACTGTAGCGAATTTCTTTCCCTAATTAATTTTAACATACCCTTTAGACGTACACGCCATACAGAACTATTTCACACGCTTTTAAAAGACAAATGCAGCAACTAATTCGCCAATCAATTGTGCTCTTCATATGTTCAATAATATTGGACTAAATTCTAACCTCGACACAAACAACTTCACTTCCCAAATTTAAAAAGAGCGTCATGTCAATAATATAAATTGTTCAATTCGCATTTATACATATATACGCACATACTTACACACACACACACACACCCTCACACCTTCTCACTATACTTAATAAACTCTTACGTAGTCTCACGGCTTGATTACTGTAACGGCATTTACGATAGTCTTCCAAAATATCAAATAGACTAACTTGAATCCGTGTTTAATGCAGCGGCAAGGCTCATAGCCGGGGTCTCTAAATAATCGTACATTTCAGAACACCTTCGTAACCTTCACTGGCTGAAGTGCCCTGAAAGAATCCAGTACAAATTATGCTGGACGGTATTTAAATCAATCAACGAAATGGCCCCACCTTACATCTCTGAATTATGCGTCCCGGAAAATACCGGTCCGAGGCAATTAACCCTTAGATCAGAAACTTCATCTGCTATAGGCAGACTAATAGAACCTAAACGAAAGTCAAATACTAAGTTTGGAGATCGTGCTTTTGGAGTATCTGGTCGTAAGGCTTGGAATAGGCACCCTCCGGAATTAAGATGCATAACAGCCCAACAGAGTTTAGGTCGAAACTAAAAAGCTACCTTTTTGGGCTTTCATTATTTTAAATTAAATATAGCTATCTGAGAGTATCATACTTGTATTGCCAATGATATGTCTTAATCACACTTTCTTACTGAATTAAAATTAGTCGAATCTTTACACATCAATCTGTCTCTAGGAAGATCAAATCCTTGTACTACTGCCCCGCCCACCATTAAATTTTGCTTTTACTTTCCAAAGTACACTCATTAAAGAATATATAACATATTAATATTCAAATATTTTTCAGGATTAAATAACATGTGTTCACAATTATGTCCTCTGCGTGCGAACTCGATCTAAATTTCTCTAAATATACAATAAACAGTGTTTATCAAAAGCGACCTCACAGGTAAGTATGGTCATATATATACCTTTTTAGGCAGCATAGACAAAAACGGCGCTCTACAAATCGTCCAATTATTATTATTATTATTATGGCGTTCATTGGTCAAAACATTGTACATATATTTTCGTATCAGTGATCAATGATCCGGTGGATGCAATTTTTGAAGTAAAACTTCTTTACTCACGCTCGACTTGGGGAGTAAGGTGGTGAATGCGTGACGAGGGCGTTACGAAAAGTGTAATCGGGCGAGGCGAACGGAAGTTGAGAGGGAGATGTAAGTAAGTGAAGATAGAAAGAGAGAGAGAGTTACGTTTCTTATATTACTGTGGGGGCAAGAGAGAGAGGTGCGAGCACAAGGAATCATTTATTGAATAACCATGCCATAGGTCACCCCAAGGTCATAGGTCACCCCAAGTTCATAGGTCACCCCAAGTTCATAGGTCAACCCAAAGTCATAGGTCACCCCAGGGTCATAGATCACACATTTTCTTTCTCTCTTCAGTGTAGTTTTACTTCAGTCGTGTAGTCTAAACACACTCACATTTTTGTCTAGTTTGTAGTTTTTATAGATTTTAGAAATATATTATAAGTTTGAGGTGATTTTTCACATACCGGCGCTATATAAATTATTTAAATTATTATTATTAATTTGATTATATTTTGCTTTCACCAGTGTTCCGTTCTCCAAGACAATAAGACCAGCTTGCCTTCATACCGGAGATACTGTCAACGATGGCAAAGCTGTGGTTTCTGGATGGGGAGCTGTCGAAGAGAATGGACAACCGAGCAACAAACTATTAAAGGTAAATTTTATCTCTTGGTTTAATCGCCTTTTGCATCTCCAAAGAACTAACTCTTCTTCTTCTTCAATGGCGCTACAGCCCATTTCTTGCTTCCTTCAAGATGAGCCTCCACCGATCTCTGTCCTCGGCCGTCGTCTTCCAATCTGCAACATGCAGTAGTCCTCTTGCATTTTTTTCTGCTATTATAGTAATTACAAACCTTATATGATTGTTATAACTGTTTTTTCCTTCGTTACTTCTTTTATTTTCAAAAAGTTTCTTCGACTGGTTATAGCCGTTATTTTTCTTTTTCTTTTACTAACACCATTATTTCTATTTTTAAACGACTTCGAAAAGGAGGAGGTTCTCAATTCGACGTTTTTTTTATATTTATTATGTTTGTTATCTCAGAACTTTTTATTAGGTGAACCGATATTGATGATTCTTTTTTATTTGAAAGCTGGTACTTCCCGTGTGGTCCCATTTTAATTTGGTCCAGATCTGATAGCGGGATCCATGAGAAAACCATATATGTCTTAAATTTGCAATAAGTATGTGCGCGACAAATGGACGAATAACTCAATATTACACCAACCGATTTCAATGATTCTTGTTTTGAAGTAAGACAAATTAGTTAGTGTACTTCAGATTCACTAAAAATCAAAAAATAAACAAAAATTATAACAAAATAAAAAAGGACTTAAAAAAATGCACTAAAAAGTAAAAAAAAAATTTCGTATTCTTCTACAACTTAATAATCAACTTACTTTTTCTACTCATCAATATGTAGGCACGATTGTTATTTTTGGAGTCGGTGTCAGCCAAGGTAACTACATACATAGTTATAGGTGAGATGAGCGTGTCTGCTCGCGCGACAAACCTATCTTGTTATGTTACCTATTCCAGAATCATTATATGTGTAAAAGTACTTGCATACTGCTTACTAACTTTGTATGCATGGACATTGCAGGTTCTAGACTCGTTCAAATAAATGTAGCTGCGTTCAAAAAAAAAGCAGAGCTTGAGGTGTTCGGTGAAGGAGGAAACCATATGTTTCCTTATAACGTCGTTGAGAAAGTGGTGGGGTCCCCTCCAAAGTCCTCTTGCATCCTTCCTGACATCATCCTCCCATCTCAGCCAAGGTTTGCCCGCGTTTCCTTTGCCTCCCGGGTGTCCTATTAAAACCTTCTTCGGTACTCGTTTGCTTGGCTTTTATTTTTATTTTATTTTATTTTATTTATTTATAAAATAATTGTATAAGTATGCAAAGGAAATATATTCCATTTAAATTTAAATCCTGTAGTGTCAGTTGGAATGTAATTATCAATTGTCACTTGTTTTATTGTTCTATTATTTTATTGCAAAATATCAATTAGTTGGAATAAACCATTCAAAGAAAATTCGGTAAATTTTGGATAGGGCCTGACACGCATATTATGAATAATTTTTAGAAAAAAACTTTATATTCGCCTTAATTACTATAAAAGGAAACTTTTTGCATTTCGGGCGGCGGAAAATTATGCATTTTAATTTTCAATTGTGTAAAACCAAAATTCAGTATAATGGTTATGTTGGGTAAAGATATTA
The DNA here is from genome assembly GCA_917563855.2 of Limnephilus lunatus. Lineage (NCBI taxonomy): Eukaryota > Metazoa > Arthropoda > Insecta > Trichoptera > Limnephilidae > Limnephilus > Limnephilus lunatus. Next base: position 23,630,144 of record OU830595.1, on the reverse strand, counting down.
TATTTCTTAGTCGTCCTCACTAGGGGTTCCTGTGCCGAGTCAGACTGAAATCGTTTAATTATAGTTTATTTGTCTTCTATGTCGTTTTTAGTGTCTTCTCTCTTTTTAGTGTCTTCTATGTCGTTCAGAGTGGAAGATACTCTCAGTATCGCCCTGGTGTAAGACCACCATTCAGAATTGAAACGTTGCTTGAAATAGCGTTAGTCGAGTTTGGTGACTAGATCTGAATAGCCAGGTACTTCCTCACCTTTCTCTTCCCTATTTCTCCTCCCCACTACCCTCAGCCTCACAACATAGCCCAATTGGAGATGCCATAGTCTCACTGGCTTCAGACGGCAGCAGTTGTGACTCTTTTGCGGTACTCGTATATGAAAAAAAATTAGTGTCTTCAATCTAGTGTTTTCGTTAAGCTCTTTCAGCCATGTTTTTATTCTTGATTTGTACTCATTAATTTTTTTATTAGTTTTGTGTCTTGGGGAAGAATATTATGAAGATTAGTTGCAAAATAAGTGTAGTTTCTTTGTCCGAGTGTGGTTTTATAACTAAAAATGTTTTTTATGTCATTTTTATTCGATCTAGTATGATGGATAGGCGGTCTAGTAGAGGATTCAGTATTTTTGAATACCTTCAATAATATATGTTTGGAATATATTCGTTGTACATTTGGTACGTCAAAGCTATTGAAAATTTCAATCGAAGGCACTTTCAGTGAGTGTAAATGGGTACTTTCAGTATGGTCTTTGTGATTCCCTTTTAAATTGTTCAGGTTGTGTATTTAGTAATTGCTTCAAAGTAACCCAGTCTGATTCCGTTCTAAAGACTCCTGTTTTTTTTTATTTAACGAGTGGTCTGTTTCAATGAGATGGTTAGAAAATTCGGAGAAAAATAAGATACTAGCGAGTTACGGGCATGCGTTGCAATGCCACTAAAGAAATTGCTTGAAATTCCCACTCGTTCCCTTTCCACTTTCGCCTCCCCATACCCTCCCGTTTCCCCTCCCGCTCTCCCACCCCCCCCCCTTGTTTTTCCCCAAAAGCATGCCGGAACTCTTTAAGTAAAGTAAAAAATAAAAATTATGTTTACTAATTTATTGTTTTATTTTAAAATAGCTGGGGTACCCGGCTTCGCTCAGGGAGTTGATTGAGATTGAACTGACGGATCTTGGTTTGTATATCCACACCATCCCATACAAAAAAATGCTTTGAATGGTCCACAATGTTCCCGAACATTCCACAACATTCGAGAGTGTTCTAGAATGATCCACAATGATGTTCCCGATTCCTTATTCCCGAATATTCCATAATATTCCAGAATTTTCATGGGATGTTCTGGAATATTGTGGAATGCTTTCGAATACTTCCGAATATACTGGAGTGTTCTAGAGGGCGAAACTTTCAGTCCTTATCTTTTCAGAAGCACATCCTTCGGTTAAAAACGGGAACCTTCTTCATGGACGAGGTATAAAGGACTACCACACCATACAACTCCCTTGATTGTACTGGGACTCGTTTCTGAGTTTTAGCGGCACGAAAATTGTAGTACACTTTCTTTTATAATATAAATTGATTAAAAAATTTTAATTAAATTTTTTTAAGACTCTTGCAAAATATTTTTTTTTGTTTGTTTTCAGACGACAGTGGAGAAGTTCTCGTACCAGAAATGCCAGGCGACGAATCTGCCCAAGAAGTCCTTGAAACGGGGTGTGGATGATTCCACTCAGATCTGCTTCGGTCACAATGAAAAGAAGCAAGACACCTGCCAGGTACGCCAAATTGTTACTTAACGCCCTGTTCATAAAGATTATTTAGCTTTGAACAATCATGAGTGAACGTTGTTAAAAAATTTTTTAACGTGCCCCCTTTTCTGATAACTTTTCTCTTCCTGTTCACAGTCCAATTATTTTTTTATCTGTTGTTCTGAAATATGTTTTAACGCCCTGTCCAAAACGGTAAGGTTATCATCAGTATATTATGTTGTTCAATATGTTTTGAACGTAGTCTCCTTTTCAAATAACTCTTTTCTTTCTGTTCACAAAGTCCATTATTTGTCTGTTGTTAAGTGTCTTCTTTTCTTTCTGTTCACAAAGTCCATTATTTGTCTGTTGTTTAGTGTCTTATTTTCTTTCTGTTCACAAAGTCCATTATTTGTCTGTTGTTAAATGTCTTCATTTCTTTCTGTTCACAAAGTCCATTCTTTCTCTGCTGCTTAGCATCTTCTTGATAATCCATATACAAAGTTATCAAATTGCACCACTAAACACACATCAATAGATCAAGATTTTTTTATATTTATTTATTTGAACGCCTTAAAATGGCTTTTACATTCAACTGATAGATGAGATTAAACAGTGATATGCAGGAGGGTATCAGTATTATAATAATAACAATATAAGAATGTACATTAAACAATGTATGATGTAGGTCTGTATGATAGAAGCTAGTATATGATACAATTATGTGTTACAAACAAACAAAATAGAACATGAACTTTTAACGTATTGAATGTTATAACAACTGACAAAATTTAATTTAAACAGAATAAAAATTTATAATTAAAGGTGACTTGTTAGAAAAGTTGTCAACATCAAGTATATCAACATTCGCATTTTATTTGCAAATTGTTGAATTCTTAGAGAAGGCTATAAATTGAATAATTGGCATTATTGTTACATTCAAAGTTATATTATTAGTTACAGTTTGGCAATTAAGTGTAGAAAAAATTATGGCGCTGCGATCGATTTCTAGGTTTTAAATGGCAACACCGTGATGGCTCATAAGACAATGAATGTATGTTTTAAAAAACCCTTCAGCCAAAATGCATATTTCATGTTTGTATTTTCAAAAATTTTGCCCAAAAAACCTAATTAAATAGAAGTAAAATAAAACAAAACAAGTTTTAAGTGGGCGTTTATTTCGTTATAAAAACGTAGGTACATTGGTATTTAAAAATCTGAGTATATTAATTCAACACCCGACATGTAATTATTGTCTTAGTCCTCATTAGATTCTTCTTCTTCCATATCTTTATCTTCATCTAAACGTTGTATCAGTTCATCTATATCATCATATGGAGTACTTCATCGTGCATAATAATCTGCCTCGATTTTCATAACGTTTTTGCAACAATTTTTCCAATCATCAACACTTATACTATTTTCCGTTTTCCCGGTGTTTCAAATTTTCCATCTGCCTTTTCCCCTTCCTTGACGATTCATCTTACTTTTCAGATTTACCTGTATGTGGAAAACATCATTAAAATTATTATTCTATAGAAGGTAGTTTTAAAAAAGCACACCTGATAAAATTCATTTAGAAAGAAAGAAAGAGAAAATTAAGAGATAGTTACATTTCTATGAGTTTAAAGAAGTCGAATATTATTTTTTTTTTTAAATTGAGTTATTCCCTTTTTCTTGTGGCCTAATATTAACTGTCAAATGGAAATGTCAAATTCGGATTTTTAAACATAACCTCAAATCAGATTGTTATGGTTATAATCGCACAAAAATTGGCATAAATCTTGTAATACTAATGAAATTTATTAAAAAAACTATACCACGTACCATTCATTTCTGCAGTTCGTTTGTAAACTTCTTCCAAATTGGATAGTAGCTTCTTCGCACGATATTCAGCTAGGCAGCGTTGAAACACGCAGTTTACAACTTCTCTTGCACCACTACGTATTGGTTCGTTAATTTTAATTCAATTCCAACAATGCACAGGCAAACAATGATTTTTTTAATTATTAAATGAGCGATATTCAGTATCTTCTACACCGATTTAAGCAACATTACATGACAGCCATACGAAACGTCATAGTCAAAGCGAGTAATTCGGTGTTGCCATTATAATGAACAATTTAGTTTCAATTTTATAAATTTCTAGACTTAATTGCCAAACTATAACTATATTGGAATTACTGGGCAAGTTTTGCTAATTAGCTCTGCTATTTAAGGGTTTTCAAGGGTTTAATCTTATGCATAAATATATCTATGAGTGTGTTTGAATATATTATGTGCCTTTGAATGTGTGCACACCTATGAGTATGTAGCAAGTATTATATCTCTATCGGTCTATATATTGCTTGTTTTTGTATTCTAGTGACTTGAAATGTTATTCTTCTTTATCTATTTCTATAAACATTTTGGTTTGACAAACTGCTTTGGTAGTTGATAATAATATTATAATAATAATAGCCTTTATTCTGATAGTAAATTACATTATATTATTTATAATAAATTTTTCACACTTATCATGCATCGACTCCCTATATTTATGTCACTAGTTGACAAAAGCCTTCTCCAACTGTCGCCATTTCTCTCTTATTTTTTCATAAGCTAATCTTGTCCATGTACCACCTTCTTTGGCTGTGATATCGTCAACCCACCGTCAAAATGGTAGTTTAGCGGGTGTTTATAATGAATGACCAATGAAAGCCCTGCTCATAATTTTTCATTTTCTTTCCAGGGATATTCAAAAATATAGTCTTGTAAATAAAGTACAGTTTTTCTTTCTAGGGTGATTCGGGGGGTCCTGTTATGATTAGCAACAAGGATAAAGTTGAATGCACCTATCTGATCATAGGAATTACCTCCAACGGCGTTATCTGCGCAGAGCCCGGCTTTCCGGCCATCTATACTCGAGTCTCACAATTCGTGCCTTGGATCGAGAGAATCGTCTGGCCCTGAAGCTGGCCCAACTGAAAAAAACCATTTATCCAATGATGTTTATTAGCTCATGGATATCGCCAAAGTTTACAATTCATGACGGACCAGAATATCATATATGACTTTACTTAAATCAAATACCTTGTAAAATTTACTCTCTTTCACACATTCCCTAGCAAGATAATCTTATTTTTACCTACCTTAAAGATAATCATACGTAATGAAGTTTATCAGTGAATATTTCACATGTTATCACACTTACACAGTTAAAAGATAGTTGAATAATTAGTTTAGGGTTTTTTACTTTAAATAAAACCAAAATAATTTTTTTTAATATTTTTAAATTAAAAAAATAACAAAATTAATTAAATTAAATTAACCCACTTTACTATTTTTTAACAATAATTTATAGTCGTAATTATATTTTACAGGATATCTTTTTTATTTTTTTCTCATTTTTTGGTAGATTTGGGTTAGGTTAGGTTAAGTTTTAGTAGATATTTATTGGGGATATTTTGTCGCGGGATGAAAACGCGCAGTACTGTTATGATACCCTCCTTCCAATTCAAAACTAATCCGTTATGAATTGACCTATCAGCCACCCAAGGGATAGCTGTGACCTTTGGTACACCCTGTATTTTTATATAAATGAATTTATTATATTACTTTGTATCAAATATTTACATATTTGTTGATATATAATTTTTCGAAAAAAAATTTGCCGTCTCATTTATACCTAATTAAAATATTGTAATAACGCATTTTGTTTTATTGCTGATGACATAATATATTCCTCAGCTTTTATCGACTTTACTGGAAGAACAGAAACTTATTATATGGATTATTATTTTAAAATGGTAATTATCTTAAGGTGGGTCTCCAGCGACCAAAGGTTTTCAAAATGTCGGAGAAAAACGAATACCCCATTATCTCAGATAAGAAATAGCAAAGGTCCAAGAATTGATCCCTGTGGCACTCCAAATGCTAATTTACCTAATTTACTCAATTCTCAAAGAATTCATTTTTTTTTACATTAGCTCCACACAGAAGGTCCTGAGAAAAATAATTCCCTCCAGGGCCTATGTCATCTTTGGGGACGCCGTGGGGAGAGTCATTTTAGGAAAGAAAAGAGGATGTTCTGGGAAGGAAAAGAGAATGAGGGGTGGGTAGGAATCTGGGAGTCAGTGTGTCCAGGAGTGACGGACGTATGAATCCATCCCTCCCACTGCAGTGCAAGGCGATTTTCGGAGAGAATACGGCTGGAAAATTCAAAGGGACTCCCTCAACAATTCTCTCCAATGAGACCCGCCACGCAGTATGTGGACAAACCTCACCCCCCATGAACCCGGACACCCCTGCAAAGTCACCAAACGCAGCGAACCACTTAAGGTGACCAATGGCAGAGGTGTAAACGGTTCCCATAACCGCCTCCCAAACTAAATTTCCCAAAGTTCTGCTGTATAATTATTGCAACAGTTTTAATTTTCATAACACATATTATGATTATAGAAATTTTAAATTAAAATGCAAGTAGTATCGTATAAGTTTATATTTCACAAGTATAAAATAATTTCGGGAAATTTAACAAAACAGATATCATCGTAGGTAACATAATATTTAGGTTTAAAATTGATATTGGTAAATATTTGGTAGTTTCAATTATAAAGAATAACTACAAAGTTATAGCTACATTTAATAGCAAAAGTATGAATTTGTAATATGCATCATTAAAATTCACGATGTCACCCCGTTGTATAGAGTGCAACAAACACGTGCTGTCCTTTTATAACTATGGTGTTGAAGTCACACAGCAAACTACGGGTATAACACCATCGTATCCGCAATTCTGAAAAGAGACAAAAATAAAATAAGTTTATTATTTTTATTTTGTTTATTATCTATATAAAGTATGTTTAATGTTGGTTTTTCGTTTTTTCCAATACTTACAATCCATTTCTTTGTATCTTGTTTGAATTTTGTCATTGATTCTGTTTGTCTAATCGTAGCTGGTAGTGTATTGTGTAGTTTGCAAGCTATGTATTAAAAATGTCTTTATCCCAAGGGGGTTTTAGAAAAAGGAGTGTGGAGAAGTCCTTTGTTTTTGGCTCTGATATTATGTATCGTTTGTTTTGTTTTGTATAGTGTTTTGTGTAAATTAACTAAGATGGATCTTGCGTAGAGGTGTTTTATGTCCATAACGTTTAAAATATTGAAGATCGTATCAGTGCTGGTGGTAAGAGGAAGTTTAAGAATTGTTTAATTAAGACTGTAGCAGTGATGCCTTGTCCCAAAAGTAGAAAAACATGTTTTCGCAAGCTTTTTTATTAAGAATTTAAATTAAAAAAATAATTTACGATGTTTTATGAACTTCTCTGACCTCGGGCATATTTTACCAGTATGTAAAAATATTTCCGCCTTGCAATAAAGTCCAAATAAATTGAATATTTCTGAACGCATCCGAAAATTAAAAAAAAAAAAAAAACAGATTTAGAAAGGTGATGAAATACGTCTTCAAATTTTAACATTCGAAACAAATGTTAATTTTTTTAAATGTAAACATTTTTAATGCAAACATAAAAAGTTTCTAAAATGGCACACCCTACAATTTTTTGTAACTAAAATTAATGATAAAAAAATAACATACAAACAAAAAAATATTTTATCAGGCAAATGTGTTATAAGCGTTAACGTCAACTGTCTTTTTTGTCGTTTTATGTAAAAATAATAAATTAAAAATTCCCAAAGTTAATTTTTTTTTTAATTTCTGTCGGTAACATTGATTTTATAAAGATGTAAATTTTTATAATTTTGCTGTTAACTTTTGTTTTCTCTTTCTAACATCGTTTAGATCACTTTCTGACCATGCTAGTAAGGGAGACACGATGATTTCTATGAGAGCTGTATGAGTTGTTCCGAAAACCGAACAAATTAGCCTAAGGGGTTAAAAACAATCATTTAATACATTTCCTAATAGTTAATATGATATCAACTTAAATTTTTAGAACTTTATTTTAAATTAAACCAGCTGACCCGGCGAACTTCGTACCGCCTCAGAATCAATAACAGTTTTTTAACTTATTAGCTGAATTAAATTCAGTGTTTTTATTAAGTTAAAAAGTACACAATGAAGCAATTGTCGATGCGTAACTGTCCGTGTTTTGTTTTTGTCAGTTTCAGAGATGTGGTAACACGCGCTCTAAATATATTATGTAGGTTGCCCTAAAAAAGAAAAGGATATTTCTGAAAGCCATTGCTTATTGGTGTGTTAACCTAATAGGCAGAAGGATGTAAAAAAGAGTTCCTAATAAGAATAAGTAAAGCTAAAGTGCCTGCCAAGATAAAACACTCTCGTATAAACATAAGTTTATATCTGATTGGTTATTGTGAGCAAATTAAAAAAAAAATAATTTAACGTGATTATTATGAGCATTATTATGAATATTTTGTCAAAGTAAACACATTGATTATATCTCATCGAAGGTCGTATAAATGTGACCTTTTCATATCGTAACACTTGTTTATGATTTTTTAAATTACTTTTTTTTTCATGTACTGCACATTACATTACGCGTAATGCAGTTTATATATTTAAAAAAATTAAATGCTTTTATTATATTGTTCTTGCTGGATTGTGTAAATTTCAGCTCATTGGAAGTATCTATATAAAATGTTTTCATATTAAACTAAGAACGATTCAAAAGATACCCCATTTTTTAAATTCATGATTTTAACAAAAAAAACATTAAAACTCTTCGCACATGGAGGTACTTACAGGCTACGTGACTGTGACGCAACCACAAGTAGCCCGTACAAGGCGCTACCCGAAATATACTGAACTTGAACATTTTTTCATGTGCAGCCGTGGAATTGACTCGATATCAAGTGACTTTAGCAACGAAGACAATAATATTGTTTCCCTTTATTTTTACCAGCATAAAATAAACGATCTGAAAGAAGGTTATGGGTTCACCCATACAACAAAATAAATCATAATTGTAGAGCATTCGTCACCGCCAATTGAAAAAACTGAATTTAATTCAGCTAATAAATTAACACAACAGTTATTGATTCTGATGCAGTGCAAAGTAATTCCAAGAATATCCTTTCCTTCATTCATAAAAAGACCCTCCACACAGCATCACCAAATACAGGCCCTGAGGGGAATCATTTTCCTCAGAGCCATCTGTGTAGAGCTAATGCGAAAAATAAATATTTTGTCACCTGTGGCACTAAGCCATTTCTTAGGTCATTCCTCGCTGAAACACAAGTTCTGAGGCTTGCGCATACTCCCGTCTCTCCCGTTCTTTGGAGTGTGCAAGGATCTCCTGTAAAAATCAAATTACTTATTACATTTGGATATAATAAATTGTTCAACCACAGCAAAAACACATCTATATGAACCACAGATATTCTAAACTAATATTATAAATGCGAAAGTGCGTGTGTTTGTTGCAATACACCTATTTTAAAAATTCTTTCACCAATAGAAAGCCACACTACGTAATATAGGCTGTATATAATGGTAAGCTCTGGCGTTATGAAATTATAAATATTAATCTTCTATATAAGTAAAAATGAATCGCCAACATGTTTGTATGTATGAACGACTGCACCAAATTGAATAAAAAAAATTGTGTTCGTTATTGTCAGGAAAAGGTTTATATAAAACTACTGGTGAGCTCTGGTATTATTAAATTTGTATAAAAAATTGCAATAGGTGAATGTACCGGGACTGAATATTTGGAATGCGGGAGGGGGGGGGGGGGGAGAACGGGATGAATGAGAAAGGACACGCAGGGAGAAACAATTTCTTTATTAAATGGCGTAGCAACGCATGCCGGGCACCCGGTACCAGCTAGTACGTAATAAAAACAAAGAGGGAGATTATAACGTGGAAGCGTAACTATCGGCTGTTATCAAACTACGACCAAATTGCACGGACTATCAAAGCCACTTGGCAATTTATCCACATTTCGTCGAAAGATGTTGTTACGATCGTACAGGGCGGCTCCAATGAGAAAGATTAATTATTCTCCGTACCAGCTTTTTAAAATTATAACTCAATATCGATTTTATCTCATTCTAAATTTGCTTTAATTTATACCTACATTCAAAAATGCTGAAAGGCGTGATGGTAAAACTATTAAAATTATGTACTTTTGTAGTTATTTTTTTACCATAAGTATTTATGATTTTTTAATAATGTCCAAGCAAAATAAGAAGAAAGTAAAAAAAATTGAAATATATTAGTTTGTAAGTGCGCAAATAAATACACAAACGGACCAATTTTCGTCAAGATACACATGTACGTATGTATATATTTTTTTATTATTAAAACTAAAATTTAAATTCTAAAACATGCGTTTCCAGATAATGTATTGATTTTCTTATTGCATGATTATATAATTTGAAATATGTCTTGTATAATACAAAATCTTTTTTTAAATTTAACAAATCTGCCCATGACCTATGGTATAACCTTATTATACTAAAAATATATATGTTTTAATTAAAAACATGTTTTTACTATATTAAAGAACAATCTTTTGAAATCAATTTATAATTTTTGGTGGAAAAGACTCAATACGTCTAAAATCTGATTTAAATACATATTTCTGGTTTTATCTGGTTATACCCTCTTAAAATTAAATAATACGATTTGGTTTTACTCAATAAGTCAAAATAAAAAAAAAATCAATTCCGTAATTATTATTTTATATAAACGCGAATGGGTGAACGCAAAAAAGGTTATTCCTGAACAGTTAATATCATGTTTTTATTCACGGAATTTAAAGAATTCATCAAATTTTAAATATTCAAGTGCTTTGAAAGTTCTATTGAAGTTCTGTTGGTATTCGAGTACTGTAAAACAACCAGCCCATGATAAATAACGGTTCCATTTCAATTCAGAATCAACTCAACCCAACACCTCGTTAAAAAATCATCAGAAGCTATGAAAAAAAAATTAAAAATAGTCCAAAACGTAACCTATTAAATCAATTATTACAATATTTTTTTCATTACTTTCAGTGACTTTTTTTAATTATTATTTTTTTTAATTGGTAAACTAATGTTTAAGTCAAGATTTTTATGCAGGCTAATAATTATTGCTTATAATAATTGTGACTTTTTTAAGTGTGTTTATTCAGTTTTTATTTTTATTTTACAATATTTTATCTTACGAATCTTACGAAACTGATCAATCAGTTTGATTGTAAGAAATCTCGCATTTTTTCTAATTAATTAATAGGTACTATATGCTTTTCAGTTTATCATAGTAAATAATTTTCAAAGGCGGTGTCGAGTTGAATTCATTCTGCGTTGTCCTGTCAACGAAATAATAATAGAATTGACTACCATAATACGGGCATTTACCTAGCTTGGTAGTCGAAAAACTATGTAAAACAAACCTGTAACAAACGAAATCAATAAAGAAAATTGAATAAATAAATAAAAACTAGCTGACCCGGAAAACGTTGTTCTGCCCTATAAACATATAAATTATTTCTATGTGTGGATGAAAGTTCGATGAGGCGGATGTAGCGCCATCTGTCATTCAACAACATAAATAATTTCGTTCTGTTTGAACGACCGACTTTAAATTTGTTCAAACAAAAACACGAAAATCGCGATTAAAAAATGGGATGGTCGCGACTTAAAAATGGGAGGGTGGGGGTAGAAGAGTGAAAATATTTGGTTATAGGTATTTTTTTATGCAAAAAAAATACAAAAAAAAATTCACAAAAATTTAAAAAAAAATCTGGATTGGGACACCCTAACACCCTGGCGGTATGAAATATACTTTACCACCTATTCTCATACCTACCAAACATACATAAAAAAATCGTAAAAATCGGTCGAGCCGTTTCGGAGGAGTGCGACCACAAACACCGTGACATGAGATTTTATATATATTTTAAATAGTTGTAACAAATTAGGAAAAATTTAAAAAAAACGTGAATTGAACTTTCACTGGACTTAATTTTCCACTTTGAAATTCGATGAACTACTAAAATTCTTTGAATTATATTGTTAAATTGTTAAAAATTTTTCCATTCTAAGTATTAAGAGAAACAAGATTAAAACTCAAATTAATGGACAGTTAAAAAAAATATAAATATTATATATCTTACGGCGGGAAAAATAATTTCAATCATTGATTAAATCACAGATACTTCGTAGAAGAATTTGAGTATTAATTTGAAGTTATCGCTTCTTAGTTTTTCTTACCAATATTAGCACCATCCGTCACAGTATACACAGTTATAAAGACTGCCACAAATAATAGAAAATAAAAACTCGAAGACATCTTTACTCAAAAAATACCTAAGACACACAAAACTTTTCAAAACTATATATATATGTATTATCTTTAAAATATTGTTAATATTTTTACAAGAGATGTCTGCAGTCGTTCTCTTCAAAATAACTTTGTGATCTAGTACCGAACAACAAAATCACAACATTATATATTTGAAAAAAATCCCACATATTCCCTCGAATTTCCCTAGATCCTCAAAACACATCACAATATAAGATTGTGTTGCGATGTTTCCCAAACTATGTACCCGGCACTGGGCCATGAATGATAAATGCTGGGTTGCGGATGTTTCTTCATAAACGACGAACTAAATCTACTGACATCTATAGAAAATCTACAGAAACTACATTTTTAAAATCTTCATAAATAAATTATTAATTTAAATAAATACGGGATAAAATCTCTGAACTGTATTGCCTGCAAACTGTATAATTCGCTACTAGATATGTACAAAAACATCAAGCAAATAAAAAAAAATCGATAAAATTTATCAATATTTTTGTGACAACTTCCTCGTAATTTTTTTTCCACGGTCGGGTGTCACCCCCCATCGGGTAGGACCCGGGATGCACCGCCCCCCCCCCCATTTAATGGTGGAATTCCATTATAATCTATAAATATTAAAAATCTCATATCACGGTGTTTGTAGTCGCACTCCTCCGAAACGGCTCGACGGATTCTTATGAATTTTTTTATGTAGGTATATTTGGTAGGTGTGAGAATAGGTCGTAAATAATTTTTCATACCGCTAGGTAATTAGTAGATATTATTATCCAAAAAATATTTTCTATTTTTTTGTCAATTTTTTGTTGTTGTAAAAAATGATTATAATCCTATATTTTCACCCTCCCCCTCCTCCCCTTTTTTAAATCGCGAATTTGGTATTTTTGTATGAAAAAATTTAACCGTCATTCGTATTTCAAACAGAACGAAACTATTTATATTGTTAAATGACAGATGGCGCTACGCCGGCCGCATAGAACTTTCATCCACACATGCGCAAGTCATTCACGAGAAGCGTCGCATCATTTTGACATTTCATTCGGCATTTGTTATGTATCACAACGCAGTGCATGCAAAATTTTGTACGATTTATTAAATTTATATTTTTGTTTGCGTGTATTACAGTGAACATTGTGAACATTGCCAGCAAATTTTAAGAGATCAAACAATGGATATGTTTGTTACTTTTATGAAATACATTGAATTGAGAAAATAAATGGTTGGTGTTTTTTTGTTGTTATCGGCAGTCATCGACTACAGCGCTCCATTCCTCTTTCTGTCATAGATCCCATCCCAACACACTTACAATTCATTCGTTATTTTATATTTAACAACCAAAATATTCACTAAAGATTATTTATATGGCAGAACAACGTTCACCGGGTCACCTAGTATATTATATGTTTGTTACCATCAAACCTGTTTCATTTTATAGCTAATGTTATCAATGTTGATTATCTGTGCTAATAATTTAACTACAAGCTAGATTGAGGTTATCATTTTATTCAATTTCAAGATCGATGGTATTCCGGTAATCGGAACTTATTAGGCAGTAAGTAAGCGCTTATTAGGCTAGTACTAAGTAGCTCCCATTACACATATGGGAATTTATAGGATCTCATTTTGAATCATCTCAGGGTGAAAAGGACGCTCTTCCTAGCCTTCTGCACATGCGAGCTCTGGGCAAACTTCAAAAAAAGAACCATGGAAAGGCTTCGGGTACAATATAATAATGCTTACCGTCTGATGTTCGGACTCCGCAGGCATTGCAGTGCCTCCTCAATGTTTACAGAAGGGCGAGTTCCAGGATTTAAAGCTCTATTGAACCAGGATTGCAGGACTGAGGGGAAGGATACTCTACTCCAGAAATATTCTCATTGTAGAATCCCGTCTGACTTCAGGATCGAGCATCGAAGAACACTGGAGAAAGACACTGGCTCCCACAATCTCAGATCCGATAGACCAATAAGAGCTCACTAAAAGATTTTTTCATATATCTTTGAATTCTTATTATTATCTAATGATATTACTTCTTTTATTTTATTTTTATCTTTCTAAATTCAATTTTACTATATTATTGTCACATTCCTGTTTCTTTGCTTTCGATTTTTATTTTTAATCTATTTTTTATTTTTTTGGTCTTGACTCTGTTGCATCATAACTCTTGTTTATAAATAGCTACGATTTCATTATATGCTGTACTTATACTCTGTATGGGATGTGTGGGATTGCACTCTCCTTCCCACATCCTGGAATACAGACCTTATTATGTACGGTGCTCCAGATTTTATGTCCGGGTTAAATCTTTCCCAAATGAAAGACTAAACCCTTCCACACACTTTTTCACAAAAGATTATCTAGTAAATTCACGCAATGTAAGTGCACTATATAAGTATAATAAATACAAAATAATACAAGAACAATACGTCAATCTACCAGAAACATAATGGGAAAATATTTCACCGACTCCAGATATTTTCATATCAGAGGGTTCGGCTTCCTAACTGGTCCGATAAATCCTACTGATCCCTCAATATAAATATTTAAAAAATCTTTCGTAATCCTACATGTATTTAAAATGCCCGACTTTTGCATTTTTATGTACAAATTTTTTGACAAATCTAATACGCCTAATTTTGAATGAGAGAGCTAGGTATAATGCCAGTAGCCGAAATAACAAATGGTAATATTTTTATAGTCTGAGAATGCCAAATTCTTTTAATCTCATTTCCTAAATCTGTATATTTTCTTATTTTTTCAGAAAGAGTTTTCTGAATATGAATAGCGACATCAATGATATAAGTTATTTTTTTAATTTTGTCGTGTAAAACTATATCGGGTCTATTATGACTAATTGTTCTGTCTGTAGTTTTATCATAATAAATTTTATAAAATTCATTTTCTAAAAATGAATTTGGTTCATATTCATAATATGGTACATTACGGCAGTCAATCAAGTTATGTTTAATTACCAAACTTTGGTGAATTATTTTTAAAACTTGATTGTGCCTAAATGTATACTCGGACGGCGCTAATACAGAACATCCCGATATAATTTGTTCTATAGTTTCCGGAAAAGCCAAACATTTTCTACATAAATCATCAATTTGATTTGCATCTTTGATGATATGCTTCCTATAATTTTTAGTATTAATGACTCTATCTTGAATTGCAAGCATAAAGCCTACTATTTCTGCGCTCAACTCTCCAATACTCAACCATTTGTTTGACGAAAATTTGTCAACATATTTTTTCATGAGATAGTTGAGGTGTTTTGCGTGAAGAATTTTATTTGACCAGGAATCTAATAATTCCTGGTTGGTATTTATAAGAATGCTGGCATTCTCGTCGTATAAATTTAATGGCGAAATATTTCTATTTGCCTTGCAAATTATTTTGTGCATTTCTGAACTATTAGCTTTCCTATGGAAAAAATTTCTTAGCATTTCTACCTGATTATGTTTTAAAGATGTTATTTTGAATATACCTCTACCTCCTAAATTTCTAGGTAAATTATTATTATTATTATTTCCCGCAAAGTTGGGTAATGAGAGCGATTCTGTGTTTTGAAAAAAGTTTCTATGTGGCCAAATACCTAATAATGCAACGTTGACGCTGTGATTAAATGATAGTCAAATAAGTAAAGGATTTAGTTTCTATTAAAAAGTTCCTAAAGTATCTATAAATTTGCCTTTTATTGAACTTTTTCCTTAGTAGGCTTCAATTCCCTACAGCTCCCGTATGCAGTTCCTTAGAGCCTTAAACCTTCGGAAAACTATAGAAGACAAGAGTGGGAGGCTACAAAACATCGCACAAAGAGGAGACCGATTATTCTATTCTACCGCAGGCTAAATCACAATGATGCTAAATAAGTTTTCATTTAAAAAATACCCGGCCCGCAAAAAGTTTGAGAAACGCAGATCTCTTATCAAGTGTTGTCGAGTTCTATAAACCCAGAGAATGTAATAAGGACAAATAGAAAAATTAATGATTTTCTGAACACGATTGCGCTCGTTAGGCGTGTTGATGACGATATTCAAGCCGATGCTGACAAGGAAATAATTTAAGAAAAAGGCGGGCTTGCAGAATATTTCATAACTAACTAGCTAACTAACCATCACGCCGCTTCCCCCGCAGGGGTAGGCAGAGAGGACGGACCGCCAAACAACTCGGTATTGGCACACACTCATTGCCTCGTTCACATTCATACATCGTCTCATACATGCTCTTATATTATTCTGACTCTTGACATGGCCCGACTCAAGTATCTGATTCACTTGGTTGTGCCATGTCTTTCTCGGGCGTCCCCGACTTCTTCTACCATTCACATTTGCGTCATATATTCTCCTTACACTCCTTTCCTCGTTCATTCTCTCTACATGCCCGAACCATCGGAGCGTTCCTTTCTTGATCTTACTCATTACGCTTACATCAGTCTTGCATTCTTTGCGGATCTCCGCGTTTCTCACACGATCATACATGGTTTTACCACACATACGCCTCAGGGATCTCATTTCTACAGCATTCAGTCTACTTTCATCCTTCCTCTGCCAGTTCCATGCCTCACTGCCATACATCAGGGTAGGTACCAGTACTCCATTATGGACGGCTAGTTTCGCGTCTTTGGACAGTTTTTTGTTGGTGCCAACGGCGTGCAGTCCTCCATTAATAGAGTTACCTGCATTCACCCTTCTTTCAATATCTCTTTAAGCCTTCCCATCTCTCGTAAACATACTTCCCAAATAAACAAACTCATCCACCTGCTCCAAGTATTCATCGTTCACAACTATATTGCATACTGTTTTCGTACTCTCTCTTTCAAACACCATGACTTTAGACTTACTTACATTCATCATTAGTTCATTCTTCATACATACTTCGTTCATCCTTGACACGAGAGACTGTAGATCTTCCATACTGTTAGATATCAGCACCGCATCATCAGCATACAAAAGGCAACATACTTTCAGATTACTCAATTTCGCTCCCAATCCCATCTCTTTCAATTCTTGCATACAATTATCCATGTATAGATTGAATAACCACGGCGACATTACGCAGCCTTGTTTAACACCTTTAAGACAGATTTAGTTAATATTGTATTCATAAGAGTTTTGCAGATCGACCGTTGTTTAGTAATAAAACAGCTTTGGGACGTATCTACATATCCCAAAGTCATCCCAAAATATTTTTTATACAATCATTTTGAAGTACCAAGACATGCAAAAATAATGAAAAATGTGTATTATGGCCCTTTTTCATTCTTTACTTTTATACGGAATTATTGGTTGGGGAGGATCTTACAAAAATAATCAAAACTCAGTCAAAGAATCGTCATTAAAGTATCTAATATTATAGTGAAGTAAACAATTTTTAAACATTGATCGTTTATAATATATATAATAACAAAATATTCCACTTTATTTAGAAGCCGAAGGACTCGAGTCCGTGTTTTTGTTTTACTCAAGTTAGCGTTTTTTTTAAACAATGGTTTTACATACAAAATATTACGTTTTATTTACTCGTTTTTAAAAGAAAACTAATAAGATTTAATAATTACTTCTTTTTAATAATTATAATTATCTATACGAAGAAGTTATGAGACCATAGTTAGAAGAAAAAAATAGTTTTATGGCTCTCTTTACCATTTACCTTTTCGGACTTGCATCCGTATATGCACATATATGCTTCTCAGGTACATAATTTATTGTAACAAAACAAAAAATTCCCAGATTTAGGAAAGTTTTTGCAAATCTATGGATATTTTCCAGATGTCGAACACTCAACCATGGATGATAAATGATAACCTTTGGTTCTAAGATTGGACTAAAAAAACAGGAAAAACCCCAAAGGTGTTACGGCTACAATTTAATATTATCTCTAATGTGATACAAACATAATTATTGATGTTTTGTTTTAAATTGACTGTTTTACATTTCATCAGTCTGTAAATATGTTTGTTCATTTCGTTTCCGTTTTAAGAGGAAAACCGGTAGCCAAGGTATTTAAACAATAGATAACTGTAAGCGTAATGAGTAAAATTAAGAAATGGACCCTCAGATGGTTTGGGCATGCAGAGCGAATGAATGAAGAAAGTAGTGTAAGAAGAATGTATGACTTGAAATAAAACAATCACTTTGTAACCACGATTTTAATTATTAATTTTTTTTAATATCGACCGGTTTCGCTTAACATAAGCATCTTCAAGGTATAAAATTAAACTGATCAAAAACATACGTTGTGTGAGCTTATATAGGAATATAGGTATACATATAGAAAAGGACAACACATAATATACAGGAACAGTGAGAGGGTTAGTTAAAATCTTACATAGTGATTAATTAACATCTTACATAGTGATTAATTAACATCTTACATAGTGATTAATTAACATCTTACATAGTGATCAATTAACATCTTACATAGTGATTAATTAACATCTTACATAGTGATTAATTAACATCTTACATAGTGATTAATTAACATCTTACATAGTGATCAATTAACATCTTACATAGTGATTAATTAACATCTTACATAGTGATCAATGAACATCTTACAAAGTGATTAATTAACATCTTACATAGTGATTAATTAACATCTTACATAGTGATTAATTAACATCTTACATAGTGATCAATTAACATCTTACATAGTGATTAATTAACATCTTACATGGTGATCAATTAACATCTTACATAGTGATTAATTAACATCATACATAGTCGTTATTTGTTTTTGGGGTGTTATGCCGTGTTGCGCTACCTCCTTTTTTAGCCGACGTTTTGGACAACGAGGCAGTGTCCATCATCAGGGGAGCTCCGGCAGATCTGACACATCTGTCGGATCTGCTGGATCTGCCCTGATGATGGACACTGCAACGTTGTCCAAAACGTCGGCTAAAGAAGGAGATAGCGCAACACGGCATAACACCTCAAAAACAAATAACGAAAATGCTTTTGGCCGTGAAAATCTAAAAACGTATCCCACATAGTGATTAATTAACATTATGTTTTCATTTAAGAGTAAAGCCTGCATCCCCGACTTTTTTTACTAATCAAAATCTCTTCGTATATTCTCCTTACACTTTTTAATTTATTCATTTACTCTGCATGCCCAAACCATCTAAGATTCTCTTTCCTAATCTTACTCATTTTTCTTTCATTAACGACACACAATCATACATGCTTTAACAGAGTTATTATTTGTGTACAGCATTCAGTCTACTTTCATCTTTCCTCTGTCATACATAGTGTAGGTACCAGCACTCCATTGTGAACTGCTATCTTCACTTTTTGGGATTGTTTTATGCCTGACTGACGGCCGGCCGTAGTCCAGCGGTAACGCATTTGACTCGCACTTCGCGGGATCGAATCTAGGCGTGGCAAATAAATTTTATGTGATTAATTTGTGTTATTTTACAATTTATTTATTTAATAATAATATATAATATATTTGCGGCACGTTCCAGAGTGGAAGATACTCTCAGTATCGCCCTGGTGTAAGACCACCATTCAGAATTGAAACGTTTCTTTAAATGGCTTTAGCCGTGTTTGGTGACCAGATCTGAATAGCCAGGAACTTCCCCACCTTCCTCTTCCCTATCTCCTTCCCCTCCCCACTACCTTCAGCCTCACAACATACCCCAATTAGGGATGCCATAGTCCCACTGGCTCCAGACGGGGACTCTTGTGCGGTATTCATGTAAAAAAAAATGCCAGCGCTAACCGCGTTAATTCGGAAGAGTCCGGCTGGAGGGGTGGAAGCGTCTCCTTGGACCGGTCCCTCCCGATCCGGCCTGCCACTCAACTAATGGCAGATGCACAAACCTCACCCCCATTTACTCGGGCACTCCTGCTGCATCACCAAACGTCGCTTGTCACTTGGGGTGACCTATGGAAAAGGTGTTATAAATGGTTCCCGAGCGACGGTACCCATACCGCCTCCTATTTAATCATTTTAGACAAAAGCGATTCTCCAAAGAAAATGTGAACGGGAAAAATCAGAAAAAGTTACGGTCGCCATTGTTTTTGCCAACATTATCCTCATTTTCTGAACGCATATTTTTATTGGCTGCTATCTTTATGCATCCTTGCAAGATTCATCTCGAACTAAATGCTACCTATATAGTGTCTTGGGTAAATAATTCCTCATTTTCTTTAATGTGTGACATCTATTGACTTTTCTGCAAGTCTAGGATGAATACTATGTTACCGAACATCCTTTCCGAACGGTTATTGAAAATTGGCGTTACATACAAGTTGATAAAATTTCCATTGTTCTATCCAGTTTATATGAAAAAAATATGCTTATTTCTGTGTATATATGTAAGTATATAAGATGTCTATGTATTGCTTTATTAAAAACTTTTAAAATACCATATTCAAACCCCCGCGAAGGTTTCTGGATTATTACAACCACTTGTCAATACATCTGAAAAGTTTTTTTATCATTACAAAAACTCTTGCAAAACTGTCAAAAATGTCAAAATTTGATAATGACATTTTGCAAAACAATGATTGCAATTTTTTTTTTACACTCCACACAGGAGGCCCTGAGGAAAATAATTTCCCTCAGGGCCTATGTCATCTTTGGGGATCCTGTGTGGAGGGTTTTTTTGAGGGAAAGGGAGGACAGGAGAGTTCTGGGAAGGAAAAGGGTAAAGGGGGTGGGAAGGAATCTGGGGTTCAGTGTGTCCAGGTCATCCGCCTCCAAGACCTCGACAAACCTCACCCCATGAACCCGGGCACCCCTGATAAATCACCAAACGTAGCGAACCACTTGGGGGTGACCTATGGCAGAGGTGTTGGTTATCCAATAAAGGTTCCCGGGGTGGCGGTACCCATTCCCGCCTCCCAAATTGATTTTTAAATCAAAATTCAATTTTCGAAAAACTTTAAATTAATAAATTTATTTGAAATGCTCGAAATGCTCTGCTTAATACTTTGAATCGAATCAAGAATTATGGATATTTTATTGATTGTTCTTATAATATTATGCAAAAAAATATATTTTTAATTTATAAAAAATGAAATATTGTATAAAAAAATTGTAATATGTTACACCCGGGCTGTTTGAAAACTGAATGTACTAGGACTAAATAAATGGAACGCGAGAGGGGGGTTGGCGGGACGAGGGAGCGGAGGATTGGAGAGGGAAGGCGGAAAGGCGGAAGGAGGGCGCGGGAGGATAACGGGGACGCTAAGGAAAGGACATGCAGGTAAAATAAAATTATTTCTTTGAATTTGGCATTGCAACGCACGCCGGGAACCAGCTGGTAAGTAATAAATATTGGTTTCATCTCGGCCACCATTTTTGTATAATACAATATTGGACAGAATGTTTTATTGGTATGCCAAGTCCTTATCTTATATAATTTGCCTTATACATTGGGTTTTACCAGTTTCATGACTCTCATTTAATCTTCAAGCCAAAAGGTTATCCGTTCTTCATTCGGTTTAGTGTTGCTACTAGTATATCTGAATAATCTTCCCTACATCTGGGGAAAACATTAAAAAATATTCCAGGATTATGAAAAAATGCTATACTATGGCAATGTTTTTGAAAAATTTCTACTACCGTTATTATAAGTTAAAAATATTGCTTGTACGATGAACGAGGAATTAGCTAGCCTTGATTGAACCCAAAAAATAAAGATAGTGCTTATGATTTGAGATCTTCACGGCCATAATGTATCGATATCGATAGATCACACAGATCACATAGCTCACATAGATCTTTCAGATCACACATCATATAGATCACATTACTAGCTTCTAGTTGGGAGTCTAGTGTTGAACTTGTACCGTCAAACTGTTAGCTAAGAATCATACCGGACAATGGATAAACTCTCATCGTCTGTTTTGTTCGGGAGTCTGGGGAAAATTTGAGGATTTAAAACATATAATTTCATTGAATATATGGTAACACCATATCCCACAATAGTTGCAGTAGTCTGTAACAGGGCACTTCTGCGTAATATTATTAAACTTTCAAAAAATATTACAATCAAATTGTCAAAATAGTTTTGACAAATAATAAAATTGTTTAAGGTTTTAGTTAAGTGACAAAAAAATGTTTTCTAGTTTTATTTTTGTGTTTGTGGCAGTTTTTATTGCCGGATGTCCACTGTGCACAGCGCAGAACAATTTTTATGGTATGTAAAATTATTAATTTTAATAACCAGCATCAAAATATTGGTTTCATGACAGTTTATTCCCTAACAGTTGGCCTCCTCAATAAACTTATTCACAACTAGCTGGTTCCCGGCATGCGTTGCAACGTCATTAAAATAAAATAAAATCTCGCTTCATTTCTTTTCTCATGCGTCCCCGTTCCCCTATCGCGTCCCCTTCCCCTCCCGCATTCCCCTTCCACCTTCCCCGACTTCCCCTTCCATCGTCACCCCTCCCGCGAACACCACCTCCTTCTTTCCCTCCCTGCCGCTAAAGTATATGAAATACACACATATTTATTTAAACAAATTTCATAACGCCAGAGCTTACCATTACATATCAGTTCCTATAACCTTCGCGGACTTGCGTACCTACAACAAATCACCAAAGTTTCATCGCAATCGAATAAACGGTATAGCAGCGCATAAAATAGAACAAACAAACAAAATAAATATACTTATTTCTCGCTAGTCTTATATCTATAAGACTAGCGAGTAACCGGCAAGCGTTGCAATACCTCTCAAAGAAAGAAAGTGTTTAAGTTTTAATTCTGTTTATTGAAGTTTTTTATATGAATACCTCAGAACAGTCTCAGCTACTCCCATCTGGAGCTAGTGAGACTATGGCATCCCCAATTGGGGTATGTTGTGGGGAGGGGAATGAGATGGGAATAGGAAGGTGGGGAAGTACCTGGCTATTCAGATCTAATCACTAAACTCGGCTAAAGCCATTTTAAGCAACGTTTCAATTCTGAATGGTGGTCTTACACCAGGGCGATACTGATAGTATCTTCCACTCTGGAACGTGCCGCAAATATACTATATATTATTTTAAATGAATAAATAAGGAACTTTTTCTGGATTTGTTCCAGCATATTAATATACTTAGCTTGGTGCGGAGTCCACACACCACTAGCATACTCCAGCCTGCTTCTTATGACGCCATCGAACATGGCTATCATTGCTACTGGGTCATCAAATTGCTTACATATTCTGATGACGAAACCCAGGAGTTTATAGCAAGCTGGAGTGAGCTGCGATATGTGATCCGAGAATGTCAGTTTGGGATCAAAGACGATACCGAGATCTTTAAAGCTGTTGACTCGGCATAATGTTTTCCCTTTAATGTTGTATTCAAAAACTATGGGCTTCCGGGAGCGGGTATATGTCATAGTTACACATTTTTTATGTTGAATTCTAATTTGTTTTTTACTGACCATTCAGCTATAGCATCAAGGTCAGATTGCATTTTTAAGCAGTCCTTGTAACAGGTTATTTCCAACAAAAGTTTGAGGTCATCAGCAAACAAAAGACATTTGCAATATTTTACACATACCTGGATGTCATCTATAAGTATAAGGAACAGCAGAAGACCATTTGATAATATTACAAAAAAAATTTAATGCATCTAGGGAAAATTTGCCTAAGACTGGCAGCAAACCAATCCGAGGTATTTTAAATGGTGCTATATTGTGGCAAGAAGCGCTCTTGTGGTTAATTAATGTGAGTTTCTCTGGGTTCTTACCAAATGCCATAAATGTTTTTTTTTCAGGAGTTGCATGCACGTCAGAAAGGACTGGAGAGGCGGGTGTATGTCAGATCTTCAATGACTGTGCTTCAGCGAAAGAAGACCACAAAAGAAAAATAAGTCCACAGGTAATTTGTATGCAGTTGGTGTGACACACGAGTACAAGTGTTGAAGCACTTTCCTGAAGGATTTTAACCAACGATTCCTTTGCATATTTGAAGTTAAAAACGTTGATTGATGCTGTCCTTTTTCTACCCGTATTTCAAAAGAAGATTCACCAAGGAACCTGAGTCATTGATTCCTTATGTACCAGTGAACACGCCAAAAGCGCGATAAAAAATAATTAAAATTTGAATAAAAAAATTGTAATCGGTGGCACGCGAGCTGTTTGAAAACTGAATGTACTGGGATTGAAAATATGGAACGCGGGAGTGGGGTTTTCGGGTAGGGGGAGAGGGAGAAGGGAGAGGGTGGGCGGTGAAGGTGGAAGGGGACGCGGGAGGGTAGGGGATTCGGGAGGGGAACGGGGATGCACGGGAAAGGGGCATTGCAACGCATGCCGGGAACCAGCTAGTTTCTAATAAATACTGCAGAATTTAAAATTGGCATTCATTTGTAAAAGCTCAAAAAATGGTATTAAAAATTAATTAAAAATAAATTATTATGGTATTATTTCAGGTATGCCGGTACATGGGAGAGGTGCTCATAGTTTGCTGCGTGCCTGCTAGGGCCACCTCCAGTGCAGCCAGGACCTTTATCCCAGTTAGGGATCCCATTACAGTCAGTGCCCCCATTACATACAGTACTCCTCAACCACCCTTGATTAGGCCCATCAACAAACAGCTAGAAATATGCCTAAATTCGCCGCTAAAAGAGAACGCTGTGAAAGTCATGAAAACGGGCAGGAAAGCTTGGGACAGTAAGTACAATGACCAATTACATCATCATTATCATTACATAGTATAAAATGAAGTTGCTCAAAATGTTTGTGCGCTTAGATCTTTTAAACTACGGAATGGATGCTCATGCGGTTTTCACCAATAGATAGAGTGATTAAAGAGGAAGTTTTATATGTATAATACATCCTTATTATAGTAGAGAAAAGCCGAAAAATTCAAATATTCAATTCAGGCAGCGGGCAGCGGGCAGCTGGCAAGCGGATGGTGTGGATTTTATAAAGGTTGGGTAATGGCGTTGTGTTTCGTTAGCCACAGCAACGTGTGACCGGGTCTGCTAGTTCAGTTATTTGTGTATCGTCGTGTAGATTTAGAGGTGCTCTAAAAAGATAAAATGAACAAAAAACATAAATTATGCCGGTGACGAACGAAAGGCGTTTGTTTGTACGCAAAAAGCGACTCCAATAGATTTTGAATATTTGATTTTCGATATTGTTTTCTTGAATGAATCAATGCAAATCTTGGAAGTGGACATTAATCCGCTCACATCCGATCGAGCTGAAACTCAGCAGATAGACTCCTTGTCGGCATATGGCACGCACGCGTACACAAGCATTTCTCTGAAATTTGCTACTGGTTAACATCCAAGAGATGTCCCGAAAATTGAAAATTTAAAGTTATACGAGTAGTAAAAAACTTTATTTTTATCACAGGTTGCTTTTTTATTTTATTCTTCTTCTTCTCAAGTTGGTTCCTCATTGCTGAGGATTATGACGCCTTCAATTTCCATGGTGGACAAGGCTCCTCTACTCCTCGTGGTTCTGCGCTGCGTGGAGAGCCAAGGACATCCTAGTACCAGACGCCAGTGATACTTGTCACTCCAGTGCATCAGTGACCTTCATCTGCTTCTTCTTCCACTTGTCAGTGATCATGAGCTTCTTTAAGTTGAAGTCCCCAGTTTAGCGAGTATCGTCTCCAAATAATCTTATGATAGGTTGTTGGCAGATAGATGAAAGCCTATTGTGGTGGATGATCAGCTATTGCCAGAATGGCACATTTGTGCTTCTGGCTTTCAACACCACATTTCTAGAGCGTCTATCCACTTTCTTTCGCTGGCTCTAGGTGTCTATGTTTCCTTAGCGTAAAGAAATATTAGGGAAATTAACGCCTGAACAAGTCTCATCTGGTGGTCTTCATTATACCCCTATCTTCTTTCTCTTCCTTGCGCTCTCCCAACTCATTGCCTATGTAGGCTGTTGGAGTCGGCTCTTCTCGTTCTCAGGTTGTAGCTTTTTCGGTTCTGAGTATCGCCTTCATCCAGGCCGTTTCTTCGAAGGATTTTCGAACATTGAGTCACCCAGGAGTTCTTTGGTCTTCCTTTGGATGACTGTCGATGAAGCTCCATAGACATTTCCTGCTTCACACTGTGGTCTGATGGTCTCCGTTTTATGTGCCCATACCATCTCAACTTTCGTTCCTCCAGTTCACTGTTTATGTCCGTGAAACCCAGACTACCACAATGCGTGAACTTTTAGTCATTATAATCCTATCCCTCCATATATTTTAATTTTACTGCAGCATTATATTAACCCTTCTGAAAGAAATGATGATGGCATTGTATAAACTTTCAGAATGCATCGATCTTGCTGACAGTGTGTACCCATGCGTGCCTGCCGGATTTACCATTAACACTCGGTTCGCCCGCGACTTCCAGTGTTCTCATACAGCCGTACCGCTAATCAATGGAGGAGTCGATACCATGTACGGGGAGTTTCCTCACATGGTAAGTTAGAACCAATTACTACAAAGCTTTCTCTTTAACCACTGGAGTGACAGCCCAATTAAAAAAAAAAACTTAGATATTAATATTTTCCGACCACATTAAAAAAATCACACCTCCGAATTTTATAATGACATACCAACTAATTATAGTTCAACATAGCCAATGAATTCATCTATCTTTTGTCGATTATCACATATTTGTAGGATTTATAAAAAAAAAAAGTATAAAATCGTAAACTTCTACTTCATTACTTACAAATAAGGGAAGATTTGCCAAAATTGGCAGCAAAGCAATCCGAGGTATTTTAAATAGTGCTATATTGTGGCGAAAAGCACTCCAGTGGATAAAGAAATGTAATATAAAATTGAATGCGTAAACGTGCATATATAAAATACTAAAATAAGACTAAGAACAACAAATTTGGATAAATCATAGACATACACCACAAAAGGGAAATGGGAAAAAACCAAGATATGCGAAGCGGGGAGGTAGCTTGACCGTCTTCCTTTTGTGATTTGTCAATAAATGAATCTGAGAGTATGTAAGCAATTCACTTTGTCTTCTCAATATCTTGACTTTGAAATCAAAATCTGCTGACCAATAAGTAGTCTTTTTAATAACGCTGCGCAACTTTATGGCTGCGTAAAAGCCTTAACTGCAAATCCCAAATCGAGTAAACAAAAGTTTGAAACGGAATGGTTCAGTAGAGTAAAATTAAAGGTTGTGAACCCTAGTAATAGTGGATTTTAACCACTGGAGCGCTTTTTGCTACAATATGGCACTATTTAAAATACCTAGGATTGCTTTGCTGCCAATTTTGGCAAATTTTCCCTTATTTATAAGTAATTAAGTAGAAGTTTACGATTTTATAATTTTTTTTTTAATAAATATTACAATATGTGGTAATCGTTAAAAGATAGATGAATTCATTGGCTATATAGAACTATAATCAGTTTGTATGTCTCCATAATAAAATTCGGAGGTATGATTGTTTTAATGTGGGCGGAAAATAATCAACCAAAAAATTCTCGTGCAATCGGGGAAAAAAGTTTTAAATTGCGCTGTCGTTCCAGTGGTTAAGGTGGAAATAATATTATTATCCCCGAATTTTTTTACTATTCTCTTCCTTGTCACACATTTTCCTTATACCCCTTTCTTCATTCAATTCTTCTCTTTTCGAACTTGACTTACTATTGATGACATGTTTTACCTGGTCTCTTTTTAAATGACTTACTATTGATACCATGTTTTTCCTGATCTCTTTTCGAATGACTTACTATTGAAACTATGCTTTTCCTGGTCTCTTTTTGAATGACTTACTATTGATATCTACTTTGTTTCACCTGGTCTCTTTTTGATTGACTTACTATTAATTGTTTTTTACCTGGTCTCTTTTCGAAAGACTTACTATTGTTACTTTGTTTCATCTGATCTCTTTTTGAATTACTTACTATTGAAACTATGCTTTTCCTGGTCTCTTTTTGAATGACTTACTATTGATATCTACTTTGTTTCACCTGGTCTCTTTTTGAATTACTTACTATCGATACTTTGTTTCACTTGATCTCTTTTTGAATTACTTACTATTGAAACTATGCTTTTCCTGGTCTTTTTTTGAATGACTTACTATTGTTATCTACTTTGTTTCAAATCTTCTTTTTTTGATTTAATTATTATTAATTGTTTTTTACCTGGTCTCTTTTCGAATGACTTACTATTGTTACTTTGTTTCTCGTGCTCTATTTTTGAATTACTTACTATTGATACTTTGTTTCACCTGATCTCTTTTTGAATTTCTTACTATTGATGTTATAATTTAAGTGGTTTCTTATTGAATGACTTACTATTTATACTTTGTTTCATCTGGTCTCTTTTCGAATGACTTACTATTGTTACTTTGTTTCACCTGGTCTCTTTTTGAATTACTTACCATTGGTACTTTGTTTCACCTGATCTCTTTTTGAATTACTTACTATTGATGTTATAACTTAAGTGGTTTCTTTTCGAGTGACTTACTATTGATACTTTGTTTCATCTAGTCTCTTTTTGGATGACCTATTATTAATACTTTGCTTCACCTGGTCTATTTTTGAATTACTTACTATTGAAAACTCAGAGGAATCAACATTTTAAAGAAGCTCAGCTCGGCCAAATGTTTATTGCAGTTGTTAAAAAGAAGCATGTGTTTACAGGCTTCCCTGGGCTTTGCAAGCCATGCCTTCCCCTCCGTTATCTGGAAGTGTGGTGGAGTCCTAATCAGTGACCAGTGGGTCTTGACTGCTGCGAATTGCCTGTCTTTAGGATCAGGAAGGTACAGCATAAATTAATATTCCTTCATGACTGATGATTTCAAAATGCTATATTTTTACCAGAGTTATATATTCTATTTAATTATATATATTTAATTACATCCTATATCCAACACAAACCAACATTTAAAAAAATCCTATATAATCTAACTCCATAAACAGATTTGACAGGATTTACTTTACTGTATCTCTTTCATCATTTATAAGATAACTCTCTTTATGAGATTTACCCACACTTTCAATCATCTTTATGTTTAATAGTATTCAAATGTATATGTATCTAACTTTAAATATTCTTATGATATTCTTAAATACTCTGTTATATATGTTTTAATTGTATTCAAATTAATATGTTTTTAAACTTAAATATCTTTATGATATTCTGAAATTCTCTTATATATGATAGTCATTTATGTACCTCTACGCCAGTCTCAACGCAGGTATACCCTAGCGAGACAGGCATCGAATAATATAATGTAAACATCCCTTATATAGATCAATAAATAAATAAAATTAAAACATAAATATTATGTACAATGAAAATACTCACAATTAACCTACGAGGAGCTCCCAAGAATTCAGGCTTCCCAAAACTAAACTTACGTGTACAGAAAGATTAATCAAATTCAAAACCTTGTGAAAGGATTACGACTTATTTTTTGATACACGCAATACTTTTAGTAGAAAATTGAAAGCTGTTTTCCTGCAAAGTACAACACCTTAGACCATGGGTGGCCAACCTTTTCAGCATCCGGGCCAGATTTTAGAAATGAGATTTCCAATCGGGCCGCACAACAAAATTTCTTTTATTATTCAAAGCAAACAAGAAAATATATTGTTTTTTTAAGAAGATATAGCAAAAATGAGAATCAAACATATTTATTAGATAATAGTTAGGTAATACAAAAAAATATAATAAAAAATAAACAAATTACAAAAATTTTGGGAAGACGTCTGATTTTGTTTGTCAGAACTAAATGTATCAATGTTGATAACGATTGATGTTGTTGCTAAACGCAAACAGTTTTCCAAATGCTCATCAATGATTTGTGTTTTCATTTGAGATTTAATATGCTTCATTCTACTAAAAAGCTATTTACACATGTAAGTGTTTCCAAATAGCGAAATCATCATGTTATACGATAGAGCATGTTTGTAAAATGCAGGATACCTTTGTCCAAATATGTTTTGTAAAACTCTTCCAAAACAACCTGATTGAATTTCTCCTTTAACTGTGCGTCACAACACTTTTCACAATGTTCCATTGGTAAAATTCCTTGCGATAAATTCACGTCTACGAAGAATGGCGTTACAAATGCAGCACAAAGCACACGATGCTTTTTAAAATCTTGTAATCGGTTATGAAATTTGTGTGACATCTGGGTGCAATAACAATATAGATATATATATACATAGATGAGATATTTAGCGAATAAATTGGTTCAACGGAATCGTAGGTTAGTACCTACCTTCATTTCTCTATTAGTAGGTACAACAACAACAACCGTCGACCGTGGTTGGCGTGTGACGTATTAAATGGAAAAAGAAGCAAACCATAGGCTTGAATAATCGGAAAGGACGGTCTGACGGCCGAGCCTTTCTATGATGGCTTCAGTTAGAATTCACTTTCCCGAAGGCCTGTTCGTGCATGATTTGAACACGAATATCGGAGAATTATGTACGGGATAGCGCCTCTATAGTATATCTCTATGGATCATGCATCTTATTAATTAGTTGATCTTTCCCTTGTAGACATTTTCATTAACAACATTTAGGTGGCTAACTATATTGATCGGAAATGCAAAGACGCTAACCCACTCCTTGTCTTCAAATGCTGGTATACTTTTTGACTTGC
Source organism: Limnephilus lunatus (assembly GCA_917563855.2). Classification (NCBI taxonomy): domain Eukaryota; kingdom Metazoa; phylum Arthropoda; class Insecta; order Trichoptera; family Limnephilidae; genus Limnephilus; species Limnephilus lunatus. Next base: position 23,599,612 of record OU830595.1, on the reverse strand, counting down.
TTGCGAAGAATGATTGTATTTCTGGCTTCAAATCAATAACTCTTTTTAACATTTTGGCACGGGTCAACCATCTTAATTCTGCATAAAATTTAACGTCATTATACTGCGAATCCAAAAACTTGAGAAACTCTTGGAACTGACGGTGATTCAACCCCTTCGATTTAATAAAGTACACTGTTTTGATGACCACCTTCGTGACATATCTATTTTAAGGGACTTAAATTCTCCTGATGAATAATACAATGAAAATTTTGAAGCGAAATATTACCAACTTTGCAGGCCTCATTTTCAATCAATTTTACTAAACCTTCGTGTTTCCCAACCATTGCTGGAGCACCATCTCTTAGGTTGTTGAGCTGTAACGAAAAGCGATTCAGCGTTGGTATAACAGCTCCTGACAAATCTCGTGAGCAAGAAGTGTCCTTAAGTGGATACCGTGCCGCTAATTCGTCTATTTTGTTAAAATGGACATCAACGCCTCTGCTAAAAATCGCCACCTAGGCGGTATCAGTTAGGTCTGTGCTTTCATCCAATGCTAGATCATAAAATATGAACTTAGATGCTCGGTTTTTCAAATTATCTTCAATATGTTTTCCAATGTCGTCGACACGCCTAGTAATAGTTTGTCGAGACAGGTTTATTTTTGAGAAATCCGTTTTTTTGTACACTAAAAGAAAAAAAATGTGTGCCCGCGGGCCACCATCAGACACCCGGCGGGCCGCGGGTTGGCCACCCTTGCCTTAGACATCCTTCGTTTATAATTATAAGTACTCTTTTTCTTCTTTTAATATATACTAGCTGGTACTCGGCATTTTTGACGGATGCGAGAGAGGAACTGCTCGATGGTTTGGACGTACCTATCAGACCAGTATGGAATACTGACCTGGTGTCGAACAAGAGGAATTTCGAGTGTTTGAAGAAATTTGCAAGGGTCTGGGTTGAGAGATGGCCTGAGCTTAGAGTCGCTGATTAGTTGATTTTTTTTGAAACCAGGTGTACTTGTTCCTGATTACCACGGTTTACTCTATGATTTTTACTCTATTATTTGCCCAGGATGTACAGTTTTATTTTATCTTGTTTTCTTGTTTTTATTTATACATTTTTATGTCTTATGGCTAATAAGTTGGTTCTCTTTTTTTTATTTTTTTTTTTTATTTCCTATGCAACTAAATTTTATGTTGTACTTTTTATATTTTACATTGATTACTTCTCTTTTTACATCTTTTGTATTATCATCTACTACTGTATATATGTATTTCTTTGTTTGTATATTCTTTTCCAATTTAGACTTTGGGTCCAGTTACATAGGCGTACATAAGCGCTTATGTCGACTGTACAATATTTAGTTCTATTTTTTTTTCACGCCTTTGGTTTTCTTCTTTTTTTCTATATATTCGTTCAACTTCTGTGTTTTTTATATATTTTTCTTTTCAGTCTGTGACAACGTGCGAGTACTGAACTCCGTTGCTTGTGTTGTATCGTCCTTCTCCCCATTTAAGGGGTTGGACTAGAACATGTCCCTGTGTACGTGACTTGTCGTTCTTATGGTTCTGGTGGGGCTGCTTTTGGCCCCGTGCCACCCCCCATGACATGAAGAGGCTGAGGAGAGGGCTAAACGCCATCCGAAAGCTGTCCGTCCCGCCTCCAGCGACCCGACGCTTCTCTTCCTAGGGTCTTCTTTGGATTTCCATTTACTTATCGTCTAGGCACCACCGGGTAGCTGGCTTACGGACGACGCTGCCGGTTGCCGGGAGGCCTAACAATCAGCCCCCTTCACTGTTAAGGGGACTGCCGGTGGCTGAATTTTGGTTTCACCAGCTCCTCATTGTATATACTTCTTTACTTTTTTGTTTTTCTTTTACATGGACAGAGCACGGTGTTGCCTGCAGGACTGTTGTGTGGTCCGTCGCCGTCATGAACTTCCCACTCATGACGGTTTTACTTACTTTGTTTTCTTGTTTTCTTATGTATTTTTTACAGCCCTAGCCTAGTCACTAACACCCTGTTTGACTGTCCATGAGGCTTACCGCTTTGCGGTGAGTTACTCATGGGCTTTAGAATTGTAGAACTGACCATAACAGTGCATTTCTGTAGGCGCGCCTGCATACCGCCCACTAACAACGTATGCGGGGACATTGAAGTTCTAGAATCGTTCCATATTTTAAATGTAGAGTCGTTTTTTTCAAAAAAATTAGAGTCTTGCGAGAACTCCGAAGGGGCGACCATAAGTCGCCTATACCGGGGTGGGAATAGGTGGGTGAAAGCTTCAATGGTACTCGGCATGCGTTGCAATGCCATTCAAAGAAATGAATTTATTCACCCTGCATGTCCTTTCCCGTACATCTCCGTTCACCTCCCGATCCCCCCCCCCCTCCGCGTTCCCCTTCCGCCTTCCTCGTTCCCCTCCCCCATCTGCCTTTCCTCCCGGCCACTAAAACAATATATGAAATACACACATTTTCATTTATAAAAATTTTACAACGCCAGAACATTCAAGTATATATAGCTTTTAACCTTCGCGTGCGTGCGCACAAGTTTCATCGCATTCGGATGAACGGTATGGCAGCGCATTAAATACGAACAAACAAACAAATATTATACTTTTTCCCATATTTATAAGCTGTTCAAAAAGTGAGCACTACCGACATCTATCGGAATATTTTGAAGCTTATTATTACAGGAATTATTTACCAGCACCAAGCGATATAGTCGCAAAGCTTTGTCAGTCGGTGAAACAAATTTCTTTGTACTTTAGCTTGCATTTTTATGTCTGTGTATCATGTCAAAATGTCTTGTTTGTGTTAGTTCTTTATAGGTTATAAATACTGTAAACCCTTTAAAAAAATGCTCTTCTCTCTTGAAAAACATACAGTAATGGTCTAAGTTGAGACCTATTTTAAGTGCTTGCGGGCTGGAATAAGTTTCTTTTTATTGTAACATGTGATTCTACTAAAATAAATTAAGTTTGTTAAAAGTGCAAATTCCATGGCGTCTTTATTTGAGATTCTTCTAAGATGACAAAACACAACATAAGCAAAAATATTTGTATATAATTTTATCTGCTGTATAAGTCAATTCGTGGGAAATATTTTGGATGCAGGTGAGTTCTCTACTTGTTGTTTTGTATATTCATGCCAATTGACACGTGTGACTATATTTTCTCCTTAACCACTGGAGCGATTTTTACCATATATAAGCGCTATTTTAAATGACTCCGATTACTTTTCGGATAAAAAAGCCCATTATCTCTTGATTCGACTTTTTTTTTAAAATATTTGAAACTCCCATGTTTTTTATTTTGGATTTAAAACGAAGCTTTTGAAACGCTTTTTCTATTATGACGGTAGATGTCGCAAATCCGAACTTCGTAGACTATTTTAGAACGATGTTAAAAAACAACAACAACTCGCTTCCCATGTAGTTCCAATTCTTCTTATGTGTTGTTTTGTTTATTCCAGATTTCAAATTTATTTTTATTTTTTATTAGTGACTATTTAGTTACAGGTTTGATGAGAATTACAAGATATGATAATTTATATAAATATTTCATCTGTTTGTTCTTAGTCCTCCTCACTAGGTGGTCCTGTGCTGAGGCGGACTGGTAGATTTCTTTGATATTCCGTTATTTAATTTCTATGATGCTTTTAATACATTCTCTAGTATGTCTGCATTAATTTATTTCACCCATGTTTTGATTTTTCCTTAAACTTATTTATCTTTTCTATCTTTTTCAGACTTGGAGAAAGGATGTTGTAAAGTTTAGTTGCCAGATATATGTGGTAATAGTTTTCCATAAAGGTTTTGGTTAGGAAAGGGTAGGAACTGTATAAATTACATCCCGGTAGTAACTAAGTACAAGGATAGGCTGAAAAGTAATGCACACATGTTTGTACAGCGCGAACAAAATGACCTTCAGAAGCGCATCAGGTGGAATGTGGAAGTGATATTCACGCGTAAGTTTGAGGTCGTTGAATTTATCCAGTGTATTTTGAGAAGCGGAAGAATGGAGACTTGTTTTAGTATTATGTCAAACAGCGTGCCGTTATTGAATTTCGTGACTCCTTCTGAGATTCATCGTCGTTTAAAAGATGTTTATCGTGACAATGCTGTTGAGAGGTCTACTGTAAGTCTATAGGTAATAAACTTTCATGATTGTAACCCTTGAAAAGCAACAATTGTCGATTAAACACGCAGCGGACGTCCGATCATTGATACAGGCGATAAACAATCCAAACTTATCCTCAATTTGATTCAAAATGACCGGCGAATCACTCAAAAGCATGAAAACCACGAACCATTTTTTAATATCTAAAGAACGTATCGGCTTCATTGTTGAACAATAAGGATACCGTAAAATCTGTGGACGATGGGTACCACGCCGTTTCACAGACTAGAGTAGACAGAGTCGATTAGATCCTCTGAAAAACCTGAAGTTGGAACCGATTCTTCACCCTTCCCACTCCCCCGATCTTTTACCTTGTGATTTTAATTTTTTTTTCTCTACTCAAGAAACACCTCAAAGGTAATCATTACACCTCGGACGATGAGGTCAAGGTGGCTGTCAAGTCCTGGATTCGAGAAATGTCGAAAAAAATTTCAGTTGCGTAATGAAAAAACTTGTTACCCGTTGGGAGAAATGCGTTAGCCTTAAAGATGATTATTTTGAAAAATAAATATATGATTTTAAGGCCTAAGAATCGTACTTTAATGTGTTTTGTGCCCAATCTTGGTATTTGTTTTGGTTCGTGTTTTACAAGCATGTGTGCATTACTTTTCAGCCTACCAATATATTCTCATTAAAAAACCATACATAGGTATATGACGCAAGAAAAAATTGATTTGTAATAATGCCGGTATGATTTCAGATCTGTGACGAACGTGAGACTCGGTGGGGTGGACGATAACGAGCCTCCACAGGAAGACTATATATTCACCGTGATAGCACAAGTACCGCACCCAGACTACAAGCCACCAGCCAAATTCAACGACATTGCTTTGATTAAACTGGACAAAAAGTAAATATTAAAATGATAATATACGCAAAAAACATTCAGAATTTCAACGACGTAAGAAAAGAAGCCGTGCACACAAATTGCGACTCGCGACCCAGTGTTTTGGACGGACCTAATGTCAAATTTGGCCCACTAAACACTTATGAAATAAATAAACTTAATTAATAATAAACAAAAATAATGTAGGTATCTTAACGACGTAAGTGAAGAAAGCGTGTAAACAAATATGCGCCCGTGGCACTGCAATTTGGACGGACGTACGGTCGAATTCCCCTGGTAGGCCTAGAGATTCGACCTTTCCGCCGGCTTCATTTTAATTAATTCTGAAAAACGTGTTACAAATATTTAGAGCCAGTGAGACTTTAGCATCCCCAATAGGGGTAAAATGTGACGCCGGGATAGTGGGGACGGGAAGGAGATGAGAAAGAGGAAGGATGTAAAGTATTTAATTATTCAGATCTGGTCACTCAACACGGCTAAAGCCATTTTGAGGTATATCGATATATCGTATCAATCTATACATATAAATAAAAATGAATCGCCGAAATAAAAATGTATGTACGCACATAACTTCCGAACGACTGCACTAAATTGGATAATTATTTTTTTTTGTATTCGTTATTGTCAGGACAAGATTTGTATAAAACTACTGGTGAGCTCCGGCATTATGAAATTTGTATAAAAAAATTGCAATAGGTGGCATGCGAGCTGTTTGAAAAATGAATGCATTGGGACTGAATGTATGAAATGCAGGAGGGGGGAGGGAGGAGGGGACCTCGGATAGTGGACTCGCGGGAGGGGGGGGAGAGTGGAACCTGGGAGGGGGGAGGGGAACCTGGGAGTGGAGAGTGCAACTCGAAAGAGGGATTCGCGGGATGGGGGAGAAACAATTTCCTTATTAAATGGCATGGCAACGCATGTCGGGTGCTACTCGCAGTATTAAATAACTTAATTATGAAATTACACACATTAACCTTATAGAACCTTACGCCTGGACTACTGAGGCCGTCAGTAGAAGTTGCGAGTTAGTTAATGATTTTATTAAAATGATTTTTTTTCTTTTTCAGGGTCACTTTCTCGCGGCATGTGAGGCCAGCTTGCCTCCACGCGGGTGAGGAAATAAATGACGCGTTGGGGATACTGACCGCTTGGGGTTCCACGCAACTAGAAGGCAAAGACAGTTACAATCTTCTCAAGGTACGGCTCAATTTGCTTACTTTGCCCGGGCAAATGGCGATGAATAAGTTTTCTGTTGAAAAAGTTGACAAAAAAAACACTTCTTCAAACACAGCAAACTTATTTTGTGGCACAATTTTTATTCTAAATTAATAGAATACTTAGTTCTGTACTTCTTACTTCCATAGAAAGCATAGTAATATTAGAGGCAGAGGGATGCAAATGGATTGGAGTCATAATACTCAAAATGTACATCTTTCTGCTTCTAAGATAGTTGTTGCATTAAAGCTAGTTGCATCCGTATACATTTTTGAAAATCCTATTTTTCTTCATGATAGGACTTGTATCTTTCTGCTACTCATTATAACCATGATAATTTACTTCAAGTCTGCATCAAGAACTCATTTTGTCAAATTGGTCTTGCATCCTTATGCTTCATGGGTACAGAGTTTTAACCACTTTATTGTCACACTTTTGACTTCAGTAGTGGTAATTCAAAAAGGAATCATAAAGACCATACTAAAAGTAGATACCTATTAGAACGCCTTCGATTGAAATTTTCAATAGCTGTGACATACCAAATGTACAACGAATGTACGCCAAAAATATATTAATGAAGCTACATTTGTATTTTAAATGTTAAAGCCCAATAGGGCGTCAATAAATAAATAAATATTCAAAAATACTGAATCCTCTACTGGACCGCGTATCTATCACACTAGATCGAATAAAAATGACATTAAAAAAATTCCAAGTTATAAAACCACATTTGGACAAAAAAAAACTACACTTATTTTGCAACTAAACACCATAATATTCTTCCTAAAGACATAAAACAAAAAAAAATTAATGAGTTCAAATCAAGAATAATAACATGGCTGAAAGAAGTCAACGAAAACACCCTAATGAAGACACTAAAAACGACATAGAAGACAAATAAACTATAATCAAACAATTTTAGTCCGCCTCGGCACAGGAACCCCTAGTGGGGAGGACTAAGAAATCTATATCTTACATAACCAAACATGTTTTGTATACTTATAGAATTATTTTATATAGTCACTTAAATAAAAAAATTTAAATACAAGGTAAATTGTAATTTTAAAGGTACTCAATTCGACAAAATGGAAATCTTAGAAATCAGAAACAGCGTAAATGCAAGTTCGAATTATTTTTTTTTTATTTTGAAGCTCTGAAGAAAATTATTTCCCTTAGGGCCTATGTCATCTTTGGGGATGCTCTGTGGAGGCTCTTTTTAGGAAAGAAAGGAGAGGAAGTTCTGGCAAGGAAAAAGATATGAGAGGTGTGTAGAAATGTATGGGGGGGGGTTAGTGTGTCCAGGAGTGACGATGTCCGGGCGATGTTCTTGAGTACGGTTGGAGAAGTCAAAGGGACTCCCACAATCATTATCTCCCGATCCGGCCTGCTATGCAGCTGGTGGGCAGACGCAGATCCCAAGACCCGGACAAACCTCACTACATGAACCCGGGCACACATGCTAAGTCACCAAACGTAGTAAGGTTAATGTATTTTTTTAAATGGTTTGACTGACTGAAGCTTATGACTTTTTAACCACTGGAGCGACAGCGCAATTTAAAACTTTTTCTCCGATTGTTCGAGATTTTTTGGTGATCATTTTGAAAATTTTCCGCCCACATTTAAAAAATCATACCTCCGAATTTGAATATGGAGACCCTACAAACTGATTATAGATCTATATAGCCAATGAATTCACCTATCCTTTGTCGATTGTCACATATTTATTTATTTATTTACATATATACGGCACAACACGTGCCATTAACATAATTGACATATATATAAATAGTACAACAACATGAAGAATTTAAGTGAAATTTAAGAAAAAAGGTAAAAAGTTAGGTGATAAGCAGTGAATAAAATGTAAAATGTATAAAAGTAAAATATAAAGTGTAAAGTATAAAATATAAAGTATAAAGTACAAACCATAAATTATTAGGTAAAAAGTAAAAATAAAAAAATTAAAGTGAGAAATAAAGAAATATAATATATCTCTAAAAGTTACCAAAAAAGATGTAAATATAAAAAGTAAAAAAATCTTGGATTACGTTATCCGATATGATAAACACAGTGACAGTGACAGTGCCTATGATTTCTAGTACATTAGTAGTTTTAGTGTGAAATACTGGTAGGCATATAATTGTAATATTTACATGATGATTTGCATGATGTATTATAATATTTACGTGCTACTACCAAACAAATTTAGTTTAATGCTTTTTTTGTATGAGGCCAGATTGCCGGCGGCGTGATCGATATTAGCATATTCATTGCCTAAAATATGTAAGCGATTTATGATTGAGTTTTGTTCTGCGTTCGTCAAAGCGTTGTCACAATGAAAAGGTGTTTTGAGTCGAGTCGGTCTAGAAGGTACATGATAATTTATTAGCGAAACCAATTCAGGGGAGTCAAACCAGTTATTGTTTATTTTAAATAAAAAAATAAGATCATTCAGTTTTCTTCTATCTTTTAACGATAAGAGTCGCATTTTTTGAGAAAGAGAATCATAGTTTATGTCAACCGCGGGAATTCCTAATTTAAAATTATATTCGTAGGATATTATAAAATCGTAAATTACTTACAAATAAGGGAAAAATTGCCAAAATGGACAGCGAAGCAATCCGAGGTATTTTAAATGATGCCATATTGTAGCAAAAAGCGCTCCAGTGTTTAACGATGAATGATTGTTTTATTTTCAGACTACGGTGGAGAAATTCTCTTCCAGTGAATGCAGCAAGACAAACCCTCCGAACAGAAGTTTATTTAGAAATGGCCTTCAAAACGCAACCCAGATCTGCTATGGCCAAAGGACTCCGCAGCAGAACATTTGCAAAGTAAATAACAGTTTTTTTTTTTAACTTAATATTAAAAATCGCACAACACAAAATCATAACCTTAATGGAATTCATTAGTACAGTATTAGAAGAAGGTACACAATATTATCATCCTTCGGTACTAAAATTACAAAATGGTAATTAGACTTAGGTAGGACAGATTCCGAAAAATTATTAAAAAACGTAGTCTGAGTTGATTTCTTCGATTTTGTATTTTGTATTTTCCTATAAATTTTTTTTTTTTTTCTCTTATTTTTTTCTTTCTTTTTTATTTTTCTTTCTTATATTTATATATTATATTTTTATTTTATATTTTGTGTATACCTACCTGGATTTTATTGCTTATTACTGCTAAATTGTATTTTCCTAAAAAAAAAAAAAAAATTTCTTTTTTTTTTAATTTTTCTTTCTTACATTTATATGTTATATTTTAATTCTACTTTATATTTTACATGTACCTATCTGGATTTTATTGTTTATTACTGCTGTATACCTAGAATAACACAACTTATATCCGATATTGTACCTAATATCTAAGTAACTCCCCCAATATGTACCATTATTGTTATTTATTATTGAATCCATTAATGTGAAATTATGTACACGCAACCTGCCAAGTTGACTGTCCTAAAACGGGAAACCTTCCTAGTTGGGCAGTCAAAGCTTCCTTTTATATTGTTATATCTTGTATGTAATAAATGTAATAATAAATAAATAAATAAAAATAAATACATTCATTGACTTGAAAGAAAACCAGAAACATGTCACTTTTAAATCAGATTTTAGACGTATTGACTCTTTCCAAAAAAAAAATATAAGTTGATTTCGAAAGATTATTCTTTCATCTAGTTAACCAATGTTTAAAATTTTTAGAAAAAATGTTTATTTTTAGAATAATAAAATTATACCATAGGTCGTCGGCAGATTTGTTTCAAATCATATTATCATGAAATAAAATAAATGAATACATTATCTGGGAAACGTATGTTTCAGAATTTTAATTTTAGTTTAAATAAAATCATTAAAAAATATATACGTAGGTACAAGGGTTTCTTGACGAAAATTGGTCCGTTTGTGTATTTATTTGCGCACGTAAATAACAGATTTTTTTTTACATTCTTATTTTGCTTAGACATTATAGAAAAATGTTAAATACTTATGGTCAAAAAAAATTACAAAAAGTACATTATTTTAATAGTTTTATCATCACACCTTTCAGCATTTTTGGATGTAGGCATAAATTAAAGCAAATTTGGAATGAAATAAAATCGATATTGAGTTATAATTTTAAAAGGCTGGTACAGATAATATTTAATCTTTCTCATTGGAACCGCCCTGTACGATCGTAAGAACATCTTTCGACGAAATGTCGATTTTCGGCTGCTGGCTGGTTAAACTTCAATTTAACTTAATGTTAACACAATGCATTATGTTAACACAAAATTGCAAACGTATAATAATAATATACCTATATTCAATTCTAATTTTGAGATCAGTGGGTATCTAGATTGCAATGAAAAAATATTTTTTTCACTTTTATATAATTTTTTTAAATTTTTAATAAAAATTTAGGTTACACAGCTTTAGATTACCACAATGAATATATGTTTAGTATTTGCTATTTGACCAACAGTGGCGCCCTCCCATTTTTTCTACTCTTATTTAATAAACTGTACCCAACCAAACTGAAAAAAATATTATTGTAATCAAAAGGTATATCAAATATCTAGTACGGATGTGAGCAACTTTATTTATTTTTGCATTAAATTATAAGATGAAAGCCATTAAAGATTTTAGTGTTTCTGATGTTAGAGGCAACTTTGGCAATTATTTGTGTATAAATGAAAAACACAAAAAAATTTACTTTATTTATTATAAAAGTTATTGAAATATAAAATTAAAATACCTAACCTAACCTAACAAAAATGGGACAAAAATAATACAGACATCCTGTAAAGACAATAAATTATTTAAAATATAACAATAACTTTGTACACACAACTTTTATTTTCTATACTTTATGCCGACAGGGTTTCGCTACCACCATAGCTTCTTCAGGACAGTATAAGGGTTCTTAATGTTTCCCTTTCAGTAAAATTTTGACACAAATTTATTCGAAAAATGGTGACACTTTTAATAACAATAAAATAAAATCTTTAAGACTCACCAAAAATAGCTATTGTACAGCAAACAGATACATCAATTATTATAAATCCACAATACCAATTAACTCTATTATTAGTTTATTTATAGAAAATATTGCATTTTCAAAAACACACGACGATCGGAAAAAAATGTCAAAAACATAACCATAAAACTTTGTTTTATCAATAATCAGTGAAATTTTAAGTTTGAAACACGTTGAAATAGTTGAATGCATTACTCATTTAATTATTATAACACTGGTACACAAACTTGTTATAAATATCCACTAAAATACGATAAAAAAGCCGAATTTTACACTGACTGGTCCAGAACGTTTAACATTGTGATTTGCAGTGAAAATAATCGATCTAGAAATTTCCATAATTAAATCATAGAAACAAAGAATTGAGACATCTCTAGAGAAAGCGCTAAAGGATTTTGTCAACTACATGATTATGCAAATAACAGATCAAGGGAGTTTCCAAAAATATTTAAATAAAAATTTTAGTGCGTCAAGGGAGAATTTGCCGTAATTCGACAACTTTGAGCAATCTTAGCTTTTGTAAATGGTGCCGAAATACGACAAAAAGCGTTCCAGTGGCTAAAGACCTAATACAGGTCAGCATAAAGTATGTACAATAAAAGTGGTGTTGACAAAGTTATTGATTTATTTTAAATTATGTCACATCACAAAGTATTTGTTTCAGATGGACAAATAAAACATACGAAAATAGTAACATGGGACAAAAATAATACAATATATCCTGTATAGACAATAAATTATTAGTCAAAAATAATCAAATGTAAAATAAAGTTAGGTTAAGTTAGGTTATAGCAGATATTTTATTGGAGGATGTTTTGTCCGCAAGATATTTTGTCCTTGGGATATTTTGTCCTTGGGATATTTTGTCAGGGGATATTTTGTCGAGGGAAAAAAACGCGCGGTACCGAGTGAACAGACTTGCTTATGAGCAGGCCCTTTTCAATCCAAACTCAGAAGCAAGCATATTTTGATTTTTATATATATTATTAGCGACCCGCCCCGGCTTCGCACGGGTGCAATTTAGATACTAATGTGGGGCAGTGTGGAGTGATTTAATAATACTATGATTATGATTAGTCTATACTACAGTATATCTTTATATACAATATTTACAGCTGTTTTTTCGTGAGATAGTACAAACATGTTTTCTTTAGATGTTACTCTCGAAAGCGCAACATATAAGTGGCCGTGTGAGAAACACTCAACACTCAAATCTAAGCCAGCAACGTTGAATGTTTGACCCTGTGACTTATTAATGGTCATTGCAAAAGATAGCTTAACCCCCTATCTATTGTTGAAAACCGCATGAAAATCCGTTGCATTGTTTAAAAGATGTAAGCGTACATACATTTTAACCGACTTCGTACTATGTAAAGAAGATATTTTATTTGAATTTCTCGGCTTTTCTCTACTATAATATCCATGTATTATACATAAAAAAAAACCATCCTCTTGAATGACCCTATCTATTGGTGAAAACCGCATGAAAATCCGTTGCATAGTTTAAAAGATCTAAGCGCACATACATTTTGAGCGACTTCATTTTATACTATGTAAAGATAAAGTTATAGAGATGCGTTTTGTTTTCAGGGAGATTGCGGCGGTGTATTGCAGATTTACAATAACGATAGGGTACAGTGTACCTATCTTGTCTTCGGAATCGCGTCTAACGGCAACATCTGCGGAGAAGCCAACAAGCCTGCTGCCTTCACAAGAGTCTCTGCATATATCAGTTGGATTGAAGACACCGTATGGCCCGATAGTGAAAATGCATAAAAAAATATATATCACACAGCCAAAATTAAACAAAGTTAAAAATACAAGCCATAGGGGAAGATACACTTTTTAGACAAAAAAAAATCTAAATAAAGATATATTGCTCAATCAGTTATTATAACTTAACATCATTCGTTCGGCTCCTTATTCAAAAAGTTTGAAGTCAATAAATTTTATAATAAATTAATGGATTTAATTTTAGCGAAAAGTGGGGTACATTCGTACATGGGTAGAGGAACATTCATTGTGACCAAAGATATTGAAATATAAGGAAATGTGCTATCCGCCGTTTTTACAATGTGAGACTGCGCTTCCGGGTGTCGCCGATGGTGTTTACCAATTAACGAATAAACTAAACGAACGCTAAACTAAATTAACGAATTCTTTCGGTATTCAAACTATATTGTTAACCAATAATAATGCACACCTTAAAAAAATCAAGAAAATGATCAAATTCTTTTTGTATGCAAACTACGCTGCTTAGGTCGTAGTTCGGCCACAGTCACGCGGACATCATAGCATATCTCTTTTGTATTTGTATATCTTTGATTGTGACTCTTCTTCAGTAGAAAATACTTGGTAACTTGTGTATTTAGACTGATATGTACTGCGGCTCGTGCCATCATCATCTGGTTTATATTTTATTTTCTTTACCCGACTCTCCAAGAAACTCTCTTTCTGCAAGATAATTTCTCAATAATGAAAAGAAATTCGTCAATACGAATGTGCCCCAGGAGAATGTGTACAAATGTGCCCCGGAGGTCAAAAATAACAGATTTTTACCGACACATAAATCATGTAGAAAAATCCACAAAATCGATATATTATTATTATCTTGATTGTAGTCACTTACCATTGAGCAATAATCCTATAGAAGTTGACGGTTCACTGAAGCACGAAACATCCAACAACATCGACAAAATATTTATTTTGAGCATGCGAAAACACATACGCAATCTCGTGACGCTCGCAGCGGCCGCAATGGCGGCTAACTTCGCGGACAACTGACGGTCGCCCGCGCCTACCCTATATAGGTAAGCTTAATAAGTACGCTGTTCTAACAAGTTGTAGGAGTGACTGTATGAAGCTTCCCCGTGTATGAATGATGCCAATCTTTCCCTATATAGATAAAGATGAAATCACACCCGATTTTATCAGCTTAAGGACATAATGGTTCATGCTATCTTTATATATGAAAGGAAGGAGAGGAAATTCTGGGAAGGAAAATGGTATCAAGGGTGGGTAGGAATCTGGGGGTCAGTGTATCCAGGAGTGACGGATATATGAATACATCCCTCCCACAATTGCCAGGCGATGTTCCGAGAGAGTAGGTACGGCTAGAGAATTCAAAGGGACAACCATTTTCTCCCGATACGGCCTGCCATGCAGCTGGTAGGCAGACGTATCCGCCTCCAAAACCCGGACTAATTTCACCCCTTGAACCCGGGAACCCCTGCTAAGTCACAACTTGGGGAGACCTATGGCAGAGGCGTTAATTTTCCAATAAACAGTTCCCGGGGCGGCGGTACCTATAGATACCCGCCTCCTTAATGAAATTATTTTCCTCAAGGTCAATGTCATCGTGCTTGGAGTTAATATAAAAAAGAGTCTATTATTTCCAAACAAAAAAATTGTCTGAGCCACCATACAGCATTTTTCTAAGAGCACCCTACGCGGAGCTAATGTAAACAAAATAAACAAAAAATATATAAACTTCAAACCTACAAAATATGTGAATATTTCACCCAAAACATTCAATGGAATCAATTAAATTTAGTTCAATATCAAGAACTCAATTTCATAACAAACCCATTTCAGAATCGTGTCTCCCTTTCAGGCACAAGAGCTCCCCTTTTCTGATAGGTATACATGACCAATGATGAACTTAAATATAATATTATGTAAAATGTATGTGTACCTAAATGTGCTCACTTTTTTATGTTACATTAAAAAAATAAATAACATTAATTTTTGTATAACTAAATACAGTACAATTTGTTTCATATTTATCTGCGTGTTAAAATTTATTTCTCACTGCGTCTCCTTTTACATCCCGATAACATTGCCAAAAGTATAATAAAATAATCAATCTTAACCGTGGCCCAGTGGCAGGGCGCGCCTCTTCACCAAACATGGAGAATACATCTGAAGCCCCCGTAGTAGATATACGATTACGTACTAAATATGTAGATGTATATATATTTTTTTTTTAATCTTTTTTATGTTATTTGATTTTTTATCTGGTAAATCCGTTTTATTTAATGTATACTTTTTTTATGGCTGACAGAGTATTGCACTCACCGCTCTGTTCGGCTGAAATAAACATTTATTATTATTATTATTATTATTATTAATATATAAAACAAAGTCGGTTGAGATAAACCATTATTTGTAACTCGAGAACGGCTGGACCGATTTTTATGATGTTTTTTGATTTGTTGGATTTGTCTCCACCCCGAATAGCAAAATAAAATCGGAAAAATTCTCGAAAAAAATAAAAATGAAGAAAATTCTTTTCCTCGTACATTTTGTATGGCAAGAATTCTCATCTTTTGAAAGAGCTGCAGATATATTGTGATAAGTGAGGTGTGTAGATGCAAAGGCAGCAATCTCCAAAATATCGAAAAAAAAGTTATGAATGCAGTTCCATAGAGATTCAAATTGTGCATCTAATAAGTTCATTGGTTAGTTACAAACTCAACTTATTCCCATCAAAATCCGAGTTTGAAAATACGTCTTAAAAGCAAAGGCAGCAATCTCCACGTTCTTTTCAAAGCAAACGCAGCATTCTCCATTTGGGCCAATCAAATTCATAGGAAGTGTCACGTGACAAGATGGCCGCTCCATACTAAAATGGCATTTGGTACTGATTTTTCTATGTCAGTTTTTGATGTTTTGAAGTATGTAAAAGTGTGTTTGGAATAAATATTTTCAATAATTATTAAAAATGGATTGTCACCCGACCCTAGCATTATCAAAAGACACCCGCAAACCTATTATTAAGTCTGAAAATTGGAAACGAAATGTTACAAAAATATCAAGAAATGTTGCTGTCACATTTCATTTTGGCTTGGAGGAAAGCATTATAACTTGCAAAAATATTTAAGATAATCCATTTATTTTTCACTTTTGCACTTTTTATATCAAAAATACCTAGTATACGTTAGATAATAATTTTATATCAAAAATACTAATACTAATACTAATTTTATATCAAAAATATATTATTTTTCACTTTTGCACTTTTTATATCAAAAATACCTATTATACGTTAGATAATAATTTTATATCAAAAATACCTAGTAGAGAAGTATAATAATGATTTGTTTGCAAAAATGGAAAATAATGTATTTTAGTAGCTATTTCATTAAAAATCAGACAATTTGACATCTTTTCTTCATGCCATATTTGATGTTTTGACGGCCTCCATGGTCCCGAGGTAACACTCACAATCTGAAGGTCGCGGGTTCGAACCCGGCGAGCGCAAATAAATTTTATTTGATTAATTTGTGGTATTTCACAATTAATTCACTTTTTAATAATATTTAGTATATATATATATATATATATTTTATATGAACTCCACACAGGAGGCCCTTTCCTCAGGGCCTATATCATCTTTGGAGATGCTGTGTGGAGGGTTTTTTTTAAGGAAGGGAAGAAAGGGAGTTCTGGGAGGGAAAGGGGTTTTAGGGGTGGGTAGGAATCTGGGGTTCAGTGTGTTGGTCTTCAGCCTCCACAACTTAGACAAACCTCACCCCATGAACCCGGGCACCTCTCCTAAATCACCAAACGCAGCGAACCACTTGGGGTGACCCATGACAGAGGTGTTGGTTATCCAATAAAGGTTTCTGGGGCGGCGGTACCAATTCCTGCCTCCCAAAATATTTGCGGTACGTTCAAAAGTGGAAGATACCCTCACTATCGCCCTGGTGTAAGACCATCATTCAGAATTGAAACGTTGCTTGAAATGGCTTTAGCCGTGTTTGGTGACAGGTAGCCGAGTTTGGGGACCAATAGCCAGGTACTTCCCTCATCTTCCTCCCCCCATCTCCTTCCCCTCCCCACTAATTTCAGCCTCACAATATACCCCAATCGGGGATGCCATAGTCTCACTGGCTCCAGACAGGAGCAATTGGTGACTCTTGTGCGGTATTCATATTTAAAAAAAAATATATACATATTTTGACATAATAATATTAAAATAGTTTTTCAGGCTAGTTTTTATTTTTCTCATATTATACTCTTTTCTTTCTCATATTAATTTTTGCTTCACTATCTGAATTTTAATTATGCAGAATATTATGTATCATATTTTCTCATATTTTTGCTGCACGCATAATAACACCTGTTTTCTAGAAAAAAATGTTCAATAATATCTTCAAAAAGTTTTTATTTGCAATTACCCCTTATTGAGTTATAAAGTATTCCTTGAAGCCAGTCAACACAAAACAAAGATGGCGGTTTTTTGGGAAGGTTTGGAGCAAACACAGCAATCTCCAATATTGTATGAAGCAAAAGCAGCAATCTCCAACACTTGGTAGCAAAAGCAGCAATCTCCGGATTAAAAAGTTATTTATCTTTTTATAGGCGTGCATTTAACAAAATCTGATGATGCAAATATTCTATGATATCAAACTGCCATTTAATGTAATTTTTTCAGCGTTCAGTGAAATCCCATTTAATATGTACCTACAAGTTTTTTGCCTTTTTCTCAAAAACACAAAAGTGGGAGATTGCTGCCTTTGCATCTACACACCTCAAGTATAGTATTGAGTGATGAATTCCAAAAATTCAAAAACGTCAAATGTCAACATATAATGCTGCTTCTCTTTCTTACACACTAAATGTCAACAGTCGAAAATGGGACAAACGGTTAACTTATGTCTGCACACCTCCAAAGGAAAATACAACAATTATTATAAATCTTCCTTACACGTAAAAAAACTGAATTTAATTCAGCTTACATGTTAACTCAACAGATTGATTCTGAGGCGGTACGAAGTTCACCGGGTCAGCTAGTATATTTTATAAAAGAAAGTGTACAAACGTGTGCGTCCCGCTAAAACTCAGAAACGAGTCCCGGTACGATCAAGGGAGTTATGTGGTGTCCCCATCCATGAAGCAGGTTCCCGTTTTTAACTGAAGGGCGTACTTTTGAGATATAAGGGCTTGAAGTTTCGCCCTCTGGAAATTTTTAGAATATTCGAAAGTATTCGGAAGCATATATTCAGAACATTCTGGAATGTTCGAGAAAATAGAATCGGGAACATCATTGTGGAACATTGCAGAACACTCTCGAATGTTGTGGAATGTTCTAGAACAGCGTTTCCTAACCTTTTTCAGCCACGGACCCCTAGGAAATCAAGTTCAATTTTCAAGGACCCCGCCACCTTAATAAAAAAACCGGCAATAAATTTTGGACCATTTATCTTAGTACTACAAACAAAAAAAACTTTTTTTATAAAAAATACGTTAATAATGAACGTACAACAGCAACACCAACATTAAATGTGAAGATGAGTGAAGGTTAGTGTTGCTTTTTTGCAACTAAATTAGCAATATTCGGGTGTATGTTACTACTAAGTTGTAATCTCAAAACGGATTCCACTTGTAATCTGTTCTTGTATTTGTTTTTAGTATTTACATACAAGAGCAGAGAATGCCTTTTCACGGAGGTAAGTGTTTCAGTGTGTCTTCTGATATTTTCTTAAAATCTTTCTTTACATCCGCACAAAAACTTAATAAACTAAATCACAAGATATTTCTATTAATTGCTTTTCCTGTGCCGTTGCCAAGCCAGTAATATTAGTAATGTCTGCGTTGAAAGGGTCTAATATCTAATTGTTATATTTCTCAAGTACTATTTTGGTACCATTTAATTATTTTCGTTAAATGGTCCGAGATGATATTGCGGACCCCCATACATATATTCGCAGACCCCAGGGGTCCGTGGACCACAGGTTAAGAAACACTATTCTAGAACATTGTAGATCATTCTAGGCCTTTTTTGTATGGACGGGACATTGGAAAGGGTACTTAAAGCACGATCCGTATTGGGTTCGAACGTCAGCTCGATCTCATATCAACTCTTTTAGCGTGGCCGGGTACCCCAGCTAGTAAAAATATAATCTTTTCTATTCCATTCAGGTTATCTACGAAATTAACTGCATACGTCTGGTTAGAGGGGTTTGCTAATCCGGCATCTTTTGTAAATCCTGCCGGGTTGTGGGACAGAGTTTATAAATCCCGCGGGATCCCATATCAAACGCTTGCATGTTCAGTTAACGTCGGGGTCACCATATTTATGGGAACTATTTCTAACTCCCTCTTCATCATCTTTTTATGATTTTTCTTTTCCACATTTTAATTTCAAACTCGCTAATATTATTACTTTTTGAGATTTTCAAAAAAATCGGTTTTTCAATCCATTTAACCGGCGATTTACGTCACTTTTATAATAAAGCCTCCGCGTCCACTTATGTATTCTACGTAAATATTCTTGTTGTAAAAACAATAATAATTAGCAACGTGCATTGCTGTAAAACACATTAAACAATTTAATTTCTCTAACAGTAAATTTTGATTAGATAAATCTTCTCTTGGATTTCTTAATCCCCGTTAAAAAAGACCGCGAACCTCCAATAGTTATTCAAAAAATTATTACTTTTACTCGCAGCTCTCTCTCTTGCCCATACAGTAATAAATGAAACGTAACTCTCTCTCTCTCTCTTTCATCTTCACTGACTTATATCTCCCTCTCTCTTCCGTTCACACATTTCGTAACGCTCTCGTCACGTATTCACCAGCTTACTACCCAAGTCAAGCGTGCGTAAAGAAGTTTTACTTCAAAAACTCTGAAAGATACGAGACAAAAATAGATAGAGATCACCACCCTGAATAGAAACCTTATATGAAATTGCTTTACAGCTTGGTGTTTGGTGACTACATCTGAATAATCTTTTACTTTAAAACCATTATCTTCTCCATCTTCTTCTCTTACTCAAGCTCTTTAACCTCAGACATGCCCACTTTGTGGATGGCATAGTTCCACTAACTTCGTTGTTTATAGTTGGCCCTGCCAATGATGAGAGTTCTATCGTTGCCTCTCTTTTGTGCAAAATTTAGGATTAAATAGGTACCTACAGGTTATAGTGCATTTAATAGTCCAGTCAACGGAGACCAAAAAAACCAAGTAGGGGAAATAATTCATGTAGAAGCCAATTTTGGCACAGTTATAGGGGAAGGTGTCCTCAATAACACAAAAGTACTAAGGGATGGGGGTGGAGCTAAGGGTCGGAGGTCTCTAAAGGTTATTTTTTTAGTTTTTCATTTATAACTCGAAAACTAATACGTCTAGCGAAATAATGTAAAGGTATTAAATTATCTACAAAAAATTCTCTATAAAAAAAAATTCTTTAACCTTTTTTGGTAGGATCAATGCTTAAGGAGATATGGAGGGTAAAAATGTAAAATATTAAAAATGAAAAAGTTAGTTTATAATGTTAAGAATGAATTTTTTATTCTTAAATATTAAACGTTTATTGTTATATAAAATGGAAGAGAAGAGAAAGGTCTTGACTATGCTGACCAACGTGGAGTTGAAGAGAATGCTTCCTTGGTGTCAGCTTTGACGAAATTTCAGAATCATTTGGAATCCCTCAAGTATAATGGGCCTACCGCTGCTTTGCACTTCCACATGGTTACCCTGATGAAGAAGTTCATACAGTCTGAGCGTCGTGGTTTTTGGGACGGCCACTTGACGTATGTACACCAGATGATCCCACTCTTCCATGCAAGTGGACGCAGTTCCATGAAAAGTTCAGGTGGCCTGACGCGAGGAAGAGGAATTACTGATTCTGAACTCGCCAAGTGTGTTTGTGGATCACCAGGAGGCACCGCCATCTTTGAGTATTTGGAGGAGCTCGCTGAAGTGGTTTTCGCAACGATGCAGAATGGAAAAAATATTTAATAAACAATTCTTGGACAAAATTTCAATTTTTTAAATATATTTTTCTCGGTGAAAATCGAATACTGTGCAAAACAAGTTGGCCTTGATTACAGAAGGATTAAGATGAGCGTCCATCTGCCCGCGCCGGCCGCAACGCACGCACGGCACGCAGCGGATTTTTCTACATCCGTTGCGCGAGCCGGACCACCGGTATTTGCCGACGCAGTGCTTTACTAATTCATAATATCTTTACATTTTTTTATATCTTTATATAGAAAAATCCGTTGCGTGCCGTGCGTGCGTTGCGGTCAGCGCGGGCAGATGGACGCTCATCTTTAAAGAGAAGATAATGTGACCACGTAAATTATTGAACTGTACAGCATTGAATAACTTATAAATTATAATAATAACAACAATTTATTATAATATAAACAAAAATCAGTTATTATAAAAATAATTATGATAATTATAATAATAATAACCTTACAGTTGGTGTTGCATCCGAAACTGCTTACTAATTACAGCTTCATACGTACTTGGAAATGAACAGTAAATTCTAAACGTAATGAAACGAAATGGTGTTTGCTGTAATTGGGTGATAATATGTGTATGGGAAAAACTAATGGATTACAAGGAAGAAGGAAACCAATCACTTACCTCTGCAAAGGCGAACTACATAATTACAAAATAAAGTTTATTTAGTTGCATAGTGGTACCTCAAGGTATTGTATAAAAAAGCAATCCTTTTGTATTTTAAGTACTGGGTTGCGATCTCCTTCTTTCTTGTATTCATGATATAGTGTCAATTCTTAATAATAATAATACACGTAAGATTATAATATTGTATAATCTTACATATTAAACATATCTCGTGTCACGATGTTTGTCGTCGTATTCCTACAAACCGGCTTGACCGATTTTTATTAATATTTTATGTATAATGGTAGGTATGAGGTATAAATTATTATAAAGTATATGTATATTTCATAGGTGATTAGGGTGTCCCTATCCAGATAAAAATTCTATTTTTTTATATATTTTTTTAAATTGGGCATTTGACCCATGGTTAAGCATTATAATACAGTTTGTCAAATAAGAGTAGAAAATAAATGAGGGCGCCACCGTTGCCCAAATGGCAATACTAAAAATATAACCATGGTGTTAATCTAAAGCTGTGTAACCTACATTTTTATTAAAAATTAAAAAGGCATTAAAGTGAAAAAAAATATTTTTTCATTGCTATATAGATGCCTACTGATCTCAAAATTAGAATTGCATTTAGGTATACATATGTAAAGGAATAGGTACCTACCTAGAAATGCATAGGATTCCTTTATGTTCGAATTTTAAATAGGTGTTGTCATGGAGACAGAAAATGATAGATGATGATTGTTTTGTTGTCTAGCTGGGTAGCACAGATTGAAGTAATAAGATTGAAAAATAAGTTTAATTACAAAGTGATATAATATTTTGAAGACGGACAAATAACTTTAATTGTAGTTTCTTTGTCAGCAAAGCAACTCATGATATTTGTATGTCACATTATTAATAAAAAATTACAACAAATTGACAAATTGTCTTATAAAACTACAATTTTAGTGAAGAGAAACAATAACCTTGGAAATGGAAAAATTAAGATTCACATTTACAGTGTCAGCAGCATCGGATGGAAAAAGCAATGTGATCTGCATAACCTCAATCGAGACACCCGATGGACATATATTTGATATTCCCGATGATTTAAAACATGCAAGCAAACATACCGCCATAACGACTACGGATGTTTATAACAAAATTAAGAATTCTCTAAAGAAAAGATATCAAACACTAAAAATATGGTTTCCCTTAACCCAAGATTTGAGGAAAATTTACTTAGATGATGGTGAGAATATACAATTTGGTGACCAATACCTGGAAGAAATTATATATGACACGAAACTTTCTGACAATAATATTAGTACTGAAAATAAAAATCTAGGAAAAATAACAGAAAGATTTTTACTCGAGAAGTTTTCAGGAAAAACATCAAATATACATCAATGGATCAATGATTTTGAAAATGAATGTAAACGTTTCGAGATATTAAAGGAGGCAGAAAAAATTGAGACTTTAAAGTATTTACTTGAAAAACAGTGCCTAGATTGTACACTAGTATGTTAATAAAATATACAGTAAACGCAGAATGGGCAATATGGAAAACAATTTTTTGTGAAACATACGGAAACAAAGGTTGGTCACAAGTTAAATTTGCATTTGCCTTTAAATTTCAAGGAGGTTCATTAAGAGAATATGCCACAAAGAAAGAAAGATTGTTATTAGAGATAAATAAAAATATTGACACACAGACATTGATTCATCTTATTGTTATGGGTCTACCAGATTATATAATGTACAAAATGAATAAGGAATCGATAACATCGACTGCAAATCTATTCAATGAAATTGGTAAACATGAACAAACAGTCAATAAAAATAATTACGATAAATTCAAGAGAAATACATTTGTTAATAAAGTAAGAGTTGATAAAATTAAGCCCTGCAAAACTTGTGAAAAATTAAATAAAGGTAGCCGTTTCCACTCTGAAGAGAAATGCTGGTTTAAACAAACTGATGATTATGAGAACAAGAGAAACTATAATAAAAATGTAAACAACACTGTATTAGATGTTGAACTGAATGATAATGAGTCAAAAAACGAATAATTACACCATTAATTAAAGTAAAACTATCATTAGAAGGAAAATTAGACATATTTGGTATATATGATTCTGGCTCTAATGTTTCCTTAATAAATTCTAAATTATTAAGAATAAAGGAAGAAGGAAAAAATATACATAACAATACAAACTTACTAACGATTAATGGTGTAAAAAAGACAAAAGGCTTAACAACAATAAAAATTAAGATATTTAATATAGAGAAGAAAATTGATGTTTATATTGTAGATGGAAAAGAATTCAAATACAATTTTCTAATTGGACTTGATACTATAAAAGAGTTTAATTTGATTCAGAATGAAAAATTGGAAATTGTTCAGAAATCTGAAGAAAGCTTTAAAAAAGAGGAAATACATTGTAAAAACAATCCTAATGAAAATGAAGATATAAAGAACTTGAACTTTATAAACTTTAAGGAACATTCAAAAGAAAAAGAATTTAAAATGGATCTGAGTCATTTAAATATACAACAAAAATCTGAAATAAATAAACTTATTGATAAATATAAATCAAGCTTTGCAAAGGATAAATATGATATTGGAACAGTAAAGGATTATGAAGCACGCATTGATCTACTTGTGGACAAATACTGCAGTAAAAGACCCTACAGATGTTCAATAGAAGATAAGTTAGAGATAGAAGAACAAGTAAGAAAATTGCTTGAAATAAATCTTATAGAGTAATCATACAGCCCTTTTGCAGCACCAGTAACCTTAGCTTTCAAAAAAGAAGACAATAGAAAAACAAGATTGTGTATCGATTTTAGAGAATTAAATAAAATGGTGGTACCTCAGGCTCAACCATTTCCTTTGATTGAGGACTTAGTAACAAAAACCAGAAACTGTAAATACTTTTCAACATTAGATATAAATTCTGCGTTCTGGTCTATTCCCCTGCGAATTGAAGATAGAAAGAAAACTGCTTTTGTAACCCAGGAAGGCCACTACCAATGGACATGTTTACCCTTCGATTTAAAAACTTCTCCAGCCATATTTCAAAGAATACTAAGCAACATATTGAGAAAGTACAAGTTAACAGATTTTGCTGTAAATTTTATTGACGACATTTTAATATTTTCAAAAAGCTATACCGAGCACATAAATCATTTATCACAGATTTTAAAGGCAATAGAAAAAGAAGGTTTCCGACTTAAGCTCACAAAATGTCGATTTGCAACAAATTGGGTAAAATACCTCGGACATATAATACAAGATAATACAGTAAAACCGGTGAGAGATAACTTAATTTCAATAAGAGATTTCCCAACACCAAAGAATCAGAAAAATATTAGACAACTTCTAGGAAAAATCAATTTCTACCACGAATACATACCTAACAGTTCAATAATTTTAGAACCATTACATAATTTACTAAGGAAGCACCAAAAATTCATATGGTCAATAGACTGCCAAGAAGCTTTTGAAAAGATTAAACAACTATTGTGTTCACAACCAATCTTAGAAATTTTTGATAAAGACTTATCAATAAACATATATACGGATGCATCATTGGAAGGTATTGGAGCAGTGCTGAAACAAACTCAACAAGACGGAAAAGAAAAACCTGTAGCATATTTTTCAAAAAAATTAAATGAAGTCCAAAAGAAAAAAAAGGCTATATATTTAGAATGCTTAGCTATTAAAGAGGCCATAAGATATTGGCAGTACTGGCTAATAGGCAAACCTTTCACAGTATATTCCGACCACAAACCATTGGAAAATTTAAATATTAAATCTAGAACGGACGAAGAGTTAGGAGATTTATCCTATTACCTATCACAATATGACTTCGAAATAAAATATAAACCAGGAAAAAATAATTTAGAGGCAGATTGCTTGAGCAGAAACCCAGTATTAGATGCTAATAAAGATGTACATGAACAATTAAAAATAATAAACTTAGTAACATTGAATGATCAAGAGAAAAATCAGGATTTAAAAAAATACAATAACAAGTTAATATATAAAAACAATATATATTATAAGAGGGTAAGAAAGCAAGAAAAAATACTACTGTCAGAGGAACTCAGTATAAAATTTATAAAACTGATACATGAAAATATGTGTCATATAGGTATAAAACAAATGCAAAAGAAAATAGGAAACATTTATACAGCAAAGAATTTAACTAGAAATATCACCGATGTATGCAAACAATGTGAAATATGTATAAAAAATAAGACAAGAGGACAGGCTAAATCTGGTGTAATGTCACACTTAGGCCCTGCCACAAAACCACTTGAAATTGTCTCAATAGATACAATTGGGGGATTTGGTGGCTCTCGATCAACCAAAAAATACTTGCACCTTTTAGTCGACCATTTTACTCGATATGCTTATATAGTAACCTCAAAGACACAGAGTGCAAAGGACTTTATAAAACTTATAAATATTGTACCAAATTGTAATGAAATTGGCATGGTTCTCACCGACCAATATCCTGGAATTAACTCAAAAGAGTTTAAAACTTTTTTAAATGAAAGATCAATCACACTAATTTTCACTGCAGTAAATTCGCCGTTTTCTAATGGACTGAACGAAAGGCTAAACCAAACACTCGTAAATAAAATAAGGTGTAAGATAAATGAAAATCTAAATACTGAAGCATGGACAACTATTGCTCATAATTGTGTTGATAGATATAATAACACGGAGCACTCAATAACAGGCTTTGCACCGAGATACCTATTGGATGGTACTGATGTTTCATTCATACCAAATGAACTTAAATTAAAAAAAAGAAGCAGATGACTGGATTAGAGATAGAAAATTTGCATTAGAAAGAACAATTAAGTCACATGAATATAATAAAATGTTAATTGATAAAAAAAGAACAATTCATAATTTTAAAATAGGCGATATGTTATATTTTGAAAATGGTCACAAACTAAATAGAAGAAAATTAGATGAGTTAAGGATTGATCCATTTAAAATCGAAGATAAACTATCCCAATCAATATATAAGATTAATACAGGACATAGAAAGATGGAGTCAAATTTTTTCCATATTACAAAACTTATTCCTGCCCCCATAATAGAAGAAAATGAAGATTAGAAAGAAGAAAAAGGAATTGAAAGAGACGAAAATCTCCAGAGAAATTTTCTAACCCTAGGGGGGAGATGTAAAGGAATAGGTACCTACCTAGAAATGCATAGGATTCCTTTATGTTCGAATTTTAAATAGGTGTTGTCATGGAGACAGAAAATGATAGATGATGATTGTTTTGTTGTCTAGCTGGGTAGCACAGATTGAAGTAATAAGATTGAAAAATAAGTTTAATTACAAAGTGATATAATATTTTGAAGACGGACAAATAACTTTAATTGTAGTTTCTTTGTCAGCAAAGCAACTCATGATATTTGTATGTCACATTATTAATAAAAAATTACAACAAATTGACAAATTGTCTTATACATATTATTATTATAAATTTGCAATTTTGTGTTAACATAATGAATAATAACGATATTATAATAAATTATAAAACCAACTTTAGAAATTGCCCACATTTATTTAATACTAGCTTAAGTACCTAGCGTTGCCCGGGCTTTAGATCATGCCTCTAATTTTAGATCTGAATATATTTAACTTATTCAGATCTAAAAGCAGTATGACTAAACTCACCATTAATAATTCTTCCTTTCCACCACTACTGTTAAATTCAAATCTATGTTAAGTAAATTAATTGAAAGCCAATCACTTTGTAAAACACAATTTAATCAAATTTATGTCATTTAGTAGGTACCTTCACAATAGTGCTTATTCTATTTAAATTTTTTTTTAAGAACAAAAATTTTTTTTTTAAATGTGTATACAGTGTTTTGAATTTGCAGTGTCATTGCACTTTTAAAGAATATTTGACAGATAAATTGGTGCTGCCAGCCTAAAAATTTCTTAGTTCCATTTTATTTATTTTCTACTCTTATTTGACAGACTCTATGTTCTTTTTGTTTGTTCGAAAAATAATTAAATTTATCATAGGAATAGTGGTTACTTATTCTTTGAAATTAACAGAGAAACCTGAAATTGATGGTTTTTCAAAAATAGAAGAAGTACAACTGTCATCACGTGGTTGTTTTGTTAAATATTGTTTTATTTTTTTCATTATGAAAAATACTACTGTACAAGCTGGATATCAGATTTTTATTGCGAAGATTTTCAACTATAAGGATTGAATTTTTTGATCTGCTGAATTGATAACGGAGGCCTCCAAGCTGGGATTGAACTGCATTCAAGGTAGGTGACTCTGTTACATTTCCTTGAGTTGAAAATTGTTATTCTTTCTGATTTATTGTCGCGTAGGTAAAACTTTCATAATCACCCTCTGAGCTTTGATCTCAGAAAGTCTGGGGAATTTACACACCCCAAGGCTTATATTATAATGCAACCCTTTTACCACTACTCTCCCATTTTTGTATGAATAAATCTAACCGTCGTTCGTATTTCAAACAGAACGAAATTATTTATTTTGTTGAATGACAGATGGCGCTACGTCCCCCGCATCGAACTATATCATTTACTAGCTTTTGCGCCCGGCTTCGCTCGCATTTTTGCTCGCTTAAATAATATTCTTATGATATTAAAATACAGAAAATTTCATTAAATCGATTACTTTAGATCCACACACGAGGCGCTGAGAAAAATAAGTGTCATCAGGGTCTATGTCATAAGAATGCTGTGTGGATGGTCTTTTTAAGGAAAGGAAGAAGAGAAAGTTATGGAAAGGAAAAACGTTTGGT
Organism: Limnephilus lunatus; assembly: GCA_917563855.2. Taxonomy (NCBI): domain Eukaryota; kingdom Metazoa; phylum Arthropoda; class Insecta; order Trichoptera; family Limnephilidae; genus Limnephilus; species Limnephilus lunatus. The sequence goes on along the minus strand of OU830595.1, from coordinate 23,571,180 downwards.
AAACTAGGGGTTAGTGTGTCCAGGACGTATTAATCCATACGTCCGCTGTTGTGCAAGACGATGGGTCGAGAGAGACGGGCTAGAGATATTAAAGTGTCTCCCCAAACCAGATGACCAAACAGATCAGCCCCCCCAAACACCTCACCCAATAAAACCGAGCACTCTTGCTAATTCACCAAACGCAGCGAACCACATGGGGTGACCTATTGCAAAGGTGTTAGTTACCCAAAAAATGGTTCCCGCGGCGTCTGTACCCGTAGCCGCCTCCCAAAAAGAAATCTATATACATATATGCAAAAATCAAAATATGCTTGCTTGGGCGTATATGTATAAGATGTCTATTGTCTATGCGTTGCTACACCATTCATCCGATTGCGATGAAACTTTGGGGATTTGATGTACGCATACTCGTGATGGTTTCTATATATACTGGTGAGCTCTGGCACTATGAAATGTGTATTATAAAAATTACAATAGGTAGACCACGAGCTGTTAGAAAACTGATTGAATGGAATTAACTTTATTAAGTATTATTGCAACGCATGTCGGAAACTCGCTAGCACTGTATGTTACAGAAAATGTCACAAAAGCGAGTCTCGAATTGCGTTTACCTGTATTTTGATCTTAAAAGTACCTATTTCTTATTTTAAGCATCCTTGAAAAGATATTGATGCATTTTTATAATACATATGGTATTGACACCCGTTTGCATAGACAAAATGAACTAATCTAGAAAAATACGTGGATATAAAAATAAAATACGTATTTGTATTTACAGTGCCATGCAAGCCCGACCCCGGGCAGCTGCCCAAACTGCCGCAAACTTGTCACACCCATGATCATAAATAAAAGCAAAACAACTATTTTGAATACTTACATAAATACATACGAAGCAATAATCATTCCGTGGATTTGTAGTCAAGTTCGTTGCATAAATCCGAACGGGACGTGATCTGATCATAGTGATCATCTCAAAACTTACTAAGTTGTATAAAAAAAGAGTTTTGCAGACGAATTACTATCTTAAAAAAGTTATTTCGTTTCTTTTTTATTTGTCTGCCAAAATGGTGTCGGTTGCATATTTTGTTTTAACTGTGGTTGTGATTGCGAAGTTCGGAGATGCGCAGAATTTAAAAAAAGGTGAGTTGATTTTTGTAACAATTTTTAAAACACATTTGGTTCTGTTATTTAACATGTTAAAGGTATGAAAACATTCGAAGTGTTTCTTTAAATACTACTTACACATTTGTTGCGAGAAGTTTGCTTTATTTTGAATACGTCATGCTTTATTAAATATATTCGCTTACGTCGCTCCCTCTTACATTTGTAATAATGATGATAATATTTGGATGACTTTTATAGTAATATTTAAGCTAAAATTGTGAAAATGTTTATTAAAAAACGACTCGTTTAAAATAGAGTAAAAATCTCGAGGGGAACGTCTAAAATAGCATTTAAAGAAACAGTGTGAATTTTTTCACATTGTATTTTCACAACTTGTAAAATAACTGCAAAAAACGTCTTTATAATAATTATCGGAGCATGGGGGACGTATAGATATTATCTTCAAGAATAACACATATTTTTTTAAGAGCTGTTAAACTTAACTCAGGAAAATATGTTATAAATCAGTCTAGAAATACTTGAAGCCGGGCCAAGTAATAAATAAAAATATATAAGTACAGTACAGCGCCCTTGAGGTGATTTTTTAAAAAATTGGCGCTATATAAATTAGCCAAATATTTTTGGTGCTTCAGATTTTATGTCCGCTTAAATCTTCCCCACAGAAAAAAACTAAACCCTTCCAAACACTTTTCCACAAATGATCATCTATTCAATCCACGCTAAGTAAGTGCACTATACATATAAGTATTATAAATACAATACAATACAAAAACAACATGTCAATCTATCAGAGACCAAATGGGAAAATAATTCACCGACTCCAGATATTTTCATATCAGAGGGTTCGGCTCGGTAGAACTCCTAACTGGAGCGATAAATCCTACTGATCCCTCAATATAAATATTTAAAAAATATTTCGTAAAATTATAATAGATAATTAAAAATGACTACACTAAATAATATAATATTATATTGAGTGTTGTAATTTATCGTATTGGGTATGTTGTGATTGCGCGTGAGTATTGGAGTGTTACTTACTTATTAATTGGCGCTTTATTTATTAATACTCCTAGTAGTAAATGCAATTAGGGTTTATATGACTGTGTTATGCCTTCTATTACGATAGCCGACGGGTTATCAACGAAACCTTCACCTTTCATCTAGCAGTCAACACTTTCCTATCAATAGTTATGTTAAAATGTGCAGGGTGTCCGAAAACTCGTGGTACAACCAGGAAACTAGGTTAGTCAACACACTCTTGTAGTCTGTGGGTAAAATTTTTTTGATCCAAACTTTCGTTTTCTAGTAACTAACAAACTAACTAACCATCACGCCGTTTCCCCGCAGGGGTAGGCAGAGAGGAGAAACCGCCGAACAACTCGATCTTGGCACACAATCCTTGCTTCGTTCACATTCATACATCGTCTCATACATGTTCTTCTATTATTTTGACTCTTAACATGGTCAGACTCAAATTTTTTATTCACTTGGACGTGCCATGTCTTCCTCGAGCGTCCCCGACTTCTTTTATCATTCACTTTTGTGTCATAGATTCTCCTTACACACCTTTCCTCGTTCATTCGTTGTACTTGGCCAAACCTTCTGAGCGTCCCTTTCTTAATCTTACTCACTACGCTTACATCAGCCTTGCATTTTTTGCGGATCTCCACGTTTCTCACATGATTCTGTCTACTTTCATCCTTCTTCTGCCAGTTCCATGCCGTACTTCAGGGCCATACATCAGGGTAGGTACCAGTACTCCATTATGGACGGCTAGTTTTGCTTCTTTGAACATTTTTTTTGTTGACGCCAACGGCGTGCAGTCCTCCATCAATGAAGTTTCCTGCATTTATCATCCTTCCCTTCCCAAATCTCGTAAACATATCTACTACTCATCGACCTGCTCCAACTATGTTGTACATTGTTTTCATACTCTCTCTTTTAAACACCACGACTTTATAGACTTAGTTACATTAATCATTAACTCATTCTTCATTCATACTTCGTTTACCCTAGACACGAGAGACTGTAGATCTTCCATACTGTTAGAAATCAGCACTGCGTCATCAGCATACAACAGGCCATTGAAGTCAATATTGGCGCATTGCTAGTCAATCCAAGGGAGCCTGCTATGCCTCAATACAAAGGACTATCACATCAAAACCGTGCTTTCAACAACTCCCCCACTTTTCCAAAAAAAAAATGTCCTCACTTATTAGAATGAGACTTTGACATTGTTCCGTTCATTCTCATATTTTTAAAATTCACATCCTTGACTTCCCAGATTGTACATTGTGTGGTCTAAAAGTGGGAATTTTAGATCACATATTTTTTGGTATCCCTCTCTAAATATATATCCTCTCCTCTATCGAGCCTTTTCTAAAATTGCCTCCCCCCATTCAACATCTCATCTCTTCTAAGTCTGAACTCGACTTAAATAAAATTAATATATTATTAATTCACCTTCCATTTTGGCTCCACACAGAAGGCCCTGAAGAAAATAATTCCTCTCAGGGCCTACGTCATCTTTTGGGGATGCTGTGTGGAGGGTATTTTTAGGAAAGGAAGGAGAGGAAGTTCTGGAAAGGAAAAGGGTATCATCGGTAGAAATCTGAGACTCTAGGAATGACGGATGTGATGTATGAATCCATCCCTCGCACTGCGGTACAAGGCGACGTTCCGAGAGAGTTCGGCTGGAGAAGTCAAAGGTACTCCCTCAAACCATTCTCTCCCGAATCGGCATGCCATGCGGCTGGTGGAGAGACGCATCCGCCGCCAACACCAGGACAAACCTCACTCCATGAACCCGGGCACCCCTGCTAAGTCACTAAGCGTAGCGAAATACTTGGAGCGACCTATTGCAGAGGTGTTGGTTTATATCCAATAAATGGTTCCCAGGGCACCGGTACCCATACCCGCTTCCCAAGTTGAGAAATTAGGGGCTATAAGAAAGTATTTATTAAAACGGGTCTCGAAGAGGCCCGTATTATGTGATGTAAAATAAACGAAGCCAGTAGCTCGTTCCACAAACGAGCCGACTTAAACTTATTTATTTACCTATCCCCTGCCGCTACTATGACTCCTTTGCGATGACTTGCGTCCAATTCACAATAAATTAACACGAAAAAAAAGGGTTAATTACATATAAGGGTAAAAGATGGTATATGTATGAAAGCAAAGACAAAATCAGAGATAAACATAATATAGAATTGAATTCTTACCTAAATCAAAATACATACATAGTTAAATAATATCGTTAATTGTTAAATGTATCTTTTTATACAAAAACGAATCAAAGAAATCACCCATTCTCACGGGGCCAGCGTTAAATGTTTTATTAGTTTTGCGTACGTCATTAATTCGGTTGGTATTTTATAAATCTTATGATTTCGGAGGTATTTAGATATTAATTTATTATACCTGTAAGATAAAATTAGAAACACACTTTTTTTATCACTTAACAACTCAGGTATTTTGTCATTGTGCATTGTGTTTTGTCTTTAACGAACTTTGTGTTATTTCCGCTTCGCAATTAAAGCTCTATAAATGAAACATTTCTGAACGTAGCCGAATACTAAAAACTGTTTTCGAAAGGTTATGAAATAAGCTTTCAAATTTATTATTACAAATAATTATTTATATTTGAAAATATATTAAAATTTTGTGACTCACGTGATGTCTTTATGTGAAAACGGTACTAAAAACACGGATTATGTAAAAAAACTTTAAATTTATAATAAACAATTTTATTTCCACACTTTTTTACCATTTCATATAATAATATTTTTTTTATTTTTTTTATATTTGACTTTATGAGCAAAAACTCAAATTATAATATTGAATTAAACGAAGACAATATTAGCGAAACTCAATCAAAATCTGAAGACAGAAAAATCAGAAAAAGATATTGGTTTCACTGGGACTGGGATGTGCGTTAAGAAAAATGAAGATAGTGTTGGTAGTTCTTAGTCGAAGTACTTATAACTGTATCATATACAGTTATAAGTTACCGAATTGGAAATGGGTTCCATAGCTCAATCGGTAGAGCAGTTGGCCATGAATGCTAAGGTATCTGGGTTCGTGTCCCAGTGGAACCAATATCTTTTTCTGATTTTTCTGTCTTCAGATTTTGATTGAGTTTCGCTAATTCAATTAAATAATATTTTTATTATAATAAAATAAATATTAAACTTATTTCCACTTTTTAATAATATTTTTTTTTTATTTATGGCAATTCGCCCTAAAGAGAGTGCTATGTGCCTAATAATAAATTAACAATATCTAACGGCGAGAAAATTAACAATCTCTAACAATTAACAATATAGGCGATTTGGCGGGTGAAAACTGTTCCTTCAACCTATTTCTATAAATAACTTTGAATAGTGATATGTGAAGCTTGATTTAATATGGATCTTATAATTTTTTAAGGTTGTCACTAGAACAATAACGGAGTTAGAACGATTTTAAGGGAACCCGTGCGTTAGCTTGAAAATAAGCTTATTGTACCTGACTGCTATTGTTATATTTTCGTGTAATCAAGATCAAGGGTCGGGGTGGTTAAATTCACTTAAATTTTTAACTTTATTATCGGAGTTTTTTTGAGTACCTTCTCTATCTTATAAAAAAGCAGATGTGACAAAAATTGGACCACCAAAATAATACCTATGAATTTTGATTGTCCATAATACCAAAAATTTCCAATTCCAAATTTTTCAAAAATTTTCTTTAAAAAAAATTGTGTTTTTAGGAGACACGTGCATTCTAGAAAAATCTGGTGATTCCGGAGTGTGTGTACCTCTCAAGGACTGCAAATCAGCCAAGATGGAACTTAGATTTGGGAAGCGTCCACAGGTACATACTCTATATAATAATATAATCATTCATCAGTCATCATTCATCATTCATCATTCATCATTCATCATTCATCATTCATCATTCATCATTCATCATTCATCATTCATCATTCATCATTCATCATTCATCATTCATCATTCATCATTCATCATTCATCATTCATCATTCATCATTCATCATTCATCATTCATCATTCATCATTCATCATTCATCATTCATCATTCATCATTCATCATTCATCATTCATCATTCATCATTCATCATTCATCATTCATCATTCATCATTCATCATTCATCATTCATCATTCATCATTCATCATTCATCATTCATCATTCATCATTCATCATTCATCATTCATCATTCATCATTCATCATTCATCATTCATCATTCATCATTCACCATTCATCATTCATCATTCATCATTCATCATTCATCATTCATCATTCATCATTCATCATTAATCATTCATCATTCATCATTCATCATTCATCATTCATCATTCATCATTCATCATTCATCATTCATCATTCATCATTCATCATTAATCATTCATCATTCATCATTCATCATTCATCATTCATCATTCATCATTCATCATTCATCATTCATCATTCGTCATTCATAATTCGTTATTCGTCATTCGTCATTCATCATTCGTCGTTCGCCATTCGTCGTTCGTCATTAGTCATTCGTCATTCGTTATTCGTCATTCGCCATTCGCCATTCGTTATTCGTCATTCGCCATTCGCCATTCGTCATTCGTCCATTATTCATCATATTGTATTATAGCGCTTATGTATTGTGTTTTAGGTGCCTTTCTAAAATCCATTTTCTCTCGTTTAGGTGTGTCTCCGCAAGGGAAGCGTGTCTATAGTCTGCTGCGACACTGCCCAGGGTGGTTTCAACAGCCTAGCGTCAAGTGGCGCTATTCCATCGCTGTTCCTGAGGCGGATCTCTAGAGCTGCTGACCTTAGCTACCTGATTTGTCCGGTCATGCCGCCCGATGCGGTCAAAGTGCAGAAAACGGGTCAGAAGGCTTGGGATAGTAAGTAAAATAACTTTTGATGAAAATCAGAGTTTGTGGAAAAATAATGTTGATGTACACCTACATGTTTCATGATGGAATAATGGTGCATGTGTTACATTTTCGAGGGGGGTAAAGGTACTGCCGCCCCGGGAACCATTTAACGGATAACCAATACCCTTGCAATAGGTCACCCCAAGTGGTTTGCTACGTTTTGTGTCTTAGGACCAAACTAAGATTTAAATAAAATATTGAGAAACATTTTAAAAACATTACCTTTTCAAAATTTCCGGGGTTTTCGCTTATTTATTCAGATGGTTCCAAATCCGAATACAAGGGTTAGGTTGCATCGGTATATATTCCTGAATTTAAATCTATCTTTTAAATATATAAGAAAGATTTAATTAATTTAATTTTAAATCGCGATTGAACAAGCTTTGATTCAAGGCCAGCTTCTCAATATTCGTCGAGCCTTACTGTGCGATGACTTTCAAAGTATTAAAAAGTTCCTCAAATATCCTTCATTTAATTAATAATAAAAACATCCTCAATTTTCTAAACCAGGGGTCTACAAACTTTTTAGCCTTGGGGCCATAGGTACTGATTACTCCAGTAAGTTCCAAGGGCCAAAACCATTATAATTATCTTGCCATTGTCAATAATTTCTAGACTTGTCGCCGAGTACGCGCCCTGTGCGCCAAATTATTGATTTAAAGTGCATTGATATAACTAAGAACAAATATCAAAACTCATTTTTGTTGGAATTTTATAAAAGTTTTCCGCGGGAAAATTTGATAATTTGCATAAATTTGCTCGTGGGCTGTTTCTGTTTTTGGTACCACTTGCGTGAGAAAACATTCTCTAAAATGAAGTACACAAATAATGTTTACAGATCTAAGTTTACCGATGAGCATCTTATAATGAGAGATGAGAGCTTGAATAATTGTTACAAGTAAAATTGGTCCACAACTATAAACTTTATTGTCAGTGGAAAATCATAATTACCTTATTTCATTAGTATTTTATATGTTCTTAAGTTATATGTTTATGTATTTAGGTACCTTAATGTTATAATGTATATATATGTTTATAATGTTAGTTGCATTCACAATTATTTGTTAGTTACTATTCTTAAGTTAAATTTTCTGCTTATTATACTTGTCATTAGTCTTTACCTAGCAAGTCAATAAAACCGAGTTACTATCATTCTGGGTTTTTTATCCAACTTATCACAACAAAAATAAGCCATTAGCTGTCGCGGGCCTGATTGATGACACTGATCATTAGCTGTCGCGGGCCGGATTGCTGATACTGGCGGGCAGTATTTGGCCCGTGGGCCGTAGTTTGGAGACCCCTGCTCTAAACGACGCAAAGTTTGAGGCAGTATTGGTTTGGGTCCCTGGCCATCTAGGAATTGAGGATAACGAGATATCCTATTCTATCGCTAAACTTAAAACAATCTTTGAATTATTAATTCAAATAACAGTGATTAACTTTTATGTTTAGTTTATAATAACAAATACTTAAAACAGGTAAAATAAGTACAGTATCGAATTAAAAATAATATTAAGTTGAGAATAAAAAAAAAAACGATCTAAGTAAGAAATTCCGGTGAAAATTATTCAACTTTAAGCTTGATTTTACAAATTTTAACCTGACGCTCGCCGGGTTCATTGAAAAATTGTTATAGAATAACTTTTTTATGGCTTCAGTTTTTGACCTAATGTAAAATCATTATATTATATACTATCACTTTTTTTTAATAAAAACAACGTTTCCTTTAAAAAGCTCATATGAAGGCAGATGTTTGACACAATCCTTAAATGTATCAGATTTTTAACAGTAAAAAATTCAATACACACTGATTTGTAACTACTTTCATAGTACCTACATACTTCTTTTCTATATGTAATTGTTGTGTACCTTTTATTTTTATAATAATAATAATAAACTTACGTACACTTATAAAAGCAAAAAGAAAGCTTTAAATTACATTTACAATTGCAGAAAATTAACTATTTAAAAAAAATATTAATTGTTAAAAAATGTTTTATTCCACTGCCACCGTGCACCATGTTTCTAGTACTTGGGCTGCATTGGAATCATGTTTTGTGTAGTATTGTGACAATAATTGCTGAATCGTATACTGTAAGCCTGAGCCCAAATACGAATCTGCTTGTAACTACTTTGTACAACTCGCTTATTAAATACTTTTTTTGTGCATTACAGATTAATATAATCCTATTACAATACACAAAAGATATACATAACTTTAAACGAGAAAGAAAAGAACAATTACAATAAAACATATTTTAGAGTTCTTGCCTAAAATTACTCTTGAAACCTTCAAGACTCATGTTGAAAATGTCAAAGGACCTAGAGATTTCATTTAGCAGCACCATACCTCTTGTCATGCTGTGCTGGGCCAGAACGTCTGTTCTGCCATTTGGGATACAGAGCAAGTCGTGGTGGCGACCCTGGCGGTAGTTGTGCGGCACTAAACTTATACCTACTTGTGTTGTGCCTGCTTGTGTCTTTCATGCTCACTTTATTTGCATGTACTATATACTTTTTAAGAGTAAATGCAGGTAACTCCATTAATGGAGGACTGAATGCCGTTGGCGCTAATAAAACACTGTCAAAAGACGCGAAGCTAGCAGTCCACAATGGAGTCCTGGTACCTACCTTGATGTATGGCAGTGAGGCATGGAGTTGGCAGAGGAAGGATGAAAGTAAACTGAATGCTGTCGAAATGAGATCCCTGAGGCGAATGTGTGGCAAAACCATGTATGATCGTGTGAGAAATGTGGATATCCGCAAAGAATGCAAGGCTGATGTAAGCATAATGAGTAAGATTAAGAAAGGGACCCTCAGATGGTTTGGACATGTAGAGCGAATGAAAGAAGAAAATAATGTGAGAAGAATATATGACGCAAATGTGAATGGAAGAAGAAGTAGGGGACGCCCGAGGAAGACATGGCACGATCAAGTGAATCAGATACTTGAGTCGGGCCATGTCAAAAGTCGGAATAATAGAAGAGTATGTATGAGACGATGTATGAATGTGAGTGAAGCAAAGACTGTGTGCCAAGACCGAGTTGTTTGGCGGTCCGTCCTCTCTGCCTACCCCTGCGGGGAAACGGCGTGATGGTTAGTTAGTTAGTTAGTTAGTTATATACTTTTTATGATGCTCCTGTACAACTTACCAGTGTTACATATAAAAGCCTTCAAGGCGTAAATAAATAAATAAATTTCTTCCACAATGCATTGACTTGGCCGAAAGTGTAAATCCATGCCATTCCTCTTCGTTCAAACTCAAAGCCAAAAGGGTTCGAAGCCACGAGTGCGGTCATACAGCCGCCCCTCTGGTGGTAGGGGGAACAGAGGCTGCCGAATCTGAATTCCCTCACATGGTAAATATGACCACTGATTAACTGAAACATGGAGCGATTTTGTCGCTGCTATTTAAATAGCGGCGGCGAAATCGCTTCGTTCGACAAGCTATTAGCTGCGTCTAACTAAATAATTTATTTTTAATTGCGGAATACAAATCATGGTGTTCAGTCTTTCAAATACTGTGTAAATCGTGTATCTTTAATACCAATTGAGCACGAATTTTATGAGTTATATATACATCACCCCAGAATGCGATATTACCTATGTATTGTTTATTGTGGTATATTAAATAGGTACATAGTTATCTATGTCCTAATACAATCCTTATATATTTATACACACACTAATTTTAAATGTCTTTATGCTCTCTTCCAAATGGATTTCTCCAAATATTTTCAATGCTCCGTACATCAATGATTTTGACTCTGTGTTTTTTTTCCTGAAGGGGAGTCTTAGTTCATTTCTTTTCCCCGTCTCATGTGTTTGTTTGTTTTGTAGTTTATCAATTTTCTTTTAGTTTATGGCCATTGATTATTTTGTAGATTAATAATACAGTATTGAAGTAAATTATTTGTTGAAATGACAAGATATTTAACTCGTACAACATTTTCTTGACTGAAGTGTACCAATATTTATTCAATATAGTTCTCATAGCTCTATTTTGTAGAATTGTCGTTTGTTTCATTAATCCGTCGTTGGCTAAGAATAGAATGCTGCTACACTAATTTATGTTTAGTCATTAGAAAACAATTAAGTCGTAACATTTATGTAATCACGTAATTTCTCCTTTCAAAATATGCTTTAACATAATAAATTATTTTCCCACGGCTTTCACAAATTGTGTCCGAACCTTGAGATTAAATAATAGTGAATCTTATGGCCTGATATTATATTTTTAATTTCCAGATTTTATGTCCGGGTTGAATCTTTCCCAAATGAAAGACTAAACCCTTCCACACACTTTTCCACAAATGAATATCTAGTAAATTAACGCAATGTAAGTGCACTATATAAGAATAAAACAATACAAGAACAATACGTCAATCCACCAGAAACATAATGGGAAAATATTTCACCGACTCCAGATATTTTCATATCAGAGGGTTCGGCTCTGATGAAATCCTAACTGATCCGATAAATCCTACTGATCCCTCAATATAAATATTTAAAAAATCTTTCGTAATCCTACATGTATTTAAAATGACCGACTTTTGCATTTTTATGTACAATTTTTTTGACAAATCTAATACGCCTAAATTTTGAATGAGAGAGCTAGGTATAATGCCAGTAGCCGAAATAACAAATGGTAATATTTTTATAGTCTGAGAATGCCAAATTCTTTTAATTTCATTTCCTAAATCTGTATATTTTCTTATTTTTTCAGAAACAGTTTTCTGAATATTACAAGAATTTGGAATAGCGACATCAATGATATAAGTTATTTTCTTAATTTTGTCATGTAAAACTATATCGGGTCTATTATGACTAATTGTTCTGTCTGTCAGAATAGTTTTATCATAATAAATTTATAAACACATTCCCTTTACGAATTACACACAATTTTTATTATTATTAATGTGTTATACAGCCTGAAGCCCTTAGTAATTATACATTTCAAAGAACCCTCTAAATATTTACGACCACCCCCAATGAGAAGTGTTCGTTATTGGCATTTAGTACCCTACCGGAACGTTTTGATAATAAAATTTGCCATTATTGTTTGTCATTTCCCTTAATTTTAAGATTTCTGCCAAATTCTCAAAGTAATTGTTTTATGTCTTCTTCTTCTTCTTCATTGCGCTGTCCCAACTCATTGCCTAGGTAGGTTGTAGGCTCTTCTCGTTTTTCGGTTCTGAGTATCGCCTTCATTCAGGCCGTTTCTCTGAAGTATTTTGGAGCAATGAGTCATTCACGAGTTCTTTGGTCTTCCTCTGGATGACTGTCGATGAATCTCCATAGACATTGCCTGCTTCACTGTGTGGTCTGATGGTTTCCGTCTTATGTGCCTATACCATCTGAACTGTCGTTCCTCCAGCTTACTGTTTATGTACGTGACACCCAGGCTATCACGAATGCGTGAACGTTTAATCTTATCTTTTAGTGATACTCCTGCCGACCATCTAACAAACTAACTAACTAACCATCACGCCTTTTCCCCGCAGGGGTAGGCAGAGAGGACGTACCGCCAAACAACTCGGTCTTGGCACACACTCCTTGCCTCGTTCACATTCATACATCGTCTCATACATGCTCTTCTATTATTCTGACTCTTGACCTGGCCCGACTCGAGTACTTTGCCACCCCGTTTACCATCGTACCAAGGCAATTAAACGTCTGACGTTAACGTTTGTAAATCTATATTTGGACCTAAAATCTCCTTCCGTAAGTGCCGCAAATGGATCGAACCTTTTTTGTGCACGAATGCCGCGAATACGGTCAATATTTGTCAAGATTCTCATAAAAGTTTGCCATTTACAACGCCGTGGTACTGAGTTAACCCTGGTGACCGGGTGGTTTAAATTCTGACAGCTACTACATCTCCCGTACAACGACGGGGTAAGAAAACACGGATGCGCGCGATTGACCCACCATATTGAGTAACAATTTCACCTATCTTATTTTGTGATTATGAGTAAGACTGTAAGGGTATAGCGCTGAAAAACGGGTAAGAAAGAAATAAAGTACTAAGAACTGACAGTAGAAAGATTAAGGGAAATTAGACCCTTATTTTCTGTCAGTTCAGTGATCGTGGAAATTGAAATAAAACAACGGCCAGCGACGGCCGACGCGACGCCTGGCGTGGTCTAGCAGTAAGGCTCTCTTGACTGTCAATCCGAAGGTTGCGGGATCGAATCCCGAAGTGGCAAATAAATTTCATTTGATTAATTTGAGTTATTTCACGACTAATTCATTTATAAATAACATCTAGTATATTGGCGGCACGTTCCAGAGTAAAAGATACTCTTAGTATCGCCCTGTAAGACCACCATTCAGAATTGAAACGTTGGTTGAAATGGTTTTAGCCGTGTTTGGTGACCAGATTTGAATAGCCAGGGACTTCCTTACCTTCCCCTTCTTTGTTTCCTTCTATTCCCCATTACCTTCAGCCTCACAACATACCTCAATTGGGGATGCAATAGACTCACTGGCTCCAGACGGGAGCAGCTGGGACTCTTGTGAGGTATTCATATAAAAAAGGGGAAAATGGACCCTTTCCCTATCTTGCTCTTCCTCATCGTCTTCCCTTCCCTTCCCCACTACCTTCAGCCTCACAACATACCTCAATTGGGGATGCATAGACTCACTGGCTCCAGACGGGAGCAGCTGGGACTCTTGTGAGGTATTCAAATAAAAAGGGGAAAATAAACTCTTTCCCTACATTTCTCTTCCTCATCTTTTTCCCCTCCCCACTACATTCTGCCTCACAACATACCTCAATTGGGTATGCAATACACTCACTGGCTCCAGATGGGAGCAGCTGGGACTCTTGTGAGGTGTTCATATATAAAAGGGGAAAACAGACCCTTTGCATTTCATTGTATTTTTTTTTAATTTTAAAAATAAATTGTATTGTATTGACTTTCATCTTGGTGTTCTGGTACCACGATGATATCTCCCAAAGTACTCTAAGGGCGTCTAATAATGTTCCACCATTGCTTGCAGGCTGCCATAGGCTACGGAGACCCCAAGCTTCCCGCTGACATCTCTTGGAACTGTGGCGGTAGTCTCATAAGTGAACTGTGGGTCCTCACAGCCGCACATTGCCTCAACGCGGGGGTGGGACGGTAAGATTTGAACTGCGTCTTCAAATTTTCCTTGTAAACCAGGATTTTCAACTCCTTTCCGTCCTTTGCGCTTATTCGTAAATACCCGGTGCGTCATTAATTGGGGATACTTAAGCAACGACATTTTAAGAAGTTCCCTTAACATGGATTTTAACCTTCCTCATACTAACCATCCAAAAATTCTGAGTGCACTGATCAGGGGGTCAGAATACCCCTGCTCATATTCGTACTCGTAGGGGAATTGTGCTTAAGATAGCATACATGGTAAGATGACACAGTGTTCACATCTGTGAAACTATACGCGCCACAAGTCCCAAGATGTCGTTTACATGCCGGCTCATAGATGGCGTCACCGCTCAAAACTTTAGTGACCGCCCGATCGCGTTGTTTGGATGTGGTGTGCAAATTTATGATTTCGTCACTCAAAACAATTTTTGTTGTGAAAGTGTTTCTGCCGATAAATTTGTATCAGGTACGTTTTTTTCTTGTATTGATTACTTTGTTATGAACTGTGAGTATTATGGGCTATGAATATCGAGGAATGATTAAAGTAACCTCAAAGTTTATAGTCACAAAAGGAGGCAAATATAAATATTACTTCGCAGGGTAAGATGACATAGCAACCGTCGGCTTAAGATGACATAGTATGTGTAAAAGTAAAAGCCCAAGTCCAAAATAAAAAAAAGAAGGAAAATCGCAAGAGCATTAGAGCTCGAAGTTATTCATCATCTTCCTCAGATGATGAATCTGTGAAAGACATTGCTCAAGACGAAATGTGAATTATGTACCGAAAAATATGAATGTCAACTTAAACTGATGTGTGTCAACTTACCCACTTGGACATTACCGGTGTTTTTTTAAATTTAATTTTAATTATGTTATTTTCTTTAGCGTCAAGATAATTTTGTGTGCTTCATAAATAAACGTTTTTAATATGTACCCTTAGATTTATTTTTTATCATCTTTGAATTACCAAATATTTGCCTCCAAACGAAAAGTATGTCATCTTGAGCACCATTCCCCCATATATTACAATACATTTGTGTTGAGTGGCGTGTTCTCAAGCATCTGGTATGGTGCATAATGTGAATGTGGTTGGTAAATAAATAGCAATTAAATAAGTAAATTGTTCAGGGTAACAGTCTCCACACATCGTGTTTTGTTTATTGTGGGAATATTAGGGGGCAAACATTTATTACGTGAGCAGGTTTTCTTCCAATCTAGACTCCCTGGTTGGGCGTTTACACAATACAAAGCTACACTTACCTACACATCTACATAATATATCATAGACCCTGTACTTGTATCTTGATTGTCACATATCCCATCCCTATGATGTTCCTATTCCCCAACCTATCCCATCCCTATGTTGTCATCGTTACCATAACAATCAGTGTGATCAATGAACTCGCCGCGTGAAGAAGTATAATATTACGCACCACGCATCCGCTAACTGAATCCGCATCCCGCGATTGATCATTGTACAAGTGCATGAACAAAACCCTGGTTCGAGGAGGTTAAGGAGTCAAGATTCCACCGTAAGTCCCTTCCTTTCCTTCTCCTTTGTGCTTTCAATGTTACTTGTGCAGTGGTCTAACATACATCTAACAAACACACGCAAGGTCCTTCGATATCCGCAAACTACACCATTTATAGTCAAACCACACCATCATTTTATGGTCCTTTTAGCCGCACTTTTCATCCGCATTCACACATTCACTCCCCCTCCCTCCTTTTGAGCTCACGTAATTAATGGATGCCCAATTGATAGCTCTCATCACTTCTTAATCACTTTTTTTTTTTTTTTTTTTTACATTAACTCCACACAGGAGGCCCTGAGGAAAATAATTTACCTCAGGGCCTATGTCATCTTTGAGGATGCTGTGTGGAGGGTCTTTTTGAGGAAAGGAAGGAGTTAACATGGGTCTTGAAGAGACTCATGTTGTAGGAGGGAGGAAACACAGAGGCCGGTAAATCGTTCCACAGCCGAGCTGTTGAACTCAAGAACCAATCGTAAAAACGACCCGTTCTCATGTGACTAATATCAACTGTGTACAAATGTTGGGCGCGTGTTTTGCGTGTTTCCCGACTATGCACCGGTGCCGAGGGGATCAATGACGCTAGTTCCTCGGAGCATCTTCCATTGTAATACTGGTAGAACAAGGACAGCATTCCCACCTGACGCCTATGCTCTAAAGATTGCAATCCGTCTGTTAAGATGGGAGAATCTATCAAACGGACCGCCCGTTTCTGCACAGAGTCAAGGGTTTTTTTTTAGGTATTTTGGAGCTCCAGACCAGAGGTGGCTGCCAAATTCAACCGTGGGGGGCACTTGAGATTTGTACAGGGTTAGCAGTTGAGTAGGTACTATTAAAGTATCTGCGGGCCCTGTACAGTACGCCCAGTTTCTGAGAGGCTAACTTAACTCTGGTTTCGATGGAGCCCCCATACCTGAGCTGGTCACTAAGAGTTACACCAAGCATATCAATGGAGGTCCTGTTCGGGAGAATGCTTCCGTTGAAGGAGACTAGATTGAGAGACACTGTGAGATACCAGAGTACCTTGTTTGCACATGCCCGTGTTGTAGTTTGGCCACTACAACACGGGCATGTGCCTAGTGTGATGGCCAAAAAATTACCCATTTTCTGTAATATATAAACTTAACTGAATAAAGAACATTAAAAAAAAAAATTAAAAAAAACTATAGTTTTCAACTTCATTTTTTTTTAATTCATAAAAGTGATTTTTTTTATAACATAAATGTCTAATGCACGTGTTGGTAAACATTTATCAAAGAAATTAAGGTTTTAAGATGTGCAAGCGACGTGTTCAAAATTTCAGTTTTTTATTGTAATTTTTTAAATTTTTTGGAAACAATATTGGAGTTTGAAAGAAATAATGAAAACAGGGAAACTAGGATAACTATCAAACTGAAACTTTTCATACCTGTATACTTCCTGAACTTCTTTATGGTTGCCAAACTTGGGCACTCACAAAAATTCATAATAAGAAACTCGAAACTTGCTAAAACTCCATGGACAAAAAGTTTTATAGGGAAAAGACTGTACGATAGAATAAAAAATGAATCCATTAAGAGACAAACAAGAACAAAAGATGTCACAAAAACAATAAAAAAAGCTAAAGTGGAAGTGGTCAGGCCACACAATCAGAGGAAGTGAAAAATGGTCAAAATTAGTCATGAATTGGTTCACAAGTGACAAGAAGAGAAAACGAGGTAGACCATTTAGAATTTAGACGGTGGGTTGACGACATCAAAGCCATAGCGGGTGGTACGTGGACAATAGTAACTAATGATAGAGAGAAATGGCCACAGTTGGAGGAGGCCTTTGTCAACTAGTGATATACAGACAGTGAGTCGATGTATGATAAGTGTTATAAATATTATAAATAATGTAATTTACTGTCTGAATAAAGGCTATGATTATTATTTTTTCATTGTATCAACAAGATAAACAGTGAAGTAACAGCTTTCTTGCAAAATTATTAAAAAGGCTTAGTGGCTCTGTACATGACGCTACTTACAAGCTACGCGATCCTTGTGCGCGTATCATGCGCGCCGTTCGTAAGTACCCCTCGTAAAGTTTTGCTGGTGCTCGTACACGGCGCTACGCGACGGCTGTCGGTTTCAAATCTGTTGCACGATACCGACGGTGCTGATCGCACGCGACGCGTCGCATCATTTGTGTCTGATACTTATTCGTTTGACAGTAATGACGTCGGAACATGAAAGCAATGTAAGATTTGTTCTGGAAGTGGAAAAAAATGTGTGTTTACCAGAATTACTTACAAGAATATGTAAGAAAGGATTTAGTGGAGAAGGCATGGATTGATGTTGGAAAGAAAGTCATTTGACATCGCTTGACATCGTGTTAACTCCACGGCTGCACGTGAAAAATGATCAAGTTCAGTATATTTCGGGTACCGCCGTGTACTGAAACCAGCATGAAAGAGTAGTATATCTGCAGGGTACTTGTGGTTGAGTCACAATCACATAGTTCGTAAGTATCTACATGAATGGAGTGCCTTAGGACGGGTTTTTTCAAAAAATTTGATTGATGTCATCAAACATTTGAAGTTAATTTTTACGTTCTCTGTAAGTTCTATTCAAGTTCTGTGATTATTTCAGTTTTATGCGTGAATTTTATCCTATTATATTTTATTTGATGAATTCATCAAATTTTCTAAAACAACCCGTCCTTAGTTTTTAAATATACAATTATTCGATGTTTTGTTTAAAAAAAAAAGTTCAATTTCTTCACCTTTTTTCACGTTTGAAAATAAAGTATTGCATTTTACGAATATAAAAGCATGTTTCAAATTAAAAAAAATCTAAATGATATTTCTGTGTAGTTTCTCAAATGGTATTTATTTCAATGACATCTTCAAAGTGAAGAAATATATAGGACATTTAAAATACCTTAATTAAAAATCCGAAATTCGATGAGAAATTATTTTTCGCAATCGGATGAATGGTTTAGCAACGCATAGCGGACATACAAACATTCTTTTTTTTTATCTTTATTTTTTATTTTTATTTTTTTTATAGATAAATTATAAAAAAAAGATTTTTTTTTTCCAGGTCTGCTTCACTCGTTCGCCTTGGAGGGGGGAACCTAAAGGTTCCACCAACAGAAGAAAACCTTTACACTATTAATTTGCTTCTAAAACATCCCAAGTACAGGCGAATCAGTAAATACAATGACATTGGCCTTATACAACTGAACAGAGAGTAAGTTTCCTAACTTTACAAATTGATTTAATTGAGTCCCGTATGAAATTATTTCATACCGCCAGAGCTCACCATTATATATAGAAACCTTCGCAGGCATGCGCTCAACAAATCACCAAAGTTTTGTCACAATCATAAGAATGATTTATGAACGCATACGAGACAAACAAAGAAAAATTATTTTTTATATTACTAGATTTTTTTTTTGATATAGTAACTTAACATATTTTAAAAGAATGTTTAATACTGTGGGTCTCAGTACGTGCTTAATCCGTGCAGAGACCCCCATTTGACAATTTAATAATTAAATAAAATTGGAAATTATAATTTTTTATCAAATAAAAGAAAACTACGATGAGATTAAATCAGCGAAAGTCATGAAAAATTAATGAAAAAAAAACAGCGAATATCATGAGGTAAGTTTGTGTTATATAATTAAATTTTGTTACTTAAACGTAATAACAACAGTGATGGTGGTAACAAATGTAAAATCGTGCAATGTCCAGTGTTTTAAATGTAATATCCTCCGCTTGCAAAGCCGTATCTTCTCCAAGCATAAACTTTCTGATTAAAATGTGTTTATCGGAAGTGACCTGACAGGAAAATATGTTTCTGTATCTACTTATAAATAATAAAATGAAATAGAGCCTAAGAATACATAATAAATTGTACGGCGCTCTTGGGGTTATTTTTCACAAAAACAGCTCTCTACAAAAGATCCAATTATTATTATTATTAACTGGCGAGTTCCCGGCATGCGTTGTTATGCCATTAATAAAAAAATGCTTCTCCCTGCGTGTCTTTTCCCATTCGTTCCGTTCCCCTTCCGTCTCCCTTTCCCCTCCCATGTCCCCTTCCTTTCACGCTTTCCCCCTTCACCCCCTACCCCGCCTTCCCTCTCCACTCTCCCGAAAACCACCGTGCCGCGATCCAACTTTTCTAAGGCACCATTTTTCTAAAATTATTAATTCTTGTTTTGTTACATGGTTTATAGTTTTCTGTGATGTACTTGTTACTTTCAGGGTAGAATTCTCAAAGGACGTCAGACCTATCTGTCTCCACACCGGGGAACCTGTTGACGATGAGAGGGCTCTGGTGTCAGGATGGGGAGCCAACGAGACCCGCGGAGACATGACCGAAAATCTGCTGAAGGTATGCTAACATGTTAAAAGAATTTCAAGACATCTATTGATAATGATTTCAAATCATTCAATTCAGAACATTGACAAAACAGAATAGTAATAAAACAGAACAGTGACAAAACAGAATAGTGATAAAACAGAACAATGACAAAATAAAAAATAATCATATTTGGACGATTTATTTGAAAGACGAGTTTTTGTGAAAAATCTCCTCAAGGGCGCTGTACAAACTTACCATGCATGTCTAAAATCTAGAAAAACCACAAGCAAGACAAACAATTAAAAACAACTTATGGCTAAAAATTGCATACACCGGTTCATTGATCACCGATACGAGAATATATGTACAATGTTTTGACCAATGAACGCGATGCTGCCAAAGTGAATGAATACAGGACCATACTTACCTGGGAGGTCGCTTGAAATTAACACTGTTTATTGTCTATTTAAAGAAATTTAGATAGAGTTCGCACGCAGAGGACATAATTGTGAACACATGTTATTTAATCCTGAAAAATATTTTAATATTAATATGTAATATATTCTTTATTGAGTGTATTTTGAAAAGTAAAAACAACATTTAATAGTGGGCGGTGCAGTAGTACAAGGATTTGATCTTCCTAGAGACAGATTGATGTGTAAGGATTCGAGTAATTTTAATTCAGTAAGTTCATAGGCAATACAAGTATGATATTCTCAGATAGATATATTTTAATTAAGGGTATGAGAGCCCAAAAAGGTAGGTTTAAGTTTGGACCTAAACTCTGTTGGGCTTTTTATGCATCTTAAAACAAAACAGATTAGTGAAAAAACAGGACAGTGACAAAACAAAACAGTGACAAAACAGATTAGTGACAAACGAAAAAGTAACAAAACAGAACAGTGACAAAACAGAACAGTATCAACATAACAGGGACAAAACAGAACAATGGCAAAACAGAACAGTGACCAGAAAGAATAAATAAAAACAGAACAGTTACCAAACAAAACATTGACACAAATTAAGACAAGTGAAGAAAAAACACAACCTTACCTAACCACATTATAACCAAACAAACATGCGCCTTAAACATGCATACGGCATACGTGTACGGTTTGGTAGGCGGGTACGAGTACCACCGCCCGGGAACCATTTATTGGATAACCAATACCTCTGCCATAGTTTATCCCAGGTTCGCTACTTTTGGTGACTTAGCAGGGGAGAGAGCCTGGTTGAGGGAGATCTTTTGTCCTCTCCAGCAGGACTCTCTCGGAACATTGCCTTGAAATGCTAGGGATGGATTCATAGCATTCAAACATTGCCTTGCAAAGTGGTAGGCATAGATTCATACTCGTACGTCCGTCACTTCTGGACACACCAACCCCAGATTCCTTCTAACCCCTCATACCTTATTTTCCTTCCCAGAACTTTCTTTACTTCCTTTTCCTATAAAAATCCTCCACACAGCATCCCAAAAGATGACAAAGGCCCTGGTGAGATCTACTTTCCTCGGGGCCTCCTAAAAAAAATGTTGTTTTTTTTACATTAGCTCCACACAGGAGGCCCTGAGGAAAATAATTCCCCTCAGGGCCTATGTCATCTTTGGGGATGCTGTGTGAAGGGTATTTTTGGAGAAGGAAGGAACGGAAGTTCTGGGAAAGAAAAAGGGTATTAGGGATGGGTAGGAATCTGAGGGTCAGTGTGTCCAGGGGTGACGGACGTATGAATTCATCCCTCCCACCGCGATGCAAGGCGATGTTCCGAGAGAGTACGGTTGGAAAAGTCAAAGGGACTCCCCCAACCATTGTCTCCTGATCCGACTTGCCAGGCAGCTGGTGGGCAGACGCATCCACCGCCAAGACCCGGACTAACCTCACCTCATAATTTGAACTAAACCTGTCAATTTGTCTGTGCTGGAACGGGAAACTTTCCTAGTTGGACAGACAAAACTTCTATCTAACCGATATTGAGTTTTTGTACCTGCCTGATATCTAATCGATATTTAATTTATATGTTTGCCAGATACCTAATCGATATTGAGTTTTATGTTTGCCAGATATCTAATCGATAATGGGTTTTTAGGTTTTAATCGACTCGATTAGATATCTAATCGACATTGAGTTTCTGGATGAGTGACGACACTAATCGAATAGAGATATAACTGAAGTAATTCGTCACTATTGATGGATGAGGCGTTAGAAAAGATAAAGTTTACTGAAGATGGTGTGAAAAGAACACACGTATCCACGAATGATAGAGAGAGATAGTTTAAAAAAACGATTATGATAATGAATAATTGAACGTTGTGAAAATATTTATTAAAACACAACATATTTAAAATAAAGCAAAAACATCTCGACTGCAGTAATAATTGAAGAAACACTCTGAACTTTTTCATAGCTTTAAGCATGTGAAATTACAGAAACAGGTATGTTTTTAATAATTTTTGTAGGACGCTTTGCGATTTTTTTTTTCTATCGGGTGATTTTCATACACGTTATTATTTCTTTTTCACATCGGACTTTAAAAAGAGACATTTAATTAAATGAAAACAATATTAGCGAAACTCAATAAAAAATCTGTAGACAGAAAAATCACAAAAAGATATTGGTACCTCTGGGACTCGAACCAAGGACCGTCCGCTTTCCGGGCGATAACTCTCACCACTGAGCTAAGGTGTCTTTATTCGATTCGGTCATTTTTATCTGTAACATATTTTGACTAAGAACTACTAATATTATCTCCATTTTTCTTAACACATACTTTAATTGGCTGCTTTCTTCATGAAGATTACAAGGTACAAACCCGAACTAAATGCAACCTAGATAGTGTCTGAATAAATTTTTTCCATTTTATTTTTGATATGCTACATCTATTGACTTTTCAGCAACTCTAGGATGAATATTTATTTATATTTTTAATTGCAATCACACATAAAGATAGCAGCCAATAAAAATATGTGTTAAGAAAAATTACCATAAGTGAGAATAGGTATGTGTTAAGAAAAAAAAAACTCTTGCCTCTACAACCCCTAGTGGGTCTTGGCCTCCTCAAGAGTCTTCCTCCACTCATGTGGGTTTTGTGCCAGCTCTCTCCAGTTTAGAAGCAAGGTAGATATAATACCTTTGAGGACGTTGTCGCTCCATCTTAATCTTGGTCTTCCCCGGCTCCTTCGCCCTATCGGTATTGAGTTCAGCAGGGACTTTGGTGCTTGATGCTCAGTCATTCTCTCCACATGACCTAGCCACCGAAGTCTTCCCAGTTTTATAAATTTTATGACGTTTAACTCCTTAAGCCTAGATCACTAATCATTCGTCTCACAGTCGACCAGCACCTGTTGTCGCCCCGCCCCTTTCAGTACCTTCTTAATTGGCTAATTAGTGACTCGTGCGTAGGCGACGCGGACGCACGCTTACTAGTTCTGGAGATATAGCAAAATAGTCGACTCACAGACGAATGTGTAGTGACTACATACATATATAAATACATACATAAATACATACTACATACATAAAAGAAATTCTAAAAGTCAATAATGTTTTTCCTAGTACCTACGTGTCAAGGACAAACAAATAAACGCAAGATATGCGGATTTTGTCCATATAAAAAACGCTTTGACTAAATACTCATGCCACTCATGCAGAAAGCAATTTGCGGCCATCACACAGTTCTAACATGTAATAACTGCAAAGATTGAAGAAAAAAAACGACGTTTCAATAATATTTAGATTAATAAAAGATTAAACTGGGCTATGTCGTTAATAATTCCATTTAATTATAATAAATAAATAAAACACATGCATTTTTATTTGTTCGTCTGTAATTCGAATGTTTATTGACAGAGTTACATCGAAATATGTTTAGTGAGCTAGGATTAAACAGAGTATACAGGTAGCTCATTGTTGTAACGTCTTTTTTAAACCGGGCCGAAGATACGCCTAAAAATTTTCCTTTCAAAAACGTCCAGTGCTCACTCATTCCTCTTCTCTCCAAGCCTAAGCTGCATATCTTGGTGTTTCTGGACAGCAGTCTGGATTTCATTTCTTTTAGTAGGCGTAAATAACAAGTAATCTATTAATTTTGAATTAAATATTTTCAGGCAACTGTGCAGAAATTCACTTTCGAGGAATGCGCTGAGACCTACGAGGCGGAGTCTCCAAAATTCACCCAGGGGGTCCTGAATACCACGCAGACTTGCTACGGACATAGGAATGAGAGTCACGACACTTGCCAGGTTTGTTATTGCTTCACAAGTCGACACACTTATCTGCGCAGTCAGGGGGGTGGCTACTTTAGATATAACAGCACAACACCCAAGTTTATCGTCCCCCACCCTCCTACATTATAGGTATAGAACAAGGGTTCTCGACCTTTCTTTGACCAGGGACCACAATGACATTTTTTGTTCTCAAGGTACAATAATGATAAACTGTTAATCGCGTAATTTTTTGCAATAGACCACTTGCATCACATTTTTTAATTTTTTTTCCGGTTAAGGCAAATATTCTAAGACATTTGGTTTTTTTTATTCGTATTTTTGAAACTCTGGCGATTTTTTGAAAATTTCAATCCGAAAAATCAGACCAAAATCATTTTTACTCTCAAATTTCGGCATTATTTTGCGAGACTCAATCTTGGGACTTTTTGTAAATTATTTAGTAAATATATAATAAATTTGCCTTGGAAGATTGCTAAAAATATGGTTTAAGATGAAGCCATACTAAATAATGCAAAATCATACAAAATCGTATTTATTTATTTATTTACGCCCTTTTTCGGGGCTTTTACATATACAATTTAAAAATTACACTTGATTAAATAAAATATAAATACTGTATATTTCTTTTACCAATAAATATAAAAGGTATATATTTCTTTTATTAAGAAATATACGGTATTTATTTTACATAACTGAACTGCCTCAGTAACAGCATTTTGTATTTGTCTAAAGATAAATTGAAGATGTCCACAGACTTGGTAAAATTATTTCCCTCCATTAGTATTCTGGGCAAAGAGGAATACATATGGTAGTTAGTTCCAGAATTTCTGCACTGAAATAAAT
Organism: Limnephilus lunatus; assembly: GCA_917563855.2. Classification (NCBI taxonomy): domain Eukaryota; kingdom Metazoa; phylum Arthropoda; class Insecta; order Trichoptera; family Limnephilidae; genus Limnephilus; species Limnephilus lunatus. The sequence continues at coordinate 23,546,060 of OU830595.1, read as the reverse complement.
CCTGACTTCTAGTATTACGTAGAGGAATCCGGAAGCTTATTAATTCAAGTAATAATGGACTATCAACTAAATCATTTAGAATTTTATAAAGAAATACCAAGTCTGTGAAAATTCTTCTGTCTGATAATTTGAGCATATTCATATCATTTAAAATAGTGTTGTAGTTCAACATAATTGCTGGAATACCCATTTTAAAATTTAGAAAACGTAAGAATTTATTTTGTATTCTTTCAACAGCTTGTACATGTGTATTATAATATGGGTTCCAGACGGGAGAATTGTACTCAAGTTGACTTCTAACAAATGCAAAATATAACAGTTTAATACATTTTATATTTTTAAAATTTCTAGTTAGCCTAGTTATAAATCCCAACATTTTTAAGCCCTTATTAGAAATTTCTGTTATGTGGTTAACAAATGAAAGATTTGATTGAAAAGTGATGCCTAAGTCTTTAATTTGTGTTAATGTCTCAAGAGTATTGTTATCAATGTTGTAATTAAAGATCACTGGATTTTTTATTCGAGAAAATCTAACTACTTGACATTTTGAGATATTTAAGTAGAGTCTATTTTCATTACACCAAATCAACAATTTGTTGATATTATCTTGAAGAATGTTGCAATGGTAAATATTTTTAATAATTCTAAACATTTTGAGATCATCAGCAAAAAGTAAGAAAAATACATCATGAAATACTTTTGTTAGATCATTTTTAAACAAGATAAATAAGACTGGGCCAAGGTGTGAACCCTGTGGAACTCCACTTGTTGCATACATTTTTTCGGACAAAGAGGATTTTATTCTAACAATTTGTTGTCTTTTAGTAAGATAGCTTTCAATCCAGGTTAATAAATTGCCACGTATACCAAGTTTTTCTAATTTCCAAATGAGAATTTCATGGGAAACTGAATCAAATGCTTTACTAAAATCAGTATAGACAGAGTCTACTTGTAGTTTTTCTTTAAAAGCATTAGTTATAAAATTTTCATAAATAATCAAGTTAGAAAGAGTACTTATGTTTTACGTATGTTTTAGTTTTGAAAATTTGACCGCTTAGAAGTATTATAGATGCTTCAATTAAATACTGCGTGTAGAACATACTTTGGCCCTTAAAAATATCGGTCATTTTTTTTAATAAGTCTTTTAATAAGCTTAGAAAAAAATAAAGTATTAGGTCTATAAAAAACTTTTTTAACTGAAAACTCTCCTACTTATAAACACTTTTTCGGATATGGTTTTATTGCAAAATGTGGCAAATTCAGTTTCTTATATAATTATCGCGAAAAAAAAATGATATTTACGCCCGAACCTCACAAAATAAAATATAATATGCATTTTTGCGTTGGTATTTTTGACATCACGACGACAATACGGCAGTCGACGAATTTGCTATATCAAAGTGAACCTTATACCGTCCACCGAAGAACGACTGGCAGCCGCCCCCTGTCTTCCGTCATTACTCCTCCGAACGGAGCGGAGAGCGGTCGTGTTATGCTCCGCGCCGCTTATTTTCGTGGAATCAATTTAAAAATTCCGTTTTATTGCTATAAACAATGCATAAAAAAGGAATTAATGTTTTTTACAGGCCTTTACGAAATCAACATGTAAAAAAAAAATCTCAAATATCTTTTCCAACCTTTCCAAAAGCTTTTTCTCAAGTATTTTTAAACTCCTCCCATAAAAGGGCGTGAATTCCGATTTCGATTTTTTCCTGTACTAGTGGATCGCCTTAAAGGATTCATAGTAACTTTTACATACACTAGAAATAACCATTTAAAATAAAAAATGTCAAAACAGTGAAGTGAATCCGGAGGAAAAAAATCCTAACAGAAATTTTAAAAATTTTAAACACGTCTTTTTGAACCCATTTGGCATCCTTTTATAGCTCTTACAACTTTAAAATATATATATTTTTTAAATGATACACCATAAGTTTATGTGTATGTATATTTATATTTACTAATATATATATTTGTTTTTTTCTTTTATTAGCAATATTTTTGTGATACATGGAGGTAGGTACATATTTTGATCCTCCTTGTTTTATGTACAAATAATTTATTTTATTATTACTTATTTTAACTTATCGTTACACAAATAATGTTAAAATTAATAGTGTACTCACTAATAATTAGAAAAGAACTATAATCATATTGAAAATGTAAATTACTGTAATAATTATGTGATTTATTGCATTAGCGATAGCAATAAATAAACACATAAAATAAAATAGCGTGTTTTGGTGAACAAATAAAATCCATACCTCTCTCTCTCTCTGGTTTCAATCCTGGGATTGGTTTGCAGCAATTTCCTCTAATTTTCTTTTCCATTCTTCCCTGTCTTGTGCGGCTCTTTTGAGTTCTGCATATGATGAGCAGCGCACGTCCACCAGCAGGTCGTCCAGGTACTCTCGGCGTGGGCGTCCCCTAGAGTTACCAATCATAATCCATACCATAAATACATTAATTATTCGCTTGCAGTTAAAAACCCGTTCTGCAGGTTTTGGCGGCTTTTTGGATCGGCTTCGCCCAGTTTTAGTGTTGGCTACCATTTTATATATCCGATAGGAACCGGTTCCAAAAATAGCCGGTTCCTCGGATCCACTGTGATCCAGTGACAGCTAGTCACCGGGACAAACCGCAACAGGCAATGACGTCATATATAGCCGCTGGTATTATTACTCACAACTGCCAGTTACAGTTACAGATGTGTTAACGTAAGTGGAACCTTCTTTCGGCATTGCTTTAATTTGGTTCTATTACAAAAGTTAATTTGTATTCAAACTCCATGAACGAAACGATTGTGTGTACGGCGCAACGGCAGGGTTGCATTCTAAGCCGGATTCTTAAATTTCAAACGTAAAGTCTCTGGCCTATTAATACTGTTTGATGATTATTGATTTTAACCTTCCGCCCGTCGCGCCTTTTTTTACGCTAGGTGTCGCGCGGGGTCGCTTAGGATCCCAAAAATAAATATGATTAAATTATTGTTATAGCATAAATTTTATGTATGTGTTATTTTAACTGATTATAGTCAGGTGATAACGACTGCATTGAAATAAAGAGAAATATTATAAATTAGTTATTTATTTTCAATGCAAAAGCTTAAAAATCAACAACGGAATTTTTTTTTAAATTTTGAATAATGCTTTTTTAATAGTAAACTTTAAAAAAAATCTAAACAATTTCTATCAAACTTAAAACTATTTGAGATTGATACAGACTTATTATTTTTACAAGAAAAAAATCAACAAAATACAATGAAAAACACGTAAACTTGATTTTTCATGGCATTTTTATGATTTTTTTTAGCCTCACGCCGAAACACAAGTCTGTATCTTCGCACATTCACAGAATGAATGTTTGTGGCGCTAGCGTCAAGTATAGTCCCTTTTAGGAATCTACCCAAAGTAAGGAATCAGTGCGAACATTTAAAATGTACATAATTAGCATTTCTGTAAAACCTGGGCTGTCAAAGACCCCACGCAATGGATCGAGGGTTAAAATCAAGAACACATTAACGATAACCCTGTATTTGGTGCAACTGGTATTTCAGTATTTTACGTATGATTTTCAGGGTGACTCCGGTGGTCCTCTTCAGATATACAACAACAAGAGAGTGGATTGCACCTATCTGCTGATTGGTATTACCTCCTTTGGAAAGGTGTGTGGAGAAGTCAACATTCCAGCCATCTACACCAGAGTGTCCGGATTTATTCCGTGGATCGAAGAGACCGTTTGGCCTGACAATTAAGTGTCACAATTGAACATTGACTAAACAAAACGGAACAGTAACAAAAACAAAAGATAATAACTTAGTCAATCAAATCAAGTTATACGCCAGTCCTAAATCTATCAGAAACCTTAACATATTTTGGACCGAAATTTCTACCAATAATACTGGATATTTTAATCCTATATCTAGAATGTCTCGATCATACAACGATCTTGTTAAAATACACACCATCATAGATATTTTTGTAAATAATATAACTAGTTTCAAAAAATGTCTCCATGATTTGAGCATATAAAAAAATGTTGTTGTTTCATTACTTTTCAATAATTACTTCATAAATGTTTCGTATTTTTTATGTATTTCAAATTTTGTATTTTAGTTTTCAAGTTAATTAGTATAAGTAATACCTACTTACATTGTTTTTTATGTGTTTGCTACTGTGAACATGCAAATGTGATTACTGCAGACACATTAGTCTAGAGATATTTATACCTGTATTAGAATTTGTTCTTTATTACCTGCAAAATTTTTTTTATAAATATCCCGTTTGTGTCTCAAATAAAAAAATAATAAAAAAAATAGAGAAGCGACAAAGACATAACAGTGACAAAACATAACAATAACAAAACAGAATGATAACTAACATAACATTTAATTGTTCATTTTCAATCTAAAAACATGATTAAAATTAACAATAATGTACTCAGTTCTAAAAAATTGCAAAGGTTAATCATTCCAATGAAAATATAGCTTTTGGCTAAATACAAATTTGTTTAAGCCATCGGTAAATATGAACATTGTAAGGAAACGTGCTAAAAATGTAATCTTAATATGCTAAATGTCTGTGGAGGCTGGGAACGTTGTTACCAGTGGCGTAACCATAGGGTGGCAGGGCTGGCAAAATGCCGCGGGCACGGTGGGGGCCGAGGCCCCGTCCCGAGAAGCCGTGAGCTCTGAAGTAACCTAATATTTTTAACAAAATTTAACGCCATTTTGACGAACTTTGCGAAGATGAGCGTCTCCAAGATCCGAAAAGTTTGTTGTTAGTGAACATATTTTATCGAGTATTGGACATCATTATTAATCAACTGAAATCGCGTTTCCTTCCAATTAATGAAATTATTTGCAATTTCAGTGTTTTGCAACCTGCCACTTTGCAAAATTTAAATGACACTGATCTCATAAAAAAAGCTCTAGACTTCGTTGATAAATATAAAAAAAGTCATATCTGAACCACATGCCAGGGAAATTCCCAGTTTTCGGTCCATCTTTAGAGACGAAATAGAAAAAGCTTCGTGTATTAGAGAACTTGCTGATTTTTAAATAATAAAATATAATATAATATCATAATATAATATCATTTTATGTCGTGCAGCTTTGTTATGGACTGCATTAATGTCATTTGTTACAATTCCTGTGACTACAGCTAGTGCTGAAAGATCATTTTCGAAACCAAATGAATGAAAACCTATTTAAAAAACACAATAGGATAAGAACGGCTACTTAACTTGGCTATTCTGTCTTTTGAAATATCTATGGCCCGATTTTTAAACTTTGATGACGTTATTAATACTTGTGCGGAACAGAAAGCCGGAGAAAAGAATTTTATATAATAAATTAATTGTAAATATTAAATTGTTATATCATCATAAATGTGTAAAACCAATGCTTTTGAAAATAAAATTTATTAGATATTTGTAAAAATGCACACAATATCAGTAATACTGTTGGGTAATTTCTTAAGCCGCCACTACCCGAATTTATACCGATTTCTTACATATCTCCCTTAAACACTACTTTAAGTTTTAAAGCTCTTAAAAAAATATATGTTATTCTTGAAGATAATATCTAGACATTCCCAGGACCAAAACGCAAATTATATAAAATTCCCTCGATAGAAAAAAATCGCAAAGTATGCTCCAAAAGTTATTATAAACACGTTTGTTTCAGTTATTTTACAAGTTATATAAATGAAAAAAATTCACAGTGTCTTTTTTTATATAGTGTTTAAGGCAACCCCGGCGAGACTTTTGTTATATTTTAAACGAGTCGTGTTTTATTAAACATTTTCGCATCGATTTTATCGCCTTAAATATTAGCTCGCTCCACTACACTCGTAATTAATAATTGAATTGAATAACATAATTGTCTATGGACATTGTAATGAAAGTCAAGTCGTAGTTCTATCTGCAAATTTTAATTGAAATCAGTGTCAAAACTTAAATCTGAACTAAAAATACATATCCAGTGATCAGCTATTCAAATGGCAGCGCAAAAGCAGAGTTATCTGTGAGTTTTTAGTGCTCAAACTCTTTGTTTTGACATAAAAAAACCAAACGTCAATCTGGCTAAAAATACAGTTAAAACTTAAATCCGAGCTAAAAATACATAACCAGTGATCTGTTATCAAATGGTAGCGCTATACCAGAGTGATCTGTGAGTTTTTTAGTGTCCAAACTCTTTATTTTGACATAAATAAACCAAATGTCAGTCACAATAACAACATAGATATAATACAATAATAACATAGAGTAGTAGTGCCAGTGTCCATCCTTTCCTACTACAAATAACAAAATAACCGTGAAAAATGTCTGCGGACAAAAATCTTCGAAGCAAAGGACAAATGCCCGCCTCAATTAGCTTGATCAAAGATGTATCTTCTCAAATTGACATGCTAGTCGATAAAATGGTAACAAAACTGGAAGCTTTTAAAACGGCGATTATAAAAAAAATTGAGGATGAAAACCTAGAGAGTAGAAACTCGAGGGATTTCATCAGCCGACAATATGACGATCTAATTGCTAAAATGGAAACCATTACTAAATTGGTTTCCGAAGTGGAGTCACTGAAGAATACACTTCTAGAAAAGGACAAACAAATAAAGTTTCTAGAAGTCAAACTGGCAGAAGTCGACCAAAGATCACAAGATGACTCGTTGGAGTTTGCCGGCCTCATTCCAAAAAATGACGAGCAGACCTTCGATGCTATAAAACGGGTCGCTTCAATTGCAGGAGTTGATATAAAAGGAGAAGATATCGTGGAAGTGAAGAGGATCCTTGATAAACGGCCCGGAGTACCCCCAACATTTCACGTTAAACTAAACAATCGACAAAAGAGATTCCAACTCCTTACCAACAGGAAACTTTTAAACTCAGCCACCTCGCAGGATCCAGGAAGTCAACGAATCTACATCAGCGAAATTCTCAGTCCTCATTACAAAGACCTTCTATGGAGAACAAAGTCAAAGGCAAAAGAAACGGGATTTAATTATGTATGGTACAAGGATTCAAAAATTATGATTAGAAAAAAAGAAGGAGAAAAAATTATCTACATCAAACACGCTGACGATTTGATAAAAATGGTCTAGTTGTTTCTGGAGAGCTCCAGTTCCGGTTAGTTATTGTCCGATCACCCTTCATTATAAAATGGTAAGGAGAAGCTTTACACTTATTGTTTTCAACTACAACAATAATTACCCACTTAGCTAATTCTCTATCTACAACTAGGGTGAAACTCCCGGTGATTGCCACGGACAGTTGAGCTCCCATAAACAAATAAACTACTTTTTATTTTTGTATAATTATTATATCAACATGCCTTTCACAATGGAATATTTTGATGAGGAAGTACATAACCAAAACCTGTCTTACACAACTTCAGATACTAATATATGTAAACGCCTGATTGGAAATGGTATCAATACCAAAATTATGCACCAAAACATAAGATCTATAAATAAAAAAACTTTGATGAACTCTTAATACAACTTCACCACATAAATGTTGATTTCGACATAATTTTGAATTGTGTATCAGCAATAATGTAAACAGAAACAAAGTATTGCTGTATAAGAACATATATATTATACATTCATAAGAAAACCATAGACAAAATTGCGAGAAACAATTTTACTAAAAATTCTGCCTCAATACAGGTTCGGCTAGTGAGGCAGACTATGCGCAACTTAAAATATATATTATGTTACTTCTATAAAACAGTTCTTAACTCCATATCTTTTTTTCCTATTTTGATACAGCTTTATTGGCATCAATTATTATTATAACATTATTCTTATAACAATGTTGTTAACTTATAGATATTTACTTACTAATGCATCATATATTACCTTATGTTTTTAACTTTGTAAGTAACATGTTATTGTCATTAAAATGATGTTATTATTACTACTGTGTAAAAGAAAAGGAAGAAAATAAAAAGGGAAAATGTAACCAATACCGACTGTAATATGATATTATATAATGTATTCATATATTCTTTGGATGAAATAAATAAATAAAAAAAAAAAAAAAAAAAAAAAATTACATATCTCTCATTCCAATGGATTTTCCACGGGCGTCAGATGGTATAGTTACGCCACTGGTTGTTACATCATCGATAATCACACACCAGAGCGAATTTTTGTCTATGGTAGACGTGCGTAAATCTCGGCTTGAACCGGATAATGCAGTGTTTCCTTGTGTGGTGAGGATATAAAGAAGACATTTTAATTTGCTGATGTATTTATATCTGTATTGAGAATCGAATTGAAATTCGACACATTAAAATTCCTGAGAAAAGGTGTATGAACTACATAAGCAGTTTTCTATTGTGTCATTGATATATTATTGTAAACAATTTCACAATAATCTGTGGTAAATTCGAAGGATATAAATAAATAATTGATTATATCCAAATTTACAAGCGATGGAGCCAATTCCTGATGACATAGATTAAAAAGTTCTTTTTCAATTTTTCTTCTTTTGTTTTTGTGTTATTATCATTATTTCATTTTACTTTCTTCTATTACGTATTATCCTGCAATTTTTTTTTTCGATGTATCTATTACATCGAAAAAAACAAAACCACTCCCGCTGTCTGTATGTTTGGATCTTTTAAACTATGCAACGGATTTTCATGCGGTTTTTACCAATAGATAGAGTGAATGATGAGGAAGGTGAAGGTTTTTTTTACATGAGCCCCACACAGGAGGCTCTGAGGAAAACCATTTCCCTCAGGGCCTATGTCATCTTTGGGGATGCTGTGTTGAGGGTTTTTTTAAGGAAAGGAAGGAGAGGAGAATTCTGGGAAGGAAAAGGGTTTAAGGGCTGGGAAGGAATCTGGGGTTCAGTGTGTCCTTGTCATCCGCCTCCAAGACCTAGATAAAACTCACCCCATGAACCCGGGCACCCCTGCTTAATCACCAAACGTAGCGAACCACTTGGGGTGACCTACGGCAGAGGTGTTGGTTATCTAATAAAGGTTTCCGGGGCGGCGGTACCCATTCCCGCCTCCCAAATTGAAAACTATAATTAGGTATATAATTTGTCAAGGTTTTGTGTTAATTGGTTGAAATATATAAAAGATATTTAAAGGGAGCGGGCTGGCAAGCGGGCGGTGTGAATTTGATATGTATGCAAATTAACAGATGGCATTGGTTATAAAGGTTGGGTAATGGCGTTGTCAGTAGATGGCGTTGTGTTTCGTTACAGCAACGTGTGTCCGGGTCAGCTAGTTATATGTATAATATATAAGTATATGGAACTCATAGGACTGCACCATCCTCCCCGAGATCTGGAATTATTAATTAAAAACAAATTAAAAAAACATCCTCAGTAAACGGCTGCCTGTATTCATTTGCATTTAATATTTTTCACATTTGCCATGTAAGCAGAGGGTCCTGGGTTCTAGTACCAGAGGTGCCAATATCTTTTTCTGATTTTTCGGTCTCCAGATTTTTGATTGAGTTGAGCTAATATTGTCTTCATTTAATTTAATATTTTTTAGTTTAATTTTTCGTATTTTTCAAGCTCATTCGTGCTTTTATTTATTTTATATATGTAGTTACCTACATATTGTCATTTTGTTACTTTTTCTTAATATTTGTCTAATTTATTTTTTGTTACCTATTAAAATATGGAATGTATTGCATTACACTAACCCTGTATACATTCTGGAATAAACTATTATTATTATAATGCTGTTTACAAAATATATGAACTTTATGTACTCGTATGTTACCATGTGTCTGTTGTGAAGATTAAATATATCATATGTAATTCCTTTACATTCGGTTTATATTTATTATACAACCTGTTAATATCTGCACTAACACGATCGTTGTTGTCAGTTATCGCAATTACCACGTGCAAAGATTAATCGATAAAAGAATCTTCACACAGCATCTCCAAAGATGACGCAGGTCCTGAGGTAAATTTCCATAGAGTTTAGAGTTTTGATTTTTGTTTTAAAAAAAACCTCTATCGGCAGGCTTAAGATAATTTGCTACTCACTAAAGGTCAAATACCGATAAAAATTCTTAAATAAATATATTTTTAATATATTCACGTAAGCTGTACTATTAGCTTCGCAGTTTGCTTTTCAAACAAGAACTAAATGTCAAATAATAATCAAAACTCCTCAATAAATACGATACTTGAGGCTGTTTGGGGCGCAGTTTGCTTTCAAACCAGTCCTGGACAGATACTAGACTTTTTGTTTAAATTCTGTGTTGCAAAAAAAAATCATAATGCGTTATCTCCTAGAGATTGTGTTCGCCGTGACCATGTTAAATTGTGTTTTGGGAGAACTTGTGGAAGGTAAGAATAAAAAAATAAATTTTCGTACTTTATAAAGGTACTTAGAGTCACGAGGGGTAACCGTACGCAAAGTGTAAGTGTTCGCAGTGATGTTTCTGACAAGATCGTACCTTTTTCGCGCCCGTGAATTCCTTAAGTCAATAGCGTTTTGGGTCGCATTGAAGCAGGATATGAGTACAGTGAATTCTAATTTGAAAATAAAAATTGGTAGGTAAATTACTTTTTTTCGTGCTTTTCTTAAATTTTTCAACTCCGTTACCGATGTGTGCTAGTTTGTAACTAACTGTGTCAGAGCGATGTGGTCTATGATAATTTTTGGTGTAATATTGTTAGTTACACGGGTGCAAAGTGATAATTCTAATAAAAATAATTACTAATCTGATTTTTAAAGTTTAGTTTACCCCAGCACACGTACCCCATCACACCGAATTTCGGTGTGATGGGGTAAGTGTGCTGGGGTAAGCGTACGCAGTTAGATGAGTGCGAACACTTACCCCTCTACATAAAATTGATTTTGTAGCATAAAATTTCAACTCTCGTTATCAATAATTAGCACGGATATTCTAAACATCTCTTACTATGCCGAAATACACGAGACACTGAGGAGCCCACAAACATCTGTCTAATAAAAAATATTATTCGTCTGGTCCATACTGCTCCGATTGAAGATATAATTGAAGTTCAGGCCAGCTCCCCGTCACAAGCTTAGCCCTTCACGTCACAATATTTGATATAAGTCCTCGGCTAAAGCAACACATCCACAAAAATGAAGAAAAAATGCTTGCAGGTCTGAAATAATCACATCGTGTCCCTATAAAACGAAACTTCAGCAGAAACAGAGAGAGGCAGATGCAAAAATGGTCCAAAAACCGATAAATAAAACCATGGAAATCCGATGACCACCTCTTTGCAAGAAAGCCGCACCACAAAGAATCACCACAAAGTCGTAATGCGGCAGATTCCAGAGTGCATAACTGTTTTAAGAGCACAAAAACAGGCTCTTAAGGGCTTTTTTTGCCCACAATGCAAGGAAAAATATCGAGATCCACCAACAGACGATTGGATAGAATGTATTCTGTGTAAAGCATGGTGGCATGAGAACATGAGAACTGCACAAACTACGATAAGGGGCAATTTAAGTGTGGTAATTGCAATGGGGGGTAACTGTCCGTGGTTCGAACAGTTACCCTATGGTATGCGAATGCTTACCCCGCACATGGGGTAAGTGTACGCAATCGACATGTACGTAAACTTTTTAAATTACTTTTTGATTTATGAACCGTATGAGGTTTTTATGTTTGTTTGAGATGCCTTAACAATCAATCATATTAATAAACAAAATAAATGAGTAAAATACCTAAAGATTTTTAATACAAAATCCCAATGTTAAAATTGCGCACGGTTACCCCATGTGACTCCATTATGTTTTAAATAAATGAATATAATTTGTGGTGATTTGTCCGTTGATAGTAATACGTAACCGAAAATTAAGAAATACATCATTAACTTTTTACATCTTCAAATACAGCAAATTATTTTGTGGCACCATTTTAATCGAGAGATGGGAAGGCTGATAGAGATATTGAAAGAAGGGTAAATGCAGGTAACTCCATTAATGAAGGACTGAATGCCGTTGGCGCTAATAACAAACTGTCAAAAGAAGCGAAGCTAGCAGTCCACAATGAAGTCCTGGTACCTACCCTGGGCAGTGAGGCATGGAACTGGCAGAGGAAGGATGAAAGCAGACTGAATACTGTTGAAATGAGATCCCTGAGGCGTATGTGTGGTAAAACCATGTATGATCGTGTGAGAAATGTGGATATCCGCAAAGAATGCAAGGCTGATGTAAGCGTAATGAGTAAGATTAAGAAAGAGAACTCAGATGGTTTGGGCATGTAGAGCGAATGAAACAGGAAAGGTGTGTAGGGAGAATATATGACGCAAATGTGAATGGTAGAAGAAGTCGGGGACGGCCGAGGAAGGCATGGCACGATTAAGTGAATCAGATACTTGAGATGGGCCATGCCAAGAGTCAGAATAATAGAAGAGTATGAATGATACGATGTATGAATGTGAGTGAGGCAAAAAGTGTATGCCAACCCAGAGTTGTTTGGCGGTCTGTCCTCTCTGCCTAACCCTGCGGGAAACGGCGTGTGGTTAGTTAGTTACCATTTTAATTCAAAATTAATACCAGCTTTATTGTTTAAAAAATCAACATACTTCGTAAGCAATGCCTCGGTACTTCATAAGGGTTTAGGTACTTAAAATTATTACAACAATAGAGTCATAGACTTAAAGGTGTCAATAGATAGGCGGGAGTGGGAAGGGGGAAGGGGGGGGGGGGGTAATATTCCATAATCCACAAAAGAAGAATGTTTAATAACGGGTCATTTAAATATTTTTTTTATTATTTATAATATTTAAATTCAAGCTCTTTCTTATTTCTAAGATTTCTAGTTTGTCAAATTATGCTTCCGTTTTTTTTTTAATGTTGATGCTGTAATGGTCAGCATAGTTGCCTTACAGTTGAACGGGGTTCTACTATCGCCTGTGACAATTTTTTTTAATTTCCTATGATTTATCACTCGTACCTGCAATCTGCATGTCATATAAAAATACAACTGAAAAATATGGGATTAAAAATCGCAGCTTTTATCGCAGGGGCGGTCCGTGACTATTTAGTGAGCTAGAGTGCTAAGATTGAAAAAGTAATATTATATTTTTTTCGAAAATTCAATTTTCGTTTGACGATTTTTCAGCTTTGCCGCTGCGCATTTACAAACTAGAACTACCTTGAAAATCTTGATACAAAAACCGAAATTCAAAATTAAAATAATATTCATTTTCAGCTACAACAACATCAATAATGTCGTATTTTTAATCTAAGCACAACAGCCCACTAAGTCTAAGATCCGAACTAGAAACGACCGTTACCTATCTGTTTAATGCATGAAAAGTATTTTATATCAAATTTAATATAGGTATTAGAAAATATATAAAAAAATTCCTGGCAAGACTATGATTAATTTGAACAATATTAATTGAAAGAGAGCGCGTATGCTGATATCGATACTGAGCATTATTTTGGAGTAGTTAATTAAAGTATTTACTAATGTATCGCTATCCTTCTCTGTTGCACGAATAAATAGCATACGCGCTCTCTTTCAATTAATGTTTTTTGATAAAATAAAATACTGTTTTGTTTAAAACCACGAGTTTTATTAATTTTTTGAACCGACCGGTTTCGCTTTACTCAAGCATCATCAGGGTACAAATTAATACTAAACAATAAGTCATAATGTGTGCTTATATAAAACAAAATATAGAGGGAGACAAAATTTAGAGAGAGACAAAATATAGAGGGAGACAACATGATACAAATATAACAAACACATCGACGGCCATAAAATACATTAACCTAAGTTCGCAAGTAATGGAAAAAACCTGGATTTGAGGAAATCAAATCAATGATAATAATATTAATTATCAATGGCGGCGAATTTTATTCATTAATAATTTTTCTACTTTAAGTGTTAATTTATTTTGTATTTTATTTTATTAAATATGTCAAACCACAAAGTGATTGCTTTCTACAATAATGTTTTTTGAATTAATTATAATCTTGCCAGGAATTTTAGACAACCCACTCGCGAAATATTTTCTAATATATTACATTTGGTATAAAATACTCTAATTATTTTCTTATTTTAAAAGAAATACAAACATTCCCGGGTTTCGAATAACCTGACAATATTTTAAAATCTCCTACTACCACCACAGTAAGCCGAAAATGTTGCTTGAGTCGTGATGGAGGACTTAGCCAGCCGAGGAATCGAACACGGAACGCATGGGTGGGACCCAAACGCGATGCCCACTCAACCACTGACCGGTTCAATGGTTTTCATCCATTAAGGTGAAGGTCGTTTCTAGTGCGAATCTCTACTAACTGAAGTCACGGACACATGTCGTGGAAACGGTCGAATATTCGCTAAATAAAACCGCAATCCTGCTGCAGGTCGCGCGGCTTTTTTCATACAAAACTTAAATTTGAATTTAAGGCCAAAATACCCAACCAAACTAATTAATTATTTTTTTATTCATAAGGAACAGCAAATATCTAATGCGAATATGATGTGCCATTTTTATTTGTATTTTAAATTATAATTTACATGCCATTCAATTACTAAAATTAATACTAGAATTGAAAGGCAGCATGACCTTTTTGTGAGATTATCGTAATTATTAAAAAAATATCTTGTCCTACCTCTGCGTGGGTGTGTTAATGTGGTTTGTGTGTGTGTGTGAATTGTGTAAGTATAATGAAATATAAAATAAAACTTTTGTTGCAAATTTACGCTCATCAAAATGCTAATTTTTCAAATCTGCACAGTTAATACAGCAATATTTATTTTCAATAATTATTTAATAATCATTTACTCACAAATAATAGCCAAAGATTAATCCAAAAACATGGACAAATGAATTCCTTAGGCCTATATTTTAAAATGCATAAAAACAGCATATATGTATGTTCTAGATATTAACCTTTTGATAAAAAAATGATAATTCAGTTTTGTTGGTATTTTGGCCTCACATCCAAATTTAAGTTTTGTATGAAATATTTAGCGCCGCCATTCCCAAACACTGAATTTACTTGCGTATGTTCAGGGCCGGATCTACGAAATCTGGCGCCCTGTGCAGTAGGTACCGATGGCGCCCCCCCCCCCCCTTCATTTTTATTTTGATTAAAAATTCGTTCACCCCAATTTTTTTTTATTTTATTTAATTTTTCTTTTTACACTAATTTATCAAATACTTTAAATCAAGACATACAAAGGGTGTAACTTTTCCAAGTGCCCTGGCGGTAGATCTCACACTCGTTTTTTTTTAAAGAGAGAATCGCCAGGAGCCCTATACTCTCTGAATCTATTGGGTAAACATAAAATTATGGTGCTATTTTAATTATTTTAGGAAAAACTCTTTTTGCAAGTTATGCTTTAAAATAATACAACGAATTGTTTGTTTGTGCCCGTACCATGATTTAAAATATAGGTTACGAGACAATGCGGGTGGTTTCGCTAAACTAGGTCCATTAGACATTCTTGAGATTTACTGCGTTTATGTATATACCCAACGCGAATATTAATAGAAAAAGCAAATACAAATACGTTTCCATGGCAACGTACAACACAAGAATAGCATCTACAGCTTCTGACTAGCTCTAAAATCTAATAAGAATATAACCTCATATTTGTACCTTGTATTTCCCCTGTGTTGAGCGAACAAACACCATACAAACACTAAACACTGACATATGGTATCAACGGCTTACGAAAGACGCTTACACTGACACCTTAAAATAACAAATCTAATAGATATTAATTATACATTTAACCTTTCTTGTGCCAGGATTTGGCTAAAGTTCGGTTTAGTGGCGAAATTCCTAAAAATACAAACTAGTTATTTTTATACTAACTATGGGCCGGGGAATACGAATCTGAAAGAATTAGGCGGCGGCAAGCAATATTAACTGAATTATACGACTTTAAAAAATGTTTTTACACACATAGGAAAATGGCCATTTTGGAAGCATTCTGATTCCTAGAAAATCAAACTAGTTATTTTTATACTAACTTTGGGCCGGGGAATCCGAATCTGAAAGAATTAGGCGGCGGCAAGCAATATTAAATGAATTATACGACTTTAAAATTTGCTATAAACAGACACAAAAAGAAGACATTTTGGAAGTACTTTGACACTATCGAAGTCGCAATAAAACATAGAAAAAGAATAAAGATGTTACACCACATAAAATTAAGTGTTGCCATTAAGCAGTAATATCAATAACGTAAAATAACATGTTTATAATTTAAGTACTTACTTTTTATAAATTTTACTCACTTTTGTATCACAAACCATGCTACCTAAACCTAGCGTAGCCGCTAAACTACTTGAAAACTGGGATGTTTTTTTTAAATTGACGCGAGCAGGCGGTATAAAGGGGCACAAACCATGTGACACAAACCTTGCGTAGCCGCTAAACTACTTGAAAACTGGGATGTTTTTTTAAATTGACGCGAGCAGGCGGTATAAAGGGGCACAAACCAAAGTATGTTCGATGATATTATTGTTTAATGGCCACACTTAAATTGTTGTTTTTCTATGGTTTCTATGGTTTTCATGTGTCAAAATGCTTTTAAAATGGCTGTTTTCGTATGTGTGTATTGAAAATTTAAAAGTCGTGTAATTCAGTTAATATTGCTTGCCGCCGCCTAATTCTTTCAGATTCGGATTCCCTGGCCCATAGTTAGTATAAAAATAATTAGTTTGATTTTTTAGGAATTTCGCCACTAAACCGAATTTTTTCCCAGGATTTGTTGGCCATACTTCGTATAAAATCTCGGAAAGAGCACTTTTGAAGTAATATTTTGTGCATTTATTTTGAACTATCGTATATTTTATTGACTGAAACACATTCTTTGAACAATAAACTATCGATAAAAACACTATTACTTGTGTTAATTTGATGAATTCATAGGTTTTTATAAGTTTTTGTGACCCAACATCGACGGACTTTTGACAGTTCAACTGTGGCAAAATATGACGTTCGTAATCCACAGAAAATGCTTTTTTAAATATTCCAGATTCCAGTGCTGCCATATGAATAAAACTTTTGGCGATATAAACAGTACTGTTAGCGCAAGTCATTCTGAGCTTGACTTTCATACAGTTTCTTTATATATAAGGGTCAAAATCACATATAAAAATATTGTTTTGGCCGCTTTAAAGGCGCAAGTCGGTTTGTTTGATTCTCCAGAATAAAAATACCGCGCTGTGATTGGTTATTGAATTTGGATCGCATCCATTCGTCGTAAGAGATATATGGAAAAATAGATCTTACGTTTAAACTAAATATATGGAATTTGTAAAAAAATTCTGTAACTGACTATAAATTCGTAAGCCGTTGATACCAACCTGAAGCGTGCGCATTCTGTTTGTTTCTTTGGAAAGTGTTGCTAGAGCGTAATAATTATTTCGTACTATGGGTAATTTTTAAACGATTCAGGGAATATTATAACTAAATTTTAATACAATATTTATTTTCTCACGGCACCCTTTCGGATTTGGCGCCAGGTTTTTTGCACGTTTTTGAACGTATGGCAGATCCGGCGCTGCGTATATTGTGTAGCCATTTTGCTGATATCTGTCATTTGTCCAATTCCCGTCATTTTGACTGATTACTTGCCATTTCAGCTGATTCCTGTCAATTGACTGATACCTATTATTGTTACTGTATCCCTCATTTTGAATGATATCCGTCATTCTGACTATTACCCGACATTTTTACTGGTTCTCGTCATTTTGACTGATTTTATTTATTTATATATTCTCACCATTCATTTTGTTGTTGTTTTTTTTTTACATAAATTAACCTCACTAGGACTAATGCCTGTATTGAGGTTAATAATTATAATTTGAGGATGCATTTTACATACAAAACACAATATAAATACACTACTTTCAAAACACTAATATTACATACTAATTACCCATCTGGTCACTAGACCAGATGGGTAATTTGAGAATGATTTGTAACAATATTTATACCTGCCAAAAGCAAAGTAAGTTCAAAAGAACTAGGGTGACACTTCGATTTGTGCAAATGGAACTCAAATATCTTATTATTTAAAAAAAAAACTTATTATTTAAAAAAATATCTTATTATTTAAAAAAGGATAAGGATGAAAATATAGTATGCCAATCCTCTATCAACATAAATTTCTTAACATTATTTTTAAATTTAGTTAATGAATTGGAAGACTTGTGTAATCTGGCAGAATATTAAACATAAGTGGAGCCTGATATAAATAGTTTCTTTGGCCAAAAGATGTTTTAGTATGTATTGTCACAAAGTTCATTGTTGAGCCAATTCTAGTGGTAGACTGATGCATTTCATTTTCACCGATTTCCGTCATTTTACTGAAATCCGTCATTTTAACTAATTTCCGTCATTTGACTGATACCCGTCATTTTAAATGAAACATGAAAAATTATTTTCGATCAACAGAATTTATTTACTTCTTCTAACACAGCATACTTATTTTGTGGCACCATTTTAATACAAATTAATAAAATATTTAGTTTTTACCACTTTTATTGTTTATAAAAACCAACATGTTTTGTGAGCAACGCTCACTACTTCAGGCTTTTAATAATAAAATTAAAATAATAGACATAGACAATTGTGTCAATGGAAAAATAATAGACATATACAATGGTAACAATGGAACGATGATAATCGGTAGGGGACGAGGGGCAATATGGAACAATTTACAAAGGAAATAGGTCTAATATTGAGTCATTTAAAAACAATTTTTGATTATTAATAATATTTAAATTCGCATTCACAGTCTTTCTGATCTTCAAAATTTCTAGATTATCCAACTGAATGCCATTGACATTACTATGTATTAATTCTATTCCACTATTGAAGTTAAAGGTGTGACTAGTTTCCAACAAATGGTTGGCAAACTCCGAGAAACTGTTATCGTTTAAAGATTTCATATGCTTTTTAATCCTTATTTCGAAGTTTCTCGAAGTTTTACTTATATAAAAGAAACCACAATCATTACACTTCAATTTATAGATTCCAGATTTTTTCATTTTTGAATCTCTATCTTTATTATTTACTATGTAATCTTTAAGTTTGTTATTTGCATAAAATACAGGAAAAATTTCTTTAGGTAGGTACATTTTAAGGAATTAGAAATTTTATTATTAAATACAATACATAAATTTTTTGAGGAATTAGAAATTTTATTATTAAATACAATACATAATTTTCCTTTTCTCTTCCTTATCCTTTTGTACAGGATAGGTATGATTTAAGGAATTTATTCTTATATTTCTTATTAAGAATGTATTTATTTCCTATTTCCTTTGTAAATTGTTCCATATTGCCCCTCGTCCCCTACCCCTACCCATTCTCATCTTTCCATTGTTACCATTGTCTATATCTATTTTTTTCCATTGACACCATTGTCTTTGTCGATTATTTAAAATTAGTATGTATTATTAAAACCCTGAAGAAGTGAGTGTTGTTCACAAAACATGTCGGTTATATAAACAATAAAAGTGGTAAAAACCAAGTATTTTATTTATTAGAATTTATTTAAACAACAGATTTACTTAAATTTATTATTCATCCACATTGTTTATCGATTTCTGGTCACAAAATGTTTCTGTTGTGGTATGTTACAGGTGATGCGTGCACCATAAAGACCACAGGGCAGAGGGGCAGGTGCCAGCACATAACCAGGTGTGCAGCAGTTTTAGATGAGGCCATTAAGGGAACATCTCCTCAGGTATAGTCACAACTCACTTAAATTAGCCAGTAGCCAGTGGCATGTAGCTAGTAACCAGTAGCCAGTGGCCTGTAGTTAATAGTTAATATGTATTGTTTAGTTAATACCAAAATGAAGTCATTTACCTGAATTGTTTATTTTGTTAATACCAAAATGAAGTCATTTACCTGAATTGTTTATTTAGTTAATACCAAAATGAAGTCATTTACCTGAATTGCTTATTTCGTTCAGGGTTTCCCGAATTTTTTTTCAATGGAACCCTTTGCAAACCCGTAAATTTTAACGGAACCCTTGGCTTATTTTTTAGATTGAGTACCTTGGGTCCAAAGCACTCTTTTTAGGGTGAAATTCCTAGTAGTGAAAATTAAAGTTACTAAACACATTATTTATTTAGTATACAAACAAAAAAATTAAATATAAACAAAAAAAGTGGAATAAATATTGCATCTAATGACTTTGACGATTTTGAGTTCACGATTTGCATATCTTCTTGAGATCAGACACAATATTGGTAAGTTGGATTCTAATATCTAGTGTGGCATCGAGCCTGTTACTATACTTTTTTAGATGTGGGTAAATTGAGTGCGTGAATACCCTCGGCGACTTACCAGCGCGATGGTGGGTATCCACTGTCACCTACAAGTTCTGACTCCAATTATTTAAAACACTGAATCGATCAGAAGGTTATTTATTTAAACATCGGATTACAACCAGTTACACGGTAATTACATAGTACGGCTCTATGTGGGGAACTGAGAACTTATCACAACAAAATGTCTATCAGACGGTGGCGGATTTCAGAATGCTAAAATCACGGCTGAGAGCGCCGGTCCGACCTCTCGTGTTGTGTCTAGTGTGACCAGTACACAAAAATATACTTTAAGGTGGATGCGTTCACCGTTCCCCACATGCCTTCCCCCCAGTTATATAACTATAACGACTAATTATACCAACTATACTTTGTATAGGACACCTCTACACAAAATATGTCAAATACATTCTATGCATTCCAGAAAATATAGTGTTTAATGTCGCGTTTGAGTGTGTCGAATATAATAAAGGTATGGTCATCTTTTAGCAATGTGTTACTTATTATATTTTCTGAAATGCCTTAAATATTTTTATATAAGTTAAACATTGTTATACAACAAAAGCAAAAAAAAATCTTAAAATGTTGTTTTTATACATTCAACATCAATAATGATTGGTAAAAATATTTAAATGTATCTATTAAATTACTATGTATACGCTAAACAAATTTAATGCAATAAAAAATGTGATTTTTAAAATTATGTGTATTATTTATATAAAATGTTCCATAAACTTAAAAAACTTATGAATAGTGTCGCATCAACAATTATTTGATTTGGTGCGTGATTTGTCGTTACACTTATGGTTTAGATCAAATTATTTCAAGCTATTGGAGCTGAATTCTCTAGAAACATCTTGTATGTTTATACTAGAAGCTGTACATTTATTATTCATATAAAGTAAATACTTTATTACTGAAATATGATAAAGCACATGGTAAAAACTATTTATTATACAATGCAGGTTTAGAATGTTTGATCTTAAAGTAATCAAATATTTCAGATTTGGAAAGCAGTAGATATTATAAAAAGGTACAAAATATTCGTTTTTTATGAACATGAGATAGAAAATACTTAATCTATCATATTTTAGAGTAATAATATCTCATCAATTGTTTACAAGTGTAGTACATATATGTAATTTTTATACTTGGTTTTTGTAAATGAACTTGATATGTATTTGCTAATACCTTTGTAAACACTTAAGGAGTAATTTATTGATAAAAAATATTTCATCAACACATTCCATCAGGCGAGGGACTTGTACGCTTGATAGGATATGGATAAAAATAATCATATCATTATAAACAATTACATTTCATTAAAAGAAATGGTATAAAAATTATTGTATGATTTAAATGTTAATATCTTAACGACATGTTCAATCGGATATGTGGGTGTCAACAAACATTCGACTGAACATGGTTAAATTCCATAATGGGGTATTTCCACAAACGAGGGATTCTTTTGAAAATGTACGGAATATTTAAAGACCATTTTTCTGATTTTAATCATCCTACTATAAATGTTTGTTTTTTATGTTTTCATTCAATATTATTGATTTTAAAAACGCTCGAAAACTGACAAAATCAAAACGGCCCGTTTTTTCAAATGGGTTTGTGACGTCGCAGGCTACGCCCGGCTAAACCAGCACAAATAAGCACTGTCAGGGAGCGTCCGCACTCACGACGTCACACGATAGCCACGCCCCAAAATATCGTTTTAGCGGTGATTCAAAAATGGTAAACTTCAACTCGCTCTAGAAAATTTATTCGTCAACATAAAAATAAAATAAAAAAGCAATAATCATTGTAATTTTTTGCTTAATTTTTTTAAGCAATAAAAAAAATACGTGGAAATACCCCATTTTATAAAAGTACATAAAACGTAATCGAAGTTTGCTAAAAGTTACTAAAAATACATGTGATATTTTGTTGCATAACATGATTTATATAAAGATGTTTAAAAAAGTTTTAAAATACATGTGAAATTCAACGCGTCTAGCGGAATGGTTTGAAACATGGATAAGTTATTCATGTATGGATACATTAATGTGTGTTATCTTATTAACATGATCAATATTAAATACATTATGTTCAAGTTATATTTATAAGTTATCTTAAGTATGTGTTGCATTATAGTAATATATAAACGATATGTGCTATATTAAAGTATGATATATTATGTTTGGTTCTGTTATTGTAAAACCTTAAGAGAACGTTTATCTTAGCGTAACGTTAAATGATTTCTTAGACATAGATGTTTTATCGTGTAATATACGATTGTAAAGTTGACTTAAAACTAGCAACATGTTATTTACATGATTTTTAAGAATGAACATTTTTCATTAGTTACAAGAATTATAATAGTACTAATACTAGAGCTCAAAATTACATCAAAATTTGTAGAATTTAGTATGTTTGTTCAGTAAATTTTAAAAATATATACTTTTTGGAATTTGAATGAGTTTTTCTATGTGTTTTATATAGATTATTTAAAAATCTGTTTTGTATGAATCATTTTAGATTTGATATGGGTTTGTAAGAATATAAATGAGAGAAAGAATTTATATTGCTTTGTGCCATTTATTTGCGTACTGATTGGTATCTATCAGGAAAATGAACTCTGCGACCAGATCTTGTTCTTGTTATGTTTTCTGGGAGTGGTTCCTGGACAGATGTAGAAATAGGTACGTTGTCTTCTACTGGTATAAAAGCGGGTTTTAAGCGATCTATAGAGACACGCTTCTGTTTCCCATTTACGCTGATGACAAATGTTTTTTCATCGCGTTCTTCGACCTTATATGGCCCTTCATAAGGGTTTTGGAGCGGTCTTCTTCCTCCATCTGTTCTGAGGAATACATGAGTAGAAGTAGTCAGGTCTTTGTGTATAAAGAATTTTCTTGTACCATGAGCACTGGCAGGAGTTGATTTTATGTTATCAAATTTTCTTTGTAGACGTCCAACATAAGTGTCAGGTTCTTCTCTTGGAGTCTCAGTGAAGAAATCACAAGGTAATCTGAGAGTTCTACCATATGTGAGTTCAGCTGGTGAACATTTAAAATCTTCTTGAACTGTGGATCTCAAACCGAGTAGGATAAGAGGGAGATTTCCTAACCAGTTTGGGTCTTCGCTTGCCATGAGAGAGGCTTGTAGTGTGCGATGCCATCTCTCGATCATACCATTGGCTTGCGGATGATATGCGGTAGTTCTTGTATGCTTGATTCCAAACTTCTCAGTCAATTTCCTAAATAAAAAGCTCTCAAACTGTCTTCCTTGGTCTGTTGTGATGGTTAACGGGGTCCCGTGACGAGCAATCCAGTGAGTCATCAGGGCAGTAGCAACGGTTTCCGCTGACATGTCTTTCAGAGGTATTGCTTCGGGCCAGCGAGTAAATCTGTCGATCATGGTTAACAGGTATCGGTACTCGTTGCAAGCTGGAAGAGGGCCCACTATGTCGATATGAACATGTCGGAAACGATCTTCAGGCAAAACATAAGTTGCTGGTGGCGCTACCGTATGTTTGGAGACTTTGGCTTTTTGGCACGCAATACAGTGCTTGACGAAGTTTTTTATATCTTTCGCCATGTTGGGCCAAACAAATCTTTGTTTTATAGTGTTAATTGTTCCGAGGATGCCTGGGTGGCAAACATTATGGACTATTTCAATCACTTGATCTTGCATGCAGGCTGGAACGAAAGGTCTGACATGGCCTGTGGAGATGTCACACCAAACTGAAGCGTCTGTGCCAGGTATCACCATTTGACGTAAGGCGAGGGTGGTGTCATCTTTTGCCTTAGTAAGTTCGTCAGTTTAACACTGCACTATTCCCATCTGCCTGTAGTCAATTTCAGTAGGACAATTAATCTCATCGATTCGAGATAGTGCGTCTGCTACTACGTTCTGAGATCCAGAAACATGCCTGATGTCTGTGGAAAATTGAGCAATAAAATCCAACTGTCTCTCTTGACGTGGAGAGCTAGAGGATCGCTTTTTGTTAAAGGCAAAGGTGATTGGTTTATGGTCAGTGTAGATTGTAAAATTTCGACCTTCAATGTGGTTCCTGAAATACTTTACAGCTTCGTAAACGCCAGTAAGTTCACGGTCAAAGGTGCTGTACTTCCTCTGTGCGGGTGTAAATTTTTTCGAGAAGAATCCTAGAGGTTCCCAAGAATTATTGTTTAACTGTTGTAGTGTTGCTCCCATGGCTATGTCACTAGCGTCGACCATTATTGAAATTTTTGCTGTCGGGATTGGTTGCGCAAGTAAAGCTGCATTTGCCAATTGCTGCTTACAATTCTCGAATGCTTCTGTGAGTTCTTGATTCAATGTGAGTATCCTTTTATCATTCTTTTTGTAACCATTTATACAGTTGAATAACTTAGTCTGTATGTTTATGGAATTGGGCAGGAATCTGCGATAATAATTTAACATTCCTAAAAAGCGTCGTAAGTCTTTCGCTGTTTTAGGTAATGGGAACTCTGTGACTGCTGTTACCTTTTCCTTGATAGGTGACATTCCTTTTTGGGTGATCGTGTGACCCAAGAAGTTCACTGTGTGTACACCAAATTTGCACTTATTTATATTTATAACCAGATCATATTCGGCGAGACGTTTTAGTAGTAAATCTAGATGCTTTTTGTGCTCTTCTTCGTTTTTGGAAGCGATGAGGATGTCGTCCAGGTAAACGAAGCAAAAATCCAAGTCTCTTGTTACAGCATGCATAAATCTTTGGAAGCTTTGTGCTGCATTTGATAGTCCGAATTGCATAGACGTAAATTCGAATAGGCCAAACGGGGTGATGATCGCAGTCTTGGGTATGGCCGTTGGTTCCACTGGTATCTGGTGGTACGCACGAGTCATGTCTATGGTGCTAAATATAGTAGCGTCAGATAATTTATGTGCAAAATCATTCAGTTGCGGTATGGCCGGTATGGGATACTTATCCGGAATCGTTTGGGCGTTCAAGCGGCGATAGTCCCCACATGGACGCCATTCGCCATTCGGTTTTCTAACCATGTGCAAGGGGCTGGCCCAATTACTCTTTGATGGCCTGCAAATCCCCTGCTCCATAAGGTATTTGAATTCCTTTTTGGCTGCTTCAAGTAGAGTTGGTGCGAGTCTACGAGCACGCTCAGTGACAGGAGGTCCCTTGGTCTCTATACAATGTGTTATGGTGTGTCCTTTTTTAACAGGGATTTTCATGTTAGGCCTTGTTAAGTTGGGGTAATTATTCAAGATATCTCTATATTTTTGTACAGTAGAAATAGTAGAGATTCCAGAAGTTGGTCCTTTGTAGGTTATTCCCCTGATTAATAGTCCTGTAGATTGGTCTGCAATAGTTGCTTTCTTGAGATCCACTGTTAAGTTAAAATTGTGAAGAAAATCAGCTCCTAGTATGGGTCTCGAAACATCAGCGACAATGAATCGCCATTTTAATGCTCGTCGAAGGCCAAAATTGAGCTCGACGGTCCTTGTACCATACGTTTTGATTGGATTTCCATTCGCTCCATACAGGGTAGTTGGGCAGTTGTCAGAAGTTACATTATTCTTGTTATAAGACTGGTTTCTTGGGATTACTGAAACGTCAGCGCCCGTGTCGACAAGGAATTTTTGCCTAGTTTGTTGTTCATATTTGAAGAGACGACAAGTTTTGTTGGGAATCTCACATGTCCCTACTGTGAGGTTCCGTTGTCGTTTTCCGAGTTTTTCTTGGTAAATGAACATGGTTGCAAACACCTGTATGCTTTTTCCCCGAATCTTCTGTGAAAACTGCAGACGCTATAATTGTTTCTATTTGGAGATTTATCACGAGACCTAGACCTAGGTCTTCCTGTGAAGTTCCTCTGTGTCGAATTTTGATACGAGTAGTTCCCACGAGGACTCTGGTTTCGTCTTCCTCGAAAGTTTGAAAATTGGTTCGTCTGAGTAAGCTTCAATTGAGACACTTCTCGGGTTAATGCGGAAATTTGTTGTTGAAGTTGGAGTAATATTGAAGTTTCCGTGGGTTCCAATCTTGATGTGCACGGTTTATTATTGTGGTCCACCATACTACAATCCGTCGATTGGTAAACATCTAATATTTTGTCAGCAGCGCACGCCAGTTGGCTGACATTATTTTCCGTGAGTGCTGATAATATTGCCTGTACATGTTGCGGTAGGCGCTTCAACCATAATGTACGAACGATTGCGCTCTCCGCTAAAGCTGGACCAGCTAGTTGCAACATGTGCCGTAGAAGTTCTGAGGGTTTTCGGTCTTCAAGTTGAATTCCCGTAAGCAAGCGAGTTAGGCGCTTCTCCGCAGAATCCTGGAGACGATCAATAAGTGCGGCCTTGAGGACAGCATATTTGTCCGAAATTGGTGGTTTCGTGACTATGTCACTCACGCTTTGCAGCGTTTGCGAATCTAGGGCAGCGACAATGATATTATATGTAGTGAGGTCGTCTTTAACACGTGAATTCGCAAACTGGGCCTCTACTTGAACTATCCAAAGTTGGATATTTTCCATCCAGCAAGTTGGGAGCTTTACTGAGACGTGATGGATCGTTTGATCGGAGCTATTAGAGCTGCTAGATTCCATGGTTGATTGTTTTTTCTCTTTGTCTTCTTGCGTTGAATTTGTTCCGAGGATTTGTTCGAAGTGGATGTCTTCGTCAGAAGTGGTCATTTCGCATTACATTCAAAATTGGCAAATATGGCAGAGATATTTTAAACTATTTTAAACAAACAATAAATAAAATTCGATTCTATGATAAACGTTGTTTAAAAAACCCATCTATGAAATATTTTACAAACTAAAATGTCATTATCGCTGGCAAAGCATTCATATCAAATTATTCAAGACGCGAACCTTTTTTAACTGCATTTGCAGTTTAGTATGATAAAAACTTAATATCTTGAAAAAAATTTAAATTGAATTCATTATAAAAATGTAAAAATTTTAATGTTAACATTAGTGTGGATAGACTGAAATATGCCTCTAATTTTAATTGTTTAAGGTAATTATTGCAACGTGCTTGGATCTCAAATTGTAACATATTATTAACAAATTGTAAGAACGATCATATTAAAATAAATAAAAATTTTAAAAATTCACGTGTGGATGGTTGTTTTTACTGTTCCGTTTGGTTTTGATGAGACTTCTTCGGCCTTTTTGTCAGCATGGTGTAACATTTCGCGGACTGCGACCAGCGTGATTTGCAGATTTGGCGGGCGATAACGCAGTTATCCGTTGTGAATTCTGGAACCTTCTCGGAGTCTCTGTTGATGCTCGTTGAATGTTTGCTGAAATAGACGGTAAAAACGCACTTAGTTCGGAAAAGAAGAAATTAATTATTTTAAAATCATTAGTAGGGAATATTGTATAAGATGTTTGTAACATTAGAATTGCGAAAATGTCATTGAATTCCTTTTGATCTGGATATTGTCGAAACAATTCCAGGAAGCACTGTGTACTTCATATCTTAAAAATTTTACTGAGGTAGGTAGATATTTAAAATTTACATGCAAGAGTATTTTTACAGCTAGAGTGATCTTAATAAAGTAGGATAAATGCAATTTAATTCGCGTGAGATGTCGGTTGTCACCATTTTTAGATGTGGGTAAATTGAGTGCGTGAACACCCTCGGCGACTTACCAGCGCGATGGTGGGTATCCACTGTCACCTACAAGTTCTGACTCCAATTATTTAAAACACTGAATCGATCAGAAGGTTATTTATTTAAACATCGGATTACAACCAGTTACACGGTAATTACATAGTACGGCTCTATGTGGGGAACTGAGAACTTATCACAACAAAATGTCTATCAGACGGTGGCGGATTTCAGAATCATAAATATACTAACCTGTTCAGAATGCTAAAATCACGGCTGAGAGCGCCGGTCCGACCTCTCGTGTTGTGTCTAGTGTGACCAGTACACAAAAATATACTTTAAGGTGGATGCGTTCACCGTTCCCCACATTACAACCAGTTACACGGTAAGGCTAAAGTTCGGTTTACTGGGCAAATTCCTAAAAATACAAACTAGTTATTTTTATACTAACTATGGGCCGGGGAATACGAATCTGAAAGAATTAGGCGGCGGCAAGCAATATTAACTGAATTATACGACTTTAAAAATTTTTTTGACACCTCTACGAAAATGGCCATTTTGGAAACATTCTGATTCCTAGAAAATCAAACTAGTTATTTTTATACTAACTTTGGGCCGCGGAATCCGAATCTGAAAGAATTAGGCGGCGGCAAGCAATATTCACAGAATTACACGACTTTTAAATTTTCAATAAACACAAGCCATCTTGACAGCATTTTAACACATGAAAACCATAGAAAAAGAATAAAGATGTTACATCACATAAAATTAAGTGTTGCCATTAAGCAGTAATATCAATAACGTAAAATGACATGTTTATAATTTAAGTACTTACTTTTTATAAATTTTACTCACTTTTGTATCACAAACCATGCTACCTAAACCTAGCGTAGCCGCTAAACTACTTGAAAACTGGGATGTTTTTTTAAATTGACGCGAGCAGGCGGTATAAAGGGGCACAAACCATGTTACACAAACCTAGCGTAGCAGCTAAACTACTTGAAAACTGGGATGTTTTTTTAAATTGACGCGAGCAGGCGGTATAAAGGGGCACAAACCATGTTATACAAACCTAGCGTAGCCGCTAAACTACTTGAAAACTGGGATGTTTTTTTAAATTGACGCGAGCAGGCGGTATAAAGGGGCACAAACCATGTTACACAAACCTAGCGTAGCCGCTAAACTACTTGAAAACTGGGATGTTTTTTTAAATTGACGCGAGCAGGCGGTATAAAGGGGCACAAACCATGTTATACAAACCTAGCGTAGCCGCTAAACTACTTGAAAACTGGGATGTTTTTTTAAATTGACGCGAGCAGGCGGTATAAAGGGGCACAAACCATGTTGGGTTAGGTTAGGTTAGATTAGGTTAGGTTAGGTTAGGTTAGGTTAGGTTAGGTTTTATATAATAACATTGATATTGGTGACCGGTCTAGGTAACAACTTTTTAAGACTACGAATTTTCATACTTTTGGTTTAAGAATACGGCCGTTGAGATAGTCATAATTCATCAGGTTAATGTGTTATGTGATGAATTATCATGTGAAGAATTATCGCGTCGGAAAGTTTTACGTTATTGATATAATTAGTTTTTGATTTTGTTTTAGGGATGGCCACACTCAAATTGTTGTTTTTCTATGGTTTTCATGTGTTAAAATGCTTTGAAGAGTGCTTGTGTTTATTGAAAATTTAAAAGTCGTGTAATTCTGTTAATATTGCTTGCCGCCGCCTAATTCTTTCAGATTCGGATTCCGCGGCCCAAAGTTAGTATAAAAATAACTAGTTTGATTTTCTAGGAATCAGAATGTTTCCAAAATGGCCATTTTCGTAGAGGTGTCAAAAAAAATTTTAAAGTCGTATAATTCAGTTAATATTGCTTGCCGCCGCCTAATTCTTTCAGATTCGTATTCCCCGGCCCATAGTTAGTATAAAAATAACTAGTTTGTATTTTTAGGAATTTGCCCAGTAAACCGAATTTTTTCCCACGGTAATTACATAGTACGGCTCTATGTGGGGAACTGAGAACTTATCACAACAAAATGTCTATTAGACGGTGGCGGATTTCAGAATGCTAAAATCACGGCTGAGAGCGCCGGTCCGACCTCTCGTGTTGTGTCTAGTGTGACCAGTACACAAAAATATACTTTAAGGTGGATGCGTTGTGGATGCGGTTTCATTGCAGCATACTTAGAAAATCCCGCTTCGCATAAATAGGTTGTAGAAAACGGAAGTAAAACAATAATAGTTTGTTTTGATAAGTTGGGGCACTCTTCTGACAAATTTGCCACAAATCATTTAAAGGTTGATCTTTTTATTTTGGTTTCAAGTTAGAATCACTAATTAAATCAATTAGATTTTCATTTTCTCTTTACTTATTACTTATTACATACATACTTATTCGCTACGCCTACTGATTTAGCTGTTACGGAAAATAGATTCAGAACCCAGGAATCGCCCTAACTAGTTTTCGGAAAATATTGCAAAATAGTTGTTTTCAAGTTATGCAGGTATTTTTAAAATTCTTTGGAAACCTCTTCATCCACTTTAAAATGTAATTCATTCAAACATTCACGTAAAACAGGAAAACAATCAAAATGATTAAATTGAACAGATGAAATCAAAATCACTATTTTTTTCATTTATAGTTCGATTAATTGCTAACAAGGATGTAGGTAAGACTGGTTGATTTTACATTCTTTTTCCAGGTAAATTCGATATCGTAAAAAATATGGTTGAGTTCCTTGGGAACAGAAATTTCGTGAAACACATGCAGATCCGTTATCTCGTTGTTTTTTTTTCCAAATCACACAGATGTTCGTATTATTGACTCTTACCACAGTATTATAAACCATAGTAATATACTTAAGAGATTTTTTTTTAGTATGTAAAATGAAGATTTACTGCAATATATAAACGGCTCTTTCAACTTCTATAAAGCTTAGTCTCTCTAACTGGAAGGGTCTAGTACCTAACTTAAGAACTAATGTGAAATATTTATATAATAATATTTTTCTTGTGATTTTGATGACATTCAATTAAAACACAATTGACTTTCTCTGTAAAGAAAGAGGAGGTTTATTTTGTTAATCTCACAAGATTTACATAAATAAAAGTATCTAGTAACAAAACAAAGCTGTAAATAAAGAGGAGGTTTATTTTGTCAATCTCACAAGATTTACATAAATAAAAGTAACTAGTAACAAAACAAACCTGTAAGGAAAGAAACGACATTTAATGTTATTAATTGCAATGTCGATCCCTTGATCACAATCACAATAGTAATCACTTTTAATTATTGAAATCAATCTTATCAATTTGCATTATCATGGCCATAGATTATTTTTACTATACTTTCAATTATCCGTAGATTATAAAACATCGAGTCGACTGTTAAGTAGGAACTGAGGCACATACCAGTGACAGTCTACGGTACATACACAATGACGAGTCAAGATCGGCATTGTGTTAAATTAAAGAAAATTATATTTTTCTTTACATTTATACAAATAATAAATTCTTGGGAATAATATCAGTAGTGTTGAAATATGAATATGTGTATTTTATATTAAATGAATTTCTTCCGGCAAATTCTCGCGGAACCCCTACTCAGGTTCGGCGGAACCCTGGTGTTCCGCGGAACACAGTTTGGGAAACCCTGATTTAGTTAGTACCAAAATGAAGTCATTTACCTGAATTGTTTATTTAGTTAATACCAAAATGAAGTCATTTACATGAATTGTTTTCAGGTTTGCACTATTGTGGGTACCTTGGCGATTGTCTGCTGTCCGCTTATCAAGGTAGCTGAAGGTACAGTACTCGATGTAATTAGACGATGGTAAGTTTCATAGACTCCCTCATGTGACCGTGACCGTGACCCTGATGTATCTGTGTGCTGTGTGCTTGTAGGTGACAGCTGCATCATGAAGGGATCACTCGGTGGAGCCTGCACGCGATTTGCAGACTGCCGGGTAGCAATCCTTGCAGCCGCTAGAGGTGTTTTACCACAGGTAAATAGAATTACATCATCACCTTGTTGTCGACAAGTTCTAATTGTTTCATTACATTCCAAGAAGGCACGCCAGGTTTATTTTTTTCCCTTTCATAGACAGAATTATGTTAGATTTCATGCTATTGATTGTTTTTGTTAAATAAAACTGGCCTTCTTGTATTCCAAATCGATGGATTTTAATTAAGATTTAGTAATTTTATTAATAAAATAATTGTTTCATAATATATGTAATACACTGCAAATGTTATTAGATCTACAAATCTGATTTGGCAGGACTTTTGATATATTGTAAGACAGCAGACTGGAACTACTCGTAGTTTTGGGGTTATCTCTATGGGAACTTCCTATTTAATATCATGTTGTGTTGATTTCAGAAATGTGATCCTTATTCCTTTGAGACAGAGGAACAGTTAATTTGCTGCACCGAGCCGTGTCCACCTTTGTCCAAGGCACTAGTATCGCAGCAACGAAGCGGATCAAAGGCGGCTGATTGTGAGTATAAAATACCATGAATTAGTTAATTTATTATTTATATTGGAACAGCTCCTGCTGTATGAGACCCATATCATCAGTAGGTTCGAGGGAGGGGTGAAAACTGCCCGGCCTGACAAAGAAAACATCAATATTTTGTATTTAATTTTTGTTGCTTTTATATCTCAACATAATCTGGATATAGATGAAGGTTAATACATGTCGACGGTCCCGTAGAACAATGTCAGATGTGCAAAATCGTAGTTTTGCAGGAGAGCTGTTCAAAGTTTTTTTTCTGCATTTTTACTCTTTCTGAGAGAAACAAATGTAAAGTTGATGTGATATTTTGCATTAACCCTTATTTATTTATTTGGAAAAATACAGTATACCAGCTTTTTGCAACATTGTTGTAGTTTTTAAGAAAAATCACTTCCGACTTTTTTTTACGGACAAGGAGTTGTCGTATAGAAACATCTGACATTGTTCTACGGACATAGCATGAAACATGTGTGTCGTATATGTATATCCTACTTTATTCTTTGGAATTCAAACATAAGTTTTTGTCGTATTTACAACCTAATTTATTGTATATATTTTTTTTGTTTCTAATATTACCAAAAAAAAGTAAATCTATTTTTTTAGTAATAATTACGTAAAGGAACCCCTTTATAATAAAAGTTATATATAAGAATTTGACACTAAATAAATAAAAACAGGGAAAATAATATATTCAATTTTTTATTTGTTTTTAATCCAACAGATCTGGGAGGATATTTCAATCTCAGATATGACATGAGATATCCACATTATTTAAAGAGAAAAATATAAGAAAAATTAAAAACATAACAGGTTACCTAATCGTACCATAAAATTAAAACATCCGTAGTTTTATTTCTTTTAATCTAGCAGTACTGGGTACTGGGAGGAATGTTCAATCCCAGTCTGTTACATGAGTCAGTTACATAAGTACGACTATCACATTATTTTTTTAAGGAGAAGAAATAAGAAAATATAACAAAAATTAAAACATAATAGGATGGTACCTAACCATAACATAAAATTAAAACATCCGTAGTTTTATTTTTTTTAATCTAGCAGAACTGGGAGGAATATTCAATCCCAGTCTGTTACATGAGTCAGTTACATAAGTACGACTATCACATTATTTAAAAGAGAAGAAATAAGAAAATATAACAAAAATTTAAACATAATAGGGTAGTACCTAATCATAACATAAACTTAAAACATTAATAGTCTAATTTTCGAATTAGAATATTTTTATTAGACCTAAATAAATAATAAAATTATTATTATTCAGAGTCACCATCATTGACACAAATGTTTCCGTATGTTATGGTCTTATAAAATTCATGATATTGTTCAGGAATAATTCCTGAATTGCAAAGACTTAAAAGGTCATTGTATTTATCTTTTTGAATCGGCAAAGGGGTATCATACGCCTTATGAAGTTCGATGTCAATAGCATGAAAATGTCTTGTGGCATTACGAACGATGATAGTCTGAAACTCTTTTCTGAGGTCATATTTATACTCCAGCTGATTGGAATGATCTCCAGAGGTACGAACTTGCTTGACGCAGCTCCATGTCATTTTTTTATTTTGGGTATCTTTAGTCCAATTTTTATTCTTTAACAGTATTTTAAAGTCGTAAAAGTTATCTTGCGACATATCTCGAACTTCGTAGGGATTTTCATCAATTTTTGCCCATCTCACGAGAATCTTCCATTCATTTGGACTATAAATCGTCCTAGGAGCACTTGCTTTTTCGATTACTGCGTGCACACTATCTCCCTCATTTTGAGTGTGGCCCTTTTCTAAAAAGCTGTGTGTAATGGTGATTCCGAATTCTTTAGCTGCATATAAATACAGGCTAAAAACCACTCTATTTCGATTCTGTCCAGGGCAGTTATCAGACCAGAATCTGAATTCTTTAGCCCCCCCTTTCAACTTTTTTTTTAATGAAATCAAGCAAACAACTACTTACTTCATTGGCTCCTCGTTTTGCGATTCCTTCGTGCCACATATAGCAGATCCCGTGTCTCGCTGCCATATCGTAAACAGTGAAATTGTAGGTGGACAATTTTCGTTTATAATAAAAAATACTCGCCTTACCATGAGGACAAGTTAACACCTTTTGAAAATCAAAAGTCGCACATATGATTGACCCATCAGAAGCGATAGCTTTGGCTTTGTCGTTATTTTTTAGGTCCCGGGCAAACTGTTTCTCCTCGCGATGCAAAGTGATGGCTTCTGTCTGCTCATCAGACGGCTGAGACATATTTTTAAATGCATAGCATTGGTCGCATTGATCCTTTTTAGGGATGTGGAAAACTAAAATAAAATTTTGATTAACAATGTCTCTGTATTGTCGTTCGGATGTCGCCTTTTTGGTATATATGTCTGGGTTAAACCATTCAATATACAATTTGAACATCCGAGCAATGCTGAGACTTCCATCTAAATATAACTTTGTCGAATCTTTTCTAATATAATGCGATTCGACCGGCACAAATGATTGTACGTGGTCACACACACTTTTCACCACATCCTCGACAATTATTTTTTTATGATTTTTATGGGCCCCTCTATTGTCTTTCTGAACGTCCATCGATCCGTCATACTTCTTCCAGGCCGTTGTCACTATTCTTTCCCCGACAGAAAGAGTATTTAAAAAGAATATCTTACAGACGTTTTTCTTATCAGATTCCAACGATAACGTTGACTTTTGTGGCAGGAAATATTTGTATGTGTACTGACGGTTAAGTTTTACATCAATAACGAGTGCACGACGTTTCTTCTCCTTTGTTGTATATTTAACAACAAAGCTCCATTGTAGCTGTCTATCACCCAGATTCCAAAATTTTTGTAAAATATCTGATCTTTCTTCAGTAGAAAAATGTGTGAAACATTTCAGCTTACAGGAGCAAGGTGGGCCAAGTACCTTTTCGTCCGTACATTTTCCACGTTTGGTGACGTACTTCTTACCCAGGTTTTTAAGACATTTCCGTTTGATATCTGCCCATTCCGATTGATTTCGGCGGCGTTTTGTATTTATCCTCGTATTAATGCTAGAAGCTGGAGATGATGCATTCGAAGAACAGTTTGGAGAATAATCTATGGGCAAAATAGTATAATCCTCATTGTGTACGCCACAAAAGTTGTCATCGCATAATATGTGGCCATTCACAGGGGATGGTACAGGAGTTTCGTTGAATTCCAGCAATTGCGGCTGTTCATTTTGTCCGTTGGACTCTATGTTCACAGAAACAGAAGAAGGCGAACCGGGAATATCTGAAATAACAACAATATTTTTTAATTCCATCGATTAAAAGTCTCAGAAAATTTACTTTCAAAATTATATAGTTTCAGATACAATTATTGTTTTACTAATTTACCTGACTCAGCAAGCAGCGATGAAAAAACATTTTCAGCCATCAGGTCTGCTGTTTGGCCAATATTAACACTCCGCGGAGGGTCGGATTCAGAAACGCCTAAAATCAAAATATAATTTTCTTTTAATATACTAGCAGCAAATTTTATCTTTTCTCTTTTTTTAATGCGCTTTTTAAACACCTACCTGATTTTTTTTCTGGATCGGACTGAGATTCGGATTGTGGACTATTCAAATCTTTCAACAGATGCTCCATGATGTCTCCAAACTCCTCTTGCATTTTAGCAACCCCATCAGGAAGAGGTGATTCAGGAATCTCTAAAAGGTTTAAAAAAAAAATATACTATATATACATTTATAATTTGAATAATAAGTAAGTAAAGTAAAAAATATTGACCTTCTTCTTCCTGCACCAATGGTGACTGAGACGAATCAAAAGAATTCAAATCTGGATTCATCGTTTTTGTAATATCCGTATTATTTATATTATGATTCCGAGTATCTTCATGACGTGAACAGGGATCTAAAAACATGGAATATGTTAATCTCAAATACTTATTAAATTACATTTTTTTATTGAAATACAAATATGAAAATATCATAATATTATTAAATAATATATATTTACACAGCAGATAAATCTTTAAAAATATATTTTACAGGTGTTTAAGAGGTTTTTATTTGTCGAACAAAGTAGTATTGAAAAAACTTCCCAAGAATAATGTTGAATGTGAACATCTGACACGAGAAAAATTTTAAATGTTCCAAGAACAAAGTCGGATTTTTGTTTCCTGCACACTGCTACTTGACAGATTCCAACAAAAAATGTTAAATGTGCTTTTACGGCGACACATATTTTTTTATCACTTATACATATTTAAGTACCACCTAACAATGATTTAATTAATGTAAACTAAAAACTCTCATTTTAAAGACAAATGATTTATTTTCTGTGATTGTTATCGGTTATGACAATCTGACATTGTTTTTGGGAGGCCCGATAAAGTAATTTAAAATCATAGCAGTTCTGTAGGAAAACAATAAAAACTTACCTATTACAACTTCATTTTCATTCTCATTATCCTGATCTGGATGAATAATGGTATTTGTAATGTCCATTAACTGCTTTATTCGACAATTAATGTTTCTTGACACGTTAGAGCCATGTCCTGGTTCTCGTTTATCTTTGTCGGCACTTTGTTCATTCACTTCAATTGGACACATTTTACTAGGCAAACATTTAAAACGATTATTATATTTTCGAGGCATAGTTAGTTTATACTGCCTTACTAACAAAAGAGCAACAATTTACTTTTATATTGATGTGCACGCACTGATTCTTCACGCACGCCTCTACCGTTCGAACTCTCCGAAGAACTAAGTAGATTCTGACAATCCGACTGTGCGCGCGCACTTCCAATGGCGGACTTGTGACAGCGAACAAAATCAGCTGTGCACTACTGACAATGTTCTCCGGACAGTATGTCACAACTGACTTTGTTTGTTTCAATAACTTCTGAAATAATTAAGATAAAAAAAATCTGAAAACGCAGACTACAAAAGCAAGAAAAGAAATTTAAAATCAGCCTAAAAAACGATTTTTGATTTTTTGCAGATCTGACTTTATTCTACGGGACCGTCGATGTTCATGTGCTCCAATGCAGTTACGCCAACTTTATAGTGCGGTCTGTCGAGCTCCTCTAAATAATATAAAACATAAGCGTGCATTTTTCAGATTTTTTATTTTTCACGAAATTGATAAAGGAGTCTTCTTGGAAAGATTGTCAAACATTTACTAACAGAGCTATTGACCATTTGGTATGCAATCTACTCGTAGTTGTAAAGAATAGTATTTTAGAAGCCCAGTACAAAATGGGACCTGCTGGCGCAATATACAGATGTGTGTGTCAGGCCGAGGCCAGTAACTGAGATATATGCATCATAAAGAATTATTGTTCTCTGCGCCGCACTACTAAAGTCTCCAGTCAAGGAGTGAGCGGTGTTACACTTCTCCTGATACCTCCTGGAATGTCCTAGAGGAAGTTTGCACCAGACCTCGGTGGTCGAGTGGTAAGGCTACGAATCCGGACTAAGCACAGAGGGTTTAAATCCCGCCGTGCAAAAACTAACTTGTGTTGTTTCGCAATTTATTAAATCAATTTTATTAATCTTATAGATATTATAAAGGCGAACGTTTGTATAGATGTGACTTACTCTTTCACGCAATAAATATCGAATAGAATATAAAAATTCTTTCACTAATCGAAAGCTACATTATTAGCGAGTAACATAGGCTATATAATATAATATATTGGTAAGCTCTGGCGTTATGAATTTATTTTACGTTTATTGGCAAAGCGGGTGCTAAGTATGTTTGACGTGGGCTGTCATATTGTTATTTGTTTAGGTTGCTATGGAGATTTATTTGATAGCAAAAATTCAAATATGAGTATTTAGTGTAGAAATATAAAAATAGGTACCAATCTACATTTTGACCTAAGCCAACAGCTATACTAATATTATGAATGTGAAACGGCGCATATATGATTGTTGATTGATTGGGGGAAGAGGAGGGGGGTAGTTCGGGAGGAGCGGGGGGGGGGGGGCGAATATGCGAGCGAAGCCGGGGGCAAAAGCTAGTATAATATAATGGTAAATTTGCAGTAGGTTCCAGAGTGGAAGAAGCTCGCCCTGTTGGAAGATTGCTAGTAAGAATTTAAATCATGCTTCAAATGGCTTTAGCCATGTTTGATAACCAGAATTTCTTTTCGAATTTCCTCTACCCAATCTCTTTCTATTGAAATAACGGCCGAAAAACCTCCTCCCCATATCTTGGCTTCCTTCAGTGGAACAACATTTAAGAAACTGATTATTTTTAACATTTTTTTAATGCGAGTATTGCACCAGAGTTTCATCGACCCTGAGCCAGTGGGACTATGGCATTACCAATTGCAATATGTTGTTAGGCTAAAAGGAGTACGAAGAGAAAGATTTGTGCAAGAAGAAAGCTGAAGTAACTGGCTATTCAGTGCTGGTCACTAATTTCAAGCAAAGTAACATCGCGATTTTGAATCACCATCTTTTACTAAGTTTAATATTAAATACAAATTATTTGTGCACGCCAGTTTGACACCCGCTGCCCGCGACCATTGGATCTGTCGTCGAGACTTTTAACTGCTCGGCCACGGAGGACATCTTATTTGTGATTTGAAATAAAATATTTGACACTCGGTCAATCTCCAGAACACAGTATTAACCAACTAAATGCATTGGAATGTGAAATGTCATTGTAATATATGTCACTATTGGGTAAAGTTGTTTTGGTTGACAGAGGTAACGAAGTCAAGAGGAACTACCTACCTGTCTATACACATCTGCTATATTAGGCTGACAGAGGTAACAAAGCCAAGAGGAACTACCTACCTGTCTATACACATCTGCTGTATTAGGCTGACAGAGGTAACAAAGCCAAGAGGAACTACCTACCTGTCTATACACATCTGCTGTATTAGTCTGACAGAGGTAACAAAGCCAAGAGGAACTACCTACCTGTCTATACACATCTGCTGTATTAGGCTGACAGAGGTAACAAAGCCAAGAGGAACTACCTACCTGTCTATACACATCTGCTGTATTAGGAATATCTTCCACTTTGAATCCACCTTTATGAAGTAGTTAGTCCAGTGAATAAAAAAAACATTAGTTGATTACTTATTTGTGTTTCCTCTACAGACTGCATAGAGCTGGCAGAGCAGATATACCCCTGCCAGAGCACTAGTATCGGCTGGATGCGGCGAGACACCTGTCCAGCCATACCGGACCCTAGTGCAGAGTACGACGATACCCACATGAACTCTACCACAGAGGCCCCGTACTATGTAAGTAACAGACATTATTACGACTGCAGTACCTATGAGATATTAGTAATTAAATAATCCGAATTCATTTTGGAAGGGGGTATGGATACCGCCACCCTGGAAACCATTTATTGGATAACCATAGGTCACCCTAAGTGGTTCGCTACGTTTGGTAATTTAGTAGGGGTGCCTGAATAAGGGTGTGTTCATGGGTGAGGTTTTTCTGGATATGGGGGCGAATGACCTGGACACACCAAACCCTAGATTCCTACTCATGCCTCTTACCTTTTTACTTCCCAGAACTTCATCTCCTTTCTTTCCTTAAAAAGACCCTCCACAGCATTCCCAATGATGACGAGGCCTCCTACGTGAAACTAATGTAAAAAAGACTATGACATCGCCAATTGGGGTTTTTGTGAGGTTGGAGGTAGTGGGAGGGAATGGAGTTATTGAAGAGGAAGTTGGAGAAGTACCGGGTTATTCAGATCTGATCACAAAACATGGCCAAAGCCATTTCAAGCAACTTTTCAATTCTGGATGGTGGTCTTACACCAGGGCGATACTGAGAGTATCTTTCACACTTGTGCCGCAAATATACCGTACATTATTTTAAGTTAGTAAATTGTGAAATAACACAAATCGATCAAAGAAAATCTTCTTGCTAGTTGAGAGACTAACCCCTCGATCACGGAGTCCGTCAATTTGATAATGCTATAGTCCTCTTAATATTGTTTTATGCGTTTAGTTTTTGGTGTAACCTAATATTGGACACCAAGAACTAGGCATTAAGCTTAGCCCTGTTGTCCCTCTCAATATTATTAGATTGCTACACCAAAAATAAACGCAAAAAACCACACTAAGAAAATTAACGCTTGCAACACAATAACACTTTTGCATAAAAACATTTATTAAGAAGCGTAACACCGTCCGAAATTTCGGCTAAAAATGGACGGCATAATATCCCAAAAATAAATGCCATGATAAATTCAAATCGCGATGTAAAAATCATCTTCCTAAGAGCTGCACTCGTACCAGTCACACAACATAATGCATATTACAGATGCAGTAGTCCCACTGGTTCCAGGCAGCTGGAATCTTGTGCGTTAATGATATAAAAAAGTAATAATTCAAGCGTATAAATCAGGTATTACTTTTGGAGCAATTTAAAACAACAGTTTCTCAGGGAATAATATGAAGAGTGTTTGTGTTCCCAGGGACATTGAAGCTTTCACCCACCTATTCCCACCCCGGTATAGGCGACTTATGGTCGCCCCTTCGGAGTTCTCGCAAGACTCTAATTTTTTTGAAAAAAACGACTCTACATTTAAAATATGGAACGATTCTAGAACTTCAATGTCCCCGCATACGTTGTTAGTGGGCGGTATGCAGGCGCGCCTACAGAAATGCACTGTTATGGTCAGTTCTACAATTCTAAAGCCCATGAGTAACTCACCGCAAAGCGGTAAGCCTCATGGACAGTCAAACAGGGTGTTAGTGACTAGGCTAGGGCTGTAAAAAATACATAAGAGAACAAGAAAACAAAGTAAGTAAAACCGTCATGAGTGGGAAGTTCATGACGGCGACGGACCACACAACAGTCCTGCAGGCAACACCGTGCTCTGTCCATGTAAAAGAAAAACAAAAAAGTAAAGAAGTATATACAATGAGGAGCTGGTGAAACCAAAATTCAGCCACCGGCAGTCCCCTTAACAGTGAAGGGGGCTGATTGTTAGGCCTCCCGACAACCGGCAGCGTCGTCCGTAAGCCAGCTACCCGGTGGTGCCTAGACGATAAGTAAATGGAAATCCAAAGAAGACCCTAGGAAGAGAAGCGTCGGGTCGCTGGAGGCGGGACGGACAGCTTTCGGATGGCGTTTAGCCCTCTCCTCAGCCTCTTCATGTCATGGGGGGTGGCACGGGGCCAAAAGCAGCCCCACCAGAACCATAAGAACGACAAGTCACGTACACAGGGACATGTTCTAGTCCAACCCCTTAAATGGGGAGAAGGACGATACAACACAAGCAACGGAGTTCAGTACTCGCACGTTGTCACAGACTGAAAAGAAAAATATATAAAAAACACAGAAGTTGAACGAATATATAGAAAAAAAGAAGAAAACCAAAGGCGTGAAAAAAAATAGAACTAAATATTGTACAGTCGACATAAGCGCTTATGTACGCCTATGTAACTGGACCCAAAGTCTAAATTGGAAAAGAATATACAAACAAAGAAATACATATATACAGTAGTAGATGATAATACAAAAGATGTAAAAAGAGAAGTAATCAATGTAAAATATAAAAAGTACAACATAAAATTTAGTTGCATAGGAAATAAAAAAAATAAATAAAATAAAAAAAGAGAACCTACTTATTAGCCATAAGACATAAAAATGTATAAATAAAAACAAGAAAACAAGATAAAATAAAACTGTACATCCTGGGCAAATAATAGAGTAAAAATCATAGAGTAAACCGTGGTAATCAGGAACAAGTACACCTGGTTTCAAAAAAATTCAACTAATCAGCGACTCTAAGCTCAGGCCATCTCTCAACCCAGACCCTTGCAAATTTCTTCAAACACTCGAAATTCCTCTTGTTCGACACCAGGTCAGTATTCCATACTGGTCTGATAGGTACGTCCAAACCATCGAGCAGTTCCTCTCTCGCATCCGTCAAAATCTCGCAATGCCACAGAATGTGCTCGGCTGACTGGTTTGCAGATCCGCATGCGCAGTTGGGGTGGGGTGACAGGGCGAGGGTGTGAAGCCTCCCCCTGAATTCCCCATGCCCGGACAGGAGCTGGGTGATGTGGTGGTCCAGTTGTAGATAAGCCCCTTCCATTCTGACTTTAACTGATGGGAAGAAGGAGAAAGTCCATCTTCCCATATTCGATCTATCCCACCGGAGCTGCCACTCTTGGAGCGACAGATCCCTCATTTGCCGGAGCAGTCCAGGGAGAGTCCCCGGCCCGCCTGGAGTGAGAACAACGCCTAGGTGAGTGGCCGGGGTTCCTCT
Source organism: Limnephilus lunatus (assembly GCA_917563855.2). NCBI lineage: Eukaryota > Metazoa > Arthropoda > Insecta > Trichoptera > Limnephilidae > Limnephilus > Limnephilus lunatus. Next base: position 23,503,413 of record OU830595.1, on the reverse strand, counting down.
GGTTAATCTCTGCTTAGTGAGCACTTCCCTGATTTCCAGATCGATTGGCAAAATGCCAGCCAAAACAGGCAAAGCGTCCGAAGCAACGGTTCTATACGCCCCGGATAGTGCCAGCAAGGGAGTTCGTTGGCCCCGCTTGAGAGCCAGGAGTATAAGCGAGTTATCCAGGCGGTGCTCCCAAACAGACGCAGCATACGAAACTTGCGCCACGTATACGCATCTGTACAGAACACGCAAAGCCGGACTCCGCAATCCCCACTCAGCTGTGGAGAGTCTCCTAAGCTTAAAGAAGAGGGCCTGAGCCTTGCTGGATACATCCTTGACGTGAGCCAGAAAGGAGGACGATCGATCTAGTGTGACACCTAAATATTTTACAGTTTCACGAAATTGAACAGTAGAGTCCCCCATTTTGATGACGGGATTTCTTTTTCTACTGAGAAAGCCCTTCATCAGGAGGCCCTGGGTCTTCTGGGGAGCGAATGTCATCTTGTTTCTTTTTCCCCAATCGAGGAACATGTTCAAACCTTCACTGCCTTTGCTCTCAACTTCCTTTCTGCTGTCCCCAGCGACCAGATACGTCTTATCATCCGCGTAGTCGACAGAGATACATCCTTCAGGCAAGGGTAACCTGGAGGAGTCGTCAAAGTGAATCTTCCACAGGTCAGGTCCAAGGATGGAGCCCTGCGGGCATCCCATAGTTGCTTCCCTCTCGAGTAGAAAATCGCCAAAACAAATTGTTATGGTGCGATCCGAAAGGTAGTCATCGATGGCCTGGAACAGAAGTTTGGAACACTGCCTGTTTTTCACCTTTGTACGTATCATGTCCCACCACGCGAAGTCGAAGGCACCAGTTATATCGAGGAAGATTGCAACTACATACCTCTTTGGACAAGCCTTCACCCAATCAAGCACATACGACAGGGCGTGCACCGTGGATCTACCGGGGACGAAGCCGAACTGAAGGTCACTTGCCGGTGACAGGGTTCGCCGAAGTCGCTCTCGTATCAGTTTTTCCAGGATTTTGCCAAGTACAGGGAGGAGGGTAATTGGCCGGTACGCCTTGATGTCGGTCAGTGGTTTTCCGTTCCCCTTTGGTATGATCCGGAGCACGCCGCGCTTCCACTCGGAGGGGAAAACTCCTCTCCTCAGGCACGTATCCATCACTTGGAAGAGCTCTTCCTTAGCGTGGACCCAGACTTGCTTCGCAATCACGCCATTGAGCCTATCATGCCCTGGTGCCTTCTTAGGACCCAATCCCTTAATTATCACTTCAATTTCCGCTTTAGTGACTCTAGTGGAGTTATCCTCTTGGGCAAGGTCCCTAGGTGGTAGCCGCGACAGATTCCTTATCTGTTTATGGTGGTCACTTTCCCCAACTACTGAGTCTAAAGGAACTAACTCGCCCAGAAGTGTCTTGAGAGTGGAGGCCACGTCCACAGTCTCAGCGTTCCTCCCATCTGTTTTCCCAATTACTGTTGACAAAAACCGGTCAGATCCTTTTCCGGATTTTTCAAGTGCGCTGTGGATATCCCACGGGTTGGCGTTACCCACGTCTTTAACCCAATTATGCCAAGCAGCTCGTTTCGCTAGAAGGACGGCCCGTTTGAAGGCCGACCTGGCAGACCTCAGGTTCGCCTGAAGCGCAACTGTCTCCTCCTCCGTGCAGTTGCCACTCCTGGACAACCCAAGCGCCCTGTAGGCCCTCTTGAAGGCCCCCTTAAGCGAAGTCAGCTCAGGTGACCACCACGGCGTTCTAATACTCGTCTTCGGGTTTGATCTTCCCAAAGACGAGTTGGCAGCAGATACAACTGCCCTATTGAAGAAGTTCCCCAAATTGTCCGGATCAGTAGCTGCTACGTGTTGAAAATCCCTTAACGTATCTCGTAGCGCTTCCCCAAAGTTATCCCAATTCGCCCTAGTGGTGTTGAAATTCCAGGAGGATCTTGGAGCTTCTGTTTTCTTTACACCAACCGTATATGTGATTAATCTATGATCCGAGTTTATGGCGCACTCATGGACTGTCCACTTTGAAATCCTGGTCGCAACAGATCCAGAGCAAAGAGTTAGATCAATGTTGCTCTCACCATGTATGTTTGAAAAGGTAAAAAAAGAACTCTGTTCATTGATAATGCTAAGACCTTGCGCCGCAATCAGGTCCTCGACGGCGTCTGAACGTTCCGTCCTACAGTCACTAGTGTCAAACCATAATGGTGAGCGTGCATTAAAGTCACCTCCGATAACTATGTTACGGCCTTTAAGCGCGTTGAGCGCGCGCGTCAGACTCAGGATGTGGGGTCCTACCGGGTTCCCATATTTAAAATAAACTGAGATCAAAAAGATCTCAGTATCGCCAAATCTGATACATACACAGGTTTGGAACTCATCAGAAAGACCAGCCAGGAGGAGGGGACTGATCAACGAGGTGTTGACCAGGACTCCCGCCCCCGGCGAGTGGCCCACTTCGAGAACCGCGCCCGGAAAATTAATGGGGGTCTTACCTTTCCAGGTGTATTGTTCCTGAATGAGCATGATATCAATTTTGTGGTCAGACATGACCTTCAGCACCTCCAGCGTGGCCATCCGGGATCTCTGAAGGTTGACCTGACCTAGGTAAAGGGGATTAAGAGGAGCCATAGTCCGTTAAGCGAAAGGCAGCTTCAATAGCAGCCTTTTGGGCCGGACAATCTCTGTCACCCGTCGGATGATCTGCACGTTTCTTGAATCTGGTACAGGTGGCACAGACAGCGGGTTGCGCTTTCTTGGGGCAATCCTCAAAAGAGTGACCCACAGCGGCGCAGTGGCGACACGATTCTTTTTCTTGAGCACAGCTCTTACTAATATGCCCGTACTGATGGCACTTGTAACATCTCGTCGCCCCTGTGAAATCCCGCGTCCGGCAGGCATTCCACCCGAGGAAGCACATCCCGCTGTCGATTAGTACCTTCCTGGCTGCCGGGTGGCAGGTCAGGACCATATTCATCGTTGGGGTATCTCTCTTCCCAAAAAGGGAGACGCGCCTCATGGTGCGAAGATGATCTTCTTTCGTCAGGGTAGTGTGCCCTTCCAGGTTGTTGTCGTAAATTTCACCGAACAGAGCTTGGTCAGCAGTCGGGTCTCCTTTGGGAACATTGTACACTACAATTTTGGGCAGGCGTCCAAGGGGGTTGACTATCTTAAATCCACCTGCAGACAGTTTTGAGCCGGCCTTCATAATGTTATCTAGGTCCTTCTTCCCTTTGGCCTGTAGGGCCATGCCAGCGCCTTTGATTTTTCGAATTCTAACCAGTTGAAAGTCATCAACTCTGGGATTAATGATTTTCTCAAGGTTTTTCTGGGTATCTTCGGAGGTTTTGCCCTCGGGAATCTCTGGGTACACTAAAACCGTTAATGGTTTGGGAGGAATGGGGCGCTCGTACCCGTTGATTACAACCTTCTTAGAGTTAGGGAGGTCAGGGAAGTGAGTAACAGCCGACGCATACGAACGAGGACGAGCTGAGGCGGTCGCAGTGGTAGGGCGCTCCTTCATGACTATATCCAGTTTTTCGTTCATAATGCCTTGGGCATGTAACAAATCCTCGATAGTGGTATTTTTAGTAGTCGCCGTGTTTAGTTCCAGCATGAGGTGAGTTATATCAGTCATTAGATCATCCAGGATGTCGTTAAGTGAGCTCTTGTCCGTTTTGTTAAGTCTGTTGGAACCGTCCATGATGATGGTCCTAATCTTGTGGCATTTCAGCATTGCAGGAATAACTTTGTTTTGGCACTGGTTTGGAGAATCGCTAATTCTTTGTCTCTTCTTACTACCCTCGTTGGGGGAGATCTGCAGAGTAGTGGTAATGGATTCGCCACTATGACCAGGTTTAGAACTAGGGATGGGCCTGTTGTCAGTGTCCGAATCTGTGTCGCTACCTATGTTCTCAATGGCTGGTTGGTCAGCCCTGGTTGGTTTTCTACCTTTCTTCACCTTTTTGGCAGTCAAGTCCTTCTCATGGGCTTTCAGATCTCTCTGAAGGGCCTCAATTTGCGACATAATCGTCGTTATCTTCGGATCCAAGGGTCGCACGCGGTTGGGACCCACTCCATCGGACTCCCCAGACGAAACTGGGTCCGGATCCATCTTTAACTAATTTTCCCCACAAATAGGGAAAATCCCAAAAATTTCCCCGAAAATGGGGAAAAATGTGGGGAAAAAATATAAAAAATTGGGGGGGGGGATTTTTGGGTGGGTGCGGGGGGGGGTACACTAAACTGGGGGGGGGGGGGGGGGTAGCCACACAATGCCCTTAGGGCTCTTGGTTACGGACAGACAAGTCCAACTGCTGTCGAATGTGCAGCAAATCAATATGGTGTCAGAACTCACTGAATATATGTCGGATAAACTCGAGCCGGGTATCACTAGACGCGGAATTTGATTCCGCGTCGAATGGCGTAGGTTTTCAAGCAATAAAGTTGTGTTGTATCACAAAAAATCACAAAAAACACACTTTTTTTCACATAAAACTAGAAATCTTCATCAGATGGTCGTCTTTTCGAGAAACAAATGCAACCAGTCCACCAACGGCACTAAAGGACACACAATAGAAGTTTTTAATGTTGGGGGATATATACTCAACCACCCTTGCGGGGTAAAAGTTTGGAAATTTTCACAAAAATGACGAAAAGTAGCTTAGAACATAAAAGTTTGGTAAAATAAAAACTATGGGCGTGTAGCCCTTATAGAGGCGCACACAAATATAGTCTTAAAATTAGGGGGATGTATCAACATCCGCCCTTAACGGCGAGAACTGTGAGTTTTGGCACAAAAACTATAAAAAGTATCTTAAAAAACTAAAATTTTAACACAACAAAACTGTGGGCAGATAGCCCTTGCGACGGCGGAGCCGATGGTGCAAAAATTTTTCACGAATTCAACCGATTACTATTTTTAAAGAGTAAAAAACGCGGAGCGATTAAATTAGATGTTTCCACCGTGGCGGCGAGAAATGAACTGGTGAAATGTTCCCAGGGACAGTTAGGAACTGCCGAGGAAGGCCACATCACCTGGCGGGACGTGGTGATCCTACTGAGTGACAGGTGGCTGGTGACTACTGCACGCGCTGCTGGGTGAGTTTATTGTTTTATTAATTACTAGCTGGTTCCCGGCATGCGTTGCTATGCCATTAAAAGAAATAAATTGTTTGTCCCTAAATGTTTAGCGTTAATATATAAATAAATAAATGGATGTTCTCATGCGTCCCTTTTCCTTCCTGCGTCCCCCTTCCATCCTTTTGACATTGACTCCCCTCCCGTACGGCCCGTATCCCAGTGACGCCTATATCGCATAAGATGTTGCCTAGCTAGCCGAGCGGGGTGACCGGCGACCACGCAATTTTTTTCTAATACTTACATTTTTAAACTCGTGATATCTTTCTAATGGGATGACCGAATTGTATAATTCAAAAAGTTATATAAAGGTATTGAAGCAGTCTTGAATATAAAGTAATTTATTTTGATAAGATTAATACCAAGATACAAATAAAGAGCCTTTTCTACAGGCGGCATTTCAATTAAATTTTTAAAATATTAAAATAAAAGAACACTTTTTGTGGCATAACTATAATATTTAGACATACGCTGTTGCGACTCATTTTGTAAATAATGATGTGTTCTGCAAAGTCGTGCTACATTATTTTATTCTATCATCAATAGTTTTCGCAGCGCACGCGATACAAAGAATATTTTAGCTATTTTTTTACACCTTGGGTTACATTATGGGAGTTTTAGTAAGGATCCTTAATTTTTTTGAAAATATAATATATCCTATGTCACCCGGGGATAGTGTTGCTTCCCACCAGTGTAAGAATTTTTCAAATCGGTTCATTAGTTTCGGAGCCTATTCAATGCAAACAAACAAACAAACAAACAAACAAATCTTTTTTTTTTATTTTTTTTTTTTTTTTTATTTTTTTTTTTTTTTTTTTTTATTAGGTTTGTCAACAGTGATTTACATGAAAGCTTTCACAGATACAATTACACTGAACCATGGTTGATGCTATCACTAATTAAAGACAAACACAACATTGATAACATAATACTTACATATATATACAATCATTCACACACACATACCATATATTACAAAATTTTGAAACAAGTTTTTAGAACAATAATATTATAATATAAGTTTAAAGGTTTAGTTTATAAGTTTATATAACAATATAAAAATGAGCTTTAAATCTTGTTAATAGACGATTTGAAGTTGGCCAATGTTGACATTGTCAAATTAATTGAATGTTTTTTATAAGCCTCATTAAAATTACGGCACATTCTTGATAAAGCTGAGTCATACCCCAGCTTAGTTCGATATTTTTTAATATTTAACGGAACATGATTTACAAGTCGTGAACCAATTCTAGGAACAGTGAACCTGATTTGATGAAGTAGAAAAGGGCAGTTTATTAAACCATTAACAATTTTGAAAAGAAAATTTAACCCTTTATAGGTCATAAGCTAAAAACGGATAGTTTTGAGACCTGCAACAATAAGGTCTATATTTCTTTATGTTTACAAGTTATAATCACTCTTATGGGTTGTAATCATTCTAAGATAATGGACAGAGGTCTTGAATCGAACCAACCGCCCCGAAGTTCGCATATGTTGAGTAAATTTATGAAAATCGCGTCCTGGTCAGTTTCAAGACCTGCGTCCATTTAGCAACACGACGGCTGTCAGTTTTACAAGAACACTTATTTTTATGTTATTGTTTCTCGAACATTGAGAGTTATTTATGAAAACAAAGTAACCACATTTGTAATATACACAATACTTTATAGTTTTTTGTATTTTGATTAAAAAATGTATGTGGAATAATCAAGTTAAGTCAAATTATTTAGCGTCATGTCTAAAATCTAAGCTCAAAAGCTAAAATGTGGGCCCTTTTTGATTACTATATTACAGATACTGCAAATAATTTCTTAACCACATACCATTTAATTTTGTATGATAATATTGTGTTCTTTTACAAATAATAATTATTTTTTCTGGATATTTTCCCGCCATCGAGTTTTTTGATGATATGTGTCATCCTTCATAAAACGATTTTCGTAAAAATTTCCGATCAAAATTATTGTTTTTGTTTTCATTCAAACTGTAATAATTATTTGAAATAGATATATCAAACTGAAGTAGAATGGTTATGGAATGTTATATAAGTAAAAAAAATATATTGCAGCACAAAAGAAAGTTTTTAGTTGAATTTAGGATGGAAAATAAGAGTGGCGGAGGTTTTAGTGTGAAAGACCTAGAAGACGGATGCATTCCTATAACTAATTGAGGGAATAAAGGAGGACCAAACAGAGAATTCGGAGGATGGAAGAGACTCCAATCCCGAAGATGAGATTTCCCAGGTTTTATCAAGTCCTCGGGATTCAGTTCCTAGGAGCGCTGCTAAGAATAATTTCGATTCTAATCCTGTCAATGCGGTTTCGGACCCTACTTATATTGAAAGGATTATGGAAGCTGATTGTTCTTCAGATGAAGAATCACCAGAAGTTACTCCTTCTCCCAGTGCGACCTTTTTTATATGAATACCGCACAAGAGTCCCAACTGCTCCCGTCTGGAGCCAGTGAGACTATGGCATCCCCAATTGGGGTATGTTGTGAGGCTGAAAGTAGTGGGGTTGGGAAGGAAATAGGAAAGAGGAAGGTGGGGAAGTACCTGGCTATTCAGATCTGATCACCAAACATGGCTAAAGCCATTTCAAGCAACGACTTACTATAAATGGCGGAAACGAAGGCATCATCATAGGGAAACATTGAAGACGTTGGATAAAGAAAAAAAACCTATTACACATCTTCACTTCCGAAACCAATTGGCTGATCAGTTGATAGGATCTTTTACTTCAAGAAAAAAGATTGGTCGTCCTGAAAAGAAGTACGAAGTCGGTAGCATGCAACATTTGCAAAGTAGCTCTTTACATACCGTGTTTTATGCCGACCCATTTATCTGATCAAAAGAAGAAGTCTTTGAGGCCTTAGAACTGTATATTATATTTGAAAATCTTCTATAAAATTATCAAAACACTTATTCTCCTGTAAGGCAAATAATTAAAAGTATGTTTTTCCTTACCAATCTGTCTTTTTGTAATGAAAAACAAAATTTTAAGACCAATTTTTTTTTTTTACCTAAATGGACACCGGTCAGAAAAAAGACCGCTGGAAAATCGAAAATTTCAAAAAGACTAAGTATAAAAAAATTTAAAAAAAGTTTTTTCTGTTCATCAAAAGGAATATAGAAAATATAAATAAAACCATTAAGGGCGTATCGTTAAAAAAAAAAGTTGTCCTATAAAGGGTTAAATCTGTATTTAGTCTTCTCTGTTCAAGGGTGCGTACATTGTAGAATTTTAGTCTATCGGTGTAGTGAGGAAGTGATCGAGCTCGCTTATCGGTATACGCTAGGTGGTACATAAAATGTTTTTGAACTCGCTCTATTCGCTGAATATGAACTTTGTAGGTTGGACTCCATACAGCACTTGCGTACTCCAACACGTTGCGGGTGAAGGAATTGTACAGCGTTATTTTTGATATAGGATTTTGAAAATGTTTACTCTTTCGTTTGATAAATCCTAGCATTTTCAAGGATCTAGAAATGATGTTGTCGATATGAGGTGTGAAAGTAAGTTTTTTATCAAATAATACGCCTAGGTCCCGAATGGTTGCGACTTTCTGGAGTTTAGTACCGTCGATAAAGTATTGAGTTGGAATAGGATTGTGTTTACGTGTAAAAGTTATGTGAACACATTTTAAAGAATTTAGAAACATTCTATTGTTGTTGCACCACTTTGAAACTCTGTTAATATCATTTTGGAGAAGTATTGAGTCTAGTGATGTATGAATAATTTTGAATATCTTACAATCATCAGCAAACAACAAAATTTCAGAATCCAAAATAACATTGCACAAGTCATTTATAAAAACAAGAAATAAGATTGGGCCCAAATGGGACCCTTGCGGCACTCCAGATGGCACTTCTAATCCTCTTGACTCATAGCCATCAAATACTACTCTTTGAATGCGGTCAGTTAGATAGGAGTAAAACCAGTTTAGCAAGGTACCATGAACACCCATTTGTTTGAGTTTACGAATTAATAATCTGTGATTTACTTTATCGAAGGCCTTACTAAAATCTGTGTAGATTGTGTCTATCTGTTGACCTCTATCGACAGCTTCGGTTAAGGTATTGACATAGCAAAGTAAATTAGAGGATGTTGATTTCTGGGAGAGAAAACCATGCTGTTTTGGAGTTATAAGATTTTTGAGATGATAATTTAGATATGGACAAATTAATTTTTCGAAAATTTTTGCAAACGAACAGAGAATAGAGATGGGTCTATAGTTTGTGACTTCGTGAAGGTCTCCGCTTTTAGGTATTGGTACAATATTAGCCTGTTTCCATCTTGTTGGGAAAATGGATGAAGACAATGATTTTCTGTAAATGATAGTCAGAGGGAGTGCGAGACTGTGTGCACATTTTTTTATTAGGAGTGGCGGAATTTTGTCGGGGCCAGGGCCTTTGCTCTGGTCAAGGTTTAGCATTTCTCTTTTTACATCGTGTACACTAATGTTTACTGTGTGCAGAGAGCTGTTCGAATGGTCTATTGATTCAGATTGAGGTTGAGTCTCTTCGTTGCTTCTAATGTCATCTTTCTCATACACTGATGAAAAATGTTGAGCAAATAGTTCGCTGCTTTCCTCGCCGTTTGACGACTTTTTTTCTCCAAACGTCATGTTTTGGGGGATAGTACTTATGTTTTGTTTCTTGTGTTTGACAAATCTCCAAAAAGCTTTAACGTTATTATGATTAACCAGACACGATTCGATTTGTTCAATGTGTTTAAAGTAGCAATTACTAATGAGTTTGGAACAACGAGTGCGTAAGAGTTCGTAAGAGTTTTTATCACGTGGATTCTTATATTTTTTATAGAGAATTCGAAATTTATTTTTTTCTTTTAGTAATTTAACTAAGTCTGGTGAGTACCAGATGGGATGCTGCCTGTTACGATTTACAAATTTGTTTACGCATTTCTCAATTATACGATACATATGAGTGTAAAATAAAGAAACCATATCGTCTACCGGCATGAAATCAGGTAAAAGTAGTGCCCAATCCAGTTCTTGTAATTCCTGATTGAATTGAACGTAATCATTCTTATTAAAATCATATTTAAGTAAGTTTTTATTCTTTAGCATTTTTGTTAATTTGAAATCAAAACTATATTCAATCTCTAAAGGTGGATGGTGTTTATCAATGCGACTTAGGATTTCGGTACTTTGCCTGACTTGTATTGTTTGTGAATTAGATAGAACGAGATCTAAGATTCTACAGTTACTATTTGCAATGCCATTGAATTGATTGAGGTTATTTAGGGCAAGAAAGTTTACAAGATGGTTACCAATGTCAGTATTATAATTTTCTGGAGATAGGGAATGAGTCTGGTTGGGTTCATTGTGGGTCCAACCAATGCTTCCCAGGTTGAAATCTCCTAAAATTAACGTATTTGATTCACCAACTGCTTCCATAGCATTGCCAATTTTTTTTTAAAGATATTCAAAATTATCAACAAGCAACGGGGGAGGTATATAAACAGCACACATGTAGAGACATCTCGTTAGTTTGTTCTGGCTGAATTTGATGGTCACCCATAAGTCTTCCAAGGTACTTTCCCAATGCTTACAGCGGTTAGTTTGATATTCTCGTAAAACGGCTATTAATACACCCCCTCCGTCACTTTTGTGGTTAGAAGAACTGCTACGGTCCCTTCTAAAAACATTATAACGCAAGCCAAAAATTTCAGCATCAGAAATAGAGTCGTTCAACCATGTTTCTGTTAGAATAATAATATCAAAATTGTTATTAAGTATTTCTAAGTAAACTTCATTAAGTTTTGTTCTTAAACCCCTGACATTCTGGTAATAAATTCTTAGGTTATCCATCTCAGTTTACATAATTCACAGATAATGCACAATTTGAAATTTAGACAAAGATAGGTAGGGAATCAGATAAGCGAAGCCAATGAGTCCTGGTTGCGGATCACCACCACATGCGCCGAGTTTTCGTCTTTGCGAGCGAGGATTCTACCATTTCGGATCCACACGAATTTGTAATTGACTTCTTTCGCCCTAATCCTCGTGGCAGCATGCAAGGCCTTGTTTGCTGGTGTGAGATTTTCGCTGACGTATACCGGCGATTTGATATCGTCGATGCCTAAATGAGTCGAATTTAGCTTGGAGTTCTTGTTTTTCTTGTTGAAGCTGACGACTGCAGCCAGGACTTCATCTCTTGCCCTCACGCTCGGGAGCTTCACGATTATTGTTTTTGGCCTTCTGGAATCTGGTTTAATCTTGGAGACTCGATGGATGTTAAGAATTTCCGATTCGGCAATGGGGCGGGAAATCACGGTCCCAAGTTGTTTTATTATCGATATTAAATTCTCCGATTTGTGTTCTGGTACGCATTGGATCTCAACATTTGTTTCCCTGGCGGTCTGCTCCATGTGGGACACGCGCGCGTTAAGGTCGCGCACTACTGTATTTAGCTTGATATTCTCTGCTTGCAAATTTTTTATTGTGCTGAAGGACTCGGTTAGCATTTTTTTAAGTTCGTCGTATTCGGCTGAAATGAAGCCGATGGAATCTTTTATGTCTGGAAGAATATTTAATTTGTTTTTGATTGTGTCGTTCATCTCTCTAAACTTTTTGTCAATGTAAATTATGATTTTATTTTCGTCTTCTTCAGCGTCGCTAGATGTCGTTAGTTTCTTCTGCATATTCCTCTGTCTACTCATATTTATAAATAAAATTCAATTTTATTTATAAATATCTTACCTCTTTATATAGTGTCTTAGATAAATTGAACTCGTCTTGTAATTAACAATCAAAGTGATGAATGTAAATGAGTATATTTTAATAAGTTTAACAACTGACCCCTTTTTAATTCTGTGTTAGAGTTGAGAAAGGTTTGAGTCACCTGTTTGGAGAAATGTTGTAGATTTTTTTAATGAATTCGATATATCGATCATTAAGTTGATTAGTCAGACATCTCCAAATACTATGTTTTGAGTTAATGAGGGAAGCAATATTTGAATCCTCACCATAAATCAAATATTATTTACATGTTTCTGCGTTTTGTATATTAAATATACCATAAAATAATAACGGGAGGCGAAACGGTGTGTTACATTAGCATGACATTTTGAAATATCTACTAGTGGCCACTTCACTTAAGGTTTTAGGACATTATATTGATGTGGTGGTGTTTATGAGTAATCTGAGTATTGTACCAGATAGAGGGTGCACGCCTACATATAACTGCAAACTCAACTCTAATTTGGATTTATCGGAGATGTCTGACTAATCAACTGGATGATCTATTTTAACAAATCTACTGAAAAGGTTCTAACATATTTACTTGAAACAATCTAATTAGAAACTCTTAATTTCAGAAATGAAATATTTCCTCATTTTTGGATGCGGGTATAGGTACCGCCGCCCCGGGAACCATTTATATTTATTTATAGAATAACCAATACATTTGCCATTGGTCACCCAAGTGATTCGCTACGTTTGGTGATCTAGCAGGGGTCACCTGCACCTCAGTTGGAGGGATGGATTCATCCATTAACCTCCAGATTCCTACCCACCCCTCGTACCTATTTCCGACCCAAAACTTCCTCTTCTTCATTTCCTTAAAAATACCCTCCACACAGCATCCCCTAAGATTACATACGCCCTGAGGGAAATTATTTTCCTCAGGGCCTCCTGTATGGAGCTAATGTAAATTTTTTTGCTTAAAACGGCGTTATTCTTTGCTGGTCAAAGTGATCAGATCTGAATAGGCAGGTACTTCCCAACATTCCTCTTTCCCACATCCTTCCTCTTATCACTCCTTTCAGCATCTCACTGCTATTGTGCGGCAAGAACAGAAAAAAGTGTTTTCAATTCAATTCAATTCAATTTATTTATTCTTTTAAAAACATTACAAAATTAAATATTTTAATGTGTTTTTAAAGTACGATTGTAAGAGTATTACATTAAACATAAATATAAATATAAAACAAATGGTAGGCCAAAACTATACAAGCATTAATAGAGCTTGCCTTTTAAAAGCAGCTTCACTAACGCTAAATATGTCGATATCCGAATTAATTCTGTTCAACAGCAAGATTGCTCTCCCGATCGGCATGACCATTGGCAAGTTAATCCTGCAAGCCGGAAGATAGAAGTCTATGCTGTCGGTGGCGAAGATAACCATCGGGAACATAGAAGTGAATGCTCTCCAAGATAGATGTATTTTCAAACCATCCACGAATCAATCTGAAGAAATGCGTAGCAATGTGTACATCCCTTCTGACCCGTAGATGGTTCATTCCTAGCATACCCGAAAGAAAGTCGGTAGGATAGAGCCACAGGTAATAGCCATACTCCCTCATGTACAAAAATCTCAGAAATTTTTTCTGAACTCTCTCCAACATGAGGGAATATTTTACTTGGTGTGGACTCCAAATCACCGACCCACTCTCAAGTCTACTCCTTACTAAGGAATTACATAGGATTATGAGAACACGGGTGTCTCTAAAATTTCTTGCAGTACGCAGAACAAAACCCATCATTCTCAATGAAGTGCTACAAGCCATCTGAATATGAGTATGAAATGTCAGCCTACTATCAAACATAATTCCAAGGTCCTTCATGGTGGAGACACGTTTTAGACTTCGGGCGTCCATCGTATACCGGTAATACCATGTATGACACGCCCTAGTGAATGACAAAATTAAACATTTAGATAAATTGAACTCAATCCGATTTCTTTTACTCCAGTCAATAATTCCATCAATATCTGACTGGAGTCGATTGCAGTCTTCTGGGGTTAGTATTTCTAAGAATAGTTTCAGGTCATCAGCAAAAAGAAGAAACCTGGAGTGCAGAATTACTTCTGAGATATCATTAATAAATATTGAAAAAAGGAATGGGCCTAAATTAGAACCTTGGGGTACTCCTGATCGTACAAAAAATAGAATATACTGGAATAGTCCATGAGATACAAACTGTTTCCTGTTTGCAAGATAGCTAGCAAAAAAGATGAGAAGTCGCATGGAGAATCCTATTTCAGCCAGTTTATTGAGTAAGACGTCGTGATTAACTCTATCGAAGGCCTTTGAAAAGTCGTTATAAGAACAATCTACCTGATAGCCTTTATCTAAAGATTTTGATACATAACCAGTAAACACTAATAAGTTGGTTTTTAATAAGATAGTTTTGCTACCGGCCTAAAATTTTCTACAGAAGTCTTTATACCGCTTTTATAAATCGGACAAATCTTCGAAATTTTCCAGGAATTAGGAAATACACCGGTTTCTAAAGAAAGGTTAAACATGAAACTTAGTGGCTTTTTTAAAAACTCAGAATTCTTCTTCTTTATGTGCCTTATCAGGTCCCCCCGACGTTGGCGATCACTCTTGAAAATGTCTCTCTGTCTTGCGCTGCCCGGAATAGCTCCTCCACACTTCTAATGCCGGTCCACTCTCGTATCTTTCGCAGCCAAGACATTTGTCTCCTACCAGGCCCTCGGCGACCCTCTATCTTGCCTTTCAAAAGAAGAATACAGGAAGAAAATCTGGACCAAGTGAATGTGTATTTTTCATTTTTCTAATTGAAATTTCTATATCTGATTCATCAATTTGATCAATATCGATATTCTGGGCACCTTTTATATTCAACTTGGCAGCAATATTAGTATTTAGTAATGGAGACTCATTACTATAAACGGATTGGAAGTGTGTTGCAAAAGCGTTAGCTACATCTATTCCCCGAACTTCCTGATCACGATGCGTCATGGTGTCTTGAATGCCACAATCTTTCCTTAGCGATTTGACGTAGTCCCAAAACATGTTGGGATCATGCTTGATATCGTGTTCAATGGAATTTACATATAATTGGAAAGCAGTGCGAATATTGCGCCTAACCACGGCTCTATGCACACTGAACAAATCATAGTCACTTCGACAGCCAGTAGCCTTCCATTTTTTATGGAGGGCATGTTTCAACCTAATGCTCGCGATGGTATCTCGACAGAACCACTTCGGATATCGACGACCACCTCTACTGAGAGGTTGGGAAAATAGGTATCATAAATATTGTAAACACAAGCATAAAAATGATGTATCGCCTCGTTTATATTGCTAAAATTGTAAAGTTCTTGCCAATCTAGTTGGCTCATCATATTGTATAGCTTACAAACATCACCCTACCCAAAATTCCATCCACGTAAAACATGCTTGTCATTTTTTGGAATTTTTTTAGTTTTAACATTGTTTCAGTTACAAGGGGAGAATCGCAATGAATAACATTTATGGTTGTATTACATAAAATTATATCTAATACTCTTGAGTTTACGTTTGGAATGTTATTACATTGGGAGAGACCAAAAACGGCACATAGAAAATTCAGGTCGTTTTCAATTTCTACGACACCTCTTGCGGAGTGTAAATTAAAGTCTCCAAGCACAATTACGTTTTTTCCGCCAATAATATTCCACACATGTTGTTGAATTTTATCAAAAAACAATTTATATGTTTCAAAGTGTGATGCGGGTTGAAAATAAACTGTACATATAAAAGTGACACACGATTTGTATGTAATTTTAACCCACAGGTCCTCGTTGACAGTTTCCAGAGCAGGTAAGTGCTCTGCCTTAATTAGGCCATTCATGCTCTTTATGGCTAATAGACAGCCTCCTCCCTGTCTACGGCCACTTCCACTGTCTCTGTCTTTTCTAAATATTTTGAAGCTGTCATCGAAGAGCTCTGGGTTGAACACACTTGAGTTAAGCCACGTCTCAGTGAGTCCAATTACATCATAATTGTTTACCAAAATATTAGAATAAAATGAGGCGCATTTACTCTTTAGTCCTCTAACATTTTGGAAAAAAAAATGTAATTTATCTGTAAGTCAACTGGGTTTTAAACCAGGAAGCCAAGGAGTATTAATTTTATTCCTCCATTATTTTAGATAAGAATATTTGGGCCAGTGTTCCGGTTTAAGAATTTCGTTTTTTACGGAATTTGGAATACCTACCTTAAATGAGGCGTATTCTCCCTTTGATTTTATTTTAGACAGTTTAAACGAGGCGGTACTTACAATTGAATGTAGATACGACGTCAAATCATTGATAGAAGTTTCCGGATGCAGCGGGTACAAGTGGAAATACGAGTAGGTACCTTGTTCCTTAAAGTTACCTATTACAGTAGAGGGCCGTTTTTTACCACCAACAACAGTCCAGGGCTGGTCACGATTCGTTGGGCGCGTTTTAAAGCAAGTTCGATAATAGCGTCATTGTCACATTGATTTCAATGAAAAAAATTATTCTAAATTATTTTTTTATAACCTCTTAATCAATCTGAATACGCTTAATAATCATTATTGGCTTCGTTCAGACAGCGAGACAACGTACATCGTGCGTCTCATGAGGTAGACAAGTGTGAACAAGTATCAAGGAATTTTTTCAATGAAACTTTACTAGAAATGTTTTTATAGTTAAAATTTGATTTTTAAAGCTTAAAACCATATTAGTTGTTTAGTGAGTGACCTATGACTGGTGGTGACCTCGCCTCGCTATGTTCTGTGAAGGCTATAGATACCTAGAGAGTACAGAACTCCACAACTAGAGGTGTTACATTTAGATTTCAGAGAGTTAGTTCTGTGAAGGCTATAGATACCTAGAGAGTACAGAGCTCCACAACTAGAGGTGTTACATTTAGATTTCAGAGAGTTAGTTCTGTGAAGGCTATAGATACCTAGAGAGTACAGAACTCCACAACTAGAGGTGTTACATTTAGATTTCAGAGAGTTAGTTCTGTGAAGGCTATAGATACCTAAAGAGTACAGAGCTCCACAACTAGAGGTGTTACATTTAGATTTCAGAGAGTTAGTTCTGTGAAGGCTATAGATACCTAGAGAGTACAGAGCTCCACAACTAGAGGTGTTACATTTAGATTTCAGAGAGTTAGTTCTGTGAAGGCTATAGATACCTAGAGAGTACAGAGCTCTACAACTAGGGGTGTTACATTTGGATTTCAGAGAGTTAGTTCTGTGAAGGCTATAGATACCTAAAGAGTACAGAGCTCCACAACTAGAGGTGTTACATTTAGATTTCAGAGAATTAGTGAGAAGGATCAGGTTATCAAACCAAAAACAAAACTCCTTAAAATAATTTCAGGTGATATGTACTGATTGTATTTGACACACTGATAGAAAATGTTTGCATAAAGCAATGTTCATTTATCAAATAAAATGGGTTAATGTGCCACTATCAACTATCAATACTGCTTTTGTTTCAGATCCGGAAATAAAAAAATTGTTGGACTAGGGGGGAGATTCCACCCGTTCTCTGCAGATGTTATCTACAATGTCACCAATATAATCATCCATCCGGAGTACAACTCCACTACCTCCCCAGTGTACAACAACATCGCTCTGATGGAGGTAGATAGACGGTGAGCGTTTTTCATAATAATTTTCTACTTTTCTATGTTAACCAAAACCACGCAAAAGAACTGTAAAAATAATAAAGATCAATTTTGTGACAGTAATTTTTAATCGGGACCGAGTGTTATCCGGGAATTTACTTTAACATCTAAGCTCTCTGCCCGATTTGGGAGGTGGGAATGGGTACCGCCGCCCCAGGAACCTTTTATTGGATAACCAACACCTCTGCCATAAGTCACCCCAAGTGGTTCGCTAGATTTGGTGACTTAGCAGGGGTGCCCGGGTTCATGGGGTGTGATTTGCTTAGGTCTTGGTGGCGGATGACCTGGACACACTGAACCACAGATTCCTACCCACTCCTCATACCTTTTTGCTTCCCAGAACTTCCTGTCCTTCCTTTTCTTAAAAAGACCCTCCACATAGCATCCCCAAAGATGACATAGGCCCTGAGGGTAATTATTTTCCTTAGGACCTCCTGCGTGGAGTTAATTTTAAAAATATCTTCAGACCTGCCATAATATTCTCCAATACATTTTATCAAAACCTTTGCCACAGGTTACCCCAAGTAATTTGCTATGTTTCGTGATTTAGCAGGAATGCCCGGGGTTGATGGGGTGAGATTTGTCTCGATCTTGATGGCAAACATTCCCGGGTTACGAATAACCTGACAATATTTGAAAATCTCCTACTACCACCACAGAAAGTGGAAAATGTTGTTTGTGTCGTGATGGAGGACTTAGCCAGTGAAGGAACACGTGACTAATCTAAAAATAGGCGACGATGCATATTATTTGGCCTGTCGCCAAGTTGGGGGTACCTGAGGTAGGTACTGCAGCGCTACGGAAATGATGCTGGAAGGATATAATCTTTGATTATATAATGTCTAGATAGAGCGCTTGAGCGACGAAACGCCAAAAAATATATCAGTGAACTGTTCACTGATAAGCTCGTCCTATCCGCTCAGTGGCGACACTATCGTTGTGCGGTAAACACGTGTTGTGTGTCATTTGAAAATGACGATTTACGCTATAATAGTGTGCAGGAATTACAAAGGACGATTGAAAACAACTAAAAATGTTACCTATAATCGGTAATCTACCTTTTAATAACCATTTAGTCAAAGAAACAATTCAGTTTTAATAGTGTAATTTGGTCTGACAGTTTGGTCTTAGGACAACGCTATTTGACGCCATGTTTACAGGGTTGCCTGTTCTTCAAATAAAATTTTCCCATGAGTGCGTTGTTAATTTTAAAATAGGTTTATAATAATTACCCAAAAGTACATTATATATAATAATATTGTAAATGTGAAAGTTCGCCTTTATGTTTAAGTGTTTGTAAATTCTTCGCGTTGACACTATATTTAAAAAAGTTATGAATACGAAATTTATCTATTAAAATTTCAAAAAATGTGACAATTTTGTTTGGTGAACTTTTAATTTTATTCATACATATTTTACAGAATACCTAATGATCCTATATTACGAAGTAAGTGGATAGAAATAATAAGAAAAAGCCGCGGAGCTGGCAATCAGCTAAAACAACTGTTATTTGCTCTGATCAAAACAACTGTTTAACTTAATTTTTTTATGTATTTTGTCTTTATTATATAACTAAATAAAACCGTTTCTAATGCTTTTCGTTGTCTTTATTTGTTAAAAATAATCACATATAAATAAATCTCTTTTAACAATGATTTTCTTTTCATTTATATCATTATATGTAGAAAACTATCTTACGCAAATGTATTCAAAATTAAACGAATTATTGGTTCCGTAAAATCGAAACATATTTTTACCCACTTTTATGGGAAATACTCGGGAGCTGGTATCACTCAGCGACGTAATGCGCCTGTAAAAGTATAGAAGTTATGCATAGTTGTGTGCGTATCACACACACTAGTGTTTTAAATCTGGCCTGTTGTTTTTGTCGGAATTACAGCGCAACACTCTATCTAGACATTATATAATCAAAGGATATAATAGAGCAGATTGCGCCAATCCAAGAATACCACGGTTGCCTCCATGGAGCATGGAGTCACACTTAGTCGCATCATCCAACATCTCTTCTTCTTCTTCTTCAATGGCGCTACAGCCCATTTCGAGCCTTGGCCTCCTTCAAAATAAGCCTCCACCGCCCTCTGTCCTCGGCCGTCGTCTTCCAATCTGCAACATGGAGTAATCCTCTTGCATCCTTCCTGACATCACCAACATCTCTATGCGCCAATAATCTTTTCTTTTTGAAAAACTGTTAATTTTTTATTGTTTTTCCACTCTCTTTAAATACGTCAGATTTTAGGAAAACTATTGCGTTGGACTTCTTAAACTGGCGACTCGAAAAATTAAAACTTATTTCTAACCATTTTTATCAATTTCAGGATAACTTTCACCAGCAGAATTCTCCCCGCCTGTCTCCACACGGGCACCCCTCTTCCCTCTAGTGGCCTGATCCTAACTGGGCCCACCCAAACATTGAAAGCTGATGTTAAAGTAAGAACTTATTTGTCTGTCTTGATGATGAATAAAGTATTATTTTATTTATATTTCTTACATAAGATCACACCTCACTGTAAGTACTCTGCTCTGATGTAGGTACTTACATACTTTCACATAAAATCACATAAAACGTAAAAACATTTCTAATTATTGAGAAGACATTTTTTTTTAGATTAGCTCCACACAGGATGCCAAAAGAAAAATAATTCTCCTCAGAACCTATGTCATCTTT
This sequence comes from Limnephilus lunatus, assembly GCA_917563855.2. Taxonomy (NCBI): domain Eukaryota; kingdom Metazoa; phylum Arthropoda; class Insecta; order Trichoptera; family Limnephilidae; genus Limnephilus; species Limnephilus lunatus. Next base: position 23,483,163 of record OU830595.1, on the reverse strand, counting down.
GGGGATGCTGTGTGATTTTTTTTTTTAATAAAGCAGGGAGAGGAAGTTCTAAGAAGGAAAAGGGACTCCCTCAACCATTCTCTCTCGATCCGGACTGCCATGCAGCTGGTGGGCAGACGCATCCACTGCCAAGACCCGGACAAACCTCACCCAATGAACCTGGACACTCCTACTAAGTCACCAAACCAAGCGAACCACTTTGGGTGACCTATGACAAAGGTGTTGGTGTTCCAATAAATGGTTCCAGGGATGGCGGTACCCATACCCGCCTCCCATAGACATGACACGATCAAGCGAATAAATATCATATCAACATCACTATTATTTCGGGTCACGTCAAGAGTCAGAATAACAGAAGAGTATGTATGAGACGATGTTTGCATGTGAGTGAAGCAAGAAATGTGTGCCGAGACGTGTGGCGGTCTATCTCCTCTGTCTACTTCTGTTGAGAAGTGGCGCGATGGTTAGTTAGTTATACAATCGGTTATAGTTTATGGTACAGGAAACATTTTATAAAATTTACATAAGTATATAATTTTTTTTTTTATATTAACTCCACACAGGAGGCTCTCGGGCCTATGTCATCTGAGATGCTGTGTGGAGGGTCTTTTTGAGGAGAGGAAGGAATGAACATTGGTCTTGAAGAGACCCATGTTGTAGAAAGGAGGAAACACAAAGGCTGGCAAATCGTTCCAAACAAGAAGTGCCTGTGCTTAGTGGGTTCCCGTTACTTACTTTTGTCTTGTGTTTATATGCTTTTTTATAATGCATATTTACTAATATGTATATTAATAAAGGGAAGATAATGTTGGTAGTTCTTAGTCGAAGTGTGATACAGTTAAAAGAGACTGAATTTGATATGGGTACCGTAGCTCAGTTGGTAGAGCACTTGCCATGTAAGCAAAGGGTCCTGGGTCCGAGTCCCAGTTGAGCCAATATCTTTTTCTGATTTGTCTGTTTCCAGATTTTTTATTGAGGTTCGCTAATATTGTCTTCATTTAATTAAATATTATTATGTGAGATTTTAGTCATAAATTAAAAAAATAAAAATACTTATTTATTACTTACTTTTACATTACTTATATCTTATGTTTATATATTACTGAATTTTAAAAGTATGCAAAAAAATTGTTTTAAAATGTATTTAGAAATAGAGGAAAAAAATCTTATAGATATTATAGAGGCGAAAGTTTGTATGGATGAGTGTTATTCTTTCACGCAAATAAACACCGAATAGAATTTAAAAATTCTTTCACTAATCGAAAGCTACATTATTTGCGAGTAACATAGGCTATATATATTGGTAAGCTCTGGCGTTATGAATAAGCTGTAGCGTTATGCAATTATTTTTCATACGTTTTCTGTCCCTAACAAAATCGAGTTATTGTAAACGTCAAACAAATTGTTACCTTGGAAACAATGTTTTTTTTTTAAATTAGGCATTTTACCCTAAAAATAGTGCTTTGTTGGCGTCATAGTTAATATCTACCTAACTCTAAAAATGTTTATTGTTCGGACGAAAAGCATAGCGTTGCTATGTAATTATTTGACGTGGGCTGTCATTTTGATATTTCTTTAGGTTACTCTGGATTCAAATATGAATAAAATACTAATTCCTACTTGAGGCGAAATCATCAGAATAAATTAGGGGAGTAGGTACTTAAAATAAATTTCTATAATTTAAATATTTTCTAAAATAGAATTTTTATTTGCGAAATGTCATTCTCAAATTTTGAAATTTTCTATTGAACAATAATTATTTTTTATTAGACAAAAAAGCAAGAATAATAACAATTATGCCAGTAATTTCCCACTAATACTATGCGAGCGAAGCCGCTGGTAAAAGCTAGTAAAGAATAAAAATAAAATTAAAAAATACATAGAAATTACACCCACACTATGCGAAAAACTCTGCAAAATGTTTATTTACTATTTATTTTATCATTATTCCCACCATGAATATCATATAATATAATATATTATTTATTTATTTATTTACGCCCTTTTTCGGGGCTTTTACATATACATTTAAAAATTACAATAAAAATATAAATACTATACATTTCTTTATATATATACATTTTTATATATAACTGAACTGCTTCAGTAACAGTATTTTGTATTTTCTTAAAGATACATTGAAGATGTCCGCTGACCTGGTATAATTATTTCCCTCTATTAGTATTCTTGGCAAAGAGGAATAAATATGATAGTTATGTTATTATAACCTACTTTTATGTGACATGAGATGTCAAGAAAGTTTAATATGAATGCCCAAAACGGGTGTATTTGTTTTCATTAAATAAAATAACCAAATAATCACAATTCCTTCATTTCAGACATCAACGAAGTTAGTTCCCCAGGAAGAGTGTGCAGGAATATTCACCGTTGACACTCTTCACCCAGATGGTATCCGACACCATACACAGATCTGCGGCCGCCCTGTCAGCACTAGTAAACCATGTGGGGTATGTAACATTGAGATGCATTATGAACTAAGCTTATAACTATATTAGAAATATCGCACCAGATCCAAGACCCTCCGTCTTAAACGATGAGATACCTTTAGAATCAGTTCAGTTATCAAATGCACACTACTGTCAACTAACTGTCACTAAGTCACCTCTGGTCTGGTCAAAATACTGAAAGACAATCCTTGACTCTTGACAATCTTAAGAAATGCATTGCAATCTTTAAAGCACAGACGTCAGAAGGAAATGTTGTCCTTGTTCTACCTGTTTTTCAATGGAAGATGCTCCGAGGAACTAGCGTCATTGATATCGGTCATTGACGTCGAAGATATCGGTGCATCATCGGGGCACACGCCAAATGCGTATCCCAACATTTGTTCAAGCTTGGTGTTTGTCACTTGAGAATGGGTCGTTTTTGAGTTCAACAGCTCGGCTGTGGAACTGTTTCAAGACCCATGTTCACTCCTTCCTCTCTTTTCTTAAAAAAAACCCCTGAGAGAAATGATTTTCCTTGGGGTTCCCTTCGTGAAGTTAATGTAAAAAGTAATGCAAGTTACATAATATGGTGTACATCCTGTCGCCACACCTCTATCAGTTACTCTCCAAGAAGCCTTGTCCATCTACAGGAAACACATTTACTCCTGCTGGTCTCCTGCTAGTTCATGGGGTTCAGGTTTGGTTGGGGTGAGGTTTGTCTAGGTCTTGGCGGCCAATACGTTTTGCGACCTATGCAATGGCGGGCCCGATCGAGAGAGATTGGTTGAGGAAGACCTAACCTAGACCTCTCCAGCCGGTCTCTCTCGACCCATCACCTAGCATCACAGTTGGAGGGGTGGATTCATACGTCCGTCACTCCTAGACACATTGACCCCCAGATTCTTACCCACCCCTCATATCCTTTTCCTTTCCAGTACTTCCTCTCCTTCCTTTCCCTAAAAAGATACACACAGCATCCTCACATGTGACATAGGCCCTGAGGGAAATTATTTTTCTCAAAGCTTCCTGTGTGGAATTAATATAAAACAAGTTTTTATGGTGAATATGCTTAGTATCGCCCTGATGAACGATTACAATTCAGAATCGAAAAGTTGGTTGCTTGAAATACCGTTAAATTTATTTGGTGACCAGATCTGAATAGCCAGATACCTTAAAACTTCTTCTTATCCATTTTATTCCTATCCCCACTCCCCTCAGCCCTGCAACTATCACTTTTTTTTAAAATTCATTTCGGTTCTTTTTCACATCTATGCGTACATTACTTATTACGACCTTCCAAACCAGACAAATGTCCATACCCGAATTGTTAATGCCATGGGCACCTGGGACTCTTGTTCAGTATTCATGTACATAGGTGAACCAACAGTTGATCTGTCAATAATTGGCCTCTCGCAATGATATTTACTATAAAAATAGAGTGTGCAACTCACACACGGTAGAAGTGAAACCTTCAGAAAACTAAAGTAGACAAGAGTGGTGAGGCTATTAAGCACAAAGAGGAAACCGATTATAATATCTCATTCTCCCACAGACTAAATCCTATAGATGTATGTGTTTGTCCTTTTTAGTATTGCTAATTTTTCTTTCCATCGAGTTTTTATTTTATTTATTTGATACATTAGTTTACATTTTGTAGTATAATTTAATAATGTTGGCCTCACTGAGTTGCTTACCCGTGCTGTGGCCTCCACAAATCACAACGGTGCTAAAGAAGTATTCACTTCAATTATAATTTTTGTGCATTATTCACCAATTTCAAATGTAAAATCGACTTCAAAAATACCCTTAATAATAATTTGGTACGAATATCGAACGATTTTATATATAGTATCGATTTTTTGTACTTATGTGCTGGTGTATACAGTAGAGTTTTCAATAGACGATTAGATTTTTCCTTGATGCTTTTGAATGAAAATATGTTTTATACTTTAGTATTCGGCGGACACACTCTCTGCACACTCCTTCGTGGTCACTTAGTTATATTTTGTATAATTAGGTATACATTATTATATTCCCTAAACCAACTGCATATTGTTTATAAGTATGCAGGGGTTCTACTGTCGGTGAATCATCTGTCATGGAACCATTATTAAAAAATAAAATAACCCCGATATGAATTGAAGAGGATTCTAATCGATTGTAGTAGTGGAAGGAGTGTTGGGAGACCTAGGTGGCTGGATAGTGTGGACGAGAGCACCGCCCGTATCCTCCCCCGTTATATGATGGTATACCTGACAGGCAATAGGCTGCCTTCCCACCCGTCAAGGACTTGCACCAAATCTGACATTTAAATAAAACTAAAAAATTAATTTTTCAAAAGAAGCAAACACATTGTGACTTGACATTTTAAATAAATAAAAAGAAAATACTTTGTTTTAGGTCACTTTATTGATATTTTATAGTCTACCGGTTTCGATACCTCCGTACCATACCGATCGATACCTCCGTATCATACCGTATACAGTATTTTTATAACAGTCCTGAGGATGGTACGGAGGTACCGAAACCGGTAGACTATAAAATATCAATAAAGTGACCTAAAACAAAGTATTTTCTTAAAAAATTAATTGCTTGGAACTAAATGTCGATAAGTGCAAAATTATGTCCTTCTCCGAATAAAAAATAAAATAAATATTCTAAAAATTCGATCATTTTCGAATATAAACTAAATAATAATTGCCTAACAACTGTTCGATATATTAAAGACCTTGGTGTCACTCTTGATAGCAAGCTTTCTTTTCGGGAACATTTAAATGTGATTATTAAAAAATCTCTCAAACTACTTGGTTTCATCACTAGAATCACTTCCGACTTCAAAAACATAAATACCTTAAGAACTCTTTACTGCTCCTTGGTTCGCCCCCATCTTGAATATGCTTGTGTTATATGGTCTCCTTTTTATGCTGTCCATATTCGTCATATTGAATCCGTTCAACATAGGTTCCTAAAAGGGATTGCTAGGAGGCTAGGATTAGAGCGAGGCAATTATTCGTATGCTGAAATTGAAAAAACTCTAAACCTTTCTCCTTTAGAAGACCGTCGGAAAAAATCCGATCTCATCTGTTTCTTCAAAATTATTAACTACATAATCGATTCACCTACATTACTACAACTCATCCCATTCAATATACCTTCTCGTAGACTCAGAAATAAAGACCTACTCTTCCTCAATCAGCACTCCACTAATTATGGTTACAACTCACCACTGTCCAGATTGTGTAGAATGGTCAACTCACGACAAGACCTTGATTTTTTTGGTATAAGCTTGAATGAATTCTGTCGCTCTTTAAATAAATGATGATATTTTATATTTACTGTAATTTTTTGCAAAGTATTGACTTGACTTGACACTTCTATTTTCTGTTTGTCTTTGCTCTCATGTACCATTTTCATCCTTACAATGTACATTCCCAAATTTTCGTTATACCATGTTGTAAATTGGACGTAAGTCCGTAAATAAATAAATAAATAAAACTAAACAGATTTAAATTTAAGGTTTTTCTCATTCATTTTCTTTAATTTTCAACATTGTAATACAGATTTTCCACAACACATACTGCATCGCACACCCTGGCACTTATTTCCACAAACATGAATGTAAATTTAAAAATTATTGCATTATTATTAGTGATGCAACGAATACGAATATTCGTATTCGCCAAATAGTAGACAATTACCGAATATTCGTATTCGGCGAATAAATATTTATGAATACGAATACTATAAAAAACCTCTGTATTCGAACGCTATAGCCGGAATGACAAATATGTAAAATAAACAACAAACGCAACGACAAAATTCTTCAAAAATGTCTATAATATTAATCTGATTTAAAATTTATTACACTTATTTTTACAGGAACTTTGATCATTAAAAACGAGATTGATGCTTATCTAAAGCTTCCAAATATATCGCGGTCTGCTGATCCATTGCTCTTCTGGCGAGACGATGTACATTTCCTACCATTGAAAAAACTCGCGCCAAAATATTTTTCATACAAGCCATGTACAGTCGCCTCGGAGAGGCTTTTTTCAACGGCTGGCAACATCCAAACTGAAAAAAGAAATCGCCCGTCACCAGAAAATCTACAGATGTTGTGTTTTCACAATAAATATTTGACAGTTGTAAATTTTAATTATTAGTATAATAAAACAAACAGAAAATGGTTAAATAAATGAGTGTTTTATTTCTCTGCCAAGTAATTCGTATTCGTATTCGCCGGATAATAGGTTTGATATTCGTATTCGTAAAAGTAGTATTCGTTGCATCACTAATTATTATTAGTATTACCTGATGAGAAACGTTAGTTAATGTATCCAATAGAAGCATAACTCCCTCCACACAGCATCCTCAAACATGATATAGGCCCTGAGAAAAAAAATTGTTATTGCCTTTGTGGAGTTAACGTAAGGCCTTTTAACAACAATACTTCAAAGTGACAGCTGTTTATTTTTGTTTTGCTCCCGCATAATTAATTAAAAACAAAGTTTATAAAACATTACCTCTCTATACTAGTCACTATTTGTACAGGGACAAAGATCCTCCACCTTTTGCCATTTTCTCTTTTAGAAACAACAGAGTGAAAGTGTTTTTCGTAGTGTTCCAATTACTTACAAAGTTTACAAGACCGCAAGTTTGAACTAGCTACATTAAACTTTAAACAACAGTATGAAGCCGTGCACACGAAATGCAGCCCGCAGTGGGTCTCCAGCTGCAACTCCTGCGGCGTCGTCGCAGATGGTACCAGCTGGTTCTCTGGCCGAGATTATGGAGAAGCTGAATAAAATCGATGTTGAGCTCACTCGCATTAAGCCAATGTGGGGTGAGATATCCGACATAAAGAAGAGCCTCGAATTCGCACTAGCAGCCATTTCCGATACGGAAAAGAGGGTGGAGGTGGTTGAGAAGAGACTGGAGACCGTCGACCAGATAGTTTCGGAGGTGGCGTCAATTAAGAAGAGCATGGACATCTTCAGGTACGAACTGGATGAGCGGGATCAGCTCTCCCGTATGAAAAATCTGGAGATTAAGAACGTTCCATTAACGAAAGGGGAAAACTTACTCTGTATAGCCCAGAAAATAGGCGAGCAGATTGGTTTCGCACTACAGCCAGAAGATGTAGACATCGTGACGCGAGTGGCTACCAAGACGACCCAGGTTAAGCCAATTATCATCCGGTTTGCGAGTAGACGGAGGAAAGAGGAATTTCTCGCTTTATCCAAAAAAGCCAGGAAGATAAACAGCACCGACCTGAAATATTCTGGACCAGAAACTACAATTTATGTCAACAACCACCTAACAATTAATAACAAGATTCTGCTTTCAAAGGTTAAAAGCAAAGCACGGGAAGCAGGTTTTAAATTTGTTTGGGTAAAGGACTGCAAGATCTTGGTGAGAAAAAATGTAAATTCACCAGCTTTTTTAGTCACGAGGGAAGACGACCTCCAGAAAATAACATAAGAAAATACCTACTGCTCATCCGATTATTATTGCATACTCCTCCCTCTTCCTCCACACGCCCGCCTATCCCGCATCTCACATTGCCATCGCATAATCATTATATTTATTTATTACATTCGCACTACATTACCTTATTATATTTTCCTGTTCTCAACTCCTGTCAACTGCAAGATATTCTCACTTTCTGTACTCAATTTTTTTTTAATATACTTGGCCATATTTCAAGTGTCTATACATATTACACCTCATATTATGTTCACACATTCTCTGCATATTTTTGTTATTGACACTAAACTGAAAAAGAGTCCCTGCCTCTAAGTTTTTTTTATCAGAACGTACGTGGACTGAGAACAAAAAATGACACGTTTCTTCGCAGTGTTACGAGCGGTGATTATGACGTGATTGGTATAACAGAGACTTGGCTTACTGATTCTATTTTAGATAGGGAGCTTTTTGACTCAAGATACAATGTTTTACGACGCGACAGAAGTATCGAAGGTGTAACAATGGGTGGTGGGGTGCTCTTGGCTGTCAAGAAGAAACACAATGCTATTTGTAATTACTCGTGGTGTTCTACGGATGAAGACATTTGGGTGACTCTTCGCATCCCACGTGCCAATGGATTTACTAGCGTTCATCTTTGTTGTATCTACCTGTCCAAAAGCTTCAACTTCAATGCTCGAATCTCCGCCTTTTCGAATGATCTAGGTTTTAAGCTTTTGAATCAACCTAACGACAAGTTTCTTATTATGGGAGATTTTAACCTTTCTGATATTACCTGGACTCTTCCTGTGGATGAGGTAAACATGATTCCTTGCAACTATATTTCTACAATAATTTCAACATTTATCGATAATATTAATTACTGTAACCTCCACCAATATAATGGTGTTCAAAATACGTTAGGAAGAATTCTTGATCTCGTTCTCTGTAATTTCTCGGTACGCGTTGCTCCCGCGAACGACCCGTTGGTTCCTGAGGATACTCACCATAAATCCATCATTATCACTGCTGAGTTTGTTGAACCCCCGGTCATAAAGGAAAACTCAATTAAAAGGCCTTCATTCCACAAATCTAATTACGATGACATAAGAGACAGCCTGGCGCAAGTAGATTGGAACACACTTAACTTAACCGATTCCGTCAATCCTGCACTATCACATTTTTATAAAATTATTAATGATTTGATCTCTGATAAGGTTCCATTGAGGCGTTCTGGTAAACATTCCTATCCCCCGTGGTATAGCTCATCATTAATAAAACTTATTCGCGAAATGCAGAAATTTCACAGATTATATACTACTTATAAGAACCCTTCCGATTACATTACTTTTTCTAGGCTACGCACCAGACAGAAAAAAATGGCTAAGAAGTGTCATGAAGACTTTATTAATAATGCTGAAGAGAATATCGCCAAAGATCCCAAGGCATTTTGTTCATAAGTTAAATCAAAAAAACTATCAGCATCTATTCCTAGCGTATTAAATCTTAAAGATTTAACAGCAGAGGGTGGCCAGGCAGTCTGTGATTTATTTGCTGAATATTTTCATTCCGTCTATGAACCGGCTGACCCTCTGGGGACTTCCTGCCACGACTCCGTAGTTAATCAGGTTTGTGATATAGGATCAGTTTTTATCGATGCTGATCTTGTATCTAAATATTTAAAACGGCTCGATTCCAGCAAGGGTGCTGGGCCAGATGGTATCCCACCACTGTTCATTACCGAGTGTGCAAATCATTTGTCAATTCCGCTATCAATACTGTATAATATATCGCTTAAGACTGGTACATTTCCAGATATATGGAAAAGAGCCTACATCACACCAATTCATAAATCGGGAACTAAGTGCGAAGCAGATAATTATAGACCCATTTCCAAGTTCTGCATTTTTTCAAAGGTGTTCGAAAACATAGTCTATGACCAGTTATTCCCTGTGGTAAAGAATTCGATCAACGAATTTCAGCATGGATTCTTTGCAGGTCGCTCTGTTGCTACAAATCTTATAACTTTTTTTTTTTTTTTTTTTTTTTCATTTATTTATTACAGAAGATACATTATTTATACAGCAAAAATAACATATAAAATATAATAATTATATTTCAAAATAATCTTTTTTTGATACAAATAAACTATATAATAAATTTTCAGTGATTTTTTTTATTTTTTTTTTGTATGATATTTCTCTTCTATAGAAGCAGACGCTTGTGATTAGAAGAGGGACGAGTATCGGGATGAAAAAATATTTAAAATATATTAACAAAATATATTTTGAATCTTTTGATTTAATTGTGGTAGATACTTAAAAAAAAAAAAACAAATTTACAAGTTATATAAGTTATGATGATAAATTTTATCAATTTGTTATTTTTACTTTAAATTGCTCTTTAATTGCTTTTAGTAGGCATTTATCGTCTTCGATTGTTCTTATTTTTTCAGGTAGGCTATTGAAGTATTTTTTTCCTAAATATGTGTAATGATGTTGTGCAAATGAGGTGTTACATTTTTGTGTTGGAAATATATGCTTTTGACGAGTACGACTTTCAGTTAAAAAGCTATGATTTTGTTTTTCTTTTATTATTTGGATTATTATATTTTTTCGAACTAGATCATTAAATTTTAATACTTTAAATTCTTCAAAAATAAGGTGAGTTGGATAATCTCTTCGTTTTTTCAATATAATTTTTATAATTAGACGTTGCACAATTTCAACAGGGAGTAGATTTGTTTTGTATGCAGCTCCCCAGCTTACTACAGAGTATTGGAGATTTGACTGTACTATAGCATGGTAGACTGATGTTAGATTTTCTAATGAGAGAAAGTTTCGGATTTTTAAAAATATGTAAATTAATTTCCTTATTTTGTTAACGGTAAGGTTGATTTGATCTTTCCAGTTCAGGTTTTTGTCTATTGTTATTCCTAAGTATTTGATTTTATTCGAAATTTTTAATGTGGAACAGTTTATTTTACAGTTATTTTTTTTGTGATCTTTAGAATTGTCATGTATAATTATATCAAAATTTACCGGAACGTCCTTTGATTTTATTGCAAATGGTATAACGTGAGTTTTTTCACTATTAAGAGATAGTAGATTTATATCAAACCAGTGTTTAAGTATGTTTATGTCTTCTGTTGCTTTTTGTTTTACAACTTGCCATGTGATTCCACTTTCAATAAGTACTGTATCGTCGGCATAAGAGGTTATACTACCATGAAGTGACTGTGAGAATAAACCGTTTACATATAAGATGAATAATATAGGACCTAGCACAGTACCTTGTGGAATTCCATATTCCGATGTCTCTTCGTCGCTATAATTGTTATTTATTTTGACACATTGAGGGCGATTTTTTAGGTAGCTTTTTATCCAATTTGCTACGTTTTCATTAATGTTCAAATTATCTAATTTTTTCATAAGTTTTTTATGGGATATGCTGTCAAACGCTTTTCTCAGATCTATAAAAATACCTATACATTTATTGCTCATATCAAGGTTTTTATATATGCGTGATGTGACATTTGCAATCGCGTCTTGTGTGCTGCGCGCTTTTCGGAATCCGTATTGATTGTCGTGAAGTATTTTGTTATTTTCAATAAATTCCATTAGTTGAGATTTTACGATTTTTTCAAATATTTTTCCAATATTTGAAATGAGGGAAATTGGTCGATAGTTAGTTACATTTTGTGCGTTTCCACTTTTGAATATAGGTGAGATAATTGTCCTCTTATAATTAGACGGAAATATTCCATTTTTTAAACTTAAATTAATTAGGTGAGTTAATGGTTTTATCACGTGGCTTTTAATAGATTTTAACATATTTGCAGTTATGTTGTCAAAACCCGGTGACGACCCTCCTTTCATATTTTCAATAATGTTTAGAATATCTACTTCCTTGATCATTTTAAAATGGGACAGTGAGTTTACACTATGTATATCTTCAATAATTTGTTGAGTTGTCACTCCCTTTGTTACATTAATTTTTTTAGCGAGGTTTTGTCCAACTTTCGCGAAGAAGGAGTTGAATATATCCGCGCATTTTTTAGGGTTTTCCTCTGCATTTATTTTTACGTCATTTTCGTCTACAATTACCTTGATTGAATGTTTTTGTTTATTGTTATCTATTGCACAGTTAATTGCTTGCCAGATTATTTTTGGATTGTTTTCAGAACTTATTATTTTATGTTTGTAATATTCATCTTTACTAATTTTTATTAAGCGTGTCAATTTATTTTTATATTTTTTATAATTAAATTCTATTTTTTTGTCGTTTGGGAATTTTATTGTTTTTTTGTAAAGCTTACCTTTTTCTTTGATTGAGTTTAATAAACCCGGTGTGATCCATGGTTTCAAGTATTTATTTTTATCTAAATTACGATATGGAATATCTGTTTTTGAGTTTTCTACATGTTTGGATAAAATGTTTTCAAAGTACTTTGAGCAAACATAACATTTATAAATTTCTTGTCTGCCTCTATGGATAAACGTGTCCAAGTTGATACAATTTATACTGACTATAGCAAAGCCTTTGACACGATCAACCACAGGATCCTGCTTAGAAAACTTGCTAATCATGGTATTCATGGAGATCTTCTTCGTTGGTTATCTTCATACATAACAAACAGGTCCCAGGCTGTGACAGTAGGTGGATTTTCTTCCATCTGGAAAATCATTACTTCTGGTGTGCCTCAGGGGTCCATTTTGGGTCCTTTGCTTTTCTCTATCTATATAAATGATATTACGACATGTTTTCGCAACGCTCAAATTTTACTATTTGCCGACGATATGAAGATATACCTTCCTATAAGCTCCCATGACTGTTCTGTGCGTTTACAAGAAGATCTTGACCGACTGACGGATTACTGTCTCAGAAATAAGCTTTTTATCAATATTTCCAAATGTTGCAAAGTCACATTCACACGTAACCATATAAAAATACTGCATGAATACACCATTTCTGGATCGCTGTTAACAAATAAAGATTATATACGTGACCTCGGAGTTATTTTGGACTCTAAACTTACCTTTGATAAACACATTGATAATATTGTCACCAAAGCAACAAAGAGTCTAGGCTTTGTACTGAGAACATGCAAATTTTTCAAAAACACTAAGACTTATCTGATTCTGTACAATTCACATGTTCGTCCTCACCTGGAATACTGTTCACAGGTTTGGAACCCGCGCTATATTGTTTATTTTAACAGGTTAGAAAGAGTTCAGGAGCGATTTCTCAAATTCCTCAATTTTAAATCATTCAACATATACAATTCTTACGACGAAATCGAGAAACATTTTCGAATCTCGAAACTGCTCAATATGAGGCTTGTCGCTGATCAGATGCTTCTGTACAAAATTATCAACTCAAAAGTTGACTGCCCGGAGCTGCTAAATAAAATAAATTTCCACACGCCGACTCGATACAGCAGACAAAATACCCTTTTCTACATTGATAGATGCAACACTAATTCCAACCAAAATGAATTTATACAAAGGACATGTAAATACTATAATAATAAACTTGCACATATAGACACACTTGCTGACATATTCACTGCTAGTTACTGTCGTTACAAAATTTCTTTGTATTACATTCTATGTAGGTGCGAATAACACATATTCATGACTAATTTTATTGTACCTAATATTTTTATATTACTTGCGTGGCAACTTTCACTTATCCCTCTCCTCCCCTTACCCGTCCCAACCCAAATACCTATTTCGCAGTCTATTTAAGTATTGTTTTAATTATTTTATTATTGTGTATAACATGTTTATCACTTGTTGAATTAACATCTGTATTATTATTTTTTTAAATTGCTGCTTAGTTCTGTTTTTATTTTTTCTGTTTTTCTTAAATTTTCTAGTTTACATTCAGTTACTTTTATGTTTCTAAATACCTATCTGTGAACATTAATAATTGGTCTGTTTTTTTTGCCATCCTCTTATGTATATTTTATTACTATGACTGTTTATGTTCCTTAAATAAATAAATAAAAACCTCTGCACTTGAACGGTTAAGATCCTCGGCTAAGAATCTAGAGGTCGCAGGATCAAACCCCGGTGTGCTCGTAATGACTTTTTATTTTAATAATGTTCATTTGTTACTTCAAATTAAAATTCAGATTTATAATTCAAAATACGAATTATAATTATAATTATATTGACCACCAATCAGAAATGAAACTTTGCTGTTATGGCTTTAGCTGTGTACGGAGACGATGTTGTTGAAAGATAAGTCAAATTATGACAAGTACTTGTGCATTCGTACCTATCATTTAATAATCTGCCATACGGACTTTGCTCACATTATTATATTATTTGTTCTCAGGCCTTCGCTTCCGGCTCTCCGTTATCTGTATACAATGGTCCCAGGGTGGCCTGTACTCACCTGCTGGTGGGAATCTCATCCGCATTCGATCAAACAAACTGCATGAGAGTGTTCACGCGAGTGTCTGGCTTCATCCCATGGATTGAGAGCATCGTGTGGCCTTAAGGCCATGGTCAACCGGTACCCCGCAAACTGTGGTGCACAGTGTTCTATTGCCCACTTCCTCTCCTGGTGTGTGATCATCGTGTGATCTTAAGGCAGTGGTTTTCAACCAGTTCTCTGCAGAACTCTGGGGCACAGTGTTTCAATATTTGATGATTTTTGCATCCTAGCCATAACGCACTCCCGCAACTGCACTGCCAAAAGTTGAAAAGTTTGACGATAATAATGGAAATTAAAAATGAACCTTGTGTTTTTTAAACACACCTTTTTTAATAATGAAGAAGTCCGATCATGTAGATCTGGCTCTAATTCATGTACAAACAACAGACAAATTCCATCAAGAGTTTTTTGAAAATATGTTAAAATTTACAACGCTCTCGCAATTAAAATCTGTACATAATAAAACCTTCAGATGCCATAAGATATCAGAGACTAAACTGTGATAATGAAGATCACAAAATGGACCTTTATTCTGTTTACGACACCTTTGTTAATGAGAACTCCGCCATGCAAGCAGTTAAAAATATAGGACCCGAAAAATATATGACATTGTTCCTGGGTGGAATGATCAAGTCTCAACTTTGTAAAGGCATTCAAGGAATGCTTTTCTTTGCTGGGTTCAAGCCGGAAAGTCTTTAAAAATGCCATAAACATTAATAAAATATTATGATAATAATATATCCCAGAAAAACAATTTTTTTTTAAAATACAAGTTTTATGCAGTCCCACAAAGCTGTCACACATGACGGCTTATCTGTAGGTTCTACAAAATAATATATATATAATTTTTTTAAATTTTTAATACATGTATAACACAATATTATACAATAAACAATATCACAAAATAATATATCTCAATGTACCTACCTATATACAAATTATTTAGGCATGTACGTTGGGATGTTCAGGGATACATCAATAATAATGTTCAGAGATACATTAGCCAACGTTTAGTGTTTTTGGGGCAGGGTCTCTCATTATTCTGAGGTTTAAAAAAATTATTGAATTTATTGAAAATCTCTGGTATTAAATAATTAAGCGTTCGGCTTCCATACTTATTTGTTACTCTTGGAGTAATGAGGCCCTTATTTTCAGTGAATCTTCAGTGAATAATAGCTAAAACAAAAATGAGCAACATAAAATTAATAGAAATGATATTAATATAAAATAATATTATTATTGTTCAAAAGCTCCTTTCCATAATTTGAGCAGCTGTCCAATTATCAGTGGCTGTCTGATATGGGTGTTGGTAGGAAAGTCCGGAGATGTTGTGATATGTAAGAGCAAAATCCAAGTAATCCACTTCTCCAAGTCCAGTCCTCTTCGTATACTTGTATTCTTCACAATCTCTATCACTACCCGCAGCCTGTATGATGAGCATTCAACATATATGTAGCAGCTTGCCACCGCAGCTAAATACCTTTGCAGGATGCTGACCTCAAAACCATAAAATCAACACGAGCGGGATTGCGAAGAAAGCTGAATCAACAATCAGACAGCAATACATTACGAAACACTAATTTAAATATCGATCAATGACACCCGAGACGAAAACCGCTGATCAGGCAAAGGCATTGCAAAATATTCATTCAATGATGACCCGGTAGACGAAATACTGTACTCGTGCTAAAATAATAAATAAAATGACACCGTCAGCGATCCTGCGGGTTCGAGGTCCAGACGCTTTACCCCCACCATGGAAACGAGAACAAAGGGATCATCACCTATATAAACGGAGGAAGATTACTCACTCACTCACACACTCTCTCCGACACGACCGTCTCGCTCCGACACGACCGTCTCGCTCCGACACGACCGTCTCGCTCCGACACGACCGACTCGCTCCCTCGCGAACACGCTGTACTGAATCTTATTGACTTTGCATTTTACACGTATTTAATTTGTTTCACCATTAAATATATTTAAACCTTCTGCTGAGTTTGCTGTCCATCCTCTCCGGCGTAGTATCCGAATACCTACAGTGGTGACCCCGACGTGATCTACAGTGGTGACCCCGACGTCCGACACGGGGGGCGGACCATACAGTGGTGACCCCCGACGAACACACGCAACATCGCCTTCAGAACCAACCAATTAAGCCAACGAGAGGTCCAGTGACAGCACCAGCAACGAAGTAAAGACAGCGCCAAAATGCAGCAGCCAAAACCGAGTGGAAACGCGGCTGCCGAAATTAACAGAGTGGCGGTGAGGATCCCGCCGTTCTGCCCAGACGACCCGGAGATGTGGTTCTGCATGGCAGAGAGGAGTTTTGAAGCATCAGGCATCGTCGCAGACCAGACCAAATTTGGCTACATCCTGGGAGCCTTGGAGCCAAGATACGCTGCCGAGGTACGAGAGATCATACTCAAACCACCTGAAACCGGTGCCTACCTCCTGCTGAAGACTGAACTGACCCGCCGGTTAAGTTCAACACAGGAACAGAAGACGCGCCGGCTCCTAGAACACGAAGAAATTGGGGATAGAAAGCCGTCTCAATTCCTGCGCCACCTACGCACCCTAGCGGGTGTAGCAGTACCAGACGAGGTACTACGAACGCTGTGGATGGGCCGTCTTCCTCACACCATGCAGATGGTACTGACGACACAGAAGGACGTTATCCTGGACAAGGTGGCTGACTTGGCAGACGCAATTGCCGACTCCACAAGCAGAGCTCACATCGCAGAGATAACGCCCGGACTTGATGCGCAGTTAGAAGACCGACTGCATAAGCTGACAATAACATTAAAATCGGAGATACAAGACCTACGGGCTACGCTAAGGAACGAGATCCAAGGCGTCAATGCTCCCGAGACAACATACGGCAGACGCGTCCGCGAAACCCTTCGCAATCGGGATCGGGTTAGGACACGCTCGAAGAGCAGAGGCGAAGGCTATCGCCCACGTTCTCAAAGCAGGAGCGGAGAAAGAGAGGAGGACATGTGCTGGTACCATCGTACTTTCGGAGAAGCCGCTCAAAAGTGCAGAGTCCCCTGCACATTCCGCTCGGGAAACGACCAGGGCAAGCACTGATGACGGCCAGTAGCTCATGCCCGACTTCCAGCCGCTTATTTATTACCGACAAAAACACCAAAATACAATATCTGATCGACACCGGCGCAGACCTCTGCGTCTTCCCCAGGAATAAACTCTGTGGACGTTACGACAAGCAACCGTACGAACTATCAGCGGCCAATGGAACCATAATTTCTACATACGGGAATCTTACATTGACCTTGAACATTGGACTCAGGCGAGACTTCACCTGGAGATTCGTCATCGCTGATGTCTCCAAACCCATCATTGGCGTCGATTTTTTAGCCCATTTTGAGCTGTTGGTTGACGTCAAAAATCGCCGCTTGCGAGACCAGACCACAAAACTATCAACTCAAGGACGTAACAGCACTTGCGAAGTTGCTTCTGTAAAAACCGTAAGAGGATCGACTACCTACCACCAACTACTTCAAAAATTCCCTGACCTAACTCGCCCCGATGGACAGATGAGAGAGACCCGGCACGCAACCAAACACCATATTCGAACGACTCCAGGACCCCCCGTCAGCGGAAGACCCAGGCGGCTCGCACCAGAGAGATTCCGCGCCGCAAAGAAGGAGTTCGAGACCATGATGCGAATGGGAATCGCCAGACCTTCCGAAAGCTGCTGGTCATCACCACTCCACATGGTTCCTAAAACCAACGACCAGTGGAGACCCTGTGGTGACTATCGGGGTTTGAATGCTAGAACAATACCAGACAGGTACCCTGTTCGCCACATCCAGGACTTCGCCCAATCACTCCGGGGCAGGAAATTTTTTTCTACAATTGACCTGGTCCGGGCGTATAACCAAATTCCGGTAGCGCAGGAAGACATCGCAAAAACTGCAATTACTACTCCATTCGGACTGTTCGAATTTCCTTACATGTCTTTTGGACTTCGGAACGCCGCACAAACATTCCAACGCTTTATCGACGAAGTTTTGCAAGGACTGGAATTCTGCTATGCTTATATTGACGACATACTTATTGCATCCACTTCGGAAGAAGAACATCTGCAGCACCTAGAAATCCTTTTCCGCCGCTTACAGGATTATGGAGTAGTCGTCAACGCTGCAAAATGTAACTTCGGAGAATCAAGTGTCAAATTCCTAGGATACTTGGTCTCCAGCGAAGGTACGCGACCGCTACCCGACAAAGTAGAGGCAATCCAACAATACACACGGCCGGCAACCACAAAGGACCTGAGACGTTTTTTGGGTATATTGAACTTCTACAGACGGTTCATACCTAAAGCCGCAGAGTCTCAAGCACCGCTCAACGAATTTCTACAAGGAAACGCTAAGGGCAAAACGCCAGTGCCCTGGACACCTGACACCATCAAGGCTTTTGAAGAATGCCGAGAAACTTTGGCGCAAGCGACATTGCTGGCACACCCGGAGAGCGATGCCCAACTAGCCATCATAAGTGATGCCTCCGATACCACTGCCGGGGCAGCATTGCAACAGCTAGTGGATGGCCAGTGGGAGCCCTTGGCATTCTTCTCGAAAAAACTAAGCCCAGCAGAGAGAAAGTACGAAGCGTATGACCGAGAGCTACTTGCTATTTATTTAGCGGTCAAGTACTTTCGCCATATGGTTGAAGCAAGGACATTCACGATATACACAGACCACAAACCAATCACGTATGCTTTCGCGCAAAAAGCAGAAAAATGCAGTCCACGGCAGTTCCGACACCTCGACTTTATCGGCCAGTTTACAACGGATATACAACACGTATCCGGCAAGGATAATATAGTTGCTGACGCATTATCCAGAATTGACGCCATCAAGACACCTATTAACTATGCCAAGTTGGCAAACGATCAAGAAACCGACGAAGAGGTGAATGATTATCTTCAGGAAGGATCGTCCCTACGACTGGAAAAGGTCATAATTCCTGACACGAACACATCTTTATACTGTGACGTGTCAACTGGAAAATCGAGACCATTTGTTACGACAAGATTCCGAAGAGCCGCATTCGACACGATACATAACCTTTCTCACCCGGGAATAAAAGCCACTACCAAACTCATAACGCAGCGTTATGTCTGGCCTTCCATTAAAGCAGATTGCAACAAATGGGCAAAAAACTGCCTACCTTGTCAACTTAACAAAGTAACGCGACACGTAATCGCTCCACAAGGCAACTTCCCACTGAATTCGGCAAGATTCGAACACGTCCACATCGATATCGTTATTATGCCAATGTCAGAAGGACATAGGTATTGCTTGACGTGTGTGGACCGATTCACAAGATGGCCTGAAGCTTTCCCCATCAAAGATCAAGAAGCGGAAACGGTCGCCCGCACATTCTATGAAGGATGGATTACTCGTTTTGGTGCACCAATCCGGATAACTACCGACCAAGGAAAACAATTCGAATCTAAATTATTCAAACAACTTAACCACTTGGCAGGGACGAAACAAATTCACACGACGGCCTATCATCCAGCGGCAAACGGGATGGTAGAGAGGTTACATCGCCAGATGAAAGCAGCTATCAAATGCCACCAGACTAACCGATGGACAGAGACATTACCAACAGTGCTAATGGGAATACGAGCTGCTTGGCGAGAAGACTTGAAATGCACATCAGCAGACCTTGTATATGGAGAGCCGCTTCGCCTTCCAGGAGAATTCTTGAACGCGAGATCTTCCGATAAGGATGACTTAACTGGTTTTGTGAAAATCCTAAGTCAACAAATGCAAAATCTCCGACCAGTAGAAGGAACACGTCATAACAGTAGACGAACCTTCATATTCAAAGATCTTCATTCGACCACCCACGTTCTGTTACGAGACGACACTATTCGTGGACCACTACAACAATCGTATAGCGGTCCATACGAGGTTATAAAACGCAATGGGAGAACATACGTCATTCTCATAAAAGGGAAAGAAAAAACAGTTACCATAGACCGAATCAAACCAGCATACATTATCGAGGAAGGAAAATCAACTATAATCCCTTCAACAACGCCATCAGCCGTGTCAGTACCAGATAAGAACACAGCGGTAAAGATAACGGACCAAGAATCAAGTTCAAGGATAACAAGGAGTGGAAGACGCGTCAGATTTCCCGAAAAATATCAAGCATAATTTATTATCGTGGAAAGCATAACAAAGTTTAAAATCAAATACAATGCAGAAATATTGTTATGAATAAACGATTGCGTAAGCGAAACCCGAAACAAAACATAATAGTAAAAACAGCTGACCAACGACACAATGGCAAGTTCATTCACCAAGTATTACGACACCGGCAACGTAAACAATCGCGCGATAACGAAATGACGCACACAGCTGTTTTAAACAAAACCTCAAGAGGAGGGCACATACAAGATTATTCCGTCAGCAAAATTTTAATAAGATTATTTCGAAACAATCGTATTATAAAAGGAGCTACAAATCAAAAATTACTTCAGTCGACAACCAGCACACCTTCATCATGGGACAAGCATCAAGCAAAGAAGAAGTCATCATCGCCCAGATAGGAGACATCCATGTGGAAACAAACCGATTGCAATGGACGACTCTTATCATACTATCAGTAGCAGTGCTACTGGCGGGCATATACTACACTTGGAGGAGATGTCGGAAGCATTACAGAAGTCAAGCATTGGAGGAACTGAAGGTCAGCGGCGGACCGACGCAACCCTAACGAATCGTGAGGCTCCACCTCACTGGGGGCGGACCCTGTAGCAGCTTGCCACCGCAGCTAAATACCTTTGCAGGATGCTGACCTCAAAACCATAAAATCAACACGAGCGGGATTGCGAAGAAAGCTGAATCAACAATCAGACAGCAATACATTACGAAACACTAATTTAAATATCGATCAATGACACCCGAGACGAAAACCGCTGATCAGGCAAAGGCATTGCAAAATATTCATTCAATGATGACCCGGTAGACGAAATACTGTACTCGTGCTAAAATAATAAATAAAATGACACCGTCAGCGATCCTGCGGGTTCGAGGTCCAGACGCTTTACCCCCACCATGGAAACGAGAACAAAGGGATCATCACCTATATAAACGGAGGAAGATTACTCACTCACTCACACACTCTCTCCGACACGACCGTCTCGCTCCGACACGACCGTCTCGCTCCGACACGACCGTCTCGCTCCGACACGACCGACTCGCTCCCTCGCGAACACGCTGTACTGAATCTTATTGACTTTGCATTTTACACGTATTTAATTTGTTTCACCATTAAATATATTTAAACCTTCTGCTGAGTTTGCTGTCCATCCTCTCCGGCGTAGTATCCGAATACCTACATATACATCAACAACAGCACGGAGGATGAAAATATCACCAACTAAATCAGACATTTCTTTTCTTTAACGAGGATCAAGGTGATACACCAAATGCTTTTACTCACCAACTACTCCATAGGTTAAAAACGACAACAAGATCTGACATAAGCCACCAGGTCCAAAAATTTTTTATCGACATTGCCCTTACTTCAACAAAATCTGGAAAAGCAGCTGATACGAAGAAGTTCTCCCAGACTTTCTGAAACATGCTGAAAAGTTATTTACTGTTTTCTTTTAAACTAGGGAATTACCAAATATCTAGAAAAGGCTAAGGTTATTGCTATTCTTAAATCCAAAAAAGTTCAAGAGAATTTCATTCCAGAGAATTCAAAAGATATTAAGTACAATGTATCAGTCGATCTACTTTTAAGTACTATGAACAAAATTTCTGGAGAGAGTTGTGCTCTGAAGATTGTAGTTCCACAATAACAAGCTTGTCTCAGGCCAGGCCGTAACTGCTGCGCTCAGGTGTTATCACTGACAACACATATTAAATCTGATTTCCAGAAAAAGCTTAGACAGAGGCATCATTCATTGATCTTTTTGCGGCCTACGACACGTTGGATGGCAACATAGTACGACTTATTGAGCAACGGCACAAAAAAGCAAAAATATACCAATCAATAATAGCCTTGCCAGGTCTCAGTGCTGTCCCATCACTTTTTAACATATACATTCGAGACCTTCCCCACACTGAAGGCAGAAAAATTGCTTATGCAGATGACTTCTTCGTTACAGCCCAAAACCATTAAAACAGCAGGAAAGAGCCTTAATCTGATGTAAAAGCTATGCAAGAATATTTCCTTAATTGACATCTAAAGACAAATGGGTTAAAAACAGTTGCGACAGCTTTCCATCTTAGCAGTTCACAGGTGTTGTGTATCTAAAAAGCTTCCAGCTTGGCATATAACTGTCGCAGCGGCTTATAACTGTCATCCTATTGTAAAAATCATTGCGCCGCCACTGGATCTGTAAGAATTTACCAGACGAGTTATCTACCTACGAAACACTGCCCAGCGCCGTGTAACATTTCGGGAAACACATCGAAAGGCCTCGAGTCAAAAGCCGTTCATCGTTACGGCAGCAGAATGTTCGAGCTTCTTCGCTTTGTGTGCATTCGCAACATTACTCGGCGCTCAGGTAATTACTCTCTTCGTCTATATATGCAGCAGTTCTGCCGGCTGGGGACCAGTCAGTCAATTCCATCTCAACGGTCGCACATACTGCAAAGCAAGTGATAACTGATAACAGTTCAGTGTAGTAACGTGATACAAGCCTGTCGGGCTCTTTATCGCTCACACGAATCAACATGTGATTTACGCTTATCCAGTGTGATACCAGGAACATCTCCGTAACACCTTCGAGGCCTCCATCTACAACCAGCGTCTCGCTGTCCGGCCCATTGCACCACGACATGAGATGTAACCCGACCTCCAAAATACCAAGCCTCGCCGCGCTTGCTGTTTAGGTGCAACCCGATCTCTGACTACCGAAACCCGTCGTGCTTCTCTGCCAGAGTTCATCCTCATCGCCTCACAAGGTTCCTTCCTGCGTCACGTAAGTGCACCGACTCAAAGGACACATTGCCGCCATATCCGTCATCAAGACGTCGATCGACCGCCTGTATCAGGTTACTTCTCCACAGCCACGGTGTAAAGCTACATGCCGGCTCCTTGAAGATCTGGGATCTTCACTGCCGCAGCTATCTGGACCTCATCACTCATCACGCATCAACTCCGAGCAACACTCACTGCACCTCCGTTACTTCACTCCGCATCGACCTTCGCTACGTAGCAACAATAAAGTCTGACTCACTACTTCGACCTGATGGCTTTCATTTCGTCTCCCGTCTCTGCCGATCCGGAATCCGTTCCCTCACATACATAAATAAATCGAGTTTAAAACAAGAACACAAAGAAGAAAAACTACCATTAATGGATGTTATTTCTGCCCAATCATGGCCTAAGATCACCACTTGTTACAGGAAAACTCATAAAGCAAGATATTCCAGCAGCAGTAGTCAATAAGTTGGCTATTTGGTATGGACAACATTCAATGGGCAGGAGCTGCTTCTAGGCTTTTATTTCTTAAAAGCAGAGTCAGGCAAGGGGGTAATTTGTCTCTTACTTCATTTTTTAATATTTACTTATAAACGGCCTAATACAAGAACTCAACATTTCACTGATTGGTTGCCATATCTGCGGAGAAGAGAGTAACAACTCCAACTACATATATGGCACGGTGCTGCTGGCACCCTCGATCAAAGTGATGTGACGACTTGTGCGAATATGCAAGGATTACACAAACTCATAAAATTTGCCATACAAATCTTAAAAAACAATCATCGTATTAAAACACAACAAGGAGCCAATAAATATTCCATAAAACTGGCTTGAAGGAATTGAACTAATTACAGAAGATATTAAAGATAGAGAAGATATGGAACGACAAAGAGCCATTAATATATAGGCCGCAAAGCTCTCAAGACGGTTCTACCACTGTAGCGACGATGTCTGGAAATTACTAGTTAAGACATACTGCTCTGCGCTGTACACATCTGAGCTGTGGACACAATACCCAGCAGCGCAATGGGACAGGCTGAGGGTGTGATACAACAATGCATGCAGGCAACTTGTGCAACTTCCGCAGTTCTGCAGTGCCTCCAAGATGTTCACTGAAGGGAGGGTGCACTCATTCCCCGCCTTACTTCCCCACCGACTAGCCAGCTTTGGGAGCAGGACACGGAAGTCAACCAACGTCCTTGTAGTGACTACACCGAGTGACTCAGCTCTCCACTCAATGAGTGATGGATGCAGATGTTGCGGCCATCTCCCTGAAAGATGATCCCATAGTTTTTTTTTGTTATTTATGTTACTCGTTCTTGAATTCATTCTTGATTCGCCGACCTCTGTTCACTCCTTCCTTTCCTCAAAAAGATCCTCTACGCAGCATCTTCAAAGATGACATAGGTCTTGAGCGAAATTATTTTCCTCGGGGCCTCCTGTGTGGAGTTAATTAAAAAAAGCAATCTTCCAAGCATTTATATGGATCTAGTAGATAAATAATTAGTGAAATGCAAAGAAAACAATTGTTAAATTAAAGTGACATTTTTTTATTTAGAAATAAACAAAATTCAAACAAAACAAAAAACAAAATTCATAAACAAAGGTGGTCTTATTTATTTCTGCAACATTTAAATTCAAGCGTTTTTTGCAATAAAATCTCAGATAGAAGACTTATTTCCGACTTGCCTTTTATTTTTACACAGTCATCATTTATTTATAAAGCTGAATTACTTTATATGAGTATATATCGATAAGAACTTTGTGATCTATAATCCTTTTTAATTGCAATAATATCAGAACTGAGTCATTTAGATACTCGCTTGTACCTAGATTGCATGTAGTTGGCAATACTTTTGCAGACATAGTTGATGCGTTCAACTTCACGAATATAATTACAAACGGGCTGTAATAAGATACCAAAAAGATAATAATCAATGCTATTTTTTAATATGGAAAGTCAAACTCTTCAAAAAAATATATTTTTTTTTACATGGAAAGTAAAACTCTTCAAAAATAAAATTATTATTTTTTTAACATGGAAAGTAAAACTCTTCAAAAATAAAATTATTTTTTTTTACGTAGAAAGTAAAACTCTACAAAAATATATATATATTTTTTTTAACATGGAAAATAAAACGCATCAAGAACAAATTATAATTTTTTTACCATGGAAAGTAAAACACTTCAAAAACATATTAATTGTTTTTTTAACATACATGGAACGTAAAACACTTCAAAAACAAATTTAAAGTTATTTTAATATGGAAGGTAAATCTCTTCAAAAACAAAATTATTATTTTTTTAACATGGAACGTAAAACACTTCAACAACCAATTTATTGTTTTTTTAACATGGAAAGTACAACTCTCCAATAACAAAATTATTATTTTTTTAACATGGAAAGTAAAACTCTACAAAAAAAAAATTAAATTTTTTTTAACATGGAAAATAAAACGCATCAAGAACAAATTATAATTTTTTTACCATGGAAAGTAAAACACTTCAAAAACATATTAATTGTTTTTTTAACATACATGGAACGTAAAACACTTCAAAAACAAATTTAAAGTTATTTTAATATGGAAGGTAAATCTCTTCAAAAACAAAATTATTATTTTTTTAACATGGAACTTAAAACACTTCAACAACCAATTTATTGTTTTTTTAACATGGAAAGTAAAACTCTCCAATAACAAAATTATTATTTTTTTAACATGGGAAGTAAAACTCTACGAAAACAAATTTATTGTTTTTTTATTATAGAAAGTAAAACTCTTCAACTTACTCTTCTTAGAATTTATCTAACAAAATAAAGACTATCAACAAACCAAGCCTTATAACTTACAACGAAGACATAACTAGTAACTTACAACGAAGACATTTTTTTAATAGTGAATATAATATTTATAAACCAGCCATTTATAATAATTTTAGTTGTGGTTACAGATTGGGAAACCAGTACATACCAAAAGTTATATTATTAATATAGTATAAGTATAAATTAATAAGAAGTGTATATGAACAACCAAGAAATAATAGTTTTGATTTAAGAACATTTTAAGATTAGGTTGGGTTAGGTTAGGTTAGATTTAAGAACAATGGTTTGATATAAGGTAACATAAGGTTAGATTTAAGAATATTGTTAAGTAAATTGATTTTAAACCTTTCAAGTGTACAGTGAAAATATTGATATTGATACGCCCGAGCAAAGAGTTTTGTGCGTTTTTACATTTGAATCGTTGTATATAAAATAAGATATTGGATTTACAAAAATCGTTACATAAATTATCATAATTTACAAAAAATTAACTTACGATAATATAACGTTATGATTATTTCTTGAGATGTCTCTGATAAAGGACGGGTTTTTAAAAAAAAAAATACATTTCATCAAATATTTTAAGTTAATTTTCACGTTCTATTAAAGTTATTTTATTGTATCATTACAGGTAAGATGCTTCATGAATCTGAAATAATCACAGAACTTGTGCAGAACTTCAACAGAACGTGAAAATTAACTTCAAATATTTGATGAATTGTAACTTTTTTTTTAAACAACCCATCTTAAGATTAGAAATATGTTGAATTTATAAAAACAGTGTATCTAAATAATAACAATGTTGCATAACTTGTAATATAACGTTATTAATAACATATCAAAATAAACTTTTTTTAAAATTAATTTATTTATAATATTGTTTTATATATAAAGGAAATAAAAATGAACATGGAGTTCGACAAATTAAACTTGAAAAGAATAAAAAAAAAGAGCAGAAAATTGTAGTGGTAAAGAGTGCAGAGAAATATTTTTGTTATATTATCTAAATAAACAAACATACGATTTTTTATTATTGCTCTGGAAATTTTATTAAATATTATAGTATAAATATGGGCAAGGAGGGTGTACGTCTCCTATCCTGTTCAATTTATTCAAGGACGAGCTATTAAATATAATAATTTATATGACATGATTCTCCCAGCTCCGTCAATTAACAGGATATTATTTAAATGTGAAGAATACGCTAATCAATACAACATGATCAATGATCACCCAAGAAGACGGAACAAAAAACCCTGAGAAGATGCTCCCCACACAACTTAATGAGGTAAACGTAAATTCGTAAAATACTTGGACACATCATCACTGAAGACCTCTCGGACGGTGGTGATATGAACTACAGAGAAGTATTAGTATACTGTCTAATATGATTACCTGAAGATTGTTTTAGTTCAGCAACAAACATTTTGTACTAGCCTGTATACAAGTAGTGAAACATGGTGTCACTGTCGCAGGACAATCGTCAAGTAAGGCAAATCGTGATGCGCCTCAGGCATACAACGATCTGCCACCATTTCACGATGTGGCAGATCATGATGTGGCTAGGCGCATCACGATCTGCCTGATTTTACGATCGGCCTACGACATCGATGGAACGACGCCGGATTTAATATAACAACGCCTGCAGAATTATATTTAGATACAGAAGGTACAGCTCAAGTGAATTTTACTAAAAATACGTCACTTTTAGAAGAAATGTGATTTGAAACTAGATGAAACGAAAAAGCGACACTAAAAAGAGACAAACACATACATCTATAGGATTTAGCATGCGAAAGAATACTAGAGAGAGACTAATCGGTCTCCTATTTGTGCGGTGCTTCGTATCCTCCCCACTCTTGTCTATTTTAATTTTCTGAAGGATTCACTTCTACCGCGTGTGAACTGCACACATATTTTTTTTAAATGATTAGGTTTAATAAAAATAAAAATAAAATGTTAGCACTGCAGTGTGTTCTTTGTGTTCAATTTTTGCAATTTATTGGCAGAAGTGCAAAGAAGTTAAAATTGACTTATAATATGAATTATGCTTATAACGATATACGTAACTACAATAAATGTAATACAAAAGAATTCTGGAGATCGCCACGTTTGTTTTTTAGTGTCACAATTGTGTTTTATTCTTCTATTATGCTCACTATTACTACGCACATTAATACAACGTTTTTCCATCATGTCTCTCCTCCTATCCATCAACCACGTAAAAACTAGTTTAATAAATTGGATATATGTACGAGTTACCATCAAAATTATAATTGCATAATGAAGACAAATTTGCCACACAATTAATTTAGTAATTTTGGAAACAGGTAACTCATAGGGAAAGAAATACATAAGCGGTGTAAAAATACTTGTAAACCACATATTAACCGTAAAATTTTCTTCAAACTCTTCTAAATAAAAACATGATGAATAAATAAATAATAAGTTAACCAAGAACAATAATACATTATCCAAACATTTATTTGCGATTGTTGGTTTTAAAGCATAAGCTGATATAAAATATAAAATTTCGATAAAAATATCAGGCAAATAATGCGCAAAATACAGCGACTCTTCTGTTTGATTTTTTATATAACGCACAACATGTATTCCATCGTCGACTAATCCGTCCCCTTCTGCGGGCGGCCAACGAACCAACTCGGAATCATCATTAATAATAGTGACACCTATTGCATGTAACCATGCTACGAGATTATGTTTTAAGTTTTGAAAAGCTGATTCACCCTCACTGCCCTTCGCATCGACCAGATAATTTATTTCAATGATACATTTCATGTCATTTACGATTTTTTTGAAATCAGCATAGTTCTCATCTTTTACCGCTGCTAGTAATGGATCGATTTGATTTCTAATTTCTTCAGTTCTTAACAAAACTATGCTTATATTAGTTAAATGATTTGTCTTCGAGCAATATTTTCTGAACATTTCTTTATTTCTGTCGCCGTACATGTCTGAAAAAGTAGCAAGCATAATTTTTAACAGTGACTCATAAGAACTGTTCTCTACGTTTTTTGTTATTTCGTCAACAATATCTTCATTTCCGTTCTCCAAAGCGATGTTCAGAGCGGTCTTTCCAGCACTATCTCTAGCCGATATGAAGTCTATATAGGTTTTCTCAGTTGTCCTGTTGTCCGGGCCACTGAGAAGAAATGCAAGGGTGTGCCTATTCTGTTCTTCAGCAGCTATGTGTAATGGAGTTTTGTAGTGCTGATGAATCTTTTGCATGGGAGATTCAAACCAATGTCGGTGCATTATAAGTACTTTTTCCAGTGCACTGCCATGTATTGGTGATATTTCAAGATGATCCTCTATGAACTTCCTGATTATTTTATAGCATGGCCAGAGCAAAAATTCACAAAATATATTAATGAGCATATCGTTTTCATCTGTTTGCTTCCCTTCTCTGAGCCATTGGAAGCAGAAGTCAGCGCAGAAGTATTCCACGAATGTGCGGTGAATGAAGTTATATTTATAAGTTCCATCAGTTTTAACTTGTATAAGACCTTCTCTGCTAAGATCCACCAATACTTTGTTAGACGATTCTTGAAATATTTCTTGGTAAACTTTTTTTCGGTTTATTCGATTTTTGAAATATTTTTCGGTAAAGCGTGCATCGATGGTATGCAACGCCAGGAAATAATGATAGTCTTTGTTATCTTTGCACACAGTATCCCGAATGGTAGTTGGTAGCATATTGACCGTAGTTTTCTGCTCCACGTATATTGTGTTCTTAACATTGATAAACTGTGTATACAAGTCAAACAGATTTTTTATTTTTAATTGGTTCTGGACTAGGGTAGGGGACTGAACAAATTTAATGGCCTGCCGAAGGAACAATTCGGACAACATACGGATTTGAAGCGGAATACCCATGAAGCGCGAAACGTCTTCCCTGAGCACTCCCTCCATCTCCTCCCGCAGCTCTCCAGCAAACCGGCGCAGCCTCTGCTCCTCCGGCTCTCCGTACTCTGGAAGCTCCAATGCTAGATGCGGAAGCCAGGAATTCACCAAATAATTAACTTGTTCTTCTTTTGTCATATTTTCAATTTCTGCGGAAAATTCGAACAAATAATTTTCGAGCGCTTCTTGCGCGTATACCCGTGTGGTGACAAACATATTACAAGTAGTGGAATTTTTTAAATAAATCAGCAGATCAATAATTCTTTTCTTGTTTTCTTCGTCAGTTATCTCGTCATACGCGTCCACCAAAATACAAACTTGCGTCGAATTCTCCGTTTTCAGGCAATGTTCTAATATACAACCCACCAACTCATCATCGGTAGATAATCCTGATGAATGTATCAAACATTTTACAACTGATTCCAAATCGAGTATCCAGGGTAGGTTGGTAATAGCTGTAGCCAAACGTTTGTTGTCGATTCTCAGCACCCAAGAGTCTCGGATAAGCTCCGACATGCTCGTCAAGCTGGTGGTCTTTCCCACTCCAGGATCATTAGCAATGATGGTCACCTTCTTCTTTACATTGCAAAAGTCATCTTCCGGAACGGGGTTACTGTAGTCTCTGGTAATGAAGGGGCGCAGGCCATCCAGAGAACCCTGGGAGTATTGCCAGACCAGACGCGGGATTCCCCCAATTTCCAGATTTCGAAAGTAATGTTTGTTAAACGATTCATCTTTAATTTTGTTTTTCATACTTGATTCTTGAGAAAGATGCGTAATGCAGTGTTCGCTGGAGACAAACAAATCTTCAGCTTCCATGGATAAATTAAACGGAGTTATAAACAATCTCTTATTTTTTGCATTTTCGAAAATAAATAGTTCCTGAGATCCCGTGTAACGGACGAGTTCGTCTATGGATTTAATTATTATACAACTGTGGAACATTCTAGGAAGATAAATGCGGCTATTGTAAATTTCGCTCAGTGTGAGGCTTTCCGCCGATAATTTCAGCAAGTAGATTAGTTTATCTGGTTCCTCCCGACACTTTTCCAGAAAGAGTTCCCGTCCATCTATCCTACTACTGGTGAATATCCTCTCCCGCGCAGTCTCCGCCACCTCCCCCCGGTAGTCCAGGCCGAGCCGCTCTGGATCGCTTGTGATGACCAGCAGTGGTCCATCGGCCCCACTCCTCTCCAGTAGTGACGTGAGCTTTTCTTTGCTCACTTGCGTGTTTACTTTTGAATAGAAAGCATCTGATTCACAAATTTTTAGAAGATGGTTTTTTATTTTGGCCCGAAACTGGTGGTCCGTCGTGAGCTTTTTCAAAATTGGAGAAATTATTCGATTAATTCTATTTCGAATCCTTTCATCATTGGAATAACAGTCATCGCCCAGTAAAACTTCAAGGCTTAGCGTTTCTTCACCTATGATAATGGCATCTTTTGCAAATATCTCAGTTCTAGATTCAGGAGTTAGGTCATTTAATTTAAATTCATTCAAAGCCTTTGTTTCAAATTGAAGATGGTATTCTAAAAAAATGTTTGCATCAATTGGCTGTGATCTAATGATCACAAGCTTCTTATGACTGAACAGTACTAAATTATTTAATATTATATTCAGATGACGATCGTGTGAACTTAAGTTATTTGATATCGATTCAAAATTAATTATAAGTATGTTATTGTTGGTAATATCATTCTTGTTTAATCCTTCGAAATCTACAACATTCGCTGTATCAGCAATATGGTTCCAACCTAAAACTGTTTTACAATTTTGATCCAAATATATTTTATCCAAAGCAATGTTTCGTATCTTTGACAATATATTGTAAGCTCTGGCAGTTTCGAAATTTCCATCACATGTTTGAAATTGAAGAACACGTTGATTTGATTCTAAAAATGACTCTATCCCCAGAGTGTCTTCACAGTCCATGATTTCGGGGAGGTTGCGGAGGTATGCTAGGCCAGCCATGTATAACGGGGCTGACCTTATACTCTCGTTCTGTTTAGCCAGAGCTTCCATAATCTCTTCAGGAAACCAGCGCATCAGTTGTTTGGTTAGTCTGATCAACGTTTCCAACTGTTCCTTTGTTTCACAAGTGATTATTCTTGTATTCATCTGAAATACAGGGAGGTCTTTAAGATTTTTCCGAAATACTAATTTATCGATTTCGGCCAATGTAAATAGCGCATTGCTTTGAAAAAAGCTCCAATTTTGTAAAAAATTTAGCTCTTCTGCAGAAAATACCCCCAGGTGACAGATATTTCCCGTCGATAATTTGGATTTGTAGTGTGCTATTGGGGACTCTTCCTGTTGTTTCAAGTTAAGTTTACTTTTTTGTCCATCTAATGTATTGCCAACGGTTTCGTCAACGGATTCTGTACTCTCTTTATCTAAGAATATCTCTAGCCCAATCGTTTTTTCTGCATCTGGTGGTAAGATGTGAGAATTACAATGACTTTCTAGGTCACATTGACGTTTGCACTCAACGACCCCTTGAGGCCAATCCTGTACTGAATATATTTTAGTCTCTTCCTCAAAAGCTTTAATAAAAATTTCTAAACTGTGGGTGTCCAAATTGTACTTCAAATTGGATTTATTGGAGTCACGAGAGATGTACAATTGATATAAACCTCCCACATGTTTTCTTGTGCTGTTCACCGGATTAACTGCAGCGAAGAAGGTTGTGATGTCCAAGTTTTTGACATACAATGAACGTTCGTAACGTGAATCATAGTCGTCGCGTATCTTATCCAGCATATCCTTGGCACCAGGGCTGTCCAAGGCCACAGTATGCGCATGAATACCTTCACCGGGGCAGATGATGAATCCACTTCCATGCCGTTTAAGGTATTTGATGGTCATGGTGGTGACGCTGGCCAACCAGGCACCCAAGGAGTGCCCTGTTATGGATAGAACGAATCGACTCCCGTATCGTTTATTAGTTTCTTGAATAACCTTCTTGACATCATCTGTAAACGACACAGCAGAGCTCATGTGTCCGGTGTATTTGTTATAGAAAATGCCTTTTCCGTCAATCCAGACTGCTCCTAAATTGTTTAGTTCCGTCCCTCGGTGGGCTATGACAATTTGCTGCTCTGTAGGGCTCCAAAAAGCACAGCCGAAGTATCCGTTTGAATTGTTCTGTGCCGTGGTGAGCAGCTTCCATCCTCCAGGTAGCTCCAATTCCTCCAGACAATCATTGTACGCCAGTTTGGCGAAGGCTGTTAAGACTTTCAGAGAGGGGTATGCCTCCGAAGTCAATTTACTTTTGATACCTTCAATAGGAACGAAATATTTGAGGATATTCCCCAAATCAGTAGAACTGTAAATCAATCCTTGGTCGACCTGCATGTTGAGATGGGAGGTGTAGTTCTTTGAGAAATCTGCAACAAAGAACAAGCTATTTTATAAATTGTCCAACTGTGTCATTGTATTGAATATTATCCCACGTAGGTACATGTCCAAGTATTGACGGCTTCGTATTCGAGGGGTAAGGCTCCCAACTACGAATCCTGAAGTCGCGTGCTCAAATCCCATTTTAATGCATTGCAAATAATGCATACTAAATATAAGTGCGCCAGTTCCAGAGTAGAAGATGCTCTCATCATCGCCCTGGTGAAAGACCACCATTCATAGTTGAGATCAGGGCCGGATCTACGAAATCTGGCGCCCTGTGCAGTAGGTACCGATGGCGCCCCCCCCTACATTTTTATTTTGATAAAAAATTCGTTCACCCAATTTTTTTTTGTTTTTGTATGTAATTATTTATTTGGTTTACATTAATTTATCAAATAAAATCAAGACATATAAAGGGTGTAACTTTTCCAAGTGACCTGGCGGTAGCTCTCACACTCGATCTATGCAATTCTTCTCCATTAGGCAGTTTCTTGTAATAATACTTAGTATTAAATTTACGCTTGTTCGTATTAGGAAAATCAAAATCTTTCAATTGTACAGGACCTTCCTGAACTAATAAACTAATGGAATTTTGAGATAACTTGGGCCAGCATCCGGGATCTTTCAATTCAAACTCTGAAAACAGAATTAAATTTAAACTGCTATCAGTAACGTTATTTTTATCTTCTAATAGTTCGACCGTAGGAATTTGTGAGAAAGATATCTGTTTAGATGTGCTCAGGACCATTGTAACGTCATAACGTCATTGCGCGGGACATCTTTTTTTATCGGTGCTGGAGAAATTGGAATAAAAAAATTCCCAATGGAAACGAGTTTTTTAATGTCATTCTGCTCTTTAATTCTACGTTTTAGATTCTGCGAGCCTGAAAGTTTTTTTTTTAAATATTATTCTATTCATTGTAATCTACAGTACTTTTATATTTAGTTATAAATTTAAAAATCTAATAAGAATATAACCTCAAATTTGTACCTTGCATTTCCCCTGTGTTGACGTGTTGAGCGAACAAACACCATACAAACACTAAACACAATACAACGGCTTACAAAAGACGCTTACACTGACACCGTAAAATAACAAATCCAACAAATCTAATAGATATTAATTATATATTTAACAATTTAACGAACTTCAAATGATATGACAAACAGTCAGTCCTAGAGACTTAAATCGTACAAAATAAAACAACTAAAATTGTCAGCATTTTGAAGGCGCAAGTCGGTTTATTTGATTCTTTTGAACAAAAATACGGCGCTGTGATTGGTTATTGAATTTGGATCGCATCCATTCGTCGTAAAAGACGGTAAAAGATATATGGAAAAATAGATCTTACGTTTAAATTTAATCTATGGAATTTGTTAAAAAATTCTGTAACTGACTACAAATTCGTAAACCGTTGACACCAACATGATGCGCGCGCATTCTGTTTCTTTGGAAAGTGTTGCTAGAGCGTAATAATTATGTCGTTCTATGGGTAATTTTTAAATGATTCAGGGAATATTATAACTTAATTTTAATACAATATTTATTTTCTCACGGCGCCCCTTCGGAGTTGGCGCCAGGTTTTTGCACGTTTTTGAACGTATGGCAGATCCGGCGCTGGTTGAGATATTGCTTGAGATGGCTTTAGCTGTATTTGGTGACCAGGTCTAATTAGCCGGGTACTACCCAACCTTCATCTAAGTACTCTATTTCCTTCCCATCCCCACTACCTTCAGCCTCACAGCATACCTCGAATGATACAGCTCACTAGCTCCACACAGTGCGGTATTTACATAAAAAAGAGTTAGAGTGTATCCGAACATAAGGTATAATATAATTTTAAGTAAAGTTCTTTCCATTGAAGACTGCAATTATTGTGATGGTGAAGGGTGAAACTGGCAATTCAGATAATGTCACTAAATACAGCTAAAGCCATTTCCAGCATAGTTTCTATTCTGAATGGTGGTCTTTCACCAAGGCAATTAGACAGGCAGGTATGGGTACCGCCACTCCGCGAACTATTTATTGGACCACCAACCTCTGCCATAGGTCACCTCAAGTGGTTCGCTATGTTTGGTGACTTAGGAGAGGTGCCCGGGTTCATGGGATGAGGTTTTTTCGGGTCTTGGCAGGACAGTTTGACCTCTGTCAGAATATAGCCTTGCGCACCAGTGGGAGTTATGGATTCATACGTCCATCACTTCTGGACATACGGACCCCAGATTCCTACCCAACCCTCATACCTTTTTCCTTCCCAGAACATACTCTCCCTTCCTTTCTTGAAAAGACCCTCCACGCAGCATCTCCAAAGATAACATAGGTCCTTAGGGGAATTATTTTCCTCAGGTCTATGTATAATGTATAGCAATGTAACAAAAGATAAGACTGAAAGTGACTAAAAAATAAAAATATTTTTGCCTGAGCGTCGCAACAAAACACGCTTTTTGGTGATGTATTTTAACAAATCATTTCTCTTAAAAGATATCTTCATATTCTACGAAAACTACATAATATGGTTAATTATATACTTTTGTATACAAACATGTTTTCTGGTAAGACAGTTCAATTCACAAAAACATCATTTTGCCAAAAACAAGCAAGTCATTACGAAAATAGAATCAGCTGGCGAGCGGCGAAAATTTTTTTTAGACTTCGAGGAGTGTTTTCAAAGGTGTAACTAATTGTTTGAAAGAATTCAACATAAGAGAACCATCAAGATGGTTCTCTTATGTTGAATTGGTCAAGATTTATTTTGATTGGTCAAGACCCATCAGACAATCCAGGCATAATGCACTAAATTACCAATTCCTCACCTAGGTAAATAGTGTAAACAATAAAAATTTTAAATCTAAGAAATTATATCGACGTTGTATAAAACACACCGAAACAATTTTTAAACAAATTCTTATGATCAAAAAATAATTACAAAATGTACATAATTATATCATCATGATTTTGAGCATTTTTATAGCTAACTTGAATGTTATTTTATATGAATACCGCACAAGAGTCCCAACTGCTCCCATCTGAAGCCAGTGAGACTATGGCATCCCCAATTAAGGTATGTTGTGAGGCTGAAGGTAGTGGGGAGGGGAAGGAGATAGGGAGAGAGGAAGGTGGGGAAGTACTTGGCTATTCAGATCTGGTCACCAAACACAGCTAATGCCATTTCAAGCAACGTTTCAATTCTGAATGGTGGTCTTACGCCAGTACTATACTGGGAGTATTTTCCACTCTGGAACGTGCTGCAAATATACTATATATTATTTTTAATGAATAAATTGTGAAATAACACAAACAAATCAAATAAATTTTATTTGCCACAACCTTCAGTGTACGAGTCAAGAGCCTTACCGCGGGACTACGCCGGCCGTTATTTGTAAGTTTATATTGAAGCAAATTTTTAATGAAATGAAATTGATATTAACCCTCGACCCGTCGCGTGGGGTCTTTAAAAGCCCAGGTTTTACAGAAATGCAAATTATGTACATTTTAAATGTTCCACTGATTCCTTACTTTAGGTAGCTTTCAAAAAATGACTATAGTTGACGCTAGCGCCGCCAACATTCAGTCTGTGCATGCGCGATGTGAAATACAGACTTGGGTTTCAGCGTGAGGCTAAAAAAAAATCAACAAAATACCATGAAAAATCAAGTTAATATGTTTTTTCATTGTATTTGTTTTTTTTTTGTTGTAATAATAATTCGTCTGTATCGATCTCAAATAGTTATAAGTTTTATAGAAATTGGTTAGATTAGTGATATAGTGTATCTACTATTAAAAAAGTATGATTCAAAATTATAAAAAAATGTTCCTTGTTGATTTTTAAACTTTTGCACTGAACATAATCAAATTTTTAATATTTCTTTTTATTTCAATGCAGTCGTTATCACCTGACTATAATTAGTTAAAATAATACATAAAATGTAAGCTATGACAACAATTTAATCAAATTTATTTTTGGGGTCGACGAAAAAGGCGTGACGGGCAGAGGGTTAAGTTGTCAGTTAAAGATGATGGAACGGAGAATAATTAATCTTTTTTATCGAAACCGCCCTGTACAGCTGCAAGTTTACGATCGCAAGACTATCTTTCGACGAAATTTGAATTCTCGCCCGCTGATTAACGGGTCTTAAAATATTATTTCTAATTATTTAATCAGAAATTATCAGCAGAACAAACCACCAAACTCGACACGCCTACAATAACACATGTCACATGTGCACCGAATGTCTTCTAATTATTTCTAAAACAATGAGTTGAGGTATGGAGGGTCAGCTACTAGGACGCTTGATCTTGACAAATGCATCGTGTACAAAATAACACGATTTTTTTTTCTGTTGGCGGCAAAATGCTCATAGCGCGAGCACTCTAGGGTTAAATATGAATTCTATGTTATGTTGTAAATAAGGGATCCCAGGAGAAAAATGTTTAGTTTATAAATTTTTGATAATTATATGCTAATTTTATAATAAATAACTGTTTAATTTTCATAAATAACGTATTAAGTACCTATTTCCTTCATATAAAATACTATTATTGACATATAGAATTCTGATATGTACAATAATCTATATGGGTAAAATATACCCGGCCACACTGGCTTTGTTCTGTTTGGTCGCCACAACCGCACCGGGTTAAATAAATTATTATATATGCAACCATTGTTCATCACCAAAATATATTTAAAAATTGTAACTATTTCAACTAGGTAGGTATTCAATGTAAATGTATCCAAATAAATAAAAAGTATTTCAATATAAGAAAGTAATTTATAAATTACTCACCAGATGTCGTCGATGATCTTGCTTGGTACGGAGCAAAGTCAATCACTTTATTTTATTGCTATTTTGAATACTTAATATTATTACGACTGAACACTGATATTACAGTAAGACAGGTAGCTAATTGTGAGGTTTTGGTTGAAATCGGTTTTGCACACAACAAGAAAACTCTCGGTTTGACAAAGGCAACTTATTTGTCCAATAAATATTGAAGAGGATGTTAAATTTGTCGTTAAGCAAAAAGAAAGATCAGAAAGTCACAAGGTGTGAGGTGTTTTAACAAGGATAGACTTGATAATAAGTTTAGTGTTCAGGTGTTTTCAGTATCTGTAATCTATAGTCTGTTACTAGCTTATCAATTGCTATCCATCGCAGCTAATATGCTAATCTTATCTGTGTCAACAGTAAATAGATAAACGCTAAGGAGGGAGCCGCTTGATTAACTGACTATTTCATTTCTTCACATACAAGAAGTTGAAATTTATAAAATAAATGAAATTCGTTTTCAGCTACAACATCAATACAGTCGTATTTTTAAATCTTAGCACTCTAGCTCCCTGAAAACTCACGAACCACCATTGACGTCCTTCTTTAACCAACGTTTCTTTTTTTTTAATGTTATTATTGTTTTTAATATTTTTGGAGGCGGTTGTGGGTACCCCATTTTTTGTATAACCAACACCTCTGCCATAGGTCACCCCAAGTGGTTCGCTACGTTTGGTGACCTAGCAGAGGTGTCCAGGTTCATGAAGTGAGGTTTGTCAAAGTCTAGGCGGCCGAAGTGTCTGCCAACTACTGCGTGGCGGGTCAAGACTGGTTGAGGTCTTTTGACCTCTCCGGCCAGAATTCCTCGACCCATTTGTCTTGCACCGCAATTAAAGGGATGGATTCATACATCCATTACTCCTGGACACACTGACCCCAGAATCATACATAAACACACAATAATAAGCGGATAAATTGCGACGTTTTTCGACATTTTCCAAACCAAACACGTTTGTTCTTGTAAGAAGAAGGATGGGTTTTCCAAATTTACCCATGCTAACCCCTACCGCTACTAAGTCTCCTTTGAAATCCCTTCCTCTGCCCCTCCCTCGTCCCCCACCCCTCCCCTGCGTGTCTTTTACCAAGCGTCCCCTTCCCCTCCCGGTTCCCCTCGCCTTCCATTCCTGTCGCTAAACTATATGATTTACACACATTTTTCAACTAACTCGCACACCCCCTATCAACATTTCTTACATATTTCATAAACGCCCGAGCTTATCATTATATATAGACCATCGCGGACTTGCGCACTACAACTTACCAAAGTTTCATCGCAATCGGATGATTGGTAGAGGAACGCATACGGGACAAACGAAACATTCATTTTTCTATATTAAGAATAACGAAGTCAGCGAATATACAATAATTTTTTTTATTTAAAAACCAAAAAATTGTTTACAGCACAATCTGATAATATAACCAACCTGCCTCTTTCCATCGCCTTATCATCAGAGTTCAGTATTTAAAAATTTTTCTTTGAAAACATTTTTATTTATTTTTACAACATACATGAAAATATAAAATTACAACAACAACAAAAAATAACACAGATTTTCAAACATTTCTGAAAGAGAAAAAAATATTGAGAATCTCTGAACAAAATAACATATTATGCATTATATTTTACTTAGAGGAAATACATAAATGTAGTAATTTTTTCAAATTTTATGCTTTGAATGGGAACTGAAAAATAGGAATTGACTTTTTAAATCTAATTTAGAATTTGAAATACTAAAAAAATTTTTTGAACTATTTGAAATAAATTTTAATATTATGTCCGCGTGTGCAGACGGACCGTATGGACCAAAAATGATCAGAAGCGTCCGCGAATGAGTTAAACATGCAGTGGCCACCCTAAGGCTCCGCGTGGCTATACAACACTCTCGATCAACGCCACATGGGAGGCCAACCTGGTGAACATGTACGTCTTGCATCCCTGTCCATCCAAGAGTTATTCTCTATCTTTTGTGTGATCTTTATCGAGATAACGGACGTGATCTCCTGTCAGATTTATGTGATTTTTACATATTTACTGTCACATATTTTAGTTTAGATCGTTTGACACATGAATTCATTTTTTTTAAATGAATACCGCACAAGAGTCCCAACTGCTCCCTTCTGGAGCCAGTGGGACTATGGCATCCACAATTGGGGTATGTTGTGAGGCTGAAGGTAGTGGGGAAGGGAAGGAGATAGGGAAGAGGAAAGTGGAGAATTACCTGGTTATTCAGATCTGGTCACCAAACACGGCTTAAGCCATTTCAAGCAACGTTTCAATTCTGAATGGTAGTCTTACCCCAGGGCGATACTGGAACGTACCGCAAATATACTAATTATTATTTTTTATTTATAAATTGTGAAGTAACACAATTGAATCAAATAAAATTTATATTCCACGCTGGAATTCGATCTAGCGACCTTCGGAGTGCGAGTCAAGAGCCTTACTGCTGGACTACGCCGCCGGCTTCCTGCAAGTATTCATGATTATTTATTCATTTAATGTAGGTTGTACATAGAAAAAGCAAAATCACACAAATCTGACAAGAGATTAAATTCGTTATCTCGATAACGATACCACAAAAGATAAAGAATAACTCTTTTGGCTGGGGAAGGCATACAATCCGCTCAGTAGGTAGGTGTAGGGTGTAGGCCACCCTGTTAGACCCGTACTACTGCAAGGCAGAACTGATGGTGAACTGCAATAAAATATCGATCAAAAGCCTACACATGTAAGTCCTATAATTAATTACACATGGTTAATTTACAAGTGTAAAAATTACGTGTAAGAAATTTACACGGTTAAAATTACATATGTTAAAATCACTCGTGTTAAAATTACACGTGTTAAAATTACAAGTCTTAAAATTACACATGTTAAAATTACACATGTTAAAATTACACATGTTAAAATTACACATGTTAAAATTACACATGTTAAAATTACACATGTTAGAATTACACTTATGAGAAAATTTGTTATTCGTCGACACAAAGTCGTTATGAAATCCATGCAAGTGGCCTATTCGAGAGTGTTCTGAAATGTTCCACAATGATGTTTCCCGAACATTCCACGACATACTCCGCCACTCCTTCCAGAACTTTCTAGTGCTCTATGGAACCTTCTAGAAATTTCAAGGTGAAACTTTCAGACCTTATATATTCAAAAGCACGCCCTTTAGGTAAAAACAGATACCCTTATTTCCTAGGGAAGATAGAGATCTACCACACTATATAACTCCCTTGATCGTACCGGGACTCGTTTCTGAGTTTTTGCTAGCCGCACGTTTTTTTGGACTTTCTTTTATAATATATATTGATTACGCACCTTGTAAATACTCC
The DNA here is from genome assembly GCA_917563855.2 of Limnephilus lunatus. Lineage (NCBI taxonomy): Eukaryota > Metazoa > Arthropoda > Insecta > Trichoptera > Limnephilidae > Limnephilus > Limnephilus lunatus. Next base: position 23,441,511 of record OU830595.1, on the reverse strand, counting down.
AAAAATTACATAAGACCTTTCCTAAATATACCTATCAAATTTATTATATCTTTAAGAAAAAGATTCGTTACGTAGTTTCTTTTAATAGTTTCTTTCTCGTAGAATCTTTCACATTTACGTCGTCCTATTCGATTATTCGGTTCCATGCAAACGTTAAGCATGTGCCCGACTCAAAGATGATTGTTAGAATCATCAACAAAACATTGGAATGGACACGCAAAGTCACCCAATCATGAAAGAGCTAACGTTTTGATGAGAACTACTGATTTCATGTGAATGAGAGTAGACAAGGATAATCAATTTTTTTAATTTATTTTTTTATTGTAAGAATAGTTAATACAAATCACAAACAAGTCCTGCTAAGCCAATTGGATTGGCTCGTCAACAGGTGCTTATAGTTAAGTTACATATACATTTTTACAGTTAAGTTAAGTTCTAATTTTACATCTTATATCTACAGATTCAACATTTTTTCATACAAATCAATATAAATATTTTTTTCCGATAGCCAATTTTTTACCATATATATTTAACCTTATTCATAGAATTACATAGCTTTATAGTGTCAGGTAATAAATTAAATATCTTCGGTATATTATATTCAAACGTTCTCTGTCCGTAATTATTATTGTCTTCTTTAATATAGATAATATAGAAATAGAAATGTGTAATGTTTGAAAATATGTAATAACGTAAATCATATTTATTGAAATGTAGCAAATTCTCCGAGAAAAAATCATATGTATTATAATAACACTATATCTACTTTAAGACAGGTTTATTGTTATTTCTAGTCAATATTATATTTTTTCTTTTGTTGAAATGCTCTTTTTTTTATACACATTGCATTTCGTTTTATCGTTTGCAGAATGCCTGATGTCAATGGTCCAGTTCATTTTTTTTTTTTTTGCTATAACAGTTTTTACATTTAGGTTCTTTATCTTTGTTAGCACAATCTTTGTAGGAATGATCACCAGCACAAAACCCAGGCAGTGGTAGCACTGCACTAGAGGAAGGGCATTCTCTGGTACCCCAAATAGATTTTACCGGTATAAACTAGCCATCTTCTTATTTTAGTACTAACTTCTATTATGTAATTAGATGTGTTATTATTTTTTTTTTCAATATCTTTTTAACGTCATCTCAATTTCTGGTTTATCTATTATCACAGCCTTGATATCTTCATTCTGTTCGATAATATCTAGTATAATATCATCCTTATTATAGTCATTAACAATGCCCTTAAGTATTATATTTGGTCTTTTGAATCTTTGAACTCGTGGCCAATAGCTTTACTCATTTTTTCCGCATCGTACATTGTCAAACATTTTAAAAATATTATATTTTTAGATATCGCATTAACACCAATCACTTTGGCACCAATCTTAATTAAGTTAATTTTATTCCTGATTTTATTTTGTAAATTTTCTGAAGATTCCTCAGCATGGTTCGATGAAACTATTAATTTATAATTGCCTTTCAATATTTTATCTTGGTTTTCAGCTGCTTTCCCGTATCCAAATGTTGGTTCAATTATTTTTTCCTTTTGCTTCAGATAATTGAATAGTTAAATGTCCCATCCAGTTTAATATAGCACTTGTTTCCGTTGTAATTAAGTGAATTTGTTCTTTGCTAAATTTATAAACTTTATCTTGTACACAATTCAGTAAATCATCAAAAGCCTCCTTCGCAGAATCCTAAGATATGCAAATACAAAAGAGATATTATATTATATTATCGTGTTAATTTAAGAACCTTTATGATTATAATGAATAAATTAAATAATAAAAAAAATATGCTACGATGTCCGCGCAATATACCGCGTTTGCGTACCAAAATAATTTGTTCATTTTTTGAAGGTGTGCATTATTATTGGTTAACAATATAGTTTGAATACGGAAAGAATTCGTTCATTTAGTTTAACGTTCGTTATTTAATTTATTCGTTTCAAATGAACATTTTAAGCATATTCTTGGGCTGTATTTATTATTACATTTAATAAATTAACCGGAACAAGAAAATGTCTACAACCGCACCGTCTGGTTCATCGTCACGGGATGACAGACGTCTGAAACGATTGAACGCGAAGCTAGCTTCTAGTTTTGCAACATTACAGTCAGTTTTTGACAAAATAAAGACATCATCTGACAGCGCTATAAATCGTCAAGCGTTTTTATCGGGCGCTGGAACCGTAGAAAGAATTCGTTCAGAATTCATCGCGATTCTAGACGAAAAAGTCGATTGTGAATTGGAAATTAACCCAGAAGCAGTCGTCGAGTACACTCAACTGAATGCATTTGAAGAAATGTACGGTGTCATTAAATTTACCGAGGCAAGCATGCAATCAAATCCAGTAGAGAAACCGCATCGTCAAATCAAATTACCGCCCTTAGAAATTTTATGCTTTGACGGAAATCTCGAAAATTGGCCTCTCTTCTATGAGACCTATGTCTCTGTTATACATTTTAATAGTTCATTGGACAATTCTGAAAAAATGCAATATCTCATGTCCAAGTTGACGGGAAAGGCATTGACTATTTGTAGGACAATCACACCCATCGGTGCAAATTACCAAGTGATCTGGAATGCCTTATGTAGTAAATATAACGATCATCGCATTCTCGCAGAATCATACTTTGACCGGTTATTGAAAATGCCTGTGGTTAATTCGGTCACGCCCGCTTCCTTAGAGCATTTTGCAGACACATATGCTACAAACATTGCCGCGCTGAAACAGTTGCAGATTAAAGATCTCGCAGAATTTATGTTGCTACATCTGGGTCTTAAACGCCTTGATATAGACAGTAAAGGCTTTCGAATCGTCTATTAGAGACAATGAAAACTTTCCGTCGAGCTCAGAATTAATTGAATTTATAAGAGTACAGCAAAGGATACTCACTCGTGCGCAAGTTACGCAAGCAACATCCAGCCGCCTCGGTTCAAATAATAATATTTCCGCTAAACCGCAAAAGACAAACTCCGCAAAGACATTTATAAATGTCGAGAAAAGTGGCAATCACTCAATTGACATTTGTTTTTGTTGTCAAAATGGATCGCACCTTTTATATCAATGTTCTAAATTTATTAGTCTAGAACCACGCGATCGATTTAATTTTATTAAGTCATCCAATACTCAAGTTTGTGGGAACTGCCTAAGTACTAAGCACAACACAAGATCATGCAAATCGAAAAATACGTGTAAATCATGTGCTCTCAATCACCATACTTTATTGCATTTCAAGCAAACTGATATGCAAAACCCACAGTCAGACCCAATACCATCTTCCACGTCACAAACAGATAGCGATAATAATAATTCAAAGTCTCCGAATCCAATATCGCTGTGTGTGACAAATTCGTACTCTCGTGAAAATACAACAGTACTTTTGGGAACCGCCGTTTGTTTAACTCGAGATCTTAAGGGTCAGGTACAGACAATACGTGCGCTAATCGATAGCGGCTCCCAAAGGGACATTATTACGCGTAAATGCTGTTCACGTTTGAATCTTACGGTACAATCATCTCCCAGCACTTATGTCACGGGAATAGGTGACGTAAGAAATCTAACAAAAGGAATGACTTGTCTCAAACTGTTCTCCCATTATGATGATGCTCACTCGTATACGATTCAACCGTATGTGGTAGAAAGTATCACCAGTGAACTGCCTACCGTTAACATAAACCGCGCCTCATTATCGTATCTCGACGATTTACCTTTAGCAGACAAAACTTTCTGTATGCCTGGTGACATTGATATTATTTTGGGATGTGACATGTTTGCTCGCATTTTAAAGGCTAACAAAATATCAGGTCCCCCTGGTCAGCCGTTTGCAATTGAAACTACTTTAGGGTATTTAATCTTAGGCACTGCTCCGATGATGATTGAAACCCCAAGTAACTACGTCACGCAATCATTTTGTACCTTCGCAGAAAACAAGGATTTTTCTCATGCACGCTTCTTTGAATTGGAAGACATTCCGGATGAGAAGATTTTAACGCCTGTTGAACAAGAGTGTGAGGAACAATTCAAAATCACAACTTCTCGTGACACGACAGGTCGTTATATCGTCGTTTCGAGAAGGTCCATCTGTCCTTGGCGCGTCGTTGCCGGCAGCCGAACAGAGGTACCGATCTCTCGAACGCCGCTTAAAATCCCAACCCGCCATAAAAATCGAATATGACAAAATATTGCGCGAATACCTTCATAAAGGGTACATTTCCCCTGTTGACAATTCTGATTTACCGCATTACGTAATCCCGCATCATATCGTAGTTCGCAAAGATAAACTGACCATCAAAAACCGGATGGTGCTGAACGCGAGTATGAAATCTGATTCTGTTTACTCGCTTAATGATATTCTACACATCGGTAATACTTTACAAGGTGATCTGTTTCTCATTATCCTCAATTTTTATCTATTCGCCGCGAGAGGATTCGATCTTATAAAATTCTCTAGTAATTCTCCAAACTTTTTGTCCACGATTCCTTCAGATCGCCGTGTCAAGGAACATGTGGAATTTAATCCCGATGAAAACCTAAAAATACTAAGGCTTCATTGGATACCCGCTTCTGATAATTTTATATTTGTTGTAAACTCTAACGAAAGAACTCGCACCAAACGAAACATCCTATCGACGATTACTCGTCTTTGGGATTTGATGGGATTCGTCGCGCTAGTTGTTTTATTAGCTAAACTTATAATTAAATCTCTATGGGAGTACAATCTGGATTGGGACGATACTCCTCCTTACATCGTTGTCACGTTTTGGCATCAGTTTGAAAAGGAATTGCCATTATTGCAATCTATTAAAATTCCTCGCTTTTTAGGTGTCGAATACAAATATGTATTAACACTTATCGGGTTTTCAGACGTAAACAAACGCGCATTTGGAAGTATTGTATACTTACATGTTTACTGTCAAAATACTAACAAAATCACAATTAGCTTATTATGCGCTAAATCTAAGGGCGCTCCTGCGAAGACGATTTCACTTGCGCGTCTAGAATTATATGGAGCTCTGGTCCTTATACGATTAATGCATACGGTCAGTAACACCTATGCATTAAATTTGATGATTCATACGACTTTATCCTTTTGTGACAGCACGGTTGCACTAGCATGGATAAATTCACCGCCCGCTAAATGGCAGACATTCGTTGCCAACCGCAATTCCCAATAATGAGAGATATACCGCATACCGCATACCGCATACCGCATACCGCATACCGCATACCGCATACCGCATACCGCATACCGCATACCGCATACCGCATACCGCATACCGCATACCGCATACCGCATACCGAATACCGCATACCGCATACAGCATACCGCATACCGCATACCGCAAACCTCATACTGCATACCGCATACCGCATTCCACATTCCGCATACCGCTTAGCGCATACACCGCAAGTTAAAACTTTACCTTTACCTTTGCAATAACGTATTCCGTTGACTTGGCCATCAGATATTGCATCTATGGCCCATCTTTTAGCTTTAAGTTTCACCAATTTTTAAATTTTGTTTATAAAGTGAAGCTTAATGCACTCTTATGGTTTATGGAAGTGGATTCTTTCATCCCCTTCCAGGCGGGGGGCATGGTTGGGCGTTTACACAATACATAGCTACACTTACATACACACATCTACTTATATCATAGACCCTGTGCTTGTAGCTTGATTGTCACATATCCCATCCCTATGATGTTCCTTTTCCCCAACCTATCCCATCCCTATGTTGTCATCGTTACCATAACAATCAGTGTCATCAATGAACTCGCCGCGTGAAGAAGTATAATATCACGCACCCCGCATCCGCTAACTGAATCCGCATCCCGCGATTTATCATTGTACAAGTGCATGAACAAAACCCTGGTTCGAGGAGGTTAAGAGGCTAGATTTTGCGACCGACGCGGAGCGTTTAGGTATTTCATTAAATCTCTTCTGTCCCGCTCGAAATAAGCTCACACACACTTACGACATTCAAAACAAGAGAACACACACTAAGTGACATACTGCCCGCCGGACACCCCCCATCCCCCTTGAACCACTGCCCCTACACCTCACCCGCGCCGCTATGATTTGCAGCTGTGTTGTGGGTCTAGCATTTTTACTGTTCGGATCTCGGAAGTGCGTGAGCCGTGCATGTACCTACCTACCTAAGCAATCTGCATAATTATTTGTTCTTCGTAGTATTTTTGATCTCGCGTGACTTAGTGATTCATCAATCAATATATTTAGAGGGTATCGGCTCCAATAATCACTTTTTTTTGTTTTTGTTTATTCTTTATTTTTTTTCCATTATATCTACGTTTCAAAAGTTATTTTAAATATTTTCTAAATTCAGTAAGATGTAAACATAAGGTACAAGTAATCGTAGTTAGCAATACGTAAATATAAAATAGACAAAATTAGGTAATGGGAACCCACTACGGCACTTCCTGAGTGTGGGTAATATAAACAAAAATGCTATATAACATCAATAAGTACAAGAAAAAAAAATGTTAATTTTAAAGTAAATGTTTAGAAATTTAGGTATTTGTGAAAAATATGTATTGAAAAAAATGTTGTGAAAAATAGTGAAACATTTTTTTTGTTGATTGTTATAGTTTTGAGAAAATAAATAAATTTAGTCTTGAAGTTACCGTAGATTTGTATTAAATAGTGAAACATAAAGGCATACAAAAAATTTATAGGAAAAGTGTTTCAACATCTGTATCATTCAGCCAAAATTTTTTTTTAATGTAAAGTGATATTTTATCTGTCATTTGAATGTATTTTGGTAGAAGATTAAATTTTCGAAGACCAATAAAAATGGACTTGATTAGTACTTTTGCTAATAGGCCACTTGCACCACATTTAAAAAAAAATTCGGTTTAGGCAAATATTCTAAGACATTCCGTTTTTTTATCGTTGTTTTGAAACCCGGGCGGATTTTTGAAAATTTCAATCCGAAAAATCCGACCATTTTTTATAAACCGGAAAGACGGGACATATTTTTATGGGCGCGAAAAAACGATAATTACATAGCCGAAAATCATTTTTAAAAAATAACGTTTTCCACGCGAATGGCGCAGGAGAATAAAGGGACATGCCAAAAATATTACTTCTCATAAATATTTTTTTCTTGATCTATCTTATAATGTTCACCGTCTACATATGACTAAATCCAATATAATATACTCGTACTTGTAAATTATAATAATAATAATATATTATAAAATCATCACCATTACCATTACCAGTGGCGGCTCTCCCCTTAGGACAATGGGTGTTTGACCCCCCAAAATTATAAGACATAATAATAAAAAAAATTTACGGAATAAACGGCTCAACGCATTAAATTCTTTACTTGAAATGAACCGCAAATTAATATTAGCGGCGACGAGTTAGTGACGAGCAGTGACATCTATCGTGTCAAATGGAAGCTCCAATTCTCACAATATTTAGATCCATGGGTCAATTTTCGACATGTCCCCGCGAAGAATATCTTCTGTCTCTATGCGCGCCATACAATAAACGCGATGGCACTATGTTTTTATCCTGGAGTAAAAATTCCCGCGAATAGGTACCATAGAAACCCTAGCGACGTTTTGGACATGACCGAATGTCGTGGAAGGGAGACAGCATTACGTCTCTTATGCGTTGTTGAAAGAGATGGCGATACAACATAGGTCGGTTTGCATTTTGCACGCATGCATCGTCCATTGTATTTGGACAGTTCGTGAAAGATTTGGAATAATAATTATTTACGTTGTTATCGGCGACGTTTCAAATTTAGTATTTGGCGGCACATAGAGAAGTAGATCTTTTCAAAGATTATTAATTATGATCACTTTTCAACGGACATGGAAAACAGCTTTTAAAACAATGTTCGTTTTTTAGGTTCCTAACCTAAGTGACAGCAGATTCTATATATTTAATTATCTAGTTACAGATAAATCATTTGAAAGGGACCTTTGCTTGTGTAGTGGTGTATTAGATAGATAAAAAATATCTAACATAATTTAATAATAAATCTGTTTTTGTTAGGTAGCTGAAAAATGCAAAAAAAACATTGTCAAATTGAAACGCAAGTCTAAATTTAAATAAAATTTATAAATGTCTCTTCTCACCCAATATCTTTGGGCATTTTAGGGGTAAAAGGGGACTGCGGATGTGTGTTTCAAAGTCAATTTTTGTTTTTAAATTTTTGATATTATCGGTTTCTATTTTTTCTAATCTACCTACCTAATTTTGTTTTTAAATTTTGGATACTTAGGTACATACTATCGGTGTGCATAACTATATTGAAAAGTGCCCTCTTTAAAATGATGTGCCAGCAAGTACATGAATTATTTAGTGATTTTGCAATTTATAAATAAAACCCATGTAATTTGAGTTGCGGATTCATGACCCTACCTATCTTCAAATTGAAATAGATAATAATATGTCGGCATTTTTCATAATATCAAAAAAAGGTAATGTCACAATTTTTTTTCAAATGACCTCCCATACCTGGAGCCCTAGAGCCGCCTCTGACCATTACACTTCTAAAACAGGTACAAGAGGCATAAAAAGCACGGAGTTCCCTTCGTAACATCTGTCAAAACGTCAAACCAAATTTACCAAATGATAAGTTCGCAGAGAACAAACAATATCTAGTGAATGTTAAATATCCTATTCAAAAATACGCCTGAAATCAAAGTGTTACCATATAAAAAAAATCAGTGTGGAATTTTACAAAATTAATAGAACATTATCGGAGACGGAACATTTTCATGTAGTGACTTTACGATCCAAAATAATGGATATATTTATTTTAAAAAAAACTTTACATTTCTAAACTAACAACTAAAATGCTTTTGGCCTTGAAAATCTAAAAACTTAGCTTTACATTTCTAATTTATTTACTAACATTTTCATAATCTTAGTAAAAAAAATCTATAGACACTATTTTTTTCAAGTCTTTATGAAATTCATGCAAGTGGCCAATTTTATTTTCATTTTTTAAGAAACAAATTTTGTTTTTAAATACATATTTCATAGTCTGCAATTTAAAAATTAACGGATATTGAATATTTTAGTCTATTTTCTATTTGAATAATATCTCGGTGGAGAATGTTTTATTTCTATTGTACATAACTTTAATTATGCGCTTTTGAGTGGTTTGTAAAGTGCATAGTGAACATGTTTCTTGATTGCAACTTGTATTGTGGATTCTAATTTTAAGGTTATCATGAGGTTTGTTTTAAATGAATTTTATAAAAATTTAAATAAACTGTTTTGCTGTAGTTTAAAATGAGTTTTTTACAATAAGAAATAACTTTTCCTGGGATTACAAAATTACATAAATCATTTATATTCATCAAAAATAGAATCGGCCCAAGTACTGTACCCTGCGGAACTCCATTTTTTATCTATGCTTCTGTACTATGCATATTCCCATTTTTTTGTGTTCTGTCTTTAGGATAGTTTGTCAGTATTTTTAGTGTGTCTTTTTTGAAACCAACCAATAGAATTAAGAACTAAGTCGGTGAACTGTCCCAAGTTTGACTCAACAGACCTGCCTGTGAAATCTGCAGTGAAAAAAACAGTGTTTTTGGGTGTTAATAATTGTGTTTTTACATAAATTGAAGAGTTGTCGGTGAGGATTTTTTCCATGAAAACGCATAGCTTTGATATCGGTTTGTAATTCTAAATATTGTGTTTATCCCCCTTTTTAAAAACAGACGTTACAAAAGATTTTTTTCCAAGTAGTGTGAAATACGTTTTCTTTGAGAGAATATGTGAATAGCAATGTCACCGGGGTAATAAGTTGTTCAGCACAATTAAAAATAAAAGTTGAATGTAATTTGTCACAACCAGCATTTTTTTGTGTTGTCATTTTGCAGATATTTTAATACTTACTAAAGATGTATTAAATGTTAATCGAATTCAAATTTATTGAACTCATATTATTATTATTGTCATTATTTGTGAGTATGTATTTAGTTTGAGAAAGGACAAAAATTGATTGAAAATAGACATTAAAAAGATTGGAAATTTTTTGCCATTCACTAAAAGAAAAGTTTCCACGGAACATGTTATTAGGTATAGCAGAGGAAGATTATTTGGATTTCACGAAAGTCCAAAAATATTTCACATTATTTTTTGTGTTTAACTCGTCATCATTTATATAGTTTGCAAGTAACATTATGTGTTCACAGGAATAAGTTTGATTATGTAATATCATAAAATAGTCATATGAAAAAATATTATATTACGTATTGTTAAAAATGCGTTAGACCGTAATCTCTAAAGTACATTATTGTAAAACTAAACAGAACTAATGAATAAAAATATATCAACCCCATCACTATTGTTGTATAAAATAGTCTTAACATCACTATTATCGAAAACGATGACTCCCTCCCCCCTTGCCGCGACATGTAAAACGTGCGAATGAGACAACTGCAGTAAACTATCTAATTTACCTACAGAAATTGCTCAGAGAAGGGTTCAGGGAGAAAACACTTTTCTACACCGAAACTTTCGCGAAATTGTAATTTGAAAACTGTAATATGTTCTTAAAAGAAGAAGCTATGTCGGTATGTTTTTATAATTTTGTAATTCTTTAAAATAATTGAGTTAACAGCACTTTTACCTTGAATAATACTTTCCGATAAATTATATATGTTTGATAGTGAATGTTTACGTTAATACGAAACGTATCGAAAATGCAAAAACATACCGACATAGCTTCTACTTTCTAGAACGCAATATAAAAAAAATATATTGATTTTGTGTAATTTTCGATGTAGAAAAGTGTTTTTTCCCGGGCGTCCTTTTTGTATGGGCCGAAAAGCGAAGTCTATCGTCTTAAGGAGTCAAGATTCCACCGTAAGTCCCTTTCTTTCCTTCTCCTTTGTGCTTTTAATCTTACTTGTGCAGTGGTCTAACATACATCTAACAAACACACGCAAGGTCCTTCGACATCCGCAAACTACACCATTTTATGGTCCTTTTAGCCGCACTTTTCATCCGCATTCACACATTCAATATCTTTGGCAGAATCCATAAAATGATAGGGGTTCATTTTTTAAATTTATTATAAGTTATCGCCATCTCTGTATTAATTATAAAAATAAAAGCGAAAAAACTGGCTTTGACAGGTAAGCAAGTGACGCTAACTGCTAGACCAATTCCTAGATGTCGCCCGCCGAGTTTAATAGGTTTATTAAAGTTATAAATTACTAGCTTTTGCCCCCGGCTTCACTCGCATATTCACCCCCCCCCCCCCCCCCCCCCCAAAAAAAATAATTTCGTGATTCGGGAAAAAAGGAAAAAAATAAAACGTTGGGTTTGTATTTTATATTTTGTAGCAAACTTAATTTTTATTTCATAACTGCAGTACCTACAAAGAACGCAAAAAAACATTCTTTTAGAAATATTGTGATGTGTTTGTTAAAAATATAAAAGGGGAAAATAACAATTTTTCTGGATAAAATCAGTATTCTTGTAGACTTACGTGTATTTATAATTTTTTTTTTTTTTTTACATTTTTGTCAGCTATTCGCAGTTTTTAATAACAAACGAACTTTAAAAGGTAAATTATTGTAAAATATATTAATTATCATAATTTTAAGATTTTTTTAGGGATGTAACGATACCGATATTTAACATTTCATATCAAGCGCGCGAAACGAACAACGAGCGCGACGTTGCCGCTCCGTCGTAGCTTGTCAACGGTCGGCGTATTCCCAAACCCTAACGCGTTTCAGTCGCTCTACCGACTGAAATGCGTTAGGGTTTGGAATGCATAAATCACCTTCCGAACACTACCGCGTTTCAGTCGCTCTACCGACTGAAACGCGTTAGGGATTGGAATGCATAAATCACCTTCCAAACACTACCGCGTTTCAGTCGCCTTCGCGCTCTGTTGCTCTCTGTTTAGGTGAGGGAGACGAACGTAATTATAAAAAGGTAAGCAGAGAGGATGGACCGCGTTTTTTTTACTTACAAAATCTATTTTCTACATTGAAAATATTTATTTTTCAAGTCAATCAAACCCGTGTTGTTTTTTTAACTTAAAAAATATATATAGTCACATTTACTTACAAGCCTATACCTATTGGTTCAGTTACCCAACCCAACATACCAAAATACCATCAGATAGTTTCACCGCAGGGGTAGGCAGAGAGGATGGACCACCAAACAACTCGGTCACATTGCTTGGTAAAATCACATTCATACATACAAGATTAGGTACCTATACCTAATATTTTAGTTTTGACAACGGACTAATGTCTATTCTATTAGAGTAAAAGAAGTGACCGAAAACGCATTGATTTTTGTTGTATCTTTCAATCTCCTTAATAAAATCTATTTTATTGATATTGGAAGATACATTATTACTCCAATATGGCTTCTTATGTTTAGCAATATTTCCCATTATGTAGGTACGTGAGATTTATGAAATACATAATTCAAAATAATTATAGACTGGGTTTAATAAAGATTACTAAATTAGACATAATAAGGATTCCTTTATAACTGAAACGCGGTAGGGATTGTTATGAATAAATCACCTTACAAATCCTATACTGATTCAGTCGCCTACGCGCTACGTTGCTCTATCGGTTTCTGTGAGGGTAACGACCGTAATTATAAGAGAAGTTTTTGATAATAATAAATAAATGTGTACAATATTTGCATTTTATTCCCAAATATAATTCCCATCTGTTCTAATCTTTATCATTATGTGTATATAATATGTACCTACATATTATCATTATGTGTATATATGTACCTACCTATTACTTTTAAATTAGAATGCTAAACAAGCAGCAGTTAATTTTATGTTTAAATGGATATTTTATTTTATTCTACTTCTTCTCTTTGTTATTAATATCTACTTATACAAAATATGTAACTAGGCTTATGCAATGCAAACACCAGTTAAAAGTACATTTACCTATTATTATAATATTATTTTAATACTAGACTAATCGAACAACAGTAATAATTATGTATAAATTGTTTGATTTATTTTATTGTTTCTGTTCTCTTTCTAGTTCTCATTTATACAAAATGTGTACGTAGGACTATAATTTGAAATGCAAACACCAGATACCTTTATGTTTTAATCATTTACTTTTCAGTATACTTATATATTACTTTTATGATAATTTAAATAACTATTCTAAACAAACCACGGTTATCTTTTTTGCATTAATTGGTTATTTAATTTATTAGTATATATACTTTTTTTAATTCTTTCTCTTCTCTTTTTTTCTTATTTTATATAACCCATGTGTGTAGGACTATGATTTGCAATGCTTACACAAATAACCTATATGATTTAATCATCTGTTATTAAGTATATACCTAAGTAATTAATATTATTAAAAAAAACTATGCTTAACAAAAAACAGTTACTATGTTTTAATCTTTTATTTTATTTTTTTATATTATTTACAGACCATGTTCCATATATGTTAATACTCGTCCTAATTTGACTGTCCTAAAACAAGAATCTTCCTAGTTGGGCAGTCAACACATTTCTTAAATAATGTATAATTTTTTACTACCATATATATATAAAAAAAATATAGCTTGTTTTTTATTCCCGAAAGGTAATATACCCATTGTGGGATATTTAATAGTACAGTGACAGTACGTGTAGACGATGTAGACATGTAATTAAAACTAGCAATAAATATTTCGTCATTTACTGCCTGCTCCTTGCTTCAGTGACATTCATTCACTGTCACATTTACTTACAAGCCTATTTCAGTTACCCCAACATACCATAATACCATCAGATAGTTTCACCGCAGGGGTAGGCAGAGAGGATGGACCGCCAAACAATTCGGTCACATTGCTTGGTTCAATCACATTCATACATACAAGATTAGGCACCTATACCTAATATTTTAGTTATATGACTGAAATGTATGTATGTTTTTAAATGCTTACATTGCAAAAGCAAATGCAACTATTACAAAAGCTTTTTTTTATGTTTTGATACAATGTATAGTATTATTTGTAGGATAAATAAATTATCACATGTTTCAAGAGTCTTATTAGATTATTAAATCAAAAATAATTAAATTTATTTCAAATGTTCTGGATTTCAATGAGGCTAATTACTGTATTATTTATCATTAACGAGTACTCGCCACAGTTTTTATTTGTAATTTGTTAGTTTGAACTTACCTCTGTTTTATCACACGTTCAAATGTAATAATGCGGTGAGTCAATATTAAAGTGAAATCGTTAAAATGGTTTTTTTTATTTTCAAGCAGAGTACCTAACAGAGTTGTTTAACGGTCCGCCCTCTCTGCCTACCCCTGCGATGAAATTATCTAATGATAATATAGTACGTTGGGGTAACTGAACTAGTAAACATGGGCTTGTAAGTAAGTGTGACAATGAATGAATGTCACTGAAGCAAGGAGCAGGAATTAAATGACGACATATTATTTGCTAGTCTTAATTACATGTCTACATCGTCTACACCTACTGTCACTGTACTATTAAATATCCCACAGTGGGTATATTACCTTTTGGGAATAAAATTCAAGCTATATGGGAATTATTTTTGGGAATATAATGGAAATATTGTACACATTTAATTATTATTATCAAAAACTTCTCTATAATTACAGTCGTCACTCTCACAGAAACAGATAAAGCAACGTAGCGCGTAGGCGACTGAATCGGTATAAGATTTATAAGGTGATTTATGCATAACAAACCCTTCCGCGTTTCAGTCATATAGCAATCCTTATTATATCCAATTTAGCAATCCTTATTAAACCCAGTCTATAATTATTTTGAATTAGGTATTTCATAAATCTCACGTACCTACTCATGCGAATCAAAAATGGCGATAATGGGAAATATTGCTAGACATAGAAGCCACATTGGAGTAATAGTGTATCTTCCAATATCAATAAAATAGATTTTATTAAGGAGATTGAAAGATTCAAAAAAATCCGTGCGTTTTCGGTCAGTTCTTTAACTCTAATAGAATAGACATTAGACCGTTTACATAACTAAAATATTAGGTATAGGTATGTATAAATGTGATTGAGCCAAGCAATGTGACCGAGTTGTTTGGTGGTCCATCCTCTCTGCCTACCCCTGCGGTGAAACTATCTGATGGTATTATGGTATGTTGGGGTAACTGAACCAGAAGTATGGGCTTGTAAGTAAATGTGACAGTGAATGAATGTCACTGAAGCAAGGAGCAGGCAGTTAATGACGAAATATTTATTGCTAGTTTTAATTACATGTCTACATCGTCTACACGTACTGTCACTGTACTATTAAAGATCCCACAATGGGTATATTACCTTTCGGGAATAAAATGCAAGCCATATTTTTTTAAATATATATATAGTAGTAAAAAATTATACATTATTTAAGAAATGTGTTGACTGCCCAACTAGGAAGATTCTTGTTTTAGGACAGTCAAATTAGGACGAGTATTAACATATATGGAACATGGTCTGTAAATAATATAAAAAAATAAAATAAAAGATTAAAACATAGTAACTGTTTTTTGTTAAGCATAGTTTTTTTTAATAATATTAATTACTTAGGTATATACTTAATAACAGATGATTAAATCATATAGGTTATTTGTGTAAGCATTGCAAATCATAGTCCTACACACATGGGTTATATAAAATAAGAAAAGAAGAGAAGAGAAAGAATTAAAAAAAGTATATATACTAATAAATTAAATAACCAATTAATGCAAAAAAGATAACCGTGGTTTGTTTAGAATAGTTATTTAAATTATCATAAAAGTAATATATAAGTATACTGAAAAGTAAATGATTAAAACATAAAGGTATCTGGTGTTTGCATTTCAAATTATAGTCCTACGTACACATTTTGTATAAATGAGAACTAGAAAGAGAACAGAAACAATAAAATAAATCAAACAATTTATACATAATTATTACTGTTGTTCGATTAGTCTAGTATTAAAATAATATTATAATAATAGGTAAATGTACTTTTAACTGGTGTTTGCATTGCATAAGCCTAGGTACATATTTTGTATAAGTAGATATTAATAACAAAGAGAAGAAGTAGAATAAAATAAAATATCCATTTAAACATAAAATTAACTGCTGCTTGTTTAGCATTCTAATTTAAAAGTAATAGGTAGGTACATATATACACATAATGATAATATGTAGGTACATATTATATACACATAATGATAAAGATTAGAACAGATGGGAATTATATTTGGGAATAAAATGCAAATATTGTACACATTTATTTATTATTATCAAAAACTTCTCTTATAATTACGGTCGTTACCCTCACAGAAACCGATAGAGCAACGTAGCGCGTAGGCGACTGAATCAGTATAGGATTTGTAAGGTGATTTATTCATAACAATCCCTACCGCGTTTCAGTTATAAAGGAATCCTTATTATGTCTAATTTAGTAATCTTTATTAAACCCAGTCTATAATTATTTTGAATTATGTATTTCATAAATCTCACGTACCTACATAATGGGAAATATTGCTAAACATAAGAAGCCATATTGGAGTAATAATGTATCTTCCAATATCAATAAAATAGATTTTATTAAGGAGATTGAAAGATACAACAAAAATCAATGCGTTTTCGGTCACTTCTTTTACTCTAATAGAATAGACATTAGTCCGTTGTCAAAACTAAAATATTAGGTATAGGTACCTAATCTTGTATGTATGAATGTGATTTTACCAAGCAATGTGACCGAGTTGTTTGGTGGTCCATCCTCTCTGCCTACCCCTGCGGTGAAACTATCTGATGGTATTTTGGTATGTTGGGTTGGGTAACTGAACCAGTAGGTATAGGCTTGTAAGTAAATGTGACTATATATATTTTTTAAGTTAAAAAAAACGCGGGTTTTATTAACTTGAAAAATAAATATTTTCTATGTAATAAATAGATTTTGTAAGTTTTAAAAAAAACGCGGTCCATCCTCTCTGCTTACCTTTCTATAATTACGTTCGTCTCCCTCACAGAAACAGAGAGCAACAGAGCGCGAAGGCGACTGAAACGCGGTAGTGTTTGGAAGGTGATTTATGCATTCCAATCCCTAACGCGTTTCAGTCGGTAGAGCGACTGAAACGCGGTAGTGTTTGGAAGGTGATTTATGCATTCCAAACCCTAACGCATTTCAGTCGGTAGAGCGACTGAAACGCGTTAGGGTTTGGGAATACGCCAACGGTCGTGAGAAACGAAACGATGCCCAAATATTCCGATTTAACAGGATCCAAAGAACTATTAGCGCCATGAAGATAAATTCCCAAAATTAAAAATGGTTGCGCAAAAATACTTATCCTGTCCAATGAGCTCAGTGGTTTCAGAACGTCTTTTTTTAATGGCAGGCCTGATACTTTTGCGTAACAGATTATCTGCTGATAATTTGAATAAACGTTGTTTTCTGAACAAAAATCTACCAAAAATAAATTTTAATTACTAACTTTATGTATCTTTCTTTTTTTAAAACAATGTGATTTATTTCATTCCAAACAAATAAATGCTTTTTTTTTCAATTTAATTTCTGCATTTCATTGATTATTTTTCTTTCATACTATTGAGGGCAATCAATATTGGCATCACCATCGGTATCTCCGATTATTTTTGTTAAGAATCGGTATCGGTATCGTATCGGCAAAATCATGTATCGTTACATCCCTAGATTTTTTTATTGATTTCCAATGCATTTTAGCAAGCCAATAACCGTTTTAAAAAATAATAAATGCAGTTCTCATTTTATTTGTAAGACGCAACTTTTGAGACCCCAGGCGTTTCTGAATTTAAAAGTTCAAATAATTGACACATCCCAATATGCAGCCTTAATTCCAGAAAGTATATTGCATAATTTGATGGCTTATAAGCTTCTGAATGGTTTAACATCAATAGGTACCAGGCATTTTGGCTAATATTTAATGTTTCGGATAATTTCACGCGAGGCCGCCAACACAGGCTTTTAATTCTTCTCAGGTGCAGAACTAACTTGCCATATGGTGATGCGCCTCGGAAAACTCACAAGGAAATTTGGATATTTTCTACACGTTCCCGTGGCAGCGGTACTCTGATCCGCTTCCCAAATTGATATTCCACTAGGCAGCCACTATTTAAGAGCATTTGCGACATCATCGACTGCTTAGTTAAGTGTGTCAATCTGTGTCCTACAGTAATTGAGTAGGTTAAGAAATAACTGAAAATACGAGAAAAATAAGAACATTCTAGTTCTATTTCAGCGTTACGTATTTGTAATTGATTCGATTTTATTGTTTTTTTATAGGTTTTGTCCACACTCGGCGAACAAATCCGCTTTAAGCGTGTTTGATTACCAGATTTGAACAGCCAAGTACTTCGCATTTCTCCTGATTCCTCTTACCCATGTCTTCCTCTGTTCCATGACACTCAAATGCTTCCCTTTGAAATATCTTTAAAAGTTATGAAAAAATGAAAGCGACTATTTAACACAATTTTTTTTCCATCACTATTGATGACTTTTGAAAGAGTGATGAAGTGCCACTTTGCTGAGATATCTGCACCGCCTCCCTTACCCACTCCCTTCAGCATTGAAACATTAAAAATTAAATAATCATTAAAACTTTAAACATTTCAAATTAAACAATAAAACATCAAACATTAAAAAGTTACACGTTAAAGCATTGAACATTAAACATTATAACAATAAATATTACAATCTTGGTACACAATCCTAATAATTTTTGTTTGCTCAAAACTCATATTTTAATCATTTCCGGTGAATTCGTAACTATATTAACTTTTTTATTCAGATCTTGTCATGGGGATGAAAGTTCTTTGTATTTAGGATTAATAAAAACAATGTATTGAGGTGTTGAAGCTCTTTGATAATGAAAATGTTGACTACCTGTTGAGGTTATTTAACTCTATATATGACACAGGGAATATACCCCAAGATTGGCTAAAATCTACCTTTGTGACATTACCTAAAAAACAATACCCGAAGAAGTGCAGTGACTATCGATTAATAAGCTTGATGAGTCATGTCCTTAAATTATTCCTTAAAATAATACATTCCAGGATACGCGATAAGTGCGAGCAGGACTTGGATGACACTCAGTTTGGCTTCAGAAATGCGTTCGGTACGCGTGAAGAATTATTTTCTGTCGACGTACTATTGCAAAAGTGTCGTGACCAAAGAAAGGAAGTCTTTGCCTGTTTTATTGACTACGAAAAGGCATTTGACAGGGTAAAACATGCTGACCTAATGAAAATGTTTGCGGATTGTAACGTTGACACCAAAGACCAGAATTTCATTAAAAACCTGTATTGGTTCCAAACAGCAGAAATAAGACATGGGAATGAGAGATCTAATGCAATCGCCATTCAGCGTGGAGTACGACAAGGATGTATCCTGTCGCCACTATTATTTAATCTTTATTCCAACTATGTCTTCAAAAGAGCCCTAAGTAATACCCAGAAGGGTCTCAAGATCAACGGAGTTGTCATTAATAACATAAGATATGCAGATGATACTGTATTACTAGCTGACAGTATCAGTGACCTCCAAGACCTATTAGATCTTGTTAATAATGCTGGTGAGCAACTGGGCCTAACAATCAACGTCAATAAAACTAAATGGATGACTTTTGGACGACTAGATCACTCTGGATCAATGATTCAGTTAAATGGTTGTAATGTCGAAAAGGTGGAGAGATTTAGATACCTCGGCAGTATCCTCACGGAGACTCTTGACCCAAATATAGAGATTAGGTGCAGAATTGAAGCAGCAAGAACTGCATTCATAAAAATGAAATCCCTCTTCTGCAATGACAATATAAGCTTAAAACTAAGGCAGAGAATGCTAAAATGTTATGTGTGGTCGGTCTTGCTGTATGGTTGTGAAACATGGACCTTGAAAATAAATACCATGAACAGGTTAGAGGCTTTCGAAATGTGGCTTCACCGGAGAATGCTCAAGGTCCCATGGACCGACATGATCACCAGCATAGAAATTCTCAGGCGGGCTAGAGCAGATAGGGAACTGCTTACATTAATTAAAATCAAGAAAATTTCATATCTGGGTTTTCTTTGAGGGGAGAAGTATCAATTGCGCCAATTAATATTGAAAGGAAAGATAGAGGGTTGACGAGGGCCTTGTAGAAGACAAATGTCTTGGCTGGCTGCGAAATGTATGAGAGTGGACCGGCATTAGAAGTGTGGAGGAGCTATTCCGGGCAGCGCAAGACAGAGAGACCTTTTCAAGAGTGATCGCCAACGTCGGGGGGACCTGATAAGGCTCATAAAGAAGAAGAAAAACAATACCTAACCATTAATATATTTTACGCACAACGATTTTAAAACTTTGTAACCCGTTTTTCAACTATAAAGTTAGCGGTAAGCAACAGATTTCATTTTTCTAGACGATGAATTAATAACTTCGGGAGTGCGACATAATCTCACATTTTAAAAATTTGTAACATGTTCTTCAGAATTAATTAAAATGAACGAGGTGGAAAGGTCTAATCTCTAGGCCTGCTAGAGTGAATTCCACCGTACGTTCGTCCAATACGCCGTGCAGCGGGCTCATATTTGTTTACACGCTTTCTTCACTTACGTTGTTAAGATTCCCACATTATTTGTCTTCTTCTTCTTTTCTTTGATAGGGCAAATTTGAAAGTAGGTCCGTGCAATACACGGGTCGCGATGCGCTATTTGTATACATGGTTTCTTTACTTACGTCGTTAAGATTCTGAATATATTTTAGGGTATATTGTCGTCTTAAAGCATTAAAACGTTGAACCATATTAAAACATATTCTTCTTCTTACATACAAAAATGAATATTTTTAGTTCATTTTTATGCGCTGCCATACCGTTCATCCAATTGCAATGAAATTTTAGTAATTTGTTGTGCGCACGCCCGCGAAAGTTGGCTATAAGAAAGTTGTTTCAAAAAATTACTACAGCTGGTACGCGAGTGGTTTGAAAATATGTGTATTTCATATATTTTAGCGACAGGGAGGGAAGGTAGGAGGGGGAACGGGGACGCAAGGGAAAGGACATGCAGGGAGAAACAATTTATTTCTTTGAATGGCATTGCAACGCATACCGGGTACTCGCTAGCTTAACATAAAAAGATCAAACATTAAAAAGTAACCCACTAGAACATTAAGCTTTAAATACTCGTATAACATTGAACATTAAAAAATTAACATTTAAAATTTAACATTTAATATTAAACATTTAATATTAAACATTTAATATTAAACATTTAACATTCAATATTTAACATTTTACATCGAACATTATAACGTTAAGCATTCAACCATCAAACAATACAAAAAATCAATAAAACATTGAACATTAAACACTAAACATGGAACACTAAAACATTACGAGGTTTTACATTAAACATTAATGAATGCTCTCGTGATGGAAGATTTCAATCCTCACCCATATCTATTAATTTGGGAGGCGGGGGAACCATTTATTGGATAACCAACATCCAAACCGTAGGTCAGCCCAAGTGGTTCGCTACGTTTGGCGATAAAGCAGGGGTGCCCGGGTTCTTGGAGTGAAGTTTGTCGAGGTCTTGATGGTCTGCGTGGCGGTCCGGATCGGGAGAGAGTGCTTGAGACAGACATAATCTAGACCTCTCCAGCCAGACTCTCTCGACCCATTGCTTTGCACCGCATTTGGAGGGGTTGATTCATACGTCCCCAGATTGAAATGCGTTAGCCTAAACGGTGACTGTGTTGAAAAATAAATATATGATTTTGAAGCATAAGAATTGTACTTTAATGTACTTTTTGCCCGATCTTGCCATTTGTTTTTGTTCGTGTTTTACAAGCATGCGTGTGCATTACTTTTCAGCCTACCATAGTATTATTATAATTCTAGTATGGACAAAAGCAATAACTCTGATTTGACTTGCCCATTCCAGCTGATTAAAAAATCAATTGAATTGTTTTGTTGAACAATGCATTTCTTCTCACTAGTACTCGGGTTATGTTTTGTGTTTGTTTTTAAAACTGCTGATGGAAAAGTGGGCGACAGAGCCATGGCAGGTAAAACCAATTTACTCCAAGACAAAATAAAACAATGACGAAACAGACCATTATCAAGAAATTATACAAAAAAACCTAATGTAATTTGACCTAAATTAACCAAATCTAACATAGTCCAATCTGAAGTTTAATGGTGACAGTTGTGAGGATAATGTTCAAATCATTGTGTATAAATTAATTTATCGCTTTAGCTATTGTTACTTTGATAATGATGATAGTAGAGTCATGTTTCTTTATGTAAGTGTGTGTAGAATAATATAATTGTCTTGATAGTGATGGTAGTTGCGAGAATGTGGCTAACTTCATTATGGTGATAGTTGAGAGGATGATGTTACTTGGTGTGTGTTTTTAATTATGTTACCTTGATAATCGTGTTAGTTGCGAGAATGATGCTAATTTGATTACAGTGATATTTGTGAGGAAGATATCATTTGATGTGTTTGAAATTGTGAGAATGTTGTCACGTGTGTTCGACATAATGTTACCTTGATAATGGTGTTAGTTGTGGATGCTGTGTGGATGGTCTTTTTAGGAAAAGAAAGTAGAGCAAGTTCTGGGAAGGAAAAAAGGTATGAGAGGTGGGTAGGAATCTGGGGTCGGTGTATCCAAGAGCGACGAACGTACGAATCCGTCCTTACCACTGCGGTGCAAGGCAATGTTCCGAGAGAGTCCTCCTTGAGAGCTTAATAGATTTCCCTTAACCAGTCTCTCCCGGTGTGGCTTGCCTCGCAGTTGGTGGGCAGACGCATCCACCGTCAAGATCCGGACAAACCTCATCCCTGCTAGATCACCAACCATAGTGATCCACTTGGGATGACCTACGGCAGAGGTGTTGGTTATTTAATAAATGGTTCCCGAGGCGGTGGTACCCATACGCGCCTTCCAAATTATTAGTTGTGAGAATGACGCTTACTTGATTTTGGTGACACTTGTGAGGGTGATATTGCTTAGTATGATATTACATAGGGAAAATATTCTCTCCACACAGCATCCCCAAATATGGCATAAGCCCTGTGGGATATTTTTTCAGGGCGTTCTGTGTGGAGCTAATGTAAAAAAAGATAGATTTGATTAAGATGTTAGATTGGTGTGTTTATAATGATGTTACCATGACGATTGTGATAATGGATCATTATTATCATGATGGTTGTGAGGATGATGTTAGATTAGGGTTGCCATCTCCAAACTTTGAAATCCAGGATTTTAAGGTAGAAAAACCAGGACATTTCGGTTTAATGAGTACTATATATGAATAAGAGCAGTACCTAGTTGTTATAGTTATATTGCACCAAAAAAAGAGTCAACTACCTTGACACGCGCGGCGCGAGCCCAATGACAAAACGATTGGAGAGAGTAATGGCGCGCGAATTTTAAAACAAAGGTCCTTAACAGGACTCTTTAAAAACTCAGGACGATGCTAAAAAACTATCCAGGATAGCCCAGGACACCCCAAAAAACAGGACATGTCCTGGGATAAGATGTTGCTTAGCTCAGTGATAGTGATACTTGGGAAAAGTAATGTTACCTTTTTGTGTTTTAGAATGTAGGCGATATGGACAGGACATGATAGAATGTAAGAGAATTCTCTTCCACTCAAAGCAAAGGGTTCCAGCCGATATACTAGAGTTTCCTCATATGGTAAGCACTTGTTTCTATATTAATTAGTGATTGATATAATTTGTTACGAGCCTCTTATACAAGGTGCGGTAAAACAAACAGTGCAGTTTTGAAAGGCCGGTGCATCCCTTGTTGTGGGAGTAGAAACCTGGGAGTGGTCACTTTGTGTCGGGAGGGTCATGCCGTTTTTAGTCGCTGCCATAGTTTTCCGGACAACTGGGGCTTTCCCATCCGCACGTATCTTTAAAATGGCCAAAAATGGCAAAGTGATTAAGCCCACTTCCATCTCTGTGGAGCAATGAATAAATCAAATTTTCGGTACTGGGCTCAAAATAACCCAAGGCAACTTCACGAGAGACCTCTTTTCTCCCCAAAAGTGACCGTGTGGTTTGCGATTTCCAAATTTGGGGTGATTGGGCCGTATTTTTTCGAGGAGAATGGATGAACCGTCACTGTCAACGCTCATCGTTATGTTTCCATGTTGGAATTTTTTTTTGAAACTCAATTGGAAGAACTAACGGAGGAAACAGATCTGGGAGACATCTGGTTTTAATAGAACGGTGCTACGGCCCATACTGCTCGAGTTTCAATGACGAAACTGCGACAGATGTTCCTTGCGCGCCTCGCTTTTCTGAGAGGTGGCCCGCGCGCTCACCTGATTTAAGCATTTGCGACTTCTTCCTTTGGGGCTATCTGAAGGAAAAAGTTTTCAAACATCGGCCTCACACCTTGGAAGAACTCAAGGATCAAATTCTAAAGGAAATAGCTGCTCTGCCCATCGAGATGTCTCAAAATGCAGTCGAAAACTTCAGAAATTGCCTTCATTAATGTATTGCTGCTAGGGGACATCACCTTTTTGATGTTATCTTCAGGACTTGATGGATATAACGGCATGATCTACCGAATAAAATAAAATATACCACATTTCTGTTAGTGGCGCCGTTTTTTCAACCTTTCAAAAATGCACTGTCGGATTTGCCGCACCCTGTATGAATGATTTTAAAATATTGAGGCGCCATCCTGCCTAATTCAGCAGAAACAAAAAGTGAAACAATGAGAAGTATTTACCAGTAGTCACCACTGGGACCGTCGTAGATATTTATCCGACCTTAGCTGTGTAGATATTAATCTTCACTCTGAAGTTCATAGATATTTTAGTCGTCACTTCACGTCTGGCCACTGTACTTCCAGGGACGACGCAGTGTGAATGGTTTGAAGGACCACCTTCAACTCGGGACTGGCTGTGGCTTGCCAGAAGCCCTAAATGCTATTATTTTGTTGTATGCTTCCGTAGGAACGTGTTTATGTTTGTTTTAACTCTCTAATGCATGATCCTTTATATAAATGCTGTCTCTCCTTTAGCTTCAAGAACAAGAATAAACTGCCTCGGAGTTTTTGGTATGTATAAATGTATATTGTGCCGTGTAGGGACAGTCGGGGGCATTTAGAAAAATTTCATAATAGCTTCGTTTTAAAAACAAAAAGTAGAGTCTTGATGTGAGAACTGATTCTTTGCGAAACTTTTACTGAGTTAAGATTGTTTTTGTAAGTTCCTCCCCAACCTATAATTCCGTAGATAAGTAAAGAATAAACAAGGGCATAGTACACATTTATCATTATTTTTACATTTAAAATGTCTCGAGAAAATCGTTGGTGTCCTCGATTGTCGTGCTGTCTCCTTCATTGTCGGTTGTCTCTTTTATGCAATTAGACACCCGTTCCCTTTCACTTTTCGGTGGAAAAAACGTTATTTTCAGGTGATGCTTGGCTTCGACCCTCAGCGTAAAGGGGAAATAGTCTACAACTGCGGTGGCTCCCTCATCAGCTCACTCTGGGTGCTTTCGGCAGCTCACTGCTTGGGAGATACTAGAACGTGAGCATCTTCATGTAATCTTATGTAATATTCATGTAATCTCATGTCATCGTGTAATATGTCATCACGTAATCTGCAAGTAATCATCTTATCTTCTTGTAGACACGTATTCTTCGTGTAATCATGTAATATTCATCATGTATTAATCATGTAATATTCGTCGTGTATTTATCATGTAATCTTATGTCTTAATCATGTACCAATCATGTAATCTTCTCGTAATCTCATGCATTTTCATGGTATCGTGTAATGTAATCACCTAATTGTCGTTAAATCCCATAATTTTCGTGTTTTCATGTAATATTAATGTAATCGTGTAATATTCATGTAATCATGTAATATACCTACACTTAATTATGTTAATTGATCGATGTGTATTACACATGTTGTCATGAAATAATTACATATTCATGACTGTAATCTACGTGTAATCATGTAATATTCTTGTTATCTTGTAATATTCTTGTTATCTTTTAATATTATTGTAATCTTTTAATATTCATCTAATCATGTAAAAATCGTATAATATTGCAATATTCATGTAATAATCAAGTATTAATGTCATATCTATACATTTAAAAATCTAAATTTGTTTATTTCTGGGTTTTGAGTGAGTGAGTAAATGAGTGAGTGAGCGAGTGAGTGAGTGAGTGAGTTAGTGAGTGAGTGAGTGAGTGAGTGAGTGAGTTATTGAGTGAGTGAGTGAGTAAGTGAGTGAGTGATTGATTGAGTGAGTGAGTGAGTGATTGAGTGAGTGATTGAGTGAGTGAGTGAGTGATTGAGTGAGTGAGTGAATCAGAGAATGAATGAATCAGTGAATGAAAGCATGAATGAATGAATCAGTGAATGAAAGCATAAATGAATGAATCAGTGGGATTTCCACCTAATACAATGCGAGCGAAGCCGCGGGTAAAAGCTAGTAACAAATAAAATTGAATTGTTAAACTGTAATACCTACCACGTGAAGAAACAATAAATCATTAAATGTAATATTAACTTAATCATCTAATTTACTTGTTGTTTAAGTAATCGTGTAATTTTAATGTAATCATGTAATATTAATGTATTCATGTAATATTCATGAAATCTTGGAATTATCATGTAATCGTGTAATATATGTATTCTTCATGTAATCTACATATACACTTCATGTAATTTTAGTTAATCTCATGTAATCTAATGTAGTCAGTGCCGGATTAAGACTACTTGATGCCCTAAGGCTTAGGGACGGCCTAAGCCTCAGCATAAGCAATCCACGTCTGTTGGTCCCCCTATCCATAAGTAAACTAGTTTCAGTCCTAATTATGTAATCTCTTGTAACCTCAGGTAATCTCATGTAATCTTTGTGATATCTCATGTAATCTTACGTAATCTCAGGTAATATCAAGTAATTCGTGCAATATTCTTGTGGATTTTAACTTTTAAAAGCGTAATATTTGTTTCCAGTGGTCCCCCAGTAAAAGCGAGGCTAGGCACGACCACGCTAGAAGACGAGGAACTAGAGGAAGACATAATACAGGAAAGAAACTTGGTCGAGCTGATAAGACACCCCGATTACAAGCCGCCCGTCAAGTAAGACGATCCTTTCGCATTCAAATTTGAAAACATATCATGAACCATCACAAGTTTCAAGGTTGTATGTAGTAAGAATTATTATAAGCAATAATTATCAGCCTGAAACACTCATCTATATTGAAAAAAAATTCCGAGAAAAGATACTTGCCGCCAACGGGACTTGAACCCGTGTCCTTCTGATTGCCGGTCAGGTGCTCTTGACCACTGATCTATGGCGGCTTATTTAATACTCGCCAAATAATTCAATATATACTAGTGTTTCATTCGACAATTACTTCTTATATCATTTTTCCAACTGAAAACAACCAACTTTATTTTTGTGAGAGAGGTATTGTTAAATACTAAATCTCTCGCTAAGTGGCGTTGAGATAAGTTATGTCGACATCTTTTGATGAAATAGTTTAACTTGTCAAATATTAATTATTATTTTTTAATTGATAAACTAAAGTTCAAGACAAGATTTTTATGCATAGCACAAAGGGTAACAATTATTATAAGCAATAATTATCAGCCTGAAACACTCATCTATATTGAAAAAATATACCTACTTTACTTATTCTCCCGAAACATAAAACTTCTCTATTTGAGGATAGATTCAGCTACTCCTCTTCAAAATTTTGGAATGAAATACCACTGTCTATTCAAATTTCTACATCGTTGCAGTGCTTTAAGAAGCTCTGCGGCGAATGTTTGCTGACTGCACAGTGCACTGTCAACCGCACAGTGCACTCCCAACCCTAAAGCAAATAACAAAATGACAGCGCACGTCACAAAATGACAGCGCACGTCACGCTTTGCTTCTTGTCTGGACAATAAACGTATAATAAATAATTTCATAACGCCAGAGCTTACCAATATATATAGACTATAGTACTTTCAAATCATGTAACTTTCTATGAGTGAAAGAATTTTAAAAATCCATTCAGTAGTTTTTGCTTGAAATAGTAATAATCACACATACATCCAGACATCCATACATCCATTCAAACTTTCGCCTTTATAATATTGTAATAATAATTGATTTTATTTTATATATGTGTTTTGATATTAAGATTATTGGCTTTACTTTGAACTGTGATTTACATTATTAATTTATTTTTTATTTCAATTTCTAACGTTTATTTACATAGTATATTGTGTGTGTTGAATTAGGGATTTGATTTTAAATATTTTTTGTGTAATTTAATTAACGTATTTTTTAAATCTTTAATTTAGAATAAGTGTATTCAGTAAGCAACAGATTTAATTTAATTTTTATTTTATTTTCTGTTTTATATTGAAGGCACGGCTGAAAACCAGCTGCATTCCAGGAGCAATCCTGAATTGTAGCTGAGCAGTAACCTTTTCAGCAATAGACTCAATGATAAAAGAACAAAATTTATAATACTGTAAAAAATCTGTTGATTAATTAACGTTTTTATTGTTATTATTATTTGTAAATACGAATGTTAGAGGGAGCGCGCTAATATTAAGAAGACCATTACCAGAGAAAATCAGAAATGTGTTATTTTTAAATCAGTGATTAGACGTATTGACTCTTTTCCACAAAAAAATTATAAATGGATTTCGAAAGATTGTTCTTTTATCTAGTAAACGTATGTTTTAAATTTTGAGAAAAAATGATAATTTTTAAGTATAATAAGGTTATACAATAAGTCGTCTGCAGATTTTTTAAATTTTCAAAAAAAAAATTGTATTATACAACACCCATTTCAAATCATATAATCATGCAGTAAAATAAATCAATAGATTTTCTGGTAAACGTATTTTACAGAATTTGAATTTAAGTTTAAATAAAATCATTAAAAAATATATACGTACATGTGTTTCTTGACGAAAATTGGTCCGTTTGTGTATTTATTTTCCCACTTACAGACTAATATATTTAAGATTTGTTTACATTCTTATTTTGTTCAGACATTATTGAAAAATGATACATACTTATGATCAAAAAATAATAACAAAAAGTACATAATTTTAATAGTATTATCAACACGCCTTTCAGCATTTTTGGATGTAGGTATAAATTACAGCAAATTTGGAATGAAATAAAATCGATATTTAGTTATTATTTTAAAAAGCTGGTACGGAGAATAATTAATCTTTCTCATTGGAACCGCCCCTGTATGATCGTAAGAGTATCTTTCGACGAAATTTGAATTCTCGGCCGATGGCTGGTTAATAGCCCTTAAGCTTCTTAGCTTTTTTTCGGATTTTCTATTTCTTTATTTTATTCAGAACTCATTAACGTTAATAACAATTTAAAATTTATTTATCTAAGAAACCGATTGTTTCCATGATGGAATCCTTTTTTTACATTAACTCAACACGGGAGGCCCTAAGGAAAATAATGTCTAGAACTCAAGAACGACACGATTTTGTGACAAATGTCAACTGTTTACATATGTTAGGCACGCGTTTGGCGTGTTTCCCGACTATGCACCGGTGCCGAAAGGATCAATGACTCTAATTTCTCGGAGCATCTTCCTTTGTTATACCGATAGAACATGACAGCATACCTACACCTGCCTGACGCCTGTGCTCTAAAGATTGCAATCCACCTGTTAAGGTAGAGAAATCTATCAAAATCCTTTTCTGTACAGAGTCAAGAGTTTTTTAAAGGTATTTTTGGGCTCCAGACCAGAGATGGCCGGCAAATTCAACAGTGAGAAGCACTCGCGATTTGTGCAGGGTCAGCAGTTGTTATTGTAATTAAGGTTTTTTTTTTATTATGATATAATAACTTACATTTCAAATACAATTCAACAATGTCGGCCTCAATGGGTAGCTCACCTGTGCTGAGGCCTCCATTTTATAAAACAAAATAAACTAAAAATAAAAATTTATAATTAAGGTAAAATTATGGGTAAAAAGAATTATTTTATTACCTAAATAAAATTAAAATCGTTATACTATATAATTTGTTGTGTGTGATGTGTGTTTTATATTGGTTTTGTGTGTTACGTATAGTTATGTGTTTTATTCTTATTAATAATTTATTTGTGATGAAATTTTGGTAATATTGTCTTTTTTGTTCTTTAATCCAATTTGTAATTTTGAATACGAATTTATTTTTGTTTTCTTCCATTTTATTTTCAAGGGTAAGACTGTTGAATGCTTTTATAGAATGATATTTATAGTGCCTTTGTCCAAAGCTTGTATTTACCGTCGGGGTTTTATATGTTATTTCTGTACGATTGTCTGTTAGTGATATTTTGAGATTGTTGAAATTTGTTTTTCTGGTCAAAAATGTAGTTTAGCAGTGTTTTAACATATAATTGGCGTATATCTAGTACGTCACAAATGTTGAATATTTGGTCTGTATCCGTCAGTCTATGTTTTTTAAGGTACCATATCAACTCAGAATGAAACCAACTCATAATAACTCAGAACCATCTCAGAAATGTTATTAAAAGCTATAAAAATATAATTTCAAAATAGCCGGTAACCCTAACCTAACTTAACCTATTCAACCAATGTTTTTATATTTTTTTTATTATCACTCTTAATGACCTTTCTGAAGTGCGTCTGAGTTGGTTTCATTCTGAGTTGTCTGGTCACCGTTTTTTAAGTATTACAAGATCGTTTTCTGGACGATTTATAAGTGATCGATAGCTGAGTTTATTGCTCCTCCCCAGATAATTATTCCATATTCTATTATTGATTGACAAAGTTCAAAATATATTGTTTTCATTTGTTTTATTTTATATATGTTTCTTATGTTTAGGACAATATGTATTGCTTTGAGAAGTTTATTTGTAATTTGTTTATTATGATATGTCCAACTAAGATCATAGTCAATTACGATACCTAGATACTTTATTTATTCTGCTTTTTCTAGAGGAGGGCAACTGTAGTTGTTGGTATTTTAACATTGGTGTATTTAAGTATCTGTAATTAAAGCTTCTAAGATGGTAACTTGACGCCTGTTTTTGTTTTTATCTCAGTATTTCTCTATCCAATCCCTTCCACTCAGAATCCCAGAATAATGAATTCTGAGGAACCGGTAGTTTTACTCCAAATGCCATACTCTAGCCATTTTATTCTGTTTTACAGATATAATGATATTGCTCTAATGCGAATGGACAAACCAATTTCGGACCTCGGAGAGTTCATAAAAATAGCTTGCCTCAAGATGGTCCACAGCGAGAACATCACAACCGCCAGGGCTTCTGGATTTGGTAAAACAAGTTATGGTAAGAAAATTAATTTAAACAAATTATAAATAACTAGCAGTTAAAAACCCGTTTTTTAAAATACTTTTTCCTGCTAGGCCCTGTGGGCGGCGTTTGTTCCGGCTTCGCCGAGCTTGAGTGTTGGTGACCATTTCATAAATCCGATAGAAACTGGTGCCAAAAATAGCTGGTTCCTTGGATCCACTGGGATCCAGTCACCGGGACAAAGTAACCGCGACAGGCAATGATGTCATGTATAATATATAAAACCGCTGTATTATTATTCACAACGGCCAGTTAAAATAATAATCATACTATTGTGAATCTCTCCAAAAGCGAAGAGTTTCACGAATTTACAAATTCAATAATACTTGCGCCTGTCAGGCGATGATCCTCACTCTAACTATGTTAACGTAAGTGACGCCATCTATTAGCATTGCTTTAATTCAGTTATATTACAAAGGTAGATTTGTATACAAACTCCACATACGTAAACGGTTTTGCATAAGACGCGGCGTCAGAGTTGTATTCTTAGCCGGAATCTTAAATTTCAACCGTACAGTCGTTAGGCTATTAATACTGTATGATGATGACAATATAGCAGTCTCAAAGATGTCGTGTACGTCATCGACCATCGTCCTCTTCCTTTTCACTCGTCTTTCATGAAAACGAATAAAACAGAAGACATTATAATGATGATGTCACATTCTACCTCTCTCTGGGACTAATATTATACCATCTGGTTCAGCATTTACACAATACACAGCTATACTTACCTACATACATCTACATACCTCATAGATCCTGTGCGTGTAGTTAAAATTGTCACACGTTCCTTCCTACCCATCCCTATATACCTGTCATTTTACCTTACCCATATTCAGTTATTCAGTCTTTAATCGACACTCGCCGCATGAACATCTCTAATATACGGCTTACCGCATCCGTAACTTAATCCCGCGTACCACAAGTAACCGCGACTAATATAGTCATAATTGCATGAATAAACCCGGCCAAGACAGCAGAGAATGCCACAAGATTCCGCAGTACCTAAGTCCTTTTTCTCCTTTCCTTGTGTGCATTCTTTTTACTTGTGCAGTGGTCAAAACACATTTCAAGGTCTTTCGACATCAAATTGACATTAAATTGGTACTTTTATAATTCACACGCAACAGCAAAAAGGTAAAAAACATGCGTTCTTAATCACAAAAATGTTGCAGCTCTTTCTTATAAACGAAATAACAGTGAGACAAAGGACGAGAAAAAACGATGCACATATGTCTGCTGGCCCAAAGAAAAAAGGTAATCATTGTCTTTCGTCTCTCTTGCTCGTATTAAAAAATTCCGCCGTGGAAAATAAAAAAATAAAGCTGCGTTTCATTTCCGTTTCCCTGGGAATTACCTATATTATAGAAGCCCTTTTATAATTACCGTGATGGCATAACAATACAATAAATTATTTTCCTCGGGGCCTCCTGTGTGGATAACCACTGGAACGCTTTTTGCCGAATTTCGGCACCATTTACAAAACCTAAGTTTGCTAAGTTGCCGAATTACAGCAAATTCTCCCTAGATGCATTAAAAAATTTTTTGAAATATTTTCAAATAAGCCCAACGGTTTCATTTTGGCGTTTTTGCGCAGGTAGAAAGAAACTACTTCCATTAAAATTCAACAGAAGGCAGTGTACTCTAGTATTGCACGCTAAATATTCCATTCAAAATTCGTATTTTGTAGATCTCTGCAAATGTTAAACGGTCTGAAGCTGTCAAATTAATCTCGTATTTTAGTGGATGTTTATAACAAATTTGTGTACCAGTGTTATAATAATTGAATTAGTAATTCATTCAACTGTTTCAACGTGTTTCAAACTTAAAAATTCAGTGAATAATTGAAATACAAAGTTTTGTGGTTATGTTTTTGACATTTTTTTCCGATCGTCGTGTGTTTTTGAAAAAATGTATATATATATATTTATATTATATTCAATATTTTCTATAAATAAACCAATAATCGAGTTAATTGGTATTGTGGATTTAAGATAATTGATGTATCTGTTTGATGTACTACAGCTATTTTTGATGAGTCATTTTAGTCTAATTAAAAGTGTCGCCATTTTTCGAATAAATTTGTGTCAAAAATTCAAAGGGAGCATTCAACAGTTCAAAACATATCAAAATTCAATTTTCTTATATACATATATACGTTGTGATTATAAATTAGACCATTAAAAAGAAACCTAATAGAAAATATTCAATTTGGAGGGAAATTTGAACTTACTAGGCGAGTTTAAAGAGAGGCAATACTGAGAATAGTTCCGTTTTGAATGTTTACGGTTTTATAATATTATTTTCTTATATCTTAGGAATATGTGATAAACAACCAAAGATAGGTGAATTCATTGACTATATAGAACTGTGATCAGTTTTTATGCCTCCATATTAAAATCCGAGGAAAAAAATAAAAACACGCCGTCGCTCCAGTGGTTATTGTAAAAAAAAAACACAATGATCTGTTTCCCCCAAAGAAAATTAAGTCATAATTTTCTTACATCCCTCACACATCGCACCGTGACGTCTCCGTCAGCGTTGCCAACTCTACGTCTTTTTACGTAGATCTACGTATTTTAGGTCCTTCCTGAACATCTACTAACTTCAATCCAGAATCTACGTATTTTTTGTCAAATTGTACAAATTTGCAAAGATAACTTATTAGGCTGAAGAAGCCTATTTTCCGATACTTTACGGTGGAGCCCCCGTCTGCGGGGCAAAGTATGTGGCGCGGACTCCAACAAACATTCCGTTTCATACTAGAGTCCGCGCCGGAGTTGGGATGTCTAGGGAAATTACCCTAGATCTAGGGGAGAAAAATATTTTTTAGGCAAAAGGGAAATCAGCACAAATCTAGAAAAATTTCGAACTATTACCATAATTTTTTTTATTGGAGTTGTAATCTTCTACTTCCCGGTAAAATACACAATTTCAGACAAAGGCATCGCAAAATTATTTATTGCTAGTATTTGACCTTAACTGTTTACTCAATATTCATGTTTTTTTTCCTAAATATTGCCTATAACCCCACATTTGCATAATTACCAAAACTATATTTCGTTTCATTTAAACCCTAGGTTCTCAACGTGGGCAATAAATAACGCCCCCTTGTGGACGTTTGAGACTTTCAGGGGCAGTAGAAGACCCAGAGAGAGGTCGTTGAGGTGGCACAGTGATGGCGAGGGCAGGTAAAAAATAAAGTCTAAAAATAGAAAAAAACACGCTCATCACGTACTAATAAAGCAAAATAAACTTTAATATTGGTTAATTTTTGTTATTTTATGTATTGTAATCATTTTTATCACGTGTGGAAAAATTCACATGTATTGTTTCGGTAGTTGAGGAAGTGGAAGAAAATTGAATCCATTAGCCCCCCCCCGTCCATAAGAAAAAAGGGGGTCTCTAAAAAAAAATCTCAAAGTGGGCGGTGGGCAAAATTGAGAACCTACAGTGAGAGGCAAGGTTGAAAACCTATGATAAATCATAAAAAAAAATAATTAAAATTTTCAAAAAATGCATTAAAAATAATAGATACAACATTTCAACTTAATTATTACAAGAAATAACTAATTACGTTCACCTACCTTAACTTCTATATTTCACTCAGAAAAAAAGTACGTAGATCTACTAACTTTTCATAATCCAAATTATACGATTCTACGTAATTTTCTAGTCCGATCTACGTCTTTTTCAAAAAACGGGTTGGCAACACTGAGCTGTATGTATGTATTGGGTAGTAGTCCAGCGCCTCAGTCAGTCCGCTCCGTAGACCCCTACCAATACTATTAGCCGTGACGATAATTTTGAAAGTATGGAATATAATTCTTCTTCTTCTTGTGCCCTGTCCATTCAACGGACGTTGGCGATCTTGTTGGCTATGCGGACTTTGTTTACTGCGGCCCGGAACAGCACTACGGTAGACTGGCCAAACCACTGTCTCAGGTTTTTCAGCCATGAGGTTCTCCTTCTTCCAGGACCCCGTCTTCCGGCAATATTTCCCTGCATTATGAGATGCAAGATCTCCTACTTCTCTGGATGTCTCATAACATGTCCAAGATATTATAAGTGTGAGTGAATTCAGAAAATTCAAAAACGTCGAATAGTATCTTTTCGGCTTTCTATGGTGGTAGTAGGATATTTTCAAACATTGTTGGGTTATTCGTAACCCGGGAATATTTGTCTTTCTTTAAAAAAAAAGTATATATTATAACCTTAATACATGAAACAAAGTCGGGTTAGTTACACCATTATAACTCGAGAACCGCTGGACCATTTTTTTGATCTTTGATTTGTTGGATTTGTCTCCGCTTCGGATAGCACAATAGCTTTTGGAACATCGGAAAAATTCACGAAAAAAATAATTATTAAAAAAAATAATTTCCTCATACATTTTGTATGGAACGAATTCTCATCTTTTGAAAGAGCTGCAGCAATATTGTGAGTATTGAGTAGTGAGTGAATTAAAAAAATTCAAAAAAAGGTAAATGTTAATGTGCTGATTGTTTTGCTTTTGTTCTTTAACATATAATACTCCCCCTCTTTTTCACACACTAAATGTCAACAGTCGAAAATAGGATAAAACGGTGAACGTATCTATGTCTGTACTCCTCCAAAGGAAAAATACATTAATTATAATAAATCTCCCTCACACGTACAAAGGAAATGAAACGCAATTCCCGTAAGTAAGTGGAAAAGAAATAAAATCACAAAAATTATAAATCCGTACACAACGCCATCTCTGATACTGACAAAAGCAAAACACGGACAGTTGCGAATCGATATTTGCTTCATTGTGTAATTTTTAACTTAATAAAAAAACTGATTTTAATTCAGCTAATAAGTTAGCACAACAGTTACTGACTCTAAAGTTTCCGGGTCAGCTAGAAACTAATAAATAGTCATTCATATTTTTAATTAGGTAATTTATCCACAAAAACTGACATCAACATACGACAGGCGTAGACAAGCCATTGAAAGCCAAAGAAAATCTCAGATATTTGTCAGCCAACCCACAACAGTCGCCTTCCGACATCGAGGAGGATTTTGCCATTTTGTCTTTTTACAACGCTGACTTAACACAAAAAATAAAAAAACCAAAATCAATTTCGTTTGGTTGTTTCCAAAATTGTTAAGCCTAGCTTTTTCTGACTGCGTACTTGGCTATCCATGGAATCCATTACTGACCTAATCTACATGTTTTTAAGTTAATTTTTAGACAATACGGACGGAAGCCTCACTATGATGCATGTAGATCTGGATATAATACCTCAAACCCAGTGCAACAATTCATTGAAGGTAACTAACTACCAATCTTTGTATTTTTTTAATAATAACTAAGCTTCTTCATAAAAAAATCGGTGGTTGTATGTAGGGCAGTGAGTAAAGTTGCCTTGAAAGAATAAAAATGTTTATCAATTCGTTTCTTCAATTCCATCTTGCAGACGATGATGCGACGGGGAGGGGTCCTGAAGAACGGAGTAATATCTAGTCAGATCTGCGCTGGAGATCTCGCCAATGGTGGGAAAGATACCTGTCAGGGAGATTCTGGGGGTCCTCTGCAGATATATCCAAAGGTAAATGATTTTTCTATCTTCATTCGTCGTTCGTCAATTTTCATTCAACATTCATCATTCGTCATTTGCCATTCTTCATTCTTCATTCTTCTTTCTTATCATTTGTCGTTCATCATTCGACATTCGTCAATCAAAATTCGTCATTCGTTATTCATCATTCGGCATTCGTCATTCGTCGTTCTTTATTCGTCAGTCGCCATTCGACATTTTTCATTTCTCAATCTTCATTCTTCATTATTAATTATTCATTCTCCATTCTTCATTCTTCATTCTTCATTATTCATTATTCATTATTCATTATTCATTCTTAATTCTTCATTCTACTTTCTCAATTCTTCATTGTTCATTCTTCATTCTACATTCTTCATTGTTCATTCTTCATCCTTCTCGCATCATTCATCATTCTACATTCGTCAATCAACATTCGACATTAATCATTCGTGTTATTGGTCATTATTTATTCCTCATTCGATTTCTATTAATTAACCACAATACAATTATTAGTGATCTTCGTAGTAGAACGGGATACCATCCTTCTTCATAATCAAATACCTCTGTTTCACATCACATCTCATTTGGGGCAGTTGGGATTCTAGTGCGGTATGCAATTCGAGAGGCGGGTATGGATACTGCCGCTGGGTAACCAACACCCCTGTTATAGGTCACCCCAAGTGGTTCGCTACGTTTGGTGACTTAGCGGTTCATCTTACTTCCCGAGTTCATTCATATAATTACATAGGTACAATAATGGCATCAGTTGAGTTGAAGCCTAGTGTAAAAAAAAATTTATTGCGCTCTTAAAGTCACTGTGGTAAAAAGAGTTTTAAAAAAAAAATTAAGTTTAAGTAGTTTTAAAATAATTTATGTTAAGCTTAAAAATAGTTTTGTATGTGAACAAGGAAGTAGGTACCTATAGTATATTTTACTTGAGGGTATTTATTGCGATTGCTCGAGTAATTGGTGAGTTATTTGCTGCGTTAGTGTTGTTAGCTTCTATACGAAGAAAAATCAGAATGTTACCATTTTTTTACATCAGCTCCAAGCAATTCTCCTTGTGTCATCTACGGGGATGCTGTGTAGAGGGTATTTTTGGTAAGAGGAGGGAAAGAAGGTCTAAGAAGGAAAAAGGTTTCAGTGGTGGGTAGTGTATCCAGGAGTGACGGACACACGAATCTTTCCCTTCCACTCTGGTGCAAGGCGATGTTCCGAGAGAGGCCTGCTGGAGAGGTTCGAAATTCTTCGCAATTAGTCTCTCTCGGTCCGACCTGCAGACGCAGTTGGTGGGAAGACGAATCCGCCACAAAGACCCGGACAAATCTCACCCCATTCACCTGGGCACCCCTACCACAAAACGTAGCGTGACCTATGATGGACAGATATGTTGGTTATCCAGTAAATAGGTCCCGGGGCGGCGGTACCCACACTCACCTTCATTTTTGCTTATGATGCATTCTAGTGGGATTTGCTTTCCACGGGTTCTAGACCATCGCCATTCGTCTCGGATACTCCGTGCTTCCTGACCTGATCAAATTCTCTTCCACAAGCCTATTCACCTCTTCCTTGATCTGCCTCGCTGTTGCTTCCACTAGAATTATTGCTTATTGCCTACGAATTATACTTTTATTGCCTTTGATATGTCTTAATAACACGTTTCTTTTACTGCATAAAAATTACTCGAATCTTTACACATCAATCTGTCTCTTGACGAATCACATTAAGGAAGATCAAATCCTTGTACTATTGTGCCGCCCATGATTAAATGTTGCTTTTACTTTCCAAAATACACTCATTAAAGAATATGTTATAGGTATATTAATGTTACAAATTTTTTCATTTTTTTTTATAACATGTGATCACAATTAGGTCCTCTACATATCTAAATGTCTTTAAATAAACAATAAACAGTGTTAATTTCAAGCGACCTCCCAGGTAAGTATGGTCCTGTATTCATTCATTTTTAGGCTGCATCGCTTTCATTGGTCAAAACATTTTACTTACTTATATTTTCGTACCGGTGATCAATGGACCGGTGGATGCAATTTTTAGCCGTAAGTTGTTTTTAATTGTTTATCTACGAGTAGGTTGTGGTTTTCTAGATCTTAGAAATATATTATAAGTTTGTATAGCGCCCTTGAGGTGATTTTTCAACCAAAACGGCGCTTTATAAAACATAAAAAAATTATTGTTATTATTTATTCCAATTCCAGAATCCAGATTGCAAGGATTCATTCTTCCTTTACGAGATACTAGGAGTGACATCCTTCGGAAGATTCTGCGGATTCAAGAACTCCCCCGGAGTATACACACGAGTCTCCGAATTTATGGACTGGATAGAAAACATTGTTTGGCCTATTGCTTGATTATTATTATTTTTAACTGCTTTAGTAAGAAGTAATTTAGAATACAATTCCACTATTTGGTCACAATACCATAAAGCACATAAAATAAAAATTGAGAAAGTTCAACATAAATTTTTAAGGTTCATTAATTTCAAACTCTCCATACCCATTGAACAAATTGATTATGTTAACTTAATGAAAATACTTAATTTAACTGACCTGGAAAATACTAAGTTTAACTAATTTGGTTCTTTTATTCAAACTAGTTAATGGATCACTTGACGCACCTGATTTAATAAAACTAATAACATTCCGAGTACCAAATCGTGACACGAGACTTCCAGAGCTGTTCTTTGTTTATCCGTATAAAACTAACTATTTTATTAACTCCCCAATCCAAAGACTACATAGGCTTGGAAATAAATTCAGTTCGGTTGAATTTTCTAATATTTTGATGTAAATTTTATTATTATTCTTCTTATATTGTTTTTATTGTTGTGTTTTTTTTTTAATTCTGCTTCCTTTCTATTAGTGTATAGGAAGAGAAATAATGCTATAAAATAATTGGTATTTTATTGTTTCTATTTATTACTATGTTATACGATTGATGTAAATGCTTCAAGGGCGTAAATAAATAAATAAATAAATTGATTGAGAATTTTAAAATAGAATCGTAAATTAGAATAGTTTACTTACTGGTTTTAAAAATGTTCGAATGGAAGCCTGTTAAATTACCTGTCAAATATTATTTTAAAGTGCAATCACAATGAAAATACAGAACAGAGTATTAACATTTAAAAAAAAAAAAATAAGCACTGTTGTTAAGGTCCCCACTCAATGACATAAATTTGATTAAATTGTATTTTACAAAGTGATTTGCTTCCATTTAATTTAACATTAATTTGAATTTAACAAAAGGCAGAAAGGAAGAATCATTAATGGTGGGTTTAGTTACACTACTTTTAGATTTAATGAGTTAAATTTATTCAGATCTAAAAATTAGAGACATGATCTAAATCCCGGGCAACGCTAGGTACTAAAGCTAATATTAAAGAAATGCGAGCAATTTCTAAAGCGTGCTTTATATTTTATTACAATATCGTTATTCTTCATTACGTTAACACAAAATTGCAAAGTTATAATAATAAACCCATATTATGCAATTCTAATTTTCAGATGAGTGGGTATCTATATTGCAATGAAATAATTTGTTGTTCACTTTTATGAGTTTTTAATAAAAATGTAGGTTACACAGCTTTACATCACCACCATTAGTGTTGTCATTTGAACACCAGTGGCGCCCTCCTATGTTTTCTACTCTTATTTGACAAAGTGTATATCTCTAAATTATTCTGAAATTTTTAAAAATCAATACCACATTTTAATTGATGTACGCTTTTACTTATCAATACAAGATGTTAAAAATATATTAAAAAAAAAAAGTTAAATACCTGAACATGATGGATCCATAATCACTTCTGGTTGTTATTTTTGACATCAATCAATACAGCCCGCACAATACGTATTTCAATTCTTGAAGTGACTCTTATGGCATGGGCACAAGAACCATGCACTGGGCACACCCATTTTGTATTAGTCACGCCCCAGCCGGTGCGGGAAATAGACGTGTGGCTCCGCGCCGCTTGGTTTCGTGAAATCAATTTTAAATTTCCGTTTTAATACAATAAACATTACGTAAAAAATGAATTAATGTATTTTACAGGTCTTTACGAAATTAAACTGTAAATTTTTTTTTCTCAAATATCTATTCCAACCTTTCCAAGAGTTTTTCTCAAGTATTTTTAAACTCCTCCCATAAAGGGCGAGAAAGCCGATTTCGATTTTTTCCTGGACTATTGGGTTGCCTTAAGTTTTACGCTGGTTCTTTAACGATGATATTTTCTTCACGACTAATAGGGCTAGACTGAGAGCGATTACAGGTAGAAAGGTTTAGTCAAACACGCCTACCTGCTATATAAGTATGATAGAGTAAATGGAAACAAACCAACAAATAAAGCGACTTTGTAAGATTGCATTTTTTGTTGTTTATTGAATTGAAAGGTATTTTTCCCCACAGTGCGTCGATCGCTTGCGGTATTATACTAGGGGCTGTCCGTAGAATAAGGTCTCCAAGGCTGCGGTCGCGAGGAATAATTTTATACGAAATTCTGCAACACTGGCGTGTAGCCTAGTTACCCCTTGTCAAAGTTGCACCCTCTGTGACGCTTAGTCTCGGCGTAGCAACCATTGGTGATGGAGCTTCCACTCGCCACACCCGCCAGGTATGAGTTAAGCTCTGTAATTCGTTTTTAAACTTTGCATCGACAAATCTGAATGATACCACTGGGATTGTTCATTTATCTCTGGAGTCATGTGGGTGTATCCGGGTCACGTCCCCAGTCACAATTGAGTTCAAGAATTCTTCACCATCGATGTCGTAGCACTCAAGGAATTTGCGGGCTGCTTCAACCCGTTGTTCTTTGTGATCTTCAGTGAGCGTTTTGGGACCCACCTTGGGCAGGCTTTGTGGTCTCCCAATTTTTTTGTCAAAATCTTATCAATAGTGGTCTTACTGACATCAGGGATCATATCACAGAGCTCCCGAACTGTCGCCCGTCGATTTGCAATCATTGTTTTTTCCACTTTGGCAATTTTTTCATCTGAAACTGATGGCCATCCGACACGCTTTTAAATTCTCTGGACCATTTGCGCACTCATACACATTTGGCGTAGAGAAACAATGATTGGGCGTAAAATTGTTCCTCGCGACCGCAGCACCTTGGAAACCTTATTTTACGGACAGCCCTCGTAATATGTAATTGAATAAATTAATGAAGAGCTGTAGTGCCACGCGATGCGTACGAGGACCATCGGTCCAGCTCGTCAACGCTACGTCGTCGGTCGACCGACGTACGCTTCCAGCCTTACGGTATATATTGTGCTCAATTGTTCGGCCATACAGTCTCTTCTATCCACGGAATGAATTCGGACACTCTGGTATAGACTGCTGGAATGTCGGGTTCTCCACACACCTTTCCAAAGGAGGTGATACCGATCAGCAGATAGGTGCAATCCACTCTCTCGCTGTTGTATATCTGTAGAGGACCACCGGAGTCACCCTGAAAATAAAAGCATTTGAATACCGGTTATTTTTTTTTTGTAACTACACATATGTATATTTTTTGTAAAGAGGTGTAATTGAAGTGTTATACCGAAAGCAGAAGAGGTAGCTTTTTTTTAAGAGCGGAGACGGTTTACATATTATATATAAATATATATAGTTCCCGTGATTATTTTTACATTGTGTTATCTCCTATTTTACCTCATTCCTTTGACAGTAACCTGCTACCTTTTATAAAGTTCACCAGGATTGTCATTGGAAATTACTTCTGGTTCGACAATGTGTCTTCCCAGGTCTCATTTCCCCTCTTCACTCCTCCTTGGTTCCCTGAAGGCCCCACGAGAGAATAGGGCTTCATCTTTCTTTTACACTCCTTAGTTCCCCGAAGGTTCCACGACGGAGAGTTCACCTCCCCTTGGTTCCCTAAAGGCCCCAGAAGGGAAGAATCCACTCCACATTGGTTTCCCTAGGCCCCTCTTCACTTCTTCTTGGTTTCCTAAAGGCCCCACAGGGGAAGAGTTCACATGGGTTCAGATGGCTTAATTTCTCCTCTTTACTCCTACATGGTTCCCTTAGTGCCCCACATGGGAAGAAGATATCATCTCTCCACTTCACTCTTTCTTGGTTCCCCAAAGGCCCCGCGCTGGAATAACGCCCTTCCTCTTAGTTTCCTGAAGGCCCCACAAGAGAAGAGTTCATGGAGGTGGCCTCAGCTCTCCTCTCCACGGCTTTTCCTCTTGGTTCCTCCTACAGGCCCCAGTAAAGAAGTCCACAAAGGTGGCCTCAGCACTCCTAGATTCCCCTAAGTTTTCGAATTGTCCAATTTTTTGTCCCACAAGTTAGTGACTAGGGAAATAGAAGGTCCACTCCAGCAAAGCACCGAATGTTGGAGTAAGGTCTAAATACTCCGAGATGCGACCTTGTTTCTCGGAGGCACCGTTTGTGACACTGTACCGCAGGACATTCAGCCTGAGCACGGTAGCTCACACCTTGGCTTGGGATGGCTATTGCAAGTTTGTGTTTCCACTCCCTTAGCGATGGGTTCGCCACACTCCCTACTCTGGAAGGAGAAGCTAATAAAATTTATTTTTGTTATGCGAATGCGGAGGCAAAGTCTGTGTTTCATTTGTAAATTTTTACCATAAGGTACCCATATGCATTGAAAAGAATATGTATCCGACAAAACTTAAACAATAGACAGCTTACTCTAAGGTCAGGAGATCTAGATGTTATTAATCGTTTAATCAAACTTTCTAGGTCAAATCGAGGCGTTTACTATGATCGATCTTTTTGTGTAACTAGCCCCCGCTCATTTGGAAAAACTTCCCTCAGCTCTTACTTAAATCCATAACTTGGCTGAATTCAAACGGGCTTTAAAAACAAACTTAATTAAAAAAATCATACTTTTGATTCAAATAAAACACTCTTATAAAGCATGTCTTCAAGTTTTCGGTAATGGTTTGGTTACGGTTTCCTTCTTACTGTACTTTAATTTTTAAAATGCACTTCGAATTTTTCTTATTTTTAAACGTAAACTGCCTCCTATTCAACATTATATTTTAGTTTGAATGATTCTTATTTAATGGCACCGTTATTGTTTATCTATTGTCGTGTGCCAAATCGGCACTATTGTTGTTAATTTCTTTCTTTTGGCATTGTTTTGTATATACTGTATATTATAAGATCAATATTTAGTAAAGACTCGCAAGGAACACTGTAGGATTACTTTTAAGTTTATTATAGTTAAACACATAACTTCGGTATATAAATATTACGTTATTATTCTTATTATTAAGAGGAAGCCGGCAATCTATCTATGTCACTGGTGTGAACGTCCAGTACAATTATATCTAACAGTTGAATGCGTATTTAAAGATGATCATAATAATATATTGACAACTAAGTGTTTATTGACACCCCGTTTTGATCCGTTAAAGTGGGACACAGGAATGTAGACCCTTTTCCGATAATCTGATTTTGGTAGCGAAAAGTTCCCTTTTAAGCTGTCCCACGAAAATAAATGTTTGTAGATATTTCTCTTTGTGAAAACGCTCTTCAATGCATGTGGTAGACTTGTAATATCAACAGTATTGATACCCCTAACTGCATAGTTAACCCTCCACCCGTCGAACGTTTTTTTTTAACGCGAGGTGTCGCGCGGGGTCGCTTAGGA
The DNA here is from genome assembly GCA_917563855.2 of Limnephilus lunatus. NCBI lineage: Eukaryota > Metazoa > Arthropoda > Insecta > Trichoptera > Limnephilidae > Limnephilus > Limnephilus lunatus. The sequence continues at coordinate 23,396,957 of OU830595.1, read as the reverse complement.
CCCCAAAAATAAATATGATTAAATTGTTGTTATAGCATACATTTTATATGTTATTTCAACTGATTACAGTCAGGTGATAATGACTGCTTTGAAATAAAAAGAAATACTAAAAATTAGATATTCATTTTCAATGCAAGAGCTTAAAAATCAACAAGGAACTTTTTTTTGTAATTTCAAATCATATTTTTTAATATAAAAGTTTTTAAAAAAAACTTGATTTTTCATGGTATTTTGAAGATTTTTTTTAGCATCACGTCGAAACACAAGTCTGTATATCACATCTCACACGCGCAGACTAAATTTATAGTTCTTTTTAGGAAGCCACCTAAAGTAGGGAAGCAGTAGGAACATTTAAAATGTACATAATTAGCATTTCTGTAAAACCTGGACTTTTAAAGACCCCACGCGACGGGTCGAGGGTTAAAAGGACCTTAAAAGACTGTCTTCAGAACCGCAACAAAAATTCAAGACCCACTGAGGTCTGCAAAGACTACGTTTACTTTGGAAACAGATGGAGTGTATAAACTGGGTCTAGGTAAATTGATCGAATTGCAATTTTTTCAAATCAACTTTTCGAATTCAGTTGTTCGAAATGCAATTTTTCGAACTTTCATTTTTCGAAAACATATTTTTCGAACATCAATTGACCGAAACACTAGTTTTTCGAATTGAGAGGAAAGGAGTGTGAGGAGAATATATGACGCAAATTTGAATGGTAGAAGAAGTTGGGGACGTCCGAGAAAGACATGGCACGACCAAGTGAATCAGATACTTGAGTCGGGCCGAATGTGATCGAGGTGTGTGTGCCAAGACCGAGTTATTTGGCGGTCCGTCCTCTCTGCCTACCCCTGCAGAGACACGGCGTGATAGTTAGTTAGTTAGTTAGTTATAAGTACCTATGTATACAGCACGTACAAGAGTATTTTATTATAGGATGGACAATATCAACTAACCTAACCTATCTCTACCTACAGTATCTCGTTAGTCATAAGCAAGTTAAAAATATATTTTAAAAGTTGATTAACAAATTCGAAAAATATATCTTTCAGCCAACTGCTGTTCAAAAATTAGTCTTTCGAAAAACTGTAATTCGAAAAATTGAATACGAAAAACTTGTCTGCTCTCTTATGAACTCAGCTGTTCCAGATGTGTATAAGGTTTATGTAGGCCAGACAGAGCGGAAGATCTCCAAAAGGATATCAAAACACTTTTGAGCGTGTACACTCGGCCGCCCCAGCAAATTGGCAATGGCATTTAATTGAAACTGGCCATTACTTTGGATTTGTTCCTGAAGTCCTGGGAACACCCAAAACTCTTAGAACACGCCTAATTACGGAGGCAATTCAAACAAATTCAGGCAAAGAAGAAATTCACAATAATCCCATTAATATTAATAAAGACGACGGAGCTAAGCTCAATAGCTCGTGGTATCCAGTAATTGACGGCTACACCAAAGCTAAACGCAGAAACCATTTTGAATTATACTATAATACCAGCTTGTAGAGGGGTGGAGCTGGTAACATGGTATCGCATCTACGCACATACATAAACACACGCTTCACCACTATCAATCATTTATCTGCCATGATGACGGACACTGTAATGCTGTCAGAAACGTTGGTTAAGCCTCCGCTACCCGAATTTCTACCGATTTTTTACATATCTCCCTCAAATAGCTCTTAAAAAAATATATGTTATTTTTGAAGTTAATATCTAGACGCGTTCCACGCCGAAACGCAAATTATATAAAATTCCCTCGATAGAAAAAAATCGCAAAGTATGCTCCGAAAATTTTTATAAACACGTTTGTTGCAGTTATTTTGCAAGTTATAGTTGTGAAAAAATTCACAGTGTTTCTTTAAATGATGCTTAAGATACATTTCATGAGATTTTTGCTCTATTCTAAACGAGTCGTGTCTTATTAAACATTTTCGCATCGATTTTGTAGCTTCAAATATTAGTGTGCTCCTCTAACATTCGTTATTTCATATCTCTCCATCTTCTTCTTTTTGAGCTCGGATGCGGAGCCTTAAAGGAGGGAGGCAGTGCAACACGGCATTACACCCCAAAAAAAAAATTTTGGCCATGAAAATCTAAAATCATATCAAACCTGGCAAGTGTCATAACGCTCTGTCTTGTGTCCATAGCAAGTCTGGGTGTTGTTCAGAATCCCTTGCGTTAGTTTTGGGGAATTTTTCTCGTATGTCTCATCGCACTGCTCAAAAGTAAATTTCTGCACTGTTGCCTGAAAATAAATTAATTCATCGTTAACCTGTGTTTGCTTTTTTTATTTTCTGCGTTTTTTGTGTTTCATGTTTGGTTTAGAATTAATAATATTGTCTTCTTCTTCAATGAAGCCTTGAAACCGTATCCGGATAGCACAGAACCTTCACATATAGAAATTTTAACAATATAAAGTGTATTGAACTGTTATATTTTGCATATGTTAGAAGCCAACTTGAGTACAATTCTACCGCCTGGAACCCATATTATAAAATACATGTACAAGCTGTTGAAAGAATACAAAACAAATTTTTACGTTTTATAAATTTTAAAATGGGTATTCCAGCAAATATGTTGAACTACAACACCATTTTAAATTATATGAATATGCTTAAATTGTCAGACAGAAGAATTTTCACTGACTTGGTATTTCTGTATAAAATTTTAAATAATGTAGTTGATAGTCCGGCATTGCTTGAATTGATAAGCTTCCGGATTCTACTACTAGCCCTTCAAAAATTTGGCATTTTTTTCAGATGGTAAAAATATTATCGCTTTATAATAAAATGCAAATATTTTGAATATTTCTGAGCACATTCAAAAATTTAAAAACTGTTTTAGAATGGTGATGAAATACGCTTTCAAATTATATCATTCGAAATAATCATATATTTTTTAAATTATTAAATTTTTGCATACAAACATAAAAAAGTTTTAAAAAAGGCCAACCTTACGTTTTTTTCTAACTTAAGTTACTGATAATAAAAAAAATTAAAACTCATACATATTTTATTATACAAACGTATAACAAACACATATTGTTATCCCACTTTTTTTTCGCTCTATGTAAAAATAATTTATTAAAAATTCCCGAAGGTTAAAATTTTTTTTTAAATTTGCGATTCAAAATTTTGTATACATAAAAGTGAACACTTTACTTTTTTGGTGGCAATTTTTTAGATTGGAATATAAAGCGTGGTGTTTTCCCTTTCTAACACCGTTTAGAACATATTTCTTACTAGAAAGGGAGTTACAGCGTTTTATACGAGGCCCAAGTTGCTTTGGGACAAATATGGTCTCCTGCCATTCAAAGGGATTTATTTCAGTGCAGAAATTCTGGAACTTTCTACCATATGTATTCCTCTTTACCCAGGATACTAATGGAGGGAAATAATTAAACCAAGTCAATGGACATCTTCAATTTATCTTTAAACATATACAAAATACTGTTACTGAGGCAGTTCAGTTATGTACAATAAATACTTAATATTTCTTTGTAAAAGAAATATAAAGTATTTATATTTTATTTAATTTGTAATTTTGTTAATTTCTTATATAAAAGCCCCGAAAAAGGGCGTTAATTAATAAATAAACTTCCAGATAACGCAGTTATATGTAAAAGTGTACACTATATCTGGTACAATACTCAGATTACTCATGAACTCCACCAACATCTATTATAATGCACAAAAACTTATAGGGAATTAAACAAAATGTTGATCTTGTCAGGGTCACCAGACACGTCACATCTAAAACACAGACACGTGTGAATGAAATTGGATTTATGGGTAGCATTAGAATATTCTCATTTTGAAAAACTGTTTAATTCTATTTATTTGTTCTGATTGGTTGATGATACATCGCAATTCAGAAGGGAGGTTATTATAGTTTTTTATTGCTTGGAAAATATAACGATTCTGCATTTATGTTGTTTTAAAATTAGGTGTAATAAATTGGTTTCCATCTCTCATTAGTTTGTAAAATTCTTGATATTCTTTGTTATTTTTTTTCTTTACACATTTTTATAATGGAAGCTTGCTTGAATTGATGTTTGGTACTGGTAACAATTTAAAAAGTGATTCTATTGAGAAGTGAGATTTAAAAAAAATAATTATTAATTTAATGATGATTCTTTGGGAAACTTTTACTGAGTTTAGATTGTTTTTGTAAGATCCTCCCCAGGCTATAATTCCGTAGATAAGTATAAGGGCATAGTACACATTTTTAATTATTTTAACATGGAAGCCTACCTTCAGCAGACTATTGCTTGTAACAGTTCCCAGATTCTCTGTGACCCCCCAGCCTGTCACCATAGCCTTCTCCTCATCAACGGGATCCCCGGTGTGAAGGCAGATAGGCCTGATGTCCTTGGAGAAAGATACCCTGACAAATACAAATACTTCACAGCAAATAATAAGCTTTACAGAAAGTCATTTTTGGCACCATACCATCGGAAGTAGAGGAGCCGGGGATAATGGGAGCCAGCAGGTAATGGGAGCGGTGCGACAAGACACAAAACTATAGCTCGTATTAGTCGTATTCACTCGGTTGCTACTCGGGCGCCTTCGTCCCTCTGCGGCCATATTCCTCTGCCGCGCTAGCTCGCCAGTGCCAAGCATTATGTGACCACTGACGCTTGTCGGTTTTTTGCCCTGCGCTTATAAAAAATACGAAATTTCAACGACCAGGTAAGTGTGAAGTTATGTGTTTGTTACAATCAAACCTATTTCATTTTATAGCTAATGTTATCAATTTTGAGTATCTGTGCGTATAATTTCATTACAAGCTAAATTGAGGACATAATTTTATTCAATTTCAAGATGGTGGTATTCGGGAAATCAGAGGTATTAGGATCTGATTACCCCTTGCAGCTCCAATTACCCCGTATACATTTTAATATGTATTTTTTTCAGATGACACAATGCCTGGATCCTTAAAGTAAATTACTATACGGTTACGTTTATATTTATATTTATATAAATAAGTGAGATTTCAGACTGACTTATAGAAAATTTAGAGGCTGACATAATAATAAGTAGCTCCCATTTATAGGCTCACATTTCCCGCAAAGTGGATAATGGGAGCGATTTGTTTTTTTTTTTTTAAATTATCTGTGGCCAAATGCCTAATAATGTAACGTTGACGCTGTGATTAAATGGTAGTCAAATAAGTAAGGATTTAGTTTCTAATAAAAAGTTCCTAAAGTATCTATAAATTTGCCTTTTATTGAACTTTTTCCTTAGTAGGCTCCAATTCCCCCCTGCTCCCCTACGAGTACGTTGATATTTTGGAGTAAATCCAGAAGAAATTCCTCAGGCATGTCTATGCGAAAGCATGGAGCCTATCCAAGATTCATGCACCATATTGACTTACTTAAGGAAACTGATTCTGTGGGTCTGGAAACTAGGCGGAAAGACAGTTGATATTTAAAAATCTATATACATAAAAATCAATGTATATTTGCTTGTTTGTTTGTTTGTAAACCATTCATCCGATTGCTGTGAAACTTTGGTGATTTGATGTGCACATGCCAGCGATGGTTACTATATATACGTAATAGTGAGCTCTGGCATTATGAAATTATTTCCAATATTGTCTCATCCGATTGCGATGAAACTTTGGTGAGGTATTGTGTGCACGTCCGCGAAGGGTTTTATATACACTGGTGAGCTCTGCCGTTATATTTGTATAAAAAATTGCAATAGTTGAGAATTTGAAAAGATATGTTTAAAAATGAGTGTATTTCATCTAGTTTAGTGGCAGGGAGGGCAGACGGGTGGGGGAGGGGAGTCCGGGAAAGGCGGAAGGGAATGAAGTGGGGAGGGGGAATTCGCGGGAGGGGGGTCAAGGAAGGGGGGAAGGCGGGAAAAATGGAAAGTGGAAAGCGTATAGGGACGCAGGAGGGGGGGGTGGCTGGGGTGGAAGCGGAAAAGGAGAGGGGGAAAGGCGAGGAAGGTAGAGGGGGAATGTGGTAGGGGAAAAGGACGCGGAAGGGGAATGGGGATGAATTGGAAAGGACACGCAGGGAGAAACAATATCTTTATTTTAGTTTCATTGCAACCCATGCCGGGAACTCGCTAGTTATTTATATTTTTTTGTTGTACTTATATACGGCTTAAAAAGTGAAGTGACAGTTTTCTTACTAATTACCTCACAATTTGTTTTGTAATTACCTAATTCTTTCAAAATTTTTGATGTTTCAAAATAAGATAATTCGTTAAGTTTTTTTTTACATTTTCATATTTGTTATTCCCAACACCTCTTCCACAGGCCACCCCAAGTGGTTCGCAACGTTTGGTGACTTCACGGGGGTGAGGTTTTTCTGACTCCAAAAGCGTCTGCCCAACAACTGCGCGGCAGGCCTGATCGGGAGAGGGAGACTTTGAGGGATACCCTTTTATTTCTATAGCAGGACTCTCTCGGAACATTGCCTTGCACCGCAATGAAAGGGTTAGATGCCAGTTACTCCTGAAACACTGACCCCCAGATTCCTACCCACTTTTCATACCTTTTACTTCCCAGAACTTCCTCTCATTCCATTTCTAAAAATACCCTCCACACAACTTCCCTAAAGATGACATAGGCCCTGAAGGGAATAATTTTCCTCAGGGCCTTCTATTGAGGAGCTAATGTAAAATATATATGTCGCACTTCCCGAAGAAAAGGGTTGTAAGTCAAAATATTCTGTTTTATATAAAAAAAATTTCATCTCTGAATAGTGAAGTGATTGGAATTGTATATGTCCCATAAAACCGTATTGAAATGCGTTTAACCACCCAGCAGCGGCCCAAAATCCATATTTCTTCGAAAGGTCCTACAGGGCGGTTCCAATGAGAATTATTAATTATTCTCCGTATCAGCTTTTTAAAATTATAACTCAATATCGATTTTATTTCATTCCAAATTGGCTTTAATTTATAACTACATCCAAAAATGCTGAAAGGCGTGATGATAAAACTATTCAAATTATGTATTTATTGTAATTATTTTTTGATCATAAGTATTTTATCATTTTTCAATAACGTCTAAGCAAAATAAGAATGTAAAAAATCTGTAATAATATATTAGTTTGTAAGTGCGCAAATAAATACACAAACGGACCAATTTTCATTAAGAAACATATGTATGTATGAATATATTTTTTTATTATTTTATTTAAACTAAAATTAAAATTCTGAAACATACGTTTACCAGATAATGTATTGATTTATTTTACTGCATGATTATATGATTTGAAATGTGTGTTATATGATACAAAATCTTTTTTTTAAATTTACCAAATCTGCCAACGACCTATGGTATAACCTTATTATACTAAAAATAAACATTTTTATCAAAATGTAAAACATACCTTTACTAGATAAAACGCACAATCTTCCGAAATCAAATTATATTTTTTTTGTGGAAAAGAGTCAAAACGTCTAAAATCTGATTTAAAAATGATATATTTCTGGTTTTCTCTGGTTATTCCCTCTTAAGTAAGATCACTCTATCTCCGCCAGATATCGCTAGTGTCTCTTTTCGACGGTACCGCTTGTTGCATCAATCATCATTTGTTTCCGCTCTCTTGTAAAATACACTTTTTTGACTTACGACCCTTTTCTACGGATGTGCTGTATATATTTTGTCAACTTGTTAGCGAACTTACCTTCGGTTCAGTTGTAACAGGGCAATATCGTTGTATTTACTTGGTCTCTTGTAGTTGGGGTGTTTTAGGGGCAAAATCACCACGAAAAGGTGTTCTTTCTTTGGGGGAATATTGTTGTCACCACCTCCAAGGCGCACGTGCGACACGTGTCTAGAACAAACGATTATGATTATTGTCTTAATCTATATATATAAAAATCAATTTTTTTTTGCTTCTGTCTATGTGTATATGTATGTATGCCATGCGTTGCTAAACCATTCGTCCGATTGCGATGAAACTTTGGGGATTTGATGTGTGCATGCCCGCGATTCTTACTATATGCAATAGTGAGTGCTGATATCATGAAATTATGCGTTGCTAACAGTTCATCCGATTGCGATGAACTTTTAGGGATTTGATGTTTGCCTGATGAAGATGTTACATTTGCATTTCTGCGAAACAATTATGCCTCAGACTTACAGTCCCTTAGCTGAGTTGAGGCAATGTGCGGCTGTGAGGACCCATAGTTCACTAATGAGGCTACCGCCGCAATACCAGCCGATGTTGGCGGGGACCTCAGGGTCTCCGTACCCTACTGCAGCCTGTAAGAATTGGTAGAACCTTATTAAAACCTCCTAGCAAAACGGTTAGCTCAATTTGGTAACGCCGCACAGTGATTCGTTGCTAGACGCTAAAAACTCTTACACATGATTAAATTATTTTTAACCCTCTATTGAGGTGTAATCATCACTAATTTTATGAAAATTAGTGTTAAAAATGATTAAGTTATATATATTTTTTCCAGTCGCTTTTTAAAAAAAAAATTATAATTTTTAAATAATGTGTTAATAGAGTATTTGAGGTTTATGATAAAACTATTATACGTAAAAAGTAAAAAAAAAAGTGTATTTTGACTGTACTTAATTGCTAAAATTACGATCAAAATGTAAAACATGGCACAAATAAGGTTCATGTAAAATGAAAAAAAAAAAAAAAAAATTTAGATTCGTGCGGGTTAATATCGAAACCGATATGAATAGAATATTAGTTGCACTATTTAAAATAAATAAAATTATCGTGCTATTTGGATATACTCTCTGAGATAAACTCTCGAGAAGTTAGAAATTTAATATTTTTATGGCAAAAAAAAAACACAAAACTTATTTATTATTTAAAAATAAAATTATTTACAGTAAAGTATGAGGAAAAAACTTAAAAACATACCTTCCAAAGTAGCTTCCATTTTACAGAACCGAAAGAAAACACTTTTCACACTTAGCACACAATTTTAAACGTCGACCTGCGACGAGCAAATAAATGCAAATGATAATTTCATAAAAAAATTATTCGAAATTGGGCCTCTGGTATGAGTCAATGCGAGCACAAATCACCCCAATTTTAAGCATGCATTTATTATCCTGTCTATCTGGTAATGTCGCCATGACGTCATTGTTTGGGAATTCAAAAGTGACTTATTAGCGTCTAGCTTGTATGAAACGAATCACTGTGCGCCGCCCCGGGAACCATTTATTGGATAACCAACACCCTAAGTGGTTCGCTTCGTTTGTCTATCCAGCAGAGGTGTCTTATCGGCATACTTTTGCCCACCTACTGCGTGTGCCAAAGTATGCATGATAGATGGGGACATTTTACCTTTCCAGTCAGATTCTTTCGACCCGTAGCCTTATAAAGTAAGAGAGGAATTTATTCATATTTCCGTCACTCCTGGACACATTGACCCTCAGATTCCTACCCACCCTTTATACATTTTTCCTTCCCAGAACTTCCTTTCCTTCATTTCCCTAAAAAGACCCTCCATACAGCCATCTCCAAAGTTGACATGGGCCCCCAGGGAAATTATTTTCTATGTCAAAGAAAACGGTACGAGGGATGGGTAGAATCTAGAGGTCGATGTTTCCAGGAGTGAGGGATGAATAAATCCATCCCTCCCACTGCAGTGCAAGGCGATGGGTCGAGAGAGTCCGGCTGGAGAGGTAGAATGTCTCCATTAACCATCCCTATCCGGCTCTCCACGCAGTAGGTGGACAATCACATGTGCCGCCAAGACCTAGACAAACCTCACCCCGTGAACCCGGGCACACCTGCTATTTCACTAAACGTAGCGAACCACTCGGGGTTATCTATGACAAGGATGTTGATTATTCAATAAATGTTTTTTTGGGGGGGCGGCGGTACTCATATCCACCTCCCAAAGAGATGACACAACTAGGTCGATAATTAAAAATAGATTTATTATTCTAAAAAAAGCTGTGTGTTTTACGGGTTAATTTTTCTACAATTTGAATAAGTCAGTGGTCATATTTACCATGTGAGGGAATTCGGACTTGCCGGCTTCTGTACCTCCAACCACCAGAGGTGTGGCCGAGTGGGCGCACTCGTAAGATCGGATCTTTGGGGCGCCGTAAATATTCGAAGAGGAAACGCACGGATATACGCTATCGGACAAATCAATGCATTCTGGAAGGAAGAATCAATATTTTTACTCATCAAAACGACAAAAATACAAAATTTTTAGCCAATCATCAAACAGTAATTCTTAGTAAACAGCAACTTCTGTCTGCGTGATTGAATTTCAGAACCCGACTTCGATTGCATTTCTGACGCCCCGCCTTACGCGCCGCGTCACAAATAACAGTGTACGTGAAATTCCAAGCAAAGCTACCTTTGGAATTCGGTTTTGAGTTCAAGAATCTGACAAAAGATCTCGCTACTTCCGTCAGCAGTTTGCATGTGGACGTAACTCGTAACACCCCTAGATATAGGTACCACGGATTTATAGAATTTAAGTATCTTTCCGCATGGGGTCGTCCATAAATCACGTGATGTTTTTTAGCACGAGTACTTTTACTTGACGAGTTGTGAGTTGTGAATAATAGTATCACGCAGCTTCGTGGAAGATACTCTCAGTATCGCCCTGGTGTAAGACCACCATTCAGAATGGAAACGTGGCTTGAAATGGCTTTAGCCATGTTTGGTGACTATATCTGAATAGCCAGGTACCTTCCCACCTTCCTCTTCCCCATCTCCATCCCCTTCCGACTACCTTCAGCCTCACAACATACCCCAAAAGGGGATGCCATAGTCTCACTGAGTCCAGACGGGAGCAATTAAGACTCTTGTGCGGTATTCATGTAAAAAAAAAATTGCGTGTCTCGGTTACTTTGTCACGGTTACTTTGACTCGGTGACAACTGTCATTGGACCATAGTGGATAGTGGATCCAAGTAACTGACTATTTTTGGAACCAGTTCCTATCGGATTTATAAAATGGTCACCAACACTGAAACTGAGCGAAGCTGAACTAAAAGCCCACTGAAAGATAGTGGAACTGACTATTTTTGGAACCAGTTCCTATCGGATTTATAAAATAGTCACCAACACTCAAACTAGGTGAAGCCGAATTAAAAGCCGCCTGAATGAGATTGTGTGTGTAGAGTGGATTTGATATGTGTGAAGATTGACTGACGAAGGACCTTGATTTTTGTGGTACTGTTACTGCTTGAAACGAGAAAAAAACATATGCTGCATATCCTTTTCTTAATATTCATAAATGATATCATAAGCTGTTTCAACGATGTAGAAGTTCTGCTTTTTGCCGATGACATCAAATTATACAAAGAAATATCCAATATAGGTGACTGCCTAATCCTACAGTCAAACATCGACAAATTGCAAAATTGGTGTGTCACAAATAACTTGTTCCTCAATATCGATAAATGTAAGACACTAACGTTTTGTCGAACAAAGACCCCACTATCTTTCAAATACACAATAGATAACAAAATCTTAGAAAAAGTCAATGAAATTAGAGATCTTGGAGTTGTGTTTGACACGCAATTAAATTTTATAAATCACATACAACAAATAACCAACAAAGGCATGAAAACACTAGGATTTATAATTAGAACAATCAAAGACTTTAACTCGTTAGAAGTTATTAAAATGGTATATTTGTCACTCGTACGCAGCTTGTTGGAATACAATTCCATAGTTTGGTCCCCATATTATCAAATTCATATAAAAAATATCGAAAGAGTGCAGCACAAATTTTTAAGATTTATTAACTTCAAGCTACACATACCTATTCAACACATTAACTACACATCCTTACTAAATACACTTAAATTGCATTCCCTAGAAAACAGAAGAAAAATAAATGACCTAACTTTTTTGTTTAAAATTATTCATTCTGAATTAGATTGTTGCGAACTCCTGCATCTCATCGATTTCAGGGTACCCAATCGAGCAACAAGGCAAAATGTTTTATTCTACAACAATAATTCTGGGACGAACTACCATATACATGCACCTATTTCTCGACTTCACACATTAGGAAACAAATTCACCTCTAATATCGATGTATTTAACACAAGTTTACCATTATTTAAGAAATACCTGAACGACACTTTTATGTAGAATATTTTGATATTTAAGGGGCATCACATAGGGGCTAATGCATTTATTCGTATAATTCTATATTAATACACAATGTAAAAACTTGTTGCCATTTTATTTTTATGTATCTTGCATTTTGTCATGTATTTACAACTTACAACTTACAAACTTTCTCCTTTATTGTAATGTATTATCTTTCCTTAATTTATGTGTATACTCTTTATGACGTGTACTAGTTATTTTTTATAGTTTATCTTTTGTTTTTAAAAACCTGTCTCTGTATTATAAACATGTAATGTAAAAGCCCACCAGGGCGTTGAAAATTAATAAATAAATAAAAAATAAATAAAATAAATAAAGGAAAGGACTCACCGAACAGGATAAAGAACTTGTATGCTGGCAATTTTGTCTGCTTTCTCCCCATCCAATAGGCACAGAAACAGCAATAGGCGTGCGTTCCGTTTATTTATAAATACAACACGGCGGAATTATGTTAATATCGATTTACAGGTAGCGGGAGCACAGTGGCTATAGGGTATGTATGTTGCGGCGCGGGCGGGTAATTGCAGACTGGTGCACGTGGTGAAAGTATTTAAAAGGTGCGGATTTGGAGCAAGGTAGGATAGGATTTGCAACAATATTAATACCAATCCCAAGCAGTAACAGTATGTATGCATGCTATGTAGGTATGTGTATGTGTAGGTATGTGTATTGGCGTAACCACCACCCTTAGGGCCTAGCAGCAAAAACCAGCGGATTGAGTTTTTAACTGCTAGTAGATAATTATAAGCAGGCTTGATCGCGCGTAGGTACATGCAAAATAATAAGGATAGTTAAATCCATAGCGTCAAAACTGCCACTCCATGTTTTGAAAAGACGAACTAAATCAAGTTTAGTAAGTCCATTAGAAATATATAATGAAGATCTTCAATTGGAATTCCTAATTTATAATTATATATGTAATATCAGAAACTTATGCTGCACTCAATTTTTTGTTGTAAATCTTATGAAATGGAGCCCAGATTGTTGAATTGTACTCTAAGTTGCTTCTCACCAATCCAGTGAATTGCAATTATTTATCAATTTTACAACGTTTAACCGTGTCAGTCGATTTGTGAAGCGGGCCAGATCCCTCCCTGGGATGTTTCGCCGTATAAACATGTAAAAAAGGTGTAACTCACTATCCCAAGCCTTCTGACCCCTTTTCCGCACTTTGACCGCTTTAGGTGGCTTGTCCGGACAAGTAGTCCCCAGTCTAGAGCCTGCAGCCCTGGAGCTTCGACCCCAGGATGCCGGGTTGGCGCCACTTGTCACTGGGTTGACGTAACTATCCTTGGGAGTGTTACAGCAGACTATAGACTCGCCTGCCTCATAGAAACAAACCTGAAAAAGAGAAAAATAATAACTTTAGAATGGTTACACATATATTAAATATTCTATCACTGGTAAAATATGTGTATATACAATAAATGTTATTATTACCACACGTTGCTGTGGCTAACGAAACAACGCCATCTACTGAGAACGCCATTACCCAACCTTTATAACCAACGCCACCTGTTAATTTGCATACGAATCAAATCCACACCGCTCGCTTGCCAGTCAGCTCCCTTTATTTATTATTTATTTCAACCAATTTACACAAAACCTTGACAAATTATATATCTAAGCCTTCCCCATGAATCACTCTATCTATTGGTGAAAACCGCAAGAAAATCCGTTGCCAAGTTTAAAAGATCTAAGTGTACAAACAGCGGGAGTGACATTAGTTTATACTATGTAAAGATTGGAAAGGGGCAAGTCCACTTCTCTTGGATGATAGAAGAAATGTCCATAACCGAATAATTGACATTTCCGTTATCTTCCGAGAAAAGTGGAGGTTTACCTGTGGACGTTTCCCTAATCTCAGTTCCATTTTGGCTGACTTGCAGTCCTTGAGAGATAAACACACTCCGGCATCGCCAGAATCTTCCAGAAGGCACGCACCTCCTGAAAAAAAGTTTAATTTTCAATTTACTAATTCAATTTTTTAGATGAATTTATTTGTGATTTGTAATTTTTTTAAATAGCAGACTGCCGTAGAAACGACTTGTTCTTATGTGACAAATATTGAGGTATATAGTGACAAATGTCAACCGTGTAGATATGTTCGGCGGGCGATTGGCATGTCTCCTAACTATGCTTCGGTGCCGAAGATACCGAAAGAACAAAGACAGCATACTTAAGTACTTAACGCTCTTAAGGCGATCCACTAGTACAGGAAAAAATCGAAATCGGAATTCACGCCCTTTTATAGGAGGAGTTTAAAAATACTTGAGAAAAAGCTTTTGGAAAGGTTGGAAAAGATATTTGAGAATTTTATTTTACATGTTGATTTCGTAAAGGCCTGTAAAAAACATTAATTCCTTTTTTATGCATTGTTTATTGTAATAAAACGGAATTTTTAAATTGATTTCACGAAAACAAGCAGCGCGGACCGTAACGCGTTGTTTCTCCGCTCCGTTCGGAGGAGTAATGACGGATGAATGGAGCGGCTGCCAGTCGTTCTTCGGTGGACGGTATAAGGTTCACCTTGATATAACAAATTCGTCGACTGCCGTATTGTCGCCGTGATGTCAAAAATACCAACGCGAAAATGCATATTATATTTTATTTTGTGAGGTTCGGCCGTAAATATAATTTTTTTTTCGCGATAATTATATAAGAAACTGAATTTTCCACATTATGCAATAAAACTATATCCGAAAAAGTGTTTATTAGTAGGAGAGTTTTCAGTTGAAAATATTTTTTATAGACCTAATACTTTATTTTTTTCTAAGCTTATTAAAAGACTTATTCAAAAAAATTACCGATATTTTTAAGGACCAAGGTATGTTGTACACGCAGTATTTAATTGAAGCATCTATAATACTGCTAAGCAGTCAAATTTTCAAAAAAAAACATACGATTTTGTATGATTTTGCATTATTTAGTATGGCTTCATCTTAAGATACTGTTCTCTTAAAATTGCAATCCGTTTGTAAAGACGTCAATCCCCTTAAACCCCACAACATACCCTAAAAGAGGATGCCATAGTCCAACTAGTTTCAGACAATTGAGATATTATTACTGAGATTAATGGTGCCATGATTACTTAATTCATACTTAGTTAATAATTATAAATTAACTTATTTACCTGCTTTTAAATTCTGCGCATCGCCGAACCCGGCAGCTATCAAAAACACTATTAAAACAAAATACACAACCGACACCATATTGTTAGACTAAACAAAATGGGAAATAAACGAACAAAATTCATTTTTAAGTCGGAGAAAAAAATATTATTGGATTGCTTAATAACTTGAATAACATATTTTTATCTAATTATGTTTTAAGATGAGCGGATGCATGACTCGGTTGGGTGTAATATGAAACGAATTATTACAAAAGATAAGGAATTAAGTATACGAAATGATTATTGCTTCTTATGTATAATATGTAAAATAATTGTTTTGTATTGATTAAAAATCAGAGGCGTCGCAAGCGTCCGGCAATTTGGGCAGCTGTCGAGGGTTTTGAACAGAACACGAAAATTAAAATGTAATCGGGCGGCATTTTCTCCGTGCTTATTTATGTATTTATTTATTAATTACACGCCTTAGTGGGCTTTTACATTCTTTGTTTATAAGTTAAGTATGACAGTAGTTTTAATACCTAGGTACTTTAAAACTAAAACAATAAGAAAATATAATATAATGAAATAAATGTAACAACAAAAGCATGCAATATAAAATAAAATACATTGATAAATAAATCTCACATAAAAATTTATCCAATGTAAAAAAAATTATCCACGACCATTTGCGTCTAGATGTATAAAAGAATTGGAATAAACAATGTTTATACTGGTTATTCAAAGTGAAATATATCTCCTAGATGAGAATTTTTATTTCCGAGATTGTGAAGTCTCGGAATCGGGGAATTTTGGTAAGAGTTTTTTTTTCCTGGTGTTGTTAAAGTAAAGGGTTGTAAATGTCGGTAAATTGATAGTAAATTGTGGTCCCCTTTTTCTTTCTTTTTTCACGACCCTCCAAGAATGGTTAAAATTGTCTGGTTTAAACGCCATCAACAGACGTTCAGTACGCAAACTAAACAATGTATTTAAAAAAAAAATTAACAAAAAAAAAAACGACTTCAAAGAATGCACTAAAAAGTAAAAAAATAATTTCGTACGATTTTTATTTTTGGAGTCAGTGTCAGCCAAGGTAACTACTTACATAAGGTAAGATCTTGGCGGACACCGAGTCCAAAAATAACAATCGTACGAAATTATTTTTTTACTTTTTAGTGCATTTTTTTAAGTCGTTTTTTGTTGTGTTAAATTTTTTGTTTGTTTTTTAATTTTTAGTGACGAGCGTGCGTAAAGAAGTTTTACTTCAAAAAAAGAATCATTGAAATCTGTTGGCGTAATATTGAATTATTCGTCCATTTGTCGCGCACATACTTATTGCATAATTAAGACATATATGGTTTTCTCATGAATCCCATTGTCAGAACTGGACCAAATTAAAATGGGACCACACGGGAAGCACCAGTTTTCTAATAAAAAAAGAATCATCAATATCGGTTCACCCAATCGAAAGTTCTGAGGTAACAAACATTAAACAAAAAAAAAAAAAACCGTTGAATTGATAACCTCCTCCTTTTCGAAATCGTTTAAAAAGCAAATCGTACGGTCATTAAATATTTTATTCTAATACCAATGGTAAAAAAAAATCTTTAAAAGCAGTCCAGTTTTGAAGTAGAAAAATGGGGAACATAAAATCTCGATTTTGACGATTTTATTTAGGTGTTGTCAGCCAGATGTGCACTGTGCAGTTGTCTCTTTCGCTCAGTATTCGGAGGGGTAACAGCGACATTGATAGCAACAGTTTGGTAAAATACATATTTAAATTTCTCAGGGATCGTGTTTCTTTTAGGTACTTATTTCGGTTGTGATTCTGTCTGAAATTCCGGTTCAGCTTTAAATTGAAGTGTCATTATTTTCAAAATTAGAAGTGTTTGTTTGGAGAATGCAGACAAGCGATAAAGTACCTACCTACCTACCTGTAATATAAAATATATTAGAAAATTATTTTCGTTGCTATTTTCAAAATTGGAACTGATTCATTAAAAATGTGGGCTTCTTCTATAACGAGATTTCTTTTTTTTCATTACCTCCATAAAGGAGGCCCTGAGGAAAAAATCCCTTAGGGCATAAATCACCTCTGGGGATGCTGTGTGAAGGGTCTTTATATGGAAAGGAAGGGGAGTGATGGGAAGTTCTGAGAAGTAAAAAGGTATGAAGTTTGGGTAGGATTCTGGGAGTCAATCTGTCCAGGAGTGACGGACCTATGAATCCTCCCTCCCACTGCGATGCAAGACGATAGGTCGTGAGAGTTCGGCTGGAAGTCAAAAGGTCTCACTCAACCAGTCTCTCCCGGTCCGGCCCGCCACGCAGTAGATGGGCAAAGGGTTCCGCCGCCAAGTCCTAGACAAATCTCACCCCATGAATCAGAGCACACCTGTTAAGTTATTAAACGTAGCAAACAACTTGGGGTGACCTATGAAAGAGGTGTTAGTTTCCAATAAATAGTTGCCTGGGCGGCGGTACCCATACCCGCTTCCCAAATGGAGAATTTTTGTTTTACTGCAGCACTTCTATTCAAATTATGATTTGTACTGAATCGTGTCTTGTGTGACGTCACGAGACTTTTCACGAAGTTTTATTTAATTTTATTTTTTTAGTTAGTTTATACTATAGGTGACCGGTCAACTCAGAATGAAACCAACTCAGAACCACCTCAGAAAGGTCATTAAGAGAGATGATAAAAAATACATAAAAAAATGTTTAAATAGGTGAAGTTAGGTTAGGGTTACCGGCTATTTTAAAATTATTTTTTCATAGCTTTTAATGACCTTTCTGAGGTGGTTCTGAGTTGGTTTCATTCTGAGTTCGCATGAAACCCTTTAGAATATAAACTAATATACACAATGTAACAATTCATTTTATAAATTAATAGTTATTTGGTTTTTTCCTATTCTATGTACTTGATTCTTTATTTTAAAAACCATTTTTACGCTTAAATCGAGGATTCCTACACTCCATTTGCCATGCGATTTTTATGCCTATTGCCTGTATTCGTGGTGATATAAGGCACACTCAGCATAAATATACACTTTTTGGCTTATATATTTATGAAAACACATGGATAAGAATTGAACGTCACAACATTGAATATCTTGCAAATTATTACATAAAATATTTATAAACACCCCAGTGTCTTAGCGAGAAAATTGCAATACCCGGGCAGAAGTGAATTAAACAAAAAATAAAATCAATGAACTTTCAGAGTGAACTGCTCTACGATGTTATATTTGGAAAATTGAGGAAATTTGAACTAGCTAGAAGTTATACAGAGTAGAGCTATGAGATGTATACTGGGGAAAGGCAAGTACGCAAGGGTTAATAAAATGAGAGTGAATCTAAATTGGATTCCAATAAAAATGAGACTGCTATGTAATCCTAGAAAGATAATCTACGTCTTAGTGACGTAAGCGATATACGAGAATTGCTGTTTTTAAAAGAAAATCCCAACGTATCTCAATTAGCTCAGTTGCCGAGCAGATCTTGCGCGGGGCGGCTCTGTCACCACGGTAAGTACAATAATAAAGGAGAAATACACACACTACGTCAAAAAGACGTATGATTACCTTTTGTGTAACTTTCAGACTTGTTCGTATAAATGTGATTTAGTGAACAAAAATATATAATTTTTAATAGTTATAACGACTGCTTAGCATTTAAACTTTCATAGCATATAAAAATACGATTTAGACATAAAATGAAAGATTATTTTTCATTAAAAAAAAATATTTTTAGTCGATTTGTAAGAGGTTTACAGAATTTTGTTATTTTTAAAAATTAAATATATTTTTTATAATTATTTTGCTTTTATTTAAAGTACAAAACCCTACACTAAATATTTGTAAGTATGATAATATGTGAAATATACAATTTCAAAATTCAGTACGACTCTAAGACGTATCATTATCATTAACGTAGGTAAATATAAGATTATCTTTCTAAGGTTAATGTGTTAATTTTTGTACGTAAAGTTTTGAAAACCAAATGCCAAAATACTTTAAAAGGATGAAATTGTCTTAAAGATATATGTATGTAATTACCAAATCAGATACATAAATAGAGTTAGATTGTCGCATATTTATGAGAAAATCACAGTCACAGAACTGCCTTATATAAAGAGGACTAAAGATATGTGATGAAATGCCTGAAAGTCTGAAGAATGAATGTATTTTGAAAGAAATGTTATGTTTAATGTTAAAATAAAATGTAATTATAATTATTTTATTTTACATTATATATTTTTTTGCACTATCCTCCCCACATTCTGTAATATTATTATAAATATTAATTTTATTACGGTGGTCCAGATTTTATGTCCGGGTTGAATCTTTCCCAAATGAAAGACTAAACCCTTCCACACACTTTTCCACAAATGAATATCTAGTAAATTCACGCAATGTAGGTGCACTATATAAGATAATAAATTCAAAACAATACAAGAACAATACGTCAATCCACCAGAAACATAATGGGAAAATATTTCACCGACTCCAGATATTTTCATATCAGAGGGTTCGGCTCTGATGAAATCCTAACTGGTCCGATAAATCCTACTGATCCCTCAATATAAATATTTAAAAAATCTTTCGTAATCCTACATGTATTTAAAATAACCGACTTTTGCATTTTTATGAATAAATTTTTCGACAAATCTAATACGCCTAAATTTTGAATGAGAGAGCTAGGTATAATGCCAGTAGCCGAAATAACAAATGGTAATATTTTTATAGTCTGAGAATGCCAAATTCTTTTAATCTCATTTCCTAAATCTGTATATTTTCTTATTTTTTCAGAAACAGTTTTCTGAATATTACAAGAATTTGGAATAGCGACATCAATGATATAAGTTATTTTCTTAATTTTGTCATGTAAAACTATATCGGGTCTATTATGACTAATTGTTCTGTCTGTTAGAATAGTTTTATATAGGTCATTAAGAGAGATGATAAAAAATACATAAAAAAATGTTTAAATAGGTGAAGTTAGGTTAGGGTTACCGGCTATTTTAAAATTATTTTTTCATAGCTTTTAATGACCTTTCTGAGGTGGTTCTGAGTTGGTTTCATTCTGAGTTCGCATGAAACCCTTTAGAATATAAACTAATATACACAATGTAACAATTCATTTTATAAATTAATAGTTATTTTGTTTTTTCCTATTCTATGTACTTGATTCTTTATTTTAAAAATCTGTTGTGTAAATACTCGTATGTATAATTATATGGGACGTGTGGGATTGCACTATCCTCCCCACATTCTGGAATAAAAACATTAATATTATTATTATATAATAATAACATTTAATATTATATAATAATAATAATATTGGGATGTTCTGTATTAGCGCCGTCCGAGTATACATTTAGGAATAATTTTAATAATTTTAATCTGGAATAAAAACATTAATATTATTATTATATAATAATAACATTTAATATTATATAATAATAATAATATTGGGATGTTCTGTATTAGCGCCGTCCGAGTATACATTTAGGCACAATCAAGTTTTAAAAATAATTCACCAAAGTTTGGTAATTAAACATAACTTGATTGACTGCCGTAATGTACCATATTATGAATATGAACCAAATTCATTTTTAGAAAATGAATTTTATAAAATTTATTATGATAAAACTATTCTAACAGACAGAACAATTAGTCATAATAGACCCGATATAGTTTTACATGACAAAATTAAGAAAATAACTTATATCATTGATGTCGCTATTCCAAATTCTTGTAATATTCAGAAAACTGTTTCTGAAAAAATAAGAAAATATACAGATTTAGGAAATGAGATTAAAAGAATTTGGCATTCTCAGACTATAAAAAATATTACCATTTGTTATTTCGGCTACTGGCATTAGGTATAATGCTTTATTATTGTACTTACCGTGGTGACAGAGCCGCCCCGCGCAAGATCTGCTCGGCAACTGAGCTAATTGAGATACGTTGGGATTTTCTTTTAAATACAGCAATTCTCGTATATCGCTTACGTCACTAAGACGTAGATTATCTTTCTAGGATTACATAGCAGTCTCATTTTTATTGGAATCCAATTTAGATTCACTCTCATTTTATTAACCCTTGCGTACTTGCCTTTCCCCAGTATACATCTCATAGCTCTACTCTGTATAACTTCTAGCTAGTTCAAATTTCCTCAATTTTCCAAATATAACATCGTAGAGCAGTTCACTCTGAAAGTTCATTGATTTTATTTTTTGTTTAATTCACTTCTGCCCGGGTATTGCAATTTTCTCGCTAAGACACTGGGGTGTTTATAAATATTTTATGTAATAATTTGCAAGTTATTCAATGTTGTGACGTTCAATTCTTATCCATGTGTTTTCATAAATGTATAAGTCAAAAAGTGTATATTTAGGCTGAGTGTGCCTTATATCACCACGAATACAGGCAATAGGCATAAAAATCGCATGGCAAATGGAGTGTAGGAATCCTCGATTTAAGCGTAAAAATGGTTTTTATTTATTTTGTGAATAATTTAATAACAAAAATAAAATAATGAAGGGAAACTGTCAAAGATAATCTAAGCCAAAATATTGTATTTTTTAACTTGCGTCTTGTGTAAAGGCGTTCATACATTTCTAATTAAAATATATTTAATTAAATGAAGACAATGTAAGCAAAACTCAATCGAAAATCTGGAAACAGAAAAATCAGAAAAAGATATTGGCACCTCTGGGACTCCAACCCAGGACCTCTCGCTTTTCGCCCGGAAAGCTAGAGGTCCTGGGTTCGAGTCCCAGAGGTGCCAATATCTTTTTCTGATTTTTCTGTTTCCAGATTTTCGATTGAGTTTCGCTTACATTGTCTTCATTTAATTAAATGTTAAAATTTGAGGTTTTACTCATAAAGTTAAAAATAAAAATTATATAAAAATATATTTATTTAGTAGTTTACGCTTTGTTTTTTTATTAAGTAATTAACATTTTTATTTTTATTCTATTCAAGCGAAACGATGGGAAAAGCTTCAATTTATTCAATGCATTTTTTTATATAAAAAGAATAAACAGATTTATAGTAAAGATTTATCAAAAAGAGTTATTTCACGTTCGCTTCGCTTTTCGATAAACAAGGCCATCTCGTGCAGTTTCAGTCGCGGCAGCGTGCTACCGTAACTGAAATTTGGTTTTAGATAGTTTTTCACAACAAATCCTGTACTGTTTCAGTTGCGGCAGCGTGCTACCGTAACCGAACTTTGGTTTTAGATGGTTTTTCACAACAAATCCTGTACTGTTTCAGTCGCGGTAGCGTGCTACCGTAACCGAAATTTGGTTTTAGATAGTTTTTCACAACAAATCCTGTACTGATTCAGTCGCGGCAGCGTGCTACAGTAACCGATATTTGATTTTGGATGGTTTTTCACAACAAATCCGGTACCGTTTCAGTCGCGGCAGCGTGCCACCGTAACTGAAATTTGGTTTTAGATGGTTTTTTACAACAAATCCTGCACCTTTTCAGTCGTAGCAGCGCTCTACAGCAACTCAAATGATGGGTCGGAATCTGGGGTTCAGTGTGCTCTGTCAATGCCGTCTTTAGGGATGCTGAGTGGGGGGTCTTTTTAAGGAAAGAAAGGAGAAGAAGTTCTGGGAAGGAAAAAGGGTAGAAATCTGGGATTCAGTGTGTCATCTCAATGTCATCTTTAGGGATGATGGTTGGAGGGTTTTTTTTAATAATATGAAGGAGAGGAACATCTGGAAAGGAAACATCTATGAGGGATAGGTAGGAATCTAGGGTTCAGTGTCTACAGATAAAAAAAAATTAAAATCTTTGAATATTTTTTATTTAGTTTTTCCGAATAACACACATTTTTACAATGCTTATTTATAAATATATTATTTTTTTGTATCGATAATATTTTTATATAACATTGCTAAACATATTTTTAAATACCTACGTACACTTTTCAGAAATATACAAACATAATTTTTAAAAATAATAGAGAAATATTTCAGATTTTTTTTTTATGCGACACAAAATGTTACTGTCGGGAATCAGTGGGATTGTGGCAACCCAAATTAAAAAAACTTTGTGTGACAAGAGAAAAGAGCTAAATACTGGCTATTCAGATCTGATCACTAAACATGTGTTACAAACCCAACATGTAATTTTGAATGTCACTAGGCTTTGAACCGGTAAGAGTGAGTCCAGAAGCATTCTTCTAGTTATGATGTTAGCCAACCTCCCATCGGAAAGGGCACAAGAAAAATAAATCTATTATTTAAATAAAGAATAGTGTACTTAGGAGTTTAATCAAATTATTATAATTAATTCTAAGCAGTCATAAAGAAAAATAAATTAAATATAAATTATAAAATACTGTAAGAATTACATATAAATAAATAAATATGACAAATGGCATGCAACTTAACATAACTCTTGATCTTATATTTATCAAATACCCTATAATATTTATAACTAGTGAGTTACTGGCACGCGTTGCTATGCCACTTAATAAAGAAATTGTTTCTCCCTGCGAGTCCTTTCCCTTTCGTCCCGTTTCCCTTCCCCTCACGCATTCCCACTCTGCCTTCCCTATCCTCACTCCCCTCTTCCGCTTCCCCCGTCCGAGTTCCCCTCCCTCCTTCCACATTCCATACATTCAGTCCCGGTACATTCAGTTTTCAAATCACTCAGACCCATAAACTTGTTTTCACGATAATATAACATTACCAGACATGTGTCTGACGTACCTGACTTATCAAAAGGAACTTGTAAATAAATTTCGAATAATTATTTTGAACTGGAGTGTTTCTATTGATTATAATATATATTAAACACCGCCATTGAAAGTAAGGTCAATATAAATATGCTACGCTAGCGCCTCTAGTGGCCAGAGTTGTCGTTACCATCAGTATGATGTTAATTGTGTTAGATATATTATAAATATTTTAGGGTATTTGCTTGTATTTGTCAAATATCAATAAGTCATTTAAATTACGTTGTAGGTACATTATAAATAAATATTATTAATATTTTTTAAACATGCAAAAATAAATTAAAAGCATACAAAAGTTCTAAATATTGTATTTATAGAACACCCTAGTTTTTTTTTACATCTCCAATCAGGAAAAAAATTCTACATCTTTGGGATACTGTGGAAAGCTTCTTTTTTAGGAAAAGAAAGGAGAGGAAGTTCTGAGAAGGGAAAAGGAATGAAGAGTGGTAGGAATATGAGTGTCACAGTATCCAGGAGTGATGTATGAATCCATCCCTCCCACTGCGGTGCAAGGTGGCGGGTCGAGAGAGTCCAGCTGAAGAGGTCTAGGTCCAACCAGTCTCTCCAAGGTGTGCAAACGCATTCGACGCCAAGACCTAGATGAACCTCACCCCAGGAACCCAAGCACCCCCTGCTAAGTCATCAAATGTAGCGAACCACTTGGAGTGAATATGGCAGAGGTTATGGTCATCCCAGGGCGGCGGTACCAAAATCGCCCTCCTAAATTGAAAGTCTGCGGCGGGAGGGAAGTTTGGCTATTGTTTTTTATACACATCTACTTTTATTCCGAGATTGATGAAATTTTGCACACTTGACATTCAAAACAAGAGGAAGGTCACTGTTTACATGAGATTTTGAAAAAACACCCCTATCCCCTTTCCCAATCCTTAAAGCAGAATTTTGATACTAATTGATGAAATTTTGCACACTTTACAGAAAAACTCTGCAGAAAAGCTCAGAGCTAGTTTTTAACCCCCGACACAAGGAGCAGTGTTATAAGTTTGACTCTCTGTGTGCCTGTTTGTCTGTCTGTGTGTCTGTGTCCTAAACGAATGGACCGATTATGATACGGTTTCTTTTGTTTGAAAACTGACGTGATCGAGATGGTTCTTAGCTACAATTCATGAAAATCTTTTCAGGCATTTCAAGGTCAACAGCTCTTTTTGAGTCAGGGGTTCCTTAAAATTTTGAAAATTTTACTTATAAATAATGCAGACGGCACGTAAGAAGAATACTTATTCCACATCAAAATTAATGGAACAAAAAAGCTGGATAATCTAGGATATTCTAATCACACACAATTTTAAACATAAAATATAATTTATTATTATTATAATAAACAAAATAATACTGAATGTTAGACTAAACAACTGAAAAAACAATCCTTAGGGTGCGATCAATTTACATAAGTAATAATTTCGATTCACAGGCCCGACTCACTCACTCACTCACAGACATGCTAATGAAATCGATCAAATTTTCAAGAAATATTATTATTTTGGTTTTTCAAAAGTTTTTAATAATATCATCGGAAGAAAGAAAAAAATCCGCTTACTTCGGACACAACACACTCCTACAGATTTGTTCTTCAGTGCTTAGAATAAATTAATAATTAATATCAATCTAATTTATAAAAGCAGAACAGCATTTTTAATAAAAACGATTTAAAAAAAAAAATGAAATCATAAATTTTCATAAAATACAATAATTTTTTTAATATTAATTTACATTCTGCAAATAAAAAATAATTAAAAAACACGTTTGACAATATTATTTTTTTTTTTCATATAGATAGTTTATTTTTGTCATGAATTCGATAAAACGTCAATTTTATATTATTTCAACATAAATATTATTAACAAGCATTCTATAATGTAAAACACATAAAAATATATTACATTTAATTTATTGTATTAGTTCTAAGCCAGTAGAAATTAAATATTATATATTAAATTTGTATTCTTATTAAATAAGTGATAAACACATTTGATTTGAAAATTATTTGCATCAGTCTAAAATTTAATTTTTTTTTTTTAATTGGTTTTTGAAAGTTTTGACAAGTTTAGTTTAGATGTAAAATTTGATATCAAAAGAACCAACATGTTCAGATTAGTGAGATGTTTAAATAAGTTCTAGAATGAATCAGATATAAGTTGTCAGTGTTCAAACAAGTAACTTGTGTTTTAAATATTAGACTTAAACCAAATTCACATAATTTCAATATAAAGTGACAGAGATATAAACCAAGTTCACGTAATTAAGATAACATAATTTGAGAGTATTCAAATGAGTTCTAGTGAGGTTCACAATAAACCATGTTCACATAATTTAAGAATTAAGTTGACAGTGTTCAAACAAGCAACTTTTTTTCTAAAGTGACATAAACCATGTTAACATAATTTCAGCATTATATTGAAAGTGTTCACATAAGTCAGTTGCCACGGTTCAAACAAGTAACTTGTGTTCTAAAGAGATATAAACCATGTTCACATAATTTCAGAATTAAGTTGACACATAATTCAGTTGCCACGGTTCAAACAAGTAACTTGTGTTCTGATGAGATTTTAAAAACCTTGTTCACATAATTCAGTTGCCATGGTTCAAACAAGTAACGTGTGTTCTAAAGAAATGTCAACCATGTTCATATAATTTCAGAAATAAGTTGACAGTTAGCATAAGTAATTCAGTATCCACGGTTCAAACAAGTAACTTATGTTATAATGAGATTTAATAAACCTTGTTCACATAATTCAGTTACCACGGTTCAAATAACTTAATAAGTAACTTGTGTTCTAATGAGATTTAATAAACCTTGTTCACATAATTCAGTTGCCATGGTTCAAACAAGTAACTTGTGTTCTAAAGAGATATAAACCATGTTCATATAATTTCAGAATTAAGTTGACAGTTCGCATAATTCAGTTGCCACAGTTCAAATAAGTAACTTATGTTATAATGAGATTTAATAAACCTTGTTCACATAATTCAGTTGCCACGGTTCAAACAAGTAACTTGTGCTCTAATGAGATTTAATAAACCTTGTTCACATAATTCCAAAAAAAATTATCGGGGTTTTTTTAAGCAATTTGCATTTCTTTTGGCTCAAAACATCAACATTAATACGATTAGTTAAAATGTATATAATTTATTATATTAGTTTTACGTAAAAAACTAGGTAGCGCGACCAACAGACCCAACCGACCGTTCTTTATATTTTCTTAATTAATATTAGGTAATATTATTAATCTAGATACTATTCTAATACATACATTTTATTATTATAAGTAATATAATAGATCTATTTAAATATTTATACAAAGTTTTATATTCTTTACATGTTTCGATGAAAATAATTCAAAGTCAGTACAAAAAATCAAGTTTTTTTTATTATGAAATCTAAATTTAAAGGTCACTGCACCCAATTTCTCCTTAGCGATGGCTAAGTTATCTCTTTGCATTATAGCTACAAGGTGATACACCACATTGTGTAAAATTCAAGATCAGGATGTAAACAATAATACTCCTTATGTAGATGGCAATAAGATTTAAATTCCCGTTTAACCCCAACCGCCTGTTTTGATATTTTCAAGAAAAAAACAATGCCAAAAAGCATTTTTTATTTTATTTTTCGAAGCTCAGGCACAACTATTTAAATGTTTTTCAATCATTTTCTAAAGAATTTAATTTTACACATTATACAATAAAACCATAAGCAAAAAGGGGTTCGTAAGTAGCAGATTTTGAACTTTAAAGCAGCTTTTATAGGCCTGATGATTTATTTTTTTCTGCGCTTATAAAAAGAATAATCAAAAATACACTTCAATTATTTCAAAGGCAAATCAAATATATGTTCTACGCACAGTATTTAATTAAAGCATACAAAATATTTCTAAGCGATATATTGTTTAGGCCAAAGTTAAATTGTATGAAAATGTATTAACAATGTTGAAAGTTTGGTGAACTATCAGCATTTTTTTTCAGTAAAATCAATCATATTAGGCTAGCTTCACACTCATAAGTAAAAATTTACGACTTAATTTAAGTTTTTGACAAGTTACTCACAGGAGCGTTTACATATGCATCCGAATTTTGATAATCAATGCTCACGGAAGTTGTTCGGAAGTTCAACTTGTGTAAGTGCTCATAGCAATGGCGACCATTTACATCTGTAAATTTATTTGTGGTAAGATGACTTTCTGTCAACAATGATTTGCTGCTGTCAGATGTACGCGATTACGTCAATTAAGACAAAAAGGCCCAAATAAAGTGACGAAATAGAATTTAGCTTTAAATAAGTAATCTCCATGCGCTTTTGTGCCGTTGGGTGGCAATTAACGGAGTTATTTCATTTTATCTAAATGACAGCTATCTGAAAGCAACCAACTTTGAATTCAAATACGTTATGTTATAAACAGAAACATTGAAACTTGTAAGGATTGGACTGATAATTAAATAGAAGGATGCTCATTTTCAGAAAAAAAAAATCCACCTGAAAAATAAATGATATCTCTATCTACGAAAACAACTGTCTTTTTATTTTTGACATCGCGCAACGGCACATTATAGTACCATTTCTTACGATAAGTCTCTCAACTTATCAAACTAATTTGATATTTTATTCAATAATTTGATAAGCTATAAGAAGGCTGGAAGTTCACGCGGATGCGATTAGATCTGTCAAAAAACTTATGAAAGAACAACTTCTGTAACTTAATTACGTTAAGTGACTTTTGGTGTCGTTTATATTGGTAATTTGGCCATAAATCGCTTACGTGAGCGACTTACGGAAAAAAAAAACTTATGTGTGTAAAGGCAGCCTTACAAAATTATTGAATTTTATTGTTAAATTTCAAATTGATAAAAGCATACATTTTTTTTTGATTTAGCAAATCTCGTATCAACGTTTTAAAAATAGATTCTTGCATCATGATTTATTTTTGGGGTATTATGGAATGTTGTGCTACCTCCTTATTTAGCCAACATTTCAGAGAGCATCACAGTGGGCATCATCAGGTCATATGTATAACAGAACATTGTGATCGCTAAGTTTGATTGAGAACAACGACTCAGTTATTTTTTTCTTAATCTTATTTGTTAGTTTGGCAAGCAAAAAATTATCACTCATAATCAAGTAGAAAATAAATCCAATATAATTAATACAATATAGTGGCAGTGTTTGAAAAACATAATCTATTTCTTAAAACTAAAATAAATAATATTTTTGACTTATTTTATATGACCGTAAATAACTATTCGTTTGTGATTTTAAATTCCCTGTTTAATCTTCAACCCATCTCACAATTGATTTTTAGTGCCAATACTTCGATAATCTTTCAAATTAATTAAATACAACATTAAAATTTTTTTAATGTATGAAAAAAATTAGGCCAATTTATCGATTGCTTCAAATTAAAAAAAAAATTAACTTACATCAGTGCATTTGTATCAGATTTAAAATCCGAGACTGTAATTTGATCCAGGAAAATACGGTGTAAAATCCAAAACCGAAAATGGTACTAAAGCAGATAAAGTACGTGAAACTTGAGTTTTCAGTTCTATGAGAAGAATTGTTTGCAATGAGAATTCGATCTTTATTGAAATGTTCCGTTGTGAATTCAAAATCAGTTAAGGACGGAATGGTTCCAAGTATTGGATCAGTTCCGTCCGTATTTCTTCCTTTCTTAGGTCCGATTCTTTGGAAAATGGAATGACCGGTGTGAACCGGAATGATTCTAACCATCGAATCTTCCGCTAGTTCGTCTTCCGCGTCCGTCCATATATCGTCTATGTTTTTCGGTCTGTGAGTATTCCAGTCTTTTTCGTTGTCACTTTCAGAATTGAGGTTTCGATTGAGGTGGAAATCCACCCGGTTTCGCAAATTGTCTCGATTACCCGAGACGCCGTCCTCAAGAATTCTTCTTTCTTCGTCCAACTTCAATCTGTCATCTTCGTGATTATTTTTATCCGATTCCGACGGAGTTCTGTTGAAAATTGGTATGCTACCTTCACCGGAGCTAATTTTTCTATCGTTTTCGTTTGAAATGTCTTTGGAATTCGATTGCTTTTTGCCAGAAGAGCTTCTGTCGTTGTTTATATGTTTCACATCCTTCAACAACTGTATCACATCTCTCGAATCTGGTCCCAAAATATCCAACATATTTAAATAAACAGATTTCTCGTGATTTTTACGATAGTCAATTGAATTTGGGTTTCGGATACCTCCAGGATAATCTGGCTTCCGCTCACGTTTTTCTTCAGTTGAATTTTTCTGCAAACCTTTCAAGAAGTCTTCGTCGAAGGTTCTGATAACATTTTTATCTCTAGATTCTGTAGAATCTATTTCGCTCACTGACTCATCGCTGTTTTTTGAATCGACGCCTATCTTTTCGGTAGCTTCGTTATCCGATTCCGTTTTGAATCCCCAGAGAACTTTTTGGTCTTCGGTGAGAGTTTTTCTCGTTGTCAGATCGTCTTCATCATAGTAGTCATCGTCGTAAGGGACATCTCCTAAATTATCATTCTTCGCTTTCTTTGATTCGGTTGTTTCTTTTCTATGAGCCGTCCAAACGTTGGTTC
This sequence comes from Limnephilus lunatus, assembly GCA_917563855.2. NCBI lineage: Eukaryota > Metazoa > Arthropoda > Insecta > Trichoptera > Limnephilidae > Limnephilus > Limnephilus lunatus. Next base: position 23,366,428 of record OU830595.1, on the reverse strand, counting down.
CAACCGGTTTTAAAACCGTTCTATCCGCATCAAAACCCTCCAAAGTTCCAGAAACTGGCCTTAAAACTGTAGTTTTTAAAGTAGACTCGCTAACTAAAACATTGGTTGGTACCATCTTTGGGTTTGGGTAACTTCTATCGTCGTACTGATCAGAACTGATGATTTGATCATCTGTTTTACCCTTGGCTTTAACGAGAATGCCAATCTTTCCGTCTGGTGTCATAACGGCTGAAACTTTGTGTTTTTCTGACTCTTGCATGAACCTGGTATTTTGGATAGAAGCGTCTATATTCCTTATGTCAATTTCTTTGAGTTTCTTTGCTTGGTCTTTCTCATTGACTTGGTACAGAATTTTAACTCTGCCGCTCGGAGTGTCAAATGTTTTAAAAGCCTTTTCAGGGGTACTTCTTTCCGTGTCCGCTCCAACTCTGTTCCTCTTTTTGATTTCTTCGTCACTTTTCAAATCTTTGTCTGGAGTGTCATAGTAGTCATCCGTGGCATCTTGTCTGCTTGGTAGCGCCAGGGCCATCTCCAAAGAGCTAAGGCTTCCTTGGTCGTTTAATTCTCTCTCAGTATCGTCGTGTAAAACTGTGTAATTTTCTGTGTTAAGGTGTTTATCAATTGACAAAGTATTCTTTAAATGTGGCAAGTTGAAAATCATTGAATATACTCCTTTGAACTCATTCCTCAAATCTGCAACCATCAGCTCTTTTTTCTTTACATGGAAATGTTTGATTTCTTCAGTTGTGACATCTTCTGTTACATTCAGTTCTCTCTTAGTAGTCAGTTCAACTCTGTCTGTGACATTATCGTCTCTAATACTTTGTTTCGATTCTATGTCTGTAACATTGTAATCCTCAAAATTATTATGTTCTGTTTCACTCAGATCTTCAAAACTATCCATAACCACATGTTCCGATTCGATCTTCACAAGAGCTCTCAAATACTCTTTGAATTCAACTTTCAAAGAAGAGTCCTTATGGATTTCCGAAACTAAGATTTCAAAGTCTGTTTTTGTAAAATTGACACTGTTAATAATTGCTTTATGTAAATTGACTTCCACATCTTTCTTAACAAGGACATATATTTGGTCCATCACTCCATATTCCAAGGCATTGAATAGCTCCGATGTTTCATCAACTTGCTCAGAACTCTGAGTATAGTTTTGTACAATTTTCTGCGCCAATTCTTGGGTTAAACTTTTAATTGAATTTAAAGATTGTTCTTTTGAGATATTTTGTATAATTTCTGATTGAATACTTTGGATTGTACCAGAGGAAAGATTGGCTGATTCTTGTGAATCTCCCAACAAATTATTTACATTTTCTAAATTAACATAATTATTACCACCATCTGTAGTAATCGCAAGTTCTTCCTCATTGATTTCTTTAAAGTATTCAGTGTTTTGTTCAATCATTGCAAATTTGCTTTCAATTTGCTCATTTATGAAAGTTTGACTTATATTTGGTTCTTTTACAAAATTTTCCAGTGTGATTTGTTCATTTTTGGTGTCATAACTCGTTGTTGATTCATCGTCAACATCATCACTTACGATTTGTTCGTTGTACAAGTCATCTGTTTTGATTTGTTCCACATCTTCCACAATATCAAAATCGTCTTCAAAACTTTGAACAACTTCAGTAGTAGATAAAACAACACTTTTTTCTTTAATTTCAAGATTCTGGTTTGTTGTGGTTTCATCGAAATTCCGCGCTTCAAATTCAAAATTAAAATGCGACAAATCATCGCTTTCAATAGTTTTCAAGTCTTTTTCCATTTCTTCATTGTCTTTTGTTTTCAACTGTCCGTTAATGTCGATGATGCTTGGCACGATGATTAATTTTTCATCACCATTGTCAAAGTCTTCATCAATTTGAGACGAGTTGCTAAAGCTAAAGTCACTAATGCTAACACGGTCGTCTTTATCATCGCCGTAAATTGATTCTTCATCGGCTTTGAGAAAGCTCGATGAAATGCCTTCATCAATGATGACATCTTCAGTGGCACGATGATGATCGGAATGTGTATTATGTCTTTGGTGTACACCGCTAGCTTTATGAATCTTTTTATCTTCAAAACCATCTATTATATCCTTTCGGTCACTTGAAATCCCAATGATGACTTCATCCTCTTCGCGACCAGAGTTCTGCGTTACGTAATCACCAATCAGATGACTGCTCACATAACTGTTGCTTTGATCTTCTCCCTGCTTTGAATAGCTTCCAATATTATCAAAATCACTACCAAAATCGTCAATGTTACGATTCACATAATCATAATTGCGTCTGTTATCATTGACTTTTTCATAATCACGAAAATCATCTTCTTCATCATCATCATAAAAACTGTCAGCTTTGGCGCTTTTATCATAGAAATCACGATCAAAATCATCAAAACTACCAAAATTACGACTGTCTTTACGACTGTCATAATCACTTTCAAGAAAATCGTGATCATCATCATAAAGAGTATCAACATTTGGTTTTTGAGTATCCTCTTTTTCAAATTGTTTGTCGAAACTGAGTGGCGCACCACTTAGGTGACCTTTAGGCAGATTCACTTGTGTTTTGCCTGTTTCAAGATTTTCATTCTTAATTTTACGATTATTCTTATTTTTAAGATTGCTTAACCTAGGATTTGCTGCCATATTAACTCTAGCATCAATTTTCTGATTGCGGAGTTGAGTTCTCTTAATATTAGGGCTTGTTCTCAGGCGGCCAGGGCCCAATCTCTTATTACTAGACAGCCCCTTAGGGCGTGGGGTTCTCTTAACACTAGAGAGTTGCTTACGGCTAGGGTGCGGCTTACGGCTAGGGTGTGACTTACGGCTAGGGTGTGACTTATGGCTAGGGGGGTGGTCAGAACGGTCGGGGGAGGGCGTGGCCGCGCCGGGCAGTCAGTTGGGGCCGGACTTCGAGCATCGACGGCTGCAAGCGCACTTGCGAACCACTTCTACCTCCTTGGTACGGCGAGAGCCATTGGGGCAGAACAATCGGACCTGGGGAAAACGAATCATATAATCGTTTAGTTCAGTGACTGGTTTACCTTTAAAGCCTTTATATTTTGCAATGTATTTCTCTTATTAAAATGATGATTACATTCGATTCCAGATAAATTATCTGTTTTTGAACGTATTTCAAAATAAAATAAACTGTTTTGAAAAGTAGATGAAAACTCTTCAAGATTTTAGTATAAAAAAATCTATAAATGCAATTATAAATAATAAAATTACGAATGAATTCATGGGTTTTACAATTTGAGAAGCCGATATGGGTACCACCGCACCGGGAACTATTTATTGGATAATATACCCCTACAATAGGACACCCTAAGTACTTCGCTAAGTTTGGTGACTAAGCAGGGGTGCCCGGGATCATGGGGTTCATTGTCCGGGTCTTGATGTGTGTGAAGTCTGGCAGAAATATTTATTAAAAAGAATGTGTGTTTGAAGTCTGGGAGACATATCTCACAAAAATAATGTATATTTGAAGTCTGGGAGAAACATCTCACAAAAAGAATGGGTGTTTGAAGTCTGGGAGAAATATCTATCACAAAGAATGTGTTTGAAATCTGGGAGAAATAAAAAGAATGTGTGTTTGAAATCTGAGAGAAAGATCACACAAAACAAATGTGTGTTAGAAGTCTGGGAGAGATGTCTAACAAAAAAAAACGTATTGAAATCTGGGTGAAATATCTATCAAATAGAATGGGTGTTTGAAGTCTGAGAGATACATCTCGTAACATCAATGTGTTTGAAGTTTTTTTTTTTTTACCTGGTTACAGCACAAGAGTCCCAACTGCTTCTGTCTGAAGCCAGTGAGACTATGGCATCCCCAATTGGGGTATGTAGTGAGGCTGAAGGTAGTGAGGAGGGGAAGGAGATAGAGAAGAGGAAGGTGGGGAAGTACCTGGCTATTCAGATCTGGTCACCAAACACGGCTTATGCCATTTCAAGCGACGTTTCAATTCTGAATGGTGGTCTTACACCAGGGTGATACTGAGAGTATCTTCCACTCTGGAACGTGCCGCAAATATATTATTTTAAATGAATGAATTGTGAAATAAAACAAACTAATCAAATAAAATTAATTTGCCACATCGGGGTTCAATCCCGCGACCTTCGGTGTACGAGTCAAGATCCTGACCGCTGGACTACGCCGGTTGTCAGTCTGGGAGAAATTTCTTTGAAAAGAATGTGTATTTGAAGTCTGGGAGAAATATCTTACAAAAAGAACACAAGTTTTTGAAGTCTGGAAGAAATATATCATAAAAAGAATGTGTTTTTGAAGCATGGGAGACATATCTCACAAAAATAAAGTGTTTTTGAAGTCTGGGAGAAATATAACACAAAAAAAGATTGTGTGTTTGAAGCCTGAGAGAAATATCAAAATTGCTTTGCGGGGCTAAGTTTGTCTTACCTTCCTCCGCTTGGTGTTGCGCGGGGAGCAGCAACCGCGCGGACAGCCTCCCTTGCAGCGCGCCGTGCGCAGTGGCCGCCGGGAGCGACACTCTCCGTCCGCCACATGCTCGCGCAGAGCCTCCTTACGGCAGGAGCCACCCGGCGCGGTGGAAGGTCCAGGGGGAGAGAGGCCCACTGAAAAGATGATCATAAAATTAATAACATAGGATGCATATTAGGGTTTACAAATCCGACATCACTCAGCAAAGTAAGCAGATATACATGTTAATATGACAATAACAGTCAAGCACAATAAGCGTGTTTTCACTTCAACGTGTATGTTTCCACAGAAATCATTATAACTCCGTTATTGTTCTAGTGACATCCCTAAAACTAAAAGTACAGTTTGGCAATTAAGTGTAGAAAATAAATGATGGCGCTGTGATCGATTTCTAGGTTTTAAATGGCAACACCAAGATGGCTCATAAGACAATGAATGTATGTTTTAAAAAACCCTTTTGCCAAAATGTATATTTCATAACGCATATTGTATTTTCAAAAATTTTGCACAAAAAAACATAATTTAATAGAAATAAAATAAAACAAAACAAGTTTTAAGTGGTCGTTTATTTCGTTATAAAAACGAAGGTACATAGATAGGTATTTAAAAATCTGAGTTTATTTATTCAACACCCAACTTGTAATTATTGTCTTAGTCCTCATATGATTCTTCTTCTTCAATACCTTCATCTTCATCTAAACGTATTATCAGTTCATCTATATCATCATATAGAGTACTTCCTCGTGCATAATATTCTGCCTCGATTTTCATCACGTGTTTGCAACATTTTTTCCAATCATCAACACTTATGCTATTTTCCGTTTTTCAGGTGTTTCAAATTTTCTATCTGCCTTTTCCGCTTCCTTGACGATTCATCTTACTATTTAGATTTACCTGTGTGTGGAAAACATCATTAAAATTATTATTCTACAGAAGGTAGTTTAAAAAAAAACACACCATATAATATTCATTTAAAAAGAAAGAAAGAGAAAATTAAGAAAAAAGATACATTTCTATGAGTTTAAAGAAGTTGCATATTATTATTTTTTTGTTAATTGAGTTATTCCCTTTTTCTTATGGCCTAATATAAACTGTCAAGTTCGGATTTTTAAACATAACCTCAAATCAGATTGTAATTTATTTATTTATTTATTTATTTACGCCTATTTAGGCTTTTACATAAGTATATATAACAACATTTACAAAAATTCTACTCATAAATACAGTGCAGGAAACAACTGTTTAAAACACTTGCACAAAAATAAATATAAAATAAAAATATTATTGAATTGATCCACACAGTATGTAGGTACAAAATATAAGAAATCCAAAATAGTTTATTACAAAATATAGAAATCCAAAAATACTGTTAATGTTTTAGACAATTTAAATAGATTTATAAAAATATTCCCCTACTTGATGAAAAAAACTTCAATAGGGTATGCTTATATGTTAAAATTGATGTACTAAATATATCAACAACATCGGAGTATTTGTTTCCTAGCTGTTGAATCCGTCGCATAGGAGTGTAATATTGTGATATTGATGTGGAATTGCTACAATAATATGGTAGGTACTGTCTTGTTACTGTCCTGCCTGGAGTATGAAAAGAGATTGCATATAATAAATCAGGGGTATCAAACATTGAATTAATGATTTTATACAAACAGGTTAAATCGGAAATGATTCTACGATCAGAATTTTTTTTTTTTTATAATTTTATTAAATTTAATGAACAAAGTACGTTATCGTAATTTAGGCATTCACTAGGAATGCCCATTTTAAAATTTACATATCTTAAAAATTTATTTTGGATTCTTTCAATGGCATGTGAATGAACCTCATAATTTGGGGACCAAACCGTGGAATTGTATTCTATATGACTCCTTACTAGTGACATATATAATGTTTTTACAGTATTGACATTATTGAAATCACTAGATATCCTTAAAATAAATCCCAACATTTTCAAAGCTTTATTGGTTATAATTTCTATATGATTGATAAAGTTGAGTTTCGTGTCAAACCAAATACCTAAGTCATTAATTTCCGTGACAGATACTAACGACATATTGTTAATGGAATAATCGAAAAATATTGGATTCTTTACTCGATAAAACCTCATAATTTGACATTTGGTTACGTTAAGTTGCAAGCGGTTATCATGACACCATATAATAAATCTCAACAAGTTATTTGACAAAATATGGCAATCATTAATGTTTCTAATTGCTTTGAATAATTTCAGGTCATCTGCAAACATTAATACTTGAACATCATTGAAAATATATAACACATCATTAACAAATAATAAAAAAAGGATTGGACCTAAATGTGACCTCTGGGGAACACCACTCGTTGCAGTGAATTTGTATGAAAATATACCATCAATTTTAACAGCCAGTAATCTTTTAATCAAGTAACTGCTAATTCACTCATATAGTGAACCACCTATACCGAATTTATGCAGTTTATTCAGCAATAACTCATGATTAACTTTATCGAACGCCTTACTTAAATCGGTATAAATAGAGTCAACTTGACATTTACTAGACATGGAGTCAGATATATAGTTTTGATACGTTAACAAGTTAGTAAGGGTAGATTTTCCAGTACAGAATCCATGTTGTTTAGGAGAAATGATGTGGTTTAATTGGAAAATAATTTTTTTAAGAACTAATTTTTCAAAAACTTTAGGAATTGTAATGGTTATAATATATAATGGTTATAATATAATGGTTATAATCACTCGAAAATTGGCATTAATCTTGTAATACTAATAAAATTTATTAAAAAAACTATACTACGTACCATTCATTTCTGCAGTTCGTTTGTAAACTTCTTCCAAATTAAATTAGGAGGTTCTTCGCACGATATTCAGCTAGGCAGCGTTGAAACACGCAGTTTATAACTTCTCTTGCACCACTACGTATTGGTTTGTTCATTTTAATTCAATTCAAATAATGCACAGGCAAAAAATGAAATTTTATTTTATTAAATGAGCTATATTCAGCATCTTCTACACCGATTTAAGCAACATAACATAACAGCCAAGCGAGTAATTCGGTGTTGCCATTGTAATGAAAAATTTAGTTCCAATTTATTAAATTTCTAGACTTAATTGCCAAACTATAGAAGCTCCATACAAATTAAGCTACCCATCACTATTCAAGTTGACCATAGAAATACAAAGAAAAGACCTATTCTGTCAGATACATGGTAGACCGACAAATCGCCTCCCGCCGTTAGACATTGTTATGTTTTTATTAAATATTCTTGTATAAAATGATAAAAAAGTGAGATGACAAAATTGTTTATTATACATTTATACGATACAATAAGTACCATTTTTACATAAAAACACCACGTGAGCCATTTTTACATTTTTTTTATGTTTGCATTCTAAATTTTAATATTTACAAATATTAACATTTATTTGTAATATAACAATTTGAAAGCTTATTTTGTAACCTTTCAAAAACAGATTTTAGTATTCGGCTACATTCAGAAATGTTTCATTTATAGAGCTTTAATTGTGAAGCGGAAATAACACAAAGTTTTTATAAATCTGTCATTTCGTTTAATATGTAAAAAGTGCATATTCGCGATAGATCGAAGTTGTTAAATTTAAATAATTTCAACTTTTTTTTTATTATTTGCTATCAATTTAATTTGTTACTAAACTAGTAATTTAGGAGGCGCACATGGGTGCCGCCGCCCCGGGAAGCATTTATTGGATAACCAACACCTCTGCTATCGGTCACTCCAAGGGGTTCGCTACGTTTGGTGACTTTGCAGGGATGAGGTTGTCTAGGTCGTAACAGACCGTTCCTTAAGCAGTCTCTCCCGATCCGGCCCGCCATGCAGTAGGAGGGAAAATGCATCAGCCGTCAAGACTAGACTCACCCCACGAACCCGGGCACCCCAAACATCGTGAACTATGGCAACATATGGCATACAGCAAGGGCGACATATTGCAGGGGTGGTGGTTATCCAATAAACGGTTTCTGTGGTGGCGGTAACCATACCCACCTCTCTTGACCTGTTAAACGTAGGATGATATTTCAAAAACCGCGTGGAAATTATCTTGACGAGTTCTGGTCAAATTAATATCGATATAATAACAGCGCAATTGTTGTTTTTTTGCAATTGATTTCTGTTTACCAGATAATATATCTTATCATTCATGTATATCACATGATAATATCGTAAGCAGTTTTCCCAGATTAGCTAACTAAATTTACCATTTTGGAAAAAAAAAAAAAAATTTATATACTAGCTTTTTCCTGTGGCTTTGCTCGCATGGTATTAGGGGGTTCCCACTCGGCCTCCTGCCCCCCCCCCCCCCTCCCTCCTCGACCCACATTAATTCACAGTTCATTCAGTTTTCAAACTGCTCGCAAGCCACCTATTGCAATTTTTTTATACAAATTTCATAATGCCAGAGCTCACCAGTAGTTTTATACAAAAAAAAAGAATTATCCAATTTGGTGCAATAGTTTGGAAGTTATGCGCCCACGCACATTTGACAGAAAACGTATGATAAATAATTTTCATAACGCCAGAGCTTACTCATAACACCAGAGCTTACCAATATATATAGCCTACAGTACTCGCAAATAATGTAGCTTTCTATTAGTGAAAGAATTTTCAAAGTCCATTCAATGGTTTTTGCTTGAAAGGGTAACAAACATACATACATACACACTTTCGCCTTTATAATATTAATAGGATTCATACAAATGTTAACTGATTTTTTTTTTCTACACAAACCTGAATACGTACCCAACAATAAAAATAAAAAATTCAAGGAAATAATGACCTTCATACTATTTTGAAAATGTAAAATATCGATATTTTAGCTATTGACAGCTGCTAAAAGTGACCCACAAAGCCATAGAAAATTTATTTAAAAATCATTCCAAGAAAATCATTAAAAAATAAATTGTGACGTCAAGAAAGATATCAGTGCAAGCGATTCTGACCTTGTCCTTCATACAGTGTCTTTAAACATAAAAGTTAAAATCACATTTAAAAGGATTTTTTTGTGTCCACTAGCGGGTGAGCCACAGATGAGAGGTTGGGGTGATAATCCATTAGTAATTATTATTTTAACTTACCATGAGTGAGACCAGTACCAGAGTCCACACTGACTTGCTGCCTTGTCTTAGGTCCGTTAGATTTGGGTCCTCCCAGGATGGTCGATCCACCTGCAATATACACACATATTAAATATAATAATCCATTTTTGGTATAACTTACCTAGGCATTATTTTTTTTTTTTTTAATTCGCTTAGACGGTTTACGAATTGTTTCTGTGAGCACTAAGCCCATAGGCCCATTGTGCTATCTCCTATTTTAACTCAATCCTTTAACAATAACCCAGTCCATTCTATAAAGTTCACCCAAGTTGTCATTGGATATGTGGCTATATATTTTGATTCTACAATGTGTCTCCCCACTACAGGGTATCTGAGCCTAGTTCCCACCAGGGCAGGACAGCAGGCACCATAAGTGTAGTCTCTTCATCCTCTTCACATTTTCTGCATCTATTGGTTTTTTGTGCCATCCATGTTTCCTCCAAATCCTGAGTATTTCTAGGTAAGGAGGTAATATTGGCTTACCGATGGAAGCCAGCATCTCACAGTGCAAACCCCTGGTCCCCGGCTTGCACCTGCACGAGTAGTCGCTCTTGGAGTCCCCCTCCTGGACACACTTGCCGCCCCTCTTGCAGGGGTTGGGCGTGCAGGCTTCCTGGGTGCCCCGGATGTCCCCCATCATGTCGGCAGTGGGTTCTGCTTCTGCCTCCTCTAACAGCGCACATCCTGGATTGATGCGCACTTGCCTGGCTGCATTAGTAAAGTCCACTGGCTTGTGGTTGATCCAAACCTCCTTGAAGCAGCCTGGGGAAAGTAGAAAAATATTAATTTGTTTCACAGCTGTGTCAGATGTCTGGGTTGTGAGTTTAGTGTGTAATGTAAACATAATTTGTGTTTGTTTTAAAGCAGTAATTAAAAAAAAATAATAATTTACATTGAGTAAATTTTTTACAATAAGTTTATTTCATTCTAATATTACATATTTTATATACTCTCCTAATAAAGCTAGTGCTTGTGTTTAGGAGAGGACAACTTGATAATAACTTTTTTTTTTTTTCAAATCCTTATAACAAACTTAAGAACTTAACTTATGAATAGATTTAGACTTAATAACATATTTTTTAAAGATTATAAGGGTAATTAAACAAAATATATATAGGATGTACATAAAACCTTTGGAATAACAAACAGTCAAAAACATATCTAATGAAAGTTAAAATTATATGGTGGGACTACCAAAATATGATTTAATTTTTTTTTTATATTTGTCGTAATTTTTTTCTGTTCGCATATCGGCGGGTAATTGATTAAATAATTTTATTCCTTTATATACATAGTGATTCTGTGCTGTTGTGGTTCGTATGGGTGGTATAGTTAGTCCACCAATAGAAGTATTCCTTATGCTAATATTTAGCAGTGGGGTAATATTTTTTTTAAATATATCTTTGTGTAGCTGAAGTAGTGCTATTTTTTCGTAAATTTTTGTAAGTGGGGGAACAGGGAATTCTTGGAATACGTTTATTGTTGGGTAGTAATACGGTTTTTTTAGGATAATTTTTATAAGAATTTTTTGAATTGTTTCGAGTGGGAGAAGGGATGATTTATATGCACCCCCCCAAGCTATGATTTCATATTGTAATACCGAGTGCGCAAGTGCAAAGTAAATTTCTTTTAATATTTTTAATGTGATAATATTTCTAAGTCTGAAAAATAAATATATTAGTTTTCTCATTCTGTCTATTGTGGAGTTTATTTGATTTTTCCATTTAATGTTATAGTCGATAATTATTCCAAGATATTTTATTTGTTCTTTACTACTAATATGTATACAATTTGAGTTACAGGGTGTGATTTTAAGTAGACAGTTTCTGTCGTGAACTTTAATGTTTACATTTTCATATGCATATACATATACATATTTCAATCATTGTTTTTTTTTATTTCATTTAACACATGTAATAAGAATGTTGTGATTGTAAATGCAATTGAAATTAAAATACTCAATTAAGGAGGTCCTTCCTTTGTAATGTAAGTGTTGATTATTGACAAATTTTTGTTCCAAGAAGTACATGTTTTGTTAATTTTTGTTTGTTTTATAGCAGTACCTACCATAAAAAAATATTATATTTTTCACATACTTCAATTATTGTTTTTTTATTTCATTTAACACGCATTAACTGTCTGTTTATGTGTAAAAAATAAGCCAAATTTCAGTAAGCAATAGATTTTTAACATGTCTAAAAAAGTTTCGGTTTTGGTCGAAACTGAGACAGATACTGAAGGTTCGGTTTCGGTTTCGGTAGAAAGTCCTGTTTTGGTTGGACACTAATTAGGTGAAGTAGGTAAGGTTAGGTTAAGTTGGGTGAGATTTATGTTTTGTATGTTGAGTTATGTTAAGTTTTGATAGGTTACCTTAGGCTTTATTAGGTTACCTTAAGCTTTGTTAGGTTATGTTACATTAGGTTTTAATCATTTAAAAAGTTAACAGCCAAAAATATGGGAAAAATTAATTGAAAATAATATTGTTAATTCTGAATTTGAAATATGAGTTCAACAAAAAGGACGTAAAATAAATAGGTCCTAATGGCCACATTTTTTAAGGCGCAGAGTCCCGTTGTTTTGTTAGGATTTTTCTGTGTCTTGTTCTATTTCATGGTTAGTCTAGATTTATTAGTATTACTAGCTGATCCGGCCACGCGTTGCTGTGGCTAACGAAACAACGCCATCTACTGGATGGTTACCCAACCTTTATAACCACCGCCATCTGTTAATTTGCGTGCAAATCACCACATACAGACATTCTCCTTAATCTTTTCATAGTATAAAATGAAGTCGCTCCCATTGTCTGTGAGCTTAGATCTTTAAAATTACGCTACAGATTTTGATGAGGTTTTCAAGAATAGATAGTCATTTGTGAGGAAGGTTTTTAGGTATATAATTTGTCAAAGTTTTGTGTAAATTGGTTGAAATATATAAATAATAGCTGGTTAGCAAGCAGGCAGCGGGCAGCGGGCAGGCACGCGGACGGTGTAAATTTGATTTAACAGATGGCGTTGGTTATAAAGGTTGGGTAATGGCGTGGCGTTGTGTTTTGTTAGCCACAGCAACGTGTGGTCGGGTCTGCTAGTATATTATATATTTCAACCTATTTACAAAAAACCTTGACAAATTATAATATACCAAAACCTTCCTTATAAATCAATCTATCTACTGGTGAAAACTGCATGAAAATCCATTCAGTAATTTTTGAGATTATCGCGAACAGATAGACAGACGTGGCGGGGGACTTTTATTTATAATATGTATAGATGTTCTTCTTCAATAAAATAAATAAATGTAACCTCTGAAGCTAGTCAGGTTCCTCAGGTGCCATTTGGTGTAGGCCTCTCGTCCTGGTCCTTCTGGCAGCCCGCCCAGGTACAGCGGGGTGCTCAAGCGCAGGAACTCCTTGGGACCCTCGTTGACTATGGAGCGGGCGGGGCCCCCGTCCACCCGCAGTGTGAAGTTCTTCTTCACCGCTAGCAGCTCTGCCTTGTGGTAGGAACCATCGGCCACCATCTCGAAACTAAAAATAAATCATTGAAAACATATTATTAATAACAATTATAGCCCGTTCTTGACATTGCACATTTTTCTAACATTTGTAACAAGGTGTGTGCTCCCTTTTTTACATACTTTATTTTTGACAATATACTTACTTACTCCAGTGAAAAATATTATTACTTTAAAAAAATATGTTCACATACTCATAGAACAATAAATGCTGATTCTGATATAAGTTTTATTAAATAATATTAAAGAGTTTTTAAAAAAATATTAAAAAGTCCATTTTTAATCGTCATTGAAACTCACTGTTAAGTTGGTATTATTAAAATGTTTAGTGGTGAAAAATAAAGTGGTCCATTTTTCGACCGAAATCGTTCCAGTGGCTAACAGAAAACAATAGATGTTTGTGGTTATTAAATTATGAGCGAGGAATCTGGAAATGTCCGGGGTAAAATGAGGCAACTGCTACAAGTGTATCCAGAAGTGACGGACGTATGAATCTATCCCTCCCACTGCGGTGCAAGGTGATATTCCGAGAGAGATTCCTCAACCATTCTCTCTCGATCCGACCTGCCATGCAGCTGGTGGGCAGACGAATCCGCCGCCAAGACTCGGACAAATCTCACCCCATGAATCCGGATGACCCTGCTAAGTCACCATGGGGTGACCCATGGCAGAAGTGTTGGTTATCCAATAATTGGTGCCCAGGGCGGCGGTCCCCATACCCACCTCCCAAATTGTAAAACTAACTAGCTCCGTACTTTCGGGACTCTTGTGCAGGATCAAAAACAAACAATCAAAAGGAATGTTACCTGTACATGGTGGATACGGGGTGATTCCCTACATCGTAGCTGACCCGGATACGTCCGTTGAAGAGTTCCACTGCCAGATGCTCATGCTGGCCAAAGTAAAGCAACACTCCGTCTTGCTGGGCACTGCTGAACACCAAAGTCACGTTCCCTTCAGGTCTGGTCCTCAGAGGCTCCAATTCCACATAGGAGTTGTTGTGCAAGAGTGTCAAGGATGTGAGATATTCACACAGTTTTCCTGAGGAAATTAGAAAATGTTATTATTCTCAAAACAATAATCCACAACACACCTCTACTAAACTTATGTTTAACATTACAATCGTTCAGTTTGTTAGAGTCAGACGACATCTCCAAATACTAACTTTTGAAATAACGAGGAAAGCAATATTTGAATGCTGATTGTCAATAAGGCAACTAAAACACGTCGACCGTGGTGACTAGCAGTGGTGGTTGCCGCGGCCGTCGTCATATTTCAGTTGCCTTGTTGACAGGTTGCCATGGTAGCAGCTCACTTTTTGAGTAATTTGCGACATGTTAGATAAGAAAAATAACGATTTTGTTCAGGAGGTTGATAAATTGAGCTGTGCCGTGAATTGAGTTTCCTAGCAGTTTTCGGTTTCTCCGTGAGCGAAGGCCCTAACAGATAGAGGGTACACTTTCACATATAACTACATACTCAACTCAAATTTCGATTTTTCAGAGATGTCTGACTAATCGACTGGACGATCGATTAGTCCCGTGAAGAAAATAATTTCGCTCAGGGCCTATGTCATTTTTGGGGTTACTGTGTGGAGGGTTTTTAAGGGGAGGAGTCATTATTTATATCATATATCTGACCAAAAACAGAAAATAAGAAGAAAAAATTACGAACGAGGACGTGAAATTAAGTCAGTTAGTGACATATATAGCACAATGTTACTCAGCAGCATTTAATGTTTTGTGGTGTACATGATAATTGAATTTTTAGGTGAGGTTAGTTATTGTTTCCTTTTTTACAATGTTCTAAATATAACCCACGGTTGTATTTGCCAGCCACATCTAGTCTGGAGCTCCAAAATACTTGAAAAATACCCTCGACTCTGTGCAGAAACAGGCGGTCCGTTTCATAGATTCTACCATCTTAACAGACGGATTGCAATTTTTAGAGCACAGGTATTAGGTGGGAATACTAGCCTTGTTCTACCCATATTTCCATGGAAGATGCTCTGAGGAACTCAAGCATCATTGATCCTTTCAGCACTGGTGCATAGTCGAGAAACACGCCAAACCGTGCCCAACATATGTACACGGTTGATATTTGTCACATGAGAATGGGTCTCTTCTTCGACTCGTTCCTGAGTTCAACAGCTCGGCTATGGAACGATTTTCCGGCCTGTGTTTCATCCTTCTTATAACATGATAACCGCTTGCAACTTAACGTAAGCAAATATCAAATTATGAGGTTTTATCGAGTAAAGAATCCAATATTTTTCAAATATTCCATTAACAATACGTCGTTAATATCTGTCTCAGAAATTAATGACTTAGGTATTTGGTTTGACACGGAACTCAACTTTATCTAGCATATAGAAATTATAACCAATAAAGCTTTGAAAATGTTGGGATTTATTTTAAGGATATCTAGTGATTTCAATAATGTCAATACTGTAAGAACATTATATATGTAATTAGTAAGGAGTCATATAGAATAAAATTCCACGGTTTGATCCCCAAATTATGAGGTTCATTCTCATGCGATTGAAAGAATCCAAAATAAATTTTTAAGATATGTAAATTTTAAAATGGGCAATCCTAGTGAATGCCTAAATTACGATAGCATTCTTTGTTCATTAAATTTAATAAAATTATCGGTTCGTAGATTCATTTCCCATTTAAACTGTTTGTATAAAATCATTAATTCAATGTTTGATACCCCTGATTTATTATATGTAATCTCTTTTCATACTCCAGGCAGGTAAGTAACAAGACAATACCTACCATATTATTGTAGCAATTCCACATCAATATCACAATATTACACTCCTATGCGACGGATTCAACAGCTAGGAAACAAATATTCTAATGTTGTTGATGTATTTAGTACATCAATTTTAACATATAAGATAAGCATACCTTATTGAAGTTTTTTTCATCAAGTAGGGGAATATTTTTATAAAGCTATTTAAATTGACTAAAACATTAACAGTATTTTGTCGGCTGAAAGAAATAAACTATTTTGGATTTCTTATATTTTGTACCTACATACTGTGTGGATCAATTCAATAATATTTTTACTTTATATTTATTTTTGTACAAGTGTTTTAAACAGTCGTTTCCAGCACTATTTATGAGTAGAATTTTGTAAATATTGTTATATATACTTATGTAAAAGCCTAAATAGGCGTAAATAAATAAATAAATGATAACCAAATTTTAATAATAAAAAATAATAACTCACCGCTATAGCCAGGAGCGCACTTGCAAAGATAGTCACTAGGTGCCGCGCTAGCGTCATGCTGCACTGGCGTGTAGCACACGCCGTGCACGCACTCGTGATGCGCGCAAGGAGATGCCGCAGGGTACAGGGCGGGTCCCAGTTCGCAGTAGCGACCGGCATGGTCTGCGGGGCAGCGACATGCGTAATCGTTAACGCCATCTACGCAAGTGCCGCCATTCTAGAATAGATAACAATAAATCAATTTTTTTAAACTTTTTTAGCACCGTTGTGATTTGAAACTCAATGAAACGGAAGCGAACGACACTAAACAGAGACAAACACATACTGTTGTGTGTTCTGTGTTGTGATTGTCCTATTTTATATTTAAACTCATTTAGCACTGAACACTTTTATTTTTCTCATTTACTTAATCTCGATGTGTAGAGCCTCTTACCTTAAATTTTCATGTCTATGCCACCTCTTACTAAAATATTGCTATGAATTTGTATCTATAATCTCTTTTGGCTGTGGTTGCGTCAAACTTTCTCTTTCTGTTTGTAAATAAGCTTGTTGTGTTTTGCAAAGTCATTCTTCTTCTCACAATTCTCGACTCAATTAAGTTTTCTATTTAATTAGTTATAACTATATTCTTTGAACAAACTAAATTAACAACCATATCCAGTACAACACAAGTGTTTTACTTACAAGGATAACCTCTCAAACACAAACCTCAATCTCTCACAAAAAAGTACTCTAATACTTGGCGTGGAACTGAAGGAAGCCACCAAAGCAGCGCAGACTTACACCCTGACTGCGACTTCTGGAGATCATGACCAGGGACGCTACGCACATACATCTATAGAATTTAGACTACTAGAGAATGAGATAGCAATAAAATATTTATTTATTTCACGAGTACTCTGTTCCAATATAATCCCAAATCCACGGTCCCACGCAAGTCTCCTTTGGTCTATAGACACGAAAGACTGTACATCTTCCATACTTTTAGAAATCAACACTGCGTCATCAGCAAACAGGCAATATACTTTCAGATACTCAATCCAATCTCTTACAATTATCAGACTGAAGAGAGATAGCTTTTAAATGTATTATTTTATTAAAAATGATTTTTTTTTTTAAACCAAAACTATTATTAAATCTTTAACTGACAGCCCTGAAACAGTTAGCTAATTAGCAATACCTGCTTAGTAATTCCAAACAATGATAACTTTGAAGGTAACAATAAACTCAATACAACTTTACTCCACTACTTAGTGTCTATAAATACTGTAGACAACTTTTCTGACAAGTCCCCTTTGTTTACATCTTTTTTATTCTAAATAATCCTAAATAATAATAATAATAATAATAATAATGATTTATTGTTTTTCTTTCTTTACAAACATCTAAAGATAATGATATCCTCACTGGGATTTCCCGTGCTGAGGATTTCATTTACATATTATATTTTAATTATAAGAAATTAATATGAATTTGTTATAAACGTATAGATATCATGTAGTATTTTGTTAAATAATTAAAAATTAAATAAAATTGTGTTTTTTTTATAATTCAGATCAGTAGATTCGGTTTTAGTCTGTATTTGATATCAGTATATTTTCTATTTCTGTTCTCCCTATATTTAGTATCCAGCTTTTTATTTGAGATTTAAATGTTATACTGTTGAGGTTTTTAAGTGAGAGTGGTATTTTATTGAAAAGTTTAATACCATAATACAAGAAGCTTTTTTGCCCAAATGTTGTGTTAGTAGTTACTTGTTGGATATGTTTTTGACCATGAGATCTAGTGTTTCTAATGTACGTGTAAGTTGTCATTTCTTGGGTTTTGTACTTATGAATGTAAATGAGTATAGTTTTAGAATACAGTTGTTTAATTGACATGATGTTAAGATTGTTGAAGATTTCATCAGTGCTAGTTCTTACAGGAACTTTCAGTATAATTTTCATTATGGATTTTTGAGTTTTAATTAGTGGATTTAGTATGTTTTTATTTGCACTGCCCCATCCGATAATACCGTATTCTAACAGTGATTGGCAGAGAGCCATGTAAATCTTGATTAAGTCTTTTTTAATGAGGACATTCCTGATAGTTTTGAAAAAATAACTTAGTTTTTTAATTTTATTATTTAAATAGGTAATGTGTTCGGTCCATTTTAAGTTTTGGTCAATTTTTAGACCCAGATACGTTATATGGTCAACGTTTTCTAATGAAGGACAATTACAATGCTCATTTAATTGATGCTGACTATGAATTTTCATGTTCAGGTTTTCTTCAGAGTTTTTCTTATTTTTTATTTTGAAAGTGATGAATTTGGTTTTATTAGCATTAAGTGTAAGTGAATGGTAGTCTAGCCAATTTTTAATTCTTTTAAGTGTGTCTTCTGCTTTCTTAAATGTTTCTGCCCAATTTTTCCCATTTATTAGGAGAACAGTATCATCCGCAAAACTGATGATTTCTCCGTCACATTCTATGTGGCATAGGTCATTAATATAAATAAGGAACAGAATCGGACCCAGAATACTTCCTTGAGGCACCCCGAATTTGACGTCAATACACTCACTGGTTATGTTGTTAAGTTTCACAGTTTGCTTTCTATTTTCCATGTAACTTTTTAAAAATATTAGTTCATTATCAGTAATTCCTATGTTCTCTAGTTTTTCAAAAAGATGTGAGTGATTTATTGTGTCGAACGCTTTAGAAAGGTCGAGAAATATGCCAATGCATTTTTTATGAGAGTCTAGAGAATTTTTAATATATTCAATTACTAAGGCTATGGCGTTGGATGTTCCTAAATTTTTTCTGAAGCCAAATTGTTTTGGTGATAATAGTTTATTTGATTCTAGGTAGTCGACGAGTTGAGTTTTAACTGTTAATTCTAAGATTTTAGATAATGTGTTTAGAATTGTGATTGGTCTGTAGTTATTGATATCTTTATGATTTCCTGATTTAAAGATTGGTGTAATAGTCCCTATTTTGAGTTGAGATGGAAATCTGCTTTCTGTGATAGATTTGTTTATTAGAAAGAGTATCGGTTCGGTAATTTCATCTTGTAAGAATTTTATTGTTTTCATTGTGATTTCATCACTACCAGATGAGGATGTTGATTTGAATTTAGATAACATTAGTGTTAGTTCTTGTTTGGTGATTGGTTTTAGGGCAAATTTAATACTTTGTGGATTTGGGTGTTTGTTTATGTTCGGGTTATAGTGTTGAGGTTTGGTTATTTTGTTCGCTAAATTCGAGCCTATGTTTGCAAAAAAGTTGTTTGTGTAGTTAATTAGTTTATGTACGTTTTTGTTGACCGAGAGTGTACCGTTATCTGTGTTGATTTCTTCCAATGGGTTTGTTTTGTTTTGATCTGTGTAGGTGATTTCTTTAATTATTTGCCAGATAAGTTTTGGATTATTATTGGATTGATCTATTTTAGATCTGTAGTAATTTTGTTTAGCCGATTTAGTAAGATTGGAGCAGATGTTTCTATAGTTTTTGTAAAATAGTTTTAAAGAAAAGTCATAAGGATTGTTTTTTACTTGCTGATGGATCTTGTCTCTTTTTCTTATACATTTAAGTAGGCCAGGTGTGATCCAAGCTTTTTTGATAATTTTATTGTGTGAATACGTGTAAGTTTTTATTGAAGTGTGGTTTTGTATTTTTAATTGCAAGTGTTCAATAAACATTTTCCAAGCAACTTCTATGTCTTCAGCTTTATATATTGACTCCCAGGTTTCAGTTTGTAGTGATTTTTTTAGTTTTGTATAGTCTATAACACGTTTATTCCACGTTAAATTTTGAGTCGATGGTCGATTTTTCTTTGCATGAATGTTAAGAATTAAAGTGTAGTGATCAGTGATGGTGGATTGATGTATGATTGTGGAGTATTTTTTATTCGTTTTTGCCATTATGTGGTCAATGCAAGTTTGCGAGGGGATTGATTTATTCATTTTGTGATCCACTCTTGTTGGTTCCCTTATTGCGGCAGACATCCCGTGGGAGAGGAGGAGTAATTGGTACTCCTGTGTTTGTGGATGTTGCCTTCCAGTATCCAGTATATTAATGTTAATATCCCCAATAATGAACAGGTTCCTGATGTTTCGTTCTTGAAGTAGTATGGAGTCTAGTGATCCAAGAAATGGTGATAAATTTGCAGATGAAGGCGATCTGTAGATAGCGAAGATGCATGTATCTTGATCGAGTTTTATTTTCAAACAGTTTGCGTCTTGTAGTTCAATTTCTTCTATTTTGCATTCCATCTTAATTTTACAATATACAATTACTCCGTCGTTTTGATGTTTGTGAAGTTTAGTATTGAAGACTTTGTAGTTGTTGATGTTTTTATGCACATATGTTGAGGAATTTATCCAACATTCTGTGAGGATTAATAAGTCAGGTTCTAAATTTAATTCATTTATCAGCACAGTGAAATCCTCAAAGTTTTTGTTAATACTTCGAATGTTTTGATGAATTATGTTCAGGATCGGGAACTCGTCCTGGAGTATACGGTTTAACATGCAGGTATTTGTGGTGATTATTGGTTGAGGTATCAGTTTTTCAAGTGTTTCCGTTGTGAAAGAGGCCATTATAAATATATAGAGTAGATGGAGTGTATATAGGGTTTTTTTTTTTTTTTAAATCATCTTATTAGGTATATCGTTGAGATGTCTTATTTCGATAACCTTTGAGTCTTTAGTTTTTCTTATAAGAATTTTTCCATCTTTAACCCAAACATATTTATATTCTTTTTCTAGGGCTCTTTGTTTGGTGTTCCAATGTAAATTTTTGTAGTACTGTGTTAATGCCGCATTTAGATAGACGTATTGGGCTCCTTCCCCGTTGAATTTTTTTATTGGGTCACTATGTTTAGCAGCTAACATGATGTGTACTTTTTTATTGTCTACAAAATTAATTGTGATTTTTTTTTGGTTGTTTGGTTTGGAAGTTGTAATTTTAAAGGTGTCCTCTGGTGATATGGTAACGCCTGCGAGCTCAGCGATCTGGCTCACAGTATGGGCTGGGGGTATGTTTTCCTGTAATTTAAGTTATATAATATATATAGTAATATGTTCTCTGTTATTATAACATTGATTATTAGTTTAGTAACACATATTAGTATCCTATACCTAAATACTTGCTTTTATCAAACATACTTTGTCAAATGTACATTCATATTTTGTTATTATTGTAATACTGGTGTACCACTGTATACTTATAATATCATGTACCTATCACTTGAATGTAAAAGCCATTCTATGGCGTTTAAATAAATAAATAAATTCTTGCATACAGCCACCCATGTATAGATTGAATAACCATGTGATGTCAAACCACCCTGTAAAATCGCCGTTCACCCTAATACATGCAACGCTTTCCTCGTACAGACACACAATTGCCTGTATGAGATTCGTATTCACATCATACTTGGACAACACCTTCCATAGCTTTTTTCTGTAAATAATATTTTACAACAAGTACCTGGCACATGTGAGTGGCACAGTCATCAATGTTGACAGAGCAATTGACGCCAGAATATCCAGCCAGGCAGTCACACGTGTAGTGCGTGGAGTGATCCATGCACGTTCCACGAACTCCGCAGGGATTTGCTCCCAACGGGCAAAACACAATCTTCTCTGCGCACTTGTCTCCTGGAAAAATATAACAGACATAAATGTAGATCACATTTCTAGAACTTATTTGTTCAGTGGATGTCCACTACTTCTCAGAAAGTATTGCTAACTGCATGCAATCTAGGTACAGACGAGTGTCTAAATGGCTCAGTCCATGGGGTGAGGTTTGTCCGGGTCTTGGCGGCGGATGCGTCCACCAGATCAGATCGGGGAAGAATGGTTGAGGGAGTTCCTTTGAGCTTCTACCTCCGAACTTTTTTGGAACATCGACTTCCACCGCAGTGGGAGGGATGGATTCATACGTCCATCACTCCTGGACACACTGACCCCCAGATTCCTACCTACCCCTAATACCCTTCCCAGAATTTCATCTTCTTCCTTGCTTAAAAACACAATCCACACAGCATCTCCAATGATGACATACTCCCTGAGGAAAATTATTTTCCTCAAGGCCTTCTATGTAGAGCTAATGTAAAAAAAAGTCTTAACATTGTTATTGCAATAAAAATGAATTTCTGAGGCCTAGAGGAAAGTGATTTCTCACAGGGCCTGTGTCATCTTTGGTGATGCTGTATCAAGGGTCATTTTAAGAAGAGAAAGTTCTGAGAAGGTATGAGGGGTGGTAGGAATCTAGAGATCAGTGTGTCCAGGATACATTTGATCCATCCCTTCATCATCTGCAGAGGTCGAAGGGTCTCCCCGCCACGCAACTGGAAGGCAGGCACATCCGCCGCCAAGACCTGTAACCCGATGAACCTGGGCACCCCTGCTAAATCACCAAACGTAGCGAACCACTTATAGCGAACTATAGCAGAAGTACCCGTTCTCGCCTCCCAAATTGGTATAAAGTGCCCCTATCTTATCCTCACCTGTATATCCCGGCTGGCATTGGCAGGTGTAGTTGTTGAGCTGGTCCACGCACGTGGCGTTGTTCAGACATGTGTGGACCACGCAGTCGTCAATGTTGGTCTCGCAACGCATTCCCGTGAATCCAAGTACGCATTGACAACTGGAAATAAAAAACATTTATTAGCTTCTTCTTCTTTAGATTTTTCTTTATTGCTGAGGATCAGGAGAAGAATATGTGGACCCGTGAAAGAGGGGGAACAGTGGCACATCCGGCACAATAAAGAACTGTATGATATATATCGGGCCCATGGACTGGACATGTACAGAGAATGCCAGAGACACACGTCCCAAAAAGAATTATGACTGGACACCCAGGTGGAAGGAGAGAAGTGGGAAGACAATTCAAGAGGGAATGCAGCACAGCTTCTCCAGGTAACAAACTGGAAGTCAGCTAAATGTCAGAGGCAAATGTTGAGGGAGGCCAAGGCTCGATATGGGCTGTAGCCCCATCGGTGCGCTTTACTTTATCACACGAGAACGGATCGCTTCTACAACTCGTTCTTCGAGTTCAATAGCTCTGCTGTGGAACAATTTGCCGGCATCTATGTTTTCTCCCTCCTACAACGTGGGACTCTTCAAGACTCATGTTCACTCCTACCTCTCCTCAAAAATACCCTCCAAAGATGTAGCAACTTCAAAGATGACATAGGCCCTGAGGGAAATCATTTTCCTCAGGACCTCCTATGTGGAGTTATGTAAAAATATACATATATTTATATATAGGTATATATTAATCATTTGAGTGCCGATTTTCATCCGGGTGACAATATTTCAAGCATATGCGGCCACATTCGGCACACAACAAGTTAATACTAGCGAGTTACCGGCATGCGTTGCAATGCCACTTAATAGAGAAATTGTTTCTCCCTGCGTGTCCTTTCCCATTCGTCCAGTTCCCCTTCTGCCTCCCCTTCCTCTCCCGCGTCCCCTTCCCCTTACGCATTCCCACTCCGTCTTCTCCACCTTCCCCCTCCCCACTCCCCTCTCCTGCTTCCCCGTCCTGCGAACCCCCCTCGCACGTTCCCCTCCCCCCTTCCGCTTTCTATACATTCAGTAAACCATCGCAGGCATGCACACATCAAATCCACAAAGTTTCGTCGCAATCGAATGAATGGTTTAGTAACGCATAGGCAACTCACATATATATACCATGTATACATAATATAAACATATTTTTACTTTAATATATAATTATATTGATTCGGCAGAATCCAAAACAAAATATCGGAATATCTGAAATGGTTAAGTTAGGTTATGTTAGGGTATGAGCTAAGTTAGATTAGATTACCTGAATCTCCCCTCCTCCAATAGCAAGCAGGTAGCCTGATTAGCGCACGGCTGTCCGTAGCATGCGTCGATGGGTTTGGCGCACGTATCACCATGGTAACCTGGCGGACACGAGCAGCGGAAACCGCCGGCACGTCCGGCCGAACACTGACCGCCGTGTTGACACGGAGAGGAGCGACAAGCGTCGCACTTTGTGGCCACGGCTTCTGGCACTGGACCTGGAATTAAAAAAATATATAAATTCTCATAATTTTACATAGATATCCAAATTGATAGACCAGCCCATCAGTTAAAGTAAAACATACCAAGTTGCGTATACAGGCAACTGGCATTGTAATATCATTATTTAATCCACAAAAATAAGATCTGCTTACGAATTACAGTTTGTCAAATAAGAGTAGAAAATATAGGGCGCCACTGTTGTTCAAATGGCAATACTAAAAATAGAAAAGAAAGTTTTTCTTATAAAAATTGAATATTCATTTAGACTTTTATAAAAAGTCAATTGTTCCATATAAATAAATTCGGATATATCTATCCGAGACGCTATCCAGGTTACAAACCAATTCTTAGAATGATTGTTTCCAATGAAAAGGGTAGTTGCCCGTAATATGAAAAATAATTAGTTGATAATAATGTTATTCTAAATTTTGAAAATATGAGATTGACAAATATGACGGTTTGACAGAAGGCGGCAATAGCGAAATTGGTTAACGCGCTCGTCCCGGTTAGACGGAGAGGTCTGGGTTCGAGTCCCAGTTGCGACCATTGTCTTTTTTCTGTTTTTCTGTTCTCTTTCATATTTTCGTTTAGATTATTATTGTTAACTTATTCTAATATGAAAAAATATAACTCATGGTGGAAATGTAAAACTGTGTAACCTACATTTTTGTAAAAAAATTATTTTGAAAAAATATTTTTTTTCATTGCAATATAGATAGATACCCACTGATGTCAAAATTAGAATTGCATATAGGTATATTATACCTTTGCAATTTTGTGTTAATATAAAGAAGAATAACGATATGTGTTGTAATAAAATATAAAGCACAGTTTAAAAAATTTTCACATTTATTTAATACTAGCTGGTTCCCGGCATGTGTTGCAATGCCATATTCAAAGAAATACATTGTTTCTCCCTGAATCACCTTTCCCGTGCATCCACGTTCCCTTCCCACGTCCCCTTCCTAACTAGCAACATAAATTATAGCCTATATGTTATTCTGATGTATGACCGATATTATGTAAAGTTTCATTCAAATCGATTCGGCAGTTTTGTGTGAAAGAGTATCAAACACACATACATCCATACAAACTTTTATGTTTATAATATTACTAAGACTAACTTAATTACCTAGCGTTGCCCGGGCTTTAGATCGTGTATCTAATTTTAGATCTGAATATATTTACTCATACTTAACTCACTCAGATCTAAAAGTAGTGTAACTAAACTCACCATTAGTGATTCTTCGTTTCTAACTACTGTCAAATTCAAATTTATGCTAAATTAAATTAAAGTAAATCACTTTGTAAAACACCATTTAATCAAATTTATGTCATTAAGTATCATTCTTCGATTTTATTTTTTTTTCCTTTTTTTACCTTCACCCAGTCGACCAGCCACTTCAAGGAGACCTGGAATTGTAGAGAAATGAAGAGAAAGTTCATACCCTTGCACTGAAAGGCAGCTGCAGGAGTGCTGAGCAGGAGTTTGTCCTTCATGTAGAAGGGATTGGCACAGCGCGCTATACCTGGTTCCACATAGTCTACCTTCACCCAGTCACAGTACAGAGGGTTGGAACCAATGGGTTAATTGTAGAGAAATGGAGAGAAAGTTCATACCCTTGCACTGAAAGGCAGCTGCAGGAGTGCTGAGCAGGAGTTTGTCCTTCATGTAGAAGGGATCGGCACAGCGCACTATACCTGGTTCCACATAGTCTACCTTCACCCAGTCACAGTACAGAGGGTTGGAACCAATGGGTTAATTGTAGAGAAATGGAGAGAAAGTTCATACCCTTGCACTGAAAGGCAGCTGCAGGAGTGCTGAGCAGGAGTTTGTCCTTCATGTAGAAGGGATCGGCACAGCGTGCTATACCCGGCTCCACATAGTCCACCTTCACCCAATCGGCCAGCCACTTCAGGGAGCAGTCACAGTACAGAGGGTTGGAACCGAGAGCTCTGCAATATATCAAACAACAGTATCAAGTATTGTTATGAAATAATTAATCTTGTCTCTACTTATTTTAAACGAGTCTAATCACGTACCCTCATTTAAAAAAAAAATAATAATATCACATTTACTTTATTTTAAACGCCGAATTTTAACTACTCATCTATTTATTTTCGAAAGAATACATATAGGGTTTTGAATAGAGCAAATGTTTCACTTGTTGGGAAACTGCCTTGGAGGTAGACAGTATCTCGAGAGTCAACGTGATTTTTCCATATTAATAATGTAAAGCTTTTAAAAACGTTTACTTAAAGTGATATCTAGCGTGTACCGCTTGTTTCGTATTTTATATGGCATAATGCCATAAGTAAAATGTCTTATCGATATTCGGAGTTTACATGAGACTCGTTGTTGTGTATTTCTTTTAAATTCAAAATGAATCATTTTTTTTAAAATGTCGAACGCGTGTACCGAGGAGAATAATATAAAATTTTAATAAGATTTTAATTGTAAGTCTTGGAAATTCCAACAATCTATTGTCTGTCGGATTGATTATTGCAATGTCTATGGAAAAGGATTTGTTCTGACAACTATTGCACCTGGCTCAACGCTGGATCACGGATGATAGAAAAACAAACTCCCTGGGCGGAGTACTTGCATTTTACTGGAGCGGATGGCCACACATTTTTAATCAATTCTTCGTTGCTGTCGATGAAGTTTAAATTTAGAGAGCTAGTTAATGATTTTGGTCGATCCAGGGGGGTAAGCTACCATTTATTGTTATTTTGTTTTCATGTTAAACACTGTGCAAATGATTAATTTATTAATGTATATTGAATTCTCAATGAGTACCGTTTATCATTTCTATCCTGGAATTGACCATAAAGTGTATAATTCCCAAGGCCAAGAGGATTTTGCTCTACAGTCTGCTAGCCTGGTCCAACGGCCAGTGGCGCCCTTAAAAAAAGCTAACAGAACTGGACAAACACAATCACATTCCCTGTCATTTAATCTTTTACCTACATGATATTCTTGTAAATGTAATTTATAATTCCCCGCCGGGGAACTATAACAGTATGTATCAAGTATATTATAGCATACTGCTTACTAACAACGTATGCAGGGACATTGGAGATCTAGATTCGTTCTAAACTAAATGTAGCTTCGTTCTTTCAAAAAAATTAGAGTCCTTGCGAGAGCCTTGAAAGAGTAACCATATGTTGCCTATACCAGGGTGGTAAGTGGTGGATAACCTCCAATATCGAACAACAAATTTCATTATGGACGTAAATTCAATATCTGTGCTACCAGACTTGGAAATTCTTGACTCGATTCAGGAAATTCTAGATGCTATACCCACTGGAGCGATTAGGTAAAAAAATGGACCACTTTTATTTTTCTAAGATTGATAGCGGTTCAAAATTGGACCACATTTTTTCCGTAGACATGCATCTTTCATTTTCAAGTATATCACAGAAAACATGCCGAAATCGAAAATAATCTATGTTGACTGGAATAAGTACCCCTCACGGCAGTTTCAAAGTAACAACACACAGGTTTCGCGCGTTTATAAACTTTACGATTTTTTAATATTTTTTTTTATAAATCCTACAAATATGAGATAAATGGTAAAATACAGGATAATTCATTAGCAATTTAATAAGTTTTTATGTGTCCATGTTAAAATTTGAAGGTATGATTTTTGATTTAAGGAAAAATTAAAAAAATGGTCTTCTGGGAAATCGCGAGCAATCGAGGCAAATTTATTTATGAGGGATGTTCAGAAAGTAAGTGTACTGAATTTTTATCTTTTTTTTGAAAAAGTGTATTAGACAAAAATTACAGGATATTGTTGCTACACTTGTTGACTATTTTTCCAAATAAATGCCAACCCGTTCAATGCATTTGGTGAGCCGTAGCACAAGTTTCTTTATGCCCTCCTCGAATAATTCTCCCCCCAGTTCCTTTCCCCACTTCGGGACCACTTTTTGCACCTGCCTGTCGGTTGAAAAATTATTTTTATCCATACATGCCTTAAGGAAGGTGAAAAGATGATAATCTGAAGACGCCAAGTCAGGGGATTACGGGGAGTGGTTCAAAACATCCCAATCAAATAGTCCGTAATCGTATTGGTGACTAAGGCTGTGTGAGGTCGGACGTTTTCGTGAAAAAAAGCAAACTTCTCTGGTCAGCATTCTCCTCCTTTTGTTTTGAATGCTGCTTTTGAATTTTTTCAGGGTACACAATATTGTTTTGCATTGATGGTCTCAACCTGAGGCCGAAATTTGACCAAAATGATGCCTTTTCGGTCCCAAAACACTGAGGCCAAGATTTTTTTTTGCCCGAAATTGTTGTTTTCAATTTTTTGATAGATGGGGAATTGACGCCACTTTGACAACTGTTTTTTTTTCCCAGGCATGTAACGAGTCACCCACTATCATCTCCAGTCACAATAGAGCTTAGAAATCCTCACCTTTTTTTCTTGTACGTGTTATTCCTTCCGTGAGAAAAAAGCGGATAACAGAACTTGGCGGGATTTTTTGCCAACATCTTTCACGCAACTGGATACTACAACGTGAGTTTACATACTACCACATTCCTGCGATGCTCGTTCTGGTCAGGAGACCTCCTTCTACCACTCAGTACCGCCAACCCCCAAAAAACAAAAAACCACAGCCCGTTATGATCACAGTACACTTACTTTCCGAACATTCCTAGTAGGTATTTCGCGTGATCGCTCCAGTGGATACAAGAAACACTTAAGAAAGAACCACAAAAAACTACCTTCGGGAAACAAACCCACTTGTTCTTTAAGAATTAGCTCCACACAGGCGGCTCTTGGAAATAATGTTTCCCTATTATCTTTCAGAATACTGTCCGAAGGGTTTTTCTAGGATGGGAAGGAGTCATCCTGGGTCTTGAAGAAAAATAATGATTTGCTGGTACTGTGTGCTTTTAAATCATTCCACAGTCGAGCTTTTGTACTCAAGAACGAGTTGTAGAAGTGAGAAGTTCCCAGGTGCATGCATTTTAAATGTTACTTTTTATTGGTTATTTTTAACCTTTTTGCAAAAAAAAAAATTGTTCTAAAATCTAGATAAAATAATCTTTCTGATGTGTTAATTAGAAATCAATATTTTTGTTTCTAAATATTAAAATTTCTATGTTGGAAATGTAAATTGCTTACAAATGCATACCTACGAATATTCGACTTAAAGTACTTAAAATAGAATAAACTTAAAAATTTTAATACAGATTCCTTTTTTTAAGTAAATTTGTAATAAAACTGTCACTTCACTTTTTATCACTTTATACCAACAATTTTATTTTGAAACTAAATGTGTGTTACGTCACAAATTAGCGCAAAATAAATCCGTCACTTATTATCAGGTTTGTAAAATATCTGAACAACATAGCTCATATATTCCTAAGCATTATTTCTTTAGCTTTCTAACATAAAAGAAATCACAAAGATTCACATGAGAGGAAGAGAGATATCTAACTTTTAATAATGCACGGTCGCTCTGGGACAATCTGGGTCTCTTGTTATTATAACGGCATATGATGTTTTGGGACAACTTGGGTCTCCTGTGATTAGACGGGTTAGAAAGGTAGCAGCCTAAAATTGATATAATATTGTCATTTCTGAATTTGAGATAAATAAAAACAAGAAACAATTACTTAAAAATAAGAGTTCCCAATGGCAGCGTGTATCTCGGTAAGACAAGGGATCCTGGGTTCGAATCCTAGTTGCGACCGTTACGTACTTATTTTTCTGTCTCTTATTCTTTTTCATATTTTCAATTAGATTTATTAGTATAATTTTCTTCTTAAATGATATATTACATTGATGGATATAACCTTCAAAATTTATTCCAATTAAAATAAGTTAATAATCGATTATCATAACAAAATCAAAACTTACATGTGCGTAATAGAGTGCAATCCCTCAAACAGCCTCTCGGGCAACGTGCTTAGCTGATTTCCATGCAGGCTCAATACTCTGAGGGCGGGCAATCCGGATAATGCACGCGGTTGTACGCAGCGCAGTTTATTGTAGCTCACAATAAGCGTCGACAGTCGCGACAGTCCAGCGAATGTGCCATTGGCGAGCACGCCGATCAGGTTGTTTGACAGATCAAGTCGAGTCAGGCCGGAGAGATGCGATATGAGATCAGGGTCAATTGAAGAGATGTTGTTTGACTCGAGGTATCTGAAAAAAAAGGTTATTATTTTATGTGAGGTACGGTGTTAATAGATTTCAGACTATTATTAGACCCGCGATAATGTATGGCTCCGAATGCTGGACTATGTACAACTCCTACTCTAGGCAACTCGAAACAGCAGAAATGCGAATGCTTAGATGGTCGGCAGCAGTATAACTAAAAGTAGAATTAAAAGTTCACGCATTCGTGGTAGCCTGGGTCAACAACATAAAAATTAAAATTACCAAAAATGAAAAAAATAATAATGCACCCATATTTTTTGTCGTTTCATGTAAAAATATATTTTTTTAAAATCCCCAATGTTTCATAATTTGTTTTCTAATAATTTTGGTTTCATAAAGATGCGCATTTTAATTTTTCTTTGGTTAACTTTTAATTTTGAATATAAAGCGTGGTGTTTTCTCTTTCTAACGCCATTTACATCATATTTCTCACCATGACGGTAAGGCAGATACAACGATTTCTATGATACCAACTGAGCTACTCACAAAATTGAACAAATTGTGAAAAATTAAAAACAACTTTATTAGTAACATCTTTATGCATATCGAGTACATTGAAAATGAGTGCGTGGATTTTTCCATCGCCGTAAGGGAAAAGTAATATAGTTTTGGTGATACTCACAGTTCAGTAGTTTCGGCAGGTATGTTTTCGGGAATGGCCGTGAGCTGTGCACGTGCGCAGCGCACGACAGTGCCGGCGCACTTGCATTGGGCCGGGCAGTAGCCGCCCACCAGGCAACCCTCCTCAGTGTCGCCTGCAATACAAACAAATAATAACAAGTGTGAATAAAGGCGAACCGCTGATAGCTCAATTGGAACATATTCCTCTTTTCCCTACCCATATGCACATTCAGTTTAAGAGGAATATAAACGCTAGAAATATTTCGATTCTCGTGCCTGCAAAATTTAAAATCGAGCGTCTTATTTGCGCGAGGCAAGTAAGCGAAAAAGTGGTTTTTAATTTTTTGTATTTCTTGGGCATTAACTATTTTAACTATTTTAGATATTTTGTTTTGAAGAGTTTTAATTTTCAATGTACATTTGTTACTTAAATTTAAAATTTTCTGCGACCGGTTTCGAAACATCCGTGTCATTCACGAGCAAACTTAAAACTAACTAAAAAATTCTATACAAGTACAAAAATTAATTAGGTGGGGATAGTGGGAGGGGAGATTTTGGAGGAGTGGGAGAAAGGTGGGAGGAGTCAACGTTACTTGGAAACATCGTAAGTAAAGGTGATTTACATGGTGCTATTATTAAAAAACGGGATATACACTTTAGAATGTAACGATTGTGACGCACAGTATGTAGGGATGACTACTAGAAATTTTAAAACTAGAATCAGGGAACATGAACTTTGTTTATAATAACTACTCCGAGTTTGATAACCATCTAATAGAGTCAGGTCATAGCTTTAAAGAAAACACTAAGTTTAAACATTGCAATGTAAATTCATATTTTAACTTGTCCGCTTTAGAAACTTTAGAAATTAACAAAAAAATTAAATTTAAAATTAATTTAGTTAATAAAATAATAGCACTATGTAAATCACCTTTACTTACGATGTTACCAAGTAACGTTGACTCCTCCCACCTTTCTCCCACTCCTCCAAAATCTCCCCTCCCACTATCCCCACCTAATTAATTTTTGTACTTGTATAGAATTTTTAAGTTAGTTTTAAGTTTGCTCGTGAATGACACGGATGTGTCGAAACCGGTCGCAGAAAATTTAAAATTTAAGTAACAAATGTACATTGAAAATGAAAACCTTCAAAACAAAAGTGGTTTTTATTTATTCTGTGCATAATTTTATATGAATGAAAAAAAGTTAGAACATAGAAAACCTCAAAAATAGTCTTAGCCATAAAGGGGTATTTAAAAAAAAAAACTCTTTTATTATTTCATAGTAAAAGTCTTGAAAAAACATTTTTTAGTGGTTTATGCTTATATTTTTTGTTACGTAAATAATAATTCTATTGTAATTCCAATATATAGAAAAGCTAGTAAGAGCTTCAATTTATCTGTGGCATATTTTTTGATGTTCATACTGCAAGCCAATTCGTCGTAAAGATTAATCTAAATAAGATTTCACGTATAACTTCACCTTAAAATTAATATGAGAGGCATTCCTGAAATCTTTAGGCATATGTGTGGTAAAACCATGTTGGAACGTGTAAGAAATGTGAAGATTCACAAAAGTCTTTTTTTTTATATTAGCTCCACACAGGAGGCTCTGAGGAAAATAATTTCCCTCAGGGCCTATGTCATCTTAGAGGATGCTATGTGGAGGGTCTTTTTAAGGAAGGGAAGAAAAGGAAATTCTGGGAAGGAAAAGGGTATGAGGGATGGGTAGGTATCTGGGGGTCGGATTCATAATTACGTCACTTCTGGACCACTAATCTCCAGATTCCTACCTAGCCCTCATAACTTTTTCCTTTACAGAACTTCCTCTCCTTCTTTGCCTTAACAAGACCCTCCACACAGCATCCCCAAAGATGACATGGGCATTGCGGGGAATCATTTTCCTCACGGCTCTGTATAGAACTAATATATTTAAAAAAAATGAATATATGATGGCAATGAGAATGTTAGGGGACGCCTGAGGAAGACATGGCACGATCAAGTGAACCAAATACATACTTGAGTCTGGCCATGTCAAGACTCAGAATAACAGAAGGGTATGTGTGAGACGATGTATGAATGTAAATGAGTGCCAAGACCAAGTTTTTTGGTGTCCAATCCTCTCTGCCTACCCCTGCGGGTAAATTAATGGTTTTTATAAACTTACTAGTGCATTTATATTCGTGATGCGGAACATCCTTCAGCAAAGAGCCTCTTAGTTTGGCTGGCTCACTGCAGGTAGCACTGGCGGCCAGTTCATTGGTGCTTAGCCAAGATCCCAACCACGCCAAGTGGCAGTTGCAGCGGAAAGGGTTGCCATCTAGTGCCCTGAAAAGAAAGCACAAATAAATTTATTATAATTTCAACTAAATTAGAGAATATCATTATGGGTGTTGTTGAATTCGTCTTCTTAAGTCGGTTCGTCATTGCTGAGGATGGTGACCCCTACTCCGATTTCCACGGTGGATCCTCGCGGTTCTGCACTGTGTGGAGAGCCAAGGACACCGACATACCTGTGATACTTGGTCACTCCAGCGCATTGGTGACCTTCCTCTGCTTCTTCTGCCTTCCAATTTTCCAGTGACTGAGTTTCTCCAAGTCACAGTCCTCAGTTTGTCGAGCAACAAATCTGTACCCGGGAAGCATACGGATGCAAGTCCAAAAAGGTAAATATTCAGGAGAGCCAAAAAAACCTTGTTTCTGTAACTATGGTCTCATAACTTTTTCGGATAAAGCCTTTAAAAATATTGTTTAAAAAAAAACGCTACAAAAAACACGGACTTGAGTCCTTTTGCTTCAAAATGTACTGGAATATTTTGTTATGACATGTGGTGTATTATGAAAGGATCAATATTTGAAAATTGTTTACTTCTATAGAAAGCGTAGTAATATTGGAGGCAGAAGGATGCAAATGGATTTGAGTCACAATACTCAAAATGCAACTAAATCATAAAGAAGCAAGTCCATGAACATCTTTCTGTTTCTAAGATAGTTGTTGCATCCGTATACATTTTTGAAAATCCTATTTTTCTTCATGATAGGACTTGTATCTTTCTGCCACAACGTGATAATTTACTTTAAGTCTGCATCAAAAACTCATTTCTTCAAATTTTGTACTTGCATCCGTATGCTTTTCGGGTACAGATATTTACTTTGAATTTGAAATTTGGATTTAAACTGCTGAGTTTGGCAGCCACTCTGGTCTTTTGCCCAAAAGTACCTGAAAAAAAACCTTGACTGTGCAAAAATCGGTGGTCTGTTTGATTCTTTAAATTTTGGACTTGCATCCGTATGCTTCTCGGGTACAGAAATTATCTTAAGTTATCTTAAGGTTAGCCAAAGTATCTTAAGTTGTAGGCAGAGAGTTGAAAGCCTTTGTGGATGCCTAACTCTTCAAGAATGGACACATTTGTGCGTTTGGCTGGTGTCTATCTGTTTCTTTTGCTGGCTCTATGTGTCCATGTTTCCATACCGTACAGAAATATGGGAAAATCAACACCCGGGAGGGTCGTCATTATGCCTCCATCACTCCATATCTTTTGCATTTTACTCATGGTATCTTTTATCAAAATAAGCTAATAAGATGTTATGATTCTGATGATTAAAGAAAAAAAAGTTATTAAAACAATAAAAATCCGAAAAATCCGAAAATCCGAAAATTTCAATATCTAGGACATGTGATGAGATATCCAGAGAAGTACGAGATCTTGTATCTCATAATGCAGGGAAAGATTGCCGGAAGACGGGGCCTGGAAGAAGGAAGACATCATGGCTGAAAAAGCTGAGACATTGGTTTGGTCAGTCTCCGTTGAATGATAGCCAATATCCGTTGAATGGACAGGGCATGAAAAGAAGAATTCTTTTGTCATGCAAATTCTTCTTTTACTTCTGTTTCACAAACTCCTTCGTCACTTATCAGTCTATGTACTGGGGTACGTTGGAGAAGGGGAAAGTTTAACCTGCTAAATGCGTAGGAAAATAATGATTGCACTTACAGTGTATGTAGAGCTGTCAAGTAGTCAAATGATCCAGGCATAACGCAAGATATTTCGTTTTCATTCAGTGATCTGAAAAAATAAGAACACTGGTTAGGTCTCACTCATTGGCCACAAACCCCGGCTCTCAGCCGGGTGTGCAACTCAGGTACTTAAGCACAAACCCCAGCTCTCAGCCGGGTTTTCAACTCAGGTACTTAAGCACAAACCCCAGCTCTCAGCCAGGTGTGCAACTCAGGTTCTTAAGCACTAACCCCGGCTCTCAGCCGGGTGTGCAACTCCGGTACTTAAGCACAAACCCCGATTCTCAGCAGGGTGTGCAACTCAGGTACTTAAGCACAAACCCCGGCTCTCAGCCGGGTGAGCAACTTGGGTACTTAAGCACAAACCCCGGCTCCCAGACGGGCTAAAGGTCGACCAAAACGAGCATTACAGTGACATCTTTGAATAAAATTTTAAAGGCCTAAAGCTTTGTAGGTAATGCAGCATTCATTTCGTATCATTGGTAATAATGTTTCTTCAGTTTTTCCCTGATATTTATGTTTGAAGTAGCCAGCCGCCATTTAATTTCTTCAAAATGGCGAGTGGTTCTAGGCTTTTGGCACGTCCCTGATTGCTTTGAGGACTATCATACCATATTATTTAGGTAAAAAATAAAAATTATTAATGTTCGATTTGTGAATAACATGTTTTTTGTATCTTTGTGAATAAAAATGTGAAAAAAAACTTACGAAAAAAGAAAAAGTTATATTTGTATACTCTTCACTTAATCCAATATGTACCTAAACAAATTTAGAGAAATTGATTCATTTGAATATATGGTTTAAAAGTTACAATTTAGTATACCAATGCAGGTTTTCAATTTTGAGTACAAAATTAATTCAGTGGTTAAGGCCAATTTTATAGCGCATTAATTCTGTGACTAATGGGTTAATTAAATAGCACAAAAACCTAAACTACGACTTGTTCTTGAGTTCAAAAGCTGTGCTGCGGAATGATTTGCCGGCCTTTGTGTTTCTTCCTTCCTATAACATGGATTTCTTAAAGATTTCCTTCCTTTCTTCAATTGACCCTCCATATAGCGAAACCAATGATGAGAAACAAGAGAATTGTCAAATCACTGAATGTTTGATATGGGCAAGTTGGTTTATTCCCCTCGCCCTTATCAAACATTCAGGTCTATCGTTTCTTTGGAAAGTGGTAGTAATATATTTTTTTAAACTTCTCCACTGATGCTAGCCTACTTCCAATAAGATAACTTCAAGGATACTTACAGCACTCTCAAGCTGTGCAGCCCAAGAAACATTTTGTTAGTGATGGAAGAGATGAGATTCCCGTCGAGCATTAGTTCTTGCAGCTTGGCAGCGCCCTCAAAAGCGTTTTCTTCTATGGTGCGAACTCCCGCCCTGCGAAGATCCAGGCGTACCAGGTTGGGCAGGCGTCCCAACAGGCCGTCAGAACGCACACTGCCTAGGCGGTTGTCGGACATTATTCTGAAAGTATTTCATTATTAATTGAGATAACGTTATTATATGTATTATATTAAAAAAAGATTTTGTTGGTACAAAAACAAGAAAAAGGAAAAGGTCCTGCATGGACGATCAATAAAACCCTACATCAATACGATATTGACCACATTCTTCCCTTCCCTTGTAAGAACCAAAGAAGGTGGACTCTCTGCCGTGGAGCCTTTAGGCAACTAAGGAGTGAAGAAGAGAGATGAAGCCTTCTTCCCTCGTACGGCCTTCAGGGAACCATGGAGTAGTGAGGAGGAGAGACAAGGCCCTCTTCCCTCGTGGGGCCTTCAGGGAACCAAGGAGGAGTGGAGACGAGAGATGAGACATGGGAAGACACATTGTAGAACCAGAAGATATGGTTTCATTTCCAATGACAATCCTGGTGAACTTTATAAAAGGGACTCGGTTACTGTTAAAGGAATGAGGTAGAATAAGAAATAACACAATGGGCCTATGACCTAAGTGCTCACGGGGACTTTATGTAAACTGTTTATGTAAAACTTACGAGGCTTTTTGAAATGAAAGAAGTCAATTTATTCCATTCAATCTTTGAAAAACGAAAATGGTTGAAATATGACTAAATACCTCATTAAGTAAATAGCTCCCATTTATTATCAAAAAATTCATGTGGGCTATTAATGCTTATTTAGGTTAGTATCTCAATTCAATATTGCCAAATAATTAAAATTTTTAGGTAATTGTTTGGCTTTTGTTTTTCGGAATGTTAATTTGTGTACAGATCCGCCAGTGTAGCCAGCCTATATCGATTTCTCATTTACTCACTGTCAATATCGGTTCAGCTGTCAATAGTGAAATCGTGCTCGGTTTATGATGTAAAATCATTGGTATCGATTTATATGGTAAAGTTATCGATTTCTCTGTACTTGGCCCACTGAGTACAATATTTTTCTACCTTTTTTGTTCCACATTTTTCGTTTAAGAGTCAATAATATTTTCTTCAATGATTAATTATTCAATGAAAAAGTAATTATTTGGACTCACAGTTGAGTAGTATGCAGGGGCACATCTCTTGGCATCTCGTGAAGTCCTAGGGCTCCACAGTTGAGCTGGGTGCCTCGGCAAGAGCATGGGGCGGGGCAAGGGGCCTCGATGGGGCACCCATCTCCGAGACTGAGGTCTTCTGAACCTGGAAAAGTTGGGTTAGGTTAGATCATCGGAATTATTATTAACTTGCAAGTGAAAAAAATTTAAAGGTGTTTCTCTTTGAAAATTTTGATCATTTTTCTCACCATGACAGTAAGAAAGACACAATGATTTCTGTGAGACCAGGCGAGCAAAAACAAAAGCACAAACAAATTAGACTAAGACAGTGGCAGTCCATCCTTCAGGTCAATTGGGCAAAAACCTTCCAAAATTATAAGATGACAGTAAAACATTGTGAAATATTATGCTAATCAAAACATTCGGTCAATTTTTCAAATGTCCCAAAATCATGTCTTCTGTCTCTTTACGCGCCATACAAAATACGAGATGGCACTATAAGGCCTAGAAAAAATGTTTTCTGATTCTGAAGACAATTTGGGTCATTGCCATGAGCGAGAGAAAGCATGATGAATATTATGTGTCTAAAAGAGATAGTTTGATAAACGTAGGTTGATTTTGCGTATTGTAGGCTTGTCGCATGAAATAATTAATTTACAATATTGAATGTAATTTGACTCTCAAGCTCGCGAGGTACCTACAAATGAATATTATCATATTTAATTTGGTATTGTACCATAATATCATTTTTTTTAAATGATCTTCCACTTCTGGACCCCTAAAGCCGCCTCTGAACTGAGGGGTTAAAAATGTTAGACATTTCATTCGACTCTTGAACATCTATATCATTAACCACTCCTGTGACTAAGCAGTTAAGATCCTTGACACGGCATCCTCAAATCACGAGTTGAAATCCAGTAAGATCCAGCTCATGGAGCAGTCACAGAAAAAGACAATTACCTTTACACTTCATCATATCTTCTCGTAAAGCCTCCAGTCGCCGGCGATGCACTCTCTTGGGGGAGTCACAGCGAGCGTTAGAGGTCTCGATGGGGTGCTGGTGTAGATAGTCTGAGATCCAGCGCATGGAGCAGTCGCAGATGAAGGGATTCCTTGCCAGGTGACTTGAGGAAAATACAATAAATTTCAGTTAATATGAGTGTTGGTTATTATTCATTCTGTAAATGGATGCAATCTGTAAATGTCACTTTGGTTGGACAGGGTTTTAACTTCACTTTACCTTGTTCTGTGTCAAAGTTTGCATAGACGATTTCTCATAATCTATCTACCGATTGCAAAATACTTAAATAGGACGTATACTTACCATTTTAGAACATACATAACCGTGAAGATAGAACAATACTAACTAGAGCCCCGTTTTAATAAAATGTTTTCCTTTAAAATATGTTACACTAAAATACTTTACACAACATTTAACCTCAAAATCAGAAATTATTAACCACTCCGATATATCGCGAATATGCACTTTTTACGTCTTAAATTTTAATATTTACAAATGTTATTTATTTGTAATATAACAATTTGATAGCTTATTCTGTAACCTTTCAAAATCAGTTATTAGTATTCGGCTACCTTCAGAAATGCGTCATTTATAGAGCTTTAATTGTGAAGCGGAAATAACATAAAGTTTTCGTAAATCTGACATGTCGTTTAAGACGTAAAAAGTGCATTGTTTCTCATCTATCTTGGTACGAGAGCACAACAGAATGGAGTTTGCAGGAAAACACTTCTTCTTCTTGAACACAATTTATTAAATGCAATAAAAATACAATTATTACAAAAGGGTCTATTTACCCTTTGATCGGTTGATCTTCACGATCACACCACACTGACAAATATACCGAAGTCTCTACTTCGATATCTTTATCAGTTTTTTACAATACTGAACTGTAGGTACTTCTTGTACCTCCCAGTTCAATCGTTAACAACGACACTCACGCAAAGGGCTTATTTCCCCTCTGCTCGGTTGATCTTCCCGATCACACCACACTGACAAATATCGAAGTCTCTACTTCGATATCTCTGTCAGTTTTTCCAAACTCAACTGAAGGACATCTCAGGTACCTTCCAGTTCAACCGTCACAACAATACTTACTCTCTCTTGAACACGTCACCATATTTAAAGAAAAACATACAAATACAAATAATTAATATGGTACATTAACTGTGGGAACAGAATATTTCAGCGGTTCCCACAACTCGATTTTAAAATCTAGCAATAAAATAATTGCTCAAAAGTCGCCGAAAAGGGCCACCAATAAAACTAAATCTAAAACACTTAAAGACAGACAAATATTGCAAATATTACTATAATAAGTTCCTCTTAGGTTGGGCCATAAAAGGCCGACAGCAAACACTTTCCCTTGGGGCTGCCATAAATAGTTATAGGTGCTATTTGAGGGTCCTATTTGAAATGTGCAAATACGTACTTAAAAATAAAACCATTTAAATAATAAACACTTTCTTCCAAATCTTTGCAAAGCAATGCATTTATATGATACCAGGCAGAATACATATTATTTCTCAAGGTTTGGGACCTTACTTGAAGAAACCGTGGGATAATATTTTGTTTGCATATTTGAAAAACGGGAACTACGCGAAACTAAAATAACATGAATATTACGAACTAATTATGATTAAATAGAACAAA
Source organism: Limnephilus lunatus (assembly GCA_917563855.2). Taxonomy (NCBI): domain Eukaryota; kingdom Metazoa; phylum Arthropoda; class Insecta; order Trichoptera; family Limnephilidae; genus Limnephilus; species Limnephilus lunatus. Next base: position 23,326,057 of record OU830595.1, on the reverse strand, counting down.
TCGCATTCTGGAACGAACATGCATATTAGCGATATATCGGAGTGGTTAAACTAAACACAAATAAATACAAATCTACTGAAATACTTACAGGGTTTGAATGCTCGTCATCTGGTCAAAGGTCCCGTTGACTAAAGTGTGAATATTGTTGTCATACAGCGACCTTTAAAAAACAAAAAAATAATTGCTTAATTTTTGTAATGAATGTTAGAAGCAGCAACAAAAATTTTGAGTAACTATAATTTGTTGGGAAGGAATAAAAATTAATAGTAGTTATTAGGGCGATCAGGACTCCAGTTAAGACTCTAAATATTTGTATTGTTTACAAAAATTAATTATTACTCACAATAAGTTTAAGCTGTGGAGGTCTTTGAATGTGTCTCTTCGTATGCAAGATATTTCGTTAGAATTCAGCAACCTGAAATACAGAAAACAGATTTATTTATTTGGTTTATTACAAGAAAGCAACCCTACTGCAACAACTATACATCTATCATATCCAGTTGATTAGAAAGTCATCTCTAAATGCTAAGTTTGAGAAAATGAGGAAAGCAATATTCAAATGCCTGTCATAAATCTGATATTATTTACACGTGTCTGTATTTAATATTATTACATATTAACCTTTTAAATGCCAGGAGGTAGAAGTGTAGCTGTGTACAGCAGGCCGTGAACTTTTAATCAAAATAAATCATTTTTACATCTTATTTAAAAAATAAAAAATAAATAAAAAAAAAAAACAAAAAAAAAAAACCAAAATCATCCCAATGTCGTCTCTGTGTGTTCCATATTTTAAATTAATAAAAAACGGGACATATGTATGATACAGAGGCTCAAAAAGAGCGAGTAAACTCGCTATTTTTCTATGGCCGGCCTGCTGGACACGACCAAGGATGTGAGATATCTCGCTCTTGACACAGAAGCGGTTAAATATGATGTGAAATAACTAGGCAAGCATAACGGTCCGATACATTAGTACGACAATTTGAAATTTGCTGCTAGTGACCCAGAAAACATAATTTTGATGTTTAATTCACTACAAGTTTTCTGCATTATAATTGATTATTTAGTGTTTATGAGTAATCTGAGTACTGCTACAGATAGAGGGTACACTTTTATTTACATACATAACTTAACTCAAATTTGGATTTTTCGGAGATGTTTGATTAATCTACTGGACGGTCAAAATATATACAGTTGTCACTGCAGATATTTACACTTACAACTGAATGCGTTTAAATATACAGTACCGAGATAGTTTTTTTTTTTACATAAGACCTCTTCGGACTTGGCAAGAGTAATTTAGTAACTAAACATGTCTAAAAACCGTAATTTTAGTAGAGTAGTTTAGTAAGCGCTTTAGTAGTCAATCCATTTAGTTATATTTTTTCGGGTGGGTAGCGCCCTTATCTTGCGTTCCTGCTCACGGCTCAAATACTAAACCAGTGCGAAACCGTCGTTTTAGTAGAGTTCATTAGTAGCCGCAGAAATGTTGTCCCATTGGAGCTTCTATACTTTTGTTGCGATTAATCTATTTTCATGTCGATAGTTTATTTACTTTCACCTCACTAATTTCTTTTTCCACCTCTTCTAAAATAAGCATTACAATCAACGTAATAAGCGCGTTGTCGCCCGTTCATCTTGCAATGTGCCGCTCACTAATGTACTCTACTCAACCATAATGCGAACGCTTTTTGGTCAGTCAAGTAGTGAGTTACTCGCCACTCGACTCGCCTGGTGCGAACAAGTCATTAGGGAAACTGAGGAGATTTAATCTTACAGTAACTGAGGAGGTTTGAACTTACATTCCCTGGGGAGATTTAAACAAAGTGCAACGGAAAAGATTTTAACAAAAGATTAAAACTTACAGTAATTAACATATTTAAACAAAGAGTAAGAGGAGAGTTTTCAGTAACTGATGAGATTTAAACTTAGCCCATCCGCTCATGGGGCAACTTAAAAAAAAACCACTTGGCAACTCAATCGACAGAAAAGCAACTTGCGATTTCATTGGCAGTCTGCACACAGGCAACTTCTTAAAGACTAGTTACCAATGGCAACGCAAGCACTCACTGGCAACTCGCCGTGCCTGTCGCCGTGGCCGGTGCATTCCAGTTGCCAGGCTGGCAGGTTGCCATGGTTGCTCCTCACAACCTCTTAAGTTTTCAAGTAATTTGCGATATATTCGAGCAGGAAAATATCAATTTTGTTCAGGTGGATAAATTATATTAATATATTAAGATTGATAATTGATGTATTATTAATAAATTATATTTTTGTTAAACAAACTGATATAATTACTGAAATCGTAAAGTTGAGTTGCGCCGTGAACGAAGCTTTTTTAAGTTGTCAACCAGTTTTATCAGTACTGATAAGATTTGAACAAATGGTAACTGGAGAGATTTAAATTTAAACTTACAGTACTGATAAGATTTGAACAAACATTAACTGGTGAGACTTAGATTTAAACTTACAATACTGATAAGATTTGAACAAACAATAACTGGAGAAATTTGGATTTAAACTTACAGTACTGATAAGATTTGAACAAGAAAATAACTGGAAAGATTTAGGTTTAAACTTACAGTACTGATAAGATTTGAACAAACAATAAATGAAGAAATTTAAACTAACAGTAACTAGGGAGATTATTACCACTTACAGTCACTGCATGTAATAATTATAATTTACTAATAGTAACTGAGGAGATTTTTCACACTTACAGTAACTGGAGAGATGTAAGTCCATAGAATACTCCAGAAGGTAGATCCTTGATTTTGTTTCCATAGAGAACCCTGTAAAGAAGAAAAAAGCAACCTCTTAAATGCCGGCATATTCATACGGGTAAGTTTAAAAATCATTTCTCTGAATATACATATATTTTTTTTTTTTTAACAATAACTCCACGCAGGAGGCCCAGAGGAAAATAATTTTCCTCAAGACCAATGTCATCTGAGATCCTGTATGGAGTCTTTTTGAGGAGAGGAAGAAATGAAGAGACCCATGTTGTAGGAAGGAGGAAGCACAAAAACACATACGGTGGATTATACACTATTATTATAAATACATAAACACATTATCTGGTAAGACGGTAGATTTACAAAAACGTAATTTCTCATAAAATAAGTAAGTTATTACGAAAATAGAAAAAGATGGCGCACGGTGAATATTTTGCAGATTTTTTTTAATATGAATTTACATTCCAATCTTCCTATTACTCACACTCTGTCAAATTTAATAATTTATTGTAGCATAGCAAACAATATAAATAGTAAAAAAAAAATGTGAAAAAAATTCAACATACTGATTTCAGTTGTTTGTATCTGCGTTAGTTATACCTGCGTGAAATCTGGTTCATAAAGTTGTTTTCAATTTAAGTATCTCTTTCAATTGAAGTCATTTTTTGAAGAATTCGGTCAAGCGATAAGTATTTAAATATTTAATATAATAATATTTTTTATAATTTCAAAAATTCAAAAATTGGGACTGATTTGTTGTGAATCAAGAATTTGGACCATCCTGTGATTTTTCACAGGTCTACGCTAGTCAAACATACTAATTTCGGTTGTCTGTGCTGTGCAGTAGTTAGTCCTGCATGAAATCTGGTTCACAAATTTACTTTGAATTTAAGTGTCATAAACAGTTGTGTGAAGAATTCAGAAAAGCAATAAGTACCTACTATAACTTATGAAATATTTTTAGAGGAGGCCCTGAGGAAATCAATTTCACTCGGGGCCTACGTCAGCTTTGGGGATGCTGTGTGGAGGTTCTTTTTAGGGAAAGGAAGTTCTGGGAAGGAAAAGGTATGAGGTGTGGGTAGGAATCTGGGGGTCAATGTGTCCACCCCTTCCACTGCGGTACAAGACAATGGGTCTAGAGAATCCGGCTGGATAGGTAAAAAGGTCTTCATCAACCAATCCGGCCTGCCATGTGGTAGGTGAGCAAACGCATGTGCCGCCAAGACCTAGACATACCTCACCTCACTAACCTGAACACCAAATATAGCGAACCACTTGTGGTGCCCATGTTATGGCAGGGGGTTTGGTAATCTAATAAATGGTTCCTGGGGTACCAAGAAACTAGAATTCAGACTATCCATGATTTTTTGTGGATCTGCGCTAGAACTTATATTATAAAAGACCGACTTCAATATAAAATATAAGCTAAGGGTACATATCGACAAAGAGAAGAAAATTGGTTAAGATCATAGACATACAAATAGATAGACCAGAACATACAGATGAGGGGTAAAAACTAACTATGGCGGGGCGAAGAGAGGGACGATGACTGTGATTCGCCAATAAATCAATCCAACAGTATATAGGCATCTCGCATTATAATATGACCATTTAGTTCTTAAAAGTAAAATCTGCTTTTGAATGAATAGACCTTTTTACATGGGAGCACGAATTGCTCGCCACGATATGAACAAATATGTGAAGTCCAAATTCGGCAAAGTAAAGTTTCACTTATTTTCGGAGTAAAATATTTTGTTGCCGTATTTCGTTAAGACACTTTTACAAATGCTTCATAATTTACTTACCTCAGTAAACAGCGGCTTTGTGTTTCACGTCGCCATGTATCTTGATGTGATAGTATGTGTTATCATATTATATGATCTGAATAAGCCTAAAATAATGCTTACCTATGGAATGTAATACGAAAATTGGGTTTATTATCTTTTTCACTTCCATTTTTACATGTTTTCATAACACAAGTCACCGTTTTTGCCGTGTTATTTTGTAAAATGTACCGATGAGAGCTCGACAATGGTCCGAACAAGAATGATGACATCACATTTTTTAGATTCATGCGAGGCTCTCGCAAGCCCAGCCGGTTCTGATGGAATGGTTCCAATGGGAGGGGGAAATAATATTTATCACTTAGGGCAGGTCCATCTATTTGTATGTCCATGGTTAAGATGGTTCTCAAGATATACTCACAGTGAGGTGAGGCTCCTTAGTCCTGTAAAGGAATCAGCTGCGATCCTTGATATCCTATTGTTACTAAGGTCAATCCTTTTTAGTCTGCGGAGACCAGAAAAAGCCTTGGGAGGTACCTCCGTCAGGACGTTTTGCTCCATGCGTCTGAAAAATAAATAAAATAATTATGGTACAAACGCCAGATATGGTTAAAGGTTCATCTAACATACTTTTTTTTACATTAACTCCACACAGAAGGCCCTGAGGAAAAAAAATTCCCTCAGGGCCTATGTCATCTGAAATGCTGTGTGGAGGGTATTTTTGAGGAGAGGGAGGAATGAACATTCAGGAGGAAACAGCCGAGCTATTGAATACAAGAACGAGTCGAAAAAGAGACCTGTTCTCATGTGACAAATGTCAACCGTGTACAAATGTTGGGTACACGTTTGGCGTATTTACCGACTATACACTGGTGCCGAAGGGATCAATGATGCTAGTTCCTCGGAACATCTTTCATTGTAATACCGGTAGAACAAGGACGCATTCCCGCCTAACGCCTGTGCTCTAAAAATTGGTCTCCGTTTGTTAAGTTAGTAGAATCTATCAAACTGTTTTTTTTTTTAGGTATTTTCGAGTTCCAGACCAAAGGTGGTCATCAGTTATGTACTATGAAAGTATCTGCAGGCCCTGTACAGGTACAGTACGCCCAGTTTTTGAGAGGCTAACTTAACTCTTGTTTCGTTGGAGCCCCCGTATCTGAGCTGGTCACTTAGAGTTACACCAAGCATATCAATGGAGGGCTTCCATTGAAGGAGACTAGACCTAATTTTGGCCGGATATCGTTTTATCACTGAGAAAATGTGAAGTACAGCATAAAATCCACTTCAATCATTTTACTCCATTCATAATTGTGTCAAGCGAGATAGGCCATGATCCATTGTAAGTATTGCACATCGCAGACAATACATGTTGCCAACTACTATATATAACCAAATACTTCTGATACTAGCAGTGGTTTTCAACCTGTGGTACGCGTACCCCTGGGGGTACGCGAAGCCAGATTGGGGGTACGAGGCTCAATATAGGATTTAAAACTCGGCCCAAAGTGAAATTGAGCAAATTTTCTAAAACTGCAAAGCAAGCTCAAGGGTTACATTGATTGTATTAACATAATTATGGTGTAACAGGAAATCGGGCTATTATTGCAACTACCGAAACATGAGAAACTTTATGGAGAATGTAAATTTTTTTTCGACGAAATAAAAAGATGTGAAAAAAAATTGTTTAATTTCGCATGTAGAATCGCCGATCAAAAATGCCTGAAGTCAAGTTACACTCTGTATTAATTATATTTGTTCGACATTATTGTTAAATACATGTAATAATTAGATTATTAAAAAAAGATAAATGAAACATGTCTTTCATTACACGTGTACACAAGATAGGTAGAGGGTAGGGGGTACAACAAATTTGTATTAAGAATCAAGGGGTACGCAGACTTAAAAAGGTTGAAAACCGCTGGATACTCGTATCTGCGCACAGTGGCGCCCCGTCTTTGATTCTACTTACATATCAAATGCAAAGCTTTCATTTCACAGTCTCTCTTGCAAGCTTTGTTTCTATTGTATGTGTATTATTAAAAAAGGACTAGGAATAACTCACAGTTCGGTGGTGTCATGAGGAAGTGACGAAGGCAGCTTGGCTAGAGCGCGCTCTCGGCAGTCAACAGCCCCATCGGTGCAGCGGCAGGTGGAAGGACAGGAGGCCTCAGAGGAACACTCCATCGTTGCCACTGGACCTGAAATACAACAAACGAACCGCATTTATGATTTCAATCAACATAAAAAATTTTGTATACATAATAAGTACGTAGTCAAGTCGAATATAACTCCTCGATCTGGTCCCTCATTTTAAAATATACTCAAATTCAATTGAAAAAATTCAACATAAATTTTAAACTCGGTATCCCATTGAAAACATAAACTATAATTATTTATTTATTTTATTCAAGTTCTCCATAAAACAGTAATGAGTTATACACTAAAAAATTATGGAGAAGATTACAATTTTTTTTTAAAGTGCATGGGGGCAGTTTAACTGTGTTGTGACATATGTCAAGAGATAGTTACTGAATTCTCTGTAGGTGATATTGAAGATGTCGATGCTCAATACACAGTCGTTAAGCAGTTGAGTCGCCCTGCTTGATGGTGAATTCTGATAGGCAGAAGTTCTCGTTTTTGGAGCATAAAAAGGAGGATTTTTAGGTTAGCGTGTGAATGAATAACTTTAACCCTTTAGGATTTTAAATATGTTTGCTGAGCGTTGTGTCGTCATATTTGCAATATTTAAGTTCATTTTCTACCTATTATTTATTCTACTCTTCATTTCTATCAATTTGGGAGGTGGGTGTGTTTACCATTCATTGGATAACCAACACCTCTGGCTTAGATCGCCCCAAGTGGTTCGTTACGTTCGACGACTTAGCAGCGGTTTCCGGGTTCATAAGGTGAGGTTTGCCCAGGTCTTAGCGGTGGATGTGTCTGCCCAGCAACTGGTAGGCTGGATCGGGAGAGACCGGTTGAGGGAGACTTTTTGACCTCTCCAGCCGAAATCTCGACCCATAGCCTTGCACCGCAGTTGGAGGGATGGATTCATATGTCTGTACTTCTAGACACACTGACCTCAACAACGACCACAAGGAGCCTCCAGACTGCATCTCCTGAGATGACACACGCCCTAAGGAAAATAATTTTCCTCATGACCTCCTCTGGAACTAACTAGAGGTACTAGTCAAACTGAAGACTCCAACTTGGAGAAACTCATAGTCACTGGCAAAGTTTTTGGCAGAAGAAGCAGAGGAAGGTCATTAATGCGTTGGAGTGACCAAGTATCACTGGCTTGTAGTACTAGGGTCTCCTTGGCTCTCCACACAACGCTGAACAGCGAAGAGTGTAGGAGCATTGTCCACCATGAAGATAAGGAACTCCAGTGAAAAATATTATGGTTTTAAAAAAATATGTTCATATAGACCAATAAACGTTGATTCTGAATATATACGTTTTATTTAATAATATTAAACGTACAGTTTAAAAAAAATATATAAAAAAGTGCATTTTTAATATTATCGTTGAAACACGCCGTCAAGTTGGTATTACTAAAATGTTTAGTGGTGACGTCACTGATCACTGAAAAGTCATTGTACGGGAATGTAGGTGTAACACAAGCCATCATATTAACAACATTTCATCTTATTAGTTTATTTACATACTGTTTACAGAGATTTAGTTGTTGTGTTTATTGAAACATTATTTAGGCCTAAATAATTCAGTTTCAAAAATAAAGATATATCTTATAAATTTATCTCTATTATTGAAAATATTCAAAAACTACTGTACAAAAAAATAGTAGTGCTACTTCTAGGGAAATTCCTTCGAACTCCAAATTACAAAATGGCGGCGAGTCGAACAGCTGATTGCACGATCTTATAGTAGATGACGTGATTGGTGACGTCACACAATCCACCATATGTAGATACGGTGGTTTTCAGGGGATCTTGATAAATTAAAATGTTAACACTTATTTTAACTCTAAGAATAAAAAATAAAATGCAGTTATTTAAGTAAGAAGGTCTTTATTCATTAAAAACGAGTGTGCTTTAGACCACACGACTGAAGTAAAACTTCACTAACTTATGCCGTCCATTAACATTATAACAATAATAGGAATAAAAATATCCCTATCCCCTCAACATCCACATCAACTCAACTCAACTCTCAACTCTTAACTCTTAACTCCTAGCTCTCAGCTCTCAGCTCTCAACTCAACTCAACTCAACTCAACTCATATCATTGATTAGCGTTTCACATTGATAAGCGTTTCATATTGATTAGCGTTTCACATTTTTTCGTAACGTGTCACATTTTTTCGTAACGCGTCACATTTTTTCGTAACGTTTCATATTTTTTCGTAACGTTTCATATTTTTTGGTAACGTATTGATCATTTTGCCCCCAAGTGCGAGCGTGCGTAAAGAAGTTTTACTTAAAAAAAACATTAAAAAATTAGACTGGAGTTCTCTGGAGTAGGGGTCACGATCCTCAGCGATAAGGAACTGACTTAAGAAGCATCATGTTAATACTTGGGGCCTAGGTGCACGAGTCATACTACCACCCAAAACATCTCATAACATCAGATCTCACCTTCGCAGACAGCAGCCGGTCCAGTCATCCTGTAGAGCGGCGATCCCCTGAGCGCGGTGGGGGACCCGCACCGCGCGCCACCACCAGCGAGGCGCGGGGCGGCGCGGAGAGCCGCGGCGAGGCAGCCTGCCGCGGGGCCGGAACAGCGAAGGGGGTTGTCCGCGAGGCGCAGAGACCGCAAGCGCGGTGCGGCGCTCAGCCCGTCCAGGTGGAGCGATGACAGATTGTTATTATTCAGAGTTCTGGAATAAAGAAACATGTATATTATTTACTGAGAAATTATACAAATTCAAATTTTAAAGTTATTTTTTTAAGTAAAACTTCTTTACGCACGCTTGACTTAGGAAGCTGGTGAATGCGTGACGAGAGCTTTACGAAAAGTGTTATCGGGCGAGGCGAACGGACGACGAGATTTCACATTTGAAAAAAGAATCTTTACTGAACCTGGTCAAAGTTAGCCATCTGGTCAAAGTTAGTAATCTACCTATTCTAGTTTATCCACCTAGTAAAAGTTAACCATCTAGCCAAAGTTTGCCATCTTGTCAAATTTAGCCACCTATTCAAAATTAGTCATCTAGTCAAGTTTAGCCACCTAATCAAAGTTAGCTACCTTTTATAGCCATCTAGTCACAGCAAGCAATCTAGCCAATGTTAGCCATCTAGTCAAAGTTAGCCACCTAGTCAAAATTAGTCATTTAGTCAAAGTTAGTCATCTAGTCAAGTTTAGCCACCTAGTCAAAGTTAGCCACCTATTATAGCCATCTATTCAATGCAAGCCATTTAGTCAATGTTAGCCATCTACTCAATGTTAGTCACCTAGTCAAAGTTAGTTATTTAGTCAAAGTTAGTCATCTAGTCAAATTTAACCACCCAGTAAAAGTTAGCCATCTATTTAAAGATAGCCACCTAGTCAAAGCTAGCCATCTAGTCAAAATATGTAATTTAGTCAAAGTCAGCCACCTGGTCAAAGTAAGCCATCTGGTCACTTTAATCATTTATGGACAAATAGTCCATCAACAATATAACAATAAAACGAATTAAAAAAAAAAGATGACAATGAAAGGAGAGTACCTATAAACGAAGAGCATTGACAAATTTTTATTTTAAAAATTTGATAATAAAATGGACGCAGCGGATTTTCGACAACGAAAATGGAACATACAAACAAATTTGCAGACAGAAGAAATGCCAAACGGTCGAATAAAAACAGGACTTAGCTAGACTCAATGAAATTTCAATTATAAATTGAAGATAAACTGAAAAGAAAATAAAAATATTTAAGAAAATTTTGATAGTTTTCAAAACCAAATTTAAAATATTTTCAGAAAGAAAGGTGTTTTGCTGCTCCTTTATAAAAATACAGAGTAGCGTGTCGGCCATCGCGATTGGTTGTCCAAATTAAATTTGGAACACGGAATTCGAAATTTGAACCGGCCAATGGCGGCGAGATTCAATTTGCGGCCTGACATGCGATACCCTACCCCCCCCCCCCCTCCATTTACCCGACACTGAGCGGTGGACGCTTTTCAAGGATGTGTCAATACAGTGATGAAATAATAATACCTTCTCTCTAAGCTCTAAGCTATTCAACTATCAGTGTATTTGGTGTACCACAAGGAAGTATTTTAGGACCTATTTTATTAAGGGGTTAAATAGGTGTAGAGGCTACGAAATAAAACATTTTTTCTTCATAAATTGGTAGTAGAACTATTCAAAAACATATTCTGAAAATTTAAAACCAAAATTCCACGCCGTTTAAAAGTTACAAGCGTTTGAGTGAGTGTCCCTCGGTCGAACTACTACTACTTTACTATCACTCTTATTTTCAAACGCATTTTTCTCGAAACTACTTTTATCGAATTTGTGTAACCTCTAGCTCCTACAGTTTTTGATCAATCGTTATCAAACTCAGCACAGAGTTTCTTTATATAAATACGCTCTATTTGAACCTCAATCCTAAACAATATCTTTATTTTAACTATGTTTTTATTGCAAAAAAACATACAAAAGAATGGTAAAGAATCATTATAAATTTTCGTAATCCTCAAAAAACTATTACTATCACTCTTATTTTCAAACGCATTTTTCTCGAAACTACTTTTATCGAATTTGTGTAACCTCTAGCTCCTACAGTTTTTGATCAATCGTTATCAAACTCAGCACAGAGTTTCTTTATATAAATACGCTCTATTTGAACCTCAATCCTAAACAATATTTTTTTTTTTTTTTTTTTTTTTTTAATTATTTTTTATTTTCATTAATATGTTTTAAATGTTGCTAAATGATAATTTTACATCTTAGGTTTTTTACTACTTTTCCATTTAAAGCATTTGCTTGTGTATGGAAAAGGAGTGTACATAAATGTGGTTATTACTTAGTACTTAAATAATTCATTTACATAAATATATGTGTGTTGTAATAGTATATAATAGTATATATTTAAAGAAAATAAAGGATATTACGGAAAACTATGTATATATGTATACATTTAAATAAAGGAAAGAATATTTTGGAAAACTAAGGATATTTGTAAGATAATTAAGTGGCATTAGTTTTTTTCTTCAGAATATTTTTAAAATGTCTCTTGACAGAGAGCAGTAATTGGGTTTTATCATTAATGCTTCTGATTTCTTCTGGTAGGCGATTGAAAAAAGTTCTTCCCTGGTAAGTGTAATGGTGTTGTGCAAAAGACGTATTTAGTTTTGGGCATATAAAAACATGTTTAAGTCGCGTTCTGTTTTCGTTTAAAAATTGATATTTATCTTTTTCTTTTATAATTTGAATTAATGAATTTTTAATATATAAATCTTTAAATGTAGGTACTTGGAATTCATCAAATAGGCGTTCTGTTGGGTAGTCCAAGGATTTTTTTAATATAATTTTAATAATTGTTCTTTGTACAATTTCTATTGGAACAAGGTTACATTTATATGCGGATCCCCAACTAATAATAGCGTATTGTAAAGTGGATTGAACTAAGGCATAGTAGATTAAATATAGATTTTTTATTGACAAAAAATTTCTAATTCTTAAAAATATGTATATTAATTTTCTAATTTTGTTTACTACTTGACATATTTGTTCCTTCCATTTCAGATTTTTATCAATAATTACTCCTAGATATTTTATTTTATTTGTGGTTTTTAATATTGTACAGTTTGATTTGCAGTAGTTTTGGCTGTGAATTTTAGTATTTTCATGTATGACAATGTTAAAATTTTTGGGAGCATCGTTTAAATGTATTGCAAATGGAATTACAAATGTCTTTTCACTATTTAGTGATAGTAAATTAGTGTCGAAAAAATTCTTAAGCGTGTTAATGTCTTCTATGGCCTTTAATTCTACATTTTCCCAAGTCTTTCCACTTATTATTAATACTGTATCGTCAGCGTATGATGTAATTTGACCATGTAAAGTTTGAAAAAAAATATCGTTTACATATATAGTAAATAGGATTGGTCCAAGCACTGTACCTTGGGGGATTCCAAAGCTTGAAAGCTCTTGATCGCTATTAACATGATTGATTTTTACCACTTGTGGGCGGTTTTTTAAGTAGTTGGTGATCCATTTAATCGCGTTGCCTTTTATGCCAATATTATTTAATTTTTTTAATAGCATCTCATGAGATATGCTATCGAATGCCTTTCTGAGGTCAATAAATATACCCGCACATTTTTTACCTTTATCTACTGTTTCGTAAATGTATGAAGTTACGTTAGCAATAGCATCTTGTGTGCTGAGTGATTTTATAAAACCAAACTGGTTTTTGTGTATTATTTTATTACTATCTAGGAAATTTACCAACTGTTATCTATCTTTATTTTAACTATGTTTTTATTGCAAAAAAACATACAAAAGAATGGTAAAGAATCATTATAAATTTTCGTAATCCTCAAAAAAATATTATTTTTCGATTTTTTTGTGAGGAGTGAGGTTCAAATAGATAATTTTTTAGAAAAATTGATTTCAGGTGAAAATTGTGACTTCCAGGAGTTACACAAATTGCCCAGCCGGTTTGCGACTTACAATGCGCGACAGCTAATATCTCCGTTATTTTTTGAGAAAAATATTTGAAAATTTTAGAATATAATCTTGAGTATATATGTAAAATGACCCCAAAGTATAAATAAAATATATATTTTCCTTATGCCTTATGTGTTAAAAAAATCATGAAAATCACTAAAAACAACACCTATTTCCCCTTTTAAATGTTAAATACTACTGACAAAATAATACATTCTCTCTAAGCTATCCAACTAACAGTTTATTTGGTGTGCCACAAGGAAGAATTTTAGGACCTCTTTTATTTAGTGTTAAATACTACTTAATATTAATGATCTTTGGAATAGTCTTCTTTTTTTATAAAAATATAGTTTGTTCTTAACGGGATGTTATTTATCGAGATCTCTACTATGCTGAAAAACTAAATAATATATTTTTAGTGTTAATACCGTACAAGATTCCCAACTGCTCTAAACCATGAGATTATGGCTTTTCCGATTGGGATATGTTTTGAGGCTAGGTAGTGGGGAAGGGAAATAGATGGAAAGAGGAAGGTTGGAAAGTACCTGACTATTCAGACCTGGTCATCAAACACGGCTAAATCCATATCAGCAACGTTTCAATTCTGAATGGTGGTCTTACACCAGAGCGATGTTGAGAGTATCTTCCACTCTGGAACGTGCCGCTAATACATTAAATATTATTTTAAATGAATTAATTGTGAAATATCAGAAATTAATCAAATTTTTTTTTTGCCCACGCCGGGATTTGATCCCGCGACCTTTGGATTGCGAGTCAAGAGATAGATAATTTCACTGGCTCCGGTTGTTAGAAATCTTGCTAAATATTACAAAAAATGACTAGAAAGCAGAAAATACTCGAAAGTACTCGAGAAGTGAGCTCTGCGTTAATAAATTTGCAAAGTTCTGCCCTAAATCGATAGATCAACGCAACCAGTTTCAGCTTGCAACGTCATTGCCATCACGGGCTAAGAAGCGTTGAATTATTTATAAAGAAATGCCATATTGTTTTGTTCCATACAATTATTATATTAAGGCGCGGTATACCCGCTCAAAAAGAAGCAGATGGAGAGATAGGTAAATAAGAATGTTAGAGAGAGCACGCTACTGTTAAAATTGATAATATTTTAGCGAAAATTGTGAAAATGTTTAATAAAACACTCGTTTAAAATAGCGCAAGAATCTCGTTGTCGGTTGTCTAAATCAACATTTAAAGAAACACTGTGGATTTTTGTCATACATGTAACTCATAAAATAACTGTTACAAATGTATTTATAATAATTTTCGGAGCATACTTTGCGATTTTTACCATCGAGGGATTTTCATGTAATTTGCGTTTCGACGTGGGGAATGTATAGATATTATCTTCAAGAATAACATATATTTTTATAAGAGCTTTAAAACTTAGTACTTAAAAATCACCAATCAAAAAAATCATGCTGCGTCCTCTAAAACATCGTGATCTTAGACATGTAGCAGGTACGATTGCGTTCTAAATTTAAAAACCATTCTAAATTCAAGTTTCGATTATGGAAATTGAACAAAAAGGTCGTTCTTTCGAAATCCGGACATTTCAAATTAAGTTAAATCCATCCGGATTATAATTCTAATACGAAAAAAAGAATAATTGATTGAGCGCTTTTGTTATTACCGTGAGGATCCACGTTTACGGTGCCGTGACGGCATAAAAACGGCAATTAACATACGTTCCTTATCACAATAATGCTGCAGCTCTTTCAAAAGATGAGATACACAATGTACGTAGATCTATTTTCTCCAAAGCAACAAAGGAATAATTTTCATGTATCTCTCTCACACACCGCACCGTGACGTCTTCATAGATCCCTACAATTTTTAAAGTATGGAATATACTTACTAGGATAATATTGAAGTGTAAGTTAATTCCAAAAATTCAATAATCTATCAGATACGTGCTATTACATCCTGAATAACACATTTAAAATAACGTGGAAAAATTCCGAAATTAGAAGAGAAATTTCAAGTTTGTACAACAGATAAACAACCCTCTTTGGCTATTTAAACAATATAGGTACAGTTTGTCTAATAAGAGTAGAAAACATATGAGGGCGCCACTGTTGTTCAAATGGCAATACTAAAAATATGTGAAATGTGAAGCTGTACAACCTACATTTTCGTAAAAAATTAAAAAGGCATATATAAAAGTGAAAAAAATGTTTTTCCATTGCAATATAGATACCCACTGATCTCAAAATTAGAATTGCATATAGGTATATTATACCTTTGCAATTTTGTGTTAACATAATTAAGAATAGTGTTTTTCTTTTAAAATATTACACGAACGTGTTATTGTTATTGCACTGTACGTAAAATCGACCACCATAAAACGGGCATCAGCCTAGCATGGTGGTCGAAAAATCCACAATAATGTAACCATAATATTTATGCAATGAATAACGAAAAAAATAACGATATTGTAATAAAATATAAACCACACTTTAGAAATTGCTCACATTTATTTAATACTACCTAGCATTGCCCGGGCTTTAGATCATGTCTCTAATTTTATATCTAAATATAGTTAACTCATTCAGATCTAAAAGTAATGTAACTAAACTGTGATTATTCCGTTTTACCTACTGTTAAAATAAAATGTATGATTAAATGAAAGCAAATCAATTTGTAAAACAGCATTTAATTAAATTTATGTCATAAGTTAAACCCTTAAGAGCGTTTAACCAGCCAGCGGCCGAAAATCCACATTTCGTCGAAAGATGTTCTTACGATCGTACAGGGCGGTTCCAATGAGATAGATTAATTACTCTCCGTACCAGCTTTTTAAAATTATAACTCAATTTAGATTTTATTTCATTCCAAATTTTCTTTAATTTATACCTACATCCAAAAATGCTGAAAGGCGTGTTGATAAAACTATTAAAATCATAAGTATTTATCATTTTTTTAATAATGTCTGATCAAAATAAAAACGTTAAAAAATCTGAAATATATTAGTCTGCAAGTGCACAAATAAATACACAAACGGACCAATTTTCGTCAAGAAACACATGTAAGCACATATTTTTTAATGATTTTATTTAAACTAAAATAAAAATGCTTCGTTTACCAGATAATGTATTGATTTATTTTACTGCATGATTATATGATTTGAAATGGGTGTTGCATAATACAAAATCATTTTTGAAAATTTAACAAATCTGCCAACGACCTATGGTATAACCTTATTATACTAAAAATAAACATTTTTCCTCAAAATTTAAAGAACAATCTTGGAAAAGAGTCAAACACTGATTCAAAAATGACATATTGCTGGTTTTATCTGGTTATACGCTTTTAACAACAGTGCTTCTTTTATTTTATTTTCTTTTCTTTTAGAACAAAAAAATGTTTTTAAAATGTGATTTACAGTGTTCTGTATTTTCAGTGTTATTGCGCTTTAAAATAATATTTGACAGTTAAATTTGTGATGCCAGTTTACAAAATTCGTAGTAACATTTTTTTATATTTTCTACTCTTAATTGACAGACTATGACCATACAATCTATACATATCTTTCCTTGAACTTTTGTCAGTTTCTATTACTAAGGTTTATACATATGTACACGCATGTTTATCAGTTGTATAACCTTCAATTAATGAAGACAATATTAGCGAAACGCAATTTAAAATCTGAAACAAAAAAATCAGAAGAAGATAATAATAATAATAATTGGACAATTTGTAGAGCGCCGTTTTTGTGAAAAATCACCTCAAGGGCGCTGTACAACTCATTATGAATTCCTAGGTTCTATTTAATTTTATTATTTACAGATCGATACAGATAGGTCACATCTAGGACTCAAACCCAGATAAACTAATTAAATATTAAAATTGGAGGTTTTACTTATTAAATTAAAATATATATTTATCCTAAACTTGCAGAAAATTCAAAAATTTTCGCATATTAATTTTTTTAAATGGATAAATTTATCCAAGACCCTATCTAAATAGCATTTAGTTCTGGATGAATCTTGCAATCATACAAGATAGCAGCCAATAAAAATATGCCTTAAGAAAATGAAGATAATGTTGGTAGCTCTTGGTAGAAGAATGATTCAGTTAAATATGACCGAATCGGATAGGGACGCAAGAGCTCAGTTGGTAGAGCACTGACCCGGAAAGTCATAGGTCCTGGGTTCGAGTCGTAGATGTGACCGTATCTTTTTCTGATTATTAAGTACAATCAGGTTTTACACGTGGTTAAAAATAAAAATATATAATGTTTAACCTTTTCACAGTGTTTTACTAATGTAAGGTTGTTAAAATAAAATAATAAAATTAGATGAAATACTCACAGAATTTCTAAATCCCTGAAGACTTTCAACAGCTGATCGTCGACGCAATTCAACCTGTTATTGTCTAGTTGCAAATTCTTCAATGAGTTCAACCCCCGAAGCACCTTTTTGTTGATGGCTGTCAACTGGTTGTGACTCAGATCCCTGGAAAAAGAAATATACATGTTAATATAATGTAACTAATAAATAAATTGTTTCTCTCTGTCCTTTGTGTCCTTTCCCATTAGTCCCGTTCCCTTTCCGTCTCCCCTTTCTCTCCCGCATCCCCTCCTCCTCTGGCGTTCCCATTCCGCCTCCTCCGCCTTCCCTCTCCACTCCCCCCCTTCCCCCGTCCCTCGAAACCTCCTCCCGAGCTCCACTCCCCCCTCCCAGGTTTCCCTCTCCCTCCCGGGTTCCCCTCCTCACCCTCCAGCGAACCCCGTACTCGAGTTCCCCTACCCCCTCCCCCTCCCGCATTCCATACAATCAGTCCCGGTACATTCTGTTTTCAAACAGCGCGCGTGCCACCTATTATATTTTTTATACAAATTTCATAATGACAGAGCTTACCAGTAGCTTTATACAAACCTTGTCTTGACAATAACTAACAAAAAAAAATTATCCAATTTGGTGCAGTCGTTCGGAAGTTAGGCACGTAAATACATTTTGGCAATTCATTTTTATTTATATACTAGCTGACCCGACGAACTTCGTACCGCCTCAGAATCAATAACTGTTGAATTAAATTCAGTTTTTTTATTAAGTTAAAAATTACACAATAAAGCTATCATCAATGGGCAACTATCAGTGTTTTGTTTTTGTCAATATCAGAGATGGCATTGTGTACGGATTTATATTTTTTGTGATTTTCTTATTTTTCCACTTACTTACGGGAATTTTGGATATTTGGGTATAGGTGCCACCGCCCCCGGAACCATTTATTGGATAACCAACACCTCTGTCATACGTCATCCATAGGTCACCCGAAGTGGTTCGCTTTGTTTGGTTATTTAGCAGGGGTGTCCGGATTTATGGGGTGAAGTCTGTCCGGGTCTTGGCGGCGGATGCTTCTGCCCACCGCTTCGTGATGGGCCGGATCGAGAGAGACTTTTGACTTTTCCAGCAGGACTCTCTCGACCCATCGCCTTGCACCGCAGTTGGAGGGATGGATTCATACTTCCGTCACTTCCGGACACACTGACCCCGGATTCCTACCCACTCCTCATACTTTTTTCCTTCTCAGAACTTCATATCCTTCCCTTCCTTAAAAATACCCTCCACACAGCTTCCCCTAAGATGACATAGGTCCTGAGGAAAATAATTTTCTTCGGGGCCTCATGTGTGAGCTGATGTAAAAAAAAAATGCTTTTCATTTTCTTTATACGTGTGAGGGTTTTTTATTATAATTATTGTATCTTTCCCTTCGATGGGTGCAGACTTACGTTCACCGCTTGTCTCATTTTCGGCTATTGATACTTAATGTGTAAGAAAGAGGGACAGCATTTCACGATTAAGAACAAATGCAAAACAATTAGCGCATTGACATTTGACGTTTTTGAAATTTTGGAATTCACACACAGTTCAATATTATAGGTACTTATCACAAAATGCCCGCAGCTCTATCAAATATGAGAATTCGTTCCATACAAAATGTATGGGGAAAAGAATTTTCTTAATAACTATATTTTTCGTTCATTTTTGTGATGTTTTAATAGTTATAATCCTTTCCGGGGCGGAGACAAATCCAACAACTAAACCGACTTTGTTTTTTATATTAAGATATAATATATAGATAGTTAGAAGACAAGATATTCCAATAAAAATTGAATACTTTATTTGCGTTTTGATAACTGCTTGTTACAAAAAACCGCTAAATTACTTTTATTCGTTGTATTCACAAGAACAGCGCTATAAAAAAACTATCCAATTACCTTCATTAAAACTTGTAATACAACGCCCTCTGTGATCAGAAGTAATAAATTCCTTACCCTACCATTATAGCATAACAAAAGTCAGTGTAGACCAAAGCTAAAAGAAATAAAAGGAAAAATCGAATTAATAAAGCATGTCAACCGTTGAAAATGTGAAAAGGATGTAAAACCGCCAGAACCTTAAAAAACATTATTTTTATTAATGTGTGGCAATTCATTTGTCCCCCCTGTGTACTTGTTACGCGGCGCGTGTTACAAAAGACAATTTTTCTAAGCGGAAATTCTTTCATAGTACAGTCATGATCGTAAGTTAGGCGAAACAAAACGATAAAATAAACGAGTGTGTTTTAGACCACAAAAGAAGTAAAACTTCACTAATTTATAAAATAACATAAGACATTGGGGTGACATATGACCATGGGGTGACCTATAACCTTGGGGTGACCTACGACCTTGGGGTGACCTACGACCTTGGGGTGACCTACGACCTTGGGGTGACCTACGACCTTGGGGTGATTTACTACTGTGGGGTGACCTATGGCCTTGGGGTGACCTACGACCTTGGGGCGACCTACGACCTTGGGATGACCTACGACCTTGGGTTAGTATCTACGCCTTACCTTAGTTGTGCAGTATGTACGCCTCGCCCGATCACCGTTCGCATCGATCACCGTTTGCATCGATTACCGTTCGCATCACACTTTTCGTAACGCATTCCCCATCTTATCCGCCAAGTCGAGCGTGCGTTAAGAAGTTTTACTTCAAAAATACATTTGAATTAATAATTTGGGAGTCATTGAGTACCGCCGCCAAATTTATTGGATACCCTATGTGGTTCATGGGGTGATGTTTGTCTAGGTCTTGGCGGCGAAATCATTTGCCAAACGGGCCGGTAACGGGAGAGATTGGTTGAGAGAGACCTAACCCAGACCTCTTAGGCAGGACTCTCTCGGAAAGTCGCCTTGCGCCGCAGTGGGAGGGATAAATTGATGATATATATTTCTAGAAAGACCCTCCACACAGCATTCCCAAATTTCACATAGGATCTGAGGGGAATTATTTTCCTTAATGCCTCCTGTATGGGGCTAAAGTAAAAAAAGTAACAGATCTGAACAGCCAGATAATTTCGCATCTTCCTCTTCCCAATCTCCTTCCCACACACACTTCCTTCACTCTCTCCAAAATACAATGATAGAATGAGGAATTCCTTAGATTCATGACTCTAGAATTATGTTAATGCAGTAACAAATAAAAATTGTGGATAAAGATTTTTTTTTTAATATTTTGGATGGGTTGTTTCAAAAAATTTTAACAATTCATCAAATATTTAATTTTCACGTCCTGTGTAAGTTCCATTCAAGTTCTGTGATTATTTCAGTTTTGTGAATAAACTGGCCTATAATTATACAACAGAACTTGAATAAAACTTACAGGGTGTAGGAAACAATTTCATGACGTCAGAGCTCACTATTATATAAAGAAACCATCACGACCATGCGCACATCAAATCCCCAAAGTTTCATCGCAATCGAATGAATGGCTAGCAACGCATAATTTCATGATGCCAGAACTCACTATTATATATAGAAACCATGACGGGCATGTGCACATCAAATCTCCAAAGTTTCATCGCAATTGAATGAATGGCTAGCAACACATACTTTCATGATGCCAGAACTCATTATTATATATAGAAACCATGACGGGCATGTGCACATCAAATCCCAAAAGTTTCATCGCAATCGGATGAATGGTTTAGCAACTCATAGACACTTCACATACATATATACACACCCAGAAGCAAGCATATTTTGATTTTACATACATAGAGATAGATTATCAATTTTTTTATGTTAATTTGCGACGTCTGCTGACTTTTCTACAAGTTTAGTCTTCAATGATTCAATTTTGTTTTACTTTCTCGTGAGGTAAGGTAAAAAATAACAAATCTTGTGAAAAATGCGGATTTTTAAGGCTCCAATTCTTCACCCACTGTAAGAAAAGCGAGTACCTAATTCTGATTATTAAATTCAAACCAAGGTTCCAGGGAGAAATCATGATATAACTGAAGGGATGCAGCAACATTATATGTTTCTGATGATGATTTGTTGTTTATATTTATATTAGCAGAAGTCTCCGGCGATGCCCGAACTTTACACAGAGTTTTCGAAATCGAATGTAGACAGTGACCTTACTTTTGTTTTGAAGGTCACATGTGCAAAAATTTTATTAACCTCGGCATAAAACTGTAGATTTGCATACAAATCAAATACACACCTTACGCTTGTCAGGCCGCTCGTCCACCACATACAGACATTCCTTTTTATGTATTATATATTTCAACCAATTTACACAAAACCTTGACGAATTATTTGCCTAAACCTTTCTCATGAATCACTCTATCTATTGGTGAAAACCGCATGAAAATCCGTTCAGTAGCTTTTGAGATTATCGCGAACAGACAAACAGACGCGGCGGAGGACTTTAATTTATAATATGTAGAGATGTAGAGATTTGATACGTTCGAATGTACAATCTGTTTTCTTATGGTTATCAATGTGTTGATAATTTTTAATTTATGTAGTTTTGCTTTTTATATAATTTCTCGTTTTATATCATTTTTCGTTTTATATAATTTTTAGCTTCATATTCCTTTCTTATAATAATATTAATTTATTTCTGAATGTATGCAGAGCTAGTGCAAAGCAATACATTTCATATTTCGAAAGAGCGAAAGATAAATTTAATTGTTTCTTACTAGTGAGTTCCCGGTGCTATGCCACTTAAAAAATAAATTGTTTCCCCTCTCGCGTTCCCACTCCGCCTTCTAAGCTTTCCCTCTCCTCACTCCCCTCGCTCGCTTCCCCCGTCCCGCGAACCCTCCTCCCGAGTTCCCCTCCCCCATTTGAATTCCCCCCCCCCTCTCGCATTCTATACATTCAGTCCTGGTACATTCAGCTCGCGTGCCACCTATTGCAATTTTTTAATACAAATTTCATAACAGCCAGAGCTCGCCAGTATATATAGAAAGGTTCCATGCCAACTCAGAATGGAATCAACTAAGAAACACCTCAGAAAGGTCATTAAAAGCTTTGAAAAAATAATTTTAAAATAGCCGGGAACCGTAACCTAACTTAACTTATTTAATCAATTTTTTAAAAAAAATTTTTTCATCACTCTTAATGACCTTTCTGGGGTGCTTCTGAGTTGGTTTCATTCTGAGTTGTCCGGTCACCATATAGAAACCATCACGGGCATGCGCACATCAAATCCCCAAAGTTTCATCGCAATCGGATGAATGGTTTAGCAACGCATAGACATCTCATATATCCCCAAAAATATTTTGATTTTTATATATACGTGGTTAAAACTAAGAAATCTAATAATTTTCAAATCTTTATAAATAACTCGTCCTCTATAAAATTTTCATCATAATACGACAGAAGCAAAAAATGATTTTTAACGTTGTTTTTAGCGGTTTATGATATTTTTAACATTTTAAAATTCTTTTGATCTTTAGAAGTCTTTGAGGTTTTGGTTTAATTTTTGAGGTTGCTTAGGAAAATCGTTGAAAGATTAGCAAGGGAAATCATCAAAGCCTTTTACCGCTTATGAAAGCCTTTTCTTTTAAGGAAATTATTATTATATCGACGATTATTATATTTTGACGAGCTCAGTGGACGGGAGGCCAGCTCCTTGGCTCCTTACCAAGAGATCGTATGACTCGCATGCACAGATTTTTAGTACCCGCTCAAAAAGAAGAAGGAGAGATATGTAAATATGAATGTTAGAGGGAGCGCGCTAATATTAAAAACGATAATATTTAAGCGAAAATTGTGAAAATGTTTAATAAAGCACAACTCGTTTAAAAAGAGCAAAAATGTCTTGGGGATTGTCTGAAGCAGCATTTAAAGAAACAAACTGTGATTTTTTTCACCCAACTGCTCTTAACCGTCTGTCTGAAGCCAATGAGACTATGACACCCAAAATTATTGGTTAATGTTGTGAGGCTGAAGATAGTGGGAATGGGAAGGAGATGTACCCATACCCGCCTCCCATCCGTATTGTTATTTTGTGATATCTTCTCTCGGCATTCTTCGGCTTTTTGTTATTTTCTTACCTTTTTGCTAACATTATACCGCCAGCGAAAATAATAAAGTGAAACAAAAAGACTAAATAATCAGAAAGTGTAAAAAAAATTGTTAAACGTTTTTTTGTTGAAATTGTCGAAATTGTCGAAATTGTCGATAGTTTTTTTTTTTTTTTTGAAAACATTTTTTTTGTTGAAATTGTCGATAGTTATAAGTCTTAGTTGTGGTGACTAGCTGTAATAAGTATTAGATGTGCCTTAGTTACTAGATATGAGTCTCAACAGTTATCTGCTAGCTTAAGTCTTAGTTGTACGTAACCAGTTATAAATTTTAGTCGTAAGTCACTAGCTATAAGTCTTAGTAGACTTACTTAAATAACTTGTTATAATTCTCGGCAGATAGTTGTTAGCTGTAAGTCGTAGTTGTAAGGATCAATTTGGAAGGCAAGTTTTTGTACCGCTGCCCCGGGGACCATTTGTTGGATAACCAACACCTCTGCCATAGGTCACCCCAAGTGGTTAGCTACGTTTGGTGAATTAGCAGGGGTTGAGGAGGTCCTTTTTACTTCTCCAGCCGTACTCTTCAGCCGTTCCCGAGGGATGGATACATTCATCCGTCACTCTTGGATACATTGACCACCAGATTCCTACCCACCCCTAAAACCCCTTTCTTTTCCAGAACTTCCTCTCCTTCCTTTTCTCCACACCCCATCCCCAAAGATGACAAATGCCCTAAGGGGAATTATTTTCCTCAAGGCGTCCTGTGTGGAGCGAATGTAAAAAAAAGTAACTATTTATAAATCTTAGTTGCAAATCACTAGTCATTATAAGTCTTAAGCGTACCTAAATTCACTTATTATAAGTCCCAGTAGTTAGTTGCTAGCTATAAATGACTAGTTATAAATAACAGTTGTAAGTCACTAGCTATTATAAGTCTTAAGCATACCTTAAGTCACTAGTTACAAGTCACAGTAGTTAGTTGCTATCTATAAGTCTGAGTTGTAATAACTAGTCTTAAATCTTACTTGTAATAACTAGTCGTAAATCTTAGTTGGTTGTAAGTCACTAATAATAAATCTTAGCTTTAAGTTATTAGTTATACCGAAGTCTAGGTGAAATATTGGTAAAATAAATTTATTTCGTTGAGTTAAAATTGAGGTGATTTTCCCACGAAAACGGCGCTATAGAAGAAGATTTTGTAGATACCAACAATACATTTTTTTATATGTTTTATTCAGTAAAAAAAAATTCATTGGAAATTTTTTTTTACACTTTCTGATTATATGGTCTTTTTATTTCACAGTTTTATTTTCGCTAGCGGCATAATGTTAGCAAAAAGTCAAGAAAAAAACAAAAAGCCGAAGAATGACGAGAGAAGATATCACAAAAGAACAATAGGGACCTTTGTAACTACGAACCTTTAATTGTTGGACGTTTTATTTCATATTTAGGGAGGGAATAACCAGACGAAACCGGAATTTTGTCATTTTAAAATTAAATTTTAGCCGTATTGACTCTTTTACACTCAAAATTATAAATTGATTTCGAAAGATTGTTCTTTTATCTTGTAAAGTGTTTTAAAATTATGAGAAAATGTATTTATTTTTAGCATAATAAGGTTATACCGTAGGTCATTGGCAGATTAGTTAAATTTTCATACAAAATTTTGTATTGTACAACACACATTTCAAATCATATAATCATGCAGTAAAATAAATCAATAAATTATCTTGAAAAGATATATTTCAGAATTTTAATTTTAGTTTAATTAAAATCATTAAAAAAAGATCCGCGCAGGTATTTTGTGATGAAAATACTTCAATTTGTCTATTTATTTACGGTCTTACAAACTAATATATTAAGAATTTTTTTACATTCTTATTTTGCTTTATTATTGAAAAATTATGAATAATTGTGATCAAAATATAATTACAAAAAGTGCCTAATATTAATAGTTTTATCATCACGCCTTTCAGCATTTTTGGATGTAGGTAAAAACCAGTGATTCTTAACGGGGGCGTTTTGGAGGTCTAGGGGGGCGTTTTTATTTTTTTTGTATTTAGGGGGCGCTGCAGAAGTTCGAATGTGCATTTTCTCGAAATAGAAAATAAGCTCATTCACGAGGTATGCACATTGACACACTTTCTTAAGGTACAACAATTTGACAATTTCTCTTAAATACACTTTCATGCACAAAAATTTAAACGTAATTCTCAATGTCGATCTAATAATAATTGTTTTATTAAAACTTCCCCCCATTTTTTATTTGTAGTAGGAAATCCATTGCTGCGTAAATGGACGATTTTTTTTATTTAGTTTCGGCAGGGGGGGGGGGGGGGCGCTGGATAATTTTACTGCTGCAAATGGGGCGATTTTATCAATATGGTTAAGAAACACTGGTATAAACTAAAGCAAATTTTGATGAAATAAAATCGATATTGAGTTATAATTTATAAAAGCTGGTACGGAGAATAATTAATCTTTCTCATATTTTTGTCGTCGAATTCCAGTGCACCTTTTCCTATACATTTGGTCATCTTATCAGTATTTGTTTTTTCTTTTTCGGAGTCGGTAGATGTCGCTTTCTTTTGTATTTTCTTTTGCCTGTTCATTTTGGAGTGGTTTAAAGATTGGATATTGATTTGTCCAAAATTTTTTTTTTTTGGATTTCGTAGGATTCGATCCTTGTTCCGCTAAATATCTGACTACACCAAAGGAGACTTGCGTGGGACTGTGCATTTATCGTATTTTATTGGAACCGTGAATTGGTAAATTAAATAAATATTTTATTCCTATCTCATTCTCCCGCAGGCTAAATCCTATAGATGTATGTGTTTGTCTCTTTTCAGTGTCGCTTGTCTCCGTTTCATCGAGTCCTAAATCACAACGGTGCTAAGGAAGTTTCATTTCCAAATCAACATGTAAATTTTCAAATGTCTTTTAAAAATTGGGCTTGATTGAGTAATGAACCTTTCTCCCCAGGGATTGACTAAAATAAGTAAACACCGCTAAAGGCGCTAACACCTAAGCCAAATTCAAATTGGATTGGATCGAAAATTATTTCGTATTTTCGGCATTCAGTCCTCCATTAAACAAATTATGTTCCAAGCCGCGCTAAGCTCGAAATTCCAACCAAGCCGGGCTTAAAATCAACTGACAAACCAAACATAATAATATTAATATTATATTTTTCACTTGAATTCCTTTTTCCTAAAAGGCGTCCTTCTTTACTACCGAGTTCAATAAAAAAAACACAAAGGAGCAAAAAAAAAACAAAAGCGAAGAAATGCGAAAGTTACCTACCGCGGCGTCACCTAGCTCCTGGCGAGCAATTGTTTTTTTAGCGCCAAAAAAAGCGCGCGAAATCTCCCTCCGCCTTCTGGCGACAATGGCCGCCTTTCGCGCCAAAAGCGACACCTGGCGGCGACAGGACAACTCCGTCGATAAGGTGTTTGGAAAAGCGAAATTAAAACGTTTCACTTATAAAAAAAGAACAACCATTTGTTTATCTACTACTATCTACTACTACATCTACTACTATCTACTATCTACTACTTCACTATATAAAGAGGTAATATTTGTTTGTTTGTTTGTGTGTTTGTTTGCATCGAATAGGCTCCGAAACTACAGAACTGATTTGAAAAATTCTTACGCTGTTGGGAAGCTACACTACGCAGCATATATAATATAGCCTATGTCACAGCTACGCAGTGACATAGGCTATATTATATATTTTTTTTAAATAGGCATCCTTACTAAAACTTCAATAATGTAACCCAGGGTGTAAAAAAATTACCTAAAATATTCTTTAAATCGGGTGCGCTGCGAAAACTATTGATGATAGAATAAAATAATGTACTACTACTTTATAGAACACATCATTATTTACAAAAAAGGTCGCGACAGCATATGTCTAACTATTATGGTTATGCCACAATAAGTATTCTTTTATTTAAAAAATTTAATTTAAATGTCGCCGCTGAAAAGGCTCTTTATTTTAGCTTGGTTTTAATCCTTATCAAAATAAATTACTTCATATTCAAGACAGCTTCAATACCTTTATTTAACTTTTTGAATTTTTCAATTCGGATATTTAATTAGAAAGATATCACGAGTTTAAAATTGTTAGCATTAGAAAAAAGTTTCGGCTACGGGCCGGGCGGGAGAGGAGTCAAGAAATGCAGTGCCAGGGGGGGTTGGCGGGACGGGGGAGCGGGAGAGCGGTGGTGGGGAAGGTGGAAGTGGAACGCTGGAGGGGAACGCACGGGAAAGGACATGTAAGGAGTAACATTTTATTTATTTGAATATGGCATATATTATAAAAGAAAGTCCAAAAAAACGTGCAGCTCGCAAAAACTCAGAAACGAGTCCCGGTTCGATCAAGCGAGTTATATGGTGTGGTAGATCTCTATCCCCCCTAAGAAATAAGGGTATCCGTTTTTACTTAAAGGGCGTGCTTTTAAAGATATAAGGGCTGAAAGTTTCGCCCTCTTGAAATTTCTAGAACAGTCTTCCGGAAAGTTCTAGAAGGTTCCATAGAGCTGTAGAAAGTTGTGGAAGGAGTGGCGGAGTATGTCGTGGAATGATCAGGAATAGGGAATCGGGAACATCATTGTGCAACATTCCAGAACACTATCTTATTGTCCTGAGCGAAGCCGGGTAACCCAGCTAGTAACCTATAAATTGCATCCAACATAAATTTTTACGAAACATGAATTATAGATTAGCAATTCCTATTGAAAATATTAGCTACATGTCACTTTTGAAAATTATGGGCCTTTGCCACATTAAAAGAAAGAAGAATATGTACTGATCTATTTTTTCTCTATAAAATTGTTAATAACATGTTCGACTCCCCTGATCTCCTTAGGCTGATTAACTTTCATGTGCCTAGTAGAACGGTCCGTCAGAAGGTACTTACCATTGTAACAATTCAGGTACCAATGCAGAAATGAACTCAATAATGAACCGACTGCACAGTGCAGGGAATAAATATTACATGAACACCAACGGTACTGAATGTCTATCAACCTATAAAACATTGTCATTAAATCTGTAAGTATGTCTATCTTGATAGCTTTGAAATGTTTATAAATTTTCAATATGTATCGAAATTTATATGAATCCTATATTTTACTCTGTTTGTCGTTTTTAAGTTGAAATATTTATACTTGGTACTTATTTTAATTGTTATATCCCTTTAATTCTTTGATCATATCAAATTATTTTTAATTTTATCATATGTAAAAGCCCTAATTGGGCGTGTACAAATAAGTAAATAAATAAATAAGATAAAATATTCGTGTACAAAACATAGATTATGATTACCTAGTGGATAAAATGTTCCTGTTAAAACTTTCAGAAAGAAGAATTAACAGAGATTTAATATTATTATTAGTGTCCAACCGAAACAGAACTTCCTACCTAAACCGAATCTTCGGTATCTGTCTCAGTTTCGGCCGAAACCGAAACCGAAACTTTTTTAGACTTGTTAAAAATCTATTGTTTACTGAAGTTTCAATACTTTATCTTTGGGATATTATGTATAAGGATATTTTGTCTGGGGCCGGTGATGGGCTTATAGGCAATGGGCTTCAAGTTGGGGTATGTTGTGAGGCTGAAGGTACTGGGGAAAGGAAGGAGATGGGAAAAGGAAGGTGGGGAAGTATCTGGCTATTCTGATTCTGGCTTTACAATTTCGGAAGCGCAAATGGGTACCGCCGCCCCGGGAACCATTTATTGAATATCCAACACTGCTGCCATAGGTCCCCCCAAGTGGATCGCTACGTTTGGTGACTTAGCGGGATGCCCAGCTCATAGGGTGAGGTTTGTCTGAATCTGGCAGCGGATAATATTCTTTTTACAAAAAATGAAAACCGATGTAGTAATAGGTTAAATAATGTATTTGAATTTCCACCGTGTAAAACTAGGCTTGCGCAAAGATATGCATATTTTATTGCACCAAAAATGTATAATGCTCTCTATAAGACTACAGAAATTGAATGTAAAAATATATCCTCCTTCAGCAAATATAAAAATGTAATAAAGTCTTGGATGAATACCATTGATACAAACATTTACTTGCTACAACATCTGACCTGATGTAACTTAACAAATTTTAATCTTTATTAGGGTATCTTTAAAATGATTTGCCTGTACATAGGTTTACGTTTACGTTCATGCCAACTTCAATCCTCACCAAGTTTGAATCTCCCTACCTATGCTGGAAACGGGAAGACAGCATTAAAAAATAGCTAAATTTTACTGATATCATGGTCAAAATGTACCCCCTTCGCGCATTCCATATTTTTTTTTTTTTTATGGCGATTTAATATAATAAGGAACTCCAGTGAAAAATATTATGGCTTTAAAAAAATATGTTCATATAGACCAGTGTTTCTTAACCCAATTGAAAGAATCGCCCACTTTACCACAGTAAAATTATCCATATCCAGCGCCCCCCCCCCCCCCCATCTTGTTTGAATTGTAATTCAGTAAACACTAATTTTATTTTTTG
This sequence comes from Limnephilus lunatus, assembly GCA_917563855.2. NCBI lineage: Eukaryota > Metazoa > Arthropoda > Insecta > Trichoptera > Limnephilidae > Limnephilus > Limnephilus lunatus. The sequence continues at coordinate 23,296,069 of OU830595.1, read as the reverse complement.
TTTATTTAATTTTATGCTTTTTAATAAAACACAGAAAATTTTTAAAGAATCCAAATTCAAAAATACGTTTCTAATTTTCTCTATAAAAATCAAAATTTTCTCTGAAATCATAAGATTTGTAGGTACTTACGCACAAAGGAGTCCCTGAAAAAATAATTTCCCTCATGGCTTATTTCTTCTAAGGTGACGCTGTATGGGAGGTCTTTTTTTAAGAAAAGGAATGAGAGGAAGTTCTAAAAAGGAAAAATTATGAGGGAGGGGTAGAAACCTGGGGGACAGTACGTCCAGGTCCAGCATTGACGGACATATGAATTCATCCCTCCAACTAAGGTGTAAAGCAATGGGTCGAAAAAGTCCGGCTGTAAAGGCCTCTCTCAACAAGTCTCTCTCGATCCGGCCCGCAACGCAGTCGGACTCATCCGCCGCCAAGGCATACACAAACCTCACCCTGCGAACCCGGGCATCCCTGCTAAGTCACCAAACGTGGCAAACCACTTGGGGTCGTCGATCTCAAAGGTGTTGGTTGAATGCCATCAACAGATGTTCAGTATACAAACTAGACAATATTTTTTTATAAAACGAAAAACATACAGACGTAAGAGTATTTCATTTTAAAACAGTAAAAAATATCTCAAAAATTGGTCCAGTTTTGTAGGAGAAAAAGGGGAAAACAAAACCTCGATTTTGATGATTTTATTTAGGTATTATCAGTAAGAGCGACAGTGACAACAATAATTCGGTAAAATACCTATTGTTCAAATTTCATGGCGGCCAGGTTTCTTCTTAAGGCCCGGCTTCCCGCATTTCTACAGATTTATTACACACTAGCTTTTGCCCCCGGCTTCGCTGCATATTCGTACAATAATCGTACTTTGAAAGTTGAATTGTCAGAAAATTATTTTACATGATACATGAAAATTCAAATTTACATTTAAGGATCTTTATTTTATGAGAATTACAAAAGATACTAGTGTAAATATATTACAATAGATACTAGTGGGAATATAATTACATAAAAGTGATATTTCTTTTTAATATTAACATGTGTATTAAAATGCAAGAAATCCGTTTAAAATGTCGGTTTATTTTTAGGTAATTTTTTTGGAAATAAAGAAAACTTTGCCATTTTTATTATTTTTTATTTTATGCACAAGGAAAAAGTAAGGTGACAGTTTTATTCCAAATTCATTATGTAAAAGGACCGTATCTTTCAAATTTTGATTTTTTGTAAATTTCTCTACATTTTCATCGAAAATGTTTTGGTAAGAATTTTTTTTCTCTAATCTTAAAATATGGTAAATTTTTAAGAACTCAAGTGAATTTCAAATACACAAGTCTAAAAATTAATTTTATCTAGTTTTTATAAATGGTATTTGTTATTACGACCCCTTAAAAAATAAGAAATATATAGGACATTCAAAATACTTTCACAATATTCTTAAAATTTCGTTCAGACATCATTAACAAAACAGTCGTACACATGAGATAAACTACCCTCTCAGGCTGTGTAAGCAATGTATATTTCTTTCCATGAACAATTTTTTAATTAGTAATGTTTTCACGTCCGCGGCCGTTTATCAATGGAATAAATTTTTAACGAGTTTTTTTCACGGGGAAAAAAATCGCAAAATATGCTCCGAAAATTATTATAAACACATTTTTTTCAGTTATTTTATAAGTTATATGTATGAAAAAATTCACAGTGTTTCTTCAAATATTATTTTAGACAATCCCCACGAGATTTTTACTCTATTTTAAACGAATCTTGTTTTATTAAACATTTTTACAATTTTCGCTTAAATGTTACATATATTTTAATATTAGAGTGCTCTTTCCAACATTCGTATTTACATATCTCTCCATCTTCTTATTTTTGAGCGGGTATACGGCGCCTTAAGACTCCTTTTTAGCAGCTGCCATATATTTAGAGTTTATATCGCCTTGTAATAACTGAGTTAGGGTTTCGCCACAAGTTGAGGCTAGCAATATAAAAGTTTCTATCTCGTTGGGACAGGTTCCCTAAGGACTTTGAAAATACACAACACTGCGAATTCTGGAAGAAATTTATTGTTAGGAACGTGTTACGAATTGTGTTTTCTACAAGTTGCTACTTGTGGATTCTCTCAATATCGGCTTGGCATGAAAGCCCAAAATCGATAATATAACTTTAGTAACAATAATAATAATATTTGGACGATGTATATAGCGCCGTTTTTGTGAAAAATCACCTCAAGGACGCTGTATAAACTTATAATACAAGTCTATAATCTAGAAAAACTACAAGCTAGACAAACAATTAAAAACAACTTACGGCTAAAAATTGCACACACCGCGCACCGGTTCATTGATCACCGATACGAAAATATATGTACAATGTTTTGACCAATGAACGCGATGCTGCCTAAAAATGAATGAATACAGGACCATACTTACCTGGGAGGTCGCTTGAAATTAATACTGTTTATTGTCTATTTAAAGAAATTTAGATAGATTTCGCACGCAGACGACATAATCGTGAACACATGTTATTTAATGCTGAAAAATATTTTAATATTAATATGTAATATATTCTTTAATGAGTGTATTTTGTAAAGTAAAAGCAACGTTTAATGGTGAGCGGTGCAGTAGTACAAGGATTTGACTTTATCGATGGTATATCGATTATTTATCAACACCCCTTGGGGTCAAGCACAAATATATCAATAACTTTACAATATCGATAGACGGAACTTCCGATGATTTTATATTGATATACCGACCACCGTTTCACTGTTGACAGAAAGATAAGAAATATGAATTGGCAGTCTCGCATTAACTTTTTGACACTAAACGGGAGTTAGTTAGTAAATGAGGTCTCTAGTCATATTTCAACCATTTTCCTTACTCAAAACTCGAACAGAATAATTTGATAGTGTCTTAGATGAATAATTATTTCAGTCTATGGATCGCGTTTACGACTTCTTTCAATTCTAAGAGCTTCGTTAGTTCAGACATCGATTGCTTTCTTCATTATCTCAAAACTTGTTGTTAATTTGGAGATGTCTGACTAATCAACTGGACGATCGATATGTATATCAAATTTAGGATTGGCCTCAAAGGCGTGAGTATAAGAAGAATTGTTACAATTATATATTATGATAGATATTGTTTTGTAAATGTCACATGGAACGAAATTAAATGTAGAAAGGAGAGAGCTTCATATAAGTAAAGGATTTTTAAATAATTTGGTGTTTAAGAGGAAACCGAGCGGCGTTTTGTCCTACACTCGTATTCCAAAATCTCCTTTGTGGATTTTGACACTATTGCGCACATATTTGTTAATCTTATATATGATCAAAAAATATGTGCGCTAGTGTCAAATTATATATATTAATATTATTATATAAATAAAAATGAATCGCCGAAAGGTATGTACGCGCATAACTTTCCAACGGCTGCACCTAATTTGATTTTTTTTGTCTTCTTTATTGTCAAGACAAGGTTTGTATAAAACTACTGGTGAGCTCTAGCATTATGAAATTTGTATAAAAAAAATGCAATAGGTGGCACGCGAGCTGTTTGTAAAATGAATGTACCGGGACTGAATGTGTGGAATGCGGGAGGGGGAGGGGAACTCGGGTAGAGGGTTCGTGGGAGGGGGAGGGGAGGGGAACCAGGTAGGTGGGAGGGGAACCTGGGAGGGATGAGGGGAATAATAGAGGGGGTTCGCGGGACGAAGGAAGGGGGGGAGTGGAGTGGGGAGAGGGAAGGTGGAGGATGAGGTGTGGGAACGCGAGAGGGGTAGGGGACGTGGGAGAGGAAGGGAAGGCGGGAGGGGAACGGGACGAATGGGAAAGGACACACAGGGAGAAACAATTTATTCATTAAATGGCATAGCAACGCATGCCGGGTACCAGCTAGTGTTTTATTAATATCGACCACCAGCGTGATAATGTTCTTCTTATAGGAGTTAAGACCCTCCAAAACTCCTAAAAATTGTATGGTTTGAACGCCATCAAAAGACTTCGTTATTTAGACAAAGTATTTTATGAAAAAAAAACGTAACAAGACATAGAGTATTTTATTCTGATGCAGTCAGTAAAAAAATCTTAAAAAACGGTCCAGTTTTAGAGAAGAAAAACAGTGAATACAAAACCTCGTTTTTGATAATTTTATTTAGGTATCAATCTGGGGTACAGTTGTCCCTTTCGCTCAGTTATCGGGGAAGTAAGAGCGATTGTGACGAAGTCCAAATTTCTGGCATTTTTTGATGGTCGATAAAAAAACATTAATATTTTAGCTATACATTTTTTATACAATATTTATTTATATTTTAAGAATTCACAAAAATTTTTTTTTTAAATATATATATATTTCACGAAGTTACACGCTGTTGAAGTAGAGGGGGAAAAAAAGGGCGTGTCCATCTTGTCACCTTTTCAATCCTTCTGGTGATTTGAAAAATAAAAAAAAAGTTGGTTCTTTATCAGTACAAATGTCATTGTGGTAGGAAACAAGAAAAATGATAAAAAAAAAATTCTCGCAAAATGAGGGCTACTCAAATAAGAGATTTTTTCAGTTATTTTTAACTTTTCCGAATTTTTAAAAATAGAAAAATTAAAAAATTTATTTCTTCATTTTTACTATTTTTTCATTAATAATAAAGATATTGAAAATATTTTTTTAAAAATTAAAAAAAAATTAAGGCTTTAAAAAATCGTACACAAAAAACTGCCAGGCTGCTGGTCGGCAGACCAAAGAAATCATGAATAAAATAATCTAGACTACAGTTTTCGTTAGTTTCGATCTTGTATTCGATGTAATCGGTGCAGCAGGGCAAGCGAAACCGATATGAAACGGACGGGGTTTCGGAAATTTCCGTCGTTTTACGGACGAACGCAGGCAGCTCTTACAGCGACGGTGCGTTGGTTTTTCGAACTTCCAACTACTATGAACTATTAGGCAATCATAAAAGGACTATTAATATTATAAATTTGTACAACAATATTGACACGCGAGAGCGGTGAGGGGCACCGCGACAGGTTTCGTAAGTGGTTTGGCGTCGAACGGCTCACCTGACGGATGGGTACACTCGGAACTCTCAAATTATTTTTATTTATCATTATCGCTTATATTTTTAAAATATGGCAATCAAAGTTTTTAAAAATATAATGAAATAAAAATAATAATAAAGATAAACGAAAAATTTAAAAAAAAACTTTAAATAATCGTACACAAAAATTTGCCAGGCTGCTGGTCGGCAGACCAAGAAATTCTTAAACGGATTGATCTGGACTATAGTTATTCATTAGTTTCATTCGTGTACTCGATGACGTAAAATTTACTATTTTTTACCCCAATTTGACGCCGGCTGCCTGCGAACTTGCCAGGCTGCCGGTTGGCAGCCCTGCTTTTTTCTCATTTTTTAATAGACCTTTATCATATGAAACCATTCCCGTTCGTGTCTCGATGACGTAATTTTTTCGAAAAAAATCGCTGACTATTTCCATGGGAGCGCGGCTCCTGTCAAGAGGCGCACCGGCAGACCAGCTTTTTTAAGGTTTTCAAAGTGTCCATTATTACTAAAAAGTAGTTTCATCCGTGTACTCGATGACGTAGGGTTTACCTATGTCGTCTCCTGGTCTATATTAAACAAGTTGTAAACATTGTCATAGTCACTCATTAGAAGGTCAGTAAGCGCTTTTCTGAAAGTGAGATATTTGGCTTTAGACTTTATTTCAATTGATAAGTTATTAAAAATTTTAGGTGCAAGAAAGTTAAACTGTGACTGTGCCAATGAAGTTTTTGTTGTTGCAATAATATAATTCGATTGGTTTGAATATCTTGTGTTTTATTTTGAATTTATAATATATATTTTTGTAAATTTGAATTTATAATATATTTTTGTAAATTTGAATTTAAAATAAGAGGTAATATTTTAATAATACTATAATCGAATAAAATAAAAAATTAAATGTGTGCTTTAACAAAAAAAAATATTATATTTATTTTTGGGGTCCTAGGCGACCCGGCGTTAAAAAAAAAAAAATTCGACTGGCGGAGGGTTAAGGAGATATATTTTTAATATCTAAATTATCGAAATATGAAGAAAACAAAAATTCTAGACCAGATTGATATTATCTTCTTAAAAGCCCTTTGGATTCTGCAAAATTTTGTATGTTAACATTATTTGGAGGTAGCTTATTCCATATGTTCGGGCCAGATATATGAAAAGCGCGCACATAGTAAGTAGATGGGTTTATTTGACCGAGAGGGTTCAGCTAATCGGTTAGTAGCATTAATATTTGCTGACTCAAGGTAAGCTGTCTGTCACTTAGGTCTTTTTGGCACAAAGCTCTTATATATAGGCTGGTGCCATTCTCTGCAATGCTTTGAAGGTCGTTAAGGCGATCCACTAGTACAGGAAAAAAATCGAAATCGGAATTCACGCCCTTTTATGGGAGGAGTTTAAAAATACTTGAGAAAAAGCTTTTGGAAAGGTTGGAAAAATATTTGAGATTTTTGTTTTACATTTTGATTTCGTAAAGGCCTGTAAAAAACATTAATTCCTTTTTTATGCATTGTTTATTGCAATAAAACGGAATTTTTAAATTGATTTCACGAAAATAAGCGGCGCGGAGCATAACACGACTGCTCTCCGCTCCGTTCGGAGGAGTAATGACGGAAGACAGGGGGGCGGCTGCCAGTCGTTCTTCGGTGGACGGTATAAGGTTCACTTTGATATAACAAATTCGTCGACTGCCGTATTGTCGCCGTGATGTCAAAAATACCAACGCGAAAATGCATATTATATTTTATTTTGTGAGGTTCAGGCGTAAATACCATTTTTTTTCGCCATAATTATATAAGAAACTGAATTTGCCACATTATGCAATAAAACCATATCCGAAAAAGTGTTTATAAGTAGGAGAGTTTTCAGTTAAAAATGTTTTTTATAGACCTAATACTTTATTTTTTTCTAAGCTTATTAAAAGACTTATTAAAAAAAATGACCGATATTTTTAAGGGCCAAGGTATGTTCTACACGCAGTATTTAATTGAAGCATCTATAATTCTTCTAAGCGGTTAAATTTTCAAAACTAAAACATACGATTTTGTATGATTTTGCATTATTTAGTATGGCTTCATCTTAAATAGAAACCGGGCGGCGTTTTGTCCAAATAAACGTATTCCCTAATTTATTTTCTGGATTTTGACATAATATGTGCAAATATTTTTGAAGAGAAAACTTCTATAGCACCGTTATGATTTGTACAAGTTCAGCCGTTGTGTACTATTATTATTCTTCCATGATATGTAAAAACACAGTGTTATCCTTGATACTCTCAAGAAAGAAACTGTGTTTTTACTTACAACAGAATATTATACACTTCTCTGTCAGAAGGCAGTATTACACTGAGGCATCTTTTTTTTCACAATTTTCTCATGCCCAAAACGAAATTCTGTCTATTTATTTCTGCAATAGTTTTTCAGGTAAGTATCAGAAAAGGTGATATTGTAATGTAGAGCTCAGTGAAACCCTCAGCCGGTCATTCCAAGGTCACGAGTTGATGATGATGATGATGGTAAACTATTAGCGGAGATACCTCCATTTCCTGAAATGTGGGCCCACTCTGAAACGTGAAAACTAACTTACTACTTTTTTGGGGTGACCATTTTAACCATTTAAATTTGGGACTAAAATAAAAAAATATACATAATATATTCAATACTTTTAGTTCGTAAAATCTATACATGTATACAAAAATCTCGTGTCATTGTTTTGTGGTCGCACTCCTCCGAAACGGCTTGACCGAATCTTATGAAATTTTTTATGTATATTTCGTAGACATGAGAATAGGTCGTAAAGTATATTTCTTACCGCTAGGGTGTCCCTATCCATAGTCGTGTTAGTTACACCATTTATAACTCAAGAACGGCTGGAGCAATTTTTATGATCTTTAAATTGTTGGATTTGTCTCCGCCCCGAATAGCAGAATAGTTTTTAAAACATCGGAAAAATTCACATAAATTATTTTTTAAATAAAATTCTCACATTTTGAAAGAGCTGCAGCAATATTGTGATAAGTATAATATTGAACAGTGAAATGGTAATGCGCTGATTGTTTTGTTTTTGTTCTTAAACATATAATGCTGCCCTTCTTTTTTACAGCCTCAATGTCAACAGTTGAAAATAAGACAAACGGTGAACGTATGTCCGCACCCCTCCAAAGGAAAAACACAATAATTTCAAAAAATCTCCCTCACACGTATAAAGAAAATGAAACGCATTTCCCATAAGTAAGTGGAAAAGTAAGAAAATCACAAGAATTATAAATCCGTACAAAACGCCATCTCTGATACTGACCAAAACAAAACATGGACAGTTGCGCATCGATAATTGCCTCATTGAGTAATTATTAACTTAATAAAAAAACTGAATTTAATTCAGGTAATAAGTTAACAAACTGACTAATAAGTTAACAAATTGACTCTGAGGCGGTACGAAGTTCGGCGGGTCAGCTAGTTATATATATTTCTTCATTTTACCAAATTCTGGGGAAAATTTGGTCTCCCAAGCCCAGTTTCTGTTTAGGGATTTTAACTTGATGGGTTGGTTGGTTGCTTCGGGGCTAGCTGGCCACCCCACCCCGCACTCGGGGGGTTAGTGGGGGGAGGGGGTAGTTAACTGCTGGTACCTACCCGACAAGGGAGGAGGTAGCTACCTCTGGGCTACCCTTTTCAGAAGAAAGGCCTTTGTTTTTAGAGAGCCATTACTGACAGAATTTGGGAAAAGAGCCAAGGAGAACAAGTATTTGGATTTTTAAAGTAAACAATAAACAAGCTGAATGTCCCGGCGTTATCCGAGATTTTTCAGTTTTAGGGCGATGTGATGGTTTTTAGAAATCTCAGACAGTGACCTTACTCTTATTTTGAAGCTCCAGTGTCAAGGTTGACGTCGGATTAGTCATACATCTCCAAATACAAAGTTTTGAAACAGTCAGTCAAAAAAAGTCCGATACATTTTGAAATATCCTACTAGTGACAAAGACAAAATCAACATTTTGTTTAATTCACAATTATGTACTATAAGTTTTTGTGCATTATGATTTGTTTGTGTTTATGAGTAATCTGAGTATTGTACCAGATAGAGGATACACTTTTACATATATAACAAAAATGTATAATGCTCTCTATAAGACTACAGAAATTGAATGTAAAAATATATCGTCCTTCAGCAAATATAAAAATGTAATTAAGTCTTGGATGAATACCATTGATACAAACATTTACTTGCTATAACATCTGACCTGATATAACTTAACAAACTTTTAATCTTTAGTAATTCAGTAAACACTAATTGTATTTTTTATTTTATTTTTTGTTTATTTAATTTTATGTTTTAATATCTACAAAGATACTGTATTTATATGAGTCAAATTTAAACCGTTTTAAAAACACACAAGTATGTCCACGAACAGGCGATGCCTATGTGGGTTTTTTCGTTAATCTGCTAATTGTTTTATTCTTTAATTTTGAAATTTTTAAACATAAAAAAAACCTTTAAGTATTGTAAAAGTATACCAATGTTTGTATCAAAAAAAATATTAATAAAAAAAAAAATTAAAAAAAATAACTGCATACTCGACTCAAATTTCGACTTTTCGACGTTGTCTGACAATTTTAACATATTTTGTTTACCTCCACACAAGAGGTTCCGAGGAAAATAATTCCCCTCAGGGCCTATGTCATCTTTGGGGATGCTGTGTGGCGGGTCGCTTTAGGAAAGGAAGGGGAGAAAGTTCTGGGAAGGAAAAGGATTTAAGGGGTGGGTAGGAATCTAAGGATCAGTGACTGACCCTTAGATTCAGTTTGATAGCATCCTCAAACTGTTTGGGAATTCCCCGTAAGCAGTGATTGCAATACGCGCACAGCCTCGCACCACTTACTGCAATGCCATCTATGGGCAGAATAAAGTATTAGTATGATATGATTTCTTGGTTAATTCAAAACTGTTAGTTAGATGTCACTAATAGGTAGTATCAATCACATCAAACTATGAACAATATATATTATCATAGTCGATGATATTTTTTAAGGTAGGACACAGGTATTTTAAGGTAGGGCATTGCCCCATAATTCCCCTTCCCTAGCTACGGCCCTGGGTCAGTGTGTCCAAGAGTGACGGACGTATGAATCCATCTCTTCAACTGCAGTGCAAGGCGATGGGTCGAGGGATACTGGCTGGAGAGGTCAAAAGACCTCCTCAACCAGTCTCTATCGATCCTGACCGCCACGTAGCAGGTGGGCAGACACATCGGTCGCCAACACCTTGATAAACCTCCCCCATGAACCTAGGCAGCCCTGCTAAGTCAACAAACGTAGCGAACCACTTGGGGTGACCTATGTCAGAGGTGTTATATCAAATTAATGGTTTTTTTTAACAAAGACAAACATAACTAGTGTGTTTAAACAAAGATAAACAAACATAAGTGTGTTTATCAGAAGTGACCTGCCAGGTAAGTATGTTTCTGTGTCTATGTGTAAATAGTAGAATTAGATAGAACCTAAGAATTCTTAATAAATTGAACAGCGCCCTTGAGGTGATTTTTCACAAAAACGGCGCTCTACAAAATTATCCAATAATTATTATTATTATTAACAAACTAACTAACCATCACGCCGTTTCCCCGCAGAGTTAGGCAGACAGGACGGACCACCAAACAACTCGATATTGGCATACACTCCTTGCCTCGTTCACATTCATACATCGTCTCATACATGCTTTTCTATTATTCCGGCTGTAACCATGCCATTATACAAAGGTAAAGGGTCACGTATGGATTGTGACAATCATATGGCTATTAGCCCGCTTAGTTCAGTCGGCAAGCTGTATGGCAGAATATTGATTGAAAGGGTACGCATGGAAACAAAGGATAAAATATGGGATGTGCAAGGAGCTTTTAAGAGTGGAAGGGGGTGCATGAACCAGATGTTCTCATTGCGTATGCTTACTGAGAAGTTTCTTGCAAAAAACCAGAAACTTTTCTGTGCTTTTGTAGATCTAGAAAAAGCATACGACCGAGTTGACAGGAAAAAAACTATGGAAGGTGTTGTCCAAGTATGGAGTGAGTAAGAATCTCTCAAGACAAACATTGTATCATTATAATGAGAGAATGTTGCTTGTGCAATGATAGAGGACTCCTTGGACCAATCAATCAACTAATATGTCAACGATTGTTTTCATCGTGTACGCGTAAACTCTACCGCTATGAACCTCGGGGGAGAGTGGGGTTCCTTATAAACAAAAAAGTTTTTTGTGAAGAAATAAAGGGGAGAGTGGGGCAGTACGGATCTCTCAGCAATTTACTTCGCCGCTTAGTAAGCGATTTTCTATTTTTGGCACTTTTTCCGTATTTACCCCTGTATTTTCTACGTTTGAAGTGTGTTCTTTAAGTCTTTAATCTCTCCTCTTCGAACGGTTTCCAGTCAAACGCCTGTTTTATACGATTTCTCCTTTACGTCTTGTATTTTCCTATATCTTACCCTCCATTTCGACGGTCTCGAAGAACAATGTCGGATCTTTCCGTCAATTTCCACCTACTACCGTGACACCCCTTGCATAAAGACAAGTTATTTAGGTCCAAAATTTAACCTCACACCCGATATATGGAAATCGAAATCGAAATGGAAATCGTAGTATTCTACTAGATGTTCGACAGTTTTACATTAAAAAGATAATCTTTACTAATACGAGTAAAATAGGCTGTATATAATGGTAAGCATTTCATTCAGAATTGAAACGTTGCTTGAAATAGCATTAGCCGTGTTTGGTAACCAGATATGAATAGCCAGATACTTCTCCACCTTCTCTTCCCTATCTCCCTCCCCTCACCACTACCCTCAGCCTCACAACATACCCCAATTGGGGATGCCACAGTCTCACTGGCTTCAGACGGGAGCAGTTGGGACTCTTGTACTGTATACATATTAAAAAAAAGCATAAAAAAATATTTGTTATACGTTTATTGTCCCATACAAAAGCGAGTTATTGATAACGTCAGACGAAAAGCAAAACAAATCGTTGCGTTGTCTTGGTACCTATGTTGATATATTGGCGGGAAATTTTATTTCAGGTGTAGTATTAAATATCTATATCTATAAATAAAAACGGATCTCTTCGAAAACTGCCGAACGACTGCACAAAATTCGATAATTCCTTTTTTTGTGTTCGTTATTGTCAGGATTGTAGAAAACTACTGGTGAGCTTTGGGATTATGGAATTTTTATACAAAAATTGCAATAGGTGGCGCGCGAGCTGTTTGAAAACTGAATGTATCGGGACTAAATGTATGGAATGCGGGAGGGGGGAGGGGAACTCGGGAGGGGGGTTCGCGGAACGGGAAAAGAGGGGGGAGTGGAGTGTGTAGAGGTAAGGTGAAAGAGGCGGAGTAGGAACGCGAGAGGGGAAGGGGACGCGGGAGAGGAAGGGGAGGCGGAATTGGAACGGAACGAATGGGAAAGGACAAATGGCATAGCAACGCATGCTGGGTACCAGGTAGTAATTTGTAATTCACAAAAATAAATATAAAATTAAAACAGTCGAATAGAAACATCCAACCTGGGCAGAAATTACATTTTTATTCCAACAAGCGGCTCATCAAAAAATATTCTCATACCTGGGACCAAAATTATATAACAAAATCCCCCACAACTAAAACTATGTGAAGTGTCATCCTTCTGTACAAAAATAACAAAATAGTTACTTAGATTTAGACAGGAAGGAGTCAGAAATATAATTATTATTTTATATTTTTTAATGTATGTTTATTTAGTTTTAATTTTAAAATATTTCATCTTGCAGATCTTACGAAACTGATCAATCAGTTTTTTTGTAAGAAATCTCTCATTTTTTCTAATTAATTAATACTATATACTTTTAAGTTTTACATAGTAATTACTAAATATAGGTAATTATTAAATACTAATTATTATAATGAATATGAATATAATGTACGATAGTAATTTCTAGGTAGATACTTGTACAAAATATTATTCTAGGTATTTGATAAATATTATTTGCTTTCATGTTCTACGGAGGTAGAATGATTTAACTTCTGTTTTGATTTTTGAATAAGATGTCTCATTTTTTAATATTTTCAGGTAATGCGTTAAATATTTCCGGAATTTTATGGCTTTTTGTTCAATCACCGTATACATTTTGAGATTTATTAATAATAAACATTTGTGCTTCTCTATGCCTAGTAGGGTAGTTCTGGTTTACAGGTTTTTTGAATTTTGTATTCCAGAATTCATCTAGCGTTAATTGGTAACCTATCTTACTGTTTATAGAGAGGACATTACACAACGAGATTTTTTTTTAAATCGCCTTTATAATTAAAAAATGTTATTTGATAATTGTGTATTATGAGCGCCTTATATATTTCTTTGGTTTCCAAAATGTTTATTTTCTTTTAATTTCACTGTTTTTCTTGTACACTCACTTCGAATACACTTTTTCTTGTATATTTGATGCTCAATTGATTCTAGAACCTAGTTCTCGACTGTATCATATATTATAATTATGTAAATGGAATTTGTGAATCTTAACGGTCAGTGGTTAAGTGGGCATCGCGTTTGGGTCCCACCCAGGCGTTTCATGTTCGATTCTTCGGCTGGCTAAATCCTCCATCACGACACAAGCAACATTTTCGGCTTCCTGTGGTGGTAGTAGGAGATTTTCAAATATTGTCGGGTTATTCGGAACCCGTAAATGTTTGTCATTCTTATAAAAATTAAAAAAAAACTTTACTGAATACTAAATGAATCATCATGTACCTACCTACCTAATATGAACGAAACCTGTCAATTTGACTGTACTAGAACGGGAAACCTTCCTAGTTGGACAGTCAGCTTCCTTGTACTGTTAATATATTTTTATAACAAATAAATAAATAAATTCTGAGTAAATTGGTTAATGATTGGCTTTTTGACTTGGGAGAGTCGAAAGGGAACACAGTGACTAACAGATTAAAAAAAATGTTTGTACGTTCACATAATTATTTATTATTTCTGTATTATTATTAAAACAAGTAACAATTGCGCTTATTTAGGACACACAGACACGCCCCCAATACACTTCTAGGATTTATCTCTTCAGTATTGCCATAAACAACATTAAAAATGGCGGCGATGGAAGCAAAATGGCGGCAGCTATCTGTCAAATGTATTATTTATGCATTAAGATACGTTAATGAGGTGGAAGTAATAATTGAAGAATTTGAGGCGAAAACAGTGAATGTCACAAATCGTTTATTAAACAAAAAAATATAAAAATGATAGAGCATTTTATGCTATTAGGCGGGGGAGGATTTAACTCCAACAATAGGGGGGAATATAAAAGTCTCCATACACAAAATATATATAAACTCCAATTTAAATGTTAAAATTTTACATTAGCTCCATACTGGAGCCCCTGAAGAAATAATTTTCCTCAGGACCTAAGTTCATCTTAGGAGATGCTATGTGGAGGTTTTTTTTTAAAGAAAGGAAGTTCTGGTAAGGAAAGATAAGAGGTAGGTTGGTTGGAATCTGGGGGTTAGTGTGTCCAGGAGTGACGGACGTATGAATCCATCCCTCCCACTGCGGTGCAAGGTGATTGGTCGAGGAATTCTGATCAAAATAATTCCTCAACCAGTGTCTCTTGATCCGGCCCGCCACGCAGTAGGTTTGGCAAACGCATTAGCCGCCAAGTCCTAGACAAACCTCACCCCATGAACCTGAGCACCCCTGCTAAGTCACCAAACGTGGCGAACCACTTAGGGTGATCTGTGGCAGGGATGTTGGTAATCCAATAAATGGTCCCCGGAGCAGCGGTACCCATTCCCGCCTCTAAAATTGTGAAAAATAGAATTATTTAAATGCGTTTAATTTAACAATCAATTTTAATTAAATTAGCTCAGTGGTCAGAGCACTTCCCGGGCAAGAAAGAGGTCCTGGGTTCTATTCTTGAATCTTTTTCAGTCTTTTCTGTTTCACTTTTTACGTTTTAAAGTTGTTAATATACCGATTTTATACATTTTTAAAAGAATGTCAAAAATTCCCGGGTTACGAATAACCTGACAATATTTGAAAATCTCCTACTGCCACCACAGTATACAGAAAATTTTGCCTGTGTCGTGATGGAGTACTTAGCCAGCAGAGGAATGGAACTCACGACGCCTGGGTGATGCCGACTACGCGATGTCAACTCAGCCATTCATGGGCCACAGCTATTGTCTTTGATGATTATCTATTTTATGATTTAAAAATAAATAAACAAAATATTTGCAATACCTTTTCAAAAAAAAAAAACTTTATTCAGTCTAGTTAGGTAGTTTGGCCTATCCAAAATTAAGTTTTATATAAAAAAGGTCTATCTAACTAACTAACCTCCTTGACATATCCCTGCAGGGGTAGGCATAGAGGAAAGACCGCCAACCAACTCGATCCTGCACACACTCCTTGCCTCAATCACATTCATAAATCGTACCATATTATTCTGACTCTTGACACGGCCCGACTCAAGTATCTGGTTCACTTGATCATGCCATGTCTTTCTCGGATGTCCCCGACTTTTTTTACAATTAACATTTGCTCTTTCTCTCTACATGCCCAAACCATTTGAGCGTCCCTTTCATAATCGTACTCAATACGCTTACATCCGCCTTGCATTCTTTGCCGATCATACTTGGTTTTACTACACATGCGCATCGATAATCTCATTTGTACAGCATTCAGTCTACTTTCATCCTTTCTCTGCCAGTTCCATGCCTTAGTGTTATACATCAGGATAGGTACCAGCAGTCCATTGTGGCCGCTAGCTACGCTTCTTAGGACAGCTTTTTTGTTAGCGCCAACCACGTTTAAAAAAAAAAGTGTTATTAATTTAATTAATTTTATTTATGGTCAGTGGATAAGTAAGCATCGCGTTTGGGTCCCACCCGGGCATCGCGTGTTCGATTCCTCGGCTGGCTGTGGCTAAGTCCTCCATCACTACACGAGCAACATTTTCCGCTTAGTGTGATGGTAGTAGAAGATTTTCAAACATTGTTGGGTTATTCGTAACCCGGGAATTTTGTCTTTCTTAAAAATAAATAAATAAATAAAATAAAAGAATTATTATTAAGGACTGCACGCATTTCAGTTTTTTTATCAATAAGCAAACGAATGAACCTAATTTAACACTAACTAATAAAGTAACGAACATTATTTATTCTCTACTTCTCAGTACGTTTACAAAACTCGACAATATAACACATTTAAATAATAAGTTAATAGCAGTCACATCATTACTAAACCAGTAAGAAAAAAAAGCTTTTTCAATTCAAAATCATTTACTTGAATTCAGAAGTCTTCAAGTGTTTGTTCAAGTATATTAACAAGTATTATAAAATAATATATGCGGGCACCCTTCAAAACGGTCTCCTTAGAGCACTTAGAGCGGTATGGGTCTCAGCAAGAGGGTCTCGGGATCAATTCCCCTCCCTACAATGCAGTAATTATCTACAACGGGGGTCTCCTCAGCTGCACAGATAAGTATGTACCGCTTAAATGGGGCGGACGGTTGAACAAGTGCGTTGTACGGATGAACAGTGAATCATTTTATAATTTTACAGTGGAAAATCTGTTAGAAAATATTGTCTTGATTTTTTTTAAACGTAAATTAGTGAAACATTTCAAGCCACATTTAAAATAATATATAAATTTTGCTTAAATCTCACTTGAGGCCTCATTTTTTAAAACTATGAATTAGTGAAACACTTCAACCCGCATGTTAATTAATAAAGCCTTCAAGCCTTTGAAAAAATACATACATTTATAAAACACTGCAAGCCACATTTTTTTTTAAAACTGTTCAATTAGTGAAACACCTCAAGCCACATTTAAAAAATATATACATATAAATCTGTAAAACACTTCAAGCCACATTTAAAAAAAAAGAAGTTAATTAGTAAAACACTTGAAGTCACAATTTTTGGAATGTTATTTTTTAGTATTTTCAGAAAGAAAGAACACTTCGTATAGGTCTCTTGTATCTCCTTTACTATCGTAGTTAGAAATATGGTCTAAATTATTATTTTTTATATATATCTTTATTCATTGCATAATAATATGGTTACATTTTATAAGTGATTTTTCAAATTTTAAATGGTTTTAGTAAGAGAAAACACCACACTTCATATTAAAATCTAAAAGATAACAACAAATAACACAATCAGAATGTACACCTTTATGAAATCAAATTATCTATCGAAAAGCAATTAAAAAAAAAAAAAATTAACGAAAAACTTTGCGAAATTTTAATTATATTTTTTAAGTAAATACCTCATAAGAGTCTTAGCTGCTCCCGTCAGGAGCTAGTGAGAGTATGGCATCCCCAATTGGGGTATGTTATCAAATTATTGTATTAAACATATGTAATGGCAATATATTCCATTTAAATTTGAATCCTGTAGTGTCAGTTGGAATACTTGGAATGTAATTATCAATTGTCACTTGTTTTATTTTCTATTATTCTATTATAAATAAACATAAATGTCGTTTCTTTGTTAAACTTTGCAACACAAGTGTTTTATTTATAAATCAATAGAAAAGAATTAAATCATATTATAAAACGACATTTTTCGTAACCACAAATGGAGAAACTTCAATTTGAATTTACGCTACTACCTGGAGGCGATGGCAAGTCAAATATTATTAGCATTACAAAAATAGTCACAAGTGATGAAAAAGTGTTTACAATACCAGAAATGTTACAATCCGCCAGCCATCACAAGGAGATTATGAAAAGTGGTGCTTTTGGCAAAGTAAAAAATAGTTTAAAAAAAAGATACCAGGTTAGAAGAGTCTGGGTAACAATGACAGAAGAACTAAAAAAAACATATGTAGACGAAGATGGAAACCTACAGTTCGGAGACCAATACCTCGAAGAATTGGAAGAAGAAAGTTTACAAGTACATCAAAAAGAAGATACACTGGGAAGATTGATGGTAAAATTAATGGAAGATAAGCAACAGAGCCTCAAAAACATTGCTGAGAATTTTGTTATAGAAAAATTCTGTAGTAAAAATACAAATGCAAGCCAGTGGATAGAAGTGTTTGAAAAAGAATGTTTACGATTTGATGTGACCATGGATGAAAAAAAAATAGAAATACTAAGATTGTTCATGGATAAAAGTTGTGTAGATTGGTATAGTTCCATGATTATTAAACTAACAATGAACTCAGAGTGGTCAACATGGAAAAACAAATTCTGTGAATCATTCGCAAACAAAGGATGGAACCCTGTCACCTACGCACTATTATTTAGATACAAAGATGGTTCTCTGTTGGATTATGCTATGAGAAAAGAAAAACTTCTATTGGATATGAGAAGATCAATCGACACCGGTACTTTGATAGATCTTGTTACTTCCGGACTACCAGAATTCATACTTAACAAGATCGATAGAGAAGGATTACAAGATACTGTGGATTTATTTAATGAAATAAACAAGTATGAACATATGGTCAACAAAAAAAGATTCATGAATAGGAGAACATTTGGGAATGCAGAATATAATAAAAATGAGGATAAAAAGCCATGTAAAATTTGTGAAAAATTGAATAAGGGCACTCGTTACCACCCTGAAGCCACATGCTGGTTCAAAACAAAAGAGGATGAAAAATTTAAGAGAAATGCCATTAAACATGTAAACAATTCAGTGATAGAGACTGAGATAAATGAAAATGATCAAAAAAACTAATAGTAACACCATTAATCAAAGTCAAACTATTACTAAATGATGAATTAAAAATATACGGAATTTATGATTCGGGTTCAAATGTTTCTCTAATTAATTCTAAGTTTTTGAAACTAAAAAGAAAAGGAAACAATTTGAATGAAGCAAATTTAGTAACGATTAATGGTGTTAAAAAAACGAGTGGTTTGACAACGTTGAAGATTAAAATTTTTGAATTGGAGAAAAATGTTGATGTGTACATTATTGATGAACACAATTTTAAGTATGATTTTTTGATTGGATTAGACATGATAAAAGACTTCAAACTAATCCAAAGTGAAGACTTACAAATATCACAGAAAATCTGCCTGAATAATACAAATAAAAAAGAAGAAAATTCTACAAATATGAAAACAAATACTGAATTTAAACATTCTGAAAATAAGAACATTATAGAAAAACACCAAATTAATTTTAATGAACATGTTAAAGAAGAAGATTTTAAAATAACAATAAATCATTTAAATAATGATCAAAAAACAGAAATAAATGAACTAATAGGCAAATACACATCAGTGTTTGCGAAAAGTAAATACGATGTTGGTACTGTTAATGGATATGAAGCGAAGATAGACTTATTGGTGGATAAATATTGTAGTAAGAGGCCTTACAGATGCAGCTTAGAAGATAAAAAGGAAATAGAAGAGCAAATAGCAAAATTAATAGACAATAAACTGATAGAAGAGTCGTACAGCCCATTTGCTGCACCTGTCACTCTAGCATTTAAAAAAGAAGAAAACAAAAGATCCAGATTATGCATAGACTTCAGAGACTTAAATAAAATAGTAATACCTCAAGCTCAACCATTTCCATTGATTGAAGACCTAATGACAAAGACCAGAAATTGCAAATTTTTTTCAACGCTGGATATAAACTCAGCTTTTTGGTCTATTCCGTTGCGGATTGAAGACAAAAAAAAAACAGGATTTGTAACACAGGAGGGGCATTATCAGTGGACCTGCCTACCTTTTGGATTAAAGACCTCTCCGGCAATTTTTCAGAGGATATTAAGCAATATATTGAGAAAATATAAACTAACCGATTTTGCTGTCAATTACATAGATAACATACTTATATTTTCAAAAACTTTTGCTGAACACATCGATCATTTAACAAAGTTGCTGAATGCAATCAAAACTGAAGGTTTTAGATTAAAATTTACAAAATGCACATTTGCATCAGACATGGTAAAATATCTGGGTCATATAATTCAGAATAATTCAGTCAAGCCAGTAAAGGATAATTTGATTTCAATAAAGAATTTTCCTACTCCAAAAACACAGAAGAATGTGAGACAATTTCTAGGAAAAATCAACTTTTATCATGAGTACATTCCGAAGAGTGCAATAATACTAGATCCTTTGCATAACTTACTAAGGAAAAACCAAAAGTTTATTTGGACTGATAAATGCCAAAATGCTTTTGAAACGATGAAAAACCTACTATGCTCACAACCAATCCTGGAAATTTTTGATCAAGATTTACCAATTAATATATATACAGATGCTTCTCTAGAAGGCCTTGGAGCTATTTTAAAACAAACACAGTCTGATGGAAAAGAAAAACCTGTAGCTTACTTTTCGAAAAAACTAAATGGCGCCCAGAAAAAGAAAAAAGCAATTTACTTAGAATGCTTAGCTATAAAAGAAGCAGTGAGATACTGGCAATACTGGTTGATAGGTAAACCATTTACAGTTTATTCAGATCACAAACCACTGGAAAACATGAATCTCAAATCTAGAACCGATGAAGAGCTAGGTGATTTAACATATTATCTTTCTCAATATGACTTTAACATAAAATATGCTCCAGGAAAACAAAATTTGGAAGCTGACTGTCTAAGCAGAAACCCAGTGCTGGAATCAAATGAAAATACAGATGAGCAATTAAAAATTGTCAACTTAATAAAATTAGAAGATATCTTAAAAGATCAGGTAAAAAATGAGAAGATACAGTGCAGAAGAGATAAATTGATATCGAAAAATAATGTTTATTACAAGAAAGTAAAAAAAAGAGAAAAAATAATTCTATCAGAAAAATTCAGCATAGACTTTATCAGAAATGTTCATACAGAACTAGGTCACATAGGAATTACACAAATGCAAAAAATGATAAGCTCATGGTACACAGCAGAAAACATGACAAATAATATAAAGAGAACCTGCGAAAGTTGTGCAGTATGTTTAAAGAACAAATCAAGAGGTGAAAATAAATATGGATTGATGTCCCACTTGGGTCCCGCAACAAAACCTTTTGAAATATGTTCCATTGATACAATAGGCGGTTTTGGGGGTTCACGATCAACAAAGAGATACTTGCACCTGTTATCAGATCATTTCACGAGGTTTGCATATATTTTGACGTCAAGAACTCAAAATACCAATGATTTCATCAAACTCTTAAACTCCACAGAAACTAATGACATTGGCATGATACTCTCAGACCAATACCCGGGTATCAATTCTAGAGAATTCAAAAAATTTTTGGATGAAAAAAATATTCCAATAGTTTTTACTGCAGTGAACTCACCTTTCTCAAATGGATTAAATGAAAGATTGAACCAAACGCTGGTCAATAAAATTAGATGCAAAATCAACGAAAATGACTCAAAAGTAGCTTGGACAACTATAGCGCATAATTGTGTAAAAAACTATAATGAAACGGAGCACACTGTTACTGGATATGCGCCACAGTACCTACTTGACGGCACAGATGTTACGATTTTGCCAAATGAGTTAAAACTTAAGAAGACCGGCATCGATTTGATTCAAGAGAGAAAAAAAGCTCTAGAAAATACTATGAAGTCACATAATTACAACAAGATAATTTACGATAAAACCAGGAGACACTTTGACTTCAAAGTTGGTGATACTGTTTTTGTGGAGAATGGAAACAAACTTAACAGGAAGAAGCTCGACGAATTGAGAATCGGACCATACAAAATCATAGAAAAATTATCAAACTCAATTTACAAGATAAACACTGGTCGAAAAAAATTTGAATCAAATTTTTTCCACATCTCGAAGTTAACTCCAGCACCTTTATTTATGAACCATGAAGAGGACATCGAAGATGAGTGAAAATTTTGCAGTAATTTTCTTTCCAGGGGGAGGGGAGATGTAATGGCAATATATTCCATTTAAATTTGAATCCTGTAGTGTCAGTTGGAATACTTGGAATGTAATTATCAATTGTCACTTGTTTTATTTTCTATTATTCTATTATAAATAAACATAAATGTCGTTTCTTTGTTAAACTTTGCAACACAAGTGTTTTATTTATAAATCAATAGAAAAGAATTAAATCATATTATACATATATTTTTTTAAATATAAAATTTGTAAACACAAACATAAAAAATTTATTAGACAAATGTATTACAAAACGATTCATAAATGTGTAGGTACATTTTGATTATTTTGCTGTTAACTTTTAGATTTGAATATAAAGCGTGGTGTTATCTCTTATTATAACTCCGTTTAGAACATATTTCTAGCCATGATAGTAAGGGAGACACAACGATTTCTATGAGACCTAAATGAGAAATAAATGGTTCCGAAAACCGAACAAATTATCCTGAAGAGTTAAAAAAATAGGTAAGGCCCTGGTGTAAGACCACCTTTCAGAATTGAAACGTTGCTTGAAATGGCTTAAGATGTGTTTGGTGGGCATATCTGAATAGCCAGCTACTTCCCCACCTTCCTCTTCCTTATCTCGTTCCCTTCCCCACTTCCTTCAGCCTCACAACATATCCCAATTGGGGATACCATAGTCCCACTGGCTCCAGACGGGAGCAGTTGGGACTCTTGTGCGGTATTCATGTAAAAAAAAGTTTAAAAAAGGTTAACTAAAAAATAATTTATAAAACTAACTAACTAACCATCACGCCGTTTCCCCGCAGGGGTAGGCAGAGAGGACGGACCGCCAAACAACTCGGTCTTGGCACACACTCTTTGCCTCACTCACATTCATACATCGTCTCATACATTCTCTTCTATTATTCTGACTTTTGACATGGCCCGACTCAAGTATCTGATTCACTTGATCGTGCCATGTCTTCCTCGGACGTCCCCGACTTCTTCTACCATTCACATTTGCGTCGTATATTCTTCTTACACTACTTTCTTCGTTCATTCGCTCTACATGCCCAAACCATCTGAGGGTCCCTTTCTTAATCTTACTCATTATGCTTACATCAGCCTTACATTTTTTGCGGATATCCACATTTCTCACACGATCATACATTGTTTTACCACACATACGCCTCAGGGATCTCATTTCAACAGCATTCAGTTTACTTTCATCCTTCCTCTGCCAGTTCTATGCCTCACTGCCATTCATCAGGGTAGGTACCAGGACTCCATTGTGGACTGCTAGCTTCGCTTCTTTTGACAGTTTTTTATTAGCGCCAACGGCATTCAGTCCTCCATTAATGGAGTTACCGGCATTCAACCTTCTTTCAATATCTCTATCAGCCTTCCCATCTCTCGTAAACATACTGCCCAGATACACAAACTCATCCACCTGCTCCAAGTATTCATCATTCACAACTATGTTGCATACTGTTTTCGTACTCTCTCTTTCAAATACCATGACTTTAGACTTATTTATATAATTTATCATGTGGTAAATAAAAATAACTTTCTCAAAAAATGTGGCTTGAATTCTTTTACATATTTTATTATTTAAATGCCGGTTAAACAGCATCCCGGTTATCTGTTGACAATTAACAGGGAGTCTACTGCATTCATTACAGTTCCTTTGTGAATGAGTGGGTACAATGATTTAAAAGGAATGAGTAATTCTTCAAATACATTGTTAACCGTTCGTAATATAATTACGTGTGTGTTCAACGTTCCAGAGTCGTAGATACTTTCAGTATCGCCCTGGTAAAAACTTAAAGTTACTCAATTGTATGCATGCGGATCGTATGCGGATCCCCAGCTAATGGTAGCATATTATAAAGTTGATTGAACCAAAGCGTAATACAATAAATATAAGTTTTTTATGGATAAAAAATTTCTGATTCTTAAAAATATATACCTTTATCAATTTTCAATTTTTTTTACAACTTTACATATTTGTTCCTTGCATTTCAATTTTCTATCAATAATTACTCCAAAATTTGATTTTGTTGGTTGTTTTTAATATTGTGCAATTTTTTTTTCATAATTTTTTTATTCAAGTAAAAAAGAAAATAACATTTTCACTTACTTAAGAGGCCGGTATTCGAATTTCTACCGATTTTTTGCAAACCTTCCTTAAACATTTGAAGTTTTTAAGCTCTTAAAAAAATATGTTATTCTTGAAGATAATATCTAGACATTAGTCGCACCCAAACGCAAATTATATAAAATTCCCTCGATAGAAAAAAACGCAAAGTATGCTCCAAACATTAGATATTATAAACACGTTTGTTTCAGTTATTTTACAAGTTATATGAATGAAAAAATTCACAGCGTTTCTTTAAATGCTGTTTAAGACAATTATCGCAAAATTTTTGCTCTATTTTAAACGAGTCGTGTTTTATTAAAGATTTTCATGATTTTTGCATCGATTTTATCGTTGTAGTTGTAAATGTTAGCGCGCTCTTCTAACATTTGTAATTTCATATCTCTCCGTCTTCTTTTTGGGGCCGGGAACTGAGCCTTAACTATAATATTGAATTATGTTATATTGCATAGTTTTTACATTACAATAATTTGGGATACAATAATTTTTTTATGTATTTTGGAATTATCAGGATGATTTTTAATTATTTATTTATTTATTTGTTTGTTATAAAAATATATTGACAGTATAACGAGGCTTTGACTGTCCAACTAGGAATGTCTCCCGTTATAGGACAGTTAATTTTTAGGGGTATCATTTTTGTGTAGGTATTACAAATGGAATTACAAATGTTTTATCACTAATTTTTAAGAACATTTATGTCTTCGGTGGTTTTAAATGTTACATTTTTCCAAGTCTTTTCGATATTTTAGTAACGTATTGTCGGCATATGAAGTAATTTGAAAAAAAAAAGTCATAAACATACACGGTGAAAAGGATTGGTCCGATTACTGTACCTTGAACCATTGAAATGGTAAAAGTTGTGTTTAGTGAGATACTTTAATAGTACAAAACTGCTAACAATGTACAAATCGCAAGTGCGCCTCAAGGTTGAATTCAGCAGCTACCTCTGGGCTGGAGTCCTAAAAAGAACCTAGACTTGACGCAGAAACGGGCGGATCATTTGATAGATTATCCTAACTAAGGATTGCAATCTTTAGAGAGCACAGGCGCCAGGTGGGAATGCTGTTCTTGTTCTACCGGTATTACAACGGAAGATTCTCCGAGGAACTAGCGTCATTGATCCCATCGGCACCGGTGCATAAATGAGAAACACGCCAAACACGCGCCCAATATATGTAGGCACACGGTTGACATTTGTCACATCAGAATGGGTCGTTTCTACGACACGTTTTTGAGTTCAACAGCTCGGCCGTGGACGGCTGTGGCCTCTGTATTTCCTGCCTCCTACAACATGATTCTCCTCACGTCACTCCTTCCTCTCTTCAAAAAGACTATCCACACAGCATCTTCAAAAATGACATAGGCCCTGAGGGAAATTATTTTTCTCATGTCCTCCTGTGTGGAGTTAATCTAAAAAAAAATATTAGCTGCTATCTTTAATTATGACTGCAAGATTCAAACCCAAACTAAATGCTATATATATGTATAGTGTCATGGATAAATTTTATCCATTTTTTTATATGCGACATCTAATGACTTATCCGCAAGTATGGGATGAATATTTGTTTAAGATATTTAGTTAAATGGCCAAATTAACATTGGCTAAAGGTATTAATTATGGTACGCCGTACGCGGGCCGCAGCTCGGTTACTCCTGCACATTAGTATGCGCGGTGAGCTCGGCAGTAAGTGGCAAAGGGGCGCACGATAATTCGATTATAGTTGTCCCAGGGGAAGCCAATACGGGGCCGCGGTCTCCATTAAAAAACGAGATGATAGTATCGAACCTTTCAAGGCAAAATTTAATTAGATAATAATTATAGACATTGTTAAGTTAATTATTTCATTATTATAGAATAAAATACGTTAACTTAATTCATCAAATTAAACATCACGCCATTTCCCCACAGGGGTAAGTAGAGAGAATAGATCACCATAATTCATAATAATTCTGGATTGGAATTAACTCCTTGCTTCATTCACATTAAGTAGGCGGTAATGCGATAACCAACACCTCTGCCACAGGTCACCCCAAGCGGTTCGCTACGTTTGGTGACTTAGCAGCGGTGGCCGGGTTCATTGGATGAGGTTTGTCTTCAACTTGGTGGTGGATGCGTCTGCCCATCTACTGCGTGGCGGGACGAATCGGGAGACATCGGTTGAGGACTCTATCGAACCATTGCCTTGCACCGCAGTGGGAGGGATAGATTCACGCATCCGCCTCTCTTGGACACTCTGACACTGACTCAGATTCCTACCCACTCCACATACCCTTTTCCATCTAAAGTGGTTCGCTACGTTTGGTGATTTATTTTCGCTACGTTAGACTGGTTAAGAGAGATCTTTTGATCTTTTTACTATATCGAACCATCGCCTTACACCGCAGTGGGAGGGATGGATTAACGCATCTTCCTCTCCTGGACACACTGACCCCCAGATTCCTTCCCACTTCTCATATCCTTTTCCTTCCCACCCTTTTTTTCCTTTCCTTAAAAAGACCCCCTTACACAAAACATCCTCCAATAAAATATCCTATGGACCAAACATCCTCCAACAAAATATCCTCCGGATAAAACATCCTCCGGCAAAATGTCCTACGGACTAAACATTCTCCGGCAAAATATCCTACGGAAAAAAACATCCTTCGACAAAATATCTTACGGATAAAATATCGCCCACAAAATATCATACGGACAAAACATTCTCCGACAAAATATCCTACGGACAAAACATCCTCCGACAAAATATTTTACCGGCAAAACATCCTCCTACAAAATATCCTACGGACAAAACATCCTCCGACAAAATATCCTACGGACAAAACATCCTCCGACAAAATATTTTACCGGCAAAACATCCTCCTACAAAATATCCTACGGACAAAACATCCTCCGACAAAATATCCTACGGACAAAACATCCTCCGACAAAATATCCTACGGACTAAACATCCTCCGACAAAATATTTTACCGGCAAAACATCCTCCTACAAAATATCCTACGGACAAAACATCCTCCGACAAAATATCCTACGGACAAAACATCCTCCGACAAAATATTTTACCGGCAAAACATCCTCCTACAAAATATCCTACGGACAAAACATCCTCCGACAAAATATCCTACGGACAAAACATCCTCCGACAAAATATTTAAACGGCAAAACATCCTCCGACAAAATATCCAATGTACAAAACATTCTCCGACAAAATATTTTACCGGCAAAACATCTTTCGACTAAATATCCTAGGTTTTAGTAGATATTTTGTTGGAGGATGTTTTGTCCGTAGGATATTTCGTCCTTGGGATATTGTGTCGGGGATATGAATTGCGCGGTATACTTAGATATTTATGTATTTTTTTTCCAAAAAATGCGCTATAAAAAAATATATATAATTATTAATTATATTGTACCAGAGAGTTGAATACCCCTTTACATAACACAATTACAATGGCTCGATTTGACAATATCCTGCAATCTGGCCGTCTCTTCTCTCGTCCCGGCCCTTCCTCCTTCTCCTCTCTTCTCCTTCCCCCCCCCCCCCCCCCCGATCACCTCCCCGCCACTGGTCGCAGCGTCCAGGGGGACCGCGGGACTGCTGGAGAATCAGGGTTGCCAAAAATCAATTGTCCACCTCCAGAAATATGACACTACAATCAATGTACATAAACTGATGGTTGAGCAGTAAGGGTCTTGACTCGCAATCCGAAGGTCGCGGGATCGAATCCCGGCGTGGGCTAATAAATTTTATTTGATTAATTTGTGTTATTTCACAATTAATTCATTTAAAATAATATATAGTATATTTGCGGCACGTTCCAGACTGGATACCTACTCTCAGTATCATCTTGGAGTAAGACCACCATTCAGAATTGAAACGTGGCTTAAAATGGCTTTAGCCGTATTTGTGGACCAGATCTGAATAGCCAGTTACTTCCCTACCTTTGTCTCCCCTATCTCCTTCCCCTCCCCACTACATTCAGCCTCACAACATACTCCAATTGAGGATGCCTTAATCTCACTGGCTCCAGTAATACTTGATTTTTTGTAAGATACTCATATAATTTATTTATTTTTTAAAACCTATTGTCTCAGTTGTATTATTATTATACCCTATCCCGTATGTATGAATACTTAAAACAAATTCTATTTATAACATATTTTTATTTAATTGAAGAAGACAATATTAGCCAAACTCAATCGAAAATTTGATACATAAAAATCAGAAAAAGATACGGGCACATCTAGGACTCGAACCCAATACCTTCGGCTTTCCGGGCCGCAGCTCTGACCACTGAGCTAATGTGTCCCTATCCGATTCGGTAATTTTTAACTGTATCGTACTTCGACTAAAAACTACCAACAATATCTTCATTTTCTTAACGCATATTTTATTGGCTGCTATCTTTATGGATGATTGCAAGATTCAACCAGTACTAATTGCAAATCAAATAGTGTCCTGGATAAATGTATCCATTTTTATTTAATATGCGACATCTATTGACTTTTCCACAAGTCCAGGATGAATATTTATTTTTAACATGTGCAAAACCTCAAATTATAATATTTAACTATTGGAGCCAATATTAACGAAACACATAAGCTCTGTTGGTACAACACTGGCCTGGCAAGTCATAGGTCCTGGGTTCGAGTCATAGATGTGACCGTATCTTTTTCTGATTTATCTGTTTTCGATTGAGTTTGGCTAATATTGTCTTCACTAACTAACTAACCATCACGCCGTTTCCCCGCAGCGATAGGTAGAGAGGACGGACCGCCAAACAACTCGGTCTTGGCACACACTCTTTGCCTCACTCATTCATACATCGTCTCATACATACTCTTCTATTATTCTGACTTTTGACATGACCCAACTCAAGTGTCTGATTCACTTGATCGTGCCATGTCTTCCTCGGATGTCCCCGACTTCTTCTTCCATTCACATTTGAGTTATACATTCTTCTCACACTATTCTCTTTTTTCATTCGCTCTACATGCCCAAACCATCTGAAGGTCCTTTTGATAATCTTACTCATTATGCTTACATCAGCCTAACATTATTTGCGGATATCCACATTTCTCACACGATCATGCATGGTTTTACCACACATCCGCCTCAGGGATTTCATTTCAACAGCATTCAGTTTACTTTCATCCTTCCTCTGCCAGTTCCATGCCTCACTGCCATACATCAGGGTAAGTACCAGGACTCCATTGTGAACTGCTAGCTTCGCTTCTTTTGATAGTTTTTATTAGCGCCAACGGCATTCAGTCCTCCATTATGGAGTTACCGGGGCATTCACTCTTCTTTCAATATCTCTATCAGCCTTCCCATCTCTCGTAAACACACTACCCAGATACACAAACTCATCCACCTGCTCCAAGTATTGTCTTAAACAATTAAATATTACAATTTCTTATTGAGTTAAAAATATAAATACTCATTTTATTTGATCATAATTATAAAATTTCCTATTTTTTTAACATTAAAAAGTATTTCGACAGCCCTAAACACGGGGCCCGCAGCAGACCGCGCGGAGTACCGCAAGGGCCCACAATTGGACCTAATTCAGCCGAATCAACGCCGCCATAGGTGCATTCCTAGACGTAACCAGGAGAGAAGGGAAAGATGAAGGGAGTTTGGTGGTAATGAGAGGTCCATTGTCAAACGGAGGAAATAACCAAGACATTCGTCACATTGCTACATCCGTTGATAATCTTATTTTGGAAAGGGGGGCTGAATACATCCTAAATGAAACTGGACTTATTTTGTTAGGCGGGAAATAATTAAATAGTTGTCAAATAGTACCTAGTCCATAATGAAGTGTTGATTCTAACCCTGAGGCATGCAAGTGGAAGAGAAAGGACGCCACTCATGACAGAAATTTGTTTTTACTCAGGACGTTTTAAGCCGCCGCCACCCGAATTTCTACCGTTTTCTTACATATCTCCTTAAACATTTGAAGTTTTTAAGCTCTTAAAAAATATATATGTTATTCTTGAAGATAATATCTAGACATTCCCCGCACCGACACGCAAATTATATTTTAAAAAAATCCTTGATAGAAAAAAATCGCTAAATATGCTCCAAAAATTATTATAAACACGTTTGTGTCAGTTATTTTATAAGTTATATGTATGAAAAAACTCACAGTTTTTCTTTAAATGCTGTTTAAAACAACCCCCGCGAGATTTTTGCTCTATTTTAAATGTGTCGCGTTTTATTAAACATTTTCACAATTTTCGCATCATTTTTATCGCTTTAAATATTAGCGCGCTCCTCTAACATTCGTAATTACATATCTCTACATCTTCTTCTTTTTGAGCCCGGTTACGGCGTCTTAATGGTAAATCACTATTTTAGATTAAGCTTACTACGAATCGGTTTACATTAGCTTCACACAGGAGGCCCTGGTGAAAATAATATCCCTTAGGGCCTACGTCATCTTGGGGATGCTGTGTAGCGGGTTTTTTTAAGGAAAAAAAAGGAGAAGTTTTTTAAGGTAGGAAGGAATCTGAGGGTCAGTATGTCCAATGTGTGTGGTTTGTCCAAGGCCGTGGGTTGAGATATTCTGGTTGGAGAGGATAAAAGACCTCCCTCAACCAGTCTCTCTCAATCCTGCCCACCACGCAGCAGGTGGGCAGACTCATCGGCCTCCAAGACTTGGACAAACCACACCCGGGCACCCCTGCTAAGTCACCAAATGTAGCGATCCACTTGAGGAGAATTATGGCAGAGGTGTTAAATAGTTACCGGGTGGCGGTACACATACCCGCCTCCCAAATCGGAGAACATAGTATAAATACAAAAAAATATACTTTGGATAAATTCTTTTCCTACCTTTTTAAATTTAAAATTAAATGGTTAATTACTTTATAAAACATATAAAGGTAAACTAACTAAAAATTGTACTTATGTTTTAATTATAAATGCATGAACACGTATAAGAAATAATAACATTTAAAATCTGTTACAACTATCAGCTCATATAGGTCTTATATAAATCGCTGTAACTCTCTTACTGTCATGGTTAGAAATATGATCTAAACAGGGTTAAAAAGAAAAAACTCCACGCTCTTTAGACGGTCTCCACACGGTGCTGCCGCAGCATCAACTGCCGCAGAACTTTAGTTGACTGTAGTCAAAAGCGCCAGCCGTATTGTTATTATAATAACAATACGGCTGGCGCTTTTGACTACAGTTCTGCGGCAGTTGGTACTGCGGCAGCACCGTGTGGAGACCCCTTTATTCAAATCTATTTAACCATAGAAAAATTTAAATGATGTGAAACAAAACCACTATGAAACAAAAGTTTCCGATAGCAATTTGAGAAAAATGTAAAAAAGAGAATTTTTATTCAATATTTTTTTATGAAATGACAAAAACATGATATGATAATAACGTTTAAAGGGTCTCCACACGGTACTGCCGCAGTATGTACTGCCGCAGAACAATCGCAGAATTGACTACAGACCATACGATTTTTAGTCAGTTCTGCGGCAGTACGTACTGCGGCAGTACCGTGTGGAGACCCCATTATAATACATTTGCCTAGTAAAATATATGTGTGTACAGCAGCGGTTCGTGAGTTTTCAGTCAGCTAGAGTGGTAAGATTGAAAAATACGAAGTTATTGATGGTGTTGTAGGTGAAAATGAATTTTATTTTTATTTTCAAAATTTCAATATTTCAATATTTTGCATCAAGATTTTCGGAATATACTGAAATGTGGATGCACCGCATCCATATTTTAGTATATCTTCATGCAAAAAGTTGAAATTTTGAAAAAAAAAAACCTTTTCAGTTAGGTATAACAATATTTAAAAAAAATGTATTTATTAATCTTAGCACTCTAGCGCACTGAAAACTCACGGACCGCCACTGATGTGTTTGCTTTTTTTGTAATTTTAGATTTTTGAAACTTTTTAATTGTGAATATTTAAAAAATTCTAATATTTCATTTTTATTAAAATAATGACATTAATAAACGTTTTTCATCACCTTTCAAAAACAATTTTTAGTTTTCAGATAAGTTCCATTTATTTGGATTTTATTGCTAAGCGGAAATATTTGGACATTCTAAAAATACACCAGATTTCTAAGCTTGTTGATAGCATGGTAGAAAGCTGAACCGGACCTAGAATCAGCGGTCAAAAAAACAAAATGGCGCTGAATGGCTATTTTGATGACAACGTCACATTTGAATTTCTGCTAAAGAACTGGGTCTAAATCTGTACCTTTCGATTTTTTGACAACATTGAATTTCATACTTGTAATTTCAAATGTTTCCAGTTCGGTAATTCTAACCCCACTAGAACAAAAAAAAACTAGTGTGCTTTAGACCACACGACTGAAGTAAAACTACAAGACAAACCTCGCCCCATGAACCCAGGTATCCCTGCTAAGTTACCAAACGTAGCTAACGGGGTGACCTATGACCTAGGGGTGACATATTACATTGGGGTGAAATATGACCATGGGGTGGGGTGACCTACGACCTTGGGCTGACTTAAGACCTTGGGGTGACTTACGACCTTGGGGTGACCTACGATCTTGGGGTGACCTACGACTTTGGGGTGACCTACGACCTTGGGGTGACCTACGACCTTGGGGTGACCATCCTTATCCTTATCACTCCCCAAGTCAAGTGTGCTTAAGAGGGCATTACCAGCGGCCGAAAATTCAAATTTCATCAAAAGACGGCCTCACGATCGGAAGTTTTTTAGAACGAGATAGAAATACCACATTCGCTCCGCCGCAAGCAGCATGTCCCACTCAACTGGCGATATCTATAGGATGGTTCAGACGACATCGATATTGAAATCTCGGTTCCAGCTTTTTCCGAATAAGTAGTTATTTGTAATTTGTTTACCGAAGTGCATAAACATAAATAGATACAAGTGAAATGCGTAAAAATAGTGGGTATAAAATAGGTACTTACGTAATATACAAATTTCTTGATTTTTGAAATGTTTTTACGAGTATTCTGTTGTTGTTTTTTAATTGTATTTCTACTGAGTGATATTCAGTTTGATTGTAAGAAATATCTCATTTTTACATATTTATTCTTCTCACAATAGGTATTATCAGTAATTTGGGAGGCGGGTATGGGTACTACCGCCCGGGAACCAGGGAGATTATTGTTGGTAATCTAAATTAAATTGAATTTCAAAAACCTCACCCCATGTACCTGGGTTCATTTATTTGTCCGGATCTTGGCGGCGGATGCACCTGCCCACCAACTGCATGGCAGGCCGGATCAGGAGAGACTGGTTGGACCTGGGAGATCTTTTACCTACCTCAGACCCCTAGATTCCTACCACTCCTGGTACCTTTTTCCTTCCCAGAATCCAGAACCCAATTTGGGAGGCGGGTATGGGTACCGCCGCCCAGGAAACCATTTATTGGATAACCAACACCTCTGCCATAGGTCACCCCAAGGGGTTCGTTTCGTTTGGTGACTTACTTGCCCGGGTTCAAGGGATAAGGTTTGTTCGAATCTTGGCGGCGGATGCGTCTGCCCACCAACTGTGTGGCAGGCCGGATCGGAAGAGACTGGTTGAGGGAGATTTTTTGACCTCTCCTGCAGGATTCTCTCGGAAGCCTTGCACTGCAGTGGTGAGGATAGACTCATACATCCTCTTGGATACACCGATCCCAGATTCCTACCCACCCCTCATACCTTTTTTCCTTCCAAGAACTTCCTCTCCTTCCTTTTTCTAAAAAGACCTTCGACACAACATCCCCAAAGATGACATATTTATTCTTATTATGAAATATTTTCCTGTATGGAGCTAATGTCAAAAAAAGTAAAATGTATTTTTAAGAGCGAATAACCAGCAAATTTAAATTCAGATTCCGACGTCAGCGCTACACACTCGCTAGCGGGCATTTTTAGAACTAGAGTTCGATCCGCTCCAAGCTTGGTTTCGAGATATACTAGCTCACGCGCTAGGACTGTATAGACGCCACAGTATGGGTCAGATGAAGATGTTAAATTCTCGCTTTCAAAATTTTGATGAGTAGTAGTTAATTGTAATTTGTATATCGAAGTGCATAAACATAAATAGTTACAAGTAAAATGCGTAAACCCAGTAGGTATTAAGTAGATACCTATATGAATAAACAATTTGTTATATTCTTTTTAATATTTTGTTTTTAATTGTATTTTACGGCCATTAGATATCTCAGTATCGCCCTGATGTAAGACCACCATTAAGAATTGAAACGTTGCTTGAAATGGCTTTAGCCGTGTTTAGTGAACAGATCTGAATAGCCAGGTACTTCCCCACCTTCCTCTTCCCTATATCCTTCCCCTCCCCACTACATTCAGCCTTACAACATACCCCAATTAGGGATGCCATAGTCCCACTGGCCCCAGACGGGAACAGTTGGGACTCTTGTACGGTATTAATGAAAAAAAATAGTAATATTCAGTTGGATTGTAAAAAATTACTCATTTTAAAATATTTATTCGTGTGCATATTTGTTTATTTTATATTTATGTGAATACCGCACAAGAGACCCAAATGCTCCCGTCTGGAGCCGGTGAGACTATGACGTGACTATGGGGTATATTATGAGGCTGAAGGTGGTGGGGAGGGGAAGGAGATGGGGAAGAGGAAGGCGAGGAATTACCTGGCTATTCAGATCTGGTCACTAAACACGGTCATAGCCATTTCTAGCAAGTTTCAATTCTGAATGGTGGTCTTACACCACCCAGGGTGATACTGAAAGTATCTTCCACTCTGGAACGTGACGCAAATATATTATTTTTAATTTAAATAATTGTAAAATAACCCAAATTATTCAAATAAAATTAATTTGCCTACGCCGGGATTCGATCCCACGACCTTCGGATTGTGAGTCAAGAGCCTTACCCCTTGACCACGCCGGCCGTCAATAGGTAGTATCAGTAATTTGGAAGGCGGGTATGGGTACCGCCGCCCCGGGAACCATGTATTGGATTATCAACACCTCTGCCATAGGTCACCCCAAGTGACTTAGCAGGGGAGCTCGGGTTCATGGGGCGAGGTTCGTCTACGTGGAAGTTCGGATCAGGAGAGACCGTTTTTTTACAATCGCTCGACACACTGCCTATCTCTACTTTGGGAATGCTGTGTGGAGGCTCGTTTTAGGGAAAGGAAGGAGAGGAACTTCGGAGAATGAAAAGGGCATTAGGGGTGGGTAGAAATCTGGGGGGTCAGCGTGTCCAGGAGTGCCGATGTATGGGGCCATCCTTCCCACTGCGGTGCAAGGCGATGTTCCGAGATGGTAAGGCTGGAGAAGTCAAAGGGACTCCCTCAACCACTTTTTCTAGATCCGACCTGCCATTCAGCTGGTGGGCAGACGCATCCACCGCCAAGACCTGAACAAACCTCACCCCCACGAACCAAACGTTGCGAACCACTTGGGATGTCCTACGGCAGACGTGTTGGTTATCTAATAAATGGTTCTCGGGGCAGTGGTACCCATACCCGATTCTCGTGTTTGTTATTTTTGTAATACGAAAAATGGATATAAAAAAGGCCTACCCTCCCACCCCCTCTCAACCCCCCCCCCCCCCCCCTTAAACCCCCCTCCCCTCACCCCCTCACCCCCCACCTCTAACACCTCTCCACCCCCCGGCTCCTTTACCCCCCCCCTCCCCCCCTGAGCCGCCCCTTTCATCTCATCTCAACTCTCCTCCAACCTCTCTCCCTTGGGAGCTGTGTTGGACTCTTATGCGGTATTACATAACAATATTTTTTTGGAGCATTTGGGACTCTCGTGTGGTATTCACATAACAATAATTTACAATATATATATATATTTTTAATTTAGTCTGCTTTAGAGTCAAACACGACTGAAGTAAAACTTAACAAACTTATAACAATAAATTTAAAAAAAAAGGGCTTCTCAAACGGACAGCTGTATGCGACCTGCGGACGTGTCGGACGAAAACACAAAAATTTATGTGAACCTATTCAAAAGCACTTCAACAAACAGAATTAAAGCGCACAAACCCTTTCTTTCTTTGAGTGGCCTGGCAACGCCCGCCGGGTGTCCACTATATATAATGTTATATAGTGCAGGCGCTTGCATTATAATGCAGTTTTCCGGGACTTGGGATGGAACCATTACAGTTTAGTTGACCCCGAGGTTATAGTGGCCTTGCAACGCATGCCGGGTACCCGCTGTATTTAATGTTATATAGTGCAGGCGCTTGCAATATAATGTAGTTTCCCGCGACTTGGGATGGAACCGTTACAGTTTAGTTAACCCCGAGGTTACATTGGTCTTGCAACGCATGCCGGGTACCCGTTGTATATAATGTTATGTAGTGTAGGCGCTTGCAATATAATGTAGTTTCTTGGGACTTGGGATGGAACCATTACAGTTTAGTTAACCCCGAGGTTACATTGGTCTTGCAACGCATGCCGGGTACCCGTTGTATATAATGTTATGTAGTGTAGGCGCTTGCAATATAATGTAGTTTCTTGGGACTTGGGGTGGAACCATTACAGTTTAGTTAACCCCGAGGTTACATTGGTCTTGCAACGCATGCCGGGTACCCGTTGTATATAATGTTATGTAGTGTAGGCGCTTGCAATATAATGTAGTTTCTTGGGACTTGGGGTGGAACCATTACAGTTTAGTTAACCCCGAGGTTACATTGGTCTTGCAACGCATGCCGGGTACCCACTGTATATAATTTATTTATTTATTTACGGAAAAATAGTCCATTAACAATAATACGAATAACATGCGTTCGTTAAGGCCCGACCCGCCTAGCAATCGATCACCGTTCGCATCGATTACCGTTCGCAGGACATTTTTCGTAACAATCATCACTTTTCGTAACGCATTTACCAGCTTACCCCCATGTCTCGAGCGTGCGCAAAGAAGTTTTACTTCAAAAAAATTATTTTGAAGCTGTTGGGACTCTTGTGCGGTATTCACATAAGAATAATTTACAATAAAAAAAATTTCAAAATTTTCATAAAAATATTCAATGAACATGAATTTTTGCGTTCGGTAAACCCTGTAGTTTTTACAAACACGAAACAATGAAATCGTATTATTTGTTTCGTTTTAAATTCGTCATTTCCAAATATTACGATACAGAGCGCCGCGGAGACAACCGCCGGCTGCCACGTTTGCGGGCAGAGTGAATTCTCATATTCTCAATTCTCGAGTCGTCGAGCTATAAGAAAAATGGTGAAACGCGAGCTGTAAATTAATTAATATTAATTACTTCTTATGATTATTTTTCGATCAAAATTTTTATGACTTGTCAATTATGTCTAAGAAAAATAAGTATTTAAAAAAATCTTGAAATATATTAGTTTGGAAGTACGCAAATAAATACACAAACTGGCCAATTTACGTCAAGAAACACATGTACGTATATATTTTTTAATGATTTTATTTAAACTAAAATTAAAATTCTAAAACATACTTTTACCAGATAATGTATGGATTTATTTAACTGCATGATTA
This sequence comes from Limnephilus lunatus, assembly GCA_917563855.2. Classification (NCBI taxonomy): domain Eukaryota; kingdom Metazoa; phylum Arthropoda; class Insecta; order Trichoptera; family Limnephilidae; genus Limnephilus; species Limnephilus lunatus. Next base: position 23,258,550 of record OU830595.1, on the reverse strand, counting down.
TATGATTTGAAATTGGTGTTGTATAATACATGTACTTTTTTGAAAATATAACAAATCTGCCAACGAACTATGGTATAACCTTATTATACTTAAAATAAACATTTTTTCTCAAAATTTAATCCATAACTTTACTAGATAAAAGAACAATCTTTCAAAATCAATTTATAATTTTTTGTGGAAACGAGTCAATAAGTCTAAACACTGATTTAAAAATGACATATTTCTGGTTTCTCTGGTAATGTCCTCTTAACATTTATATTTTTACCAAAATTATGTAATTCAACTATAAATAAAGATAACCCAAAAAACAGCAGCATTATAATAAAAAATATGTAAAATATAGCAACAAGCATATATTTTAGTATAGTCTACATAATATATGTACAGAACTTGAAAATATAAAAACAGTAGGACTGTTAGTAGTTGTAGGTACAGTGAAAACAGACCGCAATACAATAATGTGAAGGTTGTCCAAGAATTAACTACCTTTGCTCGTTGTTTCTCAAAATATGGTGGCACTAGCGTTAGCTCAGACTTTCCCAAAAAACCGAGCGGTGATCCGGCTTGGTAGCTGCTTCAGTGCGATCTTTGCGTTCGTTTGAGAAAGACGCTCCGTTGTCAAATCGCTTTTTCAATTTAGAGGGAGTTAGCCCTGTTGAAGTTCATAAGCTTGCAATTTTAATCCCAGATGTCAGTAAGTCTACCACACAAATGATTTTGAGGGAAAAATGGAGTATGCAAATTAATGCTCGTTGCGCAAATGCGCTCGGATCTCTTCGAACTGTTTTTCCAACCAAGGCGAAACTTTTTTGGGTTGAAAAATGGGTTCACCACCTAACCCTACCAAAAAGGCAATGAATGACATGAATTACACCTCTTCACCTGAAGCAACACATGGACGAAAAATCTTTGGAGACCGACCAGGATGCGGAGGGAGAGTTGATTGCATTTTTGACGGCGGAGTTGAACGATAAGGGAATGAAGACCTGGTTCCACGGCTCACCTAGTGCATTGATCGTAACAGGGACTATGTCTCTATGGCATTATTAATAGAATAAAACTGAAAATAATATAAAATATACTGAATATACTAATATATTAGAGACTTGGTCATTATAACAGAAATTATTAACAACAACACGATTTGAATTACACAATCACAAATTAAAACCATAATTTTTACGGGAAATTCACGCGCATGGTGCATGCATATGTCTAGCCTCTCTTTCGCAGCCAGTTAAAGACATTTTTTATTAGTAATAGTTCAAAACAGAAATTGTACAGTATTTATTAAATGTGCTACTAAAACACTGTTTAACAGAAAGTAACTTCTAACCAGAGAAAGTTTAAGTTCTTTTAACAGAAAGTAACTTCTAAAGAGCGTTTTAATTTTTTTTAAATATTGATTTGGATTCACTAGTCGTTCTTAATATAAAACACGATCCATAACCATTCAAAGACACAGTATCAAATTTCTTTATAATATATTTTTTTGACAAATTAGAGAGGCGTCAGAAATTTACATTTCGAATGAACGTCGTTAGTAAGCTCAAAAATCATCTGTCAAAAAATTAAATAAAGCGAGTACACATTTCTAATATATAATTATTACCGAAATTAGTGTGTTAAATTAATCTAAGGGTAAAAAAAGAAACAACCTACCGGAGAGCTAAAGAAAAATAGAAAATGACAAATGAATGCTTGCTAAAAGCAAATAAAGATCTTATAAAAATAAAATGTGAATGGATGTGGGTAAACTTTCGAAATCACTGGAAAACGATAATAGGAATATTTGTCTCATTTTCCACGCTGATGTGCACATTTAGTCCAGTCAAGGAAGGAGGTGTAGAGTGCGTGAGCAGGACCCTAAGCGATTCCTCCAGAAACTTGTTTAGGGTGCTTAGGGTCTGAACATACTAAAAGTACTGACGTCTAGGTGTGAGCTAGCGGGGGGAAGGGGAGAAGGTCCCAATGTTCGGATTTCCGCTTATATCTCGAAAACGGTGTGTCACAGAGAAATTTTTCTTAAAATAAGTAAAAGCTTGTAAAATTATCTACAACTTTTGTCTTATACGTAATTCTCGAAATTTAAGCCGTTTTTAAGTTGCACGCTCCACAAATGTAGACATTTTCGAAAAAATCATTTAACCTTACATTTTTCATCAAACATTCCTTCATATCGTCTAAAATATTCATCAAAGAAATACATTTATTTTAAGGAAGTTATAAAGAATTTAATTCCCTTTTAGAATATATATATATATATATATACAAATGCAAATTAATCTCAAACCGGTCAACATTTACAGCAATTTTAAGTTTTTTCGTAAAATTTTGTCATGAGATAATTATAATTTTCATTATAAAATACAATTTAAAATTTTGCAAGTGATATTATATTTTTCTACTTTCTTTAAAAATTGGCTTTAAACTGTGGTCACACATATTATTAGGCGAACGAACAAAATGTGTGTCAGTAATGAGATAAAAACAGCTTTGTCTGAAAATGATATTTTAAGAAAAAACTTAAAATTGTTTTAAATATTTACTGGTTGGAGATTAATTTGCATCTAAATATATATATATATATATATAATTATATTATAAAAGTAAATTAAATTCTTTACAACTTCTTTAATATAAATTTATTTTCTTTGTTGAATATTTTAGACGACATGAAGGAATGTTTGATGAAAAATGTGAGGTAAAATGATTTTTTTCAAAAATATCTACGTTTGTAGAACGTGTAACTCAAAAACGGCTGGGATTTCGAAAATTACATAAAGAATAAAAGTTGGAGATGATTTTATGAGCTCTTACTTAATTTCAGAAAATTTTCCTCTGCAACGCACCGTTTTTGAGATATAAGCGGAAACCTGAAAATTGGGACCTCCCCCCCACCCCTTAACTCACCACCTAGACGTCAGGACTTTTAGTATGTTTACACCCTAAGCACCCTAAACAATTTTTTGAAGGAATCGCTTAGGTTCCTGCTCACGCACCCTAAAACCATTTGGATCATTCATTGACTGGACGAACTTGTCTTAAGCAAAGTAGATTCAGAATCAAATTGAATTTGAGGACGATTTACGCACATTATTGTTTATAAATTAATATGTTCGTAAAAAGAAAAATAAATAAGAAAAATAGAAGAAAAAGTATGGTAAAAAGCTTCTGTTCCCGTGGTGAAATTTGAGTCCTCAGTTTTCCGCTTCTACCACGAATTTCCTGACACCGTGTGTACAAGGTAATGTTGCATGTCTATAATTTGCGCAACGTTTGGTATTAATGCTAGTAAATTATTGTTCATAATTAGGTCACCGTAATTTACCACGGGTTTCCCGCCACCGTGTATATGTCGCAGGCAAACCGTAAAATCAGGCCGTTCTTGATGCGTCTGAGGCACTTCACGATCTGCTGCCAGGCACTTCACGAAGTAACTAGGCGCACCATGATCTGCCTGATTTTACGATCGACCGCCGACATATATAAGGCAATGAAGTTTTTTTTTTTTTAAGTTTTCTTTATTCATTAGATTTTTCATTACATACATTGGGGATTTTTCGACCACCATGCTAGGCACATGCCCGTGTTGTGGTCGTCGATTTTATATACAGTAGGTACATTAACAAATGAAATATGAAGAATGTGAAAGAATTAAGAAATTATATAGGTACATAAAATTATATGATATTCAAGAATACAAAAAAATATAAAAGAATCTAAATTGCTATAGAGTAATATAAAAGAGTTGTAATAATAATAAATAAATAAATAAATTAATAAATAAATAATAATAAATAAATAATAATAAATATAACAAAGGTATGTAATTTTAAATATATAAAATAAGAGTAGGTACTATATGGTATGCATATGAGAAAGGAATTTTATTTTGTTGAAAATCTAAATGTGCATGGTTATATTGGTAGGTACATTATTTTACACCAATTTTTGTACAAATAAATGTTAGGTTTAAAAATAAAAGTATGCGTGTAACTCGCGCAACGCCGGGTATGCAAGTAAATTATTGTTTATAATTACCACGGTAATAACAATGAACCTGTCACCGTAATGTACCACGTATTTTTCGACACCTTGTATGTGTCGCAGGCCAATCGTAAAAACAGGCAGATCACGATGCGCCTCAGGCACATCACGATCTGCCCCCATTTCACGATGCAGCAGATCATGATGTGGCTAGGCGCAACATGATCTGCCTGATTTTACGATCGGCCTACCACATACATATGCAAGGTAATGTTTCGAGCGTATAATTCGCACAACGCCGGGTATTAGTGTTAGTGAATTATTGTTTATAATTACGTCACCGGAATGTACCACCGGTTTCCCGCCACCGTGTATATAAGGCAATGTTGCTTGCGTGTATTAATGCTAGTAAATTATCATTGATAATTACCGCGGTAATTACAATTGAATCGGTCACCGTAATGTACCACGTATTTCCCGACACCGTGTACCTATACACGGTAAGGCTGGGTAGTATTGCTAGTTTATAATTTCCGCGGTATAAACGGATAAATCGGTCACCGTAATATCCATGAATCACAATGTATTGAAGTTATTACCCATTTTCATTGATCAAATATACTTTGTCGAAGCCCATTTACGCGTACATAATAATAAATATATAATAAAAATTTGAATTGCACATACCGATGAAACTTTACAGTCATTATTTACTTTAGAATGTTGATTCTTTTCTCTAAAAATTAAACAACATGTTATAAAAAATACAAAATAAATCTGACAGATTCGTTCCAACAACCCTGTAGCATATAAGGTATGTACAACGTAAATTGATAATTAAATATTACTAATCTTTGTTTTTTCTCGTTATATTTCTCCCAGTTATGTTTTTGGTGTGGTAATTTTGATTTTTTTATGAAAGTTCTCTCTTTATTGATTTTTCTCCCCATTTTAAGCGGACGAATAAATTAAAAATGTTATGAACTGGACCGGCGCGGACAACACGACCGCTCGCTGCCGTGAATCGACAGATACTAAGAGTTTTGGTTTAGCGCCGTGCGCGTCAAAATACAGAATAAAATATTCACAAAAGCGTGTCGCAAATTCAACAGAATTATATACTCGAGAAAATATTTTTGGTTAAAAATTATTTCTAATATTTCAATAACGTCTTAAGTTAAATTTCTGTGTTAAAAATTCCGAGAGAAATCAATTTGTAAGTGTGTAATAAATAAGTCAAGTTGTAGTATTTTCGGCACAAAACGGGTGCTTGAATTTTTATTTTAATGATTTTATTTGAAATTAAATTAAAATTTTTAAATATATTTTGCCTAGATAATGAACAGTTTTATAATACTGTATTACTATTTGGTATGATATATGTATTGTATAATAACTTTACTCGTTTGAAAATTAACAAATATTGCCATCGACCAACAGTAAAACTATTTTTTTATTAAAAAAATGTTAACTTTTTCAAAATTTAAAATATAAGTTTACCACATAAAATAACGATCTTTCGAAATCAATTTATCGTTTTTCTGTAAAAAGCTTCGACACGTCTATGAGCTCATTCAAAAATGTCATTTTTCAGCTTTGTCTGGTTATTAACTCTTAAAGGCCCGACCATTCGCCTCGCCATCGATCACATTTTTTCGTAACACATCACATTTTTCGTAACACATCACCATTTTTCGTAACGCATTCACCCCAAGTCGAGCGTGCGTAAAAAATTTTTTACTTCAATAAATAATAGAGATATATAAACTAACGAGGGTGGAAGCCCGCCTGTACCGATCTAGTATTAACATGAATCGTGCGCAGTGATGGTATCGACGGCCTAGTGGTAATGCGTGTTAATCGACGGACGTGCCTGATACGGATCTGGGGTTCGAACCCGGGAGGCACTCGAGGGAGGTACATAAATTACCGACTTTGCCCGGTGGTCTAGGATCGAAATGTGGAGGATTCCAATCTATGCGTGATTTTTTCAAAGTGATTTTTTGAAGTGAATTCTTCTTTAGCACCGTTGTAATTTGAAACTAGATGAAACGAAAAATCGACACTAAAAAGAGAAAAACACATCTGTAGGATTTAGCCTGCGAGAGATTGAGATAGAATTATCGGTCTGTCTGCTCTTGTCTGCTTTAGTTTTCTGAAGGGTTCACGTCCACCGCATGCGAACTGCACACATTTTTTTTTTTAGTATGAATACCACACAACAGTCCCAACTGCTCCCGTCTGGAGCCAGTGAGACTATGGCCTCCCCAATTGGGGTACGTTGTAAGGCTGAAGGTAGTGGGGAGTGGAAGGAGATTGGGTAGAGGAAGGTGGGGAAGTGCCTGGTTATTCAGATCTAGTCACTAGAATCTGGGGTCAGCGTGTCCAAAAATGACAGATTTATTAATCAATCCCCCCCATTGCGGTGCAAGACAATGTTCCGAGGGAATCTTGCTGGCGAGGTCAAAATATCTCCCTCAACAAGTCTCCCGATCCGGCCCGCTACGCAGTTGGTGGGCAGAAGTGTCCGCCGCCAAGATCCAGTCAAACCTGACCTCATGAACCCGGGCATCCCTGCTAGATCACGAAACGTAGCGAACTACTTGGGTTGACCTATGGCAGAGGTGTTGGTTATCCAATAAATGGTTCCCGGGGCGGCGGTACCCATACCCGCCTCCCAAATATGTACACTTTATATTATTTTTAATGAATGTATAGTGAAATAAATAAAAATGCATTGCTCACGCCGGGTTTAAACCCGCGACCTTCGGATTGCGTATCAAGAGTCTTACCCCTCGACCACGGGGGCCGTTGAAGGAGGGAGGAAACAGTTTCATAGCTGAGCTAATGTTGAATCCAAGAAGAAGTCATAGAAGTGACATAATGTGTTGAATGTCTACCGTGTACATATGTTGGCCGCGCGTTTGGCGTGTTTCCCGACTACGCACCGGTCCCGAATGTATCAATGACGCATATCAATAACGTATCAATTCTCCAAAGCATCTTCCATTGTAATACCGGTAGAACAAGGACAGCAAATCTACCTGACGCCTTTTCTCTAAAGATTGCAATCCGTTTGTTCAGATAGGGGAATCTATCAAATGGACCGTCCACACAGAGTCCGTTCTACAGAGTCAATGGTTTTTTTTAGGTATTTTGGGACTCCAGACCAGAGGCGGTTACCAAATTCAACCGTGGGGCGCACTTGCGATTTGAACAGGGTCAGCAGTTGTATTATCATAAGTTTATTTAATTTTTCAATAATGTCTAAGCAAAATAAGAATGTAAAAAAATCTTAAATATATTAGTTTGCAAGACTGTAAATAAATAGACAAACTGAAGTATTTTCGTCACAAAACACGTGCACGGATCTTTTTTTTAATGATTTTATTTAAACTATAATTCCGACACATTGTTTTCCCAGATAATTTATTGATTTATTTTACTGCATGATTATATGATTTGAAATGTGTGTTGTATAATAGAAAATTAAGTTTGAAAATTTTACAAATCTGCCGACGACTTACGATAAAACCTTAGTATGCTAAAAATAAACATATTTTCTCGTAATTTAAAACATAACTTTATCAGATAAAAGAACTATCTTTTGAAATCAAATTATACTTTTTTGTGGAAAAGATTCAACCCGGCTAAAATTTCATGACATATTATTATTAAATTGGCATATTCCCGGTTTTGTCTGGTTACTCCCTCTTCTGAGAGGGCAACTTAACTCTGGCTTCGTTGGAACCCTCATACCTGAGCTGGTCACTTAGAGTTACGCCAAATATATCAATGATAGGCCTGTTGGGAAGATTGCTTCCGTTTAAGGAGACTAGATTATCATTTGATTATAAACCACCATTTAAAAAAAAAAAAAAAAGTATCAGTCCCATAAAAATGCTTTGAGGTGTAAAATATCCTGCTGACGAACCCTTTACAGAATATGTTTTTATTTAAACTTTATATAAGATATCAATGGTTTATTGTAACGTAGTGGTTATTGTTGCAAAATCAATTATTTATATTAGACCTTTTACAATTAATAACAAATATGAAACTCCAATAAAACACGCTAAACTAATTACGCTACACCCCAAAGTTTGTTACCTGCAAAGTCCATTAAATATGTAAGTAATAACTTTTTGACCTTTTCCTAATGTAGGAATCCGACTGAATCCCTAAACATGGCACTCGAAACAAACTTGTAATACATCCTACAAGTTTTTAACGAGAAAAAATTAAAACACATACATTTTATGAGACAAATGTATTATAAACTTTATTGTCAATTTACACTAGTGTCGTACCATGGAAAAATAATTAACCCTCGACCCGTCGCGTGGGGTCTTTAAAAGCCCAAGTTTTACAGGAATGCTAATTATGTACATTTTAAATGTTCCCACTGATTCCTTACTTTAGGTAGCTTCCTAAAAGGGACTATACTTGTGCGATGTGAGATACAGACTTGTGTTTCGACGTGAGGCTTTAAAAAAATCAACAAAATACAATGAAAAACCAAGTTTATATGTTTTTTTATTGTATTTTGTTGTCAATAATAAGTCTGTATCAATCTCAAATAGTTATAAGTTTGATAGAAATTGTTTATTTTTTTAAAAGGTTTTGTTAAAAATGAATAATTCAAAATTATAAAAAAATTCATTGTTGATTATTAAGCTTTTACATTTCAATTAAATATCAAATTTTTAATATTTCATTGTATTTCAATGCAGTCATCATCACCTGACTATAATCAGTTTAAATAACACATAAAATGTAAGCTATAACAACAATTTAATCATATTTACGTTGGGGTCCTCAGCGACCCCGCGCGACAGCTCGCGTTATAATAAAAACGCGACGGACGGAGGGTTAATAAAAAAATCTTTTTTTTTCAAATTGCGATCGTAAATTTTGGTTTCATAAAGGTGTAGCTAAATATTAATTATTCGATTAAATGAAGACAATATTAGCTAAACTCAATCGAAACAGAAAAATCAGATAGAGATATTGGCACCTCTGGGACTCGAACCCAGGATATTCAGCTTTCCGGGCCGAGGCTCTACAAACTGAGCTAAAATGTGGGGACACCGATTCACATCCGAATCGGTCATTTTTAACTGTATCATACTTCGACTTAGAATCACCAACATTTTCTTAACGCATATTTTTATTGGCTACTATCTTTATGTATTTATTTATTTACGGACGAATAGTCCATTAACAATATAACAATAACACGAATAAAAAAAGAGAGATGACAATGGAAGGAGAATACATATATATGAAGAGCAATGACAAAATACATATAATATAAATACATATAATATAAAAGTACATAAGTAGCTTGAAGATGGATTAAAAAGACTTTAAAAAATCACATTGCGTATCGACTGCCGAAAGTCATTTAGGCTTACACCAAAAAATTCAGTGCTTTGATTTGCGTTGACAAGTCTCGACATTCTGGATAAAGGAGAATGATATCCATAATTAGTAGAATGTTGATTGAGGAACAGCAATTCATTATTTCGGAGTCTACGGGAAGGGATGTTGAACTGGATGAGTTGTAACAAAGCAGGTGTGTCAGTAATACTGTTGATAATTTTGAAAATGCATATTAGATCAGAGTCCTTTCTACGTTTTTCTAAAGAAGAAATATTTAAAGTTTGTTCAATTTCATCATACGAGTACTCATAATGTATGATTGAAAGATTCAGCCAGAACTAAATGCTGTCTTGTGTCTAGACAGTGTCTTGGATAAATTTATCCATTTTTATTTTCCCAGTCCTAGATGTGACCGTAACTTTTTCTGATTTCTCTGCCATTTTTAGTAATGTTAGCACACCCAAAATTCACAACCCGAAACTGGTTTCTACACACCTCCCAATGAAATATCTAGACATCAACGACAAAAAATCAACCCTTAAAAAATATTTTTTTTATTTTGCTATAATACAAAATACAATACTTGTATTTATTAAAGTATTTTTAAACTTTTTATTTGACTGAGGTTTAAACCTTCCTACCCAGTTATCGAAATCGACCACCGCTCTACCAACCAGGCCAAATCCCGAGTTGGTAAGACCGAAATTTTTATAAATTCTTTAATTTCTTCGAATTTCAAAAAATTCGTATCGGGTATCTCTCTCTGATTCTCTTTAATATATTCTCGAAATCTCCACTCTCTCTCCATTAATTTATGGACTCAATTAAGCTTTAACTAATTGCCAGTCAACCTCTGATTGTGAAGTTATTAATAAAGTTACAATTCATCCAAAACACAAGTGTTTTAAGGATAACCTACAACAATCTCTCCTCCCAGTACGCACAGCTTGGCGTTGAAACAAAAGAAGTCAAAAACGCAGCGTCAGCCTTACAACCCGACCGGAGACTTCCCGAGACCTCGCCAGGAAGCCTTCTTCATGGTATGTTTAAGGGATGTTTTTGACTTTTTAACCAGTTATTCCTGACATAAGTAAAAAAATGTAAATGAAACTTTGGTCTCCGATGACTTTTTTGATAACTTTTTTTTTCTTCAACGTCAAACAAAAAAAAAACTTCCTCGTGTCGTGACAAACCCCTTACCCTGCCTCCCAACACCTTCCATTTTTTAAATGCTTTTGTAGAAAGAATCGTAATTGTATTGTAGTAAAAAATATATTTTCGCTCTCCTGTACAATCAACATTTTGTCCTTGACAGTTTTATAAATTTCCAGAGTCGATATCATTTGCCGCGTGAAAATAATTTACCAAGCAGCAATGAAACTAATTGTTATTTATAGCTGTGAAATCCAAACTGGGCATTGAATTGTATTAAAACAATGGTAAAGCTCAAATTACTTTTATTTTTACTACAATCATTGTTATAAAACCTTTATTGTTGAGTCTAGAATTCTGTAAAAACACTGGTCAATAGAGCCTCCACTGGTCGAAAGAGCTAAACTTTGGTGAGTTGAACCTTCGCAGACTCGCAAAGGTTTCCTGTGACGGGTGGAAGTGGAAGAGGGGAGGGGAGGGGAATGTGAGAGAGAGGCGTCTACAAATATCTACAGGAATTCCAAAAACTGAACAAATCGGACTAATATCTATGAGAACAAAAGTGATGACGAATTTCTACAGCCAAACTGCTGACTAATATCTATGAGAGCCAAAGTGAGGACGAATATCTACAGCTCAAACTTCTGACTAATATCTATGAGAACCGAAGTGAGTACGAATATCTACAGCTCAAACTGCTGACTAATATCTATGAGAACCAAAGTGAGGACAAATATCTACAGTACTGGCAAAGGTTGGATTTGCAATTATGTGTAGCATATTAGAATAACGTATTGCGTTATGCAGTTTGAAATACTTAATTCGTTTATGTATGTAAAAATCCCTAATATCGGACTATTGGACACATTTAGCTGATTATTAAGGATTTGCCCTCTGTAGATATTAGTCCCACCTACGCTCCATAGATATTAGTAACCATTGGGACCGTCATAGATATAAGTCCGACCTTAGCTCTGTAGATATTAGTCCTCACTCCGAAGTTCATAGATATTCGTCCGACATACAGGCTGTAGATATTAGTACCTGGAGTCACGTGGAAGTGGAGGGATATTATGATTACCGTGACGATTCACGGTTACGGTACTGTGACGGCAAAATAGGCCTCGTCTCTATAATGTTGCAGCTCTATCTTACACATTAAATAACGGTAAAACACAAAATAAGTGTGACTGTTTCCTCCAAAATACTACTTCTCTGCGACGGCAATTGCATTTCATTTTCTTTACACTTGTGAGGGAGATGTATGATAATGATTGTATGTCACCTTTAGGGAGAGTGCGGACATACGTTCACCGTTTGTCTCATTTGCGACTGTTGTTATTTAGCGTGTAAGAAAGAGCTGCAGCATTATATGTTTATGAACAAAAGCAAAATCATCAACACATTGACATTTAATTTTTGGAATTCACTCAGACTTCATACTTTCAAAATTTTCATCAAGGCTAGTAGTATTGTAGGGGTCTATGGAAACGTCATGGTGCAGTGTGTGAGAGAGATGAAAGAAAATTATGACTTTCTTTCCTTTGAAAGAAACAGACCTATGTACATTTTGTATCTCAACTTTTGAAAGAGCTGCAGCATTATTGTGATAAGAAACGTATGTTTATTGTCCTTTTTTATGCCGTCACGGTACCGTTAACGTGAGTATTTATCATTATAACCTTTTCCAAGTTTTCAGCGTCCATTTCATATTTATTTCAGAAAATATTATCAATGCTGGGGAAAGTTTAAAAATTCTGGGAAAAGATTGAAAATGCATTTAAGTATTTTTAGAGTGATTCATATTGTGATATCTAAATTGGGATACATCTGTAAGCCCAAGGAAAAGTTTGGGTCATATGCATTTTTGGATTATTTCCAGGAATCAGATTGTATCTATACTGGAATATGGATCTCACATATACAGAGTGTTTTGGGACGTACTTGACTTACTTTAGACAGTGATTCCTGACATTATTTGGAGTAAAAAAATGCAAAAGAAATTTTGGTCTCCTGTGACTTTTTAAATGATTTTTTTTCATAAAAATCCCTATTATGATTTTTTACATTAGCTCCACACAAAAAGCCGTAAGGAATACAATTTTTCTTAGCGCCATGTCATTTTTGGGGATGTTGTGTGAATGGTGTTTTTAAGGAAAGGAAAGAGAGGAATATCTGGGAAGGAAAAATATGTGGGTGGGTAAAATATCTGGGAATGAGGAATGTATCCATAACTTCATCTGTCAACTGCGGTGGATGAGAGGCTGGAAAAGGTCAAAAAATTTCCCTCAACCGGCCTCTCCCAGTCCAGCCCGCCACGCAATGGGTAATTCCCAACCAAAACCTGGACAAACTGCGTCCAGTGTACTCAGGCACCTCTTCTAAATCACCAAACGTATCTTGCCACTTGGGGTAACTTATGGCAGAGGTGTAGGTTAACCAATGAAAGGTTTACACTTGGTAATCAATGTTACACAATTTACAATTGTGATGTGACGCACATAACACTAGTGATGTGACGCACATAACAGTAGTGATGTGACGAACAAAACAATAGTGATGTGACCCACATAACAATAGTGGTGTGACACATAATAATTATGATGAGACACACTTCAAAATAGTGATGTTACACACAAAAACAATAATTATGTATGAGCGATAGAGATGTGACACACATTAAAAAAGTGATGTTGCAAACATGACAAATGAGATGTGACACATAATAATAGTAATGTGAGACACATAAGAATATTAATATGACGCTCATAACAAAAGCGATGTGACGCATAACAACAGTGATGTGAAAAACAAACAAAAATAATTATGTGACACACATAACAATAGTGATGTGACACACATAACAATAATTAAGTGAGGCACATATCAATAGATATGTGTCGCACATAACACCTGTGATGTGATGCAAGTACCAAGAGTGATGGGAGAAACATAAACATAGTGATGTAACACATGTTTAGAATATATCAATAGTGATGTAACACATATTCAGATGATTTATTAACTAAGTAAGATATGGATTTAAACATTGGGAAAAGATTCACTTTTCAGCTTATTTTAGGAATGTCGGGTATATTTTCAAATACATTTATCACACACATTCTTGGTTTATTCGGAGAAAAATTCGATTCATCTATATTTTAGTGTACTTAACTTAAAAATTTCAGATATTATCTACAATCTACCGTGAAATTGTTTTTAATGTACCTACAGGTGAACAATTATTGGATTACAGACTATTGGATTACACACTATGGATTGTAAAGCGCCCTTGAGGTGATTTTTCACAAAAACGGCGCTCTTATTATTATTATTTGGGGTGATTTCAGTAAATTTACGCTAAAAATCTGGTACATTAATAATTGGTCTGCTCTTTATCATCCTCTTATGTATATTATATTACTAATACTGTTTATGTTCCTGAAATAAATAAAAATAAAAAAAATGCATGGGACACACACATTTGAGGGTTATATTATTAAACACTTATTTAAATACACAAAAAACAGGAATTATTTCAGTGGATATTTCAGGTGTCATTTGAATAGGGTTATAAAATATAATATTTTATTTAGGGAAAAGCCTGTATTGTCTTATGCACATTATCGTATATGTACGATTCTTACATGTACATATTTTAACATTCTAGAATATGTCTAAAAACAACGGAAACTACTTGGGTCTAGCTTAGTAGGGTATAGGGTAATTTCAATGGATTTACACTAAAAGTTAGAGAAAAGCTTAGGACATCAAAATTTAAGAGAATTCACGGATATATATAGATAGGGTATTAAGGGACGTACTTGACTTACTTTAACCATTGATTCCTGACATTATTTGGAGTAACAAACGTAAATGAAATTTTGGCCTTCGTCGCTTTTGAATGTGTTTTTTTTTTTTTTCAATGTTTTTTCCTCAAAACCAAACAAAAAAAATTCTTCCATTTGTCGTTTTTTTTTTATTTGGATATTATTTATGTACAGAGTTCCTAAACTTTCGTTTACTAATTCTAACGTAATGACTAAATGGATTATCTAAAGATACTTTACATGGAATTTGTTTACACTTGTCTTCACTGGTCACTCAGCCGAATAACCGCCCAACCCCTATTCCCGTCCCTAACTGTCCAATACCTACTGATTTTTAAAATGTTTTTGTTAGAAAAAAACATCAAAAATGCCACCGGAGACCAAAATTTCATGAACTTTTTTACTTCAAATAATGTAAGAAATCTCTCGTTTTTTTTATATAATTGCCTTGAAGTTTGTTAATGGCCCTGAACGCCGAAACAGCTATAACAATCATAAAAAGTAAAATATTTGATGAACTGAATAATAACATTATTCAATTTAATTTAAGTACTTAATTTAAATTTTTATTTTTAAATAGAGTTTTACGTTGCAAAAATAATAAATCATTTTGTATTAAAAAAATAATACAGTTTTCAAGAAAAATGGGACAAGTTTTCATCACAACTTGCTGAAAAAAAAATTGATCTGATTTTTTTACAGTAATTCTAAATTTTTGGGGATGCTATGTGGGGGTTTTTTTGTGAACAGTAAGGGGTGAATCAGGATCTTTAAGAGACCCTTATTGTGAGAGGGAGGAAACACAGATGCCTGCAAATCGTTACATAGCCGAGCTGTTTAACACAGTAGAATTAGTCGTAGAGGCGATCTGTTCTCATGTGACAACATGTGCAAATGTTGGGCGCGCATTCGGAGTGTTTCCCGACATGCATCGGGGACAAAGGTATCGATGACAAAATATAAACAAATAAAGGGTTACAATTATTATAAGTAATAATTATTAGCCTGAAACACTTATCTACATTGAAAAAATCTCCCGAGAAAAGATACATGCCGCCGACGGGACTCGAACCCTTCTGATTTCCGGTCAACTGCTCTTATCCACTGAGCTACATCGGCTTACCTCCTGGCCGCATAATAATTTAATATATGCTAGTGTTTCATTCGACAATTACTGCTTATATCTATGCCGCCGACGCGTCGGCGGCATAGATGAGTATTTCAGGCTAATAATGTTTGCTTATAACAATTGTTACCCTTTGTGCTATGCATAAAAATCTTGTCTTCAAAATTAGTTTATCAATTAAAAATAATAATTAATATTTGACGAGTTAAAGTATTTCACCAAAAAATATAGACATCATTTATTTCGATGCCACCTAGTGGGAGATTTAGCACTTACAACGCTATTCTCATATAAAATAAAGTTGGTTGTTTGCAGGTGGGAAAATGTAATAAGCAGTAATTGATGAATGAAACACTAGTATATATTGAATTATTTGGCGGACAGGAGATAAGCCGACGTAGCTCAGTGAATAAGAGCAGTTGACCGGAAATCAGAAGGACGCGGGTTCGAGTCACATCGGCGGCATGTATCTTTTCTCGTGAGATTTTTTCAATGTAGATGAGTGTTTCAGGCTAATAATAATTATTACTTATAATAATTGTTACCTTTTGTGTTTTGCATGCAAATCTTGTCTTAAACGTTACATTATCAATTAAAAATAATAAATAAAGGGTTATTTTACATTCAGATAACATTGTATGAACTGGGTTATGTTGTGTTAAAACACTGGAAAGGTTGGGGTTGTATATAACAGAGGAAATGTTAAATATGAACATATTGGGGTTATAAGAAGATTCAGTTGGTACCATAACCTGAGCACAATTCGTACGAAGCTTGGGTTATTTGCTGGTTAGAGTTATTTCGGTCAATTGTTAAACAAGCAGATTCAAATACCAAAACACTGGGAAAGCTGGGGTTACTTTTTTTCAAGCAGGGTAACAACTTGGTTCATATCACAAATAATATTCTTAACCACTGGAGCGCTTTTTGCCACAATACGGCACTATTTGAAATAACTCGGATTGCTTTGCTGCCAGTTTTGGCAAATTTTCCCTTATTTGTGAGTAATTAGGTAGAAGTTTACGATTTTATTTTTATTTTATTTATAAATAATACGAATTTGTGATAATCGACAAAAGATAGGTGAATTCATTGACTATGTAGAACTATAATCAGTTTGTATGTCTCCACATTAAAATTCGGAGGTATGGTTTTTTTAATGTAGGCGGAAAACATTCAAAATGATCACCTAAAAAATTTCGAGTGGTTGGAGAAAAAAGTTTTAAATTACGCTGTCGCTCCAGTGGTTAAAAGCTCTATGTATATTAATGGATTTAAGATTCTCACAACGAATAGAATAAAATTGTAAAATTTAATTAAATGAAGACAAAATTAGCAAAACTCAATCGAAAATCTGAAAACAGAAAAATCAGAAAAAGACGCTTTCACATCTGGGAATCGAACCCAGGATCTTCACCTCGACGAGGTTAGACTCTACCAACTAAGTTAATGTGAGCCTATCCGATTCGGTCATATTTAACTGTATCGTACTTTAATTAAGAACTCCCAACATTGTCTTTACTTTCTTAACGCATATTTTTATTGACTGCTATCTAAGTCAATAGATGTCGAATATGAAAAATAAAAATGGATATAAAATTATCCAAGACACTATCTAGATAGCATTTAGTTCGGGTTTGAATCTTGCAATCATACATAAAGATAGCAGCAAATAAAATGATGCGTTAAAATATGAAGATAATGTTGGTAGTTCTTAGTCGAAGTATGATACAGTTAAATATGACCGAATCGGAAAGGGACTCATTAGCTCAGTTGGTAGAGTCACGCCCGGCAACGCGAAGGTCCTGGGTTCGAATCCCAGATGTTCCCGTATCTTTTTCTGATTTTTCTGTTTTTAGATTTTTAGTTAAGTTTCGCTTATATTGTCTTCATATAATTAAGTATTGCAATTTGAGGTTTTACTAATTTAGTTAAAAATAATAAGAATTTTTTATTTTGAGGGGTATATGGTGATTCTCGCTACCTTCCCCTGCTTGATCTAACAACGTTTCGGACAAATTTACAATATCCACCATCAGGGCACATGTAAAACGTTGGCTTGCCGTTTCTCCACGCTAGCGACCGATTAAAAAAAGTGTTTTAAGAATTTAGTTACATACTATTGCGGAGGGTTTTTTAACCAACGTATCACATTTGTCTTGATGGTGAACACTGTAAGGTTGTCAGAAACGTTGTCTCAATAATAAGGATGAACAATAAAACAATTTTAATGTTAGCCTGAAAGTCAAAAACCAAAAATATTTAAAATATTAAAAATATGGTATTAGTTCATTGTTAGTAGGAAGAAAAGCATTCAAAAGATAACTGAAAAAATAATATTATATTATCGCGGGAGATAGGTATTGGTATATAGTAGCGACTAGAGGGGACCCACCAAGCCAGATCTAGTCAGTGTTTCTCTACTCACAGTCTCACGAGACTTCCGAGGGGCGAAAAGACGGCTTCGGGTACTTGTCGCAGACGGTTATTGTTCAAACGCCTGAAAATTTTACAAAAATTCACTGTTTTTTTGGAAAAATCAATACAATCTGTTTTAATTGTATTCAAATTATTATGTATTTAACCTTAAATATTCCTATGATATTCTTTAATATTCTTATATATTATATTCATTTATGTACCTCTACGCCTGTTTCAACACAGGTATACCCTAGTGAGATAGGCATCGAATAAAATACAGTAAAAAATAAAATAAAAATGCCTTTTTGCTATATCTACATATAATTTATTTTTTTTATCCAATACAGGAAGTTCTGAGATTTCCCTATTTTCATCATTGGGGATGCTGTGTGGAGAATTGGAATTATGTGTGGATAAAGGCGAAACAGCTTTCACATAATTCAAAATACCTACCGTGGTAATCCTGAAATTACTATCCTCCGCATACCATATTTAAAGTGAATATATTGTACTGATATATTTTTTTGTATCCTTCAAAACCAATAAACTTAGTCTTATAACTTGTAAAAAATGATAAGGTTTGTGGGGTATCTTAGTGACCCCACATGGTAGCAAAAGTTTTGTTTTGCATCTCGGCGTTACGAAGGTTAAAAAAAATATATAAAAAACAAAAAATAACACAACATTGAGATATTGAACTTAACTATGAATCTTATTACTTTTTTAATCGAATCAGATATTACACAGTACATTTTTTAATATAATATTTATATTATTCTAGATTTTAAATTAATATTTTAACCGTCTGCTAAATCATTCCATCCTTCAAGCTTTATTGGCTAAAAAAAAGGCTTGCAGATAGAACCATATGCTACTAGCTAGGGCATAATAATTCATTGCGTGATGTTGTAACTTCTAACTACATTTCCCTAATCGTCACCTTATTTGTATAGTGTTCTAACTGACTTTTTTTTAACGCCAACGCATTTTTTATGCTCATTTCTATATCCAAAATAATTTTCAGAAGCATCTGTGTTGTATTTTTGTAGATGCATGTATGACAAAGTTCTAAAATAAAGCATTTAAAATAATCATTTCTCTTAAAAGGTTCTAACATCACTTATACTCCCTATTTTGTTTGTATCGAGTTATTACGAGGCGCATTATGGTTCGTTTTATCATGTACTAAGGTTTCTAAGTTTGCAAAGAGGAATTTTTGGTAATCTATTTAATAATTTTAGTTTGTCATATTTCAATGGAAAATATTTAAATAGGACGTTTCCCTAGCTTGTAATTGCATAAGGGCAATGTAATTAGAACATTGTGCAATAAATTATTATGCACTAGCTGGTTGCATATGGTTCTATCTGCATGTTTAGGTGTATTCTAAAATGAGTCCTATTTCAATATTTACATTTAAAATATGTACAATTAAAATACTTTACACAAGATTCAACCTCAAAATTGGAAATTGGTAAGTAGATAATGAGAAATCGTCTTTGCAAACTTTGACACCTCATATCTCAGAACAAGGTGAAGTGAAGTTAGAACCCTATCCAACTAAAGTGATACTGCGCCTTGTAAAAATATCAACTGTTAAATACAAAGAAATTGGCAATTGCAAAAGGTTCAAAGTGATGTTAGAACCTTGTAAAATAAATGGAAGCTCTAAATAATTGATGTTAGAACTTCGTAATACAAGTATCCATAGAAATGAGTACAAGTATCCATTATTCCCAATGAGTTGAGAAGAAAATGAGTTTTCTTCTCAACTCATTGGGAATAATGTGTTACTTGTCATATTTTTGTAATACATTATAATTAATAAATAAAAATACAACAAAGATGGCTCTGAAAATTATTTCGGTTATAGAAATTAACAAAACAAATGTTTTTTTTGAGTTCATTTTTGGCATTTTTGAATGGGACATTTTTGACCATTTAAAAAAAATCGATTAGAACTATATACAACTGAGGTGACAAAACGTGGTGGATATGCTAACCAAATAAAATAATAATGTATTAATAGGTTAAGTCAAAATTCCAAAATCACGATGCAATGGTTAGGTTTGATTGTAAAAATGCAACAAAAATGCGACCGAACAGGAAAATGCAGTAAAAAAAAATTACATAATAAAATACGTGCTATGAACACAACTAAATATTAACACAAACAAGATACATATATGTTGATTTCAGCCAATTTGCACATTTTGTCATTTAAACGGTTCCCGTTATCGGCCGATTTTCGGCCTGTCAGTGTTTGGTTAATTTTATTTGTCGTCCTAATCAAGGTGTGTTCACCGGTCATTGGCCTTTTTTTTACATTAACTCCACACAGGAGGCCTTGAGGAATATAATTCCCCTCAAGGCCTATGTCATCTGAGATGCTGTGTAGAAGGTCTTTTTGAGGAGTTTGGAGGAGAAACATTGGTCTTAAAGAGACCCATGTTATAGGCAGGAGGAAACACAAAGGCCGGCTAACCGTTCCACAGCCGAGCTGTTGAACACAAGAACGAGTCGAAGAAGCGACCCGTTCTCATGCGACCAATGTCAACCGTGTACATATGTTGGGCACGCGTTTGGCGTGTTTCCCGACTATGCACCGGTGCCGAAGGGATCAATTCTAGTTCCCATCTTCCATCGAAATACCGGTAGAAAAAGGCTAGCATTCCTACCCGACGCCTGTGCTCTAAAGATTGCAATCCGTCTGTTAAATTAGGAGAATCTATCAGACGGACCGCCCATTTCTACACAGATTCGAGGATTTTTTTCACGTATTTTAGGTCTTCAGACCAGAGGTGGCCGCCAAATTCAACCGTGCGGAGCGCACTTGTAATTTATACAGGGTTAGCAGTGTACTATTAAAGTATCTGCGGGCCCTGTACAGTACGCCCAGTTTTTGAGAGGCAAACATAACTCTGGCCCCCATAACTGAGCTGGTCACTTAGAGTTACACCTGAGTGGGCATCGCGTTTGGGTCCCACCAGGGCGTCGCGTATTCGATTCCTCGGCTGGCTAAGTCTTCCATCACGACATAAAGCAACATTTTCCAAAGAATGTTTGTCTTTCTTTTAAAAAAATAAAAAAATACAAAAAATTGTCAAATTGTCAAATTGTTCAGGCAGAAAATCGACAGTTTACGGGGACCATTTAAATGTTTAACAATTCAAAAGTTATATTCGTCGATTTGTTACAAAGTAAAATTTAATGTGACGGTCTCAACAATTGGCCATAAATTTATTAAAAAAAAATTATCGGCAATGTCCATTGTATCTAATATCTATGATAAATATAAAACTTTAAATTACTTACAATCGTTCTAGAGATGCCAGATCCTGAAAAGCGTCTCTGTCCAGGGTGTGAATTTGGTTATCCGTAAGTTGTCTGTAACAAAGAGAAAAAAATATTGGTTTTAGATTGTAGAATGTATCGAAAGCATCTCCTATCCCCATCCTATATTCCTCTTCCTATTTCCTTTGCTTTCGTGGTAGTATAAAGTAAAATATAACTTCTATCTCCAACTAACATTTACATTGTATTTTGGGAGGCAAGTATGTAACGCCGACTCGGGAATCATTTATTGGAAAGCCAACAGCACTGCCATAGGTCAACCCATGTGATTCGCTACGTTTGGTGACTTAGCAGGGGTGCCCGGGTTCATGGGGTGAGGTTTGTCAAGGTCACGGCGGTCGGACCGTTTTAGGAGGTCTTTGACCTCTCCAGCCAGAATCCCTCGATCCATCGCCTTACACCGCAGTAGGAGGGACAGATTGATATGTTCGTCACTCCTGGACACACTGACCCCCAGATTCCTACCCAACCCTCATACCTTCTTCCTTCCTGGGGTAAATTTGTCCGAAAGAGCGATTCTATATCTTTTGTGAGATCGAGATAGATATCGGGCGAGATCTCCTGTCAGATTTGTGTGATTTTCAACGACTGTTAAATGAACAAACAATCATGCATACTTGCAGGAATTCGTGTTTAAAACGAACTAAACTAAAATAAGTGAGAGCTCACAGATGAAATTCTGACGTCGGCCCACAGAAAAAGCCAATAATAGCCATTGACATTGCCATTACACATTACTTAATCGATAGTCCTGATCTTCTTCAAAGCCTATCATTCCACGTTCCAAATCGCAACAGTAGACAGTCGCTTACTTTTAATCTCCATCTTTTCAAGACCATTAAACTTATATTATTACCAATTTGACGTTACGTGAAATAAAACGAAATCTCACTAAGCAACATGACCCAAACTAGAAAGTTCAATCCCTATATATTTCCGCCCTTTGCCTCTTAATCCTATTCCTATGTTCCTCTCCCCTCCCCCTTTTTTTTCATAGATATATTGTAACTAAAAATAAATTATTTAAGAAAATACCTTTACAATGTCACACTTTATCATGCACTTCCATCAGTGGAAAGTTCATAATTGGCATAGTAAACATTCTATTATTGTATTATTTTGTAATCTCTGATTTGCTGTCAACTTTCTCGAAAAAAAAAAATAGAAAATCACACAAATCTGACAGGAGATCTCGCCCGATATCTATCTAGATCTCACGAGAGATAGAGAATTGCTCTTCAGGAGTGACGAACGTATACATCCATACCACCTACTGTGCCTGCTGTGCAAAGAGATGGGTTGAGAGTCCTACTGAAGAAGTTTACATAGATCAGGCCCGCCATGCAGTAGGTGCAAACGCATTCACCGCCAAGACCTACACAAACCTCACCCCTTTATGTTTGTTTTTCGGTGTTTTTAAATAACATTTAAATAGACATTTAACCGTTTCAGTGCGCTCAAGTACACACAACATCACAAGTCCTAATTTAAATAGTATAATATGAGAATTATTCAGAATATATTCTGCTCCAAAGTCTAATTATTATTTTGCCTATTCCATTTAAAGTGGTACTTAACTAAACTCAGAGTAATTTTACCGTTGATATAAAACATACAAGAGGGCGCCTTCATTTCTGAAAATACTGAGTTTTTCGTAAATTTATTAAGAGGAAGAAAATCCATAAATGTATCTATTCTTGAGGCATTGTTCCAAAGTTTTCGATTGATAACATTTTTTTTATGTGAATACTGCACAAGAGTCCCAACTGCTCCCGTCTGGAGCCAGTGAAACCACGGCATCCCCAATTGCAGTGTGTTGTGAGGCTGAAGATAGCGGGGAGGGCGAGGAGATTCCCACTGACCCCCAGATTCCTACCCACCCTTCGTACCTTTTTCCTTCCTAGAATTTATTCTCCTTCCTTTCCCTAAGAAGACCCTCCACGCAGCACCTCTAAAAATGACAAATGCCCTGAGGGATTTGTGTTGAGCTAATGTAATTTTTTTATAGTTAAAACCATATTTATTGCAATAGGTAGAATGCAGACACCTCAGAATAGGTATAATATAAACTATCATGTAACTAGTAGACCAACTCGACTCAAATCAACTTATTATTGCAACAATACTGGCACTAATGCGGATCTAAATTCAATTATACATCGCTTGCACAGATTAGGTAACGATTAGTCTAACATCGATAACGCCGTTAATCTGTCCTCATAAAAGATGTAGAAAACAAAATATGTCTGCACCAAGTAACATGTATAATTTCATTTTCAAATTTTTGAAGTTCTTACATAATGAAAAATGTATCATATCCAACTGTCATGATCAATAAAACCCACAGATCATTATTACATACCTATGATATTCTCGGTAGTTTACCCAAGTATTAATATTTTTGTCTCCTATTAAGAGCATTACTTAATTCTTTATCTTTTTTATATTCAATATATTTTGTATTTTTTATATTTTATATATTTTCATCTTCAACTAATTTATTTCTAAACTTTTTATTTTATACTTAATACTTCTTACTTAATTACTCTTGACTTATTACTTCTTACTTTTTGCATGGTGTTGTACTGTTCATATATTATTTTAATTATGTTAATGGCATATGTTGTGCAGTGTATAGTATATGGAAATAAATAATACCTAGTGAGGAAGTTATATGTAGGCAATATATATAATTTGTAAATCTTTCTTAAAGAATTCAAAACAATATAAAAAATACATAAATTATTTAATACATTTCTTGTTATTGTCTGTTCAGTGTCCGAGACAGCGGACGACGCTAGTGTTTTAAATGTCAATGGATTCGCGTGATTACTTCAGTAGAACTAATTTAGCTAAGGTGGGCCCTTTCCTCGGCTAATAAGCAGGTAGCTGGGCTTGTCGCTCGATACCGTGCAGGGGTAACACTGCAGAGGTCATAAATACTTCTTCTTTGGATGTTCCTTCATTACTAAGGATCGTGACATCGCTACAATTTCCCTGGTGAACAAGGTTTCTCCACTCCTGGCGATCTTGCGATCTAGCGCAATTGGTCGATAAAACCTTTTATCAATAAGACATTAATTTAATCCGTCATCTATGGTCAGTTGACAAAATTTGCGAGCACGGTCAACCGGCTATTCAGATCTGGTCACCAAACACGGCTAAAGCAATTTCAAACAACGTTTCAATTCTGAATGGTGGTCTTACACCAGAACGATACCGAGTGTATCTTCCACTCTGTGCCGGTTAAATAAAATTTACTTGCGCAGCCGGGATTAGAACATGCGACCTCCAGATTGCTAGTCAAGAGCCTTACCCCCCACGGAGGCCGTCTGAGATAATAGATATATATAAATGAAATTTTTATTTTTTATTGTAATATACAGAATATGAGTTAAATTTATACGTATATAATTTACAAAATATTATATTTAAGGTCATCATTCGTCATGTACATATTTCATACTTATACTAATTTTTACTGTTTTTTGAAAGAGCAAATGCCACACACTAACTACATACGTTATTTATTTCCTGGATTTTATTTCAGATATTATTTCTTACTCAGATATATTTTATTTTTCCTAATTACATCATTTTGTTTACAGTTTTGTCGCTACATATTTTGTACTACAAGTATTTATATGATAATTAAATACTGTTTTAAAACTTTACCCAGAAAACAACAATTAATTTTTGAATTCTAATGGTAATAAACGATCTTCAACATGAAATCGACAATATCATAGTGCCAAATACTGAAATAATTTTTGAAAACACTAACAAATTTATGCAATTTAATTGGGAATCAAATAGGATTAATATTGTACATCAAAATATTAGAACGATGGGAAACTTGGATGATTTTCTTATATTTTTAGAAGAAATAAAATCTGTGGTAAAGTTCCATGTACTAATTCTCACTGAATGCAGGTTAAATGATTCATACATAGCCAAACAAATTTCAGGCTATAACGAATACCATACAACATCGCATATTAACCAAAATAGCGGAATAGTAGTATATATCGACATCACATTAAATTCCTTAGTACAAGAAATTAACATAAATCAGTGTAATTGTTTAAAAATCAACATTAATGAGAATTTAGGTATCCTAGCTATCTACCGATCACCATCGTTCAATGACATCCAAGATTTCCTGGATAATCTTATTGGTGAGTTAAAAGAAACTAAGAATTATGCACAATATATACTGATCGGGGACATGAATATAAATACTATAGGAGAAGTATTGCATAGGCAGTCCGACGACTACTTTTGTGCTATGGCTGAAAGTAACTTTATTTCCAATATTAATTCTCCAACTAGGGTACAAGATAGCTCTAGCACATGTTTGGATCATATATATACCAGAAATATAACAAATTCAAATGCATTTGTAATACATAATACAATCACTGATCATTACACCACTGCAATCAGTATCCCAAACTCAACACCCAAAAAACATAAAATTAATCACAAACAGATTATCGATTATGAGGGTTTATTAAATGATCTTAATAATAAAAATTGGGAATATGTTTACAAAGAGACTGAAGTTAACAATGCTCTAAACTATTTTATTAATGAAATCAATATAATCATAACAAAACACACAATAACTAAACGCATTCCATATAGTAAAATACATCTCACACCATGGATTACAAACGGCATTGTTAAATCTATACACAAAAGAAATCACCTTCATAAAATAGCTAAACGAGACCCATTGAACGCTACTAAACAGCTAAACTATTACCGATACCGTAATATCTGCAAAACCGTTATTCGCAAATGTAAAGAGCGTTATTATAAATTTTTACTTGATAAGGATAATTCCAGCAAAAACATGTGGAATGTTGTCAGAGAAATAACTAAAAGTAAAAGAAATACTAGTGCATCTGTAACAGAATTAAATACCGGAAATTTCATTATAACTGACAATCAATCAATTGCATGTCACACTAATCAATATTTTGCATCTGTTGGGTCAAATCTAGCAAATAAAATCTTATTAGAAACCCAGAAAACGGAAGACTCTTTAGCATCGACAATTGAAACTAAGGAACAATCTTTTTCATTTAATATTAAACCAACTACTGTAGAAGAGGTCTTAAAAATTATCAACAGCCTCAATACTACACATGCAAAGGGTCCAGATAGTCTAAATACACAAATACTAAAAAAAATTAAAAATCAGATTTCTGCTCCGCTATCATATATTTACAACTTAAGTTTTACAGCAGGAATATTTCCTGATCACTTTAAAAAATCAATAATTGTCCCAATTCACAAAAGTGGACCTAAATCTCTTGTAGAAAACTATAGGCCAATATCACTTTTAAGCGCGATATCCAAAGTCATTGAAAAGCTTTTCAAAACTAGGTTAAACGAATATGTGGAGGAACATAACATTCTAAGTCCAAACCAATACGGCTTTCGGTCGGGTAAGGGAACGGATGATGCCATCGCATGTCTCACTGAAACTATTGCAGGGAATATGAACCGTGGCAAGAAAACTATTGCCCTTTTCCTGGACCTGGCCAAGGCATTTGACACAATATCTCATAAAATTCTTTTACAGAGACTTAGAAATATAGGAATAAAAGGAAAAGCTTTTCAATGGATAGAAAGTTATATATCTAATAGATTTCAACAAACCAGAATTAACGAGGCTATTAGCACTTCACTAAAATACACTTTTGGGGTACCACAAGGAAGTACACTTGGGCCCCTTCTCTTTATTATATACATAAACGAACTTTGTAACCAACACATTGGTGGCAAAATTATCACGTTCGCTGACGATACAGTTATTTTGTTTGAAGGAGATGATTGGAAAGAAACACACCACCTTGCGAACACGGGTATAAACAGAGTAAAACAGTGGCTGGACACTTTGCAATTTGCTTACACTAAACATACAAAAAACAAATTATCTCACATTTAGCGCTACCCTTGCAGGTCAACCCAAAACACCTCATCACCTCACAATACATAATATTAAGTGTAGCCTTGGAAATAATAACCATACTTGTAAATGCGAAACCCTTGAATGTGTTAAATCTATTAAATATTTAGGTATAATAGTGGATAACCACCTTA
Organism: Limnephilus lunatus; assembly: GCA_917563855.2. NCBI lineage: Eukaryota > Metazoa > Arthropoda > Insecta > Trichoptera > Limnephilidae > Limnephilus > Limnephilus lunatus. The sequence goes on along the minus strand of OU830595.1, from coordinate 23,231,178 downwards.
AATGGAAACAACAAATTGAAAACACAGCTAATAAAGTGCGCAAGCTTATTTATATATTTATAGGATTGCGGGAAATTATAAAAACTCAAGACATTAAAAAATTATACTACGGGCTCTGTAACTCCGTCATAACCTACGGTTGCATTGGATGGGGTGGAACAGGTATAACAACATTATACCCGCTACTGAAGGCACAGAAATCCATTCTACGCGTCATTATGAAGAAACCCTTCAGATACTCGAGCGACGCTCTCTTCAAGGAGTTTAAGGTGCTTGATGTTCGACAATGTTACATAAAAAAAAATAACAATCTGCGTCCATAAAAATAAAAACAAAACGATAACAATCGATCATAATCATCAAACCAGAAGTAAAAGCAGAAACGACCTTTCTATTCCAACAAGCAATACTGCGGCTTATCAAAAAGTTTTCTCATACCTGGGACCAAAAATATACAACAAAATCCCATCTCAATTGAAACTGTGTGAATTATCATCCTTCGGTACTAAAATTACAAAATGGTTATTAGACTTAGGTAGGACAGATTCCGAAAAATTATTAAAAAACGTAGTCTGGGTTGATTTCTTCGATTTTGTATTTGTATTTTCCTAAAAATTATTTTCTTCTTTTTTTTCTTTTTTATTTTTCTTTCTTATATTTATATATTATATTTTTATTTTATATTTTACATATACCTACCTGGATTTTATTGCTTACTACTGCTAAATTGTATTTTCATAAAAAAAAAAAAAAAAATCTTATTTTTTATTGCTTTCTACTGGATTTTATTGCTTACTACTGAATTTTATTTGGATTTTATTGCTTACTACTGCTAAATTGTATTTTCATAAAAATAAAAAATAAATCTTTTTTTTATTATTTTTCTTTCTTACATTTGTTATATTTTAGTTCTACTTTATATTTTACATGTACCTATCTGGATTTTATTCTTTATTACTGCTGTATACCTAGAATAACACAACTTATATCCGATATTGTACCTAATATCTAAGTAACTCCCCCAATATGTACCATTATTGTTATTTATTATTGAATCCATTAATGTGAAATTATGTACACGCAACCTGCCAAGTTGACTGTCCTAAAACGGGAAACCTTCCTAGTTGGGCAGTCAAAGCTTCCTTTTATATTGTTATTTCTTGTATGTAATAAATGTAATAATAATAAAATAAATAAAAAATAAATACCTTATCAGAAAAGAAGAACTCTTCTGCCTGATAAGCGAACCACGATTGTTATAATATCTATGTTTTTATAAAATATTTACTTCTAACAATTTTTTTAAATTTTATTTATTTATTCTATTGTCTGATATAAATTCATTTTTTAAACAAAATAATTAAATTACGAAACGTCGAATACCACCCTTTTTAAACGACTTCGAAAAGGAGGAGGTTATCAATTCGACGGTATTTTTATTATTATTTTTTTTTTTGTGTTAGTTACCTCAGAACTTCCGATTGGGTGAACCGATATTGATGATTCTTTTTTATTAGAAAGCTAGTGCTTTCCGTGTGGTCCTATTTAAATTTGGTCCAGTTCTGACAATGGAATCCATGAGAAAACTATATATGTCTTAAATTTGCAATAAGTATGTGCGCGACAAATGGACGAATAACTCAATATTACGCCAACAGATTTCGATGATTCTTTTTTTGAAGTAAAATTTCTTTACGCACGCCCGTCGCTAAAAATCAAAAAATAAACAAAAATTTTAATAAAACAAAAAACGACTTTAATAAATGCACTAAAAAGTAAAAAAAAATACATACATAGGTAGTTATAGGTGAGATGTTGAGATCTTGGCTGACACCGACTCCAAAAATAACAATCGTACGAAATTATTTTTTTACTTTTTAGTACATTTTTAAGTCGTTTTTTGTGTTGTTAAAATTTTTGTTTATAATAATATTATGTCTTCCTTAGTGGTACACTCCGTATTATAAATGCGTCGAATTGTACGGGGAAAGTGATTCTATAACATGATTAAAGCATTAACATTTTATTAATGTATACAAGTACCTATAAAAAGGTATAAAACAGCGCTATATAAAAAGAGCTGAGTACAATTATCTTCATTGGCGGTTTTCTGTTCATAAAATGGATGTTGTTCGATATATTCAAAACGTTAGATATTTTCACTGTTTTTTAGTCTCGAAAAAATTTGATAAAGAATGTATTTTTATTTTATTTTTATGTTGACGAATAAATTTTCTATGACGTGCCATTTTCAATTTGCAACCGCGATGTTTGTTTTTATTCGTGAATTCGGCGGCGATGACGTCACTCCGTAGGCGCTTTTAATATTCTCGTATTTACGGAACTGCTCCTTCTTCCTTTCTATAAAAAAAACCCTCTACGCAGCATCGCCTAAGATGACAAAAGCTGAGAAACACAAAATGTTTTTAAAATGAGTCACCTTACATATTTTTTCCAACTAAAATTACTTACCTATAACGAAAAAAAACACATAGACATATTTTATTAGGCAAATGTATTATTAACTTATTTCTAAAGAAGCGAAGCCAGCAGTCCACAATGGAACGTTGGTACCTACCCTGATGAATAGCAGTGGGGCATGGAACTGGCAGAGTAAAGATGAATTAACTGAATGCTTTACAAATGAGATCCCTGAGAAGTATGTGTGTATGATCGTGTAAGAAATGTACAGATCCGCAAATAATGCAAGGCTAATGTAAGCGTAATGAGTAAGATTAAGAAAGCGACGCTCGGATGTTTTGTGCGTGTAGAGCGAATGAACGAAGAAATGAGTGTAAGGAGAATAATGAAGTAAATTTGGATGATAGAAATCGAGGACGCAATGGCACGATCAAGTGAATCAGATACTTCAGTCAAGCGATGTCAAGTCAGAAAAATAGAAGAGGATGTATGATTTTTTTTAACTCCACACAAGAGGTCCTAAGGAAAATAATTCCTTCAGGGCCTATGTCATCTGATATGCTGTGTGGAGGCTCTTTTTGGTCTTGAAGAGACCCATGTTGTAGGAAGGAGGAAACACAGAGGCCGGCACATAGTTCCACAGCCCATCTGTTGAAAACAAAAACGAGTTGAAGAAGCGACCCGTTCTTATGTGACAAATTGCAACCGTATATGTTGGGCACCGATGCCGAAGGGATCAATGACTAGTACTTCGAAATATATTCCATTGAAATACCGATAGAACAAGGATAGCATTGAATAATAGAAACTGAAATAAAGTATTGCTGTATAAGAACATATATTATGTAAACCATAGACAAAATTACGAGAAACAATTTACTAAAAATTCTGCCTCAATACAGGTTCGCCTAGTGAGGCAGGCTATGCACAAACATATTATATTATGTTATTTCGATATAACAGTTCTTACCTACATATTTATTTTTCCTCCTATTTTGATACTGCTCTAATGACATCAATTATTATAACATTATTCTTAAAACAATGTTTTTAACTTAAAGATTATAGATATTAACTTACTTATGCATTATTACCTTTTGTTTTTAACTTTGTAAGTAACTGGATGTTATTATCATTAAAATATGTTATTATTACTATTGTGTAAAAGAAAAGGAAGAAAATAAAAAAAGTAAAAAAAGGTTAAATAGATATATTTAAAGTGTGACCAATACACGACTGTAATATGATATTATATTATACATTCATGATGTTTTTTGGATGAAATAAGTAAATTTTAAAAAATAGAATGCATGAATGAGAATGAGGCAAGGAGAGTGTACCTAGTCTTAACATGGACCAACCCAGGTTTATGTATCACTTTGATCGTTCCATTGATTTCTCGGGCGTCCCCGACATCCTGTACCACATTTCCAACAGCACTAATTCCATTGTGACATTTTAAAATGATTCTCAAACTTCCATTAGGTTCCATGTTAAATTGTTGGGATTTTAATTGGATTCTATTTCGTCAGCCCTTCCCAAAGTGTGTTTCGTAGGAATAGCTTTTAGTTCCAGCCGCGAGGTGGCGGAAGTGCTAATGAATACATTATCACAGAGCAATTAGGAATGAAGAGACTCAATTTATTACTAGCTAATGGAAGCTATTTTATTAATAGACGCTCTGTGCGCTGGGAAGTTCACAATATGAAACAGAGCTTCTCAAATATGGTACCCAGCGTAACCCCTTTATTTCTAATTAACTAACTTAACTAACCATCACGCCGTTTCCCCGCAGGCCAAACCACTCGGTCTTGGCACACACTCTTTGCCTCACTCACATTCATACATCGTCTCATACATGCTCTTCTATTATGCTGACTCTTTACATGACCCAACCCGACCAAATAATTTGAGAGGCAGGTATGGGTACCGCCGTTCCGGGAACCATTTATTGGATAACCAACACCTCTGCCATTGGTCAACCCAAGTGGTTCGCACTCAGCAGGGGTTCCCGGTTCATGGGGTGAGGTTTGACCAGGTCTTGGTGGCGGATGCGTCTGCCCACCTGCTGTGTTGCGGGCGGGATCTAGAGAAACTGATTGATGGAGTCCTTTTGACCTTTCAAGAAGGACTCCCTCGACCCATCGCCTTGCACCGCAGTTGGAGGGATGGATTTATACGTTCGTCACTCCTGGACACACTGACCCCCATATTCCTGCCCACCCCACATACCTTTTCCTTTTCCAGAATTTTCTATCCTAACCTTCCTCAAAAGACCGTCCATACAGCATCCCCCAAGATGACATTATGAAATTATTTTCCTCAGGGCCTCCTGTGTGAAGCTAATATAAAAAAAAACTCAAGTTTCTGATTCACTTGGTCGTGCCATGTCTTCCTCGGGCGTCCCCGATTTCTTCTACTATTCACATTTGCTTCATATATTCTCCTTACACTCCTTTCCTCGTTCATTAGCTCTGCATGCCTAAACTATCTCAGCGTCCTTTTCTTAATCGTACACATTACGCTTAGATCACCCTTGGATTCTTTTCGGATTTCCACATTTCTCACATGATCGTAAATGGTTTTGCCACACGTACGCCTCAAGGATCTCATTTCTACAGCATTCAATCTACTTTCATCCTTCCTCTGCCAGTGCTGTGCCTCACTGCCATACATCAGGGTAGGTACCCGCACTCCATTGTGAGCGGTTCCGTAAACGGCGAATCTAGATCACAGAGAGATCGAAAAAATACTTTTTTTTCGCAAAGAATCATCATAAAATAATACAAAGAAAAAATCTACATTCTCAACAGAATCACGGTTTAAATTGTTTCCAAATGTCAATGACGTATTCAAGCAAGCTTCCATTATAAAAAATGTGCAAAGAAAAAAATTACAATGAATATCAAGAATTCTACAAACTAAAGAGAAATGGACATCAATTTATTACACCAAATTTTAAAACAACTGCAAAATTCATCATAGTTATCAAGCCACAAAAAACAATAATAACCTCCCTTCTGAATTATGCTGTATCATCAACCAATTATAGCAAATATAAAAATTAAACAATTTAAAAAGAATACTTCTATTAAAAAGTGAATATTTTATAACATACATACATACAGCCTAAGTAAGAATCCATACATACAGCCTAATTATAACATACAGCCTAAGTAAGAATCGTGGTTCCCTTATCAGACACAAGAGCTCTTCTTTTCTGATAAGGTGCACATGCCCAAGAGACGATGTATGAATGTAAACGAGGCAAGGAGTGTGTGCCAAGACCGAATAGTTTGGCGGTCCGTCCTCTCTGCCTACCCCTGCGGGGAAATGGCGTGATGGTTAGTTAGTTACACATACTTAATGATGACCTTAAATATAATATTTTATAAAATGTATATGTATATGTAACTCATATTCCTTACTACAATTAAAAATCTAAAAATAGAAATTGTTAAATTCATTGGAATTCTTGAGCGGAATTTAAATAAAAAAAATCAAATCATAAAAGTTGTGCCACAAAATCGGCTCCAAGTGTGGTGTAGATTCGCCAGTTTTCCGTTTGCATCACTAGTTTCCGGACACCGTGTATAATATTGTTTAACTAAACTCCCTCCGACTAGCTATTATTCACATAAAAAAAGCTCAAATAAAAAAAAAAGTTGTGCCACGAAGTATGATGTGGATTCGCCAATTTTCCGATTGCACTACTAATTTCCGAACACCATGTATAATATTGTTTAACTAAGCTCCTCCTGACTAACTACTTACTGTTGCATAACCATCGTATGGAAATAGCATTATACAATAAATATTTCTTCGAATAACCATAATCTACACATATGAATATAAGTGGGGACGAATTGAGGATCCCTGCGGTACACCTGCCAGGCCGTGCGTCAAATTAGTCTCGTTTGGGCGACGGAGTCCTTTGACAAGTATAATATCCGATAATTGGCTCGCTAATGTGCGCGAGCAACGCCGGGTGCTGCGGCGTTATGCTCTTAGTTAGCATTTAGCGGCCTGTGATTTCGAAACCTGCTCTCAGTCAGTGATGTGCATCGTTGTACAAAATCAAACACATGTTTCGAATATTTCGAATTTGGCGGATATCGATGTCGCTACAAAGGGGACTTGAAATTAAACCTTTCGAAACATTTAGGATCGGTTGTTTCACAGAATTTATACAACTCTTCAAATTTAAATGTTTAACCACTCGGGTATATCGCCTTTGGGTATGTTTTTGGTCCTAATTAACTGTCACATTGATAACAAATTTGTAAAAAATTCTATATACGTATAAATAGTAAATTAAATGCGATATAAATTTTTAAAATATTTTATTTTTGAATATAATTATCTAACTAAATTTGCTCACAATCATGAAATTCTATTACCCATCGATTTACATTAGACCTATCAACAGCATCGTCACCATAAACATCCTTTAAACAAATCAAATTTCAGTAGGAGTAACTACTAAAGATATTAAAAAATTATATTGTTTCAAATGAATAAATTTAGAAATAACCCGACTGTTCAGATTTGTTGCTATACCGAGTTAAAGCCATTTCAAGCAACAACGTTTAAATTCTGAATGGTGGTTTTTCGCCGGGGCGATACCGATAGGTACTATCTACCAAAAAATAACTAACTAACCATCACGCCGTTTCCCCGCAGGGGTAGGCAGATTGGACGGACCGCCAAAAAACTCGGTCTTGGCACACACTCCTTGCTTCGTTTACATTCATACAACGTCTCCTACATGATCTTCTATTATTCTGACTCTTGACATGGCCCGACTCAAGTATCTAATTCACTTGGTCGTGCCATGTCTTTCTTGGGCGTCCTCGACTTCTTCTACCATTAACATTTGCGTCATATATTCTCATTAAACTCCTTTCCTCATTCATTCGATCTACATGCCCAAACCATCGGAGCGTCCCTTTCTTAATCTTACACATCACGCTTACATCAGCCTTGCATTCTTTGCGGATCTCCACGTTTCTGACACGGTCGTACATGGCTTTACCACACATTCGCCTCAGGGATCTCATTTCTACAGCATTCAGTCTACTTTCATCCTTCCTCTGCCAGTTCCATGCCTAACTGCCATACATCAGGGTAGGTACCAGTACTCGATTAAAGACGGCTAGCTTCGCTTCTTTTGACAGTTTTTTTTGTTGGTGCCAACCGCGTTCAGTCCTTCATTAATAGAGTTACCTGCATTCACCCTTTTTTCAATGTCTCTATCTGCCTTCCCATCTCTCGTAAACATACTTCCCAAATAAACAAACTCATCCACCTGCTCCAAGCATTCATCATTCACAACTATGTAACGCATTGTTTTCGTACTCTCTCTTTAAAATACCATGACTTTAGACTTACCTACATTCATAATCTACCAATAAATAATATTATCAAACTAAAATACACGTACAACTTAATTTTAACATTACTAAAATTAATTTACTTAAAATAAAAATAATAAAATGAGTTCTACGAATTAAACACAATAAAAATAAATTTTACCCCAAATTTGATTTCCGGAATCTTCTATAGCCATAAATTCAGGACCATTGTCCTTTGGGACAATTAAAAAAACACACAAACACCTTAAAGCGAGGCGATTTAACGTGGTGAGAAAAAAAACCAAAAAGCTCCATTTAATAATTTTGTTACGTTGAGAAAACCTCTAATTTGAAATTAAAACGAAACGGCGAAGGTACAGTTGTTTCAATCGGGACTCCCTTAAGGGCTTAATTATTCATGAACCCACACACCCCTCTCTTACCGCTACCCACTCTACTGGAAAGTGGAAATACGCCCTGCTCTTCTCTGTTCTCCTGTACATCGATTCTCAAATCTCTACTGAAAACTATTTGTCATTATATCTGAAAATGCCTAGTAGTTAGATTTACTCGAATAAAAAATCATGTGATCTTTAATTAAAACATTGATAACAATACTCTCAAGACATTAACACAATTAAAGATTAAGGCATCCCTTTCAATCAAATATTTCATTTGTTAACCACATAATAGAAATCTCTAATAAGGGCTTAAAAATATCGGGATTTATAACTAGGCTAACTAGAAATTTTAACAATATAAAGTGTATTAAACTGTTATATTTTGCATATGTTAGAAGTCAACTTGAGTACAATTCTCCCGTCTGGAACCCATATTGCAATATACATGTACAAGCTGTTGAAAGAATACAAAACTAATTCTTAGCTTTTATAAATTTTAAAAATGGTATTACAGCAATTTTTTGAACTACAACACTATTTTAAATGCTATGAATATGTTCAAATTGTCAGACAGAAATTTTTTTACTGACTTAGTATTTCTATATAAAATTTTAAAAGATTTAGTTAATAGTCCGGTATTGCTAGAATTGATAAGAAATAATACTAGAAGTCAAGATTTATTTCAGTGCAGAAATTCTGGAACTAAATACCATATGTGTTCCTCTTTACCCAGAATACTAATGGAGGGAAATAATGATACCAAGTCCGTGGACATCTTCAATTTATCTTTAAACAAATACAAAATACTGTTACTGAGGCAGTTCAGTTATGTACAATAAATACTTTATATTTCTTTTACATTTAATTCAGTTATGTACAATAAATACTTCACATTTTTTTTATTTATCTTTTATTTAAACACAGTGTAATTTGTAAATTTCTTATGTAAAAACCCCGAAAAAGGGCGTAAATAAATAAATAAAGAAACTCCATCGAATTAATAAAAACGCGAATGTAATTTTGGTGAATATGTCTTCTTGAAGAGATAAATTTTATATTTCGATATCAATCCAGCAAAGCATTATTAATTTACAAGTCTTATATCATTTGAGTAGTCCACTACAATATTTCAAGCTTAAGGCGTGATTCTCGGAAAGCCCTACCCCAGAACTTAGTATATTAATATAACCTAAATTTTCGAAAAGATATTGATATTAATAAAATACTAAGTCCTTGCCAATTTGAATTTAGAGAGAAACTATGCACTCATGATGCCATTGCTGAACTAACCACAACTATATACAATGCATCCGATAAAAAAAAATGCCTTGGCATTTTCATTGATTTACGCAAGGCTTTTGATAGTATCCCTATGCAAAACTAATTAATAAATTAAATTAATGATATCAGTATTATTGCTAAGTTTATGTATTGTCTCGAAAAGCTATCTAGCCCAAAGAAGTCAAAAATTAAAATTAAATAACTAACTAAGTGTAGATGAAACTTTAGAATTTGGAATTCCGCAAGGGACTGTTATTGGACCAATTTAATTTATAATTTACGTTTACTAAATGTTTAAATTATCACTTCATGGTAAACTTATATCTTTTGCTGACGACACTGCAATAATTATCGAAAAAAATACATGGAACGATATTACCAGTGCAGCCAATCAAGACATGAAGGTTATAAAAAAAATGTTTCGATATCAATTTATTATCACTCAACATAGAAAAAACATATTATATTCCATTCTCTCTACTCTTGCAGAGAGAATCTTCTTAGATGCGCAAAATAATTTATTTAACATAACAATTCATTCCAAAAATTGTGCAAATGACGGTACATGTAATACGGACTGTGCTAAGCTAAATCATTAATCTAATGTAAAATATCTTGGAATCTTAATAGATACAAATGTTAAATGGAAAGATCATATCAATCTGACTGTGGAAAGAATAAGAAAACTTATCTTTGTTTTCTATAACATACGAAACATTTTAAACAAGAAAACTATCAAATCTGTCTATTATGCATTAATTCAGTCCCTATTCCAGTACGGCATTATTGGGTGGGGAGTGGCATTTAAGGCTTCCTTACAGCCCATAATTATAATGCAAAGAATAATTATAAAAAACATTCTTAGTAAACCATACGACTTCCCTACTCTAGAGATATTTCGTGAATTTAATATAACTGAATTGTATAAGAGAAACGCCTTATATCAAATTTATAAAGAATATTTTATCCAAAAAATTTGAAAGCGCATTTTACTAACTTGCAAACCAGTTTTTTGCTTTCGGATGTGTTTAGTAATATTCCATTTATTTGGATTTTATTGTAAAGTAGAGATATTTAAACCTTCTGACCAAATAGGCTCAAGGCCTGAGTGTAACTCTTTAAGATGGAGATTTCCGAACGAGTCGGCAGAAGTGATGCGACTACTTAACTATATTTTTGACCAAAAAAAAATAAATTTCAAACTAAACCATCACTAGAGCGTACAAAAAAAAACATAAACACAAAAAATGAGGGAATCACAAAACATTCAGATCCAAAATTAAAATATGGGTGAAAGAACGAAAAAGGCAATAGTAGAAAAATTTCATAACATAAAATAATGAAACATAAAACACTATACCATTTCAAAACACATAAAACATATAAAACTGTACCTCATAATAGCTGATATTTTTTCTCTTTCATTTTTACCGACTTAGTGTATTTACTTTTATTTAATTTTAATTTTATTAAACTAATTATTTCATATTTTTTTAAATTTAATTAATTTACAAAACAGGAAACTTTATCATGGATAAAGCACCCATAGGGTATACCCATATTATCAAATAATGTTTTGAAATATGTAAAGTTATTTGTACTAAACAAAATAAAATAATATAAACGAATAATGCGGAGTGGGGAATTCTAAAAAAATGGTACCTACTACATCTAACAACACTTTAAAGCTACGGTAAGAAAAATTGAACAAAAAATTGGGTATTGATTCGAAAGTCGAGTCCTATTTAATTGTAAGACTTGTTCAACTTGTAAAAAAAAGCGCATACGAATTTAACCACTTCGCGATTCGAGAATAGAGCCTAACTCTTTACAATTTGGATACAACGTACCCCTTTTATAGCAACACCCCTTTTCTCCACTCCTGCAAGGGGGGGGGGGGTGAGTGGGGTCAGGTGAAGAAATTGATGGAAAAATAATTTAAATATGTTGGTTTTTTTTTAAATCAATTTTTTATTGAAATAAAAGTGATAACTTTCATCAGTTAAAACTTATAACATTCAGTGTACGTTGTGAGTTTGGAAGATTAGGTTATTTCTACTCACCCCTCATACCCTTTTCCTTCCCGACTCATTCTTTTCATTAAAAAGACCCACTACACATCATCCCCAACGATGTCATAGGCCCTTAAATAATGAATTTTTCGGAGACAAATATAAAATAATAAAATAAAATCATATTCTCAATTGTTTTTTTTTAACAAGTTCCCATCGGATGTATAAAATGGTCACCAACACTCAAACTGGGTGAAGCTGAATCAAAAACCGCTGCAAGGCCTTGCAGCAAAACTTTTTATTTAATATTTTTTATTACATAATATGTACGAGTACCTACACTTAAAGTTTTAAAGTCTTAAAAAAATATATGTTATTCTCTATAATACGAGCATCTTTCTTATTTTCTTTTCTCTTTACCTAGACATTCCCCAGGTCGAAACGCAAATTATATGAAAGTATGCTCCGAAAATTATTAAAAACACGTTTGTTTCAGTTATTTTACTAGTAATATGTAAGAAAAAATTCACAGAGTTTCTTTATATGCTGTTTTAGACAACTCTCGCAAGATTTTTGTTCTATTTTAAACGATTCGTGTTTTATTCAACATTTTCATAATTTTCACCTGAAATATAATCGATTTTAACATTAGCGCACTCTCCCTAACATTCGAATTTACATATCTCTACATATTCTTCTTTTTGGGCGGGTGTACCGCGCCTTAACTACTAGTTTTATGATTATTTTCATAACACAGCTGCATTCAACATCTTTGTAATCGAAGGTAAATAGAATTTTGCCTTGGACTGATGTTTTATGAAGGAGCAAATAACTGGACGACGTGGCCCCTATGATTAATGGTTGAATAAAGCCAATATCATGCCTTACACCCCCAAACAATAAAACTAAATTTTATTTATTAGGTCCTGTCCTTCAAACTTTTAAGTTTGGAGGCCACCTCTTGTCTGGAATACATAAATAACATTAACACCTTAAAATATTGATTATCCTTGAGAATCAAACTTCTTGGCTTTATCCACTGTCATAATTTTAAACAGCAATACACTCTACAATCAGATTGGTTCTTTATTATTGAAGAAGACGATAAAACTAATAAATCTAAACAAAATTACGAAAAAGAACACGACAAATACAAATAAAAAACGAACGCAACTGGGACTCGAACCTAGAATTTATCGTTTTACCAAAACAAGCGACTTTACCAATTTGGCGACAGACCTCTTATTTTTAAGTAATTTTTATCAATCTCTTATTTCAAATTCATAATTAACAGTATTATCTCTTTACTTCATTTATTTTTGGGGTGTTATGCCGTGTTGCGCTACCTCCTTCTTTATCTAACGTTAATAAATAGGCTCAAGGCCTGAGTGTAACTCTTTAAGATGGAGATTTCCGAACGAGTCGGCAGAAGTGATGCGACTACTTAACTATATTTTTGACCAAAAAAAAATAAATTTCAAACTAAACCATCACTAGAGCGTACAAAAAAAAACATAAACACAAAAAATGAGGGAATCACAAAACATTCAGATCCAAAATTAAAATATGGGTGAAAGAACGAAAAAGGCAATAGTAGAAAAATTTCATAACATAAAATAATGAAACATAAAACACTATACCATTTCAAAACACATAAAACATATAAAACTGTACCTCATAATAGCTGATATTTTTTCTCTTTCATTTTTACCGACTTAGTGTATTTACTTTTATTTAATTTTAATTTTATTAAACTAATTATTTCATATTTTTTTAAATTTAATTAATTTACAAAACAGGAAACTTTATCATGGATAAAGCACCCATAGGGTATACCCATATTATCAAATAATGTTTTGAAATATGTAAAGTTATTTGTACTAAACAAAATAAAATAATATAAACGAATAATGCGGAGTGGGGAATTCTAAAAAAATGGTACCTACTACATCTAACAACACTTTAAAGCTACGGTAAGAAAAATTGAACAAAAAATTGGGTATTGATTCGAAAGTCGAGTCCTATTTAATTGTAAGACTTGTTCAACTTGTAAAAAAAAGCGCATACGAATTTAACCACTTCGCGATTCGAGAATAGAGCCTAACTCTTTACAATTTCGATACAACGTACCCCTTTTATAGCAACACCCCTTTTCTCCACTCCTGCAAGGGGGGGGGGGGTGAGTGGGGTCAGGTGAAGAAATTGATGGAAAAATAATTTAAATATGTTGGTTTTTTTTTAAATCAATTTTTTATTGAAATAAAAGTGATAACTTTCATCAGTTAAAACTTATAACATTCAGTGTACGTTGTGAGTTTGGAAGATTAGGTTATTTCTACTCACCCCTCATACCCTTTTCCTTCCCGACTCATTCTTTTCATTAAAAAGACCCACTACACATCATCCCCAACGATGTCATAGGCCCTTAAATAATGAATTTTTCGGAGACAAATATAAAATAATAAAATAAAATCATATTCTCAATTGTTTTTTTTTAACAAGTTCCCATCGGATGTATAAAATGGTCACCAACACTCAAACTGGGTGAAGCTGAATCAAAAACCGCTGCAAGGCCTTGCAGCAAAACTTTTTATTTAATATTTTTTATTACATAATATGTACGAGTACCTACACTTAAAGTTTTAAAGTCTTAAAAAAATATATGTTATTCTCTATAATACGAGCATCTTTCTTATTTTCTTTTCTCTTTACCTAGACATTCCCCAGGTCGAAACGCAAATTATATGAAAGTATGCTCCGAAAATTATTAAAAACACGTTTGTTTCAGTTATTTTACTAGTAATATGTAAGAAAAAATTCACAGAGTTTCTTTATATGCTGTTTTAGACAACTCTCGCAAGATTTTTGTTCTATTTTAAACGATTCGTGTTTTATTCAACATTTTCATAATTTTCACCTGAAATATAATCGATTTTAACATTAGCGCACTCTCCCTAACATTCGAATTTACATATCTCTACATATTCTTCTTTTTGGGCGGGTGTACCGCGCCTTAACTACTAGTTTTATGATTATTTTCATAACACAGCTGCATTCAACATCTTTGTAATCGAAGGTAAATAGAATTTTGCCTTGGACTGATGTTTTATGAAGGAGCAAATAACTGGACGACGTGGCCCCTATGATTAATGGTTGAATAAAGCCAATATCATGCCTTACACCCCCAAACAATAAAACTAAATTTTATTTATTAGGTCCTGTCCTTCAAACTTTTAAGTTTGGAGGCCACCTCTTGTCTGGAATACATAAATAACATTAACACCTTAAAATATTGATTATCCTTGAGAATCAAACTTCTTGGCTTTATCCACTGTCATAATTTTAAACAGCAATACACTCTACAATCAGATTGGTTCTTTATTATTGAAGAAGACGATAAAACTAATAAATCTAAACAAAATTACGAAAAAGAACACGACAAATACAAATAAAAAACGAACGCAACTGGGACTCGAACCTAGAATTTATCGTTTTACCAAAACAAGCGACTTTACCAATTTGGCGACAGACCTCTTATTTTTAAGTAATTTTTATCAATCTCTTATTTCAAATTCATAATTAACAGTATTATCTCTTTACTTCATTTATTTTTGGGGTGTTATGCCGTGTTGCGCTACCTCCTTCTTTATCTAACGTTTCGGAAAGCTTTAGAGTTTCAATCATCAGAGCAGACGTGTCGCAGATGCGGGCAGATATGCCTGATTATGGACACTGTAACGCTGTCCGAAACGTTGGCTAAAGAAGGAGGTAGCGCAACAAGGCATAACACCCCAAAAATAAATAACGAAAATACTTTTGGCCTTGAAAATCAAAAATCATATCTCAAGATAGTAACTGGTTTGTAACGTAGATAGTGTCTCGGATAAAAATTGTCGATTTAATTTATATGAGACATCTATTGACCTTTTTCTTAAAGTCTAAGTGAATATTCATTTTTTTGTTAAAATAACTCTCTTTTTTTTCCATCATCAAAGATAGATCCCGCAATGTTTGGACAGAGTATTGGAACATTGCTAGTCAATCCAAGGGAGCCCACTACGCCTCAATACAAAGGACTATCCCATCAAAACCGTGGTTTCGAAAATTCCCCTATTTTTCCAAAAAAGAAATTTCCTCACTTATTCGAATGAGAATCGGACATTGTTCCGTTTCTTCTCACCTTTTTAAAATTCACATCCATGACTCCCCAGATTATACATTCTGTGGTCTAGATGTGGGCACTTTAGATCACATATTTTTTGGTTGTCCCTCTCTAAATAAATATCCTCTCTTCTATCAAGCGTTATCTAAAATTGCCTCCCCTCCATTCAACATTTCATCCCTTCTAAGTCTGAACTCGACTTCAATCTTCCATATAATTCTGAAATTTGTACATTTAAATAAAAGTAATATATAAATTCTCCTTTCCTTCCTCTGTAAATTTAAATGATGGCCTAGAAACATCCTTGAAGGGTGAAAGCCAGAAATAATTGAAAAAAAAAACTGTCTTTTATAATAACTTTTGAAGATTATTCCCACCGATGTAATAAAAAATTGAAGAAGAAGCTAATGCTAATAAACTAAAGAAAAATATGAAAAAAAATTAGACACAGATAAATAATTTTAATAAATATTGCGTTAAATACTTACAGTGTTTTCAGCTTGGTCATGCCACGAAAGTCACCTTCCACGATGGTGCTGATATTATTGCCTTGCAGATCTCTGTGAAAAAAGAAAACAAAAAACTCATTAATTAAGAACTCGTAATTTAAGAAGAACCTACAATGAAAGATTTTATAAATAAATAAAAATATTTTTGAAAACACTATTTGTAAAATGTTGGGAGCCACTGGATTAGTCCACTTCTTATTTTTAGTACTATCCCTTTATTATTGTACATTTCTTTTTATACAAATATTTATATTTTTTTAATTTAAAACTTTTTTTTTCTAAAATGTTGAGAATCACTGAATTAGTAATACATATTTATTTTTATGTATATATACGTAAAAAAAATTGTAATAATACATAAAAATGTTTGACAAATATTTTTGTATCATCAAATAAATTTAACCGAAATTACAAACATGGCATAGAAAAAACATAATAAAGTCGTATGGCCGCATGTATGCGGCAATACTCTATTTGGATCGTCCGAGTGCCGCCGCACACGTGCGGCGATACTCCTCAAAGGGTTTATTCTTTCGTCAAATAATTAAAGTTTATGTTTTCAATGGGAATACCAGTGACCAGATCGAGGAGTTATATTCGACATGACTACGTACTATGGATGTACACAAAAAATTTAAAGTTAATATTTGCAGTACTCGCAAAAAAATATAAAAACTTTTCGAGGAATTACGTATTCAGTGGTGACGCGTGACACGTTTCACAGTGGGGTATGAGGGAAGGGCAGAGGGAAAGAGAAAAGGGAAGGGGGAAAGAGTTAGAGGGATACGTGACAAACAGGACGGTTAGGGGATTAAACCCAGGAATAGGGGATGAGGGTTATTTGTGTTTGAACTGGACTTGTGCGTGTTCGAGTGAAGCATAATGTATTCTCAGTTCACCCGGTAGATCTTCTTACTGTAAAGTTGCGTCAGAGCTATTCAAAACATACATTTTCATCCAGTTCCATGACAGTTGATCCGCCGACAATTGACCCTATTGTTCTTATATGTTTATAATGTGCAGTCGGTTTAGGGAAATTATAGTATACCTAATTACACAAAATATAACTAAGTGACCTCGAAGGGATGTGCAGCGCTAGATGGCAGTTTAAAACCATTTAGGACGTTTTTGACGCGGTTTCTTACCATTTTTAGGTTTGTTGACGATGTTGGTGCAATATAGTAATTTAAAACCATTTTGGAAGTTTTTGGCGCAAAATGGCGGTTTCTCATCATTTTGAGGTATTTTGACAATTTAAGCTCTAGATGGCGGTTTAAAACCGTTTTAGACGTTTTTGGCGCTAAAAGGCAATTTTTCAGCATTTTGAGATTTTTTGACGATTTTAAGCGCAATATTGCTGTTTATAACCATTTTGGCGCTAAATGGCGGTTTCTCACCATTTCGAGGTTTTTTGACGATTTTAGTGCTAGATGGCAGTTTATAACCATTTTAGACGTTTTTGGCGCTAAATGGCGGTTTCTCACCACTGTGAGGTTTTTTGACAATTTTATTTATTTATTTATTTACGGACTTACGTCCAATTTACAACATAGTATAACGAAAAATTGGGAATGTACATTGTAAGGGTGAAAATGGTACATGAGAGCAAAGACAAACAGAAAATAGAAGTGTCAAGTCAAGTCAAGACTTTGCAAAAATTACAGTAAATATAAAATATCATCATTTATTTAAAGTGCGACAGAATTCATTCAAGCTTATACCAAAAAAAATCAAGGTCTTGTCGTGAGTTGACCATTCTACACATTCTGGACAGTGGTGAGTTGTAACCATAATTAGTGGAGTGCTGATTGAGGAAGAGTAGGTCTTTATTTCTGAGTCTACGAGAAGGTATATTGAATGGGATGAGTTTTAGTAATGTAGGTGAATCGATTATGCAGTTAATAATTTTGAAGAAACAGATGAGATCGGATTTTTTCCGACGGTCTTCTAAAGGAGAAAGGTTTAGAGTTTTTTCAATTTCAGCATACGAATAATTGCCTCGCTCTAATCCTAGCCTCCTAGCAATCCCTTTTAGGAACCTATGTTGAACGGATTCAATATGACGAATATGGACAGCATAAAAAGGAGACCATATAACACAAGCATATTCAAGATGGGGGCGAACCAAGGAGCAGTAAAGAGTTCTTAAGGTTTTTATGTTTTTGAAGTCGGAAGTGATTCTAGTGATGAAACCAAGTAGTTTGAGAGATTTATTAATAATCACATTTAAATGTTCCCGAAAAGAAAGCTTGCTATCAAGAATGACACCAAGGTCTTTAATATATTGAACAGTTGTTAGGCAATTATTATTTAGTTTGTATTCGAAAACGATCGGATTTTTAGATCTGTAGAATGACATAATTTTGCACTTATCGACATTTAGTTCCAAGCAATTAATTTTACACCAGTCATTGAATGAGTCAATATCTGATTGGAAAAGAAGGCAGTCATGGTAATTATTTATTATTTTTAGGATCTTGTTGTCATCAGCAAAGAGCCAAAAGCGCGTATGTGAGAAAATACTAATAATATCGTTTATAAACAAGTTGAAAAGAAGCGGGGCTAAATGTGCTCCTTGCGGTACGCCGGATGTAACTTCAATAATAATAGACATAATGTTATTTATTTTAACTCTTTGTTTTCTGTTACTTAAATAAGAACTAATAAAGGATAGAAATGGGTCTCGTATACCTATAGCATATAGCTTGGCGATGAGGATTGCATGTTTTACTCTGTCAAAAGCTTTAGAAAAGTCGGTGTATAAAACATCTACTTGTGATTTATCTTCTAGGCCGTTGACTATGGTATTGGTGAAGGAGAGTTAGTTTGTAGTGGTAGATTTAGCAGATCTAAAGCCATGCTGTTCCTCAATCAGCACATTTTTGAAAATAGGTGTTATTTTCTTTGTGATTATAGACTCAAAGATTTTAGGAATATGAGATAAAATCGATATAGGTCTATAGTTTTCTACGTTTGACTTATTACCCGATTTAAAAATAGGTCTTATATAGGAAACCTTCCAGGAATCCGGAAAAGTGGCAGATGATAGTGATAAGTTGTATAATAAACAAATTGGCTCAGATACAATAGATTTACATTCTTTCAATAATATTTCAGGTATACCATCAGGACCAGTGCTAGATTTGCTGGGAAGATTTTTTAAGTAGTTGAAGACATCAATAAGTGTGATTTCGCAATTATTAAGGTCAATAGTATTAGCATATTTAAGTGGAGGGATGGTACATTTGTTATCGGAATAGACGGAGGAGAAATGTTTAGCAAAATGATTGGCAATATCGAAATCGTTGGTAGCGTGAGTTTCATTAAAGAATAAACTTGAATGGAGATCGTTAACAATACGTTTTTGTTTAACAAATTTCCAGAATTGTTTAGGGTTAAGATTTAATTTTGTCTCAGTGATTTCAATGTACGATTTGTAACATGTGGCATATTCAATTTTGGATAATTCTCTTAAATGAGAAAATTTTTGATAAAGCACTAAGTTGTTCGTTAATTTGAATAACTTGTGTATTTTCTTTTTTTCAATAATTTTAGTGCTATATAGCAGTTTATAACCATTTTGGACGTTTTTGGCGCTAAATAGGTACCAGTTTCTCACCATTTTGAGGTTTTTTAGGATGTACCGCCGAATAACAAAAGTATAATATAATTCAAATGTATCAAGAATACATCAGCTTCTCTATATACTGTGTACACCAGCGCATAAGTATAAACAAAAGGTATATCAGTCGATAGTAATAGTAGATAGTAATAGTAACATAGTAACGTAACATAGTAACACAGTAACGTAATAGTAACAGTAGATAGTAATAGATATCCGTACTAGATATTTGATATACCTTTTGATCACCAAAATAATTTTTCAGTTTGGTTGGGTATTTTGATCTCAAATCCAAAATTAATGTTTGTATTCACATAATATCGATTTCCAGTAGTCAGACATCTCCGAAAAATCGAAATTTGAGTAGAGTATGCAGTCACAATATGTAAAAGTTTACCCTCTATCTAGTACGATACTCAGATTACTCATAAACACCACCAAATCAATTATAATGCACTAAAACTTGTAGTGAAATAAATAAAAAAAATGATATTTTATGGGTTACTAGCAAGAAATTTTAAAATGTCATACTATCTAATATCTTCTTCTTCTTCAATGGCGCTACAGCCCATTTCGAGCCTTGGCCTCCTTCAAAATAAGCCTCCACCGCCCTCTGTCCTCGGCCGTCGTCTTCCAATCTGCAACATGGAGTAATCCTCTTGCATCCTTCCTGACATCATCCTCCCATCTCAGTCTAGGTCTGCCCGCCTTTCGTTTACCTCCCGGGTGTCCTGTCAGAACCTTCTTCGGTACTCGTGTGCTTGGCATTCGGTGCACATGTCCGGCCCATCTTAATCTTTGGAGCCTTAAATGGGTGGAGAGTCTGGGAGCTTGATAAATTTCATAGAGCTCATTGTTGTGGCGGATTCTCCATGCCTCTCCCTCTCGCACCGCTCCTAAGATTCTTCGCAGTACCTTTCTTTCGAAGATGTCCAGCTGTTCTGCTGACTTTGCTGTCAGTGTTCCCGCCTCACATCCATAGGCCAAGACCGTTCTGATAATTGTTTTATATAATGTTATTTTGGTTTTCCTATGGACGTTTCGTGATTTGAACACTGGCAGCAACGCGAAGTAAGTGTTGTTAGCGGCTGTGATGCGCTTTCTTACTTCTACTGGGTCTTCATTGTCCTGCGTTATGATGGAGCCCAGGTAGGTAAACTCTTCGACCACTTTGAAATTATAATTGTCTTTAAATTTCACTTTATCTTTTATTCTGCGGTGAGGGGTTCTGGTTTGCATCATGATTTTTGTTTTATTTTCATTGATTTGCAACCCCACCTCTTTTGCCGCAGTCTCCAAAGGGTCAAACACATCTCTTACAGCCTGTAGGGATCTCCCGACAATGTTAAGGTCATCTGCGTAGCCAACTATTTGATTGCTTCTGTAGCAGATGTTTGAATCGGTACTGATCATTGTCTTCCTAACGACGTGCTCCAGTACAATATTGAAAAGGGTAGGTGCTAAGCCATCACCTTGTTTCAGCCCCTGGGAGACGTTAAAATCCTCCGTTGTTTCACCTCCTATCCTTACTCGACACCGTGAGCCGACCATTGTTGCTTTTACAAGCTTGACTATTTTGGGCGGTATTCCAAAATTTAGGAGTATTTCATAAATCTTCTCCCTATCTATGCTGTCATACGCCTGTTTGAAGTCAACAAATAGTTGATATATATCTATATCGAATTCCCAGCATTTTGTCAGGATTTGTCGAGTAATGAAGAGTTGATCAGTGGTGGATCTCCCCCTCCTGAAACCTGCCTGATATTCTCCTAGTAAGTTCTCTGAGTAATATTCTAGTCTTTCTTTCAAAATCATTGTGAAAATTTTATACGCTGTGCAAAGTAACGATATTCCTCTGTGATTTTCACACTTCAATTTGTCTCCCTTTTTATGTATGGGGCATATTATGCTAGTTTGCCATTCTTCTGGTACTCTTTCGGCGGTCCATATTTTCACAATGAGATTGTGTAGCAGGTTCTTCAGTTGTTCATTTCCATATTTATAGAGCTCTGCAGGGATATTATCTCCTCCCGGAGTTTTATTGTTTTTCAGTTTCTTTAGTGCAGCCCTTAATTCTGCCATTGTTGGTGCTCTCGTTGTTTCATCACTATTTAGCTCGTCCGGAATGTGAGTTGGTTCGACTGTCAGGTTGTTATTGGGATTTAAGAGCTGTTGGAAATATTCTTTCCACCTAGTCTTGATCTTTTCCTTATCTCCTATTATGTCTCCATTACTATCTCTGCAAAGAGATGTGTTGGGTTTGAAACCCTTTTTAAATACATTGACGCCTTTATATGCCTCACATGGATTGTTATTTGCAAAGTCTATCTAATATATCGGACCGTTAAGATGAAGCCATACTAAATAATGCAAAATCATACAAAATCGTATATTTTAGTTTTGAAAATTTGACCGCTTAGAAGTATTATAGATGCTTCAATTAAATACTGCGTGTAGAACATACTTTGGCCCTTAAAAATATCGGTCATTTTTTTAAATAAGTCTTTTAATAAGCTTAGAAAAAAATAAAGTATTAGGTCTATAAAAAAACATTTTTAACTGAAAACTCACTTATAAACACTTTTTCGGGTATGGTTTTATTACATAATGTGACAAATTCAGTTTCTTATATAATTATCGCGAAAAAAAATTATATTTACGCCCCAACCTCACAGAATAAAATATAATATGCATTTTCGCGTTGGTATTTTTGACATCACGGCGACAATACGGCAGTCGACGAATTTGTTATATCAAAGTGAACCTTATACCGTCCACCGAAGAACGACTGGCAGCCGCCCCCCTGTCTTCCGTCATTACTCCTCCGAACGGAGCGGAGAGCAGTCGTGTTATGCTCCGCGCCGCTTATTTTCGTGAAATCAATTTAAAAATTCCGTTTTATTGCAATAAACAATGCATAAAAAAGGAATTAATGTTTTTTACAGGCCTTTACGAAATCAACAAGTAAAAAAAAATTCCAAATATCTTTTCCAACCTTTCCAAAAGCTTTTTCTCAAGTATTTTTAAACTCCTCCCATAAAAGGGCGTGAATTCCGATTTCGATTTTTTCCTGTACTAGTGGATCGGTTATTGAATCGGTGTTTTCCTGTACTAGTGGATCGGTTATTGAATAACTAACTAACCATCACGCCGTTTTCCCGCAGGGGTAGGCAGAGAGCACGGACCGCCAAACAACTCGATCTTGGCACACACTCTTTGCCTCACCCTCATTCATACATTCTCTTCTATTATTCTGACTTTTGACATGGCCCGACTCAAGTATCTGATTGACTTGATCGTGCCATGTCTTCCTCGGACGTCCCCAACTTCTTCTACCATTCACAATTGCGTCGTATATTCTTCTTACACTACTTTCTTCGTTCATTCGCTCTACATGCCCAAACCATCTAAGGGTCCCTTTCATAATCTTACTCATTATGCTTACATCAGCCTTACATTCATTGCGGATATCCACATTTCTCACACGATCATTTATTGTTTTACCACTTATACACCTCAGGGATCTCATTTCAACAGCATTCAGTTTACTTTCATCCTTCCTCTGCCAGTTCCATGCCTCACTACCATACATCAGGGTAGGTACCAGTACTCCATTGTGGACTGCTAGCTTCGCTTCTTTTGACAGTTTTTTATTAGCGCCAACGGCATTCAAACCTCCATTAATGGAGTTACCGGCATTCACCCTTCTTTCAATATCTCTATCAGCCTTCCCATCTCTCGTATACATATTGCCCAGATACACAAACTCATCCACCTGCTCCAAATTTTTATCATGCACAACTATATTGAATACTGTTTTCGTATTCTCTCTTTCAAACACCATGCCTTTTATATATTTAATATGTAAAACACAGACACGTGTAAATAACATTCGATTTATGGTGAGAATTCGAATATTGCATTCCTCGTTATTTCAAAACTTAGTATTTGCAGATGTTGCATGGAAGATCTACAGTCTCTCGTGTCTAGGATGAACGAAATATGTTAGAAGAATGAGTTAATGATGAATGTAAGTAAGTCTAAAGTCATGGTGTTTGAAAGCGATAGTACCAAAACAGTGTGCGATATAGTTGTGAATAATGAATACTTGGAGCAGGTAGATGAATTTGTGTATATGGGTAGTATGTTTACGAGAGATGGGAAGGCAGATAGAGATATTGAAAGAAGGGTAAATGCAGGTGACTGAATGCCGTTGGCGACAAAAATAACTATAAAAAAAAGCGAAGCTAGCAATCCAAAATGGAGTACTCGTACCTAATTTATGTGTAGCACAGAGGCATGGAACTGGCAGAGGAAGGATGAAAAAAGACTAAATGCTCTTGAAATGAGATCCCTGAAGCGTACGTGTG
Source organism: Limnephilus lunatus (assembly GCA_917563855.2). Classification (NCBI taxonomy): domain Eukaryota; kingdom Metazoa; phylum Arthropoda; class Insecta; order Trichoptera; family Limnephilidae; genus Limnephilus; species Limnephilus lunatus. The sequence goes on along the minus strand of OU830595.1, from coordinate 23,207,046 downwards.
GAAAAGCCATATGTGATCCTGTGAGAAATGTGGCGATGCACAAAGAATGCAAGGCTGATGTAAGCGTTATGAGCAAGATTGAGAAAAGAGTGTAAGAAGAATATATGACGCAAATGTGAATGGTGGAAGAAATCGGGAACGCCCGATGAAGACATGGCACGATCAAGTGAATCAGATACTTGAATCGAGCCATGTTAAGAGTCAGAATAATAGAAGAATATGTATGAGACGATCTTTGTATGTGAATGAGCCAAAGAGTGTGTGCCAAGACCGAGTTGTTTGGCGGTCAGTCCTCCTGCCTACCCCTGCGAGGAAACAGCGTGATGGTTAGTTAGGTATTTAGTTTAGACTAATCAACTATATGATCTTTATGTCAAACCACAAACTGATTGCTTTCTACCAAAATTTGAAAGAAAGAAATTGATGTTTACCAAAGACTTAACAATTTAAACAACAACAAAAGACGATTATTATTATTTGTGTTAACAGAGTTGTTTTTATTCTTCTTTAGTTAAGTTTAAACAAAACAAAGCGGAGTAAATTATTGTTTCAATAATTATTGTCAGACGAAACAATACCAGCTTTAATCCGTGTCGTAATACTCCCTATAATTTCTCTTTCTCCATTTTAGATTATTTAAATGCAGAGGGTAAATCGTCGAAATTGAGCAAATATACTGTTTCTGTTCCACACTATGTAAAGACTGTTTTCATGTTGGCAGCATTGAACTTCGGTAGATTTGCGCATGCGCGGCTGCCATATTTTTCATTAATTCACGGAAAAATTTCAGTTATGTTAATGTTTTTGAACATGATATCCGCTATAATGACCAATTCACTATTATATTAGTATAATTGAATATAAATAGTATTATTTGTGTCATTTTTGTCAGTTTTAGTGCTAATTTAATTTTGTTAACAAAAATATAAGGTTATTTCATATAAATTCTTATTAATTTATCAGCTTTAATAAAATAGTTTAATAAAACTTAACCTTTAAAGTAATGTTGTTAAATAACATAAACGCCTTAGACGTGTATAAATAAATATAAACGAATTCGAGAAATTAACGTTTAAATTGTTTAAAAATGAATCCAAAATGTCAGATTTTTTCAGTTGTTCTTGGGGAATTATTATAATATTTTTTTTAATAATTTTTAATTGTATGATTGAGAAAAAAGTTAAGTGACAGTTTTCTTCCAAATTAATTAAATAGAAGGACTGTGTTTATTTAATTTTGTTTTTTTTTTTCTCTACATTTTAAATAAATCTGTTTTCGGAAAGCTTTATTTTCAATTTTTTTCCGTGTTTGAAGTTTAAAATATGCCAATTTTTAAATAGGTACATTTAAAATTTTAAAAAAATCTAAAAGATAATTTTATCAAATTACCTTTTAGATTTTTTATAATAAATATAATTGTGTAATGGTTTTTGCTTTTACGACATCAAAACATAAGAAATATAACAATAGAAATATATACTTTGGAAAAATTCCAAAATTCGTTCAGAAATTATTAATAAAATAAAAACTTTTTTTTCCATGAGCTCCACACAGGAGGCCCTGAGGAAAATAATTTCCCTCAGGGCCTATGTCATCTTTGGGGATGCTGTGTGGAGGTTTTTTTTTTAGGAAAGGAAGGAGAAGAGATTTCTGGGAAGGAAAAGGGTTTAAGGGGTGGGTAGGAATTTGGGGTTCAGTGTGTCCTGGTCATCCGCCTCCAAGACCTAGACAAACCTCACCCCTTCACCAAACGTAGCGAACCACTTGGGGTGACCTATGGCAGAGGTGTTGGTTATCCAATAAAGGTTCCCGGGGCGACGGTACCCATTCCCGCCTCCCAAATTGAATATACACTGTATAAACAACCTCCTCTGGCGGTATAAGCAATAATGTATACATCTTTCCATGAACAATTTTTTGTTATTTTTTAATTAGTAATGTTTTCACATCTACGGTCGTTTATCAATTGAATAAGAAAATTCCCGGCGTTTTTTTAGTAAGGCACTGTATTTAAAACACTGGACATTGCATGGTTTTACAATTGCTATCATCCATTACTGTTGATATAACATTTATGAGAAGATTAATATGAAAATTAGAGTTGATATTTATTTTAAAAGACTGGAGAATTTAGGAATTCACGAAATGACCAGAGCCAACAAGTTCTTGTTTGCTTACATTTTTACACAATTAGTTATTTACAATGTCGCGGGCAGTGAAGGTTAAGGTGAAGGTGAAAGGTTTTTGACTTAATAGATCTATAGGACTGTCTGAAAAGGTGGGTTTTATTTACATTAACGGTATAAATATACCATAAATACTGATTACATGTCACAATATCATATTGTACATAAAATATAATAAAAGAGAGAGAATAAGTTAGTTGTGGTATTTGGTTGAGAAGTGACACAAGGAGCTACAATTACATATAGTTAAGTTTAAGTTTTAAGTTAATTTAATATGTTTTAAGTTAAGTTAATATGTTTTAAGTTTTGTTCTGAATTTTGCCGAGTCTGAGACCATTCTTAAATCATGTGGTAAGTTAGGAAAATGGTAGAAATGAAGGAGAAGAGAAGAGGAAGGTTGGGAGGTTTCTGGTTGTTCAGATCTAGTGACCCAACGGTTTCATAACAATGCCATTTATTGGATAACCAACACCCCTGCCATAGATTACCCTAGGTGGTTAACAGGGGTGCCCGGATTCACGGGTGTGGTTTATCCAGGTCTTGGCGGCGGATAAGTTTGCCCACCTTGTGCGCGGCGGGCCGAATCGGGAGAGATTGATTGATGGAGTCCCTTTGACTTCTCTAGCCGAACTCCTTCGGAACATCGCCTTGCACCGCAGTGGGAAGGATGGATTCATACGTCCGTCACTCCTGGACACATTGACCCTCAGATTACAAAACACCCTTCATACCTTTTCCCTTACGAGAACTTACTCTCCATTCTTACCCTAAAGATATCCTCCAACAGCATCCTCAAAGATGACATACACCGAGAGGGATTTTTTTTCTTCAAGGACTCCTGTTGTGTTAAAGAAAAAAAATTTACATGATTTAAAATTAAGTAGGTAGGTATTATATATCTACATACAAATTTTAGGATTTGAGGGGAATTTTTGATTTTGATTTATTAAGGAGATACTTAAAAGAGTTTAAGAATCACCTTAAATAAGATAAAATAAGAAACTTTGGAAAAATGTTGAACCCGAGGTTTGTAGTTGTTTTAATTGAATTAAAACAGAACACGAATTAAATTAAAGAATGAATTAAATTTTAATTGAATTAAAACAGAACACGAATTAAATAAATTAAATTAAATTAATTAAACATTGAATTAAAGCACGGCCCCCGCTCAAAAAGAAGAAGGGGAGGTATAAAAAGAGCTCGCTAATATTAAAAACGATAATATTTAAGCGAAAAATGTGAAAATGTTTAATAAAACACGATTCGTTTATAAAAGAGCAAAATCTCGTGACGAATGTCTAAAATAGAGTTTAAAGAATCACTGTGAATTTGTTCATACATATAACTTGTAAAATAACTTTAAAAAACAAGTTTATAATAATTTTCGCAACATACTTTGCGATTTTTTTTTGTATCGAGGGAATTTCATATAATTGAAGTTTTGGCGTGGCAAATGTAAAGATATTATCTTCAAGAATAACACATTTTTATAACCCTTGACCCATCGCGTGGGGTCTTTAAAAGCCCAGGTTTTACAGGAATGCTAATTATTTACATTTAAAATGTTCCCACTTATTCCTTACTTACTAGGTATACTTGACGCTGGCGCCACCAACAATAATTCTGCGCAAGTGCGATGTGAGATACAGACTTGTGTTTCGGCGTGATGCTAAAAAAATCAACAAAATACAATGAAAAACCAAGTTTATATATTTTTTCATTGTATTTTGATGATTTTTTTAGTAATAATAATAAGTCTGTATCATTCTCAAATAGTTACAAGTTTGATTTAAATGTTTAGAATTTTTTTATTATTTTCTATTACAAAAGTACGATTTAAATTATAAAAAAATGTTCCGTGTTGATTTTTAAGCTTTTACATTGAAAATAAATATCAAATTTTTTAAATTTCTTTTTATTTCAATGCAGTCATTGGTTTTAAAATGCATATGTTAATAATAAAATTTAAAAGCATATTTTAACGCCTTCCAAAACATTTTTTAGTTTTCGGATCTTATCAGTTAAAATAACACATAAAGTTTGAGCTATAAGAACAAATTAATTATATTTATTGTTGGGGTCCTCAGCGACCCCGCGCGACACCTCTCGTTATGAAAAACGCGCGACGGGCGGAGGGTTAAAAATAAAAACTCAAAAAGGGGACAAAGGAAATATGTTTTAAAACGGTAGAAATTCGGAATGCCGCAGATTAAAGAATTTCATAACATACGTGATTTTAGATTTCCACGGCCAAAAGTATTTTCGTTATTTATTTCTGGGGTGTTATGCCGCGTTGCGCTACCTCCTTCTTTAGAACATTTCGGACAACGTTACAGCATCCATCATCAGGACAGATGTATGATGGCAGATATGTGATGATGGACGCTGTAACGCTCTCCGTTGGCTAAAGAAGGAGGCAGCGCAACATGGCATAACACCCCAAAAATAAATAACGAAAATTTCATAACAGATCCTCTACAAGAGTTCTAATTTCATCCCTTGCTGCCCCAAATAAAACAAAGGCCTAAAACGAACAAAGCAAGAATAAGACCGGACGAAATTCTCAAAATTACTTAAATTAACATTCAATAGGCTGTACTCAACTTTACTTTGTCATTCAATTCTATGCAAAGCGGTAAATATAACTGAATAGAGGCCTTTCCACCATTCTACTTGCTAAGTGACTGCCTCCTAACCTGTCCATAAATTAACTACCGTGTTAAATAATAATATATATGAAAATGACTTACTCGTATATCTTATTTATTTTATTTATTTACTAGCAGTTCCCGGCATGCGTTACACTGCCACTTTGGGAAGTTTCACCAGCCATCGGCCGAAAATCCACATTTCGTCGAAATATGTTCTCACGATCATACAGGGCGGTTCCAATGAGAAATATTAATTACTCTCCGTACCAGCTTCTTAAAATTATAAATCAATATCGATTTTATTTCATTCCAAATTTGCTTTAATTTATACCTATGTACATCCAAAAATGCTGAAAGGCGTGATGATAAAACTATTAAAATTATGTACTTTTCGTAATTATTTTTTGATCATAAGAATGTACCTATCATTTTTCAATAATGTCTAATGAAAATAAGAATGTAAAAAAAATCTGAAATATATTAGTTTGTAAGTGCGCAAATAAATACACAAACGGACCAATTTTCGTCAAGAAACATATGTACGTATATATATTTTAGTGTTTTTATTTAATTAAACATTAAAAATCTGAAACATACGTTTTTCCAGATAATGTATTAATTTATTTAACTGGTTTTTCTGCATTATTATATGATTTGAAATGGGTGTTGTATTATACAAAATCTTTTTTGAAAATTCAACAAATCTGCTAACGACCTATGGTATAACCTTATTATTTTAAAAATAAACATATTTTCTCAAAATTTAAAAATGCGTTCACTAGATAAAATAACAATCATTCGAAATCAATTTATAATTTTTGTGGAAAAGAGTCAATACGTAAAATTGATTGATTTAAAAATTATATATTTCTGGTCTTTTGAAATTGAAATTGTTTCTCCCTGCATGTCCTTTCCCATTCGTCCCGTTCTCCTTCCGCCTCATGCGTTCCACTCCACCTTCCTAGTCTTCCCTCTCCCCTCTCCCGCTTCACCCGTCCCGCACAACCCCCTTCCGCGTTCCATACATTCGGTCCCGGTACATTCGGCTTTTAAACAGCTCGCGTGCCACCTATTATAATTTTTTTAAACAAATTTTCATTTTTCACACATTTCAAACATTTATTTTTATGTATTATAAGTACGATCAATCAAATTTGGCAATCTAACGTAGGAACCTATGTAAAATACTTATAATTCCTGATTAGTTTCAAATTATTTGATTTTGGTAAGTACTTCAATTAAATTCATCAATTTAAACCTTCAGAAAACTAAAGTAGACAAGGGTGGGAAGAATGCGAAGCATATTTTTTTATCAATGTGAAGGATGATTTTTTCCATGTTTTTGTCGTCGAATTCCAGTGCACCTTTTCCTATACATTTGGTCATCTTATTAGTATTTGTGTTTTCTTCTTCGGAGTCGCTAGATGTCGCTTTCTTTTATGTTTTCTTTTGCCTTTTTATTTTGGAGTGGTTTGAAGATTGGATATTGATTTTACAAAAACAAATATACATATATATTTTTTTGATTTAATCGGATTCGATCCTTGGGCCGCCGAATGTCTGGCCGCTAAGGTTCGCCCTTTATAACACTAAACCAAAGGAGACTTGTGTGGACCGTGGATTTATCGTATTATATCGGAACCGAGTACCCGTGAAATAAATAAATATTTTATTACTATATCATTCTCTTGTAGGTTAAATCCTATAAATGTATGTGTTTTTTCTCTTTTTAGTGTCGCTATTTTTCGTTTCATCGAGTTTCAAATCACAAAGGTGCTAAAAAAACTTTTCAATTAAAAAACAATAAATTGACCTCGCTTTAAATCTCTCTACTCCTAACCCGGGTGGGGTCGGGTGTATTCGTGGATACGAGAATGTATGGGCTTACAGAACGAAGAGAACAGGAATTGAACAACCCTGTCTATGATTCGATCAGCCGTGAATGACCCCAAGGCGCTTCAATATGGACTTCGAATGTAAATTAGAGTGATTGGGGTTCATAACCGTTGGAAAGCGAGCTTTTTATTTAAAAAATTCGACTGTTGCGAACTCCTGCAACTCGTAAACTTACGAACACCCACAGTAACAACACGACAAAATACACTATTCTACTGCAGCATTCGTTAGCTTAACTACATTGCCCACTCTCCGATACAACGATTTTACACTGTATGAAATCAGTACTTAGGTGATGTTGACATATTTAATATCAACTTAGCGAGTTTTGTGGATCATGTAAAATATTTATTCCAACATATTCGTAAACACATCTTGTATTTTTCAGTTTTTGTTTCTGTATTTTTTATCTAATGTAATTTTATTATTTCTTTATTATGTTTCAAAATTGTCTGTCATGTTAAAATTGTACAACCAACATGTAAAAGTACTCTGCCGAGCAATTCAATATCTTTTGTGGGATCGTTATCGAGATAACGGACGTGATCTCCTGTCTGATTTGTGTGATTTATTTGCTTTTTCTATGTACAACGTACATTAAATGAATAATCATGCCTACTTGCAGGAATTCGGGTTTAAAACAATCTAAACTAAAATATGTGGTCAGTAAATATGTAAAAATCACACAATTTTGACAGGAGATCACGTCCGTTATCTCGATACTAATCCCACAAAAGATGTAGAATCGTTCAGCTGGGCGTTAAATAAATAAATAAAAAATAAAAAATCTCATTTAAATACCGCACGAGAGTCCCAACCGTCTACAGCCAGTGAGACTTATGGCATCCGCAACTGGGGTCTGATGCATGTATTATATGTAGGAGGCGGGTATGGGTATTGCCGTCCCGGAAACCTTTTATAAGATAACCATCAATACCTCTGCCATAAGTCACTACAAGTGGTTCGCTCCGATCGGTGACTTAGTAGAGGTCCCGGGTATATAGGGGTGAGGTTAAGAGACAGGTTGAAAGAGATTTTTAACATTACCTGCAGGTTGCACCGCAGTGGGAGGGATGAATTCATACGTCCGTCACTCCTGGAAAAACTGACCCAAAGATTCCTACCCATCACTCATATTTTTTTCATTCCCAGAACTTCCTTTACATTTCCCAAATGTACTATAATATTTTAGGTTATTTTTAATTAATTAAATAAATTCAGCAAAGCTGAACCAAAATCCGTTTTTAACGGTTCCTCGACTTTTTAACCCGTGACAGAATATCCCCGACAAAATATCCTACGGACAAAACATCCCCCAACCTAACCTAACCTAACAAAAAAATAGGACAAAAATAATACAGGCATCCTGAAAAGATAATAAATAAATGTTTCAAAGTCGAATGTAAAATAAGGTAAGGTTAAGTTAGGTTAGGTTTTTGTAGATATTTTGTTGGAGGATGTTTTTTCCGTAAGATATTTTGTCGGGTATATTTTGTCGGAATATTTTGTCGTGGGACGAAAACGTGGAGTACGTTATTAACTCCTAGTCATTCTATATTAGGCTCGAATGCCAATGGTTTTGTATCAAAGGCGAAATGTACCAAGTGACAACTTTCCCGTGCCGAAAAACGACGGAAATTTCCCTAGGATTAAAGGCTTAGAAAACTGCGAACATTGTCCACCACTTAAAGTATTTAATTCCATAGAAAAAATAAATACAAATTGAATCGAATTTTTAAAGGGTTTTATAACTAGTAAAATCGTTTTTCTCTCCGCTGTAAATTGTAACATTCTATTCTTTTTCGTTATTTGTATTTATTTATTTTAATTGTTGCTTTACTAAAAAAATGTGATAGGAGAATGGGCGTGGCTAGGAATCAGTGAAGGGTGGAGATAGAACGGAGAGTGATAGGGAACATGTCTAAGATAGGACAATACGATCATATTTTTTGTTTATTGATAATGGACTCATAATTATTAAGCGATTCTTTGTTTATTTCTAAGGCTTCTAAGTTACCTAAAAGTTTTCTTTTATTATTAACTAGCTGACCCGACGAACTTCGTACCACCCCAGAATCAATAACTGTTGAATTAAATTCAGTTTTTTTATTAAGTAACAAATTACACAATGAAGCAAATAATCAATGCGCAAATGTCCGTGTTTTGTTTTTTTCCGTATCAGAAATGGCGTTGTGTACGTATTTTTTTTTTTACTTTTCCACTTAATTACGGGAATTTGGAGGCGGGTACGGGTGCCGCCGCCCCAAGAACCATTTATGGGATAATCAACACCTGATAAGGTCATCCCAAGTGGTTCGCTACGTTTGGTGATTTAGCAGGGGAGCCCGGTTTCATGAGGGGAAGTTTTCCGGGTCTTGGCGGCAGATGCGTCTGCCCACCTGCTGCGTGGCGGGACGGATTGATAGATACTGGTTGAGGGTGGCCTTTTGACCTTTCCAGCCGCACTCTCTCGATCCATTGCCTTGCACCGCAGTTGGAGGGATGGATTCATACGTCCGTCATTCCCGAATACACTGACCCCCAGATTCCTACCCACCCCTCATACCGTTTTCCTTCCTAGAACTTCCTATCCTCCACTTCCTGAAAAAGACTCTCCACACAGCATCCCCTAAAATGATATAGGTCATGAGAGAAATTATTTTTCTCCGGGCCTCCTGTGTGGAACTTATGTAAAAAAAATCGTTTCATTTCAGAGATTTATTATGATTACCTATTGTATTTTTCCTTTGGAGGGGAGTGTGATTTTTGACTGTTGACATTTAGTATGTAAGAAAGAGGGGGCAGCATTATATGCTTAAGAACAAAAGCAAAACAATCGGTGCTTTGACATTTTAGAATTTTTGGAATTCACTCACTACTCAATATTATGCTTATTACAATATTCCTGCAGCTCTTTCAAAATATGAGAATTCGTTAAGAAAAGAATTTTCTTCATTACCATTTTTTTTGAGAATTCTTCCGATTTTTTAATAGCTATTCTGCTATTCGGGGCGAAGACGAATCCAACAAATCAAAGATCATAAAAATCTGTCCAGCCGTTCTTGAGTTATAAATGGTGTACTTAAACCCGACTTTGTTTTATATATTAAGGTTAAGTTTTTCCCAAAAGAGAACAAATTAGCCAGCGGGGTTTAACTTCTTCAAAAGCTGTCACATTTAATGTTGTGAGAACATTTTTACCAATTGTTATTTATTTTTATATTATAAAGCGAACTCCATTAAAGGGCGAAGAAGTTGTTTTATCAGGGGGTAAAAGTGGTCCACCCATACAAGAGCTGGTGAAGACACCATTTCCTTATTGGGAAGCCATTCAAGTTCTTTGCACAATGTGATAGCAGAATAACAACAAAATGATATAATATATAGTTGTTCGCTCTTTACTTATCTATGGCATTATAAGATGGGGGGAGAGGTCTTATAAAAAAACAATATAAACTCAGCAAAAATTTCACTAGCAATCATCATAAAAGTCATTCATATAAAAAAAAATATCTTCTCAAAAATATCACATTTTAACTTCTCATGACTCGACCGTATTTTGTGAGAGGGTCAAAATATTTCAGCCACCTATTGCATTTTTTTAATACAAATTTCATAATGCCATAGTTCACCAGTAGTTTTATACAAACCTTGTCCTGAAAAAAAAAAGAATTAAATTAAATTATTAAAACACTTTGTTTTTACCACAATAATCTTTATTTAAAAAGTCGACATGTTTCGAGAACGATGTTCTCTTCATCAGGTCATTATATGTACTTACATATAATGTCCTGATGAAGAGAACATCGTTCTCGAAACATGTCGACTTTTTAAATGAAGATTATTGTGGTAAAAACAAAGTGTTTTAATAATTTAATTAATAAAATGGTGCCACAAAGTGAATTTGCAAAATTTGAAAAAAAAAAGAATTATCCAATTTGGTACAGTCGTTCGGAAGTTATGCGCGTATATACATTTCGGCGATTCATTTTTATTTATATAGATTTTAAACTTTGGCTTCATAAAAGCCTCACAACATACCTCAGTTAGGAATGCCATAGTCTCACTGGCTCCAGACGGGAGCAGCTGGGACTCTAGTGAGGTATTCACATAAAAAATATATCGAGTGCATTTCACACGCAGTACAAGTGAAACATCACCCACACATTCTCAACCAATAGGAGCCTTGAAAAGTGGGCTCATAATCAACACGGCCAATGAGCGCAGCTTAACGCTTCGTAGGTACTGTAAGTAGGTAAGATCTCATTATCTCGCAAGCAAATCCTATAGATATATATGTATCTATTTTCGGTGTCCTGTCCGTTTCATTGACTTTCACAACTGTGCTAAAGAAGTTTCACTGCAAAAAAAACGAGTGTGCTTTAGACCACTAACTTATAAAATAACATATAACATTGGGGTGACATATGACATTGGGGTGATATATGACCGTGGGGTGACTTATGTCCCTTCAGTGAACTGCAACCGTGGGGTGACCTACGACCTTGGGGTGACCTATGACCTTGGGGTGACCTAAGACCGTGTGGTGACCTACGACCTTAGGGTGACCTACGACTGTGGGGTGACCTACGACTGTGAGGTGACACGACTTTGGGGTGACCTACTACCTTGGGGTGACCTACTACCTTGGGGTGACCTACGACCGTTGGGTGACCTACAACCTTGGGGTGACCTACGACCTTGGGGTAACCTACGACTTTGGGTTAGTATGTACGCCTTACCTTAGTTGTGCAGTATGTACGCCTCGCCCGATCACCGTTCGCATCGATCACCGTTCGCATCAAACTTCAGTAACGCATTCATCAGCTTACCCCCCACGTCGAGCGTACGTAAAGATGTTTTACTTCAAAAACTTCCCCAACTTCTTCTTTATCTTCTCCTTCCCTCCCTCTACCTTCAACCTCATAACATAACCAAATTGGGGACGCCTCACAGGATCGAGACGATCGGGAGAAGTTGGGACTCTTATAAAAAATGCTGATGGTAATGGAATTTCGAAATCGTCGATTCGCTTTGCTGAAGTCGAGTTTAATGTTAAATAATGTCTCTCAGGGTTGCCAGTTGCCAGAGGAAGCTGGCAACTTCTTTTTGCTAAAGGCAATTAAATCACCGCCCTGTCAAACATATCCCTACTGGGTTCAGTGGCCGTGCGACGTGCCAACAGACAGGGTTGTGCAAACTATTATGTCATGAATAACTTTATTATTATGTGCCAACTATTATATTATATCATTATACCATGACGGCCGGCGTAGTCCAGCGGTAAGGCTCTTCCAGAGTGGAAGATACTCTTAATGTCGCCCTGGTATAAGAATTCAGAATTGAAACGTCGCTTGAAACGGCATTAGCCGTGTTTGGTGACCAGATCTGAATAGCCAGGACTTTCCCACCTTCCTCTTCCTTATATTCTTCCCATCCCCACTACCTTCAGCCTCACAAAATACCTCAATTGGGGATGCCATAGTCTCACTGGCTTCAGACGGGAGCAGTTGGGACTCTTGTGTGGTATTCATATAAAAAAAAAATCAGTGAACGATTCCGCGTATATTCATTATTCTTCTTCTCGTGCCCTTTCCGTTCAACGGACGTTGGCTGTGATGTCGTCTATGCGGACTTTGTTTACTGCGGCCCGGAAAAGCTCTACAGTAGACTGGCCAAACCACTGTCTCAGCATTTTCAGCCATGATGTTTTCCTTCTTCCGGGGCCCCGTCTTCCGGCAATCTCACGACAAAATATCCCCCGATAAAATATCCCTGACTAAATATCATACGGACAAGACATCCCCCAACAAAATATCTACTAAAAACTAACCTAACATAACATATCAAAAAATATTACAAAAATAATACAGACATCCTGTAAAGACAATAAATTATTGTTCAAATATTTTTAATTATAAGAAGGAATTCAGCGGAATTTCTGATACATTTTGGATATTATGTCCAGGGATATTTCGTCGGAGGATATTTTGTCGGGGGAAGAAAACGCGCATTACCCCAGTGAACAGGTAATTCGTAGAATTTTGAAAAGCTCTCGCCAATGTGGATAAGACATTTAGACTCCCAGCTACTGCTAGGTAGCTCCCGATATTGCTAGGTCCATTAAATTTATTTTCTGCTAAAGAATTTCAAAAACATTTTCCGAGACACTATCCAGGTTACGAACCAGTTCTTCAAACGACTATTTCCAACGAAAAAAGTAGTTTGCCAATAATATGGAAAAAAATTATCGAAGATAATATTGTTAAGTCTGATTTGAAATATGTGTTTGACAAATATAACGCTTAAATAAGAGGTGGTAGTGGCATAAATGGGTGAGGTTTTTGGCCCGGTAAGACGAGAGGATATGGGTTGGAATCCCAGTTGCGACCGTTATATTTTTATTTTTTGTTTCTTTTTCTCTTTCATATTTTTGTTTAGATTATTAGCGTTATCTTCTTTTTCAATGATAAATTTTTTAAAACGTTTGATCTATTTTAACAGAAATTTATAAAATTGTGTTTTTGTCATAAATAAATATATAGATTAATTTTATTTTGTTTTTCCGCAAGTTTCAAACGGTCCCATGCCAACTCAGAATGAAACCAACTCAGAAACACCTCAGAAAGGTCATTAAAAGCTATGAAAAAATAATTTTATAATAGCCGGTAACCCTCACCTAACTTAACCTATTTAACCAATTTTTTTATCATCACTCTTAATGACCTTTCTGAGTTGGTTGCATTCTGAGTTGGCCGGTCACCATTTCAAACGATCATATATGGTTTGAGTACACGTACGCCTAAGAGATTTAATTTGTACAGTATTCAGTCTAATTTCATTCATCCTTTCATTTCATCCACTATACCTCATTGCCAAAACGTCAGGATAGGTACCAGCACTCCATTGAGGACTGCTTGCTTCGCGTCTTTGGACAGTGTGTATGTATAGACACAGGAGGCCCCGAAGAAAAAAAACCCTTAGGGTCTATGTATATCATTGGGGATGCTGTGCGAGGGTCTTTTTAGGGAAAAGAAGTTCCTAGAGGAAATTCTGTAAAGAAAAAATAAATGAATCTGAGGCTCAATGTTTCCAGATATAAATCCATTCCTCCCACTGCGATGCAGAGCGATGGTTCGAGATGGTCCTGCTGAAGAGGTCCAAAGATCTCTTTCAACCAGTCCCCACCGATCTGTCCTGCCACGCAATTGGTGGGCAGGCGCATCCGCCGCCAAATCCTTGACAAACCTCACTCCAAAAACTCCGGCAACTCTACTAAATCACCAGACGTAGCGAATCACTCGGGGTGACCTGTATTGGTTATCCAATAAATGGTTAATTGTCATATGATATTTTGCCAACCCTGTCACAACAAGAGATACCAGCCCATAAAACATGATATAACCATTGCTCGCAATATATAAATATATAGTTAGGTGAGTTTGTAGGTATGTCGGTTGGTGAGGTGGCTTCGTTCGCTCTCACATCACGATCCGCGTTCATTCAGTCCGGCAATACCAAACGTGGAATACCGGTTGTTGGTGAAGCCACAAAGCCACTGGTACTTTGGTACTAGGCACTTACTTAGAGATCAGGCTTCGACCATATTTTGTCAGAGGGTCAATATATTTCCGTTTAACAATAAAAATCCATATAAATTGAACATTTCTGAACATATCCGAAAAATATAAACTGTTTTATGTTAACATACTAACACAGCAAATGAAACAGAATTTTGGAAGTGAACACTTCTTTAACACTGTTGTGTTTTGAAACTCGATGAAACAAAAAAAGGGAACGTCACTAAAAATAAACAATATACAAAATCTCTCAGTGGTTGGCTGAGTAGGCATCGCGCTTGGGTCCCATTCGGGCGTCGCGTGTTCGATTCCTTGGCTGGCTAAGTCCTCTATCACAACACAAGCAACATTTTCGGCTTTCTGCGGTGGTAGTAGAATATTTTCAAACATTGTTGGGTTATTCGTAACCAGGGAATGTTTGTCTTTCTTTTTAAAATTTAAGATTTTTTTAAAGAAAACTATACATACATCTGTAGAGTAAATGCGAAAGAATGAAATAGTATAATCGGTCTCCTCTTTGTGCGGTGCTTTGTAGTGGCCCACTTTTGTCTACTTTAGTTTTCTGGAAGTTTCACTTCTAGCTCCATACAGGAGACTCTGAGGAAAATAAATCCCTTCAGTGTCTACAACATCTTTGGGGATGCTGTATGGAGGGTCTTTTTGGAAAAAGAAGGAGAGGAAGTTCTGGGAAGAAAAATGCATGAGGGGTATGTAGGAAACTGAATATCAGTGTGTCCAGGAGTGACGGACATATCAATTTATCCCACCCACTGCAGTGCAAGGCAATGTTCCGAGAGAGTTCTGTTGAAGAGGTCAAAATATCTCTCTCAATCAGACTCTCCCGATCCGGTCCCCCACGCAGTAGGTGGACAAACGCATCTGCCGCCAAGACCCAGCCAAACTTCACCCTATGAACCCGGGCACCAATACCAAGTCATCAAACGTAGCAAACCACTTAGGATAATCTATGGCAGAGGTGTTGGTTATCCAATAAATGGGCGGCGGTACCCATACCCGCCTCACAAATTGATGATTTTATAATAATGAACTTAATTACAAGTGAATCACAAAATTGTGAGGTATTTTTCAACCTTCCTCTACCACGTCTCTTTAGCTTAAAAAAATAAATATTTTATGGACGCAATAGCCTCACCGTATCCAGGCAGTTGAAACTCTTGTGGCAGTTAAAATAAATTATATTGAACAAAAAATGTTTTAAGAACAAGAGTCCCTTCATTTTGTACATAACTATTTATTGTTTAACGTTTCGCATCAAGTGCCAATCGCCCTTTAAAGGAATTTGATAGAATTCACCCTCTGACCCGGAGTCCCGGCATAACCCGGGCTTTTATGGCCCATTTCGCGCCCATAAAAGTGTATGAAATTTTGAAAATTGAAGCCCGTTCGCTTCGAGGCGTATAAGCCATAAAACGTATGAAGTACGAAGAAGATAACAAAATATATAACTAAAATATGTAAGTAGGCATATTGACCGCGCCCAGCCGTTCTGGCTGAAAAACAGGGATGACAAAAACGGTTGCGCGTCTTTTCATCCCCGACAAAATATCCTTCGTACAAAACATCCCCGACAAAATATCCCTGACAACATATTCTTTGGACAAAATATCCTTGACAAAATATCCTTCGAACAAAACATCCCCCGACAAAATATCCCTGAAAAAATATTCTTCGGCCAAAATATCGCCCGACAATTTATCCCTGACAAAATATCCTTCGGACAAAACATCCCCCGACCAAATATCCCAGACAAAATATCCTATCTTAACCTAACCTAAACTAACCCAACTAAATCTTTAGACGCCAAACTTAAAATTTAAATCTAAACTGTAAGTATCTTGCTCTGTCTCCTTCCTCAGGGGAAGTTTTGAAGGATATTTCGTCCTTGGGATGTTTTGTCGAGAGATATTTTGTCGGGGATATTATGTAGCGGGATGAAAACGCGTGGTAACGACAAAAACATAAAATTGTATACACCGTCGT
The DNA here is from genome assembly GCA_917563855.2 of Limnephilus lunatus. Lineage (NCBI taxonomy): Eukaryota > Metazoa > Arthropoda > Insecta > Trichoptera > Limnephilidae > Limnephilus > Limnephilus lunatus. Next base: position 23,190,732 of record OU830595.1, on the reverse strand, counting down.
CTTTATTTACTCCACACGGAACAATTATTTTAATTTGGGAGGCTGGTATGAGTACCGCCGCACCAGGAGCCATTTATTGTATTACCAACACCCCTGCTATAGGTGATCCCAAGAGGTTCTCTACGTTTAGTTGCTTAACAGGGGTGCCCGGGTTCATGTGGTGAGTTTTGTCTAGGATTTGGCGGTGAATGAATTTGACCACCTACTGCGCGGCGGGCCGGATCGGGAGAGTTCGGTTTGGAGAGACCTTTTGATCTTTCCAACTGGTCTCTCTCTCTGTCTTCTTGCACCGCAGCGGGAGGAATTCATACGTCCGTCACTCCTACAGGATTCATACGTCCGTCACTCCTAAACACACTGAACCCTAGATTCGTACCTAACCCACGTATATTTTTTCTTCCCAGAACGTAAACTCCTAAAAAAGATTCTCCACAAAGCATGTCAGAAGATGACATAGGTCTCGAGGGAAATTATTTTCTCCAGGGCCTCCTAAAAAAGAGTCCCAACTGCTCCCAACCGTCTGGAGTCAGTGAGAATATGGCATCCCCAGTTGACATATATTGTGAGGCCAAAGATAGTGGGGAGGGGAAGGAAATAGGGAACAGGAAGGTGGGCTATTCAGATCTGGCCACCAAACACGTCTAAAGCCATTTCAAGCGACGTTTCAATTCTTAATTGCGGTCTTACACCAGAGCGATACTGAGAGTTTGTTCCATTCTGAAACGTGTCTGCAAGTTAACTGTATATTATTAAGGGTGAATGCCGGTAACTCCATTAATGGAGGATTGAATGCCGTTGGCGCTAATAAAAAACTGTCAAAAGAAGCTAAGCTAGCAGTCCACAATGGAGTCCTGGTACCTACCCTGGTGTATGGCAGTGAGGCATGGAACTGGCAGAGGAAGGAAGAAAGTAAACTTAATGCTGTTTAAATGAGATCCCTGAGGCGTATGTGTGGTAAAACAATGTATGATCGTGTGAGAAATGTGGATATCCGCAAAGAATGTAAGGCTGGTGTAAGCATAATGAGTAAGATTAGGAAAGGGACCCTCAGATGGTTTGGGCACGTAGAGCGAATGAACGAAGAAAGTAGTGTAAGAAGAAGAAGAAGTCGAGGACTTCCGAGGAAGACATGGCACGATCAAGTGAATCAGATACTTGAGTCGGGCCATGTCAAAAGTCAGAATAATAGAAGAGAATGTATGAGACGATGTATGAATGTGAGTGAGGCAAATAGTGTGTACCAAGACCGAGTTGTTTGGCGGTCCTTCCTCTCTGCCTACCTCTGCGGGGAAACGGCGTGATGTTTAGTTGGTTAGTTAGTTAGTAATAAATAGTGAAATAACACAAATTTATAAACTTGTGCATGCCGGGATTTGAACCCGCGACCTGAGGATTGCCAGTCGAGTGCATTACCCCTCGAACACGGACGCCGTCATTTGCCACTGTGTTAGTTGATTTTATGAGATGTATTCCATTTACACATTATACGTATTTTGTATAGTCCGTTTGATCTACGTAAGGACATTGATAGTTTGACAGTTTGCATCTTCAACACATGAACAGTCATTTACTTTCATGTCAAGAGCTTGATTAAGTTGGCTGACGATTTTTCGATCAATCATACGGTTACAACGATATCATTGTATAAGAAAAATAATGTAGGGATTCGGTCAGTTCCCTGGGGAACCCCGAAGATGATTGAAAGTGGGTGGCTAAATTTCTTAAGAGTTTTAACAGTGTTTATTGATTTATCAGACATTGTGTGTATTATGTCTATCCCATTTTCACAATGAATGAGTGGTACAGTACCGCCGGCAAAACTTACGATTTTTCCATCAATCATTAAGTTACGTAGATAATTAATAAGAGAAATAAAGTACGGCCTAGGACACTTCCTTGGGGAACTCCGAAGATGACTGAGGTTGGTTGGCTGAATAGGTCAAAGTTTTCAAAACCATTCATCGATTTCTCAGTCATTTTATTTTATGTCTATCCCAATTTCTCATTGAATGGCTTTTTTAATCAATAATTCGATTAAAGAGATAATTAATGTTTAAAATACACAAACTAGGGTCTAGGAACTTCTTGTGGAACTCCGAGCGTTACTGGGAGTGGTTGACTGATTTTGTTAATTTTTTAACAGTTTTCATTGTTTTCTCAGCCATTTTATATGTGTCTATCCAAATTTCAGATTGAATTCGTGGCACAGTTCTATAAAACACTCGATCACAGAAATCATTAATATATACGACAAATAAAATAGGGCCTAGGATACTTCCTTGGGGAACTCCGAAGATGATTGGGAGTGGTTGGCTGAATCTGCTTAGAATTTTGACAAGTTTTGGTTTGGATTTGTAAAAGCCCCGAAAGAGGGCGTTAATAAATCATCATCATCATTACATAATATAAAATGAAGAAGCTAAAAATGTTTGTGCGCTTAGATCTTTTACACTACGCAACGGATTTACATGCGGTTTCCACCTTTAGATAGAGTGATTCAAGAGGAAAGTTTATATGTATAAAACATGCTTTATATAGTAGAGAAAAGCCGAGAAATTCAAATATTAGATTCAGGCAGCGGGCAGCTGACAAGCGGGTGGTGTGGATTTTATAAAGGTTGGGTAATGGCGTTGTGTTTCGTTAGCCACAGCAACGTGTTTCCGGATCTGCTAGTAAATAAATAAACAAACTACGAAAAAGAACGACACGTATTTTCCGCTAAAGGCTTAGCACCACGAATTAACGAAAAATCATGGGTTTTGTTGGTATAAACATTTTGATCGCTAAAAACTATTTAAGATGCTTAAATACTGCTAGAAGAACACATTTTAAACTTGGAAATAATCTAGCATTTTTTAAGTCCAGAAAAAAGTATCAGGTCTATAAAAATTACTTTAAAGTTCAAAATCTCCTGCCTTCGAAGCCCTTTTCGATTATGGTTTTATTGTATAACTAGCAGACCCGGCCACACGTTGCTGTGGCTAACGAAACACAACGCCACGCCTTTATAACTAACGCCACCTATTAAATCAAATCCACACCATGCCAGCCCGCTGCCCGCTAACCGCTGCTTGCTTGCCAGCCCGCTCCCTTTATTTATACATTTCAATCAATTTACACAAAAACTTGACAAATTATGTACCTAAAAACCTTCCTCATAAATCACTCTATCTATTGGTGAAATCCGCATGAAAATCCGTTGCGTAGTTTAAAAGATCTAAGCGCACAGACAGCGGGAGCGACTTCATTTTATACTACGTAAAGATGAGTCAATTTAAGGGGCCGCAATTCGAATTTCTACCGATTTCTTACATATCTCCCTTAAGGCTCAGTTCCCGGCCCCAAAAAAAAGAAGATGGAGAGATATGAAATTACGAACATTGAAATTGCTAACATTACAGCGATAAAATTGATGCAAAAATCATGAAAATCTTTAATAAAACAAGACTCGTTAAAAATAGAGCAAAAATCTCGCGATAATTGTCTTTAATTTTATTTAAAGAAACGCTGTGAAATTTTTCATACATAGTACTTGATAAATAACCGAAACAAACGTGTTTATAATCATTTTGGGAGCATACTTTGCGATTTTTTTCTATCGAGGGAATTTTATATAATTTGCGTTTCAGCGCGATAAATGTCTAGATATTATCATCACAAATAACATATATTTTTTTAAATGCTTAAAAACTTCAAATGTTTAAGGGAGGTTTGCAAGAAATCGGTTGAAATTCGAAGAACCGCCTCTTAAAAATTTGAAGTTTTTAAGCTCTTAAAAAAATATGTTATTTTTGAAGATCAAAAATTATTAAAAACTAGTCTATTTCTATTATCTTACAAATTAAATTTGTGAAAAAATCACAATGTTTCTTTAAGTGATACTTAAGATGCTCTCTAAGAGATTTTTGCTCTATTTTAAACTAGCCGTGTTTTATTAAACATTTTCGCATCGATTTTGGCACTGTAAATGTTAGCACTCTCCTCTAACATTCGTAATTTCGTATCTCTCCATCTTCTTCTTTTCGAGCATGGTTGCGGAGCCTTAAGGCTAAGATTTAAATATTTGTGCCTGAACTTCGCAAAATACAATTAAACACTTATGGGCGATGTTTCTTTCGTGCATATATCAAAAATGGCTGCTGGTTTTAATCGAATGCCAATAAGATAACAACTAGCAGTTGTACCTACCAAAGAACGAACTAACGTAGAAAACATCTCAATTCGCAGAAGCAATATTGGGAAACAATAAAAACTCCTAAATAACCCATTTATGTACAAAACACCCACTCCAGTCTGTATACCATCTGATACCTACCACATTCTACGGCTTCCTATGAAATTCCCCCACATACTCCCCCTCCCCCACTTCTACACTTCTCCCTTTCCTTTCTTTCTTGACTTTCTTTCCCCGTTCCTTTTGTGCTATGTGTTATATGCGAGCGCCTTTATTCCAACGTCTAAGGAACATATTTCATACAAGCGGTGTGATTTTGTAGTACAAACAAGAATACAGGATGATTTATTTCATGAAAATTAGGTAATAGAAGAAAAAAATATATTTTATGGTTAAGGTTTTCACCGGTGTAAGATGTAGAATACTTTTCTCGGATTACCCGCGATGCGCAGTTCTCAAAAGGACTTTTTAACTCCTGACATTTCGGATAGATCTCACTGTCCATCTTCAGAGGCCTTGTATTGAGTTTTGTCTCAAACCGATCAATTAACCCGAAAATATTTGAAAATCTCCTACTACCACCACAGTAAGCGGAAAATGTTGATTGTGTCGTAACGGAGGACTTAGCCAGTTGAGAAATCGAACACGCGATGCCTGAGTGGAATCCAAACGCAGTGCCAACTCAGCCACTGACCGGTCAATCTTAATTTTACTATTTCAATTTGGTAGGCGGGTATGGATACCGTCGCGCGTCGCCACGGGAACCATTTATTGGATAACCCAAGTGGTTTGCTACGATTACCCCAAGTGGTTCGTTACGTTTGGTGACTTAGCAGGGGTGCCCGGGATCATGAGGTGAGGTTTGGCTAGGTTTTAGCGACTGATGCGTTTGCCCAAACACTACGTTGGGGGCCAGATCGGGAAACCTTTTTCGACCTCTCCAGCAGGACGCTCTCTGAACATTGTCTTCCACCGCAGTGGGAGGGATGAATTCAAACGTCCGTCACTCCTGGACACATTGACCCCCAATGTAGTTTTAGATACTTTGCCACAAAAATATATTCAACATGCTTCCTGATAATATCAAACTGAGTCAAACACTGAAAGAATTTAAAAAAAATGTTAAAATTTGGATATGTTATAATGATCGATTAATTACTGGTGCCCTCACCCAAACGCCTTGTCATTGACTATTATTGTAGTAATAAAATTGCTGATTTTGTATTGTGTATCAGCACGCAATAATGTAAACAGAAACAAAGTATTGCTGTATAAGAACATGTATTATACATTCATAAGTAAACAATAGACAAAATTACGAGAAACAATTTTACTAAAAATTCTGCCTCAATACAGGTTCGCCTAGTGAAGCAGACTATGCACAACTTAAAATATATATTATGTTACTTCTATATAACAGTTCTTACCTCCATATCGTTTTTCCTATTTTGATACTGCTTTAATGGCATAAATTATTATTATAACATTATTCTTATAACAATGTTGTTAACTCATAGATATTAACTTACTAACGCATTATTTATTACCTTATGTTTTTAACTTTGTAAGTAACATGTTATTGTCATTAAAATTATGTTATTACTACTGTGATAAGGGAATTATTAATAATTATTACTACTGTGTAAAAGAAAAGGAAGAAAATAAAAAGGGAAAATGTACTTAAAATGTAACCAATACCGACTGTTAGGTATATGATATTATATTATGTATTCATATATTTTTTGGATGAAATAAATAAATAAAAAAAATAAAAAAGATTCCTACCCACCCTTCAGGCGCTTTTCCTTCCAAGAACTTTCTCTCCTTTCTTTCCATAAAAAGACCCTCGACACAGCATCCCCCAAGTTGACATAGGCCATGAAGGATTTTTTTCCTCAGGGCGTGGAGCTAATGAAAAAAACTGGCACAGGAAAGGTGAAAAAGACAGAATTTTGCAGAAATGAGATCCCTGAGGCGTATGCGGATAAATCCATGTTTGACCGTGTTGCAAAGTGGAAATTGGAAAAGAATGTACGGCTGAAGAAAACGCAGTGAACAAGAAAGGATGAGCGGAGACAGGAATGAAAACATCATACCCCCCAGCTTAAGACAGGGCACGATTAAGTGATTCAAATTCTTGAGTGGAGTCGTGTAGTCAATAGTTCAAATAGCAGAAGAATATGAACGTGAAGTGAAATATGAACGTGAAATATGAAGCAAGGAGGGCGTGCTAAGAAAGAGATGTGTGGCAGTCCATCGGTGAAACGGTGTGATATTTCAATTAGTTGCAGTTATGGGGGATGTGATACGTTGATTGTGTATAAATCAAAAAAGCATTAATAATAATTTAAAATTTGATAATTTATAGAGCGCCGTTTTTGTGAAAAATCACCTCAAGGGCGCTGTACAATTTATTCATAATTCTTAGGTTCTATCTAATGTTAATATTTACAAATGGATACAGAAACATACTTACCTGCAGGTTACTTCCGATAAACACTTTAATTAGAAAGTTTGTGCTTGGAGAAGATACGGCTTTGCTCGCGGAGGACATTATATTTAAAACACTGGACATTGCATGATTTTACATTTGCTACCCCCATCACTATAAATATTACATTTTAAAAGATTAGTGGCAAAAGTGGAGTTGATAATATCAAATATGTATTTTAAAAGACTGGAGAATTTAGGACTCTTTAGGGCTGGAGAATGTTACTAAAATGACCTTTAAAAAAGTTTACAAATAGTTATTTTTTACATCTTTTTTTTTTTTTTTTTTTTTTTTTTTTTTTTTTTTTTTTTTTTTTTTTCTCTACATTTTTAGGTTAGTTATTTACAGTGTCGCGGGCATTGAATGTGAAGGTGAAAGAATTTGAGTTTATGGAAACAGTGTACTTACAAGTTTATTATAACAATTTACATCCGTGCCATATTTCATACCAACAAAATATTCGTATATGAACAGTGTGAGCAAACAAATAGCAATTTACGAGCTTTTAAGTCGTCGGCAATCTGGAACGGAATGGTTCCTATTATTTTGTACCGGTGTCTAGGTGAAAATTTGTAGGATCGCTATTGGCGTGTGAGGAGCCAATAGGAATGATTCCATTCGTATTTGAAAAGTGGAAGCGAACAAGTAGCGATTTACGAGCTGTTACGTCGTCGGCAATCTGGAACAGAATGGTTCCTATTATTTTGTACAGGCAGTCAATGACTAGGTGAAAATGTTGTGGGATCGCTATTGCCATGTTAAGAGCCAATAGGAATGATTCTACAATTCAAAATAGCTGCGTCGTTCGCTGCCACACAGCTATCAAAAATAATAGGAAAAAAATATAGATTACTAGCGAGTTCCCAGCATGCGTTGCTATGCCACTTATTAAAGAAATTGTTGCTTCCCCTTCTCCTCACGCGTTCCCATTCCACCTTCTCCACCTTCCCTCTCCACACTCCCCTCTCTGGCTTCCCCCATCCCGCCAACCTCCCTCCTGTTTTCTCCTCCCCCATTTCTATATATTCAGTCCCGGTACATTCAGTTTTCAAACAGCTCGCGTGCCACCTATTGCAATTTTTCAAATCCCCAAAGTTTCGTCGCAATCGGATGAATGGTTTAGCAACGCGTAGAAATCTAATAAATATACTCATATATAATCATATTTTGATTTTTTTATACATATATATATAAGATTTGGAACATCCTGTATACACATTTCCCTTTAGAAATTTCCCCATTTGAACACCGGGTCTATTGATACAGGGTGGTCTTATTGAGATTCCCCTTTTTGTATGGCGACAGGAAACAACTTTTTTTCAATAACCCCAAATACCTATTTACGAAAATATCATTATGTTGTGCGTTTGTTCAAATTTCCACGTCAAAATTTATAGCTTGCCACCACCGAACACACAATCTCTGGAAGCGTCATCAAAACAAAACTTATGTCACCAGTTTGTGCTTGCGATATCTCAGAGTAGGAGATTTTCAAAACTCGACGGGTTATTCGTAACCCGGGAATATTATTCTTTCTTTTAAGAAAAAAAAAAGATATATAAAAAAATAAACAAAAATATTCGCCAGATTCAAGGGTCAGAGTTTTGCAGTTTTGTTTTATCTTTTAACATATTTATAATTGGTCTGATTTTTTGTTAAAAAACTAGCTTTTTCTGAATAGCCACGTACCTCATATTCTTCCTCTTTCCCATCTTTTTCCAGTCCTCACTACTTTCAGTATCTCAACTTTCTTTTTACATTAGGGGGCATACATTAATTACGTGAGCTCAAAAGAATGGGGGGGGGGATCCAGCAAAATCTCACGTTACTTGAAAAGAATATGCGAAGTGACCCAAATTTGTCTCACCAAGGGGGTAGATTGGAAGAAAAACTTCTCACGTAATTAATGTATGCCCCCTTAGCACCACACAGGAGGGATGGATTCATACGTCCGTCACTCCCGGACACACTGACCCTAGATTCCTACCTACCCCTTATACCTTTTTCCTTCCCAGAACTTCCTATCCTTCCCTTCCTTAAAAAGATCCTCCACACATCATCCCCCAAGATGACATAGGCCCTGAGGGAAATTATTTTCCTCGGGGACTCCTGTGTGGAGCTATCTAATGTAAAAAAAAATCTAGGACAGTGGGTCGTCTCATAAAGAATTCCCTATTCGTCTTAGTGTAAGCGAGTAAGCGTATCTTGACATCTCAGTCACACCCGTGATGTAGAATGTAGTGTTCAGCTGAAATAAAACTTCGCCCGGTGCAATATCCATGTCGTTCATACACACATTTTCTTTGAATATCTATCTTTATCATACATAAATTGTATTTACAATAATGTTTCTTTCATTTTGTGAGGCAACGGCGAGTCATATTTTAAATATAACATCACTTAAAGAAGGGATTTATTATATTTTTTTTACAATTATTAATTAATAATTTCCCATACTTATTTTTGCTAATATCGGTCATTACCGTATTCTTAGTTACAACGGCGGTATAATTCAGCTTACTTTGGGCTCAACGAGCGTCTACAATACAGTTCTATATTTTTATCCATTCTGTGGTTGCCATGAAATTTTTTTCGGTAAGTATTACGTCAGTATCAACTCTGTTGTAAACAGTGAGAGCGAAAGGTCGTAAATCTTTCGAAAAAAATGTTATATTTTAATTCGTTCTTGTAGCGTAATTTTCCGCGAGTATTTTTCAACGCGAGAAAAAATATGTTTGGGAATTGGATAGAGATTTTTTAAATAAGGCTTTTTTACTTTAACCAAACACAGGAGGCCCTGAGGAAAATAATTTCCCTCAGGGCCTGTATTATCTTTGGAGATTCTATGTGTAGGGTTTTATAGGGAAAGAAAGTTTTGGGTAGCAAAAAGGGATGAGGGGTGGGTAGGAACCTGGAGTCAGTGTGTCCAGAAATGACGGACGTATGAAACCATCCCTTCCACTGCGTCGCAAGACGATTGGTCGAGAGACGTCTGGCCGGCCCCTCCTGATCCGAACCCGCCACGCAGAGAGTGGTCAGGCGCATCCGCAGCAAAGTCCTGCACCTCGCGAAGTCGGCAAACACACCACTTGAAGTGACCTATGACAGAGGTGTTGATTATCCAATAAATCGTTGCGGGGCTTCAAGGTAGGTTCTAGAACTTCATTGTGAACTGGAAGTTTCGCTTATTCGAACAATTTACTCTTCTTTCAACTTTCAATATCTCTATCAGTCTTCCCATCTCTCGTAAACATACCTACTCCCTAAATATATTTATTAATATATTACGGTATTTACCTAATTATTAACATTTTTACAAAATATATTTTGAAAACATTTTTACATAATATATTTTGCAATTTTATTATGCTGGCTGTAAGGTATGTTTGAGAAATTTTTGAGCAAGTTTGGTTCACCTGCTCCAAGTATTTATCATTTTATTATCGTTTTCGTACTCTCTCTTTCAAACACCATATCTTTAGACTTACTTACATTCATCATTAACTCATTCTTCATACATACTTGGTTCATCCTAGACTCTAGAGACTGTAGATCTTCCATATTGTTAGAAACCAGCACCGTATCATCAGCATACAACAGGTAACTTTTTTTCTTTTATTTTACTTTAGCTCCACACAGGAGGAAAATAATTTCCCTCAGTGCCTATGTCATCTTAGGGGATGCTGTGTGGATGTTTTTTTTAAGGAAAGAAGAGGAAGTTCTGGGAAGGAAATAGGCATAGAGGGGTGGGTAGGAATCTCAGGTCAGTGTGTCCAGGAGTGACGGATGTATGAATCTATCCCTTCAATAGCGGTGCAAGGCGATGGGTCGAGGGATTCTGGCCGAAAAGGTCAAAAGACCTTCTTAACCAGTCTCTCTCGAACCGGCCGCCATGCAGCAGGTGAACCCGGGCACCCTTGCTAAGTCACCAAACGTAGCGAACCCTTGGGATGACCTATGGGAGAGGTGTTGGTTATCCAATAAATTGTTCTTGGGGCGGCGGTACCCAAACCCACCTTCCAACATCATATTGCTCAATTTCGCGCCCAATCCCAGTACGTCAAATATATAACTAACTAACCATCACGCCGTTTCCCCGCAGGGGCAGGCAGAGAGGACGGATCGCTAAAGAACACTGTCTTGGCACACATTCCTTGCCTCGTTTACATTCATACATCGTCTCATACATGCTCTTCTATTATTCTGACTTTTGACAAACTGACTCAAGTATCACTTGGTCTTGCCATATCTTTCTTGGGCGTCCTCTTCTAGCATTCACATTTGCGACATATATATTCTCCTTACACTCCTTTCCTCGTCCATTTGCTCTACATGCTAAAATACATAATATTCAATTTATTTTAAAGCCTTAATAAAACGATTTTACGTTTAACTAATTTTAATTGTGTGGTTTCTTTGATATCTTCAAAAGTTGTTAACATTTTCATATTTTCCACCTCTTTATTCTTTCTTTTTAAGTCTTCTTCTACTATTATATCCTATTCTTTCTTTTGAAGTACAAAACAGTCGTATCGAGAAAAACCTAGGTATATCTAATACTGTATGATAAAGGAAATATTGAATATTTCGAGAAGTGTGTTCTGTATTTGGTATCTTATCTTTCATATGCATTGATGCGAAATGAACTAGATTGTCAATTATTGTAATTTATTTTTGAGGTATTATGCCATGTTGCGCTACCTCCTCCTTTAGCTAACGTTTCGAACGTGTTTGTGTGCTTATGTACGTAGATGCGATACCGTGTTGCCAGCCTCTACGAATCTGAATTAAATTTCGTTTAATGTTTTTTCTGCGTTTACTTTTGGTGTAGCCTTCAATTGCCGGAGCAAGTTAACTCGACCACCATGACAAGTCGACAATTGACGAGCATTTAATTGAAACCGCCATATTACTTTGGATTTGTTACTTGAAGTCCTGGGAAGACCCAAAACGCATAAAATATAAGGCAAACCAAGAATAGATATAAATTTATTGAAGAAATTTGTTCCTAAGTATTTGTAATTTTGTTTACCCAAAGTTTTTTTACAAATCAGAATTGGTAACATGTATTTTTGCCTGAGATTTGCTGTGTTTTTGAAAGGTGTGGTTTTGTTTAGGATATTATCCTCTTTGTAAACTTGAAAGGTTGAGTGATACAGGAAAAGAGTATTTAATTTTCTGACTTGAAATTCTTTGAATATGAGTTCAGATGGATATAAAAATTATTTTTTTAATATTATTTTAATTGTTAGTTTTTGCCCAATGTAAAGATATTGTGTTTGTGTGTGAGTTTTATAGGCACCCCCCATCCTATTATACCATATTAGATTATGGATTCACAGAAAGCGAAGTATGTCATTCTCAGTAGTTCTTTATTTAGAATATGTCTTAAACAGCTAAAAATATAGGTCAATTTTCGTACTCTGTTTTTGAGAATGGTTATATGCGGTATCAATTTTAGGCATTGGTTAATAGTGATCCCTAGATATTTGGTTGTAGTTTTGATTTCAATAATAGTACATAGTAAGTTACAGTTAAGTTATTCGTGATGATATATGATGTAAAGCTCACTAAGAACAGATATATTGTTATGCCTATTACCTACATATCCGTGATGATATAACTCATTCTCATATCTTACATGAATATAATTTAAATAATTTTAAATTAACACCAGAGTCACAAATTCGCGGCTTGGGAGTTATATTCGATTCAAACTTAACATTCACAGCACATATACATAGATGATATAACCAATAAGACTTTAAAGATTCTTGGCTTCCTTTGTAGAACCCTAACTGATTTTAAGTCTTTGGATTGCATAAAAATACTCTACATTTCATTAGTTAGAAGTCAAGTTGAATATAATTCACCTATTTGGTTACCTTTCTATAAAAGTACACTAACAAAATAGAACCGGTTCAACACAAATTTCTTAGGTACTTAAATTTCTAGCTCAAAATTGCAATAGAAAACATTAATTATATAAGTTTGATGATCGACTTAATTTAATTACGCTGTCTGACAGAATAATCATTTTAGACCTAATTTTATTATACAGAATCATGAACAACCTAATTGACAGCCCTGCCATCGTTGCTACTATTAAACTCCATGTATCGACAAGGAATACTAGACAAAATATAACATTCTTTTGAAACACATACACAACCAACTATCAAACACACTCACTTACCAATAGCATGCATGATTTAGGCGACAAGTTTGGTAGTATTGTAGATACAATCGCTGATTCCCTTTATACTACGGCTGTCCATAAAATAAGGTCTCCAAGGCGCTGCGATCGCGAGGAATGATTTTACGCGCAACCCTGCAACACTGGCGTGTAGCCTGGTTTCCCCTTGTCAAATCCCCACCACGTTGCACCCTCTGTGACGCTTAGTCTCGGCATGGCAACTATTCGCGATGGAGCTTCCACTCGCCGTACCCGCCAGGTGTGAGTTTCGCTCTGTAATTCGTTTTTAAACTTTGCATCGGCAAATCTGAATGATGCCACTGGGATTATTCCTTTGTCTCGAGGGTCGTGTAGTGTATCCGGGTCTCGTTCCCAGTCACAATTGAGTTCAAGGAATCTTCGCCATCGATGTCGTAGCACTCAAGGAATCTGCGGGATGCTTCAACCCATTGTTCTTTGTGATCTTCGATGAGCATTTTGGGACCCAACTTGGGCAGACTTTGTGGTCTCCCAATTTTTTTGTCAAAATCTTGTCAATAGTGGTCTTTCTGACATAAGGGATCATATCACAGAGTTCCCGAACCGTCACCCATCGATTTGCAATAAAAAAAATTTTCCACTTTGGCAATTTTTTCATCTGAAACCGATGGCCGTCCGGCACGCTTTTAAATTCTCTGCTGCATTTGCTAATATTTTCGCACTCGTACGCTGTTTTCCGTACACTTCAAATAGCTGATAATGAATTTCTACCGGGGCTTTGTTCTTCGTACAAAAAATCTAATTATAGAGCGTAATTCACACCTGGCGGGTGCGGCGAGCGGAAGCTTCATCACGAACGGCTGCCACGCCGAGACTAAGTGTCGCAGAGAGTGCAGCTTTGTGGGGATTTGACGAAGGGAAACCAGGCTACACACAAGTTTTTCCGGATCTCGCGTAAAATTGTTCCTAGTGACCACTGCACCTTGGAGACCTTATTTTACGGACAGCCCTCGTAATCTAAAATGCAATTTAAACCAACACTTTGTGGAATCCTACAAATTAGTATAATGTGGGTATAATATATTTAACGATTTGATGTGTTATTGTAATGTTTTATATTATATTTTGTTCTATGTTATTGTCAAATATTATATTGCTTTAAATATTTCACGGTTTTACGCTATATTCTTCAAAAACTACATGTATGTATATTCTTAAAAATTTTCACTTTTATAACTATTGGTATAAATTGTATTTATGTGTAATCCTCGATAACTTAAATATTATTTTATAATCTAAATTTTTAAATGGGCGAACAGCAACCATAAATAAATAAATTATGTATTATGTAAAGCACACTAAGAATAGATACATTGTTATGCCTATTATCTACGTATTAGTGATGATATAAAAGTTATAAGACACACTAAGAACAGATATATTTTAGCTTGTCGCAAACCATCAGTGCGTTAGAGTTCCCTAGTGAATTCCGAACCAGCGGTAAGAAAAAAGAAGGAATAGGAAAAGGTTTTATGGACTTCCCCCTGCATATCTCGAGAATTTAAAACGGGGGAACATAAAAGTGACACGAGAGAGGAGTGCGAATGACATTTTTGAAAATTTTATGGGTTTTACGGTTGTAAAAACGCTGAAGCCAATTCGAACATAAATAAAAATGATGTTTTCTTTATGGAGTACATAAGAATTTATTTATTTATTAATCCTAACCGCCCTCCCAAATGCGGACCAAATTGTTGTTTTCGCTATATTTTTCATAAAAAACTTAAATTAGAAATTAAAACAAAAATACACAACCCAACTGAATAATTGTTTTTTACTAGATGGTTCCCGGCATACGTTGCAATGCCATATATTCAAAGAAATACATTGTTTCTCCCTGACTCACCTTTACCGTGCGTCCCCGTTCCCCTTCCACGTTCCCTTCCTAGCTAGCAACATAAATTATAGCCTATATGTTAATCTGATGTATGAGCTATATTATTGTGAAGTTTCATTAAAATCCGTTCAGTAATTTTTGAGTGAAAGAGTAACAAACAACCATACAAACTTTCGCGTTTATAATATTAGTAAGATTCAAAAGGTTTTCTTTTTTTACATTAACTCCACACAGGAGGCCCTGAGGAAAATAATTTCCCCCAGGGCCTATTTCATCTGAGATGCTGTGTGGAGGGTCTTTTTAGGGAAAAGAAGGAATGAACATTGGCTTTGAAGGGACCCATGTTGTAGGAAGGAGGAAACACATAGGTCGGAAAATCGTTCCACTACCGAGCTGTTGAACACAAGAACGAGTCGAAGAAGCGACCCTTTCTCATGTGACAAATTTCAACCGTGTACATGTGATGGGCGCGCGTCTGGAGTGTTTCCCGACTATGCATCGGTGCTTAAGGAATCATTGACGCTAGTTCCTCGGAGCATTTTCCATTGAAATACCGGTAGAACAAGGATAAAATTCGCACAACACATCTGTGCTCTAACGATTGGAATCCGTTTGTTAAGTTAGGAGAATGTATCAAACTGACCGCACGCTTTTGCACAGATTCGAGGTTATTTTTTAGGTATGTTGGAGCTTCAGACTAGAGGTGGCTGCCAAAAAAATTGCAAAGTGTAGCAAATGACAGGTGCTTCGAATTACAAATTATAAGCAAATAAAGAAATCATTTTTTCACAATTTTAGAGACAACTTTGACAATTTTTATTATATTTAAACGGTTTATCTAGGTCGGTGAGGTTTATCTAGGTCTTTGCGGCGGCTGCTCCTGCCTGGCAAGTATTTTAATTTTTTTTTAAATACTTGCAGAACTTAATCATTACATTATTAAATTTTCAAATTTAAAGTATTTGATCAATTTCTCCATTAGTGAGACAAAATGAGTTTACGTCGGGCATACGGACACGCTCAAAACATGTTTTATATATTCAGCGATTATTACAGACATAACCTAACATAGGGGGGCCCCTTCAGATATTTCAGGAATGCCATAAAAACCGGGTGAGGGCGTATTTATGCCCGTTATTGATTCGAACTGCCCCCGATGCAGCAAGAGTAAATATTATTTCGAATTATTCGAAAGAGGGTGCGCTACTTTTCGCAAACATAATATATAATGCATATATATTATATTTGCAGAATCGAAAACGGATAATAATAATGAATTTTAGAAATATTGGCGCATTTCTAATGTATTAATATAATACATAATAAAAAAAAATTAAAATGACATTTACGGCCAGTGTAGTCCAGCGGTAAGGCTCTTGACTCGCACACCGAAGGTCACGGGATCGAATCCCGGCGTGGCAAATAAAATTTTATTTGATTAATTTGTGTTATTTCACAATGTATTCATTTAAAAATAATATATAGTATCTATATTTGCGGCACGTTCCAGAGTGGAAGGTACTCTCAGTATCGCCCTGGTGTAAGACCACCATTCAGAATTTACACGTTGCTTGAAATTGCATTAGCCGTGTTTAGTGACCAGATTAAAATAGCCAGGTACTTCCCCACCTTCCTCTTCCCTATCTCCTTCCCCTCCCCACTACCTTCAACCTCACAACATACCCCAATTGGGGATGCCATAGTCTCACTGGCTTCAGACGGGAGCAGTTGGGACTCTTGTACGGTATTCGTACAAAAAAAAAATAAAGATTATTTTTCGGGAATTAATTTTGCAGAGAAACTGGGCGACGTTTACGACCAGCGTGGTCTAGGGGTACGGCTCTTGACTCTCAATTCGGAAGGTCGCGGGATCGAATCCCGGCGTGGGCAAATAAACTTTATTTTATTAGTTTGTGTTATTTCACAATTAATTTAATTAAACTAATATATCGTATATTTGCGGCACGTTCCGGAGTGGAAGATACTCTCAGTATCGCCCTGGTGTAAGACTACCATTCAGACCAATTGAAACGTTATTTGAAATGGCTTTAGCCGTGTTTGTTGACCAGATCTGAATAGCCAGGTACTCCCCCCACCTTACTCTTCCCCATCTCCTTCCCCTCACAACTATGCACCTTAAACCTCATAAAATGACCCCGATTGGGGATGCCATAGTCTCACTAGCTTCAGACGGGAGCAGCTGAAACTCTTGTCAGCTATTCACATAAAAAAATACAAACGTATTCCCCAAATTTCCTCTCTGGATTTTGACAATAGTGCAAATATTTTTTAATATAATATATATATTAACCACTATCGTGTCAGTATGTTTTGGTTTTTTTGATAAGTTACAGACGTTCAGTCTAGATACATTCAAACTAGACCATCGGTTTTCAACCTGTGGTACGCGTACCCCTTGGTTTACTCGAAGCAAAAATTGTAGGTACGGAATTTCGCATTTAGAATCACTGGTTGAAAATGCCTTAAGTCGTGTTATACTCTGTACAAAATTCCGCTAATTGTTTTTGTGTTATATTTGACTTTATTGTTAAATTCATGTAATAAGAGAGTATAAAAAAATTACAAATGAAACAAGTCTTTCATTACAATATTAAGATTAAAATATTAATGACATAAGTTTTAAGACAACAAGAAATTGATGAAAATGGTTTTAAGACACTAAGATATTTATGACATTAATTTTCAGACATCAATATTTAGATTAAATTAGTTTTAAGACAGCGAGATATTTAATAATGTTAGTTTTAAGACAGCAAGATATTAAATACTATTAGTTTTAAGACAGCAATATATTTAAAACTATTAGTTTTACGACAGTAAGATATTGGTGAAATTAGGTTAAATACAGCAATATAGTGATGGCATAGGTATTGAGATACTAACATCTTGATTAAATAAGTTTTAAGACAGCAAGATATTAATGAAAATGGTTTTAAGACAGCAAGATATTTATGACATGATGTTTAAGATAGCAAGATATTGATGACATTATTTTTAAGAAAGAAAGATATTTAATACATTAGTTTTAAGACAGTAAATATTGGTGAAATTAGGTCATATTGAAGACCTAAGTTTCGAGATGTAAACATCGTCATTAAAAAAGTTTTAAAACAGCAAGATATTAATGAAAATGGTTTTAAGACAGCAAGATATTTATGACATGATGTTTAAGATAACAAGATATTAATGACATTATTTCTAAGACAGAAAGATATTTCATACATTTATTTTAAGACAGTAACATATTGGTGAAATTAGGTTATATTGATGGCATAGGTTTCAAGACATAAACATCTTCATTAAAAAGTTTTAAGACAGCAAGATATTGATGATCTGACAAAAAATCCTGTGGCGATGTTTTTAATAAATACTTTCAGCTTCGCAAATCCTACAATTATAATATCACGTGATTTATCATGAGTCTGCGCTGGTTTATATACATATAAATAAAAATATGCTTGCTTGAGGATATAAATGAGTATATGAATACACGAGACGTCTATGTATTACTATATTAAGCATAGGAAATGTTTGAAACTTTCAAAATACCTTCTTTCCACCCTCGCGAAGAACTTATCATTTAAAAATACTTACATTCCGTAATAATAAATGTAAAATTTCCAGAAAAACATAACTTCATAACTTATGTTCCCTTTTGCTTTGCAACTTGCGTGAGGTTTCTTTTATCCAGTAAAGACTTTTTCGTCACGATGACATTAATGTAATAGACTAGGAGACGAGGTAGGTAAACCCTACGTCATCGAGTACACGGATGAAACTACTTTTTAGTGATAATGGACACTTGATAATGAAAACCTTAAAAAAGCTTGTCTGCCGGTGCGCCTCTTGGCAGGAGCCGCGCTGCCATGGAAATAGTCAGCGTTTTTTTTCGAAAAAATTACGTCATCGAGTACACGAACGGGAATGGTGTCATATGATAAAGGTCGATTAGAAAATGAGAAAAAAGCAGGGCTGCCAACCGGCAGCCTGGCAAGTTCGCAGGCAGCCGGCGTCAAAGTGGGGTAAAAAATAGTAATTTTTACGTCATCGAGTACACGAATGAAACTAATGAATAACTATAGTCCAGATCATTCCGTTTAAGAATTTCTTGGTCTGCCGACCAGCAGCCTGGCAAATTTTTGTGTACGATTTTTTAAAGTTTTTTTTTTTTTTTTAATTTTTCGTTTATCTTTATTATTATTTTTATTTCATTATATTTTTAAAAACTTTGAATGCCATATTTTAAAAATATTAACGATAATGATAAAAAAAATAATTTGAGAGTTCCGAGTGTACCCGTCCGTCAGGTGAGCCGTTCAACGCCAAACCACTTACAAAACCTGTCGCGGTGCCCCTCACCGCTGTCGCGTGTCAATATTATTGTACAAATTTATAATATTAATAGTCCTTTAAAATTGCCTAATAGTCCATAGTAGTTGGAATTTCGAAAAACCAACGCACCATCGCTGTAAGAGCTGCGTTCGTCCGTAAAACGACGGAAATTTCTGAAACCCCGTTCGTTTCAAATCGGTTTCGCTTGCCCTGCTGCACCGATTACATCGAATACAAGATCGAAACTAATGAAAAACTGTAGTCTAGATTATCTCATTCATGATTTCTTTGGTCTGCTACCAGCAGCCAGGCAGTTTTTTGTGTACGATTTTTTAAAGTTTTAATTTTTATTTTTAATTCCTAAATAATTTTTTTCAATATCTTTATTATTATTTTTATTTCAATATGGTTTTAAAAACTTAGAATGCAAAATTTTAAATAAAATAAGTGGTAATGATAAAAAAATAAATTTTCGGTATTCCGAGTGTACTCATCGGACGGGAGAGCCTTTCGACGTGAAACAACTTACTGGAAACTGGCCGCGGAGCACTTCGCCGCCATCGCATGCCCATATTATTATACAAATTTATAAAAATAATAATTTTTGTTAAGATAACCTAATAGTCCATAGTGGTTGGAAGTTCGAAAAACTACCGCACCGTCACCGTAAGAGCTGCGTTCGTCCGGAAAACGACGGAAATTTCCGAGCCTCGTCTGTTTCATATCGGTTTCGCTTGCCCTGCTGCATCGATTACGTCGAATGCAAGATCAAAACTAACCAAAAGCTGTAGTATAGATCATCCCATTCATGACTTCTATGGTCTGCCGGCCAGCAGCCTGGCAGTTTTTTGTGTACGATTTTTTAAAGTTCTAATTCATTTTTTAATTAAAAAAAATATATTTTCCATATCTTTATTATTATTTTTATTTCAATATGGTTTTAAAAACTTAGAGAGCCAGATTTTAAATTAAATAAGTGGTAATAATAAAAAAAAATTGAGTCTTCCAAGTGTACCCATCGGACGGGAGAGCCTTTCGTCGCGAAACAGCTTACTGGAAACTGGCCGCGGAGCCCTTCGCTGCCATCGCATGCCCATATCATTGTACAAATTTATAATAATTATAGTCTTTTTAAGATAACCTAATAGTCCATAATGGTTGGAAGTTTAAATAACCACTGCACCGTCACCGTAAGTGCTGCGTTCGTCCGGAAAACGACGGAAATTTCCGGGCCCCGTCCGTTTCATATCGGTTTCGCTTGGCCTGCTACATCGATTACACGAGTATAAGATCAAAACTAACGAAAAACTGTAGTCTAGATCATCTCCTTCATGACTTCTTTAGTCTGCTAGACAGCAGCCTGGTAGTTTTTTATGTACGATTTTAATATTATTATTATTTTTTTTGTTATTATTTTCAATATAATATATAATACAATTTTAATTTTAATATGGTTTTAAAACCTTAGAACGCCAGATTTAAAAAAAAAGTGATAATGATAAAAAAATACATTTTGAGTGTTCCGAGTGTACCCATAGGACAGGAGAGCCTTTCGACGCGAAACAACTTACTGGAAACTGGCCGCGGGGCCCTTCACCGCTATCACATGCCCATATTATTATACAAAATTAAAATAATAAAAGTATTTTCAAAATTACCTAATAGAACATAGCGGTTGGAAGTTTGAACAACTACCACACCGTCGCCGTAAGTGCTGCGTTCGTCCGGAAAACGACGGAAATTTCCGGGCCCTGTCCGTTTCATATCGGTTTCGCTTGCCATGCTACATAGATTACTCGAGTACAAGATCAAAACTAACGAAAAACTGTAGTCTAGATCATCCCATTCATGACTTTTTTGGTCTGCCGACCAGTAGCCTGGCAGTTTTTTGTGTACAATTTTTTGAAGTTATAACATTTTTTTTAATTTTTAAAAAAATATTTTCATTATCTTTATTACTTTTTTTATTTCAATATGGTTTTGAATACTTAGTATGCCAGATTTTAAATAAAATAAGTGGCAATGATAAAAAAAAAAAATTTTGAGTGTTCCGAGTGTACCCATCGGACGGGAACGCCTTTCGACGCGAAACAACTTACTGGAAACTGGCCGCGGAGCTTTTCACCGCCATCGCACGCCCATATTATTATACAAATTTATAATAATAATAGTCTTTTTAAAATTACCTAATAGAACATAGTGGTTGGAAGTTCGAACAACCATCACACCGTCGCCATAAGAGCTGTGTTCGTCTGAAAAACGACGAAAATTTCAAAACCCAGTGCGTTTCAAATCGGTTTCGCTTGCCCTGCTGCATCGATTACACTCGGAACACTCAAAATTTATTTTTTTATCATAAGCATTTATTTTATTTAAAATCTTGCATTCTTAGTTTTTAAAAGATATTGAAAAAATTTATTTAAGAATTAAAAATAAAAATTAAAACTTTAAAAAATCGTACACAAAAAACTGCCTGGCTGCTGGTGGCAGACCAAAGAAGTCATGAATGAGATAATCTAAACTACAGTTTTTCATTAGTTTCGATCTTGTATTCGATGTAATCGGTGCAGCAGGGCAAGCGAAACCGATATGAAACGAACGGGGTTTCAGAAATTTCCGTCGTTTTACGGACGAACGCAGCTCTTACAGCGATGGTGCGTTGGTTTTTCGAACTTCCATTTACTATGAACTATTAGGCAATTTTAAAAGGACTATTAATATTATAAATTTGTACAATAATATTGACACGCGACAGCGGTGAGGGGCACCGCGACAGGTTTCGTAAGTGGTTTGGCGTCGAACGGCTCACCTGACGAATGGGTACACTCGGAACTCTCAAATTATTTTTTTTTTATCATTATCGTTCATATTTTTAAAATATGGCGTTCAAAGTTTTTAAAAATATAATGAAATAAAAATAATAATAAAGATAAACGAAAAAAAAAAAATAAATAAATTCTAAAAACAAGAAATTCTTAAACGGAATGATCTGGACTATAGTTATTCATTAGTTTCATTCGTGTACTCGATGTCGTAAAAATTACTATTTTTTACCCCACTTTGACGCCGGCTGCCTGCGAACTTGCCAGGCTGCCGGTTGGCAGCCCTGCTTTTTTCTCATTTTCTAATCGACCTTTATCATATGACACCATTCCCGTTCGTGTACTCGATGACGTAATTTTTTCGAAAAAAAACGCTGACTATTTCCATGGCAGCGCGGCTCCTGCCAAGAGGCGCACCGGCAGACCAGCTTTTTTAAGGTTTTCTAAGTGTCCATTATCACTAAAAAGTAGTTTCATCCGTGTACTCGATGACGTAGGGTTTACCTACCTCGTCTCCTGGTCTATAACTTAAATTCAGTCAAGTAAATACGACCTTCAGAAGGTAATAGTAAAAATGCCAAATGAGCCGTAGTACTAGTAGCTAGAAACATGAAAGGGTACTGCAAAGCCCTACCTAGTTAGAAGAGTACAAAAGAATCCGTAGAATCAAAAAAAAAATCAACCACAGGACAAAAGTTTTTTAATCATTACAAAAACTCTTACGAAACTGTCAAAAATGTCACAATTTGAGAATGACATTTTGCAAAACAATGATTGTTAAATCAAAATTCAAGTACTTACTTAATACTTTGAATTGAATCAAAAGTTGAATTGAATAGAAAAGAAATAGATATTTTAAATAGGTACATAAGTTAAGTATCTAACATTTTTTGTTGATTGTTCTTATATACAAAAATGAATATTTGTAATACAAATTGAAAAGTGAAAAATGAAAATTTGATTAAAAAAATTGTAATAGGTGGCACGCGAGCTGTTTGAAAACTGAATCTACTGGGACTGAATATATGGAACGCGGGAGGGAGGTTGGCGGGACAAGGCAGCGGTAGAGGGGAGCGGGAAGGCGGGGAAGATGCAGAAAAGGATATCTATTTATTTCTTTGAACGCATGCCGGGAACCAGCTAGTATTATATAAATTTACCAAATATCACACTTGGAAAATATTTGTGTGTAAATAATTATACTAAAAACTTGCCTATTTCTTGTCCCCCGTTTCCGTTATTCTGGTAAGGCTCTTTATATGTGTCTTCGAAGTCCTGTAATCGACTCCCCGGGGGATCAGAGCCTCGGGGGTCCTTCCTTCGACATTTCCGCGGGCAAATAACAGAGAGGGAAAGGGGGAAGGGCTGTTTTCGATAAGGGCCCATTTCATCGCGTTAAACTTTACTCTACCGTAAACATTTTATGATATTTTTGCGTTGTAAATACAAAACTCAAGAGTAATTATAATATCCGTAAAGGAGTGCAGGGTGGTTTACGGCTACGGACAAAACATCCTTCGACAAAATATCCTACGGACAAAACATCCTTCAACAAAATATCCTACGGACAAAACATCCTTCGACAAAATATCCTACGGACAAAACATCCTTCGACAAAATATCCTACGGACAAAACATCCTTCGACAAAATATCTTACGGACAAAACGTCCTCCGACAAAATATCCTACGGACAAAACGTCCTCCGACAAAATATCCTAGGTCAAAACATCCTCCGACAAAATATAATACGGACAAAACATCCTCCGACAAACTATCCTACGGACAAAACATCCTTCGACAAAATATCCTACGGACAAAACATCCTCCGACAAAATATCCTATGGACAAAACATCCTCCGACAAAATATCCTACGGACAAAACATCCTTCGACAAAATATCCTACGGACAAAACGTCCTCCGACAAAATATCCTACGGACAAAACGTCCTCCGACAAAATATCCTAGGACAAAACATCCTCCGACAAAATATCCTACGGACAAAACATCCTTCGACAAAATATCCTACGGACAAAACATCCTCCGATAAAATATCCTACGGACAAAACGTCCTCCGACAAAATATCCTAGGTCAAAACATCCTCCGACAAAATATAATACGGACAAAACATCCTCCGACAAACTATCCTACGGACAAAACATCCTTCCACAAAATATCCTACGGACAAAACATCCTCCGACAAAATATCCTACGGACAAAATATCCTACGGACAAAACGTCCTCCGACAAAATATCCTAGGACAAAACATCCTCCGACAAAATATCCTACGGACAAAACATCCTTCGACAAAATATCCTACGGACAAAACATCCTCCGATAAAATATCCTACGGACAAAACGTCCTCCGACAAAATATCCTAGGTCAAAACATCCTCCGACAAAATATAATACGGACAAAACATCCTCCGACAAACTATCCTACGGACAAAACATCCTTCCACAAAATATCCTACGGACAAAACATCCTCCGACAAAATATCCTACGGACAAAACATCCTCCGACAAAATATCCTAGGACAAAACATCCTCCGACAAAATATCCTACGGACAAAACATCCTTCGACAAAATATCCTACGGACAAAACATCCTCCGATAAAATATCCTACGGACAAAACGTCCTCCGACAAAATATCCTAGGTCAAAACATCCTCCGACAAAATATAATACGGACAAAACATCCTCCGACAAACTATCCTACGGACAAAACGTCCTCCGACAAAATATCCTAGGTCAAAACATCCTCCGACAAAATATAATACGGACAAAACATCCTCCGACAAACTATCCTACGGACAAAACATCCTTCCACTAAATATCCTACGGACAAAACATCCTCCGACAAAACATCCTTCGACAAAATATCCTACGGACAAAACATCCTCCGACAAAATATCCTACGGACAAAACATCCTTCGACAAAATATCCTACGGACAAAACATCCTCCGATAAAATATCCTACGGACAAAACGTCCTCCGACAAAATATCCTAGGTCAAAACATCCTCCGACAAAATATAATACGGACAAAACATCCTCCGACAAACTATCCTACGGACAAAACATCCTTCCACAAAATATCCTACGGACAAAACATCCTCCGACAAAATATCCTACGGACAAAACATCCTCCGACAAAATATCCTACGGACAAAACATCCTTCGACAAAATATCCTACGGACACAACGTCCTCCGACAAAATATCCTACGGACAAAACGTCCTCCGACAAAATATCCTAGGACAAAACATCCTCCGACAAAATATCCTACGGACAAAACATTCACCGAGAAAATATTATACGGACAAAATATCCTCCGAAAAATATCTTACGAACAAAACATCCTCCGACAAAATATCCAAGGACAAAACATCCTACAAAAATATCCTACGGACAAAACATCCCCCGACAAAATATCCTACGAACAAAACATCCCCCAACTAAATATCTACTAAAACCTAAACTAACCTAACCTTACCTTACCCAACCTAATCTACCCTAAACAAACCCATCCCAATCTTACCCAACCTAACCTAACCTAACCAGTCCTAACATAACCCAAACAAAAAATGGGACAAAAATAATACAGACAGCCTGTAAAGACAATAAATTATTGTTCAAAAATAGTAAAATGTAAACTATGCTTAGGTAAGGTTAGGTAATGTTAGGTTAAGTTAGGTTAGGTTAGGTTTAAGTCAATATTTTGTTGGAGGATGTTTTGTCAGTAGGATATTATGTCGAGGGATATTTTGGCGGAGTGTGTTGTGTCGGGGATATTTTGTCGCGGGATGAAAACGCGCGGTACCGGTTTACGAGAGATGGGAAGGCTGATAGAGATATTGAAAGACGGGTAAATGCAGGTAACTCCGTTAATGGAGGACTGAATGCGGTTGGCGCTAATAAAAAACTGCCAATAGAAGCCAAATTATCGACTGCCGAAAGACATTTAGTTTTACACCAAAAAATTCAATGCTTTGACTTGCGTTGACAAGTCTCGACATTCTGGATAAAGGAGAATGGTATCCATAATTAGTAGAATGTTGATTGAGGAACAGCAATTCATTATTTCGGAGTCTACGGGAAGGAGTGTTGAACTGTCATATTATGTATATTCTTCTTACACTTAGTACTTCCTTCTTTCATTCGCTCTACATGCTCAAACCATCTGAGGGTCCCTTTCTTAATCGATTTCATTACGCTTACATCAGCCTTGCATTCTTTGCGGATCTCCACATTTCTCACACGATCATACATGGTTTTACAAACGTACGCCTCAGGGATCGGATTTCAACAGCATTAAGTTTACTTTCTTCCTTCCTCTTTCTGCCAGTTCCATGCCTCACTGCCATACATCAGGGTAGGTACCAGGACTCCATTATGGAATGCTAGCTTAGCATCTTTTGACAGTTATTTTTA
Organism: Limnephilus lunatus; assembly: GCA_917563855.2. Taxonomy (NCBI): domain Eukaryota; kingdom Metazoa; phylum Arthropoda; class Insecta; order Trichoptera; family Limnephilidae; genus Limnephilus; species Limnephilus lunatus. Next base: position 23,164,384 of record OU830595.1, on the reverse strand, counting down.
TTAGCACCAACGGCATTCAGTCCTCCATTAATGGAGTTACCTGCATTTATCCTTCTTTCAATATCTCAATCAGCCTTCCCATCTCTCGTTAACATACTACCAAGACACACAAACTCATCCACCTGCTCCAAGTTTTCATCATTCACAACCAGGGGCGTGCACAGAGTTTTTGAACAGGGTAGGCAGTAGGAAAATACAACATGTTTCACAGGTTAATATTTCCATATTTTATCAGATAATTTCAGAATTAAAGTACGACAAACGTTTTTAAACCGACAATTAGTATTTATAATATAAGACAACTATTTGATAGAAATACATAACAACAGATGTCACTGTCGTCACTGATCGCCATTTGCTGATTTGCTCTAGAAAGCACTGCTTAATACTAACAAAAAAGCCTCATAGAGGCAAATTCAAAACGACAGTTCTACTCTATGCTTTGTGCATTTCGTAAACAATAGTGCCCCCCACACGCACACTTCGGAGCGACCGAGTCCCGCGCCACTTCAGGCCGCCGCGCAGAAAAGTTTCACGGTGAACTGCGCTGTAAACCTATCGGTCTTTACTTTTCTGCGCGGCGGCCTGAAGTGGCGCGGGACTCGGTCGCGCCGAAGTGTGCGTGTGGGGGAGCCTATTGAATTATACCTTGTATGAAGTTAGCTCTGGTCAGAAAATATTCCTGCTTAGACCGCATTTTAGTGAGGCAGTCGGACTGCGCGCGTGTAGTTTCTAGTTACAATTTATGCCGTTTGATGTGGTGCTCGCGTAGTTTCGGTTGCTCAGCTTTTTTGCGCTTGTTTTTGAAAGTGTGTATTTATTTTTAGCGATAACCTAATAAATTATAATATTATTTACATGCTTACGTTTTACAAATACGGCAGGGTAGGCAGTGCTTTTGTGCCTATATGGAGTGCACGCCCCTGTTCACAACTATATTACACACAGTTTTCGTAATTAATGTTCATCGTCATCATCTTCTTCTTCCCCTTGTCCTATTCGGGTCGGGGACTCATTGCATCGACAAGACTCCTCCATGCGTCCCTGTCTTGTGCTGATTGTTCGGCCTCTGTCCATGGTAGACCCATCCTCTCCTCACACAGTTTCTGGAGTTGCCTCGCCCAACTGTGTCTGGGGGCGGGCCACTGGACGTCTACTAGAGATGCCACGAATAGTGATTTTGCCGAATACCGAATACCGAATATTCGGCTAAGCTCTCGGCCGAATACCGAATATTCGGCCGCCGAATATTTGGTGACACTTAGTACATCTTAGCAATCAGTTTTCAATAATAAAAATCATGAATTTAATATATTAAAAACGTTTTCACAAATTAAAATTAATTGAACTCATGAATTAAAAATCGTTATCATAAATTAATAAAAATCAATTAGGTACATTTCGCAAATTAAATTTATTTTTACATGAAAACTGTTCGCCTAGATCGGACAGCAGAGCCTTACAATTACAAGTGGTGGTCAGCAAAAGCAAAACAGTATCATCTCCTGGTAGCAATGTATAGTGAGCGGCTATTTTCGGAAGCAGGTTTAATTTATGAAGAAAAGAGCAATCATTTTTTTTTTTTTTTTTTAATTGATAAACTAACGTTTAAACAAGCTTTTTATGCATAGCACAAAGGTTAGATAACAAATATTATAATCAATAATTATCAGCCTGAAACACTCATCTACATTGAAAAAATCTTCCGAGAAAAGATACTGGCAGCCAACGGGAATTGAACCCGTGACCTTCTGATTGCCGGTCAGCAGCTCTGACCACTGAGCTATGGCGGCTTATCTAATACCCGCCAAATAATTCAATATATACTTGTGTTTCATTCGACAATTACTTATTATTACATTTTTCCAACCGAAAACAACCAACTTTATTTTTGTGAGAGAGGTATTGTTAATACTAGTGCTCAGTGGTCAGAGCTGCTGACCGGCAATCAGAAGGTCACGGGTTCAATTCCCGTTGGCGGCCAGTATCTTTTCTCGGAAGATTTTTTCAATTTAGATGAGTGTTTCAGGCTGATAATTATTGATTATTTGAAAAAATTATTTTGGATAAAATTAGTTTTAAATTAAATGGGATTATAACAAGGTTTCAACACGGTTTCATGAAGAATAGATCAACTCTGACAAATCTACTGATATATGAAAACTTTATAGCGAATGCCTTTGCAGATAAATGTCAAGTAGACTCGATATATACTGACTTCAGCAAGGCATTCGATAAAGTTTGTATTAAAATATTGATAAATAAATTAAGGAGTATGGGTATAACCGGGAACTTTCTTAAATGGGTAGAGAGTTATTTAACAAATAGACAACTGTTTGTAAAGTTAAATGACGTAATATCGGATGCCTTTTCTGCCACTAGTGGTGTGCCACAGGGCTCCCATTTAGGACCAGTACTGTTTATTTTATTTATTAATGACATTGTAGACGTTTTTTCCGATGTTGATATCCTGTTATTTGCTGATGATTTAAAATTATATAAAAAAATTAAAAATACTTCTGATTGCATAATTTTACAAAAAAATTTAAACAACTTGTTTAATTGGTGTATAAGCAATAAACTGGCACTTAACATTAGTAAATGTCAAATAATAAGATTTTATAAAATAAAGAAACCGACCATTTATGAATATAATCTTGACAAAATTATATTAAACTCAGTAGAAACAATAAATGATCTAGGTATTATTTTTAACTCAAAACTTACATTTATTAGCCATATAACTAATATTATTAATAGAGCAATGAAGATTTTAGGATTTATTATTAGAATAACTAAACAATTTTGTAACATTGATACTATTCGCATTTTATACATAACGCTAGTGAGAAGCATTTTGGAATATAATTCTACGATTTGGGCTCCACATTACAATATCCATATTCAAGCGATTGAAAAAGTCCAGCATAGATTCCTTAGGTATATTAATTTTAAATTAGGTATTCCAAGAGAATCCGTGGACTATAATTTGTTATTAAACTGGACTAATCTCGTAAATTTATCAGATCGCAGAAAAATCTGTGATCTATTAATATTATATAAAATAATCCACTCGGTCCTGGATACCCCTGATTTAATAGAACTAATACGATTTCATTGCCCTGGTCGCGCTAACAATAGACTCACTCTACCGTTCTACTATAATAACACACATACATTATCACATTATTACTCACCAATCAGTCGATTACACATGTTGGGAAATGAACATGCTAACATCGGCGACATTTATTTTTTAAAATTAGCGCAATATAAACATGCACTCAAAAATTATTTTTCATTAAATGTTGAAATGAAATGATGATATTTCTCATTGTTCTTTTTTTGTTATTTTTTGTCGTGATTCTCAAAATGATTGTATGTTATTTTTAAGATTAACACTACTATTATGTAATGATTTTATTTTTCTTACTTTTGTACTCGATTATATGTTTATTTATAAAAGGCAGTATAGCCGTTTATGTATTTAAAATAAAAATAAAATAAAATAAAAATAAAATAAAATTATAATATTTGTTAAAAGAGCAATCGTTTGCTTTCAACAAATGCTGAAAAAATTGTTTTCATTCGTCATAACTTACCACTGATAGATGTTAAGTATTAAATATTCAATTTTTTTTATTAAAATAGAATTTTTTGTTAGTAATGTATTTTTTATTATGTTTTTTTTCATGATATGTTATTTTTTTACTATTCGGTATTCGGCCGAATATTGTGAACTATTCGGCTGAATACCGAATAGTAAAAAAAAGTAGCCGAATAGACCGAATACCGAATAGTAGCCAAATATTCGTGTAATATCTCTAACGTCTAACCTCTGGAATCGCACTCACTATCTTCCTCGGAATTCAATCATCAGACATTCTCAGTACGTGCCCAAGCCACCTCAGTTGCGATTTTTCTATGAAGAGTAGCAGTGGTTCAATGTTTAGATCATCTCGGATCATCGAGTTTCTTATATGATCCCATTTCGTAACCCCTGCCACTCCTCTCAAGCACCTCATTTCGGCAGCTTGGACTCTAGAGCGTAATTAATGTTAACTAGCGATATCTGTGTTCTATCAAATCTGTCGGTATAAATTCCACTTCTAGAAAATATCTGAAAAAAATATTTGGAAAAAAAGGTGTCGAAATTTTTAAATCCATAAACTTCCATTTTTTCGATACGAAACATTTTCGCCTCGTTTCTCCGCCAAAGGGTGGTAGTTTTTATCCCGCCGTATACACTCTGTATGTTAATTCCGCGAGACGACCCTCGCGCGAGGGTTTTGTGCCGGGTGACCAAAAAGTCATTTGCATACCTAGCCAAATTTATTATTTATTTATGTATACATACACGACACGAGTTTAGCGACAGATGTCGGGTAGCCATTTTTATGAAGATTTTGTTTTTAAAACTTTTTCGTTTCGAAATTTTTTTACAGGTCTTTATTTTTTTTATATGTTACTAGCGAGTTCCCGACATGCGTTGCTATGCCACTAATAAAGAAATTGTTTCTCCCTGCGTGTCTTTTCCCATTCATCCCGTTCACCTTCCGTCTCCCTTTCCCCTCCCATGTCCCCTTCCTCTCACGCGTTCCCCCTCCACCTTCCCCGCCTTCCTTCACCACTCTCCCGCAAACCACCCTATCGCGATCCCCTCCCCTCTCCTGCGTTAAATATATTCAGTCCCGGTAAATTCTGATTTTCAAACAGCTCGCGTGCCACCTATTGCAATTTTTTTTATACTTTTTTTTTTTTTTTTTTTTAACATGTTACAAACATTCATTTTTGTATATTATAAGAACAATTAATCAAATTAGGTACCTAACCTAGGTACCTTTTTAAAATAATATAATTTTCAATTAAATTCAAAGTATTCGATTTTAATTAGTACCATAAGTGAGTGCTTCGATTAAATTCATTGATTTAAAAAGTTTATTCGAATATTGAATTTTGATTGAACAATCGATGTTTTAAAAATGTCATTTTCAAATTGTGACATATTTGTAAGAGTTTTTATAATGATTAAAACAAACTTTTCAGATGTATTGTCATGTGGTTATAATAATCCAAAAACCTTTGCGAGGGTGGAAATAATGTATTTTGAAAGTTTAAAACATTTCCTATGCTTAATATAGCAACGCATAGCGGACATACACACACGTATAAACATTTTTAGATTTTTATATACATAAAAGTGAAAATTTCATAATATATAAAAAAAAGATACAGAGTGGGCAATTTACACGCGGTAGAAGTGGAACATTCAGAAAACTAAAGTAAACAAAAGTAAGGAGACTACGAAGCACTTGTGTGATTCATCAATGTGAATGATGATTTTTCCATATTTTTGTCGTAGAATTCCAGTGCACCTTTTCCCATACATTTGTTCATCTTATTAGTATTTGTGTTTTCATCATCGTAGTCGCTAGATGTCGCTTTCTTTTGTGTTTTCTTTTCCTGTTGATTTTGGAGTGGTTTGATATTGCTTTAACAAAAATACTTTTTTTTGTATTTGTTATGATTCGATCCTTGGTCCGCTGAATGTCTGGCCGCTGAGATTCGTCAGGCGCTTTATACCAATGGGTCAAAAAAGACTTGCGTGGGACCGTGGATTTATCGTATAATAATGGAACCGAGTACCCGTGAAATAAATAAATATGTTATGCTACCTCATTCGTTCGCAGGCTAAATCCTTAAGAAGTATGTGTTTGTCTATTTTTAGTGTCGTTATTTTTCGTTTCATCGAGTTTCAAATCATAACGCTGCTAAAGAAGTTTTCATTTAAAAAAAATATATTGTGTTTGTTTTTGAAGTCTAAGTCGATATTATTCCAAAGACAACAGTCAAACTTCTTGGCGTTAATTTAGATTCAGACTTTTTGCTTCAAAGTCAAATAAATAGGACAGTAAGCACCGGTTTTTTTTACCTAAGACAACTCAAGTGAGTTACAAGAAACCTTCCTACAGAGGCGACAAAACTATTAATCAACTCTTACGTAGTCTCACGGCTTAATTACTGTAACAGCATTTACGCTAGTCTTCCAAAATACCAAACTGACAAACTTCAATCCGGGTTTAATGCAGCGGCAAGGCTCATAACCGGGGTCTCTAAATATTCACACATTTCAGAACACCTTCGTAACCTTCACTGGCTCAAGTGCCCTGAAAGAATCCAGTACAAGTTGTGCTGCATGGTGTTTAAATCAATCAACGAAATGGCCCCACCTTACATCTCTGAATTATGCGTCCCGGAAAATACCGGTCCGAGGCAATTAACCCTTAGATCGGCAACTTCATCTGCTATAGGCAGACTAATAGAACCCAAACGAAAGCCAAATACTAAGTTCGGAGATCGTGCTTTCGGAATATCTGGGCCTAAGGCTTGGAATAGACTCCTTTCGGAACTAAGATGCATAAAAAGCCCCACAGAGTTTAGGTCTAAACTAAAAACCTACCTTTTCGGGCTCTCATACGCTTAACTTAATTTAAATATACCTATCTATATACCTATCGGAGAGTATCATACTTATATTGCCTATGATATGTCTTAATCACACTTTTCTTACTGAATTAAAATTACTCGAATCCTTACACATCAATCTGTCTCTAGGAAGATCAAATCCTTGTACTACCGCACCGCCAACCATTAAATGTTGCTTTTACTTTCCAAAATACACTCATTAAAGAATATATTACACATTAATATTAAAATATTTTTAGGATTAAACAACATGTATTCACAATTATGTCCTCTGCGTGCGAACTCTATCTAAATTTCTTTAAATAGACAATAAACAGTGTTAATTTCAAGCGACCTCCCAGGTAAGTATGGTCCTGTATTAATTCATTTTTAGGCAGCATCGCGTTCATCGATATTGTAAAGTTATAGATATCTTTGTGCTTGACCCCAAGGGGTGTTGATAAATAATCGATATACCATCGATAAAGTCAAATCCTTGTACTACTGCACCGCCCACCATTAAACGTTGCTTTTATTTTCCAAAATACACTCATATTACATATTAATATTAAAATATTTTTCAGGATTTTTATTTTTTTTTTTCATTTATTTATTACAGAAGATACATTGTTTATACAGCAAAAATAACATATAAAATACAATATTTATATTTCAAAATAACCTTTTTTGATACAAATAAACTACGTAATAAATTTTCACTGATTTTTTTTGTATGATATTTCTCTTCTATAGAAGCAGACGCTTGTGATTAGAAGAGGGACGAGTATCGGGATGAGAAAATATTTAAAATATATTAACAAAATATATTTTGTATCTTTTTAATTTAATTGTTTTTTTAATAAAAACAAATTTACAAGTTATATAAGTTATGATGATAAATTTTATCAATTTGTTATTTTTACTTTAAATTGCTCTTTAATTGCTTTTAGTAGGCATTTATCGTCTTCGATTGTTCTTATTTTTTCAGGTAGGCTATTGAAGTATTTTTTTCCTAGATATGTGTAATGATGTTGTGCAAATGAGGTGTTACATTTTTGTGTAACATTTTTGATTAAATAACATGTGTTTACGATTATGTCCTCTGCGTGCGAAATCTATCTAAATTTCTTTAAATAGACAATAAACAGTGTTATTTTCAAGCGACCTCCCAGGTAAGTATGGTCCTGTATTAATTCATGTTTAGGCAGCATCGCGTTCATTGGTCAAAATATTGTACATATATTTTCGTATCGGTGATCAATAAACCGGTGTATGCAATTTTTAACCATAAGTTGTTTTTAATTGTTTTTCTAGCTTGTAGTCTTTCTAGTTTTTAGGCATGTATGATAAGTTTGTACAGTGCCCTTGAGGTGATTTTTCACAAAAACGGCGCTATATAAATCGTCCAAATATTATTATTATTATTATTAAGGATAAAAGGTATGAGGGGTGGGTAGGTGTCCGGGAATGACGGACGTATAAATCCATCCCTCCAACTGCGGTGAAACTTCTAAAGGCCTCCCTCAACCAGTCTCTCTCGATCCGGCCCGCCACGCAGCAGGTGGGCAGACGCATCCACCGCTAAGACCTGGACAAACCTCACGACAAACGGGCATCCCTTATAAGGCACCTAACGTAGCGCTTAGGGTGACCTACGACAGAGGTGTTGGTTTACCAATAAATGGTTCCTGGGGCGGCGGTACCCATACCTACCTCCCAAATTGTTAAGTTTATAACAGAAACAGATATTTCTTTTCAAATTTTCGTTTGAGAGTTGCGAATATTGTCGTCAATGATTAAAAAATGATTGTTTCTTTGAATTTGACGTGCCTAATGTACAACGAATATATATTATTGAAGCTATTCAAAAATACTGAATCCTCTACTAGACCGCGTAACCATCACACTAGATCAAATAAAAATGACATAAAAAACAGTCCAAGTTATAAAACCACGTTCGGACAAAGAAACTACACTTATTTTGCAACTAAACTCCATAACATTCTTCCCCTAGACATAAAACCAAAAATAAAATTTAATAAGTAGATACAAATCAAGAATGAACCGGAATGGAAAAAACCGGAGAATGCTCAAGGTCCCATGGACCGACATGATCACCAACATAGAAATTCTCAGGCGGGCTAGAGCAGATAGGGAACTGCTTACATTAATTAAAATCAAGAAAATTTCATATCTGGGTCATATACTTCGAGGGGAGAAGTATCACTTGCTCCATTTAATATTGAAAGGCAAGATAGAGGGTCGCCGAGGGCCTGGTAGGAGACAAATGTCTTGGCTGCGAAACATACGAGAGTGGACCGGCATTGGAAGTGTGGAGGAGCTATTCCGGGCAGCACAAGACAGAGAGACCTTTTCAAGAGTGATCGCCAACGTCGGGGGGACCTGATAGGGCACATAAAGAAGAAAGAAGAAATCAAGAATAAAAATATGGCTGAAAGAGGTCAACGAAAACACCCTAATGAAGAAACTAAAAACGACATAGAAGACAAATAAACTATAATTAAACAATGTTAGTCCGCCTCGGCACAGAAACCCCTAGTGAGGAGGACTAAGAAATATAATATCTTTACCTAACATTACCATTATATTTTGTATAATTATAGAATTATTTTATATAGTCGCTTAAATAAAAATAAAAAAAATATATTAAAAAAAGGAGATTTCACTTTTGGGTTTACCCTCTTACATATTTTTTTGAGTGATTACATCAATCTTTTCAATTTCCCTTGTCCCGTATCTGCCACTTTGAAAATTCGCTTTCATGCATCATGCGAGGTCCGAAAGAAATAAAGAATATATCCAAAATAAATTGTTACGTCCAAAATTTACATAAACCTTTTTGAAATAAACTCCCATATCCATGTCAGAAAATTGAAGTCAAAATACAAATTTATTTCACGATATTATTATTTTTTAGCACAATTTCAAATTGGGATGCGGGCATGGTTACTGCCGCTCCGGAAACCATTTATTGGATAATCAACACTGCTGTGAAGTTTTTCTAGGTCTTGGCGGCGGATGCGTATGGTGGGCCGGATCTTTTGAGCTATCCAGCTGGACTCTCTCAACCCATCGCTTTTCACCGAAGTGTGAGGAATGGATTCATACGTCCGTCGCTCTGATCGCCAGATTCCTACCCACCCCTCAAAGCTTTTTCCTTTCCAGAACTTCCTCGCCTTCCTTTACCTAAAAAGATCCTCCACACATCACCTCCAAAGATAAAATAGGTCCATTGTTTTCCTCAGGACCTTCTGTAGAAGTAATGAAAAAAATATTAATTACAACGCCATGCGTCGCACGGGGTCGCTGAGGACCCAAAAATAAATATGATTAAATTGTTGTTATAGCTATTTTATAGTTATATTAACTGATTATAGTCTTCTTCTATATTGACATTTAATATTTTCCTTACACTCCTTTCTTCGTTGTTCCGCTCTACATGCCCACACCATTTAATTAACAATTTTTTAATCGTATTTATTACACCTTGCATTCTTTCCAGATCTCCTCATTTTACTCACGAGCGTGCAAAGTTTTTCCACACATACGTCGTTTCTATAGCGTTTAATTTCATCCTTTCTCTGCCAGTTCTATTTCTCACTGCCATACATCACCGTAGGTACCAGCAATCCATTGTGGACTGTTAGCTATAAGTTAAAATTGTTTTAGATCATCGGCGAAAAGCAACACATTAAAAATATTATCAAAAACAATGACTATATCATTTTATAAAAAGTATGAAAAGTATTGGTCCTAAATTCGACCCTTGAGGAACACCGCTAGTAGTCATGAATTGGTGTGACAGGTTAGAATTATTTTTTGTTTGAATGTTATTCTTTATTCCAATAGTTTACCCTCTATTCCGAGTTAATTGCTTGTGGTTGCTTGCTTTGTCTCTTTTGGACTTTTTTTTATAATTTACATTAGCAAAGTAACCTAATACGGCCACTGTCAAAACCCTCACGCCTCTGTCGTAAAAAAGCACCTAAATTGAAACAGGAGATAAGGACAGCAATAGTACGCCGTAATTTAACTGACTACCCCGGCGGGGAGTGAATTATTTAGTAGGCAGACAGGCCCAGACATGGTAAGCAGTCACATCTACAACACAAAACTTTTTGGCGACAGTCAGCTGCGAAACGATGTGAGCAATAAGTGAATATATAAGTTCGCGGTCGGCAAATACACAATATTAGAGTTGATCAAAACAAGTAAAGATTTTTTATTGCCTCCTGTATGAAGAAAACTACTTTCTTGACATAATGATTGTAATAATAATCCAATATGGTTCCAAAGAATGGGGTCGCGCTTGTAAAACCCACACACAATCTTTCTACATTGCGTTAATACATACTAATAAAATTAAAATATTTTAGTATTTATTGCATATAACTGAACTGCCTCAGTAACAATATTTTATATTTGTTTAAAGATAAATTGAAGTTGTCCACGACGTAGTATAATTGTTTCCCTCCATCAGTATGATACTATAATGGTTTTCCTCCGTCAAAGAGGAATATGACTTCTAGTACCTATTACGTAGTAGTATCTGGAAGCTTATATTAAAGATATCATTTTTATATCCTTCTGAACTCATATTTAACGATTTAAGGCCAGAAAATAAAATACTCTGTTCCTGTATCACTCAACTATAAAGGGTATAAAGAAGATATTTTAAACGAAGCCGAACTATTCATAAACATATCATATCATACATGTTATAGATTCCGATATGTAAAAAAACTTTGGGTCAACAGAATAAGAAATATCAAGAAACAAATTTATTTAGTAAATTGCCAAAAAAATATACACACTGAAAAAAAATTTAAAATCAAAACTACATTATAAAATCAATAGTAGGTAATTTAAAAAAAACTTAATATATTAAAATGAATCTACCTTTGTTTGTTCCTAATGCGTTCCTAAACCATTCATCCGATTGAGATGAAACTTTGGTTATTTGATGTGCGCATGCCCGTGATGGTTTACATATATTATAGTGAGCTCTGGCGTTATGAAATTATTTCACCAACAAACAAGAACAACCCAAAACAACCTTCGAAAGTTATTCCAATAAAACTTTTTGATTATTATTATTTTTTAGTGATGTATATAAGATCGTTTTTTGAATTAAAAAAAAACAATATTCTTGTTCAGTGATGTTATGAAGTGTACTGTAAGTACCCCAGCCGCAATAGAAGTACAATATAAAGCAGGTAGGTGGCAGTTCTACTTGGTAGTCGCCACCACTTCGCGCTCTTCTTCTTCTACTTTCTTACATTGCCCCCCTGGGAGGGATAGGAGGGGAAACAGCCTCACCACCCTCTTCTACAATCCACCCTCTACGACTGCCCCCAAACGTTGTTTTGGTGGAGGTTCTATCAAATAGTTTGTTACGTCTGACATTATAATTTTTTTAATAAGAAACGTAAAAAAAGAAAGATAATAACACTTATGGTCGAGGCCTGAAAGGTTAAATAGTGGAGTTTTTGCTTCTTTACTTACGCATGCGGGCCTAGTGTTGCAGAGTAATGAATTTCACATGAATAATACCAAAGTTTTGTTATTTCCGATGTTTTTCGTTTGCTAGAAGCGAGTTTTTTTCTTACCTGAAACAAAGAGAGAAAAAACATTAAAATTCATTCAAAAAATAAATAGCGTAGATAATAATTATAAGCCAAAACATTTTGCATAAATTTAAGGAAACCGGGAGGCGTTTTGTCCATATAAACGTATTCCCCAATTTCCTCTCTGGATTTTGACACTAGTGCAAATATTTTTTTGAAGTAAAACTTCGTTACGCACGCTCGACTTGGAGGGTAAGCTGGTGAATGCGTTACGAAAAGTGTGATGCGAACGGTAATCGATGCAAACGGTGATCGGGCGAGGCGAAGGGTCGGGCCTTTACGCACGCTTGACTTGGGGAGTGATAAGGATAAGGATGATCACCCCAAGGTCGTAGGTCACCCCAAGTTCGTAGGTCACCCCAAGATCGTAGGTCACCCCAAGATCATAGGTCACTTAAGGTCGTTGATCACCCCGAGGTCGTAGGTCACCACACAATCGTAAGTCACCCCAGGGTCATAGATCTCCCCAAAATCGTAGGTCACCCCAATGTCAATGTAAATGTCAATGTCGATGTCGATGTCAATGTCAATGTCAATGTCAAAGTCAAAGTCAAAGTCAAAGTCAAAGTCAATGTCAATGTCAACGTCAATGTCAGTGTCAAGTGAAATTTTGCTTCATTCGTGTGGTCTAAAGCACACTTGTTTTTTTTTTTAAATATAATACCTATAGATTTTATTATTTGACCACTATCTTGTCATAAGTTTTGATCTTTTTGGTAAATAACGTTATGGGGACTGGAAATAACGTCAAGGAGTAAGGCTATTTTTACACAGTGGATTTTAGTATTTTATTAATTGATTTTGTAAGTGTAATTGGACAATTTCGGATAATCATAATTATAATTTAGTGATTTGATGACTATTCGAACATATCGAATAAATCGTAAATTAATTAATCACTTACATTGATTAATCGGACAGTAGACAGAAATAGATCGTAATTAATTAGTTTTGATGAATTTTTAATTAGTATTAAAAAACTTACTAGCAGTTAATAGCAGTACACCCGCTCCGCAGGTTTCTCATGCTGCTAAGCCCTGCGGGCTACTTTTAGTTCGGCTACGCCCAGTTTGAGTGTTCGTGACCATTTTATAAATCCGATAACTAACTAAACCTACATGACGTCGTTTCTCCGCAGGGGTAGACAGAGAGGTCGGAAAACCAAACAACTCGGTCTTGGCACACATGATTTGCCTCATTCGCATTCATACATCGTCTCTTACATACTATTCTATTATTCTGACTCTTGTCTTGGTCCGTTTCAAGTATCTGATTCACATGATCATGCCATGTCTTCCTCGGGCTTCCGCGACTTCCTATCATTCACATTTGCGTTGATTCTTCTTACACTACTACTTTCTTCGTTCATTCGCTCTAGATGCCCAAACCATCTGAGGGTCCCTTTCTTAATCTTACTCATTATGCTTACATCAGCCATGCATTCTTTGCGGATCTCCTCATTTCTCACAAGATCCGATAGGAATTGGTTCCAAAAATAACCGGTTCCTCGGATCCACTGTGATTCAGTGACAGCTAGTCACCGGGACAAAGTAACCGCAACAGGCAATGACGTCATATGTGATAAATAACCGCGTGGTTTTATTATTCACAACTGCCATTTACAATGATAATCATATTACCGTCAATCTCTCCATATCCAGAGAGATACTAAAAATTACAAATCTGTTGTACTTATACCTGCCAGGACACGTCCTCATGCGATCTGTTAGCTTAAGTAGCGCCATCCTTTGGCATTATTGGCTACTTGCTTGGAATCGATTCTATTACAAAAGTAGCCGGCGTAGTCCAGCGGTAAGGCTCTCTTCCTACCGAAGGTCGCGGGATCGATTCCCGGCGTGGGAAATAAATTTTATTTGACTAATTAGTGTTATTTCACAATTTATTCATTTAAAATAATATATAGTATATTTGCGGCACGTTCCAGAGTAGAAGATACTCTCAGTATCGCCCTGGTGTAAGAACTTTATTCAGAATTGAAACGTTGCTTGGAATGACATTAGCCTTGTTTGGTGACCAGATCTGAATAGCCAGGTACTTCTCCACGTTTCTCTTCCCTATCTCCTACCCATAAAACATACCCCAATTGGGGATGCCATAGTCTCATTGGCTTCAGATAGGAGCAGTTGGGACTCTTGTGCGGTATTCATATTAAAAAAAAAAACTTTTTAACAAACTTCACGCTGCATCAGAGTTACATTCTTAGCCAAATTATTAAATTTCAACCGTACAGTCTCTGACATATTAATACTGTTCGATTGTACATTTTAGTAGCGTGTCCATATTTTAAAATTAGTTTATATCTAAAAATACACACACTAGAAAACAGACGCAAAATAAACGACTTAACATTTTTATTAAAATTACTTAACTCGACTGTTGTGAACTCATGCAACTCATAAACTTACGAATACCGACAGTAACCACACGACAAAATACGCTATCCTACTGCAGCATTCATAAGCGGAACTACATTGCCCACTCATCGATACAACGATTTCACACTATGGGTAATCAGTACCTACTTAGGGGAACTTGACATATTTAACATCAAAACTATTCCTAAATATATCTGTATTTTTGTAAACCTATAAAATGTTGTAATTTTGTGACTTTTATACATTTTGTATTTAATATTATTTTTTTATTTGTTTAAAAATCATCTGTCATGAACTAATTGTACTACCAAATATGTAAAAGCCCTCTAGGCGTTAAATAAATAAATAAATATCATTACTTTTAGATTTTACCACGTTTAGCTTCTCGGTTGAAAAGTTTATATCGTACCATCGAATACTGGCGACTTGCGTTAGGATCTATGGGGTATTTTTTTGTACAGGAATAGAGTTTCAATTCTTGAATTTTTTTTTAAAAAAGTTAAAGGTTAAAGGGTTAAACGTTAATCTATTCTAAGATGTTTTTTGATATTAACGTCACACAGTCATCTTTGGGGATGCTGTTAGGATAGGAAGGAGTAAATAGGGGTGTTTTATATAAGGTCCGAACGAAATAATAATTAAAATATTTAGGTTTTAGCTCTATAATACCGGCAACATGATTTAGTTGATAGTCCGGTATTGCTTGAATTGA
Source organism: Limnephilus lunatus (assembly GCA_917563855.2). Classification (NCBI taxonomy): domain Eukaryota; kingdom Metazoa; phylum Arthropoda; class Insecta; order Trichoptera; family Limnephilidae; genus Limnephilus; species Limnephilus lunatus. The sequence continues at coordinate 23,149,163 of OU830595.1, read as the reverse complement.
TAAACTTCCAGATTCCACTACGTAAGATTTATTTCAGTGTAGAAATTCTGGGACTAAGTAGCTACCATATGTATTTCTTTTTTTCCCAGAATACTGATAGAGGGAAACAATTATGCCAAGTTAGTGGACATCTTTAATTTATTTTTAAACAAATATAAAATATTGTTACTGAGGCAGTTCAGTTATGTACAAATAATACTGTATATTTCTTACTATTTATATGTAAAAGCCCCGGAAAAGGGCGTTCATCTTTACATAGTATAAAATGAAGTCGCTCCTGCTGTCTGTGCGTTTAGATCTTTTAAACTACGCAACGGATTTTCATGCGGTTTTCACCATTAGATAGAGTGATTCATGAGAAAGATTTTTAGGTATATAATTTGTCAAGATTTTGTGTAAATTGGTTGAAATGTATAAATAAAGGGAGCGGGCTGACAAGCGAACGGTATGGATTTTATTTAACAGATGGGGTTGGTTATTAAGGTTGTGTTTCGTTAGCCACAGCAACATTTTGCCTGGTCTGCTAGTTAATAAATAAATAAATATACTAATATTATCTACAGATTTTTTGCATTAGTTTCACACAGAAGACACTGAGGAAAATAGTTCGCTCTTTGGTGATGCTGTGTGGAGGGTCTTTTGTAGAAAGAAATGATATGAAGTTCTGGGAAGCAAAAAGGGTAAAAATATGAGGGGTGGGTAGGAATCCGAGGGTCAGAGTCTCAAGGAGTGACGGACGTATGAATCCATCCACCCCACTGCGGTGCAAGGCAATATTCCGAGATTCTTGCTGAACAGGTCAGAAGGTCTCCCTCAACCAATCTTTCCCGATCCGGCATGCCACGCAGCTGGTGGGTAGATGCAAACCTCACATCATGAACCCTGCTAAGTCACCAAACGTAGCGAACCACATGGGATGATCTATGTCAGAGGTGTTGGTTATCCAATAAATGGTCCTCGGATATATTGTGAGGATGAAGGTAGTGGGAAGAGAAAGGAGATGGAGAAGAGGAAGGAGATGGGGAAGAGGAAGGTGGGGAACCTTTAGCGGTTTTTCGCAATGGAGTACTCTGAAATAATAGCTTTGTCGCAGAACACAAGGGAAGAAAAAAACAAAATTATTTGCTAAAGTTTGTTTCGTCTTCTGAATTGATAATATCGTATTTCGTTCAGTATTCCGTACAGATATCTTGGGAAAACATTATCAAAAGAGTTGTACTTGAATTCATACAATGAACACTTGACTTCAAATTCTCGATGCCGATTTTTTTTTTTAACTTTAACTCCACACAGGAGGCCTTGAGGAACATAATTTCCCTCAGGGCCTGTGTCATCTGAGATGCTGTGTAGAGGGTCTTTTTGAAGAGAGGAAAGAATTAACACTGGTCTTGCATACTGCTTTCTAACAACGTATGCAGGGACACTGGAGGTCTAGATTCGTTCAAAATTAAATGTAGATACGATCATTCAAAAAAAAATTAGAGTCTTTGCGAGGGCCTTGAAGGAGTAACCATTTGTTACTTATACCAGGGCGGGAAAGTGGTGGATAACCTCCAATGGTCTTGAAGAGACCCAAGTTATAGGAAGGAGGAAACACAGAGGCCGACAAATGTCAACCGTGTACATATGTTGGGTACGCGTTTGGCCTGTTTCTCGACTATGCACCGGTGCCGAAGGGATCAATGACGCTAGTTACTCGGAGCATCTTCCATTGAAATACCGGTAGAATAAAAACTTGAACATAACTCTTCATTTTTATTTTTAAACACAACATTTCAAAAGAACATACTCTTAGGAAGGGTTGTTTAAAAAAAAATCAAATATATAAATAGGAAGTAATAATCATCAAATATTTTGTTAGTACATATATTATGTACCTTTTTTTGAAAAATTAATATTATTTTTAGTAATTTTTTATTTTAGTTAAGCAAATAAGAGTTACTGCGTCTTAACTTTTTTAGGTTATTTTGTATTCTTTCTGTTCCTTTATTTCCTTAATTTTCCTTCTTTTTTTGTACAAATCATGTTTCATAATATGTTCATACCCATCCTAATTTGACTGTCCTAAAACGGGAATCCTCCTAGTTGAGCAGTCAACACATTTCATAAATTATGTTTACAAATTTATAATCTTGTACTAAATAAATAATTAAAATAAAATAAATAAAATTTACATGTTCTGGGTACGTTTTTTTTGGTGATTGGACAAGTCAGAATGAAGCCAACTCCGAAGCTTCTCAGAAAGGTCATTAAGAGTGATGATAAAAAAATTGTTAAATAGGTTAAGTTAGGTTAGGATTACCGGCTATTTTCAAATGATTTTATCATACTTTTAATGACCTTTCTGAAATGTTTCTGAGTTGGCATGGAACCGTTTTTTTTTTTACATTCGCTCCACACAGGAGGCCCTAAGGAAAATAATTCCCCTCAGGGCCTTTGTCATCTTTGGGGATGCTGTGTGGAGGGTCTTTTTAGTAAAGGCAGGAGCGGAATTTCTGGGAAGCAAAATGGTATTAGGGGTGGGTAGAAATCTGGGAGTCGGTGTGTCCAAGAGCGACGGACGTATCAATCCATCCCGTCCACTGCGGCGCGAGGCGATGATGTTCCGAGAGAGCCTTGCAGGAGAAGTCAAAGGGACTTCGCCGCCAAGACCCGGACAAACTTCACCCCATGAACCTGAGCACCTCTGCTAAATCACCAAACGTAGCTTGACACTTGGGATGACCTATGGCAGAGGTGTTGGTTATATCCAATTAATAGTTCCTTTCCTTCAAACGGCCCATCACACAGCATCACCAAAGAAGACCTAAGCCCTGAGGGATACTATTTTCTTCAGGGCCTCCTGTGTGGAGCTAATGTAAAAAAAAAACAGTACATAATAAGAATAAAATTTCTATTTTTAATGAGCAATAAAGTTGCAGAACGTCAAAGCATTAGATTGATACAGATATAGTTATATGGCGCTATATCCGCAGTAGATAAATACGTGGTAAAGATGGCGGAGCGATTTTATTACATCCTCCCGAGGGATTTTGTACAGTGGCTCCTTGCTAAGGGCCTGGGGGTTGGGAAATGCAGTGGCGTACAGGGAAATTAAACAAAATTCAATTAAGTATTTAAATGAAACAAATGTTTATAATATGGCAACTCAACATAGTGGCATTTCAACACTGTTTTGAAAAGTCATTATGGCTGCGTAGTAAGCGTTCATAAAAGTAGAAGAAGAAAAAAAAACTACCTTCCGTGTTTTTTTTATTTATTTAAGCGACTATACAAAATAATTCCATAAATATACAAAATATAATGGTTATGTTAGGTAAATAATAATAATAATTGGACAATTTGTAGAGCGCCGTTTTTGTGAAAAATCACCTTCACTTTATTAGAAAGTTTATGCTTGGGAAAGGTACGACTTTGCACGTGGAGGGCAATATATTCAAAACACTGGACATTGCATGACTTTACCTTTGCTACCCTCATCACTGTTGGTTTTACATTTATATTTATACGAATATTTATATTTATTTATATTTATATTTGATAGACTGGAGAATTGTAAGAATTTGCTTTATTTTTACAAAATTAGTTATTTATTATGTCGCGGGCCGTGAAGCTGAAGTTGAAAGGTGTTTTTTTTTTTTTTTTACTTATGTATTATATAGGTAAAGACATTATATTTTTTAGCCCTCCTCACTAGGGGTTCCTGTGCCGAGGCGGAGTAAAATTGTTAAATTATAGTTTTTTGTCTTCTATGTCGTTTTTAGTGTCTTCATTAGGGTGTATTCGTTGACCTCTTTCAGCCATATTTTTATTCTCATTAAATTTTCTTATTAGTTTTATATCTTGGGGAAGAATGTTAATACGAATGTTAGAGGGAGCGCGCTAATATTAAAAAAAAACTATAATAATAAAGCGCAAATTGTAATGTTTTTCAAGAAAACACGACTCCTTTAATAGAACAAAAATATCTAGGCAAAAAATTATAAGTTGTTTCGAAAAACGAAAAAAAAATTGTTTTCGAGTTTAAAATCTTATAAATTGTTAACTAGCTGACCCTGCCAGGCGTCACCGTGGCTAACAAAACACAACGCCGTATACTGGGTGGTACCCAAACTTTTAACTCACACCGCCATCTATTAATTTGCATACAAATCAAATCCACAACGCCTGCTTGCCAGCCCGCTAGTCAACGTCTTACAGACATTCTCCTTTAAATAGATATTTCAACCAATTTACACAAAACTTTGACAAATTATAAACCTAAACTTTTCTCATGGATCACTCTATCTATTGGTGAAAACCGCATGAAAATCCGTTCAGTAGTTTTTGAGTTTATCGCGAACTGACCAACATACAGACGCGGCGGAAGACTTTAATTTGTAATAATGTAGAGATAAGTTAAAAAATCTAATATTTAAATATGCCTAATCTTGAAGTACGTTTTAAATTGCAATCGCAACTAATCTATGAATACATTTGAATGCCTTTATACATAAAACAATTTATGTATTTTTAAGGTAATTAGTCAATATAAACCATAAATTAAAATATGAACAAATCAGTGCGTCAAATAAAAAATTGCGATACATGTTTTTTTTTGTGTAGACATTTTGTATTGAAGACTTTTATTTCACATATACATTTGTTACTTAATTTATATTGATATTTCTAATTAAAGTGTATTTATCGGAAGTGACCTGCCAGGTTAGTATAATTCTGTATCCATTTGTAAATAGTAGAATTAGATAGAACCTAAGAATTCTTAATAAATTGTACAGCGCCCTTGACGTGATTTTTCACAAAAACGGTGAAAATACAAATTATCAAATTATTATTATTATCTGCCAGCGTTTTTTTTACATTAATTCCACCTGCGTGGGGAAAATAATTCCAATCAGAAACTTTGTGATCTTTGGGGATGCTGCGTGGAGGGTCTTTTCAGGAAAGGAAGGAGAAGAAGTACAAGGATGAAAAAAGGTATGTGGGGTGGGTAGAAATCTGGGGGCCAGTGTGTCCAGAAGTGAGGGATATATGAATCTATTCCTCTTACTGCGATGCAAGGCGATGTTCCGAGAGAGCCCAGTTAGAGAAGTCAAAAAGTCTCTCTCACATAGCACTCTTTTTAGGGTGAATTGCCTTATACAACAACAACAAAAAGTCTTTCTCAACCAGTCTCTCCCCATAATATGGCCTGCTACTCAGTTGGTGGGCAGACGCATCTACCGCCAAGATCCGGACAAACCGGGCATCTATGCGAAGTCACCAAACGTAGCGAACCACTTGGGGGACCTATGGCAGCCTATTTTCACCTATATACCCACCTCCCAAATTGAAATTGATTTAAACTGTTTTAAGACGACAATCCTAAAATATATTCACTCTTAACGACGTTAGTAAAGAAGCCGTGTATACAATTTGTGACTCGCGACCCGTGTATTGGACGGACCTACTGTCGAATTCGCCCTATCAAAAAAAAAAGAATAAGACAAATAATGTGGGAATCTTAACAATGTAAGTGAAGAAAGTGTGGAAACAAAAATGCGCCCGCTGCACGGCCGGCGTACTGAACAGACGTACGGTAGAATTCACCCTAGCAGGCCTGAAGATTCGACCTTTCCGCCGAATTTATTTTAATTAATTCTAAAGAACGTGTTACAAATATTTAAAATGTGTCTCGATGTCTCACTCCCGAAGTTATTAATTCATCGCCTAGAAAAATAAAATCTGGTGCCTACCGCTAACTTTATAGTTGAAAAACGGGTTATAAATTTTTAAAACCGTTGTACGTAAAATATATTAATGGTAAAATATTGTTTTTATTAATCTTAAATACAAAAAACTTATTATAGTTACGAATTCGCCGGAAAATATTAAAATATGAGTTTTGTGCAAATAAAAATTATTAGGTTTGTGTACCGCTTAATGACTTCTAGTGAATAACACGGATATGTCAAAATCGGTAGTAGATAAACAAAAAAATAAGTTACAAATGTACATGTGAAATAAAACTCTTCAAAACAAATTTTATATTTTTTGATTGAATTTTTAGAATTCGTAAAACTTTTACTTATTAGAATTAAAATGCACGCCACTGTGAAAATAAAATATTTAGACCGTAGGTACCTCGATATCTGAACGTCTACCAATGACAAAATGCAGATAGATTTCAGGTGCACACTGCGCACTAGACAGTACACTGAACATATCAACAGATAGAACCGTTTCGTGGGCGTGTCGGTGTGCCCGAAAAAAACTTTTTTTTTCTTACTTTTGAAGTGAAAACTTATTTAGCTCCGTTGTGATTTGAAACTCGATGAAAAGAAAAAGCGGCACTAAAAAGAGACAAATAGGTACATAAATATACAGGATTTAGCCTGCGAGAGAATGAGATGAAGTGAAAATCAGCTCTTAAGCCGCCGCTTTCCGAATTTCCAACGATTTCTTAAAAATCTCCCTTAAACATTTGAAGTTTTTAAGCTCTTAAAAAAAATATATATTTTATTATTGAAGATAATATCTAGAGGCCTTCCACGCCGAAACGTAAATTATATGAAATTCCCTCGATAGAAAAAAATCGCAAAGTAGGCTCCGAAAATTATATTTAAACACGTTTGTTTCCGTTATTTTACAAGTTTTATTTGTGGAAAAATTCACAATTTTTCTTTAAATGATACTTAAGGGAAACGTATGCGTCGCCCATTTCGGCGCGTTTCATACAAATCTTAGATTTGGATTTGAGATCAAAATACCCAACCAAACTGAAAAATTATTTTTGTTTTCAAAAGGTATATTAAATATCTAGTACGGATGTGAGCTACTTTATTTATTTTTGCTTTAAATCGTAAGATGTAGGCCATTAAAGATTTTAGTGTTTCATGATTTTGGAGGCAACTTAGGCAATTATTTATGAGCAAACGAAAAACATTAAAAAAAATTTACAATATTTCTTTTAAAAATATAAATATGGTAAAATAATTTTTTTTATTGTTTTTCATTTACTAACAAATAATTGCTAAAATCGCCTCTAAAATCCAGAAACATTAAAATCTTTAATGGCCTATATCTTATAATTTAAAGCAAAAATAAATAAAGTAGCTCGCATCCGTACTAGATATTTGATATACCTTTTGATTAAAATAATTTTTCAGTTTGGTTGGGTATTTTGATCTCAAATCCAAATTTAAGATTTGTATGAAACGCGCGGAAATGGGCCGCGCATACGTTCCCCTTAAGACGTCTTCCACGATATTTTTGCTATTTTAAGCAAGTCGTGTTTTATTAAACATTTTTACAATTTTCGCATAGATTTACAACACGGGCATGTGCCTAGAAAAAAAAAATTAAAAAAAAAAATTAAAAAACTAAAAAAATTACCCATTTACTGTAATATATAAACTTTACTGAATAAAGAACATTAAAAAAAAAAAAAAACATTCGTAATTACTAGACATCGGATTATATGCATTTGCATATTTGCATATGCAAATGCATATAACTCTCTAATTACGGCGTTAATGCATATTTTAGCCTTTTTTTCCCAATCGTGCATATTTAGCATTTGAAGACGAATCCATTCACAGAATATTGCCCTCATCTCAACACATTTCCACAAGTTACCAGATGCCATAGAAAAATTGGAAACAAAAAACCTTCCTCTATTTAAATCAATAGAAATACTGGAAATAATGATTGAACTCGCCAACGCCCTTCCCAGTTCAATATCAGAAAAGATTCGTGAAAAGTTAGACGCTATTTTGTTTAAAAATCCGAGTTTTGAAGACATGAAGAACTTTAATGCCTACATCAACGGCACAGGTCATACATACCCTGCCTCAACAGGTATCTCCAGAAATGGCGCCAAATTTTTTTTTAATTTTGTAGGATGACGCCAGTTGACGTAGAGAAGTCGTTTTCGGCATTTTGGGTGACAAAAATCAAAAATTTTTGCCCGAAAATTTGGAAAAATACTTAATTATATATTGTCACAAAAACAATGCATAATTTTAAGAATATTAAGCTGTTTTTGTATCGTCTTTAATTAAAATATACAAAAATAAAAATGGTATTTTGATTTTGCGTTGTGCATATTTTAGGCATATCAAGAGTTTTTAGTGCATATTTCGGCCTTTTTTAGTGCATATTTGCATGCATATTTTGGCACTTTGTTAGTGCATATAATCCGATGTCTAGTAATTACATATCTCTCCATCTTCTTTTTGAGCGCGGATGCAGCGCCTTTAGACACCTGCAGATATAAGTGTATTGACTTTGGTTGTACGGCCGAATATCGTCTTTGCATACTTACGTGAAATATTTTTTTTTTCTTAACCTAAGAAAGACAAACATTCCCGGGTTACGAATAACCTAACAATGTTTGAAAATCTCCTACTACCACCACAGAAAGCCGAAAGTGTTGCTTGTGTTTTAATGGAGGACTTAGCCAGAACAACTGTCGGAGGATCAACCGTCGAGGCGACCAACTGTGGACGGGCCATCTGTAGGAGGGGCCAATTTTCGCTGAATAAGTTATCGGATCAACGTCATACGTATGTCTGGCAACGTTAAAATATCGCGTAAGCAAGCTTATGGATCCGGTGGTTAGGTGTTTTATAAGTCGATTTCAGATTTGAAATAGGTAAATAATGCACAAAAAAATCTAATTAAATAATGATTATAATTTCGGGGGAGGCAATAACAATAAAATACATTCGGCATATACCACATTTTTACTGTGGATCCATGAAAACCATTACTGTAGGTATATATTAGTTTATATAAAGGGAATCTTAAAAATATATTACGTTAGTTTTTGTTGCAAGTACTATAGTTTTTTAAATATTATTTATTTAACGCCCAGAGGGCTTTTACATGTTTGGTTGTACAAATAATTCATGACAGATGATTTTTAAACAGATAAAGAAATTATAAAAAATAAAATTATATAAAAATGCACACAAATCATAAAAATAAGATACAGCAATTTGATAGGTTTACAAAAATAGAGAAATGTTTTGGAATAAATTTTTTACAATATTCACAAAATTCGCCAGGTTTATGTTAAATATGTCAACATCACCTAAGTACTGATTTCCCATAGAATGAACGTTGTATCGGAGAGTGAACAATGTGGTTCTGCTTATAATAGTGTATTTTGTCGTGTAGTTATGGTCAGTATTCGTAAGTTTATGAGTTGCTGGAGTTCGCAACAGTCGAACTTAGAGTTAGTATTTTGAATAAAAATGTAAAGTCGTTTATTTTACGTCTGTCTTCTAGTGAGTGTATTTTTAGAATATTTAATAATAAATTAAATTTTAAGTCTTCTAGTGGGATATTTAATTTAAAATTTATAAAACGCAAAACATTTTTTTGTATTCGCTCAATGTTATTAATGTGAATTTTGTAAGATGGAGACCAAACTACCGAGTTATATTCCATTAAGCTTCTAACTAGAGCTACATATAATAATTTAATGGCTTGTATGGAACTAAAGTTTTTAATTGTTCGTAATACAAAGCCCAGTGTTTTCATACCTTTGTCCACAATTTGGTGAATATGATTGGCGAAACTTAGTTTTTCATTAAAAATAATAATATGATCAATATATACTATAAAATAAAGTGTACAAAAGTGTGCTTCTTTTAAAACTCAGAAACGAGTCCCGGTACGATCGAGGGAGTTATATGGTGTGGTAGCCCTCTATCCACCATCCATGATGAAGGTTCCCGTTTTACCTGAATGGCGTGCTCTTGAAGATATAAGGGCTGGAGTATTCGTGAGAATTCCACAACATTGCAGAATATCCCGGAACATTCTGTAATATTGTGGAATGTTCGGAAATAGTCTGGAACGTTCGGGAACATCCCAGATCATTGTGGAACATTCCAAAACACTCTCGAATGTTGTGGAATGTTCTGGAACATTGTGGACCATTCTAAGCTTTTTTTGTATAGGTGGGGCTACCCATTGGTAGGGGTATATAAAGCAAGATTCGTTGTGGGTTCGAACGTCAGTTCAATCCCATATCAACTAGTACCCCAGATGTATAAATCATTATCCACTCGAGCGATTTCCTGCGATTATTTTCCTACCATTCCTACCATTCGTAAAACATTTATTGTAACTATTTAAAACATTTCCTTGGCTAGCCGTTTATTTTAACACGAAGCTATTGAAAAGCTTTATCTATTATGACCATAGATGTCGCAAATCCGAACTTTGTAAACTTTTTTAGAACGATGTTAAAAATAAATTCTTTAAATATTTTTTTCCCGCTGAATTTTTTAACAGCTGTTTACGGATAAGTTCTTTTTTCATAGATATGCACCTTTCGTTATCGAGTATACCACAAACAACATACAGAAACCGAAAATATTCTATGTTGACCCGAATAAGTATCCCTCACGGCAGTTTCAAGTAAAAAAAAAACACCCAGGATTCGCGCGATTATAAACTTTACGATTTTTTTATATTTTTCTTCAAATATGAGATAAAAGGTAAAATACAGGTTAATTCAATTGCTATATAGTACTATAATAATTTTTTATGTCTCAATGTTAAAATTCGAAGGTATGATTTTTTTAATGTTGGCGAAAAATTAAAAAAATTACCTTCTGGAAAATCTCAAGCAATCGAGGCAAATGTATTTATTTCGCGTCATCGCTTGAGTGGATTGATGTACACTTCTAGATATTTTCAATTCAGTGAGAGAGAGGACGACGTTGTAGGGTAGATGGGAGACAGAACGCAGAAGACAGACAGACAGACAGTTTAAGACGGGAGACAGAACGGATATGAACAAGACGCCATCTATCGGAATATAGCCGAAGTTCACCTCTATGAAGGCATTCCCTATTACTTTGCTGGGGGGCTGTGGTATAAAAAACAATAGATGGGTTTACATAAATGAAATTATACAACTGTCTTTGTCTTTCAAAATAAATATCAACTTTACTTTTGCCACTAATCTACTCATAAATGTAATATCATAAGTGATAGGGGTAGCAAAGGTAAATCATGCAATATCCAGTGTTTTAAATACAATGTCCTCCGCGTGCAAAGCCATATCCTCTCCAAGTATAAACTTTCTGATTAAAGTGTGTTTATCGGAAATGACCTGCCAGGGCACAAGTATGTTTTGTGTAGCTACTTGTAAATAATACGATTAAATAGGGCCTAAAAATTCATATTAAATTTTAAAGCGCCCTTGAGGTGATTTTTCACAAAAACGGCGCTCCACAAATTGTCCATTTATGTTTATTATTATTAACTGGTGACCTTCTACAAATCACAAGAGTCGTATTTGGCAGCCACCTCTGGTCTGGAAACCCAAAATATTTGAGAGAAAAAAATCCTTGACTGTGGCGAAAAGCCGGCCCGTTCGATAGATTCCCATAAATATAAAGAAACGGATTGCAATCTTTAGAGCACAAGAGTTATGTGGGAATACTGTCCTTGAGCTATCGGTATTTCCGCGGATGATGCTCTGATAAACTAGCGTATTGATCCCTTCAGCACAGCAATTTGGGATGCGGGTGTAGGTACCGCCGCCCCGGGAACCATTTATTGGATAACCAACACCTCTTTGCCCTGATGCCACCCAAAATGGTTCGAAACGTTTGGTGACTTAGCAGGGGTGCCCGTTATCATTGTGTAAGATTTGTCCAGGTCTTGGAGACCGATGCGTTTGCCCACCTGCTGCATGGTGGGCAGGAATGAGAGACTGATTGAGGGAGGTCTTTTATCCTCTTCAGCCAGAATCTCTCCCCATAGCCTTGCACCGCAGTTAGAGTCCGTCACTCCTGGACACACTAACCCCTAGATTCCTACCCACCCCTCGAACCCATTTCCATCCCAAATCTTCCACTCCTTTAAAAACCCTCCACACATCATCCCCTAAGATGACATAGGTCCTGAGGGAAATTATTTTCCTCAGGGTCTCCTGTGTGGGGCTAACGTAAAAAAGCACCCAACAACAATATATATATACAGTTGACATTAACACAAATTATCTCAGCTAACTGAGCGAGTTAAGCTGTTTTCGTGATTTGGATTGAAATTTTAACACAATAATATCAACTGCACGAAGCCAGCGGGACTATGTCAACCCCAATTATGGAATTTTTTGATGCCGAAGGGTGTAGGGAGAAAAAGGAGATGGGCAAGAGGAAGGTTGGAAGGACCTGCCTATTCAAATCTGGTCACCAAAAACAGCTAATATGAATATAATAATGAAATACAGCGTGCAATAAACATCTGGTTTTGTATCTTATAACACAAAGAGGGAGTAGTTTTTTTTTTTACATGAATACCGCACAATAAAATGTAGTAATACTGAGGAGGGAATAGTTTCCCTCCTCCCCTTCCTCTCCCCTTCCCATCCCATGTCCTCTTCCTCTCCCGCGTTTAATAGAATCGCACAAGAGTCCCAACTGTACCCGTCTGGAGCCAGTGGGACTATGGCATACCCAATTAGGGTATGTTGTGAGGCTGAACGTAGTGGGGAGGGGAAGGAGATAGGGAAGAGGAAGGTGGGAAAGTACCTGGCTGTTCAGAACTGGTCACCAAACACGGCTAATACAATTTTTTTTTTTTTCTATTCCTCAACATACATACATATTACAGATAATTACATTGGTATACATAGATATTAAGTTAAGTAATAAGGAGAAAAAATAAAATGTAACTGTATATAGGTAAGTACCTAGTAGTATTTTGTGAACACCTCACTAGGCGGACCTGTGCTGAGGTGTTCCCATGTTTTGGAATAATTGCAATTCTGACGACAAAAGTAGAAACACCGTATCCTCCTTGATATTGTCAAGAAGGAGACTGCAACGTTTCAATTCTGAATGGTGGCCTTACACCAGGGCGATACTGAGAGTATCTTTCACTCTGGAACGATATAACGAAAAATATATATATTATTTTAAATGAATAAATTGTGAAATATCACAAATTAATTAAATATAATTTATTTGCCATGCCGGGATTCGATCCAGCGACCTTCGGTTTGCGAGTCAAGAGCCTTACCGCTGGACTACGCCGGCCGTCAATATAGTCATCCTCTAAAGACAATTTGTTTTAAAATAGGAAAATGGCACAAAAATTATACAGACATCCTCGAAAGACAATAAGTTATTGTTCAAAAATAGTAAAATGGGACAAAAAAAATACAGATATCATGTAAAGGTCGATAAGTTAGGTTAAGTTTTTGTAGATATTTTGTTAGTGGTTTTTTTGTCCGTAAAATATTTTGTCGGGGATATTTTGTCGTGGTATGAAAACGTGCATTACCGTTAAAATTGCTACGGCAAGAAATGAAGTATCTCATATTCATAGACACTAGACTAGACTAATAAAAATTGTGTCATTTAATGTACAACACAGTCCAACCTTGTGAATCTAGTATCAATGGGTTCGTCTGGCTTTCTGTGGACTTGGAAAGATAAATATTGGGGAGGGATTTTTAAATAACTTAGTTTCAAGTGGTTCTACGGGAGATTCGAAAAGAAGAGTAGGTACAAGGTAGATATTTATTTCTTGTGGCCAATAGCTTTTTATGTACACGGCGATTGTAAAGTCACAGTTAAAATTTGAATAATAAAATCATCTATTCGAATATGATTTGAGGTTTTCAAGGCCAAAACTATTATCGTGATTATTGTTTGGGTTATTTTGCCGTGTTGCGCTTCTTGCTTTTTTAACCAACGTTTCGGACAGCGTTTCTGTGTCCATCATCAGGGAATATGTGTAAATTGCGATGTGTTTATATATAGAAGTGACACCGTGTTGCACGCTTCTTTTTAGGATTGGTTTTAAGTATAATGTGGTTTTGGGCGTTTAGTTTTGATGTCAAGTGTCAAGCCGTTAAGTGCCGGTTACCGAGAACTATTACAATTGTCTCTTGATATTAACACATTCGCTACAAGGAGCTTTTGCTACCATTAAAAGAAGGTGGTTTGGCGGTCTCCGTGTTCGAGGGGTAAGACTCTCGACTCGTAATCCGAAGGTCGCGGGTTCTAACCCGGCGTGGGCAAATAAAATTAGATGAATTTATGTTTTTTTTTTACAATTAATTAGTTTAAAATAATATTAAGTATATTTGCAGCACTTTCCAGAGTGGAAGATACTATCATTATCGCCTTGGTGTAAGACCACCATTCAGAACGTTGCTTGAAATGGCTTTAGCCATATTTGGTGACCAGATCTGAATAGCCAGGTACTTCCCACCTCCCTCCTCCCCGTATCCTTCCCCTCCCCACTACCTTCAGCCTCACAACATACCCCAATTAGAGTAAATGAAACGTTGGTTGAAATGGTAAAGCCGTATTTGGTGACCAGATCTGAATAGCCACCTCCTTCCTCCCCATATTCTTTCCCTCCCCACTATCTTCAGCCTCACAACATACCCCAATTGGGAATTCCAGAGTCTCACTGGCTACAGACGAGAGCAGCTGACACTCTTATGAGGTATTCACATATAAAAAGCGCTTTTCATATCGGGAGCAGTATAAAAAACACATCGTGTGAAAATCCTATTTGCTACGTGACCGCCCAATCACTCTGCCTGTGCATGCGGAGATAGGCGTGATGGTTAGTTAGTTTAATGTTCTTCATAATGCCATCACTACAAATTACTAAAACACACAAATTTAAATAATTAAGTCTTTAATTGCCGTCAGGACGGATTAATGGAGATTTTTTAAATGACAAATACACAATGTCTGCGCATTATTATATGGGATTGGTTCGGTATTGCATTCGCAGACTTGGTGGGTAGAATATGTCAAATTCCTGATTTTAACCCACCTACCTAATATTCCTATCCCAAAAATGTCATCTTGAAAAAGAGCAATTGTTGCAAGAAGAAGAGGTGACACTATTTCGAGCTCAGTACAAATTAATGTCTCAGACAGGGAGCACATATTGAGCATATACTGTTGCAAAAATAATATTGCAAGTTACTAAACATAGTGAAGTGTACACCAAAACCTGGAGATCAGAGAGGTCCCATCTGCAACTGGTGAGTCCTATTTTCCTTTTCCGTTCTGGGCTTATCTAATTCTCCAAAAGCCCAGATCTGAACATCGACTGACTATCCATCAGGTTTTGCGAGTGCATGCTATCTAATCGTCCCATATAACATAGCGACCGCGTAGTTATCGGGACTGGTCCTTTGAGGGTTGCGTCAGGGCTTTGCTCTGAAGCACAACCGCCAATTTTATAGCGGAGTCGCAGTTTCGCGACACCACACAACAAGATTAATTAGTGATTAGGTCAGAATTATGATTGCTTACTTGGTCAATATGTTTTAAATGAATAAATAATAATCATAAATTGTTGACTTGCCGGACTTTAATCATTATTGAAGTCACACATTGATTGTTCAGTTGATTAGTAAGACATATCATTATTGAAGTCACACATTGATTGTTCAGTTGATTAGTAAGACATATCATTATTGAAGTCACACATTGATTGTTCAGTTGATTAGTAAGACATATCATTATTGAAGTCACACATTGATTGTTCAGTTGATTAGTAAGACATATCATTGCTAAAATTATCTGAACCAAATGTATTGTATGAAGAAATGAAATCGAAATTTAAAAATATTTATGAACTAAGTAACATCACAAAATTTAATAAAAAATATCGCAATTATCAAAAAACTTGGATGAATGATAGCCTCATTGAAAATATACAAACACGAGATACTCTTTGGAGGAAATGGAAAAACTCACCCAACAACAAAAAATATGAAATCGATTTAAAAAAATACAGAAATAAATTAAATAAACAAATAATAAACACAAAAAAATTATACTATAACTATAAATTTAATCACTGTTTCAAAGACATTAAAAAAACATGGAATGAAATTAATAAAACTTTAGGAAGGAAAGATAAATCCGGTTGTGATGAAGTCATTTCAAAATATTTCTTAAAATCCAAATCGACAGATGCAGTGGCAGAAAATTTTGCAGACTTCTTTGATGAGGGGGTTAATAAGTTATTACATGAATGTGATGTCCGAGCGTCAGAATACACGCCGGAATATTTAAATCACACAATGTATCTACCACGAGCAAATACAAAGCAAATCGAATTAATTATCGGAGGTATGAAAAATTCAAAGACACCAGGCATAGATTTAATTCGTATGTATGATTTTAAAAAACATGTTAAATTACTTAGTCCTATAATCGCCCACTTAATTAACAGAATAATGAATACGGGCCATATTCCCGATGAACTAAAATATAGCATTGTAAGGCCTATCTTTAAAAATGGAAATCACTCTTTAATAAATAATTACAGGCCGATTTCCTTATTACCTGCATTAGAAAAATTTTTAGAAAAATATATATCAATAAATTTAGATAAATACTTAAATAATCTGAGTATTATTGATGAATGCCAGTATGGTTTTCAAAAAAAAAAAAGTTGCGATAAATTGCTCGAAAAATTTTCTAATCATATAAATTCACAACTTAACTGTAAACAACATGTATTGGTTCTATTTATTGATTTCTCAAAAGCTTTCGACACACTTAGCCATATACAAATAATGAAAGTACTTGAATTTATAGGTATCCGGGGTAAACTCCTCTTATTCTTTAAAAACTATTTCTCAAATAGAAAAATGAGTGTGAAGATTTTAAATATAATTAGTAAATCAAGATACATCAAATCGGGAGTACCGCAAGGGTCAATTCTAGGTCCAAAATTATATATTATATATGTAATTGCTATGTGTAAGATTTTCAAAAAAGCTCGCCGATTCATTTTTGCTGATGATACTGCTCTTGTTGTATCAAATGAAAATCCTAAAATAGCTGTACAAGAATTACAAAGAGACTTTAACGAGCTTCTCAAATGGGCTCATGATGTAGGATTAATTATTAATGTTAAAAAAACCAAATGCATGTACATAAAATCACCAAGTTTGAAAATGTGGAATGTTCCTAAAATAACCGCTCATAGCTTTGACTGTATACATAGAGGAATTGTTAATGTTTGTGACTGTGAAAAAATAGATTTTACAAATGAATATACTTATCTGGGAATAATTGTTGATAACAATTTTAAGTGGGATAAACAAGTGGCAAAAATTTGTAACCAGCTCCGATCCTTAGCTAGTAACTTTTACAAATTAAAATTTATTTTGCCTCATTGTACTCTTAAACTCATATATTTTTCTATGGTCGAATCCATACTTAGATATGGTATTGGAACTTGGGGACATGCAAGCACTACTTACATTAAATATATTCAAAATTTACAAACTGCCATAATAAAAAAAATTGTCCCAACAAATATTTACAAACAGAGACACAACCTAAAACTACTATATGGCTCAGAGAGCCTACTTACAATAAAAGGTCTCCACTGGTTCACTACGATTATGGATAATATGGGGGAAAGCCCTTACAAACACCTACTTGTACACAAACATACCACAAGATTTAGAGAAGGAAAGGGCCTAAAAACTCCTCGAATATTAAATAAATATGGAAGCCGTACTCTTGAATATCTAATACCAGTGATTTTCAATAAAGTCAATAAAAACATAAAATTTGAAAAAAATGAGAGACTATATCCTAAAATGATAAAACTATGGTTAATGAACGAAAACTCCATGTATCTTTGAATATCTTAATATAGCTGCCTACATATCTTGTTATTAGGCAGGTGTATTGAAATATCTTATATATTTATAGATGTAAGTTAAATCATCTAATATTATGTGATCTATTATAATGTTTCCTTAAAACTATAAATGTATTTACAAATATTTTCTTAGATATTATATTAAGAATGTTTAAATTGTTAGAACCTGCAGACAAGCTGCCATATGACAGCTTTGTGGGTCTACTCAAATTGTTGTACAAAATGTATTTTTTTTATTTAATAAATAAAAAAAAATAAAAAAGTCACACATTGATTGTTCAGTTGATTACTAAGACATCTCCAAATACTACCAAGTTTTGAGATAATGATAAACCAAAATTCGAATCCTTACCATAAATCAAATATTATTTACGGGTGTTTGTGTTTTAGATGTTAAATATGCTATTATATTATAACTGGGAGGCATTACGGTGGGGTACATTAGCTTTTCATTGTAGCCCAGTCAATGAACGCATTGAACTGGAACAAATTCGGGGAGAGCTGATTTTTTGCAAGTGAACAGTACTTTTTACAGAGAGTATTTTCAGAAAAGTCCCCACCCCTCCCCCGCTTGCTTCCCCCGCTGCACCCCCCCAAACTTTGAAATTGTAGAGTTCTACAAAATCCATTATATCTCCTAAACTATAACACATATCTGAAAAAATTACACCGTTATACTTTTAAGAAAGCTGTCTAGAAAAAAGATTTAAAGTTTTTTTTGTTATCTGCTACGGTTTGGCAAATAATAATGAAATTGTCGCCAAAAAAAATTTTTTTTTCGTAAAATTTTGATTTAAGGGTGAATATTTTTTTTGTCTGAGGAATCACGCAAAAATGTTTCAAACAAACTATTTGCCAAATTTAATAAGATTTAAAACGACATATAACATTGTTTACCTTTATTTTTAATACTGGTCAAATTTCGACTCAATCGCAGGGCGACACGGAGTGCAGGCTATGAGGCTTGGCAGTTGAGCCGGTCCCGCAGTGGTGCAGGTGACCGATTTGTGTTTAGGTAGCACTATTTATAGTTTTAAATTAAAACACTGAGTACTTTTTCATTGGTTTATGATATTAAAACACTTTTAACATTAAAAAGTATTTGCAATAAGAGAATGTAAAGAATTATATTACAAAAATTATAGGGTAGGTTTTAGGGGACTATTATTATTATTCACTGGGCATCACAGTCGTCATCAAATATTTCATCAGTATTTTTAGATGTGTTACTGCAGGAGAGTCCATTGCATTGGCCACACATATCAGAACACTCTAGTCCTGCCCTCCAACAGCTGCACCACTTTCCGCACGTGGTTTTACAGTTACAAGAAATCAGCATGAGAAGTTCATTTGGAGCCGCGGGACATGTCATTGGAATAGGTGTTAACTTATATTCTCTT
Source organism: Limnephilus lunatus (assembly GCA_917563855.2). Classification (NCBI taxonomy): domain Eukaryota; kingdom Metazoa; phylum Arthropoda; class Insecta; order Trichoptera; family Limnephilidae; genus Limnephilus; species Limnephilus lunatus. Next base: position 23,130,090 of record OU830595.1, on the reverse strand, counting down.
CTTCGCCATCCCCACTCATTAGACGATAGTTCATTTCCTAGCCATGTTTGAATTTGGAGGTACGTCCTAAGGAGATGCTGGCGGGCTGCGTTCTTTGTTGGTGGAAGTCTTGCCAAATCAAACTTAGATTTAAGAGACATCTTGGCATTTAAATGCTTAAACTTAAAATATCCAGCCTCATCAAGATTCTTGTATTTTGCCAATCCGTACAAACTTAAAAGAAAGCGTTCACCATTTTGGAAGAGCAGGTCCTTTTCCATGTGGGGCTGAATGAAATTCTTAGCCGCATCTTTCAAATCTGTCGGTGTAGTTATTAGACTTACAGCCTTCATTTTTCCGATACCATACAAAGCAGAGGTTGTGTCACATCCTGTGACAGCATGAGCAAATAATATGAGTTTCCTTTGATTATCATACATATGTACAAGAAACTGAACAGAATACACTGTACTGGTGTAAGTAGAAGTGGCTATTGGTTTCCAAAAAAACAGCTTGTTTTCCGTTGGAGGGGCCAAAGCTACTAGCAATACTAATAAATCTGTGTCTGTTCCAACAACCACCACAGTGCTACCAAGCTCTATAGACTTAATCGCTTGACCCACTATCTCCGTATCAGCATCATCGTTTGATGTTATTGTCTGTATATTTGCAGCATGACACTTAATTTTAACAGCTTCTATTAACCTCTTTTTATTTTGAGAATTGGCGAGAAATTCTACCTGAGGTGTTGTACAGACAGTATCATCAGAAAATATAATTTCACTTGATGTTCTTTTTGCAGCTCTTCTTGACTGCTCCTGATGTTTTGTTGTAGCGTTCTCGGGATAACCATCAAAAACTATTATTACATTTGCACCATACTTTTTAGATACATAATTAACATATCTTTCGGTAATATCATGGAAAGTAGAGACTTTAGGCCACACATGTAATGGGTATCCACCATCAAGAATAAACGCAGCTTCATCCTTTGTGAAATTGATATCAACGATACCATCGTCAAATGCTTTTACAATGGAGGCTTTCTTACATTTCTTTAAAGAAACATCAAATAAAGGTGGATGTTAGTATAGTTAATAGTTCAAACTCAAAGTAGGATTTGAGCTTTGCACGACTGTCACATACGCATAATATTCTATTGAATATCTGCTGAGGGTTGATTACAGCTTGTTTGTTTCTAATTCTGACAGACTTATTACTGGCTTGAGTAACAACCATATCCGATCTGTGTAGCTTTAGTTCAGAAAAACTTTGCCCTGTCATTTTCTTCATAACTTTGAAACCTATCTCGTAGGCATCGTCACATGTTACGGTTGAGTGTGATACTAATCCCGAAGAAATGCAAATTAATTCACCAGACTTTTGAGCAAAAGGGTTGTGTTGGTTTAACCAGTTTACAAATTTTGATAAGTCTTGGTTGTCCCGTAGCTGGCGGCTCTCCCTAAGCTCAACATTCTGCTCACTTGTCTTGTAGCTTAAACTCAAGAAATTATGAAATGCTAATTGTATGAACGTGTCATCTTTGATTGTAGGAGGCCCAACTCTTATTAGAAATCTTTGGTATCTGTCACCTTCGTGATAAGATGAACAAATGCCCAATGACGACAACACTTTTATCAAATGTTTAGATTCATACATTCTTTGTAGATATAAACACAAACTTGTTTGTATTGATGATAAAAAAAGACCTAGGCCTTGCAGATGCTACATATTATGGCGTGGTTAATTACTAAACGTCTTCTCATAATATCAGGTCCATTATCGTTCAATCTCTTCTTTGAAACAGGTGACGTGAACAGATTCAGAGTTTCAGGAACTAAATCATCACCCCCACGACTAATTTCTGGAATATTAGGATAGCTTTCACAATCATATGGCATTTTTTTAATATCTTCTCTGATTATTTCTGCGGCAGCACGTACAATTCTTAAAAGTTCCAGATTTACATTATTTTCTTTATTTCTGTACCAGTCATCTAGAATCTTATAAGTAGAGTGAGACATGCATATGACAGTCTTTCTGCCAAAAATATACGTATATATCCGTTCTTGAAAATAGTCAATAAGTTGTTTTTTCAGAAATTTATCTGAGTACGGAAGATCAGTGCCACAAAGGTCTATTACTATTTCCCTTAATTTCTCTAATGTAAACTGACATTCTTCAGAATTTTCTAAAAAATTAGAGAATTTAAGAAATTTTTTGCTGAATCTTCATCTTTAGGTCTTCCTACATACTGATTTGATTTACTTTTACAGAACTTCTTGTAGCAACTGCCGTGATAGCGAGCTTCTGCAGCGACCAAATCAAACACACTTAACAGTTTAGATTTAACTTTTGCACCCCATTTATCATCTCTTATATTGCAAGCATTAATCAATGTTTCTCTTATTTCCAGTGTTAACACCAAATGTATTTTTTCCGGATATTTTTGAGGTAGTTTGACTTAAAACTGGATTTTGTCACAAATAATACAGTTCTCCAAGAAATTAAACGTGTTTCTAAATGCCTTAGGAATGGTTGAGATGTACTGGTCGATGGGCTACACTTAACATTTGTAAAACTGTACTTTTTTCTACGATCTATATGCACGGTTACGCTATCCAAACGGGTTAATTTTTCATGATTATTGTCATTTCTTTCAATACTAGCGTTAATTAGCATTTGTAACCCTTTCGTTTCTTTAAAAACATTTTCAGTAAGGTCTTTTTTGCATAAAATACACCATAGGTTCACTTCAGACATTTTCAGATTGAAAATTTCTTGTTAAATAATTGTTTCTCAATATTTTTACCTGATGAAGGTGGTAAAACGCAAAAAAAAACTTGATTAACTGAACGCTTGGCACAACAACGTCAAAACATAATGCACAAAACTGACACACACCTCAACCTTAAGACATTGGAGATCAAACTGGTAAAAAAATATGCAGCGATGCGACGCAACAAGGGCGTCGAACATAACATGTCGCGACGCGCGACGTGTCGCTTGGCTTCACGCACGCCATTGCGTTCATCCACTTTTTTCAATAGAAATTAAGAATATAAGTAAATACTGTTATACATGGTTTTAAAGCTTAATAAATTTGACAAATGATTTGTTTCAAGTATTTTTTAATATTCTCTCAGACAAAAAAAATATTCAACTTCAAAAAAAAATTTTGCAAAAAAAAAATTTTTTTAACAACAATCTCATTATTATTGACCAAACCAAAGCAGATAATAAAAAAAGTTAACATATTATTTTTAGGAAATTTTATAAGAATTTCAGTGATGACATTTTTTTTCTGATATATGTTTTAGTTTATGAGATATAATCACTTTAGTAGAACCCCACATTTTAATGTTTGGGAGGGCACAGGGGGGGGAACAAGCGGGGGAGAAGTGGGGACTTTTTGTTAAAATACTCCCCAGAGTATGTACTACTAACCTGCAAAAATTCAGCTATCCCCTAATTTGTTCCAGTTAGGGCCTGTTTTTTGTCTAGATTGACTGGGCTATTGGCTTCGATGCCCTGAAAGAATAGAGTTCAAGATCTGTTTAATGACCTTCAAAGCATTGCAAGGAATGGCACCAGCCTATATATCGGAACTATGTGTCCGACAAAACTTAAGCGACAGACAGCTTACTCTAAGGTCAGCAGATCTTGATGTTAATAATCGTTTAATCGAACTTTCTAGGTCAAATCGAGCCGTTTACTATGATCGATCTTTTCGTGTAACTGGCCCGCTCATTTGGAACAAACTTCCCTCAGCTCTTACTAATATCCAGAACTTGGCTGAATTCAAAGGGGCCTTATTTAAAAAATCATACCTTTTATGAATTTTAACTCCTTTTCAATACACTATAATAAGCCATGTTCCTCAAGTTTCCGGTAATTGTTTGGTTTCGATTACCTCCTCAGTATAGTTTTATATGCACTCCGAATTTGTATTATTTCTAAACTTAAACTACCTCCTGTTCTATATTATATTTTAGTTTTAATGATTCTTGTTGAATGGCACCGTTATGGTTATCATTATCTAATGTCCTGTGACAAAACAGCACTCACAATTTTTGTTAATATTGTTCTTTTGGAATTGTATGTAATGTATGTATTGTAAAACTATATATACTGTAAATTCTTTGTTTTACATTATTTAATCAATCTTTGTTAGGACTCGTAAGAACACTATATTTAAGTTTATTATAATTAAGCGCACTTGAAGTGAAATATCACAAAACTGCGCTATATAAATTCTATGTTATTATTATTATTGTGATTTTAAAATATATTACTAGTGACCCAGAAAACATCAACATTTTGTTTAATTCACTACAAGTTTTAGTGCATTATAATATATGTTGGTGATGTTTATGAGTAATCTGAGTATTGTACCAAATAGAGGGTACATGCCTACATGTAACTGCATATTCAACACAAATAGCAACATAACTAAATAACTTTCACACAGTTTCTCCGCAGGGGTATGATGGAACGCCAAACAATTCGGTCTTAGCACACAATCCTTTCTTCATTTACAATCATACATTATCCCATACATATAAGAGTTACTCGATCTCCAGACATATTTTATATTCCTAAGAGCAATGCTAATTATCTTCAAAATGTGTTTATAAGAAGAAGCTGTAGCACCTTCAATAGATTATGCACAGACGTTGACGTGTTTAACACGAACCTTGCTAACTTCATAAAATTCGTAAAAAGTAATATTCAATGGAAAGCTAAATGTTTCATTAATTCGTTATCTTTCTTTTTCATTTTTCATTTTCATTTTTATTTTATTTCAGCAGTTTGCATTAAATAACCTCTTCAAAAATGTTACAGTATATATTGCCCTTGAAAATACATGTTTTGTAGATTTAAGTGAGCAGATGCACTTTTTCAGAACTGTTTATATTACATACGTAGGTATATTGTTTTGTTTGTTATTCTTTTTATTACTCAAATTTTTATGTCGTTATTTTATTGGTCAATGATATGATTATCTCTAACACTGTTATATATGTACTTGTAATGACTGTTTATAACGCTAACTAATAAAATAAAATAAAATAAAATATCATTCTAATAGGTACTTGAAATGGTACGAATCAAGTATTTGATTCGCTTGATCGTGCCATGTTTTCTTCTTTGAGAACATTAACTCCACCGGAGGCCCTGTGGAAAATAATTCCCATTAGGGCCAATGTCTTATTTGGGGACGCTGTGCGGGAGGTCTTTTTGAGGAAATGGAGGAGTGAACCTGGGCCTTGAAGAGAGTGGTCCCACAGCCGAGCTGTTAAACTCAAGAACCAGTCGTAGAAATGACCCGTTCTGATGTGACAATAATTGGGGATTTTTTATACGATGGCTCCACACCCTGAGGCCCTGAGGAAATATTTTCCCTCAGTGTCTATGTATCATTGGGGATGCTGTAAGGATAAAGTATTTAGGGATGGGTAGGAATCTAATGGTCAGTGAGTCCAGGAGTGGCGAACGTATGAATCCATCTCTCCCACTGCAGTGCAAGGCGATGTTCCAAAAGATTTCTACTTGAGAGGTCACAAGGTCTACCTCGACCAGTCTCCCCCGTAGGCAGACACATCCGCCGACAGGACCCGGACAAACCTCACCCCATGAAACTGGGCACCATGCTAAGTCACAAAACATAGCGAAAAACTTGAGGGGACTAGCAGAGGTGTTGGTTATCCAATACGACAAAACGCAGCCTGGTTTGCTCTTACAAAAGTAACTGCCTATTATTCCCACATTCTATTTTAAAACAATTTTGACGTCCCAAAAAAATCTAAATTATAAGAAACAAAAAAAACTAACATTACAAAAGCGTCCGATTACCTAATTAGTGTAGCTTCTCCGTATGTGGAACCCCTGGGTAGGTACTGGGTACTGGGTAGGAAAAAGGTAGCGTCTTTAAAATGATTTATTGCCCGTTTTTTTGTAACGCCCGTCACAGTGAAACTAATCACTCAATTTGGGTCTTCGGACAAAAGATGAATGGATTTAACAGTGAGGCTCATAGGCAGAGGAATGTAAGTTTAAAAAGACAAAAATAATAATTATAAGGCTTGAATTATTTCGTAAATTTACGCTTTCTTACATTAGCTCCACACAGGAGGCTCGGGATGCTGTGTGGAGGGTATTTTTAGAAAAGGAAGGAGATAAAGTTCTGGGAAGGAAAAAGTTTAAGGGGTGGGTAGGAATCTGGGAGTCAGTTTGTCCAAGAGTGACGGATGTATTAATCAATCCTTCCCACAGCAGTGCAAGGCGATGATCCGAGAGATTCTTGCTGGAGAGGTCAAAAACTTCAACCAGTCTCTCCTGATCCGGCCTACCACGATGTCGGTGAGTGGACGCATTCGCCGATAAGACCCGAACAAACCTCCTTTTCCTGTATTCATATTCATCCTAATTTGATAATTTGACTGTCCTAAAACGGGAATCCTCCTAGTTGGGCAGTCAAAACATTTCTTAAATAATGTATAATAAATATATAATCTTTTACTAAATAAAAAAAATAATAATAATAAAATAATGAAATTACTAATGCTTTCTCTTACAGCACGCAGGAATTACACTTTTTTTTATTTTATCTGTAAATTTTTCTGGGTCGTGTTTCGTTTAGATTTATTAGTGTTATCTTATTCTTCAATAAATAAATAATATTTTAAATTCATTGTTTTAAAGCAGTAATATAAAACAATTTTCGTTTTTAAACATATACCCATCTTCTCGTCAGTCCCATCATTGTATATTTTAAATTAACATACCATCTAGAATCTACACCATAAACAAACTATGTACGGGGAATTCTGTACAAGTCGTAAAAATTAATGACTTAAGTTTGAATTTTTTCGATTTGTTTTTATTTCGTAACAAAGCGGTAACTACCCACAAAACATCCTACATTTTTATTATTTTTAACATAAGCTCCACACAGGAGTCTCTCAGAATAAAAATTCCTCAGGGCCTATGTCATTTTAGGAATGCTGTGTGGAGGGTCTTTTTAAGGGAAGTGAAGGAGAGGAATTTCTGTGAAGGAAAAGGGTATGAGGAGTGTGTAATCTGTGGGTCAGTGTGTCCAGGAGTGACGGACGTATGACTTAATATGAGGGAATAACCAGACAAAACCGGAAATATGTCATTTTTAAATCAAAAAATTAAATCTGTTTTCCACAAAAAATTATAAATTGATTTCGAAAGACTGTTATTTTACCTAGTAAAGCTGTATTAAAAATTTTGGAAAATATGTTTAGTTTTAGTACAATGAGATTTTACCCTAGGTCGTTGGCAAATTTATTAAATTTTTAAACAAAATTTTGTATTATACAATACACATTTCAAATCATATAAACATGCAGTAAAATAAATCAATTAATTATCTAGGAAAGCTATGTTTCAGAATTTTAATTTTAGTATAAATAAAATCATTGAAAAAAAGATCCGCACACATGTGTTTTGTGACGAAAATACTTCAGTTTGTCTATTTATTTACGGTCTTATAAACTAATATATTAAACAAAATAAATACATTCTTATTTTGCTTAGACATAATTGAAAAATTATAAATACTTAAGATCAAAAAAAAATTACAAAAAGTACATAATTTTAATAGTTTTATCATCACGCCTTTCAGCATTTTTGAATGAAGCCATAAATTAAAAGAATTTTGAATGAAATAAAATCGATATTGAGTTATTATTTTAAAAAGCTGCTACGGAGAATAATTAATCTTTCTCTTTGGAACCGCCCTGGACGATCGTAAGAACATCTTTCGACGAAATATGAATTCTCGGCCACTGGCTGGTTAGTTAGAGAAAGTGGAGAGATGAAAGGTTTTCCTCAACCAGTCTCCCCCGATCCGGCCCGCCATTCAGTAAGTGGACAAACTTACCCCGAGCCAACATCTAGACAAACCTCACCTCATGAAGCCGGGCACTCCTGCTAAGTGAACAAACGTAGCAAACCACTAGTGGTGACTTATGGCAGGAGTTTTGGTTATCCAATTAATGGTTCCCGGGGCGGCGGTAGCCATACCCGCCTCCAAAATTGAGACGTTTTTTTTATATTAGTGATCGACGAACCGGTGGATGCAATCTGTTATCCATAAGTTGTTATGTTTGTCTAGTAGGATGTGGAACGATTTACCGGCCTCTGTGTTTCCTCCCTCCTACAACATGGGTCTCTTCAAGACCCATGTTCACTCCTTCCTTTCCTCAAAAAGACCGTCCACACAGCATCCTCAAAGATGACATAGGCCCTGAGGGAAATTATTTTCCTCAGGGCCTCCTGTGTAAAGTTAATATAAAAAAATATAAAAATAAAAGTCTGTAGTTAGAATTAAGATAGAGATTTATAGAAATAACAGGTAAGTTAATGCAATGACTGATTAAAAAAATTAGAAAATATTCAATCAATCATCTATTTATATGTATAAAAATATGTTTGTTGTCTTGCTTGCAAACATGTATGTACATGTGCATCTACGTTTGTATGTATTCCCATATTATGTATCAGAAATGTTTGAAGCTTTCAAAATATCTTTTTTCCACTCTTGCGAAGGTTTCTGGTTATTACAACCACATGACAATACATCTGAAAAGTTTTTCAATCGTTACTAAAACTCTTACGAAACTTTCAAAAATGTCACAAGTTGGGAATGATATTTTGTTAACCATCAATTGTGAAATCGAAATAAAATTTTAGAATCAACTCTTTAAATTAATGAATTTAATTGAAGTACTCATCTATGGTACTAACCAAAATCGAATACTTTGAATCTAATCAAGATTATAGGTATTTAATACGTCAGGTACCAAATTTGATTGATTCTTAACATATAACGACAGCCGGCGTAGTCCAGCGGTAAGTCTCTTGACTCGCAATCCGAAGGTCGCAGGGTCGAATCCCGGCGTTGCAAATAAATTTTATTTGATTAATTTGTGTTATTTCACAATTTATTCATTTAAAATAATAAATAGTATATTTGCGGCACGTTCCAGAGTGGAAGATAGTCTCAGTATCGCGCTGGTGTAAGACCACCATTCAGAATTGAAACGTTGCTTGAAATGGCTTTAGCCATATTTGGTGTCCAGATGTGAATAGCCAGGTACTTTCCCACCTTGCTCTTCCCTATCTCCTCCCCCTCCCCACTACCTTCAGCCTCACAATATACCTCAATTGGGGAAACCATATTCCCACTGGCTCCAGGCAAGAGCAGTTGGGACTCTTGTGCGGTATTCTATTAAACGCGGGAGAGGAAGAGGACACGGGAGGGGAAGGGGAGGGGAAGGGAAACTATTTTATCATTTAACTGTTTTGAAAATACCCAAAATATTGTAAACACGCGGCACAAAACCAAAGAACTCATACAAACACCTAAAACAAACACAACATTTGGTCAAAGAAATTTCAAATACATTGCGTCTAAAATATACAATAACCTACCTGACAAAACAAGACAATCGAATAATATTAACAAATGCAAAATTCTGATAAAAAAATGGATCATCGAAAAAGGTCGTGCAATAATTAGTCACCTCACCCAAATATAATCCTCTTATCCCATTATTGTTACCACTACCTACCAACCTGTATTTTTTTGTCAAATATTTTTACTTTATTGAAAAATGTATTTTATTTTATACTTAAAAAATATTTGTAAACTAGTCTGTCTCGACACAGGATTTCCTAGTGAGACAGCCAAGGCCAAAAAAAATGTTAACTTCTTTTTATACATATAGATGCATAAATAAATAAATAAATAAACTAGTATTGCAACGCATGCCGGGAACTTGCTAGTATTATATATTTGTACAGTGCCGTTTAGGTGATTTTTCACAAAACCGACGCTATAAAAAAAAATCCAAATATTATTATTATTATTACCTATACAGTGCTTTAGGCATGTGTAGCAAGAAAAATGACCGAAGTAGATTTAGACCATCACTTACTTTCTAAAACACGCCCTCAAAATCAAGATTGATAGAAAACGTACTTCGCCTTGCCACTCCAAAAGACGTCTATTTGTGTTTATTAAGGGTCTATTTTTTATAATCTCAGTCCAGAAGAAGAAGATGATCAAAAAAGAAAGAAGAGTTCTAAAGAAACCGGGGTCTGTCCATTGGGATCGACCGGACTAGATGGGACTTTCTTTGGGATAGGCGTTGATAAGCCATGTTATGCATTTCGTCCATCTGTAAATTTATGTGTACGTCCCATCTCCGTTTCAAGATGGTGGCCGTTTTAATCAGTAAAAAGAAGTTCAGAGAACATTTTTTTTTTAATTTTTTCAAAATTCGCATTTTTGAAGTTCTACATTCATACCATAACGATTTTTGAAGTAAAACTTCTTTACGCACGCTCGACTTGGGGGGTAAGCTGGTGAATGCATTACGAAAAGTGTGATGTGCGTTACGATAAGTGTGATGCGAACGGTAATTGATCGAACGGTGATCGATGGCGAGGCCAACGGTCGGGCCTTAACGCAAGCTTGACATGGGGAGTGATAAGGATAAGGATAGTCACCCCAAGGTCATAGGTCGCCCCAAGGTCATAGATCACCCCAAGGTCGTAGGTCACCCCAAAGCGTAGGTCACCCCAATGTCGTAGGTCACCCCAAGGTCGTAGGTCATACATAAATATATATATTTTTAAATTTTCAATAGTGTTTTTTTCTTGTTCAAACGTACCTTGTAAAAACTGTATACAACTAATATATTTTTATTAATAAATAATAAAAAAACCTTTAAAAGTAACAAAAAATTCGTGAAAGAAAATAAATTTCATCTTTGACAAAAACCTTTGAAAAAAAACTCGGCTGGACCAGCGCTTAAGACAGGACCAATCTATTTAGTTTTATTACGATGTTTAATATTAATTAATTATTGAAGAGATTTACATTTCTGGCATCCGTCCGTCCGCCTTTATACAAAAAGATAACATTAAAAGATGAAAAGACCAAAAGATGAAAATCTCAAATATGCCCAAATCATTATCATTTTCATTATTATTATTATTATTTGACTTTGAATTATATTCTTCAAAGAATAAATAACATTAATTTTGAGTGTTAAAACGAAAGCAAGATAAATAACGAAATTATGTAAAGGAATATTTGATATTTTACTTTTCAGTTTTTAGATACTCTCAGTATTGCCCTGGTGAGAGGGCTTTGAAAAAACATTAAAATTTATTTGAAAAAATTAAAACATAGTTCATTACCATTATTCCACACCATCTGAGGGTCCCTTTCTTAATCTTAATCATTACGCTTACATCCGCCTTACATTCTTTGCGGATATCCACACGATCATACTTGGTTTTACCACACATTCACCTCAGGGATCTCATTTTTTTCATCCTTTTTCTGCCCGTTCCATGCCTCACTGTCATACATTAAGATAGGTACCAGGACTCCATTGTGGACTGCTAGCTACGCTTCTTTTGAAAGTTTTTTTATTAGGGCCAACGGCATTCAGTCCTCCATTAATGAAGTTACCTGCATTTACCCTTCTTTCAACATTATCTCTATCAGCCTTCCCATCTCTTGTAAACATACTACCCAGATACACGCACTCATCCACCTGCTCCAAGTATTCATCATTCACAACTATATCGCACACTGTTTTCGTACTCTCTCTTCCAAACACCATCCATAACTTTAGATTTACTTACGTTCATCATTAACTCATTATTCATACATACATACTTGGTTCATCCTACACAGAAGAGACCGCAGATATTTTATACTGTTAGAAATCAGCACTGCATCATCAGCATCCAATAGGCAACATACTTTCAGATTTCGCGCCCAATCCCATTTCTTTTAATTCTTGCATAAAATTATTACGCTTATATTTTTTATAAAATATTTAACCATTTTATTTTAATTCTACTCAAGCGCTGGGAAAAGATTCAATTAACACGAAGAATTTTTTTTAATTATTTATAATGTAAACCGATTCGTTGTAAAGATTAATCGAAAATAGTATTGTGTACTTGATAAAAATTGTAAAATCTTCCAGAACAACATTCGACTTATTTATTTCAACGGAAGGCATCAAGTGAACTCTATATTATATTTTTTCAACACAAACCCAGCCCATTTCCAGTTCGCTAAAAAGAAAAAAAGCAAATTCAATTACTCGAAACAAAATTTTAATGATAGGTGATGCTCTCGGATCGTTCGCTAATTTCAAAATAAAAAAGGCCTTAAAAACTCCCAAAGGGGCTACAGTCAGTCGCTGTTAACTGGCATTCCAATTATATTGTTATTTCGCGGTTTAACCGGCAATAAACCTACGTTCCTTATCACAATAATGCTGCAGCTCTTTTAAAAGATGAGATACACAATGTACGTAGGTCTCCGAAGGAAAAAAGTAATCATTTTCATGCATCTCTCTCACACACCGTACCGTGACGTCTCCGTAGACCTCTACAAATTGACGGTAATTTTAAAAATATAGAATATGGTTACAAGGATAATATTGAGGGTGAGCGAATTCCACAAATTAAAAAAGTCAAATGTCAATGCGCTGTTAGTTTTGCTTTTGTTATTTAACGTATAATGCTGCAGCTCTTTCTTACACACTAAATAACAACAGTGGAAAATGATACAAATGGTGAACGTATGTCTGCAACCCCCCAAAGGAAACATTCAATCATTATCATACATCTCCCTCAAACGTATAAACAATTCCTATAGCTGAGCCGTAATAAGATACGCAAAGGAATACCTACCTATAAATGCCTAGGATTTCTTTGTGTTCGAATAATGAATTGCTTTTCAAATGTCATTCTTCGATGTGTTGTCATGGTGACAAAACATTGTTGTTTTTGACTAGCTATGTGGGAAACACAAAAGTAATCAAAATATGAGAAAAATAAGTTTATAAGTGTTAAAGTGGTATAATTTTTTTAATATCGACAAACAAACTTCAAAAGTAGTTTCTTTGTTAAAAGAGCAACACATGATTTGTTTTGTCATTACAAATAAAAAATACAACAAATGGACAAATTGTCTTATAAATATATATGTTTCCTCTAACCTTGGAGGAATCAGTCACACGGATTTTGTGTACCTACACATGTACACGTCCCGGTAGCCGCAACAGAACCCAGTACCCAGTCCTCGCCAAAGAACTCGGACCCGGGACCTGCTCATAGAACTCGACTTAAGTTTTTAATTATGTTATAAATCGGTAAAAAATCGGATTGCGGTGTATGAAGAGTTTGTAAGACGTACCCAGAGTTATAACCGAAACAAAACCAATTCGTCTCTTTTAACAGTGACGCCACTGTAAATTATTAAAATTCGCATTTAATCCATATCATGAAAAACGGCCTTTTAATAAGACAGTATAAAGTGTTAACGGTATAAGCCCGAAGCTGCGAATTAAGAGTTATGGGCGGTCTATCCGCTCCAATTACCGACTTCACCAAACCAACATCTGGTTTAGCTGATATTAGAAGAAATTGGAACACCTGTTGAGTTTTATTCAAAACTTGATATCAGTTTATTGATGGCACTGTATTTTATTTTTTTATGTGATACCGAAATTTTAGATGTCTGGAACTAATGGAACTATGGCATAGATAATCTTTTGGGAAAATGTCTGTTTAATTAGATAGTATTTATGGTCATTCAATGTTAATTTTTTTTTTCATGTCATGTTTGGGGATGCTTGTGGGTCTTTTTAGGGAAAGGAAAGAGAATGAAAATTAAAAATCTGAGGATCAATGCATATGACGAATGTATGAATCCATATAATTTTGGAAGCGGGTACGGGTATCGCCACCCCGGGAACCATTGGATAACCAACACCTCCGCCATAGGTCATACCATGTGGCTCGCTTCGTTTGATGACTTAGCAGGACTGCCTGGGTTTATGGGGTGAGGTTTGTCCCGGTATTGGCGGTGCATGCATCTGCCCACCTGCTGCATGGCAGGCCGGAAAGAAAGACAAAGGTTGAGGGATTCCCTTAGACTTCTCCAGTCGTACTCTCTCGACCCATTGCCTTGCACCGCAATTAGACGGATGGATTCATACATCCATCACTCCTGGACCTACAGACCCTCAAAATTATTTTCCTCAGGGCCTCCAATAAAAAAATCCCTTCCACTGTATAAGGTCGTACGTCGAAAGAGTCCGGCTGGAGACGTCAGAAAGTCTCAACCCTCAACCAGTCTCTCCCGATCCGGCCTGCCACGCATTTGGTGGACGCATCTGCGGTAAAGATCCGGGCAAACCTGAGCCCATGAACCCGGGAACCCCTGCTAACTCACTATTAAAGAATTTACTAACCCTACATAAAACGCCCAGACTCACTCAGACTTAAGCCTCGATTACATTGAGCGGGTTTACAAGCTTAGCCGGTAAGTTTAAAAGCGGATGAATCGGCGAGTGAGATTGCATGATGACACGCAAAACTATCTACTCGCTCAGTAGCGACAGTAGCAGCTAAAATAATGACTTCCGCGCGAACCAATTCTGTCAACATTTTGTAGAAAACTTGAGCTCGCAGCTAGCGCAATACTCTAGCACTAGCCAGTAGCGAGAATCACGTCTCCTGAGCGAACTAATTCTGAGAGTTACGAAATCAGCCATTGGTGAGCCACCATCTTGAGGCAAACGCTAGCCAGTAGCGAGTAAAGTTGACCACCTTTCAACTTTTTTCGTATATTGTCCACAATCTGCTAGTAATACGATTACACTGAGGGAGTTTACTAACATACCCATGTGATCACGAGTATCCAGCTTTTACTATGAGTGTCCGAACACCATGTACATTACTTTTTTATACTGTAGAAAAACATGTCTCAATTTTCGTCAAGTCGAGTTACATCCTCGTGATTTTTCACGAGTAACAAAATAATAATCCAAAATCCTGGCTTATAAATCGGTTGAAATCTCTCATGGTACTTTGTCGCTTGAAATTACATCGAAATGGACCATATTTCTATTTTGATCGGCAATTTGACCGCTCGCCGGACCGCCCGCGGCCGTCAATCAAAATTTATTAGCCCGTCAATCACTCCATATTATTATTTGACCGCCGCAGGCAAATTGCCGTGTCAAAACGACTACGTCAACGCGCCACTGCTAATAAAATCAAATAAAAAGAAATTACCACACCGAAATATCTTAGTGTAATAAATTAAATAACGAACTAACTAACCATCACGCCGTTTCTTCGCAGGGTTAGGCAGAAAGAACGGACCGCGAAACAACTCGGTCTTGGCACACACTCCTTGCCTCATTCATATTCATACATCGTCTCATATATGCACTTCTATTTATTATTATTACTAGCTGGTTCCCGGCATGCGTTGCTATAATAATTATAATAATGATTTATTTTCTTCCTTTCTTTACAAACATCTAGAGATAATGATATCCTCACTGGGATCTCCAGTACTGAGGATTTCATTTACATATTATAATTTAATTATATGAAACTAATATGAATTAGTTATAAACATATATCATGTAGTATTTTTTTTTTAAATAATTATAAAGTAAATAAATCCATCCCCGCATCCCCTAGCCTCCCGCGTTCCCTTCCACTTTCCCTGCCCACCCTCTCCATTCTCCGCTCCCCAGTCCCGGAAACCCCCGCCCGCGGTCCATATATTCAGTCCCAGTACATTCAGTTTTCAAAAACAACTCGCGTACAACTTACTACAATTTTTTTATTCAAATTTTCATTTTTCGTATATTACAAATATTCATTTTTGAATATTATATTACATAATATTATATTAATATGTTATACACTATATAAAGAGGAAAGATTTGATTGTTTGTTTGCATTGAATAGGCTCCGAAACTAATTAACCAATTTCAAAAAAATTCTTTCACTAATAGAAAGCTACATTATCAGCGAGTAACATAGGCGATATATAGTGGTAAGCTCTGGTGTTATGAGATTTGTATAAATAAAATGTGTGTATTTCATGTATTTTAACGGCAGGGAGGAAAGGTAGTGGGAAGGTGGGATTCGTCGTGAGGGCAGAGACGAGTGAGGGGAAAGGCGGGGAAGGTGGAAGTAAACGGGGACACACGGGAAAGGACGTGAAAATTTCTTTGAATGGCATTGCAACGCATGCCGGGTACCAGCTAGTATATTATAAGAACAATCATTCAAATTTGGTACCAAACATAGGTTCCTATTTAAAATATTGTAATTTAAAAAATCCATTGACAATTCTTTTAATACAAAAAAAACAGCTGCCTGATAAATTCAATTTCATCAAACGAACTGTAAAAAAACACGAACTGTCAAACGTGCGAAGTTAAAATAGTCTGTTAAGTTTTTTGAAATTATTCAATTTTCTGCTTAATTTTATTAATTTGTCTTTCCGTAAGAACCTTCTACAAAGAATTAGAAAACTTATTAAAAAAATTAATGAAATAGGTAAGGTCGTTCTGAAGTTATGGTGTGACCAAGGGAAACAGGGATTCATTTTTATATATTATACAGAAATCAACAAAGTAAAATCCGCGCGGCTTTTCAAAATACGCCCGACGTTCAACAGGACCAAAAGCTTCAAGCCAAAAGCTTCTAGCCAAATTTCGCACAAGAACGCAGAAACCCAAAATATATAGCATTAGGAACCGTCGACGTTTCGTGTTATTCTGTTGTCTAGGGGGGGGAGGGGGGTGGCTGCCTATCCCGGCGGGGACATTAGTTCTCGTTACTGGGCACTTTGCGCGGGGTAAACTGCGCGTCTTGGAGCGGGGGAGCCAACGGATCCAACGTATCCGGAACGAGAGATGCTGTCTCAAATAAAACGAGAATTTTTCAAAATGGAATAAAGAGGGTCGAATTTTTGAAATCATGCGCTGAGTATTTTTATACCGAATTGAAAGCTTGTGTTAGGGATCCGTAGAAAGTGATAAAAAAGAAAAAGAAGATGACTTGAACGGGAGATAACTTGTAAATACGGAGAAATATCTACGGATGGTAAAGATTTACAATTTAGGAGGCAGATTTGGGTATCGCTGCCCCGGAATCCATTTATTGGATAACCAACACCCCTGCCACATGTCACTTCGAATGGTTCGCTAAGTTTGGCGACTTAGCAGGGGTGCCCGTGTTCATCGGGTGAGGTCTGTCTGGGTCTTGGTGGCGGAAGCATCTGCCCACCAGCTGCATGGCAGGCCGGATCGGGAGAGAGTGGTTGAGGGAGTCTCTTTCAGAACATCACCTTGCACTGCAGCGGGAGGGATGGATTCCTACGTCCGTCACTCCTGGACACGCTGACTCCCAGATTCCTACCCACCCCTCATACCCTTTTCCTTCCCAGAACTTCCTCTCCTAAAAAAATCCTCCACACAGCATCCCCAAACATGACATAGGCCCGGAGGAGACATTTTCCTCAAGGCCTCCTGTGTGGAGCTAAATTAAAAAATATATATATACATATATAAGAGCAGTTGAGACTCTTGAACAGTATTCAGATTTTAAAAAAAGAAATAACGCAGTCTATTACACACAAAAAAATTAGAAAAACTACAAAAGTCAAGAAATCGCCCTTAAATTGTTTCCAGCACCAATTGTCTAAGACATATTTAAACAAACTTTCTTTAAGTATAAAAATGTGTTAAGAAAAAAATAACAACGAATATCAAGAATTTTACAAACTAATGAGAAATGGAAACCAATTTATTGCAACTTATTTTAAAACAACTCAAATGCAAAATCATTGTTTCTTATCTATCTTGGTACGAGAGCACAACAGAATGGAGTTTGCAGGAAAAGACTTCTTCTTCTTCTTTAACACGATTTATTAAATGCAATAAAAATACAATTATTACAAAAGGGTCTATTTACCCTTTGATCGGTTGATCTCCACGATCACACCACACTGACAAATATCGAAGTCTCTACTTCGATATCTTTATCAGTTTTTTACAATACTGAACTGTAGGTACAACATGTACCTCCCAGTTCAATCTTAACAACGATACTGACGCAAAGGGCCTATTTTCCCTTTGCTCAATTGAAGATACACCTCGTGTACCTTCCAGTTCCACCGTAATAACAATACTCACGCAAAGGGCTTATTTCCCCTCTGCTCGGTTGATCTTTCCGATCACACCACACTGACAAATATCGAAGTCTCTACTTCGATATCTCTGTCAGTTTTTCCAAACTCAACTGAAGGACATCTCATGTACCTTCCAGTTCAACCGTCACAACAATACTGACTCTCTCTTGAATACGTCACCATATTTAAAGAAAAACATACAAATACAAATAATTAATATGGTACATTAACTGTGGGAACAGAATATTTCAGCGGTTCCCACAACTGGATTTTAAAATCTAGCAATAAAACAATTGCTCAAAAGTCGCCGAAAAGGGCCACCAATAAAACTAAATCTAAAACACTTAAGGACAGACAAATATTGCAAATATTACTTTAATAAAAGTTCCTCTTAGGTTGGGCCATAAAAGACCGACAGCAAAAACTTTCCCTTGGGGCTGCCATAAATAGTTTATAGGTGCTATTTGAGGGTCCTATTTGAAACGTACTAATACCTACTTAAAAATAAAACAATTTAAATATTTAACACTTTCTTCCAAATCTTTGCAAAGCAATGCATTTATATGATACCAGCCAGAATACATATTATTTCTCAAGGTTGGGACCTTACTTAAAGAAACCGTGGGATAATATTTTGTTTGCATATTTGAAAAAGAGAAACTCCGTGTAACTATAATAACATGCATTACGAACTAATTATGATTAAATAGAACAAATCGCATTCTGGAACGAACATACCCCTTCCCGTGAATTTACTTCACTAAATTGGTAAAGAATGCGATTCCAGTATCTTTAATACCGCTACCTTAGTGGCGGGTCTACGAAATGTACCATGATTTGTTTGAATGTCTACTACACGAACTTGTTTGTCGGCCCCGGGGTATACTTTAACAATAATGCCCTTTGGCCAGGTATTCCGGGGCAACGTGTTATCACATATGATAGCCACATCGCCTACTTTTATAGGTGTTACTACGTCATGCCATTTTGAACGTTTTACCAACGTAGGTAAATATTCTTTCACCCATCGTGACCAAAATTGATCGGCGAAAAATTGTGCAATACGCCACTGCTTTTTTAGGCATAAATTTCCCTGATCAAAAGCTCCCACGATTGGATTATCATACTTATAACCTAACAAGAAATGATTTGGCGTCAGGCTTTCAAAATCTTTGCTATCGAGTGAAACGTGTGTGAGCGGTCTACTATTTACAATGTTTTCGGCTTCTAAAAGCAATGTGTGCAAAGTTTCCGGACGCGGTGCTTGCTCGTGTAGTATGGCGTAAAACGTACTTTTAATAGATTTGACCAGACTTTCCCAGGAGCCTCCGTGGTGAGGAGATGCTGGAGGATTAAACTTCCAGTTTATTTTTCTTACCGACATTTCGTCATTTATTTTCTCCTGGTTTAGACGTGACAGTGAATCTGATAACACCTTATCAGCCCCTCTGAGGTTTGTTCCATTGTCACTCCAAATGGTTAGCGGGTAACCACGTCTAGCTACGAAACGTCGGATTGCGAGTATGGCAGAATCCGTAGTTAATGAATCAGCGATTTCAATGTGTACGGCTCTTGTTGACAAACACGTGAACAGGACACCATATTTTTTTTCATTTCTTCGCCCTATTGTTACTTTCAGTGGTCCAAAGTAATCCATGCCTGCATGTGTGAAATATGTTGTAACCTTTCCATAGGTAAACATCCCATAAGCGGAGCCTGTGGTTGGGCTTTCTTATTTTTACAAGTTTGACACATGTAATGTATTTTCCTAATAGACTGACGGGCATTAAGTATCCAGGAGGCCTATTCACGTTCTTTTGGACTTTGCATATGGCTAGCATTAGCCAACGACAGTCGTCGGCTGTAAGGTAAGGATTTTTTTAGACTGTAAGGTCAACCATAAACACATGTGCGACCGTCAAGCGATTCACGATCCTTACAGGCTTGGTTTCGGAGAGACCTAGTAAAAAAATCCTGAGCAAGAGTGGTTAAGAGATGTTAAGAGATTGCTTGAAAACAAAGATATATCGAATATAATCTATTGACTCAAGGTTTATAAACAAAACTTATTAAAACATTTACTTTATATTATAATGCATTTTAACCACATCTTATTTTTATTTTTAAATCATAATAAAGCCGTTTATCGAAGATTCAAGTTTTGTATGTAGGTACCCTACCTCGCTAGATAGTTAGAACTTTGTTATCAATTCACTCCGCGCCAGACTCCGCGCCATCTTGCATATTTACGACAATTCATAACAACGTCAACAACAAGCAACAAGTTTGTCTTGAGCATTCGATAATAGCGGCACAGTTACAGTTTTGTTGATATTTATGATTATTATTTATTATGATTATTATTTATCTGAAAATCCTCCATGGTAAATGATTATAGGTATATCGCACATGCTAAAGTGCATTTTATTGTATTTATCATATTTCTGACATATCGGTATTTTGGCAGGTTGCATACCTACTTTGAAACATCACAATTACGTTAATTCGAATCATTTAATAACGTTTAAAGGCGACAATTAACTCAAAAATCATGTTTACAGTCAATACTTAGGATAATATTAAATTTTCTCGTGTTAAAACCACTTAAATATGGAAAACTAAATAAAAAAACGTATCACAGTAAAACAAATCCTTTGTCAAATGACAGCCGCGGACAGCCATTGACATCTCAAAGACAGGTCCCGAGCTCTCCTTACGGTGCGTTGACCAACGCTAGCGTTATGTTTCAAAATGTAAGGAATATGCCGGTTATTGACTGTCACTGGGAGAACGAGAATCGCATTTCACGAAATATTCGAAGGTAAGGATAAATTTGAAGGCGAGGTTACTTTTGGTGTCCTTAAAAAGAACGTGAATCGCCCTCCTGTACTTTTGCCTTATTGCATTTAAAACATGCTCAACTCCACCGTGGCTAGATTTTTCGTGAAATTGGGTAATTAATAAATGCTCTAACCTATGTTTATTGTCGAGTATTATAGGAAAGACTGTACTTAATTGTACGTCCTCAATTGCTGCAATTCTACCCTGTATACGCAATATTCCATTTACATCTAAATATGCACTTAATTGTCTCAGTCTGCTATCTTTTGGCAAAATTTCCTTTTTCTTTAAAATCATAATTTCCCTACTAAAGGTTCTTTTCTGAGACTCCTTAATAAGGAATCGTTCAGCAACAATTAAATCCTCAGCGGTTAGTGAATTATTTTCTATGGGTTTGCGTCTACATTTACTGATGAATTTAAAAACGTACGCTGTAGCTCTTAACAAACGTGAATATTTCGAGAATTTATATGGGTCTATGAAACATGCCGCCGATGTTGTAATTAAAATAGCCGATGGTTTTAATTCTAATAATTCTTTATTTATATTATCGTTACGGGTTGCCACATTCTCTTGTGGCCATACTTCTGGAGGTGATTTAAGAAATTCGGGACCAGAAAACCATCGTCCCTGTAACGTTAAGTCTGTCATATTCGTATCTCTCGTGGCCTCATCTGCTATATTTTCCTTTGTGGGAAGCCACCGCCAGCATTCTGAACCAACTGTTTCTTCCAACTCGCCTAGCCTATGCGAAACAAAAGGTTTAAAGTTTCTTGAATCAGATTTTAACCAGCACATTACGGTTTTCGAGTCTGTCCAAAAATGTTTCGAGTTAAAGGTGAGCGTATGTTCACTTATAATACTTTTATATAATCTACTTCCCAAAAGGGCCGCTTGCAATTCTAAGCGGGGAATTGACATCGGCTTGATTGGGGCTACACGGGTTTTGCTAGCAATGAAATTTACGAAAACCTGACCACTAGAGTTTTTAACACGACTATAAGCTACACAACACATCGCCTTTTCGCTTGCATCACAGAAAATGTGAAGTTGCCTTTCTACAGCGTTTACATCTATATCCTTACATAAGATCTCGTAATATCTAGGAATTTTAACGTTACTTATTGTTTTTAATTCCTCCAACCACAAGAGCCATTCATTAAAATTACGATCATTTAATTTGTTATCCCAATCTGTTCCAGACCTCCATACATTTTGTAATAATATTTTGGATCGAACTGTCAGAGGTGCTAAGAAACCGGGCGGATCGAAAACCGTCATAATAACTTTCAACATCTGCCTTTTCGTGGGTCTTTGCTTTCCCAAAATGATATCCGGGGGAATTTTTTTGAAACTGAGATCGAATGACAATGTATCCGAATTTGGATCCCACTGCAATCCTAATGTTCTTTGCATGTTAATCTCATTTTGTTCGAAACAAACCACAGCCTTTGACCGGTGGGCTACGGGAACATGCTCTAGCGCCTCTGGCGCATTACTTGCCCAGCTGGTGATATTAAATCCACCTTGGGCGTGTATATACATAATATCTTTTATCAATTTCTTTGCGCTATCTAATGAATTTACACTGTCTAAATAGTCGTCCATATAATGTTTTTTCTTAATTGCTTCGACGGCCTGGGGATACTGCGATAAAAATTGCTCAGCATTTTTATTTTTCACGAATTGCGCCGAACAAGGCGATGATTTGGCGCCAAATATCATTGAATTCATCACGTACACCGATGGAGCTACCTTACGATCTTTTCCTCTCCATAAAAACAACTGAAATGGTGTATCGTCATCTATAATTTTAATTTGTAAAAACATTTCCTGAATATCCGCTGTGAACGCAATTTTGTGTTGTCTAAATTTAAATATCATTCCTAGTAGTGAATTATACAGATCGGGTCCAGTTAAAAGCCTATCATTCAGACTAACTCCCTTTGATTTTGCCGCTGCATCAAACACAACCCGAAGCTTTCCTGGCTTATTGGGATTATAAACAGCAAAATGCGGTAAATATAATTTATCCGAGCTATCCGGATACCTACCACCGATATCGATTTTTTTTGCAAATCCTTTCTCTAAATAATGTTCTATTTTCTTGCAGTAGGCTTCCGCAAATTCATTGTCTCTATCCATCCTCTTCTCTAATGTCTTCAATCTATTTTCTGCCGTTTGATAACTATTGGGAAAATATCTTTCCTCTTCCTTCCATAATAAACCTGTTTCCCAATTACTCCCCTGACTATTAAATTTTGTTGTGTTTTCTAATAGAGAATATGCACGTCTATCATCCTTGCATATCTTCGGGTTTACTACTCCCATGTCATCTAATTTAAAGCTTTCTTTGATTAGCTGATGTAACTCGTTGTTTTCATTTTCCCTAATATGAAAATTAAATTCATTACTTCCTGTTTTCTTTGTAATGTGGCCTAGCGCCACCCACCCTAATTTAGTGTATGATAAGGAAACCTTGTTTTGGTCTCCCTGAACTATTTTTCTGGAAATTATTAATTCCCAGTTGTTTTGCCCTATCAACATTTGAGGTTTAATATTATTTTCAAAATAAGGAGTGTACTTCATGTGCTTACTGTTAGAAATATAGGAATTAGACAAAGCTATCTGAGCTGGTATTTGCAAATCCCGAACGGTTCTGGCTTTGGCGACGTATGATTCTACTTCTAGTTTGCCCTTTATTTTCACTTCAATTGACATTGAACCCGTGTTATTAGAGTTCATGTCATTGACCCCGTGCAATGAGAGGTCACTAACTGGTCCAGACACACCGATTTTTTTTTTGCTACTTCTTGGTCCAATAGAGTGACGGTTGACCCGTCGTCTAACAACGCATGAATATCAAGGCTTCCTAGTGGCCCGTACACCGTAATTGGAATAACTTTTAAGATAACTTGATTATTTTCCCATGTGTTTGTGACGATTTCATTAGTTTCCGTCCGATTATGGTTTATTAGTAAATTATGGTATTTCTTGTTTGGCGACTTTAAATTGAAGTTACAATTAACACGGGAATGTCCGTGCCCTAAGCACTTAAAGCAAATATTATTATTCTTTGCTATTTCCCATCTTTGGGTTGTTGAGATATTTTTAAATTTCTCACACTGCCAAATCTGGTGGTCTCCGTTGCATACAAAGCACGGTGACTTATCTCTATTAGTTGTGTGATAAATGAATTTTTTCGACGTATCGTACGGACGTTCGAATTGGATATTTTTGGGAGCATAAGGCCTATCATAATTTTGCTTATTTTGGAATTGATTTGATTGCCGCGGATGATAATTATTACTGCTCTGTTTAAAACGGTTATTTGAAGAGAATTTAGTTTCGTTACTGATTTTAGAATTAAGGCTTATTCCTGAGTCACGTGAATTAATTACAATTTCTTCCAGCCATAGTGATAAATAGCATAGTATTGGCTGTGTTGTGTTTCGCCTATCCTTATCTGTAAGCCACAATGTTCGTAGGGTACTAGGTAATTTAGTTACTAAAGTTGACAACAAATCCGGATTGTGCAAATGTCCGATATTTTTAAAGGATTTTAACATTGAAATCAAATTTTTAACTTTACATGAAAATCGAATTATGGCGTCTGAACCGGTATTCTCGTCTAATTTACTTAAATTTCTGATCTCACCAATAGTTTTTTGGATGATGTGATCCGTGTTACCAAAAATATTTTCTAAAGTAATCATAATTTCCTTGACATTGCAAGGAGATAGTAGAAGGTAAGAAACCGCGTCACGCGCCTCCCCTTTTAACGCCTTTTGTAACCTATATAAATTCTCGCTGTCCGATATTTTTAAGAAGTCCATGGTATGTTGGAATATCGATCTAAATGCTATCCATTCAATTGGATTACCGTGAAACGGGGGAAGATCATTAACTTTTGGCCTGGTATTATATAAAGACATTGCCTTACCAATTGATTCCGCGAGACGGTCTTCAGTTATTGCAGGCGCCGGTCTCTGGAATCGGCCCTGCGGCTCAAGATGCTGCTGCTCGTCGTGTTGCTCTGCTGCACCGAATGGCTGCTCCCAGCAGCTACTGCCTGGCTGCTGATGCTGCATCGACGCCAGCGGGAGAGGTTGCCCTATCAAGGGCTGCTGATAAGATGATCCTTTGGGCGGTGGTCCGTCGTATCGCCCACCATATTGCTGCTCCATCCGCCCTTCCAAGTGCAGCCTACGATCCTGCTCTGCCCGATGCTCTAATTGTAATGAAGTTCTTGCGGGCGGCTGTAGTGAGAACTGCCCATCGCGGAGCAGTCCCTGTTGCTGCTTCATCCGCTGTTCCATTTGTAGCGGAATATTCTTCTCTGCCCGATCCTCTAACTGTGATGGGAGAGACTGCCCTGCCAAGGTCTCCTGATGTGAAGTTCTTGCGGGCGGCTGTAGTGAGAACCGCCCATCACGGAGCAGTTCCTTTTGCTGCTCCGTTTGAACTATAAGACACTGCCCATCGTGGTCTCCAAGTTCTGACGATGATCCGTGGCTCGACTAGTCCACCCAGTCATTGACTCGATCCTCCAGAGTCCGTCGGGAAGTCCTTGACGCAATTTCTAGAGCCATTGCTGAGTGCTCCTCCTCTACTTCCAGGACCGCCATTTCAGCAGCCATCTTTGTCTTTGCTTCAGCCGTCTTTGCCTTTGCTTCAGCCGTCTTTGCCGTTGCTTCAGCCGTCTCTGCTTCAGCCGTCTCTGCTCGGAGGCGGGCCTTTTGTCTGGTGATGTGCACCCTGGTAGCAATTGCTTTCATTTGTGCCTCTGACCAGCTGGTGCTGGACCCCGCCTTGCTGCCGCAGATGGATGTCATCTTCGATTGTCGTCCTGTTTCCATGATGTCTGTAATCTCGATCCGGCTCGAAGGACCATATGTTTCTTATCTATCTTGGTACGAGAGCACAACAGAATGGAGTTTGCAGGAAAAGACTTCTTCTTCTTCTTTAACACGATTTATTAAATGCAATAAAAATACAATTATTACAAAAGGGTCTATTTACCCTTTGATCGGTTGATCTCCACGATCACACCACACTGACAAATATCGAAGTCTCTACTTCGATATCTTTATCAGTTTTTTACAATACTGAACTGTAGGTACAACATGTACCTCCCAGTTCAATCTTAACAACGATACTGACGCAAAGGGCCTATTTTCCCTTTGCTCAATTGAAGATACACCTCGTGTACCTTCCAGTTCCACCGTAATAACAATACTCACGCAAAGGGCTTATTTCCCCTCTGCTCGGTTGATCTTTCCGATCACACCACACTGACAAATATCGAAGTCTCTACTTCGATATCTCTGTCAGTTTTTCCAAACTCAACTGAAGGACATCTCATGTACCTTCCAGTTCAACCGTCACAACAATACTGACTCTCTCTTGAACACGTCACCATATTTAAAGAAAAACATACAAATACAAATAATTAATATGGTACATTAACTGTGGGAACAGAATATTTCAGCGGTTCCCACAACTGGATTTTAAAATCTAGCAATAAAACAATTGCTCAAAAGTCGCCGAAAAGGGCCACCAATAAAACTAAATCTAAAACACTTAAGGACAGACAAATATTGCAAATATTACTTTAATAAAAGTTCCTCTTAGGTTGGGCCATAAAAGACCGACAGCAAAAAATTTCCCTTGGGGCTGCCATAAATAGTTTATAGGTGCTATTTGAGGGTCCTATTTGAAACGTACTAATACCTACTTAAAAATAAAACAATTTAAATATTTAACACTTTCTTCCAAATCTTTGCAAAGCAATGCATTTATATGATACCAGCCAGAATACATATTATTTCTCAAGGTTGGGACCTTACTTAAAGAAACCGTGGGATAATATTTTGTTTGCATATTTGAAAAAGAGAAACTCCGTGTAACTATAATAACATGCATTACGAACTAATTATGATTAAATAGAACAAATCGCATTCTGGAACGAACAATCATTATATTTTCCAAGCCATAAAATACTATAATAACCTCCCTTCTGAATTACGCTGTATCATCAACCAATGAGAAAAAATAAATAAAATTAAACAATTTTTCAAAAAAACTTATGTAAAAAGTTAATATTTTATACAAAACATATTATAACTTACAACCTATATAAGAATCGTGGTACCCTTATCAGGTACAAGAGCTCCTCTTTTCTGATAAGGTATACATGACCAATGATGACCTTTAATATAATATTTTGTAAAATATATACATTTATGTTTTTGATTATGACTTTATGTACGAGTTAAATCTTCCTCACAGAAAAAAACTAAACCCTTCCACACACTTTTTCACAAATGATCATCTAGTCAATCCACGTTATGTAAGTGCACTATGTAAGTATAATAAATACAAAATAATACAAGTACAGCTTGTCAGTCCACCAGAGACCAAATGGGAAAATAATTCATGGACTCCAGATATTTTCGTATCAGAGGGTTCTGCTCGGTAGAACTCCTAGCTGGACCGATAAATCCTACTGATCAATATAAATATCTAAAAATCTTTCGTAATCCTACATATATTTAAAATGACTGATTTTTGTATTTTTATATATAAATTCTTTGATAAATCTAATATCCTAAATTTTGAATAAGAGAGCTAGGTATAACGCCAGTAGCCGAAATAACAAATGGTTATATTTTTTTAATCTGAGAATGTCAAATTCTTTTAATATCATTTCCTAAAGTTGCATATTTTCTTATTTTTTCAGAAACAGATTTTTTTAATATTACAGGAATTTTGAATAGCGACATCAATGATATAAGTTATGTATTATTACTATTATTATTTACATCACAATATTTTTTATTTAAATAATCAACCCCTGGCCCAAATATGTTTCTAAGGTCCCAAAAGAATTTCAAAATCCAGATCCCTTTTCAGAAGTCCCAAATCCAATAACTATAAAACACTCATCGGACTAGCGCTAAGCCACGGCTCAAGACGAACAGTATCGGCACATTGGATATTTACGAAAAAGAGGGAGAATCTTGAGGCTATAAGCACTTCCTAAATTTTTTTTGGAACTCTCGGGTAAGGTTTATATTTCAGCACGAAGCCACCTGGGACTTACAGCGGTCGATCGATAAAACCCTCTTATCAATACGATATCGACTAACTCCGTCATCTATTACAGGTTGGTGATATTTGCGAGCACGGTCAACAATAGTCACGAAACGTTCCAGATAAGCTTCGGTTATCTGTCAATATACACATATTTTTTTTAATAATTTTGTTCGTAATGAAAAATTACTGGTTTATTAATGAACGGTAGGGAAGCTCTTGGAATTGAAAAATTTCGTATACGCGATCAATTGAAAACGTTCGGCCGTGGAAAACCGAAATAATATATACATATATTTTTTTTACATTAGCTCAATACAGGAGACCTTGAGGAAAATAATTAATCTCAGGGCATATGTCATCTTTGGGGATGTTATGTGGAGGGTCTTTTTAGGAAAGGAAAGAGAGGAAGTTCTGGGATGGAAAAATGTTTTAGGGATGGATAGGAATCTGGGGGTCAGTGTGTCCAGGAGTGACGGACGTATGAATCCATCCCTCCCACTGCGGTGCAAGGTGATGTTCCGAGAGAGTACGGCTGGACAAGTAAAAGCGACTCCCTCAACCATTCTCTCCAGATCCGCCCTGCCGTGCAGCTGGTGGGCAGACGCATCCGCAGCCAAGACCCGGACAAACCTCACCCCATGAACCTGGGCACCCCGGCTACGTCACCAAACGTAGCGAACCACTTGGGATGACCTATGGCAGAGGTGTTGGTTATCATATAAATGGTTCCATTAAAACGCTCATTATCTTGAAACGGAAACAAATAAATGAATTTACAGACAGACTAAATGCAAATCGGTCGCGTTAAAACAGAATTAGTTATTTTCATATGTATATTGAAATACCAGAACAAAACAGCATTGCCAACTGACGATTTCAAACCAATCAACAAATCTTATAGATTGCCGGTTTATACAGAATATAATTTTGTATTATAACAAAATTTTGGGCTCTAGCCCAGAGGTGGCTACCATACTGAGCGGTAGTAGGCACTAAAATGAGTTTTAACTTCCTTTACATTAATTCTCTACCCTAAAAAGTAGGCAGAGTAAAAAATTCCCCTAATACAAAGGAAGGATGCAGTGAACAAAGAATTCTTAGAAGGGTGGTCTATACCGATTTGGAAGAAAACCGATATAGCCAATTACAATTACAAACAGGTCAATAAATTAGAGTTATGATCAAGAAAAAAATATTTACTTATTTTAATATACGCCCATACTGGCTTTTACAAACATGTGATACAATAGTTTACATTTTATAGTTAAACTAGCTGACCCAGCCACACGTTGCTTTAGCTAACTAACCCTTATAATCAACGCCATCCCAGCCAACCCGCTCCCTTTATATATGTTAAAATCTGGAGTGATCCTTTTAAATAAAATCTCGTTCTATTTACAAACTTTTCACTTTTATTTCAACTTATTGAACATGGACAATTTATAAGAAACAAAACCGGTAAGAATAACAACTGTTACACTAGCCCGGACTTATGAGCTGTTTTGAGTTTATTGTCAAGAAAGAATATAAAACACATGATGCGAGCCTTTTTAAAGAGTAAAATCTATCCTCCAAAACAACCAGTCATTGTGGAGTGGGAGACTAGACGATAAAACGAAAATCTACAATATCGATCAATATCCTGATAATCATCCATAAGCAAGGACTCACACCATTTGGGTGAAACATAGTAAGCTGAACTAATCGACCACAGATGTCGGTAGCCTTCACTTTTTTAACATATTGCCCGGGGCGGGATTCACAAATTTTATTAAAATTTTGGAATCATAATCTATTTAAAAATAAACTATAAAACAAACAAAATAAACCAAAAATCCTAAATCTAAGTACCTATACCACAAAAATACTAATAAAATAATTCAAAATAGCATAAATTAACTAAAAACCTTTTTTTTATCCTACACTGAACTTATAATTTAACTGTATAAATGCTGTTGAATTACTCTATTAATTAACTAAAAATTATTAATCCTATTAAATAACTAAAATATTCAAATGACTAAATTACAAAAGTGTACATACTAAATTTTACATATTTAAATTGTCCAATAACACAAAATAATATTGTTTACACTGAACACAACACAATTATTGTTCTTTTTTCTTCTTTATTCTCAAGTCTTCTGCTTGATCCATCCAAGGTGTAGTCGAGAAGATAAGTACCATAGTGTAAGGTACATAATCAATCCTTGGTAAGGTCCGGGATGTCAATTACAGGTTTAGTATCTGACTCCAGGGGCATCAGACATATCTTTGTGATGGGCCTCACAAAGATTCCTTGAGGTGTTTTTAGGGTAACAACTCGTACTACTCCATCCGCTCCAGGGTGTGTCTGCAGAATTCGGGCCATTTTCCATAAAGGTGGAGGTAAATGGTCTTCCTTTAAGATCACCAGATCGTCCTTTTGCAGTGCCCGTTGAGTGCTGGTCTGCCATTTAGTCCTCTTTTGCAGTTCCATCAGGTAATCTTGCTTCCATCTAGACCAAAAAGATTGAATTAGCGAACTGATCCTCTGATATTGAGTTAGTCTGTTGTCTGGTATCGCCCGGACGTCTCTCTCCGGAATGATAGAGGATTCAGTGCCTATAAGGAAATGGTTTGGGGTGAGTGGTTGGTAATCATGGATGTCATCGGACAAGGAAGTTAATGGACGGGAGTTCAGACAGGCCTCAATCTGACAAATTAAGGTATACAAGAGTTCAAAGGTTAATGAAGAATTATTAGTGATTCTATACAAATGGAACTTTGCTGACTTAACTGCTGCTTCCCACAAACCTCCCTGATTAGGGGCTCGAGGGGTTATGAACTTCCACTCAATACCTCTGTTCACTAAATAATTTTGAATCTTGTCGTTGTTTTCCCTCAAACTGGTGTACAGCTCTTTGAGCTTGCTGCAAGACCCTCTGAAGTTACTAGCATTGTCGGAAAAGATCTTTTCAGGTTGCCCCCTACGGGAGATAAACCTTTTTAAACTGTTCAAAAAAGCATTGCTAGATAAATCCGAAACTAATTCCAAGTGAACAGCCTTGGTTGAAAAGCAAATAAAGATACATAAATACGATTTCACGAGGGAAGCTTTTCTCAGCGTCCCACTTTTAATTGGAATTGGTCCGGCATAATCGATTCCAGTGATTGCGAAAGGACGACTCGGCGTGATTCTTTCGGGTGGTAAATTTCCCATGATTTGATGACCGGTTCGGGGACGACATCTAAAACACACAATACATTTATGTAATATCTTTTTAATAGTATTTTTCCCAAAGATAGGCCAAAATTTTAGTCGTATTTCAGCTAACAGAGCTTGAGGTCCTGCGTGTAAGTTTACATAATGGTAGTGACGTATTATCAATTCAGTTAGCTTATGTTTAGCTGGCAAGATAATTGGGTGTTTCTGTTGGTACGATAACTGTGTAGCTAAATTCAGCCTACCGCCCACATATATTAGACCATCATGTAAGAAGGGATGAAGAGATTTTAAATTACTTTTTCTGTTGACGATGCCATGGTTTTTTAATTCCTTCAATTCCCTTTGAAAGGCGTGTATTTGAGCTGATCTCAGTAGACATTTCAAGCTTGATTCCAATTCAGCTACACTTAAATTGCCTGAAATTCTACCTTTAACACTTCTGCAGTTATTGACAAATCGCAATACATATGCAGTAACTCTTTTCAATTTAATAAATGATGAGAATTTTTTAAATATCTCCCATTCTTGAACATCCTTGGATAATAGAACATTTTTGCTTTTGAGTTCCGGAGGGTTTGAACACGAAATCTTTGATATAGGCCAAGCGTTGACTCCTTCGGTCAACCAACTTGGTCCATTCCACCATATTGCAGAATTTATCAATTTATCTGTAGTGGTTCCTCTTGAAAGTATATCCGCTGCATTGTCTGCTGAAGATACGTGTCTCCATCGATCTGGATCACTAAGTTCTTGTATTTCAGCTACTCGGTTTGCAACGAAAGTAGCCCATCTCGTAGGTTGACCTTTCAGCCAGCACAACGTTATCATGGAGTCACACCAATAATATGTGTCGATCTCCACTATATTTAGCGCTTGTTTTACATTTTTTATTAATTTCGCCAGTAGCACAGCACTACAAAGCTCCAACTTTGGCAGTGAAATACACTTCAATGGTGCTACTCTTGATTTAGACGTTATTAGGTGTGAATGCCACTTACCGATATGGTCCACTGACACCATGTAAACGCAGGCTCCGTAAGCCTTCTCAGATGAGTCGCAAAAACCGTGCAGTTGTAGATATTTAGATTGCCTGCAAATAATTTTTCTTGGTATTTTCAACACATTTAATTGAATTAATTCTTCAAGGTAGGACCTCCAGGGTGCTAATATTTCATTAGGCAATGGATCATCCCACGCTGCTTTAGACTGCCATAACTTCTGCATTATCAATTTGGTTACAACTATAATCGGTCCTAGCAGACCTAATGGATCAAAAGTTGATGCAATGCAAGATAATATCTGTCTTTTACTCTCGGTTCGACTTGATGGTTTCATTATTACATAAGAAAAATAATCAGATTCATTATTCCATCTTAATCCTAATATTTTCTCAGTCCTTGGATTGTCAGTAATAATTTTTTCAGAATTGCCTGATTCGGCAATCTTAGCTTGGCCCGACTCGGCTGACAACTCCAAGACATTAGACCTCCATTTCCTCAAGGTCATCCCCGCAGACAAAAAGATGCTGATTAATTGCTCTTTTAACTCTCTACAGGATTCCATGTCATCTCCTCCGGTTAACAAGTCATCCATATAGAAGTCATTTTCTATGACCTGACTAGCTCTAGGAAAATTTACATTGTTATCCATACCAATTTGCCGTAGAGTTCTAGTGGCTAAGAAGGAGGAAGGCCCCAGACCATATGTGACTGTCTTCTGACGGTAATGCTTGAGCACCTCCTGCGGCGACTCGCGCCATACTATCTTCTGCAGGTCACGGTCCGCTTCACACACGTTAATCTGGCGGTACATCTTCTCGATGTCGGCCGTCAGGACCACTTGATGTTTCCTGAAATGCAATAGTTGGGTGTATAAGTCCTTTTGTATAACAGGTCCTGTCATCAAGGCGTCATTGAGAGAAATTCCATTTGAAGTTTTGGCGGAGCCGTCAAAAACGACTCTCACTTTAGTAGTAGTGCTTGATTCTTTTATTACAGCGTGATGAGGTAAAAAATAGGATTCACGATCCCCCTTTGACTGGTCACACACCTCCATATGACCCAATTCCTCATATTCACGCATGAATTGTATATATTGTGTCTTCAATTCGGGATTTGACACAAATTTTCTTTCTAAATTTTTAAATCTTTTTTCAGCAGTGAGCAATGACCTTCCTAGCTGATCAATGCATGCCCGACGCGGTAAACTTACTACGTATCTACCGTCGTCTTGTCTGGTATGAGTACTAGCAAAACTGGCTTCACAAGCCTTTTCTTCATGATTTAGAATCTTAGTGGGATTAATCTCCTCCAATTTCCAAAATTTTTCTATTTGATGACTTATTTTATTTATAGATAAACTACAAAAATCTGATACAGGCCTTTGCTTGGGGTACATGTTGATCGGTCCTGATATGATCCATCCCAGTTGCGTACGTTGAAGTGTTGGTCCCGACTCGAGTTTCAATCTATCGTTGGTTAGGATTTCCCAAAAACTTTCCGCGCCCAACAGGATGTCGATGGGTGCAGCTATATTGAAGTTCGGGTCAGCTAGCTCCAATCCTCGTGGTAGCTTGAAGACTTTTTTCTCCATTGTCAGTTGTGGTAAGTTTGTTGTAATCTCCTGTAAAATCAGACATGATATTTCGCGTTTATAATCAGTATTAAGCGAAGTCATCTCCACTGAAATTCTCTTTTTTATGTGTGTGATATTATTATGGATCCCAGAGACGGGTTTGTTTATCAATTCACATGGTAAATTTAATTTATTAGCAAATTCAGCTCTCATAAAATTTGACTGGGCCCCTGAATCAATCAGAACACGGGCTTTAAAAATCTTATTGTTACTACCCACAACTCCTATGTTGGCAGTTGACAATAATATTATTTTTTCTGCTTTATCCGATGCAGAAAAATTTGATACTGAAACCTCGTTATCAGCATCCATATTGGGGGCCTCCCGCAGAGGTACCTCATTGTGTAGCAAGGTGTTGTGGTTATCCTTGCCACAGCGCCTGCAAGAAAGGTTTGCCTTGCAACTCTGTGCATGGTGACCCACCTTTAAACATTTAAAACATGCTTGGATTGATTTCGTAGCATCAATCCTCTCATGTAATTTCAATTTTATAAATTTTTTGCAATAATAAATTTGGTGACCTTTCTCGTTACAATAAATGCAGTTGTTAGCCTTTACCGCTAAAAATACTGATGAATCTTTTTTGTAATTATTGTTGCTTATTTGTGTTTTATGTAAGCTAGAAATCTTTTTCTCAGAAGCGTTCATAAGTTCCAATACTTGTGCCCTAGCAGATAAACATTTTAAGAATTCCTTTAACGTAGGTAATTCGTCATGCAATGTATATTGCTCCCAATTTTTTCGAGTAGATGCGTCTAATTTATTTGATATTATATAAATAATCAACGGATCCCATTGATCTACCTTGATCCCGATATTTTGTAATGCCTTTAAACTAACGTTTGTTTCATCAATTAAATACCTCAATGCTACAGGCTCTTCTTGTTTCATGTCTTTTAATTGAAATAGAGATTGGATGTGTTTATGCGCGGTAGTTCTTAAATTTGCATATCGTTCATTTAACAATTCCCAAGCGGAAAGGTAATTTAATTCCGAAACTTCTAGATTAGCTATTATTTTTAATGCGTTTCCCTTTAAGGTGGATTGCAAGTAAAAGAATTTTTGCACATTGCTTAAAGTACTGTTATTATGCACTAAAGTCTTGAAGGTTTCGACGAAATTAACCCAATTTCTCTGATCTCCATGAAATTCCCGTAATTGAAGGGTGGGTAGTTTTATTTCCACCTTACTTTGATCAACGGATTCGATCGCGCCTTTGGCCGTTGCCAAAACTGAGAAATATTGGTTTTCGAAAGCTTCTCGTTGACTATAATTTTCAATTTCGTCTGAATCCGGTAACATTTCAATTTTCAGTTGAACTGCTTCGAATTCATCTAGCAATGATTTCACCCGATCATATCTTAATTTAATTTCATTTACCGACAATGCATTTAATGAATCTGCGAACCTAGTCAATTTTCCCTTAATAACGCCACGTTTGCTTATTAATGATTTCATATTTTCCATTTTTAATTCTATATTGTTACTATTGCTTGACAAATTATTTTATTTGAGCAAAGCACCCGTTTGAAAGAATACCAATGACAATCTTGACAATACTATTTGATAACACTATTCAAGTAATATTATATTATTATTCTCAAGTGGGTAGTGATTTTATTTATAATAATGACTCTATTTAAGATAAATCTCGATTAAATACATGAGGTCTGAATAAACATAAGATAGATGTGATAGGAAGACACTGAATACTTATCTCAGAATTGCTATGTGGTCCACTTTCCTTAATGATTTCCAGGTTCAATCAATTTTGTATTTTTTGGCTGCTGGTTCCTTGTTTTTTATTTATATATACAATCTCCTGATTGTAATCCGGTGGAAGGATCAAATGTTAAAATCTGGAGTGATCCTTTTAAATAAAATCTCGTTCTATTTACAAACTTTTCACTTTTATTTCAACTTATTGAACATGGACAATTTATAAGAAACAAAACCGGTAAGAATAACAACTGTTACACTAGCCCGGACTTATGAGCTGTTTTGAGTTTATTGTCAAGAAAGAATATAAAACACATGATGCGAGCCTTTTTAAAGAGTAAAATCTATCCTCCAAAACAACCAGTCATTGTGGAGTGGGAGACTAGACGATAAAATGAAAATCTACAATATCGATCAATATCCTGATAATCATCCATAAGCAAGGACTCACACCATTTGGGTGAAACATAGTAAGCTGAACTAATCGACCACAGATGTCGGTAGCCTTCACTTTTTTAACAATATATTTCAACAAATTTACACAAAACCTTGACAAATTATATACCTTAACCTTCCTCAAGAATCACTCTATTAATTGGTGAAAACCGCCTGAAAATCCGTTGCGTAGTTTGTAAGATCTAAGCGTACAGACAGCGGGAGCGATTTTGTTTTATACTATGTATAATATATTTAAAAATGTTGGCCTCACTGAGTAGCTTACTAGTACTGAGGCCCCCATTTTATAATAACAAAATTTAATAAAACGAAGTACATAAAGTGGACCCGCGGTAATCCGACAAACGTTTTGCAGGGCGATGTCGGATTATCGAATTTGTCGGATTATAGAGTACTGCCTAAGACCCTCTATAGTTCGGTTTTTTTTATTTAAGAGTAC
This sequence comes from Limnephilus lunatus, assembly GCA_917563855.2. Classification (NCBI taxonomy): domain Eukaryota; kingdom Metazoa; phylum Arthropoda; class Insecta; order Trichoptera; family Limnephilidae; genus Limnephilus; species Limnephilus lunatus. The sequence goes on along the minus strand of OU830595.1, from coordinate 23,093,643 downwards.
CTTGTAATCCGACAAATTAGAAATTAAAAAATCTCTTTGAGCTACGCATCATACTACATATACACCAGGGTATCTAGCATGGTCGATTGATATAGGTTTTATCGAAAATGTCGGTAACTTGTCATCGCTCCCGAGCACGACAGCAGGCAGCTAACGAACAAACAGCAGTTCACAACGATTAAGGATACCTAATTTATTTGACGTGAACTGTTATTTGTTCGTTAGTGGCCTACAGTCGTGCTCGGGAGCGATATGAAGTTACCGACATTTTTCAAAACCTATATCGATCGACCATGATATCTCCAAATCTCCCGTGTTTCTGTGGGCAATACATTCCAAGATTGACAAAGAGCAAAAACCAAATATTTCATGTTGAGTTCTTTTAAGGTTTTTTCTAAAGCTGGTCCTGGCTCTCAGAAGTAGGTTTTTCTTGTAATCTTGCTCGAAAAGCGGAATAATATTCTAATCCTGATGTGTCGGATTACAAGGGGCGCCGGATTAGCTAGGTGCCGGATTACCGCGGGTCCACTGTAATACATTTTGATAAAATATATAACTTCTTTAAGTACAGCAAATGTTGAATTGAAAATTTATAAAGCTGGTAATGAAAAAAAAATTGAAATATAATCAGTATATATTATTAGTTGGGTGTTTGTGTATGTGTGTTTTAAAATGGTTTTGTGTTTTACGTCTTAAGAGGACATTACCAGAGAAACCAGAAATATGTCATTTTTAAATCAGTGTTTAGACTTAGACTTATTGACTCGTTTCCACAAAAAATTATAAATTGATTTTGAAAGATTGTTCTTTTATCTAGTAAAGTTATGGATTAAATTTTCAGAAAAAATGTTTATTTTAAGTATAATAAGGTTATACCATAGGTCGTTGGCAGATTTGTTATATTTTCAAAAAAGTACATGTATTATACAACACCAATTTCAAATCATATAATCATGCAGTAAAATAAATCAATACATTATCTGGCAAACGTATGTGTCAGAATTTTAATTTAAGTTTTAATAACATTATAAAAAAATATATACGTACATGTGTTTCTTGACGAAAATTGGTCCGTTTGTTTATTTATTTGCGCACTTACAAACTAATATATTTCAGATTTTTTTACATACTTATTTTGCCAAGACATTATTGACAAATCATAAATAATTTTAATTGAAAAATAATTTTAGGGTGTATTTAATATTAATTAATTTACAGCTTCGCGTTTCACAATTTTTCTTATCAACGACAACACGAATCGAGAGCGCTCATTCAGACCGCAACTGCGGCCACTGGCGGTTGTCTTCGCGGCGCTCTACATCGTAACATTTTCAAACGAATAACGAAGCAAACTAAATACGATTTCATGTTTGTAAAATTTATAGGGTTGCCCCAACGCAAAATTTCATGTTCATTGAATATTTTTATGATAAAATTTTTATAATTTTGAATTTTTTTTTATTGTAAATTATTCTTATGTGAATACCGCACAAGAGTCCCAACTGCTACAAAATATTTGTTTTCAAGTAAAACTTCTTTACGCACGCTCGACACTTGGGGGGTAAGCTGGTAAATGTGTTACGAAAAGTGGTGATTGTTATGAAAAATTTCCTGCGAACGGTAATCGATGCGAACGGTGATCGATTGCTAGGTGGGTCGTGCCTTTACGCACGCTTGTTATTCGTGTTATTGTTTTATTGTTAATAGACTATTTTTGCGTAAATAAATAGATAAATTAAATTATTTAAAAATATATACGTACATGTGTTTCTTGACGAAAATTGGTCCGTTTGTTTATTTATTTGCACACTTACAAACTAATATATTTCAGATTTTATTACATACCTACTTATTTTACTAAGACATTATTGACAAATCATAAATAATTTTGATGGAAAAATAATAAACACGAGAATCGGGTATGGGTACCACCGCCCCGGGAACCAATTATTAGATAACCAACACGTCTGCCATATGTCATCCCAAGTGGTTCGTAACATTTGGTGACTAGCAGGGGTGCCTAGGTTCAAGGGGGTGAGGTTTGTTTAGGTCTTGGCAGCGGATGCGTCTGCCCACCAGCTGCATGGCAGGTCGGATCTGGAAAAGTTAAGGGAGTCCCTTTGACTTCTCCAGCCTTACTCTCTCGGAACATCGCCTTGCACCGCAGTGGGAGGGATGGATTCATACATCCGCACTCCTGGACACGCTGACCCCCAGATTTCTACCCACCCCTAATACCCCTTTCCTTCTCCTAATTTCCTCTTCTTCCTTTCCCTAAAACGACCCTCCACACAGCATTCCCAAAGAAGAGATAAGCAGTGTGTCGAGCGAGAGTAAAAAAAACGGTCTCTCCTGATCCGGCCTTCCATGTAGTTGGTGGATGTACCTTCCAAATTATTGATACTACCTATTGACGGCCGGCGTGGTCAAGGGGTAAGGCTCTTGACTCGCAATCCAAAGGTCGTGGGATCGAATCCCGGCATAGGCAAATAAATTTTATTTGACTAATTTGGGTTATTTCACAATTATTTAATTTAAAAATAATATATTTGCGTCACGTTTTAGAGTAAAAGATACTTTCAGTATCGCCCTGGTGTAAGACCACCATTCAGAATTGAAACGTTGTTTAGTGACCAGATCTGAGGTAATTCCTCGCCTTCGTCTTCCCCCACCACCTTCAGCCTCGCAATATACCCCATAGTCTCACTGGCTCCAGTAGGAGCATTTGAGTCTCTTGTGCGGTATTCAGATAAATATAAAATAAAAAATTGTGCATACGAATAAATATTTCAAAATGAGACATTTTTTAAAATCCAACTGAATATTACACTTTTTCATAAATATACCGCACAAGAGTCCCAACTGCTCCCGTCTGGATCCAGTGGGACTATGGCATCCCCAATCGGGGTATGTGGTAAGACTGAAGGTAGTGGGGAGGGTAAAAATATAGGGAAGAGGAAGGTGGGGAAGTACCTGGCTATTCAGATCTGGTCACCAAACACGGCTAAAGACATTTCAAGCAACGTTTCAAATCTTAATGGTGGACTTACACCAGGGCGATACTGAGATATCTTTCGCTCTAATGGCCGTAAAATAAAATTAAAAAACAAAAAACCAAAATATTAAAAAGAAAGAAAGAACATTGTTTATTTATGTAGGTATCTATTTAATACCTACTGTGTTTACGCATTTTACTTGTATCTATTTATGTTTATGCACTTCGATATACAAATTACAAATAACTCCTACTAATTTAAATTCTGTAAGCGAGAATATAAGCATACCGTAGCTCTGTAGCCGCCCTAGCTCCGCGCGATACACAAAACCCGGTTTACAGTGGAACGTAATCTAATTCCAAAAACGTCCGCTAACAAGCTCTGATATGAGAGCGCTGGCGCAGGAATCAGAATAATGATTAGCTGGTAAGATACTCTTAATATATAAAACAAAGTCGGGTTAGTTACACTATTTATAACTCGAGAACGGCCGGGCCGATTTAGATGTTCTTTGATTTGTTGGATTTGTCTCCGCCCCGGAAAGGATAATAACTATTAAAACATCACAAAAATTAACGAAACATATAGTTATTAAGAAAATTATTTTCCCCATACATTTTATATGGAACGAATTCTCATATTTCAAAGAGCTGCGGGCATTTTATGATAAGTACCTATAATATTGAACTGTGCGTGAATTCCAAAAATTCAAAAACGTCAAATGTCAATGCGCTGATTGTTTTTCTTTTATTCTTTCAAGCATATAATGCTGCCTCTCTTTCTTATACACTAAATGTCAATAGTCGAAAATGAGACAAACGATGAACGTATGTCTCCACCCATCCAAAGGAAAGATATTAATACAATAATTATAATAAAAATCCCTCACACATATAAAGAAAATGAAAAGCTTTTTTTTTTACATCATTATTTTCCTCTAGGGCAGGGGTCTCCAAACTTTTAAGCCGGAGGGCCGTACTGATTACTCCAGAGAGTCCCAAGGGCCAAAACCTATAATTTTAATTTTTCAAATTTATTTTCCTGCCATTATCTTTAATTTATAGACAATTCGCCGAGCACGCGCTCTGAGCAAGCACACGTGTGCTAAATTCGCTAGTTCAATTACTAATTGTGTTATATTGTTTTGTCACGACTGCGACGCTTAACGACATCTGGTGGTTAAGCCTTGATGACACATGGCGAGTTTACAAGCTACTATCTACTAAGTTTAAAAGCGGGTGAATCGGCGAGTGAGATTGTCATGATGACACACAATACTGTCTACTCGCTCAGTAGCTCGCGACATTTTTGTAGGAAACTGGACTCGCACGTAGCTGCTAGCGCAAGTAGCGGAAATAACGTCAACTAATTCTTCAGACAGTTGACAGTCGAAATCAGCTGTTAATTGGCAGCCATATTGGAAACATAAATAAACCAATCACGAGTTGGCGTGTAGCGGGTAAATTTGACGACCTCTCAACTTTTTTCGTAGATTGTCAACAATCTGCTAGTTAGCAAGTAACACGATAACAATGAGCGAGTTTACTAACAGATAGTGAATTCTCAGATAGAAGCTTGTAAACTCGCCGTGTGTCATCGAGGCTTTAAAAGCGAAAATAACCGTGTTTGTGTGTTTTTAAAAGACATCTATGTAACAGCGTTTTTGTTTGAATTTGTTTTTTGTGTATGGAAAGTATGGCAAAGAAGCGAAAAGTAGACCGTGAATGCAGAACCTTCCAAGATCAATGGAACTTTCAATATTTCGTAATTGAGTCCAGTAAGAAAGCACTTTGTTTGATTTGCAATGAAACCATAGCAGTTCTCAAAGAATATAATATTAAACGTCATAATGAAACGAAACATTTTCAAAATTTCACAAAATATACAGGAAGTTTGCGGACAGAAAAAATTTAAGTTTTGAAGCGTGGATTAAAACCGCAGCAATCTTCGTTTACGAAACTCAATGCTGAACAAGAGGCTGCAACTCGTGCCAGCTTTCATGTGGCTCTTGAATTCGGCGAATTCGCCGCTTCTGAGCAAGGTTTTAGACATAACTTGTCGTGGGACTGATTGATGACACTGTTTCTAAGATGTCGCGGGCCGGATTGATGACACTGGCGGGCCGGATGCGGCCCGCGGGCCGTAGTTTGGAGACCCCTGCTCTAGGGGATGCTGTGTGGAGGGTCTTTTTAAGGAAGGGGAGGATAGGAAGTCTGGGAAGGAAAAGGTATGAGGGGTGGGTAGGAATCTGGGGTCAGTGCATCCGGGAGTGACGGACGTATGAATCCTTCCCTCCAACTGCAGTGCAAGGCGATGGGTCGAGAGAGTCCAGATGGAAAGATCAAACGACCCGCACAAACGTCACTCTATGAACCCAGGAATCCCTGCTAAATCGCCAAATGCAGCGAACAACTTGGGGTGACCTATGGGTGACGTATGACAGAGGTGTTGGTTATCCAATAAATGGTTCCCGGGGCGGCGGCACCCACACCCGACTCCCAAATTCCCGTAAGTAAGTGGAAAAAAAAGAAAATCACAAAAAATATAAATCCGTACACAATGCCATCTCTGATACTGACAAGAAACAAAACACATTGATGATTGCTTCACTGTGTAATTTTTAACTTAATAAAAAAACTGAATTTAATTCAACAGTTATTGATTCTGAGGCGGTACGAAGTTCGTCGGGTTAGCTAGTTTTATTATAAAATTTTGATAACATTGTTTTTTGGTTCCTTAATCCATTTTTTAATTTTGTATATGAATTAATTTTTGTTTCGAGTGAGACTGTTGAATGCTTTTGTAGCTATGGTATTTATGGTAATTTTTTTATATATGTAGAACCCATGCAGAAGAATAAGAGGTATTATGTTAAGGTTGATTATTTTTATTGATGTATGATATTATAGCCTTCTTATAACTATATTCCGTACAGTTGAACACATGTACTACTTCTGAGAAAGTATTGCCAACTGCACGAAATCTAGATAAAAGCGAGCATCTAAATGAATGAGTCCTGTTATTGTTTTTTTTACATTAGTTCCACACAGGAGGCCCTGAGGTAAAAAAGTTCCTCTGGACCTATGTCATATTTGGGGATGCTGTGTGGAATTTTGTTTTTGGGAGAAGGGTTGGTAGGAGTTTGGGGGTCAATACGTCCAGGAGTGACGAACGTATAAATCCATTCCTCCCAATGCGTTAGCCAATTACGTAATTAGTTAAGTGGTTAAAATTTAATTTTTTTATTTTTTTATTTTTTTTTAAATTTATTTTATAAATTCAATAATAGTATAAAAAATGCCTCTAAAGGTATTATCAAACTGACAGACAGTTTGATAATGCATTTAGAGGGCGAAACAGCTGTAACACATAATAATAACGAAGCAGAACTCGTTTATAATAAACTATTTTTATACATTAAATAATAATATTATTGAATTTATAACATAAATTAAAATTATAATGGAGTTCTACAAAATAAACTTAATAACAATAAATAAAAAATAAAAAAATAAAATAAAATAAAAAAATCTATGTATCTTCTTACGTAGTATAAAATGATGTCGCTCCCGCTGTCTGTGCGCTTAGATCTATTAATAATAATAACGGATCTATTAATAATAAAGGATTTTCATGCGGTTTTCACCAATAGATAGAGTGATTCATGAGGAAGGTTTTTAGGTATATAATTTGTCAAGGTGTGGTGTAAATTGGTTGGAATATATAAATAAAGGGAGCGGGCTTGAAAGCGGGCGGAGTGGATTTGATTTAAAAGATGGCGTTGCTTATAAAGGTTGGGTAATGGCGTGGCGTTGTGTTTCGTTTGCCACAGCAACGTGTTTCCGGGTCTGCTAGTAGTTAGATAAATTTGAACAAAAGTAAGGTAAAATTGAGCTTACTTTTGAAAAAAACGTACACGCCCACAATATACTTCTGTCGGTGTATTTTTTCAGTGGGCGGTATAAAAAGGGGGAAGTCTCAAGTCTACCGAGAAACAGAAGGGAGGGGCAAGGGGAAAACAAGGGATATAGCAGGAGTATAGGGGGACAAGTAACATTGTGAAGGGATGCGAATCGCCGGATGAAAGAGGACAAAGTATATAACGGCGATGCAGGATAATCAAAATGACGATTAAATAATATACATACCCTTTTTTGACACAGAAGGCGACATTAAAGGTGAGAAAGTCAAAATATATAAATTATCTACTCTCAGTATAACCCTGGTGAAGATTTATGTTCAAAATACTTATTTTTTACAGTAATACCTCACAAGAGTCCCAGCTACTCCCGTCTGGGACCAGTTTAAACTATGGCATCCCCAATTGGGGTATGTTGTGAGGCAGAAGGTAGTAGGGAGGGGAAGGAGATAGGGAAGAGGAAGGTGGGGAAATACCTGGCTATTCAGATCAGATCACCAAACATGGCTAACGCCATTTCAATCAACGTTTCAATTTTAGGAATGGTGGTCTTACGCCAGGACGATACTGATAGTTTTTTCCACTCTGGAACGTGCCGCAAATATACTATACATTATTTTAAAATTAAATAATTGTGAAATCACACAAATTATTAACATAAAATTTATTTGCCCACGCCGGGATTCGATCCCGCAACCTTCGGAGTGCGAGTCAAAAACTTTCCCGCTCTATACTTAAGCCACCTCTGGTCTGGAGCCCCAAAATTCTTGTTAAAACCGCTTGACTCTGTGCAGAAGAGGGCGGTCCGTTTGATAGATTGCTCTAACTTAACAAGTGGATTGCAATATTTAGAGAACATGCAGGTATGCTGTCCTTGTTCTACTGGTATTACGATGGAAGATGCTTTGAGGAACTAGCTTCATTGATCCCTTTGGCACCGGTGCATAGTTGTAAAACACGCCAAATGCGCACCCAACATATCAACATATCGCTTCTACGATTCGCTATTGAGTTCAACAGCTTGGCTGTGAAATGATTTGCCAGCCTCTGTGTTTCCTTCCTCCTATAACATGGGTCTCTTTAATACCCATGTTCACTCATTCCTCTCCCCAAAAAGACCCTCCACACAGATATATGAAAATAACGATAGTGTAAAACAAAAAATATTTACATACGTGTCCCGATATAGTTTTCGTATGGGGAAAGGTATGATAAAAAATTTGGCGAAAAACATCCTTAAATTTGTGTTGGTCGCCTTAACTTTTATTGCGCGACCTTTCAGAGGAAACCGGACGTCGTTTTGTACAAACGTATTCCCCAATTTTCTTTGTTGATTTTGACAATAGTGCTAATATTTTTTCATAATATAGATATCGACCAATAGCATGTCGGCACGTTTTGCTTTTTTCGATAAGTTACTTCTTATAGGACTCGCTAAAAATCGTTAAAATTGTCTGGTTTGAACGCCATCAGTAGGCGTTGATAAAATAGGCTTTCAAATTTTATAAATCGAAAAAATATATAATGCTTGAAGTCAGAATAATGAAGTGGTGTTATTTGATTGAAATTATAAAAAAGCGATAATAATTTATTACGAGAGGCTGCTGGTTTTCCAAATAAAATAATGAACGCCTTGAGCCGGGAGACCGAGGGGGCACAGTAGCAGGATGATGAGTTGAGCGGTAGGCTCGCTGGGCCGTTTTAAATGTCTTAGTGTTGGAGTCTTCTTTACAACAGAATAGTAGGCGATATTGGTATCAAACTACGCGTATCGACCTACAGAACCCGAATTGCACAGTGAAAAACTGAGCAGAAAGCTCCTTTGCCCCTTTTTGCGAGAAAAGACCCGTATTGAACGCCTTGACCCAGGCGACCGATGTGGCTCAGTAACAGGTGTACAAAATTGGGCGGTACTAAATTGTAGGCGTACGCTTCTTGATTCGTCCGCCTTCAAACATTGTTTTTTTTTTTTAATTTCAAATATTTAAATTTTAAAAAATTAATACTCCTTCCACTACTGGAGTCATCCGCATTCAGTCATCAAATCGCTTGGTACTTTTACCAAGTTTATTAGTTGCCTGCAACGTTACTGGCAAAAAGCTAATTATTTATTTAATTAAATGAAGACAATATTAGCGACACTCAATCGAAAATCTGGAGAGAGAAATATCAGAAAAAGACATTGACACCTCTGGGACTCGAACCGGACTTTCTGCTTACATGGCAAGTACTCTACCAACTGAGCTAAGGTGTCTATATCCAATTCGTTATTATCCAATTAAATATTTATTATTGTGTATTGAGTCTAGAACAAATATGTGTGGGAAATTAGTTGATTATTAAATTGTCAGTTTTTGTTTTTCTACTTACTCATACGGGAATACAGCCTAGTGTTGGAGAGTGATAAATTTCACTCAACAATATCAAAGTTTAGTCAATTCCGACATTTTTAGTTTGGTAGAAGGAAGAGTTTTTCTTACCTGAAACAAAGAAAGAAAAAACATTAAAATTCAATCAAAAAATAAAATAGCATATACAGGTACTTATAAGCGAAAACATTTCGTATAAATTAAGGGTAACCTCTCAGGCCTTGACCATGTTTTGTCAGAGGGTGAAAATATTTCCGTTTTGCAATAAAATTCATATAAATGGAATATAACTAACTAACTAACCATCACGCCGTTTCCCCGCAGGGGTAGGCAGAGAGGACTGATTGCCAAACAACTCGGTCTTGGCGCAAACTCCTTGCCTCGTTTACATTCATACATCGTCTCATACATGCTCTTCTATTATTCCGACTGTGGTCGTGCTATGTCTTCCTCGGGCGTCTCCGACTTCTTCTACCATTCACATTTGCGTCATATATTCTCCTTACCCTCCTTTCCTCGTTCATTCGCTATACATGCCTTAACCATCTGAGGGTCCCTTTCTTAATCTTACTCATTACGCTTACATCAGCCTTGCATTCTTCGCGGATCTCCACATTTCTCACACGATCGTACATAGTTTTATCACACATACGCCTCAGGGATTTCATTTCTCAGTCTACTTTAATCCTTTCTCTGCCAGTTCCATGCCTCACTACCATACACCAGGATAGGCACCAGCACTCCATTATGGACGGCTAATTTCGCTTCTTTGGACAGTTTTTTGTTGGCGCCAACGGCGTTCAGTCCTCCATTTATAGAGTTCCTTCTTTCGATATCTCTATCAGCCTTCCCATCTCTCGTAAACATACCTCCCAAGTACACAAACTCATCCACCTGCTCCAAGAGTCCTACCCCTCGACCACAGCGGCCGTAAAATACCTATTATTTAATTTTCTCGGCTACCGTGTTTCCTCTCAAAGCATAATATTATAATTTCATTGACATGCCAAAAAAAACGATAGGACTTTTTAATCTAATATGAACAAGGTCATTACAGTGTCATCCCATCATTTTAACATAACATAATCCAATATTGGGACGTGTAATGCTGTAATAATGTGTAGAGGAGGGGCCACCCATCCATCTTGTATCGAGGTGCCCCATGTGTCGCTGTCAAATATCACTTATACCGTCATCCCATTACCATATGGGAATTATTGTATTATAGGGAAATTTGGAGGCAATGAAATGAGGAATACTAGATAGGGTAAACAGTTCCGCGACAAAATATCCCCGATAAAATATCCTACAGTCAAAACATCCCTTAACAAAATATCTACTAAAACCTTACCTAACAAAATAAGGGACAAAAATAATACGATATTCTGTATTAACCAACCATCTACTGAAACCTAACCTAAATTAACAAAAAAATGGGACAAAAATAATACAGATAACCTGTAAAGACAATTAATTAATTATTGTTAAAAAATAGTAAAATGGGAAAAAATAATACAGACATCCAGTAAAGACAGTAAATAAGTGTTTAAACATAGTAAAAACGGGACAAAAATAATACAGATATCCTGTAAAGACAATTTTTTTGTTTAATAATAGTAAAATGGGACAAAAATAATACAAATATCCTATAAAGACAATAAATTGTTTTTAAAAAATAGTAAAATGGAATAATAATAATACAGACACCTTGTAAAGACAATTAATTATTGTTCAAAATTAGTAAAATGGGACAAAAATAAATAAGTGAAACCTTCAGAAAAGTAAAGTAGACGAGAGTGGGGAGACTACGAAGAACCGCACAAAGAGGAGACCGATTATTCTATCTCATTCTCTCGCAGGCTAAATCCTATAAATGTATGTGTTTGTCTCTTTTTAGTGTCGCTTTTTTATTTCATCGAGTTTCAAATCACAACGGAGCTAAAAAAGTTTTCACTTCAGTAAATTATTGTTCAAAAATAAGGTCAGGTTAGGTTTTAGTAGATATTTTGGTGGGGGATGTTTTGTCCATACGATATTTTGTCGGGGATATTTTGTCTGGGACAAATACCCCTATTTGGGAAACGATCGTATTAGATTTTTTTTTACATGAGCTCCACACAGAAGGCCCTAGGGAAAATAATTTTCCTGAGGGCCTATGTCATCTTTGGGGATCCTGTGCGGAGGGTTTTTTTATGGAAAGGAAAGAGAGGAGAGTTCTGGTAAGGAAAAGGGGTGGGTTGGAACCTGGGGTTCAGTGTATTCTGGTCATCCACCTCAAAGACCTAGACAAACCTCATCCCATGAACCCGGGAACCCCTGCTAAATCAACAATCGTAGCGAACCACTTGAGGTGACCTATGGCAGAGGTGTTGGTCATCCAATAAAGGTTCCCGGGGCAGCGGTACCCATTCCCGCCTCCCAAATTATATACGCCAAACGTACATACAAACACTACTAAACTACGTTTTTTGAAAACAACAAAAAACAATTTCAGAAAACTGAAACTACGATGATTAACCACGCAGGCCCGGACATTTTCTGTCAAAAGGTCAGAATATTTCCGCTTTGCAATAAAATCGAAGAATTTGAATATATCTGAACATATTAAAAAAAAAAAACATTGTTTTTGAAAGATGATAAAATACCATTTAAAAATTAGAGAATAAAACATGTTTTTTAAATGTAATTTTTTTAATTGCAAACATAAAAAAGTTTTTAAAAAGGATTACCTTACATTTAACTAAAATTTATGCCAGCGAAAAAAAATAAAAACACGGCTCAAAACCAAAGTGGAAAAAATATAATGAAATTTTCAAAATAACTTACTTACTTAAAAACAGGTATGTATTTACTAGCGCAGACCGTGAAAGATCACGAGATAGAATTCTTAACAAATATAATATTAAACTATATGAAGGCAGTAGACGCTGTCCTGGATTCTTCATATAATCAGTTCCAGTTTTGAAAATGATGACACTCACTAACAATCTAATTCGAGCTCATTGAATCGAACTGGAACACACATACGAGGACACACAGAAATGGTCGGTCCGTTTAATAGATTTTCCCATCTTAGCAAACTCATTGCAATCTTTAGAACACAGGGGTTGTGTGGTAATTAAATCCTTGTTTTACCGTTATTTCATTGGAAGATGCTCCGAGGAACTAGCGTCACTGATCCCTTCACCACCGATGCACAGTCAGAAACAAGCCAAACGTGCGCCCAACATATTGCAGCCGGTTTACATTTGCAAAAACGCTTCTTCGAGTCGTTGTGAAACAATTTGCCGGCCTCTGTGTTTCCTCCCTACAACATGTGTTTTAAAACCAATGTTCATTCCATCCCCTCCTCAAAAAGTCCCTCCACTCAGCATCTCAGATGATAAAGGCCATGACGAAATTTATTTTTTTATCTCCTGTGTGGAGTTGACGTAAAAAAAAACTGAAATTTTTATAGGTTCGACGGCGAATATTGTAAAAAAAAGTTCAGGAATTTCATTCTTCAGTACAAAAATTTCATCATTTTGCATTTCAAGGGTTGGTCTAAATTTTACACCACTCAGTGCATATTAAATAAAACATCCCTTCGTTTAAATCGACGCTCCATGTAGACGCCGGCGACGCCCGACCTTTTGGCGTCGGGGGTTTATTACGCTCCCCCCCCCCCCCCACACCCCCCATATTCCACCGTACATACCTAGCACAGCCCCTTGCTCCCTCCCCCACTTCATTTCTGTGTTAAGAAGGTAGCTACACGGAAAGCTTTGTAGGAGATTTATAATACATATGGATCGTTCAGGTGATTGGTCAGATAATGTCTATGTACTAATGGTCGAGAAAATACATAAGAAATTTTTACGATACCTCTATATGAGAGAGTTTGGTTTTTACCCATGGCTGTTTCCAACAGCATTTATCTCGGGAATGCTGGGTATCTGCAGCCTTAGTTCCAGAAGAGATGTCGCATTTCTGCTGATGGCTTATAAGCTTCTAAATGGTTTTGTATCGGTACCAGATATTCTGGCTGAAATAGGATTCTATATCCCGGATAATTTCACGCGAGGCCGCCAACACAGGATTTTGATTCTTCCTAGGTGCAGAACTAACTTACCAATGGTGATGCCCCTGGGGCGACTCACTATGTTAATTAACTGCCTCGCAGGAAATGTGGATGTTTTCCACATTTCCTACAACGATTTCAAGCGTGAAATAGCACTTATGTTTTAACCTTTGATTATATAATGTCTAGATAGAGTGTTGCGCTGTAGCTCCGACAAAAACAACAGGCCAGATTTGAAATACTAGTGTGTGTGATACGCACACAACTATGCGTAACTTCTATAGTTTTACAAGCGCTCTACGTCGCTGAGTGATACCAGCTCCCGAGTATTTCCCATAAAAGTGGGTAAAAATATGTTTCGATTTTGCGGAATCTATATCATTCACATAAGATAGTTTTCTACATATAATGATATAAATAAAAAGAAAATCATTGTTAAAGAGATTTATTTTTATTTGATTATTTTTAACAAATAAACACAACGAAAAGCATTAGAAACTGTTTTATTTAGTTATATAATAAAGACAAAATACATTTTAAAAAATTACGTTAAACAGTTGTTTTGATCAGAGCAAATAACAGTTGTTTTAGCTGGTTGACAGCTCCGCGGCTTTTTCTTATTATTTCTATCCACTTACTTCGTAATATAGGATCATTAGGTATTCTGTAAAATATGTATGAATAAAATTAAAAGTTTACTTGATACTTCACCAAACAAACCTGTCACATTTTTTGTAATTTTAATAGATAAATTTCGTATTCATAACTTTTTTAAATATAGTGTCAATGCGAAGAATTTACAAACACTTAAACATAAAGGCAAACTTTCACATTTACAATATTATTATATATGGTGTACTTTTGGGTAATTATTAAAAACCTATTTTAAAATTAACAACGCACTTATGGGAAAATTTAATTTGAAGGACAGGCAACCCTGTAAACATAGCGTCAAATAACGTTGTCCTGAGACCAAACTGTCAGACCAAATTACACTATTAAAACTGAATTGTTTCTTTGACTAAATAGTTATTTAAAGGTAACTTATCGATGATGGGTAACATTTTTAGTTGTTTTCAATCGTCCTTTGTAATTCCTGCACACTGTTATAGCGCAAATCGTCATTTTCAAATGACACACAACACGTGTTTACCGCACAACGATAGTGTCGCCACTGAGCGGACAGGACGAGCTTATCAGTGAACAGTTTACTGATATTTTTTTTGGCGTTTCGTCGCTTAAGCGCTCTATCTAGACATTATATAATCAAAGGTTTTAACTAAATGTATTACTTTAACTGTAAATGTTTTTATTATGTACCTGTTCTTACCGCTTTTGCAATGTATTGGTTTTATGCTGTTTTTGCAAATAAATATATAAAAATTAAGTTTTTTTTATATTAGCTCCAAACTGGAGGCCCTGACGAAAATAATTTCTCTCAGGCCCTATGCTATCTTTGTTGTGCTGTGTGGAGGGTCTTTTTAGGGAAAGAAAGAGAGGAAGTTCTGGGAAGGAAATAGGTATGAAGGGTGGGTAGGAATCTGAGGGACTGTGTGTCCAGGAATGACGGACTCATGAATCCATCCCTCCCACAGCAGTGCAAGGCGATAATGCAAAGGGACTCCCTCAACCCCCCTCTCGCTGAGACCCGGACAAACCTCACCCCATGAACCCGGGCACATTCACCAAACGTAGCGAACCGCTAGGGGTGACTTATGGCAGAAGGGTTGGTTATCCAATAAATAGTTCCCGAGGCGGCGGTACTCATACCTGCCTCCCAAAATGCAAATATTTATCAATAATCATCAACACACTCACATATTGTTAACAATTTATTATGTAAAACTAGCTGGTTTCCGGCATGAGTTGCAATGCCATATTCAAAGAAATACATTGTTTCTCCCTGAATCACCTTTCACGTGAGTCCCCGTTCCCCTCCCGCGTCCCCTTCCTAACTAGCAACATAAATTATAGCCAATATGTTATTCTGACGTATGAGCTATATTATTGTAAAGTTTCATTAAAAACCATTCAGTAGATTTTGCGTGAAAGAGTAACAAACACACATACCTCCATACAAACCTTCGCGTTTATAATATTAGTAAGATAAGATAAGGTGGTCATTATTCCATATAACATCTTTAGAGCGTATAACCAGACTACACCAGAAATATCTCATTTTTAAATCAGTGTTTAGACGTATTGACACTTTTCCACAAAAAAATATAAATTGGTTTCGAAAGATTGTTCTTTTATCTAGTAAACGTATGTTTTAATTTTTCAGAAAAAATGATAATTTTTAGTATAATAAAGTTATACCATAGGTCGTTGGCGGATTTGTTAAATTTTCAAAAAAGTACATTTATTATACTAACTAACTAACTAACCATCGCCGTTTCCCCACAGGGGTAGGCAGAGAGGACGGACCGCCACACAACTCGATCTTGGCACACACTCTTTGCCTCGTTCACATTCATACATCGTCTCATACATGCTCTTCTATGGTTTTACCACACATTCGCCGCAGGGATCTCATTTCAACAGCATTCAGTCTACTTTCATCCTTCCTCTGCCAGTTCCATGCCTCACTGCCATACATCAGGGTAGGTACCAGCACTCCATTATGGACGGCTAGTTTCGCGTCTTTGGACAGTTTTTTTTATTACCGCCCATTTCAAATCATATAATCATGCAGTAAAATAAATCAATACATTATCTGGTAAACGTATGTAACAGAATTTTAATTTAAGTAAGTTTAAATAAAATCATAAAAAAATAAATAAGTAGATACCTGTGTTTCTTGGCGAAAATGGTCCGTTTGTGTATTTATTTACGCACTTACAGACTCATATATTTCAATTTTTTTTACATTCTTATTTTGCTGAGACATTATTGAAAAATGATAAATACTTATGATCAAAAAATAATTACAAAAAGTACTTATTTTTAATAGTTTTATCAACACGCTTTTTATCATTTTTCGATGTAGGTATAAATTAAAGCAAATTTGGAATGAAATAAAATCGATGTTGAGTTATAATTTTAAAAAGCTGAAACGGAGAGTAATTAATATTTCTCATTGGAACCGCCCTGTACGATCGTAAGAACCTCTTTCGACGAAATGTGGATTTTCGGCCGCTGGCTGTAATATTATATTACAACATTCGAATGACAATTTCTATCAGAATTTTTATATCCCAAAGCTACCCCCCAAAACCCGTCCAAACACCCCATTTATCCTCCCAAGGGACCCAGGACTTGGGAGATGTGAACCAAAGACCACTCGATAACTTCTTCAAGGGCTTTGGAGATGAAACTCGAGAGGAAATGACTGAGGAAAGAGAGGGAGATATAAATGGACTTAAATATAAAATACCCACAGAACAGAATATCTCAAGAAAGTAATATTTTTAAATTTTTTTATTAATCCGCACATTTTATTATTATAATATTATATTATAATTATTTCCAATTGAGGGGAATGAGCTAGAAGAGAGAGGGAGGTGGAGAAGTACCTGGCTATTCAGACTTGATCACCAAAGACGGCTAAAGCCATTTCAAGCAATGTTTCAATTATGAATGGTGGTCTTACACCAGGGCGATACTGACAGCATCTTCGACTCTAGAACGTGCCGCAAATATACTATATATTATTTTTTATTAATTAATCGTGAAATATCACAAATTAATCAAATAAAATTTATTTGCGCACGTCGTCGCTGGGTTCGAACCCGCGACCTTCAGATTGTGAGTCGAGAGTCTTACCCCACAACCACGGAGGCTGAATAAAACATTTAGAAGGGTGTCCCGATAAAAAGACGAACTTTTACTTTTTGTGTATTTATGTGCATACATGCTCACTACAGTCAAAATGTTTAACAGACAATATAATGTTTAATAGACAGGTTAAAAGTCAAGTACGTTATAATCTACGCATTCACAGATGGCGCCAATCAAATTATTTTAGGTTTTAAATTATGAACATTACGCTTTAAAATATTAAGGTAAATCAATTATTCGCGCCCGTACATATTTAATTAGAATATAAATAAATAGTTTTGTCCTTAAATTAACCCAAATCTTTCAAGAAAGGCTGAAAAATTATAATTTGTATCGGTGACTCAATCCAATGTTGTTTTTTTCAATATTCGTATGAATCCCTTAATATGAGTTTGTGTATCTGGGTAGTATGTTTATGAGAGATGGGAAAGCTGATAAGAGTTATTAAAAAGGTAAATGCAGGTAACTCTATTAATGGAGGACTGATTGCAGTTGGCGCTATTAAAAAAACCGTGAAAAGAAGCAAAGCCAGCAGTCCACGATGGAGAGCTGGTACCTACCCTGATGTATGGCAGTGAGACATGGAACTGGCAGAGGAAGGATAAATGTAGACTGAATGCAATAGAAATGAGATATCTGAGGCGTATGTGTGGTAAAAACATGTATATCGTGTGAGAAATGTGGAGATCCGTAAAGAATGCAAGGCTGATGTAAGCGTAATGACTAAGATTAAGAACGCTCTAGAGCGAATAAACGGGGAAAGGAGTGTTATAAGAATATATGACGCAAATTTGAATTGTAGAAAAAGTCGGGGGACGCCGGAGGAAGACATGGCACGATCAAGTGATTCAGATACTTGAGTCGGGCCATGTCAAAAGTCAGAAATACAGTATGTATGAGACGATTTAAGAATTTGAATGAGGCAAAGAGTGTGTACCAAGACCGAGATGTTTGGCTTCCCGTCCTCTCTGCCTACCCGGTTAAGGCGCCGCATCCGCGCTCAAAAAGAAGAAGATGGAGAGATATGTAATTATGAATGTTAGAGGAGCGCGCTAATAAAATCGATGGGAAAATTTTGAAAATGTTTAACAAAACACAATTCGTTTAAAATAGAGCAAACATCTCGTGGAAGGCGTCTTAAGTATCATTTAAAGAAACATTGTGAATTTTTTCAAAAACTTGTAAAATGACTGAAACAAACGTGTTTATATTAATTTTTTGAGCATACTTTGCGATTTTTTTTCTATCGAGAGAATTTCATATAATTTGCGTTTTGGCGTGGGGAATGTATAAATATTATCTTCAAAAATAACATAAATTTTTTTAAGAGCTTACAAATTTCAAATGTTTAAGGGAGGTATGTAAGAAATCTATAGAAATGCGGGTACCGGCGGCTTAAACGGCATGATGGTTAGTTAGTTAGTAAGTTAGTATGAATATTAAGAATTAATTAAAATAAACTGTCATCAAGTAATGCAGCGAGAAAATACAATTGTTAGCGCAATTGTTAAATCGCATGTAACACAACTTTCTCCATAAATCCTGATGGAAGACGAAAGATGTAATAAATTGCACAACGCTATCTGCCAACACGCAGCCAGTCTTATATAATATAAACGTGTGGATGCAGGAAGGGCATTCAAATTTGTAATATTATAACACCAGCAGCTATGGGAGCAGTAGATGTTTCAACCAAAAAGTATATTTCTAATTTTCTTTTATTTAAACCGTTTAATCACATGAGACCATATTTTTACCCAGCTACCAAAGGTCTCGTATAAATCGCTGTAACTCCCTTACTATCATAGTAAGAAACATATTCTAAATGGTTTTAGAAAGCCAAAACTGCTTTATGTTCAAATATATAAAAAAATACCACCAAAAAAATAAAATATACCTACACCTTTAAAAATCAAAGTTTTGAATAGCAATTTGAATTTATTTTTTTGAAACTTTAAGATTTTTTTAAAAATTATTTTTTTATATGGAAAGACAAAAAGGTAAGTAACAATAACGTTTATAACACATGTTTCTAATAAAATATGAATGTGTTTTTATTTTTTTCCGTTATGAATAATTTTAGTTAAATTCTCGGAAGATTTTTTCAATGTAGCTGAGTGCTCCAGGCTGATAATTATTGCTTATAATAATTTTTACCCTTTGTGCTATGCATAAAAATCTCGTCTTAAACGTTAGTTTATCAATTGAAAATAATAATTAATATTTGACAAGTTTAAGTATTTCACCAAAAAATGTAGACATAATTTGTCTCGACGCCACCTAGCGAGCGATTTAGCTTAACAATGCCTCTCTCATAAAAAATAAAGTTGGTTGTTTTCAGGTGGAAAAATGTAAAAAGCAGTAATTGTTGAATGAAGCACTAGTATATATTGAATTATTTGGTGAGTATTAGATAAGCCGCCATAGCTCAGTGGTAGAGCTCCTGACCGGCAATCAGAGGGACACGGGTTCGAGTCCCGTTGGCGGCCAGTATCTTTTCTCAGATTTTTTCAATGTAGATAAGTGTTTCAGGCTGATAATTAATGCTTATAATAATTGTTACCCTTTGTGCTATGCATAAAAATCTTGTCTTAAACGTTAGTTTATCAATTAAAAATAATCATTTTGGGGATGCTGTGTGGAAGTTATTTTTAGGGAAAGCAAGGAAAGGAAGTTCTGAGAAGGAAAAAATATTAGGGGTGGATAGGAATCTGGAGGTCAGTGTGTCCAGGAGTGACGGTCGTATAAATAGATTCATCTCACGGCGGAGTAAGGCGATGGGTCGAGAGAGTCCTGCTGGAGAGTTAAAAGGTCTCCCACCAGTAGGTAGGAAAATGCATGTGCCGCCAAGACCTAGACAAACCTCACCCCATGAACCCTAGCATCCCTGCTAAGTCGCCAAACGTAGCAAACTACTTTGGATGACCTATGACGGATGGGGTGTAGGTTACAGGAAAGGCGGTACCCAAACCAGTCAACCAAATGGTTTATTCCGATTTGACAACTCGTAGTATAAATAAACGCTCATGCGAACTCTGGCGGGGTAAAAAGATAGTATCCAACACGGCCACCATCTTGTACCCGAAACGGAACACACAAATTAACAGACACATGAAATGCCAAACGATCAAAGCAGAAATATAAGTTTTTAGATTTTCACGGTCAAAAGCATTTTCGTTGTTAGTTTTTGGGGTGTTATGCCGTGTTGCGCTACCTCCTTCTACAGCCTTTATAGAAGGAGGTAGCGCAACACGGCATATGTGCACGGCATAACACCCCAAAAACTAACAACGAAAAAGCAGAACTTCGTTAAGCACAATCAATTAAGGCTCCGTTACCGGCCCCAAAAAGAAGAAGATGGAGAGATACGAAATTACGGATGTTTGAGGAGAGCGCTTACATTTACAGCGCCAAAATCGATGCAAAAATTGCGAAAATCTTTAATAAAACACGACTCGTTTAAAATAGAGCAAAAATCTCTTTGGGGCTGTCTAAAACAGTATTTAATTGTGATTTTTTTCATACATATAACTTGTAAAATAACGGAAACAGACTTGAAAATAATAAAATTTGGAGCATACTTTGCGATTTTTTTCTATCGAGGGAATTTCATATAATTTGCGTTTCGGCGTGGGGAATGTATAGATATTATCTTCAAAATAATATATATATTTTTTAAGAGCTAAAAAACTTCAAATGTTAAAGGGAGGTTTTATAAGAAATCGACAGAAATTCGGAGAGCGGCCTCTTAAAGTAAAACAAAATATTATAATCTCTAATGATTATAATACATATTTTTTTGTAGTCGGTTCTGCGAATTTTCAACCCGCTACAAAATATCCCCGACAAAATATCCTGGGGACAAAACATCCCCCGACAAAATATCTACTAAAACCTAACCTAACCTAACTTAACAAAAAAATGGGACAAAAATAACAGACATCCTGTAAAGACAATAAATCATTGTTCAAAAATAGTAAAATGGGCCAAAAATAGTACAAACAACCTGTAAAGTAAGGTTAGGTTAGGTTTTAGTAGATACTAGAAAACCCGGCCACAAGTTGCTGTGGCTAATAAAACACAACGCCATTACTTAACCTTTATAACCAACGCCATCTGTTAATATGCATACAAATATCAAATCCGCTCTACAAAGCGCTCTCAATTTATATATTATATATTTCAACCAATTTACACAAAACCTTGACAAATTATAATATACATAAAGAATAACTCTATCTATTGGCGAAAACCACATGAAAATCGTTGCTTAGTTTAAAAGATCTAAGCATACAGAAGCGGGAGCGACTTTGCTTTATATTATGTAATAGATTTTACTACAGTCGTGAGACCAGTTAGTGTACTCTGTCGATGAGAAAATCTTGAGAAATGATTGAAAATGAGAAAGACGTTTTATCGGCGCAAAAAGTATAAAAGGAGTTGGGCGGGACGGGTCCGGAAAGAGTTACGGGCGGGTCATAATTCAGTCCATTTTAATTAACGGACTGCCGTTTTTGTCAGGTTAACACTTCCAGGACGGGGGAGTAATTACCGCCTCTCCAGGATTCCGAAAGGAATTGATTGGTAAATTGTTTAGTAAGCGGAATTCTATGGATTTTCCGTTGTTTTTGATGGGCTCTCTTGAGAACAGATTACTTAGGCAACTGAATTACTTAGTTGGTAGGTTATACAAAACGTTAAACGTTTACTGATGAATATTGCTAACGTAGGTAATTACGGAAAATAATGCGTTTCAGTTTAACGGAAAATTGTTTAGGTTAAGCAATATTATAATGGAAGACATCAATGAAGCCCTGAAAAAAAATCCCTCAGGGCCTATGTCATCTGAGATGCTGTGTGGAGGGTCTTTTTGAGGAGAGGAAGGAATGAACATTGGTCTTGAAGAGACCCATGTTGTTGGAAGGAGGAAACACAGAGGCCGGCAAATCGTTCCACAACCGATTCTCGTTCTCATCAAACTCACAAATCGTTCCACAACCGAACTCGTTCTCATGTGACAAATGTCAACCTTGTACATTTGTTGGGCGCGTGTTTCCCGACTACGCACAGGTGCCGAAGGGATCAATGACGCTATTTCCTCGAAGCATCTTCCATTGAAATACTGGAAGATCAAGGACAGCATTCCCATTCCCGCCTGTGCTCTAAAAATTGCAATGCATTTGTTAAGTTGGGAGAATCTAAGAACGGACCGCCAGTTTCTGAACAGAGGTATTTTGGGGATCCAGACCAGAGGTGGCTGCCAAATTAGATCACGGGGCGCACTTGCGATTTGTACAGGGTTGGCGGTGGTGTACGCATCTGCTAAAACAATATTTTTTATATTAACCCCACAGTTAAAACACAGGTCCCGAGAAAAATAATTTCCCTCAGGGCCTATATCATCTTTGTGGATGCTGCGTGGAGGGTTTTTTTTTTAAAGGGAAGGGTAGGAAGTTCTGCGAAGGTAAAATATATGAGGGGTGGTTAGAAATTTAGATGTCAGTGTGTCCAGGAGTGACGGACGTATGAATCCATCCCACCCATTGCGGTGCAAGGCGATGGGTCTCTCTCGGCCAGCTGGAGAGGTCAAACCGACCTCTCCTGATCTGGCCCACTACGCAGCTGGTGGACAGGCGCACCCACTGCCAAGAGCTTACCTCATTTGATAAACCCGTGTTGCAGCTGTATGTTTTCTCAAATAAATTATAGTATTATAAACAAATAATATAAGTCAAAAAATTGCATCCAGATATTGATACATCGATTGATTACTTGATTGCATATTACCAGAAAAAATAGTTCCCCTCAGGGCCTATGTCATCTTTGAGGATGCTGTGTGGAAGTATTTAAGCCAAAGAAAATTGTGTGAGAGGCGAGTAGGAATCAGGGACATGGATCACTGTATCCAGGAGTGACCGACCTATAAATCTATAGTGGGAGAATCCTGCTGGGGAGATCAAAAGATCTCCCTCAACCAGTCCCCCGATCCGGCCCGCCACGCTGTAGGTGGGTAGATGAATTCGCCGCCAAAACCTAGACAATGAACCCGGGCACCTCTGCTAAGTCACCTATGGTAGAGGTGTTGGCTATTCAATAAATGAACACAAAAAAATGGGCTACAAAATACCTGGATAAATACCAATTTCAAACAAAAACGTTATATTTTCTGAACGTTGGTCTCTCAGCATGGCGATACTGACAGTATGTACCACTTGGCGAGGTCAGGCGTTGAACTGTAAAATAGATTAGTAAATCACAGTTGACCCGTGGTATTCGCTAATGGTCGCGTGCTTGCCTTACGACACGACAGGCTGGAGTTCGATCCCAATCTCCGACATACATTTTAACGCCGTCTAGAGATTTTTTATTTATTTTCATAGAAGCATACACGTTGAAAAAGCCAAAACTAGGTGTCACCTGCCAGGAGATATTTCTTAAGCGTGGATATGTTTTTATAAATTCTCCCATACTTAAGTTCCCGCTAGAGCATAGATTCTCAACCTTTTTTTGCCCACCGCCCCCTTTGACATTATTTTTTTTCTGGCGCCCCCCAACTGTTTTTACATACCATCTTGGGGGGGGGGGGGGGGGGGGGAGGGAGATGGGTTATGGCTCTTATCCTATTTCTGAGAAGAAGATTGTTAATTAAAACGCGTACTTAATTATATAGAGAAGTATTTTTATTAACATAGAAAAGGTATTGAATTTATAACTTATTTAATGAGATGGTTGAATTTGATGCGTTTTAAGAAGTTTGTTTATATTAGGCTTGATTTTACTTAAAAACAAACGTAAGTCGCCGCGTTCTGTAATATGGAGCCTATTTCTCTTTTTGGTTACCAACGTTGCTACAGCACTGAATCCACGTTCAGCTAAATAAGACGATGGGAATGCTATTAAAAATCGTTGAACTACCGACCATAATCCTGGGTACAGTTGCGAAATCGGCTTCTGCAGCCAAAACTCTTGGTACCCATTCTTAAATTTAATTTTTAATTCCTCATTTGTCGTCAGTTCTATTAGTTCTTCTTCTAACTGGGATGATCCTGCTGTGTTGACATTTGAAAAAGGATCCAAAACCCAATCTGGTATGTCCATGTTTAAAATATCCTGGAATCGATTATAATAAAACAAATAAATAAAACAAATAAAAGTTTCAAAAATAGAAATATCCTGGAATCGTTCCTTGAAATCAATGTGGAGGTTTTCCAAGTGTTGACTGTAAACAAGCAAGTCGTCGTTCTTGAATGATACTGCTGATAAATTTGGGAAGTTATTAAATTCCCGTCTGCCGATATTTCTTTTGTATAATAGCAGTTTGGATACAAAAGCTGCAACACAATTTTTTGTCTTAATCAAATTTAAGTCGTCGCCTTGAAGTTGGAGATTGACATCATTAAACAATTTATACAGGTCTGTCAAGTACGCAATATCGTTCTTCGATGAGGTGAGGTTGTCGCGCAATTCTGTGTCTTTGTTTTCTAGGAACTCTATCACAGACTCAAACAGATTGTAAAATCGAGTCAAACATGAACCTTTTGACAGCCAGCGCACCTCTGTGTGAAGCAGAAATCGGTTGAAATCTTCATCATTGGCAATGCAAAGCTGTCGAAATAATCTGTCATTCAATGAGTTACTTCTGATTTTATTAACTGCTCTGATAACATATTGCAGTGATGTATGGAGGCGTTCACTCAGATTTTTCGCAACCAAATGCTGGCGATGAATTACGCAATGCACAGCAAGCAAGTCAGGAACTTTAGTTTTTAAGCACGCTATGAAGCCTTTGTGGCGCCCTGTCATAGCTGGGGCGCCATCCGTAGCAGCTGACAAAATATTATTTAAAGGAATTTTCTTTTCGTCACAAAACTTTTCCAGTGTATTAAATGCTTCTCTCCCTAGGGTCTTCTTTTTGATTTCCACACACTCCTCGTCTAGGCACCACCGGGTAGCTGGCTTACGGACGACGCTGCCGGTTATCGGGAGGCCTGACAACCAGCCTTCTTCACTGTCTCTGGGACTGCCGGTGGCTGGATTTCGGTAACACCAGTTCTACATTGTATATACGTTTATTTTTTCTTCCTTTTTTTATGTACAGGGCACGGTGCTGCCTGCTGGATCATTGTGTGGTCCTTCGCCGCCATGAGCTTCCCACTCATGACGGTTGTCGTTCATTTTGTTTTTTCCTTATATTTTCTCTATTACCTAGTTTTGTTACTAACACCTTGTTTGACTGTCCATGGGGCTCACTGCTTTAGCAGTGATTACCTTCATGGGCTTTAGAATTGTAGAATTGACTATCACAGTACATTCCTGTAGGCGCGCCTGCATACCGCCCTCTAACAACGTATGCGGGGACATTGAAGTTCTAGAATCGTTATATATTTTAAATGTAGAGTCGTTCATTAAAAAAATTAGATTCTTGCGAGAACTCCGAAGGGGCGACCATAAGTCGCCTATACCGGGGTGGGAATAGGTGGGTGAAAGCTTCAATGTATTAAATATGGTTTCTCCTTTTGTATCTGTTTCCAAATTTGTAACAAACAATAATTCTTGACATATTTTCTCATCTTTGATGAATCTCACGTATGACAATAACAATGCTTCATTGGTTGGTAAAGTGGACTCATCCAGCTGAATTGAAAATCGACAAGACTGCAGATGATTGAACAATGATTCTTCAATGTTTTCAGTCATTTCATCAAATCGTCTTTGCACAGAACTATTGCTCAAAGGAATTTTTCTGATAATATCTGCAGCTGGTTTATGGAGCACAGTGGTTATAACTTCTTTTACTGCTGGTAAAATTAAATCTTCCCCTATAGTATGTGGTTTGCCTGTTCTAGCAATCAACAATGAGATATTGTACGAAGCTCGAAGTCCATCATCGTCTTGCTTAGAAGCTGTCGAAAATTGTTTTGATATAGTTGGCTGAATTTCGTACTTCTTTTTCATGTCTTGAAAATAGGTCACATCTTTGTCTTTCTTATCCGGGTGGATTTTATTAAAATGATCTTGAAGCCTAGAAGGCTTCATCGCTTCATTTGAAAATGTTTTTCGACAAATAAGGCACATTGGCGATGATGGATTTGTAGGATTTTCGATAAATCCGTATTTAATATAATCCACACCATATTGCCGTATCTTCTTTTTTACTTCCGACATTTAGAGATAGGTTCGTGAGTAAAAGATTAACTCTTAAAACCCTGTTATTAATGACGCGCGTTAATGTTAATGAACATAAAATGATAAATCAGTGCCTTTATATAGGTTGGAGACATATAACACGCTTCGACAGGAATAAAATAAACACGCAGTGACTCGCTTTCAGCACCCGGTCGCGTATTTACAAAACCTACACCGGTTCAGTCGCAGCGGCCGCGGCAGCTGAAATGGGATAGGGTTTGTTGTGCAAAATCATCAACAAACCCTAAAAAAACTGTTTCGTTTGCTTCGTTTCGTTGCTCTCTCTGCTTCAGTTACACTGTTTTCTACAATAACATTCAAACATACAAGTCCATTCCTACTAGTACCTACATCTCAAAAACTACAATACAATCAGATATTTTTACCGCATGGGTAGGAGATAGGATGACCGCCAAACAACTATTAAATACCAATGGCTAAAATATTAGTAAGATGTATCTATTCTCATACATATAAATGTGATTAAGCCAGCAATGGAACCGAGTTGTTTGGCGGTCTATCCTCTCTGCCTCCCTCTGCGGGAAGCAGCCTGATGTTATTAGAGAAACGGCCTGATGTTATTAGCTACCATAACTGAAATTGTGGGTATATAATAAAGACTAGTAAACAAGACGATGTATAAATGTGGTTAAAGCAAGCAGTGTGACCGAGTTATTTGGCGATCCACCATCTCTGCCTACCCCTGCGGTTAAACTATCTGACGGTATTAAAGTCTGTTGGGATGGCTGAACTGGTAGGTTTGGACTTGTACGTAAATTTAACTATGTAGGAATGTCAGTGAAGCAAGGAGTATGCGGTAAATGACAAAATATGTATTGCTAGTTTTAATTATGTGTCAAAATGTACTGCGACTGCACTTATGATCCAACATAGTTTGAGTTCCCCCATGAGTTTCATACCTTTTGAGAATATAATGCAAGCTATGAATTGTACACGTTTTTATAAATTTACGAAATAAATATATAACCATGGAAATGCACCAGCACCAACACCAACAGAAGCTACTCTATAATTACGGTCCCCACAGTCTCTGAAACAGATAGATAGAGCAACGAAGCGCGTTGGCGACTGAAATGGTATTAGGTTTGTTGATGATTTTGCACAAAAAAAAATTCCATTTCAGTCGCCACCGTGACTGAACCGGTATAGGTTTTGTAAATACGCCACCCGGCGCAGAAATAAAACGCGGGCTTGTCGCGGAGACAAAGGCGACGCAGGAACAGAATGGATCGGGGGCTAAGGGACCGTCTTGTCGACGCATGCAAGCTCACTCGTTGACTCCCGAATGCATTGACGACACTGAGCAAGTTAGATCAATACACAGATAATACTGTCAATTCTTGCAGGATTGCAAAAATCCCGTTATTTAACAAAAAACGTTATAATTTAATAGCTAAAAACTTTTTATTTATTAACAGGCTTTTATTAACTTCGCCTGTATTTATGTATGTATGAGATATTTCACGTGAAATCGGAAGATTTTAATTTTAAAAAAAAAATTATTCTAATCAACAAATTAAAATTTTCAATAATAAAATTTAATGTAGATCTGAATGTAACGTAATCTATCAGTTCAATTTTCATTCACTTCCCGAATTCTCGAATGAATTTTCGCAAACGTGATAAAAATGATTAAAATACACACAATAACAAAAATTACCCATTAAAGTTTACTTTGCTTTATTTTTTTATTTTATTTTTTTATTTATTTATTGTTTGTAAATATTACATAATACAATATAGTTAACTTAAAATGTCCAACTAGGCAATTGCCCGTTTTAGGACATTCCAGTATGATAATGTTTTTACATGTAAATTATAGTAAATTATAGTGAATTATAGTGTTGACTATTCTGTTGGTAAAATAATACATATGTATATTCATATTCTAGAATACTTTCATTTTTTATTTATTAGTATGTGATTAGCTTGTTTTGTTTGTCTTTTTTAGACCATAATTTTTTTTTCTTGTAAACGCCCCCCTGTGCCATCTCAACGCCCCCCAATTGTCTCTGGATCTTCTACCGCCCCCCTGAAGGTCTCAAACGCCCCCAAGGGGGCGTTATCGCCCACGTTGAGAACCTATGCGCTAGAGTAAGCGATGAACGCTTTTGTTGTCTATTTATTGTTGTCAAGTTTAATTTGTAGGACTCCATTTTAATTTATATTTATTTTATATATAACCTCTCGATGATCGATTTTAAAAAAGTGAATTGATTTTTTTTAAATACGAGATTGACAAATATGACGGTGTGGTTAGAGGTGGCAGTGGCCTAAATCAAGTAAATCGGGATTTTCTGGGTTCAAGTCCCAGTTGCAACGATTATCTTTTTATTTTTCTGTGTCTTATTTGTCTTTTATTTTTTAGTTTAGATTATTTATTCATGTATTTATTTTTATTTAAACGTCCGTAGGGCTTTCACATAGAATGCAGTTGAAGTTTTTTTTTAAATTTATGTGCTAGGGATGTTGAGTTTAAAATTTACGAAATGTAGAACTTTTCTTTGAATTCTTTCAATAGTATGCATATGGATTTTGTAGAAGGGCGACCAGACTATGGAGTTATGTTCTATTAGTCTTCTAACAAGGGATGTGTATACCTCGAGGTATCGCGATGGAACTATAAAACTATATTATGATTATATTGTGTTTTAATTCGCGGAGGTAAAGTGATAAGTGATTGGTTATCCTTTTTCTTTGCATCCCTAGTTTTTCCTACAAATATCATCCACCCAAATAAAACAAACATTATTTCGTCTCGTATCATTTTTAGTATTTACAGTCCAAGTGCATCTGTCAAGAGTCAGAATAATAGAAGAATATGTATGAGACGATGTATGTATGTGAATGAGACAAGGAGTGTGTACCAAGTCCGAGTTATTTGCGAGTTAGTTAGTTAGTTTAAGCCGCCGGAGCCCGAATTTCCACTGATTTCTTATATATCTCACTTAAAAATTTGAAGTTTTAAGCTCTTAAAAAAATATATGTTATTTTTTAAGACAATACGAGTATCTATACATTCCCCATGCCGAAACGCAAATTATATGAAATTCCCTCGATAGAAAAAAATCATAAAATATGCTCCAAAAATTATTATAAACAGGTTTGTTTCAATTATTTTACAAGTTATATGTATGAAAAAAATCACAGTGTTTCTATAAATGCTGTTTTAGACATCCCCCACGAGATTTTTGCTCTATTTTAGACGAGTAGTATTTTATTAAACATTTTCACAATTTTTGCTTCAATTTTATCGTTTTAAATATAAGCGAACTCTCTCCAACATTCGTAATTACATGTTTCTCCATCTTCTTCTTTTTGAGTGGGGACACGGCACCATAATAAATTTCAAAAATTTCACAACCCCGCGGGTTTTGCAAATCCTGTTAGCATCCTTCTCTCAGACGATATCTTCAGAGTTAAAATTAGTTTTGTTACAATCGTTAACCGTTGAGTAGAGAATTCTTTGAAGCTGTTTAATCCAGCCCTCCCTTTCCTGGCTGATATCTACGCCATTTTCATAATTATTTCTGGGGAACTTTACTTATTAAGGCCATTGCAGCAGGAGACACGAAGAGCCGATTCGCTTTCATTCTAAGTACCTACATAATCTGATATTAAGAGAGAGCTTTTAATTTGGGAGACCAATGACCAACACCCCTGGCATAGGTCAACCCTGGTGGTTCGCTACGTCTAGCGATTTAGCAGGAGTGCCTGGGTTCATGGGGGTGAGGTTTGTCCAGATCTTAAGCCGGATCGAGAGACTGTGGTTTAGGGAAGCTTTTTGACTTCTCCAGTCTCTCTCAACCCATCGCCTTACAACGCAGAGGGATGGGGGGATTCATACGTCGGTCACTCCTGAAAACATTGACCCCAGATTCCTACCCACTTCTCTACAAGTATATTTTTCCTTCTCGGAACTTCATCGCCTTCCTTTCCTTATGAAAACCCTCCAAACATCATCCCCAAAGACGACACAGGCCCTGAGGATTTTTTTTCCTCAAAGCCTCCTTTGTGTTAAAATTGTAAATAAAATTGGAGCAGGAAACACGAAGAGTCAATTCGCTTTCTCAGAATGAAAAGGGTATGAGGGGTGGGTAGGAATCTAGGATCAGTGTGTCCAGGAGTGATGAATCCATCCCTTCCACTGCAGTGCAAGGCAATGGGTCAAGAAAGTCCAGCTGTAGAGGTCTAGATTACGTCTGCCTCAAGCAGTCTCAACCGATCCGGACCACAGTAAGTGAGCAAACACATTCGCCACCAATACCTAGACAAACACTATAAGAATCCGGCCACCCCTACTAAATCACCAAACATAGCGAACCACTTAGGGTGAGCTATGGCAGGGGTGTTGGTTATCCAAAAAAAGGTTCCCGGGCGGTGGTACTCATACCCGCCTCCCAAATTGTAAGCGTAACGAAATATTCAATTTTAGGAATAAGCCGAAATTTTGTTTACCCGATTCGAGATTTGTAGTTAAGTTTTAACGCAGCCAGAAATTTGCGCAAAATTGCAAATAGGTACTAGTAATTCCTAAATATTTTTTTTATTTTCGAAGACTAAATAGTGATTTTATTACAATGCAAGTTGCCTGTCTACTGTCAAATTCATTTACCGACAAATCAAAAAAATTAAAACGCAACTTGGTCTGTTCCCCTTTCACAGATGGACTGGTCTATCAATTTGGATATCTATGGTTCTACGTTCTACGAGATATTACAGTGTTGTATATCTATCTTAAGAAATATAGAATCAACATCAAAGGTTCAAGAATGTTCTCCCAGGCCTTCTGGGTTCAAGAATGAAGGGTTACAAGGTAGAAGGGGGTAGTAATGATAATTGTGAAATTCCACCCTAAGAAATCTGCTTCATCTTAGGGTTAGATCTTAGACACATTCCAAGGCTTCTTCTACAAGGTGGCGCAAAAATCATCCCTCTATCGGAAGATGCCATAACTTTTGCAAATGGAGACAAATAATGTTAGTTTTGTTTTGACATTTGTGAAGTAACAGATACAAAATACACCTCAACAAGACTTGAATCGCTATATCCTTCAAGAACGCGGAATTTTTTCATTTGTTAACCACATAACAAAAATCTCTAAAAAGGGCTTAAAAATGTTTGGATTATAACCAGGCTAACTTAAAATTTCACAATATAAAGTTATTTTTAATGTATCGTAAATGCGTGTTGATGCCTTATCAACCTTGGATACTGGGCCCTTATCTCTCCAGTATCCCGTTAACTCGATCATGAAGAATATTGAAACACGTAAGTACTTCTTGTACACGGAAGGTTTATTATTAGAATATATAACAATACGATGATGTTGCCCAAAGGCCGGTTAACGGAGAAGAGAGCTCCTGTCTCCCGTCGCTGAGAGCTCAATAATATAACGGATCTACTCTCGTAAATCTCCGTACGTGTTCGGTAAAACCCGAACCTACCGGAATAACACAATATGTCAATATTCCATACACTACAGTATTCAACTGTTATATTTTGCCTGTGTAAGAAGTCAACGTGAGTACAATTCTCCCGTCTGGAACCCACATTATAATTTACCTACATGTAAGAGATGTTGAAATAATACAAATCAAATTCTGTTTTCTAAAATTTTAAAATGAGTGTTCCAGCAATTATGTTGAACTACAACATTATTTTTAATTATGTGAATATGCTCAAATTGTCAGAGAGAAGAATTTTCACTATTGGTATTTCTATATTAAATTCTAAATGATTTAGTTGATGGTCCGGAATTGATTGAATTGATAAGCTGCCGTAATCCACTACGTAATACTAGAAGTAAGGTTTTATTTCAGTGCAGAAATTCTGGGACTAACTATCATATGTATTCTTCTTTACCCGGAATACTAATAGAGGGATACAATTATGCAAAGTTAGTGGACATCTTGAATTTATTTTTAAACAAATATTAAATATTCTTACTTAGGCAGTTCAGATATGTACAATAAAAAACTTTATATTTCTTAATATTCATATGACAGTAAAAACCCCGAAAAAGGGCGATAATTAATAAATGAATATCAGGGTCGCCTAATTTCATGATTTGGTGATTTGCACTGGCAAGATCACCCGTTTTAATTGTTCCAGACTTCTTTTTGTGGGGTTTCTTGAAGTCGGGAGTCTATGTCAACAAGCCTCAGACTCTTGGAGCCCTCAAAGAGAATATCCGTCAAGAGTGCGAGAACCTATCGCGGGGAGTTCTGGAAAGAGCGATGGAAAATTCCATAACCGTATGGTCACAATTCTAGTGGTGGCCATATGGCCGATATCATTTTCTCGACTTAATGAAAAAATTAAGACATCAAATAAACACAATCCAAAAGCAGAATCAAAACTTTAGTTCATAAAAAAATTACAGCCAAAAAACATCGGGTGACAAGTTTTGCGCCACCTTGTAGCTACCTCACCCGAGCAAGGCCGGACTCCTAAAATGCCTTAAATCTGGATTAATATTGGACGTATTTGTAGACAAAACTAATTAACACGGGGTATGTAGGCGTACATATTTGCGAAACAATTTTTGGACTGCAATCACTAATTTAAAAAAAGAAACATTTCAAATTGACCCAACTATGGGAGTTGGTAATGATGTGATTTGAAAAACTAAGGTGGATTTATATTTGTCAGTCGTGTGGTATCAGTTTCATACATTTAGTTTTTTTTAACATTAGCTCCATTCAAGAGGCCTTGAGGAAAATAGCTTCCCTCAGGGCCTATGTCATCTTAG
This sequence comes from Limnephilus lunatus, assembly GCA_917563855.2. Taxonomy (NCBI): domain Eukaryota; kingdom Metazoa; phylum Arthropoda; class Insecta; order Trichoptera; family Limnephilidae; genus Limnephilus; species Limnephilus lunatus. The sequence continues at coordinate 23,060,558 of OU830595.1, read as the reverse complement.
GGGATGCTGTGTGGAGGGTATTTTTAAAGCAGTTCTGGGAAGGAAAAAGGTATGAGGAGTGGGTAGGAATCTGGGGTCAGTGTGTCCGGGAGTGACGGACGTATGAATCCATCCCTCCAACTGCGGAGCAAGGCGATGGGTCGAGAGTCCGGTTTGAAAGGTCAAAAGGCCTAAATCAACCAATCTCCATCGATCCTGCTTACCATGAAGCAAACGCATCCGCCGACAAGACCTGGACAAACCTCACCACATGAACCCGGGCACCCTTGCTAAGTCACCAAACGTCTGAATCTGAATCTTACTGAATGCGCTTACATCAGCCTTGCATACTTTGCGGATCTCCGTGTTTCTCACACGATCATACATGGTTTTACCACATATGCGCCTCAGGGATCTCATTTCATCATCAACATCAGACCACTTTCATCCATCCTCTGCCAGTTCCATGCCTCACTGCCATACATCAGTGTAGGTACCAGCACTCTATTGTGAACTGCTAGCTTCGCTTCTTATTGAACAGTTTTTTTTAACGCCAACGGTATTTAGTACTCCATTAACGGAGTTACCTGCATTTACCCTTTTCTCAATGTCTATATCAGCCTTCCTATTTCTCGTAAACATACTTCCCAAATGCACAAACTCATCCACCTGCTCCTAGAAATCATAAATCACAACTATATTGCATACTGGTATCGTACTCTCTCTTTCAAACACCATGACCTTAGACTTACTTACATTCATCATTAACTCAATCTTCATACATACTTCGTTCTTCTTAGATACGATATAGACTGTAGATCTTCCATACTTTTAGAAATCAGCACCGTATCATCAGCATACAAGCAACATACTTTCAGATCTCAGATACTTAATTTCGCGCCCAATCCCATCCCTTTCAATTCTTGCGTACAATTATCCATGTATAGATTGAATAACCGCGGTGACAAATTCATTAATTTTTTATTATAATTAAAATTACGTAGCTATGAGTCAGATAGCCAATATGCAACATAAAGCAATATAATATGTGTCACTCCAACCAATAAAGACAGGATATTCCTTTGTCCTGTGACCAAATTGTTCGTCCACTGTCCTACGTAATCCCTAGTGAACATTCTATATAGCTTCCTTATTAGACATTTCGCCCCCATATTGCGTATCTCAAGGGTGGAAAGGAGGCGGTGTGGGGGGGGGGGCGGTTAATATTGTATTAACACCCTTAATAAACGCGTGTTTGTTGTAACTGTATACGCATAAGGCCATTTTACCATAGTGGTCAGCATAACTGATGGAAGATTGACACAGATCCTCCAACCAATTGAGCGTTTTTGGCCACTTTTTTGCCAATTTGCAAACACCCTCGAGCGTTCTCTGGCCAAAATATGGCAAAATTTGAAGAGATATTTTAAAACATTTATTGGAAATATTTCAAATGATACATTTTACATTTCATAGTACAATCAAATAATGTTGGCCTCACTGGGTGGCTTACCCTCACTGGTGCTAAGGTCCCCATTGTATAATATTTATAAACGTTTTATAAGATGGAGTAAATAATACTTTTTTTTTAAATATCTGAAGTTGGAAATGAAAACAAAAATCAGATAAATATAAACTAAAAATAATGATTTTAAATTATAGTACAATTAAATTAAAATCGGCATAAATTATGAGTTGTGTGTTTTATAATAGTTTTGTGTGTTACGTGTACCTACATGTTTTATTATTTTATGTTATAAAATTTTGGTAATATTGTATTTTTTGTTCTTTAATCCATTTTTTAAATTTTGTATCTGAATTTATATTTGTTTTCTTCAATTTTTGTTTCAAGTGAAAGACTGTTGAATGCTTTTATAGCATGGTATTTATGGTGTCTTTGTCCGAAGCTTGTGTTTACCTTCGGAGTTTTGGTGTTTTCTTTGTACAGTTGTCTAACTGTTTTCGTTTGTTGAAATTTGTTTTTTTTGTTGTTAAAAAATGTAGATTAGCATTTTTTTAATAATTGGCGTAGTACGTCAAAACTGTTGAATTTTTTGTCTGAATCAGTCAGTCTATGTTTTGAAGTGTTACCTTTAAGATCGTTTTCTGCCCAATTTCGATATGATCGATAGCTGAGTTTGTTGCTCCTCCCCAAGCAGTTATTCCATATTCTATTATTGATTGAAAACGTGCAAAATATAATGCTGTCATTACTGTTATTGACATTCCGCGAATTATTGAAATATTTTTTCTTACAAATCTTTGATCATTAAAAAAATTCATTTATGTTAGAAAAAAAAACACTCGTTATAATCAAATCTCAAAGATAATCATAAGATAATAAAGGTTTACACTTTTATGAAACCAAAATTTCGGACCGCAAATTGAAAGAAAATCATGAAATTTTGGGAATTTTTATTAATTATTTTTACATGAAACGAAAAAAGTGAGTTTACGATAAAGTTACGTCTAATAAAATTTGTGCGTTTTTTTTTTTTTTAGTTATAAGTAACTTTAGTTAGAAAAAAATTAAGTTTAGCCATTTTTTAAATATTTGAATTCAAAAATTTTATACTTAAAAAAATTATATTTTTATTTCGAATATAAAATTTGAAAGCGCATTTCATTGTCTTTCAAAAACAGTTTCAGTTTTCGGATGCGTTCAGAAATATTACATTTATTTTGATTTTATTGCAAAGTGGAAATATTTTGACATTTCGAGAAAATATGCCCGAGGCCTGAGCGGCTAGACAAATTGAGAAATAAAATTATACATTTTATCTATTTGAAGTAGAAGAAATTAATAAATACATCGCCAGGAAATAAATTCGTTCGTATTCCGATTTTCCATTATAATATAGATAATTTAATGTAGATTGTTGAGGAAAATGGTACCTATAGACAGGGGGGTGCTAGATACAATTACAGCGGGCATTAATACGTCACCCCCCTTCCACGCTTCCCCCTCCCCCCATGGGAAACCTGTGACGTAATGGAGGGAGGGATCACAAGGAATGGAGGGAGTTTGAGATGATATTGATGTTATTTCTTAGGTAATAAACTGTGTTAAATATATATGAAAGATCCTGAAAGTTTGCAGTGGAATTATAAGATTTTTTTTTGGCTTTACTAATTAATTAATTATCAAAAACAAAGGTACAATTTAAACAATTTGGGAGAACAGTATGGGTACCTGCGTCCCGGAAACCATTTATTGGATAACCAACACCTCTGCCATAGGTCACCCCAAGTGGTTCGCTACGTTTAGTGATTTGGCAATATTGGTTAGGTTTAGATATTTTATCCAGAGGGTTTGACAGTTTACAAGCCTTGCCACGTCTGTAAACTGGATGCGTGTGTTGTGGAGGTTTTCAATAATAACTCTTAATTAACGCGAATCAAATATACTTACATTGAAACTTTATGTTACAATAAGTTAGCACAGATTTAATAATTATCTCGCTTAGAGGAAAATCAAGCGGATGGAACGAATGCTGAAACCAGAATGAATTTGCATTATCATGCACTCGGCCGGAGAGCGGTGGCCGGTGATACCAGTGTATAAAATAGGATTTGAATAATATTTTTATGGGTTTTCATTTCACGGCTAGAGATAGGGAGAGAATGGTTGAGGGAGTCCATTTGACTTCTACACCCGTACTCCCTTGGAATTCTGTGTGGAGCTATGAAAAAAAAATCCACATGTCTTTTAAAAATCAGTTGTCTAATTCATCCACTCTTGGTATTTCGTCCCGAAAATCTGAATTATTCACACGTAATTTCATAATAATATAATTACAGGACTATTTGCAACATTTCAGAGAGAATTTCGTCGCCTGTAGTTAAGGTTCTGGGAAGGTCGTATATTTCTCTTGCTTTGTTTAAATTAATTTAAAGGACCCTAATCTTAAATATAAGCTGTTTGTCATCAGATAAATGTAGCGAAAGACGACAAATTCTCACTCACAATCGCGAATACAAACATTCCGCTGTTACCCTCAAAACCAGAGCTAACTAAAAACTGTGTCGCGTTGGGTACCCAACCAGCTTAGTAACACTTGAAAATAAGCAAAAAAAAAAACATATAAATTATTAATTTAAATTGATAAAGTAACGTTTTTTAAGACGAGATTTTTATGCATAGCACAAAGGGTTACAATTATTATAAGCATTAATTTTATCAGCCTGAAACACTCATCTACATTGAAAAAATCTTTCGAGAAAAGATACATGCCGCCAACGGGACTTGAACCCGTGTCCTTCTGATTGCCGGTCAGGTCCTCTACTACTGAGCTGTGTCGGCTTATCTAATACCCGCCAAATAATTCAATATATACTAGTGTTTCATTCAACAATTACTGATATTTACATTTCTCCATCTAAAAACAACCAACTTTATTTTTGTGAGAGAGGCATTGTTAGTGCTATATCTCTCGCTAGGTGGCGTCGAGACAAATTATGTCTACATTTTTTGGTGAAATATTTTAACTTGTCAAATATTAATTATTATTTTAAATTGATAAACTAACGTTTTTTAAGACAAGATTTTTATGCATAACACAAAGTTTTGAGTGTTTCAGGCTGATAATTATTGCTTATAATAATTGTTAAAAAAATATATGTACATGCCAAATCCTATAGATGTTTATCTATAGGATTTAGCATGCGAGAGTATGAAAAAGCGATAAAATATTTATTTATTTGACGGATACTCACTTCCAATAAAATACGATAAATCCACGGTCAAACGCGAGCCTCTTTTGGTCTAGTAATCAAGGATCGAATCTTACGAAATCCAAAAAAAATGTATTTTTGTAAAATCAATATCCAATCTTCAAACCACTCCAAAATGAACAGGCAAAGAAAACACAAAAGAAAGCGACATCTAGCGACTCCGAAGAAGAAAATACTAATAAGATACCAAATGTATAAGGAAAGATGCACTGGAAATCGACGACAAAAATATGAAAAAAATCATCCTTTACATTAATAAAACAAGTTATTCGTAGTCTTCCCGCTCTTGTCTACTTTAGCTTTCTGAAAGTTTCGCTTCTACCGCGTGGGTACTGCACACTTGAAATTTTTACATAAGCCTCACACAATAGGCCCTTAAGAAAATATTTCCCCTCGGGGCGTTTGTCTTCTTTGGGGATGTTGAGTGGAGGTTCTATTTACAAAGTAAATGAGAAGAAGACCTGGGAAGGAAAAAGGTAAAAAGGGGTAGATAGGAATCTGTGGGCCAATGTGTCCAGAAGTGATAGACGAATGAATCCATTCCATCCACTGCGGTGCAAGGAGATGTTACGAGAGAGTCCTGCTGAGGTCAAAAAGTCTCCCTCGACCAGTATCTACCGATCCGGCCTGCCACGCAGTTGGTAGGCAGACGAGACCAGGATAAACCTCACACCATGAACTCGTAAACATAACGAACCATGGGGTGACCTATGGCAGAAGTGTTGGCTATCCAATAAATGATTTCCGGTGCGGCGGTACCTATACCCGCTTCCCAAATTGTAGGTTATATTGTTTCAACATTTCTCAAAAATTGGTCAAATTTTTGTAAATTTCAACTTTTTTTTTATTTTTTATTAATTCATCTTTAATGATTCTAGACTTATAATTTGTGATTTCCTAAGCCTGTCTCACTAGAAAAAACTGTGTTGAGAGCGGACGCTTTAAAACGTAAGCAGTTTAAAATAAAAATGATAACAAATGTATCATTAACGCAGGAGGCCCTGAGGGAAATTATTTTCCTCAGGTATATGCTGTGTGAAGGGTCTTTTTGAGGAGAGGAAGGAATGAACATTGGTTTTTATGAATCATTCCATGGGCTGCCACATTTATTATTCTTTAGTATTATGTTAATGTAAGTACTTGCATACTGCTTTCTAACCCCGTATGCATGGACATTGGAGGGTCTAGAGTCGTTCAAATAAATTTAGCTTCGTTCAATAAAATAGAGTCCTGAGGTGTACGGTGAAGGAGGAAACCATATGTTTCCTTAGAACGCCGTGGTAAAGGGGTTGGATAGTGGACACCCTCCAATGGTCTTGAAGAGACCCATGTCGTAGGAAGGAGGAAACACAAAGGCCGGCAAATCGTTCTACAGCCGAGCTGTTGAACGATTAAAGTATCTGCGGACCCTGTAGAAGTAACGTAAAGTAACAGACAATCATCATCGTACCATTGAAAAAATACATACCTACTTATAAGTTGGTTTTGATAATATCTGCGATCTGTTTTGGCTGGTAATCCAGGACTTCAGTGTCAGATTTATAGGATACATTGTGTTTTGTCTAATGGCCAGTGGAAGTGCATAGTTTTGTTGCAAAGTATCTTTAATTTCTTTTTCCAAAAGATATTTTAGCACAAGGGAAAAGTAAGAGATTATGCCCTTTGGTTCTAGCAAACTCTTCAAGCAAATTCAACTCAAATTAAACGAATAGATCATTCGCGATATCCCTATCTTCGCATCATTCACACCCAAAATATGCCTGAATATATCTTCTAGGTTTTTTCAAAAGGGCCATGTTTACAAGATTTTGTAAAGGGAAATATCATTTTATCCCCTGCATCATCTTTTTCAACATTTTGTGACAATTTCTACTCACTTTGAATAGAAATTTGATACTTAAATCTCCAATTACCTATCATCCGATTAAATAATTCCCATTTAAAGAGGACCCACATCGACCACTTGTGGTATTCCTGATAATATAAATATGACATGGCTTACAGACATTTTAGAAGTTTTTTCTGAGGGTCGTTATTACAAACATTATTCTTATAAAGTAAATGACAATGTTTTCTAGCCTTTTCACAACATTGAATAAAACCTAAAGTAATAATAATAACTAGCTGTTAAAAACCCAATCCGCAGGTTTTTGGTTCGGCTTCGCTCAATTTGAGTATTGGTGACCATTTTATATATCCGATAGGAATTGGTTGCAAAAATAGCCAGTTTCTCGGATCCACTGTGATTCAGTGACAGCTAGTCACCGGGACAAAGTAATAAATAAGTCATATGTAATATATAGCTGCGTGATACTATTATACACAACTCTTAATAATAATAATAATAATTGGATAATTTATAGAGCGCCGTTTTTGTGAAAAATCACCTCAAGGGCGCTGTACAATTTATTCATAATTCTTAGGTTCTCTATCTAATTTTAATATTTACAAATGGATACATAAACATACTTACCTGCAGGGCACTTCCGATAAACACTTTAATTAGAAAGTTTGTGCTTGGAGAAGATACGGCTTTGCTCGCGGAGGACATTATATTTAAAACACTAGACATTGCATGATTTTACATTTGCTACCCCCATCACTATAAGTATTAAATTTTAAAAGATTAGTGGCAAAAGTGGAGTTGATAATATCAAAATATGTATTTTAAAAGACTGGAGAATTTAGGACTCTTTAGGGCTGGAGAATGTTACTAAAATGACCTTTAAAAACGCTTACAAATAGTTAGTTTTTACTTTATTTTTATTTATTTATTTTTTTATTATTATTTTTTTTTTTTTCTTTTTCTCTACATTTTTAGGTTAGTTATTTACAGTGTCGCGGGCATTGAATGTGAAGGTGAAAGAATTTGAGTTTATGGATACGACTGTCTGAAAAGGTGGGTTTTAAGTTTAGCTCTAAATTCTGCCGAGTCTGTGATAGTTCTTAAGTCATATGGCAGTGCATTCCAGGCTTTAGGTCCCGACACTCCGAAAGCGCGCTCACCGAACTTAGTATCTGGTGTGCGCTTTGGTTCCTTTAACCTTCCAACAGCTGATGACGCTGCTGACCTTAGGGTTGACTGTCGAGAATTGGAATTTTCTGGAATACACAATTCCGATAAGTATGCCGGAGCCATTCCGTTAAGGGACTTAAATACCATCCAGCAGAGCTTGAACTGGATTCTTTCAGGACATTTGAGCCAGTGAAGATTTTTGAGATGCTCTGAAATATGGGAATATTTAGATACGCCGGTGATAAGTCTTGCCGCTAGTATTACAATTAAATAAATTCCACAATTCCGTAGTACCTATACCTAGGGGGGGGCATGTACTCATGCGACCTACTAATGTAAGTGGCGCCATCCTTTGACGAATTCTTAAATTCGAAAAGGAATTACAAAAATAGATTTTTTAGAGTATTAATAATATTAGTGTATTATGTGGCAGCACTTCCGTTTGTATCTTTTTGTGAATCGAGTGTGTACGACAGACACAAAGCTATTAATCGAAAGTTGATACTTATTAAAATTCGCCTTTCCCTCATTTCCTGCATCATTACAAACCCTTCAAAAATTTGGCATTTTTTCAGATGGTAAAAATATTTTCGCTTTACAATAAAATGCAAATATTTGGAATATTTCTGAGCACATTCAAAAACTAAAAACTGTTTTAGAAAGGTGATGAAGTGAGATTTCAACTTATAAAATTGGAAATAAACATATATTTTTTTAATTATAAAAATTTGGCTAAAGTTACTGATAATAAAAACACATACATATTTTATTACACAAATGTAAAACAAACACATATTGTATCCTCACTTTTTTGTCGCTATGTGTGAAAATAATATATCGTCGGCCTACTGGCAAAGTCCACTAAGTCACTAAAACACAATCCTGAGATAATCGCATTTTAATATTTAGCGATTTTGGAAAGGCTGTAAGTGGATGAATATCTCCAAAATGATTTTTTTTTAATACTTTATAATTTAAAATGAACCCTTGAGAACCTTATCAATACACAATATTAGTTGTTAGCTATAACAGCAACCTCTAATCAAAGATTTAAAAAAAAATGAGCTGGACTTAGTGGTTTTTACCGGTCAATAATGACTTAGTGTGCTTTGCTTGTTAAGATGACTGTCAAATTGATGACTGTAATGCTGCAAAATAGCTTTAAGATTATTTTGATTATAATATTTAATTATTAAATACCAATTATTATTTCTTATAATAATTTCTAAATAACACAAAAGTTTATTTTTAGGTATTTTTTTAAATAAAATAATAATAATTACAAATTATTGTTGGTACCTACTGAAATACAGATATTCAAAGCTACAAAATAAATATTTATGATAATAATAATCACATAAAAGATATTATGACAAATATCTGTAAAAATAAACAATGTGTGTGTTTAGATGAAATAAAAAAGATTATAAAAATATTAATCAACGTGAAAATAAGCAATGTTTATAATATTTAGTTGAAATAAACAAATATGTAAACCAAGAAAGCAATAAAAAAAATTAATATGTTTTATTACAAATAAATAATAATAATTACCAATCATTATTGGTGTTTACTGAAAGACACATTCACAATATTTTATAATAATAAGAAACGGCTATAACGGCTTTTAAGGGGTGCGTATACGTGTAGGTAACTCGTACACTCGTCTTCAGCATCCGAATCAGAAAAGCTGGGCTCGGGAGATACATTTTTGGTGCTACTTAAACATGGTATATTTTCATACCAGTTATGTAAGGCTTGTGGAATAATATTGGTCTTACATAGTTTTAACAGGTTATTTTTTTTGCGACTGATATTGGAATGGGCTTTGTGTAAAGCTTTGATATTATAACATTGCTTTGCTCTTCAATCTATACACGTGTTATTTTATTTCTAATTGGTCATGAAAGGGAGGCAACGGAAATCCTCTTGTAATCACTGGAATAGATATTCTATAACGTTTGGTATTTTTTTCTGATATCGAAAGCATTTAACTTTTAGCCATTTGACAATGTTGGAATCCTCATCAATCTTCTTATTTTTTATTGTCATTTCAACCAACTTTTTCAGATCTAAAAAATCTGTAAGTAAATAAAACTTCTTTAGTTTCATATGGAGGCTTTTATTTTTTTGGTTTGTAAGATCGAGCCATTTTAAAAACGTTGATCCATTCGTGCACACTAAATATATCCAAATGTTTTGTTTTGTTTTGAATTGCATTGAGTCTACTCCCATAAATGAATGACCGCTTTCAAGAATTTTTTGTTCAATAACACACATGGAAGTGTTTTGGACGAAATGCAGGAAAAGTGCGGAAATTTGTATATTTCTATTTTGTCCACCGCAAGTATTTGAAAATATGGATACTTCAGTGATTTGCGGTGGGAGTTGTTTTAAATTAAGGGCCATGCAGGTTATAATTTCACAACTATCCGTTTTCCCGTTATTTTCTGTCCAAAGGTAACCTTAGAGACCCTTATTTGGAGGTGCCGCCTCATAGATTGTAAAATTATACAAATTTAACTTCCGCAAATAATAAAGTAAGCTCACTTGGGAGCAAGGTAATTGAAAAACACTTTGCAAGTCACATGTTATAGACGTGAAAGTAGAATCCTCAATAGCTCTTTTCTTATCTTCGTCTTTGGCTTTCGTGGATGCAGTTTTTCGGTTTTGATGTTGTTGATAGTTATCTTCAAGGGTTTTCTTTTCTGGGACACCTGCCTTGTTGTATACTGTACAGGTGACGCATTGATCTTTCTTCGGCTTGAAGAAGGACAAGTTATAGTTCTGGCAGAATATTCTTCGGTAAGTTATAAGACTAACAGGATTGTCATCACCGTCTTCTGTACACTTAAATTCATACAGTAAATGCATTTTTGCAATGCTTAGTTTGGAATCTACATATTGCCTCTTTGTGGATGTCCGTGAACAGTGGCTCTCTACTGAAAGAAAGCTTTCAATCTTTGAATGTGTTGCTTCACTTTTCATCGTCAGTTTTGTTAGATGGAGCCTTTCGCCCTCGAATATCGATATTAATAAAATTTCCATATTAATTGCATACTTTAAAAGCCGTTATAACAGAAACTTTTAATATGCAGAGAGTTTTGCAAAAAAACATTTGTCACACTCGAATTTTCTCTGTATTTCTATCAAAAAATTGCTTGAAGTGTGTTAAAAAATGAGACCCATAGACAAGTAATATCCACTAAGTCAATCAAAGCCTACTACTTAGTGGATTTTGCTTGTATTTTAACGATCTAAATCGATGTATTATCGACATGTAGAGTAAAACGTTTGACTTAATGTGTTTTGCTTGCCAATAATATTGGATTTATGACTTAGTGTGAATTTAAAAACACGTTTAAATCGAAAACGATTAAATATACGACTTAATGGAGTATGCCAGTCGAAAGAGGACGATTTTTTACATAAGACCTCATACTTAAGTCATTTCATGAAAAAACGTGACTTAGTGGACTCTGCCAGTAGGCCGACGATATAGAAAATTCCCGAAGTTAATTTTTTTTTTTTCAATTTGCGATTGAAAACTTTTTAATCATAAAAGTGTAAATTTTACTTTTTTGGTGGCATTATTTAGATTGGAATATAAAGCGTAGTGTTTTTCCTTTCTAACACCGATTAGAACATATTTCTCACTATGATAGTAAGGGAGTTACAGCGTTTTATATGAGACCTATGTGCGTTGGGACAAATGTGGTCTCCTGTGATTAAACGGGGTAAATGTCTATTAAAAGAAGATCCATAACGATCCCTTGTAGTATTCCTGTGTTTGTTAAATTATATATAATTTGAAGATATGTTCTAAAGAGTCATTATTTCAAGATTATAAAATGTAAACGACTTTTTTTTCCGATTTTTATTTTTCATTATTTTGCCGCAATTCCTAACTTGAATGTTAAATTTATCTATAAATCTCCTACATCATCACAATGCTTCATACATATTTAGAAAGGACCCATGTCGGTACCTTGCGGTACGCCTTTTCAAACAAAATTCGCGCTTGATTATAGTCAGATATCTCCAAAAAACCGAAATTTAAGTTGATTATGCAGTTCTACGTAAACGTTTACCCTTTATCTGAAACAATACTCAGATTACTCATAAACACCACCAAATCAATTATGCAGAAAAACTTGTAGTGGAATTTTTTTATTTATTTGTTTCTTTACATGGTACCTAGGACTAATGTTACCAATTCAGTTTATAACCTCACTAGGTCAAGCCTGTATTGAGGTTAACAACTCTACAATTTAATAAAATAACACAAAATAATACTAATAACTATTGAAGAACAATATTGTTGTATGTTTCATGCAGATTATGAGTATAATTAGTACCTAATTAGCTGAAGGCGATAGTACATTACAATGAAAGCATGTAGGGTGACCATAATGTTGAGATTTGACGTTTAGAAAAAATATATATTTTCGAAGAATTAAGATGAGAAATATTTATTTATTTATTATATATTGCGCTATTAATTTAGCAAGAGAAGGATTAAAAAAATATATTTAAGACAAAATAAAATGATATTAATTTAGAAAGGATAAAGCAGTGAACAATTTACAATCCTCGGCTAACACAAATAATTTGATGGTCTTTTTAAAAATGCTCAAGGAATTAGATGACTTAATATGATCTGGAAGGCTATTAAATAGGAGTGGGGCCCGATAAAAATAATTCCTTTGACCAAAAGAAGATTTAGTATGAATTGCCATAAAGTTCAGACCAGAGCCAACTCTAGTAATACGAACTTGCTGTGTTCTTTCTGAAATACCAATATTATTAAAAAATCTACAAAGCGTTTGTGTAATATATAGCTGTTTAACATTCATGACATTACATTCCTTATAAAGTAAATTCGTTGGATATCTATTTTTTTTTTTTTAACATAACTTTAAGAATCAGCTTTTGTGCAATATTAAGTGGTTCTATATGAGTCTTTTGACAGGATCCCCAGCACACTATATTATAAGAAAGCATAGACTGGATTATTGCAAAATAAACCGTTTTTAATTTTTCTTTGTCTAGTATATGTCTAAGTTCTTTAAAGATATAGGTAAGTCTCCTAGTATTATTTACCAACATATTGACATGATCATTCCATCTCAAAAATGTATCTATTATTACACCAAGGTATTAATTAAATAAAATGTTGATATTTTCGGGGTCACTAGAAGGATATATCAAATTGTCGTACTAAATACTGGACCTTACTTGACTTTATACGTCCCGGGGTTTTTCTATAGCATGTTTAAAACACAGACACTTGTAAATAAGAATAGATTTACGGTGAAATGCATATACTGCTTTCCTCATTGTTTCAAAACTTAGTATTTGGAGATGGTTAAAATTGATGCTTATTGAGTAGGTACTTGTTCTATGGGCAATTACTTCTAGGCAAGTACTTACCTGATTTTATTATTTTCTTTTTTGTTCCATTATTCAAATAGTTCTATAGAAGAACAAATGAAGGTAGTTTCTGTATCTTACGTAAAAAAATGTGTTCCAACAAGCAGATCACAATATAAATCTTATAAAAAATCAGGATTATGTAAATAAAAGAATAATAAATTATGACCAGACAAACAAACACAAAACAAGCGTTTGATTTACAAAAGTGAGTACCACAGAAAACCTCCGCCTGAAATCAAACAAGAGCGCAAAAAGCGCCAGGAGATGTCTGACTATTCAACTGGAGGATTGAATTAATTGAACATACTGTATTTTTCATAAACACTGTTATTACAAGCTTAAAAAAATGGGCCTGGTATTCTTCGCTATTTCATCGCAATTTCTAGATTACTTTCAATATAAAATTTACCCTTCAATCTTCGCTACATTATTGCATTATAATTATTTTTTATTTCGAAAGAAAGACAAACATTCCCGGGTTATGAATAACTTGCCAAAATTTGAAAATCTCCTACTACTACCACAGTAAGCGGAAAATGATGCTTGTGTCGTGATGATGATAATGCCTATTTAAAGAGGACACAGATCGATCCCTTGCGGTACTCCTCTTCACGCGACTCCCGCACTCTACACGAGCACCGTGTCACCTGTCAGACTACCGCCGGATTGACGTTTCGCATGTTATCTAGCTCGCAACACTTGTATGCCACACATTACAATTACAGTAGCGTAGCGAATGGTAGGCAGACTGGGCAAACGCCCAAGAAAACAAACGAAAAAATGTAATTTAATAATGATGACAATATTAGCGAAACTCAATCGAAAATCTGAAACACAACCATCAGAAAAAGATACGGTTACTTCTAGGAATCGAACCCAGGACTTTAGCCTTGCCGGGGCCGTGCTCTACCAACTAAGCTGTGTTCCTACTCGATTCGGTCATATTTACCTGTATCCAGTAAGAACTACCAACATTATATTCATTTTATATTCATTCAATGTCAGCTATATTTATGTATGATTGCAAGATTCAACTCAAGGGCGGATTTAGGGGGGGGGGGGGCACGGGAGCACGTGCCCCCCCCCAGGATTGTATTTTTGTGTACCTACTGTGGAGATTCCATCACAGTACATACTTCGAAGCAATTCAAATTATCAGAGTTGTTAAAATATATTAATAAAATAACAGAAAGAACAGTCAAACTCTTGTCTATTTCTGGCTGGAATTGCGAATTTTGTTCGTTGCATCCCATTCATGCTCTTGCAAATGAAAGATGATAATCAGCGTTTGTAAGAGCGCTACGGTCGGGGGAAAGCGCGGTCGGAAAAGCCCCCCCCATTAAAAAGTTGACAAACACAAATTTTTCTACAAGATTGGTCCATTCGGGGGGGGGGGGGGGAATTATGCTCTTGAGGGGCACCCCTCCTCCGCCCCTTGTGCCACCCCCAGAAAAAAATCCTGGATCCGCCCTTGATTCAACCCGAACTAAATGCTATCTAGATAGTCTTGAGTATTTAAAAAAATAAAAAAAATAAACTATAAGTATTAAAATTTTCATTAAAATGCTAATTTCGTTTGTCTGTGCATCCTGCGCAACTGTAATTTAATATGCTTTGAATTCAGGGCTCATTTTAAAAACTGGAACTGATTACGTGATGAATTTAGACTTTAATTTAGCGCACGTAATATAATATTTTTACAGAAAAAATTTTATTGTGTCGTTTTCAAAATTGGAAGTGATTTGTCAAGAAATCAGTCAATCACTTGATTTTTTAATACTGTTTTATAAAATAAATAAAAAGTTGTTTGACGAGCGGTTGTTTAGCTATTTTGTGCTTATTTTGGTAATCGAGTAACGAAAACGGCTTCCCTGGTCGATTAGCAATCCAAAGATCGCTGGTGCAAAACCCGGAGTGCACAAATAAATTTTATTATATTAATTTGTGTTATTTCACAATTAACTCATTAAAAATAATACAAAGACTATTTGCGGCACGTTCCAAAGTGGAAGATACTCTCAGTATCGCCCTGGTGTAAGATCACCGTTCAGAATTTAAATGTTATTGGAAATGGTTTCAGCCGTGTTTAGTGACCAGTTCTGAATAGCCAAGAACTTTCCAACCTCCTTCCTCTCCCCACTGCCTTCAGCATAGATGCCATAGTCTCACTGGCTCCAGACGGGAGCAGTAGGGACTCTTGTGCGGTACTCACATATTTTTTAAACTACTCAGAACACTGACTAATCAACACACTTTTGAAAGGTGGTACAAAGTTATAAAAATAAAACAGGTTAAATAATTTTCGTCAGGTTAGGTTTAAAAGCTGTTTTTTAAGACCAATTTTTATGAATTTTCAATTTGGGAGGCACTAACACCTCTGCCATGGGTCACCCCAAGCAGTTCGAACGTCTGGTGACTTAGCAGGGGTGCCCGGTTCATGGGGTGAGGTTAGTCCGGGTCTTCTAAGCGGATGCGTCTGCCCACCAGCTGCTTGGCAGGCCGGATCTGGAGAAAATAGTTGAGGAAGTCCCTTTGACTTCTCGAGCAATATCCTCTCGGAACATATAAGACGCACATTATCAGATATGTTGTTACTATCTTACCTCCTAAACAATAAAATAGATAGTCCGTCATTGTTTTAAATATCCCAATGAGGTGTATCAGGCACACTTCCCTTTTTCATATAGAAGCTAACAACACTAATGCAGCTAGTAACTCACCAATTACTCGCGCAATCACAGCTTATACTCACTACGAAAAATTACTACACTTAAACATTTTCCATGATTCCTTGCAAACATACAAAACTAATTAATTAAATTTCTTGGCATGATACAAATACATATTATAAATTTTAAAAATACTTCACCTAAGGTTTCACTAAATCTTAATTAGTCAATTACAATAATTAGTGAGCATATAATTCCTGATTTTAAAATGTATCTTTATCTCCTCCCCCCCCCCCCCCTTATTTCTTTCTTGTTATTATTATTACTTATTCATTCACTAATTAAGTTTTAAAACCCGTTAACATGTCAGATGAAACTACAAAATGACATTCTATGGACTTACGTAATAGGCACATAACCATGTAAAAATTAAATACTTTCTAACTTGTATTATAATGTACTGTGTATGTCTAATTAAACAAATAAATTTCCTACACACGCCAAGTACCCTTTTCATTCTCACTTCACTCTTCAAAAGTGTGTTTATATCTCACTGTACTGAGTTATAGTGACTTATTTCCATGACTCATCAGTCTGCGTTATGCGTTTACCCATTCGGCCAGGGGATTTGTTGCGCCTCTGCCCTACAGTTATAGTGTGTGCTCACGAGGTAATATATGCACCCTCCAGCGGGGCTAATGGAAAGCGGAAAGCGCCACTGAATTGCGACTCTAGAGCGGTGGGGGGAGGGGGAGGGGGTACCAACTATTCGTGTCTTTTGACTGATTATCGGAATTTTAATTAAAACTGTTCAAACACGGGGGGTTAGCATCTAATTCGCCAAATCCCTAAAAGCGTATCTTTAAGCAGTGGCGTAACGATAAACTGAGATAAAAAGTAACCCAGGGATGGCTGAAAATAATAATAACTTTTACGCACAGACATACAAAAAAATAAGCCTACCCATGAACAAAAGGGAAACAAACTAAGTTGCGCGGAACGGGAAGGTGGCCTGACCGTCCCCCTTTTTTTACATTAGCTCCATCTTTGCGGATGCTGTGTAGAGGGTGTTTTTAGGAAAGGAAGAAGAGGTTGTTCTGGGAAGGAATATTGTAAGAAGGGGTTGGACCACTGCGGTGCAAGGGTCGAGAGAGTCCGGCAGGAGAGGTCTAGGTTAGGTTTCCTTGAACCAGTCTCTTCCGATCTGGCCCGCTTCGTAGTAGGAGGTCAAACGCATTCGCCACCAAGTCCGAGATAAATCTCACCCCATGAACCACGGCACCCCTGCTAAGTCACTAAACGTAGTGAACCACACTTGGGAGTGAGGTGTTAAATAAGTGGAGCCGGGGCGGCGGTACCCACACCCGTCTCCTAAGTTGAAAGTAGATGCTGTAAAGTTAAGATTCCTGAGGCGTGTAGCAAAACCACAAATCAACGTAATATAAAAACAATGCATTACTGAGTAGAAGATTCAGTATCGCCCTGGTATAAGGGACCACTTTTAACAATTGAAACGTTGCCTGAAATAGTTTGAAACGTGTTTAGTGACCAGGTACGAATAGCTAGGAACCACCAACCTCCTTCCCTTCCCCACTACCTCTAGCCTCATAACTCGCCGCAATTAGGGATGCCATAGTCTCACTTCCTCCAGGAGCAGTAGGGACTCTAGTGCGGTACTCAAATAAAAAATAAAAGGGAAAGAATGAAGAATGCGGAAGACATGATACAATTCAAGACTAGCTTTGGCCAAAGAAACCACATATATCTGGCAACTAAACTTTACAACATCCTTCCTCCAAGTCTGAAAAAGATAAATAAGTTTAAGGAAAAAATCAAAACATGGATGAAAGAAATTAATGCAGACATACTAGAGATGTATGAAAAACATCATAGAAACTAAATAACGGAAAATCAAAGAAATCCACCAGTCCACCTCAGCACAGGACCACCTAGTGAGGAGGACTAAGAACAAACAGATGAAATATTTATATACATTATCATATCTTGTAATTCTCATCAAACCTGTAACTAAATAGTCACTAATAAAAAATAAAAAAAATCAAGTGAATCAAATACTTCGATTTGTATTTTTTGTATTATTATTAGTATTCGATTCACTTGATTTACAAATAGTCAAGAGTCAGAATTACAGAAAAGAGTACGTAGATGTCGTAAAAAAATATTATATTATTGACGCAAGATAAGTGTACCAACACATGGTTATGTAGTAGTCTATTGTCTTTGAATACCCCTTCAGAGACACGATGTAAAGCTTACTTTTTTATTTATTTTCTCCTACCCATCCCATTTATTTCTGCTTTCATTCATTCTATGTCAATTCCACTCTTCACTGCAATAGGTCAAAGTTAGTGTCAGCACCCTATTATGGACTGCTAACCGTATTTATTTTTACAACTTTTAATCCACCATACATTTCTAATACATCACAACCTGTCAAACTCCCACATATTAAGAGTGTTCTAGAACTGAAGTTGACACCCTTATATCTAGCACCACTCCAACTGACTTATAGCCGATATTATCAGCGAAAGTCCTTTAGTAAAGGGTCCACACTCGTCCCTTGCGGTACGCCAGAAAATGCTTTATTTTGAAGTGAAAATTCTGTCATATTCTGGTGTCAGGCGTGAAAAGACTTGAAAATTCTTTGGTTATTTTAATATTATTGATTATGAAAAAGTAAGACTTATTTTTAGAGCGTAATTTTAGTAAAATGTTAACTAAATGCGTGTAAAAATATTGAAAGTAACTTTTTTTTTAAAATACAAAGGTAACCTCGTAGAAAGCAGATTAAATTGTCGATTTTAATGGTGGACGAGCTGTTGCCTCCTTTACTCATGATCCAGAGGTCGCACATTTAATTCATATTCTGTGCTATTTCACATATTATTTGATGTTCTAATCAGAGGGTAAGACTCTCGATTACGAATCCGGTGGTCGCAGAATATTATCATGGCGGACGCAAGTAAATTTTATTGAATTAATTTGTGTTGTTTCACAATTAAGTACATTTGCGGCAAGTTTCAGAATGGAAGATACTCTCAGTATCGCCCCGGTAGAAGACCAACAACGGTTGAATTTGGTAGCCACCTCTGGTCTGGAGCCCCAAAAATACCTTGTGCAGAAACGGGCGGTCCGTTGGATAGATTCTCCTACCTTTATAAACGAATTACAATCTTCAGAGCACATGCGTCAGGTGGAAATGCTAGCCTTGTTCTAACGGTATTTCAATGGAAGATACTCCGAGGAACTTGCTTCATTGATTTCTTCAGCACTGGTGCACACAAACAAGCCGAAAGAGCGCTTAATATTTATTCACAGTTGACATTCGTCACATGAGAACGGGTCGTTTCTACTACTCGTTCTTGAGTTCAACAGCTCGGCTGTGGAACGATTTGCCGGCCTCTGTGTTTTCTCCCTAGTACAACATAACAGGTTCACTTCTTCCTTTCCACAGAAAGACCCTCCACACAGTATCGCCAAAGACGGCATAGTCCCAGAGGGAAATTATTTTCCTCAGCGACTCCTGTGTGGAGTTAATGTAATTTTTTTTTAAACCCATACTTTCACTGGATTTGGGCAGTTAGGCCTCTTGTACGATATTCACATAAAAATATTCGTTTTTCATCATTCTACATCGAAGTCCTGATTATAAAAAAAATGTGGGGAGGCCACGAAGTACCGCACAAAGAGGAGACCGATTATACTATCTCATTCTCTCGCAGGCTAAATCCTATAGATTTATGTGTTTGTCTCTTTTTAGTGTCGCTTTATCGTTTCATCGAGTTTCAAATCACAACGGTGCTAAAGAAGTTTCACTTCAATATAACGAAGAAAAGATAGCATTTAGTTTGCAATTCACAGATCATTAGGCCACAATGCTATATTGTACTATTTGTATAACAATACCCCCCCCACCCAATAGATACTCCTAGCTACGTTAGATAGATATAAGAAAGCTTGGAATTAATACTCGTACAATACTGCCAACTAATATTTTGTACAAATAGCCATAGCTATTTCTATTAGATTACCGGGGAGGAATAGATGGCAGGGGCGTAGCGAAAGAACCAGCAAAAGGACAGGCACCTTGGTCTAGTGATAATATGTAGTGATAAGTATTATATATAGGATATTTCATTTAATATTATTACAAAACTAAATTTAATATCCAACCAGCTTTTTAGACCAATAAAATAAAACTTTATAATAAATAACAAGGACAGGGGTGATTTTTTGAACAAATCTGGGGTTAATAAATTAGTTTGTAACGATTGGAACTATTTTATATCGGGAAGACTTCTAGAAAATTCAATACTAGGAACATCTAAGTTGTTTAAATAATAATCATTATTCTGAAACAATTCATTCTGTTCATATAATAAAAGGGTTACAAATTTACAATTAGATAATTTAGAAATTTTGCAAATTAGAAAAAGTGTTAGTAGTCAATTGAATATTATTAATATAACCATTTTTTTTTAAATAGCCATCTGTAAAATTTACTGACATATTAATATCCATATTTATAATAATTTATTTTCTAATTTAGACTCCCTATTATTATTGTTTGTTTTAAAAGTTTTTATTGTATAAATGAAATTTTTAAACATTCTAAAATAATTATTTTTCATTTCATAATTTTTTTTTAATTCCATGATATTTTTAAATAATTAATCACCCCTCCCTTTAATATTTTGTCTATTGTTTTTGTCTGTCTATGTTTAGGTGTATTTTGTTATTTTTAATATTAATCTTATGCTTACGAAAAAAACTTTGTTTTTGAAACATGTTGATAATATTGATTTTATAGTGGTGTTTATACAAGGTCTTTGTTTTCGTATAATTAAAAATGCCACAAAGTGTATTCGCAAAGTTTGAAGAAGTCTTTACAAAATATTTGCCTCGGGATCGTTTCAGCTTTTCAAAGACGAATATTATCAATTTTATTTATAATTTGTACAGCTCCGTTTTTGTAAAAAAACAAGGACCTCAAGGACGCTGTAGAAACTCATACTCGTATTTTTCTACAATGATCTATCTTACTTCTAACTACAAACTAGACAAATCATTATAACAACTTAAAATTGCATCCACCGGTTCATCGATAACCGATACGAAACAATATAATATGTTCAATGAATTTGATCAATGAATGCTGTGTTAAAACGGACATAAAGAGTTTTGTGTATATTCTGCATGGGCAGAAAATATATAATTTTCGTTGACAAATAATTACAAAGACGATCAAAAATTTACCTCCTGAATGAAAATTGTTGGTAATTGGTTGGATTTAGATTTGCCTAGGGGCCCGTCGATTCCAAGTAACGCCACTGGTCCCAGCAGCATACTTCTGTTTCAGCTATAGATTATACGAGGTGGTAGAAGGGATAGAAGAAGGAGGGGGGGGGGTGGATTCACCCCCTTCACAAACAAGAAGGGCGGTTTTAATACAATTTGTAATCATTTCTGATTGTGGCGCGCGGAAGCTGATAGCTAGCGCTCCAATGTTAAACCGGTTTGGATTCAAATCACCAACTAAAGAACGTTATTTCTATATACCAACAAGAACTACTCAATCTAAAATAAAATATTATTATTAACTAGCTTTAGCCCCCGGCTTCGCTCGCATATCCTCCCCCCCCCCAAACTCCCCTCCACCACCCCCCACTCCACTCCCCCCCCCCGCTCCCCCCGCACTACCCCCCCTCCCCTTTCCCCAATCAATCAACAATAAATTACGCGCCGTTTCGCATTCATAATATTAGTATAGCTGTTGGCTTAAGTCAAAATGTAGATTAGTACCTATTTTATATTTCTACACTAAATATTCACATTAGAATACTCATATTAAATTTTTGCTATCAAATAAATCTCCATAGTAACCTAAACAAATAACAATATGACAGCCCACGTCAAAAATTTACTTAGCAACCCGCTTTGCCAATAAATGTATAATAAATAATTTCATAACGCCACAGCGTATTCATAATGCCAGAGCTTACCAATTTATATAGCCTATGTTACTCGCAAATAATGTAGCTTTCGATTAGTTTAAATAAATATATGTAAAGAAAGAATTTATAAAATGCCATTCGATATTTATTTCGTGAAAGAGTAAGTCACATCCATACAAACTTTCGCCTTTATAATATATATATATATATATATAATATTGCATTGATTGCAACAACAATATTATCAGGATTGAGTCATTTAGATACTCGCTTGTACCCAGATTGCATAAACTTGGCAATACTTTCTCAAAAGTGTTCAACTGCTCGGCATATAGTTAAGAGAAGGCTATAATATTTACAATTTGGGAGGCGGGTATGAGTACCGCCGCTCTCGGAATCATTTATTGGATAACCAACTCCCCCGCCATGGGTCACCCCTAGTGGTTCGCTGTAATTGGTGGCTTGGCAAGGATGCCATGGGATGAGTGATATGTCAAGGGTTTAATTGGATTAGGATTTTTTTTATATGTATATCGTAAAAGAGTCCCAACTGCCCAATGAGACTGTGGCATCCCCAATTGGGGTATGTTGTGAGGCTAAAGGTAGTGGGGAGGGGAAGGAGATAGGGGAGAGGAAGGTCGGGAAGCACCTGGCTATTCAGATCTGGTTACGAAACACGGCCAATGCCATTTCAAGCAACGTTTCAATTCTGAATACTGGTCTTACACCAGGGCGATACTAAGAGTATCTTCCACTCTTGAAAGTGCCGCAAATATTCTATTTATTATTTTTAAATGAATAAATTGTGAAATTACACAAACTTGTAAATAAAATTTATTTGCAACGCCGGGATTCGATTCCGCGAACTTCGATGTGCGAGTCAAGAGCCTTATCTCTGGACTACATTGTATAGGTCTTGGCGTCGGATGCGTTTGCATCGCGAGAGACTGGTTCAGGGTTTCCTTTTGACCTCTCCAACCGCACTCTATCGACCCATCGCCTTGCACCGAAATGGGAGGGATGGATTCGTACGATCCACAGATTCCTATCCAACCCTCATACTTTTTTCCATCTTAGAACTTCCTCTAACCCCAAGTGACCAGCTCAAATATGGGGCTCCATCGAAGCTAAGTTAGCCTCCCAAAAACTGGGCGTACTGTACAGGGCTCGCAGATACTTAAAATAGTACACAACTGCTAACCCTGTAAAAATTACAAGTGCGCCCCGCGGTTGAATTTGGCAACAACCTCTGGTCTGGAGCTCCAAAATACCTCAAAAATACCCTCGCCTTTGTGCAAAAACGGGCGGTCTGTTTGATAGATTCTCTCATCTTAACAGGCGGATTGCAATACTTAGAGCACAGGCGTCGGATGGGAATGCTATCCTTGTTCTACCGGTATTACAATGGAAGACGTTCCGAGGAACTAGCATCATTGATCCCTTCGGCACCGGTGCATAGTCGGGAAACACGCCAAACGCGTGCTCATTATATGTAGGGACACGGTTGACATTTGTCATATAAGAACGGGTCGCTTCTTCGACTCGTTCTTGTGTTCAACAGCTCGGCTGTGGAACAATTTGCCGGTCTCTGAGTTTGCTCCTTCCTACAACACGGGTCTCTTTAAAACCAATTTCACTCCTTCCTCTCAAAAAGACCCTCCACACAGCATTTCAGATAACAAGGGCCCTGAGGGAAATTATTTAAGGTATTATTTAATTTTAAAAAAGGTCGTTGGACAATAGAATTCCAAGCGTTAATGATAAAAAAAATGAATACAATATATATAGCTATTTAATACAAAAATCCTAATGCAAAATTTGCGTACGTTTACTCCGCGTCATTCTACTCGTATAAATGATATTAGAGGATTTGCCAGACCCCCGCAGCGGTGGACAGTTAGAATCTCAAGCCTACCCCGACTAAGCTACCTTACGAGGTAGGCAGTGAAATAGGGGAAAGAGGGGAGTAGAATAAATTAATTAATAAACTACATAAACGAAGGGGACACGAATTCCATACAGTTCGGCAACCTTTGATAATGCAATGGTGTTACGTATGGCGAATTTCTTAATCAAATTGTTAAAACTACTAGTTCTGTTAATAGCGTCCAAAAACCATGTTTTTATTTTTTTCTTATTTAATTAAATAACTAACTAACCATCACGCCGTTTCCCCGCAGGTAGTCAGAGAGGACGGACAGCCAAACAACTCGAACTTGGCACACATTCTTAACCTCACTCACATTCATAAATCGTCTTATACATAATCTTCTAGTATTCTGACTTTTGACATGGCCCGACTCAAGTATCTGATTCACTTGAACGTGCCTTCTTCCTCGGCGTCCCCGACTTCATCTACCATTCACATTTGCATCATATATTCTTCTTAGATGTTCTTCGTTCATTCGTTCTACATGCCCAAACCATTTGAGCATCTCTTTCTTAATTTTAATTATCATGCTTACATCAGCCTTACATTATTTGCGGATCCCCATATTTTTCACAGGATCATAAATAGTTTTATAACACATTTGCCTCAGGGATCTCATTTCATCCTTCCTCTACCTGTTTCATGCCTCACTACCATACATCAGAGTAGGTAATTACACTCCATTGTGAACTGCTAGCTTCGCTTCTTTGTATAGTTTATCGGCACCAACGGCATTCAGTCCTCCATAATGGAGTTACCTGCATTTACTCTTTTTTCAATTTCTTTATCATCTCTCGTAAACATATATCGAGTTTTGTGACTAGATCTGAATATCCTGATACTTTTAACCCTCCTCTTCCTCATCTCCTTCCCCTCCCTACTCCCTTCATCCTCACAACATATCTGAATAATTTGTGACGCCATAGTCCCACTAACTCCGAATACTTAGAAGCATTTTTTTCTTTTTTTTTTACATTAGCTCCACACAGGAGGCCCTGAGGAAAATAACTGATGCTGTGTGGAGGGTATTTTTAGGAAAATAAATTCTGGGAAGGAAAAGGCGATGAGGGGTGGATAGGAATCTGGAGGTTTTCTTCTTCAAAGGCCTCCTTCAACCAGTCTCTCTCGATCCGGCCTGCCCCGTAGTAAAAGCACCCGCCGCCAAGACCTAAAAAAACCTCACCACATGAACCCGGGCACCCCTGCTAGGTCACCAAACGTAGCGAACCACATGTGGAGACCTATGGCAGAGGTGTCGGTTGTCCAATAAATAGTTCCGGCGGCGGCGGTACCCATACCCGTCTCGCAAATTAAATGCTGAAAGTAAAGCACACAATTTCCAAATATTAATTTAACATTTCCGAGAGTAGAACCACCCCTCGTTGCGTACAAGGGATGGATTTGTTGGGATTAGGGGAGCAATATTGTACGTGAGAATTAACATATTTTAATATAATTCTTATTATGTTAATTTTGAACCCCCTCAATTTTGTATTTGAATTAAATTATTGCTGAATAAAACCTGATGTAAGAATACGTTAATTATTTAGAAAATCGAAAATTATAAACGTGTTACCAGTCACAGATTTTGTATATAAACAGCAATAGATGTAAAAAAAATCAGAGTTTGTAAATCACACGCGTTAGAAGTGAAACTAGAAAGTCGCTAGATGTCGCTTTCTATTGTTTTGCTTAGTTTTAAGATTGGATATTGATTTCATAAAAAAATGTTTTTTTTAGATTTCGTAGGATTCGAACCCCCGTTCGCTTGATATCTGTCTCTCGGGCCTCTGAGACTTGTCAAGCGCCTTACCCGTTGCGCTATCGAAGGCCCGCACCAACGCGCGAATTTACCGCATTATATTAGAACCGAGGACCCTCTAAATATCAAATTTTAGTGACGCATTTCCGTTTCATCTGAATTTCAAATCACTAACGGAGCTAAAGAATTTTCTAATTTTGAATGTAGCTATAACTTTGTGGTAATCCATTATAGATACATTAAACAAATTTTTTACTTTGTTTGAACCACTTGTGTATTTGTTTGAAGCCGACCGGTTTCGGAACGACCGTTCCTTCCTCAGGGCAAACATATACGGATTTGACAGTCACAAAATAGTGGGTGGGTACAATATATTATTACAAAGGTGGAGGTGTGGTTAGGGATTATTTAAGAGTGGGGGTGGGGGAACATATCCATGATTGGGCTATAAGATAAAAAAAATTGTTTGTTTATAATGGATACATTATTTTTAAGGGATTTTTTTTATTTCCAAGGCCTCCAAGTTATCTAAGCGTTTTCCTTTATGGTTGATATGAAGAATATTTATCCCCGTATTTTTTTCAAAACTATGGTTATTTTCAATGATATGGTTAGCGAACTCGGAAAAATTATTATTATTAAGACACCTTAAATGTTCTTTGATTCTAATTTCAAAATTACGAGTTATTTTTCCAATATAAAATGAGGAACAGTCATTACATTTGAGTTTATATATTCCGGAATTAGTCAATTTATGGTCTTTATCTTTAGCATTCCTCAAAAAATTACCGATATTATTTCTTGTATAAAAAGCTGGTTTAATATTAGAAGGGAGATTTTTGCAACATCGAACTGAAAAATTATTAATATACAAAATTTTACGCCATTCTTTAGCATTATTATTATTAGAATTGTATAGATAATAATAAAGAATTTTCACTTCAAAAATACTTCCCAACCGTTAAATGATGTTTTAGCTACACATTAAATAAATACTGAACATTTTCTATTTCGAATTGGTGCTAATAAAAATGTCTTTAATTGTACTGCGAAAGAACTGGTAACATTGCATTTTGGTACATCTGCGAATGCGCCATACGCGTGATTTTTCCGGCAAAATGATAGTTTGGTTTGCGTTTATGACGAGTGATCGCGTGTAAATCATATCACGTTTTTGTTCATAATTTCGCTTCTAATGACAAATTCACTATTATATTAATATATTTCGGTACATTAATTATTATTTGTCTTGTTTTCGTCAATTTTAATCCATAATGTCATGGTGTGAAATTTAGTTATGATATTTAAAAATCTAGGTTATTTTTTTTATTTTTTATTTTTTTTTATTTATTTATTAAATAACAAAATACATTTTGTACAACAATTTGAGTAGATCCACAAAGCTGTCTTAAGATGAAGCCATACTAAATAATGCAAAATCATACAAAATCATATGTTTTAGTTTTGAAAATTTGACCGCTTAGAAGTATTATAGATAGGTACTTCAATTAAATATTGCGTGTAGAACATACTTTGGCCCTTAAAAATATCGGTCATTTTTTTTAATAAATCTTTTAATAAGCTTAGAAAAAAATAAAGTATTAGGTCTATAAAAAACATTTTTAACTGAAAACTCTCCTACTTATAAACACTTTTTCGGATATGGTTTTATTGCATAATGTGGCAAATTCAGTGTCTTATATAATTATCGCGAAAAAAAATGATATTTACGCCCGAACCTCATAAAAAAAAATATAATATGCATTTTCGTGATGGTATTTTTGACATCACGGCGACAATACGGCAGTCGACGAATTTGTTACATCAAAGTGAACCTTATACCATCCACCGAAGAACGACTGGCAGCCGCCCCCCTGTCTTCCGTCATTACTCCTCCGAACGGAGCGGAGAGCAGTCGTGTTATGCTCCGCGCCGCTTATTTTCGTGAAATCAATTTAAAAATTCCGTTTTATTGCAATAAACAATGCATAAAAAAGGAATTAATGTTTTTTACAGGCCTTTACGAAATCAACATGTAAAAAAAAAATCTCAAATATCTTTTCCAACCTTTCCAAAAGCTTTTTCTCAAGTATTTTTAAACTCCTCCCATAAAAGGGCGTGAATTCCGATTTCGATTTTTTCCTGTACTAGTGGATCGCCTTAAGGCAGCTTGTCTGCAGGTTCTAACAATTTAAACATTCTTAATATAATATCTAAGAAAATATTTGTAAATACATTTATAGTTTTAAGGAAACATTAGAATAGATCACATAGTAATATTAGATAATTTAACTTACATCTATAAATATATAAAATATTTCAATATATAAGATATTTCCTTTTTTTGATGTTTTGGAAATATCTAATATAAATATATAAGATATTTCCAAAACATTATTATTTAATTGACTTTTATGCTTTTACCGCGTGAATTTAATAACGCTTCCATGAAAGTGATGTTTTTTTAATATCATACATACATGTCTTAAGCATGTGCAAATAAATACAAATCCAAGAAATCAATGTATACATTTTGCAACAATGAATCTATTTTTTTTTTAATTAGTACCATACAAGAGGCCTTAAGGAAAACAATTTCCCTTGGGGCCTTTATCATCTTTGGCCATGCTGTGTGGAAGGTTTTTTTAGGTAAAGGAAGTTCTGGGAAGGAAAAAAGTATGAGGAATGGGTAGGAATCGGAGGGTCAACGTGTCCAGGGGTGATGGACGAATTAATCCATCCCTCCCACTGCGGTTCAAGACGATGGGTCGAGAGAGTCAAGCTGGAGAGGTGAAAACATCTCCATCAACCTGCAAAGACTCTCCCTATCCGGTTCCCCACTCTATAAATCCGGACACACCTGCTAAGTTACTGAACGCAGCGAACTATTTGTATTAGTACCTACCACCGAACGCAGTAAACCCTACGTAGCGAACATTTAAAATACCTTTGGAAAATTCTGAAATTCGATGAGAAATTTCAGTATTAACAGTTTATTCAAAAGATAAATAATCCTCTTTAGGTGGAAAAGCAATGAGTATATATTTCCATAAACTATTTAATGTCAGTTTGTAAATCCCAACTGCTCCCGTCTGAAGCCAGTGAGACTACGGCATCCCCAATTGGGGCATGTTTTGGGGCTGCAGGTAGTGGAGGGGAAGGAGATAGGGAAGAGAAAGGTGGGGAAGTACCTGGATATTCAGATCTGGTCACCAAACACGGCTAATGCCATTTCAAGCAACGATTCAATTATGAATAGTGGTCTTACACCAGGGCTATACAGAGAGTATCTTCCACTCTGGAACGTGCCGCAAATATACTATATATTATTTTTTAAATGAATAAATTGCGAAATAACACAAATTAATCAAATAAAATTTATTCGCCACGTCGGGATTCGATCCCACGATCTTCGGTGTGCGATTCAAGAGCCTTACCGCTGGACTACGCCACCCGTAGTAAAATTGTTTAATTCTCAAGGCATTCAAGCCTCTCGAAGCCAAACAAAGTTTGTGCACGACTAAGATCAATTGTAAGCAGATTGTATAAACTTAAAATTTTTGTTCCTATCTGCACACTTCGAATAATGTATTTATCTCTAGCTGAATCTGTTATAAGGTATGGAATAACAGCTTGGGGATTTTCTGTAAAACAAATATAGATCATGTTCAATCAGTGCAAAATTCATTGGTTAAATTATTAGCTGAAAAAAATGTATACAAAGAAAGGCATAATATTCCAAGTTCTTTCAGTGAGAGCAATTCTGTGGTACAAAATTATATTTCAGCACATAAATAATCCTTCATATATAAACAGGCTGGAACACAACCATAATACTCGTTTTAACTTTAACGAAGGGCTAATTGTAGATACCTAAGCATACAAATAAATATGGACAAAGAACGTTAAATTACATGATTCCCAGTTGTTTAAATATGTTACCTGCTGAAATTAAAAACTGTGCCCAAAACAAACAATTGATGAATATACTGAAGACTTGGCTTACGGAAAGAATTAATTTGTATTAGCTTACAATGACATATTATTCTAAAGACTTAAAAAATGTTATTTATGTTTTCAAAAATTTATTTTTATCTATATTTCTGTAAAAATTAAATTGTATTTTATATAATTGTAAAAATGTAACTATTAAATCACTATAATAAGATCTTTAACGCAAAGAACCCGTTAGACAAACTGCTAAAAAGTTGTTTATCGGTACTTTTTGTCTTGTATTTGTACAGTGTATAAAATAAATAAAAAATAAAAAACAATAAAAATAAAAAAAAGTCTACTTGAAAATAAAATTCAATCCCTATTCAATGCAGTGACCAGGGGTAGGTATAAGTAATTTTGGGAGTAAACTGCTACAAGTTTCTTTATAGTAAGGTTTAGAGTACACGGTTGTTTATCAATTGAATAAAGTATTCACGTTTTTAATAGGCTCATAGTAAATAATGTTTTAATCGCTCGATAACTAATTGTAATTTTGGAACAGAGTTGATTAATGTATTAATAACGTGTCAGATTTCCCGCCAAAAACCAATATTATTATGTAAATATCGTGTAGATGATTGGAAAATTCACAAATTGGGAAAATAATTGCTTTTGTTAATCAACACCATGAGCAAAATAATTTGTTGTAGGTATATTTAGAAGTAACGAAATCATTAATTCAATAATTAAAAATGTTACATTAACAGGCTTACTCGTGAAAAAATACTTTCCAACTGTTAAACGGTGTTTTAGTTACACTTTGAATAGACTAATATAAAATGTCTTTAACTGTGCTCCGGAAGAGCTGGCAACGTTGCATTTTAGCAGACTGACAACTGAAATTCCCGTCTTGAAAAAATTAGGTTATTTTGGACATATTATTTTTTAATTCACTATTAGGTACCGCTTGAATTTAATAACAATTCTATTTAGTGATGTTTCTGAAGTATCTGAAGTTTCGTTGACCAAAAAGCCCCAAAAAGGGTGTAAATAAATAAATAAAGGTATACGTTATGGTATATTTGTAGTAAGTCTTTATTATTGTTTCGAGTACAGCGAGTATTTCATCTTTTTTCATAGTATTTATGTATTTTTTATGTAAAGATGAGTGAGGATTGTTTTGCATATATCTGCCGAACGTCAAACACATTAAAAATATTAAAGATTAAGTTCGAGACGGTAATTAGAGGTAGACTAACCACTGAAATGCTTTATCTATTAGGAATATAGATGTTACAAATCCAAACTTCGTAGACTATTTTAGAACGACGTTAAAAATATATTTATTAAATAATTGTCGAAATCGTCAAATTTTTGATCAGCTATTTATGGTTAAAATTAAGTCCCTTTTCGATAGATATGCACCTTTCATTATCAAGACCACAGAGAACATACAGAAATCGAAAATATTCTATGTTGACTCGAATAAGTAATAACACGCAGGATTCGTGCGGTTATAAACTTTTCGATTTTTTTAATATTTTTTTTCATAAATCCTACAAATATGAGATAAATGGTAAAATACTTAATTCATTAGCTATATGGTATTATAATAATTTTTTATGTTTCCGTGTTAAAATTGGAAGGAATGTTTTTTTTAATGTTGGTGAAAAATTTTAAAAACGATCTTCCTGGAAATCGCGAGCAATCGACGCAAATTTATTTATTTCGTGTGATCGCTCAAGTGGTTAAGGATAAATTTTTAAATAGTTTTATGTGCCTTTATGATTGGGTCTAGTGCTCCCCATGCTATGATACCATACTCAATAATAGATTGACAGACTGCAAAATAAATCGTTTTCAATTGTTGTAGAAAATTTTAATGATGGAGGATATCAAAGTTTTAAACCACTCGACCCACCAATCGATCAGAATTTTTAAATAAAACAAGAAATTTATTAAATTTAAATTGTATTTCGTAAATTTTTCTTTACTTTGTAAATTCTCGAATTCCAGAGGAATTTTCTTCCTCTTGAGAAGTTTGTTAAGATGATAAGATGTCCTGAAGATAAGGGACTCTTAGTTAAATAAATTATTAACTTAACTTTAGGGGACGCTTTGGCTCAGCGAGTGACCTAAATAAACTGAGTACATCCGTCTTACCGATAACCAAGTCCTGCCTGATCGAAAGAAGTGTCGGCATGCCCAAAGTAAGAGTAATTTTTCCTTACTTCATAAAAAATTGATCAAACTTTCTCAATTCTTCTTATCAAAAATACTTGATAACTGGCCAAAGATGACGATTTTCTCCAATTGACTAAGGGTTTTAGGCTCGACCTTTTGGTACAGAAAAGTTTCTTCTAAAAAAACGCCATCGTTGTTAATAATTACTGAATCAATTTAAAACGAAATAATTGAATTGCTCGCTCCTGAAATGTAATATATAATTAAAAAACTTTCTTTTAGCCGATTTTTACCAATCATTTTTCTACTGAAGGTAGGTTTACTTGAAATACTTCCAAAACTCAAGAAAGTCTGAGGTAATAATTAATTGGTAAAAACTTCCTGAAACTTCAGATATTATGAAATTTCTCCCCAGCAAGACGATTTATAACTCGCTAAAATAATATTTTATATTCTTTATGGAAATAAAGAAAAAGTTTTTCTTTACGCAGTGTGATGCGAACGGTAATCGATGCGAACGGTAATCGATGCAAACGGTGATCGATGCGAACGGTGATCGGGCGAGGCGTACATACTGCACAACTAAGGTAAGGCGTACATACTAACCCAAGGTCGTAAGTCACCCCAAGGTTGTAGGTCACCCCAAATTCGTAGGTCACCCCAAGGTCGTAGGTCACCCCAAGGTTGTAGGTCACCCCAAGGTCATAGATCACCCCAAAGTCGTAGGTCACCCCAAGGTCACTGGTCACCCCAAGGTTGTAGGTTACCCCAAGGTCGTAGGTCACCCAACAATTGTAGGTCACCCCAGGGTCATAGGTCACCCTATGGTCATATGTCACCCCAATGTCATATGTCAACCCGATGTCATATATGTCACCCCGATGTCATATGTTCTTTTATAAGTTAGTGAAGTCTTGCTTCAGTCGTATGGTCTAGAACACACACGTTTTTTTTCTTATTTATCACCTCAAGTGCGTTTAACATTATTTACCTACTAGCAGTTGAAACCCCGCTCCCCCGGTTTTTGCTGCTAGGCCCTGCGGGCGGCGGGCAATTTGGACAATAGCTTTGCAACACACTTCACTCGAGATCTTCACCAAAATGTACTCGAAGTCGGGTCCTTAAATTTCAACTTTACAGGGCGCTTGCACACTGCTTACTAACAACGTATGCAGGGACACTGGAGGTCTAGATTCTTTCAAAAAGTGTAGATTCTTTCATTCAAAAAAATTCAAGAGTCCTTGCGAGAGCCTTGAAGAAATAACCATCTGTTACTTATACCAGGACGGGTGAGTGGTGGATTACCTCCAATGTCTACAGACGCTAGAGTATTAATACTATTAGATTACAGTTTTTTTACATTTGCTCCACACAGAATATCCTGCGAAAAACAAATTCCCTCAGGGCCTATGTCTTGTTTGGAGATGCTGTGTGGAGGGTATTTTAGGAAAAGAAAGGAGAGGAAGTTCTGGGAAGGAAAAAGGTATGAGGGTGGGTAGAAATCTGGGAGTCAATGTAGCCAGGAGTTGACGATAATATGATAATTATTGAGGCTGACGTATGAGTAAAATTAAGAAGGCGACGCTCAGGTGGTTTGTCAAGAGTTAGAATAATAAAAAAGCAAGTATGACACGATATATGAATGTGAACGAGGCAAGGAGTGTATGCCAATAAAAAGTTGTTTAACGGTCCTTCCTCTCTGCCTACACCTGCGGTGAAACGGCATGATGGTTAGTTAGTTAGTTGATAATTATTGTAACAGGCAAATGTGAATAATACCACGCGCCTATATATT
Organism: Limnephilus lunatus; assembly: GCA_917563855.2. Lineage (NCBI taxonomy): Eukaryota > Metazoa > Arthropoda > Insecta > Trichoptera > Limnephilidae > Limnephilus > Limnephilus lunatus. Next base: position 23,027,142 of record OU830595.1, on the reverse strand, counting down.
ATATATAACGTCATTGCCTGTCGCGGTTATATACATTGTCCCGGTGACTAGCTGTCCCTGGATCACAGTGGATCCAAGAAACCAGCTATTTTTTAAACCAGCTCCTATCGGATTTATAAAATGGTCACCAACACTCAAATTGGGTGAAACCGAACCAAAAGCCGCCCGCAGCAAAATTCGTGGAGCATGTTTTTAACCGCCAGTATAGGATTATTTAGTTTAGGTATGTCGGTTCTTGCCCCAGCGCTATAAACACGGCTAAAGCCATTACATTGATTTTTAATGCGGGAATCGAAACGCAAACGTCGCGTTCAAAAGTGATAGTACCTGCTGCGGAATTTTAAATCGGGCAGCAATAATACCCGACCGGTGTTGCCATGTTACTATCGGGCACTCCAATTATTCTCCGAGTCATTATTGACATATGGTATCACTTCCAAAACACGAACTTCTCACATTATTGACCGAGCCCAGCGAAATGAAAACTTATAGATACGCCTTCCTAGAGATACGAGTATATATTATTATAAATTCTAACTAGCAGACCCGGCCACACGTTTCTGTGGCTAACGAAACACAACGCCATTACCCAACCTTTATAAAATCCACACCACCCGCTTGCCAGCTGCCCGCTGCCCGCTGCCTGAATTGAATATTTGAATTTCTCGGCTTTTCTCTACTATAATAAGCATGTATTATACATATAAACCTTCCTCTTGAATCTAAGAAAAAAAAGATCTAAACGCACATCCATTTTGAGCGACTTCATTTTTAAACGACTTCGAAAAGGAGGAGGTTATCAATTCAACGGTATTTTTTTTATTTTTTATTTTTTTTATGTTTGTTACCTCGGAACTTTCCATTGGCTGAACCGATATTGATGATTATTTTTTTATTAGAAAGCTGGTGCTTCCCGTTTGGTCCCATTTTAATTTGGTCCAGTTCTGAAAAATGGGATCCATGAGAAAACCATATGTCTTAAATTTGCAATAAGTATGTGCGCGACAAATGGACGAAAAACTCAATATTACGCCAACAGATTTCGATGATTCTTTTTTTGAAGTAAAACTTCTTTATACACGCTCGTCACTAAATATCAAAAAATAAACAAAAATTTTAACAAAACAAAACCGACTTAAAAAAAATGCACTAAAAAGCAAAAAAAATTATTTCATACGATTGTTATTTTTGGAGTCGGTGTCAGCCAAGATCTCCACATCTCACCTATAACTACCTATGTATGTAGTTACCTTGTATATTATGTAATGATGATTAGATTTTACATTTAAATTAACTTATAAATGACATAATTTAAGTAATTTTAAAAATGAATGTAGGATTGAAATTAAAAAAATAACCTTGTAAACACAACTTTAATTATTTATACTAAATGCCGACCAGGTTTTGCTTTAACCGTAGCTTCTTCAGTTGTAGAGAAACCCAGTCGGCATAAAGTATAAAAAATAAAAGTGGTGTTTTTCAAAGTTATTGTTTTATTTTAACATATGCCTCAGGGAACTCATTTCAACAGCATTCAGATAACTTTCATCCTTCTTCTGCCAGTTCCATGCCTCACTGTCATACATCAGGGTAGGTACCAGGACTCCACTGTGGACGGTTAGCTTCACTTCTTTTGACAGTTTTTTATTAGCGCCTACGGCTTTCAGTCCTCTATTAATAGAGTTACCTGCATTCACCCTTCTTTCAATATCTCTATCAGCCTTTCCACCTCTCGTAGACATTCTACCCAGATACACAAACTCATCCACCTGCTCCAAGTATTAATCATTCACAACCAAAGATATTCAGAAATCCAACTATATTGCATGCTGTTTTCGTACTCTCTCTTTCAAACACCATGACGTTAGACTTACTTACATTCATCATTAACTCATTCTTCATATATACTTCGTTCATCATAGATACGAGAGACTGTAGATCTTCCATACTATTAGAAATCAAGTACAACAGGCAACATACTTTCAGATTACTCAATTTCGCGCCCAATCTCACCTCATTCAATTTTCGCATACAGTTATCCATATATAGATTGAATAACCATGGTGACATTACGCAACCGTTCGTAAAGAAGTTTTTACTTGTTTGAAAATCAAAAATTGTTTAAAAAATATATAAGCAAGAGGTAATCTAGTACAATTGACTCCATTGTATAGATTACAATATATCTAATACATCCTACATATCTGAGGTCGGACATCAATAATTAATAATTGATGTTACAATCGCGTGTTGGCCCCAAACCTACCCCTGTATAGTGTTATTGTACAGTCGGGCTACCCTAATGGAAAAAACAGCGGGGCCCCGGCGTTGCACGGCCAATAAATACCCAACCCCCGTAGTGGCGCTATTTGAAACCATCCATCCATATTGAAGTAATGCAGTGTAGAATCGTTGTAAGAAAAATACTATGTTGTGAGGTTCAGAGGAAGTTTCTTTATTTATTTTTAAGGTGTTATGCCGTGTTGCTGTGTGTCCATCAATAGGACAAATGTGTGATGATGGACACCGAAACGCTGTCCGAAACGTTGGCTAAAGAAGGAGGAAGCGCAAAACGCCATAACACAAAATAAATAACGAAAATACTTTTGGCCGTGAAAATATTAAATCATATCTATCTACAGAGGAATTCACCATGATAGTTAACTGAATGCTGTAGGAATGAGATCCCTGAGGCGTACATGTGGTAAAACATTTCACGTTCGTTTAACAAGTGTGAGAATTGTTGTGATGTATACGATCAATCTGTCAATCATCAATGCAACCAAAACCTCTGCCATAGGTCCCCCAAGTGGTTTGGTGACTTGGCGTGGGTGCCTGGGTTCATGGGGTGACGTTTTTCCGGGTCTCGGCGGCGGATGCGTCTGCCCACCCGCTGCGTAGCGGACCAGATCGAGATAGACTGGATGAGGGAGGCCTTTTGATCTTTCCAGCCAGACTCTCTCGACCCATCGCCATGCACTGCAGTTGGAGGGATGGATTCATACGTCCGTCACTCCCGGACACACTGACCCCCAGATTCCTACCCACTCCTCGTTCCTTTTCCTTCCCAGAACTTTTTATCCTCTCTTTCTTTAAAAATACCCTCCACACGGCATCCAGATGGCTTGGACATGACGATCGTCCAGTTGATTAGTCAGACATCTTCAAATAATTACTTTTGAGATAATGAGGAAAGCAATATTGGAATGCTCACCATAATTAAAATATTATTTACACATGTCTTTGTTTTACATATTAAATATGCTATAAAATAATACTGGGAGGCACAACGGTCTTTATTGATTAGTATGAAATTTTGAAATGAGCTACTAGTGACCCAGAAATCATCAACATTTTGTTTATCCACTATAAGAGTTTATGCATTATAATTATAATAGAAGTTGGTGGTGTTTAATCTGTCGTTTTTTTTGTCGTCATCATCCATCAGTAATCTGATGGATGATGACGACATCGATAGGCAAAGAAGAGCTCTCAGTGTAAAAGCAAACATGCTCAGTAGAAGATTCCGCCTTTGCAGTACTGCTGTAAAAAGGACGCTCTTCCTTTCCTTCTGCGCAACACTGTATACGTCTGAACTCTGGGCAAACTACAAGAAGAGTAGTATAGAAAGACTTCGGGTTCAGTATAACAACGCCTTCCGCATAATGTTTGGTCTCCCCAGATATTGCAGCGCTTCCCGGATGTTCACGGAGGGGCGAGTTCCTGGCTTTGCAGCCCTTATTAGATCCAGGGTGGCAGGAATGAGGGAAAGGATAACCAGCTCTGGAAACATCCTCGTCATGGAAGCCCGCCTCAGTCCATCATCCAGTATTGATGCACACTGGAGAAAAATACTGGCTCCTTACGTGCTCACAGAATCCTGAAAGCTTAATATTATTATTTCTTTTGTTTTCCTTTTACTACTATTAGCTTATTATCTTTTTTTTTTTTTGTTTCGTGTACATTCATATCCACCTTCTTTTTCTTTTTTTTTCCTTTCAAATACTTTATACTTTGTACATGTATGTTTATATTATACCCTTATGGAATGTGTGGGATTGCACTCTCCTCCCCACATACTGGAATAAACACTTATTTATTTATTTATTTTATTTATTTTTATTTTTATGAGAAATCTGAGTATTGTACCAGACAGAGGGTACACGCCTACATATAACTGCATCATATCCAAATCAAATTTTCGGAAGATGTCTGATGAATCAATAATAATAATGATTGGATGATTTCTCTAGCGCCATTTTCATCAGAAAATCACTCCAAGGGCGCTTCACAAAATTGATTTATACATTTAACTTATTAACATGTTTCAAGTTCAATTTGGGAGGCGGGGGTATCGCCGCCCTAGGAACCATTTATTGGATAACCAACTCCTCTGCCATAGGTCACCCCAAATGGTTCGCTACGTTTGGTGACTCGTCTGCCTGAATAGTTGAGGAAGTCCTTTTAACTTTAAGTTAAGTTTTAAGTTTCAAGTCTTATAAGTTTTTTAACTGTTAAGTCCCTTTAACTTCTCCAGCCGTACTCTCTCAATACATCGCCATCCACCGCATCGGGAGGGATGGATTCACACGTCCGTCACTCCTGGATACACTGACCCCAAGATTCCTTCCCATCCCTTATACCCTTTTTCTTCCCTTCCTTTCATAGCATCCCCCGCACAGCATCCCCAAAGATGACATAGGCCCTGATATAACACATACATTTTATGAAAATACCCAAAATATTGTAAATGCGCGGCAAAAAACCAAATAACTCATACTAACACCTAAAACAAATACAACATTTGGTCAAAGAAATTTAAAATACATTGCATCTAAAATATACAACAACCTACCTGACAAAACAAGAAAATCGAATAATATTAACAAATACAAAATTCTGATCAAACAATGGATCATCGAAAAAGGTCGTGCAATAATTAGGCACCTCACCCAAATATAATCCTTCTATCCCATTATTATTACCACTACCTACCAACCTGAATTTTTTTGTCAAATATTTTTACTTAATTGAAAAATGCATTTTATTTAATATTTAAAAAACATTTGTAAACTAGTCTGTCTAGACACAGGATTTCCTAGTGAGACAGGTAAGGCCAAAAAAAATGTAAACCTTTTTATATAGATGCATAAATAAAATTAAAAATCAAATTAAAGTTAAGTTCAAAATTGTATTTTTGTCCAAATAGTTTTCCATGTTGTTCCACCGTGCAGCGTTGCACTACTGCAGTAGAAATCGGACGAGGTTTTAATAGAATTAACCGCACCCTTACGAATACCCTACCGGCCCTTAAAGATACGGCCGTACCTTTTTAAAAGGGAGGGGTGATGTTATTGTAAGATATTAGAAGTATGATATTTCCACCTGTCAGAATATGAGTGCGGCGTTCTGAGATTCTGCGTTCTTCGACCCCTCATGAAATTATAATGAAAATATTATTAAATTCGCAATAAAAGGTCTTTATTTTCTCTAAATCATAGCTTACCAAATTCACATAAATTTGTTTTATAGGTTTGAATAGATTATATAATTTTAAAATGCTGGGATGGTATTAAAATATTAGTACCACAGCTCACTTGGGTACTAACTAAGAGGAATGAGTGAGCACTGGATGTTTTTGAAAGGAAAATTTTGAGGCGTATTTTCGGAACGGTTTCAGATAATGGATTTTGGCGCAGACGTTATAACAATGAGCTATATACTCCGTTTAAGGATCTAATCGTTACAAAATTTATAAAACTGGGAAGACTTCGGTGGCTGGGTCATGTAGAGAGAATGAGCGAGCATCAACCACCAAAGTCCTTGCTGAATTCAAGACCGTCAGGGCGGAGGAGCCTGGGAAGACCAAGTTTAAGATGGGGCGACAACGTCTTCAAAAATATATCCACCTTGGAGACTAACCAGGGGTTATAGAGGCAAGAGTGATGATGATGATCGCAGCTCACCAGTTTTGCTACAAACTTCTTGGGTTCATTATCAGGACTTGCAAGCAGTTTGATAACCAAGAAGCAATGCTAGCATTATTCGATGGCATACTGAGAAGCAAGCTGGAGTATGCGAGCGATGTTTGGGCACCGTACCACCAGAAGTACTTTGACATGTTGGAGCAAATCCAGAAATTCCTCAGGTACGTTTATATGCGGAAGCATGGAACCTGTCCAAAGTTCATGCACCATATTGACTTACTTGAGGAAACTGATTCTGTGAATTTAGAATAATTTATTCAGAGTACTGAACGGCAAACTGGCAAAGCATAGCATGACGAGGGGAGTGGTGCTTTTAAGTGAACTTGCGAAACCACTTGGATGTGACTGTTCTCGCATGCCTTAAAACTATTATTGAAGAGTCACATGCCTAAATGCTGATATGGTAACTAAATTGTACTATAATTGGAATTATTCTGTTGTACAATAATAATAAAAAATAAAATTAAAATTAAAAAATAAGTAAGGTTTTTAGAGAAAATGACAATTTGAAAACTCACAACATCCCCAATTGTGGTATATTGTGAGGCTGAAGGTAGTGGAAAGGAGAAGGAGAGGGGGAAGAGGAACATGGGGAATACCTGGCTATTCGAATCTGGTTACAAAAACGGATAAACTCATATAAAGCGACGTTTCAAATTTGAATAGTGGTCTTAACACCAAAGCGATTGTGAGAGTGTCTTCCTCTCAGGAACGTGCTGCAAATATACCTTGCATTATTTAAATGATTTAATTGTGAAATATCACAAATCGAACAAATAAGATTTACTTGCGCACGCCGGAATTTAAACCCACGAACTTCGAATTGCTAGTCGGGAGCCTTACCCCTCGATGAAGAAGGCCGTAATAGGTAAGAGGTATATTTGGGGGAATATCACTAAATATCGTCAATTAAGGAAAAAGGGTAACCCAGAAAACATCAACATTTTGTTTAATTCACTACAAGTTTTCCTTCATTATAAATGATTTTTTTTAATATTTATGAGTAATCTGAGAATTTTACCAGATAGAGGGTACACTTTTACATATATAATTAAATTTAAATTTTTAAAGATGTCCGACTAATGATCGATATATCCAATTTTGTACCAAATCTGTACAAAAATTAAGTTTTGCGGGAAAAAGGCCGATCAGTTGTCCCCTCGTTGATCTCCATAATATTTTTTTTCCACAGTCACTGATAATGTATATTTTTCACAAATATTTTTGACCAGCTCAAATTTCGATTTGAACTACTTTGCGCGGTATGCCTTCTGTAAAAAAAACGAGGGTTGCAAAAAAAGACCCTCTTTCCTGGAAAAACATAAATTAAATTATAATCTTACTAGCGGCCTGCTTTTGCTAGGGATGTGGTTTTGCCAAATCATTCATGCTTCACTTAGGGTCTTAGGAACCTGAATTCATTTGTATGTATATATTTCGATTGGTAGTAGATTGGTAGATACTTTCATTACTAACTAACTAACTAATCATCAAGCCGTTTCCCCGCAGGGGTAGGCAGAGAGGACGGACCGCGAAACAACTCGGTCTTGGCACACACTCCTTGCCTCGTTCACATTCATGCATTGTCTTATACATGCTCTTCTATTATTCTGACTCTTGACATGGCTCGACCCAAGTATCTGATTCACTTGGTCGTGCAATGTCTTTCTCGGGCGTCCCCGACTTCTTCTACCATTCACATTTGCCTCATATATTCTCCTTACACTACTTTCCTCGTTCAGTCGCTCTACATGCCCAAACCTAAAAACCTACCTTTTTGGGTTCTCATACCCTTAATTTGAATATACCTATCTGAGAGTATTATACTTGTATTGCCTATGAATACGTCTTAATCACACTTTTAAATTAAAAATCTGTCTCTAGGAAGATCAAATCCTTGTACTACTGCACCGCCCACCATTAAATGTTGCTTTTACTTTCCAAAATACACTAATTAAGAATATATTACATATTAATATTAAAATATTTTTCAGGATTAAATAACACGTGTTCACAATTATGTCCTCTGCGTGCGAAATCTATCTAAATTTCTTTAAATAGACAATAAACCGTGTTAATTTAAAGCGACCTCCCAGGTAAGTATGGTCCTGTATTAATTCATTTTTAGGCAGTATCGCGCTCATTGGTCAAAACATTGTACATATATTCTCGTATCGGTGAATGCAATTTTTAGCCATAAGTTGTTTTTAATTTTTTGTGTAGCTTGTAGTTTTTCTAGATTTTAGGCATGTATGGTAAGTTTTTAGAGCGCCCTTGAGGTGATTTACAATCAAAACGGCGCTATATAAATCGTCCAAATATTATTATATATCTTACTCATTACGCTTACATCAGCCTTGCATTCTTTGCGGATCTCCACGTTTGTCACACGATCGTACATAGTTTTACTACACATACGCCTCAGGGATCTCATTTCTATAGCATTCAGTCTACTTTCATCCTTCCTCTGCCAGTTCCATGCCTCAACCATCATCACCACGGTGAAATACAGCAATTCGATATGGAAACGTACTTTTATTAGAAAGTAAGCCAAAAATATATATTATATGCTTAGTGTACCTTATATCATAAATATATATTATTTTGTGTAAGATATTCTCAACATCGCCCTGATGTAAGACCGCCATTCAGAATTGTAACGTTGCTTGAAATGGCTTAAGTCATGTTTGGTGACCAGATCTGAATAGCCAGGTAACTCCCCCACCTTCCTCTCCCTTACATCTTTCCACTCCCCACTACCTTCAGCCTCACAACATACCCATTTGTGGATGCCATAGTGTCATTGGCTCCAGGCGGAAGCAGTTGAGATTCTTGTGCGGTATTCATAGTAAAAAACAAGGTAACATGCATACAAATCTTGGTAAAAGGAGTCTTTTCAATTTGGGAGGCGAGTATATGTACCGCGGGAACCATTTATTGGATAACCAACACTTCTGTCACAGGTCACCACGAGTGATTTGCTACATTTGGTGTCTTAGCAGGGGTGCCGGGTTTAGGGGGTGAGGTTTGTCCGGGTCTTCTGCGTCGCAGGCCCGATCGGGAGAGACCGGATGAGGAAGAACTTTTGACCTCTCCAACAGGATTCTCTCGGAACAACGCCTTACACCGCAGTGGGGAGATAGATTAATATGACCGTCACTCCTGGACACAGTGGCCCCCAGATTTCTACCCACTCTTCATAGCTTTTCACTTCCCAGAACTTCCTCTCCTAAAAATACCCTCTACACAGCATCCTCAAAGACGACATAGGCCCCGAGTAGGACGAATAGGAATTATTTTCCTATTAAGGGCCTCCTGTGTGGAGCTATTGTAAATCAGAAACACTCTTTTTTTAAGATGTCTTAATTTTTTATATTATTTTTCTTTCTATGCAATCAGTAGGTAGGGCTAGATTATTTTTTAATAATTTCAATTTAGATACAAAAATTTAAAAAAGGAATTTCTAAGAATTAAACATAACAATTAATAATTCTTTTTTTATTTACAGACTAAGTTCCTGTCTTAGAAAATCGAATGATAACTTATGCGCCACCACCTTGTATACAGAGTGTTAAGGGACGTACTTGATTTACTTTAACCAGTGAATCCCGACATTGTTTGGAGTAAAAAATATTAATAAAATTTTAGTCTCCGGTGAAATGTTAGAATTTTTTGTTTTTGTTTTTTTTTTTGTAATGGACAGTTGGGGCGGGGTGAAGGTTTGAGCGGTTTCTCTGCTGAGTGACCAGTGACGACATACGGAAGATAATAGGCCACTTGCATGGATTTCATAACGACTTGGAAAAAATCGTATGGATAGATTTTTTACTAAGATTACGAAAATGTTTTAGTAAATTTTTTTAGAAATGTAGTTTTTTTATTTTTAAATAAATAAATCCATTATTTAAACTCGTGACGTCACTACATGAAAATGTCCCGTCTCCGATTATGTTCCCTTAATTTTGTAAAATTCCACACTGATTTTTTTTTTTTATATGGCAACACTTTGATTTCCGGTGAATTTTATAATTTGCGTTTAACGTTCACTAGATTTATTGTTTGTTATATGCGAACTTATCCTTTGGTTTGATTTTTTGATATAGATGGCGGTGTTTTTACAGATGTTACGAAGAGAACCCCCGTACAATTTATTGCTATTCGTGTGGAAAACGTTCTTTTTTTAAAATGATTTTCGGCTATGTAATTATCGTTTTTTCGCACCCATTAAATTATGTCCCGTCTTTCCGGTTTATAAAAAAATGGTCTGATTTTTCAGATTGAAATTTTAAAAAAAATAGCCAGGGTTACAAAAATATGATTAAAAAAAATACAGAATGTCTTAGAATATTAGATGAAAAAAAAAATAAAGAAAATGATCTAAAAATTCACCGGAGACCAACATTTCATTTACATTAGTCAGAAATCTCTTGTTAAAGTAAGTCAAGTAGGTTCCTAAACGCCCTGTATATATATGTTGGTATGCAATCAGCCTTCAGAGGTATATTTTATTAGGGTTTCGGCAATCAACGAATCCATATTTTTTATCTTGTTAACAACGAATGGGGGTCGACAACCAGCCAAGCGTTACGCTAGTTTTAAAACTGTAATATATTCATTCTCTTTTTTTGCAATTTTCACAATGAATATCTATCGATTAAATGGTAAATATGCATTTGGTCCACCTCACGGATAATACGGAACGTTTGTGTTGTCGAAGTTTGATGCACGGATAATACGGAATGTTTCTTTTTTAGGTTGAGATTAAACTACAAAAGCTACATGTCATAATTTTAAAAAACATCCCAGGTTTTGAATGGTTTATTTGGCAAGGCAGGGTATATCCTAGCGGGTTTGTGTAATTATGATTGATTGTCTATGAAATAAAAACGGTAAATACAAAATGGCGTTATGGCGTAAGCGATTTAAATTTTTCAAAATTAAAATTCTAAATGCATATTTTTTGCATGTTTTTTTGTCTCCCGCGACATAAATACTCACTTTTCGTTATAATAAAGCTTAATCTAACTGTTTAAATAAAAAATATTCCGTATTAACGAGTAAGCGGAGTAAGACATAAATAATGATTAAATTAACAATTGATAATAATCTTACATTTCTTTCTAGCAAAACACGAAACAAATTACGACAACACTTTTGCCACAAAATTAATGATCTTTACTGGTTTCGCTTACATTTTTAGAACAAGTTTATATCAATATAGGGAGTTTGTATTATAATATGGGAGCCAGGGGTATATTAATAACCCCAGACCCTCTGAGCCTAATACGCAAAAGATATGATTATGAAATCTACTTGCGCGTAAAACAGATTCACAAACCTTGTATGCAGTTCTTTGCAGCTTGGAGGCCTCCGTAATTTCAATCGATCGTAAGTGCAAACCTTTTGTGTCTTGAAACTTGCACAAGTATTTAGTTGTCAATATAACACAGCATTTGATTTCACAATGAAAAAATAAATAATATTTAAACAAACAGGCGATGACAGTTATTCACTTGTTCGGATACTATTTTTAAAACAATCCATTTTAGGTGTCTCTGTTAAATCCAAAGAGTGCGTAACTACCATTCTTTTGATATAAATATATTTAATTATTTTTTCGAACCAACAAAAGAAACATACTCGTATTATAATGCCTAACCAGAGTTGTAGTATGAAATTGTTCTTATATGGTGTGATTTTTTAGATTTTAATTAGGTATGAGAGGGTTAAATTTTTTTACATTAACTCCACACAGGAGGCCCTGAGGAAAATAATTTCCCTTAGGGCCTATGTCACCTTTGAAGATGCTGTGTGGAGGGTCTTTTTGAGGAGAGGAAGGAGTAAGGCAGCATCGCGTTCATTGGTCAAAATATTGTACATATATATTCGTATCGGTGATCAATGAACCGGTGTATGCAATTTTTAGACATAAGTTGTTTTTAATTGTTTGTCTAGCTTGTAGTCTTTCTAGATTTTAGGCATGTATGGTAAGTTTGTACAGCGCCCTTGAGGTGATTTTTCACAAAAACGGCGCTATATAAATCGTCCAAATATTATTATTATTATTATTAAACATGGGTCTTGAAGAAACAAAGAGGCCGGAGAGTCGTAGAAACGACCCGTTCTCATGTGATTAATGTCAATCGTGTATAAATGAGGGCGCGTGTTAAACTATTGTTATTGGAGGGATTGGTATTATTGGATTTTTTATGTGAATACATCACAAGATTCCCCACTGTTCCTGTTTGGAGCGAGTTGCGATGAACCTTTGGTGAGTTGTTTTGCGCACGCCTGCGAAAATTTCTGTATTTATATATATAGAAATACTATATACCTACCTACTGGTGAACTCTAAAATTTTACAGAAGGAGTTGTTTGAAAAATGCGTGTATTTCATATAGTTTAGCAGCAGTGAAGGAAGGTGGGGGAATGGAATCCGGGAGTGGACAGGGGAATGCGAGAGGGAAATGCGTATAGGAATAGAAGACGAGGTAAGGTGGAAGAGGAACGCAAGGAAAAGGAGAGGCATGGGAAAAGACACGCAGGGAGAAACATTTTTTTCTTTATGTGCATTGCAACGTATGCCGGGTAGTCGCTAATATCTTTATACATACATATATGTATCACGATGTTTGTTCGAGATAAACTCCGAAACTACTTAACCGATTTTGTGAAAATTAGCTGACTGTGTGTAATTTGGTCGAAGTTAAAAGATAAGATAGTTTTTTATCTCGATTATTGACCTAAATGTTTATTATTGCGAATAAAATTATTTTTAAGTAACCATCCAGTAGATGGCGTTGTGTTTCGATTTCAAGTTAGTTAAGTCATAACTACTGAGCCACAGCAAAGAGTGTCCGGGTAAGCTAGTTTTAGTATAAAATATATAAAAACCAATGGTTTCGAATCCCTACAATGTGATTGGATACCTCCCAGCAGCAATAAACACGTTATGGGTCCTTTTCATACCTTTGTTCGTTGTACCCACATTAAACTAAGCGGTCAAAAAAAAAACCTGGGTGGCCACACGTGTGTCTCTCAACTAAAATACGAACTTAACATATATTTTAATTTCCATAATGATAGCTGCGGGCCCAAATTTGGTCGATAAACTTTAAAATCAACGTCACAACAACTAAACAGACAATGGCTTTGTTTTAAAATAAGGAAAAAAAACTGCGACAATCCACTGTCAAATTCATTGGCTCCGTCCACACTAGAGATGGGTGAGTTTTCAATGTGGAAGGTGGATATGGGTACCGTCAACACCCCTACCAAAGGTTACCCCAAGTGGATCGCTAAGTCTTAGCAGGGGTGGCCGGGTTTATGGGGTGAGGTTTGTCTTTGCCCACCTACTGCATGGCGGGCCGGACCGTGAGAAATTGGTTGAGGGAGACCTAACCTAGACCTCTCCAGCCGGTATCACGACCCATCACCTTGCAACGCAGTTGAAGAGATGGATTCGTATGTCCGTCACACTTGGACACATTGACCACCAAATTCCTAACCACCACCCACATCCTTTTCCTTCCCAGAACTTCTTCTCCTTCCTTTCCTAAAAATGTCCTCCACATAGCATCCCCAAAGATGACATGGGCCCTGAGGAAATTTCACACATTTTACACACATCATTTTTCTTCTTATCTCTTTTACATAATATTTCTTCTCTTTCTCTCTTCCCCACTCTCTCTGTATTTTTGTTTCTACTTTTTGTCCTCATGCAATCTCCGTCTTAATGTTTCTCTCTCCCTCGCTCTGTCGGAGGCGTCTACTAATATCTACAGGAATTCCAAAAACTGAACAAATCGGACTAATATCTATGAGAACCAAAGTGAGGACGAATATCTATTCTCTGTCCGCGATAAGATCAACCCGTGATGGTGTGAAACTTGGTTCGTATTGCGCATACCACTCCCCCCGCTACGGTCTCTAGTCTCTACACCCGCGCTCTGCTCGCCCGAGTCGTTCCGCTAAAAATTTAGTATGTCTTCGGCTGTAGCAGTGAGGGTAATGGGCGGGAACATGCGCGTACACGGGTTGATCTTATTTTGGATCGAAAATACAGCTTAAACTGCTGACTAATATCTATGGAACAGGTGATGTCGACGAATATCTACAGTACTGGCAGAGGTTGTATTTGCAATTATGTATAGCATATTGGCATAACGTAATATTGCGTATGCAGTTTAAAAAACTTAATTTATGTTAAGTAGGGTTAGGTTAGGTTAGGTAAGTATTTCGTAATTGAAGTAATTTGTGCTTTTCCGTACAACCTCTTGATGAATGATATTAGTCCCACTTACGCTCCATAGATATTCGTCACCACTGGGACCGTCATAGATATTTATCCGACCTTAGCTCTGTAGATATTAGTCTTCACTCTGAAGTTCATAAATATTTGTCCAACATATGAGCTGTAGATATTAGTATCTGGAGTCGCTCTGTCTTCACTTATCTTCTTCTCTCCATCCGTATTTATGTTTCTTCCCTCTCTCTTCCTCTCTGTCTCTCTCTCCCTCTTGTTTTACTCTCTCTCCGTCTTTATTTATCTCCATCAAAATATCCTGATACTCCCATCGTCATTCTTTATGACTTTCTACCTGTCTTTTCTTTCCTCTAACTCATTATTTCAGCATTTCTTATATTCTTTCCTTACATAATTCTTTCAGTCTTTCTGACTTTCTTTGGGCGCTTTTATAATTCCTACAATTACGACAAGGCACCGGCATAAATAAAACGAAAAAACGTGCATTCTTTATCACAATAATGCTGCAGGTCTTTCTTACACAATAGCGTGTGTACTACACAATGAAAGAGCTGTAGAAAACGAGACGGCATATGTACGTATGTCTACTTCCCCCAAAAGAAAAATATAAAGACAGTTGTATTCATAAAGTCAAAAACCTTACATTCATATAAAGACAGTCGTATCCGTAAAGCCAAAAACCTTACATTCATGTAAAGACAGTCGTATCCATAAAGCCAAAAACCTTACATTCATGTAAAGACATTAAAAAATGTAAAGACTGTCGTATCCATAAAAAGCAAAAAAAACATTGTAAATACATTAAAAAATGTATAGACAGTCGTACCCATAAAGTCAAAAACCTTGCATTCACTTTCACTGTTCGCAAGGTTGTAAACGTAAACGTTTGTAAAAATCTAAAAATGTAAATAATTCTTATGTATAAGCTATTGTAAAGGTCATTTCATATAAATTCTCTAGCCCTAAAGAGTCTTAAATTCCCCAATCTTTCAAAATAAATATAAACTCTATTTTTGCCACTAATCTTCTCATAAATGTATTACTAACAGTGATGGGGGTAGCAAATGTAAAATGTGCAATGTCCAGTGTTTTAAATATACCATAAACTTTCTTAGTATGTTGATCGGAAGTAACCTGCCAGGTAAGTATGTTTTCTGTGTCTATTTGAAAAAATAATAAAACTAAATAGAGTCTAAGAATTTCAAAATAAAATGTACAACGCCTTTGGGGTGATTTTTCCCAAGAACGACGCTCTACAAATTGTCCAATTACTATTGTAATCATTATTATACATCTCCCTCACACATATTAAAGAAATAAAACGCCATTGCCGTCGTCGCGCGTCGTGCCGTCACCGTATGGATTATTTAAACGCCTTTTCTGTCTTTATTCAAAACTTTAGGGAGAGATGGAGAAAGAGATATAGTTATATATTATCTATCTTTTATATTTTTCACTCTTATTTTTACTTCTACCACATCTAAGACTTCTCGTAAATATTTCACGTACATATTAAATTCTACAATTCCAATACACCCTCAATCAAAAACTTTCCGTTATTACAACTTCACCTTACCTCATTTAGAAAGCAAAACCCGACTGCCTCCAATACTAAAGAACAACAATAAACAATCTGATACTTAGGAAACAGGTTTTTTGTAGTAACAACCAAAGGCCATCCTTTATCTACCAGGACTCGTAAAAATGTCGTTAACCAAACCCAGCCAGGCGTGACTGAAAGCAAAATACCGTGTCCAGTGTTATCAGACAAAATTGTAACAAAACTAAAAAAAAACAGTAGCCAATAGTCTCCTGAAATGTCTTGATTTGACCAACAAATTTTGATAGAGACATCTAGGATCATAGGATATACATATATTATTGGTTGCTAAACCATTCATCCAATTGCGATGAAACTTTGGGGATTTGATTTGTGCATGCCCGCGATGGTTTCTATATACAATAGTGAACCCTGGCATCATAGAATTATGCGATGCTAAACCATTCATCCGTTTGAGATGAAACTTTGGGGATTTGATGTGCGCATGCCCGCGATGGTTTCAAGTTTCTATAATAGTGGACTTTGGCGTCACGAACTTATTTCCTACACCATTCATCCGATTGCAATGAATATTTAGTGAGTTTTTGTGCATACGCTCGCGGTGGTTTCTGTATATATAGTGCCCGCGCCCTTGAGGTGATTTTTCACGAAAACGGCGCTATATAAATTAGCCAAATATTATTATAGTGGTTAGCTCTGGTGTTATGAAATTATTTCCTAAACTCTTCATCCGATTGCTGTGAATCATTGTTTTGTTGTTAAGGCACGCCATTTATTGACAATATATTATTAAAACTAAAACATATATAATAGCCAGGTTCTATCCAACCTCCTTCCTCCCTCCCTTACCCATCTCCTTTATCAATTCTCCATCACCATAATAAATCTCTATTTGTTTCAAGCAGTTGCTACTTGTACCCTTGAGCAGAATCAAATACAATATTTAGTTAAAATATACATAGTAATGTTGTTAGTTTTTCAGAAAATATCGAACATGCGACTTCAATACATAAGTTCTATAAGAACTTCTCAATTATGTCACCATAAAGCGAAAATGATACCGTTATTATTATCTTATCTTTCTTGTGCTTCTCACAATGAATATTTTAAAATTCTATCAAAAATCGTGCTTGAAAAAGATAAAATTTCGTTGCATTTTAGTGTACCACAAGGTCGTATATTAGGACCCCTTTTAAAAACTTCTATATTAAATGCAACCTAGACAGATGCCATAAAGGTAACAATGCCTTGTAAATATTTTACAATTGATGTCTGACATAGCTTTCATTGTTAAAAAGACCCAGGAGTCGAAGTCAACAACAAAATCATTATATTATATTATAATTGTTGAAAAACTTTGTGTTGACAGAAACCGCAAGGTCGTCTTTTGGGACCTCTTTTATTAGCATAATAAACGGTGACTAGACGGTCGTGACAAATTGCACAATGCATTTATTCGTTGAATGGAGAAGTTTGTCAAAATTGTTTTGTGAAGATATTGCATGGGCGAAATAAAATACGTAATAAAATACGTAGAAGACGAAAAGGCCCGATTCTGTGATAAAGTATAATACCATGCAGAATGATTTAACCACTTGGACCCATTAGCTTGTTTTAAAGCCTTGTACAACACGGCCAGGCATATGTAATGAGGCGTACTAAGTTGTTTTAATGATGAAAGTTAGTTTCAATTTGGGCAGCGGGTATGGGTACCGCCGCCCCGGGAACCATTTATTGGACAACCAACACCCCTGCCATAGGTCACCCCAAGTGGTTTGCTATGTTTGGTGACTTAGAAGGGGTGCCCGGGTTCAAGGGGGGGATTTGTCTGGGTCTAGGCGGCGGATGCGTCTGCCCACCAGCTGCGTGGTAGGCCGGATCGGGAGAGAATGGTTGAGGGAGTCCCTTTAGCTTTTCAAACAACTTTTGTAACATCGCCTTGCAGTGAAAGGGATGGATTCATACGTCCGTCACTCCTGGACACACTGACCCCCAGATTCCTACCCACCCCTAATACCTTTTTCTTTCCCAGAACTTCCTCTAATTCATTTCCTTTAAAAGACCCTCCCATGACATCCCCAAAGATGATATAGGCCCAAGATGATGAGGGGAATTATTTTCCTAAGGGCCTCCTGTTTGGAGCTAATGTAAAAAAAAGTAAGTTCAAAATACAGAATAAGGAAAACGGTAGAGCAAGGATGAATAAAGTACACTCAATGCTATCGTGGAAATGAGATTCCTGAGGCGCATATGTCATGCTTCCTCAACACCAAAGCCAATCTTCCAACTCCGAACTTAGTTTGGAGTTGGAAGGTTGGCCGATCTTGTAATGCTGCGGCCAACCCTCCAACTCCGAATCCCGAACTCCGAAATGGCGGACGTCGAACAGCTGATTGGGCGCCGTATCTTATCAGTTGCAGGCTCTGCTTCGGTTTCCATGATATTGATTTCGATTCGTAAAAACAATTTTTATACAACTCTCCCGTATTATCTCTGATGTGTTGGGCCAACTCGCAGGAACAAGCCATCGCCGATCACCTCGGGGGCGATCCAGGGCCAACTCAAACACCAACCTTCCAACTCGAACTTCCAACGCACGAACTACCCCTCCACACAATCGTCCAAACGTTTATAGTTGGATCTTACCATCAGATGTCATATGTCCAAGGCCCGCGGTATTAATAGAAAAAAAAATCATCGGACAGCAAAATGACATCTACTTTTAGTACTCCAAGTATGCTCAGGAATCGCTAGTTAAAATCCTTGGGGTACGCACAGTCACACCTTGTACCTGTAAAAGTAGTTTTACATTACGGATGATGAATTTTGTTATCCCTTTCGACAAATCAACAGAGAATGTAACCTAATCCACGTGAGACTATTAAAGCAAACCCAATACTCGTATTAGGGAACTAAGGAAAGCAGGTAGTAAGGAATAGGAAAAAACTCACCATTCAAGTGACCAACCAACATTTCAATTTAAAATGTTGCTCCTCACAAAGGCAACACTGAAAATATCTTTATAAGTGTATGAATAGAGATTAAACTTATCAATTCTATACATTTTTTTATTATTTTTTATTTGAAATATACATATATATAACAGATTTAAGAAAGAAAATATTTGGTTCTTAAAAGTAGGTACATAATGTTAAGTTACAACAATAATCGCTTCATTTCAGTTCAAATGCTGATGAAATATTTTAAGAGGATATGTGAAAATGAGAAGGATACGTTAATTTATATATATATATATATATTTTTTTTTTTGTTAATTAATGAAGGAATTAAATGATTAATTTAGAACTAAAGTACCAGATATTATAATTATGACTTGATCAAGTACTACTAATCGGTACAAATTCGTTCTGTGTAATTAAAATTTATAATTTGTGTTGGGTTGATCTAGTAGTTGTTTTATTTGTGATTTAAAGGTTTTATAATTTTCTTCAGATTTGATTTTATATGGGAGGGCATTAAAAATTTTTATACCTTGATAGTGTTGAAAAGCACTAGTTTTAATTTTAGGGATATCTAGGTTGCCACGTGATCTTGATCGGTTACTTATTTTTGTGATTGTTGTAGTATTGAAATGATTTTTGTGGATTTGCAACAGTGAGTTTTTTTTGAAATTTTTGTTAAGACTAAGAACCCTAAAAGATTCAAACAGCTGTATTGTTGGAAATATAGATGGTTTTCGTAAAATGACTTTTAGAATCAACCTTTGTGCCCTTTCTACAGGTTGAAGGTTAGTTTTAAAAGTTCCCCCCCACCCGATTATACCATATTGCAGAATAGATTGGGCAAGAGAGAAATAAATAGTTTTAATCATACTAGATGGTAGGATGTTTCTCAATCTAATGAATATGTAAATAAGTTTTCTTACTCTGGTTACCGTATTTTCGACTTGTTCGTTCCATTTTAATCTTCTTATCTTACTAATATTATAAATGCGAAAGTTTGTATGGATGGTTTGATGGTCCTTACTCTTTCACGCAATAAATATCGAATGGAATTTAAAAATTCTTAAAAAGTTACATTATTTGCGAGTAACCAAGGTTATAAATATTGATAAGCTCTGGCGTTATGAATAAGCTGTGGCGTTATGAAATCATGTATCATACGTTTTCTGTCCCTAACAAAATCGAGTTATTGCAAAGGTCAAACAAATTGTTACCTTGGAAACGATTTTTTTTTTTTAATTTTAGGCTTTAAAAGAGTGCTTTTTTGGCGTCGTAGTTAATATCTACCTATCTCTAAAAATGTTTATTGTCCGAACGAAAAGCATAGCGTTTGACGTGGACTGCCATTTTGTTATTTTTTTACGTTACTCTGGATTCAAATATGAATAAAATACTAATAAAGGGAGTAGGTACTTAAAATAAATTTCTATTTCTATAATTTAAATATTTTCTAAAATTGAATTTTTATTTGCGAAATGTCATTCTCAAGAATTTTATTTGTCTTATCGTTATTTGTTGTTTGTATTATGTGATTTTTTTTAAACAGAGATAATTGGAGGAATGGGAAATGACATAGGCTACTTTTTATCACGGAAAAAAAAAAATTACGGTGGGAAAATTCTTTATACAGTAATTTTTCACTAATACCATGCGAGTGAAGCCGCGGGTAAAAGCAAGTAGATATTATAAATGCGAAAGTTTGTATGGATGTGTGTTACTCTTTCACGCAATAAATACCGAATGGAATTTAAAAATTATTTCACTAATCGAAAGCTACATTATTTGCGAGTAAAATAGGTTATGTATATTGGTAAGCTCTGGCGGTATGAATAAGCTGTGGCGTTATGAAATTATTTATTATACGTTTATTGGCAAAGCGCGTTGCTAAGTAAATGTTTGAGGTGGGCTGTCATATTGTTATTTGTTTAGGTTACTATGGAGATTTCTTTGATAGCAAAAACTCAAATATGAGTATTCTAATACGAATATTTATTGTACAAATATAAAATAGGTACTAATCTACATTTTGACCTAAGCCAACAGCTACTTACTTGAAAATGATTTATTTTGCAGTCTGTCAATCCATTATTGAGTATGGTATCATAGCATGGGGAGGCGGTACTGCATCAGCACTAGACCCAATCATAAAGGCACAGAAAACTATTATAAAAATAATTCTTAGACTACCTCTACTTACAGACTCGAACTTAATCTTCAAGAGTATGAATGTTTTGACGTTCGGCAGATATATGCAAAAACAATCCTCACTCATCTTTACACAAATATGCATAAATACTATGAAAAAAGATTAAATACTCGATGTACTCGTAACAATTACAAAGATCTACTACAAATTCCCATAACTCATACTACTTTTGGTCAACGAAGTTTCATATACCTTGCAACAAGACTGTACAACATTCTTCCAATTAGTATAAAAAAATGTGATACACAAAAAAATTTCAAAAAAAACATAAAAATTTGGATAAAAAATAATGATGGAGCCTTTACCGGTGCACTTACCCAAATTCGAAATTAGTAATGAACCAATCCTGCTATTATTGTACCAATGTTATTTTAATTAATGCAACATATCTATTGTGTGATTATAATCTAATATAAGTGTAGGTATGTTTCACAGTATTATAAATTGATGTAAAATTACTGCCTCAACACAGGCAAAGCCTAGTGAGGCAGGCTACGTGATACCTAAATTTATAATTATAAATCTTTATTAATTAAGTACCTACTGTTTATATGCAAATTTTTATTTTATTTTATTTACCTTTGTACTTAAGCAACACTTAAACTAGTATATGATGTACTTCTTTTTTGTAGTTATAAATCTCAAAATTTTTGTTCAATAAAGATTATACGGTGCTCCAGATTTCATGTCCGGGTTGAATCTTTCCCAAATGAAAGACTAAACCCTTCCACACACTTTTCCACAAATGAATATCTAGTAAATTAACGCAATGTAATTGCACTATATAAGAATAAAACAATACAAGAACAATACGTCAATCCACCAGAAACATAATGGGAAAATATTTCACCGACTCCAGATATTTTCATATCAGAGGGTTCGGCTCTGATGAAATCCTAACTGGTCCGATAAATCCTACTGATCCCTCAATATAAATATTTAAAAAATCTTTCGTAATCCTACATGTATTTAAAATGACCGACTTTTGCATTTTTATGTACAAATTTTTTGACAAATCTAATACGCCTAAATTTTGAATGAGAGAGTTAGGTATAATGCCAGTAGCCGAAATAACAAATGGTAATATTTTTATATTATTATTATTATTATTATACTAATATTATGAATGCGAAACGGCGCGTATTTGATTATTGATTGATTGGGAAAAGGGGAGGGGGGGGGGGGGAGGGAGTGGGCGAATATGCGAGCGAAGCCGGGGGCAATAGTTAGTAGAGCATAGTTTTCAGTAAGAATTAGTTTTGATTAAGACGCCCAGACTCCCGCCTCCCAAATTGATATGCAAGCAACGCATTTCGATTCCGAATGGTGGTATTCACCAGGGCGATATTGAGAGCAACTATCACTCAGCATATAAAAAAAGATTGACCATTTCTGCTATCTATTTAAAAAAAAAAGTTTTACATGGTTGTTATCTGCCAAGCTGTTCGTTCTAACGATGTTAAAAAAAGTTCAACCCAAACTCCAAAAAAGCTCATTATGAAAACATTGGTTTTATATTTACAAAAAAATAACAAAACATCATCCAAAAAAACACTCGGTATATTTTGGGATGAATTAACTTGATTTGTGTTATTTTTCGGCAGGGAAAAAAACATGATGTAAATTATTTTTTTACTTTGGGAATCGCTTAATTTGTAAAACCTCAAATTGTTATATTAATTTATTAATTGAAGATAATATTAACCAAAATTTGAATTCATTTTGAATTGCGCTGTATCATCAACCACCTAAAAATAATTAAACAATTTTTCAAACAAAAGTTATACAAGTAAATATTTTATACAAAACAAATTACTTATAGCATAACATACCTATATTATATACAACATAAGTAAGAATCGTGGCTCCCTTATCAGCCACAAGAGCTCCTCTTTTCTGATAAGGTATACATGACTAATGATGACCTTAAATATAATATTTTGTACAATATGTATATACATATGTACAAAATGTAACTCAAAATCTTTCAATTATAATTTTAAAAAAATCTGGAACTGAACCCAGGACGTTAGCCTTGCCGGGCTTTGCTCTAACCCTGAGCTAATTCGACCTTATCTCTTTTGGTCATTTTAATTTTTTTTAATGTGAATTGCGCACAAGAGTCCCAACTGCTCCCGTCTGGAGCCGTGAGACTATGGCATCCTCAATTGTGATGTGTTGTGAACGTAAAGGAAAGGTGAAGGAATTGGGGAGAAGAAGGTGGAGGAGTACCTGGCTATTCGAATCTGGTCACAAAACACAGCTAAGCCATTTCAAGCAACGTTTCAATTTAGAATGGTGGTCTCACACCAGGGCAATACTGAGAGTATATTTCACTCTGGAATGTGTCGCAAATATATTATTTATTGTTAAATTAACAAATTGTGAAATAAAACAAATCAAACATACAAAAATTATATGCGCATGCAGGGATCTGAGCCCGCGATCTTCGGATTGCTAGTCGAGAGCATTACCTCTCTACCACGGAGTCAAATAAAATAAGCTAAGTACTTCCAAACCTTCCTCATCCCCATCTCTTTCAATACTCAAAATTGTAGATGCCATAGTACCACAGGCTCTGTGGAGTCGGACTCTGAAAAGGGCTCTCAAAAATAAAGTCATGTAGACGTTTAAAAATAATAATAAAAAAATCCAATTTGTATTTCGTTTTTTATTTTATTTTCTCTACTAATGTCGGGGAATTTGTTTACAAATTTTAATGCTCGCTTACTGTTGACATACTTTATGTGTAAATGTTGGGTTTCTAAAGCATTAGCGGCTATCCCTATTACAAACCTAGTCACTAATCACCGAGATAGCTATCGGGGCAACCCGCATTCCAGAGCTAGTAGGAATTCTACCAAATACTGTCGTAATTCTAGAGAATGCAGTGAACTCGTCACAGACGAAACACAGTTCAATATACACGGCCGTTTAGGGACGTACTTGACTTACTTTAACTAGTGATTCCTGACATTATTTGGAGTAAAAAATGTTAATGAAATTTTGGTCACCGGTGACTTTTAAAAAAATAAATTTCTTCTAAATCTAACAAAAAGAAAAATTCTTACGCATGTCGTCACTGGTCATTCAGTTACGACAGATCTTGCTTTATATAAACCTACCAATGGATAGCCCCACCCATACAAAAAAGGCTTCGAATGGTCCACAATGTTCCACAACATTCCGCCACATTCGAGAGTGTTCTGAAATGTTCCACAATGATTTGGAGTGCTCCGGGGTGTTCCCGAACATTCCAGACCATTCAGATTGTTCTGGTATGTTCTGGAATGTTGTGGAATGCTCTAGAACACTCTCGAATGTTCTGGACTGTTGTAGAAATTTCTAGAGGGCGAAACTTCCAGCCCCTATATCTTCAAAAGCCCGCCCTTCAGGTAAAAACGGAAACCATCTTCATGGATGGGGAATAGAGGGCTACCACACCATATTTATTTATTTATATTTATTTACGCCCTAGTGGGCTTTTACATGAATAGACGTAAATTTATACTCACAATATTAATTGAGTGTGTTACTAAAACAATAAAACAGATTAAATGCGAATGCAATCATCATCCCAAGGTATAGAACATCATAACAGAGGAGGTGATTTTTCACAAAAACGGCGCTTTATAAATCATCCAAATATTATTATTATTATTATTAAAAGAAAATAAATAGTATGAGTAAGTACTTATACAAAACTAATACAATTTAGCTTAAAATATATGAACATATATAATCAATAATAAGACCTGAAATACAATAAAGAGCAATGTGTTAGAGTGAGTTAGTAGGTATAAACAAGGTATAAACATACAATTGTATGTATGTAGGACTAGGTATTATTTGAAAAACAAACACAAGACACCATTATGTTTTAATAATTTACTTTTAAGTATGTATATATTATTTTTATGATATTTTAAATAACTATGTTAAGCAAACCACGGTTATATTTCCTGTATTAATTGGTTATTAATATTATTATTATTATTTATTTTTTTAATTCTTTCTCTTCTCTTTTTTTCTTATTTTTTACAACCGATCTGTGTAGGACTATGATATGCAATGCTTACACGTTTGTTCTATATCTATATGTTTTAATCCTCTGTAATTAAGTGCCTACCTAAGTAATTAATATTACTTTTTTTTAAACTTTGCTAAACAAAGAACAGTCACTTTGTTTTAATCTTATATTTTTGTTTTGTTTTTTATATTATTTTCAGACCATGGTACATATGTTAATACTCATCCTAATTTGACTGTCCTAAAACGGGAATCCACCTAGTTGGGCTGTCAAAAAATTTCTTAAATAATGTATTTAAATGTATAATCTTTTACTAAATAAAATAAATAAATAAATAAATATTATTGTAGGATAATAAAACAGAACTAAATACCTAGAACAGAAAAATAAAATAAAATAGAGATTTAAATTACTGGTAAGGTTTTAGATGAGAGAAGGTTTTATAAAAAGAACAAAAATAATAAAAGTTAATTATTTGTTAATTACTCCGTTGATCGTACCGGGACTCGTTTCTGAGTTTTAGCGGGATGCACACTTTTGTACATTTTATTTTATGATATATATTTTTTAATTTTTTATTTAATAATTGTATGTTTTTACAATAATTATACATTTTTTTACATGTTAAACAGATTTGTAATATGAATATAATAAAAGCCTTTCCTCTCCATAAAGAGACAAGGCTGTTGTGTTTGGTGAGTGAATTCATGCTATATGAAGTATATTATGTTATCAATGTTATCATTTGAGTAAGTGAATAATAATATTGCAAATATTAACAAGAGAAACTTGAGACATATCAATTAACAGATTTAAATGAAGTGAAATGAAATATTAATAATAGTAATGTACTCTTACAGTTGTTTCAGTTAATTTTTTAATTTGATTTTAAATTTACGTTTATTTTCGATAATTTTTAGTTTTATGGGAGTTTGTTAAAATAATTTATACCATGATACAGATAGGAATTTTGGATGTGGTTGGTATTAAATTTTGGGATTCAAATGTTCTTTTGATATCTTGCTGATATATTGAAATGTAATATTTTAACTGTATTTCTTTGAAAGTTTGTAGTATTGAATATGTATTGATTATATGGTTGTGAGTATACTACAGTAGGAGACCGTAGCTTTAGACTACTCGACCAACTAAAAAAATTAAAAAAAAATTGCATTATTCACAGAACTGTTGAAAACACAGTTCATTCAAACATGAAATCTGCATAAGAATTGAAAAATTGAAATTGAATTTAATTAAAAAACAAGAAAAATTGTTAGTTTTTCAGTAAAATCGAAAAATTCCTTTTTATTTGCGAAACACACAAATCAAAATTATGGCGTTTCTCCGGTTTATTGTCCCTCTGTGAATTACTGACTAGCACCGGATAGCCTGGGATATATTTCACGTTTTATTGTTCTTTTAAATCCGAATGATGTAATAAAAAATACCTACACAAAGATAGCGAAAAAACGAACTCAAATAATTGCTGTACTAAATGAAATTTGGTATCGGAATCCATAAACGAGAATATATTACAAAGAAATTCATAAGAAAGGAATATAAAAAATCTATAAAAGGGAAGAAAATTACAAGGAGAATATAAGAAAGAAGAATATATATTACACGAAAGTGGACGTTAGAATCAGTCAGAAACGTTTGAAGAAGGCGTGGCACGACCAAGTGAACCTCGTTAGTGTTAGTCATATTAATATGTCACACTATTAGATTCAAGACAGACTAGAATCAGAGTATCTATTTGTAGGCCTAGTTGGTTGAAGTGTCACGTGATCAAGTCAGTGCCATCGGGCAATTATAGATTGCAAATGGCGGCGTTTAATTTTTTTTTGTTTTTACTTTGATCCCACACAGGAGGCCTTGAGGTCAATAATTTCCCTTGGGGCCTATGTCATCTTTGGAGATGCTGGGTGGGGGTCTCTTTAAGGAAATGAATGAGAGGATGTTCTGGGTATCAGTACCAGCGGTGGGTAGGAATCTGTAGGTTAGTGTGTCCAGGAGTGACTGACTTTGAATTTCATTCTTAGATAAATTAATAAGCAGGTACTTTGCAACATTTTTGAATCTCAATCTCAAATAAATTAATAGGTAGGTACTTTTTTTAATCTCATTCTCAAATAAATTAATAGGTAGGTATTATGCAACATTTCTTAATCTCATTCTCAAATAAATTAATAGGTAGGTATTATGCAACATTTCCTAATCTCATTCTCAAATAAATTAATAGGTAGGTATTATGCTACATTTCTTAATCTCATTCTCAAATAAATTAATAGGTAGGTACTGTGCAACATTTTAAAATTATATTCTCAAATAAATTAATAGATAGGTACTTTACAACATTTTTTAATCTCATTCGAAATAAATTAATACGTAGGTACTATGCAACGTTTCTTAATCTCATTCTTAAATAAATGAATAGGTAGGTACTATGCAACATTTTTAAATCATATTCTCAAATAAATTAATAGGTAGGTACTTCGCAACATTTATGTGCCTATCTCATTCTCAAATAAATTAATAGGTATGTACTATGCAACATTTTAGACTCTCATTCTCAAATAAATTAATAGGTAGGTACTAGGCAACATTTTTCAATCTCATCCCCAAATAAATTAAAAGAAGGTGCTATGCAACATTTTTTAATCTCATCCTCAAATAAATTAATTTGCAACATTTTTGACTCTCATCTCATTTGAATTAAATTTGACAAAAATTATATTAAAAAGTCGCCCTCGCGTAATTTTAAATTAAATTTATTAATTTTTGGGACGAAAATTTGCGCTTTGCGAAAACGCATAAAAGCGAATGGGATATGGAAATACATAAATCAAATTAAAATAAATTTAATACTGCGGCTAGGGGGCGAAAATAGGCTCGTAAAACTGTCAGCCTGCGGCGCATAATGTTGAAATTAACCAATAGAGAATATATGTAATGCAGTCTTAGGTCCTGTAGTACCCGCCCAAAAATAAGAAGGAGAAATATGTAAATACGAATGTTAGAGAGAGTTCGCTTATATTAAAAACGATAATATTCAAGCTAAAATTGTGAAATTTTTTAATAAAACACGACTAGTTTAAAACAGAGACAAAATCTCATGGGGATTGTCTAATATAGTTTTTAATGAAACACTGTGAATTTTTCATACATATGGCTTGTAAAATAGCTGAAAAAAAAACGAGTGTGCTTTGGACCACACGACTGAAGTAAAACTTACTAACTTTTAAAATTACATATGACATTGGGGTGACCTATGACCGTGGGGTGACCTACGACCCTGGGGTGACCTACGACCGTGGGGTGACCTACGACCGTGGGGTGACTGACGACCTTGGGGTAACCTACGACCTTGGGGTGACCTACAACCTTGGGGTGACTTACGACCTTGGGGTGACCTACTATCTCGGGGTGTCCTACGACCTTGGGGTGACTTACGACCTCAGGGTGATCTACGACCTTGGGTTAGTATGTACTTCTTACCTCAGTTGTGCAGTATGTACGCCTCGCCCGATCACCGTTCGCATCGATTACCGTTCGCATTACACTTTTTCGTAACGCATTCACCAGCTTACCTCCCAAGTCGAGCGTGCGTGTTTATAATAATTTACACGCTTTCGTAAGTCATGAAAGCGTGTAAACAAATATGCGCCCGCGGCACGGCGTTTTGGACGGAGGTACGGTCGAATTCACCCTAGCAGGCCTGGAGATTCGACCTTTCCGCCGGGTTCATTTAATTAATTATGAAGAACTTGTTATTAATATTTAAGATGTATCTAAATGAATACCTCCCGAAGTTATTAATTCATCGTCTAGAAAAATAAAATCTGGTGCTCACTGCTAACTTAAGTTTTACAACGTATTACAATTTTTTAAAGGCGTTGTAAAAATGATAATTCAATTACGAATTCGCCAAAATAAATTAAAATGTGAGCCTCGGGCAAACTTCCGATAAACGTGGTTATGTCTCACCTGAATCGAGTTTCAAATCACAACGGTGCTAAAGTAGTTTTCACTTCATAAATACTTTAAGTTCTCTGTTACGTACATTCACCAGATTCCCGTTTGTACCTACTTCGAATTTCCAAACACCGTGTAGATACAGGATAAAGATACATAATAAGATATTAATTTTTAACGTAATCTCCCCCGTTTGCATTGAAGTTAGCTTTCTCATTCTGTTTTTACCGCAAGAATCTTTCTAGTAAATTTTATTTCTATTATAAATGGATATAATTTATCGATTTTCAATTAATTTTATTTGACAGGAGACATTGTATTATTTGCGTCTCTCGACGATGTGCCCATTTCACATGGGCTAGTCTAGAGTAGTCATTTCATATTAAATTGTCTATTATGCCACACTATTAGGTTCAAGACCGACTAGAACCAGAATACTTTCTTACAGGTCTTGGCGCGAGATGGTTGAAGTGTTACGTGATCAAGTCAGTGCCATCGAGCAACAACAGTTTGCAAATGGCGGCGATTGTTGTTGATACTTGTTTTTACTTATTATGTTGTTATCATTTTTACTTTTGTACGTTGTTGATAGGTACTCGTTCTTTTTTCTTACGTTGTTGATATATTGATACTCGTTTTTAGTTTTGCACGTTGTTCGATAAGTTTTTAGATTTTCACGGCCAAAAGCATTTTCGTTGTTAGTTTTTGGGGTATCATCAGGGCAGATCCGGTAGATCTACCGGATCTGCCCTGATGATGGACACTGCAACGCTGTCCGAAACGTCGGCTAGAGTAGGAGGTAGCGCAACACGGCATAACACCCCAAAAACTAACAACGAAAATTGTACGTTGTTGTTTTACTTCTGATTTATCTATATGTTGTTTTACCGCAAGTATATTAGACCATTTTAAACAGAGAAGTTTACTAAGAATAATGTAAGGCTTTGCCTTCATAACGAAACATAAGGAGGCGGGTATGGGTACCGCCGCCCCGGGAACCATTTATTGTTCAACCAACACCCCTGCCGAGGGCCACCCCAAAGGGTACGCTACATTTGGTGACTTGAGCAGGGGTGCTCTGATTCGTGGGGTGAGGTTTGTCTAGGTCTTGACGGCGAATGCGTTTGCCCACCAACTGCGTGGCGGGCCAGATCGGGAAGGACTGGTTTAGGGAGGCCTTTATGACCCATCGCCTTGCGCCGCAATGGGAGGGATGAATTCATATGTCACTCCTGGACACATTGACCCCTAGACGCTTACCACACACATTTTTTCTTGGCAGAAATTTCTCTCCTTCCTTTCCTTAAAAAGACCATCCGACACAGCGTCCCTAAAAAAGACACACAGCCAACTTAAAAAAAAAAACGAAATTAAGCCTACAAATTAAACCATGTTCAATACTTGGAATTGAACGGTGTCCGCTAAACGATGCTTCTCAGCCCATCTCAGCGTTTGATCAAATTGTGGTCGACGGAAATGCATATTGCAGATTGTTTGGAGACCGTTTGAATGTAAAACAAAATCCGATTTAAACTGAGATTCTGCGCGATAAATCGACTCGTACAAAATGGACTTCGGGTTAGAAAACCAGTTTTGAATCTCATTTGTGTTGTGATGTATTGTGTAATGGGAGATTTCCTATAAATGGATGTGTTTATAATGATATTTTTAATTAAATTTTTTGATTAAATCGCCTCAATGAAAGAGTTTGACTGTTAATTGCTACACGTTTTTAATACAAGCGGGTTTTTCAAGGCTTTAAATGTTATTATAGACAAGGTGTGATATTTGATTTGATATCAGTTTTAGAAACAAAATTGACCGTATTATCAAAAACATGTTTTTTTTACAATTAATCCTATGTCTAAAACAAAAATAATTAAAATAAAAACCCGCATACACATAAATATTTTATTGGGTTCCATGCCAACTCAGAATCAAGTCAATTCAACATCTCTTTGAAAAGTCATTAAAAACTATGAGAAAAATAATTTTAAAATAGCCGTTAATCCTAACCTCACGTAACCCATTTGACAAATTTTTTTTTTCATCACTCTTGATGACCTTTCTGAGATGGTTCTGAGTTGGTTTTATTCTGAGTTGGCCGGTCACCATTTTATTGATATACTAGCGAGTTCTCGGCATGCGTATCAATTCCACTAAAAAAGAAATTGTTTCTCCCTGCGTGTCTTTTCCCATTCGTCCTTCCACCTCCCCTTCCCCTCCAGTGTGCTTTTCCCCTAACGCGTTCCCCTCCATCTTTCCCGCCTTTCCTCTCCCCTTACTCGCGAAACCCCCTCCCGCAATCCCCTCCCCACTCCCGCGTTCGATATATTCAGTCCCGGTACATTCAGATTTTAAAAAAACTCGTGTGCCACCTATTGCAATTTTTTTAATTAAAATTTTCATTTTTCATCCATTACAAACATTCATTTTTGTATATTATAAGAAAATCAATCAAATTTGGTACCTAACATAGGTACCTACCTATTTAAAATAAACATAAATTTTATTATATTCAATATTTAAGTAATCGAATTTGATTAGTAGCATAGGTGAGTACTTCAAATAAATTCATTGATTTTAAAAGTTTCGAATATTTAAATTTGATTTAACAATCGATGGTTTGCAAAATATCATTCTTAAATTGTGACATTTTAGACAATTTCGTAAGAGTTTTTGTAATGATAAAAAAACTGCAGATCTATTGTCATGTGGTTTTAATAATCCAGAAACCTTCACGATGGTGGAAAAAAGGTATTTTAACATATCCTATGTACCAATGTTATGTGTGGTCGGTCTTGCTGTATGGTTGTGAAACATGGACCTTGAAAATAAATACCATGAACAGGTTAGAGGCTTTCGAAATGTGGCTTCACCGGAGAATGCTCAAGGTCCCATGGACCGACATGATCACCAACATAGAAATTCTCAGGCGGGCTAGAGCAGATAGGGAACTGCTTACATTAATTAAAATCAAGAAAATTTCATATCTGGGTCATATACTTCGAGGGGAGAAGTATCACTTGTTCCATTTAACATTGAAAGGCAAGATAGAGGGTCGCCGAGGGCCTGGTAGGAGACAAATGTCTTGGCTGCGAAACATACGAGAGTGGACCGGCATTAGAAGTGTGGAGGAGCTATTCCGGGCAGCGCAAGACAGAGAGACCTTTTCAAGATTGATCGCCAACGTCGGGGGGACCTGATAAGGCACATAAAGAAGAAGATGTACCAATACTTAGACAACTCATTACTCATAATTAGAGACCGGATTATATGCAAATGCATATTTGCATATGCATTTGCATATTTAGACCTTTTTTAGCGATAGTTGCATATTTTAGCAAAAAATTTGAGATCTTGCATATTTACGCTCGATCTCGTTCATCATTCAGATGCCTCACATAGTGACATCACGGGTATTATCAATGACTTCGATAGTGCAGAGGCTTTAGCAGTTTTCTAGTGCAAAGAAGCGTTTGAAGACGCTAGTATTAAAAAAAACTAGCTATGATTAGCCTCATTTCGCCTACATACCTGCGAGTATAAAAACGCTTGAAACTCATGAATTGGCGCTGAAGGAATTCAGATTATGAAGAAAATTCACCTTATGAATTCCTCGTTATTAAAGCTATTCCCGAGTAAACTTAAAGAAAGGTTTGAAAGCTTATTGAACAATAACCCAGGGTTTGAACCCTTGTACAAAAATTGATAGTTTAAATTCTGTCCAGTCACATCAGTAGATGTAGAACGCTCCTTTCCGCTTACAAAATTATTAAGCAATCGTAGACACAATTTGTCCACAGAACATTTATAAGAGTACTTAGTCGTATACGTTTTTAAAGGTAAATTGTAAATTTCACTGCCAAATACATTTTGTAATTGATATTTTTAAAAAATCGATTGTTATCCTTGAGAACTAAAAGCTTACCAAAATAAAAAAATAGTTAAAAATACGACTGCATGTATTATTTCATGTTGCATATTTTGGCCCTTTTTATGGATTTTCGTGCATATTTTAGCTATTTTAATTGCATATTTGCATGCGTATTTTGGACTGTTTTTGTTGCATATAATCCGTCTCTACTCATAATATACCTTATATATCCCCAAGAAAGCATATTTTGATTTTTTTATACGTATATAGATTGAAATACCTTTAGAGGTGTTTAGCGACCAGATGTGAATGGCCAAGTATTACCCCACCTTCCTCCTCCCCTTCCTACTACCTTCAGCCTCACTGGCTCTAGACGGCAGCAGTCGGGACACATTAAAAGAAATATAATATATATCCATCGTCCAGTTGATTTAGTCAGACATCTCTAAATGCTCACCTTAAATCAAATATTATTTACATGTGTCTGTATTTTAATTATTAAATATAATATAAAATAACACCGGGAAGCATAACGATCTGGTATATTAGTATAACACTTTAAAATTTCCTACTAGCAATCCAGAAAATATTTTGTTTTCGTTTATTTCACTATAAGTTTTGTGCATTGTAATTGATTTGCTGGTTTTATGAGTGTAACGACCGTTGTTTCCAACTTTTAGATCGATCAATCTGAGACACCGATCAGCTAAGCGATTTGTTTAGTAAAGCTCGATTCGACTTTTGGTCGGAGAGTTGTGTTGGGATTGGGAAGAGCGTAGTATTTGATGAGTTTTAAGCCAAAATCTCTGCTCAACAGTTGATCAGCAGTAGGTTTGGGAATAACGGTCGTAAGTATTTAAACATTTAGGTTTTAGGGAACGTTTATTTTAGGGGATTCTTCTAGTTAGTTCAAATTTATCAACTGAAGAAATAAAATTGATATTTGAAAATGTTTAATCAAAAATTTTGGGCACGCCCAAAATGAACGTCTTGCAATGTTTAAATACAGTGCAATAAAAATATATATCTTATCCCGTGGGTCTACGTCACCCCTGAAGTCCCTTATCCACATGTGTTTTATTATTTTGAGACGCCCAGTTTTCGTGACACACAAAATTCGAGAAATACGAACATAAATTATAACGAGATTTATAGCGACACGAATTAGAATGGAAAATATTACATTTGGAGATTTCGTTTTGGGTTTTCGTTTTCGTTTCGAGATTTACACGAGAATGTTGACATCCAAAACGTGACAAGAATAAATTTCAAATTAATCCACCCAAAATGACCTACTTGCATGAGTTATTAAATGAAATATTTGTTTTTTTTATTATTATTTTGTTTAGAAAGTAAAAAAATCCTGGATTACGAATGACCTGCCTAGCGATTCCGTATTTTTTGTGGGATCGTTATTTCATAACGGATGTGATCTCCTGTCAGATTTGTGCGATTTTTATGGCTTATTTGTTTTACTATGCACAACGAACATTCAATGAATGAATAATCATGCATACTTGCAGGAATTTATGTTTAAATCGATCTAAACTAAAATATGTGACAGTAAATATGTAAAAATCAAACAAATCTGACAGGAGATAACGTCCGTTATCCAATAACGATCCCACAAAATATATTTCAAATGGTTCCACGCCTAATCAGAATCATGTCAAATCAACACCTCTTTGAAAAGCTTCCGGATTCCACTACGTCATAGATTCTCAAAATTTTTTTGCCCACCGCCCACTTTAAAAAAATGTGTTTTTATTTCTAGTCCGAACGGTGGGGTCGTAATGGAATACCACGACGGGTTTTATTGGCCACTACGGAGGGGGCGTAATGGGATAGGGAAAATAAAATTTATTTTGAGGTGTGAGGTAATTTATAGATGGCCCCTAATGGGATGGGATTGGGCAAGATAGGATAGGCTGGGATGGGTTTCTCTGGTTCTTTTACCGCCCCCTTGAAAGTGTGAAATGACCCCAAGGGGGCGTTATCGTCCGCGTTCAAAACCTATGCCTTAGATTCTCAACTTTTTTTGCCCATCGCCTACTTAGAGAATATTTTTTATTTCTAGCGCCCTCTAACTCGTGAACCCGAACGGAGGGGGCGTAATGGGATACCACAACAGTGTTACATTTGCTACAACGGAGGGGGCATGATGGGATACCGTGACGGGTTTACATTTGCCACAACGAAGGGCGCTTAATGGGATAGGGAAAATATTTCAAGGTGTGAAGTAATTTATGGATGGCTCCTAATGGGATGGGATGGGACAATATAGGATTGGGGTGGGATTGGTTTCTATGAGTCTCCTACCACCCCCTGAAAGTCTAAAAAACCCCCCCCCCAATTTTCTCTTGGTCTTCTACCGCCCCCCTGAAGGGCTGAAGCGCCCCAAAGGGGGCGTTATCGCCCACGTTGAGAACCTATGGTTTAGATTATTATCTTCTTCAATAATAATAATTTAAACCGGCATGCAAGTAGCTCATTTTGACAGTTGACTTCAGTACCTAATCCAAGAAAACAAACTTATGAATGACTAGTCTAATATGATATATGGGACCAACAATATGGCGTCGTGGTTTTTTTGACAGTTAATTACTTGGATATTTTCATCTCCGTGGATACTGGCGTAAATGACGTATACAGTTCTAACTGCATGTTTTAAGTACCGGTAGTAAGTTCAAAAAGAAGAAGAAGGCAGTTTGAAAAGGGGATATGTAAATACGAATGTTAGAGGACGCGCGCTAATAAAGCGAAAATTGTGAAAATCTATATATAAATAAATTAATGTATGTTTAAGTACTTGCTGCTTGTTTGTTTGTTGTTTATTAAAAGACTTCGAAAAGGAGGAGGTTATCAATACGGTTTTTTTTTTTTTTTTTAATGTTTGTTGCCTCAGAACTTTCGATTGGGTGAACCGATATTGATGATTCTTTTTTTATTAGAAAGCTGGTGCTTCCCGTGTGGTTTCATTTTAATTTGGTCTAGTTCTGACAATGGGATCCATGAGAAAAAATATATATGTCTTAAGTTTGCAATAAGTATTTGCGCGACAAATGGACGAATAACTCAATATTAAGCCAACAGATTTCGATGATTCTTTTTTTGAAGTAAAACTTCTTTACGCACGCTTGTCACTAAAAATCGAAAAATAAACAAAAATATTAACAAAACAAAAAACGACTTAAAAAAATGCAATAAAAAGTAAAAAAAATAATTTCGTACGATTGTTATTTTTGGAGTCGGTGTCAGCCAAGATCTCCACATTTAACCTATAACTACCTATTTATGTAGTTACCTTGGCTGACACCGACTCCAAAAATAACAATCGTTCAAAATTATTTTTTTTACTTTTTAGTGCATTTTTTGAAGTCGTTTTTTGTTTTGTTAAAATTTTTGTTTATGTATTGAAATATTAAGCGTAGAATGTTTGAAACTTTCAAAATATCTTCTTTAAGCCCTCGTGAAGGTTCTGGATTATTACAAATTACAACCACATGACAATGCATCTGAAAAGTGTTTTAATCATTACAAAACGTCTTACGAAACTGTCATAATGTAATGTTATAGTTTGAGAATGATATTTTGCAATCCATCGATTGTTAAGTAAATCAAAATTCAATTTTCGAATAAACTCTTTAAATTAAAGAATTTAATTGAAGTACTCACCTATGATACTAACCAAAATAGGACAATTTTAATATAATTAAGAATTATAGGTATTTTAAATAGGTAGGTAGGTACTTATGCTAGGTACCAAAATTAATCGATTGTTCTTATAATATACAAAAATCAATGTTTGTAATGGATGGAAAAAAAATTGTATAAAAAATTGCAATAGACGCGAGCTGTTTGAAAACTGAATGTACCGGGATTCAATTTATGAAACGCGGAAGGGAAGGTGATAACAGGAGGAGGGTTCGCGGGATGGGGAAGAGGGAGAGGGGATAGGGAAGGCGGGGAAGGTGGAGGGGGAAAACATCTCTAATACAATTATCTTAATTTCATGTGAATACCGCACAAGAGTCTCAACTGCTCCCAACCGCATGGAATCAGTGAGTCTATGACATTCCTAATTAAGGTATGTTGTGAGGCTAAAGGTAGTGGAATGCGGAACCCGCGACTTACTATTCGAGATTACTAGTCGAGAGCCGTACCCCTCGACTACAAAGGCCGTCAACTGATTTTGGAACGATTCATTCAACGATAGCAGGCACCTACCAAAATTATTTTTTTAAATTAATAGATAATTCCATATTATTTAAAAATTGTGTTTCTTTTGTTTAATTTTTTGATGGATGTCATGTAGTTTCTGGCCAAAATATTTTTTTTTGTATCTTTTTTGAAAAGCAATACGTCATAAGACATTATATTAATAACTGAAAAGCCGATTATAGTATGTACCAACTACCGTTGATAGCTCCGTTATTACCTCTTCCTCCCTCCCTTAAACCACGCACGTGATAGAAAGAGATGTCTCAACCGAGTTCTCAGCAGCAGACTTATAAAGTCGAACCTTTTGTATTAAGAAGGTATCGATGAGTAGCGATGGGGTAAAATCCCGGGAATTTATTTTTGGGGAATATTTCTTGCGGGAATTTTCATCTAAATAACGGTGGTGTCAACGTCAGTAGGTACCTATTTAATATGATTGGCTTTTCGTGTATTATTTATTTGAAAAACATTCCCGGTTACGAATAACCTGACAACATTTTAAAATCTCCTACTACCATCACATTAAGCGGAAAATGTTGCTTGTGTCGTGATGGAGGACTTAGTCAGCCGATGAATTAAACACACGATTCTTGGGTGGGACCCTAACGCGATGCCAACTCAGCCACTGATCATTACATTCTGAGGACAGAACTTTTTAATTTTCGGAAAATACCGAAGATATACTTAGCAGTCAAAATTTTGATATTTTCGCCCGGCCGATAAGCGTTATACGTCAAACTTAGAATGTGGGAATGCTGTCCTTGTTCTACCGGTGTTTCAATGGAAGATGCTCCGAGGAACTAGCGTCATTGATCCCCTCGCAACGGTGCATAGCTGGGAATTACGCCAAACACGTGCCCAACGTATGTGCACGTTTGACATTTGTCATGTAAGAAAGGGTCGTCTCTACGATTCGTTCTTAAATTCAACTCCCTCCTAAAACATGGGTCTCCTCAAGATCCGTGTTCATCCGTCCTATCCTTTAAAAGACCCTTCACACAGCATCTCCAAAGATGACAAAGGCCCTGAGGGAAATTGTTTTCCTTAGGGCTTCCTTTGTGGAGCTCATGTAAAAAAAAATCCACAAAGATGATACAGGCCCTGCGAAAAATTATTTTCCTCTGGGCTTCCTAGACCCATGTTAACTCCTTCCTCGTCTCTAAAATACTCTCCACACAGCATCCACAAAGATAACAGACTGCACTGCCATTCAAATTACGAATTGAGCCTCGAATGACGTAACGATACATAAGTTTATACGTTTTACCTAATTTCACTTTGAAAGCTCATAACTTCGACATTTTTAGGGTTCCATGACAACTCAACAAAGTGACATTTCAACACCCCTTTGAAAAATCTTCATTTTTTTTACATTACTCCACACAGAAGTCCCTGAGGAAAAAAAATCCCTCAGAGCCTGTCATCTTTGGGGATACTATGCGGAGGGTATTTTAGGAGAAGGAAGGAGAGGAAGTTCTGGGAAGGAGAAGGTATGAGGCGTAGGTTGAAATTTGGGGGTCAATGTGTCCAGGAGTAAGAGACGTATGAATCCACCCCTCCCACTGCGCTGTAAGGCATGAATTGAGAGAATTCGGATCGAGAGGTCTGGATTATGTCTGCCTCAAGCACTCTCTCCCGATCCGGCCCGCCACGCGGTAGGTGAGCAAACTCATTCGCCACCAAAACCACCAAACGTAGCGAACCAGTTGCAGTGACCTTGGCAGGGGTAATAAATGGTTCCCGAGGCGGCGGTACACATACCGCTTCCCAAATTGTTAAAATGAGTGATAATAAAACTATATACCCCATAACCTAACTTAACGTAACCTATTTTATCACTTTTAATGTCTTTACACAGGAGTGATGAAGTTGCACATTGTTGGGCTTTCCGGTCATCTTTTTTGAGATATCGAAAAACTGATTTGACAGTCGTTATTGACTTTTTAAATATAATACATTTTCATTAAAAAAATCACAACCTCATTCAGAATAACTATATTAATAAAATAAAATTCCCGACTTTGGGGAATTTATTTCAGATCGGAGAATATTCCCGGGTGTACATCCCTACTGATGAGTCATTGATTTGTGATTATTTCTTCAAGAAAGAAGCCATACGAATGTAATGTAAAAAAGCCTGCTCACAAAGAAAAGATAATCCCCACGCATTAATTACAGCATAACACGCTTAACTTAGCAGTAACTTTGCTTTGCAAATAATTTCATAGTTGTAAATTTTATTTAGGACATGACAACAGATTTTCACGGCCAAAAGTATTATCGTGAATAATTTTTAGGTTATTACACCGTGCATTTGCCGAGCACTTGACTGCAAGAGGTTATTAATTTGGACTTGTTCCTGAAATATTTTTATTACTTCGATTTATCCTTTGTATAAAGTACTTGCATACTGCTTACTAATCCCATATGCATGGACATTAGAAGGTCTAGACGTGTGCGGTGAAGGAGAAAACCATACGTTTCCTTATAACGCCGCTGGGAAAGTGGTGGGGTCCCCTCCAATGTTCCTGAAATATTGAGAATACCCAAAACGCACCGAACACACCTAATTAATACACAAAAACACAATTAATATCAGTAGGTGCGACGAGGTTAAGCTTAAGTTTTCGGGTCCTTGACGGTTATACCAAAAGTAAACATCGAAAACCACATTATTTTTCTAGTTATTATACTGAGATTCCGGCTCTAAGATATAACGCTTTTTTTCGCAATCTACACATCTGCCCTGATGATGGACACTGCAACGCTGTCCGAAACGTTGGCAGGAGGGAGCGCTTAATTCAGTGCAAGGGAGGGGTGTACATCTACAATACGTTGTTAACAGACCAATTACCATCTCTACTGCAATGCAGGCATGCTGAGTCTGTTCAGCCGGTATTTTAATAAAGCCTGCTTTAAGTAACTAGCAGCATTGATCACCTTAGCAATCTGCACCGCGAATATGCCTCATATAGTTTTTAAAATATTAAATTTTGAAATAACATAAATCAATCAAATAAAATTTACTTGGGCACAACTGGATTTGAACTCGTCACCTCGAGAGCCTTACCCCTTGTTCATAGAGGCCTACATTCAGACTCACAACATATCCCAACAGTGGATTCCAATCTCACTGGCTCCAGGTGGCCTACGTGGTCGAGGAGAAAGGGAGTTGACTCACAATCCTAAGGTCGCGGGATCGAAACCCGGCGAGCGCAAATAAATTTTATTTGATTAAGTAATTTGTGTTATTTCACAGTTAATTCATTAAAAATAATATGTAGTATATTTGCGACACGTTCCAGAGTGGAAGATACTCTCAGTATCACCCTGGTGTAAGATCGCTATTCAGAATTTAAACTTGCTTGAAGTGGCTTTAGCAGGGTTTGGTGACCAGATCTGAATAGCCAGATACTTCCCCATCTCCTTCCCCTCCCCACTACC
The DNA here is from genome assembly GCA_917563855.2 of Limnephilus lunatus. NCBI lineage: Eukaryota > Metazoa > Arthropoda > Insecta > Trichoptera > Limnephilidae > Limnephilus > Limnephilus lunatus. The sequence continues at coordinate 22,986,612 of OU830595.1, read as the reverse complement.
TTCAGCCTCACAACATACCCCAATTAGAGGAATTGAAACGTTACTTGAAATGGCTTTAGCCGTGTTTGATTTGACCAGATCTGAATAGCCAGGTACTTCCCCACCTCCCTCTTCCCCTGCCACTACCTTCAGCCTCACAACATACCCTAATTGTGGATGCCATGGTCTCACTGGCTCCAGACGAGAGCAGCTGGACTCTTGTAAGGTATTCACATCACATAAAAAAGACGTTTGGGACCAGTTGAGACTCTGACGGGATTCACATAAAAAAGTCATACTGTAAACATAATACATGACACATTTACAAAATATTTAAATTGCACATTGCTTTATTTACAATGTAAGTTATTATTTGCTAATAAAATGCACACAGAGATCATTAAACTTATCTTACTTTGCAAAGATAACATAAAATGTCTTACAAATAGAATAAACATACTGGCAATTATGTATTTTTCTTGTCGAATTCCAGTGCACCTTTTCCTATACATTTGGTCATCTTATTAGTATGTGTGTTTTCTTCTTCGGAGTCGCTAGATGTCGCTTTCTTTTGTTTTCTTTTGCCTGATCACCAAACACGGCTACCGCCATTTCAAGCAACGTTTCAATTCTGAATGGTGGTCTTACACCAGGGCGATACTGAGAGTATCTTCCACTCAACGTGCCGCAAATATACTATAGATTTTTTTTTAAATTAATCAATTGTGAAATAACACAAATCATTCAAACAAAATTTAAGCCGGGATTCGATCCCGCGACCTTCGGATTGCGAATTTTCGCGTTTTAAATGTAAGTGTGTAAAGTTCTTTAAATAGATAGGTACTTACCTACCTTATGGTAAAAATCTTTGCCGATTGAAGTTTGGCGGTCTAATTTATTCGCTTTAATAATAAATAATATTTGGATGACTTGTATTCTTGTATAGCGCCGTTTTTGTGAAAAATCACCTCAAGGGCGCTATACAAATTTATAATACGTTTATGAAATCTTATTTCCCACTATAAACTAGACAAACCACTACAACTTATGGCTAAAAGTTGCATCCACCGGTTCATCGATCACCGATACGAAACTATATGTGCAATGATGACGCGATGCCGCTGCAAAAATGCACTGTACAGGCAGAAAATATATACAAGACCATACTTACCTGCCGGGTCACTAAAGATTAACACTATTATTGTTTATTTGGAGAAATTAAGACACAGTTCGCACGCAGAGGACATAATTGGGAACTATAATATATAATATGTTCTGTAATGAGCGTATTTTGAAAACCAAAGCAAAATTTTATGATACTCTCCGATAGGTATTTTTATTTAAGGGTATGAGAGCCCAAAAAGGTAGGTTTTTAATTTGGACCTAAATTCTGTTGGGCTTTTTATGCATCTAAGTTCCGGGGGGAGTTTATTCCAAGCCTTAGGTCCAGACTTCCGAAAGCGCGATCTCCAAATTTAGTATTTGGCTTGCGTTTAGGTTCCATTAGTCTGCCTTTAGCTGATGATGTTGCTGATCTAAGGGTTGACTGCCTCGGACCAGTATTTTCTGGGACACATAGTTCAGAGATGTAAGATGGGGCCATTTCATTAATTGATTTAAACACCATCCAGCACAATTTGTACTGGATTCTTTCAGGGCACTTGAGCCAGTGAAGATTACGAAGGTGTTCTGAAATGTGTGTCGTTGTGTCTTCCTTTATACCATGGGTAACAATTATGTCCTCTGCGTGCGAACTCTCTCTAAATTTCATTATATAGACAATAAACAGTGTTAATTTCAAGCAACCTCCCAGATAAGTATGGTCCTGTATTCATTCATTTTTAGGCAGCATCACAACCATTGTACATATTATATTTTCGTATCGGTGATCAATGAACCGGTGGATGCAATTTTTAGCCATAAGTTGTTTTTTAAGTGTTTGTCTAACTCGTAGTTTTTCTAGTTTTTAGAAATGTATTATAAGTTTGTACAGCGTCCTTGAGATGATTTTTCACACAATCGGCGCTGTATAAATCATCCAAATATTATGGTGCTGTGCTCCAGATTTTATGTCCGGGTTAAATCTTCCCCACAGGAAAGACTAAACCCTTCCACACACTTTTCCACAAATTTTTATCTAGTCAATCCACGCTATGTAAGTGCACTATGAACAATACGTCAATCCATCAGAGACCAAATGGAAAAAAAAAATTTCACCGACTCCAGATATTTTCGTATCAGATGGTTCGGCTCGGTAAAACTCCTAACTTTTTTTTTTTAATTTCATTATATACAGGTATATTTAAAATGACTGACTTTTGCATTTTTATATATAAATTCTTTGACAAATCTAATAATCCAAAATTTTTAATGAGAGAGCTAGGTATAATGCCAGTAGCCGAAATTATTAGAATTATTGTTAAACGGTGTTAGATATAGCAAACGCCACCCATAATTATAATTAAAATGTAGACCTTTATGAAACCAAACATTCAGACCTCAATTTTAAAAAAAAATTGTGATTTTTATATTAATTATTTTTACAGTTGAAACCTGGACGAGTCTCATCTTGTAGATGTATATACATGTTAGGATACATTTTTAGATTTTCACGGCCAAAAGTATTTTCGTTATTTGTTTTAGGGGTGTTATGCCGTGTCGCGCTACCTCCTTCTTTAGCCAATGTTTCGGATAGCGCTGAAGTGTCTATCATCATGGCAGACCGTGCAGATGTCATCTGCACCAATCAACACTGCAACACCACACCAAAAACAAATAACGAAAATGTATATGTATATTTATATTATTATAGTTAAACGAAAAAAACAAACAAAATCCATTTAAAATACCTACCTACTTAATTAATCACCTGATGATTTCGCGGTATGAGCAGAACATTGTTTTTTTTTATATATGTATGTGTGAAAACACATGTGTTTTCACACATACAATAATAAAAATATTATTCATTGACCTTATTGCATAATAAATACAATTTATACTAAAATATTTTTTGAAAATTCAACTACCTAGGAAGTCTTCCCATTTTGGAATCATAGGAGATATAAATATAAATCCTATCAACTTAGGTATTTATATTTTTTCTAAGTTTTCATAAACAGTGTATAATTTATGAAATTCCGCGTTTTAGACAGAAAAACGGTATTTTTTCACAATAACAAATAATGACGGCAAATGTTTATTGAACCGCCGCACTTTTGACAGGCACGGATTATAGAAATTACACTTCGTTTCAAATTAATTCCTAAAAGAAACAATTATTTATGTCTGGAGAGATGGTAAAAAATACATTAAAATTCAATTTTTATTCAATCGAAGTTAAAAATTTGTCAAATAAATCAATTTTTTTGCTGCTAATTTGGATTTTTTAAATAAAAACTTCTTTAGCACCTTTCTGATTTCAAATTCGATGAAACGAAAAATCGACACTAAAAAGAGACAATTACTTACATTTATAAGATTTAGCCTGCGACGGAATGAGATAGAATACATTATACAGTGTTTCCCGTTATCTCGGTCTCCTCTTTGTGCGATGATTCGTAGCATCCCCACTCTTGTCTACTTTAGTTTTCTGAATTGTTCACTTCTAACGCATGTTAAATGCAATGCATACAAATGTATTTTTGAAGCGAAAAGTTGTTTAGCACCATTGTGATTTGAAACTCGATGAAACAAAAAATAGCGACACTAAAAACACATACATCTATAGAATTTAGCCTGCCAGAGAATAAGACAGTATAATCGGTCTCCTCTTTGTGCGGTGCTTCGTAGCCTCCCCTCTCTTGTCTACTTTCGTTTTCTGAAGGTTTTCCTTCTACCGCGTGCGAACTGCACACTTGTATTTTTTAGTATGGATTTGATATTTGCCACAGTTTCGTTTCAGCCTAAATTTCTTAATTAACCCAAATTAAGAACCTAATTATATATAAATACTTGTTTCTTGTAGAAATTGTTAAAACGATGTGTAGTTTCCATAATCTGTGCCTAAAAGTGTAGCGGTTGTAAACAATTACTTAAATAATATAGAAAATAATATATATAGCGGTAATTTAGTTTTTGTTGACTTACATTCTTTCAGCATCTGTAGGCAGCTGGTCAGGCACTTTGGTCAAACCACGGTGAGAGCAATCGGCCGTCATCCCCGTGCACGTGCACGTCCACGGGCACCTGCCCAGCACGCTCACGTGCTGCTGCTGCCCATTCCGCAACTCCACCTCGTTCTCATTCTGATGCACAGGCTCCGAAGACGACAGCACAAACACGGCCGAAAACACAACCAAAAACGCAAAACCCCAAAAATTTTGACGTGACATTTTCAAAAAAATTTCACCTTTCACTCCTTCAAGAATCATTATTAAAAAACCTCCTACACACGATTTGATGTCTTCAAAAGATAAAACAAACTTCACTGCATGTTTTCTGATTAAAATAAACAACCCTTCTTTTTAAAAAACGATATTTTCAATCAATTAAAAAACACATTTCATAACAACAAAAAAAACTTTTATATATTTTTTGTATGAAAATCACTATTAAGTTAAAACTGGTCGCTAGTAGGTACCTTGTGGAGCGCCTCTTGTTGTGATTTCGGATTCACAATATAAATCTCAACTGCATTTTTTCACTTTTCACATCTTTGCACAGTGTTTCAACACGAAAATCTTTAAAACTAAGACTAAACCACTACCAATTCATCGTTTTTAGACTGTTGGACGGTGGGTTTTTAGCATCATATACGATTTATAATGGCCCGACGTTTTTAGTAAGAGATTGTACACAATGCGAGAGCGGATTTCAAAAGACATGCGCTTTGCCTTGCGATAGAAACTCAACTGAACTCTCGACGGTATTCTGGTTTGGTTGTATTGGTGGGGGACCCTTTGAGAGCATGCGTGTAATGAGTCCGGTTTTTCAAATGCAGCCGAAAAATCGATAGGTAATTTATTTAAGTTTCATCATTAAACATTTTTGTAGAAACCGTGCTTCAACTACTTTATAATATTATAAAGTAGGTTCGAGTGATGAGATTTATTACAAATTAAATTAAATTTCTTCGTTATTAGTTTTTACTAACGATCTTTAACCGCTATATTAATATTTTTATTTTTTTTATGTGAATACCTCACAAGAGTCCCAGCAGCTCCCGTCTGGAGCCACTGAGACTATGGCATCCCCGATTGGCGTGTGCTGCAACGCTGAAATAAATGGGGAGGGGAAGGAGACAGAAGAGATGAAGTTGGGGAAGTTCCTGGCTATTCAAATCTGGTAACCAAACACGGCTAAATCCATTTCAAGCAACGTTTCAATCCTGAATGGTGGTCTTACACCAGGGCGATAATGAGAGTATCTTCCAATCTTATACTATATTTTCTACAGTTGAGTAGGTTACCTACACTACCTTTCTTATGAAATTACGAAAATAATTTGTTTTTAATGTGAATGCCGCACAAGACTTCCACTGGATATGGGCAGAGCCAGTGAGTCTACGGCACTCTCCAATGGGGTAAGTTATTAGGCTGAAGGGATTGGAGAGGGATAGAAGATGATAAGATAAATGTCGGGAATGCCCGGCTATTCAGATGTAGTCACAAAAAACGCTTTTTTCCTACATTAACTCCACATGAAAACCCTGATGAAAAATAATCTCTCAGGGCCTGCGTCATCATTGGGGATACTGTGTGAGGGTCTTTTCAAGGAACGGAAGGAGAGGAAGTTCTGGAAGGAAAAACATGTGATGGGTAGGATCTGGGGATCAGTGTGAACAATAGTAACGGACATGTGAAGTCCAGCTGGTGAGGTCAAAAAGTCTCCCTCAAACAGTTTCTCTCAAACGCATCTGCCGCCAAGACTTAGACAAACCACACCCCATGAACTCAGACACCCTGCTTAGTCACCTATGGCAGGGAGAATGATCATCCAATAAATGGTTCACGTGGAGGCGATACCCATGTCCGCCTCCCCAAATTTAAAAAAATAAAAATAAACATACATAGCTAATGGAACTCCAAACAGTTTCAATTTTGAATGGTAAATCAGCAGATGATTGATATAACTTTTATTTTATTTTCATTATATTTTCACTGTGTGTTTTAGATCAGAGCCTCTTTTAAAAATCTAGCCAACGCCCGGTTTATTCAAGATACAAAATTTGCTTCATTGTTCTGCCTTTCGATTGTAATAAACAAATGGATAAATATTATAATTCTGCGAAGCCTGTGAAATAAAGGAAGCAAAGTGGCATTAGAGCAACTTAAATTGGGTGCTTTTACTTAATTTTATTAAGTTAAAAAATAAGACATAATTTTATTTTCCACGCAGTTAGAAATGTTTTGTGTTAGAGTTTAATATAAAAAATTTCTTTCGGCGAGCCAATTTTTCAACATATTGTTTGTTTTTTACATTATTTATACATTTTTTTAATTTCGGCAGGTAACATATTTAAGCAATAAGGTATCATGTAGTCCAGCGTTCTTTGTCCATATTTATTTATAATTCCTTCATGTAAATTAAAACGAGTACATATTGTAGTGTGGTCCAGGCTATTTATGTATGTAGGGTTATTAATATGCTTAAATATAATTTTATACCACAGAATTGCTATTACTGAGAGAATTTTGAGATTCTGGTAAAAGTACGGAACATTATGCATTTGTTCGTGTAAACTTTAATGATGTAATAATTTAACTAATGAATTTTGAATTTATTGAACATGATTTACATTTGTCTTACAGGAAAGTCCCCAAGCTGTAATTCCGTATATTATAATAGATTCAACTAATGATAAATAAATTATTCGTTGTGTGCATATTGGTAGAGAGAATTTAAGTTTATATAATCTACTAACAATAGATCTCAGTCGTTCACAAATTTTATTTATTTGTAAATCCCATTTGAAAAATCAATAATAACACCTAAATAAACATTATCATTTACATTCATACATCGTCTCATAAATATTCATCTTTTTTTTAATTTTTTTTTTTTCTTGAATTTTTTTTTTCTTTGGTACAATACATTCAATAGATACATAAATATAATGAAAGTATATAAAAGCTTAATACAATTATAATTATTACAATTATATATATTTTTTAAAAATTATTCTCCCATAATAAGCAAATGCTTGTGTGTACTGGAGGAAGTATTATTTGTTTGGTTATTTTGATTTTTATTTTTTTTTTTTATTGCTTTTTTTATTTATATTTAGTACTTTGAAATTTAGTTTATTTAAATAATAAGATAAATGTATGTTTATTTAAATATATGTATATATACGGTGCTCCAGATTTCATGTCCGGGTTGAATCTTTCCCAAATGAAAGACTAAACCCTTCCACACACTTTTCCACAAATGAATATCTAGTAAATTAACGCAATGTAATTGCACTATATAAGAATAAAACAATACAAGAACAATACGTCAATCCACCAGAAACATAATGGGAAAATATTTCACCGACTCCAGATATTTTCATATCAGAGGGTTCGGCTCTGATGAAATCCTAACTGGTCCGATAAATCCTACTGATCCCTCAATATAAATATTTAAAAAATCTTTCGTAATCCTACATGTATTTAAAATGACCGACTTTTGCATTTTTATGTACAAATTTTTTGACAAATCTAATACGCCTAAATTTTGAATGAGAGAGCTAGGTATAATGCCAGTAGCCGAAATAACAAATGGTAATATTTTTATAGTCTGAGAATGCCAAATTCTTTTAATTTCATTTCCTAAATCTGTATATTTTCTTATTTTTTCAGAAACAGTTTTCTGAATTTTTATTATTATTATTTATTTATTTTTTAGTTAAGGTTTTCAGTATATTTTTTTAATTGTGTTTTGAAATTTTTGAAACTGTCACAAAGGGATCTTATATTTTCTGGTAATTTATTAATGAAATTTGTTCCCAAGTATTTGTAGTTTTGTTGGCCTAAGTTTTTTTTTACAAATGGAAATTGGTAACATGTATTTTTGCCTGAGATTTGCTGTGTTTTTGAAAGGTATGGTTTTGTTTAGGATATCCTCTTTGTAGACTTGTAAGGTTGAGTGATACAGAAAAAGAGTATTTAATTTTCTGACTTTAAATTCTTTGAATATGAGTTCAGATGGATATAAAAATGATTTTTTTAATATTATTTTAATTATTAGTTTTTGCGCAATGTAAAGAGATTGGTATGAGTTTTGTAGGCGCCACCCCATCCTATTATACCTTTTATTCTGATTCATGCCTGTAGTTATTTTTAATTTCATAAAAATTTTCATACATCGCGAAAAAACTGACGATATGACAAAATGGAATTGAAATATTTGTTGGTGTGTGTAAATGACGTTTTTGTCCCAGCTCACATAGGTCTCATAGATATCGTTGTGTCTCCCTTACTATCATGGTGAAAAATATGATTTAAACGGTATTGGATAGAGAAAACAACACGCTATATATCCAAATCTAAAAGTTAACCAAAGATTCCGATCTCAATTTGAAAAAAAAAAACTTTATAATTTTTTATGAATTTAACATTTACATGAAACGACAAAAAAGTCAGGTGATAATAACGTTAATAATTCATTTGTCTAATAAAATATTTGTGTGATTTTATTTATTTCGTTTTCCGTAATTTTAGTTAGAAAAAATGTGAGTAAATTTTAAACTTTTTGAAGTTTGCATTCAAAATATTCATATTTTAAAAATTCATGGCTATTTCCAATAATAAAATTTTAGGGCGTATACATATTTCATCACCTATTCAAATCAAATTTTAGTTTTCGGGTGCGTTCACAAATGTACCATTTAATTGGATTTTATTGCAAAGCGGAAGTATTTTTACCTTCTGACAAAATGCGCCTGATTTTAAGTTAAGGTTTTATGTTTAACAGCAATACAATTTATTCATAAAAAACATAACATAAAAAAATTGGTACAAACAATTTTTTTTTTTAAAAGAATAAACAAATTAAAAAATGTTAACAGATTGGTACTTTCTTACTTAATATCGGTATTAGTAAGTTACGACAAGTAAGAACAATTATATTTTTATGTCCCCGCTGCTACCGTCTGGAGCCAGTGAGACTACGGATTGCCTATTTGGGATATGTTGTGAGGCTGAAGCTAGTGGGAGGGGAAGGAGATGTGGAAGAGTGATTCTGAATGGTGATTTACACCAGGGCGATACTGAGAGTATCTCCCAAACTTTGTTAATTTTCCATAGACTTTTTTTTTTCTTTAAAAAGAAATACAAACATTCCCGGGTTACGAATAACCCAACAATGTTTGAAAATCTCCTACTACCACCACAGAAAGCCGAAAATGTTGCTTGTGTTGTGATGGAGGACTTAGCCAGCCGAGGAATCGAACATGCGACGCCCGGGTGGGACCCAAGCGCTATGCCCACTCAACCACTGACCGGTCTGGTATAAGGTATAATTTAATTACGTACGACAAAATAGTATTTTTTGGTACATTAGATCAACAAAGGAGGCCCGTAGGAAAATAATTTCCCTCAGGGCCTTATATCAGCTTTGGGGATGCTGTGTGGAGAGTTTTTTTTAGGAAAGAAAGGTGATGAAGTTCTGTGAAGGAAATGGGTATGTGGGGTGGGTAGGAATCTGGGGGTCAGTTTGTCCAGGACTGACACAGATTCTTGCATCTCTGTCACACACGGTGTGGTGTGTGAGAGAGATTTAAGAAAATGATGACTTTTTTCCTTTAGAGGAAACAGACCTGCATCTATCTTCTGTCTTCTTCTTCTAATTAAATAAAAATTAATCGCCGAAATGTATGCATGCGCACTTCCGAACAACTGCACCAAATAAGATAATTCTTTATTTTTGTATTCGTTATTATCAGGACAAGGTTTATATAAAACTAATGATGAGCTCTGGCATTATGAAATTTGTCTAAAAAATGCAATAAAATTGCAATAGGTGGCACACGAGCTGTTTGAAAACTGAATGTACCGGGAATGAATGTACGGAAAGTGGGAGAAGGGAGGGGAATCAGGGTGCCGGGAGGAGAACCTGGGTGAAGGAGAGAAACTCGGGAGGGGGTTTCGCGGGACGAGGGAAGGGGGAGCGGAATGGGCAGAGGGAAGGCAGAGGAGGCGGAGTGGGAACGCGAGAGGGAAAGGGGACGAGGGAGAGGAAGGGGAGTTGAAGGGGAACGGGACCAATGAAAAAGGTCACGCAGGTAAAAACAATATCTTTATTTAATGAAATAGCAACGCGTGCCGGGTACCAGCAAGTTATACATATATCTCAGACTTAATGCTAAAAAAACAACATATATCTTATTTTCCTTACAGAAAATACCTGATCATAAAGTTAATATTGTTATTCACGACGAAAAATGTGATCATGTTCTCCGTAAACAACATAATCCTATTTGTACCATAATTAACTCTTCTTCCGAAATTAAATATCTCGGTGTGATCATTGATCAAAACCTGAAGTGGAATACTCACATTTCAGAACTAGTGAAAAGAATAAGGAAATGTATATATATATTTGTTAGGTAAAGAAATGTTTTAAATGTAAAAATAATGAGAAACGTGTACTACGCCCTTGTTAATTCTTTACTTATCTACGGAATCATAGGTTGGGGAGGATCTTACAATAAAAATTTAAACCCAGTAAAAGTTTCGCAAAGAATCATCATTAAAGTAATATTTAAAAAAAAATCCACCTTCTCAATAGAATCACTTTTTAAATTGTTTCCAGTATCAAACGTCTATGACATATTCAAGCAAGCTTCCATTATTAAAATGTGTAAAGAAAAAAAAAAAAAGTTTATCAAGAATTTTTACACCTAATTTTAAAACAACTCAAATGCAAAAGCATTATATTTTCCAAGCCACAAAATACTATAATAACCTCCCTTCTGAATTACGCTGTATCATCAATCAATCAGAACAAATAAATAAAATTAAACAATATTTCAACAAAAATTAACAATAAAAAGTAAATAATTTTATACAATACATATTATAACTTACAACCTAAGTAAGAATCGTGGCTCCCTTATCAGGTACAAGAGCTCCTCTTTTCTGATAGGGTATACATGAGCAATAACGACCTTTAGTATAATATTTTGTAAAATATATATGTAGTTACAAGCTTTTGCCCCCGGCTTCGCTCGCATATTCGCCCCCCACCCCTCCCTCCCTCCCCTTCCTCCAATCAATCAACAATCAAATACGCGCCGTTTCGTATTCATTATATTAGTATAGCTGTTGGCTTAAGTCAAAATGTAGATTAGTACCTATTTTATATTTGTACACTAAATATTCATACTAGAATACTCATATTAGAATTTTTTCTATCAAATAAATCTCCATAGTAGATAACCTAAACAAATAACAAAAAAATAGCCCACGTCAAACATTTACTTAGCAACACGCTTTGTTAATAAACGTATAATAAATAATTTCATAACGCCAGAGCTTACCAATATATATAGCCTATATAACTCGCAAATAATGTAGCTTTCGAATAGTAAAAGAATTTTTTAATTCCATTCGGTATTTATTGCGAGTAAGTATTTATTAAAGAGTAACAAACATCCATGCATACAAATATTCGCATTTATAATATTAGTAAGATATATTATGTAACTAATGTTTTATATTACAATAAAATAATTTAAAAAAACTCATATTTTGAAAGAGCTGCAGCATACATAGCAATAAGGAACGTCTGTGTATTGTCTTTTTTTGCCGTCACATGTTCATTCCTGTAAGGAAAGCCCTACCTGGTGTACCTTATGTCTACGGACACAGGATACAGGTAATGCCTTAACGAAATTGCTGAAAATCGTATAACACAATATCACATTGTTAGGAATAATTTAATGTGTGTTGGAATTTTCGGGTTAAAGGTAAATAAAATTACGTTTTCACGTTTTCCGGGAATTCACGTGTTTTATTTAATGATTTATGAACTGAACTTATAATATCAAGAAGTGTGTTGTATAATGAATTGAAAAAATACTTATGTCGCCAAATGAAATGATGGATGAATAAATGATATATGGACTAGTAAAATTGTTGTTCTTAAGAGCGTATAACCAGAGAAAACCAGAAATACGTCATTTTCAAATCGGTATATCAGACGTATTGAAGCTTTTCCACATAAAATTATAAATTGTTTTCGAAAGATTGTTCTTTTATCTAGTAAACGTATGTTTTAAACTTTGAGAAAATATGTTTATTTTTAGTATAATAAGGTTACACCATACTTCGTTGGCAGATTTGTTAAATTTTCAAAAAAAGATTTTGTATTATACAACACCCATTTTAAATCATATAATCGTGGAATAAAATAAATCAATACATTATCTGGTATACGTATGTTACAGAATTTTTATTTTAAATAATGATAAATACTTATGATCAAAAAATAATTACAAAAAGTACATAATTTTAATGGTTTTATCAACACGCCTTTCAGCATTTTTGGATGTAGGTATAAATTAAAGCAATTTTTTTAATGAAATAAAATCGATATTGAGTTATAATTTTAAAAAGCTGGTACGGAGAGTAATTAATCTTTCTCATTTGAACCGCCCTGTACGATCGTAAGAACATCTTTCGACGAAATGTATATTTTCGGCCGCTGGCTGGTTAAAGGCCCTAAAATAAGGTCTCCAAGGTGCTGCGGTCGCGAGGAACAATTTTACGCAAGATCCGGAATGTAGCCTGGTTTCCCTACGCCAAATCCCAACAAAGCTGCACACTCTGCGACACTTAGTCTCGGCGTGGCAGCCGTTCGCGTTGAAGCATCCGCTCGCCGCACCTGCCAGGTGTGAATTACACTCTATAATTAGATTTTTGTGCGATGAACAAAATCCTGGTAGAATTTCATTCTCAGCTTTTTTAAGTGTACGGAAAACAGTGCATAAAAAACGTGCGCAAATGGTGCAGAGAATTTAAAAGCGTGCCGGGCAGCCATCGGTTTCAGATGAAAAACTTGCCAAAGTGGATAAACAATGATTGCAAATCGACGGGTGACGGTTCGGGAGCTCTGTGATATGATCCCTTATATCAGTAAGACCACTATTGACAAGATTTGACAAAAAAATTGGGAGACCACAAAATCTGCCCAAGGTGGGTCCCAAAATGCTCACCGAAGATCACAAAGAACAACAGGTTGAAGCAGCCCGCAGATTCCTTGAGTGCTACGACATCGATGGCGAAGAATTCTTGGACTCTATTTCGAATGGGAACGAGGCCCGGATACACTACACGACCCCAGAAACAAAGGAATAATCCCAGTGGCATCATTCAGATTTGCCAATGCAAAGTTTAAAAACGAATTACAGAGCGTAACTCACACCTGGCGGGTGTGGCGAGTGCAAGCTCCATCGCGAATGGTTGCCACGCCGAGACTAAGGTGGTGGGGATTTGACAAGGGGAAATCAGGCTACACGCCAGTGTTGCAGGATTGCGCGTAAAATTATTCCTTGCGACCGCAGCGCCTTGGAGACCTTATTTTTTAGGAGAGCCCCAGTATATCTATTTGAATTTTTATTTTGTTTCCGTGAATAAATTAATGTAAATCTTGGATGTTGAAATTTACCGACATCTGATCGAGCTGAAATCTGGCAGATAGACTCGTTGTCTATGATAATGCATTGGTCAAATTTTGGTGACGCTCACTCTCGGACATAACGCACATTTCGTAGAAAAGGCCTCCGTAACCATATCCGCCTCTCTATTGTGTACCGCCACCCCGGGAACCATTTATTAGATAACGAACACCTCTGCCATTTCACTACGTTTGGAGACCTAGTAGGGGTGCAAGATTCATGGGGTGAGTTTTGTCCGAATCTTTTTTATTTATTTATTTGTAAGAAAGAGAATATAAAAATAATTGTTAAAGAGGTCTTTTTGACCTCTATAAAAGGTATTTCTCAGAACATCACCTTGCACCGCAGTGGGAGGGTTAGATTCATTTATCCGTCACTTCTGGAAACACTGAACCCCAGATTCCTACCCACCCCTCATAGCTTTTTCTTTCCCAGTACTTCCTCTTCTTCCTTTCCTATAAACTAACCTCCAAACAGCATACCCAAAGATGACACAGGCCCTGATGGGAATTATTTTCCTCAGGGCCTTATGCGTGGAACTAATGCTTAAAAAAGAATGCACATCTTAGAAGTCCAAATTTAACCCATTTCCCGACATCCGATCGAGCTGAAATGTGGCAGATATACTCGTTGTCGATAACAATGCATTCTATCGATAGCACTCACGCACATACACTCGGACCTGAAAGTTTTTCTCTAAAATTTGACGACATTTCAACAATTAATTATATAGGAAATAAATATCGGATATAGTATAATATAGATAGATGTATTATAATACTAAAAAAACTTTGATTTTACGGGTTTTATTATTTTTCATTAACTCTAGTATGGTAGATACTTCCAGTATCCCTAGTAAAAGACTCAAAACATTTGTATGAAATGGCTTTAGCCATCTTTGACCACCCGATCTGCTTAGTCAAGTACTTCCCTACCTTCCTCTGCTCTATCTACATCCACTCTCCATTTTCTTCAACCTCACAACGTACCTACCCCAAATGGTGATGCCATTGACTTACTGGCCCCAAACAGTTGAGAGCAATTGAGATTCGTATGCTGAATATATAAAAAAAGGAATATTAAGAAATAATTTTCCTCAGAGCTTATGTGGATCTTTGGGGATGCTGTAACACAGAAACCGATAAATAGTTACACAGGCAAGCTGTAGCCGTATTAACAACTCGTTCTCATGTGACATTTTATTCAAATGTTGGGCGCGCGTTTGGCGTGTTTCCCGACTAGGTATGCACCGGCGCCGAAGAGATCAATGATGCTGGTTTCTCGGAGCATCTTCAATTAAAATACCGGTTAAACAAGGATCGCTTTCCCACCTGATGGCTGTGCTCTAAAGATTGCAATCCATTTGTTTAAGAAAGAATTTTAAAAAAATAATTCATTAGTTCCACACAGGAGGCCCGGAAGAAAATTTTTCCTCAGGGCCTGTTATCTTAGGGGATGCTGTGTGGAGGGTCTTTTAAGGGAGGGAAGGTTAGGAAGTTCTGGAAAGGAAAAAAGTGTGAGGGTTGGGTAGGAATCTGGGGTCAGTGTTTCCGGGTGTGAATGACATATGAATCCATCCCTTCAACTGCGATGCAAGGCGATCAACCAATCTCTGATCCGGACCACCACACAGCAGGTGAGCAGATGCTTCCGCCGCCAAGACCCGGACAAACCTCACCCCCCCCCCATGAACCCAAGCACCCCTGCTAAGTCACCAAACTACGGCAGAAGTGATGGTTATACAATAAATGGTTCCCGGGACGGCGATACCCATATCCGCCACACAAATTGGAATGATGTTTGATATTTTTTTCCCAAAATGTCGATGTTTGAAAATCTTTGATCAATATCAGCAAAAGTAAGGGAAAATTGGACTTAATTTAGGAAAACGGACACGCCCATACTACAATAGGCCACTTGCATGGATTTCATAACGACTTGGAAAAAATCGTGTGGATAGATTTTTTTATTAAGATTACGAAAACGTTAGTAAAATTTTTTAGAAATGTATAGTTTTTTTTTTTTTAAATAAATAAATCCATTATTTGAGCTCGTGACGTCACTACATGAAAATGTCCCGTCTCCGATTATGTTCCCTTAATTTTGTATAATTCCACACTGATTTTTTTTTATATGGCAACACTTAGTTTTCACTTCAACAATCATTAGATTAATTGTTTGTTCTATGTGAACTTATCCTTTGGTTTGACGATTTTATAAAGATGGCGGTGTTTTAACAGATGTTACGAAGAGAACCCCGTACAATTTATAACCATTCGTGTGGAAAACGTTATTTTTTTAAAAAAGATTTTCGGCTATGTAATTATCGTTTTTTCGCACCCATAAAATTATGTCCCGCCTTTCCGGTTTAAAAAAAATGGTCTGATTTTTTTATTGAAATTTTCAAAAAATCGCCAGGGTTTCAAAAATACGATTAAATAAAATAATACGGAATGTCTTAGAATATTAGGCTAACTGGAAAAAAAAATTAAAAAAAGTGTATGGCCTATTCTGTTGGACTTTTTCTTCAATGCATTTGTGTATCTTTAATGTAAGGATGAATTTAAATATTGTATTTTATTACAAACTAGCAGACTCGGCCACACGTTGCTGTGGCTAACGAAACACAACGCCACGCCATTACCCAACCTTTATAACCAACGCCATCTGTTAAATCAAATCCGCACCGCCCGCTTGAAAACCCGCTGCCCGCTTGTCAAATTAAATACCTAAAAACCTTCCTCATGAATCACTCTATCTATTGGTGAAAACCGCATGCAAATCCGTTGCGTAGTTCAAAAGATCGAAGCGCACAGACAGCGGGAGCGACTTCATTTTATACTACGTAAAGATTTATAATTTAAATGTACAAAGCCATTGAATAAAAATGGGAAGGCATAATAATATATTTATTATTTTTAACATTAGCTCCTCACAGGAGGCCCTGAGGAAAATAATTCCCCTCAGAGGGTATATCAACTTTTGAGATGCTATGTAGAGGGTCTTTTTAGGGTAATGCGTGGTAAATATCCTACGGGAGAGACATCCTCTAACAAAATACTTACTAAAACCTAACCTAACCTAACTTTACAGAATGTCTGTTTTATTTTTGTTCCATTTTACTATGTGTGAACGATAATTTTTTGTCTTTACAGGATGTTTGTATAATTTTTGTCTCATTTTTGTTAGGTTAGGTTAGGTTGTAGTGAATACTTTATTAGGGAATGTTTTGTCGCTGGATGAAAAGTCGCGGAACCTTCTTAGGAAAGGAAGAAGAGGAAGTTCTGGGAAAGAAAATGGTATGAGGAGTGGTTTGAAATCTGGTGATCAGTGTGTTCAAGTGACGGACGTACAAATACATCTCTCCAACTGCAGTTAAAGGCGATGGTTGAGAAAGTCCGGCAGCCGAGGTCAAAAGATCTCCCTCAACCTGTTTCGACCGTTCCAGCCTGCCACGCAATAGGTGTGCAGGCGCAATCATCGCCAATACCCGGATAAATTGCACCCTGTAAACCCGGGCACCCTACTAATTCACCAAACGTAGCAAACCACTCAATTAATTAATTAAAAGATTTTGGTAGGGTTCTTACTCCTTTATGAAACTTATAACAAAAAGCAAAGCATAAGGATGTGCCAGTTGTTGATAATCTATGTCTTTAGTATTATGTATATAAATATGTAATTAAGATTGATAGGGCGGAGGAGCCTTGGAAGGCCAATATTAAGATGGAGCGACAATGTCCTCAAAGACATATCTACCTTGGAGCTTCTAAACTGGAGAGAGCTGCCACAAAACCCATATGAGGACCCACCAGGGGTTGTAGAGCCAAGAGTGACGATGATGAAATATGTATTTAGGTACAATATATTTGTGTCCGCAAATCTCTCAAAAGTAACCAATGGATTGACTCAAAATTTTTACGGAACATTGCATTTTTGCAGAAGAATGTTTCTGTATACACTGGTGAACTCTGTCGTTACGAAATTTGCATAAAACATTTGCAATGTAGGCGGGAGCGAGAGGGGAATCCGGAGAAGCGGAGGAGAATGAAGGGGGGAAGATTCGCGGAAGGGGTGGGGGGGGTGTCGAGGAGGCTGAAGGGAAATGGGGACGAATAATTGGAAAGGACACGCAGGGAGAAACATTATCTTTGCAACGCATGCCGGGATCAGCTAGCTATATTATAATTAAAAAAAAAAAAACAAGTTTGCTTTAAACCGCACGACTGAAGTAAAACTTCATTAACTTATAAAAAAAGATAGAAAGAAAATATGCACGCGCAAACACATTGCTCTCTTGCTCCTACAGTGTGATACAGACAATAGGCCTGCACTGTGTCTTAGATATACGAAAAGTAACTGGCTATGAGAGAAAGAGAGAAAGAAAATGTGTGCTCGCACCTCTCTCTTGCCCCTACAGTAATATATGAAATGTAACTCTCTCTCTTTCTATCTTCACTAACTTATATATCCCTCTAAAAACCGTTCGCCTCGCCCGATCACACTTTTCGTAACGCTCTCGTCACGCATTCACCAGCTTACTCCCCAAGTCAAGCGTGCGTAAAGAAGTTTTACTTCAAAAATATTTGCACGAGGAAGTAAGGGAATTCGTTTGTATGGATAAAATGCCGCCCGCGTTGCTTCAGTACAATAAATTTTTCACGTAACATTAAAATACACGATATACCTACTCCAATATAAATCGTTTCTTAACTACTCGGACTTATAAGCTTGTTTTTACGATAATAAAACATTACCAGTGTAACCATTACCATTTATAATATGACGTACGAGGCGTACTTGACAGTCTCCAGATACTAATATCTACAGCCTGTATGTCGGAGGAATATCTACAGCTCAAACTGCTGACCAATATCTATGAGAACCAAAGTGAGGACGAATATATACAGCTCAAACTGCTGACTAATATCTATGAGAACCACCAAAGTGAGGACGAATATCTACAGCTCAAACTGCTGACAAATATCTATGGAACAGGTGATGCCGACGAATATCTACAGCACTGGCAGAGGTTGGATTTGGAATTATGTATAGCATATTGGCATAACGAAATATTGCGTTATATATAACCTAACCTAACCTAACCTAACCTTACCTAACCTAACCTAACCTAACCCAACCTTACCTAACCTAACCTAACCTAACCTAACCTAACCTAACCTAACCTAACTTAACATAAATTAAGTTTTATGCCAATATGCTATACATAATTGCAAATCCAACCTCTGCCAGTGATGTAGATATTCGTCGACATCACCTGTTCCACAGATATAAGTCAGCAGTTTGAGCTGTAGATATTCGTCCTCACTTTGGTTCTCATAGATATTAGTCAGCAGTTTGAGCTGTAGATATTCCTCCTCACTTTGATTCCCATAGATATTTGTCGGATTTGTTCAATTTTTGGAATTCCTGTAGATATTAGTAGACGCCTCCTACTCGACATAACATAACATTAAAATATACTTTCCTCTTAAAAAAATAAAAAAATGTCACTGTCGATACTGTCGATGTCCCTATGCAGTATGAATACACGTATGTCCCAATGGCTGAGTAGGTTAGGGCGCTGTGTCCCGGTAGTTCAAGATATCTTGGGTTCGATTCCGAGTTGCGACCGATACCTTTATTTATTTTTCTGTCTTATTTCATGTTTAAGTTTTTTAGAATTAACTTCTTCTTCAATGATCTTAAACTAATATTTTCATGGAATTAAATATACCTATATCTTCTTCCATCTCTTAATCACTGGAGCGATTTCAGTCCAAAATTGGACCACATATTCCTACCATTCGTAAAAAAATTATTGTTATTTTTTAAAACATTTCCTTGGCCAGCCATTTATTTTAAAACGAAGCTATTGAAATGCTTTATCTATTATGACCATAGATGTCGCAGATCAGAACTTCGTAGACTATTTTACAACGATGTTTAAAATATTTTTTTCCAGCCGAATTTTTGATCAGCTGTTTACGGTTAAACTAAGTCCTTTTTCCATAGATATGCACCTTTCATTATTAATTATACCACAGACAACATACAGAAATCGTAAATATTCTATGTTGACTCGAATAAGTATTCCTCACGGCAGTTTCAAGTAAAAAACACACAGAATTCGACAATTATAAACTTCACGTTTTTTAATTTTTTTTTATAAATCCTACAAATATGAGGTAAACGGTAAAATATAGGTTAATTCATTGGCTATATAGCATTACAATAAGTTTTTAAGGTTAAAAGTTAAAATTCGAAGGTATGATTTTTTTACATAGGCGAAAAATTTTAAAAATTACCTGGGAAATCTCGAGCAATCGAAGCAAATTTATTTATTTCGCGTGACTGCTCGGGTGGTTAAATAAGTATATTTAATGTAATTAATACACTGTATTCCATTCCTTGAACGCGTTTAATCACAGGAGACGATATTTGTCCCAACTCACACAGGTCTCTTATGCTCGTAAATCATTGTAACTCCATACTACCATAGTAAGAAATATGTTCCTAAACGGTGTTAGAAAGCCAAAACACCATTCTTTATATTTACATCTTAAATATAACCACCTATAGAGTAAAATACACACCCATATAAAAACAAAGTTTTGAATCGCAATTAAAAAAAAAAAAAAAATGTTAACCCTTTGAATGGCAAGAGACCATATTTGTCCCAACGCACATAGGTCTCGTATAAAACGTTGTAACTCCCTTACTATAATAGTGAGAAATATCTTCTAAACGGTGTTAGAAAGGGAAAACACCACGCTTTGTATTTCAATCTAAAAAATAGCCACAAAAAAGTAAAATGTACACTTTTATGTTAACAAAATTTTGAATCGCAAATTGAAAAAATAATTTGAAATTTCGGGAATTTTTTATAAATTATTTTTACATAGAGCGACAAAAAGTGAGATTACAATATGTATTTGTTATACGTTTGTCTAATAAAATATGTTTATATATTTTTTTTTTCTATCAGTAACTTTTGTTAGAAAAAACGCAAAATGAGCCATTTTTAAAACTTTTTAATGTTTGTTTGCAAAAATTTTATAATTAAAAAAATATATGTTTATTTCGAATAAGCATATATTTTTTGAAAGCGTATTTCATTGCCTTTTTAAAACAGTTTTTAGTTTTTGAATGTGCTCAGAAATATTCCAAATATTTGCATTTTATGGTAAAGCGAAAATATTTTGACCATCTAAAAAAAATGCCAAATTTTTGAAGGGTTAAGAAAAACGCCAAACGCGCGCCCAACCAATTGTCACATGAGAACGGATCGCTTCTATGACTCGTTGTTGTGTTCAACAGCTTGACTGTGGAAAGATTTGCGGCCATGCGTTTTCTCCTTCCTCTCTTCAAAGGGACCCTCCACACAGCATCTTTAGGGATGACACTGGCCCTGAGTGAAATTGTTTTTCACTGGGTCTCCTATGTGGAGTTAGTGTAAAAAAAAATCTGTTTCTGGATCGCTTCCGCAACTGACAAAAACGCAATCGTGATTTTTTCGCGCAGTTTAAAGTGCAACTAAAAACGCTTGCCTAAAAACTTGGCCACTGTCAGAGTGACGTTAAAAATTCTCTCCCAAATCACTGACACTGCGGCGCTCAGTGCAGTGCACACGCGGGGAATCATGTACCCACTTCGAAGCCTGTACAGTGTACTCTATACCTTAAAACCTACATCCTATGGTGCATTTTAGTGCATTCCACATCTCCCGTACTTATGTTATAGAATTATGTATATCCTTTCAAAATACAGGCCGCACCAAACCAATTTATTTTTATTAATCTTTTTTTTACCTTCGTCAGAAAAATAAGAGATCCTTGAACACATCCTTGTGGTACTCCGTAAGTGATTATTTCTAGGGTTCATATACTTATATCATAAGATCACTTGACTAGATCTAAATAACCAGGTATATTTTCCACATCTCTCCTCCCCACTACCTTCAGCCTCACAACATACCAAAGTGGGGGGGTGCCATAGTCTCACTGGCTCCGTTGTATTATATGCAATTAGGAACCTTTTAACGGTTTTTGCTTAGACGACTGCACGTTTAGGTATGTCGTATTTTGTTATTACGGCGTGATCCTAGGGAGAGTCGAAATTATTGTCAGTAAAATATTTCCACTGCGGTGTTTCAGTCAAGATCCACTGTGTACTTACTTGAAAAAATAAAGTTTTAGGTGACCGATTCTCCCATTGGCTTTCCCCATACCAATGTTGAATGCCTCGTGCGACCTAGAGGTGATTTTTCTCAAAAAACGGCGCTATCTACTACACTATACATATAAAGAGGTGAGATTTGTTTGTTTGTTTGTTTGCATTGAATAGGCTCCGAAACTACTGAACCGATATGAAAAATTCTTTCGCTGTTGGGAAGCTACACTATCCCTGGGTAACATAGGCTATATTATATTTTCAAAAAAAATAGGCATCCTTACTAAAACTTCAATATTGTAACCCAAGGTGTAAAAAAATTACCTAAAATATTCTTTACATCGCGTGCGCTGCGAAAACTATTGATGATAGAATAAAATAATGTACTACGACTTTGTAGAACACATCACATCATTATTTACAAAAAAACGCGGCAGCATATGTCTAACTATTATGGTTATGCCACAATAAGTATTATTTTATTTTTAAAATTTAATTAAAATGTCGCCGCTTGAAAAGGCTCTTTATTTGTATCTTGGTTTTAATCCTTATCAAAATAAATTACTTCATATTCAAGACAGCTTCAATACCTTTATTTAACTTTTTGAATTTTTCAATTCGGATATTTAATTAGAAAGATATCACGAGTTTAAAAATGTTAGTATTAGAAAAAAGTTTCGGCTACGGGCCGGGCGGGAGAGGAGTCAAGAAATGAAGTGCCAGGGGGGTTGGCGGGACGGGGGAGCGGGAGAGCTGTGGCGGGGAAGGTGGAAGTGGAACGCTGGAGGGGAACGCAGGGGAAAGGACATGCAAGGAGTAACATTTTAAATTTATTTGAATATGGCATTGCAACGCATGCCGGGAAACAGCTAGTACTTATATAATTTGGGAGGCCGTCGGGTGTGGGTAGTGCCGTCCTAGGAATCATTTGTTGGATAATAAACACTCCTGTTATAGCTCACCCCAAGTGGTTTGCTACCTTGGGTGACTTAGCAGGGTTTGTCATCATGCGTTTGCCCCCTTCTGCGGGCCGGATCGAGAGAGACTGGTTGAGGGAGATCTTTTTTGACCTCTCCAGTAGAATCCAATAGAAACAAAAAAAGGAGAAAGAATAGCAAGACTAATTGGGATATGAGGAGGGGAAGGAGATGTGAAAGAGAAAGGTTGGGATATATAGTTGGGACAATACAGGCTTGACCTAGTGAGGTTATAAACTGAATTGTTAACATTAGACCTTGGTACCATGTAAAGAAACAAATAAATAAAAAAAATATATATTTCTCTACTAACTGGGTAATTAAAAACTGTTAATGAATGATATGTAACATATTATTATTGTGTACATATGTAATTGCTTTTCTAATTTACAATTATTAACACTTATTCAAACAATTAACAATTATATTTTATTCAATTTTGGGAGACGGGCATGGGTACCGCCGCCCCGGGAACCATTTTTTGGATAACCAACACCTCTGCCATTGGTCTCCCCAAGTGGTTCGCTACGTTTGGTGACCTAGCAGAATTGCCCGGGTTCATGGGGTGAGGTTTGTCCGGGTCTTTGCGGCGGATGCGTCTGCACACCAGCTGCGTGGCAGACCGGATCGAGAGAGAATGGTTGGGGGAGTCCCTTTGACTTCTGCAGCTGTACTCTCTCGGAATATCGCTTTGCACCGCAATGGGAGGGATGGAATCATACGTCTGTCACACCTGGACACACTGACCCCCAGATTCCTACCCACACCTCAGTTTTCCTACCAACCTCATTTTTTCTTTAAAAAAAACCCGCCACACAGCATCCCCAAATATGAAGTGGGGCCTGAGGGAATTATTTTCCTGGGGGCCCCCTTTGTGGGGCTAATGCAAAAAAAAAAAAAAACATGGAAAAAATAATAATAAATATCACGTCTATTAGTGAATTCAACAACGGTTATTACGAGCGTTTAACCAGCCAGCGGCCGAAAATCCACATTTCGTCGACAGATGTTCTTCCGATCGCACAGGGCAGTTCCAATGAGAAAGATTAATTACTCTCCGTACCAGCTTCTTAAAATTATAACTTAATTTCGATTTTATTTCATTCCAAAATTGCTTTAATTTATACCTACATCCAAAAATGCTTAAAGGCGTGTTGATAAAACTATTAAAATTATCTACTTATTGTAATGATTTTTTTAATCATAAGTATTTATCATTTTTCAATAATGTCTGAGCTAAATAAGAATGCAAAAAAATCTGAAATATATTAGTCCGTAAGTGCGCAAATAAATACACAAACCGACCAATTTTCGTCAAGAAACACATGCACGTATATATTTTATATGATTTTATTTAAACTAAAATTAAAATTCTGTAACATACGTTTACCAGATAATGTATTGATTTATTTTTACTGGATGATTATATGATTTGAAATGGGTGTTGTATAATACAAAAACTTTTTTGAAAATTTAACAAATCTGCCAACGACCTATGGTTATAACCTTATTATACTAAAAATAAACATTTTTTCACAAAATTTAAAACATATCTACGTTTACTAGGTAAAATAACAGTCTTTCGAAATCAATTTATAATTATTTGTGGTAAAGAGTCAAAACGTCTAAAATCTGATTTGAAAATGACATATTTCTGGTTTTCTCTGGTTATACGCTGTTAATACATTTAGAATACAAAACAGGTTTTTACGTTTAGTAAATTACTGAATATAACATTTAAAAATCATTATCTATATTAAATAAAACATTAAAATCATCCTGTATGTATGTGGCAGAGCCAGTAGAGTTCGGAATCATATTTTTAAGCAGACAAATCGATGCGGCTGCAAATTGGACCAATAAATCTCACGCAGCGCCGCAAATAAAGCAAGCGGACAGCATTAAACTGAGCATTCAAATAAGCACAAAAATAAGCATTATTCAAAAAACAACCGCCAGACACAGGGATGCGTAATACGTAATTCTTATAATAATAATTTACTAGCAGATAATAGCCCGCTTCGTGGATTTTGGCTGCTAGGTCCTACGGGCGGCTTTTGGTTCGACTTGTGTTGAGGGGTGTGGTACGAGGGAGGATCAGAGGGAGAGGTTGAAAAGGAGGGCTCACGGCGAGTTCATCAAAAACGAGTTCATCGAAAATCAATTCATCGAAAGCAAATTCATCGAAAACGAGTTTATCGAAAACGAGTTCATCGGAAACCAATTCATCGAAAACCAATTCATCGAATGATCAATTTATCAATAGACCAAGTTATCAATAGACCAAGTATGATAATTATTAGATTAAGCGTAGTCTTTCAACTGCTTTTTTTAACTTCCTGGTCCGCTCAGCATTTCTCTCTAATAGATATACAAAAAAAAAATCGATGAATTGGCGATTCGATTAATTGGTTTTTGATGAACTCGTTTTCAAAGACTTTGCTTTCGATGAATTGATTTTCGATGAACTCGTTTTCGATGAGTTTGCTTTCGATGAATTGATTTTCGATAAACTCGTCAGTTACCGAAAAGGAGACATATTAGCGGTAGCGAATAGCAGGGGGAGGGAATTAAGAAAAACCGTGCTTCTAACTTCTAACACAGAGAACTGTGGAAGTGTGTTGGAAGTTCAAGCTCTACTGGAAGGTATCTAAGTCTCTTCACGGAAGGCTCCGGCTTACTTATCGGAATTGTGTATCTAGAAATTTTCAATTCTCGATAGTCAACCAACCCTCAGGTCAGCAGCAACATCAGTTATCGGAAGGTGAAAGGAACCAAAGCGCACACCTGATACTAAGTTCGGTGAGCGCGCTTTCGGAGTGTCAGGACCTAAAGCCTGGAATGGACTGCCACATGACCTAAGAATGATCACAGACTCGGCTGAATTTAGAGCTAAACTAGCGACTAGACAGTCGTATCCATAAAGTCAAAAATCTTTCACCTCCACCTTCAATACCGCGACATTGTAAATAACTTATTTGTAAAATTAGTTATTTGCGTTTGTAGTCTAGGATGAACGAAGTATGTATGAAGAATGAGTTCATGATGAATGTAAGTAAGTCTAAAGTCATGGTATTTGAAAGAGAGAGTACGAAAACAGTGCGCAATATAGTTGTGATTGATGAATACTTGGAGCAGGTGGATGAGTTTGTGTATCTGGGTAGTATATTTACGAGAGATGGGAAGGCTGAAAGAGATATTGAAAAAAGGGTAAATGTAGATAACTCCATTAATGCAGGACTGAATGCCGTTGGCGCTGATAAAAAAACTATCAAAATAAGCGAAGCTAGCAGTCCACAATGGAGTGCTGGCACCTACCCTGATGTATGGCAGTGGAGCATGGAACTGGTAGAGGAAGGATGAAAGTAAACTGAATGCTGTTGAAATGAGATTCTCGAAGCATATGTGTGGTAAAACCATGTATGTTGATGAGTGAAAAAAGTGGAGATTCACAAAGAATGCAAGACTGATGTAGGCTTAATGAGTAAGGCTAAGAAAGAGACTCTCAGATGATTTGGGCATATAAAACGAATGAACGAAGAAAGTAATGTAAAAATAATATATGACGCAAATGTGAATGGTAGAATCGGAGACGCCCGATGAAGTGTATGTATGAGACGATGTATGAATGTGAATGAGGTTTGCCTCATTGTTTGAGTGTGTGCCAAGACCGAGTTGTTTAACGGTCCGTCCTATCTGCCTACCCCTGCGGGGAAACGGCGCGATGGTTAATTAGTTAGAAAATAAATCAAATTTTTCGCAGTCCACTCTTCTTCAGAATAAAGTTTTTTTTTTAATTTTAGGGTTAACTAAGTATAAACTGGCGGCTTATAACGAACTTCTAAAACCAACACTGATTTAAGCCAGAGAGAAACGTTAATACAACGATTGAAATGTAAAAACACGCACTTCTAAAAACTGTCATTGTCACAAAATTGTTTCACAATTTTTACACAACATCTTGACATACAAAAAACGATTGACCAATTCCTCAAAAAGTAAGAAAAAAAGTCAGAGTTTGCGATTTACACGCGGTAGAAGTGAAACATTCAGAAAACTAAAGTGGACAAGTGTGGGTAGACTACGAAGTATTTTTTTATCAATGTTATTTTTTTTGTCGAATTCCATTGCACCTTTTCCTATACATTTGATCTTCTAATTAATATGTGTTTTTTCTTCCTCGGAGTCGCTAGATGTCGTTTTCTTTTGTGTTTTCTTTGCCTTTTCATTGTGGGTTACTTTGAAGATTAGATATTGATTTCACAAAAAATGTATATATATACCTATTTATTTTTTTTGATTTCGTAGGATTCGACCGTTGGTCCACTGAATGTCCGGCCGCTAAGGTTCGTCAGGCGCTTTATACCACTACACTAAATAAGACTTGGATGGAACCGTGGATTTATTGTATTATATTGGAACCAAATACCCGTGAAATAATTAAATATATTATTGCTATCTCATTTTCTCCAATAGATCCTAAATTTTCTCCTAAATCCTATAGATGTATGTGTTTGTCTTTTTTTAGTGTCGCTCGTTTCAGTTTCATCGAGTTGTGGAGATCGTCATAAAAGTCAGAAAGAACTTATTTTTATAGAGCATAATATTATTCATTGCACTGGCAATTACCAGCACTAGCGACACGAGCGGCCGGTTGATGAACTAACCATTCTGGAGGAAGCAAATCAACCCGCTCTCCACTTGCCATGTTCATCGTTCTTTCTTTGCTAACCGCTTTTATTACGATCTCGTAAAACAAAAACCCTTCTGAATTTAGAGTCATTTATCACGGCAATTATTTCAATAAATTTGAGTGTACCTATCAAATATTAACCGAGTATTATTTATCCCGTGATCCCTATGGTTTGTGTCACACCGAGTAAAACTTCGACTGAGGTAAATTTTAATATTCACACCACGACAACCATATTGGTGTCGACCGCCATAGAGTTTTAAAATCACAACGGTGCTAAAGAAGTTTTCAATTCAATAAATCTTTCTTCAGGCTCGCACACATGCTCACAAAACACTTCTACGAGCATAAATATAAACAGCGACTTTTGTTAACTGACTATTGTGGTAGGTGTATAAGATAAAGATATTTCCATAAAGGTAAATTTCTCATTACATAGTTTAAATAATTCTTAGTTAAGTGATTAGCTATCATTTTTTATTCCTTATTTTTAATTTTAAAGTGGATATTGAACAAAAACAAAAATGGTCTGTTGGACAAATAAGAACTAAGGCGACGCACTATCTCTCCTAGTATTTTTGGGAACCCTATTTATGTAAAATTTACGATTGGGGTTTGCCAAAAATTCTTGGAATTTTAGAATTTACAATGCAAAGCAAACGCCACAAAAAGCGCAACAAGATTTATGATAGTCACACAACTATGCAGTTTAAATTCTCTACAAAGTCTTCTAGTTTCGGTTGCCAAGTTTAAGAGCCACTGGTATGTTTTGAATATTATTTTTGTTATTATGATTTTTTTTAAGTCTCCCATCATACTAAAATCCCGACCGAGTTATCGATGAAACCGAGTTATCGATAATATTGTTAATAATTATAAAAATATTTGTACGATTTATACAGCGCCGTTTTTGTGAAAAATCACCTCAAGGGCGCTGTACAAACTTACTACACATGTCTTAAATCTGGAAAAATTAAAAGCTACACAAACAATTAAAAACAACTTATGGCTAAAAATTGCATTCACCGGTTCATTGATCACCGATACGAAAATATATGTACAATGTTTTGACCCATGAACGCGATGCTGCCTAAAAAGAATGAATACAAGACCATACTTACCTGGGAGGTCGCTTGAAATTAACACTGTTTATTGTCTATTTAAAGAAATTTAGATAGAGTTCGCACGCAGAGGACATAATTGTGAACACATATTATTTAATCCTGAAAAATATTTTAATATTAATATTTAATATATTCTTTAATGAGTGTATTTTGGAAAGTAAAAGCAACATTTGATGGTGGGCGGTACAGTAGTACAAGGATTTGATCTTCTCAACTGTGATTCGTCAGGAGACTGATGTGTTCGAGTAATTTTAATTCAATAAGAAAAGCGCAACTCGTGGCCCAAGGGTTGTGGCGCCAAGTGTTGTGTATATTCTAAAAATAGACCAAATTCAATCTGCACGACCAAGGAATCCGTCATAACTCCACAACGAAGAGGGTTACATGAGTTATTTGTGTGTTGTAAAAGAATCAAAAGGCCTCCCTCAATCAGTTTATTTCGATCCGGCCCGCCACCCGCCAAAACCTAGACAAACCTCACCCCATGAACCCGGACACCCCTGCTATTTTACCAAACGTGGCAAACTACTCGGGGTGACCTATGGCAGAGACGTTATACATATATCTAATAGAATGTCCCAGGGGAGGCGGAACCTAAATCCGACTCCCCAAGTTGGATTATATTTTTTAATAAAGTGATTAACAATTTAAATTCAAATCTACTCAAGCGAAACGATAGTATTAACTTAAATTTATCCAACACATATTTTTTCTTATTCATTTTATAAACCGATTCGTTGTAAAGATTAATATAGTTTCTCAAATCTTTGCCCTAGATTTTTCCCTTTCTCCACTATTTTTAGCCACACATCTTTTTAAGCTCGCCATATAAAACGCCATTATCAATCAATCAAACAGTATTGATAGGCAAGAAGACTGTATGTTTTAAATTTAAGAATCCTGCTAATACGGCAACTCTGACGCCACGCCGTACGCAAAACCGTTTTCGTACGTGAGGTTTGTTACAAACCTACTTTTGTAATAGAACCGGATTTAAAGCAATGCCAAAAGATGGCGCCACTTCCATTAAAAGATCGCGTGATTGGCACCGGCAGGCGTTAGTACTACGGATTTGTAATAATTATTGTTACTGGCAGTTGTGAATAATAATACAACGCGGCTGTGTATTACATATGACGTCATTGCATGTCGCGGTTACTTTGTCCCGGTGACTAGCTGTCACTAGATCACACTGGATCCGAGTAACCGGCTATTTTTGGAACGAGTTCCTATTGGATTTTTAAAAGGTCTCTAACAATCAAACTGAACGAAGCCGAACCAAAAGCCGCCCGCAGGGCTTAGCAGCAATACCTCCGCAGCTAGTATTATATTATTATTACCAGCTATATAATTTAAAAATGACATCTCGGCCGAATTCTGGTACGAGTAGATAGAAAATCCAGCACTGAATAATACCCAGTACTAGCAATGCATTACTTTGAACACTGAAGAGGATAAACCCATAGAGGAGTGTTGTAAGTATGTCCGTGTGCCCAAATCAATTTATTCCTTCGTACTGCGCGTTTTCATCCCGCGACAAAATATCCCCAACAAAATATCTACTAAAATCTAACCTAACCTTTTTTTTAACGGTGCTCCAGATTTTATGCCCGGGTAAAATCTTTCCCAAATGAAAGACTAAACCCTTCCACACACTTTTCCACAAATAATTATCTAGTAAACTCACGCAATGTAAGTGTACTATATAAGTATAATAATTACAAAACAATACAAGAACAATACGTCAATCCACCAGAAACATAATGGGAAAATATTTCACCGACTCCAGATATTTTCATATTAGAGGGTTCGGCTCTAATGAAATCCTAACTCGTCCGATAAATCCTACTGTTGCATCCGAAGCTACCTTCGAAAATGACAGCCTCAAATGCAACTGGCGATATGGACTGTAAATTACGAAATACGAAAAAGAATTGATTGCAGCTGAATGCTTATATGTGTGCTGATAAATTGTGGACTACAAGGAAGTAAGGAAAACCAAGGCACTTACCAAATTAGAAGGCGAACACATAACTTACAAAAAACACTTCCTTCCAATGTCACAAGTCGACTTGTAGTAACCAATTGTTGATTGTTATTGTTGTCACGGTTCCCAGCTTTCTTCAGCAATGTGACATGGTTGGGGAAGGTAGGAAGGATAAAATGACATCCCGGTAGGTACTGTGCATATTATCACTTCAAAACCAAACATTCCCGCCCCCGAGAAGAGATTGAAATCTCTTATCTACGACCGATGGCAAATCACACATTTCCGAATACTGACAACAAACAAATGAATCTAATAACAACCTATAATTAACAAACGACAAAAAATTATTCAATCTTTGTGCAACGTAAACTTTAACGAAATTAAAAAAATAGGAACGTAAGTCTAAAATAGAGCTAAAATTAGTACATAACGAATATGTTCCTAAGAAAAGTTATCTAAGAACTATCTTTCATAGCAACCGACACTGCGGTAAATCGAACAAAAAGAAAGAGAAAACAAACGAAAATGAAAACGATAAATATAAAATTAAAAATAAAATGTTTCAGAGTGGTAATGGATACAGTTTGACAACTGGTCGACGAAAAGTTCCTTGTGCAGTTTTAACTGTCACAACCCGTACGATTTGATCAGGACCCGGATGACATTCCTCGATGCGTCCCAGTGGCCAGTGCATAGATGGAATTTTTCCATCATTTAATAACACCAAATCTCCAACATTAAGATTGGGTGATGAAGTTATCCACTTTCCACGTTGTTGAAGGGTGTGCAAATATTCTTTTCTCCATCGATTCCAAAATGCCTGAGTTATTTTTTGCAACAATTGCCAACGTGATAACCTATTCATCGGTACTTCAGACCAATCAGGTTCCGGAACCGATGTAAGAGGAGCCCCTATCAAAAAATGACCAGGCGTCAATGCTTCAAGTTCAGATGGATCAGAAGACAATTGAGATAATGGACGAGAATTCAAGATGGCTTCTATTCGACTAAACAATGTTGCTAATTCCTCAAACGTGAGTACTTGTTCACCTATTACTCGTTTTAGGTGATATTTTGAAGATTTTATTCCTGCCTCATATATGCCTCCAAAGTGAGGTGTAGAAGGGGGGTGAAAATACCATTTGATTTGCCGCGTGGTGGCAGCAGATTTGAGGTAATCACGAGCTGATAAGTAAAGAACGAAGTTTGTGTGGTTATCACTAATGATACGAGAAGGTAATCCCCTTCTGGCTAAAAAGCGATCCAAAGTCACTAAAAAGGCTTCTGTGGATAATTCAGATTCAACATCTAAGTGTTCTGCCTTAGTACTTAAACAAATGAATAAGCACAGATAAGCCTTCAAAACTTTGGCTCCTCTACGCCTACTTTTCTTTATTGAAAATAGATTCCCAAAATCTACCCCAAGATTGAGGGAAGGATGACCTTCACGAAACCTAATTTGGGACAAATTTCCCATCATAGGCTGTACACCAACAGGACGAGCTTTAAAACATGTTACGCATTTACCAAGATGCGACCGAATGGCATTTCGAGCGTAAACAATTACATGTTTTGATTGTGAAATTGAAAATAACGTCCTAGGCCCCACAAGTAAATAATTTTTATGGTACGAGTCAATAATCAAATTTGTAAAATGACTTTTCTTGGGCAAAAGTTCAAAATGTTGGACATTAGAGGCGATATGGACATGCTGCAATCGCCCACCACCTCTGAATAAACTAATGGAATTCAAAAAAGGTATAATCTGCCAACCGAGAGACAAATTTTGATAATTTTTGCCTGTAACGGGATGAAAATGCACGAATTGCACTTTCATAAACCACGATTTTAGAACTGAACGAAGTTCTTCAGCAGTTAACTTACAGGCAATTTTGTGAGCTCTGAAATACAATATTAACTTCACAATATCATGTTGAAGTTTAAGCTCAATCAAAAATACATCATTCAACGAATGGTTAGAAGATGTTTTTATTCGATACGAGAACGAATCAGTTTGCGAATCCCAAACAATACCTAATATCTTAATGTTATTGGCATGATCTAAATCAATTTCTATAGGTGCTTCCTGGTGTGAGATTGGAATATCAGAAAGCAGTTCACGACAATTACTCGACCACTTGCTCAATTCAAAACCGCCAAGATTAAGTAGTTCCACCAAGTCTCGCTGCAATTTGCGTGCCGATTCAAGTTTGGATGCTCCAGTTAAAATATCATCAACGTACGTATTTTCTAATAAAACTTTTGATGCTGTTGAAAATTTGGCATTTACTTCCGATGCGAGTTGCTGTAAACTACGTATCGCGAGAAACGATGCGCAAGCCGTTCCGTTTGTAACAGTTTGCAGTTCAAATTCTTTAATCATTTGTTCTGGTGATTCACGCCATAAAATATGTTGATAGGATCTATCCTCTGGTCGAACCAATATTTGTCTATACATTTTGCAAATATCTGTTGTAAAGACAATTTTGTGCGTTCTGAAATTAGAAATTAACTTCACAATATCTTGCTGAAGTTTAGGTCCTACTAAAAGTATATCATTTAACGACTGGTTAGAAGATGTTTTTGAACTTGCGTCAAAAACAACTCTAAGCTTTTTAATGGATCCAGTATCCTTAATCACACAATGATGAGGAATGAAATATTTTCCAGTCGAAACTGATGAACTTGTCACATCTATCATGTGGCCCTAAGATTCATATTCTCTCATGAAGTGAATGTAATCAGATTTTATATCCGGATGCCGATAGAAACGGCGCTCGAGGTGATGCAGACGAGATACTGCCGAATGATATGAATCACCAAGAGCCGATTTAACTTCCCCGAATGGAAGTGGAACAACATACCGTCCCGCATAATTTCTATAATGCTGAGTTGAAAATATTTCATCACAAAGCAACTCTTCCGTAGACAACGGTGAAGGATGATTGGGAATGTCCTCAATTTCACAAGTTATCTTCACATTAGTTTCAATTGATGAATCTAATACTGTCAAAAACGAATTAATAGGAGATGTGCTGTGATCGACATTTCCCATTAAAATCCAACCAATTTACAAGTATTTTTCAACAGAGTACACGTCAAAAATCGCTCCACAAAAACATACAAAAATTGCAGTTTATAATTTCTAATTACCATAAGATTTATCGTTAAATGTGTCCCCAAAGAACACTGTAGAGAATTATAAAGTTTTGTGAAATCTATAAGGTCTCATCTACAGTTCACAAGCGTTTTAAATCAATTGTGAAGTGACAGAGTGTTGTTAACAAAAAATCAACCTCCTGTTATTATACACTGTGGTAGGGCAATTCACAGTTTATAAGAGTGAAATTCGCCACTCACCGCAAGGGAGCCGTAGCAACGTGGATAAATACACGCCTGTCGCGTCGCCGGCCGGTGTTCGATCCCTTCACCGGCGAAAGATTGATCTTTTTTTTATTTAAGTAAATAATAATCCTACACCATCTGTCTTAAGAAATACGAACTAAATATTGTCAACATCACTGTTAGTCAAAATATACATCCAGGCAAAATGGCAACTACAAATAAAGTCCAAACGCGGTCGAAACAGACCGAAATTGATGCCGGTACAGAACTCTATGACAAATTTATAAAGTATGTAGATATAAAAATGGAGGATCTAAAACAACAACTATTCAAAAAAATTGAAGAGGAGACACTAAACGTAAGGAAAAATTTTGAAATTGATCTATTAGAAATGAAAAAAAGCGTTGACCTTAGCCGTCAATATCTCACAAACATGACAGAAAAAATTGATGAAGCAAGCAAATCTCTGGAATTCGATGATAAACAACATTTCAAAGAAAAATTAAAGAAACATGAACCAATTGTTATAATTAAACCTAAAAATCAAGAACAAAAAAACACAAGAAGACATAAAGAACAACATAGATCCAGTTGATGTGGGCGTGGCCGGAATCAAGAATTTCAAAAAAGGATCAGTTATAGTGGAATTAAAGAACACAGAGGCAACAAAAAAGATCCAAAAGGAAGTCATCACTAAGCTTGGGGATAGGTATGATGTTGATATTCCTAAACCCAAGAATCCAACAGTAAAAGTGATAGGAATTACAGATAAATATACCGCCGAAGAAATTGAAAATAAAATAAGGATGCAAAATGAATACATAGACAAGGAAAATTCGAAAATATCAGTAAAATTTATAAAGGAAAATAAAAAAAGTAGTGGATATAATAACTTTACTGTATTCATAGAAGTAGATGGAAAAACACACTCTAAAATGTTAGAGGAAACGAAGATTAATATTGGATGGAATAGATGTGCTGTCTACGATCATCTCTCAGTTTTGAGATGTTTCAATTGCAACGGATATAGACATAAAGCAGGTGATTGTAAAAATAAAAAAGCATGCGGAAGATGTTCTAATGCACACGATACGTCAGATTGTAAGGAAGATATTGACAAAATCAAGTGTGTGAATTGCAAACTCACAAATGAAAAACTTTCATTACACCTAAATGATAATCACCATGCATGGAGCAAAGAGTGTCCTATTTACAAAAGAAATATAGAATCGGAGAAGAGAAAAATTGATTTTTTAGGATAAAAAGAAAAGCAACAATATACTACTTAAACATTTCAAGTCTTTTGGCTCATTTAAATGAAATTGAAGTATTATTACAAGAACTCAAACCAGAAATTTTAATGTTAAGTGAAACGTGTATAACTAGTGATATTTACGATTCTGAAGTATCATTTATAGGATATTCAACTGTAAGATGCGATTCATTTAGTCGGCATACGGGAGGAGTCGTTATGATTATTAAAAATAATATATCTTTTAAAATAATATCAAATGAAGTGTTTGATGAAAAAAATACATGGATACTGGCAGTACAAATAAGAAAAAACTTGATTAAAGGAACATACGCTGTATTATATCACTCACCAAACCAAAGCCATTCAAAATTTTTGGATTTCTTCGAAAGTTGGTGTACTAAAAACATGAAAAATCAAGATATGTTCTATGTAACCGGTGACTTTAACATTGACATGAAAGTCAAAAATACCTGCAGTAATAGACTTCAATGTTTAGTAAATAATCTAGGACTGAAACAACTTGTGACCAAACCAACTAGGATATCAAATACATCAGCAACCATTATTGATTTAGTTATTACAAATAATTTTTACTTGAATGTTAATGTTGTGGATACTCCAAAAATATCAGACCACGAAAATATATTAACAATATTTGAAACGAGTATAATTAAAAATGAATCAAGGGAAATTACATATAGAGATAAAAGTAAATATGATCAAACAAAATTTTGTGAAACTTTACAAAATAGTATTTCTCAAGTTACCGAATCAAATAACCTAAATGACAAAGCAGAAAACTTCGTCAATATTTTGACTACAGCGGTCAATAAAATTATGCCAATGAAAAGGGTTAAGTTTAAAAATACGAATAAATGGTATTCGAAACCATTACACAACCTTCAGCAACAAAGAGATAATGCATATAAAGCGGCAAAATTGGAACCATCAGAAGAAAAATGGAATGCATATAAAAAAGTTCGTAATATTTACTCCAAACAAATTAAACAACATAAATGCGATTATTATAAGCAAAAATTAGAAACACAAAAGAATGAACCAAGAAAACTTTGGATAACACTAAAAGAAATCATAAAGGGTAAACAAAAAGAAATTGTAAAGTCAATTGATTTCCCAGATGGAACTGAAGAAGAAGTAGAGAAGATAGCGACTAAATTTAACAAGCATTTTATTTCGAGCATAGATCTTATAATCGAAAGTATTCCACAACATCCTGAGAACCAACTAGACGAGCCTATACGCACTGATAAAGAATTTAAGTTTAAAAATGTGGATTTACCGTACTTAAAGAGGGTGTTGAGTAATATGAAATCGAAGGAATCTGCAGATGGTATTACAATAAATATAATCAAAGACTCTATAAATATTATTGGCGAATCGATGGTCCAAATTATCAATGAATCTTTGAATAGTGGAGTATTCCCCAAAACTTGGAAGACGTCTGTAATAACTCCTATCCCGAAAATTGATAACCCAAAAAAATTTGACGACTATAGGCCGATCAATTGTTTACCCAAATATGAACAAATACTGGAATACATTGTAAAGGAGCAATTAACAGAATATATTGAGGCCAAGCAGATATTAGTTCCACAACAATCTGGTTTTAGAAATAAATGTTCTTGTGAAACCGCTATTAACTATGTAATAGATGAGTGGAAAAATTTTAGAGATAAAAAAAATAAAATTATTGCAGTATTTCTAGACTTAAAGCGGGCATTTGAAACAATCGATAGAGATAGATTAATCAAAAAATTAAGTAATATTGGAATTAATGGTAAAGAAAATAAGTGGTTTGTTGATTACCTATCAGAAAGAACACAAATTACAAAATATGGTGGTAAAACATCTGAACCACATAGTACTAATAAAGGCGTTCCGCAGGGATCCGTCTTAGGTCCATTGTTGTTCATTATATACATGAATGATATTATCAAAGTGTTAAAGCATTGTGCAATTAAACTATTTGCTGATGATACATTGTTATACATAGCCAGTAAAAATTTACAGGACGCCATTGAAAAAATACAAACTGATTTAAATTATGTAGCGCTTTGGCTTCACCAAAACAAATTAAAATTGAATGTTACGAAAACAAAGTTTTTAATTGTGGATAGCCTAGGTGGAAAGGAGCAGGCAATACTAACAATCGATAACGAAAACATAGAAAGGGTTAGCAGTATTAAATATCTGGGTGTAATATTGGATGATAAATTAAAATTCGACGAACACTTAGAATACATAACAAAAAAAATTGCTAAAAAAGTTGGATTCTTAAAAAGGATCAGAAATAACTTGGATCTCAAGACAACGCGCCTTGTTTACAATTCTATTGTAACTCCGCATTTAAATTATTGTTCTAGTGTTTTATTCCTATGTAACGAAGCCCAAAATAATAAACTACAGGTTATACAAAATAGGGGGATGAGGATGATTTTAAAATACAATATGTTTACTAGAGTCAAAATTATGTTACAAAATCTAAATATGATGACGACAAAACAACATATAACGTATAATGCATTAACAATGATTTACAAGCTGAAAAATAATATGCTACCAAATTATCTGAAGAGTAACATTATGTTTCACGAAAATGTTCACAACTATCCTACGAGAAGACGCGGAGACTTTAGGCTTCCCAAAACTAAACTTTCGTGCACACAAAATAGCGCGTTTTATAAAGGACAAAAACTTTTTAACAGCCTGCCAAATGCCGTAAAGGAAGCCTCAAGTCTTAGCACTTTTCGTAGGATGTGTGCATTATATGTGAAGAATGTTTTTTGATTCATAAAAATCTTTCGAATATTATTCTCATATCTGTTTCCTCAAAATTTATTTTTATTTTTGTAATCTTTTTTTTTTCCACTTAAATTGTATTTGTAAAAATGTAACTGTATCAATTGTATTTGTTTATATTTTTTTTACTAGATGTATGAAAAAATTTTTGCATACATCTAAATAAACATTCAAAAACAAACAAACAAACAAAAACCAAAAGCCGTGTTCAAAGCTATCGGTTCATTCACTTTTCCAACCACCTGCCCCGAACGAAGTACTGACGAAAACAATCCAGCACCCAATAAAATATCTATTGCAGAGGGCTTATCGAAATTTGGATCTGCCAAAGTTAAATTTCTCAAATGATCCCAGTCTCCCCGACGAATGGGAGAACTAGGCAACTGTGCACAAATGCTTGATAACACGACGAAATCCGCATCAAAAAGCTCATTCGAACATAGAGGACGGATCCGACACTTGACCAGTCCCTTCTGCGCGATGGCCGACAACTGTCCTATTCCTCGAATAGGAATTTGTTTATTAGAACAGTCGAGGCCCAAACGAATTGCACAATCATTTGAAATAAAATTTGCCTGACTTGCACAGTCCAATAATACACGAACCTTGTGAAAGTTACCCTTTTTATCACGAGCTTCTACGATAGCCGTAGCTAACAAAACTGATGATTGGCTAGAGCTCGATAAAACGTTGGGATTATTAAGCCTCTCCAAATGAGGTGTGGTTGCCGCGATGGCCGATACGATTGGGTCGATTGTTTCAGGTGGGGAATCAAGTACCTCTTGTCTAGAAGTGTTATCGAAATTGTTGCTATTTGACGCCTGTACTTGGCTGTTTACGTCACGAGAAAAATGCAACAACGAATGATGATTTTTATGACACCGAAAACAATTAAAACGCGACGAACAGTTCTTGACCAAATGCTGACCGGAAAGACAATTCTGACACAATTTATATTTCTTCACAACCTCGAATCTAGCAGGTGGTTGTAGCTTTAAAAACTGGTCACACTTTGAGAGAAAATGTCCACCTTTACATATTAAGCACACCGATTTTTGTGTACTGACAAAAGAATTTAATAAGCGATTTGGTTTTGCTTTTGGTGCTTCGTTTTTCACACCGTACCCACGAACCGATTCATAAATTTTAGATTGTGATTCTAAAAACAACAATAACTGCGAAAATGAAGGAATTTCGTCCTTGTGACCCATTATCTCGAAGTTAGTTCTGAGGTCATCAGGAATTTTCTTCAGAACAATATGTAGTAATAAAAATGACCACTGATCTGTTGGAAAATGTAAGGCTTCTAACGCCTGAATATTTTCCTTCAAAACATTAACGACAGATCTGAGCGAATCCTTTTTTATTATGGGGCATGAGATAATGTTCTCTACATGTCTGTCTGCAATTATCCGTTTGTTATGAAAACGATCTCTCAACAAATTGTAAGCAATTGGATAATTGATTGCGGAAACCGGAAGATGCTTTATAATATTCAACGCGTGTCCCGATAGCGCTCCTAACAAATAATGCAGTTTATGTATGTCACTTAGAGACTCATTATTATGAATAATTGCATCAAACGTATTTATAAAATTTATCCATTCAGTAATTCCACCCGAAAAAGTTGGCAAGCTAATTTTTGGAAGTGAAAAACCGAGACTATTTGATGTTTTTATTGAATCTTCCTTTGGTGGAAAAACTGCTAGATAATTCGTATGAATTTCAAAATACATGTTCATAAAGGTTTTATATTTATTTTCCAAATCGGTTAGGTCTAACTCTTTACTCTTTGACGTTTCTAAGATCACATAAGATTCAACAAAGTCATTCCTTTGCTTTTCGATAGTAATAAAAATGTAAGTATTGTTTTAATTAATTTCGATAATTTAATTTAATTTAATTTTAATTTAATTTTCGATAGTAATAAAAATTTAGGTATTGTTTTAATTATTTTATTATTGTTTATAACATGTTTATCACTTGTTGACTTAACATCTGTATTATTATTTTTTTTTAAATTGCTGCTTAGTTCTGTTTTTATTTTTTCTGTTTTTCTTAAATTTTCTAGTTTACATTCAGTTACTTTTATGTTTCTAAATACCTATCTGTGAACATTAATAATTGGTCTGTTTTTTTGCCATCCTCTTATGTATATTTTATTACTATGACTGTTTATGTTCCTTAAATAAATAAATAAATAAATAAATATCTTTGATTCTAACCAGTAAACTATTTCTATCTATTAAATTACCAGAAATAACTGCTTTGATCGATGAACCATGAATTTCCCGAAGACCTAGAATGGCCAATTTATTACGGACAATAGCAGAAGCAGCCATTTTATACAAAGATTGAATAATAATAATCCCTTGCTAATATTTGAAAATAGAATTCAACAAACGAAAAATGCGCAATTTACCACGAATTTTATCCCCTTTGAGGTGACAATATGCCCAATTCGAAGGCCGAAATGCCAGGAATATTAGGAACACGGGATCAAGGTTAAAGGAAAAACACATACAAGCATCCAACTCCAAAGGCTCACGAAATCCGGCTCGAAGGACCAAAAATGTTGCATCCGAAGCTACCTTCGAAAATGACAGCCTCAAATGCAACTGGCGATATGGACTGTAAATTACGAAATACGAAAAAGAATTGATTGCAGCTGAATGCTTATATGTGTGCTGATAAATTGTGGACTACAAGGAAGTAAGGAAAACCAAGGCACTTACCAAATTAGAAGGCGAACACATAACTTACAAAAAACACTTCCTTCCAATGTCACAAGTCGACTTGTAGTAACCAATTGTTGATTGTTATTGTTGTCACGGTTCCCAGCTTTCTTCAGCAATGTGACATGGTTGGGGAAGGTAGGAAGGATAAAATGACATCCCGGTAGGTACTGTGCACACTATCACTTCAAAACCAAACACCTACTGATCCCTCAATATAAATATTTTAAAAATCTTTCGTAATCCTACATAATATATTTAAAATGACTGATTGCATTTTTATATATAAATTCTTTGACAAATCTACTACGCCTAAATTTTGAATGAGAGAGCTAGGTATAATGCCAGTAGCCGAAATAACAAATGGTAATATTTTTATAGTCTGAGAATGCCAAATTCTTTTAATCTCATTTCCTAAATCTGTATATTTTCTTATTTTTTCAGAAACAGTTTTCTGAATATTACAAGAAATTGAAAAAAGAGGAAATAAAAAAAAAAAGAATTCAATTTTACATTTTACTATTTTAGAACAATAATTTATTGTCTTTGATGTCTGTATTATTTTTGTCCCATTTACTATTTTTGTACAATAATTTTATTATTGACTGTACAGGATGTCTGTATTATTTTTGTCCCATTTTACAGTTTTTGAACAATAATTATTGTCTTTACAGCGTGTCTGTATTATTTTTGTCCCATTTTTGTTAGGTTAGGTTTTAGTAAATATTTTTTTTGGGGGTGTTTTGTCCGTAGGATATTATGTAAGGGATATTTTGTCGGGGATATATTGTCGGGATATTTTGTCGGGGATATTTTGTCGGGGATATATTGTCATGGATATTTTGTCGGTGATATTTTCTCGGCGATATTTTGTTGGGATATTTTGTCGGAAATATTTTGTCCGGATACTTTGCCGAGGGTTTGGAAAATCGCGGAACCTTATTCTTTTCTCTGTTGAAACCATTGATCAAATGTGTTAAAACATAGGTACTTTTATTGGATAAACAACACGTCTGCCACAGATCACCCCAAGTGGTCCGCTACGTTTGGTGACTTAGCAGGGGTGCTGGGATTCATAGGGTAAGGTTTGATCAGGTCTTGGCGGCGGATGCTTTTCCCACCAACTGCGTGGCAGGTCAGATCGAGAGAGACTGATATTAATTTTTTTTTTGGGGGTGTTTTGTCCGTAGGATATTATGTAAGGGATATTTTGTCGGGGATATTTTGTCGAGGATATATTGTAGGGATATTTTGTCGGGGATATTTTGTCATGGATATTTTGTCGGTGATATTTTGTCGGTGATATATTGTTGGGGATTTTTTCTCGGGGATATTTTTTCTGGTATATTTTGTCAGGGATATTTTGTCGGTGATATTTTCTCGGGGATTTTTTATCGGGGATATTTTGTCGGTGATATTTTCTCGGCGATATTTTGTCAGGATATTTTATCGTGATATTTTGTCGGGGATATTTTGTCGAGGGTTGAAAAATCGCGGAACCTTATTCTTTTCTCTGTTGAAACCGTTGATCATATGTGTTAACAAAATACTTTCATTGGATAAACAACACGTCTGCCACAGATCACCCCAAGTGGACCGCTACGTTTGGTGACTTAGCAGGGGTGCTGGGATTCATAGGGTAAGGTTTGATCAGGTCTTGGCGGCGGATGCTTTTCCCACCAACTGCGTGGCAGGTCAGATCGAGAGAGACTTGAGGGAGACCTTATGACCTATCCAGCAGGACTCTCTTGAAACATCTCGGATTTATACATTCAATTCACTCCTGGACACATTGACCTCCAGATTTTTACCGACACATTTTTCCTAACCAGAACATCCCCTCCTTCTTTTCCTAAAAATACTCCACACAGCCTTCCCAAAGGTGACATTGGCCCTCTAAGGACTTAACAGATCATCGATTCCACCGGATTGTTGGGGCCAAGGAGTCAAAATATTTATACTAGTTGAATGAGCGCAGTGAAGTCCCGTTTTAAGGATTTGAAGGAGAGATACGAAATTACGAATGTTAGAGGAGCGCGCTAACATTTACAACGACAAAATCGTTGCAAAAATTGAGAAAATGTTTAATAAAACACGATTGGTTTAAAATAAAGCAAAAATCTCGTGAGGAGCATCTTCAGTATGTGATAACCCCCCCCCCCCCCTAACGAAGTAAAACCTTCCTCTTGGTTTCCAAATGCTGCTACAGTGCTACAGCTACAGGCGCAACCCCGGTCGGCCTTTAAAAGCTCGTAGCTCGCCCGTTCTCGCGTCTCTCCCCTGCATTTCTTTTGCAGCGCCTTTTCAACCCCATCACGTAATACTTTTATGCAAACGTGACGAGATGCTCTTAATTAATCAATTGTAATTAACCCCACAACGTTGTGTATTTTTTGTTTTAGTGGTTTGGTATAGTTAATCCAATTTAATTAATAATTTGTTTGTGGTAAACCCTTGTTCTTTTAGGTATGGCGTGTTACAATTTGCAAGGCTTCGAATAACAATGACTGAGTCTGACTAGCTTGAAAATTAACTAATTATCTATCTATATTCATCCAGCTTCCTCCCCTAGCACCTGTTATACACCTACGCTCATCGACGACTAATTTTATTGAAGTAATCTGCATTTTCCCTCCTAGCATCTAGTATATAAATTTACATTCAAACGGCGAATTGAGAAGATCCTACCTTTCGATGCGATGGCGCGTACTCTCTGCGGCTGTATAGAATGCTATCATGAAAATAATTTGACATTTATTTATATTCTAACAAAAGATTTACACTCAAAGCAGTACGGAGTGCAATAATTCTACACTCACAGTTCTAGATGCAGTTT
This sequence comes from Limnephilus lunatus, assembly GCA_917563855.2. NCBI lineage: Eukaryota > Metazoa > Arthropoda > Insecta > Trichoptera > Limnephilidae > Limnephilus > Limnephilus lunatus. The sequence goes on along the minus strand of OU830595.1, from coordinate 22,943,083 downwards.
GTTAGTTAGCTAGCTTGTTTTATTTTGTTAATTTGATTCTACGGGTAGGTATTTTGGATTAACATGAGACAGAACATGTGCTGTTTAAATAATTGGACTCCTCCATAGCCCAACTGATAAGGTGATGGTCATAGACCGCCGAATCAGCTTCCAATTCCAACGCCTCCGGAGAATGTTAAGGTCGCAAGCGACGAATGAAAATCGACATGTTTTGCCTTCTGTCGGGAAAGGGTTTGATGTGTGTTTCTGGATCATAGAGTGATAATGGGAATAATATCGACCAATACGCTGACAAATTATAAATATGTTGATGATGATGGTGAGAGGTCATCTCATACCGTTTGATATGAGGGTCTGCTCCGATTAATGGTGTGATAGCCGATGTCAGGAACTGTTCAGGAAATGTGTGGGTGGCACGAGGTTTTGGAACGTGACATCCTACTCTGGATTGATGATGATGTTGAAGTTCTTCAGCATGCCGATGACTTGAGTTCCATTAACTCCTAAAGCATCGGCATAAACATTAAACCGAAGTTGATTAGACAATCGGCAATGTCAGGAGAACGGTGGGGCCGCTCTCTCCTCTGAGCTGGCGATGTATGAATTTAATTAAGGAAGATTTTGATGTCACCGATCCTCGCCTTGGCAGTCACTCATGTCCTCAATAGTCCCGTTCTCCGTCCAGCACGCCGCCTCGAACCAGTAGAAATAATGATTACGTTTTTCCTAGGCACGCTACAAAACATGTGCCAGCCTGCAATCGCGATGGTCATCGGTATTTGATTTGAATGAAAAATACGTCCTCTCGCATAACATACACAAGCGTAACTTGGGACCTTCCCCTATATGTGTTACGGGCATATGCTCTACGATAGGCGTACCCCAACCTCAAGCTCAAAAATCAGCTCAAAGAAGGAATGTCAAGCTCGGCGTCCAGGGTGCTGGGTCCAAGAATGAAAGGCACCAGGTCGTGAATCTGGCTTCCCTCCCTTCTATTTCCCCGGCTGCACTTTCGTCCAGAGTACATTCCCACCCTGATGCTGGATGATCCCTATTCCTAGTGTGAGGGAGTTAAGAGAACTTTTGCTACTTATGTAGGTGGATATAACGCATTACGCTTAAAATATGAATACCTACCGACGGCTTCATTCAACCGACAATGTGAAAGTTTTTGCTAAATCGAATATCGAATGAAATATACCTACCTAAGCGTAAACCAAAAGGTAATTAAGAAAACTTTTGCTACTTATGTAGGTGGATATAACGCATTTCGCTTAAAATATGAATACCTACCGACGGCTTCATTCAACCGACAATGTGAAAGTTTTTTGCTAAATCGAATATCGAATGAAATATACCTACCTAAGCGAGAACCAAAAAGTAGTTAAGAAAACTTTTGCTACTTATGTAGGTGGATATAACGCATTACGCTTAAAATATGAATACCTACCGACGGCTTCATTCAACCGACAATGTGAAAGTTTTTTGCTAAATCGAATATCGAATGGGATATACCTAAATCCTAAACCAAAAGGTAGTTAAGAAAACTTATCCGGATTCCAACAAAGAACCGCCGATCGGTTGCCAAACGATTCCATATGTCATGTTCCCTTCGTTCCGCCGACAAGGCAGACCCCACACGAGCGTAACCTAAAAGGTAGTGAAGCCCACGCAAATTTCGTCACTTCGTTTCCCCCATGACGAAGGTAGTCCGGCCAGATCGTAATCTTCGTCCTGCATCAAACTGGCTTCCCGCGACGACAACTTTTATCCGCTGGTACCTCGGAGCGGCGGTAGAGGGAGGGCGAAATGGGTGCACGTCCTTTGTTCTCCTGAAGTCCCCCAATGCCTTAGTGACGTACATACGTCGACATCATGAAATGGCTCCGGCCACGCTTCCAATCCAGTCTAGAGCGGGTACGAGATCCACGTTACCGAGATGTGATCACAAGGGATTCCAATTTGCTCGGACCAGACACGACCATCGCTTACTTCGCCTCCACATTAGAAAAATAGTGTAAGCCCACCTGCATTTCGATCACATCGCCCCCGATAAAGTCGCGTGAGATACTTCCTCATGGTGAAATAGGAAAGCCGGACCCGTTAATTCATTCGACAACCGCCGTCCATTCTCGAGTCGTAACCCGCTCAATTAAGTTTGAAGAAAAAGAGTTTGTTAATTAAGTAGGTGGATATAGCGCATCACGCTAAAATGTGAATACCTACCGACGGCTGCATTCAACCGACAATATGAAAGTTTTTTGCTAAGTCGAAAGAAATATACCTAAACGTGAACCAAAGGTGATTATATGATTAGATATCGAACCAAGTTTATGCAAAGTCCTATGTAATAGACTTGTTGTGATACCTAAAATTTGGAATAAGGTGTGGGAAATTTTTGGAATGGGAATTCAATTATGTCAGATTTTGTTAGTAATCAAAAATGCCCATGCTACGCACCCTTCATAAACCGTTATATTACCCAATGCCTTTTCAAAAAAAACCTTCCTGAATATAGTCCCCTAACTACGTTTAAAATTATTATCACGAAACTCGTAAGTAATAATTATCACCTCAAAGGCGCTTTACACATTAATTTATACCTACATTCTATACCTATGTATTTTGGTACCCGTTATGTATTGGAGAATACCCAGTAACCTAGTTTTCTAGATCACCAACAAAGCACTTTTAAAGGATTTTATTATTGTTTTGTGGTTTCAAAATCCCGTCTTTTAAATGAAGTCTCTCGTCTAAGATTTATTGCCCGAAAGCGTCTTTTGTGCTTCAAATAGTATTTTAGTTCATTGAACCCCAAATTATTATTTTACAACGGTATCGTCTCAAGAATCGTCGCCGGTCAACATCAGGCAGCTCCGGATCGACTTACGGAGGGAACGCTCCTTTTTTTACGATTACCGATAATTACCCGATAGCTTTTAAATGTTACCGTTATAATTTTCCGATTAAATCATCCGACTTAGATGACATGGTTCCTTATTAAAGGCCCCATTAAAGTAGCCATAATAATAATACTAATATTTGAACGATCCACATAGCACCGCTTTTATGGAAGATCACCTCAAGGGCGCTATATAACCTATAATACATGTTTAAATCTAGAAAAATACAAGCTAGACGAACAATTATAAACAATTAAAATACTCGGGAGTAATGATGATTCTATTGTTTTAACCCTGCTTTGTACGAAATCCAAACATCAATGTTGTTAATAATTAATTCAATTTTTCAAACTTACCAAATTCGCCATGTAGCACAAAATAATTTCACAAATCAATTCACTACTCTAATATTTAAATCAAACAAGCATTTCTAAACCACAACCCGTCATGCAGTTATTTATTCCAAGATGCAGCCGTCAAACACAATTCTCGCGTCGATTCGTTGTAAAATTTTTCCTGACCCTGATAAACGCCCCAGAAAGCACGTCCCGTATTGATAATTGACCGCTTCAATTTACAAATTATATAATTTAACGTCACAGATATGAACTCTCAAGCCGCAATCTCTGACTTCCTTATTCGCGTGGACTCCTTCCAAATCTTGACTCCCCTCAATCGCGTGAACTATTATCCTTTAATTTTATGAATTATTCCCGGTTTACGCGCTGTTATGAAGTACTTTCTTGAATCTTTACTTCCAACCCCTGTACGATGATTTGCGCTAGGTACTAAATTCAGTATTATTTTTTGTAATGTTTGCCACACCGATGTTGCCTTGATTGGCCGAGACTTCGGTGGGAGGGGGTAAGTAACGGAGCCGAGAGGCTTCGGGCGCTCTCCACTCTCTCCAGGCCTTCTTCTTATTTTAGCCTCCCTAAGGGTTGGTCACGAAATCTTCATAGTTTTCTGAGATACTTAATATCACAACAGCTTTTTGTGTTTAGAGATTAAAATAAATTCAGTGATTTATTTCTGACGAGGAGCCAGCTCTGCAGATGTAACCCGTGCGAGATAACCGATGATTGTCCTGAATCAAGTACCCGAGCGGACTGCAAACACGATAATCTACCGAATGAGCTAGCGGTGAAGATTTGTAAGTATTTAAATATAACATTGTGGTATTATTCTTTATTATTTTACCAATAAGTCTGTAATCAAGCGGTTCAAAACCGTAATTACGTAGCACTTGCGCCTTCCAACGTGAGGCCAACTTGATTCGGGATATTTATCGCTTCTTTGATTTTTTTCATAACTCCATATTTTTTTCGTGATGTATGTATACGTATGTAAATAATTACCATTTTTTCCCTTTAAATATATAGGTAAATAAGTGATTGTGATTTGTTAATTGAACTGTGAATCCACGTGTTTTGTTTTGGAAACACGCCGTTTTTTTTAAAGCGACATTTTAAACCGCTAGCATCCATTTTGACCCACGTGTTTTTTCAAACGCCGGTATTTTAAATCACGCATCTCAAGTGTTCGCATTTTAAAAAGTTCGCGCGTCTTTTCAAATGCCGTTATCTTAAACCAGCATGTGTTTTGACCGTTGAATAATCAAAATCGACAGGCTCTGTTTTGGAAACACGCCGTCTTTCGAAAGAACGCCATTTTAAACCGTTGGTCCACCCACGCGTTTTGGTTTTACCGCCAAATTTGAAACTCAAGGCGCGGCGTGTCCACTCAAAAAGAAGAAGATACCGTTTTTAAATTCGAATATTAGAGACAGCGCGCCAATATAGAAAACGATAATATTTAGGCGAAAATTGTGAAGGTGTTTCATAAAACATGAATTGTTTAAATTAGAGCGAAAACCTCGTGGGGATTGTCTAATAGCATTTATAGAATCACCATAACTAGAAAATGCGCGAGCATTACTTGCGTTTTTTTTCTATCGAAAGAATTTGGTATAATTGCCGTTTCGGCGTGAAAAAAAAATGAAGAATAAAATCTATGTTTTAAAGAGCGAAAAAAAAAATTCGATAAATCGGTAGAAATACGGGAAGCCGGTTGTGAATTAAATACGTTACCACAGCGCATTTAAATCTTTTGAAAAATAAAACTATTAAAGTATTTTGTAGGTTCAGTGTCTCCCATCACGATGAAAGTGGTGTTAGACCAGCATTCTGAATCGAAACCTTCCTCGAAATGGTTTTAGACATATGCGGAGACCACATAATGTGAACTTCTGCTAGAATCGACGTGATTTGAACTCAGTCTAAATGATAAAAGAATCTGAATATTATGGATTTATTTATATAGTTTAAGACAAACTAAATGTAAATCTTTTTAAACGAGATAATATTTCCAGATTAATAGTAAAAACAAATATTATGTTTATTTGTAATTATTCGGCTTTCGGCATTTCAGAAAAACCCATTGCCAATGTTAATTTTATAGCACCCCAGAAAGGTCTTACATTTATAAAATATTCCTTAGACTATTTTTCGGAGAGCTCCATAAAGCTTAGAGTTATTTTATGACCGGGTCGGTACCTAGCTAGAACCCAAATAATGGAATTCGAAATTCTTTAAAAATTAAATGTAGACACCCTCATAAAAGTTAGATAAAGCAACAGACCAGTTTATGACCCGTCGGCAGATGGCTAATGGATATTTTGGGTCCATTTGTAAATAGAAAGTTCTATTGTCTGCTAGGATTGGAGAAATGCACATTTTATTATTTTCTGGGATTAGCATTTATTTCAAATATGGGAAAGCAGGTACTTGGTACGATATCCTTTCAAAGTGAAGATATTGACTAGTGTTAATGATTTTGTATTACATACAATATTAAAAGATAAGTTTGATACTTAGTTTGAGGTAGAAAATAATACCTTCTGGCAATGTATGATATGGACTGAGGTAATTCTGGAAGCGTTCCATGTCTAGAAAAGCTACGCGATCAAATAATATCTAATCGGTCAGGTACATCGATACATCATTACGTATGTGTGGTAATGTTATAGGTATTTACATATTGAGAATTATACCTACCAGTTAAAATGACGACAGAAATAAAGAACTGTCCTAAATTCGAGTTCAATCCTCGTGATATAACCGTGAGATATCATTTTTAGTGTTCAATGATATCATTTTTAGTGCCTTCTTTATAGGATATAAATATTTCCCAGTTCGAATCTGAAATAATATATAATGCAAAGCACACCGATGTAATCAACTTACTTTAAGATTCAGTCGCGGGTTCGATCCCTTGCGAAATTTACATATCTTCAAACACACCGATCTTTCCAACGAAGAGTAGAGACTTATTTACGATGAAATTTAGCTTCACACGGGAGGCCCTGAGGAAAATAATTTCCCTTAGTGCCTATGTCATCTTAAGGGATGCTGAGTGGGAGGTCCTTTTAAGGAAAGGAAGGAGAAGGAGGAAAGAGATATGAGGGGCGGATAGGAATATCGTGGTTAGTGTCCAGGAGTGACAGATGTAGGAATTAACAGAGGTGCTGATTAAAGAATAAATAGTTCCCGGAGCGGCGGTACCCATACCCGCAACCCAAATTGATAGGAAAACGAAATCAATGAAAACGGAAGTACAATGGCTGATTTTTTTTAAATAGACTGATATAATCGGTATTTATTAATTAATCATATTGTAGCAAAGGAGGTGGGTTCGATTTATTGTTTGGATGTTTAATTCGATTTATAATGATTAGATTAATACATAAAGCTCAGCATAGACCATGTGTCTGGATTCATTCAACTAACGGGGAAGACTGATTGCATACGACATCAATAGGCATTAATGAACTTTAATGTTATTATTCGGAATCACCCGCCGGTGGTGATAAGGAGCGAACTTATTTACAGGAATTTGATAAGTTGATAAGAAGATCGAGATGGAATCCAATTAGAAATGTTGGCCCATACCAAGTGGAAAATTCTCCATAATTTTGAAATTTTTTTTGTTTTGCGACGTGAATCGTGTTTCGATTGATTTATCATTCAAGTGGTTTTGTAAGAACATGACAAATCAACGCATTATGAAAATAAGATATGAAATTTACACTACACACATCCACACACCCTTATAACACAGCACTGTTTTGAAAGGACGCTTTTGAGACAGTGTGTACATACAATTCACCCGACAATCGCATCGGAGTAATTAACCGAATGCGATGACCACACTTCACATTTTATAATACGGCTATATCATACAATATTTTTTATTGTATCTTAAAGTAATAATTACTTAATCTGAATATTGCAGTACTCTGGTGGAGGTAACGCGGGTCATTGATACCCTCGTTATTTTGATTCGAGTTTGTCTTATTCTCGGTACAAAAATAAGCTGGCGCCCATGACGTAGTTCATTATTCTTATGTAATATATTCTAACACTATTTTCTAGCCAACATTAAATAAAATCTGAATTACTATTATTGTTGTCAGCATTAAAAAGATACCCCTAATGCTCTGAGTATAATAATTATAAATATTGCCTTAAAACGCAATACATCGACGACAATTATTTTGCAGTGAACTGTGATACAACTTGTGGTATTATTAATGTGTGGCTGGAAATTTTTGGGTGGCCTTAAGTAAGAAGGACTCATTCATTTCCAGTGTTTTCCTGAATTATAGGAAGGTACGAGTGTTGTCCTGAATTATAGGAAGGTATGAGTGCTGTCCTGAATTATAGGAAGGTATGAGTGCTGTCCTGAATTATAGGAAGGTATGAGCGTTGTCCTGAATTATAGGAAGCGCTGATTGTTGTCCTGAATTATAGGAAACAATGTGGATCACTGAAATACTTTTATTTTTTTGTTGTCTGTTTTATTGTCTGTTTTGTTTTTAATATGTCTTAAACCAGTAATCCGTACCATTAAAAGGTGGAATACTGACTACACTTATACATTGCCTGTCCTTTAAACGGGGGTTAATGTTCTTCGTCTGCTCAACGATATATATACATCACGATAAACATATAATGTGGAGTTCCCCTATGCTCTGATATCTTGTTGCAAATACATTTACCATTCAGATAGTTTTGTTTACTCTATGTACCTCGATGCCTAAATGTTTGTACTTTTCTAATTATGTTATGTTTTGCTTTCATGTTGACGCCACTCCTTGAGTCGTTCTCCGCTGCTGAAGATCGTTACTGTTGCTCTGGATGCCCTGATGGACATTACTACCTGAAAGCTGCGTTTAACGATGTTCCTGCTAGGCCGCTTGGACGTGTTGATTTTGCTGTTTTTTAATATTTTTATGTAGACTGTAAACTTTATAACTTATTGTGTATGTAAACTGTACAACTTTTTGCCTAGGTTTTTTAATGCTGAATCTCTATGTGAATGATGTTTTTTTGTAAAGTTTATTGTGGGAATTCTTTGAAGGGTTTAAAGCCAAAAAACCTTCGTTACAACGGCAGTTTTTTGCTGGTGTTTTCGGGGATGTGTTATGAAGTACTTTCTTGAATCTTTACTTCCAACCCCTGTACGATGATTTGCGCTAGGTACTAAATTCAGTATTATTTTTTGTAATGTTTGCCACACCGATGTTGCCTTGATTGGCCGAGACTTCGGTGGGAGGGGGTAAGTAACGGAGCCGAGAGGCTTCGGGCGCTCTCCACTCTCTCCAGGCCTTCTTCTTATTTTAGCCTCCCTAAGGGTTGGTCACGAAATCTTCATAGTTTTCTGAGATACTTAATATCACAACAGCTTTTTGTGTTTAGAGATTAAAATAAATTCAGTGATTTATTTCTGACGAGGAGCCAGCTCTGCAGATGTAACCCGTGCGAGATAACGTACGTAAGCCTTATTTCATTATGTTATCAATTCATTCCTTTTATTTTGGTTTAAAATCATTAACTTTCCGTTCACAAAGAGATAACAAAAGCTTTTTCCTAGAAGCGTCGAAGCATAAATAAATTCTTCAGTATTTAAAGCGACAATCAATCTTTTAATTTATTACACCTTACCTGTATTAATTTTACCAATGAAGCGATGATTGTCCTGAATCAAGTACCCGAGCGGACTGCAAACACGATAATCTACCGAATGAGCTAGCGGTGAGAATTCGTAAGTATTTAAATATAACATTGTGGTCTTATTCTATATTAGTTTACCAATAAGTCTGTAATCAAGCGGTTCAAAACCGTAATTACGTAGCAGCGCACAGAGTTATTATTCTATCGTGTATTCAACCTCGATGATTTTTATTCCCTCCGCGCGCCTCCAGGTTCCTTCCCTCACTGTGCTTTCTTATTATATATTACTATCTGAATTATTCCCGGTTTACGCGCACCAAATTATTATTCTGCCGTTTATCAAAACTCGATGATTTTTATCCCGTCTGCGCGGCCCTAGGTTCCTTCCCTGACTGTCTTGTTCCAACTCTCTGCCCCCCGACTCCCACCCATCTACTTGTGTGGTTTCAATAATATATTAGCCACTTCTTCAAATCTTAAGTGATAAACACATCTCCCAATATGCATATTTCAATCGTTTTAATAGTGTTCTGTCACATTACATCCCAAATTCCAAGAAATCAGTGCAACTTTCATGTTTGCTATTTTTTTGTGTGTAACCTTTAGATAACAGAATACAAACTAATTTTGTCTGCGCCGAAGTCATAAATTATCCCAATAGCGCTTAAAAGAAGAGCTCAGTGGCGCACTTCAATTCACTACGCAAACACATGTGGTTATTTAGTGGTAAGGACCCATAAATCACCCCCATGAATTGGAAACAGAGAATCGTATGCTGAAACCATTCCATGTTACAAAAATTAAATATAATTCTAAATTGATCTCTCAATTTTAAAAGAATTATTTCGTAGGCCCAAAGGCGAGATCATCACAAGTATCATTTAAAGAAATATTGTGAATTTTTTCACAAATATAATTTATAAGATAATAGAAACAGACTTGTTTTTAATAATTTTTGGAGCATACTTTGCGATTTTTTTCTATCGAGGGAATTTCATATAATTTGCGTTTCGGCTTGGGCAACGTCTAGACATTATCTTCAAAAATAACATATATATTTGAAGAGCTTGAAAACTTCAAATTTTTAAGGGAGATTTGTAAGAAATCGGTAGAAATTCGGGTTGCCGAGGCTTAATACGGCCGTTTTGCATTTTGTCTGTATGTTTATTGGTTTGTACGTGCCGTTTACATTTCAAGATGGTAGCCATGTTGGATAAGTACTGTCATTTTAACCCGACAGAGTTCGCATGAGCGTGATAATCAACATTACCTAACTGAAGAAAGTTTGAAAAAAGTTTTGTCGTTGTCTTTGTATATATAAAGACGTTACCTTAAAAAAATTGTAAAATTCTTTATTTGAAATTTAAAAAACACTTTTAATAAATAAATTATTTCTCCCTGCGTGTCCTTTCCCATTCGTCCCGTTCCCTTCCGCCTCCCCTTCTCCTTCCGACCACCTCCCCCTCCCGCCTATCCCGCTCACCCGTCCTGGGAACCAACCTCCCGCGATCCCCTCCCCTCTCCCGCGTTCAATGTATTCAGTACCGGTAAATTCAGATTTTCAAACAGCTCGCGTGCCACCTATTGCAATGTTTATTTACAAATTTTCATTTTTCATGTATTAAAAAATTCATTTGTATATATTACTTACAAGAACAATCAAACAGATTTGGTACCTAACATAGGTACCTATTTAAAATAAATTGGTATGGATATCACTTCTACAGTTTTCTTGTTCAGCGCATTAAAACTATTGCATATATTCTGCTTGTAAAGTGCCTGCACGGCGCATATAAATATGTCCGAAGCGATTTATATCGCAATTTAAATCTGACAACCTTTCATGGTCCATGTGAGATGGGCTTCTCCGGGCTTTTATCAATTCTGCTCTTGTGACATGGGCGGTCACAATATTACTATAGCGTTCAGCTATTATTTGACCGCCTACGTGGTCGAGTGGATAACATCCATGACTATGAATCTGGAGGTCGCGGGCTCGATTCCCAGCGAAAACAAGTGATTTTTTTAAAAAATAATTTCCACTGGAGCCACTAAGGTCAAAAATGGAACGCTTTTATTTTTTTGCAATTGACAGCGGTCCAAAATTGTACCACATTTTTTTAACAAAGTTTTTGGACCGAACATTACGATTTTATAATATTTTTCTTATAAATCCTAGGAATGTGTTATAATCGACAAAAGATAGGTGAATTCATTGGCTATATAGAACAAAAGTCAGTTTTTATGTCTCCACATTAAAATTCGGAGGTATGATTTTTTTAATGTGTGCGGAAAATATTCAAAATGTTCTCAAAAAATCACGAGAAATCGGAAGACAAACGTATGAACGGAATGAAACATTACCTACGTACAGTACCGTGCGTTGGCCGCTTTGTGTGAACTGCTGCATTAGCTCCACACAGGAGGCCCTGAGGAAATAATTTCCCCTTTGTCATCTTAGAGGATGCTTTGTGGAGGGCTTTTTTAAGGAATAGAAAAATATGAAGTTTTTATCGTATATTTATGGCTCTTACCCTTCTAGGCCATCATTTAACATTACAGAGAAAGGAAAGGTAAATTTTATAAATAAATTTAAATGTGTAAATTTCAGAATTATATGGTAGATTAGAGTAGAGTACAGACTTAGAAGAAATGAAATGTTGAATGGAGGGGAGGCAATTTTAGATAACGCTTGATAGAAGAGAGGATATTTATTTAGAGAGGGACAACCAAAAAATATGTGATAAAAGTGATTGAATTGGAAATGGGTTCCATAGCTCAATCGGTAGAGCAGTTGGCCATGAATGCTAAGGTATCTGGGTTCGAGTCCCAGTGGAACCAATATCTTTTTCTGATTTTTCTGTCTTCAGATTTTATTGAGTTTCGCTAATATTGTCTTCATTTAATTAAATATTATAATTTGAGTTTTTACTCATAAAGTTAAAAAAAAAAAAAAAAAAAAAAAGTGATATAAAGTTCCCACATCTAGATCACAGAATGTACAATCTGGAGTCAAGGATGTGAATTTTAAAAAGGTGGGAAGGAATGGAAAAATGTCCGATTCTCATTCGAATAAGCGAGGAAATTTATTTTTTTGGAAAAATGGGTAAATTTTTGAATCCATGGTTTTGATTGGATAGTCCTTTGTATTGAGGCTAAGCTGGTATTAATGGTAGTGGATAAATTTGGAAAATCCATGCTTCTCACATCTAACGGACCGTCGTGAGAAATGTGTGTATTTCATATAGTTTAGCGGCAGTGAGGGAAAGAGGAATCCGGTAAGGGGGGGTTAGAGGAAAGGAATGCGTGTGGTGGGGGAGTGTGGAAGGGGACTCGGGAGGGGAAGGGTAAGCGGGAGGAAAACGGCGACGGGAACGGGGAAGCATGGGAAAGGACACGCTGGGAGAGGTGGCGGACGTGGGAGGGGTAGAGGGAGGGCTTGTAAAGCAACATAGTAACATATTAACGGCGGGGAGGGAAGGAGTAGGGGGAAGATGAATCCAGTGCGGGGGGGGGGTAGTTGCGAGTTTGAACAAGCGGGAAGGGTGGGGTAAAGGGAAGGTTCCGCGACAAAATACCCCCCGACAAACTATCCTACGGACAAAACGTCCTTTAACAAAATATCCCACGGACAAAATATGCCCTAACAAAATATCTACCTTAACTTTTTTTTTTTTTTTCAATTATTTCTGGCTTTCACCCTTCAAGGGTGTTCTAGGCCATCATTTAAAATTACAGAGGAAGGAAAGGAGAATTTATATATTAATTTTATTTAAATGTACAAATTTCAGAATTATATGGAAGATTGGAGTCGAGTTCAGACTTAGAAGGGATGAAATGTTGAATGGAGGGGAGGCAATTTTAGATAACGCTTGATAGAAGAGAGGATATTTATTTAGAGAGGGACAACCAAAAAATATGTGATCTAAAGTGCCCACATCTAGACCACAGAATGTATAATCTGGGGAGTTATGGATGTGAATTTTAAAAAGGTGAGAAGGAACGGAACAATGTCCGATTCTCATTCGAATAAGTGAGGAAATTTCATTTTGGAAAAATGGGGGAATTTTTGAAACCACGGTTTTGATGGGATAGTCCTTTGTATTGAGGCGTAGTGGGCTCCCTTGGATTGACTAGCAATATTCCAATACTCTGTCCAAACATTGCGGGATCTATCTTTGATGATGGAAAAAATATCAGATAGGGGAATATGGTTTATGAGGGTAACAATAGGGTTGGACGCTCCTTGTTTTGCCAAAGAATCCGCAATATCGTTACCCACTATGCCAACATGTCCAGGGATCCAAACAAGAATTACGGTTTTTCCAGAGCTTTGAATGGAGGCTATCAGCACTCTAATAAGGCATACAAAGTGATCATCAGGATGAAGAAGACAGGATTTAAGTTTTTGGAGGGAGCTGAGAGAGTCAGAGAGAACAAGGGAATGTTCACAATTATTTTTTATTATATATTTGAGTGCTTCAATTATTGCAATGCACTCAGCAGAAAATATTGAAAATTGGTTTGAAATAGAATAAAATATTCTGTCATTAGAATTATTGTGGTAAACGTTGATACCTATACCACAATTAGGAGAGTCCGGAGATTTGGAGCCATCAGTAAATAAAAGAGAAGAGTTGGGCCATTTAGATGAAATAATGTCATTGAACATATTATTGACAGTCCGGGCTGGGAGATTGGAATGACTTTTAAGGATGCCGATCCCTTCTAAAATCGTTGGGGATAAGGTGACGTGACTATATTTTAATTTAAACAAAGGAAGAAGAACATTTTTGATAATTTGAAGCTCTGAGAGAGAGCGAAAATTTTTACAGATGGCAGGAAGAGGTTTAGTTCGAGCTCTGATTGTAGATGATTGTGTTGAGTCGTTGAACAACGAGACTCTGGGAATAACCTGATGACATTTAGAATTTAAACATTTAAGAACAAATTTGTCAGCAAACAGTTGTCGCCTTAAATAAAGTGGGGGATCAGAACATTCCACTTGAAGGGAATTGATAGGGGACGACTGCATCGCTCCAGTTATTATTCGCAATGACTTCGATTGAATTTTGTCTAATTTACTGAGTGCATTTTTGGATGCAGTACTAAAAAGTGGGCAGGCATAGTCGAGATGACTTCGAATAAGTGCATTGCAAAGCAACTTAATGCAGGTAGGGTGAGCACCCCACCAAACGCCAGTCACTGATCTGATGATATTTAAAATTTTTTCACATTTAGTAACTATATTGTGAATATGGGAAGACCATTTAAGTTTCCTATCAAATGTTACTCCCAAAAATTTAACTTCAGAGGCGTTAGGGATTGGAGAGTTTTTAAATAAAATTTGAACAGGAGGATTTTTATGACGGTTTGAGAAGGTGACACACCGACTCTTTTGGACTGAAAGTTCCAGACCATTTAAAGTGAGCCATGTGCAAAGGGCATCCATGGCATCATTAAGATATTTGACGGCGAGTGGGATGATTTTGGATGATAAGAAGAAAGCTAAGTCATCTGCGAACTCAATAACTTTTACTTGGGGGGGAATAGAGACATGCATATCGTACGTGTATATATTATACAGTATGGGAGATAATACATCGCCTTGGGGTAAACCATTCCAAATTGATCTACTCTGAGGAGTAATATCTGGTAGCTTAACTTAACTTAAACTAAACTTACCTAACCTAACCCATCCTAACCTAACCTAACCTAATCTATTCTATCCTAACCTAACCTAACCTAACCTAATCTAACCTAACATAACCTATCCTAACATAACATAACCTAACCTAACCTAAACTAACCTTACCTAACCTAACCTAACAAAAAAATGGGACAAAAATAATACAGACATCCTGTAAAGACAATAAATTATTGTTCGAAAATAGTAAAATGTTAAATAAGGTTAGGTTTGGTTAAGTTAGGTTAAGTTTACCTATAGGGAAGGATTGCAAAGGAGACATAGTAACATTAGGGGACAGCAGGGATAAATTTAGAAAATCCACGCTTCTCACACAAACAGCTGTACGAGTATATTATGGCCTGCTCACACGTCGAAAAACCTACTGATTTATATGCTAAACAAAAAAAAATATTGTTTACCCAAAAGCAATAACAGAATTAAAACATAAACCCCTTTTTATTTGAGTGGCATTGCAACGCATGCCGAATACTCGCTAGTAATAATAATAAATATAATTTTAAGATATATTCGAGTACAATTATGAAACATGCCCAAGGTACTAAACCATGGCCTATGTACATATACGTGTGTACAGAACCTACCTATATTTTAATAATATTAAACACTTAACGCTATGAGCTTGTCATGATTTCTCCTGTCATAGTTCGATGCCCTATACTACACTTTAATAGTAATAACCGAATGCACTATAAACTATACGAGGAGAATCACTAGGGAAGATATATGGTAAATATATAAATACTAGCTGTTTCCCGCATGCGTTGCTACGCCGTTTAATAAAGAATCCCCTCCCGAATTCCACACATTCCGTTATGGTACATTCAGTTTTCAAACAGCTCGCGTACCACCTATTGCATTTTTTTAAATATATATTTCATAATGCCAGAGCTCACCAGTAGTTTTATACAAACCTTGTCCTGACAATAACAAACACAAAAAAAAATCCAATTTGGTGCAGTCGTTCGGAAAATATGCGTGTACATACATTTTGGCGATTCATTTTTATTTATATAGAATATATAATAAGAATATAGAAAATAGAATAGATAGAACGAGAAGATAGAATATAGATAGATAGATTTAATTTTGGAGAATACAAAGTTTTTTTATTATCTAAATCAAACCATTTATTGGATAACCAACACCTCTGTCATAGGACGCTCCATATGATTCGCTACGTTTGGTGACTTGGCAGGGTTCAGTGACGATAATTTTAGAGTACCTACTCCTTTTTCCATTTGGAAGAAACAAATATAACTTATTACGGCTCAGCTACGGCGACGGGAATTGCGTTTCATTTTCTTTATACGTTTGAGGGAGTATGTTATGAAAATGATTGTATGTTAAATTTCGGGGGGTGCAGGCACACGTTCACCGTTTATCTCATTTTAGACTGCGGTTATTTAGTGTGTAAGGTAGAGCGGCAGCATTATATGATTAAGAACAACAGCGAAACCATCAGCGCATTGACATTTGAGGTTTTTGAATTTTTGAATTCACTCACACTTAAATATTATCCTTGTAACTATATTCCATACTTTCAAAAGTATCGTCACTGCTAGTAGTATTGTAGGGGTCACGGAGATGTCACGATGCGGTTTGTGAGAGAGATGCAAGAAAATATTTACTCATTTCCTTTGGAGGAAATAGATCAAGGTTCATTGTATATCTCATCTTTTGAGAGAGCTGCAACATTATTAGAATAAAGAACTTACGGTGCCGTCACGGTACCAATGGTACCATAAACGTGGATCGTCACGGTTATAATTAAAGCGCTCATTGATGGTTCCGCGACTTTTCATCCCGCGACAAAATATCCTCCGACAAAATATCCTACGGACAAAACATCCCTCAACAAAATATCTACTAAAACCTAACATGATAAAAAAAATTGACAAAATAATACAAACATCCTCTAAAGGCAATAAATTATAGTTATCTGTATTATTTTTGTCCCATTTTACTCTTTTTGAACAATAATTTATTGTCTTTACAGGATGGCTGTATTATTTTGGTCCATTTTTTTGTTAGGTTAGTATAGGTTAGATTAGGTTAGGTTAAAAATTAGTATAGATATTTTGTTAGGGGATGTTTAGTCCGTGGGATATTTTTTCAGAGGATATTTTGTCCGTGAGGTAATTTGTCGGGGATATTTTGTCGGGGATATTTTGTCCGTGAGGTAATTTGTCGGGGATATTTTGTCGGGGATATTTTGTCGGGGATATTTTGTCAGGGGTGTTTTGTCGGGGATATTCTGTGAGAGGATATTTTGTCAGGGATACTTTGTCGAGTATATTTTGTCGCGGTATGACAGCGCGCATTATCTTCTTAGTGTGCCTTGTAACGCCACAAATAGAGGTAATAAGCATAGGTTAGGTTAAGTTTTAGTAGATATTTTGTTAGGGGAAGTTTTGTCCATGGGATGTTTTGTCAGAGGATATTTTATCCGTAGGATATTTTGTCAGAGGTTCGGGTTTTTTTTTTTGGAGATATTTACCTTATATTTTGTCGGGGATATTTTGTCTTTGTCGCGGAATGAAAACGCGCATTACCCTCATTCACACTGTTTCTGTGTGCACTACGAATCTCCGAACAACGTGTAAATTTTAAAAAATGGTTTATTATATTGTTGGTAGTGTTGCCTCGATTAGACGTTTGATACTAATACCTTATATAGTATGCCGGTATAGTATAGTATGGTATGGTATGGATATCTGCTGCTATATGCCACTGATGTAAATACAAGTCTGATGATAAAAAGCTTAGTAAATCATGTTTAATATCCCGGCGTTTAATGCCGCCCAATATGGGCACCTTAATACCTTCATCCGATATGATGAAAAGGTCCGTTTTTCAAACGGTGTCCAAATTTTTCTATATTTGTATATTTTTACATTAAATTCACACAGGAGCCTAAATAACTAACCATCGCAGCAGGGGTAGGCAGAGAGGATGGATCACCAAACAACTCGGCATTGGCACGCACTCTTTGCCTCACTGACATTCATACATCGTCTCCTACATACTCTTCTATTATTATTATGTCTTCCTCGGCGTCCCCGACTTCTTCTGCCATTCATATTTGCGTCATATATTCTCCTTACACAACTTTCTTCATTCGTTTGCTTTACATGCCCAAATCATCTGAGGGTCCCTTTCTTAATCTTACTCATTATGCTTACATCAGCCCTGCATTCTTTACGGATATCCACATTTCTCACACGATCATGCATTGTTGGGATCTCATTTCAACAGCATTCAGCTTACTTTCATCCTTCCTCTGCCAGTTCCATGCCTTACTGCCATTCAGGGTAGGTACCAGCATTCCGTTGTGGACTGCTAGCTTCGCTTCTTTTTGACAGCTTTTTATTAGCGCCAACGGCATTCAGTCCTGCGTTAATGGAGTTACCTTCTTTCAATATCTCTATCAGCCTTCCCAATTCTCGTAAACGTATTACCCATATACACAAAATCACTACTCCAAGTATTCATCATTCAAAACATTCAAACACCCTGAATATAGACTTACTTACATTCATCATGAACTCATATGTGTACTTCGTTTAACCTAGTCACGAGAGACTTTAAAGGCAAGAAGTAACTCTATTCGTTATTTTTTTCTGGCAAAAAACTTTATTCGTTGCTTCTTGCCTTTAATATGGTAAAAGTAAAATTTAAAAATAAAATTTCCGTGTGTCACCTACAGGTGACACTGGGAATTGAAGGGTTTACCATGTCATATTTGGGATATATCATAAGTATTTTGAGGAAAGGAAGGAGAGAAAGTTCTAAGAAGTCAAAAGTTGAGGGGTGGGTAGGAAACTGGGGGCAGCAACTTTTTGAATAATCTCGCTCGTTCTAACACATCTAACACAATATAATAAAGGAGAAAGATTTGATTGTTTGTTTGTTTGCATTGAATAGGCTCCGAAACTACTGAAGCGATATGAAAATTTCTTTCACTGTTGGGAAGCTACACTATCCCCGGGTGACATATTTTTTCCTTGTTAGGAAGCTACACTATCCCCGGGTGATACAAGCTACATTATGTTTTCATAAAAATTAGGGATCCTTACTAAAACTCCAAAAATGTAACCCAAGGGTATTAAAAAATTAAATAAAATATTCTTTACATCGCGTGCGCTGCGAAAACTATCGATGATATAATAAAATAATGTACTATGACTTTGCAGAGCACATCAATATTTACAAAAAGTGCCGTGACAGCATATGTCTAACTATTATAGTTATGCCACAATAAGTGTTCTTTTATTTTAACAATTTAATTAAAATGTCACCGCTTGAAAAGGCTATTTATTTGTATCTTGGTTTTAATCCTTATCAAAATAAATTACTTCAATACCTTTTTTTAACTTTTTGACTTATTCAATTCGGATATTTCATTCGAAAGATATCACGAGTTTAAAAATGTTAGTATTAGAAAAAAGTTGCGTGGTTGCAGTCACCCCGCTCGGCTACGGGCTGGGAGGGAGAGGAGTCAAGAAATGAAGTGCCGCACGGCCAGGCGGGTCCAAAAAGTCAACCGAATCTTTGGTGATATCATAAGTCCCCTTCGATTTGTTTATGGTCCCCGGCTACGGTACGGTACGGTACAGTACGGTACAGTACGGCTATGGTACTCGGCTAGGACTGAATATTTGGAACGCGGGTGTTGGCGGGACGGGGAGCGGGAGAGCGGTGGCAGGGAAGGTGGAAGTGGAACGCTGGAGGGGAACGCACGGGAAAGTACATGCAAGGAAAAACATTTTGTTTCTTTGAATATGGCATTACAACGCATGCCGGGAAACAGCTAGTAATTTATAAAGTTAGCTATGAAGGGGACGCAGGAGGGGAACGGGGAAACACGGGAAACGTGAGTCAGGGAGAAACAATGTATTTATTTGAATATATGGCATTGCAACGCATGCTGGGAATCAGCTTGTGCAAAATAACAGGATTATTTAAGAATGGAGGTGGACTAACAAAGAATTGAAAAAACGTATATGCGATCCATGGACTTAATTAGTTCATCTAAGTAGCGATCAATTTATTACGTTCGATCTTGGTGAAACGGAAGTGGTTCAAATATGACTAAAGACTAACTACCGTTTAGTATAAAAAAATAACAACATGCCAATGTATGATACGTTTTTAGATTTTCACGGTCAAAAGCATTTTTGTTATTTGTTTTTGGGGTGTTATGCCGTGTTGCGCTACCTCCTTTAGCCGACACCACTTCCGTCGGCAGCTCTCACGCGGACGGGCCCCAGGCTAACGTAAATACTGCGATTTAAGGAAATCGCAGTTCCCTTTTACTGTAATACCTACCAGCCCATCTCGTAGTGGATTGGAGCTGGCGACACGGTATCGCTTCCAAGTAAATAAGCACACATTCACCACTAACAATTACACAACTGTCGGAACTGCCCTGATGATGGACACTGCAATTTATTTATTTATTTATACTGGGTTTTACAGATGTTTACACTTACATGAGAACAATCCAGTTATAAAACTCAGTTATTACAAAATTTTAAAAATCTACAATTACATACAATTAAATACAAATAAATACAATTAGAAAAACAAAAACATCACAAATAAAAATACAGAATTATATACAAGGTCACTCAAGTAACACATTGCAATGAGTGTAAAAGACATATGAAATACGCGAGCATGCATAGAAAGACAATTCACACAACATAATTAGTTAGTACTTTTTAACAGCGCTAGAACTTTTTTTTTAAATCCGTACAAATTGTCAACGAAAATATCCACATCAGCGCACTCTATCTTGTTATACAGTCGACACATCTGGGTCAGAGGGCTAAAGCAGGCGATATTATTTTTAAATGTATTCATATGAAAAATGCTATGGCGTCTTAAACAATGGGAATTGGGGACATTAATTTCAATACTGTTAAGACATAATGTAGTATCAAGATGGCCGTGAATAATTTTATGTAAACATATTAGATCAGTCAATTGCCTTCTAGTTTTAAGTGTATCAATCTTGAAGTAATCACGACGTACATCGTATGATCTGAGATGGTCGTGTAGTCCACATTTGAAGGATAACATTCTTAGTAATTTTTTTTGAACTGATTCTACAATGTTTTCATATTTGCAGTAATGTGGATTCCAAATAGTGCTTCCATATTCAAGTTTACTTCTAATTAAGGCATTGTAAAGTGTTAGAATTGATTGAGGATCTTTGAAAGGTTTACATATTCTGTGAATAAATCCCATCATTTTTAATGATTTGCACTTAATGTTGTTAATATGTACATCAAATATGAATTTAGAATCAAGAGTGATTCCTAGATCCCTTATTGAAGAAATTTTTTTGAGAATAATATTATTGATAACATAAGAAAAATCTTTTATAATTCTATTTCTAGTAAAGTTTAAAATGTAACATTTTTCAACATTTAAGTGCATATCATTGACAGTACACCAGTTATTGAGTGTGTCGAGGTCATTTTGAAGTAGCTGATGATCGGAAACAGACTTAATTTTACGAAAAATTTTAAGATCATCGGCGAAAAAAGCATAATCACAGTTTAATTTCGAGCCAAGGTCATTTATGAATATAAGAAAAAGCAAGGGGCCAAGATTTGAACCCTGTGGTACACCAGAAGTTACAATTATAGGGGATGATTTGTATCCATTAATAAGAACTAATTGAGTTCTGTTATACAAATATGATTTCACCCAGCGTAATAGGTCTCCATGTATTCCAATTTGTTCAAGTTTTTTTAGTAAGATGGAGTGGTTAACTCTATCAAAAGCTTTTTGGAAATCAGTATAAATTGTATCTACTTGTAATCTTTCATTAAAAGAATTACAAACATAATTACAAAATTCCAAAAGATTTGAGTTGATTGATCTTTGAGGAACAAACCCATGTTGCCTAGTGCAGAGAAGGGGTTTAAAATGTGAAAAAATACTTTTATATATCAGAGATTCAAAAACTTTAGCAAAACAGGATAGTATACTGATTGGCCTATAATTTTTTATTAAAGATTGGTCTCCCGATTTTAATACTGGGACCACGTGTGCTTTTTTCCACAGATCGGGAAAAGTTCCCGTGGTAAGGGATGCATTAAAAATTATAAAAAGCGGTAAACATAAAGAGTCTGCACAGCAACTAACAAAGAAAGGAGGAATTTTATCAGGTCCTGGGCCCTTACTGGGATCTATTTTACTCAAAAAACATTTTATTTCATCTGCACTAATATGTATTTTACCCAAATTGCTTTGATTGTGTTCAGTTATGTTTGGCATTGAATCATTAGTAGATGATTCCGACTTGGTATAAACAGATGAAAAATATTTAGAGAATATGTTTGCTATGTTTTCACCGTCATTCGCGGAAATATCGTCAAGATGCATTACTTTAGGAATACAGTTATTTTTTCGCAATGATTTTGAGTACGACCAGAATAACTTTATGTTACCTTGCAGACCACTTTCGACAGAGTTGATATATGATTTATAACATTCGCTTTGTATTTTTTTTGTAAATTTCCTTAAATAAGAGAATTCCCTATAATCTGACTCATAACCATGTTTTTTTACCTTAAGTCTAACTTTGTTTTTTTTCTTAAGCAGAGCAATCAATTGCTGATTAAACCAGACAGGATATTGATTTTTTGTTTGAGTACCATATTTTTTAAAGTATTTGTCAATAATTTCCCACAATTTTTCATATAATAAGATTACCATGCTATTCACATTTTTATTTTTAAAGAGAGTTATCCAATTAACAGACAATAGATCCTGTCGACATTCATCAAAGTTTCCCTTCCTGAAGTTATATTTTGAATCGCTTTTATTCATTTCTAAGAATTGATCTTTATTTTGTTTCACTATAATTTCAAATGAAGGGTGATATTGATCCAATTTGGTTAAGCCTGGTGCTATATGTATATCAATGTTAAATTTATCTGAAAAAACAAGATCCAATAAATTTTCATTTCTATTTAGTACATAATTGAATTGATACAAATTGCAAATTGATGAGAGATTGACAAGACTATGTGCTTTCATGCTTTTATAATTAGAAGGGGAAAGTACATTATTTTTTAATGAATTGTCAGGTATCCATTTAATTTCGGGCAAATTAAAATCACCAACAAAAATAAACTGCGAATTGGAAGTTGAAAACTTTAAATACAGATCCTGTAATTTTTCAATATGTTTACAATAATTATCAACGGTTACACTAGGAGGAATATAGAGGATGCATATAAAGATGAGCGAGTTGGAACGAGACTTAATTACAAGCCACAAATCTTCATTGTCACTCTCCCACTCCGTTTTTCTTGACACAAGAAGTTTTTTAGAAACGGCGGCTAGAACTCCGCCACCTTCTTTAGACACAGATTTGGTTGACTCACGATCTCTTCTAAATATTACATATCTATCATCAAACAATTCTTCACTAAATATCGTTGAGTTCAGCCATGTTTCGGAAAAACAAATAATGTCATAATTATTGATTAAAATATTATTGCGTACACTTACAGTCTTTGTTCGAATACCCCTCACATTTTGATATAATATATTTAATGCATCAACAGCAAGTACCTCGCCATCTATTTCGGTATGCTTAGATGCCATAGTCAATGGTGGAGAGGTCCTTCAATAGTGCTGCTTTGTAGGCCGGACAATCCTTATCTCCAGTGGGGTGGGCACGCGAAGCTGCAGGCTTTCCAAAACGTGCGCATGTGGCGCAACTGGGTGCTGCAGCAGCAGCGGGGCAGGCCTCACGCGCGTGTCCTTCTACACCGCAGTGTGTAGTAATCTTTACAATACTTGTGCGAGTGTCCGACCATTTGGCAATTCAAACACACTGTAAGTCCAACAAAGTCACGCACACCGAAAACGGTCCAGTCCACAAATACGCGTCCTTGTTCAGTGGCGTACCGTGGGGGGGGCGGGGGGGGCGGCCCGCCCCGGGCGGCACTTTTGGGGGGGCGGCAAAATTTCACAATCAATAATCATCTTGTAAAAATTTGGATTGGGGAAGTCGCGGGTTCTATTCTCGCGTCAGGACTTAAAAGTTTTTTCTAGTTTATAGTTTCTTAACATCTTTCTTAAGTTTTATATACTGTTAAAATCAAAATATTAATGACAGACGTTTTGTTTTTATTTATAACACATACATTATTTTTAATTAAAAATGTAAATGGCAACAGTATCATTTTAGCTCTAATTGATAGTCGATTTGTGTTTTATATTCGTGAAGCTTTGTGCGCCCTGCTGAAAGCGCACCAAAAATTACACTTATACGGTTTTCTTCCACGTATATATCACGGTGTATATATTTTAAATTTATTATCACAGAAAAGTTAAATAGCTGACAGGTGTGTGCATACTTATTCGAATTGCAGTTATAAAATTCTAGATTCACACTATCTATGTGCTGCCAGAATCAAAGAAAAACCATTTTTATGTTC
Organism: Limnephilus lunatus; assembly: GCA_917563855.2. Taxonomy (NCBI): domain Eukaryota; kingdom Metazoa; phylum Arthropoda; class Insecta; order Trichoptera; family Limnephilidae; genus Limnephilus; species Limnephilus lunatus. The sequence goes on along the minus strand of OU830595.1, from coordinate 22,918,989 downwards.
TGAGTGAAGTTTTAATTCACCGCATAGATATTTAATTAAAAGCAGTTTTGTGTTCAAAATGTATAATTCCAGTTGTGGATTCATCTGACGCACATTTCGAAGGAAAACATTATATTATTTAAAGTGCTTTATAAAATTCTTGCAGACAATTTATGTGCCGCCAGAATCAAAGAAAAAACATTTATATGTTCCGAGTGTAGTCTTAATTCACCGCTTAGAGATTTAATTAAAACCCCTTTTGTGTTCAGAATGTAAAATTCCAGTTGTGAATTCATCCGACGACACATTTCGAAGAAAAAACTTATTTGAAGTGCTTAATAAAATTCTTCCAGACAAGTTGTGTGCCGCCAGAGTCAAATAAAAACCTTTTTCATGTTCTGAGTGTAGTTTTAATTCACCGCATACAGATAAAATTTAAGCCAGTTTTACTGTTCAGAATGTAAAATTCCAATTGTGTATTCATCTGCTGACATATTTCGAAGGAAAACATAACCTTTTCGAAGTGCAAATATAAAATTCTAGTTGCAGACAATTTATGTTCTGCCAGAACCAAAGAAAAACCGTTTTCACGTTCTGAGTGTAGTTTTAATTCACCACATACAGATTTAATTAATAAATATTTAAAAAAAAAAAATTAAAAAAAGGATCACTACCCCCCCCCCCCCCCCCTGAAGAAGTACCTATATAGGGGAGGGGGGGGGCGGCAAAATTTTCCTCCGCCCCGGGCGGCTGATACCCACGGTACGCCACTGCCTTGTTGCACCAACGCATGACGAATGTTAGCAGGCACCGAGTACACTCTGTGGCAAGACGGTCCGGTTCGAGCTCCAGCCATATGACTTAATTTGCACTTGGATACACACTCTTTGAAGTCACCAGCTTCAGAGATTCCGGAGAGGGCCTTCTCTAAGAAGTTCTCGTCTGAAAGTTCACGGGGCACATTAAAAAATATTATTCTAGGCTGCCTCTTAATTGGAAGACGGGCACTCAGCAAGTCGGAGCTAGATATAATAGGATCATTTAAAAGCCTTTCTTGTTCTTGGCTGCTGGCAGTGTGGATAATGACTCCTTTGTTTTTGATATTTTTTACTCCCGTTATCCTTACTCCTAACTGTGATGGCTTAACGATGTCCTTAATTATTTTTTTTGTGCCATCGCTATCATCAACCCCCGGTAGTTTTGGAAAAAAACATACAGATGGTCTTGGTTTCCCTATTTTGATGCTGGTACGAGTGAGTGGTGGGGGCACTGGGAGTTTTTTCTTTGTGACTTCAGCGAAAGAAAGGCTAGCCTCTGTAGCATCAGCCACTCGGCGCATTACTGGACCCAGATCTGATTCAAGCTGTTGGATTTTATCCAGCAGCTGCTTTGCATAATTTTCCGCCATTTTCTTCTCAGCCTGCAAGACCTTGATGTTAGCTAGGGCCGAATTTAGGTCTCCTCTAAGTTCTTCCTTCTCTAGCAAAAGTTGTGCAACGGAGCCGAGAACATTTGTCACGTTTCTTGATACTTTGAGCTGCTGCTCTTTGGAGACTTTGGATGGTTTTTCAGCCAAAGCGTCCTGTAGGGCTTTTAGGGCGATTTGGGTACCGGATAATGTCTGGTGTCCTGATACATGACTAATATCAGGGTTGGTTTCGGCTTCAATCTCCTCAGCGTCTGAGTCCGATTCTTCAGATTGGGAGGTGTAAGGGGAAGCAATAATAGGGCTTTTAACAGAGTTCTTTTTTTTCCCCATAATTATTACACATATGTAATTTCAGTTCAATGTTAAAAAAGTATTTATCTTCAAAATAAAATTAGTTTCGATTTGTGATGAAAGTATTCAAAGTTCACAACACTTAACAACCAATTAGAGCCCGGAACAGTGAGCTCATAATCAAACGCAGCCAATGAACGCACTTGCTGCCGTAAACATCACTGTGGTACTTTTGTATGAGAAACAACTTTTATGGAAAATAAGTTTATTACTATAGAATATGCTTAAAATCGAAGAATTCACAAGAATAACACTTCCACAGGTTGAACGTTCGTTGTTTTTTACGATGAATAGTTTTTTTTCTTCCGGCGGATTTGTTTTAACTTGTATTTTTCTTGGTATAAATAACAGCTTGACAGAACACGACAAGTACGTACGGTAGGTAGGATTATTTTTGCTTTGCTATCCGAAACGTCGGCTAAAGAAGAAAATAGCGCAACACGGTATTACATCCCAAAAATAAATAACGAAAATGCCAATGCATATTTAAATTAGTATTTCAAATTAAAACTGTCAATTTATAGATCCGCCATTTTTTTTAAAACCTTAAATTCGCACAGGAGGCCCTGAGGAAAAATCCTTCGAGGTCTGTGTCATCTTTTGCCTGAGATATCTGGGAGTAAGTCCATCGTGGAGCAGGTGGATGAGTTTGTAATACGTTAACGAGAGCTGGGATGGCTGATAGAGATATTGAAAGAAAGGTAAATGCAGGTTACTCCATTAATGGAGGACTGAATGCCGTTGGCGCTAACATAAAACTGTCAAAAGAAGGAGTCCTGGTTCCTACCCTGATGTGAGGCATGGTACCGGCTCAGGGAGGAAAGTAAACTGAATGCTGTTGATATGACATCCCTGAGGCGGGTGTGCGGTAAAGTCATGTATGATCGTGTGAGAAATGTGGATATCTGCAAAGAATGTAAGGCTGATAAAAGCATAATGAGTAAGATTAAGAAAAGGACCCTCAGATGAAAGATGAAAGTATTGTGAGAAGAATGTATGACGCAAATGTGGATGGAAGAAGAAGTCGGGGACGCCCGAGGAAGACATGGCACGACCAAGTGAATAATAGAAGAGTATGTATGAATGTGAGTGAGGCAAAGAGTGTGTGCTAAGACCGAGTTGTTTGACGGTCCGTCCTCTCTGCCTATCGTTGAATTTTTAAGTGGAATTTCGAAAGGGTATTTTTTATTTGCGCTATCACTTAGTTATTTGCCTGCCAAATTCTCATTATAAACAGATCCATGTCAAAAAAGGAATATCAACATTTTAAAAGCTTTAATTGAAAAACTAACCTTTTGGGAGTCGTTTTCCAATTTCTATACAAATAAACAACTCGTAGTGTTGAGTCGAGTTAACACGTTGGGCTCTAAATACTATGATTGTGCGTGACGCGACCGAGACTTCCGCTATCTGCGGGGTTAAACTGTGCGCCGCATTTAACGATAGCGACTATATTCACGTAAAAGTAAAAGTATTGAGAAATCTACGACTCAACCGAAAATTTAACATCGTATTAATGCATCGCTTGCATACCATGAGAATGAAAGAAGCATACCATGAGAATGCAAGAAGCATACCATAAGAATGCAAGAAGCATATCATGAGAATGCAAGAAGCGTATCATGAGAATGCAAGAAGCATACCATGAGAATGCAAGAAGCATACCATGAGAATGCAAGAAGCATACCATGAGAATGGGAAGTTCGACCAAAAAAACTTAAAAACAAGAGAACCCAATGGCCGAGTTAGTTAAGGCGCGGTGTACCCGCTCAAAAAGAAGAAGATGGAAACATATGTAAATACGAATGTTAGAGAAAGCGCGCTAATATTAAAATGTTTAATAAAACACGACTCGTTTAAAATTGAGAAAAAAACACTGTGCATTTTTTTCACTCATATAATTTGTAAAATAACTGAAAAAAACGCTTTTATTTTCGGAGCTTATTTTAAATTTTTTCTATAAATGGAATTTCATATAATTGCCGTTTCGGCGTGGGGAATGTATAGATATAATCTTCAAGAATAAAATTATTTTTTTAAGAGCTTTAAAACTTACAGTATTTAAAGAAATTATGTAATAAATTAGTAGAAATGCGGGAAGCTGAGCCTTAAGACGTCAGTCCCAGAAAAACAAGAGATCTGTATCCTTATTATTTTTCTGTGTCTTGTTCTTTTTCATTGTATTATAATCTCTTGCAATGCAATAATTTCCTCTCACGCTAGATTTGATTCGAATGTAATTTATACAAAATTTTGTGGATTTAGCCTGTGTGAGAATGAGATAGAATAATCCGTCTCCTCTTTGTGCGGTGCTTCAAGCCTCCCCAATCTTGTCTACTTTAGTAGGTTTTCCTTGTACTGCGTGTGTACTGCACAATTGAAATTTTTTTTTACAATAGTTTCACACACCCTGTGGAAAAAATCTCTCAGGACCTATGTCATCTTTGCATACATGAAATATTATTTTTTATAAACAAATAATAAAATATAAGAAGAGGAAAGAAAAAAAATAACATATTTAGTGATAAATAAAACTAAAAACAAATACTAATACAAATAAAAATATAAAGATGGGGTCAATGTGTTCAGAAGTGACGGATGTGTGAATCCATCCCTCCCACTGCGTTGCAAGGCGATGGGTCGAGAGTGTCCAGCTGGAGTGGTCTAGGTTAGGTTTTCCTCAATCACTCTCTCCGGATCCGGTCCGCCACGCAGTAGATAGGAAAACGCAATCGCTACCAGGACCTAGGCAAACTTCTTGGGGTGATCTATGGCAGGGGTATTGGTTATCCAATAAATGGTTCTCGGGTGGCGGTACCCATACCCGCCTCCAAAATAACCTGACAATTTTTGAAACACTTTTACTAAGGCGGAAAACTTTGTTTGTGCTCAGATGGGTGACATATCCACTACCAGAGGAACTGAAATTTGCTAATTCAGCTACTAATGTTTTATTTCTCCCTAAAATCATCATTGACGACCTCCGTAGTCGAGGGTTACAGCTCTCGATTAGCAATCCGAAGATATCGGTTTCGAATCTCAGCGTGCGCAAGTAAATTTTATTTGATTGATTTGTGTTATTTCGCAATTTAATCATTAAAAATAATATATAGTATATTTGCGACACGTTCCAGAGTTGAAGATACTCTCAGTATCGCCCTGGTGTAAGACCACCATTCAGAATTATTGAAACGTTGCTTAAATCAATTTTGGAAGCGGGTATAGGTACCGTTGCCCCGGGAACCATGTATTGGATAATCAACATCTCTGCCATAGGTCTCTCCAAGTGATTCTATACGTTTGGTGACCTAGCAGGGGTGTCCGGGTTCATGGGATCTGGTTTGTCCAGGTCTTGGTGGCGGATGTATCTGCCCACCAACAGCGCGGCAGGCCAGATCGGAAGAGACTGGTTGAGGGGACTCTCTCGGAACATTGACTTGTTTTGCAGTTTAAAGGATGAATTCATACGTCCGTCACTCATGGACACACTGACCCTTAGATTCCTACCCATCCTTTATATTTTTTTCCATCCCAGAACATTCTCTCCTTTCTTCCCCTTTTTTTTTTTTTTTTTTTTTACAGTGAATACCGCACAAGAATCTCAACTGCTCCCGTCTGGAGCCAGTGAGACTACCCCAATTGGGGTATGTTGTGAGGCTGAAAGGTAGTGGGGAGGGGAAGGAGGTGGGGAAGAGGAAGGTTGGGAAGTACCTGGCTATTCAGATCTGGTCACAAAACACGGCTAAAGGCATTTTCAAGCAACGTTTCAATTCTGTGGTCTTACACCAGGGCGATACTGATACTATCTTCCACTCTGGAACGTGCCGCAAATATACTATATATTATTTTAAATGAACTAATTGTGAAATAACACAAATTAATCAAATAAAATTTATTTGCGCACGCCGGGTTCGAACCCGCGACCTCCGGATTGTGAGTCAAGAGTCTTAGCCATTGGACTACGGAGGTCGTCAAAAAAAGACCCTTCACACAGCATCCCCAAAGATGACAGGTCCTGAGAGGAATTATTTTCCTTATGGCCTCTCATGTGGAGCTAATGTAAAAAAAAGGCTTTAGCCGCGTTTGGTGACCAGAGCTGAATAACCAGGTACTTCCTCATCTTTCTCTTCCCTCCCCACTGCCTTCAGCCTCATAACATACCCCGATTGGGGATGCCATAGTCTCATTGGCTCCAGGCGGTTAGGAGCATTAAAATATAAATAAAATCATTATATTGGAAAATTTTGTTTGTGCATTGACGGATTTAGTACCCTAGCAGATAATTCAACCAATGACTTCTGATGTGTGATTGTGTGGATGCGGATATCGAAGGACCTTGTTTGTGTTTTGAAATATATGTATGTGAAAAACCACTGAACAGGTAGAAATAATGCACTTAAAGGAAAGGAAGGAAGGGACTAACTGTGGTAACTTGTGACACTATCTGCTATCTTGGCTGGGTTTATTCATGTACTTATAAATTTACGGTATACGGATTCAGTTTGAGGATGCAAGAAGCGGAATATTATAGATGTTCACGCGGCGAGTTGCAATTGACGAACTGATTGTTATGGTAACGCAGGTACATAGTTATGGGTAGGAAAGGAAAATTATAGGGATAGATAAGAAAGGAATATGTGAACAACACTACAGGCACAGATTCTATGATATATTTAGGTAAGTGTAGCTATGAATTGTGTAAACGCCCAACCAAATTCTATGTTAGAACCCGACGCGTTAGACCAATCGTCTACAAACACCGGATTTTTGTTGCGTAAGTGCTAGGGCGATATTGAGATAACATTTCACTGCCTTGGCCCTTTATTGAGCTCCCCCGCTTAATGATAAAACCCTTTAAGCAATAAAAATGTTTTAAATGGATTTTCAAATACCATTTAAAACCATTTCTGATAACGACCAAATCAGCTTTTATTGGAGACCAATATACGTTGTCCAAAATTAAAATACAAATGTATTTTAAATATGTAATTTATTACCCGTATTAAAATAAACGAGATATTTTTTAATGGTATACTCGTATAGTATATGAAGATTTTTTTTTAATGGTCACGTGCTATTGGTAAGCTTTTTTATGTGAATAAATACTGGACAACAGTATGAAAATACAGTCCATGATAGCTTTTTGTTTGACAAGCCTCTAAAGGGCTCCCAAACTCTTTGAGGCATAGAATGGACGGTTACCTCGAGAGTGTTTTCTCTTGGGGTAAAAATAATCTCTGAATTTAATGTTTCAAAGACTCAATCATGTCTGATTACGTCTAAAAGGGATCGAAATGAAAATCTAGTCTCATTCAACGGAAGCAATCTTCCGAATAGGTCCTCCATTGATATGCTTGGTGTAACTCTAAGTGACCAGCTCAGTATGGGGGCTCCACCGAACCCAGAGTTAAGTTAGCCTCTCAAAAACTGGCCGTACTGTACATGGCCCGCAGATACTTTAAAAATACACAACTGCTAACCTTGTACAAATCACAAGTGCGCCACATGGTTGAATTTGGCAGCCACCTCTAGTCTGGAGCCCTAAAATACCTGAAAAAACCTCGATTCTGTGCAGAAACGGATTGTAATCTTTAGAGCATAGGCGTCGTTCTTGTGCTCAACAGCTTGGCTATGGAACGATTTGCCGGCCTTTGTGATTCCTCCTTCCTACAACATGGGTTTCTTCAAGACTTATTCCTTCCAGTCCTCAGTCGAGAGAGTCCGGCTGGAGAGGTCTAGATTATCTCTATCTCAAACAGTCTCTCCCGATCCCGTCCACCACGCGGTACGGTGAGCAAACGCATTCAAGACAAGACAAACCTTGACCTAAGAACCTGGGCACCCCTGCTAAAGCACCAAGTAAACCTAAACCTACACCTGCGCTTCCGTTTGGAGCCAGTAAGACTATGGCATCCCCAATTTATGTTGAGAGTCTGAAGATGGTGTGGAGGGGATAGAGACGGGGAAGAGGAAGATGGAGAAGTACCTGGCTTAAGATCAGATCATTTCAAGCAACGTTTCAATTCTGAATGGTGGTCTTACACTTTTTTTAATGTTGGTCTTACTTCTTCTTCTTTATGTGCCTTATCAGGTCCCCCCGACGTTGGCGATCACTCTTGAAAAGGTCTCTCTGTCTTGCGCTGCCCGGAATAGCTCCTCCACACTTCTAATGCCGGTCCACTCTCGTATGTTTCGCAGCCAAGACATTTGTCTCCTACCAGGCCCTCGGCGACCCTCTATCTTGCCTTTCAATATTAAATGGAGCAAGTGATACTTCTCCCCTCGAAGTATATGACCCAGATATGAAATTTTCTTGATTTTAATTAATGTAAGCAGTTCCCTATCTGCTCTAGCCCGCCTGAGAATTTCTATGTTGGTGATCATGTCGGTCCATGGGACCTTGAGCATTCTCCGGTGAAGCCACATTTCGGAAGCCTCTAACCTGTTCATGGTATTTATTTTCAAGTTGGTCTTACACTTTTGGTTATTAGACATTTCCTGGATGTGGTATTTTTGTATTAGAGGTATCTACATTATTTTCCCTCAGAACCAGATGTCACCTTAGAGATGCTGTGGGAAGGGTATTTTTAAGGAAGTGAAGAATAGGATGTTCTCGGAAGAAAAAGGTATAAGGGGTGGGTAGGAATCTGGGGGTCAGTTTGTCCAGGAGAGACGAACATATGAATCCACCCCCCATCTGTGGTGTAAGGCGAAGGATCAAGAGAGTGTGGCTGGAAAGGTCATAAGGCCTCCCTCAACCAGTCTCTCTCGATCCGCAGGGGGCAGACGCATTCGTCACCAAGACCTAGATAAACCTCACCCCATTAACCCAGACACCCCTGCTAAGTCACTAAACGTAGCGAATAAATCATTTATTAGACAACCAACACCTCTGGCATAGGTTGACCAATGCCAGAGGTGTTGGTTATCTAATAAATGCTTCCCGGATACCCTACCGACTCCTCATGTACCCCAAATAGCTTTACCCCAATGTGCAAAAAATTTCTGTGGAAAATGTATTTTGGCGCATCAAAGTATTTGAGTTCCTCGTATAAACTCATCTGAAATCGTTTCCTCACCAAAACTAGTTCAAAATATCTTTGGAAACTTTGTAGGCAAACTTTTGGCCGAAGAAATTTTAGTTACTTTGCGTCAAAATTATACAATGCGCTTCCACTGGCCATTAAGAGGGTTTAAGTAGAGAAAACCAGAAATATGTCATTTTTTAATCAGATTTTAGACGTATCGACTCTTTTCCACAAATAATTATAAATTGATTTCGAAAGATTATTATTTTATCTAGTAAACGTATGTTTTTAATTTTGTGAAAAAATGTTTATTTTTAGTATAATAAGGTTATACCATAGGTCGTTGGCAGATTTGTTAAATTTTCCAAAAAGATTTTGTATTATACAACACCCATTTAAAATCATATAACCATGCAGTAAAATAAATCAATACATTATCTGGTAAACGCATGTTTCACAATTTAAATTTTAGTTTAATAAAATCATTTAAAAATATATACGTACATGTGTTTCTTCACGAAAATTGGTCCGTTTGTGTATTTATTTTGTCCACTTACAAACTGATGTAGTTCAGATTTTTTAACATTTTTATTTTGCTTAAAAATCATTGAAAAATCATAAATACTTGTGATCAAAAAATAATAACAAAAAGTACATAATTTTAATAGTTTTATCATTACACCTTTCAGCATTTTTGGATGTAGGTATAAATTAAAGTAAATTTGGAACGAAATAAAATCGATATTGAGTGATATTTTTAAAAAGCTGGTACGGAGAATCATTAATTTTTCTCATTGGAACCGCTCTGTACGATCGTAAGAACATCTTTCGATGAAATATGGATTTTTGGCCGATGGCTGGTTAAACGCCCCTAAACAAAACACAATGTAACTTAAATACACATCTGACACCAAGTCCTGGATTTCAAGCCAAAACAGATCAAACTTCATAGATATATACAAAACGAACTTATAAGTATATATTTATTCAATGGTAGGTACGATGATGATTGTTTATTACTTTTAATGGAATAGAAATTATTTGTATTTTTACTATATGTGTTATTGTTTTATATTATAAACTGTTCATGTTTTTACAACGCAGGTTTTCCTAGTGAGACAGGCATAAGACATATTAAATTGTAAGCCTAGAATAAATAAATATGATTAAATTAATTTTAAAAAAACGAGTGTGCTTTAGACCACACGACTGAAGTAAAACTTCACTAACTTAAACCATCCATTAACAATATAACAATAACAGGAATAAAAATATCCCCATCCCCTCAACATCCCCATCAACTCAACTCAACTCAACTCATAACAACTCATAACAGCTCATAACAACTCATAACAACGCATAACAACTCATTACAACTCATAACAACTCATAACAACTAATAACAACTCATAACAACTCTAACTTAACTTAACTCAACTCAACTCAACTTAACTTAACTTAACTTAACTCATGTCGATTAGCGTTTCACTTTTATTATAGCGTTTCATATAGATTAGCGTTACACATTCATTATAGCGTTTCATATAGATTAGCGTTACTTATTTTATTTTTATTTTATTTTATTTATTTATTTTATTAACATATGTTTTCGTAACATTTCATATTCGTAAAGAAGTTTTACTTCAATTAGAGTTCGCATATGGTACTTTTTCGTAACATATTCATCATTTTACCCCTAAGTGTCGAGCGTGCGTAAAGAAGTTTTACTTCAAAAGACAGTATGCCATATTTTTCTGACCTAGTTTGTCCCCTAGTGAAAATAGTACAGGGCCCATATGGGTGCCTTGAAACAAACGCGAAGCCCCAACAGATTGAAAATCGTGACTACGCATATCAAATGAGAATCAAAGATCATGATGGGTATGTACATAAAATCATCTCTCAACTCGAGTGTAAAGCCCTCATTCACAAAGGAATCAAAACTTCGGGGGCGGACATCGATCAACAAAGTCTACATATGGAGTGTGGAAGTTAAAAATAACACCAAAATTAAAATTATTGGTTTAAAAAATTGGGTTATAAAAATCAATCATAAAAATAAATGAGAGGATGTACCGCCGAATAATAAAAATATAAAGCATATTCATTCAAATGCGTGAAGGACAAAACTACTATGATTCGGGAGGCGGGTATGGGTACCGCCGCCCCAAGAACAATTTATTGGATAACCAACATCTCTGCCATAGGTCACTTCAAGATGTTCGCTGCGTTTGGTGACATACCAGGGGTGCCAGGTTTCGTGGGGTAGGTTTCACTAGATCTTGGCGTTTGCCCATCTACTGCGTAGCGGGCCGGATCGGGAGAGAGGTTGAGGGAGACCTTACCTAGTCCTTTCCAGTCGGACCCTCTTGACCCATCGTCCATATAAATCCATCAGACCACCTGATTCCTACCCACTCTTCATACCCTTTTCCTTCCCAAAACTTCCTCTACTTCATTTCCTTATAAAAACCCTCCACACAGCATCCCCAAATATAAAATAGGCCCTGAGGGATTTTGTTTCTCAGGGTTTCCGCGTGAGGGGAAAGGGATATGGTGGAGAAGGGGAGGCGGAAGGAGAACGGGACGTATGGGAAAAGATACGCAGGGAGAAACAATTTCTTTATTAGTGGCATTGCAACGCATGCCGGGAACTCGCTAGTAGTGTATATACCTCAGGAACTTATGATGAATTATTATTATTGTCTTATCATAAATCTATTATAAATTGGTGTGAATCTATTTTGTATACTCCCCCAGATAAATAAAAATCGATTGTTTCGATTTAAATCGAACGACCTAGAGTAGGCGGAGATGTGAGTCCCTTTCTCACATTTATTCATGTTCAATTATTTTATTCTCACCAGATCAACACCCCATTATTTTTTTTTGACATGTACCTGTTACTACATGGTGTTCATAAACTCGTGGTATGTAATATGCATCAATTATTATTAGTATTATTATATAATTAAATTTAAAAAAATATTAAATTTATTTAAAAAAAAACCAACACAGAATTCCCTACGACCTACGATGGCATAGGCGCTGGGGAAAATTATTTTCCTCAGGACCTCCTGTGACGAGCTAATGTATAAAAAATAACCATAGTTTGAAAGTCAATGGCTTTGAAAGCCAATTGTAAAAAAAAGACAAAATTTAAAAAAAATCTAAAATGCCTGCAGAAGTAAATACCTAATAATATCTATCATTAAATTAAAAAAATAAATAAATGGAGTTCTACAAATTAAACACAAAACCAGTGTTCGGTTTTGATATTCATAAGCCCCAGAGATTTCCCGACCTTACTCCTCAATACAATAGAATGATAGGTCAGTGGCTGAGTTGGCATTGCGTTTGGGTCCCACCTAGGTATCCCGTGTTCGATTCCTTGACTGGCTAAGTCCTCCATCACGACCCAAGCAACATTTTCTGCTCTTATTTGCAACTCAGGAATGTTTGTCTTTTTTAAAAAAAAAAGTCAATCGATCATTGACCATTTATAGTGATATCGGTGTTATATTATGAAAACACAAAATATTCGTTTACTTCCCACTTCACACTCTAAATAGGGAACCTTTTCTGCTAGCACTGACGCCAGTCAAGCATATTAACTACTCTGCCATCAGCCGCCTAATATCATTAAAATCCAAATACCGTCTCGCATGGTGTTCCCGAAGGATTCCATTTGGGTACTAATCTAAACCGAATAAAACCAATTTAAAAACATGTAAATCATTGGGCGTGTTAAAATCGAAACTACTCTTTCAGCGACCTTATTAAAAATATGGCTTTTTTATTTACCGTATTAATTCATCGAATCTCATTCTCAACAAATTATTTTTTATTATCTCTTCAACTCAACGAGAAATTGAACAAAATTTGAATTTGAGGGGCGGGTATGGTTACCACCGCTCCGGGAACCAGTTATTGTACTGTAGGTTACTCCAAATACTTTGGTGACTTGGCAGGGATGCCCGGGTTCTTGTGGTGAGGTTTGTCTAGGTCTGGCTGCACACACGATTGCCCACCTACTGCGTGGCGGAAGAGACTGGTTGATGGAGACATTTCACTTTTTCAGTCGGAATCTTTCATTGGATGGATTCATTCGTCCGGACACATTGACCCTAGATTCCTGCCCTTCATCACACCCTTTTCCTTCCCAGATCTTTTTCTTCTTCCTTTTCCTAAAAAAATGCTTTTCTGAGGGCCTCCTGTTTGGAGCCAATGTGAAAAAAATCTCCATTTAAAAAAAATTGTAATCTTACAATATTTAAGATTGAATCGAAGCGTTAAATTCAAAAATAGTTTTGCTTAAAATAAATACGTTTTTCCATCGATTTATGTGTAACAATTTCTAATTTGTTTTCGATAAATACCTTACAACCGGTTCCATGACAAAAATAAAGTTGGTTGTTTTCAGTTGGAAAAATGTAATAATAAGTAATTGTCGAATGAAACACTAGTATATATTGAATTATCTGGCGGGTATTAGATAAGCCGCCATAGCTCAGTGGTCAGAGCTGCTGACCGGCAATCAGAAGGTCACGGGTTCAATTCCTGTTGGCGGCCAGTATCTTTTCTCGGAAGATTTTTTCAATGTAGATGAGTGTTTCAGGCTGACAATTATTGATTATAATATTTGGTTCCATGACAGTTGATCCGCCGACATTTGGGCCCCCGGCATACAATATGCAGTCGGTTAAGGGAAAATACGAAAATAACTAATAACGAACTATAAAACATTTTCATTCAAACGAATCAAGGAAAAATCTACTTCTATATATACTGTGTATACCAGCGAATAAGTACAAAAAATCGACACTGTATATAAATACGTTTGATATTCATACCAACTTATTTTTAAAGATATTTTTGAAGTCGATTTTACGTTTGAAATTTGTAAATAATGAATTTAAAATTATAATTTTATGGTAAAAACCTTTCCTGGGGGGCCAATTGTCGGCGGATCAACTGTCGGGTAACTCTAGAATAAAGAAGAACTAAAAAATGCGGTGTAAGAAATACGAACACAAAAAATGACTAAGGAATAACACAAAAAAGATTAAAGAAGAAAACAAAAAGTAACTAAAGAAGAACACAAAAAATGAGCAGAGAAGAACACAAAAATGACTAAAGAAGAACACAAAAAATGACTAGAGAGGAACACAAAAATGACTCAAAAAGAACACAAAAAATTCCTAGAAAAAAACACAAAAAAATACTAAAGAAGAACACAAAAAATAACTAGAGAAGAACACAAAAAATGCTTAAATAAGAACACAAAAATGGCGTGTTTTGTGATCCAAAAGTCTGACGATTCTTAAATTTTAAATACTTAATTTCGGTCTCTCGGTACAAATTATTCATATTCGAATGGAACGGCATTATTTCTCTTCCTTAAACCGAATGGCGAACGTTGGGTAGTGTAAGAGAGACAGAGTACGTAATGTTGATAGGCTGTTTTGATCGAATGTTCAAAAGGTACTATGTCGGTGGCAACGGCGGTTTTCATTCAAATCTACATGGAAGGCATCTCTATTTGAAACCTGGTTGCTTAAACTATTCTAAATTTGGTTTTCTTTGTTTTAAAATTTTTTTGAGAAAAATATGTCCTTACTGGGGTACCCCGTTCTAAGTTCACATTGTACATGTTTTCGTGTTTGAAATAATGGTCGACTTTCACCAGGGCGATACTGAGAGAGACAGTCTCCGTGGAAGACAGGTAAGGCTCTCGCCTAGCGATCCGGAGATCGCGGATTCGAATCCCAGCGTGCAAAAAAATATCTTTTTGATTGATTCGTGCTTTCACAAGGTTATATCGATGTTTTTTATTCCACATTTTTTCCTCTAAAACAGGATCGATTTTTAAGATTTTTTACCAACAAGAAAATATTTAATTTTATTATGTATGTACCTTTTGCTTTTTAAAAATACATTGTTTAGTTTATACACTGAAACTGAACGTCTGTTGATGGCTGTCAAAGCAAGCAATTTTAACGATCTTTGGAGGATCCTAACTCATACGAGGGTAAGCTGAAAAGTACAGCGCGAACAAATTGAACTTCAGTCGTTGCATTCATCCAGTGTATTTTGAGAAGCGGAAGTATGGAGACGTGTTTTGGTGTTATGTCAACGCAAGGTAAATAGCGTGCATGAATGAAATTAATGAATTTACTTAAGGTACTAAGTAAGAAAGAATTATATAATAATTTTAAATTTGTACCTGTGTTAGGTACCACATTTATTTATTGTTATTATAATATACAACAATGAATGTTTGTAATGTATGGTGGCATATTTATGCATAGGTGGCATGCGAGCTGTTTGAAAACTGAATGTACTAGGACTGAATATATGGAACGCGGCAGGGGGATCGGCCCGACAGGGGAGGCGGAAGAAACAATTTCTTTATAAGTGGCATTGCAACGCATGCCGGTAAATCGCTAGTCCTTTATAAAACTAACCAATGACGACGCGTGACTTCAATAATATAAATCACCTTTTATATTTCAATGGCTTTACTTCCGTTTTTCTTTGAAAGAATTTTTACTTGTTAAAATCAATAGAATTCTTAAACCCATACAAATGGACTACAAGAAGATATAATTCGTTTGGCTTATGAACAAATCCATGAATTATATGCGCGCACATTTTGACTCTGTATACAGTCACATCTGTAACTGGCGACCTACAATATGTGTGTATTTATTACAAAGAGTCTAGTATACAACATTTTTCTATGGTAATATTTTTAAGTCTCGGGCATATGGGAAAAATGATAAAGGGACAAAAAAAACGAGTGTGCCTTAGCTAACCGGAGGCGTCTACTAATATCTATGGGAAGTGAGGACGAATATCTACAGCTCAAATTGCTGATTAATATCTATGGAACAGGTGATGTCGACGAATATCTACAGCACTGGAAGAGGTTGGGTTGGGTTAGATTAGTTTAGTTTAGGTTAGGTTAGGTTAGGTTAGGTTAGATTAGGTGCTCAGCTGCCCTCTGTAGATATAAGTCCCACCTACGCTCCATAGATATTCGTCACCACTGGGACCGTCATAGATATTTATCCGACCTTAGCTCTGTAGATATTAGTCTTCACTCTGAAGTTCATAGATATTTGTCCAACATATGAGCTGTAGATATTCGTCCGACATATACCTGGAGTCCTTTAGACCACACGACTGAATTAAAACTTCACTAACTTATAAAATAACATATGACATTGAGGTGACATATGACCATGGGGTGACCTACAACCATGGGGTGACTTACGAACTTGGGGTGATCTATGACCTTGGGGTGACCTACGATCTTGAGGTGACCTACGACCTTGGGGTGACCTGCGACCTTGGGGTGACCTACGACTGTGGGGTGACCTATGGCATGGTTATTCAACAAATGATTCCTTGTGCTCGCACCTCTCTATAACACTTTTCGTAACGCATTCACCAGCTTACTCCCCAAGTCAAGCGTGCGTAAAGGCCCGACCGTTCGCCCCGCCCGATCACCGTTCGCATCAATTACCGTTCGCATCACACTTTTCGTAACATCACCACTTTTCGTAACGCATTCACCAGCTTATCCCCCAAGTCGAGCGTGCGTAAAGAAGTTTTACTTCAAAAAAACACATGATTTTAAACAAATTATTGAAATAATTTTATTGAAGTGAAACTTTCTTTAGTACCGTTGTGATTTGAAGCTCGATGATCACTAAAAAGAGGCCAACACATACATCTTAAGGATTTAGCCTGGAAGAGAATGATATATTATAATTGGTCTCCTCTTTATGCGATGATTCGTAGTCTTCCCACTCTTCTACCCGTGTGAATAACATATTCTTTTAAAAAAAAAAAAAAAAAAATTTGGGAGCCACCTGACTTTGATCAGTCTGTGGCTGAGTTGGCATAGCGTTTGGGTCCCACCCAGGCGTTGCTTGTTTGATGCCTCGGTTGGGTAAGTCCTCCATTATTAGATTTTCAAATATTGTTGGATTATTCGTAACCCGGGAATGATTTAATTGTCTTTCTTTTAAAAAATAAAATCTTATTCTACTATTCTCAAAATACTTGATAAACATGCTTGACTGCTTGATTCTTTGCAAAGGAGAGCGGTCCGTTTGATTGACAATCTGTGGATAAGCCGCCGCTACCCTATTTCTACCGATTTTTTTACATATCTCCCTTAAACAAGGTTTTTAAGCTCCTAAAAAATATATGTTATTTTTGAAGATAATATCTAGACGTGTTCCACGCCGAAACGCAAATTATATGAAATTCTCTCAATAGAAAAAAATCCGAAAATTATTATAAACTCGTTCATTTCACTTATTTTAGAAGTTAAATGAATTTATGAAAAAAATCAGTGTGTTTTAAATGCTATTTTAGATGTTCCCCACGAGATTTTCGCTCTATTTTAAACGATTTTTTTTTTATTATAATGAATATGTGTTATAAACATCGGTACTATCTAATTAGGATTTGGCTTAGGTGCTAACAGTATTGACACAGATCACTGGGGAAGAAGGTTCAATCCCCAGTCAAACCTTTTTTTTATTTTAAAAGACGTTTGAAAATGTAAGATACATGGTAAAAAAAAACTTTGTTTTTAACACTTCGATTTTTTATTTACTGAATGCGAACCATTTTAGTTTAGTGGTTTTATAAATTAAAAAATAAGTACGTCTTTAAATAATTAAATTTTTCTTGACTTTAGAGGCAACCTTCACAATTATTTGGTTAATCAGAAAAAAATCCATTATAATTTTTTTTTAAATGAGAATACCGTACTAGAACCCCAACCTTCTGGAAACGGTGAGACTTCGACATCCCCAATTGAGGTTTGTTATGAGGCTGAAGGTAACGGGGAGGGGAAGGGGATGGGGAAGTACCTGGTTATTCAGATAATATACTATGTAAATATAATGCAATACAAAAAAAAAGATTTTTGGCCTCTAATTTCAATTATCGTTTGAAGAAAAATTTGTCGAATACAAATTAAAATTTGGAACTTTTGTGCTACGAGTATATTCACACCACGGACGTACAAAATACCTGGACTTGCCCTAAGCGATAAAAGGCGTATTATTTCCCCCTCCCATTGGAACCATTTTTCTGAACCGGCTGGGCTTGCGAGAGCCACGCGTCAATCTAAAAAATGTGACGTCATCATTCGTGTCCGGACCAGTGTCGAGCTCTCATCGTAAATAACACGGTAAAAATGGTGGCTTGTGCTATAAATACGTGTAAACATAGAAGAGAAAAAGAGAATAAACCCAATTGTGGTATTACATTCCATAAGCAAGCATTATTTTACACTATTTTAAGCCAATTCAGATCACATAATATGATCATTTTTGTAACATACACTGTCACTCGAGATACATGGCGTGTGCCCGTCCCTGTTTACTGGGGTAAGTAAATTATGAAACATTTATAAAAGTGTCTTCACTTAATACAGCAACAAAATATTGAACTCGACCTTATTGGCGACCTTACTTTGACGTATTTGAACTTCAAATTTGTTCATTGCGTGGCGAGCAATTTGCGCTCCCATGTAAAAAGGTCTATTCATTCAAAAGCAGAGTTTACTTTTAAGAACTAAATGATGATTTTATAGTGCGAGATGCCTATATACTGTCAGATTGAGTTTTGGCGAATCACGTATCACCAAAGCCATCTTCCTGCCCTTCGTCCCGCTGTAGTTGGCTTCTACCCCGCACCTTTATGTTCTGGTCTATCAATATTCATATGTCTGTGATTCACACTTTTTTTAAAATATGCGAAATTAAAAAAAAAAAATTCGTCAAAATTTTTATCATCACTATCAATATTCCCCTAAGTTTTTGTACATAAAATGATAATCCGAATTAATTTCAGCGCTTTCATGCCTCTCTCGCTCTAATCCTCCCTCTGTCTCTCTCTACTCTGTCATACACCATGGGACATAACGCAGCCTCACCGCTCTACAGGCCCGGAATAGTCCGACCTATTCCGGGCAATCTTTCTTTTTTTGTGTGTATGCCAGTGAAGAATTTTTTTTTCATTAGCTTTACTCAGGGGAGCCTGAGGAAAATATTTTTGCTCTAGGCCTATGCTCTTTCGGGATGCTGTGTGGATGGGTTTTTTTGGGGTGACTTTTTACTTGTTTAAGTCATTCCTTGGGGAGGAATGTTAAATACTCAGTCAAACGAAAATAAAAAGAAAAAAGATCGATTAAAGTAAAAAAATATTTTTTATTGTTCTCGAGCATATTTCTTATTATTTTATCTATGTATATATAAATCTCGTGTCATGGTGTTTGTGGTCACCCTCCTCCGAAACGGCTTGACCGATTTTTATGGATTTTTTTATGTAGATATATTTGGTTGGTATGATAATACGTCGTAAAGTATGTTTCATACCTCTAGGTGATTACAGTGTGCCTATCCTTTATTTATATGACAGAACAACGTTCGCCGGGTCAGCTAGATATACAAAATGAAATATTTCTGAACTTATCCGAAAACTAAGAACTGTTTTTGAAAGATAATGAATGACGCTTTCAAATTTTATAATTCGGAATAAACATATAATTTTTTAAATACAAAAATTTTAAATGCAAACATTAATTTTTTTAAAATAGCTTATTTTACATTTTTTCTAACTAAAATTACTAATATAAAAAAAAACATTCACGAGACAAATTAATGTATTATAAACGTATGTCAACTCACTTTTTTGTTATTTCATGTAAATAAATAAATAATAAAAAATTTCATAATTTGTTTTCAAATTGCAGTTGGAAATTTTGGATTCATAAAGGTGTACATTCCAATTAGTTTGCAGTTAACTTCTAGATGTGAATATAAAGCAAGGTGTTTTCTCTTTCTAACACCGTTTAGATCATATTTCTTACATGATAGTTATGGAGACACAATGATTTCTATGAGACTGTAACCGGGGAGGAGGTTGCAACAATATACATAGTAGATTACTTTGAGCAAGTTTGACTCGCATGGCAGATGTAAGGTACCTATAGGTTATAGATTTTGGAAGAAAAGAAGGAATTAGAAATACAAAAGTATATTAAGCTAAAATGACATACTGAAAACTAAGGCTGTCTGACAAGGGCTTGCTTAGTTTAAGCCGCCGCTACCCGAATTTCTACCAATTTCTTACATACCTAATTTTTAAACACCATTTCTTCTCCCTTTAAGTTTTAAACCTCTTAAAAATATATGTTATTCTTGAAGATAATATCTAGACATTTCCCGCGCCGAAATGCAAATTACATAAAATTCCCTCGATAGAAAAAAATCGCAAAATATGCTCCAAAAATTATTATAAACACGTTTGTTTCAGTTATTTTACAAGTTATATGTATGTATGGAAAAAATTCACAGTGTTGCTGTTTACGACAACCCACGCGAGATTTTTGCTCTATTTTAAACGAGTCGTGTTTTATTAAACATTTTCACAATTTTCGCATCGATTTTAGCGCTTTAAATATTTGCGCGTTCCTCTAACATTCGCAATTTCATATCTCTCCATCTTCCCGGTTGCGGAGCCTTAAATCTGAGCTGGCACTTAGAGTTACACCAAGCATATCAGTGGAGGGCCTGTTCGGAAGATTGCTTCCGTTGAAGTACCTAGACTAGATTTTCATTTCGATCCCTTTTAGACGTAAGACATGAATGGGTTTTTGATACATTAAATTCAATGAGATTATTTTTACCCCAAGAGAAAACACTCTCGAGGTGACCGCCATTTCTTTGCTTCAAAGCCCTCGAAGTTGTTCTGAAAAATGCACAAATTAGCCTGAAGGATTAATTTCAGCTTAGCGGCCGCTCAGTTACTACGGTAGGCTGAAAAGACATAAAAAAAGTTTTTTATGCCTTATGTCATTCCCGTCTTGAGTACGAAATTCTAGTATGGGGATCTGCTACAGCCAATCATATTAACCACTTAGATATTGCTCAGAAGAGCATTATAAAAACCATACTAAAACTACCCATCAGAACCCCCTCAAAAGATATTTTTAAGTGTTTTGACGTTCTTAATTTAAAACAAACATATGCCAAGAATATTCTTATACATCATTTTAAAAACAGAAAATCTCCTAATGAAACTCGGATACATGACACAAGAGCCTCAAAAAAGGATATACGAGATGTTCCAAAATTCAAGACAAGTTTTGGCCAAAGAAACCACATATATCTTGCAACTAAACTATACAACATCCTTCCTCCAAGTCTGAAAAAGATAGAAAAGATAAATAAGTTTAAGGAAAAAATCAAAACATGGGTGAAAGAAATTAATGCAGACATACTAGAGAATGTATTAAAAACATCATAGAAACTAAATAACGGAAAATCAAAGAAATCTACCAGTCCGCCTCAGCACAGGACCACCTAGTGAGGAGGACTAAGAACAAACGGATTAAATATTTATATATATCATCATATCTTGTAATTGTCATCAAACCTGTAAATAAATAGTCACTAATAAAAAAAAAAAAAAAAAAAAAAAAAGTAATTGACACATGCTTTTAAAACACGAACAAAAACAAACAGCAGTACAGTAAAAGTACAATTCTTAAGCTTCAAAATCATATATTTATTTTTCAACATAGTCACCGTTAAGGCTAACGCGTTTCTCCTAACGTGTAACAAGTTTTTTCATGACGTAACTGAAAAATTCTTTGAGACATTTCTCGAGTGTAGGACTTGACAGTTGCTTTCACCTCATAGTCCGAGGTGTAATGATTACCCTTAAAGTGTCTCTTGAGTAGAGGAAAAAAATAAAAATCGCAAGGAGAAAGATCGGGGGAGTGAGAAGGGCGTGGAATCAGTTCAAACTTCAGATTTTGCAGAGGCTCTAATCGACGCTGTTTGTTCTCGTCTATGAAACGGCGTGGTACCCATCGTCTACAGATTTTACGGTATCCTGATTAATCAGCAATGAAGCCGACACGTTCCTTTCATATTCCGAAATGGTTTGTGGTAGGCTTTTGAGTGATTCGCTGGTCATTTTGATTCAAATCGTGGACGAGTTTGGATTGTCTGTATCAATGATTGGACGTTAGCTGCGTGTTTCATCAACAATTATTGCTTTTCCAGGCTCACAATCATGAAATTTTATTACCCATAGATTTACAGTAGACCTATCAACAGCATCGTCGTCATAATCATCCTTTAAACGACGATGCGATGAATCTCAGTAGGAGTCACCTTTTCAGTAGTTAAAAATTCGATAACAGCACGCTATTTACCTTGCGTTGACATAACACTGAAACAAGTCTCCAAACTTCCGCTTCTCAAAATACACTGGATGAATTCAACAACCTCAAACTTGCGCATACACATAGAGGAGGAATATCACTTCCATATTCCACCTGGCGTGCTTCTGAAGGTCATTTTGTTCGCACTGTACAAGCATGTGAGCATTAATTTTTAGCCTACCCTCGTATATTTGTGACAGTGAGACCAGTGCGCCTCTGTCTGCCCAGTTCGGGAACGTGTTAAGAATTAGGCGTCAAGGATTAAGCACGTAAAGAATGACGGTGGGGCAATGGGGGGGCGATCGTGACGTTGGTGACTTATTATTTACAGAGCCATTTTATTTGTTTGTTTGTACACTGTACTATAGTGTACAGTGGACCTACTATTATTTTTTTAAGTAAAAACTTCTTTAGCACCGTGGTGATTTGAAACTTGATGAAATGAAAAATAGCGACAAACACATACATTTATAGGACGACCGGCGTAGTCCAGCGGTAAGGCTCTTGACTCGCACACCGAAGGTCGCGGGATCGAATCTTTTCGAAATTTTATTTGATTATTTTTTGTTATTTCACAATTTATTCATTAAAAATAATATATAATATATTTGCGGCACGTTCCAGAATGGAAGATATTCTCAGTATCGCCCTGGTGTAAGACCACCATTCAGAATTGAAACGTTGCTTGAAATTGCTTTAGTCGTGTTTGGTGACCAGATTTGAATAGCCAGGTACTTCACCACCTTCCTCTTCCCTATCTCCTTCCCCTCCCCACTACCTTCGGCCTCACAACATTGGGGTTGCCATAGTCTCGCTGGCTTCAGACGGGAACAATTGGGAGTCTTGTGCGGTACTCATATAAAAAAATATTAAAAAATCACCCCGACAAATAACGAGATAGTATAATCGGTTTCCTCTTTGTTCGGTGCTTCGTAGCATCCCCACTCTTGTCTACTTTAGTTTTCTGAAGGATTCACTTCTACCGCATGTGAATTGCACAACCTATTTTTTTTTGCTTTTGCTCCAACCAGGAGGTTTTGAGGAATATTATTTCCGTCAGGACCTGCGCCTTTTTTGGTGTTGTTGTGGGGAGGGTTTTTTTTTATAGAAATGAAGGAGAGGAAGTTCTGGGAAGGTAAAATGAATAAGAAATCTGGGGGTCAGTGTGTCCAGGATTGACGGAATCAATCCATTCCTACCACTGTGGTGCAAGGTCAAAGAAGTCCCTCAACCGACGTCTCCCTATCCGGCAGGCCATGCAGAAGATGGGCGGACGCATGCGCCGCCTAGACCAGGAAAAACCTAACCCCATGAACCCGGGCACCCCTGCTAAGACACGAAGCGTTTTAGGTGATGGCAGAGGTGTTAGTTATCCAATAAATAGTTCCCGGGGCGGTACTTAGAGATATCCAGTTCCCAAATTGAAAATAAAATTTGACACCATAAAGCTAAAACTCGGCAGATATACTCGTTGTCGATGACAATGCATTCTGTCAAATTTTGGCTGCAATCAAGCACACACATTTGGAAATACACGTATTTCTCTGAAATTCAGTGACATTTCTCCCGGGAATATATATTCTTTGGGGGTGCTGTGTGAAGGGTCATTTTAAGGATGTTTAAATGCCCCTTTTTTTAAATATAAATACCGAACAAGAGTCCCAACTGCTCCCGTCTGAAGCCAGTGAGACTATGGCATCCCCAATTGGGGTATGTTGTGAGGTGAGGGTAGTGGGGAGGGGAAGGAGATAGGGAAGAGGAAGGTGGGGAAGTACCTGGCTATTCAGATCTGGTCACCAAACACGGCTAATGCCATTTCAAGAAACGTTTCAATTCTGAATGGATTCTACTATCTTGAGTTGTCGTGAAACCGTAAATATACTAAACAGGGGGTAACAGCAATTATCCGAAGGATTTTAACCAGCGGTTCCAGATTACGTTTAGAGTAAAAAACTTAGATGTGTTTTGCAGTTAAATCAATTAAAAACAAACAAAAAAATATGTTATTATAAAATATGTAGGTCACGGGTTCAATTCCCGTTGGCGGCCAGTATCTTTTCTCGGAAGATTTTTTCAATGTAGATGAGTGTTTCAGGCTGATAATTATTGATTATAATATTTGTAAAAAAATATGTATCTATCACACGTCAACACTGCTACTCGCTCTCCCTCCTCTCTTACTGTGTTGCTAGAACGAGACGGAGTGCGCACCACGTGACCCATGCTGGTTGAACCCTACAGTTTCAATTGGCAGCAAAATGACTGCATTTTTTACTTCAAATATGCTTAGAAATTTCTGATTTTAATCCTTTGGGTACGGGCTGTTATTACACCCTGTTAATTACCTATAATTAATAAGTAAATTGCAAGAGATTTCCAGAGAAGTACGATATTTTGTATCTTATAATGCAGGGAAAGATTGGTTTGGTCGGTCTACTGTCGACTGTAGAGCTGTTCCGGGCCGCAGTAAACGAAGTCCGCATAGCTAACATGATTGCCAACGTCCGTTGAACGGACAGGGCACGAGAAGATGAAGAAATTGTAAAATAAAATAAATTAACAAAATACAATTTACTTGCGCACATCGAGATTTACCCCTCTACGATGGAAGCCATCTTTGTTTTTTTTTTATTATTTTCATTTCACACAGGAAGCCCTGAGGGAAATAACTCCTCCAGGCCTATTTCATCATTGGGGATGCTGTGTGTAAGGTCTTTAGATGAAATGAAGGAGAGGAAGTTCTAGGAAGAAAAAGGTACGAGGGGCGGGTAGAAATCTGGGTGTCAGTGCGTCCAGGAGTGACGGACTTATGAATCTATCCTCCTACTGCGATGCAAGGCGAGTCCCGATCAAAAGATCTTCTTCATCCAGTTTCTCCCAATCTGGCCCGCCACGCACGGGATGGGCAAAAGGATCCGCCGCCACGACCTAGACAAAATTCACCCCATGAATCCGAGCACTCCTGTTAAGTCACCAAACGTAGCGAACCACTTGGGGCGACACGTGACAAGTCCCAACCACCAAAAAATCCAAATCTTATCCATTTGATTTCCGATTGCTTGAAAGCAGTTAGTATATTAAGTACGTGATGAGGTATACTCTGCTGTTGATGTGAATTCCGAAATCCGAAAGTTACCAAACCTGTTTATTTTGTACTGACTAGTCGGTGTAATAACAAGGGAACGGGAAGACATTCATTCATAAATATAAACGGCATTACCTGTCGACCTGCGTTTCTAGTGATGGGACTTTACGAAATATCGATTTCGAAGTAATCGATTATTTCAATAATTGAAACAATTCGATAATCAAATCCAATAGATAATCTCAAAGTCTCATTATCAACCTAATGTTTTTATTTTTATTTATTTAATATTTGTATGCTTTAACAATAAGTATACATCAATGCCGAAGGACGGAAATTGCCTTTTCAGGGCAATTACACACCAAATTAATAACATCATCGGGATCACCAGTAACCACATAATCGTGCGTAAAGATTTGGCGTCCCATCTGGAGCTACACAAGTTGGAAGAAAAGTACAACTTAGCCATCGCAAACAATATCTTGGATCAACGAAAAATTTACAGAGCCTACACCGAACGAGAGCGACAAGACCTGTACATCTGGTCCCAAGTAAACACAATCGAAGAAACGGACTAAAAACCTTTGAGAGCACCCCCCCCGATAGAGGAAATTTCCGGCATAATTCGTGGAATAAAAGGAGGAACAGTCCCGGGGACGGACTATTTAAAGCTGCTCCCACAGAACTTGTGAATGAAATCTCAAAAATCATCACAGAAGCCTGGGTAAATAACATAATTCCAGAGGAATGGTTACACACAGTCCAAGTTCCAATCCCAAAAACAAAACTCCCAAAAAATATATCAGATTACAGGCGTATCACAAGAATATGACGAGCTAGGAAGCTATCAAACGGCATTTTTGCAAAACCGTTCCACTGACGACCACATATTCACTATAAGAAGAATCCTCGACGAAGAGTGGAGGGCGGGACACACAACCTACGTTGTGTTGCTGGACATAGAACAAGCCTTTGATATGGTAGACCTCTAACAAATGGTTGCGATCCTGAAGAATCGAATAAGTCACGCCCTCACCAATAGAATAATTGCAGCGTGCATGGTAGAGAAAACGTCAATATCTTTGTTTGGATAACAATCAAGAGTAATATTAAAAAACCGAGGGGTAAAACAGGGGTGCCCCCTTTCTCCAAAGCTGTTTACAATGCTAATGGACGAAATCCTAAGAACTCTAGAAGAAGAAATTGAAGAATTAAATTTAGATCAAGACCTCAGAATCATCCTGCCAATCATATTAGCATACGCAGATGATATAATTATACTGGCAAATAACACTAACATACTTGGAAAAATAATGGAAAAACTGAAACCGCTTTTGAAATCAGTAGGCCTGACCCTGAATGAAACAAAAACTAAACTCTTAGTCAGAAATCCAATGAGAATAGTTCCAGAATCACAATGGTGCAACGTAGGAGGAATCCGTATAAAACCCGAAAAAGAAATTAAATACCTAGGAACTTATATAACCTCAACAATGAGCAGGAAGGACACAATCAAGAAACGCTGCAAACAGGCGGTTTAAAATACTAAAATCGTAATGCCATTCTTACTTAAAATGAAAATGGACTGGCACACCTCTAGACTACTTTACATCATGACCATTGCACCAGCAATGATCTACGGACTAAAAGCCGTCACTCTCACCAAAGCCAACAGATCAAGATTACGAAGATACGAACGATACATCCTGAAACAAATGCTGGAAGAGTCTAGAAACGCGCCTAAAGAAAAAATATGCCAAATACTAGAAGGTAAAACAATTACTAAGAAGATACAAACTTACAGGTTAGGATACCTCGGACACATTTTAAGACGAAAGCCGTCGCATCTATTAACAGCAGCCTGGAACTACTCTGCAGGTAAACGTAAAATTGGAAGACCTATTTATACGTGGAATAACTCTTTACAACATGACATGAGCTACTATGACAAAACGCTGGAAGAATGGAAGGAAATAGCTAAAGACAAAGACAAACTTGAGTTAACTCAGAAAATATATACTATGAACGAAACGGATTCCGATAATAGTGACCCGGCAGAATAAGTGGGAAACGGGAGGAGGAACTAGAAAACAGGAAGAAGGATGAAGGAAGAAACGACATGGAAGGGGAAGAACTGCGAAAGTGGAAAAAAAAAATATTAAATAAACATTGCTCAACCCATCCCATTCCGGCCCAACCTACTTTCCAATATTGGCTCAATAGGTTGCCATGTATACCGGCTGATTAAACTCCAACTCCCCATCCATCCTTAGAGCACGTGTTCCAGTCCTAACAAATCAGTGCCCCCTGGTGTACCGGTCTCACCGGGACAGGAGTGCTCCTGGCTGGGGTGGTACAATCGTATCGTATCGCTTTAACAATAAGTATACATCATTTTACATGTTGTACAGGGTTGTAAAGGAATATAAAATAGACTTTCCTCACCATAAAGAGACAAGGCTCTTGTGTTTGATGACGGAATTCATGTTCAATTACATGTAATCATTTAAGTAAGTAAGTAATAAAATATTTCAAATACAAGGTGCGGCAAAAGTAATCATCCGATGTTCTTTTGCTGTAATTTTTTTGTTTAATGAAACACAGTGGTTCTGCTTGTGAAATTTGTTTATTTAATCCATTAGAATTTATTCCATTAAGTCGAGAAAATGATATCCTACGCTCAAGCCATCCTGAATCTCAACGAAGAGGTGGACGATTTTTCATCGAAAATTATCATGAGCGATGAAGCTCATTTCCATCTTAGCGGTTATGTAAATAAATAAAATAATTATTTCTGGGGCCCCGAAAATCCGTGTAGCACCGACGAAGAGCCATTACACCCGCTCAAAGTTACTGCGAGGTGTGTAGTTTAAGCTGGAGGAGTCGTCGGGCCATTTTTTTTAGAACGCCGCCGGCCAAACGACGAATGTGGACAGCGCGCACTATAGAGCCATGATTACCGATTTTTTCTTCCTCAATTGGAAGAATTGGGACTGAAAAACATGTGGTTCCAACAGGACGATGCAAGGGCGCACACTGCTCGAGCCACAACCGATATTTTGAAGGAAGCATTTCCGGGTCGCTTAATTTTTCGTTTTGGTGATTTGCACTGGCCGGCTAGATCACCGGGTTTAACCGTTCCAGACTACTTTTTATGGGGTATTTTGAAGTCGCGGGTTTACGTCAACAAGCCTCAGACTCTTGAAGCGAATACTTACCTACCTTAATACCTTAAGGAGAATACTCGCCAGGAATGCAAGAACCTGTCGCCCGAAGATCTGGCAAGAATGATGGAAAATGCCATAAAACGGGCCTGTTTGGTCATCAACTCTGGCAGCGGCCACTTGGCTGATATCATTTTCTCGACTTGATGGAATACTTTCTAATGGATAAAATAAACAAATTTCACAAGAAGAACCAAAGTTTTTCATTAAAAAAAATTACAGCAAAAGAATATAGGATTATTACTTTTGATCCATCTTGTAGTAACAAAAAGATAAGTAAGAAAAACTATACCAATAGAAAGATTTCAAGATTTAAAATAAATATACATATTACATATACATAGGTTTTCCTGAATATAATTTCTGTTTGGGAGGCAGGTATGGGCACGCCCCGGAAACCATTTATTAAATAACCAACACCTCTGCCATATGTTACCCCATGTGGTTCTCGTGGTGGGGTGAGGTTTGTCTAGGTCTTGGTGGCGGATACATTTGCCCACATATTTATTTCGATTGCGAGGTCGTGAGAGACTGGTTGAGGAAAACCTTTTGATCTCTCCAGTCGGATTCTCTCGTTCCATTATCGTTCACCGCAGTGGGAGGGATAAATTCATACGTCCATCACCCCAGGACACATTGACACCAAGAATCCTACCTTTTCGTACCTGTTAACCAAAATACTTTTCTAATACAATTATTTACTAAGGGGTCAGGTTGTATG
This sequence comes from Limnephilus lunatus, assembly GCA_917563855.2. Taxonomy (NCBI): domain Eukaryota; kingdom Metazoa; phylum Arthropoda; class Insecta; order Trichoptera; family Limnephilidae; genus Limnephilus; species Limnephilus lunatus. The sequence continues at coordinate 22,889,908 of OU830595.1, read as the reverse complement.
TGGTTTGCTACGTTTCGTGACTTCGCAGGGGTGCACGGATTCATGGGGGGGTGAGAGCATCCCCAAAGATGAAGTAGGGTTTACGTCATCTTTGGCAATGCTCTCACATCTATGCATAAGTAAAAAAAATACAAATAACTCACAAGAGTCCTAACTGCTCCCAATAATCTGGAGCCAATGAGCCAATGTTCTAGGACTAAAAATGTAACGGAGAAAAGGAAAGTGGGGAAGTCCCTACTAGCAAACATGGCTAAAGTCATTTCAAGCAATCTTTTGATTCTGAATGGCGTTCTTACATTAACGGCGGTCTTACATTAAAGAAAGTATCTACTAATCTGCGACGTGCCGTATATATACTATATGTAGATTTTTTTACATTAGCTCTGTGTAGAAGCCATGATGAATCTATATCATCTTCGGAGATGCTGTGCGAAGGGTCTTTTGAGAAAAAGAAGTAGATGAAGTTTTGGGAAGGAAAAATGTACGAGGGGTGGGTAGGAATCTGGGAGTCAGTGTGTCCAGGAGTGACGGATGTTATGAATCCATCCCTCCCACTGAGAACAAGGCGATGGGTCGAGAGAGTCTGGCTGGAGAGGTCAAAAAGTCTCCCTCAACCAGTTTCTCCCGATCCGGCCTGCTACGCTGTAGGCGGGCAAATTCATCCGCCGCCAAGACCTAGACAAACCTCACGCAAACTACTTCTTGTGACCTAAGGCAGAGGTGTTGGTTATCCAATAAATGGTTCCCGGAGCGGCGGTACCCATACCCGCCTCCCAAATTGAAACACGACTGAGATTTAAACATATTCGTGTCCGATCGATTTTACAGAAATATCGAATGGATTATGCTCATCAGTATCACCACTATTCCATACAATAATTCTCTGCCCAGTGGCGTTGCGAATAACTTTCAAGCTCCGGGGCGAGCCCGTTTACCCGCCACTGCAGGACGAATTGAATTACAAGGCACTGACAATAGACATCATCAAATATTATGTGAATGAACTTCGCGTGCCTCAGTACTGGATTCACAATTTGCCTCTTTCACATTCATAGCTTAATAATAATTGGACAATTTGTAGAGCGCCGTTTTTGTGAAAAATCACCTCAAGGGAGCTTAATATATTAATTGATAAAATTTTGCAATTGAAGGAATGCCTACTTGTGTTTTTGTTTTAGTATTGATTATGTAGTTTATTTTTATTGAATTTTGTATTTGAATTGATTATATTTTATACTAGATGGTTCCCGGCATGCGTTGTAATGCCACATTCAAAGAAATAGATATATTGAAGGAAGGGTAAATGCAGTTAACTCCTTAATGGAGGACTAAATGCAGTTGGCGCTAATAAAAAACTTTCAAAAGAAGCGAAGCTAGCAGTCCACAATGCAGTCCTGGTACCTACCCTGATGCATGGCAGTGAGGCATGGAACTGGCAGAGGAAGGATGAAAGCAGACTGAATGCTGTTGAAATGAGATCCCTGAGGCGTATGTATGGTAAAAAACATGTATGATCGTGTGAGAAATACGGAGATCCGCAAATAATGCAAGGCTGATGTAAGCGTAATGAGTAAGATTAAGAAAGGGACCCTCAGATGATTTGGGCATGTAGAGCGAATTAATGAAAAAAGTAGTTGTAAGAAGAATATAGGACGCAAATGTGAATGGTAGAAGAAATCGGGGACGCCCGAGGAAGACATGGCACGTTCAAGTGAACCAAATACTTGAGATGGGCCATGTCAAGAGTCAGAATAATAGAAGAGTATGTATGAGACGAGTGTGTGCCAAGACCGAGTTATTTGGCGGTCCGTCCTCTCTGCCTACCCCTGCGGAGAAACGGCGTGATGGTTAGTTAGTTAGTTACATTGTTTCTCCCTGAATCACCTTTCCCGTACGCCCACGTTCCCCTCCCGTGTCCCCTTCCTAGCTAGTAACATAAATTATAGCCTATATGTTATTCTGATGTATGACCTAAATTATTGTAGAGTTTCATTCAAATCCAAAAAGTAGTTTTTGCGTGAAAGAGTAACAAACACACATACATCCATACAAACTATCGCGTTTATAATATTACTGGCTGGTCCTCGGCATGCGTTGCTATGCCATTTAATATTGAAATTATTTCTCCCTGCGTGTACTTTCCCATTCGTCCCTCCTCCCCCCTTTCCCCTCCCCCATCCCCCCATTCTTCGTTCATTCGCTTTACATGTCCAAACCATCTGAGCGTTCCTTTCTTAATCTTACTCATAACCCTTACATCAGTTTTGCATTCTTTGTTAATCTCCACGTTTTTCATACGATCGTACATGGTTTTACCACACATACGCCTCAGGGTACTCATTTCTACCATATTCAGTTTACTTGCATCCTTTCTCTGCCAGTTCCACGTCTTACTGCTATCACACATCACGGTAGGTACCAGCACTCCATTGTAGACTGCCGCTCCGAGATTTTTACCATTTTTTGGATACCAACAATCTTGATTTAGGTCATCCCAAGTGGTTCGTTCAGTTTGGTGACTTAGAAGGGGTACTCGGATTCTTTGGGTGAGGTTTGTCTAGGTCTTGGCAGCATATGATTTGCCCACCTACTGCGTTGCGGGCCGGAACGGGAGAGACTGGTTGAGTTACACCTTTTTACCCCTCCAGCCGGAATATCTCGCCTTGCACTCGCCTCGCACCGCAGTGGGAGGGGTAGATTCATACGTCCATCACTCCTGGACATATTGACCCCTAGACTCCTAAAAAAATATATATATATGTACATGACGGCCGGCGTAGTCTAGCGGTAAGGCTCTTTATCCGCAATCCGAAGGTCGCGGGATCGAATCCCGGCGTGGCAAATAAATTTTATTTAATTAATTATTTGCGGCACGTTCCAGAGTGGAAGATACTCTCAGCATCGCCCTGGTATAAGACCACATTTCAGAATTGAATCGTTGCTTGAAATGGCGTTAGCCGTGTTTCGTGACCAGATCTGAATAGCCAGGTACTTCCCCACCATTCTCTTTCCCATCTCCTTCCCCTCCCCACTACCTTCAGCCTCACAACATACCGCAATAATCGTCCCACAAGCCCCGAATAGCAAAAAAATTACTTTTTAAATTTCATCGTAAATTAAAATCGTTTTCTCAATGCTGGGATACATTGATATGTATAAGCGTGCTCTCTCCAACATTCGTAATTACATATATCTCCAATGTTTTCTTTTTGAGCGGGGATATAAATCGTTTTATTAAACGATAAAAAAATTGAAGCGAAAATTGTGAAAATATTTAATAAAACACGACTCGTTTAAAATAAGTCAAAATTTTCATGGGGGTTGTCTAAAACAGCATTCAAAGAAACACTGTAAATTTTTTCGTACATATAACTTGTAAGATAACTAAAACAAACGTGTTTATAATAATTTTCGGAGCATAATTTGCGATTTTTTTCTATCGAGAAAATTTCATATAATTTGCGTTTCAGCGTGAGGAACGTATAGATATTATCTTCAAAAATAACATATATTTTTTTAAGAACTTAAAAACTTGGATATATGTAAGAAATTGATAGAAATTCGGGTAGCGATCTTTTACTGTATAGGGAAGTGATTTCAAAGAGACTGGGGTAGGTACCTAAAAGTATGTACAATGCGCAGTAGGTAATGCGCAAGGCGTTCATGCCCGGTCCATTGGTTCGCTCCCCATCGAATAATGGCCGTTTAAGTGTTTCAAGATGGGCTCCTACAGGGCGGTCAGAAAGACCTTAACATTATTAACTAACCATCACGCCGTTTCCCCGCAGAGGTAGGCAGAGAGGACGGACCGCCCAAACAACTCGGTCTTGGCACACATTCTTTGCCTCACTCACTTTCATACATCTTCTCATACATTATCTTCTATTATTCTGACTTTTGATATGGCCCGACTCAAGTATCTGATTCACTTGATCGTGCCATGTCTTCCTCGGGCGTCCCCGACTTCTACCATTCACATTTGCGTCGTATATTCCTTGTTCGTATTATTGTTCGTCGTATAATCCTTGTTCGTATTAGTCGTATTGGCGTGTTCAAATACTTGGATCCATCAGGGCAGCTGTGTAAATTACATTTTTACATGTATACATCAGTGTAGATGTTTATTTTACATTTTTATATCAAGGCAGATGTATAATTTACATTTTTACATTAGGTATTAGGTCAGATGTTAAATTAACATTTTTACTTCAGGGCAGATGTATAATTTACATTTTTACATCAAAACAGATGTGTAATTTATATTTTTACATCAGGACAGATGTGTAATTTAAATTATTACATTACACATCTGTCAACACTTTTGAACACTCAAAACTTTGACTAAAGAAGGAAGTAGCGCAACACGGTATAAAAACCCAAAATTAAATCATGACCATCCTACTAAGTTCCCCTAGGATAGCTACTTGCATCGAAAAAAATGTTTTTTTTTCATCAAACGTTATAAAAAAATAAAATACGAGAATATTCTTGAGTTTTATAATATTTTATAAATAAACTAGCGAGTATAAGACATGAGTTGCGAAACCACTTTTAAAAAAATGTTTATGTTTTATTTCTGTTTATTAAAAAGCGTTTGAATACACATTTTCGTTTTTGTTTTTACGTATTACAAATAAATAAGAAGGTCTTTCGACGCGCGAGTAGGCCGCATACGGCTCTCCGTGTGAGAAGCATGGATTTTCCGAATTGACCCCTGCTATCCCCTACCGCTATTATGTCTCCTTTGTAATTATAATTGATTTGGTGGCGTTTATGAGTAATCTGAACATTGTACCAGATAGAGGGTACGATTTTACATATAACATTCGATCCTTCTGAGATATCTGACTAATCAACTGGACGATCGACATATACTTACTAGATAATTGATATATCTTTTGATTAAAAAAATAAATAATCAAATTTTTGGGGTATTTTGGCCTAAGATCCAAATTTAAATTTTGTATGAAAAAAGGCCGCGCAGTCGTTCCTTTTAAGATAATAAATACACTATGAATATTTAAATTCGCCAGTCAGTTTCCAGTCACCGTGTACCCTTAATCTTTGTTCGAATGAATCCCCAAACATAATGCCAAGGAAATGGTCCATGCTTGAGAGTATTTAACTTGAGAGTCTCGAGGAATAGCTGCTTAAGTCATAGTAAATATATTGAATTTTATGGCGTGTTTCCATGTATGAAAAGATACATGCCGCCGACGGGACTCGAACCCGCGTCCTTCCGATTTCCGGTCAACTGCTCTTATCCACTGAGCTACGTCGGATTATCTCCTGCCCGCCAAAATTCAAAATATACTAGTGTTTCATTCAACAATTACTGCTTATTATATTTTTCCACCTGCAAACAACCAACTTTATTTTTATATGAGAAAGGCATTGTAAGTGCTAAATCTCTCACTAGGTAGCGTCGAGACAAATTATGTCTACATTTTTTGGTAAAAAAATTTAACTCGTTAATAAGGCCATTATTACTTTTAATAATTGTTTCCCTTTGTGCTATTCATAAAAATCTTGTCTTAAACATTAGTTTATCAATTCAAAATAATAAGTACAAAACGGCAATAAACATACAACAAACTTCACAATGCTGCAGCTCTTTCTTACGCATTAATTAACGGCGAGACAAAAGATGAGACACACAAAATTTTCTTTATAGTTTGTCCAGGATGTGGTTAGAAGTAAGATTGTAGAAATGTATTGTAAATTTGTACAGCGCCCTTAAGGTGTTTTATTTATAATAATGGCGCTTTACAAATCATTAATACATTATTATTATGCACCCGCATTCTGCTTGCACGAAAAAACTGTGAAATAAGACGCCAAATTTGTTTGAATTTTTTTCAGAAATAAGGAACTCTAGTGAAAAATATTATGGCTTTAAAAAGAATATATTCAAACGCTGATTCTAAATTTATAAGTTTTGTTAGATAATATTTAACATAAAGTTTTTAAAAATGATTAAAGAGTCAATTTTTAATCATGACATTAAAACACACTGTCAAGTTGGTATTACTGAATTTTTACTGCTGACGTCACTGCTCCAGTTTTTTGTTATTTTTTTTTGTTATTGAGATTTAGTTGTTGTGTTTATTGAAACACTATTTAGGCCTACTTTCTAAACCACGGCCAACCCTCCGAACTACGAACTCCAAAATGGCGGACATCGAACAGCTGATCCGGCGCTGTATCTTATCAGTTGCCTACCGATGCTTTTGTTTCCGTAATATTGATTTAGATTCGTAAAGCTAAAGAAATAATAATGTCAAACAATTTTTAAACCACTCTCCCATAATAATATTGACAAATATAATAATATAATTGTATAATAAATAAATAATTCCAACTAAATACTGTTTTTAATTATTGAACAAATTCATATAATATAACTATCATACAAAATGACAACACCCGTTGAAAATAAAACTTTTGGTGATTGATGACGTCACACGTATCACCATACATACGGTGGTTATCGGGGATCTTGAAAAACTAAATCTTAAATTATTATTTCAACTATTTAAATTAACTCTAAAAATAACATTAAATATGCAGTTATTCAAGTTTAGAAGGTCATTATTCATTAAAATTATTTACTATCACTTATTACTATCCCCGCTATAACCCTAAACCCCTAATGCATGTCCCCGAAGTAGTAAGTAACACGTACGCACAATTCAAAAGATATACACAAAATACAGCTTATTAGATCAATATGTATATGTATACGAGTACAGAACCGTGATCAACTTACTAGAGTAAAAAATGAAAATCATTTAATGACCCTCAGCCAAATCTACCTCATTACAATGCCTGAAGAGGGTATAATCAGAAAAAACCAGAAATATGTCATTTTTAAATCACATTTTAGACGTATTGACTCTTTTCCACAAAAAATATAAATTGATTTCGAAAGATTGTTCTTTTATCTAATAAACGAGTGTTTTAAATTTTGAGAGAAAATGTTATTTTAGTATAATAAGGTTATACCATAGGTCGTTGGCAAATTTGTTAAATTTTCAAAAATATGTTGTATTATTCAACACCCATTTCAAATCAAATAATCATGCAGTAAAATAAATTATCTGGGAAACGTATGTTTCAGAATGTTAATTTTAGTTTAAATAAAATCATTAAAAATATTTGCATACATGTGTTTCGTGACGAAAATTGATCCGTTTGTGAGTTTATTTGCGTACTTACAAACTAATATATGTATATCACATTTTTTAACATTCTTATTTTTCTTCCACATTATTGAAAAATGATAAACACTTATGATCAAAAGATAATTACATAATTTTAATAGTTTTGTCATCACGCCTTCCAGCATTTTTTGGATGTAGGTATAAATTAAAGCAAATTTGGAACTTTACTTATTTTTATTTTTAACTCTATGAGTAAAATCTCAAATTATAATATTTAATTAAACGAAGACCATATTAGCGAAGCTCAATCGAAAATCTGGAAACAGAAAAAAAAGTATGATACAGTTAAAAGTGACCGAATTGGAAATGGGTTCCATGGCTCAATTGGTAGAGCACTTGCCATGTAAGCAAAGGGCCCTGGGTTCGACTCCCAGTGGAACCAATATCTTTTTCTGATTTTTCTGTCTCCAGATTTTCGATTGAGCTTCGCTTAATTCGTTTAATTAAAAAATATAAATCAACTCACGGATAACAAACAATAAATTTTAATTGCAGTTGCAAACAATCAAAAAGTTCAAACATAAAATATCATCTTCAAAACTTAACACTTGTTTTCGACATATATTTAAATTTTAATATTTTTCAGCGCCAGATGATGACGGAGCAGCTCCCGTGCATTCAAAGTTTTATTATAGAATTCTTCGCAGCTCATAGTTTTAAGGTTGTATTGAATCATCAACAATGATGTGACCGAGGGTGCCAACAGATAATCTATTACACTATTTTGTCCACTGTGCCCCCATTAGAGAAAACACTCTTTCTACACTTGCGTTTTGAGCTTGGATAGCAAAAATTAACTCGCAAATACTCAATAGAATGGGAAATTTGTCAATTTTAAAGTTTGTAAAAATGGTAACCCACATTTTACGGACCATCAAACTAAAAAAATGCATCGTTTTTTTTGGGATATGAATGAATTGACGACTGTTATTTCATCGAATAGCTTTAAATCATCGATAAGAACACCTTTGGCTCTCATATATACAATAGAATCCACGAGCTTTGCAAACTAGAGATGAAACGGATAGTTGTTTGGCCGGATACCGGATATCCGGTGAGCTCCGAGGCCGGATGGCCGAATATACGGAAACAAGCGAAATAACTTGTTGAACGCTGAAAATTTAGTCCTTATTCACCATAATTTCCACTTGTTAATTTTGAGTATTAATTCAAAATATTCTCTCTGATAAGAAGAAGAACAATTGGTATATAATGGTGCTTCAATGTCAGTATTTCATCATTTTAATAATCTCTGTGTTTTTTACGATTTTTAGTTCACTATAATGGTGATTGTGATCAGTTAATCACGTTAATTTAAGTATTCGCTACTCAGCGAGGTTTTTGTAAGTTTTTACTAAAAGTTTTTAGTTTCGATATTTAATAATTATATATTTATCATTAGAGTGGATAACTCAGAAGAATTTTTTAGTTTTTTAAAAGCCGTCATAATTATACGTCATTTTATTGATATTTACCTCACAAAGATGTATTGCATTTCATTACAGGAAATTGTCGTATTTTTTGAATAACCGGTATCCGGCCGGATAGTAAATTTAGGTCGGATACCGAATAGTTACCTTATTTCCGTTTCATCTCTATTTCAAACTCAATCAGTTCGTTCTTGTTCTTTTTTAACAGTATCCAGTCAAAAGCTTAAATACAAACAAGGGCGTTGTACATTTACCTGATATTTGCATTATGTGATTAAAATATCCGGACTTTTTTAGGACTGTCAGGCTTTTTGCCAAGACTTTCCAATTTTCTAATTGGTAACCCTAACTGTGTGGAGTTAATGTAAAAATGAAAAAAAAAGTCGATTAAAAGTTTGAAATTGGTAAGTAATGCCCAAAAATTAATAATTTTATTCTTTTTGTTGACAAAAAGAACAATGTTTATTTTGTTGTGATATCTGATATAGCTAGCCAACTAGCGAGGAAGGGTTGCTGCCTGTAAGGGGGTTGGAGCTCAGTACAGGAAAAGGTTCTAAGACCCTCCCTCACACACCACTTGAGATTATGCCACAAGGGTTCTCGACTCGGAGCATAAGTTTTCCCTTGACACTATTTTCATCCCAAAGGATGGAATCTTTGAGAGTAGAAAAAATGTTGGTTAATTTTTTTACCACAATGTTTTGATGGCCCAATTCTAGAACATTCAAATTATTTATTTATTTATTTTGTGACGCCCTATTGAGCTTTTACGTATGCAATACAAATTTCATTTAAATTAAAAGTATAACATAAATAAAAAATATATAAATGAAGCATAAACTCTAACTAACCATCACGCCGTTTCTCCGCAGCGGTAGGCAGAGAGGACGGACCGCCAAACAACTCGGTCTTGGCACACACTCCTTGCCTTCACATTCACATGTTTCACATTCATACATCGTCTCACTCATGCTCTTCTAATATTCTGAACATTCTCCTTGTTTATTTTGAAGTATAAAATTTGAAAGGACATTTCATCACCTTTCGAAAACAGTTTTTAATTTTCGAAAGCGTTCAAAAATATTCCATTTATTGGGATTTTATTGGACCTTCCGACAAAATGGCCCGAGGCCTGAGGGGTTGGCCAATTTAAGGTACGCCAATGCTATAATAGAGTTGATACCCGGATTAGGAATAGAACCCTGGCTTTGTAGTAGCAAGTAGGGCGATAGAGGATTTACCAATTACAGTTCAAACTACACTAATAAAGAAGCTTTTAACTTTTTAGGTTAAGTACTAAGGGGTTAAATTAGTCACTCACTGAATAGGTCGTGCAATCCAATACAGATTTGAAAGAAAGCTAAGGTCATCTTTGGGAATGCTGTGTGGGGAGATGAAGTCCTGGGAAGAAAAAATGTATGAGGGGTTGGTAGAAATCTGGGGGTCAGTGTCTCCAGGATTGACGAACATATGAATCTATCCCTCCCACTGCGGTACAAGGCGATGTTTCGAGAGAGTCCTGCTGGAGATGCGGAAAGGTCTCTTCTCAACCAGTCTCTCCCGATTCGCCCTGCCACGCAGCTGGTGGGCAGATGCATCCACCACCAAGACCCGGAAAAACCTTACCGCATGAACCCTGTTAAGTCACCAAACGTAGCGAACCACTTGGGGTGACCAATGCAGAGGTGTTGGTTACCCAATACATGTTCCCGGGGCAGCGGTGTCGATACTCGCATCACCCAGCTTTCTGGGAAGATCCAATACGCATAGACCACGCCCAATTATGGAGAAAAAAATCCCAACAATATAAATTTACTAGCTGGTTCCCGGCATGCGTTGCAATGCCATATTCAAAGATATAAATTTTTTCTTCCTGCATATCCTTTTTTTCCTTTCCCCCATCCCGCCAACCCCCCTCCCGCGTTCCATATATTCAGTCCCAGCACATTCAGTTTTCAAACAAACGCGTGCCACCTATTACAATTTTTTTATTCAAAATTTCGTTTTTTATATATTACAAATATTCATTTTCGTATATTATAAGAACAATCAATTTAATTTCGTACCGAACACAGGCACCTATTTAAAATATCTATAATTTAAAAACTCCATAGACAATTCTTTTGTTACAAAACATAAAAAAGTTGCTTGCTAAATTCACATTCATCAAACGCGCGAACTGTCAAAGGTGCGAAGTTAAAATAGTTCTTTTAATAAATTTTTTAAAAAATTTCAAAATTTAATTTTTCTGAAATTATACAATTTTCTTAATTTTTCTTTCCGTAAGAAACTTCTACAAAGTATTAGAAAACTTAAAGTCGTTCTAAAGTTATGGCGTGACCAAGGGAAACTTTGATTCATTTTTAATAATACACATTTATTTATTTATTGCTTCTTTACATTTTAAATACATTTTTGAACATGTAATTATTAACCCCACTAGGGATCGCCTGTATCGGGTTAATATATTTTCTTTAATGTGAATACACAAGAGACCCAACTGCTCCCGTCTGGAGCCAGTGAGACTATGGCATCCCAATTGGGGTATGTTGTGAGGCCAAACGTAGTGGGGAGGGGAAGGACACGGCAAGAGGAAGGTGGGGAAGTACCTAGCTATTCAGATCTGGTCACCAAACAAGGCTAAAGCCATTTCAAGCAACGGTTCAATTCTGAAAGGGCGTTACTGAGGGTGTCTTCTACTCTGAAACATGCCGCAAATATACTACATATTATTTTTTAAATTAATTCATTCTGAAATAATACAAATTAAGTAAATACACGGACGTACAAATATATGGATATGCCCTTACGTGTTAAAAAGCGTGTTATTTCCCCCTCCCATTGGAACCATTTTTCGGAACCGGCTGGGCGTGTCCGGACCAGTGTCGTGCTCTCATCATACATTTTACGCACGGACGCTGTATGTCTATGAAACACATACTTAGACATCGAGATACATAGCGACGCGAATCACAAAGGCGCTGTTTACTGGGTTAAGTAAATCATGAAACATTTGTAAAAGTGTCTACGGCAACAAAATATTCCACTATGAAAATACTCTGAACCTTACTTTGCGAATTTGGATTTTACACATCTGTTCATACCGTGGCATGCAATTCGCGCTCCCATATAAAAAGGTCTATTCATTCAAAAGCAGATTTTACTATCAAGAACTAAATAGTGATATTATAGTGCGAGGTGCCTATGTACTGTTAGATTGATTTATTGGCGAATCACAAGTCTCTTTCCTCTCTTCGCCCCGCCATAGTTGGTTTTTACCCCTCATCTGTAAGTTCTCGTCTAGTTATTTGTATGTCTATGAGTAAATACAATTTTTTGACTCGCCTTGATTTCAACCTAAGACCTTCGGAGTGCTAGTCGAGAGGGAGGCCGACGAATATTAATAAATATGAAAGGGTTAAGCTCAATTGTTCTTGGTGTCCGGTAATCGATTTCTTCACCAAAACTAAACGCAGAAAACCATTTTAAATCATAATATAATACTAGTTCTGACATAGGTCACCCCAAGTGGTTTGCTACGTTTGGTGACTTAGCGGGGGTGCCCGGGTTCATGGGATGAGATTCGTCCTAGGCCTTGGTGACGGATGTGTTTGCCCACCTAATGCGCGGCAGGCAGGATCAGGAGAGACTGGTTGAGCGAGAACTTTTGACCAATCCAGCAGGACTCTCTTGACCCATCACAATTCCTGAACACATTGAACCCCAGATTCCTACCCACCCCTCATACCTTATTCCTTCCCAGAACTTCTCCTCTTCTTCATTTCCGTATAAAGACCCTCCACACAGCATCCCCAAATATGACATAGGTCCTGAGAAATGTTTTTCCTCTGGGTCTCCTGTGTGGAGCTAATGTAAAAAAATGAAAAAAAAAGCACACACTTATGATGAGATACTTGTAATGTAACTAAATTACATTAAATGTGAATAAAACTAAATATCCAACCTTCTCCAAAAACAAAAGAGGACAACCAATGAGCGTTGCGAACTCCTGCAACTCATAAACTTATGAATACCGACAGTAACTTCACGACAAAAAAACACTATTCTACTATAGCATTCATAAGCGGAACAACATTGCTCACTCTCCGATACAACGATTTCACACTACGGGAAATCAGTAGGTACTTAGGTGATGTTGACATATTTAATATAAACTTGGCGAATCTTGTAAAAAACTTATTCCAAAACTATTCCTAAACATATCTGTATTTTTGTAAACCTATGAAATCGCTGTATTTTTGTAATTTTTATTACTTGTGTGCTTTTTTTATCTAATTTTATTTTTATTATTTCTTTGTATGTTTAAAAATCATGAATTAATTGTAGTACCAACCATGTAAAAGCCCTTTGGGCGCAAATAAATAAAAATAATTAAAAAATACCCTCAAATTACTTGAATGTCAAAATAATTTTCCTCAATGTTCCTGCCCGTATATAACCCAAACAAAAAGTATTAAATATCTATTGATTGAATTGTATTGAAATTGATGAAAAGCTACAGTGGAATTCACACATTGATCTAACCTCAAAAAGCTAAAAAAAACTCATCTACTTCTTCAAAAAATTACGAAACATCTTCTCAACTAGGGATTTAAAGGGAGTGTATTATGCTTTATGCCACTCTCGATTAAAATATGGAGTAATAGGATGGGGCTCAGCAACATCTAAACACATAAAACAACTGAAGGTAACTCAGAATTGCATCATAAAGACCATACTAAAGGTCCCCATAAGGATGTCAACAACAGAAATTATTAAACAGTTTGATGTACCAAGCATACAGAAAATCTATGCCAAAAACATTCTAGTACAGACACCTCACATGCTCATAAAACCAGAGCCAAACAAACATACATACTTAATATATACCAAAGTGTAACTCTTCGTTTGGACAAAGAAGTTCTGAATTTTTAGCAGTAAAGTTATATAACAAACTCCCACTTAGTATCAAACAAATTAAAACAAAAAAATTGCTTCATTAAGGACATTAAATGTTGGCTGAAGGAACTATTGGAAAATGAACTTACCAGTATACTTAAAACATCGTCGTAGAAGTCGCTGAAAACTTATCCAAAGCATAGTCCCCCTCAGCACAGGATCTCTTAGTGAGTAGGACTACGAATATAATTTCTATTTTCTACATAAAAAAAAATTTAACAAAACAAAAAACGACTTCAAAAAATGCACTAAAAAGTAAAAAAATAATTTCGTAAGATTGTTATTTTTGGAGTCGGTGTCAGCCAAGGTAACTACATACATAGGTAGTTATAGGTGAGATGTGGAAATCTTAGCTGACACCGACTCCAAAAATAACAATCTTACGAAATTATTTTTTTACTTTTTAGTTCATTTTTTGAAGTCGTTTTTTGTTTTGTTAAAATTTTTGTTTATTTTTAGATGTTTAGTGACGTAATATTGAGTTATTCGTCCATTTGTCGCGCACATACTTATTGCAAATTTAAGTCATATATGGTTTTCTCATGGATCCCATTGTTAGAACTGGACAAAATTAAAATGGGACCACACGGAAAGCACCAGTTTTCTAATAAAAAAAGAATGATCAATATCGGTTCACCCAATCAAAAGTTCTGAGGTAACAAACATAAAAAAAAATAAAAAAATACCGTCGAATTGATAACCTCCTTTTGGAAGTCGTTTAAAAATAATAAATATATGGTTACTAAAAAATAAAAATAAAATTCTGTTCTGGCTAAAGAAAGAGGTAGCGCAACACGGCATAACACCCCAAAAATAAATCACAACATTGCTTTCATCATGAAAATGTAAATTGTAACCAAGTAAGGTATAATTTAGCTTACTTTGTGAACACGGGTACACCTAAAACACGATAATATAGGTATGTACGTATTTTGAGAGTTGGGTTCTAAGTATAATTATTGTGAGAGCCATAATATGGCTAATATCAACGCTAAGCCAGGATTGGTTGATGGAATTCAAAGAAACAATATTTCCATATCATTGAATGCGTTCGACATAGCGTAGGAATTCTCAAACCTTGCTCAGAATATTTATTATGTACTAGTTGACCCGACGAACTTCGTACCGCCTCAGAATCAATAACTGTTGTGTTAACTTACATATTAGCTGAATTAAATTCAGTTTTTTTATTAAAATAAAAATTACACGATAAAGCAATTATCGATGCGCATCTGTCCGTGTTTTGTTTTTGTCAGTTTCAGAGATGGCGTTGTGTACGGATTTATATTTATGTGATTTTCTTACATTTCCACTTACTTACGGGAATTGCGTTTCATTTTCTTTATACGTGTGCGGGTGAATTTTTCCTGTGGAGGGGTGCAGTCATACGTTCACCGTTTGTCCCATTTTTGACTGTTAGTTGACATTTAGTGCGTAAGAAAGAGGAGCAGCATTATATGTTTAGAACAAAAGCAGAACAATCAGCGTATTGGCATTTGACGTTTTTGAATTTTTGGAATTCATTCACTACTCAATATTAAACTTATCACACTGCTGCAGCTCTTTCAGAAAATGAGAATTTGTTCCACACAAAATGTATGAGGAAAAGAATTTTCTTCATAACTTTTTTTTCGTGAATTTTTCCGATGTTTAAATAGCTATTCTGCTATTCGGGGAGGATACAAATCTCACAAATCAAAGATCATAAAAATCGGTCCAGCCGTTCTCGAGTTATAAATGGTGTAACTAGCCCGACTTTTTTTTTTATATATTATTAAGATTAGCAAGTTACCGGCATGCCCTGCAATGACACTAATAAAAAATCTTTTTCCCTGCGTGTCTTTTCCCATTCGTCCCGTTAACTTTTTCTGCAAGTCTAGGATGAATTTGCAGAAAAAGTTAATAGATGTCGCGTATTAAAATAAAATGGATAAATATTTATCCAGACACTATCTATATAGCATTTAGTTCGGGTTGAATCTTGCAATAATATATAAAGAAAGCAGCCAATAATATGTGCGTTAAGAAAATGAAAATAATGTTGATAGTTCTTAGTCGAAGTATGATACAGTTAAAAGTGACCGAATTGGAAATGGGTTCCATAGCTCAGTTGGTAGAGCTCTTGCCATGTCAGCAAAGGGCCCTGGGTTTGAGTCCCAGTGGTGCCAATATCTTTTTCTGATTTTGTAATGTAATGACTGCGGCAGAGCAGGGCTCAGCTCAGGATTATGGGCATATTCTCTGTCAAATGGGTGGGAATTGGGAAAATCATAAGAAGATAAACTTTGATAAACTTGTAATATAAGCAAACATGAATGCACAATTAATACAACAAGGACATACCGGATGGACTCCTGGACATGCTAAACTAACTTATCGAAGCCTGAACGAGGAAAACTAACGCCGGATGACGACTGACATCTTGGTTCGTCTAGCGAACGGTCCTGGCGGGTCTTCCAGCGTCAACCGCCGAGGACGACGTGGAATCCAGGGAGCCTAGGTCCTCCTTCTATGTGATGCCTCCAAGGAGCGTCTCCCGTCTCGGATTGACCCATCAATCTCCATCCGAAATTCACGTGGCCCAACCAGTCTCCAAGACTTACGGTTTCCACTCTCAGCAATCCGTGACTTCGCGACGCGGGGTCAACAAGGCATATCAATCTAGCCACAATACAGGAACCATCACTTTATAACCCCGAGTCAAAAACATTTCCACAAAATGGCCAACTGCCAACACGGGAAAAAAAAGTGGGATTCATATAACCACCAAAAATCATAACGTACACGAACCACTCGTGTTACGTAAAAACACCCCGCGCCCTTTTTAAGAGAAAACAAACTTTGATTCACATGATTTAAGTGACTAAAACACCTCTATGGCGAGTGACTAATTCCGCAAACCGTTTGCCCAAAAAACCGTAGCGGAGGAAGTGACCATAAACAAACTCCCATTTTTCTTCCCAAGAAAAATTGCCAGTCTCCAAAAAAATTACCATAGACAAAATAACCAAATAGGCAAGAACTGCACTAGTCACATAATATTTATGTGACAATTTTTCTGTCTCCAGATTTTCGATTGAGTTTCGCTAATATTGTCTTCATTTAATTAAAAAATAGTTTTTATTTATTTATTAATTTGTGTTATTTCACAATTAATTAATTAAAATAATATAAAGTATATTTTCGGCACGTTACAGACTGGAAGATACTCTCAGTATCGCCCTGGTGTAAGACCATAATTCAGAATCGAAAACTTGAAATGGCTTTAGCCGTGTTTGGTGACCAGAACTGAATAGCCAGGTACTTCCCCACCTTCCTCTTTTTCATCTCCTTCCCCTCCCCATATCTTCCGCCTCACAACATACCCCAATTGGGGATGCCATAGTCTCACTGGCTTCAGACGGGAGCAGTTGGAACTCTTGTGCGGTATTCATATATAAAAATAAAAAATATATTACAAAATAAAATCTATCTTTTCAGTGTGGTTTGTCACACTCTTTGGGAACCACTGACCACTGCTCTTAAGCAAGTAAGTGAAGTGGTTTTGTTTTCCTCAATGGAAGTGACTAATATTGTAAATAGTGGGATGCACACATTGCTCTATATAATGCACATAGCAAACATGCCCATGAACTCATTTCAATACAATTTACTCTTTTAACCCCTCAGACCTCGTGCATGTTTTGTAGTTGTAATAAAATCAAAATAAATGTACCTAATATTATTTATTTTGATTATTTATCATCCACTTACATAAAAATCTAGAAAATATTCAAAAAATTGATCATAAATATATCACAAGAAGTCACACCAGAAAGGATCTCGTGGTCCCAGGGAGCAATACGGAAAAGTATCAAAGAACATGTATAATATATATCTTGGACCAAAAATATATTATAATAAAATTCCCCTAGAATTAAATATTCACATCGGTTCAATAATAATGAAATGGTTGATTGGCTTGGGTAGGGTGGAATCTGAAAAACTATTAAATAATGTCACTTAAAATTTTACATGGCCTATTAACGGCACATTTAGTAAAAATTTAGTAGGTATATATTTAAATAAAAATAATAAAAAATCTTTTCTTTTTCTTTTTTGTTACAGAATAAATTTTTAGCATTTTTATTAATATACATTTAATTTTAAAAAAAAATATAACATTTTGTTACAACATAATTTTTTTGCATTTTCACTAGTATTTGGTTCCTTAGAACGGGCAATCTGCCTAGCTAGGAACTAATATCGACCCACAAGACATAATAACACTTGAACACATTTTAGTTATTTTGCAAAGTTATTACTATGTTATTTTTGCTATCCAAATATATTTATTTATTTATTTATTTATTTATTTAAGGAACATAAACAGTCATAGTAATAAAATATACATAAGAGGATGGCAAAAAAACAGACCAATTATTAATGTTCACAGATAGGTATTTAGAAACATAAAAGTAACTGAATGTAAACTAGAAAATTTAAGAAAAACAGAAAAAATAAAAACAGAACTAAGCAGCAATTTAAAAAAAAATAATAATACAGATGTTAAGTCAACAAGTGATAAACATGTTATAAACAATAATAAAATAATTAAAACAATACTTAAATAGACTGCGAAATAGGTATTTGGGTTGGGACGGGTAAGGGGAGGAGAGGGATAAGGGAAAGTTGCCACGCAAGTAATATAATAATATTAGGTACAATGAATTTAGTCATGAATATGTGTTATTCGCACCTACATAGAATGTAATAAAGAAATTCTGTAACGACAGTAACTAGCAGTGAATATGTCAGCAAGTGTGTCTATATATGCAAGTTTATTATTATAGTATTTACATGCCCTTTGTATAAATTCATTTTGGTTGGAATTAGTGTTGCATCTATCAATGTAGAAAAGGGTATTTTGTCTGCTGTATCTAGTCGGCGTGTGGAAATTTATTTTATTTAGCAGCTCCGGGCAGTCAACTTTTGAGTTAATAATTTTGTACAGGAGCATCTGATCAGCGACAAGCCTCCTATTGAGCAGTTTCGAGATTCGAAAATGTTTCTCGATTTCGTCGTAAGAATTGTATATGTTGAATGATTTAAAATTGAGAAATTTGAGAAATCGCTCCTGAACTCTTTCTAACCTGTTAACATAAACAATATAGCGCGGGTTCCAAACCTGTGAACAGTATTCCAGGTGAGGACGAACATGTGAATTGTACAGAATCAGATAAGTCTTAGTATTTTTGAAAAATTTGCATGTTCTCAGTACAAAGCCTAGACTCTTTGTTGCTTTGGTGACAATATTATCAATGTGTTTATCAAAAGTAAGTTTAGAGTCCAAAATAACCCCGAGGTCACGTATATAATCTTTATTTGTTAACAGAGATCCAGAAATGGTGTATTCATGCAGTATTTTTTTATGGTTACGTGTGAATGTGACTTTGCAACATTTGGAAATATTGATAAAAAGCTTATTTCTGAGACAGTAATCCGTCAGTCGGTCAAGATCTTCTTGTAAACGCACAGAACAGTCATGGGAGCTTATAGGAAGGTATATTTTCATATCGTCGGCAAATAGTAAAATTTGAGCATTGTGAAAACATGTAGTAATATCATTTATATAGATAGAGAAAAGCAAAGGACCCAAAATGGACCCCTGAGGCACACCAGAAGTAATGATTTTCCAGATGGAAGAAAATCCACCTACTGTCACAGCCTGGGACCTGTTTGTTATGTATGAAGATAACCAACGAAGGAGATCTCCATGAATACCATGATTAGCAAGTTTTCTAAGCAGGATCCTGTGGTTGATCTTGTCAAAGGCTTTGCTATAATCAGTATAAATTGTATCAACTTGCACACGTTTATCCATAGAGGCAGACAAGAAATTTAAAAATGTTATAAGATTTGTAGCAACAGAGCGACCTGCAAAGAATCCATGCTGAAATTCGTTGATCGAATTCTTTACCATAGGGAATAACTGGTCATAGACTATGTTTTCGAACACCTTTGAAAAAATGCAGAGCTTGGAAATGGGTCTATAATTATCTGCTTCGCACTTAGTTCCCGATTTATGAATTGGTGTGATGTAGGCTCTTTTCCATATATCTGGAAATGTACCAGTCTTAAGCGATATATTATACAGTATTGATAGCGGAATTGACAAATGATTTGCACACTCCGTAATGAACAGTGGTGGGATACCATCTGGCCCAGCACCCTTGCTGGAATCGAGCCATTTTAAATATTTAGATACAAGATCAGCATCGATAAAAACTGATCCTATCTCACAAACCTGATTAACAACGGAGTCGTGGCAGGAAGTCCCCAGAGGGTCAGCCGGTTCATAGACGGAATGAAAATATTCAGCAAATAAATCACAGACTGCCTGGCCACCCTCGGCTGTTAAATTCTTAAGATTTAATACGCTAGGAATAGATGCTGATAGTTTTTTTGATTTAACATATGACCAGAATGCCTTGGGATCTTTGGCGATATTCTCTTCAGCATTATTAATAAAGTCTTCATGACACTTCTTAGCCATTTTTTTCTGTCTGGTGCGTAGCCTAGAAAAAGTAATGTAATCGGAAGGGTTCTTATAAGTAGTATATAATCTGTGAAATTTCTGCTTTTCGCGAATAAGTTTTATTAATGATGAGCTATACCACGGGGGATAGGAATGTTTACCAGAACGCCTCAATGGAACCTTATCAGAGATCAAATTATTAATAATATTATAAAAATGTGATAGTGCAGGATTGACGGAATCGGTTAAGTTAAGTGTGTTCCAATCTACTTGCGCCAGGCTGTCTCTTATGTCATCGTAGTTAGCTTTGTGGAATGAAGGCCTTTTAATTGAGTTTTCCTTTATGACCGGGGGTTCAACAAACTCAGCAGTGATAATGATAGATTTATGGTGAGTATCCTCAGGAACAAACGGGTCGTTCGCGGGAGCAACGCGTACCGAGAAATTACAGAGAACGAGATCAAGAATTCTTCCTAACGTATTTTGAACACCATTATATTGGTGGAGGTTACAGTAATTAATATTATCGATAAATGTTGAACTTATTGTAGAAGTATAGTTGCAAGGAATCATGTTTACCTCATCCACAGGAAGAGACCAGGTAATATCAGAAAGGTTAAAATCTCCCATAATAAGAAACTTGTCGTTAGGTTGATTCAAAAGCTTAAAACCTAGATCATTCGAAAAGGCGGAGATTCGAGCATTGAAATTGAAGCTTTTGGACAGGTAGATACAACAAAGATGAACGCTAGTAAATACATTGGCACGTGGGATGCGAAGAGTCACCCAAATGTCTTCATCCGTAGAACACCACGAGTAATTACAAATAGCATTGAGTTCCTTTTTGACAGCCAAGAGCACCCCACCACCCATTGTTACACCTTCGATACTTCTGTCGCGTCGGAAAACATTGTATCTTGAGTCAAAAAGCTCCCCATCTAAAATAGAATCAGTAAGCCAAGTCTCTGTTATACCAATCACGTCATAATCACCGCTCGTAACACTGCGAAGAAACGTGTCATTTTTTGTTCTCAGTCCACGTACGTTCTGATAAAAAATACTTAGAGGCAGGGACTCTTTTTCAGTTTAGTGTCAATAACAAAAATATGCAGAGAATGTGTGAACATAATATGAGGTGTAATATGTATAGACACTTGAAATATGGCCAAGTATGTTAAAAATAAAAAATTGAGTACAGAAAGTTAGAATATCTTGCAGTTGACAGGAGTTGAGAACAGGAAAATATAATAAGGTAATGTAGTGCGAATGTAATAAATAAATATAATAGTTATGCGATGGCAATGTGAGATGCGGGATAGGCGGGCGTGTGGAGGAAGAGGAAGGAGTATGCAATAATAATCGGATGAGCAGTAGGTATTTTCTTATGTTATTTTCTGGAGGTCGTCTTCCCTCGTGACTAAAAAAGCTGGTGAATTTTCATTTTTTCTCACCAAGATCTTGCAGTCCTTTACCCAAACAAATTTAAAACCTGCTTCCCGTGCTTTGCTTTTAACCTTTGAAAGCAGAATCTTATTATTAATTGTTAGGTGGTTGTTGACATAAATTGTAGTTTCTGGTCCAGAATATTTCAGGTCGGTGCTGCTTATCTTCCTGGCCTTTTTGGATAAAGCGAGAAATTCCTCTTTCCTCCGTCTACAAGCAAACCGGATGATAATTGGCTTAACCTGGGTCGTCTTGGTAGCCACTCGCGTCACGATGTCTACATCTTCTGGCTGTAGCACGAAACCAATCTGCTCGCCTATTTTCTGGGCTATACAGAGTAAATTTTCCCCTTTCGTTAATGGAACGTTCTTAATCTCCAGATTTTTCATACGGGAGAGCTGATCCCGCTCATCCAGTTCGTACCTGAAGATGTCCATGCTCTTCTTAATTGACGCCACCTCCAAAACTATCTGGTCGACGGTCTCCAGTCTCTTCTCAACCACCTCCACCCTCTTTTCCGTATCGATGTAATGTTATAAATACATAAATAAATTTATGAACGCATCCGAAAACTAAAACCAGTTTTTGAAAGGAGAAATAATCTTTCAAATTTTATAATTCAAATAATTTTTTTTTGAAATATAATTCTTTTTGAATAAAATCATAAAAAAACTTACGTTTTTTCTAACTAAAATTACCTCACACCGCCATCTGTTAATTTGCATACAAATCAAATTCACAACGCCTCACAGTGGTTCCAAATACCCCAAAAGTCGGAATCAATTCACAGGGAGGGTTTACAGGAAAAAAAATGTGATATTTTATTTCGGTTTGGGTTAAAAAAATAAAAATATTCGGTTTTAGTAAGTTTTACTTCGATTTCTGTATTTTATTAACAAAAATATAAAATTTAAAATAATAAAATAAAATTTAAAAATATTTATGTCCATATCCAAGCAAAAATAACGGCCGAGTAACGTTCAATTTTGCTTTTTAATATTCTGTTACGGACGATAAACAATCATCATCATCGTCGGTTTTAAAGATATTTGAAGAATGAATGTCCGGAGGAATTATTAAATCAAAAACTTCCTTAGAAAAACGATTTGATTATTTTTTTTGGGAATTGCCTGAAACTAGTTATGGCAGGGTCAGATGTAACTAACATTAAATTAAAAACATCCTCATTACATTTTTCACGAGAACATTTTCCATAATAGTTCTCGCGATATTTTTAAAAATCTTTGTTTCTTTGTTACTTCTGCAGATGTAGGATTGATTGTTATATCTTTTTTTTTGGATAGCATGCCTTTTTTGCCTCAAGTACTACATTGTACGGTGGAAATCTTTCTGGATCTTCGATCTTATGACATTGTACTGGTGCTTCGTAAGCTTGGCTTCCACCATGGTTGAGAGGGCTTCCTCCTCAGACATCCGTCGAGAGCGATTGTCATCAAATACCTTAAACGCTTTTCTGTACATAGATGCGCTCCTAGGTGAACGAATAATATTTCCTACCAATTTTGATGCAATCGGTTGTCCAGATGGTCCAAAGGTTTTCGTTGCAAACGCCAAATGAGAAAGAGGTGAACTTTTCCGAAGATATTTGGTTATAGCGTTTGGATCGGTCAGAACAGTGTTCAAATTGTATTTCCGGGCGACCGCGACCGTGCTGTTTTTCAGGAGAAATCTCATATAATGTAAAACCAATCGGAGTCTCAAGCCATTTTTAGTTTTCCATAAAAAATCTAGCTTCATTTCGATAAGCAATTGTCCATCTTGTTTTAAAGCAAAATTTGAAGACCGCAATCTTTTTACAGCCTTCTTTGGGGAAATTTATAAGTTTTTTTTTCGATATAAAAATCGTTTTTCCATCTGTTGGCACTTTGAGTTCGTCACTATATCAAATAACTCCTTTTAAAAACGAACCTGTGTCAAAAATAATATTTATGAAGCACTCAAATTTTACAGGAAGCAAATTATGTAAAAATTACTGGGCTGTAGAGACGCAAAAATGCGCAAGATTTTTTTTCATAATATGATACTAAAATAGGTCAGCTATAAAAGTGCACTAGCACATTTACAAAATATTAGGAAATATCAAACTAAAACCTTAACTGTTCCAAAAATCATCGTATTTTTTTTAATATTCACGAGAGACAAATTTTTCAAATAAGGAAATGAAAAAAAAACTTAAAATCTTTAGTACACACCTGAAGGTATTGGATTCATGTAGAAAAAAGTTTGCCAGCAAGTGGTGTAAAAAGTAAACAGTCCCTAAATGTTATTTAATAAACTTTGCATTTTCACACAAACGTCCTGACTGCTCGGGAAGTCAATCTTTGCTGACGTGTTACGCAGCGACGAAACATTTTGCTGGTATGGGAAAAGATGCGCTGATATGTGATGTCAAGATATAGAAACAAAATTTTTTGTGGTCCCTGCAATTTGAAATTTCGATTTAATTCCGACGCTCCCATACTAGTAAAACCATTGTGCGCCCGCTTGCCAACCCGCTCGTTCACCACATACAACTAACTTATTAACTAACCATCACGCCATTTCTCGCAGGGGTAGGCAGAGAGGACAGACCACCAAACAACTCGGTCTTGGCACACACTCATTGCCTCATTCACATTCATACATACTCTTCTATTATGCTGACTCTTGACATGGCCCGTCTCAAGTATTTGATTCACTTGATCGTGTAATGTCTTCCTCGGGCGTCCTCGACTTCTTCTACCATTCACATTTGCGTCATATATTCTTCTTCCGCTATTTTCTTCGTACATTCGCTCTACATGCCCAAACCATCTGAGGGTCCCTTTCTTAATCCTACTCATTACGCTTACATCAGCCTCGCGTTCTTTGCGGATCTCCACATTTCTCACACAATCATACGGTTTTACCACACATATGTCTCAGGAATCTCAAAACATACAGATTATAAGATATTTAAACTCATTTAAACAAAATGCTGACAAATAATATTCTTCAACCTTCCTCATGAATCACTCTATCTATTGGTGAAGACCGCATGAAAATCCGTCCACTAGTTTTTGAGTTTATCGCGAACAGACAGACAGACGCGGCGGAGGACTTTAATTTATAATATGTAGAAATACGTACTCTACATTAACTGCGCGTGCTGTATGTTTTTACGTCTGGCTTTTATTAGTTAAGATATGCATGGAAAAATGCACTCATACCTACTGCACTTAAAAAGCGATAAGCCGCCATCTATATTAACTAATGTGAACTAAAATAAAGCCACTTAGAAATAATGTGCTCTGTTTTGGGACGTTTTGACCCTTTCAGGCCTGACCTTAAACTGCAGGGTTAAATATATTCTAGGCTTGAGTTGTAGAATAATCATTGAAGTAAAACTTACGCACGAACGTTCGACTTGGGGGGTAAGCTGGTGACTGCGTTACGAAAAGTACGGTAATCGGTGCGAACGGTTAGCGATGGCGAGGCGTACGGTCGGGCCTTTACGCACGCTTGACTTGGGGAGTGATAAGGATAAGGATAAGGATAAGGATAAGGATAAGGATAAGGATAAGGATAAGGATAAGGATAAGGATAAGGATAAGGATAAGGATAAGGATAAGGATAAGGATAAGGATAAGGATAAGGATAAGGATAAGGATAAGGATAAGGATAAGGATAAGGATAAGGATAAGGATAAGGATAAGGATAAGGATAAGGATAAGGATAAGGATAAGGATAAGGATAAGGATAAGGATAAGGATAAGGATAAGGATAAGGATAAGGATAAGGATAAGGATAAGGATAAGGATAAGGACAAGGATAAGGATAAGGATAAGGATAAGGATAAGGATAAGGATAAGGATAAGGATAAGGATAAGGATAAGGATAAGGATAAGGATAAGGATAAGGATAAGGATAAGGATAAGGATAAGGATAAGGATCAGGGCCTATGTCATCTTTGGGGATCCTATGTGGTGGATATTTTAAGGAAAGGAAGGAAAAGGGTATATGGAGTGGGTAGAAATCTGGGGATCAGTGTTCCGAGAGAGTACGGTTGGAGAAGTCAAAGGGATTCCCTCAACCTGCCATGATGCCATGATGGAAAAACTGCCATCACCATTTACAATT
This sequence comes from Limnephilus lunatus, assembly GCA_917563855.2. Taxonomy (NCBI): domain Eukaryota; kingdom Metazoa; phylum Arthropoda; class Insecta; order Trichoptera; family Limnephilidae; genus Limnephilus; species Limnephilus lunatus. The sequence goes on along the minus strand of OU830595.1, from coordinate 22,864,217 downwards.
CAATTATTGCTCCACACTTCAACTACTGTTCAAGTATCCTTTTCCTGTGTAATGAGAGAGAACAGAATTAGTTTCAAATTCTCCAAAACAGAGCAATGAGAATAATTCTCCGAAGAAATAGATTTTCGAAAATAAATAAAATGTTAAAGGAACTTAATTGGTTAACAGTGAAACAAATGCTGACCTTGAACACGTTGATATTTATTCACAAAATATTAAACAACTTGTAACCAAAATACTTCTCAAATAAAATCGTATACAATAAGGACATTCACAGACATTACACAAGGACGTGCAATGAAATAAGATTAAACAAAAAGGACACAACGAATACGCAAAACAGTTTGCTATACAAAGGAATTAAGTTATATAACACACTACCAGAAACTCTAAAGTCCTCACCAATTGAAAAGTTCAAGATGTATTGTAGGAGCTACATAAAACAAGAAAAAAGAAAGAAAAAATACAGTGAAATTGAAATATTATAATTAATTAGCTGAAATATAAAATATTATTATTAATTAGCTGAAATATAAAATATTATAATTAATTAGAAATTTGTAACCTTAAATGTACAAATTACTAAAATAAAATTCAAATAAAATAAAAAAAAAACCACTGTCCCGGTCCGGCCTGCCAAGCATCCGCCGCCAAGACCCGGACAAACCTCCCCCATGAACCCGGGCACCCCTGCTAAGTTACCAAACGTATGGAACCACTTGGGGTGATTTATGGCTGATTATATGAGGTTGGTCAATTGCACACTTAAATGTTTCTTTTCCTCAGTACCTCCTGAGTTCTTTTATGTTTTTTAATTATATACCGCACAAGCGTCCCAAATGCTCCCGTCTGGAGCCAGCGGGACTATGGCATCCCTTATTGAGGTATGTTGTGAGGCTGAAGGTATTGGGGAGGGGAAGGAGATAGGGAAGAGGAAGGTGGGGAAGTACCTGGCTATTCATATCTGGCCACCAAATACGGCTAAAGCCATTTCCAGCAACGTTTCAATTCTGAATGGTGGTCTTACACCAGGGCGATACTGATAATATCTCCCACTCTGGAATGTGCCGCAAATATATAATATATTATTTTAAATGAATAAATTTTGAAATAACACAAATTAATCAAATAAAATTTATTCGATCCCGCGACCTTCGGAGTGCGAGTCAAGATCCTTACAGTGGGACTACGCTTCTGTGGCGCCAATTTCAAACATTTTCATTATTGTCATATCATAAGAAAAATTACAATTTATGTAGTATCTATTTTTGAGCAAAGCAAAATAAAAAAATCTTATATTTTTCACAATAGATTTGTCAAAGAATTTATGTACAAAAATGCAAAAGTCAGTCATTTTAAATACATGCAGGATTAAAAAAGGTTTTTTTAAATATTTAAATTGAGGGATCAGTAGGATTTATCGGTCCAGTTAGGAGTTCCACTGAGCCGAACCCTCTGATATGAAAATATCTGGAGTCGGTGAATATTTTTTCCCATTTGGTCTCTGGTGGATTGACGCATTATTTATTATACTTATACATATAGTGCACTTACATAGCGTGGATTGAATAGATACACATTTGTGGAAAACTGTGTTGAAGGGTTTAGTCTTTTCTGAGGGGAAGATTTAACCCGGACATAAAATCTGGAGCACCAAATGATCGTAGTTTCTGGTACTCTCCAAGTTGACTTGGTGCTAAAAAGATTTTGTATATTTATTTACAACTAAAAAAACAGTTAAAAACAAAGACACGACAGTAGCTTTGTAACAACTTCACGACGAAGATGGTTTTGCGTCAGAGATCTACTTAAAGTCACCTACTTAAATTTCAACCGTACAGACGCTAGCGTATTAATACTATGAGACTCACAAGTATTAAATCAATATTTTTTATTTTACTTTGATTGAATAATTTACATTGCAATGAGATCCCTGAGGCGTATGTATAGTAAAACCATGGATGATCGTGTGAGAAACGATGAGATCCTCGAAGAATGTATGGGTTATGTAAGCGTGATGAGTAAGATTGAACGAGGAAAGGAGTGTAAGGAGAATATATGACGCAAATGTGAATGGTAGAAAAAGTCGGGGACGCCCGAGGAAGACATGGCACGAATAGACCGACAATCAGATACTTGAGTCGGGCCATGTGAAGAGACGGAATAATAGAAGAGCATGTATGAGACGATGTATGAATGTGAACGAGGCAAGGAGTGTGAACCAAGATCGAGTTGTTTGATGGTTAATTAGTTTAGTTAGTTATTTATTTGCTACTGGTTTTGGGAGACCCAACCTAGCAGGACTCTCTCGACCCATCGTTCTGCACCGCAGTGGGAAGGATGGATTCAAACATTCGTCACTCCTAGACACATTGACCTCAGATCCCTACCACCCCTCACACCCTTTTCGTTCCCAGAACTTCCTATCCTTCCTTTCCATAAAAATACCCATGAAGAGCTGTGTAAAAAACACTTTTTCACCTTCTCTGGTATGGACGGTTTTACCACATATACACCTCAGGTATTAAATCCTCAAATATTTTCATATATGTTAGCGGAATTTTATGTAACCGACTTTTTCTGTGGTTTGAATATTTTTAAAACAAACCTTTTTAAAATACGTTTTCTGCGTTGTTACATTTTTATACACTCGCGGACAGCAAAATTGGGTCACTTTGGATCTCTGAAAAAGGGCCATCATATACTGCAACGAATTGAACACGGACGCTTGTGTGCTTCTGCACAATGTATACCATTGGTAATATGAGGAATTATTCAATTTGTCCAAATAAATGTCAACATCTCAATGACGATTATTTTTTTTTTTAAATTTTCAAGCAGATTAGTACCATAATATTTAAACAAATGCAAATAAAAATATCCAAACGAATAAATATTCTTTCTGAACCAGTAGTCAAAGTTAGTAATTTGGTCATACATTTAAACATACAAATAAATATGGACAAAGAACGTTAAATTACAAGATTCCCAGTTGTTTAAATATGTTACCTGCTGAAATTAAAAACTGTGCCCAAAACAAACAATTGATGAATTTACTGAAGACTTGGCTTACGGAAAGAATTAATATGTATTAGCTTACAATGACATATTATTCTAAAGACTTTAAAAATGTTATTTATGTTTTCAAAAAAAAAAAATCTATATTTCTGTAAAAAATTCAATTTTATTTTATATAATTGTAAAAATGTAACTATTAAATCACTATAATAAGATCTTTAACGTAAAGAACCCGTTAGACAAACTGCTAAAAAGTAGTTTATAGGGACTTTTTGTCTTGTATTTGTTAGGTGTATAAAAAAATTTAAAAAAAAATTGTCGATCTTGTCTGCTTGAATAATAATTAACAAAATTTACAGACAGATTTGAAGCCAAACGGTCGAGTTAAAAAATGATTTCGCTACCCTCAGTCAATGCATATATTACTTTGATAAGTAAAGTCCCGTTAAACTGTTTTTTTTTTAATTATTTACTCCACACAGGAGGCCCTGAGGAAAATAATTTCCCTTAGGGCCCATGTCATCTGAGATGCTGTGTGGACGGTTTTTTTGAGGAGAGGAAAGAATGAACATTGGTCTTGAAGAGACCCATGTTGTAGGAAGGTGGAAACACAGAGGCCGGCAAATCGTTCCGCAGCCGAGCTGTTGAACACAAGAACGAGTCGAAGAAGCGTTCCGTTCTCATGTGACAAATAATTTCAACCATGTGTATATGTTGGGCACGCGTTTGGCGTGTTTCCCGACTATGCACCGGTGCCAAAGGGATCAATGACGCTAGTTCCTCGTAGCATCTTTCATTGTAACACCGGTAGAACAAGGATAGCATTCCCACCCGACGCCTGTGCTCTAAAGATTGTAATCCGTCTGTTAAGATGGGAGAAAAGGACGAAGAAATATGCAATACTTCTCTATACAATTATTTAATAAACTCCCTCTTGCAATAGAAACAAATAAAAAAATAACCGACTTCAATAGAAGCATAAAGATATGGATTATGGACATGGGAAGGAAGAATATAGATACCATTTTGCAACCTAACAAAGATTAATGCTTGTATTGTACATTCTTTTAGAATTAACTTTATAATTTTCCTATTTTTAACACAGGTATTTACTTATATTTCAAACGAAAAACTTGTACAATGTGTCCTTAGAACGGGGTACCCCAGTAAGGACTCATTTTTCTCTCAAAAACTGTAAAACAAAATATAAAAAAAAAAAATAATAATAAATCTATCAAACGGACCGCCCGTTTTTGCACAGAGTCAAGGGTATTTTTCAGGAATTTTGGAGCTCAAGACCAGAGGTGGCTGCCAAATTCAACCGCGGGGCACTTGTGATTTGTACAGGGTTAGCAGTTGTGTACTATTAAAGTATCTTAAGTGTCTACTTGGGGTGACCTATCGCAGATATGTTGGTTATCCAATAAATGGTTTCCGGGGCGGCGGTACCCATACCTGCCTCCCAAATTGTTATATATAACAACAAGAAAACCACATTAATTTGTTGTAGACCACTTTTATTTTATAAACACTCTACCGGTTTCAGAAGCACCCTTCCTTCGTCAGGAAAATATTATAACTGAGTAATGAATATTATAATGAGTTTTAATATTCTCCTGACGAAGGAAGGGTGCTTCTGAAACCGGTAGAGTGTTTGTAAAATAAAAGTGGTCTACAACAAATTTATGTGTTTTTCTTGTAAATTATGGCGAGCTACAAAGTTAATGCTTCTTACAAAAAATATGTGTTATTTATAAGTTTGACATTTAAATATATTTTTAGGTGGGTCATTATTATTGCCCGCCAGTGTGTCTCACGGCACAAATGAATTCCTTAAAGCATTAAAGTGGTTTTAGTCCAAAAAAATTATGTTAAAAATTCGGTTCAGGCTTAAAGTCCTGCTTTAAATCCCTCTCCAAATAACCCCACTACGCAGGGCTGGCAAAAGGACAACATTTTAAATCGGGGATGCTGGAAACAGAGTGGATGACCTAATTTCGTAAATAATAAAAAAATAAATAAACAATGATATTTTATATCTACGAGTATCAATCTATCCATTTCGACACGTATGTACGCGCATAACTTCCGAACGACTGCACCAAATTGGATAAATTTTTTTTCATGTTCATTATTGTTAGGACAAGGTTTGTATAAAACTACTGTAGAGCTCTGGCATTATGAAATTTGTATTAAAAAAAATTGCAATAGGTGGCAAGCGAGCTGGTTGAAAAATGAATGTACAGGGACTGAATGTATGCAATGCGGGAGTGAAACCCAGGAGGGGGGAGGGGAACTCGGGAGGAGGTTTCGCGGGCTGGGGGACGGTGGAGGAGGCGTAGTGGGAAGGGGACGCATGAGAGGATGAGGAGGCGGAAGGGGTACGGGACAAATGGGAAAGGACACGCAGGGAGAAACGTATACCTTTCACCTTCAACTTCACTGCTCGCGATATAGTAAATAACTAATTTTGTAAAAATAAAGCAAATTCTTACAATTCTCCAGTCTCTCAAATAAATATCAACTCAACTTTGGCATTAATCTTCTTATAAATATAAATGTAAAACCAACAGTGATAAGGGTAGCAAAGGTAAAGTCATGTAATGTCCATTGTTTTAAATATAATGCCCTCCACGTGCAAAGTGGTATCTTTCCCAAGCATAAACTTTCTAATAAAGTGTGTTTTTCGGAAGTGACCTGCAGGTAAGTATGTTTTTGTATCTATCTGTAAATAATAAAATTAAATAGAACCTAGGAATTCATAATGAATTGTAAAGCGCCCTTGAGGTGATTTTTCACAAAAACGGCGCTCTACAAATTGTCCAATTATTATTATTATTATTATACAATTTGGGATGTATAGGGGAGAAATATCCTGTACTAATGCTTTAGGCTATAATAAATAAATTTGCTTTTCAAGAGTTTTACTTTCCGTGTACATATAATTGTACTTAATTTTTGCTACCTATTTTATCATTACATTTATAAATTTGGGAGGCGGGAATGAGTACCGCCGTCCCGGGAACCTTAATCGGATAACCAACACCTCTGCCATAGGTCACCCCGAGTGGTTCGCTACGTTTGGTGATTTAGCAGGATTTCCCGGGTTCATGGGGTGAAATTTATCTAGGTCTTGGAGGCATATGACCAGGACACACTGAGCCCCAGATTCCTATACACCCCTTAAACCCTCTTCCTTCCCAAAACTTTCCTCTCCTTCATTTCCTTAAAAAAACCTCCACACAGCATCCCCAAAGATGACATAGGCCTGAGGGAAATTATTTTCCTCAGGTCCTACTGTGTGGGGCTCACTCAGCAAAAAAAAAATTGTGCGCTTAAGAAACCTTAGAAATAAGCAAAAAAATCCAAAATTAATTTAGTAAATAAAATACTCGTAATTCCACCCTGTAAATCACCCTTATTAGAAATGTTCCCGTGTTATGTTAATTCCTCCCACCGTTCTTCCCCTCGAAAATCACCCCTTCATAATCCCCACCTAATTAAATCTAATCATTTTGTACTTGTGTAAAATTTTAAAGTTAGTTTTAAGTTTTCTAGGGAATGACACTGATGTGTCGAAACCGGTAGCAAAAAAATATTTTTTTTGGAAAAAAATGTACATGGAAAGTTAAACACTTCAAAAAAATGTTCAGAGATAGTTAGATAGTCAATGCCCAAGAAATATAAAAAAATATTAGGTATGTTAAAAGAAATATAAAAAATGTCTTCCATCCGCTATTTATTTTTCCTAGTTGAATAACTTAATGGTGTGTTGATGTAAAATACCACCCAGCAGAGCTGAACCGGATTCTTTCCGGACATTTGAACCAGTGAAGATTTTGGAGATGCTCAGAAATATGAGAACAACCTATAAAGATTGCAATAGTTTGCTAAGATAGAGAAATCTTTCAAACGGATCGCTCTTTTCTGTACAGATACAAGAGTTTTTTCAGGTATTTTTGGGCTCCAAACCAGACGTGGCTTCCAAAATCTACCGTGGGATGCACTTTTCGCGATTTGTACAGGGTTTTTTACAAAAATGGCTTTTGAATCCCAAAGCATTTCTTTTGCTCACTTCTATACCCAAAATAATTTAAAAAACCATCTGTGTTGTATTTTCGTATATATATATATATATATGTATGACAAAGTTCTAACATAAAGCGTTTTAAATAATAATTTATTTTACAAGGTTTTGACATCACTTTCACTCTCTATTTTGTTTGCAGTTGATCGTTATTACGAAGCGCATTATGATTCGCCACTTTGGTTGCATAGGATTAACTTTAACTAAAACTATAACTATAACTTCGCCTTTTATGTTTTAAGTTTTCAAAGTTTGCAAATACGAATTTACAACAATTTTAGTTAAAATATTTTAGTTTATTGGAAATAAATTTTAATGGAAAATATTTAAATATGATGTGGCCCTAGCTTTGAATTGCATTAGGTACATGTAAATAGAACCTTATGCAATAAATTATTATGCCCTTGCTGGTTGCACAAGGTTCTATTTGCAAGCTTAGGTATGTTCTAAAATGGTAAGTTTACATACTGTTTAAATATTTACCTTTCAAATATACCTAACTAACTAACCATCACGCCGTTTCCCCGCAGGGGTAGGCAGAGAGGACGGACCGCCAAACAACTTGGTCTTGACACACACTCTTTGTACATCGTCTCATACATAATCTTCTATTATTCTGACTTTTGACATGGCTCGCGTTTCAAGTCTATGATTCACTTGATCGTGCCATGTCTTCCTCAGACGTCCCCGACTTATTCTACCATTCACATTTGCGTCGTATATTCTTCTTACACTACTTTCCTCGTCCATTTACTGTACACGCCCAAACCATCTCAGAGTCCCTTTCTTAATCTTACTTATTACGCTTACATCAGGGTTACTTTCTTTGCGGATCTCCACGTTTCTCACATGATCGTACATGGTTTTATCAGAAGTACGCTTCAGGGATCTCATTTCTACTGCATTCAGCAATCTGCTTTCATCCTTCCTGTGCCAGTTCCATGCCTCGCCGCCATATATCAGGGAAGGAACCAGGACTCCATTGTGGACTGCTAGCTACGATTCTTTTGACAGTTTTTTATTAGTGCCAACGGTATTCAGTCCTCTATTAATGGAGTTGTTATAGGAAAGGGAGTGTTACTTGGGTCATTTATGTTATAAAGAGATTATATATTATAGAGCATGAGACAATGAGATAATTACAGTGATCTCTGTTTTCTCAGGTAGTGGACTTTAAGCAGGCGGCTGTGTGTAATACTTTGTATGAGTAGGAGGTTATTTAAATAAAATGCTAAAGTGCTTAGAACACAGATAAGTTAATTTATTAAATAGAAATACAAATTAAAGCTATCAGAGCTAAACTAAAAACTGGGCATATTATGGAGTGTTAGTACCGGATCTTGAGGAGCTGATGTGTGGGCGATGCCATTGATGCCAAAGACGAATAATGCTGCTGCCTTCGGAGATATGCGATCTGCTCCCTCCGCTGCTGACATGTGCTAAAACGGCGGGCTGGAGCAAGAGACAGTTCCCCAGCCCCGCGGTTTCCCGGCGACGTCACGTCCCAGGGCAGTTGCTAGCCAGACGACTACGATGATGACGGCCAAGGTCATCTTGGGCCGCATCTATGCAAGCACCTCCGGCTCCAGGTGTAGTCGGAAGGTATTATGATGGCTGTGTAACTCCCGCAGAAATAAAGTTCTCCCATGGTACTCCGCTTCTGATCCAGTATTTTATTGAGTTTGCTGATAGTTTTGATTAAGGGATGCCGCTGATGGGCGCGGATTTACTGATCTTCATATGATGTATAATAATGGTGAACTATGAATATTTGATGCGTCGACCCGCCACAGGGACGGTGGCCGAGGTCACCTGTGGCTGATCAAAGAATGGGCAAGCTTCAGGCCAGTCCTGCTTAGTGAAAACTGGAAGGAGACCGGAAAGAGATTCATTCAGGGAATCATGGCGCAAGACATAACTTAGATTTTGTGCAGGGGGAGTGTTTTTCGGGGCGATTGGGAGGATAAAGTGAGATACTAGTGCTATGTAGCCTAGAAATATTATTTTTAAACGTCACGTGAGTATGTGACGACTCAAATGGCATTGAAGCCTATTTATTTTGTTTAATCCCTCGCCGGATGCCGCGAGATAGATTAATCCGCGTGCCGAAGTCAATTTAGACCGGAATCCACGGGTGATGTACTGCCCGCAAGGGTTCTTTTGCTGGTGGTTCCTTTGGCCGGTGAGATTTGCTCATGCCGCTTGATGGGTGAGAATCTGCTGTGCCTGTTTTGTTGGATGGATTCCCTTTATTAATGGAGCGGCTCCTAGACTCTGGTTGGACCCGCCAATATTCCTTTGCTGTTCCTTTGGCCGGTGAGATTGGCTCATGCCGCTTGATGGGTGAGAATCTGCTGTGCCTGTTTTGTTGGGAGGACTCCCTTTAACCGAGCGGCCTCATGACGTGCTGGAAGACGTTTTGGGGATTGCTGTTGACGTTTGGAGGAGAATCACGACGACGGGACGTATGCGGTATTAACCCATTACCTCCATGATTTTATTTTTATTTTTATAAACTTGAATCATTATTATAACCCGATAGTATAGACTTAAAGGAGTGCCCAAAATCAGTTTTAGAATTTTCCGCCCCCCCCACCCTTTCACCAGAGCTTCTAGAAAATTGATGCTCAAACGCAACGCTTGGAGGTAACCCCCCTAAGCAAAATGTACGTCAACTATGGGTAAAATGCAGTAAACTGTATGATTTATATTGATAATTTAAAATAAATAATTGCCATTGTTTATAATTCAATGAAAAAACAATTTATTAATGGAAAATACGCAAAATAACAAATAATTCAATATTAGAAAAAACATTAAAGAATGAGGAAAACTAACCAAATCTAACCAAATTATTCTCTAAGTGATACCGTTCGAAGCAGTCAAAATGAAGGGCGCGGTTGCAGGCCCGGCATCGATAGACCGTTGGATTTTTTTTACACAGAGCACAATGAATACGAGTTTCTCCACGATATGGCAAATGAAATTCTTGCATTCGAGGCACATGATTCCCATCTTCTGCGTCATGGCCTTCCTTTACACGAGATTCTCCGAATTCGGCATTGACCTGATTTGGAAAATACAATAAAAGAGTACGGGTAACCTCCACACGGAATGCCTTCTGGGAAGGTTTTCTCTGTCGCCTAGTCATCTGGTTTCCCATAACATGCTCGTACTTCCTCAAGAAGCATTGCAACTTCCATCCATTTACAAGAGCGCTGCTGAGGCAAGATACAAATAAAGGCCAGTACCACTTCTTTGACCGAATGTTGACCCGATAATTTTGAATACCATTATCATGGAGGTCTACTCCACCCATTCCTAAATTATAATTTCGTATTGGCGCCGGGCAATCGATTTTTTTTTTGTATGCTTCCTCCAAAACTTTGCCTTTTTTGTCTTTCTTCGATTTCTGCCAACGCTGCACTTGACTTACTGGCTCCATTCGATCATAGTTCGTGGCATTTGTTACTTCACGGTTGTCCTGCCAACGGCATACGAGGATTTGGTTTTCTACGTCTACCACCGCATCAAATTCACCTGTAATTATAAAAGCGGTGAGAGGTAAATGAACGCTATGCACAAGGGAAATAAATATAAAAGAAAAAGTTACCTTTAGGCAATTGCTTTCCTGTCTTCAACTTTCCTGAAGCTTCAAGGTTAGGGAAGCGAACTGGTTTACATGTGCCAGTAGCGCACATTCTCTTATCCTTCAGGATACACATCAAATGGTGAGATGTGAAGAAATTGTCCATAAAAAGCTCATGGCGTGCGGGGAACTCTATATATTCCATCATAGACAGTACGACGGACGATCCCTGACCTAATTCGGGGTCGTATGTATCAGATGCTCCGGAATACGGCATTGCTTGGAACAGGTAGACTTCGGAGAAAGCAAGACACCAAATCTTGTAGCCAAATTTGATTGGCTTATTCTGAATGTACATCTTGCAAGAATGTCGACCGAAATATGGCACCATTTGCTCGTCGATGGAAAGTTTTTGTGCAAAAACACCAAATTGAAGATATTTCACGTTCAGCATGTTGAACAATGGACGAACCTACAAGGAAAGATGGAACGATTAACTTTAGTCGAGAATAATAAATATAAAAAACTTTATGTTATGGCTACTATACCTTAGCCATTCTGTCGGTTTTATCTAGATTGTTGTTATCGCAAAAATGTATATAGCGCTTTATAAGCTCGAAACGTGGTCGTTTGATTCCCTTTTTGATGATGCTTACACCCAAGGTCGGGTCAGACGAATAATAATCTGTGGCCTGTGGTAGATGGCAATGTATTGTAGCCGGTCAACACAAGAAAACCAAGAAAACGCTTCAATTCGTATATATCTAACTGGAATTCGGTATTGCTTTTAAATCGAGCGTATTTGATTGTACTCTCAAGAATAAACTGAAGCACTTCGTCATCAAAGAATAATGAAAACAATTGGAAAGCATTATAAGACTTCAACTTTTCGTACATATCTTTATGCACCACATTCAGCGGTTCAGGAACGCAACAGATATGGCTGGTGTTTCTTTTCAATGCCTTAGACCACTTTTGTTTATAGTGAGACTTCTTTATGTACTGTAGTTTTGATTTTTTGGCTAGTGGTGCATTTGAAATAGATATTCGCAAGGTGTTACGACTCGTACCAGATGATGTCGACGGCTGATTCCAGTCAAGGTCATTAGCGAAATCATCTGGTTCATGCTCGGCATGGCATGACTCATCAATTTTCTCAATTTCGATGTTGCGCTCGATAACGAATGTGCCGGCAATATCTCGAAAGTTATCCACCTCCGCATCTTCGTTAAATGCCATCAAATCATCGTCAATATGCTCTTCGTCCGTCTGTTCATCGACGTTCTCTGGAGGAATCACAACAACAGCGCGCACATTATTGTCATCACTTTCACAATCGCTAAAAGAGCGCTCCAACTCTGCTATCATTTCATCGTGATTTAATGGTTTCGTATTATAACGACGAATAAGAGTCGAAAAAGTAGGTATTTTCGACATGTTTGATCAAAATATACGAAAACCGCAGACAAACTATTAATTTTAATAAAAATCACTCACAAAAACACTAAAAAACCGTATTGTTTGAAGTAAAGTTAACCAAAAACGTATGTAAACACTGTGACAGCTAACCTCCAAACGTTGCGCGCAGGCATCAACTGATTTCAGTGACATCTAGCGGTCATCTTATGCATAAAATACTATGTTGAAACAGTGTTGCCAACCATTTAACCTTTTGATAACAATATGTGATTCACACATGTTTTATTTTTTTCTGTTTTAATTTTTTTTTTATTTCAAAATGGGTCTATTTTCAGGGTTTTAGTAAAAAAATTATTAAAAATATAATAATTAATCAAATTTATTAAATGATGTTAATTATTGAAAGCTAACATACCAATCTGTAAGTGCTGCATAAAAACTTGGTGGGATTTAGCTTTATTCACAGTGAAAAAAAATCATACTTTTCATCTATTTTTTTGATGCCTATAGACATCGTCATGGAGGTAATGGGTTTTAATAACTAAACGTAATTTTGATTTAACTCTCTCTCTCCAAATCTATTGATAGATGCTAAAGGTATTTATGTTCTTTTTGATAAGCCTTCTTTGGTATGTTTTCCTTGCAAAGTGCAATAAAATATTATAAATTTCGGTAATTGTTCCGCTATTGAGTCCACGCTCAAAACACACTTTAAAAAATTAAAATAAATTGTACTAGGTAGATAATAGTTAGTAATAAGTAATTCAGTAACCGGAATTTAAAAATATTGCGTTTTAATGATTATTTTGTTAACTTTAAAAATATGAAATGTCATTTTTCAAGGACCGCCATGTTATTAATTACGACGATGAAATATGCACTTTTAAAAGGAAAAATCACTCTCTGTCAGTTACACAATAAAAAGTACGAATTTCAATCTTCGAAAATGATAAATAATGCGTATTAATCATTATTTTGTTATGTTTCGTAAATTCAAAAAATCATCACTTATTACGCGTGCATGACGCGAGATGCCAGCCTATATGAAATGTGAAACTGTTCCTTAAATATACCAAACCACCCACAACTGTTCCATGTGAAACATGTTTTACATGCAATTTACAAATGAGCCAACCTAAAAATAAAAGAAAGCATTCACGAAACGAGTAGCTAGAAGCGATACATAGACGATATTATTACGAAAGTACCTGATTTGCCAAATTACGTATGTAATTATTTTAATACCTAAAACGACAATAAATAAAAGAACACGCACGCGTTTTTCTTTTCAATAACATCCAAGTTTTGAAAGGTTTGTACTGCAAGTAGGATTACTATTATAAACAAGTTTGTACCTGTATTTATAACAGAAGAACATGGAAAGAAATGTATTAGAATTATTAGACATACCCGCTAGACAAACCCTGCTTTGCCAAACAAACCATTCAAAACCTGGGATGTTTTTTTAAATTATGATGACATGCGAGTTTATTTAAAAGAATTCATTTTATAAGCACTATATTATAAAGTATTTATAAAATAAATTCTCCAAAATAAACTCTAAACAATTTCGGTAATTATTTTTTATAAATAATACACTCACTTTTGTATCACAAACCACGTTACACAAACCTAGCGTAGCCGCTAAACTACTTGAAAACTGGGATGTTTTTCTTGCCTTGACGCGAGCAGGCGGTATAAAGGGGCACTTTCTTTTGTATCACAAACCATGTTACACAAACCTAGCGTAGCCGCTAAACTACTTGAAAACTGGGATGTTTTTCTTGCTTTGACGCGAGCAGGCGGTATAAAGGGGCACTTTCTTTTGTATCACAAACCATGTTACACAAACCTAGCGTAGCCGCTAAACTACTTGAAAACTGGGATGTTTTTCTTGCCTTGACGCGAGCAGGCGGTATAAAGGGGGCACTGTATTGGCGTTCCGTCGCGAAAAATCCGCGACGTAATTTCCGACAAGTGTGGCGCCGGTCTTACAATAGTTTCGGAAATAATTCAAATTAAGTAGGTACCTACTTTCGTTGTAGTGACTGTGCTGTTATATTGACTGTGTTTTATTTCTAGCCACTCGTTATAGAATATTTTTGTGGCATGCTCTTAATTTTCAAATAAAAAATCAGTCGTAATAATTTTACAATATCAGAGTGATCGTAAATTAGTTTTCATAAATTTTAATAATGGATTGCGATTCTTGTGTTGTGAGACTTTTAGAATTTTCAAATATTATCGCAAAGCGGGAAGTTTTCTTAGAATTTCTTAGAGCCCACGGAGTTTTGCGCAGATATAAAGTATGTGATAATTGTGGAAACTTATGTAACTTAACTTCGAACTTTAGATACGTTTGTAAAAAAACTTCAACAACAATGGTTCATAAAAAAAAAATAAAAACTAGGTGTAATTTTTCCGTGTCCGCCAGGCACAATACTTTCTTTTCAAACTCAAGATTATCTTTGGACATTATATGCAAATTTGTTTCGTTTTGGGCTTGTTTGAGACCACCGCGAATGACTTTCATAATGAGAGAACTCCAAATGAGCTCCAAGACCGTTGTGGACTGGTCTTCATTTTGCAGAGAAGTGTGTATTCATTGGTGTCATCAAAACAGGGAAAAAATTGGCGGTGTAGGCATTACAGTAGAAATTGATGAGGCGAAAATTGGAAAACGAAAGTATAATAGGGGTAGGCGAATTGAGGGTACATGGATTTTCGGTGGGTTTGAGAGAGGGTCTAAAAAAATGTTCGTGTGTGCAGTGAAAGATAGGACTAGAGAAACTTTACTCCAATTGATAAAAGACTATATTTTGCCAGGAACATTAATTGTGTCTGATTGCTGGAAGGCATACGATTGCCTGGAACATGAAGGATTCAAACATCTTAAAGTGAATCACAGTTTGTTTTTCGTCGATCCAGAAACCGGTGCGCATACCCAAAATATAGAACGGTGTTGGAGGGAAGTGAGAGCGGGAGTCCCGACGTATGGACGAAATAAAGTACACTACGAGGGATATTGGTGTGAATTTCTCTGGAAGAGGTCTGTGCCGGATCACACAATGAGAATTCACTCATTTTTTAAAATGGCCAGCACAACATACTACCCATATTCCGACGATTAAGGTAGGTTATTTTACAACAATTAATTGTTATTATATTATTTGAAACAACTGGTTACGTAAATGTTTTTGAATTTTTAGGTTGGTAGTGTGTATTGACAATTTGCGTATTGCAGTTTCACACGGCACAAGAATGGCCTTCTTATTTAAAAAGATGGCGGTCCTTGAAAAATAACATTTCGCATTTTTAAAGTTAACAAAATAATCATTAAAACGCAATATTTTTAAATTCTGGTTACTGAATTACTTATTACTAACTATTATCTACCTAGTACAACTTATTTTAATCTTTTAAAGTGTGTTTTGAGCGTGTATTCACTAATGAATGGCGGTCCTTGAAAAATGACATTTCGCATTTTTAAAGTTTACAAAATAATCATTAAAACGCAATATTTTTAAATTTCGGTTACTGAATTACTTATAACTAATTATTATCTACCTAGTACAACTTATTTTAATTTTTTAAAGTGTGTTTTGAGCGTGGACTCAATAGCGGAACATTTACCAATACTTTACACAAGATTCAACCTCAAAATCGGAAATTCTTCAATAGATTATGAGAAATTGTCTTACAAGCTTTGACACCTTATATCTAAAAACAAGGGGATGTAGAACAAAAATCTGAAATATGTTAGTCTGTAAGCGCACAAATAAATACACAATTTTTGTCAAGAAACGCATGTATATATTTTTTTAAGATTTTATTTATAATAAAATTAAAATTCTGTAACATACGTTTACCAGATAATGTATTGATTTATTTTACGGCATGATTACATGATTTAAAAAAGGTGTTGTACAAAACTTTTTTTTTTTTAATTTAACAAATCTGCCAACGACCTATGGTATAACTTTATTACACTAAAAATAAAAATAAATTTCTCAAAATTAAAAACATACGTTTACTAGATAAAAGAACAATCTATCGAAATCAATCTATAATTTTTTGTGAAAAAGAGTCAATACGTCTAAACACTGATTTAAAAATGACATATTTCTGATTTTCTCTGTTTATATATCTGGGTATGCGAGTGTACCTGGCTATTCAGATCTGAATTTCAAGCAACGTTTCAATGCTGAATAGTGATAACTTTATCAGGGCGATACTGAGAGTATCAAACATTCTGGAACAAGCTGAAAATATAATTTTAACGCTTTTGTAAACCACCATTCTCCGTGGAAACGTAGCCCCTCGGCTTAAAACCTAAAACCTAATCCTTTTGGTTTTGTTGAATTCAGTTGGGCCGAGGTCCTCATTGTCAGTAAAGTCGCTCAGAAATTCACAAAGTCCCATTCCCGATATCATTTAAGAGGCCGGTATTCGAATTTCTACCGATTTCTTGCAAACCTCCCTTAAACATTTGAAGTTTTTAAGCTCTTGAAAAAATATATGATATTCTTGAAGATAATATCTAGACATTAGTCGCGCCCAAACGCAAATTATATAAAATTCCCTCGATAGAAAAAAATCGCAAAGTATGCTCCAAAAATTATTATATACACGTTTGTTTCAGTTATGTGTTAGGGTGCCCCGATGTCGGCTTCTAAACCAACACCAGGCCCAACACGTCCCTGGCTAGCTCTCAGCGGGACTATGGTACTCTCTATTCAGGGGGTGAGCCGCTCAAAGCTATGGAATTTCTCTCTATCTTCCGGCGTCCCACGGGATCCACACAGGTCAACAATCCTCCCGCCGTAGCAGAATAATAACAAAGTTAAATCATTAAGACATGTATTGTAAACTCAAACACATACATAGGTTTCTACAGTACAATTCAATTACAAGAAATGCAAATTACACAAACCTAGCTAAAGCGTTTAACTCTCACTGTCTCTCTCTCAAAACGAAACTCTCCGAGTGGTGATTTTCGCGGGGGGCCCTACATTTCACTGATTACGGACAACATTTAAAGGAGGAAATCAAGATACAGCTTACATGCAGGTTGGCAGGAACCTCGTCTCATGTGGCAGCTCCATCAGGCACTTTCGTAGTCTAAATAGACCGAACTATATGGTGCGGCAAAAGGCCGATTCTACTCAAAGGTATTTCAATAATACATCGCGGCCCCATTGAATTGGGTCCGCCGGCTACAGGCCGCGTGCGTGTGCTTCCCAAGGCTCTCGAATCTCGTCTGTGTCGAGTGAAGCGGACTGCCGAGTGGCAGGGCTGGCGGGGAGAAGCAAGGGGAAACAGGAAACAGGGGGGAGAGAGGGGGCGGCCGAGCTGTGGACTCGCTGCGTTCTGTGCTCTAGGTATCTGAATCCGCTACAGGGCGTATCGTAACACTTCCCCCCGCGCTTGGAAAAAAAGCGACGTGGCAATGGAGCTGTAGGAAAAAAAATCCTCTTAAACTTCCATTGGGGTTTTTTGAGAGATTCGTTGCTTGAGAGATGCCTAGCTAGAACATGCAATTTATGTTATAGATTAGGTTACAATGTTTGTAGGGAATGGGTGAGGGGTACATACAATGTTTGGAAAAGAACAGTTTTGGTGAAAGTACATGGTGTGGAACAACATACAAGATTATGCAATTGAAAGATGACAATACATGGTTATGCAATTGAACAAAATAACAATACATGGTTATGCAATTGAAAAATAACAATTCATATTTGTACAATAGAAGAACAAAAAACAAGAACAAAAATGCCTGTGTGATTCTAAGGTTTCATTGGTCTGGGAGCTAAGTTTGCGAAGCGTGGATTTGTTTGGTTTCGGAGAATTTCGAAGAGGAGGACGTGGTTTCACAGATTCTAAGGATTACATTATCACTGTAATCAGACCCCTTTGAGATAACACTCAGAAGTATACTTGGGCCTTAGAAAACACTTGATTTTGTCGAAAACGTCGAAGTTCATGAAGTGGAGACTGTGGTTGCTGTGCCGCGACTATGGTTACAGAGGTCATTGAAGAGGAGAATCCAGTGTCTGCAGACATGCCAGTACGAATCCTAAAGTGTTATTAAGGTAAACACGGATCGTATATAATGGTTATTGAAGCATAATGTAGCTCAACATAACTTGTATTGGTACGCATTCAGCGAATACTGGAGGTCAAGGTAATGATGGTTTACACATGACGATATATGCGTCACTGCATGACAGCGCAAGAGACGACATGGTTGGCATTGATAGCAAGAGTAAGAACAAACCTAGGAGCTAGCGTGCCCAAAAGGTGGTTCAGAGTGTCATAATGTATAGTGGGACAACTCAACTTGCTGTGGCACGACAAAACAACATACATATGAGCGGTATGGTCTGTGCTTTCAGGAACAAATGCGTAGAAAATGGCAGCAGGAGGGACCTAGTAACCACAGCGCGTGCTGTCAGGAAGTGAAGCTCAGCTTGGCTGTTGGTGATGACATCCGCCTGGGCTTCTTTTTAATCCGGGAGAAATTATTATTAGAGCAAAATTCTTGAAGTTTACCTGCCTAGGGACCAATGAAGAAAAGGTTTGGAGAGAAACAAAATGTGTCCAGATAATGAAATAAACGAAGTTTTAACCACCGACCCAGAGAGTGACGAAGAGAGAGTTTTCTAACTAAATTGTGGTTACATGAACATTTTCCTTTACCAGAATGACTTGGCGTTTGCCGAGTGACAATATGTCTTGGTTAAAAAACAACCGGCCTTCCATGGCCTATGTTAACATAAAGGTGGTAACATTTTTTGTAGAATTTTAAAAAACAAGACAAAGAAGTCGTGAATGAGTCACGGTAAAAGCAGAGAAACCAATTCATGAATAAAGGTTGTCAAAAGGAGACAGACGGTACGCCAAGTGCATATCGTACATATCCAACATTCATGAATGTGTTTCGTAAAATTGAGAAAGAGAACAAAAGGTGAGACATATGCAGAGAGTGAGGGAGAAAGCCTGCTGATAATTGGTCAATTTACCGATTCGTACTCCCAGTGAGGGCGAATTATGGTCAACAACAGATTTTCCTCTTCATAACATATACCTGAGAACATGATGGTGAGGAGAAAGGAAAGGAAAAGGAAAGGAGTTGAGTGACGAAACTTGCTAGAGACTGGACTAATTTCCACTTCAAACTCCATGTGAGAATGAAACATGATCAACCAGCAGATTTCCTGACTCTTTACAATTGTTAAAAGGATGAGGAGAAATTTGAATACACATTATTAAAGAGGCTAATCTTTTGCGTGTATTGGGCAAAAGATTAGGGGTCATTTTAAAAACTCCTGCGTGATTGTGAGAAAAGACAGACCCTTGCTCCAATTTCACAAACCTGGGGGTTTTCTTATCCGTTCCCCAGACAACGAGTTGGGTGGTTTTGTGCTCAATCGATTAACTCCCACAGCACTATGCCCCATAGTTAGCAGTGAAGCTACAAACTAGTCCTTTTGGGATAGTAGATATTCCTGGGCTTCTTTCCTTTTTGCAAAGAAGTAAAAAAACAGGAGGTCCACGGGCATTGGCGTTGAATGACAACAAAGGGTTGTGGACTACATTTCGTAGATCGCACACAAAAGGTTTGATATTATTTCGTTCGCACGACTCATGGTAAGTGTTTTAACGTCTCCACGTATAGTGTACAAAAACATGTAAGTACATACAAGATAAAACTCAATTCTAGACAGAAGTCAAGAGTTTATACAATGCCTCTTAAAGAAGATGGCAAGGCCGATATTATGTCGTTCGCACGAATCACGGTAAGTGTTTTAACGTCTCCACGTCTCGTGTACAAGGGTTGTACACAATTATACACACAAGCGGTACTCATGACAAATTAATGACACACGACCAAAATACAAAAGCGGTACTCATGACAAATTAATGACACACGACCAAAATACAAAAGCGGTACTCATGACAAATTAATGACACACGACCAAAATACAAAAGCGGTACTCATGACAAATGAATGACACACGACCAAAATACAAAAGCGGTACTCATGACAAATGAATGACACACGACCAAAATAGATTGTACAAAACGGGTGGTACTCATGACAAATGAATGACACACGACCAAAATAGATTGTACAAAACGGTGCTCATGACAAATATGTCACACGACCAACTCAATAACATTTAGCTATGAGCAAAAGTGATTATGACGAACTTCTCGTATCGTGGCAGGTATTTTAAGGATCCCTCCTATAACGGTGGATGTTCTAAGGATCTCTCCTATGACGGTGGATGTTCTAAGGATCTCTCCTATAATGGTGGGTTACGTTTAAATACAATACAATAAACGTTAACGATGCTTGTTTTAAACACATTTTATAAAGATTCGTTAGATTAACTAACTCCGTAGCCCAAGAGCGTACGACAGAGAAGATAGACAATTTGATGTCACTTCATGTGTTACAAAGTACAAGAGTGATGGCAGAGTATAATTCTACTTACACCAAGTATTTAAAACAAAGACAGACCTATAATGGTTTTACATACTGTCTGTTGTGGCAACCTACAGTGAGGAAGACCAAAGAAAAGGGACCAATTACGGTTTTACATACCCTTTGTGCAGTTACAAACATACCAGGTTATGTGCAATTTGGGTTGCAAATACTTGGTTAAATGAACACCTAAAAGTTGTGAATTCCAAAATCAGGATGACCATAAGGTTTTATTAACCTGTCTCGTAGGGTTGAAACGTGTCATATAAGACATACGTAACGTACAAGCAAAAAACAAAATAACAAGAAAACAGTGGCTTTGTTATAACAACCAAAGACCGGATGATTCGGTTTTACGTACTTTAGTTGAAACGAGCCAAATTGATTTATATACAGGGTTATAAAGACCAATCATTGGTTTTATAAATACGAGTTCCAAAATGGACGTATCGATATCCAGTTTGGGTACATGAGCATGAATTTGGGTAGGACGCCATCAATTTTTAATTTAAGAGGAAAAATTGAAAAAACTTATATACACGAGGGGCGACTATGTAAGTAACCACTGTTTGATTTTCATGCTAGAGATACCTCGGAAGGTTTTACAACTCATGATGAACAAAATAAAAGGAAAAAATTGTAAAAATAGTTAACTGGTTCTGAGTCGGAATTTAACACTTTGGAATTTACAAAACCCGACTTCTAGAACGACACGCCGATGGGCAATTGTCAACTACTTTACATGAACAAAATAAACAGGTGAGAAAGTTCCTTTCCACACGACAAAAATGCATCAAAAATAGGAGAAAAAATTACAAAATTACATGACAAGGCAGGGTATGACATGGCATGAACATTGCGTAGTGTACGTGTTGAGACAATAAATGGGCTCGCGACTTCCCAAACATTGAAACTCGAAAAGTGTCTCCGTTCCAAAGTGATCAGTTTTAGAACAGGTGAAAAAAATAAAGAAAAAAATTGCCGTGAGGGAAAGAAAAAAGTGCAAAAACAACATTTGAAAGTAACTTCAAGGAGAATACGCATTAATTTACAAAATAATTTACAACTTATTTCATTTACGAAACGATGGGCATGTGATTGACACAATACACGCCTGACGTAGTAAGACTCTGTAAGCTTACAAAAAAATGTGGTACATACTGGATCATTTTAGGTTTGCTGAGATAGTGGGGGCAGTTTTACTTGACTCCTCACTTCCAGACTTTACAATGTCCTTAATGTGGTAATTACCAATGTGCTTTCCAGATGAGTCAGACAAGGAGTACACTAGGTCTGATATTTTCCTTAGGACTTTGGCCTTCACGAAACGTGGTGCCAGCTTAGCAGAGAAATACATGGCTCCTTGGGAAAGTGTGTTGTTCTTTCTCCAAACTATGTCTCCTGTATTGAAGGTGACATGTTTTCTACGTAAGTTATATCTGTCCGCACTCTTTTGGTGAGCCAGGAGCAAAGCATCAGTGACTTCACTGTAAATGGCCGACAGTTCTTCCAAGCGATGGGCATAGTCTGCGGTAGGGTTGCTTGTGGTGGCAGATGACGTAGGAAAGTTTGTGTCCCTATGTAGAGAACCATGGACGACTTGTTCCATGCCGTGTTTTAAGAAGAAAGGTGTGTAACCAGTGGCCAGATTAACAGTGTTGTTCATAGCGGCCTGAATTTTATCTAGGTTTTTACACCAAGTGCGTTGGTCTTTATCAACTAGAATAGCTAGAGCTGTGTTGATTGTTTGGTTGTAACGTTCGACAGTGTTATTTTGGGGAGTGTACAAGGTGTTATAATAAATGTCCTTGATTCCGTATTTGGCAAGAAATTCTTTGAATTCCTGGGCAATAAACTGTTTTCCGTTATCAACAATTACGGTTCTGGGTGTTCCGTAAGGTATAAAAATGTGTTTTTCCAGAAGTTTGATGATGGCGGACGCATTGGCTCTTTTTAAAGGGAAGATCCAACAGAATTTGGTGAAAACATCCACTACACTAAGTATGTGCATGTGTCCGGCATAACTTCGAGGAAAAGGTCCGACGAGGTCCATTGACAATGACTGTAGGGGTCTGTCGGCACGTTTGGGGTTACCCATTAGGCCGGCAGGTGCTGCCGTGCTATGTTTATAAGCTTTACAAGTTTCACATTTAGAGATGTAATTGCGAATTTGTTTGAAGAGACCAGGCCAGTAATACTTCAAGGAAATCTTTTTATACGTCTTGAAAGTTCCTGGGTGTATAGAGTCGGGAGCACTATGATTGTCAATTATTATTTGTTCTCTTCCTTCGAGGGGAACGACAAGTTTCCAAGAGTAATCTTCGCGGATGGATAGTGGTACCTTGCAATTACGGTATAGTTGTCCTTCTTTTATGATAAAATTAGGAAACTTTTGTTGATTATTTTTACAACCTTCGAAGATTTTCAAGTACCATTCATCTTTTGTAGATGGAGGGGGGGCAATTGTGTCAACATTTAATGAAGCCAATTCAATTCTTGAAAGAGCGTCAGGAACAATATTGTCCGCGCCTTTACGGTGAACAACATCAAAATTGAATTGAGACAAACGGGAGGCCCAACGAGCGAGTCTACCGGAGGGATTACTTAAAGAGATCAACCATTTCAAACTACTATGGTCTGTGACTACAGTAAATTTGCTACCGTCTATGTAACCGCGGAAATGGTGAACAGAATCCAATACAGCCAATAACTCCTTTTCGGTAATTCCGTAGTTTTTCTCGTGTTTATTTAATGTACGGGAAAAATACGCTACAGGGTGTTCGCCATCTGGGAATTCTTGAGTTAGGACTCCACCGATTCCTACGTTGGAGGCATCCGTGTGGAGGGTAAAAGAGAGTGCAAAATCCGGGCAATTCAGAACGGGGGCTTTTTGAAGGGCATTTTTTAAAGTTGTAAACGCTTCTTCAGTTTCAGCAGACCATCGGAAGTTGCTGACACCTTTACGGGTGCCGGTGATTTTATTTAAGGGGGCTGCAATTGTGGAAAAGTCTTTGATGAATCTTCTGTAGTAACCTGCAAGTCCAAGGAAACCTTTGACTTCCTTTGCGTTTTTGGGTCGGGGAAAATTTGCCATGGCTTCCACCTTAGCGGGGTCTGTTCTTAGACCTTTTTCGTCGACAATGAATCCCAAATAACGTAAACGGGACTTACAGAATTCAGACTTCTTCAAGTTGATGGTTAAACCAGCGAACTTGAGTTGTTGAAAAACCTTTTCCAACATTGATAGGTGTTTTTCAAAGGTGTCGCTGACGATGATGAGGTCGTCAAGGTAACAAAACAGGCTGTTATCGACTTCAGGACCGAAGAGTTTGTCCATCAGTCTTTGTAATTCGGCGGGGCTGTTCTTTAGACCAAAGGGTAATCTTTTAAAATGGAACATTCCCCTACCAGGTACAACGAAAGCAGTTTTTTCACACGATTCTGCGTCCAAAGGTATTTGCCAAAAAGCTTTGCTTAGGTCAACAGAGGAGATGAACTTGGCGTTGCGCAGTTTGTCTAAGGTCGCGTGGACGTAAGGTAAGGGGTATGCGTCAGCTTCCGTACAAGAATTTAAACGTCTACTGTCGAGACAGAAACGTGCGGAGCCATCTTTTTTAGAAACCAAAAGAGTTGGGTTGGTCCATGCACTTCTGCTGGGAACCACCACACCCATTTTTAACATTTCATCAAGTTCTTTTTCCAAAAGTTTAAGCTTTTGGGGGGCTAAGTTGTAATAACGTTGCTTTATGGGTGGGCCATTGGTTTTAATGTGGTGTTCTACCAAATTTGTCAAACCCAATCCACATTTTTCGAAAGATATTGATTCGAATTTATTGACCATTTCCTTTAGTTGGAGAGCTTGGTCCGTGCTTAAATTTTCGTGAGGTATTATTGTGCGGATCTCACTAATTTGAGCAGCAGTGGAGGTTTCGCCAAGAGTATTAAATACTTGGGGAGCAACGTTAAAAGCCTTCCAGAAGTCAACGCCAAGGATGAAATTCTGGGATATAGAGGGCACTATTAGAAAATTGATTGTAACTATTTTATTGTTACAATTAATTGGTAGTGCGAGGGTACCGATGACCGGCTGGGAAACATTATCCGCAGTCGTCAGGTGTGTTGTTTGTGGCGAAATTTTAAAATCACTGTTAACAAAAGGCAGGTGAGCATTGTTGCCAAGACAGCTGACAGATGCACCGCTATCAAGTAATCCGGAAAAGGGCACATTGTTAACAGAGAAAAGAGCATAGGGTCTCCCATCTTTAGCTTGTTTGCAACAAACCGAGGAAACATTTAAGGCCTGGTTAAAATACTTAATGTGTGATAACCAATCAGTCCATTCTTTAGACCTTGGTTCAGAATGGGTGCCTGAGAGGTTATTATTTAGTTTTTTGGCCTCTTCATGTAGAAATTTGGTGGGGGCTTGGAGAAATCCACCTGAGGTCTGACATCGCTTGGGTTTTGTAACCTTTCTGCATTGTGCCTTGATTTCTTGAAAATGTTGCGCAGTTCGTCGCGTGGGGGAGAGCGGTCCCTAGAGTGGTGTCTCTTGGAGGTTCGGGGTTCCTTGGATTCCAGAAGTCTTGCTTGCTTGAAACAAGTAGCGGCCAGGTGGCCTACTTTTTTGCAAAAGGAGCACACTTTTTTGTTGTCGAATTCTGGTTTTAAACCAGACGAGCGGCTTGGCACAACCACATTATTTGACACATTCTTTATGTTCTTCCTATCCTGGTATGATTCCAGGAGGAGACAGACTTCGTTTAGCTGGGCCAGGGATGCAATTTTCTGTGAGGTGATGATGTTCTCGTATTTGCTTAAAAGGCCATCAGTTATGACTGGTAATAGTTCAGCTTCCGGAACAGGATGTGAAAGCTTGATGTTGATGGATTCAGCCCTTTCTATGAATGTTGCCACAGGTTCATCTACTAGTTGTTTAATAGATAGTAGAGATAGTTTGATCCGGTGCTGGGCCTCCTTTTTTCCAAAGCTAGAGATTAGGGCAGCTCTGAGTTTATTCCAATCTTTGCATTTAGTCTTTTGGATGCGGTGCCACGGAATTAATTCTGGGGAGATGAGTTCTATAAAGTTTCTCCGTAGAATCTCGAATGGGATATTTTTGATTGTAGCCGTTTCTTCAATACGGTCAATGAAATCCAGCACATCGGAGACGCCATTATATTTGACTTTCCAAGAGGATAAATCGTAAGTTTTATCTTGTGTCAAGATGGGTGCGGCGTCCTGTTTTATCATTACATGCGGCGTAGGTTCTTTGTCAAGATTATCCAAAACTTGCGTAGCCGAACGTGAATTATTTTCGTTGGAGGGGGCGAGGTTTATTCTCCTAATGTACTTTTTGTTGAATAAAAGTGCATATGCCTTCAATGTAGATTTAGATTTGCTTGATGGCGAGAGTCCTCTATCCCTTAAAGCAGCTTGTAAGTGGGCTTTGGATAAACTATGCACATTGGGAATGGTACCCAAGGTGGATGGTGTAATAGCTTGCTTGTCCTCCATTGTGAGTTTCCTGGGTGGTGAGGAGAAGAAAAAAAATTGGCCAGGGGTTTCCTTTAGAAAGCGCAAAATTAATTTTTGTGAGGCACTTTTCACTTGGTGATCACTGTTGGCACTTCCAAAATGTGTTTGGTATACGTGACACCAGAATTCTTGTCAAAGGGAGGCAGACGAGAAAAAAAATTTTGCGTGGAAAGACCTTAGTGGTAAAGGTTTTTGTATTTCACTGACCACTTTTGAGAAAACTGTGAAATTCACAAGTATTTATTTATTTTTGAAAAATTTTGCCAGGACTGACCTTTAGAAAACAGGTTTTTTATTTTCCACAAATCACTTTGCACTGAGAAAGGCACTAAAGTTCACAAAAGGCACTTTTATGGCAAATAAAGGACAAACTTCCGGATGAAAATGACTGAATATGGGGTTTATTGCGTCCAACCATATTAAAATTATTTTATTTATTCATGGAATCAGTCATTGGCTTTATTATTATTCCACTTTTCACTTATGTAAGGGAAAAAACACAATTCACTTTCACTTATGCTGAAAAAAAACAGTACCTATAATGTATAATGGGGAAAGAAAGTCATTATTTTGTCCATTTGGAGAAACATTAAGTTGTACTAATTTGACAGACACAAGTGGGCCAATTGGTATATTGTGCAGGAACAATAAAAATACGTAAGTCCGAAATTTTCATTAAGGAATTCGCAAAATAACTGGGGTTCCAGAATCAAATTTATAATAATGATTTCCGTTGGTATCTGGTACAATCATAAAAGCGGTTTGGATTTAAAACGCTGCCCAGCAACAGTCAGTTGTTCATTCCGACGGCTCCGTTGGGATATCGGCGCGAACAAGGCATTTGCGCGCGCAATCCAGAGAATATCGCGTGAAACATCGGCCGTTAGATTTGGCGCGGATCGCTGTTGCTATGCGCTCGTTGTTTGGTGACGCGTGCGCAATCCAGATTCGCGGCGTTTCGGGTACTCAAAATGGCCGTTGTTTCAACTTGCGATGCAATTCATAATTACAATCAGATCTGTTATGGATCTAATTTACATATTGGTTTCTGTGTTTTTTTCACAGGATTCACTGTAGAATATCAAGGCATAATTAATGTTTACAAAACAGTTGTTATGCGGGAAGGATTTCGACAAAGAAAAGGTCCCGCAAAGCGACCGGGATAGAGAAAAAAAAATTCCAACCCCACGTTCGGGCGTCAGTTGTTAGGGTGCCCCGATGTCGGCTTCTAAACCAACACCAGGCCCAACACGTCCCTGGCTAGCTCTCAGCGGGACTATGGTACTCTCTATTCAGGGGGTGAGCCGCTCAAAGCTATGGAATTTCTCTCTATCTTCCGGCGTCCCACGGGATCCACACAGGTCAACAATCCTCCCGCCGTAGCAGAATAATAACAAAGTTAAATCATTAAGACATGTATTGTAAACTCAAACACATACATAGGTTTCTACAGTACAATTCAATTACAAGAAATGCAAATTACACAAACCTAGCTAAAGCGTTTAACTCTCACTGTCTCTCTCTCAAAACGAAACTCTCCGAGTGGTGATTTTCGCGGGGGGCCCTACATTTCACTGATTACGGACAACATTTAAAGGAGGAAATCAAGATACAGCTTACATGCAGGTTGGCAGGAACCTCGTCTCATGTGGCAGCTCCATCAGGCACTTTCGTAGTCTAAATAGACCGAACTATATGGTGCGGCAAAAGGCCGATTCTACTCAAAGGTATTTCAATAATACATCGCGGCCCCATTGAATTGGGTCCGCCGGCTACAGGCCGCGTGCGTGTGCTTCCCAAGGCTCTCGAATCTCGTCTGTGTCGAGTGAAGCGGACTGCCGAGTGGCAGGGCTGGCGGGGAGAAGCAAGGGGAAACAGGAAACGGGGGGGAGAGAGGGGGCGGCCGAGCTGTGGACTCGCTGCGTTCTGTGCTCTAGGTATCTGAATCCGCTACAGGGCGTATCGTAACATATGTTACATGTTATATGTATGAAAAAATTCACAGCGTTTCTTTAAATGCATCAGTAAATGCGCAATTATCGTGAGATTTTTGCTCTATTTTAAACGAGTCGTGTTTTATTAAAGATTTTCACGATTTTTGCATCGATTTTATCGTTGTAAATGTTAGCGCGCTCTTCTAACATTCGTAATTTCATATCTATCCGTCTTCTTCTTTTTGGGGCCGGGAACGGAGCCTTAACCCCTCAGGCTAATTTGCAAACAACTCATATAGGTCTCATAGAAATACATTGTCAGAAACGTCGCTCAGAAATTCATAAATGTCCCATTCCCTATATCATTTAACCTCTCAGGCAAATTCGTTTGCTTTTGCGAACAACTCGTATGGATCTCATAGAAATACATTGTCAGTAAAGTCGCTCGGAAATTCACAAAGTTCCCATTTCCGATATCATTTAACCTTTAACCTCTCAGGCAGATACGTTCGCTTTTGCGAACAACTCATTTAGGTCTTATAGAAATCATCGTGTCTTCCTTATTATCAACGTGAGAAATATATAACAACCAGCATTAGAAAGAGAAAACACCAAGCTTCATATTAAAATCTAAAAGTTAACCATATAAGAAATAAAATGTCCCACCTTTATGAAACCAAAATTACCGACCGCAAATTGAAAAAAAAAAAAGAAAATTTGTGAATTTATTATTTTTACAATAAACAACAAAGTGTGGTGATGTTAACGTTTATGATATTCTAGCTGGTACCCGGCATGCGTTGCAATGTATTTTCAAAGAAATAAATTGTTTCTCCCTGCATTTCCATTACCATGCGCCTTCGTTCCCCTCCCGCATCCCCTTCCCGTCCTGCGTTCCCCTTCCACCTTCCCTGCCTTACCCCTCCTTCGTTACCCTCCCCCTTCTGCCTTCCGTCCCTGCCGCTAAAATATATGAAATACACACATTTTTAAACCACACCACATGTACAAAATTATTAAACAAGTTTCATAACGCCAGAGCTTACCATTATATATGGAAACACTCTTCTACTAAAATGCATGTTCTGTAAAAAAATTGAGTCGATCCATCAATTACTTTCCGAGATTTGCGGACACAAACATACGGAACCTAAATTTTTTATATATACCTAAGCATAAATATATTTGTCCGATAAAGTTAATTAGTTTGTGTTTTTTTTTTTTTTTACATTATCTATTTATAATTATACACAGATATAATTAGAAAAAGTAAAGTGAGTCATTTTTGAAACTTTTTTATGTTTGCAATTCTAGTCTAGAAGCCCGAATTTCAGGCGTTTTTTGACAGTCGATAAAAAAATAGGTACCTATATATTTTTAGATTTTTTATTTTTATATTCGCTCCACACAGGAGGCTCTGAGGAAAATAATTCCCCGAAGGGCCTATGTCATCTTTGAGGATGCTGTGTGGAGGGTCTTTTTAGGATAGGAAGGAGAGGAAGTTCTGGGAAGGAAACGGGTGTTTGGGGTGGGTAGGAATCTGGGTAGGAATTTAAAGACAATTATAATTTCAAAGTGGTCGAAGAGTTTACCTACCTGGGCTCCATCATAACGCAGGACAATGAAGACCCAGTAGAAGTAAGAAAGCGCATCACAGCCGCTAACAACACTTACTTCGCGTTGCTGCCAGTGTTCAAATCACGAAACGTCCATAGGAAAATCAAAATAACCCTATATAAAACAATTATCAGAACGGTCTTGGCCTATGGATGTGAGGCGGGAACACTGACAGCAAAGTCAGCAGAACAGCTGGACATCTTCGAAAGAAAGGTACTGCGAAGAATCTTAGGAGCGGTGCGAGAGGGAGAGGCATGGAGAATCCGCCACAACAATGAGCTCTATGATATTTATCAAGCTCCCAGACTCTCCACCCATTTAAGGCTCCAAAGATTAAGATGGGCCGGACATGTGCACCGAATGCCAAGCACACGAGTACCGAAGAAGGTTCTGACAGGACACCCGGGAGGTAAACGAAAGGCGGGCAGACCTAGACTGAGATGGGAGGATGATGTCAGGAAGGATGCAAGAGGATTACTCCATGTTGCAGATTGGAAGACGACGGCCGAGGACAGAGGGCGGTGGAGGCTTATTTTGAAGGAGGCCAAGGCTCGAAATGGGCTGTAGCGCCATTGAAGAAGAAGAAGAAGGAATCTGGGGGTCAGTGTGTCCAGGAGTGACGGACGTATAAATCCATCCCTCCCACTGCGGTGCAAGGCGATGTTCCGAGAGAAGTCAAAGGGACTCCCTCAACATTCTCTCCCAATCCGGCCTGCCATGCAGCTGGTCTGCAGACACATTTACCGCCAAGGCCCGGACAAACCTCACTCCATGAACCCGGGCACCACCGCTAAGTCACCAAACGTGGCGAATCACTTGGGGTGACCTATAGCAGAGGTGTTGGTTATCCAATAAATGGTTTCCGGGGCGGCGGTACCCATACCCGCCTCCCAAATTTAAAATACACGAAGAATACATTTTTTTAAAGGTAATTTATTTATTTTTCAATTTTTATAAGAAAAACTTTCTTCTTTATTACTTTTTGAAGGTTATTCCCATCAGTGAATAGTGAAATTTATCATATTAGAATAAGTTAACAATAATAATCTAACCGAAAATATGAAAGAGAACAAGACACAGAAAAACAGTAAAAAGACAATGGTCGCAACTGGGACTCGAACCCAGACCTCTCCGTCTAACCGGGACGATTGCGTTAACCAATTTCGCCATTGCCACCTTCTGTCAAACCGTCATATTTGTCAATCTCATATTTTCAAATTTTAGAATTAACATTATTATCAACTAATTATTTTTCTCCATATTACGGGCAACTACCCTTTTCATTCGAAACAATCATTCTAAGAATTGGTTTGTAACCTGGATAGCGTCTCGGATAGATATACAACTACCCTTTTCAATGTTTCCAATAAAAAGGTTTTGTTCTTAATTCTATGGACAAAAAGAAACAAGTTGACTCTATCTATACTGATTTTTCTAAGGCTTTCGACAAAGTGAATCATGATATACTCTTAAACAAACTTGAAAAAATTGGTATAAGTGGAAATCTTCTCAGATGGTTCTCATCGTACATTAAAAATAGAAGTCAAGCTGTTGCCCTCAAAGGTTACATGACAATGTCTCAGGAAATAACCATTCCTTCGGGTGTACCTCAAGGTTCCCATTTACGGCCCCTGCTTTTTAATTTGTATCTAAATGACATCAAACATGTGATTTGTAACTCTGATTTTATTCTTTACGCTGACGATATGAAAATATATAAATGCATATGCACAGAAGATGATTGCAACAAATTACAAGAAGATATTAATAAAATTAATGAATATTGCATAGAAAATCAACTATTTCTTAATATAAATAAATGTAATGCGATAACATTTTCACGTATAAATCACCCAATCGTCCATATTTACCATCTGAACAATGTTCCTCTTCAACAAGTGGATAAAATTAGAGATCTTGGAGTATTACTTGACTCTAAATTGCTATTCAAAGATCACATTGAGTACATCTTAGAAAAAGCCTACAAACAAATGGGTTTTATCCTACGCATCACAAAACCATTCAATAAACCTTTTACACTTGAACTACTATATATGGCGTATGTAAGATCTCATCTCGAATTCGCATCTGTCATTTGGAATCCACAATACCAAACTTATATTACCTAACCGAAATGAAAATATTCAGACAAAATTTTTGAAACACCTTTCGTATCGTTTCGAAAATCACCAGTGTAAACCTATTGCTCTTTACAAACGGAGAAAAATTTCTGACATACTATTTCTATACAAGATTGTGAACTGCCTTATTGACTCACCAGATCTATTAGAAAGGATTGCATTTCGTTGCCCCGAACGCAATACCAGATCGAATGCCCTATTTTTCATACAACATTTCAAATCGAATTATGCACAAAATTCTTTGCTCGGACGTATCTGCAAATCTTACAACGCCCTAAGAGATATCGATATTTTCCACTGTTCCCTTAACACGTTTAAAACTAAATTAACCTTAAAATGTACTTAAAACAAAACTTTTATTTCTTTATTATTTTTTTATTGTTTACTTTTTACTCACTTTTTACTTATACTTTAATATTATAACTATCAAATATCTAGTTGCTTCCTAATCTGTAACCATTTCTTATTTTAAATTATAAATGAAACTTAACTAGTTTATAATTATATTCACTATTAAATGTTAAATGAATGTATATTTACAACTGTATGTTTCCTAAATAAACTTAAATAAAAAAAAATATATAAAAAAAGGGTAGTTGCCCGTAATATGGAGAAAAATAATTAGTTGATAATAATGTTAATTCTAAAATTTGAAAATATGAGATTGACAAATATGACGGTTTGACAGAAGGTGGCAATGGCGAAAATGGTTAACGCGCTCGTCCCGGTTAGACGGAGAGGTCTGGGTTCGAGTCCCAGTTGCGACCATTTTATTTTTTCTGTGCCTTGTTCTCTTTCATATTTTCGTTTAGATTATTATTGTTAACTTATTCTAATATTTATTTTTATTTTAAGAATTGACAAAAAAATATATATATATATATATAATTACACGCTGATGAAGTAGAGGGGGAAAAAAGAAAGTGTCTACTGTCCATCTTGTCACTTCTGGTCATCTGAAAAATAAAAAAATCTAGATTCTTTATAAGTGCAAATGTCTTTATGGTAGGAATCAGGAAAAATGAAGAAAATAATTCTCATAAATTTGCGGTTACTAAAAAAAATGTTTTTTCAGTTATTTTTTAACTTTCCCGAATTTAAAAAATAGTAAAAATTTATTTTTTTGTTGGTTACTACCATTGAGGGATATATTTATGTATAAAAAAATCATGCCAAGTTTCAAGAAAATCGGTCAATTAGAACTAGAGATTTCGTGACGGTTTCGAAAAAAACTATTTTTCTTTTTAGATTCTAGCTGGATTCCAAATAAACCGTTCGAATTGTCACGACACTAAAATGGCTATTACTTTTAAAATAATTAGAATTTCGAAAAATCCTTTTAAACTAATATTCTTGAATATCTAAACTATTGAAATAAGAAAAAAAATCTAGTGTGCAATTTAAAGGTAGAACTATAACATAAAAAGGGTTTCATATTCGTGAATTTTGATAACTGACCAAAGATAACGGATTTGTTCCATATATATAGAGTCGTTCATGCTAGACAGCTAGTGTTAGTTAGACCATCAGAAGCGATCCGCAGACAAGCCCGCGACACGGTTCTATCCGTCGATCTATGGAATTCCACGTGTTCGTACCGCGGCAGGGCGGCATTCGACCCCTGCGCTGCCCCCCTTCACCGTCACGCCCAGCCTAGTGTGGTGGTTGGCCCGTAAAACAATGCCAACGATTCTAACCGCGCTCTGAAAGGATACTAAGTATGTCGCGGTTAGACTTTGCGAATTCTAACTCTTTGCTGTAGAATGTTCAGTGCATGGCATAAAGGAAAACATGAGAGGTGCCATGTGGGCGTGTTTTGTGATTCAAACGTCTGGTCAATCTGGCCTTAAATTTTAAACGCAAAGGTTTTCTTTTTTTAAACGACTCCGAAAAGGAGGAGGTTATTTTTTTTAATGTTTGTTACCTCAGAACTTTCGATTGGGTGAACCGATATTGATGATTCTTTTTTTATTAGAAAGCTGGTGCTTCCCGTGTGGTCCCATTTTAATTTGGTTCAGTTCTGACAGCGGGATCCATGAGAAAACCATACATGTCTGTAATTTTGCGACAAATGGACGAATAACTCAATATTACGCCAACAGATTTCGATGATTCTTTTTTTAAAGTAAAACGTCTTTACGCACGCTCGTCACTTAAAATCAATTTTTTTTAAACAAAACAAAAAACGGCTTCAAAAAATGCACTAAAAAGTAAAAAAATAATTTCGTACGATTGTTATTTTTGGAGTCGGTGTCAGTCAAGATCTCCACATCTCACCTATAACTCCTACCTATGTAATATGTAGTTACCTTGGCTGACACCGACTCCAAAAATAACAATTGTACGAAATTATTTTTTACTTTTTAGTGCATTTTTTGAAGTCATTTTTTGTTTTGTTAAATTTTTTGTGTATTAAACGATAAACAAAAATTTTAACAAAACAAAAAACGAGTTCAAAAATGCACTAAAAAGTAAAAAAATAATTTCGTACGCTTGTTATTTTTAGAGTCGGTGTCAGCCAA
Organism: Limnephilus lunatus; assembly: GCA_917563855.2. Lineage (NCBI taxonomy): Eukaryota > Metazoa > Arthropoda > Insecta > Trichoptera > Limnephilidae > Limnephilus > Limnephilus lunatus. The sequence goes on along the minus strand of OU830595.1, from coordinate 22,829,861 downwards.
GGTAACTACATATATAGGTACTTATAGGTGAGATGTGGAGATCTTGGCTGACACCGACTCCAAAAATAACAATCGTACGAAATAATTTTTTTACTTTTTAGTGCATTTTTGAAGTCGTTTTTTGTTTTGTTAAAATTTTTGTTTATTTTTTGATTTTTAGTGACGAGCGTGCGTTAGCGTAAGTTTTACTTAAAAAAATCATCGAAATCTGTTGGCGTAATATTGAGTTATTCGCCCATTTGTCGCGCACATACTTATTGCAAATTTAAGTCATATATGGTTTTCTCATGAATCCCATTGTCAGAACTGGACCAAATTAAAATTTAACCACACGGAAAGCACCAGCTTTCTAATAAAAAAGAATCATCAATATCGGTTCACCCAATCAAAAGTTCTGAGGTAACAAAAAAAAAAAAAAAATTCAAAAAAAAAAATACCGTCGAATTGATAACCTCCTTTTGGAAGTCGTTTAAAAAAGGAGGAGGTTCTCAATTCAACTGTATTTTTTTTTTTATGTTTGTTACCTCAGAACTTTTGACTGGGTAAACTGATATTGATGATTCTCTTTTTATTTGAAAGCTGGTGCTTTCCGTGTGGTCCCATTTCAATTTAGTTTAGTTCTGAAAATGGCATATATGAGAAAACCATATAAGTCTTAAATTTGCATTAAGTATGTGAGCGACAATTGGACGAATAACTCAATATCACGCCAACCGATTTAATGATTTTTTTTTATTGGATAGGATGTACTTCGAGGGTAGTTTGATGAGAGTTTGGTAGGGTGCTGATTATGGGATCCATGACAAAGTAACGGATCAATTATTAGGATAAAATTAACGATACTCGGCCGAATTTTTTATAGGCTATCCGGATATTTGAGTCACCATCCGTAACGTCGCGGCCGTTATGGTCAAGTAATGTCTGTCTCATATGAGCAGCACGTTTAGTTGGTCTACCCATATTCAGAAAAATTAGTAAGTGTACTTCAGATTCACTAAACATAAAAAAATAAACAAAAATTTTAACAAAACCAAAAAAATGCACTAAATAGTAAAAAAATAATTTCGTATTATTCTAGAACTTAATAATCAACTTTATTTTTCTACTCATCAATATGCAGGTACCCGGCCCGGCGTGTTCACTTGACAGCTCCCCTCCCGCCCTCAAGTAACGCGTGCAACACAAGCACATCTCACCTATAACTATGTATGTAGTTACAAACCTACCTTGGCTGACACCGACTCCAAAAATAACAATCGTAATTGATGAATAGAAAAAGTAAGTTGATTATTAAGTTGTTGAAGAATACGAAATTATTTTTTTACTATTTAGTGCATTTTTTGAAGTCGTTTTTTTGTTTTGTTAAAATTTTTGTTTTTTTGTAGGAAATTTCTTTAGCACCGTTGTGATTTGAAGCTCAGTGAAACGGAAATGACACTAAAATGAGACAAACACTTCGAGAGAATGAGATAGAATGGTCCTAAGGGAAATTATTTTGCCTCCTGTATGGAACTCATGTTAAAAAAAAAGAATTCATCCCTCCCTCCGCGGTACAAGGCGATGGGTCGGATGGAGAGGTAAAATGTCTTCGTCAACTGATCCAGCCCGCCACGCGTTCACCACAGAGACCAAAACAAATCTCACCCCAAACTGAACCCGGGCACCCCCGCTAAGTCACCAAACGTAGCGAACACTTGGGGTGAGCAATGGCAGGGGTGTTGGTCCAATAAATAGTTCCCGCCTCCGAAATTAAAATAAATAAGTGGGTCCCTCATCTGCGTAATGTCACCGTGGTTATTCAATCTATACATGGATAATTGTATGCAAGAATTGAAAGAGATGAGATTGGGCGCAAAATTGAGTAATCTGGAAGTATGTTGCCTGTTGAATGCTGATGATGCGGTGCTGATTTCTAACAGTATGGAAGATCTACAGCATAGGTTCTCAACGTGGGCGATAACGCCCCCTTGGGGGCGTTTGAGACCTTCAGGGGGGCGGTCGAAGATCCAGAGACAATTTGGGGGCGTTGAGATGACACAGGGGGGCATTGGCAAGTAAAAAAATATGGTCTAAAAAGACAAACAAAAAAATCAAAGTGTTACCAAATAAAATTTTACAAAATTAATAGAACATTATCGAAGACGGGACATTTTCATGTAGTGACGTCACTAGCCCAAATAATGGATTTATTTATATAAAAAAAAACTGTACATTTCTAAAAAAAATTTCTAACATTTTCGTATCCACACGATTTTTCCCGAGTCGTTATGAAATCTATTCAAATGGCCTATGGGTTTGAACTCGGAATGACAAGTGAGACTTCAAAGTATTAAACATCACTATTAAGTTTTTTTTGGTCTTGTTATTCAGTAGACCTATGTTACGGATATCTTTCTTTATTTTATCAAGATTTATTTCTTATTCAGAAGAGGCGATAAAGGTAGTGTCATCTGCGTATCGGAGATTTGAGTTTTTCTTAACTGTGTTTCACCATGAATATAAAATTCAGGCAAGCGTAAGAGAGACAAAGCGTGTCCTAATTGACATAAAACGAAAAGGTTGCAAGTCAGTGGCGATATTGTTTCCATTTAAATTTGTATTATTTCCATTTTAACTGTTGACATCTTTAACAGTAGCCTTGAAGAATTCAAAAGGCATTTAAGATGAAGCCATACTAAATAATGCAAAATCATACAAAATCGTATGTTTTAGTTTTGAAAATTTGACCGCTTAGAAGTATTATAGATGCTTCAATTAAATACTGCGTGTAGAACATACTTTGGCCCTTAAAAATATTGGTCATTTTTTTTAATAAGTCTTTTAATAAGCTTAGAAAAAAATAAAGTATTAGGTCTATAAAAAACATTTTTAACTAAAAACTCTCCTACTTATAAACACTTTTTCGGATATGGTTTAATTGCATAATGTGGCAAATTCAGTTTCTTATATAATTATCGCGAAAAAAAAAAGATATTTACGCCCGAACCTCACAAAATAAAATATAATATGCATTTTCGCGTTGGTATTTTTGACATCACGGCGACAATACGGCAGTCGACGAATTTGTTATATCAAAGTGAACCTTATACCGTCCACCGAAGAACGACTGGCAGCCGCCCCCCTGTCTTCCGTCATTACTCCTCCGAACGGAGCGGAGAGCAGTCGTGTTATGCTCTGCGCCGCTTATTTTCGTGAAATCAATTTAAAAATCCGTTTTATTGCAATAAACAATGCATAAAAAAGGAATTAATGTTTTTTACAGGCCTTTACCAAATCAACATGTAAAAAAAAAATCTCAAATATCTTTTCCAACCTTTCCAAAATGGACAGACATTGTGTAGTACACAATAAAAAAAAATAAAAAAATAAGACACTTCTAGTGTATTCCCTTATTCTATGCTTCCGAACTTCCAAAAAGGTGGATAGTTCATAAACGTTACTGTTAACTATTAGGTGCCTATATTTCCCTACGAACCCTGCTGTACACACCAGCTTACATTTACCGTCTTAGGGCCTTGCTGATAAACGTGTTTTAAATTTTACACAGCCGTTATACAACCATTAATGTGTGTGTTGATTAATTTTACACAACTGGTTGGTTTTAGTTGTGTAAGAATACAAAAACACATTTATCAGTAAGGTGGTCACTCAGATTTTTATATGCCCGTTCAACATTAATCCACATTGGCCCTGAGGAAAATAATTTCCCTCAGGGCCTAAGTCATCTGAGATGCTGTGTGGAGGGTCTTTTTGAGGAAGGAATGAACATTGGTCTTGAAGAGATCCATGTTGTAGGAAGGAGGAAACACAGAGGCCGGAAAATCGTTCCACAGCCGAACTGTTGAACACAAGAACGAGTCGAAGAAGCAACGTGATCTTATATGACAAATGTCAACCGTGTACATATGTTCGGCACGCGTTTGGATTGTTTCCCGACTATGCACCGGTGCTGAAGGGATCAATGATGCTAGTTCCTCGGAGCATCTTCCATTGAAATACCGGTAGAACTAGGATAGCATTCCCACCCAACGCCTTTGTTCTTAAGATCGCAATCCGTCTGTTAATTGTCGGTTGATTATCAATTTGGGAGGCGGATATGCATGCCACTTATTGGATGACCAACACCCCTGCCATAAGTCACCCTGAGCGGATCGCTACGTTTGGTGATTTAGCAGGGGAGCCCGGGTTCATGGCGTGAGGTTTGTCCAGGGTTTGGCCGCCGATAAGTCTGCCCACCTGCCATGTGGTGAGCAGGATCGAGGGAGACTGGTTGAGTGAAGTCTTTTATCCTCTCTCGACCCATAGCCTGGCACTGCGATTGGAGGGATATATTTATAAGTCCGTAACTCCTGGACACACTGACCCCCAGATTCCTACCCACCCCTCATACCTATTTCATTCCAGAACTTCCTCTCTTTCCTTTCCTTAAAAAACCTCCAAACGCATCCCAAAAGATGACATAGGCCCTGAAAGCGATTATCTTTCTCAGGGCCTCCTGTGTGGAGCTAATGTTAATAAAAAAAATAATAATAATGTGTTCCTATCCAATTCGGTCATATTAAATTGTACCATACTACAAATATTACAATATCAGGTTTTACCCATTAAGTTAAAAATAAAATTGAATATTTATTTTTGACTTGCACAAAAGTCAATAGATTTTGCAAATTAAAAGTGAAAATTTATCCAAAACATTATCTAGATAGCATTTCAATTTGCGAGGCGGGTATGGGTACCTCCGCCCCGGGAACCATTTATTGGATAACCGACACCTCTGCCATAGGTCACCCCAAGTGGTTCCCTATGTTTGGTGACTTAACAGGGGTGCCCGGGTTCATGGGGTGAGGTTTGTCCGGGTCTTAGTGGTGGATGGCTACATACCTCCGTCACTCCTGGACCCACTGGTAATTATTTTCCTCAGGGCCTCCTGTGCGGAGCTAATGTAAAAAAATTGGAGGTTTGAATCTTGCAATCATACATAAAGATGGCAGCCAATAAAAATATGCATTAAGAAAATGAAGATAATGTTGGTAGTTCTTAGTCGAAGTATATGACCAAATCGGATAGGGACACTTTAGCTCACCTTGCCTCGGCAAGGCAAAGGTCCTGGATTCGAGTCACAGATGTGACCTATCTTTTCTGTTTTCAGATTTTCGCTAATATTGTCTTCATTTAATTAAATACCTACTCCATTACTATAAAATAGGCCATTTACTCGCAGTAATGTATTTATTGTAAAAAAATACCCAGACATATATTAAATAAAAATAAAACAAAATATTCCAAATAAAACATTTATTCAAAAGTGGAACAATTTTCATAACAAAATAATTTAAAAAAATGAACTTGAAGCACATTCGTTCAAAAAAACTTTATGTTCAGCAAACATTTATATGTTTTTTGTAGAAAACATTGTTTGTCATTAATATTATATGAACATGTATAATAAATTATTAAATTTCAAGAACAAAATAAAAATAGTGTAAAAGACAATGAAAAACATAATATATAGATCCCTATCTATTATAAAAGGACATCTTTCATAGGATCATCTTACAGGGAGATGGCCGAATCATCTGCATCCATCACTCATTGAGTGGAAAGCTGAGCCACTCGGTGCAGCCACTACAAGGACTTTGGTTGACTTCTGTGTCCTGCCCCAGAAGCTGGCTAGTCGGTGGGGAAGTAAGGCGGGGAATGAGTGCACCCTCCCTTTAGTGAACATTGTGGAGGCACTGCAGAACTGCGGAAGTTGCACAAGTTGCCTGTATGCATTGTTGTATCACACCCTCAGCTTGTCCCATTTGCGCTGCTGGGTATTGTGTCCACAGCTCAGATGTGTACAGGGCAGAGCAGTATGTCTTAACAAGTCATTTATTATTAATTGAGGGCTTTGCGGCCCATATATTAATGGCTCTTTGTCGTTCCATATCTTCTCAATCATTAATATCGTCCGTAAAGATACATCCCACGTATTTAACCCATCAAGCAGTTCATTTCCTTTAAGCTAGTTTGATGGAATATTTGTTGGCTCCTTGTTGTGTTTGAATATGACGATTGTTTTTTTAGATTTGTACGGCAAATTATGAGTTTATGTTCTATTTGCATATTCGCACAAGTCATCTCATCACTTTAATCGAAGGTGCCAGCAGCACCATGTCATCTGCGTAGTTGGTGTTGTTACTCCCTTCTCCGCAGATATGGTAACCAATCAGTTAAATGTTGAGCTCTTGTAGTAGATCGTTTACAAAAATATTATAAATTGTAGTAGGAGACATATTACTCCCTTGCCTGACTCCGCTTTTAAGAAATAAGAGTCTAGATGCAGCTCCTGCCCATTGAATGTTGTCTATACCAAATAGCCAGCATATTGACTAATATCTTGCTTTATGAGTTTTTCCGTAATAAGTGGCGAACTAAGGTCTTGATTAGGTAGAAATAACATCCATTAACGGCAGTTTTTTCTGGTAAGCTATGGTCTTTTAAACTCCATTTATTTATGTATTTCCTATGTAAATAGTTTACCTTTTACTAGTGTGAACAAGAATTTTCAAATAGTCTTCAAATTGTGGCCAAGGAAATTGGTGGGTAATTTCCTAATATCGATGCTGCCAGTTAATTGGATTTCAAGATTGGAATGATAAGAGTTTGATTCATATCCATCGACTCGACATATATATGTTTCTAATGAGGCTGGAGTATAGGGCAGCTATAATAGTATAGAGCTGATCTCCTGCGTACCTTACGTGCTCAATACCAATGGCGCACCCTGGACTTTTTCCTAGGGCGGTTTTCTTAATAGTACCTTACCATTTCAGGAGTGACATTTATAACACGGTCACCATTGACAGCAGAAGGAAATGTCATTATATACGGTTTCGTTAAATTTTCTTCTTCTTTTTTGGTGGGGATCAGAAGGGGTAATCTAGGTATGTGAGCTGATCAAGGCGTCAGCCATCGCTCTGTGGACCCTCCCTATCAATCCTGCCGGGGAATGAATTGAGCGAGCATTTGTTGACCACATGTTTGGTAGTCTGCACCGCATCACATTTACACCGAGCCGTCCCTAAGGCCCCATCTACGCATCATGTAGGCAAGGCAGCTGTGGGAGCTGTCTCTTAGTGGGGTCGTGTACGAAATTGGCATTTGTAACGTCAGCCAACTGCCAATTAAGTTTCCACCCATCTTCCGTAATGAGAGGTAATCGGAGGAGCCTCTCAACTTCCATCTAGAAGGGTTTTCGGCACTTAGGAACGTGAGAGCCGACATCATCGTACAAAGGTATTGCACTTTTTTGCAGCTTCTTGAAAATAGAGTTTGGCTTTTGCCTGTGAGCTGCTAAGATGGAAAGCTGTCGCAACCGTTCTCAACCCATTTGTCTTTAGATGGCAATTAAGGAAATATTCTTCCATAGCCTTTAGGTCAGATTAAGTCTCTTTTCTGCTGCTTTTAGGGTTTTGGGCTGTGACAGCGAAGTCATCTTCAAATTTTCTGCATTCAGTGTGAGAAAGGTCTCGAGTTTATATGTTAAAAAAGCGATGGGACCAGCGCTTAGCTTTGGACAAGGCTATTATTGATGGTTTTTTTGTTGCTTTTTTGCCCCCTGGAAAAACTCTGAAAGTGCGACCAATTAACAGTTGCTGAATAAGTACTATGTTGCCATCCTCTATTAACTAGTTAAACAAGGAGACCTTTGTGCCACACCGTTTCGTAAGGCACAAAGAGATCAATGAATGCTGTCGCAGTCTTAAGCCGTTTCTGGATAACAGATTTAATATGTGTTGTCAGTGCTAACATCTGATCGCAGCAGTTACGGCCTGGTCTGAAATAAGCTTGTTTTTGTGGTACCACATTCTCCAGAGTACAGCTCGCTCTAGAAGTTTGTATATGGTACTTAAAAGTGAGATGGGCTGGTAGCTTTTGAATCCTCTGGTGGCATTTTGGGTTTAAGTATCGCAATAACTTTAGCTTTTTACAAATATTTGGAATTTATATACATAGTTTCAAAATTTTCTGTAAATACTGTTGTCCGTGTTTTGGACCTTGTTTTAGTTTGTGAACTATGAAGTATGAGATGAGATGTTAGACCTTGTTTTAGTTTGTGAACTATGGAGTAACTATGGAGTTGGTAAGCAACAGCATTTGATGACACTTTGAGCGTTGTTTTAGTTGGCTAATCTGCAACTCCTTTTTCTGCTTGAGTTTTTGAAACTCGTTTCTACTGTTATTCATTCTTCCATTTTTCAGTGACCGGAGAAGATTAAACGTAGTTTCTGGGTCATTCATCCTCTCAAACTCAATCAAAAGGTGTTCACTTTCTGAGCTCCATGTTGTGATATACACTTTTATGTAGCCTCTAGGAATGAGTTTCTTCGCAGCTATAAACAAAATTCAGACGGAAAGGTATCCACAACCCTGCCAACATATTCTGAGAAATCTCGCCATTTTGCTCATCTTAGATTCCATCGTCGAATCGGATTATTGGAATTTGTCTGCTGTGCATGGCATGTCTGGCCTGTGTTGGTTTTGGGGGAAGCTGCTCAATATATTACTCTAAGCACTCAAATGTATCACCTTGATCCTCGCTTAAAGAAAAGAAGTGTCTGATTTCGTGGGAGATATTTTCATCCTCCGTGCTGTTGTTGATGCATGTGTTGAATGCTCGTCATACAGGCAGCGGGTAGTGATAGAGATTGTGAATGATAAAAGTATACGAAGAGGACTGGATTTGGAGAAGCGGATTACTTGGATTCTGCTGTTATATAGCACAACATCTCCGGACTTGCCTACCAACACCCAAATCAGTCAACCACCGATAATTGGACAGTTGCCCAAATTATGGAAAGGAGAATTGATTGAACAATAATAATATTATTTTATATTAATATCATTTCTATTAATTTTATTGTTACTTATTTTTGTTTTAGCTATTATTAGTTTTGCTGGGACATATATTTATCATAATATTTTATTAATATTTATGGCATTTTTATAGCCTTTCCGGCTAGAACCGTGAATGACTGAACAAATTTGAGACTCGATCATTCAACCCAGGAACAATGTTATATTTTGTTTTGGGTCCTATATTCTTAACTGCTTGCATGGCGGAGTTTCTCATTAACAAAGGTGTCGTAAATAGAATCAAGGTCCATTTTGTGATCTTCATTATCACAGTTTAGTCTCTGATATCTTATGGCATCTGAAGGTTTTATTATGGACAGAAATTTAATTGCCAGGGTGTTGTAAATTTTAACATAATTTTCGGACTTCACCGCACATTTCCAAAAAATTCTTGATGGAATTTGTCTGTTTTTTGTTACAGGAATTAGAGCCAGATCTACATGATCGGACCTTTTCATTATTAAAAAAGGTGTGTTTAAAAAACACAAGGTTCATTTTCAATTTCCATTATTATCGTCAAACTTTTCAACTTTTGGCAGTGCAGTCGCGGGAGTGCGTTATGGCTAGGACGCAAAAATCATCAAATATTGAAACACTGTGCCCCAGAGTTCTGCAGAGAACTGGTTGAAAACCACTGCCTTAAGGTCACACGATGATCACATACCAGGAAGTGGGCAGTAGAACACTGTGCACCACAGTTTGCGGGGTACCGGTTGACCATGGCCTTAAGGCCACACGACGCTCTCAATCCATGGGATGAAGCCAGACACTCTCGTGAACACAGTCGTGCAGGTTTTTGAATTGTATGCGGATGAGATTCCCACCAGCAGGTGAGTGCATGCCACCCTGGGACCATTGTATACAGATAACGGAGAGCCGGAAATGAAGGGCTGAGAACAAATAATATAATAATGTGAGCAAAGTCCGTATGGCAGATTATTAAATGATAGGTACGAATGCACAAGTACTTGTCACAATTTGATTTATCTTTCAACAACATCGTCTCCGTACACAGCTAAAGCCATAACAGCAAAGTTTCATTTCTGATTGGTGGTCAATATAATTATAAAATTATTGGTGGTAAATATAATTATAATTCGTATATTGAATTATAAATTTGAATTTTAATTACATTATTAAAATAAAAAGTCATGAGCACACCGGGATTTGATCTTGCGACCTCTAGATTCTTAGCCGAGGATCTTAACCGCTCAGCCGCAGAGGTTTTAAAAGGCCTTACGTTAACTCCACACAGGCAATAACAAATTTTTTTCTCAGGGCCTATATCATGTTTGAGGATGCTGTGTGGAGGGAGTTATGCTTCTATTGGATACATCAACTAACGTTTCTCATCAGGTAATACTAATAATAATTAGTGATGCAACGAAAACTACTTTTACGAATACGAATAGGAATATCAAACCTACTATCCGGCGAATACGAATAACTTGGCAGAGTAATAAAACACTCATTTATTTAACCATTTTCTGTTTGTTTTATTATACTAATAATTAAAATTTACAACTGTCAAATGTTTATTGTGAAAACACAACATCTGTACACTCCCTGGTGACGGGCGATTTCTTTTTTCAGTTTGGATGTTGCCAGCCGTTGAAAAACGCCTCTCCGAGGCGACTGTACATGGCTATTTTGGCGCGAGTTTTTTCAATCAAGGGAAATGTACATCGTCTCGCCAGAAGAGCAATGGATCAGCAGACCGCGATAAATTTGGAAGCTTTAGATAAGCATCAATATCGTTTTTAATGATCAAAGTTCCTGTAAAAATAAGTGTAATAAATTTTAATGTTGAAGAATTTTGTCGTTGCGTTTGTTGTTTATTTTACATATTTGTTGTTCCGGCTATAGGGTTCGAATACAGAGGTGCGTGACACCCGGTATAATCAAACGGAGATGCATGCAAAAGGTTTTTTTATTCGTATTCGTAAATATTTATTCGCCGAATACGAGTGTTCGGTAATTGTTTACTATTTGGCGAATACGAATATTCGTATTCGTTGCATCACTAATAATAATACAATAATTTTTAAATTTACATTCATGTTTGTGGAAATAAGTGCTAGGGTGTGCGATGCAGTATGTGTTGTGGAAAATCTGTATTACAATGTTGAAAATTAAAGAAAATGAATGAGAAAAACCTTAAATTTAAATCTGTTTAGTTTTATTTAAATGTCAGATTTGGTGCAAGTCCTTGACGGGTGGGAAGGCAGTCTGTTGCCTGTCAGGTATACCATCATATTATGGGGGAGGATACGGGCGGTGTTCGCGTCCACGCTATCCAGCCACCTAGTTTAGGTCTCCCAACACTCCTTCCAACTGAAGGATTACTAGAATCGATTAGAATCCTTTTCAATTCATATCGGGGTTATTTTTTTTTATAATAATGGTTCCATGACAGATGATTCACCGACAGTAGAACCCCGGCATACTTATAAACAATATGCAGTTGGTTTAGGGAATATAATAATGTATACCTAATTACACAAAATATAACTAAGTGACCCTGAAGGAGTGTGCAGAGAGTGTGACCGGGACCGCCGAATACTAAAGTATAAAACATATTTTCATTCAAAAGCATCAAGAAAAAATCTAATCGTCTATTGAAAACTCTACTGTATACACCAGCGCACAAGTACAGAAAATCGATACTATATATAAATTCGTTCGATATTCGTACCAACTTATTATTAAGGGTATTTTTGAAGTCGATTTTACATTTGAAATTGGTGAATAATGCACAAAAATTATAATTGAAGTGAATAAGTGAATTATAATTGAATACTTCTTTAGCACCGTTGTGATTTGTGGAGGCCACAGCACGGGTAAGCCACTCAGTGAGGCCAACATTATTAAATTATACTATAAAATGTAAACTGATGTATCAAATAAATAAAAAAAACTCGATGGAAAGAAAAATAGCAATACTAAAAAGAGACAAACACATAAATCTATAGGATTTAGCCTGTGGGAGAATGAGATAGTATAATCGGTTTCCTCTTTGTGCTTAATAGCCTCACCACTCTTGTCTACTTTAGTTTTCTGAAGGTTTCACTTCTACCGTGTGTGAGTTGCACACTCTATTTTTATAGTAAATATCATTTCGAGAGGCCAATTATTGACAGATCAACTGAACATTGTTATGCAGAAAGCAGCCAGCCATAAAAAAACTCAAACGGAGATACGAGCACTTTTGTCTGAAGATTTAATAATCAAATCTACATAACACCTAGGATGTTTTTTACTTCCAAAAATTATAAATAATATATAGATATCAAATTCTTATAACTTTAAAGTGGATTTAAGGGTAGGTTTTTAGAGATAATGGTGTTTTATAAGGTCTGGCTGCTTTCTGTAGAATACATTATTGAGAAAGTAAGCTCAGCAATCAACCGTCCGACCTTACTTTGCGAAATATGCATTCCGTAGAAAACAGCCAGACCTACCAAATAAACTAAATATATGAAATTATGCTTTATTATTTAACTTAAAATCGGTAGTTATATAGGTAGGTATTACTATTATATCCAGTGGTAATTTTATATTCCGAGGAAATTTTGATATCTCCAAGGAAATATAAATTTTTAAACTTTAATAGGTAATGCTTTGTGAAACATAATATACACAGATATTATTATTTATTTTATATTCATTGTGGGTTTTTATAACTACCTACTAGAAATCAATGCTTGCAGTCATGCTTATAATAGGTATATGTGCATTTAATTTACGTAATTGAAATAAATATTTCAAAAAATTATTTTATAATTAGAGGTTTTTTTATTATCAAATATCATTAAAAAATCTTGATGTTTATCATTTCGTTTATTAACATAAGTTATAAGAAAAATTGTTGCGTAATTTACAAAAGGAGATGTAAGCTGAAAAAAAACTTGAACTGATTTTTGTCTCTCTCTTATTTTCTACGTAGTATTTTGTACTTTTTTATTTTATATTCATTCTTCGTTGTTTTTTTTTTATTTTTATTTCATTTACTATAAATATTTTATTTCTATGCGTTAAAATAATGTTTGATGTGAAAAAGAACCTATGTGAAATGAATTTGAAAAAAAGTGATTGTTGCAAGGCTGAGGGGAGTGGGGATAGGAATAAAATGGATAAGAAGAAGTTTTAAGGTATCTGGCTATTCAGATCTGGTCACCAAATAAATCTAACGGTATTTCAAGCAACCAACTTTTCGATTCTGAATTGTAATCATTCATCAGGGCGATACTAAGCATATTCACTATAAAAAAACTTTTTTTATATTAATTCCACACAGGAAGCTTTGAGAAAAATAATTTCCCTCAGGGCCTATGTCACATGTGAGGATGTGTATATTTTTAGGGAAAGGAAGGAGAGGAAGTACTGGGAAGGAAAAGGATATGAGGGGTGGGTAAGAATCTGGGGGTCAATGCGTCTAGGAGTGACGGACGTCGAGAGAGACCGGCTGGAGAGGTCTAGGTTAGGTCTTCCTCAACCAATCTTTCTCGATCGGGCCCTCCATTGCATAGGTTGCCAAACGTATTGGCAGCCATGACCTAGACAAACCTCACCCCAACCAAACCTGAACCCCATGAACTAGAAGGAAATAGCAGGAGACCAGCAGGAGTGGATGTGTTTCCTGTAGATGGACAAGGCTTCTTGGAGAGTAACTGATAGAGGTGTGGCGACAGAATGTACACCATATTATGAAACTTCCATTACTTTTTAGATTTACTCCACGAAGGGAACCCCAAGGAAAATCATTTCTCTCAGGGGTTTTTTTGAGGAGAGGAAGGAGTGAACACGGGTCTTGAAACAGTTCCACAGCCGAGCTGTTGAACTCAAAAACGACACCATCTCAAGTGATAAACACCAAGCTTGAACAAATGTTTTTTTTTATTAGTATCTATAACAAAATTTGTACATAATGCATTTATAAATTATATTATATTAAGGTATTACAAGGTACATTATTTTTTTTAGGTATTATAAAGTACTTTTTTTTTTTCACAGTCCTCCTCAGTAGGGTTTCCTGTTCTGAGGCGGCCTGTAGTTTTTCCACGTGTTTGTTGGGATACGCATTTGGCATGTGCCCCGATGATGCACCGATATCAATGACGCTAGTTCCTCGGAGCATCTTCCATTGAAAAACAGGCAGAACAAGGACAACATTTCCTTCTGACGTCTGTGCTTTAAAGATTGCAATGCATTTCTTAAGATTGTCAAGAGTCAAGGATTGTCTTTCAGTATTTTGACCAGACCAGAGGTGACTTAGTGACAGTTAGTTGACAGTAGTGCGCATTTGATGACTGAACTGATTCTAAAGGTATCTCATCGTTTAAGACGGAGGGTCTTGGATCTGGTGCGATGTTTCTAATATAGTAATAAGCTTAGTTCATAATGCATCTCAATGTTACATACCCCACAAGGTTTACTAGTGCTGACAGGGCGGCCGCAGATCTGTGTATGGTGTCGGATACCATCTGGGTGAATAGTGTCAACGGTGAGTATTCTTGCACACTCTTCCTGGGGAACTAACTTCATTGATGTCTGAAATGAAGGAATTGTGATTATTTGGTTATTTTATTTAATGAAACCGTTTTAGGCATTCATATTAAAACTTTCTTGACATCTCATGTCACATAATAGTAGGTTATAATAACATAACTCTCATATGTATTCCTCTTTGCCAAGAATTCTAATGGAGGGAAATAATTATACCAGGTCAGTGGACATTTCAATGTATCTTTAAGAAAATATAAAATACTGTTACTGAAGCAGTTCAGTTATGTATAAAGAAATGTATAGTATTTATATTTTTATTGTAAGTTTTAAATGTATATGTAAAAGCCCCGAAAAAGGGCGTAAATAAATAAATAAATCAATAAATAAATAATATATTATATATTATATGATATTCATGGTGGGAATAATGATAAAATAAATAGTAAATAAACATTTTGCAGAGTTTTTCGCATAGTGTGGGTGTAATTTCTATGTATTTTTTAATTTTATTTTTATTCTTTACTAGCTTTTACCCGCGGCTTCGCTCGCATGGTATTAGTGGGAAATTACTGGCATAATTATTGGCATAATTGTTATTATTCTTGCTTTTTTGTCTAATAAAAAATAATTATTGTTTAATAGAAAATTTCAAAATTTGAGAATGACATTTCGCAAATAAAAATTCTATTTTAGAAAATATTTAAATTATAGAAATTTATTTTAAGTACCTACGCCTAATTTATTCTGATGATTTCGCCACAAGTAGGAATTAGTATTTTATTCATATTTGAATCCAGAGTAACCTATAGAAATAACAAAATGACAGCCCACGTCAAATAATTACATAGCAAACGCTATGCTTTTCGTCCGGACAATAAACATTTTTAGAGATAGGTAGATATTAACTATGACATGACGCCAACAAAGCACTATTTTTAGGGTGAATTGCCTAATTAAAAAAAAAACATTGTTTCCAAGGTAACAATTTGTTTGACGTTTGCAATAACTCGATTTTGTTAGGGACAGAAAACGTATGAAAAATAATTGCATAACGCTACAGCTTATTCATAACGCCAGAGCTTACCAATATATATAGCCTATGATACTCGCAAATAATGTAACTTTCGATTAGTGAAAGAATTTTTAAATTCTATTCGGTGTTTATTGCGTGAAAGAATAACACTCATCCATACAAACTTTCGCCTTTATAATATCTATAAGATTTTTTTCCTGTATTTCTAAATACATTTTAAAACATATTTTTTGCATACTTTTAAAATTCAGTAATATATAAACATAAATCATAAGTAATGTAAAAGTAAGTAATAAATAAGTATTTTTATTTTTTAACTTTATGAGTAAAATCTCACATTATAATATTTAATTAAATGAAGACAATATTAGCGAAACTCAATCAAAAATCTGGAAACAGAAAAATCAGAAAAAAATATTGGCTCAACTGGGACTCGAACCCAGGACCCTTTGCTTACATGGCAAGTGCTCTACCAACTGAGCTACGGTACCCATATCAAATTCGGTCTCTTTTAACTGTATCACACTTCGACTAAGAACTAGCAACATTATCTTCACTTTATTAATATACATATTAGTAAATATGTATTATAAAAAAGCATATAAACACAAGACAAAAGTAAGTAACGGGAACCCACTAAGCACAGGCACTTCTTGTTTGGAACGATTTGCCAGCCTCTGTGTTTCCTCCTTCCTACAACATGGGTCTCTTCAAGACCAATGTTCATTCCTTCCTCTCCTCAAAAAGACCCTCCACACAGCATCTCAGATGACATAGGCCCTGAGAGCCTCCTGTGTGGAGTTAATGTAAAAAAATAAATTATATACTTATGTAAATTTTATAAAAGGTTTCCTGTACCATAAACTATAACCGATTGTAAAACTAACTAACCATCGCGCCACTTCTCAACAGAAGTAGACAGAGGAGATAGACCGCCACACGTCTCGGCACACATTTCTTGCTTCACTCACATGCAAACATCGTCTCATACATACTCTTCTGTTATTCTGACTCTTGACGTGACCCGAAATAAGAAGTTTATTCGCTTGATCGTGTCATGTCTATGGGAGGCGAGTATGGGTACCGCCATCCCTGGAACCATTTATTGGAACAGCAACACCTTTGTCATAGGTCACCCAAAGTGGTTCGTTTCGTTTGGTGACTTAGTAGGAGTGTCCGGGTTCATTGGGTGAGGTTTGTCTGGGTCTTGGCAGTGGATGCGTCTGCCCACTAGCTGGATGGCAGGCTGGATCGGGAGAGAATGGTTGAGGGAGTCCCTTTTCCTTCTTAGAACTTCCTCTCCCTACTTTATTAAAAAAAAACCTTCACACAGCATCCCCAAAGATGACATAGGTTCTGAGGAGAATTATTTTTCTTTTGGCATCCTGTGTGGAGCTAATGTAAAAAAAATGTCTCCTCAATAATTAGAAATGTTTTTACGTTTTATGTGATTTTATATGAAAGTATGCAAGTACCTACATAAGAGCAGAGTACTTACTGTGAGGTGTGATCTTATGTAAGTAATGTAAATAAAATAATACTTTATTCATCATCAAGGTAGACAAATAAGTTCTTACTTTAACAAAAGCTTTCAATGTGATGTCCCACCCAGTTAGGATTAGGCCACTAGAGGGAAGAGGGGTGCCTGTGTGGAGACAGATGGGGAGAATTTTGCTGGTGAAAGTTATCCTGAAATTGATAAAAATGGTTAGAAATAAGTTTTAATTTTTCGAGTCGCCAGTTTAAGTAGTCCAACGCGATAGTTTTCCTAAAATCTGACGTATTCAAAGAGAGTGAAAAAACAATAAAAAATTAACAGTTTTACAAAAAGAAAAGATTATTGGCGCATAGAGATGTTGGATGATGCGACTAAGGGTGACTTCATGCTCCATGGAGGCAACCATGGTATTCTTGGATTGGCGTAAACTGCACCATTATATCCTTCGAGCAACATTTCCGTAGCGCTGCAGTACCTACCTCAGGTACCCCCAACTTGGCGACAGGCCAAATAATATGCATCGTCGCCTATTTTTAGATTAGTCGCGTGTTCCTCCACTGGCTAAGTCCTCCATCACGATACAAACAACATTTTCCACTTACTGTGGTGGTAGTAGGAGATTTTCAAATATTGTCAGGTTATTCGTAACCCGGGAATGTTTGCCATCAAGATCAAGACAAATCTCACCCCATCAACCTGGGCATTCCTGCTAAATCACGAAACATAGCAAATTACTTGGGGTAACCTGTGGCAAAGGTTTTGATAAAATGTATTGGAGAATATTATGGCAGGTCTGAAGATATTTTTAAAATTAACTCCACACAGGAGGTCCTAAGGAAAATAATTACCCTCAGGGCCTCTGTCATCTTTGAGGGTCTTTTTAAGAAAAGGAAGGACAGGAAGTTCTGGGAAGCAAAAAGGTATGAGGGGTGGGTAAGAATCTGTGGTTCAGTGCGTCCAGGTCATCCGCCACCAAGACCTAAGCAAATCACACCCCATGAACCCGGGCACCCCTGCTAAGTCACCAAATCTAGCAAACCACTTGGGGTGACTTATGGCAGAGGTGTTGGTTATCCAATAAAAGGTTCCTGGGGCGGCGGTACCTATTCCCACCTCCCAAATTGGGCAGAGAGCTTAGATGTTGGAGTAAACTCCCGGATAACACTCGGTCCCGATTAAAAATTACTGTCACAAAATTGATCTTTATTATTTTTAAAGTTCTTTTGCGTGGTTTTGGTTAACATAGAAAAATAGAAAATTATTATGAAAAACGCTCACCGTCTATCTACCTCCACCAGAGCGATGTTGTTGTCCACTGGGGAGGTAGTGGAGTTGAACTCCGGATGGATGATTATATTGGTGACATTGTAGATAACATCTGTAGAGTTCGCGCGGAATCTCCCCCCCAGTCCAACAATTTTTTTATTTCCGGATCTGAAACAAAAGCAGTATTGATATTGGCACATTATTCCATTTTATTTGATAAATGAACATTGCTTTATGCAAACATTTTCTATCAGTGTGTCAAATACAATCAGTACATCACCTGAAATTATTTCAAGGAGTTTTGTTTTTGGTTTGATAACCTGATCCTTCTCACTAATTCTCTGAAATCTAAATGTAACACCTCTAGTTGTGGAGCTCTGTACTCTTTAGGTATCTATAGCCTTCACAGAACTAACTCTCTGAAATCTAAATGTAACACCTCTAGTTGTAGAGCTCTGTACTCTCTAGGTATCTATAGCCTTCACAGAACTAACTCTCTGAAATCTAAATGTAACACCTCTAGTTGTGGAGCTCTGTACTCTCTAGGTATCTATAGCCTTCACAGAATTAACTCTCTGAAATCTAAATGTAACACCTCTAGTTGTGGAGCTCTGTACTCTCTAGGTATCTATAGCCTTCACAGAACTAACTCTCTGAAATCTAAATGTAACACCTCTAGTTGTGGAGTTCTGTACTCTCTAGGTATCTATAGCCTTCACAGAACATAGCGAGGCGAGGTCACCACCAGTCATAGGTCACTAACTAAACAACTAATATGGTTTTAAGCTTTAAAAATCAAATTTTAACTATAAAAACATTTCTAGTAAAGTTTCATTGAAAAAATTCCTTGCTTGTTCGCACTTGTCTACCTCATGAGACGCACGATGTACGTTGTCTCGCTGTCTGAACGAAGCCAATAATGATTATTAAGCGTATTCAGATTGATTAAGAGGTTATAAAAAAATAATTTAGAATAATTTTTTTCTTTGAAATCCATGTGACAATGACGCTATTATCGAACTTGCTTTAAAACGCGCCCAACGGTTCGTAACCAGCCCTGGACTGTTGTTGGTGGTAAAAAACGGCCCTCTACTGTAATGGGTAACCTTAAGGAACAAGGTACCTACTCGTATTTCCACTTGTACCCGCTGCATCCGGAAACTTCTATCAATGATTTGACGTCGTATCTACATTCAATTGTAAGTACCGCCTCGTTTAAACTGTCTAAAATAAAATCAAAGGGAGAATACGCCTCATTTAAGGTAGGTATTCCAAAGTCCGTAAAAAACGAAATTCTTAAACCGGAACACTGGCCCAAATATTCTTATCTAAAAGAATAGAGGAATAAAATTAATACTCCGCGGCTTCCTGGTTTAAAACCCAGTTGACTTACCCCTTTCCGACCGGTGGAAAAAAAATCGGAATAGCAATGCGCCATACCAATAAAGCTTTTAGTTATTATCCCTTAGGTCAGGGAAAAATAATTTTTAAAATCTCCAGAGACCAGATACTTAGAAAAGGCACACGCACTATCGTGCGGTTCAGGAATAATTTGACATACGCACGATCGTGCGCATACCATTAGTTTGGTACAATATCTTTAAAATAAACACAATTCAAAATAAAAAACAATATTTAATTATATTTTTTCATACTTCTTGACATTTCTGAATATTATATTTTCTGGTGGTAAGTATAAAAACAATTTTTTCCTCGAGATAAACACAGATACACGTTGCATTTTTCGCAGCGTATTTTAGAACGACTTCTGCAGTTTTCATAGCGGCAGACTCTGGGAGCACTTATCTCGTCAAAAACTGGAAGATGATTATATCCATCATATCTCTTAGCTACAGATGGTGGATTTGCTGGCCTGTATTTCCTATTACCTGGCAACTCGCCTTCTTCCTCATCTGTTTCGACACTTCTTCTCCTTTTATCAGGTTTATTTACTAATCCGTCGGCAACATCCAGGTGAAACTTTAATAATGTCAAAGTCTTGGTCTTGGGAACTCCGTTTGCAAGACAATCATTTTTATAGAGTCTCCAAGCATTTGCCAGAGCCAAGTCCACGAAATGGATCAGAACTTTCAGTGTCCATTTTTTGGTTTTAATGAAGGTACGATAGTATTCCATTAGCTGGTCGAGAACGTCTACTCCTCCCATGTGCGTATTGTAATTCTGCACTATCTTTGGAGCAGAAATGTCGATGTAAGATCTTGATCTTTTGTCCCATCTTTTGACTGATGTCTTATTTTCAGCACCAGTGCAATTCGATACCATCAGAACAGATTTGTTATCTTTCCATTTAACAAGTACAGTTTCTCCATTGACAAACTGCTGGCTTTCTCCTCGAAGCATGACTCTGTCATTTTTAAATTTAATATTGACTCTTTCAGCTAATCTATTTAGCATAATAGTCCCAGTGCCATGTAGTTTCTGAGCGTGTAGTTGTTTGATCAGTGGAACTGTCGTAAAATAGCGATCATAGTAAAGACAGCTGCCGGGGGGGACACTTTTGGCCAAGTGTAGAATTACAGATGGACCAAGGCCAAGTGGTGTGTCTCCGAAAGTACTTTTGGCTCCCTGATATATGGCAAAATCAAGCATGAGGCCACCACTTGTCGTGAGAACAAAATTCTTCAATCCTACAGGGCGAGGCTTGTTCTTCACCACCTGGCGAAGTTTACATCGTCCGGTAAACGGGATCATTTGCTCGTCGATCGAATAATAACCTGGAACTCTTTCAAGCTTGGAACATGCATTTTGTATTCTTGTTATTACTGGTTGAACTTTCCATAATGGGTTTTGGGCCTCTTCCGGTGAAGCGGCATCAGTCTCAACCACATGAAAAGCATTACGCAAAGCCAGGAAACGATCGCGAGTCATCACTTCAGAGATCATCAAGAGCTTCATATTAGCACGCCAGTACATTGGCAGTTGTGGATAAGGAATACACCCCATAATGATATGTATGCCAATCATTTTTGACATCTCCGGTGGGTTTGTGTTTAGTACTCTGCCATTTTTTCTTAGGTAGTACAAGTTAGAACATGTACTAGCTTTTTCAAAAAAATTGTCGTCGAAATAGTCCCTAAAATATTCCATGGAAGTCCTCACAGTGTTCTTCGGTAGCTCAGGGAAGTCGTGGGATTTATCTGTAAATGGTGTTTGCTTCCAAGTACGCTTTCGTCTCGATTTCTTCCTCGAATCTCTTTTCTGTCTTGGCTTCTTCGATCTTGATATAGTGGGAGGAGGAGGGGGATTATCGTCATTTTCCATAGGTTCATGTAGATCCGTAAACAGGTCAACGCACTCTGCCTCAAACCCTTCGTCATCATTGCCCAGATCTTCAATTTCCGACTCGTCACCATCACCCAGAATCTCCAAAACATTATCCTCATTTATGGGGAATCCTTAAAATGAACAAAAATACCGATTAGGTGGTTGATAAATGATCATCTTAAAATAAAATATTTGTAGATATATCACCAAAAAATTTGACCATAACCCTGAATGTTACGATCGTGCTGTTAGAGATTAAAATGATAATAACTATTAGTTAACGAAAAAAAACTATACAAAAGTGCATTTAAACTGTTACTTAACATCTTAGGCTCTAAAATAATACACAACATTACAAATGTATTAACAAAAAATTACTAAAATATTAACATACCTTTGCCAACTGCTGGGTCAAAAAAAACGGCCATCTTCGTTCGTATCTCTCGAGCTACAGACTAGTTCAAACACGTTTATCTAACTTCACGCGGTAAGAGCAGTTCTCGCTCGATCGATCGACACCGGGTCCGCCCGCAAAAACAGAATAAATTTTCGTTAAAAATTTTTCAAAGACAAACTCACGCTCGTATGAAGCCGGTCGGAAAGGGTTACAGATAAATTACATTTTTTTTACCAAAATGTTATAGGACTAAAGAGTAAATGCGCCTCATTTTATTCTAATATTTTGGTATACAATTATGATGTAATTGGACTCACTGAGACGTGGCTAAAGACAAGTGTGTTCAACCCAGAGCTCTTCGATGACAGCTTCAAAATATTTAGAAAAGACAGAGACAGTGGAAGTGGCCGTAGACAGGGAGGAGGCTGTCTATTAGCCATAAAGAGCATGAATGGCCTAATTAAGGCAGAGCACTTACCTGCTCTGGAAACTGTCAACGAGGACCTGTGGGTTAAAATTACATACAAATCGTGTGTCACTTTTATATGTACAGTTTATTTTCCGCCCGCATCACACTTTGAAACATATAAATTGTTTTTTGATAAAATTCAACAACATGTGGATATTATTGGCGGAAAAAACGTAATTGTGCTTGGAGACTTTAATTTACACTCCGCAAGAGGTGTCGTAGAAATTGAAAACGTCCTGAATTTTCTATGTGCCGTTTTTGGTCTCTCCCAATGTAATAACATTCCAAACCTAAACTCAAGAGTATTTGATATAATTTTATGCAATACAACCATAAATGTTATTCATTGCGATTCTCCCCTTGTAACTGAAGATAAACATCATCCTGCACTAGAATTTATTTTTTCATGCAAAAACAATGTTAAAACTACAAAAATTCCAAAAAATGACAAGCATGCTTTACGTGGATGGAATTTTGGGAAGGGTGATGTTTGTAAGCTATACAATATGATGAGCCAACTAGATTGGCAAGAACTTTACAATTTTAGCAATATAAACGAGGCGGTACATCATTTTTATGCTTGTGTTTACAGTATTTTTGATACCTGTTTTCCTAGAAAACCTCCCAGTAGAGGTGGTCGTCGATATCCGAAGTGGTTCTGTCGAGATACCATCGCGAGCATTAGGTTGAAACATGCCCTCCATAAAAAATGGAAGGCTACTGGCTGTCGAAGTGACTATGATTTGTTCAGTGTGCATAGAGCCGTGGTTAGGCGCAATATTCGCACTGCTTTCCAATTATATGTAAAATCCATTGAACACGATATCAAGCATGATCCCAACATGTTTTGGGACTACGTCAAATCGCTAAGGAAAGATGGTGGCATTCAAGACACCATGACGCATCGTGATCGGGAAATTCGGGGAATAGATGTAGCTAACGCTTTTGCAACACACTTCCATTACTAATACTAATATTGCTGCCAAGTTGAATATAAAAGGTGCCCAGAATATCGATATTGATCAAATTGATGAATCAGATATAGAAATTTCAATTAGAAAAATGAAAAATACACATTCACTTGGTCTAGATTTTCTTCCTGTATTCTTCTTTAAAGGTTGTGCTGAGCTTTTAAAAAAGCCACTAAGTTTCATGTTTAACCTTTCCTTAGAAACCGGTGTATTTCCTGATTCCTGGAAAATTTCGAAGATTTGTCCGATTTATAAAAGCGGTACAAAGACTTCTGTAGAAAATTTTAGGCCGGTAGCAATACTATCTGCACCGGCTAAATTGTTTGAATCGATTATTCATAAATACACACTGCCACAAGTGGAGCCGTACTTAGTTTCGGAACAGCACGGATTTAGAAAAGGTCGATCTACTGAAACCAACTTATTAGTGTATACTGATTATGTATCAAAATCTTTAGATAAAGGCTATCAGGTAGATTGTTCTTATAACGACTTTTCAAATGCCTTCGATAGAGTTAATCACAACGTCTTACTCAATAAACTGGCTGAAATAGGATTCTCCATGCGACTTCTCATCTTTTTTGCTAGCTATCTTGCAAACAGGAAACAGTTTGTATCTCATAGACTATTCCAGTCTATTCTATTTTTTGTACGATCAGGAGTACCCCAAGGTTCTAATTTAGGCCCATTCCTTTTTTCCATATTTATTAATGATATCTCAGAAGTAATTCTGCACTCCAGGTTTCTTCTTTTTGCTGATGACCTGAAACTATTCTTAGAAATACTAACCCCAGAAGACTGCAATCGACTCCAGTCAGATATTGATAGAATTATTGACTGGAGTAAAAAAAATTGGATTGAGTTCAATATATCTAAATGTTTAATAATTTTGTCATTCACTAGGGCGTGTCATACCTGGTATTACCGGTATACGATGGACGCCCGAAGTCTAAAACGTGTCTCCACCATGAAGTACCTTGGAATCGTGTTTGATAGTAGGCTGTCATTTCATACTCATATTCAGATGGCTTGTGGCACTTCATTGAAAATGCTGGGTTTTGTTCTGTGTACTGCAAGAAATTTTAGAGATACCCGGGTTCTCATAATCCTATTCAATTCCTTAGTAAGGAGTAGACTTGAGAGTGGATCGGTGATTTGGAGTCCACATCAAGTAAAATATTCCCTCATGTTGGAGAGAGTTCAGAAAAAATTTCTGAGATTTTTGTACATGAGGGAGTATGGCTATTACCCGTGGCTCTATCCTACCGACTTTCTTTTGGGTATGCTTGGAATCAAGGGCGGATTTAGGGGGGGGGGCACGGGGGCACGTGCCCCCCCCCAGGATGGTATTTTTGTGTACTGTGGAGATTCCATCACAGTACATACTTAGAAGCAAATCAAATTATCAGAGTTGTTAAAATAACAGAAAGAACATGAGTCAAACTTTTGTCTATTTCTGGCTGGAATTGCGAATTTTGTTCGTTGCATCCCATTCATGCACTTGCAAATGAAAGATGATAATCAGCGTTTGCGAGAGCGGTACGGTCGGGGGAAAGCGCGGTCGGAAATGCCCCCCCCCCTCCCAATTAAAGTTGACAAACTCAAATTTCGACTTAAAAAAAAAATTGGTCCGTCCTAAGGGGGAGGGGGATTGTGCTCTTGAGGGGTACCCCCCCATCGGGGTGGCACCCGGGGCTGGCCGCCCTCCCTCCGCCCCTTGTGCCCCCCCCAGAATAAAATCCTGGATCCGCCCTTGCTTGGAATGAATCCATCTACGGGTCAGAAGGGATGTACACATTGCTACGCATTTCTTCAGATTGATTCGTGGATGGTTTGAAAATACATCTATCTTGGAGAGCATTCACTTCTATGTTCCCGATGGTTATCTTCGCCACCGACAGCATAGACTGATCTATCTTCCGGCTTGCAGGACTAACTTGCCAATGGTCATGCCGATCGACATATTTAGCGTTAGTGAAGCTGCTTTTAAAAGGCAAGCTCTATTAATGCTTGTATAGTTTTTGCCTACCATTTGTTTTATATTTATGTTTAATGTTTAATACTCTTACAATTGTATTTTTAAAACACATTAAAATGTTTAATTTTGTAATGTTTTTAAAAGAATAAATAAATTGAATTGAATTGAATTGAAAACACTTTTTTCTGTTCTTGCCGCACAATAGTAGTGAGATGCTGAAAGGAGTGATAAGAGGAAGGATGTGGGAAAGAGGAATGTTGGGAAGTACCTGCCTATTCTGATCTGATCACTTTGACCAGAAAAAAATAACGCCGTTTTAAGCAAATTTTTTTACATTAGCTCCACACAGGAGGCCCTGAGGAAAATAATTTTCCTCAGGGCTTATGTAATCTTAGGGGATGCTGTGTGGAGGGTATTTTTAAGGAAATGAAGAAGAGGAAGTTCTGGGTCAGAAATAGGTACGAGGGGTGGGTAGGAATCTGGAGGTTAATGGATGAATCCATCCCTCCAACTGAGGTGCAGGCGACCCCTGCTAGGTCACCAAACGTAGCGAACCACTTGGGTGACCAATGGCAAATGTGTTGGTTATCCTATAAATGGTTCACGGGGCGGCGGTACCCATACCCGCCTCCAAAAATGAGGAAATATTTCATTTCTGAAATTAAGAGTTTATAATTAGATTGTTGAAAGTAAATATGTTAGAACCTTTTCAGTAGATTTGTTAAAATAGATCATCCAGTTGATTAGTCAGACATCCCCGATAAATCCAAATTAGAGTTGAGTTTGTAGTTATATGTAGGCGTGTACACTCTATCTGGTATAATACTCACATTACTCATAAACACCACCTACATCAATATAATTTCCTAAAACCTTAAGTGAAGTGGTCACTAGTAGTATATTTCAAAATGTCATGCTAATGTAACACACCGTTTCGCCTCCCGTTATTTTTTTATGGCATATTTAATATACAAAACGCAGAAACATGTAAATAATATTTGATTTATGGTGAGGATTCAAATATTGCTTCCCTCATTAACTCAAAACATAGTATTTGGAGATGTCTGACTAATCAACTGGATGATCGATGTATCGAATTCATTAAAAAAATCTACAACATTTCTCCAAACAGGTGACTCAAACCTTTCTCAACTCTAACACAGAATTAAAAAGGGGTCAGTTTTTGTTCTTATTAAAATATTAAACCAAATAAGATATTCATTTACATTCATCACTTTGATAGTTATTTACAAGACAAGTTCAGTTTAAAATTAATAAATCAATTAACTCACCCAACTAATTCAATGAAGTGTGCAGTAGTCACCAGCCACCTGTCACTCAGTAAGGTCACCACGCCCCGCCAGGTGATGTGGCCTTCCTCACCTGTTCCTAACTGTCCCTGGGAACACAAACACTCTTCATATTATTCCCTGAGAAACTGTTGTTTTAAATTGCTCCAAAAGTAATACATACCTGATTTATACGCTTGAATTATTACTTTTTTATATCATTAACGCACAAGATTCCAGCTGCCTGGAACCAGTGGGACTATTGCGTCTGTAATATGCATTATATTGTGTGACTGGTACGAGTGCAGCTCTTAGGAAGATTATTTTTACATCGCGATTTGAATTTATCATGGTATTTATTTTTGGGATATTATGCCGTCCATTTTTAGCCGAAATTTCGGACAGTGTTACACTTCTTAATAAATGTTTTTATGCAAAAGTATTGTTGTGTTGCAAGCGTTAATTTTCTTAGTGTGTTTTTTTGAGTTTATTTTTGGTGTAGCAATCTAATAATATTAATAGGGACAACAGGGCTAAGCTTAATGCCTAGTTCTTGGTGTCCAATATTAGGTTACACCAAAACTAAACGCATAAAACAATATTAAGAGGACTATAGCATTATTAAATTGACGGCCTCCGTGATCGAGGGGTTAGTCTCTCAACTAGCAAGAAGATTTTCTTTGATCAATTTGTGTTATTTCACAATTTACTAACTTAAAATAATGTATGGTATATTTGCGGCACAAGTGTGAAAGATACTCTCAGTATCGCCCTGGTGTAAGACCACCATCCAGAATTGAAATATTGCTTGAAATGGCTTTGGCCATGTTTTGTGATCAGATTGAATAACCAGGTACTTCTCCACCTTCCTCTTCAACAACTCCTTTCCCTCCCACTACCTTCAGCCTCACAAAAACCCCAATTGGGGATGTCATAGTCTTTTTTACATTAGTTAGAAAGAAAGGAGATGAAGTTCTGGGAAGTAAAAAGGTAAGAGGGATGAGTAGGAATCTAGGGTTTGGTGTGTCCAGGTCATTCGCCCCCCATATCCAGAAAAACCTCACCCCATGAACACACCCTTATTCAGGCACCCCTACTAATTCACCAAACGTACCGAACCACTTGGGGTGACCTATGGTTATCCAATAAATGATTGCCGGAGCGGCGATATCCATACCCCCCTTCCAAATTGAATTTGGATTATTTAATTACTAATATCTTTTACTGCAGTCGTAATAATGTCTGTTACTTACATAGTACGGGGCCTCTGTGGTAGAGTTCATGCGGGTACCGTTGTATTCTGCACTAGGGTCCGGTATGGCTGGACAGATGTCTCCCCGCGCCCAGCCTGTACTAGTCTGCTGGCAGGGGTGTATCTGCTCTGCCAGCTCTATGCAGTCTGTAGAGGAAACACAAATAAGTAATCAACGAATGTTTTTGTTATTCACTGGACTAACTACTTCATAAAGGTGGATTCAAAGTGGAAGATATTCCTAATACAGCAGATGTGTATAGACAGGTAGGTAGTTCCTCTTGGCTTCGTTACCTCTGTCAGCCTAATACAGCAGATGTGTATAGACAGGTAGGTAGTTCCTCTTGGCTTCGTTACCTCTGTCAGCCTAATACAGCAGATGTGTATAGACAGGTAGGTAGTTCCTCTTGGCTTCGTTACCTCTGTCAGCCTAATACAGCAGATGTGTATAGACAGGTAGGTAGTTCCTCTTGGCTTCGTTACCTCTGTCAGCCTAATACAGCAGATGTGTATAGACAGGTAGGTAGTTCCTCTTGGCTTCGTTACCTCTGTCAGCCTAATACAGCAGATGTGTATAGACAGGTAGGTATGTAGTTCCTCTTGGCTTCGTTACCTCTGTCAGCCTAATACAGCAGATGTGTATAGACAGGTAGGTAGTTCCTCTTGGCTTCGTTACCTCTGTCAGCCTAATACAGCAGATGTGTATAGACAGGTAGGTATGTAGTTCCTCTTGGCTTCGTTACCTCTGTCAGCCTAATACAGCAGATGTGTATAGACAGGTAGGTAGTTCCTCTTGGCTTCGTTACCTCTGTCAGCCTAATACAGCAGATGTGTATAGACAGGTAGGTAGTTCTTCTTGGCTTCGTTACCTCTGTCAGCCTAATACAGCAGATGTGTATAGACAGGTAGGTAGTTCCTCTTGGCTTCGTTACCTCTGTCAGCCTAATACAGCAGATGTGTATAGACAGGTAGGTAGTTCCTCTTGGCTTCGTTACCTCTGTCAGCCTAATACAGCAGATGTGTATAGACAGGTAGGTATGTAGTTCCTCTTGGCTTCGTTACCTCTGTCAGCCTAATACAGCAGATGTGTATAGACAGGTAGGTAGTTCCTCTTGGCTTCGTTACCTCTGTCAGCCTAATACAGCAGATGTGTATAGACAGGTAGGTAGTTCCTCTTGGCTTCGTTACCTCTGTCAGCCTAATACAGCAGATGTGTATAGACAGGTAGGTAGTTCCTCTTGGCTTCGTTACCTCTGTCAGCCTAATACAGCAGATGTGTATAGACAGGTAGGTAGTTCCTCTTGGCTTCGTTACCTCTGTCAGCCTAATACAGCAGATGTGTATAGACAGGTAGGTATGTAGTTCCTCTTGGCTTCGTTACCTCTGTCAGCCTAATACAGCAGATGTGTATAGACAGGTAGGTAGTTCCTCTTGGCTTCGTTACCTCTGTCAGCCTAATACAGCAGATGTGTATAGACAGGTAGGTAGTTCCTCTTGGCTTCGTTACCTCTGTCAGCCTAATACAGCAGATGTGTATAGACAGGTAGGTATGTAGTTCCTCTTGGCTTCGTTACCTCTGTCAGCCTAATACAGCAGATGTGTATAGACAGGTAGGTAGTTCCTCTTGGCTTCGTTACCTCTGTCAGCCTAATACAGCAGATGTGTATAGACAGGTAGGTAGTTCCTCTTGGCTTCGTTACCTCTGTCAGCCAAAACAACTTTACCCAATAAGAAACACAAGTAAACATAACATCATTCTGAAGTTCTTCCTGTTTTGATTCGGACAAAATGGAAAATTTTCCCTTGTTCCTAGGTTGATGAGATCTATGCTAGTAGGGAGAGTCATCCTTCAGTGTATAAACCATAGCGATGTACTAATAGCTTTATTACATACTCTGGCAGCGGCGGACAGGTGGGCTGGGGATCCAACCCTGGACCTCTGTATACGGGGACAACACTCTAACCACTGAGCTATTGAGACATATGAAGGTGTTGTGAAACTCACAATCTGCCGCTCTGGAGCCGCTAATTGGCTGGGAGACCACTCCCTCTGGCAGCGGGGGACAGGTGGGCTGGGCGCAGCACACCAACTCATCGTTGCACTTCTGTGAACCAACCACACATCATATTTTGAGTTTCCAGTGCACACAACATGCATATTCATACGTCTTCTTGTTCTTGCTTGTTTATTCATTACTACTAACAAGCTTTTGCTGCTAGGCCGTGTAGGAGCGGCTTTTTGAAGGGCTTCGCCCAACTTAGTAAAGTTACCTGATAGTACAGTTTTGCCCCTTTGTAAGTACAAAATAATAAATTTACTCATCAAATAGATACCAATTAATTTTTTTATCCAAATAAATATATGTTTTAATTTGTGAATGCCTTCGTGGTATTGTAACTAAAGTTTTCATCTAGGGAGCTATTGAGAGCAATCTTAACTTATAGAAAAAACATTTAGCATAGCAAGGAATTGAAATGAAACATGCTATTTCAATTCAACAAATTTATTTCACACATGGAGGATAACTGTTACATCAAAACCTTGACTCTATTAATTAATTTTATCTTAATACAAATCTCAGGGAAGTGGTTCAAGGTCCCCATGAGGATCTCTTGAAAAGCGAAGTTGGCAATTTCGTCTTCCTACCTTACACATGTGACATGAATGTGGGAACAAAGGGGCACTAACCTGTAAATAATAGTAATGTCGGGCGCCAGACCAGTCGGATGAACATGGCCAATTAATATTAATTATAGTTAACTAACAACCAGTATTTGTAATGCGATAGCTAAGGCCGCACCACGATATCAGCCGGAGATCTCCAGGTCTCAGGAAATGTCAACCCGTCTCCTACACGAAAATCCGTTGAGTGCTCTCTCTTCAAATTTAACGGCAGATGTCGCTCCTGTTGTCAGTGAGCATTGAGTCACATCTAGCTAGAAGTCGGCCGCTCTCGCAAATGGGGCGTTTAAGCACGTCAACATATAACATGCAACGTCAACATATTAATGTAACCAGTTAGAAACTGTTACAATATATGTATGTCGTATAACTTCATTCATTTGAAATGCACTAGACGAATGAAAACTAAATTCTACTAAGTAGCAAACTCCCATTAACTAAGAAATATAGTGCTAATCAGAAGTCAAGAAATTAAAAAAACGCCGCCCAAATTGTGTATTTTGACATAAAATTGAAGTATATCCCTCCATGGAGGTCTGTAGCAATTACTAACCAAATTGGTTTGAGAGCTCTAAAATTTCATGATTACCATTTATAAAATAATAATATATTCATTTAAACATTTTGTTGTTGGTAATAGGCACAGCACAAATTTTCGAATTTAGTAAAAGCCAAAAGGATTCGATTCCAAAAATGACTGTTTCCTTGGAAAAATAATATCAGGCGATTCAGTATTAGATTTTGGAAAATGTTATGTTTGGTTCGACATTTATCTTTTTCATTTTGTTAAATCTATTATGGAAAACTGGTCAGAAAATAGGTATTTTTTTTTTTTTAATTATGATTAGTTTGGAATTTGTCCAATTTGAGAAATTAAAAAATTTTTCTGAAAAAATTTCTGGAAACATTGGAATATCGGAAAAATGAAAATTGTGTCGGAAATATTTTATAAAAACGTTTAGATTTATCTTTTTGATTCTGTTACTTTCATGTTGGCAAATTTTTGACCCCGAAAAAATGAATTTTTCAGAAAAAAATTCTTCCTAAAATATCGGAAAATTTGTAACATTTATCATTGTTTGTTGGAAATTGTTCGTGCTCGGAAACTATTATTTTTCTGAATAAGATTATTTCGGGAAAATTTTATATCTCGGAAATTTTTTGCTAAGAAAATTGGTAGGATAATGAGTTGAGAAATTTTTATTAACACATTTATCTTTGGAAAATTTTGTCTCATCTGGGATGCTGTTTGAAACTTCAACGGTTCTATGTGAAACTAACAGAGGGTGCCACTTTCGTTTACAAAAATCAGAAATGTATAGTTCTTCAGATAATAATACAGATTTTGTCAAACTCTATCAAAGGTTTTTTGTAACAAGATTTAAGTCAAACGTCCGGAAAACAGATTGATTTCAAACAGTTTTTCCGTTAGGTACTGTTTAAGTATAAAATAAAAGAATTCAGTACCTGTGGTGAAAGACCTTGACTGATGATCTTCATGATCGCTGTCCGACAGTTGGCAAGTGGTCTACACACTCCCGCTATCCCAGTGTCCACTATTGTACAGTTGCTACCTACAGACACACAGATACACACAACTCACAATGATTGATATTAAAATATGTAGAGATATTTCATCTTTTTAAAGTTTATTGCGGAAAGCAAACAATTGTATTGATGATTGATGGATGATGAGTTTGCTACAAAATAAGAAATGACTTACTGCTGCACACCGGTGACTTGGACCACTTATCGTCTTGTCTACAAACGGAATTCTTTTCCGAGATGACAAAGTGTTGATGGCAGGAGTAAGTCAGCATGGTGCCTGCGGGGACCCTCTCTCCGGGAATGATGGCCTTGTTGCGCTCTGAGACGCTGTACTGCCCGTGGTGTGGGAGAACTGGCAGTGGACAACCGGACCTAGATAGGTATCAACATAACCACCAATTATTATATCATTCTTTCAAACTTAAACATTGGATAATATGTAACTTAAATTATGTAATATCCAAAATGTTTTCCTTGAGACAGACTGTGGGTTAATGGTTAAATAAATCGGTCGCTATGGTGCGATCATTAAAAAAATACTTTTTTGTTGCTGTGTTTTATGCTAGTCTCACACGAGCGCTGCACGTTCATAATATATGATGGCTTAGTCTGTAATTATGCTAAGTATAAAACTAGAATTTACTCACTGACAAACACATCCCAAATTTTGCCCATTATTACTTATACATACAATACATAATATAAATGTTTAAGTTTAGTTTATGGTTGTGAAGCGGGAACACTGACAGCAAAGTCTGCGGAACAGCTGGACACCTTCGAAAGAAAGGTACTTTGAAGAATTTTACGAGCGGTGCGAGAGGAAGAGGCATGGAGAATCCGCCACAATAATGAGCTCTGTGATATCTGCCAAGCTCCCAGATTCTCTACACATTTAAGGCTGGACATGTGCACCGAATGCCAAGCACACGAATACCGAAGAAGGTTCTAACAGGACACCCAGGAGGTAAAGGAAAGGCGGGCAGACCTAGGCTGAGATGGGAGGATGATGTCAGGAAGCATACAAGAGGACTACTCCATGTTGCAGATTGGAAGACGACGGCCGAGGACAGAGGGAGGTGGAGGCTCATATTAAAGAAGGCCAAGGCTCGAAATGTGCTGTAGCGCCATTGAAGAAGAAGAGATAAATGTTTTAGTAAATAATTAATTATAATGCAGATTATACCAACTTCATTTGAATGTAAACTCATGTTAAGTCGTATATGTTTGACGTCAAAAATGAACTAAATGACTTCTGGAAAGTTAAGCTCATGGACAAGACCAGATGCACACAGTGTCTCTGTTTCAAAGGTTTTAAAACAGTCCTGCTGTTTTGCTACTATTTCCTAATCAATTGCAGTAGGTATGAGGAGGTGCACGTGTGGTAATGTGACATTGGGTGACTTTTTAGGTATTTTGAAACAGTGAGGAAACTGTTATCATGACAAAATAAATTCCATGATATAGTCTTGGCCGAACAAGCTGACCTACCTTATCATTACTATGTTGCGAGCTTTTAAAAAAATAATTAAGGGGATCTTACCGCAATCGCAGCATATTTGCAGGTTTTTGATGCAGTTTTTAGAAAATTTCTATATTGTTTATTAGAAAATAATATTACGTTTTGAACAAATAAATTATTCTTCTAAATGGTGAAATAACAAAACGTGCTAAAATGTTTAAAACAATTGCGTAAAAAAATATTTACGGAACCTCTAAAAATGGCTTAAAGTTCGATTATATCCTTTAATTCTAAATACAAGAGAATTATAAAAATATACATTATCACCACATCAATGTTGTCTAAACGACTAGTTAATAAAACAAATTTTAAAGGCGTGAAAACAATGCTTATATAAATAAAAACCGTTTTTTCAATATTACGATATCCTCCCGCCATAATATAAAGCAGGAGACGAGTTATTTCCCATTAGTATAAGAGATGCGTTCACGGTGGAAGGACGTCAAATTTTGCAAGAAATAAATACGTAAATGTGGTGGCACATAGGAAAAGGGGTCACACTAAAGGCTAGTCATTATGTTATCGTGTATTATTTCAGAACCAAGTTGACTTTTTTACTCGAAATTCCATTCCGCCGCCGCTTGTCTACAACCAGCGGCATAGAATGTTTTAGAGTGCCCTTCACCAGAATCGTATTCCTAGTTTTATTTATTTACGCCCTGCTGGGCTTTTATATAAATTTCTAATTATACAGTTATATTATTTATTTATTTATTTACGCCCTTTTTCGGGGCTTTTACATAAGAAATTAACAAATTTACAAATTAAATAAAATACTTAATATTTTATTTATTAGAAATATTAAGTTTTTACTGTACATAAGTGAACTGCTTCAGTAACATTATATTAGTTGTACTAATGGTACCTATATCTCATAAATTATGATAAAATGAGTTTCAAACTTATGAAAAAGTAACAAAATTGTAAAATAGGTTACAAACAAACAAAAATAAGTCGACACACAAAAAGTGTGTGCGTGGAATCCACGCGAGACAGAAATGAAACTTATCGTTTATTTAAAATATATCGTATTTTTTATGAATATATTCGGAATAGGTATATGAATTAAGGCCGGCCGTGACGAGATTCCGCCGCGAAAAACTCGATTTACGCGAAATATATCGAATTGTTATTAGTTTATTATTTATTTATTTATTTGGAATTTCACGCCCGGCTGGGCTTTTACATATATTATTTTTAAAACAAAGAACATCTAATTCTAAATGTGCATAACAAAATAAAAAACAAAATCATAAACAAAACAAAAACAAAATCAAAATCGAAATCGAAATCAAAATCAAAATCAAAATCAGAATCAAAATCAAAATCAAAATAAAAATCAAGATCAGTATCAAAATCAAAATTATGAATAGGTATCTGAATTAGTGCCGGCCGCAACGAGATTCTGCCGCGAAAATTCAATTTACGCGAAATATATCGTAATTTTACGAATTTATTACGAAAAGGTATCTTCATTATGTCCGGCCACGACGGGATCGCCCGCAAAAATTCGATTTACGCGAAATATATCGAATTTTTATTAGTTTATT
This sequence comes from Limnephilus lunatus, assembly GCA_917563855.2. NCBI lineage: Eukaryota > Metazoa > Arthropoda > Insecta > Trichoptera > Limnephilidae > Limnephilus > Limnephilus lunatus. Next base: position 22,794,717 of record OU830595.1, on the reverse strand, counting down.
ACGAATAGGTATCTAAATTAGTGCCGGCCGCGACGAGATTCGGCCGCGAAAAATTCGATTTAGAAATATATAGAATTTTTATGAGTTTATTAAAAATTGGTATCTGAATTAGTGCCGGCCGCGACGAGATCCTGCAGCGAAAATTCAATTTACACGAAATATATCGTAATTTTACGAATTTATTCCGAATTGGTATCTTCATTATGTCCGGCCGCGACGGGATCGGCCGCGAACATTCGATTTACGCGAAATATATCGAATTTTTATGTTATTTCGAATAGGTATCTGCATTATGGTCGGCCGCGACGGGATTCGGCCGCGAAAAATTCAATTTACGCGAAATACATCATATTTTTATGAATTTATTCCGAATAAGTATCTGAATTAGGACCGGCAGCGACGGGATTCGGCCGCGAAAATTCGATTTACGCAAAATATATTGTAATTTTAAGAATTTATTCCGAATAGGTATCTTCATTATGGCCGGCCGCGGTGGCATCGGCTGCGGCGACATCAGCCGCCAAAATTCGATTTACGCGAAGTATATCTTATTTTTATGAATTTATTCCGAATAGGTATCTGAATTATGGCCGGCCGCGACGGGATTCGCTCTTGAAAATTCGATTTACGCGAAATATATCTTATTTTTTATGAATTTATTTCGAATAGGTATTTGAATTAGGGCCGGCTGCGACAGGATTCGGCCGTGAAAATTCGATTTACGCAAAATTTATCATTGTTTTACGAATTTACTTCAAATATCTAAATTTGAAGAGCCGATCGCGGAGGTAATAAGCCGCAAAATTATGATTTACGCAGAAATATGCGATATTTTTACGAATTTATTTCGAATCTGAATTTAGAGGGCCGGCCGCTACCGGATTCGGCCGTGAAATTTCGATTTATGTGAAATTTATCGTACTTTTACGAATTTACTTCGAGTATCTAAATTCAAAATGCCAGCTGCATTAGAATAGGCGGCGAAATTTCGATTTACGCGGTAATATATCCCATTTTCATGATATGGGGATGGCCGCGACGGTAATCGGCAGCGAAAATTAGATTTACTCGGAAAATCATATTTTTGTGAATGTACTCCGAATAGAGGGCCGTCCGCGGCGGTAAATAAAAATTCGACCTACCCAGGGAATAAGTCGTATTATTACGAATTTATTCTGAAGAATATTCCCGAATTTGAATTTGCGGCGAGAAATTCAATTTTCGGCGATTATTTTTTTCCTAAAATTTTGAATGACGTGGGAATTAGTTAATTCTAGATTTTACTTTTGATGACTCGTGGATTTCGATTTAACGGAGTTCGAATGTATTTAGATTATTTTTAGTATTCCTAACTGATATAATAATAAATTATGGCGGTTATATAAATTTTGAAAGAAATCTGATAAGAGTCATAAAATCATGAGATCCTTCTGTATTAGGAAATTTTTCTATCTAAATTTACCTAAAACATGTACATTCAACTTAATGAACATAATTTGAAAGATGCCCATTATGTATTATACGTTTCATGTTCAAAGCGCTTACTCAAGGGTACCATCTAGTCTAGATTTCTTTGCTGCTCTGCGTTCGTCCGTGCGCGAAGCGAATTCCCCGTTCCAGCTTGCCTCAGGCTTCCCCGCCCCGAAATATTATTTCGGTTCTCGGAAATTACCCCTTAATACATTTTTCCAGAAAATCATGAATATAAGTACATATTTGCAAACCAAGACGCGAACCGAACCATGTTAACTTTAATTTGTTATTCGGTTCGCAAATGTTTTCACAACCAAATGGTATTAATATCGTTTGAAATAACAACATTGTTGACAATGAAAATGGAATAAATGTGGAGAGAGCGCAGTTAGTTTCAAATCGGTGTATTTTGCATAACACGAAGAGTGGCAATGGCTGACTACAGTAATCAGTAGTCAGTAGTACAATACAGTAACTGTCTTTACAATACACAATGAAGCTGGACTGTGATTTCTGTATCAGGGTGGCCACAAAAAACGGATTTCAAAATTCCCTGATAATTCCAGGTTTTACAGGGCAGTTTCTACATTTCTCCCTGATATGTTTAATTTGATATAAGGGGATATCGTTTGTTAGATAAGTAATAAAGGGAATTCCGTCATAGCATTTATTATTTCTTTGCATCCCAATAATCCATTAAAAACAAAATAAACTTGTTACAAATTTATGATATTTCGCCTGAAGACAATTTGTGTACCTAATTATTGCCCTTTTTTTATATATATGTGAAACACAATATGTAAAATTTAAAATTAATATGTTTTATTTGCCTAGATATTTGTATATTTTCACCACGGACGTACAAAATATATGGACATGCCCTTACGTGTTAAAAAACGTGTTATTTCCCCCTCCCATTGGAACCATTTTTCGGAACCGGATGGGCGTGTCCGGACCAGTGTCGTGCTCTCATCATACATTTTACGCACGGACGCTGTATGTCTATGAAACACATACTTAGACATCGAGATACATAGCGGCGCGAAACACAAAGCCGCTGTTTACTGGGTTAAGTAAATCATGAAACATTTGTAAAAGTGTCTACGGCAACAAGATATTCCACTATGAAAATACTCAGAACCTTACTTTGCGAATTTGGATTTTACACATCTGTTCATACCGTGGCATGCAATTCGCGCTCCCATATAAAAAGGTCTATTCATTCAAAAGCAGATTTTACTATCAAGAACTAAATAGTGATATTATAGTGCGAGGTGCCTATATACTGTTAGATTGATTTATTGGCGAATCACAAGTCTCTTTCCTCTCTTCGCCCCGCCATAGTTGGTTTTTACCCCTCATCTGTAAGTTCTCGTCTAGTTATTTGTATGTCTATGATTTTCACAATGTATTATTTTGTTGTTGAAAATTTCTACGGAAGAGTAAATTAATAATTTTTACTTCAAAATACTTATAATTCATTAATAAGATCAAAAAAATAAAAATTGCATTAATATTTAGTCAGCAAGGAATTAATTCGTGTTTCTGTGCTTTCACTGTGCGTTGCAAGTAAAAGTAATAAAACACAACTTTGGGGTTTCACAAATCGCAAAATAACAAATTTAGTTTTATTTTTGGAATTCCCTGATATTATAATTTTTTTTTTGAAATTCCCTGACATTTCCCTGATAATTCCAGGTTCGGTAAAATTCCCTGATAATTCCAGGTTTTCCAGGTCCTGTGGCCACCCTGTGTATACCACATTATATTATTAGGTACAAAGTTTCAACACTCATTTGAAAACTTACTTGGGAAATTCTTTGGGTGACAAACGGAGGACAGGCTCTGCAAAGAACAAATATCACAGGTTACTTAATACTACAAAAGTTAGTGGAAGAAAAAAACTAAAAATGGAAGAAAACTAAATATTACGGCATCACCGTACATTATAACAAACAAAAGTCACGGCGACACCATACATTGTAACATTCAAATGTCACAGCAACGCCATACACTGTAACACTCAAATGTCACGGCAACACCATACATTGTAACATTCAAATGTCACAGCAACACCTAACACTGTAACACTCAAATGTCACGGCAACACCATACATTGTAACACTCAAATGTCACGGCAACACTATACATTGTAACACTCAAATGTCACGGCAACACCATACATTGTAACACTCAAATGTCACGGCAACACCATACATTGTAACACTCAAATGTCACGGCAACACTATACATTGTAACATTCAAATGTCACAGCAACACCATACATTGTAACACTCAAATGTCACGGCAACACCATACATTGTAACACTCAAATGTCACGGCAAGACTATACATTGTAACGTTCAAATGTCACAGCAACACCAACATTGTAACACTTAAATGTCACGGCAACACCATACATTGTAACACTCAAATGTCACGGCAACACCATACATTGTAACATTCAAATGTCACAGCAACACCATACATTGTAACACTCAAATGTCAAAACAACACAATACATTACTCAAATGCACTTCGAGATACTTTACATTATTGTTTACTTATTTTATATTTTGTTTTGAGCATTTAATTTTCAAAATCTTTAGTAAAAAATTAGACCCAGGTCTTTAAATTGTTTAACTTTTTTTAGATAGGTAGGTTAATGTTACTGATACTATGTATACAGACATACATGTAATGAGGTCATTCAATCCAGTCGAAAGTTATGATTCAACATTTATTCAATATTGAGGAACAGTTCATTTAAAGTGCACCACTCTTATAGATATGTGTACAAGTTTTATTTGCTATACGTAGTGGTTGTTAAATTAGTAATAAATTTGTTGTATATTTTAAGATCATCACCGAGAATGTCTCTAAAACTCCATAAAAAACGGAAGTAATATCGTTAATAAACAAAGAAAACAAAACAGGTCCCAGGTGCAGTGGCGTAGCATGGGGGGAGGGGGCGGCACTTTTGAGGGGGGCGGCAAATTTTCACAATGTTAAAAAATTATTTAAGAAAATAATTATTATCATTAGACAGAAACATGACGTAAACATAGTTGTACCTCAGTGGCGTAGCTTGGGGGGAGTAAAGTAAGTTTTTTTTTTTAAATGTATAATAATTATGGGAAAATGTTCTACGATAATTTCGTTTACGAATCCAACTCTTTCTTTTATTATTTATTATAAATGTCATTAATTATATTTTTTTAAGCTGCAAATTTCATAATTCGTAGGAAACCCGTACGCATATAATGAGAGAAATACTAATTATAGCAAGGAACTAGCAAACAAATTTACTCTTAATTAAAACCAGAATTGTATTCAGAATGTAACGATTGAATTTCAGTTGTGTATTCATCCGCTGATTAACCATATATAAGACCATTGTTAGAACGGTATTGGCATATGGATGTGAGGCGCTGACACTGACGGTAAAGATGGCTGAAATTGAAAGAAAAGTGCTGAGAAGAATATGTGGACCCGTGAAAGAGGGCGAATAGTGGCGCATCCGGCACAATACAGAATTGTATGACATATATAAGGCCCCTAGCATCTCAGCACATATGAGACTCCTCAGGCTGAGATGGGCTGGGCATGTACAGAGAATGCCGGATACACACGTCCCAAAAAGAATTTTGACTGGACACCCAGGTGGAAAGAGAAAAGTGGAAAGACCCAGACTGAGGCGGGAAGACGAGGTAAGAGGGGATGCAGCACAGCTTCTCCAGGTACCAAACTGGAAGTCAGCCGCTAAGGACAGGAGGAGTTGGAGGCGACTGTTGCAGGAGGCCAAGGCTCGATATGGGCTGTAGCGCCATCGAAGAAGAATTCATCAGCTGATACATTTCGAAGGAGACCATAATTTTTTTTCGAAGTGCATTTGAGGTATTGGAGGTTATCCACCACATACCTGCCCCTCTACTAGACCTCCCTCACTCGAAGTGCAGTTATAAAATTCTAGTTGCAGTCTATGTATATGCTGCCAGAATCAAATAGAAACCATTTTCATATTCTGAGTATAATTTTAATTCGCCACATACAGCTTAATTTAACCCGTCTAATCACAGAGACGCTAATTGTCCCACACATGTAATTTTAAAATAAAATAGTATTAATGCGATAAAAACTGAAGAGACAGTTTTATTACAATTTTTTTTAAGATAAAGAATCTGTATTTAAAATTTTGTATGTATTTTTGAGCCAATGTACATTCCCAATGTCAAAATTTTAATATTTAGAAACAAAAATGTTTTAATAAGCACGTTGGAAAAATTATTTTATCTAGATATTAGAACAATTTTGTTTTTTACAAAAGGGAAAAAGAAAAAAACGTATAAAAAGGAACATTTAAAATGTATGGAATGAACCTGGAATACTATGAGCAAACCTTGACAGGCAGAAGTTTATCGATATTTTTTTCTTATTATTCGAAGGGTTAAACCAGTTTTCAGAATGTAACATTCCAATTGTGGATTCATCTGCTGACATAATTCGTACGAAAACATTATCATATTCGGAGTGCAGTTATAAAATTCTAGTTGCAGACTCTGTATGTGCTGCCAGAATCAAAGAAAAACCATTTTCATATTCTGAGTGTACTTTTAATACATACAGACTTAATTCAAACCAATTTTGTATTGAGAATGTATATTTCCAGGATTCATCTGCTGACACATTTCGAAGGAAAACATTTTCTTGTGCAGTTATGAAATTCTATTTAAAGAATATTATGTATTGCCAGAATCAAAGAGAAAACATGTTCATGTTCTGAGTGTAATTTTAATTCGCCGCATACAGATTTAATTTAAACCAGTTTTGTGTTCAAAATGTAAAATTTCTGTTGTTGTTTCATCTGCTGACACATTTTGAAGGAAAACATTCTCTTATTCGATGTGCAGTTATAAAATTCTAGTTGTCATGTACTGAGTGAGGCTTTACATTTGAGTTGCATACCAAATGCTGCAAAATTCTGAGAAATTGATTGTTCCGTATGTAACTATTATTTGGGGACACTAATGCACGGTGTAAAAGTACGAGATGCGAAATCCTCTTACATGGATACCATTTTCGAATTCCAACAGTTATAAACTTTGTAGTAGAATTTATAAACATGATTTTCGTTGGAAGAATACTTGTCAAATGTGATTATTAAAAAAATTGGCTCATATATAAATAGGTCGTAATAAGAATAGGATTTCCACATACACCCCCCCTCCCCCTCGCCGGCGCTAGAAGTTACCAAATAAGGGGGCGGTGAAATTTTCCCCCGTCCCGGGCGGCTGTCACCCACGCTACGTTACTGCCCAGGTGTGATCCCTGTAGAATGCCATTGAATATATCAAACTGATGTGAAAAGCATTGAGACTAGAATTTCACGTAGATGTTGATCCATGTGTTTGCCAAAACTTAAAGATTCAATGAAAAATGACATCTCACCTTGGTAAACTTTACGCTGTAAAGAATTGGCGTGTATCTCCGAGAGAATCCAATCCTTCAGCACGTAAATCTTGGTGAAAGCGGTATAGGTGTCTTCTCTGCAATAGAAATCTGTACGCAGCATTGCCGATACGCTGACCACCCCGCGCAGGTACCACCGCTTCACCAAGTCTCCACTACGGAATACCAGGCCAGCGCCGCTGTCGCCATTGCAGACGGCTGTGCCTGCGATAACAAACCCACTTATTGTAAAAACATATGTTTTCATTTTTTTAAAGACATTCATCTTTTTTATATTATGCGAAGCTGGAAATTTTCCGTGTTTGGAAATTTTTATTTTCACGAAAATTGTGAAAAACAAAACTTTTTGCTAGTAAAATGGGTGGGAATTTTTTTTATGTAAACATTTATCTTTTTTCGTTTTATTATGCGATATTTGGAAATTTTTAACATTTAACACACAATTTTTCTGATTAAATTGGGAATTTTGTTAATTTTTATTTGACATTTTCTCATCCGGGATGCTGTTTGAAACTTCAACGGTTCTTTTGAAAATAACCAATAAGAGGGCGCCACTTCCGTTTATAAAAATCAAAAATGTACAGTCCTTTGGAAAATAATATTCAGAATCAGATAAGTGCGTTCACGGACGTATATATAGCTTTGATAAGGGGGGGGTCCGCAAATTAAAAAAAAATATATAAGGTCATGTTTTCGTGAAAAAAATAGTCAGTCTTAATCAATCAGCCTTTATTTTTAAATATTATATATATATAAATCAGTGCAATGGGGGGGGTCCGGACCCCCAAGACCCCCCCCTTATATACGTCCGTGAGTGTGTTCACTAAAATACAGTCCTTTGGATAGTAATACTTTCAGAACAGATAAACGTGTCCAATGAAAATGATCCCAATATAAAACCTTGTAGGAAATAAAGTGTAACATAATCGGCAACTGGTAATGTACGCAAATGGTTAAAACTTAAGTTTTAAATTATTTTTTTCATAGCTTTTAATGACCTTTCTGAGGTGGTTCTGAGTTGGTTTCATTCTGAGTTGACATGGAACCGTTTTGTGACCACCTCACTAGGAGAACCTGTACTGTATGTGATTCGAGTGTAGAGAATTTGTATACGAGAGTAGATGATTTGTTTCTAGGTAATGGTAGAGTTATTCTTTAATAGCTTTTTCCAGAATTTTTTACAAATTATTTAGAAGAGTAATAGACCTGTGGTTGTTGATATAATTTTTTGGTCCTGACTTAATAAATAGAAATTACTAGTCCCTTTTATAAGAAGTCTGCGAAAATACCATATTTTTGACTATGGTATTCTCCGTATGCTGTGAACTTCCTTCAAGTCACATTCTTCATTCAAACCTACTTAACTGCCTGTTTCTAACGATTGTCTGAAATTATTTTTTTAATCATTTTTGTGTGCGAAGAAGATTGTGTAAAACAAAAGTAATTTATGGCTGAATTAAAGTAAAATAAAGGTTTTTCGCAAACCATTTTTATATCCTCCGCAGAACTTGTCGTAGGTGAAGAAGTTCTGGATGCGGTGTTTGGCAAACTCCTGCCTGCATTCATCGTCAGCGATGACAGGCAGGCTCAGGACTCTAAGCACTTCCGATGAATTCCTAGCCTCGGTGAGCCCCCATCCCGCTACCTGCAATATTATGCACTTCAGTTATTATGTATACAGTTCAAATATTCAACAGGTTGATGATTAAGGAGATGTACGACTATCAGGGGTCAGAGATCCCATCCAAATGTATTCCAGAATTTATAGAACTATGGCATCCGATATGTTGTGTGGGAAAAGATTGAGCTGTTCAGGTGGAATGGCTAGAGTGAATTGGAGAAACATGCAGTTCCTGAATGATATTCTTTCGCCAGTGCGATCTACTGCTGATTTGCAGTCGAGGATCTTAACTGCTCAAACTGCAAGTCGGCAAAAGTCCAGCACCATGGAGATTTGAAAACATCCAAAATACTCAGTTGTTGAGAAGAAAGCAAGATAGTCTCAGCAATACAGTGGACAATACAGCAGGTGAGGACTAATTTAAATATTAACAATAATATGGAACAATTAAATAGGCATTCGCTAACTCAGATGGATACAACGCTCTGGTCTCGTGTAGGTACGGTACACATGTACTGTAGAAGAGAAAAAGCATTTTTACTGTACCTTGCCCATTCTGCGGGGAGTAAGTTGATGTGTGTTAAAAATCTCGTTATTTAGGTCCAAGCAGACCGCCATCACACTTTCCGAGAACTCTAGGGGTGTTTTTAAGAAAAGAAGAGCCACATCGCTTGCGTAGCTCAATTCTTTATCTTCGTACCGGTCGTGTATACGAATCTGTGAAATCTAAAAATTTTGGAAAGCAAAAATGTTTAGGTACAATTTTTCATGAATGCTTTTAGTGTGATATAATATAGCTGTACAACATTTCCAACAAACCTCCGATGTTTGACTGGCAGTATCATCTTGGTGCACCCACGACCGGTAATACTTATTCGCAACCACACGGTACCACTCTGCTGAAATTAATTTGCCATTGTGGTCACTGAAACAATGTGCCGCTAGAAAAAAAAAAGATTTATTCATGTAATCCAAATAGTGTTAACAAAATACTAAATCGGATGTGTCTATATAATATCAGATGTGTTTATATCATTATCGAAATTACGATAATGTCAGATGGTATCCCCGCATTTTATTTTCATGGGGTTTTCAATGGCGCGCACTGATCCATGACCAAAGCAGGTTGTGTATAGTTTTACAAGTTTGGTAAGAATAATATTTAATTAAAGTAAGACAATAAAATGAAAAGTGTACATTTTTAATAACTATTATGTGTCTGTCCCAAAGCTTCAACGAATGAAGAGGATACGTTTCAGTTTCTGGGCACGTCAAGAATGATTGCGAGATTACACGCACCATTACACAGGCAAATAACACAATCAAGTCTGGATGACCCGATCGTGCTGTTGTTATCGTGTCGATGTCATTACCCGCTAGAATATGTATATTATATTTCTATTTTCCTTTTTCTTTTTTAAAAATAATAAATCTAAAAATATGTAGCTTGAGTTACATTTATATTTTAAATGGACACACAGTCTGTAATACACAAAAAAAAAACAATGGTAATGTTCTAGTAATAGACCAGAAAGGATGAGAGGAAAAATATTAATAACAAACCTATTCAATTATTATTGAATGAACATATGGTAATAATCGATGTAGCCTAAACAATGACACCTAAAATTTTTTAAACATTTTCATAAATTTGTATATTACCTTTACCTTCTTTAGTACTGTTCTGTATCTTACCACTTATGATGATATGAGTGCTGATTATGGTTCCGCCGCATATCTGGTCGAATTTGTCATCCACTTTCTGATATACGGCGACGTTCCAAGGCACAGTGTCCCTCTTGGCTTCAGCCGTCCTGACGATGAGGGGGGTCATTTCGGACTGCTCTCTCCCACAATCTGTAGGTAGTGAATAAACATTGATTCTCAAAAGGTCCACTTAGCACTCCCCTGTGACCCCTGTATACAGATCAGGATACTCTGGAAGTGAAAGCACAGCCACAGCACACAACCGACCAGTGGCACAAAGCCTTCCAGCCTTTACTGGAGACCTCTCAATGTTCAATGTACAGTGTGCTGGTGCTGGTGCAACACAGTGCTTCCCACATCCAAGATGGCGTGGCTTCTTTAATTCTTGTAATACAATAATAACAATACCAGTCTTCAAGCTGATTTGTTTCCCATTTCCCCAACATGTTGTATTATCACTGTGCGAATGGTCACTAATAAAACTTCATCTTTTAATAAGTACACAGTACAATATATTATAGATATGATATAAATACATTGCTTAACAGCTCTTTCCGTTCGCTCTAACATATGGCCTTGAGAAAACTCGTGTTCTGGACAGAACATTCAATGTTTTCACAATTCGACATACAGTTGCGATATTTCCCGACTTCACGCAAAAATAAACTCCATGCTGGAGTTAGATTCTACGTTATATTATAGTGGCCTTCATATATATAATACTTAAGGGAAAAAAGCATTTCGTTGTGCCGCAGATCTTTAAAGTTAAATATTTAATATTAATTGCAAAAATTTTTGCATATGGTTTAAGCAAATATTGTTTGACATAAACTTTGTCAAGATTAAATCGGTTGCAATGTTATAAAATATACCTTTACCCTTTAGAGAAGTAGGAATTGATATTTATTAATAATTATGCACGAAAGCACATTAATAATTATGTGACACCCGGCTAACTCGAGCTAAAGCACAAATAATATTCTGTCCAAGACTTCCAAGAAGTATGTAGTTATAATATCAATGGTTGAAGGCCGATAAACACCAAAACAAATAGAAAGGGCTGTTACGCAATCATAAATAAATATTGGTTTGAACATGTCTCACCTGGAATACAGTTGGGCAATGGGATGTCCCACCGGCCATCTTTGCGACATTTCATGTTGCCCAGTCTTTGTGTTGGAGAAAGCATGTGTCCAATTTTACAGGAAAACTCTACAGATGCACCGTAGCTCATATTCCTCTGGCAAGGGATGCTCTCTACCTCGGAAGAGAAACACGAGTAATCCAGCGTATATGAGGAGTACAGAGTGCAGGATTCTGGAAATATAACGCGCAACATCATTAATCAACTAGATAATATAACAGGCATAACAATGACTAGAATGTCGACAATGGCCTCATTATGGCAGACAACTTATCTGCTCTGGAAACTGTTCACGAGGACCTACGAGTCAAAAGTAGCTCTATCCTACCGACTTTCTTCTAAATATGTCCGGAATAAATTTCCCTGATTATATGTGAAGTGCTGTGTGGAGGGACTTTTTGAAGTGTAAGTGTAGTCTTTACTGTGGAAGGAGTGAACATGAATTGTTGTATGAGAGAGAAAACACAGAGGCCGGCAAATCATTCCACTGTTGAACTCAAGAACGAGTCATAGAAGTGACCCGACCTCGTATGACCTCATATGACAGCGTATATTTATGCGCATGTTTGGCGTGTTTCTTGACTATGGACCGGTGCCGAAGGAATCAATGACTCTAGTTCCCTGGAGAATCTTCCATTGTAAGACGGGTAGAATAAGGACAGCATACGTACCTGATGCCTGTGCTCTAAAGATTGCAATCCGTTTGTTAAGATAGGGGAATCTATCAAGCAGACCGCCCGTTTCTGCATAGACTCAAGGGTTTTTTTCAGGTATTTTGGGGCTAAAGACCAGAGGTGACTGCCAAATTCAACATTGAGGCATACTTGCGATTTGTGCAAAGTCAGCAGGTGTGTACTATTAAAGTATCTGCGGGCTCCGTACAGTACGCCCAGCTTCTGGGTGGTTAACTTGACTCTGGCTTCGATGGTGCCTAGAGTCACTTAGATTTATGTCAAGCATATAAATGGAAGGTGTGTTATGAAGATTGCTACCGTTGAAGGAGATTAGATTGTCATTTCGATCCCTTTTAGCCATAATCAGACATGATTGGGTCTTTGAAACATTAATTCATCTAGGTTCTTCGAGGAAACTCTCTGAAGGTAACCGTCCATTCTTTGCTTCAAAGCCCTCCAAGCTGTTAAGAGTTTGTGCACCATTGGGCTTATTCCAGTACTAATACTAACACTGTTTCGGACAGCTTAACGTCAAACCAGTGGATTAGACGATACACATAGAAATAGCAATCACATTCAATCGCTACTTACTGTAGCATTTTGGTTTCGCTGACCACTTGTTATTCCCTTCGCACACGGAATAATTTTTGCTTGTACTAAGTTGAAAGCGCTTGTCTGTACAATAATAAGTTATTATTGTAAACGCCTCTATCAAAGCTCCCGGTACAATGGTCTTGTTGTAATTTGGAACCGTGTACATTCCGTGGCGAGGTATCGGCGGCAGGGTACAACTGGAGCTGTGTAAAATAAAACATGGTATTATTATTCAAATCGGTGATACCGTCATAAAATGTCCATCTAAAATAATTACACTACAGCAAGCATTGACGGAGAAGATGTGATACACGTGGGTTGGAAAAATTAGAAATTCTTCATCGGACAGCCAAAAACTTTAAAATTGTTTTTCAATACTTTGGTAACTGGTGAGGAATGACAAATACAACTGATTATTGTGAGATTCGAGTTGTAAATTGTAAAGGATACCAATCTCACAACCTTGTTTTTAGTTAGCTCCTGAATAGATATGAACCATCCTGTAACTGACAAGGTGAAGTGAACCATAGATATACCACTTAAGGGGGTAATCTAGTCTAGAAGCCCAAATTTCGGGCGTTTTTTGACGGTCAATAAAAAAAAACCATTAATATTTTAGCAGTACATTTTTTATAGTATATCTATTTTTAGTTTGAATTCACAAAAAAAAAATATATTTATATATTTCACGAAGTTACACGCTGTTGAAGTAGAGGGGGAAAAAAAGAGCGTGTCCATCTTGTCACTTTTTCAACCCTTCTGGTCATCTGAAAAATAAAAAATAAAGTAGATTCTTTATCAGTACAAATGTCATTATGGTGGGAAACAACAAAAATGAAAAAAGGAATTTTCTCGCAAAATGGCGGCTACAAAAAAAAAGTTTTATTCAGCTATTTTTTGATTTTCCCTGATTTTTAAAAATAGTAAAAATTAAAATTTTTAATTTTTGTTGGTTCCTACCATTGAGGGATATATGAAGAAAATTTATGGCAAATTTCAAGAAAATCAGTCAATTTGATATTTCGTGTCTTCGTAGTTTTGAGAAAAACGCGGTAAAGGGCCTTTAACCAGCCAGCGGCTGAGAATCCAAATTTCATCGAAAGATGTTCTTACCATCATAGAGGGCGGTTCCAATGAGAAAGATTAATTATCCTCCGTACCAACTTTTTTAAATAATAACTCAATATCGATTCTATTTCATTCTAAAATTGCTTTAATTTATACCTACCTCCAAAAATGCTGAAAGACGTGATGATAAAACAATAAAAAATATGTACTTCTTGTAATTATTTTTTGATCAAAGTATTTATAGTTTTTCAATAATGTCTAAGCAAAATAAGAATGTAAAAAAAATCTTAAATATATTAGTTTGTAATACCGTAAATAAATAGACAAACTGAAGTATTTTCGTCACAAACATGTGACCGGATCTTTTTTTAATGATTTTATTTAAAATAAAATTCTGAAACAAAGCTTTCCAAGATATTTTGATAATTTATTTTACTGCGTGATTATATGATTTGAAATGTGTGTTGTATAATACAAAATTTTATTTGAAAATTTTACAAATCTGCCTTCGACCTATGGTATAACCTCATTATACCTACTAGAAATATATATTTTTTCTCAAATTTAAAATATAACCTTTACCAGATAAAAGAACAATCTTTCGAATTCAATTTATAATTTTTTGTGGAAAAGAGTCAATACGTCTAAAATTTGATTTAAAAATGACAAATTTCCGGTTTTCCCTGGTTATTCCCTCTTTCTATTTAGATTTCGTATACACCGATTTTTCATATAAATTGGCTATAAGAATTGAGGGGTGCCAAACCATAACGTTTTTAAGTGCCACACGAACTCAATTACGTTTTATTGCAGTGAAATGTTGTTTGTACTGGTATTTACTTGCACTCTAAAGTTGAAGAGTCACTAACGCCGTCTAGCCTTAATATTGTGAAACAGCATGCCATAACGTTTTAAGTGCCAATTGAGCTGCAAATGTTAGTTCATTCAAAATATCAGAAGAAAACGGTGCGTCAACGTCGAGAAAACGTCTTTAGAGCTGGTATTTACTTGTACTATAAAGTTAAAGGGTTACTAACGCCATCTAGCCTAAATATTGTGAAACAGCATGCCATAAAGTTTTAAGTGCCAATTGAGCTGCAAATGTTAGTTCACTAAAAATGTCAAAAAAAAAATTTTAAATTCACGAGAAAACATGTTGCCGTAGCAACATAACGTGTTGCGAAAGCAAATTGTTGTTTGTTCTTTTCATTTTTTTTATTATTTGCGTATTTTGACAGAGCACAAAATTTGTTTTAGATTATTAAGAATAAATGATAATTTTATAATACATTTTTTAACAATAAGGGGTCGTCCATTAGTCACGTGATGCTTTTTAGCAACTTTTTAACCCTCTCCCCCCCCTGGTGATATTTGGTGAGGTTTTAGGCTAACCCCCCCCCCCCCCCCCCCAAATCACGTGTATTTTTTTTAGTACAAAGTATAGGACGTTCACCTTTAGAAATCGTGCTTTCAATGAAATCATTTTACCCCCCTCCCACCCCTCTCGTGATGTTTCGTGATTTTTTTCCGACCCCCCCCCCCCCCTTTCGAGCCTCACGTGATTAATGGACGACCCCTTACATACTTTTCTTTTTATTTTTCCATTAAAAATGTTTTTTGTGTCTCCTGAAAATTTCATTTTCTGGCACTTGTAACTTTATGGTTTGGCACCCCTCGATTGGGGGTCAATGTGTCCCCCGCTGCTTTGCAAAGTGATAGGTGGAGATAGTCCTGCTAGAGAGATCAAAAGACCTCCCTCGACCAGTCACCAAAATGATATGACAATACTTGTGGGTTTCAATGTTTCCCAATGATATTACCAGCGAAGGAACGGGAGTGGGTTTCCCAATGCTATGACACTAGTGAATGCAGCTACTAATATCCTTTAGGTGCTTCTTGCAACATGTTTCAGGAATCCTCTTGGCCTCCACCCAGGCCTGTGCAGAAAGCGGGCATGCAGAGCGTCGTCTCGGTACAACTACAGGGATTCCCCGTTCCCAGTAACATCTCGCTTTGTGAATTGGCTCCTTTTTTTTCAGATATTTTGTGCAGTACGAATTCACGAAAAATAAAAATTTTGCTTCAAAAAATTATGATTTTAAAGATTATTTTATTCGTTAATTATTAATGGATTGAGATACCTGTAAACGGGAATGTTTGCCGCTTCCACTGAAAAACCAAAATAAAACTGAATTAATATACAATATATTACTAATATTATAAATGCGAATGTTTGTATGGATGTGACTTACTCTTTCATGCAATAAATATCAAATGGAATTTAAAAATTCTTTCACTAATCGACAGCTACATTATTTGCGAGTAACATAGGCTATATATATTGGTAAGATCTGGCGTTATGAATAAGTTATGGCGTTATGAAATTATTTATTATACGTTCATTGGCAAAGCGTGGTGCTAAGTAAATGTTTGACGTGGACTGTCATATTGTTATTTGTTTAGGTTACTATGGAGATTTCTTTTATAGCAAAAATTCAAATATGAGTATTCTAATAGAATATTTCGTGTACAAATATAAAATAGGTACTAATTTACATTTTGACCTAAGCCAACAGCTATACTAATATTATGAATGCGAAACGACGCGTATTTGATTGTTGATTGATTGGGGGAAGGGGATGGGGGGTAGGGCGAATATTCGAGCGAAGCCGGGGGCAAAAGCTAGTTATTAATATTTCTATTTTTGACACTGCCAATTCTTGGTGGAATCCATTATAATAATATAATAAAACACATAACAAAACTTATTTTCACTTAGTTTATTTTTGACCGGTACACAGACGACATGAGAACAAATGTGGAAAAACCATATTATAAATTGAACAAAATCCTTGTAGACTGCCCCTCTCCCTCTCCCCTATTTGTTATGTATATAAATTGCGTATTAAGATACATTTGTACCAGTCTGAAGATGGCTTTAACAGGCTGAAACCAGTTACAGTAAAAAATAAATTACTTAAGTGGAAATAAATTTTATATAAGTATGTTTAATTACATTATTATTAAATCTCATAATTATTTTTACATTAATGTGGGGAAGTTAGCCTATACTACCCAAACCAAACATTTATTTATTTAATTTTGATGAAATATCATTTAAGGGTTATACTATCAATGTAATATATTATTCAAGGAGAATAAAATAATAATAAATCTAAATGAAACAGAATAAGACACGACATAAAAATTAAAAGGTGAGGGTCGCAACTGGGAATCGGACCCACAATCTTTTATCTTACCGGGACACTGCGCCTTTACCAACCTGGCCATTGAGACCTATTTCTAAGTCATTTTTGTCACTCAAATATTTTCAGAAATAACGATATTATGCTAAGAAAAAGCTAACACGTGTTGCAAATAAATCTAGGCTACAATTATCTAGGTTACATATAAATTCGTAAAGAACTTTGTAATAATTTTAAAGGACAGCTAGTCCAGTCAAATAAGGATTTCACTCCTAAATGAAACGGAATAAGCTGAAACTTTGTATAAACCTTTATTATGGTATTCTACATGTTGCCTCAAAAGTCTCATAAGTTCAAGTGTGCGCGTCTTTGGATATTCAAGGTCAAAGGTCACGAAAATCAGTTTTTTGGAAATATCTCGCTTCCTTTGCCTCAAATCGTATTTGCATTCATACAAAAGTTGTAGAGTATAAAATTCTCTACAAATTTTGTCTTCATAATTTTTTTTATACGGTTAACTGTTTTTAAGATTGAGCGCGAAGAGAGCGGAGCGCACAGCCGGACATGCCATGGCGCAAGGTCAGTGGCGAATTTAAGTTCATGGTGCGGTTTTTTAAACTATATTCGTTAAATATCATAAATTAACTATTTAATATTTTATTTGTAAATGTTACTTATAAATCAAATAGTCATTTAATATTACTTACCTATTTCAAATAATAATTATGTGAATTATTCGAAACATATTGTAATTATAATCTCATTAAGAATAATTGTATTTTAAGTAGGAAAGAAAGAAGGTATTTTGGTTTATTATCATAGACCCGAGTCTACGTATACATTAAGAGTATATCTGGAAATACAGAACACCATTAAGAGTAATCCTGGAAAAACATACTCCTACTTAACGACCTTTTTTATAATTGCAAGATGCATCATCAAATTTTCCATTGTTTGTATAAATAAGACCGTTTTCTTTCTGATGGAACCACTTTCTGCCAAGTTTATTCGTTAGTTTTAATGCATCTCGGCAACGACGGACGTAAGATTATAAGAGTTATCATGGCTGATTTGTGTTTTATATGTAATAAGTCACTTTCTGATGGTAATGCTGTAAATGTTGTGCGCGGTATACATACCATAAAAGCAGCAAGTGTTGAAAGAAATGATGGACACATAAACTATTTAAACACTTAACTTCTGTGAATGTTCATACCGAGTGTCGAAAAGTGTACATTAGTAAAAATTCAATCAGAGCATCGAAAAAACGCCTCGAAGAGAGTGAACCTTCAACGTCGTCAAGTGTACCTCGCAAGAAAAGAAATGAAGTGTTTGATTTTAAAGAATTGTGCTTATATTGTGGTGAAACAGCTGATGAAGGAGCAGAGGTGAAAAAACATGGGAAGTACAAACGTACTATTAGTAAAGTAAGCACTCTCGAAATCAAAGACAATGTTATTAAAAGAGCAACAGAACGAAGCGATTGTTTTGGAGAGTTAGTAAAATACCGTGTATCTTATGAGCATGACTTGATAGCTGCTGAAGCAAAATACCACGTTGTTTGCTACAGTAATTTCTTAAAGCCAGTACCATCTCTAATAAGAAAGCCTCGCCAAAATGGTCAAGTCACACAATCAATGAAAAAGATTTTTGACTATAGAAAATCATGAAGATTCCCAATTTACATTGTCAGAGCTTAAAGATGTCCCTACGGAGTATGTACCAAGTGATCAGACAATAATTTTAAAACTTCAACAGAAGTATTTAACTGATATAATAATTACGAAAAAGGGAGGATCATTCACTATTATGTCTTTTCGTGATGCACAGGCTAATTTATTATCAAAAGCAATGGTTGCGGTTCTCGCTGTGGATGTCGGAAATCAGGGTTGCAATGTTCGTTAGCTTGTGGCCAATGTAATGGACATGCTTGTCTCAACGCTTCATCGTATCAAAATGATCTCGATGAAGAAATCGCATATGACCCTGAAGTATTTGAAGGTTTGGAGATGGATGTCATTGATAACGAGGAGGATGATGATAATGACTTTGAGCGACCGGAAGAAGAAGATGATGATGAAGAAGAAGAAAACTAACTCCCATACCGGCTAACTAATAATTAAAGTAAGAAAAAATCTTCCCATTAAAAACTTCAACTTGGATTGTACAAATTTATTGATAGATGATTGCTAAATAAAAATATTATTAAAAAATGTATTCCTAATTTCTTTCCTACTTGCTCTAATGAGATTATAAATAAAATATAATATTAAAAATAAATAAATTACCGAGCCGAACTCTCTGATATGAAAATATCTGGAGTCGGTGAATTATTTTCCCATTTGGTCTCTGGTAGAGTGTCTTGTATTGTTTTGTATTTATTATACTTATATAGTGCACTTACATAGCGTGGATTGACTAGATGATCATTTGTGGAAAAGTGTGTGGAAGGGTTTAGTTTTTCCTGTGGGGTAAGATTTAACCCAGACATAAAATCGGAAGCATTAAAAAAAATTACTTTATTGTTTATTTGAAAAAGGCAAGTAATATTAAATGATTTATAAGAAATATTTATAAATAAAATAATTATAAATTAAAGATTTATAAGAAATATTATATAAATAAAATATATTAAATAGTTAATAAACTAATATTTAACGAATAATTAAGTTAAAAAACCGTTCGATTAACTGGGATTCGCTATTGACCTTGCGCTACGGCCTATACGGCTGAGCGCTCCACACTCTTCGGGCTTTATCTTAAAAACGGTTAACCGTATAAAAAAATAATTCAATCAAAATTTGTAGAAAATTTTATACTCTATTACTTTTATATGGAACGCAAATACGATTCGAGGCATAGGAAGCGAGATATTTCCAAAAAACTGATTTTCGTGACCTTTGACCTTGAATATCCAAAGACGCGCACACTTGACCTTATGAGACTTTTGAGGCAACATGTAGAATACCAAAATAAAGGTTTATACAAATTTTCAGCTTATTCCGTTTCATTTGGGGATTATCCCCCTTTTTTAGCTTAATTGACTGGACTAAGCAGCCAAAATATGGGGGAAATATTATTAATTCTGAATTTGAAATATTTGATTGACGAAGAAATAGGTCTCAATGACCGAGTTGGTAAGAGGCTGTCCTGGAGTCCGGTAAGACAAGAGATTCTAGGTTCTATTCCTAGTTGGGATTGTTACCTTCTTATTTTTTGTATGTTTTGTTCTGTTTCATATTCAGTATATAGAGTACAACTCTACGTTATGGTCTCCCTTTTACAATATTAACTCCAACACATTGAAATGATTCAACACTAGCAATTCTCCAACTTTTATGTACAGTTCTCTCCAAGATCTGTGACAGGTTCAAGATATCGGATCGAGCTGGAGCAGCAATCACTTCAGACGTCTTAAATGATTTCAACATAATCACGCAGGATAATAATAATAAAGTAATAGAGAAAAATAGACTGCGTCGCCGACCTCTGCGTACCAGATCTGTACTCATCAAAGCTATGTGCATAAAGTAACTGGATTATTTTTTGATGGTCAAAGGACAAAACCTTAGCTAATATAAAAAAGACAGAAATACCTACTATAAAAACACATTACTTGAAGAACACGTAATCGTGGAACCAGCTCTCATATCTTGAGGCATATTATGCCCAGTTCGGGCACTGCCGTAAACATAGCCAAACCAATAATAATGGAATATTTTGCTGGTCAAAAAATTTTACTCCACTATTTAAAGTGACGGCATCAATTTTAATACGAGAACAATTGGTGGTGCGATTCAAACAATGGAGAAAACACAGTGGCTGATCTGCCCTTTTCATTGCAACGAGCTGCTTCTACGCCATTCGATTATGAAGTCGAATGGTATAACGACTGAACCCTGTGGGTTTTCTGGCCCCGTAGGTTCGACTCTTCATAATTGCCATAATTTACCGGTACAACCTTTTTTTCAAATTAAGTATTCAACATCAAGATTTAAGCACCGATCAAAAATATTTTCTTGATGTTTTCAAAGCAGTTGTCATCCTGATATTGCCAGAAGAAACCAGGAGTAATTACTACGGCGAGTCAAATCCTAGGACAATACATTGGAAGCGCAACGTCATCAGAAGATATATGAATCACCTTCCATCAAGAACTTGGTATAAGGGGTTTATTAATTAAGGCGAGTTATTTCGGACAGAAAAAACGACTATTTAAAGTACACACATTAAATTTTGATGCAGAATCCTACTTTGATACGATATCTTGGCAAGATACCCCAAACACGTATCCTCCCATTTTAGAAGATGTAACGGAAGAAGAATTAGTAGAACTTAACCTAACTTCAGAAGTCAGCTCCATTTTCATCAACTTTGAAATGTTCCCCTGTCTTACACTTACACATACTGTAGAACGTTGTGTAAATATTCTGACTGAAACATCTTCGAAAGAGTGTGTCGAGAAGAACAGGGAAGGTCTTTTTACTACAATCATGAACTCAAGGAAAAATATGCCAAAAATTGAAACAAAACGTGATTTTCAACGGGAAAAATTGATCACATTTAATTCTCCATGATTAAAATGTAATAATTATAATGTTGTAACTGCTTTAATAGTAAATAATTTGTTATTGTGAATTTTGTAATTGTAACTCTTTCATTACTACTTCTTGGGAATAATTCGCCAAAAATATTTTTTAATCATTTTTCAATTGCTTCGCGAAACCTAAAAATGATAATATTATTCAACTTTTTTTATTGTTTATTAACATTAAAGACCTAAGACAACTTTTTATCACTAGCGGTCGAGGAAATAAGACAATTTTTTTTTTCGCCATACAGTTGCGGCCCTCACTACTGTACAAGGCGGTTCCGACGAGAAAGATTAATTATTATCTATACCAGCATTTTAACAAAATAACTCAATATCGATTTTATATCAATCAAAATTAGCTTTGATAAATACCTAAATTCAAAAATGATCAAACTCGTGATGAAAAAACTATTAAAATTATGTACTTTTTGTAATTATTTTTTGATCATAAGTATTTATAATTTTTTAATAAATTCTAACCGAAATAAGAATGCATTTTTTTAAAATATGTATATTAGTTTGCAAGAACGTAAATAAATAGACAAATTGAAGTATTTTCGTCACAAAACACGTGCTCTGATCTTTTTTTATGATTTTATTTGAACTAAAATTAAAATTCTGAAAAGCAACTTTCCCAAATAATTTATTGATTTATTTTACTGCATGATTATATGATTTGAAATGTGTGTTGTATAATACTAAATTTTGTTAGTAAATTTAACAAATCTGCCAACGACCTACGGTAAAACCTTATTGTACTAAAATAAACATATTTTCTCAAAATTTAAAACATAGCTTTACTAGATAAAAGAACAGTCTTTAAAAATCAATTTATAATTTTTTGTGAAAAAGAGTCAATAAGTCTTTCCGGTCTTGTCTGGTAAAAATCTTAAAATGAAGTGAAAAAGTCGAAGATAATCCATACTCTTTACATGTTTTTGTAATTTTTTATTAAAAAAACTTAAGAAATTTGACCATTGAAAAATTTGAACCCCTCTGGCCTCGGGCATATTTTATTGAAAAGTATTAAAATCCAAATATTCAAATAATAGTTCTGAACGCATTCTAAATTGAAATTTTTTGAAAGGTAATGAAATATGCTTATAAATTTAAAAATTAGAAATAAATATAAATTTGAATGTAAAAAGTTTTAAAAATGGCTTGCATACTTTTTTTCTAACTAAAACTACTGAAAACGAAAAATAAATAAAACACACCCATGTTTTATTGTGTATTATAAACATTATCGTTAACTCACTTTTTTGCCGTTTCATGTAAAAATAATAATAAAAAATTCTTAAAGTTTCATAATTATTTTTCAAATTACCATCGGAAACTTTCGTTTCATAAAGGTGTACACTTTCTTTACATTATTGTTAACTTTTAGATTTTAATACAAAGCGTTGTTTTTTTTCTTTCTAACACCGGTTAGATCATATTTCTAACCATTGTATTAAGCCGCCGCTACCCAAATTTCTACCGATTTCTTACATTTCTCCCTTAAACACTTTAAGTTTTAAAGCTCTTTATAGACCCCGCGCCGAAACGCAAATTATATAAAATTCCATCGATAGAAAAAAATCGCAAAATATGCTCCAAAAATTATTATAAACACAATTGTTTCAGTTATTTTAGAAGTTATATGTATGAAAAAATTCACAGTGTTTCTTTAAATGCATTTTAAGACAACCCCCGCGAGATTTTTGCTCTATTTTAAACGAATCGTGTTTCATAAAACACTTTTAATATTAGTGCGCTCCTCTAACATTCGTAATTACATATCTCTCCATCTTCTTCTTTTTGAGCCCAGTTACGGCGCTTTAAGAGAGACACAACGTGTCTGATTTCCATGAGACCTACGTGAGTTGTTCTGAAAAGCGAACTTTGCTTGAGGGGTTAACTTGTCATCACAATAAAAACAAGTACAATAAGCAAAGTCATTAAAAGACAACTTATCGGAAAAAAAAAACAAATCGTACTGACATCATCGACGATCGTCTTCTTCCTTCTCACGCGTCTTGTTTTAAAACAGAAGATACTAGAACTATGACGTCATGTATTATCTTTCGCCAGCGACGGTTGCTTCGTTCCTTACTTATAATTCGTGGCTCAGCTCACGCTTATATTCGCAAATGTATACGCAGCATAACTATCTATTGCGTGTTGTTTGTTTCACACAAACTAAGTATCGAATTCCGTAAGTCTAAACTTAAACTTTAGGGTGCACAGTTTACACCCGCGCTGTGCAAGCGGGTTCACTACAGAGCATCGGACCATCCCAAATTGGGAGGCGGGTATGGGTACCGCCGCCCCGGGAACCATTTATTGGATAAGCTCTGCCATAGGTCAACCCTGCTAAGTCACCAAACGTAGCTTTGTAACTCGGGCGACCTGTGCCGGGGTGTTGGTTATCCAATAAATGGTTCCCGGGGTGACGGTAGATATAGTCGTTTCAAACAACATTATTTTGGATTCTGAGTGGCATTTCTTCACCGAGGCGATACTGAGAGTATATAACACTTCAAACGTTGTACAAAAATAGATATTAGATTTTGTTCAGTATTTGTGTTGACCTCTCTGCCCTCTGAGCCCGGGACAAGTAGTTTATCGCTCGATTTATTATTAGTTTGAAATTAAAAGCAATCTACACATTCTTTTAGAATTCAGCGAACAGGAAAAATGTATTTTCGTCGAACATAAATATGTTTGATATATTTACCGGCAATGTGTTTATGCGCAGCAAGATAGCGGGAAAACCCACACATTTTTTTAATCAACATAATGTGGGTATTTAAGTATTTATCTCCGAGTAAAATGATATTAGCAAACCGACCACAAATATTTTCTCTGTTCCATAAATAAATTAATCGCTTTTGGCGTGCAGCCCGTAAAGACAGAAAGTATGAAATATTTCAAAATACATGTTTGTGAATAACACATTATATGTATGTTTTACCACTTATTTTACATTTAAAAACTGAAATAGAACAAACACTGTGAAAAATACTTGTCGGTGATAATATAATATCTGATTGAAAAATCTAAAATTCTTGAAAAATGCTTTGCACTATAGGTACTATGTTTCGGGCATCTTTTTTTGATTCTAACCTTGTTTTATAAAGTTATCTCATCTCAAGGGTCCACCAACGGAAGCTAAGGCATCTGTTAAAATGTTATTTTCTTTTTTGATTATTTAAACCTGATAGGACGATTAAACCTGATATGACGATTAAACCTGATAGGACGATTAAACCTGATAGGTCGATTAAACCTGATAGGACAATTAAACCTGATAGGACGATTAAACCTGATATGACGATTAAACCTGATATGACGATTAAACCTGATATGACGATTAAACCTGATATGACGATTAAACCTGATATGATGATTAAACCCGATAGAACGATTAAACCTGATAGGACGATTAAACCTGATATGACGATTAAACCTGATAGAACGATTAAACCTGATAGAACGAATAAACCTGACAGGACACTCTAACAAAAACATCAATTAAGAGACATGTGGAACAAAATGGAGAGCAAAAGAAGAAGGGAGAAACTGATTCGTCAAATCTCATTAAAAGTCACTCTACTACCAAAACATCAGAGGTCTCAGAACCAAACTTGCAGAACTAAATACATCGTATCAAACTACTTGTGTTTTATTATGAGATATTTTTACTCTCAGAAACCTGGCTGAATCATAACTTAGGCTCTTCTCAACTACATATTATTCCGTATAGACCCGCAACAGTTCCACCAGTATCTAAACCAGAGAAGACGGTATACCTATATGCAATTTAATTAAATTGCGAATTAAACACAAAACTGTGCAACAATTATTTCTCATGTTCAAATTGCAATCAAGAAAAATAATAATTGTTTGTGTTTTATACCTACTACCTTTAAAACAGAACTGTAGATTTATAAAAACCATATTGAAAATGTAGAAATACTTCGAGCTAAATAAGTACACTACGGCAAAAATCATTCTGACTGGCGATTATAATCTTCCAAATAGTACATGGTCACATGAACATTACGGATGCTGTATTGGGATGTGAAGCAGACTGCGTGAAATCCCGGATATATCAGCATTCCTTGGATTACCTTAGTTCCACAAAGTTTGCAACAAATTTAAAGTCAAAGGACATCGAACTTAGTATTGCAACTGATCCCAACACTATAGTCGAACTATCGGTTGAGCAATAGATACCTGCCGACCAACATAAATATTAAGACTTATATCATTCTAAACCACTCTCAACATGCTCACTTATAACTTTAATAAGGACGACTATATAAAAGTTATCAAGTACTGATTTGTCTTTTCTGGTATATACAAAAATAAATGAGATAGTCAAGTTGTACACTTCTATTCACTGTAAAATAATGAAATTAAATTATATGCTCCACTCCTTGTCCCTTACAAACTATCCTAAATGGTTTTCAAATAAGTTTAAGGACTTCATCTTCAATAATAAAAAAAATAGCTCATAGGAAATATAAAGAAACAAAAAAAATTGTTTAATTATTTGACATAAAGCTTATGTAAATGAAACCGAATATTTTATACCACATAACATAAAAAACCTTTGGAATTTATCGTGAATCATTTATCAGAATATAAAAAAAAATAATAATAATAAAAATTTATTTAGCACTGAAAGAACTTACAAAAAGCAATTCACATATATTCTTTTTGAAGAGAGATATTACCTAGTTTACATATTGTTTCCAATAGCCTGATTGAAATTTAATTTACTAGCGCAGACCCGTAATAAATCACAGGAAATTTTTAACAATCAGTAAAAAAACAAAAATTTATATATTTAAAAAACAAAATATGCCACGACCAAGGATGAAACCCCATTCAACTGCTTATAAGGCAACTATGCTGACCATTTACTACACCAGTAATTATTTAAAAAACGGCTAATAATGTAACTATAATAAATATTATACAAAAAAAAATAAATGTATATCTGACTTTCATGTTAGGTAACACCGCAAAAACCACCGAAATAATATTGCTTTATTTAAATTCTTGTAATATTCAGAAAACTGTTTCTGAAAAAATAAGAAAATATACAGATTTAGGAAATGAAATTAAAAGAATTTGGCATTCTCAGATTATAAAAATATTACCATTTGTTATTTCGGCTACTGACATTATACCTAGCTCTCTCATTCAAAATTTAGGCGTATTAGATTTGTCAAAAAATTTGTACATAAAAATGCAAAAGTCGGTCATTTTAAATACATGTAGAATTACGAAAGATTTTTTAAATATTTATATTGAGGGATCAGTAGGATTTATCGGACCAGTTAGGATTTCATCAGAGCCGAACCCTCTGATATGAAAATATCTGGAGTCGGTGAAATATTTTCCCATTATGTTTCTGGTGGATTGACGTATTGTTCTTGTATTGTTTTATTCTTATATAATGCACTTACATTGCGTTAATTTACTAGATATTCATTTGTGGAAAAGTGTGTGGAAGGGTTTAGTCTTTCATTTGGGAAAGATTCAACCCGGACATGAAATCTGGAGCACCGTAAAAATATAATATGAAGTAGGTATTGTATAAAGTATGAAAATATATTAATATGTTTTTATATGCCCAAAACTAAATACGTCTTTTGCACAACATCATTACACTTACCAGGGAAGAACTTTTTTCAATCGTCTACCAGAAGAAATCAGAAGCATTAATGATAAAACCCAAATACTGCTCTCTGTCAAGAGACATTTTAAAAATATTCTAAAGAAAAAAACTAATTCCACTTAATTATCCTTACAAATATCCTTAGTTTTCCATAATATTATTTCTTTTATTTAAATGTATACAAATATGCTTAGTTTTCCATAAAATTCTTTCTTTTCTTTAAATATATACTATTATATACTATTACAAGACACATATATTTATGTAAATGAATTATTTAAGTACTAAGTAATAACCACATTTATGTACACTCCTTTTCCATACACAAGCAAATGCTTTAAATGGAAAAGTAGTAAAAAACCTAAGATGTAAAATTATCACTTAGCAACATGTAAAACATATGAATAAAAATAATAAATAATTACAAAAAAAATAAATTTTTTTTTTTAATTCTTACCATCTTGCAGTACTCCAAAAACGGAAGATAAGATAAGCACGGCGGACACTATCTCTGGGAGAAAATGCATTTTGATTTTGTTTTGCAACGCAGAATCAAAAAGTTTTAAAAAATTTTCACTAGAAGCACGATAAAATTAGCACAAATCACACTACCTCTCCAGTTCTGATTTGAAAGCACACTGCGATTAAACTTAAACGGGCTTGGCTAACATATTTATTTAAGGCGGCTGTATTAAACTTGGCATTCACTGCAGTATGTATTTTTGGAACTTGTAAACATATTCGACCGCTGTGAGCCGCCTGTATTTAGAAGTGACGTGGGTACTTAAGATACCACGGATTGATAATATTTATAATCTAATCAGCGTTTTAATAATACGAAATAAAAGTGCACTTGTTTTATAAAATTTAAATTTATTTGCTATGAAACCTATATTGCTCATTATGACACTGGTATACAAATATGTTAGAAAAATCCACTAAAACACGATAAAATGTCGCATTTTACAGACAAATTTTGACAGTTTAATCTTTTACAGAAATCTACCAAATTTTGAATTTTCGATTCAATATATTTTGTACATAACTAGAGTACACTGCCATCTGTTGTTACGAATATAAGTAGTATCTTTGCACCTACTAAAAAACTTCAAAATAACCGCGGGCGTATTTGAAAATATTACAAAAAAAAATTTAATCCATCTAGGGAAAATTTGCTGAAATTCAGCAACTAAGCAAACCCAGGTTTTGTAGGAGGTCCTGAAATTCAGCAAAAAGCGCTTCAGTGGATAATGGATACAGCTTGACACACTAAAAATCATATTGTGGAATGGCGTAGGTAGCTCATGAAGACATTTTTTACAAGTCTCAGTTTATTAATGGGTATTTTGACAAAAAAATAATTCTGGTTCAAATAGGTTTCTGGTTGATGTCTTTGATTGAATGGTTTGAATAATGACCGTAATGACATTATAACTGTTGTGTATAATGTTACCAGTAAACAATGGGAGTGAATATATAAATTTCACAATATTAGCTTAACCCAGTTGCACGTGGGGGAGGCAGAGGCGGCCCGCCGCACTTTTAAGGGGCGGCAAAAATTTGCACCATCTCATTTCATATTTTTTCTGGATAAATTTGTATCCATTTTATTTTAATCGCGACATCTATTGACTTTTTCTGCAAGTCTAGGATAAATATTTATTTTTATTTTTATCCAGGCACTATCTAGATAGCATTTAGTTTGAGTTGAATCTTGCAATCATATATAAAGAAAGCAGCCAATAATATGTGCGTTAATAAAATGAAGATAATGTTGGTAAGTAGTTCTTAGTCTGTTATTATATGATAAAATAAAAAAAAAAACTGGTCAAGTCAGCAAAGGGTTCTGGAAAATCATCAATACAATCAACACGTAGAAAATATCGATCCCCAACATCAAAAAAGTGCTTGAGCCGCCACTGAGAGTGACTACAAACAGCCATTTCAAGCAACATCTGAAATCTGAATGGTAATTTCTCGCCAGGGCGATACTGAAAGTATCTAGTACTTTAAACTATGTACAATAATGTACTAGATGCAATTATTATTTTTTTTTTTGCATTTAATTTTATATCTGCAACCTCTCTGACCTCTAGGCCCGGGACAAGGAGATTACCACTTATCTTATAAGAGTCGCTTAGAGATAACACAATCAAAAACTTTTATTTCTGAACTGGAAAAGTCGTTAAAATATTCCTAAGATAACAGTTTTTATTTGATTTTTTTACAGGCGAAGTGTTTATTCACAGCAAGTGGAAAAACCAACGCCGTAATACTGTTTGTTGGCACATTTTTATCTCTAGCTGATTATAATATCTGGTGAAGCGTATATATATCTGACCAGCCCCGGATCTACGACTTTTTCAAACCGGGGCAGAAACTTGATAGTGGCACCCCCTCTCGCCAGCGTTTGAGGGGGGGGGGGAGGGGGGGGGGGGGGGGGGGGGGGGGGGGGGGGGGGGGGAGGGGGGGGGGGGGGTGATAAAATCTTTCAGTTCATTTTTCATCCACTTCCCGAACAACCAAAATATATACATTTTCGCACACAATATGAAAATGATTACAATACGTACAATACCTAACAAAAATTAACTAATATTAAAATTTACTTTGCTTTATTAGTACGTGATACTTCCGCCCTCCATGAGAGACTATTCGTCCCACTCCAGCATTTCGCTGTTAAAACACGAATAGTTGCGTTCGAAATACGACAATGGTTTTTGGGTACCATGAATCAGCAAAATGGGCCTTTTTAAATAGAACAATCGTGAACAAGAGAAGTTGCAATCATAACACGATAATAATTTGTCATCACTGTGAGTAAGTTCATGTATGTCTAAATTTGACTTTCTTGAACAGAATACAGACGAGATATACAGTCTCGTCTGGTTTTCGTATTTAATAAATTTAGATATATTGTTCACGCCATATTGTTGCATGTGGCTCTTTCGAAAATACCTATTGTGTATCCTCTGCCTTAATTAGGTAACTTGAATTCATCTCGCCACACAGGACAGTCCTAAAAACCGCAATGCTTTACCGTTGTATTAATTACGCCGAACAACAAAAAGAACACGTTGTACAGTAACATCGCCTATTCTCGCTTATCAAACGCTATCTCTCAACTAACATATACATTTCCCAGTGATCACCAGTGGAAAGCAGAATGCAGTTCGGTAAGTGAGATCAAATATAATAAAATAGATAAGAACCGCATACAGTCCACACAACATTTGATCCCTCGATCTCGAGTCGGAACATTTGCCCCCGCCGCAACAGATATGTTTACAAAATTATGGCAGAACCATAATCGTTTAAGTAAAAAGCGAGTGAATATGCTGTTTGAAAGATCAGAATTAGAACTAAAGAAAAATCTTAAAATATTGGCGATAGTTAAACAGAATTGATAACAATTATAATTTGAAAAAGTATGAAAAGTGAAGGCTACCGACATCTGTGGTCAATTAATTCAGCTTACTATGTTTCACCCAAATGGTGTGAGTCCTTGCTTATGGATGATTATCAGGATATTGATCGATATTGTAGATTTTCGTTTTATCTTCTAGTCTCCCACTCCACAATGACTAGTTGTTTTGAAGGAAGGGAGTTACTCTTTAAAAAGGCTCGCATCATGTGTTTTATGTTCTTTCTTGACAATAAACTCAAAACAGCTCATAAGTCGGGGCTAGTGTAACAGTTGTTATTCTTACCGGTTTTGTTTCTTATAAATTGTCCATGTTCAATAAGTTGAAATAAAAGTGAAAAGTTTGTAAATAGAACGAGATTTTATTTAAAAGGATCACTCCAGATTTTAACATTTGATCCTTCCACCGGATTACAATCAGGAGATTGTATATATAAATAAAAAACAAGGAACCAGCAGCCAAAAAATACAAAATTGATTGAACCTGGAAATCATTAAGGAAAGTGGACCACATAGCAATTCTGAGATAAGTATTCAGTGTCTTCCTATCACATCTATCTTATGTTTATTCAGACCTCATGTATTTAATCGAGATTTATCTTAAATAGAGTCATTATTATAAATAAAATCACTACCCACTTGAGAATAATAATATAATATTACTTGAATAGTGTTCTTAAATAGTATTGTCAAGATTGTCATTGGTATTCTTTCAAACGGGTGCTTTGCTCAAATAAAATAATTGTCAAGCAATAGTAACAATATACAATCAAAAATGGAAAATATAAAATCATTAATAAGCAAACGTGGCGTGATTAAGGGAAAATTGACTAGGTTCGCAGATTCATTAAATGCATTGTCGGTAAATGAAATTAAATTAAGATATGATCGGGTGAAATCATTGCTAGATGAATTCGAAGCAGTTCAACTGAAAATTGAAATGTTACCGGATTCAGACGAAATTGAAAATTATAGTCAACGAGAAGCTTTCGAAAACCAATATTTCTCAGTTTTGGCAACGGCCAAGGGCGCGATCGAATCCGTTGATCAAAGTAAGGTGGAAATAAAACTACCCACCCTTCAATTACGGGAATTTCATGGAGATCAGAGAAATTGGGTTAATTTCGTCGAAACCTTCAAGACTTTAGTGCATAATAACAGTACTTTAAGCAATGTGCAAAAATTCTTTTACTTGCAATCCACCTTAAAGGGAAACGCATTAAAAATAATAGCTAATCTAGAAGTTTCGGAATTAAATTACCTTTCCGCTTGGGAATTGTTAAATGAACGATATGCAAATTTAAGAACTACCGCGCATAAACACATCCAATCTCTATTTCAATTAAAAGACATGAAACAAGAAGAGCCTGTAGCATTGAGGTATTTAATTGATGAAACAAACGTTAGTTTAAAGGCATTACAAAATATCGGGATCAAGGTAGATCAATGGGATCCGTTGATTATTTATATAATATCAAATAAATTAGACGCATCTACCCGAAAAAATTGGGAGCAATATACATTGCAAGACGAATTACCTACGTTAAAGGAATTCTTAAAATGTTTATCTGCTAGGGCACAAGTATTGGAACTTATGAACGCTTCTGAGAAAAAGATTTCTAGCTTACATAAAACACAAATAAGCAACAATAATTACAAAAAAGAATCATCAGTATTTTTAGCGGTAAAGGCTAACAACTGCATTTATTGTAACGAAAAAGGTCACCAAGTTTATTATTGCAAAAAATTTATAAAATTGAAATTACATGAGAGGATTGATGCTACGAAATCAATCCAAGCATGTTTTAAATGTTTAAAGGTGGGTCACCATGCACAGAGTTGCAAGGCAAACCTTTCTTGCAGGCGCTGTGGCAAGGATAACCACAACACCTTGCTACACAATGAGGTACCTCTGCGGGAGGCCTCCAATATGGATGCTGATAACGAGGTTTCAGTATCAAATTTTTCTGCATCGGATAAAGCAGAAAAAATAATATTATTGTCAACTGCCAACATAGGAGTTGTGGGTAGTAACAATAAGATTTTTAAAGCCCGTGTTCTGATTGATTCAGGGGCCCAGTCAAATTTTATGAGAGCTGAATTTGCTAAAAAATTAAATTTACCATGTGAATTGATAAACAAACCCGTCTCTGGGATCCATAATAATATCACACACATAAAAAAGAGAATTTCAGTGGAGATGACTTCGCTTAATACTGATTATAAACGCGAAATATCATGTCTGATTTTACAGGAGATTACAACAAACTTACCACAAGTGACAATGGAGAAAAAAGTCTTCAAGCTACCACGAGGATTGGAGCTAGCTGACCCGAACTTCAATATAGCTGCACCCATCGACATCCTGTTGGGCGCGGAAAGTTTTTGGGAAATCCTAACCAACGATAGATTGAAACTCGAGTCGGGACCAACACTTCAACGTACGCAACTGGGATGGATCATATCAGGACCGATCAACATGTACCCCAAGCAAAGGCCTGTATCAGATTTTTGTAGTTTATCTATAAATAAAATAAGTCATCAAATAGAAAAATTTTGGAAATTGGAGGAGATTAATCCCACTAAGATTCTAAATCATGAAGAAAAGGCTTGTGAAGCCAGTTTCGCTAGTACTCATACCAGACAAGACGACGGTAGATACGTAGTAAGTTTACCGCGTCGAGCATGCATTGATCAGCTGGGAAGTTCATTGCTCACTGCTGAAAAAAGATTTAAAAATTTAGAGAGAAAATTTGTGTCGAATCCCGAATTGAAGACACAATATGTACAATTCATGCGTGAATATGAGGAATTGGGTCATATGGAGGTGTGCGACCAGTCAAAGGAGGATCGTGAATCCTATTTTTTACCTCATCACGCTGTAATAAAAGAATCAAGCACTACTACTAAAGTGAGGGTCGTTTTTGACGGCTCCGCCAAAACTTCAAATGGAATTTCTCTCAATGACGCCTTGATGACAGGACCTGTTATACAAAAGGACTTATACACCCAACTATTGCATTTCAGGAAACATCAAGTGGTCCTGACGGCCGACATCGAGAAGATGTACCGCCAGATTAACGTGTGTGAAGCGGACCGTGACCTGCAGAAGATAGTATGGCGCGAGTCGCCGCAGGAGGTGCTCAAGCATTACCGTCTGAAGACAGTCACATATGGTCTGGGGCCTTCCTCCTTCTTAGCCACTAGAACTCTACGGCAAATTGGTATGGATAACAATGTAAATTTTCCTAGAGCTAGTCAGGTCATAGAAAATGACTTCTATATGGATGACTTGTTAACCGGAGGAGATGACATGAAATCCTGTAGAGAGTTAAAAGAGCAATTAATCAGCATCTTTTTGTCTGCGGGGATGACCTTGAGGAAATGGAGGTCTAATGTCTTGGAGTTGTCAGCCGAGTCGGGCCAAGCTAAGATTGCCGAATCAGGCAATTCTGAAAAAATTATTACTGACAATCCAAAGACTGAGAAAATATTAGGATTAAGATGGAATAATGAATCTGATTATTTTTCTTATGTAATAATGAAACCATCAAGTCGAACCGAGAGTAAAAGACAGATATTATCTTGCATTGCATCAACTTTTGATCCATTAGGTCTGCTAGGACCGATTATAGTTGTAGCCAAATTGATAATGCAGAAGTTATGGCAGTCTAAAGCAGCGTGGGATGATCCATTGCCTAATGAAATATTAGCACCCTGGAGGTCCTACCTTCAAGAATTAATTCAAGTAAATGTGTTGAAAATACCAAGAAAAATTATTTGCAGGCAATCTAAATATCTACAACTACACGGTTTTTGCGACTCATCTGAGAAGGCTTACGGAGCCTGCGTTTACATGGTGTCAGTGGACCATATCGGTAAGTGGCATTCACACCTAATAACGTCTAAATCAAGAGTAGCACCATTGAAGTGTATTTCACTGCCAAAGTTGGAGCTTTGTAGTGCTGTGCTACTGGCGAAATTAATAAAAAATGTAAAACAAGCGCTAAATATAGTGGAGATCGACACATATTACTGGTGTGACTCCATGATAACGTTGTGCTGGCTGAAAGGTCAACCTACGAGATGGGCTACTTTCGTTGCAAACCGAGTAGCTGAAATACAAGAACTTAGTGATCCAGATCGATGGAGACACGTATCTTCAGCAGACAATGCAGCGGATATACTTTCAAGAGGAACCACTACAGATAAATTGATAAATTCTGCAATATGGTGGAATGGACCAAGTTGGTTGACCGAAGGAGTCAACGCTTGGCCTATATCAAAGATTTCGTGTTCAAACCCT
Organism: Limnephilus lunatus; assembly: GCA_917563855.2. NCBI lineage: Eukaryota > Metazoa > Arthropoda > Insecta > Trichoptera > Limnephilidae > Limnephilus > Limnephilus lunatus. The sequence goes on along the minus strand of OU830595.1, from coordinate 22,759,763 downwards.
CCGGAACTCAAAAGCAAAAATGTTCTATTATCCACGGATGTTCAAGAATGGGAGATATTTAAAAAATTCTCATCATTTATTAAATTGAAAAGAGTTACTGCATATGTATTGCGATTTGTCAATAACTGCAGAAGTGTTAAAGGTAGAATTTCAGGCAATTTAAGTGTAGCTGAATTGGAATCAAGCTTGAAATGTCTACTGAGATCAGCTCAAATACACGCCTTTCAAAGGGAATTGAAGGAATTAAAAAACCATGGCATCGTCAACAGAAAAAGTAATTTAAAATCTCTTCATCCCTTCTTACATGATGGTCTAATATATGTGGGCGGTAGGCTGAATTTAGCTACACAGTTATCGTACTAACAAAAACACCCAATTATCTTGCCAGCTAAACATAAGCTAACTGAATTGATAATACGTCACTACCATTATGTAAACTTACACGCAGGACCTCAAGCTCTGTTAGCTGAAATACGACTAAAATTTTGGCCTATCTTTGGGAAAAATACTATTAAAAAGATATTACATAAATGTATTGTGTGTTTTAGATGTCGTCCCCGAACCGGTCATCAAATCATGGGAAATTTACCACCCGAAAGAATCACGCCGAGTCGTCCTTTCGCAATCACTGGAATCGATTATGCCGGACCAATTCCAATTAAAAGTGGGACGCTGAGAAAAGCTTCCCTCGTGAAATCGTATTTATGTATCTTTATTTGCTTTTCAACCAAAGCTGTTCACTTGGAGTTAGTTTCGGATTCATCTAGCAATGCTTTTTTGAACAGTTTAAAAAGGTTTATCTCCCGTAGGGGACAACCTGAAAAGGCTTGCAGCAAGCTCAAAGAGCTGTACACCAGTTTGAGGGAAGACAACGACAAGATTCAAAATTATTTAGTGAACAGAGGTATTGAGTGGAAGTTCATAACCCCTCGAGCCCCTAATCAGGGAGGTTTGTGGGAAGCAGCAGTTAAGTCAGCAAAGTTCCATTTGTATAGAATCACTAATAATTCTTCATTAACCTTTGAACTCTTGTATACCTTAATTTGTCAGATTGAGGCCTGTCTGAACTCCCGTCCATTAACTTCCTTGTCCGATGACATCCATGATTACCAACCACTCACCCCAAACCATTTCCTTATAGGCACTGAATCCTCTATCATTCCGGAGAGAGACGTCCGGGCGATACCAGACAACAGACTAACTCAATATCAGAGGATCAGTTCGCTAATTCAATCTTTTTGGTCTAGATGGAAGCAAGATTACCTGATGGAACTGCAAAAGAGGACTAAATGGCAGACCAGCACTCAACGGGCACTGCAAAAGGACGATCTGGTGATCTTAAAGGAAGACCATTTACCTCCACCTTTATGGAAAATGGCCCGAATTCTGCAGACACACCCTGGAGCGGATGGAGTAGTACGAGTTGTTACCCTAAAAACACCTCAAGGAATCTTTGTGAGGCCCATCACAAGGATATGTCTGATGCCCCTGGAGTCAGATACTAAACCTGTATTTGACATCCCGGACCTTACCAAGGATTGATTATGTACCTTACACTATGGTACTTATCTTCTCGACTACACCTTGTATGGATCAAGCAGAAGACTTGAGAAGAAAGAAGAAAAAAGAACAATAATTGTGTTGTGTTCAGTGTAAACAATATTATTTTGTGTTATTGGACAAGTTAAATATGTAAAATTTAGTATGTACACTTGTGTAATTTAGTCATTTGAATATTTTAGTTATTTAATAGGATTAATAATTTTTAGTTAATTAATAGAGTAATTCAACAGCATTTATACAGTTAAATTATAAGTTCAGTGTAGGATATAAAAAAAAAGGTTTTTAGTTAATTTATGCTATTTTGAATTATTTTATTAGTATTTTTGTGGTATAGGTACTTAGATTTAGGATTTTTGGTTTATTTTGTTTGTTTTATAGTTTATTTTTAAATAGATTATGATTCCAAAATTTTAATAAAATTTGTGAATCCCGCCCCGGGCAATATGTTAAAAAAGTGAAGGCTACCGACATCTGTGGTCAATTAATTCAGCTTACTATGTTTCACCCAAATGGTGTGAGTCCTTGCTTATGGATGATTATCAGGATATTGATCGATATTGTAGATTTTCGTTTTATCTTCTAGTCTCCCACTCCACAATGACTAGTTGTTTTCAGTGTTGCCAACTTAGTGGATTTTCCACTAAAACTGGTGGTTTTCATACTTCATTTAGTGGCGAAATATTTCTTTTAGTGGCTGGTGGATTTTTAGTGGTTTCCAAAATTTTTGTTTAATTACTAAAACACAATCACTCAGCCACTAATCCACTTCTATTTTTAATCTTGTTCATCCTTATTCGTTCTACTTTCTTTAATTTTAAATGGGATTTACGTTTACTGTGTAGGCAACACCAGTGGCGTCAAATTCATTAATTGAAATGGAGTGAGATGAGACAAAAGCACAAAAAAAATTTGGAACGAAGTATTCAATTTTAAAGATGCTCAAGGAGGGCTGAGGTTTAAGGAATTAGCGACTTTTGCGATTAGTCTCCTAATACTGCCTCATTCTAATGCTGATTTTGAGAGACTATTTAGCAGGATGAATATAATAAGAAACAAACAGAGGAATAGAATGGAGTTAGGTAAATCATTTAACTGCTATATTGAGAGTACGCTGTGGTTTGAGGTTGGAAAGAAAATGCTGCAATGATTATAAAATTCCAGTAGCGGTTGTAAATCAAATCGGTACCATATATCGGTCATATCAATATGAAACCGACTATTTTGGTGCAGGTAAAAATGTTTCGTCTGAAGAAGACGACTTAATTTAGAATTAGTCTTAATTGAATAATTTTAAAATGTTGATTTACCTACAAATGGTGTGTTGGTTACTAATTATTATTTTTGTAATAATAAAGAAAACAAATAATTTCTAAACTTATTTTCTTTCATCAATGTCTTTCATTAAACTTTATTTTAGGGGAAAATTTTGCGAGTGTGAGTGTAGTACTATATTTTTTAGTGGTTTTCTGGTGGATTTAAAGGTAGAATCTGGTCAATCTGGCGGAAAGCTGGTATAACTGTTGGCAACACTGGTTGTTTTGAAGGAAGGGAGTTACTCTTTAAAAAGGCTCGCATCATGTGTTTTATGTTCTTTCTTGACAATAAACTCAAAACAGCTCATAAGTCGGGGCTAGTGTAACAGTTGTTATTCTTACCGGTTTTGTTTCTTATAAATTGTCCATGTTCAATAAGTTGAAATAAAAGTGAAAAGTTTGTAAATAGAACGAGATTTTATTTAAAAGGATCACTCCAGATTTTAACAGGTGTTACGATTCGTCCTCGAGATGCCGTCAAAATATTGCTTTTGACTAGCCGGTGAATTCACTATCTGCTAATAGGTAGGTAAATTTGGTGAGTGTAATCGTATTACTAGCTTACTAGCAGATTGTGAACAACCTACGAAAAAATATGAAAGGAGATCAACTAAAAGCAGCGTGACAACGCAGATAAAACAGGGTTGGGATTAGTTTATTATGGTGTAAACTTTTACATGAACTGAACCTTCACCCATGGGATTGGGGATCTAGAAGGTGACTGGAAACGCTTAATACGAATATTTTTTGACGACGAAATCCAAAATGATTCCAGTGCCTCACCTCAACCCTTTTTATTTTCTACAGCTTGAATTATAATGAAAACGAAATCCAACGCGATTCCAGTACCTCAGCTCGAATCTATTTGTTTTTGACGACGAAATCCAACGTGATTCCGTTGCCTCAGCTCGACTCTTTTTATTTTATATAGCTTCAATTATAATGACAGCGAAATCCAACGTAATTCAATTGCCTCAGCTCGACTCTTTTTGTTTTCTACAGCTTCAATTATAATGACGAAGAAATCCAACGTGATTCCAGTGCCTCAGCTCGACTCTTTTTTGTTTTCTACAGCTTCAATTATAAAAACGACGAAATCTGGGGTGACTCCAGTGCCTTAGCTCGACTATTTTGTTTTCTATAGCTTCAATTATAATAACGGCGAAATCTAATGTAATTCCAGTGCCTTAGCTCAACTCCTTTTGTTTTCTACAGCTTGAACTATAATAACGACGAAATCCAACGTGATTCCAGTGCCTCAGGTCGACTCCGAAGTGATTCTGATTACAGATTTGTTTAAGTAAATACATTATATCATTAATTATGCCGTGTTTTTATAATTGCATGTATCCGCCTGCAGTCGACCATGGTCCAGCATCATCTAGCTATCTAGCTCTTCGTAAAGTTTCAGGATACCAGTATTACATGAATTATTGTAAATGGTTGCAAATTGATGCGGTATCGGAATTGAAATTTTGAATGCATTATTTTCCAACGCCCAAAAAGTTGTCTTTTATAGTAATTAAGTGGATCTAAAGGTTTTTTTCTAAAAAATGTCCGAATTAAGTGTGTCCCTGTTCAATCTAAAGTTTACTGAAGTTTTATATAAAAGCACTATAAGCTAGATGTTATTTCTACAGCAAATTAAAGCTGTGCGATATGAGTCCTTATTTCCACAGCTAATTAAAGCTGACATTCGTGTACAGGAAAAATTGCAGTAGGAAGACGAGAGTGGTTTCCTCTCAAATGCCAGACTTATATAACTTTTGCGCAATAATTCAAGAATATCTTGCTAAGCTAAAATAAGAACAAAAATAATGAGTATTACATTTTCTCATTCTTATAAACATCAACTAATTGCCAACGCAGTTGCCGCACAGATGAAAAATTATCTCCTGTCAGAAATTACAATTTATTTCTGAATACCGCTTTTGATGTTGGTGCAAAATAAAATCAAACAAATTTAGTAATATACGGATCCACTATTTGGTTTCCAATTGTGAGAATTATAATTACCGAATCCATATACAGAAAATTAACCCGTGTAACTGCTTACCGCGGAGGTTTATCTGATCAATTCGGAACATATAATTAACGAATTTTGCACAATAAACTGCCCTATCTGACAGCCGGACGTAAACTTTCTTATTTATTTTTTCTACACAAAATTTTGCATTTCCCAGAATTTCCTTTCCCTAAAAAGATCCTCGGCACAGCAACCCAAAGATGACACAGCCCCTTGTAAAAACAATTTAAAAAATTTGATAATATGGTTTTACTAATACACCAGCGACCGTATCGTACCGTACCGTATTATAAAATATTCTCGTGATTCAATTGCAGTTTTTCACGTTTTTTGTTATTTTATACAGAAAAATGCTGTTTTGCTCAGGTTCCTTAAATTGCCGTGTACTGTATTGAGATATTTCAGGGTAAAATATTACTTTTACGAATGTATGTTTAATTAACAAAACAAATTTCTTTATTTTACACAAAACTAATAATAAAATCAAGTTAAGAGATATATCCTACTATCTATGTACATTAATGTAGGTTTCTAATATAAGAAAAATATATAAAAGAATATACAAAAATAGGGTTGCATTTACACGGTTTTCCGTGGGCGTCTTGTTTCCTTCGCTTGACATAATATATTCTTATTTGTATGTTCATTTCTACATGTTCCAACCACATAACCGTCCCTTCAATTTTTCCAATATTTGTAATATGGTTGTACATGGTTTTACCGAATATAAAATTAAGTGCCCATTTCCAATGGGTTTAGTCTAACTTTCATCTGGCAGCTCTTTGCCTCTCTGACACACATCAGGATTGGTATAGTGACCCACCTCGACGTGACTTGTCTAAGCGATGGCTCTAGGATCCGAATTAAATAATGGGAAGAAGTTAATATTAGAAGAGTTTTTTTTCGTTGTTCGTTTTTGGGATGTTATGCCGTGTTGCGCTACCTCCTTCTTTAGAAGAGTTTATTAAGTCAGAAATGATCTCTTAAGAGTTAAAAGATTATTTCTGTTCGTGATGTTTTCGCGTGTGCTTTTTCAGATAATCTTTCTGGGAACACGTAAAGTCACACTTTAGGCAGTTGAAAATTTTCTCTGTGGAATGTCGTAGTAGATGCCTCTTTAGATATTCATGCTTGGAAAACGTAGCATTGCATTCCGAACACGAAATCGGTTCCTCTCCGCTGTGAGTATGCAAGTGTTTGGAAATATCCCCTTCAAGCCTGCAGCTAAATCCACACATTGAGCAAGAAAAAGATTTTTCTCCAGAGTGAGTCAGCAGATGTCGTTTTAAGTGACCCTTTCGGGAAAATTTTGAATAACATTGTATACACGAAAAAGGTTTATCATCGAGGTGAGTGCGCCGCAGATGCTTTAAAAATTCTCCATTAAGCGAAGAGGTGTAGTTGCACTTTGAGCAAGAATATATTTTTTCTGAATTTTTGGAAGGATTCGAACTAGTTTCTAAACACTGATTTGATTTTTCTACAGAGTGGGAGCGTAAATGCTTCGTTAACTCTTTCTCAGATTTAAAATTAAAGTCACACTCTGCGCATGAAAATGGTTTTTCTCCACAATGAGTCAGTGAGTGTCTTTTTAGGTGGTCTTTTCTTGAAAATGCGGAATTGCATTGTAAGCAAGCAAATGGTTTATCTCCAAGGTGGGTTCGTCTTAGATGTTTAAGTAATTCCCCTCTGAGGGAACACACATAGTCGCATTGTGAGCAAGTTAAAGCCTTGACGCCAACGTGGGTAAGAGCGTGTAATTTTAACGATCCTTTTTGTGCACAAGAAAAGTTGCATTTCAAACACGAAAATAGTTCTTTTCCGCAATGCGTGCGTTGATGCTCGATGATGCTTCCCTTCGTTCTACAAGTAAAATTACAATCCGAGCACTTTAACATTTTCTGTATTTTACGCTCCCTCCTCCGGGTTTTAATGCGTTGACTTTGGACTGAAAAAAAAATTAACAATTAATCCCAATTTCTGAGAGCTAGTTTGATATTGGCATCTGTTAATTTGAAAATGTACGATAGGATTAAAAATGGGTGGAATGCATGTTTGGGCATTTTTACTCGCTACAGTTAGGTTAAAAAGCAAGAAGCACACCTCTCTGATTCAAAAGTCATAAACATTCCTAGTATTCTCTCTCTAAGTTTGGTTATATGTGTGCTTATATGTGTGTTCTGGCAGTTTAGCGGGTGCTTATAATGAAAAAAAAAAAAAAATGAAAAAACATATCGTCAATTCGAAAAAACATATCGTCTCATTCATCCAATTGGCCGCCCCAGCCTAAGCTGAAAAATAAGCTGTAAATTCTATGCGAGGAGGCAGTGGCGTAGCTAGGGGGAGGGGGCGGACCGCCCTGGGTGCCACCCGAGGGGGGGGGGGGTGACATTCGAACGTGAAGAAAAAACTTACGAAAGTGTAAAATTGACGCAAAAAACATTTTACACGTGAACACTAACTGTTATTTAGCGCTCTATGGCTCGGTTGGTCGGGGATTCCCGAAAAAATTGTTTATTTTTTTATCTTCGTTCCTAGCTCGAAGTATTGCTCAGTCGGGGATTTCCCTGATATATTCCTCGTGTCTTTCTAATTTCGTTCGTATTGTGATTGACGTAAACTCGTGAAGTGAATTGTCATCTAGTGACTGACGTGAATAAGTGAAAAAGATGTTTTCTGTTAGCGTTTCTATTAGTGCTGAAAGATCGTTTAAAAAAACAAGGTCAGTGGATTTGATATTTGAATTCTGTATTTTTATTTGTGATGTTTTTGTTTTTCTAATTGTATTTATTTGTATTTAATTGTACGTAATTTTAGATTTTTATAATTGTGTAATAACTGAGTTTTATAACTGGATTGTTCTCATGTAAATGTAAACATCTGTAAAACCCAGTATAAATAAATAAATAGATAGTTCACTTTTCTAATAGACGCAAAACTTGAATACATTACACCAGAATCGATCGATAATTGGTTGAAGAAAAATGATCAATCATCTGTATGTTTTTTTCTGTATTATATTGTTTTGTGTACATGAATAATATTTAAGTAATAATAAGTAATTTTGAGAATTTCAGAAAAAATTTTTTATGAATTCGAAATATGCATTTTGAATTTGTTGATGAAGCGCTATTTACACCAATTACCAAAACAACTGCCGACAGTATTTACACTAAACGATTAGCTGCTTACACTGCGGTAGTTTCCCAAGCTAAGGTAATTCGTCTACCAAATGTAAGAGCGCCCTCATATTTCGATTCTTTGGATAAGAGGTCACCTTCGCATTAAATCATAATACCTAAATTATTTTTATCCAATATTAGGTTGGGTATTATCCAAAATCTAGTTTGAGGATTACTAAAAATAAATCTACCGTATATTTTTAATAATTAAATATAAGTATAATTGATAAACTAGTAATCATCAAATCAGATTTTTGGCTTAGTCCTAATTTTGAAAAATAAAAAGTTTTTTTGAGTGGCGACGTTATGTGAGTATGGAGTCTTGACCGTGTATTTATTCGTTGACCCTGCCTATACTAATCTCACATTTTTCTAGATTTAAGTTAAGAGTGAGTCTGTGTAAGAATCCAAAAGCTTGAATAAATATTACACATGGAACAACCAAATGGTTTTCCTCCAAATTTTGGAGCGTACGGTGTGCAACTCAAATTTAAAGCTCATCTCAAAACTGGTTTCAATTTAAGATTGAATCTGTATTCGGTAACTCGTTTTAGTTAAAACTACACCCATAACATGAAAATGGTTTTTCTCCGATATTTGCAGCACATATCAGAAACTTTCAAAACTTGCTACTCGGGGAATACCTTGCAATAATGGAACTCAGAAATGGTTTCCTTCGAAATGGGTCCGCGGAAGAACAGAGTTTCAAATGAAATTACAAAGGAAACCATTTTCGAGTTATACGCCCAAGGAATTTCATATAAACCGCAACATTCAGTCCTTAAAAATAAAAATAAATATTAAAGATAACCTGGAGAATCTTCTATGCTTGTTTCCGAACATTCCCGTTTTATATTCAGTTCGGGCAAGCAGATTTCGGAGAATTTCAGACCATCTTTTTTAATTTCACAAACATCTGATTCCATCTTTACGACTGCATCTTTGGGATCCATGTTTCGAAGGGTCTCCGACTTTTATACTTCCACTTTTCTAAAAGAAAAATTTCATAAATCAAGTTCTTAAAATGAATAATAGGGTTAGATACGTTTTTAAATTTTCACAGCCAAAAGCATTTTCGTTATTTGTTTTTGGGGTGTTATGCCATGTTGCGCTATCTCCTTCTTTAGCCGACGTTACGGACAGCGTTGCAGTGTCCTATCATCAGGGCAGATCCAGCAGATCCGACAGATGTGTCACATCTGTCGGATCTGCACTGGACACTGCAACGTTATCCGAAACGTCGGCTAAAGAAGGAGGTTGCGCAACACGGCATAACACCCCAAAAACAAATAACGATAATAATAGGGTTACTTAGCAGGGGTGCCCGGGTTCATGGGGTGAGGTTTGTCCGGGTCTTGGCAGAGGATGCGTCTGCCCATCAGCTGCATGACATACCGGATCGGGAGAGAATGGTTAAGGGAGTCCCTTTGGCTTCTCCAGCCGTACTCTCTCGGAAAATCGCCTTGCACCGCAGTGGGAGGGATGGATTCATATTTCTTCACTCCTGGACATACTGACCCCCAGATTCCTAACCCCCCCCATAACCTTTTCCTTCCCAGAACTTCATCTACTTTCTTTCCCAAAGGGACCCTTCACAAAGCATCCCCAAAGATGACATACGCCCTGAGGGGAATTATTTTACTCAGGGCCTCCTGTGTGGAGTTAATGTAAAAAAAATCCCCTTGCAGCCATTCTGGATTTTTTTTGTATGGTTTGACATTTGCGAAGTTTTTTTTCAACCTAGATAATTGGGGTATTTCCACAAACGAGGGAGAGTCTGTTGAAAATGTACGGAATATTTAAATATCATTTTCCTGATTTTAGTCATCCTACTAAAAATGGTTGTTTTTTATGTTTTCATTCAATTTTTATGTTTTGATTTTAAAAACGGTCTAAAAGTGAAAAAATCAAAACAGCCCATGGTTGGCAAATCGGATTGTGACGTCACACGAGTCGCTCAGTTGGGCCAGCATAAATATTGTCAGTGAGCGTCCACGCTCATGACGTAACACGATAGCCCCGCCCCAAAATATCGTTTTAGCGGTAATTCAAAAATGGAAAATTTTGACTCGCTGTAGAAAATTTACTCGTCAACATAAAAATAAAAGGTAAATTTTGGATAGGGCCTGACACGCTTATTACGAATAATTTTTAGAAAAAAACTTTATATTCGCCTTAATTACTATAAAAGGAAACTTTTTGCATTCCGGGAGGCGGAAAATTATGCATTTTAATTTTCAATTGCGTAAATCCAAAATTCACTTCGCGAACTGGTCGGCGACTGTCAGCGGCCATTAGATACGTCACTGTTATGTTGGTATCACTGATGCATTAACAAGAGCTAAATACGACCGTAGCCATCTTCGTGGGTAACACAAAGAGGCGCGGAATTATGAAAAACAGAATTAATAATGTAGATAAACGAACCTCTAATCAGAATCACTTCAGAGTCTTAGCTGAGGCACTGGAATCATGTGTTGGATTTCATCGTCATTATAGTTGGAGGTGTTGGTATTCGTCGCATTAATAATTGAAGAATAGAAATAATAATAATAGCTAGAAGTTACGTTAACGTTAACGTTTTTTACTTAAAAAAAATTTTTAAGTAAAAAAAAAAAATACCGCGTTTTTTTTTACTTAAAAATTTTTTTTTCAATGTAAAAATAAAATTTTCAATGTAAAAAAACTTGCCTAAAGGCCTTTATTCATTTTATTTTCAGAATTTCGTCAAAGTAGTGCTTACCTAATGCGCACGTTTTATTTTTATTTTACGTAACTTCTAGCTAATCGTTATTTTATGGTAATAATAAATATACATAATATAATATACGAATAGAGGTTTGTTAATATTATAATTCTGTTGTGTTTTCATAATTCCGCACCTCTTTTTATATCCCACGAAGATGGCTACGGTCGTATTTAGCTCTTGTTAATGCATCAGGTTTACCAACATAACAGTGACGTACCTAATGCCCGCTGACAGTCGCCGGTCGCTTCGCAAAGTGAATTTTGGGTTTACGCAATTGAAAATTAAAATGCATAATTTTGCGCCTCCCGGAATGCGGAAAGTTTCCACTTATAGTAATTAAGGCGAATCTAAAGTTTTTTTCTAAAAAATATTCATAATAAGCGTGTCAGGCCCTTTCCAAAAATTACCAAATAAAATTCTACAATCATCGTAATTTTTTGCTTAATTTTTGGAAAAAAAGTGGAAATGCCCCATTACTTTGTAAGCCCAATTAATAACCTATTTTATGCGTGTAGATATTGGTTTCTTGGGGTTAAGTTCGGTTTATGGGCGAAATTCCTAAAAAATAAAACTAGTTATTTTTTTTTTTTTTTTTTTTTAATTATTTATTAACCAAGATAATATAAGCACAAAAATACTTTTTTTTTTACAGTTTGAAGTACCTACAATTTATTTTAGTATTATTTTTTTGGTATATACCACCTCACTAGGCTGAGCCTGTTCCGAGGTGGCAGGAATTTAATGAAATTTTGATTACTTTATCTTGTAGGATAAAATTAAATAAAAAATTTAATTTGCATTTGAAAAGATAAATTGAATGAAGGGAAAATAAAAAGAAAAGAAAAAGAGAAGTGATGAGAAATATAACAAATAAGAAATATTAAAATATAAAATAATTATTTAAGAATAATAAGAAATACAAAAAAATAAAAATAAATATTATTATTTGATAGGAAAAGAGAAAGATATAGGCGTTTAGTTGGTTGTTATTTTGTAGAAGTTATCTGCCCGCAGTATACAATGCCTTTGTTGAATATCCACGTATAAATTTTGGTTTTTAGATTAACATTTTTTGTCATATGAATATCTTTAATATCTGTTTCAATTAAATTTAAAAATTTTGGAGCCAAATTATGGTAATGTCTTTGTCCATAGGTAGTATTTGTCTTTGGAGTCATGTGTTGGTGTCTGTGTCTTGTGTCGTAATTATGTTGTGCAGTATGATGGTTTAGTTTGTCTTTTTGGTAATGTATAGATATAATTTTGATGTACAGTTGTTGTATGTTCAATACAGCAAAGTCCTTAAATAACTGTATTGTCGAAAATCTATAAGGTTTTTTGGTAATAACTTTAATTAAAGCTTTTTGTGCTTTGTAGAGAGGGTCCATATTAGTTTTAGCAGCACCACCCCATATTTTTATACTAACTTTGGGCCGGGGAATCCGAATCTGAAAGAATTAGGTTGGGGCAAGCAAATATAAACGAATTACACGACTTTAAAAATTTCGATACACAAACAATCTGCAATGAATTAATGACACATCTTTTTATGGGCGATACTCCGAAAGAAGATAGAGTTTCTTGTAGTAATTATTGCATTGAAAAAAAAAAAAAAAAAAAAAGTTAATTTTCATAATCTGTGCCTAAAAACGGTTAGTGGAACAATTACCCAAAATTCTAAGTAATACTTTATTTTAGGTTATCTCTAATTGCGCTACATTTAACAAAAACTAGTACTGTTTTAGAATCAATATATGGCATATACCTACGCTTATATCTGTCGAGTCCAGCAACGTAAGCATTATTAAAAGCTGTACAAAAAAGATAACGACTTTTTGTTAGACAATACAAACCTGCCTTTTTGCAATCAAGCAATTGTGAATCCTCTTTCTCGCTATAATACACACAGTTGTGCACTCTACAACTCTAGAAAAACATTGACATATTATTTCTAACAGACTGTTATCGATATTGCTTGTAATTCCCAAAGGATGTATTAAATAAACGCGACATTAAATTAATCGGCCAAACGAAATGTCAAAATCATGTCAAAATGCTCAAAAGAAAAATCCATAGAAAAAAGAGATGGAGTACTTGCGGACGAATGGCTACATGACAAGAAGGAAATTCAAACATTATACCTGGGGTGGGGAACCTTTTGTAGCGTCGCGGACCATTTGTTCATACTTGAACCCGCGGGCCGCACTCCGATTTCCGTCTCGGGGAGGGGGGGCTGCACATAGTCTGAAACCAGAAAGTTGTAACTACACTTTGAACACAAGAATAGTTTACTTTTATTACTAACATAATATTTTTGATTATGTTTTTGATTATATTTTATACAGGATTTGATTTTATTTTTAATTTGAACTGATTTTATTATTATTGTTTTTAATTGATAAACTAATGTTTTTAAGACAAGATTTTTAGGCATAGCACGAAGGGTAACAATTATTATAAGCAATAATTATCAGCCTAAAACACTCATTGGCGGGTGTTAGATAAGCCGCCATAGCTCAGTGGTAGAGCCCCTGACCGGCAATCAGAAGGACACGGGTTCAAGTCCCGTTGGCGGCCAGTATCTTTTATCAGAAGATTGTTTCAATGTAGATGAGTGTTTCAGGCTGATAATTATTGCTTATAATAATTGTTACCGCTTGATTTTATTACATAATATTTTATTTGAATTGATTTTATTTTGTATTTGAATTTAATATTAAGAATTTTTTTAATTCCGATTTACATTTTGAATTATTTTTATTTTTTATTTTAATTATCTATTTATATTGTATTAAGCTGCATGTGTTGAATTAGGGATTTGATTTAACTTTTTTATGTAATTTAATTTTTCTATATTTATTTTAATTCATTTATTTTATTTTCTGTTTTTTTTTTATATTGGAGGTACTGCTGAAAACCAGCTGCATTCCAGGAAAAATCCTAAATTGTAGCTGAGCAGTGACTTTTCATCAATAGATTCAATGATAAAAGAACAAAATGTATAATACTGTAAAAAATCAATTGATGAATAAACGTTTTTACAATTAGTATTATTATTGTATGCGGGGAATTAAAACTACACTCAGAACATGAAAATGTCTTTCCTCCGATTCTGGCAGCACAAAGTACTTACGCAACTAGAATTTTATAAATGCAGTTCTAACGCGAAAAATGCGTCAAAAAGTGAAACTACATCTCAAATGTTTTCGATGCATTTTATACACAGAATTGGTTTTAGTTACAGGGTGAATCTGTACGCGGTGAATTAAAGCTACAATCAGTACATGACAATGGCTTTTCTCCAATACTAGCAGCACAAAAGCAAGTAGAATTTTATAAATGCAAAAAAGTGAAACCACACTTGCAAACACAAAACTGGTTTTACCGTTAGAGCGAGTTGGATTGTTAGTCCCCAGCTTTAATTAAACTGCGCCTAGAACAACAAAATGCATTCGGAAATTATTTGCAGTCGGAAAGCAAGAACGGTTTCCTTCGAAATGCGTTAGCAGATGAATCCTTAACAGGAATTTGCATTGTGAACGCAAGATTGGTTTTACCTTAAGAATGAGTCTGCGTAGGGGTCCACTAGTTCATTGGTTAAAATTAAATTGTACTCAGATTAAGTGAATGGTTTTTCTGGATTTTGTAGCATATTAATTTATCGTTTGCAATTAGAACGCGTACCTATATGATTTTATGTTTATTTAACTATTTAAAATAATTTACATGGAATGATTTTATATTAATTTAACTACTTAACTGGCAGAAGTTTGGCAATATATTTAAAACTCTTAACAACGTCAATAACGTCTTAAAAATGCATCGGAAACACCGTGAAAAAATCATCCCATTTTTTGTGGTTCTTTCAGCAGGCGGGACCAAAAGTGCCCGCGGGCCGCATCAAAAGGCCTCGCGGGCCGCAGGTTCCCTACCCTTGCATTATACACTTGAAACGAAGCATATGAATCTGCTTTTCACAAAGTTTCAAAATAATAGGTAGGTTCATATACGCATTACACTCCAAACTTTGCCGCCCTGAACTTTATACTAGATTATAGATATATTAGATTCTTCCATCTTATCAGACGGGTTGCAATCTTTAGAGTACAGGCGTCGGGTGGAAATGCTGTCCTTGTTTTACCGGTATTTCAATGGAAGATGCTCCGAGGAACTAGCGTCATTGATCCCTTTTGCACCGGTGCATAGTCGGGAAACACGCCAAACGCGTGCCTAAAGGCTCGATGACACACGGCGAGTTTACAAGCTACTATCTACTAAATTTAAAAGCGGGTGAATCGGCGAGTGAGATTGTCATGATGACACACAAAACTGTCCACTCGCTCAGAAGCTCGCAACATTTTTGTAGGAAACCGGACTCGCACGTAGCTGCTAGCGCCAATAGCGGAAATAACGTGAACTAATCCTTCAGACAGTTGACAGTCGAAATCAGCTGGTTCTTGGCAGCCATATTGGAAACACAAATAAACCAATCATGAGTCGGCTTGTAGCGTGTAAAGTTGAGGACCTTTCAACTTTTTCCGTGGATTGTCAACAATCTGCTAGTTAGCAAGTAACACGATGACACTGAGCGAGTTTACTAACAGATAGTGAATTTCCGAGATAGTAGCTTGTAAACTCGCCCTGTGTCATCGACGCATAAGATATGTACACAGTTGACATTTGTCACATGAGAACGGGTCGCTTCTTCGACTCGTACTTGTGTTCAATAGCTCGGCTGTGGAATGATTTGCCGGTCTCTGTGTTTCCTCCTTCCTACGACATGGGTTTCTTCAAGACCAATGTTCATTCTTTCCTCTCCTCAAAAAGACCCTCCACACAGCATATCAGATGACATAGGCCCTGAGGGAAATTATTTTCCTTAGGGCCTCCTGTGTGGAGCTAATGTAAAAAAAACTTATCCATTTCCGCGCAGATATATATACGACTTTAAAATGATTGGTCAGTGGTTGAGTGGGCATAACGCTTGGGTCCTCGGCTTCCTAGGATTCCTCGGCTGGCTAAGTCCTCCATCACAACACAAGCAATATTTTCGGCTTTCTGTGGTGGTAGTAGGAGATTTTCAAACATTGTTGGGTTTATCGTTACCAGGGCCGGATCTACGAAATCTGGCGCCCTGTGCAGTAGGTACCGATGGCGCCCCCTCCCCCTACATTTTTATTTTGATTAAAAATCCGTTCACCCCAATTTTTTTATTATATTTATTTTTTTTTACACTAATTTATCAAATAAAATCAAGACATATAAAGGGTGTAACTTTTCCAAGTGACCTGGCGGTAGCTCTCGCACTCGTTTTTTTTAAAAGAGAGAATCGCCAGGAGCCCTATACTCTCTGAATCTATTGGGTAAACATAAAATTATGGTGCTATTTTAATTATTTTAGGAAAAACTCTTTTTGCAAGTTATGCTTTAAAATAATACAACGAATTGTTTGTTTGTGCCCGTACCATGATTTAAAATATAGGTAACGAGACAATGCGGGTGGTTTCGCTGAACTAGGTCCATTAGACATTCTTGAGATTTACTACGTTTATGTATATACCCAACGCGAATATTAATAGAAAAAGCAAATACAAATACGTTTCCATGGCAACGTACAACACAAGAATAGCATCTACAGCTTCTGACTAGCTCTAAATCTAAAATATAATAATAATATAATCTTATATTTGTACCTTGCATTTCCCCAGCGAACAAACACCAAATTGAGCGCACAAACACCATACAAACCATTGAGGTATATAAAATCAATGATACAAACACTAAACACTGACGTATGGTATCAACGGCTTACGAAAGACGCTTATGTACACTGACACCGTAAAATAACAAAACCAACAAATATAATAGATATTAATTATACATTTAACGAACTTCAGATAATATGTCAAATCAATGATGAAACTGTCAACAGTGTCAACACGTTGCAAACTGCAAACCGTGCGATGCTTTTGTTAATGGAATTTACTGAAGATTTCATAAGAAAATGGTCTTTAACTACCTTCTCTTAGAGACTCAAATCGTACAAAATAACTAACTAACTAAAATTGTTAGCATTTTGAAAGGCGCAAGTCGGTTTGTTTGATTCTCCAGAATAAAAATACCGCGCTGTGATTGGTTATTGAGTTTGGGTCGCACCCATTCGTCGTAAAAGATACATGGAAAAATAGATCTTACGTTAAACTAAATATATGGAATTTGTAAAAAAATTCTGTAACTGACCATAAATTCGTAAGCCGTTGATACCAACCTGACGCGTGCGCATTCTGTTTCTTTAGAAAGTGTTGCTAGAGCGTAATAATTATTTCGTACTATGGGTAATTTTTAAACGATTCAGGGAATATTATAACTAAATTTTAATACAATAGGTATTTATTTTCTCACGGTGCCCTTTCGGAGTTGGCGCCAGGTTTTTTGCACGTTTTTGAACGTATGGCAGATCCGGCGCTGATCGTAACCAGGGAATGTTTGTCTTTCTTTAAAAAAAAAAGCAAAAAAGATGTGTAAAACATACGTGGGAGCGAGGAAGGCGTCGGCGGGGAGGCACGCCGCATTTATGACATTAAACTCGCTTGTTGCGACGATTTATGTTTCAACTTCAGGCCGGTATCAAAGTTTAGTAATGCCATCCTTCTGCGACCTATTACCTACTCCTTATTGTACCGTCATGTCGGAGGCGTCTACTTATATCTACAGGAATTCCAAAAACTGAACAAATCGGACTAATATTGTCACGATAATAATTATTAAATTCGAATAATTATTCTCGTGACCTATTTAACTTTCACCTGGCCGCTCGTGTTATTTGTTGAACCGCTTTTGGTTTTATTTTTGCGGGTGGCAATGTTAATTTCTAGTTTCCGGCACTTTTTGAATATCCGCCGTTACGGCAGCCGACGGATATTTGACTCGTCACTTAGGTGTTAGTTTTTTACAACTTTTTAACATGGGATAATCCCTTATATTCATATTTTATTATTTAAAACCACGAGCCGGATGATAAAAATGATTTTTGATAAACGCGACCCGGAGTAATTAAGCGGGCGTTACGGCTGTCGGTGGGAGAATTACTTGTGCCACGCGATGTTTGCATTGACATAAATCCGCGTAATCGTTTGTCGTAGAGTGACATAAAACGCGACGGAACACCTTTGTGCCCTTGCCTGCCGTCTACCTCGAGTAGTTGTGGCGAATTCCTGGCGGAAAGCCTTTGATGTGGCTCTTGCCTTGTGCTTGGCAAAATGCCCATAGTCCCTTGATGCCTTCAGCCGGAATCCTGGTCATCCAGTGGAACCTGCTGCCCGGCTGCCCGGATAGCCAGAGTCAGCGGAATATGCGCTGGCGATTTGCAGTTGGCGCAGTTGCGTCTCATGGATGCGCTCCCCGATTACTTTCCCACGTCTTCGCGGCGACAGTTCAAATAAGCGTTCTCGAGTGTTAGTATTATTTTAGGAAACATGACTTGGTCCAACAGGTATGCGATTTGCTTTTTGTTTTATTGTTGATTTGGTCGCCCTTACCGGTGTTGTTTTGGGGTAATTGAAACCCCCTGGCTATATGTTTTTTGAAATACACATTTAATTTTGTTATTTCGTAAAGAACTCTTTTATTTAAAACAAAAAAAGATAAACCTAATCATGCTGGGGAGAATCCCGTATTTCCATCCACAATCCTGAGGAGACTCGCTTGCTCTACCTATTTATGTATAATGTAACGGCTGTGAGCTCCGCTCAGGTTTGTTGGGGATTTCTGTCAGTGTAAGAGGGATTTTAGATAAATAAAAGAGTATGAACTGTAAAAAAAAACTATATTGTCGGCATCAAAGTTAGGGCCATCAATCACGGCCATCAAAATTAATCAAAACAAACAAACACTAAAACATACCAGATGGACTCCGGGAAAAAGAAAGGCTATCCTAACTAAACACTGGGTTCGCGGAGTGCGACGATATCGGGACGTTTCACGCAGAAACCAGGGAACCGGGGAGCCAGGGTCATCCTTCTATGTGACAATTCGGTGCCGCTACTTCCATCCCAGGCGGCCTCCACCCTTTCCACACCAACAGCACGTGGCCCCAAATAGTCTGCCAGGCCTACAGATATCGTCTCACGGAGCTTACACCCATCCGTGGCTTCGCGACGCGGGGGTCACCCAAAGGCATAATCAAAAGCCACTGCCAGGACCAGTCATTTAACGATATGCTGTCCATTCAAATACTTTTCACAAAACATGGCGATCCGCCAACACAGTAACAGGTGAGATTCACCGATCCACCAAAATAAAAACGTGCACGAACTTCTCGTGACACGGTAAAACGCCCCGCGACCTTTACAAGACAAAATCCACTTGGATTCACATGATATTTTCAATAAAAGACTTTCATAGTCAGTGACTAATTTTTCAGCCGGCTAGCCCGTCGCCAGGAGAAAAGGAAGTGGCCATCAACAAACTCGCATTTTTCTTCCCAAGAAAAATTGCCAGTCTCCAAAAAAATTACCATAGACAAAATAACCAAATAGGCAAGAACTGCACCAGTCACATAATATTTATGTGACAATAATACTAGTAAATGGTTCCCCGGAACTATTTACGTTACAATATCTACGAGAACCAAAGTGAGGACGAATATCTACAGCTCAAATTGCTGACTAATATCTATGAGAATCAAAGTGTGGACGAATATCTACAGCTCAAACAGCTGATTAATATCTATGGAACAGGTGATGTCGACGAATATCTACAGCACTGGCAGAGGTTGGATTTGCAATAATGTATAGCATATTGGCATTTTCCACAAACGAGCGTACTTGGAGCAGGTGGATGAGTTTGTATATTTGGGACGTATGTTTACGAGAGATGGGAAGGCTGATGAGAGATATTGAAAGAAGGGTAAATACAGGTAACTCCATTAATGGAAGGGTGAACGCCGTTGACGCTAAAAAAAATCTGTCAAAAGAAGCGAAGCTAGCAGTCCACACTCCACAATGGAGTGCTTGTACTGCTGGTACTTACCTACGCAGATGCATGGAACTGGCAGAGGAAGGATGAAAGTAGACTGAATGTTGCAGAAATGAGATTCTTGAGGTGTATGTGCGGTAAAACCATGTACGATCGCGTGAGAACTGTAGAGATCCGCAAAGAATGCAACACTGATGTAAGTGCAATGAGTAAGATTAAGAAAGGGACGCTCAGATGGTTTGGGCATGTGGAGCAAATATGAATGGTAGAAGTCGGAGACACCCGAGGAAGATATGGTACGACCAAATGAATCAGATAGGTACTTGAGTCGGGTGATATAGTCAGAATAATAGAAGAGCATGTATGAATGTGAATGAGGCAAGGAGGTTTGCCAAGACCGAATTGTTTGGCGGTCTGTCCTCTCTGCCTACCCCTGCGGAGAAACGGCGTAATTATTAGTTAGAGTTACAGTCCCCAGTTAGATTACCCAAAACGCATCCATCAATTTTTGCATCCAACAATTTGGGAGGCGGGAATGGGTACCGCCGCCCCGGGGACCTTTATTGGATAACCAACACCTCTGCCATAGGTCACCCCAAGTGGTTCGCTACGTTTGCTGATGTAGCAGGGGTGCCCGGGTTCATGGGGTGAGGTTTGTCTAGGTCTTGGAGGCGGATGACCGGGACACAATGAACCCCAGATTCCTACCCACCTCTTAAAAACTCTTCCTTCGCAGAACTCTCTTCTCCTTCCTTTCCTTAAAAAAAACCCTCCACACAGCATCCCCAAAGATGACAAAGGCCCTGAGGGAAATTATTTTCCTCAGATGGTTTTCCCGTGTTTTGCAGAATAGTTAGTCAAGCCATATGTTGAGACCACGGAGGAAGGAATATACTCTTTTCTTTCCTCCGTGGTTGAGACGCATGCCTCCCAGAGGCGTAAAATCATAAAAAGTAATGTCGCCGCAGGACGGACGATGCAAAAATCGAAGACCAGCTTAGTTGAGCTGGTCGTTTATAGGAAAGTCAAGTTCCGAGCCCGATTCTGACTTTGAAATTAACCCCTCAAACTATTTTTTTCGGTTTCGGGAACAACTAACTCACACAGCTCTCATTGAAATCGTATTATCATGGTGAAAAATATGATCTAAACCGTTTTAGAAAGATAAAACACCAAACGTTTTTCGTTGTTAGTTTTTGGGGTGTTATGCCGTGTTGCGCTACCTCCATCTATACCAAACGTTTTATTAAAAAAAAGTTTACCAAAAAATAATGAAAATGTACACCTTTATGAAACCCAAGGTTCCGACTGCAATTTGAAAAAAAAGAGAAATTGGGGTTTTTTTATGAATTATTTTCACATGAAACATTTATAAAACACTTCTACCATATTTTTTGTGTTTGCATTAAAAAATTATATACCTAAAATTATGTAAGTATTTATTTTTAATAATACAATTTGAAAGAATGGGATCGGGAAAAGGAGAACGCGCCCTTCTTCAGACATCTCGGTGGCACTGCAGTACCAGGACAACCCAAAAAGCTTTCAGTGTGAATTCTTGTAAGTATTTTACTTCCATTCCCTTTAGCGATGCTTTGAAGAAGTTGGTCCAAATTGGAATTGGGCCAAATTGAAGTTGGTCAAAGTTGGAATGAGTTAGATACATTATTTTATTGTTAAATCATAAAATTGTTACAATTTGATTACAATTACAGTTACAATGACACCACTTCTTGCGATGATTTGTCCAAAAAACACAGAGTTGTTCCGATAAGCACGAACGCCATCCCAACAACGGTTTCCTTATTCGGCGTCTCTTCTCCCACCAGGCTACCTGCCAGCGCCGTGAACACAAAAGTCAAGGAATTGGTCACTGGCACGACCAAGGAGAACGAGTTGTGCTGCAGACAGAACACATAGAGAACAGAACCGCATTGGTTCAATAAAAACGGGATCATATATCTCCAATTCAAGAATAAGTGCAGCAATTCCTTATAGAATTTCACAAATTTCGAACTTGATTCTGAAGATACCTTTTCTATGTTTTTGGAAGCTAGTTTGATGAATGGGTTCGTAGCTCCCCATAGCATTGCTACCAAAACGAGGCTGGATGCAGAATCAAACATTCTTAATTCTTTCACAAATTGTTGATTCTGTACCTCAAAGTTCGGCTGTTCACTTTTTTTGTGAAAAATGGTTACATTTGTTACTTTCTTTCAGTATAAATACAATGTACAAGAACGTTTGTCCACTTTTTGTGAAGATGAGCACGTATGAGAAATTGTTCGTTTTTTCACCATCAACGCAGTGGTGGAAGATTATTTGAAGAGAACGCATTGTACAGAATCTGCATAATGTTGTAAGAACGGTATTGCACTATTGTTTGCGAATATAAGTTAATAATAATGAACAAAATGCTTCGAGAAACTTGTAGAAATTATTATCACAATGACAGATTGTCATTACTGTCATCAGTATCATAAATATAATAATAATAACCCCATCAGTATCAGTCAGTGTTGCCAACCCGTTTTTTGAAAAAGACGTAGATCGGACTAGAAAATTACGTAGAATCGTATAATTTGGATTATGAAAAGTTAGTAGATCTACGTATTTTTTTTCTGAGTGAAATATAGAAGTTAGGGTAGGTGAACTTAATTAGTTATTTCTTGTAATAATTAAGTTGAAATGTATCTATTATTTTTAACGCATTTTTTGCAAATTTTAATTATTTTTTTTTATGATTTATCATAGGTTCTCAACCTTGCCTCTCACTCTAGGTTCTCAATTTTGCCCACCGCCCACTTTGAGATTTTTTTTTAGAGACCCCCTTTATTTTCTTATGGAGGGGGAGGGGGGGGGCGAATGGATTCAATTTTCTTCCACTTCCTCCACTACCGAAACATGTGAATTTTTCCACACGTGATAAAAATGATTACAATACATAAAATACTAAAAATTAACCAATATTAAAGTTAATTTTGCTTTATTAGTACGTGATGAGCGTGTTTTTTTTGTATTTTTAGACTATATTTTTTACCTGCCCTCGCCATCACTGTACCACCCCAACGCCCTCTCTCTGGGTCTTCTACTGCCCCTGAAAGTCTCAAACGTCCACAAGGGGGCGTTATTTATTGCCCACGTTTAGAACCTAAGGTTTAAATGAAACGAAATATAGTTTTGGTAATTATGCAAATGTGGGGTAATAGGCAATATTTAGGAAAAAAAACATGAATATTGAGTAAACATTTAAGGTCAAATACCAGCAATAAATAACTTAGCGATGCCTGTGTCTGAAATTGTGTATTTTACCGGGAAGTAGAAGATTACAACTACAATAAAAAAAAAATTATGGTAATAGTTCGATATTTTCCTAGATTTGTGCTGATTTCCCTTTTGCCTAAAAAATATTTTTCTCCCCTAGATCTAGGGTAATTTCCCTAGACATCCCAACTCCGGCGCGGACTTTAGTATCAGTATGAAACGGAACGTTTGTTGGAGTCCGCGTCACATACGTTGCCTCGCAGACGGGGGCTCCACCGTAAAGTAACGGAAAAAAGGCTTCTTCAGCCTAATGAGTTATTTTTGCAAATTTGTACAATTTGACAAAAAATACGTAGATTCTGGACTGAAGTTAGTAGATATTCAGGAAGGACCTAAAATACGTAGATCTACGTAAAAAGACGTAGAGTTGGCAACGCTGGTATCAGTATCAGAAAACAGAAGACAAAGATTTTTGTAGATGCAGTGTACAGCTGTACAGTGAAAATGAATCAAACCATAGACATAGATTTATATTTATGGTCATTAGAATTTAGTTTTTAATTCTTTCCTACTGGCATTTAAAAACATTCTTTTTTAGTACACACATTAATAATGAAAAATTGGCGCAAAGTGGAGTAGTTATTACTTACAGATTATGAAAATTACAATTCGTTTCAACAATTACTACAAGGAACAACTATTTACATGCACAAATAGGTTAGTAGTTTGTCAATATTATTATGCGTATTTAGTTAGATTGAAACGACATTCACGTAAATGTCAATCAATACAAAAAATCAAAAATGGATCAAAGGAATTTTATACGGGAAATTTCGAAATTTGATTGGAAAACAGCGGAATCTTAAGAGGACATTACCAGAGAAACCAGAAATATGTCATTTTTAAATCAGTGTTTAGACTTATTGACTCGTTTCCACAAAAAAATTATAAATTGATTTTGAAAGATTGTTCTTTTATCTAGTAAAGTTATGGATTAAATTTTGAGAAAAAATGTTTATTTTAAGTATAATAAGGTTATACCATAGTTCGTTGGCAGATTTGTTATATTTTCAAAAAAGTACATGTATTATACAACACCAATTTCAAATCATATAATCATGCAGTTAAATAAATCCATACATTATCTGGTAAAAGTATGTTTTAGAATTTTAATTTTAGTTTAAATAAAATCATTAAAAAATATATACGTACATGTGTTTCTTGACGTAAATTGGCCAGTTTGTGTATTTATTTGCGTACTTCCAAACTAATATATTTCAAGATTTTTTTAAATACTTATTTTGCTTAGACATTATTGACAAGTCATAAAAATTTTGATCGAAAAATAATCATAAGAAGTAATTAATATTAATTAATTTAAAGCTCGCGTTTTACCATTTTTCTTATAGCTCGACGACTCGAGAATTGAGAATTCACTCTGCCCGCAAACGTGGCAGCCGGCGGTTGTCTCCGCGGCGCTCTGTATCGTAATATTTGGAAATGACGAATTTAAAACAAAACAAATAATACGATTTCATTGTTTCGTGTTTGTAAAAACTACAGGGTTTACCGAACGCAAAAATTCATGTTCATTGAATATTTTTATGAAAATTTTGAAATTTTTTTTTATTGTAAATTATTCTTATGTGAATACCACACAAGAGTCCCAACAGCTTCAAAATAATTTTTTTGAAGTAAAACTTCTTTGCGCATGCTCGACACATGGGGGGTAAGCTGGTAAATGCGTTACGAAAAGTGATGATTGTTACGAAAAATTTCCTGCGAACGGTAATCGATGCGAACGGTGATCGATTGCTAGGCGGGTCGGGTCTTAACGAACGCATGTTATTCGTATTATTGTTAATGGACTATTTTTCCGTAAATAAATAAATGAATTATATACAGTGGGTACCCGGCATGCGTTGCAAGACCAATGTAACCTCGGGGTTAACTAAACTGTAATGGTTCCACCCCAAGTCCCAAGAAACTACATTATATTGCAAGCGCCTGCACTATATAACATTATATACAACGGGTACCCGGCATGCGTTGCAAGACCAATGTAACCTCGGGGTTAACTAAACTGTAATGGTTCCACCCCAAGTCCCAAGAAATTACATTATATTGCAAGCGCCTGCACTATATAACATTATATACAACGGGTATCCGGCATGCGTTGCAAGACCAATGTAACCTCGGGGTTAACTAAACTGTAATGGTTCCACCCCAAGTCCCAAGAAACTACATTATATTGCAAGCGCCTGCACTATATAACATTATATACAACGGGTACCCGGCATGCGTTGCAAGACCAATGTAACCTCGGGGTTAACTAAACTGTAATGGTTCCACCCCAAGTCCCAAGAAACTACATTATATTGCAAGCGCCTGCACTATATAACATTATATACAACGGGTACCCGGCATGCGTTGCAAGACCAATGTAACCTCGGGGTTAACTAAACTGTAATGGTTCCACCCCAAGTCCCAAGAAACTACATTATATTGCAAGCGCCTGCACTATATAACATTATATACAACGGGTACCCGGCATGCGTTGCAAGACCAATGTAACCTCGGGGTCAACTAAACTGTAACGGTTCCATCCCAAGTCCCGGGAAACTACATTATATTGCAAGCGCCTGCACTATATAACATTAAATACAGCGGGTACCCGGCATGCGTTGCAAGGCCACTATAACCTCGGGGTCAACTAAACTGTAATGGTTCCATCCCAAGTCCCGGAAAACTGCATTATAATGCAAGCGCCTGCACTATATAACATTATATATAGCGGAAACCCGGCGGGCGTTGCCAGGCCACTCAAAGAAAGAAAGGGTTTGTGCGCTTTAATTCTGTTTGTTGAAGTGCTTTTGAATAGGTTCACATAATTTTTTGTGTTTTCGTCCGACACGTCCGCAGGTCGCATACAGCTGTCCGTTTGAGAAGCACGTTTTTTTTTTAAATTTATTGTTATAAGTTTGTTAAGTTTTACTTCAGTCGTGTTTGACTCTAAAGCAGACTAAATTAAAAAAAAATATATATATATATTGTAAATTATTGTTATGTGAATACCACACGAGAGTCCCAAATGCTCCAAAAAAATATTGTTATGTAATACCGCATAAGAGTCCAACAGCTCCCAAGGGAGAGAGGTTGGAGGAGAGTTGAGATGAGATGAAAGGGGCGGCTGAGGGGGGGGGGAAGGGGGGTAAAGGAGCCGGGGGGTGGAGAGGTGTTAGAGGTGGGGGGTGAGGGGGTGAGGGGAGGGGGGGTTTAGGGGGGGGGGGTTGAGAGGGGGTGGGAGGGTAGGCCTTTTTTATATCCATTTTTCGTATTACAAAAATAACAAACACGAGAATCGGGTATGGGTACCACTGCCCCGAGAACCATTTATTAGATAACCGATAACCAACACGTCTGCCGTAGGTCATCCCAAGTGGTTCGCAACGTTTGGTTCGTGGGGGTGAGGTTTGTTCAGGTCTTGGCGGTGGATGCGTCTGCCCACCAGCTGCATGGCAGGTCGGATCTAAAAAAAGTGGTTGAGGGAGTCCCTTTGACTTCTCCAGCCTTACCATCTCGGAACATCGCCTTGCACCGCAGTGGGAGGGATGGCCCCATACATCCGCACTCCTGGACACGCTGACCCCCCAGATTTCTACCCACCCCTAATACCCTTTTCATTCTCCGAAGTTCCTCTCCTTCCTTTCCCTAAAACGAGCCTCCACACAGCATTCCCAAAGTAGAGATAGGCAGTGTGTCGAGCGATTGTAAAAAAACGGTCTCTCCTGATCCGAACTTCCACGTAGACGAACCTCGCCCCATGAACCCGAGCTCCCCTTCTAAGTCACTTGGGGTGACCTATGGCAGAGGTGTTGATAATCCAATACATGGTTCCCGGGGCGGCGGTACCCATACCCGCCTTCCAAATTACTGATACTACCTATTGACGGCCGGCGTGGTCAAGGGGTAAGGCTCTTGACTCACAATCCGAAGGTCGTGGGATCGAATCCCGGCGTAGGCAAATTAATTTTATTTGAATAATTTGGGTTATTTTACAATTATTTAAATTAAAAATAATATATTTGCGTCACGTTCCAGAGTGGAAGATACTTTCAGTATCACCCTGGGTGGTGTAAGATCACCATTCAGAATTGAAACTTGCTAGAAATGGCTATGACCGTGTTTAGTGACCAGATCTGAATAGCCAGGTAATTCCTCGCCTTCCTCTTCCCCATCTCCTTCCCCTCCCCACCACCTTCAGCCTCATAATATACCCCATAGTCACGTCATAGTCTCACCGGCTCCAGACGGGAGCATTTGGGTCTCTTGTGCGGTATTCACATAAATATAAAATAAACAAATATGCACACAAATATATATTTTAAAATGAGTAATTTTTTACAATCCAACTGAATATTACTATTTTTTTTCATTAATACCGTACAAGAGTCCCAACTGCTCCCGTCTGGGGCCAGTGGGACTATGGCATCCCTAATTGGGGTATGTTGTAAGGCTGAATGTAGTGGGGAGGGGAAGGATATAGGGAAGAGGAAGGTGGGAAAGTACCTGGCTATTCAGATCTGTTCACTAAACACGGCTAAAGCCATTTCAAGCAACGTTTCAATTCTTAATGGTGATCTTACATCAGGGCGATACTGAGATATCTAATGGCCGTAAAATACAATTAAAAACAAAATATTAAAAAGAATATAACAAATTGTTTATTCATATAGGTATCTACTTAATACCTACTGGGTTTACGCATTTTACTTGTAACTATTTATGTTTATGCACTTCGATATACAAATTACAAATAACTACTACTCATCAAAATTTTGAAAGCGAGAATTTAACATCTTCATCTGACCCATACTGTGGCGTCTATACAGTCCTAGCGCGTGAGCTAGTATATCTCGAAACCAAGCTTGGAGCGGATCAACTCTAGTTCTAAAAATGCCCGCTAGCGAGTGTGTAGCGCTGACGTCGGAATCTGAATTTAAATTTGCTGGTTATTCGCTCTTAATTCATATTTTACCATCTCTTTAAAAAGGAAAAGTCGTTTCATGTAAGTTGAAAAGTAGTGTAATTTCCAAAATATTTATGTGGATTATCTGCGGCGATGGAATAATATTTGCCAAAAGTGGTAAACAAATAATAAGGGTGTATTATTTACCAAAATACCAAATTAAAAATTTTTGTTTTTAAAAAAAATATAGGTATAAATTTGGTAAATAATTCAATTTATTGAAGTTAATCATCGGCTGAAGAATTTTCCCGTTCCTGTGTAAGTTCTGTGATAATTTAAGTTTTATGAAGCAGCTGGTCTTTAATTGATTTAATAACAGAACTTACACAGAACGTGAAAAATAACTTCAGGGTACAATCACATTTTTTTTTTGTTTTACCAAAAATTAAAGAAAAAACTTACAAACTGGAATATTTAAAAAAAAATTTTTTACGATAGGAAATAGTCCTTCAATAACGTTTTGAATATTCAATTTTCAAATTAGCGCTAAAACGCCCTTTTCGCGCGGTTTTGGCTTGTGACGTCACTGCGCACTTCTTGACAGATGTCATAAGTCGCAAGTCGTAATCCAGTAATCAGTCTGCAGTTGATCATTTGTTTATCGAAGAAAATGTCCGTAGATACCGTTTATAAATACTGTATTGTACTAAAGTGTACAAATACAACATCTTCAACACCAAACAAACTATTTATAAATGTCACAAATAATGTTATTATGTGTAAAAAGCGGTGTCATGCGATGAAAAGGTATATCTAACTGCCATTATAATCGCGTCGATTTTTGGCAAATTATCAGACTGTCTTTGTAGAAAACCACTGTCTGTCATGATAGTATGTATTTACAATGTATGTTTTACACAAACGAATGGGCTTAGGATGCATAACTAAACGATTATGACTATCAAACTTATTCAAACCAGCATAGCAGCTGGAACAAAAACTGTCAAAAACAATTTGACGTGGGACTAGGTGGGTGAGTTGTGACGTCACAATCTCGCAAGTCAATGATGACTCGTTTTTGATATATGAATTTTCATACAACTTTAAAAATGAATTAATTAATTTAATAAATTTTTTCGGGGGTTTTAGGTGTGATATTCGAGTTTAGTTATTTTTTTTACTTGTATTAAATGCATTGAAAACACTATATTACATATACTGCATGTACCCTAATAGGGTACATGCAGTTGCCATTCTTTTGCACTGGCTTATACATTAGTGCCCCCCACACGCACACTTCGGAGCGACCGAGTCCCGCGCCACTTCAGGCCGCCGTGCAGAAAAGTCTCACGGTGAACTGCGCTGTAAACCTATCGGTCTTTACTTTTCTGCGCGGCGGCCTGAAGTGGCGCGGGACTCGGTCGCGCCGAAGTGTGCGTGTGGGGGAGCCAATTATTATTTATTGTGGTTGCGACTCTACCGACTGCAAAGTTATTATTGTCAAACTGCAATTGATTCATTTGACATTTGTCGCCATAGAAAAATAATTTTGACCAGGGTATAACTCCGACTTATTTTGTGACCAAATCAATGTCTATGGCTCGTGACGTAATAAATATCATTTCTGCCATCTTTAGATTTGATCCACCAATCATACGGACTTCCAAGTCCAAAGAAAAACTGAGTGGTATGCAGTGGGATATCTATGGTTATATTATGTCAAATAGCACATGGCCGAACAATCAAACGCCAACGTAAATATTTTGAAATGCCACCTAAATACTGTTCTAGTGTCGAAGGCTGCAAGGATCTGACATCAATTCGACATAAATTAACGCGAAACGAAAGTTATTACAGGGAATGTGCATGGAGAATTGGCAGAAGTGACTTCGTTGTTCATCCGATTTTGGGAAGTTGTGAATATGTTTGAGGGTCCCATTTCGAATACAAATGCAAACATTCCAACGGTTCGTTGAAAAAATATGCTCTGCTGTCCCTTAATCTTCCGTCGGAAAATCTAATCAGAAAACATCGGACTTTACCCAGTGAAAACCTAAACTTACGTAGGACGTGGTTGCCACCAAAATACAGGTTAGAATCTCTTTTTTGTGCAGTGTTCCTAATGTAAGTACTGTGTAAATTATCATTGTTCGCCTCAGAATTGAATCTATTTTCGTTTTTAGATCGTGTTCTACCAGCAGTGTCCAGCATAAAAGTACCAGAACCAAATGTGTTCCGCCAGCAGAGTGCCTTTTGCTGTCAAAGTGATCCTTGAAGGTATACTACATCTGTATTTATATTTCGTAGGAAATAATATTTTATATTTTGTTTGCGAACTTTGGTTAATGTGATGAATATATTTATTTCAGAATCAAATGTGTTCCCTGAAGCGGAAGGGACGTGGGACAGGAATGGGACGAATAGTGAAGGACACGCAGGGAGAAACAATTTCTTAATTAAATGGCATAGCAACGCATGCCAGGTACCAGCTAGTAATCCAATAATTGCAACTCCTTTCTTCAAAGTCTTATTTTCACAAGATATATTGACATCAAAAGACATCACAACGAACATCTTGTTTTTGGAAATCAGCAAGAATAATAATCAAAAAATGGTTTGTGATGAATATATTTAAACACCTTTAAAATGTGTTTGTGTGATTTATATTTCGTGTGTGAATGTAAAATATAAATGTAGTATAAATTGATACAGAAATAAAAAAAGTACTATTGACATTTCAGACGTTTTATTTTTAAAATATATTTTTAGGCTAATAAATTGGGAAGGTTTTTAAATTGTCTATGGTAGTACCTTTTTTTTTAACTTTCCTCTATCTTTGTCGATGGTGTGTGACGTCATAAATTTGAAATTGATAATCTTTTTTATTATTTATGGTTAAATAGTGTTGAAACCTGTTCAGTACTAAAAGCCCGAAGATATCGATCTAGGTATTAGTTCATTTATGATTTTGACTTTTTGACAGTACGATTGTGAAACTTGAAAATTAAAATAGATTTGATTAATTTAATTCAAAATGAAATATTTATCTAAGATATTTCAACCTCTAGTCAGCACTCCAAAAAATGCCGTTGTAAAAAATCTGGATGCGGCTTCCAAGAGCCAGAAGGTATTTAATTACAGTTTTTGAAATTTTAGGTTAGGTAACACTTTACTGGTAGAATTATAAAATCACATAAAATTATTCATTATCACAAATATGAGTAAAATTTCAACTAATCCCAGAAACATCCCAGGTTTTGAATGGTTTGAGGGCAAGGCAGGGTTTATCCTAGCGGGTTTGTGTAATTATGATTGATAATTATGAAATAAATATTCCGTAATAACCGTTGACGTTTGTTCCGAAGAATTACCCGCATTTTTATTATGCACAGATATTGGAAGTCACACTACTCTTCAACATAAACACTACAAGAAAAAACTAAATACGTTTGGATAGATGGTAAAATGAAAATCATAATACCATCATCCATCATGCATCAAAATTCTATTTTTATTCAATCGAAAGTTCAAAATTTCCCATATAAAACGATTATTTTTCCGCATGCGTGAATTTCAGTATTTTTTTTTTTTACATGAGCTCCACACAGGAGGCCCTGAGGAAAATAATTTCCCTCAGGGCCTATGTCATCTTTGGGGATGCTGTGTGGAGGGTTTTTTTTAGGAGAGGAAGGAGAGGAGAGTTCTGGGAAGGAAAAGGGTTTAAGGAGTGGGTAGGAAATTGGGGTTCGGTGTCCTGGTCATCCCCCTCCAAGACCTAGACAAACCTCACCCCAATCTAAATACGCATGAATTATTTAGTTAACCCATTGTTTATGTCTTACTCCGCTTCACAGTTAATATGGAATATTTTTTATTCAGTTAGATTTAGCTTATCACGAAAAGTGAGTATTTATGTCGCAGGAGACAAAAAAGGCAAGCAAAATCTCACTTTACTTGAAAAGAATATACGAAGTGGCCCAAATTTATCTCACCAAGGGAGGGGGGACATCCAGATTGCAAGAAAAACTGCTCACGTAATTAATGTATGCCCCCTAACGGAAGTAGCGCCATCTATTGACGAATTATTGAATTCGAAACCGAATTACAAAGGTAGCTTTGTTTGAAATGCTATGTACACAGATGTTATTTGTGGCGCAGCGCGTATGGCGTGGCGTCAGACATGCACTCGAAGCCGAGTTCTGAAATTCAATCACGCAGACGCTACCCTATTAATACTGTTCGATATGAATATTTTTCAGTTACTGTTTGAACTGGGTCTAGTGCGCCCTCTGGGTGCTGCGGGGTGCTTCGCCCTGCTCCCACTGCTGCTGCGCTCCCGGAACAAGCTGTGCCGCCTGGTGTCGGGGGCCCTGGAAGGCGCGGGGGCCCAGCCCACAGTCCTGCCACTCTTGGCCCCCGAGGAAAGCTGGCGACGGAGCGGGAGACTAGAAGACGCAGGCGAGGAACTGATGAAGGTCGGAGACAGACAGGGACGTTGTTACATCCTTAGTCCGGTGAGTGTTAGAGAAAAGATTCAGTGACAATAGATCATTGAAACAAATTATACTAACCTAACCTAACAAACTTAATTATATATTGATCCACCCTGAACAGGACAGAAGAGCGTGTTGAACGTGCAGGTACATTGAATTGAATTTTATTTAGCAACTCTGGCCATTGAATATTATTGTTGACTAATTTATACAGGAATAGTGCATCCACATGATGCCTTCGTACACTCAATGAATCAATTTTATAGTGTGAAGCTGCCTCTGAATAATTATTAAATCTTACATATGACTTGTAACAAAGATATTTTAGAAATTTGTTGTGAATTGATTCAATTTTGTTTATGTGGACTTTATAAAATGGAGACCAAACAACTGATGCAAACTCCAGATGACTCCGTACGTAGGCAAAGTAGAGTTGCTTAATGATGTTGATGCTATTAAAAAGTTTTGTGTTTCTTATGATGAAACCTAATATTTTAGCAGCTTTATTTGTGATTTGTTGTATATGAAGGTTATATTGTAGTTTACTATCAAGGGTTATTCCTAGATCACGAATATCTGAAACTGTTGCAATGTTGTTATTATATGCATATATGCATTAGAGCGCTAAAACCCTTCTCTACTAAATAGGTAGATGGAAATGCTATGATGGATAATTTTACTTTTTTCCACAGAAGATGGTATTGATGGCGAAAACCAAACCTTAAAGTGGTATATTCACATTGATTGGATATTATTTTGGCTTCACAGTCAAATTGTTGCACCTAACGAAAGTGTGTCAATGTATCAGTGTGTAATGAATGAGCTTTTTTTCTGTATTGACCACTCGAACTTCAGCAGCGCCCCCTAAATGCTGAAAATTTTAAAACGCCCCCCCAGACCTCCAAAATGCCCACAAAGGGGTGCTGGCGCCCCTATTAAGAATTACTGCTGTAGAACAAAATTTCATTTACATTTTTTACTCCAAATAATGTCAGGAATCAGTGGTTTAAGTAAGTCAAATGCATCCCTTAACCACTCAGCAACGTAAGCAAATATACACGTTAATATGACAATAGCAGTCAAGTACAATAAGCGTGTTTTCACATCAACGCGTATGTTTCCACAGAAATGTTATAACTCTGTTATTGTTTTAGTGACATCCCTAAAACAAAAAGTAGAAGCTTCATAATAAATCAAGCTACCCATCACTATTCAAGTTGTCCATAGAAATACAAAAAAGACCTATTGGTAGACCTACATGGTAGACGGACAAATCGCCTCCCGCTGTTAGACGTTGTTATTTTTTTAATTAAATATTCTTGTATGATGAAATGATAAAAAAGTGAGGTGACAAAATTTTTTATTATACATTTATACGATAGAATAAGTGTCGTTTTTTTACATAATCTGTGGTTTAGAACCGTTTTCACATAAAAACACCACGTGAGTCATTTTTACATTTTTTTATGTTTGCATTCTAAATTTTAATATTTACAAATGTTAATATTTATTGATACACCAAACATTTTATTCCAAATTAACAACACACCATCAAGAAATTCAACAAGGAGGTTGCAAGATATTTTCTGTATATCTACCTACCTCACAAATACAGGATATTTCTCCCCTTTACCACGAACATTAAGACATTATAACACTATACACTGCTCTAATAATGAAATTGACATTTTTAATAACCCATTCAAACACTTCAAAAACATATTTTTCCATCAATCGTATAAAGCTGATATTGTGATGAAGCCCTTTATTCAAAGACGTAAAATATTGTACCAACTAAATCCAGGTGCCAATAATAAATTGTTGGTGATTCTTTTGTATTCTACATTTAACTATTATTGTTTGTCATTCAGTTTTGCATATTTAAGAGTAACAAATTATTTTTCATACTACTTTTGTTGTAATTTAAATCATCCATGTATGTAATTTTTTGGGCATAATTGCCTGTTTTATGTACTTAAATAAAAAAAAAAAAAAAAATAAAAAAAAATAAAAAAAAAAAAAAATAAATAAAATAAAATAAAATAAAAAATTTAAAAGCTTATTTCGTAACCTTTCAAAAACAGTTTAAAGTATTCATCTACGTTCAGAAATGTTTCATTTATAGAGCTTTAATTGTGAAGCGGAAATAACACAAAGTTTTCGTAAATCTGTCATTTCGTTTAAGGTGAAACAGATGGGACCATTCCCATACAATCTATTTTTCAACCGCATTTGAAAACAACAGATAATATTTTATTTATTTTAATGTCGAAAAATAATACTCATAATGAAATATTCGCAAACGAAAATTTCACAGTTCTATCACTTATAATAACCCAGTAATTAAATTAACAAAATTAATTATTTTGTGCAGAAACTGCTAGCCAAAATGCCCTAATTTGCGTTAGAAGAAGACAAACCTATGTGCGAGCCATACGTTTCACGTGCACGCTTTCAACCCATTCCTATGGTGTTAAAGTGGTCAGTATATTTGTAGTAAAAATGTCAATTTGCGTGGCGCGATTTGTTATTCTGATAGAATGTTCGTTTTGCTTTTTTATGAATGTTCCAGTATTACTCGGCGCAAGGAACATTTGCGGTTTTGGCACGCAGTAAAAAAGGACAAATTAACTATATAATTATAGTGAGAACGACTGTAATTATTTAGAACTTTCTTAAATCTCCAACTATCACTAGACGCCCGCCTAGTTATTTTGTTATTGAGACTTGCTAAACAATAAAATGCATAGATCGAGCTGGGTACCTACATTCTGTCCGATTCTCGTCTGTCTGCCACGAGTTTTACAAGTTGAAGCTTTTTCTGACTTTGTACAACGCATTATTGTTATTCCATAAAAATGAGGCGTGCTCTTTATAAGAATCAAAAGTATTATTGGAGAGCATACTTGGTCGAAGGTAGAGAGTGAATCCAAGACTAAGTTACAAATTTTTTTACAAATATTTTCTCGGTAACTACCTAACTAACCATCACGCCGGTTCCCCTCAGGGGAAGGCAGAGAGGACGGACCGCCAAACAACTCGGTCTTGGCACACACTATTTGCCTCACTCACATTCATACATCGTCTCATACATAGTCTTCTATTATTCTGACTTTTGACATGACCCGACTCAAGTATCTGATTCATTTGATCGTGCCATATCTACCTCGTGCGTCCCCAACTTCTTCTACCATTCATATTTGCGTCATATATTCTTCTTATACTACCTAGGTACTTTCTTCATTAATTCGCTCTGTATCCACATTTTCTAGGTACATTAAAAATTAAAATTAAATAATAAATATTTTAATTACTAATAAATATTTTAATTACTAATAAATATTTTAATTTTAATAATTAAATTATTTTATTCTGCAGTAAGTATTACATTCTGTAGTAAGTTTTACTAATTATCTATCCCCGTTTTCTCGCTGAGAGGATGGGTCACAACTAAGAGTTGAAAGAGAATGTGTAGAATATGATTATTCACATTCATACACATCTCTTCTATTATTCCGACCGACTGTTCCCAAATAATTAATTCGCTTGATTGCGCCGTTTTTTGCGAAAAATGATCTCAAGAGACACTATACTATAATGTTAGTTGGTATCACATTAACAGAAGAAAAAAAATTGTTAGATTTCGCAGAACGAAAGTTGAAGTCGATTTTGTGTTTCTATTGTACAGAAATCTGGTTCTCACCGATATTTTTCATAGATTCTATGAAATAGATCATGTGGGATCCCATTCTTTATTGATACAGTACACATATTATATTATCTATTTGACGCTTGTAGAACAATCATACACGGATTTACCTCTCATACACCTCAAGGATCTCATTTCTACTTGTACCCCTTCCTCTGCCAGTTTGAGTGTCAACAATTTTATGCTTGTTCAATCACCC
Organism: Limnephilus lunatus; assembly: GCA_917563855.2. NCBI lineage: Eukaryota > Metazoa > Arthropoda > Insecta > Trichoptera > Limnephilidae > Limnephilus > Limnephilus lunatus. Next base: position 22,723,320 of record OU830595.1, on the reverse strand, counting down.
ATGACTTTCGGTGGGTATTGGGTGGTTCATATTTAATGTTGCTCAAAAATTATATTCTTTTATGCCTTTATATTATACCTTTTAGTTCCCACAAACACTGGCGCGGAAATAAAGAAAACAAATGTAAGGACGAGACCCCTAAAATTAATATTTGCAGAGAAATCTCATCCTCTAATATTACGTCTGGGGAACGTGGAGTAAAAACGTATGAAACCTGTTCAAAACTGTTGCAAGTTGAAGCTACATTTCCTTCTTTATGTGCATCCGACCATCCAATTACCACAATGGAAAGAAACAGCGGCCACGATAGATGTAAACTGGCCTGCTCTAGACCCCGATTTAGAAAACCATAATCTTATTAAAGAGGTGATGGCGTACAGTGATGATAAGGAACATTCAGTAAAAGGCAATAGAATTGTGGACATTCAGCATGTACTGAAGTTCGCTATGTCATAGCATTACTTGAAATGCACATTCTCCAAAATTGAATTGGCCAAAGAATTGCGTACTGGGTTTCATTCTATTTTCTTTTTAAAATGTAATATGTGAGACACCACATGGAAGTAAACCTCAGAACCCGAACCGGATTCGCTTACAAGTAGCAGCTATTACACCCCAGCTGCTCAAATTCTCAGTGCCGTGGATGTCCCAGTAATGTCCGGGTACACGTTTAGTAAAATAGAGAGAAATTTGGGCAAATCATGGGAGGGGCATCTTGCAGAACAAATGCGTGAAGCTGGCAATTCGGAAAAGGAAATTGATTTGGGCTATTTTTAGCCCAGTACCGAAAATTTGGTTTATTCACCGCTCCACAGAGATGGAAGTGGGCCTCGTCACTTCGCCATTTTTGGCCATTTTCAAGATACGTGTGGACGGCAAAGCCCTGGTGTTTTCCGGACCAAACCACGGCAACGAATAAAAACGGCATGACCCTCCCGACATAATAAGATCACTCCCAGGTTTCTACTTCTACCACACGGGATGCACCGGCCTTTCAAAACTGCACTGTTTGTTTTGCCGCACCTTGTATATCTAAAAACCTTAACTTAAAAGTTACAGTTAAGGTGTTCTTAGATTCCATTTTCAATTTCAGACAAACTTTTATCTCTTTTTGATATTTTAATATACATATGATGTCCGATAACTTGTGGTAACAGCCGATGACTGATGATCCTACATCACACTTAATACAAAATAATTTCTTAACCTAAACACACTTACTAGATTAAAATGACTCGAAGCAAAGTATCTTTGGTTTATAGACCCATTGAGTGCTTTGTGCAGATAACCAAAATAAACAAAATAAAATAAAATTACTGCATCACCCACAGTTCTCCATATTCGGCCGAATTACTTAAATATCTAAAACATCGACTAATATCGTGTATAGAAACCAAAATAGATGAATAAACTTTTTGCTTAAATGAACCTAGAAGCAGTAAAACGATAAAAACTATAGACTTTCTCCGTGAGAAAGATAATGAATTATTAGACAAAGTAGACCAATTCAAGCTATCGGAATAAATATTAAAACAAACATTTAATGTAAAAGGATCTTACAAAAAAAAAAACAGAAATATGGATAGAATATGTGGAAAGAATTAAAAAAAAAGTAAATAAAAATCTTTCACTATCGTCGTTCCCATTCAGGCGTCGTGAGTTCAATTCCTTAGCTGGCCAATTCCTCCATCACGATCCAGGCAACGCTTTCGGCTAACTGCGATGGTAGTAGGAGATTGTTAATTACTGTGAGTTTTTTTCGTAACCTGGGAATGTTCGTATTTCATACAAAAAAACATATCACATGACATATCGTATTTTGTATTTCATACAAAAATACATAAAACCCACGCGCCGACTAATTGGAAAGCCGGAACCCGCGTACTTTGTCTTGGCACACCTAGCGTGCACCCGGCTGTAAATGTTTAATAATAATAATAATTGGACAATTTGTAGAGCGCCGTTTTTGTGAAAAATCACCTCAAGTTTACTTTCTGAAAATAGGAAATCGATGTGTTCAGATCGAAAAAAGTTTTTTGGGATGGAGATTTGCCAGTTTTACCACTAGTTTACGGACATTGTGTGTAAGATACTTGTACAAAAAAGTTTTAATTTTAATCCTCACCTTTCTGTCTTATAAAGGATTTACTATTATCAACATGACATGTGTGTGAAAATAAAATATATTTAAAAAAATACAAAAAGTTTTTATATGTGAAAAGGTGACTTCATATGCACACTGTAGACAAGTCCTTGTTGATAGTCAAATGTCACGGCGTGGCGAGCTGACACGAAATCACCCCACATACTATATTATTATGTATTGTGATGTTGTTATGGGAAGCCGTCGTATCCTGACTTGAGCACACGACAAATTTGTTTCTCCATCTGGCAATTCTAACCACTTCGTTGGTTCGATAAATGCGCCCCATAGAAATGTAAGAATTAAATGTAACTTTTTGACTTATTCACGAAATATTAGCGAGCAAGCAACCGAGAGAATGCATGGTTAATGAGTAGGTATGTACCTACATCGCTTGTTATGAATAAGCCCGTTTAGCAAAAGCGGCCTCTAAAAAAAGGTCCAGTTAACACCAGCTCCCGCCACACATGCCGTTGTTCCCAGCCGGTTCCTTTTATAAATTTATTCAATCTTCCCAGGCGTTGATTTAATTTACTGAATACAACAAACCTCTATCTCGCGTCTCTCTTCCACGCATGCGAAACATCGTAAAATTTTTGAAATACATCTTTTTCGCGAATGTTTTTTGGTTGGGTAAATAAAAATGTTCTTTACCAACGCGCGCGGAGCTGTGGAAAATGTCTTTTGTGCATATTTTTTGCAATGAAATTGAGTAATTTTCACCCGTTCTCTACGATTATGTAATTATAGGTACCAATTTTTTTTTTATGTAGATTAATATTACTAATATACGTTCGCAAACCAATAATTCATCTCAATATTAAAAAGAATAACGTGTTAAAAGTGTTTTATTAGACGATATTGAAAATAGCACCATCTATCGGCGTAAAGTTTCTAAAAATATTTTGAGAATACCCTTAAGACGTAAAATGTGCATATTCGCGATAGATCGGAGTGGTTAACACCCTGTATATATATATCTAACCATTTATTACGTACATCTCTATTTTAATTTTAAACGATCCATTTTCTAGTCTAAGCCCAAAGATTTGTCAACGTGTCTTGTGTTGAAATTCCGCAAATTTTTAAATAATACCATGATTTCTGTTTTCAGACCCACGAAGAGTTGATGACAGAATTGATAGCAGAATTATCCCCCATTTCTCCAAAGCAATTGCCCCTATTGTTATACCAGGTATTGGTTTTATTACTTAACCCTTCTAATTAACTATTAAGGGTCGACCGAGACAGGTTTTTCGTTCTCGGCCGAGACCGAGACCGAGACCGAGAATAAATTAAAATCTCGGCCGAGACCGAGAGCCGAGACCGAGAATAGATAAATTGAACAATAAAATGAAATAGCGCTATTTTTGCATAATATACTATATTTAAAAAAATGTAATAATGTTTAATTATATAATAATTTGAGATTTTATATAATATATATAATATTAAATATTTAATTAAACAATAATTTGAGATTTTATATAATGTATCTAATATTAAATATTTAATTAAACAATAATTTGATATTGTCGATTAGTTGATTTGTATGTTCATTGCTGTTTTGGCAGTTTATTATGAACAAAGTTCTAAGAAAAATAGCAACGAACATACAAATCAGCGAATCGATGTGTTCTGAGTTCTGATGAATGTGGCCAGTGAATCTAAAAAATCTTCGTACACTTACCAGCTTTCCAACATACGTATAAAATAATACGTAATGATCTTAAAATTCACTTAACAAGTTTATGTAGTTATTCTGGCTAGTAAAGTAATTATAATTAATCACAACAACATATAAAAGAACTTACTTTTTTCTAGAGCTGTCGTGACACCAAGTGACGAATTTGGACGCGCGCGGTAGATTTGAATCCCATTATCCTATTTCGTACCTACTTACAACGGTCTCGGTTACTGTCTCGGTTCTCGGCGATTTTTCGCCGAGAACCGAGACAGAGTTCTCGGTAGAATTTGTAGCCGAGAATGCCGAGACCGAGACCGAGACCGAGATGTCGGTCGACCCTTATTAACTATCCAATTAACCCCTCAGGATAATTTGTTCATTTTTAGGAACAGCTCATATAAGTCTCATAGAAATCGTTGAGTCTCCCATACTATCATGATGAGAAATATGATCTAAACAGTGTTAGAAAGAAAAAAAACACTACACTATCTACTGGAGCGATCACGCGAAATAAATAAATTTTCCTCGTTTGCTCAAGACTTCCCAGAAAGTCATTTTTTTAAATTTTTTGCCAACATTAAAAAAAATCATACCTTCAAATTTTAACATAAAGACAAAAACTTATTATAGTGCTATATAGCCAATGAATTAACCTGTATTTTACCTTTATTTCATATTTGTAGGATTTATAAAAAAAATACAAAAAAATCGTAAAGTTTATAATCACGCGAATCCTGATTTTGTACTTGAAATTGCCGTGAGGGGTACTTAATCGAGTCAACATATGTACATTATTTTCGATTTCTGTATGTTGTCTGTGGTATACTTGATAATGAAAGGTGCATATCTATGGAAAAAGGACTTAATTTTATCCGTAAACAGCTGATCAAAAATTCGGCAGGATTTTTTTTTTTTTTAACTCCTAGGATACGACAAACTACAATAGCAGTGCAGTGAAATCATGACTACACCTACAAATGAACTGCAATGTGTGGGTGTAGAGCTAGGTTTTAGAAGTTTTAATGCATTTTGTTACTGTCCATGAAAATTCGAGAGCAAAAAAGTTGATAGAGGACTGTCAATTATTTCAAATATAATTTTCAATATTATATTTGGTTTTCAGATATTTACAAAATAATACCCGTCTTCTAGGGGTTAAATTGATTTTTAACATAGTTCTAAAATAGTCTACGAAGTTCGGATTTGCGACATCTATGGTCATAATAGTTGTAGCATTTCAATAGCTTTGTTTTAAAATAAATGGCTGGCCAAGGAAATGTTTTAAATAATTACAATAAATGTTTTACGAATGGTAGGAAAATATGGTCCATTTTTGGACCGCTATCAATCGCAGAAAAATAAAAGTGGTCCATTTTTCGACCAAAATTGCTCCAGTGGTTATCAGTCAATACGCAAGAGGCCTGAGGGTTTAATATTATGTACTTAAATTTAACACATGCGTATCACGTTGCAGATTGGCCCCAAGTTCCGTGACGAGATGCGACCTCGTCACGGCATCATACGCAGCCGGGAATTCCTGATGAAGGACCTGTACACCTTCCACAAAGACGAGGAGTGTGCTAGAAGAACTTATCACCTCATTGGAGAAGTGTACCAAAAAATATTTCAAGAGATTGGTGTTGAATATATAAAAGGTATCTATGAATCACTTGTTTCACAGGAATTCAAATTTCAATGTGAAAATCTCACAAGAGTTCAACTGCTTCGTCTGGAACCAGTGCGACTATGGCATCCTCGATTGGAGTATGTTGTGAGGCTGAAGGTAAGTGGGAAGGAGAAGGAGATGGGGAAGAGGAAGATGGGCTATTCAGATCTAGCCACCAACCACCGCTAAAGCCATTTCAAGCAACGTTTCAATTCTGAATGGTGGTCTTACACCAGGGCGATGCTGAGAGTATCTTCCACTCTGGAAAGTGCTGCAAATATACTCTAAATTATTTTAAATGATTAAATTGTACAAACACAGATTTATTTGCCCACGCCGGGATTCGATCCCACCACCTTGGGATTGCGAGTCAAGAGCCTTACCCCTAGACCTCACCGGCTGTCAGAATATATATTATATATATTAATTTGGGAGGTGGGTGTATTTACCACCGCCCCGGGAACCATTTATTGGTTCGAATGCCCGGGTTCACGGGGTGAGTTGGTCCGGTTCTTGGCGGCGGAAGTATCTGCCAATCAACTACATGACACGCAGAATCGGAGAGACTGGTTGAAGGAGACCTTTTGAACTCTCAAGCAGTACTCTCTCAGAACATCTTGTCTGATTACATCTAAAAGGGATCGAAATCAAAATCTAGTCTCCTTCAACGGAAGTAATCTGCCAAACAGGACCTTCATCGATATGCTTGGTGTAACCCTAAGTGACCAGCTCAAGTATGGGGGCTCCATCGAAGCCAGAGTAAGTTAGCCTCCCAAAAACAGGGCGTACTGTACAGGGCCCGCAGATACTTTAACAGTACACAACTGCTAACCCTGTACAAATCACAAGTGCGCCCCACGGTTGAATTTGGCAGCCACCTCTGGTCTGGAGCTCCAAAATACCTGAAAAATACCCTCTACTCTGTGCAAAAACGGGCGGTCCGTTTGATAGATTCTCCTATCTTCGCACAGGCGTCGGGTGGGAATGCTATCCTTATTCTACCGGTATTACAATGGAAGATGCTCCGAGGAACTAGCGTCATTGATCCCTTTGGCACCGGTGCATAGTCAGGAAACACGCCAAACGCGTGCCCAACGTATGTACACGGTTGACATTTGTCACATGAGAACGGGTCGTCTCTTCGACTCGTTCTTGTGTTCAACAGCTCGGCTGTGGAATGATTTGCCGGTCTCTGTGTTTCCTCCTTCCTACAACATGGGTCTCTTCAAGACCAATGTTCATTCCTTCCTCTCCTCAAAAAGACCCTCCACACAGCATCTCAGATGACATAGGCCCTGAGGGAAATTTTTTTCCTCAGGTCCTCCTGTCTGGAGTTAATGTAAAAAAAAAAAAAAAAACATTGCCCTGCACTGCAGTGGGAGGGACAGGTTCATCATCCGTCTGTCCTTGATAAACTGACATCCATAATCCTGCCCACCCTTCATACCTTTTTCCTTCCCAGAACTTCCTCTTCCTCCTTTCCTAAAAATACCCTTCACACAACATCCCAGAGATGATATAGGCCCAGAGGGGAATTATAGGAGGGAGATAATTTTTTAAATAAACTACAAGATTGGTGCGAAACTAACAAACTTTATCTAAATATTAGTAAATGCCAGATAATAAGGTTTTTCAGAACAAATCAATCCCTTAACTATCAATATAAAATTAACAATGTTTCCCTCACTTCTGTCAGTGAAATTAATGATCTTGGCATTACTTTCGATTCCAAATTTAACTTTCTTACACATATAAAGACAGTAACCAATAAAGGATTAAAAATGCTAGCCTTCATTCTTCGAAATGGCAAAGACTTTCAAAATATAGCAACATTAAAAATCTTGTATTCCTCTATAGTTCGAAGTCAAGTTGAATATAATTCTTCTATTTGGTCCCCTCACTTCAAAATCCACTCCGATTCCATTGAAAAAATTCAGCATAAATTTCTAAGATTCAATAACTATAAACTCGGTCTACCAATTGAATCAATAAATTACAATCACTTGATGAAAAAATTAAACTTAATAAAACTCTCAGATAGAAGACTTGTTTCCGACTTGACTTTTATTTTTAAAATTGTTAATGGTATTATAGACAGCCCTGATTTATTAAGTCTAATCACCTTCCATATACCTACAAGAACTACTCGATCCAAAATCCTTTTTAATTGCAACAACAATATCAGGACTGAGTCATTTAGATATTCGCTTATACCTAGATTGCATGCAGTTGGGAATGCTTTCTCAGAAGTAGTAGATATGTTCAGCTGCACGGAATATAGTTATAAGAAGGCTATAATAACATACCTCAATCATAATAATCAATGATAGGCATGGTAATATTTATATGTAAGGCTTCTTTATCATATTTTACTAGAGATTCAGAACTACTCTTAACCATCAGACACAAGTGTCATAGCTAATAAGTGCACATTTTAATAAAATGTATTATTTTTAATCCATAACTATTATCAAATCTCCAACTGACAGCCCTGAAACCAAAGAGCTAATTTGCTAACTATACCTGCCCAGTCATTTTAAGTAAAGTTAATTTTTAAGGTAACATTAAACTCTCTACAAAATTATTCTATTTATAATCAACTCCTAGATTTGCAAATAAACGTGAATGTGTGAATGTATGATATACCAGACTTTGCTCGATTCTACTTGCTAACAAGCCACCTTTATTTTACATATTTTTATTCTGCGCAAATATAATGTTAATGCCCACATTATTTGTTCGGTTGTAACAAATACTTGTATCATATACCTATGTATATACTAGCTTTTATCATACATACTTCACATTTTTTTTATGTTAGGTCTTTTATAAACCTCGCATATTATTTAAATATTGCTTAACTATTTTATTTCTGTTATTTTTAACATACTGATATCCTCATGTGAATATTGTATCATGTATCACTTGAATGTAAAAGCCAAATTTATGGCGTTTAAATAAATAAATAAAAGTATTCTATTTTAAAAAAAAACTGTCAAAAGAAGCGAAGCTAGCAGTCCACAATGGAGTCCTGGTACCTACCCTGATGTATGGTAGTGAGGCATGGAACTGGCAGAGGAAGGATGAAAGTAAACTGAATGCTGTAGAAATGACATCCCTGAGGCGTATGTGTGGTAAAACCATCTATGATTTTGTGAGAAATGTGGATATCCGCAAAGAAAGCATAACGATTAAGATTAAGAAAGGGACCCTCAGGGGCATGTAGAGCGAATGAACGAGAAGTGTAAGAAGAATATGCAATGCAAATGTCAATGGTAGAAGAAGTCGGGGATGCCCAAGGAAGACATGGCACGATCAAGTAAATCAGTTGGGCCATGTCAAAAGTCAGAATAATAGAAGAGTATGTATGAATGTGAGTGAGGCTAAGAGTGTGTGCCAAGACCGAGTTATTTGGCGGTCTGTCCTCTCTGCCTACCCCTGCGGAGAAACGGGGTGATGGTTAGTTGGTTAGTTATTCTGTTTTGTCGTGGATCCCTTTGGCCAGGGCGATACTGAGAGCGTTGGTTGTTTGTTGCTTAGTGGAAGCGGACACGGGTGTGATGGGAGGTAGCTTGTCACACGAGTACCACTACCCCGCCGCCATAGGAGAGGACAGGCTGCGTCAGTGCACGTCCTGCGCTCACCAGACTTCGTCCCTTCTCCACGACGAGGGCGCTAGGTGCTCACGCTGTGGTGGGGACCATATCAAAGAAATTATGGGAATTGAGGTAATGATATTAAAAATATACGAAGAGCGTATAACCAGAGAAAATCAGAAATATGTCATTTTTAAATTAGTGTTTAGACGTACTGACTCTTTTCTACAAAAATTATAAATTGATTTCTAAAGATTGTTCTTTTATCTAGTAAACGTATGTAATTTTGAGAAAAGATGTTTATTTGTAGTACAATAAGGTCAATACCACAGGTCGTTGGCAGATTTGTTAAATTTTCAAAAAAGATTTTGTATTATATACACACATTTCAAATCATATAATCATGCAGTAAAATAAACCAATACATTATCTGGTAAACGTATGTTACAGAATTTTAATTTTAGTTTAAATAAAATCATAAAAAATATATACGTACATTTGTTTCTTGACGAAAATTGGTCCGTTTGTGTATTTTTTTTTTTTTTTTTTTTTTTTTATTTATTTAATATTTGTTTGTTTTTACAATAATTATACATTTTTTTTACATGTTAAACAGATTTGTAATATTAATGTAATAAAAGCCTTTCCTCACCATAAAGAGACAAGGCTCTTGTGTTTGGTGAGTGAATTCATACTCAATTATGTTATCAATGTTATCATTTGAGTAGGTGAATAATAATATTGCAACTATTAACAATAGATATAGTAAGAGAAACTTGAGATGTGTCGATTAACAGATTTAAATGAACTGAAATAGTAATGTAACTCTTACAGTTGTTTCAGGTAATTTTTTAATTTAGTTTGGAATTTACTTTTATTTTCAATAATTTTTTACTTCTAATGGGAGTTTGTTGAAATAATTTATACCATGATACAGATAGGAATTTTGGATGTGCTTAGTATTAAATTTTGGGATTTTAATATTGTTTTGATATCTTGCTGAGATATTGAAATGTAATTTTTTTAGCTGTATTTCTTTGAAAGTTTGTAGAATTGAATATTTTTTATATAAATTGTCTATTGTAGTTACTTTGAATATTGAAAAGATTTTTTCGGTAGAAAATGTAGATGGTTTTTTCAATATAATCTTAATAATTAATCTTTGAACTATTTTGAGAGGATTTAAAATAACATCATATGTTCCTCCCCATCCTAGTAAAAATAAAAATGTGCCATTCTTAAAAGTAAAAAGAGTATTTATTTGCGCACTTACAGAGTAATATATTTCAGATTTTTTTAGATTCTTATTTTGCTCAGACATTATTGAAAAAAGATAAATACTTATGATCAAAAATAATTACATAATTTAAATAGTTTTATCAACACGCCTTTCAGCATTTTTGTATGTAGGTATAAATTAAAGCAAATTTGGAATGAAATAAAATCGATATTGAGTTATAATTTTAAAAGGCTGGTACGGAGAGTAATTAATCTTTCTCATTGGAACCGCCCTGTACGATCGTAAGAACATCTTTCGACGAAATGTGGATTTTTGGCCGCTGGCTGGTTAAACGCTCTTAATTAATTAAAAATGGAGGAGTAGCAGGGGTTACGAAATGGGATCATATAAGAAATTCGACGATCCAAGATGATCTAAACATTGAACCACTGCTACTCTTCATAGAAAAATCGCAACTGAGGTGGCTTGGGCATGTACTAAGAATGTCTGATGACCGAATTCCGAGAAAGATACTGAGTGCGATTCCAGAGGGTAGACGTCCAGTGGGCCGCCACAGACACAGTTGGGCGAGGTAACTCCAGAAGCTGTGTGAGGAAAGGATGGGTCTACCATGGACGGAGACCAAACAATCAGCACAAGACAGGGACGTATGGAGGAGCCTTGTCGATGCAATTGGTCCCCGACCCAAATAAGACAACGGGAAGAAGATAATGATGATGAATTAAAAATATATTTATTTTTAACTTTATGAGTCAAACCACAAATTGTAATATTTAATTAAATGAAGACAATATTAGCGAAACTCGATCGAAAATCTGGGGACAGAAAAATTAGAAAAAGATATTGGCACCTCTGGGACTCGAACCCAGGACCTTCTGCTTTCATGGCAACAGCTCTACCAACTGAGCTAAGGTGTCTATATCCAATTCGGTCACTTTTAACTGTATCATACTTCGACTAAGAACTACCAACATTATTTTCATTTTCTTAATGCACATTTCGAGTCCCAGAGGTTGCCAATATCTTTTTCCGATTTTTCTGTCTCCAGATTTTCTCTAATATTGTCTTAATTTAATTTAAAATATATTGTAATATTCATTATGTTGACAAAAAGAACTTTGAAGAAGAGTTAAGAAAAATAACAAACTATCCTAAAAAAACGTAACCTAACGCAGATTAGCCTAACTTAACCTAACCTATTTTTTATAATGTTCTGTTTAGTCTCTGTTCTCTTTTGTCACTGTTTTGTTTCATCACTAAAATCAAGTAGTTTCGGCGAATATATTATACTACATAATCAGGGTAGTTTGCATACGAAAAGAATTTGTTCATTTCCTTGATTTTTTTAAGGTATGCAGTAGTATTGGTTAACAATATAGTTTGAATACGGAAAGAATTCGTTTATTTAGTTTAGCATTCGTTTAGTTTATTCGTTAATTATTCGTTCATTTAGTTTATTCGTTAATTGGTAAACAATATCGGCGACACCCAGAAGCGCAGTCCCACCTAGTAAAAACTGTGGATAGCTCATCTCCTTATATTTCAATATCTTTGAGTTTCAGATGCATCAAGTGTGCGCTTAAAACCACTGGAGCGATCACGCAAAATAAATAAATTTGCCTCCATTGCTAGAGATTTCCCAGAAGATCATTTTTTAAATTTTTTCAATTAGCCAACATACAAATACAAATCATATCTTCGAATTTTAACATGGAGGCATTAAAACTTATTATAGTTATATATAGCTAATGAATTAACCTGTATTTTACCATTTATCTCATATTTGTAGGATTTATAAAAAAATATTAAAAAAACGTATATTTTATAATCGCGAGAATCCTGCGTGTTTTTTTACTTTGAAACTGCCGTGAGAGGTACTTATTTGAGTCAACATAGAATATTTTCGATTTCTGTATGTTGTCTGTGGTATACTTGATAATGAAAGGTGCATATCTATAGAAAAATAACTTAATATTAACCGTAAAGAGCTGATCAAAAATTCGGCAGAAAACAATATTTAAAAAAATTATTTTTAACATCGTTTTAAAATAGTCTAGTGAAGTTCGGATTTGCGACATCTATGGTCATAATAGATAAAGCATTTCAATAGCTTTTAAAATAAATGGCTGGCCGCGGAAATGTTTTAAATAATTGAAATAAATGTTTTACAAATAGTAGGAAAATGTGGTCCAATTTTGGACCGTTATATAATCGCTCCAGTGGTTAACTCTAAAACTCAAATGGTAACGCTACTTGCCACCTCTGGTTGAAAGGTTAATAACTGTATTATTTCAGGTGGGTCACACATTCCTACTCGGAACCCGATATTCTCAACCCCTGGGGGCACACCTTGTGTCCAAAAAGCCCCTGCACATGGGCTGCTACGGCCTAGGGCTGTCCCGTATCCTGGCCGCCAGTTTAGAAGCCCTGTGCAGCCCCACGCAGCTCAGATGGCCCCCCGCTCTCGCGCCCTACTCCCTCTGTATCATAGGTCCCAAGGTAGGATACTACCACCTCAATAACCTGACACATGCAGAAGACTGTTGAGAATGGAAAACCAAAAATTACGGTGCTCCAGATTTTATGTCCGAGTTAAATCTTTCCCAAATGAAAGACTAAACCCTTCCACACTCTTTTCCACAAATGATTATCTAATAAATCCATGCAATGTCAGTGCACTATATAAGTATAATAAATACAAAACAATACAAGAACAATACTTCAATCCACCAGAAACATAATGGGAAAATAATTCACCGACTCCAGATATTTTCATATCAGAGGGTTCGGCTCTGATGAACTCCTAACTGGACCAATAATTTTTTTTTATTTTTATTTATTTAATACATGAAAAAATCGAAAGTACATATAGTTTTTTTATGATATTTCACCCTCCATGCTAGGGAAGACCCTGTGTTATGGCGGGCTACTGATCCTGATAGGCCTACTGATCCGTCAATATAAATATTTAATTTTATCATTATTATTTATTCTATAAAAACAGTTTATTTGTTCTGCTATGTAATTATTATTATGCGGTTTCTCTCAAGTGGCAACGTACATCCGGTGATTTAGCAGGGGTGCGTATTTCCAATCCCTACCGCATTTCAGTCGCGCTACCAACTGTAACGTGGTAGGGATTGTTATGCATAAATCACCTTACAAACACTACCTCGTTTCAGTCGCCTACGCGCTTCGTTGTTCTATCTGTTTCTATGAGGGTGACGACCGTAATTATAGAAAGGTAAGCAGAGAGGATGGCCCGCGTAAAATTTTATTTTTTAAGTAAAAATATGTGCATTTTTTATTTTAAATGTCTATAAATTTAAATGTTTATAGATTCGATTAAAAGTATGAGGTGAGTACTTCAAATAAATCTGTTTATTTAAAGGTGTTCGAAAATAGAATTTTGATTTAACAATAATTGTTTTGCAAAATGTCATTCTCAAGTTTTGACATTTTTTACAGTTTTGCAAGGGTTTTTGTAATGATTAAAAAAACTTTTCAGGTGTATTGTCATGTGGTTGTAATAATCCAGAAACCTTTGCGGGGGTTTAAAGAAGGTATTTTGAAAGTTTCAAACATTTCCTATGCTTAATATAGCACCGCTGTTAGCAGGCCACGTGGAGTCGGCTATTTTGCCGGCCTCCAGGGGTCAGCGCCAGCTAAATCCTACGGATAGAAAAACATGCAATTGCCAATCGGTTAGCTCAGGATTCGGCACAAACATGATTCCTCTTTGTCTCAAGGCGAGTGCCTGTGGTTCGATGCTTTCTTCTCCCTCCGCTCTCACACAATCGCCGAGTCTCCCTCCTCAATCAAAACACTGGTTTTATAACATAAATGGTTTTATTCACTGAGGTACAATAGTTAACACAGTTTATTGCCAGCCTCGGCACAAGGTAACAGGGGTTTACTTAGGCTACCTAAAACTTAGACCATTTGCGGAAGGCTCTCTCTCTATACGTTTTTATAGCGGGAGATGAATTTAAATTGCACACAAGGGTAAAATTCAGTATTGGACTTACAGCTAGCTCCAGATTTGTGGTTCTGTCATCGGGCGGGTACGCCGACAAACACGGGGAAGGTTAACATTTCGAACTCAAACGGCTTCCGGTTGCGTAGAACTCGGGGAAATTGTCTCTCCGACGCGTTAATTACGATGGAGGTGTTGCACGCTGGCAGCCGGTCGGGGAACTGCTGTCGCTGGCCGGCGCTCGGGCAACCGGCCTCTGCGTACGGAGAGGGGGGGCGGTGCGGCGAGTTTGTGTGCTGGGACTCGATTCACTAATTTCTCGCACGCAACAGCAATAAAGGAACCTATTCTTTTATCTTTGCAACGTAACACCGCATAGTGGACATACCTACATACATACAAATATTTTTAGATTTTTATATATATAGATAGATAATGTCTCTCTCTCCGTAATCCTTTACAGAGATATTTGTCTTTATTAGTAGCACTGAATTTTATCTCAGTATTAAGTTATTTGATTAAATTACTTTGGTTCTTTGAAAACTCAATGACTGTTTATTGTTACTACGTACAATATAAATATGGTTTAATAGGACGTACATCCTTATAACTCGCTAGCTAGATTTTGTGTGGCGAGCTCCCGTAATTAGAATGCCTTTTCCGTATCTGATCAGCTATATTCGGCACACTTCGTAACCGACACCATTTGACCTGAGCATAGCATAAACAACAGAACAATGATCGAACTTTGTCTACCAATAAGAGAAACATTTTGAAATGTTGTCTACCAATAAAAAAAATGATCGAAATGATTCTAACTAATTATAAATGCATTCTTATAAATACCAACCAGGAATTATTAGATTCCTGGTCAAATAAAATTCTTCACGCAAAACACTTCAATTATCTCAACCAAACATATGTTGACAAATTTTCGTCAAACAAATGGTTGAGTATTGGAGAGTTGAGCGCAGAAATAGAAGGCTTTATGCTTGCCATACAAGATAGAGTCATTAATACTAAAAATTATAGGAAGCATATCATCAAAGATGCAAATCAAATTGATGATTTATGTAGAAAATGTTTGGCTTTTCCGGAAACTATAGAACATATTATATCGGGATGTTCTGTATTAGCGCCGTCCGAGTATACATTTAGGCACAATCAAGTTTTAAAAATAATTCACCAAAGTTTGGTAATTAAACATAACTTGATTGACTGCCGTAATGTACCATATTATGAATATGAACCAAATTCATTTTTAGAAAATGAATTTTATAAAATTTATTATGATAAAACTATTCTGACAGACAGAACAATTAGTCATAATAGACCCGATATAGTTTTACATGACAAAATTAAGAAAATAACTTATATCATTGATGTCGCTATACCAAATTCTTGTAATATTCAGAAAACTGTTTCTGAAAAAATAAGAAAATATACAGATTTAGGAAATGAAATTAAAAGAATTTGGCATTCTCAGACTATAAAAATATTACCATTTGTTATTTCGGCTACTGGCATTATACCTAGCTCTCTCATTCAAAATTTAGGCGTATTAGATTTGTCAAAAAATTTGTACATAAAAATGCAAAAGTCGGTCATTTTAAATACATGTAGGATTACGAAAGATTTTTTAAATATTTATATTGAGGGATCAGTAGGATTTATCGGACCAGTTAGGATTTCATCAGAGCCGAACCCTCTGATATGAAAATATCTGGAGTCGGTGAAATATTTTCCCATTATGTTTCTGGTGGATTGTCGTATTGTTCTTGTATTGTTTTATTCTTATATAGTGCAATTACATTGCGTTAATTTACTAGATATTCATTTGTGGAAAAGTGTGTGGAAGGGTTTAGTCTTTCATTTGGGAAAGATTCAACCCGGACATGAAATCTGGAGCACCGTAAAAAAAAAAAATAAAAAAAAAAAAAATAAAATAAAATAAAAATGGTATTTTACATTTACTGTTCCAGGAAGGTTCCAAGGAGTTTGAGGTAGCAAGTCCCCTGGTGGAGAGAGTCTACTCCCTGCTGCAGGAATCCTGTCCTCGGCTGAAGGAAGACATTCTAGTGGACGACAGGACACACATGACCATCGGCAAAAGGGTTATGGAGGCTAAAAGGTAGAATAAGTGTTCTTTTTACATAATCTGTGATTTTACTACCATTTTCACATATGTATAAGCATCATGTGTGTCATTTTTTTAATGTTTGCATTATAAATTTTAATATTTACAAATGTTAATATTTATTTGTAATAATACAATTTGAAAGCTTATTTCATAACCTTTCAAAAACAGTTTTTCGCTCAGAAATATTTCATTTATAGAGCTTTAATTGTGAAGCGGAAATATGACAAAGTTTTTATAAATCTAACGGTTCGTTTAAGACAAAAAACTTGCACAATGGCAAATTACCTGAGTGGTTAAGACAGTTATATGTTCATTTCTATTTGTTTCAGAATGGGCTATCCCCACATTCTGGTTGTGGGTCAAAAAGCTTTAGCAGATCCCCCACAGTTTGAACTCCTGGACACAGAAGGGGACTACGTTCAACTCTTGGAACTGGATGCACTGCTTAGGACAAGGGGGCTGCAAGAACTAGGGAGGCAAGCCCCCCCTCACTGTAATGGTTCAATGGAAAACATTGCGCAATAAACATTGAAAAATTTAAAAAAAAAAAGTTTTTTATTTATGACTACTTCCAATCAGAAGAGCGATTCTGAACCTTTTGTGGATACGTAATCAATTCCATATATAATCATTGAACTTGTACAAACGTATGTATATTTAGGGATAACTGTAGATACGCACATGAAATGGGATACCACAAAAGCATAATTTGCAAACGCCTATAAACTATTGCGGGGTGAATTTACAAAATTAAATATTTTATGCCCATAAGTACGTTAAAAATAATTTATTTGTCACTAGCGGAATCTACTATCAGATACGGAATAACGTCTTGGGGAAACTCATGCAAGACACATATAGGTTACATTCAAACAATTCAAAACTCTTTAACTAAGCTCTTGGTAAGCAAAAGTATTTATGCACAAAGAAGAGACATAAAATTATTATATGAGTCAGTTAATACGAGGGGGGAACCAAAAGTAACGGGAATTATGCTATGGTGGAAAGGAAGAGTGGGGAAACCCATTGTTCGACCAGGTGTCTGTTAGGGTCACTCTTTCTGAGTCAGTGTGCGAAGTTGTGTCGCTTTAAATTTGCGAGTGCATCGGTCTGCCCATGAGAATTTTTTTAGTAAAACAACTTTTTCCATTTTTGCGAAAATGTGATGGCAGATTGTCGAGAGCAATGCGCGGCTGTGAAATGAATGTTGTTTCCTGTTGGGGAAATCAGCCTCGGAAAATATTGTAGTGCTTAAGAAGATGTTGCCCTAAGTACAACCGGAGTCTACGATTGGTTTTCATGTTTTAAAAATGGAGAAATGTCAATTGAAAGCCAACCCCATTCAAGACGCCCTTCAACGTCAAAAACTGACGAAAATGTCGAAAAATCAATGCCTTCGTTCGTAAAAATCGTCGCCGAACCATCGATCAACTCTGTGAGATGTCTAGAATGTCATGGAGTTCAATTCAGAGGATTTAACTGAAGATTTACACATGAGAAGGGTTGCAGCCAAATTTGTCCCTCGCCTAAGACGAGCAAAGGGAGTGTAGGCACCGCGATCATTATTATATTTTGAGCAAAATGTCATCTTGACTCTAGCAACACTTGCCTGCGCAGCAAAATGCGCAGATGACAGAACTGAGCTCGCGAGTGGAAAAAACTTCCAGATCATTCCGGTCTGAGCGTTCCTCCTGTCAGCGAGCTATTTTTAATTACGCAAATTATTGTCGCGGATAGAATCCTTGTAATATCTCACTCCTGGTGTCAAATAAAATATAACTCTACCGAGCAATCAGTGTTATGATTTATAAACTAAATTCCGTGACCATTTATTTAGAGAACCCGGATATCTCTGATGAGGTAAGCAGAGATATCCAGCATCTACTAAAACTGGTGACCTTTCGACTAAAAGAACTAGCTTGCTGGCGGGAGGGGAGAAACGTTCCAAGACGGAATCCTGGACAGCAAGTAAGTAAATTCTATTGTTTTATAGCATAACTTAAAGTAAAATCCCTTTTGAAATAAATGTTCCAGTAATTTTTAAAATAAATACACGACCGTGTTATTTCGATAGCATTGTCACACATTCTTGTCAAACACATGTTTTACATCTAATTATCAATTGAAACATCATCATCCCACTAATGTTTTAGTAACATAATCATTTTTTACAGAATAATAAGTGCGTTTTACATTATTATCCCGCTATGTTTTGTTAAATAAATTGTTCCTTCCTGAATGATAAGTGCGTTATACCCTCTATTTCAGTGAGAACGGATTGGCGCAGCGATGACCGTAGGTGATCATCACCAGGGAACGAGGCATCCCGAGTTCATCACCAGGGAACGTGAATCCTGAGATCTCCGCCAGAGAACGCAGGATCCTGAATCCGTCATCAGGGAGACCAGCATCTACTCCATCTGCATCCAGAATTCATCTGAGAATCGTCGCCGGATAAAATTGGTTCGACATATTTTTACGACAATGACGCCATATTTTTTCTTGAGGTCAAATTAATACAATAATGTTGCAAATCGCACATGTTCTGAATTGTAACGATTTTTAAAGTTCCTTTCTTATCATCTAAAACTATTTAATATCATCGAAAACGAGTTTATCTATACAACAAAAATTTTTTTTTAATAAATTTAAAAAAAAAAAAAAAAGTTTTAACAAAATTTTAATAAATTTTAACAATAAAATTTTAGAAAATATTCAACTATTTTAAAATTTTTTAACAATTTTAACGATTTTTAAAGTTTTTAAGCAACTATCGAATCAACTAATAAATAGTGGAGGTATATAATTCCCACTTATTTTTATCAGAATTATTGTTGAAAATTTTTGAAAGAGAAAAGGCATTAGTGTGGATTTTTATTTTTAATTTAAAAATTGAGAATTTCAATTTTAACTAGTTTTATCACAAAGGAGTTTATTTCACTGTCGGGTATTCCATATTTTTGTCTCGCCTTTATTGTCTGCACTTAAATGACATCTACCGGAGAGACACCCTCCATTGAACCGAGCGACATAGCTAAAAGAACTGAAGAAATATTGCGCAAGGAAAATCCAACACCAAACATGGAATCAAACAACGAGGGCTGTTCTTCGGAAACATCCATCCATCACGTTTCTGTGAGGTTACCAAGTTGTTGGAGAAGTAACATTAGTCTATGGTTCGCTCAAGCCGAGGCTCAGTTTACTAACTCCCGCATCAAGGAAGATTTTACTAAATACAACATCATAGTCGCCGCCTTGGACGCTGAAACATTACAATGCGTTAGCGACATAGTGATAAACCCGCCAGTGAAGGACAAATATTGCACACTCAAGGCATCGCTGATAGACAGACTTCAAGACTCCGAAGAGAAGCGTTTAACACGACTATTGACGGGATTACAATTAGAAGACCGAAAACCTACAGGACTTCTACGACACATGCTGGAGTTAGCTGGACCCGCATTAGCGGAGAGCGCCATCGTAAAAACATTATGGCTCCAACGGCTTCCTCAGCATGTCCAAGCCATACTTTCAGCACTTCCAGACAATAACCTAAACCAACTAGCACTAGCTGCCGATAAGATAGTTGATGTGTACCAGGCAACAGAATGTGGCGCGGTAGACCACGACACCAAACCCGGAACTTCAAGATCCGAACGTAATGATACGTCAATGCAAGGCCTTTTAGAGCAGGTCGCAGCTCTTACCCACGAGGTGAAACTTTTGAAGATGTCGCAGGTCCATAATCGTGACCGCCCATCTACCTACAGCGAGCACAGAAGCCAGAGTCCACGTCGCAATAATAGTCGTCAGAATAACTATCAGAATCCCGCTAGAAGACCACGTTCCAGGTCCCGCGGTAGATCGCCCAACAAAGCACCGAATGGGTACTGCAAATTACATGCCTAGTTCGGTGAAAATGCCTACCGATGCCAACAACCGTGTACCTTCCGCTCGAAGAGGTCGGGAAACGACGGAGGAATTCCACAGTAGAGACATGTGAAATTCCTACTCAGACTCGTCGTCTCTTCCTTTATGACCAAGAAACAAGCCAAAAGTTTTTAGTAGACACAGGCGCAGACATTTCTGTGATCCCGAAGACATCGAAAATAGCGAAGAATTACATAACTTCCGACAAGTGCCCCACAACTTTATACGGAGCTAATGGGAATTCCATCCGAACCTACGGCACAAGGACGATTGAACTTAAGTTCGGCCTCCGGAGAACAATGAAATGGCGTTTCATAGTGGCTGATGTGAATAGAGCCATACTTGGTGCTGATTTTCTCCATCATTTTAACTTGTCGGTCAACCTAAAAAAGGGTACACTTACAGACCAGTCTACAGGCTTACGGATTCGAGGCGCAACATCCAATGGACCCTCATCCGGTATCTCCAGTATTTCCTCATCACAAAAATACAGGGAGATTTTAAATAAATATCCAGGCCTGACGCGACCGAATATGCAAGCTCTAAATAACAAGAAACATACAGTGACGCACTGCATAGAGACCAAGGGTCCACCTGTAACTGAACGAGCTCGCAGACTCGCACCAAAACTGTTAGAAGCAGCCAAAAAGGAGTTTAATTACCTTATGGAGCAAGGCATTTGCAGGCCGTCCAAGAGTAACTGGGCGAGCCCTTTACACATGGTGAAGAAGCCTAATGGTGAATGGCGACCGTGCGGTGATTATCGTCGTCTCAACGCCAAAACGATTCCCGACAAATACCCCATTCCGCAGCTCCAGGACTTCTCACATAAACTCGCAAAAGCAAAAATCTTCACAACAATAGATATGCTGAGGGCATACTACCAGATCCCTATCGAACCAGAAGATATACCCAAAACGGCTATTATAACACCATTTGGCCTTTTTGAATTTACGACTATGCAATTTGGATTATCCAACGCTGCCCAAAGCTTCCAGCGTTTCATGCATGCCGTAACCAGAGATCTGGATTTTTGCTTTGTTTATCTTGATGATATCCTTATAGCCTCCAGCAATGAAGAGGAGCATAAAAAACATTTGGATATTCTATTTAAAAGATTAGCAGATAATGGATTGGTAATTAACATTAAAAAATGTCAATTTGGACTCCCGACTGTTAATTTTCTAGGTCATACCATTTCACCGGAAGGGATGACTCCAATTAAAGAGAAAGTGAAAACTATTATTGATTTTCCTCTCCCCAAAACAGCCAAAGGATTAAGACGTTTTTTGGGAATGCTCAATTATTATAGAAGATTTTTACCCAACACTATCAGCGCCCAAACAACACTTTTTGATTGCATTTCTGGATATAAAAAGAATGACAAACGTATCCTTACTTGGACCCCGGAATTAACGGAGGATTTTAACCAATGCAAGCGACACCTCGCTTCTGCCGCATTGTTAGCACACCCAGACCCAAACGCTGAATTAGCAGTTATGGTGGACGCATCCAACCTGGCTATGGGAGCATCATTGCAACAAAATAAAGGTACAGCATGGCAACCTTTAGGATTTTTTTCAAGAAAATTTACCCCGGCACAGCGTAAATACAGTACGTTTGACCGTGAATTAACCGGTGTTTACGAGGCAGTAAAGTATTTTAGGAGCAACTTAGAAGGTCGAAATTTTACTATTTACACGGACCACAAGCCCATCACTTTCGCTTTCAACAAGAAACGAGCCTCAAGTTCTCCTCGTCAAGAGAGACAACTAGATTATATATCTCAATTTACCACCAACATCAAACATATTTCCGGACACCAGAATACAGTTGCAGATACTCTTTCTCGCATTGAAGAGATAAATAGCCCTTCTGCAATTGACTATGAGAGAATGAGACAAGAGCAGAGTCACGACGACGAAATTACTAAGGCACTTGAGGACTCCTCTCTCTCTCTACGTCAAATGGTGATTCCTGGAACTAATTCTTCATTGTGGTGTGATATCTCTACCGGTCATGTAAGACCCTTCGTACCATCTAATATGAGAAAAGAGGTCATAGAAAATGTGCATAATGTTTGTCATCCAGGCATTAATGGGACTGTCAACAGTATTAAATTGAGATTTGTTTGGCCCAACATGGCGAAGGATATAAAGTTCTTTGTCAAACATTGCATAAATTGTCAAAAGGCCAAAATCTCCAGACATACAGTCGCGCCAAGAGCCACGTATGTTCTGCCTGAAGACCGTTTCCGGAACGTCCACATCGACTTGGTTGGACCCCTGCCCGCTTGTAGTGATTATCAATATCTGCTCACCATGATTGACAGATTCATTCGCTGGCCCGAAGCAGTCCCCTTAAAGAATATGTCAGCAGACACAGTCGCCACAGCACTGACAACTCACTGGATTTCGAAGCATGGTGTCCCCGAAACTATTACGACAGACCAGGGACGTCAGTTTGAGTCATGTCTTTTCAAGAAACTCACAGAAAAATTCGGAATCAAGCATACGCGGACAACCGCCTACCACCCTCAAGCTAATGGCATGATAGAAAGGTGGCATAGAACCCTCAAGTCGGCACTTATGGCTAACGGCGACCCGAACTGGTTGGAGACTCTCCCTATTATTAGTCAACAGTTCGTGATGATTTAAAATGCTCGCCTGCTGAACTTACCTATGGTAGAACGCTGAGGTTACCATGTGATTTCTTCACTCCTACGCCTCGCGAAGAGCCAGATACTTACGTCGGTCGACTACAAAGAAGATTTGAAAATATAAAATCTACTCCTGCCAGTAATCACGGTTCAGGAAAGTTTTTCATACATAAGGATTTACCTTCTTCTACTCACGTTTTTCTGAGAACTGATTCCGCACGAAAATCGCTGCAACTCCCTTACGATGGACCTTACAAAGTGGAAGAACGTAACGAAAAGACATATGTCATTATCATCAATGGAAAACCAAAGCGCGTCTCTATTGATCGCTTGAAACCAGCCTTCGTTCCTTCCGAAGAGAAGTTGACTATCGAAGAACCTGTCGCAGAACAGACCCCGGACAAAATTACTACTACAAGGTTCGGTAGAAGAGTGCATTTTCCAGACAGGTACCAGGCCCTTTAGAAAAAAGGCTTAAAGAGACATAGTTTTTCCATATAATTTTTTTCCGATATAAAATCACTATATGCTCCCAAATTCGATTCACAGATATATATCTCATTAGTAAATCCACATTATTGACATAAATTTTGGTAGTATTTTTTTAAAGATTACTGTAACTACAAATAACTAGAGACATCAACTTTTGATAGAAGTTGGAACTCTAAGTTTATTTAACTATGTTATTTTTTTTACATATTTGATAACCTTGTCTTAAGGAAGGGTTATTTTTAAATCTCCATGTTCATAGAACATGATTTCACTATATAATGAAAATAATTAGAGACTACAATTTTTGATAGAAATTGAACTCTAGGTTTGTTTAACCATCGTCATAATTGATATATTCAATAATCCTGTCTTAAGGAAGGGTTGTTTTTAAAAAATCTCATGTTCATAGAACATGATGTCAACATGTATATTTATACATAACAAAATACCATGTAATATGTGTCGTTTCGTTTTTTCCACGCTTTTTTAAGTGCATGATGTACTTTTCCATACACTTACAAAAGTGTGATGAGTGTTTTCCATGTTTTTGTAGGTATGTGATGTATCATTCCACAATACCTGGGAAAACATGATGTAGTTTTGCCATACGTTTTCAGTATGAAAATTCAAATATGTGTAGAAGGTACAATGAACTGCCTTCTCCATTTCCTTATTATATTACCATATTTTGATAGGTGTGTGATGACTGCTTACCTTGCCCACACCTGTCAAAACGTGAAGCATATTGTTATCATGTATTTATAGGTAAATTTGGTACTGCTCTTTCCGTACTTATAAATGTATGACGTAGACCACCCATGTACACCTGTTAAAGCATTAAAATTTTTTTTTTTTTTCATCTATTTTTATAAAAATGTCAAAACATGAAAAATCTTTTCAATTTTTTTCAAAATGTAAATAGGAAAAATCTTTTCAACTATTATCATAAGATGATATACCATGTTATAACATGAAGTAACTTTCCAAGATTTTTCTTGAGGTGTATTCTTTATTCCATGCTAATGAATGCATGAAGTATGTAACGTTAGATGAACATAAATAATATGATCTAAAAATAATACAAACTATTGTATTCTTTATTCCATGCTGATAAAAGCATGATGTATATAATATTAGATGTATGATTTGAAAATAATACAAGCTATATTGTATTCGTTTTCCCATGCTAATAATGGCATGATGTAACTTTAGATGCACTTAAATGCAGGACCTAATTATAATACCAACTATTGCCTGTAGTATTCCATACTAGTTAATGTATGATGTATGTATATAATTTTAGTTACACATAAATTTTGATCTGTATAGGTTACAACTTTTCATTATGATATCCCACGATCTACGGGACATATGTCTAAACACATTTCTTAATATAGTTCACCTTATTTTTATATACGTTTAATATTTTTATATATTTATATACGTTTCCTGATGTTCTATACATAAAAAATGAACTTTATTAATTTTAAGTACTCAAGTATGTATATGATACATTCTACTTATGAAGTGAATATCATACCTCATATAGATATGACGCGGTTATAGATATGATAGGACTTTCCTTATCTCTACGAAGTGTGATACCCATTACGTATTTTCTTTCTTGACTTATAAGTTGTGTGAAGTTTTCACATATTTATTTTTTATTTCTGGTTACATGTTTATAATGTAGACACTTGTCACTCATCTTAAATAGATTTGAAGTAATCTTGACTTATAAGTTGTGTAAAATTTTCACTTATTAATTTTTATCCCTAGTTGTATGATTATAATGAAGACACACGTCACTCATCTTTAATAGATTTGAAGTAATTTAACTTAGCCAACGGGTTACATTTTTGTATTAGCACGACGTGGTTTCCCCTTTCCGTAGCTTATGAGACTTATAAAAATTAATTAATTAATTAATAATTTAATTAACACTTATCACTTTTACAGTAAGTGTTTATTACACTCAAACTAGGTTGCTTTAGTCAGCATTGTTTGTCAAGCACACTTAATTATTTTTTTAGAAACATAGTTAAAGTTTATTACTTTTGGTTTTTTTCTCGATCTTACAACAAACTGGTTGATCCAGTATTCCAATTTGTCCGACTGTGTTAATTTAAAATAATCAAATGGGCATCGAACACTATATATGTAATTTTTGTTTAATTTTAAGTTTTTTACATATGTGCGTTTGTCGCATAAAATGCTGGGGAGGAGGTATGTAGGCACCGCGATCATTATTATATTTTGAGCAAAATGTCATCTTGACTCTAGCAACACTTGCCTGCGCAGCAAAATGCGCAGATGACAGAACTGAGCTCGCGAGTGGAAAAAACTTCCAGATCATTCCGGTCTGAGCGTTCCTCCTGTCAGCGAGCTATTTTTAATTACGCAAATTATTGTCGCGGATAGAATCCTTGTAATATCTCACTCCTGGTGTCAAATAAAATATAACTCTACCGAGCAATCAGTGTTATGATTTATTAACTAAATTCCGTGACCATTTATTTAGAGAACCCGGATATCTCTGATGAGGTAAGCAGAGATATCCAGCATCTACTAAAGGAGCATCGACTTCAGGCATATTTTGAGCTTCAAAATCAGCTCGAAGAGGACCCTGAATTTTTTTCCAAGATGATTGTGCTGCCTGTGACTTCTTTTTGTTCCCCACACTCAAAAGGGACATGAAAGGAAAGCGTTTTGCCACTGTAGAGGAGGTAAAACAAAACTCAGTGGAAGGCCTAAAGGACATCCCGATAAGTGGATTTAAAAACTGTATTGAACAATGGAAAAAGCGTTTGGAGAAGTGCGTTGTAGTCAATGGAGAATACTTTGAAGGTGGTGAAAATTTGGTTTAAAAATATTGAGAAATAAAGAAGTTATGACGAAATTCCTTTGGGTCCCCCCTTGTATATTACCTGTTCGAGGGATATTATGGTTTAAAATTGTTTGATAAAACCTGTTGTCGGATTCAATATACAAAGAAAAAGTAGATCATGCGCATGGCACTAGATTTAAAAAATGAGGGTTTGCATTGGTCATGGTTATCATTGTAACAATGGTTATCATCCTATTGTCCTGCCAAATACCAAAGTAGAGAAAAAATGTAATGCAAAAATTTTGTTTTACTTTTTAGTTCGTGTTTTAACAGGAAAGCTGTGTTTCATTATTTATTTATTATATACATAAAAAGCATTACACTTTTTAAGATAGCAATTTTACTTATCTTGTCTCTACAATATTTAATAAGATGCCAATGAACATAAAAATCGGATTAAATTGCACTCACCAATCCTAATGGATCAAAACTTTTTATATTGATATTGTTTTTTAATCTTATGTATAAAAATATGACTTTGAGTAATTTGCCTGTGTCTGTCTGTATATTTTATGCATTTGTATTGTAGTTACATTAAAGTTATTTTTCTTTACCTATTTTGTGTATTGTGGTTTCTTGTTATATTTGTGCTTTAGTGTTATATTAATATTGTTCAATTGACCTGCTGACAAACTGCTTTAATAATAAAAAAAAGAATAAAAAAATCGCCTGTGAAATTTGTATGATTGTCTTTGGCTTGCAATTGCTTTTTCAACTGGTTTAAAACACAAAATGCTATACATGATTAGCGACACGAAAAAAGTATCGATACTTTGTGGTATCGAGTACTTTTCGATACCGATTCTTTTGTACTCAATACTTTGTATTCGATACTTTTACTCAATGAGTACTATTTGGCAAGTATCGATACCTATAAAAATTTGGCTAAGTAGCTCATTCATGTTTGTGGCAACGCCATCTAGATCAATCATAGCAAACCGTCTAAAACATTCCATTGCGTTGATATAATTGCAAGCACAAGCAATCTAGTGTATCATGGAACGAAAAGATGGCTTATAATTCAAGAAAAGTGAGTTTATTTTGTTATCTAAACATTTAGTTACTGAAAAACACCATTAGGTGAAAAAAAACTGAAAAGTGCCATACTGACTGTCCTGCCAAAACACAAAGTAGAGAAAAAATGTAATGCAAAAATTTTGTTTTACTTTTTAGTTCGTGTTTTAACAGGAAAGCTGTGTTTCATTATTTATTTAATTACGCACGTTTAGTTTTGCAGTTGATTATATACATAAAAAAGCATTAACTTTTTTATGAGTAGGTACGTAAGATAGCAATTTGTGAATTTACAAGTGTTTTTTTATTATTGATTACACGTACTTACATTTTATTGTTTCTTTTTTTATTTTACCGACGTTGATGTCCTTTTACCTTTTGTAACTAAAATAGATACTTGAATTCTGATCCTGGGGAGGGGGGTTTGATACTTAGTTAGCCCGGTCAGAGTTGTAAATCAGGCCCTATGAAATGTACTCGATACTTTGAAGTATCGATACTTTTATGAGTACGATACTTTTTTTCCGATACTACTCATGAGTACAGTATCGATACTTTCTATTTGGTATCGTGTCCCTATACATGATTATGTATTAATTTCTTAATTTGGTCAAACCAAGTAATTCTTGCGTATTTAGAATGAAACGAAACCTCGCAAATGTCAAATCCATGCTATACAACTTTAAACGTACATTAAATGAATAAATAATCATGTATACTTACAGCATTTCGTGTTTTAAACTAGTTGAAAAGGCAGTTGCAAACCATAGACAATCAGACAAATTTGAAAAATTGTCATTGGAAACTTTGGTTTCATTTAAATTTGTTTTCTCTTTCTAACACGGTTTAACTCATATTTCTCACCATGGCAGTAAGGGAGATACAATGATTTATATGAGACCTTTACAAGCTGGAATGAATATGGTTAAGCATAAAATTATAGAATGATTAGGAAAAAATATTTTTTTGCATTTTGCATACACTTTTTGTTTGTGCAAAATTTGTTACGTAATTGGTCGCGTGAATTCCAGGTGTAGACCATGGACTTTGCGGAGCTCCTGTAACACAATCAATGCGTGCCCGACACCAGCGCTGAGCTAAATGCATCCGTGAGTTATCCAACCTATAGTACACGGACGATAAAATTATTCATGCCACCCATTTTTGAGAAATCTTTAATTTTGCATGAGTGGATTACATATGTAATCCACGCGACCACTCCAGGGTTAAAGAAACCTAACCAGTATGTAAACTGTTCATCCTTGAGGTCAGTGGCGGATTTGCCCTAAGGCCCATGTAGGCCCGGGCCTAGGGCGGCCAGGTATTAGGGGCGGCCAATCGTGACAAAAAAAAGTCACTGATGATAACAAGAAATAACTCCTTAAGTACCTAAATATTCTACATACGAGAACGTCATTGCTCGCCACAAGGAATGGCTTGTGGACTTTTAAATATTCCTTTTGAGAAACATGAATAGTTGCAGTTTCTTATACATATTCTGGGTGTTGATTAAAACAAAAACAAAATAATCTTAACAGCTTTAAATTCGAGGTGCACACACCGGAGAAAAATCATTTACTTGATCTATGTGTAACTATTCTTTGCTTGCGAAATCTTGATGAGTGAACAACACCCCTCCCCCCCCTCCCGTACTCACTACATGGCCTGTGACCTAGGGCGGCCAAGACTGCAAATCCGCCACTGCTTGAGGTAATGTAACAACATACTCACCTGGTTTATAATAGAGATGAAACGGATATCCGGTATCCGGCCTAAATTTACTATCCGGCCTGATACCGGATATTCAAAAACTACATCTTTGTGAGGTAAATATCAATAAAATGGCTTACAATTATGACGGCTTTTATTTAAAGTCGAAAAAGTTACAAAAAAGCCATAAGGCCTTCCAAAAAACTAAAATTTTCTTCGGAGGTATTCACTCTAATGATAAATACGTAGATAGTAAATAATATCTAAACTAAAAACTTTTAGTAAAAACTTACAAATCCTCGCAGAGTAGCGAAAACTTAAATTAACATGATTAACTAATCACAATCACCACACCATTATATATGTATAACTAAAAATCGTAAAAAAAAACAGAGATTATTGAAATGATGAAATACTGACATTGAAGCACCATAACATACCTATTGTTTTTCTTCTTATCAAAGAGAATATTTTGAATTAATACTCATAATTAACAAGTGGTAAATTATGGTGAATGAAGGCTAAATTTTCAGCGTTCACAGGCAACAAGCGATTTCACTTGTTTTCGTAAACCAGGCCAGCTTCGGAAAACAGCCTTTCACTATAAATACTGCTGCGAGGAGCTGAAAGGTATACTTTGGAAAACTTTGTCAAATGTGGATATTGTTTTGAGTTAATCGACCACCAAGTGTAAGGATCGCGGCTGCGATCAATTTCAACTGTCTTCAAATAGTAGTCGATCTCGCTTGCAATTGGGTTTTTCTCTTGATCGCGATACGCGAATATCCGGCCAAACAACTATCCGTTTCATCTCTAGTTTATAGTATTGGAATCATTATTATTTTGCTCGAAAATAGTCTCCATGCATTCTATCAACAATTTTGAATACGTCGAAACAGTTCTGACAGTTTTTATGTTAAAATTCCATGTTGTTGGTGGAACAGAAGGGATTTTCTTTTTCATTATAACGTTTAATACATTCATTCGTGTGGGACTCCTCGAAAAAAAATTTGGAAATGCGTGAAAATGTGCAAAGAACGTTTTTATTGCATTGCTTTGGGAAACACTTTTTTGAGCTATCAAATTTAGCTGGTGAGCGTAGCAATGGACGTAATTAGCCAATGGAAAATTAGCCTTGATTTTACCTTTCCACTCATCACTGAGGCTCCATCAAAGCATTGAGTTATCAATTTACTGGACTGATGTTCAAGCATTGAAGTTCTTCCGAGATGGCGGTATAAAAGCCGTCAGCGCAATGCGAGATTGGAGTTAAATATTTCAAAAACCATTCATAAATATTGCCTTTCCATTCATATTGTAGGATCAAAACCATTTTCGTAGTTGTAGAGACATCTGCAGTTTCATCTGCTTGAATCGCAATAAATTCACATTCTGTAATTTGTCGTTTCACGTTTGTAGAGTACACTTCCATTATAGAATCCAATATGTCATTTTGAATAGTCTTTGCTTGATGTCCCTTTAAAAATAGTAGCCGTATCTAAATGCTGTTTCAATACTGCATCTAATTCTGCAACGAAATCTATTAAGCAGCGAAATACACCAGAGTTTATCGAATCAGGTGTTTCATCGTGACCACGCAAAGCCAATTCAAATGCTCCACAAAATACGATACAGTCAATTAATTTTGACAATATGTATCTGTTTTTGTCAACCATTGCATTATGTTGTTTAATTTGTTCGCAGTATCCAGAATTTAACTGTTGCCGAATGTACCTAAAACGGCCAAACTCATAAAATTTTGTAAATGTAAAGTAGAGGAACTGTGCGTTTTCACCTTCTCCGATAAATGGGTTATACATTAATCCCAGAAGACGTCCAAGTTACATCCCCTCCAAATATAAGACAAGGATAACAATAAAAGCGATTAACTTTATCAAAAACCACACAACCAAGAAGCTTTGTCATAAAGTTTTTTGTCAAACACCCGTGTAAATGTTCTTGATTTAGATTTACACTGTTGTCTAATTACATACAAGTATGGGGCGAAGTGGACCGGAATTTTTAATTATTAATTTATTTTCAAACGAACTGTTATTTTCTCTTATATATTCAACACTGGTGGCACTCATTTTTGTAATAAAATTATATGTTAACAAAATAAGGCTAATGGTATTTATTACAATCAATACAAAAAAAAACCAAACAATGACAATTATCACGTCACGGGTCGATAGGTATAATGCGCGCCGCTAGAGGCAAACTGATCTATGCTCTTCGCCGAAATTCGATTGTATTCGGGTCACCTCGGGTCATGGTTCATGGTCAATCGGTAAACTTCAGCAAGAATCGGATTGTGTTGGGCGTGTGGCACACGAATCCGCGCCAAATTCTGGTACAAATAGCGAAATCCGATGCGCTTTCGATGTTTCAAATATCTCAAACAAAAACATGATTTGGTTAGTTTGCAAATGAATGCACACGGCCGATACGAGGGCGCTCGGCGGCCGTGCTACATATATACGTTCTCCCTGATAATATTCGTACCATTAAATTGGTAACTAATATTTTGAAATGATTAAATTAGAGATTTTATAGTCTTCAGTAAGTAAATAAAGTAAATTTAGCCATTATAATTTGCCAGTGCTGCACACGAGCACACTGTGCGACCAGCCGCCCTTGTTCCCAGTAGGAGTATGTGAGGCTGAACAGAGTGGTGATGAGAAGGATATGGCGAGAAGAAATTTATGCGATATAATTTTTTTTTTAGATATTTATTTATTTACCTACATTTAAAATTGTACAAAAATATATGTATATTTTTTAAAGTGTACCTCTACCTATTGATAATTATGAATAGTGGTTTTATAAAATGCAGATGGTCTATAAAATAATAATTAGTTTGACATATAAATTAGAAATGTACATTTAAAAAAACTCTATAAAATAGTTTGTGAGTAGTCTTAACCTTATATATAAAAATCAATATTTGTTTGTTCATATTTTCAATAATGTTACCCCAAGATGTAAAAAAATTACCTAAAATATTCTTTACATCGCGTGCGCTGCGAAAACTACTGATGATAGAATAAAATAATGTACTACGACTTTGCAAAACACATCATTATTTACAAAAAGTGTCAGGACAGCATATGTCTAACTATTATAGTTATGCCACAATAAGTGTTCTTTTATTTAAAAAATTTAAATAAATTGTCGCCGCTTGAAAAGGCTCTTTATTTGTATCTTGGTTTTAGTCCTTATCAAAATAAATTACTTCATATTCAAGACTTCTTCAATATCTTTATTTAACTTTTTGAATTATTCAATTCGGATATTTCATTCGAAAGATATCATGAGTTTAAAAATGTAAGTATTAAAAACGTAAGAAATTATTAGACGCGTGAGGGGAACTGGGATGCACGGGAAGGTGATTCCGGGAGAAAAATGTATTTATTTGAATATGGCATTCAACGCATGCCGGGAACCAGCTAGTTGAAATATATACATTTCTAATTCTATCAGTTCTTCTTCTGTTTTCCCTTGGACTTGTCTTCCTTCTTGGCCTTGGAACCACACAGCTTCTTACAAAGGAAGCGGATGGCCAGGAGGACTAGTAGCAGCGGAGTCAGCACCACGGCAGCCACGTCCAGCAGCAGGAGGGAGGCCAGGCCGACCCGGGGGGGTGCCAGGTGAGCCGCTCCGCCGGTCCTGATGACGTGTTCCGCGTAGAACGCCAAAACGTCGCGGGGGCTCATGGGCCGGTCGTGGAACAGGCGGTAGATGTCCTTCGCCTTCTTCTCAAATCTGAAAAAAGACAAAAAATAATCAATTTTGTTTTTTCAAAAATGTGCCAGCTTTTTTTTCAATTCATTTTATTTTCACAATAATAATAAAAGCACTCAATCAGTTGTAATTTGCAAAACCCTCTAAAACAAAAACCTTTTAACTTTTTTTTATTAATTCTGATACGATCTTCAAAGTTTTGAAAATTTTCATTATAAGGGGTTATTTCTAGTGTATAATAAAAAAGTTACTATGAATATTTTGAACCATATTTTTTGTAATCTTCCACAGCAAATATAGTATATTTTATTTTTTACAAAAAGTCCTAAGTTAGAGTCTCGCAAAATAATGCCGAAATTTGAGAGTAAGAAGGATTTTGCTGGTATTTGATTGCACCGCCTTGAGATAATTTGGGCTTTATTCATATATATATTTTTAAATAAATAAATTAAAATATTCCCTCTATTTCGTATTTTATTAAAAACAGTTCATTTTTAATAGTTTATCTAACATTTTTTTAAAGATTTAACAAAGGTTGATTTTTCTCTATTATGTGAAATTTCAAAGTCAATCCTGAGGAAGAAGATATTATCCAGATATTATTTTAAAAAATTATGTGATTTTATATCTCCATTTAACATTTTTTTATCACTATTAGACAAATCAAAAAGATTTTTTTATTTACCCATACGGTCGTGACCCACCCTAATCATTACATAGTAGAAAATGAAGTCGCTCAAAATGTTTGTGCGCTTAGATCTTTTAAACTACACAACGGATTTTCATGCGGTTTTCACCAATAGATAGAGTGATTCAAGAGGAAGGTTTATATGTATAATACATGCTTATTTTAGTAGAGAAAAGCCGAGAAATTCAAATATTCAATTCAGGCAGCGGGCAGCTGGGTGGTGTGGTTTTATAAAGGTTTGGTAATGTCATTGTGTTTCGTTAGCCTCAGCAACGTGTGTCCGGGTCTGCTAGTATCCATATAAATACATAAAGGACGGGGTGTTTCAAAAAAGTTTATTTTCAAGTTCTGTGTATGTTCTACTCAAGTCCTGTAATTATTTCAGTTTTGTGAAGCAACTGGCGTATAATGATATAATAACAGAACTTGAATAGAACTTATACAGAACGTGAAAATTAACTTCAAATATTTGATGAATCCATCAAATTTTTTGAAACAACCCATCCTAAAAAAATCATTTCTCTGAATATAACAATCTATTCTCGGGAAACTGCATGTCGTAGATTATATACTATTATTATAAAATATAAACACATTATCAGGTAAGCCATGTTTAGTGACCAGATCTGAATAGCCAGTCCCCATCTTCTCGTTTTCCATCTCCTTCCCCTCCCAACTACCTTCAGCCTCACAACATACCACAATTGGGGATGCCATTCATTTTAAAATAAATGGCTGGCCATGGAAATGTTTTAAATAATTACAATAAATGTTTTACGAATGGTAGGAAAATGTGGTTTTCCAATTTTGGACTGCTATCAATCGCAGAAAAATAAAAGTGGTCCATTTTTCGACCATAATCGCTCCAGTGGTTATACTACCAGTTACGATTCGTGAATGGTTATTTATCATTTGTGTAATAGTACGAGAGCCCACGACCAAAATTTTTGTCTCATAGCAATACGGCCAAAACCGCATCAAATCGATAGATACGATTATCCTGAACTCGAAAATACCAATATCAGACATTTTCCGCGTAGCGTTTGATCTGACCGAATTTTCAAAATGGTCAAAGAATTTTACCGAACTGCATCATAGCAATATGTCTGATTTGCAGACTGTAGTTGAATGATAGTTCTGAGATACCGGAAACATATTTTTCAGACGTTAGTGGTGTAGCGCAAACCCGTAAAATCACTTAAAAAAATTAAAAATGAGACAAAAAAAATGTCTCATAGCAATACGTCTGAAAATCTTTTTTATTAGTAAATTTTGGTTATTTGATGCGAACAAAACAATTTTCAGACGGAAATGTGAACGCATTAAATTTTGAGACCGTTTTGAAAATGTTAACAAATTTTACCGATCGGTATCATAGCAATATGTCTGAAAATTGTTGGACATGATAAAATAAGTTGTCCACATGTGCAAAAAATTTATATCAGACAAATTAAGTGTAGCACCTTCTCTATCAGACAACTTTTCGATACTCAGATATCATTTAAAAATCGTATTGAGGCATCTTGAATTTTCTGTTACAAACCAATGAATACGTTGCGACCCTGAATTTATTAGATGATAATTAACAAAGAATTTACCCGAAACCGTAACATTGGATTGATTTGATAGTTTTGGTTTTATTTAAAGCACATTTGAGTAACTTTTACAAAAGAAATAAGTAATGACATCTGTCATCTGTCAAAGTACATATAATAGACAAGGGAGATTCTTGAATATCTATGAAGCCTGTAAATTTAAAAAAAACATTTAACAGAGGCGTCGGCCAGGCGACTCCGAAACGTTATTTTCGTTTTTGGGAGTATATGCTACACTTAAAGTGTCTGAAAACAGGTTTTTGGTAATCATGGCAGCAATACGAAAAGTTGAAAAAAAAATTATCCGTATTGCTATGATACAGGTCGGCTAAATTTGTTGACATTTTCAAAAATGCGCTCAGGCTACATGCTACGCGCAAAATGTCTGAAAACAAACTTTTTCGTAATACAATTATAAAATCTATGTACATTTTCACTATCAGACGTATTGCTATAATACCGACTGTCTTTTTTTTTTGACACAGCAGAAATGGCCTCCCACGCAGTTGCTACACTTTCGACCGTTACTACACACCTAGTCGGGTTCAGAATCATACAATCTAACGATTTTATAGGGTTTTTGCCGTATTGCTATGAGACATGGTTTTGGTCGTGGGCTCTCGTACTATAATATTTAAAACACATTTATTAGTAAGGCCTCTAATTTGATGGTACGTACTTATCGGTGGTCAGCATGGCATTGAGTGTAGCCGTCAGGGTGGTCTCCGTCAGGTTGTCATACTGCAGCACCAGGCCGTGGCCCCTCTTCTCCGTGGCCTCTGCGTTGTAGTGCTGGTCTCCGAAGATGGGAATAGCGAGCAACGGTACCCCGGCACCTGCCGCCTCCGTGCAGCTCAACAAGCCGCCATGCGAGATGAACAGGCGCACATTCTTGTGGGCTGGAATAAGAAATAACAGTAATTTTTTTAAAGAATGTAACTTCCATTTTCCAACGTAACCACTCCAATCTATCGCGAATATCCACTTTTTACGTCTTATACAGAATAGGTATTTTTATGCATTTCTACGGACAACTTGAATAGTGATGGGTAGCTTAATATATTATGGAGCTTCTACTATTTGTTTTAGGGATGTCACTAGAACAATAACGGAGTTATAACGATTTCAGTGGAAACATACGCGTTGACGTGAAAACACGCTTATTGTACTTGACTGCTATTGTCATATTGGTTAACTTCATATTTCTAACTTAACCACTCGGCAACGTAAGCAGATATACACGTTAATATGACAATAGGAGTCAAGTACAATAAGCGTGTTTTCACATCAACACGTATGTTTCCACAGAAATCGTTATAACTCCGTTATTGTTCTAGTTATATCCCTAAAACAAAAATTAGAAGCTTCATAATAAATCAAGCTACCCATAAATTTTTTATTTATTTTTTAAAAATTATTTATTAACCAAGATATTGCAATACATATATACAAAATACAATGTACATTTTTTTTTTTTTTGGTATAAACCACCTCACTAGGCTGAGCCTATTCCTTTGTTAAATATTCAAGTTGTCCATAGAAATTCATAAAATGACCTATTCTGTTACTGTTACACAGTTGATACAAATTTTACTTGCAAAATTGCCTACGGGCCGCTAGACATTGTTAATTTTTATTAAATATTCTTGTATGAAATGATAAAAAAGTGAGGTGACTTAATTGTTTATTATACGTTTATACAATAGAATAAGTATTGTTTTTTTACATAATCCGTGATTTTAATAAGTAAGTAGGTAAGTATAATAATTTTGTGCAAAGGAAGTGTTTAATTTTGGGCATGGAAAAATATATTTATGTCTAATACGGTTTTCAGTTATAAATTGATACTTGTCTTTTTCTTTTATAATTTGAATCAATGCATTTTTATTGTACAGATTTTTAAATGAAGGTACTTGGAATTCTTTAAATAGTCGATCAGGTAGTCAGAAAGTTTTTTTAGTATGATTTTAATTATCAGCCTCTGTACAACTTCAATTGGCGAAATATTAGTTTTGTATGCGGATCCCCAGTATGATAGCATATTGAAAAGTTGATTGAACCGAAGCATAATATATTAAATATAAGTTTTTTACAGATATAGTGTCGACTTAATTGTCATTGTTGTTATATTGTTGTTGACATTGTTGTCAATGTTGTTGTAATTGTTGTAATGTTAGTGTTATTATCAATCAAGTAACTAGAACTAAGAGCTCACCCAGGACTGCGGTCTGCGGCAGCCAATCCCTGATGATGACGTTTTCCGGCCTGCCGGGCAGGTCACTCTCAAACTTCCAGAGGACGGTCTGCTTCAGCTTGGCCAGCGACTTCAGGATGGCCTCTCTCTTCTCCACAGGGAGCTGCTTGCTCTTGAGGTTGCTGCCCATACTGAAGAAGACCACTCCGTGCTTGGCGTTGTCAAGGATCTTTTGCAGGTCCTAAAGGTAAAGAATTAAATTATGAATTAAAGATTGTACAACATATGGGTTTGTGGTAGGGTTTTTGACATTAATTGGAAAAAGAACTTTACACGCCATGGTTACGAGATATTCAAATCAGAAATTTTTTTACGCACTCACGGACACTTGCATAAAATACCGGGAAAGAGAGGTTCGTCATACGACACATGCTATCATCACATGTGTTTTGTGAAGTTGATGAATATATCAATAATAAAATGATTGTCTTTAGGTGTGAAACTATCAAATATAGAATGTTCGTTTTGTGACACAAATAGACTAGTGCAATACAAAACTTGACTTCTCAGTCCATCGTGTCTGATTAAAAGACGTTGTGTCATGTCGCATATCCTCTAAAAGACATCAATAGATGTTATGTCATATCAGATCTCCTCTAAAATTACGTCAATAAAAGTTGTGACATATCACATCTCCTCTAAGATTGCCTCAAAAGATGTTGTGTCATATCTGACCGGTCTGTGGTTGAGTGGGCATAACGCTTGGGTCCCACCCGGGCGTCGCATGTTCGATTCCTCTGCTGGCTAAGTCCTCCATCACAACACTCAATATTAACATCAGAAATATTTTCGGCTTTCTGTGGTGGAAGTAGGAGATTTTCAAACATTGTTGGGTTATTCGTAACCTGGGAATGTATGTCTTTCTTTAAAAAAAAAAAAACAAAAATTTATCACATCTCCTCCAAAATGACAACAGTAGATAGTGTGTTTATTACATCTCTAAAACGATGTC
Organism: Limnephilus lunatus; assembly: GCA_917563855.2. Taxonomy (NCBI): domain Eukaryota; kingdom Metazoa; phylum Arthropoda; class Insecta; order Trichoptera; family Limnephilidae; genus Limnephilus; species Limnephilus lunatus. The sequence continues at coordinate 22,684,947 of OU830595.1, read as the reverse complement.
AATAGACATTATGTTATATCACTTCTCCTCTAAAACGACATCAATAGATGTTGTGTCATATCCACCTACTCTGAAATAAAGTCATTATGCACCCACTCTAAAATATAGTCAGTAGACGTTGTATCATATCACATCTCCTATGAAACAATGTTAATAGACACTGTGTAATATCACTTCTTCTCTAAAACGAAGTCAATTAATAGATCTTCTTCTTCTTCTTCAATGGCGCTACAGCCCATTTCGAGCCTTGGCCTCCTTCAAAATAAGCCTCCACCGCCCTCTGTCCTCGGCCGTCGTCTTCCAATCTGCAACATGTAGTAATCCTCTTGCATCCTTCCTGACATCATCCTCCCATCTCAGTCTAGGTCTGCCCGCCTTTCGTTTACCTCCCGGGTGTCCTGTCAGAACCTTCTTCGGTACTCGTGTGCTTGGCATTCGGTGCACATGTCCGGCCCATCTTAACCCAATTAATAGATCACTTCTCTAAAATGCTATCAATAGACTTTTTGTAATATTACTTCTATTCTAAAATGACTTCAATAGACATTGTGCCATATCTCTTCTTCTCTAAAATAATGTCAATTAATAACTTCTTCTCTAAAATGACGTCAATAGACATTGTATAATATCTCTTCTTCTCTAAAACAATGTCAATTAATAACTTCTCCTCTAAAATGACGTCAACAGAAATTGTGTCATATCTCTCCTTCTCTAAAACGAGGTCAATTAATAGTCATTGTGTTATATCACATCTACTCCAAAATGACATCAATAGACGTATCCGTGAATGTGTTAAAATAGGAACTCACTTCAGGCAGTGGCTTGATGGCTCCGATATGGAAGCCCCCGATCTCCACGGCATTGGGCAGCAGCGGACGCACCGTCCCAATCGAGGGGTGGCTGTTGATCAGGGTGACTCCCACCTTCTTCTTCAGCTCCGAGAAGTCCACCCTGGCCGCCTCCAATGGGAAGTACTTCTTGTACAGGGCTTCCTGGCTCGGCATAAACATTACCCTGAAAATATACATTTTGCTTTAAAATATGTTAAATTAAAATACTTTCAAGCGAGATTCATCCTCAAAATCAAATTTCCATAAATAGATTACAATACATCTTTTTTTTTTATCTGAACACCTCACAAGAGTTCCAGCTGCTCCCGTCTGGAGCCAGTGAAACTATGACATCACCGATTGAGGTATATTGTGAGGCTGAAGGTAATGGGGAGGGGAAGGAGATGGAGAAGAGGAAGAAGGGGAAGTACCTGGCTATTCAGATCTGATCACCAAATACGGCTAACGCCATTTCAAGCAACGTTTCAATTCTGAATGGTGGTCTTACACCAGGGCGATACTGAGAGTATCTTCCACCCTGGAACGTCACGCAAATATACTATACATTATTTTAATACATTATTCTTAACTATTTCTAAATGTCTCAAAATGTCATCACATTACCTTTTCAAGAAATAAAAATAAAACATAATTTAATTATTCTATAAATAACAACAACATTGCAACAGTCTCAGATATTAGTGATCTTGGAATAACTCTTGATAGTAAACTACAATATAACCTTCATATACAACAAATCATAAATAAAGCTGCTAAAATGTTAGGTTTCATCATAAGAAACACAAAACTTTTTAATAGCATCAACATCATTAAGCAACTCTACTTTACCTACGTACGGAGTCATCTGGAGTTTGCATCAGTTGTTTGGTCTCCATCTTATAAAATACACATAAATAAAATGGAATCAATTCAAAATAAATTTCTAAAATATCTTAGTTACAAATCATATGTAAGGTTTAATAATTACGCAGAGGCTTTAAAATTGATTCATTAAGTGTACGAAGGCATCACATGGATGCCCTATTCCTGAATAAATTAGTCAACAATAATATTCAATGCCCAGAGTTGCTAAATAAAATTCAATTCAATGTACCTGCACATTCAACACGCTCTTCTGTCCTGTTCAGGGTGGATCAATGCAAGACGAACTCTAAGCAGAATTCTTGCCTGAACAGAATATGCAATAGGTATAATAACACATTATCCAATGTGGACATTTTCAATTGTGAACTTATCAAATATAAGAAGTCCATAAAAGAGTATTTCTCTGATGTTTAGTGAATAATATTATGTTTCTATTGTTTATATTTCTGTTATGATTTGATTTATATGTACAACCTCTCTCCATGGCTACCAATGTATTGATAGATTCTTTGTTTTGTAATTTTTCGTCTTATATAAAAAAAAATGTTTTAAATTTTTTTTTTAATTTGTTTAAATTTTTGTTTTAAATTTATGTTAAATGTTTTTGTTTTATATAATTTTTGTGGTTTTATTTTGGCTATTTAACACTATGTACAAACTGAAATAAATATAAACTGTTGATTTCCCGAAAATGAATAAATAAATAAATAAATAATTGAATTAATTGTGAAATAAAACAAATCATTTGAATCAAATTTATTTTCCCACGCCGGGTTCGAACCCGCAACTTTCGGATTTTGAGTTGAGAGTCTTACCCCTAGACCACGCCGGCCGTCCTTGCAAACTTTGAAACCTCCTTTCTCAGAACAAGGTGAAGTGAAAATAGAAACTTGTCCAGCCAAAGTGAAGATGTGATATAATGTCACTAGTTTCTTGCTTGTATTCCGAACACTGTGTATACATTAAAATATCACAGTTGTGAATGATGAATACTTGGAGTAGGTGGATGAGTTTGTGTACTTAGGAAGTATGTTTACGAGAGATGGGAAGGCTGAAAAAGATATCGAAAGAAGGGTAAATGCAGGCAATTCCATTAATGGAGGACTGAACGCCGTTGGCGCCAACAAAAAACTGTCCAAAGAAGCAAAATTAGTCATCCATAATGGAGTGCTGGTACCTACCCTGATGTATGGCAGTGAGGCATGGAACTGGCAGAGGAGAGATGAAAGTTGACTGAATGCTGTAGAAATGAGATCCCTGAGGTGTGTATATGGTAAAACCATGTACGATCGTGTGAGAAATGTGGAGATCCGCGAAGATAAGCGTAATGAGTACCATTAAGACAGGGACGCTCAGATGGTTTGGGCATGTAGAGCGAATGAATGAGGAAAGGAGTGTAAGGAGAATATATGATGCAAATGTGTGGTAGAAGAAGTCGAGGACGCCCGAGGAAGACATGCACGACCAAGTGAATCAGATACTTGAGTCGGGCCATGTCAAGAGTCGAAATAATAGAAGAGCATGTATGAGACGATGTTTGAATGTGAACGAGGCAAGAAGTTCGAGTTGTTTGGCGGTCGGTCCTCTCTGCCTACCCCTGCGGTGTGAACGGCGTGACGGTTAGTTAGTTAGTTCAAAAAAGATAATTTTCTTACTTTGACATGATCTCAAGAACCACAGCCATGGCAGTGTTGCCAACGCGTTGCATGAGGGTCATCTCACCCGTGAAGCTGAGGAACGGATTGGGGATGGTGGCGGGCCACACGGGGTTGCCTGTGTCTCGTGCCAGGAAGTGCATCAGCGTCAGCGGAGATATCACCAGCACGGGGCAGTCGTACTTCACACCCAGGCTGGAAATTGAACATGCTATTTATTTATTTACGGACAAATAGTCCATTAATAATATAATATAACACGAATAAGAAACAGAGATGACAATGAAAGGAGAGCACGTATAAATGAAGAGCATTGACAATATATAATAAAAAAAGTATATATAGAAGATAACTAAGAGGGTTATCCATAAAATACGGTCTCCAAAATGCTGCGGTAGCGAGGAACGATTTTTATTGCTAACTTGAATGTACATAGGTATATATTAAAGCAAATTTTGAATGAAATAAAATCGATATTGAGTTCTCCGTAAATACATTTAATATTCAATCCATATTTTGGTGTTCCTAAATCAAATATTTTTGCAACCATTAAAAATATTATTTTGTGTAAAATAATATATTTTTTTGTTATATATGAACCCATTTCAATATCAGATGCAATGGCAAATTACGAATTGCTTTGGGATAGACAGAGAAAAAATATATTATGTTATTTCAAATTCATTTATTAGCTTTCAACGTGTCATCTCTTTTTAGTCATTATTCAGAGAGAGATGTAACATAAAAGTTTAAATAACAAATATTATAATCAATAATTATCAGCCTGAAACACTCATTTACATTGAAAAAATCTTCCGAGAAAAGATACTGGCCACCAACGGGAATTGAACCCGTGTCCCTCTGATTGCCGGTCAGGAGCTCTGACCACTGAGCTATGGCGGCTTATCTAATACCCGCCAAAATATTCAATATATACTAGTGTTTCATTCGACAATTACTTATTATTACATTTTTTCCAACTGAAAACAACCAACTTTATTTTTGTGAGAGAGTTATTGTTAAGTACTAAATCTCCCGCTAGGTGGCGTAGAGACTAATTATGTCTGCATTTATTGCTGAAATTCTTTAACTTGTCCAATATTAATTATTATTTTTAATTGATAAACTAACGTTTTTAAACAAGATTTTTATGCATAGCACAAAGGGTAGATAACAAATATTATAATCAATAATTATCAGCCTGAAACTGGAAGATTTTTTCAATGTAGATGAGTGTTTCAGGCTGATAATTATTGATTATAATATTTGTTATCTATCCTTTGTGCTATGCATAAAAATCTTGTTTAAAAACGTTAGTTTATCAATTAAAAATAATAATAAAAGTTTAAATTTATTAATTATCTTTGAAGTCTACTTTTTTTTGTCTAGGTTGAGATGTGTGCAGTCTTTTCTCTTTCCAACGCATCATTTTTTTGTTTCTTAAACAGTCAATACTGTTTAACTTAGAGCAAAAAAAACATTAGCTGCCTGACCATACGATTTTTTCCGTACGAGCCGAAAAAACCACAACAGAAGGCTCAGTCATACGCGCCTCCATTTTTAAGTCAAGACCATTTTTTGTATTCCTTTCCATACATTCACAAAATTTACGGTTAAATCAAATAAATCTGTACGCCCTGGCACTGTGTATGAGCATCCAAAATCTATATATCATATCAATGAAATAATATTTTTATTAGAAATAATTTCTAAATCCCGTAGTGTAATGCTGTGTTACAAGACAGCATGGCGAGGGTATTTTTAGCACGGTAAGGGGTGGGTTAAAAAATGCTGGTACGGAGAATAATCAATCTTTCACGTCTAAACTGCCCTGTACCCAGTTGCAAGGGTACGATTGCAAGACTATCTTCTGACGAAATTCTCAGCCGCTAAAGAAAAATACCGTATTAAAAGAAATATTTGGTTATTAATAATATTTAATTGTCTCTCACCCCAGGTAAACCTCGTTCATGAAGTACTCCACAACAATGAGATCGAACTTTACGGTCTTATCGTTGAGAAGCTCCTGGAGATTATCGCTCTTCAAGGCTCCTTCTATCATCATCGGAATCATGGTGTTCAGAAACCAGATTAGTTTCAGCTTCGAGTCCTTACCCATGTCGAAACCAGGACTGTTTTCTTCTGCAATCAAAAGGAGAAAGGTTGAAAATGTATGAGATCAGTGGTTCTTAACCTTCCAGTAGTCGCATCCTTGCGCCAAACATAAGCAGTTGCGCGCGGTCTGTTATTCCGCAACTTTAGGCGTCTAGTTTTAGAAGACGACTGAATATTTCATGATATTATACGTAGAATATAATAAAAAAGTTTTTTTTCTATAGAAATAATAAATAAATAAAAACATTAATCAGTAATCACTTTTTAATTTGTACTTAATAGTTTAAGTCTGTGAAATCTCAATTTTTTAGATATCTGACACAAAACAACACTATAAATCTACAAAATAATGAAAAAAGATAAAATTTTACAACTACTTATTTGCGTAAAATATAACTAAGTTAAAATAATATGATGCAACATGAAATACTGACCCAGCTCTCAATATTATCCAAGAGATTTTTTAAGTACACAACCAGTCGCACGTGAAATCTGAGACCGCAAATATAAACAAAAGAATTCATGCGTTTGTGACAAATGTCACTGGCATAAATAAACCAATCCCGTCACTGGGGTACTGAGGGTACGTACCTAACCCCCCCCAAGGATATCACGGAAGCATAATTGTTTATAGTTAGCGCATAATCAGTAAAATAAGTTCGCTGCGGTCTCACAGACAGCGCGCGACAGCTGAAAGGTTAAGACGACAATATACCCTAAAAATAGTCAACTTAACCTTAACGACGTAAGTAAAGAAGTTGTGTATACAAATTGTGACTCGCCACCCGTGTATTGGACGGACCTACTATCAAATTTGCCCTATCAAAGAAAAGAAAAAGAAAAATAATGTGGGAATCTTAACGACGCCGACGTAAGTGAAGAAAGCGTATAAACAAATATACGCCCACGGCACGGCGTATTGGACGAAAGTATGGTCAAATTGACCCTAGCAGGCCTGGAGATTCGACCATTCTGCCGCGTTCATTTTAATTAATTCTGAAGAACGTGTTACAAATATTTAATATGTTTCTCCATGTCTCTATTAATTATTAAGTTATTATCGTCTAGAAAAATGTACCTACACGAACCACTACCTACACATGTACCTACACGAACATCTAGACAAACATTAACACGTACATCTCATTCCAACTATGATTTGCATTCTCCAATACAACGTTTACATAGTCTTGATAACAAATACTTAAACAATATGGATGTATTTGTCAATAATTTGAACTTAGCAAACTTCAAACGCCATATTATGTGCCAACTATGTATTTCTACCTATCCCATAAACCAACCATACTCAACCTGCGGCCTGCGGGCCGCATGCGGCCCGCCGAGCTTTTGTGTGCGGCCCAACACTTTATTATCAGGAACTTCATTTTTTTTTAAATTTCTAAAAATTCTAAATTTCGTGTATCTTGAGATTCGTTTCGACTTTGACGCGCAGATAGTGACACCCGAAAAGGATTGTCATTATGGTCCACATGATCTGGTATACCTAAGAGTGAGATACGTTTGTTAGATTTTCTCGGCCAAAAGTATTTCCGTTATTTGTGTTGTGCCGTGTTGAGCTACCTCCTTATTTAGCCAGCGTTTTGGACAGCGTTATAGTGTCCATCATCAGGGCAGATGTGTAAGAGTGTTGCTATTTGCACACGCAAGATTTATTCCCAAAAAACCACTTCTAGAAACCATCGCATCAATTATCTTCTTATATAGAAAAATCAATACTTGTTTGTTTATTTGTTTGTTTGTATGATTGTTTGTTTGTTCGTATGTTATGCGCTGCCATACCGTTCACCCGATTGCTATGAAACTTGGGTGTTTTGTTGTGCGCACACCCGCGAAGGTTCTACACTATATATGATGTTAAGCTCTGGCGTTATGAAATTTGTATAAATGAAAATGTATTTAACGTGTATATTTAATGTGTATTTAATATCTAAGCTTTGAGCTTTAAGCTTTGCGCTTTGAGCTTTAATCTTTGAGCATTGAACTTTGCGCTTTGAGCTTTGCGCTTTGAGTTTTGAGCTCCGAACTTTGAACTTTGAGATTTGAGCTTGAACTTTGAACTTTTGAATTGAGTTTTGAGCTTTGAGCTAGGAGCTTTGAGTTTTAAGCTCCGAGCTTTGAACTTTGAGCTTTGAGCTTGAACTTTTGCATTGAGTTTTGAACTTACAGCTCTGAGCTTTGAACTTACAGCTCTGAGCTTTGAACTTTGCGGTTTGAGCTTTGAGCTTTAAGCGTGTATATGTTTGTTTCTGGGTTTGTACGGGGCCTAAGTGTTGTTAAACCATTCGTCCGATTGCGATGAAACTTTCGGTAATTGATGTATGCTTGCCCGCAATAGTTTCTGCATACAATAGTGAGCTCTGGCATCATGCAATTATGCATTGCTAAATCGTTCATCTGATGTCCGTGTATCCGGTGAGTTGTTGTGAGCACATCAACAAAGGTTTCTATATATATACTGGTGAGGGGGGGGGGGGGGGTGATGATTTTTTTTTCTTCACACCAGTAAGATGTTGCGGCCCGCGTAACTTTACAAATACATGTATGTGGCCCGAAGAGAAAAAAGGTTGAGTATCGTTGCCATAAACTAATGTGAACAACAATTTTAAACATTAGGTACCTACTTTATTTCAACTCCTATATTTTATAGACTACAGTGAAACCCTCTTAAGAAGTTTCGTGGCTTAAGAAGTTTGGTTTTTTCGATCCCTCGGCCCAAAATTAGCCCAATTTTTCCCATATATAAGGTTTTCCTGCTTAAGAAGATTTGTATATTGTGTTTCTCATATTTTATGTTACCTATTTTATTTGCTAAAGCTTTATTATTGTATTTTGTTAAAGCTTAGGTTATTATTGTATTTTGTTAAATTTTAGGAATCATTTTTTGTTTTTAAAATATACTATGCTTACTTTTTTTGTAAACTCATTATTTTCACTGTAATTAAAAAAAAAACATGTACTGCATTCGATGTAAAAGCCCTATGGGCGTTTAAATAAATAATATTTTTGTGTGAATATCATGTTTTAATTGTTTTGTTCTTAATGGTTTTGTTATTTAATGGAGCGCCCTTGAGGTGATTTTTCACAAAAACGGCGCTATACATATAAATCGTCCAAATATTATTATTATTATTATTTTGGTCATTTTGTGCACCTGTGTATAAATATATACCTTCGTTTTTAATTTGAAAAAATCGTATTTTATTTTTCCAATAAAGACGGGTTTAGCGACAATTACCTTTTTATTTTTCTGTGTCTTGTTCTCTTTCTTATTTTCTTGTCTTAATTATCTCGTATGGTAAAAGATAGCACTAACAATATAGAAATACCCTTCTGACGATGGACACTGTAACAATGCTCAAAATAAAAAAGGAGTAATTGTTTCTTTTTTATATTAACTAAGACCACTGTTTGTTTTTGTTTTACTACTTACATTTTATAATTTATAATTTACAACTGAAAAATGTCCTTTACTACTTACATTTTATAATTTACTGAATTTGATAGTATTAATATTAAAAATAATATGATAATTTGATATAATTTATAGAATAATTTACTGAAATTTACTACTTAGATTTTATAATTTATAATTTACAACTGAAAGATGTCCTCTACAATACAGGTGAACTCCTAGTGTGGAGGACAATATACTATACCTTTGTAATGTAAATATACTAAGAATAAATAAATAAATAAATGTATAACAAGAAATAAAAACACAAATAAAGAAAAAATGTCTGCATGCTTTACCTTTCATTAACGATAGTGATGGAATTCCAACTTCCCTTTTGAAAGCAGATTTGGCATCAGGGAAACAGCTTACAAAAGTAATCTGAAAAAGAAAACACAATTTTAATGTGAAAACGTTTTAAAAAAAAGCTCCCATACTTAGATCCTGCCAGAGTTAATAATGAAACACCTTTATTGTTGCCAAATATTTAAACATATCTTGTGGCCCAAGGGTTGTGGCGGTAATTGGTGTGTATATTCTAAAAATAGACCATCGACCTTTACATTATGTCATTCAGCTTGTTTAACAGAAATGTAATTTATGAATTATATCTATATTGTTAGCAGCATGTTTGAATATTGCCGCTTCACAGGTTTGGTTTGCTCATCCGCCCCCAGAGGTACTGCTATCGCCTCTGGCGGCCAACAAGGAAACTACACCAGCTATGGCAGCCGGTAAAGAAGGGAACTACTAACGCTTCCTGGCTGGCGGTACTGAAGAACTACAAACAGCACGGACAGCGAACGTCTGGAAAATACAAATGGCGGATTGCGGAACATAATCTGGCTGATTCTTGAATGTTGTTATTGTCAGTTAACGTTAAGGGTCGACAGAGATCTCGGTCTCGGTCTCGGTCTCAGCATTCTCGGCTACAAACTCTACCGAGAACTCTGTCTCGGTTCTCGGCGAAAAATCGCCGAGAACCGAGACAGTAACCGAGACCGTTGTAAGTAGGTACGGTATAGGATAATGGGATTCAAATCTACCGCGCGCGTCCAAATTCGTCACTTGGTGTCACGACAGCTCTCTCACGTACTGCGTGACACGCAGTGCGTGAGAGAGCAGTCGATTGTGATTGATCGGCTGGCAGGAGGCGGGTTTTACTCACAGCAGTCGCAGCCACAGCTCACAGGTGCTGTAGAAATAGCGCTTGATAGCTTTCTTAAAGAACCAAGGCTGCAAAGAAATGCTAATATTTTTGAGTATTGGTATTCGTCATCGTATAAAGTACTTAGGCCTGCAGCAAAAAAGTTTTTGTCAGCACCGCCTACTAGTGCAGCAAGTGAACAGCTCTTTAGCAGAGCTGGTCAATTATACGACATGAGGCGACACTCTTTGAAGGGTGAAAATGCAGATAAATTGCTATTTATGTGCTACAATATCATGTTATTCAATTTTGATTACTAAAACTTAAAACTATGTAAAAAAAAATATTATTATTTTTTTTTTTTTTACTTTGTGAGTAAAATCTCAAATTATTATTTAATTAAATATTTTATATTATATTACATAAAATCTCAATTATTTTATTTTTATTTTTAACATTGTGAGTAAAATCTCAAATTATTGTTTAATTAAATATTTAATATTAGATATTTATATAAAATCTCAAATTATTGTTTAATTAAATATTTAATATTAGATATATTATATAAAATCTCAAATTATTATATAATTAAACATTATTACATTCTTAAAAATATAGTATATTATGCAAAAATAGCGCTATTTCATTTTTTTGCTCAATTTATCTATTCTCGGTCTCGGCTCTCGGTCTCGGCCGAGATTTTAATTTATTCTCGGTCTCGGTCTCGGTCTCGGCCGAAAACGAAAAACCTGTCTCGGTCGACCCTTAGTTAACGTGGAGACAATATATTTCATCATAAATATTAACTTAGCGTTTTATTATTGCTAACAATATATAATAATAATTTATCAATTTCAAGTTGCTATAACATATCGCAAATTACTCGAAAGGTTGATTTAATGATCGTGAGGCGTAACCCGTAAACCTGGCAACTGAAACGCGACTAGCAGTTTGACAACAGCGTCGCCCTTGACAGCTGGTCTCTAACCACTGGAGCGACCATGCGAAATAAATAAATTAACCTCGATTGCTCGAGATTTCTAGAAAAACTTTTTTTTAACTTTTCGCCAAGAAAAATATTTAAAAAAATGTAAAGTTTATAACCGCGTGAATCCTGCATGCTTGTTACTTTAAAACTGCCGTGAAAGGTACTTATTTGAGTCAAAATAGAATATTTTCGATGTCTGTATGTTGTCTGTGGTATACTTGATAATGAAAAATCTATGGAAAAAGGACTTAATTTTAACCGTAAACAGCTGATCTAAAATTATGCATGAATAACATAAATATTTTAAAAATGTATTTTTAACATTGTTCTAAAATAGTCTACGAAGTTTGAATTTGCGACATCTGTGGTCATAAGAGATAAGCATTTCAATAGCTTCGTTTTAAGTCCAAAATAACAAACGTGGAAGCTACAAATATTTTTGAAGTAATTTTTTGCCGAATCAAGAGATAATGGGCTTTTTTTACCGAAAAGCAATCAGAGACATTTAAAATGGCGCCAATACAGTGAAACCCTCTTAGGAAGTTCTCTCTTAAGAAGTTTCGTGGCTTAAGAAGTATGGTTTTTCGGTCCCTCGACTCAATATTGGCCCAATTTTTCCCACATATTAGGTTTTCCTACTTAAGAAGTTTGTTTTTTCCGGTCCCTTGGAAAACTTCTTAAGAGGATTTCACAGTATGTGGCGAAAATCACTCTGATGATTAACAAGTTGCCTGTGTGCGGACCACCAATAAAATTCGCAATTTTCTTTCCTGTGGACAGTGATTGAGTTGCCAACTGATTTTTTTTCGGTTGCTCCTTGAGCGAATAATCTTTGACCACGGAGTTTTGTCTACGGCCAGCAGTTGTTGCAATCTAAAAGTGGATGGAAAAATAAGTGGGTGACATCCTACCTCGTGTCCCCTCTCATGCAGGATATCGGCAGCTCCCTTGCCAAGGTTGTAGTGACTCCTGGCAGGCATGGGCACCATCACCAGGATCTTGTAGGACAGGACCCCGCTAGTGTTGACAGCCAGGAAGGCTGTCAACAGCAACAGTTTGGCAAACATGTTCGATTTCTTGTACCTGAAAAAAAAAAAATTATTGTTCAAAAAATGTTGTACAAATCTTCAAATGCAAGTATAAATGGTACAATTCACAATGACGCGTGGCTGTTGAGTTCTAAAACTACGAAATTAAAGACAAATTGGCTTGTCTTTGGCTTACCACTTTCGAGATTTCCACTTCGCGTCCGTAGTATGTGTCGTATAGTTACTGTTTACAATAAGTCAACTCGAGTAAAATATTGGTAAATAATTAGTTCTTCTATTATAACTTTTAAAAATAAAAATCTAGAATACAAAAGGATGCAGCGGTTTAACACGTCCAGATGATTTATGCAAGAAAAATATATCACAAAAGAGCGTGATTTATTTTATTTTGTTATATTATATCTTCGCAAGAGGTTCGCAAGTAGGAGACTTTGATCTTTTTAAAGCAGTTTTTATTGGCCTGCTGCTTTTTTTTCTAGGCTTATAAAAAGACTAATTAAAAAAAAATACTATTATTTCAAAGGCAAATATGTGTCCTACTCGCAATATTTAATTAAAGTATCTAAAATATTTCTAAGCCAATCTAATTTTCAAACCAAAAACTAAGGGTCGACCGAGATCTCGGTCTCGGTCTCGGTCTCGGCATTCTCGGCTACAAATTCTACCGAGAACTCTGTCTCGGTTCTCGGCGAAAAATCGCCGAGAACCGAGACAGTAACCGAGACCGTTGTACAACTGGCAGGAGGCGGGTTTTACTCACAGCAGTCGCAGTTACAGAAATAGCGCTTGATAGCTTTCTTAAAGAACCAAGACTGCAAAGAAATGCTAATATTTTTGAGTATTGGTATTCGTCATCGTATTAAGTACTTAGGCCTGCAGCAAAAAAGTTTTTGTCAGCACCGCCTACTAGTGTAGCAAGTGAACAGCTCTTTAGCAGAACTGGTCAATTATACGACATGAGGCGACACTCTTTGAAGGGTGAAAATGCAGATAAATGGCTATTTATGTGCTACAATATCATGTTTTTCAATTTTGATTACTAAAACTTAAAACTATGTAAAACAAATTATTACTTCTTTTTTTTTTTTTTACTTTGTGAGTAAAATCTCAAATTATTATTTAATTAAAATTTTATAATATATTACATAAAATCTCAAATTATTGTTTAATTAAATATTTAATATTAGATATATTATATTAAAATATCAAATTAGTATATTATTACATTATTACATTCTTAAAAATATAGTATATTATGCAAAAATAGCGCTATTTCATTTTTTTGCTCAATTTATCTATTCTCGGTCTCGGCTCTCGGTCTCGGCCGAGATTTTCATTTATTCTCGGTCTCGGTCTCGGTCTCGGCCGAGAACGAAAAACCTGTCTCGGTCGACCCTTACCAAAAACACATGATTTTGTATTACTTCGTAGTGCATTGCTTTAAGTCACCGCCTGTTGTTGGAAGTCACACTTAAGCAATTGACCTAATCAAGTGGTACACGGTGTTCGGAAGCTCGTGGTGAAAGCGTGTCACATGGAGAAATCAAATAAACGTTTTTCCGATATATTTCCATTTTTCTCGCAAAAGATTAAAAAAAACTTTTGAGCTGGGAAGAACGTACAATTTAAATGCTTTAAAATACAATAAACAGCTGATATTTACCCTCTAGCCCAGTGGTTTTCAACCTGTGGTATGCGTAGCAAAAATTGAGGGTTTGAAAAGTCGTGGTACGATTTTACGTTAACCACTCTGACCTATAAGCGTGTTTACACAACAATATAACAATAGCAGTCTAGTACAATAAGCGCGTTTTCTCGCTAAGGCATGTATGCCCACAGAAGTCGTTAAAACTCTGTTATTGTTCTAGTGACAACCCTAAAACAAAAAGTAGAAGATCCATATTGAATTATGCTTCACATTTCTATTCAAAGTTGTCCATAGAAGTACATAAAAAATTGTTACTTTGTAGAAACAGTTTTCACCCGCCAAATCACCTACGCGCCGTTAGACATTGTTAATTTTTTTAAATATTCTTGTATTAAATGGTAGGTGCAAAAATTGTTTATTATTTATTTATGCAATAGAATAAGTGTTATTTTTACATAATCCGTGCTTTTAGTACCGTTTTCTCATAAAAACATCATGTGAATCATTTTTACATTTTTTTTTATGTTTGCTGTCTAAATTTTAATATTTCTAAATGTTAATATTTATTTGTAATATAACAATTTTAAAGCACATAACGTTTTAAAAACAGTTTTTAGTATTCGGCTACATTCAGAAATGCTTCATTTATAGAGCTATAATAACACAAAGTTTTTATAAATCTGACAGTTTGTTAAGATAAAAAACTTGTATAATCGCAAAATACTTGAGTGGTTAAAACTCAGCTCAACGTAATTAAATTTCGGCGGTTTACGCTCAGTGGTTTGTGCAGTTTGGACTTGTGAATGGAGAACGTAAATTTTTTTTAATAAAATTTATTCCTTTTTCTTTTTTTTTTTTTTTTCAAAAGAAGCAAACACATTGTGACTTGACATTTTAAATAAATAAAAAGAAAATACTTTGTTTTAGGTCACTTTATTGATATTTTATAGTCTATAGAATATTATAGGACTATAAAATATCAATAAAGTGACCTAAAACAAAGTATTTTCTTTTTATTTATTTAAAATTTATTCCGTTTCGCAGGTAGAATCACTGGTTAAAAATGCCCGAAGTAGTGTTACACTCTGTATAAAATTGCATTAATTGTATTTGTGTTACTTGATTGTTAAATTCATGTACCTAATAATGAGAGTATTAAAAAATTTCCAATTAAACATTTCTTTCATTACACAAACAGTGTCAGTACACAAGATAGATATGTGCGGGGAACAAAAAAATTGTAGTAAGGGCCAAGGGGTACACAGTACACAGGCTCAAAAAGGTTGACAACCAGTGCCCTAGCGACCCATCAAAAAATGATAATTGAAAATTCAAACTCGATTTACGTAATCGAAAATAAAAAAAGTCAACCCGTTGAAAACGAAGATTTTTTGGCCATAATACATCTATTTTCAAATGTCTTTTACAACTTTCTTTTTTGCTTTTTTAAAAACCAGTGATATACCCAGTGATCGGAATCTTCTGCGCTACCGACCGGTCCGAATCCCGAGTCGGTAAGACCGCCACTTATTTCATATATTAAGTGCTTTAATTTGGGAGGCTGGTATGGATACCGCCACCCCGGGAACCATTTATTGGATAACCAACATATCTGCCATAGGTCACCCCAAGTGGTTCGCCACGTTTGTCGACCTAGCAGGGGTGCCTGGGTGCATGTAGTGAGATTTTTCTAGGTTTTGGCGTGTTTGCCCACCTAATGCATAGCAGGCAGGATCAGGAGAGACTGGGTGAGCGAGGCCTTTTGACCTTTCCTGCCAGACTCTCTCGACCCATCGCCTTGCACCGCAGTTGGAGGGATGGATTCATGCGTCCGTCGCTCCTGGACAAACTAACTCCCAGATTCCTACCCGCTCCTCATACCTTTTTGAAGTAAAACTTCTTTACGCACGCTCGACTTGGGGGGTAAGCTGGTGAATGCGTTACGAAAAGTATGATGCGAACGGTAGTCGATGCGAACGGTGATCGGGTGAGGCGTACATACTGCACAACTAAGGCAAGGCATACATACTAACCCAAGGTCGTAGGTCACCCTAAGGTCGTAGGTCACCCCAAGATCGTAGGTCACCTCACGGTCGTAGGTCACCCCAGGGTCATAGGTCACCCCAATGTCATATGTCACCCCAATTTCATATGTGCTTTTATAAGTTAGAGAAATTTTACTTCAGTCGTGTGGTCAAAAGCACACTCGTTTTTTTTTCCTTCTCAGAACTTCTTATACTTCCCTTCGTTAAAAAGACCCTCCACACAACCTTTGAGATTACCTACATAGGCCCTGAGGGAAATTATCTTTCTCAGGGCCTTCTGCGTGAACCTAATGTAAAAAAAAAAACAAAAAATAATTAGTAGACAAGAGTGGGGAGGCTACGAAGCACCGAACAAAGAGGAGACAGATTATACTATCTCATTCTTTCGCAGGCTAAATCCTGTAGACGTATGTGTTTGTCTCATTTTCGTTTCATCGAGTTTCAAATCACAACGGTGCTAAAGAAGCATTCACTTCAAAAGTATCATAAAATCTACTCCAAAAGTCGTAGAATCACCATTTCTCCACTTGTAATACGAGTTTCCGGTCACCGTGTACGTATTACGATATCATAAATGCAGTTTTGACCTTGCATTCTCCACAAGTCATTATTTTAATCTATATCAGTCAAACTGAAAACAAAAAAAAAACAATGAATGATATCTTTTAATAACCACAAGAAGTACGGAATATTTGAAAAAAACTTATTGTGTTGTGATTTGAAACGCGAAGAAACGAAAAAGCGGCACTAAAAAGAGACAAACACACATCTTTAGGATTTATTTTTCACTTTGTGCGGTGCTTTGTAGACTTCCCCACTCTTGTCTATTTTAGTTTTCTGAAGATTTCACCTTTGCCCCGAGTGAACTACACATTTAATTTTTTTTTTGACTGAGCACAAAAACTTAACCAATTTTCATTTCTTATTTTTTTTATCTGTAAATATGATTGTACGTTCCATTTCCATTTCAAGATGGTGAGCGTTTTAAGCAGCGGCATTCTGATTTTCTACGTGATCTTTCTGAAAAATAATAACGTTATATTTTAAGATACTATCTTCACATTTGCTATGCCACTTAATAAAGAAATTGTTTCTTCTGCGTGTCCTTTCCTTCCCCTCCGCGTTCCCACTACTCTGCCATCCCTGTCCCCACTACCCTCTCCCGCTTCCCCCCTCCCGATTTCTCCTCCCCCCTCCCGCATTCCATACTTTCAGTTTACAATCCTATTGTAATTTTTTTATACAATTTTTATAATACCAGAGCTCACTATTATATATACATATACAAACTATCGCGGGCATACACACATCAAATCCTCAAAGTTTCATCGCAATCGGATGAATGGTTTAGCAACACACAGATAACTCATTTGTGTAGGTACATATACATATATTTATAAGCAAGCATATTTTGATTTATATACCTACATGTAGGTATATAGATATGCAGTCGGTTTATGGAAAATACTGTTAACCTAAGTTAAGTACAAAAAAACTCTAAACAAATTCATTTGATATTCATACCGACTTATTAATAAAGGTATTTTTAAGTCGATTTTACCCCTCCCCCCCCCCCCCCGATTACTGAGCGAAAGGGACAACTGCACTGCAGGCTGTTAGAACCTAAATAAAACCAACCGGTCGGTGGCTGATGTCCCACCCAGGCGTCCTGTGTTCGATTCCTCGGCTGGCTAAGTCCTCCATCACAAGACAAGCAACAATTTCGGCTTTCTGTGATGGTAGTAGGAGATTTTCAAATATTGTCAGGTTATTCGTAACCCGAGAATGTTTGTTTTTCACTAAAACAAACATTCAAATATATTTTAAAAATCAGGGTTTCGTACGTTTGCGTCCGCAAATCCCGGAAAGTAATCGATGGATTGACTCAATTTTTTTACAGAACATTACATTTTAGCAGACAAGTGTTTCTATATATGATGTAAGCTCTGGCCTTATGAAATTTGTATAAAAAAATACTACAGGTGGTGCGCGAGCGATTTGAAAATGTGTGTATTTCATATATTTTAGCGGCAGGGAGGGAAGGAAGGAGGGGGAGAGTAACGAAGGAGGTGGGGTTCGCGGGAAGGGTGACGAGGGAGGGGGAGGGCGGGGAAGGTGGAAGGGGAACGCAGGAACAATTTATTTCTTTGAATGGCATAGCAACGCATGCCGGGTACCAGCTAGTATTATATAAAATATTTTCAGTAGTGTCAGATGCTACGTGTAATCAATATTATTTTATGGAATGGAAGCATGGACGCTTACTGAAGAACTAATTAGGCTACTTGAAGCGTACCTTGCAACAAGACTTTATAACGTTCTTCCATATAGAGTAAAAAAATGTGGTTCACAAAAACATTTCAAAAATAACATAAAAATTTGGATAAAAAATAATGATAGGGCCTTTACCGACGCGCTCACCCAAATTCGAAATTAAACCAATGTACTGATTGTTATTATTCAAAATTATTGTTAATGCCACCAATCTATTGTATGATTATATTTTAATATAAGTGTAGGTACGTTAATAAGTAATATTAATTGACTTAAAAATTACTGCCTCAACACAGGCTAGTCTAGTGAGGCGGATTACGAAAAACCTAAATTTATAACTATTTTCTAGTCTTCAAGTAGGCAGGGCCGGATTAACCATGTCGGGGCCCCTAGGCAATGCAGTACTCGGGGCCCCTTTACCAATGGCAGACTAATGGGGGGGGGGGGAGGGGCCGCCACTGGTCCTGAAGCCTCCAAACGCCCTTGATCAAATCCTAAACAAGGCTTTAAGGCACCAGGACACGATTAAAAAAAAAATTGTAAATTTCATTTTCTGAAAATGCATTTGTTAAAAATGCTCTCATGATGTTTTAAAGAAATTCGAAATATTGACGGCGATAGAATATTTTATGTGAAACCGTTTGAAACAGTTTGTTGAATTATCCTTCGGCAAAACTATGAATGCGTTTTTCTCGAAACTTTTTTAACATGTTTTTCGACCTGATTGACGACATATTACAAAAAAAACTATACATCCCATTTACATGCACCAAGTCTTAAACTGTTCGAAATTCTAGTCATCTAGTGTCTATGGCACCACGTAGGGGATTTTTGATAACTAAAAAAATTAAAAATGCGCACCATCGAATTTATTAAAGATTTTTTATGAAAAAATTTCATTTCATAAAAGAGAGATAGAGGGGGACCCTTTATAAAAAAAAATCCCAAAGTGGTTCCTTAGTGACTGGATTTTCTAACAGCAGTGGCGTAGCGTGGGGGGGGGGGGCCTGGGGGGCGGCACTTTTTGGGGGGCGGCAAAATTTCACAATCAATAATCATCTTGTAAAAATTTGGATTGGGGAAGTCGCGGGTTCGATTCTCGCGTCAGGACTTAAAAGTTTTTTCTAGTTTACGATTACCCGGCAAGTCAGACAAGGCAAATTATAAGAGCCAAATCTACACCGAACGAAGGCAGAGTTGAACAAGAGTCAAAAGCCTGTGCTTTCCTGCCTTTCGTTCACAATGTGACAGACAGAATTGCCAGGCTGTTGAGAAAAGAAAGCATCAAGACTGTCTTCGGAACCACTACTAAAATCCAAGACCTACTGAGGTATGCAAAGACTAAGTTTCCTCTGGAAGCAGATGGAGTGTATAAACTCAGCTGTTCCGGATGTGACAAAGTTTATGTAGGCCAAACAGAGCGGACGATTTCCAAAAGGATAGCTGAACATTTTCGTGATAAATCGGCAATCGCCGAGCACTTAATTAAGACCGGCCATTACTTTGGATTTGTTCCTGAGGTCCTGGGAAGACCCAAAACTTACAGATCACGCCTGATTACGGAGGCAATCGAAATCTACAAAAATCCAATTAATATTAATAGAGATGACGGAGCTAAGCTCAATAGCTCTTGGTATCCGGTAATTGACGGCTACACCAAAGCTAAACGCAAAAAAATACCATGTCTAAGTATACTGTAATACCATATAATAATACAATATAAAGGTATAAAACCTTCTTTTTTTTTGCTTATATTGGCTACTTCGCTTTAACCACTTGAACTCTGTTGTCTAATTCTAGAATAACGATGGCGCCACTTTCGTCGGCAATTCTCACATGGACGGGCCCCAGGCTAACGTAAATACTGCGCTTTCACTAAAATCGCAGTTCCCTTTCTACTGAAATACCTACCAGCTCGTAGTGGATTGAAGCTGGCGACACGGTATCGCTTCCAAGTAAATAATCACACACTCTACACTAACATTTAGACATTGTCGGATCTACCGGATCTGCCCTCTGCCCTGACGATGGACCCTGCAACGCTGTCCGAAACGTTGGCTATAGTAGGAGGTAGCGCAACACGGCATAACACCCCAAAAACTAACAACGAAAATGTAAAATTCCAGTTGTGGATTCATCTGACGACACATTTCGAAGGAAAACATATTATTTTAAGTGCTTTATAAAATTCTTGCAGACAATTTATGTGCCGCTAGAATCAAAGAAAAAACATTTTCATGTTCCGAGTGTATTTTTAATTCACAGCTTACAGATTTAATTAAAACCACTTTTGTGTTCAGAATGTAAAATTCCAGTTGTGAATTCATCCGACGACACATTTCGAAGGAAAAACTTATTTGAAGTGCTTAATAAAATTCTTGCAGACAAGTTATGTGCCGCCAGAGTCAAATAAAACCTTCTTCATGTTCTGAGAGTAGTTTTAATTCACCGCATACAGATGAAATTTAAGCCAGTTTATTGTTCAGAATGTAAAATTCCAATTGTGTATTCATCTGCTGACATATTTCGAAGGAAAACATAACTTTTTTCGAAGTGCAAATGTAAAATTCTAGTTGCAGACAATTTATGTGCTGCCAGAACCAAAGAAAAATCGTTTTCATGTTCTGACTGTAGTTTTAATTCACCGCATACAGATTTAATTAATAAAAATCGGCAAATAAATATAAAAAAAAAAAAACAAGGATCAAATTATTTACGCACGCTTGACTTGGAGAGTAATCTGGTGAATGCGTTACGAGAGCGTTACGTAAAGTGTGATCGGGCGAGGCGAACAGAAATTGAAAGGGAGATTTAAGTTAGTGAAGATAGAAATAGAGAGAGTTACGTTTCGTATTTACTGTAGGGGCAAGAGAGAGGGGTGCGAGCATACATATTCGTTCTCTCTTTCTCTCATAGCCATTTTGTATATCTAAGACACAGTGCAGGTCTATTGTCTGTATCACACTGTAGGAGCAAGAGAGAGCACATTTTCTTTCTCTCTTCTTTTATAAGTTAGTGAAGTTTTACTTTAGTCGTGTGGTCTAAAGCACACCGTTTTTTTGCATTAGTTCCACACAGGAGACCCTGAGAAAAATAATTCCCCTCAAGTCTATTTTTAGGAAAGGAAGGAGAGGAAGTTTTGGGTAGGAAAAGAGTAATAGGGGTTGGTAGGGATCTAGGGGTCCAGTCGGTGTGCCAGGAGTGACAGACGTATGAATCCATCCATTCCACTGTGGTGCAAGGCAATGTTCCGAGAGAGTGGGTACCTACGGCTGGAGAAGTCAAAGGGACTCCCAAAAATCCAGCCTGCTATGCAGCTGGTGGACAGATGCATCACCGTCAATGTTTGAAACTTATCTTCTTCCCCCCCTCCCAAAGGTTTTTGGATTATTATAACCACATGACAAAACATCTGAAAAGTTTTTTAATGATTACAAAAACTCTTATGAAACTATCAAAAATGTCACAATTTTAGAATGACATTTTGCAAAACCATCGATTGTTCAATCAAAATTCAATTTTCGAATAAACTCTTTAAATTAATTAAATTATTGAAGTACTCACCTATGGTACTAATCAAAATCTAATAAATTAAATCTAATTATATGTATTTTAAATAGGTACCTACCTGTGGTAGGTACCAAATTTGATTGATTATTCTTATAATATACAAAAATGAATGTTTGTAATACATGAAAAAAGAACATTTGTTTGATTTAAAAAAATTGTAATAGGAGGCGCGCGAACTATTTGAAAATCTGAATGTACCGGGACAGAATATATGGAACGCGGGAGATGGGAGGGGAACTCGGGAGGGGGTTATTAAATAAGGCAATTAAAAATACACGCAAGTGGCTCATTGTGTTCGACTGTAATTGGTTCTACCCACTTTGACGATGTCAAGGTAATCCGCCTTGAGAATAACAATTTAACGAAATTATGTTATTGCACATAATTATTATAACATCATTAACGCAGACACGTGAAAAATCATAGGATATTATAATTGTAGTAGGTATTTGTGAAGCTAAAAGTATTTATTAAAACAAAAAACACAAATAAAAGTAAAAATATATATATTTTTTAATTAATAACAAATCACTTTGTATAAACCACTTTTTTAAATAAACAATATCGACATGTTTCAATAACAGTGTTATCTTCTTCAGGATATGTTAATATAAAGAAAAATAAATGACAAACAAGTATAGACAAATCGTCGCCTCAGTTCTTAATTGTCCAATCGACCATTTGAAAATTATGTAGGAGGAGAAAGTTTTCTTTCATTATTTCAATGAAAAATTAAGATAGGTGTTTAAGATAAAGCTATTTCCGTAAACGCAAAGGTTTGATAAGTTTAAATAATTCTTAGTTAAGTAATAAACTATCATTTTTTATGCTTTATTTTTAGTTTTAAAGTCGGGATTGAACAAAAACTAAAATGGTCGTTTGGACAATTAAGAACTGAGGCGACGAAATTAGAATAAAATACAACATAGACGAAATATCAAAAAGTAGAGGTGATTAATTGCTCAAAAATCATAAAAATAGTTATACAAAATTAAATATAAAAATTATTTAAAGAAAAATAAAATTGTATTTATATAATAAAAAACTTTAAGAACAAATAATTAAAATAATTAGTCTAAATCAAAAAATAAATAGGTAATTATTGTAAGTATTAATAAGAAAATAAATTTAAAAGATGGCTATTTTTAAAAAAGTGTTTGGTTATTTATAATATTTAAATTACTATTAATGCTTTTTCTAATTTCTAAATTATCCAATTGTTTGCCCGTAGTGTTAGTGTGTAAAATTTTAAGACCTGTATTAATATCAAAATAATGACTTGTTTCCAAAATATGGTTGGCAAATTCAGAATAATAATTATTATTTAAACATCTTATAACATTGTTATTGAAACATGTCGATATTGTTTATTAAAAAAAGTGGTTTATACAAAGTGATTTGTTATTAATTAAATAATATATAATGCCACAAAGTTATTTTGCTAAGTTTGAAGAGGTAAAAATAAATGTTTCTTCATACATTTACAAAAGTCTTAGAGCGTTTAACCAGCCAGCGGCCGAAAATCCACATTCCGTCGAAAAATGCTCTTACGATCGTACCGGGCGGTTCCAATGAGAAAGATTAATTACGCCCCGTACCAGCTTTTTAAAATTATAACTCAATATCGATTTTATTCCATTCCAAATTTGCTTTAATTTATACCTACATACAAAAATGCTGAAAGGCATGTTGATAAAACTGTTAAAATTATGTACTCTTTGCAATTATTTTTTGATCATAAGTATTTATCATTTTTAATAATATCTGAGCAAAATAAGAATGTAAAAGAAATCTGAAATATATTAGTCTGTAAGTGCGCAAATAAATACACAAACTGACCGATTTTCGTCAAGAAACACATGTACTTATATATTTTTTAATGATTTTATTTTAACTAAAATTAAAATTCTGTAACATATGTTTACCAGATAATGTATTGATTTATTTTACTGCATGATTATATGATTTGAAATGGGCGTTGTATAAAACAGAATCTTTTATGAAAATTTAACAAATCTGCCAACGACCTGTGGTATAACCTTATTATACTAAAAATAAACATTTTTCTCAAAATTTAAAACATACGTTTACTAGTGTTAGGGTACCCCGATGCCGGCTTCTAAACCAACATCAGCACACCAACACGTCCCTGGCTAGCTCTCAGCGGGACATGGGTACTCTCTATTCAGGGGAGTGGGCAGCTCAAGGCTAGGGAACTTCTCTCCATCCTTCAGTGACCCACGGGATCCTCACCGGCCAACAATCCTCCCGCCGTAGCAGAATAATAACAATGTTAAATCATTTAGACATGTATTGTAAGCTCAAACACATACATAGGTTTCTACAGTACAATTCAATTACAAGAAATGCAAATTACACAAACCTAGCTAAAGTGTTTAACTCTCTCTGAATGTCTCTCAAAACGAAACTCTCCGAGTCGGGATTTCCACGGGGCCCTATATTTCACTGAATTACGGACAACATTTAAAGAGGAAGTCAAGATACAGCTTACATGTAGGTAGGCAGGAACCTCGTCTCATG
The DNA here is from genome assembly GCA_917563855.2 of Limnephilus lunatus. Classification (NCBI taxonomy): domain Eukaryota; kingdom Metazoa; phylum Arthropoda; class Insecta; order Trichoptera; family Limnephilidae; genus Limnephilus; species Limnephilus lunatus. The sequence goes on along the minus strand of OU830595.1, from coordinate 22,660,725 downwards.
TGGCAGCTTCATCAGGCACTTATCATAGTCTAAATAGACCGAACTATGGTGCGGCAAAAGGCCAATTATACACAAAGGTACTTTAATAATACATCGCGGCCGTTGAATCGGTCCGCCGGCTTAAAGTGCGCCACTAGCGTGTCCGTTCGCCAAGGCACTCAGATTGCTTCTGTGGAGGCGAGCAACCGATTGCCGGCCGCCGCGTCGCCGGGCAAGCGGGGCGGTGAGGAGAGGCAGGATACGGCGCGGGGAGGCGGCGGCTGAGCCGTGAGGACAGCTGCGTTCTCGAAACTACTCGCTTCAAGGGCGTATCGTAACACTTCCCCCCGCGCTCGGAAAAAAAGCGACGTGGCAATGGAGCTGTAGGATAAAAAAATCCTCTTAAACTTCCATAGGGGTTTTTGAGAGATTCGTTGCTTGAGAGATGCCTAGCTAGAACATGCAATTTATGTTATAGTTTAGGTCACAATGTTTGTAGGGAATGGGTGAGGGGTACATACAATGTTTGGAAAAGAACAGTTTTGGTGAAAGTACATGGTGTGAAACAACATACAAGATTATGCAATTGAAAGATGACAATACATGGTTATGCAATTGAAAAATAACAATACATGGTTGTACAATCGAAGAACAAAAAAAAACAAGAACAAAAATGCCTGTGTGATTCTAAGGTTTCATTGGTCTGGGAGCTAAGTTTGCGAAGCGTGGATTTGTTTGGTTTCGGAGAATTTCGAAGAGGAGGACGTGGTTTCACAGATTTTAAGGATTACATTATCACTGTAATCAGACCCCTTTGAGATAACACTCAAAAGTACACTTGGGCCTTAGAAAACACTTGGTTTTGTCGAAGACGTCGAAGTTCATGAAGTGGAGACTGTGGTTGCTGTGCCGCGACTATGGTTACAGAGGTCATTGAAGAGGAGAATCCAGTGTCTGCAGACATGCCAGTACGAATCCTAAGTGTTATTAAGGTAAACACGGATCGTATATAATGGTTATTGAAGCATAATGTAGCTCAACATAACTTGTATTGGTACGCATTCAGCGAATACTGGAGGTCAAGGTAATGATGGTTTACACATGACGATATATGCGTCACTGCATGACAGCGCAAGAGACGACATGGTTGGCATTGATAGCAAGAGTAAGAACAAACCTAGGAGCTAGCGTGCCCAAAAGGTGGTTCAGAGTGTCATGATGTATAGTGGGACAACTCAACTTGCTGTGGCACGACAAAACAACATACATATGGGTGGTATGGTCTGTGCTTTCAGGAACAAATGCGTAGAAAAATGGCAGCAGGAGGGACCTAGTAACCACAGCGCGTGCTGTCAGGAAGTGGAGCTCAGCTTGGCTGTTGGTGATGACATCCGCCTGGGCTTCTTTTTAATCCGGGAGAAATTATTATTAGAGCAAAATTCTTGAAGTTTACCTGCCTAGGGACCAATGAAGAAAAGATTTGGAGAGAAACAAAATGTGTCCAGATTATGAAATAAACGAAGTTTTAATCACCGACCCAGAGAGTGACGAAGAGAGAGTTTTCTAACTAAATTGTGATTACATGAACATTTTCCTTTACCAGGATGACTTGGCGTTTGCCGAGTGACAATATGTCTTGGTTAAAAAAACAACCGGCCTTCCATGGCCTATGTTAACATAAAGGTGGTAACATTTTTTGTAGAATTTCAAAAAGCAAGACAAAGAAGTCGTGAATGAGTCACGGTAAAGCAGAGAAACCAATTCATGAATAAAGGTTGTCAAAAGGAGACAGACGGTACGCCAAGTGCATATCGTACATATCCAACATTCATGAATGTGTTTCGTAAAATTGAGAAAAAGAACAAAAGGTGAGACGTATGCAGAGAGTGAGGGAGAAAGCCTGCTGATAATTGGTTAATTTACCGATTCGCACTCCCAGTGAGGGCGAATTATGGTTAACAACAGATTTTCCTCTTCATAACATATACCTGAGAACATGATGGTGAGGAGAAAGGAAAGGAAAAGGAAAGGAGTTGAGTGACGAAACTTGCTAGAGACTGGACTAATTTCCACTTCAAACTCCATGTGAGAATGAAACATGATCAACCAGCAGATTTCCTGACTCTTTACAATTGTTAAAAGGATGAGGAGAAATTTGAATACACATTAACAAAAAGACTAATCTTTTGCGTGTATTGGGCAAAAGATTAGGGGTCATTTTAAAAACTCCTGCGTGATTGTGAGAAAAGACAGACCCTTGCTCCAATTTCACAAACCTGGGGGGTTTTCTTATCCGTTCCCCAGACAACGAGTTATTTACAAAGGCACAAATTGCATCATAAAAGATGACACACGATATTGTATCGTTCGCACGAATCATGGTAAGTGTTTTAACGTCTCCACGTATAGTGTATAAAAACATGTAAGTACATACAAGATAAAACTCAATTATAGACAGAAGTCAAGAGTTTATACAATGCCTCTTAAAGAAGATGGCAAGGCCGATATTATGTCGTTCGCACGAATCACGGTAAGTATTGTTATTACGTCTCCACGTCTCGTGTACAAGGGTTGTACACAATTATACATACAAGCGGTACTCATGACAAATTAATGACACACGACCAAAATACAAGAGCGGTACTCATGACAAATTAATGACACACGACCAAAATACAAAAGCGGTACTCATGACAAATGAATGACACACGACCAAAATACAAAAGCGGTACTCATGACAAATGAATGACACACGACCAAAATACAAAAGCGGTACTCATGACAAATGAATGACACACGACCAAAATAGATTGTACAGAAAGGGTGGTACTCATGACAAATATGTCACACGACCAACTCAATAACATTTAGCTATGAGCAAAAGTGATTATGACGAACTTCTCGTATCGTGGCAGGTATTTTAAGGATCCCTCCTATAACGGTGGATGTTTTAAGGATCTCTCCTATGACGGTGGATGTTCTAAGGATCTCTCCTATAATGTAACAGGGTTACGTTTAAATACAACACAATAAACGTTAACGATGCTTGATTTTAACACATTTTATAAAGATTCGTTAGATTAACTAACTCCGTAGCCCAAGAGCGTACGACAGAGAAGATAGACAATTTGATGCTACTTCATGTGTTACAAAATACAAGGGTGATGGCAGAGTATAATTCTACTTACACCAAGTATTTAAAACAAAGACAGACCTATAATGGTTTTACATACTGTCTGTTGTGGCAACCTGCAGTGAGGAAGACCAAAGAAAAGGGACCAATTACGGTTTTACATACCCTTTGTGCAGTTACAAACATACCAGGTTATGTGCAATTTGGGTTGCAAATACTTGGTTAAATGGACACCTAAAAGTTGTGAATTCCAAAATCAGGATGACCATAAGGTTTTATTAACCTGTCTCGTAGGGTTGAAACGTGTCATATAAGACATACGTAACGTACAAGCAAAAAACAAAATAACAAAAGGTGGCTTTGTTATAACAACCAAAGACCGGATGATTCGGTTTTACGTACTTTAGTTGAAACGAGCCAAATTGATTTATATACAGGGTTATAAAGACCAATCATTGGTTTTATAAATACAAGTTCCAAAATGGACGTGTCGATATCCAATTTTGGTACAAGAGCATGAATTTGGGTAGGACGCCATCAATTTTTAATTTAAGAGGAAAAAATTGAAAAAAACTTATATACACGAGGGGCGACTATGTAAGTAACCACTGTTTGATTTTCATGCTAGAGATACCTCGGAAGGTTTTACAACTCATGATGAACAGAATACAAGGAAAAATTGTAGAAATAGTTAACTGGTTCTGAGTCGGAATTTAACACTTTGGAATTTACAAAACCCGACTTCTAGAACGACACGCCGATGGGCAATTGTCAACTACTTTACATGAACAAAATAAACAAGGTGAGAAAGTTCCTTTCCACACGACAAAAATGCAACAAAAAAATAAATAAAAAAAATTACAAAATTACATGACAAGACAGGGTATGACATGGCATGAACATTGCGTAGTGTATGTGTTGAGACAATAAATGGGCTCGCGACTTCCCAAACATTGAAACTCGAAAAGTGTCTCCGTTCCAAAGTGATCAGTTTTAGAACAGGTGAAAAAAAAATAAAAGAAAAAATTGCCGTGAGGGAAAGAAAAAACAGTGCAAAAACAACATTTGAAAGTAACTTCAAGGAGAGTGTGCATTAATTTACAAAATAATTTACAACTTGTTTCATTTACGAAACGATGGGCATGTGATTGACACAATACACGCCTGACGTAGTAAGACTTTGTAAGCTTACAAAAAAATGTGGTACATACTGGATCATTTTACGTTTGCTGAGATAGTGGGGGCAGTTTTACTTGACTCCTCACTTCCAGACTTTACAATGTCCTTAATGTGGTAATTACCAATGTGCTTTCCAGATGAGTCAGACAAGGAGTACACTAGGTCTGATATTTTCCTTAGGACTTTGGCCTTCACGAAACGTGGTGCCAGCTTAGCAGAGAAATACATGGCTCCTTGGGAAAGTGTGTTGTTCTTTCTCCAAACTATGTCTCCTGTATTGAAGGTGACATGTTTTCTACGTAAGTTATATCTGTCCGCACTCTTTTGGTGAGCCAGGAGCAAAGCATCAGTGACTTCACTGTAAATGGCCGACAGTTCTTCCAAGCGATGGGCATAATCTGCGGTAGGGTTGCTTGTGGTGGCAGATGACGTAGGAAAGTTTGTGTCCCTATGTAGAGAACCATGGACGACTTGTTCCATACCGTGTTTTAAGAAGAAAGGTGTGTAACCAGTGGCCAGGTTAACAGTGTTGTTCATAGCGGCCTGAATTTTATCTAGGTTTTTACACCAAGTGCGTTGATCTTTATCAACTAGAATAGCTAGAGCTGTGTTGATTGTTTGGTTGTAACGTTCGACAGTGTTATTTTGGGGAGTGTACAAGGTGTTATAATAAATGTCCTTGATTCCGTATTTGGCAAGAAATTCTTTGAATTCTTGGGCAATAAACTGTTTTCCGTTATCAACAATTACGGTTCTGGGTGTTCCGTAAGGTATAAAAATGTGTTTTTCCAGAAGTTTGATGATGGCGGACGCGTTGGCTCTTTTTAAAGGGAAGATCCAACAGAATTTGGTGAAAACATCCACTACACTAAGTATGTGCATGTGTCCGGCATAACTTCGAGGAAAAGGTCCGACGAGGTCCATTGACAATGACTGTAGGGGTCTGTCGGCGCGTTTGGGGTTACCCATTAGGCCGGCAGGTGCTGCCGTGCTATGTTTATAAGCTTTACAAGTTTCACATTTAGAGATGTAATTGCGAATTTGTTTGAAAAGACCAGGCCAGTAATACTTCAAGGAAATCTTTTTATACGTCTTGAAAGTTCCTGGGTGTATAGAGTCGGGAGCACTATGATTGTCAATTATTATTTGTTCTCTTCCTTCGAGGGGAACGACAAGTTTCCAAGAGTAATCTTCGAGGATGGATAGTGGTGCCTTGCAATTACGGTATAGTTGTCCTTCTTTTATGATAAAATTAGGAAACTTTTGTTGATTATTTTTACAACCTTCGAAGATTTTCAAGTACCATTCATCTTTTGTAGATGGAGGGGGGGCAATTGTGTCAACATTTAATGAAGCCAATTCAATTCTTGAAAGAGCGTCAGGAACAATATTGTCCGCGCCTTTACGGTGTACAACATCAAAATTGAATTGAGACAAACGGGAGGCCCAACGAGCGAGTCTACCGGAGGGATTACTTAAAGAGATCAACCATTTCAAACTACTATGGTCTGTGACTACAGTAAATTTGCTACCGTCTATGTAACCGCGGAAATGGTGAACAGAATCCAATACAGCCAATAACTCCTTTTCGGTAATTCCGTAGTTTTTCTCGTGTTTATTTAATGTACGGGAAAAATACGCTACAGGGTGTTCGCCATCTGGGAATTCTTGAGTTAGGACTCCACCGATTCCTACGTTGGAGGCATCCGTGTGGAGGGTAAAAGAGAGTGCAAAATCCGGGCAATTCAGAACGGGGCTTTTTGAAGGGCATTTTTTAAAGTTGTAAACGCTTCTTCAGTTTCAGCAGACCATCGGAAGTTGCTGACACCTTTACGGGTGCCGGTAATTTTATTTAAGGGGGCTGCAATTGTGGAAAAGTCTTTGATGAATCTTCTGTAGTAACCTGCAAGTCCAAGGAAACCTTTGACTTCCTTCGCGTTTTTGGGTCGGGGAAAATTTGCCATGGCTTCCACCTTAGTGGGGTCTGTTCTTAGACCTTTTTCGTCGACAATGAATCCCAAATAACGTAAACGGGACTTACAGAATTCAGACTTCTTCAAGTTGATGGTTAAACCAGCGAACTTGAGTTGTTGAAAAACCTTTTCCAACATTAATAAGTGTTTTTCAAAGGTGTCGCTGACGATAATGAGGTCGTCAAGGTAACAAAACAGGCTGTTATCGACTTCAGGACCGAAGAGCTTGTCCATCAGTCTTTGTAATTCGGCGGGGCTGTTCTTTAGACCAAAGGGTAATCTTTTAAAATGGAACATTCCCCTACCAGGTACAACGAAAGCAGTTTTTTCACACGATTCTGCGTCCAAAGGTATTTGCCAAAAAGCTTTGCTTAGATCAACAGAGGAGATGAACTTGGCGTTGCGCAGTTGGTCTAAGGTCGCGTGGACGTAAGGTAAGGGGTATGCGTCAGCTTCCGTACAAGAATTTAAACGTCTACTGTCAAGACAGAAACGTGCGGAGCCATCTTTTTTTTAGAAACCAAAAGAGTTGGGTTGGTCCATGCACTTCTGCTGGGAACCACCACACCCATTTTTAACATTTCATCAAGTTCTTTTTCCAAAAGTTTAAGCTTTTGGGGGGCTAAGTTGTAATAACGTTGCTTTATGGGTGGGCCATTGGTTTTAATGTGGTGTTCTACCAAATTTGTCAAACCCAATCCACATTTTTCGAAAGATATTGATTCGAATTTATTGACCATTTCCTTTAGTTGGAGAGCTTGGTCCGTGCTTAAATTTTCGTGAGGTATTATTGTGCGGATCTCACTAATTTGAGCAGCAGTGGAGGTTTCGCCAAGAGTATTAAATACTTGGGGGGCAACGTTAAAAGCCTTCCAGAAGTCAACGCCAAGTATGAAATTCTGGGATATAGAGGGCACTATTAGAAAATTGATTGTAATTATTTTATTGTTACAATTAATTGGCAGTGCAAGGGTACCGATGACCGGCTGGGAAACATTATCCGCAGTCGTCAGGTGTGTTGTTTGTGGCGAAATTTTAAAATCACTGTTAACAAAAGGCAGGTGAGCATTGTTGCCAAGACAGCTGACAGATGCACCGCTATCAAGTAATCCGGAAAAGGGCACATTGTTAACAGAGAAAAGAGCATAGGGTCTCCCATCTTTAGCTTGTTTGCAACAAACCGAGGAAACATTTAAGGTCTGGTTAAAATACTTAATGTGTGATAACCAATCAGTCCATTCTTTAGACCTTGGTTCAGAATGGGTACCTGAGAGGTTATTATTTAGTTTTTTGGCCTCTTCATGTAGAAATTTGGTGGGGGCTTGGAGAAATCCACCTGAGGTCTGACATCGCTTGGGTTTTGTAACCTTTCTGCATTGTGCCTTGATTTCTTGAAAATGTTACGCAGTTCGTCGCGTGGAGGAGAGCGGTCCCTAGAGTGATGTCTCTTGGAGGTTCGGGGCTCCTTGGATTCCAGAAGTCTTGCTTGCTTGAAACAAGTAGCGGCCAGGTGGCCTACTTTTTTGCAAAAGGAGCACACTTTTTTGTTGTCGAATTCTGGCTTTAAACCAGACGAACGGCTTGGCACAACCACATTATTCGACACATTCTTTATGTTTTTCCTATCCTGGTACGATTCCAGGAGGAGGCAGACTTCGTTTAGCTGGGCCAGGGATGCAATTTTCTGTGAGGTGATGATGTTCTCGTATTTGCTTAAAAGGCCATCAGTTATGACTGGTAATAGTTCAGCTTCCGGAACAGGATGTGAAAGCTTGATGTTGATGGATTCAGCCCTTTCTATGAATGTAGCCACAGGTTCATCTACTAGTTGTTTAATAGATAGTAGAGATAGTTTGATCCGGTGCTGGGCCTCCTTTTTTCCAAAGCTAGAGATTAGGGCAGCTCTGAGATTATTCCAATCTTTGCATTTAGTCTTTTGGATGCGGTGCCACGGAATTAATTCTGGGGAGATGAGTTCTATAAAGTTTCTCCGTAGAATCTCGAATGGGATATTTTTGATTGTAGCCGTTTCTTCAATACGGTCAATGAAATCCAGCACATCGGAGACGCCATTATATTTGACTTTCCAAGAGGATAAATCGTAAGTTTTATCTTGTGTCAAGATGGGTGCGACGTCCTGTTTTATCATTACATGCGGCGTAGGTTCTTTGTCAAGATTATCCAAAACTTGCGTAGCCGAACATGAATTATTTTCGTTGGAGGGGGCGAGATTTATTCTCCTAATGTACTTTTTGTTGAATAAAAGTGCATATGCCTTCAATGTAGATTTAGATTTGCTTGATGGCGAGAGTCCTCTATCCCTTAAAGCAGCTTGTAAGTGGGCTTTGGATAAACTATGCACATTGGGAATGGTACCCAAGTTGGATGATGTAATAGCTTGCTTGTCTTCCATTGCGAGTTTCCTGGGTGGTGGGGAGAAGAAAAAAAATTGGCCAGGGGTTTCCTTTAGAAAGCGCAAAAATTAATTTTTGTGAGGCACTTTTCACTTGGTGATCACTGTTGGCACTTCCAAATGTGTTTTGTATACATGACACCAGAATTCTTGTCAAAGAGAGGCAGACGAGAAAAAATTTTGCGTGGAAAGACCTTAGTGGTAAAGGTTTTTGTATTTCACTGATCACTTTTGAGAAAACTGTGAAATTCACAAGTATTTATTTATTTTAGAAAAATTTTTCCAGGACTGACCTTTAGAAAACAGGTTTTTTATTTTTACAAAACACTTTGCACTGAGAAAGGCACTAAAGTTCACAAAAGGCACATTTCTGACAAATAAAGGACAAACTTCCGGATGAAAATGACTGAATATGGGGTTTATTGCATCCAACCATATTAAAATTATTTTATTTATTCATGGAATCAGTCATTGGCTTTATTATTATTCCACTTTTCACTTATGTAAGGAAAAAACACAATTCACTTTCACTTATGCTGAAAAAAAACAGTACCTATAATGTACAATGGGGAAAGAAAGTCATTATTTTGTCCATTTGGAGAAACATTAAATTGTACTAATTTGACAGACACAAGTGGGCCAATTGGTATATTGTGCAGAAATAATAAAAATACGTAAGTCCGAAATTTTCATTAAGGAATTCGCAAAATAACTGGGGTTCCAGAATCAAATTCATAATGATGATTTCCGTTGGTAACCGGTTCAGTCATAAAAAACGGTTTGGATTTAAAACGCAGCCTAGCAACAGTCGGTCAGGCGGGAACAAGGCATTTGCGCGCAATCCGGACTATCGCGTGAAACAAAGGCCGTTGGATTTGGGCGCGAATAACTGTTGCTAACGCGCCCGCCGCTTGGTGACGCAATTCATATTCGCGGTCAAAAGCTGGCGTTTCGGGTACTCAAAATGGCCGTTTCAAATGCGATTTAATTCATAATTTCAATCAGATCTGTTATGGATCTGATTTACATATTGGTTTCTGTGGTTTTTTCACAGGATTCACTGTAGAATAACAAGGCATAATTAATGTTTACAAAATAGTTGTTGTGCGGGAAGGATTTTGACAGAGGAAGGTCCCGCAAAGTGACCGGGGTAGAGAAAAAAAAAAATTCCAGGCTTCACGTTGATGCGCCAATTGTTAGGGTACCCCGATGCCGGCTTCTAAACCAACATCAGCACACCAACACGTCCCTGGCTAGCTCTCAGCGGGACATGGGTACTCTCTATTCAGGGGAGTGGGCAGCTCAAGGCTAGGGAACTTCTCTCCATCCTTCAGTGACCCACGGGATCCTCACCGGCCAACAATCCTCCCGCCGTAGCAGAATAATAACAATGTTAAATCATTTAGACATGTATTGTAAGCTCAAACACATACATAGGTTTCTACAGTACAATTCAATTACAAGAAATGCAAATTACACAAACCTAGCTAAAGTGTTTAACTCTCTCTGAATGTCTCTCAAAACGAAACTCTCCGAGTCGGGATTTCCACGGGGCCCTATATTTCACTGAATTACGGACAACATTTAAAGAGGAAGTCAAGATACAGCTTACATGTAGGTAGGCAGGAACCTCGTCTCATGTGGCAGCTTCATCAGGCACTTATCATAGTCTAAATAGACCGAACTATGGTGCGGCAAAAGGCCAATTATACACAAAGGTACTTTAATAATACATCGCGGCCGTTGAATCGGTCCGCCGGCTTAAAGTGCGCCACTAGCGTGTCCGTTCGCCAAGGCACTCAGATTGCTTCTGTGGAGGCGAGCAACCGATTGCCGGCCGCCGCGTCGCCGGGCAAGCGGGGCGGTGAGGAGAGGCAGGATACGGCGCGGGGAGGCGGCGGCTGAGCCGTGAGGACAGCTGCGTTCTCGAAACTACTCGCTTCAAGGGCGTATCGTAACACTAGATAAAAGAACAATCTTTCGAAATCAATCTATAATTTTTTGTGGAAAAGAGTCAATGCGTCTAAACACTGATTTAAAAATGACATATTTCTGGTTTTCGTTGGTTATACGCTCTTACATAAGTATAACTTAAAAATATTTTTTTTGCTTTCCTTCCCAGGAACTGAAGTCAACCACGCTCCCAACTGAGCCAAACCCGAATAGATAATATCGACATTGATTTCGTAGGTATATTAAGAGAAACACTCTTGCCGATAAATCTGATTTTTTTTTTGCAATAGCTCAACACAGGAGGCCCCGAGTCAAACGGTTTCCCTCTGGGCCTATGTCATCTTTGGGATGCTGTGTGGAGGGTCTTTTTGTTGAAAGGAAAGTGAGAGAGTTCTGGGAAGGAAAATGTTGTGATGGGTGGGTAGAAATCTGGGAGTCAGTGTGTCCAGGAGTGACGGACGTAAGAATCCATTCCTCCCACTGCGGTGCAAGGCGATGGATCGAGAGAGTCCGGCTGGAGATATCAAAAGGTCTTCCTCGACCAGTCTCACACGATCCGACCCGCTACGCAGTAGGTGGGCAATTGCATCAAAAGACCTAGACAAAACTCACTCCATAAAACCGGGCACCCCTGTTAAGTCACCAAAGGTGGCGAACCACATGGGGTGACCTATGGCACAAAGTAAATGGTTATAAGTAAATGATTCCTCCCAAATGACGCCTCCCGAAATGTGTAGGTAATATAATATTAATACAATAATCGTGGAATAATAGGTATTTTACCAAACTGTTGTTGTCATTGTCGACCCCGAATTTTGAGTGAATGAGACAACTGCACCTCAGGCTGATAATCTATCTATCTTCTTCTTCTATCTACATGTATCTATATAAATAGAAATGAATCGCCGAAATGTATGTACGCGCATAACTTCCGAACGACTGCACCGTGAAAACTGAATGTACCGGGACTGAATGTGTGGAATGCGGGAGGGGGGAGGGCGGAGGGGGGAAAAGGGGGAGTAGAGTGGGGAGAGGGAAGGTGGAGGAGGTGGAGTGGGAAGGCGGGAGAGGAAGGGGAGGCGGAAGCGGAGCGGGACGAATGGGAAAGGGCACGCAGGGAGAAACAATTTATTTAGTAAATGGCATAGAACCAGCTAGTATCTAAATAAAATCGTAAAAATCAAGGTTTTGTATTACCTATTTTTCTCCTCCAAAAGTGGATTGACGAAATTTTTTTATCAACTGTATTAAAAGCAAATATTCGACGCCTGTCCGTTTTCCCTTTGTTTAAAATAAATTGTCTTATTTGTATAATGAACGTCTGTTGATGGCGTTCAAACTTGACAATTTCAACATTTTTTAAACTCCTATAAGAAATAACTTATCAAAAAAAGCAAATCGTACCGACACGTTATAGTGGTATACATCTTTATTACTAGCTGACCCGTCGAACTTCGTACCGCCTCAGAATAAATAACTATTGTTTTAACTTATTAGCTAAATAAAAAAATGTAGGTGTGCAGACATACGTTCACCGTTTGTCTCATTTTCGATTGTTGATATTTAGTGTGTAAGAAAGAGGGGCATTATTATACATATGTTTAAGAACAAACGCAAAACAATCAGCGCATTGACATTTAGCGTTTTTGAATATTTGGAATTTACTCACTATTCAGTATCAATACATAGTATAAAATGAAGTTGCTAAAGATGTTTGTGCGCTTAGATCTTTTCAACTACGCAAAGGATTTTTTTGCGGTTTTCACTAATAGATAGAGTGATTCAAGAGGAAGGTTTATATATATAATACATGCTTATTATAGTAGAGAAAAGCCGAGAAATTCAAATATTCAATTCAGGGAGAGGGCAGCGGGCAGCGGGCAGCTGGCAAGCTAGAGGTGTGGATTTTATAAAGGTTGGGTAATGGCGTTGTGTTTCGTTAGCCACAGCAACGTGCGGCTGGGTGGTGTGCTAGTTATATTATATTATTATATCACAATATTGCTGCAGCTCTTTCAAAAGATGAGATTTCGTTCCATACAAAATGTATAAGGATAACAATTTTTTCATATTTTTTTTGTGAATGTTTTAATAGCTATTCTGCTATTCGGGGCGGGGACAAATCTGACAAATCAATGATCATACAAATCGGTCAAGCCTTTCTTGAGTTATAAATGGTGTAACTAACCCGACTTTGTTTTATATGTTAGGATATTAAAAAATATTTGCACTAGTGTCACAATCCGAATAAATGAAATTGGGGAATATATTTGTATGGCCAAACCGCGCCCTGTTTCCTCTTTGTAATGTCAATGTATTTCAGAGAAATGGTATATGTCGCATGTGTGTGAATGTGATTGCCACCAAAAGTTGATAGAATGCATCATCATCGACAACGAGTCTATCTGTCGAGTTTCAACTCTATCGGATGTCAGAAAGTGGGTTAATTTCCACTTCCAAGATACCGCTTCATTCAAATTTTATTTAAAAGTTATCACAAAATCGACCCCAAAAAATGTTGAATCACCATTTAGCTTCTTGTGCTAGTAGTTTACGTACACCCTGTACATATTACGATATCAGAATTGCGGTTTTGACCTTGAATTTTGCGCAAGTAATTATTTTAATATATCCGTCAAACTGAAAAAATATAATGATATACAACCGTCTTTTGATAACCTTACGAAGTAGGTACCAACAGAATATTTTTGCCTGAGCTCAGCCAAGTATCGCTTTTTCCCGTTTCATCGAGTTTCAAATGAAAACGGTGCTAAAGAATATTATTAAAATAACATCAGTCCCTCCGTGGGCAAAATACACAACGATGGATTGTCAATATTTAAATTGCAATTATGTCAGTGTCATTGAAAGCAGTCATGTCTTTGTTAGGTTTAAAAATAACCATTAACGCATACAGCAATCAATACGTTCGTTCTTCTAAAGCTATAATCATCTTCAAAAGATCATTGCTTGTTTAGTGATGACTTAAGCCACCGCTACCCGAATTTCTACTGATTTCTTTCATATCTCCCTTAAACATTTAAAGTTTTCAAGCTCTTAAAAAAAAATGTTATTTTTGAAGATAATATCTAGACGCGTTCCGCGCCGAAACGCAGATTATATAAAATTCCCTCGATAGAAAAAAAATCGCAAAGTATGCTCCGAAAATTATTATAAACACGTTTGTTTCAGTTATTTTACAAGTTATAGTTGTGTAAAAATTCACAATGTTTCTTTAAATGATGCTTAAGACGCCTTCCACGAGATTTTAGCTCTATTTTAAACGAGTTGTGTTTTATTAAACATTTTTGGCAATTTTCGCACCGATTTTATCGCTTTAAATATTAGCGCGCTCCTCTAACATTCGTAATTACATATCTTTCCATCTTCTTCTTTTTGAGTGCGGATGCGGCGCCTTAATGAATTAAAAAATAACGATTAGATTATGATATTTTTGTCGGAATTTGAAACAATGTGCAGTCAAATTATTATATGAACTAAGTAGGGATGCTACGCAACATCGGTTGCCGATTGCGTCAAATCTGACAGTTGAATCGTTTATACGGGAGAAAAAATTATCAGAAAAAAAGTACCGAACCGCCAGTACTTCGGAATTTTTGTCTTACCGAACACCGAACACGGTGCTAAAATACCGAACGGTTCGGTAGAATACCGAACACCTGGCAACCCTGGCGGGGAGAGAGCATTGAAAGCTCTGCGCGACCGAAGAATCAATCATAACTTCGCAACAGAAATGTTTACATGAGCTGTTCGTGCGTCGTCGTGTAGATCTCGAGGTGCTCTAGAAAGTAAAGCTTAGCAAAAAACCAAAAATCATGTCCAGTGACGAACGAAAGACGCTTTCATGCAAAAAAAATAACGGCAGCATCGAGGATACTGCACCTTTTTATCCTGCGACAAAATATCCGCTACAAAATATCCCCGACAAAATATCCTACGGACAAAACATCCTCCAACAAAATATCTACTAAAACCTAACCTAACCTAACTTTACAGGACGTCCGTATTATTTTTGTCCCATTTTACTATTTTTGTACAATAATTTACAGGATGTCTGTATTATTTTTACCCCATTTTATTATTTTTAACAATAATTTATTATCTTTACAGGACTTCTGTATTATTTTTGATCCATTTTGCTATATTTTTACCCATAATTTATTGTCTTTGCAGGATGTCTGTATTATTTTTGTTCCATTTTACTATTTTTTAACAATAATTTATTGTCTTTACAGGATGTCTGTATTATTTTTGTCCCATTTTTTGTTAGATTGGGTTAGTTTTGGTGAGGTAAGGTTAAATAAGGTTTAAGTAGATATTTTGTTGGGGGATGTTTTGTCCGTAGGATATTTTGTCGGGGATATTTTGTCGGGGATATTTTGGAACCAGTGTAGAGATTTTTCCCGATTACTGGCGACATTGCTATCATCAGTCGTTATTTACACGTCTGTGTTGAAGTACTACTTGATTTAGAGATAATATTAATGTTGAAACGTTTACAGATAAGCGCACTTGATGTGAACTATCACTGAACTGTGTTTTGTAAAATCATTGTTTTTTTTATTATTATTATTATTAATAATAATAATAATAGCCTTTATTCAGACAGTAAATTACATTACATTATTTTTAATATTTATAACACTTATCCTTTGATTAATCAAAGCACTTATCATGCATCGACTCCCTGTCTGTATGTCACTAGTTGACAAAGGCCTCCTCCAACTGTCGCCATTTCTCTCTATCATTAGCTACTCTTGTCCATATACCACCTGCTATGGCTTTGATGTCGTCAACCCACCGTCTAAATGGTCTACCTCGTTTTCTCTTCTTGTCATTTGTGAACCAATTCATTACTAATTTTGACCATTTTTCAATTCCTCTGATTGTGTGGCCAGACCACTTCCACTTTAGCTTTTTATTGTTTTTATGACATCTTTTGTTCTTGTTTGCTCTTAATGCATTCAATTTTTATTCTATCGGACAGTCTTTTCCCTATCATACTTCTTTCCATGGAGTTTTGGCAAGTTTCGAGTTTCTTATTATGAATTTTTGTGAGTGCCCAAGTTTGACAACCATAAGTAAGTACAGGAAGTATACAGGTATCAAAAAGTTTCCGTTTGATAGTTATCCTAGTTTCACTGTTTTTATTATTAGATTAGATAAAATAACATGTTACATGGTTCATTCCATTCCGCTAAACTATATGAAATATGCACACTTTTCAAACAACTCGCGCGCCACCTATGGTATTTTAAGCTTATATTTAATTATCGCTGCCCCGGGAACCATTTAGGGGTCGTCCATTAATCACGTGATGTTTTTTAGCAACTTCTTAACCCACCCCTCCCACTGGTGATAGCAGGGGTATCCGGGTTCATGGAGTGAGATTTGTCCGGGTCTTTGGGCGGATGGATCGGGAGAGAATGGTTGAGGGAGTCCCTATGACTTCTCCAGCCGTACTCTCTCGGAACATCGCCTCGTACCGCACTGGGAGGGATGGATTCATATGTTCGTTACTCCTGGAACAAATTCCTACACATCCTTAATACCCTTTTCCTTCCCAGAACTTCCTCTCCTTCCTTTCCTAAGAATACCCTCCGCACAGCAACCCCAAAGATTACATAGGCCCTGAGGGGAATTCTTTACGTCAGGGCCTCCTGTGTGGATCTAATGTAAAAAAAACGCTACACATTTTTCAAACAACTCGCTCGCCACCAATGATAATTTTTTAAGGATATTTGATAACGTCAGCGATCACCAGTACATATATAGAAACTTTAGTTGGGGTGCACACAAAAATTCACAAAAGTTTCATCGCAATCGGATGAATAGCATAGGAAATAATTTTATAACGCTAGAGCTCACAATTATATAAGTATAGAAACCATAGCGGGTACGCGCACATCAAATCACCAAAGTTTCAAGGCAATCGGATGAATGGTTTAGTTAGACAAAAATAATGACAAAGGAAGAAACATTAATTTTTATATATTAAGATTTAATAATGTTGGCTTCGATGGGTGGCTTACCCGTATTGAGACCCCCATGTAATATATATGCGTTTTTGTGTGCTTAACCCCACGGGTAAATTTGTTCAGTTTACGGAACAACTCATATAGGTCGTTAGAAAACTTTGTATCTCCCTTTTTAGCATGGTTAAAAACAGGAAAATGGTTTTAGAAAGAGAAAACACCACGCTTTATATTAACATCTAAACGTTAACCGCAAAATAATTAAAATGTACACCTTTATAAATTCAAAGTTTCCGACCGCGATTTGAAAAAAAATTTGCGAATTTTTTATGAATTATTTTTACATAAAATGACGAAGTTGGCCACAGTAGTATTTAGTTCTTTGCAATCTATCAGGGATACCAACATAACAGTGACGTACCTAATGGCCGCTGACAGTCGCCGATCGGTTCGCGAAGTGAATTTTAATTTACGTAATTGAAAATTAAAATGCATAATTTTCCGCCGCCCGAAATGCAAAAAGTTTCCTTTTATAGTAATTAAGGCGAATCTAAAGTTTTTTTCTAAAAGTTATTCATAATAAGCGTGTCAGGCCCTATCAAAAAATTAACAAAAATTTGTGTATGTTTTTTTTTCGTTATTCGTATTTTATTTTTTAAAAAAACGGAAGATGAGCCATTTTTAAAACTTTTTTGTGTTTGTATTCATAATTTTAATATTTAAAAAATTATAAATTTTGAAAGCGTATTTCATCACCTTTCAAAAACAGTTTATTTTTATTTTAGGATGCATTCAGAAATATTACATTTATTTGTATTTTTTTGCAAAACGGAAATATTTTGAACTTAAGCACAAAATAAGTCCGAGGCCTGAGGGGTTAAACATTAAGTTATTTGTTCCCTAGATTACGGCACTATTTTAGCCGCAGCCATGTCCTACTAATAATATTATTTCCACACTTATCGCACTCCTCTACACACCCTCACATAATAATCTAACTACACATCTACTTACAGTGGCGTAGCGTGGGTGTCAGCCGCCCGGAGCGGAGGAAAATTTCGCCCCCCCCTTATTTAGCCACTGGAGCGATTTAGGTCGAAAAATGGACCACTTTTATTTTTCTGCGATTTATCACCATAGATATGCACCTTTCATTATCAAGTATACCACAGACAACATACAGACATCTAAAATATTCTATGTTGACTCGAATAAGTATCCCTCACGGGCCCCACGGCAGTTTCAAGTAAAAAATATGCAGGATTCGCACGTTTACGTTTTTTTTTTTATAAATCCAACAAATATGAGATAAACGGTAAAATACAGGTTAATTCATTGGTTATATAGATGTATAATAAGTTTTTATGTCTCCATGTTAAAATTCGAAGGTATATTTTGTTGATGTTGGCGAAAAATTAATAGAATGACCTTCTGGGAAATCTCAAGCAATCGTGATCGCTCCAGTGGCTAAGTACTTCAATTTAAGATGAAGCCTTACTAAATAATGCAAAATCATACAAAATCATTTTGTTTTGAAAATTCGATAGAAGTATTATAGATGCTTCAATTAAATACTGTGTGTGGAACACACCTTGGCCCTTAAAAATATCGGTATTTTTCGAGTCTTTTAATAAGCCTAGAAAAAATTTAAGTATAAGGTCTATAAAAAACATTTTCAAGTCCAAACTCTCCTATTTTTATACCCTTTTTCGGATATGATTTTATTGTTTAACGTGACAAATTCAGTTTCGTTTAAAATAATCGCAAAAAAAGATATTTACGCACGAACTTCCCAAATTAAAATAAAATATGCATTTTCGCGTTGTTATTTTACAATACGGCTAGTCGATGAATTTGGTTTTTCAAAGTGCATGCAGTGTGAACCCTATGCCGTTCACCGAAGAACTACTGACCACGCCACATTTATTTTCAGTCAGTCCTCCCCCTCCCCCGGCCGTAACGGGGAACAGACGTTAGGCTCCGCGTCGCTTGATTTCGTGAAATCAATTTTAAATTTCAACAAAAAACAATGCGTAAAAAAGGAGTTAATGTTTTTACCAGTTTTTACGTAGGTACCTAATCAACCCGTAATTTTTTTTTTCTCAAATACCCTTTCCAACCTTTTTAAAATCTTTTTCTCAAATATTTTCAAACTCCTCCCTCAAAGAGGCGTGAATTCCGATTTCGATTTCGATTTTTTCCTGGACTATTGGATCACCTTAAAAGACTAAAATACGAGTATATAGTAATTTTAATGTACGTATACGTACACCTATTTTACAAAAAAGTTCAATAATTTAACAATCATGTCACGTACTTACGAACACTAACATCACAGTTCGGAAATTGCATACCAACTTATATACGATTAAGTTAATGTGAAATGGAATACTGACATACAATCCATCGATGAAAGAAACTTTTTGAGTATTGTTAAAGTATCACTCACGGACTTCGCTGAAGTCATTCTCGCTGAATATTAGTCATAAACAATCCAAGCACAGAACAGGGAATTCATGTAAGTACATACGGTGTTGCCAGTCGCTGCAATGAGCCAGATATCATTACTATACATTCATTTAAAAAAAGGGGATTCTCCGATTTCGTCACAGAATAAGCAATGAAAAATTCTGTGCTCATTTCAATCGGTCCGAATCTTAGGAGCGACAAAAAAATGGAATGAGATGGTTCAAATTTTTACAAGATTTTATTATTATTTATTGTGAATTTTCGCTTCTCACTAGGCTACGCAACTGCCTACTTGTATTGTACTTACTCATATCTTTCAATGTTTATTTGGATATTATTCTCTTATCATCACACTTCAGAACAACTCACTTATAATTAAAATGTATAGGTACATGTGAAAGCCTTCAGCGTGTTAATAATTAAATAACGAGAAACCACAATATAGAAAATACATATAGAAGAATAATATTTCAAGTGACTACAATACAAAGGCATAAAATTCATAATTACCCCCTTCCAAAGCATAATTACTTACTTTTCATTAAATTACTTTTTCATCAATTTTACATAAAAACGTATTCAATAATGCTTAATATATTATACTTTCAAAATGGATTCTAACAAAACGGCAATAACATTTTATTATCAAAATGTACGTGGTTTAAAAAGTAAATTAAATGATTTATATTGCGAAGTGCTCAGTTGCAATTATGATTTAATTTGTCTAACTGAAACATGGCTAGATTCCACAATCTATGACCATGAATTAGTAGATGATCGTTATAATATATATAGACGCGATAGGGACATATCGAGTTCTCTCAAAAAATCAGGCGGTGGTGTTCTAATAGCCATCAAGAAAGAAATGACATCTTTTTTAGTCTCAGCACATAACTCAAAATCTGCAGAAGATTTATGGATTAAATTTAAATTACATGAAATGTCCAGGCAAACCATCAACTTATGTTTGGCGTATTTGCCTCCAGATATACCAATCGAAAATCTCACAGATTTTTTTGAAAAGTGTCAAACGACATATAATAACTTACCATCAGAGGATATAACAATAATAATGGGTGATTTTAATGTGCCATCTTTTCAATACTCACCAAATGCCAATGTAACTCTTACCAGACCAGTCTTTCATAATAGCCAAAAATCAATATCTCTACTGGACTTCCAAAATTTGACTGGACTTAATCAATTCAATCACGTCTCTAATAATATAGATCGAATTTTAGATTTAGTTTTTTTCCAACCATAACCTCAACATTCAAATTGCTTCACATGTGTTATCCAAAATTGACTCCTATCATCCTCCCATTGAATTCGATCTTTTAATTTCCAAATGCAGACCCCTACCTACCAATCCAGATCACATCAAATATAACTTCAAAAAAACGGATTACATTAAATGCAATGAAATGTTATCACTCAATAATTGGGACGATCTTGACACCCTGGATTGTAATGACTCTGTACTACATTTTTATAACTTGTTATGGCTATCAATTGAAAAACACACTCCACGCTTAAGAATCAGGAATAATAAGTTTCCAATTTGGTTCAGCAGTGCTTTGATCCACCAACTCAGAGAAAAAGAAAAGTTTAGAAAGAAATGGAAAAAATACAAAAATCAATGTGACTATGAGAGTTTTTCCATCTTGAGAGCTCGAGTAAAAGTATCTATACGTACCTGCCTTAAAACCCATGTAGATTCAATAGAAAATTCTCTCCCTGACAGTATCAAAAATCTCTCAACCCTCATTAATTCGAAAAGAATTTCTAATTCTCTCCCCAAAATCATGTATCTCCACGACAAATCAGCAACAAATGGTGAAGATACATGTGAACTCTTATCTACTTACTTCTCTTCTGTTTTTAGCTCACCATCTAATTCTAAAAGTGACTCTAAACTTCCTTCCCAACTCTATAATTATCCATTGTCTCATATCAAAATAACTCTAGATGAGGTCAAAGCGAAATTGAATACTCTCGATATCAATAAGGGTTCCGGCCCAGATGGAATTCCTCCACTATTTATTCGAAATTGTGCAGACCAACTTGCAGTACCAGTACACAAAATATTCTTCAAAAGTCTGAAGTGTGGGGTATTTCCTGATTTGTGGAAGGTTGCCCACGTCATTCCGATCCACAAATCTGGCAGTAAAAATGATGTAACTAACTACCGCCCTATCAGCCTTTTATCTTGTTTTGGAAAAATATTCGAGTCCATTGTATATAAAACCATTTTTAACCATGTATCACATATACTTAGTCCTTTCCAACATGGCTTTGTTGCTAAAAGATCCACAAATACTAATTTGCTTGAGTACATGGACTTTCTGTGTAAATCTATGAATAATAAAACGCAAGTAGATGCCGTGTACACTGATTTCAGCAAGGCCTTCGACAAAGTTAGTCACCGTATCTTAATGTATAAACTGGATCAAATTGGCATTCACGGAAATCTGCTTCGTTGGTTAGAATCATATTTATCACATAGAAGTCAATTAGTTACTGTTAACGGTTTTAACTCTTCACCAATATTAGTTACGTCAGGCGTACCACAAGGATCTCACCTTGGACCCTTGCTTTTCTTAATATTTATTAACGACCTTACATATAAACTCCGCTGTAATTTTTCTCTATATGCTGACGACCTAAAATTATATAAAGCAATTAAATATATTGAAGATTGTGAACTTTTACAACAAGACCTTAACACAATATCTGCCTGGTGTGTTGACAATGAAATGGAACTGAATATAGCTAAGTGCAAAGTTATTAATTTCACCAAGAACACCAACAAAACTCTGTATTCATATAGCATATGTGGTCACAATCTAGAAACAGTTGAATCAATAAAAGATTTAGGAATTATATTCGATAACAAACTAACGTTCAACCAACACATTGAATACATTGTGAGTAAATCAAATAAATTACTCGGTTTTATTGTAAGATCAACCAAACTGTTCAAGAATTCTAATAGCTTAATAATTCTATTTAATTCCTTAATCCGTAGTGTTCTGGAGTACGGGTCATCAGTTTGGAATCCACATTATATTACACAGATATCTAGACTCGAATCAGTCCAAAGAAAATTCACACGGATTTTGTCTTATCGATCAGGTGTCTACCATCTTTTAGACGGGTACGAACAAAGACTTACACATTTCAAATTAGAGAGTCTAGTTAAAAGACGAAACATAAATGACCTTTTAATGCTTTATAAAATTGTGAATAATCGTGTAGACAGTAATTTAGTCAATCAAATCAAGTTATACGCCAGGCCCAAATCTACCAGAAACCTTAACATATTTTGGACCGAAATTTCTTCCAATAATACTGGATATTTTAATCCTATATCTAGAATGTCTCGATCATACAACGATCTTGTTAAAATACACACCATCATAGATATTTTTGTAAATAATATAACTAGCTTTAAAAAATATCTCCATGATTTGTGCAACTAAAAAAAAAAAAAAAAAAAAAAAAAAAAAAAAAAAAAAATAAATAAATAAATAAATGCTTTTGTTCCATTACTTTTCAATAATTATTTCATAAATATTTCACATTGTTTTTCTTGTGATTGCTTCAGTGAATAATCTTGTTAATAGTGCACCTAAAAAAAAAAAAAAAAAAAAGGATTTTGTTTCATTACTTCTCAATAATCTCTTCATAAATATTTCATATTTTTATTGCAAGTTTTGTATTTTAGTTTTCAATATTTTGTATTTTAGTTTTCATATTTTGTATTTTAGTTTTTAAGTTATCTATAAATAATACTTACATTGTTTTTCATGTTGCTTCTGTGAATATGCAAATGTTATTACTGCAGACACATTAGTCTAGGGATATTTATATTTTATTAGAATTTATTTTATATTACATGCAAAAATGTTTTGTAAATATCCTGTTTGTGTCTCAAATAAATAAAAAAAAAAAAAAAAAAAATACATAGAGAGATATAACACAGGCAATGCACTCAAAGGAACAAAACATACATAAACACACTCATAGGCATCTTTATACATAATATTTAATGCATACAACCAGTGGATATTTATGTGTAGGAACTTCGAAACAATCTTATTTACATATTAAGGCGCCGTATACTCACTCAAAAAGAAGAAGATGGAGATATATGTAATTATGAATGTTGGAGAGAGTGCGCTAATATTTAAAATGATAAAATTGAAGCGAAAATTGTGAAAATGTTTAATAAAACACGACTCGTTTAAAGTAGAGCAAAACTCTTGTAAGAAAAATCTAAAAGAGCATTTAAAGAAACATCATGAATTTTTTCACCATAATTTCGGGAGCATACTTTGCGATTTTTCGATCGAGGGAATTTCATTTAATTTGCGCTTCGGCGTGGGACACGTCTAGATATTATCTTCAAAAATTTATATTTTTTTAAGAGCTTAATGGGAGATTTGTAAGAAATCGGTAGAAATTCAGGTAGCGGCGGCTTAAATTAAAGTCCCCCGCCGCGTCTGTCTGTAATAAACTCAAAAACTACTGAACAGATTTTCATGCGGTTTTCACCAATAGTTAGAGTGATTCATGAGGAAGGTTTAGGTATATACATAATTTGTCAAGGTTTTGTTTCAATTGGTTGAAATGGAGAATGTCTGTATGTGGTGGACAAGCGGGCTGGCAAGCGGGCGGTGTGGATTTGATTTGTATGAAAATCTACAGTTTTATGCCGAGGTTGATGAAATGTTGCACATGTGACCTCAAAACAAGAGGAAGGTCACTGTCTACATTTGTTTTCGAAAATTTTGTGTAAAGCCCGGGCACCGCCAGGGACTTAGCTAGTGTAATAATAAATAAGATATAATGAAATAATCAAATTTTTTAAAGAACCCCGACACATTATACAGCCACCTATTATACAGTCACCTATTATACAGCCACCTATTATACAGCCACCTATTATACAGCCACCTATTATACAGCCACCTATTATACAGTCACCTAAAATACAGCCACCTATTATACAGTCATCTATTATACAGCCACCTATTATACAGCCACCGGCCACCTATTATACGGCCACCTAATATACAGCCACCTATTATAGGGCCACCTTTTATACAGCCACCTAATATACAGCCACCTATTACACAGCCACCTAATATACAGCCACCTATTATACGGCCACCTATTATACAGCCACCTATTATACGGCCACCTATTATACAGCCACCTTCCAGTTCCAGCATCAGGTCCTCATCATCAGGAGAAATGAACAGTACTAGTTCATACGAATCTAATGAACCCAAACTTGATGTGTTTACGAATAGGCAATCCAGGGTTTCGTCTCCTACCTTCGAACTCCATCACCAGAGTATTTCAGTAGTTCCAGCATACATTTCTTTTTCAAATAAGAGGTCACTCATATGTTCGAAATTAAAGTAAATACACTTAATATCCATTAAGCGTCTAACCACTGGAGCGATTTTGGTCGAAAATGGACAACTTTTATTTTTCTGCGATTGATAGCGGTCCAAAAATGGACCACATTTTCCTTCCAGTCGCAAAACATTTTTTGTAACTATTAAAAACATTTCCTTGGCCAGCCATTTATTTTAAAACAAAGCTATTAAAATGCTTTATCTATTATGACCATAGAGATCGCAAATTCGAACTTCGTCGACCATTTAGAACGATGTTAAAAATTAATTTTAAAAATATTTTTCCTGTCGAATTTTTGATCAGGTGTTTACGGTTAAAATTAATTCCTTTTTCCATAGATATGCACCTTTAATTATCAAGTATACTACAGACAACATACAGAAATCTAAAATATTTTACGTTGACTTGAATAAGTATCCCTCACGACAGTTTCAAGTAAAAAACACGCAGGATTCGCGCGATTATATACTTTACGATTTTTAAATATTTTTAATAAATCCGAGATAACAAATATGAGATAAATGGTAAAATATGGGTTAATTTATTGGCTATATAGCACTATAATAAGTTTTTATGTCTCCATGTTAAAATTCCTTGATGACCTTGAAACGCCTGAAAAGGTTTTCACGAATTGTAGCTAAGAACAATCTCGATCACGTCAGCTTTCAAACAAACAAAAAAAACGCATCGTAATCGGTCAATTCGTTTAGGAGGTACGAGGCCACGGATAGACACACAGAAAGTCAAACTTATAACACCGCTCCTTGCGTCGGGGGTTAAAAATGATTATGTTTGTAATACTTTAGTTAGCAACAGCACTTTATTTATATTAGTTTACGTGTCTAATCATTAAAAGGCACTTAAATAAATCCATTAAAACTTGTATCAGAATGATGACATTGCAATAATGTTGAACTAACGATAAGCGTTACATAATGAATGATATGGCCTTAGTGAAGGAAAACATTTACAATTTGAGAGGCGGGTGTTGGTACCACCTCCCCGGACACCATTTATTGGATAACCAACACCTCTGCCATAAGTCCCCCATAGTAGTTTGATACTTTTAGAGACTAAACTTGGCAAGGGTGCCCGGGTTTATGGGGTGAGGTTTTTTTTTAAATTAGCTTCACACAAGAGGCCCTGAGGAAAATATTTTCTCTCAGGACCTGTGTAATCTTACGTGATGCTATGTTGAGGGTTGTTTTAAGGAAAGTAAGACGAGCAATTTCTGAGAAGGAAGTAGGAAGAGGGGTTGGTAGGAATCTGGGTGTCAATGTATTCCGTAAAAGAACAAATTAGGTTAAGAGGAAACCGGGCGAAGTTTTATCCATACAATTGCCTCTCTGGATTTTGACATTAGTAGATACAAATATTTTTTGAATATGAGATAGATGTCGACCACTGGTGTAGACACTTATAGAAGTTAGAACCCTTCAAAAATCGTTAAAATTGCCTGGTTCGAACCCCATCAACAGACGTTCAGTAAACAACTAAACGTCTTTTTTATTTCTACTTAAGTTTACGGTGCTCCAGATTTTATGTCCGGGTTGAATCTTTCCCAAATGAAAGACTAAACCCTTCCACACACTTTTCCACAAATGAATATCTAGTAAATTAACGCAATGTAAGTGCACTATATAAGAATAAAACAATACAAGAACAATACGTCAATCCACCAGAAACATAATGGGAAAATATTTCACCGACTCCAGATATTTTCATATCAGAGGGTTCGGCTCTGATGAAATCCTAACTGGTCCGATAAATCCTACTGATCCCTCAATATAAATATTTAAAAAATCTTTCGTAATCCTACATGTATTTAAAATGACCGACTTTTGCATTTTTATGTACAAATTTTTTGACAAATCTAATACGCCTAAATTTTGAATGAGAGAGCTAGGTATAATGCCAGTAGCCGAAATAACAAATGGTAATATTTTTATAGTCTGAGAATGCCAAATTCTTTTAATTTCATTTCCTAAATCTGTATATTTTCTTATTTTTTCAGAAACAGTTTTCTGAATATTACAAGAATTTGGAATAGCGACATCAATGATATAAGTTATTTTCTTAATTTTGTCATGTAAAACTATATCGGGTCTATTATGACTAATTGTTCTGTCTGTCAGAATAGTTTTATCATAATAAATTTTATAAAATTCATTTTCTAAAAATGAATTTGGTTCATATTCATAATATGGTACATTACGGCAGTCAATCAAGTTATGTTTAATTACCAAACTTTGGTGAATTATTTTTAAAACTTGATTGTGCCTAAATGTATACTCGGACGGCGCTAATACAGAACATCCCGATATAATATGTTCTATAGTTTCCGGAAAAGCCAAACATTTTCTACATAAATCATCAATTTGATTAATTTTAAGTTTTATTATTATTATTTCTATTTATTGTATTTTGTATTTTTATTTATTATCTTTTGTATTTTTAGTTACTTTTATTTTTATTTAAATTTTATGTAATGATAGATACTGCTACCCTGCTCAGAACAGATCTTGTCTAGTGAGTCGGGTAGCGCACATGATTTGTATATACCTACTATTGATGTTAATAAACGCCCGGATTACAAAAAAAAAAAAAAAATATATATATATATATATTTTTCAAAAAAGCAAAACGTACAGACATAAAGTATTTTCTTCTTAAGGCACCGAAACCGGGATCAAAAAGAAGAAGATGGAGAGATATTAAATTACGGATGTTAGAGGAACGCGCTAGTAGGTATTTAAAGCGACAAAATCAATGCGAAAATTGTGAAAATGTTTGATAAAACAAGACTCGTTTAAAATCGAGTAAAAATCTCGCGGTGGTTATTTTAAAACATTGTGAATTTTTTCATACATATAACTTGTAAAATAACTGAAACAAACGTGTTTATAATAATTTTAGGAGCATACTTTGCGATTTTTTTCTATCGAGGGAATTTTACATAATTTGCGTTTAGGCGCGGGGAATGTCTAGAGCAGTGATCCTTAACGGGGGCGTCCAAAGATATTCAAATACAAAGAGATATGCTATGATGTCTGCGCAACTGTCGCCGAACTACGGCCTAATGCGCGTAGTTTGCATATAAAAAGAATTTGTTCATTTTCTTGATTTTTTGAAGGTATGCATTATTATTGGTTAACAATACA
The DNA here is from genome assembly GCA_917563855.2 of Limnephilus lunatus. NCBI lineage: Eukaryota > Metazoa > Arthropoda > Insecta > Trichoptera > Limnephilidae > Limnephilus > Limnephilus lunatus. The sequence goes on along the minus strand of OU830595.1, from coordinate 22,633,039 downwards.
GTTTGAATACGGAAAGAATTTGTTCATTTAGTTTAGCGTTCGTTTGGTTTATTCGTTAATTATTCGTTCGTTTAGATTATTCGTTAATTGGTAAACAACACCGGCGACACCCAGAAGCGCAGTCCCACCTAGTAAAAACGGCGGATAGCACATCTCCTTATATTTCAATATCTTTGGGGGCGTCAGCGTCCCACTGGGGGCGTTTTTAAAATTTTTACGTTTAGGGGGCGCTGCAAAGTTCGAGTGGGCATTGTCTCAAAATAGAAAATAAGCTCATTCACGAGCTATGCACACTGACACATTGGCACACTTTCTTAAGGTGCAACAATTTGACAATTTCTCTTAAATACACATAAATACTCAATATTAATCTAATACTAATGTATTTTATATATACTTCCCCTCATTTTTTTTACTTGTAGTAAGAAATCCATCGCTGCGTAAATGGACGACATTTTTTAATTTCGTTTCGGGGGGGCTGGATAATGTTACTGCGGTAAAGGGGGGGATTCTTTCAATACGGTTAAGAAACACTGGTTTAGAGTCTAGATATTATCTTCAAGAATAACATATACATATTTTTAAGAGCTTTAAAACTTAACGTGTTTATGGCAGATATATAAGAAATCGGTAGAAATTCGGGTAAAAAAAGTATTAAAAATCGGTCCAGTTTTTGAAAAGAAAATGGGGAATACAAAACCTCGATTTTTATGATTTTATGTAGCTGTGGTGTAGTTTTCCCTTTTGCTCTGTATTCGGGAAAGTAAGAGTGACAATGACAGCAACAGTTAAAAGAGTCGCCGAGAAATTTAAATACCTAGTGTTCAAATTTCTCGGCGACTGGGTTTCCTCTGTTATATTTAAAATTTTACGCAATATATAGTTTAGATTTAAGATAGTAAATTTCTTCGTAAATAATAAAATAAAATATTTTTTGTTTAAAACCACGAGTTTTATTAATTTATAAACCGACCGGTTTCGCTTTACTCAAGCATCATCAGGGTACAAATTAATACTACAAATACATTAATAATTTGTAATTGTAACCCTGTAATTTGTAATTACTACAAATACAGTATTAATTTGTACCCTTATGATACTTGAGCAAAGCGAAACCGGTCGGTTCATAAATTAATAAAACTCGTGGTTTTAAACAAAAAAGTATTTTATTTTATTAAATGCTAGCTGGGTTACCCGGCTTCGCTCAGGACAACATTCAAGAGTGTTCTGGAATGTTCCACACTGATGTTCCCGATTCCCTATTCCCGAAAATTCCACGACATACTCTGCCACTCCTACCAGAATGTTCTAGAGCTCTATGGAACCTTCTAAAACTTTCCGGAAGATTGTTCTCGAAATTTCAAGAGGGTGAATCTTCCAACCTTATATCTTTAAAAGCATGCCCTTTAGGTAAAAACGGTTTCCCTTATTCCCTAGGGGGGATAGAGATCTACCACACCATATAACTCCCTTGATCGTACCGGGACTCGTTTTTGAGTTTTTACGGTCCGCACGTTTTTTTTACTTTCTTTTATAATATATAGCTGTTTCCCGGCATGCGTTCCAATGTCATATTCAAATAAATAAAATGTTACTCCTTGGATGTCCTTTCCCGTGTGTTCCCCTCCAGCGTTCCACTTCCACCTTCCCCGCCACCGCTCTCCCGCTCCCCCATCCTGCCAACCCCCTGGCACTTCATTTCTTGACTCTTCTCCTGCCCGGCCCGTAGCCGAATCTTTTTTCTAATACTAACATTTTTAAACTCGTGATATCTTTCTAATTAAATATCCGAATTGAAATATTAAAAAAGTTAAATAAAGGTATTGAAGCTGTCTTGAATATGAAGTAATTTATTTTGATAAGGATTTAAACCAAGATACAAATAAAGAGCCTTTTTAAGCGGCGACATTTTAATTAAATTTTTTAAATAAAAGAATACTTATTGTGGCATAACCATAATAGTTAGACATATGCTGTCACGACCTTTTTTGTAAATATGATGTGTTCTACAAAGTCGTAGTACATTACTTTATTCTATCATCAATAGTTTTCACAGCGCACGTGATGTAAAGAATATTTTAGGTATTTTTTTTACACCTTGGGTTGCATTATTGAAGTTTTAGTAAGGATGCCTATTTTTTTGAAAATATAATATAGCCTATATTACCCAGGGATAGTGTAGCTTCCCAGCAGAGAAAGAATTTTTCAAATCGGTTCCGTAGTTTCGGAGCCGATTCAATGCAAATAAACAAACAAACAAACAAACAAATCTTATCTCTTTATATAGTGTATAGTAGATAGAAGTAGAAGTAGATGTCAAACCACAAAGTGATTGCTTTCTACAATAATAAAGTTTCCTCTTGTTTGAACAAGAACCTAATTTTTGCCATAGGCCAAACCAAAAAACGCTTGCTACTTTATGGCGTAGTCTGACAGATCTTTACTCATTTTAACCCTTCGAATAATATGAAAATAATATTTGTAAACTTTTGCCTGTCATGGTTTGCACGCAAACATCTCAGTTCTTCCCATGCTTTAAAGTTCATTTTATTGGTTATTTTCACCCCTTTTGCAAAAACAAAAAATGTTCAAAAATTTAAATAAAATAATATTTCCAATGTGTTTATTAGGAATCAACATTTTTGATTCTATATGTTAAAATGTTGATATTGGAAAAATCAACATTTTAATATGTAAAATACACACCTACGAATATTCGACTTAAAAAGTACTCAAAATACAATAAACTTGAAATTTTCGATACATATTTCTTTTCTTAAGAAAATTTGTAATAAAACTGTCAATTCGTGCAATTTTATTATAAAATTAAATGTGTGCAAGGGCGGAGCATTTGTCATTCATTAGATTGCAATTAAATTCGGTAGAATCTTGCAATCACAGTAAAAAGTATATATAAAATAAAATGAAGATTATATCTATCGGTAGTTCTTTGTGGAAAGTATGATACACTGAAATATGAATTTAGAGCGAAACTTAAAACTCATCTTTTCATACGTAACCTTTTATAAATGTCATTTCATAAAAATCCTCCAGCCCTAAAGAATCCTAAATTCTTCAGTCTTTCAAAATAAATGTTACCTAACTCTACCTTTGCCACAAATATTCTCATAAATGTAATACTATCAGTGATGGGGGTAGCAAATGTAAAATCATGCAATATCCTGTGTTTTAAGAGCGTTTAACCAGCAAGCGGCCGAAAATCCACATTTCGTCGAAAGATGTTCTTACGATCGCACAGGGTGGTTCCAATGAGAAAGAATAATTACTCATCGTACCAGCTTTTTAAAATAATAACTCAATATCGATTTTATTTCATTCCAAATTTGCTTTAATTTATACCTACTAGTGTCCGACCGAAACTAGTTTTTACGGCTGAAACCGAAACCGAAACCGAAACCTCCATATAAGGTCATATTTTCGTGGAAAAAAAATTGTTAATCTTAATCAGTCAGCCTTTATTTTTAAATCAAATATCAATCATTTAGTCTCTGATATTTGAACTAAAAATAAACATAACATAGTTTTCACTCCTTATTTCAAATTACAAAATTATGAAGAAAACAAAATTACTTTTTTTAAACCTAATTTGTTTAAGTACTCTAAACAAAAAATACTCTTTCATCTTAAGAACAAAATATTTTCGTATAAAATTAAAACAAACACTTTGTATCTAACCACACAACCAAATAATTTCTTCTAAACTTTGGTCATATTGTATGGCACTCGTTTTAATGAACTATAATATAATTAAAATTGAAAAGTACCTACCTACCGATAATAACAAAATATTTTTAATGCAAATAATACTCTTTTTAATGAACTACAATAATATAATTAAAATTAAAAAGTGCCTACCTACCTACAAAAACAAAATATTTTTAATGCAAATAATACTTAATGTGTGAAACAAAGAAGTGTTTTCTCTCAAACCAAATGAATTTCATCTTAAGAACAAAATAATTTCTTCTAAACATTGGTCATATTGTATGACACTCTTTTTAATGAACTACAATATAATTAAAATTAAAAAGTACCTACCTACCTACAATAACAAAATAATATGTTTAATGCAAGTTGTACATGAAAATAAATAGAGTTTTCACACGAATCAAGTCCTGACAGGACTATGAGCGCGGACGCAGGAAAATGACCACGGACGTATATATAGCTTAGATAAGGGGGGGGTCCGCAAATTAAAAAAAAATATATAAGGTCATGTTTTCGTGAAAAAAATAGTCAGTCTTAATCAATCAGCCTTTATTTTTAAATATTATATATATAAATCATTCAGTCTCTGATATTTGAACTAAAAATAAACATAACATAATTATCGCTCCTTATTTAAATAAAATCGCTTCGTTTATAACATAAAAAAAGAAATAACATAAAATAAAAGGTGGAAAACAAAATAACTTTTTTTATACCTAATTTGTTAAGGTACACTAATACTCTTTCATCTTAAGAACAAATAATTTGTTTTAAAATTGAAACACTTTTTATTTAACCACATAACCAAATAATTTATTCTAAACTTTGGTCATATTGTAAGGCACTCTTTTTAATGAACTACAATTATAAAATTAAAATCAAAAAGTATCATCCTACCTACAATAACAAAATATTTTTAATGCAAATAATACTTAATGTATGAAAAAAATAAGCGTTTTCTCTCAAGCTAAATGAAGAGCTTTCATCTTAAGAACAAAATAATTTCTTTTAAACTTTGGTCGTATTATTATGACACTCTTTTTAATGAACTACAATATAATTAAAATTAAAAATTACCTACCTACCTACAGTAACACTAGCAAAATATTGTAAATGCAAGTTATACATGAAAATAAATGTAGTTTTCTCTCAAACAAAAAAAACTGACACGAGATTCATTGTTTTACAACTACTATTAATTAAAAATTATCATTCCTTATTTCAAATAAATGGTTGTGCTTTTTTAAATAAGTTATAACTTCTTCGTAAATAATATTAAAAAAAATAAACAGTATCTAGGTATAACCTGTGTGAACATTATTAACGAATAACATAAAATAAAAGGTAGAAAACAAAATTACTTTTTTAGGTGCACTAATTTCTTTAGGTACCTACCTACACTAAACAAAAAATACTCTTTCATTTTAAGAACAAAATAATTTCCTCTAAACTCTGGTCATTTTGTATGGCACTCTTTTTAATGAACTACAATATAATTAAAATTAAAAAGTACCATCCTACCTACAATGACAAAATATTTTTAATGCAATAATACTTATTTGAATACAATGAAAATAAAAAGTGTTTTCGTGGCTCGCAGTTCAAAATAGACTAAACTAGATTCTAGCTTGGTATGGTGCGCGCGGCCGAAACGCGGGCGGCGGCGGCGCGCCGCGGCGGGGGCACTGCCCATTCCCCCGCTCCCCGCACTGTGGCGGACTTAAGCAACTATCGTTTTCTACAATCGGCGCGGTGCAATGGGGGGGGTCCGGACCCCCAAGACCCCCCCCTTATATACGTCCGTGAAAATGACTCTTCGTGGCTCGCAGTTCAGTGCACCGAACATGTCCGATCGCAGGACGAAAACTCCCGTATTCAGTTTCGGTTTCGGCCGTAGTTTCGACTGGATGGCGGCCGAAACCAAAACTAAGCCGAAACTCGTTTTTTGGCCGAAACTAGGCCGAAACCGAAACCGAAAGGCGTGTTGATAAAACTATTTAAATTTTGTTTTTTTTGTAATTATTTTTTTATAATAAGTATTTATCATTTTTCAATAATGTCTGAGCAAAATAAGAATGTAAAAAAATCTGAAATATTATATTAGTCTGTAAGTGCGCAAATAAATACACAAACCGACCAATTTTCGTCAAGAAACACATGTACGTACATATTTTTTAATGATTTTATTTAAATTTAAATTAAAATTCTGTAACATACGTTAACCAGATAATGTATTGATTTATTTTACTGCATGATTATATGATTTGAAATGGGTGTTGTATAATAAATTTTTTTTTGAAAATCAAACAAATCTGCCAACGACCTATGGTATAACCTTATTATACTAAAAATAAACATTTTTTTTCCAAATTTAAAACATACGTTCACTAGATAAAATAACAATATTTCGAAAACAGTTTATATTTTTTTGTGGAAAAGAGTCAATACATCTACGCTCTTTTAATATAATGTCCTCCGCGTGTAAAGCCGTATCTTCTCCAAGCATAAACTTTATAATTAAAGTTTGTTTATCGGAAGTGACCTGCCAGCAGTATGTTTTCTGTGTCTATTTGAGGTGATTTTTCACAAAAACGGTGCTCTACAAATCTGTACCCTAGAAACATACGGATGCAAGTCCAAAAAGATAAATGTTCAGGAGAGCCAAAAAACTATTTTTTTCTGTAACTATGGTCTCATAACTTCTTCGGATATCCATGCTGATAGATAACAAACAAATGTATTTATTATATCAATTAGTTTTGTTTCAAAAACGAGCAAATAAAACGAAATATTTCATACATAAAGCATTTAAAAATATTGATTAAAAAAAACATTGACTTAAGTCAAACAAAAACACGGACTTGAGTCCTTCTGCTTCAAAATGAAATGAAATATTTTGTTATGACATGTGGTGTATTATGAAAGGATAAATGTTTGAAAATTGTTTACTTCCGTAGAAAGTGTAGTAATGTTAAAGGCAAAAGGATGCAAATAAATTTGAATCAAAATACTCAAAATCAAGTCCACGTACATCTTTCTGCTCCACTGGAGCGATCACACGAAATAGATAAATTTGCCTCGATTGCTTGAGATTTCCAAGAAGGTCATTTTTTAAATTTTCGCCAACATTAAAAAAAAATCATACATGCGAATTTTAACATGGAAACATAATAGTAGAGTCTGTCAAATAAGAGTAGAAAATAAATAAATTGGAACTAAGAAATTTTTAGGCTGGCAACACCAATTTATCTGTCAAATATTCTTTAAAAGTGCAATGACACTGAAAATTCAAAACACTGTATACACATTTAAAAAAACATTTTTTTGTTCTTTAAAAAAAAAAAATCGAATAAGCACTATTGTGAAGGTACCTACTAAATGACATAAATTTGATTAAATTGTGTTTTACAAAGTGATTGGTTTTCATTTAATTTAACATAGATTTGAATTTAACAGTAGGTGGAAAGGAAGAATTATTAATGGTGAGTTTAGTTATACTACTTTTAGATCTGAATAAGTTAATTATATTCAGATCTAAAATTAGAGGCATGATCTAAAGCCCGGGCAACGCTAGGTACTTAAGCTAGTATTAAATAAATGTGAGCAATTTCTAAAGTGTGCTTTATATTTTATTATAATACCGTTATTCTTCATTATGTTAACACAAAATTGCAAATTTATAATAATAATATACCTAAATGCAATTCTAATTTTGAGATAAGTGGGCATCTATACACATACACATAGCAATGAAAAAATATTTTTTTCTCTTTAATGCCTTTTTAATTTTTAATAAAAATGTAGGTTACACAGCTTTAGATTATCACCATGGTTATATCTTTAGTATTGCCATTTGGGCAACGGTGGCGCCCTCATTTATTTTCTACTCTTATTTGACAAACTGTATATTAAAATATAAGTGGATAAACAGGTCTTTAAAACACGCGCGAAATAAAGCAAGTGTTTTAAAGACCAGTTATCCACGAATATTTTACGCTATTTTTTTTATTGGTACACTTTGAAAACATAAATATTGATATTATTATTAAAAATTTGGAAATAAGAACTATTAATGAATTCGTGATGTGACATCACAATATCTTGTTGTCATGGAAATGAAAAACACAAACATTAATTTGCAATCTGTCACATAGTGGCAAATAGTGGCATGACAATTGATCAAATCCAACGACAAGTAGGATGGAAATCGGCAGCTGTGGCGACTGGTTACGTGGAAGAGAGTATTAGAAATAAGAAGAATGTTTCAAACATTATTGGAACTGCCATTAATGGAAGTGCAGCCTCAATGACTTCCGAGAATACTATTAATTTGAACAACATTTCCTCCGATTTAAAAAACGGAGGTATTAATATTTCAAATAATACGAACTGCTCTTTTCACATCCATTTAAATAATTAGAATGTAAACGATGTAAAAAAGAATGTAAACTTTGAATAAAATTTTTGAAACATTTGTAATGTTTTATTTGACGTTTAAAATATTCCTGTCAGATTTATAGTTAAAAGTTGACATTTAGACTTCACATTTTGTTGATTTGTTGATGTTGCCATGGTAACTTTAAAAAACGCGCGTTCCATAAAGTGCGATTTAAACACGCTAGAGCGTACTTTAAATGAGTAAAAAAGGGCACCAATAAAAAAAAACTTATTATAGTGCTATATAGCCAATTAACATGTATTTTACCGTTTATCTCATATTTGTAGGATTTATAAAAAAAAAAATTAAAAGTTTGTAATCGCGCGAATCGCGAATGGGTATTTTTTTACTGGAAACCGCCGTAAGGGATACCTACTTATTCCGGTCAACATAGAATATTTTCGGTTTCTGTATGTTGTCTGTAGTGTACTTGATAATGAAAGGTGCATATCTATGGAAAAGGAACTTAATTTTATCCGTAAACAGCTGTTCAAATATTCGGTGGGAAAAAATATTTTTAAAAATTATTTTTGTCATCGTTCTAAAATAGTCTACGAGGTTCGGATTTGCGACATCTATGGTCATAATAGATAAAGCATTTCAATAGCTTCGTATTAAAATAAACGGCTGGCCAAGGAAATGTTTTAAATAATTACAATAATTGTTTTACGAATGGTAGGAGAATGTGGTCCATTTTTCGACCGAAATCAATCGCTGTTGCATCAAAGGTAGTTGCATCTGTATACATTTTTGAAAATCATATTTTTCTTCATGATAGGACCTGCATTTTTTAATAATAAACATGATAATTTAAAAATAACAAAAGACCAAATGGCAAAAATACTCAGTAAACTTTCTAATCTATCTGGAACTATGCAAGACCTAGGAGTAACTGTTGGAGTTCTTGAAGGAAAAGTTATGACATTCGAAAAAATCATTGAAAAGAAAGTATTACCACAGGAAACAACGCCAATTTGTGACGTGCTCGCTGAGATAGAGGAACGCAAGACCCGCTCGAAGAACGTCATTTTACTCAACGTCCCCGAGTGTAACTCGAACTCAACTACAGTGAGCGTCTCGGAGGATGGAAAAAAGGTATTAGCAGCTTTTAGTGAAATTAATAGCGAGTTCAATCTAGAAGATGTGAAAATTTACAGGCTTGGAAGTAAAATTCCAAACAAAACCAGGCCAATTAAATTAGAATTTGATGAAGTCAAACAGGCGAAACTAATACTCTTTAACAAAACTACTTTGTCCAATGGAATTATAATCAAACCTGACAGGACTCTACAACAAAGACATCACTTAACTGACCTCTGGAAGGAATTAGAAGAGAGGAAAGAAAAGGGCGAAGTCGATTTACGAATCAAACATTTCAACGGAATTCCCAAAATCATCAAAACCCAAGCAAAAAACTAAAAAACAAACAGAACAGATTTTCTAGACTTACAGGATATTATCAAAATGTACGGGGAATGCGTACGAAATTGCACCAACTTAAAACTAACTCCCCAATCTTCTCACACGACATTCTGTTTTTAGCCGAAACATGGTTAAATGCTGATATCAGCTCGTCAGAATTAGGCCTACATCAATATACAACATATCGTTCTGATCGAAATTCTATTACGAGCAAAAAGTCTAACGGAGGAGGTGTGATGCTGTGCGTGTCCAAGAATATATCATCTACTAAACTACCGGTAAAACACAAAAGTGTTGAACAAATTTTTGTATTGCTCAATATACCTAATGGAAAAATTATTATCGGCTGTGTCTATATCCCACCTGCATCGGATTTGCAAACGTATAAAAATCACAATGAGGACATAGAAGTACTCAAATTCAAATATCCTAAAGCAAAATTCATTATTGCTGGTGATTATAACCTTCCTAACTGGACCAGTCAAGATGACAACGGACCTGCTACAAACCAAGCCGATTTACAGTGTGCTAAATGTAGTGAAATTCGCGATATGTCGTTATTCTTGGGACTAACTCAATCAAACAAGATTTTCAACTTTAACAATCGAATGTTGGATTTAGTGTTTTCAAGTGATTCGAAAATAGTGGTTGAGCTATCTGATGAATTATTATTACCATTAGATCAACACCACCCACCGTTGGACATTATCATAACAAATAGGCCTTTAACATCTTCAAAAAAAACAAGTGCCCCATCGTATAACTTTTCCAAAGCTGAATACCATCATATTACTGAATACCTTACCCAAACAGATTGGTCCTTTTTAGATGAGGAAAATAATATAAATGATCAATTAGAATACTTTTACTCGATTTTAAATACCTCTATAGAAAAATTTGTTCCCAAGGTTAGCTTTACATCATCTAATTATCCGAAATGGTTTACAAGGGAACTAACTAATTTAATTAATAAAAAAAAATGTATCCATAGAAAATATAAACATACCAGAAATCCTAACGATTATTTAACATTTACTAAACTACGAAAACAATGTAAGGAATTATCAACAAAATGCTATGGTGACTATATTAACGTAATAGAAAATGAGGTACATCATCACAATGTGAAAAAATTCTGGAATTTTTCTAAATCTCAACGAAAAGATAACTGTGGATATCCTAATAGCATGCTCTTTAAAGAAAAATGTGCCGACAGTATTGAGGGTATGGTTAATCTTTTTGCTGACTCTTTTAAAAGTGTTTACGACAAAGATATTCCCGTCAATGCAGCCTTCAGTACTTCAGTGGAAGAGTCATTAAACCTAAGCCAATGTTTTATAAAATTAGAATCCATAGAAAGAAGCATAAAAGCATTAGATAGTAATAAATCTGCTGGGCCGGATGGTATTCCTCCCATATTTTTAATAACTTGCGTTGATAGTTTGATATATCCCTTACATAAACTTTTTAACAAATCCTTAGCATCTGGCTGTTTTCCGGCTCTGTGGAAAAAGAGTTATTTAACACCCATTCATAAAAAAGGCGACAAAAGCGATATATCAAACTATAGACCTATTTGTATTATGTCTGCTTTACCCAAACTTTTTGAGTCATTAGTATTAGATACCATTGTAAAACCTATCAACAATATTATTGTTCCTAACCAACATGGCTTTATCAGAGGTCGATCTACCTTAAGTAATTTAACTATCTATAATAATTACATATCCGAATCCCTTAGTTTGAAACAACAAGTGGATTCTATATACACCGATTTTAGTAAAGCATTTGATAAGGTTCGACATCACATTCTTATAGCCAAACTCCGACTGTTAGGCATCAAAGGTAGTTTATTGACATGGATTATCAGTTACCTCAGTAATAGAGTGCTTAGTGTTAGGATTAATTTTATAGAATCCTATGTATTCGAGGCCACAAGTGGTGTCCCGCAAGGGTCCCACCTCGGCCCAATACTATTCTTAATATTCATTAATGACATTGTAAACATATTTAAAGATGTACAAGTCCTAATTTTTGCAGATGATCTAAAATTGTTTAAAAGAATACGAAATATATATGATTGCCTAATTTTACAAGCTAATTTAGATGAATTTTTTAAATGGTGCGAACAAAATATGTTATTTTTGAACATTGAGAAATGTCAAGTAATACGATTTTCCAGAACTCATTCTCATATCTTACATGAATATAATTTAAATAATGTTAAATTAACACCAGTATCACAAATTCGTGACTTGGGAGTTATATTCGAATCAAACTTAACATTCACAGCACATATAGATGATATAACTAATAAGGCTTTAAAGATTCTTGGCTTCCTTTGTAGAACCCTAACTGATTTTAAGTCCTTGTATTGCATGAAAACACTCTACATTTCACTAGTTAGAAGCCAAGTGGAATACAATTCACCTATTTGGTCTCCTTTCTATAAAGTACACTCTAACAAATTAGAACGGGTTCAACACAAATTTCTTAGGTACTTAAATTTCAAACTCAAAATTCCAATAGAAAACATAAATTATGTAAATTTGATGTTTCGACTTAATTTAATTACGTTGTCTGACAGAAGAACCATTTCTGATTTAATTTTATTATACAGAGTCATGAACAACCTTATTTACAGCCCTGCCATCGTTGCTGCTATTAAACTCTATGTACCGACAAGGAATACGAGACAAAGTACAACATTCTTTTGCGACACATACACAACCAACTATCAATCACACTCGCTTACCAATAGGATGCATAATTTGGGCAACAAGTTTGGTGGTATTATAGATATATTTGCTGATTCCCTTTATAATCTTAAATGCAAATTAAACCAACACTTTGTGGAATCCTACAAATTATTGTAACGGGTTTAATATATTTAACGATTTGATGTGTTATTGTAATGTTGTATATTATGTTATTGTCAAATATTATATTGTTTAAAACATTTCTTTAAGCCATGTTCTTCAAAAACTACTTATATATTTCTTTTAATTTTTCAAATATTATATTGTCAAATATTATATTGTTTAAAACATTTCTTTAAGCCATGTTCTTCAAAAACTACTTATATATTTCTTTTAATTTTTCACTTTTATAACTTTTGGTATAAATTCTAACTCGATATCTAAATATTATATTGTTTAAAATATTTCTTTACGCCATGTTCTTCAAAAACTACTTATATAATTATTTTTTTAAATTTTTCACTTTTATAAATTTTGTTATAAATTCTAACTCGATAACTCAAATATTATATTGTTTAAAATATTTCTTTACGCCATATTTTTCGTAAACTTCTTGTATATACAATTTTTTAATTTTTCACTTTTATAACTTTGGTATAAATACTTACTCGATAACTTTTGTAAAACTTACTTATAATCTATGTAAAAGCCCATATGGGCGTATAACAATAATAAATAAATAAATAATTTACTTCAAGACTGCATCAAAAACTCATTTCTTCAAATTTTGGACTTGCATCCGTTTGCTTCTCGGATACAGAAATTATCCAAATGTTATTATTATTATTATTGCAGTTGTCCAAGAATTTGTTCGCTGACGTGGAATTTGTATACTTGATAATATACTCGTATGCTATCACCCACCAACTACTATGACCTTCAACCTGACCTCACTTCGTCAAAATTGACCGTCAAACCAAATTATGTAGTCGGGAGCAGTGACCCCGACTACTTTGTAGATAGTACTGAAAAGAATTTATAATCAGCTCTTTCTAAGCTAACTAACTAACTAACTAACAATTAACCACCACGCCGTTTCACTGCAGGGGTAGGCAGAGAGGACGGACCGCCAAACAACTCGGTCTCGGCACACAATTTTGCCTCATTCGCATTCATACATCGTCTCATACACACTATTCTATTATTCTGATTCTTGACACGGCCCGTCTCAAGTATCTAATTCACTTGATCGTGCCATGTCTTCCTCGGGCGTCCCCGACTTCTTCTACCATTCACATTTGCGTCATATATTCTTCTTACACTACTTTCTTCGTTCATTCGCTCTACATGTCCAAACCATCTGAGGGTTACTCATTACACTTACATCAGCCTTGCATTCTTTGCGGATCTACACATTTCTCACATGCATGGTTTTACCACACATACGCATCTGGGGTCCCATTTCAACAGCATTCGGTCTGCTTTCATCCTTTCTTTGCCAGTTCCATGTCTCACTGCCATACATCAGAGTTGGCACCAGCACTCCATTGTGGCTTCGCTTCTTTTGACAGTTTTTCATTAGCGCCAATGGCATTCAGTCCTCCATTAATGAAGTTACCTGCGTTTATCCTGATTTCAATATCTCTATCAGCCTTCCCATGTCTCGTAAACATACTACCCAGATACACAAACTCATCCACCTGCTCCAAGTATTCATCATTCACAACTATATTGCACACTGTTTTCGTACTCTCTCTTTCAAAAACCATAACTTTAGACTTACTTACATTCATCATTAACTCATTCTTCATACATACTTCGTTCATCCTAGACACGAGAGACTGTAAATCTTCCATACTGTTCGAAATCAGCACCCATCAGCATACAGTTTAATTATTTTAGTTTAAAACACTTTTTGCAAGTTATTCTTTAAAATATTAAGATGAATCAATTGTTTACGTCCGTACGTATGCAATATCTATATGAATAAATAGTTTTGTTTATAGACAAACTTAATTCTTCCAAGAAAGGTAAACAAATACAATACTGAATTAAATCACCGATAGGATGTTGTATAAAACACAAAAAAAAATTAATTTTAAATAAAAAAATATTCTCAAAGTGGGCGGTGGGCAAAATAAGGTTGAGAACCTATGCTCTAGCTTGTGTGTGAGATGCGACGGAAAGTTTGTTCATAAAATTATTAATTGGTGGAAATATTTGACCGAATTTGTAATAGGACATGCAATATCTAGAGTTGATAATATGACAATGATTTTAGCCGATCTTACTGATCCTATAACATGTATTGGTATATAAACAGGTTTTATGTCAACTTACCTGAGAATTGTACACAATTAACACAAACCGACTAACACAGAATCTAAAGTTAAGTTCACTATTTATTATCTTATCAAAAGAAACACTTTCATCATCAATGTTTCTCGTTTCTCCGGGAGATGTTTTGGAGGTGAATTCTCAACACTGCTCACGCTCAAAAACTGAACACCAACTGAATTATTGAATAATTGAATGCAGTGTTGAATGTAGAATTAGTTTACACAGTATAAAGTATGTACGTACTCGCAGTGATGCCATATTTCAAAAAATTAAAATCCATGTTTAAGGGGTAAAAAAAACGGTGACCGGATAACTCAAAAACATGCAACTTCATCACCCGCTTTGAAAAGTCATCAATGCGCCGTATCCCCGCTCAAAAATAAGAAGATGGAGAGATATATAATTACGAATGTTGAAAAGAGTGCGCTTATATTTAAAACGATAATATTGAAGCGAAAATTGTGAAAATGTTTAATAAAACATAACTCGTTTAAAATAGAGCAAAAATCTCATAGGGAACATCTAAAAAAGTATTTTAATAAACACTGTGAATTTTTTCATACATATAACTTCTAAAATAAGTGAAATGAACGTGTTTATAATAATTTTCGGAGCATACTTTGAAATTTTTTCTCTATCGAGGGAATTTTATATAATTTGCGTTTCGGCGCGGGGAATGTATATATATTATCTCCAAAAATAGCATACGTGGGGGGACCCAAAAGTAACGTTAGTTGTGCTGTGGTGGAGAGGAAGTGTGGGGGGACCCATTGTTCGACCAGGTATCCGTCAGGGTCACTCCTCCTGAGTCAGCATGCGAAGTTGTGTCGCTGTGAGTGCATCGGTTCGCCCGTGAGATTTTTTTTAGTAAAACTTTTTCCATTATTATCGATAGATTATCGAAAGCAACGCGCGGCTGTGAAATTTTGTTTCCTGTTGGGGAAATCGGCAAACTTTTGTAATGCTGACTATTTTTGGGGATGTTGCCCTAGGTTAAACCAAAGTCTACGAGTGGATTTCACGTTTTAAAAATGGAGAAATGTTAATTGAAGACCAACCCCGTTCAAGACGCCCCTCAACGCCAAAAACTGACGAAAACGTCAACAAAATCAATGCCCTCGTTCGTCGAGAACGTCGCCGAACCATTGATCAACTCTGTGAGATGTCTGGAATTTCATGGAGTTCAATTCATAGGATTTTATTTACCCTTTATTTTTAAAAATTATTTTCCTCCGGGCCTCCTATGTGGAGCTAATGTAAAAAAAAAACAAAACAATAAATGTCCCAAAAATCCCACAAACAAGGGAAAAACCATGCGTCTGGCAACACTGTCCACATGTAATAAATTGATAAAAACAAAGCAAGTTCTTCATATCAAGGTTGTTCATACTCGTTGTTGGGATGTAGTAGGGTGACTATTATTCATTTGTCATTATTTATTTCGGTGAGCGGACAATTCAGAATGAAATCAACTCAATTATCAATTTGGGAGGCGGGTATGGTTACCGCCGCCCGGGAACCATTTATTGGATAACCAACACCTCTGCAAAAGGTCACCCCAGGTGGTTTGCTACGTTTTGTGGGTGAGGTTTTTCTAGATCTTGGCGGCGGATGCGTCTGCCCACCTGCTGGCCGGATCGAGAGAGACTGGTTGAGGGAGGCCTTTTGACCTTTCCAGCCGGACTCTCGACCCATCGCCTTGCACCGCAGTTGGAGGATGGATTCATACGTCCGTCACTCCTGGACACATTAACCCACCCCTCATACCTTTTTATTTCCCAGAACTTACAATCCTTCCCTTTCTTCAAAAGATCCTCCACACAGCACCCCCTAAGATGACATAGGCCCTGAGGGAAATTATTTTCCTCAGGGCCTCCTGTGTGAGGCTAATGTAAAAAAACTCGACACCACCTTTGAAAATTTTAAAATTCTGTACGAATCAGTTATGGGCTATTTTAAAAAAATAAAATTTCATAGCTTTTAATAACTTTTCAAAGAAGTGGTGAGATTCTGAGTTGGCATAGAACCATATATTTTTAGGGTATTATGCCGTGTTTCGCTACCTACTTCTTTAGCAAACGTTTCGGACAGTTTTAAGCCTCGATGACACACGGCGAGTTTACAAGCTACTATCTTCTAAATTTAAAAGCGGGTGAATCGGCGAGTGAGATTGTCATGATGACACACAAAACTGTCCACTCGCTCAGTAGCTCGCGACATTTTTGTAGGAAACTGGACTCGCACGTAGCTGCTAGCACCAATAGCGGAAATAACGTAAACTAATCCTTCAGACAGTTGACAGTCAAAATCAGCTGGTTTTTGGCAGACATTTTGGAAACACAAATAAACCAATCACGAGTCGGCTTGTAGCGTGTAAAGTTGAGGACCTTTCAACTTTTTCCGTGGATTGTCAACAATCTGCTAGTTAGCAAGTAACACGATGACACTGGGCGAGTTTACTAACAGATAGTGAATTTCCGAGATAGTAGCTTGTAAACTCGCCCTGTGTCATCGACGCATTACAGTGCTATCATCATCAGGGCAGATGATGATGGACAGTGTGACGTTGGCTAAAGAAGGAGGTAACGAAACACGGCATAATGACCCAAATATAAATCACGTTAATACTTTTGGCCGGGGAAATCTAAGATAATAATTTCTAAGGAATCTATTTTCGTAATAACTCGAGAGGTTAAATAAACAGAGTAGATCATTTTCTATTTTGGAATGTGCCGCAAATATACCTTATAATATTATTAATTAATTAATTGTGGAATATCACAAATTAACCAAATAAAATTTATTTGCGCACGCCACGATCTGAACCCGCAACCTTTGGATTGCTGGTCGAGAGCCTTACTCCTCGACCACGGAGGCCGTCATCAATTTGGAAGGCGGGAATGTCTTTTATTGGTTCAACTCTGCCATAGGTCAACCCCAGTGGCGAATTTGCCCTAAGGCCCATGTAGGCCCGGGCCTAGGGCGGCCAGATATTAGAGGAGGCCAATCGTGAAAAAACGTCACCGATGATAACAAGAAAAAAATAGTACCTAAATATTCTACTTACGAGAACGTTATTGCTCGCTGAGATTCTGAATGGTGGTCTTACAACAGGGCGATACTGAGAGTATCTTCCACTCTGGAACGTGCCGCAAATATATCTACTATACATTATTTTACATGAACGTCATTGCTCGCTGAGCGGCCAAGACTGCAAATCCGCCACTGGTCAACCCAAATGGTTCGCTACGTTTTGTTACTTAGCAGGGGTGCCCGAGTTCACGGGGCGAAGCTTGTCTGGATCTTGGCGGCGGATGCGACTGCCCACCAACTGAGCGGTTCCTAACCCCTAGATTCCCAACCACCCCCCATACCCTTTTCCTTCTCAAAACTCCCACTGATTCCTATCCTAACCACTGGAGCGATCACGCGAAATAAATAATTTTGCCTCGATTGCTAAAGATTTCCCAGAAGTTAATTTTTTTAAATTTTTTGCCAACATTATAAAAATGATACCTTCGAATTTT
The DNA here is from genome assembly GCA_917563855.2 of Limnephilus lunatus. Taxonomy (NCBI): domain Eukaryota; kingdom Metazoa; phylum Arthropoda; class Insecta; order Trichoptera; family Limnephilidae; genus Limnephilus; species Limnephilus lunatus. The sequence continues at coordinate 22,614,884 of OU830595.1, read as the reverse complement.
AACTTAGAGCCAAAAAACTTATTATACTTCTATTATAGACAATGAACAAACCTTTTTCTACCGTTTATCTTATATTTGTAGGATTTATTCATTAATATTTGTATGTTTTTATAAATAATTATATTTTTTTTTACATGTTATACAGATTTGTAATATGAATATAATAAAAGCCTTTCCTCAACATAAAGAGACGAGGCTCTCGTGTTTGGTGAGTGATTCATACTCAATAATTATGTTATCAATGTTATCATTTGAGTAAGTGAATAATAATATTGCAACTATTAACATAGATATAGTAAGAGAAACTTGAGATGTATCAATTAACAGATTTAACTGAAGTGAATATTAATAATAGTAATGTAACTTGTAAAAATAAAATGTAGGATTACGAAAGATTTTTTAAATATTTATATTGAGGGATCAGTAGGATTTATCGGACCAGTTAGGATTTCATCAGAGCCGAACCCTCTGATATGAAAATATCTGGAGTCGGTGAAATATTTTCCCATTATGTTTCTAGTGGATTAACGTATTGTTATTGTATTGTTTTGTATTTATTATACTTATACAGTGCACTTACATTGCGTGAATTTACTAGATAATCATTTGTGGAAAATTGTGTGGAAGGGTTAGTCTTTCATTTGGGAAAGATTTAACCCGGACATAAAGTCTGGAGCACCGTATTTTTTTTCAGTTGTTTCAGGTAATTTTTTAATTTAATTTGAAACTTACGTTTATTTTCGATAATTTGTATAAGATAAAATGGACAATTCATAACTGGACCATTTAAAATGAACACATAGTCACCCTACGCGCACTGATTGTCAAGTCCATAGTAGATAATATATAACCACTTGACTTGCTCCGGCATATTTTATAGTTTCGTGAATTGTTTGTGTTTATACCCTTAGGCCTCGACCATATTTTATCAGAGGGTCAAAATATTTCCGATTTGCTATAAAATCCAAATAAATGGAACGTTTCTAATTATATCCGAACGCTAAAAACTGTTTTAGAAAGGTGATAAAATACGATTTCAAATATTATAAAACAAAATACACAAAAATGACGGCCGGCGTGGTCTAGCGGTAAGGCCTTTGACTCGCAAACCGAAGGTCGCGGGATCGAATCCCGTCGTGGCAAATAAATTTTATTTGATGAATTTGTGTTATTTCACAAATAATTCATTAAAAATAATATATAGTACCTACCTATATTTGCGGCACGTTCAAGAATGGAAGATACTCTCAGTATCGCCCTGGTGTAAAACCACCATTCAGAATTGAAACGTTGCTTGAAATGGCTTTAGCCGTGTTTGGTGACCAGATCTGATTCGCCAGGTACTTTCCCACCTTCTTCTTCCCCATCTCTTTCCCCTCCCCACTACATTCTATCTCACAACATACCCAAATTGGGGATGTCATAGTCCCACTGGCTCCAGACGGGAGCAGTTGGGACTATTGATCGGTATTCATATAAAAAAATCTACTGGAAGGTTACCCAACCTTTATAAGTACCGCCATCTGTTAATTTGCATACCTACTAATAAAATCCACACCACCCGCTTGCCAGCCCGCTCGTCCACCACATACAGACATTCTCCTTTATGTATTATATAGTTCAACCAATTTACACAAAACCTTGACAAATTATATACCTAAACCTTCCTCATTAATCACTCTATTGATGAAAACCGCATGAAAATCCGTTCAGTAGTTTTTTTAGTTTATCGCGAACAGACAGACAGAGAGACGGGGCGGAGGACTTTAACTTATTTATAACTAGCAGACCCGGCCACACGTTGCTGTGGCTAACGAAACACAACGCCATTACCCAACCTTTATAAAATCCACACCATCCGCTTGCCAGCTGCCCGCTGCCCGCTGCCCTCTCCCTGAATTGAATATTTGAATTTCTCAGCTTTTCTCTACTATAATAAGCATGTTTTATACATATAAACCTTCCTCTTAAATAATTTTATCTATTGGTGATAACCGCATGAAAATCCGTTGTGTAGTAAGATCTTAGCGCACAAACATTTTGAGCGACTTCATTTTGTACCATGTAATGATGAATATTTGAAATTTTCGGCTTTTCTCTAATATAATAATAAGCATGTACTGTGCATAAAAAACCTTACGCTTGAATCATTCTATCTATTGGTGAAAACCGCATGAAAATCCGTTGTGTTGTTTAAAAGATCTAAGCGAACAAACATGTTGAGCGACTTAATTTTATACTATGTAGTGATGATGTGTAGCGATTATAGTTTTATTTGAATTTTATATCTATAATCGAACTCTATCTACCTAATGATATAAGTTTTGTGATAATAGTTATCTCGTGTTTACAGTTAGTATGATAAAAATATCATCAGGCAACAATAATTAACAATTTTTTAATGTGAAAACTGCTCCCGGCTGTCTGGAGCCAGCAGGATTATGGCATCCTCAATCAATGACATAATGAACAAATTCAAAAAGTGGTAATTTTTTAATAATTTTTTTTATTTTGTTATTTCCTCACAAGAGTCCCAACTGTTCCTAAACATCTGTAACCAGTGTGACTGTGGTAGCCTCAATTGGGGCATGTCCTTTTTTATATGAATACTGGAGCCAGTGAGACTATGGCATCCCCAATTGGGGTATGTTGTGAGGCTGAAGGTAGTGGGGAGGGGAAGGAGATGGTGAAGAGTACCTGGCTATTCAGATCTGGTCACCAAACACGGCTAAAGCCATTTCAAGCAATGTTTCAATTCTGCATGGTGGTCTTACAACAGGGCGATAGTGAGAGTATCTTCCACTCTGGAACGTGCTGCAAATATGCTATACATTATTTTACATGAATTAATTGTGAAATAACACAAATTATTCAAATAAAATTTATTTGCCCACGCCGGGATCGATCCCACGACGTTCGGATTGCGAGTCAAGAGCCTTACCGCTCGCTGGTGAAGATGGTGGGTAGAGGAAAAAGATTGCAAGAGGAAGTACCTGGCTATTCAGATCTGGTAACAAAAGGTCTTGGGAGGCAGGTATAGGTACTGCCGCCCCGGGAATCATTTATTGGATAACCAACACCTCTGCCACAGGTCACCCCAAGTGGTTCGCTACGTTTGGTGATTAGCAGGGGTGCCCGGGTTCATGGGGTGAGATTTGTCCCAGTCTTGGCGGCGGACGCGTCTGCCCACTAACTGCATGGCAGGCCGGATACGGAGAGAATGTTGAGGGAGTTTCTTTGACTTCTCCAGCCGCAGTCTCTCGGAACATCGCCTTGCACCGCAGTGGGAGGGATGGATTCATACGTCAATCACTCCTGGACACACTGACCTCCAGATTCCTACTCCTACCCACACCTAATACCCTTTAACTTCCCAGAACTTCCTCTCCTTCCTTTCCTAAATGACCCTCCACTCAGCATCCCCAAAAATGACGTAGGTCCTGAGAGGAATTATTCCTCATGGCCTCCTGTGTAGAGCTAATGTAAAAAAAACACATGGTTAAAATCATTGCAAGCAGCGTTTTGATTCTGGATGATGGTCTTTCACCAGGGCGATACTGAGAGTATCTTCAACTCTGGAACGTGCTGCAAATATACTGTATATATTATTTTAATGTAAAAATTGTGAAATAAGACAAATCAATTGAATAAAATTTACTTGCGCACGTCGGATTGCTACCCTCGCTGGAGCCAGTGAGACTATGGCATCCTTAATGGGGTATGTAGTGAGGATGAAGGAAGTGGGGCGAGGAAGGCAAGAGGAAATACCAGGCTATTCAGATCTGGTCACCAAATACAATTAACCGGTCAGGCTAATTTGTTCGCTTTTCGGAACAACTCATGTAGGTGTCACAAAATTCATTGTGTCCCTTACTATTAACATCATTTAAATGGTGTTAGAAATAGAAAATATCACGCTTTTATTATAATTTAAAAATTACTTACAAAAAAAAAAAAATGTGCACCTTTATGAAACCAATGTTTCCGACCGCGATTTGTAACTAATATAGGAAATTTTCAATACTAATTTTATATTAAGCCGCCGCTACCCGAATTTCTACCGATGTCTTACATTACATTTTACCGGCCTCTGTGTTTCCTCCCTCCTACAACATGAGTCTCTTCAAGACCCATGTTAACTCCTTCCTTTCCTCAAAAAGACCCTCCACACAGCATCCTCAAAGATGACATAGGCCCTGAGGGAAATTATTTTCCTCAGGGCCTCCTGTGTGGAGTTAATGTAAAAAAAAAAAAAAAAAAAAAATATCTCCCTTAAACACGTTAAGTTTTAAAGCTCTTAAAAAAATATATGTTATTCTTGAAGATAATATTATCTAGACATTCCCCATGCCGAAACGCAAATGATATAAAAATCGCAAAGTATGATCCAAAAATTATAATAAACATATAAATATGTTTGTTTCAGTTATTTTATAAGAAATGAAAAAAAATCATAGTGTTTCTTTAAAAGACAACCCCCGTGAGATTTTTGCTCTATTTTAAAACCAGTCGTGTTTTATTAAACATTTTCACAATTTTCGCATCGATTTGGTCGCTTTAAATATTAGCGCGCTCTTCTAACATTCGTAATTTAATTTCTCTCCATCTACTTATTTTTGAGCCCGGTTGCGGCGCTTTAAGTATTTTTACATGTAATGACTAAGAAGTTAGTTGATGATAACGTTTATTATATACCAAAGATTAGAAACCCAAGATACGCCAGACCGTGGACGGACTTCGGCCCATAAATATACTAACCCCTAGATCGATATCTTCGGGCCTTCTCTAAGTAAGTTTTTTGTCATCTCAACCCACGGAAAACTGTTGGTCCACCAAAGACAATAACATAGAGGAAGATCAAGGCGTTCAAGGACATTTGTCACCATAGACAATATAATAGCACTCGACCTACTTCATTAATTCATTAGCCAAATAAATTATTTAAAAATAAAAATTCTTGAAAGCAGAAAAATGTTTTATGTTTCCCCAAGAAAACAACTTTCCATCTGAAAAGGCTGGGGGAATGAGCTTTAGGTAATGTTTTACAGCTCATTTTCTTAGCAGGGAGCTTTGTCAAATGGAAACTTGTTATCCTGAGGAAAAAAATCAAACGTTAGTAAAAAACCTAAAATACTTGAAATATGAACTCCTTATAAAAGGAAAACATTTTCAAATAATAATTATGGTTTTCTACAACGAATTTACATTTTTCTGCTTGAAAAATGATAACTCGGGGGTACATGTTTAAATACTTTTTATTTTCAGAAAGACAATCGATAATCTTAATACATAAAACAAAGTCAGGTTAGTTACTGTAATATTCTTAAATAGACTATTGTTAATTACAACGCAAGTTCGTCTTGTATTATTGTTTATTAATTGAATTACAGCGGTATTACTAGTTGTTGGTAACGTGTAACTACTCGGGAGCTCTTAGATTAGAAGTGATTAGAATTCAAGTGGCGCCGGCACGAGCGCCCAGCGGCTGTATGTTCGGCAGCATTCGGCTACGCCCGAATATCTCCGAACGAACGATAGACATATACAACAGTTACACTATTTATAACTCGAGAACGGCCCCACCGATTTTGATGATCTTTGATTTGTTGGATTTGTCTCCGCCCCGGATAGGATAATAACTATTAAAACATCACAAAAATTAATGAAAAATATAGTTATTAAGAAAATTATTTTCCCTATACATTTTGTATGGAACGAATTCTCATATTTGAAAGAGCTAAGTACCTATAATATTGAACTGTGCGTGAATTCCAAAAATTAAAAAAATGTCAAATGTTAATGCGCTAACTGTTTTGCATTTGTTCTTAATCGTGTAATGCTGTCTCTCTTTCTTACACACTAAATGTCAATAGTTGAAAATGAGACAAACGGTGATCGTATGTCTCCACCCATCTATAGGAAAGATACAATAATAGGGTACATGCAGTATATGTAATATAGTGTTTTCAATGCATTTAATACAAGTAAAAAAAATAACTAAACTCGAATATCACACCTAAAACCCCCGTAAAAATTTATTAAATTAATTAATTCACTTTTAAAGTTGTATGAAAATTCATATATCAAAAACGAGTCATCATTGACTTGCGAGATTGTGACGTCACAACGCACCCACCTAGTCCCACGTCAAATTGTTTTTGACAGTTTTTGTTCCAGTTGCTATGCTGGTTTGAATAAGTTTGATAGTCATAATCGTTTAGTTATGCATCCTAAGCCCATTCGTTTGTGTAAAACATACATTGTAAATACATACTATCATGACAGACAGTGGTTTACTACAAAGACAGTCTGATAATTTGCCAAAAATCGACGTGATTATAATGGCAGTTACATGTACCTTTTCATCGCATGACACCGCTTTTTACACATAATAACATTATTTGTGACGTTTATAAATAGTTTGTTTGGTGTTGAAGATGTTGTATTTGTACACTTTGGTACAATACAGTATTTATAAACGGTATTTACGGACATTTTCTTCGATAAACAAATGATCAACTGCAGACTGATTACTGGATTACGACTTGCGACTTATGACAGCTGTCAAGAAGTGCGCAGTGACGTCACAAGCCAAAACCGCGCGAAAAGGGTGTTTTAGCGCTAGTTTGAAAATTGAATATTCAAAACGTTATTGAAGGACTATTTCCTATCGTAAAAAAAAATGTTTGAATATTCCAGTTTGTAATTTTTTTCTTTAATTTTTGGTAAAACAAAAAAAAAATGTGATTGTACCCTATTATAATAAAAATCCCTCACACACGGAGGCCTATTTATATACGAATCGTGTTTATAAATTCTATTGCGAAACTGCTATCGGAAATCGAGAATGGTATTTAACTTTTGATTCTGCGTTAGAGTCCCCAAATAGTAATTACACACGAACAAGCTACACGATCGGTACACGATGAAGCTGCAACTCGTTATTTAATTTATCGTTGTATTCTGAACACAAACCAGTTTGTATGCGGTGAATTAAAACTACACCCAAGACATGAAAATGGTTTTTCTTTGATTTTGGCATTAAATAAATCAGTGGTCCCCAACCTTTTTATCACCGCGGACCGGTCAACGTATGATAATTTAACCGCGGCCTGGGGGAAGGGGGTGTTCACTCATCAAGACTCTACAAGCTTAAAGAATAGTTACACACAGATCAAGCAGTTGATTTTTCTCAGGTGGGCACCTTGAATTTAAAGCTTTTCTCGAATCTGGTTTTTTATTGAAGATTGAATCTGTATGCGGGAAGTTGTTTTAATCTACACCCAGAATATAATAAACCGCAACAATTCATGTTCTCGAAAGCAATATTTAAAAGTCCACAAACCGTCTCACAGTTGAGAGAAATCTTTTGTATGTTCTGATTGCAATTGTTTATGTGCTAGAAAGAAGACTTTGAAAACCCACAAATTTGCTCAAGTGGGGAAAACCATTTTCATGTTCTCAAAAGTAACATTTAAAAGTCCACAAGCCGTCTCATATTAGAGAAAAAACTTTATCATTTTCCGACTGCGATTATGGGAAGATGCAAAGATATTCAAATACAAAGAGATATGCTATGATGTCCGCGCGACTGTCGCCGAACTAGTTTGCATACAAAAAGAATTTGTTCATTTTCTTGATTTTTTGAAGGTATGCATTATTATTGGTTAACAATATAGTTTGAATACGGAAAGAATTTGTTCATTTATTTTAGCGTTCGTTTAGTTTATTCGTTAATTATTTGTTCGTTTAGTTTATTCGTTAATTGATAAACAACTCCGGCGACACCCGGAAGCGCAGTCTCATCTAGTAAAAACGGCGGATGGCACATCTCCTTATATTTCAATATCTTTGGGAAGATGGGACTTCTCCTTGCTTTATGCGAAATGTCGCTTGTTATGCGAAAAGTCGCTCGTTATTTATTTGTTTATTTATTTATCATTTTCCGACTGCGATTATGGGAAGATAGGACTTCTCCTTGCTTTATGCGAAATGTCGCCTGTTATGCGAAAAGTCGCTCGTTATGCAAATTACTCGTTATGTGAGGTGCTCGTCATGAGAGGTTCCACCGTATTTTTTTGTGGATAAGCAGGTTTTTGCGCGGCTCAGTACCATTTGGTCAACGGCCTGATACTTGACCGCGGCCCGAGGGTTGGGGACCGCTGAAATAAATAGTCTTCAACTAGAATTTTATACCTGAACATCAAATCAGAGAATGTTTTTCCTCGAAATGTGTCAACAGATGAATCCAACTGGAATTTTACATTCTGAACACAAAACTGGTTTAAATTAAATCTGTACCTAGCGAATTAAAACTACCTCCGAACATGTAAATGATTTTTCTTTGATTCTGGCACATAGTCTGCAACTAGAATATTATAACTGCATTTCGAATAAGAGAATGTTTTACTTCTAAATGTGTCAGCAGATGAATCCGCAATTGGCATTTTACATTCTGAAAACTGGTTTAACCCTTCTAATAATAAGAAAAAAATATCTTTAAACTTTTGCCTGTCAAGGTTTGCTCACAAAATTCCCGGTTCTTCTCGTGCATTTTAAATGTTCCTTTTTAATGGTGATTCTTTTTTACCCCTTTGCAAAAAAACTAAATTGTTCTAAAATCTAGATAAAATAATTTTTCCGACGTGCTTAATAGAACATTTTTATTTCTAAATATTAAAACTTTGATATTTGATATGGAAATTAGCTCAAAAATACACACCTGCGATTATTCGAATTAAAGTACCTACTTAAAAAAGAATAAACTTAAAATGGTTTATTTGCAGTTAAAAATATATTTAATTATTGACATTTAGGATAAATAATAAGAGAAAGAGTTGGATTCGTAAACGAAAGTATCGTAGAAAATCTTCAAATAATTATTATACATTAAAAAAAAATAACTTACTCTACTGAAATTTATTATTCTAATTTTTCAGAAAAATAAATACATAAAAATAAATCAGATACGATTACATAAATAAAAAAATGTAAAAAAAATAAATTTATTACTAACTTCGTTAATAATCCAGCAATGAAAGAAACTTTCTTAGGATGTCAATCACATCACATCATTCACGGACCTCTCTCAATCATTCTCACTCTAAAGTCATAAGCAATACAAGTGCAAAACAAAATACGGGGAATTCTTGCAATTCACTAAATACGGTGTTGCCAGTCACTACAGTGATCAAGATTATTATGTGTTCATTTAAAGAATTTACCGGTTTTGTCACAGAAAAAGTAATGAAAAATTCCCTACTCATTTCAATCGGTCCGAATTGTAGGTGCGGCAAAAATATGAAATGAAATGGTCTAAATTTTTATAAGATAAAGTTATTATTTCTTGTGAAAATTTGCCGCCCCCCTTAAAAGTGCCGCCCGGGGCGGCCCCCCCCCCCCTTACGCTACGCCACTGGTTCGAGGCGTTCGTGACTTATTAAAGTAAAATTAAAAGCATATTTTTTCAATAAAAATGTCATTTAACCTCAAATTGATTTACAGATAAATTATCTGAATGTTAATATAATTACCTGTTTTCTGGATCAATTGCGGACACATTTAAACCATTTTTCCACCTCTGGAATTCATTTAAACGATTTTTGAATGAAATATGCCCATCGGCGACGTCAACAATGCAAATTAAAATACGAATTCATGTTCGTTAAATCCATAGATATATATATAGTATATGAGTATCGATAATAAACTCGATTTCAACTTCCAAAAATGTTCAGTTATGTGCTTTACGAGGTCACAAAAGACCATATATTTTAATTATAAAATGAAAGACACGTCATTGAAACACATGGTGACTTGCAAGGACTTAGGAATTGTGTATGACGCTCGCTTAACATTTCATGCTCACATTGAAAAGATCTGTAAATCAGCCACAAAGATGTTGGGTTTTGTCATACACAATTCAAAGGAATTGACCAACCTCACAGTTATAAGGCTGCTTTACTTTAGCTTGGTGCGTAGCATTCTCGAGAGTGGATCTCAGATATGGGGGCCAGAGGACATCGTGTATGTACTAATGGTCGAGAAAATACAGAAGAAATTTTTACGATACCTCTTTAAGAGAGAGTTTGGTTTTTACCCATGGCTGTTTCCAACAGCATTTATCTCGGGAATGCTGGGTATCTGCAGCCTTAGTTCCAGAAGAGATGTCGCATTACTGCTGATGGCTTATAAGCTTCTAAATGGTTTTGTATCGGTACCAGATATTCTGGCTGAAATAGGATTCTATGTCCCGGATAATTTCACGCGAGGCCGCCAACACAGGCTTTTGATTCTTCCTAGGTGCAGAACTAACTTACCAATAGTGATGCCCCTGGGACGACTCACTAGGTTAATTAACTGCCTCGCAGGAAATGTGGATATATTCCACATTTCCTACAACGATTTTAAGCGTGAAATAACACTTATGTTTTAACGAAATGTATTACTTACTTTAACAGTAAATGTATCTATTTATTATGTATCTTTTCTTACCGCTCTTGCAATGTATTGGTTTTATGCTGTTTTTGCAAATAAATAAATAAATATATGACTGGATGGATGACTCTCTTTGCCGTAGCGAATTTTGAGCGGTCTACCGGAAATCGACATCCGCCATCTTGCAAGTTTCCAGTAGGACATTTCTATACCAGCAGCCAAGCGAGCCAAGCCGTCTAGTTTGAAGTATAGTTTGAAGTACTCTGTTCGGCGTTATATTAATATTGACAAAACGGTTTTATCGTGCTCGTCCTATAATTGTACGAATCAGTTCAGCGAAGAATGTGGGATATCTTTTCATCGGTGAGTAAATAACTTCATATAACAACATACATAATATTCAAAATTATCAACACAATTCGATATGACACACCTGCTTTGTTACAACTCATCCAGTTCAACATCCCTTCCCGTAGACTCCGAAATAATGAATTGCAATTCCTCAATCAACATTCTACTAATTATGTATACCATTCGCAAGAAGATTTTCTCTAGAAAATGTAAAGGCAGAAATTACATAAACTTATTTTATTTAATAATGTATAAAAAAAAAATTGTCTGTATATAAGTTGTATCCATTTTTTGTCTGTATATACGTTGTATAAATTTTTTGTCTGTAAATTTTTGCTGTATAAATGTTTGTTGTATTGTTGTATTTGTTGTTGCATAAGTTAAGTTGTGCAAATTTTGTTGTATAAATGTAATTTTTTATTTTTTATTATTATTTCTACCCTATATTATGTACGACTGTTATTTTTTCCTTTTGTTTATCGATATATTTACTACTTATAAGTTAATGAATGGTTCATGATGTTCCCATACTAATTATTCTAATTTTTTAAGAAAAAAAATGATACACTTATTAAATCTTGTAGTTTTGTTTCTGTTTCTAAACATTTTGTGTTACCTTCCCTACCTACACCAGTGTTACAGATCCAAGACAATGGTAAGATTATCACAATAGTTTCAAACAGTACAATTGTAGCCCTGAATGAATATTGAAGTTTACTTCGAATGGAAGATTAATTCCATAAATAAAGTTATTCCAAGGATCCCTTTTTTAAATTTTGTGATTTATTTATGCGAAATATACAAAGTCGCAGTTTTACTTTATTGAAATTCGTTATGCAACACAAAAACAGAAAGGAATAATGTTTAATAACATATTTTAGCAACAAAAAAACTTGGAATTTGCGAGCTCCCTCTAAGAAGTTACCTGAGTTCTCGTATCTTTTGCCTACTTTGCATATGGCGGCCGTCGAAACCGGAAGACCGGCCAATTTACGCGAGTCATCCATCCAGTTATATATATATATATATATATATATATATATATACATCCCGTATAACCATATATATATGGTTCAATCCATGGTTTAATCGTTTGACTCGACATAAAGTGTGACCTATCTATAATTCAGCTTTATCTATAATCTATAATTCAGCTGGATCCGACCCCGACTGGATCGGTGGCAAGATCTTGCAAGCCTATGCAACCCTACGCAAGCCAAGACAAACGACCTGTTTCCACGTTGGCCTTTGTGGAGGCTTGCGTAGGCTTGGCAAGCGTGGAAACGGGGCTTACGAATTTGGTCCCGCGTTTTGCAGTTTCAAGGTCAAGTCAAACATATACGGCATACGGACAGGGTTTCCGATTTGTGGGTAATTCCCCAAATTGCGGGGAATTTTTAAGATTTTTCAAGAATTGGGTATTTTGCGGGGAAGACCGTCTTGCGGGGAAAATGCGGGGATTCTGAGCATTTTTGATTTTCCAAACTTTTTTAAAATATGTGTATTCGGTGGAAAATTTCGTAGTTTATTTTATAGCATAATTATATGATTTATTTCTTAACAATAATGGACGGGGGATTCGTGAAGTTTGGAACCCTAACTCGGAGATACATAAATTTGCTCGTCATAGAACTTTTACGATAGTAGGATTTGAAAACAGAAAATAGAAAATAGAAATCGCCTTCATACATGTACTGTGGCAACTCTAAAAGGGATAAAAAAAGAAGGAGGAAATATGTAGTTTATTCCTTCGAACAATATTTTAATCAAAAAAATCATGATACAGTAATTGATGAAACTATGTAATTATTTTACACCACCTGTGTGTATTGTTAACTAAAAAGGCCCCACCTGGAAGCCAGTGTTAACTAGCACAAAGGAGCCTCACGTTGGGCGCCAGTGTTAACTAAAAAGGCCCCACGTTGGGCGCCAGTGTTAACTAAAAAGGCCCCACCTGGAAGCCAGTGTTAACTAGCACAAAGGAGCCCCCACGTGGAAGCGCCAGTGTCAGCCAAAAAGGGCCCCCAAGTTATAGCAAACCTGCTTCCGGTGTCTAGCTCAGTCGATCCGGTGTAGAGCAGGCTCTCTTCACCCAGGGGCGGGTGGGCAGTAAGAAATGGTTAATTGGGGAAACTCCACACATGATTCGTCTCAAAACAAAGAATGCTTCGGGGTAACAAAAGCAGTGTATTGTATTCTAAAGTTGGTTACATTGTACATTGTTGGTTACATTGTACATCAGGGTAAATTGGCTACCTGAATCCTAGCTATTTCTCTCTCCAAGTCTGGGTTTAACGCGCAGGTGCAAGGAAATTTACATGGACACAATAAAAAGGGAAAAGGAAGCAACTCACGGCGTTTGTCGGGCGGCCTGTCGTCACGTGCTCCATAAGCGAGGAAAACAATTCCACGCCTCAAAGAGAGGCCGAGTGCGTGGTGTACGTTATCTGGACATCCTCCAGCGTAGAAAACCACTCCGGAACGGGGGACCAACTGTAATTTCTCCCCGTCCACAGATTAGGAATACGTAAATTCACATGTTTGGTTTAACGGCCTACGGCGCGAGTAAGAGCACGGGTCTGCTTACCTCGGCGGCTCGTCGGTTTCTGGCGCGTGGTCCCTGCGGACCGAGGGGGGAGCAAAACGGGCAGCGGGGGGAAAGGGTGCCCGCTGTTGGGTCAGGCCACTGGGCGGCTCCAATCAGCGAAAAGTTCCAGTGTTGCCGACTCACGAAACATTTCTTTCCGAAAAATTATCATGTACCTACTTGTGTTACATAACACTATGTATGCTTATTTCGTTAATAATCCTTTACACTTGTTGTTAATAAAGTCTTATAATGATGTAAATTGCTTACTCACTTCAATTATTAAAAATATTGGTATCAATATCAATTAACAAAATAAATGTTTAAAATGAATTAACATTATAATGTTACACTAAAATACTATTTTATCTTCTTTTCTTCAACTAACTCTTTTTTGTCTCATTTAAATTACTTATCTTTTCCAGTTTATTTTGTTCTCCTAGCCATACCTGGTACAAAGTATGTATGATTATATTTACTTTTTTCCAACTAGCTATACAATTTATTGGCATACCTATTTTTTTAAATTTTTTTATGTCATCATTTTTGCTTCAATATTGGTTTTTGGAATGTAACCTATTTTTTAATCTTATATTATGTATGTAAAAATATGTTTTAATCAATTTTAATAAATAAAAAATGCTGTTTTCAACAGAATTTTGGACGCAGAATTATGAAGACACTTGTGGGGAATTTGCGGGGAATTTGTTATTTTTCTCTCCCCAATTTGGGGATTTTGAAGATTTTTTGCGGGTATTTTAGAACATAAGCATTGGCAACCCTGCCTACGGAGCATAGTGTGAATCAGTGTTACCGAAGCTCCCGATTTTTCGGGAGATCTCCCGATTTTTCACTTCATCTCCCGATCTACCGGAATGGCATCAAAATCTCCCGATTTTTCATGTCCCGACTGCAATTATTCATGTTGTACAAAGGAACTTCTTAAAAATCATTTGCTGACTCAGTGACATAAAACCGTTAACATGTTTCAACTGCGATTATTTATGTTCTACAAAGAGGCATCAAAAAATTACATATTTACCCACAGTGGACGAAAACCATTTTCTTGTCCCAAATGTAGTTATACAAGTTCTCAAAATGAAGATTTAAAAATCCACAGAATAATTCACGGAAGAGAAAAACCTTTTTCATGTCCTGATTGCAATTAATATTAATTACTAACTATAAGTGTTCTCAAAAGGGATATCTAAGAAGTCATTTGCCGACTCATGTAGAGAAAAACCTTTTTCATGTTCCGGCTGCAACTATTCTTGTACTACTTAGAGAAATCTAAAAATCACATGTTTACCCATAATGGAGAAAAAGCTTTTCATGTCCCGACTGCGACTATTCATGCGCTACAAAACGGTATCTAAAAATTTACATGTTTACCCACAGTTTACAAAAACCTTTTTCATGTCCTGACTGCAATTATTCATGTTGTACAAAATAACTTCTTAGAATTCATTTGCCGACTCACAGTGACATAAAACCTATTACATGTTTCTACTGTGACTATTTGGGTATTATTATATTAATGTTTTCCATCCACAGCGTGTTTAAATCCACAGCGCGATTCATAGTGGAGAAAAGCCATTTTCATGTTCTGAGTGAAACTATGCATGAACTACGAAGATAAATCTAAAATAAGTTTTCCCATAGTTGAGAAAAATCTTTTTCATGTCCCGATAGACACTATTCATGTTATCGCAAGGAATATCTAAAATATCACATATTAACCCATGGTGGTCAAAAACCTTTTTCGTGTCCCGACTGCAACCGTTCATATTCTCAAAAGGGACGTCTGAGAAAGCACTCGCTGAATCTTTGGAGAGAAACCTTTTTCATGCCCTGACTGAAAATCTTCATTTACGGATTCCCTGTAAAACATAAACAAAAAGGCTTGCCAACTTTTTTTTTTTGCAGTTTTTATTTTAATTATAAAAAAATAATACGTAACGCGTTTTTCGAATCCTCCTCCCGCACCGATAACGCACAGTAATGTTAAACAAGACCCCCCCCTCCTAAATTGCGTTACGTACCTAAAACTTGAACAGCCCTCAAGGTCGAAGTTTCACAAAAATCTGTGTTAAGTTCCTACAATAATCGTATTAATGGCGCTGCTTATGGTTTTTTTTGATTTGTTGTTAAGGTTCTGCTTCGAAATAATAAAAGGGATTCGGAATATTGACAAGGGAAGAATTTTATAATAATAATTCTAGTAATCTCCCGATTTCTTCGAAATTCTCCCGTTTTCTCCCGATTTCTCCTGATTTTTAGGCGAAAATTCTCCCGATTTTGAAATTTTGAGTTCGGGAACACTGGTGTGAATACCGAAAGAATTCGTTCTTCGTTCATTCGGTTGGTTTTGTTTTGTGTCGTAACCGCGTACAGTTTGTGCCCGTTTTATTCAAAATGCCGTCTTGTTCAGTGCAACTATGCAATAATACTACAAGAAATGTGAACTTCAACATAAATGGAGTTTCATTTCACCGGAAAGTACAAAATTAGAGTACGTTATCAATTTTTAATGATTATTCGAAGTTTTTATTGACATAAGGCCCCGTTAAAACAAACATGCCGCCATTACGATGCTAGTGATGGGGACGCGAATTCTTTTTTTAAATACCGACCATCGATATTTCGTAATATTAGTAGGGCTTTATAAAAAATATATACATATATATATGTGTAAACATATTATTTTTCTAGAAAATTATTGTTGTAGATGCTGATTGGTGGTAGAAACAAATGCAATGCTTTTCTTTTAAAATTATTAATTTATAAAAAATAATCTTTCTTTGTTTGTTCCGCATGCGTTCGTGTACCATTTATTCGATTTTCAATGAAACTTTGGTGATTTTTAGTGCTGGAGCCCACGGAGGTTTCTATATACGAGTATAATGGTGGGCTCTAGCATTATGAAATTATTTCCTATACCATTCATCCGACTGGGATGAAACTTTGGTGTTTTCGTGTGGGCACGCTCGTGAAGGTTTCAATATATATAACGGTAAGCTCTGGCGTTATAAAATTTGTATTTTTTTTGGCGCGTAATCAGTTTGAGAAATGTGCGTATTTCATATAGTTTAGCGGCAGGGAGGGAAGGAGAAGGGGAAGAGAATCCGGGACGAGGGATCCGATAGGGGGAGGGTTATGCGGGTGGGGGAGGGAAACGAAGGAGGGGGTGAGGGGTTGATGAGGGGGGGGGGGGGTTCGCGGGACGGGGAGATGCATATCAAAAAAGCGTGATAATTTATTTATCTTAGGTAACGTATAATTTATATCCGGTTTTAGATGTAGTAACTTATAGTATTTTAATTATTTCAGATTTCCGAAGGACGGAAAAATTAAAGAAAAATGGATTGACGCGACGGGGAGAAAGGGAAACTGGTTTCCGACTCGCCATAGTATCATTTGCTCGTCTCACTTTGGCCAAAACGATTTTAAACCAGCAACAAAAATTCGGAACCTTTTTGCATGGGCTGTTCCTACATTCAAACTGCCACTTATATATGATCCGGTGTGTTTTCTATTTAGTTTTTACAAAGTATATTTAAGGAGAATAAATATTTTTTTCCCATGTTTGCACAAGTTTCTGCCCTTTTAACCAGTAATTTTGGTTAGTTACAGCTCTCAAGTGAACCCACAACGTCGACTTCGCTCACTACAGCTGCAGCGCAAACACCAACTTCGCTCATTACATCTGCAGGACAAACTTCAACAGTTGATTCACCTCGAGAAAAAAAGTTGCTGTTATTGATTGAAAAGTATAAAATTATAATAAGATCTCAAAAATTGCATGTAAAACGTCTCCAAGCAACCAAAAAGCGATATAAAGAGAAAATGAAGTCAATGACAGATGTCATGAAAGCATTAAAATAACGAAATTTGATTAATTCAGATCAGCAATCTTCGATAGAAAGCTCCGACGTTGGAGTCAGGGACAAAAAAAAGTCAGTTGACTTGGTGTAACACAAGGCTAACATCAGGACGTACGATTAAAACAAAATATACTGCCGGACTAAAAACTTTTGCGTTAACACTTCACTTTTATTCGCCAAAGGCATATGAATATGTCAGAAAAAAGTTCGATACATGTTGGAATCATACACGCACTATAAAACGATGGTACATGTCTGTAGATGCACGTCCAGGCTTTACAAGAGAGTCTCTCTTAACTCTACCGACTATAGTATTGTATGCAATTCGGTAATGGATGAGATGGCTATTAGGCAGCATTCAGAGTGGGATGGTACACAGATGCATGGATATGTAGATATCGGAAATACAGTAAAGGACGGAGATTATCTACCTGAGGCCAAAGAAGCCTTAGTTCTTTTAGTAACTGCAATCAATGGTGCCTGGAAACTTCCAGTTGGGTATTTTTTGGTTAACGGTGTGTCAGGTGAGCAGCGCGCTAATTTAGTTAAGCAGTGCTTAGAACTGGTCCATACAACGGGGGTCGAAATAGTACCATTGACTTTTGATGGATGCCCAGCCAATGTTACAATGGCAAAACAGCTAGGGTGTTTATTAGATACTAGTGAAATGAAAACTAGCTTTGATCACCCTGTAACAAAACAACATGTTTATGTTTTTTTTATGCGTGTCACACGCTAAAATTAGTTCGAAATGCGTTTGAAGCAAATGGAGTATTTAAAGATTGTCACAACAGGTCTATTAAGTGGTCTCTTTTACAAAATTTAAATAAGCTACAAGAAAAGGAACCACATTTAGCTAACAAAGTTAGACATAGTCACATTTTTTAAAAAAATCAAAAATGAAAGTTAAGTTGGCTTCTCAATTGTTTAGCAACAGTGTTAATATGTTTAATAAACATAATGTTTTTGAATTTTGGGGGAATGCAGAATTATATATTAAATCTCTAACTCTTTTTGAAGGATCTAAGGTGATACATCTAGTAGAAAGACTGGGTTTTTAGGTTTTTTAATATGCATTAAAAGTCTAAAAGAGCTATATCTAAGACTCATCAAAATGGAGAAAAAGTTGCAGTATCTTCCCACATATAAATTCAGCCGAGATAATATTGAACTGATGTTTGGCCATATACGTGCCCACGGAGGGTGTAATACAAACCCGACCCCTCGACAATTCCAAGCAATTTACAAAAAACTTCTTGCTAAGTCAGAACTGAGAGATTTCCAAACAGGAAATTGTAAGTCATTGGAAGAGATATCTATATTATGTTGCTCGTCTGCTTTTGAAAAAAATAATATCTCCACTGACAGAACAAATCTCTCAGAGAACTTTGATGATGAAGTACAATTACTCTACGAACAGGCATTGTTTGATAAAGAAGTTGATATTCTTGTACGAGATACTTTATAATTTAGTTCTCAGGTAATAGCATATATAGCTGACTTTGTTGTTCGTTTTCTATATGGAAAATTAAAATGTGATACTTGTGTCGGTACGTTGATTGCAAATGAAATTACAAGTTATCATGGATTTATAAAGTTAAAAGATAAAGGTGGCCTTTTTTTCCATTCAATTGATGTTATAAACATTTGCAAAACAATGGAAGTGATAATAAATAACGCCATTGTAGATAAAAATAAACTGAAAATTAAATCAAAAAATAATATTAAACAGGAACTAGTAACCAAAGCCTTAAGACATTTTGTTGGAATCAAAGTATTTGACTCACTAAAGCCGTTTTGGAAAAATACCTTGATATCCGTTTACATTACTTAGTTAAAAACGAAACACCAAAATTATCGAAGCGACAAGTATTAAACAAATATCTCCACTTTACCAGTCAATAATATATATTTTTTAAATGTTTATTTGCTAAATGAAATACCTCTCGTACATAAATATTTCTATAATATATTTTTGTTAATTTGTTGGAATTGTTGTGCATGTATTTAAAAAAAGATTATACCCAGGTGGTTTTTTTTTTTTTTTAATTTACAATTTTGTTCCGAGATTGATGAAAACTAGCACACTTGATATTCAAAAGAGGAGGAAAATAACTGTCTACATATTATTAAAAAAACACTGGTAATAAATAGATCATGAAACTACAAGGGATTTAAGATTAATGTGGCCTGTCCAGCTATACTTACCAAGGTGGCCGATCCGTCCCTTATTTGAGGGTATAAATGAGAAGAGGTTATGTGAACTGGATTGATGTTATATTTACAACTGTACATTATGTTTTAATTACACGCCGATTAATTTTACTAAATTTAACAAGTGTGAATACTAAGAAATATACTTTTGCGAACCAACAAGACCAAAGTCACTCACGAGAATGATTTCGCAGAAAACGAAATGTGAACAGCTGACTCAGTGCGTGGGCCTTTGTGTTTCCAGTTATTATCGGAGTATTTTTATGGCTATAAAATAAAAATTTGAAATCGCTAAATAAAGGTCACCCAGCGTTGCCCAAAATACTTGTTATTATTATTATTGTAAAATTATTCATTGTGAAACAGAATTGTAAATACTTTGTATAACCCTGGTTAAATACCACCATTCAGAACAGAAAGGTTGCTTTAAATTTATTAGCCGTGTTTGGCGACCAGATCTGAATAACCGGGTACTTCCCCACCTTCATTTTTCTCAAATTCTTCCCCTCCTCACCACCTGAAACCTCATAACATACCCCAATTGCGGATGCCCTAGTCTCACTGGCTCCAGATGGTTGGGAGCAGATGGGACTCTTGTAAAGTACTCGAATACAAAATAAATTAACTTGAGTAAAAAATGAGAGTTTCTTTTTATGGATTTTTGTAACAACAAAAACACAGTATGAGTGTTATTGTGATTAAAGTTATTGAGCAAAACCAAAAACTGTTAAAATTCAGTTATCTAATAAGGAAGTTGAGTGAAAAGTATTTTGACTTATAAAAAATATGTTCATGTAGATCAAAAAATATCGATTCTAAATATGTAAATATATTTCTATATTGTTATTCTTAGAATTAATTAAACCTTCTTAAAAATCCATCAAAAAGCTACGAACTAAAAACGCTTCATGAATGGTCGAAAGAATTCTGACGTCATTGGAACCTCAGTTTGTATAAAGAGCGGATCACCGAAATGTCTACGGTGCATCTCTTTCTATTACACGAGAGATGGTTTGTGTATGATGAGAGAGGTGTATAGGCCAAACGTCGTTTACTAATGGGCCAAACGGTTTTGCATTATATCCCCTAAAAGTCTTTTTAAGTTTAGTAATGGGTGGTTTGGTAAATTTAATGGTTTAGTAAACAAAGTTAATGTAATGCAAAATCAGTTTAAAAAACCACATACCATGTCAGAAATCGGATATATTCAAGGCCAGTCCGACTACCTACAAATCGTTGATTCTGACATGTTGATTTTATATTTAAAATAGATAATACTGACCACATAAGTGCTGAAATTTGTGGAGTTAAAGCTTCCAAGTAAATACATCAAATTATTAATTGTGTTCATTTGTATGTTACAATAAGTATAATACATTTTTTCAGTATAAATAATAATCATTACGTATTCTCTACTCATCTAACATCTGATGTTTCGCCGTAAACCTCACTAGTTTTGTGCAAGTATATTAAATTTATTGATTGCGCAGAAAAGTCTCACAGTGAACTGCGCTGTAAACCGTTATCTTACTTTCGGTCTTTACTTTTTTGCGCGGCGGCCTGAATTGGCGGGTGATATTTCAACCAACGGCGATCGGCCAGCGATGGTAATACCGTGTTTGTGAAGAGTTTTGGCGCGAGAAACAAAAATTCTACCTTTAAATATTAATTTAACCATGAAAACTTGATCAATTTTCTTTTTTTAAAATAACATAAATTCTGATAGACGGTTAACATTGATAAAAAAAATTACTGGAATTCCTTATTGAAGAATTTAAAAAATCTCCATACAAAATGCCCAAGCGACGGAGTTTTCTCAGTTCAAATGACGTCACACCCACACCCCGCTTCTTACCGCTCGGATCCGCTCGTTTTGGCGGGCTTAATAAAATTTAAACTTTGAGAATTAATTTTAAGTTTGAATGCGAACATTGATAAAAAAAAATAAAAAAAATGGACTCAACTTCCTTATTATAGATTAGAAACAATTGATTTGGATCTGTTACGAATGGGATACGTTAAACGTGCCGAGAGTCCAGATCACACTTGTTCTGATTTATCGGTTCTGAGAATAAGAATTTTTCATCAACATTTTAAGTGGAATAATTTTTTAACTAAAATATCGATCTCTATCGATTTGAATTCTTGCAAGCTTTATTCGTCGTCATTTGTATGAATTGCTAATTGCGAATGCATTCGAAACGTGTACGCATAGAAATCTGTTCAAGCCTCGATGACACACGGCGAGTTTACAAGCTACTATCTACTAAATTTAAAAGCGGGGGAATCGGCGAGTGAGATTGTCATGATGACACACAAAACTGTCCACTCGCTCAGAAGCTCACGACATTTTTGTAGGAAACTGGACTCGCACGTAGCTGCTAGCGCCAATAGCGGAAATAACGTGAACTAATCCAGTGTTCCCGAACTCAAAATTTCAAAAGCGGAAGAATTTTCGCCTAAAAATCGGGAGAAAACGGGAGAATTTTGAAGAAATCGGGAGATTACTAGAATTACTATAATAAAATTCTTCCCTTGTCATTATTCCGAATCCCTTTTATTATTCCGAAGCAGAACCTTAACAACAAATAAAAAAAAACCCATAAGCAGCGCCATCAATACGATTATTGTAGACGTTGCCCGTGGAATAACGCAATTTTCCCTAACGTTCAACGGGGACTTACTTTACGATTGGAAACTCAGCACAAATTTTTGTGAAACTTCGACCTTGGGGGCCATTCAAGTATTAGGTACGCAACGCAATTTAGGGGGGGGGGATCTTGTTTAACGTTACTGTGCGTTATCGGTGCGGGAGGAGGATTCGTTTTTTTTTTATTTAAATAAAAAACTAGGGAATGCTCAAGTTGGCAAGCCTTTTCGTTTATGTTTTACGGGGAATCCCTCGACTGTATTGTACGTCATTTTTATATTATTTTTGTTGTCAGTATTCGTTAGTGCTTTAAACACGAAATACTCATAAACACAAATTGCTGTAGTCAGTGTTGTTAAAGTGAGTTACTATAATTTCCTCAAAAGCGAAAGATTCACATCATCAACTGTTCTTGGCCTATAAAGGCTTTCGTGACAAGGGAAGAACATGAATAGTTGCATTCAGGACACGAAAAAGGTTTCTCTCCACTGCGAATTAGTGAGTGCTTTCTCAGACGTCCCTTTTGAGAACATGAATAGTTGCAGTCGGGACACGAAAAAGGTTTTTGTCCACTATGGGTTAATATGTGATATTTTAGATATTCCTTGCGATAACACGAATAGTGTCAATCGGGACATGAAAAAGATTTTTCTCCACTGTGGGAAAACTTGCGATTTTTAAGATTTATCTTCGTAGTACATGCATAGTTTCACTCAGAACATGAAAATGGCTTTTCTCCACTATGAATCGCGCTGTGGATTTTAATAACTGCAAAAAAACTTCCTTTCGTGATCTTTAATAACTGCATTCGGGACAAGAAAATGGTTTTTGTCCACTGTGGGTAAATATGTAATTTTTTGGTGCCTCTTTGTAGAACATGAACAATCGCAGTTGAAACATGTAAACGGTTTTATGTCACTGTGAGTCAGCAAATGATTTTTAAGAAGTTCCTTTGTACAGAATTAATAATTGCAGTCGGGACATGAAAAATCGGGAGATTTTGATGCCATTCCGGTAGATCGGGAGATGAAGTGAAAAATCGGGAGATCTCCCGATAAATCGGGAGCTTCGGTAACACTGAACTAATCCTTCAGACAGTTGACAGTCGAAATCAGCTGGTTTTTGGCAGCCATATTGGAAACACAAATAAACCAATCACGAGTCGGCTTGTAGCGTGTAAAGTTGAGGACCTTTCAACTTTTTCCGTGGATTGTCAACAATCTGCTAGTTAGCAAGTAACACGATGACACTGAGCGAGTTTACTAACAGATAGTGAATTTCCGAGATAGTAGCTTGTAAACTCGCCCTGTGTCATCGACGCATTTTAGTATTAGTGCCAATGAAAACGACAAGTTTAATGGGCTCTCCACACGGCTCTGCCGCAGAACTCACTAAAAATTGGATGGTCTGTAGTCAAAACCGCCAGCCGTATTGTTATTATTCACCAGCCTCCAGCTGTGTTATTATTATTTCCCTTCTGTCGCCCCCCCCCCCCCCCCCCACTCCTTAAAATTGGGCCGTTAGTAGGCGGAACGCCTGCGGTATTGTTATTATTCACCAGCCGTACTATTATTTACCTTCTGCGAATTCTGAGTTGGGCAAGCCGGTGAAGGTCCGCCCCCAACTTGACATGCTAGGACACGTCATTTCTTCATTTCTCGTCGGAGAGCGTTTCGCGCGGTCCTTGACAGCGCATTGTACGAAATAAATATGATTATTTTACTCATCACGCTTGAAAAGGAAAAATAAGTTTGGGTATAAATTTTTGATTTATACAAGGACCTTCTATGCCTGTGAGATATTTTCGACAAAAATTATTTGCGGCGAGATATTCGTAATAAAGCCACGGAGTTGTTGATAATAACGTTTATAATAAAATATATAGGTATGTGTTTTTATTTTTGTTATATACAATCAGGCTAATTTGTTCGGCTTTTGAAACAACTCATATAGGTCTCATCGCTGTGTCTTCCTTACTATCATGATTAGAAATGTGATCTAAACGGTGCGGTGTTAGAAAGATAAAACACCACGTTTTATATTCGAATCTAAAAGTTAACCACAAAATAATAGAAAATATACTTAAGTACACCTTTATAAACTAAAGTTTCCGACCACAATCTGAAAGAAAATTGTGATTGTGGGAATTTTTTAATTAATTTTATTTTAACAAGAAACAACAAAGAAGTGAGTGCTAGATAATGTTTATAATAAATTTGCCTAGTAAAATATGCGTGTTTTTATTTTTTTCGTTATCGGTAATTTTAGTTAGAAAAATACGTAAGTTGGGACATTTTTAAAACTTTTTTATATTGCGTGCAAAAATTTAATATTTCAAAAATTTTACAGGGTGTAACAGCACGTACCCGAGAGATTTTAACCAGCGATTCTCGAGCTTAACTATTTTTATTTTATTTTTATGATCTTTAATTTGTTGGATTTTTCTTCGCCCCAAATAGCAAAAGAGCTATTAAAACATCGGAAAAATTCCCGAAAAAAAAAGTTATGAAGAAAATTCTTTTCCTCATACATTTTGTATGGAACGAATTCTTATATTTTAAAAGAGCTGCAGGAATATTGTGATAGTATTCCTAATATTGAATAGTGAGTGAAATCCAAAAATTCAAATGTCAATTCGCTGTTTGTTTGGCTTTTGTTCTTAATCATATAATGTTGCCCCTCTTTCTTACACACTAAATATCAACAGTCGAAAATGGGACAAACGGTGAACGTGTGTCTGCATCCCTCCACAAGAAAAATATAATAATTATAATAAATCTCCCTCACATCTATAAAGAAAATGAAACGCGATTCCCGGAAGTAAGTGAAAAGGTAAGAAAATCACTAAAATTATAAATCCGTACACAACGTCATCTCTAATACTGACAAAAATAGAACACTGACAGTTGTGCATCGATAATGGCTTCACTGTGTAATTTTTAACTTAAGTAATAAAACATTAATTTAATTAATAAGTTAACACAACAGTTATTGATTTTGTGGCGGTACGAGTTTGCCGGTCAGCTTCAGCCAGTATAGAATAATATAAACATAACAGCAGGGATATATTATTATCAGTATAGAATAATACAACACAAAGCATAACATTTTGTATAAATGAACTGTTTTTATAAACTAAATAATATTTTTGAATAGGTACATAAAATAAATCAAAATTAAAAGTAAGTTCTAAAGTTAAACTTCATATAAATAAACAATACAGAATTGACTTAATAAACGATATAAGTTTGGACTTGATTTAAATATGACAATCCAATGAAATTGGATATATGTTTAAACAAGAAATATTTTTGATATTCGGTAATGAGCGGCGAATTTCAGCAAAAGAAATATCAAAATGAGCGAAATTCAGGTACACAGATATTCCAAAACACTATCTTATTGTTTTATCTCTTCAGTGCGGCCGATCCAAAGAGTGCACGAGCGTAATGTGCCTCTTCAAACTACCCTTCTGCGTGAAATCAGATGTACACTGGGTGCACGCAAAAAGTTTTTCTCCACTGTGCGCAAGTATATGCCTATTGAGGTCATATTTCCGCGCAAACACCGAACTGCACTGGGCGCACGAAAAACATTTATCTCTTGTATGAGTCAGAACATGTCTGTCCAGGTGACTTTTGCGAGAAAATACAAAACCGCACTGGACGCATGAAAATGGTTTTTCTTGCGAGTGCTTGAGCGTGTGTCTGACAAGGTCGCATTTTCTCACGAATGCTGAAGTGCAATGCGCGCACGGGAATGGTTTTTCTCCGCGGTGTTTGAGAAGGTGCCAGTTTAAATAGCGCCTCCGAGTAAACGCGGAGTTGCATTGTGAACAAGCGAATGATTTTTCCCCACTGTGTTTGAGTAGATGCACGTTCAAACTGCTTCTCTGTGTATACGCTGAACCGCATTCAGCACATACAAATTGTTTATTTCCCGAATGAGCCTGTATATGAGTTCTTAAGCTACTTTTTGTAGTAAACGTAGAATTGCACTGAAAGCATATAAATCGCTCTTTACTTTTGGGTTTTGCGGCTGTTTTCTTGTATTGTTTTTTTAACTTGGTTAAATCAGGCGATTCGATAAGTTGGATTTCAAATTCTTCGGTGTCCTTTACCGGGTGTGTATCTGAAACAAAAATCACGTTTTATTACTATACTCTCGTCCAGGCTGTCGCCTAGTGGAAAAGCACACCCCTACATCTCAAGCCACCTTATTAAAAGAAGTGCTAAATGTGTATTTACATTATTTTCTGTTTAATATACAGGAAGTAACAGCATGTTCCAGAAGAATTTTAACCAACAACTTCTGAGCATATTTGGAGTAAAAAAACGTGGATGTCATTTTGCCGTCTGTGATACGCACTCCGTCTCCTTCCAGCAGCACGGTAACAGACTAGAGAGAGAGAGCGCATATCGCGTGATCCCTTCGTGACCTGCGGCAGCGTAATCAGTGGCGACGTGTAATAGAAAATTGTTTTTTTTTTGTTTTTAACATTTTAAATTACGTATTTTTCGTTTTCCGATTTTATACAATGTTATCACGTGGCCGGTGATAACGTTGTATAAAATCGGACTTGAATAGTATTTTTATGGTTGTTCGTTGCTCGGCTACGCTATTATTTCTTAAATAAATTTATCACTTTTTGGTATAATTTTAGTAAACTAGCAAAGTTTGAAACATGCCATTTATTGAACGCTAACGCGAATTGCTTTACATACTTATCTAAAGTTTAAAAAACACCGTTCATATTGTATACCTTTGCATAGCTGGTCATCACTGGTGCACTTAAGACATTTAGACTTTGTATCAGACCGTAATATTTCAATTTGTTCGTAAAGTACTCGACGTTTTTCGTCATCGCTGGATTCCGAATCTGGTTCTCTCTTGCCTGTTTTTACATTCATTCTATGCCAAAAGATTGGCGACCCTAGAACGAAAGACGTGACTATAATTTTTTTTATTGATATAATAACAGTTTCGCTAATACGCACTGCTAAGTATTTACAAAACGAAAATAAAGACAATGCGCCTAACGCAAAATGATGAAAACAAGTTGGCATACGTCGGACCAGTGTTTCATTACCTTTTAATTTTGCATAACCCTCGTTGATTCTTGTCAATAAACACAGCTAATGCCATATATGCATATCATATATACAATTTAAGAAAAGATAAATATTTTCTCATATTACGAATCACCCGATAAAGTTTGAATTATTCCCCTCTCTTCATAATACTTGGTAAAAGTTGCTTATGTAACACTGCGACTAGCACCGGATTGAACCAACAACGAGCGCCTCCATAACTTTGGTCCATTCTGTTACTAACTGGTATATCGGAAAGCAGAAATTAATGTTGACAATGAATGAATTCATAAAAAACAAAACTTGTAATGATTTACGAATAGACTAACCTAACCCGAAACAAATTTGAACTTGTGTGACGGAGAAGCTGTCAAAATAAGTTAAACCATGGATTATTCCGCTAGGGATTCCAAAGACCATAGAAAAAATGATTTTCTGAAACAAAATACATTTTCTTTTATCTATGATAATCGATTATGTTTGACAGCTTGAGGGAGAGTGAAAATAATGTTGTTATCAAACGATTTCAATTGTTAATGTTTCTTATCAAAACTTTTACCAGTTATTCAGAGTATAAGACGCTCTTTGCATCACCCTGATAAAATAAAACTACTCAAAGTCAACACTTTGCTTTAGCCGGGTTTGGTGACCTGATCTAAATAGCCAGGTACTTCCCAACCTTACTCTTTTACATTTCCTTCTCTTCTCTATTCCCTTCAGCCATGGTCGTACTGGCTTCGGACAGTTGGGAGTATTATAATCTTGTGCAGTATTCTAAGAAAACTATCATTGGTTTCAGGTATTTTCGCACACTTGATCGTTCCTATTAATTTGCCATGAACCTTACTACTCCTGATGTTCCATCCATAAAATTGGAACCGGTTTGTAATGATGGTGGTGATTTTAATGATAAGCTTAAAGTGGAAGAAAATATAGGAATTATAATAGAAAATTCTTATAACTATTATCCAGACACAGCCGCAGGTAAACTTAAAAACTACTAACGTTACTCGTCCTTGTGATCAATTTAGAAGAAATTGTTTTTCTCCTATTTAGCCAATGTTTCGGACAGCATTGCAGTGCAGCGCTCTAATATTCATATGGCCGGAATTTTTATATATTTTAACCAATGCAGAGCGCCGTTTAGATTGAATCGAAATGTTTCGTTGCTTGAACGGCTTTAGCTGTATTTAGTGACCATATCTGAATAATCACTAATCCACCTCCATCTACCCCTACCTCCTTACCCTACCCATACCTCCAGCCTCACAACTTACCCCGTTTGAGGATGCCATAGTCTCACCGACTCCAGATACTAATATCTACAGCCTGTATGCCGGACGAATGTCTACAACTCATAACTAATATGTTGGACAAATATCTATGAACTTCAGAGTGAAGACTAATATCTACAGAGCTAAGGTCGGATTAATATCTATGACGGTCCCAGTGGTGAAGAATATCTATGTAGCGTAGGTGGGACTAATATCTACAGAGAGCAGCTGAGTACCTAACCTAACCTAACCCAACCTCTGCCAGTGCTGTAGATATTCGTCGACATCACCTGTTCCTTGGATATTAGTTAGCAGTTTGAGCTGTAGATATTCGTCCTCACTTTGGTTCCCATAGATATCGTTCCAACAAACCTCGTATAGATATTAGTCAGAACATGAATTCTCATAGATATTAGTCCGATTTGTTCAGTTTTTGGAATTCCTGTAGATATTAGTAGACGCCTCCGTCTCACCGATTCCAGATGGTTGGGAGCAATTGGGACTCTTGTGCGCTATTCACATAAAAATATGATAAATCACAAAACAGCGCTATAGCTACATTGATTACGTATTTATTTTTTAATGTGTTTATCGTTTTTGTTTACAGGAAATTCAGTGCAAATGAAAAAACGAAAAAGTAAAAAAACACAAATGGCGTTTACTTGTCCCAGCTGTAGTTATGTGTGTTCCATGCGATCTGTCCTGAAGCGGCACTCGATGATTCACTCAGGAGAAAATCCGTTTCCATGCAGCGAGTGTAGCTATTCGTGTTTGAGAAGAACAGACCTGAGAAGACACATGCTCACACACAGTGGGGAAAAACCTTTCAAGTGTTCCGAGTGTAACTTTAAATGTGCACATAAGACGCACTTGAAAGATCATAAATTGAGACACTTGGGAGAAAAACCATTCACTTGTTCTGATTGCAGTTACGCGTCCTCACAAGAGTCAAACTTAAAGAAGCACACAATGATTCACACCGGAATCAAACCATTTGGTTGTTCTTATTGCAGTTATTCATGCACTCAAAATGCCTCGTTGAAAAGGCATGTTTTGACACATACAGGTCAAAAGCTATTTGCATGTTCTGAATGTGCTTACACGTGTTTGGATACATGCAAATTAAAGAGGCACGCTCTTATCCACAGCGGAGTTAAACCATTCCAATGTTTATATTGCAGCTATTCAACTTCTAGGAAGTGTGACTTGAAAAGACACGCTTTGACTCATACGGGAGAAAAACCATTCTCGTGTGCCGAATGTGGTTTTCTGTGTGCAGAAAAGTCTAAATTAGCTAAACATATGCTAACGCATACTGGCCGGAAGACATTATCTTGTTCTGAAACTGGTATTTCGTACTCAGATAAGTACAAGTTAGATAAAAAAAAAATGCCAATACGTATTGTTGAAAAGGCAGTGATCTGACAACTGAAAGATTTAAAATGAAGTTTTTCCTTAAAATTAAAAATCACAAATTAATGTAATATTTCTATTTTATTTTTCAACTGTGTTTTATCGCATACATTTTTTAGTAGGTATTGCTTTATGAATAAGGAAATGCCTAATGAAGAGAAAATAAAATAAAAAAACTGTTTTCATAGCTTCGCCTTTCATCAGCACTGTGCTAGAAATATTGTGCGAAAGAAGAGTATTAAGGATTACATGGACAGCCAGATGCACTAATTTATTCAGTCCAGAAGAACTAGACATCTAATCCAGGCTATCAATTGTCTGCTTACAACGTATCTTAGATGCTTAGATCATGAAACACCGAAATAGAACCTGGAAAAGCTCGTGGTCCCTAGCTAAGTATTTGGCAGGCAATGGGTTGGAGTGATAAAGTATCACAGGCGTCCAGAAAGTCAGTGTCCATAGCTCTTTTTGCGGTACAGGACCATGAGAGGAGGACCCCGGTTCATCAGGACAATTCGGTAAAAAAAGACGTGCGTTTCTGTGCTTTTTTTAAATTATGCAAAAAGGAAAGTTAGAGAAACGTCAAAATAATTTTATTTTACTTAGCTTTATTTATACTTAAATTATTATCTGCATTAAATTTAATTATCTTACAGTATGGTACAACTCAAAACATTTCTTGATGCATAAAAACATTTTGCATTTGATGCAGACGACTTTGGAGACGACTTACATCCAGATAATCGACATTTTTTTGGAGGTACGTTTTAAAAACGTGGCAGATGCCCAATATTCTGCCCAATAGTCTGCCACCTCTTACCAGACCTGATGGCTCTCTAGCCGTCGGTTCCTCATTGCAGTTTTCGTATGAAAAAGCTGAGGATCCGGCATCGGGATGTACTCCAAGTCTTACGAGGGCTTGATGTTAATAAAGCTAGCGGGCCTGACGGAATACCTGCCCTGGTGTTGCAGAGGTGCGCTGTAGAAATAGCTCCAATTTTGACGAAGCTTTTCAAAATGTCCCTGAAGACTGGCTCTGTGCCCTCTGGTTGGAAAAAAGCGATCATTCACCCCATTCCAAAGAAGGGTGACCGCTCCAACCCAGCCAACTACCGCCCCATAGCGATCACATCTGTTCTGTCAAAAGTGATGGAACGTGTGATCAATGACAAACTGCTCACATACCTCGAGAAGAACAAAATTATTAACGACCGTCAATACGGATTCCGGCGGAACCGCTCGTGCGGTGATCTTCTCGCGTATGTGACGCATGTTTGGGGACGGTGCCTGGAATGTTTTGGTGAGACCCAAACGGTTTCACTGGACATTTCCAAGGCCTTTGACCGGGTTTGGCATCGAGCGCTTGTCAACAAACTGCGTTCTTACGGACTTCCCGCATCCTTGTTTGCGTGGATTGCCGACTTTTTGAGGGGGAGGTCGATTCAGGCGGTTGCTGACGGTTTCACCTCTTCCTCGCATTCGATAAATGCTGGCGTCCCACAGGGATCGGTTCTGTCTCCGACTTTGTTTCTGTTGCACATCAACGACCTCTTGTCATGTGCACCGATTCATTGTTACGCGGATGACAGTACAGTCCATGATAGCTTTTTGTTTGACAAGCCTCCAAAGAGCACACAAACCCCAATAGCTCGGAGGGCTTTGAAGCAGAGAATGGACGATTACCTCGAGAGTGTTTTCTCTTGGGGTAAGAATAACCTCGTCGAATTTAATGTTTCAAAGACCCAATCATGTCTGATAACGTCTAAAAGGGATCAAAATGATAATCTAGTCTCCTTCAACGGAAGCATTCTCCCGAACAGGACCTCCATTGATATGCTTGGTGTAACTCTAAGTGACCAGCTCAGGTATGGGGGCTCCATCGAAACCAGAGTTAAGTTAGCCTCTCAGAAACTGGGCGTACTGTACAGGGCCCGCAGATACTTTAATAGTACTCAACTGCTAACCCTGTACAAATCGCAAGTGCGCCCCACGGTTGAATTTGGCAGCCACCTCTGGTCTGGAGCTCCAAAATACCTAAAAAAAAACCTTGACTCTGTGCAGAAACGGGCGGTCCGTTTGATAGATTCTCCCATCTTAACAGACGGATTGCAATCTTTAGAGCATAGGCGTCAGGTGGGAATGCTGTCCTTGTTCTACCGGTATTACAATGGAAGATGCTCCGAGGAACTAGCGTCATTGATCCCCTCGGCACCGGTGCATAGTCGGGATACACGCCAAACACGCGCCCAACATTTGTACACAGTTGATATTAGTCACATGAGAACGGGTCGTTTTTACGATTCGTTCTTGAGTTCAACAGCTCGGCTGTGGAACGATTTACCGGCCTCTGTGTTTCCTCCCTCCTACAACATGAGTCTCTTCAAGACCCATGTTAACTCCTTCCTTTCCTCAAAAAGACCCTCCACACAGCATCCTCAAAGATGACATAGGCCCTGAGGGAAATTATTTTCCTCAGGGCCTCCTGTGTGGAGTTAATGTAAAAAAAATATATATATATATATTGTCCATTCTTATTTCGTGGGTTGGACAAGGAATAATTCTTCCCTGCTTCTTCGCGGTGTTGGTCTTTGATCCAAACTTACGGCCGTTATACACGACATCTTTTTTCAACCTGACTCCAATTAGAGACCAAAGTTAACATTTTTCGCTTTACACGATCGCTATTTTCACCTCTATTTTCATATCTACGATTTCAATTGTCATCACTGCAAACAAACATATGAACCATACTGTTAGTTGTGACGCCAACTGAAATCGTAGGTATGAAAATAGAGATGAAAATGAGATGAAAGCGAAAAATATTGACTTTTGTCTCTAGTTGAAATCGGGCTGAAAAAAGATGTAGTGTATTATTGGGCTTGGGCTTTAAGCGAGTGCTTTTATGCAGAATGAGTATGCTTATGAAGTGTAAGCTGAGGCAAATTTTGAACAATCAGAACATTCGAAGGGTTTAGAAATGATTTCCTTTTGATTGCATTTTGCTCGTATTTCTTTTGTATTATAAGTTATTAAACTTGTACCTAGTAGAGAAACACATTATGAGTAATCGTGAAGAGAAAAAAATTGGAAAATTTGGGTTAGGTACCTTTTTTTCCCCCCGGTACTTTATGATAACTCCAATTACGCAGGTATAAATTATAAAAATAAATATAAGTGATGGAAAACCCACCAAAGGCACCGCCTGTGTGTGGGTAATATAACTTATTACTAATAAATTAAAAATTTGCGTTTTTTAATAAAAATAAATTGCTAGAATACAACATCAAGCAAATTACGAGTATAACGTAATTATATACATAAAAGTAAGAATATTTTGTGAAAAGTGATACCTACACAGAAAGTGAAAGTAAAAACAATTACGGATAATTTATAAAAAGAGTTTTTCAGCACTTCAATCATGCTATCATGCAGCCATATTTAAAATCTTTTTTTATTATTTGATATTTTATTTGACATTTGAATATTTTTTGGTAAAAGATTAGTCCGATTTTATGGTTTCTTCGAAATAAATCATGTTGGAAATCTAAATCGGTGGTAAAACATCCCCTTTTTAACTGCAGATCCATTTATTTCCATTGATTTCCCTAATATAAAAAATAATAATAATAATAAAGGTAAAATACACTGGATAGACGTACGCTACGAAAGCAACACAATACGATATGGACTTCTTTGAATTCGTTTATGTTCTATGGAAATAGTTACTTCAATTAATAAGTTTTAGTTCCGAGAATTGTCGCTTATTTCTGAGCTCCGGATTCTTAAAAATAATAACATTGAAATAGTGTGAAAATTGATGCAAATTCATTGCTGAGGTGCAGTATTTTTCTCGGGCTATCGCCCGGTGTGTTTGTCTTCCCGGTATTCTACCGGAAAATGCTCAAAGTGAATTTACTAAAAAAATTGACACATAGTGAAGCTAGGATATTTTTCCCTAGTAAAGTTTTGACAACTCATAATAAAAGTGTTTAACCAACTGAAATTTATGTATACATTTATAAAACTCAGTGTAGGATTTATCATTATGTGTCTGTTTTACCGAAACTCAAACGGAAAATGCTTCAAAAGTGATTTCAAAGTTGTATGTTTTAAATTAGGAGGCCAGTTCAAGTGAATAAAAACAATAACAATAAAATCAATTGAAACAACCAACATTAAGTGAAGTGCAAACGACTTTAAATGCGAGTTAAACAATTAAAACAGTGTTTTGAATTGCGATATACAAACAGCTAAAATACATTCCATTGACAGTTTTTCGATGTTGACATCTTAATATAGGTCATAAATCACGGTTACACCTACCTGTAAACTGGCGTAGTTGATAGAGCGGTTCGATCGCCCATTTAAGTCAGTTTCTGAGGAGAAGCGTTCGATCCCCGGACAAACTATAAATAATTTTAATTTTTTTAAATTTTTTATGTTTTTATTTTAAAACATATTTTTGTCGCAGTATTTTTTTATTATATTTAAATAAAACTTACCATTTTCAAAAATTAATTGGAAAATTTTATGTTTTAAACAACAAAAAAAAATCGTTCGTAATGCATCGCCCGGAAAAACGTTCGCTGGACATAATGATGTCTCCTAATATGGAAGAACATGGAGAATAGTGCGTTCTTGTTGAGGACTTAGAAGAGGAGGACCCAAAGACATTAATACTGGACGCGGGGTAGAAATCTCAAAGTGGGAAGCCAAACACAATACGATTGTAGCTGTCTCTATACCTAGTACTTTAGTACTAAACTGCTACGCGTCGAGTGAGGTCGTGTCTTACCAGTAAGTAAATTTCATTGCAAAGCGCCAAAATGCCCTCCTGTGTGATGAGAAAATGCTTAAATTACACGGCAAATAGTCGTAACGGCGAAGGAATAACACTTCATTAGCAAGTACACGCAAATTACTTATTATTATCAATTATTATAATTATGACAGTTAATTTTATAATAATACGTCATTGTATTCTTTACCCTTCCCTGTCCATTGTGTAACCGAGTGAGAGTATCTTGTTATCTCAGTCACACCCGTGATGTGAAAGCAGTATTCGGCGAAGAAATTTATAAGCCGCCCTACTATAGTATATCTATGACATTCACACACGTAAATTCTTTGATTGTCTATCTTTATCACACGGGAATAAAGTTTTGAATTTAGAAATTATATTTGAAAACCGCTGAAAACAAAAGAGTGTTGCTTGCTTTCCACATTATATTGTGAGTATGTGAGACTATGGCGAGTCTATTTATAATATAACGTCATTGGGAGGACCACGATACGTCTTCTCATTGCTCGGACAACAATGAAACAAAATTTCCAAGCGTTTCTGGAGTTGACTTAATGAAGCGCAAGCTCATCTAACTGCCCTTCAAGAAGTCTTGGCCGAGAAACAGTCTAAGGTCTCGAAGGATCAGCAACTGAAGATTTGCAGAAATATCTCAGAAATTTTCAGAGCCGTTTCTCAATTGCTGTTGGAGCGCGAGACGATGCGTGCTGATTTGGCGACAGTAACTGCTCAATTAAAAATAGCGGAAATAAAAATACGCCATGAAAAAGAGGAAAAAAGGCACTTGGAGCAAAAAATAATTCAGCTGGAGACTGACCTAGGACCTGTGATGCGAAGAGTCGCCGTGGCAACGGAGGCTAGCTTGTCATTTGCTGACATTGTCCGAAATCAGTCAAATTGTCAAATATCGCTCACCAACCCCCACCTATTACCCAATCGGGACATCGCGTCGGAGCGCCAAGGCCCGCCATCTGTATCTTCCCTACAGACGCAGATGCCACCAAGGATAGCGAGGGAACAAAAAAAATTATCCAAGACATAATTCGACCATCCGAGCTAGGCGTACGCATCACCGGGATTCGCAAAATTAGGAACAAAGGTGTCCTTTTAAACACGGCAACCACAGGTGAGCAAGAAAAGTTATTGAACGCACCGTGCTTTGCACTCAACTCGAGCACACTTAAGGCTCGACTTCCTACAAAACGACTCCCGAGGGTAATATTTTTCAATGTACCGCGGGACCTGAAGGACGCTGAATTCTTGAGGATCGCCCTCACGAGTGTTCCCAATATACAGGACATCGAGGGAGAAATAAAAACCTGTAAGCTGAGTCACCTGGCCGGCGCTCGAAATGGAACCACCTGTCATCGCGTTTATGAGATGCCCGCTACACTACGAAAACTGCTGGTGGAACAGGAAAAAGTTTTCGTCAACTGGACCGTGTGCCGCGTCAGAGACTTCATTGGACTCACCGTCTGCACTAAGTGCCAAATGATTGGACATTCGTACAAATACTGCATAGACACTCTCAGATGTGGACACTGTGCTGAAGAGAACCACACCACCGAATCTTGTCCTAATACCGCGGCCAAACCAGTGTGCGCAACGTGCGCTAGATTCGGAAAGCCAGCTGCGCATGCGACTGGAGACAGGGACAACTGCCCTGCCTACAAAGCTGCACTGAAAAAGGACCTTGCTACGATCGACAATGCGTCCAATAATTATTATTTTTAGGAGGACAATGAGGTTGATTTTTTCCAAACCAGTGATCTTCAAAAATGGTTTGAGGACAAAACACACAGTGCTGCAACACATAAGGGTTGCAACAGGGAACAAGTAAATATTGTGCAACTAAACTTAAGGTCCATTTCCAAATACTGGGACACTCTTAACATCTATCTTAATACCTGCTGGAAGCATATAGATATTTTGATATTATGTGAAACAGCAATTACAAGTGACCTTACTTGTCTCTACGAAATTCCTGGTTTCAAATCTTATAGCTATTGTCGAATAAAAAAACAGGAGGCGGGATATTATTATATGTTAGAGATGAAATCAATTTTCTACAAAAATCACTAGAAACAAAATATTTTGAAAGTGTATTTAGCATCATAACTTTACCTAGTAATATATCAATGAACATTTTAGCAATATACCGCCCTCCAAATCATAGTAAATCACTGTTTCTGAATGAAATCTCATCCATATTATCAAATGCTATCAACCCCTAGGAATTTTTTTTTTTTTGGAGACGTTAATTTAGATTTATTAAACCTTCAAAACCCGGTTATTATGTCTTACGAAAACAGCCATTTTTTAATAAAGTGTATCAATGATGTAACAAGGGAAGCATTAGTAGCCGGCAATATTACACGCACATGCATAGATCACATTTTTATAAGATTCAATAGCAGGCAGCAACAAGCTGACGTACTTTCATCTTGTATTTGTGATTTTACTATAGCGGATCACTTCGCGACAGCTCTCAACATTACATACAGTAGTGCAATTACAAAAACTAAACACCGCGGGGAAAGTATTTCAATATTATGTCAAAAACGAATTGATAAATACATACCTAGTTATAATTGGAATGTTAATTATTATTTTTAATTGGTAAACTAATGTTTAAGACAAGATTTTTATGCATAGCACAAAGGGTAACAATTATTATAAGCAATAATTATTAGCCTGAAACACTCATCAACATTGAAAAAATCTCCCGAGTAAAGATAAATGCCGCCGACGGGACTTGAACCCGCGTCCTTCTGATATCCGATGAACTACTCTACCAAGCCGACGTAGCTCAGTTGGTAGAGTAGTTGACCGGATATCAGAAAGACGCGGGTTCAAGTCCCGTCGGCGACATTTATCTTTTCTCGGGAGATTTTTTCAATGTTGATGAGTGTTTCAGGCTAATAATTATTGCTTATAATAATTGTTATAATTGGAATGGCCTGCTTGCTGAACAAGATTGCGTTGACGTAGGTATATAATAAACTCAAAAATATGTTTAATGACCTGTACGAAAAAATTAAAATGAATTTCTATCCAAAACCTAAAAGAAGACCGTTTGCAATAAAATTATGGGTAACGGATGATATTTTAGAAAAAATTAAAATAAGAGACTCCCTATACATAAGATGGAAAAACTCACCTACCAATAAAACTTACGAAATAAACTACAAATCATCCCGAAATACTGTTTCCAAATTAATCACAAAAAGTAAAACTGCATATTTTAATGAAACATTTAAAAACCATTTCAGCAATTAAAAAAAAAACGTGGGATCAAATAAACAAATTATTGGGACGTAAAACAAAAACAAACTGCGATGAAATTATTTCAAAGTATATGCTAAATAGTAACGGCCAAACAGAGGAAATCGTGGTAAATAGATTCGCTGAGTACTTTTCAAACAGTATCAGCTCGATGTTACACAAATGTGACTACAAAGCGTCTAACATAGCTCCCGTTGAGTTGCCGCATCGCATGTGCCTGTCCAGAGCCACGTGTGAAGATATACGCAGGATTGTCAGTCAACATAATTCCAAGTCGCCGGGGATTGACAATATTCGAATGTTCGACATTAAAAAACATATAAGCGCCCTTGAGGTGATTTTTCACAAAAACGGCGCTCTACAAATTGTCCATTTATTATTATTAACTATTCTATGCCCGGTAATTACCCACTTAATTAATAAAATCTTGTCGCAAGCAGTTATACCTGATGAGCTTAAATGTAGCATTATTAGGCCAATATACAAAGGGGGGAAAACATTCTGAAATAGAAAATTACAGACCAATCAGTATACTGCCAGCTATTGAAAAAATTCAATAAAATACCTAGAAAGTTTCTCCATTATTGATCCCAACCAATATGGATTTCAAAAAAATAAAAGCACAGAATTGTTACTACAGGA
This sequence comes from Limnephilus lunatus, assembly GCA_917563855.2. Lineage (NCBI taxonomy): Eukaryota > Metazoa > Arthropoda > Insecta > Trichoptera > Limnephilidae > Limnephilus > Limnephilus lunatus. The sequence goes on along the minus strand of OU830595.1, from coordinate 22,576,256 downwards.
CTTTTCCAATTACGCAAATCAAGAACTCAATAAAAAACATATTCTGGTTTTATTCATAGACAATTCTAAAGCGTTTGATACCATTGATCCGATAAAACTATTACAAATATTGGAGGCGATAGGAATTAGGGGAAAATAACTAGAACTATTCAAAAACTATTTAAACAATCGACAAATTAAAGTGAAACGCTTTCAAACGTACAGCAAAGCAAAAGATATGTCAACAGGAGTCCCGCAGGGGTCAATTCTCGGCCCAATATTATATATAATATTTGTTTCCTCATGAATAAAATTTTCACATTTGTTAAACATAACGTTTATGCTGATGATACGGCGCTAGTCATTTCGCATGAAGAATTATCCATTGCAATAAAACTCATGCAGCACGATTTCTTTTCTTTACAGAAATGGTCTCATGATATAATTATAATTAATTTAAAAAAAACTAAATTAATGCATATACGATCTCCACATGCCAAATATACCATTACGCCTTTAATTAAGTCGCATACATTTGAATGTATACACAATTCTTCAGTCTTGCAAATGCGAAACCATTGAACTTGTGCAAACGTATGTATATTATTTGGGGATAACAGTAGACACGCATATGAAATGGGATATTCACATAAGCAACATCTGCAAACGCCTGCGAGCTATTTTTTTATTTATTTATTTGATCCAAAAAAATATATGAATACATAATATAATATCATATTACAGTCGGTATTGGTTACATTTTAAGTACATTTTCCCTTTTTATTTTCTTCCTTTTCTTTTACACAGTAGTAATAATGTAATAATAACATAATTTTAATGACAATAACATGTTACTTACAAAGTTAAAAACATAGGGTAATAAATGATGCATTAGTAAGTAAATATCTATAAGTTAATAACATTGTTATAAGAATAATGTTACAATAATAATTGATGCCAATAAAGCAGTATAAAAATAGGAAAAAAGATATGGAGGTAAGAACTGTTATATAGAAGTAACATAATATATATTTCAAGTTGTGCATAGTCTGCCTCACTAGGCGAACCTGTATTGAGGCAGAATTTTTAGTAAATTGTTTCTCGTAATTTTGTCTATGGTTTACTTATGAATGTATAATATATGTTCTTCTACAGCAATACTTTGTTTCTGTTTACATAATTGCTGATACACGATACAAAAACAGCAATTTTATTACTACAATAACCGTCAATGGCAAGGCGTTTGGGTGAGGGCACCAGTAAAGGATCGATCATTAGAACATATCCAAATTTTAACATTTTTTTAAAATTCTTTCTGTGTTTGACTCAGTTTGATATTATCAGGAAGCATGTTGAATATTTTTGTGGCAAAGTATCTAAAACTACGTTGTCCAAAGGTGGTGGAGAGTGCTGGAACTTGCAATGTGTCTTTGTTAGAATTACGTGTAAATCTTAAGTATATTTTTTTTTTTCGTAAAGTACGTGTTTGTTTTTAAAGAGATGCATGAGGATAGTTTTTACATATATCTATCGAACATCAAATACTCTCATTATATTAAATATTAAGTCACTGTTTGCAGTTAGAGGAAGTTTGAGAATAATTGTTTTCTGCGCCTTTTCAACAGGATCTAGAGCTGATGAAGTACCCCCTCTCCATGCAATGATACCATACTCAAGGATAGATTGGGTGATTGCAAAATAGATCGTTTTTAGAAGTTGTAAGTTAAGAAAGTTCCTAATGGATCTGAAGAAGTGTATTGTTTTTCTAATTTTATTTGCAATATTCTGTGTGTGTAGATTCCATTTGAGGTATGGGTCAATGGTGAGCCCTAGGTACTTCATCTGTGATGTGCGCTCAATACAGGGGCACTCACTGCATTCATTGGAATTCGTACATCTATGTATTTTAATGGAATAATCATCATTAGGTTGGCCTGTAGTATTGATGCTTGAAGTGACATATTTGGTTTTCTTCGTGTTAAGGGTAGGCGTGTTGATATCTAACCATTTTTTAACGAAGTTAATATTTCTTTCAGCTTTTTTAAATACCGCTGGCCAATTGTTGTCTTCGAACAATAGGACCGTATCGTCTGCAAAGCTAACAATTTTTCCTTGAATTTCAAGGTTGCAAAAGTTGTTAATATACAGTAAGAACAGAGTCGGTCCCAAAACGCTTCCTTGTGGAATTCACAAAATTAAATATTTTATGCCCATAAGTACATTGAAAATAATCTATTTGTCACTAGCGGAATCTACTATCAGATACGGAATAACTTCTTGGGGAAACTCGTGCAAGACAAATAAAGATTACATTAAAACAATTCAGAACTCTATGACTGAGCTCTTGCCCTTGGTAAGCAAAAGCATTTATGCACAAAGAAGAAACATAAAATTATTTTATGAGTCAGTTAGTATATTACCTGTGCGAGGGATATTATGGTTTAAAATTGTGTGCCAAAACATATTGTCGATTATTGATTGATTCAATAATCGACAATATGTTTAAAAACGTATTATTGATTGATTCATTATACAAGGAAAAAGTACATCATGCATGTGGCACTAGATTAATTAAAAAGGAGGGGTTGTCCATTCCGAAAATTATAAATAAATACGGACAAAGGACATTTGCTTATCTTGTCCCTACCATATTTAATAAGTTGCCAATGGACGTAAAAAACTAATCTAATTGCACCACCGATCTCATTTTTTTTTAAAATGGCTAATAGATCAAGACTTTTTATATTCAATTTTGTTTTAATTGTGTATAATATGACTGAGTAATTTGCCTGTATTATATTTGTCTGTCTTTGTATTTATGCCTTTATATTGTAAATGCTTAAAAGTTATTCTTCTGTTTCTATTTTCTATATTGTGGTATTTTGTTATAATTGTTCTTCTGTGTTATATTACTGCTCTGGCAGTTTAGCGGGTGCTTAAAATGAAAAAAAAATATATAAATATATAAAAAAAAAATCACACTGGCCACACGCACGTAGCAAACGCACGTTCATGATGCTACAAAATACAATAAAATCGGGGCATACGGTGAACTACTAGCGAATCTACAATGAATTGATCGGCACACTACGGGTACAAACGTCTGAACTCCGCACTAAAGGTTATAAATTGCAGCAGTATTGACAAAGCCTATCGATATATTTTTTAATATTTTTAATTTTTAAAAAGAAAGTTAAACATTCCCGGGTTACGAATAACCTGATAATATTTGAAAATCTCCTACCACCACTACAGTAAGCGAAAAATGTTGCTTGTACCGTGATGCACGATTTAGCCAGTCGAAGAATTGAACTTACACCCGAACGCGATGCCAACTCAGCCACTGACCGGTCGGTGGTTCAGTTTGTATATACATTGTCTGCAATTTACAATACATACTTGCATGGGAAGTTTATTATTTTCTTTTAATTAATTAATCACATATCATAAACATTTCGTGGTTTAACATTGATTTCGAGTTTGACTTTCAATAAAAATCCCGCACCCAAATTTAGTCAACTTACTTCGGGTTTATATTATCAAAATGACGCTTACTTGACTGTGAGTGATATGCATCTGTGTTTTCTTAAACATGACTTCCATGAACTTGAATAGCTACAAACGGAACATGAGAATGGTTTTACATCCAAGTGGATCACTGAGTGTTTCTTCAAATATGTCTTTGATGTACATGAATATTTGCATCTGGAACACGAAAAAGGTTTTACCACACTGTGAGTCAGCATGTGTGCCGTTAAATTTGATTTTCGTGAACATAGAAAGTTACATTCAGAACACGAAAAAGTTTTTTCTAGAACGCGAGTCTCCAATGGTTTGACTCCACTGTGACTCAGCATGTGTCTTCGTAAATTTGAATTTTGCGTAAACGCACTGCTACAAGTGGAACACGAAAAAGGTTTGACGCCACTGTGAATCACTATGTGTTGCGACAAATGTGACTTATTACTACATGAAAAGTTGCAATCCGAACATGAGAAAGGTTTCACACCACTGTGAGTAATCAAGTGTCGCTTAAATTGTGTACTTTGAGAACACTCAAAGTTACAAGTGGTACACTTAAATCGTTTTACTTCTCTGTGAGTCATAATGTGTGCATTCAATTGTTTCTTTTGAGAAAATGAATCGTGGCACTCGAAGCGGGTGAATCGGTTTTCTCCACTGTCAGTCGGAAGATGTTTATTTGCGGAAGACTCCGGTAAACTTGAAGAGTAGCTCGAGGTATGCGAAAATGGCTTTGATATTGAAATAACCAAATCATGCTTCTTTATGTTATTTGGTGAATTATCTCCCGGCTGGTTGTCTTTATCATATTCAATCGAATATTGTCTTCCTGCAATAAAAGAATTGATTATATCAACTAGTTTAATCATTAATGTGTTATTATTTTATTCTGTCTACGTTTTTTAAACCTCAGATCTTATTTTATCGGACCTTTGTCTCAAATTTGTTGATTAACTAATAATAAAGAATGTGCTGAGGTATACATTTCCGCCGACAATGTATACGATTTCAGAAAATACGTTACAATGTTTGGGAAAATATGCCAATCACTTGTAACTTTCTTGAGTGAGTTTTTATAAATTTATAATTTACGCACACGCACTGTATTTTTTCACAATGGTACAATTCAAAATAATAGTGACGAGATGCCAACAGCTTACATAGGGTTCTTCAATTAAAAGCGGCGAAATTTTATATTAAAAAACGTCTCGATTCTGCCATATAATATACAGTTCCGAGTGTCGACCAGTTACGCAGCTAGGAGGGGGGGGGGGAGTTGGGGGCGGCCCGCCCAGAGTGCCTCCCGATCAGGGGTGACACCCGACCGTGAAAAAAAATTACGAAGAATATTGTCACAAAAATATTATATTGTGATTGACGTGAACTCGTGAAGGGAATTATTACCTATTGGTTGTTGAAAAAGTTGTTATTACGTTAGTGTTAAAAAAATAAGGTAATTGAATTGGATAGTTAAATTTTGGGGAGATGGGGGTGACACCACGTTATCTGCCCCGAGTGCCACCCATTCTAGCTACGCCACTGGTGTTGAACCAATCAAATTTAAATAAAAATCTCATTGTAAAGTCACACCCTACACACCACGGCTCCCCCACACGCACACTTCGGCGCGACCGAGTCCCGCGCCACTTCAGGCCACCGCGCATAAAAGTAAAGACCGATAGGTTTACAGCGCAGTTCACTGTGAGACTTTTCTGCGCGGCGGCCTGAAGTGGCGCGGGACTGGGTCGCTCCGAAGTGTGCGTGTGGGGTGCACTATTTAGTGCGTTTTTTATTGTAAATTAGAAAACTTTGAAGTACTTAATTTTAACTATTTAAAAAAATATAAACATATAAGTTAAAAGGTTCGATCGAATTGTTAAAAATAACAATAAAGAAGTTGAATGGATTTCCTTATTCTAATTAAATAAATATTTAAGATATTGTAGTATTTATCACCTGACACGCAAGGGATATTTCTGTATGAGGTAAGAAAAATTTAAAAAAAGTTTTTTTAATGTTTCAAGATTCTGCTTACCAACTGTCTGACGTAACCGCTCTATATTTTTAGTATGTTCCAAACATTCTTCCTTGACATCTGGGAAGTCTACGTGAACATCCATATACGGCGTATCACCGGTGTCTTCTTCTTGGATCCCTGGTTCTACTTTTACAGTAACAATATCTTGGATAGAAAGATCCATTGCCTTTAGTAATGCCACGATACTTTGAAATATAAATCAGACCTAAAAAAACTTTCAATTAAGCGGAAGTAACACAACCAGAGATGGATTATGTTTACGTTAAGGTTTTAGGTAGAAATGATATAGTGTGTGTTTCATACTTTATATGAGATCAAATCTTAAGATACTACCTATATTTGGGTCGTCAATGTTAGTGGCAATATGTTTGTACTTGTAAACAATAAAAGGGTTAAAGCAAAGCAATAAACGTCGCATAAAACCGTATAAATTATATTGCAATAAACAGATTGTAAAATAATACAATAATTCTTCGGAACAAACGTCAACGGTTAATACGGAATATTTATTTCCTAATAATCAATCATAATTACATAAAACCGCTAGGATAAACCCTGCCTTGCCCTCAAACCATTCAAAACCTGGGATGTTTTTTAAAATTATGATGACATGAAGCTAAAGGTTTTATAAAAAAAAACGTGCGTATTAACCGTTGACATTTGTTCCGAATATTTACCAATAATAATAACCATTTGAATTTATGTAGTTTAAAATTAACAATATTATTTTATTAGCAGAAACACGACCATAAATAAACCAATCATTAGATTGATAACTTCGCGCTTTTTGTACGGACCAAGTGTCAACGCTATTTAACCATAAACAAGCCAATATTTAACGATTTTTTATTCGATTTGAGATCATGTCGTCACACAAACCATCGACAAGGATAGAGGAAACAAAAAAAAGACTCGACCATAGACAATATACTTCTCTTTTAGTACCTACCCAATTCATTAGCCTAAAATATTATTTTAAAAATAAAAAGAAATGTCAAAATTTTTCCCCAGGGCAACAGAGCCATCTGACAGATTATTGTCTTGAGAAAATGAGCTTACTTTTCTTTACGGCTCATTTTCTCCGGACAGAGCTTTGTCAGATTGAAACCCGTTGCCCTATGAAGAAACCAACTGTCGTAAAAATAACCTAAAATTACTTAAAATTTCAATTCCTTCAAAAAGGGGAGTACAATTTCAAATAAGATTTAGCTTTTCTACGATAGTATCGACTTTGACATTTCTCTGGTTTCAACAGAAAAATGAAAAACTCAATGAAACGTTTTAGTATTTTATTAAAAACAGGAAATACATGAATAACTAACTAACCATCACGCCACTTCCCCGCAGGGGTTGGCCGATAGGACAGACTGCCAAAAAACTCGGTCTTGGCACACACTATTTGTCTCATTCACACTCACACATCGACTCACACATACTATTCTGACTCTTGACGTGGCCCGATGCAAGTATCGGATTCACTTCATCGTGTCAGGTTTTCCTCTGGCGTCCCTGACTTCATCTACCACTCACATCTGCGTTGTATATTCTACTTACATTCCATGCTTCGTTCATTCGCTCTACATGCCCAAACCATCTAAGGTTCCCTTTCTTAACCTTACTCATTACGATCAGCCTTGCATTGCATTGCTTGATCATCAATAATAACAATATTTGGATGATTTGTGTAGCGCCGTTTTTGTAAAAAGTTACCTCAAAGGTGCTCTGCACAAACTTATATTTCTACAATCTAATTTCAACTACAAATTAGACAATACAACAACTTATGGCTAAAACTTGCATCCACCGGTTCATCGATCATTGATATGAAACTATTTACAACGATTTGACCAATGAACGCTTTGCTGCATAAAAATGTGCATATATTATTTTATTTATACTCTGTACAGGCAGAAAATTTATAGGACCATACGTGGTTTTACCACACATCCTCAGGGATCTCATTTCTACAGCATTCAGTCCACTTTCCTCAGCCAGTTCCATGCCTCACTGCAATACATCAGGGTAGGTTCCGTTGTGGACTGCTAACTTTGGTTCTTTAGATAGTTTTTTGTTAGCGCCAACGGCATTCAGTCCTCCATTAATAGAATTACCTTCATTTAACCTTCTTTCAATATCTCTATCAGCCTTCCCATGTCTCATACACATACTTCCCACGATATACAAACTCATCCACCTGCTCCAAGTATTCATCATTCCCAACTATATTCCACAATGTGTTCGTACTCTCTTCACTGATAAAAATAGTACAAATTTAGAAAAGCTAAGCGTACTGAGAATATATTGCTCCTGCCGCATCATGGTCCAGTCCATGGAGTACTCTTCCTCCTTCTTGTGTTCTCTCAAGAACAGTGGTGCAAGATAGTGGTGGAACACGCCAGCCCCCCATCTCCTGACATGACACCACAACGTTACTGTCCTACATACCTACAACAAACAATCATATGTCATCATTGGTGCTAAATTAATGCTTTTATATGTATTATTATAATAAGGTAAAATGCAAACAAACCCTGAGACCTGTAGGCGCGGGCCGTCGCTCGTGGAACGTGCTCTCTACTCTAGGCAAATAACACTAGTAATCTCCACCAGCCTGTCAGCTGTAAGAGTATCTCATTATATCCGTCACGATTTGGTGTTTCGAGCTGAAAATATTAAAGAAAATATCTTATGAGATATGTCAAGATGGATAAAAATAAATCAAGATAAATGCATACATGTTTCATATAAACGTTTGTACCTGCAGGTTATAATATTTTTCACGAGCACCATCATATCGCGAAATGAAACATTTTGCGATACTAGTAGCCACAAACATATGCACGAGTTCTCAAAATCGGGTAATCAATGTATTTAAGGCTGCTAATTTCACATCGCGCCTGTTTTACTTGTTCAGGAAGCAATTTTGAATTCGCGTCGATTGTAAATAAACCGTTGAGAGCAAACATTTTGATAAATTAATTCACCCAGCTGTCAACCGCTTTTCCATAGAAAATCAAAGTTTTCCCATTGGTGGAGAGTGGAGAGATAGTGTCGTCACACAGTCATAGATATTATCCATCTTTTGTCTTGGTTGAAAATTAGGATCGGAGTTATACCCCCCTGAACACGACACCACAAACGTCAGTTTCAATGGTTAACCATAGATACACTATATTCTAGATGACAAAGAAAATTATTATTTCAAGAAGAATTTATTATCCATGCAGGTCGGCAGGGACCGTCTGAAATGAAATGAAAAAAGGATATCCAGTCCATCAGTTTTTTTTATCAATCTTCTAACTTATACTTATTTTTATTGTTGTCGTTAGATCTATTTTTTAAACGACTTCGAAAAGGAGGAGGTTCTCAATTCGACTTTTTTTTTTAAATTTTATGTTTGTTACCTCAGAACGGTATTAATTCATTTATGCTCAGAACTTTTGATTGGGTGAACCGATATTGATGATTCTTTTTTATTTGAAAGCTGGTGCTTCCCGTGTGGTCCCATTTTAATTTGGTCTAGATCTTACAATGGTATCCATGAGAAAACCATGTATGTCTTAAATTTGCAATAAATATGTGCGCGACAAATGGACGAATAACTCAATATTACGCCAACCGATTTCGATGATTCTTTTTTTGAAGTATGAAAAATTAGTTAGTGTACTTCAGATAAACTAAAAATAAACAAAAATTTTAATAAAACAAAAAACGCCTTAAAAAATGCTCTAAAAAGTAAAAAAAATATTTCGTACTCTTCTACAACTTAAGAGGCCGCTTTCCGAATTTCTACCGATTTCTTGCAAACCTCCCTTAAATATTTGAAGTTTTTGAGCTCTTAAAAAAATATATGCCATTCTTTAAAATAGTATTTATACATTCCCCACGCCGAAACGGTAATTATATAAAATTCCCTCGATAGAAATAAATCGCAAAGTATGCTCCGAAAAATTTTATTTTCACGCCTGGTTCTATTATTTAACAAGTTATATGTATGAAAAAATTCACAATGTTTAATTAAATGATAATTAACATAGCCTCTTTTGAACATGTCGTTTTTAATTAAATATATTCAAAATAGTCGCTTACGTCTGTTCATATCAATGTCTTTTAACATTATTGCGCTTGCTCTGTTTTCAGAATTTACCTATTTCCCTTTCAAACCGTCTCATTCGCCACACATTCGCCATCAGACGGGCTTGCTAGTCGTACCTATGCTAGATGTTCCGGCAACTAAAATTACAGGAATTAACAAAAATATTGGTATATCTTGCTGTTCTAAAAAAATATTATATTTATTACAAATAAGTACTATCACAAACGAACATTTTATCTCAATAACTCCATTTTTATGCACTGTGTAAGTACCTACGTCACATTTTAAACAATAGCTTATGTCTTTCATTTTACAGAACTAAACTAGTTTTGCTAAGTTTTTAGATTTTTACGGTCAAACGTATTTTTATTTATTTATTTTTGGGGTGTTATGCCGTATTGCGCTACCTCCTTCTTTAACCAACGTTTAAAAAAAACTAGTTTATTTTATTTATTTGTTTTGGGGTGTTATGCCGTGTTGCGCTACTTCTTTAGCCAACGTTTCGGACAGCGTTGCAGTGTCCATCATCATCAGATCCGGCAGATGAGATGGTCACTGCAACTCTGTCCGAAAGTTGGCTAAAGAAGTAGCGCAACACGGCATAACACCGCAAAAACAAATTAATAACGAAAATAAACTAGTTTTTTTAATCGCTCTACAAAGCAGGCTCTGAAAAATATTTTCCCTTTGGAGATACTGTGTGGAGGGTATTTTTAAGGAAAGGAAGGAGAGGAACTTCTGGTAAGGATAAGGTATGAGGAGTGGGTAGGAATCTGCGGGACGGGCGTATGAATCCATCCCTCCATCCCGCGTCCCAAATTGTTACGGAAAAAGAAATATGTTATTTTAATAAGTATCTATTATTATTATCAGATGGTCGTTGGATAATAAATTTAAAATACGTTCCGTAAATGTAAGTAAAAAAAAGTTTCGCTTGTTTACTAAAAACGACTTTATTGTTATAATTAAGTAATTACTTTGACCTTTTTATAAATGTTCAATAATTTTAATTCCATCAGTTGACTCCGTCAAAGCAAAGCCGTAATGTGCGGGCTGCCACAGTAAAAACTTTTTAATAATTTTAAATAACATTATTTTTGAATAATTTCTATAGTGGCGTTTTTGTTTAAAAGTGCCATAGTGTATTTAATACATTATAATAAAAAATTATTTATTACCTACAAATTGCATTCTCGCTCTTTATTTATAAAGGGTGTCCGGGGGTTAGGTGCATAAACTTCGGGAGGTGATTCTACACGGTGGTGAATGTAAAAAAGAAAAATAACTTTTTTCTAAATTCCAAATTTTTCTCTATACAGATTTATTTTTTCATAGAAGAATATTATTTTTTTGATAAAAACAACACCACTTTTTTACCCGTAACTACCTTAAAGCGTTTTGAAAAAGGTTTCCTATCTTTTTTTTACTTGTACTGTCGGGTAGAATTACCTCGGGTAGAATTACCTCCGCATATCCTGTATAAATAAAGAATGAAAAGGCTCATGTAGGTAAAAAAAAATGGTGTGCAATTCACATGCGGTAGAAGTGAAACCTTCAGAAAACTAACTTAGACAAGAGTGGGGAGGCTACAAAACATCGCAAAAAGAGGACACCGATTAGATTATCTCATTCTCTCGCAGGCTAAATCATATAGATGTATGTGTTTGTCTTTTTTTAATGTCGCTACTTTTCGTTTCGTCGAGCTTCAAATCACAACAGTGCTAAAGAAGTTTTCACTTCAATAAATAGATTTTTATTACAATATATTAAACGCCAAGACATTTTTTTTCACAAAAATGGCACTACACAAATATTATTAAAATGTGCACTTTACCCCCGGACACCCGTATAATGCCATTTTTTTAGTAAGACTATAGAAATAAGTTAGTTAGCTATTTTTGTAAAATGTCACATCGATGGAGCTTTACAAAAGCTAGACAACAACAATCGATAGTTAAAATAATATTTTAAAGATTATCATATATATTCTCGGTAATATAAACGATAATTTGAATGTATATTTTACCCACCCTTCACACAGTATGCCCATGGATGCCGTAGGCCCTGAGCGAAATTATTGCGAAAGTTAATATATAAATATGAATGTTTCTTTGTGTATCCCTTATGCATTACTGAACCATTCATCCGAATGCAATGAAACTTTGGTGATATATTGTGCGCACGCCTGCAATGGTTTCTATACTAAAGGTGAGCTCTGGCGTTATTTCCTACACAATTCATCCGATAGCGATTAAACTTTGGTGATTTGTCTATATGTATTGGCGAGCTCTGGAGTTATGACATGTATAAACAAAATGAAGTATAGATGGTGCGCGATTTGTTTGAAAAATGTGTGTATTCCATATAGTTTAGCTCCAGGGAGGGAAAGAAGGAGTGGGAGGTGGATCCGGGAGGGTGGAGGGGAACGAAGGAGGGGGTTCACGGAAGAGTAATGCGGGGAGGAGCGGATTCGCGGGACGGGGGGACGCGGGAAGAAAGAGTTTCGATTTTTAGAGAGCGTTTGACCAATTTCACCAGAACTTAAGAAAAATGATAAGCTTACTTTGAGCACACGGACACGCCCACAACACACTTCTTGCTATGCAGTTATGGTTTGACCGCGATTTTAGAAACAAAATTTAGGACGTAAGAGACAAAACTGTCAAAATTACACATACAAAAAAAAAATAATCATTGAAGGACATCGTAGACCAACGATTTCACATTTGTTCAATTTGTAATTTCATCTCAAACCCTAGCCATTTTAACAGTCAGTAGCTCAATTAAAAAATGGGTCGAGTCAAGATGTCGCGGGTTCAATTCCTCTGCTGATTAAGTCATCTTTCAATGTACAAGCAACATCTTCCGCTTATTATGATGCTAGTAGGATATTTTCAAATTGTTAAGTTATTCGTAAACCGGGAATATGAGTTATGAAACTTTTGTGGTTGTGGTGTCACACCCCCCCCCCCCCCCCCCCCGTCCCCCCAATAAGTTTACGTTGAAAAATTCAAAACGCAAATTTCGACCTCCTATATATAAAAATTCATTCGTTGAGTGTACGAAGGGATCATATGGATGCACTATTCCTGTATAAATTAGTCAACAATAATATTCAATGCCCAGAGTTGCTAAATTAAATTTAATTCAATGTACCTGCACGTTCAACGCGCTCTTGTTCAGGGTGGATAAATGCAAGACGAACTCTAAGCAGAATTCTTGCCTGAACAGACTATGCAATAGGTATGATATAATTACACATTATCCAATTCGGACATTTTCAATTGCGAACTTAGCAAATATAAAAAGTCCATAAGAGTATTTCTCTGATGTTTAGTGAATATTATTATGTTTATATTGTTTATATTTCTGTTATAATTTGATTTATATGTACAACCACTCTCCATGGCTACCAATGTATTGAAGATTCTTTGTTTTGTAATCTTTCATTTTATATTTTAAAAAAAGAATAAAAAATAGTTTTAAATTTTTATTGATTTATATAATTTTTGGATTCATATTCCTTTTACATAAAATTAATTTACTTATTCTTAATATGCTGTCTCCGTAGAAGTAAAGTCACAAGCAGGAAATCCATAATTGGTTTTATTTTGGATTTTTAATACTATGTACAAACTGAAAAAAATATAAACTGTCGATTTCCCAAAAATCTCGAAAATTTCCCAAAAACAATTTAAATAAAATCGTATTACGCTGTCTCACTAGAAGTAAAATCACAAGGAGGAAATCCATAATTGGTTTTATTTTGGCTTTTTAATACTATGTACAAACTGAAATAAATATAAATTGTCGATTTCCCGAAAATTACTAAATAAATAAAAACATAACTAGCTACTCTAACTTGTTCAAATGTGTAAACAAAAATTTTACAATCTTCAAAATTAAAACATTTTTAAAAACACTAACAGAATGTTAGAATAACAACTTTTTCAACAATCAATGGGTAAGAATTCCCTTCACGAGTTCCCGTTAATCATAATGAACGAAAGAAATGGGAATGACACAGGTGATAAGCGTGGACTATTTTAGGGGAATCCCCCAAAAAGCAATAGTATGAGCTAGGAACCAAAAAAAAAAACATTTTTGGGGAATCCCGACCGACCGAGCCATAGAGTTACAAATAACAGAGTTCCGAGTGGAGTCTTCAATTCTAATATGCTGCGAAATTCTGAAGAAAATCATTTGCTGGCATGAAAACATCATTTTAACAACCCATATTTAAGTTAAAACCAGTTTTGTGTTTTGAGTGTTACGATAAAATTTCAATTTTCAAATAGTAAATGGTCGGGAGTTGAATTGGTAATCGGTGTAAATAGCGCTTCGTCAACAAATTCAAAATGCATATCTCGAATTTGTAAAAAACGTTTTCTGAAATCCTCCAAATTACTTATTATTCCTTAAATATTTATTCATTTACACAAAACAGAAAAAAACACGTACAGATGATTGATCATTTTTATTCAATCAATTATCGATCGATTCTGGTATAATTATTGTATTCAAGTTTTGCGTCTAGAAAAGTGAACTATCAAATCCACTTGTTTTTTTTTTTAAATGATCTTTCAGCACCAATAAAAACGCTAACAGAATAACAACTTTTCCACTAATTCACGTCAGTACAACAATTCACTTCACGAGTTTACGTTTACGTTAACAATAACAGTACGAAATTAGAATAACACAAGGAATATTTCAGTGGAATCCCAGACCGAGCAAAACTTCGAGCTAGGAACGAAAATAGAAAAAAATTAAACATGTTTTCGGGAATCCCCGATTTACCGAGCCATAGAGCTAAATAACAGCCAGTGTTCACGTGTAAAAAAAATGTATGCTCTTTCGTAAGTTTTTTTCTCCACGTTCGAGTGTCACCCCCCCCCCCCCCCTCGGGTGGCACCTGGGGTGGTTCGCTCCCCCCCCATTGCTACGCCACTGCCCTGCTGAACTCAAGACCGATAGGACGAAGGAGCCTGGGAAGGCTAAGATTTAGATTGGAGCGACAACTTCCTCAAAGACATATATCTACCTTGGAGCTTCTAAACTGGAGAGAGCTGAAACAAAGCCGAAATGAGTGGAGGAAAACTCTTGAGGAGGCCTAGACCCATCACGGGTTGTAGTGCCAAGAGTGATAATACTTAAAGAATAAAATAATCAAACAATATTTCTTTGTTAGAAACACAATTTTTTTTATACACGCCGACCGGTTTGAGTACAACCGTTCCTTCATCGGGGTAAAATATATAATATAGTCCCGCGGCCCACGAGCACTTTTGTTGCAGCCTGCTGAAAGTTCCACAAAATATACAGTCAGAAAGCGAGAATGGTTTTCTTTCGCGGTATTTCAGATATATTAGTTATTATTACAAAAACCTTTGAAAGTTTTAGTATAGCTGACAGATATGAGTTACGTATACACATACGTTACTAGAAATCAGCATAGAAACTTTAGTTTTATTTTTAATTATTTTTTTATACGATAGTTAAATTAATATTGAAAAAAATTGACGGAATCGTTGACAACTAAAAAGGAAAAAAAATAATTTATAATATTTATTTATACATTGCCACACTTCTACCATAAAAAGTAGTAAAAATAAAATCATTCCATGTAAGTAGCTAAATAAATCTATATTTTAAACCACTCTTCCAATTGCGGATTCATCAGCTGACGCATTTCGAGGGAAACCATCCATGTGTTCCAAGTGCAAAAATCGGAGGGAAGTCAATTTCGTGTTCTGTGTGTAGTATCAATTAATGCTGGGACTCGCATGCAGATTCACTCTTGTTGAAAATCTCAAGTTAAAACCAGTTTCTTGTTCCGAATGATCTTTCAAAATTCCAGTTGCGGATTAATCTGTTGGCGCATTTCGAAGAAAAGCATTCTAATATTTCGGGTAGAGTTAAAATTTTTGTTTCAATGCATATTCTGAAAAATTCGCTATTCGTAAAGAAATCACATGCATATTATGAGAGTAATACTAATTACAGCTGGGAACCCGCATAAGACTTCCGTGAGTAACTACTTTTTAAGCTGGTGGACTCTAACGCAGAATCAAATTTAAATTAAAACATGCCTCATGTTCTGAACACAATGTAAAAATTCGAGAAGTAAAATCAACAGAAAACTTTATCGCTTTCCGAGAGGACTTCTTCGAAGGTGAGAAGAAATTTCTAAAGAAATTAAAAAATTGAGCATTTCTACCGCTCCAGAAATTCAATGTGCGGCCCGCGGGTGCTACGAACATCAAAATGGCCCCCGACGGCAAAAATGTTCCCTCCCCTGTTCTAAACGTTATAAAACATTGAATAAATAAAATATTTTTTTAAAAGTTGAAACTGTACTTTTCTATTTAAACTAAGATTAACTAAAAGAGAGATTACCCTAGGATTTATAGATAAGGGTGTTCCTTTGTTCTGCGTTGTGTACTGAATGTAATGTCCCCAAACTGTTGTATTATTATTGCTGAACTCTCCTGTCGTTCAATTCCCCGATGAATTGAATTTAAAGTAACTTGACACCTTTATACGAGATCATTATCATTAGAGTCCTCTACAACCGAGCTGGTCGAAGGATTTAGGAGCCTTTTCTGCCGAGAAGTTTACTCCCCTCAAGGTAAAGTAGAAACTAACCAAATATTGACCCCTAAGTAGGTTTGTTAAATTGCATGGAATATTGATTCAAACAGGCTATAATGACATACCTCAAAAATAATCATCAATGTTACTGCTGTTCCAAATTTACATAAATGATAGTTGGCAATTAGATTTAAACAAAAAAAAATTAAATGTGTGTGATTTACTTCTTTGGTAAAGATTTAAACATCTTACTGGGAAATGCACAAAGAGACCTAAAATTAACAGTTGGCTCCAATCAAATATCCTAACAGTGAATGTAATAAAAATATCTTGGGCTGTGCATTGATAAGCATTTATTATTTTAAGAGCATATACAAGACATTAAAGATATAATTACCACCTTTAAAAGCGTACCTAGGGTAAGGCGGCCAACCGTCCCGCATTCTGCGGGACAGTCCCGCATTGGCAGTTGTAGTCCCGCATTGCAATATTTACAAAAATAGTCCCGCAAATCGTCTAAAGCGTCCCGCATTCCTATATATTTTTTTATATTGTCTATGGTAGTCAAATAAAGTTCCGCTATCTTGAGTCTATTTAAGCCATTTGGTTATGTGCAAGACAGAATTTGTCCCTAGAAAAAGCCCGAAGATATTGATCTAGCGATTGGTTTATTCATGTTACAAGCAAGAGTCAAAGAGCGCCAATGTAGTAGTGATTGAGTTGTTTTGTTTACGAATTAGTGCATGCCGTGATCCGTAGTATTGATAACCCATATTTATCCTTCAAATCAAATCAAATAATTTGTTGACCTTGCCGCCGACGGCGAAAAAGCGATTTTGTAAGTTCAGTGAAGACTTGCAAAATGAAATTCCTTTTTGGCAAAAGTTTTGACCTTCATTTCTTAGTTTTAATTCGCCGCATACAGACTTAATTTAAACCAGTTTTGTGTTCCGAATATAAACATCCAGTTGGATTCGTCTGCTGATATATTTCGAGGGAAAATATTCTCTTATTCGATGTGCAGTTATAAAATTCTGGTTACAAACTATGTGTGCGCTGCCAGAATCAAAGAGAAACCATGTTTATGTTCTGAGTGCCGTTTTAATTTCGAAGCATACAGATTTTAAACCTTTTGTGTTCAGAATGTAAAATTCCAGTTTGATTCGTCTGCTGACATATCTCGAAGTAAATTATTCTCTTATTCGAAGTGCAGTTATCAAATTCTAGTTGGCAGACTATGTATGTGCTTCCCGAATCAAAGAGAAACCATTTTAATGTTCTGAGTGTAGTTTTAAGATATTTTATAACGTTGGCCGCCTTAACCTAGGGGGTTATCACAAATGTTACCGAATATTATTAAAAAAAATGTTTATATTATAGTCTCGTAAATTCACATTTAAATTACTTGATTGATGACTGGGGAAACGTGTGTGAAACATAAATAAATTATGTACAAGTAATACAAAACCAGGAAAATGTAAAAACTATTTCATACAGATCCAGAACATCCACTAAAAATTGTGTACGGAAACAAAACTATTAACATAAAGAAAACTATATGAATACAATATATGTCTCCTTATTTACAAAATAAATAATACAATCATACATACAAACAGAGAATTCATTATAACGTCCCAAGTATACAAATACTTTGCACAACACCATACATTTAAACACCATCCACACTAACCATGATAAGCAATCCAATGGTTACATGGGAGACAATTTATAAAACAGCCATCACGACGACATAAAAAAGAAGAAAGACTAAGTAGATTTAAAACCAAATTTAGTCATTTTAATTCTTATTAAACAAAATAATGAGACAGTACAAAAAAATATTGTATTGTAATGTAAATTGAATTAAGTTCGAATATTTCTAGTCAAATACGTGGAAATGTAATTTTCTTTTTTCTAGAATAAAAAAATTTAGAAAAAATGTTAACATAATACCTACCAAATATTTTTCGTTCTATATAATTTAATTAGCATATTATACTTCACGATTACTATTCCAAATATTATTGTGTATCATTTGTTTGTATAATAATAAACATAAATAAATAACTTTAATAGGTACACGGTTGGATCTAGAAATATTTATGAATACTTCATTATTAATTTCTGTTTTTAATATAAAATAAGTGTAAATGTGTACTTTCAATCACACCTTCTGGTATTAAGGGTACCTCAAGTTTATTAGTTTCACATACCTGCTGCCGTTATTCCTATGTATTCCGAAGTAAATAATTATAAATTAAGCAAGTAAAATCGCATAACTTTATTAAGTTCACACATACTACTAGAGACTCACATAGCGCTTACTTTTTCCTTGCGCGGTGAGTACGCGCGTGTTTCTTTAAATCAAACATTCGAGAGCATGAATAGTTGCAATCGGAACATGTGAATGGTTTGATACCACTGTGCGTCAGCAAGTGTTGCTTTAATTGTGACTGCAAACCGCAAGTATAGTTACAGTCGGAACACGAGAATGGTTTCACACTACTGTGAGTCAGCATGTGTCTCCTTAAATGTGCATTTTCAGAACATGAATAATTGCAGTCGGGACACGCGAATGGTTTAATACCACTGTGAGTCAGCACATGTCTCTTTAAATTTGAGTTTGATGACGATGAATAATTACAAGAGGAGCATGAAAATGGTTTAACACCACTGTGAGTCAGCATGTGTTCATTTAAAGATGACTTAGTGGTACACGAAAAATTACATTCAGAACATCCAAACGGTTTTATACCGCTGTGAATGAGCATGTGCGCCGTTAAGTTTGCATTTCGTGAAAACGTAACCGTACAAACGGAACACGAGAATGGTTTTTCTCCAGTATGAATCAGAGTGTGTCTCTTTAATTGTGCATTTTGGCAACATGTGTAGTTGCAAACAGAACACCAAAATGGTTTTACTCTATGAGTCAACATGTGTCTCTGTAATTGTTTCTTTTGGGGATATGAGTTGTGGCACTCTAAGCACGTGAACGGTTTTTCTGCGCTTTGAGCTGAGAAATTATCATTTGCGGAAAACTCCGGTAAATTTGAAGAGTAGATGCTTGAGGTACATAAATCTGGCTTTGAAGTTGCTTCAACCAGAGTAGACTGCTTGATATCCTTTGATGAATTATCTTCTTCGTTATATTCAATGGAGTATTGTTTCCCTGTAATAAACAATAGACGATTAGTCAATGAAGGCTGTATTATTACTTACATACAATATTACTTTATACATTTAAGTTTTAATGGCGCCAGAGGTTAGAAACTAGCGCTTTGTATAATTTTACGTTCAATATTAAGAGTGCGTAGTTGTATAACCGCCACCGCTTGATAAAAACATAAACCTGACTCTCTAAAAACACTAGAGGAAAACAAAAGTAATAAATTCTAATATTTGAATCTGGAGCAACAGCTGACCAGTAGGTACCTGAGGACCTAAGTAATTCTAAGCCCTCAGGAATATTCGATATAGCATTCTTCTCGTAGGTAGTAACAGCTATGTGCGTGAATGATATATATTAACGAAAGTACTTTGAATACTGGCAATACGCTAGAAATTTTTGGATCGCGGATACGAGCAGTGTAAATTAATTTTAATTAAATGAAGACAATATTAGCGAAACTCAATCAAAATCTGAAGAAGAAAAATCAGAAAAAGATATTGACTCGAACCCAGATACCTTAGCATTCACGGCCAACTGCTCTACCGATTGAACTATGGAGCCATAGACAATGGAGCAGGGGTGTAAAACTAGATTTTCTTAAGGGCCATTTATAAGATTTAGCGTGCGTAAGCGGGCCAGACTCAAAATTAAAACCCATACTCAATTGTTAAAATCTATTTTTTTTAGTTAGATATGTACCTACTACCGAACATACATAGGATACGTGTTGTATGTTTTCTTATATTCGAGTATATATTTAATGTCTTTTTTTTTAGCTTAACATTTTGGCATGGATTAAATTTCAAACTTCCTTTAAAAAAGGTTTTTCTCCACTGTAAGACGGCTTGTGAACTTTTAAATGTTCCTTTTGAGAACATGAATAGTTGCAGTCAGAAATTGAAAAGGTTTTCTCCACTGTGAGATGGCTTGTGAACTTTTAAATATTCCTTTTGTGAAGATGAATGGTTGCAGTCGAAACATGAAAATGGTTTTTCTCCACTGTGAGATGGCTTGTGAACTTTCAAATATTCCTTTTGTGAAGATGACTGGTTGCAGCCGAAACATGAAAATGGTTTTTCTCCACTGTGAGATGGCTTGTGAACTTTTAAATATTCCTTTTGTGAAGATGAATGGTTGCAGTCGAAACATGAAAATGGTTTTTCTCCACTGTGAGATGGCTTGTGAACTTTTAAATATTCGTTTTGTGAAGATGAATGGTTGCAGTCGAAACATGAAAATGATTTTTTTCCACTGTGAGATGGCTTGTGAACTTTTAAATATTCCTTTTGTGAAGATGAATGGTTGCAGCCAAAACATGAAAATGGTTTTTCTCCACTGTGAGATGGCTTGTAAACTTTTAAATATTCCTTTTGTGAAGATGAATGGTTGCAGTCGAAACATGAAAATGGTTTTTCTCCACTGTGAGATGGCTTGTGGACTTTTAAATATTCGTTTTGTGAAGATGAATGGTTGCATTCGAAACATGAAAATGGTTTTTCTCCACTGTGAGATGGCTTGTGAACTTTTAAATATTCATTTTGTGAAGATGAATGGTTGCAGTCGAAACATGAAAATGGTTTTTCTCCACTGTGAGACGGCTTGTGAACTCATTCCGTTGTACGCACTCCAGGTTTACGAATCTACAGATATCGACAACAATGCAATAATACTTGTTTATATATATCATGCACATAACACATCCTCATGATATAGATATAATGAGGATGTGTTAAGTGCACTAAATTTGCCAACCAATATTAACAATGCAGAACTGTTCAAGTCACTGGATGGTTATATATCAGGAAAACTAAAATGATCACGGGCCATATTGAAAGAACCTGAGGGCCACATGGGGCCCGCGGGCCGTATCTTTGACACCTCTGCCATAGAGGGTTCCATAGCTCAACCGGTAGAGCAGTTGGCCATGAATGCTAAGGTATCTGGGTTTGAGTCCTAGTGGAACCAATATTTTTTTCTGATTTTTCTGTCTTCAGATTTTGATTGAGTTTCGCTAATATTGTTTTCATTTAATTAAATATTATAATTTGAGTTTTTACTCATAAAGTTAAAATAAAAATAAAAATAGTAAATTATTTTGTTTATTAAATTAACTTACAAACAAAATAAAAGTTATAAAACCGAGTTATCGTTAAACAAAATTTCCAAATATGTATATCGTTGGGGTTATTAAAAATGCTAGTCAAAAGTAAAAGAACAAGCGACGTCATTCTTAACACTGTCATATAATGATGTACCTTTATAAGGTACTGTACAACAATTCAATTAATTCAGAGTTCACTTCCGAAGTTGAGTTGACAAACAATGTTTTACCTGACACGCTAGGGATATTTCTATGTTATGGAAAAAGTACGAAAGACTTCAAATGTTACTTTCAACGACTGGCTTACCAACTGATTGACGTAGCTGATCGATATTTTCGGAATGTTCCAAACATTCTTCCTTAATATCTGGGAGGTCTACGTCAACCTGCGCAAAAGGCATTTCATCGCCCTCTCCTTCTTGAATCCCTGGTTCCGTCTTGATAGTGACACTTTCTGAGGTAGATAGATCCATGGCACGATTTAAAGAGCGTTAAAGTAATGCCGTGATAAGTTTGTCTCGGATCACAACAAAATGACTTTATCAGAACTAGAACAAAATAACTTTAATTAGATCTGGAAATATATGTAAAGTGAGGGTAAATGTTCCGCTATTGAGTCCACGCTCAAAACACACTTTAAAAAATTAAAATAAATTGTACTAGGTAGATAATTGTTAGTAATTCAGTAAGCTGAATTCAAAAAAAAAATTGCGTTTTAATGGTTATTTTGTTATCTTTAAAAACGCGGAATGTCATTTTTCAAGGACCGCTATGTTATTAATTACGACGATGAAACATGCACTTTTTAAAGGAAAAATCACTTTCTGTCAGTTAGACAATAATAAGAAGTACGAATTGCAATCTTCGGAAATTATAAATAATGCGTCTTAATCATTATTTTGTTCGGTTTCATAAACACTAAAAATCATTACTTATTACGCGCGCATGACGCGAAACGCGAGCCGCGAGCCCATATGAAATATGAAAATAATATGAAATTAGGCCATTTGAAACATTAACTACAATATAGTGCCCCCCACACGCACACTTCGGAGCGACCGAGTCACGCGCCACTTCAGGCCGCGGCGCAAAAAAGTCTCACGGTGAACTGCGCTGTAAACCTATCGGGTCTTTACTTTTCTGCGCGGCGGCCTGAAGTGGCGCGGGACTCGGTCGCGCCAAAGTGTGCGTGTGGGGGAGCCTAATGCAATTCGAAAATGAGCAACACCAACCTGAAAATATAAAAGCATTCACGAAACGAGTAGCTAGAAACGGTATATCGACAATATTATTGCAAAAATAACTGATTTGCCTAATTACGTAAGTAATTATTTTAATACCTAGAACGAAAATAAATAAAAGAACACGCACGCGTTTTTCTTTTCAATAACACCCCAAGTTTTGAAAGGTCTGTACTGCAAGTAGGATTAGTATTATAGACAAGTTTGTTCTTGTATTTATAACAGAAGAACATGGAAAGAAATGTATTAGAATAATTACACATACCCGCTAGACAAACCCTGCTTTGCCAAACAAACCATTCAAAACCTGGGATGTTTTTTAAAATTATGATGACATGCGAATTTATTTTAGAGAATTTATTTTATAAGTACTTTATAATATAGTACTTATAAAATAAATTCTCTAAAATAAACTCGCTTGTCATCATAATTTTAAAAAACATCCCAGATTTTGAATGGTTTGTTTGGCAAAGCAGGGTTTGTCTAGCGGGTATGTGTAATTATTCTAATACATTTCTAATATAGTACTTATAAAATAAATTCTCTAAAATAAACTCGCACGTCATCATAATTTAAAAAAAACATCCCAGGTTTTGAATGGTTTGTTTGGCAAAGCAGGGTTTGTCTAGCTGGTATGTGTAATTATTCTAATACATTTCTTTCCATGTTCTTCTGTTCTAAATACAGGTACAAACTTGTCTAATATGAATTCACTTAACATGCCTCATACTGAACACGGGTTTGGGAGGGGAATTGGCGTTACAAACCCGTACACAGTAGGATAGCGGTTGCCATCTACTGGACACGGGTTTGGAGAAAAATGGCATTACAAACCATGTTGAGTTCGAGGCATGGTTGCCTCGTATGGAACACGGAAAAGGAAATACGCGCCCGCGCCACTTCAGTTGAAAAGTCTCACAGTGTGAGGCTTCTAAACCGTTATTCGATCTTTGAACCTGAAGTGCCGTGGAGCACAATCGCTCCGAACTCTACATGTGAGGGGTGAAATAATTCAAATTAAGTACTTCGTTATAATAATTAAATTGACTGTGTTTTATTTCTAGCCACTCGTTTATAGGTTGGTAGTATCTATTTGCGATTTGTACATTGCAGTTTCACACGGCACAATTTAATACGGCGTGCATACAGAGTAATAATTTTTCGTTTAGGAAACCGAACAAAATAATAATTAATACGCATTATTCATCATTTACGAACATTGAAATATAAACTTCTTATTATTATCTAACTGAAAAAAGTGATTTTTCCTAAAAATGTGTATTTACCGTAGTAATTAATAACATGGCGGTCCTTGAAAAATGACATTTCGCGTATTTAAAGTTAACAAAACAACCATTAAAACGCAATATTTTTCAATTCCGCTTACTGAATTACGTATAACTAACTATTATCTACCTAGTACAATTTATATTAATTTTTTAAAGTGTGTTTTGAGCTATGTTCAATTGAATAAGCAAAAATATGGCATTACACAAGATCACATCGCAAGCTTAATCGAACTACCTATAGGTGGCGATGCCTACCTTTAATATATAAGGGTGAAAGCAAACACATAAACCCATCGAAAGTTGAATTGAAGAAGCATAAGAATACGTATTACCCTTTCAATTTAAGACAAGCAATTAAAAAGCACGCCGCCGACACAAGACACCATCCAGACACCTTTGTCTCCATAAACGTCATCTCCAGGATCGTTAACCATAGATAAAGTTATTATTTAGATGATGAGGTAAATTGTTAATTACGAGTTCAATTATAAATTATAATAGCAATAAAATTCCTCTGTGTTTTGTTGCATCAATGCTCCGGAACGTCTGGACACAGTGGTGTAGCGTGGGTTTCAGCCGCCCGGGGCGGAGGAAATTTTTGCCGCCCCCTTATTTGGGTACTTCAAGCGGGGGGTAGGGGTATGTGGAAACCTATTTTTTAATAATACCATTATACGAGTATTCTTCCAACGAAAATCATGTTTATAAATTCTACTACAAAATTTATTACTGCTGTCGGAAATCGAAAATGGAATCCATGTAAAGTTTACACCGTGTTTAGAATGCAAGGCAGGTTTTAACTTACGATTGATTTTGCGTTAGAGTTGCCAAATAATAGTTACACATGGAAATTGTACATTCTGAACACAAAACTGCTTTAAATTATATCTGTATGCGGCAAATTAAAACTACACTCAGAACATGATTTTTTTTTGTTTTGATTCTGGCATTAAATTAATAGTCTAAAACTAGAATTTTATAACTGCACAAACAGAGAATGTTTTCCTTTGAAATGTGTCAACAGTTGAAACCACAACAGAAAATTTTACATTCTGAATACAAAACTGATTTAAATTATATCTGTATGAGCGAATTAAAACTACACTCACTTCATGAAAATGGATTTTCTTTGATTCTGGCAACGCATACATAGTCTTCAACTAGAATTTCATAACTACATTTCGAATAAGAGTATGTTTTCCTTCGATATGCGTCAGCAGATGAATTTACATTCTCAACACAAAATTGGTTTAAATTAAGTCTGTATGCGCCGTTTTAAAAGTACACTCAGAACATTAAAGTGGTTTTTCCTTGATTCTGGCAGCACGTAAAGAGTCTGCAACTAGAATTTTATAACAGCACTTCGAATAAGATAATGCTTTTCTTCGAACTCTGACAATTGAAATTTTACATTCTTAAAACAGGTTTAACCCTTCGAATAATAAGAAAAAAATATCCATAAACTTTTGCCTGTTAAGGTTTGCGCACAAAATTACCGATTCTTCCCATGTATTTTAAATGTTCCTTTTTATTAAATACTTTTTTTTAACCTTTTGCAAAAAACAAATTTGTTCTAAAATCTAGATAAAATAATTTTTCCGGCGTGCTAATTAGAACATTTTTGTTTTTAAATATTAAAATTTTGATAATTGAAATGCAAATTGGCACAAAAATATACACCTACGAATATTCGAATTAGAGTACTTAAAATAGAATATGCTTAAATTTTTAATTACAGATTCCTGTATTGAATTTTTTTTAAATAAAACTGTCTCCTCAGTTTTTATCGCATTCATACAATTTTATTTAAAAATTAAATGTGTGGAACAATTCCTTCTCTGTGATTAAACGGGTTAAAATAAATCCGTATGTAGCGAATTAAAACTGTATAACTACACAGATTATGAATATTTATAACTGCACTTCGAGCGAGGGAGATCTAGTTACTAGGTCTATTAGAGGTGCGGGTATGTGGTGGATAACTTCCAATGCACTTCGAATAAAATAATGGTCTCCTTCGAAGTGTATCAGAGGAAGAATACACAACTGAAATTCAATCGTTACATAACACAATTCTGGTTTTAATTAAGAGTGAATTTGTTTGCGAGTTCCCAGCTTTAATTTAAGCCTCGATACACATACTCTTACACCCACACAGGTAAACCCTAGTGTGACAGGCATCGAATAATATAATGTAAACCAACCTTATATCGATAAATAAATAATACATTAATATTAAATACTATTTCTCTCATTCTCTCATAATATGCGAATTCCTACGAATCCCCCCCCCCCTCCCCGAACCCGGTACGCCACTGTCTGGACATATAATTTCTTACCACGTTAAGAAAGTAAGAAAAAGTTGACGGTGCTTTAAAAATGGGTACATAAAAATAAACCGATAAATACATAATTCTTTTCTTCGGCGTTTCATGTGTGGAGCTAATTTAAAGAAAAAAAAATTACGATGCAATCAAGATTTTATCACAACCCGTTTTAAATTAACTTCTGGGTTTCCTCCTCCCTACAACGTGGGTCTTTACAAGACCCAGGTTCACTCCTGTCTGTCTCTCTGACGGAAATTATTTTCATCAGGGCCTATGTCATTAAATTTACTCAGTGAAATATTTATTTTCATCTCAAGATTTTCTTTAATATTCCCAAAGCGGTAACTTAAATTTATCCATACTACGAAGTGTGAAGTATATTTGTTATATTATATATTTACATGTATAGGTAAATAAATCATCTATTCAATGCGTAAACATCTCCATACATGTCCTTATTAAATAATATATTAAAAAAAATGTTATAGATTGGATGTTTCGGTGGTACCGTTGAATATTAAATAACAATTTGTAATTGTTCCACACAATAAATAATGCAAATATTTTATATTCTTGTAAAACCAATGGCAACGACCGCTACACACACAACAGTCACTTTAGAAATCCGGTAGGTATTCGATTTCGAACTATATAAAATAATTGTCTTTTTCTAATTTTGTCTATGGATAACCTTCATTTTGTGTCAGAAACGTGTTGAGAAGGTGTCCAATACATTTTATTCAATGTTCACTATTTAACTTCAATACATAACAGTATCTCGTGATTATAGTTAAATAATAATTAAGTTCTGATATTTAAGCCCGCCATTGGAACTAGTTCAATTCTCGCTCTGCCAGTATAGTTTATTTGGTAATACTTTACAAGTCGCTATTTTTCACGTTGCATTTTTCCGAACTTTCACGTTATTTATAACACAGCTTGATTTTACCGCACATACACCCCAGGGATCTCATTTCTACAACATACATTATTTATCTCATTACAAAGGGTATTTCACATACCTAGCACTTTGTTAAAACGAACTGCATATTCTTTGTTTGACGGGTTTGTGAACAATTGCCGTTTGCTGAATGTAGAAAGAGGTGTTTTAACTCTTTTGTTTTACCGCTTTAAATTCAATAGGTTTCCTGTAATGTCAAAGAATATTCAGTATTGGTATTGCATGGTACCATAGTGTAAAAATACAAGCGTATCTGCTCCTGACAAGCAATTTATCAGTGTCCCAAAAGATGCAGCTGCGCGAAAAGATTGGTGCTATGCCATTAATAGATGTAATAAGCAAAATATAGTCCTGTCCTGTAAAACTACAAGATATTGCTGTGAGGATCATTTTGATGTAAGTTGAATAATTCAATAAGAGTGGACTTTGAGTTATTTGTTATTCTAACAATTTGATTACTATAAAAACAATTGGAAAAAGAAATACGGGTGAAAAGGTAAATGTAGAATCCGCCAGGATTCTGAATTTCATAACCTGCCCAATATTTTCAACTGTTTAAAATATTTACAGGTGTTAACCGATTGATTCCGCGATAACCGATTTCATATCAGTTATTTGCATGTCCCTTTCCATGCCATTATCATTATATATGTTTTACTAACACCGTTGTATCAAGCTATTATGTAAGCACTCGCATACTGCTTACTAACAACGTATGCAGGGGCATTGCAGGTCTAGATTTGTTCTAAACTAAATGTAGCTTCGTTCTTAACAAAATTGAGTCCCTGCGAGAGCCTTGAAGGAGTAACTTAGCTTACTAAAGAAGGAGTTCCCCAGACCAACTTTCAATGAAGCTCGTTTCACGCGGTTCATTTAAGGTCCCTCCAATATATCGTTTTGGGATTGTTTTTGTTTTGGGCTTTTTGTGTAACGTAACAGTATTTAAATATTTTTCATCATTTTAACATGTTTTTTAAGTCATTCATCTATGTTTGGTCTCAAAATTACTGCTTTTAAACCGATCGTTCAGTTGATTTGTCAGTTATATGTAAAAGTGTACCCTCTATCTGGTGCAATACTCAGATTACTCATAAACACCAGCAAATAAATAATAATGCAGAAAAATGTACTGTATTAAACAAAATGTTGATGTTTTCTGGGTCAATTGTAGGATACTTCGAAATGTAATACTAATGTACGGGATCTTTATGCCTACCGGTACTTTTGATAGCATGTTAATATGTAAAATAGAAACAAATTTAAATAATAATGCCTCACTTATCATTAATTTTATTTTTAGCTTCCAAATGATATGGAAAATTTTATGAAGCATAAAATTTTGAGCTTGGGAAACCGCCAACTTAAACCTAAGAAGGGAGTTCTGCCACATATTTTCAACTGCCAATCAAAGACAAAAACAACCACAGGACAAGGACAAAAGAGCGAAGAAGAGTCCCCTGGAAGTAGTCAATCCATGGACAAAGCCACGCATTCGCCTGTTAAGTACCAAAGTATTTTATTTAAATTCTTTAAAGGGATTTTTCGCATTAACAAGTAGTTAGTCAAGTAGCGAGTATACTCGACTGGCCGAAAAACGTTCGCAATACTGCGCATTGCAATCAAGTAAGAGTACATTAGAGTGGCGCATTGGAAGATGAACGGACCGCAGCGCATTAAAGTAAATAGGCTCAATAATTTAAGCTGATTCTAGTGCTTATTTTAGAAGAGGTGGAAGAATAAATTAGTGAGATGGAAATAAATAAACTATTGACCCGAAAAGAGTTTATTAATTATTTCTGAGGTCCGCAAAATAATATTAAACACGGTTTTTGGCGATGTTTTTTTTCGTAAATAAATAAAGAAAACGGCGGCTGGTGTTAAACGGGAAATTAAAACGTATCTCCATCTACGTAAGGAGTGTTTTTGTTAGCGGCCTGATCCTAAATGTTACACTACGTGGTGCATCACTTAAGTTGTGACGTGTAGTCTAATGTTCTAACCAGTATGAAATTCATTTTAGCTCATAACTATGCCACGGAATTTCTTGACGCAAAAAGCGTCTCCATCATAACAAAACCAGGGACCCAGGAGCCAGGAATAATTAAAATGCCGGATACATACAAAGTAACAGACATTCCGAACATTAAGCAGGAGTGTTTGGAGTCCAGTGAAAGTAAAAAACAGGCGGAAGGTAAGTGTAATAATATTTTCGTAATTATCTTTTGTTGTTGCTGAAAATGTATGATTTTGACTCCGCAGAAACTGCCAACTGCCCAAAAATAATGATACAAAGGTATCCCCACTTCTGGTGTATTGTGAGGCCAAAATCCGCCAAAAGGAGTGGAAGGAAATGGAGAATAGATAGGTTGGTAAGGAATATACGATAGAAGGATTTGCAGTACACATTTAAAGGGTTGATTTATAAGTTGTAGCATTTACGGTTTTCTTGACACGTTTTTTTGTTTGTTGATAAATTTGTCTATGGCCAGTTTAGTTCCACTTGATTTTGTGAAGTCTAAAGGGCTAGCGAGACTATCAAATCGTTTGACTCAAACACGTAGTTTTTTGTCTATGGTTAGAGTTTTTTGGTCTGTGGCTAGAGTTTTGACCGTCTCCAGAGGAAGCTTGACGCTTGATTCAAACATTGCGCAATAATCTACGTGATTGAATCAAATTGATATTTTTGGGCGTATCATAGACAAATAAGTACCTACTTGGTGATTCTAGATATTATGTATCACGTAAAACGTTTATAAAATTAGATTAAATTATTACAAAATAGGTATTAACTGTTTTTGTGTTTTAATTTGTAGAATTATATCTGATTTTTCTTTTAAATTGATGTAAATATAATTTAATAATGTTATTAAGTTAATGTTTTATTAAAATATCAATAAATAACATTTATTATAACATAACAAATAATTATTTTTATTTACTAGATTCCATATCGCACAAAAATCACTTTCGACTACCGAAAATGACAGGAAGCCAACATCTAGGCATAGACTAGATTTGACTCAAAAGGGCTAGCGAGACTATCAAATCGTTTGACTCAAACACGTAGTTTTTTGTCTATGGTTAGAGTTTTTTGGTCTGTGGCTAGAGTTTTGACCGTCTCCAGAGGAAGCTTGACGCTTGATTCAAACATTGCGCAATAATCTACGTGATTGAATCAAATTGATATTTTTGGTCGTATCATAGACAAATAAGTACCTACTTGGTGATTCTAGATATTATGTTTCACGTAAAACGTTTATAAAATTAGATTAAATTATTACAAAATAGGTATTAACTGTTTTTGTGTTTTAATTTGTAGAAATACATCTGATTTTTCTTTTAAATTGATGTAAATATAATTTAATAATGTTATTAAGTTAATGTTTTATTAAAATATCAATAAATAACATTTATTATAACATAACAAATAATTATTTTTCTTTACTAGATTCCATATCGCACAAAAATCACTTTCGACTACCGAAAATGACAGGAAGCCAACATCTAGGCATAGACTAGATTTGACTCAAATGGTTTGAAGCGCGCGTCAAGCTGTTTGAGTCAAATATTCATAGACAATAACGGAAAATAAATTTACGTGTTTGCCGTCAAGCCATTTGATAGTCTACAAGCGTTCTGTCAAGAATTTGTCTATGCATAGATGTGATTTTCGATATTTGGGGGTTAGATGGATAGTTGGTTTGATTTATTTATTCTTGACAGTGAATTTTGTGCTGCTGGAATATAATGGAATCTAACAGAGACAAAGCATTCTTAGCTCTTGGGTTAGCTTTGTGTTTTAATAAAAAAAAACGAATTTGGTGTCAAGAATGGTACAATTTGAGATCCCGCTTTACCAATAAGCATTTACAAATTACAAAGCGTATTACAGGCAACAGCACCAAATGATTACGCGTATTTTTTCCAAATAGATGACCGTTCTTACGAAGCATTGTTGTATATTTCAATTGATATTATGAATAAATGTTATAATTAATATTTTAATATAACATTAATTGATAAAAGAAAATTATTTATTCCCTATTTCTCAGATGTTCACAAGACCTAAAAACTATTTTTGAAATCAGTGAATAGCAGTTACATTATTATTAAACAATATGAAAACAAAACAAAAAAATATTTGCAGAACTGAATAATAACATTATTAATCAATAGCACTATAGCAGTTACAATAATATTAAACAATAAGAGAACAAAAAATAAAATACTTGCAGAACTTAATAATATATAATAATATCTGGTACCCGGCATGCGTTGCAATTCCATTAAAATAAATAAATTAATTTTCCCTGCATGTCCTTTACCGTGCGTCCCCGTTGACCTCCCGAGTCCCCTTCCGAGAATACCGCACAAGAGTCCCAACTGCTCCCGTCTGGAGCCAGTGAGACCATGGCATCCCCGATTGGCGTATGTTGTGAGGCTGAAGGTAGTGGGAGGGGAAGGAGATAGGGAAGAGGAAGGTGGGGAAGTACCTGGCTAATCAGATCTGGTCACCAAACACGGCTTATGCCATTTCAATTCTGAATGGTGGTATACCAGGGCGATACTTAGAGTATCTTAAAATCTGGAAAGTGCTGCAAATATACTTTATATTATTTTAAGAAAAAATTGTGAAATAACATAAACTAATCAAATAAAATTTATTTGCCACGCCGGGATTCAATCCCGCGACCTTCGGTTTGTGAGTCAAGAGCCTTACCGCTGGACTTCGCCGGCCGTCAATTTTTCTTTCCGTAAGATCTTTCCACAAAGTATTGTAAGGCTTAAAAAAACTTTCAATTCCTTCCCCTCCCTCCAATTTTCTTACTTTTTCTTTCCGGAAGAACCTTTTACAAAGTATTAGAAAACTTTTTAAAAAATCTGAATGAAATAGGTAAAGTGGTTCTGAAGTTATGGCGTGACCAAGGGAAACAGGGATTCATTTTTATATATATATATATATATATATATTTAAACAACTTAAAAATTAAATTAGTTTTTTTTTTTAAATCTGATGCATTTCTACAAATTAAACACAAAAACAATTAATACTTATTTTATATTAATTTTATCTAATTTTTAGAATTGTTTCATGATCGTAACAAATGTAACTAATTTTGAAAAAAATCTGTTCTTTTATGTCGAATAACGCTAACTATTAATGTACATGGGTTCCTATTTTATGATTCTGCCATTGCTTCGAAAATGTAATTAATTTCAAGAAATGGCCAAGATCACTTTTAATGAGCGAAAGCCAAATAAATAATTTAAAAAATATATAAGTCTATGAGTTGTCTATCCTCAAAAAATATCAATTCGCATCAAACTCGCCGCCATCACGTAGATCATTTGAAGCAAGCCACAAGCTTCCTCTGTAGACTGTCAAATCGCTTGGCTCAAACAAAAACTACGCGCAGTGTTGCCAACTTAACGAAAAACTACGTGTTTGACAGAAACTACTATTGATAGTGTCGGAATCTCTAAATGGTTTGAAGCGCGCGTCAAGCTGTTTGAGTCAAATATTCATAGACAATAACGGAAAATAAATTTACTTGTTTGCCGTCAAGCCATTTGATAGTCTACAAGCGTTCTGTCAAGAATTTGTCTATGCATAGATGTGATTTTCGATATTTGGGGGTTAGATGGATAGTTGGTTTGATTTATTTATGGTTGACAGTGAATTTTGTGCTGCTGGAATATAATGGAATCTAACAGAGACAAAGCATTTTTAGCTCTTGGGTTAGCTTTGTGTTTTAATAAAAGAAAAAACGAATTTGGTGTCAAGAATGGTACAATTTGAGATCCCGCTTTACCAATAAGCATTTACAAAGCGTATTACAGGCAACAGCACCAAATGATTACGCGTATTTTTTCCAAATAGATGACCGTTCTTACGAAGCATTGTTGTATATTTCAATTGATATTATGAATAAATGTTATAATTAATATTTTAATATAACATTAATTGATAAAAGAAAATTATTTATTCCCTATTTCTCAGATGTTCACAAGACCTAAACACTATTTTTGAAATCAGTCAATAGCAGTTACATTATTATTAAACAATATGAAAACAAAACAAAAAAATATTTGCAGAACTGAATAATAACATTATTAATCAATAGCACTACAGCAGTTACAATAATATTAAACAATAAGAGAACAAAAAATAAAATACTTGCAGAACTTAATAATATATAATACTAGCTGGTACCCGGCATGCGTTGCAATTCCATTAAAATAAATAAATTAATTCTCCCTGCATGTCCTTAACCGTGCGTCCCCGTTGACCTCCCGAGTCCCCTTCCGAGAATACCGCACAAGAGTCCCAACTGCTCCCGTCTGGAGCCAGTGAGACCATGGCATCCCCGATTGGCGTATGTCGTGAGGCTGAAGGTAGTGGGAGGGGAAGGAGATAGGGGAGAGGAAGGTGGGGAAGTACCTGGCTAATCAGATCTGGTCACCAAACACGGCTTAAGTAACGTTTCAATTCTGAATGGTGGTATACCAGGGCGATACTTAGAGTATCTTAAAATCTGGAAAGTGCTGCAAATATACTTTACATTATTTTAAGAAAAAATTGTGAAATAACACAAACTAATCAAATAAAATTTATTTGCCACGCCGGGATTCAATCCCGCGACCTTCGGTTTGTGAGTCAAGAGCCTTCGCCGGCCGTCAATTTTTCTTTCCGTAAGATCTTTCCACAAAGTATTGTAAGGCTTAAAAAAACTTTCAATTCCTTCCCCTCCCTCCAATTTTCTTACTTTTTCTTTCCGGAAGAACCTTTTACAAAGTATTAGAAAACTTTTAAAAAAATCTGAATGAAATAGGTAAAGTGGTTCTGAAGTTATGGCGTGACCAAGGGAAACAGGGATTCATTTATATATGTATATTTAAACAACTTAATAATTAAATTAGTTTTTTTTTTAAATCTGATGCATTTCTACAAATTAAACACAAAAACAATTAATAATTATTTTTATATTAATTTTATCTAATTTATAGAATTGTTTCATGATCGTAACAAATGTAACTAATTTTGAAAAAAATCTGTTCTTTTATGTCGAATAACGCTAACTATTAATGTACATGGGTTCCTATTTTATGATTCTGCCATTGCTTCGAAAATGTAATTAATCTCAAGAAATGGCCAAGATCACTTTTAATGAGCGAAAGCCAAATAAATAATTAAAAAAAATATAAGTCTATGACTTGTCTATCCTCAAAAAATATCAATTCGCATCATGCTCGCCGCCATCACGTAAATCATTTGAAGCAAGCCACAAGCTTCCTCTGTAGACTGTCAAATCGCTTGGCTCAAACAAAAACTACGCGCAGTGTTGCCAACTTAACGAAAAACTACGTGTTTGACAGAAACTACTATTGATAGTGTCGGAATCTCTTAATAACGGGTTCAGACGGTTTAATTTTAGTTTATCAGCTCGACACTTGAAAGCACATTGACACGTGTGAACCTTCTTTCAACAAAGTTGA
The DNA here is from genome assembly GCA_917563855.2 of Limnephilus lunatus. Taxonomy (NCBI): domain Eukaryota; kingdom Metazoa; phylum Arthropoda; class Insecta; order Trichoptera; family Limnephilidae; genus Limnephilus; species Limnephilus lunatus. Next base: position 22,541,439 of record OU830595.1, on the reverse strand, counting down.
ACAAGTTTTTTTCAAACAATTTTTGACACTCAATCATTAGTTGATTAACTAAAATTGAATCGTCTGAAACCGCTAGGTAATAGCAGATTGGGCCAACGTACGCTACGTAAGCAACCCATTACGATATCTGGACTACTTACAATCCATACATTTTCTATAGAAATAGGGGTAAATGTTCCGCTATTGAGTCCACGCTCATAACACATTTTAAAAAATTAAAATAAATTGTACTAGGTAGATAATAGTTAGTGATAAGTAATTCAGTAACCGAAAATTAAAAATATTGCGTTTTAATGATTATTTTGTTAACTTAAAAAAAAATTTCAAGGACCGCCATGTTATTAATTACGACGATAAAATATGCACTTTTAAAAGGAAAAATCACTCTCTGTCAGTTACACAATAATAAGTACGAATTTCAATCTTCGAAAATGATAAATAATGCGTATTAATCATTATTTTGTTGGGTTTCGTAAATTCATAAAATCATGACTTATTACGCGTGCAAGCCTATATGAAATGTGAAACGTTCCTTAAATATACCAAACCACCCACAACTGTTCCATGTGAAACATGTTTTACATGCAATTTGCAAATGAGCCAACCTAAAAATAAAAAAAGCATTCACGAAACGAGTAGCTAAAAGCGATAAATAGACGATATTATTACGAAAGTACCTGATTTGCCAAATTACGTATGTAATTATTTTAATACCTCAAACGAAAATAAATACAAGAACACGCACGCGTTTTTCTTTTCAATAACACCCAAGTTTTGAAAGGTTTGTACTGCAAGTAGGATTAGTATTATAGACAAGTTTGTACCTGTATTTTATAACAGAAGAACATGGAAAGAAATGTATTAGAATTATTACACATACCCGCTAGACAAACCCTGCTTTGCCAAACAAATCATTCAAAATATGGGATGTTTTTTAAATTATGATGACATGCGAGTTTATTTTAGAGAATTTATTTTATAAGCACTATATTATACTTTAAGTACTTATAAAATAAATTCTCTAAAATAAACTCTAAACAATTTCGGTAATTATTTTTTATAAATAATACACTCACTTTTGTATAAAGGGGCACTTTCTTTTGTATCACAAACCATGTTACACAAACCTAGCGTAGCCGCTAAACTACTTGAAAACTGGGATGTTTTTCTTGCCTTGACGCGAGCAGGCGGTATAAAGGGGCACTTTCTTTTGTATCACAAACCATGTTACACAAACCTAGCGTAGCCGCTAAACTACTTGAAAACTGGGATGTTTTTCTTGCCTTGACGCGAGCAGGCGGTATAAAGGGGCACTTTTTTTGTATCACAAACCATGTTACACAAACCTAGCGTAGCCGCTAAACTACTTGGCAGGCGGTATAAAGGGGCACTTTCTTTTGTATCACAAAGCATGTTACACAAAGCCGCTAAACTACTTGAAAACTGGGATGTTTTTCTTGGTAAGTTATTTTACAACAATTAATTGTTATTATATTATTTGAAACAACTGGTTACGTAAATGTTTTTGAATTTTTTAGGTTGGTAGTGTGTATTTACAATTTGCGTATTGCAGTTTCACACGGCACAAGAATGGCCTTCTTATTTAAAAAGATGGCGGTCCTTGAAAAATGACATTTCGTATTTTTAAAGTTAACAAAATAATCATTAAAACGCAATATTTTTAAATTTCGGTTAATGAATTACCTATTACTAACTATTATCTACTTAGTACAACTTATTTAAATTTTTTAAAGTGTGTTTTGAGCGTGGACTCAATAGCGGAACATTTATCGAAAAAGGTGCTTCAGAATAACAATTGTCACACGCACCGTAAACCCACGTTCCCATCGTGACGCCGAATGTGCCGGCCAGAATAACTGATAATGGATAATGTTTTATGTTTTCAGTCGAAAAAAGCACAATGGATCTTCGGAAAGTTACAATAAAGGTAGAACCAGGACCTTCGAAAGAAGACCAAGGTGATGTTGCATTCACGAAAATAGATGTCGATCACAAAGATATTAAAAAGGAATGCTTGGAGCACTCCGAAAGAATCATCCAGTTGGACGGTATAAACGATTTTTTTTTTATCACTCACTACGAAAATTTACGGCTATTTTTCATTGTAGAATTTGTGAGACTTATAACCATTAAAAAACAAGTATTATCAGAGATAACTTCTCCAATTTTCTTGGCGCATCTGGAGGGATTTTACATTTGGTATCTTAATATAATCTAGCTTTGTTTCTGTGTGGAAATACGGTTAAGAATCATTATGGTTTCTTGTTCAAAATGAGAAAATCATTACGGTACATTTCCTCTAGAAGTTGAACGAATTATGTAGGCAAAGCTTTAGTATGTATTACGTGAACAATTGTTCACAGATGCTTTCCACTTGCTTTCCATTCACCTCTAGTCCTCTTACTCTCAAGCTTTTCTCCAATCCTCTTCTACGCACTCTATTTACCTGTTTCTTGGTTCAACTCTGAATCACTTCCACTGAGGCACCCACAGTCATAATTTTCGGCTTCCTATCATCAGGCACTCTTTCTGTACGTCCAGAAAGTAGTCATATTTTGGAACCTACCATACCTATGAACATAAATGAATAAAGATATATATATTTTTTACAGATACGTGGACGAAAGAAAATGAGAAACAAGATGACCAGTACAAAGATCTAGTAAATTCAAAGTCAAGGCCAAAATTCTCCTGTTCCTTTTGCGACTATATATGTTCACGAAAGACGTATTTGATGAATCACATGAAGGCTCACAGCCAGGAAAATGCATTCTCGTGTACCGAGTGCAACTATTTATGTTCCAGAAAGGCGCGTTTAAGAAAGCACACGCTGACTCATACCTTAGAAAAACCGTTCTCATGTTCGTACTGCAGCTATGTATCTTCTGAAAAGTCGCATTTAAAGCGTCATATGCTTACGCATGGTGGAGAAAAAACATTCTCGTGCCCTGATTGTGCATATACCAGTTCACTGAAGAGCAATTTAAAAAGGCATATTGCTGCTACGCATATCAAAAAGGTATTTTCCTGTTCGAAGTGCGACTATTCATGCTCTCAGAAGTCGGTTTTAAAGGATCACACTCTGACTCACAGTGAGAAAAAACTATACCAATGTCCAAACTGCAACTATTCTTCTTCTCAAAGATTCAATTTAAGTACTCATATGCTGACTCACAGTGGATTAAAACCATTTACGTGTTCTGAATGTGACAGCGCATTTTCTAATAGGACCAATTTAAACAATCATTTCCTGATTCATAGTGGAGATAAACCATTTGCGTGTCCTGATTGTAACTATATAAGCGCACGTTTGTCTACTTTGAAGAGTCACATACTCACTCATAGAGGACGCTAGGTATAAGACGGGCATTATTAATTGTAACTAAAGGTTCCGTGACAAAACATGTCTCACTTGTAACTAGAGGTTCCATGAAAAAACAGAAAATTTATGAAAAATAACTTATATAATCTAACCGAACATATTATTTTAACTTATTCTCTTTTATCCGATTACTATACATCACTATATATTGTATATAACTCATCCATCTTTTTGCCCTTGTTTTATTCGGGCCGGGGACCCATCGCTTCGGCTAGGCAACTCCAGGTGAATCTGTGCTGCGCTTCTTTAACGGTTTACTCCATTTATTGCAGACCCGGCTTCTTCTCGCACAGCCTCTGAATTAATGTTTTTCAGTTGTGTCTAAGGCGGCCAGATGGACTTCAATCTTCTCTCTGATGATTGCCACAAGTATTTTGTGCGAAAGCCGCTCTCTGACTTTCTGAGTACATGTCCAAAGCACCTCGATTTTTTACTTTCTCGTAATAGTTAACGAGTATATTACATCTAACGGAGGTTATGCATCTTTTGTGTTATCGTTTGCGTTACGAGACAATCAAGACAATAAGACAAAATCCATCGGATAGCAGAAGGCGTCCGTCGTGCGTTATCAGCTGTCAAATTTCTGTCGTTTTCTATGACTTGTCTCTCCCTGACGGGTGTTAAATGGATTAGTTACTTACTTTAAACCCAGAACTCTATTTATTAGTTACTATAACTACTTAAATATAACCCTATGGGCAATAACTGACACGTTTGTAAGACGTTACATTTAATTATTGACAAACTGAAATATTTTCGTCTCAAAACACGTGCGCGGATTTTTATTTGGTGATTTTATTTGAACTAAATATATATTTTTTAAAATTTAAAACACAACTTTACTAAATAAAATAACAATCTTTCGATATCAATTTATATTTTTTCGTAGAAAAGAGTCGACTCGTCTAGAATTTGATTTAAAAATGACATTTCCGGTTGTGTCTGGTTATTCTCTCTTAACACCAGTGGCAGATTTGCAGTCTTGGCCGCCCTAGGCCCCAGGCCATGTAGTAAGTACCAGCCGCCCTTTTCTCAGTATCCATCATATAGACTACATATAATGAATTTACTTTATTGCTAACTTTTATCGAAATCGATTCAGAAATTTATTTAACTGTAATAGCTGCTAGTTTGTAATACTTTCTAAGGTTTCAAGAATAACTGCACAGTTAAATAAAACATTCAAAACGGTTTTAGATTTTATTTATTTAACTACAGGTTTATTCTCGTACAATATACCTATAGTAAATGTTTCACAATGTATTACAAACTCGTCTGCACTGCAGGAAAATCATTAATTAAATCTTCGCAATCCAATTTCATAAAAATCTGCTTGTGTTAAGAAAAGCAAGATTGTTTAAGCTTTGCTCCGTTATTGTTGTGCGTAAATAATGTTAAACTCGTCGCAAACAACAAAAAGATCGTTCTCCAAAACAGTTACTGGCGGGAGTACACACACATAAACGAAGAGCAATATCCACGTTTGGGTAAATGGTTAGAAGACCTTCAGTTCGTAACCATTTCAACAAACTGACAGCTCTATTTCGATCCTCATTTTTTACACTGTAGTGAGCACGAAAATGGAGACATTCTTCTGAAAAATTGTCTTCTAAGTCGGTAGAATAAACCATTTGCAATGCTTTGGCGTTTTCTTCGACTTCAGACGCGCTTAGTTTCGTCAAGTTAGTAAAAATATTAAATTTATTGTAAAGTAATTTACAAGCAATACAAGCATCCTGTCGTTTTTTGAGTTCTTCTGGACAATGTATCAATTATTACCAAAAAATAGTGATTCTGAAATTTTCGCAACCGCTCTTTTATTGCATCTTTTCACCTATATAGCCAGGAATTAACACGCGTTACGCTGACGCAAAAGATGCAGAACCACTTTTTTGCCCCCCAACAGTGCGAGAACTAATTGTCTGTCTTGTCTTGGGTAGTTCAGTTTACTTAAAAAATAAAAAGTAACTAGGTACTTTAAAGATTTTTCTGCAATTTTTAGAGCATAAGTATTCACAATAAATAATATTTAAAAAGAAAACATGTTTGTTTGTTTATATTATTACAAAAACTGTTAACATTAAACCCAAAACTTTCTTAAAGCAAAGTTGAAAACATCGCTTATTAAGCGGGCTGTACATTCGCGCCGCGAATGCCCGCGAAATTCGCGAACCGCGTGTGTGGATGGTTTCGCGGCATCGCGGTCGCGCTTCGGGGCGTTCCCCGTCCAGTGGCGGTTTTTTGGTCCGCGTCAAAGGGTTAGCGAAGCGCAAACGCATCCACACTCGTGGTGTCAGTAACTTCCACGTCTATTTAAGTCAAGTGCGCGAACGTAAATGCGAAATATTGCGAGTGTAATACCGGCTCCAAACACATGGCAAGCCTCCGCAAGCGTCCACAAGTCCCAGCGTCTGGAGCGCGCGTGTGGCTTGGCTTGCGTAGGCTTGCGAGAGCTTGCCGCCGATCCGATCGAGGTCGGATATTTTGGCCACAAGCGGCAAGCGCTTGCGGCAAACGCTGGCGTGGCATCAAAGATATTAGAAACCCGAGATATGCTATAGGCAGTTTGAACCCTTTAGAACTGCGCTACCTAGTGTCGCCGATATTGCTAACCAATACTATTACACACCTTCGCTTACGCTAAAGTATCCGCCCCTTTTCGAACTCACACTTGAAACTTGTCGTTTTCGTTGGCACTAATACTTAGGACAGATTTCTATGCGTACACGGCTCGACTGCATTCGCAATTAGCAATACATTCAAATGACAACGAATAAAGATCGCAACAATATAAACCGATAGCAATCGGTATTTTAATTTTAAAATTATTCCAGTAGAAATTTGGATGAAAAATTCTTATTCTCAGAACCGATAAATCGGAATGAGTGTGATGTATTCTCAGAACCGATAAATCGGAATAAGTGTGTCCAAATCGTACCGTGTCCCATTCGTAACAAATCCACATCAATTGTTTCTAATCTATTTAGAATTTTAACAGTGTTTGGTTTTGTTCAATAATGTTAATCACAATAACTCAAATTGTGCTTTTGTTGTAAAAATCCATAAAAAGAAATTCTAATTTTTTACTAATGTTAATTTATTTTGTATTTGAGTACTTCACAAGAGTCCCATGCATCTGTGTACCATCCCACTCTGAATGCTGTCTAACAGCCATCTCATCTTAAATATGCTTTGTAAAAACTAAATAGAAAACACATCGAATCATAGTATGACCGGTCAGTGGTTGAGTGGGCATCGGTTTGGGTCCCACCCAGGCGTTCCGTGTTCGATTCCTCGGCTGGCTAAGTCCTCCATCACGACTCAAACAACATTTTCGGCTTACTGAGGTGGTGGTAGGAGATTTTCAAATATTGTCGGGTTATTCGTTACCCGGGAATGCTTGTCTTTCATTTAAAAAAAAACGAGTGTGCTTTAGACCACACGACTGAAGTAAAACTTCACTAACTTATAAAATAACACATGACATTGGGGTGATATTGACATTGACATTGGGGTGACATATAACATTGGGGTGACATATGACTATGGGGTGACCTGTGACCCTGGAGTGACCTAAAACTGTGGGGTGACCTATGACCTTGGGGTGACCTACTACCTCGGGGTGACCTACGACCTTGGGGAGACCCACGACCTTGGGTTAACCTATGGCATGGTTATTCAACAAATGATTTCTTGTGCTCGCACCTCTCCATAACACTTCGTAACGCATTTACCAGCTTACTCCCTAAGTCATGCGTGCGTCAAGGCCCGACCGTTCACCTCGCCCTATCACCGTTCGCATCATACTTTTCGTAACATTACTCTTTTTGTAACGCATTCACCAGCTTACCCCCCAAGTCGAGCGTGCGTAAAGAAGTTTTACTTCAACTTCTTGGGGAGTAAGCTGGCGAATGCGTTATGAAAAGTGTTATGGAGAGGTGCGAGCAAAATGAATAATTTGTTGACTAACCATGCCATAGGTCACCCAAGGTCATAGGTCACCCCACGGTCGTAGGTCACCCCATGGTCATATGTCACCCCAATGTATTTTTTGTTATGCTTTCCCCGTCCCGCGAACCCCCCCCCCCTTCATCCCTCTCTCACCCCTGCCAACCCCCCCACCCTTCGTTTCCCTCCCCCACCCCCGTTATATTCTCCCTATCGGATCAGTCGTCCCGGATTCCCTTCCCCTTTTCCTTCCCTTCCTGCCGCTTATCTTTATGAATTGCACACATTTTTCAAACTGATCACGCTTCAAAAAGTATACAATTTTCATAACGCCAGAGGTTACCGTTAAATGTATATAAACCTTCACGGACGTGCCCACACCACAATTTCATCCCATTCGGATGTATGGTAAAGGAAATAATTTCATAATGCTAGAGCCCACCGTTATACTCCTATATATAGAAACCTCCGCGGGCTCGGGCACAAAAAAATCAGCAAAGTTTCATTGAAAATCGGATAAATGGTACACATGCGGAACAAACAAAAATAAAGATTTCATAAGAAAAGCATGGCATTTTTTTCTACCACCAATCAGCATTGACACCAATAATTATCTACAAAAAAAATATTAAAAAGAAATAATATGTTTGTATAAATATATATATATATTTTTTACATAGCCCTGCTAACTTTACGAAATATCGATAGTCGGTTTTTAAAAGAATTCGCGTCCCCCTCACTAACTTCGTCATGGCGGCGATGTTTGCTTTACCGGGGCCTTACGTCAATTATAACTTTGAATAATCATTAAAAAATGATAACTCATTCTAATTTTGTACTTAGCGGTGAAATAAAACTCAATTTATCTTGAAGTTCACAATGCTTGTCGTATTTTTACATAGTTGCATTGAACAAGACGGCATTTTGAATAAAACGGGCACAAACCGTGCTAGGTTACGACACAAAATCAAATAAATGAACGAATTCTTTCCGTATTCATACTACGCGCATTGCGCCGTAGTCCGCCCACGGTCTGGCGGCCAACGTAGCATATCTCCCTTTGTTTCTATTATCTGTTTCTATTATCTTATCTTTGTATCTTAACTGGTACGATTTCTATGGATTTTATTCATCCACTATCTTCTCTTTCGAATTCTTCGCTTTCTTTCGTTTTGTTTCGCTTTAAAATAGAAATAGGTTAGCGCAAAAATGACAGCTGATGCAGCTGCTTCGACGCCCGCCATCTTTGGGAGCTGCGCGCGCCGCGAATGCACTGGCGCGCTTGCATTGCAAGTGTGGGGACGCCAGCCATTCGCTTGCCAGCAGTGTTCCCGAATCCAAAATTTCAAAATCGGGAGAATTTTGGCCAAAAATCCGGGAGAAAACGGGAGAATTTTGAAGAAATCGGGAGATGACTAAAATTATTATAATAAAATTCATCCCTTGTCAATATTCCGTATCCCTTTTATTATTCCGAAGCAGAACCTTAACAACAAATGAAAAAACCCATAAGCAGAGCCATCAATACGATTATTGTAGATGTTGCCCGTGGAATAACGCAATTTTCCCTAACGTTCAACGGGGACTTACTTTACGTTTGGAAACTCAGCACAAATTTTTGTGAAACTTGACTTTGGGGGCCGTTCAAGTATTACGTAACGCAAATTGGGGGGGGGGGGGGTGTCTTGTTAAATGTTACTGTGCGTTACCTGTGCGGGAGGGGGATTCTAAAAACGCGTTACGTAACATGTTTTTTTTATGTAAATAAAAAACTAGGGAATGCTCAAATTGGCAGGCCTTTTCGTTTATGTTTTACAAAGAATCCCTCGACTGGAAATATTCACATCATCAACTGTTCTTGGCCTATAAAGGCTCTCACGATAAGGGAAGAACATGAAGAGTTGCAGTCAGGACACGAAAAAGGTTTCTCTCCACTGTGAATCAGCGATTGCTTTCTTAGACGTCTCTTTTGAGAGCATGAGTAGCGGGACACGAAAAAGGTTTTGGTCCACTATGGGAAAACTTGCGATTTTTTAGATTTATCTTCGTAGTACACGCATAGTTTTACTCTGAACATGAAAAAGGCTTTTCTCCACTATGAATCGCGCTGTGGATTTTAATAACTGCAAAAAAAACTTCCTTTCGCGATCTTTAATAACTGCGCTCGGGACAAGAAAATAATTCTTGTCCGCTGTGGACAAACATGTGATTTTTTGGTGCTTCTTTGTGAAACATTAATAGTAAATAGTCGCAGTAGAAACATGGAAAAGGTTTTATGTTACTGTGAGTCGGCAAATGATTTCTAAGAAGTTCTTTTGTACAACATGTAAAATTACAGACGGGACATGAAAAAGGTTTTTGTCCACTGTGGGTAAACATGTGAATTTTTAGATACCGTTTTGTAGTGCATGAATAACTTTTTAATTTTTTTCGAGAAGAAGAATAGTTGCAGTAAGGACATGAAAAGGTTTCTCTCCATTGTGGGTAAACATGTGATTATTGGATTTCTCTTCGTAGTACAAGAATAGTTGCAGCCGGAACATGAAAAAGGTTTTTCTCTACATGAGTCAGCAAGTGACTTCTCTTAGATATACCTTTTGAGAACACGAATAGTTGCAGTCAGGACATGAAAAGGGTTTTTCTCTTCCGTGAATTACACTGTGGATTTTTAAATCTTCATTTTAAAAACTTGTAGGTATAACTGCATTTGGGACAAGAAAATGGTTTTTGTCCACTGTGGGTAAATAATGTTTTTTTTTTTTGCTTCTTTGTAGAACAAACATGAATAATCGCAGAAAAACATGTAAGCGGTTATATGTCACTGTGAGTCAGCAAATGATTTTTAAGAAGTTGCTTTGCACAACATGAATAATTGCAGTCGGGACATGAAAAAGGTTTTTTATCACTGTTAGTTAGCAAGTGCCGTTTTAGTTATTTTTTTGAGGAGGAGAATAGTTGCAGTCAGGACATGAAAAGAGTTTGAGCGCCTTGTTAGTGCATCTCCTCCAGAGACAACGTTGATGCAACTTTTTTGCTAGGAGCAGGCTAATTTCCCACCTTTTTTTATAATAATGGGAATATTTCATTTTTAGAAATACTTGTACTCGTAGCTGCGTCTGCATCAGGGCCTGAGGTGGTCAGAATTAAAAATATATTTATATGAAGTTAGTAGAACAAAGTACTGAAAAACCTTCTAATTCGAAGAGGCGTAACGCAATAAATTATAAATTCCACCTCATAATTCATAGATGATCGGTTTGCATGGGTCTATAATGGAGATATGCTTAGATTGCGGTATTTTGTAATTATTCTGGTCAATACTCGAATCTTAAGAATTTTTTTTAACCATACAAAATTAGTTGCCAGTTGAGCGGACGAAGAATCGATAAGAAGCGAATTCGCTCAGAACTTCGAAAAATCGGGAGATTTTGATGCCATTCCGGTAGATCGGGAGATGAAGTGAAAAATCGGGAGCGAATTTTCGGGAGATCTCCCGATTTTTCACTTCATCTCCCGATCTACCGGAATGGCATCAAAATCTCCCGATTTTTAGAAGTTCTGAGCGAATTCGTTTCTCATCGATTCTTTGATTATGGTCCGCTCAACAGGCAACTAATTTTCCTGACTGCAACAATTCTTCTCCTCGAAAAAATAACTAAAACGGCACTTGCTAACTAACAGTGATGAAAAACCTTTTTCATGTCCTGACTGCAATTATTAATGTTGTACAAAGGAAATTCTTAAAAATCATTTGCTGACTCAAAGTGACATAAAACCGTTTACATGTTTCTACTGCGACTAATCATGTTCTACAAAGAGGCACCAAAAAAATTATATATTTACCCACAGTTGACAAAACCATTTTCTTGTCCCAAATGCAGCTATACAAGTTTTCAAAAGGAAGATTTAAAAGTCCACAGTATAATTCACGGAAGAGAAAAACCTTTTTCATGTCCTGACTGCAACTATTCGTGTTCTCAAAAGGGATATCTAAGAAGTCACTTGCTGACTCATGTAGAGAACAACCTTTTTCATGTTCCGGCTGCAACTATTCTTGTACTACGAAGAGAAATCTAAAAATCAGATGGTTACCCATAATGGAGAAAAACCTTTTCATGTCCTAAATGCAACTATTCTTCTTCTCGAAAAAAACTAAAACGGCACTTGCTGACTCACAGTGATAAAAACTTGTTCATGTCCCGACTGCGACTATTCATGCGCTATAAAACGTCTAAAACTTTACATGTTTACCCACAGTGGACAAAATCTTTTTCATGTCCCGACTGCAATTATTCATGTTGTACAAAAAAACTTCTTATAACTCATTTGCCGACTCACAGTGGCATAAAACCTTTTACATGTTTCTACTGCGACTATTAATGTATTATTTATTAATGTTTTACAAAGAGGCACCAAAAAAATCGAATGTTTATCCACAGCGGACAAAAACCATTTTCTTGTCCCGAATGCAGTTATTAAAGATCGCAAAAGGAAGTTTTTTTTGCAGTTATTAAAATCCACAGCGCGATTCATAGCGGGGAAAAGTGAAAAAAAAAATCACATTCTTAGTGAAACTATGCATGTACTACGATGATAAATCTAAAAAATCGCAAGTTTTCCCATAGTGGAGAAAAATCTTTTTCATGTACCGATTGTCATTATTCATGTTATCGCAAGGAACATCTAAAATATCACATATTAACCCATAGTGGACAAAAAACTTTTTAGTGTCCGACTGCAACTTTTCATGTTCTCAAAAGGGACGTCTAAGAAAGCACTCGCTGATTCACAGTTGAGAGAAACCTTTTTCGTGTCCTGACTGCAACTCTTCATGTTCTTCCCTTGTCACGAGAGCGTTTATAGGCTAAGAACAGTTGATGATGTAAATCGGAATGGCCCCCAAGGTCGAAGTTTCACAAAAATTTGTGCTGAGTTTCCAAACTTAAAGTAAGTCCCCGTTGAACGTTAGGGAAAATTGCATTATTCCACGGGCAACATCTACAATAATCGTATTGATGGCGCTGCTTATGAGTTTTTTCATTTGTTGTTAAGGTTCTGCTTCGGAATAATAAAAGGGATTCGGAATATTGTCAAGGGAAGAATTTTATTATAACAATTCTGGTCATCTCCCAATTTTTTTCAAAATTCTCCAGTTTTCTCCCGATTTTTAGGCGAAAATTCTCCTGATTTTGAAATTTTGGGTTCGGTAACACTGTGCCAGAGTTTGCGTGAGCTTGCGACAAGCAGCTTGTCGCAAGGGTCTGGCCGTAGCATAAGAGGGCTATATATTTCGCTGCGTGTTCACGCGTAAATCACGACCGCGGTCAGGGGCCAGTGTAGAGCCAGCATTACACATTGTTTTAGGTAGCTTAATTATTGATAGTTAGTACCTACTGAAAATTTATAATAGGTCCTGTGGAAAATATCCACATTTTCTGCGACGCAGTTAACTAAACATGTTCGATTTATATTACATTTTTAAGATTATGGTTGCTGCTTTTTGTGGAAAGGAAGGAGTGAACCTGTCTTGAAGAGACTCATGTTGTAGAAGCGAGGAAATACTTAGGCCGGCAAATCGTTCCACAGCCGAGCTATTGAACTCGAGAACGTGCTGTAGAAGCGACTCGTTCTCTTGGGACAAATGTTGGGCACGCGTTTGGCGTGTTTTCCGACAGTGCACCGATGCCCAAGGAATCGATGACGCTAGTTCCTCGGAGCATCTCCCATAAAATTACCGGTAGAAAAAGAACAGCATTCCTACCCGACGCCTGCGCTCTAAAGATTATAATTGCTAATTCGCTATGTCTGGTGACTTAGCAGGGGTGCCTGGTTTCATGGGGTGAGGTTTGTTTGTTTTGGTTGGCGGCGGATGCGTTTGCCCGCCTGCTGGTGGGTTGGATCGAGAGATACTGGTTGAGGGAGGTCTTTTGACCTTTCCAGCCGGACTCTCCACTCATCGCCTTGCACCTCAGTTGGAGGGGTGGATTCAACGTCTGTCACTCCTGGACACGCTAACCCCCAGATTCCTACCGAACCCTCATACCTTTTTCCTTCCCAAAACTTCCTATCCTTCCGTTCCTTAAAAAGACCTTCCACACAGCATCCCCTAAGATGACATAGGCCCTGAGGGAAACTATTTTGTGTGCACAACTCAGCACAGGTTCTTCTAGTGAGGGGTTTACAAAATACTACTACTAACCTATTTACGATTATTAATATATTTATTAAATGTAGTGAATAGAAATGTTTTGTCATCAACTTTTGTGTTACTTACTTTTTTTCCGTTTAGTCTCTCCCAAATTGATCGCATCCGCCAACCAATCTGCCTTAGAATTAGCCGGAAAAAAAAACAAACCAATTGCAAGAAATTATTTTGGTAGGCGGTTATGGGTACCGCTGCCCGAGAACCATTTGTGGAGGACGAACAAGGGACACTGATCTGCACCGTCTGGCCACCCAATTGGTCCCCCAGGCACCAATGGAATGCAAACCTTTCCTCAAGCAACTTGCCTCGCGTTGCAATCAAAAACTAACGATCATTCTGCTTTAACTCTCGGTCAGGAGTCACTGGTCTATAATATTTGTTCGCCCTTCACATTTCTTTATTATTGCATATATTTAAATTGAGATTTATGTGTCTATAAATAGTGTTAATAAACTTGTAAGTATTGAATCGTCTTACTTATACGCTTTGCCATCTACACACTTACACAATAAACACACACAATCCCCAAACATTATTTGGATACACAACATCTCTGCCATAGGTCACCCCACGTGGTTCGCTATGTTTGGTGGCTTGGGCTGGTATGGGACCGCCGCTTGGGAACCATTATCTGAATAAACAACACATTTGCCGTAGGTCACCACCAGTGTTTCGCTAAGTTTGGTGACTTAGCAGAGTTGCTCGGGTTCATGGGGTAAGGTTTGTTTAGGTCTAGGCGACGGATGCGTTTGCCCACCTACTGTGGCGGGTCGGATCGGGTGAGACTTGTTGAGGGAGACCTTTTGATTTCTCCAGATGGACTATCCCGACCCATCGCTTTGCACTGCAGTGAGAGGGGTGCATTCATAGGTCCATCACTCCAGGACGCACTCCTAGATTGCTGCCCACCCCGCATAGTTTTTCCTTCCCAGATCTTCCTTTCCTTTAAAAAAATCTCTATAAAACATCCCCAAAGATGACATAGACCCTGCCCTCAGGAAAATTATTTTTCTTTGGCGTCCTGTGTGGATCTAATGTTAAAAAATCCACTGCTCCACATGCATCACTTTCCTGAAAGGACATGAACGACGCTTGGGTAAGTGAAACCAATTATTTGATTTATCATACCAAACTCATGGTGGTGTAAAACCAGTTTCGTGCTTAGAATGTCCTCACAGGAGTCTTCGCAAAACGGATCGGTTTCTCTTAATAGATCTCACACAAACTATAAACCGTGTCCGTGTTCAGAGTGCCCTTACCGCTTACTTACCGCTGCAACCACAAGAGTGTATTCCTGGTCCATTTTGATCGGCCATGTAATACGACAAAAAGGCCTCTTGCATGCCATGATGGAGGGTATGACCGAGGGGAAAAACTCTAGGGGATGCCTACGCCGAGAGTACCTAGAGGACCTGCTGGTGGACGTGCGCTGCTCATCATATGCAGACTTCAAAAGAGCCGCACAAGACAGGGAAGAATGGTAGAGAAGATTAGAGGAAATTGCTGCAAACCAATCCCAGAATTGAAACCAGAGAGAGATCAGGGAAAACCATTCACATGTCCACAATACACTTAAAAGTGCAGTTAAAATAATGTGATACTTATTCTCTTGTGAAGACACTTTTAAAAAAATCCATCTGGTGCTCGAAATGCACTTGTACTGTCGGCACACCAATTTTATAATACATCAAAACCCTATCTAAAGTGAAACCGTTTTCGTGCACGAAATGCAACTTTAAATGCAGTCGTAAAGCGAACTTGAAATTCCCATTTCAGAACACACACAGAAAAAGCATTATGTTGTCCTTCCTACAGTTAGGTTGGGGTATTGAGTTATTGAATAGGTATACATTAAATACACGCACAAAACAACACGTTTTTAATTTATTTACTAATCACTTCAAATTTTACAAATTTACTAATCGTTTAAATTAACACATACTTATGCGATACTGCTCAAGAGTTTCAATTGCCCAGAGCTTTTTTTTACATTAGCTTCACACAGGAGGCCCTGAGGAAAAAAAAAATCCTCAGGGCCTATGTCATCTGAGATGCTGTGTGGAGGGTCTTTTTGAGGAGAGGAAGGAATGAACATTGGTCTTGAAGAGACCCATGTTGTAGGAAGGAGGAAACACAGAGGCCGGCAAATCGTTCCACAGCCGAGCTGTTGAACACAAGAACGAGTCGAAGAAACGACCCGTTCTCATGTGACAAATGTCAACCGTATACATATGTTGGGCACGCGTTTGACGTGTTTCCCAACTATGCACCGGTGCCGAAGGGATCAATGACGCTAGTTCCTCGGAGCATCTTCCATTGTAATATCGGTAGAATAAGGATAGCATTCCCACCCGACGCCCGTGCTCTAAAGATTGCAATCCGTCTGTTAAGATGGGAGAATCTTTCAAACGGACCGCCCGTTTTTGCACAGAGTCGAGGGTATTTTTCAGGTATTTTGGAGCTCCAGACCAGAGATGGCTGCCAAATTCAACCGTGGGGCGCACTTGTGATTTGTACAGGGTTAGCAGTTAGGTACTGTTAAAGTATCTGCGGGCCCTGTATAGTACGCCCAGTTTTTGGGAGGCTAACTTTACTCTGGCTTCGATGGAGCCCCCATACCTGAGCTGGTCACTTAGGGTTACACCAAGCATATCAATGGAGGGCCTGTTCGGCAGATGGCTTCCGTTGAATGAGACTAGATTTTCATTTCGATCTCTTTTAGACGTAATCAGACAAGACTGGGTCTTTGAAACATTAAATTCGACGAGATTATTTTTACCCCAAGAGAAAACACTCTTGAGGTAACCGTCCATTCTTTGCTTCAAAGCCTTCCGAGCCGTTAGAGTTTGTGAGCCCTTTGGGGACTTGTCAAACAAAAAGCTATCATAGACTGTACTGTCATCCGCGTAACAATAATAATAATAATTGGATAATTAATATAGCGCTGTTTTTGTGAAAAATCACTTCAAGGGCGCTGACAACAATGAATTGGTGCACATGACAAAAGGTTGTTGATGTGCAACAAAAACAAAATCGAAGACAGAACCGATCCCTGTGGGACGCCAGCATTTATCGAGTGTGAGGAAGAGGTGAAACCATCGACTACTGTCTGAATCGGCCTCTTCTCGCTAATTGAATCATGCTATTCCCATTAGAAAAATACCAAATGGATCAAATACTTGAAACGGATCATGTTAAACCAAGAATCGGATCATGTTAAATTAATGAAAACAGAAAGAGTACTTATGGGGAGATGCATGGATGTAATGAAGTAAGGTTTGCATCTACAAAAACAGGTGAATGTGACGGTCCATCCTCTCTATCTATCCCTCCGGGGAAACGGTGTCATGGTTAGGTAGTCTTGTTGATGATGAAACGGTACAACACCACGTCGTAACTAGATATATTTTTTACTTAATCCCAACCGTCAGGAACCAGTTAGGCTACGATTCTGCAATAACGATGGTTGTGAGGCTGAAGCAAGCGGGGAAGAGGTGGGTAGGACAGTACCTGGCTATTTTAATCTAGTTACCAAAGACAGCAGCTGCCATTTCAAGCAGTGTTTTATTCTAATGGTGGTCTTTCACCAGGGCGAGTCTTGGCTAAGGATGTGAACGAGAAGACATAGCTTTATATTTCTCAACAACATCTAAAATTTCAGTTTCTGCATCCAGTTTGTATTCTTCCGAAATCATTTTGAAACTATTACGCAGCGACATTAGGAACAAATCATTGTCTTTTTTCTGAGACTGTTCAAAATTTGAGTCGTTGATATCGATTTTTGGTGAACATCGAAATGGCTTGTGTTCGGCTGGTGTGTCGCATCGCTTCTTTGGCAGCTGTAACTTTGTTGGACGCTCATCTTCACCTGCAGATTAAAAAAAAATGAAACTTTTGTTAGACAGTTTTCCAAATGGCAAATTCTGCCAGCTTACCAATTCAGGTAGAGCTATAAAAAGATGACAGTAGTATTTTCTGCAGTGGCGGCTCGAGCACTTCTTTGTACTGGACCGTTATCTCACCACCCGTAAAATATAACATAAAATTTTTTAAAAAAATTATGTTCTGATCATGCTAATCGGATATCTAAACACAAAATAATATAAAATGACCAAAGGTATAGGTACCAATTTACAATATAGTATAATAAAAATAACGATTTATCTTGCAAGATTATTATCGAACTTAATTTAATCGCGGAAGAAACGCAAGGAATTAACCAAAACGCCTTTAGGGGACCGGATGGTCCCCCAAGCATGCAGTAGCTTCTGCGCACTGAGAAATGAACTCAGATAGTTCGTGCGCTAGAAGATGGTCGACTATCATTCCACATCCGCTGGTCAGCGTGGGCGGTCACGGGGTCGCATTAAAATGATCCGGAATTTTTTTTTGTATTTTATATAAACAAATGTTAATTACTTTTATGTTCAAAAAATTCATTCATTTTGGTGAAGACGAAGCATTGACTGTTCTTTCCTTTAGTAGGTTTCGGGTATAAATACAAGTATATTATACCCACGTTAAAATAATTTGTAGGATTCCACAAAGTGTTGGTTTAAATTGCATTTTAGATTATAAAGGTAAGGCGGCCAACTTTATAAAATATCAATGCGGGACACATTGGCGTAGCGTGGGGTGGGGGGGGGGGGGGTAGAAAACTTTTTTAAAATTTTTTGTTTACGACCGCTTTAGGCAGATTTTTATAAGCACATAATTGAAAGAAAGAGTATTCTTCCAATAAAAATCATGTTTATGAATTCTACCACAAATTTATAAGTGTTATCTCGGAAATCGTGATTGGTAACCGTGTAATAGGATGAATATGCAACTTGTTATTTAATTTGTTGTTAAATTCTAAACCCAGAACTGGTTTAAACTTAATCTGCATGCGGCGAATTAAAACTACACTCAGAACATGAAAATGGTTTCTCTTTTATTCTGGCAACACATACATCGTCTTTCATAACTGTTCGAATAAGATAATGTTTTCCTTCGAAATGTGTCAGAAAATTAATCCACAGCAGAAATTTTACATTCTGAACACAAAAACTGGTTTTAATTAAATCTGCATACGGCAAAAATTAAAATGGTTTCTCTTTGATTCTGGCAGCACATGCATAGTCTGCAACTAGAGTTTTATGACTGCACTTCGAGTAAGAGAATATTTTCCTTCGAAATATGTCAGCAGACGAAATTTTACATTAAAACCACACTAAGAACAAAAATGGTTTCTATTTAATTCTGGCAGCACACACATAGTCTGCAACTAGAATTTTATAAATGCACTTCGTCGGGTGGGGTCCCCTCCAATGCACTTCGAATTAGAGAATATTTTCTGAAATATGTCAGCAGACGAATCCAACTGGAATTTTACATTCTAAACACAAAACTGGTTTAAATTAAATCTGTAGGTATGCGGCGAATTAAAACTTTATTCAGAAATAAAGGTAAACACTTTTGCCAAAAAAGAAATTCTTTTCGAAAGTTTTCACTGAACTTACAACTTACAACATCGCTTTTTTGCGGTCGGCGGCAAGGTCAACAAATTATTTGATTTAATTTGAATGATAAATATTGGTTATCAATATTTCATGTCACGGCATGCACTAATTCGTAAACAAAACAACTCAATCACTACTACACTGGCGCTCTTTGACTCTTGCTTGTTAACATAAATAAACCAATCCCTAGAAAGATATCTTCGGGCCTTTTCTAGGGACAAATTTTAACCAAATGGCTAAAATAGACTAAAGATAGAGGAAGTTTATTTGACTACCATAGACAACACCAAAAAATATATGAATGCGGGACATGCGGGACGCTTCAGACGATTTGCGGGACAATTTTTGTAAATATTGCAATGCGGGACTACGGCTGTCAATGCGGGACGGTCCCGCAGAATGCGGGACGGTTGGCCGCCTTATATAAAGGGAATCAGCGAATATAGCTACAATATTACCAAACTCGTTGCCTAAATCATGCATCCTATTGGTCAGTGTGTGTGATTGAAAATTGGTTGTGTATGTGTTGCAAAAGAATATTATATTTTGTCTAGTATTCCTTGTCGGTACATGTAGTTTAATAGTAGCAACGATGTTGTTAATGACTCTGCATATGGGTCTGAAATGATTCTTCTGTCAGACAGCGTAATTAAATTAAGTCGATTCACCAATATTAAATAAGGCGGCCAACCATCCTGCATTCTGCGGGACCGTCCCGCAATGACAGTTGTAGTCCCGAATTGCAATGTTTACAAAAATAGTCCCGCAAATCGTCTAAATCGTCCCGTATGTCCCGCATTCCTATACTTTTTTTAATATCTATTGTTAATGCTGGTCAAATAAACTTTGTAACATAATAACTTCGAGATTGACATGTTTTATTGCAAATACCTTACCCCACTCAAGTAGGTATTAGTAAGTAGATTCCAAAATCAAATAAAAGCCTTGTGAGCATTTAAACATTTATTAATTTCGTAATCACATCATAGAACTATTAACATGAGAGCAAGAGACTAAAGGAACATCAGGGCGTGACAGATCGCATAATTAACGCCTGTTAGTTGTAAATAAGGCGGCCAACCGTCCCGCATCCTGCGGGACCGTCCCGCAATTACAGCTGTAGTCCCGCATTGCAATATTTACAAAAATTGTCCCGCAAATCGTCTAAAGCGTCCCGCATTCCGCTTTTTTTATTATTGTCCATGGTAGTCAAAAAAACTTCCTCCATCTCTACTCTATTTTAGCTATTTGGTTAAGTTCAAGACAAAATTTGTCTCCAGAAAAGGCCCGAAGATATCTATCTAGGGATTGGTTGATTTATGTTAATGTTACAAGCAAGAGTCAAAGAATGGCAGTGTAGTTGGTGAGTTGTTTTGTTTACGAATTAGTGCGTGTCACGTAATATAGATAACCCATATTTGTCATTCAAATCAAATACCATGACCATGCCGCTGACCGCTGACCGCTAAAAAGCGATGTTGTAGGGTCAGTAAAGAAATGCAAAAAGAATTACCTTTTTGGCAAAAGTGTTAACCTTCATCTCTGAATGTAGTTTTATTTCTCAGCATACATTTTTAAATTAAACCAGTTTTGTGTTCAGAATGTAAAATTCCAGTTGGATTCATTTGCTGATATATTTCGAAGGAAAATATTCTCTTATTCGATGTGCATTGGAGGGGACCTCACCACTTTCCAGTAAGGAAAATATTTTATTTTTCAAAGTACGTTTATAAAATTCTAGTTACAGACTATGTGTATGCTGACAGAATCAAAGAGAAACCATTTTTGGTCCTAAGTGTAGTTTTAATTCGCCGCATACGGATTTAAATTCAACCATTTTTGTGTTCGGAATATAAAATTTCGTCTGCTGACATGTTTCGAAGAAAAATATTCTCTTATTAGAAGTGCAGTTATTAAACTTCTACTTGCAGACTATGTAGATATGTGCTGCCAGAATCAAAGAGAAACCATTTTTATGTTTTGAGTGTAGTTTTAATACGCTGCATACAGATTTAATTTAAACCAGTTTTGTGTGTTCAGAATGTAAAATTCCCGTTGGATTCATCTGCTGACTTATTTCAAGGGAAATTATTATTAATATTTTATAACTGCATTTATTCGAAGTGCAGTTATAAAATTCTAGTTGCAGACTAGGTATGTGCTGCCAGAATCAAAGAGAAACCATTTTTATGTTCTGTGTGTATTTTTAATTAACTGCTAACACATCGAAGGAAAACATTATTTTATTCGAAGTGCAGATAAAATAATTCTAGTTGAAGACTATGTATGTGTTAAACCATTTTCAGGTTGTGAGTGTAATTTTAAATCATCTCATACAGATTTAATTAAAACCAGTTTTGTGTTGAGAATATAAATAAATTAAATAACAAGTCGCACATTCATCCTATTACATGGATATAAAAATCGGGTCCCCCCCCCCCGGCTGACACCCACGCTACGTCACTGTGTCCCGCATTGAAATTTTATAAATTTGGCCGCCTTAAACTTAATAAATGTTTTCTATTGGAATTTTGAGCTTGAAATTTAAGTACCTAAGAAATTTGTGTTGAACCCGTTTGTAAAGTGATGTGTATCGATCTTTTAATTAATAAATCAACTTACTCAAAGGGTCCGAAAAGGGAATGCGAGTTACTGTCTCCTTGGGAATATCCTCTTCAGAGGACACTGAAACTCTTTCAATTTTTGGCACGTGTAACGTAACAAAAGAAACGTCTGCAACAAAAAACAATTATACAGTCAAAAATACATTTAAAATTTTGGGAGGCAAGTTTGGGTATCGCCGCCCCGGGAACCATTTATTGGATTACCAACACCTCTGACATAGGTCACTACGTGGTTAGCTACGTTTGGTGGTGAGGTTTGTCCAGGTCATGGTGGCCGATATGTCTGTCCACCTGCTGCGTGGCTGGCCGGATCGAGAGAGACTGGTTGAGGAGGTCTTTTGACCTCTCCTGCCAGAATCCCTCGACCCATCGGGTGCACTGTAGTTGGAGGGATGGATTCATATGTCCGTCACTCCTGGACACACTGACCTCCAGATTCCTACCCACCCCTCACGCCTACTTCCTTCCCAGAACTTCTTCTCCTTCCTTTCCTTGAAATAACCATCCACAGAGCATCTCCTTAGATGAAATTTAGAGAAATTGTTTTCCTCAGGGCCTCCTGTGTGAAACTAAAGTAAAAAAAAAATTATCGTAAACTTGTAAAGTGTATTATTATTTGCCGTTACTTTTTTTAAACATCAGTTCTCTATATGAGTTCGAATTGCCCAGAACTAGTAGGACTATGAAATCCTCGATTGGGGTTCATTGTCAGCCACAGAGAAGAAGAAAGAATCTAAATCTTCTCAATAAACACAGATAAAGCCAATTCAATAAGCCAACAACGTTTCGATTATCAATAGTGGTATTTTACAACGACCATACTGAAACTACATGTATTTTCAAGATGCATCTAACCTGAAATTTCGCTGTCATTTGAAGCTGGTTCGTGTTTCACAATCCGCAGGGCAGAACTTGAGGGGCCAGGAATCACTGGAGGACTTTCGGATTTTTTTCGACCTGACTTTTCTTTAGCCATCTTCTAAAATAGGAAAAATATTATAAAATCTAAACAAATATACATGTACAATAATTCTTCAGTGGAATAGCTCATTACGGAAAACCTAAAAAGAGCAATATTTAATCACTTCGAATAATAAGAAAATAATTATCTGTACACTTATGCTTGTGCAAAATTCCTGGTTATTCCCGTGAATTTGAAATGTTCCTATTTATTGGTTATTTTTTAATCCTTTTGCCAAAACAAAAATTGTTCTTAACTCTATATAAAATAATCTTTCCTTCGTGTTTATTAGAAATTAACATTTTTGTTTTGAAGTATAAACATTTTAACACTGGAAATGTAAATTGACTCAAAAATGCATCCCTGCGAATATTCGAATAAAATAATAAAATTTAAATACAGATTTCTTTTCGTAACAAAATTTTCAATAAAACTGTCATTTCACCTTTTATCACATTCATACAATTTTATTTAAAAATTAAATGTATTTTACGTCACAAATTGGTTAGTAAAATATCTGAACAATATAGCTCATATAAACCTAAGGCAATGAGAAGCATTATTTCTTTCGCTTTCTAACATAAAAGAAATCACAAATGTTCGCATGACTGGAAGAAAAATATCTTACTTTTAATAATTCATGGTCGTTCTGGGACCGGCCTATGATGTTTTGGGACAACTTGGGTCTCTTGTTATTAGACGGGTTAAAGCTGCCTGCCAGCTGGTCGCTTGCAGGCTCAATAGGTCGCAATTTCTGCAAACCCGCGGAAAACTCAACCCTCAATGATCGGGGTACTAACCCGCCGTCGGTTCTTCATTGCGGTTTCTATTTGAAATAACTGAGGATCCGGCATGGAGATGTTCACCATGTCTTCACCACCCATGTGGGCTTGATGTTAACAAAGCTAGCGGACCTGACGGAATACCTGCTGCAGAGGTGTGCTGCAGAAATATTTTCAATTTTGATGAAGCTCTTTAAAATATCACTAGGGTGTGGCCCTGGGTCCTCTGAAAAAGCAGAAATTCCCCTATTCTAAAGAAAGGGGGCGCTCTCACCCGGCCAACTATCGCCCCACAGCGATGTTCTCTCCGAGACGTTGGAACGTGTGATCAACGACACACTACTCACATATCTTGAAAATAACAAAATTAGCAACGACCGAACCTCTCGTGCGGTGATCTTCTCGCGCATGTGACGCATATTTGGGGCGATGTCTGGAACTTCACGGTGAGACATAAACGGTCGCATTGGACATTTGCAAGGCTCGACATTTTAAGGCAACACCTACATACGTGGATTCCTTGGGGTAGCGTGGGTGTCTGCCGCAGGGCTGGAGGAAAATTTTGCCGCCCACATTATTTAGGTACTTCAACCGCAGATTTCCAAAGCGCCGGGGATGGGGGGCATTTTATACCGATTTTTATAACCACATGTGAACTCAAATATAAACAAATAAATTAAACAATGTTACTTTGTTTGAACCACTTGTATATTTGTTTGAAGCCGACCGGTTTCGGAACGACCGTTCCTTCCTCAGGGCAAACATATACTGATTTGACAGTTACAAAATAGTGGGTGGGTACAATACATTATTACAAAGTGTGTGCAAATTATTACAAAGGTGGAGGTGTGGTTAGGGATTATTTAAGAGTGGGGGTGGGGGAACATATCCATGATTGGGCTATAAGATAAAAAAAATTGTTTGTTTATAATGGATTCATTATTTTTGGGATTTTTTTATTTCCAAGGCCTCCAAGTTATCTAAGCGTTTTCCTTTATGGTTGATATGAAGAATATTTATCCCCGTATTTTTGTCAACTGTGGTTAGCGAACTCGGAAAAATTATTATTATTAAGACACCTTAAATGTTCTTTGATTCTAATTTCAAAATTAGGAATTGTTTTTCCAATATAAAATGAGGAACAGTCATTACATTTGAGTTTATATATTCCGGAATTAGTCAATTTATTGTCTTTATCTTTAGCATTCCTCAAAAAATTACCGATATTATTTCTTGTATAAAAAGCTGGTTTAATATTAGAAGGGAGATTTTTGCAACATCGAACTGAAAAATTATGAATATACAAAATTTTACGTCATTCTTTAGCATTATTATTATTAGAAGTATAGATATTTATTAATTGAAATTTTGCTAAGTTTTTTTATTTAAGATATTATTAATTAAACTTGATTCATATCCGTTATTTACAGCAATTTGTTTTATTATAGAAAGTTCAGAAAGGAAATTATTATTAGACATTGGGATATTTACTAAGCGGTGTATCATGGAGTGGAAGGCGGAGTGTTTTTGTTAGATAGGGTGGTTGGAGGTCTTATGAATTACTATGTCAGTGTATGTGGGCTTGCGATATACACTAAAATCAATTTTATTATTTATAATAGATAAAGTTAAATCCAAAAAGTTTAATGTTTCATTGCCTGTTTCTATCGTAAATTTTATTTGATTATGTAAGGAATTTAAAAGGTTAAGAAAGTTGTTGAGTTGGCGTTCCGATCCTGTCCAAATGACGAATATGTCGTTCACATTTCCATAGTAGGACTTTGCTTACAAGGGGGGATTTTTAATTAAAAACAGTTGTTTCCAAATCATTCATAAATATATCAGCAATTAGAGGACTGGTGGGGGCCCCCATTTTTGAAGCCCTTCTTTTTGTTGATATATGACATTATCGTACTGAAAATAATTTTGATTTAAAACTAAGTTAAATAAACGAGTTAGGTCATTAGACAGATCTGTAGGTATTTTAGAATCCTTCAATAGTTTGGAAACAATTACTTTACTCTCAGCAATAGGCACATTAGGAAATAGGTTAATGACATCAAAAGACACAAGTTTAGCATAACTGGGAAGCACAACATTTTTCAATCAGTTCAAAAGAGTTCTTAATTACATATTTTGGTGTAAACACATTACTTTTATTAACTAAATCAGTTATTAATGACGATAGTTTAAAACTTGGGGAATAACATGATGAGACCACAGGTCTGATGGGTGTATGTACTTTATGGATTTTAAGAAAGCCAAATAATTTACGTGACTTAGGGTTTTTTTTATTATATGTCATCATTTTTAAATATGTTAGACTTACAAGATTTTAAAGCATTTGATACACTTTCGTTAAATTTATATGTTGGGTCTTTCGGTAAAATAACAAAATTATCACTATTTATAAAATCCATCACTTTGTTATGGTAATCGGATTTGTCCATAATGATTACAGTGTTTCCCTTGTCCGCCTTTGTTAATACCAGATCTGCATCTTTAAGTTTCTTCTTCAAGTTTTTAAGGTGAAAGCTATCCGGATTCATGCTTGTGGAAAGTTTAGTTATTTCCTTTTTAAAATAGTCTCTGCACTCTTGTACAGAAATGATTTAAGACAGTATGACAGGGCCGTTTCTATATCTACAGCAACACTTTCAATTGCACCTTCAATATTAACTTTGCTGTAAGGAAGGTTATAATTTAAACCTTTAGACAATAAAGCCTTCAAATATAAACCTTCACTCGGTACACAATGAATCTACAACTTTTTATTTAATTTATCGTTATATTCTGAACACAAAAGTGCTCTACACTAAATCTGTATGCGGCGAATTAGAACTACACTTAGATCATCAAAATGGTTTTTCTTTAATTCTGGCAGCACATACATAGTGTTCAACTAGAATTTTATAACTGCGCCACGAATAAGATAATGTTTTCCTTCGAAATGTGCAGGCAGATAAATCCACAACTGGAATTCTACATTCTGAACACAAAACTGGTTTAAACAAACCTGTTTGCGGCAAAATAAAACTACACTCAGAACACGAAAATGTTTTTTCTTCGATTCTGGCAGCACATACATAGTCCGCGACTAGAATTTTATAACTGCACTTCTGCAATGGGAATAATGGAAATTCTCACAATTCACTACATACGGTGTTGCGAATCGCTACAGTGATCAAGATTACATACATATACATTTATTTGAAGAAAGGGGATTCCCCGATTTCGTCACAGAATAAGTAATGACAAATTCCGTGCTCATTTTAATCGGTCCGAATCGTAGGTGCGACAAAAACATGAAATGAAACGGTAAAAATGTTGACAAGATATTATTATTATTTTTCGTGAAATTTTTCCGCCCCATAAAAGTGCCGCCCGTGGCGGGCTGCCCCTCCTGTAATTGTAGGGCGTTTTCTGAAAAGGCCCAGACTTGTTACAAACGCCTTATAGAGTAGCGCGAGAAAGTTCGGGATCCTTCTCAAGTTAGCATGCAAACGATTTACCCGAAGTTCTGGAAATTACTTGCGAAGTCGAAAACATTAAAAAAGCGGACTGAGCTCAGTCAGTCCGACAGTCACCTAAACAGTTCAGTGCAATATATTACGTCACAATTCTCTCTTGCAAGTCCGCGGCAATTTGAATTTGTTATAATTTTGGGTAATTAATAAACTCCGTTAATCAAGGATCGAGGTTAATCTATTTTATGAGAACACGCGAGGTATCATTAAACCCTACACCTCTTTTTGTTGTTGTTAGTTTTTGGGGTGTTATGCCGTGTTGCGCTACCTCCTTCTATAGCCGACGTTTCGGACAGCGTTACAGCGTCCATCATCAGGGCAGATCCGGTAGATCCGACGATGTGTAATTGTTAGTGTAGAGTGTGTGATTATTTACTTGGAAGCGATACCCTGTCGCCAGCTTCAATCCACTACGAGCTGGTAGGTATTACAGTAAAAAGGGAACTGCGATTTAGGTGAAAGCGCAGTATTTACGTTAGTCTGGGGCCCGTCCATGTGAGAATTGCCGACGAAAGTGGCGCCATAGTTATTCTAGAATTAGCAAACAGAGTTCAAATGGTTAAAGCGAAAGTAGCCAATATACATAAGTAAAAATGGTTTTATACCTTTATATTGTATTATTATATGGTATTACAGTATACTTAGACATGCTATTTTTTGAGTTTAGCTTTGGTGTAGCCGTTAATTACCGGATACCAATATATATAGCTGTTGAGCTTAGCTCCGTCGTCTCTATTAATATTAATTGGATTTTTGTAAATTTCGATTGCCTCCGTAATAAGGCGTGATCTATAAGTTTTGGGTCTTCCCAGGACCTCAGGAACAAATCCAAAGTAATGGCCGGTTTCAATTAAGTGCTCGGCGATTGCCGATTTATCGGGGTGGCCGAGTTTACAAGCACGAAAATGTTCAGCTATCCTTTTGGAAATCGTCCGCTCTGTTTGGCCTACATAAACTTTGTCACATCCGGAACAGCTGAGTTTATACACTCCATCTGCTTCCAGAGGAAACTTAGTCTTTGCAGACCTCAGTAGGTCTTGGATTTTAGTAGTGGTTCCGAAGACAGTCTTAATGCTTTCTTTTCTCAACAGCCTGGCAATTCTGTCTGTCACATTGTGAACGAATGGCAGGAAAGCACAAGCTTTTGACTCTTGTTCAACTCTGTCTTCGTTCGGTGTAGATTTGGCTCTTATAATTTGCCTTGTCTGACTTTCCGGGTAACCGTTGCGCTTCAGTGCATCGGTCAGCTTTATAAGTTCTGCTCCAAGTTTTGTTTCTTCACATATTCTGGTCGCTCGGGTCACCAAAGTGTGGATAAGTCCTCTCTTCTGCGCTGGGTGGTGGTGCGAATCGGCATGTAGATACCGATTTGTATGCGTTGGTTTTCTATATACTGTATGTCCTAGATTACCATCTTATTTTCGCATCACCTCCACATCTAGAAAAGGCAGGATTTTATCGTCGTTTTCCAGCTCCATTGTGAACTTAATTTTACTGTGGAGTGAATTAAGATGATATAGAAATTTGTTCAATTTTTCTGTTCCATGAGGCCAAATGGCGAAGACATCATCGACATAACGCCACCATACCTTGGGAACAGCCGAGGCTGTGTCGAGTGCCACTTCTTCAAACTTCTCCATAAAAAAGTTAGCTAGTACTGGCGACAACGGACTGCCCATCGCAACTCCTTCCACTTGCTCAAAAAGTTCATCCTGGAATGCAAAATATCCCGTTTTGAGGCAGTGTTCAAAAAGTTTGCAAATGTCTTACTCATAGATCTCCCTGAGCATTGTCATGGAGTCTTATAGTGGTACATTTGTGAAAAGGGACACTACGTCAAAACTGACTAGGATATCTCCTTCCTCAGTTTTAACCTTTTTGATTACGGAGGCAATCGAAATTTACAAAAATCCAATTAATATTAATAGAGACGACGGAGCTAAGCTCAACAGCTCTTGGTATCCGGTAATTAACGGCTACACCAAAGCTAAACGCAAAAAATAGCATGTCTAAGTATACTGTAATACCATATAATAATACAATATAAAGGTATAAAACCATTTTTACTTATGTATATTGGCTACTTTCGCTTTAACCACTTGAACTCTGTTTGCTAATTCTAGAATAACTATGGCGCCACTTTCGTCGGCAATTCTCACATGGACGGGCCCCAGACTAACGTAAATACTGCGCTTTCACTTAAATCGCAGTTCCCTTTTTACTGTAATACCTACCAGCTCGTAGTGGATTGAAGCTGTAAACTTCCAAGTAAATAATCACACACACTACACTAACAATTACACATCGTCGGATCTGCCCTGATGATGGACACTGTAACGCTGTCCGAAACGTAGGCTATAGAAGGAGGTAGCGCAACACGGCATAACACCCCAAAAACTTACAACAAAAATGCTTTTGGCCGTGAAAATCTAAAAACTTACCCTACACCTCTTTATTTGTAATAACAATACATGTTATTACAAATAAAGACCATGTATGCATAACACAAGATCGAATAAAAACGATATAAAAAATATTCCAAGTTATAAAACCACTTTCGGACAAAGTAACTATACATACTTTGCAACAAAACTCCATAACATCCTTCCCCAAGACATAAAACTAATAAAAAATCCTAATGAATACAAATCAAGAATAAAAATATAGCTAAAAGAGGTCAACGAAAAAACCCTAATGAAGACATTAAAAACGACATAGAAGACAAATAAACCATATTTAAATAACTTTAGTCCGCCTCGGCACAGGACCCCCTAGTGAGGAGGACTAAGAAATACAATAATTTATACTTAATTTCACCATTATATCTTGTATGTAACAATTATTTTATATAGTCGCTAAAATAAAAAAAAAATGTATTATCAAAAATAATTAAATACCATTTTGATGGCTCTGCTCCAATTGTAGTACTTAAACTTCAGTTGACCGATTGTGCGATTTGTCACTCCTTCCTGATTGAATTCTCCGGCTAATGCTTTCCAAGCTTCTTCCTTCTTCCTCATAGTTCTTTGGTCCTTTTTTGGGCTGCTGATGATGTATGAATATTTGTCATAAAGGTCCAGCAGAAGATCTACTTCTGATTGTGTGAATCTAGACGCTTTGTCCCTAAAAACACGACAGAAAAATCAGATTTTGCGATTCACACGCGGTAGAAATTAAACCTTCAGAAAACTAAAGTAGACAAGAGTTGGGAGACTACGACGCACTTTTTGAAGTGAGAACTTCTTTAGCACCGTTGTGATTTGAAACTCGATGAAACGGAAACGAGCGACACAAAAAAGAGACAAACACATAGGTACATCTATAGGACTCTAATCGGTGTCCTTTCTGTGCGGTGCTTCGTAAAATAAAATGCAAAATTATTTTTAAACTTGGCAAGAATATTTATTTATTTATTAACGCCCTATTGGGCTTTTACATATTAATGCATTTCATACTTATTAGTAACATTTCGTGTTTTAGTGTATACGTGTTTTATCCATGTTGCTGAAGCAACACCGGTTATCGGTCGTTGATCGAACCATAGACAGGGGTGCTGTGTTTTTTTTTTTGTAAGGCTGTGAGAGTTGAAATGAGGACATCAAAAACTTGAATTGTATTCTACCTGACTTCTAACCAAAGACGTGTGTAGTAATTTTATGGTTTTGATGTTATTAAAGTCTTAAGCGATTCTGAGAATAAATCCAAGCATTTGTAATCCCTTACTGATAATGCTAATAATGTGATACAAGAAGGTCGATGAATTCAAAGATTCTTTTTAGAGTGGCATTGTTAATTGAGTAGTCGAATAATAAAGGGGTTTTAGATCTATGGAAACTGATCATTTGGCATTTGTTGATTTTAAGATATTTAATATCAGTTCTTATTAATATTTGGGTTTTCTTCTTTGGTGTCACTAGATGACGCTTTCTTTTGTGTTTTCTTTGCCCGTTCATTTTGGAGTGGTTTGAAGATTGGATTGATTTTACAATTTTTTTTATTTTTTTATTTCGTAGGATTCGACCCTTGGTCCTCTGAATGTCCGGCCGCTAAGGTTCCTCGGGCGCTTTATACCATTAGACTAAAGGAGACTGGCGTGGGACCGTGGATTTATCGAATTATATTGGAACCGAGTAGCCGCGAAATATACATTTTATTGCAATCTCATTCTCTCGTAGGCTAAATCCAATAGATGTATGAGTTTGTCTCTTTTTAGTGTAGTTCGCTTCCATTTCATCAAGTTTCAAATCAAAACGGTGCTAAAGAAGTTTTCACTTCAATAACCACAGATGCGTGAACTTCGGCCAATCAACAGAGCGACTCAACTGCTTGCATTGTGACCGTTGATATTTTCAATGTAACTAACAAACAGTTTACCATTTATCTTTTGACGCATCACAAAATGACAAAACTGTCCCACGACCCTTTTATCCTTTACTTTGCTGTATTTTTTTGAAGTAAAACTTTTTTAGGCACGCTCGACTTGGGGGGTTAGATGGTGAATGCGTTACGAAAAGTGGTGATGTGTTATGAAAAGTGGTAATGTGTTACGAAAAGTGTAATGCAGACGGTAATCGACGCGAACGGTGATCGATGGTGAGGCAAACGGTCGGGCCTTTACGCACGCTTGACTTGGATAGGATATTCACCCCAATGTCGTAGGTCACCCCAAGGTCATAGGTCAACCCAAGGTCATATTTCACCCCAATGTCATGTCACCCCTAGGTTATAGGTCACCCCATTCACTGCGTTTGGTAACTTAGCAGGGATACCTGGCTTCATGGGGCGAGGTTTGTCTTGTAGTTTTACTTCAGTCGTGCGGTCTGAAGCACACCCTTTTTTTAAATATTAGCTCCACACAGAGCTGTACAGGATGCTATGTGGAAGGACAGTTTAGCGAAAGAAAGGACAGGAAGTTCTGGGAAGGAAAGGGTATGAGCCCGCCTGTTACGCAGTTGGTGGCCAGACGCATCCGCCGCCAAGTTCCCGACAAAGCTGACCCAATGAATTTAGTCTTAGTTAGCTTAGTCACTAGTAGCAAACCACTTGAGGTGACCTATGGCAGAGGTGTTGGCTATCCAATAAATGGTTCCCGGGGCGGCGGTAACCATACCCGCCTCTCAAATTGATTCCCATATCTAGTTGTATCAACGTAACACTACGCAATAATTTTACATCTTGCATTGGGTGTGTTGTTTGAAGGATGTCGGGAGAAAACATTTAAAAAACACAATGGGGCATTTCCACAAACGAGGGATTCTATTGAAAATGTACGGAATATTTAAAGATCATTTTTATGATTTTAATCTATCAAAACGTTTGTTTTTTTTAAATATTTTCATTCAATATTATTGATTTAAAAACGATCTAAAACTGACAAAATCAAAACAGCCCGTGGTTGACAAATGGGGTTGTGACGTCACAAGCGTCGCTCAGTTGGGCCAGCATAAATAAACACCGTCAGTGAGCGTCCACGCTCATGACGTCACATGATAGCCCTGCCCCGAAGAATCGTTTTAGCGGTAATTCAAAAATGGGAAACTTTGATTCGCTGTAGAAATTTTATTCGTCAACATAAAAAATAAATAAAACTGTTATAATCATCGTGGAAATACCCTATTGTTGGGATGATTGGTTTTCAAAGATGACAATATAATAAATAGTACTGGAAACATTCAAATAAAACAAATTCATAATTTTAAACGACCTGTTGGTATACATTTAACCCCTCAGGCTTCGGGCATATTTTGTCAGAAGGTCAAAATATTTCCACTTTGCAATAAAATCCAAGTACATAAATGGAATAGGTATACATCTGAATGTGTCCGGAAAGTAAAAACTGTTTTTGAAAGGTGCTTAATATGCTTCAAATTTTGTAATTCGAAATAAACCTATATTATTTTAATTTAATTTTTTTTAATACAGGCATAAAATTTTTTTAAAAAGAAGTCTCCTAACGTTTTTTCTAACGAAAAAAATAAATAAAAACGCACACACATATTTTACTAGACTACTAGTAATATATGTGTGTGTCTTCGACCAAGTAGATATCATACGTCAATGGTGTGTGTATATAATATATAATCAACTCGCTTTTTTGTCGTTTCGTGTGAAAATAATTAATAAAAAATTCCCAAAGTTTCATATTATTTTTCAAATTGCGGTCGGAAAATTTGATATCATAAAGATGTACATTTTAATTATCTTGTGGTTGACTTTTAGATTTTAATATAAAGCGAGGTGTTTTTTTCTCTCTAACACCGTATAGAACAGCGATGGCCAACCGGTCTATCGCGATCGACCGGTCGATCGCGGCCATTAGTCCAGTCGATCGGAGGCACGAGTCCGACCAAGGACTCGAACCAAATAGAACTCGCACCCGCATAAGAACTCGGACCCGTAGCCTGATAAGAACCCCACAAGAGCTGCGCTCATCTTGTGTGATTTCCAAATGCCGATCATTTATTTATCATCGATTTTATCATGTTATTGGACGTAATAACAAATTTTATTGAAGAGAGAGGTGATGATTATCAGCAACTGTGGGATTTAGACTGGCAATGTGATTTAGCATTCTTAGCAGATTTTACTGGAAAACTGAGCACATTAAATCTGTAATTACAAGGCAAGGATAAATCATTAACAGAAATTACGAATACTGTTATGGCATTCCAAAGTCAAATAGCGTCTATAATAGTCGACATCGAGAAGAAAAAATTTCAACAACAAAAAATATGGAAAAACTATGATTTCATTCCTAACAAGCAGGTACACAGCAGAAATTAGGGCAGTGGTATCAGACTTCAAAAATTGCTTTAGAAGTTGGTGGAATTCATCAGTTATCCGTCCATTGATCATTGTGATATTTATAAAATAGCTAAAAAAAATTGTAGATATTTTTCAAATGGACCACATGATATTCAGTGGGCATAGCATAGATGTCAGCCGCCCGGAGCGAAGGAAAATTTCGGCTATAACTGCTCTCGGAAATCGAGAATGGTATGCATGTAATAGGATTTCGCATCTCGAATTTTAACATTATATTTAGCACATAAGGCAGGTTTTAACTTAAGATTGATTCTGCGTAAGAGTCCCAAAATAATAGTTACACACGGAACGGTCAATATTTCAGAAACATATAGAATTCACCTCATATGTAAAACTTCACTCGGTGCACGATAAATCTGCAACTTGTTATTTATTTTATCGTTATATTCTGAACAAAAAACTGGTTTAAATTAAATCTGTATGGGGTGAATTAAAACTACACTCAGAACATGAAGGTTGTTTTTTTTATTCTGGAAGCACACGTATAGTCTGAAAATAAATTTTATCACTGTGTTGATTTTTTTTATACGGTGCTCCAGATTTTATGTCCGGGTTGAATCTTTCCCAAATGAAAGACTAAACCCTTCCACACACTTTTCCACAAATGAATATCTAGTAAATTAACGCAATGTAAGTGCACTATATAAGAATAAAACAATACAAGAACAATACGTAAATCCACCAGAAACATAATGGGAAAATATTTCACCGACTCCAGATATTTTCATATCAGAGGGTTCGGCTCTGATGAAATCCTAACTGGTCCGATAAATCCTACTGATCCCTCAATA
This sequence comes from Limnephilus lunatus, assembly GCA_917563855.2. Taxonomy (NCBI): domain Eukaryota; kingdom Metazoa; phylum Arthropoda; class Insecta; order Trichoptera; family Limnephilidae; genus Limnephilus; species Limnephilus lunatus. Next base: position 22,506,872 of record OU830595.1, on the reverse strand, counting down.
TAAATATTTAAAAAATCTTTCGTAATCCTACATGTATTTAAAATGACCGACTTTTGCATTTTTATGTACAAATTTTTTGACAAATCTAATACGCCTAAATTTTGAATGAGAGAGCTAGGTATAATGCCAGTAGCCGAAATAACAAATGGTAATATTTTTATAGTCTGAGAATGCCAAATTCTTTTAATTTCATTTCCTAAATCTGTATATTTTCTTATTTTTTCAGAAACAGTTTTCTGAATATTACAAGAATTTGGAATAGCGACATCAATGATATAAGTTATTTTCTTAATTTTGTCATGTAAAACTATATCGGGTCTATTATGACTAATTGTTCTGTCTGTCAGAATAGTTTTATCATAATAAATTTTATAGAATTCATTTTCTAAAAATGAATTTGGTTCATATTCATAATATGGTACATTACGGCAGTCAATCAAGTTATGTTTAGTTACCAAACTTTGGTGAATTATTTTTAAAACTTGATTGTGCCTAAATGTATACTCGGACGGCGCTAATACAGAACATCCCGATATAATATGTTCTATAGTTTCCGGAAAAGCCAAACATTTTCTACATAAATCATCAATTTGATTTGCATCTTTGATGATATGCTTCCTATAATTTTTAGAATTAATGACTCTATCTTGTATGGCAAGCATAAAGCCTTCAATTTCTGCGCTCAACTCTCCAATACTCAACCATTTGTTTGACGAAAATTTGTCAACATATGTTTGGTTGAGATAATTGAAGTGTTTTGCGTGAAGAATTTTATTTGACCAGGAATCTAATAATTCCTGGTTGGTATTTATAAGAATGCTGGCATTCTCGTCGTATAAATTTAATGGTGAAATATTTCTATCTGCCTTGCAAATTATTTTGTGCATTTCTGAACTATCAGCTTTCCTATGGAAAAAATTTCTTAGCATTTCTACCTGATTATGTTTTAAAGATGTTATTTTGACTATACCTCTACCTCCTAAATTTCTGGGTAAATTAATACGTACTATAGCTGAATTTGGATGATGAGAATGAAATTTTGTTAATGTAGTTCTAATTAATCGTTCTAAGCTATCTAAATCTGTATTAGACCATTTAATTATGCCAAATGAGTAAGTTAATAGAGGTATTGCCCAAGTATTTATCGCCTTTACTAAATTTTTAGCAGATAGATTGCATTTCAAAATTTTTCTGATCCTAGTTTTAAATTTAATCCGAATATCATTTTTAATACTAGTATGATCTAATCTATTTGATTGCGGATATCCTAAATATTTATAAACCTCACCCCCTTTCATACATTCAATTTTGAAATTTCTAAATATACCCTCGTCTCCATCTATAATTTTACCTTTCTCTATATGGATCGTTCTACATTTATCTAAACCAAAAGTCATTTTAATATCATCTGAAAAAATTTTAACTACTTTAATCATTTTCTCTAAATTTGGTTCAGAATTCGAATATAATTTTAAATCATCCATAAATAATAAATGAGAAATTATATTTCTCTCTCTAGTATTACCTTTAATTTTTATTCCAAACTTGCTTTTAATTAACATTTTAGATAGAGGATTTAATGCTAAGCAAAACCAAAGAGGACTCAATGAGTCTCCTTGAAAAATCCCTCTTTTTATTGAAATGCCCGGTACTATAATTTTCTTATCTTTCAAATTCAAAAGCAAATCGGTATTCCAAAATGCCATAATTTTTTCCAAAAAGCTAATAATAATTGGGCTAATTTTGTATATATTTAAAACTTTTATCAGCCACGAGTGCGGGACACTATCATAAGCTTTTTGGTAATCTATATAACAAATATGTAAATTACGTTTTGGGTTTGAATCTGTTTTAGAATTACAGAATCAATAACTAATTGTTCTTTACATCCCATATGTTTTCTGCGACAACCTTTTTGTTGTTCAGATAAAACATTTTTTTCATCTAAATGAGTGTATATTAAATCTGTCAAGCAAGAGGTTAAAATTTTATATATTGTCGGTAAACATGTAATGGGTCTATACTGAGAGGGATTATTAATATGTTCGCTTTTAGGCAACATATAAGTAATGCCCTTAGTTAGAAAATTTGGAAAATTTTGAGGTTCTCTGACAAATTTTGAAAGATTTTTTGCCAAAAGGGGATGTAAAGTAGTCAGACGTTTATACCAAAAATTATGTATCCAATCGCAACCCGTGGCTTTCCAATTATGAGTACTTTTTATAATTTTGGCTAACAATTCAACCGATATATCAGAAAAACTCATTTGTTCAATGTCTGAACAATTGAGTTCTTCATTTTCTATCCACGGACCTGACTCATTATGTTTTATATCTTTACTCCAAATATTTGTCCAAAAATCGCGCATATCTGATTCAGATGGCAACGGATTATTATTATTCGAAATAATATTTTGTTTATCGTCAAGTTTGGAATAAAATATTTTCTCATTTTTCTGAAATATTCTATTATTATTTTTTTTATTATACGTATAATTATATCTTTTTAATCTACTAGCTTTTACACCTAATTTTTGTTTTAACAAATCTAATAAATCATTGATTATATTTTCATTATTATTACTACCAATGCTATAACCAAATTTATAACAAAATTATTAAGTTTATTTTATAGAACTCCATTTTAATTTTTATTTCTTTAATGTAGACAATAATATTATTTTTTAATGTATAAACACAGTGTATTATAAACAAGTTCTTCTTTGTAAAAGAACTTGTTTATAATAAACTGTTTTTGTACATTAAATAATAATATTATTGACTACATAAAAGAAATAAAATTTTATCACTGTACTTCGAATAAGAGAAAGTTTTTCTTCGAAATATGTCAGCAGATGAATTCACAACAGAAATTTTAAATTCTGAATACAAAACTGGTTTAAATTAAATCTGTATGACACGAATTAAAACTACACTCAGAAAATGAAATTTGATTCTTTCGGCACATACATAGAGTCTGTAACTAGAATTTTAAACCTGCACTCCAAATAAGAGAATGTTTTCCTTATAAATGGTTCAGCATATGAATTCTCAACTGGGATTTTACATTCTGAACACAAAATTGGTTTTAAATCGAGTGTGAATCTGCTAGCGAGTCCCCAGCTTTAATTAGTATTACTCTCACAACGTGCATATGGTTTACCTATGTACGAATTACGAATTTTGAAGAATGGTTTGAAACAAAATTTTTAACTCCACTCGAAATATCAGAAAGATTTTGTTTGAAATGCGTCAGTAGATGAATGCGCTACCGGAATTTCGACAGATCATTCGGAACATGAAACTGGTTTAAACCTAAGGGTTAATCTGCACGCGAGTCCTCAGCTTTAATTGATAGGTACATACAAAATGGTTTTCATACAATTTTTGTACTTTGAGCGCATGGATGGTTTGATTATCCATCGAAACACATTGATCCATGAAATGAAATGAATATTTTTTTATAAGATATGGTTGTTATTTAAATTTGAGGAGGCGGGTATGGGTACCGCCGCCGTGGAAACCATTTTTTGGATTACCAACACCTCTGCCATAGGTCACCCCAAGTGGGTCGCTACGTTTGGTGACTAAGCAGGGATGCCCGGGTTCATGGGGAGAGGTTTATCCGGATCTTGGCGGCATATGCGTCTGCCCACCAACTGCGTGACAGGCCGAATCGGAAGAGACTGATTGAGGAACACCTGTAGACCTCTCCAGCAGGACTCTCGGAACATCGCCTTACCCGCAGTGGGAGGGATTGATTCATACGTCCGTCACTCCTGGACACACTGACCCCAGATTTCTACCCACACCTCATACCTTTTATGTGGTGCCAAAATAAAGAAAAACCATTTTGATCTGAGTGTTGTTTTAATTCGCCCCATTCAGATTTAACTTAAACCAGTTTTGGGCTTAGAATATAAAATTAAAGGTGTGGATTCATTTGCTGACACATTTCAAAGGAAAACATTATCTAATCTGAAGTGCACCTATAAAATTCTAGTTGAAGACTGCTGCCAGAAGCAAGGAAAATCCATGTTCATGTTCTGAGCGTAGTTTTAATTCGCCGCATACAGATTTAATTTAAACCAGTTTTGTGTTGAGAATGTAAAACTCCTGTCGTGGATTCATCTGTCGATACATTTCGAAGGATCTTATTCGAAGTGCAGTTATAAAATTCTAGTTGCAGATTATGTATGTGCTGCCAGAATCAAATAAAAACCATTTCATGTCCCGAGTGTAGTTTTAAATCGCCACTAACAGATTTAATTTAAGCCAGTTTGATGTTCAGAATATAACGATAAATTAAAATAAAAAGTTGCAGATTTATCGTGTACCGAGTAAAGCTTAACATTTGAGTTGCATACCAAAGACCGTTTGCAACTATTATTTAAGGGACGCGGAGTCAATCTTAAGCTAAAATCTGTCTGTGTTCTCAACTCAGTGTAAAAATTCATGAATTACACGGATATCGTTCTTGTGGAGTTAAAGTTAAAAAAAACACGATTTTTATTGGAAGAGTACTCGTCACATGTGATTATAAATATCGGCATAAAATGAAGTGATAATGCAAAAAACGAATTTCCATGCACATTTTCGCCCATTTTTATTGATAACTAAGACAAAATTAAAAACAATGATACCGACAGCCCAATAATCGGTAAGTTAGTGTGAAGGATTAAAGCTAAAGATTATTGAGTATGGACATATATTGCTATCTTCCTTATTGCATTGGGCATTTATTGTTTTCTCCGGTACCTACTGGTAATTTTTGGATTCGTTTTCACTCAGTCTAAATACACAATGAAACTATATGTAAGTATATCTATGGCTAACAGAATGCGTAGTTAACTCAAAAATGAATAAAAGGAGTCTTTCATTTTTTTCCTCAGAATCCTTTCATTTGATATTGTTTCCTGTTGTATTGTTTTAAATCTTTAATACATGTTATTTACTTACTTCTACAATTTGTTATTACTATTTACTGCTTGTTTGTGTATTTCCTTTACCATTTCTCAGTTGCTGTAGAAAAAATATTGAAAATACTTACCTTGCCTTCGCTTCCGCATCATCTGTCATCCATATAATTTTATTCATTATAAATACGGCCCCGCAAGTTTTGATAAAGACGCGGCGTTCAAACAAATGAAATATTATTGCCTCTATTCTGACAGTTCTGTAAGAAAATTACCTTGTCAAATTGTTGAAACAAAGATAAATACCTAAGCTGCATTGTAACTTCTGTGATAAAATGAAACCATAGATAAAACGTTACCCGAAATCAGCCCGTTCCGTTGATGACAACAAAATTGCTGACAAATAGCAGTGCTGCCATAACAACAAAAAATGTGTGTTGGTTAACACTCCAATACTAGCGCGTCATCTCACAGATGACCAGTTCTGTTTTTTCGTCATAAGTTTGATGAAGGGAGGGGAGCCTGGTCCCCCGCCCTAGTATTCCCCAAGCTCGCCTAGCTCGACAGTACAGTTGCCGGTGTGCGTGCGTCCAGTGCAGTTTGCGCGTTTTTTGGCCGAGAGAATCTCACAGATGACACGCGTGTAAAAATGTAAGTTTTTCATAATGCCCGATTTCGGATTTCTACCTTTCACATTTTTTTGTTACAATTTTTTGATACCTTGTGATAACAATATGTTTTAGAAATGTGTATTTTCTACCTGATAGGCGCATGGTCATGCGTCACAGATGACACGCGTGTATTAATGCTATTCACAATGAGAACATTTTTTTTTTCAACCATTTTCGTTCAGATCAATGTTCTGGACTATTTTATTTTGTTTTTGGTATGTTTGTTGACTGAAACTGTGTTTTCTTTTTCATAGATTCAATATGGCGACGAAAAAACTCTTTGATCTGAATAACACTGATGACATCTTACAAATTCATCAACTTCTTCTTGATGGCTGTTCCAAGCTCTAGAAATGAGGCTCAATTATTGTCAATGTGTTCATACATTTTAAATTATTATTATGTTCTCTCAAACTATCTTACAAGACTGATAAGAGTTGTGTTCCTAGGTTTACTAGTTGATTTACCTTTTGCATAAGAAATAAAATTGAAACTAAGCTACCGTGGCAACTGTGTTACAAAAATTTAACATTTTTGAAGATTTAAATACAGATAATTTTTTTCAAATACAAATTTATGAACATTTATGAACTTTTTCATTTATCTATGCACCATTATTCCTGCAAAATTACGAAAAAACAATTATACTATTCACTTTTGACAAATAAGTGAACAGTCATCTGACAGATGACACGCGTGTATTTATGTCTCACTAGGGGGCGCGTGTATTGGAGTGTTAATTAAAGACCGCGATTTTATTTTTGTCGGAAGAAATCAACAGCTTTTGATCAAAATTTTAGACAGCCTTCCAATGCCTATCATCAGTGCACAGGTGACACAAGGAGAAATAAGTACTACGCAACATAAATTATAAAAATATTTTTTAACTGTTTCAGTCAATTTTTACCCAAATTTCTGTCACACAGATAACCTACTATTTATTTATTTTTTAATTTAAAGCCATGACAATATTACCTGGTGAAGAACGAAGAATGATTTTTTTCTTCTTAAATGCGCACCAATATAATATTATTCATCACCGGTGTGTTTATTATTTGGTTGCCATTTTTATAAACCAACCCCTTCGACCAAGTGTATCACCAAACCACTTATTACAATAATAATAAAAGCCCTCTAGGGCGTAAATAAATAAATTAAATATATGAAATAGACCAAAAAACTAATTAAAAATATTGTTTCTTCATTTCATTTTGGCACTGGTACACCACGAACTATTAATTGGATGACAACATCCCTACCATAAGTCACCCCAACTGGTTCGCTACTTTTTGGTGAGTTTCAGGGGCCTCTGTGTTCATGAATTAAGAATTTTCTAGGTCTTGGCGGACCTGGCGGATACTTTTGCCCACCAACTTTGTGGCTGGCTGGATTGGGGGAAACCCTTTCACCTCTCCAGCCGGACTCTCTTGACTAATCGCCTTGTACAGCAGAGGGAGATATGGATTCATACATCCGTCACTCTTGAACCCACTCATCCCCGATTCCTACCCACCCATCACACCTTTTCCGTCTCTATCCTTAATATACCTAGTTTAGAACACCCGACCATCATTTAATCTCGAAATCCTTCAAATTAGGTATATCATGCTTACTGAAGTTTTAAAAATTGTATTAATAATTATTATTTTCATCTATCATAAGTATAATAGGATGTACTTGTAGGACCCTTTGTACTTAATATTTTATCTGTGTCATAAAGATTTTAAATTTGAACATCATTTTCCAAACATTAATCGTTAAAAAGATTTTAAAAAAATCGGTTTTTATCCAAGCAAGGGTCTCTTCAAAATTAAAACCACGGATTTATTAAAAATTGTTTTCGTAATATTTCGTCTTACGGATTTTTTCTGTTTCCCGACATCCTGTCGTTTATAATGATATGATATATTTTTATCTTAATCGTTGATAAAGAATCAAGCATTGAGAAATTTTGTTAATTACATTGATAACTTCGGTTTCCACAAAATACCAATATCTTCGGTTTCTACAAAATATATACTATAAATATGTACTTGAAGAATATTATGTTCAAAAGAGTACCTGAAGGTGGGACGGGATCATATATCTATGGACGGGATCATGAAAATCTATGGATGCGATCGTGCCATTTTTCTTTAAATTGTCTATGATTTACCATTTTGACGTATCTCGGATGTGCGATACTTTATTCGCTGTATTATGACTGGTTTATTTATGGCTGTATTTATAAATATTAAAACCTAGAAGAAGCGTCTGACGTCGTGAACTACTTGTTTTATTGCAAAGATTTCAACTAAATTATAGAAAATAAACGTATTTCCATAATCATGTAAGTAAGAACGATGAATTTCCATGTTTTTGTTGCTGTGAAAATCGTATATTATGTTAGCTGTGGAACGATAATAACACAGATATAACATTGATGATTTAAATGTATTAGGTATTACCTATGATCCGGTATATCAGTATCTCTTGTTGTGCTTGCGAGGAGATACCTATAATTTTTATTCTCTACACAGCTGGCCCTGCAGAAAATAATTTCCCTCAATCTCTATGTAATCTTTGGGGATGCGGCGTGAACGGTCTTTTTGAGGAGAGAAGGGAGTGAACGAAGGTCTTGAAGAGGATCCATATCGTTAAAGGGAATAAATACAGAGGCCGGAACAGCCAAATTATTGAAAACACGAGTCGTAGAAACGTCCGTCAATTTGCTATTTGGTAGAAATCTACTGATGCCTGTAGTCGCAGATATATTGACTGAGAATCAATGGACTATAATAAAAAATGATCTTTTTCATTGTGTACATTGGGAAGCAATCTGACTTGTGATGTTATGGCACTAAGGGATCACATGATTGATCACTGCACGGGTATCCGTGAGAATCGATATTAAGGTCATCGAGATCACCATAGGAGTTGATACTCGGGCTGGTTTCTTCAATAGACTAATTGTTTCTTGAATTATTATTCCAAATGACATATTTGCAATATTTGCAAATATTTCAGATATGATAGGTGCATGAAAAGTTGTGGTGTCGCGAAACTGCGACTCCACTATAAATTGGCGGTTGTGCTGCAGAGCAAAGCCCCAACGCAACCCTCGAAGGACCAGTCCCGATAACTACGTGGTCGCTATGTTATATGGGACGATTAGATAGCATAAACTCGCAAAACCTGATGGATTATCCATTCATCCAGTTGATGGTTCAGATCTGGGCTTTTGGTCAATAAGATAAGACACACAAGACGCGATTGCAAATGTCACATCACGCATATATAAAAACCTTGATATGAGCAATAAATGTATAGGTATTTTTATAGATCTGAGAAAAGCGTTTGACAGCATATCCCATAAAAAACTTATGAAAAAATTAGATAATTTGAACATTAATGAAAACGTAACAAATTGGATAAAAAGCTACCTAAAAAATCGCCCTCAATGTGTCAAAATAAATAACATTTATAGCGACGAAGAGACATCTGAATATGGAATTCCACAAGGTGCTGTGCTAGGTCCTATATTATTCATCTTATATGTAAACGGTATATTCTCACAGCCACTTCATGGTAGTATAACCTCTTATGCCGACGATACAGTACTTATTGAAAGTGGAATCACATGGCAAGTTGTAAAACAAAAAGCAACAGAAGACATAAACATACTTAAACACTGGTTTGATATAAATCTACTATCTCTTAATAGTGAAAAAACTCACGTTATACCATTTGCAATAAAATCAAAGGACGTTCCGGTAAATTTTGATATAATTATACATGATAATTCTAAAGATCACAAAAAAAATAACTGTAAAATAAACTGTTCCACATTAAAAATTTCGAATAAAATCAAATACTTAGGAATAACAATAGACAAAAACCTGAACTGGAAAGATCAAATCAACCTTACCGTTAACAAAATAAGGAAATTAATTTACATATTTTTAAAAATCCGAAACTTTCTCTCATTAGAAAATCTAACATCAGTCTACCATGCTATAGTACAGTCAAATCTCCAATACTCTGTAGTAAGCTGGGGAGCTGCATACAAAACAAATCTACTCCCTGTTGAAATTGTGCAACGTCTAATTATAAAAATTATCTTGAAAAAACGAAGAGATTATCCAACTCACCTTATTTTTGAAGAATTTAAAGTATTAAAATTTAATGATCTAGTTCGAAAAAATATAATAATCCAAAAAATAAAAGAAAAACAAAATCATAGCTTTTTAACTGAAAGTCGTACTCGTCAAAAGCATATATTTCCAACACAAAAATGTAACACCTCATTTGCACAACATCATTACACATATCTAGGAAAAAAATACTTCAATAGCCTACCTGAAAAAATAAGAACAATCGAAGACGATAAATGCCTATTAAAAGCAATTAAAGAGCAATTTAAAGTAAAAATAACAAATTGATAAAATTTATCATCATAAATTATATAACTTGTAAATTTGTTTTTTTTTAAGTATCTACCACAATTAAATCAAAAGATTCAAAATATATTTTGTAAATATATTTTAAATATTTTTTCATCCCGATACTCGTCCCTCTTCTAATCACAAGCGTCTGCTTCTATAGAAGAGAAATATCATACAAAATAAAAAATAAAAAAATCAGTGAAAATTAAAAAAAAAAAAATAAATAAATAAAAAAAAAAAAAAAAAAAAAAAAATAAGCCCAGAACGGAAAAGGAAAATAGGACTCACCAGTTGCAGATGGGGCCTCACTGATCTCCGGGTTAATGCTGTGCACTTCACTATATGCTTCGTAAATTAGCAATATTATTTTTGCAAGAGTTATAATACGTGCTCCTTGTCTGAGGTATTATTTTGTACTGAGCTTCAAATACTGTCACCTCTTCTTCTTGCAACAATTGCCTTTTTAATGGTGACATTTTTGGGATGGGAGTAGTAGGTAGGTGGGATAAAATCAGGGAAAAAATTCGGTTTATGGGCGAAATTCCTAAAAAATAAAACTAGTTATTTTTATACTAACTTTGGGCCGGGGAATCCGAATCTGAAAGAATTAGGTGGGGGCAAGCAAAAATAAACGAATTACACGACTTTAAAAATTTCGATACACAAACAATCTGCAATGAAATAATGACACATCTTTTTATGGGCAATACTCCGAAAGAAGAAATTTAATTATCTTTATACTAACTTTGGGCTGGGAAATCCGAATCTGAAAGAATTAGGTTACACTCGGCAATATTAACTGAGTTAACGACTGTACAATTTTGAATTCACAAACAATATAAAAGGCCATTTTGGACGCTTTCTGACAATAAATATCATAGAAAAACCAAAAATATTACATATTACCATATAAAATTAAGTGTTGCCATAAGCAATAATATCAATAACGTAAAACTTTCGACACGATACTTCCTCACATGATAATTCATCACACAACTCACATTAACCTGATGAATTATTATTTTTAATTAGTAAACTTTGTTACCCCTGATGAATTATGACTATCTCAACGACCGTATTCTGAGACCAAAAGTGTGAAAAATCCTTAGTCTTAAAAAGTTGTGACGTAGACCGGTCACCAATATCAATGTTATTATATGAATCAATGTGAATAGATAACAGGTTTGTGTAACATGGTTTGTGATAGAAAAGAAAGTGCCCCCTTCGTAGCGCCTAGTCGCGTCAAGGCAAGAAAACATCCCAGTTTTCAAGTAGTTTAGCGGCTACGCTAGGTTTGTGTAACATCAGTGGCGTACCGTGGGGGGGGCGGCCCGCCCCGGGCGGCACTTTTGGGGGGGGCGGCAAAATTTCACAATCAATAATCATCTTGTAAAAATTTGGATTGGGGAAGTCGCGGGTTCTATTCTCGCGTCAGGACTTTTTTCTAGTTTATAGTTTCTTAACATCTTTCTTAAGTTTTATATACTGTTAAAATCAAAATATTAATGACAGACGTTTTGTTTTTATTTCTAACACATACATTATTTTTAAATAAAAATGTAAATGGCAACAGTATCATTTTAGCTCTAATAGGGTACAATCACTTTTTTTTTGTTTTACCAAAAATTAAAGAAAAAAATTACAAACTGGAATATTCAAAAAAATTTTTTTTACGATAGGAAATAGTCCTTCAATAACGTTTTGAATATTCAATTTTCAAATTAGCGCTAAAACGCCCTTTTCGCGCGGTTTTGGCTTGTGACGTCACTGCGCACTTCTTGACAGATGTCATAAGTCGCAAGTCATAATACAGTAATCAGTCTGCAGTTGATCATTTGTTTATCGAAGAAAATGTCCGTAGATACCGTTTATAAATACTGTATTGTACTAAAGTGTACAAATACAACATCTTCAACACCAAACAAACTATTTATAAACGTCACAAATAATGTTATTATGTGTAAAAAGCGGTGTCATGCGATGAAAAGGTACATGTAACTGCCATTATAATCGCGTCGATTTTTGGCAAATTATCAGACTGTCTTTGTAGAAAACCACTGTCTGTCATGATAGTATGTATTTACAATGTATGTTTTACACAAACGAATGGGCTTAGGATGCATAACTAAACGATTATGACTATCAAACTTATTCAAACCAGCATAGCAGCTGGAACAAAAACTGTCAAAAACAATTTGACGTGGGACTAGGTGGGTGCGTTGTGACGTCACAATCTCGCAAGTCAATGATGACTCGTTTTTGATATATGAATTTTCATACAACTTTAAAAGTGAATTAATTAATTTAATAAATTTTTTCGGGGGTTTTAGGTGTGATATTCGAGTTTAGTTATTTTTTTTACTTGTATTAAATGCATTGAAAACACTATATTACATATACTGCATGTACCCTATTGATAGTCGATTTGTGTTTTATATTCGTGAAGCTTTGTGCGCCCTGCTGAAAGCGCACAAAAAATTACACTTATTAGGTTTTCTTCCACGTATATATCACGGTGATATATTTTAAATTTATTATCACAGAAAAGTTAAATAGCTGACAGGTGTGTGCATACTTATTCGAATTGCAGTTATAAAATTCTAGATGCACACTATCTATGTGCTGCCAGAATCAAAGAAAAACCATTTTTATGTTCTGAGTGAAGTTTTAATTCACCGCATACATATTTAATTAAAAGCAGTTTTGTGTTCAAAATGTATAATTCCAGTTGTGGATTCATCTGACGACACATTTCGAAGGGAAACATTATATTATTTAAAGTGCTTTATAAAATTCTTGCAGACAATTTATGTGCCGAGTGTAGTCTTAATTCACCGCTTAGAGATTTAATTAAAACCCCTTTTGTGTTCAGAATGTAAAATTCCAGTTGTGAATTCATCCGACGACACATTTCGAAGAAAAAACTTATTTGAAGTGCTTAATAAATTTTTTCCAGACAAGTTATGTGCCGCCAGAGTCAAATAAAAACCTTTTTCATGTTCTGAGTGTAGTTTTAATTCACCGCATACAGATAAAATTGAAGCCAGTTTTATTGTTCAGAATGTAAAATTCCAATTGTGTATTCATCCGCTGACATATTTCGAAGGAAAACATAACTTTTTTCAAAGTGCAAATATAAAATTCTAGTTGCAGACAATTTATGTGCTGCCAGAACCAAAGAAAAACCGTTTTCACGTTCTGAGTGTAGTTTTAATTCACCGCGTACAGATTTAATTAATAAATATTTAAAAAAAAAAAATTTAAAAAAGGGTCACTACCCCCCCCCCCCTCCCTGAAGAAGTACCTATATAGAGGGGGGGGGCGGCAAAATTTTCCTCCGCCCCGGGCGGCTGATACCCACGGTACGCCACTGTGTAACATGGTTTGTGATAGAAAAGAAAGTGCCCCCTTCGTAGCGCCTACTCGCGTCAAGGCAAGAAAACATCCCAGTTTTCAAGTAGTTTAGCGGCTACGCTAGGTTTGTGTAACATGGTTTGTGATAGAAAAGAAAGTGCCCCCTTCGTAGCGCCTACTCGCGTCAAGGCAAGAAAACATCCCAGTTTTCAAGTAGTTTAGCGGCTACGCTAGGTTTGTGTAACATGGTTTGTGATAGAAAAGAAAGTGCCCCCTTCGTAGCGCCTACTCGCGTCAAGGCAAGAAAACATCCCAGTTTTCAAGTAGTTTAGCGGCTACGCTAGGTTTGTGTAACATGGTTTGTGATAGAAAAGAAAGTGCCCCCTTCGTAGCGCCTACTCGCGTCAAGGCAAGAAAACATCCCAGTTTTCAAGTAGTTTAGCGGCTACGCTAGGTTTGTGTAACATGGTTTGTGATACAAAAGTGAATAAAATTTATTAAAAAATAATAACTGAAATATATAAACATGTTTTTTTACGTTATTGATATTATTGCTTAATGGCAACACTTAATTTTATATGTTAATATGTAATATCTTTGGTTTTTTTCTATGATATTTATTGTCAGAAAGCGTTCAAAATGGCCTTTTATATTGTTTTTGAATTCAAAATTGTACAGTCGTTAACTCAGTTAATATTGCCGAGTGTAACCTAATTCTTTCAGATTCGGATTTCCCAGCCCAAAGTTAGTATAAAGATAATTAAATTTCTTCTTTCGGAGTATCGCCCATAAAAAGATGTGTCATTATTTCATTGCAGATTGTTTGTGTATCGAAATTTTTAAAGTCGTGTAATTCGTTTATTTTTGCTAGCCCCCACCTAATTCTTCCCCGATTCCCCGGCCCAAAGTTAGTATAAAAATAACTAGTTTTATTTTTTAGGAATTTCGCCCATAAACCGAACTTTACCCAAAATCAGGATTTTGACAAATGCTACCCACCAAGTCTGCGAATGCAATACCCAACCAATCCCATAGAATAATGCGTGAACATGTTGGTAGGATGGAGGAAGGGATACAACATAATTATGTCAACAGATACTGTTACTAAGAATTCAGCTGCGCCGTGTTTACATTTTTGTAATTAAAATATTTAATTACATCCTTCTGATTACAGTTGTTCCATGGACCTAACTAACACAGATTGAGTTTCCATCAAGACGGAATCAGCGACCGAAGAAGTGGAAGGAGGTAAAATGTCGCATACATACGTCAATACAGAAATCCCTGATACTACACTGAAATGCTTGGAGAACACCGAAATTACAGGTAACAAAAATATTAATCAAACAAATTTTATTTTTTTATTATTTATTTAATGACAATATAAGATAAAGTAAAATTACACAATAAGTAAAAATACCAAGTAATGTGGTTTGTTTACAGTCCTCCTCACTAGGTATTCCTGTTCCGAGGCGGACTGTATGTTGCTGAATGGGTGCTGATCTTTATTTCCTCATCTTCTAGTTTCTTGATTATCTCAACATAAACAATAAATAAAATAAAAGTATTGGTTTGTTGTCTGCAGGTTGCATTGGGGTAACTTCATAATTTTAATGATTTCCTCATCTTCCTGTTTACTTAACCATAATTTGATGTCTTTTTTAAACTTTTGTATCTCCATGGTGTTCTTAGTTTCAATTGGAAGGGCATTATATAATTTTGTAGCGTGGAAATTTTGGTTTTTCTGGCCAAAAGATGTATTTAATTGCGGAATGTTAAGAAGTTTTGAGGATTTCGACCTTGTAGTGTAGGTGTATTGGTCCACAGTGTATTCATATTTTTCTTTAAATTTGAGTAGTGCATTTTTTTAGTATAATTTCATAATGTTGAACACATTAAAGTTCTTAAAGATTTCTTTTGATGGAGTTTTTATGGGTACTTTTATGATTGTTTTTATTATTGCCTTTTGGGTTTTAGCTAGCTGCTTCATGTGAATGTTTGAGGCAGTTCCCCATCCTATAATTCCATATTCTATGCGTGATTGGCAAAGAGCATAGTATACTTTATATAGATCATTTTTATTAAGTATATTGCGTATGTTTCTAAAGTAGTATACAAGCTTTGTAAGTTTCTTTGTGATGCTATTTATATGGGAGTCCCATATTGCTATATTACTTTAAATTAAATCATTAGAGATATCAACTGTTATAAGTTTAATCTATACCGATTTGAAAGAAAACTATAAAGATATATTATGATAAGTAAATTCAACTCCTAGGCCGCAGGTAGATCTAAAAAATTGATTTTCTGTTCAATTTCAATTTGAAAGGCGTGTGTGGGTACCACCAACCCGAAAATCATTTATTGAATAACTAACACTCCTGCCACAGGTCGTCCCAAGTGTTTCACTATTTTTGGTGACTTGGCAGGGGTTTCCAGGTTCATGGGGTGAGGTTTGTGTAGGTCTTGGTGGCGGATACGTTTGCCCTCCTACAGAATGGCTACTGGTTGAGGGAGACCTTTTGACCTATCCAGCCGAACTCTCTCAATCCATCGCCTTGCATCGCGGTGGGAGGGATGGCTTCATACGTCCCTCACTCCTGGACACATTGTTCCCAGATTCCCACTTCCTCATAACTTTTTTTTTCCCAGAACTTCATTTTCATAAAAAAAGAGACCCTCCACACAGCATCCCCAAAGATGACACAGGCCCTGATATATATTTTTTCTCTTCAGGGTCTAATGTGTGGAGCTAATGTAAAAAAAAAGAGAAATTCTATGTTTGAAAATTTTAGATCGTATCATTGACCTTATATTAGACACACATCAGATTTTTATCTCTTCAAAGCGATGACCCCACGGATTTTGAGTGATATGTATACATGTGTTAAATGTGTATCGTTTTTTTTTTGTATTGAGAACTTATTCGAGAACTTGAACTTTATTTCATGTGATAAGTTCTATGTTACCTACGAACAATTTTTTAAGTGTATATTTTTTTAACTATTTTTTTATATATTATCTTATTTCCACAGAAGTCACACCAGAAAAGAAAAGCTTTCCAAAACCTTTACCGGCTTCTCAAAAAGGTGATACGACAAAAGGAACAACTTCAAAACCATTCATGTGTGCTGACTGCTGTTACGCATCAACTCTAAAATCATATCTGAAGAAACACATGATTACACACTCGCTTGATAAAAAATTCTCATGTACGCAATGTGATTTTCGATGTGCTCGCAAACATCATTTACAGAGCCATATTCAGGAACATTCCGGATTGAGACCTTACGCATGTACTGTATGCAATTATGCATTTTCTAAAAAACCGAATTTAAATAGACACATGATGAGGCACTCAGGAGAAAAACACATCTCGTGTTCTGAATGCAAATATAAATGTGTTGAAAAATCGTCTTTAAAGACTCACATGCTTACGCACTCCTTAGAAAAACCATTTTCGTGTCTTGAGTGTGGTAATCTATTTTCTCAGAATGCTTCTTTAAAAAAACACATGCTTATTCACACAGGAGAAAAACCATTCTCGTGTTCCGTATGCAATGTTCTATTTACTCAGAAGTCTAATTTAAAGAATCATATGCTTACGCACTCGCGAGAAAAACCATTTTCGTGTTTAGAATGCAATTATTCGTGCGCTCGTAAGCCGGATTTAAAGAGTCACATGGTGAAACACTCACGAGAAAAACCTTTCTCATGTTCCGAATGCAAATTTAAATGTGCTCGTGTACAGCATTTAAAGAGGCATACTTTAAGACATTCTCGGAAAAACCTGTAAAAAAATCCAAATAAATATATATGTATATACTCGTAAACCGGATTTACAAATGCACATATTTATTATTTACTAGCGCAGAATATTATTTTAATTACATCTTTGTAAAAGACAAATTAAATAATTTTCTCATATAATAATCACGGAATATTATTTTAATTCCATCTTTGTAAAAGACAAATTAAATAATTTTCTCTTAGAATATTAAAACGGTAAATGTTCCGCTATTGAGTCCACGCTCAGAACACACTTTAAAAAATTAAAATAAATTGTACTAGGTAGATAATAGTTAGTAATAAGTAATTCAGTAAGCGGAATTGATAAATATTGCGTTTTAATGGTTATCTTGTTATCTTTTAAAACGCGAAATGTCATTTTTCAAGGACCGCCATGTTATTAATTACGACGATGAAATATGCACTTTTTAAAGTAAAAATCACTTTCTGTCAGTTAGACAATAATAAGAAGTACGAATTGTAATATTCGGAAATGATAAATAATGCGTATTAATCATTATTTTGTTCGGTTTCATAATCACGAAAAATCATTACATAATACGCGCATGACGCGAAACGCGAGCCGCGAGCCCATATGAAATATGAAAATAATATGAAATTGGGCCATGTGAAACATTAACTACAATATGCAATTCAAAAATGAGCACCACCAGGGGCGTATATGTTTGATTTGACCTTGAAACTGCAAAACGCAAGACCAAATTCTTATAGATAAAGCTGAATTATAGATAGGTCAAACTTTGTGTTGTGTCAATTAAACCATGGATTAAACGAACATCAACGAACATGAATGTCATGAATTCGTCCAAAATCGTATTTGAATTTGCATTGCTTACGTCGCCGATGGGCATATTTCGTTCAAAAATCGTTTAAATGAATTCCAGAGGTGGAAAAATGGTTTAAATGTGTCCGCAATTGATCCAGAAAACAGGTAATTACATTAACATTCAGCTAATTTATTTGTAAATCAATTTGAGGTTAAATGACATTTGTATTGAAAAAATATGCTTTCAATTTTACTTTAATAAGTCACGTACGCCTCGAACGTCATACAAATGTCTGTTAATGTTATATTATCGTTAAAACAAGCTTATGGGTCCGAGTGGTTAATGTTTCACAAATTTTGTTTCAGAAAATGTTCCAGTCTTTGAAGCTTCACATTAGGAACATCTTATAACATTGTTTGGCAGACCATAACATTTTTATTGGCAGGTAAAATTAATAATGCTTTAACTAACTAATTGTCACGCTGTTTTCCCGCTGGGTATTCAGAGAGGACAGGCCGCCAAACAACTCGGTCTTGGCATACAATCCTTGCCTCATTCACATTCATACATACTATTCTATTATTCTGACTCTTGACGTGGCCCGCCGCAAGCAATGATTCACTTGATCGTGCCAGGTCTTCCTCTGGTTTCCCCGACTTCATTACCACTCACATCTGCATCATATATTGTTCTCCAATGATCATACGTGTTTTTTTCATTCTTCATATGTATGAACAGATGGGAGAATATTTTTCCCTTCTGATGAACAAAGTATGTCATCACAAGGGAAAAATATTGTACGTTTTGTTCACAAACTTTGTTTTTAATGTGATAATTTTTTTTTCAGAACACATGATGTGGTTTTTACTGTGGGCTGGCTAGGTCCTCGATGAAGGTATATTCTGTTTTATTTCGGTTGAAAGGAAATAGTATTTATATATTTAGAATATGTAGATTTTTATTTCATTCTACAAGAACTAAGATATGTACGGTGACTGCTGGAAAGGAAAAACGGCTAAAGCGCTACATAGCTGTAACATTAAAGATGAACGAACGTATGTCAACGAACAATATAGCTTATTGTGTAAGTTCATCTTTAATGTCACATCTGTATGTTGCTTTAGCCATGTTTTCTTTCCGGCGTTGATATTTTTTTTCAATTCTTCGAATTCACCAAACCAGTGTTTTTATGTGCTATTATCGATTGTCTTTCTGAAAATAAAAAGTATTTAAACATGTACCCCCGAGTTATCATTTTTCAAGCAGAAAAATGTAAATTCGTTGTAGAAAACCATAATCATTATTTGAAAATGTTTTCCTTTTATAAGGAGTTAATATTTCAAGTATTTTAGGTTTTTTACTAACGCTTGATTTTTTTCCTCAGGATAACAGGTTTCCATTTGACAAAGCTCCCTGCTGAGAAAATGAGCTGTTAAACATTATCTAAAGCTCATTCCCTCAGGCTTTGTCAAATGGAAAGTTGTTTTCTAGGGGAAACATAAAACATTTTTCTGCTTTCAAGCATTTTTATTTTTAAATATTTTATTTGGCTAATGAATTAATGAAGTATATCGAGTGCAATATTGTCTATGGTGACAAATGGCCTTGAACTTCCTCTATGTTATTGTCTACGGTAGAACCAACGGTGTTTTCCGTGGTTAAGTTGGTGACTGTGAGATGACAAAAAACTTACTAGGAAAAGGCCCGAAGATATCAATCTAGGGGTTAGTATATTTATGAGCACCACCAACCTGAAAATATAAACGCATTCACGAAACGGGTAGCTAGAAACGGTATATCGACAATATTATTGCGAAAATAACTGATTTGCCTAATTACGTAAGTAATTATTTTAATACCTAGAACGAAAATAAATAAAAGAACACGCACGCGTTTTTCTTTTCAATAACACCCCAAGTTTTGAAAGGTTTGTACTGCATGTAGGATTAGTATTATAGACAAGTTTTTACTTGTATTTATAACAGAAGAACATGGAAAGAAATGTATTAGAATAATTACACATACCCGCTAGACAAACCCTGCTTTGCCAAACAAACCATTCAAAACCTGGGATGTTTTTTAAAATTATGATGACATGCGAGTTTATATTAGAGAATTTATTTTATAAGTACTATATTAGAAATGTATTAGAATAATGACACATACCCGCTAGACAAACCCTGCTTTGCCAAACAAACCATTCAAAACCTGGGATGTTTTTTTAAATTATGATGACATGTGAGTTTATTTTAGAGAATTTATTTTATTAAGTACTTTATAATAAAGTAGAGAGAGATATATATTGCCAAAAGTTTTTGACATAGTTTTTAATGTTCTAACCAACAAAACTATCAATGTTAAATTATTAATGATATAATGTTCCAACAAAACTATCTATATTGAGTTATTGATGGAATAATGTTATATCCAACAAAACTATCAATGTTAAGTTATTGATGGAATAATTTTATATCCAACAAAACTATCTATATTGAGTTATTGATGGAATAATGTTATATCCAACAAAACTATCAATGTTGAGTTATTGGTGGAATAATGATGTATCCAACAAAACGATCAATTTTGAGTTATTGATGGAATAATATTGTATCCAACAAAACTATCAATGTTTAGTTATTGATGGAATAATATTGCATCCAATCAAATTATCAATGTTGAGTTATTGATGGAATAATATTGTATCCAACAAAACTATCAGTGTAGAGTTATTGATGGAATGTATTGTATCCGACAAAACTATCAATGTTGAGTTATTGATGGAATAATGTTGTATCCAACAAAACTACCAATGTTGAGTTATCGATGGAATAATGTTGTATCCAACAAAACTACCAATGTTGAGTTATTGATGGAATAATGTTGTATCCAACAAAACTACCAATTTTGAGTTAATGATGGAATAATGTTGTGTCCAACAAAACTATCAACATAAAAAAGTTTCATTTATTCATATCGTTTTTTGTTTTCTAAGCTCAAATACAATTGTAAATTTATGTAAGAAGAACAAGTTGCTTTCTGTAAGAGGTACGAAGAGAGTTCCATGACAGTTGATTCGCCGACCATTGGCCCCCCGGCATAGGTTTTTTTTTTTAAAGAAAGACAAACATTCCCGGGTTGCGAATAACCCAACAATGTTTGAAAATCTCCTACTACCACCACAGAAAGCCGAAAATGTTGCTTGTGTTGTGATGGAGGACTTAGCCAGCCGAGGAATCGAACACGCGACGCCCGGGTGGGACCCAAGCACTATGCCCACTCAACCACTGACCGGTATTTATATACAATGTGCAGTCGGTTTAGGGAAAATACTGTGTACCTATTTATACAAAATATAACAAAAGACCCCGGAGGAGTATGCAGAGAGGATGTACCGCCGAATAAAAAAAGTAGAAAACATATTTTCATTCAAATGCAACAAGTAAAAATCTTCTTCTCGTATACCAGCGCATAAGTACCAAAAATCGATACTATGTATAAATTCTTTTGATATTCAAATCAACTTATTACTAAGGGTATTTTTGAAGTCTATTTTAGGTTTGAAAATGGTAAATAATGCACAAAAAATTATAATTTTATAGTAAATATCATTTCGGGGGCCCAACTGTCGGCGGATCAACTGTTGGGTCACCCATATTTGTTTTTAATTAAGCTTAAATACATCAATGACATGTGTAAATTTATACTAGAAGAGCAGGTTGCTTTCTGTAAAATACGAAGAGTAAAAAAAAAAACGTTTGTGGAATAATGTTGTGTGTGAAATTTTTACAAAACCTACGACGTTTTTCTAATTAAGCATAAATTCTAGTTTAATTGCCTTTCTTAACGACTTTTCACTTAAAACTAAGAATTGTATGATTACTATATTTTTAATATTAAATATTATCAAAATTGTAATATTTAAAACCAAAATTTTCTAATAAGCATGTCGGAAAAATTATTTTATTTATATTTTAGAACAATTTTGTTTTTTGCAAAAGGGTAAAAAATTATCAATTAAAAGCAATATTTAAAATGCAAGGAAAGAACCGGGAATTTTGTGCGCAAACCTTGACAGGCAAAAGTTTATAGATATTTTTTTCTTATTATTCGAAGGGTTAAACCAGTTTTCAGAAGGTGTTGACACAATTCAAAGGAAATCATTATCTTATTCGAAGTGCAGTTATAAAATTCTAGTTGCAGAATCTGCATGTGCTGCCAGAATAAAGAAAAAACATGTTCATGTTCAGGGTGTACTTTTGATTCGTCGCATACAGAGTTAATTTAAACCAATTTAGTGTTGAAAATGTAAATTTTAAGTTGTAGATTCATCTGCTGACACATTTCGAAGAACAATATTCTCTTATTCGAAGTGCAGTTTTAAAATTCTAGATGAAGAATATGTATGTGTTGCCAGAATAAAAAAAAATCCAGTTTTGTGTTCAGAACGTTAAATTTTTGTTGTGGTTTCATTCTGCCAACAGATTTCGAATAATATTCTAGTTTCAGATTATTTATTTAATGCCAGAATCAAAGAAAAACCATTTTCATGTTAAGTGTAGTTTTAATTCACCGCATACAAACTGGTATTGTGTTCAGAATACAACGATAAATTAAATAACAAGTTGCAGATTCATCGTGTACCGAGTGAAGCTTTACATTTGAGTTGCGTACCAATTGCTGCAAAATTCTGAGAAATTGATTATTCCGTATGTAACTATTTGGGGACTCTAAACGCAGAATAAATCGTAAGTTAAAACCTGCCTTGCATTCTAATCACGGTGTAAAGTTCAAGATGCGAAATCTATAGAGATTTCGCATTTATATAGATAAAATCTCTCTTTATAAAAAAATTTGGTCAAAAAAGGGGCGAGATTCCCCTCGGCCCCGGGCGGCCGACACTCACGCTACGCCACTGGGTTTACGGCTTCATTTTGTACCTGAAGCGAAGTTGGCTTATTATTATCACTGAGTGATTTTTATCTAGAAGATGTTTTCCCAAATTGTGACTAAATTTTATTACTATTTTTAAACGATCGCATGTGCTCTTAGAATCTGGAAATCGATAAGTGCACAGGTAATATAATAAAATCAATAGTAGGTACCTATCTAAAAATAATATAAATATATTGCCTATAAGTGGCCTGACCACAGTTTTCAGAAGGCGAAACAGCTGTCACGCAGAATAATAATTACAAAACAGAACTTGTTAATAGGCTAACAGGCTAATTTGTTCAGTTTTCGGAACAACTAATACAGGTCTCATAGAAATCGTTGTGTCTCCCTTACTATCATGATTAGAAATATGATCTAAACAGTGTTAGAAAAAGAAAAAATAACGCTTTATTTTAAAATGTACACATTTTTAAATAAAAATTTCCGACCGCAATTTGAAAAAAGAATTATTAAATTTGGGAAATTTTTTGAATTGTTTATACATGAAACGATAATAAAGAGAGTTGGCGAAAATGTTTATAAGTAATACATTTGCCTGACAAAACAGGTGTGTTTTTATTTTTTTCGTAATCACAAAAATTATATTTGAAAAATAAATGTTTAAATCAAATCATAAAATTTGAAAGCGTATTTCATCACCTTCTAAAAACAGTTTTAAGTTTTCGAATACATTCAGAAATAATCCATTTATTTGGATTTTATAGCAAAGCTGAAATATTTTGACCTTACTGCAAAATAGGTCCAAGGCCTGAGGGGTTAAGTAATAGTATTATTGAAATATAATATAAAAGAAAATAAATATATCATAATCGAGTTCTACAAAATAAACTTAAGATGAAGCCATACTAAATACTACAAAATCATGTTTTTGTTTTGAAAATTTGATCGCTTAGAAGCATTATAGATGCTTCAATGAAATACTGCGTGTAGAACATATCTTGGCCCTTAAAAATAGCCCTTCTTGTCTCCATAGCCTTATCAGAGTTCAGTATTTGATGTTTACCTTATCACCAAATGCAAATATTACTTGAGTCTAACATTTTCCTATTTTATTTCTATGTAAAAGCCGTATGGGATTTCAATTTGGGAGGTGGTATGTTTTTTAGTTGATTTATTTCAAACCAGAAGAGTTCCTGTATTTTCTTATTATAACTATGAAGAAAACTTTTGATTTTGTTATTATGGTCGAATAACGGATCAGTTTTATTTTTCTGTGATTGATATTGGTCCAAAACTGGACCACATTTTCCTACCATTCATAAAACATTTATTGTAATTATTTAAAACATTTTTATGGCCTGCCATTTATTTTATAACAAAGCTATTGAAATGCTTTATCTATTGTGACCATAGATGTCGCAAATCCAAACTTCGTAGAATATTTTAGAACAATATTAAAAATGAATTTTTAATAATTTTTTCCCGCCGAATTTCAGATCACGGTTAAATATAAGTTATTTTTCCATAGATATGCACCTTTCATTATAAAATATACCAAAAACAACATACAGAAATCGAAAATATTCTATAATGACTCGAATAAATAGCTCACACGGCAGTTTCAAAGTAAAAACATGCAGAATTCTCGCGGTTATAAACTTAACGATTTTTTTTTATAAATCTACAAATATGGGATAAACGGTAAAATACAGATTAATTAATTGGCTATATAGCACTATAAGAAGTTTTTATGTTTCCATGTTAAAATTCGAATGTATGATTTTTTTAAATATTGGCGAAAAATTAAAAAAACGATCTTCTGGGAAATCTCGAGCAATCGAAGCAAATTTATTTATTGATCGCTCCAGTGGTTAAAGTGAAGTGGAATAAAGGTTGATTAGATAACTATGAATATTTGTTTTTTTTCTCATACTGAAATATTTTTATATTACGCGCATGTAAGTGTCATAATTGCGTGCCTGTGTAATGGGGTGTAAAGTGGCATTGCAACGGATGCCGAGAACTCACTAGTATTTATCATGCCTCTTCAAATTGGCCAAATTCCGGTCAGCAAACACTCGAGGGCGTTTGCAAAATGGCTAAAAACACTCCAATAGTTATGATATTTTCCATCAATAATATTTGGTTTATTTTCCAGATTTCTATTGCAGTACAGAAAAGAAAAAACAAATATTTAAAAAACCTTAATAAAAAACATAATCTCTTATCCTACAATTTATATTTATTTTATCAAAGATGTTGTAGTCCACATACAAAAAGTGTAACAGACAATATTCAAAAGAAAAGAGAAAAAAAATACAAATTCAAAATACAAATATTCTGTATCCTTACAATACTGTAAAACTTAATATAATAATAAACAACAATAATGCTCAAAATTATAAAAAATCACAATATAAATGAAAAAAATAAATAAATAAATTCTCATAAAAGAACATGGTAAAACAGTTTTTTTTTAAATTAAATTTGTTTATGTTGTTGAATTTTTTCTATCCCTCTCGGTGTTGCCATGTTATCGATTGTATGTAGCAGGTGGATATCCTATTTACACGGCGCTGGCAACACTTTAAACGGCAGCCTTTGCAGGGTTGGAGAGTTCATCAATCATTTTTTGTTCAACTGAAATATAAAGAAAATAAATAAATTAGTACATAAACGTATCTGGCTAACTGACCATCACGCCGTTTCTCCGGAGTGGTATACATACAGGATAGACTGCCAAACAACTCTGATTCGGCACACAATTCTTGCATTATTCACATTCATGCAACTCCACACAGGAGGCCCTGAGGAAAATAATTTCTCTCAAGGCCTACGTCATCTGGGATTCTGTGTGGAGGGTCTTTTTGAGGAGATGAATGAATGAACATGGGTCTTGAAGAGACCCATGTTGCAGGAAGGAGGAAACACAGAGGCCGGCAAATCTTTCCACAGCCGAGCTATTGAACACAAGAACAGTTGTGTACTATTAAAGTATCTGCGGGCTCTGTACAGTACGTCCAGTTTTTGAGAGGCTAACTTTACTCTGGCTTCAATGGAGCCCCCATACCTGAGCTGGTCACTTAGAGTTACACCAAGCATATCAATGGAGGGCCTGTTCGGCAGATTGCTTCTGTTGAAGGATACTAGATTTTCATTTCAATCCCTTTTAGACATAATCAGACATGATTTTTTTTTTTTTTTTACAGTGAATACCGCACAAGAATCTCAACTGCTCCCGTCTGGAGCCAGTGAGACTATGGCATCCCCAATTGGGGTATGTTGTGAGGCTGAAGGTAGTGGGGAGGGAAAGGAGGTGGGGAAGAGGAAGGTTGGGAAGTACCTGGCTATTCAGATCTGGTCACCAAACACGGCTAAAGCCATTTTCAAGTAACGTTTCAATTCTGAATGGTGGTCTTACACCAGGGCGATACTGATAGTATCTTCCACTCTGGAACGTGCCGCAAATATACTATATATTATTTTAAATGTATTAATTGTGAAATAACACAAATTAATCAAATAAAATTTATTTGCGCACGCCGGGTTCGAACCCGCGACCTCCGGATTGTGAGTCAAGAGTCTTAGCCACTGGACTACGGAGGTCGTCCATGATTGGGTCTTTGTAACAATTATTATAAGCAATAATTATCGTTAGTTTATCAATTAAAAATAATAATTAATATTTGACAAGTTAAAGTATTTCACCAAAAAAATGTAGACATAATTTGTCTCGACGCCACCTAGCGTGAGATTTAGTACTAACAATGCCTCTCTCACAAAAATAAAGTTGGTTGTTTTCAGGTGGAAAAATGTAATAAGCAGTAATTGTTGAATGAAACACTATATAGTATATATTGAATTATTTGGCGGGTATTAGATAAGCCGACATAGCTCAGTGGTAGAGAACCTGAAAGGCAATCAGAACGACACGGGTTTAAGTCCCGTTGGCGGCATGTATCTTTTCTCGGAATTTTTTTTCAATGTAGATGAGTGTTTCAGGCTGATAATTATTGCTTATTATGACTATATTTTTGCCACCAGGAGGGTTTGAAAATACAAATAACGACATCAGTTGTAAATTGACCGAATCACCGAAGAATTGACTAATTGAATTGCCGAAAAATGCAAATTGAAATAACCTGCGCAGAAAAATAAAGTAAGGCAACGGTTTGTAGAGCAGTCCATTGAGGGACTTTTCAGCGCAGGATCTGAGTGTTCCTTTTTAACCCTTCAAAAATTTGTCATTTTTTTCAAATGGTCAAAATATTTTCGCTTTACAATAAAATGCAAATATTTGGAATATTTCTGAGGACATTCAAAAACTAAAAACTGTTTTAGAAAGGTGATGAAATACGCTTTCAAATTATATAATTCGAAATAAACATATATTTTTTTAATTATAAAAATTTTGCATACAAACATAAAAAAGTTTTCAAAATTGCTCACCTTACGTTTTTTCTAACTCAAGTTACTGATAATAACAAAAAAATAAATAAAAACACATACATATTTTATTAAATAAATGTATAACAAACACATATTGTAACCTCACTTTTTTTGTCGCTCTATATATAAATAATAATTTTTTAAAAAATTCCCGAAGTTTCAAGTTTTTTTTTTTAAATTTGCGATTCAAAACTTTGTATACACAAAAGTGTACTGGGTGTAGGGTAAGCGTAATGGGTAAGATTAAGAAAGGGTACGCTCCGATGGTTTGGGCATGTAGAGCGAATGAACTAGGAAAGGAGTGTAAAGAGAATATACAACTCAAATGTGAATGGTAGAAGAAGTCGAGGACGCCCAAGAAAGACATGGCATGACCAAGTGAATCAAATAATTGTCAAGTGTCAGAATAATAGAAGAGCATGTATGCGACGATGCATAAATGTAAATGAGACAAAGAGTGCCAAGACCGAGTTGTTTGGCGGTTCGTCCTCTCTGCCTACCCCTGCGGAAAAAACGGCGTGATGGTTAGTTAGTTAGTAAATTATAAAACAGGATAGGTTAGATTGAATTAGGTTAGGTTGAAGTGTACATACGCTCCCTGTTGCGCTTCTTCTCCACTTCGTTCTTGGCGTCGCGGATGACCTTGAGACGCGCCTCTTCCTCACGGATGCCAACTTCTCGCTTGGAGAGACGTGACTGGTGAGCAGCCCCATACAGGATCCCCACTACTAGGAAACTCCAGCGTCCGGCCTGAAACAAAAAAACAATCGCATACATCATTCGCACATTGCGCTGGTCAGGTACTTTCCAAACTTCCCCTTGCCCATCTCCTACTGCTACACAACAAGCAGTTGAAACTCTTGTAGTCTAATCACATTGTACGCCTTTCCCTAATAAAAATGCTGGTTGGAATTTTCATGCACTATATTATGCTCCAAAATTGAAAACTTTTGTTAACTGTTTAACTCTCGACCCGTCGCGTGGGGTCTTTAAAAGCCCAGGTTTTACAGAAATGCTAATTATGTACATTTTAAATGTTCCCACTGATTCCTTACTTTAGGTAGCTTCCTAAAAGGGAGTATACTTGACGCTAGCGCCGCCAACATTCAGTCTGCGCATATGCGATGTGAGATACAGACTTGTGTTTCGGCATGAGGCTCAAAAAAATCAACAAAATACCGTGAAAAATCAAGTTTATGTTTTTTTGTTGTATTTTGTTTAGGTTGAATATAATGATAAGCTCTGTCGTTATGAAATTTGTATAAATGAAAATGTGTGTATTTTATATATTTTAGCGGCAGGGAGGAAAGGCAGGGGGAAGGTGGGGTTCGCGGAGAGGGAAGAGACGAAGGAGGGGGAAGGCAGGGAAGGTGGAAGGGAACGGGGACGTACGGGAAAGGACATGCAGGGAGAATCAATTTATTTCTTTGAATGGTATTATAACGCATCCCGGGTACCAGCTAGTATAAAAATAAATGTGATAAAATTACGAGAATGATTTTTTTATTTTTTGTATGAATACCAAAATCCAAACCATGGATGGCCGAAAGCTTCATTTTGGGCTACTAAAAATCTTCAATTGGGCCACAGGTTGGGCATGCCCGATTAAATTGTGGGCTGGCTGATTACTGCATAAATACATTCAATTAATTCGGTCAACCATTTTTTTTATTTTATCCAAAAAAAATTCCCTCAAGGCCTACATCATCTCTGGAGATATTGCGTGTAGGGTCTTTTTAAGGTAAAGGAAGGAGTTGAATATCCTAAAATATCCTCTCTTCTATTAAGCGTTATCTAAAATTGCCTCCCCTCCATTAAACATCTCATCTCTTCTAAGTCTGAAGTCGACTCCAATCTTCCATATAATTCTGACATTTAAATAAAATTAATTAATATATAAATTCACCTTTCCTTTCTCTGTAATTTTAAATGATGGCGTAGAACACCCTTGGGTAAATATTCCGCTATTGAGTCCACGCTCAAAACACACTTTAAAAATTAAAATTAATTGTACTAGGTAGATAAGAATATTATTCGTGTAAGTAAACCAATTACAAATATCACCCAAATATAAAAAAAATGTAGGTACCTATATACAATGAAAAATATATAATATTATAATATATTTGTTTGGTACGAATTGTATTGCAGTTATACATTAAAAATTGATTTTTAAATACTGAAAGGCATCTAAAAGATGTAATGCGTGTTATAATAGACAGATACGGTACCAAAAGTCGTCGGTAAAGTTATATAATGACGTAAAATCCTAACCTCAAAATGACAACTGAAAAACTCCAAATTAATAATAATTTACTTAGACTTTTGAAGATGTTGTGTTTAATATATTGATTTACCTTAATCAGCGGGGAAATTCGGACGGGGGGGCCAAGAGGGAGTCCAGACATTTTGATATTTGTAGGTTTTGAAAATTACACGAAAAATTTATCTAAACTGCGGACAGTGCGGACACCCGACTAATGTTGGCAGCGGGAGGAAAATATTTATCTCAAATTATTTATATTTTAATTTTATCGAAGAGAAAATAATAATTTTGTTTTGATAAGTGCATAATTTTTTTACAAAACGCAACCTTCAATACGTTGACAATACTTATTATTTATTTATTAAAAGAAAATAACTTAGTTTACATCACTTTATTTATTGTACACTATCAACATGTTTCGTGAACCATGTTCACTTCTTCAGGAATAAAAGTATATCCTGAAGAAGTGAACATGGTTCACGAAACATGTTGATAGTGTACAATAAATAAAGTGATGTAAACTAAGTTATTTTCTTTTAATAAATAAATAATGACATCACAAAGTGACAACCTTTTAGAAGAAGTTTTCTTCGAAAAATTACTTATTATTTATTTGGACCACATGATGATGGGCTCCTGATAATTATTCTAATTTTTTTTTATAAAAGAAAGACAAACATTTCCGGGTTACGAATAACCCAACAATGTTTGAAAATCTCCTTCTACCACAACAGTAAGCCTAAAATGTTGCTTGTGTTGTGATGGAGGACTAAGCCAGCCGATTCAGATTCATCATCATCAGAATACAAAAAATCCCAAATGTCCATCGTGAATACAAATTAATAAAGTTAGATTTTCGTAATATTAGACAATCGGAAATCGAAGAGATAACCTACATTTTTTTTGACAGTACTGAAACTGAAAGTTTCTCAACACATGTAACTCAGTTTAAACAACCCTTTTTGGGTATTTAACTTTGACAGTTCGTTACGCATTTTACGACTTAAATTTTGTGGTGCAAGATTGAAGATACCAAGTCGACTTAAATCAAATAAAAAAAATTGATATTTTAAACCAAATTTAATTTTTGGTGCGAACCCTTAGTTGAAGAAACAAACTTATTTATTAAAAATCACAAAAAATAAGAGTAAACAAACATTCAGACGATTTTAAAATGGTGAGTTACATTGAAAACCCGAGTTAATTTTATTATTATAAGTTTAATGTCACCATATTGATTTTTGAAGTGAAAACTTTTTTAGCACCGTTGTGATTTGAAACGCGATCAAACGGAAACGAGTTACACCAAAAAGAGACAAACACATATCTATAGGATTTAGTCTGCGAGAGAATGGACAGCAATAAAATATTTATTTTATTCACGAGTTGGTACGAAATCCAAAAAATATATTTTTTTAAATCAATATCCAATCTTCTAAATAAAAAAGTTCTTCGTAGTCTCCCCACTCTTGTCTATTTTAGTTTCTAAAGGTTTCACTTCTACCGCACGTGAATTGCACACTCTGATTTTTTAAAACTTTTTGACCAAAATTATTTTCATTCGCAATTGCAAACTGGACGAAGCTTATAAATGTGGATGAAACAAGTTCACAAAAAAGATATATATTTTTGTGGTATTTGATGCTTTGTGCCTACCCCCATAGTTATTATTGTTGGGGTAAATGTTAAAATTCTTAAATGTGTTTCATAAAATGGCAACACTTGAACATCACAAAAATGACAAATTACATAACCTAAAAATTGAAGACATTTGTTTAGAAAAATAACATTGCACTAGTGATAAAAATGTCGAACAACCACCTATTCCTGAAGTCTGGCTTCGTGCGCGCCCCCCTGGAGAACGGGCTGGGGCGCCACGTCTGCCAGCTGCAAAGAGTGGTCATCAAATTCTGCAAAAACCATGGCTCCAGTCGAGGAGTGAGGTTAGCTATTTTTATTTATCGTGGATACTTTTAAAACTATCATTTATTGATAAATGGAAGGTCTGCGTAGCTCCCGCAAGCATTGTACTTTTATTTGTTAGTGCGACTCTCAACTGCCTGGAACTGTGTTTGTGTGCTCCCCACGGTTGTATTTGGCCCCCGCCTCTGGTCTGGAGCCTCAAAATACCTGAAAAAACCCTCAACTCTGCAGAAATGGGCGGTCCATTATTAAATTTTCCATAAGCCGCGACACTTGCACAGCTTATGAAAATTACACTTAATTTCAACAACTACTAGAAACAACTATTTACCTACACAAAATAGAGTATTAGGTTCTTAGTTCACGTAAACTAAGTAAATAATGCGTATTTAGATTGAAACGAAACTTCGCAAATATCAAATCCATACAAAAAAAAATGGCGACAAAGGAGATGTTTTGTATGGGAAATTTTTAACATTAATAATAATAATAATAAAATGATTAAAGTAGTTAAAATTTTTTCAGATGATATTAAAATGATTTTTGGTTTAGACAAATGTAGAACGATCCATATAGAGAAAGGTAAATTTGTAGATGGAGACAAGGGTATATTTAGAAACTTCAAAATTGAAAGTATGAAAGGGGATGAGGTTTATAAATATTTAGGATATCCGCAATCAAATAGATTAGATCATACTAGCATTAAAAATGATATTAGGATTAAATTTAAAACTAGGATCAGCACGGACGTATATAAGGGGGGGGGTCTTGGGGGTCCGGACCCCCCCCATTGCACTGATTTATATATATAATATTTAAAAATAAAGGCTGATTGATTAAGACTGACTATTTTTTTCACGAAAACATGACCTTATATATTTTTTTTTAATTTGCGGACCCCCCCCCTTATCAAAGCTATATATACGTCCGTGAGGATCAGAAAAATTTTAAAATGCAATCCATCTGCTAAAAATTTAGTAAAGGCAATAAATACTTGGGCAATACCTCTATTAGCTTACTCATTTGGCATAATTAAATGTTCTAATACAGATTTAGATAGCTTAGAACGATTAATTAGAACTACATTAACAAAGTTTAATTGCCATCATCCAAATTCAGCTATAGAACGAATTAATTTACCTAGAAATTTAGGAGGTAGAGGTATAGTCAAAATAACATCTTTAATACATAATCAGGTAGAAATGCTAAGAAATTTTTTCCATAGGAAAAAATAATTTGCAAGGCAGATAGAAATATTTCACCATTAAATTTATACGACGAGAATGCCAGCATTCTTATAAATACCAACCAGGAATTATTAGATTCCTGGTCAAATAAAATTCTTCATGCAAAACACTTCAACTATCTCAACCAAACATATGTTGACAAACTTTCGTCAAACAAATGGTTGAGTATTGGAGAGTTGAGCGCAGAAATAGAAGGCTTTACGATTGTCATTCAAGATAGAGTCATTAATACTAAAAATTATAGGAAGCATATCATCAAAGATACAAATCAAATTGATGATTTATGTAGAAAATGTTTTGCTTTTCCGGAAACTATAGAACATATTATATTGGGATGTTCTGTATTAGCGCCGTCCGAGTATACATTTAGGCACAATCAAGTTTTAAAAATAATTCACCAAAGTTTGGTAATTAAACATAACTTGATTGACTGCCGTAATGTACCATATTATGAATATGAACCAAATTCATTTTTAGAAAATGAATTTTATAAAATTTATTATGATAAAACTATTCTGACAGACAGAACAATTAGTCATAATAGACCCGATATAGTTTTACATGAAAAAATTAAAAAAATAACTTATATCATTGATGTCGCTATTCCAAATTCTTGTAATATTCAGAAAACTGTTTCTGAAAAAATAAGAAAATATACAGATTTAAGAAATGAGATTAAAAGAATTTGGCATTCTCAGACTATAAAAATATTACCATTTGTTATTTCGGCTACTGGCATTATACCTAGCTCTCTCATTCAAAATTTAGGCGTATTAGATTTGTCAAAGAATTTATATATAAAAATGCAAAAGGCAGTCATTTTAAATACATGTAGGATTACGAAAGATTTTTAAAATATTTATATTGAGGGATCAGTAGGATTTATCGGACCAGTTAGGAAGCCGAACCCTCTGATGTGAAAATATCTGGAGTCGGTGAAATATTTTCCCATTATGTTTCTGGTGGATTGACGTATTGTTCTTGTATTGTTTTGTATTTATAATACTTATATAGTGCACTTACATTGCGTGAATTTACTAGATAATCATTTGTGGAAAAGTGTGTGGAAGGGTTTTGATGGTACAGAGCAGGAACCCTTCACACAGAAGAAGAAGTAGTGCACAATTTAAAGACAATTACTCATACGAAGTGGTCGATCAATTCACCTACCTGGGCTCTAGTCTGACAGAGAATAATGAGGATCCAGCAGAAATCAGAAGGAGAATCACAGCAGCCAACAAAACATACTTCACTTTGCTGCCAGTGTTTAAGTCACGTAGTGTCCACAGAAAAACCAAAATAACCATATATAAGACCATTGTCAGAACTGTATTGGCATATGGATGTGAGGCGCTGACACTGACGGTAAAGATGGCTGAAATGCTGGATACTTTTGAAAGAAAAGTGCTGAGAAGAATATGTGGACCCATGAAAGAGGGTGAACAGTGGCGCATCCGGCACAATACAGAATTGTATGATATTTATAAGGCCCCTAGCATCTCAGCACATATGAGACTCCTCAGACTGAGATGGGCTGGGCATGTACAGAGAATGACGGATACACGCGTCCCAAAAAGAATTTTGACTGGACACCCAGGTGGAAAGAGAAAAGTGGGAAGACCCAGACTGAGGTGGGAAGACGAGGTAAGAGGCGATGCAGCACAGCTTCTCAAGGTACGAAATTGGAAGTCAGCCGCTGAGGACAGGAGGAGTTGGAGGCGACTGTTGCAGGAGGCCAAAGCTCGATATGGGCTGTAGCGCCATCGAAGAAGAAGAAGTGTGGAAGGGTTCAGTCTTTCATTTGGGAAAGATTTAACCCGGACATAAAATCTGGAGCACCGTATAAAATTGGACAATTTGTAGAGCGCCGAACATTGATTGAATAAAAAATGGATTGTAATGCGTATTTTACCATCAGTCCAAACATTATTAGGTGTTTCTTGGAGTATTAAAGTTGAAACGTGGTGTAATTTCCAAAATCTGTTCCTAATAAAAGTGTAGCGGCTAGTGGAACATTTAATGATCCTTTTATAGATTCTCCAATCTTAACAAACGGATTGCAATCGTTAGAGCACAGGCGTCGGGTGGGAATGCTATCCTTTTTCTACAGGTATTTCAATGGAAGATGCTCTAATGAACTAATTGATTCCTTCGGGAGAGTCGCACAGTCGGGAAATAGCCAAATGTGTGCCCAACATTTGGCATTTATTTCATGAAAACCAGCCGTATGACTACAACATGGGTCTCTGCAAGACCCAGGTTCACTCCTTCCTTTCCAAAAAAACACCCTCCACACAGCATTCCATGGAAGTCACCAAACTAATTTATGTTGTGCGTTTGATTCCCAGGGACTTTGTGGAGAATGACCTGATCAACTTTGCTCGAGAGCAGCCAGGAGTGGCCGTTTACCTTAAGCCAAGGAGACATCGCACTCCTGTCATAGTCGGAGAATACCGTAAGCATGCATCGCACCAATATGATTCCATGACAGTTGATTCCGCGACAGTTGCCCGCCCGGCATACTTATGTTCAATATGCAGTCGGTTTAGGGAAAATACAGTATACCTACTTACACGAAATATAACTAAGTGTCGCCGAAGGGATGTGCAGAGAGGATGTACCGCCGAATAACAAAAGTATAAAACATATTTTCTTTCAAACTCATCAAAGATAAAACTATTTGTCTATACACTGTGTATACCAGCGAATAAGTACTAAAAATCGACACTGTGAATAAATTTGTTTGATATCCATACCAACTTATTATTGAGAATATTTTTGGGGATTTTATGTTTGAAATTGGTAAATAATGTACAAAAAATTATAATTTTGTAGTAATGGCAGGATGTTTTGAGTAGTTCACAAATCAACACCAGTTGGCGCTACTATAAATGTAGAACTAAATACGAAAAGAGACCTGTCAAAACTTTATTTTGTCAATTTTTGTCTGTTTTCTGTAGGTTCGAAACAATTATTTTTGTGAATTCTGACATTCATAACGATGCACGAAACAATTTTCTTCATTAATAGACACAACTAAAGCCACCAAAAATATTCCTTCATCATATTGTATCCTTTCCTGTGAACTGCTGCATTCATTGTCATTCCTTCCTGCCCATTGTAAACATGAAGAAAGTATTGGTTTATGTTTATATGAACTATATCTATTTGTAGCAATACAGGCCAATCCTGTATGCTGTAAAATGATTCATCTGGGGGGCAACATATACCCACTATCTCACTTTCATACTCAAAATCATTTATTTCCATAAAGTTATTATTTCGGTCATAGGCAGCCAATCTGGAATTAATAATTATGATTATTGGGTACATTATAAACAAGCAACGTTAGCTAAAGTACCTATAATTATTATAAATACGTCACAAAATGTGTTTTAGAAGTACAAGAATGAGGTTATGTTCCAACCACTTAGCTTACTCTCGATTAGAACTTCTTTCTTGCCAACACATTTTGCCTTTCTATTATTTAATTCATTTTTTAACTACTTCACAGTCCAGCTACCGTATTTATCCACCATTTTTTAATATTTCTACCAAAATGCACACGCAAGCCAGATATAAAGCAATATCAACTATCAATGACAGGTCTACAACTACACCAGCACCGCCAAGCGGGAGAAGTTAGCACAGCATTCTGCCATTATAATTTCAGGGGGCCAACTTTTAGGGGATCACCGGGTATAATTTACTATAATATAATTTAAGTATGTACTTCCTGTAGCAAGGTGACACAACAGCGTTACCGTCTGAATATTTGAGTTATTTATATGTTGCTCTGTGCAAAAGTTTTGATAATACAACTGTTTCATCAATTAAGAAAAAAACTTTACTACATTCTTACATTTTTTTAGTGGCCGAATTGATAAGGCATTCGTCCCGGTAAGACGAGAGATCCTTGGGTCAAGTCCCAGTTGCGACCATTATTTTTGGTTCATGTCTTGTTCTTTTTCATATTTTCAAAATTCAAAAGGCGGGGGGGGGGGGGGGTGCTCATGTAATTAATGTATGCCCCCTAATAGTATTATCCTCTTCAATGATATGGGTCGTGCAGTTGATAAGTCAGACATCTCCAAAAATCTAAATTTGAGTTGAGTATGCATTTATTTATATGTAAAAGTATACTTTCCATCTGGTACAATACTCAGATAACTCATAAACGTCACCAAATATTTACATAGTATAAAGCAAAGTCACAACTTACTCCCGCTGTCTGTATGCTTAGATCTTTTAAACTAAGTGGCGGATTTTCATGCGGTTTTCACCAATAGATAGTGATTCATGAGGAAGGTTTAGATTTAGAAAATTTGTCAAGGTTTTGTTGAAATGTATAATATATGCGGGCAGCGGGCGATGTGGATTTGATATGTGTACAAATTAACAAATGGCGTTGGTTATAAAGGTTGGGTAATGGCATTGTTAGTAGATGGCGTTGTGTTTCATTAGCCACAGCGACGTGTGGCCAGGTCTGCTAGTTTTCTTATAAAAAGAGAGTTGTTATAAAAATTGTTTGTCTTATTAATTCATTTTGCTTTTTCTGCAGTAAACGGAGAACGGCAATGGTTCTCATTGCACAACAAAGACCGCACCGAAGTAAACGGCTGGCTCGCCAATCTGCTGGGGGCCCAGGGCTCCAGCGGCCTGCGTTACCGCAAGCTGGGGAGCACCTTGCACCCCTCCGTGCAGGGCCCCTGGCTACCCCGGCACAGCCTATCGGAGGGAGTGCAGCTGGACAGGTTTGCTCCCAGTCCCGCTGGAGACAAACTTCTGGCTATGGCCAAAGAACAGGGGATTCTACTCAAGGAATAGAATACTTATAGTTTTATCATGTTTTATGTACAGTGAAACCCTTTTTAAGGGGGGGGGGTAAGGTTTTAAAGGCGAAAAAAGGCACATTTTCATAATTTTTTTGGAGATGTGAATAATGTTGGTTTATTTATTTCATATACATGATATAGTTTATAGTATTACATCTGAAGTATCTTTGAAAATTTTTTTATTAAAAATATAAATAACTAAGTCCATGAGAGCGAATCTCCGGAGGCGCCTCGAAAAAATTTTGTTTTCAGTGAACATCATTAGGTACTCGTTACCGGATCATTTGAAACAAAAAAGTCGAAATGTGTTTAAGGCGATATGTTTTCCCGGGTAATCAGGAAGAGTTTTTTTTTTTGGCAGCCTGTTGAAGTAAAAAATGCGATTTTTGCTAATAAATGTGAATTAGTTATTACATAAACAAAAATTTTAACAAAACAAAAAACGACTTCAAAAAATGCGCTAAAAAGTAAAAAAATTATTTCGTACAATTGTTATTTTTGGAGTCGGTTCCGTTGAGACTAGATTATCATTTCGATCCCTTTTTCTTATAATTTAAAGCAAAAATAAATAAAGTAGCTCACACCCTTACTGGATATTTGATATAACTTTTGATTACAAAAATAAATTTTAAGTTTGGTTTGGTATTTTGATCTCAAATCCAAATCTACGATTTGTATGAAACGCGCGGAAATGGGCCGCGCATACATTCCCCCTAAGAAGTTTGGTTTTTTCGGTCACTCTGCCCAAAATTGTCCCATTTTTTCTCACATATAAGATTTCCCTGCTTAAGAAGTTTGTTTTTCCGGTCCCTTGGAAAACTTCTTAAGAGTGTTTCCTGTAATACTATTACGATGTAGAATTAGAAAACTGTATTTAGTTTAAGTGAAGATGAAATTTTTTGTAATAAATGTTTGTTATTGTTACCAAGTTCTTTTCTTTCGAAGTTTTAACCCCTCTGGGCCTATGTCATCTTAGGGGATGCTGTGTGGAGGATCTTTTTAAGGAAGGGAAGGAAAAAGGAATGAGGGGTGGGTAGGAATCTGGGAGTTAGTGGGTCCAAGAGTGACGGATGCACAAATCCATCCCTTCAACTCTCTCGATCCGGCCCGCCAGCCAGCAGGTGGGCAAACACATCCGCCGCCAAGACCTGGAAAAACCCCACCCCACAAAACGTAGCGAACCACTTGGAGAGACCTATGGCATAGGTGTTGGTTATGCAATAATTGGTTCCCAGTGCGGCGGTACCCA
This sequence comes from Limnephilus lunatus, assembly GCA_917563855.2. Taxonomy (NCBI): domain Eukaryota; kingdom Metazoa; phylum Arthropoda; class Insecta; order Trichoptera; family Limnephilidae; genus Limnephilus; species Limnephilus lunatus. Next base: position 22,468,069 of record OU830595.1, on the reverse strand, counting down.
TACCCGCCTCCCAAATAGAAAAATTTGACTATTATGTCAGAAGGTCAATATATTTCCGCTTTGCAATAAAATCTAAATAAATTAGTTTATCGCGAACGGACTCGGTGGAGCACTTTAATTTATAATATGTAGAGATTAATAAGCAGATTTAAAACACATAAACATTCGTTCTCTGAGTGGCGTTGCAACACATGCCGGGGACTCGCTATAGTAAATCAATAAAACACAAATTCAAGGTTTTATTAAGTGTTTATTGAAAAAAAAGGGTTTTAAAAAAAATAATCAATTCTCATTACAATTTAGTGCAAACTTCATACAAATCCTTACATTATTTACAAAATGATCAGCCGAGATAACGGACGTGATCTCCTGTCAGATTTGTGTGATTTATTTGCTTTTTCTATGTACAAAGTACATTAAATGAATAAATAATCATACTTGCAGGCATTCTTGCTTAAAACAATCTAAACGAAAATAAGTGACAGTAAACATGTAAAAATCACACAAATCTGACAGGAGATCACGTCCGTTATTCGATAACGATCCCACAAAAGATATAGAATCGCTCGGCAGGTGACTTTTATACTAGAATAATAAATAAGCACTTCTTCGAGGAACCAGAAACTATAAATATAAATTAAGATACTTATTATAGTCCATTTTAATAGTAGCAATCATACAATAACAAAAGAAATGGAGACATGACATGTTTACAAGCAGAATGTTGTCGCGCCATAACCAAACTCACAGACTATCAAAGTGACTATGCAGTGAAAGTCATTCATTTGGCCTGTAGGTAGAAATAAAGGTGGGGCGCCCATTTACAGTAATATGAGTAAATGATGTTGATGAATTCCACGACAATTGATTTCCTACAGTTTGTTCCCTATATAATATACAGTCGGTTTAGGGAAAAATATGGTCTATCTACTTACACAAAATATAACTAAGTTACCCCGTAGGGATCTGTGGAGAGTATGTACAGCTGAATTACCAAAATATAAAACATATTTTCATTCAAATACATCAAGGATTAAACTATTTGTCTTTATACTGTATATACCAGCGTACAAGTACGAAAAATCGACACTGTGTATAAATTCGTTTGATATTCAAACCAACTTTTTATTAAGGGTATTTTTGAAGTCGATTTTAAGTTCAAAATTGGTAAATAATGCATAATTTCGGTGTAAAAATGTCAGGAGATCAACTGTTGGATCACTTATTTTTACAAATTGTGTATGAATTTAACCCTAGAAATAAAATCATATTTTTATATATGGTAGATAATCATACGTAAAATTGACGCATGAGTTTTAACCACTCCGATACGTAAGCGGATACACACAATAATAAAACGATAGCAGTCAAGTACAATAAGCGTGTTTTCACGTCAACGCGTGTGTTTCCACAGAAATCGTTATACCTCCGTTATTGTTCTAGTGACATCCTTAAAACAAAAAGTAGAAGGTCGATAATAAATCAACACATCCCTATAGTGGTCCGTAGAAATACTTAAAAAGACCTATTCTGTCATGCATACATGCCTACCCGCCGTTAGACATTGTTATTTTTTATTGAATATTCTTGTATGAAATAATAAAAAAGTGAGGTGACTAAATTGTTTATTTTACATTTATACTTTAAACGATAGAATAAGTAATGTTTTTACATAATCCGTGATTTTAGTACTGTTTTTACATAAAACATCACGTGAGTCATTTTTACATTTTTTTTATGTTTGCATTCTAAATTTCAATATTTACAAATGTTAATATTTATTTGTAATATAACAATTTGAAAGCTTATTTCATAACCTTTAAAAACAGTTTTTAGTATTCGGCCATGTTCAGTAGTATTTCATTTATAGAGCTTTAATTGTGAAGCGGAAATAACACAAAGTTTTTGTGAAAAACGTGCATATTCGCAATAGATCGGAGCGGTTAATATTTCCTGGTCGAAATGTATTTTTTGACAGTCAAAACATATAATAAAGTGTGCTAAATGTGTGTACCGCTATAACTTGGAAACGAGTCCTGGTATGATCATGGGAGTCATATGGTGTGGCAGCCCTCTGTCCCCATCATTAAATAGTTCCTGATCTATGGCCACTCAGCAGTACTTATTTATCCATAAAAAGTTGCTTTATTAGTACCATCAAACTTAACAATCAAAATCACAACACCCAAACCCAAAAACCCAGAATGAAATCAATAACTTTATAATATCAGTTCGATAGGCGTAACTGCCGATGATTTTATACCATTTTCCTAGGCACGGTAACACTGTTGATAGCCAGACTAATATTGACACGGAATAAATAAGAAATCAATATACGAAGGCAACACTGGCGGGTATGTGAATCTCAACATGTATGTGAATTTCTATGCATATATGTACCTACATATCTGAATCTCAACGCGTATCTGTGTTTCAATACATATCTTTATCTGTGTTTCAATACATATCTGAATCTCAACGCGTATCTGTGTTTCAATACATATCTTTATCTGTGTTTCAATACATATCTGAATCTCAACACGTATCTGTGTCTTTATTTCTATACACATCTGAACCTCAGCATTGATTTACATTTGTAAATGTCAAAACTACTCTGTCAAATAAAAATACTAATAAATTGACAATTTCAAATTGAAATACCAAATTTAATACACATTGCCGCTTCGCATGTACTTTTTGAGACTAAACTGGAGTTAATTAGTTAATGAGGTTTTTGTCATATTTTCAATCAAGTGAATCAGATACTTGAGTCTGGCCACGTCAAGAGTCAGAATAATAAAGAAGAGTATGTATGAGTGTGAATGAGGCAAGGAGTGTGTGCCGAGACCGATCTGTTTGGCGGTCCGTCCTACCAGCCTACCCCTGTGGAGAAACATCATGATGGTTAGTTAGTTATTCCTATTTCAATCACTTTCTCTAAGATTGAACGGAATAAACTGATTGCATCTTAGACGAATTATTTATTAAAGTCCATGGATCTCTTATATGATTTCTTTCAATTCTAAGAGCTTTATTAGTTCACTTCCATTCATTGATAAGCCAGTTATTTTGCTTAACAAATGACATTATTCATTTTTTTTGTATATTGACAGCTTATTCGACACTCAACAGGCCGGGCTAAAATTTGTCAATCGTCGGTCGAAATATCTCTTATCAATGCTGACCGTGCTCGCAAATATTGATACTCTGGTGAACAAGAATGAACGTAGTGTCACCCCAATTAGTAATCCTCAAACTAGATTTTGGGGAATCCCCGACCGACCGAGCCATAGAGCTACGAACATATAAATAACAAATAATGTTTATATGTAAAATATTTTTGTGGCAATATTTTACTATGTAATTTTTTTTCCAGTCGGGTAAATAAACCAAAGAATAGATAGATACATACAACATATGAAATTTTAATAAAACAAAATGATTTTTTTTGTAATTTTAGCGCTTCTTTCTTTATTCTTCAATCTCGGGTGATATTTATATCTGGCAGCCGCTCTAACAACTGAGCCACAGCGCCACAAACATAATAATTAACACACTATTTACATAATATTTTAACCCGAGTGGTAACATTGAGAATTTCGCAGGTTTAAAAGGAGTGTCCTTGTAGCTCAGTTGGTAAAACAACTGGAAAATTAATAATAATATACATGCACAGTCACATCAAGTTATTGTGATTAACATTATTAAATACATACATTATGCGCATTCTTTACTTTGCACAAATGTATATTATAATACATTTTTTAAAATTTAAAATCTTCATGTGAGTGTCATTGTGTTTGTATTGAAGTGACAACTGTTTCGCCTTCTGGAGGCATTGTAGACGACGGCGGACATGTCTGATAATATAACCAAAATAGTATGTGTTTATATTTTAATATAAGTCTTGTAATACATATGTGAATCTCAACACATATGTGTATTTCAATGTGTACAAAATATCTGCATCTAATCTCAACACATATCTGTGTCTGCATTTCAATACACATCCTCAACACATGTATGTGTCTGTATTTCAATACCTATCTGAATCTTAACACATATATGTGTCTGTATATTTACAAATCTGAATCTCAGCATGTATATGTGTCTGTATTTCATTTACATATCTGAATCTCAGCGTGTATATGTGTCTGTATTTCAATGCATATCAGAATCTCAACACGTCTTTCAATACATATCTGAATCTCGACACATTGTGTCTGAATTTCAACACATACCAGAATCTCAAAACATATTTCAATGCATATCTGAATCTCAACATGTATCTTTGTCTATATTTCATTACTTATCTGAATCTCAGCTTGTAAATGTGTATGTATTTCAATACATATCAGAATCTCAACAAGTATCTGTGTGTGTATTTCAATACATATTGAACATCAAAACTTAGCTGTATCTGTATTTCAATACATATAAAATCTCAACACGCACCTATTTTGCATTCGAATACACAACTGTATCTCAACATGTCTATCTTTATTTCAATACATACATATTTATCACAACGTAAATCTGTATTGAAATAAATACTATTTGCATCTCAACACTTATCTATAACTTAACGCATATATCGGTTAATAGCAGCTTAAACACAGTTTTACAATGCCGGCCGAAAGACGAAAGAGCTGTCACATTTTTAAAAAAAAAAAATACATTCACAAATCTGCTATTGTTTTTGCTGTAAATTCACTACAATATAAAACTGTACAATAATGCATTTGAAAAATTATGCAATTAGAAATCAATAACAGTTATTATTACATGGATTGGGTCATATCCACCGAAGAAATAAACCTAAAGACGTGAATTGCCTGTGATAGAAGTAAGACCAAATTTAAAATTTGATCTCAAACAAATAATCGATTGTCCTCTGGGTCCTACGAGTCGGAAATTAATATTAATCTATAGATTGCACATCTAGGAATTATTTGTTCGGTGGTTATACACATTTTCATGACAAAACAGTATTAATAAAATTGATATTTTAAATTACTATGGCTAACTTTAAAATATGTCGTTTGTTATTAAATAGGGTAAACTAGACAATTATTACCCGCAACTGGTTCCATGACAGTTGATCCTCTGACAGTTGCCCCCCCCCCGGCATACTTATATACATATATATATAATATGCAGTCGGTTTAAGGAAAATTCGCTATATCTACTTACATGAAATATAACTAAGTGTCCAGAATGGGTGTGCAGAAAATATTTACCGCCGAATAACAAAAGTATAAAACATATTTTCATTCAAATGCATCAAGGATAAATCTACTTGTCTATATACTGTATATACCAGCGTATAAATACAAAAAATCGAGACTGTATATAAATTATTTTGATATCCATACCAACTTATTATTAACCTTTTAAATGCCAGTAGGTAGAAATGTAGCTGTGCACAGCAGGCCGTGAACTTTTAATCAAAATAAATCATTTTTAAATCTTATTTAAAAAAAAATAAAAAAAATCAAAATAAAAAAATCAAAAAAAAAAAAAATTAAAATCATCCCAATAGATGTCTCTGTGTGTTCCATATTTTAAATTAATAAAAAATGGGACACATGTATGATACAGAGGCTCAAAAAGAGCGAGAATACTCGCTATTTTTCTATGGCCGGCCTGCTGGGCACGGCCAAGAATGCGAGATATCTCGCTCTTGGCACAGAAACGGTTAAAGGTATTTTTGAATTCGATTTTAGTTTTGAAATTGGTAAATAATGCATAACAAAATTATACTTCTGGGAGGCAAACTGGATCTAGTGACTGCCCGCTCCCACTTTGATTGTCAGCGTAATGTTGTTGAAAAGTGAAATAAAAATTAAGTTTATTCAATTGCGCAAGTATTTCTTTACTTTATTTTAATATTTCATGTATTATTGATACTAAAATAAAATAAATTATAACAATAATTGGATAATTTATATAGCGCCATTGTTGGGTAAAATCACCTCAAGGGTGCTATAAGAGTGTTTTTTTACATTGGCTTCACACAGGAGACCCTCAGGGCCTATTTCATCTTTGGGGGTGCTGTGTGGTGGAAAAGAGAGAAAGTTCTGGGAAGGAGAGAGTTTGATATGATCCCACCTGGAGCCAGTGAGACTGTGGCATCCCCAATTGGGATATGTTGTAAGGCTGAAGGTAATCGGGAGGGGAAGGAGATGGGGAAGAGGAAGAACCTGGCTATACAGATCTGGTCACCAAACACGGCTAAAGCCATTTCAAGCAATGTTTCAATTCTGAATGGTGGTCTTCTTGCACCAGGGCAATACTGAGAGTATTTTTTACTCTGGAAAGTGCCGCAAATATGCTACATATTATTTTAAATGAATTAATTGTGAATTAACACAAAATTAAAATTTATTTGCGCACGCTGGGATTCGATTCCGCGACCTTCGGATTGCGAGTCAAGAGCCTTACCTCTCAACTACGGAGGCCGTCAAGGTATGAAGGGTTGGTTTTGAATCTGGAGGTCAAGGTGTCCAGGAGTGAAGGACGTATGAATCCATCCCTCCCACTGCGGTGCAAGGCAATTGGGGCGAGAGAGTTTGGCTGGAGAGTTCAAAAGCTCTCCCTCAACCTGTCTCTCCCGATCCGGCCCGCCACGCAGAAGGTGGGCAAACGCATACGCTGCCAAGACCTAGACAAAACATAGCGAACCACTTGGGGTGACCTATCCAGGGTTGTTGGTTATCCAATAATCGATTTTTATCGAATCACTAAAGTGGGCAATTACTTTGAGCAAGTAGGCAACCACTGTACATTTAGCTAAATTTTGTGGTCATTAAAAAAAATGTAATTTAGTATGGTGTAATTAATATAATCGGTGAAACGCTTTGGTTTATTATTAATTAAATATTAACAATAGAAGTCAAAACTTCCTTAAATTTTTAAAGACAAAGCTGTTAAAAAAATTGCGATAAACGTGGACTGGTATTTCAAATTTTCACACATATGCGTCATGTATAGATGACGTTCATCTTTTAGGCACGTGATCGGTTGGCATGTATACATGACGCTCGTCTAAAAAATGTCCTAAGCGGGCAACATTACCTATTTTACCCCTATTTCTAACATACGACACGTTATAAGACAATGTACATATACAAATACACACAGGATATTTGTGTTTGAAAAAAAAATTATGTATTACTATTTCTACTATTGTTTGTCGGGAATGTTATTTGAAGAAAAGATAATAGGGTATGAGAAACAGAAAGGAAGATTTTGAGAGCTCCGCATTTCAAATCTAGTCGGTGAAAACGGCTAAAGCCATTTCAGGCGAAGTTTGAATGAATGCTAGGGAACGGATTTTAAAGTAAATGCATATTTTGATGTATGTACAGTAGAGTGTGTATGAATTCGAATGAAACAAGGAGAGACCATCAAGACGGATGTGTGGGGCGGTTTGTCCTCTCTGCATACCCCTGCGGAGAACTGGCGTTGAGGATGAAGGAAATTTGGAGCAGAAGGAGATGCATAAGAGGAAGTGGAGAGGAGAAGGAGATGGGGAAGTGGAAGGACGGAAAGAAAACATGAGTTTGGTACAGGTCAATTTATCAGTCACGGCCCGCTTGTCCGATAAACGCCGGCATGTTTAGGAGAGTGTCCCACGCGAGAAAGAGACAAAATTTTACAACTAAATAACGCACTCTGCCTAAACAATGTTTGGTCACTTAGAAACGCTTGATTGTTTGTTGTTTTCTGTCATGTTTTACAAAATACAAAAACTCGCATGTTATCTGTACAGAGCCACGAATAAACAAAATTGACCTGTATTATTTCCACTGAACCGATATAAGTCGATCGCCGACGTGCTCAAACTAAGCTCAAATTTCCCTCACTTCCGGCAAATATTTAACCCCTCAGGCTAATTTGTTCGCTTTACAGAACAACTCATATAGGTCTCATAAAAAATCGTTGTGTCTCCCTTACTACAGTTATAAATATGATATAAATGCTGTTAGAAAGAGAGAAAACACCACGCTTTATATTCAAATCTAAAAGTTAACCACAAAAATAATTCAAATTTACACCTTTATAAAATGAATTATCCTACTTTGGGAATTTTTAATTAATTATTTTTATATGAAATGACAAAAAAATGAGATAATGTTTATAATACATTTGCATTATAAAATATGTGTTTTTTTTTTTTTTATTTTGATTATCAGTAATTTTAGTAAAAAAAAAATGTTAAGTGAGCCATTTAAAAAAATTTTATATTACAATTTATTTCGAATTATAAAATTTAAGTGTATTTATCAACACCTTTAAAAAATAATTTTTTAGTTTTTGTATTTATTTGGATTTTATCACAAAGTGGAAATATTTTGATCTTCCGACAAAATAGGCACATGGCCTGAGGGGTAAAAATATTTAAGTTATTTATTAAATAAATAATTATTATGTTTTAAATTATTGCAAATTTGGGATATCAGTTGTATTTAAAATCAGTGTAGTTCTCATTCGAAGGGGTTTTCTATTTATGTCTGTTTGTGAGTTAGTAAAGTGATAGTCCCTCTGTGCAGGCAGTCTTGGAAATGTCAACTATAGTCCAGGGTCCAGGGTCCAGGGGAGCTTATTCTCCCTTCAATCTGCGGCTAAACTCTTCTTGTTGTAGTTCTTTCCACTCTTTTTTGGCCTTCATGCGTTTCAGTTGACCATCCCTGAAAATACAAAAAATAAAACAAATAAAATTATTATAACCATTTGAGTGCTTTTTGCCACAATATGGCACTATTTAAAATACCTCAGATTGTTTTGCTGCCAATTTTGGCAAATTTTCCCTCATTTGTAAGTAATTAAGTAGAAGTTTGCGATTCACGTTCAATGAACTCAAATTTGTTTCAAATTGGAACTGATCGTGTGAAGAAAAATTAAGGCAAGCGAAAGTAATTACTAATTGTCTGTGCGTTAATTATTCCTGCGTGAAATTATTCACGTTTAATGAACTCAAATTTCATTTATTTCAAAATTGAAACTGATTGCATTTAGAATAATTAATACAAGCGATAGAGTATTTAACTGGTTGTCTGTGTGTTAGTTATTCTTGCGTGAAATTGTTCACATTCAATGTACTCAAATTTCATTTGTTTAAAAATTGGAACTGATTGTGTGAAGAATAATTAAGACGAGAAATAACTGGTTGTTTGTGCGTTAGTTATTCCTGCGTGAAATTATTCACGTTCAATGAACTGAAATTTCAATTGTTTCAAAATTGGAACTAACTCTCTGTTGTCTATATTATTTTTGTCCCATTTTACTATTTTTGAACAATAATTTATTATCTTTACAGGATGTCTGTATTATTTTTGTCCCATTTTTTTGTTAGGTTAAGCTTTAGTAGATATTTTGTTGGGGGATGTTTTGTCTGTATGATATTTTGTTGGGGGATGTTTTGTTAACAGGATATTTTGTTGGGGGATGTTTGGTCTGTAGGATATTTTGTTGGGGGATGTTTTGTCCGCAGGATATTTTGTTGGGGGATGTTTTGTCCACAGGATATTTTGTTGAGGGATGTTTTGTCCGCAGGATATTTTGTTGGGAAATGTTTGGTCTGTAGGATATTTTGTTGGGGGATGTTTTGTCTGTAGGATATATTGTTGGGGGATGTTTTGTCTGTAGGATATTTTGTTGGGGGATGTTTTGTCTGTAGGATATTTTGTTGGGGGATGTTTTGTCCACAGGATATTTTGTTGGGGGATGTTTTGTCTGTAGGATATTTTGTTGGGGGATGTTTTGTCCGCAGGATATTTCGTTGGGGGATGTTTTGTTCGTTGGATATTTTGTTGGGGGATGTTTTGTCTGTAGGATATTTTGTTGGGGGATGTTTTATCCGATATTTTGTAGGATATTTTGCTAGCTAGTATTAAATATTAAATAAAAAAAAAACTAAAAAAAAAATACAATATATACTACTAATTTAAAAGATTTTGTTTTTCTACCAAGTCTATGAAGATATTTTTGGACTACTCACCAGACTAGATCCACGAGACCGCCCTGCCTCGCTATAACCGCCTTCACCCTGTTAGCGAACTCGATAGCCGACTCGTTACCGCGCCGCTGCATGGGGGGCAGATACCACACGTCGCACACGATCGCCCACGAGGTCATCATCATGTACAGGTACTGCATCATAGAGTAGCGTGAGGAATTCCAAAACGCATCGCCAAACTTTGGGTCGTATCTGCAATAATTATTATAACATATTCGTTAAAAGCCTTAACTTTGTGGTTCGCCATAATCTTAATATATAAAATAAAGTCGAGTTAGTTACACCATTTATAACTCAAGAACGGCTGGATTGATTTTTATGATCTTTGATTTGTTGGATTTGTCTCCGCCCCAAATAGCAGAAACTATTAACGAGTCCTGTGCTGTTGGTCGGAAAAATTCACAAAAAAAAAATATATGAAGAAAATTCTTTTCCTTATCATTTTGTATGGAACGAATTCTCTTCTTTTGAAAGAGCTGCAGGAATATTGTGATAAGTATAATATTGAATAGTGAGTGAATTTTAAAATTCAAAAACTTCAAATGTCCATGCGCTGATTGTTTTGATTTTGTTCTTAAACATGTAATGCTGCCCCTCTTTCTTACACACTAAATGTCAACAGTCGAAAATGAGACCAACGGTGAACGTATGTCTGCAACCCTCCAAAGGAATAATACAATAATTATAATAAATATCCCTCAAACGTATAAAGAAAATGAAACGCAATTCCCGTAAGTAGGTGGAAAAGTAAGAAAATCGCAAAAAATATAAATCCGTACACAATGCCATTTTTGATACCGACAAAAACAAAACACGGACAGTTGCGCATCGATAATTGCTTCATTGTGTAATTTTTAACTTAATAAAAGAACTGAATTTCATTCTGCTAATAAGTTAACACAACAGTTATTGATTCTGAGGCGATACGAAGTTCATCGGGTCAGCTAGTTTACAATAAAAACATAAATTTGTTAGAACACTTTTATTTTATTTTATTCAAATTCTACCGTTTTCGGAAGCACCCTTCCTTCGTTTCGAGAATATTAGTGAACTAACCTACGATACAGAATATTGCAAAAACCTGCAGAGCGGGTTTTAAACTGCTAGATTTTTACTATTGTAAAAAAAAATGGGTATAAGAAAAATAGTACTTACTTTATGGCGACGGGGTAGATGGTTCCCCCTACTTCGAAACTGCCTTTCTTAAACTGCATGACGGAGGTGTTGTTGATGCAGGTACCCTCGGGGAAGATGAGGATGGGCGGGTTGTTCGGATCTCCCACGTGCTCACGCAGTCTGCAAATTTAGATCTTATTTATACCGCGCAACTTTTTTCTACCGCTCAATCGCTATCTACGTCTGTTTCGTAACGCTTAATTGGATCTCGATGGGTTTGTTCTGTTTCACATCGACAAAAGGCCATAATTCAAACATATTGGTGAATTCGCACTCGGATGCCTACCCTGGATGATATCGGTCCTCTAACAGACGTTGTCAAGGCGACGAGTGGTGTGACGAGAAGTGTATTCAGTCTTCTTATCGTCAAGCTTATGTCAATATCGTTTTTATCGAGACATGCTAACAGACTCACAAAGTAAAATTACCGCCGGTAATTCATCTATCGTTATATAACTTGACTTGCAACTGCCTGTGGTAATCCAGGCAATAGCCAATCGACCACGAAGGATCTCCAAACCGGGCAAGATCGCCAAACTAACTATCGTAAGTACCCTTGTGAATTACCTTTGCTATTTGTCTCAGTAAACACAACATATCGAGATCCACAGGCATAGCTCGTATAGAGTGAATATTCAGCTTCACTCTAACCCATATAAGGTTGTGCCATCAGCGGGCTAACCAAACAACGTCATCCATGTTTAATCCGTAAAGTCTATTTATTCTGTTTTCAGAACAACTCACATAGGTCCCATAGAAATCATTTTATCTCCCTTACTATCATAGTGAGAAATATGAAATACACAGTGTTAGAAAGAAAAAATACCACGCTTTATATTCAAATACAAAAACTAACCACAGAGGAAGTAAAAAGTACACCTTTATGAAACCAAAGTTTCGAATCGCAATTTGAAATAAATTTATGAACTTTTGGTAATTTTTTCTCGGAACAACAAAGAAAAGAAGTGGTGAAAATAATGTTTATAATAGTTTTTAATTTTCGGATAAGTTCAAAAATATTCCATTTATTTGAATTTTATTGCAAAGCGAAAATATTTTGACCTTCTGACAAAACATGGTCGAGACCATAGACATACAAATAACTAGACGAGAACTTACAGATGAGGGGTAAAAACCAACTATGGCGGGGCGAAGAGAGGAAAGAGACTTGTGATTCGCCAATAAATCAATCTAACAGTATATAGGCACATCGCACTATAATATCACTATTTAGTTCTTGATAGTAAAATCTGCTTTTGAATGAATAGACCTTTTTATATGGGAGCGCAAATTGCATGCCACGGTATGAACAGATGTGTAAAATCCAAATTCGCAAAGTAAGGTTCAGAGTATTTTCATAGTGGAATATTTTGTTGCCGTAGACACTTTTACAAATGTTTCATGATTTACTTAACCCAGTAAACAGCGGCTTTGTGTTTCGCGTCGCTATGTATCTCGATGTCTAAGTATGTGTTTCATAGACAAACAGCGTCCGTGCGTAAAATGTACGATGAGAGCACGACACTGGTCCGGACACGCCCAGCCGGTTCCGAAAAATGGTTCCAATGGGAGGGGGAAATAACACGTTTTTTAACACGTAAGGGCATGTCCATATATTTTGTACGTCCGTGGTCGAGACCGTTTTAAATAATTAAGCAGTTTTATTGTACATTTACAAGTCTTATTCTAGGTTTACCTGTTAGTGACGGCGTTCCTGTCTTTGACCTCGGAGCGCTCAAACCAAATGTGCGGCGATGCCCTCGCCAGCGCCCTCTGCAGAAGGCCTAGGAACCCTCCGTGACGCTGACCAATCTGCGCACATAAGTATGTCATCTTAACACATGTTATAAGCCATCATTTAAGAATTGTTTAAAGACACGACTAAACTCTCTTAAAAGTGATTGCAAATTTTACTGACGTTATTATTAAGCATTAAAAATATATTAATACGGCATAACTGCCCGGGGACAGTGGGACTGTGGCATTTTCTAAAATTGTAGCTGCTCTCAGTATCGCGCTGGTGAAAGTCCGCCATTCGGAATTGAAATGGGTTTAGCTGCGTTTGGTGATCAGATCTGAATAGCAAGGCACTTCCCAACCTTGCTCTTCCCATCCCACTCATTTTAGCCTTGCCACATTTTCAACCGCAGTGAGGAAAGTGGATAAATAATTGACTGTTACAGTATGTATTATCTTATCACTAAACATAGCTAAAATCATTCCAAGCAATGTTTCAAATCAAAATTTTGCTCTCTCTCTCTCTCTCTGGAGGATGACCAGATTTGAATCGATTTGAATATATATAATAGTTCCTTAGAGCATCTTCCATTTTAATACCGGTAGAGCAAAGACAGCTTACCTACCTACGTTTGTGTTCTAAAGATTGCTATCCGCTTGTTAAGAGAGGTGAATCTATCAAAAGGACCGCCAATTTCTGAACAGAGTTAAAATTTTTTTGAGGAGTTTTTGGGCTCCAGACCAGAGGTGACTGCCAAATTCAACCGTGGGGCGTACTTGCGATTTGCACATGGTCAGCAGTTGTGTACTATTAAAGTATCTGCGGGCCCTGCACAGTACGCCCAGTTTTTGGGAGGTTAACTTTACTATGGCTGCGATGGAGCCCCTGTACCTAGGCTGGTTACTAGATTTACACCAAGCATATCAATGGAAGGCCTGTCGGAAATATTTCTTCTGTTGAAGGAGACCTAATGCTTTACCAACCATCATCTTTCCCATTTCTTCATCATCCTCACTTCCAGGGCAATACTGAGAGCATACACAACTTAAGATATGACTCTGTCATAAGTCATAACAAAATTAAATTAAGAAAAAAAAAAAAAAAGAACAAGCAAAAGTATTGGGAATCGAACTTTAAATCGTGAGCTGATTTTTTAATACATAACACATTGATCATCCAGTTGATTAGTCAGACATCTCCAAAAAATCTAAATTTGAGTTGAGTATGCAGTTATATGTAGACGTGTACACTCTATCTGGTACAATACTCAGATTACTCATAAACACCACCAAATCAATTATAATGCACAAAAACTTGAAGTGAAATAAAAAAAGTTGATGTTTTCTTGATCACTAGTAGGATATTTCAAATTGTCATACTAATGTACCAGACCGTTATGCTTCCCGGTGTTATTTTATGGCATATTTAATATATAAAACACATGTGTAAATAATATTTGATTTATGGTGAGCATTCGAATATTGCTTTCCTCATTATCTCAAAACTTCATATTTGGAGATGTCTGACTAATCAACTAGACTATCGATTTTTTCATAAGAATTAAAAAATATTATACAACTAAATTAAGCAAGCTTTTTTTTATGTTAGCCTAAATTAATTAATAAATAAAGCCATGCGCTGTCAAATAAAAATATATATAAATAAAGCAAGAAAAATATTAAAATGCTTGCACACAAATACCATCACCAATAAAATGCATAACAGAAAAAATCATACAAAATGAATTTTTTCAAGAATATGTTAAAAAATAGTTTCAACATTGATAACTCTGCAAAGGTGAAATATTCAAATTAATTAAGGTAAGTTTTTTTAAAAAGAAGAGATATCTAGTGCACAATTAATGAGATTTTACAGAATACATTAAATAATTCAAATAATAATAAACCCTATACCATGGTGAAAAAGCAAAATAAATAATATACCTGCTTAAAAAAAATACATGCACAATAAAAAAATCTACATTTATTACGAATATCAAACGTCAGACAAAGCTAATTTAAACTATGAGAGGTTAGGTTAGGTTGTAAGTTCTCAGTCCATCGTAGGTTATGTTTGTTAAAGTCGAGTAAAGTAATTTATTATAGGTTAGGTTTATTATGGTTTTCTGTTTGTTTGTTGCTATTTACGTGGTCTATGATAAATGAGGTTAGGTTAGGTTCTATCTGTGATACGTTAGGTTAGTTTGGATTCCGTCTGTGATAGGTGAGGTTATGTTTGTGATAGGTTAGGCAAGGTTTTGTCTGTGACAAATTAGGATAGGTTAGGATTCCGTCTGTGATAGGCTAGGTAAGGTAAAGTTCTGTCTGTGATAAGTTAAGTTAGGTTAGGTTCCGTCTGTAGTAGACTAGGTAAGGTAAGGTTCTGTCTGTGATGAGTTAGGTTTCATCTGTGGCAGGTAAGGTAAGATTCCGTCTGTGAAAAATAAGGTTAGGTTAGGTACTATCTGAGATAGGCTAGGCAAGGTAAGGGATGGAACCAAACGGAATGGATAAGTTAGGTTTCATCTGTGGTAGGCTAGGTAAACTAAAGTTCCATCTGTGACAAATTAGGTTAGGTTAGGTACTGTCTGTAATAGGCTAAGGTAAGGTTCCATCTGTGATAAGTTAGGTTTCCTAGGTAAGCTAAAGTTCCGTCTGTGACACGTTAAGTTAGGTACTGTCTGTGATAGGCTAGGTAATATAAGGTTCCATCTGTGATAAGTTAGGTTTCCTAGGTAAGCTAAATTCTGTCTTTGACAAGTTAGGTCAGGTACTGTCTGTGATAGGCTAGGTAAGATAAGGTTCCATCTGTGATAAGTTAGGTTTCCTAGGTAAGCTAAAGTTCCGTCTGTGACAAATTAGGTTAGGTACTGTCTGTGATAGGCTAGGTAAGATAAGGTTCCATCTGTGATAAGTTAGGTTAGGTGAGGTTCAAAAATGATAGGTTAGGTTTTGTCTGTGATAGGTTAGATATGGTTCTGTGTACAATAATTTACAATAACTTAGTTTCCCTCTGGTTAGGTTAGGTTGCGTCTGCTACAAGTCAGGTTAGGTTTTATTATGTAAAAGTTTAGTTAGGTCTGTGATAAGTTAGGTTAGGTAAGGTTCAAATATGATAGGTTAGGTTAGGTTTTGTATGCGATAGATTTGATACGTTTCTGTGAAAGTTCGGTTGGGTTAGTCTGCTACAAGTAATGTTAGATTAGGTTTTTTTTTTGTGAAAGTTCAGTTAGGTTAGGTCCAGTCGGCAACAAGTCGGGTAAGGTTACGCTATCCACAAGCTCAGACAGCAGACGACAGAACGGACCAGCGAGTAGCTGTTGTCGCACATGAGCATCAGCACGTCAATGGGCGAGGTGTGGTTGGCCACGCAGATGCCCCGCTGCGGCGGTCGGCCCTTGTACGTGATGACGGCCGATAGCGAGCGGCTCAGCAGCGAGAAGCAGGCGGCGCTTAGGCGGCGGTTCAGGGAACGCCGGCCTGCCCCCTCCGGCAGACAGCCCACGCCCGCCGTGCACGCCGTCAGCAGCAACACCTGGCCACACAAACCCAAAAACTTGTCACACTGACATACGCACGCACATCTACATTCAAGCATGGCATAATCGAATATAAATCGTCTCAGAACAGACATCATCTAGTGAAGCAAGTGGCAATCTTCAAATTGGGAGGCCGCCCATTTATTGGATAACCAATACTTCTGCCATAGGACATCCCAAATGGTTTGCTTTGTTTGGTGACTTAGCAGGGGTTCATGGGATGAGGTTTGTCTAGGTATTGGCGAAGGATACTTTTGCCCACCAGCTGTGTGGCAGGCCGGAAAAGCAGGACTCCCTCCACCCATCGCTTTGCACCGCAGTTTTTTTTTTTTTACATTGTCTCCACACAGGAGGCCTTGATGCTGTGTGGAGGGTCTTTTAAGGAAAGGAAGAGGATATGAGGGGTGGGTAGGAATAAGGAATCTGGGGGTCAGTGTGTCCAGGACGGACGTATGAATACATCCCTCCCACTGCGGTGCAAGACAATGCTTCGAGAGAGTACGGCTGAAGAAATCAAAGGTTCTCCCTCAACCATTCTCTCCCGATTCGGCCTGCAATGCAGCCAGTGGGCAGACGCATCCGCCGCCAAGATCCGGACAAACTTCACCCGATGAACCCGGGCACTCCTGCTAAGTCACCAAATGTAGCAAACCATTTGAGGTGATCTAGAGTGATGGTAGAGGTGTTGGTTATCCAATTAATAGTTCCTGGGGCGGCGGTACCCATACCTGCCTCTTGAATTGATCTTCCAAATTGCAGGGGGAGGGATGGATTCATGTGCTTGTCATTCCTGAACACATTGACCCCCAGATTCCTATCCACCCCTCATACCTTTTTCCTTCCCAGAACTTCCTCTTCTTCCTTTCATGATATGGCCCTGAGAAATATTTTTTTTCCTCAGGGTCTCTTCCCATTATTTTAACATTTGTTAGATGAAAATAGCATTGCTATTTCCCCCAGCAAATCCATACAATTTAAAATCCAACAAATAAATGCATTGGACATCTTGTCACATATATTAAATTGAAATTACATCACATCACATAACAAAAACCTAAACATACCATAATCATTCAAAATCCTATATTGTAAAATTTATTAAATTTTCTCCTGACAAAATGTGATGACATTTAATCATCTCTCAAACCTTCATATATGGTACAAAATAATCCTTCATCACATCACATAAATTGATATTACATCACATCATAAAAATAAACATTAAACATGTCATTGCATCATTTCTCAAACAGTCTATTTAATTATGGTTCAAAATAATCAGATTCAAACAACAAAACATATAAATTGATAGTACATCACATCATAAAAAGTAAACAATAAACATGCCATCGCATCATCTCTCAAACCGCCCAGCATGGTACAAAATTATCCAATATGGAACACCACATCACTTAAATTGATATTTTACATCACGACATATAAATTGATAGTACATCACATTATGTTAATAAATATGCCATCGCATCTTCATCTCTCAAACCGTCTGGTATTTTATAAAATAATCCAATATATCACATCACTTAAATTGATATTTTACATCACAAAATATAAATTGATGATAGTACATCACATCATGTAATAAACATGCCATCGCACCATCTCTTAAACTGTCCGGTGTTTTATGAAAGAATTCAATATTGAACATAACAAAATAATATAAATTGATAGTACATCACATAGTATAAATAAACATGCCATCGGATCATCTCTTAAATTGTCCGGTGTCGTATAAAATAACCCAAAATAAAACGTCACATTGTGTAAATTGATAGCACATAACATCATATTGTATGAATTGATAGTACATCACATCATGGATGTATGAATTGATAGTACATCACATTGTTGAAATAAACTGTAATAAAGGGCCATAATTAACCATCAAACCAATCCATTTTACGATGCTGCCAATACACCTGAAACCGTATATAGGTATTCCTCTCAAAATGCTATCCACCAATATTAATGATATAATTAATATTATCCGAAAGCAAGCTGAAATAAAGCTGAGATATTTTTTGATGAATGAAAAGTACATTTAATCTCTTCGCCTTAGTCACAAGATGCATGATGATAAGATGAATTGTGTTGGGAAGGGATGAAGAGCGTGTGGCAAGGTTGCGTCCATTGGAACTCAACTAATGACAAGCATGTTTCAATTGGAACTGAGCTAATGACAAGCATGTTTCAATTGGAACTGAGCTAGTGACCAGAATCTGTCAATTGGAACTGAGCTAATGACAAGCATGTTTCAATTGGAACTTAGGTAATGACCAGAATGTGTCGATTGGAACTGAGCTAATGACAAGCATGTTCCAATCGGAACCGAACAAATGAGAAGCATGTTTCAATTGGAACTGATCTAATGACAAGAATATGTCAATTGAAACTGAGCTAATGACAAGTATGTGTTCATTGAAACCGAGCTAATGACAAGATTGTGTTTATCAGAACTAAGCTAATGACAATAATGTGTCAACTATTGGAACTGATCCAATGACAAGAATGTGTTCATTGGAACTGAGCTAATGACAAAGGTGTGTCAATTGGAACTAAGCTAATAACAAGTACAAACTGAGCTAATGATAAGGGTGTGTCAATTGAAATTGAGCTAATGGCAGGTAAACTCATTAATTGAAACTGATATGTTAACAAGGATGTGTTCATTGAAACTGAGCTGTTAACAAGGATGTGATCATTGAAACTGAGCTGTTAACAAGGATGTGTTCATTGAAGCTGAGCTGTTAATAAAGATGTGTTCATTGAAACTGAGCTGTTAATAAAGATGTGTTCATTGAAACTAAGTTGTTAACAAGGGTGTGTTCAATGAAACGGCGCTGTTAACAAGGATGTGTTTATTGAAACAGAGCTGTTAACAAGGTTGTGTTTATTGAAACTGGCTGTAAATAAGGATGTGTTCATTGAAACTGGGCTGTTAACAAGGATGTGTTCATTGAAACGAGCTGTTAAAAAGGATGTGTTAATTGAAACGGAAATGATAACAAGGATATCTTTATTGAAACTGATCTAGAAATGCGTTGTCATTAGTTTCTGTTACAAGTATGACTCTATTTGACACACGAATCTACGCCATCTTCGCTAGCGGGAGAGAAATGCGACAGATCAGCGGGACACTTTTAATTAGTGACAGGCATGTATGAAGTTTGACCCGCAACGGCGACAATACAACGAGCACCAGTCCATCATCATTAGGCCATCTGTACCAGACTGAAGCAGTTCTCCGTGGATAGCATGATGACATCGATTGGGCTGGTGTGGTTGGCCACGCAGCACCCCTCGTTCTTGGGCTTGTACTCGTCCATGTGGAAGGTGATGACGCAGCTCAGCGAGCGGGCCAGTATCCTGAAGGAGTACTTGTAGAACGAGGAGTTGACGCGGCGCTTGAACCGGCTCTCTGGCAGCTGGCCGAGGATGAGGGATCCAATCACCATGGAAAACACCTGTTTCAGTCAGCGGACATTGTGAGTGGATGGCAAAAACCTTAGTTTGAGGTGTTTCAATCTTTCATCACACTTGACCTAGTCGCATTTGACGTTGTTACATTTGATATACATTAACATCATCACTTTTGAAATCGTAACATAAAATCTCATCACATTTGATCTTCACATGTGACATCTTCAATGTCACTATCACATTTGACATAGTCGTATTTGACCTTCGCGTTTAACACCTTTAATTTGACATTGTAACCTTTGACACCGTCACATTTAATATAATCACATTTGACCTTTTCACAATTCCATTATTGGCCCCATTTTGTTTTTTTTTTTTAAATTCAAATGGTTCTTTTTTATAAGAAAAACTCTGTTTTTATAACTTTTGAAGGTTATTCCCATCAATATAATGTATCATTGAAGAAGAAGATAACAATAATAATCTAAACAAAAATATGGACTCAAACCCAGAACCTCTCGTCTATCCGGGACGTGCAGTTCTGGGTTCGAGTACTAGTTGCAACCATTATATTTTTCTGTGTCTTGTTCTCTTTCATATTTTCGTTTAGATTATTATTGTTATATTGTTCTTCAATCAAATGGTGCTTTTTATTCGGCTATAAGGCCCGTTTCAGCATTTGAATGAATTACCATCAGCTGACAAGCATAAGGGTCATGTTGTTAAACTTGTCAGATGATCACAAATTGTTCAAAAGCTGAAACAGGTCTAGATACGTCGGTAACGCAAGTAAATTTTACACAATTAATTTGCATTATTTCACAATTTATTCATTTAAATAATGCATAGTATATTTGCAGCTCATTTCACCATTCGCAACCGAAAAGCTGCTCGAAATGGTTAGATACTTTTCCACCTTCCTCTTCCCCATCTCCATACATCTACACACCCCAAATCGGGATGCCGAAGTCTCAATGGCTCCAAAAGGTTGAAAGCAATTGGCACTCATTACTGACATAAAAAATAAAAATTTTATCTGAAAGAAAAAATATTATTATTGTTACTACATATATATACATATATGTGTGTAATTAACTCACCCCGATGAAGCATATAAGTATCCTCAGAGGCAGTAGGAAGCAGTATCGGACAAAGAAGCCCATCATCCATATTACTGTCAAACGCCATGACACAAATTCGTACCGTCTGGAAAAAAAGAGAAAAAATGTCAGATTATGTCTTAACCACTGCGATCTATTGCGAATATGCACTTTTTACATCTTAAACGACATGTCAGATTAACGAAAACTTTGTATTATTTCTGCTTCACAATTAAAGCTCTATAAATGAAACATTTCTGAATGTAGCCGAATACTAAAAACTGTTTTTGAAAGGTTAGGAAATAAGCTTTAAAAATTGTTATATTACAAATAAATATTAACGTTTGTAAATATTAAAATTTAGAATGCAAACAAAAAAAATGTAAAAATGATTCACTTGATGTTTTTATGTGAAAACGGTACTAAAATCACGCATTATATAAAAAAAACAATGATTATTCTATCGTATAAATGTATTATAAACAATTTAGTCACCTCACTTTTTTATCATTTCATACAAGAATATTTAATAAAAAAATAACAATGTCTAGCGGCCCGTAGGCGATTTGGCGGGTAAAATCTGTACCTACCGTGTATCTGACAGAATAGGTCTTTTAATGTATTTCTATGAACAACTTGAATAGGAATGTGCAGCTTTATTTATTATGGAGCTTCTACTTTTTGTTTTAGGGATGTCACTAGAACAATAACGGAGTTATAACGATTTCTGTGGAAACACACGCGTTGACGTGAAAACACGCTTATTGTACTTGACTGCTATCGTTATATTATCGTGTATATCTGCCTATGTATCGGAGTGGTTAAAAAAGAATTTCAAGTTTAATATTCGTAACTAAATCACCTGTTAGTCCTAGTGAGAAGGTTCCAGCTTCTCAATTCCTCGGCCTCGAAGACGGATGTGACCTGATCCTCAATGATGGACTCCACTCCTGCTTTGACATAGTAGAAGCACGAAGACAGATCAAAGTCCAGATTGGTGGGAGTCACCGGGTTGCTCTCCTAAACAACATAACAAAACCATGTTCAAGTGTTTTGTTTTTATGAGAATGCCTAATGAAAATTCTGCATGATGAAAACCTGGTATTAAACTAAGACATATCTTCAAAGTTAATGCTAGGTTTAACAGAAGATTAGAAAGAGCATAACCAGTACTTCTGTGAACAGTAGACCTTGCATCCAAAAAAGTGTTTCTAATTTTCTTTTATTTAATAAATCAGACCAAAATTTCCTCTCAAAGTCAGTGTTACGAGACCATTAGGACAATCTGTCGGAAGGCGTCCATCATGCATTATCGGCTCTTAAATTTCTGTAAATTTTTACGGCTTTCAATGGCTTCTCTATTTCTAACAAACAAACAGCTTTACAAAGATACATAAAAATAAAGAGTGCTAAAATAAAACAGTAAGCCTAAAAACATGTTTTCGCTGATAAATTTTTTTTTTCGCTGACAAGAAAAACTAAGAAAAAAAGAGTTAAGAGAAGTTAAATTAAAACATAAAGAAAAACTAAGAAAAAAAAATAGTTAGGAGAAGCTAAATACTTAAATATGCATGATAAAATATAGAAAAACACAATTTTTTTTTATTTTTTTTTTTTTTTTTTTTTTTTTATTTTTTTTATTTAGCATATAAAATATAATATACATTTAGATAATGTTATAATTAGTATACATGTTCATGTTCGAATGTTAATACCACTCTTCCATAGAAGCATTAGCTTGTGTCTGGAAGAGTAGTGTACATTTTTTAATGCTATATTATGTTATGAGTTCTTAAATTACTATGTGAATGTAAAAAACAATAAGTTGTAAGTTCGGTGATATGTAATTAAAAGTATTTTTCTACTAATAAACAATTTTACTATTAGAATAAAGTATCTTGAGTTATTGTAATTAGTTGTTAAAAACAAAACAAAATTTACCTTATTTGAAAAACGGGGTATCACTTGGAAACTGAGTTATAAGTTGTTCTTGAGATTAGATTAGTCGGAAACTTTTTTTTTGAGATTATCTTTAAAAAAATTTTTAACAGTGTTTATTAATTGGATTTTATCGTTAATTTTTCTAATTTCATCCGGTAATCGGTTGAAAATAAGTCTTCCTTGATAAGTATAATAATTTTGTGCGAAGGAAGTGTTTAATTTTGGGCATGAAAAAATATATTTATGTCTAGTACGATTTTCAGTTATAAATTGATACTTCTCTTTTTCTTTTATAATTTGAATCAATGTATTTCTATTGTACAGATCTTTGAAAGAAGGTACTTGGAATTCCTTAAATAATTTATCCGTTGGGTAGTCAGGTGGTTTTTTTAATATGATTTTAATAATTAGCTTCTGCACAACTTCAATTGGGGAAAGATTAGTTTTGTATGCGGATCCCCAGCTAATGATAGCATATTGTAAAGTTGATTGAACCAAAGCGTAATATATTAGATATAAATTTTTTACAGATAAAAAATTTCTGATTCTTAAAAATATGTAAATCAATTTTCTAATTTTTTTTACAACTTGACAAATTTGTTCCTTCCATTTTAAATTTTTATCGATAATAACTCCTAAATATTTTATTGTGTTTGTTGTTTTTAATATTGTGCAGTTTTGGATACAATAATTTTTACTATGTGTTGTAGAATTATCATGGATGATGATATCAATGTTTTTAGGGGTATCATTTTTGTGTATTGCAAATGGAATTACAAATGTTTTATCACCATTTAGTGATAGTAAATTTACGTCGAAGAAATTCTTTAAAATATTTATGTCTTCGGTGGCTTTAAATGTTACTTTTTCCCAAGTTTTATCGCTAATTATTAGTACCGTATCATCGGCATATGAAGTTATTTGGCCATGTAGTGGTTGAAAAAAAATGTCATTAACATATATGGTAAAGAGGATTGGTCCGATTACTGTACCTTGCGGGATTCCAAAGTCTGATATTTCTTTATCGCTATTAATCTGATTTATTTTTACGACTTGCGGTCGATTTTTTAGGTAGTTCGAAATCCATTTAATCGCATTGTCTTTTATACCTATATTGTTCAGTTTTTTTAGGAGAATCTCATGGGATATACTATCAAAAGCTTTTCTGAGATCGATAAATATACCGGCACATTTTTCACCTTTATCCAATGATTCGTTGATGTATGAGGTTACATTAGCAATAGCATCTTGTGTGCTAAGTGACTTTATAAAACCAAACTGGTTTTTATGAAGAATTTTATTACTTTCTAGGAAACTGATCAATTGGTTTTTAACAATTTTTTCAAAAATCTTTCCAATGTTTGAAATTAGACAAATTGGGCGGTAGTTAGTTACTTGTTGTGGATCTCCAGATTTATAAATAGGTGAAATAATTGTATTTTTATAGTTTGTCGGAAATATTCCCTCTGTTAAACTTAAGTTTATCAAATGAGTAATTGGTTTTATCAAATAAATTTTCATGGATTTTAGAAAATGTACTGTAATATGGTCAAATCCGGGAGACGAACCTCCTTTCATGCCTTCTATTATTTTTAAAATTTCACCTTCTGAGGTTGTTTCAAATGTTGATAAATTATTTTGATTTTGTACATTTTCAATCGTTTGTGTTTTCGGGTTAAAAGATTTATTGATATTTTTCGCAAGATTTTTTCCTACATTAGCAAAAAAAGAATTAAAAATGTTTGCACATTGTTTAGGTTGAATATTAGCATCTATGATTTTATTTTCATGTTCAATGTATTTTATTTTTTGTGTTTTTTTAGTGTTATCCATGGCTAAGTTGACTGTTTTCCATATTTGTTTACTGTTATTGTCTGTAGAAAGTATTTTATTTTTGAAATAGTCTTCTTTATTTTTTTTGATACAGTTTGTTAATTTATTTTTAAATGTTTTGTAAAAAGTGTATGCTTTTTCATTTAGAGGATTTTTCAATGCTGTTTTATAAAGTTTTTCTTTGTTTCTAATTGATATTATAAGTCCTTGTGAAATCCAAGGCTTTAAAATTCTTAGATTAGGTTTAATGCGGACTGTACTTTCAGTAGTTGAATCTTTTATGTGTTGAGATAATATATTTTCTAAGTTTTTTGAGCAAGTCTCGGTATCATAACTATTTAACACGTTGTTCCATTGTTCATTTTTTAGTTTTTTGGATAAAATTGTCATATTTGTGTAGGATTTTGTCTTTGTTAGATTAAATTTTTTATGTTTAATTTTGTTATCATACAGAAGAATGCATGCATGGTGGTCAGTTATATTAGTTTTCCAAATAATTGATTTCATTTTGTCGATATCTTTAATATTTATATTAGTCCATATATGGTCTAAACAAGATGGTGTGTGATTTTTTATTTCTCTCGTATTTTTATTAATGCACGATTTGAAGTTAAATTCAGTCATACAATTAATATATTCATTTTTGAAATTATTTTCTACGTTTTCATTAATGTTTATATTGAAGTCTCCTGCAATAAAGCAGAGTTTATTACTGAATTTTAACAGTATGTGTTTAAATTCATTTATAAATGTCGAGATATTCGAGCCGTGTGTTCTGTAAACAGCTATTAAGTGGTAGTTTGTTTTGTCGAGTTGTAATTGTATTTCAATACAATTTACTAGATGTATTGGATGTTCAGTTATTTTGACAATACTAAATTTATCGTGAATGAATATGACGAGACCACTGTTTTTATTGATGTTAATTTTGGTTGTAAGATAATTATATTCTGGTAAATGATAAGTAGGTGATTCGTCATTAGTAAATGTTTCTGATAATATTATGATGTCCGGTTTTTTATTTAGATTGTTTAATTTTAGAATTAATTCATCCCAATTTCGTTCCATACTTCGTATGTTTATATGAAAAATGAAAATATTATTGAGATTCTTTGAGATTATGTCATTACATGATTCGGTGTATACACACTCATATTCTTGTATTTTAAAATTATTTTCTAATTCATTAGCTATGAAGTCATCCATTTAGTAAAAATATTAATGTGATATTGATTTCTTTTAAATATATAGAGTATTTTCAAAGTAGAGTGTGACATAGAGTTATTAATCCATGTATAATGTATAGATCATAAAATTATTCTTATTTATATCTTTTGGATATTCAGATGTAAATATATAAGACATTGAGAATAAACTTAGGATACTTTTATAAACAACTCTTAAATTAATATTAATATTCATTCTTCTGTTGTGTAGATGCAAGTAATTTTTTGTAATATTTACAATTAGTTGGAACAATAAAAATATATTTTCATTTTTTAGCACACAAAATTTATAGAAGTGATAGGGCAAGATATGCGCCAGTAACGTAAATAATAATAATTTTACTATAATAAATGTATAAATAAAGCATAGAATCTTAATATTTTTCAGTCTTTCATACTGGCATGTTGTCATTATTTTATCTATTTTCTGGTTATAATTTTTTATCCTCAATAAATATGATGTCTTTAAGTTGTTAATTTTTATAAAATTTTTACTGATTTTATTTTTTGTAGACTGAGAGATATACATATTATGAAATGAAAATAATATAAAATGCTTATGTTTTGACACAGACAGGAGATAAACAGTTTTACATACGAGTAGATGAGATATTGAGAACGGACATGAGATACTTTTAAAGAAATATCTAGTAGTCAATTTTTTGTAGCGCAAATGCGAGCATTTTTTTGTAATATTTACAGTTAGTTTTATCGTTCGCATTATGATTGACAGGAAACGACAGTTTATATCTATTGTTTTGATCGATGCAGTTGGAACAGTTTGGCGAGGTGGCAATATTTACGCAGTCCTTATGTTGGTGAGCTAGGCCACAGTGCGAGCAGGTGGGCGATTCATTTTTCTCCTTCTGTTTGCAGGTACGAGTACTGTGTCCGAAACGTAAACAGTAGTAACATTGCATTGTCGGACTTGCGTCGACAACGGTGATACGTTGGTAGCCGATATTTATTTTTTCTTTGTTTAGTAGAATATTCCTGGTCGTCTTGTCTACTTCGACTATATAGTTTGCGGTTTCATTATCTTTATTTTTTATTATTGCCTTCACATTGAATATAGTTTTTTTATCCATTTCCTGTGTTAGGATTTTGATGTCTTCATTTTGTTCTATGACGTCATCAGTAAAATCTTCTTTGGTATAATCATTATAAATTCCTTTGAAAATCATCGTCGGTTTTTTTTTTGTTAGCTCTTTGCTTTCAATATCCTGGATGTCTTTTGAGAATACTGTTTGTAATTTTGTCGCGTCATCTTTTTTTGCACATTCGATTATGATCCTGTTGCGGGAGATTTTTTTAATACCTTCGATGTGTATTCCTCGTTCGCTACTTTTCATGTGTTTTTGAATTTTTTTCTGTATTTCCGTGGATGTTTCATTATTTTTTGGAGTAATTAGGATGCAGTATTTGTTTTTAATGGCTTTTTGTTTTTCAATATCATTGTTTTTAGTGTTTTGCCATGGTTGAGGATGATGCGGTTTACTTTTCAGGGCAGTTAATTCACCCTCGAGCGATGCCATTTTAACAGCCATTTCAGTTATTGTTTCCAGTATTTCATTCGTTTTGGGAAAAATTTTGGCAAGTTGTTCTTTTGTAAATTTATTATTTGGGTCAGTTACCATTTTCGTGAGCAAATTTACCGCGTTCTTCGCCTGGTCGGTGTAGGTCAGCGAATCCATTGTTACCCCTGTTTACTTAATATTTAATCAGGCGGTCACGTTACGCGCAATATGGCGATTCAATTCACGCTTTGACAAATTTGAGTGTAGGTATTACAACTTGTAACTAATTGCACTTGCACAATTAATATATTAACTGTCACTTATTACACAGTGTTTCTTTAAACGTTGTTTGTGTATATTAAAATCACTGCAATGCGTTCTTAAGTGGTTTATTAACTGTTAATTTTGTGGAGCAAAAATTTTACGTGTTTACCGTACTTACGATATGATCGAATGTTAATAAAGGGTAAGCTTATGATCTTACAATTTAATTTCGGGATTTTGAAGAGTTGACGGATATTAAAACATGAATTATTATTTATAAGTTATTTTAACTGCTTACATATAAACCTAATAGGCGTTATCATAAATCGTCGCCTTAGTTCGTATTTGTCCAATAGACCATTAGAAAATTTGACAGGAGGAGAAGGTTTTCTTTGATTATTTCAATGAAACAATATGATCGGTGTTTAAGATAAAGCTATTTCCGTAAAGGTAAAGGTCTCATTAGTTTAAATAATTCTTAGTTAAGTGAATAACTATCATTTTTTATACTTTATTTTAAATTTTAAAGTGGAGATTGAACAAAAACTAAAATGGTCTATTGGACAAATAAGAACTGAGGAGACGAAATAACTATCCGTTTGTCGTATTATTTTGATTCGATTAGCGAATTACATGGCAAATGCGCCATTATTCCTGGCGTTGGCATAACTACTTTTAAGAGTTGGTGTCTTAACAGAAGATCAGTATATAGCTCGTTAGCACGATGTAGAAACCAATAGATAAGGAAATTTTGGTTTTGATTTATTAAATAAGAGAAAATTAGAAACATACTTCATCGGATGCGAAATCTATTGTTAACAGAACTACTAGTTATGTTTTTTTTCTGTTCTTATGTTAAATCTAGCTTTAACCTCTCAGAAATAGACGTTTTGTTTATTACGTGTCCCTTAGAAAACTGTCAAAACGTGATAATATTTGTGTTACTTACGATTTTTACTAAAAGCTTCATAAATCACGTTTTGGGAAACATAGCCTCATTCTAAAAACTGTTTTGGAAAGGTTATGAAATAAACTTTAAAATTGTATTATTACAAATAAATAATAACATTTGTAAATATTAAAATTTAGAATACAAACATAAAAAAATTGTAAAAATGACCCACGTGATGTTTTATGTGAAAACGGTACTAAAATCACAGATTATGTAAAAGTTTCATACAAAAATATTTTAATAAAAAACTAACAATGTCTTGAACAAATGACAATCAAACAAGATGGAGGTTCCATTCGGCTCAGAAAATACATCGATATTCCGTTTTTTATTTCATGGTAATCCGTATACTAATGATGGAAATAAATCAATTTTTGTAAAATCTCGCGTGTTTACGTCAAAAGACGCTCTAATGTCTTGACCGCTATTATTATATTCGCGTCTTTTGACGCTCTAATGTTCCGAGTGGTTAACTTGGAAGGTATGCCTTGGTTTAGCCAGGTTTTCATCATGCAGAATCATAAGAAACACGCATTTGCATTTATAACTAGTGTCGAAATGTGTTATATACGGCCGATTTAACACGCGCTAAACAACCATTTACCATACATTAATGGTTAATATAATCAGTTGTGTAAAATTTAAAACAAGCTTATTAGTAAGTCCCTTAGGATTTTACTATTGGATTCATTTTATTAATGTATGTATAATTTTACCTCTAGAGGAGTGATAGCTATCTCATCACCACTTGCTACCCCATCTACGGTAGATTCGCCGGCAATAGGGGCAACTTTGGCCGCGTCATCTGCGTCAACATCACCAGCGGGCGCCACCAGCCGACTCGAGGAGTTGCTGGCTAGTAACGGCGGCTTGGCCACACCGTTGGACAGGTAGTTGGATCGATCCTGCGAAGGGTCCAGCGCCAGTAAGTTCTCACGCTGGATTACTAGCCCACCTGGAATCATACAAATAATATTTATATAGGAACAACTCTCTTTTTATAAATTTTGGAGGTTATTCCCATCAATGTAATATATCATCTAAGAAGAATATAACACTAATAATCTAAACGAAAATATGAAACACAAAAATAGAAAAAGATAATGGTCGCGACTGGGACACGAACCTAGAACCTCTTGGCTAACCGGGACGTGCGCTTTTACCAATTCGGCCATTGCCCCTTTCCGTCAAACCGTCATAATTGTCAATCTCATATTTTCAAATTTTAGAATTAACAATATTATCTTCAACTATTTTTTCCATAAGTTTGTAGCTTTTTCTAACTTTGCAGAATTGAATATTTTTAAATATATTTTGTTTGTTGTAGATACATTGAATTTTGAAAAGATTTTTTCAGTAGAAAATGTATATGGTTTTTTCAGGATAACCTTAATTATTAGACATCGGATTATATGCACTAACAAAGTGCCAAAATATGCATGCAAATATGCACTAAAAAAGACCGAAATATGCACTAAAAACTCTTGATATGCCTAAAATATGCACACTGCAAAATCAAAATACCAATTTTATTTTTTTATATTTTAATTAAAGACTGATACAAAAACAGCGAAATATTCATAAAATTATGCATTGTTTTTGTATTTAAGTATTTTTCCAAATTTTCGGGCAAAAATTTTTGAGGTTTGTCACCCAAAATGTCGAAAAAGACTTCTCTACGTCAACTGACGTCATCCGACAAAATTTAAAAAAATTGGCGCCATTTCTGGTGATACCTGTTGAGGCAGGGTATGTATGACCTGTGCCGTTAATGTAGGCATTAAAGTTCTTCATGTCTTCAAAACTCGGATTTTTAAACAAAATAGCGTCTAACTTTTCACAAATCTTTTCTGATATTGAATTGGGAAGGGCGTTGGCGAGTTCAATCATTGTTTCCAGAATTTCAGTTGATTTAAATAGAGGAAGGTTTGTTTCCAATTTTTCTATGGCATCTGGTAACTTGTGGAAATGTGTTGAGATGAGGGCGATATTCTGCTTAGTGGATGCGTCTTCAAATGCTAAATATGCACGATTGACAAAAAAAGGCTAAAATATGCATTAACGCCGTAATTAGAGAGTTATATGCATTTGCATATGCAAATATGCAAATGCATATAATCCGATGTCTATTAATTATCAATCTTTGAACTATTTTGAGTGAATTTAAAATAACATCATATTTATGTTCCTCCCCAGCCTATAATACCGTATGGTAATATAGATTGAACAATTACATAAAACAAGAGTACACCACAGTAAGTAAAAATTAATAGGCTAACCGTCCTGCTGCTGCGCATCACCCCAGCCTCCCCCTTCATCTTCACTGGACTCCACCCTCTTGAGTTTCTTGGCAACTTCAATGTGTTGGCGGCCATACTGGAAAACAAATAAAAATCTAATTAATTCAATGTAGCTTGTATGCAGATCTTCTTTCCGTTGAACTATTCGTGTTGGGGACATTCTTCACTATTCATATTGGGGACATATGGTAATCAGCTACTCCATAGAGTATAAAAAACAATAAAAAAATTGAACAGGTTCTGAGATTGAAGCAGGAACCTATGGACCTGTTTTTTGTGAGCCAATATCAAAGTTTTTAGTGTCCATAAGGTTGCCCTTTTCGGTCCTATCTACCCAATCCTCTTCCTGCAGATTATCTACGTCTGAAATACTTGAACTGCTACTGATGTCCAAAACACGCGATTTTTTCGTCTACAATGAAATCACTCTCACTGTTTGAACTTATAATATCATCTTTTTTATTTTATTTATTTATCTATATAAAGCATATTTACATTGGGTTTTTCAATACCTGTCTCACTGGGATATATCTGTGTCGAGACAGGCGTAGAGGTACATAAATGAATATCTTAGTTACAAGAATATCTATAGAAGTTTCATTGGAAAAGTCACTTAGCACTTTGACAATAAACTCGTCTTCACTACCACTGGATTAAAAATTCTCCTCCATATTTATTGCGAAGTAAAAATTATTAAAATAAAATGAATGCATAGTTATTGTTGTAATGAATGAAAAACAGAGCAAAAAGCACAACCTGTCACCAGGGGGTACAGTGTACAACTGTTAACTAAGTACAACTGAGTAGTTGTTTCGGAATTGTTATAATGTTTACTAAGTTGCCGAGTGAGGCGACAACGGAGTACAAAGGGTTAAAAATAGCTCACGTTTTATGGTTAACTTTTAGATTTGAAGATAAAGCATGTTTTTTTTTCATTCTAAAGCCGTTAGATAATATTTCTATCCATGATAGTAAGGGAGACATAACGATTTCTATGATTTGATTATGATTTGTTTGGAAAACCGGACAAATAGACCTGACTGGTTAAGGAGCATTACAGCATAATGGAATGATACTACTTGAAGACGACGCAGACGCGACGATCAAATGTAATGTTGTGAAATAATTAATCCTGTCTTTATTTCATTACAAATAGTCTAGTCACGTACCCTCATTTTAAAAATAATCTGGGTGAAACATCAGTTAACTTTATTTTAAACGTGGAAGCTAAACGACTCATTTATTTATTTTCGAAAGAATACATATCAGGGTTTTTGGTAGAGCAATGCTCACTTGTTGGAAAACTGCCTTGGAGGTTAGACCGTCTTCCGAAAGTCATTGTGATTTTTTTTCTGTTTTAAATAACTATAATGAAAAAACATTTAAATGCGTCTCTTAAAGTGTTATCACGAATGTACCGCTTATTTCGTAATTAAAATGGCATGAAAGCATAAGCGAATTGTCCTAACAATAATTTGTGTTACGAAAAACTCGTTGCCGAGTATTTTCCCTTCGACCAAAACGGATCATTTTTAGAATGTCGACCGCGTGTACCGTGGATCTATATCGGGTTTTATTCCATTGAATCCTTAAGATGAAGCTATACGTGAAATAACTATTTAGATTAATCTTTACAACGAATCGGTTTACAGTACGAATATAAAAAAATATGCTACGGATAAATTGAAGCTTTAACTACCTTTTCTACGTAACAAAATAACAATAAAATTATTATTTACGTAACAAAAAAAATAAGCGTAAACCACTAAAAAAAAAGTTTTTTCATGACTTTACTATGAAGTAATGTAAGTAACAATTTTTAAAAAATACCCCTTTATGGCTAAGACTATTTTTGACGTTTTCTACGTTCTAACTTTTTTTCGTTCTTATAAAATTATGCACAAAAAAAATAAAAACCGCTTTGGCGCTTACGTCAAATTTTTAGAACCGTACTAATTCATACGATCTGCGGCCAACGCTTGTATTCCACCATAATGCCGCGAGCCGTGGCCAGAAACGGACGTGGGATCTGTGCCCGTGTTTTCGAAGTTTTTTACTTGCAATATACGTAGCGGATTCGTTGTTACAGCGAGCATTTTTGGTTCTCAAACAGCGTGAGCTCAAAATGAGTCAGCATCAACTATTCCTGATTTCAACTCTTTTGATGTTCAGAATGTTATATCATTTGAGAAATTTTAGGTTGACGAATATAATGCTTAAATTCATTATCGGTAGGATTAATATTTTAAAATAATATTTTTTAAATATATGTAGCTGTGAGCTGTTCCTTGAAAATGTCTAATACTGACAAACCCCATTTGCTTGCCGGGGTTTGAACCCGCGATATATATTATATTTGTTTTAATTATGCTCTTTTAGGATAAATTCAGAATCGGTAGATACAAATTATTTATTTTCACCGTTTTTTT
Organism: Limnephilus lunatus; assembly: GCA_917563855.2. NCBI lineage: Eukaryota > Metazoa > Arthropoda > Insecta > Trichoptera > Limnephilidae > Limnephilus > Limnephilus lunatus. Next base: position 22,434,596 of record OU830595.1, on the reverse strand, counting down.
AAGTGTGTGTATCCATAAATTGATGTATCTAATGTACAATATTTTTAAACCAAGCTGTGAGTTGTTCCGTCATCATTTCTAATACTGAGATTGGTTTGTTGATTTATTTGCAAAAATTTTAGTTGTAAATGAATTTTACAAAAATTTTAAATGCGGAAATTTGATAAAAGTATATGTAAATTTGATAAAAGTATATATTCCTAGTTTTGTAAAAGTATGTATTAGTTACATTTTGTTAATATATATATACATATTATATTTCACTTAATCAAGTTTCTTTTTATTAATATATGAAGCTGGGAGCTGTTCCTTGATAATGTCTAATACTAAGATTTGTTTGCCGGGGTTTGAACCCGCGATATATATTGTATTTGTTTTAATTATGCTCTTTTAGGATAAATTCAGCATAGGTAGATGCAAGTTATTTGTTTTCACCGTTTTTTTTAAGTGTGTGTATCCATAAATTGATGTATCTAATGTACAATATTTTTAAACCTAGTGAGTTGTTCCGTCATAATTTCTAATACTGAAATTGGTTTGTTGATTTGTTTCCAAAAGTTTTATTTGTAAATTAATTTTACAAAAATTTTAAATGCGGAAATTTGAAGTGTATGTAAATTTGATAAAAGTACACATACCTAATTTTGTAAAAGTATACATTTGTATATATTTATTACATTTCACTTAATCAAGTTTCTTTTTATTAATACATGTAGCTGGGAACTGTTCCTTGATAATGTCTAATACTAAAACCCGCAATCTCCGGATCGCTAGCTGGCAGCCTTTCCCCTCTACCATGGAGACCGTCGAAATTTTACTTTTTATTTTAAAATATTATATTGCATTCGTTTTAATTATGCTCTTTTAGGATAAATTCAGCATATGAGGATGCAAGTTATTTATTTTCACCGTTTTTTTTAAGTGTATGTTTCAATAAACTGATGTATCAAATGTAGAATATTTTTAAACCTAGCTGTGAGTTGTTCCGTCATCATTTCTAATACTGAGATTGGTTTATTGATTTGTTTCCAAAAAAAATATTTTCGTAAATGAATTTTACAAAAATTTTAGATGTGGAAATTTGAGTATATGTAATTTGGGTATTTTGAAAGTGTATGTAAATTTGATAAAAGTACATACCTATACCTAGTTTTATAAAAGTACGTATTAGTTACATTTTGTTAACATATATACATATTATATTTAACTTGAATCAAGTTTCTTTTTATTAATATTTATATGTATTTAAAATAATATGTATTAATAATTCACTTTCATAAAAATTTTTAGATTGTAAATAAATAAAATCAATTCAAATTTTATAAACATTTACTTTTATTAGCATTCCCCATAGTTTGAGGATTCTCGATAATATCGACAACGCTCACGTCGCGGCCGCTGCTGGTAAAATAGAATTGACGGTATTCATCCACCGGGTAACAAGGTATGTATAGAAACATTGGCGAACGGAGATCTCGCTGGGCGCTTCTTACGTATTGCAAGCACCACGTCATAGCAACAGTATTTATTTCAAATTACTTGCCTCGTGCAAATCAGACCAAAATATGACGGTTCACGGCGCTCGGTTTTAGATTTAATAAAACACAAGAATCGAAATATTTCTGGCGTTTATATTCCTCTTAAGCAAATTACTAACCAGGCTAGCGACTTAGTTGCATCGTCCCGCAGCGAGTGGGTAATAAAATATTTTAACATCAAACTTGGAGATCCCACGATATACCGTCTGCCGGACTGTTTTCTTTACTTGGAATGCGGCTACCCTGTCTATGGAACTGGATCTGATCTGACACCCGTTGCACCCGGCTCATCACTGGAAGACGAACGATAGACAGCAGCACCCTGGGCGGAGGCCTTCCGTTTTTCTGGAGCGGAGGGCCACAAATCTTTCATCAATCCTCGTTGCTATCGGTCAAGAGTAGTATTTAATTAGATAGCTGGAAAATAGATTTGATTGATCCAGGGGGGTAAGCTACCATTTAATATTATTTTGTTTCCATGTTATAACTGTACGAGTATTAAATTCATAAATGTAATTTGTTATTCAAATGAATACCGTTTATCATTTCTATCCTTAGTATTGACTATAAAGTATGTATTTCCCAAGTCCCTGATAGAGGGTTTTGCTCTTCCGTCTGCTAGCCTGGTCCAACGACCAGTGGCGCCCTAAATAAATAAAAGCTAGCAGAAACGGACAAATCACATTCACATTACCTACATGTTATCCTTTATAATAGTACGCTTTATGCAGATGCAACCTAACTGGCCGAATCCTGGCTTCGCCATTGACAGAAGAAGAACAAATCCGCCAAGGACCAATTGGTATCACAAAACATATCGACGGTCCCGAAAAACAATGTCGGATCTGACAAAATTTGAAAATCGTTCTGTTGACTTATTTTGTTTATTTTCGGAATTTTTAATGAAATGAGATGAAATATCAAAGATCAAAACAACACTATATTTCTTGATCTCAAAAACAGTAAAAATGCAGAAATGATACTTTAATAAGCTCCACTGCAAAACTACAAAATCAAATATCCGACATTGTTCTTTGGGACCATCGATATATATTCTTTGGGAAAAATATATTTTAATGTACCTATAACCGAATTAAATTTCTTATCAAAGTTTTTACCTCATATCTCTTTAATAATAATATTAATATACCTATTCAAAAGTTTCCATCAATAAATTAATAATGTAATAACATTATTTAAGATATCTATATATTTAAACAAACATTATTTAATAGCAGAGCTTAATTTCTTATCTATGGCAACAATGCAAGAACACATGGAAAGATTAAGTGGATCAAGTAGATATTCCGAGTCGGGCCATGTCAAGAGTCAAGAGCCAGAAATAATGTAAATATTTATTTATTTGTAAGAAACACAGCTTATATAATACAAATATACATTTGAAGTTAATTGAAGGCCAAAAAGATTTCTTATGAGCTGTTCGGACTTTGGCCGATCAACTCAGTTTTAGTTGATCAACTTTTATTTTATCTCTACATATTATAAATTAAAGTCCTCTGTCTGTCTGTTCCCGATAAAATCAAAAACTACTGAACGGATTTTCATGCGGTTTTCACCAATAGATTCATGAGGAAGGTTTAGGTATATAATTTGTCAAGGTTTCGTGTAAATTGGTTGAAATATATAATATACTAGATTTTACCTGCGACTTCGCTTGCATGATATTAGTGGGAAATTACTGTATAAAGAATTTTCCCACGGGAATGAAACGTTTTTTCCGGGATAAAAAGTAGCCTATATCATTTCCCAGTCCTCCGATTATCTCTATGCAAAAAAATCACGTCGATCGGTCGCTCACTCACTACATATATATAAAAACCATCGCGGGCATTCACACATCAAATCCCCAAAGTTTCATCGAAATCGGATGAACGGTTAACAATGCATAATTTCATAATGCCAGAACTCACTATTATATATAGAAACCATCGCGGGCATGCGCACATGAAATCCCCAAAGTTTCATCGAAATCGGATTAATGGTTAGAAATGCATAATTTCATGATGCCAGAACTCACTATTGTATATAGAAACCATCGCGGGCATGCACACAACAACTCACCAAAGTTTAATCGCAATCGGATGAACGGTTATGAAGACTGATAATTTTTTTTTTTTAAATCTGTCTTTCTTTCACAATTATGTTTATGAATATCTATATCTTATATATAAAAATCAATTTTTGCTTACATGCAAGCGCATGTATGTATGTATGTTTGTTCCTTATGCGTTGCTAAACCATTCATCCGATTGCGAGGAAACTTTGGGGATTTGATGTGCGCATGCTCGCGATAGTTTCTATACATAGTAGAGAGCTTTGGCATTATGAAATTATGCATTGCTAAACCATTCATCCGATCACATTTTTTAACTAAATATTGGTACACAATATAGAACCTATGTGACCATTCCATAATTTTTCATGAGTCTGAGCTAGTATTTCATATAAGAAAGAACCAATTACACCAAACAGAAAATCCCTAGAAGAATATTCGGCCCTTAGGTCTCGACATGTTAATGAAATCAATATCTTCTCAAGAAATAAATTTTTGAAAAATTTAAAGTAAGGAAAATATGACATTACTTTGGAAACACAAATACTCCCAGAAGACACTTCTGTCGGCTTTTCTCTTCAGTGCACCTGTAAGACATTGATGGCGGACGTAAATGTACATTAGGGCGAAGTTCGCATGAATTATTGTTGATTCAATGTCATTTTTTTCTCTCTCTAGGCTCTTTTATAAAGGTCACAGTCATTTATGACATTAAAAAACTCTACATATGTTTTATGTAAACATTGGAAAAATATATAGTAAATACATAATATATTATTCCAATAAGATATATAAAAGTCAGAGAAACAGATTCTCTTAACACTAGAAGCGCGGGCTTCCCAAATTTGATCCATTTCGATGTTCTTCCTGCTCTAGTCAACATTTTATTATGCGTATAATCGTAATTTTTTATGAATTTTCATGAAATGTTATGATTATTAATTATACGAGACTCGAACCAAGTAAATGCAATATACATATATTTTTTTCCAAATTCACCTATAAGTACGGTTGGGTCAATTTTGACCCAGTCATGGATGAGAGTTTAACTTAATATAAGTTAATCAAAATACCCGACAAATACGGACAAAAGTTCTAGTTGGCTGTAGATAAGGACTCTAAATATATAGTTAACGCATTTCCGTACCTAGGCAAGGACGATGTCAGGTCAAATGACGACCGTCTTGGGGATTACGTAGTTAAAAAATTGATGCAGCCATACTTAAAAAAAGGAAGAAATATCACTTGTGATAACTTTTTCACATCTATCTACCCCTTGCTGAAACTCTAAAATCTATGTCTAAAAAATATGCATTATATGTAATAAAAACAATCTATCATAATTACTAGATTTATTTGAATATATATCTTCACATTACTGTAGCAAAACTAAAATGGCCATAATTGGGTGTCAGGATGTTCAGCGCTTCTAGTGTTAACTCTCAAACCAACAAATCGTCATTTTGGTTAAACGGGGTTTTAACTTTACCATATTCTGAGATACGTGGTGACTAACTTAATAACTATCACGCTGTTTCCCGCAGGGGTAGGCAAAGAGGACGGACCACCAAACAACTCGGTCTTAGCATAAACTCTTTGCCTCATTCACATTCATACATTGTCTCATACATGCTCTTCTAATATTCTGACTCTTATAAATTAAAGTCCTCCGACGCGTCTGTCTGTCTGTTCGCGATACTCAAAAACTACTGAACTGATTTTCAGGCGGTTTTCACCAATATAGTGATTCATGAGGAAGGTTTAGGTATATAATTTGTCAAGGTTTTGTGTAAATTGGTTGAATCATAATATAAAAAGGAGTATGTCTGTATGTGGTGAACGAGCGAGCTGGCAAGCGGATGGTGTGGATTCGATTTGTATGCAAATTAACAGATGGCCGTGGTTATAAAGGTTGGGTAACCATCCAATAGATGGCGTTGTGTTTCGTTAGCCACAGCAATGCGTGTCCGGGTCAGCTAGTTTTTTTATAAAAAATTTTTATTTTCAAAATTGAAAATTTACAAGTCACCCCATTCCAGTATCAGACGAGAAGGATATTGATCTGGAACTTAATAATTGTTTTCCGTTCACCGTGATTTTGGTGTCAATGTATCGAATGGATGCAAACACGTTATGTTAATTAGTTTAATCGATATCACACATTATCAATATGACTAGGTCTAGGTTAGATTGCATTTAATTACATATATAGAAATCCTTGTTTTCTGACCTATTGAGATTATTATAAAATGCAGACTGACTAAGCAGTCAATACTGTTCTTACACGCTCTTTTCAATGTGTAAACTTCGTTAAACAGCATATTACAGTTATAAGTATATAAAATATATATACGCTTATAAGTATATAATATCTGTACCCGAGAAGCATACGGATGCAAGTCCAAAATTTGAAAAAATGAGTTTTTAATGCAGACTTGAAGTAAATTAACATGTTTATCAGTGGCAGAAAGATACGGGTCCTATCATGAAGAAAAATAGGATTTTCAAAAATGAATACGGATGCAACAACTATCTTAGAAACACAAAGATGTACATGTTCTTACATCTTTATGATTTAGTTGCATTTTGAGTATTATGACTCAAATCCAATTGCATCCTTCTGCCTCTAACATTACTACCCTTTCTATGAAAGTAAACAATTTTCTAACATTGATCCTTTCATAATACACCACATTTCATAACAAAATATTCAACTTCATTCATTTTAACCACTCGGCAACATTAGCAGATATACACGTTAATATGACAATAACAGTCAAGTATAATAAGCGTGTTTTCACATCAACACGTATGTTTCCACAGAAATCGTTATAATTCCGTTATTGTTCTAGTGACATCCCTAAAACAAAAAGTAGAAGCTCCATAATAAATCAAGCTACCAATCACTATTCAAGTTGTCCATACAAATACATAAAAATACCTATTCTGTCAGATACATGGTAGATCAAAAAATCGCCTACCGGCCGTTAGACATGGTTATTTTTTTATTAAACATCCTTGTATGAAATGATAAAAAAGTGAGGTGATTAAACTGTTTATAATACATTTATACATAGAATAAGTATTGTTTTTCACATAATCCGTGATTTTAGTACGTTTTCACATAAAAACACCACGTGAGTCTTTTTTTACTTTTTTATGTTTGCATTCTAAATTTTAATATTTACAAATGTTAATATTTATATGTAATATAAAAATTTGAAAGCTTATTTTGTAACCTTTCAAAAACAGTTTTTAGTATTTGGCTACGTTCAGAAATGTTTCATTTATAGAGCTTTAATTGTGAAGCGGAAATAATACAAAGTTTTCGTAAATTTGACACTTCGTTTAAGACGTAGAAAGTGCATTTTCGTGATAGATCGGAGTGGTTAAGTAAATTATCATGTTTATCAGTGGCAGAAAGATACAAGTCCTATCAGTATTTTAGAAGCAGAAAGATGTACATGGACTTGCATCTTTATGATTTTGTTGCATTTTGAGTATTATAACTCAAATTATACATTACTACGCTTTCTATGGAAGTAAACAATTTTCAAACATTGATCCTTTCATAATACACCACATGTCATAACAAAATATTCCAGTTCATTTAGAAGCAGAAGGACTGTCCATGCTTTTTTGTTTGACTCAAGTCAGCTTTTTTTTTTTAAACAATTTTTTTGAAGGCTTTACATATAAAATATTTCGTTTTATTTGCTCGTTTTTAAAACAAAACTAATTGATTTGATAATTACTTTTTTTGTTATCTATCAGCATGGATATCCGAAGAAGTTATGAGAAAAATAGTTTTTTGGCTCTCCTGAAGATTTACCTTTTAGGACTTACATACGTGTGCTTCTCGGGTACAGATATATGCAGTCCATTGGATAAGCAAAATTAATGGAGGACTGAACGCCGTTGGCGCCAATAAAAAACTGTCCAAAGAAGTGAAGCGAGCCGTCCATGATGGAGTACTGGTACCTACCCTGATGTATGGCAGTGAGGCATGGAATTGGCAGAGGAAGGATGAAAGTAGACTGGATGCTGTAGAAATGAGATACCTCAGGCGAACATGTGGTAAAACCATGTACGATCGTTTGAGAAACGTGGAGATCCGCAAAGAATGCAAGGCTGATGTAAGCGTAATGAGCAAGATTAAGAAAGGGACGCTCAGATGGTTTGGGCATGTAGAGCGAATGAACGAGGAAAGGTGTGTAAGGAGAATATATGACGCAAATGTGAGTGGTAGAAGTAGTTGAGGACGCCCAAGAAAGATATGGCACGACCAAGTTTTTATTTTTTTATTTTTTTTTTTTATTTTAGCGACTATATAAAATAATTGTTACATACAAGATATAATGGTGAAATTAAGTATAAATTATTGTATTTCTTAGTCCTCCTCACTAGGGGGTCCTGTGCCGAGGCGGACTAAAGTTATTTAAATATGGTTTATTTGTCTTCTATGTCGTTTTTAATGTCTTCATTAGGGTTTTTTCATTGACCTCTTTTAGCCATATTTTTATTCTTGATTTGTATTCATTAGGATTTTTTATTAGTTTTATGTCTTGGGGAAGGATGTTATGGAGTTTTGTTGCAAAGTATGTATAGTTTCTTTGTCCGAAAGTGGTTTTATAACTTGGAATATTTTTTATATCGTTTTTATTCGATCTTGTGTTATGCATACATGGTCTAGTAGAGGATTCATTATTTTTGAAAAGCTTCAATAATATATTTTTGGCATATATTTGCTGTACATTTGGTACGTCGAAGCTATTAAAAATTTCAATTGAAGGCGTTCTAATTGGTACTTTCAATATGGTCTTTATGATTCCTTTTTGAATCGTATTCAGGTTGTGGAGGTACGTATGTGTAGCAGATCCCCATCCTATGATTCCATATTCAATTCGAGAATGACACAACGCGTAGTAGACCTTTTTCATATCATTTTTATTTACCACGTTTCTTAGATTTTTAAAGAAATATATAAGGCTTGTGAGTTTTTCCGTAATACCTTTAATATGTAGGTCCCATCTAAGATTTTCGTCAATTATTACTCCGAGATATTTTATGTTTTGCGTTTTTTCTATGACGGGGCAGTTACATTGTATATTATTTCCATGGCATTCGTGTAGTTTTAGTTCTAGTGATTTTATTGGTTGGCTCCGTGCGTTTATTGAAAATGTTATATATTTAGTTTTGCTTATATTAAGGGTAAGCGAGTTGATTTTAAGCCAATTTTGAAGTGCACTAAGCCCTTGTTCAGCCTCATTAAATGTATCCGTCCAATTTTCTTCTTGAAATAATAAAACAGTATCATCAGCAAAACTGATTATGTTTCCTTTAATGATAAGGTTATGTAAATCGTTGATATAGATAATGAATAGAATCGGTCCCAGTACACTTCCTTGAGGAACACCATAGTTTAAAGATAGTAGTTTGCTCTTTTGTTTACCAATTTGTACTTGTTGTTCTCGCCCTGTTATATATGACTCTAATAAGTTCATTGTTGTTTCGGCCATTCCTATTTTTTTTAGCTTAGTTAGTAATATTTTATGGTCTATTGTGTCAAAAGCTTTTTGAAGATCTATGAATAAAGCCAAACACTTTTTCCCATCATCTATGTTTTTTATGGCTATGCTTGTTAGTTTTTCTATTGCATCATTGGTGCTTAGATTTTCCCTAAAGCCATATTGGGATGGTGATAATAATTTGTTTTGTTAAGAAATTGAACAATTTGCTTCTTCATTACAGTTTCCAAGATTTTTGAGAAGGAGCTTAAGAGACTTATGGGTCGGTAATTATATATATCCTTTTTGTTACCACTTTTATGTATGGGTATAACTGTAGCTTTTTTAAGGCATGAGGGGAATACATTCGTAGATATAGACAGATTGACCAAGTATGTCAATGGGAAGGTCAGCTCATTTTGGAGTTGTTTTATTGTTTTATTTGATATTATATCATTTCCGGATGATTTATTAACATTAAGGGATACAATTGCATTTCTGATTTCAGTATTGGTTACATCAGTTAACTTTAATTTATCTATCTGGTTCATACTTTCCTTTTCTTCTGGTAAAATGCTAGTTTTTGGTTGTCTGATTTTCTTTGCTAATTGTGACCCTATATTAGTAAAACATTCGTTTACGTATTCGAGAATTTTGTCCGGATGCTTTGCGAAAGAGATTTGGGTATTTTCAATTGTTAGTTCGTCTATGCTCTTGTTATGGGATGATTTTGCACTTGTAATTTCATTTATGATCTTCCATAATTTGCGTGGGTCATTGTTACATTCGTCTATTTTTTTCTTATAATAATTTTCTTTGACATTGCGTACAACATTTTTGCAAATATTTCTGTATCTTTTATAATATCGTTGTATAAAAATATCACAAGGATTTAATTTAACTTTCCTGTGTAGCTCATCTCTTTTTCTAATGCAATTTATAACGCTTTGGGTTATCCATGGTTTAAGATGTTGGTTTTTGTGAATCAGATACTTGAGTCGGGCCATGTCAAGAGTCAGAATAATAGAAGAGTATGTATAAGACGATGTATAAATGTAAACGAGGCAAGGAAATAGTGTCAAGACCGAGTTGTTTGGCGGTTTGTCCTCTCTGCCTACTCCTACGGCGAAACGGCGTGATGGTTAGTTAGTTTTAATTTCACTGTTTCCCTAACTGGGATGTTGTGTACAACGGTCCAAGTGCGCGAATTGGCCGCTTTGATTATGACACTTTTCAAGGCCCCTATTGGCTGAGATTGTGTGGGTGAAGGTTTCACTTCTACTGCATGCGAGCTGCACACATTTTCTTTACACGGTACTACATGAAACATAGCCAGTGTATAATCCGTATGTAATCATGGAGGAAACTTTATTTTAACTTTTTGAAACCCAAAGTACATAAATCAAATGAGTCAATGAGTAATACAAATTCATGAAATGTTATAAGACATGTTTCTGTGAAATATTTGTAAAGTGATTCTTCATATGTTTGTATCTGTATGTTGCTTCTGTGAAATGTTTTGTAAATTTTTTATTCATAAATTGTGTCTACATTTGGGTTGAGTTGGGTTTAATTTCTCAAAAGTACCAATTGGCGATCCCTTAATGAGTTTTGATAACTCATGGGAGTGCAACTTCGTTGTATGTTTTTAATAATAAAAAAAAATAAAAAAAAAAAAAAAAAAATAATAATAATAATCTACCTGGAGCTAGTTTCATGAGCGTGTTTGTGTTATCAGCGATGAGGTGTTGGCGGCCGGCCTTTACCCCCGCCAAATGAACTCCACTCTAATCCGAGTATAACGGTATAAACATTACTCCAAATATAATTACGATTGTGATAAATAAAAACTAGAGGAGTCGGTAAGGAGGCAGACCACGGTGGAGGCGTCTACTAATATCTACAGGAATTCCAAAAACTGAACAAATCGGACTAAAATCTATGAGAACCAAAGTGAGGACGAATATCTACAGCTCAAACTGCTGACTAATATCTATGGAACAGGTGATGTCGACGAATATCTACAGCACTGGCAGAGGTTGGATTTGCAATTATGTATAGCATATTGGCATAACGTAATATTGCTAACCTAAATTAACATAAATTAAATTTTTTAAACTGCATACCCAATATATTATATATGCTATACATTGCAAATCCAACACACACACACATAAAATGCTGTATCTCTTTAGCATTCTTAACAAATGCATCTTTCAGAAAATGAAAAAAAATTACAGAAATTTTATTTTCACAGTGGAAAAAAAAATGCCTTAAAAAACAAAACAAAAAACTTATAACCCTGTAAAGAAAATTGGAATTAAGATGAAGCCATACCAAATAATGCAAAATGATACGTTTTTTTTTTGAAAATTTGATCGCTTAGAAGTATTATAGATGCTTCAATTAAATACTGCGTGTAGAACATATCTTGGCCCTTAAAGTCTTTTAATAAGCCTAGAAAAAAAAAATTATAAGGTCTATAAAAAACACTTTGAAGGTCAAACTCTCCTATTTATAAACCTCTTTTCGGATATGGTTTTATTGTTTAATGTGGCAAATTTAGTTTCTTTTATGATAATTGCAAAAAAAAATGAAATTTACGCCCGAACCTCACAAAATAAAATATAATATGCATTTTCGAGTTGGTATTTTTGACATCACGGCGACAATACGGCAGGCGACGAATTTGTAATATCAAAGTGAACCTTATACCGTCCACCGAAGAAGGACTGGCAGCGGCCCCTATTTTCGGTCACTACTCCTCCGGACGGAGCGGAGAAACGATGTGTTACGCTCCGCGCTGCTTGTTTTCGTGAAATCAATTTAAAAATTCCGTTTTATTACAATAAACAATGCATAAAAAAGGAATTAATGTTTTTTACAGGCCTTTACGAAATCAACATGTAAAAAAAAAATTCTCAAATATCTTTTCCAACCTTTCCAAAAGCTTTTTCTCAAGTATTTTTAAACTCCTCCCATAAAAGGGCGTGAATTCCGATTTCGATTTTTTCCTGTACTAGTGGATCGCCTTAACCCAGATTTGATAGAAAGTCAAAGAAATGGAATATTTCTGAATGTATCCAAAAACTAAAAACTATTTTTGAAAGGTTATGGAATACATTTTCAACTATTTTTATTGGAAATAAACATATAATTTGTCTGGAATCGGCAACACGTTATCACATTTACATACTCTCAATTTGGGAGGTGGGTATACGTACCGCCGCTCCGGGAACCATTTATTGGATAACCAACACCTCTGCCATAAATCACCCAAGTAGTTCGCTACGTTTAGTGACTTTGCAGGGGTGCCTGGGTTCATCGGGTTAAATTTGTCCAGGTTGTGGTGGCGGATGCGTCTGCCCACCAGCTGCATGGCAGGCCGGATCGGGAGAGGAATGGTTGAGGGAGTCCCTTTGACTTCACCAGCCATACTATCTTGGAATATCGCATTGCACCGCAGTGGGAGGGATGGATTCATACGTCCGTCACTCCTGGACACACTGAACCCCAGATTCCTGCCCACCCCTCATACCCTTTTCCTTCCCAAAACTTCCTTTACTAAAAAGACTTTCCACACAGAATCCCCAAATATGACATAGGCTGTGAGGGGAATTATTTTCCTCAAGGCCTTCTGTGTGGAGCTAATGCAAAAAAAAAAAAAAAACATACATACGCACACGGTTCATCACAATCTTCCATTACGCATCTTCCCTGATGATGGAAACTGCAATCAATGCTGGCCGAAACGTTGGTTAAAGAAAGGAGGTAACCATGCATAATACCCCAAAAATAACACGAATCTTCATCCTCAACAATTATTACATCATTTCCTGATAAAGCCAGTCATAACAAAATAATATTTTCTTTCTATTACTTATCTCCCTTGTCTTATCAATTATTTAAAAATATTAATCACCAGGAATGATCACATCAACTATAATATATATATATATACTTATATTGGAAATATGCAATACAATAGCGTGGCTTAACCACTCAGCAACGCAAGCAGATATACACGTTAATACGACAATAGCAGTTAAGTACAATAAGCGTGTTTTCACATCAACGCATATGTTTCCACAGAAATCGTTATAACTCCATTATTGTTACAGTGCCATCCCTAAAACAAAAAGTAAAAGGTCGATAATAAATCAAGCTTGCCATCCCTATTCAAGTTGTCCATAGAAATACATCAAAATAGCTATTCTGTCAGATATACGGTTGATACATATTTTACCCGCCAAATCACCTATGGGCTGCTAGACATTGTTCGGGTCATTGTTTGAGTCGGGCTATGTCAAAAGTCAGAATATAGAAGAGAGACGATGTATGAATGTGAGTGAGGCAAAGAGTGTTCGCCAAGACCGAGTTGTTTGGTGGTCCATCCTCTCAGCCTACCCCTGCGGTGAGTGGCGAGATGGTTAGTTAGTTATTGCCGGGCCTTAATTCAACAATGCTCTTTTTAAGTTTTCTTCTTCTACCACAAAAACACCTCAGAGATCTCGTTTCTACAGCATTTAGTACACTTACATCGTTCCTCTGCCATATATGTGTCTCATATTAGTTTTTATTTAGAATTTTCGACATATCTGTGAAATTTGTGCTTTAAAAATTGGAAATAACGCCGTATATTAGTTATTTGAATTGATAAGAAAACTTATCGTATGTAGTTACTCCACGTTATCAGAGATTAAGATATCAAAAATAAATAATAATCATTTCAAACGAAGTTCAATTTTTTGGCAATATCAAATATTATATAATTAGTGAGTTCCTAGCATGCGTTGAATGCCACTAATAAAGAAATTGTTTCTCCCTGCATGTCTTTTCCCATTCGTACCGTTCCCCTTTCTCTGACAGTTCCATGCCTCATTGCTATACATCAGAGTAGGTACCAGGACTCCATTGTGGACTGCTGCTTCGCTTCTTTTGACAGTTTTTTATTAGCACCAATGGCATTTAGTCCTCCATTGATGGAGTTAGCATTTACCCTTCTTTCAATAACTTTATCAGCTTTCCCATCTCTCGCAAACATACTACCCAGATACACAAACTCATGCACCTGATCCAAGTATTCATCATTCACAACCATGTTTTCGTACTCTCTCTTTCAAACACGTTTCAGACTTACTTACATTCATAATTAACTCATTCTTCATACATATGTACTTGGAATTCTTTTACTAAGAATTATTTAAACTAATGAGACCTTCACCTTTACGGAAATACCTTTATCTTAACCACTCGGAACATTAGAGTGTCAAAAGACGCGAATATAATAATAACGGTCAAGACATTAGAGCGTCTTTTGACGTAAACGTGCGAGATTTTACAAAAATTGATTTATTTCCATCACTGGTATACGGATTACCATGAAATAAAAAATGGAATATCGATAATGAACAACGCTACGCGTCTGTATTAAAAAATATCTATCGAACGTAGAGATTAATTATCTGAGCTGAACGGAACCTCCATCTTGTTTGATTGTCATTTGTTCGAGACATTGTTAGTTTTTTATTAAAATATTTTTGTATGAAATGGTAAAAAAGTGAGGTGACAAAATTGTTTATAATACATTTATACAATAGAATAAGTGTTTTTTTTTTACATAATCTGTGATTTTAGTACCGTTTTCACATAAAACATCCGTGGGTCATATTTTCAATTTTTTTATGTTTGCATTCTAAATTTTAATATTTACAAATGTTATTTAAGTATTTGTAATAATACAATTTGAAAGATTGTTTCATAACCTTTACAAAACAGTTTTTAGAATGAGGCTATGTTTCCCAAAACGAGATTTATGAAGCTTTTAGTAAAAATCGTAAATAACACAAATAGTCCAGTAACTTTGTCGCCTGAATGTATGGGGTAGTATGCGTTAAATCCGGTAGTTCTGATTTTTTGCAGGCTTGTTTATAATGTTGGCCTAATGAATAATCCAAGTTTTTGACCTCGACCGCCGAACGCAACTTTGTCAAAAATCGAAAAAACAGCGATAAAATGGTTATGTTTTCAAATTTTGGCGATTATAACCCTAAAGGACTAGTTTTTGAAAAAAAAATTTACGACTTTTTTAAAGTACACTAAATTTGATATAATATGATACTAGAACTGTTTCTGTAGACCCAATAATTTTCGAGTTTGCCTTTCAAAGTTTGTGACCTCGAGCGCAAACCGTGAAAAAATAGTTTTTTTTTCAAATTTTGGCGATTATAACCCTAAAGGACTAGTTTTAGAAAAAACTTTTTTAAGATGTTTTTAAAGTAGACTAAATTTGCTACAATATGATTCTAGAATTGTCTCTGTAGACTCAATAGTTTCCGAAATTAAGCCTTTCAAAATTTATAATTTTTTTCGAAATTCGCAATTTTTTGCAATATTTTAGACGTCACTCGAATAACTCTAGTGGGATGAAGTTTCAATTACCTCCGACGTGTGAAGTCACGAATGCGACCCACCTGTAACACGTTTTTTTCATTTCACTTGAATACGATAAATTCACAAAAAAAGGATACTTCACCATCCGGTGCACTAACAAATTTTGGTTGGGTATATGGTCAGATATGACCATTGAGCAAGTACTGATGAAATCTATGAAAAGCTATGGAGGGCTCACCCGAGGCCGTGGTACGACTGATAGTGTACTCTCTCAATGGACATTAGGCATGGTGTATCTACGTAATATCTGCCATGAAGTGGAAACATACTGTGAGGTTACTACTGCAACAACTAAACAACATGTTGACATGTGACCAGCATGTCAATTAGGTACTGAAAAACTCTGTATATGGTTGCACAGCACCCTCCATTCCTTACAGCAGATTTCATTATGTCCATCAGTAGGGGCCTGGTTGGAGAATCTAGTGTCAACAGCCACATGGCTCTAGAAATTGGGAGAGAATCGATGCTAAAGATGGTTGGCCAGAACTTCCAGGAAGTGAAATTCAAACGTAAAAACAATGTGGTGTCCCTT
This sequence comes from Limnephilus lunatus, assembly GCA_917563855.2. Lineage (NCBI taxonomy): Eukaryota > Metazoa > Arthropoda > Insecta > Trichoptera > Limnephilidae > Limnephilus > Limnephilus lunatus. Next base: position 22,418,489 of record OU830595.1, on the reverse strand, counting down.
TCTTCAGCTGTACGAACTATTTCTGTTGGCAATAAACAGGTAACTGTTGATCCTCTAACACTGTTTCACAGGTTGTGTGTCTTAAAACAATCGGATGAAGAATTGCGAGAGTTCTTCTCTTACGAACTGTCACCAATCTCAATGTCATTGTTCTCTGAAGAAGGGATGAGAAAGGGCACAAAATCTACCTTGTATTCAGTATTTGAACCTGTAACCTTAAATGAGAAGCAAGGGTTAACGAAGTTTGTGGTAGTGGATGGAGGGCATCTACTTCACAAAGTTGTGTGGCCTCGAAGCTCATCATTTGGTGCGATAGCTGACAGATACATACAGTACATTACTGCTCACTATGGCTCAAATGTGTCAGTAGTTTTCGATGGTTACCCCGTAGATGCTGTACAGAAAAACACAAAGAGCTCTGAGCGTCTTCGAAGAGCCATGTTACACTCATCGCGAGAGAGAATCGTTGATGAGAAAACCGTGGCACAGGTTCCTCAACAGAAATTCTTGTCAAATGACAAAAACAAGATTCGTTTCATAAAACTGCTGACAAAAAAAATGGGAAATCACAACATTCAAGTACTCCAAGCATAGGAAGATGCTGATAGGCTCATCATCACTACAGCAGTAACTGCTGCCTCTACCTATGATATAGTGGTAGTCGTTGGTGAGGACGTTGACTTGCTGAACATCCTTACTGCGATCTCAAACCAACGTGAAATTTTTTATAATAAATGTGGAAGAGGCAAAGCATCAGATGTCATGTATTCCAGCATCGCTTCTTCAAAATCCTCTTTGAAAACAGAGCTTTTCGTCTTCATCCATGCCTTTAGTGGTTGTGACTCGACATCCTGCTTCTTTGGCTTAGGGAAGATACAAATGATGTCCATAGTCGAAAAAAATCCGGATGTTGAAAAGCAAGCTGCGATTTTTCTCGACACCAACTCTACACCTGACGATATAGCAGCAGCAGGAGAACGAGTCATAATTGCTCTATACGGAGGCAACCCCAACACCCATAATACGAGCTGCGGTACCAACTATTCGCCAAGGCTGCGACGAAAACCAGCTTCAATCTAGCCAGGTTACCTCCTACACGAGACTCTGCTCGATTTCACTCCTTGCGGACATACCATCAGGTAAAAATTTGTCCTTGCATCAGTTACATATCATTCATCATTTTCTATTCTCATGTACAATCTTCTTACAGGTTCAGGCGTGGTTGGGAGTCACACTAAACCCTCTCTCCTGGGGGTGGATATCCACGCCACAAGGCCTCAACCCCAAAATGATGACCAGAGATGCAGCTCCACAACACCTCTTGCGGATGATTTCTTGCGGCTGCACGAAGGGTTGTGGGAACGCGTGCAGCTGCAGGAAGGCAGGATTAAAATGCTCATCAGTCTGCAGGCACTGTAGCGGGGCCTCTTGTGACAATATACCCGATGTTGAAGTAATACATATCTCAGAAGGCGACGATCTGTCCAATGTCGAAATGGAGGATGACTTGTGGGCACAAGACGTCGACGATTCATCACCATCTCCTGATGGGGATATGCTATCCCAATACGTCGATCCAGATACGGACGAACATCAACCGGGACCTTCCAAGAGGGCTAAATTAATTTAATTTTTTGATTTTGAATATTACTCAGTTTTCTAACAAATAAACTTATTAACTTTTGTTGTACTTATCTTTTTTTAAATAAATAAAAAAATAAAAAGAAAATACTTTGTTTTTTATCTTTTTTACTTCATTATTCGTAGCTTAGCTTATACAACATCATCCCATCGTAAAAGTACAGGGCTTCGATAGAATAATCAGGGTCAAAATTCATTCAGAAAGACAGAATCGCAAAACATTGCGAAGTTCGAAAAAAATGATAAATTTTGAAAGGCTTAATATCGGAAACTATTGGGTCTACAGAGACAGTTCTAGTATAATATTGTAGCAAATTTAGTCTACTTTAAAAACATTCTACAAAAGTTTTTTCTAAAACTAGCCCTTTAAGGTTACAATCGCCAAAATTTAAAAAAAAAACGATTTTTTCGCGGTTTGCGCTCGAGGTCACAAACTTTGAAAGGCTTAATCTCAAAAACTATTGAGTCTACAGAGACAATTATAGTATCATTTTGTAGCAAATTTAGTTTACTTTAAAAACGCATTAAAAAAGTTTTTTTTAAAACTAGTCCTTTAGGGTTATAATCGCCAAAATTTGAAAAATTTACGATTTTTTCGCTGTTTTTTCGATTTTTGACAAAGTTGCGTTCGGCGGTCGAGGTCAAAAACTTGGATTATTCATTAGGCCAACATTATAAACATTATAAATAAGCCTGCAAAAAATCAGAACTACCGGATTTAACGCATACTGTGATGTATAAAGTTACTGGACTAAAATATTATCACGTTTTGACAGTTTTCTAAGGGACACATAATAAACAAAAGTCTATTTCTGAGAGGATTAAACACCGATCATAATTTTTCATTGAAATAATCAAAGAAAACCTTCTCCTGTAAAATTTTCTAATGGACTGTTGGACAAATACGAACTAAGACGACGACTAATCAATGAAAATTTGGACACTTGTGACATTTAAAATAAGAGGAAAATTAATCTACCTAATTAATCTCGAAAAACCCTGTGTAAAGCCCTGGCAAAGCCGGGACTTCAACTAGTCTAATAAGTCAATGACTGAAAAAACAACAGTGTGCTTGAGAAAAAAAAGCATGTTTATATTTACAGTGAAGTCTATTAAGTCTATAAATACCATTTTCAACATATTCTGTTCAAACAGCTAAAAATTTGTTCAAATAAAAGATATCAATGTTCAAGGTGCAGATCTTAGTATTATTACCATAATCCACTTACTTCTTAATATGTACTTACAAATGATTTAAATAACATTTTTGTTTTAACTTAATTACTATAAGAAATAACTATTTACGTCTGAAAGGTGAAAAAACTGCATTAAACTTCTAATTTAGTCTGATAGTATTAGTGTCTGTACATTTGAAATTTAAGAAGCCGACTTCGAGTATATCTCTGAAGCCACGCCGTGTACCGCCGTAAAATCATCTCTGTATGTGATGTTTGTGACAAAGCTACTGTCAGAAGGTGAATTCCAAAGAACATATTTTCACAATACATTTAATTTGAGATAAATTCGCTGTTTATGAACGTATTTCAAAATAAAATACTGTTTTTGAAAGCAGAAGAAACACTCTTTCAGATTTTAGCGTTACAAATCGACACATGCAATTAAAATATTAAAATTTTGAATGCAAACATCAGCATCAAATAGTATTAATACGCTTGCATCTGGGTGGTTGAATTCCAGAACCCGACTTCCATTGCATATCCGACGCCACGCCTTATGCGCCGCTCCACAAATTACATCTGTGTTCGTGAAATTTCAAGCAAAACTACCGTTGTAATTCGGTTTTTAATTCAAGAATCTGCCAAAAGATGTCGCTACTTCTGTCAGCAGCTCGCATATGGACGTTTATTCCCTACGTATAAGTACAAGGATTTATAGGCGGCTATATGCAATATATATTACATATGGCGTCATTGCGTGTCTCGGTTACTTTGTCTCGGTGACTAGCTGTCACTGGATCACAACGGATCCGAGCAACTGGCTATTTTTGGAACCAGTTCCTATCGGATTTACAAAATGGTCACCAACACTCAAACTGGACGAAGCCAAACCAAAAGCCGCCCGCAGGGCCTAGCAGCAAAAACCTGCAGAGCGGGTTTTTAACTGCTAGTAGAAAATTAGTGTTAAATTATTTTGTGGTTAACTTATTAGATTTAAATATAAAGAATGTTTTCTCTTTCTCACCATGACAGAAGGGGAGACAATGATTTCTATGAGACCTATATGAGTTGTTTCCAAAAGCGAACAAAATAGCCCAAGGGGTTAAGCCCTGGAATTATTGTTGTTAATGTTAATGTTTTTCGACTTTAAGACCTAGAATAACTATTTGCATGTTTTTTTGTTGATAATGTTGTTTGACTTAAGCCTTCAAAAAATTTACCAAATATGAATATAAATGCTCATTTTTTCTTCCATTGACCGGGATTTTTGTCCAATGACATTACAATATTTATAGACCCATTATCTTCTTTACATAGTACAAAGCAAAGTCGCTGCCGCTGTCTGTACACTTAGATCTTTTAAAATACGCCACGGATTTTCATGCGGTTTTCACCAATAGATAGAGTGATTCATGAGGAAGGTTTAGATATATACTTTGTCAAGGTTTTGTGTAAATTGATTGAAATACATAATATATAAAGGCAATCGGGCGATGTGGATTTGATATGCATGCATATTAACAGATGGCGTTGGTTATAAAGGTTGGGTAATGGCATTGTCAGTAGATGGCGTTGTGTTTCGTTAGCTACAGCAACGTGTAACCAGGTCTGCTAGTAAAATATAAAAAAGAAACTGGTGATTTGGTGTACGCAAGCCCGCGATGGTTTCTATATATAATGGTGAGCTCTGGCATTATGAAATTGTTTCCTTTACTATTCATCCGATCGCAATGAAACTTTGGTGATTTGTTGTGCGAGCACATGAAGGTGAAATATGGAAATAGGTGGCACGCAAGCAGTTTGAATAATGTGTGTATTTAATTTCATGTAGTTAACAACAGGGAGGGAAGGCGGGAGGGGAAGGGGAATCTGGGAGGGGGGAGGGGAAACTAAGTAAAGGGTTGCGGGAATGGTGACGAGGGTGGGGGGAAGGCAGGGAAGGTGGAAGTAGATTGTGGGAGGGGGGAGGGGAATGCTTTAGGGGGGGAGTTTTCGGGACAGAGGAAAGCGAAAAAGGGGAGAGGAAAGCGAAAAAGGGGAGGGGAAAGACCGAGTAGGTGGAGGGGGAACGCGGGAGGAGAAAAGAAGGCGGAAGGGGAACGGGGAAAGGACACGCAGGGAGAAAAAATCGAGTAACAAATACACTTTCCATTTAATTCTTAATTATAGCATTGTTAATGTATAACAAAGAAAGACATCCGAAGAATCCTCCCCCCATGAAAACGGACACCCCTGCTAAGTCACCAAACGTAACCTGACACTTGGGGTGACCTACAACAGAGATGTTGGTTATCCAATAAATGGTTCCCAGGGGCGGCAATATTCATACCAGCCTCCCAAATAGGTATAGAACAGTGTTTTGGTACTTAAAATTTGCGTTGAAAGTACATACTACATCACGGGTCTGAATGAGATGAATCTGCGCTTACTCGCTTAAACTAAGATAAATATAGAAAACTATATAGACAACCTACTGTATTTCATAAGCTATCTTTCTTAAACTAAGGCGAATACAGAAAACTATATAGACAACCTACTGTATTTCGTAAGCTATCTTTCTTAAACTAAGACAAATACAGAAAACTATATAGACAACCTACTGTATTTCGTAAGCTATCTTTCTTAAACTAAGACAAATACAGAAAACTATATAGACAACCTACTGTATTTCTTAAGCTATCTTTCTTAAACTAAGACGAATACAGAAAACTATATAGACAACCTACTGTATTTCGTGAGCTATCTTTCTTATTATTTTTGAATTGCTACATTCGCTATCTCAATTTCTACAATAGTGCTGAAAATATTTCGGAATCGAAATAATTGCTTATTTGTAAATATTGCGGATGTTATTAATAGCCTAGCGACTGTAGGGTTGAAATATAAGAACCCGACTTCGAATACATCTCTGTATATATTTCTCTCTCTATACATGCTGCGCCTTACGTAAAACCATCTTCGTACTTGAAGTTTGTTAAAAAGCTTGTAATAGAACTGAATTCAAGCAAGTAGTCAAAAATACCAAAAGTTGGCGTCACTTACATAACAACTAGCGTGAGAAACGTCGGCTGGCAGGCGTAAGTACTATTGGATTTGTAATTACGTGAATCTCTCCGGGTATGGAGAAATTGATGATGATATGATTATTATTGTAACTGGCAGTTCTGAATAATAATACTAAGCATCTATACAGGTATATTATTATATATGACGTCATTACCTGTCGCGGTTACTTTATCCCGGTGACTAGCTGTCACTGGATCACAGTGGATCCGAGGAACCGGCTGTTTTTGGAACCAGTTCCTATCAGATTTATAAAATGGTTACCAACACAGCGACCGCGGAAGCGGGGGGGGCAGAGGAGGCCATATGCCCCCCTAAAATCAAATGGGGGGGGGGGGCGCGCCCCCTCCAATTTTCTACAATCTGTTCCACTTAACCGTTCAAAGGAATTATCAACAAGAGACATCCAGGCCGAATTAGGCGTTCACGCAACTGATTTTGATATTGGCTCACTAGCACTGCAAATGAAGATAGCTAAGAAAGCAATACCTCACGTGAAGACTGTCCGAGAGTACGCAAGAGAACTGGCTAATCTACCTAAAGTTTCAAGAGCAATGATTAATGAAGTAGAAAAGTTAGAAGTCGTGCTCCTCACCGTGCCAGCTACGTCTACGTCGTGTGAAAGTGCCCTCCGACGCATCGGAACATTCCTCCGACTACCAATGAAGCAGAGAAGACTTACTTATCTAGCAATACTGCACGTGCATAAGGCGGAAACATTTAGTTTAGATTTAAATGAAATTCTTAGGGAATTTGCTTCAAAGACGGCTGAGAGACGCAACGTTTTTGGTATCGTTCAATGAATGCAATAAAGCAATATTTAAAAAAAATTTCATAGAGTACTTCCGCGGTCCCTGTACCAACACTTAAACTGGGCGAAGCCAAACCAAAATCCGCCCGCAGGGCCTAACAGTAAAAACCTGCAGAGTGGGTTTTTAACTGATAGTTGTTATGTTAACGTTTAACTTAAATTCGCTGTTCTTTAACAAATCTGTGTTTTTCTAAACCACCTTTAAACTCACAATGATTTGCCAAAACACGTTTTAGCACATTCACCCTACTCTTCTGTTATAAAGACTTGACTCGAGTATCTGATTCACTTGATCATGCCAGGCCTTACTGGGAATAAGAATGGAACATCACATTACTTCATAAGATCCACTGAACCCCCCACATCTTTTTCCTTCCCAGAACTCTCCCTCCTTTTCCTAAAAATACCCTCCATGCAGCGAAATTATTAGAGTAGAAATTATTTTCCCCGGGCCCTTATTTGTGAAGCTAATGTAAAAACCTGCTTCACTCACATTCTTATACCGTTTCCTGTATAATATTCATTTACATTGACAAAACTATTTGATTAACTTAATCGTGCCATGTCTTCTTTTATCATTAGCGCACAAGATTTATTTATAAAATAATGATACACTTATCATTTAGAAATCATAAAATTCAATTTTAAAATTTACGAAAGCCGAAAACATAACCTAAAAACAAACGTCAATTCAAGTCGCAATATACCAAATAAGCCGAAATCAGTCATACATTTTACGTCTTATTACGAAACGGACATAAAACGTGTCTTAATATAGTGTAATACACTTGAAATGGGTACAAAATACAATCGTTCATAGAAATAATAGGTAAATAATTTCAAATGTCAAGTGACTCATTTACCATCACTTCAAAATATTGCAAGTAATTTTAAAACATGAAATATGATAAAATGTTGCTGTTTTTAATTAAAACTACGTTGAAAAGTTTGTGAGTGTGGGGGAGTGAATAAACGAGAGTTCCGACTTCCTGAAGTACCTTGCTATCCAGACCTGGTCAAAACACGAATAGATTCAAATCCACACATTGTCTCCTACATATGTGATCTAAAAATATTATAAATTCATATGATAAGTATTTTAGATACAAAACACAGAGTCAAAACGTTGTAGCAATTAAAACATACATTAAATGTTCCATATTAACTAATGTAATTGTAAATATTTAATGTGTTCTCTCATGTCTGTCACAAACGTGAAATTTTGGACACGAAATTCGATATACTACGACAAAATATGTTGTTGTTTTGAATAAAACTCACATTAAAATGCTGAAATAGAATATAATGTATTAATAAATGTATTGAAAATTACATTCAAAGAGTAGCAATACAAACATGTCAAAATTAATAATATAATATTGTACAATGTATGTACGTTCTACTTGTGATATTTTATTATTATTATTTTGACATTTTGTATGGGAATGGGAGGAATGGATGAATTATGGTTGTTGTTTTTTTTTTAATGAAAACTAACCTCGAATAGTTTGAGTAGTATGTTGACGTATAGTCTGCGAACGCCTAGAGATTTTCCAATGGAGGCGAGGAATATCACACACAATATAAACAACAGGAAAGGGGTGAAAAGAAGCGTCCAGAGAACTGACACAGCCGTTGCTACAACCGACATTGTGAAACTGACAGAAATTTATTTGTTGCACGTAGTGATGGGATTATTATTGTATGTTTCGATTATTATTTGAAATATTCGAAGATAACCATAAAAAATTACCTGTGTCCAATATTAAAATACATATACCTTAATATAATTAAAAATTCAAGAAATAAATATATTAGAATGGGAATGGGTTACAGTTTATGATGAATTTGTGATTAATGGCTTTGATTAAGAAAGGGACCCTCAGATGGTTTGGTCATCTAGAGCGAAGAACGAAGAAAGTAGTGTAAGAAGAATATATATGACGCAAATATGTGATTGGTAGAAGAAGTTGGGGGCGCCCGAGGAAGACATGGCACGATCAAATGAATCAGATACTTGAGTCGGGCCATGTCGAAGTCAGACTAATAGAAGAGTACATATAAATGTGAGTGAGGCAAAGAGTGTGTGCCAAGACCGAGTTGTTTGGCAGTACGTCCTTTCTGTCAACCCCTGCGTGGAAACGGCGTGATGGTTAGTTAGATATTAAATGCTGCATCAAGTTTAGTGCTATGATTTCAACCATAAAAGAAGCAATTATGAAAAAGATTCTTATGTCTATCCTAAATGTATACTTTGTACAGTATACAGGAGACCATAAGAGTGAAAATTGTACGACTGAAAAAAAGTATAACAATGGCATCAATATTAAGATATAAGCTTAAAATTAACATTAATTCAAAACACAAAGCGTGAATATTTTATATACAATAACTAAAAAATTTGGAAAAGAAAAGGTTATTTAAAAAAAAAAATGTTTTTGATAATTATAGAAAACCTCAATTAAATTCAATTCGGTACGACTTCCAAAATGTTACAAGTTTACTCATCAAACTCAATACTCTAAGAAGAAATAATAATTCTGTCTTACATACTATTCTGACTTACAGAAACCAGACTTTATGATAAAATTATCTTCCTCCTGAAACAGGCTTCACCAACAACCTGTACATGAACACGCGTTTTTAATTTTCAAAACAGCTCTATATTGGTACCAACTTAATTTATTCAAACTTACTGAAATAAAATTATAAAAGGCCGATCAAAATTTAATGTGGGTCGGAATTTAAATTACGTTCCAAGCTCGCCTTGAGAGATATTTATGTTCGTCAGGTCTCTCTAGGGTAGCTCTAGTAAAATAAGCACATTGATTGTACTGATACCACTATTAAAATTCCAGTCGTGGGATTCTGTATTTTTGAATAATATTGCGCAATTTCATTTTAAATTTTGTCCTCATCACTATACGAGAAAATGTCGTATGTTTTTAGGCCCCGTTAATATGCACGCAAGCCGTCAAACGGGGTTTATTCACGGCGTCTTCTGCGCCAATAAAACACGACTTTTGGAGACAACTCTGCTTGTAATTGGTCCAATTTAGCAAAGATGGCGGCCAGCTTTAGACTTTTAACAGGTGTCCGGCGTGCTTAGATAACTGTGTTGCCAGTTTATGAAAAATGTATTATTTCGATTGAATTTCGAGAAATTATTATTTATTCGATCGAAAATACATGCTGCGCTTCGGAAGAATATTTTTTTAAGAATGGCACACATTCCAATAATTGAATTCTTCCTACTGACATCATTATAGTGGGTGCCCGTTGCTTGTGCAATGATGGAGAGCATAGACAGCAGAGGATTGAACTGGTGACGCCGCATGGAAACCCATAGTTTCAACATCCTTCAAGAGATGTCGTTAGTATAGTTAGTTATACAAAGTTTTGTTGTATTTCAACAGATTTCAACATACTGTTTGGCAAGAAAGTGTAGAAATTAATTAATTTGGAACTAAATTTTTTCATTACTATGGTAACACCGAAATACTCGTTTTGTCAATGACATTTTGTATGGCTCTTGGCTTTACTGACTTTAATCATGTAGAACACGCTGAAAATCGCTCGTTTAGTGTTTTTTTTTCATTGTTTGCCTGTGCATTGTTTGAATTGAATTAAAATGAACAAACCAATACGTAGTGGTGCAAGAGAAGTTGTAAACTGCGTGTTTCAACGCTGCCTAGCTGAATATCGTGCGAAGAAGCTCCTATCCAATTTGAAAGAAGTTTACAAACGAACTGCAGAAATGAATGGTACGTGGTATAGTTTTTTTTAATAAATTTCATTAGTATTACAAGATTTATGCCAATTTTTGTGCGATTATAACCATTACAATCTGATTTGAGGTTATGTTTAAAAATCCGAATTTGACATTTCCATTTGACAGTTAATATTAGGCCACAAGAAAAATGGAATAACTCAATTTAAAAAAAATAAAATAATATGCAACTTCTTTAAACTCATAGAAATGTAATTTGTTCTTAATTTTCTCTTTCTTTCTTTCTAAATGAATATTTACAGGTGTGCTTTTTTAAAACTACCTTCTATAGAATAATCATTTTAATGATGTTTTCCACATACCTACAGGTAAATCTGAAAAGTAAGATAAATCATCAAGGAAGGGAAAAGGCAGATGGAAAATTTGAAACACCGGGAAAACGGAAAATAGCATAAGTGTTGATGATTAAAAAAAATTGTTGCAAAAACGTGATGAAAATCGAGGCAGATTATTATGCACGAGGAAGTACTCTATATGATGATATAGATGAACTGATAAAACGTTTAGATGAAGATATGGAAGAAGAAGAATCATATGAGGACTAAGACAATAATTATTACATGTCGGGTGTTGAATAAATATACTCAGATTTTTAAATACCTATGTACCTACGTTTTTATAACAAAATAAACGCCCACTTAAAACCTGTTTTGTTTTATTTTACTTCTATTAAATTATGTGTTTTAGTGCAAAATTTATGAAAATACAAACACGTTATGAAATATGCATTTTGGCTGAAGGGTTTTTTAAAACATACATTCATTGTCTTATGAGCCATCACGGTGTTGCCATTTAAAACCAAGAAATCGATCGCAGCGCCATCATTTATTTTCTACACTTAATTGTCAAACTGTATGTCAGTTTAGTACTAATTTAGAAGAGTACAGCCAACTGTCTATCTATATATCTGTCTAGCAACCCACATCATTAGAATAACTTAGAGTCTACTAGATTAAGGACAATGACGTTATATATACATATTATATATATGTTTTTTTTTTATTGAAAAAATTTTCCCTTGGTACAATACATACAATATATACATAAATATAATGAAAGTATATAAAAGCTTAATACAATTATAATTATTACAATTATATACATATTTTTTAAATTATTCTCCCATAATAAGCAAATGCTTGTGTGTACGGGAGGAAGTATTATTTGTTTGGTTATTTTGATTTTTTTTTATTGCGTTTTTATTTGTATTTAGTACTTTGAAATTTAGTTTATGTAAATAATAAGATAAATCTATGTTTATATAAATATAATTTTTTTATTTATTTTTTAGTTAAGGTTTATAATATTATAAATAGACTCGCCATAGTCTCACATATTCACAAAATAATATGGAAAGTAAGCAACATCTTTTGTTTTCAGCGGTTTTCAGTATAATTTCTTAATTCAAAAGTTTATTCCTGTGTGATAAAGATAAGAATGATGACGAATGAAGACAATCAAATAATGTACCTATGTGTATGAATGGCATAGATATCTGAGCGGGCGGCATATTCATTTCTTCGCCGAATACTGCTTTCACATCACGGGTGTGACTGATAACAAGATACTCTCACTCGATTACACCATGCACAGGGAAGGGTAAAGGCGGGTAAAACGGGCAAATATTTTTTATTATAATTATATGAGTTATCATTAGTAATACAATATTGGTACTATTATAGTAGTATTGTTAAGTACATATTTTATTATACAGTACAGGTTATAGGTTCAAATGATTATACAAATCTATACAGATAAATAACACCTAGGACCGTTACTATTTACAATTTTCATCAACGACATTATTAAATTAATTAACGCGTTACACTTTGTACGTTTTACCCCATCATTCCCAATGGAATAAAACGAGTGCGGAACGCTGTGTGAACCAACCTACTGTTAGTAGGATGTCCTTGTTATGCTTATGTCACTTTGTGATGCAACGTTCGCTGTCTCCTTTTTGACTGTTTTCCGTGTAATTGAAGCATTTTTTCATCACACAGGAGGGCATTTTGGCGCTTTGCAATGCAAGTTACTTAGGTACCGGTAAGACACGACGCGTAGCAGTTTCGTACTAAAGTACTAGAAATAGAGACCGGTACAATTGTCTTGTAGGCTTCCCACTTTGAGATTTCTACCCCACATCCAGCATTAATGTCATTGAGTAAGGACATTTAGTTCAGTTTAATATTTATTGTAAACTTTACAATAATGTAAATAAATCAACTTGTAATCACATTAAACTTATTTGGAAGTTTCCCAACATATTGCATTTTTATGTAAATACCGCAATAGAGTCCCAACTGCTCTCAATCATCTGAAAACATGACATCTCCAACTGAGACTATGACATCTCCAATTGAGTTATGTTGTGAGGCTGATGGTAGTGGGGAGGGGAACAGGAAGGCACCTTACTGTTGCATTTTGTGGGGAGGGTATGGGTACCGCCACCCCGGGAACCATTTATTGGACAACCAACACTTCTGCCATAGGTTACCCCAAGTGGTTCGCTAAGTTTGGTGACTTATCAGGGGTGCCTGGGTTCATGGGGTGAGGCTTGTACGGATTTTGGCGGCGGATACGTCCGCCTACCAACTACGTGGCGGGCCGCATCGGGAGACCTTTTGCCAGCAGGACTTTCTCGAAACATTGCTTTGCACCACAGTTGGGGGGGTGGATTCGTACGTCTGTCACTCCTTCTTTTCCTAAAAAGACCTTCCACACAGCATCCACAAAGATGACATAGACCCTGAGGGAAATTATCAATTATCTTCCTGTGTGGAACTAATATGAAAAATAAAAAAATTTGAGAAATGTAAATAAAACAAAAATTTTTTTATAGGTATCACAAAATTTATTTATCGAAAATACATCGTTTTTATTTACAGGATTTTGCTAAAATACTAATTTCTACTAAAATCTATAATACTCAAAAACTACAATTTAAACTTATAGTATAACATACCGGGGGATCATTAATTTTATTTTGAAAATGTATTTGATCAAATAATACGTTATATTATTAAAAATTAAAGAAATACAATATGACACTTAATTTTTCATATTTTGAAAAATTACCTTGATGCTACGTCAATTCGCATTCTCACAATTACACTGCCACTATTCAAAAACCGAATCCTCGGCCCTAGTCCAAATACATCAAATAGTTTTCAATAAAGTCATGAAGATGAGGAAGATGAAGGTTGGGAAGTACCGGGCTATTCAGATCTGGTCACCAAAAATGACTAAAGTCATTTCAAGCAATGTTTTGATTCTGAATGGTGGTACATACTGCCATCCCGGGAACCATTTACTGGATAACCAATACCCCCGCCAAAGTTCGCCCCAAGTGGTTCGACAAGTTTGTAGTCTTAGCAGAGGTGCCCGGGTTCACAGAGTGAGGTTTGTTTAGATCTTGATGGCGGATGCATTTGCCCACCTACTGCGTAGCGGGCCGGATCGGGAGAGTCTGGTTGAGGGAGATCTTTCAACCTCTCCAGCCGGATTCACTCGACCCATCGCCTTGCACCACACTGGGAGGGATGGATTCGTACGTACGTCAATCCTGGACACATTGACCACAGATTCCTACCCACATACCTTTTTCTTTCCCATCTTCCTCTCCTTCCTTTCCATAAAAAGACCTTACACACAGCATCCCCAAAGATGAGGAAACCTGATAGAAATTATTTTCTTCAGAGACCCTTGTGTGGAGCTAATATAAAAAAGGGTGGTACTGAGAGATCTATGTATAACCCTGGATCAATAATATAAGTTAAACACATTTTTAGACTTATGGCATTCTATTTGTGAGAGTGCGATTTTTGTTATTTTTGAAAAATTTTTCACTAAATACATAAAATCAAAAATTCACATCATTAATACAAAGTATATTAAAAGCATACAATGTTTATAAACTAAAACATACAAATTCAAGTAATTCTTATAAAATAATACTTTGAAAATACGTATACGACATGTCAAAAGAGAAAAACTGGCCCGATCAAGTACCCATTTGACTTAACTAATGTCACACCCATTCAATAGTTTTACTAAGTGATGTTTAAAGATGACCAAAATGTTTTTTGTATCCCTAATATAATTTTTTTTAATGTGTAAACTACACAAGTATCGATGTCTACGGCATCACCACCCGGGGAATGTTGAAGGTTGAAGATAGTGGGAAGAAGGATATAGGAAAGAGAAAGGTGGGAAAGAACCTGAATATTTGGAAGGGCGTTTCTGTATCTTTTGTGACAGCGTAACGCGTGTTAAATCGGTCGTATACGACATGTTTTGACAGTTTTCTTAAATGCGGTATTCCATATCACGATAACATGCTAAATAATGCGCTTGTGTTAAGACACCAACTCTTAACAGTACTTATAATACATACTTGTTAAGAGATGTCAGTCACGGGAAATTTGCGAATCGAATGTTATCACATACAAACGTCAAAATAATACGACAAACAGATAGTTATTTATTAACGTCTGTTAAGCTTGTATGTAAGTAGTTATAATAACTAATAAACAGTAATTTGTGTTTTTAAATAGGTAATTAATTAATGAAAGCAATAGAAAATCACAGAAATTTGACAGCTGATAGCGCATGAAGGATGCCTTCCGATATCCAACAGATTTTGCCATTTTGTCTTGTAACGCTGTCTTTACACAAAAGATATAGAATCCCTCTTAAGATCTGGTCACAAAACACGGCTAGAGCCTCGTTTCAAGCAGAGTTTCGGTTCTAAACTGTGGTTTTTCACCAGGGCGATACTGAGAGTATCTTCCAAATTTACAGTAAGACTGCACATATAAGTCATCGACCTGAACTTGAAAGCATAAAAATTGTCATTTAAAAAAAAATTATTACATTCAAACTGTTGTCTCCAATTTATTTTCCTTCTAATTCTCAGAGAAGTCGACGAAAAACCCTAGAAAGGATTTAAATTTTTGAAAATGTTTGATAAATTTCTTCTAAAGTCTGGTCAAATTGACCTTACTTCAGGTACACAGACACGTCCAAAAACACACTTCTAATGAATGTATTTAAATGAAAGTGAAAAAATATTATGCCAAAATTATATACATACATTAATAATAATTTTAAATCTATTTTATAATTTTTTTACACCAAAATATTTTTAATAAGGCAATATATTGTTCTATGAATCATTAGTATTGTATACACGGTATAAAAATTTAAAAATACTAACAAAAATACATATGTACTTTTAGCAGAAATTTCTGAGCTCCGTAGTTCATGATGGAAATGTTGTTGAGAAATTTAGATGAAAAAGAACAGAAATTGGATATTCATTGACGGGTATAACCTTCAACAGTTATTAAAGAAGAGTTATTCCAATCTAAATTTAATTGCTTTATTACTTTGAAAACATTTATTTATTGTAAGTCTAATATTTGTAATTACCAAAAATTAACTAACGTCTACATTAATTTGTTTATTTTTTTTAACAATATTGTAAGTGTGACACTAACAGTAAAAAGTGCACTTTTGGTGCTAGGATTGTTTGGAATATCGATTATTTTTTACGAGGATGGGAATGAACAACATTCAGAAAGGGACACTCAGATGGTTGCCCACTTAGAGCACTAAAACTGAAACGAAGATGGTGTAAAACCATGATTGAACGTATGCCAAAATTTCAATGTTTGGTATTGGGTGCAAAAATGAGTATTCTGAAAACATATTGCCTGTTGTAAGCTGATGATGTACTGTCTCTCGTATCTAGGATGAACGAAGTATGTATAAAGAATGAGTTAATGATGAATGTAAGTAAGTCTAAGTCATTGTGTGCAAAAGAGAGAGTTCGAAAGCAGTGTGCAACATAGTTGTGAATGATGTACACTTGGACCAGGTGGATGAGTTTGTGTATTTGGGTAGTATGTTTACGATGGGAAGGCTGATAAAGATATTGAAAGAATGGTAAATGCAGTTAACTCCATTAATGGAGAACTGAACGCAGTTGGCACAAATAAAACATTGTCCAAAGAAGCGAGGTTTACAGTCCATAATGGAGTGCTGACACCAATTCTGATTTATGGCAGTGGGGCATGAAACTGGCAAGAGAAACAAAGTAAACTGAATGCAGTCAAAATGAGATCCCTGAGGCGCTTGTGTGGTAAAATCATTTATGAAAAATGAAAATAAAATTAAATAAATTTCTTTACTTCAAATTCTAGAGGAACTGTTATTGAGAATTAAAATTTAATTTAGCAAAAGAATTTTACCAAATTCAATATATTATCGCCCACATTGTAACACTGTGTATCCCATTTTACACAGGATTTCAGGAGGATCAAAAAACCATTTAGTTTATTAAATAAAAAATAGCACATCTTTAAAAAAAGGTCAATTAGTATGATGCTGGACGCGTATTTCAATTATTAATACGAAGGCTCGAGTTATAAAATTCAGTTCAAATTTTATGAATTTCATTCGAATAGGGAATTGGAATATTCTATTCAACTAGGAAAAAATCATTTAAAATTCTATTCAACTATTAAACAACGGAAAAATCATTAATTGGAATAAATGAATTATAATATGGAAGAAATCAATTCAACAACATACATAAATTCAATTAGTAGGAAAAAAATTATATTCAACTAAAGAAGTGATTTGTCCAGTTTTATTGAAATAGGGAAGAATTCTATTCAAGTAGTGAAGGATTGTATTCAATTTGAACAAAATTCTTTTCATGTAGTGTAGAACAAATTTAATCAACTAGAGAAGAAATTTATCCAGGTTGGAATAAGTAATGTGGAAGAATTTTATTCAACTAGGGAAGAATTGTATTCAGTGTGGGATAATTCTATTCAAGTAGGGAAGAACTATATTCAGCGTTGAATATTTCGGTTAAAGTAGGGAACAATCAAATTCAGTGTGGAATAATTCAGTTCAAGTAGGGAAGAATTGCTTTCAGTGTGGAATAATTCAGTTCAAGTAGGGAAGAATTATATTCAGTGTGTAATAATTCGGTTAAAGTAGGGAAGATCAGTGTGGAATAATTCCTTTCAAGTAAGAAAGGATTGTATTCAACGTTGAATAATTCGGTTCAACTAAGGAACAATCAAATTCAGTTTGGAATAATTCTTTTCAAGTAGGGAAGAATTGTATTCAGCATTGAATAATTTGGTTCAATTAGGGAACAATCACATTCAGTGTGGAAAAATTCTGTTCCAGTAAGGAAGAATTGTATTCAGTGTGGTAATACATAGTATAATTCTATTCAAGTAGGGAAGAATTGTATTCAGTGTGGATCCTGTTCAAGTGGGGAAGAATTATATTCAGGGTGGTAAAATTCAGTTAAAGTAGGGAAGAATCACATTCAGTGTGGAGTAATTCTATTCAAGTGGGGAAGAATTGTATTCAATGTGGAAGTTTTGGTCATTTTGAGGGGCGAGTACATACTGCTATCCTGGGAACCATTCATTGGATAACCAATTGCCATAGGTCACCCCAAGCGGCAAGCTAAGTTTGGAGACTTAGCAGGGATGCCCAGGTTCATAGATGCATTGGGAGAGGTCAGTTGAGGGAGACCCTTTCACCCTTCCAGTCGGACTATCTCAATTTATCGTCTTACACTGCAATGGGAAGGATAGATTCATATTATGTTTCATAGATTCATTCCTAGATACAGCGACCCCCAGATTCCTACCCATCCCTCGTACCTTTTTCCTTCCCACAATCGCCTCTCATTCATTACCTCAAAAGACCCTCCACATAGCATCTCATGTCATGAGGGAAGATATTTCAGTAGAGCTAATAGACCAGGAGACGACATAGGTAAACCCTACGTCATCGAGTACACGGATGAAACTACTTTTTAGTGATAATGGACACTTAGAAAACCTTAAAAAAGCTGGTCTGCCGGTGCGCCTCTTGGCAGGAGCCGCGCTGCCATGGAAATAGTCAGCGTTTTTTTTCGAAAAAATTACGTCATCGAGTACACGAACGGGAATGGTGGCATATGATAAAGGTCGATTAGAAAATGAGAAAAAAGCAGGGCTGCCAACCGGCAGCCTGGCAAGTTCGCAGGCAGCCGGCGTCAAAGTGGGGTAAAAAATAGTAATTTTTACGTCATCGAGTACACGAATGAAACTAATGAATAACTATAGTCCAGATCATTCCGTTTAAGAATTTCTTGGTCTGCCGACCAGCAGCCTGGCAAATTTTTGTGTACGATTTTTTAAAGTTTTTTTTTTTTTTTTTTTTAATTTTTCGTTTATCTTTATTATTATTTTTATTTCATTATATTTATAAAAACTTTGAATGCCATATTTTAAAAATATGAACGATGTTGATAAAAAAAAATAATTTGAGAGTTCCGAGTGTACCCATCCGTCAGGTGAGCCGTTCGACGCCAAACCACTTACGAAACCTGCCGCGGTGCCCCTCACCGCTGTCGCGTGTCAATATTATTGTACAAATTTATAATATTAATAGTCCTTTGAAAATTGCCTAATAGTCCATAGTAGTTGGAAGTTCGAAAAACCAACGCACCATCGCTGTAAGAGCTGCGTTCGTCCGTAAAACGACGGAAATTTCTGAAACCCCGTTCGTTTCATATCGGTTTCGCTTGCCCTGCTGCACCGATTACATCGAATACAAGATCTAAACTAATGAAAAACTGTAGTCTAGATTATCTCATTCATGACTTCTTTGGTCTGTCACCAGGAGCCAGGCAGTTTTTTGTGTACGATTTTTTAAAGTTTTAATTTTTTTTTTAAATTCTTAAATAATTTTTTTCAATATCTTTATTATTATTTTTATTTCAAAATGGTTTTAAAAACTAAGAATGCCCGATATTAAATAAAATAGGTGGTTATGATAAAAAAATATATTTTGAGTGTTCCGAGTGTAATCGATGCAGCAGGGCAAGCGAAACCGATGTGAAACGCACTTGGTTTTGAAATTTTCGTCGTTTTTCAGACGAACATAGCTCTTACGGCGACGGTGTGATGGTTGTTCAAACTTCCAACCACTATGTTCTATTAGGTCATTTAAAAAAAACTATTATTATTATAAATTTGTATAATAATATGGGCATGCGATGGCGGTGAAAAGCTCCGCGGCCAGTTTCCAGTAAGTTGTTTCGCGTCGAAAGGCGCTCCCGTCCGATGGGTACACTCGGAACACTCAAAATTAATTTTTTTATCATTGCCACTTATTTTATTTAAAATCTGGCATACTAAGTATTCAAAACCATATTGAAATAAAAAAGTAATAAAGATATTAAAAATATTTTTTTTTAAATTAAAAAAAAAATTATAACTTCAAAAAATTGTACACAAAAAACTGCCAGGCTGCTGGTCGGCAGACCAAAGAAGTCATAAATGGGATGATCTAGACTACAGTTTTTCGTTAGTTTTGATCTTGTACTCGAGTAATCGATGTAGCATGGCAAGCGAAACCGATATGAAACGGACAGGGCCCGGAAATTTCCGTCGTTTTCCGGACGAACGCAGCACTAACGGCGACGGTGTGGTAGTTGTTCGAACTTCCAACCACTATGTTCTATTAGGTAATTTTGAAAAGACTATTATTATTATAATTTTGTATAATAATATGGGCATGCGATAGCGGTGAAGGGCTCCTCGGCCAGTTTCCAGTAAGTTGTTTCGCGTCGAAAAGCTCTCCCGTCCGATGGGTACACTCGGAACACTCAAAATGTATTTTGTTATCATTACCACTTTTTTTTTAAATCTGGCGTTCTAAGTTTTTAAAACCATATTAAAATAAAAATAATAATAAAGATATTGAAAATATTAACAAATAAAAAATAAAAATCGTACATAAAAAACTACCAGGCTGCTGTCTAGCAGACCAAAGAAATCATGAAGGAGATGATCTAGACTACAGTTTTTCGTTAGTTTTGATCTTATACTCGTGTAATCGATGTAGCAGGCCAAGCGAAACCGATATGAAACGGACGGGGCCCGGAAATTTCGGTCGTTTTCCGGACGAACGCAGCACTTACGGTGACGGTGCAGTGGTTATTTAAATTTCCAACCATTATGGACTATTAGGTAATCTTAAAAAGACTATAATTATTATAAATTTGTATAATGATATGGGCATGCGATGGCAGCGAAGGGCTCCGCGGCCAGTTTCCAGTAAGCTGTTTCGCGACGAAAGGCTCTACCGTCCGATGGGTACACTTGGAAGACTCAAATTTTTTTTTTATCATTACCACTTATTTTATTTAAAATCTGGCTCTCTAAGTTTTTAAAACCATATTGAAATAAAAATAATAATAAAGATGAGTGTTCCGAGTGTACCCATCGGACGGGAGAGCCTTTCGACGCGAAACAACTTACTGGAAACTGGCCGAGGAGCCCTTCACCGCTATCGCATGCCCATATTATTATACAAAATTATAATAATAATAGTCTTTTCAAAATTACCTAATAGAACATAGTGGTTGGAAGTTCGAACAACTACCACACCGTCGCCGTTAGTGCTGCGTTCGTCCGGAAAACGACGGAAATTTCCGGGCCCTGTCCGTTTCATATCAGTTTCGCTTGCCATGCTACATCGATTACTCGAGTACAAGATCAAAACTAACGAAAAACTGTAGTCTAGATCATCCCATTCATGACTTCTTTGGTCTGCCGACCAGCAGCCTGGCAGTTTTTTGTGTACAATTTTTTTAAGTTATAATTTTTTTTTTAATTTTTAAAAAAATATTTTTAATATCTTTATTATTTTTTTATTTCAATATGGTTTTGAATTCTTATAATGTCAGATTTTAAATAAAATAAGTGGCAATGATAAAAAAATTAATTTTGAGTATTCCGAGTGTACCCATCGGACGGGAGCGCCTTTCGACGCGAAACAACTTACTGGAAACTGGCCGCGGAGCTTTTCACCGCCATCGCATGCCCATATTATTATACAAATTTATAATAATAATAGTCTTTTTAAAATTACCTAATAATACATAGTGGTTGGAAGTTTTAACAACCATCACACCGTCGCCGTAAGAGCTGTGTTCGCCTGAAAAACGACGAAAATTTCAAAACCAAGTGCGTTTCACATCGGTTTCGCTTGCCCTGCTGCATCGATTACACTCGGAACACTCAAAATTTATTTTTTTATCATAACCACCTATTTTATTTAATATCGGGCATTCTTAGTTTTTAAAACCATTTTGAAATAAAAATAATAATAAAGATATTGAAAAAAATTATTTAAGAATTTAAAAAAAAAATTAAAACTTTAAAAAATCGTACACAAAAAACTGCCTGGCTCCTGGTGGCAGACCAAAGAAGTCATGAATGAGATAATCTAGACTACAGTTTTTCATTAGTTTAGATCTTGTATTCGATGTAATCGGTGCAGCAGGGCAAGCGAAACCGATATGAAACGAACGTGGTTCCAGAAATTTCCGTCGTTTTACGGACGAACGCAGCTCTTACAGCGATGGTGCGTTGGTTTTTCGAACTTCCAACTACTATGGACTATTAGGCAATTTTAAAAGGACTATTAATATTATAAATTTGTACAATAATATTGACACGCGACAGCGGTGAGGGGCACCGCGGCAGGTTTCGTAAGTGGTTTGGCGTCGAACGGCTCACCTGACGGATGGGTACACTCGGAACTCTCAAATTATTTTTTTTTATCAACATCGTTCATATTTTTAAAATATGTCATTCAAAGTTTTTATAAATATAATGAAATAAAAAAAATAATAAAGATAAACGAAAAATTAAAAAAAAAAAAAAAAAACTTTAAAAAATCGTACACAAAAATTTGCCAGGCTGCTGGTCGGCAGACCAAGAAATTCTTAAACGGAATGATCTGGACTATAGTTATTCATTAGTTTCATTCGTGTACTCGATGACGTAAAAATTACTATTTTTTACCCCACTTTGACGCCGGCTGCCTGCGAACTTGCCAGGCTGCCGGTTGGCAGCCCTGCTTTTTTCTCATTTTCTAATCGACCTTTATCATATGCCACCATTCCCGTTCGTGTACTCGATGACGTAATTTTTTCGAAAAAAAACGCTGACTATTTCCATGGCAGCGCGGCTCCTGCCAAGAGGCGCACCGGCAGACCAGCTTTTTTAAGGTTTTCTAAGTGTCCATTATCACTAAAAAGTAGTTTCATCCGTGTACTCGATGACGTAGGGTTTACCTACCTCGTCTCCTAGTCTATAATGTTAAGAAACATTTTCCATTAAAAAATGAACAAATTCTTCTCAAGTCTGGAGTAATTGCATGCAAATATGAAAGAAGTTACAAAATTACAAAAATTCACATTTTCAAAAAAGATTTGCTACCCGCTATATTAAATGTCTATAAAATACGATAAGGCATTGAATTCTAAAGGTAAAATTGCTATTTCTATGATATTATAAAACTATATTATGCATAATACATGTTTATAAAAAAAAAAATTGATGTCATTTAATACTGGTATACATACTAAAAAAATTATACAATGTCAATGCAATACAAATGAGTAAAAAGCAAAGAACAAATAATCTGTAAAAATTTGATACATATATCCACTGGAGCGATTACGGTCGAAAAATGGACCACTTTTATTTTTCTGCGATTGATGGCGGTCCAAAATTGGACCACATTTTCCTACCATTCGTAAAACATTTATTGTAATTATTTAAAACATTTCCCCGGCCAGCCATTTATTTTAAAACGAAGCTATTGAAATGCTTTATCTATTATGACCATAGATGTCGCGAATCCGAACTTCGTAGACTATTTTAGAACGATGTTAAAAATAAATTTTTTAAATATTTTTTCATGTCGAATTTTTGATCAGCTGTTTACGGATAAAGTCCTTTTTCCATTGATATGCACCTATCATTATCAAGTATACCATAGACAACATACAGAAATTGAAAATATTCCATGTTGACTCGAATAAGTACCCCTCACGGCTGTTTCGAAGTGGACAAACACGCAGGATTCGCGCGGTTATAAACGTTACGATTTTTTTAATACATATTTTTCTAATCCTACAAATATGAGATAAACAGTAAAATACAGGTTAATTCATTGGCTATACAGCACTATAATAAGTTTTTAAGTTTCCATGTTAAAATTCAAAGGTATGAATTTTTTTAACTTTGGCGAAAAATTAAAAAAAATTATCGTCTGGGAAATCGCGAGCAATTGAGGTAAATTTTTTTTGCGTGATCGCTTCAGTGGATATACATACAGCTTAGAAAGAAAACAGTTGTTGTCAGTTTATGAAAGATCTTTCAACTCTTAGGCCCCAGACACGTTGGTGAAATTGATTATATCGACGGTTTTCAAGAACAATGTCGTATGTACGAATTTGAAGCATTTGCAGTAGAGCTATTTAAAGTTTTGTTTATACATTTTTATTGTTTTCGAGGTCAAGAAATATAGTATTGTTTTGGTATATTTCATTTCATTTCGGCCTCCGTGGTCGAGGGGTAAAGCTCTTTGAAATATAAAAAGTGGGAATCAACTCTACTAGTAGTCATAGAGCTTGCCTTTTAACCACTGGAGTGACAGCGCAACTTTAAAACTTTTTTCTACGATTTTTTGTGGTGACCGTTTCGAATATTTTTCGCCCACATTAAAAAAATCATACCTCCAAATTTTAATATGGAGACATACAAACTGATTATAGTTCTATATAGTCGATAAATTCACCTATCTTTTGTCGATTATCACATATATGTAGGATTTATAAAAAAATATAATAAAATCGTAAACTTCTACTTAATTACTTGCAAATAAGGAAAAATTTGCCAAAATAGGCAGCAAAGCAATCCGAGGTATTTTAAATAGTGCCATATTGCAGCAAAAAGAGCTCCAGTGGTTAAAGGCAGCTTTATAGAGGCTAAATATGTCAATATCCAAATTGATTCTCTTCAACAGCAAGATAGCTCTCCCCACTTACAAGACCTTTGACAATTAGTTAGTTCTACAAGCCGGGAGATAAAACAGTCAATGCTGTTGGTGATGGAGATAACCATCGGGAACATAGAAATGAATGCTCTCCATGATAGTTGAGTTTTCAAACCATCCACGAATCAGTCTGAAGAAATGTGTTACAATGAGCACATCCCTTCTGACCCATAGATGGTTCATACCGAGCATGCCTAAGAGAAAGTGAGTAGTGTAGAGCCACGGGTAGTTGCCATACTCCCTCAGGTAGAGAAATATCAGAAATTTATTGGGTGAAGCCAAAACTTAGCCAATGCTAAGAAAAGGATTGGAAACGGCAAAAGTAAACAAATTATTTAAAAAATTATTGCACTTGTAATAATGTCAAAAATTAACATATCGATATATCTGAAGAAAAATGTCACAAGTCAAAAAACATGTTTTTTTTTTCACATACAGGAGGCACCTTTCATGTTATGCATGTAAGGCATTGTCATATTTGGGGATGCTGTGTGGAGGGTCTTTTTAGGGTGAGGAACTTTTTTGTGAAATACTTTATAAACATATCAACGATACATTTATGATTTTTTTTACAAAAAATCGCAAGTGCGCCGCAAGGTTGTATTTGGCAGCCACCTCGGGGCTGGAGCCCCAAAATACCTGAAAAAAAAACCCTTGACTCTGTGCAGAAACGGGCGGTCTGTTTGATAGACTCTCCCACCTTAACAAACGGATTGCAATCTACCAGTTCTACCAATACTTCAATGGAAGATGCTCTGAGTAACTAGTGTCATTTATACCTTACGCTCACATGTACACAGTTGACATTTGTCACATGAGAAGGGGTCGCTTCTTCGACTCCTTCTTTTGTTCCAACAGCTCGGCTGTGGAACGATTTTCCGGCCTCTGTGTTTCCTCCTTCCTACAACATGGGTCTCTCCAAGACCAATGTTCATTCCTACCTCTCCTCAAAAAGACTCTCCACAAAGCGTTTCAGATGACACAGGTCCTGAGGGAAATTATTTTCCTCAGGGCCTCTCCTGTGTGGAGTTAATGTAAAAAAAACTAATTTAATTCAACTTTTGTTTCTGAAAAAAGAAAATTTTTTTTTGGCTTGTGACATTTTTCTTCCGAGCGGCATTATGTAATTGGTAAGAGGTTTTTTTCCATGAAAAATTAAAATAAATGTAAATATTGAAAATAAAACTTACATTAAAAAAAAACTATGTTTAACATTTCCCTAGTTATAGCTATTTAATTTACATAAATAAGACACTAATCCGTTATACAAAGTGAAAATGAATTTAAAAAAATTATGAAAAAAAATTATTATCCATTGATTTTACATTACTGTAATGGTGTACCGATATAATGCAAGGCACATTGTTGTAATATGCAATCATCAGGGGTAAGCAGAGAGGATGGGCAGCCACACAATTCTATCTTGGTAAGCACTGCTTGCTTCATTCACATACTTTTGACATGATACGACTCTAGTAATTGATTCTTATCAATTTGGGAGGCGGGTATGGGTACCACCGCCCCGGGAACCATTAATTGGATAACCAACACAACATAGATCACCCCGAGTGATACGCTACGTTTGGTGATTGAGCAGAAGTGCTCGGCTTCATGGGTTGAGAATTGTCTAGGTCTTCTGCTACTGCATAGCGGGCCGGATCTGGAGATCATTTTATCTCTCTGGCAGGAGTTTCACGAACCATCGCCTTGCACCACAGTAAAATGAATCTATCAGTCACTCCTGTACAGAATGACCCCCAGATTCCTACACACCATACTTCCCAGATCTTCCACTGCTTTAAAAAAAAACCTCCACACAGCATCCCCAAAGATGACATAGGCCTTCAGGACCTCATGCATGGAGCTAATTTTAATTTTTTTGTACTCCAAACATGCTTAGGAAGTTACACCCTGTATAATATACAGATATTTCAATAAGATTTGAATATTGAAAGCAGAGTTGTGTGCCATTCTTTCATATCTGCTTACCCTTTCGGAGAAATTGCAAAATCAGTTATGTAGTTTGAAAGTCTTGATGCCATACTTCAAATGCTGATTGAAGTTTGAGGTGGATTGGTCTAATCTCATAAGATATGAACCTTCATGAATAATGAACACAAACTGAATACAGTAAAACCCTCTTAACCATTGGAGCCATTATTTCTGCGATTGATAGCGGTCCAAAATTGGACATTCGTTAAACATTTTTTGTAATTATTTAAAACATTTCCTTAACCAGCCATTTATTTTAAAACGAAGCTATTATGACCATAGATGTCGCAAAGCCGAACTTCGTAGACTATTTAACCTTTTAAATGCCAGTAGGTAGAAGTGTAGCTGTGCACAGCAGGCCGTGAACTTTTAATCAAAATAAATCATTTTTAAATCTTATTTAAAAAAAAATTTAAAAAAATAAAAATCAAAAAAAAAAAATTAAATCACCCCAAAAGATGTCTCTGTGTGTTCCATATTTTAAATTAATAAAAAATTGGACATATGTATGATACAGAGGCTCAAAAAGAGCGAGAATACTCGCTATTTTTCTATGGCCGGCCTGCTGTGCACGGCCAAAAATGCGACATATCTCGCTCTTGGCACAGAAGCGGTTAATAACGATGTTAAAAATAATTTTTTCACGCAGAATTTGTGATCAGCTGTTTACAGTTAAAATTAAGTCATTTTTCCAAAGATGTGCACCTTTCATTATCAAGTATACCACAGACAATATACAGAACGAAAATATTCTATGTTGAGTCGAATAAGTACCCCTCACGGCAGTTTCAAAGTAACAACACACAGGATTTGCGCGGTTATAAATTTAACGATTTTTTAATATTTTTTTTATAAATTCTAAAAATATGAGATAAACGGTAAAATACATGCATATATTTCGCGTAGTCGCTCCAGTGGTTAAGAGGGAACTGATATTGAAAAACATGGCTTTTAATGTTGATTGGAGATCTGAAGCCAAGGTGGGTGACAGCCCATCACCACAGCAAGGGTCTCACATCAGAGTTCAACCTTGGCAAATAATTAATACTGTAGACAATAAGCGGGGTCACACAACTTCCCTCTAGCGCAACATGGGGCAGTAGGGTGTGTCAATTATTTCAACTTTTGCATTCAGAAACGCCTGATATCTCAAAAGCTGTGTCTTACAAAGAACATGAGAACTGCATTTAAATATATATACATATTTTAAAAATTATATTGGCCCGTTAAAATGAATTGAAAATCAGAAAAAAAAAACCTAAACATGTTTTTTTAAATTATGGTAATTAGTTTTATTTTTTCAAAAATTTAACCTTATAAAATTTGTTTGTTATTAAAAACTGCATATAGCTGACAAAAATGAAAAAAAAATTCAAGTTTATGAATACAAGTAACGGCCGTTGTTCCCAATTCTACTAAGCCGAAACTAACGTTTAAAATTGCTTAAGCATCACTTAGTCTAGATTAAGTGATGCTTAAGCAGTTTTGAAGCTTAGTTTTAACTTAGTAGAATTGGGAACAGCGGCCGTAAGTCTACAAGAATACCGATTTTATCTATAAAAATTTTTATTTTCCCCTTTTATATTATTAACAAACTGCAGTTACGGAATAAAAATTAAGTTTGCTACAAAATATAAAATATGTACTCATTCTTTTATTTTTTTTCCAAATCACGAAATACATTTTTTTTCAAAATTTTTTGAATAGGTACAGATCATACGCAACTTTTGAGACCCGAGGCGTTTAAAAATAGGGCAATTTTTTTTCTCTCTATGGAGAGCGACACAAGCTAACGGGCAGGTCTATCGTTTCTCACGCCCATGATACAAACTGATAATAATGATGTGTGTGTGTGTGATACTGGGTGCTGATTGGAGATCGGCGGCTACCTGTCACCCCAGGTGTGGAACCAGCTCTTGCCGAGAGTCCCGAGGTACGGGTGGTGACGAGTCTTGTGACGCGCCAGATTGACGGCGTCCGCAGCGGCTGAGGTGCACGAAGGCTCGGGACACGGCAGCAGGCCAGACTTGTTGCGGTGCTCGTTGATGTGCTGGGAGAGGTCGCGCTTCAGCAAGAACACCTGCAATCAAAAAGCAACGTGAGATATAAATAAAAAAGAAATTATAAGTGTGCTTCACATGCGGTATAAGTGAAATCTTCAGAAAACAAAAGTAGACATTAAGCACCGCGCAAAGTGAAGACCTTGCAGGCTAAATTGTATAATTGTCCCTCCTAAATTAGAGACTTTCGTAGCGTGTTTCAGAGAGCAAATCCATATGGTACATGAATCGCGGATATTCATCATATAAAGATACCTTAGAAATAGAGTAGAATCCAGATATAATGACCTTCAAGGGTCCGGCGATACTTTGTCTTACTAACCGGATGATGCACAAAATGGATAGATAATTTAACCCTCGACCCGTCGCGTGGGGTCTTTAAAAGCCCAGGTTTTACAGGAATGCTAATTATGTACATTTTAAATGTTCCCACTGATTCCTTACTTTAGGTAGCTTTAAAGGGATTATACTTGACGCTAGCGCCGCCAACATTCAGTCTGCGCATGTGTGATGTGAGATACAGACTTGTGATTCGGCGTGAGGCTAAAAAAAAACAACAAAATACAATGAAAAACCAAGTTTATATGTTTTTTCTGCGTATTTTGTTGATTTTTTTTTTGTAATAATAATAAGTCAGTATCAATCTCAAATAGTTATAAGTTTCATGGAAATTGGTTATTTTTTTTTAAAGTTTTCAATTGTAAAAGTATGATTATAAATTATTAAAAAATGTTCCTTGTTGATTTTTAAGCTTTTACATTAGGAGCATTAACCAGAGAAAACCAGAAATATGTCATTTTTAATTCAGTATTTAGACGTATTGACTCTTTTCCACAAAAATTTATAAATTGGTTTCGAAAGATTGTTCTTTTTAGTATAATAAGGTTATACCATAGGTCGTTGGCGAATTTGTTAAATTTTCAAAAAAGTACAAGTATTATAAAACACCCATTTTAAATCATATAATCGTGCAGTAAAATAAATCAATACATTATCTGGTAAACGTATGTTTCAGAATTTTAATTTTTATTTAAATAAAATCATTAAAAAATATATAAATACATGTGTTTCTTGACGAAAATTGGTCCGTTTGTGTATTTATTTGCGCACTTACACTAATATATTTCAGATTTTTTTACATTCTTATTTTGCTTGGACATTATTGAAAAATGATAAATACTAATGATCAAAAAATAATTACAAAAAGTACATAATTTTAATAGTTTTATCTTCACGCCTTTCAGCATTTTTGAATGAAGGTATAAATTAAAGCAACTTTGGAATGAAATAAAATCGATATTGAGTTATAATTTTAAAAAGCTGGTACGAAGAATAATTAATCTTTCTCATTGGAACCGCCCTGTACGATCGGAAGAACATTTTTCGACCAAATGTGGATTTTCGGCCGCTGGCTGGTTAAACGCCCTTAAGGGGAACGTATGCGCGGCCCATTTCGGTGTGTTTCATAAAAATCTTAGATTTGGATTTGAGATCAAAATACCCAACCAAACTGAAAAAATTTTTTAATCAAAAGGTATATCAAATATCTAGTACGGATGTGAGCTACTTTATTTATTTTTGCTTTGAATTATAAGATGTATGCCATTAAAGATTTTAGTGTATCATAATTTTGGAGGCAATTATTTGTGAGTAAATGAAAAATAAAATAAAAAATCTTAAAAATGCATTTTTTTGGGTAGTAATTTTAATATGTGTGTAAATGACTATTTTTTATTCCACCGTAAATAGGTAATTTGTATTTTTAATTTAAACGCATTAAAATGATTTTTTTTTATAAATATTTTTTTCATTTTTATATTTCATCCTATTTATATGATAAATAAAGTAAAATAATTCTTTTATTGTTTTTCATTTACTCACAAATAATTGCCCAAATCGCCTCTAAAATCATGAAACACTAAAATCTTTAACCACTCAGCAACATAAGCAGATATACACGTTAATATGCCGACATCAGTTAAGTACAATAAGCGTGTTAACACGTCAACGCGTATGTTTATACAGAAATCGTCATATCTCCGTTATTGTTCTAGTGACATCCCTAAAACAAAAAGGAGAAGCTCCATAATAAATCAAGCTACCAATCACTATTCAAGATGTCCATAGAAATAGATAAAAAAAATCTTTTCTGTCAGATACATGATAGACCGCCAAATTGCCTATCCACTGTTCGACATCGTTATTTTTTTATTGAATATTCTTGTATGAAATGATAAAAAAGCGAGGTGACCAAATTGTTTATTATACATTTATAAGATAGAATAAATATTGTCTTTTATATATGTAATCCGTGATTTTAGTACCGTTTTCACATAAAAACATCACGTGAGTCATTTTTTCATTTTTTTAATGTTTGCATTCTAAATTTTAATGTTTACAAATGTTAATATTTATTTGTAACATAACAATTTGAAAGTTTATTTTATATCCTTTCAAAAACAGTTTTTAGTATTCGGCTAAGTTCGGAAATGTTTCATTTATAGAGCTTTAATTGTGAAGCGGAAATAACATAAAGTTTTCGTAAATCTGACATGTCGTTTAAGACGTAAAAAGTGCATATTCGCGATGTATCGGAGTTGTTAATGGCCTACATATTATAATTTAAAGCAAAAATAAATAAAGTAGCTCACATGCCTTTTGATTACAAAAATAATTTTTAGTTTGGTTGGGTATTTTGATCTCAAATCCAAATCTAAGATTTGTATGAAACGCACCGCAATGGGCCGCGCATACGTTCCCCTTAAAAATAAATATCTAATTTTTAACCTATTTTTATATTTCAATGCAGTCATTATCAGTTAAAATATTACATAAAATGTAAATTATAACTTACACAAAAAAGACGCGACGGCCGGGGTATAAGCTTGTTTTTTTTTACATGAGAAACGCCGAACTTCTTTGCGAGGATTACATTTGAATCACCGGCTTCTAAACGGTGTAATATAGCACTTTTTTCTTCAATTGAAAAACACGCTGGCTTCACAGAACTTATTGTGTGGAGCTTGTAATCTAGTCACAACAGATGATAAACACTGACTGTGATTTAAGAGTGCTAAAAAGGATAGGTGTTAGAGCAGCGCGCGGGGAATATCCGGGAAGTATTGAGAGCGTAGGTTTTGTAAACAAAACACTGCGCGTCATTCTAACCGGAAGAATCATCATAAAAATAGGTCAAAATAGGTGGCTTTAAACAGTTGGTTGCTTAAAACGGAGTGGTACTAAACGGATATGTTTTCCTAGTACCTAACTATGAAAGCTAACTTGAGTTTACATTGTTGTCGCTAAAAATGGTAAGCCATTATAAGTAGTGATGCAACGAATACTACTTTTACGAATACGAATACCTACAAATAACTTGGCAGAGTAATAAAACTGTTTGTTTTATTATACTAATAATTAAAATTTACAACTGTCAAATTTTTATTGAGAAAACACAAAATCTGTAGATTTTCAGTTTGGATGTTGCTAGCCGTTGAAAAAAGCCTCTCCTAGGCGACTGTACATGAGTGTATATGGCTTGTATGAAAAATATTTTTACGCAAGTTTTTTCAGTTGTGGGAAATGTATATCATCTCGCCAGAAGAGCAATAGACATTCTGACATTTCTATGACAATTTATCCATAGACATTTTGACATTTATATGACATATTTGTTCACCACTAGCGACACCACCACCGGCACAGATAAGTTTGGGGCATTGCAATAGGGAATTTCTCTGATTTCCTCATCGCCTCTTGTCGTTGCGGCTATAGCGTTCGGATACAGAGGTGTGTGACACACGGTATAATCAAACGGAGATGCGTACAAAAGTTTTTTTATAGTATTCGTATTTGTAAATATATATTCGCCGAATATGAATATTTGGTAAATGTCTACAGTATGCAACGAATACGAATATTCGTATTCGTTGCATTACTAGTTATAAGCAAAGTTGTTATGTACATCCGAATTCTACTTTATATGATAAAGATATGTACCAGTTCGCAGCATTCGCACGGATAGCAGCAGCTCAGATCCTCGACTCCGTGCTTGGTGCTCTTATGGGCCTGCACCCCCTTGGCGCACTTGAAACCCTTGCGGCAGATGTCGCAGCTGAAGGGTAGCGATCCTCCACGCTCCACGCCGCGCCGCTTCTTGCGCCGCACCTTGAAGTCCTTGGGGAAGGGCACGTCGGGGTAGTAGTCGTCTGGGTGGAGCTCCACGGTGAGGCGGGATGCGGCCGCCAGAGAGAGAATCGACGAGGACGCCACTAAAATTGAAAATTAAAAAAAAAATTTATAACAGAAATTTACAATACGGTATTACCGGCTCGGGAGGAACATATTATAACATTATTTTAAATCCATTCAAAATCATTCAAAGATTAATACTGATAAAACCATCTACATTTTCTATTGAAAAAATCTTTTCAATATTCAATGCACCCACAAAAGACAAACTACATAAAAAATATTCAATACTACAAACTTTCAAAGAAATACAGCTAAATAATTTACAATTCAATACCTATATCATAAAATATTAAAATTTAATACCAAACACATTCAAAATACCTATCTCTGTCTAGGTATAACTTATTTCAACAAACTCTCGTTAACCACACTGATCTATCGCGAATATGCACTTTTTACGTCTTAAACGAAATGACAGATTTACTAAAACTTTGTGTTATTTCTGTTTCACAATTAAAGCTCTATAAATTAAACATTTCTGAATGTAGCCGAATACTAAAAAGTGTTTTTGAAAGGTTACGAAATAAGCTTGCAGATTGTTATATTACAAATAAATATTAACATTTGTAAATATTAAAATTTAGAATGCAAACATAAAAAATGTAAAAGTGACCTACATGATGTTTTTTATGTGAAAACAGTACTAAAATCACGGACTATGTAAAAAAAAAATACTTAGGTATTCTACAGTATAAATGTATAATAAAAAATATAGTCACGCCACTTTTTTATTATCATGAATGTTAAAATAACTCACATGATGTTTTTATGTGAAAACGGTACCAAAATCACGGATTACGTGCAAAACAATACTTATTCTATTGTACAAATGTATAATAAACAATTTAGTCACCTCACTTTTTTAACATTTCATACAAAAATATTTAATAAAAAAAATAACAATGTCCAACGGCGGGAGGCGATTTGTCAGTCTACTTTGGATGTATCTGACAGAATAGGTATTTTTTTGTATTTCTATGGACAACCTGAATAGTGATGGGTAGCATGTTTTATTATGGAGCTTCTACTTTTTGTTTTAGGGATGTCAATAGAACAATAACGGAGTTATAACGATTTCTGTGGAAACATACGCGTTGACGTGAAAACACTTATTGTACTTGACTGCTATTGTTATATTAACGTGTATATCTGCTTATGAGTGGTTAAATCTAAGAATTATTGAAAATAATCATGGATATCAACTTAAATTGAAAAATTACCTGAAACTCCTGTAAGAGTTCATATCTATTATTATTATTTCTTTTAAATCTTGAAATCTACTATTGATAAATCTACAGTTATTTTTACTTATCTTTTTGTTATTATTTGCAATATTTTATTATTTCTTTAAGAGACCGGCTGAAGAGGTAAAATTTCTCCATCAACCAGTCTCTCCCGATTCGGCCCGCCACACAGTAAGTGGGCAAACGCATGTGCCGCCAAGACCTAGACAAATCACTCAACCACCAAACGTAGTGAACCACTTGGGGTAACCTGTGGCAGCGGTGTTTGTTATCCAATAAATAAATCCCGGAGTGGTGGTACCCATACACGCTTCCCATTAAATACACTTAAAACATAACCACAAACCTTGCGCTGCTTGTTTCTGCTGAAATTCCTTTTCAGAAGAATCCACTTCATCATCCAACTTTATTCTCTTTGTATACTTTCTTTTCACGCGTCCATTTTCATCACACCCGTTGGCTTTCTCGTTCAATATCATGGCCAGATCGCTTTCCACAAAGTTCTCCGTCCCGCCGTTATCGCTGACCTTCGTAATAACGAGAGAACCCTTGTTAAACTGCATCCCGCATTTCTCCCAAGTCTCGATAGGAATACCGCGCTTGAATTTGTTTTTGGATCCCTTTTTACGGCCGCGTTTCTTCGGTGTTTCTGTAACGATGCCATTATGCTTGTACGACATCCCATTTTCAAAAGAGTTCTGATAGGAACGCTGCTTGCTTTCGTACGCTTGGGTTATGTGATTTAATTGATACGATTGCGGTTTTTGCGGTTGTGTTTTATAACTGCTCTGTTCGTAGGCTTTTTGATATGAATTCTGAGTTTTTTCGAAGGCCCGCTGATACGATGTGTTTGTAGGTTTCTCGTAGCGTTTGTCGTCGATTTTTGTGATGGTCAGTGAGCTTCCGAATGCGGGGATTTTGTGGACTGTCAGTCCGCCGATGTTTGGGGTTATGGTGAGAGAGGACGGGTAGCTGGTTGTGTAGGAAGAACTGGATGAACTCGAAGAGTCGGAGTGGTATCCATTGCCATTGTACGCCGTGAGCGGGTCGTTGGATATGGATGCGAACGGGTCGGTCAGGGGGTCCATGGGATCATCGTCGCCCAGCATCTGGAATAAAAATTCGGACATAATTAAAGTAGATTTAACTAGATCCAAACAATTTCTTTATGTATTATTTTTTTACATTAGTTCCACACAGGAGGCCCTGAAAAAATAATTTCCCTCAGGGGCTATGTCATCTTAGGGGATGCTGCGTGAAGGGTCTTTTTAAGGAATGGAAGGATAGGAAGTTCTTGGAAGTAAAAAGGTAGGAATGTGCGCAGTTAGTTTGTCCAGGAATGACGGACGTATGAATCCATCACTCCAACTTCGGTGCAAGGTGACGAGCCGAGACAGTCTGTCTGGAAAGGTCAAAAGGCCTCCCTCAACCTGTCTTTCTCCATCCAGCCCGCCACGCAACAGGTGGGCAGATGCATCCACCGCCAAGACCTGCACAAACCTCACCCCATGAACGCGGGCACACCTGCTTCGTAGGGAACCACTTGAGGTGACCTATGGCCAGGGGCGTGCATAGAGTTTTTGGTCAGGGTAGGCAGTAGGAAAATACAACAAGTTTCACAGGTTAAAATTTCCATATTTCATCAGATAATTTCAGAATTAAAGTACGGCAAACGTTTTTGAACCGACAATTATCATTTATGAAAGACAACTATTTGATAGAAATACATAACAAGAAGTTCTAGAAAGCACCGCTTAATACTAACAAAAAAACATCATAGACGCAAATTCAAAACGACAGTTCTACTCGATGCTTTGTGCATTTCGTAAACATTTAATTATATCTTGTACGAAGTTACCTCTACTCAGAAATAATTCCTGCTTAGGCCACATTTTAGTGAGGCAATCGGAGGGCGCGCGTGTAGTTTCTAGTTACAGTTTATGCCGCGTTTGTCGTTTGCATAGACATATTAGGCTCCCCCACACGCACACTTCGGCGCGACCGAGTCCAGCGCCACTTCAGGCCGCCACGCAGAAAAGTAAAGACCGATAGGTTTACAGCGCAGTTCACCGTGAGACTTTTCTGCGCGGCGGCCTGAAGTGGCGCGGGACTCGGTCGCTCCGAAGTGTGCGTGTGGGGGGCACTATTTTGTACGTCCGTGGTCGTTTGCCGTTTGATGTGGCGCTCGCGTAGTTTCGGTTGCTCAGCTTTTACGCGCTTATTTTTGAAAGTGTGTATTTATTTTTATCAATAATTTTGTAAATTATAATTTTATTTACCTGCTTATATTTTACAAATACGGCAGGGTAGGCAGTGCTTATGTGCCTATATGGAGTGCACGCCCCTGCCTATGGCAGAGATGTTGGTTATGGTATTAAAATATTATGTTATGCTTATAAACGGTTCCCGGGGCAGCAGTACCCATACCCGCCTCCAAAATTATAAACATACCGCCTTCATATTATTGAAGTAAAAACTTCTTTTGCACCGTTGTGATTTGAAACTTGATGGAACGAAAAATAGCGACACTAAAAAGTGACAAACACATACATCTATAGGATTTAGCCTGCGAGAGAATGAGATAGTTTAATCGGTTTCCTCTTTGGGAGGTGCTGCGTAGTCTCTCCACTCTTGTCTCTGAAGTTTTAGTTTTCTGAAGATTTTACTTCTACAACGTGTGAATTGCACATTCTGATTTATTTTCTTTGTCATAGTTTCAATAAGATGGTTATTAAGGGTATACATTATACATCATTGATATAATAACTATAGATTGGCCTTCCCATACTTAATTTCGATCAAAAAGAAACATCACCTTATGAGTAATTTCATTAACTATCAATAGTTGTTTTGCTGAAATTGAAATTAAGGGCCATTAACCAGCCAGCGGCCGAGAATTCGCTTTTTGTCGAAAGATGTTCTTACGATCGTAAAGGGCAGTTCCAATGAGAAAGATTAACTATTCTCCGTACCAGCTTTTAAAATAATAACTCAATATCGATTTTATTTCATTCAAAATTTGCTGTAATTTATACCTACATTAAAAAGTGCTGAAAGGCGTGATGATAAAACTATTAAAATTATGTACTTTGTGTAATTATTTTTTTGATCATAAGTATTTATAAGTTTTCAATAATGTCTAGCAAAATAAGAATGTAATAAATAATTTTTTTTTAATATATTAGTTTGTAAGACCATAAATAAATAGACAAACTGAAGTATTTTCGTCACAAAACCTGTGTGCGGATCTTTTTTAAATGATTTTAATTAAACTAAAATTAAAATTCTGAAATATAGCTTTCCCAGATAATTTATTTTATTGCATGATTATATGATTTGAAATGGGTGTTGTATAATACAAACTTTTGTTTGGAAATTTAACAAATCTGCCAACGACCTACGGTAAAGCCTTATTGTACTAAAAATAAACATTTTTAAACAAATAAACACATTTTCTCAAAATTTAAAACACACATTTACTAGATAAAATAACAATCTTTCAAAATCCATTTATAATTTTTTGTAGAAAAGAGTCAATATGTCTAAAATTTTATTTATAATGACATATTTACGGTTTTGTCTGGTTATACCCTCTTAATCATTCAGATTGAAATAATTTGTACATGTTTAGACTGAAACGGAACCTTATGGTAAACGGTACATTATACATGTTCAAACATGGCGTCAAAACATGGCGTCAAAACATGCCAAAAACAAACAAAAATTTTAACATTGAAAAAAAAAAGGAAATTTAAATGCATTGTTTATCATCTCTCCCGAAGTAAATAGTTGTTTCTTGTAGTAATTGTTAAAAAAAACATGTCTACTAGTCCAAAAGACAGTATGATTGTCACCATACAAATTGCACCACTGCGAGGGATTTCAAAAATCTGAACTAACCTCAAAAAATTATAAAATGGGTAATTTTTTTTAAATTTTGAGTAGGCAGAGAGGATGGAGAGCGCAACAATTCTGTATGAGCACAAACTCCTTGCTTTATTCACATTCATACATACGCTTCTGTTATTCCGATTCTTGACACATTCAAGTATTTGAATCACTCTGTAGTGTTTTCATCGGGCGTCCCCGACTTCTTCCACCGTTCACTTTTTATTAGCGACTACCGAAAACAAAATTATTTAAAACAATCAACAAAATATCAAATCAGCCCGGCGTTGTTAGGTTATGCGGATGACATAAACCGAAATAACGGTGCATTGTGACGAAAAAATGGTTAAAAATTAATTCAATTACGTTTGGGACAAAGCCGAAAGAATTCGGTAATTACACGAGCTCGCCGCAAAAAAATTATTTCAGACAGAAAAACTATCGCCAAATGCACGCGGATTTACGAACACGTTTAAAAGAAAATTATCATATTATTGAGGTTAAAAGATGGCTTTATGTTTTGGGGTTGTAAAAAGTTAATAATATTTCAGTTTTCATTGTTAATTCATACCTTGAAGGGAGACGAAAGAACGCCAACTTCTGTAATGGACAACAAATGTTGTAAACTGTCAATGCTTTTTCGATGCAAAGTTTGGTTTGGTCGGTAATGTCGATTACTCTAATGGTAATTATGAGCTTTGTGTACAAAATGTCGGTAATACAGTTATTATGTTCTACTGAAGAATAAGTCGGTAATGTAGAAGCCTCTAACAGTAATACATAGTCCATTCAAGAAAAAGTTGTTACTATTGTATTATAGATGGCGCTAAAGGTAATTTATTTATTTTCTACAAAAAATGAACAATGCACTCGATAAATGAAAAACAGTGATTCACTAACAGCGGCCCGCGAAATTAAAATCAAAATTTATTTATTGGTTTGAACTTGAAAAAAAGTAAGCGAATATTGTTTCTGTCAGCAATTATTCCAAAGATTACATAGACTAGGGATTTTTCCCCTGTGAGGAACTAAAGTAAAAAAAAAGGGAAATGAATTTCGATAAATATTTCTTATTTTTTGAATTTTCGGGTACTGTTATCAAAATATTTACGGGATTTCGTACATCGCAATTATTTTTTGGGTCATTATGCCGTGCTGCAAATAACAAATAATCCAAAAATTAATCACAGTCATACTGTTGACCGTGAAAATCTCAAATCAAATCGAATTCTTTCCCGTTTTACAAAATATAAATGGTATTGAGAGGCGGGTATGGATACCGCCGCCCGGGGAACCATTTAATGGATAACCAACCCCTCTGCCATAGGTCTTCCCAAGTGGTTAGCTACGTTTGGTGACTTAGCAGGGGTTCCCGGGTTCATGGGGTGAGATTTGTTCAGTTCTTGGCTGCGGATGTGTCTGACCACCTACTGCGTGGCGGGTCGGATCGAGATATACTGGGTGAGACAGGCCTTTTGACCCTTCCAGCCGAACTCTCTCAACCCATCACCTTGCACCGCAGTTGGAGGGATGGATTCATACGTCCGTCACTTACCCCCAGATTCCTACCCACCCCTCATACCTTTTTCCTTCCCGGAACTTTCTATCCTTCCCTTCCTTAAAAAGACCCTCCACACAGCATACCCTAAGATGACGTAGGCCGTGAGGGAATTTATTTTTTTCAGGGCCCCCTGTATGGAGCTGATATAAAAAAATTGCGACAAACTTTTTCAATATTTGGATTTTTTTTACATGATCTCCATACAGAGGCCCCCTAGGAAAATAATTCTCTCAGGACCTATGTCATCTTTACAAGCGTATTTTTTACATGTCCTTTTTCCTTTGGTTGCTCGTAATTTTTTGGTGACCATTTTGAATATTTTCCGCTGACATTAAAAAAATCATACCTCTGAATTTTAATATGGAAAAATTGGAAAAAAAAAATTAACGCATCCAGGGAAAATTTGCCTAAAACTGGCAGCAAAGCAATCCGAGATATTTTAAATGGTGCCATATTGTGGCAAAAAGCGCTCCAAGAGGAAACCCGGTAGCTGAGAAATTTGAATAACAGGTATTTTACCGAACTGTTGCTGTAAACGTCGTCCTTACTCCTCCGAATACTGAGCGAAAGGAACAACTGGTAGTACACAAATAAAAGCATCAGAATTGAGGTGTTGTATTCCCCATTCATCTCCTGCAAAACTGGACCGAATTTTAATATATTTTTTTATTATATTATTTCACCGATTTCCTCTCTGGATTTTGACAATACTGCAAATAAGTACTTTTAATATAACATAGATATCGACCACTATTATAGCGTGTTGGTACGTTTTGCTTTTTTGATAAGGAGTTGAGACTATAATATAATATGTATATATAAAAAAAAAAAACAAGTGTGCTTTAAGCCTCGATGACACACGGCGAGTTTACAAGCTACTATCTACTATCTACTAAAAGCGGGTGAATCGGCTAGTGAGATTGTCATGATGACACACAAAACTGTCCACTCGCTCAGTAGCTCACAACATTTTTGTAGGAAACTGGTCTCCCACATTTTTGTAGGAATCTGGCTAGCGCCAGTAGCGGGAATAACGTGTAATTTTTCAGACAGTTGACAGTCGAAATCAGCTTTTAATTGGGAGCCATATTTTAAACATAAATAAACCAATCACGAGTTGGTGTGTAGCGAGTAAAGTTGACGACCTTTCAACTTTTTTGTAGTTTGTCAACAATCTGCTAGTTAGCAAGTAACACGATGAAACTGAGCGAGATAGTGAATTTCTCAGATAGTAGCTTGCAAACTCGCCGTGTGTCATCGAGGTTTTAGACCACACGACTGAAGCAAAACTTCACTAACTTATATCTCCCTCTCAACTTCCGTTCGCCTCACCCGATCACACTTTTCATAACGCTCTCGTCACGAATTCACCAGCTTACTCCCCAAGCCAAGCGTACGTAAAGAAGTTTTACTTCAAAAATTGAGCATCTTTAGTTATTAAGCCGCCGCTACCCGAAATTCTACCGATTTCTTACATATCTCCCTACATTTGAAGTTTTTAAGCTCAAAAATAGAAGTTATTTTTGAAGATAATATCAAATTATAAAAATTCCTTCGATAGAAAAAAATCGCAAAGTAGGTACCTATGCTCCGAATTATTAAAAATAACTAGATTATTAAAAACACGTCTGTTTCTATTATTTTACAAGTTATAGTTGTAAAAAAAATCACAATGTTTCTTTAAATGATACTTAAGACGTCTTCCACGAGATTTTAAACGAGTCGTGTTTTATTAAATGTGGTGAACGTATGTCTTGCGGTATGAAAGAGACATGCGTGTATGAGTGAGACAACATGAGGAACGTATAAAAGGGTGTGATTGTTGTCCATTCGTCCTCTTACCATCAGACTTCCTAAGAATTACCATTGTACCTTATCCCGGATTAAACACCACTAGACTACCTACGTATTATTATTGACAAGTCACCTTGCACTGAGATCATCATCAGAGAAATCTGGATCCATCATAAAAGGGAATCCAGAATAAATGGGATAACCGGCCACGGTCATCACATTAAATATTTTCATAATTTTCGCTTCAATTTTATCATTTAAAATATTAGCGCCCTCTGTCCAAAATTCATAATTACATATCTCTCAATCTTCTTATTTTTGAGCGAGGATGCGGCGCATCATTTTATGAATTTGTCAATATTTGATCAATAACGTTCCCATATAATTAAGTCCTGCCAAATATTTCAATAATAACGTTTCCACTCGTAAGTAGGTACCGGCCCATTCGTAATTTATAATTAAATTTATTAAAATTCAGCCACCTAAAGCTTTTAACAATAATGTGAATATAGCATTATAAAATCGTTATTGTTTTATTTGATTTTCAATGGAATTAAGTGCATACGTAAGTACTCATCTGATTTGGTTTCATAAAATTTCATATTTAACCCGGCGTGAATGAGGTCGGTACCCACCGATCTGTAAAACACTAAATATTTCTTAGCTATGCGATTCCTGGAACTTTGCTGACTCGGTAGCTGGAGGGGATGGTGCGGTGAGTGATTTAAAGCGACAGTAATAGTGTTGCGCCTGCGGTGGAGTAAAAATGGAACTGGGTTATTTTATCATATTACCTCATTTCCCTAATGTTAATTAATATATTACAGTAATAAGTATTCTTCTAAAGTCATTTCACTTATCAAAATCGACAATTCTGTTTAGGGTATGTCATACCCATCTCACAGCTGGTGTAACAATTTTTCACCTCATTCACGCCGGGTTAATATTATGAATGCTGCGTTACCTACTATTTTATTGTGAATGCAATTCCTTCGAATTTTGAACGCCAGTACCTACCTCGAGTTCTTACTGGCTGGAAAATTATGCATTGTCGATGCAACTATATTTTTGGTAAACGTCATAATAATTGTAAAATTTAATGCAAAATTGTGAAACATTTTGAACGAAATGCGGTACATGTCGCGACTTTAAAAGTTTCTAAAACTTGTGTTCTTAATATTTATTCAAGAACGTGTTTTCTTTACGTAATCTTTAATCCAAGCGTTATTAAAGGCCCGATCCTTCACCTCGATCACCGTTCGCATCGATTACCGTTCGCATCACACTTTTCGTAACGCATCACACTTTTCGTAACGCATCACACTTTTCGTACCATATTCACCAGCTTAACCCCCCAAATCGAGCGTGCGTAAAGAAGTTTTACTTCAATAATGCTTCATGAATTATTATGCCATGAGTTATTTTGCCGAATACCAAATATTCGGCTAGGCTCTCGGCCGAAGCACTGAATATTCGGCGACACTTAGTACATTTCGCGGGTGATAGGATCCTGCATTATTGCAGTGCGTGTGGTAACTAGGTAGATATTTGTTTCATTTGCGAGTAGGTCGTGTCACAACACGCATTATTTATTCATTGTTACATCAATTTGTATTATTTACAGTGTATAACACGTCTGTTTGGTCGCGAAAAGCTTTAAATGGCACCATTTAAAAAAAAATCACATA
Source organism: Limnephilus lunatus (assembly GCA_917563855.2). Taxonomy (NCBI): domain Eukaryota; kingdom Metazoa; phylum Arthropoda; class Insecta; order Trichoptera; family Limnephilidae; genus Limnephilus; species Limnephilus lunatus. The sequence goes on along the minus strand of OU830595.1, from coordinate 22,375,587 downwards.
TTTGGGAATATAATGAAATTTTTAATGAAAACAATACTTACCTAAATATTAGATTTATATGCATTTTTTTCATGATTTGGTATTGGTTCGCAATATTCGACCGAATACCGAATAGTAAAAAAAGTAGCCAAATAGGCCGAACACCGAATAGTAGCCGAATATTCGTGGCATAACTGATTAGTACACTCCAAAAATTGTTAAAATTCCCTGATTTCAATGCCATTAACAGAATACAATACAGTCAGTATTGTTAGCTGCATATTTAAATATTGCCGCTCATCTGCCGCCAGAGGTACTGCTATCGCCTCTGGCGGCCAACAAGGAAACTACACCAGCTATTGCGGTCGGTAAAGAAGGGACGCTTCCTGGCTGGCGGGAATGGAGAAGACCTACCCCCCTGCGGACAGTGTTGCCAACTCAGTGGAATTTCCACTAGATCTGGTGGTTTAGACTTACCATTTAGCGGAGAAATTTTGGTTTTAGTGGCTAGTGGATTTTTCAGTGGATTTGGTTGTTTCCGTTAGTGGTATTAGCACCTCCCACACGCACACTTAGGAGCGACAGAGTCCTGCGCCACTTCAGGCCGCCACGCAGAAAAGTAAAGACCGATAGGTCGAAATGTGCGTGTGGAAGGCGCTAATGTACGAAATTTAACCATTAGCACGATTAGGTACCTTTAGGGATCGTTCGCATGCGAGCGCATCCCATTATAAGTGTAGATTTTATTTTATGTGTAGGCAACACTCAGGGCTTTCGAAAATTGTCTATGGATTTCTTCTTCTTGAATAATTTACGTATAATGAGCGCTTGTTTTGAATTAGGTAATTGAGTTTTTATCTTGTAAAACGAATATGCCAAAATCACAGTACACTCAAAAGTTTCGGAAATGTTGGTTAGGTGACTCAGATTTAAAGGACTGGTTACAAACGGTGGAAAGTACTGCTGGTCCAGTTGCTAAGTGCAAATTTTGTGGTTCAATTTTGAGGAATCACTACGGAGATTTAAAGAATCATGGATTATCCAAAAAGCATTTACAAAATTCAAAGGTACGTAAGTAATAAAAGTTATTGCCATTTATGATTTTAATTTAAGTACTTATTACTAGTTTATAACGCCAACATTAATTTCCAAAAAGTTAAGTTTCCAGTACAATATTGTTGTTTTATTTTCATTTAATAGTTAGATATTAACTGTCTGGCAAAATAGGTGGTTTTCTGGTAGTTTGAGGGATAGCCAAATTTAGTGGTTTTCTGGTGGGTTACGGTACCACAAATTGTGGATTGGTCAAAATAAAGTTGGCAACACTGCCTGCGGACAGCCAACGGCTGGATTTACAAATGGCGGAACACGGAATATAATCTTGCTGATTCTTGAATGTTGTTATTGTCAATTAACGTGGAGACAATATATTTCATCATAAATATTAACTTAGCGTTTTATTATTGCTAACATCAGAAGTGGGATTCGTAAAAGCAAGTGTCAATTGGCTTTTGTTTCGTTCACCTGACAAAAACTCGTGTTTTGTATACAAACGGCGTCCATCATGGCGTCCGATGGCGTCTCTCGAGTTTGTTTATGTTTGATGCCGGTGATTTAAATGACAATCTGTGTATCGGACTTCTGAAAATATGTGAAATGATTGGACTTCTGTTGTGAATTTACGTAAAAATGTCGCGTAATTACAGTGATGACAGATGTATTATTGTGATGTCGGAGGAATGCGTGGATCGTGTTCCCGCCGAAAGGAGTGAAAGGACGCATTGAAATTATTAATTTGGTGCTTGAAAACTCATTTGTGGTTCAATGGATTCGTCAAAAGACCTTCCCCTTTCGTGTTTATCATCGTGAGCCTAATTTGACGATCGAAGACATTTGTCAAAAATGTCGACAAAGGACTGTCAAATAAAGTCGCCAGCATTGTGCTGCGCGCGTAATCTGAGGAAAGCTGACTTCAGGGCCAGAAGATAGCAGATGGATATGATCATATGATCTTTTGATGGCAATTGGTGAAATATTCGGAACTTCAAAATGTTTCAAAATTACGATGCTGAAAGTTTACGCGGCGATGACAAAATCTGATCTTGGTAGCCGTCTAGCTGACAAAACAGGATCAATATGGTGATTTGCTTTTGAGTATGGACATCGCAGATGCCTTATTGCAATAACTAAAAGGAAATATGTTTGCGAAAATTAAAGCCCGTTTATGTATGGCGAAAAGAAGTTGTAATCATGTTGAATTACAATTATGCCGACTGTCTGTGTCAAAACCTAGTACCTATTATGGTTCGAAGATATTTGAAATGGTTTGGAATTAATCGAAATGATTCAAAGTGGTTTGAAATGATTCGGAGATAATCAACATGATTCGATGTTGAATGGTTCGAAGATATTCTAAATGGTGAACCCCTAGAAATGTCAGGTGTGGCGTTCTTTGGATTCTTTATGATGAGATTGGACATCGAGGTGTTAATCAAACACTGGCTGCCGTCCGGGACAAATACTGGTTTCCATGGAAGAGGAATGTTATCACAAAATATGTGAAAAACTATTTTAAATGTTGGTTGGAAAATGAGATACTGGGCGATGTGATATGTGAGCCCGGGGGTTTTTAGAAAATGGAGATGTCTTTTGCTGTTGCGTTGAGCAGGTAGATCAATTTACTATGATCTTTCGTGAAGAGCGTGAACGGAATGCTGCGTGTTATTGCTCTCCAGGATGGCTTCATGAAAAAAAACTGCCGATTAGAGGCAAAGGCAGAAACAAGCATGAAAGTTGTTATCATGACAATTTTGGCGATGGTGTACCTTTTTGGGGTGCCACGGGTGCTTTTGATGAATATCAAATGCGGCAGATGAAACGGTTCATCACGAACCGATTCATAAACTCACAGGTTGGTGAGTGGCAGGACCTTATGGTCATACGTCATACGTGCTGAAACACGGGTGCTTTTGATGAATATCAAAAGCGGCAGATGAAACGGTTCATCTCGAACCGATTCATAAACTCACAGGTTGGTGAGTGGCAGGACCTTATGGTCATACGTGCTGAGACACGGGTGCTTTTGATGAATATCAAAAGCGGCAAATGAAACAGTTCATCTCGAACCGATTCATAAACTCACAGGTTGGTGAGTAGCAGGACCTTATGGTCGTACGTGCTGAGGCACGGGTTCTTTTGATGAATATCAAAAGCGGCAAATGAAACGGTTCATCTCGAACCGATTCATAAACTCACAGGTTGGTGAGTAGCAGGACCTTATGGTCTTACGTGCTGAGGCACGGGTTCTTTTGATGAATATCAAAGGCGGCAGATGAAACGGTTCATCTCGAACCGATTCATAAACTCACAGGTTGGTGAGTAGCAGGACCTTATGGTCTTACGTGCTGAGGCACGGGTTCTTTTGATAAATATCAAAGGCGGTAGATGAAACGGTTCAACTCGAACCGATTCATGCTTTTTGATGCAGATCAAATGCGGCAGATGAAACAATTCAATGCAAAACGGTTATTTAAACCTTCGTATCGCGTTGGCGATACAGTTTTAATACGGATTTCTAGGGGGAAATCCGGGGTACAGAAAGTTGAAAGGTCGGTTTCGGAGTTTGCCTTATAAGGTGGTAGAAGTCTTGCCGAACGATCGTTTTGACGTGTACAAAAGTCGAAAGGTCGGTTTCGGAGCTTGCCTTATAAGGTGGTAGAAGTCTTGCCGAAGGATCGTTTTGACGTGGTGGGTACCAGACCCAATGGCAGCACTCACAGAGTGATGGTCGCATATGAAAATATGAGGAATTGACCAAATGAACAAATTTCTGCAATGGTCAGGAAGGGCGAGCAGGGTAATCTGTTTGTCAGTACCATTGTGGGGTTGAAAAAGTTTCAATCCCTCTAATATTTTTTTTTCTTTTCTTTTAGCTTCCTGCTTTGAGGTCAAAGCAGTGGTCAGTATGGCCGTGTTAGCTGCATATTTAAATATTGCCGCTCATCTGCCGCCAGAGGTACTGCTATCGCCTCTGGCGGCCAACAAGGAAACTACACCAGCTATTGCGGTCGGTAAAGAAGGGACGCTTCCTGGCTGGCGGGAATGGAGAAGACCTACCCCCCTGCGGACAGCCAACGGCTGGATTTACAAATGGCGGAACACGGAATATAATCTTGCTGATTCTTGAATGTTGTTATTGTCAATTAACGTGGAGACAATATATTTCATCATAAATATTAACTTAGCGTTTTATTATTGCTAACAGTATACAATGTATTTTGAAGAAATAGACAATGTATGAAGATTAGAACTAGACAATATATTTTGAAGTGTACACTTATTTAGTACCGTTGTGATTTGAAACTCGATGAAACGAAAAATAGTGACACTAAAAAGAGACAAACACATGCATCTAAAGCAGGGGTGCTCAAACGGTCGATCGCGAGGGCTTTTTGAGTCGTTCTCGACAAAAAATTGCCGATGTAAATAGATCTATTAACAGTTTTTGTTTTAGTTGATCTTTAATTAGGCCTCCATTTTTAACGCCTTTTGTTTATTATTTATTTGTTGCTTATATTGTGTCAATGGTGCGCTTTTTTGTTATTTTCTCTATCCTCATCTTTGGTTTGTGACGTCACAAGTCCTCATAGAAAAAAGTCATATTATTGGATTATTGCATATTCATGGTGAAATATTGTCTAAAATTGCCCCCTTCAAAAGCTCGAAGTTATGGATGTTATCGATTTAGTTTCTAGTGTGTGGTTTGGTTTTATGATTTATTTTATGAGTCATTCAGTCCGAGCTGTAACTTAAAGGCGGTACGAAGTTTATTAATAAACAATACAAAATGAGTGCGGTGAGGAGAAGTAAAACGTATCGTTAATAATGATTGGGAAGACAAATTGTTTTTTTTTTTTATGGTGAAGAATAAGTGCATTTGTCTCATTTGCCGTGCGTCAGTTGCAATACCTAAGCGTGGGAACTTAGAGAGGCATTATAAAACCATTCATAAAAACTATGAAAAGGATTTCCCCAAACAGAGTGAATTAAGAAAACAAAAAGGACGTGATTTGATAACTTTGTTAAAAAAGAACCAACCTTTGATATGATTTTAGATTTTCACGGCCAAAAGATTTTTCGTTAGGTAGTTGTTTTTGAGGTGTTATGCCGTGTTGCGCTATAGTTTCCATCATCAGGGCAGATGAAACACTCAAGCGGGGGTCACTTTTAAGGGGCGGCAAAATTTCACAATAAATCATAATAATAAATAAGAATTCCCGTATTTTGTTTTGGGTTTGGATGGCTTATGACTAATATTCAGTGAGAATGATTGAGGGAGGTCTGTGGGCGATGCTTTGACAATTGTAAGAAAGTTTCATGGATCATCATGTGTTCCGATGGATCATCAAACTGTCCATGTGTTCCAAGTAGGTACAAAGATAGCAGGAAAACCATTTTCGTGTTATCAATCAAATATGTGAAGTATCAATTAAATATCAATAAATATCAATTAAATTGGGTGTAGTATAAATTTAAGCTGGGGGCTCAAGTGCAGACTAAATCTTACGTTAAAACCAGTTTCATATTACGAATGATCTGTCAAAATTCCAGTAGCGGATTAATCCGCTGTCGCATTTCGAAGAATACCGTTATACTATTTCGAGTTCAATTAAATTTTATTTCAAATCATTCTCCAAAATTCTTAGGTCGTAGGAAAACCATACGCATATTTGAGAGCAATGCTAATTGAAGCTGGAGACTCGCAATAAGATTCACTCTTAATTTAAAACCAGTTTTGTGATCAGAATGTAAAATTCCAGTTGCGAATTAATATGCTGACACATTTCGAAAAAAAAAATCTTATTCGAAGTACAGTTATAAAATTCTAGTAATAGTTTGTGTACTATGTGCAGCCAGAATCAAAGAAAAACTATTTTCGATTTTCATGTAGAAAGTATTCAATGTAGTTTTCAGTGTAGTTTCAAATCGCCGCACACATATTTAAATGGGTGACAAATTTTCACAATAAATAATAATATTATCTTGTAAAAATTTAAACCATTTCATTTCATATTTTTGTCCCACCTACGATTCGGACCGATTAAAATGAGCACGGAATTTTTCATTACTTATTCTGTGACGAAATTGGGAAATCCCATTTCTTTAAATGAATACATAATAACGCCATCTTGATCACTGTAGTGACTGGCAATACCGTAAGTAGTGAATTGCGAGAATTCCCCGTATTTTTTTTGCGCTTGGATTGCTTATGACCAATTTACAGTGTGAATGATTGAGAGAGGTCCATGGACGATGTGATTGACAATTCTAAGAAAGTTTCATCCATTGCTGGATCATGAGTAACCAGCGACGTGAGTATTAAACAATTTAATTTATGTATTTGCATGTTTGACTATTTGATTCGTTGTTCAAGCTCTATCCCTTCGTCGGGCGCAGTAAAATTTTCTGTTGTGGTTTCATCTGCTGACACACTTCGAAGGAAAACTAACTAACTAACTAACTAACCATCACGCCGTTTCCCCGCAGGGGTAGGCAGAGAGGACGGACTGCCAAACAACTCGGTCTTGGCTCACACTCTTTGCCTCACTCACATTCATACATCGTCTCATACATTCTCTTCTATTATTCTGACTTTTTACATGGCCCGACTCAAGTATCTGATTCACTTGATCGTGCCATGTCTTCCTCGGACGACCCCGACTTCTTCTACCATGCACATTTGCGTCGTATATTCTTCTTACACTACTTTCTTCGTTCATTCGCTCTACATGCCCAAACCATCTTTTTTTTATTTATTTTTTTTTATTTATTTATTTGTTTTTGTTACAAAGAATACATCAGATTGTATTCTTGTAACAATTTTGTTACAAGAATACAAAGAAGCGTTGACTGTCCAACTGAGGGTCCCTTTCTTAATCTTACTCATTATGCTTACATCAGCCTTACATTCTTTGCGGATATCCACATTTCTCACACGATCATACATTGTTTTACCACACATACGCCTCAGGGATCTCATTTCAACAGCATTCAGTTTACGTTCATTCTTCCTCTGCCAGTTCCATGCCTCACTGCCATACATCAGGGTAGGTACGAGGACTCCATTGTGGACTGCTAGCTTCGCTACTTTTGATAGTTTTTTTATTAGCGCCAACGGCATTCAGTTCTCCATTAATGGAGTTACCGGCATTCACCCTTCTTTCAATATCTCTATCAGCCTTCCCATCTCTCGTAAACATACTACCCAGATACACAAACTCATCCACCTGCTCCAAGTATTCATCATTCACAACTATATTGCATACTATTTTCGTACTCTCTCTTTCAAACACCATGACTTTAGACTTACTTACATTCATCATTAACTCATTCTTCATACATACTTCGTTCATCCTAGATACGAGAGACTGTAGATCTTCCATAGTGTTAGAAATCAGCACCGCATCATCAGCATACAACAGGCAACATACTTTCAGGTTACTCAATTTCGCGCCCAATCCCACTTCTTTCAATTCTTGCATAAAATTATCCATGTACAGATTGAATAACCATGGTGACATTACGCAGCCTTGCTTAACACCTTTTGTGATGTCAAACCACCCCCTAAAACCACCGTTCACTCTAACACATGCAACGCTTCCCTCGTACAGAGACGCAATTGCCTGTATGAGATTTGTATTCACTCCATACTTGGACAACACCTTCCATAGCTTTTTCCTGTCTACTCGGTCGTATGCTTTTTGTAGATCTACAAAGGCGCAGAAAAGTTTCTGGTTTTTCGCCAGAAACTTCTCAGTGAGCATACGCAAGGAGAAAATCTGGTCCATGCATCCCCTTCCACTCATAAAGGCACCTTGCACATCCCATATTTTATCCTTTGTTTCCATTCTTACCCTCTCAATTAATATTCTTCCGTACAGTTTGCCGACTGAACTTAGCAGGCTAATAGCCCTATGATTCCCACATTCCATACGTGACCCTTTACCTTTGTATAATGGCATGATTACAGCCCTTCTCCAATCTAATGGCGTGTAACCCTCCTCTAAACACTGGTTAAAAAGTTTGCACAACCATGTAAGAATAACATGGCTATCTCCTTTAAAGTATTCGGCAGCAATATTGTCGAAACCAACAGGTCGAAGGAAAACATTCTCTTATTCGAAGTGCAGTTATAAAAGTCTAATTGCAGACTATGTATGTGCTGCCAGAATCAAAGAAAAACCATTTTTATGTTTTGAGTGTACTCTTAATTCACCTCATACAGACTTAATTTAAACCAATTTTGTGTTGAGAATGTAAATTTTCAGTTGTGGATTCATCGGCTAACGGCTAACCCATTTCGAAGTAAAAACATTATCTCATTCGAAGTGCACTTGAGGTAGCCCAACCGCTTTCCCGCCCTGGTATAAGTAACATATGGATACTCCTTCAGGGCTCTCACAAGCACTCTTATTTTTTTATATGACGAAGCTACTTTTTACGTTGAATGAAGCTAAACCCTCAAATGTCCCTGTGAAGCAGGAGTTAATCAGTGATGGGTTAGTTATAATGATTAATAAACATAGCATGAAATAATTCGGTAAATACAGTTAGTGGTACTATTCATAGAATAATAAAATAAAAACTACAAAGCCATCGCTCCAAACAATTGAAAAATTATAACAGTAAAACTAAACTTACAAATACTTTCACCTGTAAAATGCAGGGATAGAGGTAAGAAAAGTGCACTTAAAATATTCTAGTTGCAGACTATGTATACATATACTGCCAGAATCAAAGAAAAGCCATTTCCATGTCCTGGGTGTAGTTTTAATTCGCCAGTTACAGACTTAATTTAAACCAATTTTGTGTTCAGAATGTAAAATTCCAGTTGGATTCATCTGCTGGCTGATTTCGAAGGTTAACATTCTCTTATTCGATGTGCAGATATAAAATTCTAGTTAACTCTTGACTATTTATTTAATACCAGAATCAAAGAAAAACCATTTTCATGTTCTGAGTGTAATTCACCGCATACATACATTTGTGTAAAGAATACAACGATATATTAAATGATGAGTTGCAGATTCATCGTATACCGAGTGAAGCTTTACGTTTGAGTTCCTTACCAAATGCTGCAAATTTCTGAGAAATGGATTGTTGCTTGTGTAAGAATTTATAAGCATGATTTTCGTTGGAAGAATACTTGCATAGGAGGTCGTAATAAAAAATAGGATTGCCACATACCCCCCCCCCCCCAAGTACCCAAGGGGGCGGCAAAATTTACGTCCGCCCCGGGCGGCCGACACCCACGCTACGCTACTGGGGGACCATGAGGAAAATAATTTTCATCAGGCTTGTGTCATCTTTGGGGATGCTTGTAGCGAGGCCTTTTAAGGAAAGGAAGCCCTGGTAAGGAAAAAGGTATGAGGGGTGGGTAGAAATCGGGGGGTCAGCGTGTCCAGGAGTAATGAACGTACGAATTCATCCTTTCTGCTGCCGTGCAAGACGATGGGTCGAAAGAGACCAGCTAGAGAGATCCAAAGGTGTTCCTCAACCGGCCTCTCCCGATCCGGCCCGCCACGCAGCTGGTGCCCATGCGAATCCCCCGCCAAGACATAAACACACCTCACCCGATGAACCCCAACTACTTTTCACTTGGGGTGACCCACTGGCGGTGGTGCCCACACCCGTTGTCATTATTTTTTTTTACTTATTGGTGAACGTTTACAAAAGTTTAAAAGTAGTTATACAATTTAGTAAAGAAAACATAATTTTTAAAATCAAATATATCACATTTATTTTCGTAGATCTTAAGTGAAATAATCATGCAGTCACAGTGAAAATACTAAGTACCTACCATGGGCGTAGCCAAGTTTTGATTTAGGGGGGGGGGGGGAAATTACTGAACCTTAAACCAAAAATGTGAAACAAAGAAGATAGAAACAGATTCAGTCGCTTCTAGGAATTGAACCCTGTACCTCTTCCTTGCGGGGAAGTGCTCTGATCACTGAGCTAATTGGACAATTTCAATATACGTCAATTTTTAACTGTGTCATACTCCAGAACAAATCTGACATTTTTTCTTTTTTAATAACAATCATGCATGCAGGGACATTGTAGGGTCTAGATTCATTTTTTAAATAAATGAAGCTTCCTTTTTACAAAAAAAATAGAGTCCTGACGTGTGCGGCTAAGGAGGTTAAACAGTTTCCTTACACAGCCGTTGGGAAAGTGGTGTGTTCCCTCCAATGTATCATACTCCAACTGAGAGCTATAACATTGTCTTCGTTTTCTAAACGCATATTTTCATTTGAGCGTCGCTAATATTGTCTTCAATGATTAACTTTTACAATTTGAGGTTTTACTAAGCTATTCCAAAAAAAAAATTATAATTTATATATAGGAAAAATAATAATAACATTTTATCACCTACCGTTGGTGCAAGGGGCAAAACGTTAAATAATAATAATTCGAATTCTATTCACATTTCTAGTCATTACATAATTTTAAATATAAATATTAGCACATAGTAAATATATCTATTTTTATTGGCATTGGCGTATATTATTTGCCATTCCTTAGAATGCGTTTCATAGCTCTGTTCGGAATGACTTAGTAAAATTCATGCTAATGTGAGAAAATTGTCAACCCACTGTGCTATTTCACCCGGAATGTAGGAAGGTTCTGAGCCGTGAAGGATCGGCGTTGAACAAACAAAAGTGGCAATTGGAGATAATTGCCATACATAAGTTCATACGATAAAATGTTTGGCTTTGTTGATTTCATATTCCTTTCGTGAATATGTAGTTGCAAACAGAGCATAACAAGGTTATTCTCCAGCATGGGTAAGAATATGGCTTTTTAAACTTTTTTTAGTGAGCGTGAATAACTTGAGTAGGAACATCAACGCGATTTTTTTCTAGAATGGGTAAGCATATGACGTTTTAAAGTTGCCTTTTGGGAACACACGTAGCTGCAGTAAGTACACGAAAAAGGTTTTTCTCCAGTGTGGGTAAGCATGTGATGTTTTATACTTAACTTTAGAGAACATGAATAAGTGCAGTAAGAACATGCAAAAGGTTTTTCTCCACTATGAGTAAGCATGTGACGTTTTAAATTAGCATTTTTAGAAGATGAATAGCTGCAGTATTGAATAGAACACGAAAACGGTTTTTCTCCAGTATGCGTAAGCATGTGCAGTTTTAAGCTTTCTTTTCGAGAGCAAACGTAGCTACAGTAGGAACATGAATAAGGTTTTTCTCCAGTATGTGTAAGAATGTGAAGTTTGAAAGTTCCCTTTCGGGAACTTGAATAGTTGCAGTCGGAACAAGAAAAAGGTTTTTCTCCAGTATGAGTAAGCATGTGATTTTTTAAAGTTCCCTTTCGAGAACATGAATAAGTGCAGACGGAACACGAAAAAGGTTTTTCTCCAGTGTGGGTGCGCTGGTGCAATGTTAACGCCAACTTGCGTGAGCAGGAGTAGTTACAATGGGAACACGAATGTATTTTTTTTCCAGGATAGGTCTTTTCATCCGTTATTAAGTCTGAAAAAGATGGCAGACAAAGCTCAATAAGTAGATCCATAAAAGAAAGCTGAACAATATTCAAACGAATTCAGACTAAATTGATTTTACCTGCGGACTGGGTACTACTTTCAGAGTGCGCTAAGCATTCCTTTTTAACATCTGGTAGGACTACGTGCACTTTCATGCAAGGAATTACTCCATCATCTTCTCGGGGTCCTGGTTCTGCCTTGATGGGAACTGTCTCCATACAAATGCTACCTGGAAATAAACAAAAAAACTTTTTTTTAAAGAAAGACAAACATTTCCGGGTTACGAATAACCCATATTTGAAAAACTCCTACTACCACCACAGTAAGCCGAAAATGTTTCTTGAGTCCATGATGAAGGACTTAGCCAGCCGAAGAATCGAACACGGGACGCCTGGGTGGTACCCAAACGCGATGCCCACTAAACCACTAACCGGCCAACAACCATTCATGGGAATGTGAAGACATGCTGAGTATTATATAAAAATTACTGTCGTCAGTGCTATTTTTGTGATTACACATTGATATTGCAATACCTCTGCCATAGATCACCCCTAAGAAGTTCGCTACTTTTGGTGGGCAGGTGTGTAATATTTTAGTTTCTTTGTATAATAAGTTGGTTGAGAATGTTTTATTTTTGTTATATATGACTTTAATTATGTGTTTTTAAATTATTTGTAGAGGCTTAATAAATGTATCGAGTGCACCACCCCATCCTATAATGCCATAAGTCATAAGTGATTGAAGATTGCACCAGGGAAAAGTAGATCATTTTCAATTTCTCGATGTTTAGAACTTCCTTAAGTCTATAAAATATGTAGGTCAGATATCTTAATTTAGAAGTGATTTGATTAATATGTAATTTCCAATTAAGATTTATATCTATTGATACTCCTAAATATTTTATATTTTCGACATAAGTGAGTTCGTTGCACATGAAGCACATTTCTTGATTGCAACTGGTATTATGGATTCTAATGTTAAGGTTGTCTTTAGGTTTATTTTTAATGGTTTTATAAATAGGTAAGTAAAATGTTTTGTTATAGTTTAAAACGAGTTTGTTGTATTTTAGCCATGTTGAAACCAGTGAAATACAATCAGTTGCTTTCGAAAAAGTTTCTTTCCAATGATTACCATCCACTATTATTGCCGTGTCGTCTGCGTAAGAAACAATTTTACCAGGGATTACAAAATTACATAAATCATTAATATAAATTAAGAATAAAATCGGGCCAAGCACAGTTCCTTGTGGAACTCCATTTTTTATCTTTGACTCTGAACTATAGTTATTCCCAATTTTTGTTTTTTGTGTTCTGTCTTTAAGATAGTTAGAGAGTAGTTTTAGTGTGTCTTTTTTGAAGCCTAGTTGATTTATTTTTGAGATGAGTAAATTATGATTTACGGTGCCGAAAGCTTTTCTTTAATCTAGGAATATGGCAAGACATTTCTTTTTTTTTATCGATAGATGAGTATATCTTTTTTGTCAATTCATATATCGCATCCTCGGTGCTTAGGTCTTTATGAAAGCCGTATTGGTTTTTCGATAGAATTTTATATTTTTCTAAGTGTTCAATGACTCTAAACTTGATGCATTTTTCGAATATTTTCGAGAGGTTTGAAACAAGAGATATTGGTCTATAATTGTCTAATTTATTCATATCTCCAGATTTATGAATAGGTATTATAGTGGAGATTTTAAATTACTCTGGAAAAGGACCATTTTTGAGCAAATATTAAAAATATGTTGCAATGGAGTTAGGACATGTTGTTTTATTTTTTAACGTATCACAAGATAATCCATCATTTCCCTTAGAGTTGGACGGTTTTAGGTTATCAATATATTTTTCAATTTCATTAAATGTAACAGGAGAAAAATATTCTATAGAGTTAATTGAATCACTATTTGGATCTAATTGAGGAGATGTCTCCAAATAAGCATCATTAGCATTAATGCCGGATGATTCAAGTACTACGTCTACTACATTTTTAAAATAGTTATTAAAGCTTTCTGCAATGGTTGATTTGTTAGTTATTATTTCATTATTTATTACTAGCTGGGTTACCCGGCTTCGCTCAGGACAATAAGATAGTGTTCTGGAATGTTGCACAATGATGTTCCCGATTCCCTATTCCTGATCATTCTACTACATACTCCGCCACTCGTTTCACAACTTTCTACAGCTCTATGGAACCTTCTAGAACTTTACGGAAGACTGTTCTAGAAATTTCAAGAGGGCGAAACTTTCAGCCCTTACATCTTTAAAAGCACGCCCTTTAGGTAAAAACGGATACCCTTATTCCCTAGGGGGGATAGAGATCTACCACACCATATAACTCCCTTGATCGAACCGGGACTCGTTTCTGAGTTTTTGCGAGTTGCACGTTTTTTTGGACTTTCTTTTATAATATATGCCATATATTATAAAAGAAAGTCACCACCATAGGTACTGCTATTGCCTCTGGCGGCCAACGGGGAGACTGCACCGTCTACGGCGGCCGGTAAAGGAGAGTACTACCAACAGCGCGGACAGCGAACGGCTGGATTTACAAATGGCGGATGGCGGAACATAATCTTGCTGATTCTTGAATGTTGTTATTGTCAGTTAACTTGGAGACAATATATTTCATCATAAATATTAACTTAGCGTTTTATTATTGCTAACACTATAGTATTCCTTTTTGCAGTTTCGTATCAGCCTATAGAGTAAGTTACGATACATTAGATATTTTGTTTTCAGATAAGGCATTGTTCTGAGATTATTATTTTGGCAATCTATTTGATATTTAAACATTTATCTGTATAATTTATCTCTTTGTTTAATTGATATAATTAATCCAACTGCTATCCAAGGCATAATTTTTTTAATATTTATTGTTAGTGACAACTATTTTACTTTCACTTTTTAGAGTATGATCTCTGAGAGTTTTATGGAAATTCTCTAGTGCAAGATGTGGATTTTCTATTGATATCACATTTTCCCAGTTTTCTGACCGAAGTAAAGAGTTTAAAGTTTCATAATCAATGTCTACTTTTTCTAGATTTTCAGAATTTCGGTTTAGAGGAGTATTTTTGAAACGGTGTCCATACAAGGTCGGGTATCTGTGATATTTGTTTCGAGAATTGAAGAGATGATATTAACCGCCTTGTGCGACTTGACAAATATGTGGTCTAAACATGCCGAGTGACTTAAGGTTAGTCTTATTCGTGAGTTAATATATGACGTATATCCAGAGCTTGATCAACAATCAAGATACCTACTCATTTTAACAATTCACATTTGTATTATTATCATTAATATTTATATTAATGTCTCCTGTCACATTGGAAAAAGTGAAATTGTTTCTGTCAAGTTTACTAACAAACGATTTTAGTTCTTTTACAAATAAAAAATCATCTAATGAAGGGAATCTATATATGGCTAGTACAGTGGCGTAGCGAGGGGGGCGGACCGTCCCGGGAAATAAACAAACGCGGACAAACACTAATTTCGGGGGAAATTAGTGTTTGTCAACTTTAATGGGGGGGGGGGGGGGTGACACCAACCACGTTCTCCACCCCGGGTGCCACCCATGCTAGCTACGCCACTGGGCTAGTATATGATATTTATAGTTGTTTTGACAAAAAGTTACTTTTATTGCATTGGCTGTTTTAAATTCAATAAATTCAGCGGCAACATTTTTTAGAGTATTATGACAGAAGACAGTAACTCCATCATGACCAGTATGCTTACAGGTAGATGAAATTGTTGTATATTCTGGTAAGTTAAATGGAATTACTTGTTTCATTTGAGTTTCAGTTAAAACAATTACGCTTGGAGAAAATTCTAGGTTATTAATAAGTACACAGAGCTCATCGAAGTTTTTCCTTATACTCCTAATATTCATGTTTAAGATCGAGAAATTAACATTTTTAAATAGGTGATTTAGTCCACATGGGTTTTTACATTTATAATTTTCATGTATATAGTTTTCTTCAGATATTTTGAAAGGTTGATAGTAGTTTACTATGTGGTTTTATTATCCTTTATTCGGAGGGGATTTCTTCTGGCGTTCTTATGAGTAAGATTGGAGATGTTTCGTTTTTTCTCATCCATATTTTTCCATTTTTTGCCCATATAAATTTGTATTAAATTGGGTCAGTTGTTCGTTAATATATATTGTGTTGTTTTCTTCAAAATTCATGTTTTTTGCGTATAAAATACCATTTTTTATGTGCTACAATTACGTCTTTACTTTCTTTGTTTTGTAGAGATACTACTATGGCAGTATTTTTGTTCGTCGGGTTTTTATTTTTGCTTCTGAAAATATTTCTCACGTTAATCGTTTCTTTATCACATTTGAGTATGTCTATTATATTATTAAATACATTTGTGATATTTTCCTTAAAAGGAATACCCTGTATTTCAACACTGTTTTGTTTTTCATTTTGCTCTATTTTATTGATGTGTAGTTTTATTTCTTTATTTTCTGCTTGAAGTTGTTTAGTCAGTATTTCTTTATTTTTGTTTTTTCTTCATATTCGTCTAATTTCTCACAGCAAAATTCGACGGACTTATTTAGTTCTTTTATCTGTTCATTAAAAGATTTGGTTGATTAATTAATTTTTTTTTCAATGCATTTGATCGTTTTTATTAGTTATTATGTCTTCTTCTTCTGAGTCGCTAGATGGCGCCTTTTTTGGGGGTTTCTTATGTTTATTCATTTAGACAAATGGTTCGATGATCGGATATATTTAATTTATAAATAAAAATTTAAAGATTTCTGTCGGCTTCAGTAGGATTCGAACCGGAACCAGAAAATGTCTGCGCAAACTTGGTCAATTGTTTATACCACTGACCCACGAAGACCGTGAAGTGATCCGTGAATATACCGGACTATAATAGGAACCGAGCACCAAAGAAATAAAAATATTTTTTTATTGTTGTGTTCACTGATTGCTGTTAATGGTGAATGATCACTTCAATTGTTCAACTGTCACTTCACTTTATTATTAGTTCACAAATGTTTATTAATATTTCTTAGTATAAAAGTTAGTTTAAAATTGAAATCCTTCACTGTAAAAACTGCTAAAACTTTTTACTTTGTGTTTCATGGGTTATAAACCATATATTTTTAAATGTTTGTTCGGAGCGATTAAGATACGTGTATAGGTACTGTGAGTACTTAGTATTGATATTTCTTTCATTCATTTTATGTTTGTCTTTCTTTTTTTTTTCATTTATTTATTACAGATACATTATTTATACAGCAAAAATAACAAATAAAATATAATATTTACATTTCAAAATAATCTTTTTTGATACAAATAAACTACATAATAAATTTTCAATGATTTTTTTTAATGGTATTTCTCTTCTATAGAAGCAGACGCTTGTGATTAGAAGAGGGACGAGTATCGGGATGAGAAAATATTAAAAACATATTTAAAAAAATATATTTTGTATCATTTAATTTAATTGTGGTAGATACTTAAAAAAAAATACAAGTTATATTAATTATGATGATAAATTTTATCAATTTGTTATTTTTACTTTAAATTGCTCTTTAATTGCTTTTTGTAGGCATTTATCGTCTTCGATTGTTCTTATTTTTTCAGGTAAGCTATTGAAGTATTTTTTTCCTAGATATGTGTAATGATGTTGTGCAAATGAGGTATTACATTTTTGTATTGGAAATATATGTTTTTGACGAGTACGAATTTCAGTTAAAAAGCTATGATTTTGTTTTTCTTTTATTATTTGGATTATTATATTTTTTCGAACTAGATCATTAAATTTTAATACTTTAAATTCTTCAAAAATAAGGTGAGTTGGATAATCTCTTCGTTTTTTCAATATAATTTTTATAATTAGACGTTGCACAATTTCAACAGGGAGTAGATTTGTTTTGTATGCAGCTCCCCAGCTTACTATAGAGTATTGGAGATTTGACTGTACTATAGCATGGTAGACTGATGTTAGATTTTCTAATGAGAGAAAGTTTCGGATTTAAAAAAAAAATGTAAATTAATTTCCTTATTTTGTTGACGGTAAGGTTGATTTGATCTTTCCAGTTCAGGTTTTTGTCTATTGTTATTCCCAAGTATTTAATTTTATTGGAAATTTTTAATGTGGAACAGTTTATTTTACAGTTATTTTTTTGTGATCTTTAGAATTGTCATGTATAATTTTATCAAAATTTCCCGGAACGTCCTTTGATTTTATTGCAAATGGTATAACGTGAGTTTTTTCACTATTAAGAGATAGTAGATTTATGTCGAACCAGTGTTTAAGTATGTTTATGTCTTCTGTTGATTTTTGTTTTACTACTTGCCATGTGATTCCACTTTCAATAAGTACTGTATCGTCGGCATAAGAGGTTATACTACCATGAAGTGACTTTCATTTGTATTTATTCATTTATTTTCTTTTTTATTTTAAATTCCTGCCACCTCGGAACAGACTCAGCCTAGTGAGGTAAAATATACCCAAAAATGTATAATAATGTCTCTTGGTTAATAAATAACAATAAAAAAAGTTAACGTAAGATTTTTATTGACCCCCCCCGGTTTAAATGAGATTTGGTGAGATTTCACTGGACCCCCCCCCCATTTTGAGCTCACGTAATTAATGTATGCCCCCTTATTTTCCCGTAAAACAAATGTTTTAAGATAAAACCAACAAACCGATGCACGACAAGAAGGGAAATAGAAAACAAATAGTTGTCCTGACTGCATCCATCTGAAACACATCCGTGATATACGCAATGCAACTTCCTAGTTGACTGAACACTCTCGGCTTAAGTTTAAGTTTAGACTTACAGAATTCAAAACTTTGTTTGTGTGAAAACTTTGTGGCTCGCCATAATTTACAATTAAAACACATAAATTTGCTGTAGACCATTTTTATTTTTTAAAACACTCTACCGGTTTCGGAAGCACCCTTCCTTCGTCAGGAGAATATTATAACTGACATAATATTGACTGACATAACTGATTATAATATTCTCCTGACGAAGGAAGGGTGCTTCCGAAACCGGTAGAGTGTTTTAAAAAATAAAAGTGGTCTACAACAAATTTATATGTGTTTTAATTGTTCTTCTTTACATTCGGGAGGACGATTTCTATACCCGCTTACGGAAACTCACTTGTACATTCTGCTTGGGACCGTTCCGTCTTGATGAAAATATTTTCTGGGTTTGGAAGATCCATGGCACTGCTGTGATAGCGTCCTGCTATGTGAAAGCAATTGGCCTCAGCTAAAAATAAAGTAGATCTATAGCAAGGCATTTGAGTAACAAACAGCTTCAAATAGATCACAAATGAAAAAAAAACTTAAACCCTTGGCGATTAAAGTATATTTTAAAATCATTATTTTTACATTAGCTCCACACAGGAGGCCCTGAGAAAAATATTTCGCCTCAGGGTTTTGTCATACCGGATGCTGTGTGCAGGGTATTTTTAGGAAAGGAAGAAGGGGACCTTCTGGGAAGGAAATGTGTATGAGGGGTGGGTAGAAATCAGGGGGTCCAGCGTGTGCAGGAGTGTCGGACCTATGAATCCATTCCTTCCATTGCGGTGCAAGGCGTTGTTCCGAGAGAGTCCTTCTAGAGAAGTCAAAAGCTCTTCCTCAACCAGTTTCACCAGAAATAAATTGGGTTGTCGTGTTGATCTTGGTTGACGGAATATCAATTGTTCGGGCACATGGTGCAGAACGACGACGAAAAAAGACGAACGACGACGAAATTTACTCTAGGTTAAAACAACAGACCGGAAATTGGTTAAAATAAGCCGTAACAATAATTCCGCGTTCTTCAGGTGTGTATCACTCCATTGTTTGTTGTCTACTAATTATTATCTATCTGTTTACAGCATAAATGTCAAAACACAATGACATTTGACGCCATATGCAAAAATTATGGCACATAGGCCATAGGCACATTCACATTGACACTATTTTTTATCACCTTGTATAAGGCGAAGCGCAGCGTCAATTCCAAAGTGTTGAAGAAACGTCACCAGAAAAGAAAAACTTTTTATTTAAAAAACTGCTTAAACCATATAATTCTAACGCAATATTTGGTATTAGTTAAAAAGTGTGGAGCAAAATCACTACGTGGCAACGAACTAAAATGAACCACAGCGAAAGAAGAATAAATAAACCAAACACTACATTAATTTGTGAACAAAACAAAAGAGACATCGAAAAGGGCGATATTGACATCTCCATAGAAATCGAACAATTTCAGAAATAAATCACAAAAGCAAGCACCTCACTGTTATCCATTTCGACTGATGTATTTAGTACCTACACACCAACTACTGTAAAATGTAGAAATAAAATTATCGGAGTTGTGGGAGAATTTATTCTCCCTCATCTCTTGGATCTGAAGAAACTTATTTTTTGAAAGTTATTTACATTTTTAATATTATTTCATTGGAAATTGAGATTTACTAATTGAACTTGACAACAGTGAAAAAGGGTTTATTTTATTTTTATTTTATATTTTGTCATGTAAAGCCTGTTCAGACACGAATATAATCCGCGAGCAGATATCTGTTGAACCGCGAGCGCTTATGTTTCGTACCGTTCAGACGACGCTATCAAATATTTCTTCCTATGGTAGGAGAGGGGTCAGATGAATTAGCGAGCGGCCACGGAGTGCACATTTTTTGTTCTGAATCTGTCAACTTGACCTCTGTCATCCACCGGTCTAGGCAGCTCCGTAGTTAAAATGACCCTCTCTCCTGTTTTGAGTGGGGGGCGCTTAAAGGCGGAAACATATTTGTGTGGTGTGGTGTGTTGTGGCGCTTACTGTCGTGACGGTGAGTGTGCACACTAGTGTGGTGTGGTGTGGCGTGTCGTGGAGCGCTCTGGCGTTTTCTGTAGTGTTGCCACATGCATGAAATCTTTAAAGCTACGAAGAGAGATATTGGCGCAAGTGAATGTGACCTTATCTTTCATAAAGTTTCTTTATGCATAAGGGTCAAAATGCTCTGGCGTTATTTTAAAGGGTGCTCTGGCGTTATTTCTGAACAGTACCTACCTAGATATCAAACCTTTGCAGCGTTTAAATGTGCATAATGTTTTCTTCTGATTTGGATAGTGATTTTGATGAAGATCTTCAATTTCTCTTAGCAATGAAACTTCTTAAGGGCAAAAAAAAGGAAAAGAAAACACTAGGTTCACCCTATAAACAGAGAGAGACAGAATTTAACAAAGGTGAATTTCATCGTCTTGTTAAAGAACTAGAGAGTGACGAAGAGAAATTCCATCAGTACTTTATATAGTATATTAGTAATATAATAATACTAGCGACCCGCCCTGGCTTCGCATGGGTGCAATGTAGATATTAATGTGGAGCAGTGTGGGGTGATTTAATAATACTATGATTATAATAAGTCTATACTACGGGATATTTTTATATACAATATTTACAGCTGTTTTTACATGAGATTTTTTTTATTTTTTTTTTTTATTTAAAGAAATATTAACATAGCACATAATTCATATTGTTTACAACTTTTTAATGAAACTTTTTAATATTTATATTGGTAAGTATATAACATGTTTCTTGATTTAATTTAATACCTCCCTAATTGAGAATAACTCGTGTTTAGGGAGGGAATTTTTACAATATTTGTTTAATTTCTAGAATTATACCTATAATTAACACTATATACATTTAATTTATTAGCGTACATATATGCACTGAAGAACAGATAACATATATTAAAAAAACAGACAGTTCTTTAAAATATATAATGCATAACCTTTACGAGAGTGTATTGTTCGTTTGAAAAGGCAGAAAAAAAAGATAATAAAAACATGTTTTCTTTAGATTTAGATATTTAATAGAAATATGGGGAAACACATACATTACGTACTTAAACGACTTACAAATAATACAGAACAAAGTTATTAAAAAACTCTTCAACTATAACCCAGACACTCCCAAAAAAACTATATCAGGAAATGAACCTTTTGAAAATAAGAACATTGTACGAATATAACATATGTCTTTTAATCTACAAAATACAAAATGGACTTATACACACAAACACAATATTATGCTGTGTATTTAAGTTAAGAAAGCGAAATATTATATTTCTTTAACTTAATAAATAAATAAAAAAAAAATAAAAAAAGATGTTTTTCTCGAAAGCGCGACATATAACTGGCCGTGTGAGAAACACTCAAACATAAGCCAGCAACGTTGAATGTTGGACCCTGTGACTTATTGATGGTCTTTGCAAAAGATAGCTTTACCCCCTATATATTGGTGAAAACCGCATGAAAATCCGTTGCAGAGTTTAAAAGATCTAAGCGCACATATATATTTTGAGAGACTTCATTTTATATTACGTAAAGATAAAGATAATACAATATTTCAGAAATTTCTTCCCAAGCAGCATTTCTGATCAAATGACCTTTATACTCTTTACACGTTAAATCGTATAAAATTTTTCGTTGACGTACAAGTTCAATTAGCTCGTCAGCCATTTTTCAGTCCCACGCTGCAAACAAGCGTCCGCTAGTTGTCTATGACCATAAATAAATGTCTATGGTGCGCCAGAGTGGTGGAGGGGGGTATGGCGCGATCGGCGGCGAGCAGTCCACGCCACAACAGAACCCACCCCGACACACCACACCACACAAATATGTCTCTAACCATAGAAAATGTATGAAACCGATGTGCTACTGGCGCGCCACGACACACCACACCACACAAGTGTGTTTCCGCCTTAACTGTTGGCATATCGCCTCAGGAGCGGTTACGACGGAAGATGTGCATTGTCTATGGTTGATGTCTTAGGTGTGGACGGTCTGAAGGGATTGTAAGGAGAGCGATATTAATTTGGCGTGCTATGATCTTTTATATTTGATGTGCCTGTCTGAACACAGCTTAATGTCCGCATGAAGCGCTTAGGTGTGAACGGTCTGAAGGGATTGTATGAAAAGCGATATTAGGCGTGCTATGATCTTTTATATTTGATAGCTCTGTCTGAACGGGCCCTTATTCGAAGGAGAGGTTCAAAATGAAAGTTATTTTTTAATAAAACACCATATATCATTTACTGAAGTACCGTTGTTGTCTTATTTAAATTTTCACTAAAAAACTTTAACCTTAATAATACAGTAAAATATGGATTTTTACCTGAAACACGTTCTTTGAATATTTTATTTTTGGGATATAACACATGATTGCATATCAAGCTCGGCATGGAAACAGTAACAATTTTCGAAAGTCGCTTAAAGATGAACCTACACAATAAGCTATATTGTTTGTTTACATACGTTCATCTTTAATGTCACAGCTATGTAGCGCTTTAGCCGTTTTTCCTTTCCAGCAGTCACCGTACATATCTTAGTTCTTGTAGAATGAAACTATTTCCTTTCAACCGAAATAAAACAGAATATACCTTCTTCGAGGACCTAGCCAGCCCACAGTAAAAACCGCATCTTGTGTTCTGAAAAAAAAAAAATCACATTAAACAAAGTTTGTGAACAAAACGTACAATATTTTTCCCTTGTGATGACATACTTTGTTCATCAGAAGGGAAAAATATTCTCCCATCTGTTCATACGTATGAAGAATGAAAAAAACACGTATGATCATTGGAGAACAATAAATGATGCAGATGTGAGTGGTAATGAAGTCGGGGAAACCAGAGGAAGACCTGGCACGATCAAGTGAATCATTGCTTGCGTCGGGCCACGTCAAGAGTCAGAATAATAGAATAGTATGTATGAATGTGAATGAGGCAAGGATTGTATGCCAAGACCGAGTTGTTTGGCGGCCCGTCCTCTCTGAATACCCAGCGGGAAAACAGCGTGACAATTAGTTAGTTAAAGCATTATTAATTTTACCTGCCAATAAAAATGTTATGGTCTGCCAAACAATGTTATAAGATGTTCCTAATGTGAAGCTTCAAAGACTGGAACATTTTCTGAAACAAAATTTGTGAAACATTAACCACTCGGACCCATAAGTTTGTTTTAACGATAATATAACATTAACAGACATTTGTATGACGTTCGAGTCGTACGTGACTTATTAAAGTAAAATTGAAAGCATATTTTTTCAATACAAATGTCATTTAACCTCAAATTGATTTACAGATAAATTAGCTGAATGTTAATGTAATTACCTGTTTTCTGGATCAATTGCGGACACAATTAAACCATTTTTCCACCTCTGGAATTCATTTAAACGATTTTTGAACGAAATATGCACATCGACGAAGTAAACACAAAGACATTAATACTGGACGCGGGGTAGAAATCTCAAAGTGGGAAGCCAAACACAAGACGATTGTAGCTGTCTCTATTCCTAGTACTTTAGTACTAAACTGCTACGCGTCGAGTGAGGTCGTGTCTTACCAGTAAGTAAATTGCATTGCAAAGCGCCAAAATGCCCTCCTGTGTGATGAGAAAATGCTTCAATTACACGGAAAATAGTCGTAAAGGCGAAGGAATAACCAAAGACATTAATACTGGACGCGGGGTAGAAATCTCAAAGTGGGAAGCCAAACACAATACGATTGTAGCTGTCTCTATTCCTAGTACTTTAGTACTAAACTGCTACGCGTCGAGTGAGGTCGTGTCTTACCAGTAAGTAAATTGCATTGCAAAGCGCCAAAATGCCCTCCTGTGTGATGAGAAAATGCTTCAATTACACGGCAAATAGTCGTAAAGGCAAAGGAATAGCACTTCATTTCTAAGTACACGCAAATTACTTATTATTATCAATTTTTATAATTATTACAATTAATTTTCATGTTTCCCGCCCGCAATAATATATGAGTAAAGGAGACAGCGAACGCTGCATCACAAAGTGACATATGCATAACAAGGAAAACCTACTAACAGTAGGTCGGTTCACACAGCGTCCCACATTCGTTTTATTCCATTGGGAAAGATGGGGTAAAACGTACAAAGGGTAACGCGTTCATTAAGAGGGCATTACCAGCGGCCGAAAATTCAAATTTCATCAAAAGACGGCCTCGCGATCGGAAGTTTTTTAGAACGAGATAGAAATACCCGATTCGCTCCGCCGCAAGCAGCATATCCCACTCAACTGGCGATATCTATAGGATGGTTCAGACGACATCGATATTGAATTCTCGGTTCCAGCTTTTTCCGAATAAGTGGTTATTTGTAATTTGTTTACCGAAGTGCATAAACATAAATAGATACAAGTGAAATGCGTAAAAATAGTGGGTATAAAATAGGTACTTACGTAATATACAAATTTCTTGATTTTTGAAATGTTTTTACGAGTATTCTGTTGTTGTTTTTTAATTGTATTTCTACTGAGTGATATTCAGTTTGATTGTAAGAAATATCTCATTTTTACATATTTATTCTTCTCACAATAGGTATTATCAGTAATTTGGGAGGCGGGTATGGGTACTACCGCCCGGGAACCAGGGAGATTATTGTTGGTAATCTAAATTAAATTGAATTTCAAAAACCTCACCCCATGTACCTGGGTTCATTTATTTGTCCGGATCTTGGCGGCGGATGCACCTGCCCACCAACTGCATGGCAGGCCGGATCAGGAGAGACTGGTTGGACCTGGGAGATCTTTTACCTACCTCAGACCCCTAGATTCCTACCACTCCTGGTACCTTTTTCCTTCCCAGAATCCAGAACCCAATTTGGGAGGCGGGTATGGGTACCGCCGCCCAGGAAACCATTTATTGGATAACCAACACCTCTGCCATAGGTCACCCCATGGGGTTCGTTTCGTTTGGTGACTTACTTGCCCGGGTTCAAGGGATAAGGTTTGTTCGAATCTTGACGGCGGATGCGTCTGCCCACCAACTGTGTGGCAGGCCGGATCGGAAGAGACTGGTTGAGGGAGATCTTTTGACCTCTCCTGCAGGATTCTCTCGGAAGCCTTGCACTGCAGTGGTGAGGATAGACTCATACATCCTCTTGGATACACCGATCCCAGATTCCTACTCACCCCTCATATCTTTTTTCCTTCCAAGAACTTCCTCTCCTTCCTTTTTCTAAAAAGACCTTCGACACAACATCCCCAAAGATGACATATTTATTCTTATTATGAAATATTTTCCTGTATGGAGCTAATGTCAAAAAAAGTAAAATGTATTTTTAACATTTATATTTTTACCAAAATTATGTAATTCAACTATAAATAAAGATAACCAAAAAAACAGCAGCATTATAATAAAAAAATATGTAATATAATAGCAACAAGCATATATTTTAGTATAGTCTACATAATATATGTACAGAACTTGAAAATATAAAAACAGTAGGACTGTTAGTAGTTGTACAGTGAAAACAGACCGCAATACAATAATGTGAAGGTTGTCCAATAATTAACTACCTTTGCTTGTTGTTTCTCAAAATATGGTGGCACTAGCGTTAGCTCAGACTTTCCCAAAAAACCGAACCCTAAAACCTTATGGATCATTCATTTACTGGACGAACTTGTCTTAAGCAAAGTAGATTCAGAATCAAATTGAATTTGAGGACGATTTACGCAGATTATTGTTTATAAATAAATATGTTCGTAAAAAGAAAAATAAATAAGTTAAAAATAGAAGAAAAAGTATGGTAAAAAGCTTCTGTTCCCGTGGTGAAATTTGAGTCCTCAGTTTTCCGCTTCTACCACGAATTTCCTGACACCGTGTGTACAAGGTAATGTTGCATGTCTATAATTTGCGCAACGTTGGGTATTAATGCTAGTAAATTATTGTTCATAATTAGGTCACCGTAATGTACCACGGGTTTCCCGCCACCGTGTATATGTCGCAGGCAAACCGTAAAATCAGGCCGTTCTTGATGCGTCTGAGGCACTTCGCGATCTGCTGCCAGGCACTTCACGAAGTAACTAGGCGCACCATGATCTGCCTGATTTTACGATCGACCGCCGACATATATAAGGCAATGAAGTATGCGTGTAACTCGCGCAACGCCGGGTATGCAAGTAAATTATTGTTTATAATTACCACGGTAATAACAATGAACCTGTCACCGTAATGTACCACGTATTTTACGACACCTTGTATATGTCGCAGGCCAATCGTAAAAACAGGCAGATCACGATGCGCCTCAGGCACATCACGATCTGCCGCCATTTCACGATGCAGCAGATCATGATGTGGCTAGGCGCAACATGATCTGCCTGATTTTACGATCGGCCTACGACATACATATGCAAGGTAATGTTGCGAGCGTATAATTCGCACAACGCCGGGTATTAGTGTTAGTGAATTATTGTTTATAATTACGTCACCGGAATGTACCACGGGTTTCCCGCCACCGTGTATAAAAGGCAATGTTGCTTGCGTGTATTAATGCTAGTAAATTATCGTTTATAATTACCGCGGTAATTACAATTGAATCGGTCACCGTAATGTACCACGTATTTCCCGACACCGTGTACCTATACACGGTAAGGCTGGGTAGTATTGCTAGTTTATAATTTCCGCGGTATAAACGGATAAATCGGTCACCGTAATATCCATGAATCACAATGTATTGAAGTTATTACCCATTTTCATTGATCAAATATACTTTGTCGAAGCCCATTTACGCGTACATAATAATATATATATATATATAATAAAAATTTGAATTGCACATACCGATGAAACTTTACAGTCATTATTTACTTTAGAATGTTGATTCTTTTCTCTAAAAATTAAACAACATGTTATAAAAAATACACAATAAATCTGACAGATTCGTTCCAACGACCCTGTAGCATATAAGGTATGTACAACGTAAATTGATAATTAAATATTACTAATCTTTGTTTTTTCTCGTTATATTTCTCCCAGTTATGTTTTTGGTGTGGTAATTTTGATTTTTTTATGAAAGTTCTCTCTTTATTGATTTTTCTCCCCATTTTAAGCGGACGAATAAATTAAAAATGTTATGAACTGGACCGGCGCGGACAACACGACCGCTCGCTGCCGTGAATCGACAGATACTAAGAGTTTTGGTTTAGCGCCGTGCGCGTCAAAATACAGAATAAAATACTCACAAAAGCGTGTCGCAAATTCAACAGAATTATATACTCGAGAAAATATTTTTGGTTAAAAATTATTTCTAATATTTCAATAACGTCTTAAGTTAAATTTCTGTGTTAAAAATTCCGAGAGAAATCAATTTGTAAGTGTGTAATAAATAAGTCAAGTTGTAGTATTTTCGGCACAAAACGGGTGCTTGGATTTTTATTTTAATGATTTTATTTGAAATTAAATTAAAATTCTAAATCATATTTTGCCTAGATAATGAACAGTTTTATAATACTGTATTACTATTTGGTATGATATATGTATTGTATAATAACTTTACTCGTTTGAAAATTAACAAATATTGCCATCGACCAACAGTAAAACTATTTTTTTATTAAAAAAATGTTAACTTTTTCAAAATTAAAAATATAAGTTTACCACATAAAATAACGATCTTTCGAAATCAATTTATCGTTTTTCTGTAAAAAGCTTCGACACGTCTATGAGCTCATTCAAAAATGTCATTTTTCAGCTTTGTCTGGTTATTAACTCTTAATTTAATAATGTCGTTGATGAAAATTGTAAATAGTAACGGTCCTAGGTGTTATTAATCTGTATAGATTTGTATAATAGTTTGAACCTAAAACCTGTACTGTATAATAAAATATGTACTTAAAAATACTACTATAATAGTACCAATATTGTATTACTTATGAAAACTCATATAATAAATATAAAAATATTTGCCCGTGTGTCACGTTTTACCCGCCTTTACCCTTCCCTGTCATATTGTGTAACCGAATAAGAGTATCTTGTTATCTCAGTCACACCCATAGGTCACACCCGTGATGTGACAGTAGTATTCGGCGAAGAAACTAATAAGCTGCCCTACTATGAATCTATGTCATTCACTCCCATACATTCTTTGATTGTCTGTCTTTATCACACAGGAATGAATTTTTGAATTTAGAAATTATACTGAAAACCGCTGAAAACAAAAGAGTGTTGCTTGCTTTCCACATTATATTGTGAGTATGTGAGACTATGGCGAGTCTATTTATAATATAACGTCATTGGGAATAACACTTCATTTGCAAGTACACGAAAATTACTTATTATTATCAATTATTATAATTATTACAGTTAATTTTATAATAATACGTCATTGTATTCTTTACCCTTCCCTGTCCATTGTGTAACCGAGTGAGAGTATCTTGTTATCTCAGTCACACCCATAGGTCACACCCGTGATGTGAAAGCAGTATTCGGCGAAGAAATTAATAAGCCGCCCTACTATAGTATATCTATGACATTCACACACGTACATTCTTTGATTGTCTATCTTTATCACACGGGAATAAACTTTTGAATTTAGAAATTATATTGAAAACCGCTGAAAACAAAAGAGTGTTGCTTGCTTTCCACATTATATTGTGAGTATGTGAGACTATGGCGAGTCTATTTATAATATAACGTCATTGAGTAAACAATGCAAATTCAAATACGATTTTGGACGAAGTCATGTTCGTTTAATCCATGGTTTAATTGACACAACACAAAGTTTGACCTATCTATAATTCAGCTTTATCTACAAGAATTTGGTCTCGCGTTTTGCAGTTTCAAGGTCAAGTCAAACATATACGCCCCTGCTCGGCACTGTTGACCGACGACTGAGTTGGCTCGGAAACACAAGCTTGTACACGCTTCGGTTAAAAAAGATAGCGATATGTCGGTTTCGTGGGTACCTCTGAGGTGCACGTTATCTTTCTTGGGTTAAATTAAATTATGTTCATTTGATCAAAAACTTAAGTGTTTTGCTTATATTGAGATAATTAATTTTTCACAACCTGTTTGCAGGCAACAAAAAATGTTATAATTGTATTTTACAACAAATGTTACTAAGTTTAATCTGAAATCCACTAGTTCAGTGTTCCGCAAACTGTTTGTGTTCAAGGTACACCTACCAAATTAAGATATTTTAGAGGTACACCAAAGAAAAAAACAATGTTTATTTAATATTTATTATTAAAATCAATATAAGTAATATAAAAAAACACTGTTTAAGAGCTCAAGAGGGATTTTTCAATACCTTTTTGGCTTTGCATTTTTCAAAGTCACCTGTGCACTAACAGCACATAAAAAAAATATTTGTGATAATTTTTTTAGATGCATGTATGTTATACCCCACCAGGTAAATCTAAATATTATATTTAAACTAATAGGGAATCTCAGGTGAAATTTCCCCACGTTATAGGGAAAAATCGAATTCTAGCGATCCACGAAAAGGGCTAAGATATTATTATAATACGACTCTTTTTAATTTGTGTTCAGCAATGATCGCTCAGATCGCTGTAACTTCGGGTTTTTACGAGCGGATACTAGGGTCAAATCCGTTTTGAGTAACAATATACAATAACTTTAGGTGGAGTTGACTTAAAAATTCAATGAGGGCGACACAAGCGACCAAATTTTTGAACTATTTTGGCGAATTTCGAGAAAATCAATTGCCCTGCTCAGAAATGTGAGCCTGGTTAACTTAGTACAGGAGATCAAAATTTGGAGCAATCGTTGATAATGTTGCTCTCATCTAATCGTCTATCGTCGTCAGGCGTTCTCGTTTTTTATTTAATCGGAGTTTTAGTATTAATTAAAAACCCAATTCAACAATAATTGCAACCACAAGCTTTGAAAGCAGTGGATACTCATTTTTTATATGTGGCAAGAATGTGCTAGCTTTGTTTCGGATTTTAAATTTTTTCTTATTTTAAATTCAAATTTATAAAAAAAATATATTATAAATTCAAAATATAACACAAGATATTCAAACCAATCGAATTATATTATTCCAAAAACAAAAACTTCATTGGCACAATCACAGTTTAACTTTTTTGCACCTTAAATTTTTAATAACTTATCAATTGAAATAAAGTCTAAAGCTAAATATCTCACTTTCAGATAGGCGCTTAATGACTTTCTGATGAGTGACTATGATAGTGTTTACAACTTATTTCATATACTCAGATAAAGATATAAATTTTCAACATCATTACATTCTAGTACCATATGTTTACAGGTTTATTTTATTTACATGTTTGTTTTACGCACTTCTTTTTCTCTTTTCTATTTTTTATTATAACTTTAACAATTTAACCATTTGTTTACACTAGACTACACTCAACGTTACTATCCTTAATTAATCACAATGAAACAGGCATTCGCCTAGTATGGTGATTTAATAAATCTTATCTAGGTATAGAAATGTCAAATATATGTAACATGTTATAAATAATTTTAGTTTTAATGTCCGATCAGTTTTTAGCTCCATGAATTCTTCCTGCTCGCTTATTGGTAGGTGTTAAAGGGAAATGCTATCTGAGAATGAATTTCGTACCCAGTCCATGTCCACACGTTGCAGGACACACTTATGAAAATACGAGTTCATTTTTTATGAATTGGCAGCCAATGACATTAATACTGTACGCGGGGTAGAAATCTCAAAGTGGGAAGCCAAACACAAGACGATTGTAGCTGTCTCTATTTCTAGTACTTTAGTACTAAACTGCTACGCGTCGAGTGAGGTCGTGTCTTGCCAGTAAGTAAATTGCATTGCAAAGCGCCAAAATGCCCTCATGTGTGATGAGAAAATGCTTCAATTACACGGCAAATAGTCGTAAAGGCGAAGGAATAACACTTCATTTGTAAGTACACGCAAATTACTTATTAATATCAATTATTACAATTAATTTTATAATAATACGTCATTGTATTCTTTACCCTTCCCTGTCCATTGTGTAACCGAGTGAGAGTATCTTGTTATCTCAGTCACACCCATAGGTCACACCAGTGATGTGAAAGCAGCATTCGGCGAAGAAATTAATAAGCCGCCTACCATATGTCTATGACATTCACACACGTACATTCTTTGATTGTCTGTCTTTATCACACAGGAATAAAGTTTTGAATTTAGAAATTATACTGAAAACCGCTGAAAACAAAATAGTGTTGCTTGCTTTCCACATTATATTGTGAGTATGTGAGACTATGGCGAGTCTATTTTTATAACGCCATTGTCGGCAACCATGACATTTGGGAACATTTAATTACATACTTCCATTGGTATGAAAGCTTTCAATCTTTTCCGATGACGTAAAAATATTAGAATTCCTGCCTTGCATTTTTTTGTTGACCTCATTTAAATGAGCAGAATGAGATATGCAAGTTTATTTTAGCTACCCATTTTTCTTTTTTAAACAGAGAAGAAAAATCTAGATCCTGGGTCTAAAAAAGTATAGGTCTCATTTTTTAGCTCGCTTGCGGTGAGGCACACCAACTAATGACCACGGTACACCAGTGTGCCGCGGCACGCGGCACACGCTTTGCGGAACACTGCACTAGTTAGTAGAATTAAACTAATTACCGGTGAGGTGGGGCGACATTTATTTTGAAAAGGTTTTGTGATTTATTTCTCCAGTACCTTCTTCTTCTTCAATGGCGCCACAGCCCATTTCGAGCCTTGGCCTCCTTCAAAATAAGCCTCCACCGCCCTCTGTCCTCGGCCGTCGTCTTCCAATCTGCAACATGGAGTAATCCTCTTGCATCCTTCCTGACATCATCCTCCCATCTCAGTCTAGGTCTGCCCGCCTTTCGTTTACCTCCTGGGTGTCCTGTGAGAAGCTTCTTCGGTACTCGTGTGCTTGGCATTCGGTGCACATGTCCGGCCCATCTTAATCTTTGGAGCCTTAAATGGGTGGAGAGTCTGGGAGCTTGATAAATATCATAGAGCTCATTGTTGTGGCGGATTCTCCATGCCTCTCCCTCTCGCACCGCTCCTAAGATTCTTCGCAGTACCTTTCTTTCGAAGATGTCCAGCTGTTCTGCTGACTTTGCTGTCAGTGTTCCCGCCTCACATCCATAGGCCAAGACCGTTCTGATAATTGTTTTATATAAGGTTATTTTGGTTTTCCTATGGACGTTTCGTGATTTGAACACTGGCAGCAACGCGAAGTAAGTGTTGTTAGCGGCTGTGATGCGCTTTCTTACTTCTACTGGGTCTTCATTGTCCTGCGTTATGATGGAGCCCAGGTAGGTAAACTCTTCGACCACTTTGAAATTATAATTGTCTTTAAATTTCACTTCATCTTTTATTCTGCGGTGAGGGGTTCTGGTTTGCATCATGATTTTTGTTTTATTTTCATTGATTTGCAACCCCACCTCTTTTGCCGCAGTCTCCAAAGGGTCAAACACATCTCTTACAGCCTGTAAGGATCTTCCGACAATGTTCAATTCAATTCAATTCAATTCAATTTATTTATTCTTTTAAAAACATTACAAAATTAAACATTTTAATGAGTTTTTAAAATACAATTGTAAAAGTATTACATTAAACATAAATATAAAACAAATGGCAGGCAAAAACTATACAAGCATTAATAGAGCTTGCCTTTTAAAAGCAGCTTCACTAACGCTAAATATGTCGATATCCGAATTAATTCTGTTCAACAGCAAGATTGCTCTCCCGATCGGCATGACCATTGGCAAGTTAGTCCTGCAAGCCGGAAGATAGAACAGTCTATGCTGTCGGTGACGAAGATAACCATCGGGAACATAGAAGTGAATGCTCTCCAAGATAGCTGTATTTTCAAACCATCCACGAATCAATCTGAAGAAATGCGTAGCAATGTGTACATCCCTTCTGACCCGTAGATGGTTCATTCCGAGCATACCCAAAAGAAAGTCGGTAGGATAGAGCCACGGGTAGGTGTTAAGGTCATCTGCGTAGCCAATTATTTGGTTGCTTCTGTAGCAGATGTTTGAATCGGTACTGATCATTGTCTTCCTAACGACGTGCTCCAGTACAATATTGAAAAGGGTGGGTGCTAAGCCATCACCTTGTTTCAGCCCCTGGGAGACGTTAAAATCCTCCGTTGTTTCACCTCCTATCCTTACTCGACACCGTGAGCCGACCATTGTTGCTTTTACAAGCTTGACTATTTTGGGCGGTATTCCAAAATTTTTATTTCTCCAGTACCTACCTAACCCAAATGTCGTAGACTAACCATCTATTTTATCGCGCACATCCATGACCTGGCTGTCAAAAAAAATAAGAGGATCTGCAGGAAATTGAAATTAATAAACATCAAGGGGAATATCAATATTCTAACGAGTTCCTGAAACAAAAACTTGTTGTTGGCTTTCAGTAGTAACCTACCAACTGCAAAAATTGATATTTTACGATTTCTTAATCTACGTACATATTGTCTATGTATAACCTAACTTTTAATGAAGCTTGCTTATGTTTCTGCAAAACGTGTCTTCTTGATTCGAATCTCTAACTTGACATAATATCGCTCACACTGTTTCACTCACGTGGTTAATTTAATGGTTCCAAGTTTTTACAGTTATTGGTAAGTTCTAATGCTGATATTTTCTACCCGAGTAAATCATGAAGACCATATTACCTAAGCAGTTCATATTGCCTAAGCAGTTCATGTTGTTTCAAATCTAACTAGCGACCGATGAGCTTTAATTTGGACTAAGCCATACTTCAATATACTATTTCGTGGTTTCCAACGCGATAAAGCTTAACTAACGCCGTAGGTTCACTAAGTTTGGGAATCCATTTGCTAATATTACTAAGGATATAAATTATTTCAACTATGAACTAAATACAAACGCTGACTAAAATGCCTAGACAACATTTTAATACTATTTAACACAATAAAAACCAAGTATATTAATTTATTTTCGCTTTAAATAACTTCAACTATCAATTATTAAATTGTGAAATTATTAACCCCGATACAGGCGAGCCCTAGTGGGGTTAATAATTATTTGCTAAAGAATATATTTCAATTGTGAAGAAACAATAAATAAATTAATATATTATTTCAAGTACTAATACCACTAAACAACCCAATCAATATCTAAATTTTAAAGTGCACGACTGTTCTAATTATGTTGCATACTTACTACAAATGTACTTTTCGAGGTCATGGTTTGACTCACATGTTAAATTCTCCTTTACTTGACTTCTCAGATAGGCTTGCAAATTCAGTTCAATCAATGATCTGTTTCAGTTTTATTTTTTGAGCTTCGACCAGTTTCACAACAGGAGGACACAACAGCAGTGTCATGGATCTTCCCAACCCAGAGAGTATTTCCATCAAGACGGAACCAGAGTCCCAGGAATTGGACGCAGATGATATAGATATTCTGTATACGGATATAGTGATTGACCTCCCAGATGTAAAGAAGGAATGTTTGGAGTATGTGGAGAGTACTCCGACAGACAGTAAGTATATTGCTCTTATTATTGTTAAACTGTAAATTCCTGTCCGTTACGGAATATCATGCGGCCAGGATTAATGCCTATTAACGAGGCGTCACTTTTGTATTTCCGTTAAATATTAACTATATTAGAAATGGTCAAACACATCAAACTCTCAACAGTTTCAATCTGTAATACTCGCTTACAATTTCCGATTTCTCAATGTTTTATAGCTGAAATAATTAATTCGCCTTACTGACAACTTGCTCTCTATCTATTTGATTTGTGAAACGCGTATTATTAAGTACCATAAAAATAATTGCCATTAATGCAGGAATAAACAAAATCTTCTTTTTAACCATCCGCCACTGAGGTGACTTTTTATTTCCATCCTGCTGAGTTGTAGTCTGACAGATGCGCATTGTGGGTACAAATCCGTGTGACTATTCTTTTTTACTTATTGGATAGTATTTATTTTAATTTCAACAGGTATAAGTATATTTATTTCAGGAAACGGTGTAATAGTATAAAGGAATATTAATTACCAATTAATATTTGTAATAATAATATATAATTAATTTTTAGTGGCAGATGGTTAAAAAGGGTGGTGGAAGCTGGCTCAGGACTCGGGAAAGTACTGAGCGAGATATAACGATGCGCCGCGGAATGGAAACGTTGCAACTGTGCTGACAAACGTAACGTCAGCGATAGAGAGTTAAATAATCAGAGGCTATTTCTCCGGTGAAAACATCGAACCAAAATGGGAAATCTGAAGTCCTTCTTATCAGTGTAATTTACTTTATGTTTATTTTCCATAAACCGAGTACATTGCTGTTTTGGTGTTACAGGTAAAATTAATGTAGAGACTGTTCCCATCAAGGCAGAACCAGGATCCCGAGAAGAAGATGAAGGAGTAATTCCTTATACGGAAATAGACATAGACCTGTCGGATGTTAAAAAAGAATGCTTAGAGCACACTCAAACAACTATCCGAACATCAGGTATAACCGATTTTTCTTCGTAAAATTGACAATTTGAGTTCTTTAAAAAATGTTTGTGTTATAAATAAACTTTACATGAATTAAACTTTAATCGCTATCTTTTTCAGACTTATTAACAAATCTAAAGACGCACCACATCAAAACCCATTTCTCTTGCACTTACTGTAACTACTCCTGCTCTCATAAGTCAATGATAGAACTGCACTCGCGCATCCACACTGGTGGGAAACCTATTTCGCGCTCCGTCTGCAAAACATCATTTGCTCAAAAGGGAACTTTGATGGTCCACATGCTGACTCACAGTGTAGAAAAACCCTTTTCGTGTTCCGACTGCAAAAAATCATTTTCTCTAAGGGGAAATTTGACGACCCACATGCTGACACACAGTGGAGAAAAACCCTTTTCATGTTCCGAATGCGAAAAATCATTTTCTCTAAAGGGATCTTTGACGATCCACATGCTGGCACATAGTGGAAAAAAACCGTTTTCATGTTCCGAATGCAAAAAATCATTTTCTCAAAAGGGAACTTTGACGGATCACATGCTGACACACAGTGGAGAAAAACCCTTTTCATGTTCCGAATGCAAAAAATCATTTTCTGAAAAGAGAAATTTGGCGAGGCATATGCTGACACACAGTGGAGAAAAACCCTTTTCATGTTCCGAATGCGAAAAATCATTTTCTCAAAAGGCAATTTTGACGAGGCACATGCTGACACACAGTGGAAAAAAACCCTTTTCATGTTCCGAATGCGAAAAACCATTTTCTCTAAAGGGATCTTTGACGATCCACATGCTGACACATAGTGGAAAAAAACCGTTTTCATGTTCCGAATGCAAAAAATCATTTTCTGAAAAGAGAAAATTGGCGAGGCATATGCTGACACACAGTGGAGAAAAACCCTTTTCATGTTCCGAATGCGAAAAATCATTTTCTCAAAAGGCAATTTTGACGACCCACATGCTGACGCACAGTGGAGAAAAACCCTTTTCATGTTCCGAATGCGAAAAATCATTTTCTCTAAAGGGATCTTTGACGATCCACATGCTGACACATAGTGGAAAAAAACCGTTTTCATGTTCCGAATGCAAAAAATCATTTTCTCAAAAGGGAACTTTGACGGATCACATGCTGACACACAGTGGAGAAAAACCCTTTTCATGTTCCGAATGCGAAAAGTCATTTTCTCTAAAGGGATCTTTGACGATCCACATGCTGACACATAGTGGAAAAAAACCGTTTTCATGTTCCGAATGCAAAAAATCATTTTATCAAAAGAGAACTTTGACGGATCACATGCTGACACACAGTGGAGAAAAACCCTTTTCATGTTCCGGATGCAAAAAATCATTTTCTGACAAGAGAAATTTGGCGAGGCATATGCTGACACACAGTGGAGAAAAACCCTTTTCATGTTCCGAATGCGAAAAATCATTTTCTCAAAAGGCAATTTTGACGAGGCACATGCTGACACACAGTGGAAAAAAACCCTTTTCATGTTCCGAATGCGAAAAACCATTTTCTCTAAAGGGATCTTTGACGATCCACATGCTGACACATAGTGGAAAAAAACCGTTTTCATGTTCCGAATGCAAAAAATCATTTTCTGAAAAGAGAAAATTGGCGAGGCATATGCTGACACACAGTGGAGAAAAACCCTTTTCATGTTCCGAATGCGAAAAATCATTTTCTCAAAAGGGACATTTGACGATCCACATGCTGACACATAGTGGAGAAAAACCCTTTTCGTGTTCCGACTGCAAAAAATCCTTTTCTCTAAGGGGACATTTGACGACCCACATGATGACACACAGTGGAGAAAAACCCTTTTCATGTTCCGAATGCAAAAAATCATTTTCTCAAAAGGGAACTTTGACGGATCACATGCTGACACACAGTGGAGAAAAACCCTTTTCATGTTCCGAATGCGAAAAATCATTTTCTCAAAAGGGAAATTTGACGATCCACATGCTGACACATAGTGGAGAAAAACCCTTTTCATGTTCCGACTGCAAAAAATCATTTTCTGATAAGAGAAATTTGGCGAGGCATATGCTGACACACAGTGGAGAAAAGCCCTTTACATTTTCCGAATGCAAAAAATCATTTTCTCTTAAGAGAACTTTGACGAGGCATATGCTGACACACAGTTGATAAAAACCCTTTACATGTTCCGAATGCAAAAAACCATTTTCTAAAAAGAGAACTTTGACGATCCACATGCTGACACACAGTGGAGAAAAACCCTTTTCAAGTTTCAACTGCAAAAAATCATCTTCTGTAAGGGGACATTTGACGACCCAAATGCTGACACACAGTGGAGAAAAACCCTTTTCATGTTCCGAATGCGAAAAATCATTTTCTCAAAAGGGATGCTTGATTTAACATATGCTGACTCACAGTGGAGAAAAACCTTTTTCATGTTGATGATCCAGAATGCTCAATTGTTCGTATTATATACTTACCTTTTGCATAATGTTATTCTATTTCTGTTATAATTAGTGTAACTCGCTCATCAAGCACAAGAACTAGCTTCTTCTTTGATGAGATTGCAATTTTAAATAATTTCTGTACCGATATGTAATTTATGTAACATCTTTGTACACTTATATATCTATATTAAATAAATAAAAAAAAAAAAATAAAAAAATGTTCGAACTGTGAAAAATCATTTAGAAAAATTTGACCGACCACATGCTGACACACAGTGGATAAAAACCCTTTACATGTTCCGAATGCAAAAAATCATTTTCTCTTAAGAGAATTTTGACGATGCTCATGCTCACACACAGTGGAGAAAAACCCTTTTTATTTTACGAATGCAAAATATCATTTTCAGAAAAGGGAACATTGACGAAGCATATACTGACACACAGTGGAGAAAAACCCAATTTCATGTTCCGAATGCAAAAAATCATGCTAACACATGAGTGGAAGATACTCTCAGTATTGCCCTGGTGTAAGACCCCCATTCAGAATTGAAACGTTGCTTGAAATGGCATTAGCCGTTGTAACATATATGGATGGGCGGCAAGTGTAACATATACGATCAGATGTTTCCCGCTTTGAAATCCTCACTCAATGTTAACCAACATGGGTTTATGAGTGGAAAATCAACAACAACCAATCTTACAGCATTCACGGAGTACTTTCAAGATTATATATATCAACGTGTACAAGTAGACGCAATATATACGGACTATAGCAAAGTTTTTGACCTATTGAATCACGAAATGACTTGGCAAATGTCTCCAATACTCCAAAATATTACTTTACGCAGATGATATGAAGGTTTTTTTTATCCTATTAGATGTACTGCTGACTGTCAAAAAATGCAGGAGGACCTAAACCGTCTTTATATTTACTGTTCACAGCATACCCTTAAAATTAATGTTAAAAAGTGTTTCGTTGTTAATTTCACACGAAATTAAAATATCATTGCCAATGAATATAATCTGAACAGCTCAATATTAATCAACAAAACAGAAGTAAAAGATTTGGGTGTCACATTGGACTCAAAGCTTATTTTTGATATTCATATAAACTCAGTCACATCAAGTCTCTAAAATGTTAGGATTCATTCTTAGGACATGTAAAAAATTCAATAACTTTAGAACAATGAAAATCCTATATTTTGCGTATGCCCGCAGCTTACTAGAATACGCGTCACAAGTTTGGAACCCGCAATACATATCATATGTGGAAATTGTAGAACGTGTTCTAATTCGTTTTCTACGATACTTAGATTTCCGCAGCTACCGCCCACACCTAAGTCACCAAGATTCAGCCGCGTACTTCAATATACTATCATTAGAAGTTCGAAGAAGATTGGCCGATGTACTCTTTCTTTAAAAAAATAGCTAGATCCGTCGTTGATTGCCGAATTCCTACAACGAATACAGATACGAGTTCCTAACAGACGAACTAGGTCAGACATGATTCTTAGCTTCCCTCGGTGCAACACTAATTCTAAGCAGAACTCTTTCATTTATCGTGCGTCCAATACTTTCAACACACACTACACAAAATTTGACATATTTAATATGGAAT
The DNA here is from genome assembly GCA_917563855.2 of Limnephilus lunatus. Taxonomy (NCBI): domain Eukaryota; kingdom Metazoa; phylum Arthropoda; class Insecta; order Trichoptera; family Limnephilidae; genus Limnephilus; species Limnephilus lunatus. The sequence goes on along the minus strand of OU830595.1, from coordinate 22,335,756 downwards.
ATGTGGGATTGCACTATTCTCCCCACATACCGGAATAAACGATACCACGATATTGATCACCACGATTACCACGATATTGATCATTCTAACTGTTGGCAATTCGTTTTCTTTTTGAGCACGACAAACAAAAATATTTACATTGCGATAATCAAGATTTGTTGGAAGGCATTATTGAACAAAAATAAAAATGCCTCAAGAAAACACCCGCTCCAAATCAAAAAATAACGCCTTAACATCACATAGTCCCCAGTCAGTCGACAATTATCAGATCATTTTTGACTATATTGATAATAAATTTTCTGATTTAAAAAAAGAAATGTTTAAAAAAATTGAATTAGAGACAGCCGAAACAAAAAAGCAACCGACTTCATTTCCGAAAAATACGATGAAATATTAACTAAGTTAAACGAATTAGCGGGAATTAAAATAGAAGTTGAAAAAATCAAAAAAGACCTGTCTAGAATGAGTGATATTGATATTCGGCTTGCCGAACTGGAACAAAATAGCTTATCAAACCAAGTTGAAATCTCTGGAGTGTGTGAAAATATAAATGAAAACCCGATAGAAACTGCAAAAGATATTTCTAATAAGCTTGGCACTCAAATCCTGGATGAAGACTTTTTAGAAATATATCGTGTTCCTGACCGTCGGCAAGGTTTTCCAAGAAAAATTATCATCAAATTCCACAATTCTAGCGTTACTACTCGACACAACCTTCTTGCAGCAAAAAACCTAACCAAGAAAATAAGACCATCCTTGTACATCGGCGAAGTGTTGTCTTCATATAATAAGGACTTATTATGGAAAACTAAGAAGCGAGCACAGGAACTAAACCACCAATACACGTGGTTTAAAAATGGTAAAGTTTTCACGCGGAAATCAACGGAATCTAAAATTATAAATATAAAACATGAAAGAGATCTTCTAACACTGTAAAATTTAATTTTATCGTTAACAAAATTAATTAAAATACATAAAATGGCTACTAATCACCACTCTCCTTAAAATCACACAGACGCTCTCTTGATACTTTACAATAACAATAAATATTGATACCCTCTAATACAGGGGTGGCCAACTTGATTAGACCCAAGATCCACCTTTCACTGACAGCGCCCATCAAAATCTCAAAGGAGGCAGACTTGAAGATGGACCGCGAGCCTCCAGCAACAGGACCCAACCGAGCAGACGCAGAAGATTCTCAGCCGAGCAAAGCCTCAAGATAAGGCTATTAAAATTTACTGTATTTCTTGAAATTAACTTCACTTTAATTTTTCATATTATCTCATCATACTTAGAATGTTCCTTTCCCTCCCTCATCCCCAGTACCTACCTTACGGATCTTTTCACTCTAAAGGCCCTGATCGACGAGCGAGTAAAACCGCGGTCTTATGGCTCGTCGGTAAAGCTCGCCGGTGTATCATTGCAAAACCGCGGTTTTGTGAGTTGACGAGCCTGGCTCGTCATGTTTGCTTGATATTTTACTCGGCTCGTCGTTCAAAACTGCATGTCGATCACGGCCGGCGAGCCCATAAATATACTAACCCCTAGATTGATATCTTCGGGCCTTTTCCTAGTAAGTTTTTTGTCACCAACTTAACCACAGAAAACACCGTTGGTTCTACCGTAGACAATAACATAGGAAGTTCAAGGCCATTTGTCACCATAGACAATATTGCACTCGACCTACTTCATTAATTCATTAGCCAAATAAAATATTTAAAAATAAAAATGCTTGAAAGCAGAAAAATGTTTTATGTTTCCCCTAGAAAACAACTTTCCATTTGACAAAGCCTGAGGGAATGAGCTTTAGATAATGTTTAACAGCTCATTTTCTCAGCAGGGAGCTTTGCCAAATGGAAACGTTATCCTGAGGAAAAAAATCAAGCGTTAGTAAAAAACCTAAAATACTTGAAATATTAACTCCTTATAAAAGGAAAACATTTTCAAATAATGATTATGGTTTTCTACAACGAATTTACATTTTTCTGCTTGAAAAATGATAACTCGGGGGTACATGTTTAAATCTTTTTATTTTCAGAAAGACAATCGATAATAGCATATAAAAACACTGGTTTGGTGAATTCGAAGAATTGAAAAAAAATATCGACGCCGGAAAGAAAACATGGCTAAAGCAACATACAGCTGTGACATTAAAGATGAACCTACACAATAAGCTATATTGTTCGTTGACATACGTTCATCTTTAATGTTACAGCTATGTAGCGCTTTAGCCGTTTTTCCTTTCCAGCAGTCACCGTACATATCTTAGTTCTTGTAGAATGAAATAAAAATCTACATATTCTAAATATATAAATACTATTTCCTTTCAACCGAAATAAAACAGAATATACCTTCATCGAGGACCTAGCCAGCCCACAGTAAAAACCGCATCATGTGTTCTGAAAAAAAAATTATCACATTAAAAACAAAGTTTGTGAACAAAATGTACAATATTTTTCCCTTGTGATGACATACTTTGTTCATCAGAAGGGAAAAATATTCTCCCATCTGTTCATACATATGAAGAATGAAAAAAACACGTATGAGCATTGGAGAACAATATATGATGCAGATGTGAGTGGTAATGAAGTCGGGGAAACCAGAGGAAGACCTGGCACGATCAAGTGAATCATTGCTTGCGGCGGGCCACGTCAAGAGTCAGAATAATAGAATAGTATGTATGAATGTGAATGAGGCAAGGATTGTATGCTAAGACCGAGTTGTTTGGCGGTCTGTCCTCTCTGAATACCCAGCGGGAAAAGAGCGTGACAATTAGTTAGTTAAAGCATTATTAATTTTACCTGCCAATAAAAATGTTATAGTCTGCCAAACAATGTTATAAAATGTTCCTAATGTGAAGCTTCAAAGACTGGAACATTTTCTGAAACAAAATTTGTGAAACATTAACCACTCGGACCCATAAGCTTGTTTTAACGATAATATAACATTAACAGACATTAAAATTTGTATGACGTTCGAGGCGTACGTGACTTATTAAAGTAAAATTGAATGCATATTTTTTCAATACAAATGTCATTTAACCTCAAATTGATTTACAAATAAATTAGCTGAATGTTAATGTAATTACCTGTTTTCTGGTTCAATTGCGGACACATTTAAACCATTTTTTCACCTCTGAAATTCATTTAAAAGATTTTTGACCGAAATATGCCCATCGGCGACGTAAGCAATGCAAATTCAAATACGATTTTGGACGAATTCATGACATTCATGTTCTTGACACAACACAAAGTTTGACCTATCTATAATTCAGCTTTATCTATAAGAATTTGGTCTCGCGTTTTGCAGTTTCAAGGTCAAATCAAACATATACGCCCCTACGGGCGAGCCAAGCCGTCAGTTTCAGTCAGGGGCGTATAACTCTGTCAAAATTTGTGTCCTGTGACCATAAATAACTCTTACTCTAGCGAAAGTGCCATACACCACAGACAAAGCTGAATTTTAGATAGGTCTGTAATTTTGATTTTCGCCATCTCTCGCTCTCTACGTGTGTCAGAAAGAGATGCTCATACACCTACGTCACTAAAAAAAAAGGTACCAAATGTATGTATTATTTATGGTACCAAATGCAGGAAACCGCACACCGCACTATCTGCAGGAAATAGACTCGCATCTATGGATTTGCCATCCGCCATGTTTTTACAGACGCCGTTGCACGTTGTTTTGATAATTTGCCGATGAATCGATGAACATATTTTATTCAAAAAATGCTTACATGAATTCTAGAGGTGAAAAAAGTGTTTAATGTTGATCAAGAAATCAGGTAATTAATTACATAAAACATTATCATTCGCCTTAATTTATCTGTAAATCAATATTTGAGGTTAAAATATAGAGATGGAATGATTGAACGAAATACTTAATTTATCGTGAAGGCAAGCTTATAGGTACTAGTGGTTAATGTTTTTCCATATTTCGTTTCAGAAAATGTTCTACCACCTCATAAAAACGTTGTTAACGTATCGAAGCCTATACTTTAGGAACATTGTTAACGTCAGATTTGTGACCATGATTGTGAGATCATACATTGTGGCTGGGGATGCGATGATGTCGTCTCTCACCTGGCATGCCGCTTGAAGTCCCGAAAACCCTCGGTACAGAAGGAGAAAGACTCATCCGACGATCGTCTCTCACCCCAGAAGATAGGCGGAGGCTTGAAACGTCAACGTTAAAAATGCCCATCTTATACAAGAGTTCATACAAGATCTCGTACAAGGTAAAATTGATAATGCTTTAAAACAAACCATTACACTGTTTCCCCGTAGGATAGGCAGAGAGGACGGACCGCCAAACAACTCAGTCTTGGCATACACTCCTTGCCTTGTTCAATTTTACTTTAAATGTATATGGGGTATTTAAATGGTAGCATTCAATACAAAATGTTGTTTAGTGAACATAAGTTTGTCAGTTGTCATGCTAAATCTTTAAGTAATATTTGAGATACAAATATTGTAAAAACTGTTTTCAATTTTCAGATATAACAGGAACACCAGAGGAGAGTTCAACGTCCCAGCAGAAGACACGTCGCATGATTCCAAAGAAAGGTGACAGTTTATTTCTCTATTTGCTATGATTACTTGCACATACATAGGGTCAAATAATGCTCGTAGAGCTTTAGTTTAACCTCTCGTTCCTCCACCATAAAGAAAGAAAGGCCCTGTTGCAGACGATTATTAACAACTTGCTCTCCGCCATAAGCCTCTCACTTATTTGCACTCACCAAACTCGTGTAAACCGACTAACACATACTATTCTGACTCTTGAAGTAGCCCGTCGCATACAAACTTTGTTCATCACAAGTATTCTATGTTCCGTTCCCAAACTTTGTTTAATGTGACATATTTATTTAAGAAGACATGTTGCAGTTTTTTTATCAGTTGTCATGCTAAATCTTAAGTAATATTTGATATACAAATATTGTAAAAACTGTTTTAAATTTTCAGATATAACAGGAACACCAGAGGAGAGTTCAACGTCCCAGCTGAAGACACGTCGCATGATTCCAAAGAAAGGTGACTGTTTATTTCTCTATTTGCTATGATTACTTGCACATACATAGGGTCAAATAATGCTTGTAGAGCTTTAGTTTAACCTCTCGTTCTCCACCATAAAGAAAGAAAGGCCCTGTTGCAGACGATTATTAACAACTTGCTCTCCGCCATAAGCCTCTCACTTATTTGAACTAACCGAACTCATGTAAACTGACTAACACATACTATTCTGACTCTTGAAGTGGCCCGTCGCATATAAACTTTGTTCATCACAAGTATTCTATGTTCCGTTCCCAAACTTTGTTTAATGTGACATATTTATTTCAGATTTGCTGTGAGATGGCTGAAATATATCCACGGAAGGTATTTCATATTTTTGTATAAAGCATTTTGTGTTTTTGGAACACTTATCCATTGTATTTGTGAAAATAAAAATAATATTTAAACATGTACCCTGAGTTTTCATTTTTCTAATGCAAGCAGAATTTCAAATTTTGCCGCTCTAAAGCGTTTTTATTTTTTATATAATTTATTGGGCTAATGAATCCGTGAAGTAGGATAGAGCGATTATATTGTCTATGGTAGACAAATAAACTTCCTCTATCTTTTAGTCGATTCGCGCCACGCAAGTCATTTTGACAGTTAAGTTTGACGACCACATCACTAGTATGGAGAAAGCCCGAAGATATCGATCTAGGGGTTAGTATATTTATGGTTTCAGTTATCGGCGACAGCGCTAGAGGACTGACGTCACATGGACGTCACGTAATAATGGATCTGCGAATTCACATTCACGATTTCATCGTAGAATTCATAAATAGCTACCGAGAGTGGCCCTGTTTATGGCAAATTAAATCAAGCGAATACAAAAAATTGTTTGTTCTTTCTAGGTACAAATAAAATACATTAAACTAAGTATATTACCCACGCACAGGCTGCACCTTAGTGGGTTCCCATTATTCTTATTATATCATAATATTGTATACATCAAATGTAAAATTTGGGAAAATAAAGTTTAAAAAATAATAATAAACACAATTATATGTATAACTTTGTATTGATTCCACTTTATTATTTCCTTATCCAACCGGTTTCGGTTCGACCTGAACCTTCATCAGGGATGAATAAAAATATATTTATTTGAAGGCTTTTACAATATCATGTTATTAGATACATAGGTTATTTAGGAGTTTAAGCATGTAATATGTAGCATAATAAACTGGATATTAAACATAATACAAAAAAGAGAAATAGCTTCTCGCATTATAGTGTTTTGCTTTTGTATCATAGGTGTTACTAGATACAATAATTCGTTGTACAATTCTTCAGACATTCTCAGATAATTTCTGTAATCGAGTGGTTCTGCTGACAATTCTCGAATTAAATAATTTGTATGCGATAACGCTTGTCTTTTCTCAATCCAACTTTTAACCCAAACTCTCGGGCGTTTTCGCTTTTTTTCTTAATTTCGTGGTATGCTATAATACCAAGATAACACAAAGCTTCAGACGCCGAACAAGACATGTTAACCTCAATTCGACTACGATACGACTATTTTACTCGCTAGTCGATCATCACCAACGAGCCGCGAGTAAAACCGACGGTTTTTAAAACCGCGGTATAGGCTCGTACGTCGATCACCCACTTAACACGCTCTTTTATTGTGTCAATTTTATGTACAATTATTTGAGAACTATATAAAAACTAACATAAATCCGTCAATAATAAAATACAAGCATGGATTCAAATCGATTTCAAGTCTGCACTTAATCATAGATTCACTCGCCTCAGCCAATGACTTTGAATTTATATTACCAAAACGTAAGAGGGCTTCGCACCAAAACTGATACGTTGTTAACGGCTGTTCGGTCCAACGAATATGATGTTATCGCTCTGTCTGAATCGTGGCTCGTTGATGGAATCCACAACGAAAAACTATTTGATGATCGCTACGACGTACACCGACGAGATCGAGACTACGCTCGTACAGGACAGCGCTTGGGTGGGGGTGTCTTACTCGCTGTTCGTCGTGAGCTGGTAGCTCGCGATCGCCCGGCGTGGCACTCACGAGCTGAAGACGTCTGGATAACATTAGAATCCAAAGGACCTAAACACACCAATCTTCATATATGTTGTGTTTATCTCCCTAAAGGACTGACACATCGTGAAAATATGGAAAGCTTTCTCACCCAAATTTCTACACTAACGTTGCAGTTTACCTCGGATTAATTTATTATATTGGGTGACCTCAACCTCACTGAAATTTCATGGAGTAAGTCTCCCACTAACACGTCCTTTATACCTAGTGATCGCTTATCACCTATTAGTGTTTCATTCATTGACTGCATGCATTTTTCTGGATTAGATCAATATAATGGAATTCCAAACACTAATGGTCACTTTTTCGACCTTGTCCTATGTAATGACTTCCTTACGGTCTATGCTTGTGACGAACCATTAATTTTAGAAGATTCTCATCACATCACCTTAATTATGGAAGTTATATTTTCTGAACCCGTTACACTAGTGGAGGAGCTTAGAAAGGCTTACGTCTTTAGGCGCGGCGATTACGAGCAAATTAATACATCTCTCGATCAGGTAAACTGGCGTGAGCTTCTCTCGGTTGGTGATATGAACACGGTTTAAAAAAAATTCTATTCACATTTATATCAACTTATAGACTTATACGCCTACATTCCGAATAAACTATGTAGGAATTCTAAATACCCACCATGGTATAATTCGGCCCTAATTAAATTATCTAAAGAAAAGTACAAATACTTTAAAAAGTTCAAGACTTTCAAAAACTCCCCCGACTAAGCCTCTTTCTCTCTACTAAGATCACGTCATAAAAAACTTAATTGGGAATGCCACAATAAATATTTCACTCAAATCGAACATGACATATCCTCCGATCCAAAAAAAGTATGGAATTACATACCAAGTACAAATCCCATGGTGTTCCAAATATCGTGACATTCAAAGATGAAAAAGCTGAAAATGGGTCTAACATCTGCAACTTATTCTCTAAATACTTTATTTCTGTCTACAACAATAACGCTCGAAGCACCCAGATTCTACCGGATAACCCCAACGAGCCTTGTGTTGCTAGCATTCATAATATTGACGTCGACCAACATCATTTACAGAAACACCTTGAAGATCTAGATCCCAAAAAAGCTGCAGGCCCAGATAAAATTCCCCCTCTCTTCATAAGCAAATGTGCGCGCAGCCTGTCTAAGCCACTATCCATAATTTTTAGTCGCTCCCTTAAAGAGGGGATAGTGCCAAACACCTGGAAAACAGCCTTTATAACTCCTATCTTCAAAAATGGCCAAAAATCTGACGTCGAAAATTATAGACCAATATCAAAGCTCTGCATTTTCAGTAAAGTTTTCGAAAAAAATGTCTATAACCAGATGTTTTCGGCCTTGAGATCATCACTCAATATCAACCAACATGGATTTATGAAGGAAAAATCTACAACCACGAACTTAACGACGTTCACCGAATTCTTACCAGACAATATGGACCGGCGTATACAGGTAGATGCAATATACACAGACTGCAGCAAAGCTTTTGATTTAGTAATTCATGATATATTTTTGATCAAACTCTCACAAATCGGCGTACACGGAGACCTCCTCAGATGGTTCTCGTCATATATAGCAAACCGCAGCCAAGCAGTAGTTGTCGGTGGCTACAAGTCAGACTGGGTAACCGTACCGTCGAGAGTACCCCAAGGTTCATTATTGGGACCATTACTCTTCAGCATATACATTAATGACATTGGAAAATGTTTTCGCCATTCCAGGACGTTGTTGTACGCAGACGACATGAAAATATTTTCCCCTTACCGGCATACAAGAAGATCTTAATCGTCTCAATATTTATTGTGCACAGCACAACCTTCAAATAAACGTTAAAAAATGCGGCGCTATCAGTTTCACCCGCAATAAAAACCCGATTACTTTCAATTATGCCCTAAACGGTAAAGTACTAACAAAAATGACGGAAATCAAGGATTTGGGAATAGTGTTAGATCCAGTGGCGTAGCGTGGGTATCGGCCGCCCGGGGCGGAGGAAAATTTCGCCGCCCCCTTACTTCAAGCGCCGGTAGGAAGGGGGGGGGGGGGGGTTATATGGAAATCTTATTTTATGCCGTTTTTTAAATCGCGTTTGACGAACATTCTTCCGATGAATATCATTTTTTTAAATTCTACTACAAATTTATAACTGCTGTCGGAGATGGAGAATGGTATCTATGTAAAAGGATTTCGCATCTCGAATTTTATACACTGTGTTTAGAACACAAGGTTTTAATTTATGTTTGATTCTGCGTAAGAGTCCCCAAATAACAGTTACATATGGAACAATTTTGCAGCATTTGGTATGCAGCTTAAATGTCAAGCTTTACTCAATACACGATGAATCTGCAACTTGTTATTTTATTTATCGTTGTATTCTGAACACAAAACTAGTTTAAATTAAATCTGTATGCAGTGAATTAAAATTACACTCAGAACACGAAAATGTTTTACTTTGATTCTGGCAGCACATACATAGTCTGCAACTAGAATATTATAACTGCACTTCGAATAAGAGAATGTTTTCTTTCGAAATGTGTCAGCAAATGAATCCACAACTGATGATTTTTACATTCTGAACACAAAACTGGTTTAAATTAAATCTGTATGCGGCGCTTGCACTTTGAATAAAAGAATGGTTTCTTTCGAAATGTATCAGCAGATTCATACACAACTGAAATTCAATATTTACATTCTGAACACAAAAATCTGTATGCGAGTTCCCAGCTTTAATTTTTGTTACTCTCATAATATGCGTATGATTATCCTAAGAATTACAAAATTTGCAGCTTAAAAAAATATAATTATAGACATTTATAATAAATTATAAAAGAAAGGGTTGAATTCACGAACGAAAGTATCATAAAACATTTTCAAATAATTATTTTACCTTAAAAAAAAAATTTCATTTACTGAAGTTTATTTTTCTGATTTTTCTTTATTATAAATTAGAGCTTGAACAACACATCACATAGTCAAAAATACAAAAACATTTTTAAAAAATCAAGTGCAGTTAACACGCGGTAGCAGCGAAACTTTACCAAAACAATCTCAACCAATAGCCTTGAAAAGTGAGGTCATAATCAAGTACTTAAAATAGAATAAACTTAATATTTTAAATACAGATTCCTTTTCTTAAAAACATTGTTATAAATCTGCCTCTTCAGTTTTAGCGCATTCTTACAATTTTATTTAAAAATTAAATGTTTGGGACAATTTGCGTCTCTGTGATTAGACGGGTTAAATTAAATCTGTGTGTGGCGAATTAAAACTTTACTAGAATATGAAAATAGTTTCTCTTTAATTCTGGCAGAATATACATAGTCTGCAAAGATTATTTTATAACTGCACTTCGAGTGGGGGAGGTCTAGTAGAGGGGCGAGTATGTGGTGTTTTTTTTAAATATTCTACAACTAGAATTTTATAACTGCATATCGAATAAGATAATGTTTTCCTTCGAAATGTGTCAGCAGATGAAAACATAACAGAAATTTTACATTTCGAACACAAAACTGGTTTAAATTAAGTCTGTATGCGACGTATTAAAAGTACACTCAGAACATAAAAATGGTTTTTCTTTGATATTGGCAGCACATACAGAGTCTGCAACTAAAATTTTATAACTGCACTTTAAATAAAACAATGGTCTCCTTCGAAATGTATCAGTGGATATGCACAACTGAAATTCAATCGTTACATTCTGAACACAATTCTGGTTTTAATGAAGAGCTTTAATTAGTATTTCTCATGTAGTAGTACGGTCTTCCCACGAATTACGAAATTTGCAGCTTAAAAAAATATAATTATTGACATTTATAATAAATAATGAAAGAAAGATTTGGATTCGTAAACGAAAGTATCGTATAACATTTTCAAATTATTATTATAAATTTTTAAAAATAACTTACTTTAATCCCCCCACCCTCCGCCACTGAGGTACAACTATGTATACATTATTTGAACATATACATTGTTTCAAATAATGTATACATCGTTGTACTAAAATAATTTTTTAGCATTGTTGTGAAAATTTGCCGCCCCCCTAAAAAGTGCCGCCCGGGGCGGTCCGCCCCCCCCCCCCCCACCACCTCCCCCGCCGCTACGCCACTGGACCTTGGTTCATGTTTAGTCCTCTGACCTTCTCCCTGTAAGTCCAGGGATCTTGAATCAGCGCGACATCCAGACGGTCCCGGGTAACTCTCCTGTTGAGCACGGCAGCCGCTGCCGGGCTGCGATGTAAGTTTGTTTGTTTATTTGGATGAAATGTAAGTTTTTAGCCATTTTTGGGGGTTTAATCCTTACCCTTTACATCCAATATCCGCTCCTCGGTGTTGGGTCCGCGCACCGTGAAGGTGGCCTTCCTTATACCGGCGTGCGCCGCCATTCCCATTTCCCGCAGCACTTTCACACTGTCCTCGTCCACGCTCATGATCAGGCGATATCTATCTTTCTCCCTAGTCGAGTCGTGGATGATCCACTTTTTTGTGTGAAGCCGCGGGGTCTGGTTCTCCAGCTGTTGCAGCAGCCTCTCGGTGCTTACTGCACCATTTTCAGGGATTACCGCCTTGACCTTCACATACTTTTGGCAGTTCATCTAACCCTACCACCTCCAGGTCGCAACCCTGCCATTTCCGTAAGGTCGGCACTATCTCCCTCAGTCATTTCTCTGACTGCTTGTCGGAGCAGGTCATTCTCAGGACGCCCTTCTGAATGAAGCACTCTTCGAATCCGGGTCTGAACTGTCCTTTTTGGATGCTCAGAATCAGATCGCCGGCACCCTCACTCACAAGGGCCTCCTGCTCCCTTGTAAACTCCTCCTCTCTGTTCCTATGGACAATAGCCACCCTAATTTTATTGTCAGAAACTTCCGCATAGGTGGCAGGGGTGGGAGTTTCTCGGGGCTTTTTCCGGGCATTTTCCGGTGTTAGCCCGGAGGGTTTAGGTTCTGGTGAAGACCTACTCCTCTTTCCGGCTTTTTGTTCCCTGGGCATTCCTGGTTGCTCACGGTTACCCTGTAGGGTCCCCGTTTGCTTCCAGTCTGTCCCTGGTTTTTGAGCCCCAGTATGACTGTCCTTCGAGGTTCCTGGCTGTCCCCAGCTGACTTTAGAAGTCCCTGGTATCCTCTCTTTAGTCGCCAGTTGACTCCAGAGGTTCCCGGCTTTGCCTGACCGGTTCCCTGTGTCAGAGGTTCCCGGTCGGAACCCCGCCTCTCCTTGTTATATTTTTTCCTCGCAGCCCCACTGCGTCTTTTGTTGATACGGATTTTCCCCACTTCATCCATAAGGAAATTCACCACATCTTTTTCCGTGGTGGCTGTTGGACGGTCCTCCTTTACGCCCCCCCCCCCCCTCTTCTCCGATTCCTCGAGGGTCCCGGTTGGAGGCGGGGGTTCTGACAGGAGTTAGTTTGCAGGTCCTGTGAAGGTCCCTGCTTACCCGAGTTAACCAACCCAAATCGCTCTCACCGCCAAACAGAAGACAACACAGTACTTCCATTACAACCTGCCCTTCACCTTGTCTAACATATCCAATAAACTACACAATTTTATGGACAACACCTGCACTCAGTTTAGGATCATTACCTGAATGATATACAATCCCTTTATGGAAATGATATATCAAACGAGCCAGAACATAGTAAGTTGAAGAAGACTAATTAAGAAGACCAATGAAGAAGACTAATTAAATATCTAACTGCATACAGCATCTAGCTACCAAGCTTTCTCTTCGCACAATAAACTTAAGTTATGAACCATCACGTATATTACACGTGCCCACGTGTATCGGACCAACAACCTTATTATTAGGATGACCTACTATGATGTCCCAAAACAGAAGACGGAAGTATGTGCACACGGCCCTACACCTTATCATGGACTATAAAAAGGGCTACACCAGCTTCTACAAGTTTAATCTATCTTGTTGATTCAAGCAGTCCGCTTGTCGACCTGATTATTCCTTTTGAAACTGTATTACTTTAATTGTTTGTAAATCTAATAATTTGTACCTATTTCTAAACAAAGGATAAAATATCCAAAAGTACTATTTTTTTTAATTAGAAGTGCGACATTAAAAGTTAACTGGTGCCCAGTACGTGGGTCATTTCGAGGAAGCTGTTAAACTTGGCCATAGCCAGGACTCCTTAGATATTCTTTAATATCTCGACGCGAAGAAGACTACACACCAAACAAATTCGTTAACTGAGATGAAGATCGCTGCAACAATATTTATGCAAGTACGTTTCAAAAGTTCGTCTATCCCATCCATACGATAGATCCCTTCCCTACCTCATAAGTAAAGATCAGAGATAAAATTCAAGAATAATATTTTTTCGATTTTTTTTTTAAGTATTAAAATGGCACAGCCAAATGAAAGACCCGCTCCCCACCATTCAGAGTCTATTCTAGAATATAATGGTTCTCCTCAAGACATCAATTTATTTGGAACGGCAATACTCCTTGTAATGTCGAGAGAATATTCTCGAGATTGCGTGGAAAAGTGCTTCATGTAATTTTAATGAAAGAACATGATAATAATTGTTATGAAGTACTTTCTAGCCCTATAAGATTATTTCGTTAGCAACCTTGGCTAGACGCTTTGATTGGCCAGGAATTCAGTGGGGTGGGGGGGGGGGGGGGGGCGAGGCGAGCCCCACAGGGCTGCAGGCGCCTCTCCAGGGCCTTCTGGTTTTAGCTTCCCTACGGGTTGGTCAGGGCACCTTCGCGGTTTGCCTAGATCCTTGGTATTCAGACAGTTGTTTGGGAACACGTTTTAAAAAGTGTAGAATCACTCGGTGATGTTTGTTTCCTGACAAGGTCATCGGCCCAGATGTGATCCGGTGTAAATGTACGTAAGCCTTATTTAATTAAATAAATAAAAAGAAAATACTTTGTTTTAGGTCACTTTATTGATATTTTATAGTCTACCGGTTTAGGTACCTCCGTACCATCCTCACTTATCCCACACTCCCCTCCCCCGCACGACTGTCGCACTGTCCCGCTCTAATTTACTGTCTCTTTCTTTCTCAACAATTTTGTATATATATATATATGTATATTACTCTGTATTTGTTAGTATTTTTATACCGGTTATTTATTTATTTCAAATGTCAAGTCACAATGTGTTTGCTTCTTTTGAAAAAAAAAACTTATTTAATTATTTTATCAATTCCTTCCTTTTATCGTGTTTTAGAATCATTAACTTTCCGTTCATAAAGAGATAAACAGCGCCCTTGAGGTGATTTTTCACAAAAACGGCGCTCTATAAATTATCCAATTATTATTATAAAAGCTTTTTCCTAGTAGCGCAGAAGCACAAATAAATTCTTCAGTATTTAAAGCGACAATCAATCTTTTAATTTATTAAACCTTACCTGTAATCAATGAAGCGATAAAAGTCCTGAATCAAGTACCCGAGCGGACTGCAAACACGATCTCTAGAGGAGCTAGCTGGAGGTTTGTGGGTACATAAAGTTGATTTTGTAAGTAAGTATTTAAATATAACATTGTGTTTTCATTCTCTATTAATTTGCCTATAACTCGGTAATCAAGCGGTGCAAAACAGTTTTTTTTTTTTTTTTAACTTTATTTATTCACATTTCTTTGTACATATAATGCATAATAGCAAATATTATATAATAACATAATATATAATAACAATTAGTATGAACAAGAAATGAAAACCCATTAAGGCACTGCCTGCGTGTGGGTAATATTAAAACAAAATACTATATTTCCAAGTACCCAAAGTATAAAATAGACTTTAAAAAAAACATATAAAATATAAAGTTAGTATAAAAAGTTAGTATTAAGTATTACATAGGTAGAACAAGTGAAACAGGTTTTTTCAGCTATTATAAAAATAAAATTAAAAATATGGAGTTTTTTTTAGTTATTATAAAAAAATAAATAAACAGAAAACATATTTTACTACAGTTTAGAAAGTTACAGAAAGTGATTTGTAGAAGGATCGATAAATTTATAGAAAAAACTTTTCAATATCTACATTATTCAGCCATAATTTTACATATTTTATCATTTTATTTATCATTTGAGTTTGTAGTGGTAGAAGATTAAATGTACGAGGACCAATGAAACTGCTATGTGTCTGCAATAATTAAGTATTGGTTTGTGGGGTGTAAAATATATTATTTATTCTTTTGCTCATTCTGTTTTCATTTATTTCGAAATTATTTTTGTTTTTAAATACATATTTCAAAGTTTGTAATATAAATAATTTACGTATATTAAATATTTTAGTTTCTTTGTGTAATAATTTGGTCGAGAATGTTTTATTTTTGTTATATATGACTTTAATTATGTGTTTTTGAATTATTTATAGAGGCTTAATAAATGTATCAAGTGCACAATTATGTAACACTGGCGCCTTCCAACGTGGAGTCAACTTGATTCGGGATGATTATCGCTTCCCTTAATTTTTTATAAACTCCATCCTGTTTTTTCGTGATGTATGTATACATGTTTAAATAATAACCATTTTTCCCTTTTAAACATATAGGTAAATAAGTGATTGTGAATTGTTAATTGAACTGTGAGTCCACGTGTTTTGTTTTAGAAACACGCCGTCTTTCGAAAGAACGCCATTTTAAACCGTTGGTCCACCCACGCGTTTTGGTTTTACCGCCATATTTAAAACATAAGGCGCGGTGTGTCCACTCAAAAAAAAGAAGAAGAGACCGTTTTTAAATTCGAATGTTAGAGACAGCGCGCCAATATTGAAAACGATAATATTTGGGCGAAAATGGTGATGATGTTTCATAAAACATGACCTGTTTAAATTAGAGCGAAAACCTCGTAGGGATTGTCTAAGTAGAATTGCGAAAGGCGGGCCTTTAACGAAACACGTTACCGCGGCGTATTAAAATCTTTTGAAAGATAAAACTATAAAGGTATTTTGTAGTGCGAGTTTTTTTAAATAAATTTTTCATCTCAATCATCCGAATATCATGGATTTATTTATATAGTTTAAGACAAACTAAATGTGAACTTTTTAAATGAGATAATATTTCCAGATGAAGATAAAACAAATCTTATGTTTAATTGTAATTATTCGAATTTCGTCATTTCAGAAAAACCCATTGTAACACGCTTGCAAGTGTTAATTTTATGACACAGCAAAAAGGTCTTGTATTTTATGACCGAGAATTTCGAAATTCTTTAAAAAATTTTATGTAGACACCCTCATAAAAGTTAGATAAGGCAACAGGGGGCCTAGTGCCAAGGGCGGATCCAGGATTTTTTTCTGGGGGGGGGCACAAGGGGCGGGGGGGGGCACCCCGGGTGCCACCCCGATGGGGGGTACCCCTCAAGAGTACAATTCCCCCCCCCCCCCAGGACGGACCAATTTTTTATGAAGTCGAAATTTGAGTTTGTCAACTTTAATGGGGGGGGGGCTTTTCCGACCGCGCATTCCCCCGACCGCACCGCTCTCGCAAAGGCTGATTATCATCTTTCATTTGCAAGTGCATGAATGGGATGCAACGAACAAAATTCGCAATTCCAGCCAGAAATAGACAAAAGTTTGACTCATGTTCTTTCTGTTATTTTAACAACTCTGATAATTTGATTTGCTTCTAAGAATGTGATGGAATGTGAGTGATGGAATCTCCACAGTACACACCATCCTGGGGGGGGCACGTGCCCCCGTGCCCCTCCCCCCCTAAATCCGCCCTTGCCTAGTGCCTAGTCTCTATCTTTTATTAACGTCAGCGCGATAATTACGTCACAAACCCGTATTTTGACAGTTACGCTAATTTTGGTAGTCTCTAGGTATCAAGTCGTAATCCGGAATTTCTGTTAACCTTAACAGATTTTAAATTTGCTGTTAAGCAAAGTTAAGCTAATGGGCGACGCCTGTGGACGCCCTTGTATTTTGACAGTTCTCGTTGATTTTGGTAGTCCGTAAGTCGGAAAGTCAGTTTACTAACGTTGAATTTCACGTTAAGCTATCGGAGTCGATCGGCCTACCGATCCCTACAGGGAACATTTAGATGTGTCAAATTGCCGAAAGACATACTTTTCAAAGTTGATTAATTCGAATTTTGTTCTTTAAAAGGTACCAAAGTGATATAATGTACGGTGAATTAAAAGATACGTCAACTGAAATATTTACCTAGCCTCCGAACTTTTAGGCACTTTCAACAATTACTACAAGAAACAACTATTTATATTCAAAAATAGGTTATTAGTTTGAGTTATTTAAGTAATTTGTGCGAAACTTTCAAAAAACGTCAAATGCAGCGAAAAGATTGTTTTATTAAGGAAATTTTCACTAATAAAAATAGATTTTTGATGCAAATTTTACCTTTCCCGACGTAAATAGTTGCTTATTGTATGTTTACTATAATAATATGCACCAAATAGGTACGTGTCTATTGCAATCTTATTGATAATTTGTGTATTTATGTAGGTACGTTAGCCACAGCCAAAATATACAAGTGTCATGTGATTATAACGCTAATCGATCTCGACTATGTGTTTCTTCAAGAAAAAAACATTTACGAACACTCTATCGTCTTGCAGTGCTCTAAATTGACAAGTGTCGTGTTATTATTGAACCTCTATCCATAATCTTTAAGAAATATCCATTTACAAAACTCTTTCGTGTACAATTTGACTTTATACATAATAAAAAACCTGCCGCATCCATTTCCGCATTTTAACTCAATAACAACACATAAAATCGTTGGTAATCTGATTTATTCAAGCACACACACAGTCATAGTCCTGCAGGTAACACACCTCTGCAGTTAATATGACAATTTAAATCACCTTCTCAGGTAGGTAATTAATGACACGTGTAATATTTTATTTATTCAACAGCACACATCAAACACTTGACATTAGGTCTCTCGCTAATCATACAACATAATACAAGACAAATAATCACTTCACGTTATACATAACAGACACTTTTATAAAATTCAATACACCAAATGTCATCGCTGTTGTTTTTATATACATTTCCTGTCACTGTGTCTCAATTTAATCCATTCCTGCCTGCTTTCCTTCATCTGCATTGTCTACTCATATCTGCAACAGTACAATACACAAGCGATTAGTATATTTACGCTTTAAAATGACTTTTATATCATTATCTCTGACACAAAACATTATTTAAAAACACCTAGCAATCTTGTAGCGAAACTCTATCAAAGTTCACCACCTTTAAAAACAGTATCATTTTAATAAAATAATTACATATTTTGTCTAATTAATTCAATATACTATGTGTCCAATAATTATGCACACAGTATAATATACCTACATATTGTTATGTAACACAAGTAGGTACATGGTAATTTTCGGGAAGAAGTTTTTCGTGAAGTCGGCAACACGGTAAGTTTTCGCTGATTAGAGCTGCGCAGTGGCCTGACCCAACAGCGGGCACCCTTTCCCTCCGCTCTCCGTTTTGCTCCCCCCTCGGTCCGCAGAGACCCCGCCGCGCAGAAACCAACGAGCCGCCGAGGTGAGCTGATCCGTGCTCTCGCTCGCGCCGTAAGCCGTTAAACCAAACATGTGAGTTTACGTATTCCTAATCTGTGAACGGGGAGAAATTGTAGTTGGTCCCCCGTTCCGGCGTGGTTTTCTACGCTGGTGGATGTCCAGATAACGTACTCGACACGCTCGGGTCTCTCTATGAGACTTGGTATTGTTTCCTCGCTTATGGAGCACGTGACGACATGCCGCCCGACAAACGCCGTGAGTTGCTACCTTTTCCCATTTAATTGTGTCCATGTAAATTTCCTTGCACCTGCGCGTTAAACCCAGACTTGGAGAGAGAGTAGCTAGGATTCAGGTAGCCAATTTACCCTGATATAAT
Organism: Limnephilus lunatus; assembly: GCA_917563855.2. Classification (NCBI taxonomy): domain Eukaryota; kingdom Metazoa; phylum Arthropoda; class Insecta; order Trichoptera; family Limnephilidae; genus Limnephilus; species Limnephilus lunatus. The sequence goes on along the minus strand of OU830595.1, from coordinate 22,316,814 downwards.
CCATGTACAATGTAACCAACTTTAGAGTACAATACACTGCTTTTGTTACCCCGAAGCATTCTTTGTTTTGAGACGAATCATGTGTGGAGTTTCCCCAATTAACCATTTCTTGCTGCCCACCCGCCCCTGGGTGAAGAGAGCCTGCTCTACACCGGATCGACTGAGCTAGACACCGGAAACAGGTTTGCTATAACTTGGGGGCCCTTTTTAGTTAACAATATCTTTAAAATAGGTACACACCATCACTGTTGAATTATTTTCCTCCGGGTGGCATCATAGTATAGATTGCGTCACTTCTGTGTTGTCTTCGGTCCTGTATCTGCAATTAAACTTGATATTATATTATCTGTCTACATATCGGTGTAACAACCACTAATTTAATTCACACACGTTTATTTTGCAAAACTTTATATTTACTCGGGAAACAATTCTGTAGTCTTGTCTTCCCACGTTGTTTCATTCCCGTCTTGTGAATGCATTTCCATTTTGCAACAACAGACAATACGTGTCCATTATTCACTTCATATTTGTATAATAGTACTATATCATTTCCCTCCGAGTGGCATTGAAATTGATCTGAAACAAATGTACAAATGTAGCACAGATTATGGAAACCACACTTCATTTCAGCAATTACTACAAGAAAACAACTATTTACGTATACAAAATAGGTTATTAGGTTCCTAGATTAGGTAAATTAAGTAATTCATGCGTATTTAGTTTGATACGAAACTTCGCAAATGTCAATAGGTCAATTTTTAACTTTGAATGAAAATCGTATTTAAAATGCAAATTTTTCCGTTTATCGCGACTGAAACCGATGTTTCTTGTGGTAATTATGTTTGAAATTAGTTTACTTTTCAAAATGTATGCATATTTAAAGTGTAGCGGCATTTGGCGGTGTTTTCACGGTTTACCCATTTGAGTATGTTGCGACCAAAGTGAATTTGAGGTTATAATGTCCTTTTATATTAATTACTTTTTGGAAAGCTCACGATATCTTACAAAATATAGTTATTAATGTAAACAAATACAAAACAAAAGTAATAAATAATTACATAACTTACGGTCATCGTTGTTTCTTTTAAAATAGGTAAACTTGAAACTTCAAAAGCAGTGTTCCCGAACCCAAAATTTCAAAAACGGGTGAATTTTCGCCTAAAAATCGGGAGAATTCGGGAGAAAACGGGAGAATTTTGAAGAAATCGGGAGATGGCTAGAATTATAATAATAAAATTCATCCCTTGTCAATATTCTGAATCCCTTTTATTATTCCGAAGCAGAACCTTAACAACAAATGAAAAAAACCCATAAGCAGCGCCATCAATACGATTATTGTAGATTTTGCACGTGGAATAACGCAATTTTCTCTAACGTTCAATGGGGACTTACTTTACATTTGGAAACTCAGCACAAATTTTTGTGAAATTTCGACCTTAGGGGCCGTTCAAGTATTACGTAACGCAATTTAGGGGGGGGGGGGTCTTTTTTAATTTTACTGTGCATTGTCTGTGCGAGAGGGGGATTCGAAAAACGCATAAAGTAACATGTTTTTTTATTTAAATAAAAACTAGGAATGCTCAAGTTGGCAAGCCTTTTCGTTTATGTTTTACTGGGAATCCCTCGACTGTAATTTATTTTGGTTGAGAGTATTCGTTAGTGTTTTAAAAACGTAATACGCATAAACACAAATTGCTGTAGTCAGTGTTGTTACAGTGAGTTACTATAATTTCCTCAAAAGCGAAATATTCACATCATCAACTGTTCTTGGCCTATAAAGGCACTCGTGACATGGGAAAAACATAAAGAGTTGCAGTCAAGACACGAAAAAGGATTTTCTCCACTGTTAATCAGCGAGTGCTTTCTTAGACGTCCCTTTTGAGAATATGAATAGTTGCAGTCGGGACACGAAAAAGGTTTTTGTCCGCTAAGGGTTAATATGGGATATTTTAGATGTTCCTTGCGATAACATGAATAGTGGCAATGGGTACATGAAAAAGATTTTCCTCCGCTATGGAAAAACTTGTGATCTTTTAGACTTATCTCCGTAGTACTTACATAGCTTCACTCAGAACATGAAAATGGCTTTTTTCCACTATGAATCGCATTGTGGATTTTAATAACTGCAAAAAAACTTCCTTTAGCTATATTTAATAACTGCATTCGGGACAAGAAAATGGTTTTTTTCTGCTGTGGATAAACATGTGTTTTTTTTTGGTGCCTCTTTGTAAAACATTAATATATCTAATAATACGTAAATAGTCGCAATAGAAACATGTAAAAGGTTTTATGTCACTGTGAGTCGGCAAATGATTTCTAAGAATTCTTTAGTACAACATGAATAATTACATTCGGGACATGAAAAAGGTTTTTGTCCACTGTGGGTAAACATGTGAATTTTTTGATACCGTTTTGTAGCGCATGAATAGTCGCAGTCGGGACATGAACAAGTTTTTCATCACTGTGAGTCAGCAAGTGCCGTTCTAGTTTTTTTTTCGAGAAGAAGAATAGTTGCAGTTAGGACATGAAAAGGTTTTTCTCCATTGTCGGTAAACATGTGATTTTTAGATTTCTCTTCGTAGTACAAGAATAGTTCCTGCCGGAATATGAAAAAGGTTTTTCTCTACATGAGTCAGCAAGTGACTTCTTAGAAATCCCTTTTGAGAACACGAATAGTTGCTGTCAGGATATGAAAATAATACAACAATAACTTTGATCAGTCGCTAAATTTTGTTAGCTCCAGTTACTAAAGAATCATAACATTAAACAGTGTGCAAATCAAAACAAATTAGTTACCGAGGTCTAGTGTTTTTCAAGGGCTATCACCCGGTGTGTTTGTCTCCCGAAATTATACCGAGAAACGCTCGTAAAGTGATTTTATTTGTCTAAAAAATTGACACGTAATTTAACTAGGATATCACCTATTTGAAGTGAGTTAAATAAAACAATAAAAAATCCGGAAAAAATTGCAATAAGTGAATTTGGAACAAATTTAAACTCTGAATTTACACAATAAAAATAGTGTTTTGTGTTAAAAAACAACTAAAATTCGCTCTAGTTCATTCAGTTCAGTTCATTTCGTTGACAGTTTGCTTATATTGAATTTAATCTCAGTGACGTCAACCAGTGGAGTGGCGAAGGTGTAACGTGTTGGACTCAAGACATTTCGCCCAGTAGGTTTGGACAGAGTTCAAACCTCACTCACACCAAATCTTTTTATTTTATTATTATATTCATAAAATATCTGCTCATAGATGGCGGTAAATAATCACACAAACTAAACCAAAAATTCATTTAATCAAGTTCCGTTAATAAGCAATAGATGGCAGTAACAGTACTGTAAATTTAAATAAATACATATAATATATAACAAATCAATACGCATCAAAATTATTAAATTAAAAATAAAATTTAGAGAAAACAAACATAATCCAATAAAATAAAATAAAAATTATAAAAATAATATAAAAGCATAAATTAAAAATAATAACATAACACTAATCATGGCAACTAGAGCTAAAAGTGCACTGGAGCTTGAAGACAAAAACATTGACAAAATTATTCAACACATAGATAAGAAAATGGATATTATGAAAATGGAAATTTTCACAAAAATGGAAGCATTTAAAGAAGAAACACAAAAAAGTATCGATCTCGTCAGAAAACAATACGACGATATAATAAAAAAAATGGACCAAACAATATTCCAGAATCAAAAAATTGAAAACAAAATGGAAACATTAAAAAAGGAACAAAAAGGAACTCAAGCTACAACGTATGCGACTATTGCAGCTAGGCAGAAGACAACCCTTCAAAATCATGCCTTAGTAATAAGCTCCGACGACCCGCAGAGAAAATCAGCCGACATTGAAAAACTCATCAAAAAGCATGTAGATGTTCGCACTCTTGGGATCGGTGTTGCACGCATGCGAAAATCGAATAACAGTGACAAATTAATCTTCAATATGGTCTCCCTGGAAGATAAAAATAATTTTAAAAGAGAACTAAATAAAGGGCTACAAGGCAAAATAAATATAGAAGATGGAAAAAAATTGAATCCTTTGGTTATAATTAGAGGCCTTATCAAGGGAGCAACTAATGATGACCTAATGCATTCCCTGGAGAAACAAAATAATGGGATAGGTATAGATTTCTCGGAAAAAATATCCATTAAATACAAAAAAAATCATAGGAATACACATCTTTGCAATACCATATTAGAATTATCGCCAAAAAACTGGAAAAGCTTGATAGAAGCTGGCCATATCAATGTAGGATACCAACGCTTAAAAGTGGAGGATCAGTCACCATTGGTCCAATGCTATAAATGTATGGGTTTCGGACACACCCAATTGTTCTGCAAGGAAGAAACGGCATGTGTTCACTGCGGCGGCAACCACAAATACGAGACCTGCCCTAACAAAAAAGAGCAGCCTACATGTACCAACTGTAATAATGTAAGTCATAACGACCACAGATCCACCAGCTCAGAATGTCCAATCTGGAAGATAATGGATGAACGTGTTAGGGAAAAAGTGGACTACGCTGGAATTTGTTGAAAAAGCTGCTGACCAATCAATCATACAAAGGAAATACCATTCGGTGGATGACTATATGCCTATAAAAAATAGTTTGAGAGTCCTGTACATTAATGCCAGAAGTATTAGAAACAAAATAGACGAAATAGAAGAAACGCTCAAAAGAATAACGGATACTGTGCACGTTTTAGTTGTCACCGAAACATGGCTGGGAGATGGAGAAGGATCTTTGTTCAACATCAATGGCTACCAGGGTACTTTTGCATCCCGGACTACTGGAAGAGGAGGAGGAGTGGCGATATATACTCACAATACATTTAACTGTGAAGTTATTGAAAAGTGGTCAACGAATAACTCTTTTTTAGGAGTTAGGGTACAATATAAACATTTTAAACCATTAAACATATATGCTATATACAGGAAACCTAACAACAATATAAATGATTTTCTAGTATCTCTTGAATCTATTTTACAAAAAAGTAGCCTAGATACACTCATCTTCGGGGATTTTAACATTAATGTTCTTAAAAAAAATGATTCCACAAAAAAATATATCAACACTTTATTTTCATATAATTATTTCATATGTAATAATACACATCCCACGAGAGTTACGGAAACCTGCAGTTCTCTCTTAGACCATATTATATCAAATAGAGAAAACATATCTTCAACGACCTCCAATATTGATAACCAGATAAGTGATCATAGTATAATGATGTTAGACTACCAAAACTCTTTGAAACACCACTCTAACAACAGAATACCACCAAACATAAACATAAGCATCAATAAGAGGGCTTTGAGAACATATCTTGAAACCCAACCATTTTCTCATAACACCACCAACATAACCGAAAATTTTAATCAATTCTTTAAATATATCAAAACAGCAATCGACACTTGCAAATTTAAGCCAAGGATACGAATAGGAAACCCTAAGCAAGGTAATACACCATGGTTTGACAAAAAACTGGATCTTCTTATTAGAGAACGAAATACTAACTACAAACAGTGGAAGAAAGATCCGCAAAACAGTCAACTTTTATCACAAAAAAATAAGTCAAGAAATTCGGTAACTAATTACAGACGTTTCGCCAAAACAAAATATTACACAAATATTTTTACAGAAAACATACATAATCCAAGACAAACCTGGAAGACAATAAATTCAATCATAACTAACAGTCCAAAGAACTCGACAAATAAAATTGAAACTCTTACCATCAATAATATAGTCATAAATGATCCGAAGCAGATATGTACAGCGTTTAATGACTTCTTTACATCGGTTGGTGAAAATTTAGCTGCGAGTATCCCATCTTATTCAGATGACATGAATACAATAAACATGGAACCAAAGCCATTACAGTCCCTCTACATGGCCAATACAAACAAACTAGAAGTTTTAAAAATTATCTCAAAACTAAAAACTAATGCATCTCCAGGAGTCGATGGTATGACAACTAACTTACTCAGATTCTGTAAAGAAAAATTAGCGGATCATCTTGTTATTCTAATTAATCAATCTTTAGTGAGTGGACTGTTTCCGGATCAATTAAAGCTAGCAAAAATCGTTCCAATTCACAAAGAAGACTGCAAAAAAAATCCTTCTAATTATCGTCCAATATCAATACTCTCAGTCTTCTCCAAAGTATTTGAACATGTAATTAAAAATAGACTAACAAAATATCTCGCAACTAATAATATTCTTACGCCTCAACAATATGGATTCAGAAAATTCTCCAACACGAAATGTGCTGCCTTTGACTTTATACTAACTCTTCAAAAACACTTAGATCAAGGAAAATATGCAGCGGGCATTTTCATAGACCTCAAAAAGGCATTTGATACGGTTGATCATAAGATTCTATTAAAAAAACTTGAATATCTGGGCATCGTGGGCAACAGTCTAAAACTTTTATCTAGTTATCTTACGGGTAGGTGCTGTTCGGTTGTTATTGGAAAAGAATCAAGTGATCATAGAAATATAACATGTGGTGTACCACAGGGCTCGATTCTCGGACCATTATTATTTTTGATTTATATAAATGATATTGCAAAATGGGGAGTGAAAGGTACACTTCAACTTTATGCTGATGACACAATATTATTCTACCATAATACTAATTTAAACGAAATGGAAAAGGACATGGAAAGGGATTTGGCTCATCTAGCCGAGTGGCTGAGAATTAATAAACTTAGCCTTAATATTAAAAAGACTCACTATGTGCTATTCGGGAATAGGAGAGAACAACGCCTAAACATTTCCCTGGGAATAAACAAACTGGAACAAACAGATGTCGCAAAGTATCTAGGACTTTTAATTGACTCACGGCTTACATGGAAAAACCATTTTGACCATGTTAAATCAAAGATTGCTCCAGTGACCGGTGTAATGTACAGACTACGTAGATTGCTTCCCACAGCCATACTGCGATCTTTGTACTATGCTATGATTCACTCCCACTTGGCATACCTTTCGAGTATCTGGGGTTTTGCTACCAAAAAAATGATATCAGAGGTGCAAATAATCCAAAATAGAGCCCTACGTAACATTTTTGGCTTGCCTTGGGATACACCTGTTAAAGATATTTACCGTCACGCACTTGTATTGCCATTTAAGATTGTTCCTAGCTTTGAGATAACAAACACCATTTTAAATATTATTCAGTGCAACACCCACACAAATATAAAACTGAACTATAACAACGACGTTCACCAATATAATACACGACAACACAACAAACTACACATATCAAAAATACACTCAACAAAGTTCGGACTGAAATCATTAGAATACATTGCCTACACTAACTATAACAAACTGCCTGAAAATTTGAGACAGGTATATGCCTCTAACAAATCTCGAAATGATATATTGAAAACATATTTTTTCAAATGTTATTTGGAAAACGAGTCATAAGTAGGTACAAACCCTGTTCTGATAGCCCTAATTATCTTCAAATACTAAACTTATAGTATGATGGGCGCGGTTTATACCTTACTTAAATCTCGTCATGTATTTGTATGTAAACATCTTGTATTAGGTCTGTATATTTTTGAGCCCGTACCTTATATTGTATTTTCCTGATTTTGTTTTATCTATGCATTTCTTAGTCCATCTCATTAGTCCATCATGGAGGAAACTTTATTTTAACTTTTTGAAACCCAAAGTACATAAATCAAATGAGTCAATGAGTTATACAAATTCATAAAATGTTATAAGACATGTTTCTGTGAAATATTTGTAAAGTGATTCTTCATATGTTTGTATCTGTATGTTGCTTCTGTGAAATGTTTTGTAAATTTTTTATTCATAAATTGTGTCTACATATTGGGTTGAGTTAGGTTTAACTTCTCAAAAGTACCAATTGGCGAACCCTTAATGAGTTTTGATAACTCATGGAAGTGCAACTTCGTTGTATGTTTTTAATAATTAAAAAAAAAAAAAAAAAAGGTTTTTCTCTTCCGTGAATAATACTGTGGATTTTTAAATCTTCCTTTTGAGAACTTGTATGACTGCATTAGGGACAAGAAAATGGTTTTTGTCCACTGTGGGTAAATATGTAATTTTTTGGTGCCTCTTTGTAGAACCAACATGAATAGTCGCAGTAGAAACATGTAAACGGTTTCATGTCACTGTGAGTCAGCAAATGATTTTTAAGAAGTTGCTTTGTACAACATGAATAATTGCAGTCGGGACATGAAAAAGGTTTTTCATCACTGTTAGTCAGCAAGTGCCGTTTTAGTTATTTTTTCGAGGAGAAGAATAGTTGCAGTCAGGACATGAAAAGAGTTTGAGCGCCTTGTTAGTGCATCTCTTCGAGAGGCAACGTTGATGTCTTTGTTGCAACTTTTTTTGCTAGGCCAACCTGCATAATCGGACTAAATATCCCACTCTTTTTTATAATATTGGGAATATTTCTTTTTTTTAGCAATACTTCTACTCGTACCTGCGCCTGCATAGGGTCTGAGGTAGTCATAATTAAAAAAAAATATTAAGTTCGTAGAACAAGGTACTGAAAAACCTTCTGATTCGAAGAGGCGTTACGCAATAAATTATAAATTTCACCTCATAATTCATAGATGATCGGTTTGCATGGGTCTGTAATGGAGATATGCTTAGATTGCGGTATTTTGTAATTATTCTGGTCAATACCCGAATCTTAAGAAATTTTGTTTTTTATACATACACAATTAGTTGACTGTTGAGCGGACCATAATCAAAGAATCGATGAGAAACGAATTCGCTCAGAACTTCGAAAAATCGGGAGATTTTGATGCCATTCCGGTAGATCGGGAGATGAAGTGAAAAATCGGGAGATCTCCCGAAAAATCGGGAGCTTCGGTAACACTGTTCAAAAGCGAAAACCATTGAATCTCTGACAATCTGTCAGAAATAATTCATAGACAATTTACATTATTGCCATAAATCAATTGATTATTGCATAGAGTTTGACGTTACGCTATCGGTCCGACGCCTCGCGACGATAAAATAAACTAAATCTTAACAGAAAAGTTACGGACTACCAATTTTAGCAAGTTGCGACAACTTTGCTCTAATCACCAAGTTAAGATATTTCAAACTTCCTCATTCTTTTTTAATCCCTTCTCGAGTAGCCATTAATGCTACCACGTACCACAGTATATGTATGAAGGCGATTTCTATTTTCTGTATTTAAATTTCCTCTCAACGCAAGCGTTGGAGAACGGCAACACGAGCAATAAACGTATTTTACAATTTTTAAATTTGGGAACAAGCATCGTCCCGTATTGTTTATAGGGCAAACACTTTAGCCCAGCAACTTTCAGCATCGTCATCTACATTCAGACCATGTAGGGTAGGGATAAATCAAGAATAGAGGGTTCCTTCTATCGTAGAAGTTCTATGACAAGCTAATTCATGTGTCTTCCGTGTTAGGGTCCCGAACTTCAGGAATCCTCCGACTATTATTGTGTAGAAATAAAAAAATGTTACAATGCTGCCATTAAATAAACTACAAAATCTTCCACCGAATTAAAATATTTTTCAAAAAGGTTGGATAATTATAAAATGCCCAGAATCCCCGCAGAATACCCAATTCTAAATTTTTTTTTTAATTCCCCGCAATTTGAGGAATTACCCACAAATCGGCAACACTGCACCTGTGGGACACTTGACACGGTAACCGACGAGTTCATCGAAAATCAATTCATCGAAAGCAAATTCATCGAAAACGAGTTCATCGAAAATCAATTCATCGAAAGCAAATTCATCGAAAACGAGTTTATCGAAAATCAATTCATCGAAAATCAATTCATCGAATGATCAATTCATCGAATCACCAATTCATCGAAAAATAAATTTGTAGATATTAGAGCTGTCAAAATTAAATACTCAAAAAGGACTGTTTAACTGAGTTATGTGTTTAGCTACTGTCAGTATCGTAGTGACAATGTAAAATGTACATATAGGTTATCTCTTCGATTTCCGATTGTCTGATACTGCAAATATCTATCTATCTAATTAATTTGTAATCACTATGGACATTTGGGATTTGTATTCTGACGATGACGAAGAAATTTTAGATTTTATAAGTACCTAGACCGTTTATAGTGATAGAAGTAAACACAAGAACAAATTTATTTGATACACTCAGTGCCAAAAAGTTTCAAAGAAGATTTCGTCTCATTAAAGAAATGACATCATTATTAGTGCAATAAATTGAAATTTCAACACAAAAAAAAAACAATGCTGTGACATCTACGAATCAAGTATTATGCACATTGAGATTTTATGCAACAGGGAGTCAACTAATTACTTGTGGCAACGTGATTGGCGTTGACGAGTCCACAGCTTGTCGCCTAGTACCTACACCTTGTTACCCATGCATCGCTTCTCTCTATAAAAAAGTTATCAAGATGCCTAATAATTCTGAGAAGCGGCAGAGAATAGCAGCAGAATTTTACAGAATAACGAACTTTCCTCGAGTATGTGGCGCCATTGATGGCACTCATGTGCGCTTATTGTCTCCTGGCGGAAGTATGGCAGAGATTTTCAGGAATAGAAAAGGGTAGGTATTTTTCTATTATTACGCAGTGTGTAGCTGCAGCTGATTTACAATTCCTCGATTTTGAGGCACGGTGGCATAGAGCAGCCCATTATTCTAATATAAGGGACAATTCTGCCTTGAAAAGAAGTTTTCTTCGGAGAAAATTTGACAACAAAATATTGTTAGGTGACAGTGGTTATGTTCAAACCAATTATATGATGAAACCACTTACGGATGGTACTTTACAAAAAAGAGGACAAGAATTATACCAGGAGTCACAAATAAAGACAAGAAATGTTGTAAACAGTTCTGTGTTAAGAATGCATCGAAAACATTTGAGGTGTAGTTTTATTTTTTGATGAATTTCTCGGGTTAGTAGTGCATTTATAACATTCTGGTTGCGTAAGTACTTTACGATGCCAAAATTGGAGGAAAGCCATTTTCATGTTCTGAGTGTTGTTTTAATTCCCCGCGAACAAACTCACTTTAAAATTAAAACCAATTCTGTGTTCAGAATGCAACAAAAAAGTTCCAGGTGGGGTTTCATCTTGCTAACGCGTTTAGTGGGAAACCATTGTCGTGTTTGAAATGCAGTTACAGTTTATAGTTGCATTTGTGCTGCCAGTATTGGATGTAAGCAATTTCACGTTCTGAGTCTAGTTTGAAATCCACGCGTAGAGATTCACCCTGTAATTAAAACCAGTTTTGTGTTAAGAACGCAAAAAATTTCAAGTTGCATAGTTTGTACTGTCAGAAATAGAGGAAAGCCGTTTTCGTGATCTGTGTGTAGTTTTATTTCCCCGCATGCCAATTCAACCGAAATTAAAACTAGATCTGGGTTCAGAATGCAACGAAAAATTCCAGTTGTGGTTCCATCTAGTGATGTATTTTGAAGGAAATCATTCTGGTGTTCAAAGTGCAGTTACAAAATTCTGGTTGCAGACAATGTGCAGCCAGAGTTGCAGGAAAATCATTTGTATGTTCTGAGTGTAGCTATAATTAAGGACTGTAGGCAGTAATATATCTAGTTTTTTTATAAGTTTCAGTAAAACCAGTTCTTTGCTTCGAATGTGGGATATCTAAGAAGTCACTTGCGGACTCATAGCGTAGAAAAACCTTTTTCATGTTCCGACTGCAACTATTCATGTACTATGAAGAGAAATCTAAAAATCACATGCTTACCCACAGTGGACCAAACCATTTTCTTGTCTCGAATGCAGTTATACAAGTTCTCAAAAGGAGGATTTAAAAATCCACAGTACGATTTCCAGAAGGGAAACCTTTTTCAAGTCCCAAATGAAACTGTTCTCAAAAGGGATATCTAAGAAGTCACTTGCTGACTCATAGTGGAGAAAAACTTTTTTCACGTTCCGACTGCAACTATTCATGTACTATCAAAAACCATTTTCTTGTCCCGAATGCTGTTATACAAGTTCTGAAGAATGGAGTTTAACGACGACCCAAACTGATTACGTGGACAAATGGGTCTAATTATTCAAACATTTTCATAGAATAAAAAATCCAATAATTTATGAATACTCCATTAATGATGTAGTACTAACAACTGTAACCGAGGTGAATGATTTAGGTGTAAACTTTGATCAAAAACTGAAATTTATAAATCATATTGAAATTACATCGAATAAAGCTTTGAAAATGTTGGGTTTTGTAATAAGAATTTGCAGCCAATTTAAAAATATTCAAACAATTAAAAAATTGTACATGTCATTGGTTAGGAGTCAAATCGAGTACAACTCGACAGTATGGGCACCTAGTTATGCTAGTCATTCACTCACGATAGAAAGAATTTAAAATAAATTCTTAAGATATATTAATTTCAGAATGGGTATTGGAAGGGAATGTATCAACTATGATTATCTACTATGTCAACTTAATTTATTAAAATTATCCGAACGTAGAATAGTATATGACCTAACATGTTTACATAAAATCATAAATGCAATAATTGATATCCCAGAACTATTATACTTGATTTCTTTCCATATACCTCGCAATTCAACATCGTGGCACTATCTACCATTCTATTGTGACAACTCCAACACAGAAACACAATTGTATACACCTGTTCGCCGTATACAAAATTTGGCTAATGACTATAAAGATGTTGTTGACATATTTAACACATCATTCACTTAATATAAACAAGTCATAGTAAAATTTATATCAGAAAGAAGAACCACAAATTTAATAATTCCAACTGCTTAGCTCTGCTTCGAATTATTTCACATAATTTGCACTTTTCCCAGTCTACAGTTTTTCCATCTTGCATTGTGGAGTATTTTGTTTTAATTTCAATTTGTTTTTTTTACTCTATTTTTGTTTTAGATTTGGTTATGATTTTGATTCTGATTTTGATTTTGATCTTGATTTTGATTTTGATTTCGATTTTGATTTTGTTTTGTTTATGGTTTTTTTTATTTTGTTGTGCACATTTAGATTTAGATGTTCTTTGTTTTAAAAATAATGTATGTAAAAGCCCAGCCGGGCGTGAAATTCCAAATAAATAAATAAATAATGAATCACATTTGGTCGGATGACCGTGGCCGCTTGCTGGAGTCAACTGTACGAGCGTTCTATACTGTAAATTAAATTTTAAAGAACAGCAAAAGTACAATTGGCACAATAACTACAGTACGGACCGCCACTGCCTCCCGTCGCGGTTTGGAGCTTCAGAATTATGGTAAGCCAACTTGTCGAGGAATACTTTGCAAGGTTGTAAACTTAAAATTATACTTACAGCATTGTTGTAATTTTAAACAACCTATGTTAAAGAAATAAAAAAACACAATTACCAAGATAATTTCTTTTATTTTTAAGTCTAACAACAACAGCTTTTTTACATTAGCTCCATTGAGAAATTCCTAAGGAATGTAATTTTTCTAAGGTTTCCCTATGGAGCAACACTTTACTCCACTATGATTCACAAGCTTTTGATAAACAACCCAGAAAGGTCATTAAGGGTTATGATAAAAAATATTTAAAAATTGGTTAAATAGGTTAAGTTAGGTTAGGGTTACCGGCTATTTTAATTAATTTTTTTTAGCTTTTAATGACCTCTCGAAGGTGTTTACGAGTTGGTTTCTTTATGACTGGGCATGGGACCCTAAGGAACACTTGCTGACTCATTTTCGAATCTCGAAACTGCTCAATAGGAGGCTTGTCGCTGATCAGATGCTCCTGTACAAAATTATTAACTCAAAAGTTGACTGCCCGGAGCTGCTAAATAAAATAAATTTCCACACGCCGACTCGATACAGCAGACAAAATACCCTTTTCTACATTGATAGATGCAACACTAATTCCAACCAAAATGAATTTATACAAAGGGCATGTAAATACTATAATAATAAACTTGCACATATAGACACACTTGCTGACATATTCACTGCTAGTTACTGTCGTTACAGAATTTCTTTATTACGTTCTATGTAGGTGCGAATAACACATATTCATGACTAAATTCATTGTACCTAATATTATTATATTACTTGCGTGGCAACTTTCCCTTATCCCTCTCCTCCCCTTACCCCTCCCAACCCAAATACCTATTTCGCAGTCTATTTAAGTATTGTTTTAATTATTTTATTATTGTTTATAACATGTTTATCACTTGTTGACTTAACATCTGTATTATTATTTTTTTTAAATTGCTGCTTAGTTCTGTTTTTATTTTTTCTGTTTTTCTTAAATTTTCTAGTTTACATTCAGTTACTTTTATGTTTCTAAATACCTATCTGTGAACATTAATAATTGGTCTGTTTTTTTGCCATCCTCTTATGTATATTTTATTACTATGACTGTTTATGTTCCTTAAATAAATAGTGGAGAAAACCCTTCTTGATGTTCCCATTGCAAGTATTCAAGTACTACGAGGGGAAAAATAAAATACACATGTTTACGCACTTTGTAGAAAAACATTTTTTCTGTCGAGACTGCAACTATTTTTCTTCTCTAAAAAATAACTTAAACAGCACTTGTGACTCACTGTAATGAAAAACCTTTTTCATGTCCCAACTGCAACTATTAATGCGCTACAAAACGGTATCTAAAAATTCACATGTTTACCCACAGCGGGCAGAAACCTTCTTCTTGTCCCGAATGCAGTTATTCAAGTTCCCGAAATGGAGATTTAAAAATCGACAGCGCGATCCACAGTGGAGAAAACCCTTTTTCATGTTTTGAGTGTAATTATGCGGTGGATTTTTAAATTTCCCGTTCGAGAACTTGCATAACTGCATTCGTGAAAAGAAAAATGTGCAGTGCATGAAAAGTCGCAGTCGGACATGAAAAAAGTTTTTCACTGTGAGTCTGCACGTGCCGTTTGAGTTATTTTTGTTGGGAAGAAGAATAGTTAAATTAAGGACATAAAAAAGGTTTTCTCCATTGTGGGTAAAATGTGAATTTTATATATCTCTACCTAGAACGTGAACAGTCGCAGTCGGAACATAAAAAAACATGAAATGTTTTTCCTCCACTGTGAATCATACTGTGGAATTTTAAATCCTATTTTAAGAACTTGCTTAACTGCATTCGAAACATGAACAAGGTTTCACTATTATGGGCCAGCTTGTGACTCATAGTTGAGTAAAATGATGCTCCACTGGGAAACCTGAGGAAAATTATTCTCCTCGGGATCTCTAGAGTGGAGCTAAGCTAAAAAAAAGGAAGAAGAATAGTTAAATTAAGGACATAAAAAAGGTTTTCTCCATTGTGGGTAAAATGTGAATTTTATATATCTCTACCTAGAACGTGAACAGTTGCATTCGGAACATAAAAAAACATGAAATATTTTTCCTCAACTGTGAATCATACTGTGGAATTTTAAATCCTATTTTAAGAACTTGCTTAACTGCATTCGAAACATGAACAAGGTTTCACTATTATGGCCCAGCTTGTGACTCATAGTTGAGTAAAATGATGCTCCATTGGGAAACCTGGGGAAAATTATTCTCCTCAGGACCTCCAGAGTGGAGCTAATATAAAAAAGGGTTTTAAAATCAGGTTAAATCTATAGGTATGATGATGGTTCGGTTAACACAAAATTTAAAGACTACTTTTAAAAATTGTTTTGTTTTTGAAATGTTGAGACTAAGGTTGGGTCTCGTAATTTTGTAACAAGTATGAAATGACTGTGTTACCAACAGTGACTAGAAGGTTTAGCACGTTTTTTTTTGTTCAAACCAAGATATTTTATGATTTTTATAAGAATTGATTATGTTTTTGTTTTATTTCTTTAAAAATTACTTAACTTTGTTTTGTTTTTGAAATGTTGAGACTAGAAGTTGGGTCTCGTAATTTTGTTACAAGTGCCATATGCTAGAAGTTCTTTAATAAAATGTCGTGATTCTATAATTTTAATTAAAAACCTACGCCATTGTAAAACCAAATATGTAATATATAAATATTACAAGCATCTCTTTTTAAAAAAGTGATTATTTCATTTTAAATTTACGTTTTCATTTCCGAGAGTCCTGGGGACTCCACCAGGTAAATTGTGTATGTATGAAGTCACCGGGTAAATCAAGGGTTAAAAAAAAATTATGAGATGCGAAGTTTATTGTGGAAAGAGTCGGGGAAAGCAAAGTAAGGCATGGCACTCATGGCATGATCAAGTGGATCAAATACTTAAGTGCCATCAATGTTGGACCACGCCAAGAGATCGGTTACCGACAAATTATTTATTCCTTCGATACTGTACACCACAACGCAACCATAAGACGATTGCATCAAATGCATTCGGGACAAGAAAATGGTTTTTGTCCACTGAGGGTAAAAATGTGATTTTTAGATTTATGTTCATAATACATGAATAGTTTAATACTTTGTAGGTTTGGGTAAACATGTGATTTTAAGATTTATCTTCAGAATACATGAATAGTTGCAGTCGGAACATGAAAAAAGTTTTTCTCCACTATGAGTCAGCAAGTGATTTCTTAGACATCCCTTTTGAGAACAGTTTCATTTAGGACTTGAAAAAGTTTTATCTTCTGTGAATCAGACTGTGGATTTTTAAATCTACCTCTTGAGAACTTGTAGAAATGCATTCGGGACAAAAAAACGGTTTTTTTCCACTGTGGGTAAACATGTGATTTTTAGATTTCTCTTCATAGTACATGAATAGTTGCAGTCGGAACATGAAAAAAGTTTTTCTCCACTATGAGTCAGCAAGTGACTTCTTAGACATCCCTTTTGAGAAAAGTTTCATTTAGGACTTGAAAAAGGTTTTCTCTTCTATGAATAGTACTGTGGATTTTTAAATCTTCCTTTTGAAAACTTGTATAAATCCATTCGGGACAAGAAAATGGTTTTTGTCCATTGTGGGTAAGCATGTGATTTTTAGATTTATCGTCAGAATACATGAATAGTTGCAGTCGGAACATGAAAAAGGTTTTTCGCCACTATGAGTCAGCAAGTGACTTCTTAGACATCCCTTTTGATAACATTTTCATTTAGGACTTATTATGGATTTTTAAATCATCCTTTTGAGAACTTGTATACATGCATTCGGGACAAGAAAATGGTTTTAGTCCACTGTGGGTTAACATGTGATTTTTAGATTTATCTTCATAGTACATGAATAGTTGCATTCGGAACATGAAAAAAGTTTTTCTCCACTATGAGTCAGCAAGTGACTTCTTAGACATCCCTTTTGAGAACAGTTTCATTTAGGACATAAAAAAGGTTTTCTCTTCTTTGAATCGTATTCTGGATTTTTAAATCTTCCTTTTGAGAACTTGTATATATGCATTCGGGACAAGAAAATGGTTTTTGTCCACTGTGGGTTAACATGTGATTTTTAGATTTATCTTCGTAATACATGAATAGTTGCAGTCGGAACATGAAAAAGGTTTTTCTCCACTGTGAGTCAGCAAACCACTTCTTAGACATTTTTTTGAGAACAGTTTCATTTGGGACTAAAAAAAGGTTTTTCTCTTCTGTGAATCGTACTATGGATTTTTTAATCATCCTTTTGAGATCTTGTATAAATGCATTCGGGACAAGAAACTGGTTTTGGTCCACTGTGGGTAAACATGTAATTTTTAGATTTACATATCTTCATAATACATGAATAGTTGCAGTCGGAACATGAAAAAGGTTTTTCACCATTATTAGTCAGCAAGTGACTTCTTAGACATTTTTTTTTAGAACAGTTTCATTTAGGACTTGAAAAAGATTTTCTCTTCTGTGAATTGTACTGTGGATTTTTAATCTTCCTTTTGATTACTTGTATACCTGCATTCGGGACAAGAAAATGGTTTTTGTCCACTGTGGGTTAACTCGTGATTTTTTTGGTGGCTCTTTGTAGAACACGAATAGTCGCAGTAGAAACATGTTAGAGGTTTTATGTCACTGTGAGTCAGCAAATGATTTCAAAGAAGTTTATTTGTACAACGTAAGTAATTGCATTCCAGTGTGGCAAAACATGTGAATTTTTATATACCTACCGTTTTGCAGTGCATGCATAGTCACAGTCGGGACTTGAAAAAGGTTTTTCATTACTGTGAGCCGGCAAGAGCCGTTTTAGTTTTTTTTTCGAGAAGAAGAATTGCAGCCAGGACAGGAAACTCAAAACTTGCCTGGACTCCGGGAACCGTGTCTGAAACCGGGACAATCCCGGTCAAATCGGGACGTATGGTAAGCCTAAAAATAATACATGCTTATTTTCGAACGGAAATAATAAATTGCTGTACTACCCCTGTATTACAAGTTGCAGCTAGCATTAGCACCCGGCACACTTCCATTTCGGAGTGACAGAATCCCACGCCGCTTCGGGCCGCCGCGCAGAAAAGTCTCGCAGTTGACAAGTGTGGTCTTCCTCAGAGCTGAAAAGAATCAATTTCTAAGATCGGAGGTTACACATATATGGTATGTAAGTAAAAACAAAGCAAAAAATAATGAAATAAATGCCATTTTTAATATACTATTAGAGATGCTTTGTGCTGAGCACATTATATGTTAAATTTAAACATTATAAAATCACTGTAAAATCACTAAAAATGAATCAAATTAAAATTACAAAATAAATCCAATGATATCTCATAATTTAAAAAACTGTACATTTTTAATTATATTTTTATACAAATTTCTAAGGTTCTCGACGTCCGCGTCCGTTTTATAGTTAACACATTCATATTTGTTTATTAAAACCATTTTACTAATTAATCTTTGACGTAAATTAGTTTCCTTGTCCAAAGTTTGATTATCAATTTTTTTAAGATATATATTTACTGTCAACTTTTATTTACCCATGCTTTTTTAACTTCTCGGTCCGCTCAGCATTTCTCTCAAATATCAACAAAATATATTTTTTCGATGAATTGGCGATTCGATGAATTGATCATTCGATGAATTGGTTTTCGATGAATTGATTTTCGATGAATCGGTTTTCGATGAACTCGTTTTCGATGAATTTGCTTTCGATGAATTGATTTTCGATGAATTGATTTTCGATGAATTCGTTTTCGATGAACTCGTCGTGAACCCTTGACACAGGGGATACGCATACTATGATATTCAATAATATCATAGTATGCGTATATACGTATATACGCCAGTCCATAGATTTGGTCGACAAATAGATGACAGCGGGACCGGTAAACACCGTGCTGCCATCTCTCTCTACACTTGAAAACGGCCCATTTGACATATAATACCATAGATATCCCACTGTATATACCACTCCGTTCTCAAAAGTTTTTCTATGGAAATTGTAAGATTCCTATTGGTAGTCATTACTATGACGTCACAAACCACGTGACCGGGTTACAAAAACTGACGGAGTTATACCCCCCTGCTGATGTTCATAAATATACCAAACCACTGAAACCACCCGCACCATGCCCGCACCCACTGATGTGTAGACAGCTGCGGCGGGCTCGTTCGTGTGTGTTGGCCGTCGGGATCGCCTCGAAGACGATCACTCCTCCACAGGATCGTCCAGGGGGGTATAACTCCGATTCAAAAATTCAACCGTATCGATATTCATGTCTGTGTGACGTCACCTGTACGCTTCTCCTCGCTCGTCCAATGGAAAGCTTTGTTATTGTTGACAGCTGGCGGTAAGATCCAGTAAAATCTAACCTAACAAAATTGACGCTCTCAACTCCGACTCAACGTAAATATTCGGTTTATTTTTTGTGAAATGCCTAAAACTCAGTGTTGTGTGAGAGGTTGTGTGAACGCATATTCACCCCGGCATAGGCTTCCATCCAGGGAAAACAAGGAGAATATGTTTCGGGAATGGTCGATGAGAATTGGCAGACTCGACTATATTGATTACCCGATTATGGGGACTCTTGCCCGTGTATGTGGAACTCATTTCGTATTCGAATGCAAAACAAGAAATGGACGGTTAAAACCAAATGCATTGCCCACGCTAAATCTTCCCGATATCCCAGAATATCCCGATTTTCCTCGTGAAAAGAAGATCGGTAAGTGTAACCCAAGTACAGGTGGGAAGCTGTCTTTGTGTATTGTTTTGTATTCCTGATGTGTTGTATCTATACTAATGTATCTATTTTTATTTTTTAGACCGCATCCGTACACCACTTAGATGCAACACGAATTTTGAAGTTGCTCAAGAGCACATTGATGTATATCAAGAGCATAATTACATCAAAGGTATAAATAACTTAATAATCGTTGGATGACTTGTATAGGTACGTTCAAAGAAGAAATTTATCTAAAACAACGTCTTCATGTGGCAATTTGCTACAGAAATATAACCTGCTTTTATTATATTCTTGTTTAAAATAAGTACATGTAATTCTGAGTTTTACATTTTTCTGTTCTAAGATGAAATTTTTTTAAATTCAGTATCGCATAATCATATTTTAATTATATATTCTGTCTTGTATTTCCTGTTTCTTAATGTTTATAATAAAATTCTCTTCATGTAATTACGAGTTTTATTTTTAAAATAATATTTTAGGCTAATGATTTGGGTGGTATTGGGTAGGTACCGAAAGAGAATTATATTGTCTATGGTCGATCCATTTTTTTTTGTTTCCTCTATCCTTGTCGATGGTATGTGTGACGTCGGTTGTACTCGCTGAAAAATAAAGGCGTAAAATAGCGTCGAAAAATTGTCTATACAAAAAGCACGAAGTTATCAATCTAATGATTGGTTTATTTATGGGATCGTCCAAACGTTTGAAATTGGAACGTTGGCCCGGTCCCGGTTGGCCGCAGTGTGGGCTTACCATTAATCTGAAGCAAGACTTCGAATATCTTTGAGGAAGATCGACGTGAACGAACAAGTTTAGTTTCAATAGTTTCTGAGCAGATTTCTCGACGGGAGCGATCGTGCAGTTCGTGACATCATTTTATTTACGTAAGTGCAGTTCGTGACAGCGACTTACATAAATATTATTATTTTATAATACACTAGCTGATACCCGGCATGCGTTGCAATGCCATTCAAAGAAATAATTTTCCCGTGGGTCCCCGTTTACCTCCCTTCCCGTTTTCGTAGCAATTTTCCACTTATTTAAGTTTCCAGAAAATGAGCATCCTTCTATGTACCTATATAATTATTGGTCCAATCTTTCTAATCTTAATGTTTCTGTTTATAACATTTACGTATTTGAATTCGAAATCAGCTGTCATTCGGATAAAATGAAAGAACTCCAGTAATTTCCTCCTTTGACGGCACAAAAACTCATACCTCACACGGGCAAAGAAACTTTAAGTACTACGTAACCAAACTACAATAGGCCACTTGCATCCAATGACATTAATACTATAACGTCATTTTTTTTATTTATTTATTGTTATCAAGTTTAATTTGTAGAACTCCATTTTAATTTTTATTTATTTAAAATATTCAATAATTTTATTATTAAATTAATAAAAACAGTTTATTTATAAACAAGTTCTGCTGGTAAAAAAAAAAAAATAAATAAAATAACGTCATTGCTTGCATCACATTTAAAAAAAAAATTCCGGTTAAGGCAAATATTCTAAGACATTCCGTATTTTTTTTTTAATCGTATTTTTGAAACCCTGGCGATTTTTTGAAAATTTCAATCCGAAAAATCAGACCATTTTTTATAAACCGAAAATACGGGACATAATTTTATGTGTGCGAAAAAACGATAATTACATAGCCGAAAATCATTTTTAAAAAAGAACGTTTTCCACACGAATAGCAATAAATTGTACGGGGTTCTCTTCATAACATCTGTAAGAACACCGCCATCTTTATTAAAAAAATCAAACCAAAGGATAATTTCGCATAGAACCAAGGGCGGATCCAGGATTTTTTTCTGGGGGGGGCACAAGGGGCGGAGGGGGCCCACCGATGGGGGGGGGGGGGTGCAACTCAAGAGCACATCCCCCCCCCCCCCTGGGACGGACCAATTTTTTATGAAGTCGAAATTTGTGTTTGGGGGCGTTCAAGTATTGCGTAATGCAATTTTTGACCCCCCCCTCCCCCCATGTAACGCGCAGTAACTTATACACCCCCCCCCCAAACGTTACGTAACGCCCAAGTGACAATTTTTACCTGAAAGTCACAATTAAGTTGCGCAAAGTACTGTAAAGTCGCTTAAATACCTTTTTTCTTGTTTTAATCGCGTTTGCGGTAATAAATAAAAGAAGAGATTTTTAACTCACGATAAATACGTATATTGTTTATTTTATTTATGCAAGTTGCTATTTATAAAAATATTGGGAATTATTATTATTTTTATCCACCTTGTATTCCTTCCGGATCTCCACAATTTAACAGTCTTTCCTAATGTTCCAAATGCAGTTTTACAAGTTCTCAAAAGGAAGATTTAAAAATCTACAGTATGATTCACAGAAGAGAAAAACCTTTTTCATGTCCTAGCTGCAACTACTCGTGTTCTCAAAAGAGATACCTAAGAAGTCACTTGCTGACTCGTAGTGGAGAAAATTCTCCTACTGCTACTATTTATGTACTACGAAGTAATTACAACTATTCATGTACTAAGAAGTAAACGAAAATCTAAAATACACTTGTTTAACAACAGTGGAGAAAAACCTATTTCATGTCCTGACTGCAACTATTTTTCTCGAAAAAAAAACTAAAACGGCAATTGCTGACTCACAGTGATGAAAAACCTTTTTCATGTCTCGACGGCGACTAATCATGCGCTACAAAACGGTATCTAAAAATTTACGTATCCACACTGGACAAAAACCTTTTTCATCTCCCAACTGCAAGTATTCATGTTGTACAAAGTAACTTCTTACAATTCATTTTCTGACTCACATTGACATAAAACCTTTTACATGTTTCTACTGCGAGTATTCACGTTCTTCAAAGAGGTACCAAGAAAATCACATGTTTATACATAGCGGACAAAACCATTTTCATGTCCCGAATGCAGTTATTCAAGTTCTCGACAGGGAGATTCAAAAATCCACAGCGCGATTCATAGTGAAAAAAAACTTTTTCATGTTGTGAGTGTAACTATGTTTATACGAAGATAAATGAAAAAAATCATGTTTTCCCATAGTGGATAAAAACCTTTTTCGCTGCAAATATACATGTTCCACAAAATAACAAATGAAACGTCGAATATTTACCCACACAGGAGAAAAATCTTTTTCATCTCCCGATTGCCACTATTCTTTTTATCGCAAGGGACATCTAATCACGTGTTAACCCACAGTGGACAAAAACCTTTTTGGTGTCCCGACTGCAACTAATCATGTTCTCAAAAGGGACGTACAAGAACGCACTCGCTGATTCACGGTGGAGAGTAACCTTTTTCGTGTTCTGACTGCAACTATTCATTTACTATAAAGGGATATCTAAAAAATCTTATATTTACCAACAGAGGAGAAAACCCTTTATCGGAAAATTTTAATCCATCAAAATTTGAACACTGAAGAAGTTCAAAATAGTGCGAGTAAGTATGTTAGTAACGACATAAATTTGGAGGTTTAGAAAAGTGCTTTTTTGATAAATGTATCCATCTACAATATTATTTAACAGCGATAGCTTGAGATGGAGAACTGCCCCGAAAAACCAAAGCGATTTTACATTTTAGGTTCTAAGACATAAAGAACTTAAAACAATTTACCCAAACATTGACGTAGCCTTAAAAGTGTGCATTAAGTTTCTAATTCCTATTTTTTATTTAAATAGAAAAAAACATGTTACGTAACGCGTTGTTCGACCCCCCCCCCCCCCCCCACAAAGGCTGCGTTACATATTACTTGGACGGCCCCTTTGTCAACTTTAATCGGGGGGGGGGGGACTTTTCCGACCGCGCTTTCCCCCGACCGTACCGCTCTCGCAAACGCTGATTATCATATTTCATTTGCAAGTGCAGAAATAGACAAGAGTTTGTCTCATGTTTTTCTGTTATTTTATTCATATATTTTAACAACTCTGATAATTTGATTTGCTTCCAAATATGTAAGGTGATAGAATCTCCACGGTACACAAAAATACCGATCTGGGGGGGGCACGTGCCCCCGTGCCCCCCCCCCCCCCCCCCCTAAATCCGCCCTTGCATAGAACAAACAATAAATCTAGTGAACGTTAAACGATATAAAAATATATTAAATATATATATGAAACGTATAATATGAAACTATAGGGACTGCACCACCCTCCCCGAGATCTGGAATAAACGAGAAAAACATCGTGTTTTCGCAAAATAAATAATTATAGATTGAAGTAACTCGTCATCTCGTCAAGCAACTAAGTTCGGAATATGGCCACGGGCCGTACACTGGAGTTCTCTTCTTTATAGCAACCTCAGAGTTATATTGTTACTCTAAGATAGCAACGGATTATTTCGACTTCGAGGTCAACAGGATTCCGTTTTTATCAGGGTTGCCAATGTTTATGTTCCAAAATATCCGCAACAAATGTACAAATTTCCCATAACAGGGAGAACAAACGAATTCCCCACATTTTCCCCGTAAGTTCCTTTATACACGAATAAGTCACGACGAACCTGGAAAACAATCAATTCCATTCTCTCAAATAGCTCGCGAAACCCAAAAATAACTTGTAAATCTCTAGTAAAGGGACCAAAGGAGATTGCAACTGCATTTAACGCATTTTCTCTCAGTTGGGGAAAGTTTAGCATCAGTAATAAAAACTTCAAAATCCGATGTAAACACAATCTACACATAACTCCAAGCAAAATAATCTTTTAATATGATCAAGACAAATAAAAATAAAATCCTACGTGTCATAATATCTAACCGTCCAAAGAGGCAGCTGGCTCCAATGGGATAACTTCTCCTTCTCTAAAATTGCAAGGAGGAACTGGCGGATGACCTTGTATTCTTAATAAATCTCTCTCTATCAAAAGGTATCTTTCCAGACAAACTAACAATTGCGAAAATAATTCCTATTCATAAAGACGAATGCAAAAAAAATGTCCAAAATTATCGTCCAATCTCTATAATTCCAGCTATCTCTAAAAAATTAGAATGCATCATTAAAGAAAGACTATTGAAATATCTCGAATACAACAAAATTCTCACGTCAAAACAAAATGGTTTCAGACGACGATCTAAAACTAAATGTGCAGCTTTCGATTTTATATCAAATCTTCAGAAACACATTGATCATGGGGATTTTACGGCGGCAATATTTATTGATAGAAAAACTGAAACATTTGGGTATTCGTCGCCTCACTTCTTATTTGTCCAACAGACCATTTTTGTTTTTGTTCAATCTCTACTTTAAAATTAAAAATAAAGCATAAAAAATGATAGTAAATCACTTAAATAAGAATTATTATAACTAATGAGACCTTTAACTTTGTAAATAGCTTTATCTTTTAAATACCTTTCAATGCCTTTCATAACTGTCCTAGAACTGTCCTTGACTGTCCTAGAACGGAAGAATCCTAGTTGGACAGTCAACGCTTCTTTGTATTCTTGTAACAAAATTGTTACAAGAATACAATCTGATGTATTCTTTGTAACAAAAACAAATAAATAAATAAAATAAAAATAAATGTTGAAATTTCATTTAATGTTTCTTTAATCATTGAAATAATGAAAGAACACCTTTTCCTCCTGTAAAATTTTCTAATGGTCTGTTGGAGATATACGAACTAAGGTGACGTATTGTTGGTCCTCCTCTGGAACTTTTCCAATCTTACCTATCAAATCGCTTTTCGGCAGTAGAACTGGGAGGAGAAACGAGTGAGTTGAGTAAAATAACATGTGGAGTGCCACAGGGATCAATTCTTGGACCGTTGCTATTTCTAATCTATGTGAATAACATAACAAAGTGGGGTAAAAGGAACTCTACAACTTTATGCGGACGATACAGTAATTTTTTACAATAAACTAAAACTAGCGGAGCTTGAAACGGAAATGAATGCTGATGTTTCTAAACTTACAAGTTGGTTAAGAATAAACAAACTAATTCTTAACTTTAAAAAAATCATTATATACTTTTTGGCAACAAGAAAAATTCAGCCTCAATATCAAAGTTGGTGATAACTGCCTCGAAAAGAAAATGAGCACAAAATATTTGGGCCTGAGCGTAGATTTCCAACTCTCGTGGGATCTTCACATAAATCGCGTAAAGGTGAAAATTACCCCCACTATATAGACTCCAAGGATTATTACCAATTCCTTTACATCAGTGTACTGCGCCATGATACATTCACACCTTTCTTATCTCTGCTGTATCTGGGGATTTGCCTCAAAGAAATTGATAGCTGATCTGCAAGTGGTTCAAAACCGAGCCCTCAGAAATGTTTTTGGACTTCCATGGGACACCCATGTCAGAGATATCTATTCAGTTTCCGGTATTCTTCCAATCATAGTCCTTCCTAAAATGAAATCGCAAGCACCAATCCTACAAATTACTCAACAATTAACTCACACTAACATCAAGCCACTTTACAATCAAGACATCCACACTCACAATACTCGAAATAGCAATAAAATCCGCATACCTCAAACACACACTACAAAATATGGGATAAAATATCTGAACTATGTAGCCTATAAACTATATAATTCGCTTCCAGATATGTACAAGGGAATCCAGCAAAATAAAAAAATTCAAGGTAATGCTTTGAAAGAATATTTTTTAGTACGTTTAACGATGAAACTATGTAATTTTCTTGTCATGTTCAATTGTCTTGTTTCCTTTTCTCTTCTTTCCTTTTCCATTTAGTTGTAATCATCCATATTTGTATAACCTAGTTCCTTTTTTCTTTAATTATTTTCTATTTTTACTCAATTATTTTTATTTTTCGTTTATAATTTCATATATTGTATGTGAATGTTTTAATATCTGAAGTCCTATGTAAAACTGTAACAATTTCCTCCCGTTGTATGTTCCTCGTGTCGTAAAATGAGTTCTGTAACTCATAGGGATTGCTCTAGCAAGAAAGCAAGATTGCTTCTAGCATAAAAAAATCTATCTCCAAAACACAACAAAATTCTATTAAAATTTAAAGTAACACTTATTTATTTACTAGCTGACCCGACGAACTTCGTACCGCCTCAGAATCAATAACTGTTGAATTAAATTCAGTTTTTTTGTTAAGTTAAAAATTACACAATGAAGCAATCATCAATGCGCAACTGTCCGTGTTTTGTTTTTGTCGGTATCAGAGATGGCATTGTGTACGGATTTATATTTTTTGTGATTTTCTTATTTTTCCACTTACTTACGGGAATTTGGGAGGCGGGTATGGGTGCCGTCGCCCCGGGAACCATTTATTGGATAACCAACACCTCTGCCATACGTCACCCATAGGTAACCCAAGGGGTTCGCTACGTTTGGTGATTTAGCAGGGGTGAACGGGTTCATGGGGTTGACGAATGTCCGGGTCCCACCCGCTGCGTGGCGGGCCGAATCGAGAGAGACTGGTCGAGGGAGGTCTTTTGACCTTTTCAGCTGGACTCTCTCGACCCATCGCCTTGCACCGCAGTTGGAGGGATGGATTCATACGTCCGTCACTCCCGGACACACTGACCCCAGATTCCTACCCACCCCTCATACCTTTTTCCTTCCCAGAACTTCCTATCCTCCCCTTCCTTAAAAATGCAATAATTTTCTTCGGGGCCTCATGTGTAGGCTGATGTAAGAAAAAATAGCTTTTCATTTTCTTTATACGTGTTTGGAAAATTGGCAACCCTGGTTATTATTAAACCAATTTCTTGTACTCTTGTGAATTTAAACCAGACACTATTTTTTTACATTGTTGCCAACTGGGAATCTCCGTTCCCGCTAAATCGTGACGGATTATTGCTCAGAATTCCGTCAGACACCCATATTTTCGCCCATGGGGGAGGGGAGCGTAGGGTTGTCGGGGGCTAGAGAATTTCTTCATAAATCCGTAAAAATAGACTATTTTCGCCTATAAAAGTATGTATTTTGTTGCTTTATTCGATCCCGCCAGGAAATTCGTCATCCTGTAAATTCCGTTAGACACAAAATTCTCCCGTTTCGGGACACTCCAATCCGCCGGATATGACGGGAAATCCGTTAAGTTGGCAACAGTCAATGAGACAGTAGGACAGTACCAAGAGATGATAAGATTTATTTATTTTGTAGGTAATTATGTCGTTTAGTTGATTACTTGTTATTGTTCTATTTGCTAGTGAGTGAAAGTTCTGCCCTATTTTGGACTATATTGTAATATTCAATATCCAGAAACAGGTTGATATATTTTTTTGTATTTTTACCTAACATAGATTTAGTGAAGATCAGTTAAAAGATTACGGAATGCATAACTTTCATAAAACAAAGGGAACAAATTGTTAGAACTGGCATAGAGATAACGGAGGAATTTATTATATTTTCATATTTATTTCAATAAGTTTAACGGTAAATCGAGATGTTTGTTCCATTCAGGTTAAATCCTATTTTGTTTGATGGTCAAAATATTTCGGCCTTGCAATAAAATCCAAATAAATGGAGAATGGAGTATTTCTGAATGCTCCCGAAAACTAAAAACTCTTTTTGAAAGGTGATGAAATACGCATTCAAATTTTATAATTGGAAATAAACATAATTTTTTTTAATGCAATCATTAAAAAGTTTTAAAAATGGCTGACGGCTGACCTAACGTTTTTTTCTAAATAAAATTACTGGTAACGAAAAAAAGTAAAACGCATTTAAGTACTTATAAAAGTTTTACTGTCACCTTACTTTTTTGTCGTTTTATGTTTCTCAAAGTTTCATTTTTTTTTTTCAAATTGCGGCGGGAAACGTGACGATCATTATAATTATTTTGTGGTTTGAGTGATAAAGCGTGATGGTTTCTCTTTCTAACGCGGTTTAGATCACATATGGATCACATTTCCAACGATTACAGTAAGGGAGACAACGATTTCTACGAGATTCATAAGAGTTGTTCCGAAAACGTAACAAATTAGCCTAATAAGTTATAATTTTTTTTAAAGTTAGTCCTTTCTTCTTTCGAAATGAAGAGCTTAAGATGAAGCCATACTAAATAATGCAAAATCATACAAAATCGTTTGTTTTTGTTTTGAAAATTTGACCGCTTTGAAGTATTATAGATGCTTCAATTAAATACTGCGTGTAGAACATACCCTGGCCCTTAAAAATATTGGTCAGCTTAGAAAAAAATAAAGTATTAGGTCTATAAAAAACATTTTTAAGTGCAAACTCTCCTACTTATAAACACTTTTTCGGATATGTTTTTATTGCATAATGTGGCAAATTCAGTTTCTTATATAATTATCGCAAAAAAATTGAAATTTACGCCCGAACCTCACAAAATAAAATATAATATGCATTTTCGCGTTGGTATTTTTGACATCATGGCGACAATACGGCAGTCGACGAATTTGTTATATCAAAGTGAACCTTATACCATCCACCCAAGAACGACTGGCAGCCGCCCCATTCTTCCGTCATTACTCCTCTGGACGGAGCGGAGAAACAACGTGTTAGGGTCCGCGCTGCTTGTTTTCGTGAAATCAATTTAAAAATTCCGTTTTATTACAATAAACAATGCATAAAAAAGGAATTAATATTTTTTACAGGCCTTTACGAAATCAACATGTAAAAAAAAATTCTCAAATATCTTTTCCAACCTTTCCAAAAGCTTTTTCTCAAGTATTTTTAAACTCCTCCCATAAAAGAGTGTGAATTCCGATTTCGATTTTTTCCTGTACTAGTGGATCGCCTTAAAGTGGTTTATATTATATTATTAGTAACATGTAAGTATGACATGTTGTGGAAATTTGTTCCATGCTTCCATTACTCTATTTGCAAGGAAGTGCTTCCTAGGATTGGATTCAAAAGGTGTTTATATTAGTAGCATGGATGACATGTTGTGGAAGTTTGTTTTATGTCTCCACTACTCTATTTGCAAGGCAGTGTTTCCTAGGATTGGATGCAAAAGGTGTTTATGTTAGTAGCATGGATGACATGTTGTGGAAGTTTATTCCATTCTTCCACTACTCTATTAGCAAGAAGTGTTTCCTAGGATTGGATGCAAAAGGTGTTTATATTAGTAGCATGGATGACATGTTGTGGAAGTTTGTTTTATGTCTCCACTACTCTATTTGCAAGGCAGTGTTTCCTAGGATTGGATGCAAAAGGTGTTTATGTTAGTAGCATGGATGACATGTTGTGGAAGTTTGTTTTATGTCTCCACTACTCTATTTGCAAGGCAGTGTTTCCTAGGATTGGATGCAAAAGGTGTTTATGTTAGTAGCATGGATGACATGTTGTGGAAGTTTGTTCCATTCTTCCACTACTCTATTAGCAAGGAAGTGTTTCCTAGGATTGGATGCAAAAGGTGTTTATGTTAGTAGCATGGATGACATTTTTTTAAATTTTTTTTTTAAATTTTGTACGACAGACAGGTAAGTCCAATTATGGTACAATTTTCTTACAACTAAAAATACATATACATAATTTTTTTAAAACATGTTATAGTGATATTGAACACATCTATATCCGCTGGTAGAGCATTAAGCAATGTCATACCTCTTGTCATGCTATGTTGAGCCATGACATCTGTCCGCCCCTGCGGTATGTAGAATAGGGCGTGGCTACGAGTTCGACAGTATTTGTCAGGAGCAAATAAGCCACAGCATGACAGGAGATATGGACAATCGATGAGGTTTTTTATTAACTTTAATTCAAATACCATGAGTCCGGCATTACGCCTGGTCTCCAGGCTTTGATAATTTGTCTCCTTTAGTAGTTCCACGTGATGCATGAATTTCGGATATATTCCGTGTGATCGCATGTAAACATACCTTAGGAATTTTTTCGAATTTGTTCAATCATATTTATGTATTTAAGTTGATAAGGTATCCAGACAGTACTAGCGTACTCCAGCTTGCTTCTGACCACTCCGTTGAACATGGCGTTCATTGCTTCTATGTTATTGAATTGTTGTGGAAGTTTGTTACGTTTGTTTAAACTGCACCTCCGGCTGATAATACCTAATTAAAATCATCAAAATCAGGGTTTTGTATTCCCCATTTTTCTCCTTCAAAATGGACCGATTTTTAAGATTTCTTACTAACTGTATTAATATTATTAGAATTTTTTTTATTAACTCCTTGAGGTACGAACTTTTTTTTATTATTTTTTACCTTTTTTTTTTTTTTAATCAATTGATGTAACTTATAATAAAGAGGAAAAAATATTTAAAAAAAAATTGGACTGAAGGCTTTTCAGGAATGAGGTGGTCAAAATTTTATACCACAGTACACATGGGAAAAAAATATTAGGTTCAAATCAAAAGTTTATTAGAAATAAAAAAAGGCCATTTTATATGACTAATTGTGGAAATTTTCAAAACAGTTTTTATCTTTTTTTACACAAAGGCGTACTTTGCAAACACAACATATCCAGTTGGAACGTATGGGCCTGTCTTTTGTACTACAATTCGCACAACGACGTGAAGTAGTATGTTCTGGCCGGTGGGCGCTATTTTTCAGACGTATTTCAGGGTCCACGTAAGGCTTATGTCTCTTAATTTCCACCACCTCCGATGTGGACCGACGCTTTTTGGTGCATTTCAGCTCCTCTTCAGCCAAAAGTCCTCTGTAAACTTGCCTCCTGAAATCTTTGAGCCTCAATGGATTGTCTTTGTCAGCCTTACCCAACTTGCAGAGCTCTGTGTAAAAAATGTAAGAATTTACAATTGTTGCATCTAAAAAGTGGAAAAATAAACGATGCCATAATTTTTTAGACTTTCTGTTTATCGAGTAAACCGCCTTCTTTTGATCAAACTTGTCCACATAATTCATGCAGTTGTTATAATTATTTAGAGCCAACGGACATGGCACCCTTGTGATCTCACCAGTTTTCTCTTTACAGTTGACATGCATGGCATCCTTTGGGTTGTGAAAGTTTGAAAGGAGGTGTAAAGCTCTTCTATCTCTCCATTTTATCATGGAAATTCCTGTATCACTCACGTACCAGTCATATTCACCTCTTTTTAGGTTTTTATCATCCTTCATCTTAGGCAAATATTTTCTGGTTGATTGGACAGTTCCACATGAGCGAATATTCATATCTTTCAGCTGTTTTTGTAGGGGGTAGCAATTAAAATAATTATCAAAGTAAACTGTGTAGTTACGACCTTGAATAGATTGACAAAAATTTAAGACAACTCTTGGCCCTAAGTTAGACTCAGCGTAGTCACCAATTTTTCCTGTGTATATTTCAAATTTTAAGTTGTATCCATTTTCTGCACACATCATCCAGATCTTATAGCCTCTTTTAATGGGTTTTTTGGGCATGTATTGCTTCAATGTGCTGCGGCCTTTGAATTTGACCATGCTCTCGTCAATCGCCAAAGTAGGTGATGGCTTGTAATTTCGATCAAAGGTGTCTGACAAGCAGTTCAACAAAGGCCTTATTTTATATAATTTATCGAAATTAAGTTGACCTCTAGCAGGCATCAATGAATTGTCGTTGAGATGAAGGTTTGACAACAGCCAGCCAAACCTATGGACTGTCATAAATCTTGAAATATAGGGGTCGTGTAAATCAGGGGACGATGACCAATAGTCTCTATAACTGGGGGATTTTTTAATTCCCATTACTAAATTTAGTGCAATGAATTTTTTAATTTCCTGAACGGTTGTGGGTTGGTGATTTTTCCCGACTTGTTGTGCGTATAGATTGGTCTGGAAGCAGATATTTTCAATCAAACTAGGAGTCCAAAATTTCAGAAAAATTTCCAAAGGTGTGGGATTTTCCATCGTAAGAAAGTCATTATGTAGTCCTGTTTCTTCACGGAATTCACCAGGGAGGGCGGTATTGAACGTACGGCTCCATTTAGGCACGACTATAATCGCAGGTATGACAGGTGTAGATGCAGTTGTGCCTGGAACAGCAGCGGTGGATGACAAAACGGACATTGAGATATTAGGACTATACTGGGCAGATGGAGAAGACGATACTGGTCGGTTACGCGTACGCGAAAGATGAACATCAAAAGTAGATGGTGATTGTGAACCAGAAGGGCTGGATGTGCCTGCTATAGGGTGATCGAGTGTGGTAGATGAAGAAGACGCCGGGATTTGATTCCTCACACAAGATAGAGGCAGTTCATCATCATCATCGTCCGAAGAGGTGCTAACTGTGACATTTGCTAGATGCTCCTCCTGTAGATCCTCTTCCTCATTGTCTGAGCACCCATAACAACTGTCATCATCAGAAGGTATCTCTTCTAAAAGTATTCCTGCGATTTCTTCTTGGCGAAGACCTTTCTTCGGCATGGTGTATCTGTAAAATTATAAAATCAGAATAACCATGTTGTAAGACTAAAAAAATTACCTCAAGTACGGTGGTCGAAAAGCAAAACCACCAAAAAATTTCGATTTTACAAAAAAATACTATGTTTATAGACATTTCTTATTGATAATTCAACAAATGAAATACAAAGGCACTAGAATTCATAAGAAATGGACAAAAATTCGAAATACATACCGTTATATTTCACTTTAAAGTCGGAGATCACAAAAAACCACAATTCGCTGGCAATTGTCAAACACATAACCAAACCGTGCAAAGCCACCTATTATCGCTATTGGAAACTAAATAGTAGAGAATCTATGTCTCACATGGCATTTAAAAAACTTGTCAATAGATGGCCGTTTTAGCATAATTATTTATTTTCAAGGTGGCCGAATTTTGAAACCACAGTACTTCAAAGAGTTAACTGTATGTCTTTACATTTTGCTTTAAAAAAAATATATTGTCTTATTTGTATACCGACCGTCTGTTGATGGCTTTCAAACCAGCCGAGCTATTCCATATTTTTGTGGGATCGTTATTACATAACGGACGTGATCTCCTGTCAGATTTGTGTGATTTTTATGGCTGGTATTTGCTTTTTCTATGTGTAACCGACGTGTTACATACCCTCAAATGTTCTTTCAACAAAAAACATCGTTGGCGGTATCCTCTACAGTTTAGTGGTCATTTTGGAAATTTCTCTTGAAATCTAAAAATTCCGCTTGGCCTCTAAACTCGTTAGTACCGTACCGCCAGCGATCTTTTGCGTTGAAAATATTTATGTTCGTTTTTATTATTCCAAATGTAATATTATGTTCATAAAATACTTTCCCTTTACTATGTACACAATGTCCCGGTGCAACAAATAAACGCTACTATGCTCAGGTTGCCGCCGGGGACATTTTTCAATTTATAATTTCACACGTATTTTTTATGTTTGTTATTTTTTGTTCATTTTGTTAAATATTTTAACTTACGATCCTTGTAGGATAATGAAACTAACAGATTTCATTCCAGAGTCCTACCGGCATCGAGGGAAAGAGAGCCTGAGTCTCTAACCCTTAAACTGTATAAACTAGGGCAAAAATAGCCCTCAAAAAACACTTAGAAATTTTTTTTTGAGGGTTTGAAAAAAACATTTGGTTTGAGGACTAAAACCCCTCCACTTTTCTTAATGAATACTGCCCGAACGCTGTCGGGTACAAGTACCCCTTATATATGATACAAATTTCTAAATAAATCAGTGTTTTACTTGTTCAAATTCTACTCTACAAAGTGTTTTTTATTACTTCCTACCTCTGGAAGTCCTGCCTCCTGCTGAAGTTCTGCCTGGACGAGTACCTGGTGCCTGCCGCCATAGCCGGCCCTAACTCTGGATACTCCCAAGGCAACCAGGCCCAGGCAGAAACTAGGCGCATCCAGGGCCACGACCCACTGGATGTAGGGAGGCCAGCATTAAAACTACTACTACAAGCATCATAAGCACAGACAAAGGGAAGGCGTGCACAGCCACCGGTGCCCCTTTATTTACATTCTTGTAAGGACGACGACACGTCCGTTACACTATGCATAATGTACATTAAATGAACAAAATAATCATGCATACATGGAAGAATTCGTGTTTAAATCGATTTAAACTGAAAAATGTGAAAGTAAATATGTAAAAATTACACAAATCTGATAGGAGATAACGTCCGTTATCCAATAACGATCCCACAAAAGATACGGAATCGCTCGGCAGGCAATTTTAACGATTTTCGGAGGGTCCTAATTCCTATAAGAAGTAACTCCTTAGCTTCTGTGTTCGAGAGGTAAGGCTCTTGAATTGCAATCCGAAGGTCATGGGAGCAAATCCCGTCATGGGCAAATAATTTTTTTTTATAATAAGTTGCATTATTTCACAATTAATTTATTTAAAATAATATGTAGTATATTTGCGGCACGTTCCAGAGTTGAAGATACTCTCTACAGAATTGAAGCGCTGCTTTAAATGGCTTTTTAGCATGTACCACATGGTAGTCAGGGACTTCCCCACCTACCTCTTCCCCATCTCCATTCCCTCCCCATTACCTTCAGCCCCACAAAATACCCCACGGCATTTAACGAGACTTACCTACTAATGGAAGATTTTTTTCTAGGCAAGATGGCGGCAAATCACACAGGATTATTAGCACTGATGCTGATGTGTCTCCTGGAATGGAGTTGGGCGTATCACATCCTGGTAGTGTTCCCAACACCAGCCAGGAGTCACCATAACCTCGGCAAGGCGGTGGCAGACCTTCTGCAGCAGAGAGGGCATGAGGTATAATTAGAGATACTGATTCATTGCTTTAATTTTTAGAAATGTAGCATTAATTATTGAAAAAATAGCTTTTATAGCTTTAATTTTGCGTTGTCATAGCGTTTATAGCTAAATAGGATAGCGTCAAGGAATGGGAGTCGAAAAGAGGGGAAAAACAATTAAATTAGCAAAATCACTTGAAACATTTTTATTGTATTATTGATTGAAACTCAACATGGCACATGTTTCTACAGTAGAGTGTGTCATGTTCATTCGACGATCTGTCGAAACAAAATTATAGCGACTAAAAAATCTTTCCGTGTCAACACTATTCACAGGGGCCCACAGTCATCAGAGCTGCCTCAGCAATTTCTCTGTGAACAATTTTTACAGCTAAGAGTATTTTTTTTTTTTTTTTTTTTTTTTTTTTTTTTTTTTTTTTTTTTTTTTTTTTTTTTAGGAGAAAATACAGATACAGATGTCAATTAACAATAATATACAAAACAATAACTAGAGAACTCACCTGCACCCAAACTATTTCTCACGAATTAACATTAACAGCTGATAAAATAAAAAAAATATACAAATATTTTTACTTATAAATATGGAAAAGAAGTATGTAAATATGAGAAAATTATTTTACAATTAGAGAGATGAAAAAAGTGCGCAATAACCCTATAAAAGTTTACAAATTATCTTTGGAAAAATTTTGATGGTAAGTTCAAAAACATATATATTGATAAAAAATAATATTATACAGAAATTAAAAAAAAAGAGAATTAGTTAAAATTATAAGCCAAGTAATGTCTAAGTTATTATACTTTGTAGGAAAACAGCCTTCAATTTTCTACTAAAAGTACTGCGTGTGTCGTAAAATAAGTCGGAATCCTTGAGGTTTTGATTTCGATTAAACAATTCGCACATTCTTCTGATTGGATCCCTGACACCAGCATTTGTACGCGTCCGGCTAATGTGGAATAAGTCGTTAAGCCTTGTTACTCTGGGTGGTATTTTGAAGTTTATTAGTTTCAGTAGGTCAGGACAGTCAATAACGTTGTTGCAGATTTTATATAGAGTCATGAGGTCAAGGTATGTTCGCCGGTTAGATAGAGTAGAGACGTTATAATTTGAGAGCATATTTATGTACCCCCGTTTAGGTGCGCTCATTCTGTAATTGAGGCATTGCAAAAATTTCTTTTGAATACTTTCAATATTGTCTTTATAGATACCGTAAAGTGGAGTCCATATGGAGGAGCAGTATTCAAGTTGAGAACGGACCAGCGTGTAGTAAAGAAGAAGATAGGTTTCAGGTTTTCGAAATTCGCGGCTGTTTCTGATGACAAATCCTAGCATGCAGTAAGCTTTATTCACAATATTCTCAATGTGCGCATCGAAATGTAGTTTGGAATCAAAAAGTACGCCTAGATCTCTTATACAGTAAACGCGCTCGAGTAAATAGTTACCAATACAATAATTGTGTATGATAGCGTTGTGATTTTTAGTAAAGCTTATTTGTTTACATTTGTTGTAACTTAGGTAAATTTTGTTTTCATTGCAAAATGCTTCGAACCTTACTAAATCGCTTTGGATGAGCAGACAATCGTTTAAATTTCTCACAATGGCAAATATTTTTATGTCATCAGCGTACAAAAGAAATAAACAATGCATGAAACATTTAGTAACGGTGTTAATAAAAAGTATAAATAATAGCGGACCCAGGATTGACCCCTGTGGCACGCCAGAAGTAACTGGTTCCCACTTAGAAGTATGTCCTCGTAATGATACAGCTTGCTGTCTTTTTGTTAAATACGAGACAAACCAACGTAATAAGTTACCCCTAATTCCGTTGTATATAATTTTTTGAATAAGAATAAGATGGTCAACCTTGTCAAAAGCTTTTTT
Organism: Limnephilus lunatus; assembly: GCA_917563855.2. NCBI lineage: Eukaryota > Metazoa > Arthropoda > Insecta > Trichoptera > Limnephilidae > Limnephilus > Limnephilus lunatus. The sequence continues at coordinate 22,279,329 of OU830595.1, read as the reverse complement.
GAAGTCGCAATATATTGCATCTACCTGGTGGCCTCGATCCATGCTATTGAATAAAAAATTTGCATAAATGAGTAAATTACTCATGGTAGATTTGCCTTTTACAAACCCGTGTTGTTGCTCTGTAATTTTGGCGGCAAGCTGGGGATATATATTATCATGGACAAGTCTTTCCAAAAGTTTAGGGATCGCCGAGAGAATGGATATTGGTCTATAGTTTTCCACTCTGTGACGTGAGTCACCCTTGTGGACCGGTATAATATAGGCCAACTTCCACCTATCAGGGAAAACCCCGTCACTCAGGCATTTATTAAATATTATGGTGAGCGGCACACACAATGACGATGCAGTAGATCTAAGAAAAAAACGCCGGTATTCCATCGTGACCCGCACCCTTGTTAATATCTAGTGATTTTAAACTCGATTGCACTTCTTTTTCCGTTAGTTCAACGGTGTGAATGTGCGCAAGTCCAGAGTCCTGAACTGCTTCAAGTTGGTCGATGTTAATTGTGTCATTGATAGAGGAGGGTTCGAATGTTGACTTGAAGAATTCAGAGAACATATTACAAATTTCCTGGGCATCGTTAGATTTGCGTCCTTCGAAGGACATAGCAGCAGGGTATCCATCAGATGATTTTAATGAAGATATGTATGACCAAAAACTTTTGATATTATTTTGCAATGAACTTTCGATGTTGTCAAAAAATAACTTTCGGGATTCACTGGTCAATTTTTTGTATCTAGCACGTAAGAAGGAAAATTCACGATAGTCAGAAAGACCTTTATATGTCTTCCATTTGAGCCAGACTTTATCTTTTTTCCGTGATAGCCTAATAAGTTCGGGAGTAAACCATATGGGAAAATTGTCATTTCGTCGTGCCAATACTGGAATAAACTTATCAATTATATTATTTATTTTTAAATAGAATCGATCAACTGCTTCTTCGGCTGATAAACTTGCGGTTTCGGATAACCAATCAATACAATTAATGTCATTATTAATCTGAGCATAATCGGCTTTCCTGAAATTGCGCCTACGCTCTTTTTTGTTTTTGATTTTTGGTTGAATTACGGAGGATATATCAAATTCAAGGGCTGGGTGGTGTCTGTCCTCTGAAAGCAGAGGGTCATTGCTACGTGTAACATTTGTTTCGTGACTGTAGAACATGAGGTCTAAGTATTTATCATTATGGTTAGGTATACAATTATATTGGAACAAGTTCATCAATGACATTGTTTGAAGTAAAGTTTGCGATGCAGCCGTGTTTGAGGAGGCGAGACCTTGACTGCAGCCTTCGGAAAATGACCAAGTAAGAGTAGGTAGATTCATATCTCCCAGTACACAAAACATATTATTTGGTTCAGATGAGAATACAGATTCCAGGTTTTTGGAGAAAATATCATAAAACGTTGGTGGCGAGACAGGAGGTATGTATACTGCACATATGATGAGATTGGAAGACTTTACCGGAATAGATACGAAGATTTGTTCGATTTGACTGTTTTCCAAGTCATCGAGCCGGGAAGCTGCGAGCTCTTTACGTACTGCTACCAGTACACCGCCTCCGTCCATCTTACCAGTATGTGTACGGTCCCTATCTCGTCGGAACACCGTGTATCGCGAATCTATGAATTCAGCCGTATTTACACTTGCTACAAGCCACGTTTCAACTAGAACTATAACGTCGTAGTTATTCGATAATATATTAATTAGTAGTCCCTGAGTTTTGGTCCTAATACCACCACAGTTCTGGTAATAAACGGATATAGATGATGAGATCATTTCACTGGAGTAAGAGTGTCTTTTGACATATACCATAATCGCGGGAGTGATACATTATGAAGGACATACGAGGCTTCGAAATTACATATAAACATAGATTACTTATTAGATGAATAAGTGTAAAACATGTTAACGTTTTAGAACGTGAATGAATATGTATGAAACATGAAATTTGTATAAAATTATCGGGACATTGCGCAGTAAACAAAAATATAAAGTAGATTTGAAAGAAACAAATTATAGAGTAGGGAATACTGGTAGAAAGCGGGCATCGAAGACAGAAATAAAATGTTTGTAGTAGGAGTCACATGTTTTGCTGATCATGTGTGATGATTTTATGAAGGTCTTCCTCACAACGAATGGTGACTACCCTCGAGAGATCGTTCCTCTTTGCCAGAATACTGCCATTTCGCACCCAAATATATTTATAGCCGTTGGCTTTTCCGGCGGCTCGTGTTTTCGCAAAGAGGATTTTATTTTTTAATGTTAGGTGCTCATTTATGTAAAAATTGGTGGCGGGAGCACTAAGTCCTAATTGTTCCGTGGTGAGACCGCGGCGAGTCCTTGCCGCAGCGATGACATCATCACGGAGACGCTTTGTGGCGAGCTGGATGACTATGTTGCGTGGACGGTTGGAGGGCGACGAGTGACCGCGAGCGACGCGGTGGGCTGACACCACACAGCTACTTGTAAGCGGGACGTTAATATTGGATCCTATTTTCTCAACTAAATTGATTAAATTTTCACCCTTTGCTTCGGGAATACCATGGATGTCAATGTTACACATCCTACTGCGCTGCTCCATCTCATCTTGTGCATCTCGGAGTGACTGGACTTCTTTCCGGAGGTTGGAATTTTCTTCTTGGAGAACACTCACACATCCAAGAATTTTCGTATATTGGTCCTTCCACTCATTTGACAGCGCATCTAATTTTTGCTGAACAGCATCAATTGCTTGCTGGTTTTCAGTCCGCATGGTTTCGAGTTTGGACTCGAAGAAATTGATGAGTGAGTCGGTGTCAATATTTATTATCGACTGATGCGCTGACGGTGAATCCATGGGACCAGATGTGGTTGTTAGAGGTGTGGATGGCGCTTTCTTTGTACTGCAAACCTTGCGCGATTTAGACATTATTATTTGTTAATTTGTAGGTAGGTTTCAGAAATACCCCCTAAATTAAAAACGATTATAACTTTACTTGTTTGTCTATGACTTTAAAACACTTTTGAACAAATTCGAAGATTTTGAAAATTCAAATATTCAAAACATAAATTGTCTATGGCTTACAATGACAGTGAATTCTCGTAATTTTTCAGGGCAAGATGTAGAGTTCTTTTTAACTGCCACTATGAAATACACTGTTATTATGCTATATGTTTCACTGGTTTACGTGTTTCAACTGTTTTTACTCTATTAACTTGCTAAAATGTCACTACTTTGCCAATTTAATATGGGTCTGTCAGAATCAGCTGTTGATTTCAGTTGTACATAGAAAAAGCCTGAAGCCTGAGTAGCTGAATTATGTCTACAGTGACTCCATCCCTCACTTGCTCTACAACTGTCTTTGAAAATAGCTGTTACCTTCCAGAAATTTCCTGTCATTGATAGATTTGAATGTTGGTGCAAGCCTACTTTTACTTGCTAAAAGAATAGCGTCTGATCGCTGAACATTCTGACCTACAATTGCAAGATTGAACATTTTACCTGCGTACTCAAGAAATAAATTAGTGCTGTTGTCTTGATGGTTCAGCATATGAGTCGCCAGTTTCACAGAACTTATTTGAGTTTTTATTTACTCCTGCACAGCCTAAGGTTTTTTTAATTTGTATTTTTGCTCGCATTACTGAAAAGTTCGCATATTGTTGAGTTTTGTCGTAAAAATCGCTGCTATTTCGCGTTTTAACGTATTTATCGCTAAAAACACCATTTATCACTTTAATTTTCGAAAATAACGTTAATGCTATGAATCAGTGTCTCTAGGTATAATCATTATAACTAGTGGATAAAAAACCACTCCCGCGGATTTTATGCTGCTAGGCCCTTCAAGCAGCTTTTTGATGAACTTTGCCCAACTTAGAAAAGTTCCTTGATAGTAGGTAGCATTTTGCCCTTTTGTATGGACAACAAGTTTGATAATTTTCCACGTTGGAGAAATGAAAAATTATCATAGACATATGAATATTAATAGACCTGCCCTATTTCCCCCTCCCCATACCGGTTCCATTGAAACCGTCTGAGATCGAGTATGGCTTCGCGTGAATCCAAAAGATGTGACGTCATCATTCTTCTGCGAGCCAGCGTCGAGCACTCATCGGTGCATTTTACGAAATAGCACGCAAAAATAGTGGCTTGTGTTTTGAAAACGTGTAAAAATAGAAGTGAAAAAGAGAATTCACCCAATTGTCGTATTACATTCCACAGGCAAGTATTATTTTACTTTATTTTAGGCTTATTCATATCACATAATATGATCATTTTTGTAACATATACTATCACTCGGGATACATGGAGTGTGCGCGTCGCTGTTTACTGGGGTAAGTAAATTATGAAACATTTGTAAAAGTGTCTTAACTAAATACGGCAACAAAATATTGGACTCTGAAAATAGGCGATCTTTACTTTGCCGTATTTGGACTTTGCAAATTTGTTCATTACGCGGCGAGCAATTCGCGCTCCAATATAAAAAGTCTATTCATTCAAAAGCTGAGTTTACTTTTAAGAACTAAATGGTGATGTTATAATGTGAGATGCCTATGTACTGTTAGATTGAGTTTTGACGAATCACATATCACCAAAGTCATCTTCCCGTTCTTCGTCCCGCTGTAGCTGGTTTCTACCCCTCACTTTTCTGTTCTGGTCTATTAATATTCATATGTCTATGAGAATCGTAAAATTTTAGCTGGTAAATGGGCTGGGAAAATTTTTGTCAAAACTTAGATATATAATTTTTGTAAATTGTGTACAGATTTTATATTTAAAAAATTTTGTTTGAAAATTGCTGGGAAAATTGGTCTAAAAATAGATTGGGAAATTGTGTTAAAGTTTTTGAAACTGAGAATTAACAAGTTTTGTCACTTGCATACGGCCGATATTTCAGTATTCTTGGGAACGACGTTATGAGTCGGGTTGGGTTGTCGGGATAATTCATAACTCTGTCCATCCAGTTTATTTTGAGGATTCTTCTGTAGATCCACATCTCGAATGCCTCAAGTCGCCTTATCAGTTCTTCAGTAAGCGTCCATGCTTTAATTCCATAAAATAATACGGAAAATACATAGCATCTGACCATTCGCATTCATAATCCAAGGTTGAGATCATGACTGCAGAACACCTTTTCCATGTGGATAAAGATTGCATGAGCTTTCACAATGCGGCATTTGATTTTAACCGAAGGATCCCATCTTTCATTTAAATGCAGCCCAAGTATACAATACTTTGTACTAGAGATGCCACGAATAGTGATTTTGCCGAATACCGAATATTCGGCTAGGCTCTGGCCGAAGCAACGAATATTCGGCTAGGCTCTCGGCCGAAGCGACATATATTCAGCGGCCGAATATTCGGGGAAATTTAGTATATTTTGCGGGTGACAGGTTTCGACCTACATCATTGAAGTGTGTGCGGTAACCATGCCGTGGGCGTATTTTTTTCTCCCGGGAGCAGTGTGGTAGTGTTAAAAAAGCCCTGCTTTTTTCGGAGGCAGGTATAATTTATGAAGAAATGTGCAATCATTTGCTACCTATAAATGCTGAAAAAAATCTTTTCATTCATCATAAACTTTACACTGATACAGTGTTACTCATAATCACAAAATAAGATACAACCACGAGAGCAAGGCCGGGGTAGGTGATATTGTTACTCAACATGGCGCGCATCCGTGTTTTCTTACCCGCGTCGCTGTACGGGGAGTTGTAGTAGCTGTCAGAATTTAAACCGACCGGTCACCAGGGTTAACTCAGTACCACGGCGTTGTAACTTTCGAAATGGCGAACTTTTACGAGAATCTTGACGTTTTGAATGGAGCATTGGCAAATATTGACTGTATTCGCGGCATTCGTGTACCACGGCTACCGAAAAGGTACAAAAAAAGGTACGATCCATTTGTGGCACTTACGGAAGGAGATTTTAGGTCTAAATATAGATTTACAAAAGTTAATATGAGACGTTTGATTGATTTTGTGGGGCCGTATTTGGATGTGAACAATAAACGGGGTGGCAAAATATCTACCGATCTCCAAGTTCTTTGTGCCATACGATACTGGGGTAGAAACGAGGTGAGACAGTGTTTATAATTACCTACGTTCTTGTGAAACAAATCAACGAAATCGTTAACCAAACAGGCTTTATTGTTATTATTTTTTTATAACATTTTTTTTTGCAGATACAGAATGATTATGCCGACATACACGGATTTAGCCAACAAACAATGTCCCGTATAGCTTAAAGCAGGGGTTCCCAAACTTTTCCAAGTCGCGGCACCCTTAGAAAATTTGAATTTTCTCACGGCACCCCTGTCATATAATGTCTATCTGTGGTAGCCTCGGGACCGAGTGTCACCCCCAAGAGCACAATTCTCTGGGCGCCTCGCGGCACCCCTGACCTCTGTCCGCGGCACCCACTTTGGGAACCTCTGGCTTAAAGGGTTGCAACTGCATTTGCCCGCCTTTCTCCACAGTACATTAAAATGCCACAAAGTATTGAAGTACAACAAGAAACAGTTGCAAATTTCCAAGCAATAAAACGTTTTCCCGGAATAATAGGTGCCATCGACTATTATTAAAATAAGGAATTCGAATATGTTGACGCTTGACACTGTTCTGTTCTGTTGACGTATGAGTAAACGTGAAGTTGGCAACACGCCGCGAAATGCCAAATTTACCGCATTTTTCAGCTTTGGAACAGAGTGTTGCTACCGCAAAAAATCATAACAGCTGTCGAGTAACATTATGAAGATGAGTAAAGATTTTTACTCTGAGCGGTGTAGTGTACCCCCCTGTGTAGTTACCGCGACTCGGTAGAGTCGTGGTAGGGTTTCATTATGAGTAAGGCTGGATAGATTTTAAGTATTAAATAGGTTGATGTTGCGTTAAAATAAAAATAATTTGTGAGTAATATTGGGCTTTTTTTTTTTTCATGATTTGATATTCGGTATTCGGCCGAATAGTTAGCAATATTCGGCCAAATACCGAGTAGTTAAAAAAGTAGCCAAATAGGCCGAATACCGAATAGCAGCCGAATATTCGTGGCATCTCTACTTTGTACCTTCTTTCATTCCAGCAATATAAAGATTTTCATTCGAGTCAACTGCGTTATTTTTGTTTATGGGTATGTATTTTGTTTTAGTTGTATTCAGTTCTATCTCAGTGTTGCCATACCTTAAAAACAAAAAACCACAGTCCCTTATGGTCAGAGTACACTTACTTTCCGAACATGCCTCCTACTAACATAAGTAATCTTTATGACATAATATCTATACGTGTTTTTGTGTTTTTTGTGCATAATTTTATTTATAATCCAATATCTTTTATGATGAGGTTTTGACACTATTTGTTTCAGATAACATTTATTACAAGTTTTGCAACAAAAAATCCAAGATTTCGAGAAATTCTTACTCCAGAATTGCAAGGTTACAAAGGTGCGTTTACATGTTGCATTTTATCATAGATGATTAAAACAATATTTCGATTATTTAGATAAATTAAATATAATAATTATAAATATTCATTTTTCATCAGAATAACTTTTGTTAATTATTTTATTTAAAAATTAAATATAATCATGTTTGTAATTGCATAGAATTTTTAAGTTAATTTTAAGTTTTCTAGTGAATGACAAAAAATTTTAAAAAATTACATAGAAAATAAAACTTTTCAAAACAAAATGTCTAGAAAGTGTAACATACTTAGTTAATGCCCAAAAAATACAATCTTTCTTCAATGTTCTGTTTTTCACTGTTATTATTTTCTTATCTCTGTTCTATTTTGCCATGAAACAAACAAAAATAAATGTGTACTCGCAGACAGTTCTCTTGTGAACTTTGAAATGAGTAAGCAGTCCAACCTGCAGCTGATGAGGGAGCAGAACGGCTGGATAAGTCGGATGATCGAGGGTCTGTTCCGGAGCCAAGGAGTTGGGCAGCTCTTCAGAAACAGGACGGAGCACTTTGATCTGGTGGTCGTGGAGTTCTTTATGAATGATCTTCTACTGGGGTGAGAAAATGGCTTAATGGAAGTAGGGTCAATTTAGGCAGGTATTTTATTTATTTACTAGCTGATCCGGCCACGCTATGGCTAACGAAAAACAACGCCATCTACTGGATGGTTACCCAACCTTTTAACTCACACTGCCATCTGTTAATTTGCATACAAGCCCGCTCGTCCTCCACATTCAGACATTCTTCTTTATATATTATATATATTTCAACCAATTTACACAAAACCTTGACAAATTGTATAGCTAAACCTTCCTCATGAATCACTCTATCTATTGGTGAAAACTGCATGAAAATCTATTCTGTAGTTTTTTAGTTTATCACGAACAGACAGGCAGACGCGGCGGAGGACTTTAATTTATAATACGAGTTTGTAGAGATTTGCAAAAACAGTTTAAAAACCAATACATTGCAAAAGCGGTAAAAAAATTACGTAATAAATACATTTACATTAAAGGTACGTACATACAGTTAAAACATAAGTGATATTTCACGCTTAAAATCATTGTAGGACATGCGGGAATATCCACATTTCCTGCGAGGCTAATCAACCTAGTGAGTCGTCCCAGGGGCATCACCATTGGTAAGTTAGTTCTGCACCTAGGAAGAATCAAAAGCCTGTGTTGGCGACCTCGCGTGAAATTATCCGGGATATAGAATCCTATTTCAGCCAGAATATCTGGTACCGATATAAAAACATTTTGTTTGGGTTTGGCATTTTTATGTACTAGATTTTCAATAAAGACACAATCGATTCTTCACTGGTTTTAACAAACTGATTTATTTAATTATAAGCACATTTGGCAACAAAACTTTTTCCCAACCCGGCAAGCACTCAAAAAAGGTCTTCAGACCATAACTTAGTTGTTTTCTAGCTGTTTTTCAAGAGAGAAGAGACCTTTATTTTGTTGGAATATTTATGATACCCTGTGCGGCAACACTGTCAGTTCCGTTTCCGTATTCTTTTGTTTTTTCTCTTCTGTTTGAAATTGTGTAACTAGAGCATTGTTTACCTGACAATAAAATACATCTGTACCTTGCAATTGAGTATATTTAATTACAAACCAACAGGTTATGGGCCACATCATGCTTAAAGGCACTCTGTTGTGATCAATGACTTTTAAGTGTAAAATTGTGAATATTGTGATTAACGTTTGTATAGAACAATGTCGTTCCAACTCCCTATTGAAAAGCTGAAGGGCCGTGAGAACTACGACATCTGGAAGTTCGCTGCTCAAGCGTATTTAGAAGACCAGGAATTATGGGAATGTGTTGAAGGTACAGAAACAGATCAGAAAAAGGATAAAAAATGTCGTTCCAAGATTGTTTTATTGATTGAACCCGTTAACTATGTGCATGTACAGTCTGCTACAACCGCGAAAGAAGCCTGGGACAATCTTGCTGCTGCTTACGACGATAAAGGTCTTACAAGGCGCGTCGGGCTACTAAGAACCCTTATTACAACAAAGTTAGAAAACTGTAAATCTGTTGAAGATTACGTCGATAAAATTATTACCACCGCCCTTAAATTGACCTATATTGGTTTGAAAGTTGATAATGAATGGATAGGTACCATTCTTCTTGCGGGGCTTCCAGAAAAATACACCCCCATGATTATGGGCATAGAGAGCTCTGGAATAAAAGTGACTGGGGATGCTATAAAAACCAAATTGCTACAAGATGTTTCACATAATAATTCAACATTAGAAAATCCCAATGACATTGCTATGTACGGATCAGGCTCGCCCAGATGGGGAAAATACAGTGTTTCTGGAGGTAGTAGCAATTCAAGAGGGGTGGCAGAAAACAGTTCATACAGAAAAAGATCAGAGGAAATAATTACTTCCAACCCTGCAGATAATAAAACGGGACCGCGCTGTTACCGATGCAACAGAAATGGTCATATAGCCCGAAACTGTGAGGTGATATTTGATAAAAAGAACTGTGAAAATAAACAAAGTTCAATGTACACTGCTTTTTCTATGACTTCTAAATCAGCTGAAGAATGGTTTCTCGACTCAGGGGCTTCTGCACATTTAACAATGGCTGATAATAATTTATTCAATAAAATCAAAAAATCTTCCCAGTTAGATATCACTACTGCCAATGGTGATAAAATGATCAGCGATACAGTTGGAAACCTACAATTAATTACATCTTGTGGAGAATTAATAAACGTAAGTGATGTGTTTTATGTTCCACAAATGAAAATCAATTTGCTATCTGTAAGTAAAATTGTTAGCAAAGGAAATTCTGTAATTTTTAATTCAAATGGAGCAAAAATTTTAAATAATAAGAATGAAATTATTGGAACAGCATCACTAGTGAACAATTTATTTAAATTGGATGTGCAAAGCAATGTTGGCTTCGCTGTTCACACAAATGATAATGATAGCATTCTTTGGCACAGAAGGATGGCCCACCTAAATTATGATAGTTTAAATAAATTGAAAAATGGATTAGTTCACGGAATTCAGTTTTCCTCGTGTAACCCACCAGATGTATGTGAAGTTTGTGTGAAAGGGAAGGGCCACAGGTTGCCTTTCCAATCGAGCAACTCTAGAGCTGCAAGACTACTTGAAGTGATCCACTCAGATCTTGTAGGACCAATGCAGACAAATTCATTATCTGGCTCTAGATATATTCTCACCTTTTTGGATGATTTCAGTAGAAAATCCTTTGTTTATTTCCTTGTCACAAAAGATCAGGTGGCACAGTGTTTTGAAACATTTAAAAATCATGTTGAAAAGCAAAATGGAAAGAGAATCAAGGCTCTTCGTACTGATAATGGAGGTGAATTTTGCAACAAACGATTAGACAAAATCCTGCATGATTGTGGTATTGAACACCAAACCACGGTTCCATATACACCAGAACAGAATGGTCGGGCGGAAAGACTGAATAGATCAATCCTGGAGCGTGCCAGGTGTCTTTTGATTGAATCTAACCTTCCAAATATTTTTTGGGCTGAAGCAGTCTTCACTACAGTCTACTTGATGAATCGTTCTCCCAGCAAAAATGTGGATAAAACTCCCGAGGAAATGTGGTCAGGAAGAAAACCTACTGTGAAGCATGTAAAGGTATTTGGCTGCAAAGCCTATGCACACATTCCGGATGCACACCGAAAAAAGTTGGACCCTAAATCAAAGCCATGCATTATGATGGGATATTGTGCTCTGTCCAAGGCTTATCGTTTGTATGACCCTAACAATAATTGTATTTTTGCATCAAGGGATGTCATTTTCTCTGAGAATGAGGAAGGAGTTTCACTGCTCACAAGGAAACAGGATAATTCAAGAGCATCGTTCTTTCCTGCAGCGGAGGATGAATGTTCATCAATAAATGAAGATATTGTATCTAAGGACTCGCCCAAAAATGTTGGCTCAATGGATTCAGAGGACATTGCAGATAAACGGGATACTGAAGACTTCCTAAATCGGCAAGCTGCAGACTTACAGTCTGATCTAAGAAGGCAGGACAGGGTTAGGAATCTTCCAAAAAAATATGATGATTTTGTAGTTTATACTAGTGTTAGTGATGAACCCTCAGATCCCTTGACCATTGAGGAGGCAATGGAGCGATCAGATAAACAACTTTGGATTGAAGCAATGGACCATGAAATGGAATCACAAATGGTTAACAACACATGGGAACTGGTCGATCTTCCATCTGACAGAAAACCTTTAAACAGCAAATGGGTTTTTCGCACAAAGAGAGATGCAAATGGGGATATAGTCCAGCGTAAGGCTCGTCTGGTAGTGAAAGGTTGTGCTCAAAGAAAGGGTTTGGATTTCGAAGAAACCTTCTCACCTGTAGTCCGATACAGCTCCATTCGATACTTAATGGCATTAGCGGCCGAACTTGATTTGGACATAGATCAGATGGAAGCTGTTTCAGCATTTCTCCAGGGCGATCTTCAGGAGGAAATCTACATGTATCAACCAACAGGATACCAAAAGTCTGATAAAGTTTGTCGCCTAAGGAAAAGCCTATATGGATTAAAACAAGCAAGCCGTGTTTGGAACATAAAATTGGATGCATGCCTGAAGAATATTGGGTTTCAACAGTCAAGATATGATCCATGTGTGTATGTGAAAAATGAAAATGCGACTGTGTTGATCATTGCTGTTTGGGTGGATGATCTACTTATTTTTTCTAGTGACAAATCACAAAAATATGCTGTGAAAAATCAGCTCAAAGAAAATTTCAAAATGACTGATATCGGTGAAGCCAAATATGTTTTGGGATTCCAATTGACTTGAGACAGGCAAAACAAGAAGCTGTGGATAAGTCAACAAAGCTATATCGAACAAGTTCTGAAGCGCTTTAATATGGATGGATGCAACCCTGTGGACACACCACTAAGTCCTAATGAAAAACTCTCAAAACAGCAATCACCAAAAGATGAGAACACTTCAGCCATAATGAAAAATATTCCGTACCAAGAGGTAGTCGGTAGTTTATTATTTGCCTCTCAAGTTACCCGACCTGACATTTCATTTGCGGTTAGTTATGTGAGTCGTTTCAATAACAATCCAGGTCAACCGCACTGGGCTGCAGTCAAACGAATCATGCGTTACTTAAAGGGTACTGCAGATTGGAAACTGGAGTTTGATGGATGCACACCGTCTTCAATTGTTGGTTTCTGTGATGCTGATTGGGCCAGTGATTGTGACGAAAGGCGATCTGTGACAGGCTACATTTTTACTAAATGTAAAGGAGCTGTTTCTTGGGGGACAAAAAAACAACCAACTGTGGCGCTGTCGACAACCGAAGCAGAATACATGTCCATGTCTGCTGCGACACAGGAGGCGTTGTGGTTAAGAGGTCTGGCTCAGGAAATCGACAGTGCAGTATATGACACTCCTACAGTTATCTACGTGGACAACCAGGGAGCGGCAAATCTAGCCGTGAATGGGTGTTACCAAACCAGAACCAAACATATAGATGTGCGACATCACTTCCTTCGTGAGAAGATCCAGTGCCAACTACAGTAAAACCCCTATTTTACGTTTTTTAAGGGACCGAAAAAAAAAAACCTAAACGGAGGGAAAATGTTAATGGGGGGTATTGAAGAAAAGAACATTTTAAATTTTGTTTTTTATTTATTCAATCATGTATATTGGTGAATTGAAGAAAAGAACCCTTTAAATTTTAATTTTTATTAATATAATCATGTATATGGAGAGAAAAATGTTATTCCAACAAAAGAAGAAGCAATAAAGTACATTGAGGGTCTTAAAATCTATTTTTCCAGCATTGTTTGCTTTCAAGACGAAACTTTTAAATGTGTATACACGATTGAAAAAGAATTAGAACAGAAAAAAATGGGTAAATTTTTGAGATCGCTGGCAATGGTTAATATGCACTTTTTTTTTAAAAAGTCTTTTGATTCACCTTAATTACATTAAAAGACAACTATTTGCATTGGGGGAAGTGGAAAATATTTCATTCTACATGATTTGTGATACAAAAGAAAGTGCCCCTTTATAACGCCTACTCGCGTCAAGGCAAGAAAAACATCCCAGTTTTCAAGTAGTTTAGCGGCTACGCTAGGTTTGTGTAACATGGTTTGTGATTCAAAAGAAAATGCCCCTTTATAACGCCTACTCGCGTCAAGGCAAGAAAAAATTTAGAATGAAATATTTTCCACTTCCCCCAATGCAAATAGTTGCCTTTTAATGTAATTAAGGTAAATCAAAAGATTTTTTCAAAAAAAAGTGCATATTAACCGTTGCCAGCGATTTCCAAAAATTACCAAAAAATGTAACAAACTAATCTATGTGATTTTTTTAATAAAAAATAAAATGTTCTTTTCTTCAATACATGAAAAAATAGGGGGTATAGATATTCTAAGTAAATTCGTCAAAATACGATATATTTCCGCATAAATCGAAATTTCGCGGCCGACTCTCTAAATTTAGATACCTCTTTGAAATAAATTTGTAAAAATTCCGCATAATGTCCGCGTAAATTAAATTTTCGCGGCTGATTTGTAAAAATATGATAAATTTTCTCGTAAATCGAATTTTTGCAGCCGATTTCCGCCGCAGCCGGCCATTAAATTCATATGTACGAAGTAAATTTGTAAAAATACGACATTCTAGTGTAAACCGATTCAATTTAAAACTAACCAACTTGTTTTATCAACTTTTTCGAGAATGTTCCTTTTCTCGCACTGAACTGACAGTTTTTCTTTGTTGAGACATTACGAACATAATTAACTTAACAAAAACAAAACAAGAAACGTAAAAAATGTGTTGTCGGAAAAAAGCGTCTCAAATCACAAATCGAGTCAAAACCAAATGACAGATGCGTAAATAAACAAACTGACAGATGCTGTAGCATTTTAAACATGGCTAAAGTTGAAAGATGTCGGCCAATCGCCGCGTTGCAAGCAGTACGCCGACCAATAACGGCCGGCTAAAAATGGAAAGATGTCGGCCAATCACCACGTTTCGCGCAGTTTGCCGACCAATCACTGCTTGGCCGTGTCAAGCGCGCGTAACTCACATATTTTGAATATTTTCGACGTAAATTGCGGGAAAAAAACGTAAAAAGGGGGTATAAATGTACTAAAATATATAGGGACCGAAATAATTGCACGTAATTGGCGGGAAAACGTTAAATCTGGGGACGTAAAATTCGGGTTTCACTGTAATTGACTTTAAATACATACCTACCACAAAAATGGTTGCCGACTCTCTCACCAAAGCTTTGGATAGAGAGAAACTGATGAGATGCATTTGCAATCAGGGTATCATCAAATAGGGAGGGTGTTGGAATATTTATGATACCCTGTGCGGCAACACTGTCAGTTCCGTTTCCGTATTCTTTTGTTTTTTCTCTTCTGTTTGAAATTGTGTAACTAGAGCATTGTTTACCTGACAATAAAATACATCTGTACCTTGCAATTGAGTATATTTAATTACAAACCAACATATTTAACAGAACACAGTATTTATAACATAAAAGAACTAACACAAACAAAAAACACTTATATGACTATTGTAATGTATTAATTAGGGTAAATACTTATTTGGTACCTATTCACAAATGGACAAACTATTGTAATTTAAATCTTAATTCTTAGAACATCAGGGAACCATTGTAAAACAGATGAATGGGAGTGTCAATAAAAAGACAAGTGCTTTGTAATACTATGGTGTAATTATTTTACCAAAATGAAGATATTACAACTATGATACACAGAAATCTGCTTTATCAACTACAATTAGCTTCGAAATTATACCGTCCAATGCAGGTAGGGATCTGCCCTAATAACTAGCTTCGAAGCGTTACGCTAGAGGTCAGTAACCTTCACTTTTTTAAACACATTTAGAAGCTTATAAGCCATCAGCCGTAATGCAACATCTCTTCTGGAACTAAGGCTGCAGATACCCAGCATTTCCGAGATAAATGCTGTTGGAAACAGCCATAGGTAAAAACCCAACTCTTTCATATTACAGAGGTATCATAAAAATTCCTTTTTGTATTTTCTCGACCATTAGTACATAGACGATGTCCTCTGGCTCCCATATCTGAGATCCATTCTTGAGAATGCTACGCACTAAGCTAAAGTAAAGCAGCCTTATAACTGTAAAATTTGTCAATTCCTTTGAATTATGTATGACAAAACCCAACATCTTTGTGGCTGATTTACAGATCTTTTCAGGTTAGGTGTGAAGTATGATTGTCCCGTGGTGGCGGTGAGTCCCTTGCCGCTGGGCAGCTGGCTAGCCGCTCTCACCGGCAGCCCCCAGCGCTGGGGCTCCAGCCCCAACATCCTCCTTCCGCACACTGCGCGCATGAGCTTCGCGCAGAGGACCCAAAACCTGCTTGCCAACATCTATCAGGGACTGGTGGGTTTGTGAGTAACATTATTATAATCGATAAATAAATTACATTCAGATAACTCCATTAATGGAGGACTTAATGCAGTTGGCGCTAATAAAAAACTGTTAAAAGAAGCAAAGCTAGCAGTCCACAATGGAGTCCTGATATCTACCCTGATGTATGGCAGTGAGGCATGGAACTGGCAAAGAAAGGATGAAAGCAGACTGAATGCTGTTGAAATCAGATCCCTGAGGCGTATGTGCAATAAAACCATGTATGATTGTGTGAGAAATGTGGAGATCCGCAAAGAATGCAAGGCTGATGTAAGCGTAATGAGGAAGATTAAGAAAGAGACGCTCAGATTGTTTGTGCATATAGAGCGAATGAATGAAGAAAGTAGTGTAAAAAGAATATATGACGCAAATGTGAATGTTAGAAGAAGTCGGGGACGCCCGAGGAAGACATGGCACGATCAAGTGAATCAGATACTTGAGACGGGCCATGATGTTAAGAGTCAGAATAATAGAAGAGAATGTGAATGAGGCAAAGAATGTGTGCCAAGACCGAGTTGTTTGGTGGTCCGTCCTCTCTGCCTACCCCAGCGGTGGAACGGCGTGATGGTTAGTTAGTTAGTTAAATTACATTTTTTACAGATCTCTTCATTTTTAACATGGTCAATTGTTTTATCTAGAGATGTAACAGATATCTGGCGACAATTCGGTATTCGGCCACTTTTTTTACTATCCTACCGAATGCCGGATAGTAACAAAGTGGAACCTAACCTAACATAATGAGCGCTTTTATTATTACCGTGACGATACACTTTTACGGTACCGTGACAACAAAAAGAGGCATGGTCGGACGGCGTGGTCTAGCGGTAAGGCTTTTGACTCGGAAGGTCGCGGGATTGAATCCCGGCGTGGGAAAATAAATTTTATTTGTTTAATTAGTGTTATTTCACGATTAATTAATTTAAAATAGTATATAGTATATTTGCGGAAAGTTCCAGAGTGGAAGATACTCCCTATATCGCCCTGGTGTAAGACCACCATTCAGAATTGAAACGTTGCTTGAAATAACTTTAGCCGTGTTTGGTGACCAGATCTGAATAGCCAGGTACTTCTCTACCTTCCTCTTCTCCATCTCCTTCCCTTCCCCGCTACCTTCAGCCTTACAACATACCCAATTGGGGATGTAATAGACCCACTGGCTCCAGATGGAAGCAGCTGAGGTATTCATATAAAAAAGGCAATAAACATACATTCTGTATCGCTATAATAATGCAGCTCTTTCTTAAACATTAAATGATGGGGAGGGAAAAGATGAGACACAAAATGCGTTTGGCTGTTTCCTCTAAAGTACTACTTTCTTCCTTTGGAGAAAATAGATTAATGTGATAATGATTGTATGTTTCTTTTGGGGGGTGCAGACTAGAGATGAAACGGATAGTTGTTTGGCCGGATACCGGATAGCGGATATCCGGTGAGCTGTGAGGACGGATGGCCGGATATTCCTAAGAGAAAAACCCAATTGCAATCGAGATCGACTACTATTTGAAGACAGTTGGAATTGATCGCAGCCGCGATCCTTACACTTGGTGGTCGATTAACTCGAAACAATATCCACATTTGACAAAGTTTGCCAAAGTGTACCTTTCAGCTCCTCGCAGCAGTATTTATAGTGAGAGGCTGTTTTCCGAAACTGGCCTGGTTTACAAAAACCAGAAAAATCGTTTGTTGCCTGCAAACGCTGAAAATTTAGTCTTTATTCACCATAATTTACCACTTGTTAATTTTGAGTATTAATTCAAAACATTCTCTTTGATAAGAAGAACAAGAGGTATATTATGGTGCTTCAACAGCGCCGGATCTGCCATACGTTCAAAAACGAGCAAAAAACCTGGCGCCAACTGCGAAGGGGCACCGTGAGAAAATAAATACATATTGTATTAAAATTTAGTTATAATATTCGCTGAATCGTTTAAAAATTACCCATAGTACGAAATAATTATTACGCTCTAGCAACACTTTCCAAAGAAACAGAATGCGCACGCATCAGGTTAAAATCGACGTCTTACGAATTTATAGTCAGTTACAGAATTTTTTTACAAATTCCATACATTTAGTTTAAACGTAAGATCTATTTTTCCATATATCTTTTACGACGAATGGGTCCGATCCAAATTCAGTAACCAATCACAGCGCAGTTTTTTTGTTCCTGTGAATCAAACAAACCGACTTGGTTGTCCGTACGATTTAAGTCTCTAGGAGAAGGTAGTTAAAGACCATTTTCTTATGAAATCTTCAGTAAATTCCATTAACAAAAGCATCCCACGGTTTGCAGGATTTGCAGGTTGAACGTGTTGACAGCTATTTGAAGTTCGTTAAATGTATAATTAATATCTATTAGATTTGTTGGATGTTGGATTTGTTATTTTACGGTGTCAGTGTAAGCGTCTTTCGTAAGCCGTGGATACAATACGTCAGTGTTTAGTGTTTGTTCGCTCAATTTGGTGTTTGTTCGCTCAACACAGGGGAAATGCAAGGTACAAATTTGAGGTTATATTCTTATTAGATTTTTAAATTTATAACTAAATTTCTATTGGTTGTTAGAGGTTATAAAAGTACCGCGGATTACAATGAATAGAATAATAATTAAAAAAAAACTTTCAGGCTCGCAGAATCTAAAATGTAGAATTAAAGAGCAGAATGACATAAAAAAACTCGTTTCCATTGGGAATTTTTTTATTCCAACTTCTCCAGCACCGATAAAAAATATATGTCTGATAAATTAGTGTAAAAAAAAAAAATTAAATAAAAAAATTGGGGTGAACGAATTTTTATTCAAAATAAAAATGTAGGGGGGGGGGCGCCATCGGTACCTACTGCACAGGGCGCCAGATTTCGTAGATCCGGCAATGTCAGTATGTAATCATTTCAATAATCTCTGTGTTTTTTACGATTTTTAGTTCACTATAATGGTGATTGTGATTATTTAATCATGTTAATTTAAGTTTTCGCTACTATGCGAGGTTTTTGTAAGTTTATAGTTTAGATATTTACTATATATGTATTTATCATTAGAGTGAATATTTCAGAAGAAAATTTTAATTTTTTGGAAGGCCTTATGGCTTTTTTGTAACTTTTTCCACCTAGCCGTCATAATTATAAGACATTTTATTGATATTTACCTCACAAAGATTAGTGTATTGCCAGATACCGGATAGTTACCGGATATCCGTTTCATCTCTAATGCAGATATATGTTCTCTGTTTGTCTCATTTTCGTAGGCTGTTATTTAGTGTGTAAGGGGGTAGTGGGAGGGGTGATTTTGGGATTTTAAACATTCCAATGATAATTAAATAAAAAAATAATTTAGTTAATAAAATAATATCACCCTGTAAATCACCCTTATTAACAATGTTCCCATGTTATGTTGACTCCTCCCACCGTTCTTCCCCTCCTCCAAAATCACCCTTACCACTACCCACGCCTAATTAAATCAAATCGTTTTTGTACTTGTATAGAATTTTTAAGTTAGTTTTAAGATTACTAGTGAATGACATTTTTGTCTGGAAACCGGTAACAGGAAAATTTAAAAAAATTAAGTATAAAATAAAACTCTTCAAAACAAAAATGTTTAGAAATTATTACATACTAGCAGTTAAAAACCCACTCCACAGGTTTTTGCTGCTAGGCCCTACGGGCGGCTTATAGTTCGGCTTCGCCCGGTTTAAGTGTTTGTGACCATTTTATAAATCCAATAGGAACTAGTTCCTAAAATAGCCAGTTCTCTGGATCCACTGTGATCCAGTGACAGCTAGTCACCGTCGGTGACTCACCGAAACAAAGTAACCGAGATACGCAATGACGTTATTTGTAATTTATAAAAACTTCGTCAAGTATTGCCATCAATCTTTTCAAATCTGGAAGGATACTTAAAGTATAAAAATTCATAGCACTTATATACCTAGGGGGAAACATCCACACGCGAGCTGCTGACGGAAGTAGTGACATCTTGTGTCGAATTCTTGAATTTGAAACCGAATTATAACAGTAGCTTTGTGTGAAATTCCACATACACAGATGTTATTTGAGGTGCGGCTGTTAGGTGTGGCGTCCGACATGCACTCGTGGCTGGGTTCTGAAATTCAAACGCGCAGACGCTAACGTAATAATACTGTAAGATGTAGTTAATGCCCAAAAAAACAAAAAATAATTTAATAAGTCATTTATATATTTCAGGCTGTATATCTTGCCAGTTCAGAAGTGTCTGTACGAGGAACTGTTGCCTGAGGAAGCGGGGAAGGTGCCGTACTCCGCCCTGAGGAGTCGCATCTCCGTGGTGCTGCTGAACTCCCACCCCAGTCTGGAGGCAGCCCGCCCACTGCCGCCCAATCTGCTGGAGGTGGGGGGGTTCCATGTCGGAGCAGATGAGCCGCTGCCTGAAGTAAGACATAATAGACAAATGTCACTTACATCAAAAACCAAGATATTACATCTTCTATTATATCCATCGTCCAGTTGATAAGGCAGACATCTCCACATATGTATTATGTCGTGTTCCTCCTTCTTTAGCCAACATTTCAGACAGCGTTACACTGTCCATCATCAGGGCAGATGTCTAGTTAAGTGTGTGTTTAGATATCTGCAAGTATTACATCCCGTTAGAGCCGGTATTTCAGTATAATAATCATTATGATTTCAGGATCACTTAATTAATTATGATTTCAGGATCTTCAACAAATAATGGATTCTGCAACCCACGGCGTCATCTTCTTTAGCATGGGCAGCAATCTGAATGGCTCCTCAATGCCCCTCAGCATCAGAAAGGACATCCTGCAGACCCTGGGATCCCTGCAGCAGCTGGTGCTGTGGAAACTGGAGATGGAAATGGAGCCTGTACCGGATAATATGATAGTCAGAGAGTGGCTGCCACAACTCGCAATTCTCGGTAACTTATTTAAACTCGGCTCTTTTGGCTGTCACTATTCCACAAAAAGAAGAAGATGGAGAGACATGTAATTATGAATGAGCATGCTAATATTTAAAGTGATAAAATTTAAGCGAAAATTATGAAAATATTGATTACTAGCTGGGTTACCCGGCTTCGCTCAGGACAACATTCGAGAGTGTTATGGAATGTTGCACAATGATGTTCCCGATTCCCTATTCCTGATCATTCCATGACAACTCCGCCACTCCTTCCAGAACTTTCTACAGCTCTATGGAACCTTCTAGAACTTTCCGGAAGACTATTCTAGAAATTTCAAGAGGGCGAAGCTTTCAGCCCTTATATCTTCAAAAGCATGCCCTTTAGGTAAAAACGGATACCCTTATTCCCTAGGGGGGATAGCGATCTACCACACCATATATTGATCGAACCGGGACTCGTTTCTGAGTTTTTGCGAGCTGCACGTTTTTTTGGTCTTTCTTTTATAATATACGCCATATTCAAATAAATAAAATGTTACTCCTTACATGTCCTTTCCCGTGCGTTCCCCTCCAGCGTTCCACTTCCACCTTCCCCGCCACCGCTCTCCCGCTCCCCTGTCCCACCAACCCCCCTGGCACTTCATTTCTTGACTCCTCTCCCACCCGGCTCGTAGCTGAAACTTTTTTCTAATACTAACAATTTTAAACTCGCGATATCTTTCTAATTAAATATCCGAATTGAAAAATTCAAAAAGTTAAATAAAGGTATTGAAGCTGTCTTAAATATGAAGTAATTTATTTTGATAAGGATTAAAACCAAAACACAAATAAAGAGCCTTTTCAAGCGGCGACATTTTAATTAAATTTTTAAAATAAAATAATACTTATTGTGGCATAACCATAATAGTTAGACATATGCTGTCGCGACCTTTTTTGTAAATAATGATGTGTTCTATAAAGTCGTACTACATTATTTTATTCTATCATCAATAGTTTTCGCAGCGCACGCGATTAAAGAATATTTTAGGTAATTTTTTTACACCCTGGGTTACATTATTGAAGTTTTAGTAAGGATGCCTATTTTTTTTTAAAATATAATATAGCCTATGTCACCCAGGAATAGTGTAGCTTCCCAACAGTGAAAGAATTTTTCAAATCGGTTCAGTAGTTTCGGAGCCTATTCGATGCAAACAAACAAACAAACAAATCTTACCTCTTTATATAGTAGTAGTGTAAGTAGAAAACACGAGTCGTTTAAAATAGAGCAAAACTCGTGGGGAACATCTAAAACAACATTTTAAGAAACACTGTGAATTTTTTCATACATATAACTTCTAAAATAAGTAAAAAAAACGTGTTCATAAACATTTTCGGAGCATACTTTGCGATTTTTTTCTATCGAGGGAATTTCATATAATTTGTGTTTCGGCGTGGAACACATCTAGATATTATCTTCAAAAAAACATATATTTTTTTAAGAGCTTAAAAACTTTAAATATTTTAGGGAGATATGTAACAAATTGGTAGAAATTTGCTTCATAAAACTGAAATAATCACAGAACTTGATTAGAACATTCATAGAATGTGAAAATTAACTTAAAACATTTGATGAATTGTTAAAATTTTTTGAAGCAACTCATCCTAAATAAGTTCCAGTTTTTGGACAAACTGTGATAAGCAGAAGAGGACAACTATCACATTGTAAAGCCTGTCAGCTTATTACAATTTGATAGAAAGCTGAAACGCACCAGGAATCAATATTTAACAGGGATCTTTCAAATGTCAAAAAAACAAAATGGCGCTTATCGTTGACAAACAACTGGGTATAAATCTTTTCATTCTCTTTTCCAGCACACCCAAACACCAAACTCTTCATAACCCACGGTGGCCTCCTGAGCTATATGGAGGGGACCCATCACGGAGTGCCACTCCTGGCCATTCCAGTGTTCGGGGACCAGCACCACAACGCAGCCAGCATCGCGGAGAAAGGAGTCGGCCTGACGCTGCAGTATGACAACCTGACAGGAGAATCTCTCCGCTGGGCTGTTGAAGAGATCATCCATAACTCTGAGTAAGTTTGTACAAATGCCGATGGAAAAAATGCAAGGCTTCTGGACGAATTTTAAAAGCCGTTTTCTCAGGCTTTATGATGTGGAACCAACTGAAATTGTGGATTCCTACTAAAAATTATGGTCTGAAGAGGAACTATTCACAGAATCTGCAAAAAGTAGCATTTGTGGAAAAATCACCATTCTTCCGGGGCAAAACTAATCATTGTAATTCCTTTGTAAAAGCCGTTAATCGGCGTTAATTTAATAATAAATAAAACTTTTAGAGCGGGGATCAAAGTAGACTAAGGCCATCAGCTCATGGAGAAACTGAAAAAAACCAGTTGTCGTCGCAATCGCAATCATCCTCCTTAACAAAATTCATATTTTTCTGATCTGACACATCGCAGATTACTCGAAAACCTGACAGTTCGTGTTATGAAATGAAGCTTTTGTTTAACCAGGTAAAACGTTTCTCTACTCCGGACAAAGATGTCAGGCATAATTATAGTTTAGGATTTTTGCCATGATGTCAGGAACAGCTATATTTATTTGTCCCCTTCCAACGTACCTAAAATAATGCTTATAAATAGGATGATTTCTGTTAATTCCTTCTCTTCTGCGTTAGTTTGCCTTAAAAATATATTATCGGTCCGTTGGGGGACTTCAGGGAATTGTTGTATATTCTGTTGGGCTACAATAAAACAATTTTTTTATCTACTTTGGAGTTATTGGTGAAGCTAAGACCTAAAAACTTACACAAACCAAACTTAAACAGTTTGTGAGCCGCTGCCGCGACAGTCGCTTTTCAGTTGCATTGTTGACAGATTGCCATAGCAGTGACACGACCTGTCAAGTTTTATCATGTGTTGACATCAGAAAAATATCGATTTTGTTCAGAAGGTTGATTGAGTTTGCGTCGACAACTGATTTTTTTTTCAGTTTCTCCATGTGCTACCAGTATTAGAATGGAAGATGCTATGAGGAACTAGCGTCATTGATCCCTTCAGCACCGGTGCATAGTCGAGAAACACGCCAAACGCATACCCAACATTTGTACACGGTTGACATTTGTCACATGAGAACTGGTCGCTTTTTCGACTCGTTCTTGTGTTCAACAGCTCGGCTGTGGAATGATTTGCCGGCCTCTGTGTTTCCTCCTTCCTACAACATGGGTCTCTTCAAGACCAATGTTCATTCCTTTCTCTCCTCAAAAAGACCCCCTACACAGCATCCCAGATGACAGGCCCTGAGGGAAATTATTTTCCTCAGGGCCTCCTGTGGAGTTAATATAAATTAAAAAAAATGTGCGAAGGCCCTAAATGTTGTATAAATGAGATCTTGCTTGCTAAAATCATGTTTTTTTTTGTGTATGTTAATCCCAACTGCTCTCAATTTGGAGTAAGCGAAACTGCCTCACAATATCCCCAATTGAGGTATGTTGTGAGGCAGTGGAGAAGAGAAGGAAATGGAGGAGAGGAAGGTGAGGAAATACCTGGCTATTCGGATCTGTATATGTGACCCTATTACACATGTAGAGGATCCGGTAAGATTGCAAAGTGTAATGAATGAGAATAAGAAATGGATGGTGTCAATTTAGTGCTGATGGCCGATTGCAGATTTCATAACAATCATGTAAAATGTGACATTGTTATACGAGTTAAGTAAAGGAGGAGAAGGGAAATAGGAAGGTTTGGAAGTACCTGACTGTTCAGATCAGGGTACCAAACACAACTAAAGCCATTTCAAGTAACATTTCGATTCAGATTGATGGCCTGACCAAGGCGATACTAAAACTATCTACAACTCTGTACATGCTACAATTCTGATATAGATATTTTACTATAATATGTATTTACATTGTTACGCAATATAAATGACAACTGTTTGGGATCAACTCAATTTGGGAGGCGGATATGGGTACTGCGCCCCCAGGATTTATTGGATATAACTCCTGCCAAGATCACCCCAAGTTATTTGCTACATTTTAAAATAAACTGTTTTATTCTCTGTTTATGCTGCTCTGTCAGATGACCACTATAACACTGGGTAAGTATAGACTAGTTTCACTTTTTAATGTAAAACTTAGAACTTAACCACTCTGATATGTTAACAGATATACACAATAATATAACGATAGCAGTCAAGGACAATAAGTGCGTTTTCACGTCAACGCATATGCTTCCACAGAAATCGTTATAACTGTTATTGTTATAGTGACATCCCTAAAACAAAAAGTAGAAGGTCCATAATAAATCAAGCTGCATATCCCTATTCAAGTTGTCCATAGAAATAAATAAAAACACCTATTCTGTCAGATACACGGTACATAAAAACTTTACCCGCCAAATCGCCTACGGGCCGCTAGACATTGTTATTTTTTTATTAAATATTGTTGTATGAAATGATAAAAAAGTCAGGTGTCAAAATTGTTTATTATACATTTATACGATAGAATAAGTATTGTTTTTTACATAATCCGTGATTTTAGTACCGTTTTCACATAAAAACATCATGTGAGTCATTTTTACATTTTTTTATGTTTGCATTCTAAATTTTAAAATGTTAATTTTTAGTATTCGGCTACGTTCAGAAATGTTTCATTTATAGAGCTTTAATTGCGAAGCGGAAATAACACAAAGTTTTCGTAAATCTGTCATTTCGTTTAAAGCAAAAAAATGCCAAAAAAACAAAAAATTAAATACTTTATTAAAGAGACAAACAACTTCACTTTTGAAGTGAAACTTCTATAGCCTCCCGTGGTTTGGATTTTCGGATGAAACGGAAATGACTATTACTGCACCTGCGACCCATCAACTGCACTCATTGGTCGCTTTCATAATGATGTCACTTTTAAAGGCTCCTATTGGTTGAGATATGAAACGGAAATTATCTTAAGTCTGGGCTCATTGGTCACTTTGATTATGACCTCACTTTTCAAGTATTGGTAGAAAGTTGACACTTGGTAAAGTTAACGCGTGTCAACTGCACTCAATTTTTTTAAAAATATATACACAATCTACATGTTTCATGAATGTTCACATCATCAAGAGTAAATGGTCACTTACTCCTGATGTACATTTACTTCTGATGATGTGAACATTGTTGGTGGCAAGGTAGCAATGGCCGAATTGGTAAAGGGGCCCGACCCGGTTTGACGAAAGGTTCTGGGTTCGTGTCCCAGTTGTGACAGTTATCTTTTTCTATTTTTCTATGTCTTGGACTTTTTCATATTTTCGTTCAGATTATTAGTGTTATCTTCTTGTTCAACGATCAATTTTTATGAGTTCATTATTTTTTCAGATATGCGGAAAACGCGAAAAGACTTCAGCATTTATTCCACGATCGTCCCATGCCCCCGCGAGAATTGGTGGGATTTTATGCAGAACATGCCGTGCGTACAAAAGGCGCTCGCCACTTATCGACTTCGGTACAATCGTGGTTGCTCGACGTACCACTATTGGTGCTGGCAGCACCCAACGTGCTTTTGGCCCCACTTGTACTGCTGACCCCCGCAGTGCTATTGTTTGCTTTGGCGATGCTATGTAAAAAGTGCTGTGGTTTTTCGAATAGAACAGAGTTCATAGAAATAAACAGAAATAAAATTAAGAATGATTAAGAGAAAATGCAATAATTACTTAAAATAATTTGTAAGTGATAACTTAGGTGTAGGTAAGTAATTACTAAGTGTAAATAATTACTTAGGTAGGTGAAAGTGATCAGTTAAGTGTACTTAAATAATCACTTAACCTTTAACTATAAACGTGCGGTCTCACAGGCCGCTTGCAGTTTGTGAATCGCGTGCCGGCTTGCTTGCAGTTTTGCGTGAGTAATTTCGCTTCATATTTTGATTGCGGTCTGTGGGACCGAGCGTCCACGTTTGTGTAATAAATTAAGCTCATGGTGATTTTCTTTCTTCTAGATTTATTAATTAAAAATGTCAGAAAACGATCAACCTAGTACATTTGCAAGTAAACTATGCCCACCAAAGATAAAAAGAAAGACGATTTACACTTGTGAAGGCTGTAAACAGTAAATATGCCTACAATGTTCTAAGCCATTAAGCAAAGACTGCCAATAAATATACACAAGTTAAGCATTTGTCAAAATATTTATGTTTTGTTTTAAGAAGTTAATGTAATTTTTTTTATTTTATTGTAAAACTAGCAGACGCGGCTACACGTTGCTGTGGCTAACGAAACACAATGCCATTACCCAACCTTTATAAAATCCACACCACCCGCTTGCCAGTTGCCTGAATTGAATATTTGAATTTCTCGGCTTTTCTCTACTATAATAGCATGTATTCTACATATAAACCTTCCTCTTGAATCACTCTATCTATTGGTGAAAACCGCATGAAAATCTGTTGCGTAGTAAAAGATCTAAGAGCACATACATTTTGAGCGACTTCATTTTGTACTATGTAATGATTAGTAAAACTTACTGAAAAAGTATTTTCCTTGGATAATGTTCCTACAAAGTGATCTCGAGTAAAAATGACTGAAAAGTGCCTTTGATTGTTAAATGGTTAGATTTTAGTTTAAAATAAATATATTTTAACAAAATGTCTTGTTTTATTTACATTTGATAAAGTCCGAAAATAAACAAAAACCATTTTAGGTACAATTACTTACTTAACTAGATAGATTCCGGCCTTTCATGTCCATAGCAGTGTAACAAATTTAACATCCGTATTTAAAGGTTAAATGTCAATAATTACCAGCCGGCCCGCTCGTCCACCACATACAGACATTTTTCTTTATATTTCAACCAATTTACACAAAACCCTGACAAATTATATAACTAAACCTTCCTCATGAATCACTCTATCTATTGGTGAAAACCGCATGAAAATCCGTTCAGTAGTTTTTGAGTTTATCACGAACAGACATATGCGCGGAGGACTTTAATTTATAATATGTAGAGACACAGACTGCGGTATACAGGATTATACATACATATATAGTTTTAATATCCTTCAACAAATGTTGTTGGTGTAACATCTTCAACAGATGTAATTATATATAGTTTTGAGGTGTCTCAACAGAAGTCTGTTAAGTAGTACCGGCTTTAAAGAAGAGTGTCGACTTTCCTCATTTGTGTCTAATGCACAAACGGCAGGGACGTGCACAGAAATTTTAGTGAGCTAGATGGCTTAGACTGGAAAATACATCATTATTGATGTTGTTGGAGCTGAAAATGATTTTTATTTTTTTTTCGAAATTTCAATTTTTTGTATGAAGATTTTTATCTAGCGTAAGCATACCTATAGGTATGCCTACCCTGAATAAAAAATTTTCATACAAAATATTGAAATTTCGAAAAAAAAAAAAAATCATTTTCAACTAAAACAACATCATTTACTTGGATTTTTTCAATCTTAGCAATCTAGCTCACTAAAAACTCTGTGCACGCCACTGGCGAACGGTTACCTGAAATAGCCGATGATACACGTTAGACAGCTGGGCTCCCTCTGTGTCGGGTTCTCTGGCTTCAGAATTATTTAGAGCACCCAATAGGACGCACGACGAATCACTGGGATGGAAGAACATTACAATAAATAAAACGAACAATTTTTTATAACATATTATTTATTTACACATTACTTGAAAATATAGTTTATATTTTAACATGACAATATTATATACAATTTTTATATTTTAAATTAATAATAAAAATGAAGGATGAATATAGACCGAATATACTGTAGAAATGAGAATTCTGAGGCGTACGTGTGGTAAAACTTTGTATGACCGGGATAAGAATGGGATATCCGGAAAGAATGCAAGGCTGATGTAAGCACAATCGTTAAGATCAAGAAAGGGACACTTAGATGGTTTGGGCATGTAGAGGAATGAAGAAAGGAGTGTAAGGAGAATATACAGCGTGGAGGTTAATGGTAGAAGAAGTCAGGAATACCCAAGGAAAACAAGGCACGATCAAGTAAATCAAATATTGAGTCGGGTCATGTCAAGAGTCAGAATAACAGAAGAGTGTGTTTGAATGTGAATGAATCAAGGAGTGTGTGCCGAGACTGAGTTGTGTGGTTGTCTATGTTCTCTGCCTATCCCTGTGGAGAAAGGATAGTTTTTCTTTTTTACTTTTGCTCCTAACATTGAAAAAAAATCCCTTACGGCCTATTTCATCATTGGAGACGCTGTGTGGAGGATCTTTTTAGGGAAATGAAGGAGAGGAAGTTCCAGGAAGAAAAAACGTATGATTGGTTGGTAGGAATCCAGGAGTGATGCGACATATGAATCCATCCCTCCCGCTGCGAAGCAAGGTGATGAATTGAGAGTACGGCTGGAGAGGCCAACCAGTCTCTCCCGATCCGGCCCACCACACAGTGGGTGGGCGAACGCATTCGCCGCCAAGACCTAGACCAACCTCACCCCAAGCACCCGGACACCCCTACCAAATTACTAAAAGTAGCAAATAACTAGGGGTGACCTATGGCAGGAGTTATTATATCCAATAAATGGTACCCGAGGTGGTGGTATCCGTACTCGCCTCCCAAATTGGTTAGTTGTATTTTGTGGTAAAATACTGAAGATGTGAAATAATAGAAATGTGTTGCAGCTGTGAATGGTGTGCGCGAAGTAAGGACAATTTTCGCTTACTTCGATTAAAATTACTCATATTTCTATCAAATATCGAAAATCTTTCTAGGCCCCATACAGGAGTGGAAAAATTTGACGTTAATCAGCTTATTTTCAAATCATTGTCCACTCGCTCAAAAAGGCAGTCATAAAAACATAACACACTTTGGGCGGGAAGGTTTAGTTCTGCCTTTTACACAGTGTGATAGCTACCTAAATAGCAGGTATAGCTACCCAAAATTGGGTAGCTATCGTTCTAGGGTATCAGTGGTGCAACCCAAAATTGGGTAGCTATCACTCAAGAGTATTAGCGGTGCAACCCAAAAATGGGTAGCTGTCGCTCAAGAGTATTAGCGGTGCAATCCAAAATTGGGTAGCTATCGCTGAAGGGTATTAGCGGTGCAACCCAAAATTGGATAGCTATCGCTCAAGGGCATTAGTGGTGCAACCCCAAATTTGGGTAGCTATCGGTTCAAAGACATTAGCGGTGCTATCCAAATTTGGATAGCTAACGCTCAAGGGCATTAGTGGTGCAACACAAAATTCGGTAGCTGTCGATCAAGGGTATTAGCGGTGCAATCCAAATTGGGTAGATATCACTCAAGGGTTTTAGCAGTGCAACCCAAAATTGGGTAGCTGTCACTCAAGGGTATTAGCAGTGCAACCCATAATTGGGTAGCTATCGGTTCAAAGGCATTAGTGGTGCTATCCAAATTTGGATAGCTATCGCTCAAGGGCATTAGTGGTGCAACCTGAAATTGGGTAGCTATCGCTCAAGAGTATTTAGCAGTGCAACCCAAAATTGGGTAGCTATAGGTTCAAAGGCATTAGCGGTGCTATCCAAATTTGGATAACTATCGCTCAAGGGCATTAGTGGTGCAACCCAAAATTGGGTAGCTATCATTCTAGGGTATTAACAGTGCGACCTGAAATTGGGTAGCTATCACTCAAGGGTATATTCTACCCGAATTTCTGAACTATTCCTCGATTGGTCATATATTATTATATAGGAAAGAATGCGGTTAAGTAGTACATTATTAGTCATCGATTTCAATCTAACTCAGCACCAGCTAAGCTAAAATTTGGCTTAAACCGTGTATCAATACAGATAGGATTATGTGTATTGGTGCATAGTGCTATGTATGCACTCTCACACTGATGTCCTTGATTCAGGCTGCTGCAATGCGGCTTGGCTTGACGTGGTTTGATGTGATGTGACTTGATGTGAAGTGACTTGATGTGAAGTGGCTTGACATGATGGGTGAACTGGACTTGGTGTGACATGATCGCCGCTTACGGCACTACCCCGTGGGGCCTCCCTGGAGGATGGCGATGGTGGAACGGACCTGCTCAACGGCTTTTCTGTAATGGAAAGGAGATCATGACATCATTTAATGTGTTATGGTGGACAATTAACATTCATAGTCAGAAATGGTTACAAAATGGGCAATGTGCAACAACTGTTAACAAATATCATACACAAAAATATATATAAAAGACAAAACTATACAAGAATAGGCAAGATTACCGAAAAATTATACAAATAGACAAGATTCCCAAAAAATGACTTGAATAGACAAGATTTCCGAAAAATAAAACAAATAGACAATATTAAAAAAAAAAGACTTCAATAGACAAAATTACTGAAAAATGATACAAGTAGGCAAGATTCACAAAAAATACTTGAATAGACAAGATTTTCAAAAAATGATACAAAAAGAGAAGATTCCCAAAAAAAAAAGGGGCCTTATAAAAAAAAAACCTGCGTGGTGCCATAGAGACTGGATTTTCAAACAGTTCCAAGACTTGGTGCATGCAAATTGGATGTATAGTTTTCTAACACCCTATAATAAAGAGGAAAGATTTGATTGTTTGTTTGTTTGCATTGAATAAGCTCCGAAACTACTGAACCGATTTGAAAAATTCTTTCGCTGTTGGGAAGCTACAATATCCCCGGGTGACATAGGCTATATAATTTATGTTGCTAGCTAGGAAGGGGACGTGGGAGGGGAACGGGGACTCAAGGGAAAGGTGATTCAGGAAGAAAAATGTATTTGCTTGAATATGGTATTGCAACGCATGCCGGGAACCAAACAGTTTTTGTATGTTGTCAATCAGGTTGAAAAAAGCAGTTTTGAGAAAAACGAGTTCAAAGTTTTGCTAAAGGATAATTCAACATACAAGCTGTTACAAACGGTTTCACATAAAATGCTGTATCTCCGTCAATTTTATGAATTTTTTTAAAACATTTGGTGAGAGCATTTTTAACAAATGCATCTTTCAGAAAATGAAATAAAAGCAAAATGACAAACAATTTTTTTTCACAGTGAGCTGGTACCTTAATATTTGTAAATATTTTCATCACTGTAACCAATGTACTGTTTGTTTCTATATACATTACAATCTCACTAATCCGGCACTTCAATAGGATACATCCAATAATCCTGCACCCTCCGCCCGCGCATCTCTCACGTAATTCGAAATGTTAGGAAAAAAAATTCGTAAAGAATCGCCGAAAATTGAGTTTCTCGGGGGCGCTGGATAATTTTATTGTGGTAAAGGGGGAGATCAATAGGGATTCTTTCAATAGGGTTAAGAAACACTGCTTTAAACTCATAAAAATGTTAATTTTCGCGGCCGAATCCCTTCGCGGTCGATCATAATGCAGATACCTTTTCGGAA
Organism: Limnephilus lunatus; assembly: GCA_917563855.2. NCBI lineage: Eukaryota > Metazoa > Arthropoda > Insecta > Trichoptera > Limnephilidae > Limnephilus > Limnephilus lunatus. The sequence goes on along the minus strand of OU830595.1, from coordinate 22,247,235 downwards.
TAAATTCATAAAAATACGTTATATTTCGATTAAATCAAATTTTCGCGGCCAAATCATGTCGCGGCCAGCCCTGTTCAGATACCTATTCAGAAAAAAAAATCATAAAAGTACGATATATTTCGCGTTATTATTATGATTTTTGCCCTAGAATCCAGTAATCCGAACATTCCAATAATACGCCACCCTCTGGTTTTTAATAGTGCCGGCGGATTAATGAGATTGTACTGTATAAATAAATAAGTATAAGTATAGGCTTACAAGTGCAGAGGATTATCGGTAAGGTTGGCCAGAACTTCCTGACAGCAGAGCAGGAACTGTTGCAGCGGAGGTCCGTTGCGTTCCCAGGCCCGCGGCAGGCAGCTGCCTATAGCCCAACACAATTCTGCTCCGTACACTAAGTGGGAGAAAACTCTTCAGTCAGAATATCACCAAAATTATGAAGTAACACAATAGAATAAAGAAGAACACAGGAAATACAATACGGGCGTGTTTTATGATCCAAAAGTCTAGCCATGATGGCGATAGCAATCTTCCAAACAAGCCCTCCATTGATATGCTTGGTGTAACTATAAGTGACCAGCTCAGACATGGAGGCTCCATCGAAGCCAGAGTAAAGTTAGTCTCTCAGAAGCTGGGTGTACTGTACAGGGCCCGCAGATGCTTTAATATTATACAACTGCTGACCCTGTACAAATCACAAGTGCACCCAACGGTTGAATTTGGCAGCCACCTCTGGTCTAGAGCTCCAAAATACCTGAAAAAAACCCTCGACTCTGTGCAGAAACAGGCAGTCAGTTTGATAGATTGTCCCACCTTCTTTAAAGCACAGGCATCGGGTGGGAATGCTATCCTTGTTGTACTGGTGTTTCAATGGAAGATGCTCCGAGGAATTAGCGTCATTGATCGCTTTGCACTAGTGTGTAGTCGTGAAACACACCAAACGCGCGCCCAACACGTGTACACGGTTGATATGAGAACAACATTGACACGTCATATGAGAACGGTGACTCGTTCTTGAGTTCAACAGCTCGGCTGTGGAACGATTTGCCGGCCTCTGTGTTTCCTCCTTCCTACAACATGGGTCTCTTCAAGACCCGTGTTCACTCCTTCCTCTCCTCAAAAAAGCCTAGTTAGGCAGGTTATTCCTAACCTGTAAATATTTGTCAATCTTTTAAAATGAAGAGAAGTGTGAAATAGAATAATGGTATTGGTACCTGGAGGACAACAGCGCACTCCGGCCAGCAGGTACCTCTGGAGCAGGGCTCCGAGCGCGAGAGGGGCCAGTGTGGAGTCTGCGATGGCCCCGTGCAGGGCCGCCAGGTTGGCCAGAAGGCGGGCCCCTCGGGCAGTCTGGCGCCGCAGGAACGCTAGCCCCGCGCCCTTGGTGCCTTCCACCATGCTATAACAAAATACAGTTAGATATATCGATTGTCTAGTTGATTAGTCAGACATTTCCAAATACTATTGAGATAATATAAGGAAAGCAATATTGAAACACCGGGAGGCACAAAGACCTAGAATTTTTTTTATATAAATAACGTTTGTCTCTGTACTGTCACATCTATCAAGGACCTTGGGGTCACTCTTGACTGCAAACTTTCTTTCCGTGATCACATTAATAACATCATAAACAAATCACTTAAACTACTCGGCTTCATTCTTAGAATTTACCTCTGACTTCAAACATATAAATTACACTTAAAACTCTTTACTGTTCGCTGGTTCGCCCTCACCTTGAATACGCTTGTGTCATTTGGTCTCCTTTCTATGCCGTCCACATTTGTCAAACCGAATCTGTACAACATCGCTTCCTACGAGGAATTGCTTGGAAGTTAGGTCTTGAAAGAGGTGAGTACTCGTATGATGAAATTGAACAAACTTTAAACATTTGTTCTTTAGAAAAACGTAGAAAGGACTCTCGATCTAATATGCATTTTCAAAATTATCAACAGTATTACTGACACACCTGCTTTGTTACAACTCATCCAGTTCAACATCCCTTCCCGTAGACTCCGAAATAATGAAGTACTGTTCCTCAATCAACATTCTACTAATTCTTCTTCTTCAATGGCGCTACAGCCCATTTCGAGCCTTGGCCTCCTTCAAAATAAGCCTCCACCGCCCTCTGTCCTCGGCCGTCGTCTTCCAATCTGCAACATGGAGTAATCCTCTTGCATCCTTCCTGACATCATCCTCCCGTCTCAGTCTAGGTCTGCCCGCCTTTCGTTTACCTCCCGGGTGTCCTGTCAGAACCTTCTTCGGTACTCGTGTGCTTGGCATTCGGTGCACATGTCCGGCCCATCTTAATCTTTGGAGCCTTAAATGGGTGGAGAGTCTGGGAGCTTGATAAATTTCATAGAGCTCATTGTTGTGGCGGATTCTCCATGCCTCTCCCTCTCGCACCGCTCCTAAGATTCTTCGCAGTACCTTTCTTTCGAAGATGTCCAGCTGTTCTGCTGACTTTGCTGTCAGTGTTCCCGCCTCACATCCATAGGCCAAGACCGTTCTGATAATTGTTTTATATAACATTCTACATATTATGGATATCATTCTCCTTTATCCAGAATGTCGAGACTTGTCAAGCAAATCAAAGCATTGAATTTTTTGGTGTAAGTCTAAATGACTTCTTCAGTCGATATGCAATGTGTAACTTTTAAAGCCTTCTTCAAGCTACTTGTAGTTATTTTCTAAATGTACTTTTATAATATATGTATTTTTTCAATGCTCTACATTAATGTGTACTCTCATTTCATTGTCATATCTCTTTTTATTCAAGTTATTGTTATATTGTTAATGGACTATTTGTCCATAAATAAATAAATAAAGGTGTACATTTTAATTCTCTTATGGTTAACTTTTAGATTTGAATATAAAGCGTGGTGTTTCCTCTTTCTAAAACCGTTTAGATAATTTTTCTCACTATGATAATAAGGAAGACACAACGATTTCTGTGAGATCTATGTATGTAGTTTAATTTTTATTAATTTTTAACAGCTGTTTGATATCTCCGGGGAAATGGCGTATTCAATGTCATAGACTGAAATACAAGAGCCAAGGCAATCTTCGTTGCAAATTTTTTCAAATTCATTGACAACCCGGCGGTAAACAGCCGGAGGTCACCAATGCAGTGAATTCTATACATCTGGAACATTGCTTCTTAAATTTCGTGAATTTTTTACCGGATAGTGTGAAGGATTTTGTGCGTTGTGACCATCAAATAACAAACTATATCTGTTACTCAAAAAGCCAGTGTAGGCATATAATATAACAGAACTGGTTAAGTAGCAGGCATACCGAATTGAGCGGTAAACTCCCTGGGCTCTTTCTAGAGTGTCGGTGACTGAAGTGGCTCAGTGGTAGGAGTCTTCGGTGGAATAGGAAAGTAGGCATTATGGGTAATTGAGAAGAAAGCTTTTTGCAAGAAAAGGCCCTTAATGAACCCCTTGACCCGGGCGACCGAAAAGGCTCAGTAGCAGGTGTACAAAATTGAGCAGTTAACATCTTTGGCCCTTTGCGTGGGCGCACACTCCTTGCTTCATCCGCATTCAAACATCAAATCACTTAGTTCTTTAACACTAGAAGCGCGGGCATCCCAAATTTGACCCAATTCGATGTTCTTCCTGCTCTAGTCAATATTTTATTATGCGTATAATCGTAATTTTTTATGACATATGATAAATATTATTTATATGAAACTTGAACCACGTAAATGCAATATACATATTTTTTTAATCCAAATTCACCTTTAAGTACGGTTGGGTCAATTTTGACCCAGTCATGGATATCAGAGTTTAAATTAATCTAAGTTAATCAAAATACCCGACAAATACGGACAAAAGTTCTAGTTGGCTGTAGATAAGGACTCTAAATATATAGTTAAGGCATTTCCGTACCTAGGCAAGGACGACGTCAGGTCAAATGACGACCGTGTAGTGAAAAAATTGATGCAGCCATACCTAAAAAAAGGAAGAAATATCACTTGTGATAACTTTTTCACGTCTCTATCCCTTGCTGAAACTCTAAAATCATATGTAATAAAAACATTCTATCACAATTACTAGTTTTATTTGAATATATACCTTCACATTACTGTAGCAAAACTAAAATGGCCATAATTGACCCATCCGTGCTTCTAAGGGTGTCAGGATGTTCAGCACTTCTAGTGTTAATCAATTAGTTAGCCTGTTATCATGCAACGGGCAAAAAGCTAGTATAACGTAAAATGGTAGTGTTTTCCAAGGATGGGAAGGGCTCACCTCTTGGGCAGCAGCGGTATGAAGACATCATGCTGCAAGGCGGCCTGCGCTCGACGCACCACGGCCTCAGCAAGCGCGGTCAGATGTCGCGACGAGGGGCCGGCGCCCGGCATCGCGGCCACACGGCGCAGCAGGGCGGCCAGGCGGCGGGACTGCGCCGACGACATAGGGTCCCAGGTGCCGTCCACCAGCTCTGCATAGGGATTACACAAGTTAACACTGTTGATAGGGCAAAAGACAGGCCGATAATCGAGTCCAACTCTGGTAGGTTAAGACGAAACACTAGCGCGGAGAAATTTAAACAAAATGGTATATTACAAAACTCCCCAATCTTAATATATAAAACAAAAGTTGGGTTAGTTACACCATTTATAACCCAAGACCGTCTGAACCGATTTTTATGATCTTTGATTTGTTGAATTTGTCACCGCCCCAAATAGCATAATAACTATTGAAAAAAAAAATTTCATACATTTTGTATGGAACGAATTCTCATATTTTGAAAGAGCTGAATGCTGCCCCTCTTTCTTACATAAAAAAGTCAATAGTAGAAAATGAGACCAACGGTGAATTTATGTCTGCACCCCTCCAAAGGACAAACAATAATTATAATAAATCTCCCTCACACGTATAAATAAAATGAAATGCTTTCCCGTAAATAAGTGGAAAAGTAAGAAAATGACAAAAAATTTAAATCTGTACACAACGCCATCTCTGATTCTGACAAAAACAAAAACAAAAAATGGACAGTTGCGCATCGATAATTACTTCGTTGTAAAATTTTTAACTTAAAAAAAAAACTGAATTTAATTCAGCTAATAAGTTAACACAACAGTTATTGATTCTGAGGCGGTACAAAGTTTTCCTGGTCAGCTAGTATTATATAAAAATTAATGTTTCTTTTTTTGTTCCGTATGTGTTTCTAAATAATTCTTCCGATTGCAATGAAACTTTTGAAATTTGTCATGATATTTGTCACATGAGAATGAATGGTTTTTACAACTCGTTCTTGAGTTTAACAGTTCGGCTGTGGAACGATTTGCCGGCCTTTGTGTTTCATCCCTCCTACAACATGGGTTCACTCTTTCCTCTCCTCAAAAGACGCTTCACACAGCATCTTCAAAGATGACTAAGGCCCTGAGAAAAATTATTTTCCTTAGGGCCTCTAAGTGTGAAGTTAATGTAAAAAATAAAAACATAAAAATAAAATAAAAACATTAAAAAAAAAAACATTAAAAAAAAATACATTAAAAAAAACAGAGATATAAACAGATTGATATCTAAATTAAAATAAAAAATATTTGCATTAGTGTTAAAATTCTTAGTGGAAATAGGGGAATACGTTTGTATGGTTCCTCGAAAAAATAATTGCAGGCGATCCAGTGACAGCTAGTCACCGGGACAAAGTAACTGCAACAGGCAATGACGTCATATACAATATATAGAAGCGTGGGATTATTATTCACAACTGCCATTTACAATAATAATCATATTATCATCCATCACTCCATACCTGGAGACGAAAATACAAATTCAATAGTACTTGTGCCTGCCAGCCGACGTTCCTCATGTTAGCTGTTAACGCAAGTGGCGCCATCTTTTGGAATTCGGTTCTATTACGAAAGTAGCTTTTTAACAAACTTCAAATACGAAGATTTTTTTTTTCTCTTTTAATTTTTTTGCATAAGGCGCAGGCGTCAGAAATGTGTTCAAAGTCGGGTTATTAAATTTCAACCGTACAGTAAGTTCAGATAATGATGTTCTGCGGGATTTTGCCCTACCGAGGATCCGACTCACCCGTCAGTTTGGGGATTATGACCTTCATGACGATGTTGGGGATCAGCGTGATGTCGGGGTCGGCCGCCAGGGACTCCTCTGTCTCCGGCTGCTCATCCTCCTCCGATAGGCCGTACAGCATCAGGCCTCTGGAAACAGACAATTATTAAAGGAAAATTAGATTGTTTTATTTATAAGCGCTCAATCAGTAAGAACACTCTCGTCAAATAAGTATTCAAGTTTATTTATTACATTGCAATTTTTTTAACCACTCAGCAACGTAAGCAGATATACAATATGTTAATATGACAACATCAGTCAAGTACAATAAGCGTGTTTTATGACAACGAGTGTTTCCACGGAAATCGTTATAACTCCGTTATTGTTCTAGTGACATCCCTAAAACAAAAATTAGAAGCTCTATAATAAATCAAGCTACCCATCACTATTCAAGTTGTCCATAGAAATACAAAAAGAGACCTATTCTGTCAGATACATGATAGACCGAAAAATAGCCTACCGCCGTTTTAGACATTGTTATTTTTTTATTAAATATTCTTGTATAAAAAGATAAAAAAGTGAGGTAATTAAATTGTTTATTATATATTTATACTATAGAATAAGTATCATTTTTTACATAATCCGTGATTTAGTACCGTTTTCCCATAAAAACACCACATGAGTCATTTTAAAAAATTTTTTATGTTTGTATTCTAAATTTTAATATTTACAAATGTTAATATTTATTTGTAATGTAACATTTTTAAAGCTTATTTCATAAACTTTCAAAAACAGTTTTTAGTATTCGGCTACGTTGAGAAATGTTTCATTTATAGAGCTTTAATTGTGAAGCGGAAATAACACAAACTTTTCGTAAATCTGTCATTTCGTTTAACACGTAAAAAGTGCATATTCGCGATAGATCGGAGTGGTTAACAACCTGTATATTTTATAGAAAGAATAAAATGAACTGACCGGTACCACTGCATTTTTTCCCAGTCCGGGGCATCTTCATCCGCTATTGGATTCCACAGGAGAAGCTGAAACAAAAATAAACTATTAACATCCTGAATGCCGGCGGATCCCTCGAGGATATACAGCATTTGTACTCATCGAGTATGTCCCTACCCCAGAATGCACCCGACCTGAAGATAACACCGAACATACCACGCATCCGGCTCTACACCTTATCTAACCGTATAAACCATAGGATGATAACGCCCCCTTGTGGGCATTTGTGACTTTAAGGGGGGCAGTAGAAGACCCCGAGAAAATTAAGGGGCGTCGAGATGGCACAGTGAGGACGTGGGTAGGTAAGTTTTTTTTTTACATTAGCTTCACACGGGGCCTATGTCATCTTAGGGGATGCTGTGTGGAGGGTCTTTTTAAGGAAGGGAAGGATAGGAAGTTTTTGGGAGGAAAAGGGTATGAGGGGTGTGTAGGAATCTGGGGTCAGTGTGTCCCGGAGTGACGGACGTACGAATCCATCCCTTTAACTGCGGTGTTAGGCGATGGGTCGAGAGAGTCCGGCTGGAAAGGTCAAAAGGCCTCCATCAACCAGTCTCTCTCGATCCGGCCCGCCACGCAGCAGGTGGGCAGACGCATCCGCCGGCAAGACCTGGACAATTCTCACCACATGTACCCGGGCACAAGTCACCAGACATAGCGAACCACTAGGGGTGACCTATGACAGATGTGTTAATGGTCTAAAAAAGACAAAAAAAAACACAACGCTAATCACTAAACGAAAAGGTATAACAAATAATTTAACATATTTTTAATCCAATTATTGATTCCGCGACAAATGGTAAGTAAAAAAAATTAAGGGGTTCTAGAAAAAAAATATGTGATATAAACGTGGGCAGTGGACAAAATAAGGTTGAGAACCTATGATATAAACCATAGATTCTCAACCTTTTTTTTCCCACAGCCAACTTTGAGAATATTTTTATTTCTAGCGCCCCCTAACTCGTGAATCTGAAACAGCAATTTATTGAACACGACGAAAGGGGCATAACGGGATACCACGACAGGATTACATTTGCCACAACGGAGGGGGCGTAACGGGATACCAAGACGAAGGGGGCGTAATGGGATACCACAATGGGGCTACATTTGCCACAACAGAGGGGGCTTAATGTGATATTATAATAAAATATTATTGTGGATGGATGGTCCTAGTGGGATGGGATGGGGCAAGATAGGTTGGGGTTAGGCTGGGTTGAGTGTCTCCTACCGCCCCCCTGAAAGTCTGAAACGTCCCCCAATTTTATTTTGGTCTTCTACCGCCCCCCCTGAAGGTGGGGGCGTTATCGCCCACGTTGAGAACCTATGATGTAAACAAACAAACCAATAACGCTATCAGCTACAATAAACCCCGGACATGGCACCTTCTGCATACGACTCCAGCAACGAGAGCATCTATAAAAGGGATCCTAAACACCCGACAAGGACTTATCTTCAACTTATCGGTTGTGGTCAGTAGCTGAACGGGCATCGCGTTTGTGTCCCACCCGGACGTTGCATGTTCGTTTCCTCGACTGGTTAAGTCCTCCATCACGACACAAGCAACATTCTTCACTTACTGTGGTGGTAGTAGAAGATTTTAAAATATTGTTGGGTTATTCGTAACCCGGGAATGTTTGTCTTTCTTTTAAAATATAAAATATAGTAAAAGAGATTGCTTGTCTGTATTTAGTTGCTAGATTCTCCAATTGAAATTATATTTTACATGTACTGTTCTTTGTTTTAATAAATAATATAATAGAAGAAGAAGATAACACTAATAATATAAACGAAAATATGAAAGAGAACAAGACACAGAAAAATAGAAAAAGATATTGGTCACAATTGGGACTCAAACCTAGAACCCCTCATTTCGGATATATTGGGTCCTTACATATGAAATTGGCGTTTTGTATGGGAGGAACTTTGTATGGGAGCGGTTTTGGGAGCTTTTTCACCTTCCCAATTTGCTTCAAGTGGATTAAAACAGTTTTATCACTAACACGGCAGCCTGCAGCTAACTCGGACGTGGTTTGCGATGGATCCGCTTCCACAATAGCCTTCAATTCTTCATTATCAACTTTGGTCTCCGGCCGTCCATGGGGCTTGTTCTGCAGGTCGAAATTTCCAGAACGAAAACGTTGGAACCGAAAACGCACTGTGTTTTCTTTCGCGGCACCGTCGCCAAACACATCATTAATCCTTCGAGCCGTTTCTGCAGCACTGGTGCCACGGTGGAACTCGTACTCGTAAATAATGCGATATTTCAAGTTTTCCATTTTGTAAACTAAGTGACGCAAATAAAAAAAACAATTAAGGAAAAAACAAATGAATTATAATTTTCGAAACACAAATACATGAGTAATAGCTGTATAAATTTGAATTTGGAATTCCTAACCAAAGAGAAGATATTTGAGATCAAAGTTGCCAGTACAGCAAAACGCCATTTTCATTTTTATTTTTTTTTTTGATGCAATATATTTACAATTTATACACAATTCAATGATGTTGGCCTCACTGGGTGGTTTACCCTTGCTGGGGCCTCCATTTCATGTACAAAATTTACACAATAGATATTGTTAAAAAAGTGAAGGCTACCGACATCTGTGGTCAATTAATTCAGCTTACTATGTTTCACCCAAATGGTGCGAGTCCTTGCTTATGGATGATTATCAGGATATTGATCGATATTGTAGATTTCGTTTTACCTTCTAGTCTCCCACTCCTATGAAATGACTAGTTGTTTTGAAGGAAGTGTGTTACTCTTTAAAAAGGCTCGCATCAAGTTTTTTATGTTCTTTCTTGACAATAAACTCAAAACAGCTCATAAGTCAGGGCTAGTGTAACAGTTGTTATTCTTACCGGTTTTGTTTCTTATAAATTGTCCATGTTCAATAAGTTGAAATAAAAAGTGAAAGTTTGTAAATAGAACGAGATTTTATTTAAAAGGATCACTCCAGATTTTAACATTTGGTCCTTCCACCGGATTACAATCAGGAGATTGTATATATAAATAAAAAACAAGGAACCAGCAGCCAAAAAATACAAAATTGATTGAACCTGAAAATCATTAAGGAAAGTGGACCACATAGCAATTCTGAGATAAGTATTCAGTGTCTTCCTATCACATCTATCTTATGTTTATTCAGACCTCATGTATTTAATCGAGATTTATCTTAAATAGAGTCATTGTTATAAATAAAATCACTACCCACTTGAGAATAATAATATAATATTACTTGAATAGTGTTCTTAAATAGTATTGTCAAGATTGTCATTGGTATTCTTTCAAACAGGTGCTTTGCTCAAATAAAATAATTGTCAAGCGATATTAACAAAATATAATCAAAAATGGAAAATATAAAATCATTAATAAGCAAACGTGGCGTGATTAAGGGAAAATTGACTAGGTTCGCAGATTCATTAAATGCATTGTCGGTAAATGAAATTAAATTAAGATATGATCGGGTGAAATCATTGCTAGATGAATTCGAAGCAGTTCAACTGAAAATTGAAATGTTACCGGATTCAGACGAAATTGAAAATTATAGTCAACGAGAAGCTTTCGAAAACCAATATTTCTCAGTTTTGGCAACGGCCAAAGGCGCGATCGAATCCGTTGATCAAAGTAAGGTGGAAATAAAACTACCCACCCTTCAATTGCGGGAATTTCATGGAGATCAGAGAAATTGGGTTAATTTCGTCGAAACCTTCAAGACTTTAGTCCATAATAACAATACTTTAAGCAATGTGCAAAAATTCTTTTACTTGCAATCCACCTTAAAGGGAAACGCATTGAAAATAATTGCTAATCTAGAAGTTTCCGAATTAAATTACCTTTCCGCTTGGGAATTGTTAAATGAACGATATGCAAATTTAAGAACTACCGCGCATAAACACATCCAATCTCTATTTCAATTAAAAGACATGAAACAAGAAGAGCCTGTAGCATTGAGGTATTTAATTGATGAAACAAACGTTAGTTTAAAGGCATTACAAAATATCGGGATCAAGGTAGATCAATGGGATCCGTTGATTATTTATATAATATCAAATAAATTAGACGCATCTACTCGAAAAAATTGGGAGCAATATACATTGCAAGACGAATTACCTACGTTAAAGGAATTCTTAAAATGTTTATCTGCTAGGGCACAAGTATTGGAACTTATGAACGCTTCTGAGAAAAAGGATTTCTAGCTTACATAAAACACAAATAAGCAACAATAATTACAAAAAAGATTCATCAGCATTTTTAGCGGTGAAGGCTAACAACTGCATTTATTGTAACGAGAAAGGTCACCAAATTTATTATTGCAAAAAATTTATAAAATTGAAATTACATGAGAGGATTGATGCTACGAAATCAATCCAAGCATGTTTTAAATGTTTAAAGGTGGGTCACCATGCACAGAGTTGCAAGGCAAACCTTTCTTGCAGGCGCTGTGGCAAGGATAACCACAACACCTTGCTACACAATGAGGTACCCCTGCGGGAGGCCTCCAATATGGATGCTGATAACGAGGTTTCAGTATCAAATTTTTCTGCATCGGATAAAGCAAAAAAAATAATATTATTGTCAACTGCCAACATAGGAGTTGTGGGTAGTAACAATAAGATTTTTAAAGCCCGTGTTCTGATTGATTCAGGGGCCCAGTCAAATTTTATGAGAGCTGAATTTGCTAATAAATTAAATTTACCATGTGAATTGATAAACAAACCCGTCTCTGGGATCCATAATAATATCACACACATAAAAAAGAGAATTTCAGTGGAGATGACTTCGCTTAATACTGATTATAAACGCGAAATATCATGTCTGATTTTACAGGAGATTACAACAAACTTACCACAAGTGACAATGGAGAAAAAAGTCTTCAAGCTACCACGAGGATTGGAGCTAGCTGACCCGAACTTCAATATAGCTGCACCCATCGACATCCTGTTGGGCGCGGAAAGTTTTTGGGAAATCCTAACCAACGATAGATTGAAACTCGAGTCGGGACCAACACTTCAACGTACGCAACTGGGATGGATCATATCAGGACCGATCAACATGTACCCCAAGCAAAGGCCTGTATCAGATTTTTGTAGTTTATCTATAAATAAAATAAGTCATCAAATAGAAAAATTTTGGAATTTGGAGGAGATTAATCCCACTAAGATTCTAAATCATGAAGAAAAGGCTTGTGAAGCCAGTTTCGCTAGTGCTCATACCAGACAAGACGACGGTAGATACGTAGTAAGTTTACCGCGTCGAGCATGCATTGATCAGCTGGGAAGTTCATTGCTCACTGCTGAAAAAAGATTTTAAAATTTAGAGAGAAAATTTGTGTCGAATCCCGAATTGAAGACACAATATATACAATTCATGCGTGAATATGAGGAATTGGGTCATATGGAGGTGTGCGACCAGTCAAAGGGGGATCGTGAATCCTATTTTTTACCTCATCACGCTGTAATAAAAGAATCAAGCACTACTACTAAAGTGAGGGTCGTTTTTGACGGCTCCGCCAAAACTTCAAATGGAATTTCTCTCAATGACGCCTTGATGACAGGACCTGTTATACAAAAGGACTTATACACCCAACTATTGCATTTCAGGAAATATCAAGTGGTCCTGACGGCCGACATCGAGAAGATGTACCGCCAGGTTAACGTGTGTGAAGCGGACCGTGACCTGCAGAAGATAGTATGGCGCGAGTCGCCGCAGGAGGTGCTCAAGCATTACCGTCTGAAGACAGTCACATATGGTCTGGGGCCTTCCTCCTTCTTAGCCACTAGAAGTCTACGGCAAATTGGTATGGATAACAATGTAAATTTTCCTAGAGCTAGTCAGGTCATAGAAAATGACTTCTATATGGATGACTTGTTAACCGGAGGAGATGACATGGAATCCTGTAGAGAGTTAAAAGAGCAATTAATCAGCATCTTTTTGTCTGCGGGGATGACCTTGAGGAAATGGAGGTCTAATGTCTTGGAGTTGTCAGCCGAGTCGGGCCAAGCTAAGATTGCCGAATCAGGCAATTCTGAAAAAATTATTACTGACAATCCAAAGACTGAGAAAATATTAGGATTAAGATGGAATAATGAATCTGATTATTTTTCTTATGTAATAATGAAACCATCAAGTCGAACCGAGAGTAAAAGACAGATATTATCTTGCATTGCATCAACTTTTGATCCATTAGGTCTGCTAGGACCGATTATAGTTGTAGCCAAATTGATAATGCAGAAGTTATGGCAGTCTAAAGCAGCGTGGGATGATCCATTGCCTAATGAAACATTAGCACCCTGGAGGTCCTACCTTCAAGAATTAATTCAATTAAATGTGTTGAAAATACCAAGAAAAATTATTTGCAGGCAATCTAAATATCTACAACTGCACGGTTTTTGCGACTCATCTGAGAAGGCTTACGGAGCCTGCGTTTACATGGTGTCAGTGGACCATATCGGTAAGTGGCATTCACACCTAATAACGTCTAAATCAAGAGTAGCACCATTGAAGTGTATTTCACTGCCAAAGTTGGAGCTTTGTAGTGCTGTGCTACTGGCGAAATTAATAAAAAATGTAAAACAAGCGCTAAATATAGTGGAGATCGACACATATTACTGGTGTGACTCCATGATAACGTTGTGCTGGCTGAAAGGTCAACCTACGAGATGGGCTACTTTCGTTGCAAACCGAGTAGCTGAAATACAAGAACTTAGTGATCCAGATCGATGGAGACACGTATCTTCAGCAGACAATGCAGCGGATATACTTTCAAGAGGAACCACTACAGATAAATTGATAAATTCTGCAATATGGTGGAATGGACCAAGTTGGTTGACCGAAGGAGTCAACGCTTGGCCTATATCAAAGATTTCGTGTTCAAACCCTCCGGAACTCAAAGGCAAAAATATTCTATTATCCACAGATGTTCAAGAATGGGAGATATTTAAAAAATTCTCATCATTATTAAATTAAAAAGATATTACATAAATGTATTGTGTGTTTTAGATGTCGTCCCCGAACCGGTCATCAAATCATGGGAAATCTACCACCCGAAAGTGGGACGCTGAGAAAGGCTTCCCTCGTGAAATCGTATTTATGTATCTTTATTTGCCTTTCAACCAAAGCTGTTCACTTGGAATTAGTTTCGGATTTATCTAGCAATGCTTTTTTGAACAGTTTAAAAAGGTTTATTCCCCGTAGGGGACAACCTGAAAAGGCTTGCAGCAAGCTCAAAGAGCTGTACACCAGTTTGAGGGAAAACAACGACAAGATTCAAAATTATTTAGTGAACAGAGGTATTAAGTGGAAGTTCATAATCCCTCGAGCCCCTAATCAGGGAGGTTTGTGGGAAGCAGCAGTTAAGTCAGCAAAGTTCCATTTGTATAGAATCACTAATAATTCTTCATTAACCTTTGAACTCTTGTATACCTTAATTTGTCAGATTGAGGCCTGTCTGAACTCCCGTCCATTAACTTCCTTGTCCGATGACATCCATGATTACCAACCACTCACCCCAAACCATTTCCTTATAGGCACTGAATCCTCTATCATTCCGGAGAGAGACGTCCGGGCGATACCAGACAACAGACTAACTCAATATCAGAGGATCAGTTCGCTAATTCAATCTTTTTGGTCTAGATGGAAGCAAGATTACCTGATGGAACTGCAAAAGAGGACTAAATGGCAGACCAGCACTCAACGGGCACTGCAAAAAGACGATCTGGTGATCTTAAAGGAAGACCATTTACCTCCACCTTTATGGAAAATGGACCGAATTCTGCAGACACACCCTGGAGCGGATGGAGTAGTACGAGTTGTTACCCTAAAAACACCTCAAGGAATCTTTGTGAGGCCCATCACAAAGATATGTCTGATGCCCCTGGAGTCAGATACTAAACCTGTAATTGACATCCCGGACCTTACCAAGGATTGATTATGTACCTTACACTATGGTACTTATCTTCTCGACTACACCTTGGATGGATCAAGCAGAAGACTTGAGAAGAAAGAAGAAAAAAGAACAATAATTGTGTTGTGTTCAGTGTAAACAATATTATTTTGTGTTATTGGACAATTTAAATATGTAAAATTTAGTATGTACACTTGTGTAATTTAGTCATTTGAATATTTTAGTTATTTAATAGGATTAATAATTTTTAGTTATTTTTAGTTAATTAATAGAGTAATTCAACAGCATTTATACAGTTAAATTATAAGTTCAGTGTAGGATATAAAAAAAGGGTTTTTAGTTAATTTATGCTATTTTGAATTATTTTATTAGTATTTTTGTGGTATAGGTACTTAGATTAAGGATTTTTTGGTTTATTTTGTTTGTTTTATAGTTTATTTTTAAATAGATTATGATTCCAAAATTTTAATAAAATTTGTGAATCCCGCCCCGGGCAATATGTTAAAAAAGTGAAGGCTACCGACATCTGTGGTCAATTAATTCAGCTTACTATGTTTCACCCAAATGGTGCGAGTCCTTGCTTATGGATGATTATCAGGATATTGATCGATATTGTAGATTTCGTTTTACCTTCTAGTCTCCCACTCCTATGAAATGACTAGTTGTTTTGAAGGAAGTGTGTTACTCCTTAAAAAGGCTCGCATCAAGTTTTTTATGTTCTTTCTTGACAATAAACTCAAAACAGCTCATAAGTCAGGGCTAGTGTAACAGTTGTTATTCTTACCGGTTTTGTTTCTTATAAATTGTCCATGTTCAATAAGTTGAAATAAAAAGTGAAAGTTTGTAAATAGAACGAGATTTTATTTAAAAGGATCACTCCAGATTTTAACAGATATAAATATAAATTAAACTTAAAAATTAGAGATTTAAATTAAAGAAAATCAAAAATTAAAAAATAAAATAAAAATTTATATGTAAGGACCCAATATTTATCCAAGATGCTATCTAGGTTACAAACCAATTATTAAAATGATTGTTTCCAATAAAAAGGGTAGAGTTGCCTGTAATATAGAAAAATTAGTCGAAAATAATATTGTTATGTAATTTAAAAATTTTAAAATATGAGATTGACAATTACGACGGTTTCTTAGAAGGTAGCAATGGCTGAAATGGTAAAAGCGCATGTCCCGATTAAATGAGAGGTTCTAAGTTCGAGTCCCAGTTGCGACCATTATTTTTTTCTATTTTTCTGTGTCTTGTTCTCTTTCATATTTTCGTTTAGATCATTAGTGTTATCTTCTTCTTCAATGATATATTACATTGATGGGAATAACCTTCAAAAGTTATAAAAAGAGATTTGTTTTTATAAAAAATTAAGTATTATAAGTTCATCGATTATTCCCTTTAAGGCGATCCACTAGTACAGGAAAAAATCGAAATCGGAATTCACGCCCTTTTATGGGAGGAGTTTTAAAATACTTGAGAAAAAGCTTTTGGAAAGGTTGGAAAAGATATTTGAGTTTTTTTTTTTAACTGTTGATTTCGTAAAGGCCTGTAAAAAACATTAATTCCTTTTTTATGCATTGTTTATTGTAATAAAACGGAATTTTTAAATTGATTTCACGAAAATAAGCGGCGCGGAGCATAACACGACTTCTCTCCGCTCCGTTCGGAGGAGTAATGACAGAAAATCGGGGCGGCTGCCAGTCGTTCTTCGGTGGACGGTATAAGGTTCACTTTGATATAACAAATTCGTCGACTGCCGTATTGTCGCCGTGATGTCAAAAATACCAACGCGAAAATGCATATTACATTTTATTTTGTGAGGTTCGGGCGTAAATATCATTTTTTTTCGCGATAATTATATAAGAAACTGAATTTGCCACATTATGCAATAAAACCATATCCGAAAAAGTGTTTATAAGTAGGAGAGTTTTCAGTTAAAAATGTTTTTTATAGACCTAATACTTTATTTTTTTCTAAGCTTATTAAAAGACTTATTAAAAAAAATGACCGATATTTTTAAGGGCCAAGGTATGTTCTACACGCAGTATTTAATTGAAGCATCTATAATACTTCTAAGCGGTCAAATTTTCAAAACTAAAACATACGATTTAGTATGATTTTGCATTATTTAGTATGGCTTCATCTTAAGTGTCTGGTGTACAAAGAGAACATCTTTAAAAATAAACTATTTTAACATATCCTAGCATGGTCGATCGATATAAGTTTTATCGAAAATTTTGATAACTTGTCATCGTTCCCGAGCACCATTACAGTCTGCTAACGAACAAACAATAGTTCACAACGACTAAGGGTTCATAATTTATTTGACGTGAACTGTTATTTCTTCGTTAGCGGCCTGCAGTCATGCTAGGGAGCAATTACAAGTTACAGACATTTTCGATAAAACCTATTTTATTTTATTTTTATTATAATCTTTATTTATCAAGTTACATAGGTGATTGTGCTGTGCCTGTGTCACTAGGAATTCCTGTGTTGAGAGCAGGCGCATTTTAACATAAGTAGTTGAACACAAAAATAAGGATAACAACAACAATGTTATTTACATTTAAGAGTGTATAAGCAGAGAAACCAGAAATATGTCATTTTTAAATCAGTGGTTAGACGTATTGACTCTTTTCCACAAAAAACTATAAATGGATTTCAAAAGATTGTTCTTTTATCTAGTAAACTTATGTTTTAGATTTTGAGAAAAAAAAAATATTTTTAGAATAATAAGGTTATACCATAGGTCGTTCGCAGATTTGTTCAATTTTCAAAAAAGTACATTTCTTATACAACACCCATTTCAAATCATATAATCATGCAGTAAAATAAATCAATACATTATCTGGTAAACGTATATTTCAGAATTTTAATTTTAGTTTAAATAAAATTATTAAAAAATATATACGGACATGTGTTTCTTGACGAAAATTGGTCGGTTTGTGCATTTATTTGTGCACTTACAAACAAATATATTTCGGATTTTTTTACATACTTATTTTGCTAAGACGTTATTGACAAATCATAAATAATTTGATCGTAAAATAATTTCAGGAAGTATTTAATTTTAAATAATTTTGAACATCGCATTTTACCATTTTTATCGCAGCCCGTAAACACAAATTTCAGATTTCATTACGGGCCCAAACGCGGCCAGGAGAGCACGTCTTCGCGACGCTTTGAATAATAATATTTGGAAATGAAATTTGAAAACGAAATTTGAAATAAACACGAATTCCTTGATTCATGTTTGTTAAATCTACAGGGTTGCCCGAACGCAATTTTTCATGTTCATTGAATATTTTTATAATTTCGAATATTTTTTTTATTTTAAATTTTTTCTTGTGTGAATACCGCACAAGAGTCCCAACTGCTCCAAAATATTTTTTTGGGGTAAATCTTTTTTACGCACGCTCGACACTTGGGGGTAATTCTGGTGAATGGGTTACGAAAAGTGGTGATAGTTACGAAAAATGACATGCGAACGGTAATCAATGCGAACGGTGATCGATTGCTCGGCGGGTCGGGCCTTTACGCACGCTTGTTTTTCGTGTTATTGTTATATTGTTAATGGACTATTTGTCCGTAAATAAATAAATAAATTATATACAGCGGGTACCCGGCATGCGTTTCATGGGCACTGTAACCTCGCGGTCAACTAAACTGTTATGGTTCCATCACAAGTCCCGGGAATTATAATGCAAGCGCCTGCACTATATAACATTATATACAGCGGGTACCCGGCATGCGTTGCAAGGCCACTCAAAGAAAGAAAGGGTTTGTGCGCTTTAATTCTGTTTGTTGAAGTGCTTATTATTAATTATGCACACGAATAAATATTTCAAAATGCGACATTTTTTACAATCCAACTTAATATTACTCGTTTTTTTTCATGAATACCGCACAAGTCTGGAGCCAGTGGGACTATTGCATCCCCAATTTGGAGTATGTTGTAAGACTGAAGGTAGTGGGGAGGGGAAGGATATAGGGAAGAGGAAGGTGGGGAAGTACCTGGCTATTCAGATCTGACCACTAAACACGGCTAAAGCCATTTCAAGCAACGTTTCAATTCTTAATGGTGGTCTTACACCAGGGCGATACTGAGAGTATCTTCCACTCTAATGGCCGTAAAATACAATTGAAAAACAAAAAACCAAAATATTAAAAAGAATATAACAAATTGTTTATTCATGTAGCTATCTACTTAATACCTACTGTGTTTACGCATTTCACTTGTATCTATTTATGTTTATGCACTTCAATATACAAATAACTACTACTAATTAAAATTCTGGAAGCGAGAATAGTAATATAAAGTAGCAATAGTAGCGGGTAGCCCTAGCTCGAGTGAACAAAACCCTCAAAACTCGGATTGCCGCGGAACGAAATTTAGTTCTGAAAACACCCGCTCGCGAGCCCTGATGTGTTAGCGCTAGTGTCGGAATCGAAGTTGTCATGTGCTGGTTATTCACTCTTAAAGTAAAAGTACAAGGACAATCAGCATCGTACCAAAGGGAAAGCATGCATTAGGAGGTTCTAAAAATATTGTTAATATATGATCTGTCTTTGCTAGTGATCCAAGACTTGGTATCTGATTTGTATTTTACATAATTAGTGTGCTGTCTAATGGTAAGTGGAAGTGTATTATAAAGTTTTGTTGCAAAGTACCTGAAGTTTCTTTGACCAAACGTTGTTTGGCGAAAGGGATAAGTAAGAGATTTTGCCTTTTGGTTCTTGTATCACGAACAGTTTGGATATTGTCAAAAACAGTTCTATTTTTGAATAGATAAGTTAGTATATTTTTTGCATAAAGTTGCCTAATGTCCAAAACACCGATTCTCCTAAAGATTTCATCTGAACTGCTTGTGATCGGTAGTTTTAGAATAATTTTTATAAATAGTTTCTGGGCTTTAGAGATCGGATCAATGGCGGCAGCGTTTGCTCCTCCCCAGGCTATGATACCATACTCGATTAGAGATTGACATAGTGCATAGCAAATTGTTTTAGTTGATAAATCGATCGACCATGCTAGGGGGGCAGATATGTTAAACTCAAATCCCAGAGCTAGATCGTACATGACGTCATCTTTCTAGTATCGTCCCAGCTGGTTAGTTTTGGCCGGAAAGTAATGTAGTTGGAGCACCTACCTTCAGGCGGAGAAAGGGCCCCGCCAGCTTGGGCAGGCAGAGAGCAGCGTACGCCTCCAGGTAGGCGGCCTGATCGCGCCGCCTCCAGCCCTCCATGCGCGCCAACACCGCGGCCAGCGACGAGAACTCCTCCAGCGTGTCGGAGAACAGAACTCCGGCGTCTGCCAATATCTGGTCTGGAACCGACAAACCAAAGGTGATGAGCATCAAGGTTACAACTCTGACAGACCAAGTATCCTCAACATTAATGAAAGTAAAGACATTTCGCACCTCATGTTGGAGAGTGTTTAAAAATTTTTTTAAGATTTCTCTACATGAAGGAGTAAAGCACTATAGCCTGGATCACACGCACCGAGAAGATTGGCGAGACAGTGCTCTCGGCCGAGGGCTCGGTACCTGTAAACACGTGTTTGATGCAGTTTGATGTGTTTATATGTAGCGAGCACTCGACCGAAAGCACTGTCTCGCCCATCTACTCGGTGCATGTGGTCCAGCCTTATCCATGGCTCTACCCAACGAACTTTCTTCTGGGCATGCTGGGACTTCACTCCCTGCAGCTCAGAAGAGAAGGGTATGCCGCCACCCACTTTTTCAGACTGCTGCGAGGCTATATTGAGAACTCAGCCATTTTGGAGCGCGTGAGTCTCTATGTTCCAGATGACTATCTTAGACAGCGTCATCATAGATTATTCTATCTTCCTGCCTGTAGGACTAACCTGCCAATGGTTCTCCCGGTAGGGAGGATTATATTGCTCCTGAACCAAATCTCCTCGGAGATTGATATATTTGGTATTGGTGAGGAGAGATTATTTCTTATATGTAATAAACTCAAATTTGTAATGATGTAAGAAATTAATAAAAATATTATTATTATTAACAAAAACTGCATCTTATATTTCAGAGCATCTCAAAAATCTACACTGGCTCAAATATCCTAAAAGAATCTAATTTAACCCTTAAAAATCTAAAGTATTTTGTCAGTAGATAAAAATATTTTCATTTTACAATCAAACCCATACAAATGGAATATTTGTGAACGTATCCGAAAACTAAAAACTGTTTTTTCAAAGGTGATGATATACGCTTTCGTATTTTATTATTAGAAATAATCATGTAATTTTATAAATTTAAAAATTTTGAATGAAAACTTTAAAAAGTTTTAAAAATGGCTCACCTTACGTTTTATCTAACTAAAATTACTACACACATATTTTTTTTAGACAAATGTAATATAAATGTTATTGTTACCATCTTTTTTGTTGTTTCATGTATAAATAATTATTAAAAACTCACAAAGTTTCATAATTTTTATTCAAATTTCGGTTAGAAATTTTGTTTTCATAAAGGTGTATGTTTTAATTATTTTGTGGTTAATTTTTAGATTTGAATATATAGCGTGGTGTTTTTTCTTTCTAACACCGTTTAGATCATATTTCTAACTACGTTAGTAAGGCAGTCACAATGATTTCTATGAGAAATATACAAGTTAAATTAAAAAAAGTTAACAATTAGTTAGGTTAGGTTGACCTACCCATGGTGGTACTGTAGTTGGCTAGCTCCTGCTGGGGCACCTCCTGGTCGCTGGAATCCCCGTCGCGGTGAGGCGGGGGCGGTGTTACCAGTTCGCGCGCTCTCCGCCTGCGCAGGCGTCGTCCCTCGCGTTCTGCGATCCGCCGGCTCCGCTCCTCGTCCTTCTTGCCGCCAACTGCCGAGGTGATAGCAATAGAATTGTGATTAGGATGCCACCAACTAAAAAGTGAATATAAACAGCAACAGACTACACAGATCAGAGGAAGGAGTGACATAAGGTCTGAAAGAGATAAAGATACAACACAGACATCTACAGACAAAACAAACTGGATGGACATCAGGCATTAAAAAGTAAGAGACCAAACACACATCAATAGACTACACAGACATCAAGAGACCAGAGGAAGGCGAGTAACATAAAGTCAGACAGAGATAAAGATACAATACAGGTATCAACAGACAAAACAAACTGAACGGACATCAGGCATTAAAAACTAAGAGACAATAAAGACATCAATAGGCTACACAGACATCAACAGACCAGAGGAAGGTGAGTGACATAAAGTCGGACAGTGATAAAGAGACAGTACAGACATCATAAATTGGATACAAAAGAGACATCAGGTGTGTAAAAACTGAGAGACTATACAGACATCAACAGACTACACAGACATCAACAGATCACACAGACATCTACAGATTGCACAGACCAGCGGAAGGTGAGTGACATAAATTCGGACAAAGGTAAAGAGACAGTACAGACATCAACAGACAACAAAAACTGGAGATAATTCAGACATCAGGCATGTAAAAACTAAGAGACTCTACAGACTAAGAGACTACAGAAAATGGAGACAATCGGGCATGCAAAACCTAACCTAAATAGAGATATTGTAGTAATTTATCTCCACCAGTAAAGTGTCGGAGAATCTCAAAAGTGTAAGAACACAACAGCTATTAACGGACAACACTAACCGGAGACAATATAAACATCAACACAAATGACTTCACAGACATCAGCAGATCACCAAGTGAGAGTGACCAAGTCCGGACAGTAGCTGGTTGACCTGCATGAAGAGGAAGAGGCAGACTGACCTTGAGCCGGCTGCATGACCTCCTGCGCCTGGTCCCGCACGTCCGCTCTTCGGCGCTCCGTCAGGTACGCCGCTTTCCGCTTGTGCAGCGTCATGGCACGCGCTTCCAACGCGCAGAGGGCCGGCATCTAGACAAGGGGAAATATATCAAAATTATATTCAATCTATATCTATATCTATATCTTCTGATGTTGAAATAATGCCTCAAAAAGGGATCTCTGAAGGGTTTTTTTTTTACATTAGCTTCACACAGGAGGCTCTGAGGGAAGGGCTCCTCTCCCTCAGGGCCTATGTCATCTTTGGAGATGCTGTGTGGAGGGTCTTTTTAGGGAAAGGAAGGAGGAAAGAAAATAATTTCCCTCGAGACCTCTTGATATATATGCTGTGTGGAAGTTTTTTTTAAGAAAATGAAGGAGAGGAAGGGAAAAGGTACGAGGGGCGGGTAGAAATCTGGGGGTCAGTGTGTCCAAGAGAAACACATGTATGAAATCATCCCTCCGATAGCGGTGCAAGGCGGTTTCAAATTTTCGGTTGAGTCACTAATATTTGACTATTAAAAAAAATATAAATGTTTATATTTACGTCACCTTTTCGTCAAGGCACTCCACCAGGTCTGTGATGTACGCCCTCAGCCTCTGGTAGAACTCGTACCGGGAAGCTAGTTGTGGCGCCCTTTTCTCACTGCCCTCCCTCTTCCGCTGCAACTTGGACAGTTCCTCTTCCATCTGCTCAACTTCCAGTTTCCTGATGGTCTGTGCAGACCGAAGGGCGGTCAATCTGAACAAATGGAAAATGTATTAATTTTGAAGTAAGTGTACTAATGGAGTACGAAAATCGTCAAAATATCTTCCTTCTGTCGGTAGAGAATTACCTAGATTTTAATTTATTTATTAAGGCCCTTATAGCGGGTGGTCCCAGCTAGGAACCATTTAACCCCGATTGCGGCGGTACTTATTCACGGCAGCGGTCAGCGTATGACATCACTGATCTCTACCGCTGGCAGCGAATCTGTTCGCGGCGAGCTTCAGTACAGAGGAGCCAACCAAGAGGAACACGCGTGCTGCAAGGTCGAGGCCAACCAGGCCATGGCGCTTTTGGACAACGCAACGTAACGTTTAGTTTTCATTAGTTATCAGTTTATTCTTTCATTTGTTAAATTAGTTTTACTTTCTCTTTAAAAGTAATGGCGCACTCATTAAATTAAATTTTATGCTTGCTCACTTAAATTTTATCATGGTACATTAATCTAACATGTAACATCTTCGATGTTCATGTCCACCCTTGAGTATTTAATTTTAAGAAAGAGTTCTCATTTAAACATGCTCCTTTATCTTTCAATAAATCAATATATACATTTGTTCAATACGTCTTATCATTTATTTAAGATCTTACAACAATTTTCTTATAGTTTATCATAGCTAACAAGGCTCTCTCTCTTTTACACGTTACAGTGGCGCCCAACGTGGGGCCCGAACTAGATTAATGTATTTTGCAAGTTTGCAGGCATGTTTTCGGGTATTGTAATTGTCAATTGGGTTATGTTGTGTTTCCAAAATGGCTTGGTTGGTCTTGACATTGTAAGTACGCTTGATTTTAAATTTTTATAATGTAATTACTATGTTTAATCCTTATGGTTGGTTTGTTTGTGCTCATTATGGGGAAACTGCTGGGTTTTTTATGCGTGTGTAACTATTTACACGGTTAAATCTGTACCGTGATTTTACGGGCTTTGGGTGACAATGGAAATGTGTCACGCAATAGTATTTTGTAGGTACACTGTTAATTTTGTAGATGGGATGGAGTCAATTCTGCAATTTCATCTCACGTTGTGCTTAACCTTTTGTGACTTTCGATCTAATACAATGTCGGCTAATTATTTTTTTCGTTTCAGTAAATTTTGTAGGAATTCGTTGAACGCATATTGTCAAACGGGTAATTTATTGCACTGCTGGCATTAATGATGGTCATGGCTCGATGCCTAGGTACTTAATATCAAAATGGACTACACTTTAATAATGTAAGTTAATAATTTTAATTACATATTTTCCTCGTTTTGGTTTAATTCTGTTTCTAATTGACGATTTCAGGATTTAGTGTTTCTGGGAGATGGTTTCTCTCTACTCTCACTTTCATGGGCAATATCTGGAAACTAAAACTTCATGTCATGTTATGATACTTTCATCTTATTATATTTCAGTGGTTTACATTGTATTTACTAATTAATATTTGGCTTCCATCTTCCATATAAAGCTAACTGCTTTTCTAGGACATTTTTCTGTGAATTTTATAGGTGGACAATAATTTCATGCGACTCAAGTGAATTTTGTCACAATCGTGTTCTTTGTCAGCCTTTCGTTGGGCTTATTCTTTTTTATCATGTTGTAGATAATTATTTTACATCTGGATAACATTGCAAATATTTACATTTCAGCGCAAGTTTTCTTCGAGTAGTACCAGACGTGGCGCTTATTCAGGCTTGCTGCTATCATCATCGCGGATTGCGGGTTTTATATTTCATTTATTTTATTTATAGTAGATATGATTTGATTGACAGATTTTGACTTAGAAAGAAAAGTTTATAAATCATTAATTTTATTATTATCTTCTACTGGTAGGATAAATTTGGAATACTTAGAGCTTACTTCCTGCACTTGATAGGGACCTTCAATTTTCTGAAACTGGTCAGACAGGGATTGATTAGTATTCATTTGGTTGTTCATTTCTATCATCAAGTTCTATGGGGTTATTTATTTTCTTTCATAACTTTTATATCTCACTAGTAGTTTGCTGGGGTGATAGGGTCTTATAGGCATTCCGATGGCAGATTATGTGTACAATAATCGGCGTTATCATTATGTCGTAATATTTTATCTAGTTAGAATCGTTGGTTCTTGAGGGGCACGACATTATCTAGTATGTTCGGTAGGTTGTACAGGTGGAAACGACCTGCAGATTACATATTACATGGTGGTTTTGATCTGTCAAGTTCTTAGTTTTCTTGTGGATATTATTAAATTGAGTCATATATTTATAAATATTCAAAAAATTTACACACTTTCTGCTTAAGAGTGAATAACCAGCACATGACAACTTCGATTCCGACACTAGCGCTAACACATCAGGGCTCGCGAGCGGGCGTTTTCAGAACTAAATTTCGTTCCGCGGCAATCCGAGTTTTGAGGATTTTGTTCACTCGAGCTAGGGCTACCCGCTACTATTGCTACTTTATATTACTATTCTCGCTTCCAGAATTTTAATTAGTAGTAGTTATTTGTATATTGAAGTGCATAAACATAAATAGATACAAGTGAAATGCGTAAACACAGTAGGTATTAAGTAGATAGCTACATGAATAAACAATTTGTTATATTCTTTTTAATATTTTGGTTTTTTGTTTTTCAATTGTATTTTACGGCCATTAGAGTGGAAGATACTCTCAGTATCGCCCTGGTGTAAGACCACCATTAAGAATGGAAACGTTGCTTGAAATGGCTTTAGCCGTGTTTAGTGGTCAGATCTGAATAGCCAGGTACTTCCCCACCTTCCTCTTCCCTATATCCTTCCCCTCCCCACTACCTTCAGTCTTACAACATACTCCAAATTGGGGATGCAATAGTCCCACTGGCTCCAGACTTGTGCGGTATTCATGAAAAAAAACGAGTAATATTAAGTTGGATTGTAAAAAATGTCGCATTTTGAAATATTTATTCGTGTGCATAATTAATAATAAGCACTTCAACAAACAGAATTAAAGCGCACAAACCCTTTCTTTCTTTGAGTGGCCTTGCAACGCATGCCGGGTACCCGCTGTATATAATGTTATATAGTGCAGGCGCTTGCATTATAATTCCCGGGACTTGTGATGGAACCATAACAGTTTAGTTGACCGCGAGGTTACAGTGCCCATGAAACGCATGCCGGGTACCCGCTGTATATAATTTATTTATTTATTTACGGACAAATAGTCCATTAACAATATAACAATAACACGAAAAACAAGCGTGCGTAAAGGCCCGACCCGCCGAGCAATCGATCACCGTTCGCATTGATTACCGTTCGCATGTCATTTTTCGTAACTATCACCACTTTTCGTAACCCATTCACCAGTTTACCCCCAAGTGTCGAGCGTGCGTAAAAAAGATTTACCCCAAAAAAATATTTTGGAGCAGTTGGGACTCTTGTGCGGTATTCACACAAGAAAAATTTAAAATAAAAAAAATATTCGAAATTATAAAAATTTTTGCAAAAAAATATTCAATGAACATGAAAAATTGCGTTCGGGCAACCCTGTAGATTTAACAAACATGAATCAAGGAATTCGTGTTTATTTCAAATTTCGTTTTCAAATTTCATTTCCAAATATTATTATTCAAAGCGTCGCGAAGACGTGCTCTCCTGGCCGCGTTTGGGCCCGTAATGAAATCTGAAATTTGTGTTTACGGGCTGCGATAAAAATGGTAACATGCGATGTTCAAAATTATTTAAAATTAAATACTTCCTGAAATTATTTTACGATCAAATTATTAATGATTTGTCAATAACGTCTTAGCAAAATAAGTATGTAAAAAAATCCGAAATATATTTGTTTGTAAGTGCACAAATAAATGCACAAACCGACCAATTTTCGTCAAGAAACACATGTCCGTATATATTTTTTAATAATTTTATTTAAACTAAAATTAAAATTCTGAAAAATACGTTTACCAGATAATGTATTGATTTATTTTACTGCATGATTATATGATTTGAAATGGGTGTTGTATAAGAAATGTACTTTTTTGAAAATTGAACAAATCTGCGAACGACCTATGGTATAACCTTATTATTCTAAAAATATTTTTTTTTTCTCAAAATCTAAAACATAAGTTTACTAGATAAAAGAACAATCTTTTGAAATCCATTTATAGTTTTTTGTGGAAAAGAGTCAATACGTCTAACCACTGATTTAAAAATGACATATTTCTGGTTTCTCTGCTTATACACTCTTAATAATTTCATAACTTCTAAAAAAAAAAAAAAATTTGCATATCGTAATGAATGTTTTGGTAATTTCCATGAATATTTTCTCAGAACGGTTTAATTCTCATTCACAGTTATTCTAGCATTATCTTAATCATTCCTTTCGAGGGTTATAACTGTTTAAGATGTTGTCAGTTGTTACTGTATTTTTTCTAATTAATTTGATTTCAATTGAGAAATTTTGAAGTTTCTTTGTTGTATTTGCTAAAATGGTTCTCGAGATTAGAGATTTTGGTTTGAGTCTTCGCTTCTTATAATAAGAATCAGTGATATTTAATAAAGCTTTTGCTTTGGACAATAGATGTCATATTGCAGATTAATTTCTGCTTATAATTTTAAAATGCGGGTAATGTTATTTTACAATGAAGAGATATTTAACAGGATAGTACCTGTAATACTTTGCTTTATATTCCTTGTTGGTATATAAATTGACCACAAGTTTGCTTGTATATCTTCCTACTATGGGGTTTTCAGAGGTATACAGAATAATTATTCGGTACAATAAATGTATAAGTAAGAATTTATTATGGTATTAAGAATTAAGAAAGTTTTCACAAAATGCTAATCTTTATATTACTCGATATTATGGGTAGGAATTTTTTTTTAGATCTCGTAAATTTATGCACATGTTTTCATGCATTTTGTATAGGTAGTCTTCATTTAATTAATGTCAGCGTTTCTTTACATTCAGATATTATAATACAATATTTTGGGTTTTACAAAACTTTGGGGTGTAGTATTCTATACACCGGGAATGTATTATATTAATTTTAAATTTGTTATCAAATTTTATTTTTATTAAATAGCTATTTTCTAATAAAACAGCGTTCTATGGGGTTCTTCACTTAAGTCCATTCTACATATGAGGATTTGTACTCGTAGATGGGTCATGAAATTTTTTATAATTACATCCAATTTTGGGGAAGTTAGCAGTTACTTATTTTGTGTTTATTGTCAAGGAGAATTGATATCTGCCTTGAGAGCGTCACTTAAGATGGATAGTTACATTTTCGGTCCACATTCAACTTTCAAACGGTAGATGG
This sequence comes from Limnephilus lunatus, assembly GCA_917563855.2. Classification (NCBI taxonomy): domain Eukaryota; kingdom Metazoa; phylum Arthropoda; class Insecta; order Trichoptera; family Limnephilidae; genus Limnephilus; species Limnephilus lunatus. The sequence continues at coordinate 22,218,449 of OU830595.1, read as the reverse complement.
AGTTGATAGTTGAATAGTGCGTGTTGTATTGTACTGTTTTGTTTATGTTAGTATTTCGTCTTGTTCTTGTGATAGGTATCCGGGTAAAATTTTGATTAAAGCAAAATTGATTATTTGGAGCTTAGCTTCAAAAGAATTTCAGTGGTAACATAGACACACTGGAGTTCATACTTTGCTAACGTGATCGTTGCAAAGGGTGTATCATGATCTCTCATTGTGATCCTCTGAATACAAGGTTAGGTTGCGGGTTTCGCGTTCTATACAGGACAACATATTGTTTCCTGTCACTGAGTTCGCAAACACGTTTTTTTTCTAATCGACCATAGATGGTGTGGTCGGTTTGCTGGTCTCATTTGATCATATCAGACGTAGAATCCTTGCGTAAATACATGAATTTTACGTATGGATGTGTTCGGTTTATTTCGCTGTAGAGAAATAGATTTTCCTTCGATGTGTAAGGGTTACCTTATTCATTTCATTAATGATTTTGGATTTTTTTTTTGTTTTGGTGTGTGGAAACTCAAGCATTTCATATCTCATATAGGATTTCAGTGAAGCTTGGGGGTTCTACATATATAATTTATTTGAGCAAAGGAAAATTTATTTGTTTTAGCGCTCATATGTGTTTTAGTTAGTACATCACTGTTAAATGTTCCATGTTGTGTATGTTACAAAATAATTCCTCCTATGTTTTAGCACAGTTTGTGTTTCTCAGGACGAGTTATTATTTCCATTTAATAAAGTGTGAATTCACTATACCACCTTTGGTATTTATTTTGATATTACAATCCAGGGTATGATTAATAACTAATATAGTTGTTTCAGTCGGCACAATAATTATTTCAAAAAAAAAAAATAAAAAAAAATAAAAAAAAATAATAACAATAAATGAATATTGACATCTGTTGGTTCAACTTCATATTACTCGGATAAATTTTAAAATTATTGAGCGATACTAGTGCCATCTATAGCGGAATAGATTATCATATAAATTATTATTTATTTTATGTTGAATTTAATTATTCCTTGCGGTTTTGTTTGAAATACTTCGAATAAAGTAACTAAGTATTTATTTGTAGAGCATTATACGTCTACAGACTTATGTTTTATACAAGCTAAGGCTGGGTTTTCAATGAGATTAGATGGGGAATTTTATAATAAGTCTATTTATTGGTACATGAGAATATTTATTTAAAAAAAAAAAAAAAAAAAAAAAAAAAAAAAAAAAAAAAAAAAATTTTGGTTGATAAATACTGGGGATTGGATGAATTGAACAATATTTCTCCTGGTTTCATCTGAATAAATTGTATTCATTGCTTATAGATACCTTACCATACTAGGATTTCATTAATTGGTATATTTTCTTGTTGAATTGCAAGTATATTCGTGTCAGATAACATGACTGCTATAATGTACTATGTATTCTTTTACAGCATTTAAGCTTAATTATAACTTTCTGGAGATTTTATGTGCAAATTTAATTAGCTTTGGGCAAGCATTTTTTAGATATTTTGGTACTGAATTTTGGTTACTTACAATAACATGAGTAAATGACATTATGGCTTCTGATAACCTGTTAGGTAGTTTAGTTTAGAGAACTTCAAAGAAATTCAAGACAAAAGAAGAAGACGTTTCAAGATCATTTACGCTGATTTCAAGAATGGTACCAAGGCTTTCATCTCTATTTCGGTCCACTTCGGGTCATAATTTTCACCGGAAGTCATCATCATCGGAGGATTCTTTCAAATTTTACCTCAAGTTCATCGGTAGTCTCAAGACCTCTGCCGATTCTTCTTCCTTCAACGCTTACGTTGGCTACAAATCCACAATTAGGTTGCAGTTGATATCTGCAGAAGACACAATTGTGAGGCCTTTCCATGGAAACATTCTGGAAGTCTTTCATCATTGAAGACATCATTACCGGAAGGATGCGGCATGAATATTGGAACTTTTGCTCGTTCTTCGCTTTATTTGGCGTTGCGTCATCAGTGTAGCTGTACGGAGTTCACCGTCTCCTAAGATAGGTACAATATTTTGGATTGGGAGTACTTTTCATCCCAGGATCCTACCAGCTGGCTGTATTTCAAGTTTGGACAATCCTTGGCAACAACCACATTCCACGAGCAAGTCTCTCAGGACAAGAAGTTCTTTTGAGGAGGTGCCGGGAGGACCTCATTATTTCCAGGTGGAAATATTTTTGGCGAGGGGGTAATATAGCGGGTGGTCCCAGCTAGGAACCATTTAACCCCGATTGCGGCGGTACTTATTCACGGCAGCGGTCAGCGTATGACATCACTGATCTCTACCGCTGGCAGCGAATCTGTTCGCGGCGAGCTTCAGTACAGAGGAGCCAACCAAGAGGAACACGCGTGCTGCAAGGTCGAGGCCAACCAGGCCATGGCGCTTTTGGACAACGCAACGTAACGTTTAGTTTTCATTAGTTATCAGTTTATTCTTTCATTTGTTAAATTAGTTTTACTTTCTCTTTAAAAGTAATGGCGCACTCATTAAATTAAATTTTATGCTTGCTCACTTAAATTTTATCATGGTACATTAATCTAACATGTAACATCTTCGATGTTCATGTCCACCCTTGAGTATTTAATTTTAAGAAAGAGTTCTCATTTAAACATGCTCCTTTATCTTTCAATAAATCAATATATACATTTGTTCAATACGTCTTATCATTTATTTAAGATCTTACAACAATTTTCTTATAGTTTATCATAGCTAACAAGGCTCTCTCTCTTTTACACGTTACAGGGATTTCAATACGTCTTATCATTTATTTAAGATCTTACAACAATTTTCTTATAGTTTATCATAGCTAACAAGGCTCTCTCTCTTTTACACGTTGTAGGGATTTTTAGATATGGATAGTAAAAATTATACAGTGCTAGCCGGCTTCGTTCATGGAGTTGATATGAGATTGAACTGACGTTCGAACCTACGATGGATCTTGCTTTATATACCCCTACCAATGGGTAGCCCCACCCATACAAAAAAGGCTTTTGAATAGTCCACAATGTTCCAGAAAATTCCACAAGATTCGAGAGTGTTCTGGAATGCTGTGAAATACTCTCGAATACTCTCAAATGTTCTGGACTGTTCTAGAAATATCTAGAGGGCGAAACTTCGAGCCCTTATATCTTCAAAAGCACGCCCTTCAGGTAAAATCGGAAACCTTCTTCATGGATGGGGGATAGACGGCTACCAGACCATATAACTCCCTTGAGCGTTCCTGGACTCGTTTCTGAGTTTTAGTGGCACGCACATTGTACACAATCCTTTACACAACTGAACTGCCTAAGTAACAACATTTTGTATTTGTTTAGAGACAAATTAAAGATGTCCACTGACTTGGTACAATTATTTTCTTCCAAATAGGAATAGATATGGTAGCTAATCCAAGAATTTCTGTACTGAAATAAATCCTGACTTCTAGTATTACGTAGTGGAATCCAAAAGCTTGTCAATGCAAGCAATTTTGGACTACCAACTACATCATTTAATATTTTATATAGAAATACCAAGTTAGTGAAAAAACACTAAAAATTTTAAAGTCAGTGAAAAATCCTCCTGTCTGACAATTTTAAAGTCAGTGTAAAATCCTTCTGTTTGAAGATTTTAAAGTCAGTGAAAAATCCTTCTGTCAGACAATATTAAAGTTAGTGAAAAATCCTTCTTTCGACAATTTTAAAGTAGTGAAAAATCCTTCTGTCTAACAATTTTAAAGTAGTGAAAAATCATTCTGTCTGACAATTTTAAAGTAGTGAAAAATCATTCTTTCGACAATTTTAAAGTAGTGAAAAATCCTTCTGTCTAACAATTTTAAAGTAGTGAAAAATCATTCTGTCTGACAATTTTAAAGTAGTGAAAAATCATTCTGTCTGACAATTTTAAAGTAGTGAAAAAACATTCTGTCTGACAATTTTAAAGTAGTGAAAAAACATTCTGTCTGACAATTTTAAAGTAGTGAAAAAACATTCTGTCTGACAATTTTAGCATAATCAGCTCAAGGCCGAAACTCTTACCTGATCTTCAGGGCCTCGGTGAGCTGCGCCGCGGTGACGGGGCCTTGCCCAGCGGGGGCCAGGGGGCGCAGGTGCTCCCGAGAAAGGGTTGCCTCCGTCACCTGGGCGGGGGCCACCGCAAAGGGGTTCATCTCCGCGGAGTCTGTAATGCGTAAGGCTTGAGTTAGTGTTAGGGAGGTGCTCTGGATAAACTTATGTAGAAGATAGTTATTGAACAGTGTAGTCAAGATTCTTCTAACTAACTTTTAGATTTTTTGAAGTGAAAACTTTACTTAACTAACTAACATCACGCCATTTCTCCGCTGGGGTAGGCAGAGAGGGCGGACCGCCAAACAACTCGGTCTTGGCACACAATCTTTGCCTCACTCACATTCATACATCGTCTCATACATACTCTTCTGTTATTCTGACTTTTGACATGGCCCGACTCAAGTATCTGATTCACTTGATCGTGCCATGTCTTCCTCGGGCGTCCCCGACTTCTTCTTCCATTCACATTTGCGTCATACATTCTTCTCACACTATTTTCTTCTTTCATTCGCTCTACATTCCCAAACCATCTGAGGGTCCCTTTCTTGATCTTACTCATTATGCTTACATCATCCTTAAATTCTTTGTGGATATCCACATTTCTCACACGATCATACATGGTTTTACCACACATTCGCCTCAGGGATGTCATTTCAACAGCATTCAGTTTACTTTCATCTTTCCTCTGCCAGTTTCATGCCTCACTGCCATACATCAGGGTTTTTTTAATTTTTTTATATGAATACCGCACAAGAGTCCCAACTGCTCCCGTCTGAAGCCAGTGAGACTATGGCATCCCCAATTGGGGTATGTTGTGAGGCTGAGGGTAGTAGGGAGGGGAAGGAAATAGGGAAGAGGAAGGTGGGGAAGTACCTGGCTATTCAGATCTGGTCACTAAACACGGCTAATGCCATTTCAAGCAACGTTTCAATTCTGAATGGTGGTCTTACACCAGGGCGATACAGGGAGTATCATCCACTCTGGGTAGGTACCAGGACTCCATTGTGGACTGCTAGCTTCGCTTCTTTTGACGGTTTTTTATTACATAGCACCAACGGCATTCAGTCCTCCATTAATGGAGTTACCTGCATTTACCCTTCTTACAATATCTCTAACAGCCTTCCCATCTCTCGTAAACATATTACCCAGATACACAAACTCATCCACCTGCTCCAAGCATTCATCATTCACAACTATATTGCACACTGTTTTTGTACTCTTTCTTTCAAACACCATGACTTAAGACTTTAGACTTACTTATATTCATCATTAACTCATTCTTCATACATACTTCATTCATCCTAGACACGAGAGACTGTAGATCTTCCATACTGTTAGAAATTAGCACCGCATCATCAGCATACAACAGGCAACATACTTTAAGATCACTCAATTTCGTGCCCAATCCCATCTCTTTCAATTCTTGCGTACAATTATTCATGAATAAATTGAATAACCATGGTGACATTACGCAGCCTTGCTTAACCACTCGGAACATTAGAGCGTCAAAAGACGCGAATATAATAATAGCGGTCAAGACATTAGAGCGTCTTTTGACGTAAACGCGCGAGATTTTACAGAAAATGATTTATTTCCATCACTAGTATACGGATTACCATGAAACAAAAAACGGAATATCGATAATGAACAACGCTACGCGTCTGTATTCAAAAATATCTATAGAACGTAGAGATTAATTATCTGAGCTGAATGGAACCTCCATCTTGTTTGATTGTCATTTGTTCGAGACATTATTAGTTTTTTATTAAAATATTTTTGTATGAAATGGTAAAAAAGTGAGGTGACAAAATTGTTTATAATACATTTATACGATAGAATAAGTGTTTTTTTTATATAATCTGTTATTGTAGTACCGTTTTCACATAAAACACCCGTGAGTCATTTTTACAATTTTTTTAACTTTGCATTCTAAATTTTAATATTTACAAATGTTATCATTTATTTGTAATAATACAATTTGAAAGTTTATTTCATAACCTTTCCAACACAGTTTATAGAATGAGGCTACGTTTCCCAAAACGTGATTTATGAAGCTTTTAGTAAAAATCGTAAATACCACAAATATTATCAAGTTTTGACAGTTTTCTAAGGGACACATAATAAACAAAAGTCTATTTCTGAGAGGTTAACACCAATTCTTTAGCACCGACGTATTTGAATTCGAAGTCAGTTGTTGCCATCTATCCATCAATCGAATAAAATAAAAATAAACTTTATTCAATTCTGCCATTAACAGCACAAAAGCGCGTGGAGAATAGGCCACTTGCATGGATTTCATAATGACTTGGAAAAAATCGTGTGGATAGATTTTTCTACTGAGATTCCAAAAATTTAACTACATTTTTTTAGAAATTTATAGTTTTTTTTTTTTTTTAAATAAATAAATCCGTTTTTTGGGTTTGTGACGTCACTACATGAAAATATCCCGTCTCCAAATATTCAATTAATTTTATAAAATTCCATACTATTTTTTAAAATTTTTTATATGGCAACACTTTGATTTCCGGCGAATTTTTCAATTTGTTCACTAGATTTATTGTTTGTTACCTTGCGAACTTATGTTTGTTTTGATGTTTTGACAGATGGTAATAAAGATGGCGGTGTATAATGTGAATCTCGTATAGATGCTTAGGAGAATAATGACAAAAGTGCTGATTTTAACAAAATTAAATTTTATAATATATTATTATAATTGTAATTTACAAGAACAAATTTATTACATTGGATTTAGTCATATGTAGACGTTGAACATTTTAATGATTAATGATCAATAAGATGGATCAAGAAAACATATTTATGAGATGTAATATTTTTGGTATGCCTCGTTATTCTCCTGTGCCATTCATGTGGAATGCGTCGTTTTTTTTTAAATGATTTTCGGCTATGTAATTTTTTTTTTTTCGCACCCATAAAATTATGTCCCGTCCTTCCGGTTTATAAAAAATGGTCTGATGTTCGGATTGAAATTTTCAGAAAATCGCCAGGGTTTCAAAAATAGGATTAAAAAAAAAAAATACAGAATGTCTTAGAATATTTGCCTAAACCGAAAAAAAAATAAAAAAATTTGATGCAAGTGGCAAAAAAATTTGATTCTCTCAAGTCAACCCATTTCAACACTTTATTTGGGCCCTTTGGTCTTTATTGACAAATTCTAGTAAATTTGACAGCAGCTAACTGTTGTTTACAGGAAGCCATTTTACAGAAAATAAAATAACGTGTGTAGCGGAGCCTATGAGCACCTAACTTAACTTCAAAACAACTTCCATGAGCATTAACCTGTCTTGTGCGTTGCCAATTTTGTATGAAACCTTGGAAATCACGGAAATTATTACTTTGACGTAAAATTTTGTGGGTTTATTTTGAGCTATCGTATATTATATTTAGCGAAACACATTCCTTAAACAATAAACTATCTATAAAAACAACATTACTTCCGTTTATTTGATTAATTGATAGGTTATTCAATGTTTTTTGCGACCTACTACGCTCGAACTTTGACAGTTCAAATCGCAGCAAAAAATGACGCTCAAATGCCATAGATAATTTAGTACAAATTATTCAGAGTGGTTAGGCGTAATTTGAACGAGAATGGCCCAAGCGATTCTGACCTTGTCCTTTATACAGTTTCTTTATACATAAAGGTTAAAATTGCATTTAAAAAAAAAATTACAATATTGTCCGCGCGCGCCGGTGCCCTTACGGCACAGAAGAGGTTAATTACCATAAGTTGGATGCATATGTAAATGCTCCTATGAGTAACTTATCAAAACTTACGTAAGTCATAAATTTTATTTATGAGTGTAAAGGCAGCCATATTACAAAGCCACTAATGGGCGCAGTTAAATAAATAAATCAAATTTACCTGCAATCTGCTGAATGGTGGGCATTATGTATGTAGCGCCGTAGTAGGACTCTTGCTGGGCGGCCAATATCTGCAACAAAACACACAAAACTCAATAACCTGTCTAATCACAGGAGACCAAATTGTCCCAAACATCACATGCCGTTATAATAACAGGTGACCCAGATTGTCCCAGATCGACCGTGCGTTATTAAAAGTTAGATATCTCTCTTCCTGTAATGCGAATTGCCTTTTAGGAATATATGAGCTATGTTGTTCGTTATTTAACAAACCCGCGCCAATTTGCGACGTAACACACATTTAATTTTAATATAAAATAGTATGAATGTGATAAAAAGTGAAGTGACAGTTTTATTACAAATTTTCTTAACCTGGCTAAAGCCGGGCTTATTTGGAAAAACCACACGAAATTAGCTTTTTCCCACTCCGGAAACAAATCGTAAAAAAATATATTTATACGAAAATGAACTGATTTTTTTATTTCTACACAAACCTGAATAGACACCCTACGTGAAAAAAAACAATCCAAGGGTGTTTTCGAACAAGTTATGACATTAATACTTCTTTGAAAATGTAAAATATTTACATTTTCAAAGTTTACACACCCAAAATGACAGTTGAAGTGACGCCGAGGTCGCCAAGTCAACCAAAGATAATTTTTGTAATTTATTCCGAGAGGCTAGGCGCTATGCGGCTTTTTGTGACGTCAAGAACGAGAATGGCCCAAACCATTCAGACCTTGTTCTTCATAAAATTTCTTTATGCATGAGGGTCAACATCGCATCCAAAAAAGTTTTTTTTTAAATTTCTTCCGCGGCCACCAGTGGCCGAACGGCGAGAGCGAGGTTAAGAAAGGGAATCTGTATTTAAAATTTTAAGTTTATTCTGTTTTCAGTACTTGAATATTCGCAAGTATGCATTTTTTAACCAATTTTCGTTTCCAATATTAAAATTTTAATATTTAAAAACCAAAATGTTGATTTCTAATAAACACATTGTTAAGATTATTTTATCTAGATTTAGTACATTTTTGTTTTTGCAAAAGGGTTAAAAAATAACCAACAAAAAGGAACATTTAAAATGCACGGGAAGAACCAGGAATTTTGCACACAAATCTTGACAGGCAAAAGTTAATAGATATTATTTTCTTATTATTCCAAGGGTTAAAGGCATTAATGGAAATAAAATGTTGGTATCTTCACCTGACTATGCGTGACTGCTTTCCGGATCTGCTGCGACTCCCATTCCTCACCTCCGCTGTCCACATCCGATCCTGCAAACATAGCGCAATAGAGTTACAAATCAATCAACCAACCACTGTATAGGGTAAGCAAAGACAGATTTCAAAATTAATAGACCGGTCGAGGATAAGGCTCTTGACTCGCAATCCAAAGGTCGCGGGATCGAATCCCGGCATGCGCAAATAAATTTTATTTGATTATTTTAATTTAAAATAATATATATTATATTTGAGGCACATTCCAGAGTGTAAGATACTCTCAGTATCGCCCTGGTGTAAGACCACCATTCAGAATTGAAACGTTTTTGGTGACCAGATGTGAATAGCCAGGTACTTCCCCACCTTCCTCTTCCTCATATCCTTCCCCTCCCCACTACCTTCAGCCTCACAACATACGCCAATTGGCGATGCCATAGTCTCACTGGCTCCAGACGGGAGCAGCTGGGACTCTTAGCTGTGTGACCGTCTTATGAATCCATCTCTCCCAATGCGGTGCATGGCGATGTTCTAAGAGAGTATGGCTGGAGAAGTCAAAGGGATTCCCTCAACCATTCTCTCCCGATCCGGCCTGCCGTGCAGCTGATGGTCAGACGCATCCGCCGCCAAGACCTCGACAAACCTCATTCCATGAACCCGGGCACCCATACTAAGTCACCAAACAGCCTTGCAAGGCAATGTTCCGAGAGAGTCCAGTCATAGAGGTCAAAATATTTCCTTCAACCAGTCTCTCCCTGGCCTGCCACGCAGTTGGTGGACAGACGCATCCGCCGCCAAGATTCGGACAAATCTCACCTAATGAACCCGGGCACCCCTGCTAAGTCACCAAACGTAGAGAACCACTTGGGGTTATCCATGGCAGAGGTGTTGGTTATCCAATAAGATTCTCAGGGCGGTCGTACCCATATTCGCCTCCCAAATTGGTTTCATAAAGGTGTACATTTCAATTATTAACTTTTAGATTTGAATATAAAGCGTGGCGTTTTTCTTTCTAAAACCATTTAGATCATATTTCTAACCATCGTAAATGGATAGTAAAGGAGACACAACAGACATATAAGAGTTGTTCCGAAAACCAAACAAATAAGCCTGAGGGGTTAATACATTTATTGTTAACTAGCTAACAAATATGCTAAATGAACAAACACGCTCCAGAGTCCAAGCTGCCGAAAAGAGATACTTGAGAGGAGTGGCAGGAGTTACGAAATGGGATCATATAAGAAACTCGACGATCTGAGATGATCTAAACATTGAACCACTGCTACTCTTCATAGAAAAATCACAATTGAGGTGGCTTGGGCATGTACTAAGAATGTCTGATGACCGAATTCCGAGGAAAATACTGAGTGCGATTCCAGAAGGAAGACGTCCAGTGGGCCGCCCTAGACACAGTTGGGCGAGGCAACTCCTGAAACTGTGTGAGGAGAGGATGGGTCTACCATGGACAGAAGCCGAACAATCAGCACAAGACAGGGACTTATGGAGGAGCCTTGTCGATGCAATGGGTCCCCGACCCGAATAGGACAAGGGGAAGAAGATGTATGTATGTATGTTAACTAGCAGACCCGGCCACACATTGCTGTGACTAACGAAACCTTTATAACCAACGCCATCTGTTAAATCAAATCCATACCACGCTGCCGCTTGGCCAGATATGTTATGTATTTCAACCAATTTACACAAAACCTTGACAAATTATATACCTAAAAACCTTCCTCGTGAATCACTCTATCTATTGGTGAAAACCGAATGAAAATCCATTGCGTAGTTTAAAAGATTTAATAAAGATCAGTAAGAGTAAAAGTTTACCATGGTCTCGCACAGCCATGTTGATGGTCTCCCTCTTGGAGTGTTGGGGGCCGGCTCCGCGCACCAGGATGCGGTCGGGGTCCTCGTCAGAGCCGTCTCCCTCTCCGTCCTCGCGCACCAGGCGCCCCCCCCCCGCCGCCCCCTGTCTCGCGGGGCGCCGTGGCCGGGGGCTGGCCAGACTCTGCCCCGCCGCCCGATACGCAAGGAATGAAGTCTGCACCGTCACGGGCCTGATGAAATACATAAATTGAATAAAATTGATTGTTTGGGAATATTTCTATCCTGCTGCCTCTCCTACCTACATATTTCCTACATACACACTTACCTATCTACATACTTCTTCCTATGTACGAATGACATTGCAAATCAGTGCAGTGATAACTTCCAACAAGAAAACAGTGTCTATGTGTATTAATCGTATCAAATGCTAAATTACGTTATAAGTTTATTAAAAGTCTTAAAACTTCTAACTGTTGGTGACCAAACAATATGTGCACAGTTTGGAACATTTATTGGAATGTGAATTCTTATGTGGACACCATCGAACCAGCCTGCTACATTATCCTACAGTGAGTTACGCTTCCTATTTTCCCACCTTCTAAGAAAGTTTCTAACATTGATATATTCTTTATATGATTCAATTTAATTTTTATTATCATTTAAAAAAAATAATGTACAAATACAAAATGTATTCGCCTTACTAATAAAAAATCACATTCCAACCGTTAAACTTGGTTTTAGTAACACATAACCGTATAATTTTAGATTAGATTTTTTTTTATTGCTTACATTAGCTTACCACAGGAGGCCTACTTCATCTTAGGGGAAGCGTGTGTGGAGGGTAAGGAAAGGGAGGAGAGGAAGTACTGGAAAGGAAAAGGTATGAGGGATGGTTAGGAATCTGGGGGTCAGTGTGTTCAGAAGTAACAGATGAATGAATCCATCCCTACAACTGCGGTGCAAGGGGATGGGTCGAGAATCCGGTTAGAGAGGTCAAAAAACTTCCCTTAACCAGTCTCTCTCGATCAGGCCTGTCACGCAGAAGGTGGATAGATGCATCCACCGCCAAGACCTAGACGTACCTCACCCCATGAGCCCGGACACCCCTGATAAGACACCAAACGTCACCACTTAGGTGACCTATGGCAGAGGTGTTGGTTGTCCAAAAATTGTTCCCGTATCCACCTCCCAAATTGAAAATTTAATACAATCTATATGATAATCCAGCAATATCGCATTTGGCATTCCCTGCATGCGCAATTACGTTCATTTTTTCCCACGAAGTACATGCGCTAAAAGGTTTGTAAAATTATTCAGTGTGACGGTTTCTGTAATGTCTCCATAAATCATGTTTTCATTCATAAAATGGTGAATTTACTATTATATTCGTATAATTCAATGTATTTACTACTTAATTGTGTTATTTTTTGTCAGTTTTAGTCATGTAATTATATAATAAGTGCTTGTTGTAAATTGAACATAAAATGAGGTTATACCAACAAAGAAATTGAATTTTATGGTCTCAATTTTATAAGAATTTCATGAAAGTGATGTTTTTTGTAACATAAATGTCTAATGCATGTTTTGATAAACATGTATAAAAGAAATAGTAATTAAATATAACATACCTGCTGCCTTTTCTTTCTTGCTGCATGTATCACAGCCGCGTCTGGTATCGCCCCGCTGTCCAGTAAAGCCCGCACGGAGCGTCCAGAATGACGAATGTAAGCGTGCTTGAACCTGCCGGTCCCGTCAGTGGGCAGCGGGGGAGAGTCCGCGCCGTCCCCATCCCCTTCCCGCTCCGAGCCGTCCGATCCGGATACGTCCCCCTCCCGGATGGCGGCGATGGCAGCCCGCCCGCTGAGGACCATCCCCTCCAGAGGACGCTTCTCCTTCTCCTGCAATCAGAGACGGACGTGTGAGTTTTTTGGATCATACGGTGAAGGTAAACAAAGGGAGTCTTCTAAATCGTCCGGAGCAGGCAAACAAAGGGAAGGTCTTTTGGAATGTCTAGAGAAGGTAAACAAAGGGAGACTTTTGGACTATCTGGAGAAAGTAAACAATGGCAGTCTTCTTAACTGACTTGAGAAGGTAAACAAGGTAAATAAGGGCAGAGTCTTTTGGATTGTTTGGAGAAGGCAAACAAAGGGAGAGTCTTTTGGGCTGTCTAGAGAAGGTAAACAAAGGCAGTCTTTTGAACTGTCTTGAGAAGGTAAACAAGGGCAGAATCTTTTGGATTGTCCAGAGAAGATAAACAAAGGCAGTCTTTTAGATCGTTCGGAGAACGTAAACAAGGATTGTCTGGAGAAGGTAAACAAAGGCAGTCTTTTAGATCGTTCGGAAAATGTAAACAAGGATTGTCTGGAGAAGGTAAACAAAGGCAGTCTTCTGGACTGTCTGGAGAATGTAAACAATGGGAGTCTTTTAGACTGTCTAGAGAAAGTAAACAAAGGCAGTCTTTTGGAGAAGGTAAACAAGGGAAGAATCTTTTGGACTGTCTGGAGAAAGTAAATAAGGCAAGAGTCTTTTGGATAATAATAATAATATTTGGACGATTTATTTGGATGGTCCATAGAAAGCAAACAAAGGCAGTCTTTTGGCTTGACTGGAGAAAGTAAATAAGAGAAGAGTCTTTTGGATAGTCCGTAGAAGGTAAACAAAGGCAGTCATCTGGACTGTCCGGAGAATGTAAACAATGGCAGTCTTTTAGACTGTCTAGAGAAGGTAAACAATGCCAGTCTTTTAGACTGTCTAGAGAAGGTAAACAAAGGCAGTCTTTTGGTGAAGGTAAACAAGGGAAGAGTCTTTTGGATAATCCGTAGAAAGCAAACAAAGGCAGCCTTTTGGCCAAGGTAAACAAGGGGAGAGTCTTTTGGATAGTCCGTAAAAGGCATACAAAGCCAGTCTTCTGGATTGTCCAGAGAAGGTAAACATGGGCTGTCTTTTGAATTGTCTGAAGAAGCTAAACAATGGCGACCATGGCAAATTTTGATAATCTTTGACCAAACGATAAGATTGCACACTTGGGTGGCTGGATGGTGTGGAGGCAAAGCCTCAGGGATGATCGAGGAAAACAGCAGGAGAGCGGCAGAAGTTGTTTCTAGGTGTTTTGTTTTGAGGTGTTTCCTGTGGCTGGCCAGGTCTGTCCAAGTCAAACCAGACAGTTGGAAGAGCGGTCCAAAACCATGGTAACCAGGTAGCAGAAGTAGCAGGTTCAATCCTCAATTAGCTAAATCTTCTGTCATCAAAATTTTATTTTTCTTATTCCACTATTGTTACCAATACCAACCTGATTTAATTCTGCCAAATATTTTTGCTACCACCTTATGCTTATCAATAAAATTAGCTTATCGAAAAATGTACCTATCGTTAAAATAAAATATTTGTAAACTAGACTGTCTCGAGACAAAGTTTCATCGTAAGGGGCCATCCATAAATTACGTCACACGAATTTATTTCATGATTTTTTTACCCCCCCCCCCCCTGTCACATCGTCACATTTGTGAGACCCACTCCCCCCTAATGTGAAGTCACATATTTAGAAATTTTATATCTAAAAAAGTTTTGCGTTTTAATAATTTTGATTTTTACATGTGACGTTACAGAGCTGATGACCCCCCCATACCCATAGTCACACTTCTGTACCCCCCCCTTTAGGTGTGATGTAATTTATGGATGGCCCCTATAATCAGACAAATGGTTTAGGGGTTGTCCATTTATCACGTGATGTTTTTTAGCAACTTTTTAACCCCTCCTCCCCCTAGTGATATGTGGTGAGGTTTTAGACTACCCCCCCCCCCCCCCCAACCCTAAATTACGTGTATTTTTTTAGTACAAAGTATATTGAAATTTTCAGAATATTATCTTTAAATACAGATATAATCTGATTAAATTTTGGAAAATTAAGCATTGTGATAAAAATTTCCAGAGAGACATTAAGGTCGCAGGTTGTTTTTGACAGGCATTTGGTTTAGAAATCGTGCGTTCAATGAAAAATAAATACATGTGATATCACATTATATCCACCCTCAGCCTTACAACATACTCCAATTGGGGATGCCATAGTCCCACTGGCTTCAGACGGGAGCAGTTGGGACTCTTGTGAGGTATTCATGTAAAAAAAAAAAAAAAAAAAAAAATATCCCCCCCTCCCCTCCTTGCGATATTTCGTGATTTTTTTTCAGAACGACCGACCCCTTAATGGACGACCCCTTAGGAGCGCGTAACGGACAAACAAAGAAACATTAATTTTTATATATTTAAGATATGAAAAGCATAACTAAATATAATTAATTAATAAACAAATAAAGAGGACAGAATTCCAAGGATAAGTATGGAGGAGGGGTGCGTAGGGTTACACGTATCCAAAGTTGCCATGCTGATGGTCAAGCTACCTACGCAAGTTCGATGATGTCATAACTTGTCCTGAAGATTATTTTGGTTATGCACCACATCATGTTAAATTTGGGATCAGGCCGCTAACAATAACACTCATTATGTGGATGGCGATAAGGCTTAAAATCCCGTTGAAGAGCGTTTAACCAGCCAGCGCCCGAAAATTCAAGTTTCGTCAAAAGATGTTCTTACGATCGTACAGGGCGGTTCCAATGAGAAAGATTAATTACTCTCCGTACCAGCTTTTTTAAATTATGACTCAATATCGATTTTATTTCATTCCAAATTTGCTTTAATTTATACCTACACCAAAAATGCTGAAAGGCGTGTTGATAAAACTATTAAAATTATGTACTTTTTAAAATTATTTTTTGATCATAAGTATTTATCATTTTTTAATAATGTCTGAGCAAAATAAGAATGTAAAAAAATCTGAAATATATTAGTCTGTAAGCGCGCAAATAAATACACAAACGGACCAATTTTCGTCAAGAAACATATGTACTTATATATTTTTTTATGATTTTATTTAAACTAAAATTTAAATTCTGTAACATACGTTTACCAGATAATGTACTGATTTATTTAACTGCATGATTATATGATTTGAAATGGGTGTTGTATAATACAAAATCTTTTTTGAAAATTCAACAAATCTGCGAACGACCTACATATGTTATAACCTTATTATACTAAAAATAAACATTTTTTCTCAAAATTCAAAACATACGTTTACTAGATAAAAGAACAATCTTTCGAAATAAATTTATAATTTTTGTGGAAAAGAGAATACGACTAAACACTAATTTAAAAATGACATATTTCTGGTTTTCTCTGGTTATACGCAGAACTCTTAACACTTATTTTATTTTGCGAAGCTCAGGGACAAATATTTAAACATTTTACGATCATTTTCTAAAGAATTTAATTTTTTCCATTTTAGAATTAAACCATACCTGAAAAGTGGTTCGTAAATAGGGGATTATAAACTTCAAAGCAGTTTTTATAGGATACTTTATTTTTTCTATTTGGCCTATGCAATTGTAATATCCTAGAAATTAGTGTACAGGCTCAACCATAGGCACTAGATAGATGGCGTTTATCTGTCGGTATTGAAGTCACCGATAGTATAATAAATAAAATGGGAACCTCAGATTATTCCAACAATAAGATATTAGGGATATTCGCCTAAATAAGATATTAGGGGCTCGATTCTCCAATAGAGGCCGCTCACAATCGCTATCGAAACTACATACATTGGTCGACTTGGTTATTCTCGAGTCTTGTCGAAAGGTACATACTTACGGTCGTTGTTCCAATTTTCCGATCGACCTATCGGAGTCAACCATCAGCTAAGCAATTTGTAAGTATTTTAAAGGTAACACTTGATTCTAATTGTTCCCAAATATTTTATCGTTGATTATCTTAAGCCCACCCACTTTAGCCCCGCCCAAAATGACATCAAAGTAAAAACTTTCGATGTCAAATTAATATTAAAGAGTTAAATATTGAATCTATTATTAACACATAATTTTTTTTTAAATACCGTTATCCATAGACTTGCATTTTATATTTTTTCAACAAATAATAATCTAGTAGATACATAATAATTAGGGGTACGTAAATTTCGCAAATAAAAAATCGTGATTTCGCATTTAAAAAAACTCAAAATAAAAAATTTGCATTTATTTCGCAAAAAAAAAATACAATGTTAAAAACTCAATTAAAGGCTAGCATTATTGTAATTTCTACATTTTTACCTTTCATTGATTGGCTGCGATCAGTTACGACAATGTTGTAGATACTAAAGTACCTCTCGGCATCAACACTATTGACAGGGCAATTGAGACATTGAATAGCTGCTTTTGCAAATCCAGGGTAGCAAGATTTTGATGTAACTAAAACTTGCATTACATCCACAGGAGCTTCTTTGCCGACCAATCGGGAATTTGAATTGACAGAAGAAGATGGCACATTTGCTGCTTCCGATGAACAAAATAATCTGCCAATGTGCTTGTAGCACTCATTTGTTGGATTCGGCCCAATGTGTACTAACAATTTATGCAAGCTCTTTTGAGCTGCTGTCTTCAACATCATGCTGTGATCGATAGAATTTTCGGTTGATAAAATATTCATTGTTTTTTCGCCAAAAGAGCCTTCACATTGACGCTGAAGAGAGGACTTCAAATCTACTAATTTACTCCACAAAATGTGTGCAAACGAATAGTTTGAACCTTATAAATTGTCAATTAGTTTCATAATTTTCGGACAGAATTCTGATACGAATGTAAGTTGAACTTGAGTGCGAAAGTACAGGGTGCGGCAGAGAGGACGGACGGTTTTAAAAAAATCATAAAAAAGTTAATTTTTACTCAAAAACAAATTTATTGATGGAATCAGGTTCGCAAGGAAATAGCATTTGAGACAGTCAAGTGTGGAAAATCACATCAGGCATGTGGTGGCCGAAATCGTTGATGCAGTGATGGAGGCGTTCTTGAAAGTTCGCGTAGACTCTCTCCAACATCGCTCTCTCAACTTGGGCGACTTCCACGTGAATTGCGTCCTTCAATTTGTCCAAAGTTCGGGGCTTGTTCTTGTATACTCTAGCCTTGAGGTGTCCCCATAAGAAAAAATCGCATATGGATAAATCTGGGGACCGAGGAGGCCAATGAACATCGCCAAACCTGGAAATAAGGCGACCAGGGAAGAGAGGGCGAATAACGTCCATTGATGCTCTGGGTGTGTGGGCGGTCGCCCCATCCTGCTGGAACCACACACGTCGGATTGGAACACGTCTGATTAGAACACGTCGCCGTCGTAATTCAGGGAAAAAGAAGTTGGTGATCATTTCGACGTAGTGCTCTAAGTTCACGGTAACAGCACGACCATTACCGTCTTCGAAGAAGTAAGGGCCAATGATGCAAGTTTGCGATACAGCGCACCAAACCGTTACTTTTGGGCTGTGCAGCGGTCTTTCGTGTAACTGTTGCGGATTTTCACTAGCCCAATAACGGAAATTCTGTTTGTGAACCATGTAGGTAACCACATGCCTGATGTGATTTTCCACACTTGACTGTCTCAAATGCTATTTCCTTGCGAACCTGATTCCATCAATAAATTTGTTTTTGAGTAAAAATTAACTATTTTATGATTTTTTTAAAACCGTCCGTCCTCTCTGCCGCACCCTGTATTTAATTTTCAAATTTCGCTTTTATCGCAAATAAAATGCAGATTTCGCTTTTATCGCATCTATTTCGTAAAAACGAAATTTACATACCCCTAATAATAATCTTCCTTCACTTGATGAGTTCAGCCCATTTTGTTTTAAACCATACATTATCTATAACACATGCAACTTAACCCGTCTGCTTGGTTCAATATATTCGCACCTCACAATCCGGAAGCCTCGGTTTGGTCAAACCGAAGTCAAACCGTCACTTTGGATCGAGATTGTAAAATATCTATGCAAGATAGCTTTCATATTTCAAAGACAATAAGAAGCATTATTTCGTTCTCTTTCTGGTTAAAAGAAAAATACATGTTTGCATGAGAGGAAGAGATATATATAGCTTTTAAAATGTAAGGTCGTTCGGGACGTATTTATTCCTAAACAAGCAGAGGGGTTAATGTTAGTAGAGTATTATACTGCCCTGAAAAAGCTACGGTTGTAGCGAAACCCGGTCGGCATAAAGCATAGAAAATAAAAGTGGTGTTTACAAAGTTATTAACTAGCAGAGTTACACGGCTTCGCTCAGAACATTCGAGAGGGTTCTGGAATGTTCCACAATAATGTTCCCAAATTCACTATTCCCGAACATTCCACGACATACTCCGCCACTCCTTCCAGAACTTTCTAGAGCTCTATCGAACTTTTCAGAGGGCGAAACTTCCAGCCCTTATATCTTCAATAGCACGCCCTTAAGGTAAAAACGGAAACCGTCATCCTGGAGAGGGAATAGAGATCTACCACCCCATATAACTCCCTTGATCGTACTGGGACTCGTTTCGGAGTTTTTGCAGGATGCACATTTTTTTGGACTTTCTTTTAAAATATATATTGATTATAATGTCACATCACAAACTATCCGCTTCATATGTAAGCAGAGAGGTCAGACCACCAAACAACTCGGACTTGGCACACATTCCTTGCCTCAATTACATTCATACTAGAGATGCCACGAATAGTGATCTTGCCGAATACCGAATATTCGGCTAGGCTCTCGGTCGAATACCGAATATTCGGTGGCCGAATATTCGTCGACACCTTAGTACATTTCGCGGGAGACAGGATCCGATCTGCATAATTGAAGTGCATGCGATAAATACGCGGTGGGCATATTTGTTTCATTTGCAAGTAGATCGTGTCACAACACGCATTATTTATTGATTGTTACATCAAATTGTGTTACTTGTAGTGTGTACCTATACAAGGTGTCCGGAAACTCGTAGTACAAGCGGGAAACTGGGGATTCCCAATTACATTTGGAGTCGATTTTGTGGTATAACTTTTTTTGATTTGAGCTTTCGTTTTCGAGAAAATCGAGTCAGAAGTTGATTTTTTTTTTGGTCAAATTCTTGTAAATTATTACCGACGATCATAATACCTAACTAATAAAAACAATTTAAAAGAAAACCAAACAAAGAAATCGGTATTTAAAGCATAATTTTGAAATTGCCCATCAATTAATTCAACATAAAAATAAAATGTTCGCTCGTTCCACGGTTAAACACAGCTGTTACTACATATTCGCAGCTTCTGTTAAAATAACAATGCAAAATTAGCTCTATCTCTTTCTACGCTAGGTACAATCAACACGTGAAAGAAGAGACGAGATAGCGTTTTCGATATTTCGTAAACAGGTACCATACGGACGAACTAATAATTAAAGTGCGCTCCACACACGGCATGCAGGGAATCTTCCGCAGAGTCCCTGCAAATTGGGTGGTTAGTAGTCCGAACCGCCTGCCGTATTATTATTTACCCTCTTCGAATTCTCAGTCGGGTCAGCCGCAGAGGGTCCGCCTCCAACTTGCGACCAATCTGCCGGAATGGAGATGTTACTACACGTCGTTGACAGCGACTTGTACCAGTACAGCGATTAGGATATAAATATTATTATTTTACTCATCATGCTTGAAAAGGAAAAAGAAGTTTGGGTAGAAATTTTTGATTTATACAAGGACCTTCGATGCTTGTGTGATATTTCCGACAAAAATTGTTTGCGGCGAGATCTAAACCATAGATTCTCAACGGCGGTACAATTAAAGGAGAAAATTGAGGGCGTTTCAGACTTTCAGGGGGGCGGTAGGAGACCCAGAGAAACCCATCCCACCCTATCCCATTAGGGGCCATCCATTCACAAAAATAATTTCCCTATCCCATTACGCCCCCTCCGTTGCGGCAAATGTAGCCCCATCGTGATATCCCGTTACGCCCCCTTCGTCGTGGTGATGGTGGCGTACCGTTACGCCCCCTCCGTTGTGGCAAATGTAACCCTGTCGTGATATCCCATTACGCCCCCTATTGCTGTTTCGGATAGGGGGCGCTAGGATAAAATTATTCTTAAAGTGGTCGGTGGGCAAAAAAAGGTAGAGAATCTATGACATAGGTTCTCAACGTGGGCGAAAACGCCCCTTTGGGGGCTTTTCAGACCTTCAGTTGGGCGGTAGAATACAAGGAGAGAATTGGGGGGCGTTTCAGACTTTCAGGGGGGGTGGTAGGAGACCCAGAGAAACCCATCCCACCCTATCCCATTAGGGGCCATCCATTCACAAAAATAATTTCCCTATCCCATTACGCCCCATCCGTTGCGGCAAATGTAGCCCCATCGTGATATCCCGTTACGCCCCCTTCGTCGTAGTGGTGGTGGTGTACCGTTATGACTCCTCCGTGGTGGCAAATGTAACCCTGTCATGGTATCCCATTACGCCCCCTATCTCCGCTTTTCTCTACTATAATATCCATGTTTTATTCATACAAACCATCCTCTTGAATGACTCTATCTATTGGTGAAAACCGCATGAAAACCGGTTGCATTGCTTAAAACATCTAAGCGCACATACATTTTTAGCAACTTCATACTATGTAAAGAAGATATTTTCTTTGAATTTCTCAGCTTTTCTCTACTATAATATCCATGTTTTATACATACAAACCTTCCTCTTGGTCTTACTTTGGTATCTATTGGTGAAAACCGCATGAAAATCCATTGCATAGTTTAAAAGATCTAAGCCCACATACATTTTGAGCGACTTCATTTTATACCATGTATGTAAAGATTTGCCTAATGAAATATGCGTGTGTTTTTATTTTTTTTCGTTATCGGTAATATAAGTTAGAAAAATACGTAAGATGGGACATTTTTAATACTTTTTTTGTTTAAATTGTTCCATATTGTCCCTACCTTTTCTCATTTTTTCCATTGTTACCGTTGTCTATGTTTATTATTTGTCTATGTCTGTTATTTTTCCACTGACACCATGTTCTATGTCTAATTATTTAAAAATTAGTATTATTAAAACCCTGAAGAAGTAAGCGTTGCTTACGAAACATGTCGGTTTTTATAAACAATAATAAGTAATTGATTAATTTGGACTTTTTTATTTTGCGTGGCAAAATTTTATTTCAAAAATTATACAGGGTGTAACAGCAAAGCTAAGACCTCTCTGCAAATTGGGTGGTGTAGTGGAAATTGCCAATCTGCTGTCCTGCCTACAGTAGTAACTAGAAATCGGATCGTGAGGAGAGACCTTAAAACATAGCCGGTATCTGTTATGGTCTTATACACGACACCTTTTTTCAGCCCGATTCCAATTGTAGACAAAAGTGAACATTTTTCGCTTTACGAGATCGCTGTTTTCATCTCTATTTCCATTAATTTGTGAATAAGCCGCCGCACTTTTAAGCACAGATTATGGAAATTACACTTCATTTCAACAATTACTAGAAGAAACAACTATTTACGTACACAAAATAGGTTATTAGGTTCTAAGTTTAGGTAAATTAAGTAATTCATGCTTATTTAGTTTGAAACGAAACTTTGCAAATGTCAAATCCATGTAAAAAAACATGGCGGCTATGGAGATGTTTTATATGGGCAATTTTTAACTTTGAATGAATATCGTATTTTAAATGCATATTTTTCTGTCTATCATGACTGAAACCGATGCTTCTTGTGGTAATAAGGTTTAAAAGTAGTTGACTTATCAAAATTTTTGCCTATTTAAAGTGTAGCGGCATGCGGCGGCTTCTTCACACTTTACCCTATTTTCATATCTACGATTTCAGTAGGCATCATAACAAACAGTATGGTTCGTGTGTTCAGTAATGACAATTGAAATCCTAGATATGAAAATAGAGGTGAAAATAGCGATCGCGTAAGTCGAAAAATGTTGACTTTAGTCTCTAATTGGATCGGGCTGAAAAAAGGTGTCGTGTATAAGACCATAACAGATACCGGCTATGTTTTAAGATCTTGACATGTTTCGACACGCAAAACAGTTTAGTTCGCTTCACGCATTCCGTTCATTTGGTTGACATTTTTCTATCAACAACCCTGTTGAACTAAACTTTAAAACAAAGTGTGTTTGTGAATTATTTTCATCTTACGTGATTAATTATTGTGTATTACAATGGAATATTCCAACGCAGAATTTGTGACATGTGTTTTTGTGATATGCAAAGTGTTTTTGGATTATCTTTCCTCGGAACATTGCCTCATAATGTAAGTAGGTACACACCTTTGCTAATAATATTACACACAAGGCTTGTTCGAATTGGTCCAGTACTACTTTAAGTAGCGTGTATTACTTGAATTGCCGATAATCGTTCGTATTACTTTCAAGTAGGGTACATTTTTGCCTGCCGCCCGTTTCAAGATGACTTGCAAACAAAGTAAAAACACTAATTAACCATATTGTAATGCTTAGAAGAAGTGAAATTTTAGAACAGGTGGAAGAATAAATTAGTAAGATGAAAATAAATAAACTATGGACACGAAAAGACATTTAGCAACTTATAAATCATTTAAGAGTAGCATCTTCGAACTGTCATTTGAGTTAACCCTAAAGAAGCCGAAATTTTTATTTTTTTATTTTTTTTTTAAATTTTAAATTTAAAAATGCTTAAATTGAAAGTCTTTATGTTTATTTGGGTTCTCTACGTGATGTAGGTTCACCAGTTTTCCGCTTGTACTACGAGTTTTCGGACACCGTGTATAAAAAATATCACTATTTGTTCGCGAAAAACTTTACAAAATGGCACCATTTAATGAAAACTTCTTTGGGAATATTATGAAATTTGTAGTGTAATAGACAATAATCTGGCAGTTTGTTTTTCTTTCATTATTTGGTATTAGGTATTCGGCCGAATGGTTCGCGATATTCGGCCGAATACTGAATAGTAAAAAAAGTAGCCGAATAGGCCGAATACCAAATAGTAGCCGAATATTCGTGGCATCTCTAATTCATACAACGTCTCATACATGCTCTTCTATTATTCTGACTCTTCACATGGCCCGACTCAAGTATCTGATTCACTTGGTCGTGCCATGTCTTTCTTGGGCATCCTCGACTTCTTCTACCATTTACATTTGCATCATTAATTCTCCTTACACTCCTTTCCTCGTTCATTCTCTGTACATGCCCAAACCATCGGAGTGTCCCTTTCTTAATCATATGAAAAAAGTAATATAAACCGTGTCCAGTAATTCTGAATATTATTAACACCAATTTAATTTGCTGACGAATTGTAAAAAATCAAAAACCCTGAAAAAAATATGCACAAATCGATTAATATCGCCATCTTTTTGACAATTTTTTTTTTATTACTGTTTCACAAGTGTATACCTTATGGTAAGAATCATTTTTCCTACTGTTAATGGTGGGGTCGCCATCCGTGGAGCCGAGGGAGCCGTTGGGGACGGTTGCCGGCGGGGGCCCCTCCCCGCCGTCACTCCTGCGGGAGCCCTGGCGCTCGCGGTCCAGCCGCTTTGTCAGCTTTTTGCTCTGCGAGGATTTCTTCACTTGGAATATCTCCACGTCTTCTTCCACTGCGGAAAATATACATTTTTTCAATCAATAACCAAAATCGTCACACAGTTTAACAGTAGGAAGAGGGAATGAACCAAACAGAACACAGCCATTGTAGCCGGGTATATTTTACCCATATAGATTATTGTACATATTAGTATTTTATATGAAGGAAATATGTAGTTTATACGTTATTTATGAAAATGAAACGGTCATTTATTATAAAATTAAAATATATAATCATAAAAAATTAAGAATCTAAACATTTTTCTCCCGAGATTAATTTCTTACAACATAAAATAGAATATATATTTAAAAAACAAAAAATAATAACAATTGAGGAACCAAACATTTTTTTAACACAATAATATAATCAAATAGTGACTAATGTGAAACAAAGCTTATGTATGAAATAGCATATACGTGGCCATTGTGGCCGGGTATAAGTTACCCGAACGCTCTTCACAGACGTGTAAATTCAACCGTAGCTGCAGTGGCACTACATAGAATAGCTAATACACTCAAACAGGTCAACGACCACAGCTACTGAGAGCGCCAAATAATGCGCGTATTTTGTTTTCAAGTTATTAGGATTTTAAAAACCGTCGGGTATTATATACCCGGCAACAATGACGCCTGGTTAATAAACCCAAACTAGAAACTTTTAAACCTATAAAAAAAAAACTTGATTTGAGTTTTAATCAAAAAAGATAAATAAATTAACTAAAAACCTATTTTATTATTAACTTGTTGTGTGCCGAATGTGGCCGCATATGCTTGAAATATTGTCACCCGGATGCCAATCGGCACTCAAATGATTAACTAGCGGGTACCCGGCACGCGTTGCAAAGCCATTCAAATAAATGATTTTTTTTCTCCCTTCATTTCCTTTACAATGCGACCGAGTTCGCCTCCTGCTACCCCTCCCCCACTCTCCTTCCACTTTTCCCGTCTTCCCCTCCCTCGTCACCCTTCCCGCGAACCCCTCCTCCTTCCCTCCCCTTCCTGCCTTCCCTCCCTGCTGCTAAAAGATATATGAAATACACACATTTTCAAACCACTCACGCACCACCTGTAGTAATTTTTTTATACAAATTTCGTAACGCCAGAGCGTACCATTACTTTAGGACGAAGCAGAAACCCTTACATACAGCCAATAACCTTCGCGGTCTTACGCACAACAAAAGGTAAATATTCCGCTATTGAGTTCACGCTCAAAACACACTTTAAAATAATAAAATAAATTGTACTAGGTAGATAATAGATAGTAATAAGTAATTCAGTAAGCGGAATTGAAAAATATTGCGTTTTAATGATTATTTAGTTAACTTTAAAAATGCGAAATGTCATTTTTCAAGGACCGCCATGTTATTATTTACGACGATGAAATACGCACTTTTAAAAGGAAAAATCACTCTCTGTCAGTAACACAATAATAAGTACGAATTGCAATCTTCGAAAAAGATAAATAATGTGTATTAATCATTATTTTATAAAAATAAAACACAAACACTTTGTATTTAACCACGAATTTATTATTGCATATATCGACCGGTTTCACTTCGACCAAGCTTCTTCAGGATATAAATAATAACTAAATGCTAAGACAGAGTTATGGCTAATATATAAGAGTGACAGAGGGAGAAAGAACAAAATTAGAGGGAGACAAAGTATTTGACATAGGTAAAGTGGATAATCAAGCAGTGGGAGGGAGACAACAATACAATAATCAATTACTGGGAGGGAAACATCAATACACATCATAATCACAAGTAAATGAACAAAAAACAGTTAACTGTAATCTATGAGATATTAAATTTGGTTAATGTAAAATACAACCAACTTTTTAATATCTCATAGATTACAGTTAACTGTTTTTTGTTCATTTACTTGTGATTATGATGTGTATTGATGTTTCCCTCCCAGTAATTGATTATTGTATTGTTGTCTCCCTCCCACTGCTTGATTATCCACTTTACCTATGTCAAATACTTTGTCTCCCTCTAATTTTGTTCTTTCTCCCTCTGTCACTCTTATATATTAGCCATAACTCTGTCTTAGCATTTAGTTATTATTTATATCCTGAAGAAGCTAGGTCGAAGTGAAACCGGTCGATATATGCAATAATAAATTCGTGGTTAAATACAAAGTGTTTGTGTTTTATTTTTATAATATAATGTCTAACCACAAAGTAATTGCTTCCTATGAAAAAATCATTATTTTGTTGATGCCAGCCTATATGAAATGTGAAACTGTTCCTTAAATATACCAAACCACCCACAACTGTTCCATGTGAAACATGTTTTACATGCAATTTGCAAATGAGTCAACCTAAAAATAAAAAAAGCATTCACGAAACGAGTAGCTAGAAACGATACATAGACGATATTATTACGAAAGTACCTGATTTGCCAAATTACGTATGTAATTATTTTAATACCTAGAACGAAAATAAATAAAAATAACACGCATGAATTTTTATTTTCAATAACATTTACACCCCTGGTTTTTAATTGATTTGAACTGCAAGTAGGGTTTGTCTAATAGGTTAGTGTAATTATTTGAATACCTAGGACGAAGATAAATTAAAGAATACGCATACGTTTTTTTTTTAAACAAGATATACATCCCAGGTTTTGAATGTCTTGTAGGGCAAGCAGGGTTTGTCAAACGGGTTTGTGTAAGTATTTCAGTGCCTAGAATGAAGATAAATAAAGGAACACTCACGCGTTTTTCTTTTACGCGGGTTTGTGTAATTTTTACGTTTTATAATAATTACATAAACATACCCGTTAGACAAACCCTGCTTGCCAAACAAACCATTCAAAACCTGGGATGTATATCTTGTTTTAAAGAAAAACGCGTGGGCGTACTTTTATTTATTTTCGTTCTATGGCACCCCCCATACGTAAGAGTTTGGAGCGACCGTGCCCCGCGCCACTTCAGACTGCCGCACAGAAAATTCTCACAGTGAATTGTGTTGTAAACCGTTTTTCGATCTTTGAACCTGAAGTGCCGTGGAGCACAGACGCTCCGAACTCGGAGTTGACTGTGTTTTATTTCTAGCCATTCGTTTTTAGGTTAGTAGTATCTATTTGCGATTTTTACATTGCAGATTGCAGTTTCACACGGCACAATTTAATACGGCATGCATAATGAGTAATAATTTTTCGTGTTTATGAAACCGAACAAAATAATAATTAATACGCATTATTTATCATTTACGAAGATTGAAATATGAACTTCTTATTATTATCTAACTGAAACAAAGTGATTTTTCCTAAAAGTGCGTATTTACCGTCGTAATTAATAACATGGCGGTCCTTGAAAAATGAAATTTCGCATATTTAAAGTTGACAAAATAACCATTAAAACGCAATGTTTTTCAATTCCGCTTACTGAATTACTTATTACTAACTATTATCTACCTAGTACAATTTATTTTAATTTTTAAAAGTGTGTTTTGAGCGCGGACTCAATAGCGAAATATTTACCATTGATTTTTATGTTATAAGATTACGGGTTATAATTCTACCAAAATGACAGATGTTGTAAAAAAGTTGTCTTTTACATTAAGTAAAAGGTACTTAATACAAAAGATTTTTTCTAAAAAATATTCTTAGCGTGTCCAGTGATTTTGAAAGTTTACCATCGTTTCCTATTGTCATTACAGTTGAGATGGTATGGGCACATAAAACAGAGACCATCAGATCACACAGTGAAGCAGGCAATGTCTATGGAGCTTCATCGACAGTCATCCAGAGGAAGACCAAAGAACTCCTGGGTGACTCAATTCTCCAAAATACCACAGAGGAACGGCCTAAATGAAAGCGATACCCAGAACCAAAGTTATAACCTGAGAACGAGAAGAGCCGACCCCAACAGCCTACCTAGGCAATGAGTTGGGACAGTGCAAGGAAGAAGAAGACCGTCGTTTCTTATTGTCATCAAATTGAATCAGAGGTTTGATTAAAAAAAAGCGTAATAGCATTAAATGGTTGTCGTAGGCAAAAGTTTACCACCATTTCTTTTTAACTGACTGAACTCAGACTGGACTGATCTAATGAAGGACAGTCTTACTCAGAGGCAATTCACAACCAGGTCTGATGTGTTCAACAGACTGGTTGAATAATTATTGGGTGATTTGTATAATGATGATAATTAGGTGATTTGTACAGCACCGTTTATAATCAAAAATCACCACAAGGGCGCCAAACTTGGTGACAAAGCGTTCAACGCGCCGGATCCACATTCCTGCAACGACCTACCATTTAGTTTGAGGTCAGAAACACTTTATAAAACTTTAATAAGGTTGCCACTCCAGAGTTTATAAAGACAATTGCCTATTTTTACCTTCATCGCCAAAACTGAGCAGAGTTTGTTTGGGTTTTGTTTTGTCCTTTTTGGGTCGCAGGCAGGGCGGGGGCGGAGCCTGGGGCATGTTCTCGTCCACGTCCATCGAGTTTCCACCCCCGTTCAACTCCTCATCGTCGTCATTAGCCAGACACCTCATCTGCATCCGCTTCTTCGGCTTTCGAAAAAGCGACATTTTCAACGTAAATTTTCACTAACACCTACTTCCACAGTAATATGGTGTTTGTCACAACTCACAACACTCTAATTGTAATTTATAATTGTTTTTACACAATATAATTGGTGTAAATGTAAAAAAAACAACGGAAAAGGTCAGGTTATAATATTTTGTACTGGAAAATGTCGTAAATTGACAGCTACGCGGAGCGGCTTTCCGCCATCTTTGTTTTGCAGTGCTGCCATTATGATAAATTTTATTTTTAACTAAATATTCGATTAAATAGGTAAGTACCTACCAGAACATCAAAATACATAATTATAATCATTCATTGACGTATGATCGAAGTAATCATTGCATATTTTTATTTGTTTCATTTTATTCTCTTATTTAAGGTGTAACACAACCCTTAGATACTAACTACACCTACTGGAAAACTTACAGTAATATTTTTAAAATGTTTGCAACATTACTGTGCAAATATAATTAATTTTACTCTACCTCCATACTAAATACAACATAAATAATATTCCAATCATTGTTTTCATATTATTTGTGGACAGTGTGCTGCGGTAAAACAGAATAATTCAAAATGATATTAATTCATCGTTTTATTATATTGTCTTCATTATTCATATTTATTTTATGTGACTTTGGCGATATAGACGATTATTCAAACCGATTTGAAGATTCGGAGGAAAATCAAGATAAGATTTTTAATTCTATATTGGATCACAAAGATGTACCAAAACACACAGGAAAGTAACATTTTTCTAACTAAATGACTGGGTAGGCAGAGAGGATGGACCGCCACACACTCTGTCTTGACACGCTCTTCTTGCTTCCTTCACAGTCATACATATTTTCAAACACACTCTTCTGTTATTCCAATTGACTGACTAAAGCAGTATTTTATTTTTGAAGTAAAACTTCTTTACGCACGCTCGACACTTGGGGGGTAAAATGATGAATACGTTATGAAACGTTACGAAAAAATATGAAACGTTACGAAAAAATGTGACACGCTTTTTTTTTTTTTTTATATGAATACCGCACAATAGTCCCAACTGCTCCCGTCTGAAGCCAGTGAGACTATGGCATCCCCAATTGGGGTATGTTGTGAGGCTGAAGGTAGTGGGGATGGGAAGAAGATAGGGAAGAGGAAGGTGGGGAAGTACCTGGCTATTCAGATCTGGTCACCAAACACGGCTAATGCCATTTCAAGCGACGTTTCAATTCTGAATGGTGGTCTTACACCAGGGCGATATTGAGAGTATCTTCCACTCTGGAACGTGCCGCTAATCAATATGAAACGTTATCAATGTGAAACGCTAATCAATGATGTGAGTTGAGTTGAATTGAGTTGAGTTGAGTTGAGTTGAGTTGAGTTGAGAGCTGAGAGAGCTGAGAGCTGAGAGCTGAGAGCTGAGAGCTGAGAGCTGAGAGCTGAGAGCTGAGAGCTGAGAGCTGAGAGCTGAGAGTTGAGAGCTGAGAGCTGAGAGCTGAGAGAGCTGAGAGCTGAGAGCTGAGAGCTGAGAGCTGAGAGAGCTGAGAGAGCTGAGAGCTGAGAGCTGAGAGCAGAGAGCTGAGAGAGCTGAGAGCTGATAGCTGAGAGCTGAGAGTTGAGAGTTGAGTTGAGTTGATGGGGATATTTTTATTCCTGTTATTGTTATATTGTTAATGGACGGCATAAGTTAGTGAAGTTTTACTTCAGTCGTGTGGTCTACAGCACACTCGTTTTTTTTTATCGCTCCATGTCGTTCTCGGGCGTCCCTGACTTCTTCTACCATTCACTTTTGTATCATATAACATCTCGTCATTTGCTCTACGTGTCTTAATCTAATTCAGTACGCCATATACAATTATTTATACACATTAATAGATAAATGATTCCGATAATTAAGGTGGTAACTGGACACTGTTTCTTCCCTCCTACAAAATGGCTCTCATCAAGGCCCAGGTTTACTCCTTACTTTCCACAAAAAGACCCTCTCAGTTCTGGATTTGTCAAAAGGGTGTATAGGCCGCGGCCTAGGGGCGGCAGATTTCAGAGGGCGGTGCCAAGCCTACGATTCTGTGAGTGGATTACACTGATTTAGGGGCCATCCATAAATTACGTCGCGCCTTAAAGGGGGGGGGGAGTAGAAAAGTACGACAAGGGGTATGGGGGACTCATCAGCTCTGTGACGTCACATAAAAAAATCTAAATTATTAAAACGCAAAACTGCAAAATATGTGACGTCACACCAGGGGGGAGGGGGTCTCACCAATGTGACGATGTGTGACAGGGACGGGAGGGGGGGGTAAAAAAATCATGAAATTCGTGTGAGTGTGAGGTAATTTATGGATGGCCCCTTATGACAGGTGGAAACTTCTAAGGAGGAAGGGGCGGCGCAAATGAAGTTTTGTGGCCTATACTAAGTATAAATCCATCGCAGCACTCCACACAGTATCCCCAAAGATGACATAGGCCCTGGGGGAAATTATTTTCTTCTGGGCCCCCTGTGTAGACTCAATGTTTAAAAAAATGCAAAAAACCTTTCGATTATAAAAGGCAACTATATGCATTCGGGGTGGTGGAAAACACTGAAGACCCAGGTTTACTCCTTCCTTTCCTCAAAAATACCCCCCACACAGCATTCCAAAAGATGACATTGGTCCTGAGGCAAATTATTTTCCCCAGGGCCTCCTTTGTGGACTTAATGTTAAAAAAATTACGAATATTTTTCGAAAAATCTTTCGATTATTAGAAGACAACAAACTTTTTGTATTCGGAATTAAAAGGGTATAACCAGAGAAAACTGGAAATATGTCATTTTTAAATCAAATTTTAGACGTATTGACTCTTTTCCACACAAAATTATAAATTTGTTTCAAATTATTGTTCTTTTATCTAGTAAATGCGTTTAAATGTTTTAAATTTTGAGAAAAATATTTATTTATTTAGTATAATAGGGTTTTACTATAGGTCGTTAGCAGATTTAATTTTCAAATGCAAAATCTTATTTTAAACGACTTCGGAAAGGAGGAGGTTATCGATTCGACGGTTTTTTTTATTTTTATTTTTTATTTTTTTTATTTTATTTTTTTTTTTTTTTTTTTGTTACCTCAGAACTTTCGATTGGGTGAACCGATATTGATGATTCTCTTTTTATTAGAAAGCTGGTGCTTCCCGTGTGGTTCCATTTTAATTTGGTCTGGTTCTGACAATGGGATTCATGAGAAAACCATATATGTCTTAAATTTGCAATAAGTATGTGCGCGACAAATGGATGAATAACTCAATATTACGCCAACAGATTTCTATGATTCTTTTTTTGAAGTAAAACTTGTTGGATCGTCACTAAAGATCAAAAAATAAACAAAAATTTTAACAAAACAAAAAACGACTTCAAAAAATGCACTAAAAAGTAAAAAAATAATTTCGTACGATTGTTATTTTTGGAGTCGGTGTCAGCCAGGGTAAATACATACATAGTTATAGGTGAGATAAGCTTGTGTGCACGCGCGACAAACCTATCTTGGCTGACACCGCCTCCAAAATAACAACCGTACCCAAGGGCGTACCGAGGTACGGGCAGGGGGGGCAGCTGCCCCCCTCCCCCCTAGAAGATGCAGGTATGCTCACAAATCGTAAAGTAATATTATGTCGGTAGTCTATTGTTTGTGAGAATCAATTTAATTTTTATTATTACCTTTTTAGTTTATAATTTTTGTGTGGATCGTGGAAAGTTGGGAATAATATTAGAAAAGCTACCTAACTAAAGATTGTACGTTTATTTGTATTTTACTTTTCCTTTTTTTGTACTTTATATTTACGTGCATTTGTAAAACTAGTATGTAGTTACCTTGGCTGACACCGACTCCAGAAATAAAAATCGTACGAAATTATTATTTTTCTTTTTAGTGCATTTTTTGGAGTCGTTTTGTTTTGTTAAAATTTTTGTTTATATAAGATATATTTCTTACCATGCAAATTATACATCATTGTAAATCAATACGTTTCCTAGTAAACGCATGTTTCAAAATTTTAATTTTAGTTCAAATAAAATCATTAAAATTATAACCAAACACTTATTTATGACAAAATTTTCTCTATTTTGTCTATCTAATTACAGTCACACAAATTAATATTGGTATTTAAGATTTTTTTAACATTCTAATTTTGCTTAGACATTATTGAAAAATGATAAATACTTTTGTTAAAAAAATAATTACAAAAAGTACATAATTTTAATAGTTGTATCATCACGCCTTTCAGCATTTTTTGATGTAGGTATAAATTAAAGCAAATTTGGAATGAAATAAAATCGATATTGTGTTATAATTTTTAAAAGCTGGTACGGAGAATAATTAATCTTTCTCATTGGAACCGCCCTGTACGATCATAAGAAAATCTTTAGACGAAATGTGGATTTTCTGCCATTGCCTGGTTAAAGGCCCTTAACAAAAACTGCATTTAAAATTTTAATTGGGTAAAATGAAAATTTGCTTTTGAATTTTTCGCAATATCTTGTCGCTGTGTATTGAATTTTTAAGAATTAAATGGTTATTATTTTATTTGTAGGTTTGGGAATGAAATGTGAATCAGATACGGACTGTTCAGAAGGTGCCGTGTGTTATAGCAAAAAATGTCAATGCATTCCCGGGAGAACTGAGTTTGGAGGTGTAAAGGTAAAAAAAATATGCATTTCTTAAATATTTCATAAATCCTCGTGTCAGTATCAAAATTAGTTGGGGCCCTTATTATTGCTCGGTAAAATACGTGATCAGGTATTGAAGGTTGCCATTGTTCTTTCAAAAAACAAAATTCACCCTTCGCTACTGGTAGTACTTGCCATTGCAATCTAAATCACTCAGAAGCGGATTGCTGAAAAAATTTGGGCATTTTTTTATAACCTCCTCCCTTTTCTGTTTACTTTTTCTTTTTACAGCTCCACTTGGATAATCTCTTTTCCTTTCACTCATTCCTTTCACAAATCAAAATAATTAACCAATAAATAATCCGAAGAACAAGATTGTATTGTATTACAATGTAATAAATAACGTTTGAACCGGAATGAAATAAAACGCGAAAATATTGCTCTCCATGGTTTGTCATTGTAAAGCGGTTATTTCGGGATTCCCCCGTTTAAGCGAATGACTTAAACCGGGGAATCCCGCAATAATCGATGTAGGATGTTGCCAACTTTTAGGAGCACGCTTAACCAGGGAAAAAAAGAGATTTTTTTTAACTTTTGTCATTACTGAAGTGAAAACTCTATAGGCACGTATGACAGTTTTTTTTAATATATGTAGATAGATAGATAGACAGATGAATACTCTTCTGCCGTATTGGTTGTTGTTTTCGATCGGAGAAGGCTCTGCCGGGTCTTTTGCGATTTTCGACACAGACCACTACAAATCATTTGTGTAAGCTAATGTCTGTGTCTGAGGTCTCAGTAGACCGGTCTGTTTTTTCGACAATCATTTTTAAGACATTTGCAACCTTCTGAGAGTAATATCTACGTGCAGCCCCTTATACTTGTGGAATCTGGGGAATCTATGTCACATAGAGATACCAAAAAAACTTCTTTTTTTCATTTACTTATTTCGATTTTCAATTTCTCGAAGGTCAAGTGTGCTATCTAAATAAAATTGTTTTTTTGTGTAGTAATATCTCACAAGAGTCTCAGCTGCTCCCGTTTGGAGACAGTGAGACTATGGCATCCCCAATCGGGGTATGTTTTGAGGCTGAAGGTGTGGGGAGGGAAAGAGATGGGGGAGAGGAAGGTGGGGAAGTACCTACCTGGCTATTCAGATCTGGTCACCAAACACGGCTAACGCCATTTCAATCAACGTTTCAAATCTGAATGGTGGTCTTACAACAGGGCGATACAAAAGAGTATCTTCCACTCTTTATTGTAGATTTTTAAATAAATTTTCAGTCAGAAGTCAGTGCTGTCGCTAAGTAAACTACACCTTTAAAGATAGTCTAATCACTCTGTTTATTTAATATTATGCTTATGGTAAAATAACATACAAATATACAAATCGCCACCATTAAATTTGCAAATTTGCATTGTCCTATTTTAGTTTAATCACTTGACGCCTCAAAATCGATCAGATCTCCTACTCTAGTTGACCTGTTTATTTCGTTTATTTAGTTTATACGTCCATATTCTTTGAATGTCAACCTTTGTCATAGACGTAGGTACAATGCTGGCAGTGGCGTACGCCCGTCAGAGGCCCGGGGCGGCAAAACTGAATAAGACACTCCTCCCCTAGTTTAAAAAGTTGATTTTTATTCAGTTCACACGGGCCTCTGGTCCTGGGAGGAAGCGCCTCCATGTTCCCTAGATCAAATCGTAAGCAAAGATCCTACAAGGGCACTATAAAAAAATTACATTTTTAATTTCATTTTCTAAAAGATGCATTTATTAATAATGCTCTGATTATGTTTTAATGAAATTCGTAAAACTGCCACAGATACAGCATTTTATATGAAACCGTTTTAAATAGTTTGTACGTTGAATTATCCTTCAGCAAAACTTTGAACGCGTTTTTCTCGAAACTACGTTTTTCAACCTGATTGATAACACAATATTATAAAAACTATACATCCGATTTTCACGCACTAAGTCTTAAACTGTGAAAATCCGGTCACTATGGCGTTCAATTTTTTTTTTATGATTGCTGATAATTTTACAAAAAAAAAATCTAAGATAAAATTCGTTGTTCCGCCATATTTTTTTTTTTTTTAGTTATTGAAATGTCAATATGGGGTGCCATATACACTGGATTTTCTAACAGTTTAAGACTTGGTACGTGCAAATCGGATGTATAGTTTTTTTTTTAATAAGTTGTCAACCAGGTTGAAAAAATGATAAAAATATTTCGAGAAAAACGCATTCAAAGTTTTCAAACGGCTTCACATAAAATGCTGTATCTCCGACAATTTTTCGAATTACTTTAAAACATTTGGCGAGAGCATTCTTAACCTTTAACTATGGACGTTAAATTTTTGTAACACTAGGTACTATGGACGTGCGGTCTCACAGACCGCTATCTTTATATGCCGGAATCTATCTAGTTAAGTACCTAAGTATTGTACCTAAACTTGTTTTTATTGATTTACGGACTTAACCAAATGTAAATAAAACAACACATTTTAATTAAAAAGTTATTTATTTTAAACTAAAATCTAACCATTTAACAATCAAAGGCACCTTTCAGTCATTATTGCTCGAGATCACTTTGTAGGAACATTATCCAATGAAAATTACTTTTTCAGTTAGTTTCACTAATTTAACAATAAAATATAAGGAATAAAAAATACAAAAAAAATAACATTAACTTCTTAAAACAAAACAAACAAAAAAATGACAAAGGCCCAACTTGTGCATATTTATAGGCAGTATTTGCAGTAATTGCATAATGGCTTAGAACATTGTAGGCTTATTGGATGTTTAGTTAGCCTTCACAAGTGTAAATCGTCATTCTTTTTATTTTTGGTGGGCATAGTTGCAGAAGTACTAGGTTGATCGTTTTCTGACATTTAATCTAGAAAAAAGAAAATTTTCATGAGCTCAATTTATTACACAAACGTGGACGCGCGGTCCCGCAGACCGCAATCAAAATAGAAAGCGAAATTACTTACGCAAAATACAGCCGGCGACGTAACCTTCACTCTCGGCAGTCGTTTCACCACTAAAACCGATGCTACTGAGGCGGACAGACGCGAAAAGTATGCGGGAGGAGAGGAGCACGCGATTTACAAACTGCAAGCGGTTTGTGAGACCGCACGTCCATAGTTAAAGGTTAACAAATGCATCTTTGAGAAAAAGAATAAAAAAAATAAAAATAAATTATTCAGAGTGTGCCTTAAAGCCTTGTTTAGGACATGATCAAGGAAACATGGGGGCGTTTCGCCCCCCCCCCATGACCTGGGGCCCAACCCCGTCCCCTTTAGTCCGCCACTGAATGTTGGAATTAAGAATTAATAGGAAACAAAAAATGATCCTTACTTGCGAGACAATGGCAAGTCTAAATGATGAACGTCATAACGTCATTGGTTATCAGTATAACATGAACAAATTAAAAAAAAAAACACTAAAGAACCTACTTACATAAATAAAATTTACATGTAATATTTATTTATTTTTCAGTGCGTTTTGGGAGATCACTGTAGTTCAAACATGGATTGCGTGGCATTGCACTCGGTCTGTAACGAAAACCACATTTGCGAGTGTTCAAAAAAGTTTTATCTGGACGGATCTACTTGTAAACCAATCCAAGGTATTTAAAAATCTCAACTACCCGAATTTCTACCGATTTCTTACATTTCGCCCTTAAAAATTTGAAGTTTTTAAGCTGTTAAAAAATATATATGTTATTTCTTAAGATAATATCTAGACCAGTGATTCTTAAAGTGGTTTAGGTGGACCCACAGGGGTCCACTGGAGACTCGACGGAGGTCTACGTTGGCGTGATAAAAAATGGGGGTTCACAAGTTGTAAGTGGGAGCCCACGAAAATTTATATGGTTTCGATAGCAAAGAACAAAACATTCTGACGATGGAAATACATGTACCATCATGGATTATAAATCCATTTGATGAAACGGTAGTGGCGAATGTGATATTACAACAGGAGCTTCTCGAGCTTAGGGGTCGTCCATTAATCACGTGAGGCTCGAAAGGGGGGTGGGGGGGATATAATGAGATATCACATGTATTTATGAGCGTTGCGATAAGGGGCCATCCATAAATTACGAAACACCTTACGATGGGGGGGAGGGGGGTAGACACATGTATAAAAAACTACAGTTTTGATTATTTTTGGATGTAAAATTGCAAAATATGTGATGTCACACTAGGAGGAAGGGGGTCTCCCAAATGTGACGCTTTGTGACAGGGACGGAAGGGGGGGGGGGGGGGGGGGGAATCATGAAATTCGTGTGACGTAATTTATGGATGGCCCCAGTAATTCTGTGATTTTGAAGCTGAATACATGCGTAAATCGTTGCCGTGTAGGCATGTTTTACCTTAAAGCAATGTAACAATGTATAAACTAGGAGGGAAAAAAACCTAGTGAAGATCAGAAAGAATTTAATGAGTGATGCGAAACAAAAATGTACCACAAAAGAAGAATCGTCAAAGTGGACGAACGATCTTTTAGTAGATTTTTCTGCGTAGTGCGCGAAAATGATGATGCCGAGTGATAATTTTCCAAAATTTAATCAGATTATACCTGCATAATCATAGATAATATTCTGAAAATTTCAATATACTTTGTACTAAAAAAACACACGTGATTATGGGTATGTGGTAGGGGGGGGGGGGGGGTCTTACAAATGTGACGATGCAAGGACGGGAGGTTGGTCAAAAAATCATGAAATTCGTGTGACGTTATTTATGGATGGCCCCTAAGCGTAAAATATTCTATTCTTCTTCCTTGCGCTGTCTTAACTCATTGCCTAGATAGGCTGTTGGGGTCGGCTCTTCTCGTTCTCAGGTTGTAACTTCTTCGGTTCTGAGTATCGCCTTCATCCAGGCCGTTTCTCTGAAGTATTTTGGAGCATTGAGTCATCCAGGAGTTCTTTGGTCTTCCTTTAATGACTGTCGATGAAGCTCCATAGACATTGCCTGCTTCACTGTGTGGTCTGGTGGTCTCTGTCGTATGTGCCCATACCATCTCAACTGTCGTTCCTCCAGCTTACTGTTTATGTCCGTGACACCCAGGCTACCACTAATGCGTGAATTTTCAATCTTATCTTTTAGTGATACTCCTGCCGACCATCTAAGAATCTAAGCGTTCGCATTTCTGTGGTATGAAATATCCTACCCAATTTGACCCAGTAACAGTAATTTGTATTCGTTTTCATCAGTTTTAGGTCGAGACTGCAAGTTGGACGACGACTGCATATACCCCGACGAGTTGAAACCTCCGAATGATGCCCACTGCATAAATGGCAAGTGCGGGTGTCTCGATCACATGCAAGCAGATGATGAGAACCGATGCAAAAAAAGTAAGAACGATTGATAAAATCATCAAAACTCTGTATATTGTAAATCCATGGTGGTTTGACCACCTCCACGAACACTCTTTAATTCTTAGCCATTCTTCTCCAGTCCTCTGTCCTTACCTTCTCCAAGCTCCAATGCTCTTCCACGGTCCGCATCTGGCCACTGCTTCCATTCCTGCACAGTGTCCTGCGGTAGCGGTTTGTGCTGTGAAAATTAAAAAAAAAATACGAGTATCCATTCATCCAAAACACGGTTCAACTTTAATTAGCGTCATACTTTTATTTGGGAGGTGGGTATGGGTACCGCCAAAGATATTGAAATATAAGTGCACTCAAAGATATTGAAATATAAGTGCATTCTAAGTGCACTCTCCAAAATTGTTGAAGGAATACTGAGAAATCAATTAACTACTTACCTTGACTCTAGTAAAATATTATCAGCAAATCAGTTTGGTTTTCGCCAAAACTTATCAACCTCAGACGCCATCGCTAACGTTACAAACTTCATAACAAGTAATGTTGACAAAGGAAATAAATGTATAGCAATTTTCCTTGATCTTGCAAAGGCGTTTGATACTGTGAACCACAAAATACTTTTAGATAAACTTAAGAGGGTAGGAATATCAGATACAGTTCTTCAATTACTACATAGTTATCTAACTGATCGAACGCAATGTGTTAAAATAAGCAGTACCTGTAGTAGTTCCCAAAAAACAGTTTGTGGAGTTCCACAAGGTAGCATCCTAGGACCCTTATTATTCTTAGTATATATTAATGATCTATGTAACTTACAAATTTGTGGACAAATCACAACTTTTGCCGATGATACGGTTTTGCTATTTTATGCCAAATCTTGGGATGAAGTCTTTAAAATGGCAGAAAATGGCTTTCGTATTGTTAAAAATTGGCTTAATGCTCACATATTAACCCTGAATACAGACAAAACCAAATTTCTAACATTTCGAATATCAAATAAGCTCTTGCCTTCACAAAAAAGCCTTAAACTTCACAGCTGTAACCCCTCATTAACTCCATGTACCTGTCCTTCTATAAGTAGAGTTGACAGTATTAAATATCTTGGTATTCAAATAGATGATCTTCTTAAATGGAACGCACATGTTACAAACTTAACGACAAAACTGAGGAAATTCGTCTATTTCTTTAAAAATGTTAGAGATATATTAAATATAAAACAACTGAAACAAGTTTACTGTGCTCTCATACAATCATCACTTGAATATGGTATTATTAGCTGGGGAAGTGCCACAAATACTTGCCTGGAGCCTTTAGTAAAGATTCAAAAACTAATTTTGAAGGTTATTCTTAAAGTCCCGTTTAGAACGAGCACTGATTTTATTTTTAAGACACTAAATGTTCCTAACCTGCAAAAACTGTATTCAAAAAATATTCTGCTTCACCAATTTAAAAATACACACATGTTTGAGGAACGAATAAACACTAGAGCCCTAAGAGAGTCAAATGTAAAATCTTTTAACATCCCAGTTTGTCAAACCTCTTATGGACAAAGAACTTTTAAATATAATGCAACAAAGCTATTCAATTCTCTACCTACTGAAATAAGAAACACTCAAAGCAAAAGTACATTTAAAAGTAGAATCATTGATCACCTTAAATAAACATATCTATCAGGGGTATTTAATAACATTCTTACCTTTATGCCTACTGTGTGTAAATATGTAGGTAACCATGTACCTACTGCAATGTTCATATAACATACTTGAATTGTATATTACTTAGAAAAAAAGATTTTATATCAACCTGTCATGTTCATAATATTAATAAAACAAAATCATAGATTATAACCACTCTGTAAATTGCCATCTCAACACAGGTGTTTCACACCTAGTGAGATGGGCAATACGTCATTATTATAACCTAATTTAATATGAAAATAATTAAATAAAAAAAAAAAAATAAGGAGATGTGCTATCCGCGGTTTTTACTAGGTGAGACTGCGCTTCCGGGTGTCGCCGGTGTTGTTAAGCAATTAACGAATAAACTAAATGAACGAATATCAACGACTAAATGAACGAATTCATTCCGTATTCAAACTATATTGTTAACCAATAATAATGCACACCTTCAAAAATCAAGAAAATAAACAAATTCTTTTTGTATGCAAACTACGCTGATTAGATCGTAGTTCGGCGACATTCGCGCGGACATCATAGCATATCTCTTTTGTATTTGAATATCTTTGGGTACCGCCACCCCGGGAACCATATATTGGACAACAAATACCCCTGCCATAGGACACCCAAAGTGGTTCGCTACATTTGGTGACTTAGCAGGGGTGCCCGGGATCATGGGGGTGAGGTCTGTCTAGGTCTTGGTGGTGGATGCGTTTGCTCACCTACTGCGTGGCGGGCCGGATCGGATGAGACATACCGACAGGTTGAGGGATACCTTTTGATTTCTCTAGCCGAACTCTGTTGACCCATCGCCTTGTACCGCAGTGGAAAGAATGGATTCATACGTCCGGCAGTGCCTCCCAAAAAGTCGAAGATAAGGGAAAAAAGATACACGTAATCCATTCATCCAAAGCATGGTAAAACTTAATTCACGCCGAGCTAATACAACGGAACAATGCAGTTCAATAAAACGCTAGTGAGGCAGAGATAGGGCCCGCCTCCGAGGGCCGCTGATTTCATGTAGGCGAAGGGAATTGGGGAAGTCACACGGAATTGAAATGAATGGTAACCGACAGTACGGTAGTACCTACGTTATTCATTCTGAGGCGCGCCTCAAAAAATGAACCCTTTGAAAGTAGAACCGATCTTCTACAGATTTCTTGTGACCAAATTTTGTTTGGTTTTGTGATTCCTTTGATGAGAATCCAAATTTAAGTTTTGTACGAAAAAGTCACGGATGGTAACCGGACAACTCAGAATGAATTCAACTCAACACCGTCTTTGAAAATAAGTCATTAGAAGTGATGAAAAAATTTTGTTAATGGGCTGTTTTAATTTTTTTTCATAACTTTTAATGACTTTTCAAAGAGGTGTTGTTGTGAGTTGATTCTGAGTCGTCATGGAACCGTCATCTTTGGGAATGCTGTGTGGAGGGTCTTTTAAGTAAAAAGAAGAAGTGGTTAGGAATCCGGTGGTCAATATGTGCAGGAGTGACGGAAGTATGAATCCATTTCTCCCTAGGCTAGGCCCCTCAACCAGCCTCTCACGATCCGGCCCGCCAGGCAGTAGGTGGGCAAACCTATGAACCCGGGCAACCCTGCTAAGTCATGAAACGAAGCCAACAACTTGGGGTGACCTGTGGCAAGTGTGTTCATTGTACAACAGATGGGTCCCGGGGTGGCGATACCCATAACCGCCTCCCAAATAAAAAAAATTAAAAAAACAAATAATGAGTAGAGTATAGTAAAAATAATATGGATGGAATTTTTATCTATGGTGACATGTATTTCAATAAAAAAACGATTCCAAAAAATGCACTAAAAAGTAAAAAAATAATTTCGTATTCT
Organism: Limnephilus lunatus; assembly: GCA_917563855.2. NCBI lineage: Eukaryota > Metazoa > Arthropoda > Insecta > Trichoptera > Limnephilidae > Limnephilus > Limnephilus lunatus. Next base: position 22,175,996 of record OU830595.1, on the reverse strand, counting down.
ACAACTTAATAATCAACTTACTTTTTCTACTCATCAATATGTAGGTATGGTTGTTATTTTTGGAGTCGGTGTCAGCCAAGATAGGTTTTTCGCGCGTGCACACAAGCTCAGTTACCTTGGCTGACACCGACTCCAAAAATAACAATTGTACCTACTACATATTGATGAGTAGAAAAAGTAAGTTGATTATTAAGTTGTAGAAGAATACGAAATTATTTTTTTACTTTTTAGTGCATTTTTTGAAGTAGTTTTTTGTTTTGTTAAATTTTTTGTTTATTTTTGATTTTTAGTGAATCTGAAGTACCTACACTAACTAATTTATCTAACTTCAAAAAAAGAATCATCGAAATCGGTTGGCGTAATATAAAGTTATTCGTCCATTTGTCGCGCACATACTTATTGCAAATTTAAGACATATATGGTTTTCTCATGGATCCCATTGTCAGATCTGGACCAAATTCAAATGGGACCACACGGGAAGCACCAGCTTTCAAATAGAAAAAAGAATCACAAATATCGGTTCACCCAATCAAAATTTCTGAGGTAATAAACATAATTTAAAAAAAAAACCGTCGAATTGAGAACCTCCTCCTTTTCGAAGTCGTTTAAAAAGAAGAAAATTTTTTTTTTGTTTTTAACTTGAGTAAAACCTCAAATTGTAATATTTAATTAAATGAAGACAATATTTGCCGAAACTCATTCAAAAATCTGAAACGGAAAAATCAGAAAAAATAGTCACATCTGGGACCAGGGCCTTAGCCAGAGTAGAATTTAAGATAGGGCAGCGGTAATTACAGGTAGGGCGCAAATAAAAATGTAACTTAATCTGATCTGGTTTTCGTCGTACATTTACATCCCATAGCTATTATATTTATTTCACCAAACCTTTTCCCATAGGATTAGGAGTAGTTGTACATTGTCCTTCCATCTGTTTTGAGGAATGAGGTTTTTCGTTGTCAATTTCCTTCTCCGATTTTCCGTTTTTTGTCAAAGAAAGCTCGTATATCCATCGCAAAATCACGGTCACGTAGGTATTACAATTTACGAAATATTATCCTTACTATAGGTACACTACACTAACCAACCAACACCACAGACAAATTCAAATCTCCAAATCCACTTCAATTTTCCTGTCGAGTAAACCTTGATTATGCGTACCAATAATATGATAGTTAAAACATTTACATAAACCTAATTTTTCTAATTGTTATCCGTCAAAAAACGACTCGTAGTTTGTACTGCGATGCATGCGACGTCGTTGATACAAAATACAAAGTGCATACCCGTTTAATAGCATCCCCGAACTGTTTGGGTTGCAATACGCGCACAGCCTCCCACCACTTACTTTGCCATCTATAGGCAGAATAAAGAATTATTATGATATGATTCCTTGTCGCGATATTTAGCTCTAAAAATTTTTAAAATTTATTTCTTTAAAAATTTAAAATTTATTTTCCAGTTCCGCTGGACATCGAGGAAGAAAATTACATCAAAGAATGGACGTCCGTCTACGCAAATATCATTCCGCATCACTCAATTGAAAATGGTGTACCCCCAAAAAAAGAAAATTTGTCTTCTTATATCACCTTCTTGCTTTTATTGTTGTTCATTATATTTGTTTTTGCCTGGATTTATTGTAATAGATCTTGTAAACTGAGTTAAGTTCGTGATAGTATATTTTAACTTATGTAGTGCAATATTCTCTAACTTAGTAATGATATCTCCGGACTTTGAGATAATATTGTCTTCGCGGTAATAACATCTAACATTGAGGTAGTATCTACTAATTTTGTGATAATATTTACCAATTTCTTAATAATATATAATCATCTAACCTCATGATATTATCTCGTGACTTCGTGATAATATTGTCTAACTTAGTTTTTTTTTGTATTTCTTGGGCATTAACTATGTAACAATTTCTAGACATTTTGTTTTGAAGAGTTTTAATTTTCAAAACAAAATGTCTAACTTAGTAATAATATCTTCAGACTTCGAGATAATATTGTCTAACTTAATTAATGATAATTTATTTTATCTTTGCGGTAATAACATCTAACTTCGTGATAATTCGCTTGATAATACCTTCTAATTTTGTGATAATATTTATCTATTTCTTAATAATATTATATAATCATCTAACGCTATGATATTATCTTGTGACTTTCGTGACAATAATATTGTCTAACTTCGTGATAATTTATTTAACTTCTCGTTTCGTGATAATTTACTTATCTTCGCGTTCTAACTTCGTGATAATTTACTTATCTCCGCGGTCTAACTTCGTGATAATATCTTCTAATTTCGTGATGATATCTTCCAAGTTCATTTAAGTATTTAACAATTTCGTGATAGTGTCTTATAACTTCATGATAATACTTACCAATTCTGATAACTTCTAATTTCGTGATAATATTTACCGACTTCGTGAAAATATATTCTAACTTCGAGATAATATCATCTTATTTCATGATAATATGACTCTGTGATAATATCTTCTAACTTCATGATGATTTCGTCAAAGTTCGTGATAAATATCTTCCGACTTAGTGAAATATTTTTGGATCAATTTTGTAAATATGGCTGAGTCGCAGGCGACACTTTCTTATTTTAACTGGCAAATTCTACGAGTATTTAAAGAATATAAATATAATGAATCTATTTTCTCTAGAGTAAGAAAAAGCATGACGGAAAACGACTGACCGTTGTACCATCCAAATGTTCTTGAGCGACCAACCTTAATAATTATTATTGTGCAACTACATAGATTGCAGCTTGCGTTACTTCTAGAGGAAGTGGTTAAACCAAACATCCTTTTCTCTTTCTCGTATGTACGAAGCTCTCCACGCACAGTAATGCGAATCGGTACAAAGTGGAAGTTTCTGAACTACGTAACTATTCAAATCTGGTCACTGGCGATACTGAGAGTATTTAGCTCTCTGGAACATGCGGCAAATATGTCAAAATGGTCAAAAGGAAAAATATTAACGCTTTGTAACAAAATCCAAATAAATGAAATGTTTTTGAACGTATCCGAAAACTAAAAACTGTTTAAGAAAGGCGATGAAATACGCTTTCAAATTGTATTAATATAAACATCCATGTAATTTTATAAATATAATTTTTTTAATACAAACATTAAAAAGGTTTAAAAATGGCTGACCTTATATTTTTTCTAACTAACATTACTGATAACGAAAAAAATAAAAACACAGACACATTTTACTAAAAAAAATGAATTATAAATATTATCATCACCTCATTTTTGTGTCGTTTGATGTAAAAATAATTCCTAAAAAATTCGCAACGTATCGTAATTTTTCCCAAATTACGATCCGCAGCTTTGGTTACATAAATGTCTGCTTACTTATTTTGTGGTTATGTTTGAGATTTTAATAAAGCGTGGTATTTTCTCTTTCTAACGCCATTTATATCACATTGGTCACTACGATAGTAAGGGAGACACAACGATTTCTATGAGACTTGTGTGACCTGGGACTAATATGGTCTCCTGTGTCTTTAATTTAAATGATGTTTGAAACAAAATGTAATTAATAAAAAAAATATTTTCGCTAGCCAGAATTTGAAGCCACACCCTCGGGATACAAAGACTAGGTTCTTAACCACTTGGCGACAGAGTTCATCCATCATTATTATATTTTCATGCTAATATTTTGTGTTTATAAAATATTGTAATAAAAATTTGGCGTATGTGTTTTTTTATACTATGATGTCGATATATTTATGTTTTGTTCTTATTTAATTAAATTATTGTAAATTTTTATATGTGTTTTTTTTACATTTTTGGAGGCGGGTATGGAACCGCCGTCCCGCGAACTTTTATTGTTACGAGACGGCAAAAAAGGCAATGAAATCTTATCTTTATAATGCTGCAGCTCCTTCAAAAGATGAAATACACAATGTACGTAGGTCTGTTTCCTCAAAGGAAAAAAAGAGATAATTTTCTTGCATCTCTCTCACACACCGCACCGTGACGTCTCTATGGACCTACTAGCCGTAACGATAATTTTGAAAGTATGGAATATAGTTACAAAGATAATATTGAAGTGTGAGTGAATTCCAAAATTTTTAAAAATGGTGGTTTGCTTTTGTTCTTAAACGTATAACGCTGCAGCTCTTTCTTATAACAACAGTCGAAAATTAGACAATGGGTGAACGTATGTCTGCACCCCCCCAAAGGAAACATACAATCACATCATACATCTTCATCATTGTATAAAGAAAATGCATTTCGCGTCCGAAAAAAGTAATATTCCGGAGGAAATAGTCATACGTATTTTGTGTGTCTCACCATTATTTAATGTGTAAGAAAGAGCTGCAGCATTATACCGATAAGGAACGTATGTTTATTGCCTTTTTTATTCCTTCACGGTAATTACAAGAGCCTAATATATGGGTCATTCCGCCGTTTCGTTCAAATCGCATGTTCACGCAAAAAAGTCATATGAAAGTTAATGTTTATCAAGAAAGTTTTATTGTAAGATGTAGCTATTTAAAAAAGGAAAAAGGAGTATTTCCCGAATTAGGCATTTGTTACTTAATTGCTTCATGATTTACAAAAAACATGCTAAAATTTCATTACCTTCCCTTTGCAATTGAACGACCGGTAAATTGATCTATAATAAAAATCAGTTTACACTAGTAAAATCACTACATTCATTAATCGACCTGTATGTACAACTAATTATGCATATTTATTTGTGTTTAATTTATTTTTAAAGCTACTGTATCATAGAAAGAATTGAGATTTTGTTTTTGTCCAGAGAAAATCGTTGTCGTCTTCCGCGAAAGCGGTAATTAAAATTGAGACCGCTTTTATCCCTGTTTGTCAGCTGTACACCGCCCCGCACCTCCGTTACTAATCAGTGTACCCGAGTGTACCGCTACATCCAGACGGGGGAGGACATGTGTCGCTGAATAAAGAAATATCTGCGATCTAAGTGCTCGAAAACAACTTTGTCACTGACCAGGCATCATTACCTTCCAGCATTTTTTAAAGTAAGTACATGTTTTAAAAATTCGAATCGTATATCTATAAACTATAATTAGTCGGACTATTTTTGATTGAATCATAAAGATTTGTAATGTCATTATTAAGCGAGTAATTGAGGAAAGATTGTCAAAACTTCATTACCCTCCGATTCATTACCTTCCGGATCGTAAATTTTTTTGCTGGATGGTAATGAAGAGGTGTGGAGGGTAATGAAAAATTTGTAAGGGTTATTTTTACGTACATCTGGGATCATGTTTGGGGTTAATAAAAGCTAATATTATTAATAAAAGCAGTTTCTTGCGTTCTAGCGTCTGACAATTTCGGGTTTGGTGAAACACATATTTTCATTTTATCTATTTTCTAATATGGAAAAACAATCTGTTAAAATTTACCCTTCGAATTTTTATTTGAAAATCGATTTTTTATTCAATAATATAATTATTCAAATGTAAACGAATATATTAAACAAACGATTTAACATTCCCCTACAGTCACAAGATGTTTCATTCCTTCGGTTGTCTATCAAAACTGATGATTTTTTACACAATTTCAAGTTTCTAAACAAATCCAGATTTAAACAAAAATCTACATAACTGGGCATCAAGAGTCCAACGCAAATTTCTTGATTAAAAAACGATATCACTTCTGTTAGATTTTCAATCATTTAGGCAAAAAAATGATTAAACAAATATGTAAAAGCAGTAACAATTTTTAGGCTCTCTTGTAAAAGTTATGAAATTTTTCATTTTTGTTCTTCAACTTCTCATTTAATTCGATATTTATGATAATTTTTCTTTATTATTTGTTACAGGCTTAACTCTTTAAACCACAATGGCAAAGTTAAATAAAAAACTGAAAAAAGAAGATAAGTTATCCAAGGACAGGCTACATAAGCAACAAAAATATGCAGAGATTAAAAACAATCCGGAACTGTACAGTCTTCAGAAAGTGAAAGAAAAAAAAGATACTTAATGCGAAAAGCGCAAAAAAAGATTTGCAGCATTGAAGATATGAGTGAAAGAGCACAGAGAGAGCAAAGACAAAGATGGCGAAAGAGCTCTCTAAATTATTTGAAGAAAAAAGAGTAGCAGCGTAAAATAGAAACGATTACAGTAGAAAATATGCTTCCAATTCATGAAAATGTCACGAAACTACCCAATAATGTGCAAAACACGGTAGATCCTGACCCCCTCACAGTCGAGAATGAACAACAAATCACACAAAAAAACATGCGTGCTCTAACAAATGTTAGGAAATTAAGGTACAGATCTATGAAAATCATTAAAAAGTTACAGGACCAGATAAGCAAACTTAAGAATGAGAAAAGAAACGAACAAAAGAAAATGGAGGCGTTGCAGCTACAAAATGCAAATACAGCAATCGAAGATACAGTAGAGAAAAAAGTAAACGACATAGCTAAATACATCCCAATGAATAAAGTCGAAGATGTAAAAAAGAAATTGTTGTTCAGTGAATCGCTGTCTCGAGGATTAAATGAAAAATACAAGGCTTTAAAAAAAAACAGAGAAAAGACAGTTTGCGAATGAAATACTGAGAGACAAGAACAAGCTAAAGAAATATAATGTCCTCAACAAAGTTCCCTTTCATATCAGAAAGACTTTAGCTGAAAACAAGAATAACAAAACAAATGAAATAAAACGGAAGATACAAGATTTTTTTGAAGAAGATGTTAATAGCCGGGTAGCTCCCGGAAAAAAAGAATTTGTGAAACGCAAAGGTTTAAAAAAACAAAAAAGATATATTACAGATAACTTCAAAAATCTCCACAACAAATTCTGCAAAGAACAAAAAAAAATCAGCTATTCGACTTTTTGCAAATATAGACCCTACTGGACTGTTTTACTAAAAAAAGAACGAGACACTAATTGCCAATGCAAACTTCACTGTAACGTTAACCTTCTAATTAAAGCTCTGAAGAAAGCAAAGATAATTGCAGAAGGATCAGCGACAGAAGTATTGACTAGTTTGTTTTTTTGTTGTCCATTATTTTTTAATAATTCATACAAATATTGCAAGCATAAGTAAGCAGAACTGATTACGCATGAAAAAATGTATTTCTTGTCTCCAATGCTGAAAAGTCTGAATAAAGCATTTAGTTTTTCACTTTAATCGTTTTTTCTTCCTTTTTCCTAATCCGCTCATCACTTCAGGTCAAATGATACTTATATCTATTTTATTATTCAATTTCAATTCATTTTTCATTATTCACAGAAATTTTAAGAACCTACAAGGTGTTCAATACCATCTATTAATGTTTCATTACCAAACTTCATAACCATCCAAATTTATAAATTACCATCCAACCGTTTTTCATTACCATCCACCCCTTCATTACCTTCCATCAATTTTCTTCGTATCTAAGTGTCGCACAAAGGTGCCCTTTTCACCTCTCTACATCTGATAGGTACCTACAGGAACCCATTTCTATAAAAATATATAGTAAAAACGCAAAAAAAAAAAATTCCGCGGAAACAGGCAAATTTGAACGAAACGGCGGAATGACCCATATATGAGCAATACATGAATACCGCACAAGAGTCCCAACTGCTCCCGTCGGGAATCAGTGGGACTATGGCATCCCCAATTGGGGTATGTTTTGAGGCTGAAGGTAGTGGGGAGGGGAAGGAGGTAGGGAGGAGGAAGGTGGGGGAGTACCTGGCTATTCAGATCAAACAATTTCAAGCAAAGTTTCAATTCTGAATGGTGGTCTTACACCAGGGCGATACTAAGAGTATCTTCCACGCTGGAACGTGCCGCAAATATACTTAAAATTATTTTAAATTAATAAATTGTAAAGTAACACAAATTAATCAAATAAATTTTATTTTTAACTTAATGAGTAAAATCTCAAATTATAATATTTAATTAAATAAAGACAATATTAGCGGAACTCAATCGAAAATTCTTGCAATCATATATAAAGATAGCAGCCAATAATATACGTGCGTTAAGAAAGAGAAGATAATGTTGGTAGTTCTTAGTCGAAGTAAGATACAGTTAAAAGTGACCGAATTAGATATAGACACCTTAGCTCAATCGCTAGAGCACTTGCCAAGTAAGCCAAGGGTCCTGGGTTCGAGTCCCAGAGGTGCCAATATCTTTTTCTGATTTTTCTGTCTCCAGATTTTCGATTGAATTTCGCTAATATTGTCTTCATTAATTAAAAATATATATATATATTTGCACGCCGGGATTCGATCCCACGACCTTAAGACTGCGAGTCAAAAGCCTTACCGCTTGACTACGCCGGCCGTCTGACCCTGAGCTTGATCAAAACCTCCTAGACTTATACCGTGGGTGACGGCTTGATACGATACATTCTCGCGAAGGTACAGTCACTGCATCTACTGACTTTATTATGACCGTAAGCGAAAGAAAAAGATGCGTAAAATTTACGGGCGACAGAGAAAGGCGTGGGCGGGGAGGCATGCCGCTTTTCGGACCTTGAACTCGCCTATTGCGACGATTTCTGTGTCAACGTCAGGTCGACATTAAAGTTTGGAGTGTACTATAACAAACTACGATTGGTAACTTGGCAAATACCCGGGTTCATAGATTGAAGTTTGTCCCGGTCTTGTTGGCGAATGTGCAACTGCGTGATGGGCCGGATCGGGAGAGGCCAGTTGAGGGAGGATTCTTGACTTTGAAAAACAAAAAAATATATATACTGAACGCTTTGAGCAGGGCGACTGGAATGATTCAGTGACAGGTGTTCTGAATTGAGCGGTAAGCTCCTTGGGCCATTTTTAGAGTGTCGGTGACCAAAAATGGCACAGTAATAAGAGTCTCCTTTGGAAGAGAAAAGTAGGCTTTATGGGTATCAAATTAACCTACACAACCCACAGGCACAGTTAAAAATTGAGCAGTAAGTTCCTTGGCCCCTTTTTGCGAGAAAGGGCCCATATTGAACGCCTCTGTGCTCCCGTGTAGGCGTATACTCCTTGCGACATCTACATTCGGTTATCGTTTATTCCTTCAAGCATATGCCTTGCATCATCCACGTTCAAACGTCAAATCTCTTGTGGAACGGGCAAAAAGCTAAAAAGCTAGTATATCATATACCCAATGTTTTCGAGAAATGACACTTCGGAAGTACAATTTTTAACTCAGCCACCCACAAAGTTAATCTATCAAGCTCTAGAACAGAGGTTCCCAAAGTGGGTGCCGCGGCACCCTGGGGTGCCGCGGACAGAGGTCAGGGGTGCCGCGAGGCGCCCCTGATGTCTCTACTAAAAATCAAAATTGACATGAACGAATACAAACATTTTATGGAATGGAAAATCACCAGCGTGGCCGGTCCGCGCTCTGGGAATGGATTGGGTGGGAGGCACAGGAGTGGGGATACGGTTGTGGTGCTGCGCTTGCAGCGGCCGCGTGCCGCATTCACTCGTAGTTTTTTCATTCAAGATTTCATCATTCAGGAAAAAACTACAAGTGTGGAAGAGAAAAATGGGTGATGATGGAGGCAAAGATTGTTTTCGAATATTGCAACAGTACATGGCCCATAGCGGAGTTAAGGTTTCAAATAATTTGCTGACCCTTTTCACAGCGCACCTATCACAGTTAACTGACTGGTTTGCCAAGTACTTTGCAGAAGATCAAGTGGAGTAGTTTGTATGGATCCAAGATCCATTCCGTGCTCAAGCTCCCCAAGATTTTACGACCGACAGCAGCCTAAAAATGAAATACGCTTGTTCGGATTTGACGGAGTTTTGAATATCAGTCAGAAATCAGTATCTAAGTGGAAAAGCTGTAAGGGTCCTTATTCCCTTTGCTACTTCATATCTGTGCGAAGCTGGATTTTCAGCGGTTGCGGTTATAAAGAGCAAATATCGCTCAAAAATAAATGTGGAAAAAGAAATGAGGAGTAGCTGCTGAGCAAGCCTTTTGTATTTTCTTTGTAAGTTTTCCTATCAATAAATGCACTTATTCATTTTACGAGTTGTATTACTCAGTGGAGTAGGTAAAAAAATTGATCCCCCGTCGGGGGGGGGGGGGGGTGGCTAGAGAAGATGACACTCGGTCCCGAGGCTACCACAAATAGACATTATATGACAGGGGTGCCGTGAGAAAATTCAAATTTTCTAAGGGTGCCGCGACATGGAAAAGTTTGGGAACCCCTGCTCTAGAACATTTATGATTGTTAATAATTTATCGAAAAATTACGAAAAAAGCAATGACGACGTTGAAAACAGTAGGAATACATGCGAAAGAACCATTTTCAGTATCCTTGTTTGGTAATTTGAATTTGGCGTCAAGTACTGCCATCTATGTGACAGCAGTACGAACATTAGCGATGAGATGCGCGCGCAGAAATCTTCCTTACCGACGGTCCGCCATCTTGCAATAGAATGCCATTACAAAAGGACGTATTATCAACAAAATGCTAGTGCCCGTACCGAGTGTTTTCGTTAAATTATGACTTTACCCGTGCCCCGATTCTTGCAGTGTCCGACTTGAATTAAACAATGGACCCCGGGCCGTCCTCAGAGCAGCCCAGGGTAGCCCCAGGTATTATAAAACCACAGTGTGACACAATTTTAAAACGCCAAAATTTACGTGCACAAATAATGGCCTCTCGTATTCTTTCAGAGTTGTATTTTCTCCTGGCGAAATTCCTGTCAAATGGACCCTTGAAGGAAACAAATGAGGTAAATATCGATCAGTAATGAAACAATGAAGTATAATCTACAAGAATTTGAGACTAATTTGGTATTTTTTGTCCAGGTTTTGCGGCGAGAGCTCGAGAAATGCAAGGTGAGCAGTTTTATGTTTTGATGACAGATTTCGTGCTTACTATGCTGAATGTTGTTTTTCCACACGTGGGTCTACTGTCAAAACACCGAAACAGTGGTTAATCTACCCCCGTTGTTCTATTTTCTTTATTTCTTATCTGAATTGACACGATGTATCGCCATTGCAGATTTTGCCGAAGCGCCTCGACTGGGAAGGGAATCTCCACGATCAGACATTCGAGGAATTGGTAAATTGCACATTTCAACCCTTCTGACATTATTTATCATCATAACAAACCCCTATAAACGTTTCGATTCGCGAAAATCGTGAAAATAGTGATGAAAATTTTTGTATGAGACTTTGGTAAATTTGCGATGAGGAATTCGATGAACGCAATAAAAACGCGTTTTATCGAGTTTTTCGGATAATTAGTGAAAATTTGCGTAATTAATTAGCGCAATATGGACATTTTTCTTGACTTCACCTAATTATTGGATATGGATCTCGTGCCGTCCCTGTCTAACTCATGTTGAAATCGTATTTTGCATCTCTTTCTACCGTCTCTCGTTATTGACCCTTGTGGGACTGGGGAGAGGTCTGCGATTGGCCGACACTCTCGCTGCTGTTCTGTGATTGGCCTAAACAAACAGTACGAAAACTCTCCCTCAAAATATTTTCCTGGATTCGACAGCGAACCTTGCGGCGTGAATGAAAACTAAAACAAACTTTCATATATATTTTTTGGTATCACGATCATAGTATACGATTGTCTTTAGTTCTAGTTTACTCCGCTAGGTTAGAAAAGTTTACTTTTAGATTGTATGTAAATGGAAGGTAGTTTCCTCCATGTGTCATCATTTGGTAGATCTACGTGCGAACCAGCAGCTGTGTTATATACCGGTCACGGCAGACAAATAGGAAAATGTAAATTCTTCCATCTTGTCAAAAAGGTCCGATCATTTATACGACGCACTTATTTATTTTATTGTGGTTTTAATCCTTTGATAAGTGGTTTCCACTTTTCAGCTATTTTGGTCTATTGAAGACTGGGTTGAATGCATTCAGAGGAAATCGTGAAGATAAAATAAAAATATTTGGACTTTGTCATTATTGTAATCGATTTGCTTTGGTGTGAATCAAAATCAATTTTTTATGCTGTTTTTGATTCTATTTGTATGAAATTTTATTCTTGGTTCCTTTTGATAAAAAATATGTATATTCAGGGATTTTTAATTAATTTATTATTTATTTTCACAATACTTGCGAAACCACTTTGTGGTGGAATTTTATTTTTATGAAAATGCAATATTTTGTGAATCCGAATGGAGGGGGCGTAATGGGATACCACGACAGGTTATATTTGACACAGTGGAGGGGGCGTAACGGGACACCATGACGGAGGGGGCATAATGGAATACCACCATGGGGTTACATTTGCCATAACGGAGGGGGCGTAGTAATGGGATAGGGAAAATATTTGAAGGTGTGATGTAATTTATGGCCCCTAATGGGATGGGGTGGGGAAAGATAGGATGGGGGTGGGATGGGTTTCTCTGGGTCTCCTAACGCCCCCCCCCCCCCTGAAAGTCTGAAACGCCCCCCAATTTTCTCTTGGTTTTCTACCGCCCCCTGAACATCTGAAACGCCCACAAGGGGGCGTTATCGCCCACGTTGATAACCTATGAATTAGAACATAGTTTATTAAAAATGGGTCATAATAAGCAACATGTCACTATAAGCGAAGTCAAGAAGTCATTATATTAGACTTTGTTATAAAGAATTTTATATGAAAACCAAACTTGGCTGTCTAATTACATCATATTAAGCGGTTGGTCAATATACGCGGAGTCATAATAAACGGATTCTACTGTATTTATAAGCACATAACATTTTTTTCTTGTTCAGTCGAAAATGTATGTCTGAAGAAATAATTATGATCATATACAGGATGCAACAGGACATACCCGAGGGATTTTAACCAGCGATTGCTGAGCATATTTGGAGTAAAAAATGTATTTGTCATTTTACTGTCTGTATTTTTTTCTATGAAAAAAAGAAAAGGTTTTTTGATAGGTTTTTTAGATTTTCACAGCCAAAAGTATTTTCGTTATTTGTTTTTGGGGTGTTATGTCGTGTTGCCCTACCTCCTTCTTTATCCAACGTTACGGACAGCGTTGCAGTGTCCATCATCAGGATAGATCCGGCGGATCTGTATTTCAATAAAAAAATTGTGTTATTTCCGCTTCGCAATTAAAGCTCTATAAATGAAATATTTCTGAAAGTAGCCGAATACTAAAAACTGCTTTTAAAAGATTATGAAATAAGCTTTCAAATTGTTGTATTACAAATAAATGCTAACATTTATAAATATTAAAATTTAGAATGCAAACATAAAAAGATTGTAAAAATGACTCACGTGATGTTTTTATGTGAAAACGGTACTAAAATCACTGATTATGTAAAAAAAACCCACTTATTCTATTGTATAAATGTATAATAAACAATTTATTCACCTCACTTTTTTACCATTTCATACAAGAATATTTAATAAAAAATTATCAATGTCTAACGGCGCGTAGGCGATTTGGCAGGTAAAAACTGATTCTACAAAATAAGTCTTTTTTATGTATTTCTATGGACAACTTTGAATAGAGATGTGAAGCTTGTTTCAATATGGCTCTTCTACTTTTTATTTTAGGGTTGTCACTAGAACAATAACAGAGTTATAACGATTTTTGCGGGAACACGCGTTAGTATGAGCACAAGCTTATTGTATTTGACTGCTATTGTTATATTGTCGTGTAAACACACTTACGGGTCGGAGTGGTTAATAAATAAATAGATTTAATCATCTTTCGGAATAAAATGATATTGAATGTTTGCAGGAGATTCAGTACCCCAATGTGTCGGAGGACCACCTACTGTCGGTTTGCACGGCCCTGCTGAAGACAGAGGCGGACAAACCCAAGCGTTCCCTGCTCTGCTGCAGCCTCTTCAACTCCGGGATAAGGCGCAACAAATACCGCAATGTCTGTGAGTAACACCCTTACCAACCAACCAATTATCTTATACTTCCTAAATGATAAACTGCAGATAGTACTCATCTTGTATTATGTCTAAAAGGGATCGGAAATACAATCTAGTCTCCTTCAACAAAAGCAATCTTCCCATCATGCCTTCCATTGATATGCTTGGCGTAACTCTTAGGCATGAGGGCTCCATCGAATCCAAAGTCAAGTTAGCCACTCAGAAGCTGGGAGTACTGTACATGGCCTGCAGATACTCGAGATCGTTCAAGTCTTTTGTGATTACATCTGAAAGGGATCGGAAACACAATGTAGTCTCCTTCAACAGAAGCAATCTTCCCAACATGCCTTCCATTGATATGCTTGGTGTAACTCTTAGGCAGGGGGCTCCATCGAATCCAAAGTCAAGTTAGCCTGTTACCGTGGGATTGGGTGGAAACAATATACCTTTGAAACTGTACCCAAAATTAGCAACGAGAACTATACTACTGGCAAATGAATCTGAAAGTAAGGATTAAGTTTTTCCATTAAAAAGGAAAAAAAGGTATTTGAAATATAAAATTTATATTAGCACTCAAAATAACAAAATAACTAATGTTGTATGGCAAAGGGCTTATTTATAAAATAGGTTGATGTTATATCGTTTTGAAGTTCCGCTTAGTTGAATGGGGTGGTTTGCAGAAAACTTCTCGGGTAGCTTCCAAAAAGAACATCTCATTGTGAGATTGGGTCGTCTGGACAGCAATGGCTCCCAGACAAAAGGTCCGTCCAGATGCAGGAAAAGTCGATGACTTCCGATTCCCAAAATCCTCCAAGAATGACCTCCAGTCTATTACAGCAAGTGAATGAATCGTGGATGATCACAATATTGGCGAGACCGTTGAATGTCCATCGAGAGGGTGGCTATGTGCGGGTTTGGCAACAATTCTGATCCGAAAAATTCCAGGGCTGGTCATTGCACAATAGTCAATCCACTACTGAAGGTGCCGCACACCGAGGCCATAAATGATTTTAGCAACAAGCATATCAGCAGCTTAAGCAATCTTCCCAAAATGCTTTCCGTTGATATGCTTGGTGTAACTCTCAGTGACCAGCTCAGACATGTGGGCTTCGTTGGAGAAGTTCGATTATGGTTACAATAGAGAATTCCAGTCCAATTTTTTTTTTTTTTTTTTGAATAATGACTTTCTTATTAAATAAGTGCAAATTTTTTATTATTTTTATAGCTAGTTAGTTAAAGTAATTGTCAAAGCTTTAATGTTTTAAGATCCCCGAAAACCACCGTATCTATGGTGGTATCGTGTAACGTCATCTACTATAAGATCGCGCAATCAGCTGTTCGACTCGCCGCCATTTTGAAATTCGGAATTCGAAGGAATCTCCCTAGAAGTAGCATTACTATTTTTTTTGAACAGTAGTTTTTGAATATTTTCAATAATAGAGATACCTTTATTTTTGAAACTGAATTATATAGGTCTAAATAATGTTTCAATAAAAACAACAACTAAATCTCTATAAACAGTATGTAAATAAGCGAATAAGATGAAATGTTGTTAATACGATGGCTTGTGTCATACCTACATCCCGTACAATGACTTTTTAATGACCAGTTGTTATGGGCCTGTTGTTGAAGTATGAAAGAAACATCACTTTTAATGTAGAGTTCTTTATTTATGGGTTTAAATTATTATATTATAATTATTTCACTTAATTACATTTTATCACAAAATGGTTTTTACACGGTTATAATAATTACGACTGAACCGAACTGCTTCTGATTTGAATCTGAATTGAGAAGATGTTCTCTTCAATTTATATTAAGTGTTGTGTAAGACTATAGACGTAATGATTAATAACTCAAATAGTAATATTAATAACAGATAGGAACTGAATACATGCAATTATTTACGTCTATTATTTAATTTAGATTTAAGGAATGCAGACTGCAAATAAGGTCTGTTATATCATTATGTACTTTGATAATTATTTAAGTGTTGATATTAGCATGAATATTTATATAAGATATTTGCTGTACTGTAGGTGGCCACAGGACCTGGAAAACCTGGAAAACCTGGAATTATCAGGGAATTTTACCGAACCTGGAATTATCAGGGAAATGTCAGGGTCCAAAATAAAACTAAATTCGTTGCGATTTGTGAAACCCCAAAGTTGTGTTTTATTACTTTTACTTGCGACGCATAGTGGACGGAATGAAGAAAAAACACAAATTAATTCCTTGCTGACTAAATATTAATGCAATTTATATTTTTTTGATCTTATTAATGAATTATAACTATTTTGAAGTAAAAATTATTAATTTACTCTTCCGTAGAAATTTACAACAACAAAATAATACATTGTGAAAATATACAAACATCTAGGCAAATAAAACATATTAATTTTAAATTTTACATATTATATTTCACATATATAAACAAAAAAAGACGGGAAATAATTAGGTACACACATATTTTAATAGAAAAATGGTAGAAAATCTAAGTGCTAAAGGTGTTTGCGTTGTCGTTGGAGTCTAAATCATCACACAAATTTCCAGAACCATTGAATGAATTTTTAGTAGACTTAAAAACTTCAGTAGGTAAATAGAACCTTTTTTTAGGAAATGGTCGCAAAATGCATATTCATTTCTTATTATCTCGGAAGTTTATTTTTTAAATTGTAATCTTATTAGTCTGAAGTTCCTTGTAGATGAAGACCGTGGGTTTAGCTATATAAGTCTTGCTTCTTGAGTTTCCTTCGCTGTAGAGCTGAAGTTGCACCTACGACGTTGTAGGGAGATTCGAGTCATCCTGATATTCTCCATCACAATACCTTTGCTTGAAGTGACTGTGACTATCATAACCATCGCAGCCCCATTTATACATTTTTTGCAATCTCATTTCTGCTGCTAACTGGAGTTCATCAAGAGTGCGAGACTCTAACATATCATGCACTTTTTTTCTTCCTTTATCTAGAACCACTTTCTTGAAATACTTCTATTAGTCTGCACAAAGATTTGGAGACAACTGTCATTTCTGACAACCACTCTAAATTATGTTTTTCAAACCTCACAATAATAACTGCGGCCTTTTCTCCATTTCTTCACCGATTCCAGTGAAAAATATTGTTTCATGTGATATTTTTTTAGTATCTTTTCTAATGTTAATGTTTTTTTTTGTTTATTTATCTTTTTTGTCTGGTCTTTTCATTTATTCACAAATTGTCTTCAGGCGAAATATCATAAATTTGTAACAAGTGTATTTTGTTTTTAATGGATTATTGAGATGCAAATAAATAATAAATACTTTAGATGACGGAATTCCCTTTATTATTTATCTAACGAACGATATCCCCTTATATCAAATTAAATATATCAGGGAAAAATGTAGAAACTGCCCTGGAAAACCTGGAATTATCAGGGAATTTTGAAATCCGTTTTTTGTGGCCACCCTGTGTAATTATTTGTTATCAATATAAATAGGTAAACTGCAATCAGTATCAATATTCGTTAATTTACCATGGGTAGATATGTAGGTCCATGACAAGGTACAAGGTCCATGACACAGTGACGTCACCACTAAACATTTTAGTAATACCGGCGTGTTTCAACAACAGTATTTAAAATGCACTTTTTAATATTTTTTTAAAAACTGTACGTTTAATATTATTAAATAAAAGTTATATATTCAGAATCAGCGTTTATTGGTCTATATGAACATATTTTTTTAAAGCCATAATATTTTTCACTGGAGTTCCTTATTGCAAATCATCAGAATATCATTAATACCCGTTTCTCTTGCAGTGGACCGGATGGTATTGCGACAGTCTGGTGGCCCGTGCACCCGTCTCCTGCCGTCAGCGGCGTACGGGTCCCTGCAGCTGCAGCGTCGCACACTCGGCCACCTCAGTGCCGTCTACTGCGTGCTCTTTGACAGGACCGGCCGCCACATTGTCACGGTCAGTTTTGATATCCTCGAACCATTGGAACATTTATGCACACACCCCCCCTCATTCTAATTACACTGAAACCGTTAATCCATTGGCCACAAATCCCGGCAGCCTGCTGGATGTGCAACTCTGGTACTTAACCACAAACCCAGGCGCGCCCTAGGGCTAAAATAGGTCCGCCAACAAACGGAAAATGAGCATGACCGTGACATTATTGAATAAAATTTTAAATGCCAAACGTTAAGCATTCATTTCGTAGAATTGGAAATAATATGTTTTTATGTTTTTTTCCCTGATATTTGTGTTCTAAGTTTTGTAAGCAGCCAGCCGCCATTTAATTTCTTCAAAATTGCGAGTGGTTCTAGGCTTTTGGTAGTGACCCTGAACGTCCCTGATTACTTTGAGGACTATCATACCAAATTATTTTATTAGTTATGTAAAAAACAAAAATTATTATTATTCGATTAATGAAAATTTTGTTTTTTGTAACTTTATGAATAAAAATGTGGAAAAAAAAAATTACGAAAAAAGAGAAGGTTATATTTGTATTCTTATTTAAACATATTTTGATATTTTTTAAATTTAAATTTTTATGTTTTTCTTTACCTCAATCCAGTATGTAAACAATTTTAAAGAAATTAATAATATATGGTTCATATATAATATATGGTTCATAATAATATAATAATATATGGTTCAAAATTAGAATATATGGTTCAAAATTTACAATAGATTTAGTACACCAATGCAGGTTTTAAATTTTTGGTTCAAAATTAATTCAGTGGCCATTTTTCAGCTCATTAATTTTGTCATTTGCCAGAGCCCGCCCGAGGCCAAGAAAAAAAAAGTAACTTTTTTTTTAAAATACGATTTTAACCCTTATGTATAAAGAAACTGTATGAAGCACAAGGTCAGAATCGCTTGCACCAGTATCATTCTTGACGTAACCGATGGTTTCATTAATCTAGCTACTCTAGAATATTTTTATATGAATTTTCTATGATTTGGTGAGTCATTTTTTTGCAACTGTCAAAGGCGAAAAAATCGAAGTATTACATTTTCAAATTAGTATTAAGGTCATTATTTCTTTGCAAACTCCTTTGAATATTGTTTTTTCATGTTGGGTATGTATTCAGATTTGTGTAGAAATAATATAATAAGTTTATATTTGTATAAATATATTTTTTGACAATTATTTCCAAAATCTGAGATTTTTTAATCTTTCTTTTAGTTAGTTAACTATTCTGGAAGAACTTTTTACGATATTGTGCGGTTATTTATTTTATTATTATCGCGCGGTTTTCTAACTAACTAACTAACCATCACGCCGTTTCGCCGCAGGGGTAGGCAGGGAGGACGGACCGCCAAACAACTCAGTCTGGGCACACACTCCTTGCCTCGTTCGCATTCATACATCGTCTCATACATGCTCTTCTATTATTCTGACTTTTGACATGGCCCGACTCAAGTATCTGATTCACTTGGTCGTGCCATGTCTTCCTCGGGCGTCCCCGACTTTTTCTACCATTCACATTTGCATCATATATTCTTCTCACACTATTTTCTTCTTTCATCTGAGGGTCCCTTTCTTAATCTTACTTTTTATGCTTGCATCAGCCTTACATTCTTTGCGGATATCTGCGGTATGCGGATGGTAGCGGAGGTGCCAGGACTCCATTGTGGACTGCTAGCTTTGCTTCTTTTGACAGTTTTTTTATTCGTTCAACAGGTTAAGCCTGTTGATCTCAACTACAGCATAGAAGGATAAAAACGACCATCTGTCATATTGGCGTAGAGCTTATCGATTTACTCAGTGCGATCATCGGGAAACAGGATTATGTGGTTCAGTAAGTCAAATCACCCGTTACAATTTGCAGGGCGCCGACGACCTGTTGGTGAAGATTTGGAGTTCGATCGATGGGCGACTGCTGGGAACTCTGCGTGGCGCTTCGGCCGAGATCACCGACATGGCCGTGGACACGGACAATCACCTGCTGGCGGCCGGCTCGCTGGACCGTTTGGTGCGCGTCTGGGATATGCAGACTGCCGCGCCCGTTGCCGTGCTGCAAGGTAGTTTCATTATCTTTATCATCATGAGATATGTCTGCTGGGTGGGTGTGCTCTGCCCAAAGTACCAACTTAGACTGTGCACATACCACGAATGGACTTGGACCGTCGTGCTTTTGAACTATTGGTAAACTTTACCGAACCATTGAATCCTTTCATCGCTGAAAGATCGATCTTGAGTGTTATTTTTTAAAACTTTTTTGATTGTTTCCTTTGACTGTAATTTTTTTTAAATATTTTTGATTGTGGGTTTTTAACCCTAGAAAGATAACCTTATTTTTTAGTATTGAAAAGATGCGCACGGTTTACAAACCGATCTATTAACAAAATGAAACAATTTTACTCTTTTTTTATAACTTCAATCAAGTGTTACATTCTTTAAGTAAATAAAACACAAATATATGTTATAATTTCTTAATTTTAAGGAAATATGTAAGGTTTAACAAAAAGGGACAAAATTTAGAGGTATTTATAGTAGTAACTAAGTATAAGGATATATTTTAATTAAATATGCGAGCGAAGCCGGGGGCAAAAGCTAGTTACAAATAAATATTAACATTTGTAAATATTAAAATTTAGAATGCAAGCATGAAAAAAAAATTAAAATGACTCACGTGATGTTTTTATGTGAAAACGGTACTAAAATCACGGATTATATAAAAAACAATACTTATTCTATCGTATAAATGTATAATAAACAATTTGGTCACCTCACTTTTTTATCATTTTATCCACTGGAACGATTTCGGTCGAAAAATCGACCACTTTAATTTTTCTCCGATTGATGTCGGTCCAAAAACGGACCGATTTTTCTACCATTCGTAAAACATTTATTGTAATTATTTAAAACCTTTACATGGCCAGCTATTTATATTATCGAATAGCTGATAAAATATTCTTTCAGTCTATGACCTTATTGATTGTCTTTGAAGTATGCTATAACAAGTTTTGGCGGGTTTTTAATAGCGTCCTGTCAGAAATCAACTTACAAGTTTTCAATGTTTCAACGGATTTTGGTCTCTGCTTAAAATGCCGTAAGTAATTCATTTATTGGGTTTTTAACATATAATTATATATCAGTGCAATTGTGATTGAATAATCTATCTTTGAAATGTGTTTTTAATTTGTTTGTTCCTAATATATTGTTTCGGTGGAAGTTTTTTTGTAAAAATGCATCAACTGAAAATGTCATCGTTTTTGATTTGCAAAAATATTAATAATTACTGCTTTTGTGTATATGAAATATAGTTATTTAATCAGAGTGATTCATAACAAAGAGATAAATATAAGTTTTATATGGATTGGTTCATTATTAATGCAGATATTTGCTTATCCAATTATTTATGCCATATGTCAAAAAAGCGACAACTTTCGTAGTCAATATTGACATAAAGCTTCCGTCACACAATAAAAATTTAGTTGTTTCGTTGTATACTAATTAATTAATTGATTTTCTTTTACCAAATTTGTGCAGAAACAGCAATCGTCCAGGGAAAGAAGGGAGCACTCCACGAACCAGGTTTAAATAAATTTTTTCATATTTTATATTAGTGCAGTATACAAAATTTGAACATTTAAGTATATGAAGTGTTTTCAATTTAAAATATATAGAGTAGTGCTTACTGGAAGAGGAGGCAGAGGAAGAGGTGCAGAAGGAGTACCAGCTGGTGCCGGACTAACTGCACGTGGACGTGGGAGTCAACGCAGAGCTGCATTGCCTGCTCGGTCTGGAGTGTGAGTATTTTTTAATGTTTTTTTATGAAAGTACTTTGCTGTGGCCGTTGAACTCATCATATATTTTTATTTATTTTAACAGTGACCCTGCTTTGCTACTGGTGCGAGAGGATAGTGTAAAGGCTGTTAGGGCCCTGTCTGCTTCCTTCCGACTAGAGCTGGAATGCCGAAAATTTAAGAAGCAGGCGGCGCGCATTTTGCTCCCTACCGCACTTGCAAGAAAAACTAAACAAAAGTAAGTTATCATATTTATATGCTTGATACAATATTATTGTTTTTTCTCCGACAGCATTCCACTGTTACAACGAGAGTTGGTTAGATCAGCGCTCTGTGCATTATGCAGTGCTGTTTACACAGTGTTCTAATTTTATTGTTTTACTTACTTATTTATTTACTGTACTTACTGTTTCACGCGTGAATGAGAACGATTCATATGATTTATGCATATGTTTTCAGAATTCCATCTCCGGAGAGAATACCGTGTCCCTTTTCACAAGGGACACCTTCACCGTTGCCAAGACCCGTCCCACCACCGTGAATGTCCACTCCGGCACAGACCCAGTCAACAGTTCCCAATCTTCCAATTCCGCCTGCTGCACCAATCGGGCGGCATCTCCGGAGCCGTTACCTGGGACATCGCGGGGTGGGGAACTCCAGCGTGGCGAACTCTTCTCCGGAGGGCGGCTACCGCAGTGAGCTGTGGGTGGACGTGCCGTTCTACCAAGAATTGTCGGCGTTTGAGAACGGTGAGGTCGGCGTTTGAGAACGGTGAGTCTATTTTTTGAAATGTCATACATACCAGGGGCTCTAGTATGGTGAAATCGATAAGTTTGCAATATCGGATAGATAATTGATTTTATATTGATATCCCTAGCACAGTTTCACTGTTGGTATATTGGCAGGAAATAAGCATAGTACTTAAAAATTCCACATAACAAACATACATAATGTATTGTAATCCGAAAAGATACAATGTACCTACGTTCTATGCAAGTAAATATGTAGTTGCTAAAGTAGAAAGTCTGAATTTTGAGTTTGTTTTTGGCCAATTTTTGTTTGATAGTAAGAACTTCGCACAGCATTGAGAATACCGAAATCATAGTTTTACACTGTAACAAAGCATGATCTATTTGTTCTCGAGATAATGTCCTGACACGTTTACATTTCAAAAGATTGACATTAAACAGGGATATTATAGAATGAGACACGCCGAACTCCTTCGCGAGGGTTACATTTGATTTACCGGCTTCTAAATGGTGTAATATAGGACTTTTTTCTTCAATTGAAACAACTCTTTCGTTTCACGGAACTCATTTTGTCGAGCTTCCTAGTCACTTCCAAGCGAGGCGCGGGGCGGTGCGGTATTGGTGGGTGGGTTTCTTTAAAATAGGCCGCTTTAAGTAGTTGGTCGCTTTAAACGTATACGTTTTCCTACTAAAAGCTATGAAACCTAACTTGAGTTTACATTATCGTCACTTAAAACGGTAGGCCGTTATATGCAAAGTTATTATATCCGAATTCTATTGTAAATTTTTGTTTTCTATTATTTCAGAGACAGACATGGATAGCACCAATGTGGACGAGGCAGCTCTCTATCAAGAAGAGTTGGTAATTGAAAACCGTGAGTTATAAAACTAACTAACTTACCTTCACGCCATTTCGCTGCAGGGGTAGGCAGAGAGGATGGACCGCCAGACAACTTGGTCTTGGCACACACACACTCTTTTCTTCATTCAAATTCATCCATACCTACCTGACTATGGTATTCTGACTCCTGACATTGCCCGCCTCAAGTATTTGATTAACAGGATCGTACCAAGAGTTCATTATTTTGAAACGTTGTACCAGAGGCAGCGGGTAATCGTAATATAGACACGTTTAATTAATTTGGGTTTTCTGTTGTTGCAGAAATGGATATGAACAGAACAAGCGACATGGACGACGAAGCGAGCAACGTAGACCACAAAGAGAGCGATGAGGATACCTTCTGCATACCACCAATACCTTATTATAATATTATCAACGTTTCACCTTACTCCGCTATGGATATAGACTTTAGTAAACAAGACCAGGTAGATAGTGAGGCAATGCGTTTGATTCTGCCGCCTGATGGTTACTCTTTCGATTGGTCCAGCGATATCTCACGTTTTACTGGGATAAGGGAGACATTTACAGGTATGCCAGGACCAACTTTCAATATCGACGAAATGGGCAAACCTGTGGATGCCTTTCTTAAAATCTTCGATGCAGATTTCGTTGAACTGATCGCGAGAGAGACCAATAGGTATACAGATCAATGGATTGCGAAAAAACAGTTTCAGCGCCATGCGCCTACCAATAAATGGGCTCCCACGAATAAACAGGAAATATACGTATTCTTGGCAATTTTAATGTAACAAGGTATCTCTCCCCTTCCCGTTGAAAAAGACTACTTCTATTAAAAAAAATCACCGCCATGCCTTATTTCAGCCGAGCCATGGATTATAATCGTTTTGAAAGTCTTTCTTCTGATGTACCATTATCTGTGCGAAGGTTACAAAAGATTCAGCCCGTCTTGGACCACCTCTTAAATAAGTTTGAGACTTTATACCTGCCCGAGCAAGACATCTCTCTGGATGAATCCTTACTCTGCTATAAAGACCGTTTGGGATTCGTCCAGATGATCAAAACCAAAGCGGCCAGCGCGGGTATAAAATCTTACGAGCTTTGTGAGTCCAAGTCTGGCTATCTTTGGAAAATTCCAAATTTATACTAGGAAGACCATTTCCATACAGGCTGAATCGACAAATCCAGACCAGGAAGACATGACGGAAGACATAACAGAAGATATGACGGACGACATGACACAGGTAAACTTTTCGGGTGCTCACAATATCTGCCCAGTTGGGGCCACTGCAAAGATAGTATACGACCTGGCCAGCCCTCTGTTTAACAAGGGGTATACGCTAATAATGGACAACTTTTATAATAGTCCATTATTGGCGCGATGCCTCAAAAGAAATGGAATGGACTGCATGGGCACATTGCGGTTAAACTGAGAATTTGTGCCCTCTGCATTTAAGTCCCATCTCCGGACAAAACTGAGGGAAGGTGAGCTTGTATACTCGAACTGCGGGGACCTCAATGTTATGGTTTGGTTGGACAAAAACCTGGTAAGTATGTTGTCCACCTACCTACCATAAGGCAGAAATTGGGGGCTGTTGAAAAGTTGGGTACCTGGACATAAAAACCTCAACTGGTACTAGACTATAACAAAGTAATGCCCCGGGGGTCGACCGAAAAGATTAGCTTTTGGCAGGCTTCCCCATTGAACGACAGCGAAACCTGATCTGGTACAAGAAGCTTTTCAGGAGACTACTAAGCGTTTCGGTGCAGAATGCGTATATATTGTACAGCTCAAAGCTCCGCAAGGAAAATAAAGACATTTTGTACCGAAACTTCAGGAGTGAGGTTGCGGATGATCTTCTACTGCTGTTTTGTCGTAGTCAAATTGACACGACTGTGCGGACCATTGGCCTAATAGCTGAAGGAAAGATGCGACCTATCCTGAAAGGCAACCACTTCGTAGTCCGTAGCAGGAAAAAGGTGAAATGTATGTGGTGCAACATAAATAACATTTTCAAAAGGACCCTCACAAAGTGTGATGTGTGTGAAGTGGCTTTATGCTCTGATTGCATGAAGCCATATCACACTACAATATAGAATTGCTGGTGGTTTTTATATTTCATGTTTTTCTTTTCTTGTTTTTTAGTTGTGTAATTCTAATTTATAGATTTAATTAACTTTGTCTGAACATCAATTATGATGGCCTGGATGGCTGGACCAAGTCATTTCTTTCCGCATACTCACATCATATGTTATGTTGTCCTCGAAGGTTCTATCTGATAAGGTTCGGTGGACATTTAATATGTATATTTCAATTCTGATCATTGAAATATACATGTCAACAAATGCACAGGTATTCTCATTTTTCCCTGTTTATTGTACACATTTAAATAACTTGTTTTATTTTTATGTCTTATTTATATTTTGTCAATTTTTCTGTAAAGAGGCTTTTTCAGATCTAGTCACTTAACATAACTAAGCCATTTCAAGCAATGTTCAATTCTGAATGGTGGTCTCTCACCAGAACGATACTGAGAGTATTTCTCTAGAGCGAGGTATAATGATTATTATGTATTGATATACTTAAATTATGAAAAAACCAATATAAATTGAGTATATTTTTATTACGACAAAATGTGTAAACAATGTTTAAATCGATATACTGTTCTTCCATTGTAACCATACAACTGTAATATTAATTTAATTAATGTAAAAGCCTATTAGGGCTTAAATAAATAAATAAATCAATTATTTGTTCCATCAATTATTTTCCCTTCCACTATTTTTTTTCCATATCTTTGCTTTTAAATATAAAATTATCATTATGATTTTATTTGCCATGCAAAAACGCTCATGCAAAAGGTTTGATATATATACAGTTTTATCATCATCATCATTTTACATATTCTGATTTACCCCTGTGTGTGTGGACCTTAAGATGGCTGTCAGTAGTGTTTTTTTCTCGAATATTTGCAGATTTCATCAATTTCAAAGTATCCCCCTGAAATATTGGCAATGTGTATATCTATGAGATATGTTTTATTTTAAACCGTATTTCTTGCTTTACCACTAAATATAAAAACATGGTTACAAATCTCCAGGTATGATTTACAATTGTTTAAAAAGTAGCACCATGATTTTGACAACGTAAAATAGGCTCTCTGTATAATTCGTCAAATGATTCAGATACAGCAAACACGGCGACTATTCTTATTGATAATTGTAGACAGTTAATGTATCTTTCTAATGTAATACCAGGTTTTTGTGGTAAATTTATTAAATAGTATAATGTATTGATTTCAATTTTGACACTTCACGCGCTCAAATTCTATAAAATAATTTTCTAATCAAACTTTTGGATAGATCGTAACAGATAAAAAAATCGTTTTCTAGTATATACTTGCATCTGTGGTTATCAAATAGGCCATAGAGAACATAAAACCGTAGAAAATATTCAATATAGATATTTAAAACCGCCACTAGCGGCAATTTCAAATCAGTAAAACACAAATTTCGCGCATTTATAAAGTTAAAGATTTTTTAATAATTTATCTATCAATTCTAAAAATATAGAATAATTAGTACAATATAGGTGAATTCATTGGCTGTATAGCACCATAATCAGTTTTTGTGTCTCCATATTAAAATTCGGAGGTGTGATTTTTTTAATGTGGGCGGAAAATATTCAAAATCGTCTCTAAAAAACCGCGAGCAATCCGAGAAAAAAAAAAAAACCGCGCGATCGTTCGAGTGGTTATACAAGAATATTTAATAAAAAAATAAAATGTCTAACAGTGGGTACGCAGTTTGGCGGTCTACCATGTACCTGACAGAATAGGTTCTTTTAATGTATTTCTACGGACAACTTGAAGAGTGATGGGTAGCTTGATTTATTATGGAGCTTCTACTTTTTGTTTTAGGGATGTTACTAGAACAAAAACAGAGTTATAACGATTTTTGTAAACATACGCGTTGACGTGAAAACACGCTTATTGTACTTGACAGCTATAGTCTTATTAACGTGTATATCTGCTTACGTTGCTGAGTGGTTAAGTGCACATAAGTGTTCTTTTATTAATCATTTTTGAGTGTTGCAAGTTTTTTTAAAAACGTTTTTGGCCTATGAACCCTGGCAACCCTGCTAAGTCACCAAACGTAAGGAACCAGTTGAGGTGACTTAATGCGGAGGTGTTGGTAATCCCGGCGGTACCCATATAATACACTTTGAGTGTAATTTTTTTCATCATTTTTGAGTGTTCACAAGTGTTTTTTTTAAGCATTGTTGAATGCACACTTTCAGTGTTCTTTTATTAAACATTTTTAAGTGTATACTTTGAGTGTTATGTGTTCACAATTGTTTTTTTTAAACATTCTTGAGCGCACACAAATGTGCCTTTATTAAACATTTTGAGTGTTTGCAAGTTTTTTTAAAAACTTTTTTGACCTAGACAAAACTCACCTCATGAACATAAGGAACCAGATGTCTAGATTTACTAGATTTACTAGACTTAGTGGATGTTTTAACCCATTTGTACCTTACTGACTATGAACTGAATGTGTTGGCAGGCCACAACGGTATGATAACCTCGGTGCACTTCTGTCCCGCCCGCTCCGGAGACCTGAGCTGCCTGGTTTCTACCTCCACCGACGGCTCCGTGGCGTTCTGGACTTACAGCCACAGCAACGGAGGCAAACCCTGCTTCATGTGAGTCCGTATTTTCCTGTCAATCTAACCTTGTAGCAAATTAAACTGGGACATGAATCCAGAATCTCTCTTTTTGCATTAATGCATATATTATTGGCTGCTATCTTTATTTAAGAAAATTAAGATAATGTTGGAAGTTCTTAGTCGAAGTATGTTGCAGTTAAAAGTGACCGAATTGGATATAGACACCTTAGCTCAGTTGGTAGAGCTGTGCGATGTAAGCCGAAAGTTCTGGGTTCGAGTCCCAGTGAATCCAATATCTTTTTCTGATTTTACTGTCTTCAGATTTTCAATTGAGTTTCGCTAATATTGTCTTCAATTAATTAAATATTACAATTTGAGGTACTCATTAGTTGAAAATAAAAATAAATTTATTTTTATTATTACCGTCTAACCTGTTGGCGATAAAGCTATCAGGCCACACAATCAGAGGAAGTGAAAAATTGTCAAAATTAGTTACGAATTGGTTTACAAGTGACAAGAAGAGAAAACGAGGTAGACCATTTAGACGGTGGGTTGACAACATCAAAGCCATAGCAGGTGGTACATGGACAAGAGTAGCTAATGATAGAGAGAAATGGCGACAGTTGGAGGATGCCTTTGTCAACTAGTGACATACAGACAGGGAGGGATGCATGATAAGTGTTATAAATATTATAAATAATGTAATGTAATTTACTGTCTGAATAAAGGCTATTATTATTTATTATTTTAACCTGTTGGCGATATAGTGCAGAGATACTCTTTGCCTAATTGCGTTTGTGTGTGCAGCTCCAAGCCGGTGCAGTACGTGGAGCGCATGCGGCCGGGCGCTTGCCAGATGATATGCGGCGCATGGTCGCCGGGCGGCGCGTTCCTGGCGGCGGGCTCGGCCGACCACCATGTGCGCGTGTACATGATGGCCGAGAACGGGCCCAAGAGGATCCTGGAGACCGCGGCGCACTGCGAGGCCGTGGACTCGCTGCAGTGGGCACACTCTGGCCTGCGCTTCGTGTCGGGCTCCAAGGACGGCACGGCCATCCTTTGGACGCTGCACGCCATGCAGTGGCGACACCTCAAGCTCAACATGTCTGACACTCTTCCCGGGTGAGTCCTTAATCTACCAAAAGGTATTTTCAGGTATATTCATTTCATGAATAGGATTCAAATCATTCCACGACATCTTCGAAAAAAGTGGAATTAGAGTTGAGTATGCAGTTACATTTATCTAGGCGTGTACCCTCTATCTGGTGCAATACTCAGATTTCTCAAAACATCGTTTCGCATTATATTCCTTGACTTACTAGGAAGGGATTCAGCCACTATTATTGGAATATTTGACATTATTTCACAGAGAGATTAATAAAATAAGCAAGACCAATATAATAATACGAGGGTAGGCTGAAAAGTAATGCACACAAGCCTGTACAGCGCGAACAAAATGACCTTCAGAAGCGCGCCAGGTGGAATAAGGAAGTGACATTCCTCATCTATACGTACGCGCAAGCTTGAGGTCGTTGAATTTATCCGGTGTATTTGAGAAGCGGAAGTACAGAGACATTTTTTAGTGTTATGTCAACGCAAGGTAAACAGTGTGCTGTTATCGAATTTGAAACTGCTGGAAAAGTAACTCCTACTGAGATTCATCGTTATTTAAAGGATGTTTATGGTAACGATGCTGTTGATAGGTCTACTGTCAATCGATGGGTAATAAAATTTCATGATTGTGAGCCTGGAAAAGCAATAATTGTTGATGAAACACGCAGCGGACGTCCGATAATTGATACAGACGATAAAAAATACAAACTCGTCTACGATTTGGTTCAAAATGACCAGTGAATCACTCAAAAGCGTATCACAAATCCGTTTGGCATATCCAAGAAATGTGTCGGCTTCATTGTTGAACAATTAGGATACCGTTAAATCTGTGGAAGATGGGTACTACGCCGTTTCAGAGACGAGAACAAACAGCATCAACTGGAGCCTGTGCAAAACCTGAAGGTTGAACCGATTCCAAACCCTTCTCACTCCCCCGATCTTTCGCCTTGCGATTTTTATTTTTTCCTTTACTCAAGAGACACCTCAAGGGTAATCATTACACCTCGGACGATGAGGTGAAGGCAGCTGTCAAGTCCTGGATTCGAGAAATGTCAGAAGAATTTTTCAGTTACATAATGAAAAAACCCTTTACACGTTGGGAGAAATGCGTTAGCCTTAACTGTGACTATGTTGAAAAATAAATATATGATTTTGAAGTTTAAGAATTGTACTTTTTGCCTGATCTTGGTATTTGTTTTTGTTCATGTTGTACAAACATGCCTTTTCAGCCTACCCTAGTTTATTGGTATACATAACAATAAATGATAAAAACGATAAAAAGATCATGATGTTTTTTTTTTAATGATTGCAGAGAAAAAATGGAATCTGATGAGAAGAAGATGAAGGTGACCATGGTCGGATGGGACTGCACAGATAGTTATGTCATTACCGCTGTTAACGACTATACTCTGAAGGTAAGAATGGATTATTCTCTTTTTATATTTTGAAGTGAAAATTTCTTTAGTACTGTTGTGATTTGAAAATCGATGAAACTAAAAATAGCGACAAACATATTATACATCGATACTGCTAAAGAATGAGATAAACTAATCGGTCTCCTCTTTGTGCGGTGCTTCGTAGCATCCCCACTCTTGTCTACTTTAGTTTTCTGAAGGTTTCACTTCTACAGCGTGTGAATTGCACTCTGATTTTTTTTTTTAACTTAGCTCTATACACGAGGCCCTGGTGAAAATTTTTCCCCTCTGGGCCTACGTCATTTTTGGGGATGCTGTGTGGAGGGTATTTTTAGGAAAGAAAGTAGAGTATGTTCTGGGAAGGGAAAAGGTATGAAGGGTAGGTAGGGATTTGAGACACCAAACAGATTAATGATTCCATCCCTCCCTCTCTCCTGATCTGGCCTGCCACGGGGCACCCCTGCTAAGTCACCCAAGTAGCGAACCACTTGTGATGATCTATGACAGAGGTGTCCATTATACAACAAATGTTTCCCGGGGCGGCGGTACCCGTATCCGTCTCCCAAATTGAGTAATACCTGTAGAACAAAGATTGCAATTCTTTTAAGATAGATATTTGCACAGTCTAGACCATAGACATATTAATATTACTACAGGGGTAGAAACCAACTACAGCGGGACGAAGAGCAGGAAGATGACTTTGGTGATATGTGATTCGTCAAAACTCAATCTGACAGTATATAGGCATCTCGCATTATAATATCACCATTTATTTCTTAAAAGTAAATTCTGCTTTTGAATGAATTGCTCGCTGCGTAATGAACAAATTTGCGAAGTCCAAATACGGCAAAGTAAAGTTCGCCTATTTTCAGAGTACAATATTTTGTTGCCGTATTTAGTTAAGACACTTTTACATATGTTTCATATTTTACCTACTTTAATGTGTGTTATTTTGATGCCTACATTATAGTTTCACAAAGTTCATATTCTTTTTATTTTACTACTTTCCTACCCACTGGACAGAGAATAATCCCATAATCCTGAGCTGTGCTCTCTGCTCTGCCGCATTCATTGCAATTACATTTAACAGATACATAATCCTATTACACCCAGTAAACAAAGACGCGCACACGCCATTTATCTCGAGTGATAGTATATGATACAAAAAACAATCATATTATTGTTTGGCAAGAAAGTGTAGAAATTAATTAATTTGGAACTAAATTTTTTCATTACTATGGTAACACCGAAATACTCGTTTTGTCAATGACATTTTGTATGGCTCTTGGCTTTACTGACTTTAATCATGTAAAACACAATGAAAATCGCTCGTTTAGTGTTTTTTTTTTCATTGTTTGCCTGTGCATTGTTTGAATTGAATTAAAATGAACAAACCAATACGTAGTGGTGCAAGAGAAGTTGTAAACTGCGTGTTTCAACGCTGCCTAGCTGAATATCGTGCGAAGAAGCTCCTATCCAATTTGAAAGAAGTTTACAAACGAACTGCAGAAATGAATGGTACGTGGTATAGTTTTTTTTAATAAATTTCATTAGTATTACAAGATTTATGCCAATTTTTGTGCGATTATAACCATTACAATCTGATTTGAGGTTATGTTTAAAAATCCGAATTTGACATTTCCATTTGACAGTTAATATTAGGCCACAAGAAAAATGGAATAACTCAATTTAAAAAAAAAAAAAATATGCAACTTCTTTAAACTCATAGAAATGTAACTTGTTCTTAATTTTCTCTTTCTTTCTTTCTAAATGAATATTTATTGTTTGGCAAGAAAGTGTAGAAATTAATTAATTTGGAACTAAATTTTTTCATTACTATGGTAACACCGAAATATTCGTTTTGTCAATGACATTTTGTGTGGCTCTTGGCTTTACTGACTTTAATCATGTAGAACACACTGAAAATCGCTCGTTTAGTGTTTTTTTTTTTCATTGTTTGCCTGTGCATTGTTTGAATTGAATTAAAATGAACAAACCAATACGTAGTAAGGTGGATCGCCACTGTATGGATTTTATTTTTTTTTAGAAATCAGTTTTCGCGGGGTGCGGAATGGGTGCTCTAGGTACATAGAATTAAGCATACAAAATATCATTTTAAAATTTTGATAAGAAGTACTGCCCCAAAGCAGTTGAATTATTTAAAATCTGGTAAAAATTGTCCCTTTATAAAACAGTTTTGTGTCAATATTAATAATTTAATTTTTTACTTTTACATTTCATAATTAATGAAAATTGCCGTGCCTTAAATAATAATATTAAAAAAAAGTGACAATATTTATTTTACCGCGAAAATTTGACAAATTGCTGAGTCCTCTTTCGCGCCTCGCTCGCTCACAGCGCATCCCCGTGCGCAGGGGCGCGGGGGCGCGGGGTGTTGCAAGCGTTATTGCAATCATCAGTAAACAATTGGAATTAGCGTCGCGTGCACGTCCATTTGAGTAATTACAGTTTACAATTATTATTTTGAGTTCAAGTTAAACAAAATAACAATGAGTTTACGCAGCGGTGACAAAAACTGTCCTTTGTTTGGTTGTGGTGCGGAATTACCAGCTAGTGTGTTACCAAGTCATGAAGACATGATGAAATATTTTATTTACGTCTCGCAAAGTACAGAACAACGTTTCCAGAATTTGGTAAGAGATACAAGTGAAATTGTTGCTACTAAAATAGAAAATATTTGGAAACGAGCGTCTCTACCGATCGTGGAACATCGCACAATTTTGGCGCGATTAAAGGACTACCATGAAAAGTATCGGGCGATTCTTAAACCATACAAAGGTAGAAAGCATAGTGAGAGTTACCTTAAAAAACTGGATGATTTTAAAAGACGCAGCAAGACGTTATTTGATATAGCTGCTTGCAAATGTACTTCGTTCGAAAATTGTTTTTGTGCGCAAGATCGAAAAGTACCTATTAAAGAAAGACATTTTTTGATAGATCAAAGAGGCGACAGAAAAATGATGATTGGTTCTTTAGATAGAAAAACTACTAAGCAAAATGAGAGCAATATGTTAAGAAAATTAAAGCGCAAACTATACCAAGAAACACAACAAACATCTTTAGATCAACCGTCCACATCTCGCAGTACAGTTTTAAGTTTAAATAAAGTTGATCTTCCAACTGACGAACAATACTTTGCTGCATCTACTTCTTCTTCTTATGTAATAAAACCAACAGACAGTGGACTATCTGTTGTATCCAGAACATTGGATCGATACAGTATTTCTGATCGGGCAGGTGCTGCCATCGTCTGCGCTACATTGCAAGATATTGGATTAGTGACAACAGATAATCTAACAAACGTGATCGATCGTAATAAGATTCGACGTGCTCGTGCCAAAACTAGGACCACGCTGACTGCCATCAATCAGCCCCATTTTGATTCGTGCATTTGCATATCGTTTGACGGTCGAAAGGATAAAACATTAATCATGGAAGATGGACGCAGAAAAGTTGTGATAGAAGAACATATCAGTCTTTTAAAAGAACCTGGCTCACAATACATTGGCCACATAGGCGTTAAGTTCGGTGATGCTAAAACAATAGCTCACAAATTGTTTGCATATTTTGTGGCAAAATCCATTGATTTAGCGTGCATCGTGGCTATCGGATGTGACGGAACAGCAGTTAATACTGGGGCTAAGGCTGGCATTATTCGACTTCTTGAAAGAAAGCTCCATCGTCCACTTCAGTGGTTTGTCTGTCAGTTACATGCTAACGAGTTAAGTTTGAGACACCTTTTCGAATACCTTGATGGAACGACAACAGGTCCTAGAAGCTTTAGCGGCCAACTAGGAAAGTTACTCCAGAACTGTGAACATCTTCCTGTGATAGAATTTCAAGCAGTAGAATGCAACTTACCGGACATTACAAAATCCCGTGACGACCTTATCACAGACCAGCTCTATTTATTGGAAATGTGCCAAGCAATCGCCAAAGGACAATGTGACGAAAACTTAGCGAAAAGAAAGCCGGGTAAAATCTGTCATTCGCGTTGGTTAACAACAGCCAATACTATTCTCCGACTATACATTTCAACCAAGAATCCGACAGAAAATCAAGTGATATTGACTGAATCTGTGCTAAGAGTGTATGCTCCAATGTGGTTTAAAATAAAAACACAACCTTCGTGTGTTTACGGGGCGAGACACCTCCACGAAACTATTAAATTGTCTCGTTACCTTCCAGAGCATTTGAAAAAGGTGGTAGATCCCGTAATTCAACGCAACGGGTATTTTGGCCACAGCGAAAATATACTTATTAGTATGCTAAACGACGAACGAAAACAAATAAGAGAGTTGGCTCTGAGACGGATTCTAAGTATCCGAGAACGTACGTCAGGGTTCTCTCCAATAAGAGTATTTAAGCTACCTATTTTTAATTTCAACGCAGCAGACTATATTGACTTGATCTACTGGGAAAAACCATCAGAACCACCTCTTATAAAACTGATATCTAGCGAGACAATAATTGATGCCATTGCAGACCACGAAATTATCGAATCCAACATTTTGTGTAAGTTCCGATTGATGCCCTGTCACACGCAAGCCACGGAAAGATGCATCAAAGTGGTAACGGCATCATGCTCTGCTGTTTGCGGCCCTGAAAGACGTGAAGGATGGATACGAAACAAGCTAGAATCTTGTCGTATAATGCCAGTATTCAATTCGAAGAAGGACTATAAAACACAATAACTTTTATGATTTTTGATTTTATTTTTTAACATTGTTTGTGATTTTTTTGTGTAGCAATGGTACTTTTATTGTTTCTTGATTAGTAGATAATATAATTAGTAAATAAAAAAATTATTTTTTTATATTTTAACTACTTTTATTGACCAAAGATTAAACCCTTCTTTTTCTAGTTTCTCGCTGCTTTTTTTAAATTTGAATTGACTTGGGGCAGTACTTGCACTCAAAATATCTTAATGCTGTCATAATAACTTTTAAAGGTATTCCTATAGAGCATCCATTCCGCACCCCGCTACTAAGAAAAACAAAAAAACAAGAAATCGAACCACCCTAATACGTAGTGGTGCAAGAGAAGTTGTAAACTGCGTGTTTCAACGCTGCCTAGCTGAATATCGTGCGAAGAAGCTCCTATCCAATTTGAAAGAAGTTTACAAACGAACTGCAGAAATGAATGGTACGTGGTATAGTTTTTTTTAATAAATTTCATTAGTATTACAAGATTTATGCCAATTTTCGTGCGATTATAACCATTACAATCTGATTTGAGGTTATGTTTAAAAATCCGAATTTGACATTTCCATTTGACAGTTAATATTAGGCCACAAGAAAAATGGAATAACTCAATTTAAAAAAAAAAATAATAATATTCAACTTCTTTAAACTCATAGAAATGTAACTTGTTCTTAATTTTCTCTTTCTTTCTTTTTAAATGAATATTATCAGGTGTGCTTTTTTAAAACTACCTTCTATAGAATAATCATTTTAATGATGTTTTCCACATACAGGTAAATCTGAAAAGTAAGATAAATCGTCAAGGAAGGGAAAAGGCAGATGGAAAATTTGAAACACCGGGAAAACGGAAAATAGCATAAGTGTTGATGATTAAAAAAAATTGTTGCAAAAACGTGATGAAAATCGAGGCAGATTATTATGCACGAGGAAGTACTCAGTACAGTATATGATGATATCGATGAACTGATAAAACGTTTAGATGAAGATGAAGATATGGAAGAAGAAGAATCATATGAGGACTAAGACAATAATTATTACATGTCGGGTGTTGAATAAATATACTCAGATTTTTAAATACCTATGTACCTACGTTTTTATAACAAAATAAACGCCCACTTAAAACCTGTTTTGTTTTATTTTACTTCTATTAAATCATGTGTTTTTGTGCAAAATTTATGAAAATACAAACACGTTATGAAATATGCATTTTGGCTGAAGGGTTTTTTAAAACATACATTCATTGTCTTATGAGCCATCACGGTGTTGCCATTTAAAACCAAGAAATCGATCGCAGCGCCATCATTTATTTTCTACACTTAATTGTCAAACTGTATGTGATCTGAATAAACCTAAAATAAAGTAAAATAATGCTTGCCTATGGATTGTAATTTCTCTTTTTACATGTTTTCAAAACACAAGCCATTATTTTTGCCATGTTATTTCGTAAAATGCACCGATGAGTGCTCGACGCTGGCTCGCAGAAAAATGATGACTTTACATTTTTTGGATTCACGCGAAGCCATAATCGATCTCAGCCGTTCTAATGGAACCGGTATGGGAAGGGGGAAATAATATGTTTTTATCACTTAGGGCAGGTCTAGTAATATTTATATGTATGTCAATGGTCTAGACCTTTTTTCAGCTATTTTAGGGCTCCAGACTACCATTTACAATAATTTACGTATTCTATGTCGTTTTTATTTTATTTTCAAAAATAAATTTGCAGGTGTGGTGCAGCAGTTCCGGCAAACTGGTACGTGTTCTGCGTGGACACAGCGATGAAATATACGTGTTGGAGGCTCATCCCAAACATCCGGCCGTATTGCTTTCGGCCGGACACGACGGGCAGATATTCATATGGGACATACTGAAGGGGGTGAGTTTTCCGTATTTCGTTACGTCTAGAAGAAACTAGGAGAAACAAACGATAATTTCCTTGGCTTTAGATCAAGAGGTAGTGTGTTCGAAATCGAACCCAACGTTTGACAATATTTTACTTCATTCATATCATTTGGTGTCGGTTGAAGCCATTTTCTCCCATCGATGTCATTTTGTGCCAATAATTTATGACTTTTCACCCTTTTATGGCATTGTTTGCCAATGTAAGACATTTTTTCCCCATTCTTGCCATTTGGTGTTAATTGAAGCCATTTTCCTAATTTATTTAATTTTTCTCAATTGATGACATTTTCCCCCATTCATGACAGTTTGTATAATTTGAAGACATTTTTCCCCATTCCCGCCATTTGATGTTAGTTGAAGCCATTTTCCTGATTTATTTAATGTTTGTCAATTGATGACATTTTCTTCCATTCGTGTCAGTTTGTATAATTTGAAGACATTTTTCCCCATTTCTGTCATTTGGTGTTAGTTGAAGCCCCTTTCCCCATTCATTTAATTTTTGTCAATTGATGATATTTTTCCCCGTTTATGCCAATTTGTGTCAGTTGAAGCCATTTTCACCCATTTATGCCAATTTTTGTCAAGTGAAGCAATTTTCCCCCATTCTTGTCAATTTGTATAGTTTGAAAAAATTTCCCCAATTTCATGTCAATTTGTGACAATTAAAGACATTTCCCCCATTCATGTGAATTTGTGTCTGTTGAAGACGTTATCTTCCATACTTGTTACTTTGCATCGTTTGAAGACATTTTCCTCCATTCGTATCAATTTGTGACAATTGAAGACATTTCCCCCATTCATGTGAATTTGTGTCTGTTGAAGACGTTTTCTTCCATGCTTGTTACTTTGTGTCATTTGAAGACATTTTCCCCCATTTACGCCAATTTGTGTCAGTTGAAGCCATTTTCCCCCATGCTTGTTACTTTGCATCGTTTGAAGACATTTCCTCCATTCATATCAATTTGTGACAATTGAAGACATTTCCCCCCATTCATGTGAATTGTGTCTGTTGAAGACATTTTCTTCCATCCTGTTACTTTGTGTCATTTGAAGACATTTTCCTGCATTCATATCTGTTTGTCATAATTGAAGAGGTTTTCTTCCATGCTTGATACTTTGAGTCGTTTGAAGACATTTTCCCCCATTCACTGTAATTCTACATTTTCACCTATTCTTGTCTATTTTTCTGTAATTTTCTTCCATTCTCATCCATCTTTCGAAATTATTGAAGAGAAAATCTTTTCCCACATTATCATGAATTTGTACCAATTGGATGTCCTTTTTAAACAAAAATTTACCTCAACTAAATAAATTTTCCTAATATGAAAGGTGCCAATGTTGTATACTATTTATACCATAAACTGACCTATTTCAAAGTAGACTATAAAAATGTATTTGTATTTTACAGATATCCTTGGGATCCTTCCAGAACCACATAGACGGGCAAGGGCACGGTGCGGTGTTTGACGCCAAGTGGTCTCCGGACGGCTCCAAGGTGGCGGCCACGGACTCCCACGGCCACATCATCATGCTGGGCCTGGGCCGGGGGCATCCTCTGCTGCAGACGGTAATAACATCACTCCATTATGTCAACACGGCTCATTCCACTAACCCACGCACACCAGTTGTTAATACCCTACGGTTGGGCCATTTTACACAACAGAACTCTCACCTACATTTACGTACTATACACCTACATTTTAATAAAAAAAAAATTATGAAACTTTGTGAATTTTTTATTAATTATTTTTACATGAAACGACAAAAAAGTGAGGCAATGATAACATTTATAATACATTTGTGTAATAAAATATGTATTTCGTTTTTTTTTTCATTATCAGTTATTGTAGTTTGAAAAAAAAAAGTAAAGTGAGCCAATTTAAATTTTTTTTTATGATTGCATAAAAAATTTTAATAATTAAAAAAATAATCTCTTCAAGACCCATGTTCACTCCTTCCTCTCCTCAATAAGACCCTCTACACAACATCTTCAAAGGTGACATAGGCCCTGAGGGAAATTATTTTTCTGAGGGCCTCCTCTGTGGAGTTAATGTAAAAAAAAGAGGAAACATTCCATTTAGTGGGTTTTTATTGCAAGGTGGAAATATTTTGACCTTCTGACAGAATATGCCCGAGGTCTGAGGGGTTAATAAAAATCCTGCAAATTTATAAAGTGTATCCCGCAATTCTGCGGGATTTGAAAAAAAGTGCGGGATTTGCAAACTCTAATACGATGCATTTTTTTTTTCTTCTAATGTAAGTGGAAATATTTTCACCTTCTGAAAGAAAATGCCTGAGTCCTCAGAATTTAATAAAAATCCTACGAGTTTATAAATTGCAAGCGTAATCCTGCGGGATTTGAAAAAAGTGCGGGATTTGCAATCCTTAATAAGATACAAATTTTTATTATATTTTCACCTTCTGCTAGAATATGCCTTAGGCGGTAGGGGTTAATAAAAATATTTTATATTTATAATTTGTATCCCGCTTTTCTGCGGAATTTGAAAAAAAGTTAGGAATTTGCAAACCCTAATTCGATGCAATATTATATTATATATATATTTTTTTTCTGATGTAAATGGAAATATTTTTATCTTCTGACAGAATATGCCCGAGGCTTAAAGGGTTAATAAAAATTATTATAAGTTAATATGCATGAGTACAGTGAAAACCTCTTAAGAAGTTCTCTCTTAAGACATTTCGTGGCTTAAGAAGTTTGGTTTTTTCGGTCCCTCGGCTCAATATTGGCCTAATTTTTCCCACATATAAGGTTTTCCTGCTTAAGAGTGAATAACCAGCACATGACAACTTCGATTCCGACACTAGCGCTAACACATCAGGGCTCGCGAGCGGGCGTTTTCAGAACTAAATTTCGTTCCGCGGCAATCCGAGTTTTGAGGGTTTTGTTCACGCGAGCTAGGGCTACCCGCTACTATTACTACTTTATATTACTATTCTCGCTTCCAGAATTTTAATTAGTAGTAGTTATTTGTAATTTGTATATCGAAGTGCATAAACATAAATAGATACAAGTGAAATGCGTAAACACAGTAGGTATTAAGTAGATACCTAGATGAATAAACAATTTGTTATATTCTTTTTAATATTTTGGTTTTTTGTTTTTTAATTGTATTTTACGGCCATTAGAGTGGAAGATACTCTCAGTATCGCCCTGGTGTAAGACCACCATTAAGAATTGAAACGTTGCTTGAAATGGCTTTAGCCGTGTTTATTGGCCAGATCTGAATAGCCAGGTACTTCCCCACCTTCCTCTTCCCTATATCCTTCCCCTCCCCACTACCTTCAGTCTTACAACATACCCCAAATTGGGGATGCAATAGTCCCACTGGCTCCAGACGAGAGGAGTTGGGACTCTTGTGCGGTATTCATGAAAAAAAACGAGTAATATTCAGTTGGATTGTAAAAAATGTCGCATTTTGAAATATTTATTTGTGTGCATAATTAATAATAAGCACTTCAACAAACAGAATTAAAGCGCACAAACCCTTTCTTTCTTTGAGTGGCCTTGCAACGCATGCCGGGTACCCGCTGTGTATAATGTTATGTAGTGCAGGCGCTTGCATTATAATTCCCGGGACTTGTGATGGAACCAGTTTAGTTGACCGCGAGGTTACAGTGCCCTTGAAACGCATGCCGGGTACCCGCTGTTTATAATTTATTTATTTATTTATGGACAAATAGTCCATTAACAATATAACAATACCACGAAAAACAAGCGTGCGTAAAGGCCCGACCCGCCGAGCAATCGATCACCGTTCGCATTGATTACCGTTCGCATGTCATTTTTCGTAACAATCACCACTTTTCGTAACCCATTCACCAGTTTACCCCAAAGTGTCGAGCGTGCGTAAAAAAGATTTACCCCAAAAAATATTTTGGAGCAGTTGGGACTCTTGTGCGGTATTCACACAAGAATAATTTAAAATAAAAAAAAATATTCGAAATTATAAAAATTTTTGCATAAAAATATTCAATGAACATGAAAAATTGCGTTCGGGCAACCCTGTAGATTTAACAAACATGAATCAAGGAATTCGTGTTTATTTCAAATTTCGTTTTCAAATTTCATTTCCAAATATTATTATTCAAAGCGTCGCGAAGACGTGCTCTCCTGGCCGCGTTTGGGCCCGTAATGAAATCTGAAATTTGTGTTTACGGGCTGCGATAAAAATGGTGAAATGCGATGTTCAAAATTATTTAAAATTAAATACTTCCTGGAATTATTTTACGATCAAATTATTTATGATTTGTCAATAACATCTTAGCAAAATAAGTATGTAAAAAAATCCGAAATATATTTGTTTGTAAGTGCACAAATAAATGCACAAACCGACCAATTTTCGTCAAGAAACACATGTCCGTATATATTTTTTAATAATTTTATTTAAACTAAAATTAAAATTCTGAAACATATGTTTACCAGATAATGTATTGATTTATTTTACTGCATGATTATATGATTTGAAATGGGTGTTGTATAATAAATGTACTTTTTTGAAAATTGAACAAATCTGCGAACGACCTATGGTATAACTTTGTTATTCTAAAAATAAACATGTTTTCTCAAAATCTAAAACATACGTTTACTAGATAAAAGAACAATCTTTTGAAATCCATTTATAGTTTTTTGTGGAAAAGAGTCAATACGTCTAACCACTGATTTAAAAATGACATATTTCTGGTTTCTCTGGTAATACACTCTTAAGAAGTTGGTTATTTCCGGTCCCTTAGAAAACTTCTTAAGAGGGTTTCACTGTAGTTAGTATTGAGGGTATTGTTAAATTTGAAAATATCTTTATTTCAAGTTTGTCTGGCAGGTATATTAATACAAATTAATTCTAACAAATTAGGGCAGTCGACTAAAGATTTGTTAATTTTGAATAAAAATAACAAATCAATTAACACTCTTCTATCTGATAATTTAAGGAGTCTGGTTTCTGCACGTAAGTTATTATAATTTATAAGTTCATTTATTTGGTTGGTTTCAGCTGCCGACAGAGCTTTTCTTCCACACGGACTACCGTCCGCTGGTGCGCGACGCGCTGGGGGGGGTGTGCGACGAGCAGACCGGCGCGCCGCCGCACCTCATGCCTCCCCCCTTCCTGGTGGACGTGGAGGGCGCTCCGCACTCTCCCCGCCTTCAACGCCTGGTGCCGGGACGGGAGCACGCCACCATGGACCAGCTGGTGCCCGACAATTCCGCAGGTGAGCGCTTTTAACTAAATCTAGCGGTTACCCCTCACTTACCAGGGTTACCCCTCACTTACCAGAGGGGGTAAAACACAAGTTTGTTTATTGCGGTGACTCAACAACTCTGAATGAAATCAACTCAGAACCTTCTTTGAAAAGTCATTAAAAGTGATGAAAAAAATATATTAAAAAATTGGTTAAATAGGTTACGTTTTAGGTTAGGGTTATGGGCTATTTTAATTTTTTTTTTTTTCATAGTTTTTAATGACTTTTAAAAGAGGTGTGTTAAGTTGACTTGATTCTGAGTTGGCATGGAACTGCTTTCTGCATGGCATCTTATAGATATTATAAAGGCGAAAGTTTTTATGGATGTGTGTTTGTTATTCTTTCACGCAATAAATACCGAATGGAATTTGAAAATTATATCACTAATCAAAAGCTACATTATTTGCGAGTAAAGTAGGCTATATATATTGGTAAGCTCTGGCGTTATGAATAAGCTGTGGCGTTATGAAATTATTTATTATACATTTACAGTGAAACCCTCTTAACCTGGCTGTTGCCGGGCGTATTTGGAAAAAACCGCGCGAAATTA
This sequence comes from Limnephilus lunatus, assembly GCA_917563855.2. Classification (NCBI taxonomy): domain Eukaryota; kingdom Metazoa; phylum Arthropoda; class Insecta; order Trichoptera; family Limnephilidae; genus Limnephilus; species Limnephilus lunatus. The sequence continues at coordinate 22,133,219 of OU830595.1, read as the reverse complement.
GCTTTTTCCCACTCCGGAAACAAATCGTAAAAAAATATATTTATACGAAAATGAACTGATTTTTTATACGTTCCTACGTGAAAAAAAACAATCCAAGGGTTAATTATTATTTTTAATTGATAAACTAACGTTTTAAACAAGATTTTTATGCATAGCACAAAGGGTACATAACAAATATTATAATCAATAATTATCAGCCTGAAACACTCATCTACATTGAAAAAATCTTCCGAGAAAAGATACTGGCCGCCAACGGGAATTGAACCCGTGACCATCTGTGGTCACGGGTTCAATTAGACAAGTTAAAGTATTTCAGCAAAAAAATGCAGACATAATTAGTCTCGACGCCACCTAGCGGGAGATTTAGTATTAAAAATACCTCTCTCACAAAAATAAAGTTGGTTGTTTTCAGTTGGAAAAATGTAATAATAAGTAATTGTCGAATGAAACACTCGTATATATTGAATTATTTGGCGGGTATTTGATAAGCCGCCATAGCTCAGTGGTCAGAGCTGCTGACCGGCAATCAGATGGTCACGGGTTCAATTCCCGTTGGCGGCCAGTATCTTTTCTCGGAAGATTTTTTCAATGTAGATGAGTGTTTCAGGCTGATAATTATTGATTATAATATTTGTTACAATCCAAGGGTGTTTTCGAAGAAGTTATGACATTAATACTTCTTTGAAAATGTAAAATATTAACGTTTTCAAAGTTTACACACCCAAAATGACAGTTGAAGTGATGCCGAGGTCGTCAAGTCAACCAAAGATAATTTTTGTAATTTATTCCGAGAGGCTAGGCGCTATGCGGCTTTTTGTGACGTCAAGAACGAGAATGGCCCAAACCATTCAGACCTTGTTCTTCATACAATTTCTTTATTTACTTTAAGGGTCAAAATCGCATCCAAAAAAGTTTTTTTTTTTAAATTCCTACCGCGGCCACCCATGGCCGAACGGCGACAACCAGGTTAAGAAGTTCTCTCTTGAGACGTTTCGTGGCTTAAGAAGTTTGGTTTTTTCGGTTCCTCGGCTCAAAATTGGCCTAATTTTTCCCACATATAAAGTTTTCCTGCTTAAGATGTTGGTTTTTTCCAGTCCCTTGGAAAACTTCTTAAGAAGGTTTCACTGTACTGGCAAAGCGTGTTGCTAAGTAAATGTTTGACGTGGGCTGTCATTTTGTTATTTGTTTAGGTTACTGTTGAGATTTCTTTGATAGCAAAAATTCAAATTTCTAATATGAATATTTAGTGTAAAAATATAAAATAGGTAGGGGGGGGGGGGGGGGGGGGGGGTTATGTGAGCGAAGCCGGGGGCAAAAGCTAGTAATAATATATACCCAAGGTAAAGTTTTACTTACGACTGCCACACATAATATGCGTAATTATGTACCGAAAACAATGTTTCAAACTAAAAACAGTAGGTATGCAAACGCATTCACCACCAAGACCTAGACAAACCTCACCCCTGCTATTACCCCACCCAAACCCCAAACCCCACCCAAACCCCACCCAAACCCCAGCTAAACCCCACCCAAAATAAAATCTTGGATGTCGAAAGCTTTCTGGGCTACTAGTGGCCTACCGCAAGGCAGTCACCTTGGCCCGGTTTTGTTCCTCATTTTCATCAATGATATAACCAATTGCTTCAATGATGTCGAGGTATTGCTCTTTGCTGATGACATCAAGCTATACAAGAAAATAACTGATTTAAATCATTGCCAAATACTACAGTCAAATATTAGTAAGTTTAAAGATTGGTGCATTCAAAATAATTTATTTTTAAATGTAGAAAAGTGTAAAACCTTGACATTCTTCAGAAATAAAAATCCTGTTTTATTCGAATATTCCATCAATAACACAGCTTTAGAAAGAGTCCCGGAAATGAGGGATCTTGGAATCATTTTGGATGAAAAACTAAGTTTCGCCAATCATATCCACCAAATTATGAACAAAGGTATGAAATCACTAGGCTTCGTTTTAAGAACAACTAAAAACTTTAATTCCATAGAAGCCATTAAACTATTATATGTATCTCTAGTTAGAAGCCAAATTGAGTATAACTCGGTAGTTTGGTCTCCATCTTACAAAATTCACGTTAATAATATTGAGCGAATACAAAAAAAATTTCTGCGTTTTATAAATTTTAAATTGAATATCCCACTAGAAGACTTAAAATATAATCTATTACTAAATATTCTAAAAATACACACACTAGAAGACAGACGTAAAATAAACGACTTGACATTTTTATTCAAAATACTTAACTCTAAATTCGACTGTTGCGAACTCCTACAACTCATAAACTTACGAATACCGACAGTAACCACACGACAAAATACCCTATTCTACTGCAGCATTCATAAGCGGAATTACATTGCCCACTCTCCGATACAAAGATTTCACACTATGGGAAATCAGTACTTAAGTGATGTTGACATATTCAACATCAACTTGGCGAATTTTGTGGATTTTGTAAAAAACTTATTCCATAACTATTCCTAAACATATATGTATTTTTGTAAACTTATCAAATCACTGTATTTTTGTATTTTTGTGACTTGTGTGCATTTTTATTTAATTTTATTCTTATCATTTCTCTATCTGTTTAAAAATCATCTGTCATCTGTCTATGTGTTTAAAAATCATCTGTCATAAACAAATTGTACTACTGTAAAAGCCCTCTGGGCGTTGAATAAATAAATAAATAAATAAATAAATAAATTACCCCTGCACCAAACGTAGCCAACCACGTGGGATGACCTTTGGCAGGGGTGTTGGTTATCCAATAAATGGTTCCCATATTAAAAAAACATACTTGAAGGTGTAATAATGATTGTTGCAGGAGAAATGCTGATGCAGGATGGAGAAGAGCCCCGCTCGCACATAGACTACATGATTGAGGCGCTGGCACGGCAGTACAACTACCGCGGACAGTTCGAGCTGCCGGGATACGAAGTGAGTCCCCTTCCCCTCTGTTTGATATAGCGCCCACCTCTGGTCTGGTCCACACACCCACCAAACTAAAATCATAACAAATTACATATTAAGAGGTGGGTCAAATCCCAGCACTGGAAAGAATGGGAGAGGGCACCCCGAATGATGGACAGTGCACTCTCTGAGGGTACTGGTAGGACTACTATCGGGACACTGCCATCTCAGGAGACACATTTATTTATTTATTTGTACACGCCCAATTAGGGCTTTTATGTACATAAATATGATAAAATTAAAAATACATTTGATATAATCAAAGAATTTATTTATTTATTTATTTGGAATTTCACGCCCGGCTGGGCTTTTACATACATTATTTTTAAAACATAATTTTTAATAAGATATAACAATTAAATAAGTACCAAGTATAAAAATTTTAACTTAAAAACAACAAACAGGGCCCTAAAGTCCTAAAGTAAATAAGTACCACGTATAAAAATTTTAACTTAAAAACAACAGAGTAAAATAGAAGATGCACATTCATATAAATTTCGATACATTTTGAAAATTTATAAACATTTCAAAGCTATCAAGATAGACATACAGATTTAATAACAATGTTTTTATAGGCTGATAGATATTCAGTACCATTCGTATTCGTGTAATATTTATTCCCTGCACTGTGCAGTCGGATCATTAGTGAGTTTATTTCTGCATTGGTACCTGAATTGTTACAATGGTAAGGTACATTTTGACAAACCATTCTACTAGACACATGAAAGTTAATCAGCCTAAGGAGATCAGGGGAGTTAAACATGTTATTAACAATTTTATAGAGAAAAAATAGATCAGTATCTTTCTTTTAATGTGGCAAGGCCCATAATTTTCAACAGTAACATGTAGCTAACGTTTTCAATAGGAATTCCTATACAGTAGAACCCCGTTAATTCGAACCCCGATAATTCGAAAAAACGCCTAAATTTTTGCCAAAAAAAAGTCCCCAGAAATTTTTTTCATACAAAATGATTTTTTAATTCGAAATTCGTAATTCGAAATTTATTTTTGCCCGCACACGAAAATTCGTTTGTGTAATTCGAAAAACATGGATTTTAGCAAAAAAAAAAAAAAAATTTCGTAAATTAGAATCTGGCAGACAGCCGTGGTGGTAAAATGCCGTAAAATATCGATTTACGCGGTTAACATTGTCCTAATTCGTATTATTATTTTGTAAAATCTGATGAATTGGTTGTGGTATTTTTAACGAATTTTCTTAGAATATAGTAATTTAAAGGTCGGACCGCGACGGTATTCGGTCCTGAAATTTCGATTTATGCGAAATATACCTATTTGAACAAGGGCCGGCCGCGACGGGATTCGGCCGCGAAAAATCGATTTATGCGATATATATCGTATTTTCATGAATTTATTCCGAAGAGATATCTGCAATATGGCCGGCCGCGACGGGATTCGGCTGCAAAAATTCGATTTGCGCGATATATATCGAATTTTTACGATTTTTTTCCAAATAGGTATCTGAACAAGTGCCGGCCGCGATGGTAATCAGCCGCGAAAATTCGATTTACGCGAAATACGTCGTATTTTTATGAATTTATTCCGAATAGGTATCTGAATTATGGCTGGCCTCGACGGTATTCGGTCCTGAAATTTCGATTTACGCGAAATATACCGAGTTTTTACCATTTATTTCCGGATAGGTATTTGAACAAGGGCCGGCCGCGACGAGATTCAGCCGCGAAAATTGGATTTACGCGAAATATATCGTATTTTCATGAATTTATTCCGAAAAGGTATCTGCGTTATGGCCGGCCGCGAAGGGATTCGGCTGCAAAAATTCGATTTGCGCGAAATATATTGAATTTTTTCCAAATAGGTATCTCAACAAGTGCCGGCCACGTTGGTAATCGGCCGCGAAAATTCGATTTACGCGAAATACATCGTATTATTATGAATTTATTCTGAATAGGTATATGCATTATGGCCATCCGCGATGGTAGTCGGTCCTGAAATTTCGATTTACGCGAAATATACCGAGTTTTTACGATTTTTTTCCGAATAGATTTTGAACAAGGGCCGGCTGCGACGGGATTCGGCCGCGAAAATTCGATTTACGCAAAATATATCGTATTTTTATAAATTTATTCCGAATAGGTATCTGCATTATGGTCGGCCGCGACGGGATTCGGCCGTGAAAATTCAATTTACGCGAAATATATCGTATTTTCATGAATTTATTCCGAATAGGTATCTGCATTATGGCCGGCTGCGAAGGGATTCGGTCGTGAAATTTCGGTTTTAGCGTAATATATCGTAGTTTTACTTCGAGTTTCTAAATTTCATAGCCGGCCCCGGAGGCAGTAAGCAGCAAAATTTTGATTTACGCAGAAATATGCGGTATTTTTACGAATTTATTTGGAATAGGTATTTGAATTTAGAGGGCCGGCTGCGACGGGATTTACGCGAAATTTATCGTATTTTTACTAATTTACTTTGAGTAGGTACCTGAATTCAAAGGGCCAGCTGCATCGGAAATAGGCTGCGAAATTTCGATTTACGCGGTAATATATCACATTTTTTTGAGTTTAAAGGGATGGCTGTAACGGTAATCGGCCGCGAAAATTTGATTTACTCGGAAAATATCGTATTTTTGTGAATTCATACTTAGAATAGAGGGCCGTCCGCGGCGGTACACGGCTGAGTAAACTCGATTTACCCAGGGAATAAGCGTATTATTACGAATTTATTCTGAAGAACCTACCCGAATTTGAATTTGCCGCCAAAAAATTAAATTTTCGGTGATTTTTTTATTGTTTTTTGCGAATTTTCGAATTACGTGGGAATTTGTTAATTTGAAATTTTATTTTTGATGTCCCGTGGATTTCGAATTAACGGGGTTCTACTGTATATGTATATATCTATAATTTATGTTTATTAAAAATTTATGTTGGATTCGCTCGATGGATTTTTCATGAATATTGTAAAATGGATTCCAAATGGTTGAGTTCAATTCTAAATGGCTTCTGACAATGGATGAATACAATATTTTTAAATTTTTTAAATCTTTTGAAGTTCTTACTATGAAACCCAACATTTGCATCGCTTTTATATTATTGATGTGGGAGATAAATGATAATTTGGTGTCAAATATTATCCCCAGGTCTTTTATTTCAGATACAGATACTAAGACTTGATTGTTCATACTATACGTGCAGCTATTGGGGGTGGAAAGCACCGATAAATGTATAAATTGTGAAGAGGATGAAGAGACTCCAATTCACTTATGGTGGCTGCTGTCCTGCCCTGGTGGGAACTAGGCTCGGATACCCTGTAGTGGGGAGACACTGTACAACCACACACTGTAGAGCCACACACACAATCACAACTCTGCTTAACTTTATTAAAGGGACTTGCTTATTGTTAAAGGATTGAAGCAAAATGGTAGATAGCACAATGGGCTTTTGGTCTAAGTGCTCACGGGAACTAGTCGTAAACTTTATTTATTTATTTAATTAATACATGTAGTTTTTTTAATGATACTTCACCCTCCGTGCTAGGGATGACCCTGTGTTATGGCGGGTGAAGTTTACAGTTTGCGGATATACATTCATTAGTATTGGTTGAAAATATTCACTAATTAATACTATACACACAGATTCTTCTACAATAAGAGAGTTTATGTTGTTATTTTGGATTACATATAAGAATAAGGTGAAGAAGTTAAAGAATTATTGGAAAAGAGAAGTTATTATTAATATATTAAGGAATTATTGGTATATAAGTCACAGTAATCAGTCTTATACATACATACAATGCTGCTTAGATAGTAAATAAAAATATATCATGTTTTTCCTGCTCTTAATACTATGCACACAGGTCTTCTATAATAATAAAAATATATATAGTTAGATTGGGTTACAAGAAGAAGATGAAGAAGTTAGAGAATTCTTAGAAAACGGGTTTCCCCTATCTTACATTCACATCAGGTAAAATTGTTGGATTCTCCATCGTGACTTTGTGTTTCCATAATTGCCTGTGGTGGATGTTGTGTTTCCAGGAAGTTTATTGTGTATTCCAGGGTCCCCTGAGGATGGCGTTGCGGACGGAGGGTGTGCGGCACAGCGCCGGCGAGTGGCAGCGCGGGGAACAGCTGGTGCGCAGCCGTCGCGCAATGGTGCAGCCGCTATCACCTGCCGAGAGTCTGCACCGCCGTCTCTATACGTGAGCACTTTTGATATGTTGCGTTCAAAATTGTCACATTCCACATTGTTACATTCAAAATTGCCACTCTCAACATTATTTGTATTCGATGTTGCAACATCCAACATTGTCTCAGTCCATATTTTCATCTTCCCCATTGTCACATTCCACATTGTCTCATTCCACACTGTCACATTCCACATTGTCACATTTCACATTGTAACTTTTGACATCATTCAAATTCAATATTGTAACACTCAATTTTGTCATATCCAGCATTGTCTTATATTCAATAGTGTCACTGTTGATTATTACAATTTATACTCATGTCAAATTTGACAAGGGCATATTTGACTCTATTAAATGTGAAATTGTTATTTTCGACATAGTCACATTTGACATAGTCACATTCAACATTTCCACATTTGAAATGTCACTTTCGAAATTGTCACATTTGACTCAGTCAAATTCAACATTGTCACATTCGACATTTCCACATTTGACATTGTCACATTAGATAGATTTACATTCAACTTTGTCACATTCAATATTGTTACATTTGATTATCACTAGGGGTACGTAAATTTCGCAAATAAAAAATCGTGATTTCGCATTTAAAAAAACTCAAAATAGAAAATTTCGCATTTATTTCGCAAAAAAAAAAATACAATGTTAAAAACTCAATTAAAGGCTAGCATTGTTGTAATTTCTACATTTTCATCTTTCATTGTTTGCCTGCGATCAGTTACGACAATGTTGTAGATACTAAAGTACCTCTCGGCATCAACACTATTGAAAGGGCAATTGAGACATTGAATAGCTGCTTTTGCAAATCCAGGGTAGTAAGATTTTGATGTAACTAAAACTTGCATTACATCCACAGGAGCTTCTTGGCCGACCAATCGAAGTAATTGTCTGTGAAAATGAGAGTGCCCATCAATTAGTTCTTCTTGTGGTACACTTTTGAAAAACGGAATTTTTGCGAAGCTTTCCACTATGAAATTTGAATTGACAGAAGAAGATGGTTGATGACAGAAGAAGATGGACACATTTGCTGCTTCCGATGGACAAAATAATCTGCCAATGTGCTTGTAGCACTCATTTGTTGGATTCGGCCCCATGTGTACCAACAATTTATCCAAGCTTTTTTGAGCTGCTGTCTTCAACATCATGCTGTGATCGATGAATAATTGTTAGCGCGTCTGATCAACATTTGAAAGCACGTAACGTAAAAAGGTGCGAAAGTATTTAATTTTCACTTTTATCGCAAATAAAATGCAGATTTCGCTTTTATCGCATGTATTTTGTAAAAACGAAATTTACGTACCGATTTTGTCACATTTGACACTGTCATGTTAGACTTAGGCACATTAAACATTGTCAAATTCAACATTGTCACATTTGACATAATTCCATCCAACATTGTCTTATTCAACATTGACAAATTTGATGTAGTCACATTCGACACTGTCAGCTCAATGATTAGTGCTGAGGGAGCAGACTCCGGATTGGCAGAGACGGGTAGTGAAATGAAAGGTGTCAGTCGATGTGGTGAGTCAGTCGTTTATTGAAGAGCTACGTAGCGATGGTAAATTTGGAGTGGCGTAATAGAGTGCAGACAGGAGCGATGAGTGATGAAGGCCGATGATGCAGTGGTGGAGCAGACCTCGGGTCTGCATGTCGCCAGCATGTAGCTCCGCACCGTGGTGGTGGAGAAGACTTAGTCGTCCAGGATGGATGCTCGACGTGGTGAGTCGCGGAGATGGGCAGCGGTGAACCTTGTGAGGAGAATTGAAGTCTCAGTGACAGCGAAGCGCGACGGGCTTCGATAAGTCTGAGAAGTTACTGCACCCTAGACAGAAGACGCGGAGGGCCTTGTCGCGGGAAATTGAGTCTCTTAAGCTGATGATGCGATGGACCATGTTAGCTGCGAGATGGTGAGTCCTCGAAGGTTGTTGGCGCACCGGCACAGGTTCCGGCAGTGAGTCGCCGTGGGTCTGGCCGGTTACCGATTGCCGCACTGGGACGTTATCACTTGTGCACTGTTTGTATGTGTGTTGATGAACTGTTACTGAATGTTTAGACTTGACTGGAACTGACTAACTCAGCGTTGAGTCGCTTCATTTATATAGGTGCGACCGGTTGAGTAATTTTCCATTCGCCGGAAGGTACTCGAACATTCTGCTGCCGTAACGATGCGAAGGCGGTTGACTTGTGCGGCTGTGATGCTGTGCGGCGTAAACCTATAACTGTAGGTAGATAGATTCTTCTGGCGTGTTCTTACAGAACCAGTGGCAGCGGCCACTGATGCTTTTTGATGATTTTTACCAAAGGGCGACCATTCTGGTCGCCACAGTGCCTATTTGTGTTTTTGCACATTCATAATTGGTTTTTATTAGTCAACATTTGAACGGTCCTGGTCTACCCTGATTCTGATTTGTTATTATTCATCAAGTAGCACCCCTGGCATCAAAAAAAATCTTTGCATGTCGTCACATAACTGCCCAAACCCTCCATCTTATTACATTATATTGTACAGTGAAGAGATGACTGCACTGGAGATGGCTTGGTACCGCCGAGAGATGCGACGTCGCCCTGTCATGATCTGCACGGCCGCCGCGGGGTCCTCGGGGCCGGCGGAGGGCGCGCGCGGCCGGCGCGGCGGGCCACGGGCCCCCGTGCGCCGTCCAGCACCCAGCACACGTGTCTACAGCGTGAGTATACATCCACTTATTATACTAGTCCCAGCGAGAGAGAGATTCCAGGTGGTAGCCGATGCTGATGTCGACGATAAACAAGGTAGTCGATGATGTACGTACGAGTTGGAGCTGGATCCAGTTTATTCACAAATATTATCCATGACAAAAGCAAACAGAAAATTAAATAAAAAGTCAAGATAAAAGACAAGAAAACAACAAACTGAAATAACTATAAATAACCTGAAGCTTCGGCCAAACTTCATAGTCGGGGATCGTCTGTACCTGTATTAGGGACATACACAGAGAAACTTTCAGGTTTTATAAAATAACGGAGGTCTGATCGTCACGGGCTCTTGCTCTATTAATATATAAAACAAAGTCGGGTTAGTTACACTATTTATAACTCGAGAACAGCTGGACCGATTTTTGTTTGGAACGAATTCTCATGTTTTGAAAGAGCTGCAGAAATATTGTGATAAGTATAATATTGAATAGTGAGTGAATTCCAAAAATTCAAAAACGACTAATGTCAATACGCTGATGGTTTTGCTTTTGTTCTTAAACATATGCTGCCCCTTTTTCGCACACACTAAGTGTCAACCGTCGAAAATGGTAAAAACGGTGAACGTATGTCTGCACCCCCCCAAAAAGAAAAATACAATAAATATATCCCTCACACGTCTAAAGAAAATAAAACACAATTCCTGTAAGTAAGTGGAAAAGTAGGAAAATCACAAAAATTATAAATCCGTACAGAACGCCATCTCTGATACTTACAAAAACAAAACACGGACAGTTGCGCATCGATAAATTGCTTCATTGTGTAATTTTTAACTTAATAAAAAAAACTTATTTAATTAACAACAGTTATTGATTCTGAGGAACAAAGTTTTCCGGATCAGCTAGTAAACGTATAATTTTTTAAATATAAAAATTTTGCATGCAATCATAAGAATGTTTTAAAAATGGCTCACCTTATGTTTTTTCTAGCTAAAATTACTCATATTGAAAAAAAAAAAAATAAATGCACATATTATAAACGTTATTGTCACCTCATGTAAAAATAATTAATAATAAATTTCCAAAGTTTCATAAATTTATTTCAAATTGCGATTAGAAACTGTAGTATATCTAAAAGCTTCCGAGTTTGTCACATAGAGGGCAGTGCTAAGAGCTATCCCGAAAGTCCGCTAGATGGCAGGTAGTTTAGTTGGGAGTTTTGGCACCAGAGGGCAGTCATTAGGAGTTCTAGATAGGTCGACTATCGTGGTCACCCCTTGTTCACGCGAAGTATAAAATAAACCCAGATTAATACAAAAGAACTTTATTGCTTTCCAAATAAGAGATGTTGGAGTTGGAGAACTGTTGTTAACCACTCCGATACGTAAACGGATATACACTATAATATAACAATAGCAGTCAAGTACAATAAGCGTGTTTTCACGTCAACGCGTATGTTTCCACAGAAATCGTTATAACTCCGTTATTGTTCTAGTCACATCCCTAAAACAAAAAGTAGAAGCTCCATAATAAATAAATCTGCACATCCCTATTCAAGTTGTCCATAGAAATACATAAAAAGACCTATTCTGTCAGATACACGGTAGGTACAGATTTTACCCGCCAAATCATCTACGGGCCGCTAGACATTGTTATTTTTTTATTAAATATTCTTGTATGAAATGATAAAAAAGTGAGGTGATTAAATTGTTTATTGTACATTTATACCATAGAATAAGTGTTGTTTTTTACATAATCCATGATTTTAGTACCGTTTTCACATAAAAACATCACGTGAGTCATTTTAACTTTTTTTTAATGTTTGCATTATAAATTTTAATATTTACAAATGTTTATTTTATTTATTTTTTTATTTTTATTTTATTTTGCAGAAACAAACAGTACATAAATTACATAGTAGAAAATAATTACAAGTTATAGAATTTAATACAACAATTGGTACCAATGACATGTTGCTGTTATATACATATTTTTATGTGATAAATACATATTTATATTTATTTGTAATATAACAATTTGAAAGCTTATTTCATAACCTTTCAAAAACAGTTTTTAGTATTCGGCTACGTTCAGAAATGTTTCATTTATAGAGCTTTAATTGTGAAGCGGAAATAACACAAAGTTTTTGTAAATCTCACATTTCCTTTAAGGCGAAAAACATGCACATTCACGATAGATCGGAGCGGATAAACACTACAGAAACTTTAGTTTCATAAAGGTCTACATTTTACTTCTTCTGTGGTTAGTTAAAAGGATGCACCTTGATACGAATACTTTTATGTTTTTTTTTTTTTTTTTTTTATTTATTTATATATGTTTATTTTTTTTTTTTTTTTATCACAAACAAGTCCTGCTAAGCCAATTCAATTGGCTTGTCAGCAGGTGCTTATAATTAAGTTACATATACATTTTAAATGTTATAATTTTACATCTTATATCTACAAATTCAACATTATTCATACAAATCAATCTAAGTATAAATATTTTTTTTCCGATAGCCAATTTTTCAGCATATATTTAACCTTATTCATAGAATTACATTGCTTTATAGTATCAGGTAATAAATTAAATATTTTCGGTATGTTGTATTCAAACGTTCTCTGTCCGTACTTATTATTAAATTTCGGAACTATTAACCCGTCGTTGCGCGTGAATCTAGTGCTGTATTTATGTTCTAATTTCTCTTTATGCTGCTGGGTAAATATATACTGAATTATAATTTTGTGCCATAGTATTGCCTTAACAGGTAAAATTTTAGCACTCTGAAACAGTAATGGTGTATCATGTCTCTGTTTGAAAATATTCGGAACAACTAATAATTTTACAATTGCGTTTTGTACAACTTGGACTTGTTTCAGATTTGTTACAGAAGTATTTCCCCATATTGTTAATCCATATCTTATAATGGATTCTGCCAGTGACATATAAATTATTTTTAGTGTTTCAATGGGTAAGAAAAATTTCAATGTGTACATTCTGCCAGCAATTGATCTGAGTCTTTTACAGGTTTTTTTAATATGTTTATCCCATTTAAAAAAACAATCTACGGTAACACCAAGATACACATATTCCGTAACTAATTCTAAACTTTCACATTTACAATTAGTTGGAATATTTTTATGGATGCAATTAAAATTATGAGAAATAATATTAGGATTAAATTGTAATTTGGCATTAGGTGATCTTATATGCATTACTTTGGTTTTTTTGGCATTAATTAATAATCCTGCATCATGAGACCATTTACAAAGTTGATTAAAGTCAATTTGCATGAGTTCAATTGCAGTTTTTAGATCTTTATGTGATATGACCAATGCTGTATCATCTGCAAATACAAAATGTTTAACAAAAGAGAAAAGTTTTTTCATTATAGTTACATAGATTATATACAGTGTAGGTCCCAATATAGAACCTTGTGGAACTCCTGCAGATACATTTTTTGTTTTACTAAAAGTATTATTTATTTTGGTACATATTTTTCTATTTCTAAGATAATCTTTAAATAAATTTAACACATTTCCTCTTATTCCAATTTTTTCTAGAGTTTTTAGCAGTTTTTTTGAGTTAATTGTGTCAAAAGCTTAGAGTTATCGATAAATAAAACAATGACATGTAATTTATTATTTAATTGATTATTTATGTAATTGGAAAACTCTTGCAGTAGTTTTTCAGTATTTTTTTTTCTTTGGAAGCCATATTGATTTGGGTCTATGATAGCGAATTTTTCTATGTAATTATTTAATTTATTTGATAAAAATTTTTCGAGAATTTTTTCTAATGCTGGTAGTATACTAATAGGCCTATAATTTCCTAGTTCAATGTGTTTTCCACCTTTAAATATTGGTCTAGTAATACTACATTTAAACTCTTGTGGAATTTTTGCTTGCTTTATTATCATATTGATTAAATAAGTAATTATTGGCCCAAGGGTTTTTATATTTCTTTTTAAATCAAACATTCTTATATTGTCAATACCTGTGCTTTTAGAGTTTTTCATTTTTTTAACAATGTTTTCAATATCAGTTATAGTAGCTCTTGGTATATATAAACTGTGAGGTAGTTCTTCCAGAACTATATTAGTAGCTTTGTGATTGCATTTATGTAACATGTTGCTGATGCTATCCGAGAAGTAATTCACAAAATCATTTGAGACAGAATCCTCAGTTCTATCTTTTAACAAATATCGTGTTATAGTTTCATCACAATCGTTTTTGGGTTTACGTCCTAAGATATTATTTATCTCGTCCCAGGTTTTTTTAGTATCATTAAAACAGTTTTTAAATTTATTATTATAGTAGTTAGTTTTATCTTTATTTATAAGTTTATTGACAAGGTTACGAGTTTTTTTGTATTCTGTTTCATATGTTTTGTTTGTTGGTGTACTTTTCCATTTTTTATAAAGTTTATCCCTTTTATTTATATGACATAATAATTCACTGCTTATCCATTCATTTATTGCATAAGGTCGTGTTTTCGGTTTTTGCACTATCGTTTTAGAACTACTCTTGTAAAATTTGTTAAATAAAGTTTTTATTTTTTCATATAATGAAATACAATCCTTCTCTTCTATAAGTTTACTCCAGTTATAATCTCTGATATATCTATTGTTGCATCCGAAGCTATCTTCGAAAATGACAGCCTCAAATGCAACTGGCGAAATGGACTGTAAAATTACGAAAACAAACAAGAAATGATTGCAGCTGAATGCTTAAATGTGTTTGGTAAATTGTGGACTACAAGGAAGTAAGGAAAACCAATGCACTTACCAAATTAGAAGGCGAACACATAACTTACAAAAAACACTTCCTTCCAATGTCACAAGTCGACTTGTAGTAACCAACTGTTGGTTGTTATTGTTGTCATGGTTCCCAGCTTTCTTCAGCAATGTGACATGGTTAGGGAAGGTAGGAAGGATAAAATGACATCCCGGTAGGTACTGTGCACATTATCACTTCAAAACCAAACATTCCCGCCCCCGAGAAGAGATTGAAATCTCTTATCTACGACCGATGGTAAATCACACATTTCCGAATACTGACAACAAACAAATGAATCTAATAACAACCTACAATTAACAAACGACAAACAATTATTCAATCTTTGTGCAACGAAAACCTTAACGAAATTAAAAAATAGGAAACATAAGTCTAAAATAAAGCTAAAATTAGTACATAACGAATATATTCCTAAGATAAGTTATCTAAGAACTATCTTTCATAGCAACCGACACTGCGGTAAATCGAACAAAAAGAAAGGAGAAAACAAACGAGAATGAAAACGATAAATATAAAATTAAAAATAAAATTACGAGTAAAATGTTTCAGAGTGGTAATGGATACAGTTTTACAACTGGACGACGAAAAGTTCCTTGTGCAGTTTTAACTGTCACAACCCGTACGATTTGATCAGGACCCGGATGACATTCCTCGATACGTCCCAGTGGCCAATGCATAGATGGAATTCTTCCATCATTTAATAGCACCAAATCTCCAACATTAAGATTAGGTGATGAAGTTATCCACTTTCCACGTTGTTGAAGGGTGTGCAAATATTCTTTTCTCCATCGATTCCAAAATGCCTGAGTTATTTTTTGCAACAATTGCCAACGTGATAACCTATTCATTGGTACTTCAGACCAATCAGGTTCCGGAACCGATGTAAGAGGAGCCCCTATCAAAAAATGACCAGGCGTCAATGCTTCATGTTCAGATGGATCAGAAGACAATTGAGATAATGGACGAGAATTCAAGATGGCTTCTATTCGACTAAACAATGTTGCTAATTCCTCAAACGTGAGTACTTGTTCACCTATTACTCGTTTTAGGTGATATTTTGAGGATTTTATTCCTGCCTCATATATGCCTCCAAAGTGAGGAGCAGAAGGGGGGTGAAAATACCATTTGATTTGCCGCGTGGTGGCAGCAGATGTGAGGTAATCACGCGCTGATAAGTATTTGTTAGCGCCCACAAAATTTGTGCCGTTATCACTAATGATACAAGAACATAAACCCCTTCTGGCTAAAAAGCGATCCAAAGCTGCTAAGAAAGCTTCCGAGGATAAATCAGATACAACTTCTAAGTGTACTGCCTTGGTACTTAAACAAATAAATAAGCACAGATAAGCCTTCAAAACTTTGGCTCCTCTACGCCTACTTTCCTTTATTGAAAACGGGCCACCAAAATCCACCCCAATGTTGAGGAAAGGACGACCTTCACGAAATCTAAGTTGGGGCAAATCTCCCATCATAGGCTGTACACCAACAGGACGAGCCTTAAAACATGTTATACATTTACTAAGACGCGACCGAATGACGTTTCGAGCGGAAACAATCCAATATTTTGATTGTAGAATTGACAATAATGTCCTAGGTCCCACATGCAAATAAGTTTTATGAAACGAGTCGATAATCAAGTTAGTAAGGTGACTTTTCTTGGGCAAAAGTATAGGGTGTTGAAAATTAGAGGCGATAGGGGCATTGTGTAACCGCCCACCGACTCTGAGCAGACCAACCGGGTCTAAAAAAGGCATTAACTTTTGAACATGAGACGAGTTACGACAATTTTTGCCTGCATCAATATGAAAATGCACGCGTTGTACTTTCAAAATCCATAATTTCAGAGATGAATGCAACTCCTCGACGGTTAATATTCCAAATATACGATCCTCTTTCTTCTTTCGAATGTTAACAGCAAATCTCAAAATCCATGCTGTAACGCGTTGCAATCTTGTTAATGAAGAAAATCTATTTAACGTCTCCTCATTCCACGAATTAGTTGTAGTCAATACATGAATATTGTTGGCCTTTAGCTCAGGAACAACATCAAGTTTTACACTGGAAGAATGGAACAATGGCCACTCATCGACGGGTGAGAGCATCCAAGGAGGCCCCTTCCACCATAACTCTGTATTGACCAACTGATCAGGCAAAAGTCCTCTGCTGGATACGTCAGCTGGGTTCAAATGAGAACGTATATGAAACCATTTGATCAACGAATTTACTTCATTGATTTGTCCTATTCGATTGGCAACAAAGGTTTGCAAATTATATGTAGGTGTATGAATCCATGATAAAACTATCGTAGAATCCGTAAATGCGAACACTTTGTCAATATGTAAAGTTGTACCGAATGATTTCAAAACATAATCCAAAAGTCGAGCAAGTAACAAAGCACCACATAATTCTAAACGTGGAATAGAAAGAGTTTTCACTGGAGCCACCTTGGACTTGGCAACCAAAAGTCTAATGTTAAATTCTTGCTTTGAGTGTTGGGACCGAATGTACACAACACAAGCATAGCCCCTTTCGGATGCATCTGCAAATCCCACTAATTGATATGTATTATCACTACTCTCCCCTAAGTAACGCGGAATTTGAATATTGGCTAATGTTGACAATGACGATACTATTGCCGTCCAATGAGATTGAACCACGACAGGAACTGGATCGTCCCAGTTCAATCCTAGCTTCCACAATTGTTGTAACAAACATTTAGCCAAAAATGTGACGGGGGAAATCCATCCAAGTGGATCAAAAATCTTTGCAATTGTTGATAAGATTGACCTTTTCGAAAATGTTATTTGTGATGTTTTTACCCGATACGAGAACGAATCAGTTTGCGAATCCCAAACAATACCTAAAATCTTAATGTTATTGGCATGATCTAAATCAATTTCTATAGGTGCTTCCTGGTGTGAGATTGGAATATCAGAAAGCAGTTCACGACAATTACTCGACCACTTGCTCAATTCGAAACCGCCAAGATTAAGTAGTTCCACCAAGTCTCGCTGCAATTTACGTGCCGATTCAAGTGTGGATGCTCCAGTTAAAATATCATCAACGTACGTATTTTCTAATAAAACTTTTGATGCTGTCGAAAATTTGGCATCTGCATCCGATGCGAGTTGCTGTAAACTACGTATCGCGAGAAACGGTGCGCATGCCGTTCCGTACGTAACAGTTTGCAGTTCAAATTCTTTAATCATTTGTTCCGGTGATTCACGCCATAAAATATGTTGATAGGATCTATCCTCTGGTCGAACCAATATTTGTCTATACATTTTGCAAATATCTGTTGTAAAGACAATTTTGTGCGTTCTGAAATTTGAAATTAACTTCACAATATCTTGCTGAAGTTTAGGTCCTACTAAAAGTATATCATTTAACGACTGGTTAGAAGATGTTTTTGAACTTGCGTCAAAAACAACTCTAAGCTTTTTAATGGATCCAGTATCCTTAATCACACAATGATGAGGAATGAAATATTTTCCAGTCGAAACTGATGAACTTGTCACATCTATCATGTGGCCCAAAGATTCATATTCTCTCATGAATTGAATGTAATCAGATTTTATATCTGGATGCCGAGAGAAACGGCGCTCCAGGTGATGCAGACGAGATACTGCCGAATGATAAGAATCACCAAGAGCCGATTTAACTTCCCTGAATGGAAGTGGAACAACGTACCGTCCCGCATCGTCTCTATAATGCTGAGTTGAAAATATTTCATCACAAAGCAACTCTTCTGTAGATAACGGTGAAGGATGATTTGGAAGGTCTTCGATTTCCCAAAACGTTTTCAAAAATAGTCTCAATCGTCGATTCTGACGTCGTCACAAACGAATTCATGGAAGGAGACACGCTGTGATCGACATTTCCCATTAAAATCCATCCAAAAGCCGTGTTCAATGCTATCGGTTCATTCACTTTTCCTACCACCCGCCCTGAACGAAGAACGCATGAAAACAACCCAGCACCCAATAAAATATCTATTGTAGAGGGCTTATCGAAATTTGGATCTGCCAAAGTTAAATTTCTCAAATGATCCCAGTCTCCCCGACGAATGGAAGAACTAGGCAACTGTGCACAAATGCTTGATAACACGACGAAATCTGCATCAAAAAGCTCATTCGAACATAGAGGACGGATCCGACACTTGACCAGTCCCTTCTGCGCGATGGCCGACAACTGTCCTATTCCTCGAATAGGAATTTGTTTATTAGAACAGTCGAGGCCCAAACGAATTGCACAATCATTTGAAATAAAATTTGCCTGACTTGCACAGTCCAATAATACACGAACCTTGTGAAAGTTACCCTTTTTATCACGAGCTTCTACAATAGCCGTAGCTAACAAAACTGATGATTGGCTAGAGCTCGATAAAACGTTGGGATTATTAAACCTCTCCAAATGAGGTGTGGTTGCCGCGATGGCCGATACGATTGGTTCGATGGTTTCAGGTGGGGAATCAAGTATCTCTTGTCTAGAAGTGTTATCGAAATTGTTGCTATTTGACGCCTGTACTTGGCTGTTTACGTCACGAGAAAAATGCAACAACGAATGATGATTTTTATGACACCGAAAACAATTAAAACGCGACGAACAGTTCTTGACCAAATGCTGACCGGAAAGACAATTCTGACACAATTTATATTTCTTCACAACATCGAATCTAGCACGTGGTTGTAGCTTTAAAAACTGGTCACACTTTGAGAGAAAATGTCCACCTTTACATATTAACCTTTTCCCCGCGTTGAACTACTCCGTTTGTTCAATACCCATACGCGGTACATGTTTTCAAATACCTATCCATCCAATTTTATGTCAATTACAGCATATTATGGCATGATTTATCATACTATATAAACAGATGAGATTATTATCTACAATTTGAAACCAAATCGTCGTCTGTAAACACTCCTAGATGTTTATAAAAACAAAAACATTAAATTCCATACAAAAACATACCCATGTTATCTTAAAGGCGGCGCCATTTCCCCGCGTGCTTGTACTCAGGACACTGCGTTGATAGACACAAGTGGTACCTCAATCACTTATTATTATTAATTCGAATAAACAAGTTCTAAAACTCAACACTTAAAAATAACACGAGACGAATAGATTTTGTCATATAATAAATATTGTTTTAATTATCTAAGCACTTAAGAGGAGTTTACGCCGGTCACAATTTTTTTGAGGTATGGTATATTTTAAAACAGGGTTCGATACATAACGACACACCGCATTCTTTACACATGTATCTCGTTAACTGCATTTTATTATTTGTAAGTCGGCATACACGACATCGTCTGCGCGGTTTATTTGATTTGTCGGTTGCTGGAATCAATCCTGCCATATGCTTAGTGGCATGTTTAGGCAGAATCCGAAATGGACTGAGGTGGGCTGATGTTGTAGGCTGTGGTATTTGTGTAACTTGTGGTTTATATTTCTCAACAAGTTGCATTATAACCGCCAATTGAAAATCTGCTAACGGCTTTTTTATACCTGTCACTTGGGTGTGCAAAATAAGTGCATTCAATAAATACAGGTCAATTATGTGAAAAAAGACTTTTTTATACCACTTTATCGTCTTTCGCATACATGATAAACTGCTCAGCATCATGTCGCCTTTGTCAACAGTTCCCATACATTTATTGTAATCGATTATACAGGCGGGCTTGTGAATGGGTTGTTTAGTTCGGTGATTTATTTTCCCTGTTTCTTTAAATATGTCATCGTGCAAGGTAGTTAGCATGTGAACATCCCTTTTATCACACCATTTTAATGCTAAAAGGGGACCGCGGCTTTTTGACTCAAATTCACCTTTTTTCAGATTTTTAAATTTGGGCATTTCCTTACGGTTTTTTTTTACTGTCCCACAGGCATTCGTTTTTTCCGAATGCAAAAACTGGAATAACTTTGGGCTTGTGTACCAATTGTCACACCACAAATTGTGCCCCTTGCCAAAATAATCATTTATAAGTGTGGTTACAACAGCGCCGGTTATTCCCAAGTTCTGCTCATCCGTTATTTCCGTGCCTTCTCCACAGTAAATTATAAAATCAAGAATGTATCCAGTTTTCACATCACACAAAACAAACATTTTGATTCCAAAGCGGTGTCGTTTCGATGGAATATACTGTTTAAAAATAAGCCTACCCTTGAAAACAATCATGCTTTCATCTATGCATAGATCTTCATAAGGTATTACAGACTGTTTGAATAGTGTTCGGGTGTGATTTAAAACTAACCTTATTTTATAAAGACGATCTGTAGACGGCGAATTTGAGTCACAGAAATGTAAATTTTGCAATAACAGTTGATATCGATCTCTACTCATGATCTGGCCAAAAATAGGCGAACTAAGAAATATATTTGTACTCCAATACTCTTCAATAGTCAAGTGTTGGTTTCTTGTCATTAGCATGGTTATTGCAATAAATAAATACATTTCTTCAATATTTGTGTCCTTCCATTTATGAATTCTTGAATTCGCACCAAATTCCTTTGTATTGAGAACAAAGCTATGGTAGTTGTGTATTTCTCTTACAATTTCATTCATAATGGAGCGATTCAAAAAATGTTCAAAAAAATCACTTTCTGTTGAGTTTTCGTTAAATTGTACAGAAATGCCGGATTGAAAATCATCAAATTCGTGTACTATTGGAATATGAGGTCCTGACACCCAGGAGTGTAGCACTTCTTCCCGTACAGACTCATCAGCTTGAGTTTCTGCTTCTTCCCGTACAGACTCATCAGCTTGAGTTTCTGCATCTGAAATTTCCGAAGGTACAAATTCATCCTCGGACATTTCATAATCAGAATCCAACATCTGCAGTATATTTTCAATTTCATCATCTTCCAAAATATGGGCCATTTTTATTCTTAAAGTTAATTTCAAACACTAAAAACTTATTGTGAACGTTTCCTAATAACTTTGAAACAGTACGAAAAAGAACACGAAAATAAACACGCACTTTTGTAACTAATTTATAACCAAAATAGACATGTTATAAAATTCTGATGACACTTAAATTAATAAAAATTTTATGTAAAGTCAAAATCACAGTTTCACAATACAAACAAACGTTTAGAATACGCGAGATCTCTACAATAAATGTTATCGACGCTTGTCCACTATGATCAATCTGAAACGCATGCGCAAAGAGCGAATGACTACTAGCGCCATCTGTTGACTAAATTATGAACTATGGCACTCAAACGCACGACGACACATTCACTTGATTATCGATGTTCTTTACGAAATACAATTTTATTTTCGAAATATGCCTGAAGATGTCAGCATCGTGATAGTTACACGAATGTCCTAGTGAGCGGGAAAAAAAACTGTTACATAGGAGCGCTGTGATATCGGCAGTCGAAGTTGGCGTAACAAGGGCTGATACGGTCGCGTGTGAGGCATGGATTTTTGCCGTATCAACTGTTGTTACGATCGCGTGGAAAAGGTTAAGCACACCGATTTTTGTGTACTGACAAAAGAATTTAATAAGCGATTTGGTTTTGCTTTTGGTGCTTCGTTTTTCACACCGTACCCATGAACCGATTCATAAATTTTAGATTGTGATTCTAAAAACAACAATAACTGCGAAAATGAAGGAATTTCGTCCTTGTGACCCATTATCTCGAAGTTAGTTCTGAGGTCATCAGGAATTTTCTTCAAAACAATATGTAGTAATAAAAATGACCACTGATCTGTTGGAAAATGTAAGGCTTCTAACGCCTGAATATTTTCCTTCAAAACATTAACGACAGATCTGAGCGAATCCTTTTTTATTATGGGGCATGAGATAATGTTCTCTACATGTCTGTCTGCAATTATCCGTTTGTTATGAAAACGATCTCTCAACAAATTGTAAGCAATTGGATAATTGATTGCGGAAACCGGAAGATGCTTTATAATATTCAACGCGTCACCCGATAGCGCTCCTAACAAATAATGCAGTTTATGTATGTCACTTAGAGACTCATTATTATGAATAATTGCATCAAACGTATTTATAAAATTTATCCATTCAGTAATTCCACCCGAAAAAGTTGGCAAGCTAATTTTTGGAAGTGAAAAACCGAGACTACTTGATGTTTTTATTGAATCTTCCTTTGGTGGAAAAACTGCTAGATAATTCGTATGAATTTCAAAATACATGTTCATAAAGGTTTTATATTTATTTTCCAAATCGGTTAAGTCTAGCTCTTTACTCTTTGACGTTTCTAAGATCACATAAGATTCAACAAAGTCATTCCTTTGCTTTTCGATATCTTTGATTCTAACCAGTAAACTATTTCTATCTATTAAATTACCAGAAATTACTGCTTTGATCGATGATTCATGAATTTCCCGAAGACCTAGAATGGCCAATTTATTACGGACAATAGCAGAAGCAGCCATTTTATACAAAGATTGAATAATAATAATCCCTTGCTAATATTTGAAAATAGAATTCAACAAACGAAAAATGCGCAATTTACCACGAATTTTATCCCCTTTGAGGTGACAATATGCCCAATTCGAAGGCCGAAATGCCAGGAATATTAGGAACACGGGATCAAGGTTAAAGGAAAAACACATACAAGCATCCAACTCCAAAGGCTCACGAAATCCGGCACGATTGGAACAAAAATGTTGCATCCGAAGCTATCTTCGAAAATGACAGCCTCAAATGCAACTGGCGAAATGGACTGTAAAATTACGAAAACAAACAAGAAATGATTGCAGCTGAATGCTTAAATGTGTTTGGTAAATTGTGGACTACAAGGAAGTAAGGAAAACCAATGCACTTACCAAATTAGAAGGCGAACACATAACTTACAAAAAACACTTCCTTCCAATGTCACAAGTCGACTTGTAGTAACCAACTGTTGGTTGTTATTGTTGTCATGGTTCCCAGCTTTCTTCAGCAATGTGACATGGTTAGGGAAGGTAGGAAGGATAAAATGACATCCCGGTAGGTACTGTGCACATTATCACTTCAAAACCAAACATCTATCAATAGCCTTTTGTGAAATGATTTGAATATACTTATTTGCAAGGTCTACCTGACGTTTATGAGATCTTATATTAATAGCAGTAATAAAATGATCGGCGATATTATTTTCACAGACGCAAGCAGTTATTTTCTTGCCTCTAAATTTGGCAAATATATGGTCAATACACGTACGAGTAATTTGTCCATTTAATACAGCTTCTCTGGTTACTACATTGATGCATTTAGTTAAATAATGGTTAGTAAGTAAGTTTTCATATGAGCTTATGATATAATCTTGGTCATTAAGCAAATTCAGATTTATATCTCCAAGTAAGATAATATTTTCCTTACTATTAATTGTATCAAGATATGATGATAATTCCGTTAAAAATGAAGATTTACTGAAATTAGGGGGTCTATAGATAGCTATTAAGTTAACTTTAGTTTTGTCCTGGAGTATGAGTTTTCCTGTTATATTTTCAAAATGTAGTGATTGGAACGATTTTAGTCTAAACTCAAATTTATTTCTTATATACAATATAATACCTCCTCCTGACTTATCAGTCCTGCAGTAGTTATATGAATTATATCCGGGAATATTATACATAGACGCACTTTCAGTATGAATAGAGGTTTCACATAGCATTAGAATGTCAATATGCTTCAAACAATTAAGTAAATATATATGCAATATATCCCAATATTTTTGTATGGATCTTATATTTAATTGAATACAAACAAGATTATCAGACGCATTTATGTTTTGTTTTTTTATCCAATCTTCTAAATTATTTACTGTACTACTTTCTATTTCATTATCATTATCTATATACGAAAAATTATTCTGTGCCATTTAATTCGTAGTTAAATTTGAAACAATACAGTAAGATTGTGGTACGAAGTTTGGTTAATTTTACAAATAGAAATATTTCTATAAGAAATATCTCTACAGAATGCAGTATAAGGTTCAATTTAATACTTGATATAATTACATAATTTTTTTTTTCTAACACCTGTTTTTATACTTAGCATATTACAGCAATGAACAGTTATTATACACGATAATATGATAAAGCATTCGTTTTTATCAAAGATACCACAATTATTTTTCTTAAAGTAAAAGTAGGTATAACATAATGATACAAAATGGTTTTCAATGCATTTAGCATTAAATAATATTACAAATATTTCATTTATAGATAAAACAATAAAATTTAATATTTTTGTTAGGTTGATTAAATTCCATACATAAATAGTATATTTAACACATATTCTTTTTATCTTTATGGTAAACATGAAAAGAGAGCAATATAAAATAACTCCATTTATGAAACCAGAGTAATTAATATCTTTTGTAGGTTTCAGCCCGTAAGAATGAATTCTTTTCTTGTTTTGTTTAAAAAGAGAAGTATTTTGAGTATAGATTGAAGGATTTAATGTTAAATATTTAGCAATATAAAAGTGCTTGTGTCTAGAGCTAATTGGTACAAGTACTTTTTGATAAAGACTTAATAAATATAAAATAAATTGAATGTTTACATCTAGGGTTATTTCAGAATATTTATCACATTTTAAGATTTTTTTTAAAAATGTTATATTTAAGAATGTGAAATATAGTACACAGTGAATATATACATGTATAGGTAAACAAAAAAATGTTTTTGAAGGTGTCGTTATGATATTACTGTTAAAAAAATAATGAAATATAATAATAATATTTTTGTTAGTTTTTTTGTGATTTTTTATAATTTTTATAACAATATTTATGTAATAAAGTGAAAGTTCAACAACAGAATATGGCGATGTTTGGAAATCTAGAGTCTTTTTACAATGATTTTTTTCTTTAATATAATATAGAAATAGAAATGTGTAATGTTTGGAAATAAAAACGTAAATTGAATTTATTGAAATATAGCAAATTCTACGAGAAAAAATCATACGTATTATAATAACACTATATCTACTTTGAGACAGGTTTATTGTTATTTCTAGTCAATATTCTATTTTTTCTTTTGCTAATATGCTCATTTTTTTATACACATTGCATTTTGTTTTATCGTTTGCAGAATGCCTGGTGTCAATATTCCAGTTCATTTTTTTATTTTTGCTATCACAGTTTTTACACTTAGGTTCTTTATCTTTGTTAGCACAATCTTTGTAGGAATGATCACCAGCACAGTGTGTACACAATGGTTTGTCCTTTTCTTTATGAAGACACCTGATAGAAGTATGTCCAAAGCCCAGGCAGTGATAGCACTGCACCAGAGGAAGGGCATCCTCTACTTGTATTCTCTGGTACCCCACATAGATTTTACCGGCACAAACTAGCCATCTTCTTATTTTAGTACTAACTTCTATTATGTAATTAGATGTGTTATTGTATTTGTTTTTTAAGATCTTTTTTAAGGTCATCTCAATTTCTGGTTTATCTATCATCACAGCCTTGATATCTTCATTCTGTTCGATAATATCTTGTATAATATCCTCCTTATTATAGTCATTAGTAATGCCCTTAAGTATCATAGTTGGTCTTTTCTTTTTAATTTCTGTAGCACTGATGTCTTTGAACTCGTCGCCAATAGCTTTACTCATTTTTTCCGCATCGCACTTTGTCGAGCATTTTATAAGTATTCTATTCTTAGATATCGCATTAACACCAATTACTTTGGCACCAATCTTACCTAAGTTAATTTTCTTCCTGATTTTATTTTGTATATTTTCTGAAGATTCCTCAGCATTGTTCGATGAAACTAATAATTTGAAATCACTTTTAAATATATTATCTTGGTTTTCAGCTACTTTACCGTATTTAAATGTCGGTTCAATTATTTTTTCTTTTGCTTCAGATAATTGTATAGTTAAATGTCCCATCCAGTTTAATATAGCACTTGTTTTCGTTGTAATTAAGTGAATTTGTTCCTTGTTGAATTTAAAAGTTTTATCTTGAACACAGTTAAGTAAATCATCAATAGCCTCCTTCGCAGAATCCATAAATTGATGTGGGTTCATTTTTTATGCGTTATCGCCCCCTCTGTATTAATTGTAAAAATAAATGCGCAAACACCGGCTTTGACAAATAAGCGAGTGACGCTAACCGCTAGACCAATTCACAGATGTCGCCCGCTGAGATTAAATAGATTTATTAAAGTTATGACAGTTATCAATTAATTGAAATTTGTATTTTTAGTTGTTTATCTCACTTATTAAGTAAAAAAATCACTGTTTTTATTGAAGTTATAGATTATTTAGGATGCACTTTATATTTAATTGCATTTCACAGTTTATTATTTATTTACTTCAATAAATCGTTTGTGTTATTGTATTTTTTCACAAACTATGAAATAGAGCACAGAGTCGCTTTTTTAAAGTTTAAAAACACACAGACGACGCAGAATCGCGAAATCAATATATTCTGCACTTTTTACTGCTTAAATATAGCTTTATTTGTGTTTATTTCTTTAAATTCGTATGAGCAAATATGACACGTCTAATCTGTAGGTAGATGTAATTATTATGTTATAATATATATATGTTTCCGTGTGCCCCAGGAGCCCCCGGAGGACGCCTCGTCGCACCACTCAGACTCGGACTCTTCGGTGAGGATGTCCGTGACGGAGTACAGCGCTTCCAACTCTTCGTCCAGCGAAAATCACTTTGAGAACGATCATTCCGGCGGGTAAGCACTCTTCCTTTTGTAATATTCCTTATTCCGAAGAAAGAATGGCTTCGAACAATCTGTCCGACAGCTCAATTTGGCAGTCACCTTTGGGTTGGAGTTCTCAATTACTTTATTTAGATTCTTCACACAGGAGGACTGTTTGCCTGATTAGCAACTCACTTTTAACAGACATGCTGAGCCTGTTTTACAGGTATTTTAATGGAGCCTGCTAGAAGAAGCCAGCAGCTCACCAGTGCATGTGTGAGAAATTCGTAAGATGGCACTGCCATTCATAAGATGGCACTCCTAAGTGCAACGAGAATTATTTGCAAGGATTTTTAGAAAAAAATTGTAATTTGGGAGGCGTACTCCGCCCCAGTAATCACTTATTGGATAACCAACACCCCTGCCACCCCAAGTGGTTCGCTTTGTTATGTGACTTAGCAGGAGTCTCCGGGTTCATGGTTTTGCCCACCTACTGTGTGGCGTACCAGATTGGGAGAGACTGGTTGAGTAAGATTTAACCTAGACCTTTCCAGCGGGACTCTCTCGACACCATCGCCTTACACCGCAGTGGGAGGGATGGATTCATACGTCCATCACTCCTGACCCCTAGATCCATACCCACCCCTCACACATTTTTTCTCCCTAAATAGACCTTTCCCCCACAGCAACCCCAAAGATGTCATAGGCCCTGAGGGAAATTATTTTCTTCAGGGCCTACTTTGTGGTGTTAGTGTAAAAAAATATATATGTATATAAAATACTCATTGAAATGTAAACTTTCTTTTCCAGATCTAGTTCTTCAGACTATTCCGACTGGGTTGCCGATCAGCCCAACGTGCCACTGAGGCCGCCCAAACGCTCTAAGAGAAAGCCCATCGCCAAACAGAAGTAAGTTCCAAACAATCAACGCTTTTATTATTATTATTATTACTGTGACGATCCACGATTAAGGTACCGTGACGTTCGTTCGTAAACGTGCATCCTTTATCCTAATAATGCTGCAGCTCTTTCAAAAGATGAAATACACAATGTACGTAGGTCTGTTTCTTCCAAAGAAAAAAAGTTATGATTTTCTTGCATCTCCATGTCTCCGTACACCCCTACAATACTACTAGCCATGACGATAATTTTGAAAGTATGGAATATAGTTACAAAGATAATATTGAATAGTGAGTGAATTTTAAAAATTCAAAAATGTCAATTGTCAATGCGCTGATGGTTTTGCTTTTGTTATTAAACATATAATGCTGCCGGCTCTTTCTCACACGAAATAATAACAGTCAAAAATTATACAAACGGGGAATGTATGTCTGCACCCCTCCAAAGGAAACATACAATCATATTTATACATCTCCCTCACACATATAAAGAAAATGAAATGCAATTTCCGTCGCCGTGGTCGAACCGTAATAAGATATATCTGTTTCCTCCCAAAGGAAAAATATTGTATTTTGTAGGAAACAGACAAACGTATATTGTGTGTCTCACCATTATTTTATTTTATTTATTTAATACATGAATTATCAAAAGTACATATAGTTTTTTTTTATGATATTTCACCCTCCATGCTAGGGATAACCCTGTGTTATGGCGGGTGAAGTTTACAGTTTGCGGATATACATTCATTAGTATTGGTTGAAAATATTCACTAATTAACACTATGCACACAGATTCTTCTACAATAAGAGAGTTTATGTTGTTATATTGGATTATAAGAATAAGGTGAAGAAGTTAAAGAATTATTGGTATATAAGTCACAGTAATCAGTCTTATACATACATACAATGCTGCTTAGATAGTAAATAAAAATATATCATTTTTGCCTGCTCTTAATACTATGCACACAGATCTTCTATAATAAGAAAATGATATATACATAGTTAGATTGGGTTACAAGAAGAAGATGAAGAAGTTAGAGAATTCTTAGAAAATGAAAAATTTGAGGAGTTGTTAGATATAGATCACACTAATTAATCTTGTACAAAAAATGCTGCTAATAAGGAACTCCAGTGAAAAATATTATGGCTTTAAAAAAATATGTTCATATAGACCATAGGTTCTCAACGTGGGCGATAACGCCCCCTCGGGGGCTTTTGAGACCTTCAGGGAGGCGGTAGAAGACCCAGAGACAATTGGGTGGCGTTGAGATGGCACAGGGGGGCGTTGGCAAGTAAAAACATATGGTCTAAAAAAGACAAACAAAACATGCTAATCACATACTAATAAAGCAAAGTAAACTTGAATATTGGTTAATTTTCCTTATTGTGTGCATTGTAATCATTTTTATCACGTTTGCGAAAATTCATTCAATAGTTCAGAAAGTGAATGAAAATTGAACTGAAAGATTTCATTACATTCAGATCTACATTAAATTGGATGAATTAAAATTTTAATTTTTTGATTTGAATAAAAAAAAATTTTAAATTTAAATTTTCCGATTTCACGTGAAATTTCTCATACGTACGAATTTTTAATTATTATTATTATACTTATTTTTGGAGTCGGTGTCAGCCAAGGTAACTTCATACATAGGTAGTTACAGGTGAGATGTGGAGACCTTGGCTGAAACCGACTCCAAAAATAACAATCGTACGAAATTATTATTTTACTTTTTAGTGCATTTTTTGGAGTCGTTTTTTTTTTTGTAAAAATTTTTTTTTATTTTTTGATTTTTAGTGACGAGCGTGCGTAAATAAGTTTTACTTCAAAAAAAGAATCATCGAAATATGTTGGCGTAATATTGAGTTATTCGTCCATTTGTCGCGCACATACTTATTGCAAATTTAAGACATATATGGTTTTCTCATGGATCCCATTGTCAGAACTGGACCAAATTAAAATTACTTTTACTTTTTTTACTTTTTTACTTTTTAGTGCATTTTTTGGAGTCGTTTTTTGTTTTGTAAAAATTTTTTTTTTTTTTTTGATTTTTAGTGACGAGCGTGCGTAAATAAGTTTTACTTCAAAAAAAGAATCATCGAAATATGTTGGCGTAATATTGAGTTATTCGTCCATTTGTCGCGCACATACTTATTGCAAATTTAAGACATATATGGTTTTCTCATGGATCCCATTGTCAGAACTGGACCAAATTAAAATTACTTTTACTTTTTTTACTTTTTTACTTTTTAGTGCATTTTTTGGAGTCGTTTTTTGTTTTGTAAAAATTTTTTTTTTTTTTTTGATTTTTAGTGACGAGCGTGCGTAAATAAGTTTTACTTCAAAAAAAGAATCATCGAAATATGTTGGCGTAATATTGAGTTATTCGTCCATTTGTCGCGCACATACTTATTGCAAATTTAAGACATATATGGTTTTCTCATGGATCCCATTGTCAGAACTGGACCAAATTAAAATGGGACCACACGGGAAGCACCAGCTTTCTAATAAAAAAAGAATCATCAATATTGGTTCACCCAATCGAAAGTTCTGAGGTAACAAACATTAAAAAAAAACCGTCGAATTGATAACCTCCTCCTTTTCGAAGTCGTTTAAAAATAAATAATTTTATACAAAACATATATATTATTATAACTTACAACCTAAGTATGAATCATGGCTCCCTTATGAGGCACAAGAGGTCCCCTTTTCTGATAAGGTATACATGACTAATAACGACCTTTATTATAATATTTTGTAAAATATATATGTAACTCATGTTTTATATAACAATTAAAAAAAAAAATTTTGAGCCCTCGTTCTTTAACAATAACTACACAAATTATCAGCAATGGCGCAAATCAAATAACTAAACTAACAACACAACACTGACAAACGAAGCGTTGTCAATCAACCATGCCAACAATGCCCTTCGTTAATTTTACACAGTAGACACAGTCTACGCGGCCGTGTCACGAGTCCCGAATGCGACTTGCCCCACCCCTTTCCTTACCCCGCGGGCACCTGTTCATACTAAAATCACTTGAAATGTGCGTGCGATCTAAATTAATTAAAAAAAATAGGTTGTCGTTCAAAATTTTGTTGGATCTTTGCAGTAATCGTTTTAACATAGCTATCCTAACAACTCGACGAAAAAAAATTGGACGGAGGATTTTTCCGGAGCGATATTTTTCACTGATATCAAAAAAGCATGTTCCAAAAGAAAAAAATGTTGGGTCTCTTGATTAAATAAAGCAATCACCAGTATAAAGGCACTCCGTGGCCAAAATTGGAGGGAGGAATTTTCCCGGCAAAAATAGAATTAAAAAACAAATCTCTTTTTAA
Organism: Limnephilus lunatus; assembly: GCA_917563855.2. Lineage (NCBI taxonomy): Eukaryota > Metazoa > Arthropoda > Insecta > Trichoptera > Limnephilidae > Limnephilus > Limnephilus lunatus. The sequence continues at coordinate 22,101,702 of OU830595.1, read as the reverse complement.
AAAAACACTTTCCCTACAAAAATATTGTTGGATTTCTATTTAATCAGGTGGATATAAATTAATACTAACAATATGTGAAGAGTTTTCGAAAGAAATACTTTTCCAGCGAGAGTTATAATTTTTTTTCAGTTTTTGCTCAAAATAACTAACTTCCCGTTAAATATTTTGTTGGATCTTTTGTCATTCGTCATCCCTAAATGATACTTCACGTAACTGCAAAGTTTCATCGACGGAGGAATTAATGTTTGGGTTAGCCTCATTTTGAGCCTTTATTGACTGGCCTAAGTTGCGACCATTATCTTTTTCTGTTTTTCTGTGTCTTGTTCTCATTCATATTTTCGTTTAGATTATTATTGTTAACTTATTCTAATATAAAATGTGTTGTTTTATTTACATTTGGTAAAGTCTGTAAATAAATAAAAACAATTTTAGGTACAATACTTACTTAATTAGATAGATTTCGGCCTTTAAAGATAGCGGTCTATGAGACCGCACGTCCATAGTAGTGTAACAAAAATTTAACGTCCATAGTTTAAGGTTAAACTTAATCCACTGATTGATTTAAAGTTGTGTCACTTAACAACCTGTATAAAAAAAAATATAAAATTTTACACGGAAGAACTCTCTCCTTTCAGATACAGTCCCCACCCGCCGACGCGCAAGTCTACTCCTCGTGCCCCCCCCTCCCCCACCCCCGCATCTCCGGCGGGGCGTGCGCAGGATGGGGGCGAAGGCGGGAGCAGCAGCGTGGGCAATGGAGCCCCGCCAGCCGAGATCCCGGAGGCCTACCGCCCCTCGGACTGGCTGTGTGCCGTGCAGCCCAGGAAGGCGCCGTACCACCCGCAGATGGGCGACGAATGCGTTTACTTTAAACAGGTGCAGTCGCATACTTCACAAGACCGCCCCCATCGTCCATTTGATAGATTCTCCTATCTTAACAAACTGATTGCAATCTTTTAGAGCACAGGCATCTGGTGGGAATACTCTCCTTATTTTACTGGTATTTCTGTAAATCTCAATACCCATCTGAATTTATCTTTCCCTTTATAGTTTTACAAGGGGAATTCAACTTTTTTATTAGTTTTTCACTCCAAATACTACACAACTAAGGCTAGCTTTTAATTTGTTTATCACTCTAAATAATACAGGACTAAGGCTAGCTTTTAATTAGTTTATCACTCCAAATAATACAGGACTAAGGCTAGCTTTTAATTAGTTTATCACTCCAAATAATACAGGACTAAGGGTAGCTTTTAATTAGTTTATAACTCCAAATAATACAGGACTAAGGGTGGCTTTTAATTAGTTTATCACTCCAAATTATACAGGACTAAGGCTAGCTGTAATTAGTTTATCGCTCCAAATAATACAGGACTAAGGGTAGCTTTTAATTAGTTTATCACTCCAAATAATACAGGACTAAGGGTGGCTTTTAATTAGTTTATCACTCCAAATAATACAGGACTAAGGCTAGCTTTAATTAGTTTATCGCTCCAAATAATACAGGACTAAGGGTAGCTTTTAATTAGTTTATCACTCCAAATAATACAGGACTAAGGCTTGCTTTACACTCATAAGTGAAATTTACGACTTCGTAAGTTTTTGACAAGTAACTCACTGGAGCAGTTGACAAGTAACATACCTACGCTGTTAAAACGTCACTTATGCAATTTTTGTCAAAATTGATCAGAGTATGAGAAAAGATAACTGATGTACCTCTTTACTTGGTGCGTCGGTTTTTTTTTTTTTTACATGAATACCGCACAAGAGTCCCAACTGCTCCCGTCTGGAGCCAGTGGGACTATGGCATCCCCAATTGGGGTTTGTTGTGAGGCTAAAGGTAGTGGGGAGGGGAAGGAGATAGGGAACAGGAAGGTGAGAAAGTACCTGGCTATTCAGATCTGGTCACCAAACACGGCTAAAGCCATTTCAAGCAACATTTCAATTCTGAATGCTTGTCTTATACCAGGGCGATACTGAGAGTATCTACCACTCTGGAACGTGCCGCGAATATACTATATATTATTTTAAATGAATAAATTGTGAAATAACACAAATTAATCAAATGAAATTTATTTGCCACGCCGGGATTCGATCCCGCGACCTTCGGAGTTCGAGTCAAGACCTTTACCGCTGGACTACGCCGGCTGTCATTGTTGCTTGTGTAGTGCGTATACTTTCCGCGTGAGGGCAGTTATGTCGTTGTGGTTTTGGTGCGAATCTAGTCGCCACTGGGAGAAACAACTTTTGATTTGTCAGTTGCGCGTGGCCCCCCCCGCACGAGTAGCAGTCTCCTGGAGCTGTAACGCCTTTAAGTAACACTTGTGACAATTTATTTTTATGTTTTTGATAGCAATAAAGAAATAAATGATAATTAGAGTTAACCACGCCGATACGTAAGCGGACATACACAATAATATAACGATAGCAGTCAATTACAATAAGCGTGTTTTCACATCAACGCGTGTGTTCCCACAGAAATCAAAATATAAAATAAAACAAAAAGTAGAAGGTCCATAATAAATCAAGCTGCACATCACTATTCAAGTTGTCCATAGAAATACATAAAAAAACCTATTCTGTCAGATACATCGTTGACCGAAAAATCGCCTACCCGCCGTTAGACATTGTTATTTTTTTATTAAATATTCTTGTATGAAATGATAAAAAAGTGAGGTGACTAAATTTTTTATTATACATTTATACGATAGAATAAGTATTGGTTTTTTTTTTTTTTTACATAATCCGTGATTTTAGTACCGTTTTCACATAAAAAACATCACACAAGTCATTTTTACATTTTTTTTTATGTTTGCATTCTAAATTTTAATGTTTACAAATGTTAATATTTTGATTTATAACAATTTGAAAGCTTATTTCATAACCTTTCAAAAAAACTTTTTATTTTTTGGGCTACGTTCAGAAATGTTTAATTTATATAGCTTTAATTGTGAAGTGGAAATAACACGAAGTTTTTATAAATCTGACATTTCGTTTAAGATGAAAAACTTGCATATTCGCGATAGATCGGAGAGGTTAAGAATATATTTATTAGAATTAGAATTAAGAAATATTGTTATACTGCTTTGATATTTTAATTAATAAAACTTTAGGAAAGTATGATTTCGTGTTTTGATTGTTATGACGTATGACACAATCACCCGGTAAATTGTTTTCTAGTGCCATAACGTCATTTCTGGGAGGGTTGTAAATTTTAAACGTTTATATATTTTTATTACAAAATTGTGTGATTTTTGTTTTTACTTTGATGTGAAGTTTAAAGTTGTGGTTTAAATAATTACCAGTTCATTTATTTGGACAAGAAGAACTATCCATTATACAGGATGTTGAATTTTCAAACACTTCTCCTGAATAATTACATCTTTTGCATAAGTGACGTTTTTCGGCCCCATCTTTTGGCATTTCTTTGACTCGGTTCTGTTACGAAAGTAGATTTGTAACGAACTCCCCGTACGAAAATGGTTTTGCGTAAGGCACGGCGTCAGAGTTGTACTTGTAGTCGGATTCTTAAATTTCAACCGTACAGACGTTAGCTTAATAAGATCAGATTGTTAATGAATGATTGTTGATTTTTTCAGGGTCACTCGAGGTATTTGGATGCGGTCACAGATAAAGATGTCTACAAAGTCCACGTGAGGGACAAACCTTGGGAGAGACTTAGTCTGAATGTAAGTTAAATTAAAATTTGTTATTACAGTGACACCCTATTAAGAAGTTCTCTCTTAAGATGTTTCGTGGCTTAAGAAGTTTGGTTTTTTCGGTCCCTCGGCCAAAAAATTGTCCCAATTTTTCCCACATAAGGTTTTCCCGCTTAAGAAGATTTTTTTTTCCGGTCCCTTAGAAAACTTCTTAAGAGGGTTTCACTGTATTTGAATTGACTATTAATTCAGTTTTTGACTTTTCTGAATTGTCGTATTTTTACCTCGCCGATGTCATTCCTGTCCCTTTTTGTCATTCTACTTCAATTATTATTATTATCTTTGTTTAACATTAACTTTACGCAGGAGTGTCATCTTTGGGGATGCTGTTAGGAGGGTATTTTTTGGGAGGGGAAGGAGTGAAACATGTTGTAGGAGGGAGGTAACACAGACAGGCAAATTGTTCTACAGTCGAGTCGAACTCAGGGACCAGTCGTAGAAATGAACCATTCTTGTGCGACATACCATTCTTGTCCACTTTTGTCATTCCGTTTAATACAGTCAAACCCGCTTAAGAAGTTCCCGTTTAATATGTTTTCCCGCCTAAAAAGTGCAGTTTTTTCAACCCCGAAAAATTCCCATACAAAACACGCATTTTGTTCCCGTTTAATATGTTTCCCGCAAGAAAGGATTTCCCGCCTAAGAAGTTCAAAAATATAATCCCCCAACAAAATAATTACCCTCTTAAAAAGTTTTTACAGCACAAAATATAATTGAAAGCATTTAACTTGCCCAATAAAACAACCCATTTCGTGTTATATTAGTCATGCCGGCGCGCCGGCTTTGTCCTTTGTTCTGCCTCTAAAAGGTCCAATAAACAAATAAAACCCATTTCACCTATTTGAAAAATGATCATTATCAATGCACTGGAATAACCCGAGACATAAACATGAGATAATGAGCTCTAAAATTTACTACTCTAAAGACCATTATCGCATAACGTCGTTGTGTCAAATGGAACCCTTTTCATTCGAAAATTTTAATCCTCTTACCTCTCTCCACTTTCACATAAATCACAATGGATGTGATAGGGATAGAAGCCAAAGCTTTCTGACAGCTGGGATCGATGTGGCTTATAGAAAAAGGTGGCATCTACACAAATCAAAAATAAAATTATTTATTTTAATAATGTAGGGGGTCGCGAAATTTCAATTCCGCGGAAATCTTCATCAAATTCATCTTATCTCAAACAAAATCTGGCAAATCTGCATCTGACAAGCCCGTCTTTTACCATTTTTTTCGATTTCACCAATTTTTATGATTTTTTCCGAATAGGTATTTGAACAAGGGCCGGCCGCGATGGAATTCGGCCGCGAAAATTCGATTTACGTGAAATATTTCTTAATTTGATGAATTTATTCCGAATAGGTATCTGCATTATGGCCGGCCGCGACGAGATTCGGCCGCGATAATTCAATTTACGCGAAATATATCGTATTTTTATGAATTTATTCCGAATATGTATCTGAATTACAGCCGGCCGCGATGGGTATCGGCCACGAAAACTCAATTTACGCGAAATATATAGAATTTTTCCGAATAGGTATCGGCATTATGACCGGCCGCAACCGAATTCAGCCGCGAAAATTCAATTTACGCGAAATATTTCTTAATTGGATGAATTTATTCCGAATAGGTATCTGCATTATGGCCGGCCGCGACGGGATTCGGCCGCGATAATTCAATTTACGCGAAATATATCGTATTTTTATAAATTTATTTCGAATAGGTATCTGCATTATGGCCGGCGGCGACAGGATTGGGCCGCGAAAACTCAATTTACGCGAAATATATCGTTTTAGTATGAATTTATTCCGAATAGGTATCGGCATTATGACCGGCCGCAACCGAATTCAGCCGCGAAAATTCAATTTAAGCGAAATATATCGTATTTTTATGAGTTTATTCCCAATAGGTATCTGTATTATGGCCGGCCGCAACGGGATTCAGCCGCGAAAATTCAATTTAGGTGAAATATATCGTATTTTTATGAACTTATTCCGAATATGTATCTGAATTACAGCCGGCCGCGATGGGTATCGGCCACGAAAACTCAATTTACGCGAAATATATCGAATTTTTACGATTTTTTCCGAATAGGTATCTGAACAAGTGCCGGCCGCGATGGAATTCGGCCGCGAAAATTCGATTTGCGCGAAATATATCGTTTTTTTTTTAAATTTATTCCAAATAGGTATCTGCATTATGGCCGGCAGCGACGGGATTCAGTGGTGAAATTTCGATATACGCGAAATATACCGATTTTTTATGATTTTTTCCGAATACGTATCTGAATTACAGCCGGCCGCGATGGGTATCAGCCACGAAAACTCAATTTACGCGAAATACATCGTATTTTCATGAATTTATTCCGAATACGTATCTGCATTATGGCCGGCCGCGACGGTATTCGGTCGTGAAATTTCGATTTTAGCGAAATTTATCGTATTTTTACGAATTTACTTCGAGTACCTGAATTCAAAGGGCCAGCTGCATCGGAAATAGGCTGCGAAATTTCGATTTACGCGGTAATACTTATATCACATTTTTTTGAGTTTAAAGGGATGGCCGTAACGGTAATCGGCCCCGAAAATTTGATTTACTCAGAAAATATCGTATTTTTCTGTAATTATACTTCGTATAGGGCGCAGTCCGCGGCGCTACACGACTAAGATTTACTAGATTTACCCAGGGAATAAGTCGTATTATTACGAATTTATTCCGAAGAACCTACCCGAATTTGAATTTGCCGCTAAGAAATTTAATTTTCGGCGATTTTTTTTTTCGTGAAATTTCAAGTTATGTGGGAATTCGTTGATTCGAAATTTTATTTTTGATGTCCCGTGGATTTTGAATTGACGGGGTTCTACTAGTATATTTGCGGTACGTTCCAGAGTGGAAGATACTCTCAGTATCGCCCTGGTGTAAGACCACCATTCAGAATTGAAACGTTGCTTGAAATGTCTTTAGTCGTGTTTGGTGACCAGATCTGAATGCAAGGTACTTTCCAACCTTACTCTCCCCCATCTCCTTCCCTTCCCCACTACCTTCAGCCTCACATCATCATACCTCAATTGGCCATATGTCATATCATGATGCCATAGTCTCACTTGCTCCAGACGGGAGCAGCTGGGGCTCTTGTGAGGTTTTCACACTAAAAAAAATCGTTTTTAAGGTTTTAAATTTTTTTAACATTTTTTAATGCAATATTAATATTTTGGAGAAACGCTTTTTACTTTTAGTCAATCATAACAACAGATGGTATCTGTGCCCAGCTGACAAGTAGTGTAAGGTAGCAGGTTGTGAAGTCGACAGAGAGTCAAATAATTGCCTTCACCAAAATTTGAAATGAGCTAGTTTTTAGCTTTCAAATACGTAAATTTTAACAGTACTTTAATTTGATTTTCTTGGAAGTCAACAGTCGTCCGAAAATTTAGGCGGGAAAACCTAGTATTCCTTTGTAAATCGGCATTTAAAATAATGTGCCCATAAAAGTACCGCTAACCCGCATGTGTTGACATTTTTGTTATCAATCACCTAACATGTTGGCAAAATAAATGCCTTTGGAATTTCCAAATTCAGAGTGTTTGAAATAAAGAGCTCTGCCAAGTTAACCGTGAACTCAGCAGAGGGTCAAATCATTGCTTTTGCCAAAATTTGAAATGAACTCGTTGGTGGATACCTTTTTCAAATATGTACGTAAATTTTATCAGAACATTTACGGAATTTTACTATCCGACCTGCCAGTCAATACTGAGTAAACAAATCATCTTCACCTATTCAACTTTTGGGTTAGGTGCATGATACCTAACAGGTAAAAGGAAATTTTACGAATTCAGAGTGTTTCAAACAATAAACTCTAAATTATCTTCCCTTAGAGCCCATTATCCCATAAACTTTGCTTTGTGGGATGAATCTCTAAGAGGTTGAAATATTAATCTAATTTTGTGATTGTATTTTTGACTGGTGTAAATTTTGAACACTTTGGGAAAATGGCTTATCCTGCCACTACATTAAGTGAAACCTAGCATTTGGACGAAACATTTGACTTTTGTGAACTTTTCCCGCCCTTTTGATTTGTATCTTGGCTAGCCTTCCTTACCATGAAAATAAAAACAAAATGTTAGTTTCGGATAATGTTTCATGGTTGCTATGTTTTTAGTAAGGTCGATACCCCAAACCCCAGTATGTTATTATTTTTTTTTTTTCAAAAACATATTTTTTTGTTATGAATAAAGTAATTCTTGACTTCTAATTTTAAGTAAAAGGAACTTTAAAAACTTTTAAAGTGAACTTTTTGTAGCAAGCTGACAATACATATACCTATCGTACAACTACAATATTTATAAAACCGTTGATTGGATGTTAACTTGACAGTCAAATTTAATACAAAATGAAAACCCTCTTAAGATGTTTTCCCGCTTAAGAAGTTTTTATTGACCGGTCCCTTGAAGAACTTCTTAACAGGGTTCGACTGTAATACCTTTCTCATAATTCTATCACAATTATGCAATTATTGTCCACTTTTGTTACTCTACTTCGATTATACCATTCTCATCATTCTTCTTCAATTATACCATTCTCATTATCTTCTTCAATTATGCAATTCTTGTCCACATTTGTCATCCTACTTCAATTATAATATTCTTATCATTCTTCTTCAATTATGTATACCATTCTAAAAATTCTTCTTCAATTATGCAATTCTTGGCCACTTTTGTTATTCTACTTCAATTATGCCATTCTTGCAAATCTTCTTCAATTATTCAATTCTTGTCCACTTTTGTTATTCTACTTCATTTATACCTTTCTCTTTATCTTGTTCAATTATGCAATTATTGTCCACTTTTGTTACTCTACTTCAATTATACCATTCTCATTATCTTCTTCAATTATGGAATTCTCGTCCACTTTTGTCATCCTACTTCAATTACACCATTCTAAAAATTCTTCTTCAATTATGTAATTCTTGTCCACTTTTGTTATTCTACTTCAATTATACCATTCTCATTATCTTCTTCAATTATGCAATTCTTGCCCACTCAACTTCTCATTCTGCCTTAATCATATCCTCTCCTATTTATGTACATACACGCACATGCTGTCATGTGCCAACTTCTATCTGGGACTATCGGTGATTACAGACGAGGCGTGAATCTGACGTGAAAGTATTAACATTTCAGGAGTGCGAGAGCGTGAAAATTGTGGGCATCAAGTACATGATCCGGCCGCCGCGCCTGGTCTGCCTGAAGCTGCTGCTGGACAACGGCACGCACTTTACGGTTCGCTATCACGACATGCCCGACGTCCTGGACTTCCTGGTGCTGCGCCAGACCTACCTCACGGCCGAGGAGCGCCAGTGGGCTCCCGGAGACAGGTAAACAAGCAAACTAACATGCACTTTACTCTGTCCCCATACTTGACAACTTTCATAGCCAACGAGTGTTCTTATCAACCATCCCTTGAGGTGGGTTTTCACAAAAATGGCCTCCACAAATTATCCAACTATTATTATCTGATGTTATTATTATCCTAGCGACTGCACGGTTGAAATTTAATAATCCAACTACGAATACATCTCTGACGCGCCTTATGAAAAACCATCTTCGTTCTTGAAGTTTGTTAAAAAAGCTACTTTTGCAATAGAACCGAATTCAACCAAGTAGCCAATAATGACCAAAGATTGCGCCGCGCCACTTATGTTAAGCTGTCGCTCTGTCCCCAAACATGGCAACATTCATAGCCAACCTCTATCCACAAATTATCCAATTATTGAAGTAAAACTTCTTTATGCACGCTCGACTTGGCGGGTAAGCTGGTGAATGCGTTACGAAAAATGTGATGCGAACGGTGATGGATGGCGAGGCGAACGGTCGGGCCTTTACGCACGCTTGACTTGGGGAGTGATAAGGATAAGGATGGTCAGCCCAAGGTCGTAGGTCACCCCAAGGTTGTAGGTCACCCCAGTGTCATATGTCACCCCTAGGTCATAGGTCACCCCGTTTAAGTAGGTACCTACAAATCAGTGCTCTTTCGATTTTAATTTTTTTTCTTTAAGAACAAAAAAATCTTTTTTTAAATGTGATTTACAGTGTTCTATATTTTCAGTGTCATTGCGCTTTAAAAGAATATTTGACAGTTATATCAGTGTTGCCAGCCTACAAATTTTGTAGTTCCATTTTTAATAAACCAAAAGTGCATTTTCAAGTGGAATCATTGATCACCTCAAATAAACATATTTAATAACATACCTACCTTTATGCCTACTGTGTGTAAATATAAAATATGTAACCATTTACCTACCTACTGCAATCTTCTATATATGTATATAACATACTTGAATTGTATGTTTATTTAGAAAAAAAATAAGATTTTATATCAAGCTGTCATGTTCATAATATTACTTAAACAAAATCATAGATAATAACCACTCTGTAAATTGCCATCTCAACACAGGCGTTTCACACCTAGTGAGATGGGCAATACGTCATTATTATAACCTAATGTAATATGAAAATATTTAAATAAATAAAAACAATAAAAATATTTTCTACTCTTAATTGAAAATATAGACTATAGTCTATATTCTGTATTCAGCATTCTGCTTATGAATGCTGCAGTAGAATAGTGTATTTTGTCGAGTTATTACTGCGGGTAAGTTTATGAGTTGGAGGAGTTTGTAAAAGTCGAACTTAATTGATTGTCTAATATGATGTGTACGTGTTTTAGGTTCCGCTGCATGATTGACGACGGTTGGTGGACAGGCTGCGTGGTGGAGGGGGGCGCGGGGGCGGGGGAGCAGTTCCTGAGCCTGCGGGTGCGCTGGGACAACGGGGAGTACGAGCGCATGAGCCCCTGGGACCTGGAGCCCATCGACGACACCCGTGAGTAAACACATCACCTAACATAACCTAACTTCATCTGCCATCCTCACTTCATTCATGTATTTTGCGTGGAAGAATATTTTATCAAAAGTAAACTTACACTTTAGCTAAAACTACACAAATGCCAGAGAAATAATGTTCAATGTCACTGCCCAGTCATAGAAAAAACACAAAACATAAAATATCTCAGAGTAATAATTGATGAAAATCTTAGATGGGATCTACACATCAAAGGTATTACTGAAAATCTCACAAGTCTTATATATTTCTTTAAAAATCTAAGAAATGTGGTAAATAAAAAGGATTTGAAAAAGGTTTACTGCGCATTATGTCATTCTCGAATTGATTATGGAATTATAGGATGGGGATCTACTATACATAAATACATACACAACCTGAATAAAATTCAAAAAGGAATCATAAAGACCATACTGAAAGTACCCATTTATTAGAACGCCTTCAATTGAAATTTTCAATAGCTTTGACGTACCAAATGTACAACGAATATGTATATGCCAAGAATATATTATTGAAGCTATTCAAAAATACTGAATCCTCTACTAGACCGCGTATCTATCACACTAGATCAAATAAAAATGACATAAAAAACAGTCCAAGTTATAAAACCACGTTCGGACAAAGAAACTACACTTATTTTGCAACTTAATTCTATAATCTTCCGCAAGACTTAAAACTAATAAAAAAATTTAATGAGTAGAAATCAAGAATAAAAACATGGCTGAAAGAGGTCAACGAAAACACCCCAATGAAGACACTAAAAACGACATAGAAGACAAATAAACTATAATTAAACAATTTTAGTCTGCCTTGGCACAGGAACCCCTAGTGAGGAGGACTAAGAAATACAATGTCTTTACCTAACATAACCATTATATTTTGTATACTTATAGAATTATTTTATTTAGTCACCTAAATAAAAAAATAAAATAAAAAACTTTGGCACTGGAGATGCGTAAATTGCTTTTTTTTTTGTAATGATTGAAATGTAATGTAATAAAATATGTTCATTTTTACACATATAAAGGACACTAAATTGCTCAACACTGACTTCAACTTCTTGATCTTTGCAAACTTTTACACCTCATATCTCAGAACAAGGGAAGAGTTCTGGAAAGGAAAATAATATGAGGGGTGGGTAGGAATCTGGGGGTCAGTATGTTCAGGAGTGACGGACATATGAATCCATCCCTATGGCTGCAGAAGTCAAAGGGACTCCCTCAGCCATTTTCTTCCGATCCGGCCTGCCAGGCGGCTGGAGGGCGCATCTGCCCTGGACAAACCTCATCCTCACTGCTAAGTCACCAAACGTAGCAAACCATTTGTGGTGACCTATGGCAGAGGTGTTGGTTATCCAATAAATGGCTCACGGGGCGGCGGTATCCATACCCGCCTCCCAAATTTAAATGATGTTAGAACCCTATCCACATGAAGTGATGTTATACGAACAACCTTTTATTTGTTTATGTTAACACAGTGGTTTTGTTTATGATTCCAGGATTGCCTTCGGAAGTGGGTGGCTGGGTGTCGGTGCTTCCCGCTGAGCTGGAGGCCGTGCTGTATCGTCCCCGCCGCGAGGAGTGGCCCGGCGGAGACCGCGCCGCCGCCTGCCAAATGATCGCCAGCGGTCTGGACCAGGTGACGTCACCAACCGGCTTAATATTGTTATCTCTAGGGGGATTGTGCCAATCCATCCCTTAGGTGTGGAAGCACGGCAACAGTCAAAAACAGTCATAAGTAATCTTAGGGGATGCTGTGTGGAGGATCTTTTTAAGGAAAAGAAGTTCTGGAAAGTTGTGAGGGGTGGGTCTGGATCTGGAGTGAATGTGTCCGGGAGTGACGGAAGTATGAATCCATCTCTCCACTGCGGTGCAAGGCGGTGGGTCGATAGAGTCCGTCTAGAGAAGTCAATAGGCCTTCCTCAATCATTTTCTCTCTCGATCCGGCCCGCCATGCAGCAGATGGACAGATGCATCCACTGTTAAGACCCGGACAAACCTCACCTCATGAACCCGAGCACCGATTTTAAGTCACCAGTTGGGGTGACCTATATCACAGGTATCCAATAAATGGTTCCCAGGGCGGCGGTACCCACATCCGTCTACCAAATTGGGAAATAAATAGAATACACGCGTCCCAAAAAGAATTTTGACTGGACACCCAGGTGGAACGAGAAAAGTGGGAAGACCAAGACTGAGTTGGGAAGACGAGGTAAGAGGGGATGCAGCACAGCTTCTCCAGATAACAAACTGGGCTGAGGACAGGAGGAGTTGGAGGCGACTGTTACAGGAGGCCAAAGCTCGATATGGGCTGTAGCGCCATCGAAGAAGAATATCATGTTGAAAGTGGTCATTACAAAATAACTACTTAAAAAAAAAAAAACGATTTTTGCAAATATTTGATCAAATTTTGAGTTTCAAGAATTTTGAATTACCTGATTTTCCGAAACGGCTCTGGATTTTTAAATCCTAATTCCTCGGTAACGTTTCAGCCCAATACTAGGTATAATGTAGTTGTATTGGTGTGTTTGCAGGTTATGTTGCTAGCGATAGCGGAACCATTTGTAGCGCCGGTGGACCTGAACGTGTACCCCACGTACGCCCGCATCATTGAGTATCCGATAGACCTGTCCACTGTGAAGGTAATTTACTTTTTAAATTTACTCTGGAAAGAGATAATAAGGCCTAGTTAAATTACTCCAAATATCATCAGACAGCAAAATGACATCTATTTTTTTTACTCCAAACATGCTCAGGAATCGCACTTTAAAATTCATAGCTATTTGTATGAACAAATAGCTATGAATTTTAATTTTAATTTTAAAGTGCGATTCCTGAGCATGTTTGGAGTAAAAAAAATAGATGTCATTTTGCTGTCTGATGATATTTGGAGCAATTTAACTAGGCCTTATTATCTCTTTCCACTCCAAGCCTTTTATTTTTAATATTCCACCAGCTCCACACCAAAATCACGTTTTTTTAAAGTAAAACGCACGTTCGACTTGGGGGGTAAGCTGTTGAATGCTTTACGAAAAAGTGTGATGCGAACGGTGATCGATGCGAACGGTGATCGATGCGAACAGTGATCGGGTGAGGTAAACGTTCGGGCCTTTACGCACGGTTGACTTGGGGAGTAATAAGGATAAGGATGAGGATGAGGATACGGATAAGGAGGATAAGGATAAGAATAAGGATGAGGATGAGAATAAGGATAAGGAGGGTAAGGATAAGAATGAGGATAAGGATAAGAATGAGGATAAGGATAAGGAGAGTAAGGATGAGGATAAGGATAAGAATGAGGATAAGGATAAGGTGGGTAAGGATAAGGATAAGAATGATGAGGATAAGGATAAGGAGGATAAGGATAAGGATGAGGATGAGGGTAAGGATAAGGAGGGTAAGGATAAGAGGGAGATATAAGTTAGTGAAGTTTTACTTCAGTCGTGTGGTCTAAAGTCTAAAGCACACTCGTTTTTTTAATTTGCTCTTTTTTCTTTTTCAATGTTCTGTTTGTCACCATTTTGTTTTGTCATGAAACCGGTAATGTTTAATTGATTATGTGTGTGATTCAGGCGCGCTTCGAGAACCACTTCTACCGGCGCGTGACCTCGGCGCAGTTTGACGTTCGCTACCTCGCCACCAACGCGGAGAAGTTCAATGTTGCGCACTCGCACATCATCAAGCAGGCGCGTATCATCACCGACCTGTGTCTTCAAGTCATCAGGTAAATAACTATCCCTAACAACCCTTAATAGCAGATTAATAATAATAAGTTTTTTATTTCAGCCAAACAGAGCGGTGTTTGCAATACTCTGTCAGTCATATAAAAGTATACATTACATAAAATGGATTTACTAGATAAAAAAGAAAAAATAAAATTATATAAAAAAAGATTTAAAAAAAATATATGTACACATATTTAGTAGTCGTATATCTAGTACGGGGGCTTCAGATGAATTCTCCATGTTTGGTGAAGTTTGGTGGCGCCCTGCCACTGGGCCACGGCCTGGACGAGAGGGTTATCTGATCTTTGGTAGTGCTGACTCACCCTTGCTATTCTGTGGCGCATCAAAGCGGCGAACCCATGTACAAGGTAGGCCTCGCCAAGGTAGGCCTAATAGCGCCCTATATGCGTTGTTGTATTGTACTCGAAGCGTGTTCATGACGCCTTGTGAGTATCTTCTATCTGTCCATAGTTCGCTGGTGTAAAAGCTCATGCAGTAGCTCTGGAATATTTGCTTCTTCACCGGAGAACTGCACCTGTTGAATCTCCTGGTGAGCATGTTGGCTCGCACGCTTAGTACTCTTCTTTGGCGTTCTATGTCATTTTTATCATTTAGGTCATCAGTGACGACATGCCCCAAATATTTTATTTCCCTGCAGATTTTGACAGTGTCTCCGCCGAGGAGAATGGCTGGAATGACAGTAGGACCAGTATTTGCTTTAAACACCAGCAATGATGACTTTTTGGCATTGTACATCAAACCATGACTATCGACGTATGCTTGGCATATGGCCAGAAGTTTTCTCATTGCCCTTACTGATGGGGCTAATATGACCATGTCATCTGCATAACTTAATATTATTCATACATACTCCGGCAACGGGGAATCCGATTCTTGCTTTGTTCAGTGTTTTACTAAGTTCGTCCATAAATACATTGAATAGCACTGGGGACATTGAGCCTCCTTGCCTAACGCCACACTTTAATTTTAACTAGCTTATGCCCATTGCAAATGCAACTAACGGGTTAAAACTAACTTGACTTACTTACTAACAGAAAAAAAAAAATATTTCATAGTAAGCGGGTAGGTACCTGTTAAACATACAAATATATATAAAGCCACCCACAGGGCCTAGCAGCAAAAACCTGCCATACGTTAGTATATAGACACCATTGTAGGCATGCACACATCAAATCTCCAAAGTTTCATCGCAATCGGATGAACGGTTAAGCAATGCGTAATTTCATGATGCCAGAGCTCACTTTTGTATACAGAAACCGTCGTGGGCATGCACACATCAAATCTACAATTTTTTATCGCAATCGGATGAATGCTTTAGCAACGCTTAGCGGTTAAACACACAATTATGTATAAAGCCGCCCGCAGGACCTAGCAGCAAAAAGCTGCCACACTACATACACTAATTCCCGGTACATTTAGTTTTCAAACAGCTCGTGCGCCACCTATTAAATTTTTTTATACAAATTTCGTGAAGCCAGAACTCACCAGTAGTTTTATACAAACCTTGTATTAACAATAACGAACACAACAAAAAAAGAATTTTTCAATTT
The DNA here is from genome assembly GCA_917563855.2 of Limnephilus lunatus. NCBI lineage: Eukaryota > Metazoa > Arthropoda > Insecta > Trichoptera > Limnephilidae > Limnephilus > Limnephilus lunatus. The sequence goes on along the minus strand of OU830595.1, from coordinate 22,085,786 downwards.
GTTGCAGTCCTTCAGAAGTTATGAGCGTACGTACATTTTCATAAAAATTTTATAATGCCAGAACTCACCAGTAGTTTTACTGCTTAAAAAAAGCGCTATACGTATTTAATACTTTAAAAAAATTTCCCGTTCACCTTCGAGTAATTTCTGTAAAAGTTCGGTTCGAATTCTATTCAAGTTCTATAGATATTTTTGTATTATGATGCAACTGGCATTTACTGATAAAAAAAAATAGAACTTACACAGAACGTGAAAATGAACTTAAAAAAATTGTTAAATTATTCAGTATCGGTGAAACAACATTACCTTAGTAAATTAAATTGCATTAAAACCTAAATAATTGTCTAACTACCCATTCCGGTAGGTACCGGCGCTTTTCCTTACAAAATTCCGGCAATGGTTTTGCTTTTTTATCATATTTGCAATACTACCGAGATAAGTAGGTACCTACCCTGAATTAATAACATTTTGTACTGGCCGATAAAAATCTACCCTTCAGAAGTGAATCTATGGACACGTATTTTCTTGTTTTTTTTGGAAAATTTTATAGGTTTTTCGGCGACCCTGAACTTTTTTACATGGGACAGACACCTCATATTGGTATCAAAAGACGCGGAATGTTTTCGGGTACCGAATTTTTCAAAAACATCTAAGCCGGAATCGTTTTTCCGGCCGCAATGCCGTTTCCCGAAAAACAACAACCCAAACCGCTGAGAGATCCGTTTTGTTTTGACATGTAAGAATCCTGACCTAACTCAACATTCGTAGCAATTTCTTTTGCATTGAAACTGATGGCCAAAATGACATCTTTTTTTTGAAGTACACCTGTCGGCAGGAAATATAACTGAGCCGAATTGAGTACTTTTATTTGAGGTTCCAGTTTTTGCCGCTGATTTGCTTCAGTTTTCTGTGAATAAATCGCTAGCAAAAATGTAGGCAAACAAAATGCTTAATTTTTCCGTAGTTTTCTCAAGTACTGAAAAGTGTGCTTTCGTACCCAAAAAAGACTTTTTTCTTTCCCTTTTTGAGCCTACGCGTACGTCGCGCCGTTTCAACGGGTGAACCTGACGGCGGGAAATAGAACTAAGCCGAATTTCTCCGTCAGTGAGAGATTTAATTGTAGTTTTCGCCGTTTGGGTGCGCTGCTAACCGTGCAGCGGTGTTTTGTATGAAAAATGGTCCGTAATCTGGAGACTTTTGGCACGCTCCCCTGGATCCGATAATGGTCTCTGCGGTCTTTGAAACTCGAGGAGCGGAGAGGTCGTTTTCGGATCCATCAAAAGCACTGAATTTTTTTGGCAAGCCAAAGTGAACCTTGAGGTTGGTGAAACTCCAGGGGCGGTGAGGTCGATTTTCCCATCAAAAAAAAGTGAGCTCGTCTTCAAAACTGAGCATTAATATATAATATAACCCTAAAAAATTACAGTGATATTTCAATTGTTTTGATATCGCATATGTGAATTTTTCATTGCAAATATTAGACGTTAGCATATATTCAGCAGCTCCGTAGTTATAGATAACCCACTGAAAGGTCTTTTAAAAATAACATTGTTATCACAGGCAAACTGACATTTCACAAGCGGTGGGAGACTAAGCCTGTCAGAGGCCCGGGGCGTAAAGCTAAATGAGTCACCCCCTAGTTTAACCCTTCAAAAAATTGGCATTTTTTTCAGATGGTCAAAATATTTTCGCTTTACAATAAAATGCAAATATTTGGAATATTTCTGAGGACATTCAAAAACTAAAAACTGTTTTGAAAAGGTGATGAAATACACTTTCAAATTATAGGATTCGAAATAAACACATTTATTTTTAATTATAAAATTTTTGCATACAAACATAAAAAAGTTTTCAAAATGGCTCTTATTACGTTTTTTCTAACTAAAGTTACTGATAATAATAAAAAAAAAAACATATACATATTTTATTAGACAAAAATATAAGAAACACATATTGTAATCTCACTTTTTTGTTGCTCTATGCAAAAATAATTTATAAAAAATTCCCGAAGTTTTGAATTTTTTTTTCAATTTGTGATTCAAAACTTTATATATATAAAAGTGTACATTTTACTTTTTTGGTGTTTTTTTTAGATTGGAATATAAAGCATAGTGTTTTTCCTTTCTAACAAAGTTTAGAACATATTTCTCACTATGATAGTAAGGGAGTTACAGTGTTTTATATGAGACCTATGTGCATTGGGACAGATATGGTCTCCCATGATTAAACGGGTTAAAAGAAGTTGATGTAATTTTACAAGTTTTTTTATTCAGTTCACATGGGCCACTGGTCCTTGGGGGCCTCCAAACGCCTTCATGTTCCCTTGATCAAATCCTAAAAAGCACCTGGACATTGTAAAAAAAAATTGTAATTCTTCTTTATTCAATTTCTGAAAGATGCATCTGTTAATAATGCTACCCAATTTTTTAAAGAAATTTGTAAAATTGACGGAGATACAGCATTTTATGTGAAACCTTTTATAACAGTTTGTATGTTGAATTATCCTTCAGCAAAACTTTGAATGCATTTTTTCTCAAAACTATGTTTTTCAACCTGTTTCACAACAAATAAAAAAAATTATAAATCTGATTTGAATGCACTAAGTCTTAAACTGTTACAAAATCCAGTCTCTATGGCACCACGTAGGGGAATTTTGATATAAAAAAAAAAAATTGCAGACCATCAAATTTTATTTCCAATTTTCATGGAAAATTTTCATCGTTCATAAAAAAATTTAACGGGGGGACCCTTTATAAAAAAAACACCTTTTTGTTTTCAATCAAATTTGTATGGAAGGCACTACATAGTGTTATTCTTTATTATATGGTCTGAATTAAGTGGTGTCTTCTTTACTTGTGGCCTAATTGCTGCTCAATGCATTTTGGGTCTTCACAGGACTTCTGGAACTAATCCAAAATAAAGGACAGTTTCAATTAAGTGCGCAGTCATGAAGTTTACATCGGTAGTTCGATTCTGATCATTTTGTTGATCTGCGAGTGACGAGTAGTTCCCTTCTTTGCCAGAGATGAGAGCAGCGCCGCTGGTAGTGGATCAGCGAACCAAACTATATTATATAGAACGGCGCCAATATAGGAATATGACGCTAACAATGTGTATAATTGTTTATTTGTTTCAGTGATCCGTTTGAAATTGACGTCCAGGGAGCCTATCACAGCCTGATGGATAGTTACCAATCTTCGGATTCTGATGTTCCTCTGGCTAAACAGGTCAGTACCATTCTCACCACCAAACACAAAGTCTCTACACATAATGAACGTGAGAAAGAAAGAGACATTCAGATTGCATGTACCTACAATTTGGCAAGAAAGTGTAGAAAATAAATGATGGCGCCACAATCGTTTTTTAGGTTTTAAATGGCAACACCAAGATGGCTCATAAGACAATGAATATAAGTTTTAAAAAACACTTCGTTCAAAATGAATATTTCATAATGTATTTGTATTCTCAAAAATTTTGCAAAAAAACTATAATTTAATCGAAGTAAAATTACAATTTACTATAAATAAAATAACACAAAACAAATTATAAGTGGGCTTGTATTTCATTATAAGGTAATAATAATAATATTAATATAGGATGGGGCGGTATATATACAAATCAAAAACAAACAATTTTCATAGGTATCACAAAAATTTATTATAAAAACAACAACCTTACTCATATTTTATTCAAACAATTTAAGGTCAGAAATTTAAGTGCATTATACTTTTATCATGCAACATTAAAAAATTTATAAAGATAATATTCAAAATATAGTTGAACCCTTTAAAAATAACAGAAATCTTAGGCAAACATCAATACTTCCTACTCCGAAATGTAAAAAAAACAAAAGGACAGTTAAATCATATATATCTCGTAGTTAATTTTTTTAATTCACTACCTGAAAAAATCAGAAACTGGAACAGTAATTAAAAAAGATTTAAAACTCAGCTTAAAAATTACAACGAAAATTTGTACTGAACAAAAAAAAATTAAACCAATATAATAACCCCCCCCCCCATATACACGAGTCCTACTTATTTATGGGGGTAAATCATCCGTCCGTGCCATTCGTCAAAAAAATCATTTTTTTACATAGTATGTAAAGAAGTCCCAACTTTAAGAACTTTACTAACCGTACTCAAAGAAGACATTGGATTTGATGGTAGCCGGGAAAATTTACGAAAAATTTTGCATTCCATTGGCTTTGTTTATAAAAAAGTGCAAAACAAACAGAACTGCACTTATTGAAAAAAAACAAATATAGCGGCTAAAAGAGAGCATTACTTAAAAATTAACATGGATATCCGAAATTTACCAGAAGAACTGCAAAAAATAAAATTCACTTAGATGAAAGTTATATCCATTCATCCTACAAGCTAAAGAAATGCTGGCAATCTATATATGTGACTGGAGTTCAGCACGATATTTCAAAAGGTAAGCGCTGGATCATGGTTCACGCTGAAAGCCAAATGGGTTTTGTCCCTCATGCTTTTTTCCTTGACGATTCATCTTACCGTTGATTCAGATTTACCTGTGTGTGGAAAATATCATTAAAATTATTATTCTATAGAAGGGAGTTTAAAAAAACACACTAGATAATGGGATAAGTTTTTAGATTTTCACGGCCAAAAGCATTTTCGTTGTTAGTTTTTGGGGTGTTATGCCGTGTTGCGCTACCTCCTACTATAGCCGACGTTTCGGACAGCGTTGCAGTGTCCATCATCAGGGCAGATCCGGTAGATCCGACGATGTGTAAATGTTAGTGTAGAGTGTGTGATTATTTACTTGGAAGCGATACCGTGTCGCCAGCTTCAATCCACTACGAGCTGGTAGGTATTTCAGTAGAAAGGGAACTGCGATTTTAGTGAAAGCGCAGTATTTACGTTAGCCTGGGGCCCGTCCATGTGAGAATTGCCGATGAAAGTGGCGCCATCGTTATTCTAGAATTAGACAACAGAGTTTAAGTGGTTAAAGCGAAAGTAGCCAATATAAGCGAAAAAGGTTTTATACCTTTATATTGTATTATTATATGGTATTACAGTATACTTACACATGGTATTTTTTTTTTTTTTGCGTTTAGCTTTGGCTACACCAAAGCTAAACGCAAAAAAATACCATGTCTAAGTATACTGTAATACCATATAATAATAATAATAATAATTGGATAATTTATAGAGCGCCGTTTTTGTGAAAAATCACCTCAAGGGCGCTAAATATAAATGTATAAAACCTTTTTATACCTTTATATTGTATTATTATATCATATTAAAAACTCTTGTTTGCAATTAAAAATTTTATATTTCAAAAATTATATGTTTATTTCAAATTATAAAATTTAATTATTTTATCACCTTTCATGAACAGTTAGTTATTGGTTTTCGAATTCGTTTAGAAATATTAAAATTATTTAGTGGTTCGCTATGTTAGGTGACTTAGCCGGGGTGCCTGGGTTCATGGGGTGAGGTTTGTCCGGGTCTTGGCAGGTTGGATCAGGAGAGAATGGTTGAGGGAGTGCCTTTGACTTCTACAGCCGTACTCTTGAAACATCACCCTGCACTGCAGTGGGAGAGATGGATTCATACGTCCGTCACTCCTGACACACTGAACCCCAGATTCCTACCCACTTCTAATCCCCTTTTCCCAGAATGTCTTTTCATGAAAACACCCTCCACACAGCATCCCCAAAGATGACATAGGCCCTAAGGAGAATTATTTTCCTCGGGGCCTCCTGTGTGGAGCTAATGTAAAAAAAAAATTACAAAACATAAATTTTCTGACAGAATACGCCCGAGGCCTGAGGGTTAAAACTTGGTACAGCTGCTTGTTTGGGACAAAATGTTTTGGCCCGGTGTGTCCCAAATAAGCGGTATCGACTGTATTAAAAAAACTAGGACAATTTTAGCGGAATTGTAAATCCTAGTTGTAATGTGAATGTTGGCGTTGTTTACAGAGCACGTCCCTGGGAAAGGCGTCCACGCGGGACTGGGTGTCTCGCTGCCGCCGTGTGCTCAACGGACTGTTTGCCGTCTCCGACTCGGCGCCCTTCCGGGAGTCGGTGCCCGTTGACCAGCTGCCCGGTAAGTAGTGGTGCAGCCACGGGATTATTCCTGAGAATGTGGATTTATGTTATACGGTACCGCGCGTTTACGTCCCGCAACAAAATCCCTCCATATAATATCCCAAGGACAAAACATCCTCCGACAAAATATATACTGAAACCTAATCTAACCTTATTTTACTGTCTTTACTACTTCTTCTTGAATGGCGCTACAGCCCGTTTCGAGCTTTGGCCTCCTTCAAAATAAGCCTCCACCGCCCTCTGTCCTCGGCCGTCATCTTTCAATCTGCAACATGAAGTAGTCCTCTTGCATCCTTCCTGACATCATCCTCCCATCTCAGTCTAGGTCGGGCTGCGTATTTCCAATCTCTACCGCGTTTCAGTTGCGCTACCGACTAGTCGGTAGCGCAACTGAAACGCGGTAGGGATAATTATGCATAAATCACCTTACAAACTGAAGGTGTTTCTATGAGGGTGATGACCGTAATTATAGAAGGGTAAGCAGAGAGGATCGACTGCTTTTTTTTTAGCTTTGAAAATTTTGTAAGTAAAAAAAAAAGCGGTCTATCCTCTCTGCTTACCCTTCCATAATTACAGTCGTCACCCTCATAGAAACAGATAGAGCAACGAAGCGCGTAGGTGACTGAAATGAGGTAGTGTTTGTAAGGTGTAATAACAATCCCGGGTGTCCTGTTCCTGAACCTTCTTCGGTACCTGTGTGCTAAATGGGTAGAGAATCTCGGAGCTTGGTAGATATCATAGAGCTTATTATTGTGAAGGATTCTCCATGCCTCTCCCTCTCGCACCGCTTCTAAGATTCTTCGAAGTACATCCTCCAAAAAAATATTTACTTAAACCTAACCTAACCTTATTTTACATTTTATTATTTTTGAACAATAATTTATTATCTTTACAGGTTGTCTGTATTATTTTTGTTAGGTTACGTTAGGTTTTAGTAGATATTTTGTTTGTCGGATATTTTGTCGGGGAGTATTATGTTGCGGGATGAAAATGCACGGAACCATGTTATACGGATTGGAGTACATCCAAACGTTGTCTAAAATGACTGTTAGTAATCGCACTGAATGACCTCGTACTCTTTCCCTTCTACTTTTCGATTGCGCTCTTCCCTTCTTCGGGGTCGGCAGACAAGTGAGACGCATGCAGCTCTTTGCAAGGGCGTTTGCAGCTCTCTAGACAACCACTCCAATTTCATCTCCAATCAACCAGCCTTTGAGATGGGTGAGATGAAGCCTAAAAACTCAAACAGCATCAGGGTATTGGCTGTTGCCAACTTAGCTGATATGCTTGGTGTAACCCCAAGTTACCAGCTCAAGATATGGGGGCTCCATCGAAGGCAGAGTAAAGTTAGCCTCCCAAAAACTGGGCTTACTGTACAGGGTCCGCATATACTTTAATAGTACACAACTGCTAACCCTGTACAAATCACAAGTGCGCCCCCTGGTTGAATTTGGCAGCCACCTCTGGTCTGGAGCTCTAAAATACCTGAAAAATACCCTCGACTCTGTGCAAAAACGGGCGGTCCGTTTGATAGATTCTCCCATCTTAACAGACGGATTGCAATCTTTAGAGCACAGGCGTCGGGTGGGAATGCTATCCTTGTTCTACCGATATTACAATGGAAGATGCTCCGAGGAACTAGCGTCATTGATCCCTTCAGCACCGGTACATAGTCGGGAAACACGCCAAACGCGTGCCCAACATATGTGCACGGTTGACATTTGTCACACGAGAACGGGTCGTTTCTTCGACCCGTTCTTGTGTTCAACAGCTGTGGAACGATTTGCCGGCCTCTGTGTTTCCTTCTTCCTACAACATGGGTCTCTTCATGACCAATGTTCATTCCTTCCTCTCCTCAAAAAGACCCTCCACACGGCATCTCAGATGACATAGGCCCGAAGGAAATTTTTTCCTCAGGGCCTCCTGTGTGGAGTTAATGTAAAAATAACTCTTAGAGCTCGATTTATTCGGATTTTCTAGCTCTTCATTTTATTTATTCTCTGTCTGATGAATGCATGTGGTTATCATGTGTGAAATTTTTATTTTTTATCACAGAATTTCTCTAGCCTTCAGAGCCTTGACATAATTAAATATGGCTCTCTGATAAATTTGTCATCTGGTTGATAAGTTGGCCCTCCCAATAAGGAGTCCTGCCGTAGTTGAAGATGAAGCGAGGTTGATGTGTGGTTGTGTGTTGCAGAGTACAGGCAGGTGGTGGCGCGGCCCATGGACCTGGGCACGGTGCGCGAGCGTCTGGAGGCTGCGCACTACTCGGGCCCCGCGCACTTTGCCCAGGAGGTGCGTCTCGTCTTCAGCAACTCCAAAACCTACAACACCAACAAGCGCAGTCGGGTCAGTCTAATTCTATCTTATTTACCTCCTCCCTGCCTTTACACTATACACATGTTCAAACTTGTAATTCCAATATAATTTGATAACTTTCCGTTAATATTTCTCTCTGCCTTAACACATGTTCAAAGTTGTAATTCCAATATAGTTTGATAACTTTCTGTTAATATATCTCTCCCTGCCTTTACATATTTTCAATGTTATAATTTCAATATAGTTCTCTTCTCTGCTTTCTTTACACATTTCAATGGGATCTGAAAACTTTCCCCCAATCCCCAATATAGCTCGAAAACTTACCGTTTATATTCCTCTTCCTGCATTACACATTTTCAATGTTATAATTTCAATGTAGTTTTCTACTCTGCTTTCTTTACACATTTCAATGTTATAATTTCAATATAGTTCTCTATTCTGCTTTCTTTACAGATTTCAATGTTATAATTTCCATATGGTTCTTTACTCGACTTTCTTTACATATATCAATGTGGTTTGAAAACTTTCCCCCAATCCCCAATATAGTTTGATGACTTTCCTCTAATATTCCTCTCCCTACCTTTACACATTTTCAATGTTATAATTATAGTTTCTATTCCTCTCCCTACCTTTACACATTTTCAATGTTATGTTATTATATAGTTCTCTACTCTACTTTTTTTCACATGTCAATCAATGCAGTTTGAAACCTTTCCCCCAATTCCCCTTTTCCTTACCTTCTTTTAACATTTCTTTAACAATAAATCATCACATTATTAATTCAGTCTCAGGTTAACATATTATGATTTAACTTTTCTTTGTTACTCCCCAAAGAATATTGGTAATATATTCCTGTTGTCCATTAACGTACGTCTTTGCAAATGAAGTGTTACATATTGTTATAATGAATTATTATTCAGCCTGCTTATTGTGTTGGTATAACTGTTTGTGGAATAAAACCTTTCTCGTGTTCTTGCTTACTTTCTGAAGACACCCAACGGGGTAAGTTAACTGTCTTCATTGCAGAGTAGTCTAGACCAGTTGAGGGTTGTCTAGTTACAACCGTCCCCCACAATACCATATCATCTAATTGTAATACTCTGTTATCTCCAAAAGACCATAACCCACAAAAACTACATTTTGCAAGAGACTATTTTTTCTTCTCATTTTTTAATTTGCTCGCTTTTGCGAGCAGTTCTTAAAGGTCTCAAAGAAATCATTGTCTGCTTTACTGCTGTGGTGAGAAATATGATCTAAACGGTGTTAGTAACGGCTGGTGTTAAATGGGAATTTAAACCTTATCGCTATCTACTTGAGGAGTTTTATTGTTAACGGCCGGATCTAGGGGCCGTTCAAATATTACGTAAGCAGATTTTTTGAAATTATTAACCCCCCCCCCCCCTCCCCCTTGTCAGCAAAAGTAAGGCAAAGCTCTTACCACCTCCCCCCCCCCCCTCCCATGAATGACCTCGTACTGTTGGTATTGAACGCATTCAATGTGTTCTGGTTTCTTTATTGATTCATGAGCAGCAGTTATAGGTATAGGCTTGGAATAGAGTACTTTAAAATTTTTTGAAACTTTTGAATAATTTTTGGTTTAACTTAGATTTGTTTATTGGAAACGACATTTTAAACCATTCAACTTTGGCAAAAGTGGATCAATGGTAAAACAAAAATTAACTTACAACTCGTTAAATCGTCAATCTTACCGAAACGAAACAATATATTGGCGGCAGATATTTAAACAAGTGATTAGAGTGCGGTAATTCTTATACTCGGTTTTAAGCGAGTAAACGTATCCATTATTTTCGGGAATCCCTGGAAACGCGTTTCGTTTTCGAGCATAGGGTTGACGTATGTGTTCAAAACAAAATTGACTAAATTTTGTAGAAAATCTGAAAAAGTAAAAAAAAATATTGATACTACTGACGTAATCGCCATCCAGATTCCCCACCCCCCATGTCATCAAAAATAAGTAAGGCAAAGACCCCCCGCCCCCCGTAGTGCTTACGTAATCTTGAATGGCCCCTTACGCCAAAGTTGGCAAGAGGAGTTTTATTATTCCTTTAAAGTAATAATTAGGTAATAGGGAGATGAAGAGGAATATAGGATAAGGATAGGAGATGTAGTTGCAATATAAAGTTTGTTTATGTTTTAGATATTCGCTATGACGCTGAGGTTGGAGACCTTGTTTGAGACACTCTACGGACCAGTCCACAGACATTGGAAATCAACTAGGAGAAGGAATGGAAATAAAGGTTTGCATTAAATTTTTTAATTACATGTATCGATTGTCCAGTTGATTAGTCAAACATCTCCAAATACTTACTAAATAAACTAGCTGGTACCTGGCATGCGTTGCTATGCCATTTAATTAAGAAATTGTTTCTCCCTGCCCTTTCCTATTCGTCCCGTTCCCCTTCCGCCTCCCCTTCCTCTCCCACGTCCCCTTCCTCTCTCGCGCTCCCACTTTGCCTCCTCCACCTTCCCTCTCCCCATCCCGTGAATCCCCCTCCCGAGTTCCCTTCCCCCCTCCCAGGTTCCCTCCCGCGAACCCCCCTCCCGAGTTCCCTTCCCCCCTCCCGGGTTCCCTCCCGTGAACCCCCTACCCAAGTTCCCCTCCCCCCTTCTCCCTCCCGCATTTCCTACATTCAGTCCTGGTACATTCAGTTTTCAAACAGCTCGCGTGCTACCTATTGCAATTTTTTTATACAAATTTCATAATGCCAGAGCTCACCAGTAGTTTTATACAAACCTTGTCCTGACAATAACAAACACAAAAAAAGAATTATCCAATTTGGTGTAGTCGTTCGGAAGTTATGCGCGTACATACATTTCGGTGATTCATTTTTATTTATATAGATTTTGAGATAACGATGAAAGCAAAATTTGAATGCTCATCATAAATCAGTTTTTGTGCACGTGTCCATGGGTTTAGCCAAGTTTTGATTTAGGGTGGGGCAAAAAATAACAATCTAGAGGAGGTATCGAAAAAAGTAGGCTTCTACAACATATTCATGCTTTAGGCTCTATAAATACAAAGAATAGGAACGGAAGAAGGAAAAACCATCCTATGAAGTGCTGTAAATTTGAAAACGCAACTCGGTTGTCAATCCCAGAGGTCACGCATCGGCCAGCCAGGCTGCCCACCGTGCCTCTACGCCCATGCATGTTTCTGTTTTTTACATCTTATTTTATCTTACTAATATTATAAATGCGAATGTTTGTATGGATGGATGTTTGTTACTCTTTCACGCAATAAATACCAAATGGAATTTAAAAATTCTTTCACTAATCGAAAGCTACATTATTTGCGAGTTATATAGGCTTTATATATTGGTAAGCTCTGGCGTTATGAATAAGCTGTGGTGTTATGAAATTATTCCCTAACAAAATGGAGTTATTGCAAACGTCAAACAAATTGGTACCTTAGAAACAATGTTTTTTTTTTTTTTTTTGAATTAGGCAATTCACCCTAAAGAGAGTGCTTTGTTGGCGTCGTAGTTAATATCTACCTATCTATAAAAATGTTTATTGTCCGAACGTAAAGCATAGCGTTGCTATGTAATTATTTGACGTGGGCTGTCATTTTGTTATTTTTTTAGTTTCCTCTGGATTCAAATATGAATAAAATACTTATTCCTATTTGAGGCGAAATCATCAGAATAAATTAGGGGAGTAGGTACTTAAAATAAATTTCTATAATTTAAATATTTTCTAAAAAAGAATTTTTACTGGCGAAATGACATTCTCAAATTTTGAAATTTTCTATTAAACAATAATTATTTTCTATTAGACAAAAAGCAAGAATAATAACAATTATGCCAATAATTATGCCAGTAATTTCCCACTACTACCATGCGAGCGAAACCGCAGGGAAAAAGCTAGTATTTAATATGCCTCTGTGGTCAAGGGGTAAGGCTCTTGACTCGCAATCTGAAGGTCAGGGGATTGAATCCCGGCATTTACAAATAAATTTTAATTACAGAATGAAAGAAGTTATTTGTTTAAAACCACTTTATTTTGATGTATATTTGTCGACCGGTTTTTGTTGACCTCAACCTTCCTCAGGACCTATTTTATATGTTATAAGTTTATATGTTTATTGTCCTGAAGAAGGTTGAGGTCAACTGAAACCGGTCGACAAATATAAATCAAAATAAAGTGGTTTTTGTGGTATATCTAAAAGCTTCGAGCTTGTCACATAGAGGGCAGTGCTAAGAGCTGTCTCGAAAGTCCGCTAGATGGCAGTTAGTTTAGTTCGGAGTTGGGCACCAGGGGGGCCAAGGGACCGGGCGCAGTCTACAGGAGCTTATTCGATTCAGATTCCATTTAGCCAGCTTCCAGTTATGTCGACTTTAGTGATCACCACTTGTACATGCGAAGTATTAAATAAATCCCAGATTAATATAAAAGAACTATATTCTTTCCAAAGAAGTAATCTCCTCCTAAGACGAGTTGGAGAACTGTTTGTCTGAACATAACAGTTTTAAACAAAGAACTTGTTTCATTCTGTATAATGTCAAGCGACAAAATGTTTGATTTTTTTGATAAATTTTAATTCTTTAATTTGTGTTATTTCACAATTAATTCGTATATATATATTTTTGCGGTCCATGGGTGGAAGATACTCTCCGTATTGCTCTGGTGTAAGACCACCATTCAGAATTGAAACGTTGCTTGAAATGATGTGATATTGTACGTTTTACATTGTTGCAGCGTCAGATTCATCAGACGACAGTCCGTCAGAGGAGGATCGCGGCGGGCCATCCTCGCGCCGCTCCTTGCAGAACGGCCACGGCTCGGCCGCGACGGCCGCCTCCGCTAGTGGCAACGGTTTCGCCGCCCACCACAATAACAACGGTGACGACGACGACAGTTGGGACAGCGACGCTCCCCTGAGAGGAGCACCTCCAACCCCTTATAAAGGTATGCAAGACTAACTAATTATCATAAGTAAGACTAACTAATTATCATATTCTTACTTTATGAAATAATTAGCTTGTACCCGGCATGCGTTGCTATGCCATTTTTTAAAGAAATTGTTTCTCCCTGCGTGTCCTTTCCCATTCGTCCCGTTACCCTTCCTCTCCCACGTCTCTTTCCCGTCTCACATTCTCACTCTGCTTTCTCCACCTTCCCTCTCCCCACTCCACTCCCCCCTTCCCCCATTCCGCCAACCCCCCTCTCGAGTTCCCCTCCCCCCTCCCAGGTTTCCCTCCACCCCCTCCAGAAAACCCCCTACCCTCCCCCTCCCAGGTTTACCCCCCCCCCCTCCAGCAAACCCCTTCCCCTCCCTCCCGTCCATTCCATACATTCAGTTTTCAAACAGCTCGCATGCCACCTATTGCAATTTTTTATACAAATTTCATAATGCCAGAGCTTACCAGTAGTTTTATACAAACCTTGTCCTGACAATAACTAACACAAAAAAAAAGAATTATCCAATTTGGTGCAGTCGTTCGGAAGTTATGCGCGTACATACATTTCGGTGATTCATTTTTATTTATATAGATAGATATTAACTACGACGCCTGAAATAAACTTTCTCGCAGATATATCAACATAGTTAACAAGACAAAAAGCAGAACAAAAGTACATACATCTACATATCGTCGCCAAAACCACCAAAAAATGTCAATTTCACAGGAGGCACAAAACACCTCGTAGTGAAAAAAAATTAAAGATGGAACATTGTTTTTATTTATGTTCCGAACATATAATATATTTCGAAATTTATTTTCAATCATTTAACTTTTGTAAGTTAAGGCTTTCTATTTCAATTTCTAAAAACTTATAATGGAGATAAGTATTTTACAAAGATACCTACTTTTATGAACAACTATCTGAAGACTTGGGAGATAGGAATTTTACATAAAAAAAAATAAAACACAACAATACAGAACTGCAATATTTATTTTATGAATTATTCAGTAACATCCTAATAGAGATTTATATTTAGTCTCAGTATGTAAGAAAAACAGGATAAATATAATAGTACTTAGTGCACAAAGCATAACAGCACAATACCAATACTACAAATAATTTTGAAGTTAAATAATAAGCCCTGTTATGGTAAATAAAATAAAGTATGTGGAGTTAAGGAGTTTTGAAGTATTCGCAAGTAAAAATTGCACAATGGTGTTACGCAGTTTCCTAATTTGTGTTTATCTAAAAAGCTATATTTTTTTTAAATTTGCGAGTTTTACTAGTTGATGCGGGACTAATTTTAACACCAGATGGCATAAAAACGTATTTTCGAAAAATTTTGAGTTACAGTCTTCGAATTAATGCGACGATATATAAAAATCAAAATATGCTTGCTTGGGTGTATGTATATGAGTTGTTTGTGCGTTGCTAAACCATTCATCCGATTGTGATGAAACTTTGGGGATTTGAAGGGCGCATGCCCGCGATGGTTTCTACATACAATAGTGAGTTCTGGCATCATGAAATTATGCCCTCCTAAACCATTCATCCTATTGCAATGAAACTTTGTAATACATATAAAGATATATTCCTGGGTTACGAATAACCTGACAATATTTGAAAATCTCCTACTACCACCACAGTAAGCGGAAAATATTGCTTGTGTCATGATTCATGATGGAAGAATTAACACAACGCATGAATTGCGTTGCCAACTCATCCATTGACCGCTTTACATTGTTACTAGTTGCCAGTTTTGTACATTTAATTTAAAATGTGTCGTTACGCTTGTTCCAGGCAAGGGCAAGGGTAAGCGATCCGCGCCGAGCGCCACAACCCTTGCGCCACCCACGCGCACCTTTCGTCGCCGGCCGCCCGCTACCTCGCCGCCCGACCGGGGCGGGACGGCGGCGTACGGTGGTAGCGGGCGCGACACGGACGCCAGCGCTTCCGAACACAGTCACAAGGAGGGCGGGGCCTCTGACGACGACAGCGGAGACAGCTACAAGCCCTCCAGAGCGCGGCGCGACCCCAGGAGGAAAAAGAAGGTGACTTTTTTCTTTATGTGAATTCCTCGAATACCTTCTTTGAAAAACACCTTGGTGAACAACTCTTTTAATATTAATAATAATAAGAATTGGATAATTTCTGTACTCGGGAAGCGTACGGATGCAAGTCCAAAAAGGTAAATATTCAGGAGAGTCAAAAACTATTTTTTTTATAACTGTGGTCTCATAACTTCTTCGGATATCCATGCTGATTGTACGGAATGAAGCCCGCACAAGAAAAGGAGAAACTGCCCTTCAAAGGTAAGTCCAGCGGTAGCGAAATCGGATCAGGTTATCGTCAGCAAGTCGAAAGGTCTTCAGGTAGCAGGTTTCGGTAGGTATTATTCCGACACGCTGGCAGGCGATGTCGCTCCGACGAATCTTGAGGTGAGTCTTGAAGTTTCCAACTGACGGTGATACTGACGTCTTGAATCAAGTAAGGTCTGTAGAAATGTTGCCACGGTAACTGACGGCTGGTGACTGAATGAAGCTGCCCCTTTAGTACTGGCTTTTATAGTAAAGGTCCGGTGTCGGGTGATTCACGTTTTAATAAATATTGTTACATCAGTATTTTCGTACCGCCACGTATTGCATAAATAATAATGCAACAAGGATTTGGCGGTGAGTCATCTAGATTGCATAACACGTTCGATACACTGATCGATAACAAAAAAAGTAATTATTAAATCAATTAATTTTGTTTTAAAGACGAGCAAAAAAAACTAAATGTTTTATTTAACCTTTAAAAATATTGTTTAAAAAAAAAACTACAAAATAACACGGTGTTGAGTCCTTTTGCTTCAAAATGAAATGGAATATTTTGTTATGACATGTGGTGTATTATGAAAAGATCAATTTTTGAAAATTGTTTACTTCCGTGGAAAGTGTAGTAATGTTAGAGGCAGAAGGATGCAAATGGATTTGAGTCATAATACTCAAAATGCAACTAAATCATAAAGATCTAAGTCCACGTATATCTTTCTGCTTCGAAGATAGTTGTTGCATCTAAGGTATGTAGTTGCATCCGTATACATTTTTGAAAATCTTATTTTTCTTCATGATAGGAACTGCATCTTTCACTGATAAACATGTTAATTTACTTCAAGTCTGCATCAGAAACTCATTTCTTCAAATTTTGGACTTGCATCCGAATGTATCTCGGGTACACATTTGTAAAGCGCTCCGTTTAGGCGGAAAATCACCACAAGGGCGCTGTAATATTTATTAAGAATTCTTTGATTCTATCTAATTTTACTATTTACAAATAGATACAGAAACATACTTTTACCTGCAGGTCACTTACAATAAACACACTTTAATTAGAAAGTTTATGCCTAGAGAAGATACGGCTTTGCACGCGGAGGACACTATATTTAAAACACTGGACATTGCACGATTTTACATTTGCCACCCCCATCACTGTTAGTATTACATTTATGAAAAGATTAGTGGCAAAAGTCGACTTGATATTTATTTTGTAAAACTGAACAATTTAGAACTCTTTAGGGCTGCGGAATGTTCATGAAATGATCTTTATAGACGCTTACAAATAATTTTTATTTATTTTTTACAAATTAGTTATTTACAATGTATTTTAGTCAAAGTGATAAAAAATTGGTTAAATAGGTTATGTTAGGTTAGGTTATGGGCTATTTTTTTTTCTTTTTCTTAGTTTTTAATGACGGAGTTGATTCTGAGTTGTCATGGAACCGAATACCTCCCATGGTTCCAGCTGCTCCCATCTGGAGCCAGTGAGACTGTGGCATCCCCAATTGGGGTATGTTGTGAGGCTGAATATAGTGGGGGTGGAAAGGAGATCAGGAAGAGGAAGGTGGGAAAGTATCCGGCTATTCAGATCTGGTCACCAAACACGGCTAAAGCCATTTCAAGCAACGTTTCGATTCTGAATGGTGGTCTTACACCAGGGCAATACTGAGAGTATCTTCCACTCTGGAACATGCCGCAAATACAATATATTTTACAGATTAATAAATTACTTTGTTTTTAATTGATTATAAAAAACCGACATGTTTCGTAAGCCAAGCTTACTTCATCGGGGTTTTAATAATACTAAATTTTGAGATGGAGTATTATTAAAACCCCGATGAAGTAAGCTTGGCTTACGAAACATGTCGGTTTTTTATAATCAATTATAGTGGTAAAAACAAAGTAATTTATTAATTAGTATTAAAATGGTGCCACAAAATAAGTTTGCTGTTTTAGAAGAAGACACTATATATTATTTAAAATTAATTAATTGTGAAATAACACAAATTAACCAAATAAAATTTATTTGATCATGCCGGGATTCAATCCCGCGACCTTCAGACCTCCGTCTGGAGCAAAGATATTGAAAAACAAAAGAGATATGCTATGATGTCTGCCCGACTGTCGACAGATTACTACCTAAAGGAAATAGTTTGCATACGAAAATAATTCGTTCATTAAGTTGATGTTTTGAAGGTGTGCAGTAATATTGGTAAACAATATAGTTTAAAAACGGAAAGAATTCGTTCATTCAGTTTAACGTTCGTTTAGTTTATTCGTTAATTGGTTATCAATATCGGCGACACCAGGAAGCACAGTCCCACCCAGTAAAAACTACAGATGGCACATCTAACATCTACAGTAAATAACTAATTTTGTAAAAATAAAGCAAATTCTTACAATTCTCCAGTCTTTCAAATAAATATTAACTCAACTTTGGCATTAATCTTCTTATAAATATAAATGTAAAACCAACAGTGATGAGGGTAGCAAAGGTAAAATCATGCAATGTCCAGTGTTTTGAATATAATGCCCTCCACGTGCAAAGTCGTACCTTTCCCAAGCATAAACTTTCTAATAAAGTGTGTTTTTCGGAAGTGACCTGCAGGTAAGTATGTTTTTGTATCTTTCTGTAAATAATAAAATTAAATAGAACCTAGGAATTCATATTGAATTGTAAAGTGCCCTTGAGGTGATTTTTCACAAAAACGGCGCTCTACAAATTGTCCAATTATTATTATTATTATTATCTCTTATATTTCAATATCTTAGGCCTGGAGCCAGTGAGACTATGGCATCCCCAATTGGGGTATGTTGTGAGGCTGAAGGTAGTGATGAGAGGAAGGAGGTGGGGGAGAAGGAAGGTGTGGAAGTACCTGGCTATGCAGATCTGGTCACCAAACACGGCTAAAGCCATTTCAAGCAGTTGATTTTAATTGAAGGGGGTTCTTCTGCCAATCCTAACATACTTAAACATTCCATTTTGGTTTCAGGGCAAGCGAAAGCACGAAACTAAGAGCAGACGTCGCAGCGGCAAGTCCAAACACAGCAACAGACGGCGTCCAAAAGCAAAGACGCGGTAAGGACTCTTACTTTTTACTCCTATTCAAATAAATTTGGTGAAGTATTTATAAAAGTGTGGGAAGACAATGTATGAATATAGATTTCTATTCTTGAGGAGTGTGCAGGAAGAGATAGTTGGATCGTTTCGAACCATATAGAATTAAGTCAAAATTCTTATTTGTAAATATAACCATTAAATATGGAACAAAATTGTGACTCAATTCGTCAAGTCTATTTGTTCGTCACAATAACATTGTTTAAATAATTGTTAGGGTCAATGTTAGGGTCAATCGTACCGCCAATAGTCGGCATATTTATTAATGGGGTTTAATTATGGTGAGTGGTCGAAATGGCTTTGCCGGTTAGTACCGGACGCGCCAGGATCTGATCCCGAGGAATCCTCAGCCTCAGACCCGCCAAATCGACCAGCACAGCGGTAGAGCAGAGTTCCCCCTCCCAGAGCGGGGAATTATGTTCTAAGATGTCAGGCATAGGCAGGAATTACCAGGTTTTGTAAATAAAATAAGGTTAATTATAAATGGACTAACCGTATAGGTTTATTTAAAATATTGCATGTAATAGTACAGATAGGATAGAACTTACCCCCACAGACCATAACCGAAAACTAAAGCTAAAGTAATCTGACTATTAACGCGATCGTTTAGACGATGAGGGATCTTCCCGGTGACTAAGGTTGGTGCAGCGGCCCACGTCCCACGGTGATGCGAGCTGACTATATTGGTGGCAGGAACCCTCTGGCATCTGCAGCATGAGCAAATACTCTGGCGCGAGCAAATAAGGCTACTCCACGTCCCACGGTGAAGTAAGCTGGCGCTGGTTGCAAATGATGAGTCACGCACGTGTATGGTGAATTGATACACCAGGAGATTTCCTGGCGGAGATCGGGTAGAACATTATATTGGCCGGAAATCATACTAGCCCACGGTGTTTCTGGGACTAAAGGCAGGGGCGTTTACTGTCCAGATTGAACTTTCCTATTCCTAAACGAAATACAATTCGGCCATGTGTGAACACAACACTTTTTCCGGAGCGCGACTCGCGGGGTCGAAACCATAACGGGAACTCAAATAAACTTGTAACGGCACTATAATAACCGCCCGAACTTTACGGGAACTTCTCGAATCTATGATTTGGCACCGATGCACTTCATATTCCCCGATTATCTCCAATGCCCGACTCGACCTCTCCGGCGGGCGGAAACCCGCCGGGGGAAGTGCCACCATCCCATTTCCGCTCCTCTCTGGTGTTGCCAGGATGAAAAACAATAGACAATCCTATCGTGCCGCCTCATAGACTCCAGTTCTTAACTTAAAACGACAATTAACCTATGTTATATACATAACATTACCCCGCTCGCCCCCAACGTGTTTGCCCCCAAACACAAGGAGAACAAAAGAAAAGCCTGAGCTAAGAGATACCCTAACTTGGTCTGATGGGTTCCTAAAAACATACATAAACATAATATCATAAAAATGAGTTGTACATCAGAGAAAAAACAAAACTACCAGCAACAGTATGCTTGCAAATGAGATGATACGTGCACGGGGTCCGTAAGCACCCACAGCATATAAGACGCTGGGTGTTGAACAAATGACTCTCGTCGAGGACTACCGTAGACGTAGCATCTGTAACATGAGATTTTCAAAAATTATTATAGTTGTAATTAGTATCAACAAAATAGATAAACAATTTATATAGTTCATCAGAACATTAATTATGCACTTGGCATCACTTGTTTAAAAAAAACCTTTTTTTAAGAGCCATATCAGGCAACACTTTTTAGATGGTGTACCCATCTGCACTTTTCACTGATTCTACTTCCATTTTGGAAAAAAAAAACTTCCTTCGAAGAGTATCCCTAACTATACTTCCTAACTTTGGTCTTTTGGGGGTTGTAATTACTGAACCAATTATACAATCCAAAAACAATATATTAGTTGTATCATACCTTTGTTTTTTCTTTAAAACAAGGAAAAATATATAAATCCACTTCATAGTAGTTAAAATATTAGTGTAAATATTCATGATTTTTTTTTTTTATTTAGGCAAAAAAACGGTATGTTGTTCGCAGACAACTAAGCAAGATGTTTTGCGTACACAGTAATATGACATCTCATAAAGCTTTAAAAAAATAACAAAAATTTAAAAAAATTGAAACTCGGAACATAAAGAAATAATGGGCAGTTATCTCTGTATGTTCTAATTTTATAGATTCACAAGGTTTACAACACGGAACATAAAGAAATGATGGGCTGTCACTCCTGCATGTTCCAATCATAAATTCACAAAGTTTATAATATAGATATAAATAAAATGTACCAAGTTTAAATTTGATATACGTTTTTTTTTACAATTCCATGTGCAAGCATTTTCACAAATTAAGTGACAGTTGAGATTGAGTTACGAGACATTTTTGTTAAATAGTCTTTTTTGTATGAGACTTTAATTTGAGACTTATTTCAATGATGCTTGAAATTTGATATAATATTTTTTTTGAGTCATGTATGACTAATTGTATGGGCTTGAATTTTATTAACTCTAACGCAGAGTATAACGTAAGACAATATAAAGGCGTGCACGTATTATTAGACTTGATATATTTGAGAAAAATAATTGTGATTTCCCCGAAATCACTACCATTAGTACCGTGTGAAAAAGAAGTACATACAACTCGATTTCAAATAGAGTTTATGAAATACTTGTAGAATGTTGTGTTGGGGTTGCTAATAAAACTCCAATAACAACCCGAACCACTCAAACAAGTTTCACACCACATAGTACTGCGTATGCACATGGATCAGTGGCAAACAGTCCTTCCGCCTCCCATAGGAATAACCCGTCTATAGGCAACGGATCCACTGCCCTCCGACTGACAATGTAGCACACTGTGTTCCGTACCCTGAGTCAGCAGCTCAGGGTTTGATGAGCAGACAGCAAGCATCTCTCGCCCTCTGTCTGTCATGTAAGGTAAACGTAATCGACACCGGATCGATACGTTGCGGTTGGGGTACAAACCCACCCTTACCTTCGGAACTAATAAGGAAAGGTAAGTTGAACTCCAGGACCCAGTTGATCAGACTGAATATACCTCAGTTAACTCCCCTCCAATGATAATGGTAAGTTGAACACCAGGACCCAGTTGATTAGACTGAATATACCTCCGTCAACTCCCATCCAATTATAATAATGACGTTGCGTCATTGTTCAATACTTTCTCCAAGTCTTAGCACATTTAGTGTAAATTGTCCTTTATTTGCAAAAAGAATGATAATAAATATCACATATGTCATTGTTGACCATTACTTGATTGTAATTACATATATTCAAAACAATTTTTCAGAATTGTTATTAAAAATGATGCCCTTGATTTAAAAAATTAAAAATATCTCGATTTTATTTTTTGTTGTTGTTGTTGTTGTACGTTTTGTATGATGATGATAATAGAATCTATAATTGAATTTTATATGTATTGAAAATTTATTCGGATGTTTGGCCAGCCTCTGGGAAACTATCATATAACTTAGCTATATAAACTCGGCTTTGCGGAATTTACATTTTTTAAAGTCAATGATTAGATTCTCCATGTTGATGACATGATATTTTAGACTGAATTATTTACTGTTAATTTTTTATTTATTTATTAGTATCGTTTTCTGAATGTATGGGCTTGAAAAACGATTGGCTCCTTCTATGAGTCCAATATAATATAATGTTAAGTATTGGATAGCGTATGTTGTGACTTGTTTTTTTTTTTTTTTTTTTTTTTTTTTGAGAATACTCAAGTGATTTATTTATCACTTGTGGTATGTCCAATAATGATCAGCGTGACAACGGACCTTCTACCTCCGGCAGCCTAATCATCTGCGGCAATAGATCCTCCGCCTTCACTCTGATGCTGGAGCATACTGTTCCGAAACGTCAGGCAACGGCCCTGCTATGGCACAAACTCTATAATCTGTCCATAGTTACTCCGTCTCCCGGAATGAAGATGAACGTTCGAAAAATTCGAAGCGTTACGAATAGGTAGCGGCATACACTACTCTCATCCCTTCGGAACAAGTGGACAAAATATGGAAAAGTATCAATCTCCAATTGTACTTCCATAATTTTATAATGATGTGTTAACTGATGTTATATTGTATCTCGCGGTACTTCAAGCACGGCAGGAAAACAAAACCAGAATAACTACATCGACGTCCCAAAAAAAAAATTTTGAAAAGAAAGAAAAAAAAAGTTTGAATTCTCTAAGTCCACAAACTACCAAAACATTATGCCCGTTTTTGTAAAAAAACTGAATTTAAGAAAATGTCGCAATTGACAATAATTGTTTTTAAATTTATCTGTTAATTATATATTTTGGTATACAGTCGATTATTTCAACCGTTCTCGAATCTTGTGGTGATAGGCCCACCACCTCAAAAAACTAGACAGAAAGAAACTTTCTAACCAGCATTGGTAACCCTGAAATTTCTGCATTCCTTGCGCAAAGAATGAGAGAAAATCGAGTGACTCCATGTTAGCTCTGTGTATGTATGCCCTTATTTAAATTTTGTTGGTATAATAAATCTTTGCTAGATTTGTTAACGATGTAATGTATAAAAATTATTGTAAAAAAAATTATTTGAAAAAAATTATTTATGAAAAATAAAATAATTGTTATTATTATACTTGTTGATGATGATGATGATTTTTGAGAAAAAATAATTTTTTTTTTTTTTTAAGTTGAATAAACTTTTAAATTTGTGGCAACCTTGATTTGTTCAGTACAAAATTTATAAATTTTGTGACATCCTTGATTTGTGTTTGAAAACATTTAATTAGAAAACAAACATTTGACATTAGAAAATAAACAATCAACAACAAAATTTTTGTGACAGATGTCAGCTGTTATTAAAATAAACTTCTTGTCTCGTAACTATTTAAAACATTTGAAATGATAATATATCATATAAATTATAAATTATCCCTTTAATAAAGTCATTCGTTTGTAATTGCATAATAAACAAAAATATAATTGCATGCTTTGGTTTCATCATGACAGATGACAATGTACACAGTTTGACAGATATTTGCACGTGTTGTAGTACGTACATATTTTGAAAAGTATAATTGTAAAATTCCAATAATTAAATGTAGAATGTCAATAAATTAGCTAGTAACGATAGCTACGAATATATTGCTTACCCGCAGAGCAATTATATAATTAACCGTATTTATAAGCACTTTATAGTATTTATTGTACACGACAATCTTAAAAACTTAAAGGTGTAATTACATTATGACAGTTGTTGTCAAAATGCAATGTTTGTTTACGATTGACATAGCCGTCTGTCAAATTGACACTTTGTATTCGTGTTGCCCGTAAGTCCGAATAACTTAACCCACAAATTAAAATATATAATAATAATGTGTACAGCGTTATTTATTATTAGTTGGCTGCATTGTTGACAGATTGATAACTTCGCAATATTCACGTGTATACCGGAATGACATTTAAAGGTTATGTTTTATGTGAGATGCTTCGAAATAACAAAAACAATTATTGATCGATTACAAGACAAAACTATAGTAATTCCAACCCAAAACCTAGACAAATAAGAATTATACGAGCCCAGGACACAGTTGTAGGCGCCATGTTAGGGTCCTTGTTAGGGTCAATCGTACCGCCAATAGTCGGCATATTTATTAATGGGGTTTAATTATGGTGAGTGGTCGAAATGGCTTTGCCGGTTAGTACCGGACGCGCCAGGATCTGATCCCGAGGAATCCTCAGCCTCAGACCCGCCAAATCGACCAGCACAGCGGTAGAGCAGAGTTCCCCCTCCCCACGTTGGGCGCCATGTTAGGGTCAATGTTAGGGTCAATCGTACCGCCAATAGTCGGCATATTTATTAATGGGGTTTAATTATGGTGAGTGGTCGAAATGGCTTTGCCGGTTAGTACCGGACGCGCCAGGATCTGATCCCGAGGAATCCTCAGCCTCAGACCCGCCAAATCGACCAGCACAGCGGTAGAGCAGAGTTCCCCCTCCCAGAGCGGGGAATTATGTTCTAAGATGTCAGGCATAGGCAGGAATTACCAGGTTTTGTAAATAAAATAAGGTTAATTATAAATGGACTAACCGTATAGGTTTATTTAAAATATTGCATGTAATAGTACAGATAGGATAGAACTTACCCCCACAGACCATAACCGAAAACTAAAGCTAAAGTAATCTGACTATTAACGCGATCGTTTAGACGATGAGGGATCTTCCCGGTGACTAAGGTTGGTGCAGCGGCCCACGTCCCACGGTGATGCGAGCTGACTATATTGGTGGCAGGAACCCTCTGGCATCTGCAGCATGAGCAAATACTCTGGCGCGAGCAAATAAGGCTACTCCACGTCCCACGGTGAAGTAAGCTGGCGCTGGTTGCAAATGATGAGTCACGCACGTGTATGGTGAATTGATACACCAGGAGATTTCCTGGCGGAGATCGGGTAGAACATTATATTGGCCGGAAATCATACTAGCCCACGGTGTTTCTGGGACTAAAGGCAGGGGCGTTTACTGTCCAGATTGAACTTTCCTATTCCTAAACGAAATACAATTCGGCCATGTGTGAACACAACACTTTTTCCGGAGCGCGACTCACGGGGTCGAAACCATAACGGGAACTCAAATAAACTTGTAACGGCACTATAATAACCGCCAGAACGTTACGGGAACTTCTCGAATCTATGATTTGGCACCGATGCACTTCATATTCCCCGATTATCTCCAATGCCCGACTCGACCTCTCCGGCGGGCGGAAACCCGCCGGGGGAAGTGCCACCATCCCATTTCCGCTCCTCTCTGGTGTTGCCAGGATGAAAAACAATAGACAATCCTATCGTGCCGCCTCATAGACTCCAGTTCTTAACTTAAAACGACAATTAACCTATGTTATATACATAACATAATACAATTCAAAAGGACACTCGACCGCCATCTGTGGTCCGTCCCCAGTTCAACAGGCACAATATATTTTAATGTCCCTGAAAATACATGTAGGCCGCCAAACAACCATTTTGATGATTTTTTTTTTTTTTTTTGTGGAGACGGTTTACAATAGGCCACTTGCATCATATTTTTTTAAAAAAATTCCGTTTTAGTCAAATATTCTAAGACATTCCGTATTTTTTTTTTTTAATCATATTTTTGAAACCCTGGTGATTTTTTTAAAAATCTCAATCCGAAAAATCAGACCATTTTTTATAAACCGGAAAGACGGGACATAATTTTATGGGTGCAAAAAAACGATTAATTACATAGCCGAAAGTCATTTAAAAAAATAACCTTTTCCACACGTTCTCTTCGTAACATCTGTAAAAACACCGCCATCTTTATCAAAAAATCAAACCAAAGGATAAGTTCGCATAGAACAAACAATAAATCTAGTGAACACTAAACGCAAATTAAAAAATTCCCCAGAAATCAAAGTTTTGCCATATAAAAAAAAATTAATCAGTGTGGAATTTTACATAATTGAACATAATTGGAGACGGGACATTTTCATGTAGTGACGTCACAAGCTCAAATAATGGATTTATTTATTTAAAAATAAAAAAACTACACATTTCTAAAAATTTTTACTAACATTTTCGTAATCTTAGTAAAAAAATCTATCCACACGATTTTTTCCAAGTCGTTATGAAATCCATGCAAGTGGTCTATTAGTTCCCATGGGTACTTAGGCCATAGGCCTATTGAACTATCTCCCATTTTACCTCAATCCTTTAACAATAACCCAGTCCCTTTAATGAAGTTCACCAGAGTTGTCATTGGATATGTGGCTAAGTCTTCTGGTTCCACAATGTGTCTCCCCAGGTATTTGAGCCTAGTTCCCACCAGGGCAGGACATTGGCACCACAAGTGAATTGGAGTCTCTTCATCCTCTTTTCATTTTCTACATCTATTGGTGCTTTCCACTCCCAATAACTGAATGTGTCTCCTGAGATGGCAGTGTCCCGTTAGTAGTCCTACCAGTTCCTTCAGCGAGTTTCTGTCCATAACGAGTAGTTTCCTGGTCCATCTGGGTTCTGGTCCGTTTATGTGTACTTTGGATTGCCTCATTCCGGGTGCCCTCTCTCATTCCTTCCAGTGCTGGGATTTGACCCACCTCTCAATATGTAATTTAGTGTGGCAAGCTTCTATTCCTACGGCCGGCTCGGATCCCGCAAGTGGTGCTTTTGCCCCTTTCCTTGCTAGTTCGTCAACCCGCTCGTTGCCCTCAATATCCTTATATCCTGGTACCCATATCAGTGTTATTTTATTGATGGTAGCGAGTTCTGTAAGAACAGTCCTGCATTCCATCACCAGTCTGGAGTCGCATCGGTTACTTTCCAGTGCTATCAGGGCTGCCTGGTACCCGATACGTATATTCTCCTGTGCGCAGGCCAAGATGGCTTTCATCTCAGCCTGAAACACAGTGCAGTGTATTCCTAGAGGTATACTGAGTTCCCTCTTGAATCCTTGTATACATACCCTGGTTCCCGTTACTTCCTCCATCTTGGACCCATCTGTGAACTTGATGATATAAATATTTAAAATTATTATCAAGATCAAAACAAATACATATTATGATGCCTAACCAGGCTCTTAGAGGAATTACTTTTTTCATAGCCCCTGTGAAGAGCTTATGTTATATAAAATACATCTAAAGGGATCCACACACCTTGTTACAAAATCCATGTCTGTGTCAATAGCAAGCGCGGCAGTGGTGCCAACAGCACGGCGGGCAGCTCCTCTGACACGGCGGTTTCAGTGGCGACCAACGGCAGCGCCAAGCGGCGCTACGAGAGCGACCACTCCTTCCAGCTGCGCGCACCCTCGCCCACTGAGAGTGACAGCGACACCCCGCTGGGCAACATAAGGTAAACCCCATTACACCTCATTTATATTCTGTTTTTATTGAATGTTTTAAATTAATTAGTTATTTATTTAAATAACTAATGTTAATTAATTTTATTAATCAATTAATTTTAATTGATCAATTAATTTTAATTGATCCAATTAATTGAAATTTATTTTTTTATTATTTTTATTATTCAACTCTCTTTTAAATTAATTAGTTAATTGTTTTTCTACCGATATCTCAATGGCAATAACTTAATCAATTAATTTTGATTAATTTAAATTTAAAAAATTATTAGAATAACTCTCTTTTATAATAACTTTTGAAAGTTATTCCCATCATTGTAATATATCACTGAAGAAAAAGATACATTAACAACAAATCTAAACGTAATATGAAAAAGAACAAGACACAGAACAATAAAGAGGTAACGGTCTCAACTGGGACTCGAACCCAGGATCTCTTGTCTTACCGGGATGAATACCTTAACCACCCTGCAACGTAAGCAGATATACATACACGTTAATATAACAATAGCAGTCAAGTACAATAAGCGTGTTTTCACATCAACGCTTATGTTTCCACAGAAATCGTTATAACTCCGTTATTGTTCTAGTGACATCCCTAAAACAAAAAGTAGGTCGATAATAAATCAAGCTGCACGTCCCTATTCAAGTTGTACATAGAAATATATAAAAAGACCTATTCTGTCAGATACACTTTTGATACATATTTTTCCCGCCAAATTGCCTATGGGCCGCTAGACATTATTAATTTTTATTAAATATTCTGTATGAAATGATAAAAAAGTGAAGTGACTAAATTGTTTATTACATATACATTTATACAATAGAAAAAGTATTTTTTTTTACACAATCCGTGATTTTAGTACCGTTTTCACATAAAAACATAACGGGAGTCACTTTTACATTTTTTTTATGTTTGCATTCTAAATTTTAATATTTACAAATGTTAATATTTATTTGTAATATAACAATTTGAAAGCTTATTTCATAACCTTTCCAAAACAGTTTTTAGTATTCGGCTAATTTCAGAAATGTTTCCTTTATAGAGCTTTAATTGTGAAGCGAAATAAATACAAAGTTTTCGTAAATCTGACATTTCGTTTAAGACGTAAAAAGTACATATTCGCGATAGATCGGAATGGTTAAGGCCAATCAACCAGCAGCTGAGAATTCAAATTTCGTCAAAAGATGGTACCCTTGCTTTGGTCTTTTCGTCACAAAACACTTTCCCGGATAATAATATGTATTTGTCTAATTTATATAGCGCCGTTTTTGTGAAAAATCACCTCAAGGGCACTGTACAAATAAGTAAATAAAAGAATTAATATAACTGGCTTACAACTAAGATTTACAATTATAACTATAGTGAAATTTTGCGTCCCCAGATTTGACGTTTTCCCGCCAATTATGTGTAATTATGTTGGTCCCGATATATTTTAGAACATTTATTACTTGCTTTTTACCTTTTTTTCCCGCAATTTTCATCGAAAATATTAAAAATATGTGAGTTACAGTTTGGCAAGAAAGTGTTAAAAAAAAATGATGGCGCTGCGATCGTTTTTTAGGTTTTAAATGGCGACTCCAAGATGGCTCATAAGACAATGAATTTATGTTATTAAAAACACTTCGGCCAAAATGCATATTTCATAGCGTATTTGTACTTTCAAAAATTTTGCACAAAAAACTGGAATTTAATAGAAGTGAAATAAAACAAAACAAGTTTTAAGTGGGCGTCTATTTCGATATAAAAACGTAGGTACTTAAAATTTTCAGTCTATTAACCTCGCTCTCGCCGATAGGCCATATGTGGCCGCGGTAGGAATAAATCGCATAAAAAAAAAAAAACTTTTTTGGATGCGATTTTGACCCTTATGCATAAAGAAATTGTATGAAGAACAAGGTCTGAATGGTTTGGGCCATTCTCGTTCTTGACGTAACAAAAAGCCGCATAGCGCCTAGCCTCTCGGAATAAATTACAAAAATTATCTTTGGTTGACTTGGCGACCTCGGCGTCACTTCAACTGTCATTTTGGGTGTGTAAACTTTCAAAATGTAAATATTTTACATTTTCAAAGAAGTATTAATGTCATAACTTCTTCGAAAACACCCTTGGATTGTTTTTTTTCACGTAGGGTGTCTATTCAGGTTTGTGTAGAAATAAAAAAATCAGTTCATTTTCGTATAAATATATTTTTTTACGATTTGTTTCCGGAGTGGGAAAAAGCTAATTTTGCACGGTTTTTTCCAAATACGCCCGGCTTTAGCCAGGTTAATTCAACACCCGACATTACCTATTGTCTTCGTCCTCATGTGATTCTTCTTCTTCCGTATCGTCGTCTTCATCCAAACTTATTATCAGTTCATCGATATCAACATATATAGTACTGCCTCGTGCATAATATTCTGCCTCAATTT
This sequence comes from Limnephilus lunatus, assembly GCA_917563855.2. Classification (NCBI taxonomy): domain Eukaryota; kingdom Metazoa; phylum Arthropoda; class Insecta; order Trichoptera; family Limnephilidae; genus Limnephilus; species Limnephilus lunatus. Next base: position 22,055,737 of record OU830595.1, on the reverse strand, counting down.
TCATCATGTGTTTTCAACAATTTTTTCAATCATCAGTACTTTTATGCTATTACATAGTATTATTATTATGTTGTTTTCCCGGTGTTTCAAATTTTCCATCTGCCTTTTCCCCTTCCTTGACGATTCATCTTACCGTTGATTCAGATTTACCTGTGTGTGGAAAACATCAATTAAATTATTATTCTATAAATGGGAGTTTAAAAAAACATACTAGATAATATTAATTTAGAATGAAAAAAAGAGAAAATTCATAAAAAAGTAACTTTTCTGTGAGTTTAAAGAAGTTGCATATTATAATTTTTTTTGTTAATTGAGTTATTCCCTTTTTCTTGTGGCCTTGAATGAACTGTCAAATTCGGATTTTTAAGCATAACCTCAAATCAGGTTGTAATGGTTATAATCGCTCGAAAATTGGCATAAATCTTGTAATACTAATGAAATTCATTAAAAAACTATACTACGTACCAGTAATTTCTGTAGTTCGTTTGTAAACATCCTCTAAATTACACAGGAGCTTCTTCGCGTGATAATCGGCTAGGCAGCGTTGAAAAACGCAGTATATAACTTCTCTTGCACCACTACGTATTGGTTTGTTCATTTTTATTCAATTCAAACAACGCACAGGCAAACAATGAAAAAATAATTACTAAACGAGTGATCTTCAGTGTGTTTTACACGATTTAAGTCAGTAAAGCCAATAGCCATACTAAATTATTAAATAAAAGTAAAGCCAATAGCCATACTAAATAGCCATACTAAGTCATTGACATAGAGAGTATTTCGGTGTTACCATAGTAATGAAAAAATTTAGTTCCAAATGAATAAATTTCTACACTTTCTTGCCAAACTATACGCCCGCTTGACACGGCCGTGCCGTGATTGGTCGGCAAACTGCGCGCAACGTGGTGATTGGCCGACATCTTTCCATTTTAGCCGGCCGTGATTGGTGTACGGCACGCAACGCGGTGATTGGCCGACATCTTTCAATTTTAGCCATAAAATGCTACAGCATCTGTCGGTTTGTTTATTTACACAATACGCATCTGTCACTCGGTTTTCAACTCAATTTGTGACGCTTCTTTCTGACATTATTCATGTTCATCGTTTACACACAGTTTTTACGTTTCTTGTTTTGTTTTCGGTTTATTACATTCTTAACCTTTCAGAGGTCGCCCTCTTAAAAGTAACGCCAGTGGTCACGTGGATTACATGGGTAGGCCATTTTTAAACTTAAAAAAATAAGCGAAATCATTTAGAATTATTGTGTATTTATGTTTTAATCTTATAATCTAAGCATTGTTTATTAGAAATAAGCAACATATATTAAACATAACTTCTATGTTTATCACAATTAACCAAAACATAAAAGACCTCTTTTTTTAAACCGAAAATTACATCTTTCAATTTTATTGATATAACAAAAAAAGTAAAATAAAAAAAAAATAACATATACTAATTTAATTGATGATTTCGGAGCAGGATAAGCATAAAATTATAGAATGAATGAGGAAAAAGATTTTTTTGCGTTTTGCATACACTTTTCGTATATGCAAAATGTGTTACGTAATTGGTCGCGCGGATTACAGGTGTAGACCATAGACTTTGCGGAGCTCCTGTAACACAACTAATGCGTGCCCGACACCAGCGCTGAGCTGAACGCGTCCGTGTGTTATCCAACTTAAAGTACACGGAAGATAAAATGATTCGCGCCACCCATTTTTGAGGAATGTGTAAATTTTGTATGAGTGGATTACGTCAGTAATCCATGCGACCACTCCAGGGTTAGGTAATGTCTCGACAAAAAAAAAACTTTGTCAGTTTGGTGCGAGAAAAGGAACATTATCGAAAAAGTTGATAAATAATTTGGTTAGTTAAATTGAATCGGTTTATAATGGAATGTCGTATTTTTACGAATTTATTTCGAATATATGAATTTAAACGACCGGCTGTTGCGGAAATCGGCTGCGAAAATTCGATTTATCATGTTTTTACAAATCAGCCACGAAATTTGATTTACGCTGATATTTCGCGGTATTTTTACAAATTTATTTCAAATTGGTATCTGAATTTAGAGATTCGGCCGTGAAATTTCGATTTAAGCGGAAATATATCATATTTTTACGAATTTACTTTGAATATCTATACCCCCTAGTATTGAAGAAAAGAAACATTTTATTTTTTATTGAAAAATCACTTAGATTAGTTTGTTGTTTGACTAATTGACCTTGAGGGAAAGACCCCCACTGCTAGTAAGTTATTGTTTAGTCACATCATTTGTTTGTCTGTTTGCAGGCGAGTGGAGACGTCGAGGTCTGGCAACGACGCTCCTTCCACCTCTTCGCAGCGGCACAGTGGACGGTTCAACATGCATTCCGATGAATCTAGGGTAAGTCGATCATCCCTCCTCTTTTCCACATTTCTAATTTTTTTTTTTTTTATTTACTTCACACAGGAGGCCCCGAGGGAAATTATTTTCCTTTTTAGGAAAGAAAGGAGAGGAAGTTCTGTGGACCTTACAATATTCGGGCATCATTTATCCGTAGCTAAAAATATTTCTGTCTTGCAATAAATCCAAATAAATGGATTATTTTAGAATGTATCCGAAAATTAAAATCTGTTTTCGAAAATTGATAAAATATGCTTTTAAATTTTATAAATCAAAATATAGATATTATTCTTGAAATATAAAATTTTGCTTGCAAATATAAAAAAGTTTAAATTATAATTTACAGTTTTTCTAACTAAAATTACTGACAACGACATAAAATAAAAACACATGCTCATTTTATTAGACAAATGTATTACAAACGTTATCATTGCCTCACTTTTTTGTAGCTTCATGTAAAAATAATTAATAAAAAATTCCCAAAGTTTCATAAATTTATTTCAAATTGCGATTCGAAACTTTGGTTTCACAAAGGTCTTTTGCGGTTAACTTTTATATCTTTAATATATAAAACGAAATCGGGTTAGTTACACCATTAACTCAAGAACGGCTGGACCGATTTTTATGATTTTTGATTTGTTGAATTTGTCTCTGCCCCGAATAGCAGAATAGCTATTAAAACATCGGAAAATTTCACAAAAAAAATTTATGAAGAAAATTCTTTTCCTCATACATTTTGTATGGAACGAATTCTCATCTTTTGAAAGAGCTGCGGGAATATAATATTGAATAGTGAGTGAATTCCAAAAATTCAAAAACATCAAATGTCAATGCGGTGATTGTTTTGCTTTTGTTCAATATATAATGCTGCCCCTCTTTCTTACACACTAAATGTCAACAGTCGAAAATGAGACAAACAGTGAACGTATGTCTGCACCTCTCCAAAGGAAAACCACAATAATTATAATAAATCATATGTATAAAGAAAATGAAATTCAATTCCCGTAAGTAAGTGGGAAAGTAAGAAAATCACACAGTTTAAATCCGTACACAACTCCATCTCTGATACTGACAAAAACAAAACACGGACAGTTGCGCATCGATAATTGCTTCATTGTGTAATTTTTAAAAGTTGACAAAAAGTTGGGGAAGGGGGAAAATAGTTGGGGGAAAATACTTTTAATAAAAAAACTGAATTTAATTCAGCTAATAAGTTAACACAACAGTTATTGATTGTGAGGCGGTACGAAGTTCGTCGGGTCAGCTAGTTTGAATATAAATTAAGGGGGTATTGTAGTCTAGAAGCATGAATTGTAGGTACTTTTTCAGGTGCAATAAAAAAAAAAACAAATAATATGTTTAGTAGCCTTTATTTTACCAAATATTTATGAAACATTAATAAATACATAAAAAAAAAAAATCAAAGAAAAAATTCAAAATTCAAAATGTTACAGGGTGTTGAAGTGGGGGATCTCAAAAAATTTGTGTGCCCTGGCTGACACGATTAGTAATCTGAAACTAAATTAATTCTTAATCCAAACAAATGCTTCTATAAGGAAAAGTCGACAAATTTTTGGCGGCTGTCTGAAATAAAATACATCTTTTTACCAGTTTTTTTTTTTACTTTTCCAAATTTTTTTAAAATAGTAAAAATTGAAATTTTATTATAGTTTAGTAAGCGCAATAGAGTAATATATAGAGAAGGCTCACACCAAATTTCAAGTAAATTGATTCAGTAGAACTTGTATGTCATGTCAACCGTCTCGAAAAAAGTAGTTTCGAGAAAAATGCCTTTCAAGTTTTGCTCTATTTAGAATCTAGTTAGATTCCATCTAAAGCGGACGAACTAAACTGGCTAAAACTTTTAATATAATTCGAATTTTGAAAAATCCCTTTAAAGAGATATTCTTGAATAATACTAATAATAATAATAATAATACCTAATCAATCGAAAAATGAAGTTTTTTTTTTCTAGCTTATACTTTTTACTTTTTCATATACCTATAGAATAATGGTGTTTTCTCTTTTTAACACTGTTTAAGCCGCTGCTACCCGAATTTCTACTGATTTCTTACATATCTCCCTTAAACATTTGAAATTTTTAAGCTCTTAAAAAAATATGTGTTACTAGCTTTTACCCGCGGCTTCGCTCGCATGGTAGTAGTGGGAAATTATTGGCATAATTGTTATTATTCTTGCTTTTTCGTCTAATAGAAAATAATTATTGTTTAATAGAAAATTTCAAAATTTGAGAATGACATTTCCCAAATAAAATTTCTATTTTAGAAAATATTTAAATTATAGAAATTTATTGTAAGTACCTACTCCCCTAATTTATTCTGATGATTTCGCCTCAAGTAGGAATTAGTATTTTATTCATATTTGAATCCAGAGTAACCTAAAAAAATAACAAAATGACAGCCCACGTCAAATAATTACATAGCAATGCTATGCTTTTCTACTCTTTTTAGGGTGAATTAAAAAAAAAGGTAACAATTTGTTTGACGTTTGCAATAACTCGATTTTGTTAGGGACAGAAAACGTATGATAAATAATTTCATAACACCACAGCTTATTCATAACGCCAGAGCTTACAAATATATATATATAGCCTATATTACTCGCAAATAATGTAGCTTTCGATTAGTGAAAGAATTTTTAAATTCCATTCGGTATTTATTGCGTGAAAGAGTAACAAACATCCATACATACATCCATCCATACAAACATTCGCATTTATAATATTAGTAAGATTTTTGAAGATAATATCTAGATGCTTTCCACGCCGAAACGCAAATTATATAAAATTCCCTCCATAGAAAAAAATCGCAAAGTATGCTCCAAAAATTATTATAAACACGTTTGTTTCAGTTATTTTACAAGTTGTGAAAAAATTCACAATGTTTCTTTAAATGAACTTAAACGCCTTCCACGAGATTTTTGCTCTACTTTAAATGAGTTGTGTTTTATTAAACATTTTCACAATTTTCACATCGATTTTCGTATCGATCGAGCGAACGCGCTCCTCTAACATTCGTTATCACATACCTCTCCATCTTCTTCTTTTTAAGTGCGGATGCGGTGCCTTAAATCATTTTTCTTACTATGATAGTAAGGGATACATAATGATTTCTATCAGACCTGTATGATTTATTCCGAAAACCGAACAAATCGGTTAAATAAGTCAGTAATTTTGCATAAGATTATATATTTGCTAAGACTCTGGAAATATTATTCTGTTCATTAGTCAGAAGTCCACTGGAGTATGCTTCCACCATATGGAATGCTCAATATAAAGTATACATAGATTTAATAGAGAGTATACAGAATAAATTTTCGAAACATTTACTCAAGAAATACAACAAAACTTCAAGTAATTTGTTATCTTTACAAAAAAGACGTACATTGTCAGATCTGATGTTTCCACATAACCTGCTTAATAATAAAATAGATAGTCCCGAATTGCTATCTGTCATTGGTTTTAATGTTCCAATGAGGCGTACCAGGCACACTTCACTTTTTCACATAGGATCCAATAATACTAATGCAGCAAAAAACTCACCAATCTCTCACGCAATCACATCTTATTCACACTATGAAAAATTATTACACTTAGACATTTTTCACAACTCCTTGCAAACATACAAAACTAATTTACTAAATTTGTTGGTGTGATATAATTAATTTTAAAACTTCTTATTTACACTTATATTTTAATTACACTAATTACTATTTGTGAGCATGTAATTCTTGTTCTAAAAGTATATCTCTTTATCTTCATATACAATCTTCCTTTATATTATTCTTCTCATTCATTCATTATTTAAATTTTAAGAACTGTTCAAATCCCAGGCAAATAATTATCCCTGATATTTTACGGACTTACGTAATAGGTACTATATCATGTAATAACTTCATTTAATATTCCTTATAACTTGTAAACTTATGTACTGTGTAAATCCTAATAAACAATAACAAGTGACATTAAAAAATTATGTGTTTATTACTAATTAAAATTTATTAAAACTTATCGAAACTTATCTGATACCATGAAGGCTGCGTTAAATGTTGACAACTGACCATAAATGACGTATTTGGTCAATATCGTCCATGCTAGATGTCCTGGTAACCCCTGCTGAGTTGTTGAGTATTGTTTGGTTTGCAGGCGGGCCCGTCGGGGTCGAGCGGGCGCCCCGCGCGCGACAACTCCAAGAGGCCACGCTACAACGAGGACAGCGAGGAGGACTCCATCGCCGCCATCAGCAAGCGTCTGCGTGCCCACCAACGGCCCCGAGCAAACCCAATCACCGTACAGGTAAACATGCCCATACATCCATTTCATTCCCGCTGCCCCGGGAACCATTTATTGGATAACCAAAACCCCTGCCGAAGGTCACCCCAAGTGGTTCGCTACTTTTGGTGACTTAGCAATTATACCCGAGTTGAGACTTAGCAAGGTGGCCCATGAGTCTGCCCACCTGTCGTGCGGTGGGCAAATCGGTAGAGACTGGTTGAGGGAGGCATACTGACACCCATATCCCTACCCAACCCTCATACCTATTCCCTTCCCAGAGCTTCCTCTCCTTCCTTTCCTTAAGAAAACCTCCACACATGACATAGGCCCTGTGGGAAATTATTTTCCTCTGGTCCTCCTGTGTGGAGCTAATGTAAAAAAAAAACAAAAAATTGTCTGAAAACTACAACTTTTGTGTAATGGGTACCGTCGCTCTGGGAATCATTTATTGGATAACCAACACCTCTGCCATAGGTCACCCCAAGTGATTTGCTACGTTTAGTGATTTAGCAGGGGTGCCCGGGTTCATGGGATTTAACTATAAATAATTGAAAAAAAAAATATATATTTCTCTGATTATAAGTAGCTATCCTGGGTATACTACATGGGATAGAAATTTAAGATTTTTACAAATTTAATGTAAACACATTTTTTAGTAAGATAAACAAAAACATTTTGCAAAAAATAAGTAAGTTATTACGAAAATAATGATGGGCCGCCAGGCATTTTAGCTGGCAGCTTCAAAATAACGGCCTCCGTGGCCGAGGGATAAGGCTCTTGACTCGTAATCCAAAGGTCGCGGGATCTAATCCCAGCATGCGCAAATAAATTTTATTTGATTAATTTGTGTTATTTCACGATTAATTCATTTAAAAATAATATGTAGTATATTTGCGGCAAGTTCCAGAGTGGAAGATACTCTCAGTATCGCCCTGGTGTAAGACCACCATTCAGAATTGAAACGTTGCTTGAAATGGCTTTATCCGTGTTTGGTGGACAGATCTGAATAGCCAGGTACTTCTCCACTACCTTCAGCCTCACAAGATACCCCAATTGGGGATGCCATAGTCTCTCACTGGCTTCAAACGGGAGCACCTGGGACCTGGGACTCTTGTGAGGTATTCACTTAAAAAAAATTAGAAACATTCCTTTTTTGGACGTGAGGTTAGCTATCCATAGAACTACATAATAGTGTATATACAGTACTGTGCAAATTAATGTGAACACGTGATAATTAGCACAATAATCTTGTTTTTCGCAGTTGTATGCAGTATATTGTAATAGCGGCCGTTCTTGTTCAATCATTCAATGACTTACGAGACACACCAAACTACAGATGCGTTAAATTTTGTAATTTTTTAGAATTACGTTTTTTTGCAGAGGTAAACTTAACTAAAGCTTTTTTGTTTCTAATTTCTAAAAACGCACTAAGATTGTTAATATTTCAAAGACAAAAAAAATACATACCTTGAATAGCCAGGTAACTCTCCGGATCTTAATCCAATTGAAAATCGGTGGGCTACAGTTAAAGCAAGATAAGCATAACAAAAACCAAGCTGATTGAGACAGTCATTCAGATATGGTTTAGAGACTTTTATCGGAGTCTCAAAGTTCTTTCAGTGAGAGCAATTCTGTGGTACAAAATTATATTTCAGCACATAAATAATCCTTTATATATTAATTATTATTTTTAATTGATAAACTAACGTTTAAACAAGATTTTTATGCATAGCACAAAGGGTAGATAACAAATATTATAATCAATAATTATCAGCCTGAAACACTCATCTACATTGAAAAAATCTTCCGAGAAAAGATACTGGCCGCCAACTGGCGGCCAGTATCTTTTCTCGGAAGATTTTTTCAATGTAGATGAGTGTTTCAGGCTGATAATTATTGATTATAATATTTGTTATCTACCCTTTATATATTAACAGGTTGGAACACAACCATAAAACTCGTTTTAACTTTAATGAAGGGCTAATTGTACCTAAGCATACAAATAAATATGGACAAAGAACGTTAAATTACATGATTCCCATTTGTTTAAATATTTTACCTGCTGAAATTAAAAACTGTGCCCAAAACAAACAATTGATGAATTTACTGAAGACTTGGCTTACGGAAAGAATTAATTTGTATTAGTTTACAATGACATATTATTCTAAAGACTTTAAAAATGTAATTTATGTTTTGAAAAATTTATTTTTATCTATATTTCTGTAAAAAATTAAATTTTATTTTATATAATTGTAAAAATGTAACTATTAAATCACTATAATAAGATCTTTAAGGTAAAGAACCCGTTAGACAAACTGCTAAAAAGTAGTTTATCGGGACTTTTTGTCTTGTATTTTTAAAGTGTATAAAATAAATACATTAAAAAAAAAGACACGCAAATATCAGAAAATTGTAAAAAAACTTGCTGATTATATGCCAAACCGTGTACAAGAAGTTAAAAAGGTTAAGGGAGGACACACTTGGTATTAAAAATTTTTTTTTAATTGTTTCTCTATTTTTTTTCCTCAATAAAGAATATTTATTATTTTTTCCAATTGATCACTTGTGTTCACATTAATTCGCACAGTACTGTACTTTGTTTGTACCATCAAAACGTAATATTTTGTTACTGTTGCAGTCCCGGCTGTCCACTCCGTCGGCATCGGCACGCCCCCCGGCCCAGGCTCCGCAGCCCTGGTGGGGCGACGACCCCGGCTCGGACGAGCGCCCCCTCGCCCCGCCCGCCCCCCCGGACTGGGCCCCGCTCAGCGTCAGCAGCAGAGGCAGGGTGCGTCGCCTCACTCCCAAGGCCCGCGGCCTGCTGGGGGACTGACACCCTCTCCTGATTGCTGCCACTTGCTCTCCCGCACTCCACTCATCAACATTATATCAAGGCGACACAAAACCCTGAAATAAAGACTTGAGTGAAAATAAGGCGTGCACAAAAATATGCAAAGCACGGCTGAAAAATTGAATTTAAGGTGATGCTCTACTAAGCAATGCAAAATCACATAATTTTGTGATTTTGCATTGCACTGAAAATTAGATGTTTTAATTAACCACTCAGTAACGTAAGCAGATATACATGTTAATAGTACACGTAAACGCGTGTGTTTCCACAGAAATCGTTATAACTCCGTTATTGTTCTAGTGACATCCCTAAAACAAAAAGTAAAAGGTCGATAATAAATCTAGCTGCACATCCCTATTCACGTTGTCCATAGAAATATATAAAAAGTCTTATTCTGTCAGATACACGGCTGATACATATTTTACCTAATAATTTTTTTTAGTTAATTTTTATTAAATATTCTTGTATGAAATGTTAAAACAGTGAGGTGACCAAATTGTTTATTATAAATTTATACAATAGATTTTGTATTGTTTTTTTACAAAATCCGATATTTTAGTACAGTTTTCACATAAAAACATCACATGAGTCATTTTTACACTTTTTTTTGATGTTCGCATCCTAAATTTTACATTTACAAATGTTAATACATATTTATTTGTAATATAACAATTTGAAAGCTTATTTCGTAACCTTTCAAAAACAGTTTTTAATATTCGGCTACGTTCATAAATGTTTCATTTATAGAGCTTTAATTGTGAAGCGGAAATAACACAAAGTTTTCGTAAATCTGACATTTCATTTAAGACGTGCATATTTGCGATAGATCGGAGTGGTTATATACTGCTAGGAGAACACATATTTTCCTTTGAAATAATGAGTTTTTTTTTTTTTAGTCTTTTTTAAGCCCAGAAAAACAGGCATATAAAAACTGCTTAAACCCTTCAGAAATTTGGCGTATTTTTCAGAAGGTGAAAATATTTCCGCTTTGCAATAAAATCCATATAAATGGAATATTTCTGAACATATCTAAAAATTAAAAACTGTTTTTGAAATGTTAAAATTAAAATTTAAAATTTTATAAATCAAAATAAATATTTAATTTTTGAAGTATAAAAATTTTGCATAAAACATAAAAAAGTTTTAAAATGGTTCACCTTACGTTTTTTCTAATTAAAATTTCCCAAAAAATTCCCAAGGTTTCATAAATTTATTTCAAAACGCGATTTGAAACTTTGGTTTCATAAAGGTGTACATTTTACTTATTTTGTGATCAGTTTTTGTATTGAATATAAAGCGTGATTTTTTCTCTTTCTAACACCGTTTGTTTCATATTTCTCACTGTGATAATAAGGGAGATACAACGATTTCTATGAGACCTATATGAGTTGTTCCGAAAACAAACCAATAGACTTTGAGGGTTAAAGTTCAACTTAATTAATACAATAAAGTACTTACAAAACCCTTTTCGGTTATGGTTTTATTGTATAATGTGGAAAATTAAATTTTTTAGAAAGGGGCCGTCCATAAAAAATGTCACACGAATTTCATGATTTTTTCACCCCCCCCCCATCGCTGTCACATTTGTGAAACCCCCTCCCCCCTAGTGTGACGTCACATATTTTGCAATTTTACATCTAAAAATAATCAAAACAGGAGGAATTAAACTTAACTAAAGGTGTGACGTAATTTATGGATGGCCCCAAAGTGATCGTAAAACATTTAAATATTTGTGCCTGAGCTTCGCTAAGTGCAAAACCACGCTTTTTAGCGATGAATAAATCAAAACAGGATATTAAACGGGAATTTAAACCTTATCGTTATCTACATAAGGAGTGTTATTGTTTGCGGTCTGATCTCGAATTTTACACGACGTGGTGCATCACTTTTATGTCAATTTAAAATGCAATTTTTCCGATTCGGTAGTTGAACATAACCTCATATTTGAACCTTTTATATTTTGTTCTAAAATCTATGTTTGGTGTTGCCGTGGTAAAGACAATTTTTAGTTCCTTTTCATTAAAATTGTCGACAAACTGTAAATCCTTACAAATGTGCAGCGTAACTTACGAGCGCCGATTGGCATAAGTTACGCTAAGCAGTGTCGGGGACAAGCTTAAACCAATTCAACAGCTGAACGGTCTCATATTTTGTTGGTGACAATGACCTTGTAAGTTAACTTAGCTTAATATTATTTTACGGTGTGTTTTTTCCGTGTACATTTTATATTTTCTTAGTTTATAGTAAATTTTTAGTTAAATAAATTAAATTATAATGCATTAGTACAAAACATATTTCGAAGAAAATGTAAACCAAATGAATTTTTTTTTTGCATAAAACACTTATTTATTTTATTTATTTGTAAATTTAAATGTAACCCAAAAATTATTATTTTTGAACGGCAGCAGCTGCTCTGTCAACTGAGCTACAAAGGCTTGTTTTTATTTTATAATTTATTTATTAATATTGCATACATAGAACGGGATGTTTCAACCTCTGTCATATTTGGTTAGCGATCATCGTAACAATTTGATCGAAAGCTGAAATGAACTGAGAATCGAAGTTTAACAAGGACCGTTCAAATGTCATAAGTTGTAATAGAAATGTTACCAGTTTTATTACACTAATTTTCTGTTTAATGCTACTTGACATCACATCTCACTGTGAAACATCCCGAGGCGGCAGTTCTCTTGATGCTAGAGGCCCATCACTTCTGTGGGCGACCTCAGAGCCTGGACTTAAACATCACTCTGTAGTAATTAGTGTATGTTGGTTGTAACTAGGCAACTTTTGCGCCTTTTCTACACAAGGATAGGCAGAGAGAAAAAAAATGTTATACATGGTGTCCAAAAACTCGTGGTACAAGCGGGAAACTAGTGAATCTACATCAAATTTGGAGTCGATTTTGTTGTATGCATATAATTTTTTGATTTCAGATTTCAATTTTGAGTAAATTGAGTCTGAAGTTGAAAATTTTGAAAAAAAAATTGGTCGCTAGGGGTTAATATAGGCTGGTTTATCTTTTGAAATGCGTCCAAGCATAAAAAACCCGGCTCAAGCCCAATATGCACACTTCGAATAATTTATTTATCATTAGCTGAATCTATTATAAGGTATGAAATTACAGCTTGGGGACTTTCCTCTAAAACAAATGTAAATCATGTTCAATCAGTTCAAAATTCATTACATAAATTATTAGTACAAGTTTATACGAACAAAGGCATAATGTTCCATACATCAGAATCTCAAAATTACCTTAGTAAGATCAATTCTGTGGTATAAAATTATATTTCAGCAAATGAATAGCCCTTAAACATAAATAGGCTGGACCACACTTATAATACTGGTTTTATGTTAAATGAAGGACTAATCGTACCTAAGCATTTAAACAAATATGAACAAAGAATGCTTCACTACATAATATAATAATAATAATAATATTTGGGCGATTTATATAGCACCGTTTTTGTGAAAAATCACTTCAAGGGCGCTGTACAAACTTACCATACATGCCTAAAATCTAGAAAAACTACAAGCTAGACAAACAATTAAAAACAACTTATGGCTAAAAATTGCATACGGTTCATTGATCACCGATACGAAAATATATGTACAATGTCTTGACCAATGAACGCGACGCTGCATAAAAATGAATGAATACAGGACCATACTTACCTGGGAGGTCGCTTGAAATTAACGCTGTTTATTGTCTATTTAAAGAAATTTAGATAGAGATCTAATTGCTCAGATATATTATCTGCCGAAATAAAAAATGTACTTAAATAGTTTTTTAATACTCTAACACATTTTCTGAGAAGTTGTTTTTAACCCTTAGTAGCTGAAAAAATGAAAAAAAACAATTGAAATGTTTATATCGTAAAAAAAAAGTGTTTTTGGGTTCTCTGTGATGTAGATTCACCAGTTTCCTGATTATGCTATGAATTTCCGGACACCATGTATATCTCTGTCTCATGCACATTCATGCATTATCTTCTGTTATACCGACTCTTTAGCTGAACCGACTCTTTTAGCATGTAACCCACTTGATCGTGCCATGTCTTCCTCAGGCGTCCACAACTTCGTTTATCATTCGCATTGTATAATGTTCTAGAAACTTGTTTTTCTCTAAACCGTCTAAGTGCTCTTTTGAACAGGTCCATAGATGGTGTTTGAACAGGTCTCCGGAGCACCAAAGACAAGTTAGCCCTTAACCCTTTGTACTCCAACTTCGAGTCTCACTCGACATTGGTTTTGTTCCACCAGCCCCAATGTCAAGTGACACTCGACATGGTGTAATATTACTTTTTGCGGACAATTTTAAAAAAGGCAGAATTTTTTCAATCAAAAGACACTACTATTCTAGAATATATATGTATTATTCTAGAATATCATATATATATACATATTATAGAATGGCACGATACTTTAGTACCTGCTATCTATGTTCGAGGGATGAATGAATTTTTTTAGGGTTGCGCCTCGCCGCGGGTAGAGGCGCAGGTATCGATGTTATGAAAGTACACTAGTAGTTATCGTACCGTTCTGTCATCAAAATAATATCCCCAAGTGTGCATTATCGTGTTTGTTTTTGTGCAAAGACTCGTTGAATGAATTATTTGTGATTTATATTTTCTATAGCTTGGTTGTGTAATAGTGAAGTAACCCTCGATCCCGTCATGTCTAAAAAAAATAAAGCGAAATGTTTCGAAAAAGTCATTTTGTACTACGCCTTTTCAATTATTTTTTAACTGATATCATTTTTATTTACGAAAAATAAAAGCTAAAACTTAAAATAACGCAATTTTGGCACGGAGCTGGTGGAACAAAACCAAAAAAGGGCTTGGAGTGGAAAGGTTTCTAGAGCACGATCTACACAAAAACAAGTATATTTCAAATACAAAAATTTAAAATGTAATTTTATCTAGTTTATAAAAATGGTATTTGTTTCTTCTTTAAAATTAAAAAAAAAAAACAGATGTTTAGCATTTTTTGGTTTTAAGACGACATATTTCAGTCCCGCCAGGTTATTGTGGTTGGAGTTTACGATACTGAATTGTACACCTGCTAGTACGGCGGGGTTTGAGGCCAATGGGTTGAAAAGGTTTCACTGTAATTTCAAAGTCGGAATCGGACTGGGAACTCTACATCACAAACGACCAGCACTCAAGCAGGCACAAGCTGGACTAAGCTGTGTCGCAGCACATGCTGGTCACCAAATTCTGCCTCGTCCGTCATGCGATGATGTTTTTCTGCTCTCCTCTGCGCGGTCTGCGTCTCAGCGTACGTCCACCCTTATTATGAGACATTTATCAAAAGTTGGCGCAAGAGTCGGTTTAGCCATGTTTCCCTAAGAAAGTTGTGCTGTTATCTAGTTTCCTTGATATTGTAGCGGTCGTCTTAACTGTGACCAGAGATGTCAAGTTAGAGTGGCCTCCGTGGTCCAGGGGTAAGGCTCTTAATTAGCAATCCGGGTGTGGCCAACCAATAAATATAATTTGATTTGTATTATATCACAATTTAATCATTTAAAATAATAAAAGTTATTATTGAAGAAGAAGATAACACTAATAATCTAAACAAAAATGTGAAAGAGAACAAGACACAGAAAAATAGAAAAAACGATAACGGATGCAACTGGGTCGCAACCCGTCCCGGTTAGACGAGAGGGTTTGTGTCCCAGTTGCGACCGTTATCTTTTTCTTTTTTTCTGTGTCTTGTTCTCTTTCATTTTTTCTTTTAAATTATTAGTGTTATCTTCTTCAATGATATATTACATTGATAGGAATAACCTTAAAAATTATAAAAAGAGAGTTGTTCTTATAAAAAAAAAATTAATATAGGTTATATTTGCAACTCATTCCATTGTGCAAGATACTCTCAGTATCGCTCTAATGAAAGACTACCATTCAGAATTGAAATGTTGCTTGAAATGGCTTTAGCCGTGTTTGGTGGGCAGATCTGAATAGCCAGGTACTTCCCCATTACCTTCAGCCTCACAACAAACCCCAGTCAGGAATGCCTTAGCCCCACTGGCTCCAGACGAGCGGAATCAGTTCATTCGTCCAGAAGAACGGACGAATGCCCTAATTTCTTTTAAATTTCACCGTTACATAAGAAAAAACATTCCACAAACTGTCACAGCTGACGAGCTTCGTACAAAATGGCAGCATCGCTATTTGACATTCCGCTCGTTAAATAGGAAACCATCTGGTTTGAAAAACAGCACCGCTTTCTCAGGAAATCATAGATTTTGACATCTGTACAAAGGTACCTAAAACAGTGAGGATCAATGTTGCAAGCTAACTAAAATGTTTCCAATTCCAGTAGCGAGTCCTGCCATATTAAATATAATATTCCTCGTAACTGATGCTATTTGGCATAGAAAAATAACAAACAAATTCTTTCTGGATGAATGTATATAAAGTTATAAGATTACATCGTATTTAATTTGTTTTTTAATCGAGTACATTGTTTTATATTTAAAATTGTATACTCTAGTATGTAACATGACTGATGTTTCAATAAATGTATAAAAATATTTGATTAAAAATGTTCTGGTATATTTATTGGTTCTTTTATTTATTTATTTTGTCGAGTTGGGTTCTTCTGATAATTCTTTATGTCTTCAATGTATATATCCTGCTACATTTGTTGCATCCACCCCTTAAAATCTCCATAGCATTGCTGCGTCCACCGACTTACGGCATCCGATATACGGACGCAACAATGTTTTGACTTCAAAATTGGCCAGATTCATGCTTACCCCATGTAGAATCGAATGGCAAAAATTGTCATGGAAGCAAAAAAGCAAAAAATCAGAATGTCTGGAAGCGAATATTGAACGTTTGACGATTTGCCGCCAGGTTTGCTACACGAAGTATATTTTGATCAGTGTATATTTTTATACATAATGACTTCTGCGTCCAAGCAAAGATATATATTTTTTTAAGACATAATGAAGGTCGTGCTGCGTCTACAAATTTGGTCCTTCTGCCATCCACGCTATTATTACGCTATTATTACGCTATTATCACGCTATCATCACGCAGCAATATTATTTTTCAGACATAACGACGGTCGTTCTGCGTCTACACAGTTGGTCCTTCTTGCGTCCATGCAACAATATTATTTTAAAAACATAACGACGGTCGTTCTGCATTCACTCAGTTGGTCCTTCTTGCTTTCATGCAGCAATATTATTTTTAAGACAATGATGGTCTGCGTCTACACATTCATATTACTTTTAGTGCATAACAACGATAGTATTGCGTCCTCGTGGCCATTCACGAGTAGATAGTAAATATTATATTGTTTGAGCTTTTGGTAAAGTAAATCTCTAGATTTGGCAACAGTGGGTTTATTTACAACGAAGCCGCGTGCCACTTACAACTAAGATGCGACCCGCGTGGGTGGACATTCTTATAAGATTTTTTTTACAGCGGATGGTGAAATGATGTCCTGGCCTAAAAATGTCGAACAACACACTACGAGGGCCCAAAGCGGTGCGTTATGAAACGATACATTTTGAGTAAGGGCATCGCCGTAAAAAAACTGTTGCACGCCTGCGCCCAGTAGGTACGTATTGTATACAAATGATTTATTTCGACTTCTAACTATCAAAATACAGTTCGTTGTCAGGTGAAGTGGAGGCATTTTAAACAGCTTTCAAACTTTATGGGGCATACAAGCGGGGTACACCGAAAAAAATATAGGGCTACCAGACAACATACTTCTGACAGCATACATCAAAATATTATCTAAATTACTATTATTACTGGAAGATAGAAAAGCCGATGTCTATAAAGGAAAATCATTGGACGAAATCAACTTTAACATGGAAGAAGAATTAGAAGGAGAAAGTAACTGTTTCTAACATGTAATGAAAACGCATTCGGACGACAATACTATTAATTCAGTATTGAAATGAAAACTTCATTAGAAGAGTTAGCAATATACAGAAGACGTAAAAATTAAATTAGGATGAAAGAAAATAAGACATTCTAGGAAGGAAATAGGTATGAGGGATGGGTACGAATCTGGGAGTCAGTGTGCTCAGGAGTAATGGACGTATGAATCCATCCCTCCAACTGGGGTGCAAGGCGATGGATGTTCGAGGGATTCTGTCTGGAGAGGTCAAAAGACCTCCCTCAACTAGTCTCTCTCGATCCAGCCCGCCGCACAACAGGCATACCGGCCAGACACATTGGCCGCCAAGACCTGAACAAACCGCACCGGTACCCCTTCCAAGTTATCAAACGTAGCGAACTATTTGTGGTGACCTATAGCAGAGGTGTTGATTATCCAATAATGGTTACCGGGGCCGCGGTACCCATACCCGCCTCCTAAAATGGAAGGTGGGTATGGGTACCGCCACCCACCACATATGCTCTTATTTATATAAATAGAAAGATAATGATTTTTGTTAGAATAATTCTCAATTATAATAACTTTTAAAGGTTATTCCTTTTTATTATCCTTATTATTCGTCAGAGGAACTACATAAATATTTGTTTATAACATACAATGTATATGCATTCGGACGCCAAAATAATTTATTTGGTACGGACGTGAAAACTTCATTAAAACAGTTATCAATATACAGAAGACGTAAAAATTATATTAGAGTGAAAGGACGTGAAACCTATATTAAAAGGAACCTACAATATACAAAAAATATACACCCGGACGTGAGTATGTACGTGACGTACATTTTTAAAGGATTAAGGTAAAATGGGAGATAGTACAATGGGCCTATGGCCTAATTACTCACGGGAACTAACTGTAAACCGTCTCCGCAAATTAAAAAAAAAAGAAAAATGTATGTGACGTAAGAAGTGTATGAAAGTATACTAAACATCAAGTCGTGTATTTTTTACAATATTAAAAAAGTAGCGATTAGTATGAGCAGTACATAACGCATTATTCACCAAAAAAATCAGAAAAAAGAACTAGAACTGATGGACGCCTAAAGACGGATTTACGTACGGACGCAATAAGTGTGGTGGGACCTATAAATATATATATATACATTGAAGATATTATATATATTTTTTACATTAACTCCACATAAGAGGCCCTGAGAAAAATAATTTCCTTCAGGGCCTATGTCATCTTTAAAGATGCTGTGTGGAGGGTCTTCTTGAGAGGAAGGAGTGAACATGTGTCTTTAAAAAACCCATTTTGAAGGAGGGAGGAAACAGCCGAGCTTTTCATGTGACTAATATCAACCGTGTATATATATGTTGGGCACGTGTTTGGCGTCTTTCCCGATTATGCACCGGTGCCGAGGGGACCAATGACGCTAGTTCCTCGGATCATCTTCCATTGTAATATCAGTAGAACAAGGACAGCATTCTCACCTGACGCATGTGCTCTAAAGATTGCAATCAGTTTGTTAAGTTAGGAGAATCTATCAAACAGACCGCCCGTTTTTGCACAGAGTCGAGGGTATTTTTCAGGTATTTTGGAGCTTCAGACCAGAGGTGGCTGCCAAATTCAACCGAGAGGCGCACTTGTGATTTGTACAGGGTTAGCAGTTGTGTACTGTTAAAGTATCTGCGGGCCCTGTACAGTATGCCCAGTTTTTGGGAGGCTAACTTTACTCTGGCTTCGATGGAGCCCCCATATCTGAGCTGGTCACATCAGCTGGGTTACACCAAGCATATCAATGGAGGGCCTATTCGGCAGCTTGCTTCTGTTGAAGGAGACTAGATTTTCATTTCGATCCCTTTTAGACGTTATCAGACAAGATTGGGTCTTTGAAACATTAAATTCAACGAGATTAAAATGTCTTAGTGTTCTAAGAAAATTTACCTTTTTTAACACATATTCAAAGTTTGCTGTGAAAGTCAGTTTTGAATCAAGTATTACACCCAGGTATTTGATTTCATTTACTTTTCCAATTTTTTCACCATTAATTGTCAAATTTAACCCCATGTTACGCGTTGTATTGCCTATTTCCATATATTTTGTTTTGTTTACGTTCAGTTACAACTTTTTTAATTTCAGCCATTTTGCTATATTTTGTAAGTCTTTGTTTATTTTGTTAATCGCATCTATCTAATCTTGTAACATATGAATCATGTTATTAAAATAACTTTGCATAAATGTTTACGTGATTTTTCCAGTTTGAACGTGACAACGACATTGTTCTTAAATGAACTTTTAATGTGTTATCTCTTACTCTGAAGGTGTTGGAGATAAAGTCTAATATTTATAAAAGATTATTCACGCGAGCAAAATCAAAACAATTCCACTGTTATTATTTAATACTTTATTCTGTGGGGGTATTTTACAATCTCTGCTGTCTTTTGTAAGTTTCCCGAAATTGATAATACCTATCTAATATCTACATATATAAAAATCTCATGTCATTGTGTTTGTGGTCGCACTCGTCCGAAACGGCTCGATCGATTTTTACAATTTTTTTTATGTATATTTGATAGGCATGAGCTCGTAAAGTATATTTCATACAGCTGAGGGATTAGGGTGTCTCTATCCAGATTTTTTTTTCTATTTTTTTAGATATTTTTTTTTGGCATAAAAAAATACCTATAACCACAATTTTTCACCCTCTCGTTTTTAATCGCGACGCTTCCATTTTTTAATAGCGATTTCAGTATTTAACCGTCGTTCGTATTTCAAAAAGAACGAAATTATTTATGTTGTTGAATGACTGATGGCGCTACGTCCGCCTCATCGAACTTTCATCCACACATTCGCAAGTCATTCACGAGAAGTGTCACGTTATTTTGACGTTTCATTCGACATTGTTAGTATTATAAAGAAAATATTCATTAAAAATATTGAATTAATATTGATTTTCTTCATTTCATTTTCCTACTTTAGGATAAAAAATGTATTACTTTTTTTTCACTTTAAATTTAAATTTTAAGTGATCAAACAACGAATATGTCTGAAAAACATGGATTTGAGAAAATGAATGGTTGGTGTTTTTTTGTTTTTATCGGCGGGCCTCGTCTACAGCGCTCCATTCCTCTTTCTGTCATAGATCCCGTCCCCACACACTTAGAATACAATCGTTATTTTTTAAGAAAAGAGTATTAGGGGTGGGTAGGAATCTGGGGGTTAGTGTATCCAGGAGCGACGGATGTATGAATCCATCCCTCCCACTTCGGTGCAAGGCGATGTTCCGAGGGAGAACGGCTGGAGAAGTCAGAGAGAATGGTTCTCTCAACCATTCTCTCCCATTCCGGCCTGGCATGTTGTATGCGTTTGCCCACCTGGTGGGCAGACGCATCCAACGCCAAGACTAGGACAAACCTCATCCCATGAACCCGGGCACCCCCGCTAAATCACCAAGTGTAGCGAACCATTTGGGGTGACCTACGGCAAAGGTAACAATTATTATAAGCAATAATTATTAGCCTGAAACACTTATCAACATTGAAAAAATCTCCCAAGAAAAGATAAATGCCGCCGACGGGACTTGAACCTGCGTCCTTCTGATATCCGGTCAACTGCTCTACCAACTGAGCAACGTCGGCTTATCTCCCACCCGCCAAATAATTCAATATATACTAGTGTTTCATTCAACAATTACTGCTTATTACATTTTTCACCTGAAAACAACCAACTTTATTTGATAAAACGGTTTCGTTAACTTTACATGTAATGGAGCTAGTGATTTTTTAAACCTTTATAATGAATGTAGAATAATAGTTTTAAGTTAGGTATGATTAAAAAGACACTCCCGGCATCCAAAGGGTTGACATCAGCCAGCGCATCTATTGCAAAACTTACTACCAAACACAACCTAACGTAACTGACTAACCATCACGCTGTTTCCCCGTGGTGATAGACAGAGAGGATAGACCGCCACACAACTTCTAGTCTAGGCACACACTGCTTGCTTCATTCACATTGATGCATTGTCTTATACAAATACTCTTTTGTTAAAACTCTTGATATGACCCGACTCAAGAATTTGAAATAATTGGTCATGCCAGGCCTTTACTTCAATCTACTTTCATCCTTCTTCTGCCAGTTTTATGCTTCACTGCCCTACATCAGTGTTAGTAACAGCATTTCATTGTGGACTGCTAAACCCTTCTTCCAATGTCTTTTCAATCTCTCGTGAACACACTTCCCTAATACCCTCCACTTGCTCCAAGTATTCATTGTGTTCTACAAAACTATATGGCGCACTGTAAACATACTTTAAACGTAAAATACACGTCAGGCGTCAATTTTCCACCCTCATTAAAAAAACCATTCCTCCAAATTTTAATACGCAGACATAACATGCTTATAATGAGTATATATCGACCGGTTTCGCTTACATCAAGCTTCTTCAGGATATAAATAATAATAACTGTTATTATTATTTATATCCTGAAGAAGCTTGATGTAAGCGAAACCGGTCGATATATACCAAAATAAATTTGTGGTTAAATACAAAATGTCTTATTTATTTTTATAATATTATTATATTGTTATTTCGAAGTATGGAATATACTGCATTGCACTACCCCTGAATAAATTCTGGAATAAACTATTATAAAGCTTATCATATTAGAATAAGTTAACAATAATAATATTTAATATATTGTTAACTTTTTCTAATATGATATATTTCACTGATGGGAATAATCTTCAAAAAAGTATAAAAAGAAAGTTTTTCTTATAAAAATTGAATATTATAAAGCTGTTTACAAAATATGTGTTGAAACAGTCCTGCATGGTTACCCTGTGTATGTTATGAAAATTAAAATGGTCATTATTAATTCCTTTGCATTTGGTTTATATTTATTTTACAACGTGTTTATGCACTTATCGTCGTTGTCAGTTATCGCTATTCCCACAATTTGTTAAAAAATTGGCTGAACGCAGTAACTTGTGAATTCTGGACGTATAAATAGCCCAGAACTCTTTGAGCTTAATACTCAAAAAAGAAAAAACGAATATGAATTTATCTTGCGCTAACCTAAAATTACAAAGATGATGAGTCCGACAGAAACTCAATGGCAACAAAAGAACACTGACCTTATTTCTCTGGCTCTGCTGCAGATGGAAGGCCTTCCCATCTAGTCCTCTCACATGGATCAATCGTATATAATTTAGTAAAGCACATAAGTCTGATGTTAAACATACACATCAGGTTCAAAATTCACACTGAACTTAACTTCAAAATTATCATTATCTCAATGTAACATATTGTCACATTGAATCATTTTATCTCCAAAAACCGCAAGCTGGTGACATCTGTGTTGATTTCACTGTGTTGATTTTGGTCAAGCGCGAGGCTTTAGCAGGTTTCCAAACCAACATCACACAAAGGTGGCTGGAAAGTGCCTTCCGCTGTCCAAAGAGCCCGCCATCATCAACACTTTGCAAGGAACGCAATAATTAAAATAATCAATCACAAGGATACAGATTACATTGTTCAACCAAAAATCTTCACACAGCATCCCCAAAGATGACACAGGCCCTGAGGTAAATTGTTTCCCTAAAAGGAAGTATTTAATTCATTTACTTTTTAATTTTTCTTTCTTAACCCTGGCATCGATAAGACAATTGCTACTCACTCATAATTTATTTATTGGAAAAAAAAATGAGCGTTTATTCGCTCCAATTTCATCATTTTTTCTTTATCTTTTGCGTGAACCTAAAGGTCAAATATTGATAAAAACTCTTCAATAAATACGGTAGCCGAGCTCTTTGCAGCGCAGTTTGCTTTCAAACCAGAACAGGTATTTACTGTACTTTTTGTTTAAATTCTGTATTGTGAAAGAAAATCAAAATGCGTTATCTCCTAGAGATTGTGTTCGCCGTGTCTATGTTAACTTGTGTTGTTGGAGAACTTGTGGAAGGTAAGAATTAAAAATATGTATTTTCATACTTTATACAGATAACTATTCCATGTTTAAATAAAACAATTTAATTTGGATGTTTTGTCCGGTGATGGTGACATTACGTTATTGTAACGGAAAATTCAGAAAAACATTATTCTTCTATTATTTCTGCTTTTTTCTTCTTCAAACACAGCAAATTATTTTGTGGCACCATTTTAATTCAAAATGAATAGAATACTTGTTTCAACTGTTTAAAAATCCAACATTTTTACTGTGCAATGCTCAATTCATAAGGGTTTACTTAAAATTAATTACAACAATAGCCATAGACTTAAAGGTGTTAATGGATAGGCGTGAGTCGGAAGGGGGAAGGGGAGGGGAGGGGGGGGGGGGGTAGTAGGGCATAAATCACAAAGACAAAGGGGATGAGTTTGATAATGGGTCATTTAAAAACATTTTTTGATAATGTATAATATTTAAATTAACGCTCTTGCTTATTTCTAAAATTTCTAGTTTCTCTAATTATGCTTCCGTTTTTTTTTAATATTGGTGGTGTAATGGTCAGCATAGTTGACTTACAAGCAATTGATCGGGGTTCTAAATTTTTTTTAAAGATTTTCTTCCCATGATTTATCACTAGTAGCTGCATGTTATATAAACATATAACTGAAAAAAAAGGGATTAGAAATCGGAACTTCAGTGTAGCTTGGACACCATAGGGGGGGTACGTGTCTATCTAGTGAGCTAGAGCGCTAAGATTGAAATATTAATTTTATTTTTTTCGAAAATTCAATTTTTTGTGAGAAAATTTTTCGGTGTTCTCAACTCTGAAAATCTTCATGCAAAAATCGAAATTTAAAAAGAAAATAAAATTCATTTTCAGCAGTTGTATTTTTTAATCTAAACACAACAGCTTACTGAAGTCAAGGACCGCTACTGATGGACACATGTCATGGAAACAGACGAATATTCGCTAAATAAAACCGCAATGTGGTTTGTTCGCAATTATGAGGAATGGCTAGGCAGCTTTTTCATACAAAACTTATATTTGAATTTGAGGTTATAATACCTAACCAAACTAATTAATTATTTTTTTAATCTCAAGTAACAGCAAATATCTAGTGCGAATATGTGCCATTTGTATTTTAAATTATAATTTATATAGGTCATTCAATTTATTCATAATTTGAGCGGCAACATTGGTATTTTTCGTAATTGTAATAATTAAAATAATTATCTTGGCAGAGACGGTTAGATTAAATGAAAGTCGTCAGTCATTGTGATGAGTCAGTCTTTATTGAAGTGAGCTACGTAGCGATGGTCGGTGAGGAGCGGAGTGACAGAGGTGTAAATGGTTTTGCTCGGGGTTGATGCGTGATGCGCGATGAAGGTCGGTGACGCTGAGGCATTGAAGATCACAGGTCTTCAGGAAGCCAGCGTGTTGTTGCTCAACACCGTGGCGGTGGAGAAGGGTCCTGATCCAGGCGGTCGATCGACGTGTCCTTTGAGTCGGAGCACACACGTGAGGCAGGAAGGAACCTTGTGAGGCGGCGGAGATGTAACTCTGCAGCGAAGCATGACGGGCTTCGGTAGCCAGAGATCGGTTGCACTTGGTAGTCGCAGGTCGGGTGACATCTCATGTCGTGGCACGATGGGCCAGACAGCGAGATGGTGGTTGAAGATGGAGGCCTTGAAGGTGTTGATGTTCCTGGTGTCACACTAGATATGCATAAATCACATGAGTGATAAGGAGCCCAGCGGGCTTGTTGCGTGTTACTACACTGTTTGTTATCACCTGCTTTGTAGTTTGTGCGACCGTTGGATGGTATGGACTGACTGACTAGCGTTGAGTTGCAGCGTTTATATAGCCGACCGGTAGAGTAGCTTCCCGAAACGCCAGGTAATGTTGCAAATGCGCGCAAAGCGAAGAAGCCCCTAGAACATTCTGCTGCCGTAATAATGCGAGGCCTTTCGGTGTGTTTCCCGATATTGCGCGGCGTGAATAAATGACCGTAGGTAGGTAGCTAGGTCCTAGTGTTTTTCTGCCTGAGCCAGTGGCGGCATAATGAATTTGGCAAAAGTGGGCGCTACAGAAATTGATGGCGAATAATAATGGTGTCGCCACATATATATAAAATAAAACTATATCAATAAGCGTTTTTTTATAGAAAATTATTTATGTTCCAACGTAAATCGGTTATGAGTAATTTAAATTTACGCACTTCAAAACAGTTTTTTTAAACATTTATTTTTATTTTTAAATATTTTATCCAATCTGTACAGTAAATATGGCGTATTTATTTTTAATAATTATTACCATTACGACATTACCCCACAAATCAAAATACCTCTAAAATCATGAAAAAATGAATTCGTTAAGGGCCTATATTTTATAATTTATAAAAATATTATATATGTATTAGATATTTGCTATACTTTTTGAAAAAAAAATGATTATTCAGTTTTATTGGGTATTTTGGCTTCACAATTTAATTATTGTATGAATTAGGTGGCGCATCCATTTCCCTTAACACCGGATTTACTTGCATATGTTGTGTAGCCATTTTACCGATACCCGTCATTTTGACTGATACTCGTCACTTTGACTGATACCCGTAATTTTGACTGATAACCGTCATCATGACTATTTTCCGTCATTCGACTGATACCCGTCATCTTGACTGATTCCTGTAATTTTTACTGATACCCGTCTTTGTCTGATTCCCGTTAGTTTGCCTGATAACTGTCATTTTGACTATTTCCCGTCATTCGACTGATACCCGTCATCTTGACTGATTCCCGTAATTTTTACTGATACCCGTCTTTGTCTGATTCCCGTTAGTTTGCCTGATAACCGTCATTTTGACTAACTCCCGTCATTCGACTGATACCCGTAATTTTGACTGATACCCGTAATTTGGAAATTCGTGTGACGTAATTTATGGATGGCCCCTAAGAAAAAAATAAGAAAATCACAAAAAATATAAATCCGTTCACAACGCTGTCTCTGATTCTGACAAAAACAAAACACGGACAGTTGCGCATCAATAATTACTTCATTGTGTAATTTTTAACTTAATAAAAAACTGTATTTAATTCAGTTAATAAGTTAACACAACAGTTTTTGATTCTGAGGCGGTACAAAATTCGCCGGATCAGCTAGTTTAGAATGCAAAATGTAATTGATATTTTTGATGTTTTTTGTTTTTCAACTAAAAACATAACAAAATCAGTAGATATGGGCAAGGGGTGGGGGGTGAGGGGGTTGGGCTGTGGGCGGTTACTGGACTGAGTGACTAATGATGTCATGTGGAAAAAATAGAGATTATCAAATAAATAAAAAGAAAATACTTTGTTTTACGTCACTTTATTGATATTTTATAGTCTACCGGTTTCGGTACCTCCGTACCATCCTCAGGACTGTTATAAAAATACTAACAAATACAGAGTAATATACATATATACAAAATTGTTGAGAAAGAAAGAGACAGTAAATTAGAGCGGAACAGTGCGACAGTCGTGCGGGGGAGGGGAGTGTGGGATAATGGGAAACATACTTATAATATATATAAATTGTTAAGAAAGAAAGAGACAGTAAATTAGAGTGGGACAGTGCGTCAGTTATGGGAGGGAAGTGGGGGAGGAGAGTGTGGGATAACGGGAAACATACTTATAATAGGGCTGAATGTTAAATTAAGTTGATTATTGATGATTTCGGCCTTTGAATTAACTGATTTTTTTTATTTCCAATGCCTCTAAATTATTTAATCTTAAGCCTATCCCATTTTTGTGTAGCACTTTAATACCCGTATCCCGGTTAAACGTGTGATCTTTATTAATGAAATGTTCTGCGAATTCTGAAAAACCTGAACTTGTTAGGCATCTTAAATGTTCTTTAATTCTAGTTTCTACATTGCGTGACGTTTGTTCTATGTAGAACGCGCCACAATCATTACAATTAATTTTATAAATGCCCGAGTGGCTTAGAACATCCTCTTTGTCTTTGGCATTAATTAAAAATTTTCCTAGGTTGTTATTTGTATAAAATGCTGGTTTGATTTCAGGTGGGAATTTAATAGTACATGAAGAGAAAAGGTTATTAATATACAAAATTCTTCCCCCCCCCCCCCCCTCCCCAAATCACGTGTATTTTTTTTAGTACAAAGTATAGGACGTTCACCTTTAGAAATCGTGCATTCAATGAAAAATAAATAGTGATGTTTCGTGATTTTTTTCCGACCCCTTTCGAGCCTCACGTGATTAATGGATGACCCCTTACTGGACTATTGTAAACGTATTTATTTATGGAAATAAATCTTAATTTTTTTGCTAGGATTCTATCAATAAGGCCTGTTTCAAATCCATTATAATGAGCTATTAGTTTAATTGTACTAAATTCATTAACATTTGATAAAGGAATAGTGACTATGTAATCGGTGGATCATAGAGTGGAATGCTGAATGTGTATGGGAGATTGGGTGGTTGGACGTATTATGGATTACAGTGTCAGTGAAGGTAGGTTTTCTAAAAATATTAAAATGAATTTTATTATCAATAATCGATAAGGTGAGATCTAGAAAGTTGAGTGTCGAATTTATGCCTACTTCTAGTGTGAATTGATTGTATGTAAGGAGTTGAGGAGTGTTAGGAAGGAATTCAGCTGACGCCAGTTGCTTTCTTGGGGCTGGGCCGTATAAAGCCCTTCTTAGAGCGTATAAGAGCCCATACGATCTATGGGCACACTGAGTTCAGGGGCATATTTTGAATGTCATTATTTTTTAATTATAATTGTAATATACAACCATATACACATTATTATAGATAAGATGTTAGTTTATTAGCGATATTGCGTTGCTAGTATAAAGTCGCGATTATTTCAAACAAACATTTTCACATTATTATTGTTTCATTGTCTTTTACATGAACCCCATCTCCTGTTATATTTGTAACATTCACCACTTGGAGAAAGTACAGAGGAACTTTCTTAGATATGTTCAATACAAATTGATACAACCTGTAATTGATATCTGCTACAATACATTAATTACTAATCTTAAACTACCGCTACTTTCTAAAATGAAACAATTTAAACAGACTCAAGACTGCCCTCAAATGTTAAACTATTGGCCCCAAACGCCGCCAGCCTTGCGGGTGTACAAGGGTATGTCGTAAACTCCATCCACACTAGCCTGGCGAGTGTGAAATATGTCGGCTTTAAACGGACAAACGGACATCCGCGAAACATCCGTTTATTCAATTTTAAATGCCTAACGCACTGTAGATACTTAAGTATTCATTTTGCAGTATTGGCAATAAAACCTTCGTAAAGTTTTTTACCTTATATTTACAAATCAATTTTTGTAAGCAAACTGCCTCATTGAGAATTTGTCAAAATGGCGAGTCTTGAAAATGTTGCAATGAATATCATTCCCCGCTAGTGCTATCTCACCCAACTGCCACTTCTCCTGAAAAATTGACAGAAGATTACTTTAAAAGTTTCAACGGAAAATCATGGGGGGAAAATTATACCAACACAGAATACTTCAGAAACAATACTCTGGAGCGTGTGAACTGTCGTATAATTATTGAGTTCATTATTGTATGTCTGCCTGGCATTAATGTACAACTTTTGGAGAACTGTTTGTCAACATGTTTCTGAACTTTATGAACAAAGAAATGCCGCGCAATTCGACACATGTTTATTATTTCTGGGGCTTAATGTTAGACGTGCCTATATCGGAGGCGTCTACTAATATCTACAGGAATTCCAAAAACTGAACAAATCGGACTAATATCTATGAGAACCAAAGTGAGGACGAATATCTACAGCTCAAACTGCCGACTAATATCTATGAGAACCAAAGGGAGGACGAATATCTACAGCACTGGCAGAGGTTGGATTTGCAATTATGGGTAGCATATTAGAATAACGTAATATTGCATATGCAGTTTGAAAAACTTAATTTATGTACCTATGTATGTAAAAATCCCTAATATCGGACTATTGGACACATTTAGCTGATTATTAAGGATTTGCCCTCTGTAGATATTAGTCCCACCTATGCTCCATAGATATTAGTCACCACTGGGACTGTCATAGATATTAGTCCGACCTTAGCTCTGTAGATATTAGTCCTCACTCTGAAGTTCATAGATATTTGTCCAACATATGAGCTGTAGATATTCGTCCGACATACAGGCTGTAGATATTAGTACCTGGAGTCCCTAAATCTGTTATTAAGGTATGTAGGTGTAGGTAATAAGGCCTATCGGCTAATAAGGCCTAAATAAAAAACATACAATTTAATATGTTCGATGCCGCTCAAGGACTCGCTCATGGGTAGCTAACACTCATAAATGGCGCTTCAAGCTTGTCGCGACGTGTAACTCGCTTGTTTCGACCAGTGCAGAGCGATTAGTATGCGAGGAGCGGTTGTGAGGTACGAATTATAAAAAATCGTCCGACTGAATCGTAAGTAATATTACACTTTTATATAATATAATTTTGTGCTACAGTTTTCCGTTTTTCATACTGCTATCGACTTTTGATGTCTAAGTAATGTATCGTGAACCAATTATTGTACTTCTTTATATAAGATGCCAGCGGTTATTAAGGGCTACCAAATTTGACCGTAAGCCTTAAATACTCTTTTTTTGTAACAATGTTTGCCAGCTTTACAACTTATTTTAACACTTTCTCAAAATGTTATGGATGTTTGTAAGTAATTACAACTGTTAACTAATTGATTTATTGTTATTTTAGTGCCTACATCACGATGCCCTCCAAACGAGCATTGTGGTCTGAAAATGGCTTGGTTTCGGCTGTCCAAGCAATAAGAAGAGGAATGCTGAGCACATATAAAGCTGCTGTGAGGTTTAATATTCCCAGGAAAACCATTAGAAACCATCTCCAGACTGGAAGTTTTTAAAAAAAGTCTTTTTTTTCAAACTTAAATACTGATGGCTGTTGAACAAAAAAATTTGTTGCCATTTACTTAAAGCATGATTAATGCATATACATTATAATTCATCTCAATTACCAAATGTTAGAAGCCTATTTTGATTATCTTTGAGTGTTAAAATCTCAGGTTTTTAAAAGCTTTTAATTTTATGTTTGTTTACGGCGAAAGTGGCAATTTTTTGTTCATATTTTATAGTAATTGATCTGTGTGTTTAATTAATATGTATTACAATTTGTTGATTCGGATTCATAGTTTTTATTTTATTTCAAATCTCCCTTAGGTAGGCCTTATTTCCTGCACCTATTCTACCTTAGGTATCAGAAAGAATTCTAAACTTCCTGTTTGGTTTTGAAATGACAATATGCATAGTTCCTACCGGAATGTCATTTATTCATTCTACCTTCTCCAACGAATGTCACCTTGCTGAAGAAAGCAGGGAACAATAAAAACCAGTGCATTGTGAGGAAGGAACTGATTTAGTTGTTATGTGTTGTATCCAGCTTCTAACTCGTAAGTGCTTGGATTTCCTTTCTTCCGTATAGTCCATAATCGTATCAAATACATTAGAATCACTCAATTTCAAACAAACTCATTTTCGTTTTGCATAATTACAGTCCATTTTGCCTGGAGCATTTAAGACTGTCATTTCAAGCAGCATTTCAGATGCAACACGTCCCTTATTTGAATACTATAGATACCTGTGTCAGGTGCTTTAGATTCAATATTGATGAAATTATGAACTTCATAGAAGTCATGTACAAATTCAAATATTGATTCAGCCTTTTTTACATCAAGAAATCTATAAACAATGTTAATTCCTGGAAGAACATTGTTTATCGATTTCTGGTCACAAAATGTTTCTGTTGTGGTATGTTACAGGTGATGCGTGCACCATAAAGACCACGGGGCAGAGCGGCAGGTGCCAGCACATAACCAGGTGTGCATCAGTCTTAGCTGAGGCCTATAAGGGAATATCTCCTCAGGTGAAGTTGCAACTCACTTACATTAGCCAGTAGCCAGAAACCAGTAGTCAGTAGCCAGTAGCCATATTGCCTGCTTTTAAACCAAGGATACCTTCCTTGTACATTCAGAATACCTGGAAAAAGCCCTCGACTCTGTGTGGAAACGGGCGGTCCGTTTGATAGATTCTCCTATCTTAACAAACGGATCGCAATCTTTAGAGTACAGGTGTCGGGCGGGAATGCTGTCCTTGTTCTACCGGTATTTCAATGGAAGATGGTAAGAGGAACTAGCTTCATTGAATTCTTCGGCACCGGTGCGCAAACACGTGTCCAACATTTGTATAAACAGTTGACATTTGCCACACGAGAACGGATCATTTCCACAACTTGTTTTTGAATTCAACATGCTCGGCTGCGGATCAATTTGCCGACCTCTGTGTTTCCTCCCTCCTACAATATGGGAATTTTCAAGATCCAGGTTCATTTCTTCCACCCTTCACACAGCATCTCCAAAGATGACATTATTTATTATTGAGAGGAATTATTTTTCTCAGGACCTCCTTTGTGGAGTTGATGTCAAAAAAAATCTTAAAATACATATATTTTTTAAAAATTATGATTCTTGTAAATCACAAACTTATAAATAATTAATACATATAAGAAAATACTTATAATATTTACAAAAAAATATAAGAATTACTTACAAATATAGGTAGGTGCGCTGCGCAGAACAGCGGTGAAGATCGCGTCAATGAGGAGAGATTCTTTCAAGAATCAAAAGGATTTCCCTGGAGAGATGAGAGCTCCCTAATCTGTTTATATTCCTTTTCGTATTATTTAAAATTGTTTATTTAGTTAATACCAAAGTGAAGTCATTTACATTAATTATTTTCAGGTTTGCACTATGGTGGGCACCTTGACGATTGTCTGCTGTCCGCTTATCAAGGTAGCTGAAGGTACAGTATTCAATGTAATTAGGAGATGGTAAGTTTCATAGACTCTCCCATGTGACCTTGACCGTAAACCTGATGTATCTGTGTGCTGTGTGCTTCTAGGTGACAGCTGCATCAAGGAGGGATCACTCAGTTCTGGAGCCTGCACGCAACTTTCAGACTGTCGGGTAGCAATGCTTGCTGCCACTAGGGGCATCGTACCACAGGTAAATAACAGAATTACATGATAATATCTTCTCGTCAACAAGTTCTAATACCTACTTTTGTTGCATTCCAAGAAGACACGCCAGGGTTATTTTATTTTTTCCCTTTTCAAAACAGAATTTAGTTAGATTTAATGACATTGATTGTGTTGGTGTCATTTTGAGGGGTAATTATAATGAAGTTTGTTAAATGAAACTGATCCTCTAGTATTCCAAATCGATGGATTTTCATTAAGATTTTGTTATTTTATTAATCATAAGTAATATAATACACCACAAATGTTATTAGATCTACAAATTCGATTTGGCGGGACTTTTCCCATACCTATTGGAAGACAGCAGACTGGAACTAGTTTTGGGGTTATCTCTATGGTAACTTCCTAGTTCAACAGTCAATGAATGTTACTTCGAGTGGTCTTTTTATATAAAATCCATGCATTGACTGATATTAGAAGGTTGACAAAGAAAGTATATTGAGATATATGTATATACCTATATAGTTGCTTCTGTCAAATCTAGTATTAGTAGTACTTAAATATTATATACATGTTAATATTTTTTTAACACCGTTAAAAATCATTCGTCTGTTAAATATTGGACCTCCTTCAGTAATTGTATCCGGAAATGGATGGTTTTTACAAAATTGTCTTCGAAAACCAAAGAATCAATCACCATGAAGTAAAATATTTTGTTGCGATAGATTTGGGAGGCGGGTATTGATACCGCCGCCCCGGGAACCATTTATTGGATATCCAACAGCTCTGCCATAGGTCACCCAAAGTGGTTAGCTACATTTGCTGGCTTTGCCTGGGGTCATGGGGTGAGGTTTGTCAGGATCTCGCTGGCAGATGTGTCTGCCCATCAGCTACATGGCGGGCCAGATCGGGATAGAATGGTTAAGGGAGTCCCTTTGACTTTGCTAGCCGTACTCTCTTAGAACATCGCCTTGCACTGCAGTGGGAGGGATGGATTCATGCGTCTGTCACTCCTGGACACACTGACCTCCAGATTTCTCACTCACCCCTAATATCCTTTTCCTTCACAGAACTTCCTCTCCTTTTCCTAAAAAGACCCTCCACAAAGCAACCCCAAAGATGACATAGGCCCTCAAGGGATTTATTTTCTTCATGGCCTCCTGTATGGAGCTAATGTAAGAAAAATATGTTTTTTTAACATTAGCTCCACACAGGAGGTCCTGAGGAAAATATTTTCTCTCAGGGTCTCTGTCATCTTTAGGGATGCTGTGTGAAGGGTCTTTTTAGGAAAGTAAGGAGAGGAAGTTTTGTGAAGGAAAAATTTAAGAGGGATGGTTAGGAATCTGGCGGTCAGTGTCTCCTGGAGTGAAGTCAAAAGTTTTCCTTCAATCTGTCTCTTTCCGATCTGGCCTATCACCCAACTTGTGGGTAGATGCATCCATCGCCAAGACCCGGACGATCGCCATGAACCCTCACCCCGGGCACCTTTGCTAAGTCACCGGCCATGGCTTGCCACCTGGGACAGAGGTGTTGATTATTTATTTATTTACGGACGAATAGTCCATTACATAACAATATAACAATAACACGAATAAAAAAGAGAGATGACAATGGAAGGAGAATACATATATATGAAGAGCATTGACAAAATACATATAATATAAAAGTAAATATAGAAGATAGAATCCATATATATCTTGAGTAAATGGTTCCCGGGACAGCGGTACTCATACTGATTAATGTCACCAACGAAACTGACCGCAAGCTGAATTTAAAGTTCATAACATATTTTTGTGGAATTCACATCATCGGGAATATATAATGATAAATGAAACCAACAAACAACAGTCACCAAATAGTCATTGATTTTTGAGGAAATAAGCCTTATTAAGCTTTCTCCTCCTATTGCCAACGTTTCAGACAGCTTTCAGCTTTACAGTCTCCATCATCAGCAAAGTTTTGGACATAGCAATAAGGGATTGTCGCCCAGCATGTGTGTCATCACACTGAAGGTCCTGGCTCTGGTCCTGGTCCGGGTCCTGGTCCTGGTCCTGGTCCTTATTGTGGGTCGGACGACTTTTTCCATTATTGCTATTATTTCTCTTTCCGTATGTTTATGTTGTAATTGGACCAGAGTCACTAACTTAACATCAAATAATCAACATGTTGTGTTGATTTCAGAAATGCGATCCGTATTCCTTTGGGACAGAGGGACAGTTAATTTGCTGCACCGAGCCGTGTCCACCTTTGTCCAAGGCACTAGTATCGCAGCAACGAAGCGGATCAAAGGCGGCTGATTGTGAGTACAAAATTCCTTTTTTTTAAATATTTTTTTTTTCAAGAGTCCCAACTGCACCCGCCTGGAGCCAGTGAGACTATGGCATCCCCATTTGGGTATGTTGTGAGGCTGAAGGTATTAGGGAGGGGAAGGAGATAGGGAAGAGGAAGGTGGGGAAGTACCTGACTATTCAGATCTGGTCACCAAACACGGCTAATGCCATTTCAAGCTATGTTTCAATTCTGAATGGTGGTCTTACACCAGGGCGATACTGATAGTATCTTCCACTCTGGATTGTGCCGCAAATATACTATATATTATTTTTAATTAATGAATTGTGAAATAATACAAATTAATCAAATAATATTTATTCGCCACACCGGGATTCAGTTTGCGAGTTAAGAGCCTTACCGTTGGACTATGTCCAAAAATAGTTACTAAAATAAAACTATACAAATAGTTACCAATTATAAATAGTTCTACCATTCATTTTTGTATTTATTTATTGATCTATATAAGGGATGTTTACATTATATTATTAGATGCCTGTCTCGCTAGGGTATACCTGTGTTGAGACAGGCGTAGAAGAATATAAATTAATATCATATATAAGAGTATTGCTGAATATCATAAGAATATTTAAGGTTAAAAACATGTTAATATGAATACAATTAAAACATATATCAGAGTATTTAAGAATATCATAAGAATATTTAAGGTTAGATACATATAAATTTGAATACAATTAAACCTAAAGATGATTGAAAGTGAGGGTAAATCTCATAAAGAGAGTTATCTTATAAATGAAGGAAGAGGTACAGTAAAGTAATAAATCCTATCAAATCTATTTATGGAGTTACATTAAACAGGATTTTATTATTTTAATTTGTTTTATATGGGTAATGACGTATGTAACTTGATATTTCTGTCTATTTATAATTTATTTTACAGATGTTTGCAATAGAGTGACGATCAATACTTATAATCCATTTCTGTAAAAGTTAGAAATTTATAAATTAGTTCATTTATTATTTAAATCAGAACAGCTCCTGCTGTATGAGCCCCATATCATCAGTAGGTTCGAGGGAGGGGTGAAAATCTTTCCGGCCTGACAAAGAAAACATCAATTTTTTAAATTTAGTTTTTGCTTTTATATCTCATCATAATCTCCATAAAGACTAATACATTTTTCATGAAGGAGCTCTAACGCAGTGCCGCCAACTTTATAGTACGATCTGTCGAGCTCCTCTAAATAATTTGAAACATAGTTAAACCTTTCAAACATGTATTTTATAAGAGAGCATTTTTCCGATTTTTTATTTTTCACGAAATTGATAAAGGAGTCTTCTTGAAAAGGTTGTCAAACATATATGATTAAACACATATGATTTGGTATGCAAGCTAGTTGTTAAGAATAGTATTATAGAAGTCCAGTACAAAATGAAAACTGCTGGCGCCATCTATAGATGTGTGTGTCAGGCCGAGGCCAGTAACTGAGATATATGCATCATAAAGAATTATTGTTCTCTGCGCCGCACTACTAAAGTCTCCAGTCAAGGAGTGAGCGGTGTTACACTTCTCCTGATACCTCCTGGAATCTCATAGAGGAAGTTTGTACCAGACCTGGTAAGCCTACGAATCCGGACTACGCACAAAGGGTTTAAATCTCGCCGTACAAAAGTAAAACTTATATCACTAACTTGTGTTGTTTCACAATTTATTAATTCAGTTTTAATAAAATAATAGTAAATTTACAGTACGTTCCAGAGTGAAAGAAACTCGCCATATTGGAAGATTGCCAGTAAGAATTTAAAGGCTTTAGCCTTGTTTAATTACCAGATACTTTCGACTTTCCTCTACCCAATATCTTTCCATTGAAATAGCGGCCGAACAAACTCTTTCTCATCTCTTCGCTTCCTTCAGCTGAACAACATTTCCGAAATTGATTATTTTTATCATTTTTTTTAATGCGAGTATTGCACCAGAGTTTCATCGACCCTGAGCCAGTGGGACTATGGCATTACCAATTGCAATATGTTGTGAGGCTAAAAGGAGTACGAAGAGAAAGATTTGTGCAAGAGGAAAGCTGAAGTAACTGGCTATTCAGTGCTGGTCACTAATTTCAAGCAAAGCAGTACATTAAAGAAAGATTTTTTTTTTTTTAAATTACAAATAATAGAAAAGAAGGAAATTAATTGAACAACTTGATGAAAGCAATAAAATCACAAAAAATCATGTACTGACCTC
Organism: Limnephilus lunatus; assembly: GCA_917563855.2. Taxonomy (NCBI): domain Eukaryota; kingdom Metazoa; phylum Arthropoda; class Insecta; order Trichoptera; family Limnephilidae; genus Limnephilus; species Limnephilus lunatus. Next base: position 22,018,812 of record OU830595.1, on the reverse strand, counting down.
ATTAAAATATGTTTGGCTGAAATGTTTGATCAGTACAGCCTTGTATTTCAGTTATGAAATATTAAAAATATCAGCCACATTGGCATAAAAATTACCAATTGTATGTAATCTATTTATAACAGAATTGTAGCCTGAGACCGACTTATAATTGTCACAATAATACATACTAGGGAACCTTGATCTAATGGTAGGTACATGAAAGTGAATCAACTTTATTATATCAGGGCTATCCAACTGATAGTTTCAACAATTTCAATGAATTTAATAAAAAATCATAATTTATTGATTCTGAAGGAATTCCAAGTCTAAAATTAATACACCTCAAAAATTTAAAAAAATTTAAAAATTTTTTTTTTACTAAGTTTAATATCACAAATATTAAATACAAATTATTATTGCATCCCAGTTCGAAACCCGCGACCATTTGATCTGTAGCCGAGACTTTCAACTGCTCGGCCACAGAGTTCATCTCATTTGTGATTTGAAATAAAACATTTGACACTCAGTCAATCATCAGAACACAGTATTAACTAACTAAATGCATCGGAATGTGAACTGTCATTGTAATATAATATGTCGCTTGAGTTTCTTATTGGGTAAAGTTGTTTTGGCTGACAGAGGAACTACCTACCTGTCTATACACATCTGCTGTATTGGGAATATCATCCACTTTGAATCCACTCTTAAGAAGTAGTTAGTCCAATGAATAACTAAAACATTAGTTTATTACTTATTTGTGTTTCCTCTACAGACTGCATAGAGCTGGCAGAGCAGATATACCCCTGCCAGAGCACTAGTATCGGCTGGATGCGGGGAGACATCTGTCCAGCAATACCGGATTCTAGTGCAGAATACCACGGTACGCAAATAAACTCTACCACGGAGGCCCCATACTTTGTAAGTAACAGACATTATTACGACTACAGTAAAAAATATTAGTAATTAAATAATCCAAATTCAATTTAAAAGGGAGGTATGGGTCCCGCCACCCCGGCAACCATTTATTGGATAACCAACACTCTTCCATAGTTCACCCCAAGTAGTTCGCTACCTTTGGTGAATTAGTAGGGGTGCCTGAACAGGGGTGAGGTTTTTCTGGATATGAAGGTGAATGACCTGGACACACTGAACCCTAGATTCCTACCCATCCCTCTTACCTTTTTACTTTCAACAACTTCATCTCCTTACTTTCCTTATATAGACTCTACACAGCATCCCCAAAGATGGCATAGTGCCTGAAGGAAATTATTTTTCTCATGGCCTCCTGTGTGGAACTAATGTAAAAAAAAGACTATGACATCCCCTATTGGGGTTTTTGTGAGGCTGAAGGTAGTGGGAGGGAAAGGAATTGTTGAAGAGGAAGGTGGAGAAGTATCTGGTTATTCAAATCTGATCACAAAACATGGCCAAAGCCATTTCAAGCAACATTCCAATTCTGGATGGTGGTATTACACCAGGGAGATACAGAGAGTATCTTTCAAACTTGTGCCGCAAATATACTGTACATTATTTTAAATTAGTAAATTGTGAAAAGCACAAAATGATTAAATAAAATTTTCTTGCGCATGCCGAGATTTGTTCCCGTGACCTACGGCTTGCTAGTTGAGAGACTAACCCCTCGACCATGGAGGCCGTCAATTTGATGAATGCTCTAATCCTCTTATTATCGTTTTATGCGTTTAGTATTGGTGTAGCCTAATATCAGATACCAAGAACTACGTATTAAGCTTCGTTCCTATTAATATTATTAGATTGCTACACCAAAAATAAATACAGAAAACCACATTAAGGGAATTAAAGCTCGCAACACGGCATCACTTTTACATACAAACATGTGTTTCGCTGTACGAGCCGTTGGCTAAAAATGGACGACATAATAACCCAAAAAGAATGCCATGATAAATTCAAATTGTGTTGTAAAAATCATCATTCTAAGAGCTGCATTCGTATCAGTCACACAACATAACGCATATTGGAGATGCAATAGTTCCACTGGTTCCAGGCAGCTGGAATCTTGTGCGTTAATGATATTAAAAGTGGTAATTCAAAAGGATAAATCAGGTATTAATTTTGTAGCAATTTAAAACAACACTTTCTCAGGGAATAATATGAAGAGTATTTGTGTTCACAGGGACGGTTAGGAATTGATGAGGAAGGCCAAATCACCTGGCGGGGCGAAGTAACCCTACTGAGTGACAGGTGGCTGATGACTAGTGCACGTTCCATTGAACACGTTGGGTAAGTGTTTTTTTTTTTTCGTTTTAAATTGAACTCGTCTCGTAAATAACTATCAAAGTGATGAATGTAAATGAATATCTTATTTTGTTTGATATTTTAATAAGATCAACAACTGACCCCTTTTTTATACTGTGTTAGAGTTGAGAAAGGTTTGAGTATTGTACCAGATAGAGGTACACTTTTATATATAACTTCATACTCAACTAAATTTGGATTTATCGGAGATGTCTGACTAATCGACTGAAATGATTGATTTTAACAAATGTACTGAAAAGGTTCTAACACATTTACTTTCAGCAATCTAATTATAAACTCTTAATTTCAGAAATGAAATATTGCCTCATTTTGGGAGGCGGGTATAGGCACCACCGCCCCGGGAACCATTTATTGGATAACGAACACCTTTACCATAGGTCACCTAAGTGATTCGCTACGTTTGGTGACCTAGCAGGGGTGACCGGGTTCATGGGGGTGAGGTTTTTCAGAGTCTTGGCGGCCGATGTATTTGCCCACGATCGAGAGAGACTGGTTGGGGAGGTCTTTTGACCTCTCCAGTCAGAATCCCTCGACCCATCGCCTTGCACATCAGTTGGAGGGATGGATTCATCTATTAACCTCCAGATTCCTACCCACCCCTCATACTTAATTCCGTCTCAGAATTTCCTCTTCTTCCTTTCCTTAAATATACCCTCCACACAGCATCGCCTAAGATTACATATTAAGCCCTGAGGAAAATTATTTTCCTCAGCGCTTAATGTGTTATTATTTTTAAATGAAAATTATTTTCCTCAGGGCCTCCTGTGTGGAGCTAATGTAAAAAAAAATTGCTTAAAATGGGGTTATGCTTTGCTGGTCAAAGTGATCAGATCTGAATAGGCAGGTACTTCCCAACATTCCTTTTTCCCTCATCCTTCCTCTTATCACTCCTTTCAGCATCTCAAAACTTCTCAAACATTGTTGCCATAATCCCACTCGCTCCGGGCAGTTGGTACTATAGTGCGGCAAGAACAGAAAAAAGTGTTTTAAAGCGAGTTTGATAATAGTGTCGATTTCAGATGGATTTCAAAGGTAAAATTTTTTTCTAATTTTTTTTCTATAACCCCCCATTAATCCGAACATGCGTAATATTCATTATTAGCTTTGCCCAGACAGCGTACATCGTGCGTCTCATGAGGTAGTTGATTTTGAAAGCTTAAAACAGTATCAGTTGTTTGGTGTGTGACCTCTGACTGGTGGTGACCTCGCCTCACTGTGTTCTGTGAAGGCTATAAATACCTAGAGAGTACAGAGCTCCACAACTAGAGGTCGTCGCCTTATTTCGTATTTGTCTAACAGACCATTTGAGTTTTTGTTCAATCTTCACTTTAAAATTAAAATTAAAGCATAAAAAAGGATAGTTAATCACTGAACTAAGAATTATTTAAACTAATTGAACCTTTACCTATACGGAAATAGCTTTATCATAAACACCTGTCATAATGATTTATTGAGATAATGAAAGAAAACCTTCTCCTTCTGAAAATTTTTCTAATGGTCTGTTGGACAAATATGAACTAAAGCGACGAGGTGTTACATTTAGATTTCAGAGAGTTAGTTCTGTGAAGGCTATAGATACCTAGAGAGTACAGAGCTCCACAACTAGAGGTCTTACATTTAGATTTCAAAGAGTTAGTTCTGTGAAGGCTACAGAGAGTACAGAGCTCCACAACTAGAGGTCTTACATTTAGATTTCAAAGAGTTAGTTCTGTGAAGGCTATAGATACCTAGAGAGTACAGAGCTCCACAACTAGAGGTCTTACATTTAGATTTCAGAGAGTTAGTTCTGTGAAGGCTATAGATATCTAGAGAGTACAAAGCTCCACAACTAGAGGTGTTACATTTAGATTTCAGAGAGTTAGTTCTGTGAAGGCTATAGATACCTAGAGAGTACAGAGCTCCACAACTAGAGGTCTTACATTTAGATTTCAGAGAGTTAGTTCTGTGAAGGCTATAGATATCTAGAGAGTACAAAGCTCCACAACTAGAGGTGTTACATTTAGATTTCAGAGAGTTAGTTCTGTGAAGGCTGTAGATACCTAGAGAGTACAGAGCTCCACAACCAGAGGTGTTAGATTCAGATTTCAGAGAAATAGTAAGAAGGATCAGGTTATCAAACCAAAAACAAAACTCCTTGAAATTATTTCAGGTGATGTACTGATTGTATTAGACACACGTAAGAGGAAATGTTTGCATAAAGCAATGTTCATTTATCAAATAAAATGGAATAATGTGCCAATATCACCACTCCTTTTGTTTCAGATCCAGAAATATAAAAAATGTTGGACTGGGGGGGAGATTCCACCCTTACTCTGCAGATGATATATACAACATCTCCAAAATATTCATCCATCCAGAGTACAACTCCACTACCTCCATAGCGTACAACAACATCGCTCTGATAGAGGTAGACAGACGGTGAGCATTTTTAAAAATCATTTTATATATATAGTAACAATGTTAGCAAAAACCACGCAAAAGATCAGTAAAAATAATAAAGGTTGTTATGAAATAATTAATCTTGTCTTTACTTATTTTAAACGAGTCTAATCACGTACCCTCATTTAAAAAAAAATAATATTATCACATTTACTTTATTTTAAACGCCGAATTTTAACTACTCATTTATTTATTTTCGAAAGAATACATATAGGGTTTTGAATAGAGCAAATGTTCACTTGTTGGGATACTGCCTTGGAGCTTAGACAGTGTTTCGAGAGTCAACGTGATTTTTACATATTAATAATGTAAAGCTTTTAAAAACGTTTACTTGAAGTGATATCTCGCGTGTACCGCTTGTTTCGTATTTTATATGGCATAATGCCATAAGTAAAATGTCTTATCGATATTCGGAGTTTACATGAGACTCGTTGTTGGGTATTTCTTTTAAATTCAAAATGAATAATTTTTTATGAAATGTCGAACGCGTGTACCGAGGAGAATAATATAAAAAATGATTCATTTTGAATTTAAAAGAAATACACAACAACGAGTCTCATGTAAACCCCCACGTTGGGCCCAAATTGTTAAAGTTACCCGGCGGGGAATTATAAATTACATTTACAAGAATAACATGTAGGTAAAAGATTAAAATGACAGGGAATGTGATTGTGTTTGTCCAGTTCTGTTAGCTTTTTTTAAGGGCGCCACTGGCCGTTGGACCAGGCTAGCAGACTGTAGAGCAAAATCCTCTTTCGAGGCCTTGGGAATTATACACTATATGGTCAATTCTAGGATAGAAATGATAAACGGCATTCATTGAGAATTCAATATACATTTATAAATTAATGAACCATTTATTGAATAACCAGCACCCCTGCCATAGGTCACCTCAAATGGTTCGCTACATTTCGTGATTTAGCAGGAGTGTCCAGGTTCATGGGGTGAGATTTGTATTGGTCTTGGTGACAGATGCATCAGTTGCGTAGCAGGCAGGATAGGGAGAAACGGGTTGAGTGAGACATTTTGACCTCTCCAGCCGGACTCTCTCGACCCATCACCTTGCACCGCAGTGGAAGGGATGGATTCATACGTCTGTCACTCCTGCACATCCTGACCCCCATATTCCTTCCCACACTTCTCATACCATTTTCCTTCCCATTAGGTACTTCCTCTAATACCTCTTCTTGATAAAAACCCTCCACACAACATCCCCAAAGATTACATAATATGACACCTCTGTGGGGTAATCCAAAAATCGACGACGAATCATATTATTTGGCCTGTCGCCCAAGTTAGGGGTTCCTGAGGTAGGTACTGCAGCGCTAGGGAAATGTTTCTGGAGGGACGAATGAATGGCGTGGGGAGCCGATTACGCCAATCCAAGAATACCATGGTTGCCTCCATGGAGCATGGAGTCCCTCTTAGTCCCATCGTCAAACATCTCAACTAATATGCGCCAATAAACTTTTCTTTTGAAAAACGGTTATTTTTTTATTGTTTTTCCACTTTTTAAAAAATATATCACATTTTAGAAAAAATATTGCTTTAGATTACTAAAACTGTTGATTCGATCATTAAAAAAATATTTTTATCAATTTCAGGATAACTTTCACTAGCAGAATTCTCCCCGCTTGTCTCCACACGGGCACCCCTCTTCCCTCTAGTGGCCTGATCCTAACTGGGTGGGACATCACATTGAAAGCTTATGTTAAAGTAAGAACTTATTTCTCTGCCTTGATGATGAAGAAAGTATTATTTTATTTATATTTTTTACATAAGATCACACCTCACAGTAAGTACTCTGCTCTAATGTAGGACTTACATACTTTCACTTAAAACATAAAAACATTTATTTTTATTGAGGAGACTTTTTTTATTTTTTTACATTAGCTCCACACAGGAGGCCATAGGAAAATAATTCCCCTCAGGGCCTATGTCATCTTTGGGGATGCTGTGTGGAGGTTTTTTTTAAGGAAAGAAGGGAGAGGAACCAAACTAAAAATAAAATAAATAAACCAAAAACCAAAATATTCTAGCTACATCCAGTTTGAAAACATCTTTTGGACAAAGAAATATGAAATTCAATGCGACAAAACTATACAACGCTCTACCAACTCAAACAGAAATAAATAAATTTAAAACAAAAGTAAAAATATGGTTGAGAGAACAAAGTGAAAATGAACTATCAAACATACTGAATACCATGTAAAGACGACTGGATACTAAATACAAATGTGGAAAAACTACAGGCCGCCTCAGAACAGGAAGCCCTAGTGAGGAGGACTGTGAAAAAAAATGTTCCTTATAATACCTTAATATAATATAATTTATAAATACATTATGTACAAATTTTGCTATAGATACTAATAAAAAAAATAAATAAAAAAAATAAGTTCTGGAAAGGAAAAGGGTACGAGGGGTGGGTAGGAATCTGGGAATCAGTGTGTCCAGGAGTGACGGATGTATGATTCCATCCCTCCCAATATGGTGCAAGGCGATGTTCCTAGAGAATACCCCCGGAGAAGTTACAGGTACTCCCTCAACCATTCTCTCCCGATCCGGCCTGCCATGCAGCCGGTGGGCAAACGCATCCGCCGCTAAGATCCATACAAACTCACCCCATGAACCCGGGTACCCCTGTTAAATCATTAAACGTAGCGAATCACTTGGGGTGACCTATGGCAGAGGTGTTGGTTATCCAATAAATGGTTCCCGACAATAAATCAACCCAAATTGAATCGTAGTTATGACTGGATCACACGTACCGAGTAGAAGGGCGAGACAGTAAAATGGTAGTAGGCCGAGTGAGTTGGAGTAGTATTGGACGAGTAGTATTTTCTTAATCGGCACTGAGTCATTCAGTCAGTTTAGTTTCGACTATAAACTAGCGAGATAATGGATATCAAAAAGATAATTTATTTAAGTGTTGTGACGAGTGCTGAGTACGCACCGAGTGCACATTTATACCTGCCAAGTGGGCAAGCGAGTCAGTGCGGGGAAGCGCGGGGGTGGGCACTCGGCCTGGTAAGTAGAACAGGTGTCACGTAATAACGGTATCGAACCGCCTGATTACTGATTTATAGAAAAATTAATGAAAAAGTTTTACCTTACAATAAAACTTATATTATGTACTTAGCTTTATTTAAAACCTATAAAGTGAGATAAACATTACCATTTTGCAGCCAAATCGATGTTTCTTACCAATATTCGTGTGAAATTCTCAGTTTAAATCTGCCACCAATGTCACCTGGCAGTTCCAATTGCATCCGTCAGGCGGCGTTGCCAGCACGGCGTGGTGACGCCAATGATTATGCGTCATTAGATCTCATCAGGCAGCCCTTGCCTAGGTTTTAAATAAAGCTAAGTACATAATATAAGTTTTATTGTAAGGTAAAACTTTTTCATTATGTAGCATAGGCTTTATTTAAAACCTATAAAGTGAGATATTGTTTGTTATCGCCTGGTGACATTATGCTAATGTGAATGAATTACATTATTTAGATGATAGAAATAGGGGCAAGATTTCTAGAAATCAGCTAACCAGTTACAGAGGTTGAAAAAGATCAGCAACAGATGGGTCATTGTTGGTTCGGCCAGCCGATTCTGCAATTTCCCTTCTATAGAATCTGGCAAAGGTATTGGGAGTTCTCCAGTTGCCACGCGACAGTATATCATCTAGCTTATACTTCTGCAACCAGTTCAGGGATGCCACCGCTGAACGGATGCTGCCAGGTGGATCTTTTACGCCGGCATCTCTGAGAACTGTCCTAATCCAACCTGCAATTACTGCCCTGGAGGCCGCCTTTGCCGTCCCACAAGTTGTAATAAATAGATTAGGTAATATCGCCTGCACTCTCCGTTCCCTTGACAGTTCTATGACCTTCTCAGTCCAATAGACAGGGTCTATGTTCCTTGTCTCAGAGCGAGCCAGCTTCCACCCTGATTGCTTCCAGTCTGCCGAATCCGTCTTGGCACCAAACACTGGCCAAATGGAGATGCCTTCACTGTCCACTGACAGTCTTTCAGCTGTGCAGTGGAGCAAGGTGAGATCATGGACTCGGCGCCCTGATGCCAAAAGCAGGATTGTGGCTGCTCTCCTTGATGCTTCAAAGAGAGTTATGTGTTGAGGCAAATTCTTCTCCAGCCATGATGAAACAATCCTCGGGTCCCAAATGGGGGGCTTCGAAGGCTTTATTCTAGCTAAAGATATCCCTTTTAATATCTTCTTCACTATTGGACTGGAGTTCAGCTTTCTGTTATCCTCAGGAGAGCCTAAGGTACACACCACTGACTTATGCACTAAAATGGTACTTAGCGATAGCTTTTCTCTGATGTGTAGGTCGGCTAGGAACCTGGCCAGGTCCTCAGCTTTGGGACGTATGGCATCAAGCTGATTCTCTGATGCCCAGTGCTGCCACCTCCGCCATGTCGGAGCATAAGTGCGAAGGGTAGAACTTCTCCACCCAGATCTAAGAAGTTCCTTCTGCTGAGTTGACCATTTCCTTAGGTTTTTGTCCCACCCCCACAAAGCCAAATCTCCAGAATGAAGGATTCTACTTGAGGAGGAGGGTTGTTGGTCCTGGTGTCTATCAGTGCTTCTTCTAGATTGCGAATCGTGAGAGGTGGACCTAAGGCCCGACACTTCAGATCCGCTCTCCAAAATGCCCTCTCCCAACGAGGAGCCACTACCAGGTACAATCCCCTTGCTCTGTTTAGGTGGCAAAGAACCCTCGGCAAGAGGCAAGGGGGAGGGAAGATCCAAGCCAGCTGATAGTCCCAGTCCCTGCTCCAAGCGTTGTGGTAGTCTGCTTTGTCGTCCTGAAAATCAAGAGAAACATACCTTTGAACCACGTGTGCTGTCTTAGAGCCAAAGAGGTCTATCTCGGGTCGTCCCCATTTTCTGAATGCTACCTCTGTAAAAGAGGGTAGCAAGTGCCATTCGGGTACAGCACGATGACGAGATAGACAGTCCGCTACTTCATTGAAACGACCCGGTAAGTATTGTGCTGTCATGGAGATACAGTGTTTGTCCAACACATCTAGCACTAGTCGAGTACAGCTCAGGAGTTGAGTTGACTTGGTACCACCCTCCTTGCGGAGGTAAGATACAACAGACTTGTTATCCGACTGGATCAGAAGACCCGAGCCGGACAGCTCGAGCGCGTGAGGAGACAAGGCAGCCAACACGGCGAGCATCTCCTTCAGATTGGAGTGAAGATTCAGCTGATCTTCAGTCCACACACCACTGAGAAGTCTCTTGTCTAGCTGGGCACCCCAACCCTGATCCGAGGCATCGGTTGTCAGGTAATGCTCAAACAGCGGCAGATGTATAGGTGACGTCAGGGTGAGCGATCGAACCCACCATCTCAATTCCCGAGCGGCAGCTGCAGGAATCGGTGATGACTTCCAAGGGTGGTAGTGCCGTAGTCCTAGGCACCCTTTCTGTATATACCGGCTGTTGAGTCTGCCTCTTGGAACTGCAAAACTAGCAAAGTTCAAAGAACCCAAGAGGCTGCGCCCCTTATTTAGTGACCACCTTCCCGTCTGAATCAAACCCTTTAATAGATAAGATAGGGCTAAAACCTTGTTCTGAGGGAGAGACTTTTCGTTAGTTACAGTATTCCAGCTGATACCAAGAAATTGGACTTGTTGCGATGGTTCTAGTATTGACTTATCAAATTGTATCTGCCATCCCAAGTCTTGTAAAAACTCCACCATTTCGCTAGACTGGTGTTTTAAAGTAAGCAGGCATTGGTTTACTAATAAAAAATCATCCAAATATACTATAATTCTCATCCCTCTCTTCCTCAACTCCTGCGCTACCCAGTTACTGATGGTTGCGAATGCCTTAGGTGAGGTGGCCAGGCCAAAGGGGAGGGATGTCATCTGCAAGAGCTCGTTCCTATAGATAAGTCTAAGGAAACATCTATGCTGCTCACTCACAGGCACATGGAAATAAGCGTGCATTAGGTCTACTTTAACCATCCAGTCATTCGGTTGTAGAAAAGTAGGAACCCGATAAACGTTTACCAGACGAAATTTACTAATAGTCAAAAAGTTGTTTAAATACTTTAAGTTAAAGACCGGTCTCTTTGAACCATCTGATTTGGGGACGAGAAACATGTTAGAAATAAATGAAGGAGTGGCAGGTGCCGACTCTAAAACTTTAAGGGCCTTGAGTTTTTCAATTTGTTCCGTCATAGCCACGGAAGTCTTAGTAGCGAACGGGGAATTAAATAAATCAATATTATTACTCAGTGGAGGTTTTGAAGAAAATGGAATCCGGTAGCCCTCTAACATCTTAAGGATGATAGTAGGGGCGCCAAGGTTCCTCCACTTACCTGCAAATGAGCGCAACTGACCCCCCTGAAAAGAGGGGCCTAGGTTAAAACCTCTTACGATCCGACTTCCCCACCCTTTCCTTGGGTCTAAACCTATCTCGGCGAGTGAAAGGTTTAGCCGTTCTACGGGCCGGTTCCTGACCTCGGCTCTCTGGCTGCTGCCTTCTCGCGGTGGTCCTCCCCTGCTGCAGTCTGGGACGAAAGGGCTGCAGGTTCTGCGCTGGATCTAACAGGCTGGGTTTAACGGGCGGAGTAGGACGCGACGTGCTAGGCTGAGGAGCGAAGCACTTCTTCACTCCTCCCAACCTATCCAGCTGCGCCGACAGGATGCTTGGGTCGAAGAGATACTCTGATGTGGGTGGTATCTTTCGCATGGAATCTCTAATGTAGCCGTCACTGATGCCCCGTAATACCCCCTCTCTTCGAAACTCGATGTGGGCTGCCCGCTTTCCGCAGACCATCTGCATTATGTCCTTTGACACCTTCTGGGACTCAGACCCCGTGGCGAAGAGAGACTGTACCTTCTCATACAGAGTGGCAGTGCTCAGCTTCGTGCCTTTAAGTTCTGTCGTCCACTCCCCGAGATCCAAGGCACGAGACGGCAGAGGACAGGTGAGACCCATCCCTTCATCTCTGTCGGCTTCCCTCGCCAACTCCTCCCGGAGCGACGCGGGGGTGTCCAGGGAGATGCTATCCTCGTCGTCCGAGGCGTCACGGTTAGGAGCATCCGACCGCTTCTCCAACAAAAGATGCAACATCTCCTGCATCTTGGACATCTGCTTCGTAAGCACGTCAATTCGCGGGTCGCCGAGTGTCGGCTCACATATCTTCTGCCTCTTGGCATCACCACAGACCCTCGAACGTTTGCCCCGCGTGTCCGTATGAATTATCTTCATAACTTCCGCCCTCGAAATCTCGGCTTCCCCGCTATCGGAACTTCCCGAATTCGACATCCCAAAATCACAAAACAACAAAAAACACACGAAACTGGAATATAATTTCGGAATTCGAACAGTTTAACTGTTAAAAATGTCTTCGAAATTATAAATTTTGCGCAAAATACTGTAGAATGACAATTTTACGGTATTTTGATGTTTCAAAACATAAACAAACGTGTTTGACCTTCGCAAAAATAAATGCTAATGACGCATAATCATTGGCGTCACCACGCCGTGCTGGCAACGCCGCCTGACGGATGCAATTGGAACTGCCAGGTGACATTGGTGGCAGATTTAAACTGAGAATTTCACACGAATATTGGTAAGAAACATCGATTTGGCTGCAAAATGGTAATGTTTATCTCACTTTATAGGTTTTAAATAAAGCCTATGCTACATAATAAAGAATAACAACACAATGTTCAACTTACACCACCAACTTTATACTCACAAGCCTTTACAACTAGCTCAATCGGTAGCAGACTTAATCCAAGACAAGTATCGCCTCGTCATTGATTGAATAAGTGTAGGCAGGGTATAATAAATTAGAAAATCTCTTGTCGCTTTTAAATAACTTGGTAATTTTATTTATGGCTCGACGCTACTAGGAAAAAAGCTTTAAATCTCTTTGTGAACTCAAAGTTAACAATTCTAAAATATAACGAAAAGGGAGGATTGGATAACATAATTATATAAGATTTACGTACATTTACCCCGTCCCCGGGTTACATCTGGGCAGACGACCTCGTCAGGAAACAAACATCACTGAGTTGATTTTTATTTTTTAAAACCGTGTTCCAAACATCCGTTAGAATACAAAGCACATGACCGACCCGTAGAAAAGCTAAAACCGGAAGAACCGCGTAGGGCTCTCCCAGCCTCCGGCTGCATCCCTTACCCCTCCCACCGATATCTGGGCCAATGAAGGCACATCGGTGTTGCCAATTTATAACAATAATATTAAATATCGAGTACCTAGCGCAAATCGTCGTACAGGGGTTGGAAGTTAAGATTCAAGAAAGTATTTCATGACACAAGGTCCTGGTGACTGTCTCGCTCTTTAACTCGGCCGAGCACTCGGTGATGTGTTTACATTTACCGAACACTTGGCCGAGAGCAGTGTCTTGTCTATCTACTCGACTCCTCGGTATGTGTGATCCAGGCATTAACGTCCGCCGGTATCGTAATTTATTCCCCTTAAATTATCCATCAAACAACATTTTCAGCCGCTTTACACTTTACACCTTTATGTGGCAGCCATTTGCAGTAGGTGAGTGACTATTGTATTGATATACTGTCTAATACCTCTTCTATCGATTATTTATTCCACAATTAATATTCTTTCTGTTTATATGTCAGATAATTTAAGGAGAATGCACTACCGTACCGTAATACCTACCATACCTTCTCCTTTATCATTTAACTGAACTGAATTATTTTAAACGAAATTGGTCCAAACGGAATAGTTTAAACAATAGGCCACTTGCATGGATTTCATAACGACTTGGAAAAAATCGTGTGGATAGATTTTTTTACTAAGATTACGAAAATGTTAGAAAAAATTTTTAGAAATGTATAGTTTTTTTTTATTTTTAAATAAATAAATCCATTATTTGAGCTAGTGACGTCACTACATGAAAATGTCCCGTCTCCGAATATGTTCCTTTTATTTTGTAAAATTCAACACTGATTGATTTCCGGCGAATATTTGAATTTGCGTTTAACGTTCACTAGATTTATTGTTTGTTCTATGCGAACTTATCCTTTGGTTTGATTTTTTGATAAAGATGGCGGTGTTTTTACAAATGTTACGAAGAGAACCCCGTACAATTTATTGCTATTCATGTAAACGTTCTTTTTTTTAAATGATTTTCGGCTATGTAAGTATCGTTTTTTCGCACCCATAAAATTGTGTCCCGTCTTTCCGGTTTATAAAAAATGGTCTGATTTTTCGGATTGAAATTTTCAAAAAATCGCCAGGGCTTCAAAAATACGATTAAAAAAAAAAAAATACAGAATGTCTTAGAATATTTGGCTAAACTGGAAATTTTTTTTAAAAAATGTGATGCAAGTGGCCTATTCTATTTCATAAAATTAGGCGCTAACTTCCGTTAGTAGGTACATTCCACAGTACAAAAGTCCTTACCACTGGGATTTGGTGGAACTAAGGCATTACCTAATCTAACCTAACAGGGGACTGTTTTAAAGCTAAAGGATGTGGGTAGTAGGTACCAGTTTAGATCTGGTAACTGAACATAGCTCTAGCCATTTCAAGCAATCCTACGTGTTATTATAATAATTAGTAGCATGTCACCAGGGTGATTTAGAAAAATCTAAACTGGTGTAAAATAGGTAGACATATATTTTAATTATTAAATAAACCACATTTTTTCTATATACACGTTATATTACTATATTATTAACAACTATATTATTAACATGCATATCTATATTTTATACATATTTTTTATTTTATATTTTGTACGAGTAGCTTTAAAATTTATGTTTGTTACTTGTTCATGTCTTTTAGTATTTTTGGATATATTATCCATAAACAGGAATTGCCTTAGTGGGTTCCCATTAGTTACCTTTGTCACATATTTATATATTTATATAATATTTACTTTTACATTATTTATTTTGTTCGTTTTTGAATATTTATATAGATTTATGCAAAAAAATTTCATACATCTAGTAAGAAAATACAAATATACAAATACAATTTAGAGATAAAAATACATTTTAAGGAAAACAGATAACCATGTGACTAAAATAATATTGGTAAAATGGTTATAAATCAAAAAAACATTCTTTATATATATGTAATGCACATATCCTACGAAAAGTGCTAAGACTTGATGCTTCCTTTATGGCATTTGGCAGACTATTATAAAGTTATTACCCATTATAAAACGCGCCATTTTGTGTGCACGAAAGTTTAGTTTTAGGAAGCCTAAAGTCTCCGCGTCTTCTCGTAGGATAATTGTGAACATTTTCTTGAAACATAATATTACTCTGCAGATAATTTGGTAGCATATTATTTTTAAGTTTATATATCATTGTTAATGTATTATATATTATGTTGTTTTGTTGTCATCATATTTAAATTTTGTAACTTAATTTTAACTCTAGTAAAAATGTTGTATTTTAAAATCATCCTCATACCCCTATTTTGTATAACCTGCAATTTATTATTTTGGGCATAGGACTTCTTTACATAGGAATAAAACACTAGAACAATAATTTAAATGCGGGGCTACAATAGAATTGTAAACAAGGCGCGTTGTCTTGAGATCTAAGTTATTTCTGATCCTTTTTAGGAATCCAACTCTTTTAGCAATTTTCTGTGAGAGACTTATGTCTTATGTTTATTATAATATATTACTGTATTTTAAAAGTATACAAAAAAATATTTTTAAATGTAGGTATATAGAAATAAAGGGAAGAAATAAAGAATTAAAATAAAATAAAAAACATACTAAAATTACACCCAGACTGTTCACAAATAAATTCCTTCATTTCAGACATCAATGAAGTTAGTTCCTCAGGAAGAGTGTGCTGGAATATTCACTCGCAAACGCTTTCACCCAGATGGTTTCCGACACAATATAGAGATCTGCAGCCGCCCTGTCAGCGCTAGTGGACCATGTGAGGTATGTAACGTTGAGATGCATTATGAACTAAGCTTATAACTGTATTAGAAACATCGCACCAGATCCAAGACACTCTGTTTTAAACGACGAGATACATTTCAAAGCATGTGCAGTCATCAAGTGCGCACCACTGTTGAATTTGACAGCCACCTCTGGTTTGGAGCCCTAAAATACTTGAAAACAATCCTTGACTTATTGCAGAAATGGGTGGTCCATTTGATAGATTCCCTAAGAAATGCATTTAAATCTTTAGAGCACAGTCGTCAGGTGTAAATGCAGTCTTTGTTCTAAAAAATAAATAAATAAAATAAAATAAAATTAGCCTTTATTGCTGTTGAACTTATAAACATTTTTCTAATCTAATTAATTAAATTAAATTTTTTCAGTAATAGTCATTATTTTTTAGAAACAGCTTGTCTTTCGACGTAGGCCTCCTCTAAAGATTTCCTTTTTTTCTCTATCCTTTGCAGTTCTTTTGTTTATCTTTAAAGGGTCTTGGTTGTTTTCCCCCACGAGGACCAGTCGGCTTGGGGGAGGGTGTGTTGTTGTTGTTGTTTCGTCTTTTTGTTGTTGTTCTTGTTTCCGTTCGCCGATAATTGATTGCTATTGTTGTTTTCCTGTTGGTTGGGATGTAAGAGAATTAGATCGAGCCCAAATCAAATGCATTTGTTCTGTTAGTTTTCGTAGAGGATGTCAACTGCTGTTTCTTCGGTTGCAGGTTAGCATACGGGGAGGCAGATGATTCTCTTTTTCTTTTATCATTAAAGCCTGCGCTTTCCTTGACAACTAGTTTATCATACTTTACATAGGTAGGCAATGTTTCCTTTGTTACGTTCTTCGTTTAGTTGTGGGAGTAATGCCTTCCTTTTCTCCAAAGTTTCTTTAGTGTAGTCTTCAGAAATATGTAAATCCTTAGACTTTTTCTTGTTTTTCAAAACTTTGCCATTCTTCCATCCGATGGTAAAGGATACGAGTGTAGGTCTCGGTTTTTCTTTGTTAACTGAATTTCCAATACGATAGATTTTGTCTATCTCGAAGTTTTCTATTTTTATGTCCAATTCTTCATGGAGTTTTTGCCTTGTATTCTCTAGTAGTTCTGTTATAGATTTTTCACCCTCTCTCCTTGTTCTACCTCTATTTCAATGGAAGATGCTCCGAGGAACTAGCGTCATTGATCCCTTTGGCACCGGTGTACAATCAGGACACACGCCAAACGCGTATCCCAACATTTGTTCAACCTTGGCGTTTGTCACTTGAGAACGGATCGTTTTTGAGTTCAATAACAACATGCAGATTTTCCACCACACATACTGCACCGCACACAACTAGCATATATTTCAACAAACATGAATGTAAATTTAAAAATAAACTACTGCATGAATGCCTGATGATAAACGTTAGTTAATGTAGCTAATAGAAGCATAAGTACCTCCACACAGCCTTCTCAAACATGATATAGGCCCTTAGGAAAATTATTGTCATTGACCTCCTGTGTGGAATTAATGCAAAAAAAAATTAAGGCATTTTAAGACCTCTGCAGCGGAGTGGTAAAGATCCTTGTCTATGAATCTAGAAGTCGCAGGATCAAATTCCGGCGTACTCATAATGACTTTCATTCAAATAATGTACATTTAATGCTTCAAATAAAAAAAGATTTAAAATATAGTTTATCCTTAGTTCAGTATCGCCGTGGTGATATAATTGATACCAATCAGGAATGAAACTTTACTGGATATTTGATATGGCTTTAGCTGTGTACGGAGACGAGGTTTGAATAGCTGAATACTTTCCAAACTTCCTATTTTCCAACTCCTTCCCCTCCCCGCCATCTTAAGCCTCACAACATAATAATTTGCCAGTTGGGGATGCCATGGTCCCACTGGCTCTAGACGGTAAGGAGCAGTTGGGACTCTTGTGCTGTATTGTCATAAAAATAATAATAACATTTTAATGCTGATAAAAGATAAGTCAAATTCGGACAACAAGTAGAATTCGTACCTATCATTTAATAATCTGCCATTCCGACTTTGCTCACATTATTATTTTATTTGTTCTCAGGGCTTCGGTACCGGCTCTCCGTTGTCTTTATACAATGGTCCCAGGGTGGCCTGCACACACCTTCTGGTGGGGATCTCCATTGCACAAACTTCTTCAACCTGCACGCTCGCCTACATAAGAATAGCTGCATTCATCTCCTGGATAGAGAGCATCGTGTGGCCCTAAACCAGTGCACCACAGTACTGTGGTGCACAGAATACGGAGCATCATGTGAACATAAAGCAGTGATGCTCAACCGTTGCACCGCAACACTCTCATGCACAGTGTTCCACTGCCTACCTATCCCCTGGATACGGTGCATCGTGCGGACATAAAGCAGTGGTACTAAACCGTTGCCCTGTAATACTCTTGTGCACAGTGTTTCACAACCTACATCCCCTGGATCGGAGATCGTGAGCAACCAGTACCCCGCAGTACTCTGGTGCACAGTGTTCCACTGCCTACATCCAGGGCCGGATTAACCATGTCGAGGCCCCTAGGCAATGCACATCTCGGGGCCCCTTTACCAATGGCGGAATAACGAGGGAGGGGGGGGGGGTGGGCGTGGAAGGGGCAGCCTGCCCTGCCCCAGGCCTCTGGTCCTGGGGTCTCCAAACGTCCCTCATTCCCTTGATCAAATCCTAAACAAGGCTTTAAGGCACAAGACACGATAAAAAAAAATGTACATAATATTTTTTTTTTTCATATTCTGAAAGATGCATTTGTTAAAAATTCTCTCACTAAATGTTTTAATGTGAAACCGTTTGAAACAGTTTGTATATTGAATTATTTTTTTTTTCTACCACAATGTAATTTTATTCATAATTAATCTGTTTTTTAACTACACCATGAAGGTATGCCATCACCCCATTCAACAAAAAAATTAAATGAATAAAATACAATACAATAAATCGTTATTGTGCATAAAAGGACACTTACATAAAAACAAAAATATGTAAAAAAAAAACAGAACAATGAGCGGTATTATCACTAATGTGATCTCTTCCAGTCAACCTTGGTACAAAGAGAAACAAAGAATTTTAGCAAGCAGATAGGTAGTGCACACTAAAGCTTGTATAACATATAGTTAAGAAAAAAAGCAAAAAAAAAACTCAAACAAAACAAATTCCAAAACAAACTACACACGGCACCTACAATCATATCCCCATTGATACTAAGTAATGCTGCTTAATGAATAAGAATGAAAGTAAAATGCAACTACTTTTAAATATTTATTTTAATTATTGACTTTTTATTTATTATTTATTTGTGCGTGATAGGAAAATTAGTTATTGGGTTAGGTTATAATTTGTTGTTTTCTTTAATGCATGTAATGTTATTAACCTGTAAATGAACCTAATAAAAAATTTAAAACATCTTGAAAGGTGACTTTTTCCAAAATCGGTGCCGGAGTTGTTCACTAATTGACAGTAAGTACTTGCTTTTCTCAGGGCGCGGGGCCCCCAGCCGATGCGGGGCCCCTAGGCAGTTGCCTACTCTGCCTAAAGGATAATCTGGTACTGCCTAGATCCTACATCCTTTTGATTGGAGTATCGTGTGAACCTAAAGCAGTGGTGTTAAACCTGAGCCCTGCAGTACTTTGGTCCACAGTTTTCCACTGCCTACCATCCCTGAGCTTCAAATTCTTTAAAAATCTGCATCTTCTCAATATAACATTGATATTAGAGGTGTATTGATTTATTTTACAAGCATACTAATATTCCCACATTTAAAATATATACACAATTTTCCATAAATTCTGAGAATTTTTCTAAGGGCTTCCAACACAGTAAGACACATGCATGCCTGCCTAGCGAGGAATGTCTCTCCATTGCGTCCACATATTGTTACTCTGAGGCGTCCACTTACTGCTGGACTGTTAGGGCTGTCACAACACGGAAATATAAAACACTGTTAAAAAATTAACTTATTTATTTGAAAGTTTAGGTTTTTACAGTAAGTAGCCATAAAAAAAACAGTTTTTATTAAATGAAGAAAAAACACATATAACTCACTTCAATCCTAAACAGCGATTATTATATTTTATTACTAGCTGGTTCCCGGCATGCGTTGCTATGCCACTTAAAAAATAAATTGTTTCTCCCTGCGTGTCCTTTCCCATTCATCCGCTTCCTCTCCTGCATCCCCTACCCCTCTCGCGGTCCCACTCCTCCCCCTCCTCCACCTCCCCCCTCCCTAATTCCCCTCCCCACTCCCGCGAACCCCCTACCCAAGTTCTCTTCCCCCCTCTCGCATTCCATACATTCAGTTTTCAAACAGCTCGCCTGCCACCTACTGCAAATTTCATAATTCCAGAGCTCACCAGTAGTTTTATACAAACCTTGTCCTGACAATAACGAACACAAAAAAAATAATTATCCAATTTGTTTCAGTCGTTCGGAAGTCGTACATATATTTCGGCGATTCATTTTTTATTTATATAGAAAATAGAAAGATAGATGATATTAACTACAACGCCTGAAATAAAATTTAAGAGTGACAAACACACACACATACGTCCACACAAACTTTCGCGGTTGTAATATTAGTAAGATTGTTATTATTATTATTTACTATGAAATATAGATATTCTGCTATGCGCGATATATAATGATTTATTATATCGCTTTCATAAAGTTTAGCTTTTGTAAAACATCTTTATGGCGTATAAATAAATAAATATTTAAGATTCCAGTCAAGAGTCTCATCGAGACAGCGTAATAACAATCTGGTACTGGTACTGCATGTAACTGTCTTTTAATAGTAACCATCTGATTACACAAAGACAATGGCTGAAAAAGTCGGGGAAGCCCGAGGAAGAGATGAATCAAATAATTATTTGTATTGTGAAACAAATGTTTAAAAAAACTTTTTCAATTCTTAGCAATAATATTATTTCCGCCTTAAAACTATACCCAGTTTTCAGGTAGACAGGATTTCTCAACCTCAAAACTTTACACCAAACCATTTACAACCCCGACCCACTCCGGGTACTCAGCTAGGTAGTATTTTTACACAAGAAAAAAAATGATAAACTTATTTAAATCTTTTAAAAACCAAGGGCACATTTAATAGCTTAGTTAAATTATGAATAATAATAATTAACCATTTATTTGCACAGCCCTTGTGAAACAGTTCGAAATTTGAAATATGACACTCACTTTTTTTAATAAAATAATATATTAGGACCCATTGAAATACTTACATGTTTCGAAAAACTAGGACAACACGGATATTTATTTATTATAAACCCACTGATGAGCTTTCACAAAGTGTTTGTTTTTTACATGATATGACGACATAGAAAAATATTATACAGTTAGGTACAGTTCTGACTCGCAACTATTTAATAATAATTGGATGATTTGTATAGCACCGTTTTAGTGAAAAATCACCTCAAGGGCGGTGGTTCGCTGTCTTCTTCTTCTTTTACCATTCACATTGGCATCATATCTTCTCCTTACACTCCTTTCTTAGTTCATCCGCTCTACAATACATTAATAATGATTTAATTAACTATATAACATAAGCAAAAGAAAGAAATATTGAATTGTTTTAGACATCACTTATAATATCTGTTTTGCCTACCCAAGTCATCGCCAAAACCATAACTGTTACCTTTACGCATATAAGGGCGTTTACCAAAAATTTTGGCTACTCGAAAATGACGTGTCCTACGACTTTCAACAAGATATTCTATAGATTAATAATTTTAGAACAGGTTTACAAACTAAGTCCTATAAAAAAATTTATAAAACTAATTATTTACATAGCAAAAACCCATAAAATACATATAATTAACATAAATATTCGTCAAATAAGTTAGAAGAGAGGCGATTTTTTGAGTGTCCTACCCTACTTTTGCAACATTACGAACGCAGAATATTAATGTTTTCCCAGTCCCTGTTCTACATTCTGTGTTAATTTAAATGGTCAATATGTTCCAAATTCATTAATATACCTTACGTTTAGCAGAGTAGAGTTCAAAATAATAAAAAAAACTGTTTTATTCTGTGCCTAAAAATGATCTAGGTGGAAAATTCCGCAACGCTACGACAATAAATCGATTTTGAACGAAAAATTACTTTTAAAATCATTGTGGGAATCGGTTTATTTTGATAAAAAGCAACATTTGCACCATAAACAATCGCCATTTTAGTTTTGAGCCGCAGTGTACGTCTCCTGTGACATGCTGAGTTGTTGAGTGTCACGTTGTGCTGTTTATATTTTCCACCACGAACTTGGTTTTTGTTGGTAAGTAATAAAGATTTTACTTACAGCTTTTGAAGGTTAATTACTTAAGTCATCTAGAATATGATTTAACATGCCAATTAGTGAAATCGGTCTTAAGAATAAGCGCTTTTTGAGTTTGTTTCTATACCGGCATCAGACGTCACATCCAAAACGCAACGTGATGTATTAGTGGAACGCAAAATGTGATGTGATGGAACTACTATTAAGCATGGTTTACATTGTGCGAAATGATCGATGTAATCTGCATTTATTTAATTCTAGATAGTACCTAACTACTGCTGGTTTTTATGTTTTGGCATATTATTTTTTATTATTTTTAAGTCTATTGAACTTTACATTAAATTGTTCTCATAGTTTTTTTTTCAGGGAATTACATACTATTTTAATAAATGATTAAAAATAGTAATTTTGTTTATAGAACTTAGGATGGCTTTGACAGCTGCGGAACGATCGAACAGATACAGAGAAAAAATGAACAAGACCCAGAAAAGAATAATGCAAATTGTTCTTAAAATTGTGTTGCATGATGTAAACCTGTCTTTATAGTTCCTAACCGTGACGTCTTTTCCACTAACATCACTTATCCTATTGTGTTGTGATAAAAGATTTAACTTTATTTATATGAATTTGTTTAGAATAATGCTCAAAGATTAGATTTATAAAAAACATGATAATTTTATTATCCGTATACATTTAAAATTATATTACTTTTAAACAAAAATGCCAAAGTTAAGACTAAATTGTGCCATTGAATTTACCATGTTGTGGAATAGTTTTATTAAGAAAAGACTTTATTTCATTTAATTACCTATCTTAAGTTAGGTGTTTTTGAAGACTGTTTAATTTAAATGATAGTTAAATAAATAATTAATTAAAATTGCCACAGAATTTTACTTAAATCTTACCTAAAGTTTGTGTCGTAATGGAACTTCTCATCACCTGTACTTCATTAAAACATTGATTTTCTACTAAAAAGTAGACTTTTCTTATTTATATTTACTATTTTTACAAAGTTAGATATATTTATTTATTTATTTCAACGCCATAAAATGGCTTTTACAATCCGGTGATACATGATATTCAGTGGTACACAGGAGGGTAATTATAATGATAACAAAATAAGAATGTACATTAAACCAAGTACATATATACGTTTGATAACAACTAGTATTTAGTTATAGGATACAATTATGTATTACAACCAAAAAAAAAGAATATGAGCTCGTATATAGAATACACATTTTATGCAGAATAAAAATAAGAAAATAAAGGTGACTTCTTAGAAAAATTGTCAACATCAAGTATAATATACTTTAATTCTATTTGAACATATCGTTGGATTCCAGGAATTGGCTAAAATGGAGTACATGATATTATTGTTACCTTCAGTTTGAAATGACTGCAGTTTGAAATGACTACAGGTACTGCTAATTAGTTCTAATTTTTAGGGCTGTCAGTTAGAGATTCAATAATAACTTTGTTTAAAAATAATAATTTTGAAAAAATTATACATTTATTAGCTATCATTAACTAGTCTGCTTGATAGTTAATATAAATTAAGTAAGTGTGTAGTTTGGAATTTATAGTAGGGTATGATATAGACGCCGGGCAGATGAACACTATTAAACCTAACATTGAGGTATGATATTATAGCCTTCTTATAACTATATTCGGTGCAGTTGAACACATCTACTACTTCTGAGAAAGCATTTCCAACTGCATGCAATCTAGGTATAAGCGAGTATCTAAATGACTCAGCCCTGATATTTTTGTTGCAATTAAAAAGAATTTTGGATCGAGTAGTTCTAGTAGGTATGTGGAAGGTAATTAGGTTTAATAAATCAGGACTGTCTATTATACCATTAAAAATAAAAGTCAAGTCAGAAACAAGTCTTCTATCTGAAAGTTTGAGTAAGTTTAATTCTTTCATCAAGTGATCGTAATTTATTGATTCTATTGGTAGACCAAGTTTATAGTTAATGAATCTTAAGAATTTATGCTGAATTTTTCAATGGAATCGGAGTGGATTTTGAAGTGAAGTGACCATATAGAAGAATTATATTCGACTTGACTTCGAATTAGAGAGGAATATAGGATTTTTATTAATAATAACGTAATATTTGTATAGCGCAGTTTTGTGTCATTTCACTTCAAGTGCGCTAAGTGCGTAGTTTGGAATAATGTTAATGTTAATGTTGAAATATTTTGAAAGTCTCTGCCATTTCGGAGAATGAAGCCTAGCATTTTTAATCCTTTATTGATTACTGTATTTATATGTGAAAGAAAGTTAAATTTGGAATCGAAAATAATGCTAAGATAATTAATCTCACCGACAGAGGTTAGGGAAACATGATTAATATTATATTGATAGTTAAGGGGTTGATTTGTTCTGAAAAATCTTAATATCTGGCATTTACTTATATTCAGATAAAATTTATTAGTTTTGCACCAATCTTGTAGTTTATTTAAATTTAATTGAATGTGAATACAGTCATTTATCGTTTTTATAAGTTTAAATAGTTTTAAGTCATCGGCGAAAAGCAACACTTCAACATTATTATCAAAAACAGTGATGATATCATTTATAAAAAGTAGGAACAGTATTGGGCCTAAATGTGACCCTTGAGGTACACCGCTAGTCGCCATGAATTTGTGTGATAGGTAAGAGTTATTTTTTACTTGGAGAATTCTTTTGGTTAAGTAACTCTTTATCCATTCCAATAGTTAACCCTCTATTCCCATTTTACTTAGTTTATTGAGAAGAATTTCGTGGTTAACTTTGTCAAACGCTTTGATAAAGTCTGTATATATTGAATCGACTTGGGATTTATTTTCAAGCGAACATGCTATAAATTGTTCATCAAGGAAAGATTTGTTAGAGTGGATCTGCCCGGCATAAAGCCATGTTGATTAGGTACTATGATCTTATTAATATGTATGGAGATTATGTCAAGAATAAGTTTTTCAAACAATTTGGGGATAGTTGAGGGAGTTGGATTTTTTTTTGTGTGTAATTCCATTACGTAACGGACAATTTTTTTGGAAAACGCCCCATTACATTTATCTTATTGATTTTTTGTATTATAAAATGAAGGCCTCAGTACGGGTAAGCCACCCAGTGAGCAGTGAGGCCGACATAATTTTTTTTTTTTTAGGGAAAATTGACAGCAAATCTGATATAACACAATAATAAGATAGTTAATTATGCCAATTATGAACTTTCCGAATATCACATCAAAAATGTATAATCAAAATATATTGTAAGATGTAAATTATTGTACCAAAATAAATAAAAATTAAATATTTTAAAACATTTATTGGAATTATTTCAAAAGTTTCCGATTAATCACGAAGATGACCTATTATTGGTATTTTCGAGATGTCTCGAATCTCTTCTGAATTATTTGTTATTTAAAATATAAAATATTACAAATCATTGACCTTGTGTTACACATTTAAAAGTAAATCTTCGATTTAAAATTATATCTGTATCTTAGATTAGTATTTCATATTACAATTAATTGATATGCATACTTAATAATAGTTAGCTTTGAGGACTGTTGATTCTACTCCGGTCGACTGGGTGGACAACAGTCCCATTATATTCCCATCGATCTTGGATCGGCTGCAACAGGCCCTTCTGTCTGATACTATACTTTTTATTTGTGGCAAATTTTTGCTTCATATTCATTTTTGTCGATTGTCCCACTTTTTTTCCCATGCATTTGCCGTGGGCATTGGACTGAAATTGAATTCTCAAGTCAGCTCATCCAATTCTAATTGACCGCATTGGACTTTTTATTCTCCAAATAAAGCGAATACTTTGATAAGACCAACTCCACCAGCAGTGGCGTAGCGTAATGGGGGGCGGGGGGGGCGGCCCGCCTCGGGTCGCACTTTTTAGGGGGGCGGAAAATTTTCACAATAATGCTCAAAAATTATTTTAGTAAATCGATGTACACATTATTTGAAACA
Source organism: Limnephilus lunatus (assembly GCA_917563855.2). Taxonomy (NCBI): domain Eukaryota; kingdom Metazoa; phylum Arthropoda; class Insecta; order Trichoptera; family Limnephilidae; genus Limnephilus; species Limnephilus lunatus. The sequence continues at coordinate 21,992,898 of OU830595.1, read as the reverse complement.
TAATGTATACCTAGTTGTACCTCAGTGGCGGAGCGTAGGGGGAAAGCAAGTTATTTTTAAAAATGTATAATAATAATTTGAAAATGTTCAACGATACTTTCGTTTACGAATCCAAATCTTTATTTCATTATAAATGTCAATAATTATATTTTTTTAAGCTGCTAATTTCGTAATTCGTAAGAAGCATATTATGAGAGAAATACTAATTCAAGCTGGGACTCGCAAACAAATTCACTCTTAATTGAAACAAGAATTGTGTTCAGAATGTAACGATTGAATTTCAGTCGTGTATTCATCCGCTGATACATTTCGAAGGAGACCATTGTTTTATTTGAAGTGCAGTTATAAAATTTTAGTTGCAGACTCTGTATGTGCTGCCAATATCAAAGAAAAACCATTTTCATGTTCTGAGTGTACTTTTAATACGTCGCAAACAGACTTGATTTTAAACAGTTTTGTGTTCAAAATGTAAAATTTCTGTTGTGGTTTCATCTGCTGACACATTTCGAAGGAAAACACTATCTTATTGGGCAATTATAAAATTCTAGTTGTAGACTATTTATTTAAGAGGACATTACCAGAGAAACCAGAAATATGTCATTTTTAAATCAGTGTATAGACTTATTGACTTGTTTCCACAAAAAATTATAAATTGATTTTGAAAAATTGTTCTTTTATCTAGTAAAGGTATGGATTAAATTTTGAGAAAAAATGTTTATTTTAAGAATAATAAGGTTATACCATAGGTCGTTGGAAAATTTGTTATATTTTCAAAAAAGTACATGTATTATACAACACCAATTTCAAATCATATAATCATGCAGTAAAATAAATCAATACATTATCTGGTAAACGTATGTGTCAAAATTTTAATTTAAGTTTAAATAAAATTATTAAAAAATATATACGTACATGTGTTTCTTGACGAAAATTGGTCCGTTTGTTTATTTATTTGCGCACTTACAAACTAATATATATCAGATTTTTTTACATACTTATTTTGCTAAGACATTATTGACAAATCATAAATAAATTTAATGGAAAAATAATTTTAGGGTGTATTTAATATTAATTAATTTACAGCTTCGCGTTTCACAAATTTTCTTATCAACGACAACACGAATCGAGAGCGCTCACTCAGACCGCAACTGCGGCCACCGGCGGTTGCTTCGCGGCGCTCTACATCGTAACATTTTCAAACGAATAACGAAGCAAAATAAATACGATTTCATGTTTGTAAAATTTATAGGGTTGCCCCAACGCAAAATTTCATGTTCATTGAATATTTTTATGATAAAATTTTTATAATTTTGAAATTTTCTATTGTAAATTATTCTTATGTGAATACCGCACAAGAGTCCCAACTGCTCCAAAATATTTATTTTCAAGTAAAACTTCTTTACGCACGCTCGACACTTGGGGGGTAAGCTGGTAAATGTGTGCGAACGGTGATCGATTGCTAGGTGGGTCGTGCCTTTACGCACGCTTGTTATTTGTGTTATTGTTATATTGTTAATAGACTATTTTTGCGTAAATAAATAGATAAATTAAATTATTTAAAAATATATACGTACATGTGTTTCTTGACGAAAATTGGTCCATTTGTTTATTTATTTGCACACTTACAAACTAATATATTTCAGATTTTATTACATACTTATTTTACTAAGACATTGACAAATCATAAATAATTTTTATGGAAAAATAATAAACACGAGAATCGGGTATGGGTACCACCGCCCCGGGAACCAATTATTAGATAACCAACATGTCTGCCATAGGTCATCCCAAGTGGTTCGTAACATTTGGTGACTAGCAGAGGTGCCTAGGTTCAAGGATGTGAGGTTTGTTTAGGTCTTGGCGGCGGATGCGTCTGCCCACCAGCTGTATGGCAGGTCGGATCTGGAAAAGTTAAGGGAGTCCATTTGACTTCTCCAGCCTTGCTCTCTCGGAACATCGCCTTGCACGGCAGTGGGAGGGATGGATTCATACATCCGCACTCCTGGACACGCTGACCCCCAGATTTCTACCCACCCCTAATACCCCTTTCCTTCTCCGAATTTCCTCTTCTTCCTTTCCCTAAAACGACCCTCCACACAGCATTCCCAAAGAAGAGATAAGCAGTGTGTCGAGCGAGTGTAAAAAAAACGGTCTCTCCCGATCCGGCCTTCCATGTAGTTGGTGGATGTACCTTCCAAATTACTGATACTACCTATTGACGGCCGGCGTGGTCAAGGGGTAAGGCTCTTGACTCGCAATCCGAAGGTCGTGGGATCGAATCCCGGCATAGGCAAATAAATTTTATTTGACTATTGGGTTATTTCACAATTATTTAATTTAAAAATAATATATTTGCGTCACGTTTTAGAGTAAAAGATACTTTCAGTATCGCCCTGGTGTAAGACCACCATTCAGAATTGAAACGTTGTTTAGTGACCAGATCTGAATAGCCAGGTAATTCCTCGCCTTCCTCTTCCCCCACCACCTTCAGCCTCGCAATATACCCCATAGTCACATCATAGTCTCACTGGCTCCAGTAGGAGCATTTGGGTCTCTTGTGCGGTATTCAGATAAATATAAAATAAAAAATTGTGCATACGAATAAATATTTCAAAATGAGACATTTTTTACAATCCAACTGAATATTACACTTTTTTCATAAATATACCGCACAAGAGTCCCAACTGCTCCCGTCTGGAGCTAGTGGGACTATGGCATCCCCAATTGGGGTATGTTGTAAGACTGAAGGTAGTGGGGAGGGTAAAAATATAGGGAAGAGGAAGGTGGAGAAGTACCTGGCTATTCAGATCTGGTCACCAAACACGGCTAAAGACATTTCAAGCAACGTTTCAAATCTTAATGGTGGTCTTACACCAGGGCGATACTGAGATATCTTTCGCTCTAATGGCCGTAAAATAAAATTAAAAAACAAAAAACCAAAATATTAAAAAGAATATAACACATTGTTTATTCATGTAGATATCTATTTAATACCTACTGTGTTTACGCATTTTACTTGTATCTATTTATGTTTATGCACTTCGATATACAAATTACAAATAACTACTACTAATTAAAATTCTGGAAGCGAGAATATAAGCATACCGTAGCCCTGTAGCAGCCCTAGCTCCGCGCGATACACAAAACCCGGCTTACAGCGGAACGTAATCTAATTCCAAAAACCTCCGCTAACAAGCTCTGATATGAGAGCGCTGGCGCAGGAATCAGAATAATGATTAGCTGGTAAGATACTCTTAATGCCAGAATAAAAAAAAAATATTTCAATGTTCTGAGTGTAGTCCCAATTCGCCGCATACAGATATAATTTAAACCAGTTTTGTGTTCAGAATGTAAAATTTCTGTTGTGGTTTCATCTGCTGACATATTTCGAAGGAAAACATTACCTTATTCGATGTGCAGTTATAAAATTCTAGTTGTAGAATAAAAAAAAACATTTTCATATTCTGGTTTTGTAGTTTTTATTCACCGCATACAAACTGGTTTTGTGTTCTGAATACAACGATAAATTAAATAACGAGTTGCAGATTCATCGTGTACCAAGTGATGCTTTACATTTGAGTTGCATACCAAATGCTGCATAATTCTGAGAAATTGATTGTTCCGTGTGAATTTTGCTGCTAAACGCTGATTCTAAGTCTTAAGATTAGCAGAAGAGGACAAATAATACCATGTTGTTAAGCTTGTTATAATTTGGATACGTTTTTAGATTTTCACGGCTAAAAGCATTTTCGTTATTTGTTTTTGGGGTGTTATGCCGTGTTGCGCTACCTCCTTCTCTAGCCGACGTTTCGGACAGCGTTGCAGTGTCCATCATCAGGGCAGATCCGTTAGATCTGACAGATGTGTTGTTGTTACAATTTGATAGGGTCGGCGTTTAACGGTACTTTTCAAATGGCCATTTGTTGACAAAAAATATAGAATTGAAGGAAGAGGCAAGGATGGAGGTCGTCAAGGAATGTGATTTGCCAGATGGTACAGTTTATTTTCTAAATATTTTTTAACACTGAATGCAAGTCGATTTATTTTAGCAACTACAAGCATGTTATTTAGCAATTTCCCCATTGTAGTTGTAGAAATCCGGCCCTGAAATAGGTGGAGCCAGGGCCGGATTAACCATGTCCGGGCCCCTAGGCAATGCACGTCTCGGGGCCCCTTTACCAATGGTGGACTAACGGGGGGGAGGGGCGGCCCGCCCCTGGCCTCTGGTCCTCGGGGGCCTTCAAACGCCTCCATATCCATTTATCAAATTCTTAACAAGGCTTTAATGCCATTAATCAGCGGCCGAGAATGTAAATTTCGTCGAACGATGATCTTGCGATCGTACCCTTGCAACTGTACAGGGCGGTTCCGATGAGTAAGATTAATTATTTTCCATACCAGCATTTTAACATAATAGCTCAATATCGATATTATTTCATTCCCAATATTTGCTTTGATAACTACCTAAATTCAAAAATGCTCAAAGTCGTGATGTTAAAACTATTCAAATTATGTACTTTTTCTAATTATTTTTTGATAATTTTGATAATTATAATTTTTCAATAATGTCTAGGCAAAATAATTTATTTTTTTTTCAATATATGCGCGGATCTTTTTTTAATGATTTTATTTAAACTAAAATTAAAATTCTGAAACGTATCTTTCCCAGATAATTTATTGATTTATTTTACTCCATGATTATATAATTTGAAATGTGTATCGTATAATACAAAATTTTGTTTGAAAATTTAACAAATCTGCCAACGCCCTACGGTAAAACCTTAATGTACTAAAAATAAACATATTTTCTCAAAATTTAAAACATAGCTTTACTAGATAAAAGAACAGTCTTTCGAAATCAATTCATAATTTTGTGGTGAAAAAGAGTAAAGAAGTCTAAAATTTGATTTAAAAACGACATATTTCCGTTTTTTTTGGTGATTCCCACTTAAGACGGACACTATAAATTTTTTTTTTTGTAATTTTTTATTTTATTTCATTTTCTGAAAGCCGCATTTGTTAAAAATGCTCTCACCAAATTTTTTAAAGATATTCGAAAAATTGACCGAGATACAGCATTTAATGTGAAACGATAACTTAGTAAACAACATTTTTATTATACGTACTATATGCCGACCGGGTTTAGCTACAACCGTAGGTTCTTCATCTGAAGAACCTACGGCAGTTTGTATGTTGAATTATCCTTCAGCAAAACTTTGACTTGAGTTTTTCTCTAAACTACTAACATTTTTTAACCTCCATATATCCGATTTACAGGTCTTAAACTGTTTGAAAATCTAGTGTCTATTTCTCCAGGTAGGTGAATTTTGTTTAAAAATAAGGAAAAATGGCGGACCAACGAATTTTAATTTCGATTTTTTATGGAAAATTTTCATTAGCTAAAAAAATAGAAGGGGGCCCATTATAAAAAAATCCCTAAGTGGTGCCATACTTACTGGATTTACTAACAGTTTAAGATTTAGTACATGCAAATCGGACGTATAGTTTTTCTAATATGTTGTCAACCGTGTTGAAAAAAGCACTTTCGAGAAAAACGCGTTCAAAGTTTTGCTGAACGATAATTCAACATACAAACTGTTTAAAATGGTTTCATATAAAATGCTGTAGGTATCTCCGTCAATTTTGCGAGTTTCCTTAAAACTAATTTTAAAAATGACAATTTTTTTTACAGTGGCCTGGTGTCTTCAAGTCTTGTTTAGGATTTGATCAAACGAACATGAAGGCGTTTGGAGCCCCCCCAGAGTCAGAGGCCCGTGTGAACTGAAGAAAAAGCTTGTAAAATTACATCAACTTCTTAAACTAGGGGGGGGGGAGCGGTTCATCCAGCTTTTCCACCCCGGGCCACTGACGGGCTTAGTCCGCCACTGCACTTTACCCTTTTCTAACTTCCAAACTTTTTTTTTTTTACAACAACGTAATTATATTCATAATTAATCTGTTTTTTTACTACATTTCGAAGGTATGCCTTCACCCCCATTCAATAAAAAAAAGAAATGAATACAATAGTACAATGAGCGGTCTTATCACTAAACTGATCTCTTCCAGACAACCTTGGTATGAAGAGAAACAAAGAATTTTAGCAAGCAGATAGGTAGTGCACACTAAATCTTGTACAACATTTATATTTAAAACATTAGAAATAAAAGCAAAAATAAAAACAAAACAAATGCCAATATAAATTACACACGGCACCTATAATCATATCCCAATTGACACGAAGGAAAGTAAAGTAAAATACAACAATGTTGAATATTTGTTTTAATTATTGACTTTTTATTTATTATTTGTGCGTGATGTGAACAGTTATTGGGTTATAACCTAATTATTATAATTGGTTGTTTTCTTTAATGCATGTAATGTTATTAACCTATAAATGTATGTAATAAAAAATTAAAATATTTAAAACATCTTGAAAGCTGACTTTTTCCAAAAGTGTGCCGTTGTTGCTCACTAATTGCGAGTCGAACCGTTGACACAAGTTATTTTTTCTTGGGGCGCGGGGCCCCCAGCCGATGCGGGGCCCCTAGGCAGTTGCCTACTCTGCCTTAGGGATAATCCGGTACTGGGTGGAGCCTTTATGACCATGTGCTTGCCATCAATGGCTACGGCACAACGGTCAAATAGATAAATTTCCTTGAAGTCTGTAGCGACTTTTTTCCACTCATCTTGGGTTGGTTCTGCCATTACCTGAAATTATTTTTAATTATTTATTTTCATTCTGCCTGACAGGAGATTTATTTCAGACTTGATTATATTACATAGAGTCATGATCAACATATATTCTCTCATAATCTATGTTAAAACCCAGCTGGGCATAAAGTCAAATAAATTACCATCGGCTGGAGATAGCATTACATTCCTCTTTTATAATTTCTGAGACAGTTGTTCTGCCAATCCTATAATTGTAGACAATTCTCGTGAAGCTATCGCCTGTTGCCAAGTACCCGTAAATTAAGTTTTTTTTTTCAGTCAAAGAGGCTAAGTGCCTCTGGAAGAAATTAAGAGATGGCTTCCGGCAGGCGAACGCCAGATCTAAAACGACAACAGGACAAGCAGCTACACCAGCTGCAACAAAATGGAAATGTTTCCATTTAATGGAATTCTTAATACCAACTTCACTTCAAGCATGAAAGCACATACTTTTGAAAAAATACTCCAGGCTTTCAGCAGCTTCCTGGCAGGAGGCTCGATTATATCGTCATCTGTAGGTTTTGCTCCAGTTGTGCATTGATATTACTTTATCGGTCTGTTTGCCAACGTCGGTAAAAGGAATTCCATAAGATGGAAATATATCATTTAATTTGATCTAGCGTCCAGATAATTTTAAGTACATTTTCTTCTCAAGCCTTAATAACTACATAATATTAGTTAACATTTTGTTTTTTTTCCAGCCTCGAGCGTTGATTAACTTAAATAATGTTGGTATGTTTATAATTGTTGGTGTTGGTTAGTTAGTTAGTTAAGATCTCAAGACCAAAATAGACGTATTTTTCTTATAGTAATTACCGTTAAACAGAATTTGAGATCTGAAGACTAAAATAAATATATTTTTCTTATAGTATTTACTGTTGGACAGAATTTGTGATCTGAAAGCTGAATTTTTCTTCTCTAGCCTTCAAAACTATGTTATATTAGTGTACATTTTGTTTTCTCTAGTCCCAGTATAAGCGTTGGTTAATTTAAATCGTACATATTAGTAAGTTTACGTTAATCTTTTATTCTATGTGTATGTACACACTTGTACCGTACGTAAATAAACGATATGTTTTGCTGAACTCTGATCTGAAGACTGAAATAGATATATTTTTCTTATAGTATTTACTATGAAATAGAATTTGAGATCTGAAGACCAAAATAGACGTATTTTTCTTATAGTAATTACTGTTAAACAGAATTTGAGTTTTAAAGACTAAAATAAATATATTTTTCTTATAGTATTTACTGTTGGACAGAATTTTTTGATCTGAAAACTTCTTCTCAAGCCTTCAAAACTACGTTAAATTAGTTACCATTTTGTTCTCTCTAGCCCATTATAAGCGTTGATTAATTTAAATTTTATTAGTATGTTTACAATTGTTTATAAAGGCCCGCGCACACAGAGAGCGGTCAGAGATCTGCGTTCTAGTGACTGTTGACCGCTCAAGAGTTCCAACGCACACAAGCGGCGTTCAAATTCTCGCGTTCTAGTTTCGTTTGGGTCTTTGCACATGCAACATGTCACCTATAAAGTTCATCATCCGATGAAGAATTATTGCTCTTGTGGAGCTTAGCAGCTTCTAAAAAGAAAAAGAAGCATTAGGTGCACCTAATTAACACAACGCAAGAAGAACAAGGCGAATTTAGAGTATTTTTCAGGATTTACTTAAAGATGAACAGCGAATCTATAATGTCGATTAGGAGTTTTAATCATCATAAAACCTGATATCGAAAAACAAAATACTAACTGGAGGAACTGTGTTTCACCAAAAGAAAGGCTGGCTGTATTTTGAAGGTATGTATTTATTTATTAAGGATAAGAAAATACATTAGAGTATTTAGAAATAATGACGAAATATACGAAAGGTTCATTTGTTAATCGAATTATGTAACAAATACGATTTGTTTTCGTAATATTCTGTCAGCGTTCAGGCGTTCCCTGTCTCGGCGGGAAAAGAACTCTTAGAACGCGACGTACCGCTTTGACCGCCGAGGTCTGACAGCCCGCTGTGTGCGTTGTTGTTATAGACTCGGTACATTGTAATGAACGTCGAACGCGGAACTCCTGACCGCTCTCTGTGTGCGCGGGCTATAATCTTTTATTCTGTCTATAAAAGTATGTACATACTTGTACTGTACGTAAATAAACAAGATGTTCTGCCTGAAGACTGAAATAGATATACTTTTCTTTTAGTATTTAATGTTAAGACAGAATTTGAAATCTGAAGATTAAAATAAATATATTTTTCTTATTGTATTTACTGTTGGACAGAATTTGTTACCTGAAAGCTGAAATTCTCTTCTCTAGCCTTCAAAATTATGTTATATTATTGTACATTTTGTTTTTTCTAGTCCCAGTATAAGTGTTGGTTAATTTTAATCATTTTAGTAAGTTTACGTTAATCTTTTATTCTGTGTGTATGTACACACTTGTACCGTACGTAAATAAACAATATGTTTTGCTGAACTCTGATCTGAAGACTGAAACAGATATATTTTTTTTAGTATTTACTGTTGGACAGAATTTGTGATCTGAAAGCTGAAATTTTCTTCACGAGCCTTCAAAACTGTGTTATATTAGTGTACATTCTGATTTCTCTAGTTCCATTACAAGCATTGGTTAATTTAAATCATAATAGTATGTTTTCTGAATCTGTTTATTTATTCTGTGTATTTAACAGCACTTAAATAAATAATATTCTTGACGAACTCTTGTGTTTTTATTATTTTGGGAGGTGTATCTTTTTAGAAGGTTAAAATATTACTTAATTTCGCATACCTATAGCAGACAGCGAGTCTTTCTTGAATACTGATGCTTTTACGAAAAACAGTGTCATCCTTCTTAATTTCATCAAAGTTAAAGATGACAAAAAACATATGGGGGCATCCATTAATTACTTTAGCAGTTTTTTTTCCAATCTAGACCCACCCCTCCCTCGGTGAGATAAATTTGGGCCAATTCGTTTATTTTTTCAAGTATCGTGAGATTTTGCTGGACCCCCTCCCCCCGTTTATGCTCACGTAATTAATGGATAACCCCTAATACATACTTCAATATTATTTTAATGATGTCATCATTAAATATGATCAATTTTAAATATGTGTTGCAGCATGCTGTACTTACTAAAATGTTGGATTTCAATAAAAATAAATAAATTTATACTAACAAACTTTATTTAATTTTTTATACAATGTCCCCACTTGCATATTTATGTTTTCACGTCACCCTGGCCCTGGTACTTACCTTAGTATTTAGTATAATATTATCTGTTAAAGTTACCAGCTGCTGTGTTTTTGCATTTGGAAAGAACTTACATTATTTTAATCCTCTGGATTCCAGCAGTTGACACTATGTGAGCACCTAATAATGAGTGTTAAAAGATTCCCTTGTTTATGTAAATTGCATACAAAGGATTACAAAAACATAGAATTGAAAGAAGAGGCGGAGGCACTAAGAGTGTGATTTGCCAGACGGTATGCATAGTTTATTTTTTAAAAAAATCTTTTATAGACAAAAAACGCATGCTATGTATAAGGGGCCGTTCAAGTATTAAAAAAGATCTTGTAAAACGTTACTGTGCGTTACGTGGAGGTGGGGGGGGGGGGGGGGTTCAAACAACGTGTTACGTAACATGTTTTTTTATTTAAATAAAAAAAATAGGGAATTAGAAACTTAATATACATTATTATGTCAATGTTTGGGTAAATTGTTTTAAGTTCTTTATTTCTCAGAACCTAAAATGTAAAATCGCTTTGGTTTTTCGGGGCAGTTCTCTGTTCTGTTAAATAAGATTATTTTATTTTGTTTTTATTTATATTTGGGAAAGTTGACAGCAAATCATAAATTACACAATAATACAATTATAAAATGGTTAATTATGCCAATTATGAACTTTCCACAGATAATAATAGTAAATTATAATGTGTGACATTATAAAGGTGTTAACTTAATTACTTCATTTTTAGTTAAATTATGTGATAGGGGAGGAGAAGTATAGGATAAGGATTAAAATGTTAAGGACGAGAATTATAGATGGATACATTCATCAAAAAAGTACTTTTCAAAACATCTTCTTTTTGTCGTTACTAACATACTTACTATCACTATTTCGAACTTCTTCAGTGTTCAAATTTTGATGGAATAAAATTTTTCTGATAAAGGTTGTTCTCTTCTTGTAGTACATGAATAGTTGCAGTCAGTACACGAAAAAGGTTACTATCCCTTGTGAATCAGCAAGTGCGTTCTCGGATGTCCCTTTTGAGAACATGATTAGTGGCAGTCGGGACACGAAAAAGGTTTTTGTCCACTGTCGGTTAACACGTGATTTTTTAGATGTCTCTTGCGATAACATGAATAGTGGCAATCGAGACATGAAAAAGATTTTCTCCTCTGTGGGTAAATATGGGACGTTTTATTGTTATTTTGTACAACATGTAAATTTGAAGCCGGGACATGAAAACGGTTTATTATCCACTATGGGAAAACATGCGATGTTTTTAGATTTTCTTCGTATATGCATAGGACACGAAAAAGGTATTTTCTCCACTATGAAACGCGCTGTGGATTTTTAAATCTCCCTGCCGAGAACTTGATTAACTGCATTCGGGACATGAAAATGGTTTGGTCCGCTGTGGATAAACATGTCATTTTCTTGGTGCCTCTTTGAAGAACGTGAATACTCGCAATAGAAACACGTAAAAGGTTTTATGTCGCTGTGAGTCAGCAAATAATTTCTAAGAAGTTTCTTTGTACAACATGAATAATTGCAGTTGGGACATGAAAAAGGTTTTCGTCCAGTGTGGGTAAGCATGTGAATTTTTCGATACCGTTTTGAAGCGCATGAATAGTCGCAGTCGGAACATGGAAAAGGTTTTTCATCACTGTAAGTTAGTAAATGCCGTTTTAGTTGTTTTTTCGAGAAAAAGAAATGTTGCAGTCAGGGAATTGAATGGGTTTTTCTCCACTGTGGATAAACATGTGATTTTTAGATTTCTCTTTGTAATACATGAATAGTTGCAGTCGGAACATGAAAAAGGTTTTTCTCCACTATGAGTCCGCAAGTGACTTTTTAGATATCTCTTTTGAGAACATGAATTGTTGCAGTCAGGACATGAAAAAGGTTTTTCTCTTCTGTGAATCATACTATGGATTTTAAAATCTTCCTTTTGAGAACTTGTATAACTGCATTCGGGACGGGAAAATGGTTATCGTCCGCTGTGGGTTAACGTGTGAATTTTTTGGTACCTCTTTGTAGAACATGAATAGTCGCAGTAGAAACAGGTAAAAGGTTTTATGCCACTGTGAGTTAGCAATTGATTTCTAATCAATTAATTCCTTTGTACAACATTAATTTTCGTGTCGCAGTCGGGAAATGAAAAAGGTTTTTCATCAATGTGAGTCAGTAAGTGCCGTTTTAGTATTTTTTTTCCGAGAAAAAGAATAGTTGCAGTCAGGACTTGAAATCGGTTTTTCTCCACATGGGTAAACATGTGATTTTTAGATTTTCGTTTACTACGAATGGTTGTAATTACTTCGTAGTACATTACTATTAGTCAGCAACTGACTTCTTAGGTATCCCTTTTGAGAACATGAATAGTTTCAGTCAGGACATGAAAAAGGTTTTTCTCGTCTGTGAATCATACTGTGAATTTTTAAATCTTCCTTTCGAGAACTTGTATAACTGCATTCGGAACATAAGGAACGACAGTGTTAAATTGTCGAGATCCGGAAGGAATACAAAGCGGATAAAATTAATAGTAATTTCAATTTTTTTTATAAACAGCAACATGAATAAATAAAGAAAGCAATATACGCACGTATCGCGATCTGATGATATCTCTTGTTTTATTTATTACCGCAAACGCGATTAAATCAAGAAAAAAGGTATTTAAGCGACTTTCCAGTACTTTGCGAAACTTAATCGTGACTTTTTTCAGGTAAAAATTTGCACTCGGGCGTTACGTAACGTTTGGGGGGGGGGGGGGTGTACAGAAAAACGTTACGGCACGTTACATGGGGGGGAGGGGAGGTCGAAAATATTTAAAAATTGCGTTACGTAATACTTGAACGCCCCCTAACATGGTCTGCCACAGGCTTTAGAAACCCCGTGAGTCAGCAAGCAACATTTTGAAGATATCTTCATTGAATATAAAAAGTTGCACTCGGAACAACAGAGTTTTTTCTAACGGGAATCAGCACGTGTCTCTTCAATTGTCCCTTTCGAGAACATGAATAACTGCAGTCGGAACAAGAAAAAGGTTTTTATCGACTGTGGCTCAGCAGGTGCTTCTCCAAATCACCTTTTATATTACATGAATATCTGCAGTCGGAACATGAAAAAAGGATTTTTCCGCTGTGAATCAGCATGTGAATTCTTAAACTATAGCTTCGAGAACATGAATAGGTGCAGACGGAACATGAAAAGGGTTTTTCTCCACTGTGAATCATCATGTGTCTCTTCAAAACCCCCTTTCGACAAAATGAATTACCGCAGACGGTACAAAAGAAAGGTTTTTCTCCACTGTGAGTCAGCATGTGTCTTTTCAAATCTTTTTTGTTAAAGCATGAAAAATTACAGTCGCAACATGAAAAGGGTTTGTTTCCAGTATGGGTGCGAACGTGCGCTATTAACGCTGAATTACGCCAGCAGGAATAGTTACAATAAGAACATGAGAACGGTTTTTGTTCAGGATGCGCCTTTAGGTCTGAAAAAGATGGAGTATTAGGGTAATTAATAATCAAAAATTATATTAAATTATCATTAAAAAAGAATGCAATCAAATCAAAACCTGTGATACCTGACTTCTGGGCAATTCTTTCAGAGCGTTCGAAGCATTCTTTCTTAACATCTGGAAGGTTTACGTCAATTTCCTTATAAGGAATTGCCCCTTCATCTTCTTCTTGGAGCTTTGGTTCTACCTTGATGGTAACAGTCTCCTCAATAATACAACCTAGAAATAACAAACCATTGATAAGTGGAGACACCCGAGTATCACACCCAAAAGTACGGTCTTCCTTTTAAATGAAATAAAATAATAATTGGTATTTGTAAAAAGCGTTTACTTTGTGGCTCGCCATAATTTACAATATAAACACATAACTTTGTTTCAGACCACTTTTTTTATAAAATAAAGTGGTCTAAAACAAACGTATGTGCTTATATTGTGAAATAATAATAATTTAATACAAAGTAAGGTGAGGAGGAATTGAAAAAGAAATTTTAAACTGAATTTAAAACAAATCACCCTAGATGTTCACGGCAGGGACGAATGTTTTAAGTGAAAAAATATATTATTTTAATATAAAAATTAATTCATAGCAAAATAGGAGGATGTGAACAAGCAAATGCCCTGTCTGCAAAAAAAATCCAATACGGATATGAATTCCGAATATTCGAAATCAACATTCAATATAATATCTTACTGTTGTATTGCAACTTACTGGCTGTCGGAATAATCTCCGCGTACTGAGAATATTCGTTCTTCATAAACGAGACGTCAAAATCTACATCCGTGTACGAAATTTCACTTTCACTCCCTTCCTGGGACCCTGGTTCTACTTTGATGGAAACACATTCTGGGTTGGGAAAATCCATGGTCTTTTTGTGTTCCAGTTTAAAATTATGGTGGTCATATTAGTCCCAGCTCAAAATAAATGAGATCTACAAGCAATCTTGACAAGCATAAATCAACCAGTCATTTTGACAAGTGAAATAAAACATCTGACGATCTGACAATAAATATCGTAGACAATCAGAGGCAATCATAGACAATCATAGAGAACATTCCGTTTGGGCGCATAAATCCTATACCAAGTCCTTCTCTTGGGTATTCCGTTTAGTCATTAGCCCTACGTTAAGTAAAGTAGGAATATATTTTTCGTGGTTTACGCACATATTTTTTTATTAAGCAATGAAATTTTTTATTTTAGTTCTACTTTAGGGAAACGGTAGCAAAAGCCTCAGTTTATCCAAACCAAATTTTTGGTATTTATAATGTGAACCGATTCGTAGTAAAGATTAATCGAAAAATTAGTTTTAAGCTTAAGAGGAAACCGGGTGGTGTTTTTTCCATACAAACGTATTCCTCATTTCCCTCTCTGAATTTTGACACTAGAGAAAATATTTTTTTTTACATAATATGAATATTGACCGCAAGCGTGTCGGTACGTTTTGATTTTTTTGATAAGTTACTTTTTATAGGAGTTATAACCCTTCAAAAATTGTTAAAATTGCCTTTTTTTAACGCCATCAACAAACGTTCAGTATACAAATTAGACGATGTATTTAAAAAAAAAGCAAAAGGTACAGACATAGAATGTTTTCTTCCAATACATTTGGTAAAAAAAATCTTGGAAATTGGTTCAGTTTTGGAGTAGAAAAATGAGGACTACAAAACCTCGATTTTGACAATTTTATTTGGGTATTATCAGGCTGAGGTGCATGTGTCCCTTTCTCTCAGTATTCGGGGGTGAGGGGGGGCGGAGAGGGTTTTGTTGAATACGTATACAGTCAACGAAGTGATGTGACATTCTCAATAATTATATCGATACACTAGTCCACTAGTGTTGTCATGTCCCGAGTTATCGATGTTTTTTTAAAATTATTTTTCTGTTTGGTGACTTATTTTGAGTGTGCCAATACTTACCGAGCTTATTTACTAAAGTTATTGTGACAAATTTAATTTGTTTACGTCAAATAAATTAATGGAAAAAAATTGAAAAAAAAACACCTGTTACAGACAGACCCCGAGATGATTCCGTTCCGTATTGCCGAGTTGGATATGGAACACAAAAATTAATTAAAATATTTTTTGATAACTTTTGAAGGTTGTACTCAACATAATATTATCCCTTTATAGGACACTTTTTTTAAGATACAACTACCGAACCAAAAAAAAACTTTTATATTTGACTAAATATATTGTTCTAGATTTTTTTTTCAAAAAAATTATATTTTACAAGAAAATGTGTGATGGTAAGTACATACACCACTGATCGTTTGATGGAATGCTGGTACAGCGTATGTTCAGTGGTACATGCATCTACCACATGTTGTTGAATCGATTATGTTATTATAATATCATATTATACAAATCAATATTGAAATCTATGTATAAGAGGCACCATATTGTTTATTGTGCTACATATTAGGTACATACACATAACTATTTTAGTTTTTATTTAACTTTTTTAATACGTTATATTATTACAGAAAAATGCACTTTTGGGAATACCTCCTACATCACTTGACATTTTCAATCTTCTTCAATGATCTAATATTTTTTGTTTTTAAACGCTGCGATCATTTCTTCTAAGGCACATTCTTCAATTGTTGGCGCTAAACATTGTTCTATGTTCGTGTAAGTCTTACAATCCATATTTGGCATATTTAAAACCCCACAAATTTCATTCCATTGTGAATACCCATTTCCTGTACACATCACTCCTTCGACGACAGCAGTATTTATAGACATTTTCCGTTTCGGGTCTTCGGAGTGAATGTATTCTATTTTCTTGCACATTTTGCACTCGAAAACATACTGGCTTAGAAGACCATTTCGTCGTTCCTTCATAAATTTTAAATCGGAAAATGTGCAGTTGGTGTGTTCGTGCTTTATATTTGATATCTCCGAAAACAAATATTTTATATCCACAATTCTGCGACCTTCGAAATTATCGGTTTCATCAATATGGTCTGGTTCTATCACCAAATCATCAAGCGTTGTTGATGATGATGAACTTGCGTTTTCGTCTATATTTGGAGCAAATGATTCATCCATGGAAGTTTCATGCATTAGTGAAGATGTAGTTAAGTTTCCAAAAGTAGTATCGATGACATCCATATCCCTGTAAATGCAAATGATTTATTTATTTAAATTTGTCCATCCCATTTTCCCGTTATACATGCTACATAATACACGGCTCTCATAGCATAAATCTTTAGGTTTTTCTCGTAAGTCGCTCACGTAAGAGAGTTATGGCAAAATTATCAATGTAAACGATACCCATTGGTAATTTTGCCATAACTCTCTTATGTGAGCAACTTACGGGAAAAAAAACTTTACGTACGTAAAGGTAACCTTAGGAAGGTTCAGTAGTAAGAGTGACAGGAAAGCGATATTTCGACTTACCTAGATGTCGAACGTGGTGCAACATGAATCTGTCGTTTGATACTAATAATCGGTTTTTTTCGTCTAGCAGATAAAAACAAACGCGCTTTGTTTCCATTTCTTTTACCCATTATTTATCTGTAAGAAAAAAATTTTTGAGTTGAAGGTAGGTAATATAGTAGTCGATTTTATGTAACTCAATTTCTAAATACACATATCTTATGCTACGTATATATTTGCGAATAGTGGCGTGCACAGAATTTGAAAATTGAAATTTCGGAAAAAAAATAATTTTCAGCTTCGACAACATCATTAATGTCGTATTTTCAATCTTAGGATTCTAGCCCACTGAAAAATCAGTGCACGCCACTCTTTGCGGACAGAGACGCGAGCCGAACCACGAATTATGGTAAAGGTACGAAGCAACCGCAAGCGGCGCAGCGTTTCGGGCAGTTTGCTTTTGCTTCGTTCCTTTCCCATAATCCGTTGTTCGGCTGGCGTGTGTATACGCAGCCTAAGACGTAGAATAATATTTATTATAGGTTACTAGATATGTTAACAAATGTACCGACTTGCACTAATGCACTTTATGCATACAGTCAAAACTGATGAATTTACGTTATTCAGGGAGAGCCAAAAAACAACAACATTTTTAGCGATATTTATATGTTTAATTAAAAAAGGAAATTGTGTTGTAATATTGAGTTTTTATGAATGAATAGTTTATGTTTATAATAATAGTTTATGAATAATTTATGAATAGTTTAGTAGGTATCTACTCACCATATGTCCTATATGTGTAAATCGTGAGAAATGACCAAACAGATTTCAATATTCAAGGGGGTTTCAGGGTCAAAATTCGAAGGTCTGTATTTGACGTAGAATAGTTTCCAGTAAAAAGGCTAGTCAAAAACAGTAGAGTGATGCAGCCAGCGAAAAATAAAAACACTATACAATCACAAAGTACGTGATGTACCTACTGCGCCTATGCTGCCGTTTTATAAAAAAAGATGGTATGAATCTCCCGATATTACTAAACCAAAACAGCGTGCATCTTACTTTACTAATAGTAACAAGATGAATGAACTATGAGCGCAGAAGATATCTATTATATAGGAATACGCACGCTCAAGTCGCGACGCGTATTGACTTATCTGTTGCAGCAGGCAGCAACCTGTATACACGCACCCACAAGTCTCATTGACTTGTGCGTGTGCAGAAGATGAGCTCGGAGCAGGCAGTCACATGTATTTGTAGTAAGTAATAATAATAATAAAGTTAAGTACAATACAATATTAAATAATGTAGACCTCGCTATTTTATTACGAATATGTACCTAGGCACCTACTTAATTTTTGGAATAAATGAATAACAGTAAATGAAATAATAAGAACGCGAAGTCGCTGGCGGGCGCGGCGCGGCGATTCGTGCTTCCAACACCTGCAGCCACGCACACACACGCATTGGGGTTCACCAATACACCGATAGCGCTTTTGCTGTCCCCGCTGAGATGAACGAAATAGAAATAATTTTTACAAATACCTATCGTTAAAATTTCTCGGCGCTCCTGCGCGCTCTTAAGTAATTGAAATACGTATCGTATTTCGAAAACTACTGGTCCCTTGGTTTAAATAGTATCAACGGCCGCAAATCTTCAAAGAACAAACCGTACTCTCGTCTGTCGCGTGTTTACCGTTGCTGTTGGTTTAGTTAAGTAGTTCTATAAAATATAATTCAAATGTTGTAAACATTATTGGTTGAAAAGTCTAATGTGATACCTAATACAAAAGTCTTATTATAAGTTACCAGCAAGAAAGGAGCTTCAGTCTAACTTAATAAATATAACACGAACCTGCTTACGCACAAGGCGAACCCCGGCGGTTAATCCCTGTGTCCCAAGTCCCAAGTCCCAAGAAACGGAAACCAGAAAAGTAGAAGTGCAAGAATTTTAATTACTTCGGGATAAAAATGTGATGATCACTGAAGTTAGCAAAAAATCAATAAGTGTTAAACATGATGTTGGAAATTATTAGACATTGAAGCACAAATTTTGTGCCTTTATACAGCATTACTTACTTCAGAAAGTACAATAAATTGGGTATTAGCATGGTATTATATTCGAGATCACTCGAGATCTTTATTATTCAAATCATTCGAGAATTTCCATAGAAAACGGATTATTATCGAAGAAAATAAATACGAAAGTCTGTTCCTGGCAGTTCCTACTTTTGAACATGATAATATGATTATTATGCTAGAACTACACTGAGGACAACTTCCAAAAAGCATTCAGACAATTGTGTAGAGGGGTAGTTCGTGCGTTAGGAGTTCGTGTTGCAGACAATCAAATCAAGACAGATGTGCCGCGTGCCATTCATATGATAACATTATTACGGGAGAATAATTTCAAACAATAAATTTTTTAAAATTATTATTTTTTGCAATGTAAATCAGATTCAATATTATGAAATCCGAAGCATCGCCTGCACAAACACAAAGCGTCATTACACCATGCTTAGTTAGAAATTACGAAGTGTACCTCCAAAATTAGCAAGCAGGTGAAAAGGTTAAAAAAACTTTTATATATTTATAGGTATGTATTGTTCATATTGTAGAGTATTTTGGAATTTGGTGTTTGCAGTTGGATGGTTGGCCGCAGAGTGGTTGATAGCCACTACACGTTCGTCCAACCTTCCAACTCTGGGTTGGCTTCAGTGCAGTAGAAGCATTGTTACCTGGGATAAGATGACAACAATGTAGATAGTAAATTATTATGTGCAAAAATGTCTAGCTTGGCCGAAGGTGCACCAATTTATAGGAATATGTAAAAAAAATATAAATAACTCAGCTCAATCCAATAATGCAGAATTCAACAAAATTATTGAAAATAACTGGCCAAATTATATAAAAAATTTCACAGATGGTTCCAAACTCAGTTCGGACTCCCATTGTGGGGCCAGTGTCTATGTACCTCACAGGAAATTGTATTTCCCTCACAGACTTCCCAAAGAATGTTCCATTTTATCTGCTCAATAGCTATCATAGAAGCTTTGCTACTCGTCAAATCTCTCAACATTAGAAATGCCCTCATCCTTTCAGACTCTCTTAGCTCTCTACAAAAAATAAGCGCATCCCCTCTCAATTCCAGTAGCGACTCTCTTACCTGCTCTATCAGAGACCTCCTGCATTCCATGTCGTTGGCTCAAGTGTCAGTGGTCTTGGCCTGGATTCCAGGACATCTCGGTATTGTTGGAAATGAAATAGCTTAGCGATGCTAAGGAAGCCATTGTCCATGGTCCATTAAGCAGTATTCCTACCCCTGTTAGAGATTATTTCCCTATTTTAAAAAATAAGTTACAACGTCAATGGTCCTCTGAATGGAAATCATCCTCTCTGATAAAAGGTCATCAGTACTCATTAATTCAACCTTCTATTCTTGTCAAGCCCTGGTTTCACAAATACACTTCCATGCCTAAAAAATACATCTCTTCCATAACTCGAATGCGTCTAGGTCATACTTGTTGTCTTAGCCATCTCTCCAGATTCCACATAGTCAATTCGCCTTATTGTGATTGTGGTTCAGAAGATACTTTAGACCATAATTTTTTTGAGTGTCCTATCAATGACCAATTTCCAAACTTCATAAATGAATTAGTAAAACTTAAAATTGAATTCCCTACCAGTGTACCCTGTCTTCTTAGTCTCAACTCTCCTGAAATTCACTATTTGTTAGCAAATTTTATTTATAAAAATGGCCTTAACATTTAAGCATCAATCACCTTTCTTTCTCTTCCATACGTGAGCATTTGTTCTTGAAGTGTTGTTATATACAGTTGTACAGGTTCCTATTTTTGGGAACCTGTACATCTTCCTACTCTACAATTTTGTAATTGCTATACCAACTCTGTATGTTAGTACAACTTGTATAATCATATGAATATTTGTCTTGGCCCATTGTCTGTATTTGCTAATAGGATTTATCTATTCCATTTAAATAACTGTAAATGTAACTAATTTTAAAAACTGGTAATGGTAATTTTTTTTTTTTTGAAGATATATATATTTTTTTTTTTTATTGAAAAATTTTTTCTTTCGGTACAATACATACAATAGATACATAAATAAAATGAAAGTATATAAAAGCTTAATGCAATTATAATTATTACAATTATATAATATATATTTTTAAATTATTCTCCCATAATAAGCAAATGCTTGTGTGTACGGGAGGAAGTATTATTAATGTAACTAATTTTTTAAAAAAACTGAAAATACAAATAATTTTTTAAAAATTTATAATGTAACTAAGTAATTATTTTTAAGAAAACTGGAAATGTAAACAATTTTGAAAAAATGTAACTAACTTTAAGAAATGGCCAAGATCACCCTTAATGGGTGAAAGCCAAATAAATAATTTTAAAAAAAAGAGTCAAAGTGTGCCCGTGTAGTAGTGATCAGTAGTGATTGAGTTGTTTTGTTTACGAATTAGTGCATACACGAAATATTGATAACCAATATTTATCATTCAAATCAAATCAAATAATTTGTTGACCTTGCCGCCGACCGCGATAAAGCGATGTTGTAAGTTGTAAGTTCAGTGAAAACTTCCGTAAAGAATTTCCTTTTTGGCAAAAGTGTTTACCTTTATTTCTGAATAAAGTTTTAATTCGCCGCATACAGATTTAATTTAAACCAGTTTTGTGTTCAGAATGTAAACTTCCAGTTGGATTCGTCTGCTGACATATTTCGAAGGAAAATATTCTCTAACTCGAAGTGCATTGGAGGGGATCCCACCCGACGAAGTCCATTCATAAAATTCTAGTTGCAGACTATGTGTGTGCTGCCAGAATCAAAGAGAAACCATTTTTGTTCTGAGTATAGTTTTAATTCGCCGCATACAGATTTAATTTCAACCATTTTTGTGTTCAAAATGTAAAATTTTGTCTGCTGACATATTTTGAAGGAAAATATTCCCTTATTCGAAGTGCATTAATAAAATTCTAGTTGCAGACTATGTATGTGCAAAAATCAAAGAGAAATCATTTTATGTTCTGAGTGTAGTTTTAATTCGCTGCATACAGATTTAATTTAAACCAGTTTTGTGTTTAAAATGTAAAATTCCAGTTTGATTCGTCCGCTGACATATTTCGAAGGAAATTATTCTCTTATTCGAAGTGCAGTAATAATATTCTAGTTGCAGACTATGCATGTGCTTCCAGAATCAAAGAGAAACCATTTTAATGTTCTGAGTGTAGTTTTCGTTCGCCACATACAGATTTAATTTCAAGCATTTTTGTGTTCAGAATGTAAAATTTTGTCTGCTGACATATTTCGAAGGAAAATATTCTCTTACTCGAAGTGCAGTCATAAAATTCTAGTTGTAGACTATGCATGTGCTGCCAGAATCAAAGAGAAACCTTTTTTTATGTTCTGAGTATAGTTTTAATTCGCCGTATGCAGATTTAATTAAAAACCAGTTTTTGTGTTCAGAATGTAAAATTTCTGCTGTGGATTCATTTGCTGACACATTTCGAAGGAAAACATTCTCTTATTCGAACAGTTATGAAATTCTAGTTGAAGACTATGTATGTGTTGCCATAATAAAAGAGAAACCATTTTCATGTTCTGAGCGTAGTTTTAATTCGCCGCATGCAGATTTAATTTAAACCAGTTTTGGGTTTAGAATTTAACACAAATTAAATAACAAAGCATAGCAGTTATAAATTTGTGGTAGACTTCATAAACATGATTTTTATTGGAAGAATACTCTTTCTCTCAATTATGTGGTTATAAAAATCTGCCTAAAGCGGTCTTAATAAAAAATAAATAAAAAAAAGGATTTCCATCCCCCCCCCCCCCCCACGTTACGCCAATGTGTCCCGCATTAATATTTTATAAAGTTGGCCGCCTTAGTCAATCTGTGCTACCCAGCTAGACAACTAAACAACAATCATCTATTATTTTCTGTCTCCATGACAACACCATTTTAAAATTCGAACATAAAGGAATCCTATGCATTTCTAGGTAGGTATTCCTTTACATCTCCCCCCCTAGGGTTAGAAAATTTCTCTGGAGATTTTCGTCTCTTTCAATTCCTTTTTCTTCTTTCTAATCTTCATTTTCATTAGGATTGTTTTTAGAATGTATTTCCTCTTTTTTAAAGCTTTCTTTATTTCTGAACAATTTCAAAATTTTCATTCTGAATCAAATTAAACTCTTTTATAGTATCAAGTCCAATTAGAAAATTGTATTTGAATTCTTTTCCATCTACAATATAAACATCAATTTTCTTCTCTATATTAAATATCTCAATTTTTATTTTTGTTAAGCCTTTTGTCTTTTTTACACCATTAATCGTTAGTAAGTTTGTATTGTTATGTATATTTTTTCCTTCTTCCTTTATTCTTAAAAATTTAGAATTTATGAAGGAAACATTAGAGCCAGAATCATATATACCAAATATGTCTAATTTTCCTTCTAATGATAGTTTTACTTTAATTAATGGTGTAATTATTTGTTTTTTGACTCATTATCATTCAGTTCAACATCTAATACAGTGTTGTTTACATTCTTCTTATAGTTTCTATTGTTCTCATAATCATCAGTTTGTTTAAACCAGCATTTCTCTTCAGAGTGGAAACGGCTACCTTTATTTAATTTTTCACAAGTTTTGCAGGGCTTAATTTTATCAACTCTTACTTTATTAACAAATGTATTTCTCTTGAATTTATCATAATTATTTTTATTGACTGTTTGTTCATGTTTACCAATTTCATTGAATAGATTTGCAGTCGATGTTATAGATTCCTTATCCATTTTGTACATTATATAATCTGGTAGACCCATAACAATAAGATGAATCAATGTCTGTGTGTCGATATTTTTATTTATCTCTAATAACAATCTTTCTTTCTTTGTGGCTTATTCTCGTAATGAACTTCCTTGAAATTTAAAGGCAAATGCAAATTTAACTTGTGACCAACCTTTGTTTCCGTATGTTTCACAAAAATTTGTTTTCCATATTGCCCATTCTGCATTTACTGTATATTTTATTAACATACTAGTGTACCAATCTAGGCACTGTTTTTCAAGTAAATATTTTAAAGTCTCAATTTTTTCTGCCTCCTCTAATATCTCGAAACGTGTACATTCATTTTCAAAATCATTGATCCATTGGTGTACATTTGATGTTTTTCCTGAAAACTTCTCGAGTAAAAATCTTTGTGCTATTTTTCCTAGATTTTTATTTTCAGTACTAATATTATTGTCAGAAAGTTTCGTGTCATGTATAATTTCTTCCAGGAATTGGTCACCAAATTGTAAATTCTCACCTTCATCTAAGTAAATTTTCCTCAAATCTTGTGTTTAGGGAAACCATATTTTCCGTGTTTGATATCTTTTCTTTGGAGAATTCTTAATTTTGTTATAAACATCCGTAGTCATTATGGCGGTATGTTTGCTTGCATGTTTTAAATCATCGGGAATATCAAATATATGTCCATTGGGTGTCTCGATTGAGGTTACGCAGATCACATTGCTTTTTCCATCCGATGTGAATCTTAATTTTTCCATTTCTAAGGTTATTGTTTCTCTTCGATAACATTGTAGTTTTATAAGACAATTTGTCTATTTCTTGTAATTTTTTATTAATAATGTGACATACAAATATCATGAGTTGCTTTGCTGACAAAGAAACTACAATTAAAGCTATTTGTCCGTCTTCAAAATATTATATCACTTTGTAATTATAAACTTATTTTTCAATCTTCTTATTACTTCAATCTGTGCTACCCAGCTAGACAACTAAACAATAATCATCTATTATTTTCTGTCTCCATGACAACACCTTTTTAAAATTCGAACATAAAGGAATCCTATGCATTTCTAGGCAGGGCTGGGCAGTATTTGAATTACTTGTAATTGAAATACGTATTTGAAATACAAATACGTATTTTGTATTTGTATTTCAATTACTTCCTAAAAATGTATTTTGTAATTGGTATTTCAATTACCCGATGCTGAGGTATTTTGTAATTTGTATTTCAAATACTTTTTTAAATTATGGCTTCAAAATACATTTCCAAATACATTTAGCGATATTAGTAATGATAATGAAAAATAATTGTATACTGAAGTTTGGCTTATTTTTACACTTATACAGACAATTAACAAGTGTTAAATAAAATAAAATAAAAAAAACACTAATTATTGAAGTACATGTAAAAAACTTTTTTTTTAAATTACCGCTATAAAACAAACAAAAATTAACAAAACATGTTAACTACTTCTTTGAACAAAAAATTGAAAATAATCAACACTCACAATATAAAGGAAGGACCTCATTAATTGAGCATTTTAATAGAGTTGTTTTTTCTATAAGTTTTTATTCCAGTAAAAAAGAAAATAACATTTTCACTTACTTAACTAGAATATTGAATTCATACATAGTTTTTACATTTCATAACCTTAAATTACATTAGATTGCAGTACTAACATTTACATAACATTATATTACCATACGATATTATTCACTTTCACTACTTTGTTTTTTGTGAATAAACATGAATATTTTTTTTTTGAATTTGCACATACTTTTTTCGTTTTTGATATCATCTGGAAGGCAATTATATAAATTGCCCCCCTCGTGACTAATTGATTGCTTACCGTAGTTAGTATGAATGGTGTTTAAACGTATGCTATTGTGTTGTCGTGTAAGATGTTTGTGTACTTGGGACGTTTTAATGAATTCTGTGTTTGTATGTATGAGTTTATTATTTATTTTGTATATAAAGAGACATATATTGTACTCGTATAGTTTTCTTAATGTTACCAGTTTTGTTTCCAAATATAATTTTTTTGTGGATGTTTTGGATTCGTAGTGTAATAGTTTTTTGATTAGCTTATTTTGAATTACCTGTAATTCATTGATGTATGTTTCATACGCATTTCCCCAGATTTATCAGGTAATTTAGGGGCGAGTGTACGAGACTATAATATAAACTTTTTTAAATTTAATTGGTAATAGATATGACAACCGACTAAAAACGCTAATTAAGGGTGTGATTTTATCTTTTACATCTTGTATGTGTTGTTTAAAAGTTAAATGCTTGTCGATGCACAGCCCAAGATATTTTTCCTGTATCAGGATTTGCAAATCGTCATTACAATCAATATTAACAATAAGTTTACAATCACAATATTCTTAATGAACATGTTAAATGAAATAAAGAAAACAAAAATGGAAGTATGTGAAAAAATAATTATTTATTATTTTTTTATATAAGTTCCACATAGGAGGCCCTGAGAAAAATAGTTTCCCTCATGGCCTATGTCATCTTAGGGGATGCTGTGTGTAGGGTTTTTTAAGGAAAGGAAGCAGAGGCAGTTCTGGAAAGGAAATAGGTATGAAGGGTGGGTAGGAATCAGGGGGTCAGTGTATTTAGGCATAACGGACGTATGAATCCATCTATCCAACCGCGGTGCAAGGCGATAGGTCGAGAGATTCCGGCTGGAGATGATAAAAGACCTCCCTCAACCAGTTTCTCTCGATCCTGCACACCACGGAGCAGGCAGACAGACGCATTAGCCCCCAAGACCTGGACAAACTTCACCCCATGAACCCGGGCACCCCTACAAAGACACCAAAAGTGACCTATGGAAGAAGTGTTGATTATGTAATAAATGGTTGCTGGGGCGGCGGTACCCTTACCCGCCTCCCAATTTTGGCGGCGGGTATTATTACCGGTACATTACTGCTATAAAACAAATAAAAAAAAGGGATGTAATAGCCACGGCCGAATTCTAAAACTGTCAAAATGTATTCATCATTACATCGCTAGGTGGCGGTAGTGATGCCTTCGCGAATTTTAAAACTTCAACATTCAACATGTGTATGTTATGACGAGCACAATATTTTTAAATATCGAAGTAAAAACCAAACCAATAAAAAAGTGTGTTCAACTTATGGAACTTATTATTTTGGTAGAATATTTAGTATGATCCTTTTTACAAATGTTTCATAATTTGCTTGTTGATGGTTTTTTCCCTTAGTTCATGGTCGTTCATACTCGCAGGACTTCCATTATAAACGACGTTTGGAATCTCGTGGTTCATTTATTGTTATTAAGTTTATTTTGTAGAACTCCATTTTAATTTTTTATTTCTTTTATATGTTCAATAATATTATTATTTTATGTATAAAAACTAACTAACTAACTAACTAACCATCACGACGTTTCACCGCAGGGGTAGGCAGAGAGGACGGACCGCCAAACAACTCGGTCTTGGCACACACTCTTTGCCTCACTCACATTCATACATCGTCTCATACATTCTCTTCTATTATTCTGGCTATTGGACTATTTGGCAATCTTAAAATGACTATTATTATTATAAATTTGTACAATAATATGGACACGCGACAGCGGTGAGGGGCACCGCGGCAGGTTTCGTAAGTGGTTTGGCGTTGAAAGGCTCGCCCGATGGATGGGTACACTCGGAACTCTCAAATACTTTTTTTTTATCATTATGGCTTATTTTTTTAAAATATGGCAATCTAATTTAAAACTAAAATGAAATAAAAATAATAATTCAGATAAACGAAAAAAATAAAAAATAATAATAATTAAAAAGTCGTACACTAAAAGCTATCAGGCTGCTGGTCGGCAGACCAAGAAAATCTTAAATAGAATGATCTGGACTATGTTATTCATTGGTTTCATTCGTGTACTCGATGACGTAAAATTTACTATTTTTTACCCCACTTTGACGCCGGCTGCCTGAGAACGTGCTAGGCTGCCGGTTGGCAGACCTGCTTTTTCTCATTTTCTAATCCCCCTTTATCATATGAAACCATTTCCGTTCGCGTACTCGATGTCGTAATTTTTTCGAAAAAAATCGCTCACTATTTCCATGACTGCGCGGCTTTACCCATTATCCATTATCACTACAAAGTAGTTTCATCCGTGTACTTGATGACGTATGGTTTACCTATCTCGTCTTCTAGTCCATTATACTTGATAGTAATACTAATAATATAAGGTAATTTTTGTATCTATTACCAAACACAGCGTACATAATTTACCGACGGCGAGCAAATGCTCACAAATGAACATACTGACATTCCGAAATAAGCCACGCTACATATATTATAGCTGTGTGTGTGTACGCAGCACAATTAATTCTCACACATACTTGCAAAACGTGCGCGTAGCACGTTTTGCAAGTATGTGTACACACACGTGTGAACATCGCGCTAACGCCGTTTCGGAACGAGAACCAAGAACGCACATGTAATGTTATATTTTCAACGATTTATACAATATGGCCGTTGAAAAGTTACAGTTCGACAAACTTACACCAAAAAAGAGAATTTTCGAGTACTTTCTGTTTTTGTAGCTTCCTGAGATTATTGAAGTGCTTCAAGTGAGTCGGTATTCTATGTTTACAGCTATTAATGAAACACTTCGACCGTATTTTCAAAATATATGCGCTGTCAAACGAGGAGCGTACAGCTTCGCTACCTGCCAACGGGAGATTCCAGCCCGGAATGAGTAGAAGCTAAGAAATGTCTTCAAATTTAGTGAAAAAATGAAGTATTTATTAAATTATCAATATCCACAGATATCATAACGATAATAAGAGGCCGTACTTCTACAGATGTATGTATTATGTATATATTTTAAATTTAAAATATTGTGTTAAATCATTATTAGTGCGATAATCATAGACTGAAGTTTTAAAAGTGGGTTGTATGGTGTATCAATGTTTTTATTTTTCATGGTCGAATGCCTACATCAATTACAAAAAAAAATAAGCAGATTGAAAAATAAAAGTCCATTATTTGGTAACAAAAAATATCAAGTCTGAGAATGACACACGAAAGGTAGTATTAAGCCGTTTTAGAGAGCCGTTTTTCAGCAAATTACAATTCTGCCCCTATAATATACTCTTAACTCCTTATTAGAACAAAAATTTGGCGAACGAGACACAAACTCACCCGATGTCAGCCAAACGACGCGCGATAATTCACGAACGCAGAGTTTCGATGCGGCCGAAGGTTCGGCCGATTTTCTGCCGAAACCGAAACTGATGCCGAAACTAGATTTTTTTGCCGAAACGAACCTTCGGTCGGTCACTATATATTATACTTGTCATTGCTTTGTATTGTACATTTTTGTGTCATAGTGTTAGATCAAGCACTATGAGAATAATTTGCTGAATACTAAATTATTTTAAAATTATTTACAGTAGAGCGCATTTGAAGTGAAATAACCCAAAACTGCGCTATGCAAATATCTTGTTATTAAAATAATAATAATTATTATCTAACACCTGGCAGTGCGTAGCGTAGGGGTAGCGGGGGGCGGGGGGGGGGGGGGGGGGGGGGGGGGGGGGCGGTCGGACGGACCCGACCGAGTGTCACCCCCAAGAGTACAATTCTCTAGCCACCAACCCCGGGACGGAGCAATTTTTGATGAAGTCAATAGGGGGTGTGGGGGGGGGGGGGTTACCCACCCTATCCGCCCCAGGTGCCACCCATGCTAGCTACGCCACTGCACCTGGATCCTATACCACAAAACTTTACAAGTGGAGCGAGGATGAGATGTGTCTTCTAAGCAATATGATTGGTCAATTTTTGCACGTCTCTGTTTCACTCTGCTCAGCTTCGCTTATATGGAAACGCACCCTTAGATAAGTACACTTACGACCATTTATTTCAACCAAAGGTTCTACGAAAACCAAATGTATTTTGTATTTTGTATTTTGTATTTGAAATAAAAAATAAAAAAATGGTTAAAATACTATATTCTGTATTTTGTATTTCAAATACACCACTTCAAAGTATTTTGTATTTCGTAT
The DNA here is from genome assembly GCA_917563855.2 of Limnephilus lunatus. Classification (NCBI taxonomy): domain Eukaryota; kingdom Metazoa; phylum Arthropoda; class Insecta; order Trichoptera; family Limnephilidae; genus Limnephilus; species Limnephilus lunatus. Next base: position 21,963,210 of record OU830595.1, on the reverse strand, counting down.
TTTAAATACATGCGAAAAAGTATTTTGTAATTTGTATTTCAATTACAGCGAAGCATGTATTTTGCCCAGCCCTGTTTCTAGGTAGGTATTCCTTTACATATGTTTAATTTTTTTTTATTCATGTACGTAAGCAGATAAGACAGGCAGGATATACGATATAATATAAGCACAAAACACAGAAAAAACAAAATTTATCGTATTCGCTTTGTAATTATAAAATAATAATTATAACATTTATTCATAATATCAATTGAAATATACAACAATGCTTCGTAAGTACGGTCATCTATTTGGAAAAAATACATGTAATCATTTGGTGCTGTTGCCTATTGCCGCTTTTTTTTGATAACAAGTACTGCCCCAAAGCAGTTGAATTATTTAAAATCTGGTAAAAAATTGTCCCTTTATAAAACAGTTTTGTGTCAATATTAATACTTTAATTTTTACTTTTACATATCATAATGAATAAAAATTGCTGCTACTTAAATAATAATATTTAAAAAATGTGATAATATTTATTTTCCCGCGAAAATTTTACAAATTGCCGAGTCCACTTTTGCGCCTCGCTCGCGCACCGCGCATGGCCATGCGCAGGGACGTGGGGCGAGGACATGGGGCGTAGGATGGATGCAGAAAAATTGTGATAGAAGAACATATCAATCTTTAGAAAGAACCTGGCTCACAATACATTGGCCACATAGGCGTTATGTTCGGTGATGCTAAAACAATAGCTCACAAATTGTTTGCATATTTTGTGGCAAAATTCATTGATTTAGCGTGCATCGTGGCTATCCGATGTGACGGAACAGCAGTTAATACTGGAACTAAGACTGGCATTATTAGACTTCTTAAATGAAAGCTCCATCGTCCACCTCAGTGGTTGGTCTGTCAGTTACATGCTAACGAGTTAAGTTTGAGACACCTTTTCGAATACCTTGATGGAACGACAACAGGTGCTTTAGAGGCCAACTAGGAAAGTTACTCAAGAACTGTGAACATCCTTCCTGTGATAGAATTTCAAGCAATAGAATGCAACTAACCGGACATTACAAAATTACCACATACCATCTTTATGTATTGGAAATGTGCCGAGCAATCGCCGAAGGACAATGTAACGAAAACTTAGCGAAAAGAAACCCGGGTAAAATCTGTCATTTGCGTTGATTGAGAACAGCCAATACTATTCTCCGACTTTACATTTACCAAAAATCTCAGAAAAAGAAGAAGACAGAAAATCAGGTGATATTGACTGAATTTGTGCTAAAAGTGTACGCTCCGATGTGGTTTAAAATAAAAAAAACAACCTTCATGTGTTTACGGGGCGAGACACCTCCACGAAACCATAAAATTGTCTCTTTACCTTCCAGAGCATTTGAAAAAGGTGGTAGATCCCGTAATTCAACGCAACGGGTATTTTGGCCACAGCGAAAATATACTTATTAGTATGCTAAACGACGAACGAAGACAAATTAGATAGTTGGCTCTGAGACGGCTTCTAAGTATTCTAAGAGAACGTACATCAGGGTTCTCTCCAATAAGTGTATTTAAGCTACCTACTTTGAATTTCAACGCAGCAGACTATATTGACTTGATCTACTGGGAAAAACCATCAGAACCACCTCTTATAAAACTGATCTTGATCAACATTTTGTGTAAGTTCCGCATTGTATCAATGAAGTTCCGATTGATGCCTTGTCACACCCAAGCCACGGAAATATGCATCAAAAAGGTAACGGCATCATGCTCTGCTGTTTGCGGTCCTGAAAGACGTGAAAGGTGGATACAAAACAAGCTAGAATCTTGTCGTATAATGCCAGTATTCAATTTGAAGAAGGACTATAAAACAAAATAACTTTTATGATTTTTGACTTTATTTTTTAACATTGTTTGTGATTTTTTGTGTAGCAATGGTACTTTTATTGTTTCTTGATTAGTAGATAATATTATTAGTAAATGAAAAGTTTGATTTTTTTAATATTTTAACAACTTTTGTTGAGCAAAGATTAAACCCTTTTTTCCAGTTTCTCGCTGTTTTTTTTAAATTTGAATTGACTTGGGGCAGTACTTGCACTCGAAATATCTTAATGCTGTCATAATGTAATGACTTTTAAAAGTATCCCCATAGAGCATCCATTCCACACCCCGCTGCTAAGAAAATCAAAAAAAAAAATCGATCCACGCTAATGCTTATTAGTAAAGCGGGATCTCAAATTGTACCATTCTTGTCACCAAATTCGTTTATTTTTATTAAAATACAAAGCTAACCCAAGAGCTAAGAATGCTTTGTCTCTGTTAGATTCCATTTTATTTCAGCCGCACAAAATTCACTGTCAACCATAAATAAACCAATCCAACTAGAAGTGAGTCGTTCGCGAACGAGTCGGCTCAGTGAGCCGGATTTTCACACGGATCCGTGAGATCCGGATCCGAACGAACGATCTTCACGGTTCGCGGATCTTTGCGAACGAGTGATCCGGTGAGCCGTGAGCCAACTGACCCGCCAGATCCGGTGAGCCGACTGACCCGTGGGAGCCGGAGCAGTGCATCGTTCAACGGATCTCGCGGCTCGCGGGTCGCTACTGATGCGGATTGCTCGCTCGTTCGTTCGTTCGTTCACAGCCACTCCAGTCAGCGACGCAGAAAAGTAAAATATGAAAGTAAGGTAACGGCTTTCAGCTCAGTTCACCATGAGACTTTTCTACGCGGTGGAGTGCCGTGGCTGCTCAGTGTGCATGTAATTACCGAAATACAATTAATATAATAATATCGGAATTCAAGCGTGTGTGCGTGCATAATACTTCAGTCGTGAAGTCAGCGCTCCCGCCACATTATTTTGTTTATTATAACAGAATGAGTGAATGTAATTCTATTTTAATACATTACTTGTAAATAATGGAACGGGATTATTCAGAGTTTGAATTATCTCAGTTGACATTGATTCCTTGATTTGTGGCATTTTGCCTGAGGGTTTTAACGGTGGGATGCTTCGATTTCTTAATTAATTTCTTCGATTATCTAATTAGTTGCGAACAGTACTTTCATTTGGCTTTATTATTAGTGGCAACGGCAAAATGATTCCAAATTTAACCCGTATTTCTTGATGAAATCATTAATTTATAAGTTACAGTCACAAGACTAACAATTCATTAGTAATAAATAATTTTAAAAATACGTAATTATGTATCCCGGGTACAACGGGACGTGCATTATGCGATTACCTTTATTATTGAGATTTTGAAACTGACCTTTTCATAAAAACAAAGGAGAGAGGACAAAGGACAATATTTTGGGGTTCCCTTTTTAATAAAGTGAGGAGGGAGGGGAGGGGAGAGATGGACTAAATTCAGTCGTTCATTCGAGCCGGTTCACTGATCCGGATCTTTTCACTGAACGAGATCTGGTGAAGCAGCTCGCTCAGCTGAGACGCTTTGCCCGCCTCTAAATCCAACTATCGAAAATCTCATCTAGGCATAGACAAATGCTTGCCAGAACGCTTGTAGACTATCGAATAGTTTGTCGGCAAACTATGCCTAGATGTTGGCTTCCTGTCATTTTCGGTAGTAGAAAGTGATTTTTGTGCGAGATGGAATCTAGTAAAGAAAAATTATTATTTGTTATGTTATAATAAATGTTATATATTAATATTTTAATAAAACATTAACATAATAAAATTATTAAATTATATTTATATCAATTTAAAAGAAAAATCAGATGGATTTCTACAAATTAAACACAAAAACAATTAATACCTATTTTGTAATAATTTTATCTAATTTTATAAACGTTTTACGTGATACGTAATATCTAAAATCACTACTCAGGTACTTATTTGTTTATGATACGCCCAATAAATATAAATTCGCTTCAATCACGTAGATTATTGCGCAATGTTTGACACATTCGTCGCTCAACTTAAACCAACCAAATCGGCCGCTTAAGCCAGGGGTCTCCAAACTACGGCCCCCGGGCCACATCCGGCCCGCCAGTGTCATCAATGTCAAAAAGTACTACTAGCACCATCTGTTAGCGATGGATGGTACTATCACTACTTATTTCCGCCTGTAACCACCAGATGTCATCAAGTGTTGTAGTCGTGAAAATACACTACAACACAACAGTAATTAACTAGCCAATTTAGCAAGCATATTTTTTTTACATTAACTCCATATAGGAGGCCCTGAGGAAAATATTTTCCATCCGGGCCTATGTCATTTTAGAGGATGCTTTGTGGAGGGTCTTTTTAAGGAAGAGAAGAATAGAAGTTCTGGGAAGGAAAAGGTATGAGGGGTGGGTAGGAATCTGGGGGTTAATGTCTCGACTACCATAATACGGGCATTTGCCTAGCTTGGTAGTCGAAAAACCATGTAAAACAAACCTGTAACAAACAAAATGAAGAAATAAAATTTAAAAAATGTGTCCAGGAATGACAGACGTATGAATCCATTCTCCAACTGCGGTGCAAGACGATTGGCGAAGATAGTCCGGCTGGAAAGGTCTAAAGGCCTCCCTCACCCAGTCTCTGACCCGCCACGCAGCATGTGGGCAGACGCATCCCCTGCCAAGACCTGGACAAACCTCACCCCATGAACCATGGATGATAATGGCAGGAAAATTAAAACGGTTTTGGCCCTAGGAACTTACTGGAGTCATCAGTATGGCCCTAATGCTGAAAAGTTTGGCTTAAGCCATGGTAAGCCATGGTAAGCCGCAGAATAGTTCCTTTGCTAGACGCTGTGACGCTATTGGCAATAACACATCTGTCAAATTTGATATTTGACAATGTTTAGATTTCGATGTACATCTGCTACGTACGTAAATTACATTATGAATAAATTAACCTCCTGGAATGCAGCAGGTTTTCAGCAGTGCCTCCAATATAAATAAAAAAAAAAACAAAATATAAAAAAAAATTAAAAATTAAAAACCAAAATAAAATAAATACAAAAATTAAATTACATAAAAAAATTAAATCAAACCCTAATTCAACACACGTAGGGGGGCATCCGTTAATTACGTGAGCAGTTTTTCTTCCAATCTAGACCCCCCCCTCCCCCTCGGTGAGAGAAATTTGGGCAATATAAACGCATTCTCCTTTTTCCTCTCTGGATTTCGATACTCTAGTTGGAAAATTTGTTTTTTAATATATACACTATAGAAATTTGACAATGTAAAAAAGCAAAAGGTACAGACATAAAATATTTTCTTCTAATACAAATCTTAAAAATCGGTCCAGTCTTGGAGGGGAAACATTTTTTTTAATAATTTGGTCACCAGTGGGTTTTGAAATAATGCTTTTATTTGTTCAATGTTATTTTTCAGTTGTTCAAATTGATAAAGATTTTTTAAAAATATTTTTTGGACGTGGTCGAAGCCGGGTAGCATAGGGGAAAGAAGTGAAAAGGGAAAGGGGAGGGGAATAGTAAGTGAAGGGAAAGTGAAGTGAAAGCGAAGGGAACATGGAAGGCAAGCTAAAGAAAGGTTAAGGGAATGTTAAGAGAGAGTGAAGCGAAAGTGAAGGGAGAGAGTGAGAAGGGAAAGTTAAGGAAAGTGGAGGGAGTGTGATGGGAATAATCGGAGAAAGTAGAGTGAAAGGGAAAGTTAAGTTAAAGTTAAGTGAAAGTGAAGGGAACACTAAAGTAAACAAAAAAATAAACGGAAAGTTAAGGAAAAGTGATGATTATGTGAAGGTTACGTAAAGAAAAGTGAAGTAGACCATCCACACTAAATATGGCAAGCAATCCATTGGTTACGAGGGGGGCAACTTATATAATTGCTTTCCAAACGACTAAAAAATTAAAAAAGGTTGAGTATATTTTTAAAAAAATTATTCATTTTTATTCTTTAAACAAAATAAAGAAACAGTATAATATTGTATTGTAATGTAACTTATTGTATTAAGTTCGGATATTTCTAGTCAAATAAGTAAAAATTAGAGATGAAACGGATATCCGGTAACTATCCGGTATCCGGCCTAAATTTACTACCCGGCCGGATACCGAATAGTATCTCAATTTCCGGCCGGATACCGGATATTCAAAAACTACAACAATTTCCTAAAATAAAATGCAATACATTAATCTTTGTGAGGTAAATATCAATAAAATGGCTTATAATTATGACTGCTTTTATTTAAAGTCGAAAAAGTTACAAAAATGACATAAGGCCTTTCAAAAAACTAAAATTTTCTTCTGAGATATTCACTCTAATGATAAATACATAAATAGTAAATATTTAAACTAAAAACTTTTAGTAGAAACTTACAAAAACCTCGTAGAGTAGCGAAAACTTAAATTAACATGATAAACTTTTTTTTTACATAAGTTCCACACCGGAGGCCCTGATGAAAATAATTTCCCTCAGGGCCTATGTCATCTTTAGGGATGCTGTATGGAGGGGTTTTTTAAGGAAAGGAAGGAGAGGGAGAGTTATGGGAAGGAAAAGGGTTTAAGGGGTGGGTAGAAATCTGAGGTTCAGTATGTCCTGGTCATCTGCCTCCAATACCTAGACAAACTTCACTCCATGAACCCGGGCACCCCTGCTAAATCACCAAACGTAGCGAACCACTTGGGGTGACCTATGGCAGAGATGTTTGTTATCCAATAAAGGTTCCCGGGGCAGCGGTACCCGTTCCCGCCTCCCAAATTGAGAACTATTAACTAATCACAATCACCACACCATTATAGTGAACTAAAAATCGTAAAAAACACAGAGATTATTGAAATGATTAAATACTGACATTGAAGCACCATAATATACCTCTTGTTCTTCTTATCAAAGAGAATATTTTGAATTAATACTCAAAATTAACAAGTGGAAATTATGGTGAATAAAGACTAACTTTCAGCGTTCGCAGGCAACAAGCGATTTCGCTTGTTTTCGTAAACCAAGCCAGCTTCGGAAAACAGCCTCTCACTATAAACACTGCTGCTAGGAGCTGAAAGGTACACTTTGGCAAACTTTTTCAAATGTGGATATTGTTTCGAGTTAATTTAATTTTCGCTATTCAATCACACACTCACGAATACTCACGATGGCAACCGAGACCGCCCGAATTGATCTGATCGCGTTCGCCGCACCTGTGCGGCGCTAAACTCATCACGACATGCAACGAGACAATGGGCCAAATATCCAGCCGCCGGATATTCGGCCATCCGGTCTTGCAGCTCGCCGGATATCCGGTATCCGAAAACCGGCCAAACAACTATCCGTTTCATCTCTAGTGAAAATGTACTTTTCTTTTTTCTAGAATTAAATTAAGGAAAGTGAAGAGAAAGTAAAGGAAAAGTGATGGGAAAGTCAAGAGAAAGTGAAGGGAAAGATAAGAGTCGAGTCCTTTGTATAACAAAGGTTACCCTGCCATATAGGGTGGGCCATAAACAATTGCACTTTTGAAATAATCATGAAAAAATCATACAGATTGTATTTAAATGAATGATTATTTATACATATGAAAATAACATATGTGTTATTTTAAGTGTATGTATATAATAAGGATTGTATTAGTACATAGATAACTATGTACCTATTTAAAATACCGCTATAAACAATAAACAATTATTAATAAGAATAAAAATATCCTTGAAAATCATTTCGCATAAATGATGTTATCAAAAAGGCCGCCATCTCTCCGCTGGAATTCTTCAAAGCAGGCCCTTAGATTTTCGAAAACTTTTCGACACAAATCTGGGGGTATGTTGACCATTTCTTGATGGATGTTCTTCTTTAATTAGAGAATAGTCGCTGGTTTATTTACGTAGGCTCGACTTCTAAAATAAAATATGCATACATATATGTACACAAATATCCCATAAAAAAAATAGCTGAGGTTAGATCCGGGCTGCGGGGAGGCCATGGAATATCTCCTCTGCTCGTTATCAGTTTGTTAGGGAAAATTTCTTTAACCAATTTCTTTTGCTCCATAGCCGCCCTGTTTGCTTTTCCTGTCGGTTTCTTCTAAATTTTTAAACCATGATTTCATTAAATTAACACTTGGGCACTGATTAATACTCTGTAATTGGTTATGCAAACGAAATAGGCGGCATGCATCATTGTTTTGTAAAACAGAATAGATTTATTGTTGAACAGAAAAGAACAAAATCATTGTTTTTGTAAAAATATTATACCCAGAAAGCGCTTTGCTCTCCCGTAATGCGATCCATTGAGACTAAATTTATTAGGAGCGAGGAGCCATGCAGAAGTAACCCCGCTCACCTTCCCCGTTCAGAATCCCCGCTAGCTCGATTGCAATTGTTTATGGCCCACCCTATATAATACTCTAAGGCCACACAACGCTCTCTACCCACGCCACTATCCCATACATCCTGGTCAGCAGCAGGTTTAGTTTGGTAGAGTCCTCGCCGGCGGTGATCCCCACGATGATCTGAGTGCAGGCCACCGAGTCGTCATTGTTGATCTGGATGGGGCTACCAGAAATTCCCTGTTGATAAGAACAAATAAAATATATATGTGGATGACATGAAAATTTTTAAAACTATACCTATACAGTCTTTATACGATAATGTGAAATTACAAAGCGATCTTGATAATTTGTGCGGGTACTGTGAATTAAACTTATTGTCCTTCTTGCACTTCTAAGTGTCACTCAATTACATTTACTAGAAATAAAAATAAAATCATCTATCCTTACAACTTAAATAAAAAAGCCCTTACAATCTACGTCTACATGTAAAGATCTAGGTGTTTCCTTAGACAGCAAATTAATTTTTGATAAGCATATCGAACAAATTATATCTAAATCTTACAAGATATGTACTAGGTTTCCTATTAAGAATATGTAAAGTTTTCAAAAGTGCTAAAACCCTAGAAATGTTGTTTTGTTCATTGGTCAGAAGTCCACTGGAGTATGCGTCAACCATATGGAATCCTCGATACAAGGTATACATAGATTTAGTAGAAAGTATACAGAATAAATTTAGGAAACATTTACTTAAGAAATACAACAAAACAATTAATAATATGTTAACTTTACGAAAAAGACGCACGTTGTCAGATCTGTTGTTTCTATATATATATATGTATATACATATATGTTATAACCTGCTAAATAATAAAATAGTTAGTCCCGAATAGCTATCCGTCATTGGTTTAAATGTCCCAATGAGGCGTACCAGGCAAGCTTCCCTTTTTCATATTGAAGCTAACAACACAAATGCAGCTATCGACTCACCAATTACTCGCTCAATCACAACCTATACCCGCTACGAAAAATTACTACATTTATACATTTTCCATGATTCCTCGCAAACATCCAAACAGTCAATTACAATTTAGTGAACATATAATTCTTGCTTTTAAAAATGTCTCATTATCTCTCCTCCCCTCCTCCTCCCTTTTCTTTATTTTTATTACATTCTATGACTTATGTAATAGGTATATAACCATGTAAAAATTTAACATCTTATGACTTGTATTATAATGTACTGTGTATGTCTTATAAAAAAAAACAAAAATAAAAATGTATTTGGCATGCATCTGATTCGCCTTGGATAATAAGCTCAACTTTGTGACAAAGTCTTTGTCCTAAACTAACCGCAAGCAATGGGGCTTGCAAATTTGATTCAGAGCATGTATCCAGATTCAGATATACAAATCCATTTATAAATTTAAAAAATAAAAAATGTTTTATAATTGTTTAGTGTTGAAACAGCTTTGGGACTAATACATTTCCCAATGTACTGTTCAATATCTTCATCTTCCATTGTCCATATATATTTTTTATTTTTTATTGTTATATAAATCATGAGTTTTTTATACATATATATTTAAAAAAAAATTATAATAAAGGTCGTTATTGGTCATGTATACCTTATCAGAAAAGAGGAGCTCTTGTGCCTGATAAGGGAGCCATGATTCTTACTTAGGTTGTAAGTTATAATATGTTTTGTAAAAAATTATTTACTTTTTAATGTAAATTTTGTTTTAAAAAATTGTTTAATTTTATTTATTTGCTCTGATTGGTTGATGATACAGCGTAATTCAGAAGGGAGGTTATTAAAGTATTTTATGGCATGGAAAATATAATGATTTTGCATTTGAGTGGTTATAAAATTAGGTGTAATAAATTGGTTTCCAATTCTCATTAGTTTGTAAAATTCTTGATTATTGAAATTATACATGCATCAGTTGATACACCAAACATTTTATTCCAAATTAACATCAACACACCATCAATAAATTCAACAAGGAGGATGCAAGATATTTTATACATTTCTACCTACCACACAAATACAGGATATTTCTCCCCTATATATTTTTTTTTGTTATTTGTTTTTGGGGTGTTATGCCATGTTGCGCTACCTCCTTCTTTAGCCAACGTTTCGGACAGCGTTGCAGTGTCCATCATCAGGACAGATCTGGCAGATGTGTGAATTGCATTACAGTATTGTGTTTATTTTATTTATTCATGTTGTTATTTATAAAAAATTGGAAATTATTATTATTTTTATCGGCCTTGTATTCCTTCCGGATCTCCACAATTTAATATACCTACATGGATAAAATGAAATCCCTCTTCTGCAATGACAATATAAGCTTAAAACTAAGGCAGAGAATGCTAAAATGTTATGTGTGGTCGGTCTTGCTGTATGGTTGTGAAACATGGACCTTGAAAATAAATACCATGAACAGGTTAGAGGCTTTCGAAATGTGGCTTCACCGGAGAATGCTCAAGGTCCCATGGACCGACATGATCACCAACATAGAAATTCTCAGGCGGGCTAGAGCAGATAGGGAACTGCTTACATTAATTAAAATCAAGAAAATTTCATATCTGGGTCATATACTTCGAGGGGAGAAGTATCACTTGCTCCATTTAATATTGAAAGGCAAGATAGAGGGTCGCCGAGGGCCTGGTAGGAGACAAATGTCTTGGCTGCGAAACATACGAGAGTGGACCGGCATTAGAAGTGTGGAGGAGCTATTCCGGGCAGCGCAAGACAGAGAGACCTTTTCAAGAGTGATCGCCAACGTCGGGGGGACCTGATAAGGCAGTGTTCCGCAAACTTTTTGTGTTCAAGGTACACCTACCAAATCAAGAAATTTTAGAGGTACACCAAAGAGAAAACATTGTTTATTTAATATTTACTAAAATCAATATAATATGAAAATATTATGTTTAAGAGCTCATGAGGGATTTTTTAAAAATATTTTATGGTTTTGCATGTTTTCAAAGTCCACTAGCCACATAACAGCACATTAAAAAAATATTCGTCATTATTTTTTTTTATGCATATATATGTTATATCCCACCAGTTAAATCTAAATATTAAAAAATAGGGAATCTCAGGAAATTTTTCCCACATTATAGGGAAAAATCGAAATCCAGCAATCCACGAAAACGGCTAAGATTAATACGACGCTTTTTAATTTGTGTTCGGGAATGATCGCTGTAACGTCGGGTTTTTACGAGAGGATACTAGGATCAAATCCGTTTTGAATAACAAAATACAATAACTTTTGGTGGAATTGACATAAAAATTCGATGAGTGCGACAAATTTTTATACAAATTTCGAGAAAATCGATTGCCCTGCTTAGAAATGTGAGCCTGCTTCTGAGCACAGGACATCAAAATTTGGAGCAATCGTTGATTTTGTTGCTCTCATCTCTTCGTCGATCGTCCTAAAATAAACCAATCATCGCCGTGGCGTGTCGACATGCCACGACCTACCAATATGTCTCTAACCATAATAAATGTATGAAACCGATGTGCTTCTGGCGCGTCACGAGTCACGACACACCACGACACGCAAGTATGTTTCTGCCTTTTAGGCGTTCTCTTTTTTTTAAATTTAATCGGAGTTTTAGTATTAAGTAAGTAGGACGTGGCATATGGTAAGAGAATTGCAACAGCAAGCTTTGAAAGAAGTAGATATTCATTTTTGTATTCAGTCAAAAGTGTGCTAGCTCTGTTTCGAAAAATTTTAGTTTTAATGTCCGATCAATTTTTAGCTCCATGAATTCTTCCTGCTCGTTTATCGGTAAGTGTTCAAGGGAAATGCTATCTGAGAATGGATTTCGTACCCAGTTCATGTCTATAGGTCGCAGGTCACACTTACGAAAATATGAGTTCATTTTTTCTGAATCGGCAGCCATGATATTTGGGAACATTTCATTACTACAATTCATAAATAAACCAAACCACACACTACCATTAGTATCGTGGTTGATCCAACACCAAATTAACGCGAAAGCTTTCTATCTTGTCCGATACCGATGACGTTAAAATATTAAAATTCCTGCCTTGCATTTTTGTAGAGCTCATCGAGCAATACGAGATATGCAAGTTTTGCTGCCCATTCTTCTTTTTTAAACGGTGATGCAAAATCTGAATCACGGGTGTCTAAAAAAGTCTGGGTCTCATTTTTTGGTGAGGCACACCAACTAACGACCACGGCACACCAGTGTGCCGCGGAACACGCTTTGCGGAACAATGTGATAAGGCACATAAAGAAGAAGACATGGATATATTGAATTTTTTGGCGGTATTAGATAAGCCGCCACAGCTCAGTGGTCTTAGCTCCTGACCGGCAATCAGAGGGACACGGGTTCAAGTCCCGTTGGCATCCAGTATCTCTTCTCGGAAGATTTTTTCAATGTAGATGAGTGTTTCAGGCTGATAATTATTGCTTATAATAATTGTTATCTACCCTTTGTGCTATGCATAAAAATCTTGTCTTAAACGTTAGTTTATCAATTAAAAATAATAATTAAATAAATACCAATAGACAAATTTGTTGAAATATTAAAAAAATGTACGCCGACATCAGTCTAAAGCATAGATTCTCAACCTTTTTTGCCCACCGCCCACTTTGAGAATATTTTTATTTCTAGCGCCCCCTAACTCGTGAATTCGAAACAGCAATTAGGGGCATAATGGGATATCACGACAGGATTGCATTTGCTACAACGGAAGGGGCGTAACGGGATACCACGACGAAGGGGGCGTAATGGGATATCACGATGGGGTTACATTTTCTGCAACGGAGGGGGCGGTAATGGGATAAGGAAAGTATTTGATAGGATGGAGTGGGATGGGTTTCTCTGACTCTCCTACCGCCCCCCCTGAAAGTCTGAAACGCCCCCAATTTTCTCATGGTCTTCTACCGCCCCCCTAAAGGTCTAAAACGCCCCCTTGGGAATTATCGCCCACGTTGAGAACCTATGGTCTAAAGCGTTCAAGTAATGCAGTAAATCCTATTTACCAAGGTGGCGCGCTTCGCTGGCTCCCAAACTGTGAGGTCTTCGCGCGTCCTACGCGCGCACATTTGCGTAGAGTCCCGGAATCCCGCTGGGAAGAGATCTGAGCACTGTATGGCCGAACGTACGGTGATGTTCCACTATAACATAAGACCAACACCAATACTTTTTATGTTTTTGTGTTTTTAATTTTTTTTTTTTACATTAGCTTCACGAGGCCCTCAGGAAATTAATTTCCCTCGAGGCTATCTTCTTTGGGGATGATGTGTGGAGGGTCTTTGTACGGAAAGGAAGGAGAGGAAGTTCTGGAAAGGAAGTAGGCATGAGGGATGGGTAAGAATCTGGAGGTCAGTGTGTTTGGGAGTGACAGACCCTTCAACCGCAGCTCAAGGCGATAGGTCGAGAGAGTCCGGCTGGAGAGGTCAAAAGGCATCACTAAACCAGTCTCTCTCGATCCGGCTCGCCACGCAGTAGTTGGGCGATTCATCCGCCGCCTTGACCTAGACAAACCTCACCCCGTGTACTCTAAGCCACCAAAAGTAGAGAACCACTTGGGGTGATCTACGGCAGTTGGTTATCCAATAAATGGTTCCCGAGTTGGTGGTACACATACCCGCCTTCCAAATTGTATTAGTTTCTATTAAAGCAAAGTTTGTACATGTTTATGATTCAAGTCTAAAAGTCAACTACAAAATTTAAATGTACACCTCTTTAAAACCAAAATTTAAAAAAAATTATGATGCTTTGTGAATTTTAAAAATTTATGTTTTCGTGAAATTACAAAAAAGTGAGGTAAACGTATATAATACTTTTGTCTACTAAAATTTATGCGTGTTTTTATTTTTTCGTTTCAGTCATTTTAATTAGAAACAACGTAATTTTATTTTTGGATAAAAAATTGTTATATTTAAAAATTATATGTTTATTTCTAATAATAAAATTTGAAAGCGTATTTCATTATCTTACAAAAACATTTCTTGTTTTAAGGAAACGTTCAGAAGTATTCCATTTATTTGGATTTTATTGCAAAGCGGAAATACTGTGACTATCTGCTAGAATGTGCCCAAAGTAGTGATGCAACGGAAGTATCTTAACGGAAGCGGAAACGGAAACAGATGTCAAAAGTAAATCTTAGCGGAAGCGGAAACGGAACCGGAAGCGTTAACACTATGAAGAAAAAGCCCAATTTTATTTTTTAAGATTTGTTTAATTAAATTTTGGTTTTGTACTTTTAGTACTCGAAATTAAACAGAGGTAAATTATATTTAGTAAAAAGTAATTTGGCTGCTTTTACACCTTTGAGTCTGTTTCGGTGTTCTTCATACATTAAACCTTATATATTCTTCGTTTAGCGTTCTGTTATAAAGTTTGCCGAACCAGAAAGAGAAACGGAAGTGAAAAAACTTGCGGAACTTCTGCAGAAGCGGAAGCGGTAGCAGAATTCTGTTGCATCACTAGCCCAAATCCTGCGGGGGTTAAACGGAGAAAGGAATTTATATTCTTACCCTGTCGTAACCGCTGCCTTCGTGAGTGACGTACGTGAGATCTTTTTCATTGAAACAGGTTCCAGTGTGGAGGCAAGCCGGGAAAGTGAACTTGGAAAATATGGCCCTGAAATAAAATCAATATTTTTTTTCTCATTTCTCACCGTACATATGTTATTATTTTAATTTACATAAAAAAAATTAAGCTCACTAGGACTAACAGCGACTCCAGATACTAATATCTACAGCCTGTATGAGAGTGAAGACTAATATCTACAGAGCAATATCTATGACGGTCCCAGTGGTGACGAATATCTATGGAGCGTAGATGGGACTAATATCTACAGAGGGCAGCTGAGGAAGAGGTTGTACGGAAAAGCATAAATTACTTCAATTACGTAATACTAACCTAACCTAACCTAACTTAAATTAAGTTTTTTAAACTGCATACGCAATATAACATTATGCCAATATGCCATACATAATTGTAAATCCAACCTCTGCCAGTGCTGTAGATAGGTATTCGTCGACATCACCTGTTCCATAGATATTAGTCAGCAGTTTGAGCTGTAGATATTCGTCATCACTTTGGTTCTCATAGATATTAGTCAGCAGTTTGAGCTGTAGATATTCGTCATCACTTTGGTTCTCATAGATATTAGACCAATTTGTTCAGTTTTTGGAATTCCTGTAGATATTCGTAGACGCCTCCCTAACAGCCTGTATTGAGATTAACATTTATAAATTTGGGACCTCCACCACTAGCGGGGAAATAGAGTCCCCAACCAAGCAGGTTATCGCAAATATTTTTATTTATTTTAAGAGCCGTATCCCCGCTCAAAAAAAGAAGATAAAGAGATATGGAATTACGAATATTGGAGAGAGCGTGCTAATATTTAAAACGATAAAATTGAAGCGAAAATTGTGAAATGTAAGAGTGGAAGATACTATCAGTATCGCCCTGGTGTAAGATCACCATTCAAAATTGAAACGTTGCTTGAAAATGGCTTTAGCCGTGTTTGGTGACCAGATCTGAATAGCCAGGTACTTCCCAACCTTCCTCTTCCCCACCTCCTTCCCCTCCCCACTACCTTCAGCCACACAACATACCCTATGCCATAGTCTCACTGGCTCCTGACGGGAGCAGTTGAGATTCTTGTGCGGTATTCACTGTAAAAAAAAAAATAATAAAAAAAAAATAAAAAAAAATAAATAAAATAAAATAAAATACGACTCGTTTAAAATAGAACAAAAATCTCTTGGGGGCTGTCTAAAACAGCATTTAAAGAAACACTGTGAATTTTTTCATATATATAACTTGTAGAACAACTGAAACAGACATGAAAATAATAATTTTCGGAGCATACTTTACGATTTTGTTCTGTCGAGGGATTTTCATATAATTTGTGTTTCGGCTTTGGGAATGTATAGATATTATTTTTAAAAATAACATATATTATTTTAAGAGCTTAAAAATTTCAAATGTTTAAGGGGGATATTTCGACCGGTCAGTGGTTGAATAGGCTTCGCGTTTGGGTCCCACCCAAGCGTTCAGTGTTCGATTCCTCGACTGGCTAAGTCCTCCTTCACGAATCAAGTGTTAAATCATCACTTACTGTGGTGGTAGTAGAAGATTTTCAAATATTGTCGGGTTATTCGTAACCCGGGAATGTGTATCTTTAAAAAAAAAAAAATAATAAAAAACAAAAAATAATCGGTAGAAATTCAGGTAGCGGAGGCTTTCGTCTTACGCACTTGCGGCTTCGTGGGCTGACCTGGGAACTAGGACCTAGGAACTAGGACCTGGGACTTAGATCCACCACGAGTGTAGTTGCGTAAGTAAAATTTCTGGATTACATTTTTATGCATTGGTGACTCGAAAAATGATAGCCTGGATAATGCAAATCTAAGCAACAGTAGCTCTAATGCATTTTATAGCAAAAATAGGTACAAATGGGTAAAAAAACGGTCACGAATTCGAGCGCATAACATTATTGTGCATCGAATGGCCTAAGAGGTCCTGCTCGATCGAAAAATGAGATGCTTTGCTTGAAACTCCTATAAATGTTTGTTTCAATAATGTAAAAAACTAGTTTTCTTGGATTTATTATGTCTTCCTTCGATGGTCGATGATGTCTTCCATTAATTTTAAATGAAAAAAGTGCTTATATCTATTTTTATGAAGCATAAATTCATGGGGGAATAAATTCAAGTCCACCTCAAGTGAATTTGTGTAGGCAGCGAGTGTTGCTAAGGGATAAAAATATTACGTTAGTGGTCAGATGGGTACCTTGAGAATGAATTATTGTTACAATATTAGACCACAAATTAATCATTAATCACAATACCCACCAAAATAAAATTATTATGCTTAACAAATATATCAGAGTGGGGGTAAGCGAGCGGACAGATATGGTTTTGAGCGGCCCGATGACTTTCGCCGTAATTATGCGATGGGGTTTCGACCCAGCGTATAAGTGCGGCGAGACCTTCGGTATCAATTCAGTTAACTAGGACAACCCGTCGCGTCAACATTTCTCTCCGCCTGCCTGCCCTACCTCGCTCTGACCTGCTTCTATTCGCTTTTTTTCTCTTCTCTCTTACCGCCTTACCATGGACTTTGGACACTATACAGCTCCGTTAGAAGGAACGACGAGCTATTGGATCACTTCAGAACAGCTCTCCAAGAGGGCTAATGAGACGACGTTCTCCCGACATCTGATGCCTCTGTGGACTGAGACCTCCAACCTGATTCTACAGTCTTGTGTGCCTCACTCTGTGTGGTACAGTTAGTTAATTGATCGGTTCTTACTTTCGATCGAGCTGCAGTAGTCCCACATCATTAAAATCATTTTTAGCATCAGGGTGTATGACCAGTCTTTTGACAGTGAAGATGTTTTCAGGCGGAGTTTCACTGTTCCAGCTAACGCCTCCAAGTCTAACATATTTTGTTGATCTGAAAAAAATTTCAAAATTGCTCATAATCCGAGATCGGAAGAAATCAGTGTTGCATAAAAAAATCGGTGTTCTATAATTTTCCTATTATATCTTGATACATTTAAAAAATATATTTTTTTATATAATTTCTAAATATATATAACATAACCTAAGATACAAGTAATGTAAAAGTTAGAAAAAAGTAAAAAATATCCGTACCCGGGAAGCATACGGATGCAAGTCCAAAAAGGTAAATGTTCAGGAGAGCCAAAAAACTTTTTTTTATGTAACTATGGTCTCATAACTTCTTTGGATATTCATGCCGATAGATAACAAAAAAAAAAGTAATTATTAAATCAATTAGTTTTGTTTGAAAAACGAGCCAATAAAACGAAGTATTTTATATGTAAAGCCTTTAAAAATATTATTTTAAAAAACGCTACAAAAAAACACCTTTTTGCTTCAAAGTGTAAGTTAATGTATATGTAATATTTATGTATGTAGGTACCTAGTTGGTGTTTCTGGTAGGTGCGTGACTTATCCTCTGATCTATTTTACTTTATATACTTTTATTATACTTTTTGTAAGAAATTAAAAATCTTTTAAAAATAATTAATGAAGTCGACTTTCAACTGAAAAATATGTTCCCAGTATACTTTTTGGTGGTGATACGGGGTGTCCTCAATCTGGGTATAAGATTTAAAGCTAATTTTCTTATATATTTTAAACATTTATCAGAAAGTTTTACAAAACACGAAAATTCGTAGGACCACATGACAAACGCAAACAACTCATTTTTTTTATGGTGAAACAAAAACAACATAAAAAAACGTGAAAGTATCTCCACAAAAAATGACGGTCCCCCCACCAAAAATGTGCTTGAGCTGCCACTGCGGACGATTGTATCGGTGACTCTTGTTCGACCTCCACAGAATTATTGATAATTGAGAGGAAATGAGAGAAGTTTGCATTTTTGAGAAAGACATTGATCTCATGCTACAATATAAATGAACTTACCTCGCGCACCAAGCTTCAGTGATGACCCAGTCCTCACTGATGAGTGAGCCGAGATGAAACCAAACCAGACCTTTCACGTTTTTACCACCATCATCATCATAACTCAATAAGGCCTGAAACATTAAATAAACTTACTGTTAGGTTCACACAATCACGATCACCAACTCGTCTTGGAAGGAGATTACTCTTTGGGAAAAATAGAGTTTATGGGGGTTATGTTTACGTGTGATTGTTGTTTGGTAAATCAAATAAGTAGATTGCAGTTACAATACTAACAGGTTTATTGAACAAATCACAAATGAACATAATTTAATATTTAAATTATGAACAATTGTATATGAGAGTGGAGAGCGTACAAGTACGATTTACAAGACTGTGTATTATCCGGGAGTTTAAGATAGAATGATCTCGATGATCTTTGTTACAGCGCGTGAGAGTGACTTGAGATAAGGCTTGATTCCTATTGGTGTACGGGGGACCAATCGGATTGCCGTGAGACTGTAGATCGGTGTCCTTGTTCGACCTCTACAAATTCTTTATGTTTATCTGGGATTTATTAATACTTCGCATATTACAAGTTGTGACTGCGAGTAGTTGAACTTAATAGGAAGCTAGCTGTAATTGATGTGGTTCCCACTGTGTTTTTTGGGAGCCGCCTAAACTCGGTCCTCAGCCCTCTGGAGCACAAACACATAACTAATCCAGCCGCCATCTTGCGGACTTTCGGGAAAGCTCTTAGCACTGCCATCTATTTGCGAATCTGGAAAGATTTTATATAACTCATATATCTAACATAAACACAACTGTAGGTAGTTTTACAATCTTCATAAATACACTTCTTGGGTCCTTGCATGGTCGATCGATATAGGTTTTATCGAAAATGTCGGTAAATTTTCATGGCTCCCGAGCACGACTGCAGACCGCTAACGAACAAACAACAGTTTACGTCAAATAAAGTAGGATCCGCACGTTGTGAACCGTTTGTTCGTTTAGTCATGCTCGGGAGCGATTACAAATTACCGACATTTTCGATAAAACTTATATCGATCGACGATGCTAGGACCCCAGGAAGTCGACGACAGGAGGTGAACGTTTGACAAAACACTATATCAATACCATATTGACCAAATCCCTCATCTATGGTCAGCTATCAATATTTGCGAGTACGGTCAATGATTGTCAACAGATATTCCGATTGACGATTGATAAATTTTAACACAGCCTCCCTCATCAGTAAGTTTCGGTTAACTGTCAATATACACATTTTTATTTTAATAATGCCATTTGTTAATCATAATTACTGACTTATCTAATGAACGCATTGAACTAACGAAGCTCTTAGAATTGAAAAATATCAATCAATTTATTCCGTTCGATCTTTGAGAAACGAAAATGATTGAAATTTGACTAAAGAAATCATTAACTGTTTAACTCCCGTTTAGTGTTGAAATGTAAATGATAACTGCCATTGCATATTTAAGGAAGTATTTCAGTTCAACATTGGCAATTTATTAATATTTTTACATAATTGATTGGTGTTTGATGTTTCGAAATGTGAATTTGAATGATGAACCAATCACCAATCATAATTCCCAACACTCGAGGGATCTCCACATAAATCATGTAAAGGAGAAAATCCCATAACTGCTGTACTATATACGAGTAGACTCCATTCCATTCCTTTACTAATATCAGTGTACTACGGCATGGTACATTCACACCCATATATGTATATATAAAAACCACCCACTTCACACCTTTCCTATATCTGCTGTATCTGGGGATTTGCCTCAAAGAAATTGACAGCTGATCTGCAGGTGGTTCAAAAACGAGCTCTCAGAAATGTTTTTGGACTTCCATGGGACACCCATGTCAGAGACATCTATTCAGTTTCCGGTATTCTTCCAATCACAGTCCTTCCTAAACATGAAATCACAAGCACCATCCTACACATTATTCAACAATCAACTCACACTAACATCAAGCCACTTTACAATTAAGACATCCACACTTACAATACTCAAAACAGCAATAAAATCCTCTAAAATAGTAATAATACGACAAAAACACAATACAAAATATGGGATAAAATCTCTGAACTATATTGCCTAAGATACTCTATACATATAATTCGCTTTCAGATATGTAAAAGGGAATACAGCAAAATAAAAAAAATTCAGAGTAATGCTTTAAAAATTCAGAGTAAATGCTTAAGTACGTTTAAAGATGAAAATATGTAATTTTCTTGTCATTTTCAATTGTCTTGTCTCTTTTATCTTACTTTCCTTTTCATTCATATATTTACCCAGCAGCATAAAGAGAAATTAGAACATAAATACAGCACTAGATTCACACGCAACGACGGGTTAATAGTTCCGAAATTTAATAATAAGTACGGACAGAGAACGTTTGAATACAACATAGCGAAAATATTTAATTTATTACCTGACTATAAAGCAGTGTAATTCTTTGAATAAGGTTAAATATATGCTGAAAAATTGGTTATCGGAAAAAAGATATTTATATTTATATTGATTTGTATGAAAAATGTTGAACTTGTAGATTTATGATGTAAAATTAAAACATTTAAAATGTATATGTAACTTAACTATAAGCACCTGCTGACAAGCCAATTCAATTGGCTTAGCAGGACTTGTTTGTGATTTGTAATAACTATTCTTGCAATAAAAAAAAAATTTCCTCCTAAAAAAAAGCAAGAATAAAATAAAAATAAATTATACTAATTTGTATGTTCTATGAAAATTGAACTCGGCTTAAACATACCTAGGAGTGGCAAGCGAAATTATATTAATTTCCAAATGCTCTAAAATTTCTTAGATCCAAGATTCTAAGTCCAGTTCTAACAAATCGGTGCTCTCGACTGAGGTGGTTAATTCGTTTCATAATCGGTTGTTCTTGAATAATTTAATAAATCGGTAAAATAAAGTAGATGAACTTACCAAATGCGGATAGTCCCCTGAAAAAACCCTCTGGTCTGGTATGTCTTTAGCTGGAAGAGAGGGGCAAATATTGCCTCTCGTAGGTCCAGCTTCCGTTTTGACACAAGGGTACGCCTGCTCAGCCAAACCAATACAGTCTGCAACAGAAACACAATCATGTAACATTACTGAAGATATCAAATGATAAGAGTGTGGTCTAACGTCACCAATCTAAACAAAACTTTGGCGCTCCTGAGGGGCGTTTTTTTTTTTTTACATTAGCTCCACACAGAAGGCCATGAGAGAAATACTCGTAATTTTAAATAACTTTGAAGACGCTGTGTGAGGGGTCTTGATGAGGAGAGGAGGAGAGAGACCCGTGTTGTAGGAGGAAGGAATCACAGAGGCCGGCATATCATTCCACAGCCAAGCTGTTGAACTCAAGAACCAGTCGTAGAAGCGATCCGTTCTCATGTGACAAATGTCAACCGTGTACATATTTTGGGCACGCGCTTGGCCTGTTTCCCGACTATGCACCGGTGCGAGGGTATCAATGACGCTAGTTCCTAGGAACATCTTCCATTGTAATGCCAGTAGAACATGGATAGCATACTACCTGACGCCTATGCTCTAAAGATTGCAATCCGCTTTTTAACATAAGGGAATCTATCAGCACCGTTTCTGCACAGAGTCTGGGATTTTTTTAGGTATTCGATGTTGGTAAAGGTTCTTCTTTTTTGTGTGCCCATCTAGTCCCCCCGACGTTGGCGATCACTCTTGAAAAGGTCTTTCTGTCTTGCGCTGCCCGGAATAGCTCCTCCACACTTCTAATACCGGTCCATTCTCGTACATTTTGTAGTCCCCCCGACGTTGGCGATCACTCTTGAAAAGGTCTCTCTGTCTTGCGCTGCCCGGAATAGCTCCTCCACACTTCTAATACCGGTCCACTCTCGTACATTTCGCAGCCAAGATATTTGTCTCCTACCAGGCCCTCGGCGACCTTCTATCTTGCCTTTAGGCAAAGGCAAAGTTCTTCTTAAGGATAAGTAATTGTCCTTAATCTTAAATTAGCAACTTTTTTGCTGTCGTCCAAGAGAACTGAAATCGCAATTAAGGCAGTTGATAGTGACAACCTTCTAGAAAACATTAATTTCCACACCCAAAAATATAGTGACAAATGAATAAATGAATATGTAATGAATAAACGTTATCGTCACCATGTTTACAATCGCTGGCTTTGGACAGTTTTGGAGATGGTCACCATGTTAGCCGGGATGAGTTCCCGATATAGCCTCGCAGTAGTCTGAAAAAATGAATAATATTTTTACAGTCCATGGTTTGGAACCAGTTTTAGAGATGGTCACTGTGTTAACCGGGATGAGATCTCGATATAGCCTCCCAGCAGTTTCAATAGGTAAATAAGATGCTTACAATCTCTGGCCATAGAACCAGTTTTGGGGATGGTCACCATGTTAGCCGAGATGAGTTCTCGATATAGCCTCGCAGCATCTGAATAAGTGGATAAGATTCTTATAATCTCTGGCTTTGGAACCAGTTTGGGAGATGGCCACCATGTTAGCCAGGATGAGTTCTCGATATAGCCTCGCAGCAGTCTGAATAAGTGGATAAGATTCTTACAATCTCTGGCTTTGGAACCAGTTTTGGAGATGGTCACCATGTTACCCGGGATGAGTTTTTGATATAGCCTCGCAGCATCTGAATAAGTGGATAAGATTCTTACAATCTCTGGCTTTGGAACCAGTTTTGGAGATGGTCACCATGTTACCCGGGATGAGTTCTTGATATAGCCTCGCAGCATCTGAATAAGTGGATAAGATTCTTACAATCTCTGGCTTTGGAACCAGTTTTGGAGATGGTCACCATGTTACCCGGGATGAGTTTTTGATATAGCCTCGCAGCATCTGAATAAGTGGATAAGATTCTTACAATCTCTGGCTTTGGAACCAGTTTTGGAGATGGTCACCATGTTACCCGGGATGAGTTCTTGATATAGCCTCGCAGCATCTGAATAAGTGGATAAGATTCTTACAATCTCTGGCTTTGGAACCAGTTTTGGAGATGGTCACTGTGTTAGCCGGGATGGGCAGGCAACTCGTCTTGGGAAGTGTTTCGGCACCGCAGCATACTATGGACACCGTGCCGGAGTAGGAACAGACCTGTTAGTAAAAACCAATAGGCCATTATACTACAGTAAACAGTGGGACTTTTCCAAATGATAATACCTAATGATAAAACATTTTTTTGGCAATAGCTAATTAGGAGCCGTTTGTTTCAACAGAAAGCTAAATCGTGAACTAAATTGTAATTTTAACCGTTAGCTAAAGTACAACAAGGATGTTAAATAGGACCGCGCGCTGTTTCAAGTGTACTTTTGCTATTTGCTAAAGCAAAAAAAAAATGTTAATGCGGCCAGTCTAAGAGCAGAATATTAGTCGAAATTATGTGAAAAACGCACTACTTTTTTAGGTGCAGCCACACTATAAATTATATATTTTTTAAACCAGAACAACTGTCACAATTTCCGCAGTATTTCGTTTCGCGTCGTTGAAGGGTCTGACAACTTTGTTCCTATACAAATATTTGAAATAGTATTTTAAAATTTATTAACTTCAAGTTACACATACCTATTCAACACATTAACTACACATCCTTACTAAATACACTTAAATTGCATTCCCTAGAAAAGAGAAGAAAAACAAATGACCTAACTTTTTTGTTTAAAATTATTAATTCTGAATTAGATTGTTGCGAACTCCTGCATCTCATCGATTTCAAGATACCTAATCGAAAAACAAGGCAAAACATACTATTCTGCAACAATAATTCTGGAACGAACTACCACATACATGCACCTATTTCTCGACTTCACACATTATGAAACAAATTCACCTCTAATATCGATGTATTTAACACAAGTTTACCATTATTTAAGAAATACCTGAACGATATTTTTATGTAGAATATTTTGATATTTAAAGAGCATCACATAGGGGCTAATGCATATATTTGTGTATTTCTATATTAATCCACAATGCATAAATAAACCAATCATCCACAATGTAAAAACATGTCGCCGTTTTCTTTTTATGTATCTTGCATTTTGCACACATCACAAGTAATCAGTCACCCTGTAAATACGAGTACCTACTAGTTTATTTTATATGCTATTTACAACTTAGAAACTTTCTCTTTTATTGTAATGTATTATCTTTCCTTAAATTTATCTGCATACTAGTGTACTAGTTATCTTTTTATAGTTTATCTTTTGTTTAAAAAAAAACTGTCTCTGTTTTATAAACTTGTAATGTAAAAGCCCATCAGGGCGTTGAAAATTAATAAAAATAAATTTAAAAAATGATGACCTATAATTTACTTAATTAATAATTTAATAAAAAAGATTAAATTTACTTTCCAATAGTTGAATTTGTGAGTCACAAATTTTAGGGAATCTTTCGACAAATCTGCGCTAAACATTCGGGATCGTCCCAAATTACTATACCTATTAAGGCGATCCACTAGTACAGGAAAAAATCGAAATCGGAATTCACGCCCTTTTATGGGAGGAGTTTAAAAATACTTGAGAAAAAGCTTTTGGAAAGGTTGGAAAAGATATTTGAGTTTTTTTTTTACATGTTGATTTCGTAAAGGCCTGTAAAAAACATTAATTCCTTTTTTATGCATTGTTTATAGCAATAAAACGGAATTTTTAAATTGATTTCACGAAAATAAGCGGCGCGGAGCATAACACGACCGCTCTCCGCTCCGTTCGGAGGAGTAATGACGGAAGACAGGGGGACGGCTGCCAGTCGTTCTTCGGTGGACGGTATAAGGTTCACTTTGATATAGCAAATTCGTCGACTGCCGTATTGTCGTCGTGATGTCAAAAATACCAACGCGAAAATGCATATTATATTTTATTTTGTGAGGTTCGGGCGTAAATATCATTTTTTTTTCGCGATAATTATATAAGAAACTGAATTTGCCACATTATGCAATAAAACCATATCCGAAAAAGTGTTTATAAGTAGGAGAGTTTTCAGTTAAAAATGTTTTTTATAGACCTAATACTTTATTTTTTTCTAAGCTAATTAAAAGACTTATTAAAAAAAATGACCGATATTTTTAAGGGCCAAAGTATGTTCTACACGCAGTATTTAATTGAAGCATCTATAATACTTCTAAGCGGTCAAATTTTCAAAACTAAAACATACGATTTTGTATGATTTTGCATTATTTAGTATGGCTTCATCTTAATAACAAGGGGTCAAAATCTTTTTTGTTTCGCTGCAAGATGGATGATCGTCACTATCATCATCTTATTTTTATATGTAGGTATTTTTTTAAAATAGGCAATTCACCCTAAAAAGAATAAATCATGGTTATTAATCAATGTTGAAGCAATCTCTATGGTTGAAGCAAGCAATTTCGTACCTTACCTCCAACAGAACTGTCAAATATGTCAAAATGGAGAGTGGAGAGAAATGTGGAGTAGGTACTATCGGTTTTCGGAAAGTAAAAGTAAGAGTTAAAAGTGACATAAAACAGGCGGTTAAATTGATTTAAAAATGCATTTTTCTCATATTTAACAGTAGCAATTTCTTTCACTCATATTTTCATTAAAATCAAAATAATTTGAATATTTCTGAACGTATACAAAAAATAAAATCTGTTTTGAAAGGTGATTAAATAAGCTTTCAAATTGTATCATTAGAAGTAAGCATTTTATTTTTGAAATATTGATATTTTTAATGCAAATATTAAAAAGTTTTAAATGTGACTCACCTTACATTGTTTCCTTTAAAAACTGAACTAAAACGTAAAAAGAAACTCATTTTTTAATAGTCGAATGTAATATTATTATTTTTGGAGCCGGTTGTTTTTGAACCACCTTCTTTAATTCAGATTTTTTTTTTAAATTATTTTTCACCCCTAGTTCTAGCCAGTGTCAAGTGTGATTGAGGAATGTTTGTAATTTGTAAATGAAATCTTGGGGAAGTATCAAAGATTAAGGTAAGTATTTTATTTATTCGTTGGGAAGTATAGGTACACAAATTTAGTAATAATAACAAGAACCTATCTGTAGTAAGATAATATAACAAGATGTCAATTTTTTTGTTGAGAGGTAAAATTAAAATTATTTTGAAAAATCTCACGGTTGTGATTTACATACATAGGTAATTAAAACAGACGGCCCTAAGCAGTGATCTTTTTGTCAGTATTATTAGACCCAATCTGTATTTATAAAAATCTCGTGTCACGGTGTTTGTGGTCGCACTCCTCCGAAACGGCTGGACCGATTTTTATTATTTTTTTATGTATGTTTGGTATGTATGTCGTAAAGTATATTTCAAATCGCTAGGTGATTAGGGTGTTCCTATCCAGAATTTTTTTTCCATTTTTTGACATTTTTTGTATTTTTTTTTATTTGGCATCAAATATTCCTATTACTCCAAATTTTCACCATCCTACCCCCACCCTCTCATTTTTAATCACGATTTTTGTATTTTTGTATGAACAAATTAAAACATCGTTCGTATTTCAAACAGAACGAAATTATTTATGTTGTTGAATGACTGATGGCGCTATGCCCGCCTTATCGAACTTTTATTTTAAAACATCTAGGGCCATCTGTTTCAACAGTTGCTAGAACAAAAACAAGGGCAAAAGCAACTGCTATTGTTAAATATCATAAATATGCGCTTTCCTAACCGCCAGTTTTACGCCACTTTTAACTCTTGCTTTTACTTTCCGAAAAAAATGCACAAGGACATTAGCGGTGCCACCCAAATTTGGGTAGCTGTCGTTCAAGTGGATCTGCCTTTATCTCCTACGGAATCAATGGATATATACCTGCGGTGGAATCCCTTCCAAGGCGGCCATCAGCACTTCCGTACACTTGCTGATGTGGGTGCAGATTCCAGATTTGCCAGACCCGGTCACGACGCACTTGTCCCCTGTAATTATTAAATATTTAATAAAATAAAATACTTTCTTTTACTTGAGTAAAGCGAAACCGGTCGCTTCATAAATTAATAAATCTCATTTTTTTTTTTTAAAGGTATTTTATTTTATTAAATATGTCAAACCACAAAGTGATTGCTTTCTACAATAAAATTAATATTTATTTATAAAATAATAATATTTGGATATTTAGAATAGCTCCGTGTTTGTGAAAAATCACCTCAAGGGCGCTGTACAAATTTATAAAATATAGCTGGTTCCCGGCATGCATTGCAATGCCATATTCAAATAAATACATTTTTCTCCCGGAATCACCTTCCCGTGCGTCCCCGTTCCCCTCCCGCGTCTAATACTTTCCGTTTCTAATACTTACATTTTTAAAGTCGTGATATCTTTCGAATGATATGTCCGAATTGAATAATTCAAAAAGTTACATAAAGGTATTGAAGCATTCTTGAATACGAAGTAATTTATTTTGATAAGGACTCAAACCAAGATACAAATAAAGAGCCTTTTCAAGCGGCGACATTTTATTTTAATTTTTAAAATAAAATAACACTTATTGTGGCATAACTATAATAGTTATTATAGCTGTCGCAACACTTTTTGTGAAAAGTGATGTGTTCTGCAAAGTCGTAGTACATTATTTTATTCTATCATCAATAGTTTTCGCAGCGCACGCGATGTAAAGAATATTTTAGGTAATTTTTTACACCTTGGGTTACATTATTAGAGTTTCAGTAAGGATCCCTATTTTTTTTGAAAATATGGTATAGCTTTTGTCACCCGGGGATAGTGTAGCTTCCCAACAATGAAAGAATTTTTCAAATCGGTTCAGTAGTTTCGGAGCCTATTCAATGCAAACAAACAAACAAATCTTACCTCTTTATATAGTGTAGTAGTAGATATTAGACTAGCTGGTACCCGACATGCGTTGAAATATTATTCGAAGAAAAAAAATTAACTTTTCTCGTGCGTCCCCGTTCCCCTGCCGCGTCCCCTCCTCCTTTCGCATTTCTTTTCCACCTTCCCCGTCTTCCCCCTTCCTCGTCATCTCTCCCACCTTCTTTGT
Organism: Limnephilus lunatus; assembly: GCA_917563855.2. Taxonomy (NCBI): domain Eukaryota; kingdom Metazoa; phylum Arthropoda; class Insecta; order Trichoptera; family Limnephilidae; genus Limnephilus; species Limnephilus lunatus. The sequence goes on along the minus strand of OU830595.1, from coordinate 21,934,563 downwards.
TACTCTCTCCCTCCTACCTTTCCTCTCTGCCGCTTAAGTAAGTATATGAAATACACAAATTTTCATTTAATCAAATTTCGTAACGCCAGAACTTACTATTATGTATATATAGAAACACTCTTCTGCTAAAATACAATGTTCTGTAAAAAATTTGAGCCAGATCCATCGATTACTTTCCGAGATTTGCGGACACAAACACACGGAACCTAGATCTATAATAGATCTCTACAATCTTACTTCTAACTACAGACTATATAAACCATTATTTACACCACTTGAGGTGATCCACTAGTTCTTGAAAAATTCTAAATCGGAAGGGCCCCGCATTTTTTGGGAGGGATTTAAAAATACATGAAAAGACTTAAGAAGACTGTTTTGGAAAGGTTTGAGGAATATATTTGAGATATAGCCTGAGAAGGTGTTTGACAGTTATTTCTATTACATTAATTCTTTTCTTCATAACTCTTTCTTCATAAAACAAGGTAAGTGGATCGGGTAGTTCATTTATAGGTAATAAACGGTAACTAAAAACAAGCAAAACCTGAATTCAATTATGCCAGAATCGATCGATAACTGACTGAAAAAAGTGATTAATTATCTGTATTCATTGTTGTGTCACACAAATAAATAATTAAGGAACAATAAATTATAAGCAATTTGGAGGATTTCGAAACACATTTGAATAGCTAGTAATGTTTTTTTATTATTTTTTATGAAGTCGAAATTTTCGTTTTGGTTTGAATTAAATTCCTGTGGTGACACCACTTTCATTCTTGGGATGACACCATATTCATTCTTGGGGTGACACCACTTTCATTCTTGGGATAACACCATATTCATTCTTGGGGTGACACCACTTTCATTCTTGGGATGACACCATATTCATTCTTGAGGTGACACCACTTTCATTTTTGGGATGACACCATATTCATTCTTGAGGTGACACCACTTTCATTCTTGGGATGACACCATATTCATTATTGGGGGGGGTGTCACTCATGCTAGCTACGCCATTGACCACACACCTTAAAGATATTCTTACATCTTAGAGATGTACTGAAGTTTAGAAGTGAATATTTGACATATTATTATACTTACACAGATTAAAGCACACATGGGCAACCGCCGGCCCGCCGAACTATTTTTTCCGGCCCTGATTCATCTCGCCAAAGTAATAAAGAAAGAAATTAATTAGGTACCTAAATGATCTGAATCTTAAATTAGAAAAACAGGGACAATTGTCCATTGAACTGTATGGACATGTCAAAGTTTTTTGTAATAAACTCAGATTTTTGGAAAATCAGATTAGCGGTAAAAATTGTTACCATTTTCCTAGTCTATCTAACTTACACAAACATCACATATAATTCTTATGGAGATAAACTTAAGGCATTAATAGAGCAATTTGATACGAGGTTTGCCAACTTCCAAAACAAAGATTCCATATTCGCTATATTTGCACGTCCGATGGATGCTGATGTAAATAATTAAGTGTGCCAGCAAATTTACAGATGGAAATTACTTAGCTTCAAGGGGACTTAGTGCTAAAATCACAATTTAACATCATTGCATTGACGGATTTTTATAAATTATATTTGGTGGAAGAAAAATATACAGGTTTACAAGCATTTGCAAGAAAAAACGTTTGTCTTTTTGACAGCACATATACGTGTGAACAGTTTTTTTTCGAGGATGAAACACGCCAAATCAAAAATTCGAACGAGGATAACAGATGAAAAGCTCGAAAATTCTATGCGATTATCCTAAGCAATAAAAGTAAATCAAGTACAAAACCAATCTTCACACTAAATTTTGTGATCAGTATCAGTATATAATTTTAATATGACGTCATTCATTACATAAATAAAAAAAGTACATAAGAATTAGCAATGTCAATTTAATATTACGTTGTTATGTTTAGTAATTTAGTCCGGCACTTGACTCGGAGACCAAATGACAATTTGGCCTCAGACCCAGGAAAGGTTACCCATGCCTGGTTTAAAGGTAGTTAAATAATTAGTGTGGGGTTTTCTACTTTAAATAAAACCAAAATTATTAAAAAAAAATTATTGTAATTTAAAAAAATACCAACATTCTGTAAACGTCTTACCAATCAACTACAAAATATTGTCTTTTTTTAAATGAAAAATAATGTTTCTTTTGATGTCTAAACCACTTTTTTAAAATGTTATGAAAGTTTAAATGTTGATCAGTCATTTCACATATTTTTTTATTTATTTTTTATTATTATTTCGCTAAATCACATTCATACGAACAAGTCTGAAAGTTAGACAAAAGGTGACCATAATACGTCTTTCGGAGGTATGGTGCACGTATTTTTCCGTAATTATTGTACTTACCATGGTGAGAGAGCCTCTCCGCACAAGCCCTGCTCGGCAACTAAGCTAACTGAGATAGACACCGCGCTACCTTGTGAAATAAAAAAGATAACAATTCTAGTGTATCGCTTAATCGAAGCGAGATTAAGACGAAGATTATCTTTCTAGGGTTAATGATGCCATTAATAATGACAATTATGAATATAAACATATGTTACCTAATATGTTATCTTCAATAGACACAATAGGGACAGATTATGGAAATTACACGTCGTTTCAACAATTACCACAATAAACAATCATTTTCATGCACAAAATAGTTTATTAAGGCCGTTATACACGAGCCCGATTTTCAGCCCGTTTCCAATTGGAGACAAAAGTCAACATTTTTCGCTTTACGCGATCGCTGTTTTCAACTCTATTTTCATACCTACGATTTCAGTAGGCATCACAACAGACAGGGCCGGATTAGCCATGTCGGGGCCTATAGGCAATGCATGTCTCGGGGCCCCTTTACCAACGGTGGACCAACGGGGGGGGGGGGGGGCTCTCTCTGGTCTTCGGGGGCCTTCAAACGCCTCCATGTCCCCTTTATCAAATCCTTAACAAGGCTTTAATGCCATTGGCCGAGACTTTAAATTTCGTCGAACGATTAACATATAATAGCTCAATATCGATATTATTTCATTCACGATATTTGCTTTGATAAATACCTAAATTCAAAAATGCTCAAACTCGTGATGATAAAACTATTCAAATTATGTACTTTTTCTAATTATTTTTTTAACATACGTATTTATAATTTTTCAATAATGTCTAAGCAAAATAAAAATGTAATTTTTTTTTTAAATATATGTGCGGATCTTTTTTTAATGATTTTATTTAAACTAAAATTAAAATTCTGAAACATATCTTTCCCAGATAGTTTATTGATTTATTTTACTGCATGATTATATAATTTGAAATGTGTGTTGTATAATACAAAATTTTGTTTGAAAATTTAACAAATCTGCCAACGCCCTACGGTAAAACCTTAATTTACTAAAAATAAACATATTTTCTCAAAATGTAAAACTTATCTTTACTAGATAAAAGAACAGTCTTTCGAAATCAATTTATAATTTTGTGGTGAAAAAGTGTCAATACGTCTAAAATTTGATTTAAAAACGACATATTTCCGGTTTTGTCTGGTGATTCCCACTTAAGGAGGACACTTTTTGTAATTTTTTTTTTTTATTTCATTTTCTGAAAGACGCATTTGTTAAAAACGCTCTCACCAAATGTTTTAAAGATATTCGATTAATTGATGGAGATACAGCATTTTATGTGAAAAAATAACTTAGTTAACACCACTTTTATTATACATACTATATGCCAACCGGGTTTCGCTACAACCGTAGGTTCTTCAGGGCAGTTTGTATGTTGAATTATCCTTAAACTTTGAATGTGTTTTTCTCTAAACTTTGTTAACACATTTTTTAACCTCTATACATCCGATTTGCAGGTTTAAACTGTTTGAAAATCTAGTGACTATTTCACCACGTAGGTGAATTTTGTTTAAAAATAAGGAAAAATGGCGGACCAACGAATTTTAATTTCGATTTTTTATGGAAAATTTTCATTGTTCATAAAAAAATAGAAGGGGCCCATTATAAAAAAATCCCTAAGTGGTGCCGTACTGACTGGATTTACTAACAGTTTAAGATTTAGTACATGCAAATCGGACGTATAGTTTTTCTAATATGTTTTCAACCGTGTTGAAAAAACCAGTTTCGAGAAAAACGCGTTCAAAGTTTTGCTGAACGTTAATTCAACATACAAACTGTTTAAAATGGTTTCATATAAAATGCTGTAGGTATCTCCGTCAATTTTACGAATTTCCTTTAAACATTTGGTGAGAGCATTATTAACAAATTCATCTTCAGAAAATTAATTTTAAAAAATGACAATTTTTTTACAGTGGCCTCTTAAAGCCTTGTTTAGGATTTGATCAAAGTAATATGGAGGCGTTTGGAGGCCCCCAGAGTCAAGAGGCCCGTGTGAACTGAAGAAAAAGCTTGTAAAATTACATCAACTTCTTAAACAAGGGGGGGAGGAGCGGTTCATCCAGCTTTTCAACCCCGGGCCTCTGACGGGCTTAGTCCGCCACTGCACTTTACCCTTTTCTAACTTCCAAACTTTTTTTTTCTATTACAATGTTTATATAATTAATCTGTTTTTTTACTACATTTTTTACTAGAAAATGAAACGAATACAATAGTACATGAGCGGTCCTATCACTAAAGTGATCTCTTCCAGACAACCTTAGTATGAAGAGAAACAAAGAATTTTAGCAAACAGATGGGTCGTGCACACTAAAGCTTGTACAACATTTATATTTTAAACATTAGAAAAAAAAAAAACAAAACAAAACAAAACAAATGCCAATATAAACCACACACGGCACCTATAATCATATCCCCATTGATACGAAGGAAAGTAAAGTAAAATACAACTATGTTTAAATATTTGTTTTAATTATTGACTTTTTATTTATTACTTGTGCGTGATGTGAACAGTTATTGGGTTATAACCTAATTATTATGTTTGTTGTTTTCTTTAATGCATGTAATGTTACTAACCTATAAATGTTCGTAATAAAAAATTAAAACATTTAAAACATCTTGAAAGCTGACTTTTTCCAAAAGTGTGCCGGAGTTGCTCACTAATTGTGAAAATAACTTGCGTCACGAACCGTTGACGCAAGTTATTTTTTCTTGGGGCGCGGGGCCCCCAGCCGATGCGGGGCCCCTAGGCAGTTGCCTACTCTGCCTTAGGGATAATCCGGTACTGACAACAGACAGTATGGTTCATGTGTTGTTTGCAGTGATGACAATTGAAATCCTAGATATGAAAATAGAAGTGAAAATAGCGATCGCGTAAAGCGAAAATGTTGACTTTTGTCTCCAATTGGAAACGGGCTGAAAATCGGGCTCGTATATAACGGCCTTTAGGTTCTTTTTTTATCGAAGGAAGCAAATACTTTGTGGTGTGACATTATTGTATATTAAATGAAAAAAACACACTTTGTAAAACACCACTTTATTTGAATTAATAATTATTTAACAGCCAACCAGGTTTCGCTTGGCTCAAGCTTCATCAGGGCTATTATATTAACTTTATATATTTTAAAAAGTTAATATAATAGCCCTGATGAAGCTTGAGCTAAGCGAAACCTGGTTGGCTGTTAAATAATTATTAATTCAAATAAAGTGGTGTTTTACAAAGTGTGTTTTTTCATTTAATATATAATTAGGTTCTGTTAGAAATTGGGCAGCGCTATGTCCATACAAACCCATTCCCCGATTTCCTCTCTGGATTTTGATACTAGTGCAAATATTTTTTAATGTAATATAGATATTGACCTCTAGCTTGTTGGTACGTTTTTCTTTTTTTAATAAGTTACTTCTTATAGGAGTTAGAACCCTCCAAAAATCATTAAAATATCCTGCTGTGAACGCCATCAAAAGACATTCAGTATACAAACTTGACAATGTATGTTTTAAAAAAACAAAACGTACAGACGTAGAATATTTTCTTCTTATATGGTTAGTTTAAAAAAAACTTTAAAATCAGTCCAGTTTTAGAGGAGAAAAATGGGAAATACCCAAAAATGTCGATTTTGATGATTTTCTTTAGGTATTTTCAGCTTGAGGTGTAGTTATCTCTTTCGCTCAGTATTCGGGGGAGTAAGACCAACAGCGACAGTAACAGTTTGGTAAAATACCTATTGTTTAAATTTCTGGGGGACCGAGTTTCCTCCTAATTTCCAAAAATAAGACAATTTAAGATGTTTTTTTTAAAGAAAGGCAAAAATTCTCGGGTTACGAATCACCCAACAATGTTTGAAAATCTCTTACTACCACCACAGAATGCCGAAAATGTTGCATTAGGTGTAATTTTTTCGAAAAAAATCGCTGACTATTTCCATGGCGCACGGCAGATCAGCTTTTTAAAGGTTTTCTAAGTATCCATTATCACTAAAAAGTAGTTTCATCCGTGTACTCGATGACGTAGGGTTTACCTATGTCGTCTCCTAGTCTATGATGGAGTACTTAGCCAGCCGAGGAATCGAACACGCGACACCCGGGTGAGACTTAAGGGGTCTCCACACGGTACTGCCGCAGAACTGACTAAAAATCGTATGGTCTGTAGTCAAAAGCGCCAGCCGTATTGTTACAGTTCTGCGGCAGTACGTACTGCGGTAGTACCGTGTGGAGACCCCTTTAAGCGCTATGCCCACTCAACCTAAATTTAACTAAACTAAACCACTAAACTAAATTTAAATTTTAACCGTCAGTTAAAGTAACAAGGATGTTATGACCACGCGCTGTTTCAAGCATCCCTTTACCAAAGCATAAATATACCAATCCCTACCAAAGTAATAATTGTTAGTGTGGCTAGTCGAAAAGCAGAATATTCCTCGAAATTATGTGAAAAATCGCACCGCATTATTTTTTGGTATACCTAAGTTAAATTTGAAAACCAGAATTGTCAGAATATCTGGCTTTTTTTTGTTTCGCGTCGTTGTAGGTTTTTTGAAGTTAAAACTTCTACCGCCTTTGTGATTTGAACACTAAAAAAGAGATATACACATACATCTAAATCTAAAGGATTTAGCCTTCGAGAGAATGAGATAGTATAATCGAACTCCTCTTTGTTCCGGCTTTGCAGTACCACTGTAAAAAGGACGCTCTTCCTTTCCTTCTGCGCAGCGCTGTATACGTGCGAACTCTGGGCAAACTACAAGAAGAGTAGTAGGCATAGAAAGACTCCGGGTTCAGTACAATAACGCCTGGCGCATAATGTTTGGTCTCCCCAGATATTGCAGCGCTCCCCGGATGTTCACGGAGGGGCGAGTTCCCGGCTGTACAGCCCTTATTAGATCCAGGGTGGCAGGAATGAGGGAAAGGATAAGCAGCTCTGGAAATATCCTCGTCATGGAAGCCCGCCTCAGTCCATCATCCAGCATTGATGCACACTGGAGAAAAATACTGGCTCCTAATGTGGTCACAGAATCCTAAAAGCTAATTATTATTATTTTATTTTGTTATTTCATGTGCAATCATATTCACCAGCTTTTCTTTTTAAAAATATTTTGTGTATGTATTATAACCCTTATGGAATGTGTGGGATTGCATTATTCTCGCCACATACCGGAATAAACATTTATTATTATTATTTGTGCGGTGTAGCACTCTTGTCTGCTTTAGTTTTCTGAATGTTTCGTGGAGAGTCTCTTAGGGAAAGGAAGGAGAGGAATTTCTTGGAAGAAAAATGGTATGAATAGTTGGTATAAATTCACACCTCCAATGGTGGATGGGTCGAGAGAATCCAGCTAGAAATGTAAAAAAAGGTCTCCCTCAACCAGTCCGCCATGCAGGAGGTGGGAAAACGCATGTGCCGCCAAGACCTAGACCAACCTCACCCAATGAACCTGGGCACCCATGCTAAGTCACCAAACGCAGTGAACCACTTGGGTTGACATATGGCGGGGTGTTGGTCATCCAATAAATGGTTCCCGGAGCAACGGTACCTACACCCGCATTCCAACATGACAGCTTTGTTCTTATAAAAATATTTGTGTGAGTATTTAAAAGTAAATGACGACCTTTTATAACTCGTCTAATATTGTATATACTCGTATATAAAATATTACACGGAAAAAATGTAATTTACTTTTCATTAGTTGTAATATCTCCTTTAATTAGATATGTCACACATATTACGAGATCTTTTAAAAATTCGGTATCGTCCCAAATAACCAAGGGCGGATTTAGGGGGGGCACGTGCCCCCCCCCCCCCAGGACAGTATTTTTGTGTACTGTGGAGATTCCATCACAGTACACACTTAGAAGCAAATCAAATTATCAGAGTTGTGAAAATATATTAATAAAATAACAAAAAGAACATGAGGCAAACTCTTGTCTATTTCTGGCTGGAATTGCGAATTTTGTTCGTTGCATCCCATTCATGCACTTGCAAATGAAAGATGATAATCAGCGTTTGCGAGAGCGGTACGGTCGGGGGAAAGCGCGGTCGGAAAACCCCCCCCCCCCCTCCCATTAAAGTTGACAAACACAAATTTCCGTCCTGGGGGTGGGGGTGAAATTGTGCTCTTGAGGGGCACCCCCCCCATGGGGGTGGCACCCGGGGCGGGCCGCCCATTGTGCCCCCCCAGAAAAAAATCCTTGATCCGCCCTTGCAAATAACCATATTATTAACCCGGGTTCCTCGTATAATAGAACAAAAATCTCGTGGGACTTATCTTACGCATTATTTAAAGAAAAATTGTGATTTTTTTCACAACTGTAACTTGTAAAACAACTGAAACAAACGTGTTTAGAATAATTTTCGGAGCATACTTTGCGATTTTTTTCTATCGAGGGAATTTTAGATACATAATTTGCGTTTCGGTCTAGGCGTCTAATTACGCGTCTAGATATTATCTTAAAAAATAGCATACACATATTTTTTTAAGAGCTTAAAAACTTGAAATTTTTAAGGGAGATATCTAAGAAATCTTTTTCTTACTTTTTCACTTACTTCCGGGAATAGCATTTCATTTTCTTTGTACGTGTGAGAGAGATTTATTATAATTATTGTATTTTTTCTGTGGAGGGAGGCAGACATAGGTTCACTGTTTGTCTCATTTTCGACTGTTGATTTTTGCTCATTTTTAAACGAGTCGTGTTTTATTGATCATTTTCGCATCGATATTGTCGCTGTAAATGTTAGCGCGCTCCTCGAACATTCGTAATTTCGTATCTCTCCATCTTCTTCTTTTCGAGCCCGGTTGCAGAGCCTTAAGAAAAGGAATCTGTATTGAAAATTTTTAATTTATTCTATTTTAAGTACTTTATGTCCAATATTCGTAGGTATGTATTTTTAAGCCAATTTACATTTTCAATATCAAAATTTTAATATTTAGAAACAAAAATCTTGATTTCTAACAAACACATCGGAAATATTATTTTATCTAAATTTTAGAAAAATTTTTTTACTTGTAAAAAGTTAAAAAATAACCAATAAAAAGGACCATTTAAAATGCACAGGAAGAACTGGGAATTTTTGCGTGCAAACCTTGAGAGGCAAAAGTTTACAAATACTATTTTCATATTATTCGAAGAGTAAACATTTATTGGTGTTATATAAAAAGATCCCGCGTGGTGAATACTTCGATTAATACGTGTTAGTACCATTATTGACATTTCGCGAACCGAAAATAAATGTAATCATTGATCATAATGTTTATGTATTAAAAAATGGATGTTCGAATTTAAATTTATATCTGTCATTGTTAACTAGAAACTAGACTGTAGACAACATATAGAAATCAAAATATTTAATATTCTACAAATAGATGCAGCAGAAGACCAAATACATGGCCGTAGGATGCGCCCAACAAACCCCATCTTGCCCCAACTCTCTCATGTGGAAGCCATAATTTTGAAACAGTACAAAGTTTCACATACCTAGGCTCCCTGATAACAAACAAGAATAATACCACAGAGGAGATACAGAAGCGCATAGTGAACGCAAATCAAATAAAATCCGGACTGCTGTCCAGAAACAGCAAGATATTAGTGTACAAAACACTTATCAGACTAGTACTCACATACGCAGCTGAGACTTGGGTACTAACTAAGAGGAATGAGCGAGCACTGGATGTTTTTGGAAGGAAAATTTTGAGGCGTATCTTCGGACCGGTTTCAGAAAATGGATTTTGGCGCAGTCGTTATAACAATGAGCTGTATACTGTATTTAAGAATCTTAACTTAACAAAATTTATTAAACTGGGAAGACTTCGGTGGCTGGGTCATGTAGAGAGAATGACTGAGCATCAAGCACCAAAGTCCCTTCTCCCTGTTTAAGGTTGAGCGACAACGTCCTCAAAGATTTATCCACCTTGGAGATTGTAAACTGGAGAGAGCTGGCACTAAACCGTGACGAGTGGAGAAAGACTCTTGAGGAGGCCAAGACCCACCAGGGGTTGTAGAGCCAACAGTAATGATGACGAGATACTAGGTAAGCCAATTTTCAACTACATATATAATACTCAGAATTCATGCGTTTATAAATTTAACGATTTTTTATAATTTTTTATCAATCCTAAAAACATGGGATAAACTGTTAAATATAGGTGCATTCAATGGTTCTCTAAAACTATAATCAGTTTATATGTCTCCATATTAAAATTCGGAGGTACGATTTTTTTTTAAATAGGGCGGGAAATTTCCAAAACGAACACCAAAATATTCCGAGCGCTCGAAAGGATACGATGAATCAACTAAACAAGTAAATTACTTAAATTATGTGTGAATAAATCACGCTATTTTATATATATACCTTCGCCATTTTGTCCAAAAACACACGATAACACCAACAATAACAAAACGGACGGTCGCGCAAACAACATTTCGATATTAAAACCAGCTGTAGACTGTTTCCATACTGGTTATTTCTTGGTGACCATATATAAACCAATCATTTGGTGACTGAGGTCATGTACTTATTACATGAATCTTTGTAAATTTTCAACCCTCTAAATGCCAATATAAAAGAATTTTATTTTGAAGTGAAAACTTCTGTAACACCGTTGTGATTTGAAACTCGATAAAACGGAAAGAAGTGACACTAAAAAAGACACACACATATATCCATAGATTTTATCCTGAGATAGAAATGAAATATTTATTTTATTTAACGGGTAGGTACTCAATTCCAATCCCACTAATATAATAAAGGCGAAAGTTTGTCTGTATGGATGTTTGTTACTCTTTCACGCAATAAATACTGAATGGATTTTAATGAAACTTTACAGAAATATAGCTCATATATCAGAATAGGCTGTAGGCTATAACTTAGAGCTCTGGCACTATGAAATTTGTATACAATTATACGTTTATTGTTCAGACAAAAAACGCGCTGTCATTTTGTTACTTTTTTAGGTTGCTATGAAGATCTCTTTTTTTAGTTAAGATTTACAGCGCGCGTGTTTGATTGTTACTTTGAGAGGGGAGGGTGAGGGGAGGGGTGTTGGGGGGCAGGTGGGGGGGAGTGGCGCGTGCGAAGCTGGGGGCAAAAGCTAGTATCTTAATATAGAAAACAAAGTCAGGTTAGTTACACCATTTATAACTCAAGACCTGAACCGATATGATCTTTGATTTTTCGGATTTGTCTCCATCCCGAATAGCAGAATAGCTATTAAAACATCGGAAAAAATCACGAAAAAAAAAATTGTGAAGAAAATTCTTTTCCTCATACATTTTGTATGGAACGAATTCTCATATTTTGAAAGAGCTGTAGGAATATTGTGATAAATATAGTATCGAATAGTGAGTTAATTCCAAAAATTCAATAACATCAAATGTCAATGCGCTGATTGTTTTGCCTTTGTTATTAATCATATAATGCTGCCCCTCTTTCGTACACACTAAATGTCAACAGTCAAAAATGAGACAGACGGTGAACGTATGTCTGCACCCCTCCAAAGGAAAAATACAATAATTTTGTATAATAAATCTCCCTTTCACGTATAAAGAAAATGAAACGCAATTCCCGTGAGTAAGTGAAAAAGTAAGAAAATTACAAAAAATATAAATTCGTACACAACGCCATCTCTGATACTTAAAAAAACGGACAGTTATGCATCGATAATTGCTTCATTGTGTAATTTTTAACTTAATAAAAAAACTGAATTTATTGCAGCTAATAAGTTATAAAAACATTTATTGATTCTGAGGCGGAACGAAGTTCGTCGGGTCAGCTAGTAATAGATAAATACATAGTCCCGCGCAAGCCTCCTTTGGTTAGTTTGGTATAGTGGTATAAGAACCTCGGCGGCCAGACATTCAGGGGACCAAGTATCGAATCCTGCGAAATCCAAAAAATATATTTATTTTATTGTTCGTGAAATCAATACCTAATCTTCAAACCACTCCAAAATGAACAGCAAAGAAAAAACACAAAAGAAAGCGACATCTAGCGACTCCGAAGAAGAACACACAAATACTAATAAGATGACCAAATGAATTCGACGACAAAAATATGGAAAATATCGTCTTTAAGATTGATAAAAATTAGTGCTTCTTAGTCTCCCCACTCTTTGTCTACTTTAGTTTTCTGAGGGTTTCAAGTCTACTGTGAGTGATTTTTTATTCATTGAAAAGTATAGCGAGTTTCTAACGTGATAAATAAAATCGTCAGCAATCAACTCTAAATATCGATCATTGATTGTTGTCCATACCTATCGATTAGTCGGACATATACGAAAAATCGAAATTAAAGTTGAGTGTGCAGTTATACATATATGGAGGCGTGTACCCTCTATCTGATAAAAACAAAACTCAACTAAACAATACTCAGATAAACACCACCAACATCTATTATAATGTACAAAAACTGTTGTAATTTAAACTAAATGTTGTGATGAAACGCGTTTATCTCAGATAATACAAAAAATGTCATACTAATTGAATAAGAAGAAGTAACCTTGAATTTATCTTCAAAGAGAGTGGAGTTCAACAACCGGAATTATCAACAATTTATAGACAAAGGAGTGCATGGTTATTGAGGATTGACCCTAGTTGGTGTTTATATAAGCCAATGGGACGATGTAAAAAAATTAAGCCGGCGAGGATAGAAATGATATAAGCATTGGGGGTTCAGAAAAGGTCATATAAGGAATGACATTTGAAAAAAACGGGAACAGTTGCGGGAGATCAGTTTTGGAGATGGGTTTGAAACAGCGGGGATTATGGAAAGTTTGGTGTAGAGACAATTAGTGGGAGTTATTTAAAATTAGTGCAAAATATTAAATTATAATAAAAGATATTATTTCGGTTTAAAAGTGAATCTAATAATAGAAGCAGAGTTTTATTTTGAGTTCGGTAGCATTCAAAAACGTAGAATTGCGAGATATTGTATGCCAGTTTTAGGGAAAGTTTAGTTCCTAAAGAAAATTAATTGTAACTTAGAATTGCAATGAAGAGACCAATTAAATTCGAAACTCAACGCTCCGTTCAGAATCAAAGGGTACCACAAAATAAAAGTAATTACATTCCCATACCATAAATCAAAAAATCACACAACGTTTGGTGGAATCTATTTACAACATAAGTACGAAAAATTTACGTTCAAGGTCGTAAATAACATATTAGTTAGTTAGGTACTTATATCTATAAAGATATGTAGTACAAGGGAGTTTTAAATAGCTTTCTGCAGTTATCAAAGAAAATAAGGGTCTTATTTTCACGATGGATTGTGTGTCGTATGGGAGGAATTTCCCACCCATACTACACACATATAAATAAGCCTTAGGAAGATTTAAATATCGATCAGATCCAAAAGAAAAAAGAAAACTTAAAAGCAAATTATCACAATTGCTAGGAGTGACCATGAGTCGCCCCATTTAATAAAAAAAAGAGAATTCACAAAGGTAGAGAGGCAATACATTACAATGTTGATGTTTTCTGTGCCAATAGTAAATAATCAAAATGTTATGTTTTTGGTTTATGGTGAGCATTCGAGTATTGCTTTCCTCATTATCTCAAAACATTGGTGATGTCTGACTAACCAACTGGACGATAGATATGTTGCCAAAAAGAAGAAGATGGAGAGATATGCGACAAATCGATGCGAAAATTGCGAAAATGTTTAATAAAAAACGACTCGTTTAGAATAGAACAAAAATCTCGTGGAACGTATCTTAAGTATCATTTAGTCGTTAAAGTTATTTTGTTATTATTATTATAAAAATAAGCACAAATAGATTGTTGTAAAGCTTGTTTCTAATAACCAACCTTTATTAAGCCCTAATGTGGGCGTTTTGCAAAACGTAGCTAACTAAGTTTATACTGTCAGATTCATTTACTGACATAGGTAGGTACTAGCTGAAATCCCCGGCGATGCCCGGGCTTTACAGAGTTTTCGGAATCAAATGTATACAGTGACCTTTCTCTTGTTTTGAAGGTTACATGTGCAAAATTTCATCAACCCCGTCATAAAACTGTAGATTTGCATACAAATCAAATTCAAACTGCCCGCTTGTCAGCCCGCTCGTCCACCACATACAGACATTCTCCTTTATATATTATATATTTCAACTAATTTACACAAAACCTTGACAAATTGTATACCTAAACCTTCATCATTAATCACTCTATCTATTGGTGAAAACCGCATGAAAATCGGCTGAAAATGACAGACGCGGCGAAGGACTTTATTTTATAACTAGTAGACCCGGCCACCCGTTGTTGTGGCTAACGAAACCTTTATAACCAACTCCATCTATTAAATCAAATCCACACCACGCTGCCCGCTGCCGCTTGGCCAGATATATTATGTATTTCAACCAATTTACAAAAAATATTGACAAATTATATACCAACCTTTCTCATGAATCACTCATCTATTGGTGAAAACCGCATGAAAATTCGTTGCGTAGTTTACAAGATCTAAGCCATATCTAAGCGCACATACATCGTGGGTGACTTCATTTTATACTTGTAAAGATATGAAGATATCACAGAAAGGTGGAGATCATGCAACTTATGTTCGCCTTTCCCTGACGGGCTCGTCTATCAATTTGAATGCCTATGGTTGATTGGCATTTAGAGGGTCGAAACCGGTTTAAAAAGATTGTACAATGTTTTGGTGGAAAGGTATTCATCTGAAAGGTACATATTTATGTTGTTTAAAGTCATCGGGGTCATTTTTTGACTAACGCCACCAGTGGCGTAGCGTGCCTTGGAGGGGCCCTGTATCAAAATTAATTGGGGCCCTTATTATTTGCTCGGTACAATACGTGATCAGGTATTTTCATGTATTGAAGGTTGCCATTGTTCTTTCAAAAAACAAAATTCACCCTACGCTACTGGTAGATAAATAGGTAGTACTTATCATTGTAATCTAAATCACTCACAGAAGCGGATTGCTGAAAAAATGAAGGCATTTTGGATATTTTTTTTTATAACCTTCTCCCTTTTCTATTTACTTTTTTTCTTTTCATAGCTCCACTGGGATAATCTCTTTTCCTTTCACTCATTCTTTTCACAAATCAAACTAATTAACCAATAAATATAACCAGAAGAACAAGATTGTATTGCATTACATTGTAATAAATAACATTTGAACCGGAATGAAATAAAACGCGTAAATATGTGTTACTCTCCGCGGTTTGTCATTATAAACGGGGAATCCCGAAATAACCGATGTAGGATGTTGCCGACTTTTGGGCGCTCGCTTAACCCGGGAAAAAAGAGATTGCTTTTATTGACTTTTGTCATTTCTGAAGTGAATACTCTATAGGCACGTATGACAGTTTTTAATATGGTTTTTCCCGGGAAGCACGGGATTAAGTGACATTTTTTACTAATTTTTGCTTACACACGTTAGGGGCCCCTGTAGCCCAGGGGCCCCGTATCATTGATATGGCTGATACGGCGATAGCTACGCCCCTTTACTCCACTGAACAGAAAGGTAATCCCTGAAATAGATAGATACCTACCATGTTAAACGTCACTTTGGTTGGACAGGGTTCTAGCTAGTCGCTGAGTACGCGCCCCGAGCGAGCATACCTACGCTTGCTAAATTCGCTATTTCCAAAATGAAGTACCTACGCAAAGAATGTTTACTTAACTAATTTAACCGATGAGCTTCTAAATCTCTTTTAATAATTGCTACAACTAAAATTCGTGGGGTGAGGTTTGTCTAGGTCTTGCAGACGGATGACCTGGACACACTGAACCTCAGATTCCTACCCACCCCCTATACCTATTTCCTTTCCAGAACTCTCCTCTCCCTCCTTTCCTTAAAAAACCCTCCACACAGCATCCCCAAAGATGACATAGGCCCTGAGGGAAATTGTTTTCCTCAGGGCCTCCTTTGTGGAGCTCATGTAAAAAAAATATACATATATATATATATACAAACAGAAAAATCATAATTATGTACTTACATAAATCTCATTAGTATGTTATATGTTATAATGCTTATATTTTATACTATGATATTATGTTTGTATATATTTATAACTAGCTAATTCCCGGCATGCGTTGTTATGCCATTTAATAAACAAATTATTTCTCCCGGCGTGTCCTTTCCCATTCGTCCCGTTCCCCTTCCGCCTCCTCTTCCTCTCCCGCGTCCCCTTTCCCTCTCGCGTTCACACTCCGCCTCCTCCGCCTTCCCTCTCCCCTCTCCCCTCGTCCCGCGAACACCCTTCCCGAGTTCCCCTCCCCTCTCCCAGGTTCTCCTCCCCCCTCCCCCCCTACCGTGAACCCCCTATCCGAACTCCCCTCTCCCCTCCCGCATTCCATATATTTACAGAGTGTTAAGGGACGTACTTGATTTACTTTAACCAATGATTCCTGACATTATTTGGAGTGAAAAATGTAAATGAAATTTTGGTCTCCGGTGACTTTTTTTATGATTTTTTTTTTTCTCCAAAATAAAACAAAAAAAATCTTCTGCATGTCGTCACTGGTCATTCAGCCGAATAACTGACCAACTCCTTTACCCCCCTCCAATTGCCCAACACCTGCCATTTTTTAATGTTTTTGTAGAAAAAAAAAACATCAAAAATGTCATCGGAGACCAAAATTTCATGTATATTTTTTACTCATTTTTGTCAGGAATCACTGGTTAAAGTAAGTCAAGTACGTCCGTTAACACCCTGTATATACAATATATCGTCAGTATACTGATAAAACCCACTAAGTGCATGACTGACGATTTTGAGAAAAATCAATTTGAAAGTTTGACTGTGTAAAAGTCATGTTGGCATTCTAAATTTTCAATTCTGTAAAATGTTGTTATATTTATAGTTTAATTAACTTATAATTTTCATAAATCATTTCAACTTAATAAAATTGTTTAACCCCAAAAAAAAATTCTAAAGATAAAATGGTGGGATTTTAACTGGTTTTATCAGTACACGATATAAGCCAGTACTTTGAATGTAATGCTCAAGAAAACGTTAAATAGCTTCAGAGGATTCAATTTGTAGAGGAAATAAACCATTATTCCGAGAATTTTATTGTATTAAAACAAAATGTTAAAATAGATACAAAATGGCATTTTTAATTATGTAAATCATAAAAAGCATTCAAAGAAAAAATAAAATAATGAAACTATTTCGATATTTAAAGGTAACATTAATTAAGGCAAGAATGAATTATTCTTGAGTACCATTATCTTCAAGCTCACATTCATCATTAGTGGGCTCCGGAACTCGATCCTTCAGATTGATATTAGTGTGGAGTCCATTGTACCATCCATGTAATTCTTCAGGGATACTTCCCTTTTGATACAGTTTCAGTAGGTCATTTTTCTTGGCCTGACTTATCACCAGTGGCTCAGCATAAACTCGTTTTAAGTCTCGGGGAATAACTATGGAAACATTATTTATTTGTGGGCCAGGTGAATTAAGAGAAGATTTTGTAATTAATTTTCTGTTAGGTGCTTTAAAAATTTCTGCAAAATTTATGTGATGAAATGTGTCAGACATGTCATTATTGAAGAAGATTTTTTGCGTTTCTCCTTTCATATTCCTCAATCTTTTTATTTTTAACCATCTAACTTGGTTGCCTTGGTCATCCTTCGTTCTGTTTATCATAACCTTGTCAGCGAGGTCTTTCATGAATTCATTATATTTGAACTCTTTAACTTTGTATGGCTTAACGGTAACTATTTTTTGGTCAACTTTGCGCTTTTTTGTGATCTAGCTCGTTCGAAGATATTAACCCAATCATGCATAGTATACACAGAAGAGTTTTTCTTAACATGTTCTATGCTACTATGCATTGAATCTGCTTTCATAGTGTGTGACCAGATTCTAGAAATTTCTGCTCAATTATGTTGATGGGCTCAATGTGTTGAACGGCCCAAAGTAGTATTACTGCTACATATTGGTTTCGATTCTGCCCTCCGCATGTGTCGGAGAACAAGCTTATTTCATCAATATTGTCCGGTAAGTAATTTTTGAGGTAGTATTACAGGATAGAGCTTATTTCGCAACTCCCACGCTTTCCATTTATTTCGGACCATGGAAAACAGTAGGCATTGCTGGGGGCAGGTGCCTCATATAATGTAAGATTATACACACATAATTTTCTTACATAGTAGAGAAGGCCGACTTTTCCGCTTGGGATTTGTAAAACTGCCTGTAGATCGAATGTTAGCGACATGAAGTTGTTTTCATTGTTAAACCTCTCTTTATCTTTTTCCTTCTTCGTTCTTCGTATTGCAAATATCTTTTCTTTCCATGTGTTCTTTGTAGTTTTCTTTTGCATAGTTTGAACAAATTAGGCACTGATCCTTCTTTGGTACGAATAAACTTAGATTGTAATTCTTTGAAAATATTCGTCGGTATGTTATTTCTGTAACAGTTTCGGTAATATCCGTTTCTTTGCAATGCTCCACGTATAAAGCATGCATTTTTCTTATGGACAGAGAGCTGTCCAAATACTTACGATTTGACGATTTTCTCACGTAGTGAGACTCCATGCTTGGAAATGATTCAATGTGTGATTTCACATGATTAAAGATGTCCACCTTAGTTTTATATGGGGGCTCTTTTTGACCTCTCTTGTCATCTTGAGTGTAAAATCCCCGTGCATTTTTATTCTTGATTGCAAGTTTTATAACGTCAGGTGATATGCAGAGAGTTTTTGTCATGAAATTTTGGCAAAATGCTATCTTATCATTCCCTTTGGGAAAAAAACTTTTTTTTCATACGATCTTTGTTTTTTGGGTCTGATAGCCAGAATGCGCTTTGGTTCTTGAATGTGCAAATTTGTTAACAAGAAATTTTTCTTGCCCTTGAAGTCAAGCTGCCAGTAGTGTCCACAAAGTATATAACGTTCATCCGAAGTAAAGTTCTTGTCGCATCTGTACTGGCATTTATCACAATTAGCTCACTTATTTGCATTTAACGTTTTTTAACTGTCAGCACTCTTCATTTTAACAGCACCAACATGGTCCGTTCAAAACACCTATAAGACTTTAACTGTTAACAAAAAATCATTTCGTTCATCCGTGTTAACAAATCATACCGGTTATAGTAATTTAAGGTTTTTTAATTGAAATTATTTCCTGTGAACGTGCATGTAATGAATAATTAAATAACGCTAAAGTCATTTAAATGGTTTTACGTGAGATAATATTATTCGTTCTGCAAAGTGAAACATACCCATAAAAAAATTTAAGTGTTATAAATTGTTTTGATAGAAGATATTTGAAAAAAGTTGCCACTAAAGGAATTTAGTTGTTTTCAACGGAATACATTTTTAGGTAACAAGAGGGTTAGAGGTTTTTACAAATTTCTAACTTTAAAACGAACCATCAAAGGATGTTGTGGGTTCAGTCGATAGAGCTCATAAAACTGAACAAAACGGCATTTTTAACTCATTTCGGAAAGTTTTGTCATTTAGCTGGTTTTACCAGTATACTGACGATATATAGATATATAATAGATAGAAGATAGAAGAAAAAGAAAAGATATAAGAAAGATAAAAAAATAGACATAGATTACATCGTTCAAAAACACCCAAGTAGAAGTACCTAACCACACAGCAATATAAATAATATAACTTATTTCCTGGCAACTTCGATTTGTCACTTTGACAGCCAGTCCGTCCGTTTCATTAACAAAATCGCTATTATTAGTGTAGAATTATAATTTATAATTTTAACATTATGTAACCGACATGACTTGACCAATAGGGGCTAGGGGCGTCCATATTTTATTTATGTTCGCTTTCTTGTACCACGTTGGACTGATAAGATTTGACGTACACCATATTGTCATTCAGATAAATGTCATAACAATATAAGATAAAAGCGTTTATCAAATTTAAATCGCCGAGTTTATGTTATTTTAGTTTGGAATCTGATAAAGAGAGCAGTGAGTGATATTATTTTATTGTTGTAATTATATTCAAATGTTTATTGGTTTTTAATTTAGAGTTTGACGAACAAAGCTGTGAGTAACATTTATTTTTAAAGTCGAGTAATATTCAATTTTTCATTATTGTTTCACTTTTATTAGGCACAGATTGTCAATTACACTACATATCAACTTAATGACTACAAGATAAACTATAGATGATAAAAGATGCATTAAAATTACATTTTTATTCAATCAAACTTCAAAATTTTCCATTTAAGATGTCAGGCTTAATTTGCTTGCTTTTCGGAACAACTCATATGGGACTCATAGAAATCGTTGTGTCTCCCTTACTTATTATTGTGAGAAATATGATCTAAACGATGTCAGAAAGAGAAAACACCGCGCTTTAAATTCAAATTTTAAAATTATCACAAAATAAGTAAAATGTACAACTTTATGAAACCAAAGTTTCGGATCGCAATTGAAAAAAATTTCTGAAACTTGGAATTTTTTATTACTTAATTATTGTGAAAGTGGGGTGACAATAACATTTATAATACATTTGTCTAATAAAATATGTATGTGTGTTTTATATTCGTTATTAGTAGACATCGGATTATATGCACTAACAAAGTGCCAAAATATGCACTAAAAAAGGCCGAAAAATGCACTAAAAACTCTTGAACTCCAAATTTTTCAAAAAATTTCCAAATTTTCGAGCAAAATTTTTGATGAAGCATTTTATTTATTTATTTATTTAAACACCATAAATTTGGCTTTTACATTAAAGTGATACATGATACAATGGTTCACAAGAGGATATCAGTATGTTAAAAATAACAGAAATAAAATAGTTAAGCAATATTTAAATAATATGCGAGGTTTATAAAAGACCTAACTTAAAAAAAATGTGAAGTTTGTATGATAAAAGCTAGTATATACATAGGTATATGATACAAGTATTTGTTACAACCAAACAAATAATGTGGACATTAACATTATAGTAAGGGAGGAAATAACGCTAAATGGGTAGTTACTCGAGCGTTGTGGGGACCTATTGGATTGCAAAGATTAGATGCTAAAAAGAAAAAAAGTTTATGTGATGTATGCCCTTTCAGTGGTGGGGGGAGCTAGTATAAATGTTCAAAAATGTAAAAAAAAATCGTCACAATGACTTACTCGAGCGCGTCAGATATTAATAGCGTATACGCCCTACGTGTTTCTGGTAACGGAGAGATATTTATCTGACGAGTTGAGTAGTGGGGGTGGCCGTATGAAGAGGTAGAAAATTGAAAAAAAATGGATTTTTTCGAGCGTGTCAGATTAAGGTAATGTGAGTTAATTAGATGCAGAAAAGTTTACATTTCAATAATCTGACGATTTGGACGTAACCTAAACTCGTGGCAGATTTTTGAAAATGTAAAAAAAAATCGTGACCTTGACATACTCGAGCGCGTCAGATTTTTATAAAGACGGTTCAGTTTGATGTCCTTGTTGTGCTGACCTGTAATCTGAAAATTATGTGGAGGGGTTTTTTTATTTTATTTTTTATTACTGAATAGAATTACAATGAACAAAAAATAATATATACGTATTATAATGATAAAAAGAAAATCGCTTAATTAAACTTCTTAAAAATTTCACTTATTAAATTTCTTTACACAATTAATAAACCAAAGCGTTGTACACGAACGCGCGGCCTAAGGGCCTCCGGCTCTGCGACAGAATATAAAACAAGCAAGCGCCTATCAACGTACGACTCGACCATAGACATAAGAATATTACTAGACCTGCCCTAAGTGATAAAAGCGGTCTGCCTATAAATAAAGAGGAAAGATTTGATTGTTTGTTTGTTTGCATTGAATAGGCTCCGAAACTAGTGAACCGATTTGAAAAATTCTTTCTCTGTTAGGAAACTACACTATCCCCGTGTGACAAGGGCTATATTATATTTTCAAAAACACATCATTATTTACAAAAAGTGTCGCGACAGCATATGTCTAACTATTATAGTTATGCCACAATAAGTGTTATTTTATTTTTAAAATTTATTTAAAATGTCACCGCTTGAGTCGTAGTAATTTTTCAAATCGGTTCAGTAGTTTCGGAGCCTATTCAATGCAAACAAACAAACAATCAAATCTTTCCTCTTTAAATATAGGCAGACCACTTTTATCACTTAGGGCAGGTCTAGTAATATTTCTATGTCTATGGACTCGACAGTTAGTGGGCAGTTCTCAGCGCCGTCAGCCGCTGTACGCTCCACACTCAGTGATGATTTTAGCTTCTTCGGCATGTTGAAATCGTCAGATTATATTATTTCTGTGATCCTTACATTATTTCCTTCAAAAAAAAAAAAAAAAATAACCGCGCTCGAGTAAATCCACGTGATGTTTTTTTTTTTGCAACTTTGTGACTCGCTAATTTTCTTACGTCACGTTCAAATCGTCAGATTATTGAAATGTAAACTTTTCTGCATGTAATTAACTCACAATACCTTAATCTGACACGCTCGAGTAACTACAGGGATCGATTTTTTTTTACTAATCTGTCGGTTGCCCTAGCCGCACCCACCAATATTATTGGTTCATAAATGGTGGTAGTCCATAACAGGGTCGGGAGGTATCTCCCCTTAGTTAATCTGACGCGCTTGAGTAAATCCCAAAATCCCTGCTCCGCCTCCCCTACTATTATATTTGCGCAGAATAAAAATATGTAAAATAAAGGTGGCTTGTTAGCAAGTAGAATCGAGCAAAGTCTGGTATATCATACATTCACACATTCGCGTTTATTTGCAAATCTAGGAGTTGATTATAAATAGAATAATTTTATAGAGAGTTTAACATTACCTTAAAAATTAACTTTGCTTAAAGTGACTGGGCAGGTATAGTTAGCAAATTAGCTCTTTGGTTTCAGGGCTGTCAGTTGGAGATTTGATAATAGTTATGGATTAAAAATAATCAATTTTATTAAAATAGTGCACTTATTAGCTATGTTGTCATCCAAAACGCCGAAAAACGACTTCTCTACGTCAACTGAAGTCATCCAACAAAATTTTTAAAATTTGGCGCCATTTCTGAAGATACCTGTTTAGGCAGGGTATGTATGGCCTGTGTCGTTGATGTAGGCCTTAATGTTGTAAACTTTTCTGATATTGAATTGGAAAGGGCGTTGGGGAGTTCAATCATTGTTCCCAGTATTTCTATTAGTTTAAATAGAGGAAGGTTTTTTGTTTCTAATTTTTCTATGGCATCTGGTAACTTGTGGAAATGTGTTGAGATTAGGGCTATATTCTGGATGAATGCGTCTTCAAATGCTAAATATGCACGATTGGGAAAAAAAGGCTAAAATATGCATTATCGCCGTAATTAGAGAGTTATATGCATTTGCATATGCACATATGCAAATGCATATAATCCGATGTTTAGTTAGTAGTAATTTTAATTAGAAAAAACGTGAGGTGAGCAATTTGCAAAACATTTTTTATGTTTGCATGCAAAAAAATTTTGTATTTCTAAAATTATATGTTTACTAGCTGGTACCCAGCATGCGTTGCTATGAAATTTAATAAAGAAATGGATTCTCCCTGAGTGTCCTTTCCCATTCGTCCCTTTCCCCTTCCGCCTCCCCTTCCTCTCCCGAATCCCCTTCCCCTCACGCGTTCCCACTCCGCCTCCTCCACCATCCCCTCTCCCCTCCCAGTTTCCCCTCACCCCACTGGTTCTCCTCCCCCCTCTCCCGCGAACTCCCTACCCGAGTTCCCCTCCCCCCTCCCTCATTCCATACATTCAGTCCCGGTACATTCAGTTTTCAAACTGCTACTCGCGTGCCACCTACTGCAATTTTTTTATACAAATTTCATAATGCCAGAGCTCACCAGTAGTTTTATACAAACCTTGTCCTGACAATAACAAACACAAAAAAAAGAAATATCCAATTTGGTGCAGTCGCTCGGAAGTTATGTGCGTACATACATTTCGGCGATTCATTTTTATTTATATAGATTTCAAATTGTACAATTTCATCACCTTTCAAAGGAAGTTTATTGTTTTCGGATAAGTTCAGAAATATTCCTTTATTTGGATTTTATTGCAAAGCGGAAATATTTTGATCCTTTGACAAAATATGGCCAAAGCCCGTAGGGTTAAAATGATCACTATGCCGCCATTTTGGATTTTTTCTGAATCAATTTGACATTTTAGAAGTTTTGTTTCTAATCTAAATAATCATGAACTACTTAGTTTACCCAAACTAAGAACCTAATAACCTATTTTGTGCGTGTAAATAGTTGTTTCTTGTTGTGATTGCTGAAATGAAGGGTAATTTCCATAATCTGTGCCAAAGTGCGGCGATTAGGGAAATAATTACTTAACTAATTACGGTAACCGACACCTTGTAACCCGAGCATAACATAAACATTATAACAATGATAGAACTGATCATAACTAGACATCGGATTATATGCACTAACAAAGTGCCAAAATATGCTCTTAAAAAGGCCAAAATATGCACTAAAAACTCTTGATATGCCCAAAATATGCACAATGCAAAATAAAAAAAAAAAACATTTTTAATTTTAATTAAAGACGATACAAAAACAGCGAAATATTCTTAAAATTATGCAAAGCTTTTGTGACAATATACATATTAAGTATTTTTCCAAATTTTCAAGCGCTAATTTGTTACGTTTGTTACCCAGTATTAATTTTTACGCCAAAAACGACCTGACGTCATTCGACAACATTTAAAATTTGGAGCCAATTCTGGAGATACCCGCCGAGCGATTCTATATCTTTTGTGAGATCGTTATCGAGATAACGGACGTGATCACGTTTGACGAACAGATTTGTGTGATTTTTAAACAAGATCATATTAAACAAGAACTCCTGCAAGTATGCATGATTTTTTATTCATTTAATGTACGTTATACAAAGAAAAAGCAAATAAATCACACAACCCCATTAATCTGACAGGAGATCACGTCTATTATCTCGATAACGATCCCACAAAAGAGATAGAATCGCTCGTCTGTTTAGGCGTTGATGTAGTTCTTCATGTATTAAAGAAAATAGCGTATAACTTTTTACGAATCTTTTCTGATATTAAATTAGAAATGGCTCATTGTTTCCAGTATTTCTATTGATTTAAATAAGAGAATGTTTTTTGTTTCCAATTTTTCTATGGCATCTGTTAACTTGTGGAAATGTGTTGAGGTTGAGATGAGGGCGATTTTCTGTTTAATGGATGCGTCTTCAAATGCTAAATATGCACGATTGGGAAAAAAGGCTAAAAAATGCATTAACGCCGTATTGACGTTTGACGATTTTATAAAGATGGCGGTGTTTTGACAGATGTTACGAAGAGAACCCCGTACATTTTATTGCCATTCGTGCGGAAAACATTATTTTTTTAAAAATGTTTTTCGGCTATATAATTATCGTTTTTTCGCACCCATAAAATTATGTCCCGTCTTTCCGGTTTATAAAAAAGGGTCTGATTTTTCAGATTGAAATTTTCAAAAAATCGGCAGCGAAAAAAAAAAAAAACAGAATGTCTTAGAATATTTGCCTAAACCGGATTTTTGTTTTTAAATGTGATGCAGGTGTCCTATTGACACACCCTAAAAATTATTGCAGTAGGAGAAATTCAAATCTTATTGTCAGGTTATTCGTTACCCTGGATTATTTGAATATCATTTTTTAAATTTTTTAATGTAATTCATGTTTTTTTCTAGATTCCGCCGTCACAAAAATGCACCGAGTATTTGTCTATGGAACCCTGAAGACAGACGAGCCGAATCACTACTGGCTTCAGAGCAAAGACAATGGCCACTCCAAACTCCTCGGTAAAGCTGTTACCACGGAGAAATACCCCCTCATTATCGGCACCAAATTCAACATACCTTTCCTATTATACGCTCCCGGCTACGGAAACATTATCAACGGTATGACTTCCTTTCTTTTTCATATAATCACTGGAGCGAATATGGTACAAAAATGGACCACTTTTATTTTTCTGCGATTGGTAGCTGTCGAAAATTGGACCACATTTTCCTACCATTCGTAAAACATTTATTGTAATTATTTAAAACATTTCCATGGCCAACCATTTATTTTAAAACAAAGCTATTGAAATGCTTTATCTATTACGACCATAGATAACACAAATACGAACTTTGTAGACTATTTTATAACAATGTTAAAAATAAATTTTTGAAATAATTTTTTCACGCCCAATTTTTGATCAGCTGTTTACGGTTAAAATTAAGTCATTTTTCTATAGATATGCACCTTTAATTATCAAGTATACCACAGACACCGACTACATACAGAAATTGAAAATATTCTATGTTGACTCGAATAAGTACTCAGGATTTGAGCGGTTATAAACTTTACGATTTTTTATATTTTTTTTATTAATCCTACAAACATGAGATAAACGGCAAAATACAGGTTAGTTCATTGGCTATAGCACTATAATAAGTTTTTATGTCTCCATGTTCAAATTTGAAGGTATGATTTTTTTAATGTTAGTGATAATTAAAAAAAAAAATTATCTTATGGGAAATCTCGAGCAATCGAGGCAAATTTATTTATTTCGCGTGGTCGCTCCAGTGGATAAAGCAAGTATATTATTGTGGTATTCTAGCATTTCCTATGGGGTTATTATTAGAGATGAAACGGATAGTTGTTTGGCCGGATACCGGATATCCGTCGAGCTACGAGGCCGGATGGCCGGATATCCGGCGGCCGGATATTCAATGATTCGGTGCTTCAATGTCAGTATTTAATCATTTCAATAATCTCTGTGTTTTTTACGATTTTTAGTTCACTATAATGGTGATTGTGATTAGTTAATCATGTTAATTTAAGTTTTCGCTACTCTGCGAGGTTTTTGTAAGTTTTTACTAAAAGTTTTTAGTTTAGATATTTACTATTTATGTATTTATCATTAGAGTGAATATCTCAGAAGAAAATTTCAGTTTTTTGGAAGGCCTTATGGCTTTTTTGTAACTTTTTCGACTTTAAACAAAAGCCGTCATAATTATAAGCCATTTTATTATGGGAAATTGTCGTAGTTTTTGAATATCCGGGATCCGGCCGGATAGTAAATTTAGGCCGGATCGGCCGGATACTGGATAGTTACCGAATATCCGTTTCATCTAAAGTTATTGTGATGTATGGTTTGTGTATATCAAATAAGAATTTAACACTTTAGGTACTTACAGTCTGTCAATTAAGAATAGAAAATATAAAAAATGGAACTACTAAATTTGTAGGCTGGCAACACCAATTTAACTGTCAAATATTGAGAATCAGCGCAATGAGACTGAATATATAGAACACTGTAAATCACATTTTAAAAAACATTATTTTGGTCAGAATTTTTTTTTTAATATAACAGTAGGTAGAAAGGAACACTAATGGTGAGTTGAGTTACACTGCTTTTAGATCTGAATGAGTTAAATATATTCAGATTGAATATTAGAGACATGATCTAAAGCCCGGACAAAGCTAGGTACTTAAGCTAGTATTAAATAAGTGTGAGTAATTTATAAACTTTGCTTTATATTTTATTACAATATCGTTACTTTTTATTATGTTATAATATCCATTAACTGCAAAGGTATAATATACCTATACGCGATTCTAATTTTGAGAACAGTGGGTATCTACACATATACTTTCGTGTCTTTTTAATTTTTATAAAAATGTAGGTTACACAGCTTTACATTACCATGAGTTATATTTTTAGTTTTGCCATTTGAACAACAGTGGCGCCCTCCTATGTTTTCTACTCTTATTTGACAAACTGTACAAATTTATTATAACAATTTACATCCGTACCATAATTTAAATTTACAAAATATTTGTATATGAACAGTGGGAGCGAACAAGTAGCGATTTACGAGCCGTTAAGTTGTCGGCAATCGGGAACAGAATGGTTCCAATTATTTTGTACCGGCAGTCGGTAACTAGGTGAATATGTTGTGGGATCGCTATTAGTGTGTGAGGAGCCAATAGGAATAATTCCGCCATTCAAAATAGCTGCATCCTTCGCTACCACAAACAATATACTTCTAAGATGGGCCAGAGTTTCAACGATACTCAGTTTGTTAGGTAAGAGTCGTGTTAATTTGTCCTCTTCTTTTTTTTTACATTAGCTCCACACAGGAGGCCCTGAGGAAAATAATTCACCTCAGGACCTACGTGGAGGATCTTTTTACTTTTTAGAAAAGGAAGTAGAGGAAGTTCTGGGAATGAAAAAGGTTTGGGGGGTTGGTAGGAATGTGGCGATCAGTGTTTCTAGGAGTGATTTTTTTTTTTTTAAATTTGCGGAAACGGTTTACAATTAGTTCCCGTGAGTACTTAGGTCATAGGCCCATTGTACTATCTCCCATTTTACCTCAATCCTTTAACAATAACCTAGTCCCTTTAATAAAGTTCACCAGAGTTGTCATTGGATATGTGGCTAAGTCTTCTGGTTCCACAATGTGCCACGAGGCTCAGATACCCCAGGTAGTTTCCACCAGGACAGTACATTGGCACCACAAGTGAATTGGAGTCTCTTCATCCTCTTCACATTTTCTACATCTATTGGTGCTTTCCACTCCCAATAGCTGAATGTGTTTCCTGAGATGGCAGTGTCTCTAAGTAGTCCTGCCAGTTCCCTCAGCGAGTTTCTGTCCATATCGAGTAGTTTCCTGGTCCGTCTGGGGTCCGGTCCGTTTATGAGTACTTTGGATTGCCTCATTCCGGGTGCCCTCTCCCATACCTTCCAGTGCTGGGATTTGACCCACCTCTCAATATGTAATTTGGTGTGGCAAGCTGCTACTCCTACGGCCGGCTCGGATCCTGCAAGTGGTGCTTTCGCTCCTTTCCTTGCTAGTTCGTCAGCCCGCTCGTTGCCCTCAATACCCTTATGTCCTGGTACCCATATCAGGGTTATTTTATTGATGATAGCGAGTTCTGTAAAAACAGTCCTGCATTCTATCAGCAGTCTGGAGTCGCATCGGTTATTTTCCAGTGCCATTGCCTGGCTATCAGAACAAATAGTTATGTTCTTATTCCTGTACCCGATACGTATATTCTCCTGTGCGCAGGCCAAGATGGCTTTCATCTCAGCCTGAAACACAGTGCAATGTATTACTAGAGGTATACTGAGTTCCCTCTTGGATCCCTGTAGACATACCCTGACCCCCGTTCCTTTCTCCATCTTGGACCCATCTGTGAACCAGATCAGTTCCTGTCTGGAGGTTGGACCTGGGACCATGTCCCATTCCTCCCGGGTGGGACATGGTCCAACATCAAACTGCTGTCTGAAGAAGTATTCAGCTTGTTTGCCGTCCTTCTTCATTCCAGTTGTCGGGCTAATTGCCCTCAGTCTTGTTCCAATCAAGGAGTGATAGACGTATGAATATTATCTCTCTCACTGCGGTCCAGGGCGATGTTCCAAGGAGAGGTCAAATAATCTTCCTCAAGCAGTCTTTCCATATCCGGCCAGCCAGTAGGTCGGTGAAAGCATCCATCGCCAAGATCCAGATAAACCTCACCCCATGAACCAAGCATCCCTGCTAAATCACCAAACATAGCGAACCACTTGGGGTGACCTATGGCAAGAGTGTTGATTATCCAATAAATGGTGGTCGGGGCGGCGGTACCCATTCCCTCCTCCTAAATTGATCCTTTTTTAGGAGAGTTTGGTCGCTGATGTCGAGGACCGTTAATGTAAATTGTCTATGTTTGCAGGTGAGATCTATGAAGTAGACCGGCCCATGTTGGACAGGCTGGATGAACTGGAGGGCCACCCTGATTACTACGTCCGAGAGACTGATAAATTCATTTTGAAAAATGGGTATGTATTATTAGAACTTGTTAAACCTTCTATTAAAACTGAGTTCAATTAACACACTTCAAACGGGAAAAAACAAGGAACCTGTATGAGAAAATGGAATATTTGAAGTAAAACTTCTTTACGCATGCTTGACTTGGGGAGTAAGCTGGTGAATGCGTGACGAAAGCGTTACGAAAAGTGTGACCAAACCTAAACAATATAATGTACAAAGTGGCGCAAAATTAATCGACCTATCGGAAGATGTTATAATTTTTGCAAATGGCGTTGTACGTCAATCATATTTGACATTTGTGAACTAGACAGCTGCAGAATACAAACAGACAAGCAATGGAGCGCTATACTCCGCAAGAGCGTGGAATAATTGTGTCGATTTTAGCTTTAACGCTTTAAGCGATTTTGTGTAGACAGTCATCATGAGCGACGAGGCGCATTTCCACTTAAGCGGTTACGTCAATAAGCAAAATTTTCATTTCTGGGGCACTGAAAACCCACGTGTGATGCACGAAAAGCCATTACATCCACTCAAAGCCACTTTGTGGTGCGGATTTCACGCGGGAGGTGTGATTGGGCCGTATTTTAACAATCTTTCTTACAGATATTATAAAGGCGATAGTTTGTATGGATATGTGTTCGTTACTCTTTCACGCAATAAATAGCGAATGGAATTTAAAAATTATTTCACTAATCGAAAGCTACATTATTTGCGAGATAAATAGGCTATATATATAGTGGTAAGCTCTGGCGTTATGAATAAGCTGTGGCATTATGAAATTATTTATTATACGTTTATTGGCAAAGCGTGTTGCTAAGTAAATGTGTGACGTGGGTTGTCATTTTGTTATTTGTTTAAGTTACTGTGGAGATTTCTTTGATAGCAAAAATTCAAATACGAGTATTCTAATATGAATATTTAAATATTTAGTGTACAAATATAAAATAGGTACTAATCTACATTTTGACCTACTATTTGAATGCGAAACAGCGCGTATTTGATTTTTGATTGACTGGGGAAAGGGGAAGGGGGGGGCGAATATGCGAGCGAAGCCGGGGGCAAAACTAGTATATATATAGTATATTTGCGGCACGTTCTAGAGTAGAAGATACTCTCAGTATCGCCGTGGTGTAAGACCACCATTCAGAATTGAAACGTTGCTTGAAATGACAATAGCCGTGTTTGCCTCACAACATACCCCAAATGGGGATGCCATAGTCTCACTGGCTTCAGACGGGAGCAGTTGGTACTCTTGTGCGGTATTCCTATTAAAAAAAAAAAATTTAAAAAGTCGTGTGGCACACTCGTTATTTTTTTTTTTAAACAATATATCTTTGAAAATCATATGTCCATTTTAATTAATTTTTTATTTAGTACTCGCCTCACCACAACTAAAATTTTAGCCTACTTTGTAATAGGACTCCATAGACAGAAGTTAAAACAAGTGTTGGGCCATTTTGTGACTTTTTATGTGTTATAATGTGTGTATTTAACTGCTCAGGCAGTTGTTTGTTTGCTTTTCGTAACAACTCATATAGGTCTCATAGAAATCGTCATGTCCCCCTTACTATCATAGTGAGAAATATGATATAAACGCTGTTAGAAAGAGAAAACATCCTGCTTTATATTCAAATGTATAAGTTAACCACAACATAATTAAAATTACACCTTTATGAAACCAAAGTTTCTGACCGATTTTTTATTAATTATTTTGACATGTAACGACAAAAAAGTTAGGTGACGATAACGTTTATAATACATTAGTATAAGAAAAAAAATATATTGTACCAAAAAAATAAATAAAAAAGCCATTTTTGAAACTTATTCGTGTTTGCATTTAAAATTTTATATTTAAAAATCTATGTATTTATTTCGAATTACAAAACTTTAAAGTTTATAAATTTTGAAACAAAAAAACAAAATTTTACCACCTTTCAAAAATATTTTTTTGTTTTTGGATAAGTTCGGAAATATTCCATTTATTTCGATTTCATTACAAATCGGAAATATTTTGACCTTCTAACAAAATAAGCCCGTGGCCTGAGGGGTTAAATACATCACAAAAAAATAATTTTTCACTTTGGCATAAATTATTATAAAAAAATAACAATTAGAGCATCTCCATTGCCAAAGTATAAGTTTCCCTTTGATATGATATTCTTTCACACAAAAGACAAGCAGCCTTACTAAAAAACCCTGTGAAAATTTTATTCAATTGACAAACGGCTGCGGATGTGAAAACATTACTAATTAAAAAATTGTTCATGGAAAGAAATATACACTGTTTACTCAGCCTGAGAGGGTAGTTTATCTCTGTTTTATCAATGATGTCTGAACAAAATTTGGAATTTTTTCAAAGTATTTTGAATGTTCTATATATTTCTTATTTTTCAAGGTGTCGTAAAAACAAATACCATTTATAAAAACAAGTTAATATTATTTTTTAGATTTGTGTATTTGAAATGCACTTTAGAATTTAAAAAATGCCATATTTTATGATTCAAACACTGAAAAAAAAAAAAAAATTCTTACCAAAACAATTTCGATGAAAGTGTAGAGCAATTTAAAAAAAAAACCAAATTTAAGAATTCAGTCCTTTTATGGAATGAATTTGGAAGGAAACTGTCACCTCACATTTTCCTCGTGCACACAATAAAAAAATAATTATAAAAATAATAATAAATGAATTTTCAAAGTTTTTTTTAATGCCAAAAAAATAACCTAAAAATTAAACCGACATTTAAAACAGATTTCTCGCATCTCTAAAGATGTTAATTTCTTTGATACGTATACCGCCACATGTATTAGATATTAATATTATAAAAAAACATCACTTTTAAGAAATTCTCATAAAATAAGAAGATCCATGTAAATTTGAATTTTCATGTATAATATAAAATAAAACTTATGAAAAACCACAAAAACATGGTAAATATATCAACTATATGAATATAAAAGTGAATTAGTCATATTAATAGAAATTACAATCACATTTAAGTAATACTACAATACACATCCGCGGAGCCAATTTTTTTTCGCGGCTTATATGTTTTCAGCGTTAATGACAAATGCGCAGGCGCACTAACCATCGCCACCTGGTGGTTATGAATGAAAACAAACAATTTAATATGTACACTATAAAAAATTACATTGTTGCCTGATCTAAAATGCATTTTGAAGTGTGACCGCGGAAGAAAGCTTATTAGTAATAGTTCTAGTGTATATGTGTTTTATTCATTTGCTGCAGCAACACAGGTTATCAGGTAAGGCTGAAGGAGATTAGAAGATAGGGAAGATTTGTTTCACATATATTTATATTTAGAACCCTTACAAAGAGATGGGCGTACAATAATTGTATGAAAATATTAGACAGTAATGCCTTTCCTAGTTGTGTTTGGTGACTAGATTTGAATATCCAGGCGCATCCCCACCTACCTCCAACTCATCTCTTTTCCCTCTCTATTTACCTTCAGCCTTACAATATACCCCAATTGGAGATGCCATAGTCTCACTGGCTCCAGACGGGAGCAGATGGGACTCTTGTGAGATATTCACATAAATTTTTTTTTATATATATTTGTCTTTGTTATTTCAGGGACGGCAGTGAAACGCAGGTGGAATGTTGGATCTACTTCCTCAAGACCTTCCCAGCAGAGGTGCTCAACAAGCGGCTGTACTCTTCATACACTTCCTCAGGGGACCACAACCAGCCGTACATTGAAAGGTCTCAACGCGGGACATTCACCGCCTCTGATATTCGTAACTTTCTACACGGGCCGTAAAATTAGCTTTGAAAAATAATTTTTTCCGAATTAAAAAAAAATACGATTAGGTACCTCATTCACGAAAATCAGCTAGTTTCAAATCGATTTGGGAGGCGGATATGGGTACCGCCACAACCATTTATTGGACAACCAACACCCCTGCTATGTCACCCAAGTGGTTCTCTATTATGTTTGTTGACTAGCGGCTGCGTGGCAGGCCGGATCGGGAGAGACTGGTTGAGGGAGACCCATCGCCTTGCACCTCAGTGGGAGGGATCGATTTATATATCTGTCACTTCTGGACACACTGACCCCCAGAGTCCTACCCACCCCTCATACCCTTTTCCTTCCCAGAATACGTCTTCTTTCTTTCCCTGGAAAGACCCTCCATACAACACCCCCAAAGATGACGTAGGCCCTGAGGGAGTTTTTTTCTTCAGGGCCTCCTGTGTGGAGATAATGTAAAAAAAAAATTGTAATAAGGATTTTTTATAAATTCGTGTATGATATAGTATTAGGAATATTTTTTTTATATCATATTAAAAAAATGAATGTTTCTTTGTTTGTCCCTTCTGGGCTCCTAAACCATTCATCCGATTGTCATGAAACTTTGGGGATTTGATGTGCGCATGCCCGCGATGTTTTCCATGTATAATAGTGAACTCTGGCATTATGAAATTATTTCCTATACTATTCATCCGATTGCGATGAAACTTTGGCGAGTTGTTGTTTAGTAGTAGGTTTCTATATACACTGGTGAGCTCTATCGTTTTTTATAAAAATTTTGCAATTGGTGGCGTGCGAGTTGTATGAAAAATAAGTGTAGTTTGACGGCAGGGGGGTAGGTAGGAGGGGGAGAGGAATCCGGGAGGGGGAAAATGCGAAGAGTGGGACGCGGGAGGGGGAAAGGCGAGGATGGCGGGAGGGGAAGGGGAACGGGTATGAATGAGAAAGTACACGCAGGGAGAAGCAATATCTTTATTTAAGTGGCATTGCAACGCATGCCGGGAACTTATTAGATGACTAATAAAATAACACTTCCTATTTTTTACAATACTGCGGGGTAAACGCTTCCGATTGTTTACAATACTTCCTGTTGTTTACAATGCTGCGGGGTAAACGCTTCCTATTGTTTACAATACTTCATGTTGTTTACAATACTGCGGGGTTAGCGCTTCTTATTGTTTACAATACTTCCTGTTGTTTACAATATTGCGGGGTTAGCGCTTCCTATTGTTTACAATACTTCCTGTTGTTTACAATACTGCGGGGTAAATGCTTCATATTGTTTACAATACTTCCTGTTGTTTACAATACTGCGGGGTAAATGCTTCATTTTGTTTACAATACTTCGAGGTAAACGCTTCCTATTGTTTACAAGGGTAAGTGCTTCTTATTTTTTACAATACTGTGGAGTAAATGCTCCTTAATGTTAACAATACTGCGAGGTAAACGCTTCCTATTGTTTACAATACTGCGGGGTTAACGCTTCCTATTGTTTACAATACTGCGGGGTAAACGCTTCCTATTGTTTACAATACTTTCTGTTGTTTACAATACTGCAGGGTAAACACTTCCTATTGTTTACAATACTGCGGGGTAAACGCTTCCTATTGTTTACAATACTGCGGGGTAAACGCTTTCTGTTGTTTACAATACTGCGGGGTAAAAGATTCCTATTGTTTACAATACTTACAATACTGCAGGATAAACGCTTCCTATTGTTTACAATACTACGGGATTTAGAAAGGGGTGTGTTTAACCTTTAAAATGCCAGTAGGTAGAAGTGTAGCTGTGTACAGCAGGCCGTGAACTTTTAATCAAAATAAATCATTATTACATCTTATTAAAAAAAAAATAAAAAAAATCAAAATCATCCCAATGTCGTCTCTGTGTGTTCCGTATTTTAAATTAATAAAAAACGGGACATATGTATGATACAGAGGCTCAAAGAAGAGCGAGTAAACTCGCTATTTTTCTATGGCCGGCCTGCTGGACACGACCAAGGATGCGAGAAATCTCGCTCTTGGCACAGAAGCGGTTAACCTATCTGTAGCTTGATTAATTCTGCATGCACTGACGACATGTTTAGTCTGAAGTGTTGCAAACATTGCCCTAAGCGTTGCCCAATTTTCAAAACTTTGACTAATGATAGCAACCTCTAAAACTTACTTTAAATGAAAAATAAAAATATAAGTCTACATTTTATCTATTGAAAGCAAACACAAAGGTGCCCCAACAAAAATGACAAACTTTTATTTTTTGAAGCAATATACAGACGTATTTGATCGAATGTTATGATTTTGTGAGGTTTGCCTTAAACACATTAAGGTCCGTACATAATCTATTAAATGTGCTCTTATTATAAATACATTTTCAAGATAATTAATATTGCTCTTAGAAATATAAAATGTTTACGGAGATCTAGTAATAGATAAGATAAATAAGATATTTATCTGAAATAGATATTTTATAATATTGGACTATCAATTAAATTGTTAATTATTTCATAATAAAGTCTCGGATAAGGTCTTTTTTTATATTAGCTCCTCATAGAAGAACCTGAGGAAAATAATTCCCCACAGGTCTTATCTACTTTGTGGATGGATTGCGGGGGGTCTTTAAGGAAAGGGGGGAGTTGAAGTTCTGTGAAGGAAAAAGGTATGAGAGGTGAGTGACAGACGAATCCATCCCTCCCACTGCGGTGCAAGGCAATGTTCCGAGAGAGTACTGCCGGAGAGGTCAAGGGGTCTCCCTCAACCAGTCTCTCACGATCCGGCCTGCCACACAGTAAGTGGGCAAATGCATCTGCCACTAAGACAGACACCCCAGGCACCCATACATAGCTTGCTACTTGGGGTGATCTATGACAGAGGTGCTAGTTATCCAATAAATGGTTCCCAGGGCGGCGGCACCCATACTCACCTCCTAAATTGAAAATACTTTCGTTGATACTCTCAGTATTGCCCCGTTTAGAATCGAAACATTGAAATTGCTTTAGTCATCGTTGTCGAGGATCAGATCTGAATAGTCTGGTACTTCCCAACCTTCATCTTGCTCATCTTCTTCCCCTCCCAACTCTCTTCAGCCTCACAAAACACCCCAATTAGGGATGCCATAGTACTTCTGACTACAGGTTTTTGTGTTTGGTTACTAGATCTGAATAGTCTAGTACTTTCCAGCCTTTGTCTTTCTCATCTCCATACAACTTCCAAAATACCCCTATCAGGGATGTCATAATCCCACTGACTCCGGGCAGTTGGAAATCTTGTGTGGTATTCACATACCAAAAAAAAAAAAAAGTAAAAGAAAAATATTTTTTTTAATAAGTTTTAATTTTTTTTTTTCAGTTATAATGAATCGACCATAGAGGACCTGCGTAACATTTAAAGTGCCACTACAAAACATTATTAATTTTATCAATTTTACGCCAAGTATTTGTGATAATACCAAGGCTGTTCGTAAAATAAGGTGCTGCGGTCGGAACAATTTTACGCGTAATCCGGCAACACTGGCGTATAGCCTGGTTCTCGCACGCCAAATGCCAACCACGCTGCATTCTCTTTGACGCTTAGTTACCCGCCAGGTATGAATTACGCTGTCTACTTCGTTTTTCATGTGCGAAGAACAATATCCTGGTAGACATTCATTCTCAGCTGCATAAAGTATACGGAAAACAGTGTATGAGCGTGAAAAGTTGGGTTTAGAAGGTCTCGTCCCCAGTCACAATTGAGTCCAAGAATTCCTCACAATCGATATCGTAGCACTCAAAAAATTTGTGCTCCTTCAACCCGTTATTGTTTGTGAACTTTGGTCAGCATTTTTGGGGCCCACCTTGCGCAAACCTTGTGTTTCCCAAATGTTCTGTCAATAGTGGTCTACTGGTATGACCATGTCACAGAGTTCCGAAAAAACGAATTACACATCTGTGCGGCTAGCGGAAGCTCCATTGCGAACGGCTGCCACGCCGAGACTAAGCGTCACAGAGAGTGCAGCGTGGTGGGCATTTGGTGTGGGGGAACCAGGCTACACGCCGCCAGTGTTTCGGGATCTCGCGCAAAATCGTTCCTTGCGATCGCAGCACCTTGGAGACCTTATTTTACAGACAGCCCTCGTATCTTAGTCCATAGCAATCACTGAACAGAAAACCTTTAGAAGTGTGATATATAGTTGTATACAGGATGTTAACCACTCCGACCCGTAAGCGTGTTTACATGACAATATAACAATAGCAGTCAAGTACAATAAGCGTGTTTTCACGCTGACGCGTGTGTTCTAATGACAACCCTAAAACTAAAAGTAGAAGATCCATATTTTGTAGAAACAGTTTTCACCCGCCAAATCGCCTACTTGCCGTTAGACATTGTTAATTTTTTATTAAATATTATTGTATGAAATATTAAAAAATAAGGTGAATAAATTGTTAATAATACATTTATACAATAGAATAAGTGTTTTATTATATAATCTGTTATTTTAGTACCGTTTTCACATAAAAACACCACGTGAGTCATTTTTACAATTTTTTTATATTTGCATCCTAAATTTAAATGTTAATATTTATTTGTAATGCAGGCTACAGACCTTCAGTTTTAACTGTGCAGTTTAACTGTACAGTCGAACTGTACAGATAAATCGTTAGGTGTGTAGGACAAATAGTCGAACTGTGCAGTCTAACTGAGATCTAATCAAAATACGAATACATAGATAAATCTGTACAGATAGGTTAAAACTGACAGTGTGTAGTCGAAAACTGCGCAGTTTCGTCTGTTTTGTCGCAGCGGTGCGCAATATGGTGTCTTGCCTTTTTATTATGGTGTCACTAAAGACAGCAGATGCAAATAGGTATCCTCATACGTTCTCAAATAATTATTGCAATCTTTTGGAATAGTTCTCAATTCATTTATCAAGGATGTGTGTGAATACGATTTTCTCAACAGAAGCCAACGTTTACACCATAATTTATAAGTTTTTTTTTCCGTTTTCTTCTACTTTCTTTTAAAACACACTTTATAGCCATACTAAAGCGTCGTCTATGGAGGCCATGCCATGATGATAAAAAGTGAAAGATCTAGCAGTTTTACTTCAATTTTACGATTTATCTGTTCAGTTCGACTGTACAGTTAAACTGCTCAGTTAAAACTGAAGGTGTGTAGCCTGCTTAATATAACAATTTAAAATCTTATTTTATAACCTTTCAAAAACAGTTTTTAGTATTTGGCTACGTTCAGAAATGTTTCATTTATAGAGCTTTAATTGTGAAGCGGAAATAACACAAAGTTATAAATCTGACAGTTCTTTTAAGACAAAAAACTTGCATAATCGCAAAATACCTGAGTGGTTAAGGAACATACTTCACTTATTTTAACCAGTGGTTCCTAACATTATTTGGAGTAAAAAATGTAAATGAAATTTTGGTCTCCGGTGACTTTTTAAATGTCTTATTTTTTTGTTCAAAATTTTTTTCTTTGAAATCAAACAAAAAGCATTTCTTCCACAAGTCGTCTCTGGTCACTCGGCAGAGTAACCGCCCATTCCGTCACCATGCCTCTAACTGTCCAATACCTTCTATTTATGTATTTAGATTAAAAAAAATAAAAAAACATTGTGAAAGTCACTCACAAAAATTTTCTTTACAGTTTTTACTCCAAATAATATCAGAAATCACTGGTTAAAGTAATTCAATTTGGGAACAGGTATGGGTACCGCCGCCCCGGGAAGCATTAATTGGATAATAACCCAAGTGGTTCGCTACATTTGGTGACTTAACAGGGGTGCCCGGGTTCATGAGCTGAAAGGTTTGTCTAGGTCTTGGTGACACATGCGTTTGCCCACCTATTGCGTGGCGGGCCGGATCGGGAGAGACTGGTTGAGGGAGACATTTTACCTATCCAGCCGGACTCTCTCGACCCATCGCCTTGCATCACAGTGAGAGGGATGGATTCATACATCCGTCACTCGTGGACACATTGACCCCCAGATTCCTACCTACCTCTCATACTTTTTTCCTTCTCAGAACTTTATCTAAAAATACCCTCCACATAGCATCCCCAAAGATGACTTTGATGACCTCCTGTGTGGAGCTAATTTAAAAAAAAAAACAAAAACCTAGAACACAACAAAACCGATGAAATCGCAACAAAGAATTTCAGTAATTGAAAATTATGTTTAACCGATTTCACCCAAGTAGGGACAAATTGACCTTAGATTAGACACACTGACATATAATACACTTCTATTGGTTTCTCACTTCAGTGTTAGCAATAATTAGGATAATTGTAACACCAATCTTGCCTTATAAATAAATTCTTAAATTTCTATTTTTATTATTGTTATATGTAATATTAAAGAAAATATGTAATACTAATAAATCTAAAGGAAACATGAAACAGAAAATAAAAAGGTATTGGAGAATTTTTATCCCGGTAAGTGTTTTTGTGTTGACTTTCGTGGTCCAAGGGTTAAGGCTCTCAACTAGCAATCTGAAGGTCGTGGGTTCAAATCCCAGCGTGTGCAAGTAAATTTTATTTGATTAATTAGTGTATTTCACAGTTAATTATTTATATTTGCGGCACGTTCCAGAGTTGAAAAGACTCTCAGTATCGCCCTGGTGTAAGACCACCATTCAGAATTGAAACGTTGCTTGAAATGGCTTTAGCCATTGTTTTTGGTGACCAGGTCTGAACAGCCAGGTGCTTCTCCACCTTCACCTTGCCCGTCTTCTTCCCAATAACGCACAACTGGCTGGGAGAGACCAGATGGGAGCGATTTGATTCCCAGTTGTGACCTTTTTATTTTCTATGCCTTGTTCTATTTCATGTTTCGCTTCGATTTATTAGTGTTATCCTCTTCTAAAAAGATTAACCCTTAGCGCAACTTTTGACTTTTTTTTACTTAAAATTTTGAACTAAATGACAAAAATGTTAGTAAATATGATATTATCCAAAAGTTTTATGAAGTTTTTGATAACTGCAAATATTTGGCAGTATTAGTTACTTCAATATATATACAGTACAATCTCACTAATCCGGCATTTCAATAGACCGTAACGTCCAATAATCCAGCACCCTCCGCCCGCGCCTACCTCGCCCCTCTACGCCTATGCGCTCCATCGCCGCGTCGTCGTCTACCAGTCTAAAGGCAGAAACATACTTGCGTGTCGTGGTGTGTCGTGACGCGCCAGAAGCACATCGGTTTCATACATTTTT
Source organism: Limnephilus lunatus (assembly GCA_917563855.2). Classification (NCBI taxonomy): domain Eukaryota; kingdom Metazoa; phylum Arthropoda; class Insecta; order Trichoptera; family Limnephilidae; genus Limnephilus; species Limnephilus lunatus. The sequence continues at coordinate 21,893,473 of OU830595.1, read as the reverse complement.
TATGGTTAGAGACATATTTGTAGATCGTGGCGTGTCGACACTACACGACGATGATTGGTTTATTTATGGTCAAGACACGCCACGACACGCAAGTATGTTTCTGCCTTAACCTCAAAACTCTAAATCTCATGTGCACGTGCGTACGTATTTACCTGTTGTTTTGAAGTGAGAATAGTGCGTAATTAAAAATCTCAAGTAAACTGAAACACAAGACACTAGATTTGAAAGATAAAATGGACACCTTGAAAAAGTTAGATAGTAAAGAAAAAATGTGCAAATTGGCAAAAAATATGGTGTTGGGCGTTATACTATACATGATCCAGTAATCCGAACATTCCAATAATCCGGAACCCTCTGGTTTTTAATAGTGCTGGATTAGTGAGATTGTACTCTATATATATAAAACATTTGCACTTTTGAAATAATCATGAAAAAAAAACGTAGATTGTATTTAAATAAATGATTATTGATAAGAACAAAAATATGCTGGAAAATCATTTTGTAAAAATAATTTTGTCAAAATGGACGCCATCTCGCCGTTGGCATTCCTCAAATCAGGTGCTTAGAATTATGAAAACTTTTCAATTCAAATCTCAGGGTATTTTAACTATTTATTGATGGATGTTCTCCTTTAGTTGGAGTATAGTTGCTGGTTGGTTTAACTCGACTTGTAAGATAAAATATATTGTATATACACAAATATATCCCATTAAAAAAAACAGCTGGGGTTAGATCCGGGCTGCGGGGAGGCCATGGAATATCTCCTTTGCACGAGATCAGTTTATTGGTGAAAAATTTCTTTAAACAATTTATTTTGCTCCATGGCCGCCTGTTTTCTGACAAAATTTGTTTTCCTGTCAGTTTCTTCAAAATTTTTAAACCACGATTTAATTAAATTAACACTTGGGCAGTGATTAATACTCCTTAATTGGTGATGCGAACGAAATAGGCGACGTGCATCATTGTTTTGTAAACAAGAACAAAATAATTGTTTTTGTAAAAATGTTTTACCCAGAAAGCGCGTTGCTCTCCCGTAAAGCCATCCATTGTGACTAAATTTCCAAGAAACGAGGAGCTACGCGTAAGTGATCCCCACTCCTCCCCCGTTCGGAATCCACGCTAGTACGATTACAAAAATGCAAATGTTTATGACCCACTCTATATATATTTGTTATTTTAAAAAGCTTACTGCTAGTCTGTCAAATAAGAGTAGAAAATATAAAACCACAAATTTTAGGCTGGCAACACCAATTTACCTGACAAATATTATTTTAAAGTGCAATGACACTGAAAATACAGAACACTGTATACACATTTAAAAACATTTTTATGTTCTTACAAAAAAAAAATTAAAATCTAAGAAGCACTGTTGTTAAGGTACCTACTTAATGACATCAATTTGATTAAATTGTGTATTACAAAGTGATTGGCTTTCGTTTAATTTAACATAAATTTGAATTTAACAGTAGGTAGAAAGGAAAAATCAGTAATGGTGAGTTTAGTTACACCACTTTTAGATCTGAATGAGTTAAATATATTCAGATCTAAAATTAGTGACATGATCTAAAGCCCCGATAACGCTGGATACTTAAGCTAATGTTAAAAAATGTGAGCAATTTCTAAAGTGTGCTTTATATTTTATTACAATGTCGTTATTCTTCATTATGTTAACACAAAATTGCAAACGTATAATAATAATGTACCTAAATGCAATTCTAATTTTGAGATCAGTGGGTATCTATATTGCAATGAAAATTTTTTTTTTCACTTTTGTGCCTTTTTAATTTTTAATAAAGATGTAGGTTACACAGCTTTAGATTACCACCATGGTTATATTTTTAGTATTGCCATTTGAACAACAGTGGCGCCCTCCTATATTTTCTACTCTTATTTGACAAACTGTACACTAGGTTATAATTATTGTGTTATCACTGGGATTCCAATAAGGGTTAATATTATATTGATAGGTATAATCTTTAAAAGTTATTCCAATAAAATTGAATAATTGTATTTACATTCCTTCCAATAATGTTAATCTTATATTAATTATTTAAATTTCTACTTTTGTAAAATAAATCAATCTATTTTTATTTTTCAAGTGTTTTATTTCTGTACCCGAGAAGCATACGGATGCAAGCCCAAAAAGGTAAATGTTCAGGAGAGCCAAAAAACTATTTTTTCTCTAACTATGGTCTCATAACTTTTTCGGATATCCATGTTGATAGATAAAAAAAAAGTTATTATTAAATCATTTAGTTTTGTTTTAAAAACGAGCAAATAAAATGAAATATTTTAAATGTATACGCTTTAAAAATATTGTTAAAAAAAAACGCTGACTTGAGTCAAACAAAAACACGGACTTGAGTCCTTCTGCTTCTAAATGAAGTAGAATATTTTATTATGACATGTGGTGTATTATGAAAGGATCAATGTTTTGAAATTGTTTACTTCCGTAGAAAGTTTCCAGTATTTCAATTGATTTAAATAGAGGAAGGTTTTTTGTTTCCAATTTAACTATGGCACCTGGTAACTTGTGGAAATGTGTTGAGATGAGGGTAATATTCTGTTTAGTGGATGCGTTTTCAAATGCTAGCTTGCGCTTGACTGAATTGCGATGGCCTCAGGATTGTCAAATCGACGAAAACGAAACGAAATATGCACGATTGGGAAAAAAGGCTTAAAATATGCATTAACGCCGTAATTAGAGAGTTATATGCATTTGCAATTGCAAATGCATATAATCCGATGTCTAGTTATTATGTTACACAAAACTGTCCTAAAAAGATAGATTCGTGCGCAGCACTGAACGCCCGAAACGGGAACTAACCAACGTATTTATTTAATCATACATCTGCCCTGATGGTGGACACTGTAATGCTGTCGGAAAGGTTGGCTAAAGAAGGAGGTAGCGCAACACGGCATGTAGTCGCAAATGTATGGACTTCGAAAATCAATGGACTGTAATCTTAAAATTATGGATTTTCAAAATGACACATCTATGGGAATATGTGAATGGTAGAAGCTGGGAGGGAATATGACGCACCTTATTTTTCCAAAGCACATTATTTGAGGTTCAATATTGCGGCACCGAAGGCTCACGGAGTTAAACACTGCACAAGTTTCTCTACGAATCGATATTAAAATGACCGAGATACTATAGAATGTGATAACTGCACGGGTTACTTCCTTCTGTCAGGTCAATTTAATTGTGTTTGCGTTCCAAAAGTCATATATAAGAAATATAAAAGCATATAACAAATAATAAAGTTACCTATATAAAAATCATATCGGCATCATAAGAAGTATGCTAGTGGTATGTGGACTCCGCACCAAGCTAAATATAATAATATGCTGGAAAAAATACAGAAAAAGTTCCTTAGGTATGTCTATATGCGGATGCATGGAACGCATTTGAGATTCATGCACCATATGAATTACTTGAGGCAACTAATAGATTTAGCTTGGAAACTAGACGTTATTTATTTATTTATTTATTCAACGCCCAGGGGGCTTTTACAGTAGTACAATTTGTTTATGACAGATGATTTTTAAACAGATAGAGAAATGATAAGAATAAAATTAGATAAAAATGCACACAAGTCACAAAAATACAGCGATTTGATAATTTTACAAAAATACATATATGTTTAGAAATAGTTTTGGAATAAGTTTTTTACAAGATCCACAAAATTCGCCAAGTTGATGTTGAATATGTCAACATCACTTAATTACTGATTTCCCATAGTGTGAAATCTTTGTATCGGAGAGTGGGCAATGTAGTTCCGCTTATGAATGCTGCAGTAGAATAGTGTGTTTTGTCGTGTGGTTACTGTCGGTATTCGTAAGTTTATGAGTTGTAGGAGTTCGCAACAGTCGAATTTAGAGTTAAGTATTTTCAATAAAAATGTCAAGTCGTTTATTTTACGTCTGTCTTCTAGTGTGTGTATTTTTAGAATATTTAGTAATAGATTATATTTTATGTCTTCTAGTGGGATATTTAATTTAAAATTTATAAAACGCAGAATTTTTTTTTGTATTCGCTCAATATTATTAACGTGAATTTTGTAAGATGGAGACCAAACTACCGAGTTATACTCAATTTGGCTTCTAACTAGAGATACATATAATAGTTTAATGGCTTCTATGGAATTAAAGTTTTTAGTTGTTCTTAAAACGAAGCCTAGTGTTTTCATACCTTTGTTCATAATTTGGTGGATATGATTGGCGAAACTTAGTTTTTCATCCAAAATGATTCCAAGATCCCTCATTTCCGGGACTCTTTCTAAAGCTGTGTTATTGATGGAATATTCAAATTAAACAGGAAAATAGTTTTGCAAATCTTGCAATTCTTAGTTATAGCATAATCCATAACTGTATTGACAGCCCATTCCTCTTGGAATGCTATAGATTATACATGTCGTCAACACGACTTGTTCGAAATGCCGGCAGAACAGATGTTCTAGCACAGCATAGCATGACAAGAGGAATGGTGCTGTTGAACGAAATATCGGAAATACTAGATATATTTTCTTCTTTTTAGATAGCCTTAAGATTTTTTTGTATAATAATCATCTTCCTAGGTGTTAAGACTGTCAAAATGAGAAAATTGGATAATAATCTGTTGTACAATTAAAAAAAAATATATATATATATATATACTTAACGTAAATGAAATCAGCAAACGTACTTATAAAACCCCTCACCCTCACCTAATACTGGCCCTCTCTGAGTGTTGGGGAAGGAGGAAAAGTTAGGAAGCCACACCCCTAGATCGGCGATATTTACCCTTTGGCACAAAAATAACAGATCACTTCATCTCACAGATTAGTTGCGCCTGACGGAAGATTAAATAGACACCAATTACACACACTGGGAGATCACCAGATTGGTGATCATTGCACAGAGGCTTCTTAAAACCACTGGAGCGATCACGTAGGGAGAAATAAATTTGCCTCGATTGCTTGAGATTTCCCAGAAGGTCATTTTTTAAATTTTTCGCCAACATTAAAAAAAACATATCTTCGAATTTTAACATGGAGACATAAAAACCTATTATAGTGCTATATAGCCAATGAATTACCCTGTATTTTATCGTTTATCTCATATTTGTAGGATTTATAAATAAATCGTAAAGTTTATAATCGCGTGAATTTTGAGTGTTTTTACTTGAAACAGCCGTGAGGGATACTTATTCGGGTCAACATAGAATATTTTCGGTTTCTGTATGTTGTCTGTGGTATACTTTATAATGAAAGGTGCATATCCATGGAAAAAGGACTTAATTTTATCCGTAAACAGCTGTAAAAAGTTCGGCGGGAAAAAAATATTTTTAAATTTTATTTTTAACATTGTTCTAAAATAGTCTACGAAGTACAGATTTGCAATATCTATGGTCATAATAGATAAAGCATTTCAATAGCTTCGTGTTAAAATAAACGGCTGGCCAAGGAAATGTTTTAAATAATTACAATAAATGTTTTACGAATGGTAGGAAAATGTGGCCCATTTTTGGACCGAAATCAATTGCAGAAAAATAAAAGTTGTCCATTTTTAGACCAAAATCGCTCCAGTGGTTATGCTTGGTCAATATTAAATAACAGAGATATTAGTTGATCATGGCGCTGGTTACTTTAACAGACTGATTCTTCCTTGGGAGTTATTGTTCCACAATTTCACAGGTATATAATATTGGCACATATTGTCAGATAGAATAGGTATGGAATAGTAGGTTGGATGGAGGAAGGTATGTTTATATATGTACAAAGTTGCGTCAACAAGGCATAATACCCCATATAAAATATAATACATGATACCACACAACCCCCCCCTTAAATAAAATAATAAATCACAATAATTATTTATTTTATATTTACAGGTATTATATAATATTATAAACGCTGAAGTTTGTATGGATGTATGTGTGTTTGTTACTCTTTTATGCTAAAACTACTGAGGCTATAATTTATGTTGCTAGCTAGGAAGTGGACACGGGAGGGGAACAGGGACGCACAGGAAAGGTGATTCAGAGAGAAACGATGTATTTCGTTGAATATGGCATTGCAACAGTAACCAGGTAGTGTAGTATAAAAGAAAGTGTGCATCTTGCTAAAACTCAGAAACAAGTCCTAGTACGATCAAGGGAGTTATATGGTGTGGTAGCCCTCTATCTCCCATCCATGAAGAAGGTTCCCATATTTACCTGAAGGGCGTGCTTTTGAAGATTTAGGGGCTGGAAGTTTCACCCTCTAGAAATTTCTAGAACAGTAACCGAACATTCGAGAGTATTCAGGGGCATTCCACAACATTCCAGAACATCCTGAAATATTCTGGAATGTTCGAGAATAGTCTGGAACATCCCGGAACACTCCAGAACACTCTCGAATGTTGTTCAATTCATTTTATTTATTCTTTCAAAAACATTACAAAATTAAATATTTTAATGTGTTTTTAAAATACAATTGTAACAGTATTACATTAAACATAAATGGTAGGCTACAAACTATACAAGCATTAAAATAGAGCTTGCCTTTTAAAAACAGCTTCACTAATGCTAAATATGTCGATATCTGAATTAATTCTGTTCAACAGCAAGATTTCTCTCCCGACCGACATGACCATTGGCAAGTTAGTCCTGAAGGCTGGAAGATAGAACAATCTGTGCTGTCGGTGGCGAAGATAGCCACCGGGAACATAGAAATTAATGTTCTCCAAGATAGCTGAGTTTTCAAACCATCCACGAATGTTGTGGAATGTTCTGGAACATTGTTGACCATTTGAAGCCTTTTTTGTATGGGTTGGGCTACCCACTACCCATGTACATAAAGCAAGATCCGTTGTGGGTTTGAACATCAGTTCAAAACCCCAGCTAGTTGATAATAATTGGGTCTAGCTTTAGCTATGTTAAATAACCAGATCTGAATAGCCAACACATCCCAATTGGAGATGCAATAGAACTATAGGGATTTTTATACAGTATAGCATTGAAAAAAATCTAAAACAATTAAAGATATGTTTATTTGACTAGATATGGCAGTATTTTATTTAATAAATTAAACATAAAGTTAACAATTTTGATGCACAATCAACAGTTCAATTTTATGTGTTACGATTTGATAAGTTTTTTTTTTACTTACAATTTGTTTTATTCTATGCCTGTCTCATTAGGAGAACCTGTGTTGAGAGCAGGCGCTTATCATGAGTAGTTTATAATAATAACACATACAAAATACAAATATTAACACAATATTACAAGTAACGGTTAATCATCAACGACCCAAAGAAAAAACAAATACTTATAAATTATTTAATTTATAATATATAACTTTGTAAAAACCACTTTTTTATTAAACAATATCGACATGTTTCAATAACAGTGAAACATGTCGATATTGAAATTTTAACATTAGAGTTAAGGAACATATAAGATGTTTACATAATAATAATTATTCTGAATTTGCTAACCATATTTTGGAAACAAGTCATTCTTTTGATATTAATACAGGTCTTAAAATTTTACACACTAACACTACGGGCATACAATTGGATAATTTAGAAATTTTAGAAATTAGAAAAAGCATTAATAGTAATTTAAATATTATAAATAACCAAACATTTTTTAAAAATAGCCATCTTTTAAAAATTGCCATCTTTTTTCTTATTAATACTTACAATAGTTATTTATTTTTTGATTTAGACTAATTATTTTAAGTATTTGTTCTTAAAAGTTTTTTATTATCTAGATGCAAATTTTATTTTTCTCTAAATAATTTTTATATTTAATTTTGTATAACTATTTTATGATTTTTAAGCAATTAATCACCTCTACTTTTTAATATTTTGTCTATGTTATAGTTTATTCTAATTTGTCTATACTTGTTTTTCATTTATTTTTCTTTATATTAACATATCCTGAAGAAGATAACATTGTTATTGAAACATGTCGATATTGTTTAATAAAAAAGTGGTTTTTACAAAGTTATATATTATAAATTAAATAATAAATAATGCCACAAAGTTACTTTGCTAAGATTGAAGAAGTAACTTATAAATTAGTTTAAAAAAAATCTTTGATATTGGATCTGTTTTGGCTGGTAATCCAGGACTTGGTAAGATACATTGTGTTTTGTCTAATTGCCAGTGGAAGTGAATTATATAGTTTTGTTGCAAAGTATCTAAAATTTCTTTGGCCAAAGGTTGTTTTAGCAAAAGGGATAAGTAGGAAATTATTCCCTTTGGTTCTAGTGTCTCGAGCAGTTTGGACATTTTCAAAGTTAGTTCTGTGTTTGAAGAGGTATGCTAAAATGTTTATGGCATAAATTTGTCTCATGTCCAATTCTCCTAAAGATTTCATCCAAACTGCTTGTGATCGGTACTTTTAATATAATCTTAATAATTAGTTTCTGAGCTTCAAATATCGGATCAATGGCGGCAGCGTTTGCTCCAATGTTATGATTTGACCAAAAGTTCTAACGGGCCGAGAATCAGCTTTTAAAATGGAACTCATTGAATTTCATAACAGTAACCGTATAAAATAATAGGTAATATAATAAGATAATAGGTTAGGTTAGGTTAGATTAATTCACTTTTCATGACTTCGTATCACTTTTCAATAGGGTTCTGTTTTGTTGTGTAACCTTTAAAAAATCTTAAACTAACATATAATCATTCAGACCCTCTACACAGCGTCCCCAAAGATGACGCAGGCCCTAAGGGAAATTATTTTCCTGTGTCGAGTTAATCGAAAAAAAAACTTGTCATTTATGAATATTAAACCTTCAAAACAACTTAACCTAACATTTAGACCGCCCATAGAGCATCCCTAAAGATGACACAGGCCCTGGGGGTCTAGCACGGTCGATCGATAAATCCCTATGTCAATACGATTTTGACTTAATTTGTACACTACATAAATCACATTACTAATAATAGTATGAAATCATTAGGATTTTAACTGAAAACCATTAAAAACTTTAATTAATTTTATTTGTCTCATTAGCTCGTAGCCAATTAGAATATGATTCCGTCATTTGGTCACCTCACCATAAAATTCATATAAAAAATTCTCAGTTGGGGTTATTTGCAAGCACGGTCAACATAATATGATTCCGACGGTCGGTTGACAAAAGCCGCACCATTTTAAAACGGCCTCCTGAGTGTCAGATAAATTATCAATACATACTTTAAATCATGTCATTCGTTATGCAAAATAACTGGTTTATTAATGAATGGAGGTGAACTAACGAAGCTCTTACAATTGAAAGAAATCGTAAACGCGATCCATAGACCTAATTAATTCATCTAAGACGCAATCAATTTATTCCGTTCGATTTTGGAGAAACTAAAGTAGTTCAAATATAACTAAAGACCTCATTAACTAATTAACTCCTCTTTACTGTAAAAAATGACATGTGAAGTATCAATGTATATTAAAGTTATTATACCGATTTGAAATAATCAATTAATTAGTAATCTAAATTTTTACGTACCAGTTTGACGTTTTGGAAAGTAAATCCATAGATCCATACGGTCCAATCGCAAAGCCATTTTTCAACAAAATTTGAATTCTTGGCCTGGTTAATGGGTCTTAATGAACGGATTAAACTAACGAAGCTCTTAGAATTGAAAAAAGTCATATATGTAATCCAAAGACTTAAATAAGATCACGGTGTAGTCGATATATTATGTATGTTGATTTCTTTTTATTTCCTGTCAATATCGGTTCGGCTGTCAAAATTGCAACCATGCTCGTGATAAAATCGTCGGTAGTTAAGCCTATTGATCGGATTTCACTATGCTAGGCCCCCTGATGGAAATTACTTTCCTGTGTGAAGTTAATGTAAAAAAAAAAAACAACTATTTTACACACAAGGGTTATATTTGCTCGACATATTGATGTGCGAACAACTGACTTTTTTAGCAGCATCACCCTTAGGGACCTCAACTTTGAACAGTTTTCCCTGAGGCATGCAAACGCATAACTTGTACTGCGTACTGGTTACAGTGCCAGCAATGTCCGTAGCTATGGGAAGGCTCTTGACGTCGATAAACACTCCCTCACGACCTCCAAGAACCACCGAACCGTTTGCAGCACGTAAGGTTATGTCTTGATCAGCAGACCAGAGCATGTCTTTCGCATCCATGTGCGTTCCTTCCATTCCTGTAAGTTTTGTCGTCAAGTCGGAGCGGATCCACAGATCTTTGTCCAAAGGAGAGCTGATGCAATTCGTTGATAGAATCTGTAATAAATCAAAAATTTTAATTACATTGGAGATTCATGGCCTATCTCATTGAGAGTCCGTTCGAACTTTTGAAACATTTATTTAACACCTCTGCCAAAGGTCACCCCAAGTGGTTCGCTATGTCTGTGGACATAGCAGGGATGACCGGGTTCATGGGGTGAGGTTAGTCCGGGTCTTGGCGGCGGATGCGTCCGTCCACAAGCTGCGCATATAGTCCGGATCGAAAGAGACTAGTTGAGGGAGGCCTTTTGATCTCTCCAGCAGGACTCTCTCGTAACATCGCCTTGCACCGCAGTGGGAGGGATAGATTCATACATCCATCGCTCCAGAACACTCTGACCCCCCAGATCCCCAGACACTCATACCCTTTTCCTTCCCAGAACTTCCGCTCATTCCTTTTATAAAAAGAACCTCCACGCAGCTCCCCAAAGATAACACAGGCCCTTAGGAGAATTATTTTCTTCGAGGCCTCCTGTGTGGAGCTAATAAAAAATTAAAAAATACAAATGTGCAGCTCACACGTGGCAGAAGTGAAACCTTCAGAAAACTAAAGTAGACAAGAGTGGGGAGACTACGAAGCACCGCACAAAGAGGAGACCGATTATTCTATCTCATACTCTCGCAGGCTAATTCCTATAGATCAGTGGTTTTCAACCTGTGGTACGCGTACCCCTGGGGATACGCGAAGCCAAATTGGGGGGTACGCAATAACGTGGCACGCTATCAATCGCAGAAAAATAAAAGTTGTCAATTTTTCGACCATGATCACTCCAGTGGCTAAGGAAGTTTTCACTTAAAAAATTGTTAGTTTTCTAACCTTGGCATTGAGTTGTTTCATGGGCTCCACAATGTTCACACTCGGGCCCCAAGTATTGAAGACAGTCTGGCCATTGTAGGGATCCGTGACCTTAAAGCTGTTCCCTCGCAGCACAGTGTGTGTGGCGTTCATCCGCAGCTTGGGCTCCACGGACTTGAGACCGACGGAGTGGAAGTTGACCTCCTTGGTCGAGGATATCGACAGCGGGGAGCCGGAGAAACCCTGAATCAGTCCGTCGCGCTTGAATAGGTGACCGAGATCGGTCTCGCCGAAGAACTTTATGATTGAAGAGTCGCCAATCAGCTCCATGCTCTGCATTCCTGTTGACATTTATTTTATTATTATTATTTTTTGACGTTGTGACATTTAATTTGACATTTGTAAATTAAGCCCTCAGACTGCGACTGTTTTTGAAGTAAAACTTTTTTAAGCATGCTCGACACTTGGGGGTAAACTGGTGAATGCGTTACGAAAAAGAATATATATACTTAATGCCAAAAGCTAATCGGTGCGAACGCTAATCGATGCGAACGGTGATCGATGCCAATGGTGATCGGGTGAGGCGAACGGTCGTGCCTTTATTTTGTTCGTGTTATTGTTATATCGTTAATGAACTATTTGTCTACAAATAAATAAATCAATAAATAAACTATATACAGCGGGTACCCGACATGCGTTGCAAGGCCACTTTAACTTCGGGGTCAACTAAACTGTTTTGGTTCCATCCCAAGTCCCGAGACACTACATTATAATATCTGCACTATATAACATTATATACAGCGGGTACCCGGCATGCGTTGAAATACCACTGTAACCTCGGGGTCAACTAAACTGTAATGGTTCCATCCCAAGTCCCGGGAAACTACTTTGTAATGCAAGTGCCTGCACTATATAAAATTATATACAGCGGGCACCCGGCAAAAGTTAGTGAAGTTTTACTTCAGTCGTGTGGTCTAAAGTACACTCGTTTTTTTTGTTTCTTTTTTTGTTATAAAGTGTGGTGTTTTCTCTTTCTGACACTGTTTATATGATGTTTCTCACCATGATAGTAAGGGAGACACAATGATTTCTATGAGATCTATACATATGGTACATTTTAATAATTTTAAATTTTTTTTTTTTATATCTCCACACCGCCTATGTCATCTAGAGATGCTGTGTGGAGCGTCTTTTTGGGGAGAGGAAGGAATAAACATTGGTCTTGAAGAGACCCATGTTGTAGGAAGGAGGAAACACAGAGGCTGGCAAATCGTTCCACAGCCGAGCTGTTGAACACAAAAATGAGTATATAGCAGGGTACTCACCTAACTGTGTAACCTGTAACGTATCTGATACTGTATCAAGTGAGTACGTAGGCACGAGTCTACTGCGAGCCGCTCGCGCGTGGAGCGCAGTGGGCTCGCAGTGACCCGCCGACGGCGGTTTCACTGCGAGCACAAAGGCGGCTAGCAGGATGCATGTGGATGGCGACACGGCCGCTTGTCTAGTGCTGCGATTACCGTTGACGAGCCGTACCCACTTGCAGATTGATACAGTATCAGATACATTACATGCTACACTCTAGGTGAGTACCCTGCTTATGAAGCGACCCATTCTCATGTGACAAATGCCAACCCTGTACATATGTTGGACTTAACTTTGGGGTTAACTTTTAGATTTGAATATGAAGCGTGGTGTTTCCTCTTTTTAACACTGTTTATGAAATATTCAAAAACCAATGTAGGCGATTTTATCATTAAACAGCGATAAAAAATTGTCTTATTTTTAATAAGTATAATTTAGTTACACTAAATGACTTATCTCAAAATCTGTTCATAAAAATGTCTGGATTCTTTTGTAGATATGATTGGCTTATTGATAAAATCAATATCTTGTCAATCTTCAATATTATCCCTTTATGCAAGACACATCTGAGTTTCATCATTCATTTATATAACAAAAGATTCCTGAAGATCTCAAGCGATAGCTTCCCAAATTTGGGGAGCTGTAATTAGGTGATTTTGACAAATTAAAATGAATTCATTTTGTACTTTCTGCTATCAGTTAATATGTTTAGTCGCTAGCTTGATTAAGCCTCTATCGAATGCCAAAAGATGTCAAAAGTGTTCCTGTCAGTGTAGTGTGGTGAACCCATTGCTCAGGGAGTGGAAACACAACCTGCAATAGCCATCCCAAGCCAAGGTGTGAGCTACCATGCTCAGGCTGAATGTCCTGGGGAACAGTGTCACGAACCTAAACTCCGAGAAACAAGGTCGTATCTCCCAGTATTTAGACCTTACTCCAACACTCGGAGTTCTGCTTGAACAGACCTTCTGTTTCCCTAGATAGGATGAAAATTGGACCATTTAAAAACTAGGGGCCTTTGGGGAACCTAAAAAATGTGACCAACTCTGTGGATTTTTCCTTGATGGGGCTTGCAGGGAGGAACCAATGGGAGGAATCATGGTGAGTAGTGTTGAGGCCACCTCCGTGAACTCTTCCTTTGTGGGACCTTCAGGGAACCAAAGGGAGAGTGTACTCTTCCCTTGTGGGACCTTCAGAGAACCAAGAGGAAATGGACTCTTCCGTCGTGGGGCCTTCCAAGGAACCAAGAAGAAGCGAAGAGGAGAGATGAGACCCTCTTCCTTCGTGGGGCTTTCAGGGAACCAATGGAGAATGGAGATCAGAGACAAGGTCCACTTCCCTCACGGAGCCTTCAGGGAAACAAAGAGGAGAGGAGAGGAAAGCTGAGACCATATGCGTGGACCTTTAGGGAACCAAAGGGGAATTAGCTCTTCAGTTGTGGGGCCTTCAGGGAAATAAGGAGGAGGGGAGAGGAGAGCTGAGGCCATATGCGTGAACTCTTCCCTTGTGGGACCTTTAGGGAACCAAAGGGGAGTGGACTCATCCATTGTGGAACCTTCAGGAAACCAAGGGAGAGTGAACCCTTTCATTGTGTGGCCTTCAGCAAATCAAGGAGGAGTGAAAAGGAGGGATAAGGCCCTCTTAAACCTTATGAACCCCCACTGAAACCACATTTAGCAGTTTACATGCTTCCGTATTATTTTTTTTTTTTTTTTTATTATTTATTGAGTTAGTTTATACTACATGAGTATAAACTAATAAGCACAATGTAACATTTCATTTGATAAATTTAAATATTTTTACAGTAAGCATAACATTTCTTTTTAAATACATTCATTCTTTCTTCATTCTTCATACTTTCAGGCATTTCATCATACATCTTTAGTCCTCTGTACATTAGGCAGTTCTGTGATTTTGATTTCTTCATTTGTGGCAATCGAACTCTGTTTATATTTCTTGTTTCATAATTATGTACGTCTCTATTAAAAACAATTTCATCCTTAAAGTATTTTGGCATTTGGTTTTTCATAATTTTATGCACAAAAATTAACACATTAAATAGTAGTCTTTTTTTTATTGGAATCCAATTTAGCTCCTCTCTCATTTTATTAATCCTTGCGTATTTGCCTTTTCCCAGTATACATCTCATAGCTCTGTTCTGTATAACTTCTATTTTGTTTAAATTTCCTTCATTGGCCAAATATAACATTGTAGAGCAGTAATCCAAATGTGGAGCAACAATAGTTTTATAAATGAGCTCCGTAGTGTTTCTATTTAATTTATGTCTTAGTCTTCTAAGAAAATTTACCTTTTTTGACACCTTTTTAAGCACATATTCAAAGTTTGCTGTGAAAGTCAGTTTTGAATCGAGTATTACACCCAGGTATTTGATTTCATTTACTTTTCCAATTTTTTCACCATTAATTGTCAAATTTAACCCTGTGTTACGTTTTTTATTGCCTATTTCCATATATTTTGTTTTGTTTACGTTCAGTTTCAATTTGTTTAATATCAGCCATTTTGATATATTTTGTAGGTCTTCGTTTATTTTGTTAATTGCATCTATGTAATCTTCACACGAAATATAGATTAAGGTATCGTCTGCAAATAGTCTAATTTTGCAATGTTTAATAGTTTTAATAATATCATTTATGTAAATTATAAATAGAATCGGACCTAGTACCGACCCTTGCGGAACACCAAAATAACATTAAAAATTCTATTTTACCAGGTGTATGAATATTACATAGTTACCTCTGCCCAAACGCAGCACATAGACAATACCAAGTGACAGCATCAGATTCCCGATGGTAGTCAGCAGGAGTACCCCCAACAGGATCCACTGGATGAAGTAGCGGGTGTCATTTGGGTCTTGGATCCTTCGCGCTTTCACAACTTCCTCTTCTGAAAAAATCAATTAATACTCAATAGTTTCATAGGCTCCATCGAAGCCAGAGTCAAGTTAGCCTGTCAGAAGCTGGGCATATTGTACAGGGCTCGCAGATACTGCAGATAGTACACAACTGCTAACCCTGTACAAATCGCAAATGCGCCCCTGTTGAATTTGGCAGCCACCTCTATTTTGGAGACCCAGAATACCTGAAAAAAGCCTTTAACTCTGTGCAGAAACGAGCGGTCTGTTTGATAGACTCCCCTGTTAGCGGATTGCAATCTTTAAAGCACAGGTGTCAGGTAGGTATGTGGTAATCAGGTATCTCTGAGATTCCTCCTTATTATAATGTGGGTCTCTTCAAGATCCATGTTCACTACTTCCTCCAAAATAACCTCCACACAGCATCTTCACAGATGACAAACCTTATTTATTTACCTCAGAGTCTACTGGTGGAGTTTTTTGTTTTGTTTTTTCAATTATTTCTGGCTTTTACCCTTCAAGGGTGTTCTATGCCATCATTTAAAATTACAGAGAAAGGAAAGGTGAATTTATATATTAATTTTATTTAAATGGGCAAACTTCAGAATTATATGGAAAATTGGAGTCGAGTTCAGACTTAGAAGAGATGAGATGTTGAATGGAGGGGAGGTAATTTTAGATAAAGTTGTTAAAGGAGAGGATAATTATTTATAGAGGGACAACCAAAACATATATTATGTGATCTAAAGTGCTCACATCTAGACCACATAATGTACAATCTGGAGAGTCAAGGATGTGAATTTTAAAAAGGTGAGAAGGAACGGAACATGTCCAATTCTCATTCGAATAAGTGATGAATTTTTTTTTTGTGGAAAAATGGGGGAATTTTTTAAAGTACAGTTTTAATGGGATAGTCCTTTGTATTGAGGCATAGCAGGCTCCCTTGGATTGACTAGCAATGTGCCAATACTCTGCACAAACATTGCGGGATCTATATTTGAGGATGGAAAAAGTATCAGATATGGAAATGTGCTTTATAATGTGCTAGAATTTACCTAAGTCATTCAGTTTTTGCACTTTTCCTGGTGAGGTGTCCATCTTTGTAGCTGCAGTGTTTGGTGAAAACCTGAAAAAGGTTAATTAAATTTAGAAAAGAGAGGACAGACCGCCAAACAGCTTGGTCTCGACATATATTCTTTGCCTCATTCACATTCATACATCATCTTATACATGCTCTTTTATTATTTTGATTTTTGATATGGCTCAACTCAAGTATCTGATTCACTTGGTCGTGTCATGTCTTCCTCTGGCGTTCCCGACTTCTTCTACCATTCACATTTGGGTCATATCGTCGAATACTGCTGTAACCGCCACTACCTACGAAAATACTTTATAAATTAACCATTTTGCAGGGTTTTTTTTTCTGCGTCATTCTATCTGGGTCCTGTGACTCTACGACGACAAATAAGAACTGTACGATGTTGGAAAAACTAGCCGTTTTGTCAACAATACGTTTTTTAATTGATGTACACACCTCAAAATTCTCAAAAGTATTTTCCTAGGTAGTGGCGGTTACAGGAGTATTGCTTTCTTGCGACAATATATTCTCATTACACTCCTTTCTTCGTTCATACGCTTTACATGCCCAAACCATCCGAGCATCCCTTTCTTAATTTTATTCATTATGCTTACATCAGCCTTGCATTCTTTGCGGATCTCAACATTTCTCACACGAGATGAGAGAATGAGATAGAATACTATTCTCCTCTTTTTGCGGTCTTCGTAGCCTCTCCACTTTTGTCTACTTTAGTTTTCTGAAGGTTTTACTTCTACCGCGTGTGAATTGCACACTCTGATTTTTTATATTAATTATTTTTACATGGAACGACAAAAATGATAATACGTTTGTCTAATAAAATGTGCATGTGTTTTTTTTTTCACTATCAGTAATTTTAGTTAGAAAAAACGTAAGGTGAGCCATTTTTACAACTTTTTAGTTTGCATGCAAAATTTTAATTTAAAAATTATATTTACATTTATTTCGAATTATAAAATTTGAAAGAGCAATATCACCTTCCAAATAAAGTTTTTAATTTTTAAAATGTTCAGTAACATTACATTTATTTGTATTTTGTTGTAAAGGGAAAATATTTTGACCCTCTGACAAAATATGGTCGAGGCCTGAAGGTTAATACGTTTGTATAGACCCAAAGCGCCGCCCCATTTTCAAGCCTCGGCAACCCGAATTTCTACCGATTTCTTACATATCTTCCATTTGAAGTTTTTAAGATCTTAAAAAAATATATGTTATTTTTGAAGATAATGTCTAGATGCTGCCCACGCCGAAACGCAAATTATATGAAATTACCTTGATAGAAAAAAATCGCGAAGTATGCTCCAAAAATTATTAAAAACAAGTCTTTTTCTATTATCTTATAAATTATATTTGCGAAAAAATTCACAATGTTTCTTTAAATGATACCTAAGATGCTCCCCACGAGAAATTTGCTCTATTTTATACGAGTCATGTTTTATTAAACATTTTCGCAATTTTCGCATCGATTTTGTCGCTGTAAATGTTAGCGCACTCCTCTAACATTCGTAATTTCGTATCTCTCCATCTTCTTCTTTTCGAGCCCGGTTGCGGAGCCTTTATGTTATTTCACTTCAAAAAACGCGGGTTTAATTTCGTGTTTCAAAACCACTGAAGATAAATAATTTTTCCGGCGTGCCAGTAAGCCCGAAATAAGCTCAGTTATTCCTCACTTTTGCCGTATTTGCGCTAACATCTTTAAATTAAGATCTAAATGATCCTTTCTAGAACTTTAAACAGTATTTCTGATAGATATATTAACGCATTTAATTGTGAAGTTTGTATTATTAAATCGATATATAGATCACATTTCTAAGGATTTATACGTGTAACGGGGCTACAAAATTGTATTGAAAATTACGAAAATAGTTATCACACATCGAAATGCATAAAACAAACTATAAACGGTTGAAAAAGATCGCAATTTTACGCAAACGTTAAAGAATATGTCATAAAATGTAACTAAATACGGTTATATTTCGTTTTTGATGAATTTAATTCAGAAAAAACAATATTTACCTAAAATTTTGACAGCTTTGAAACGTCAAGCGACTTTCTTGCGAATCGATTGACGTCGCGACGGCCGCCGCGACGGTGCTTCTGATTGGTCCGCTTTAAACCAATCACTGGGGAGCATTCTTTAATGGCGCCAAAAGAGCTTAATTCAAATTTTGACTTCTCAAAAAAAAATTTTTTTGAATTTTTCGTAATGATTTCGTAATGTAACATTTTCATCAAATTTCGTGGCATTTCGTTTATTATTTATGCATTGAACCGCTTACTAGTAAATACTGAATATTTTTTATTCAAACAGTTAAATTTAGCTTTATTATCGTGATAAGTGAGTATGTCGGGGGAGAAAAAAAATATGTAAAAAAAACGCATTTTACATTTTAATTTTGTTAAAATTAATTCACTTCGCGGATACACCATTATTTAACATTTAATAGACAATCAATCAATGCTGCCAATCATAGAAAAAATATTATTGACATATAAAACAAAAATTTATTCACGTTTATACATGTATTTAGAAGAACATGGAAAGAAATGTATTAGAATAATTACACATACCCGCTAGACAAACCCTGATTTGCAAAACAAACCATTAAAAACGGATTATATCTAAATTATGATGACATGCAGCTTTCGTAGTATGAACCTCAACCCAATAATTCGAAGTAGGTACTTTTTGTTTTTATTTTGATGAGAATTTATTTTATAAGATTGGTACTTCCGACTAATGTAATATTTGATTGTCTACTAGTTAAAAAAAGGAATATTCCGTATTATCCGTGCATCAAACTTCGACTACATCATACATCAGTGTTTCTTAACCCTATTGAAAGAAACGCCCCCACAGTAAAATTATCCCCCCCCCCCCCTTTTTGTGGAATGAGCTTATTTTCTATATTGACACAATTCCCACTCGAACTTTTGCAGTGCCCCCTAAATGCTAAAAAATTAAAAACGCCCCCCTAGACCTCCAAAACGCCCACAGGGGGGCGCTGGCGCCCCCGTTAAGAATAACTGGACTACATGAACCAGAATGTTCCGTATTATCCGTGGGGTGGACTCTATGCATATTTACCTTTAGTTTTTTTTACTTCTGAAAGGTGACTGTTAAACGCCGATTCTAGGTGCGTTTTAGCTTTCTGTCAAATTGTAATAATCTGATAAACTTGAGGAATTTTTAGATATTATGATACTTAATTTGGGATTTGAGGCCAAAATACACAAGAAAACTGAGTAAAATTTTTTTTAATCGAAAGGTAAAGAAAATATTTAGAACGTATATGTGCTATTTTATTTATTTTTGTTTTAAATTATAAAGCATAGGCCAGAAAAACTCAAGTAGTTTTGTCCTTGATGCATTTGAATGAAAATATGTTTTATACTTTTCTTATTCGGCGGTACATCCTCTCTGCACATCCCTTCGGGGGCACTTAGTTATGTTTTATATAATTAGGTATATAGATTCAATTTCGGAGGCGGGAATGGGTACCGCCGCCTTGGGAACCATTTATTGGATAACCAATGCCTCTGTCATAGGTCACCCCAAGTGGCTACGTTTGGTGATATAGCAGGATTGCCCGGGTTCATGGGGTGAGGTTTGTCTAGGTCTAGGTGGCGGACGACCTCGACACATTGAACCCCAGATTCCTACCCACCCCTCAAACCTTTTTCCTTCCCAGAACTATCCTCTGCTTCCTTAAAAAACCCTCAACACAGTATCCCCAAAGATGACTTTTTTTTACATTAACTCCACACAGGAGGTCCTGAGGAAAATAATTTCCCTCAGGGCCTATGTCATCTTTGAAGATGCTGTGTGGAGGGTCTTTTTGAAGAAAGGAAGGAGTGAACATAGGTCTTGAAGAGACCCATGTTGTAGGAGGGAGGAAACACAGAGGCTGGCAAATCGTTCCACAGCCGAGCTGTTGAACTCAAGAACGAGTCGTAGAAACGACCCGTTCTCATGTGACTAATGTCAACCGTGTACAAATGTTGGGCGTGTGTTTCCCGACTATGCACCGGTGCCGAGGGGATCAATGACACTAGTTCCTCGGAGCATCTTCCATTGTTATACCTGTAGAACAAGGACAGCATTACTACCTGACGCCTGTGCTCTAAAGAATGCAATCCGTCTGTTAAGATGGGAGAATCTATGAAATGGACCGCCCGTTTCTGCACAGAGTCATAGGCCCTGAGGGAAATTATTTTCCTCGGGGCCTCTTGTGTGGGGCTCATGTAAAAAAAAAAATATATATATCTCTACATATTATAAATTAAAGTCCTCCGCCGCATCTGTCTGTCTGTTCGCGATAAACTCAAAAACTGGCGTTGTGTTTCGTTAGCCACAGCAATATGTGGCCGAGTCAGCTAGTATATATATATAATTGTTGCAGCAAAGAGAAACTTATTTATTATTATTTAAATTAGACAGTCGACCTAATTATGTGTACCCAATAAATACAACCCTAGACTCCATCCTCCATTTAATGTAGTTTCAATTTGGGAGGCGGGTATGGGTACCGCCGCCCCGGGAACCATTTATTGGATAACCAACCCCTTTGACGTGTGTTATCCCAAGTGTTTCACTACATTTAGAGAGTTAGAAGGGGTGCCTGGGTACATTTAGTGAGGTTTTTCCAGGTCTTGGCGGCCAAAGTGTTTGCCCACCTACTTGGTTTGCCTCCTATTTGACTCAGCGTTTGGTTCACTTGATCTTGCCGTGTCGGGCGTCCTCGACTTATTTTACTGTTCACTTCTACACTTGTTTCTTTGTTCATTCGCTGTACATGCCCAAAACGTCCAAAAGTCCATTTCTTAATCTTACTCATTAGCAGTGGCGTAGCGAGCATGAGTGGCACCCGGGGCGGACCGCCCCCCTTAACTACGCCACTGCTCATTATGCTTAAAATTAGCCATGTATTTTTTGCAAATCTCAACATGTCTCAAATTTATTTTTTATATTAACTCCATACAGGAGGCCTTGAGGAAAATAATTTCCCTCAGAGCCTATGTCATCTGAGATGCTGTGTGGAGGGTCTGTTTGAGGAGAGGAAAGAATGAACATTGGTCTTGAAGAGACTCATGTTGTAGGAAGGGTTTTTTTCTGGTATTTTGGGGTTCCAGACCAGAGGTGACTGCCAAATTCAACCGTGGGGCGCACTTGTGATTTGTACAGGGTTAGAAGTTGTGTACTGTTAAAGTATATTCAGTATCATACATTTTTAGATCTAGAGATCTCATTTTTACAGCATTCAGTCTAATTTCATCCTTTCTCTGCCATACACCAGGTTAGGCACCAGAACTCTATTGTGGACTGCTACCTTCGCTTCTTTGGACAAACAATATTATTAAAATAATGAAGACAATATTAATCGAAAATCTGAAACAGAAAAAGATACGGTCACATCTGGGACTCGAACCCAGGACATGTGACTTGCCGGGTCGGTGCTCTACCAACTGAGCTAATGTGTCCCTATATGATTCGGTCATATTTAACTGTATCATTTTTCAACCAAGAACTACCAACATCTGGGACTCGAACCCTGACTGACCGGGTAAGTCATAGGTCCTGGGTTCGAGTCCCAGATATGACCTTATCTTTTTCTGATTTTTCTGTTTCAGATTGTCGATAAAGTTTCGCTTATATTGTCTTCATCAATTAAATTTTACAATTTGAAGTTTTACTCATTAACCGCTGGAGCGATTATGGTAGAAAAATGGACCACTTTTATTTTTCTGCGATTGATAGCCGTCCAAAATCCTACCATTCATAAAACATTTATTGTAATTATTAAAAAAATTTCCCCGGCTAGCCATTTATTTTAAAACGAAGCTATTGAAATGCTTTATTTATTATGACCGTAGATGTCGCAAATCCGAACTTCGTAGACTACTTTAGAACGATGTTAAAAATAATGTTTTAAAATATTTTTTTCTTGTCGAATTTTTGATCAGCTGTTTACGGTTAAAATTAAGTCCTTTTTTCATAGATATGCACCTTTGATTATTAAGTATACCACAGACAACGTAGAGAAATCAAAAATATTCTATGTTGACTCGAATAAGTACCCCTCACGGCAGTTTCAAAGTAACAAAACTCAGGATTCGCGCGGTGATAAACGTTCAATTTTTTTTATAAATCCTACAAATATGAAGTAAAATACAAGTTAATTCATTGGCTATATAGCACTATAATAAGTTTTTATGTTTCCACGCTAACCCATTGGCCACAAAATAGGCCACTTGCATCACTTTTTTTTTTAAATTTCCGGTTTAGGCAAACGTTCTAAGACATTCTATATATTTTTTTTTAATTGTATTTTTGAAACCCCGGCGATTTTTTGAATATTTCAATCTGAAAAATCAGATCATTTTTTATAAACCGGAAAGACGGGACATAATTTTATGGGTGCGAAAAAACGGTAATTACATAGCCGAAAATCATTTTAAAAAAAGAATGTTTTCCACACGAATAGCGATAAATTGTACTGTGTTCTCTTCGTAACATCTGTAAAAACACCGCCATCTTTATCAAAAAATCAAACCAAAGGATAAGTTCGCATAGAAAAAACAATAAATCTAGTGAACGTTAAACGCAAATTCAAAAATTCGCCGAAAATCAAAGTGCTGCCATGTAAAAAAAAATTTATCAGTGTGGAATTTTACAAAATTAAGGGAACATAATCGGAGACGGGACATTTTCATGTAGTGACGTTACAAGCAGTGTTCCCGAACTCAAAATTTCAAAATCGGGAGAATTTTCGGCTAAAAATCGGGAGAAATCGGGAGAAAACGGGAGAATTTTGAAGAAATCGGGAGATTACTAGAATTATTATAACAAAATTCTTCCCTTGTAAATATTCCGAATCCCTTTTATTATTCCGAAGCAGAACCTTAACAACAAATGAAAAATCCCATAAGCAGCGCCATCAATACGATTATTGTAGACGTTGTCCGTGAAATAACGCAATTTTCCCTAACGTTCAACGGAGACTTACTTTACGTTTGGAAACTCAGCACAAATTTGTGTGAAACTTCGACCTTGGGGGCCGTTCAAGTATTAGGTACGTAACGCAATTTAGGGGGGTGGTCTTGTTTAACGTTACTGTGCGTTATCGGTGCGGGAGGAGGATTCGAAAAACGCGTTACGTAACATGTTTTTTTATTTAAATAAAAACTATGGAATGCCCAAGTTGGCAAGCCTTTTCGTTTATGTTTTACAGGGAATCCGTTAATGAAGATTTGCAGTCAGGACATGAAAAAGGTTTCTCTCCACTGCGATTCAGCGAGTGCTTTCTCAGACGTCCCTTTTGAGAACATGAATAGTTGCAGTCGGGACACGAAAAAGGTTTTTGTCCACTATGGGTTGATATGTGATATTTTAGATATTCCTTGCGATAACACGAATAGTGTCAATCGGGACATGAAAAAGATTTTTCTCCACTATGATTTATCTTCGTAGTACATGCATAGTTTCACTCAGAACATGAAACTGGCTTTTCTCCACTATGAATCGCACTGTGGATTTTAATAACTGCAAAAAAACTTCCTTTCGTGATCTTTAATAACTGCATTCGGGACAAGAAAATGGTTTTTGTCCGCTGTGGATAAACATTTTTGGTGCCTCTTTGTAAAACAATAATATAATAATGCATTAATTGTCGCAGTAGAAACATGTTAAAGGTTTTATGTCACTGTGAGTCGGCAAATGAATTCTAAGAAGTTATTTTGTACAACACGAATAATTGCAGTCGGGACATGAAAAAAACATGTGAATTTTTAGATACCGTTTTAAAGCGCATGAAAAGTCGCAGTCGGGACATGAAAAGCTTTTTCTCCATTGTGGGTAAACATGTGATTTTTAGATTTCTCTACGTAGTACAAGAGTAGTTGCAGCCGGAACATGAAAAAGGTTTTTCTCTACATGAGTCGGCAAGTGACTTCTTAGATATTCCTTTTGAGAACACTTATATTTGCAGTCAGGACATGAAAAAGGTTTTTCTCTTCCGTGAATTATTCTGTGGATTTTTAAATCTTCCTTTTGAGAACTTGTATAGTTGCATTTGGGACAAGAAAATGGTTTTTGTCCACTGTGGGTAAATATGTAATTTTTTGGTGCCTCTTTGTAGAACAAGAATAATCGCAGTTGAAACATGTAAACGGTTTTATGTCACTGTGAGTCAGCAAATGATTTTTAAGAAGTTCCTTTGTACAAAATGAATAATTGCAGTTGGGAGATGAAAAATCGGGAGATTTTGATGCCATTCCGGTAGATCGGGAGATGAAGTGAAAAATCGGGAGATCTCCCGAAAAATCGGGAGCTTCGGTAACACTGGTTACAAGCTTAAATAATGGATTTATTTATTTAAAAATAAAAAAAAACTACATTTCTAATTTTTACTAACATTTTCGTAATCTTAGTAAAAAAATCTATCCACACGATATTTTCCAAGTTGTTACGAAATCCATGCAAGTGGCCTATTAATGATCTGAAAAATTGGCCTTCACCACTGAATTAATTTTGTACCAAAAATTGAAACCTGTGTAGTTGGTGTACTAAATCTATTGTAACTTTTGAACCATATATCAAACGAATTGATTTCTTTAAATTTGTTTACATATTGGATTAAAGTGAAGAAAAACATAAAAATAAAAATTAAAAAAATATTAAAATATGTCTAAATAAGGATACAAATATAACCTACTTTTATTTCGTAAGTTTTTTTCCACATTTTTATTGGAAAAGTTACAAAAAAAACATAATATTCATAAATCGTATATTCATAATTTTTGTTTTTTATGTACTTGCATACTAATACCTAATAAAATAATTTGGTATGATGATAGTCCTCAAAGCAATCAGGGACGTTCAGGGTCACTACCAAAATCCTAGAACCACTCGCAATTTTGAAGAAATTAAATGGCGGCTGGCTGCATATAAAATTTGGAACACAAATATCAGGGAAAAAACATATTATTGCCAATTCAATGAAATGAATGATTAATTACCTACAGAGCATTCGGCATTCAAAATTTTATTAAAAAATGTTACTGTCGTGCTCGTTGTCTGTTTTTTGGCCAACCTACTCTAGCCCTGGGGCGCGCCGGGGTTTGTTAAGTACCTGAGTTGCACACCAGGCGGGCTGCCAGGGTGCGTATTCCCAAACCCTAACGCGTTTCAGTCGCTCTACCGACTGAAATGCGTTAGGGATTGGGATGCATAAATCACCTTCCAAACACTACCGCGATTCAGTCGCTCTACCGACTGAAACGCGTTAGGTTAGGTTAGGTTGTCAAAACTAAAATATTAGGTAAAGATACCTAATCTTGTATGTATGAATGTGATTGAACCAAGCAATGTGACCGAGTTGTTTAGCGGTACATCCTCTCTGCCTACCCATGCGGTGAAACTATCTGATGGTATTTTGGTATGTTGGGTTGGGTAACTGAACCAGTAGGTATAGGCTTGTAAGTAAATGTGACAATATATATTTTTTAAGTTTAAAAAAAAATGTGGGTTTTTTTGACTTGAAAAATAAATATTTTCAATGTAGAAAATAGATTTTGTAAGTAAAAAAAAACGCGGTCCATCCTCTCTGCTTACCCTTCTGTAATTACGTTCGTCACCCTCATAGAAACAGAGAGCAACGGAGCGCGAAGGCGACTGAAACGCGGTAGTGTTTGTAAGGTGATTTATGCATTCCAATCCCTAACGCGTTTCAGTCGGTAGAGCGACTGAATCGCGGTAGTGTTTGGAAGGTGATTTATGCATTCCAATCCCTAACGCGTTTCAGTCGGTAGAGCGACTGAATCGCGGTAGTGTTTGGAAGGTGATTTATGCATTCCAATCCCTAACGCGTTTCAGTCGGTAGAGCGACTGAATCGCGGTAGTGTTTGGAAGGTGATTTATGCATTCCAATCCCTAACGCATTTCAGTCGGTAGAGCGACTGAAACGCGTTAGGGTTTGGGAATACGCTGCCAGGGTTTGTGGCCAATGGGTTAAAATTTAAAGGTATAATTTTTTTAATGTTAGCGAAAAATATAAAAAATTATCTTCTGGGAAATCGCGAGCAATCGAGGCTAATTTATTTATTTCGCACGGTCGCTCCAGTGGTTAAGTTCAAAATAAAAATAAATATTATTAAATGTAATAATAAAACACAAACATTAATAAATATTATTTTAATATCATTATAGGCAGTGTAAAAAGAAAGAAGCGTGCAGAATTAAAATTAATAATTCTATTACTATTTTATACTAGAAAAACAAGTATATATATTAGTGAAATCTTTTCAGGTATACATATACGTACATATTTTCAGGTATACATGTACACACATATATTCATATACGCATATATTATATCTTTTGTACTAACGGCTCGTGTTATTTCTTTCAATATCGATTGAAAACATAGATTAAATAGCCTGCCAAATAGCAACCAAATTCTTAAAAAAGTATCTTTACTATAAATAAAAACTAACGAAAAGAATAAACAAAGTTAAATATATATCGCTCGTCCAGTTGATGTTAAGCAGTAAAAATGTACCCTCTATCTGGTACAATACTCAGATTACTCATAAACACCACCAACATCTATTATAATGCACTAAAACTTGTACTGAATTAAACTAAATGTTAATGTTTTTTGGGTCACTAGTAGGATATTTCAAAATGGCATACTAATGTACCGAACCGTTACATCTTTCGGTGTTATTTTAAACCATGTTAAATATCTAAAATACAGACATGCATGTGTAAAAAATATTTGATTTATGTTGAGTATTCGAATATTGCCTTCCTCAATATTTCTAAACTTAGTATTTGGAGATGTCTGAGTAATCAACTAGACGTTCGATATACAGGGTGTACTGCACGTATCTGAAGTATTTTAACCAGGGATTCCAAGTACAAAAAGTAGATGTCATTTTACTGTCTGATGATATTTTTACGCCACTGATCACATGCATGTTGCTACAGAATTCCATGATACGCACACTGTTTCATATGTAACCATGTTGCTGGAAAGAGAAGGATTGCTTATCACGTGACCCGCTAGGCTATACTCGACCACTCAGTCGCAAAGTGTGATGGAAAAATATTTTTATTGTTTTTAATATTTTTTAAATATCATCAGACAGCAAAATGACAATTTTACTAAATTCCAACTAGTTTATTGAAAACTTTTATTGCACCACAAATTGTTGCGCAAAACTTTTATTTTGAAAGATTTTAAGATTAAATCCAACAATAAATTATTTAATATTGAATTTATTTATTATGCAATACTCAGACTTGTTATATAATGTCATTTTTACTTTTATCAATATCTCTGAAGCATTTGACGTCACAACAACAGACAATTTAAACATTTCAAACAAAAATTGAAAAACTATTAGCTGCGGCATCATGAAATTTTTGCAGCTTGAATCTCAAATTCAATACAAATCTTTAATGATGGCGACGTTACTTCCATCAAGAGCTAAAGAGCTGTGAAATAAATAAAAGACGTGAGCTCAGCTGTCAACAAATTGTAGAGCTTTTTTTCTATTTTATTTCAGCAATGTCATTTTTTTTCAGGAAATAAATAAATTTGATTCATAATAATTGAATTGAAACAATCTTAGTTATGAATGAGTAAAAATTGTCACCATTACGATGAGCTCTGACGTTATGAAATTTATATGGCATTATCTGTTTTGTTTTTTAAAGTCAATGCTACTATTTTAAGCTTAAAATAAAAAAAATTCCATCGACGTAAACATATTCACTGAACTAAAAATATACAACAAAAAAATACAAGTGTGCAGTTCGCAAGTGAAACCTTCAGAAAACTAAAGTAGATAAAAGTGGGGAGGTTACGAAGAACTGCACAAAGAGGAAAACGATTATTCTATCTCATTCTCCCGCAGACTAAATCCTATAGACGTATGTGTTTGTCTCTTTTTAGTGTCGTTTTTTCGTTTCATCGAGTTTCAAATCACAACAGTGCTTAACAAGTTTTCACTTAAACAAAAAAAAAACATTTTTTTTTTTGTATTTAGTAAAACATACCTACATTATTAGAACAAAATATGATTTTGATGTTTTAAACAAATTACTGGTAGAAATAGCAATACTAAATTCATATCATTGAAGTCATAAATCGATAGAAGTATGTTTTGACCGAGACTGAAGTAAGGTAAATTTCCCTTACTTCCGTTGACGTTCATCAAACATATATCCAAATTAATTTTCGTAATTCTTTCTCGAACAGATAAACAATTTCACTGGATCTTCTGGGGCCTAGGAGTAAAAAAACCCGTAGATTACAATTCTAGCGATTTTTAGTTCAGTGTTTCACTTAAAAACTCCTCTGTTACATTTGAGAATTTTTAAAATAATAAAAAATAATAAATTAATTGATTATAAACCTAATTAAAAACAAAATAACAACAAAATATGATGCAACAATTATTATGTACTGTTCTTTGCTTTTTTTTCTTTTATGTGAATACCACACAAGAGTCCCAACTGCTCTTAAAACCATCTGGAGTCACTGAGATTATGGCATCCCCGATTGGGGTATGTTGTGAGGCTGAAGGTAGCGTGTAGGGAAGGAAATGGGGAAGAGGAAGGTGGGGAAGTATCTGGCTATTTAGATCTAGTCACCAAACACGGCTAAAGCCATTTCAAAAAGCTGATCAATTCTGAATGGTGGTCTTACACTAGGGCAAGTGAATTTTTTTTAACATTTTCTCCACACAGGAGGCCCTGATGAAAATAATTTCCCTCAGTGCCTATGTCATCTTATGGGATGCTGTGTGGAGAGTCTTTATAGGAAGGGAAGGATAGGAAGTTCTGGGAAAGAAAACGGTATGAGGGGTGGGTAGGAATCTAAGGGTCAGTGTGTCCAGGAGTGACGAACATATGAATCCATCCCTCCCAAGGTGATGGGTCGAGAGAGTCCTGCTGGAGAGGTCAAAAGGCCTCCATCAACCAGTCTCTCCAAATCCGGCCCGCCACACAGTATATTGGCGACACATCCGCCACCAAAACCTGAACAAACCTCACCCCATGAACCCAGTCATCCCTGCTAAGTCATCTAATGTAGCGAGCCATTCAGAATGACCTATAGCAGAGGTGTTGGTTATCCGATAAATGATTGAATTGAATTTTTTTTTACATGAGCTCCACACAGGAGGCCCTGAGGAAAATAATTTCCCTCAGGGCCTATGTCATCTTTGGGGATGCTGTGTGGAGGGTTTTTTTAGGAAAGTAAGGAGAGGAGAGTTCTGAGAAGGAAAATGGTTTAAGGATGGGTAGGAATCTGGGGTTCAGTGTGTCCTGGTCATTCGCCTCCAAGACCTAGACAAACCTAGCCCCATGAACCCGGGCACTCCTGCTAAATCACCAAACGTAGTGAACCACTTGGGGTGACCTATGGCAGAGGTGTTGGTCATCCAATAAAGGTTCCCGGGGCGGCGGTACCCATTCCCGCCTCCCAAAATGAAAATTATGCAAATAGTATTCACGAATATGAATAAAGCAAAAAGAAAAATTGGAAAATTGTCATTACGATAGCCAACCTCGAATAAGAAGTCATTAGAAGAAAAAAAGATAACCTACAATAATTATTACAATTGTAAAAAAGTTGCACCAAAAAAACTAAATAAAACTTTTTAAATCTCTCAATAGGACGCAATCAAATAAATAAATATTTAATAACAAAAACTTAAATTAGTAATAAAAATGGAATGTACTTTATGTTTACAGCTTGACAAAAATATCTTTACAGGTAGCAGATAGAACCATGTGCAACCAGTTAGTGTATGATAATTCATTGCACTAGGTTCTAACTACATTTTCCTAACGCAATTCTAAGATAGGACCACATTCTAATTAAATATTTTCCTTTAACAACTCAAATAGTTCTCATAGAAATTATTGTGTCTCCCTCACTATCATGGTTAGAATATGATCTAAATGATGTTAAAAAGAGAAAACACCACACTTTATAGTCAAATTTAAACATTACTTCATCATCTTTCAAAAACAGTGTTTAGTTTTCTGATACATTCAGAAATATTCCATTTATTTGTATTTTATTGCAAAGTGTAAATATTTTGATCGGACAGAATACGCCCGGGGCCTGAGGGTTTGACACTACATCAGATGGAACCGTTGGTTAAATAGCGTGTTGAATGATAACACGTTTATGAGACACTGTTGTCGATATTCTGGGCCCCCTTTTAAAGGGCTTAAAATAGGAAGGACTACGGTGATATTGAAGTCACCAATAATTAAAATGATCATTATCAAGCAGTACAAATAGTTTGTCAATTAAGAGGAGAAAATATAAAAAATTGAACAACAAAATTTGTAGGCTGGCATCACCAATTTAACTGTCAAATATTATTTTAAAGCGCAATGACGCTGAATATATTGAACACTGTAAATCACATTTTTTAAAATATTTTATGGTTCTTAAATAAAAATAATTTTAATCGAAGACGCACTGTTGTTAAGGTACCTACTTGATGACATAAATTTGATTAAATAGTGTGTTATAAAGTGATTTGCTTTCATTTAATTTAACATAGATTTGAATTTAACAGCAGAATTAGTGAGGAAGAATCACTAATGTGGGTTTAATTACACTACTTTTAGATATGAATGAGTTAAATATATTCAGATCTAAAATTAGAGACATGATCTAAAGCCCGGGCAACGCTAGGTACTTAAGCTAATATTAAATAAATGTGAGCAATTTTATAAACTGTGCTTTATATTTTATTACAATATCTTTATTCTTCATTATGTTAACACAAAATTGCAAAGGTATAATATACCTACGAGTATATTGCAAAGAAAAAATATTTTTTTCACTTTTATGCCTTTTTAATTTTTTTACAAAATTATAGGTTACACTGCTTTACATTTCCACCGTGAGTTATATTTTTAGTATTACCATTTGAACAACAGTGGCGCGCCCTTCTATGTTTTCTACTCTTATTTGACAAACTGTAATTCAAACAAATTTAAAATATATAATATCGCACATCCCTTAGAATCGTACAGTCGTAAGTCAAAAAAGTTTATTTTACAAGAGAGCGAAAACAAGTGAATGAATGTTGAACAAGTGCTCCCGGCGAAAAAAAATACTAGCGACATCTCGCGGAGATGGAGTGATCTAACTTTAAATGCAGTTTTCGATACATGAGATGAAGTGATCTAACTTTAAATACAGTTTTCGACACAGGAGATTGAGTGATCTAACTTTAAATACAGTTTTCGAAACTGGAGATGGAGTGATCTAACTCAAATACAGTTTTCGTGGGGCATAGATAATCACAATGACTTTACTTTTCAGAGATAAAATTAAAAATTTTGACTTACTTAACTTTTCTACGGGATGTGCTTATATGTATAATGCACTTACATAAGTTAACTTTAAATAAATAAATTACATAATATATACAGGATTGACAAAAAAATATATATATTTGTATACATGGTGTTAAGAAACTACAAGTACTTTCCGACGGAATATAATTCTATTATAAAAAAATTCAAACTTGTTTTTTCAATGATTTTTTTGTCAAAGTGTATATATTATAATTTTTTAACCTAAATTTTATATTTTTGAGATAACAGTATATGTCTTTTACAATACAAAACGATTTTGGATGATGAATTTGGTAAAAATGATTATTGTTTTAATAAACGGTTAACGAATTAATGCCGTTAAATTAAATTAAATTAGAAATAATAATAATTCATTAATAGGCGTTACCGTGATGTGACGATCCAAGTTTACGGTAAAAAAATGCAATAAATACATATTCCTTATCACTATAATCCTGCAACTCTTTCTTACACATTAAATAATGGTGAGATAAAAGATGAGACACACATGTGTGACTGTATCCTCCAAAGTGCTACTTTTTTTGCGACGGGAATTAAGTTTCATTTTCTTTATATATTTGAGGGAGATATATGATAATGATTGAATATTTCCTTTGTGGGGGTGCAGACATACGTTCATCGTTTGTCTTATTTTCGTCGGTTATTGTTATTTCATGTGTAAGAAAGAACTGCAGCATTATACATTTAAGAACAAAAAGAAAACCATCAGCGCATTGACATTTGACATTTTTAAATTTTTGGAATTCACTCAGACTTCAATATTATGCTTGTAACTATATTCCATACTTTCAAAATTATGTCACGGCTAATAGTATTGTAGGAGATGCAAGAAAATGACGACTTTTTTTCCTTTGGATGAACAGACCTAAGTGCATTGTGTATCTCGTCTTTTGAAAGAGCTGCAGCATTATTGTGATAAGCAACATATGTTTATCGCCTTTTTATACTGTGACGATAATAATTAAAACGCTCAACCAATTTCATCGGCCAATCTAGGTCCTAAGAGTCTCATAGAAAACACGACGCACATTAAAAGTTACGTAAAAATATGACGCCCTTTATCTTAACCCACTATTCAAATAGCCGCCGCATTTTCGACATTTTCCCAATCCGAGCTGTCTTTCGACGGTTCTGTATTATCCTCCTCGATTAGCTCAGGGGCTAGAGCGCTTGCCACCTGCCTCAGCAGTTCTACATCCCCGTTGCCCATCAGGGAGTGAGGCCCTCCGCTAATGGTGCTCTTCTTAGAGTTGGAGATGGCGGGGGTATTGCTGGGGAGGACTCCCTCCCAGGCTGAGAGGGACTTCTCGTAGAAGACCATGTGTCGTTTGGCCATCTCCAAGAGGAGGAGCTTCATGTCGGTCTTCTTCTGTCGCTGCCAACCCTGGAGGTCGCTGCGTAGAGCTTCCGAAGCACACTGCAGGCTGAAATAAAAAAAGAACAAAAACTAAAACATGATAAAAAACTAATAATTACAATAATCACCACTCGACTAGTTCGAACAAGACTTTAGTGTCATGTCTTCCTTGAGTGTTCCCGATTTCATTATTACAGGCGTTACACAGGGACGAACTTTAAAAACCGTTTTCTCAGGCCCTATACTGCCAAACCGACTGAAATTTTAGATTCTTACTAACATGGTCTTTACAAGAATCAATAAAAAATCTGGAAAAAGTAGTATTTGTGGAAAAATGATCATTCTAATGGGCATGTGACTATCGAGCAACATTCGCGATAAGATTACCTCCAATTGGCTACTTGTACTCCAATAGGAGACACAAACCTTTTTTAGCACCCAACGACGGATGTCGCACTAAAATAAATTCATTCTGTTTCAGATTGCCACTGATCTAACAGCTCGCAAATGGCTTCGTGTTCACTCCCCACTTCTCCATAAATAATATTGTATAAATGTTAATTATGGTACTGAATTATTGTTTAATAAACCTGTAAGTACAGAGTCATGCTTATTTGATTTACATACACAAAACACACTCCCACTAACTTCAACCTCACAACATACCCTGATTGAGGATGCCATAGTCTCACTGGCTCCAGAAGGGAGCCATTTTCTCGGGCTCCATGGTCCAGAACCGCCTGAAATTTTAGATTCTTACTAAAAACTATGGTCTTTAACCACTCCAACCCCTAAGTGTGTTTACACGGCAATATAACAATAGAAGTCAACTATACAATAAGCGTGTTCCCACAGAAATCGTTATAACTCTGTTATTGTTCTAGTGACAACCCTAAAAACAAAAAGTAGAAGATCCATATTAAATCAAGCTTCACATTTCTATTCAAAGTTATCCATAGAAGTACATAAAAAAGAATTATTTTGAAGAAATAGTTTTCACCTGCCAAATCGCCTACGCGCCTTAGACATTGTTAATTTTTATTAAATATTCTTGTAAAAAATGGCAAAAAAGTGAGGTGACAAAATTGTTACTAAACATTTATCCAATAGAATAAGTGTTTTTTTACATAATCCATGATTTTAGTACTGTTTTCACATAAAAACATCATGTGAGTCATTTTTACAATTTTTTATGTTTGCATTCTAAATTTTAGTATTTAAAAATGTTAATATTTATTTGTAACAAAACAATTTGAAAGCTTATTTCATAAACTTTCAAAAATAGTTTTGAGTATTCGGCTATGTTCAGAAATATTTCATTTACAGAGCTTTAATTGCGAAGTGGAAATAACACAAAGTTTTTATAAATCTGACAGTTCGTTTAAGACAAAAAAACTCTCACAATGGCAAAATACTTGAGTGGTTAAGGAATTAATAAAAAAAATCTACCATTTGCTTGTGCTTCATTTGTCCAAAGCATGCAAGAATCTCTTTCTTCTGTCTGGTTTACATTTTTTTTTGTCAGAGGTTAATATTAGATTATCCATAGGTGAAACTCACCGATCGTGGCACTCCTCCACGTCCCTGGAGCCCGGGGGACCCGGGGGCACCTTGGCCAGCTTGTCCTGCGCAGCCTCAAGCCCCGCCTGCAAGCACTCGCGCTCCCGCAGCTTGCTCCTGACAGCGTCCACATACAATAAGTATTCCTGGATCGGGTTACCTGCAGAATACAAATACAACCAACCTAACCGTCAACCCTAAGATACTCAAAACAATTTACTACGCATTATATCAATCTCTAATCGCATACGGTATTATAGCCTGGGGAGGAGCTAACGCTGCCGCCATTGATCCGATTTTGAAAGCTCAGAAACTAATTACACATAAAGATTATATTCAAACTACCGATCACAAGGAGTTTGGATGAAATCTTCAGGAGAATCTGTGTCTTGGACTTTAGGCAACTTTATGCCAAAAACATACTAACATACCCAATGACGTTATATATTATAAATAGACTCGCCATAGTCTCACATACTCACAATATAATGTGGAAAGTAAGCAACACTCTTTTGTTTTCAGCGGTTTTCAGTATAATTTCTAAATTCAAAAGTTTATTCCTGTGTGATAAAGATAGACAATCAAAGAATGTATGTGTATGAATGTCATAGATATATAATCGGGCTAATTATTAATTTCTTCGCCGAATACTGATTTCACATCACGGGTATGACTGAGATAATAAGATACTCTCACTCGGTTACACTATGCACAGGGAAGGGTAAGGTCTAAGCTGCATGAGCGGTTTTCCCGCCGCGGTTTCCCACGTCAGACACAATTTACTATGAGCGTTGTATGGCGCAAACTACACGAGCGATTCTCCCGCTGCGGGAAACCGCCACTTCAAACTACACGGGCAGTTTCCCGCGATTGTATCATTTTGTGTGACTTGCGAGAGAGAGTTGTTGTTTGGTCGTGCGCGTAAAGGATTGGGCGGTTTCCCGCGGCGGTAGAACTGCTCGTGTAGCTTCGGCCTAAAGGCGGGTAAAACGAGATACACGGGGGGGCATTTTGGCGCTTTGCAATACAATTTACTTAGGTACTGGAAAGTGCTGGTAAGACACGACCTTACTCGACACGTAGCAGTTTAGTACTAAAGTACTAGAAATAGAGACCGGTACAATTGTCTTGTATTTGGCTTCCCACATTGAGATTTCTACACCGCGTCCAATATTAATTTCATTGAACATACCCTTTTAAACACAGACTACCTTTGTAAATATCCAAACTGCTCGAGATATTATAACCAAAGGGTATAATCTCTTACTTATCAATTTTGCTAAAACAAATTTGGGCCAAAGAAATTTTAGATACTTTGCAACATATAGGGGAAGATTGGCACCATTCATACACGGGGAAGCTTCATACAGTCACTCCTACAGCTTGTTAGAACAGCGAATTTATTTAGCTTTTCGTGCATGGGTAGGCGCGGGCGAACGTCAGTTGTCCACGAAGTTAGCAGCCATTGCGGCCACTGCGAGCGTCACGAGAGGGCGTAATGTGTTTTCGCATGCTCAAAGTAAATATTTTGTCGATGTTGTTGGATGTTTCGTGCTTTAGTGAACCGTCAAATTCTATAGGATGCTTCCATTCAATTCCATTCGCTCAATGGTAAGTGTCTACAATCAAGATAATAATAATGTATCTATTTTGTGGATTTTTCTGCATTATTTATGTGTCAGTAAAAATCTGTTATTTTTGACCTTCGGGGCACATTCGTACGCCTTCTCCAGGGGCACATTCGTATTAACGAATTTCTTTTCATTTCAAAAAAAATTGAAAAAATGGTCCATAATTATAAGAAATAGGTGCACAATAACTTGGTGCATAATAATGAATGAAGAAAAAATGTATGCGGCAATAAAAGATGTTTTGAAAGGAAAATTATCTTACAGAAACAGAGTCTCTTGGAGAGTCAGGTTAAGAAAATAAAAGATAAACCTGACGATGCTGGCACGAGCCGCAGTACATATCAGTCTAAATACACAAGTTACCAAGTATTTCCTACTGAAGAAGAGTCACAATGAATGTTCCCCTACCCATGTATAAATGTATCCCGTGAGTCGGGTAGATTCGGACGTTTGTCGGCCTTTACTAAAATTCAATCCATTAATTTATTTAAAAAGTTATTGACTTCAAACTTTTTGATTAAGGAGCGGAACGAATGCTGTTATGTTATAATAACTGATTGAGCAATCTATCTTTAATATCAATTTTTGAAAAATCAAAGTGTAAAAAGTTTACGAATGGTGCCAATCTTCCCCTACAATGCTCTTTCACTGGCCAGAACACAACTTATTTTTAAATATAAATCAGACATTTAGACTTGGATCATCAATCAAGACAGATCTAATATCAAAGATTTAATCAAAACCAATTTATAAGGATGCATTTCCAATGTTACGATGCTGATTGTCTTTTATTTTAAATGTAATATTGTGCTGTTATTTGTATTTCTGTTTTAAACTGCGCCTGCTCTCAACACATGAGTTCCTAATGAGACAGGAAATTTTATCTAGTTTCTAAAATGGTATTTGTTTTTAAGACATCTTCAAAAAGTAGAAATATATAGGACATTTAAAATATTTTGGAAAAATGCAGAAATTCGATGAGAAATTATCTGACAGTATTAATAGCATAGGATCTGTAAGGTTGAAATTTAATAATCCGACTACGAACATAATTCTGATGTCGCACCTTACGCAAAACCGTTTTCGTACGTGGAGTTTGTTACAAATCAACTTTTAATTTGTAATAGAACTGAATTAAAGCAATGCTACAAGATGACGCCACATACGTTAACAGGCATATGTACTATTGGATTCTTTCGCGATACATTATATATAATATATTATATGTGATAATCAACAAAAGATAGGTGAATTTATTGGCTATATAGAACTATGCTCAGTTTGTTTGTCTCCGTATTAAAATTCGGAGGTATAATTTTTTTTTATGTGGGAGGAAAATATTGAAAATGATCACCAAAATATCTCGAGAAATTGGAGAAAAAAGTTTTAAATTGCGCTGTTGCTTCAGTGGTTAATGAGGAAACCAATTATATATTTTTTTAATTACAACGGGTCAAATAATTACCTAATGCATATGGAAACTCAGCCACCATCTTGGTTTGTTCTGAAACATTGACATGATATGGCTTCACCATCCGCTTCAAGATCTCCCCGAGCGTTAACTGTCTGTTCACATCTTTCCTCGACATGTCGAGCGACCCGTCGCTTTTACCGTTCGCCTTATCGCCATCATCGCCTGATCGCTTGAGCGTGCCCCTATTGAAGCGTTCAATCTGCGACCAGCTCTCCAGGATCGGCCTGACACTTGTCATCTCGTTGGTGATGTCGGATCTCTCCTTGTTGATCCGGGAAGATATTGTGGCCAGCGTGTCGAGTTTTGATCGTAGGCTCGTCATGTAATCGGAGACTGAGGTGAATTCGGGATCCCGTACTCGGCATTGAGCCGACGATGGAAGGCCGGAGCTATTTGAAGAGGCGAGACTGTATAGAGAGTCGGATATGCTAGAGAGATAGCTCGCTTTTGACTTAAAGTGATTTGATAACTCGGATTGTGACGCAGTTAGAAAGATCTTGAGGTCTTCGTTATGTGAAAGAATGGAGTGTGTAGTCAGGCGCCCTGAAAACAACAAATATATTTATTAAATAATAATAAAGCTTTCAAATTATTATGTTACAAATAAATATTAACATTTAGAATGCAAACATAAAAAAAATGTAAAAATGACTCACGTGATGTTTTTTTGTGAAAACGGTACTAAAATCACAGATTATGTAAAAAACAATACTTCTATATTTATTTATTTATTTATTTATTTATTTATGTATTTATTTATTATTACATTTATTACATACAAGATATAACAATATAAAAGGAAGCTTTGACTGCCCAACTAGGAAGGTTTCCCGTTTTAGGACAGTCAACTTGGCAGGTTGCGTGTACATAATTTCACATTATTCTATCGTATAAATGTATAATAAACAATTAAGTCACCTCACTTTTTTATCATTTCATACAAGAATATTTAAAAAAAAAACATAACAATGTATAGCGGCGCGTAGGCGATTAGGCAGGTAAAATCTATATCTACCATGTATCTGACAGAATAGGTCTTTTTATGTATTTATATGGACAACTTGAATAGGGATATGTAGTTTGAGTTATTATGGACCTTCTACTTTTTGTTTTAGGGATGTCACTAGAACAATAACGGAGTTATAACGATTTCTGTGGAAACATACGCGTTGACGTAAAAACACGCTTATTGTACTTGACTGCTATTGTCATATTAACGTGTATATGTTTTTATTTCATTTTCTGAAAGATGTATTTGTTTAAGAATGCTCTCACAAAATGTTTTAAAGAAATTCGTAAAATTGACGGAGATACAACATTTTATGTGAAATCGTTTGAAACACTTTGTATGTAGGCAAAACTTTGAACTTGTTTTTTCTCGAAACAGTGTTTTTTAACCTGGTTGACAACATATTAAAAAAACTATACATCCGATTTGAATGCATCAAGTCTTAAACCGTTCAAAAATCCAGTCTCTCAGAGCCCCTTAAGATAATCGGATATACACGATAATATAACAATAGCAGTCAAGTACAATAAGCGTGAGTTTCCACAGAAATTGTTACAACTCCGTTATTGTTCTAGTGACATCCCTAAAACAAATAGTAGAAGGACAATAATAAATCAAGCTGCACATCCCCCCATCCAACTTGTCCATAGAAACACATAAAAAGACCTATTCTGTCAGATACATATTTTACCCGCCAAATCGCCAACGCGCTGTTAGACATTGTTATTTTTTTATTAAATATTCTTGTATAGAATGATAAAAAAGTGAGATGACTAAATTGTTTATTGTACATTTATACAATAGAATAAGTATTGTTTTTTACATAATCCATGATTTTAGTACCGTTTTCACAAAAAAAACATCACGTGAGTCATTTTTACATTTTTTTTATGTTTGCATTCTAAATGTTAATATTTATTTGTAACATAACAATTTGAAAGCTTATTTCGTAACCTTTCAAAAACAGTTTTTAGTATTCGGTAACGTTCAGAAATGTTTCATTTATAGTGCTTTAATTGTGAAGCGGAAATAACACAAAGTTGTCATAAATCTGACATATCGTTTAAGACGAAAAACTTGCATAGTCACGATAGATCGGAGCGGTTAAACTGGAAATAAAATTCGCTGTCTGCCATTTTTTTTTAGCAATCAAATCGATTATCTGTTTCCAGATTTTCGATCGAGCTTCGCTAACATTGTTTTCATTTAATTATAGATTTTTTTTTAATCAATTACTCATCTTACTGAAAAAGCAGCCCCCGTTATCATTTAATTTACCTGTATTACATGTAACCATTTTTTAATTAAAATGCACTACCTTCAATTTCAGTCACCAGCCACTTCTGGATATACATATACACTCCGATGTGGATTATTAGTTTCACTTGGAAGAAGTTCATAGATGAATAAACTCACGAATTAAGATGTTCATAGATGAATAAACTCACGAATGAAGATGTTCAGCAAGGCCATCCGCTGCAGCACAAAGTCCTTGGAGTAGCGGTCCAGCTGCCCAAGGAGGGTGTGCCGGCCCGGCAGCGGGGGCACCACCTGCAGGCTGTTACAGACCAGGCGCTCTCTCAGTGCCTGCGGTGAAAATATAAATAAAACCAAGTTTAATTCCATTTTATTTATTGAATTGAAAACTTCTTAAGCACGGTTGTGATTTGAAAATCGGTGAAATAAACGAGCGATACTGAAAAGAGACGAACACATACATGTACAGTATAGGTTCTCAACGTGGGTGTTTGAGACTCTCCGGGGGGCGGTAGAAGACCCAGAG
The DNA here is from genome assembly GCA_917563855.2 of Limnephilus lunatus. Classification (NCBI taxonomy): domain Eukaryota; kingdom Metazoa; phylum Arthropoda; class Insecta; order Trichoptera; family Limnephilidae; genus Limnephilus; species Limnephilus lunatus. The sequence goes on along the minus strand of OU830595.1, from coordinate 21,852,874 downwards.
AAAATAAGGGGCGATTCAGATTTTCAGGGGGACGGTAGAAGACCCAGAGTAAATTAGGGGGCATTGAGATGGCACAGTGAGGGCGTGGGCAGGTAAAAAAAATATGATCTAAAAAAGACAAAAAAACACGCTAATCACGTACAAACCTGTATTATTATTGAGAATTGACACTTTATCATGAATACAAGAAAGAATAAGGTAGCAACTCAGTACTTAAGTATACAAAAGAATTTCTTTTTTAACTTGCTAAACAAGAAGGTATAATAAATAACATAAGTATAATATATATAATAATAACGAAGGTATAATCCGTGACACTTGAGCCTCCAAACTAACTCGATTATTGCTTTATTTATTGGAAATAATTCATTCTCAAACACAGTTGATTCGGCAAATATATTAAACAGTAACTTATGAACGCGACAACAAAAAAATTTTGCATTGCAAATATTCACAGTATTTTGTGGTCTCAATATATTCAAACACATTAAATACATTGATAATTCAATCATTATTACACTGGTATACAATTATGTTAGAAAAATCCACTAAAACGATCAAAAATTACATTTTATATGCTAGCATTCTGAAAGCGACTGTTTTATTTTTGAACCGAGATATATTTGTTAATTGATTTTTTATTTATTTATTTTATTACATTAGTTACATTTATACAGCAAAATTACGTAATAATAATATTTCGAAGATTTTAAAATGTGTATAAAAAGTTATTATGTCTTGTACGTCATTAGTTCCTAGCTAGGCAGTTTGCATGTTCTAAGGAACCAAATGCTGGTGAAAAATGCCAAAAATGTATTAACATGAAAATTCCAGTGAAAACACAAAGAACAGTGACAACTATTGATTATTATCAGAAGTAGGCTATTTATCTTTTATATTACGTCAAGTGTAGACAGCGGGAATATTTCAAAGTATTTAAAAAAAAATTTAAGATTCTAGGGAAAATTTGCCAAATTTGGCAGGAAAGCAATCCATGGTCTTTTAAATAGTGAAGGATTGTGGCAAAAATAAAAAGTTAAATAAAAAATTTACCTTAAAGTCATTGTATCTCCTTCTAACGACATATTCTTTCTCTTCATTATCCCATCTCTTGCAGCGAGTCCGCAATCTGAAGGCCACATATGTTCCCCACGGCTCAACCACCTGAAATATTCATTTATAACATTATTTGCCGATAAGGGCTTGTACATAGGACGAGTTGGAGGCGATTGAAATCTACAACCATTTTTAAATATACTGTAATATCAGCTCGTAGTGGAGTGGAGCTAGCAACACGGTATCGCTTCCAAGTAAATAAGCACACATTTCACCACTAACAATTAAACATCTGTCGGATCTGCCCTAACGATGGACTCTGCGACGCTGTCCGAAACGTTGGTTAAAGAGGGAGGTAGCGCAACACGGCATAACACACCAAAAATAAATAACGAAAATAGGAAGAGTTGTTTCAAATAATTTTACAATTCATCAAATTTCGTGGTTAATTTTCTAGTTCTGTGAAAGTTCTATTCAAGTTAATAATAATAATAATAAATTTATTTCAGATAAAAATTATACAATTAAACATATGTGGAAACTTTGACTAGCCAACTAGGAATGGATCCTGTTTTAGGCCAGTCAAATTGACAAATTTAGTTCATATCATAAAGTTTTTCTTACATTGTTTAAGTATATATAACATATTATTTAAAGAAGGAAAAAAGTGTTACAATTGAATTCCTCATATAAGCTGTAGATAAATACACAATTTAGTACTTATGAGAATTATCATATAAGCTTTAGATAAATACACAATTTTGTACTTATGAGAAAAAGAATATCTAAGTGAAGAGAAAAAATGAAGAATGCTTATGTTAAATGTGAATGTTTTGGAAAATGGAAAATGGGAAGCGGAGTGATATAAGTTTATAATCTAGATGGGGGATTAGAAAATAATCGATTGCATAAATTAATAAAGAATAAACAGTTATGTTCTGGAGTGATAAGTATGTGTTTTTGTATTGTATGGACTCTAACAAATTATGTATGAGTGTGTGTTTTTTTAAATTTTTCTATTTTTTTTTTAATCCTCGACTATCTATTGGTCAACATATCTTCGCTTTTGACCCTCCCTAAATCAAGAAGCCAGTCGTTGATCAATTTGCGCAAAACAGTTGTACTTTTCGATTTCCAAGCATTAGGAATGATATTAAATACTTTAGGTCCTAAGTACGAAAATTGCCGTTGCCCAAGGGACGTCGTGGTTTTTATTGGGACTATTGGATTGTTCCTTGAATGTCGGGTGTCGTGAAGGTGGTCAATGGAAGGGAAGTGCTGACGTTATGTTATTATTTCTGTTTTATGAAGCAACCGGCCTATAATGATATAATAACAGAACTTGAAAGGAACTTACACAGAGCTTGAAAATTAACTTCTTTAAACCTTTTTAGACGAGCGTCATGTATACATACCAACCGATCGCATGCCTAAAAGACGAGCGTCATCTATACATGACGAATATGTGTGAGAATTTGAAATACCAGTCCACGGGTATCACAAATTCTTCAACGACATAGTCTTTAACCACTCCGATACAAAGTGGATATACACGATAATATAATGATAGCAGTCAAGTACAATAAGCGTGTATTTACTTCAATGCATGTGTTCCCACAGAAATCGTTATAACTCCTTTATTGTTCTAGTGACATCCCTAAAACAAAAAGTAGAAGGTCCATAGTAAATAAAACTACATATCCCTATTGAAGTTGTCCATAGAAATACATAAAAAGACCTATTCTGTCAGATACATGGTAGATACAGATTTTACCCGCCAAATCGCCTACACGCCGCTATACATTGTTATGTTTTTATTAAATATATTTGTATGAAATTATAAAAAAGTGAGATGACTAAATTGTTTATTATACATTTATACGATAGAATAAGTATTGTTTTTTACATAATCCGTGATTTTAGTACCGTTTTGACATAAAAACATCACGTGTTGTGAGTCATTTTTACATTTTTTTTATGTTTGCATTCTAAATATTAATACTTACAAATGTTAACATTTATTTGTAATACAAGAGGACAAGAGGTATGACATTGCTTAATGCTCTACCAGCGGATATAGATGTGTTCAATATCACCATAACATGTTTTAAAAAAATTATGTATATGTATTGTTAGTTGTAAGAAAATTGTACCATAATTGCACTAACCTGTTTGTCGTACAAAATTAAAAAAAATAAAAAAATATAACAATTTGAAAGCTTATTTCATAACCTTTCAAAAACAGTTTTTAGTATTCGGCTTTTTTTAGAAATGTTTCATTTATAGAGCTTTAATTGTAAATAGCGGAAATAATACAAAGTTTTTGTAAATCTGACATTTCGTTTAACACGAAAAACGAGCATATTCGCAATAGATCGGAGTGGATAAAAGGTTAAAATTAACTAAAATTCTTTGAAACAACACCTTTCTTCTTATATTTGCTTTACATGTTTTTTTTTGCGGTACCCATTCCCGCCTCCCAAATTGTCATACATTTTAATAGGCAATTAATTTTTTATTTTCAATTTTTTTTTTTTAATTGTGCTTAAATTTAATAAATAAAAAAAATTATGGAGAATTACGATGAGGAGTGTCCAATTTGGGAGGCGTGTATCGGTACCGCCGCTCAGGAAACCATTTATTGGATAACCAACGCTTCTGCCATAGGCCACCCAAAGTGGTCAGCTTCGTTTGGTGACTAAGCAGGGGTGTCCACGGGGTTGTCTAGGTCTTCAGGGTCTAGGGGTGGACAGGATTCGAACCATCTCATCCGAACCGAACTCTCTCGGACCATCGCCATTCACCGCAGGGAGAGTGATGGATTCGTACGTCACTACTGGATACACCAACCTCAGATTCCTACCCACCCCTCACACCTTTTTCTTTCTCAGAACTTCCTATCTTTCCTTTCCTTAAAAATACCCTTAACACAGCATCCCCTAAGAAGACACAGACCATAATTTTATCGGCAATACATAGTTTTTAATCGTGTCAAGAATCAAGATAATGATTTACAGAATTAGAATTGAATGAAGCACGGAATGTGTGTCAAGACAGAGTTGTGTGGCGTTATATTTTCTCTGCTTACTTCTCCGGAGACATGGCGTGATGGTTAGTTAATTATGTACCATTGAAAATAAATCTATATACATAAAAATCTATATATGTTTCCATGTATGTGAGTTGTCTATGCATTATATTGAGCATAGAAAACGTTTTAAACTTTCAAAATACCTTCTTTCCACCCTCGTGAAGGTTTCTGGATTATTACAACCACATGACAACACATCTGAAAAAGTTTTTTTAATCATTACAAAAACTCTTCCGAAACTGTCAAAATGTCACAATTTGAGAATGACATTCTGCAAACCATCAAAATTCAGTTTTCGAATAAACTATTTAAATTAATGAATCTAATCGAAGTCCTCACCTATGGTACTAACCAAAATCGAAAACTTTAAATCAAAAATTTAATTTATTTCAAATAGGTACCTATGTTAGGTACCAAATTTTTAAATTTTTTTTTTATTAAATAAAACATACAACGAAGTTGCACTCCCATGAGTTATCAAAACTCATTAAGGGATCGCCAATTGGTACTTTTGAGAAGTTAAACCCAACTCAACCCAATATGTAGACACAATGTATGAATAAAAAATTTACAAAACATTTCAGCAACATACAGACACAAACATATGAAGAATCACTTTACAAATATTTCACAGAAACATGTCTTATAAAATTTTATGAATTTGTATAACCGACTCATTTGATTTATGTACTTTTGGTTTCAAAAAGTTAAAATAAAGTTTCCTCCATGATGGACTAATGAGATGGACTAAGAAATGCATAAAAAAAAAACAAAATCAGGAAAATGCAATATAAGGTACGGGCTCAAAAATATACAGACCTAATACAATATGTTTACATACAAATACATGACGAGATTTAAGAAAGGTATAAACCGCGCCCATCATATTATAAGTTTAGTATTTGAAGATAATCAGGGATATCAGAACAGAGTTTGTATCTACTTACGACTCGTTTTCCAAATAACATTTGAAAAAAATAGGTTTTCAATATATCATTTCGAGATTTGTTGGAGGCATATACCTGTCTCAAATTTTCAGGCAGTTTGTTATGGTTAGTGTAGGCAATGTATTCTAAAGATTTCAGTCCGAACTTTGTTGGGTGTATTTTTGATATGTGTAGTTTGTTGTGTTGTGTATTATATTGGTGAACGTCGTTGTTATAGTTCAGTTTTATATTTGTGTGGGTTTTGCACTGAATAATAATTAAAATGGTGTTTGTTATCTCAAAGCTAGGAACAATCTTAAATGCCAATACAAGTGCGTGACGGTAAATATCTTTAACAGGTGTATCCCAAGGCAAGCCAAAAATATTACGTAGGGCTCTATTTTGGATTATTTGCACCTACGATATCATTTTTTTTGTAGCAAAACCCCAGATACTCGAAAGGTATGCCAAGTGGGAGTGAATCGTAGCATAGTACAAAGATCGCAGTATGGCTGTGGGAAGCAATTTACGTAGTCTGTACATTACACCGGTCACCGGAGCAATCTTTGATTTAACATGGTCAAAATGGTTTTTCCATGTAAGCCGTGAGTCAATCAAAAGTCCTAGATACTTCGCGACATCTGTTTGTTCCAGTTTGTTTATTCCCAGGGAAATGTTTAGGCGTTGTCCTCTCCTATTCCCGAATAGCACATAGGGAGTCTTTTTAATATTAAGGCTAAGTTTATTAATTCTCAGCCACTCGGCTAGATGAGCCAAATCCCTTTCCATGTCCTTTTCCATTTCGTTTAAATTAGTATTATGGTAGAATAATATTGTGTCATCAGCATAAAGTTGAAGTGTACCTTTCACTCCCCATTTTGCAATATCATTTATATAAATGAAAAATAATAATGGTCCGAGAATCGAGCCCTGTGGTACACCACATGTTATATTTCTATGATCACTTGATTCTTTTCCAATAACAACCGAACAGCACCTACCCGTAAGATAACTAGATAAAGTTTTAGACTATTGCCCACGATGCCCAGACATTCAAGTTTTTTTAATAGAATCTTATGATCAACCGAATCAAATGCCTTTTTGAGGTCTATGAAAATGCCCGCTGCATATTTTCCTTGATCTAAGTGTTTTTGAAGAGTTAGTATAAAATCAAAGGCAGCACATTTCGTGTTGGAGAATTTTCTGAACCCGTATTGAGATATTTTGTTAGTCTATTTTTAATTACATGTTCAAATACTTTGGAGAAGACTGAGAGTATTGATATTGGACGATAATTAGATGGATTTTTTTGCAGTCTTCTTTGTGAATTGGAACGATTTTTGCTAGCTTTAATTGATCCGGAAACAGTCCACTCACTAAAGATTGATTAATTAGAATAACAAGATGATACGCTAATTTTTCTTTACAGAATCTGAGTAAGTTAGTTGTCATACCATCGACTCCTGGAGATGCATTAGTTTTTAGTTTTGAGATAATTTTTAAAACTTCTAGTTTATTTGTATTGGCCATGTAGAGGGACTGTAATGGCTTTGGTTCCATGTTTATTGTATTCATGTCATCTGAATAAGATGGGATACTCGCAGCTAAATTTTCACCAACCGATGTGAAGAAGTCATTAAACGCTGTACATATCTGCTTCGGGTCATTTATGTCCATATTATTGATGGTAAGAGTTTCAATTTTATTTGTCGAGTTCTTTGGACTGTTAGTTATGATTGAATTTATTGTTTTCCAGGTTTGTCTTGGATTATGTATGTTTTCTTTAAAAATATCTGTGTAATATTTTGTTTTGGCGAAATGTCTGTAATTAGTTACCGAATTTCTTGACTTATTTTTTTGTGATAAAAGTTGACTGTTTTGCGGATCTTTCTTCCACTGTTTCTAGTTAGTATTTCGTTCTCTAATAAGAAGATCCAGTTTTTTGTCAAACCATGGTGTATTACCTTGCTTAGGGTTTCCTATTCGTATCCTTGGCTTAAATTTGCAAGTGTCGATTGCTGTTTTGATATATTTAAAGAATTGATTAAAATTTTCGGTTATGTTGGTGGTGTTATGAGAAAACGGTTGGGTTTCAAGATATGTTCTCAAAGCCCTCTTATTGATGCTGATGTTTATGTTTGGTGGTATTCTGTTGTTAGAGTGGTGATTGGTTTGATTGGTTGTTATTATAATATACCAAAATTAATGTTTGTAATATATGAAAAATGAAAATTTGTAAAAGGAATGTACCGGGACTGAATACATTAAACGCGGATAAGGGGAGGGGATCATGGGAGGGGAAGCGGAGGCGGAAATGGAACATGATGATTGGGAAAAGACACTCAGGGAGAAACAATTTCTTTATTAGTGGCATTGCAACGCATGCCGGGAACTCGCTAGTAAACAATAAAAACAAACCTTCTGAGGGTTATCCACTCTGGAGACGATATCCTGGGTAGAGTCCAACACCAGCTCCGACATCCGCTCCAGATCCTGGAAGGTGGAAATGCTCTCGGCTGAAGGTGACTGCACCAGACCATTGGTCTCCGTGATGGAGCTGTAATTTATTTATTTATTATTTATGTACAAGTAAAATAACTGCAGATCGCCAACAAAAAAAAACAACAGTTCACAACAACTACGTGTTCTAAATGTATTCGGGTTGAACAGTTATTTGTACGTTAGCGATCTGCAGTCACGTTCGGAATGATTTTTTTATTTACATTAGCTGAACACAAGAGGCTCTGAGGAAAATAATTCCCCTCAGGGCCTTATCTCTAGGGATGTAAAGGTTCTTTTTAGGAAAGGAAGGAGAGGAAGTTTGGGAAGGAAAAGGGTATGAGGGGTGGGTAAGAATATGGGGGTCAGTGTGTCCAGGAGTGACAGACATATGAATCCATCCGTCCCACTGCGGCACAAGGCGATGTTCCTAGAGAGTACAGCTGGAGAAGTCAAAGGGACTCCATTATTCTCTTCCAATCCGGCCTGCCACGCAACCGGTGGGCAGACGCATACGCCACCAAGAGGACAAACCTCACCCCATGAACCCGGGCACCCCTGCTAAGTCACCAAACGTAGCGAACCACTTGGGGTAACCTATTGCAAAGGTGTTGGGTATCCAATAAATGGCTCCCGGGGCAGAGGTACCCATACCCGCCTACCAAATTATTATTTATTTAAATGACAAGTTATCGACATTATTGATTGACCTTTTTCGATCGAACGTGCTAGATATTCAGAACACAAGAAATTACATCAAAAATACTTTCCTATCCACTGGAGCGCTTTCTGCCACAATATGGCACTATATAAAATACCTCGGATTGCTTTGCTGCCAATTTTGGCAAATTTTCCTTTATTTGTAAGTAAATAAGTAGAATTTTACGAGTTTACAATTTTTTTTTTTATATATCCTACGAATATGTGATAATCAACCAAAGATAGGTGAATTCATTGACTATATAGAACTATGATCAGTTTGTATGTCTTCATATTAAAATTCGGAGGCATGATTTTTTTTAATATGAAACTAACTAACCATCACGCCGTTTCTCCGCAGGGGTAGGCAGAGAGGACGGACCGCCAAACAATTCGGTCTTGGCACACACTCCTTGCCTCGTTCACATTCATATACCGTCTCATACATGCTCTTCTATTATTCTGACTCTTGACATGACCCGACTCAAGTATCTGATTCACTTGGTCGTGCCATGTCTTCCTCGGGCGTCCCCGACTTCTTCTATTATTCACATTTGCGTCGTATATTCTCCTTACACTCCTTTCCTCGTTCATTCGCCCTACATGCCCAAACCATCAGAACGTTCCTTTCTTAATCTTACTCATTACGCTTACATCAGCTTTGCATTCTTTGCGGATCTCCAAGTTTCTCACACGATCGTACATGGTTTTGCCACACATGCGCCTCATAGATCTCATTTCTACAGCATTCAGTCTACTGTCATCCTTCCTCTGCCAGTTCCATGCCTCTCTGCCATGCATCATTTTTTAATATGGGCGGAAAATATTCAAAATTATTACCAAAAAATCTCGAGCAATCGGGACAAAAAAGTTTTAAATTTATCATTCGAAAAAAGTTATCATTCAAACCTGCCATTGCTGTCATCACAGGAACCTTCCATCTTGCTGCAGATGGAGCTGATCTTCTTGGCTTCGGAAGTCACTTCCAGGATGGCGCTGTTCTGTTCCTCCCCATCGGAAGATGCCATATTGATATTGTAAACGAATTTTACACAATTGTTGACGTTTGAAATGAGGCTGAAAAAAAAATAATAATGTGTGAATTAGATCGTTCTATGACAAAACGGAAAAGTAACAAAACAGAAAGGTAACAAAACAGAAAGGTAACAAAACAAAATGGTAACATACAGATTGGTAACAAAACAAGAGGTAACATACAGATAGGTAACAAAAAAAATGGTAAAATAGAGATAGGTAAGAGGTAACATACAAATAGGTAACAAAAAAATGGTTAACAAAACAAAATTAATGAAATTTAGTCGATGGATTGCTTTACGGGAGAGCAACGCGCTTTCTGGGTAAAACATTTTTACAAAAACAACAATTCTTACGTCGCTGCACGCCACCTATTTCGTTCGCATCACCAATTACACAGTATTAATCAGCTGAATGCCGCCTATTTCGTTCGCATCACCAATTAAAGAGTATTAATTACTGTCCAAGTGTAAATTTAAGTTACCGCCCTACCCATATATATAGCTGCAATATTTTCGCCCGAACGCAACAAGCCGTATCCCATACAACCAGGTAAAAAATAACTATACCCAAAACCCACAAAACGTTTGTGATACGTTCGTACACATCAACTTTGTTACTGCGTTATCGCGAAGCTAAGGAATGTGTTCGGGTATTTTCATCTCTCCCATACAAATCACGCCGCTAGTCAGCGGAAGTCTCTACACAAGTGGTGCGGTATATATAACCGTTTAAAAAACCTATTGTTTTTTTTAACTACTTTTTGAATAATAACTACAGATCTTTTTTTTTTTTTTCTTTTCTTTTTTTTTTCTTTGAGATGAAACGATAGTTGTTTGGCCGGATACCGGATACCGGATATCCGGCGACCTGCGAAGCCGGATGGCCGGATATCCAGCTCATTGTCTCGTTGCAGCAGTGTTTATATTGAGAGTCTGTTTTCCGAAGCTGGTCTGGTTTACGAAAACAAGCGAAATCGCTTGTTGCCTGCAAACGCTGAAAATTTAGTCTTTATTCACCATAATTTACCACTTGTTAATTTTAAGTATTAATTCAAAATATTCTCTCTGATAATAAGAAGAACAAGAGGTATATTATGGTGCTTCATTGTCAGTATTTAATCATTTCAATAATCTCTGTGTTTAATTTCAATAATTTCACTATAATGGTGATTGTGATTAGTTAATTTAAGTTTTCGCTACTCTGCGAGGTTTTTGTAAGTTTTTAGTTTAGATATTTACTATTTATGTATTTATCATTAGAGTGAATATCTCAGAAGAAAATTTTTGTTTTTTGGAAGGCCTTTTTTGTAACTTTTTCGACTTTAAATAAAAGCCGTCATAATTATAAGCCATTTTATTGATATTTACCTCACAAAGATTAATGTATTGCATTAACCCGTCTGCTTGGTTCAATATATTCACACCTCACAATCCGGAAGCCTCGGTTTCGTCAAACCGAAGTCAAACGATCACTTTGGATCGAGATTGTAAAATATCTATGCAAGATAGTTTTCATATTTCAAAGACAATAAGAAGCATTATTTCGTTCTCTTTCTAGATAAAAGAAAAATACATATGTTAGCATGAGAGGAAGAGAAATGCGAGAGACGAAATGTAAGGTCGCTCTGGGACGTTTTTGGTCTTATGAAAGTATAATGCGATTACGTGTTTTGGGAAGTATTTATTCCTAAACAAGCAGACGGGTTATTTGTCGTAGTTTTTGAATATCTGGTATCCGGCCGGGTAGTAAATTTAGGCCGGATACCGGATAGTTACCGGATATCTGTTTCATCTCTAATAATAACCCAAAGATAGGGCGGTTAAATCATAGGTTAAAAACTTGGAAGAAACCGACACAACTCTCAATCAAAAACAAACAGGGTGGAAGATAATATGGTGCATGTAAACATACCTCTACGAGACGATCCAAATATATCGACGCGCAAGCATGTTTTGGCGATAGAGTTTTTTAAACCACAGTTGCATCAGTTCGTTGGTTACAACAATAGCCTTGGATGCAGCAAGATAGCAAAGAGAGTATAACTGTGGTTAAAGAAATTTTCCCTAACAAGCTCAGGGCAATATTCCATGGCCTCCCCGCAGCCCGAATCTAACTCCAGCTGATTTATTTTTTATGGGGTTATCTTATAAGTCGAGTCTAGGTAAATAAACCAGCGACGATACTCCAATTAAAGGAAAACATCCATCAAGATGCCCCGAACGGTGTTAAAAATTTTTCGAAAATCTAAGTGGCAGATTTGAGGAATGCCAGCGGCGAGATAGGGGGCCATCTATAAATTACGTCACACAAATTTCATGATTTTTTGATCCCCCCTCGTCCCTGTCACACATCGTCACATTTGTGTGACCCCTTCCAGCTAGTGAGACGTCACATATTTTGCAATTTTATATCTAAAAATAAGTTTTTTGTTTACATTTTAATAATTTAGATTTTTACGCTAATAACCACCCCATACCCCTCGTCACACAATGACACACTTCTCTACCCCCCTCCCCCCCCCCCCCCCCCCCCCCCTCAAGGTGTGACGTAATTGATGGATGGCCCCTGGCGGCCATTTTTACGAAATTATTTTTACAAAATGATTTTCAAGCATTTTTTGTTCTCATCAATAATCATTTACTTAAAATCAGTGGTTCTTAACCCCAGGGGTTCGGTGGTCAGTCTCGCGGGTTCGGCGGAGGCCAAGACACACCCCCGACTCATATGATTCGTGATGACACACACCGCTTGTCCAATGAAGAAGGTTTCGGTTAACGTGCATATGAAACTGGTGGGGGTCAGTACCTCTAACAAGGCCCTCTAATTTATGGCCCACCTTATATTTTAAAATTTAAAACAACTTATTTAATGATAAAATTATTGTAAAATGCCGTCTGTTCATTGAGGTTAAACGGAATACACTTTATAATCTACACTTCACAGATGGCACCAATTTAATTATTTTAGATTAAAACACTTTTGCAAGATACGCTAAAAAATACTGAATATTAATAAATAGTTAATGTCCATAAACAAACTCAAATCTTTTAAGAAAGGCTAACAAATATAATATTAGATTGAGTCACCGATTTAAAATTGATAATAACACTTTTTTTATTTTTTATTTTTTTTTAATTTATTATTAAGACAAAGTATGAAACTTGAAAATGACACAATATGACAGGAAAAAAATAAAAATATTTAACAAAAAAAAGAAAAGTCCCAATAAACTACTTTTTAGTAGTTTGTCAATTGGTGTTTTTACTTTGAAGATATAAAAAAACAAATTATTTTATTTTATTTTGCAGTTAGACTTTTTTGTGTTATAGCCTAAAACAAATTATTTCTTTCAGCGAGCCAATTTATCAACATAATTATTTTTTTACCATTTGTACATTTTTTAATTTCAGCAGGTAACATAGCTAAGCAATTTGGTATCATGTAGTCCAGCGTTCTTTGCCCATATTTGTTCAAGTGCGTAAGTACAATTAGTCCTTCATTTAGCGTAAAACGAGTATTGTAAATGTGGTCCAGTTTATGTATGTATATAGGGCTATTCATATGCTTAAATATAATTTTATACCACAGAATTGCTCTCACTGAGAGAATTTTGAGATTTTGGTAAAAGTACGGAACATTATGCCTTTGTTCGTATAAACTTTTATGCGCTAATAATTTAACTAATGAATTTTAAACTGATTGAACACGATTTACATTTGTTTTACAGGAAAGTCCCCAGACTGTAATTCCATACTTGAATTTAATCTTTACACAACATGAAAATTAACTTTGAAATTTGAAGAACCGTTCAAATTCTGCAAAATAACTCGTCCTACATTATCTTTGTGATTAATCGGAAGTATGCAACGCCTGGGAACTTTTTAAATAACTCCAATAAATGTTTTTAACCTTCCAGTAGTTACACCCTTGCACCGAACATAAGCAGTCACGTGCGGTCTGTGGTTCCACAACTGGTCTGGTTTTAGAAGACGACTGGGAACTTTTTAAATAACTCCAATAAATGTTTTTAACCTTCCAGTAGTTACACCCTTGCGCCGAACATAAGCAGTCACGTGCGGTCTGTGGTTCCACAACTGGTCTGGTTTTAGAAGACGACTGAATATTTCATAATCATTACATAGTATAAAATTAAGTCACTCCGGCTGTATGTGCGCTTAGATCTTTAAACTACGCAACGGATTTTCATGCGGTTTTCACCAATAGATAGAGTGATTCAATATGAAGGTTTATATGTATAATACATGCATATCATAGTAGAGAAAAGCCGAGACATTCAAATATTCAATTTAGGCAGCGGGCAGCGGGCAGCTCGCAAGCGGGTGGTGTGGATTTTATAAAGGTTGGGTAATGGCGTTGTGTTTCGTTAGCCACAGCAACGTGTGTCCGGGTCTGCTAGTATTGTATAAAGCATATAATAAAAAAAAGTATTTTATCTATATGTATAAATAAGAATTTAAAAAATAAAACATTAATTAGTAATCCCTTTTTAATTTGTACGTTATAGTTTAAGTCTGTGAAATCTCAATTTGTTAGACATCTGACAAAAACAGCGCTATGAATTAACATAATAACGAAACAAGATAAAATTTTACAACTACTTATTTGCGTATAACGTATTTACGTAAAATAAAACTAAGTTAAAAATAATATGGTACAAATATCATGAAATACTCACCCAGCTCTCAATATTATTAAAGAGATTTTTCAAGTACACAGCCAGTCGCACAAGGAATCTGAGACCACAAATATAAACAAAAGAACACTTGCGTTTGCGACGAATTTCACTAGGGTACTGAGGGGACGTACCTCACCCCCTCCCCCCCTGCACAATTGTCTATTGTTTATAGTTAGCGCATAATCAGTAAAATAAGTTCGCTGTGGTCTCACAGACCGCACGCGACCGCTGAAGGGTTAAATATTTCTTCAAATTGATCACATTTTGTTTAGCGAGCGGCTAACAAATACAATATTGGATTGACACATCGATACAAAAATAATTTGTTAGCTTTTGTTGAAAGATTTGGGTTTGTTTATGGACAAAACTATTTATTCATATTAAGTATGTACAGGCGCAAACAAAGATATTGAAATATAAGGAAATAGGCTATCAGCAGTTTTTACAGGGTGGGACTGTGCTTCCTGGTGTCGCCAATATTGTTAACCAATACTACGGCACACCTTCAAAAAAATCAACTAAATGAACTAATTCTTTCCGTATTTAAACTATATTGTTAACCAATACTACTGCACACCTTCAATAAATCAACTAAATTAACGAATTCTTTCTGTATTCAAACTATATTGTTATCCACTACTACTGCACATCTTCAATAAATCAACTAAATTAATGAATTCTTTCCGTATTTAAACTATATTGTTAACTAAAACTACGGCACACCTTCTAAAAAATTAACTAAATGAACTAATTCTTTCCGTATTTAAACTATATTGTTAATGCCTACCTACCGAATCAATAACGCACAGTAAAAGTGATCCGCTAAAAAAATTGCAAAATTGTGTTTATTAGTAAACAATACGATACAAAACAGTTGCAGGATTCACCCGAGTATTCACCGCATCAATTGTGAAATAAATTTTGTGCTTTTAAGTGAGATTATTTGAGGAATTTCAAATAATAGATATTCCAAGCTGTGACAGTGAAATTGACATTTTATATTTACAAAGCCAAGTGAAACTCTGTGATTGGCCTACACCATCGCCATCTTTCCTTTACTGACCACACATATTGCTTACTTTGCTGTCAGCTGAAGTACCTACCATGAGCTCGAATAAAAAATCCGGCTCTCAACAGCAAGATAACCTAAATACAAGATCTACAAACAAAATGAATACTGCAACTGAAGATATTAGCCCAGAAGATGTTTTTACAAAATTTGCGTCTTACATAGATTTAAAACAAGAGAAAATTAAAACTCAAATACTCGAAAACATCGATTAAAAAAATTTGGAATTTCAAAAATCAACCGAATTTATTTGTCAAAAATATGATGACATAATTATCCGCTTAGAATCCATGAATGGAGTAAAAGGAGAAGTTGAAAGCTTAAAAAATGATTTCATGAATAAAAGTAAAGTATAAAGCATTTGGAAACTAGACTGGCTTGCTTAGAACAGTCGAACCTTGGCGACTGTCTTGAAATAACAGGAATTGAGGAAAATACAGGTGAAAATCCCAAAATAACTGCTATGAAATTAATAGAAAATGCTAACCTTAAAATAAGTTCAGATGATATAACCTCGGTGATAAGACAATATGACAGAAGACCAGGTTATCCGAAAAAAATTCTATTGAAAATTGGAAATCCAGAAACAAGAATAAAATTATTGGCAAACAAGAAGGTGATTTCAGACCGCGAGAAAATGGTATTCCTAGGAGAATCACTATCCCCTTATTATAAGCAGCTACTTTGGAAAGCCAAATTAAAGGGAAAAGAATTAAAATATAAGTTTATTTGGTTTAAAAATGGATCTATTCTAATGAAAGAAGACGAAGGCAAAAAAACCTGGGAAATAAAACACGAAGATGACCTTAATGGAATAAAATAGATGTCGCATAGTTAAAGGCAGCGGAAATACTTTTAAGCTTTTAAAATTAAGGAAGATTTTTTTTAAACAGTTATACACTTAATCCTTTTAAATTAATAGCATACATAACATATTATTTCAAAGCTAATTCCAACACATTGTATAATGTTTACATTAAAATGTATTAATTCCTAGGCGACCCATTCTGTAAGAAATATTAATGTAACAATATTGTTATTTCAATACCCATATTATTTTGTGTACTTTATCAAATTGGCAACTTTATCAAGTGGTTAAAATTTTCAGTGTAAAAATAACACCTAAACTAAAAAAATGTAAAGAAACAATAAATAAATAAATATATAAGGATTATCCTATCCCACAACATTGTCAAACCAAAATATCACACAGGTTGCATATCCAAGGTGCCACCTCTATAACAAATTGCATCGATAAAATACAACCGTATTTTGAAGAAAACTGTACTAAATGTTCTGATCATTTTTTTTTTAAATTTCGTATTTAATTCAAAATTATTTGGTTCTTATTCTAATATTATGTTATTTTAATATTAGATTCCCTTGTTGCCTTCTAAGAAAGATTTTCTTTTAACATCGAATCACTTGCTTTTCATTATGTTATTTTTTTTTCGAAACCGTAAAGGTACATTCTTTTTTTGTTATCTTATCTATCATTGAAAACGGTAATAACTAAGACACAATGAATAATAACATTCTGTTAGATTTCTCAACACTTTTTTACTACACTACACTACAGTTTTTCTCCATTTAACATTGGTTTTAAATTTATTTTTTTGTAAACCGTAAAGGTATATTCTATCTGTTTTTTATTTATGATTGAAAATGATATAAACTATTGAGACAATGAATATTAACATTTTGTTTGACCTCTCAACACTTTGTTGTTAATTTTTTTTTTCTACAGTTTTTCTCCATTTATCATTGTTATTTTAAATTTTATTAATTTGCATTTACTTAACTGCTTAACTGTTTGATAAACTTACCTTTGATAAACACATTGATAATATTGTCACCAAAGCAACAAAGAGATTTGTACTCTAAACTTACCTTTGATAAACACATTGATAATATTGTCACCAAAGCAACAAAGAGTCTAGGCTTTGTACTGAGAACATGCAAATTTTTCAAAAACACTAAGACTTATCTGATTCTGTACAATTCACATGTTCGTCCTCACCTGGAATACTGTTCACAGGTTTGGAACCCGCGCTATATTGTTTATGTTAACAGGTTAGAAAGAGTTCAGGAGCGATTTCTCAAATTCCTCAATTTTAAATCATTCAACATGTACAATTCTTACGACGAAATCGAGAAACATTTTCGAATCTCGAAACTGCTCAATAGGAGGCTTGTCGCTGATCAGATGCTTCTGTACAAAATTATTAACTCAAAAGTTGACTGCCCGGAGCTGCTAAATAAAATAAATTTCCACACGCCGACTCGATACAGCAGACAAAATACCGTTTTCTACATTGATAGATGCAACACTAATTCCAACCAAAATGAATTTATACAAAGGACATGTAAATACTATAATAATAAACTTGCACATATAGACACACTTGCTGACATATTCACTGCTAGTTACTGTCGTTACAGAATTTCTTTGTATTACATTCTATGTAGGTGCGAATAACACATATTCATGACTAATTTTATTGTACCTAATATTTTTATATTACTTGCGTGGCAACTTTCCCTTATCCCTCTCCTCCCCTTACCCGTCCCAACCCAAATACCTATTTCGCAGTCTAATTAAGTATTGTTTTAATTATTTTATTATTGTGTATAACATGTTTATCACTTGTTGAATTAACATCTGTATTATTTTTTTTTTTTTTATTGCTGCTTAGTTCTGTTTTTATTTTTTCTGTTTTTCTTAAATTTTCTAGTTTACATTCAGTTACTTTTATGTTTCTAAATACCTATCTGTGAACATTAATAATTAGTCTGTTTTTTTTTGCCATCCTCTTATGTATATTTTGTTACTATGACTTTTTATGTTCCTTAAATAAATAAATAAATAAATAAAAATAAATAAATAAATAAATAATGACTGATATTTTTGTGCGTTACTTTATTAAATTGTGAAATTATTAACCCCGATACAGGCAGCCCTAGTGGGGTTAATAATTATTTGCTAAACAATATATTTCAATTGTGAAGAAACAATAAATAAATAAATCAATACTACTGCACACCTTCAATAAATCAACTAAATTAACGAATTCTTTCTGTATTCAAACTATATTGTTATCCACTACTACTGCACATCTTCAATAAATCAACTAAATTAATTAATTCTTTCCGTATTTAAACAATATTGTTAACCAATACTACTGCACACCTTCAATAAATGAACTAAATGAATGAATTCTTTCCGTATTTAAACTATATTGTTAACCAATACTACTGCACACCTTCAATAAATGAACTAAATGAATGAATTCTATCCGTATTTAAACTATATTGTTATCCAATACTACTGCACAACTTCAAAAAATCAACTAAATGAACGAATTCTTTCCGTATTTGAACTATATTGTTAACCACTACTACGCACACCTTTTAAAAATCAACTAAATTCCGTATTCAAACTAGGTCCGTTAAACCGTAGTCCGCCGACAGTGGGGCGGCCATCATAGCATATCTCCTTATATTTCAATATCTTTGGGCGCAAACAATAAATTCACCTTAATATTCTAAAACATAACTTGCAAAAAGTGTCTAAAATAATTAAATTGGCGCCATTTGTGAATGCGTAGATTATAATGGGTGGGATTATAAATGTGTATAGTATAACATAAGTATAACAAAAACAAAAAAGGCGGCAAAATAATCATTTGATTTGGGAAAAATTTAACTTTACTTAAATAAAAATGAAATTTTTAATGCACTTTTACCATCTATCCAAACGTAATTAGTCGTTTCTTGTAATAATTAAGTTAAAATGTAGTGTAATTCCCAAAATCTGTGCCTAATAAAAGAGCGGGGATTAGTGGAACACTTATCCAAAATTATACATATGTCTTAATTTTTGCTACCACTCTTTTAGAAAGTTAATTTGTAAATAGGTGTACAACGATTGAATCATGTGAATTTTTCATTTAATTTACACAACGATATTTGTGTGTTTCCAACGTAGCATGTTTTATTACACAAATTATTTCTATTTATTTACTGACGAAAATAACAACTCATTTGAAGGGGGCGTTCAATCGAATCTTGACCTATAAATAATAATTTTAGATTTAACTCACTCGTAATATCGGATTCCGAGGAATATAACTACAAATAATTCTTCAGTTATTGCTTAGACAAGCTGTGTATATTATTAAATTGTTTTAACACAGCGTTTAGTCAGCGAATAGAATTAGCACAGATTAAATTTCGTGCCCGCCTTCAAAAAATTTTGACAGATTCATTTTGTTACCCAAACGTCAGAAAGTGATGAATGTTCCACTACTCAGAAACAAAATTTTTGAAGAAAGTTCCACAACTCAGAAACAAATTCACTGCACCCCCACACGCCCACACGGACACTTTGGGCCTTTGGGGCGACTTCAGCCGCCGCGCAGAAAAGGTTCACAAGGTATTTATGGTTCACAATGAACTGCACTGTACATCGTTACATTTAGACTTTAATTTTGTGAAGTGAGCTGTCATACCAATAAAACATTTTGTCCAGATTATACAAAAATGACGGCCAAAATGGCTGCCGACATTCATCGTTTCCATGATTATCATTAGATGTTATTCAGGATTTGGAAACGGTCCGGCGTTGCCCAAGGTTCGCAGAAAATGCGTTTAACAGGGTTAGCTTGTACGAGCCTTTCAAAACTCGACCAGCCGCTTTCGAAATTTCGAAGGGATGACGCAAAACAAGTGAAGTAAAATACTGCCACTTGTTTTGCAATTAAATCAAATCTTTCAGTGGAACATGGACTTCAATCTACGTCACGAATTTTTAGCCATTCATATCTCTACCCCCTCGATGAGCTAACTTTGTTAACCCCCACCGTCGCGCCTTTTTTGTAACGCGAGGTGTTGCGCGGGGTCGCTTAGGACCCCAAAAATAAATATGGTTAAATTGTTGTTATAGCATATATTTTATGTGTTATTTTAACTGATTATAGTCAGGTGTTAATGACTACTTTGAAATAAAAATAAATATTAAAAATTAGATATTTATTTTCAATGCAAGAGCTTAAAAATTAACAAGGAAAATTTTTTTGTAATTTTGAATCGAATTTTTTAATAGAAAAGTTAAAAAAAAAAATCCAACCAATTCCTATCAAACTTATAACTATTTGAGTTTGATACAGACTTATTATTATAACAACAACAAAAAATTAACAAAATATAATGAAAAACATATAAACTTGATTTTTCATGGTATTTCGTTGATTTTTAGCCTCGCGCTGAAACACAAGTCTGTATCTCACATCGCACATGCGCAGACTGGATGTTGTTGGCGCTAGCATATTCCCTTTTAGGAAGCTATATAAAGTAAGGAATCAGTAATTAGCACTCCTGTAAAAACCTGGGCTTTTAAAGACCCCACGCGACGTGTCGAGGGTTAAACGCATTTTCTTCGAACCCTGGGCGTTGCGCTATCTTGACCACCATTTTTGCATAACCTTTTTGACAGAATTTTCGATATGCCAAGTCCTTCTCTTAGGTATTTTGTTTCCTCATTGGCTCAAATCGGGTTACGCGTGAAAGGTTTGTTTTCAACCCGACACCGGCCGGCTTCGTCTGATTCGTGTGAAATTATCCAAAAATGCCAAACTATTTATTAAAAAGTTTCACAAAAAAAAATTAACAAAAATACGGAAACAGTTCCAAAATTAACCGGTAGGAACCGAGTACAAAAACATAATATCGGACGACCCATCAGTGTTGCCAACCCGTTTTTTTTAAAAGACGTAGATCGGACTAGAAAATTACGTAGAATAGTATAATTTGGATTATGAAAGGTTAGTAGATCTACAGTGGCGTAGCGTGGGTATCAGCCGCCCGGGGCGGAGGAAAATTTTGCCGCCCCCCCCCCTATATAGGTACTTCTTCAGGGGGGGGGGGGTTGGTAGTGATCTTTTTTTTTTAATATTTATTTTCCGATTTTTATTAATTAAATCTGTATGCGGTGAATTAAAACTACACTCAGAACGTGAAAACGGTTTTTCTTTGGTTCTGGCAGCACATAAATTGTCTGCAACTAGAATTTTGTATTTGCATTTCGAAAAAAGTTATGTTTTCCTTCGAAATATGTCAGCAGATGAATACACAATTGGAATTTTACATTCTGAACAATAAATTGGCTTAAATTTTATCTGTATGCGGTGAATTAAAACTACACTCAGAACATGAAAAAGGTTTTTATTTGACTCTGGCGGCACATAACTTTATTAAGCACTTCAAATAAGTTTTTCCTTCGAAATGTGTCGTCGGATGAATTCACAACTGGAATTTTACATTCTGAACACAAAAGTGGTTTTAATTAAATCTCTAAGCGGTGAATTAAAAGTACACTCGGAACATGAAAATATTTTTTCTTTGATTCTGGCGGCACATAAATTGTCTGCAAGAATTTTATAAAGCACTTCAAATAATATGTTTTCCTTCGAAATGTGTCGTTAGATGAATCCAAAACTGGAATTTTATATTCTGACCACAAAACTACTTTTAATTAAATCTATATGCGGTGAATTAAAACTACACTCAGAACATAAAAATGGTTTTTCTTTGATTCTGGCAGCTCATAGATAGTGTGCATCTAGAATTTTACAACTGCACTTCGAATAAGTATGCACAAACCTGTCAGCTATTTAACTTTTCTGTGATAATAAATTTAAAATATATAGACCGTGATGTATATGTGGAAGAAAACCGTATAAGTGTAATTTTTTGTGCGCTTTCAGCAGGGCGCACAAAGCTTCGCGAATATAAAACACAAATCGACTATCAATTAGAGCTAAAATGATACTGTTGCTTTTTACATTTTTATTTAAAAATAATGTTTGTGTTAGAAATAAAAACAAAACGTCTTTCATTAATATTTTGATTTTAACAGTATATAAAACATTAGAAAGATGTTAAGAAACTATAAACTAGAAAAAACTTTTAAGTCCTGACGCGAGAATCGAACCCGCGACTTCCCCAATCCAAAATTTTACAAGATGATTATTGATTGTGAAATTTTGCCGCCCCCCCAAAAGTGCCGCCCGGGGCGGGCCGCCCCCCCTGCCCCCCCACGCTACGCCACTGGATCTACGTACGAGTGAAATATAGAAGTTAGGGTAGGTGAATTAACCAATATTAAAGTTTATTTTGCTTTATTAGTACGTGATGAGCATGTTTTTTTTGTCTTTTTAGACCATATTTTTTATCTGCCCTCGCCATCACTTTGCTACCTCAACGCCTCCTATTTGGGTCTTCTACCTGAAAGTCTCAAACGTCCACAAGAGGGCGTTATTGCCCACATTGAGAACCTAAGGTTTAAATGAAACGAAGTATAGTTTTTCGTAATTATGTAAATGTGGGGTAATAGGTAATATTTACGAAAAAAACATGAATGAGTAAACAGTTAAGGTCAAATACTAGCAATAAATAACTTAGCGATTCCTTTGTCTGAAATTGTGTATTTTACCGGGAAGTAGAAGATTACAACTCCAATAAAAAAAAATAATGGTAATAGTTCGAAATTTTCCTAGATTTGTGCTGATTTCCGTTTTGCCTAAAAAATATTTTTCTCCTCTAGATCTAGGGAAATTTCCCTAGACATCTTAACCCCGGCGCGGACTCCAGTATGAAGTTATTTTCTTTCAGCTACTGTGATTGTTTGTGTAAATACCTCCACCAACTATACAGTTCCACACGAAACGAAAATAAATTAAATGACTATCTAGTATCTAAGTGTTTGTAGCTATACAGTGAGATCAATATAATTACTTTAACAATAGGATTACTTCGGATTTCGTGTCACGCACTCCCGCTTACTCATAAATTTTCGATCTGCCATCTCGGTAGCTTGGCCGGCCCCATAAATATACCAATCCAGGCAGCGCGATCATGGCGCGATGCTCAGAGTAGAGAGTAACAATATATATATATATATATATATATATATATATATATATATATATTGTTACTCTGAGGCGCGATGCGAAACTACTCACGTCACACCAAACACCAACAATCACAGTTACAGGAATAACGCATTTACAAAAATCGTTACTTGTAATTTTATCGAAACTAGTTATTTCCGTTTCATTAACGAAACTAGTTATTGTATCTAGTTACGTTAAATAACGCGCACGCCTAGGCGCCACCGCAAAGTAACGGAAAATATGCTCCTTCAGCCTAATGAGTTATGTTATTTTGCAAATTTGTACAATTTGACAAAAAATACGTAGATTCTGGACTGAAGTTAGTAGGTGTTCAGGAAGGACCTGAAATACGTAGAGTTGGAAACGCTGCGACCCATCTAGTGTCTAGTGACAGCTGCAGTCACCGGGACAGGTAACAGGAGTTAGAGATGCATGAAAAGTAATCATTCGGTACTGAAGTAATCGGTACTCACCAAGTAATCAAGTACCGACTACTGAAAACGAAGATTATCCGTTACTTTTGATATGATTACTTTCATTGATACTTTTGAAATGATTACTTTTGATGCGGATACTTCAGTTCCGATTACTTGGTTGTTATTTGTGCCACTGGAGGCGCTCCACGTTAGTTAATAAACCACACTTTGTACAGATTACTTGGTCGTTTCTATTTGTGCCGCTGGAAGGAGTGCTCTGGCCATAAATATACTAACCCCTAGATCGATATCTTCGGGCCTTCTCCATACTAGTAGACCAGGAGACGAGCTAGGTAAACCCTACGTCATCGAGTACACGGATGAAACTACTTTTTAGTGATAATGGACACTTAGAAAACTTTTAAAAAGTTGGTCTGCCGGTGCGCGTCTTGGCAGGAGCCGCGCTGCCATGGAAATAGTCAGCGATTTTTTTCGAAAAAATTACGTCATCAAGTACACGAACGAGAATGGTTTCATATGATTTTTTTTTTTACAGTGAATACCGCACAAGAATCTTAACTGCTCCCGTCTGGAGCCAGTGAGACTATGGCATCCCCAATTGGGGTATGTTGTGAGGCTGAAGGTAGTGGGGAGGGGAAGGAGGTGGGAAAGAGGAAGGTTGGGAAGTACCTGGCTATTCAGATCTGGTCACCAAACACGGCTAAAGCCATTTTCAAGCAACGTTTCAAATCTGAATGGTGGTCTTACACCATGGCGATACTGATAGTATCTTCCACTCTGGAACGTGCCGCAAATATACTATATATTATTTTAAATGAATTAATTGTGAAATAACACAAATTAATCAAATAAAATTTATTTGCGCACGCCGGGTTCGAACCCGCGACCTCCGGATTGTGAGTCAAGTGTCTTAGCCACTGGACTACGGAGGTCGTATAAAGGTCGATTAGAAAATGAGAAAAAAGCAAGGCTGCCAACCGGCAGCCTGGCAAGTTCGCAGACAGCCGGCGTCAAAGTGGGGTAAAAAATAGTAAATTTTACGTCATCGAGTACACGAATGAAACTAACGAATTAATATAGTCCAGATCATTCCGTTTAAGAATTTCTTGGTCTGCCGACCAGCAGCCTGGCAAATTTTTGTGTACGATTTTTTAAAGTTTATTTATTTATTTTTTTAGTTTTCGTTTATCTTTATTATTATTTTTATTTCATTATATTTTTAAAAACTTAGAATGCCATATTTTAAAAATATAAGCGATAATGATAAAAAAAATAATTTGAGAGTTCCGAGTGTACCCATCCGTCAGGTGAGCCGTTCGACGCCAAACCACTTACGAAACCTGCCGCGGTGCCCCTCACCGCTGTCGCGTGTAAATATTATTGCACACAATATTTATAATATTAATAGTCCTTTTAAGATTGCCTAATAGTCCATAGTAGTTGGAAGTTCGAAAAACCAACGCACCGTCGCTGTTAGAGCTGCGTTCGTCCGTAAAACGACGGAAATTTCCGAAACCCCGTCCGTTTCATATCGGTTTCGCTTGTCCTGTTGCACCGATTACATCGAAAACAAGATCGAAACTAACGAAAAACTGTATTTTAGATTATTTAATTCACGATTTCTTTGGTCTGCCGACCAGCAGCCTTGCAGTTTTTGGTGTACGATTTTTTAAAGTCTAAAATTTTTTATTTTATTTTTTCAATATCTTTTTTATTATTTTTATTTCACATGGTTTTAAAAACTTAGAATGCCAAATTTTAAATAAAATATGTGGTTATGATAAAATAAATTAATTTTGAGTATTCCGAGTGTACCCATCGGACGGGAGGGCCTTTCGACGCAAAACAGCTTACAGGAAACACCACACCAAACACCATAGGCAAACACCATAGGTACAGTCAATTTCGGGGGGGGGGATCAAACCCCCTCGATCCCCCCCTGGCTACGGCCTTGGTGTTAATCTAAAGCTGTGTAACCTACATTTTTTTTTTAATTAAAAAGCATTTTAGTGAAAAAAATATTTTTTTATTGCAATATAGATACCCACTGATCTCAAAATTAGAATTGAATTTAGGTATATTATTATTAAACGTTTGCAATTTTGTGTTAACATAATGAAGAATAACGATATTGTAATAAAATATAAAGCACACTTTAGAAATTGCTCACATTTATTTAGTACCTAGCGTTGCCCGGGCTTTAGATCAGGCCTCTAATTTTAGATCTGAATATATTTAACTCATTCAGATCTAAAAGTAGTGTAACTAAATTCAACATTAATGATTCTTCCTTTCCACCTACTGTTAAATTCAAATCTATGTTAAATTAAATGAAAGTCAATCACTTTGTAAAACACAATTTAATCAAATTTATGTCATTTAGTAGGTACCTTCACAATAGTGCTTATTCGTTTTTTTTTTAAGAACAAAAAAATGTTTTTTAAAATGTATTTGCAGTGTTTTGAATTTTCAGTGTAATTGCACTTTTAAAGAATATTTGACAGATAAATTGGTGTTGCCAGCCTAAAAATTTCTTAGTTCCATTTTATTTATTTTCTACTCCTATTGACAGACTTATACACCTTTTTTTTTATCCGCTTGTGGCCCGAACTTACCACGAAAGTTTTTCTGCAACGGTACAGAGTATTCGAGAAGCTACACGCCTTACAACAAATATCACATATTTTCTCGCGGGAAAGCAGGGCTAGCGAGACTATCAAATCGTTTGACTCAAACACGTAGTTTTTTGTCTATGGTTAGAGTTTTTTGGTCTATGGCTAGAGTTTTGACCGTCTCCAGAGGAATATTGACGCTTGCTTCAAACATTGCGCAATAATCTACGTGATTGAAGCAAATTTATATTTTTGGGCGTATCATAGACAAATAAGTACCTACGTGGTGATTTTAGATATTACGTATCACGTAAAACGTTTATAAAATTAGATTAAATTATTACAAAATAGGTATTAATTGTTTTTGTTTTTTAATTTGTAGAATTCCATCTGATTTTTCTTTAAAATTGATGTAAATGTAATTTAATAATCTTATAAAGTTAATGTTTTATTAAAATATTAACATTAGAAAATTTATTATAACGTAACAAATAATTATTTTTCTTTACTAGATTTTATCTCTCACAAAAATCACTTTCGACTACCGAAAATGACAGGAAGCCAACATCTAGGCATAGACTAGATTTGACTCAACAGCTTGAAGCGCGCGTCAAGCTGTTTGAGCCAAACATACATAGACAATAACGGAAAATAAATCTACGTGTTTGCCGTCAAACCATTTGATAGTCTACAAGCATTTGTCTATGCCTAGACGAGATTTTCGATAGTTGGATTGGATTATTTATGGATGACAGTGAATTTTGTGCGGCTGAAATAAAATGGAAACTAACAGAGAAAAAGCATTCTTAGCTCTTGGGTGAGCTTTGTATTTTAATATAAATAAACGAATTTGGTGTCAAGAATGGTACAATTTGAGATCCCGCTTCACTAATAAGCATTTACAAAGCGTATTACAGGCAACAGCACCAAATGATTATTAGTATTTTTTCCAAATAGATGACTGTTCTGACGAAGCATTGTTGTATATTTCAATTGATATTGTGAATAAACGTTATAATTAATATTTTAATATAACATTAATTGATAAAGGAAAATTATTTATTCCCCATTTCTCAGATGTTCACAAGACCTAAACAATATTTGAAATCAGTCAATAGCAGTTACATTATTATTAAACATATGAAAACAAAACAAAAAAATATTTGCAGAACTGAATAATAACATTATTAATCAATAGCACTATAGCAGTTACAATAATATTAAACAATAAGAGAACAAAATATAAAATACTTGCAGAACTTAATAATATATAATACTAGCTGGTACCCGGCATGCCTTGCAATGCCATTCAAAGAAATAAATTAATTCTCCCTGCATGTCCTTTCCCGTGCGTCCCCGTTGACCTCCCGAGTCCCCTTCCGAGAATACCGCACAAGAGTCCCAACTGCTCCCGTCTGGAGCCAGTGAGACCATGGCATCCCCGATTGGGGTATGTTGTGAGGCTGAAGGTAGTGGGGAGGGGAAGGAGATAGGGTAGAGGAAGGTTGGGAAGTACCTGGATAATCAGATCTGGTCACCAAACACGGCTTATGCCATTTCAACCAACGTTTCAATTCTGAATGGTGGTATACCAGGGCGATACTTAGAGTATCTTAAAATCTGTGAAGTGCTGCAAATATACTTTATATTATTTTAAAAGAAAAAAATGTGAAATAACACAAACTAATCAAATAAAATTTATTTGCAACGCCGGGATTCAATTCCGCGACCTTCGGTTTGCGAGTCAAGAGCCTTACCGCTGGACTTTGCCGGCCGTCAATTTTTCTTTCCGTAAGATTTTTCCACAAAGTATTGTAAGACTTAAAAAAACTTTCAATTCCTTCCCCTCCCCCCAATTTTCTTACTTTTTCTTTCCGGAAGAACTTTCTACAAAGTATTAGAAAACTTTAAAAAAAGCTGAATGAAATAGGTAAAGTGGTTCTGAAGTTATGGCGTGACTAAAGGAAACAGGAATCCATATATATATATATATTTAAACAACTTAATAATTAAATTATTGTTTCATGATCGTAAAAAATGTAACTAATTTTGAAAAAAAATCTATTCTTTTATGTCGAATATCGCTAACTATTAATGTACATGGGTTCCTATTTTATGTAACTGCCTTTGTTTTGAAAATGTAATTAATTTCAAGAAATGGCCAAGATCACCTTTAATGAGTGAAAGCTAAATAAATAATTTAAAAAATAAAAGTCTATGAGTTGTCTATCCTCAAAAAATATCAATTCGCATCAAGCTCGCCGCCATCACGTAGATCATTTTTGAAGCAAGCCACAAGCTTCCTCTGTAGATTGTCAAATCGCTTGGCTCAAACAAAAACTACGCGCAGTGTTGCCAACTTAACGAAAAACTACGTGTTTGACAGAAACTACTATTGATAGTGTCGGAATCCCTTTGTATCTCCATGGTTACTCCTCTATCTCAATTTTATTATTGCCTATGCCCGATTGCTTTATATTTCTGTTATACCTACTCTATTGTTTCTTATTGTTTTTACTTTTATTGTTTGGTGGTATGACTACACTGTATTTATTATTCCTTTTTATTTATAACGACTGTTATACATTATTATTTTTTGCTCTTTAATACTGCTTTATTTTTTTTTTGTTTCTATATTTTGTTACGTCAATTTTTTGTTGATCATAATTTATTTTTTTGCCTTTTTACATGTCTCATTTGGTTTTATTATGTTACTGACATAATCTTGACTTGTGACTAGGTTGCTGTACTGAACTCCATCGTACTGTATTGTCCGACTCCCCATCATGGGGGCGGATAGACTCGGTCCCTGCATCCAGTCAGGTGGCAGAATAATTCTGGTAGGGCCGTACCACTAACGCCCGTGCCTTCCCCGGCGTTATGAGCGAGCTTGAGGAAAGTTTGCGCGAGTCCGGTTCCCTTCCGTCCTGCCTCCGGTGATCATCCGAGGCTCACTTCATCCCCCAGGATATTTGTGAGTATCTCCCCCCCCCCCCTTCACAAACACTTCTTCAAGGGTACTCTTGGGAAACCGGCTAAGGGACGCGGGTGTTTGGGCACGCTGCGGCCAGGCCGCTCGCTCGCTCATTCTCGCCGGGACTGCCCCGTGATTGTGGGACAAACTGCCCTCGATACCTTTCTTTTTATATATTTTCTTTGGTTTTAATCATACATACTACACCTATTGATATTTTCTTTTCTTTATTATTTCACTTTAACTAGAACTGAACCTGGATGATGCTTAACCAACACGCGAACACATCTATGATGTTGATCTTTATCTTGTTAATTACTGCAAATGTAAGTATGCATACATTTTTCTTTTTTACTAACAATCATGCATGCAGGGACATTGGAGGGTCGAGATTCGTTTTAAAAATAAATGTAGCTTCCTTTTTACAAAAATTAGAGTCCTGACGTGTGCGGCTAAGGAGGTTAAACAATCAGTTTCCTCACACAGCCGTGGGAAAGTGGTGGGTCCCCTCCAATGAAACATTTAAATAATTACAAATAGAATAATATAGGTTATTAAAATAGTATAACCATAAATGAACTAATACCTAGATCGATATCTTCGGGCTTTTTGTATGGAACTGGCGTCAACACTATTTGACCATAAATAATGCTCATTTCGCGATTATGACGTCACAGACCATCGACAAGGATAGAAGAAAGTAAAAAAAAAAAAAAAAAGATACCACCTCACACAATATTAGTACCTACCCAAATCATTAGCCTAAAAATTATTTTAAAAATAAAATGAAAAACTCATAATTGCATGTAGTATTTTATTGCTTTATACATAATAACACAAAAATGGAAATACAATCATGTGCAAACTCATTTAGAAGGAACTGATTACAATATCTAAGTAATTTCACCTGGAAAGGGAAGGTTTTTTTCATAACTAATGAAAATATGAGTAATAATAATAAAAAAGGAAGTGTTTGGATAGATTTTTAGCCCACATGGGAGGTCTTGAGGAAAAAATTCTCTCAGGGCCTATTGTCATCTTTAGGGATGCGGTGTGGAGTCTTTTTAGGGAAAGGAAAGGGAGGAAGTTTTGAGAAGGAAAAATGTACAGAGGGGTAGTTAGGAATCTGGGGGTCAATATGTTCAAGAGTGATGGATGTATGAATCTATCCGTCTTGCTGCGGCTAAGGCGATGGTTGACCGAGTATGGCTGCAGAGGTCTGAAGACAATGTAATAACAGAGTGCAATTCACACACGGTACGCTGCTCAGCCCAGGGAACATGTTTGGTTCTGAAATAAACATATTCATCACATTAACCAAAGTTCGCAAGCAAAACATAGAATATTATCTCCTTTAATGAAATATAAATACAGATGTATACCTGTATAATCTTCCACTACTTTTTTGGCAGCAAAACGCACGGTACTCGGCCCAGGTAGAACACATTTGGTTCTGAAACAAAAAAAAATTCATTACATTACCCAGCCTCATCCTATGAACTATATCCTACCAGTGCAGAGCATAAAAGAGAAAATAAATGAAGAACAACGACCACGCGTCTCGGATATGCGCCTGTCATATTAAATATCTTAATAATAATGGAATTGCTGTGTTTGAAGAAATAATAAATGTATTGAATATCTTTATAATAAGACTCAGTGAATCAACATCTATCCCTATCAATAAAATAGGTTGATGCCATATAGAGTATAGAGAAGACATTATTTATACCTTTTAAACTGTAATTGTGGTCTTGGACGGCACCATTTGTGCTGGACACTCCAGGTAGAATATGGATTAAGTCTAAAAACGAAAATAGATACAATTTTTAGGTGAAGTTAGGGAAAAGATACAAAGTATATTAGGAACACTGAACAAACAAAAGATTCGCACCTGTATTTTGGTATCCTACGATCGTTTACGTTTTCTTTAGGTAAACCCCGATGTGTTCCGATTCCATGAAGATTAAGGGTCGGCAAAGCGTCTTTTTTTAACGTGCCATTGGAATTTTTGCAGTCATTAGTGAAATGGGAACCAAACATAACCACAACTTCCCAAAATCGGATAAGCAATAGTCAGATCTGCCGATTCTCAACGCCCATTCCCATAACGACTCTCATTATTTTCGCAGTTAGGTACTCTGTGTCGAACTGAAACACTATCCTCACAGCCTTCGACACTGAAACGATATTTAGGAAGCATTTTTTCAAAATATTTCGTTGTTTTGAATGTTCGGATTGTTTCGGCCAACGTGCTATTTGACATATAATACCATAGATATCCCACTTTACGATTTAGGTCCAAATTTGGACCGTTTTTATTTATCAGCGATTGATATCGTTTCAAAATTGGACCACATTTAACAAACCTACAAATATGAGATAAATGGTGAAATTTAGGTGGATTCATTAGCTTTACACCGCAGTAAGCAGTTTATATGTTTCCTTATTAATATTTTGAGGAATGATATTAATTAAATCGAATGGCCAAATCAAAAACTGAACCCCAATCGCTCCAGTGGTTATTATAATCTAACATATAAAGCTTTAATTTAGCACCTTAAGATGACATATGATTGTTTGTTGTAGGTATGTAGGACAGTAACGTTGTGGTGTCATGTCAGGAGATAAGGGGCTGACGTAAGGCGGCCAACCGTCCCGCATTCTGCGGGACCGTCCCGCATTGATAGCTGTAGTCCCGCATTGCAATATTTAAAAAAATTGTCCCGCAAATCGTCTAAAGCGTCCCGCATGTCCCGCATTCGTATATTTTTTGGTATTGTCTATGGTAGTCAAATAAAATTCCTCTATCTTTAGTCTATTTTAGCCATTTGGTTAAAATTTGTCCCTAGAAAAGGCCCGAAGATATCGATCTAGGGATTGGTTTATTTATGTTAACAAGCAAGAGTCAAAGAGCGCCAGTGTAGTAGTCAGGGGGGTATAACTCCGATTCAAAAATTCAACCGTATCGGTATTCATGTCTGTGTGACGTCACCTGTACGCTTCTCCTCGCTCGTCCAATGGAAAGCTTTGTTAGCAAGACCTTTGTTCATGTTATTGTTGACAGCTGGCGGTAAGATCCAGTAAAATCTAACCTAACAAAATTGACGCTCTCAACTCCGACTCAACGTAAATATTCGGTTTATTTTTTGTGAAATGCCTAAAACTCAGTGTTGTGTGAGAGGTTGTGTGGACGCATATTCACCCCGGCATAGGCTTCCATCCAGGGAAAACAAGGAGAATATGTTTCGGGAATGGTCGATGAGAATTGGCAGACTCGACTATATTGATTACCCGATTATGGGGACTCTTGCCCGTGTATGTGGATATGTGGATCTCATTTTGTATTCGAATGCAAAACAAGAAATGGACGGTTAAAACCAAATGCATTGCCCACGCTAAATCTTCCCGATTTTCCTCGTGAAAAGAAGATCGGTAAGTGTAACCCAAGTACAGGTGGGAAGCTGTCTTTGTGTATTGTTTTGTGTTCCTGATGTGTTGTATCTATACTAATGTATCTATTTTTATTTTTTAGACCGCATCCGTACACCACTTAGATGCAACACGAATTTTGAAGTTATATTTGTATATCAAGAGCATAATTACATCAAAGGTATAAATAACTTAATAATCGTTGGATGACTTGTATAGGTACGTTCAAAGAAGAAATTTATCTAAAACAACGTCTTCATGTGGCAATTTGCTACAGAAATATAACCTGCTTTTATTATATTCTTGTTTAAAATAAGTACATGTAATTCTGAGTTTTACATTTTTCTGTTCTAAGATGAAATTTTTTTAAATTCAGTATCGCGTAATCATATTTTAATTATATATTCTGTCTTGTATTTCCTGTTTCTAAATGTTTATAATAAAATTCTCTTCATGTAATTACGAGTTTTATTTTTAAAATAATATTTTAGGCTAATGATTTGGGTGGTATTGGGTAGGTACCGAAAGAGAATTATATTGTCTATGGTCGATCCATTTTTTTTTTGTTTCCTCTATCCTTGTCGATGGTATGTGTGACGTCGGTTGTACTCGCTGAAAAATAAAGGCGTAAAATAGCGTCGAAAAATTGTCTATACAAAAAGCACGAAGTTATCAATCTAATGATTGGTTTATTTATGGTAGTAGTGATTGAGGTGTTTTGTTTACGAACTAGTGCATGCCGTGACATGAAATATTTATAATGATAACCAATATTTATCATTCAAATTAAATCAAATAATTTGTTGACCTTGCCGCCGACCGCGAAAAAGCGATGTTGTAAGTTGTAAGTTCAGTGAAAACTTTCGAAAAGAATTACTTTTTTGGCAAAAGTGTTTACCTTTATTTCTGAATAAGGTTTTAATTCGCCGCATACAGATTTAATTTAAACCAGTTTTGTGTTCAGAATGTAAAATTCCAGTTGGATTCGTCTGATGACATATTTCAGAAAATATTCTCTAATTCGAAGTGCATTGGAGGGGACCCCACCCGACGAAGTGCATTTATAAAATTCTAGTTGCAGACTATGTGTGTGCAGCCAGAATTAAATAGACACCATTTTTGTTCTTAGTGTGGCTTTAATTCGTCGCATACAGATTTAATTTCAACCATTTTTGTGTTCAGAATGTAAAATTTCGTCTGCTGACATACCTATTTTGAAGGAAAATATTCCCTTATTCAAAGTGCAGTAATAAAATTCTAGTTGCAGACTATGTATGTGCAAGAATCAAAGAGAAATAATTTTGATGTTCTGAGTGTAGTTTTAATCATACTTTTGAATTAAGTCGCTGCATACAGATTTAATTTAAACCAGTTTTGTGTTCAAAATGTAAAATTCCTGTTTGATTGGTCCGCTGACATATTTCGAAGGAAATTATTATCTTATTTGAAGTGCAGTAATAAAATTCTAGTTGCAGACTATGTATGTGCTTCCGGAATCAATAATAAACCATTTTAATTTCTGAGTGTAGTATTCGTTCGCCGCATACAGATTTAATTTCAACCATTTTTGTGTTCGGAATGTAAAATTTCGTCTGCCGACATATTTCGAAGGAAAATATTGAATATAGAAGTGCAGTCATACAATTCTAGTTGCAGACTATGCATGTGCTGCCAGAATCAAAGAGAAACCATTTTAATTTTCGCCGTATGCAGATTTAATTAAAAACCAGTTTTTGTGTTCAGAATGTAAAATTTCTGCTGTGGATTCATTTGCTGACACATTTCGAAGGAAAACATTATCTTATTCGAACAGTTATGAAATTCTAGTTAAAGACTATGTATGTGTTGCCAGAATAAAAGAGAAACCATTTTCATGTTCTGAGTGTAGTTTTAATTCG
Source organism: Limnephilus lunatus (assembly GCA_917563855.2). Taxonomy (NCBI): domain Eukaryota; kingdom Metazoa; phylum Arthropoda; class Insecta; order Trichoptera; family Limnephilidae; genus Limnephilus; species Limnephilus lunatus. Next base: position 21,818,495 of record OU830595.1, on the reverse strand, counting down.
CCGCATGCAGATTTAATTTAAACCAGTTCTGGGTTTAGAATTTAACAACAAATTAAATAACAAGTTGCATATTCATCCTATTACACGGTTACCAATCACGATTTCCGAGATAACACTTAAATATATAAATAAATTTGTGGTAGAATTCATAAACATGATTTTTATTGGAAGAATACTCTTTTTTTCAATTATGTGGTTATAAAAATCTGCCTAAAGCGGTCGTAATAAAAAAATTTTAAAAAAAGTTTTCTACCGCCCCCCCCAAACGCCCTCCACCTCCCACGCTACGCTAATGTGTCCCGCATTGATATTTTATAAAGTTGGCCGCCTTAGGCTGACGTGTTCCACCACTATCTTGCACCACTGTTCTTGAGAGAACACAAGGAGGAAGAGTACTCCATGGACTGGACCAGGATGCGGCAGGAGCAATATACTCTCAGTACGCTTAGCTTTTCTAAATTTGTACTATTTTTATCAGTAAAGAGAGTACGAACACATTGTGCAATATAGTTGGGATTGATGAATACTTGGAGCAGGTGGATGAGTTTGTATATCGTGGGAAGTATGTGTATGAGAGATGGGAAGGCTGATAGAGATATTGAAATAATGGTAAATACAGGTAATTCTATTAATGGAGGACTGAATGCCGTTGGCGCTAACAAAAAACTATCTAAAGAAACGAAGTTAGCAGTCCACAACGGAATGCTGGTACCTACCCTGATGTATTGCAGTGAGGCATGGAACTGGCTGAGGAAAGTGGACTGAATGCTGTAGAAATGAGATCCCTGAGGATGTGTGGTAAAACCACGTATGGTCCTATATATTTTCTGCCTGTACAGAGTATAAATAAAATAATATATGTACATTTTTATGCAGCAAAGCGTTCATTGGTCAAATCGTTGCAAATAGTTTCATATCAATGATCGATGAACCGGTGGATGCAAGTTTTAGCCATAAGTTGCTGTAATGGATTGTCTAATTTGTAGTTGAAATTAGATTGTAGAAATATAAGTTTGTGCAGAGCACCTTTGAGGTAACTTTTTACAAAAACGGCGCTACACAAATCATCCAAAAATCGTTATTATTGATGATCAAGCAATGCAATGCAAGGCTGATCGTAATGAGTAAGGTTAAGAAAGGGACCCTTAGATGGTTTGGGCATGTAGAGCGAATGAACGAAGCATGGAATGTAAGTAGAATATACAACGCAGATGTGAGTGGTAGATGAAGTCAGGGACGCCAGAGGAAAACCTGACACGATGAAGTGAATCCGATACTTTCATTGGGCCACGTCAAGAGTCAGAATAGTATGTATAAGTCGATGTGTGAGTGTGAATGAGGCAAATAGTGTGTGCCAAGACCGAGTTTTTTGGCAGTCCGTCCTATCGGCCAACCCCTGCGGGGAAATGGCGTGATGGTTAGTTAGTTATTCTTGTATTTCCTGTTTTTAATAAAATACTAAAACGTTTCATTGAGTTTTTCATTTTTCTGTTGAAACCAGAGAAATGTCAAAGTCGATACTATCGTAGAAAAGCTAAATCTTATTTTAAATTGTACTCCCCTTTTTGAAGGGATTGAAATTTTAAGTAATTTTAGGTTATTTTTACGACAGTTGGTTTCTTCATAGGGCAACGGGTTTCAATCTGACGAAGCTCTGTCCGGAGAAAATGAGCCGTAAAGAAAAGTAAGCTCATTTTCTCAAGACAGTAATCCGTCAGATGGCTCTGTTGCCCTGGGGGAACATTTTGACATTTCATTTTATTTTTAAAATATTTTAGGCTAATGAATTGGGTAGGTACTAAAAGAGAATTATTTTGTTTATGGTCGAGTCTTTTTTTTGTTTCCTCCATCCTTGTCGATGGTTTGTGTGACGACATGATCTCGAATCGAATAAAAATTCGTTAAATATTGGCATGTTTATGGTCAAATAGCGTTGACACTTGGTCCATACAAAAAGCACGAAGTTATCAATCTAATGATTGGATTATTTTATCGTCGCGACGCGTCGGGCCGATAGCGCAACGTGAAACTCTATGCAAAAATGTAAATTGTCTATTAATTATTTCTGATGATTATCAGAGATTCAATGGTTTTCGCTTCGGTAAATATCGGTTGGGACTGGACACGCTTATTACGAATAATTTTTTAGAAAAAAACTGTAGATTCGCCTAAAAACTATAAAAGGAAACTTTTTGGCTTAGGGACAACGGAAAATAATGCATTTTAATTTTCAATTGCGTAAATTAAAATTCACTTCGCGAATCTACACGATGTCAAATCGCGGCTATTAGGTACGTCACTGTTATGTTGGTATCCCTGATACATTGCAAATAACTGAATACTACTGTGGCCAACTTCGTGGGATACGTAAAAACGGTTAAACTACGAAAGCTGCATGTCATCAAATTTTAAAAAAAAATCCCAGGTTTTGAATGGTTTGTTTGGCAAAGCAGGGTTTGTCTAGCGGGTTTGTGTAATTATGATTGATTGTCTGTGAAATAAAAACAAATGTTAGTTCTTTGCAATGTTTCAGTGATACCAACATAACAGCGACGTGCCTAATGGCCGCTGACAGTCACCGATCGGTTCGCGAAGTGAGTTTTAATTTTACGCAATTGAAAATAAAAATGCATTATTTTCCGCCGCCCCCAAGCCAAAAAGTTTCCTTTTATAGTAATTAAGGCGAATCTGAAGTTTTTTTCTAAAAATTATTCGTAATAAGCGTGTCCAGTCCGAACCGATAATTACCCTTTTGTTTTGTATTTGTTTACATTAATAACTATATTTTGTAAGATATCGTGAGCTTTCCAAAAAGTAATTAATATAAAAGGACATTATAACCTCAAATTCACTTTGATCGCAACGAACTCGAATGGGTAAACTCTGAAAACACCGCCAAATGCCGCTACACTTTAAATATGCATACATTTTGAAAAGTAAACATCGGTTTCAGTCGTGATAAACGGAAAAATTTGCATTTAAAATACGATTTTCATCCAAAGTTAAAAATTGACCTATTGACATTTGCGGAAGTTTCGTATCAAACTTAATACGCATGAATTACTTAATTTACCTAATCTAGGAACCTAATAACATATTTTGTATGCGTAAATAGTTGTTTTCTTGTAGTAATTGCTGAAATGAAGTGTGGTTTCCATAATCTGTGCTACATTTGTACTTTTATTTCAGATAACTTCAATGCCACTCGGAGGGAAATAATATGGTACTATTTTATAAATATGAAGTGAATAATGGACACGTATTGTCTGTTGTTGCAAAATGGAAATGCATTCACACGGGAATGAAACAACGTGGGAAGACAAGACGACAGAATTGTTTCCCGAGTAAATATAAAGTTTTGCAAAATAAACGCGTGTAAATGAAATTAGTGGTTGTTACACCGATATGTAGACAGATAATATAATATGAATGTCAAGTTTAACTGCAGATACGGGACCGGGGAAGACAACACAGAAGTGACGCAATCTATACTATGATGCCACCCGGAGGCAAATAATTCAACGGTGATGGTGTGTACCTATTTTAAAGATATGTAGGTATATTATAGTGTGTGAATAATTATTGGACACATAATATATTGAATTAATAAGACAAAATATGTAATTATTTTATTAACTGCTTCCAAAAGGTTGTGAACTTTGATAGATTAAAATGATACTGTTTTTCAAAGGTGGTGAACTTTGATAGAGTTTCGCTACAAGATTGCTAGGTGTTTTTAAATAATGTTTGTGTCAGAGATAATGACATAAAAGTCATGTAAAGCGTAAATGTACAAATCGCTTGTGTATTGTACTGTTGCAGATATGAGTAGACAATGCAGATGAAGCAAAGCAGGCAGGAATGGATTAAATTGAGACACAGTGACAGGAAATGTATATAAAAACCACAGCGATGACATTTGGTGTATTGAATTTTATAAAAGTGTCTGTTATGTATAACGCATAAATGAACTAATACCTAGATCGATATCTTCGGGCTTTTAGTACTGAACAGGTGTCAACACTATTTGACCATAAATATTGAAAAATAATATCAATTTCAAATTCTTGTCGTCACACACCATCGACAAAAATAGAGGAAAGTTAAAAAAAGGTACTACCATAGACAATATAAAAACCTTCCCAATTTATTAGCCTAAAAAATATATTTTAAAAATAAAACGTCTGAAATGTCAATAGTACTTTTTTATTTTTGTATCAATTTATACTACATTTATATTTTACATTCACACAAGAAATATAAATCACACAAACATATTTTAAAGGTGTTAAAATATATTCATCACAAACCATTTTTACGGTGCTCCAGATTTTATGTCCGGGTTGAATCTTTCCCAAATGAAAGACTAAACCCTTCCACACACTTTTCCACAAATGAATATCTAGTAAATTAACGCAATGTAAGTGCACTATATAAGAATAAAACAATACAAGAACAATACGTCAATCCACCAGAAACATAATGGGAAAATATTTCACCGACTCCAGATATTTTCATATCAGAGGGTTCGGCTCTGATGAAATCCTAATTGGTCCGATAAATCCTACTGATCCCTCAATATAAATATTTAAAAAATCTTTCGTAATCCTACATGTATTTAAAATGACCGACTTTTGCATTTTTATATACAAATTTTTTGACAAATCTAATACGCCTAAATTTTGAATGAGAGAGCTAGGTATAATGCCAGTAGCCGAAATAACAAATGGTAATATTTTTATAGTCTGAGAATGCCAAATTCTTTTAATTTCATTTCCTAAATCTGTATATTTTCTTATTTTTTCAGAAACAGTTTTCTGAATATTACAAGAATTTGGAATAGCGACATCAATGATATAAGTTATTTTCTTAATTTTGTCATGTAAAACTATATCGGGTCTATTATGACTAATTGTTCTGTCTGTCAGAATAGTTTTATCATAATAAATTTTATAAAATTCATTTTCTAAAAATGAATTTGGTTCATATTCATAATATGGTACATTACGACAGTCAATCAAGTTATGTTTAATTACCAAACTTTGGTGAATTATTTTTAAAACTTGATTGTGCCTAAATGTATACTCGGACGGCGCTAATACAGAACATCCCGATATAATATGTTCTATAGTTTCCGGAAAAGCCAAACATTTTCTACATAAATCATCAATTTGATTTGCATCTTTGATGATATGCTTCCTATAATTTTTAGTATTAATGACTCTATCTTGTATGGCAAGCATAAAGCCTTCTATTTCTGCGCTCAACTCTCCAATACTCAACCATTTGTTTGACGAAAATTTGTCAACATATGTTTGGTTGAGATAATTGAAGTGTTTTGCGTGAAGAATTTTATTTGACCAGGAATCTAATAATTCCTGGTTGGTATTTATAAGAATGCTGGCATTCTCGTCGTATAAATTTAATGGTGAAATATTTCTATCTGCCTTGCATATTATTTTGTGCATTTCTGAACTATCAGCTTTCCTATGGAAAAATTTTCTTAGCATTTCTACCTGATTATGTTTTAAAGATGTTATTTTGACTATACCTCTACCTCCTAAATTTCTGGGTAAATTAATACGTTCTATAGCTGAATTTGGATGATGACAATGAAATTTTTTTAATGTAGTTCTAATTAATCGTTCTAAGCTATCTAAATCTGTATTAGACCATTTAATTATGCCAAATGAGTAAGTTAATAGAGGTATTGCCCAAGTATTTATCGCCTTTACTAAATTTTTAGCAGATAGATTGCATTTCAAAATTTTTCTGATCCTAGTTTTAAATTTAATCCTAATATCATTTTTAATACTAGTATGATCTAATCTATTTGATTGCGGATATCCTAAATATTTATAAACCTCACCCCCTTTCATACTTTCAATTTTGAAATTTCTAAATATACCCTCGTCTCCATCTACAATTTTACCTTTCTCTATATGGATCGTTCTACATTTATCTAAACCAAAAGTCATTTTAATATCATCTGAAAATTTTTTAACTACTTTAATCATTTTCTCTAAATTTGGTTCAGAATTCGAATATAATTTTAAATCATCCATAAATAATAAATTAGAAATTATATTTCTCTCTCTAGTATTACCTTTAATTTTTATTCCAAACTTGCTTTTAATTAACATTTTAGATAGAGGATTTAATGCTAAGCAAAACCAAAGAGGACTCAATGAGTATATATTTTTAGGATTATTATTCTTGCTGATTTCCAAAAACAAGATGTTCATTGTGATGTCTTGTGATGTCTTGTGATGTCAATCTGTCTTGTGAAAATAAGACTTTGAAGAAAGGAGTTGCAATTATTGGATTACTAGCCGGTACCTGGCATGCGTTACTATGCCATTTATTTAAGAAATTGTTTCTCCCTGCGTGTCCTTCACCATTCGTCCCATTCCTGTCCCACGTCCCTTCCGCTTCAGGGAACACATTTGATTCTGAAATAAATATATTCATCACATTAACCAAAGTTCGCAAACAAAATATAGAATATTATTTCCTACGAAATATAAATACAGATGTACATACCTTCGAGGATCACTTTGACAGCAAAAGGCACTCTGCTGGCTTTAAGTAACACATTTGGTTCTGGTACTTTTAGGCTGGACACTGCTGGTAGAACACGATCTAAAATCGAAAATAGATTCAATTCTGAGGCGAACAATTATAATTTACACAGTACCTACATTAGGAACACTGAACAAAAAAGAGATTCTAACCTGTATTTTGGTGGCAACCACGTCCTATTAGGTTTTCACTGGGTAAAGTCCGATGTTTTCCGATTCCAGGAAGATTAAGGGACGGGGGAGCATATTTTTTCACCGAACCGTTGGAATGTTTGCATTTGTATTCGAAATGGGACCCACAAACATATCCACAACTTCCCAAAATCGGATGAACAATGAAGTCACTTCTGCCAATTCTCCATGCACATTCCCTATAATAACTTTCATTGTGCGTTAATTTATGTCGAATTGATGTCAGATCCTTGCAGCCTTCGACACTAGAACAGTATTTAGGTGGCATTTCAAAATATTTACGTTGGCGTTTGATTGTTCGGCAATAGGGGCCATTACACGTACACTTCCGACCGCGTGCCTCGACCCCCAGGCTAAAGCGGCAGGCGACCATCCCGCCGAATCGCCGTGTCCGCCTGCAGGCCGACCCCTTGCGCTAAAAAGTCACCCCACTTCCGCGGGCAGGCCAAACCTTCAGTTCAGACCATAGATTATAGAAGCTCCATACAAATGTGCACTCTCGAAGGTGGATGTCTATGGTGTTCGCCAAGCAGCCCGCCGAAACGCCGTGTCCGCCTGCCGGCCGAACAGGTACACTATTTTGGGTAAAAAAGTCGCCACAATTCCGCGGGCAGGCGAAATCGTTGAAAGGGTGACCTTGGGCGACCCTCGCGCGGAAGTGTACGTGTAAAGTGATTTTCAAGCGTTCGGAGCGAACTGTGGTGTGTCGCGGGACATGTCGTGCAGTTCAAAAGTTTTGCTGCGGTTTTGACCATATCGATGATACCTATCACATGCTTGTCAGCTGTCACCTATCATGTTTTGACAGTTTTAGAGGTGGCGACAAATTATTAATACGAATGAAATTGTAAAAAAATTACCATATTATTATTGACGCTACAAGCATATTATAATTATTTTGATAATGTTTAAAAGGGTGAAGTTAGTTATTTTCATAAGTTAATTATTTTTCATATTATTTTCATTAGAATGATACCACAATAAATTGTAAAATAATTACAATAAATTGTAAAAGAACTTAAGTGTACTTATTTTACAATGGATAGTAAATGTTTGGACGTACTTTGTGTGGCAGAGAGTATGAATGCAGCATAACGATAGGCTCGTCATCTGGTCTGGGAGACCGGATACGGAGAGGGCTTGTCAGGGTGTTGCAGCGCTACTGTCTCCCAGAATGGTGGAATGTATGTTGCAATATGACTGTGTAAGTCCGAGAATAATGTGGATCCGATTCAAAATTGGTTTGACTAGGGTGACTTAGACTGATGGCATTATTTAGCGTTGTTAACTGTGTTAGAGAGAGGTGCATAATTTGTTAGTATTAAGATAAATAAAACATTTTTGTTACCTTATAAAACATATTTTTATTTACATACTACATTGAAAAAACAGAAGAAATAAACTATAGCTGTGATAACTTATAAAATTAAAGGTTGTCTCGGTTATGCTAGGATTTAAAAGTTGATATTTTTTATACTAACTCCACACAGGAGGCCCTGAAGAAAATAATTTCTAAATGATGCTGGGTAGAAGGTCTTTTTGAGGATAGGAAGGACTGAACATGGGTCTTAAAGAGACCCAAGTTGTAGGAAGAGGAAGCACAGATGCTGGCAAATCGTTCCACCACCGAGCTGTTGAACTCAAGAACAAATCCTAAAAATTACCCGTTCTTGTGTGATAAATGTCATGACCGGTCAGTGGCTGAGTTGGCAATCCAACAAGCGTCCCACTCGGGCATCGCGTGTTTAATTCTTCGGCTGGCTAAGTCCTCCATCACGACCCAAGGAAAATTTTCGGCTGACTGTAGTGGTAGTAGGAGATTTTCAAACATTGTCAGGTTATTCGTAACTCGGGAATGTTTGACTTTAAAAAAAAAAAAGCATGTCAACCGTGTACATAAAATATAATCTATATTTTTTAAAAAGAAAGACAAACATTCCCGGGTTACAAATAACCCGACAATTTTGCTTGTGTCGTGATGCAGGACTTGCCAGCCAAGGAATCGTACAATGGGACTCCTGGACGCGATGCCAACTTAGCCACTGGGTCGGTCACGACATTAGTCACATGAGGACGGGTCATTTGTATTTCTCGTTCTTGAGTTCAACAGCTCGTCGGTGGAACGATTTACCAGCCTCTGTATTTCCTCCCTACTACAAACTTGGGTCTTTCAAGATTCAAAGCCAACTCAGTCACTGACCGGTCGCGGGAACATATGTTGGTGATGCACACAATTCAACTAGCACACTGTGATGATTGACACCTCTCATATAAAAATTATAATCTTTTACTATGACTGGAACAGCACTTTCAAATATGTGTGTATTAAAACCTCTAAAATCATGAAAAATTTACTTCTTTAATGGCCTATATGTCGTAATATAAAATACATAACGATCATCCAGTTGATTAGTCAGACAACTCCGAAAAATCAATATTTGAATTGAGTATGCAGTTATTTGTAATACTCAGTTTACCCATAAACACCATCAAATCAATTATAATGCAGAAAAACTTGTGAATTAAACAAACTGTTGATGTTTTTTGGGTCACTAGTAGGATATTTCAAAATTTCATACTAATATACCGGGCCGTTATGCCTCCCAGGGTTATTTTGTATCATTTTTAGTATATAAAACACAGACAAGTGTAAATAATATTTGATTTATAGTGAACATTTAAATGTTCCTTTCCTCATTATCCCAAAACTTAGTATTTTGAGATATCTGATTAATCAACTGGACGATCAGTATCTGTTCTAGATATTTTATTCACATTTGGATTAAAAAAATTATAATCAGTTTGTTTGAGTATTTTGGGCTCAAATACAAATTTAAAATTTGTTTGAAAAAGGCTGGGCAGCCGTTCCTCTTAAATGGGAAAATCGCTTTCCGGCTACAAAAACATTAACTTATTTGTCTTCATTTAATTGAAAATACTTTTGGCAATGAAAATCTAAAATCATATCTGAACTAACGTGGTTTATCCTTTAAGATGATAAGGTTTGTCCTAGATGGCTCTAGTTTAATTATTTTAGGAAAAAACACTTTTTGCAACTTATGCTTAAAATATCAAGATGAATTAATTGTTTGCACATATAGCACCTCAACACAGGCGTGACCTAGTGAGGTTATAAACTGAATTGTTAACAAAAAATAAATATGTATGATATGAATAAATAGTTTTGTCCATAAACAAAATCGATTCTTTCAAGAAAGGCATACAAATATAACATTGGAATGAATCGCCGATACATTATTGTATATAAGGGTTGTTATTACATTGTTAGTTGGTTGATACATTATTGTATATTGTACGGGACAAGAAATTCAAAGCAAATTAGACTGCCGACAAGAAAAAAATCAAGCACCCAGAAATCTCTGATGTACCAGGCCGTCCAACTGTATAACATCCCGAATGAAATTGAAATTACTGAGATAGAAAATATAAATAAGTTTAAAAAATAATTACAAAAGTATGTCTACCTCAATTATTAATGTCTTTATTTATGTGTAATATTTAAAGAATGTTTATTTAATTATGTTTGCCAACCAATGTAAATGTTTATATCTTTATAAAATATTAGCACACACAAAGATGTGAGCTAACTTAAGATTAATAAATAAATAATCTGTACAAGTATTTATTCCTTTCTTGAAAGAATTGAGTTTGTTTATGGACAAAATTATTTATTTATATTCATATTGTATATGTAAGCCATTAATTCCACTTAATATTTTAAAGTATAACTTGCAAAAAATGTTTTTCCTAAAAATAATGAAACTAGCGCCATCTGTTGTGAGAGTAGATTTCGAATTCTTGTTTCATTCACCCTTTGCAAGGGATCATGAATTCATCCATGTTATTGAGTTGTTTGGATTGATATTTTGCAAAATGTGGAAGGCATCATCTACCAGTAGACTCACTTTGAAGAGTTTTTGCATTATTATTTAAATGCAGGTTGGCTCGAGATTTGAGGAACCTGTTTTTTGACATTGCTTAACTTTAACATTGCTTATGTAAGGAATATTCAGGCACTTCTACCAATAGAGATGCACCTGTGCTAGTTTTATAATACCCATCATGATATGAAGGTAAAGAAATTTCTCTATTTCTTCAACTGAGGTGCATACGTTAACGACTCAACTTAGTCTGCTCTACCGTATTGTCAATTATATCATTGTCAAAAAAAAACATTTCAAATATCCAGCAGTAAAATTTTCAGACAGGTCAGAAAAGTTAAAATTGCAGGTTGTGTCTTGAGTATCAATGTAGCGCTGCCTCCAGTGAAGGTCTCGGTTCGTCATTGCTCTTGGCGGATGGATGAGGATGTTCATCAGTGGGGGTCTGCTGGCAACTCTTCGCCCCATACTGGTTCTGTACCAGCTCGTACAATCTGAAATTAAGTGTGGTCCTTGATAAATAACTTGTACACACATTATTCATTACACAGACTTTTGTAGATAATCTTTCAATAACTTGTTTATATTAATGGGACAATACACTTTTATTAGAAAGTTAATAATAATTAAGATAAAGAGCTGTTTAAAATGGGGCCCTCAGCATTGGTAAGCCACACAGTGAGGCCAACATTATTAAATTATAAAAATGTAAAATATTAATGCTTGAAGATACGACTTTGCACGCAGAGGACACTACATTTAAAACACTGGACATTGCATGATTTTATATTTGCTACCCCCTGTGCCAAAAGTAGCATTAACAAACTTCAGGCGGGCGAAAACCAGGAACCCGTTGGTGAAAATGGGAGTTGTTTTAAATCGATGTATCTAATTTTTTTTTCTGTAGTTTGTAACTGTACAAGTTTTGTCCAAAATTATAGCCTAATTCGTAATAGGGATCCAAAAACAGAAGTTTAAGTCAGTGTAGGGACATTTAGTGACCTTTTTGTGTATAAAAAATGTTTGTATTTTATTACTTCACAAAAAAATTGCTTTTCACTTTGGTACAAATTATTACAAAAAAACGAACAATTTGATCTCTAATGCCAAAGTGTAAGTTTCCTTGTGATAAAAATTATTCCACACAAATGACAAGGAGATAAGAAGATTTCCCCGTCTTGTATCACATATACATATATATTATATACATATTTATATGTTTTTACATATACATATAGTTGGAACCCTTACCAAGAAATTGGTGTACAATCTCTACATATAATAAATTAAAGTCCTCCGACTGTCTATCTGTCTGTCCGTGATAAACTCAAAAATGACTTAACGGATTTTCATGCGGTGTTCACCAATAGATAGAGTTATTCATGAGGAAGGTTTAGGTATATAATTTAAGTTTTTGTGTAAATTGGTTGAAATATATAAAGAAGAATGTCTGCTGGCAAGCGGGCGGTGTTGATTTGATTTGTATGCAAATTAACAGATGGCGGTGGTTATAAACGTTTGGTAACCATCCAGTAGATGGCGTTGTATTTCATTAGCAACAGCAACGTGTGGCCGAGTCAGCTAGTATTCATATAAAAATACTTGACACCATTACCTTTCCAGGTATTCAAGTAGAACCGGCATAAAAGGTAGAACTATCCTTTCCACCTAAAGTGTTTCAATATAGTAATTATAGTTATATATTAGTATATTCGTATTGTCGTATAAAATAATATGTGAAAATAATCATGTTTGCACATAATTTATTACACATTGTAGTTACAAAGCTTAAAAAAATCATATATATTATTGCATAGGTACATAAATTATATCCAATATTGTAAATTTGAATGTAGTTTCTCTTATAAGTGTACTATGTATTATAAGTTCACACTTCTAAATACATAACTTCATCTATATTGTAAATTATATTGTGATTCCTCCATCTTGTTATTAGGTTTTTATCACTTTTCAATACCACTAACTTACCTACTTATACTTATCTCATACTCTGTAAATCCAAATATATTATATGTTACCAGGTTAATTCGGTAAATCCGAATTCAATATATGCTACCAGGTTACTTTTTCTATGTACATTGTCACAAAAAAGTATGTATAGGTATATATATTTCTTCTTTATACAACTTAGTTTCAGAGAAAATAGATTTTTTTTGTTATGTAATTACATATACATTTCTGAAGGAATAATGTGAACTAAACCTGTCAATTTGTCTGTCCTGGAACGGAAAACTTTCCTAGTTGGACAGGCAAAACTACCTAATATGTATTTTGTACTTTATTTTGTATCTATCAGTAATAAATAAATAAACAAAGTATAGCATAGAAAGTATCTACAGAACAACAATTTATAATTTTGCATACCGTCATTGACAGCAAATCTTTCTTCAACATTCTTCAACAAATACGTCCACCCATTCCTCGTCGGCGGTGTCACGGTTTCGCAATTCAGAATTCTTTCTAATGTTCTTCATTTTCGTCTTTCAACTCCTTGGCAGAGATCAGCCGCAGAGTTAATCATATTCCACCTCCACCATGTAGGAGACATTTTCTGCAAACGATAATCAAATAAAATGTATGAATTACAGACAAATGTAAGTCTTGCTTCTCATCAAAACACATAGTAATGGATAATTATATTATCTGGAGAAATAGTCGAAAAATTATTTTTAATTTTTGAACTGTCAGTTTTGAAATTTTATTTGCTCTAATGACCAGTGTTGTTTCGAAATTACAAAATAATACTCTGGGACAATAAAAACATACGTTATCTTTTCGCTTTAATTTGCATATGACAGCTGCATAAATATACTAACCCCGACAGCTGACAGCGTTGACAGTTATCCTCGGAGAACTTGGAGGCCAAAGTAATGCAGTGTTGCCAACTCTCAAAAATAGGCACTGGAGCCTTCCTAAACTATTTTTTATCTAAAAAAAATTCAAAATGGATTTGAAATCAATTCCATAGCTTACCTGGATCCGGAGATATTTATGATGAGGGTAAGATCGCCTGTTTCAACCTGTTTAAAAAACGCGCCTCACAGTCTACACTTTAGCTTCCTAGAGCTAGAGCCGATGAGACCGAAGGGGGTGCGAAGCGTAATGAAATAGCGCTCCTGTAGAGGTATTGGCGCGTATTAAACACGGATACCGCCAAAATCGAGTTTTTCGGTCTTCCCCCAATTCCCGATTTACCCCAACTCACCCTATATAAAAAAAAAACAATACGATGTACCGATAAATTGTATAACAGTAGAAAAAAAGGAAACATAAAAAAATAAGGTAATTATAATTATACATACGGTGTGCCAGGTTTGGGCTAGAAGAAAAAAAAATCTGAAAAAGACACAAGTAATTTAAAAGAGACAAAAAAGAGTTAGCTGAAGAAAGGAAGATAAAACAGTATTTTAGATACAATACAATTTAAGCCCATTTTAAAAAATTATTTTGTTAATTTATATTTAATAAAGTTTTTAAACTTACAAAATGATGTTACTAAAATTTTTTCGATGCGGCACAACTTATAGGATTAATGTAACCAAATAAAACCTTAGTCAGCCTTTTGCCGTAAGCGAAAATGTTTACTAAAACACGGAAAGGCTATTGTTTTTTTTTTTACATGAGCTCCACACAGGGGGCCTGAGAAAAATAATTTCCCTCAGGGCATATGTCATCTTTGGGGATGCTGTATGGAGGTTTTTTAAGGAAAGGAAGGAGAGGAGAGTTCTGGGAAGGAAAAGGATTTAAGGGGTGGGTAGGAATCCGGGGTTCAGTCTGTGCTGGTCATCCGTCTCCAAGACCTAAACAAACTCACTCCATGAACCCGGGCACCCCTTCTAAATCACCAAACGTAGCGAACCGTACTTCATGTTTAAATATAAGAAAAAAACCCTTTTACATCATAATTACACCACTAGAACAATAACCAACCGACACTACAACGTACCTACACTACATACCACGTCAGCTCAAAGACATTTCATATACCTAGCTCCTAAAATATTTAACCTTCTCCCTGAAAAAATAAAAACCGAATCCCAACCCCACACCTTTAAAAAACTTTTATCACAATGGATCCTTACTTTTAGAAACCATTATATATAAAACTTGTTACTTGAATTGTAAGTTTTAATACTATTATTATCAAATTAATTTGTATAATTTAACAACATTTTTTTTTTAAATTAACATATAATTTTATAACTTTTACTTACATTGAATTTTATTATCGACCTAATTATTATTACTATTCTTTCGCAATTAAATTGTATAACTTAACAACAATTTTTTAAATTATCAAATAATTTTATAACTTTTACTTACATTGAATTTTTATTATCGACCTAATTATTATTATATTATTATATACTATTCTTACTATTCTTTCGCAATGAAATTGTATAATTTAACATCAATTATTTAATTTAACAAATAATTCTACAACTTTTACTCACATTGAATTTTATTACCGACCTTATTATTATATTATTTAATTTTATTATTATTACTATTAATTTTACTATTATTATTATTAAAAATATTTATTATTACATTTAAAAACCATGATATAAAATATTTGGAACTTGATCTAATTTGTATAACTTAAATTTTTACTTTACAACCATAACATGTATAATTTACTTTCTGAAAACTTCACCCGCCATAACACAGGGACATCCCTAGCATGGCGGTTGAAATAACACAAAAATAATATACAATGTACAATATTTTTATATTAAATAAATAAAAAAAAAACCACTTGGGGTGACCTATGGCAGAGGTGTTGGTTATCCAATGAAATTTCCCGGGGTTTTGACGATACTTTATAATTTTTCTTAGTAAATTAAAACTAAAACATTGGATACGCCAGGGTTCAAGGGAGTAATTCGCATTTTATTAAAAAACGTCGGATTTTCCATCATTTACGTCAATTTAAGGTCGGACTTTCGCAAAAAAAAAACAATACCTATACAAACTTCAACTTAAATTTTCACAATATACAAACTTCGAGTATACAGATCGACGCAGTTTTTTTTCGAGTAAAATGGCATCAAAAACTGAAAATCGACCAAATGTTGGTTACGTCAATTAGCCTTTCTTTTACACACTGGAAGAAATAGAAAAAAAATCTCAATGTAAATCCATTTTGTAATACAAAATACCGATGGTAAAGTACGAATGATGTGTACTATAAATGACTAAATATAATATATAGTTTTTCGGGAACAACTTGCTAAGAGAACCATTTACCAATTTTAAAAGAATTGCGCCTTAACTACTCAGAAGATTATAAAAATTACTTACATACGAACTGGGAAATTTTCGATAGTTTATTTGCAATGGTCCATTAAAAATGACTAATACTGTTATGAGAAAATACATATTTATTATTAGAACAATAACATTTCACAGCCACATTGAAATTTCTTGCGACTGGTTGTACTTCCGAATAAAAAAAAAATAGTATCTGCATTAATTTTACTAATTATTCTCGAAACGTGCAAAGCTATTTTAGAAGTTGATGATTAAACCTAGATGGTATTTTTTGCAAACCAATCCCGGTTTGAAAACATTTTTTTTAAAAGATGGAAAAAAAAATCCTTCACAAAACTCACTAGCTTGTTATATATAACTAGCAGGGATACCCGGCCTCGCTCAGGGAGTTATGTATAACTAGTTAAGTACCCGGCATCGCTCAGGGAGTTGATATGAGATTGAACTGAATTTCGAACCCACGATATGTCTGGCTTTATATACCCCTACCTATGAGTAGCCCCACGCCCCACCCATCCAAAAAGGCTTCCAATAGTCCACAATGTTCCAGAACATTCGAGAGTGATCTTGAATGATCTGGATGTTCCCGAACGTTTCAGACTATTCCCGAACATTCCACAATATCAGAATGTTCCGGGATGTTCTGGAATGTTGTGGAATACTCTCGAATATTCTGTAATATTCTAGAAATTTCTAGAGTGCGAAACTTCCAGCCCTTACATCTTCAAAAGCACGTCCTTCAGGTAAAAACGGGAACCTTCTTCGTGAATGGGGGTTAGGGGGCACCACACCGTATTACTCCTTTGATCGTACTGGGACTCGTTTCTGAGTTTTAGCGGCACGTACATTGTACATTATCTTGTATAATATATAGGTACTGATTATATGTAGGTATATTTTCCTTTTTTTTGTTTATTGGTAGGTTTATGTACAGTTTGACAATTAAGTGTAGAAAATAAATGATGGCGCTGCGATCGATTTCTTGGTTTTAAATGGCAACACCGTGATGGCTCATAAGACAATGAATGTATGTTTTAAAAAAACCCTTCAGCCAAAATGCATATTTTATAACTTGTTTGTATTTTCATAAATTTTGCACAAAAACATATAATTTAATAGAAGTAAAATAAAACAAAACAGGTTTTAAGTGGGCGTTTATTTTGTTATAAAAACGTAGGTACATAGGTATTTAAAAATCTGAGCATATTTATTCAACACCCGACATGTAATAATTATTGTCTTAGTCCTCATATGATTCATCTTCTTCCATATCTTCATCTTCATCTAAACGTTTTATCAGTTCATCTATATCATCATATAGAGTACTTCCTCGTGCATAATAATCTGCCTCGATTTTCATCACGTTTTTGCAACAATTTTTTTTAATCATCAACAATTATGCTATTTTCCGTTTTCCCGGTGTTTCAAATTTTCCATCTGCCTTTTCCCTTCCTTGACGATTTATCTTACTTTTCAGATTTACCTGTATGTGGAAAACATCATTAAAATGATTATTCTATAGAAGGTAGTTTTAAAAAAGCACACCTGTAAATATTCATTTAGAAAGAAAGAGAAAATTAAGAACAAGTTACATTTCTATGAGTTTAAAGAAGTTGCATATTATTATTATTTTTTTAATTGAGTTATTCCATTTTTCTTGTGGCCTAATTTAACTGTCAAATGGAAATGTCAAATTCTGATTTTTAAACATAACCTCAAATCAGATTGTAATGGTTATAATCGCACAAAAATTGGCATAAATCTTGTAATACTAATGAAATTTATTAAAAAAAAAACTATACCACGTACCATTCATTTCTGCAGTTCGTTTGTAAACTTCTTTCAAATTGGATAGGAGCTTCTTCGCACGATATTCAGCTAGGCAGCGTTGAAACACGCAGTTTACAACTTCTCTTCCACCACTACGTATTGGTTTGTTCATTTTAATTCAATTCAAACAATGCACAGGCAAACAATGAAAAAAAACACCAAACGAGCGATTTTCAGTGTGTTCTACATGATTAAAGTCAGTAAAGCCAAGAGCCATACAAAATGTCATTGACAAAACGAGTATTTCGGTGTTACCATAGTAATGAAAAAATTTAGTTCCAAATTAATTAATTTCTACACTTTCTTGCCAAACAATAATGTGACGCCATTTCCCAAAAGTTTAAAAAAAAACATATTTCAGGGATAAGCAAACCACGTTTTACCATGTTTTTGAGGATAAAAAAATATTTTTAGAAAGACTTCATTGAAAATTTAAATAGGAAAATACTTATTAAAAAAACACCATACATATACTATAACATACCATATATATACATAACTTTTATTTTTTGTTTTATCAAGCTTAATTTACAGAATTCTATTTTCAATTAAATATTAAGATTAAAATATAAATAACAATAATAATGAAAAATTACGGTACCTAGAGTAGGTACCTTATTAAAGTTACTTATATGGTTATATTCAAATCATTTTACTAATTTATTCATATCATTATTAAATAAAAAGACGTTGTGAACCCGTACACCCGTACTAAAGTTCAAGAACTACATTCCTGAATTCGGCATTTCACTCACGCGACCCATGCAAAAAAATCATATCCACTCAAAAGTAGATCATTTGGCGACCGCTAAAAAGACATGCCTTGTTCGATATGGTTTTTTGAGAAAACCGTGGAGGTTTAAACGACCCAAAAAAACCACGCATCTGGTAACAATGAATGGTAGATAAATTAATTCTTGAATAAAATCAGTCGGCATTAGTATATTTATGGTCGGCAAACAGCCATAAACAAACAAAAAAAGTGAAAGACATCTCGCGCGACACCCGCTCCAACCCTTATGGTAAGCCCACACCGCGGCCAACGTTCCAACTTCAAACGTTTGGACGATCGTGTGGAGGGGTGTTCGTGCGTTGGAAGTTCGAGTTGGAAGGTTGGAGTTCGAGTTGGCCTGGGATCGCCTTCGAGGCGATCCCGACGGCCAACTCACACGAACCAGCCTTCCGCAGTTGTCCACACATCCGTCTGCGAACGGCAGGCGATCAAGAAACGTGCCGCGTACTATTAAAATGACGATATTATTACGGAGAGTGGTATAACAATTGTTTGAAAACATGTCGTGTATATAAGTACATAATAATAAGTACGTAATAATTATAGGCAACCTGATAAGATACAACGTAGCTACAGCTGTTCCATGTCCGCCATTTTGGAGTTCGGAATTCGGGGTTGGAGGGTTGGACGCCGCCACCACACGATCGGCCAACCTTCCAACTCCGAACTAAGTTCGGAGTTGGAAGGTTGGCTTCGGTGTGGACCTAACATTACGTGTGTTGGCTCAACCGGGCCAAACGCTGATACGAACTGGCGGGTGACCCGAGCGTTTCGCCTGCGAGTCGGTCGCCTTTACACGCACGTTTCCGCCAACGATTCGGCGCGAACTGTAGTGAGACTCGCAGGCCAAACTCTACGTCTAATGGCCGCTAATGTGCTATTTGACATAATATAACCATAGATATCCCACTGCACACCACTCAGTTTTTCTTTGGACTTGGAAGTCCGTATGAAGATTTCTATTGGTGGATCAAAGCTAAAGATGGCAGAAATGATATTCTTTACGTCACGAGCCATAGACATTGATTTGGTCACAAAATAAGTCGGAGTTATACCCCCCTGGTATAACGTGAAGTGATTATTTGTCTTGTATTATGTTGTATGATTAGTGAGAGACATAATGTCAAGTTTTTGATGTGCGCTGTTGAATAAATAAAATATTACACGTGTCATTAATTACCTACCTGAGAAGGTGGTTTAAATTGTCATATTAACTGCAGAGGTGTGTTACCTGCTGGACTATGACTGTGTCAATGCTTGAATAAATGAGATTACCAACGATTTTATGTGTTGTTATTGAGTAAAAATGCAGAAATGGATGCGGCAGGTTTTTTATTATGTATAAAGTCAAAATTTGTACACGAAAGAGGTTTTTAAATGGATATTTCCTAAAGATTATGGATAGAGGTTCAATAATAACACGACACTTGTAAATTTAGAGCACTGCAAGACGATAGAGTGTTCGTAAATGTTTTTTTTCTTGAAGAAACATAGTCGAGATCGATTAGAGTTGTAATCACATGACACTTGTATATTTAGAGCATTTTGGCTGTGGCTAACGTAACTACATAAATACACAAATTATCAATAAGATTGTAATAGACACGTACCTATTTGGTGCATATTATTAAAGTAAACATACAATAAGCAACTATTTACGTCGGGAGAGGTAAAATTTGCATCAAAAAAATATTTTTATTAGTGAAAATTTCCTCAATAAAACGATCTCTGCGCTGCATTTGACGTATTCGAAAGTTTCGCCCAAATTACTTAAATAACTCAAACTAAGAACCTAATAATCTATTTTTAAATATATAAATAGTTGTTTCTTGTAGTAATTGTTGAAAGTGCCTAAAAGTTCGGAGGCTAGGTAAATATTTCAGTTGACGTATCTTTTAATTCACCGTACATTATATCACTTAGGTACCTTTTAAATAACAAAATTCGAATTAATCAACTTTAAAAAGTATGTCTTTAGGCAATGTGATACATCTAAACGTTCCCTGTTAACTAATCGGTAGGCCGATCGACTCCGATAGCTAAACGTGAAATTCAACGTTAGTAATCTGACTTTCCGACTTACGGACTACCAAAATCAACGAGAACTGTCAAAATACAAGGGCGTCCACAGGCGTCTATTAGCTTAACATTGCTTAACAGCAAATTTAAAATCTGTTAAGGTTAACATAAATTCCGGATTACGACTTGATAGAGACTACCAAAATTAGCGTAACTGTCAAAATACGTGTTTGTGACGTAATTTACGCGCTAACAGACGTTAATAAAAGATAGAGACTAGGCCCCCAGGTATACATCTGTATTTATATTTCATTAAAGGAGATAGTTTTGCTTGCGAACTTTGGTTAATGTGATGAATATGTTTATTTCAGAACCAAACGTGTTCCCTGGGCTAAGCAGCGTGCCGTGTGTGAATTGCGCTCTGTTATTACATTGTCTTCAGACCTCTGCAGCCATACTCGGTCAACCATCTCCTTAGCCGCAGTAAGACGGATAGATTCATACATCCATCACTCTTGAACTAATTGACCCCAGATTCCTAACTACCCCTCTGTACATTTTTTCTTCTCAAAACTTTCCCTAAAAAGACTCCACACTGCATCCCTAAAGATGACATAGGCTCTGAGAGATTTTTTTCTCAAGGCCTCCCATGTGGGCTAAAAATCTATCCAAACACTTCCATTTTTATTATTATTACTCATATTTTCATTAGTTATGATTAAAAAAAACCTTCCCTTTCCAGGTGAAATTACTGAGATATTGTAATCAGTTCCTTCTAAATGTGTTTGCACATGATTGTATTTCCGTTTTTTTTGTGTTATTCTGTACAAAGCAATAAAATACTACATGCAATTATGAGTTAATTATTTTTAAAATAATTTTAAGGCTAATGATTTCGGTAGGTACTGATATTGTCTAAGGCAGTATCTTTTTTTTTCTTCTTTCCTCTATCCTTGTCGATGGTCTGTGACGTCAGAGTCGCGAAATTATCATCGGTCAAATAGTGTTGACACCCGTTCCATACAAAAAGCCCGAAGATATATATATTGTTAGCAGTATATTTAAATATTGCCGCTCATCTGCCGCCAGAGGTACTGCTATCGCCTCTGGCGGCCAACAAGGAAACTACACCAGCGGGGGTCGGTAAAGAAGGGAACGACTAACACTTCCTGACTGCGGGACGGACAGCCAACGGCTGGATTTACAAATGGCGGAACACGGAATATAATCTTGCTGATTCTTGAATGTTGTTATTGTCAATTAACGTGGAGACAATATATTTCATCACAAATATTAACTTAGCGTTTTATTATTGCTAACATCAGAAGTGGGATTCGTAAAAGCAAGTGTTAATTGGCTTTTGTTTCGTTCACCTGACAAAAACTCGTGTTTTGTATACAAACGGCGTCCATCATGGCGTCTCTCGAGTTTGTTTATGTTTGATGCCGGTGATTTTAGTGACAATCTGTGTATCGGACTTCTGAAAATATGTGAAATGTTTGGACTTCTGTTGTGAATTTACGTAAAAATGCCGCGTAATTACAGTGATGACAGATGCATTGATGCCCGATATCGGAGGAATGCGTGGATCGTGTTTCCGCCGAAAGGACGCATTGAAAATTTTAATTTGGTGCTTGAAAACTCATTTGTGGTTCAATGGGTTTGTCAAAAAGACCTTTCCCTTTCGTGTTTATCATCGTGAGCCTAATTTGATGATCGAAGACATTTGTCAAAAATGTCAACAAAGGACTGTCAAATAAAGTCGCCAGCATTGTGCTGGGCGCGTAATCTGAGGAAATCTGACTTCAGGGCCAGAAGATAGCAGATGGATATGATCTTTTGATGGCAATTGGTGAAATATTCGGAACTTCAAAATGTTTCAAAATTACGATGCTGAAAGTTTACGCGGCGATGACAAAATCTGATCTTGGTAGCCGTCTAGCTGACAAAACAGGATCAATATGGTGATTTGCTTTTGAGTATGGACATCGCAGATGCCTTATTGCAATAACTAAAAGGAAATATGTTTGCGAAAATTAAAGCCCGTTTATGTATGGCGAAAAGAAGTTGTAATCATGTTGAATTACAATTATGCCGACTGTATGTGTCAAAACCTAGTACCTATTATGGTTCGAAGTTATTTGAAATGGTTTGGAGTTAATCGAAATGATTCATAGTGGTTTGAAATGATTCGGAGATAATCAAAATGATTCAAAGTGGTTTGAAAGGATTCGGAGATAATCAAAATGATTCAATGTTGAATGGTTCGAAGATATTCGAAATGGTGAACACCTAGAAATGTCAGGTGTGGCATCCTTTGGATTCGTCTTGATGACATTGGACATCGAGGTGTTTATCAAACACTGGCTGCCGTCCGGGACGAATACTGGTTTCCATGGAAGAGGAATGTTATCACAAAATATGTGAAAAACTATTTTAAATGTTGGTTGGAAAATGAGATACTGGGCGATGTGATATGTGAGCCCGGGGTTTTTAGAAAATGGAGATGTCTTTTGCTGTTGCGTTGAGCACGTAGATCAATTTACTATGATCTTTCGTGAAGAGCATGAACGGAATGCTGCGTGTTATTGCTCTCCAGGATGGCTTCATGAAAAAAACTGCCGATTAGAGGCAAAGGCAGAAACAAGCATGAAAGTTGTCATCATGACAATTTTGGCGATGGCGTACCTTTTTGGGGTGCCACGGGTGCTTTTGATGAATATCAAAAGCGGCAGATGAAACGGTTCATCTCGAACCGATTCATAAACTCACAGGTTGGTGAGAGGCAGGACCTTATGGTCATACGTGCTGAGACACGGGTGCTTTTGATGAATATCAAAAGCGGCAGATGGAACGGTTCATCTCGAACCGATTCATAAACTCACAGGTTGGTGAGTGGCAGGACCTTATGGTCTTACGTGCTGAAACACGGGTGCTTTTGATGAACATCAAAAGAGGCAGATGAAACGGTTCATCTCGAACCGATTCATAAACTCACAGGTTGGTGAGTGGCAGGACCTTATGGTCGTACGTGCTGAAACACGGGTGCTTTTGATGTATATCAAAAGCGGCAAATGAAACGGTTCATCTCGAACCGATTCATAAACTCACAGGTTGGTGAGTAGCAGGACCTTATGGTCGTACGTGCTGAGGCACGGGTTCTTTTGATGAATATCAAAAGCGGCAAATGAAACGGTTCATCTCGAACCGATTCATAAACTCACAGGTTGGTGAGTAGCAGGACGGGTTCTTTTGATGAATATCAAAAGCGGCAAATGAAACGGTTCATCTCGAACCGATTCATAAACTCACAGGTTGGTGAGTAGCAGGACCTTATGGTCTTACGTGCTGAGGCACGGGTTCTTTTGATGAATATCAAAGGCGGCAGATGAAACGGTTCATCTCGAACCGATTCATAAACTCACAGGTTGGTGAGTAGCAGGACCTTATGGTCTTACGTGCTGAGGCACGGGTTCTTTTGATAAATATCAAAGGCGGTAGATGAAACGGTTCAACTCGAACCGATTCATGCTTTTTGATGCAGATCAAAGGCGGCAGATGAAACAATTCAATGCAAAACGGTTATTTAAACCTTCGTATCGCGTTGGTGATACAGTTTTAATACGGATTTCTGGGGGAAATCCGGGGTACAGAAAGTTGAAAGGTCGGTTTCGGAGTTTGCCTTATAAGGTGGTAGAAGTCTTGCCGAACGATCGTTTTGACGTGTACAAAAGTTGAAAGGTCGGTTTCGGAGCTTGCCTTATAAGGTGGTAGAAGTCTTGCCGAACGATCGTTTTGACGTGGTGGGTACCAGACCCAATGGCAGCACTCACAGAGTGATGGTCGCATATGAAAATATGATGAATTGACCGGATGAACAAATTTCTGCAATGGTCAGGAAGGGCGAGCAGGGTAATCTGTTTGTCAGTACCATTGTGGGGTTGAAAAAATTTCAATCCCTCTAATATTTTTTTTTCTTTTCTTTTAGCTTCCTGCTTTGAGGTCAAAGCAGTGGTCAGTATGGCCGTGTTAGCAGTATATTTAAATATTGCCGCTCATCTGCCGCCAGAGGTACTGCTATCGCCTCTGGCGGCCAACAAGGAAACTACACCAGCGGGGGTCGGTAAAGAAGGGAACGACTAACACTTCCTGACTGCGGGACGGACAGCCAACGGCTGGATTTACAAATGGCGGAACACGGAATATAATCTTGCTGATTCTTGAATGTTGTTATTGTCAGTTAACGTGGAGACAATATATTTCATCACAAATATTAACTTAGCGTTTTATTATTGCTAACAATATATATATTTTTTATTTATTTATTTATATACATATTTATTAAATACATTACAAGTGATACTTTGTCTGTCCAACTGGGAAGGATACCCGTTTTAGGACAGCCAAATTGTATATTTAGTTCATAATATTTTTAACAAATTTTAATCGAAATAGCTATTAAGAACATTAAATTTTGTTTTCTGAACGAAGCGATGGTTTCTATATGCCTTTGAAAGAATCGCAAAGATGTGTTTTTTTCAAGGTCATTTTGAGGAACATTAATACTTGCATTCAGAGTGGATGAGTGGTTTCTTTAGTGATATCACAAGTAGGAGATTCTTTCCAAGTCATTATAGAGAACATTTACAATTGTATAATTAGGATTTACATATATGATATAAATTCCCAGTGTATTTATGACTTTAATAAAGTACTACAAATTTTATAATTTCTTAAGTAGTAGTATTTACACATTTATAAACCCAATATATGACAAGTGAAATTTTCAGGCTCGTTTTGGAGAACATTAATTTATTTGGTTGTTTATTTATTTGTTTTATGTTTTATTTTACGCCCAGAGGGCTTTTACATAAATAATAATAAAGGCAGTTCATCTTAAACATGAGAAAAAAAATAGAACAAATAAAGTTACGATGGAATAAAAGCATTTAAATGAAATAAAAAATGTGAGTAATAAAATTTTTATGTTCAGTGAGATATATACTATCAATAAGTTACTATAAGAAAGAATACACACATAATATAAAAATACATACAACAAAAATTTAAAGTAAGGTGATCATAGGTTTGTAAAATTGCGATAATAACCTTGTCTAATAACACCGTAGTATGTTTCGCTGGGTAGTAAATCGCCGCAGCGCGTTGTTTCGATGGTAGGTACCTACCTTCTGTACTCATACCTCTCTCTGCTAGTTACAGGAGTTCGGAACTGTGGATTTTAATATTATTTTTTAGATAAGAAGTTAAGTCCTTTTTTTCAAAGAATTTACTGAGACATTACATTTAATTACATCAATAATTGCATTCAGAATAGGTGAATGGCTTCTTTCGGGCGATCACAATAATTTTGAAATACTTTCCAGGTCTTTTTGGAGAACATTGACAATTGCATACTATAATTTACACATTTATTAACCAATATATGACATAATAATTCCCAATGTATTTATGACTATTTAATTTTGATAAAGTAATATAAGTAAGTAATAGAAATTTCACATTTATAAACCAGAGTATATGATATATAAATTTCCAATGTATTTATATAGAGAGTTTCAAAACTTATTTTTGAAATGGCTAGTCGTTATTTTACAAGAAACAAAGAACAGAGAACAAGGATCAAAAACAGAGCAATAGATAAAAAAAAAAAAAAAAAAAAAAAAAAAAACTTTTTAGTACATATTAGGTATGTGAGATTGTGTTAGCATATGTTCGCTCTTGGCTCTCCCCATGCCTAGAAGCCAATTGCTAACCCATTTTCGTAAAGTGCTTGCGCTTTTCAGTTTCCATGCATCAGGTATGATGTTGAACAATTTAGGCCCTAAGTAGGAGTATTGTCTTTGGGCATGTGATGTGTTTGTAGTAGGTGGAACTACTGGATTCCTCCCTGCATGGCGGGTGTTGTGGAGATGATCAATGGATGCATATTGGTGTCGGTGTTTTTGTGTATGTAAGATAATTTTTCTTATGTATAGTTGCCGTACATCGAGAACTCGTATCTCTTCAAATAATAGATCACTGGGATACCTGAAGGGTTTCTTAAGGATGACCCTTAGAAGTGATTTTTGTGCTTTTGCTAAGGGATCCATTATTGTTTTGGAACAGCCGCCCCATCCCAAGGATGCATACTCTAGCAGTGAGTTACACAAGGCATGGTACATTTGTTTAAGATCTTTTACGCGAAGAATATTTCTAACAGACATAAACAGATGAGTAAGTTTCCTGATCTTTGTGGAAGTTGAAATTACGTGTTCATCCCATCTCAGAGATTTATCAATGATGATTCCTAGATATTTAATACTATTGACACATTCTAAGTTTAAGCATTTACAAGTGGTTTGGTCATTACAGTGGTGTATAAGGATGTTGTGTATTTCTTTTGGTTTTCCTGATTGTGTTGCGCTGAAACGGATGAATTTGGTTTTGTCTAAGTTAAGAGTGAGGAGATTGTTGTCTAACCATTGTTTAACCTTGTTTAAACCTACTTCTGCTTTACTGTGAACAACATTCCAGCTTTTGCCTTCGAATAATAAAACTGTGTCATCGGCAAAGGTTATAATGTGGTCGGCAAAGGAACTGTTACATAGATCATTTATATATATATATTAAATAAAAGTGGTCCTAAAGTACTTCCTTGCGGTACACCGAATTTAATATTAGCTGAATCGCTTATAGTGTCGTTTATAAGCACTCTTTGGCTCCTGTTATCTAAATAGCTACACAGCAGATGAAGAGCTGACCTTGTATACCAATGCGCTGTAGTTTATTCAATAGGATTTTATGAGAGATAGTGTCGAATGCTTTGGCTAGATCCAGGAAGAGCGCAATGCATTTTGTACCTCTATCTATGTTATTAGAGATAATGTTTGTCAATTTAGCAATGGCATTTTCAGTACCTAAACCTGGACGGAAACCGTATTGACTATTGGAAAGGATTTTATTATTTTCTAAGTATAGGCTGATCCGATTCTTAACAATTTTCTCAATAATTTTAGATACTGAGTTGATCAGAGAAATAGGTCGGTAGTTGTTGATCTGTGATTTATCCCCATTTTTGTGATGTAGAATGACAATTGATTGTTTCAAGTGATTGGGGAATTTTCCAGAGTTAAAACTTAGATTACAAATGAACGTTATGGGTGATGCTATGGCGGATTTTATAATTTTTAACAGGTTTGAAGAGATCTTATCAGGACCACACGCATTGGATGACTTAAGTTCGTCAATTATTTTCACCACTTCGTGTGACGTAGTTTGAATGTTATCTATTTTATGCTCGAGATTACATCCAGTTTTCTTAGCGAGATCAGTTTCAGTAGTGTTATTTTTATCCAAATTTTTTTTAGCCAGAGTGGTTCCCACTGACGTGAAATGGTTATTTGCAAAATTTACCATCTTTTTTAGATCTGAAGTGATAGTGTTATCAATGTGCAGTGATTTAATTTCAGATGATTTATTGATTTTGGTTTTAGTGATATTGCGAAATGCTTCCCATAGCCTTTTTGGTGTATAGTTATTTTCGTATATAATGTTTTTAAAATAGTTTTCTTTAGTTGAAATGATTAGATTTTTACACAAGTTCCTATACTTTTTGTAGCGAGTTTGTAATATATTATTCTCTGGGCTCATTTTTGCCTTTTTGTGTAGTTGGTTCCTTCTATGAATTGATTTGACAAGGCCAGGGGTGATCCATGGTGTGAGTTTTAATTGCTTATTAGATATAAGTTTATTACTAGTGTGTTTAGATATATAATCATGTAATTTGGTGATGAATTCCGTCATTGCTGAGTCAGTATCCCTTTGGTCTAGAACGTTTTCCCATTTTTCTGAATTTAAGTCCTCAAGTAGGTTGAAGTAGTTTATTCGAGGTATGCATTTAATTTTGGCTTCGGTGGGAGTGTTATTTTTGAGGCAAAGAGCTGTGGTGTAGTGGTCAGAAATTGTGGTGTGGATAACAAATGAGTCGAAATGTTTAATTTTTTTAACGTTAATATGGTCTAGACAAGATTTACTTGTACCCTGTTCTCGAGTAGGGCTGTTAATTGTCTGCAAAAACCCATTTTCCGTAAGCAGACATAGATAATCGTCGGATTGACGGTGGTACTCAGGAATCGTATTAATATTTAAATCGCCTAAAATGATTTGCCGTTCTAATTGTTTAGAACTATTGATGATTGATTGTAGAGAATTCAAAAAAGTGTCAATATTTTGGAAAGAGGGAGATCTGTAGATTGCGAAGATACATAAGTTATTGTTCAATACAATTTTCATACAGTTTGCTTGTGGTAGTACAATTTCGTCGACTTGTGCTTGTATACCGTCTCTGATGTAAATTACAAGTCCACTGGATTTATTTAGGTTTATGTTTGTGTGATGTTCTGAATAATTGTGAATTAATTTTGAGGTGTAATCTTTATTTAACCAGCATTCTGATAAAATTATGACATCGAATGAGTAATTGAATTGGTCTAGAAAAATTTGGAAATCGTCTAGTTTAGATATGCTTCTTATGTTCTGATGTATAATTTTTAGACTGTAAGAGCCCCAATTATAGTTTTTTATTTCATTCAGATCATCAATAATATTCATGTTACCGAATATACCTGAATGGTTACCATTATCACAAATTAGATCAAACATAATTAAATGTAAGTTGTACGTGAAATAGCGAACAGTATTCCACTAATATATTAATCAATTTAATAACTATTCCCAGTGTAGTAGCATAGATAGGTGTGAATGTAAATAAATTGACAGTGATTTGATAGTATAATGCAAAATGTTTAAAGTCGCTGAAAAGTCCAAATACCAAATTATGATATATATATGGCAACAAAATAATAAGTTTAAATGAGCGAAGCGGGGTGTGCCCGTACCTCGTTTGTGATGTGAAATATTTAATTATCGCTAATCGATTTAAATATTGGTTAATAGTACGATAAAGATACATAGAATGAAGATTTGTAGAAAGATACATAGAATGAAGAATGATAGAAGATATATAGAATGAAAATTTGCTATCTCGCCGAGTTAGTGATTTATTGCATATACCTGGAGACGAGTGAAGCGGTACATACATCGATTGTTTGATTCTTTCAGTTGAATCACATAGCTGCGAGTTTGCGTTCATCCGATATGCAGATTGCATTAGACCCCGTATCTCGTCTAACATACACCTGACCCGCCATATCGATCTAGGTATTAGTTATCATAGATGCATACAGATTCCACAACGGCGTCGTTGTCAGATTCTCAGGGCTTCGAGAACATCTGGTGATGTGGCCAGTGAGTGGAGAAATAATGGTACCATTGTACATTGTACGTCCTCACACTTAACATCGACAAAGCACAATATATGACATGTTCCATAAGCAAACACAATACAACCAACAACTACCCTAAACCAATCATTCAGTCGCGTTCACTCAATTTAGACACTCCAGAAACCACACCTAATATTAATTGTACTTTTTGACCCTCAAATCATCAAAAGTAGTTACCTAAATATTTGGGAATAATCATAGACAACCAACTACGTTCGGAAGCTCATATCAATGACACAGTAAAAAAAACTCCGTAAACTCTGCCATATATTCTGCTCCCTTAGGTCCATCTTAGATGTACAGACTCTATGAAGCGTATACATTGCACTTTTCCAATCCATAGCAACATACGGTATAATGGGATGGGGTGGCTGTGCTGAATCCATTATTAGACCAATTATTATAGTTCAAAAACTAATTCTGAGAATTATATTTAAATGTCAACCTACCCATCCCTCAAAAACTCTTTGCCAAAATCAGGGTCTTAGATATTCGACAGCTATTTACTAAAACAAGCCTTTGTTATATACGAAAAAATAACCTACTACTGGCTCCACAACATCAAGCACACACCCGCTTTTCATAAAACCTGGGTTGCGTGGTCCCAAAAACTAATACCTCATTCGCTCAGCGACAATTCTGGTTCATCGCTCCTAAAATAAATAATGCTCTGAGTACTGACATAAAGTCATGTAATTCTAAATCACTTTATACAGCACGTGTACAACATTGGATTTTTGAAAGGGGACGAGCGTACTTCAAAGAACACATGAGTTCTTAACACTACATTTTAATTAATAATTTTTGCATTTCTTTTTTTCCTTAAAATATATATAATTATATTTTTTTTTTCTCGTAGCGTTTCACTTAACTAACTAACCATCACGACGTTTCCCCACATGGGTAGGCAGAGAGGACGGACCGCCAAACAACTCGATCTTGGCACACACTCCTTGCCTCGTTCACATTCATACATCGTGTCATACATGTCTCATAGGTGTTTCATTTAATTTTATTTATTCTTATCTATATATTTATTTTATTTATACATTTGTATAGAACACATGAGTTCTTAACACTTAATCTTAATTGTATTTCAAAATTTGAATTTAATTTTGTATATCTATTTTGAATTTTTATTCTTTAAAATATGATTTTTTTCTTTACTTTTATGTATTTCTTAATTTTGATTTAGTACGATTATTATCTGTTTCAATAAAATAGTATTTAAGTCCTATTTAAAATATTAAATGTATGACTACCACAACACGGGCATTAGCCTAGTGTGGTAGCAAAAAAAATCTGTAACCAATGAAATTTCATGAAATAAAAATATATAAATAAAATGTGAAAATAGTCGGTTCGCCACATTTTGAGTCGCTACACACTGTCCTTTAACTAATAATTAATGAACATTTAATTCGTAACAATACATATGGAGGTCAATAATCGAGGTAAAAAACTCTCGTATCTTTTACGTTGGACCACATTACACACAGTAAGGTTTTTCACCACTGTGAGTCAGCATGTGGCTAATCAGATTGCCCTTTTGATAACATGAATATTTGCACTCGGAACAAGAAAAAGGTTTTTCTAAATTCATCAAATTGCCCTTTTGAGAACGAGAATAGTTGCACTTGGAACAAGAAAAAGGTGTTCTCCCCGGTGAGTCAGCACGTGCGTCGTCAGACTGCCTTTTTGAGAACACGAATAGTAACATGAAAAAGGTTTCTCTCCACTGTGTGTCAGCATGTGCGTCGTCAGACTGATCTTGTGAGAAGATGAATAGTTGCACTTGGAACGAGAAAAAGGTTTTTCGCTACCGTGCATCAGCATGTGGATGGTCAGACTACCCTTTTGAGAACAAGTATAATTGCACTCGGACATGAAAATGATTTTCGTCCGCTTTGAGTAACTTTTTACATATTTGGTACAAGTTTAAAATTATCAACCGCGAAAATAATCAGAAGTTTTTAGATTGACACAATAGATGTGTTATCGACCCGAATACAAATTTCACAACGACTTCGTTGTGAGATTCTCAGGGTTTCGAGAACATCTGGTGATGTGGCCAGTACCGGATTATCCCTAAGGCAGAGTAGGCAACTGCCTAGGGGCCCCGCATCGGCTAGGGACCCCGCGTCCCAAGAAAAATAACTTGCGTCAATGGTTCGACTCACAATAAGTGAGCAACTCCGCACCAATTTTGGAAAAAGTCAGCTTTCAAGATGTTTTAAATATTTTATTTTTTATTGCGAACATTTATAGGCAATGAATCTTCCAATCAAAGGAAATATAATGAGCTTTGCAGATGACACTGTTATAATATTCTTTCTTTTTTTATTAGCAAAGTTTCTTAGTACATTTAATAGGTACATACATAATATCAAAAAAAATAAAAAATAAATATATATATATATATATATATATATTAGGGTGGTTCGATTTCTTGTTTTTTTGTTTTTCTTAGTAGCGGGGTGCGGAATGGATGCTCTATAGGAATACCTTTAAAAGTTATTATGACAGCATTAAGATATTTTGAGTGCAAGTACTGCCCCAAGTCAATTCAAATTTAAAAAAAGCAGCGAGAAACTAGAAAAAGAAGGGTTTAATCTTTGGTCAATAAAAGTAGTTAAAATATAAAAAAATAATTTTTTTATTTACTTTTTATATTATCTACTAATCAAGAAACAATAAAAGTACCATTGCTACACAAAAAAATCACAAACAATGTTAAAAAATAAAATCAAAAATCATAAAAGTTATTGTGTTTTATAGTCCTTCTTCGAATTGAATACTGGCATTATACGACAAGATTCTAGCTTGTTTCGTATCCATCCTTCACGTCTTTCAGGGCCGCAAACAGCAGAGCATGATGCCGTTACCACTTTGATGCATCTTTCCGTGGCTTGCGTGTGACAGGGCATCAATCGGAACTTACACAAAATGTTGGATTCGATAATTTCGTGGTCTGCAATGGCATCAATTATTGTCTCGCTAGATATCAGTTTTATAAGAGGTGGTTCTGATGGTTTTTCCCAGTAGATCAAGTCAATATAGTCTGCTGCGTTGAAATTAAAAGTAGGTAGCTTAAATACTCTTATTGGAGAGAACCCTGACGTACGTTCTCGGATACTTAGAATCCGTCTCAGAGCCAACTCTCTTATTTGTTTTCGTTCGTCGTTTAGCATACTAATAAGTATATTTTCGCTGTGGCCAAAATACCCGTTGCGTTGAATTACGGGATCTACCACCTTTTTCAAATGCTCTGGAAGGTAACGAGACAATTTAATAGTTTCGTGGAGGTGTCTCGCCCCGTAAACACACGAAGGTTGTGTTTTTATTTTAAACCACATTGGAGCATACACTCTTAGCACAAATTCAGTCAATATCACTTGATTTTCTGTCGGATTCTTGGTTGAAATGTATAGTCGGAGAATAGTATTGGCTGTTGTTAACCAACGCGAATGACAGATTTTACCCGGCTTTCTTTTCGCTAAGTTTTCGTCACATTGTCCTTTGGCGATTGCTTGGCACATTTCCAATAAATAGAGCTGGTCTGTGCTAAGGTCGTCACGGGATTTTGTAATGTCCGGTAAGTTGCATTCTACTGCTTGAAATTCTATCACAGGAAGATGTTCACAGTTCTGGAGTAACTTTCCTAGTTGGCCGCTAAAGCTTCTAGGACCTGTTGTCGTTCCATCAAGGTATTCGAAAAGGTGTCTCAAACTTAACTCGTTAGCATGTAACTGACAGACAAACCACTGAAGTGGACGATGGAGCTTTCCTTCAAGAAGTCGAATAATGCCAGCCTTAGCCCCAGTATTAACTGCTGTTCCGTCACATCCGATAGCCACGATGCACGCTAAATCAATGGATTTTGCCACAAAATATGCAAACAATTTGTGAGCTATTGTTTTAGCTTCACCGAACTTAACGCCTATGTGGCCAATGTATTGTGAGCCAGGTTCTTTTAAAAGACTGATATGTTCTCCTATCACAACTTTTCTGCGTCCATCTTCCATGATTAATGTTTTATCCTTTCGACCGTCAAACGATATGCAAATGCACAAATCAAAATGGGGCTGATTGATGGCAGTCAGCGTGGTCCTAGTTTTGGCACGAGCACGTCGAATCTTATTACGATCGATCACGTTTGTTAGATTATCTGTTGTCACTAATCCAATATCTTGCAATGTAGCGCAGACGATGGCAGCACCTGCCCGATCAGAAATACTGTATCGATCCAATGTTCTGGATACAACAGATAGTCCACTGTCTGTTGGTTTTATTACATAAGAAGAAGAAGTAGATGCAGCAAAGTATTGTTCGTCAGTTGGAAGATCAACGTTATTTAAACTTAAAACTGTACTGCGAGATGTGGACGGTTGATCTAAAGATGTTTGTTGTGTTTCTTGGTATAGTTTGCGCTTTAATTTTCTTAACATATTGCTCTCATTTTGCTTAGTAGTTTTTCTATCTAAAGAACCAATCATCATTTTTCTGTCGCCTCTTTGATCTATCAAAAAATGTCTTTCTTTAATAGGTACTTTTCGATCTTGCGCACAAAAACAATTTTCGAACGAAGTACATTTGCAAGCAGCTATATCAAATAACGTATTGCTGCGTCTTTTAAAATCATCCAGTTTTTTAAGGTAACTCTCACTATGCTTTCTACCTTTGTATGGTTTAAGAATCGCCCGATACTTTTCATGGTAGTCCTTTAATCGCGCCAAAATTGTGCGATGTTCCACGATCGGTAGAGACGCTCGTTTCCAAATATTTTCTATTTTAGTAGCAACAATTTCACTTGTATCTCTTACCAAATTCTGGAAACGTTGTTCTGTACTTTGCGAGACGTAAATAAAATATTTCATCATGTCTTCATGACTTGGTAACACACTAGATGGTAATTCCGCACCACAACCAAACAAAGGACAGTTTTTGTCACCGCTGCGTAAACTCATTGTTATTTTGTTTAACTTGAACTCAAAATAATAATTGTAAACTGTAATTACTCAAATGGACGTGCACGCGACGCTAATTCCAATTGTTTACTGATGATTGCAATAACGCTTGCAACACCCCGCGCCCCCGCGCCCCTGCGCACGGGGATGCGCTGTGAGCGAGCGAGGCGCGAAAGAGGACTCAGCAATTTGTCAAATTTTCGCGGTAAAATAAATATTGTCACTTTTTTTTAATATTATTATTTAAGGCACGGCAATTTTCATTAATTATGAAATGTAAAAGTAAAAAATTAAATTATTAATATTGACACAAAACTGTTTTATAAAGGGACAATTTTTACCAGATTTTAAATAATTCAACTGCTTTGGGGCAGTACTTCTTATCAAAATTTTAAAATGATATTTTGTATGCTTAATTCTATGTACCTAGAGCACCCATTCCGCACCCCGCGAAAACTGATTTCTAAAAAAAAATAAAATCCATACAGTGGCGATCCACCTTAATATATATGTTATGGTTAAGGTTTTCACGGGTGTAAGATGTAGAACAATTTTCTCGGTTTACCCGCGTAACGTAGTCCTTAAAAGGACTTTTTAACTCCTGACGTTTCGGACAGATCACACTGTCCATCTTCAGAGGCCTTATGTCTTGAGTTTTTGTCTCAAACTGATAGCTTTCGCATATCTGTTCGGTCCAGAAGCTAAGACTTAAGTGAGTGCAAGTCACTTCTTATGTCTAGAACGAAGTACCCGGGTTGAAGGTGATTGATGGTGGAGGGGGTTGGGGGCGGGGCCGGCAGTAGATACCTGATTGGTTAAGCTAATTGGAGATACTACTGGTAATTTTGGAAATGCCATTTTTGGGGGATTTTCATCGATTATGACTTTCCAGGTGTTGGGAATTCTGATTGAGTCATTTCTCGCATTCATATTATTTTTATGTTTATAGATTTCTATCGCTTCGCGGTAAATTCTTTTTGGTTCATTGTATATGCTAGCTATTGTTGTTGAATTATTAAAGTCTATTTTATGACCTTCATTAAGGACGTGTTGAACTATGGATGAAGTTAATCGTTTATTAGTGACATCTACTTTATGTTCTGCAATTCTACAAGATATTTTTCTATTGCATCGTCCAATATACACCTTTTCACATGCCCCACAAGGTATTTTATAAATACCATGTGACTCAAGTGGAATGTGGTCCTTCGGACTTCTTAATAGAGACGAGATTTTATTTTCTGATTTATAAATAGTTTTGATTTTATTGCTTTTGAGGATTCGACTGATTTTATCTGTCGAGCCTTTGATGTATGGGAGAATTGCTATAGAAAGGGGTTCTTCTTCCGTTTCAGGAATAGTTTTTTTGCTTTTATTTATAGATTTGTCTATTAAATATTTGGAGAAGCCGTTTGCTTGAAGAGCACTACTAAGTAGACCTAGTTCTTTGTGAATATGATCTTTGTCCGCTAGTCGTTTTGATCGTGTGACTAGGGTATTTATAACTGATGACAACTGAGATGGGTTATGATTTGAGTTGGCGTTTAAGTATCTATTTGTATGAGTCAGTTTACGATATACGGTATGGCCAAGGCTGCCGTTCTTTTTCTTTTTAACTAAAATATCGAGAAATGGGAGACAATCATTTTCTTCGATTTCCATTGTAAATTTAATATCTTCATGGATACTGTTCAAATGAATAAGGAAGTTATATATATATATATATATATAAGTAACAAAATAATCCCACGAAGGCGAAGCCTGTGTGTGGGTATTATATAATGTGGATAACAGTGGTAGTTAAAATAAAATTTAAAAAATATATAAGTATAGTGTCTATAGAGATCAATGAACATTATTGATTTTACTGGAGTTTATTTTTTTTTTAAATTTTAATATATACACATTTACACCTTTACAAAAATACACACGTACATACGCGTATATACATTTACATTTCCTTTTTTTATTCTAAATATTCAGAAAGACATGGAATACTTTAGTAATTTGGAAACTGTTAGTTTGAATTACAGAAAAAAATTACTCGGTTCCAAATTATATTTTACCCAGATTTTAACATTTTTTTTATATTCGTTCACATTTTGACACATGCTGGTGGAGCGGGGTAGGGAATTGAACAATTTTGGGGCAATATAATCAATGTGACTTTGGGCGAGCCTGGTTTGCAGCGAGGCACTGTGAACACGCACGTGTTGTCTCTGGCTAGAGCGATTTGTGTTTTTAGTGAAATTTTTAGGACGAGTAAATATATATTCGAGACATTGGATACAGTAGATCCGCATTAGTTCCATAATTTCGGTTTCTTGAAATAACTTGTATAAAAATAGCACAATAATGATAAGTAAAAAATCCAAAACCCGGCTTTATGCGAAAAACAATTGGATATTTTCCGATGTTTTATGTAAAATTAAAAAAGAGATAATTTATATAAACGCTGGAAAAATTCTCCAACAAACAAATATTACGAGAAAGAATATAAATGTTATAGAAATGTGTTAAATAAATTATTAGTTAAATTAAAAACTTCTTACTATAATGATAAATTCAAAAACTATTTTCAAGACTCAAAATTTTAGGAACTAAATGTAAAAATGACTGTGATGAAAATGCTTCTAAATATCTGATGAAAGGTCGAAAAAAAAAGGTTTATGTAACAGACGTGACGCCTTTACAAGAACTGTAAAATAGGTCCGGGTCTAAGTGCACGCTGATGAGGATGTATGATGAGTAAAATAATAAAAGCTGGCCTCCTGCACCCAGTGTCTGATGAGTAAGGGACACTGGATGTGCCTATTCTTCTGCCTGAGCCTGGCGCCTTGCGGTGTCCTGGAGTAGGGCCGGCTTGTCTGGAGGAGGTAGGCACCAGGACGGAAGACAGGCAGAAGTCGGCGGGAGGCAGCTGGTGTTGAAGAAAATACTTCTTAAGTAACAAGTAATAAAACAAGTTTTGAAGAGTCGAAGTGAACTGATTTATTTGAAAATTTGCATCGTATTTATACCAATCGGTAGGTGGCTCACGGAAAGTGGAGGGGGAAAACGGAACCCAGGCACTTTCCTTTATAAGGGGCAAGAAACTGCTTAGTATCTATTTTGCCGGTTTAATCCGTAAAAGTGCTCGCTTAAATTGTATTTTTTATAATAATTCTACAGAGTTAATTGTGTACATATGTGTTCGTTATTATACAGTAATCATGAAATAAACCAATTGTCTATTGCTAGATTTTTAGTTAGAGACGTTTAGCTCATTTTTGAGCTAAATCGCATAAATTATAAATTGATTTGCCGTTTGGCTGAATATCTGATTATTTACAGGTACAATGTTATTTTTGCGAGGTCCCCCGTAAGATGTGTTAATGAAACCTGTTTGTTTCACCATCTTACGGGGCACCTGGATTTTTAAAATCGGAAAAACGTATTTTTACCGAAATTTTTCTAAGTGTTTTTTGAGGGTCATTTATTGCCCTAGTTTGAGTAATTTAAGGGCTAGAGACTCAGGCTCTCTTTCCCTCGATGCCTTGTAGGACTGCGGAATGAAATTTCTTAGTTTCATTATCCTACAAGGATCGTAACTAAAAATAATTAACAATATGTCAAAAAAAAGGAAACATAAAAAATACAAGTGAAATGATAAGTTGAAAAATGTCCCTGGTGGCAACCTGAGCATGATAGCGTTTATTTGTTGCACCGGGGGCATTGTACATATAAAAACGAAAGTATTTTATTAATACAATATTACAATTAGAATAACTTTTAAATTCTAATTGGAAAACAAACATAAAATATTTTCAACGAAAAAGATCGCCGGCGGTACGGTACTAACGAGTTTAGTGGCCAAGCGGGATTTCTGGTTTTCGAGCGAAATCCCAAAAAATGACCACTGAACTGTAGAGGATACCGCCAAGGATGTTTTTCGTTGAAAGAACATACGAGGATATGTAACACGTCCGTTACACTCCCCCCGTGCAGCTTGGCTGCACTAGTCTTCACGACGTGTTTGAGTAGAAGAAGCTGCATCGGTGGGCGGGGCCGGCAGGATTACAGCGAGCTTCACGGCAGGTCGTACGTATACTCCGGTGCTCGTCTGGATTCGGGCGGTCCTTACTTGGCCGTCTGCAGCAGGGGTGGTGTCGAGGACTCGGCCGCGAGGCCAGCTGTTGCGGGGCATCGCAGGGTCCATGATGACCACCAGGTCGTCTTTCTTGATGGGATTGACGGTCTGGTGCCATTTTTGTCGGGTAGCCAAGGTGGGGAGGTATTCGCGGAGCCACCGCCTCCAGAACATATCAGCTAGCTGCTGACTGATGCGCCACTGGCGGCGGAGACATACCTCCTCCTCTTGTTTGCCGTATAATGACAACTGGGGCCGGTTGCCTGCTGCTCCCAATAGAAAGTGGTTGGGAGTGAGGGGCTCCTCGTCTCTCGGGTCTGCGGAGACGTGTGTAAGAGGACGGTTGTTGACGGTCCACTCAGCCTCGGCCAGTGCTGTTCGTAGGGTCTCTTCTCTTGGGGCCCTCTCCTTCAGGATGGCTCGCAGGGCGTGCTTGACTGAGCGCACCAGGCGTTCCCATGCTCCCCCCATATGAGGAGACATTGGTGGAATAAATTTCCACTCTATTCCCTTTGAAGTTAGATGATCCCTCATCCGGGTGTCATCTTTGAGCGAGTTCAGGGCGTCCTTCAGTTCATTGTCTGCTCCGTGGAAGTTGGTCCCATTGTCTGAGTAAATTGTCTTTGGTTGACCTCGGCGCGCCGTCATGCGTTGTAGGGCCATGATGGCTGAGTCGGCAGACAGGGAAGTAGCCAGCTCGAGGTGGATAGCACGTGTGGACAGACAGGTGAAGAGGGCTCCGTACCGCTTCTCCCGACGTCTGCCGATGGTGATGTCCATGGGCCCGAAATAGTCCAACCCGCAGTTTGTAAAGGGGGGAACATGGTGGGCGAGCCGTGATGGTGGCAAGGGTCCCATCAGTGGTGGAGCCGGCTTGCTTCTGCGCATCTTGCAGGTGGGGCAGTTGTGGGCGAGTCTGCGGATGTTTGTGCGCAGTCGCAGCACAAAGTAGCTGCCCCGTACCTCTGCCATTGTCCTCTCTGTACTCGGGTGGTCAGCCTTCTGGTGATGATGGTTTACTAGGAGCCGTGTGTAGGCGTGGTCTCCATCCAAGATTATGGGTATCCGCACATCTCGGGAGACTCTGCTGGTGGTCCGTATTCTTGAGTCCATCCTCAGCAGGCCATCGGGTCCTAGGAAGGGGTTCAGCGTTTTGAGCCGGCTGCCATTTGGTAAGGGAGCTCCTTGACGAAGAGCATTCAAATCGGTACCGAATGCGTCTTCTTGGGCTGCTTTCACCCATCGGATCTCTGCTTCACGGGTCTCCTCGAGCTGCAGGTATCCGTCCAGGGGCTTGTGGGGTCCCACACGGCATCGGTTTATGAAGCGGTGGACCCAGGCGGTGGCCCTGATGAGGCGGGGCCATGAGGAGAAGCGGTTGATCTCTGGTAGAGCGTCTGACATAGTTGAGGTGAGCCCGACATATTGGGCCTTCACTTCAAGGACGCTGTCATCCGGCCGGTGCAGTTTGGACCTTTCGCGCGGCCATTCTGCCTCGGCCAAGGTGAGGAAGGCTGGGCCGCTGAACCAATGTCCTGCAGGTGATAGATCGGGAGTCTCGATGTCTCGGGTGCCAATGTCGGCAGGGTTCAGCTTTGTGGGAACCCATCTCCAGTCTTCAATGCGGGAGAGCTCATCTATCTCGCCAAGCCGGTTAGCCACGAAGGTTGAGTAGGTACGTGGGTCTGTGCGAAGCCAGCACAACACCGTCGTAGAGTCTGTCCAGAACACTGTTCGCGCAATGTTGCTGCGACATTCTTTTTTCAGTGTTGCTGCTAGTCTGGCCGCCATTAAAGCTGATTGGAGCTCGAGGCGGGGTATGGAGAGTGGCTTCAGGGGGGCCACCTTACACTTGCTGGCCAAGAAGGTAGCTGTGACTTCACCATTGATGTCTTCTGTGTGATAGGCGACCGTGCAGCATGCCTGTTCGGAAGCGTCACAGAACAGATGGAGTGTGACGTTGCTTTGTTTACTTTTTAAACAACTTCTAGGTATGGCAACTCCACAGCTTTGGAGGAGTCCCAGCCAGTCCAGCCATCTCTCATTGTGATCGGGTTTGATGATCTCGTCCCATCCAGTGTTTGATCTCCAGACGTCTTGCAGCAGCATTTTTGATCTGACTGTGAGGCATGCAACGAACCCCACAGGATCAAAAATTTTCATAACAATGCTGAGCAGCTGACGTTTTGTAGGTCTGCTGATCAGTTCAGGTTCTGCGGCGTCTCTGAAGGCGTACAGAAAGCAGTCGGTCACTGGATCCCATAGCAGGCCGAGGATTCTTTCAGTCTCTGCTTCACCGCTGCTGATGCGTATGGCTGATCTGGCGCGGTCTTCAGGCGGGATGGTGGCCATGACCGCTGGATTATTAGAGGCCCAGTTGGTGAGATGGAAACCTCCTGATGATAGAACTGCGGCCACGTCTTTTACAAGGCCAGTGGCTTCACTGATGGAGTCCACCGCGTCCAGATAGTCATCCATATAAAATTTTGTTTGGATAGCGTCTGCAGCAGCCGGGAAGCTCTCAGCATTTTGTAGTGCCACTCGGTTTCGCACATATTGGGCGCTGCTAGGAGAACAGGTAGCGCCGAACATCATCGAGGTCATCATGTAGGTATGAGGCTCTTCTTGAAGTGTTGGTCGCCACAGGAACAGTTGTGACAGCTGGTCCTCTGCTTTGATTTTTACTTGTAAAAACATCTCTTTTATGTCGGCGGCGAGGGCTATTTTCCCTTCTCGAAACCGGAGAATGTTCCCAAGGAGTGACGTCAGTAGATCAGGTCCCGTCAGCAGTTGATCATTGAGGGAGGTCCCTCGGCAGCGGCTGGCGGCGTCAAATACGACACGGATCTTTCCTGGCTTGTTGGGGTTCACCACGGCGAAGTGGGGCAGATACCACTTGCGGGCGGAGTGCTTTGCCGCCTCTCGTGCTGTGAGCTCCCGTGCGTGGCCTTGCGTGATGAGCCGGTTGATTTTTTCTTTGTACGCCACTGCCAGGTCCTCTTCCTTCAATAATTTCCTTTCCAGGGACCACAATCTTTTGAGCGCACATTTTTTGTTGTCGGGCAGTGTGATATTTTCGTTTTTCCATAGCAGGCCAGTCTGCCATCTGCCGGACGTCATCTGACAGGTGGTGTCCTCCATCAGCTGGTTGGCACGTACCACATGTGCGGTCACCCGGGAGGCTGATGTGATCCCCAGGGAGTCGACTGCGAAGTTTGTTCGTATCAAGTCGCTCAGCAGGTCATCTTTGTGATTTTCAGCGTGCAGGGCCAGAGTGGTGACCGAGTCTTCACTGGTGGGAGTCCCTCCTCCATGGGTAATCCACCCCAGGGCAGTCCGTGACAATATTCGCGTAGAGTCACGGGCTTCATGCACTTCCCTCGAGACAATGAGGTGAGCATTGTCCTGCCCGATGAGAAGTGTGGGTGTGACGTACCCGCCAGGAACCCTTTGTTCTGGGAGGCTGAGGCCCTTCACGGTGCTCGCTTTGATGTGGTAGCTGGTGCCTATCCCGGCGCCGCGCAGTGTGACCTGCACGCGGCGTGATGCTTGATCTGAGGAGCACATGCCTTTTGCCCCGTGGAGCCGTAGTCCTTGGACGGGTCCGGTAGCGCCAATTTTTTCTGCTGTGGCGGCGTCAATCAGTGTGATCGTTGATCCCTCATCCAGCAGCGCGAATGCGGAGATCGGCTGCGTGGGGCCCGTCAGCACTACTGGCACCACTTTTAGCACGGCGCCGTCGGCCTGGCGTCACATGTGGTGGACATCAGCTGTTGTGGTGTTTTTTACGAACGATGGGTCGTGCAGTAACTTGTGGTGTGGAGCGCGACAGTCTCCAACACCGCACCAGTCCCGGGATTTGCATTGTTTGGGCCAGTGTTTGCCATCTAAACATATACGGCATAATCCAGAACTTTTAACTGTCTCAAAGCGAAGTTTTACGTCCTTCGCTGCGAACTCGCGACATTCACGGAGGCAGTGGCCCCTTTCACCACACTGTACGCACCCTTCACGATTGTTAAAGTCACAGTGGGGTGTCACATTATCACTTCGATTTGTGTTTCGCGTACTTTCGTTTTTTCGCGGACGGTCATACTTTCGCGCACTTTCGTTTTGTACTTTTCGCGAACTTTCGTTTTGTATTTTCCGCGAACTGTCATTTTGTGGTGACTTACGACTCGTTTCACTATTTCGCGGCCCGAATTGTTCCGAGGTAGCAAAGGTTTGCTCGCGACGTGGTCTAGACCTCGCGGGGTCGACCATTCCCGATTTGGAGATGGCGTTCGCGACGGTTTTCAGGAAGGCGGCAAACTGGCAGATGGTGGCAGGCACTTCGTAATGCCGCACTTCCATCAGCCACGCCAACCGCATCGTACATGGCATCTTCCCCGCGATGTCGCTGAGGAGCGCCGGGTTGGTGAGATATCCCTCATTGTTTAGGGAGCGGAGTGAAGCCACCAGGTTTTGCACAGTCCCCGAGAAGTCTGCTATGTCTTCTAGTGATGCCTCTGCCGTCATGTGTGGAAGCTTCTTGGCCTTGTCCAACATCAGGGCAGCCAGTGAATTCGTCCCTCCGTAGCGCTGCTCCAGCACGGCCAGTATCTCTGGCACTTGGGTAGGGTCCATCAGGAGGGGGCCCACAGCTTCGCGGGCCTTTCCCTTGAGGGCTCGCTGAAGTCGGATGAGGTTCTCGCTGCTGGTCATCCGGCAGGTTGAGGTTGACTGGGTGAACTGTGCCCTCCAGGTGGGCCACTCCAGCGGGTCACCAGAGAAGGTGGGCAGATCCTTGGCCATTGACTGCCTGGCGATGAGTGCTGCCATCCGGGGGTCATCCTCAATTGTGGGATGAGGGCTGTCCTGAGCCCTTGAAGCTCTTATGGCCTCCGTGAGCGCGCAGGTGAACTGAGCCATCGAGTTATCCGCTTGGTGGATCCAGGCGCTGGTGTGGCGGGCCGTCTCGTCCGCATTTGGTTGTGGAGGAAACATCGGCAGGCCGGAGCTCGGGCTGGAAGCGGGCAGATGCTGGTCATCAGGTTGTGCTGGCGCTCGGTACTCCTGTTCGCGCAGTGGTACCGGCGGCACATGTGTAGATGGCCCAGGATGTGTCCACTGCGAGTATGAGGCTGGATCCCCGTGATTGTAGTAAGGGGGTGGTGGCACAGGGGCTGCTGGCCCTGGCTGTGCTGATGATGCATAGGGTCCGACAGGTTTCTCCGGTACGGCTTCTCGTTGCCTCTGGTTGAGCAGAGGTACGGGCGGTACGGGGCCGGAAGGTCCAGGCTGCATCCATCCAAGGCTCCCATCATAGTGAGGGGGCTGCGGCGCGGGGCCTCCAGGCCCTGGCTGCGCCGGTGATGCGTACCTCTGGTTTACCAGAGGCACAGGTCCAGCGGGCATCTCTCGTACGGCTTCTTGTTGCAGAGGCAAGGGCGGTACGGGGCCGGAAGGTCCATGCTGCATCCATCCGGGGCCCCCATCAGAGTGAGGGGGCTGCGGCGCGG
This sequence comes from Limnephilus lunatus, assembly GCA_917563855.2. Taxonomy (NCBI): domain Eukaryota; kingdom Metazoa; phylum Arthropoda; class Insecta; order Trichoptera; family Limnephilidae; genus Limnephilus; species Limnephilus lunatus. The sequence goes on along the minus strand of OU830595.1, from coordinate 21,773,942 downwards.
GGCCTCCAGGCCCTGGCTGCGCCAGTGAGGGGTGCCTCTGGTCTACCAGAGACACAGGTCCAACGGGCATCTCTCGTACAGCTTCTCGTTGCCTTGTATTGTGCAGAGGCAAGGGCGGTACGGGGCCGGAAGGTCCAGGGTGCATCCATGATGCTTGTGGTTGCCAAGGTTCTCCTTGGTCCGGATGTCCATGGCTGGTTGGCTCCGAAGCAGTACTCGCTGCGATGAGTTGTGCCAGCCCTGCGGCACCGGGTTGTGCCAGCCCTGCAGCACTGGGTTGTGCCAGCCCTGCGGCGCCGGGTTGTGTGGGCCCTGTCGCATCTGGTGCAGGCCCTGCACGGGTTTGTGGTTGAAGGGCTGCCATCAGCCGTTCAATCTGCTTGTTTTGGTGGCGAAGCTGTCGTCGCAGTTGGCGCACCGTATCCTCGGTAGATGTAGAGGGCGGTGGCTCGTCATCGCTGTCTGCGGAGCCTGTCTCAGGAGTGGTGCTGGGCGAGGGCCGGGGCGTGGCATCAGATATGTCATCAGGCATGTCCAGGACTTCAGGGCCAGCGTCCGGGGCAGTAGGTAGCTCAGCAGCAGGGGGTGGAGGCGAGCCATCTTCTTGGGCCGTCTTCTTGGATCTCAGCGAGGGTGGAGACATCCTGGCGAGGACTGTAGATCCGGCTCGAAGGACCACTTGTAACAGACGTGACGCCTTTACAAGAACTGTAAAATAGGTCCGGGTCTAAGTGCACGCTGATGAGGATGTATGATGAGTAAAATAATAAAAGCTGGCCTCCTGCACCCAGTGTCTGATGAGTAAGGGACACTGGATGTGCCTATTCTTCTGCCTGAGCCTGGCGCCTTGCGGTGTCCTGGAGTAGGGCCGGCTTGTCTGGAGGAGGTAGGCACCAGGACGGAAGACAGGCAGAAGTCGGCGGGAGGCAGCTGGTGTTGAAGAAAATACTTCTTAAGTAACAAGTAATAAAACAAGTTTTGAAGAGTCGAAGTGAACTGATTTATTTGAAAATTTGCATCGTATTTATACCAATCGGTAGGTGGCTCACGGAAAGTGGAGGGGGAAAACGGAACCCAGGCACTTTCCTTTATAAGGGGCAAGAAACTGCTTAGTATCTATTTTGCCGGTTTAATCCGTAAAAGTGCTCGCTTAAATTGTATTTTTTATAATAATTCTACAGAGTTAATTGTGTACATATGTGTTCGTTATTATACAGTAATCATGAAATAAACCAATTGTCTATTGCTAGATTTTTAGTTAGAGACGTTTAGCTCATTTTTGAGCTAAATCGCATAAATTATAAATTGATTTGCCGTTTGGCTGAATATCTGATTATTTACAGGTACAATGTTATTTTTGCGAGGTCCCCCGTAAGATGTGTTAATGAAACCTGTTTGTTTCACCATCTTACGGGGCACCTGGATTTTTAAAATCGGAAAAACGTATTTTTACCGAAATTTTTCTAAGTGTTTTTTGAGGGTCATTTATTGCCCTAGTTTGAGTAATTTAAGGGCTAGAGACTCAGGCTCTCTTTCCCTCGATGCCTTGTAGGACTGCGGAATGAAATTTCTTAGTTTCATTATCCTACAAGGATCGTAACTAAAAATAATTAACAATATGTCAAAAAAAAGGAAACATAAAAAATACAAGTGAAATGATAAGTTGAAAAATGTCCCTGGTGGCAACCTGAGCATGATAGCGTTTATTTGTTGCACCGGGGGCATTGTACATATAAAAACGAAAGTATTTTATTAATACAATATTACAATTAGAATAACTTTTAAATTCTAATTGGAAAACAAACATAAAATATTTTCAACGAAAAAGATCGCCGGCGGTACGGTACTAACGAGTTTAGTGGCCAAGCGGGATTTCTGGTTTTCGAGCGAAATCCCAAAAAATGACCACTGAACTGTAGAGGATACCGCCAAGGATGTTTTTCGTTGAAAGAACATACGAGGATATGTAACACGTCCGTTACAGTTTAATTAATGATTTTGTTGATTATTTCTCTGAAAGTGTTGACAATATGTTACATAAGTGCAACCATAAGACAACTAAATTTGAACCAGAGACGATGCTTCAAAGCATGTACCTACCGAGGGCAACAGCGGCGGATATAGAAAGCATTGTTAGACAAATGAAGAGTTCTTCTCCAGGAATTGATAGTATCAGAATGAGCGATATCAAAAAACATATTTTAATCCTAGGTCCAATTATAAACCATTTTATAAACAGAATCTTATTTAAAGCAAAAATCCCCGATGACTTAAAATGCAGTATCATGAGGCCTGTATATAAGGGAGGTGACCACACTGTATTGGGTAACTACAGACCAATTAGTATCTTGCCATCTCTAGAAAAAAATCTTGAAAAATATATTCAAATAAAATTAATAAAATATTTAGAAGATTTTTCTATAATAGATACTAATCAATACGGTTTCCAAAAAAAAAAGAGTACAGAATTGCTGGTTCAAAAATTTGCCAACATGATAAATAATGAATTAAACTGTAAAAAACATACATTAGTCTTATTTATAGATTATTCTAAAGCTTTTGATACTATTGATCATGGTAAATTACTTAAAATACTAGAAATTATAGGAATACGAGAAAAACTACTAAAACTTTTTGAAAATTACTTAAACAACCGATGCATGAAATTAAAACTCCTAAACTCTTTAAGTAAAAAAAAAAGAAGTTTTTTGCCGGCGTTCCTCAAGGTTCTATATTAGGTCCAATTCTGTATATTATATATGTATCTTTATTAAATTAATTTTTAGACATGTAAAGTACTTTGTATACGCGGATGATACTGCTTTAGTGATTTCTAGCAGTGATTTGCAAACTTGTATAGATCTTTTACAAAAAGACTACATTGAACTCTTAAAGTGGTCTCATGACTCTGGCTTAATCATAAATGCCAAAAAAACTAAATTGTTACATATAAGATCCCCTAATGTTAAGGTATATATTACACCTGAAATAAAGACACATACATCAGATTGCTTACACAATGGTATTCCTGCAACGTGTACATGTGAAAATATGGAACTAGTTAAAGAATATGTTTATTTAGGTGTTATTATTGATTGCTTTTTCAAGTGGGATATACAAATAAACAAAGTTTGTGCACGACTAAGATCAATTGTAAGCAGATTGTATAAACTAAATTTTTTTGTTCCTATCTGCACACTTCGAATAATTTATTTATCTCTAGCTGAATCTGTTATAAGTATAAGGTATGGAATAACAGCTTTCCTGTAAAAAAAATATAGACCATGTACAATCAGTGCAAAATTAATTGGTTAAATTATTAGCTGAAAAAAATGTATATAAAGAAAGGCATAATATTCCATACTTTTATCAGAGTCTCAAAGTTCTTTCAGTGAGAGCAATTCTGTGGTACAAAATTATATTTCAGCACATAAATAATCCTTTATATATTAACAGGCTGGAACACAACCATAATACTCGTTTTAACTTTAATGAAGGGCTAATTGTACCTAAGCATACAAATAAATATGGACAAAGAACGTTAAATTACATGATTCCCAGTTGTTTAAATATGTTACCTGCTGAAATTAAAAACTGTGCCCAAAACAAACAATTGATGAATTTACTAAAGACTTGGCTTACGGAAAGAATTAATTTGTATTAGCTCACAATGACATATTATTCTAAAGACTTTAAAAATGTTATTTATGTTTTCAAAAATTTATTTTTATCTATATTTCTGTAAAAAATTAAATTTTATTTTATATAATTGTAATAATGTAACTATTAAATCACTATAATAAGATCTTTAACGTAACGAACCCGTTAGACAAACTGCTAAAAAGTAGTTTATCGGGACTTTTTGTCTTGTATTTGTAAATTGTATAAAAAAAAAACTGATTGATGGGATATGTCTTGGGCTTCTGGTACATTACCTTAATGATGGACTTCGGAGCAATTTCTAATGGTTTTACATGGTTATTGTATGTTCCACCTGAGGCGATTATTTCATAGGAAATGGACGAAAGCACCAATGCGTCATAAAAAAGTTTCATGGTTCTTGTATTGACGATATTGCTCATACGTTTGAATATGTAAATTAAGTATCTCAGTATATTTACAGTTTTTTCTATATGGTAAGTCCATTTGAGTTGGCTGTCTATAGTTACACCTAAGTACTTGATATATTTTCCTAATTTTACATCTTCGCAGTTTGAGCATATCACAAAGTTACAATTAACATTATGAAACTTCAAGTTAAGGTTATTTTTAGGGGATGAATTTTGGGAATTATAGAAGTGATTAAAAATAGTTGTATCATAATTTAGGCTGAGAAGTTTTCTATCTGGCCAATCTTTGCCTGATGCAATGCATTTATTGGCTTTACTGGTTGTATCTTCCCACGTTTTACCTTGTACTGTGATTGCAGTGTCGTCGGCAAAAGAGAGAATTTTACCTGGTATCACAATATTGCATAGGTCATTGGTGTAGATTAGAAAGAGTAGTGGTCCTAAGACAGTTCCTTGAAGAATACCATGTTTTACTAGATCATAAGTGCTTAAGCTTGATCCTATTTTTGTGCGTTGTTGGCGATTTAATATATAGCTTTTTAATAACATGAGACTTTTGTTTTTAATCCCAACGTTAAAGATTTTCTTTAATAGAATTCTATGGTTGAGTGTGTCGAAAGCTTTCTTTAGGTCCAAGAAAATGGTTAGAGTTTAAGTGTTAGAGTTTAGGTTAGAATATATTTTTTTGGTTAAACTTAATACATAGTCGTCGGTGAGGTTAGATCTAAAACCATATAGATTAGCTGAAAGGATTGCGTTAGATTCTAGAAAGTTCATAATTTGTCGTTTTAAACACTTTTCGAAGATCTTGGAAAATTGTGAAGTTAGGAATATTGGTATGTAGTTGTCGGTTTTACATTGAGATCCGGATATATGTATTGGAATAATGTGAGCGAGTTAAAAATAATTGGGGTAAATGCTGTGTCTGATGCAGCCTTCGAAAATGTGATGTAATGTGATTTGATGGTGGTATTGCTTATGGTATCTGGGCCATTTGCAAACCTATCTTCAAGGTTGTCAATTTGTCTTGAAATTTCAAGTTTTGTTATTTCTTTGAATGTAGAAAGCTCAGAAGAAGTGTCATTAGACTTAGAATCTTGTTCCACGAACAAGATTGGACAAGCACCTATAAGGAGGCTGAACCTGGCCTAGCTGTTCTTCAAAACTGGCTTTAAGCAAACTCACTTAGATTAAATGTAAATAAAACTAAATATCTAACTTTCTCCAAAAACAAAAGAGAACAACCAATGAACGAGCATACACTCCAATTACATGAATGTCAAAATAATTTTCCTCACTGTTCCTGCCCGCATATAACACAAACCAAAAGTATTAAATATCTTGGGATCGAAACTGACGACAAACTACACTGGGATTCACACATTAATCGGACCTCAAAAAAGCAAACGAAACTCATCTACTTCTTCAAAAATGACGAAACATTTTGTCGACCAGGGATTTTAAGAGAGTATACTATGCTTTGTGCCACTTTAAATTGGAATATGGAATAACAGGATGGGGCTCAGCAGCATCAAAACACATAAAACAACTGAAGGTAACTCAAAATTGCATCGTAAGGACCATACTAAAGGTCCCCATAAGGACGTCAACAACAGAAATTTTTAAATAATTTGACGTTCCAAGTATACAGAAAATCTATGCCAAAAACATTCTGGTACACCATCTCAAAAATGATTCACAGGCAAACACCTCACATACTCATAAAACCAGAGCCAAACAAACAGAGATACTAAATGTACCAAAGTGTAGCTCTACCTTTGGACAAAGAAGGTCTGACTTTTTAGTAGTAAAGGTATACAACAAACTCTCACTTAGCATCAAACAAAATAAAACAAAAAATAGTTACATTAAAGGCATTAAATCTTGGCTTAAGGAACTACCGGAAAAAGAAGTTACTATAGTCGAACAGATACCAAATGCATATTTAAAACATCGTCGTACAAGTTTCTGGAAAACCTAACCCAAAACATGAAGTCGAACCACAGAAGTTGCTGAAAACTTATCAAAACCTAGTCCCCCTCAGCATAGGATCTCCTAGTGAGAAAGATTATAAACATATCTATCTATTATACATATATATATATATATATATACATATATATAAACATATCTATCTATTATACATATATATATATACATATATCCTTATAATTTTTTTTTTAAATGTACTACAGTTAATAAATAAAAATAAAAAATGAAAATAATTGGTTTGCCACATTTTGAGTCGCTACACATTGTCCTGTATTGTAAATAAATATTTTATTCACAACAATTTAGAGGTCAATAATCGAGATAAAAAAAACTCTCCTACCTTTTAAGTTGGACCAAATTAAACACAGTGAGGTTTTTCTCCAATGTGAGTCATCATGTGGATAATCAGATTGCCCTTCTGATAACATGAATATTTGCACTCAGAACAAGAAAAAGGGTTTTCTCCGCTGTGAGTCAGCATGTGGCTCGTCAGATGGCCTTTTTGAGAACAAGAATAGTTGCACTTGGAACAAGAGAAAGGTTTTTCTCCACTGTGAGTCAGCATGTGGGTCGTCAGACTACCCTTTCGGGAACAAGAATAGTTGCACTTGGAACAAGAAAAAGGTTTTTCTCCACTGTGAGTTAGCATGTGCATCGTCAGATTTCCCTTTTGAAAACATGAATAGTTGCACTTGGAACAAGAAAAAGGTTTTTCTCCACGGTGAGTTAGCATGTGCCTTTTCAGACCGCACTTTAGAGAACATGAATAGTTGCACTCAGAACAAGAAAAAGGTTTTTCTCCCCTGTGAGTCAGCGTGTGTATCGTCAGACTGCCTTTTCGAGAACATGAATAGTTGCACTCTGAACAAGAGAAAGGTTTTTTCCCACTGTGGGTCAGCATGTGGCTCGTCAGATTTCCCTTTTGATAACAAGAATAGTTGCACTTGGAACAAGAAATAGGTTTTTCTCCCCTGTGAGTCAGCATGTGTGTCGTCAGACTGCCTTTCCGAGAACATGAATAGTTGCATTCGGAACAAGAAAAAGGTTTTTTTCCAGTGTGAGTCAGCATGTGCCTCTTCAGATGTCCTTTTTGATAACAAGAATAGTTGCACTCTGAACAAGAGAAAGGTTTTTCCCCACTGTGGGTCAGCATGTGGCTCGTCAGATTTCCCTTTTGATAACAAGAATAGTTGCACTTGGAACAAGAAATAGGTTTTTCTCCCCTGTGAGTCAGCATGTGTATCGTCAGACTGCCTTTTCGAGAACATGAATAGTTGCACTCGTAACAAGAAAAAGGTTTTTCTCCACTGTGAGTCAGTATATGGCTCGTCAGATGGCCTTTTTGAGAACAAGAATAGTTGCACTTGGAACAAGAGAAAGGTTTTTCTCCACTGTGAGTCAGCATGTGGGTCGTCAGATTGCCCTTGTGATAACATGAATAGTTGCACTCAGAACAAGAAAAAGGTTTTTCTCCACTGTGAGTCAGCATGTGGCTAGTCAGATTGCCCTTGTGAAAAAATGAATAGTTGCACTCGGAACAAGAAAAAGGTTTTTCTCCACTGTGAGTCAGCATGTGCCTCCTCAGATATCCTTTTTGAGAACAAGAATAGTTGCACTTGGAACAAGAAAAAGGTTTTTCTCCACCGTGAGTAAGCACGTGCCTCTTCAGATTGCCCTTTTGAGAACAAGAATAGTTGCACTTGGAACAAGAAAAAGGTTTTTCTCCCCTGTGAGTCAGCATGTGGCTCGTCAGATGGCCTTTTTGAGAACAAGAATAGTTGCACGTGGAACAAGAGAAAGGTTTTTCTCCACTGTGAGTCAGCATGTGGGTCGTCAGATTGCCCTTGTGATAACATGAATAGTTGCACTCAGAACAAGAAAAAGGTTTTTCTCCACTGTGAGTCAGCATATTTCTCCTTAGATCGTGTTTTCGGGAACATGAATAGTTGCACTCGGAACATGAAAAAGTTTTATATCCAATATTGGTGCGAAGGCGACTTTCAAAATCATGCGTATGAGAGCAGGAGTAGTTGAAATGAGGACAAGAGAATCGTTTATTCACATGATGAGTCTTCAGATCTGGCGACAAATTTTAAAAAGACTACTGTTAAAAAATGCTCATCAGGACTTTAAAAAAATGAATACCGCTAAATGTTAAATTTTACAATGAAACTCGGATGTACCTGCTGTCTGGTGCATTCTTTCAACGCGTTCTAAGCATTCTTTTTTAACATCCGACAGATCTGTGTCAATTTCCATATAAGGAAAAAGCCCTTCGTCTTCTTCTCGAGATCCAAGATCCGCCTTGATGGCAACTGTCTCCACATTAGTGCTGCCTACAAAAACAAAACAAATATTCGTACATTGAGCATTGAGTCAACAAAACTTAAAAAAAAAAAACTGCAAATTAGAGAGATTTAATATTATAATTATTTTCCAAATATTAACGAAAATTAGGATACAAAATTTTAAGGTCAATATTATGAATTATGACCCTAGATGTCCGCTTCAGGGGCCAATGCTTTTAGAAGGAAGTCAATGGAAAGGTTTTTCCTTCCATCAGTATTAATGCATTTTAGGTTATAATGTGTAACTTACATTTACATGCCTCAAATAAAAAGACATAAAATCTTGAGGAATCGAGAACTTATTGTGGGTGGTACAATTATGTTAATATTCCAAATTAAACAAGCAATTATTTAAATATATTCCATGCTACTAACTGTCTGTCTCAGTAGTTTCCGCATATTGCAAAACATCCTTTTTTACATCTTGGAGGTCAAAATCTATACCCGTACACAAAATTACACCTCCGCCTTCTTCCTGGGGTCCTGGTTCCATCTTGATGGAAACAGTCTCAGGATTTATTAGATCCATGGCCCTGTTGTGATAGCCTTTAGTAATTGTTTCAAGCCAAAACAAAAATTCCTGAAACAGAACATTTTTATAACGGAAATTTAAATCGCATGAGCTCTGAGCCTTTCGTTATGCTTGGAAAATTTTGCCAAAACATTGAATCGTATAGATGTCTCACATTTTGAAACAAGGGTAAAATAATTTTCGGGACTAAATTTTTAATTTGTTTGAAAATACAATTTAAGCTAGTGTTTGAAATTTGAAAACGGTTGAGAAGCGCCGTCAATGGTAGCAAAACTCAATATAATGTTAGCAACACCTATATCTAAAGGTAAACCGGTATTAGCCAATTTTAGATCCGCCATTACGCTTTTGAAAAAAATCGGAAGTACATGTTAATATAATGTGAGTATTTAATGAATACAATTTAAAAACTGTATGCTGCCCATTTTATTAAGGGAAGTGTTTGCAACAAACGGCTCCAACAATAATATTTGTGTTATTGAATGTAGGGCTTTAGAAGAAGTACACAGCACACAACTGATTTATTCAATAAGAGAGAAAAGCAACAATGGATATTATTCTGACTGACGTCTATGTTGTCAAAATTCTGGGATTAGAAGAAGAAAAAACGAGTAGATGCTATCGTATATGAACCGTAGACTGTTATTGTCTCACTCTAGTACCTACTGCTCAAGTCAAAGTAGAAATTTAATTTTTCTACCAAAATACAGATCCAATATTATGTAGACTTCTAATTGACGGATTAAATGTTCCCCGAACAAAACGTAAAATGAATTACCTTACATACGAGTATGTAGGTATACGGATTGGCGTTGGTGGGGTAAGCTAGGTCGCGTTAGACACAACGCAGATGTGGATGTGAGCCTGTCTTAGCTCAAATGAAAGAACATTATGTCGACCAGTTTGGTTGTCAGCCGCAACCAAATGAATAGCGTGATTAATATCAGTACTTACCAATAACTATCACATGCATGGGATGACAAATTTAACTGCTCGGATTAAACAGAGTAAGGGATATTATGCAGAATTAGAGATTGGAAACAGGATAAAACGACTGACGGTGAAGAAAGTAGGTGTTAACAAGCATTCAAGTCATAGACAATTGCTAAAATTTCGTCATCTGGCCTTTTAGGTTTATTTTAATTTTGATTCGAATTATGTCTTGTATAATATTATAATTAAATAACGTTGTGTACCAATATATCAAATACAATAGGGCTAGTAGAATTGCTAGTAGTGCCTATGCAAAAAAAGATACAAATTTCTAAGCCGTTATAGAGGCTACATACTTCAATAAAAAAATCGTTCCTAACGTGATATTTAGTGCAAGCGAATCTGTTTCTTTTGAATACAATTTTTGGAACTAAAAGTTTAAATTGCTTCAAAAAAATCCGAGCCTTTTTAGTAGGACGCCGGTTTCGCAAACACAGTTGAAAGTTCAATCATGACAAGCTGGTAAATAAGTAAAATTCTTACGTAGGTCTAACAATTTTATTTAGAAGCCACTTCTGGATCAGCCCCAACACCTATATACATAAAAAAAAATATCTTGATTCTGTGCAAGTTTAGGCCAGCCCTCCGATTGACAATCAACTGTATACAGACGTACAGACCTATTGCTATATCTAATGTACGGACTCCACGTAGAGACGCAAAGTCTGCTCAACAGGAACCTCAATAGAGCCTGCTCGATAGAGCTAGCAGCATTGATTCCGTTTGATCTCTACATACATCCATTCACAGATAAAGTTATCTCCATGACAATGCATCGTTTCTTCAATTCGTATTGATATAAGTCGGCTCACGTGGAGAAGGGACTACCGAAATCTTTTTTTACTCCTTCATAAATTTAATCCTTTTCCACAGCCCTTACCTTCCGCACTTCCGCCTCACAATGCTGCCGAACCAAGTGGAGATATGGCACTCCGTACAGACATGGGCACTTTTCAGTTCGTACGAGTGATACAGTTACCAGTTCACCAACAAACTACCTACTATTTCTTACGCTTATTATTTTTAATTGATAAACTAATGTTTAAGACAAGATTGTTTACGCATGGCACAAAGTGTAACAATTATTAGAGGTTTTAACGGGGGCTTTAGTTGTAAATATTACTATAAATGATTTAATCTGACTCCATTAGCACTACGTTAAAATACGCGGGATTTAAATAACAAAGATGTTAGTTATAAACTTGGTTCATTTATTGCACGGTAGTTTTACAAAGATCGAAAGATCACAATAATTTATAAGCGTCCTACTATGAGAAATTCAGAAATGCAAGTAATGTCAATGCTGCAGTGTTGCCAGCCGTGTCTTGTAAAAAGTCACCTAAAATATAAAAAAGTAACCTTTTTGTGTGAAAAGTAACCTTTCATATTTTTTTCCAGTGGTATGGTAAAAAGTTGATGGAATACATGAGGGGACATCCATAATTACGTCAGCACAAACGGGGGGGCGGGGGGTCCAGAAAAAATCTCATGTTACTTGAAAAAAATATACAACTTGGCCCAAATTTATCTCACCTAGGGGGAGGGGGGGGATCTAGATTGGAAGAAAAACTGCTCACGTAATTAATGGATGCCCCCTGAGGAGCTCAGTTTTAAAGTGGGACACAAGCCATTTGGATTATTTTTCAGTAGAGCGAGTTTTTTGTTTCGAATATACCGGTATGAAAAATCTAATATTTTTTCTACGTGCATAATCCTTGCGCGTAAAGAATCACAAGCCATAATACATAACATTCTATAATTTAATACTCTTAGCTGTTTTATTTTTAAGTTTAAAAATGCTTATGTTCGCTTTTGATACTAAAAAGAGCAATTGTCCGTTTATGAAACGCATGAACTTGTAATTGTCCGTTTTTGATATAAAGTCTTACAAGGATCCAGGGTCCACAATATGAAATAAAAGGCTGTTCAAGTTCATTTTTAAGAAGTTTATTTTTTTAATAACATAATAATAAATTGAAACAACCAAAATTACCCACTTAGTGATAAAAATAAGCCGTTTCCGGTACAAATACAAAATAAACGCCGTAAACTCAATATTTTAGAGCAGTTAAAAAAAAAATTCTAAAAATCCGAAAGCTAGACATGTGAAAAAAATTATATAAAAAAATTTCGCTCGCCCCTTTTAGAAATATTTAAACCAACTTCACATAGTAGAGACCAAATATAAATTGAATGAAATTTTAAATTTAACTGGGAAAAGAATCTCCTGAGTCATCCCTTAACGACATTTGATCAAGTCTAAAAACAACGCAGTAACTGGGGAAGCTTTCAAGAGAACCATTAATAATTTCTGAAATTTTACTCGGAAATCAACAAAGTACCTAACAGGTAATAAAAAAAAAGCAATATTCCTTTTCAGAAATAATAATTCGCCTGTAAGTGGCCTAAGCACAGTTTGGTAATGCCTCCAGCAATGAAAGCAGCAGTCACGTGATGTTTTTTTAATTAAATAATAATATAATTGAATATATAAAATAAATCCACATTAAAATAGAGTACCACAAAGAACCACCCCGCCGCACTCCGGAAAATTTGAACAAATTCGGTAGGTTATAAAATCACACAATAGTGTGAAAGAGAAAGATGTAAATTTTTGCAATATGTGTAGCTCTACGAATTCCGAAAAATCACCTAAAAGTAACCTTTTGAGTAGTGTAACCTAAAAGAAACCTTTCGGAGTTAAAAATCACCTAAAAGGTTACAAAAGTAACCTTCTGGCAACGCTGCGAATGCTGCGAGCTGCAAGGTCCGCGCCGCTTAGCGGCGATAATCCAAGTACACTACCCTAGCGGTGTGGCCAGCCGAAATAATACGGTTTCGAGTACCTGGCTACAGACCTCCTCCCCAGCCTTTTGGCGACAAAAACAAAATTTTACTATATGTACTGGGGTACTGGGCTAAACATCAACCAGTCAATACAAAAAAAAAGTCAATTCAAGATTAAAATACAAGAATAAAAAATTATTATATAGTCCTTATAATAACAAAAGCATTACCAAGGGAGCATTACCATTGCCAATTAGATATCTACTATTATACAAAATATAAATCTTATTCTAAAATATGCAATACATAAAATATTCTATAAGTGTATCACATTATGTGTAGAAATGGAAAGGTTCGAATAATCATTACGCTGTCCACATCACTTTTTGCACATAGTGTGGTATGATACGTTATGTTTATAGCTACATAAAGATTTAAAATATAGATTACCTATAAATCAAACAATTATCATATAAAAATTTAATAGAAAATGTGTCATATCCTCAATACAGATAGCATTAAGCTATTAAATATACAAAATTTATATCATAGTTAACAAACTATATAAAGATAAATGTAAAGAAAAATATAATTTTCTTTAATTTAACACGCTGCCGATCTTGACTCGTTATTGTGTATGTACTGTAGACTGTCACTGAGTGTGCACACTAGTGTGGTGTGGTGTGGCCATAAATGAACTAATACCATAAATAAACTAATACCACTAATACCTAGATCGATATCTTCGGGCTTTTAGTACTGAACAGGTGTCAACACTATTTAACCACCTTTTTTCGAATTTTGACAGTTGAAAAACACTTCTGCGTTTTTTTCGTTAAAATACGAAATATCTAATTTTTTGCATTTAGTCAGTTTTAATTATAGTTTTGGAAAAAATTCGGTTTAGTGGCGAAATTCCTAAAAAATCAAACTAATTATTTTTATACTAACTATGGGCCAGGGAATCCGAATCTGAAAGAATTAGGCGGCGGCAAGCAATATTAACTGAATTACACGACTTTTAAATTTTCAATACACACATACGAAAACAGCCATTTTAAAAGCATTTTGATACATGAAAACCATAGAAACCATAGAAAAACAACAATTTAAGTGTGGCCATTAAACAACAATATCATCGAACATACCTTATAAATCAAATAACCTAATCTAACCTAACCTAACCTAACCTAACCTAACCTAACATAACCTAACCTAACCTAACCCAACATGGTTTGTGCCCCTTTATACCGCCTGCTCGCGTCAATTTAAAAAAAAACATCCCAGTTTTCAAGTAGTTTAGCTGCTACGCTAGGTTTGTGTAACATGGTTTGTGCCCCTTTATACCGCCTGCTCGCGTCAATTTAAAAAAACATCCCAGTTTTCAAGTAGTTTAGCGGCTACGCAAGGTTTGTGTCACATGGTTTGTGCCCCTTTATACCGCCTGCTCGCGTCAATTTAAAAAAAACATCCCAGTTTTCAAGTAGTTTAGCGGCTACGCTAGGTTTGTGTAACATGGTTTGTGCCCCTTTATACCGCCTGCTCGCGTCAATTTAAAAAAACATCCCAGTTTTCAAGTAGTTTAGCGGCTACGCAAGGTTTGTGTCACATGGTTTGTGCCCCTTTATACCGCCTGCTCGCGTCAATTTAAAAAAACATCCCAGTTTTCAAGTAGTTTAGCGGCTACGCAAGGTTTGTGTCACATGGTTTGTGCCCCTTTATACCGCCTGCTCGCGTCAATTTAAAAAACATCCCAGTTTTTAAGTAGTTTAGCGGCTACGCAAGGTTTGTGTCACATGGTTTGTGCCCCTTTATACCGCCTGCTCGCGTCAATTTAAAAAAACATCCCAGTTTTCAAGTAGTTTAGCGGCTACGCTAGGTTTAGGTAGCATGGTTTGTGATACAAAAGTGAGTAAAATTTATAAAAAGTAAGTACTTAAATTATAAACATGTTATTTTACGTTATTGATATTACTGCTTAATGGCAACACTTAATTTTATGGTTTCTATGGTTTTCATGTGTCAAAATGCTTTTAAAATGGCTGTTTTCGTATGTGTGTATTGAAAATTTAAAAGTCGTATAATTCATTTAATATTGCTTGCCGCCGCCTAATTCTTTCAGATTCGGATTCCTCGGCCCAAAGTTAGTATAAAAATAACTAGTTTGATTTTCTATGAATCAGAATGCTTCCAAAATGGCCATTTTCCTACGTGTGTAAAAAAAATTTTTAAAGTCGTATAATTCAGTTAATATTGCTTGCCGCCGCCTAATTCTTTCAGATTCGTATTCCCCGGCCCATAGTTAGTATAAAAATAACTAGTTTGTATTTTTAGGAATTTCGCCACTAAACCGAACTTTAGCCATAGTTTTTTGTCCTCTTTGAGTTCATTTTTTGCTGTCTAACTCCAGTAAGTCTTTTTTTATTTGTAGTTTTATTTCCTTTTCCCCAATGGCCTTTGCCATGGGAAAGAAACCCCCTGATCCCGCCCCCCCTGACCCCTCAAATTTTGACATTGGTAGTGAGGTAGAGATAGTAGATCAAATTCCATCTTCTACTCCAAAAAAGAGGAAAGTTTGCGACCTTCCAAACACTGATGCTTCTCAGGTCTCAGTTCCTATAGCTTCTCCTTCGTTGTATCCGACTTCGGCAAAAGCTCCCTTTATTGTTTATGTACAAAACAACTCTCCTGGCCACTCTTTACATCCCCTTGAATTTGGTAAATTCATTGGAAAAACACCACTTGGCATTTCCCCAGGTGGTATCCGATCTGAGGGCAGATTTCGCATTTGCGTCGAGTTCACATCCGCATTTAATGCCAATAAATTTATTAATTCCATCGACTACCTCTCTGCGAAAAAATTTAAAGCGTACATCCCTTCCTTCAATATCTCTCGCTTGGGTCTCGTTAGAGGTATTCCTGTAGACCTGTCAGAAGAAGAGCTTATCTCGGAACTGATTATCCCATCATCTTCGGGAAAAGTTATTAAGACTAGGCGTCTTAATTTCAAAGATAAATCATCAGAGTCTTTAGTTTGGAAACCCTCCCAAACTGTAGTTCTGACATTTGAAGGACAGTCCCTCCCCTCTCACGTATATTTATTCCACAACTCTCTCCCGGTGGAAATTTATTCATTCCCGACAATCCAATGTTTTAATTGTTGTCGGTTTGGCCATTCGAAACAATCATGCCACTCTTCTCCTCGTTGCTTTAAATGCGCAGAAAATCACCTAGCAGACCAATGCCCTTCCCCTTTCAATTCCCCCTCTTGCGTCAATTGTTCAGGCTCGCACACAGCCATACATCCATCCTACCCTGAACTTTCTCGCCAAAAAAACATAAAAAGTTATATGGCCTCCAATAGCGTTTCTTACTTCCATGCCTCCAAATTAATAGCTCCTTCTAAAAAATCTTTTGCTGAAGTTGTCTCTCAACCCCAAATTAGTACCTCTTCAAATTTGTCTTACAGGAAGACTGTAATGACAAAATCCGCTTCTCGTCCGATTAAAACCCCTGGATATGATCAATTTGGCCACAACTCCCAGCTCTTGTTCCCAAATGGTAACAACAGCGCTCTTTTTCCTCAAAACTCTGTCTTTTCTAACAGCAATTCAACTAACAGCAGTTCTTTCAACCCTGATCTAAATGCAAATTCCATAAACAACAATTCTTCTAATGACAATTCTTCTTTAATTCAAACTCTTGTCATGTTACTCATCTCAATTATTAACAATAATAATTCTCTACCGTCCAACGCTGCCTCATTACTCGCCTCCTTGTATTCTCTTCTTCCCAATGGCTGCCCCAGCAGCAAAAATTCTGCAGTGGAATTGTAGAAGTGCCACCTCCAATAAGGATGACCTCATCCGCCTTCTACATTTACACTCCATATCGATTGCTGGCCTCTCTGAGACTTGGTTTAAGCCATCTCAACTTTTCAAGGTGAGTGGCTATCAATGTCTGCGAGACGACCGCATCGATGGGAAGGGTGGTGCAGCCCTTTTCATCAAAAACTCTCTCCCCTTCTCCCCTATTTCCATTAAACCCCCTAATTCACCCTTCCAATTAGTGGCATCCACTGTCTCTAATATAACATTTGTATCTCTCTATATTCCCCCTTCTACCCCGTTTGACCTTCCATTGTGGGTCCACATGCTTAGCAAACTATCTTCTCCCTTAGTCATTCTGGGTGACTTCAATGCACATTCCCCACTCTGGGGTTCTTCTTCCTCGGATCCCTCGGGTATCAAATTAATTGACCTTTTGGACTCCTTGAACATTTGTCTCCTAAATGACGGATCCTCAACAAGGTTTAGTCATCCTGGACAGAATCCTAGTGCGGTGGATATATCCCTCTGTTCCCCGAGTATCTATCCTCTAATTTCCTGGCGAATTACTTCAGACACCTGCGGCAGTGATAACTATCCCATTATTTTGAATTTGGCTCAACGGTTGAATACCAACCTCTTTAAAAGTAAGCCCAAATTTATCTCAAAAAAAGCCGATTGGTCCCATTTCAGAGACTCTATCCAGGGTCATACCCTCTCCCTGCCTCCCCCTACTCCTGATAACTGCACCTCCTCTTATAAATCTTGGACTGATTCCATTCTAAAATCGGCTGACAAGTCTATCCCCAAATCATCTCCAGTAGGCTCGCCCTCCCCCTTGGTGGGATGAGGAATGCCTTAGAGTCCTGAAGGAGAGGAAAGCGGCCAATAAGACGTACTGCCAACAGATGACTATGGATAATTACATCTCAGCCAAGAATGCCCAAGCTGTTGCTAAACGCACTTTCCGTTTCAAAAAAAAAAACAGCTGGCGTAATTTCTGTTCCAATATATCCCCTGCTACTCCAGCGGGGGAGGTTTGGTCCATGATTCGCAGGTTTAGATCTTCCTTTTCCCTGCCAAAGCCATCTCATAATTCTGCTATTTGGATAGATGACTTTATTAATAAAATAGCTCCCCCATATGTCCCTAATTTTGATGAACTTCCTTCTTTAACTCATACTCTAAAATCTTCTTCATGGTTAGATGCTCCATTTTCCATTGATGAGTTAAAAAGAGCCATGGAAAACCTCAATGACTCAGCTCCGGGCAAGGATGAAATCCTGAATTCATTCATCCGCCATACTGATGACAATTCTCTTACCTACTTTCTCTCTCTCATCAATACCTTTCTTGATTCTGGTATTATTCCTCCAGACTGGAAAATTCAAAATATCATTCCCATTTGCAAAAGTGACAAAGATCCAAGTATAGGTTCGAGCTACAGACCTATTGCTCTCTCTTCTACTTTTTGTAAAGTATCTGAAAGAATGATTAAGAATAGATTGGACTGGTTTGTAGAAAAAAATCAAATTCTTTCCTCTTCCCAGTTTGGATTTAGAAAGGGTAAAAGTACCCTCGACAACCTTTCCTCTCTTGTTACAGATATCAAATTAGCATTATCCAAAAACGAATATTGTATTGCAGTGTTTTTAGACATCTGTGGAGCATACGACAATGTTTCTATCCCCATCCTGAAAGAAAAGTTACTGGCAATAGGTATTCCACCTAAACTGGTCCAATTCATTGTCAATTTGCTCTCCCAGAGAACTATTTTTGTAGATGGGTCCGAATCCCCTCCCCACATAAGACACATATTCAAAGGTCTCCCGCAAGGGTCAGTCTTAAGCCCGATCCTGTACAATATTTTCACATATGATCTAGAAAAATCTATTCAATTCTTTTGCAACATACTCCAATATGCTGATGACTTGACTTTCTACAAAATATCCCGCAATATTTTTATTGCAGCATCAGCAATCAACAATGCTCTTAGAAAACTCTTGGCGTGGTTAAATAGTAATGGCCTTGAACTTTCCCCTTCCAAAAGCAAAGTTGTCATCTTTACTCGTCGTCGAAAGCTCCCAGATATTCAGGTGATATTTGGCGATGAAATCATCCCTATCTCTAAGGAAGTTAAGTTCCTGGGAATGTTTTTAGACTCAAAGCTTACTTGGAATTCTCACATTAATCATGTCATCATGAAATGCGAAAGCAACATCAATCCCCTTAGATTTCTGTCCGGAGTGTGGTGGGGATCACACCCCTCATCTTTAAAACTTCTGTACAATGCTCTCATCCGAAGCCATCTCGAATACGGATCTTGTCTGTTTGATCCAATGTCTACTTCAAATTCGCTTAAATTAGATAAAATTCAATCAAAATCTCTTCGCCTTATATTAGGAGCCATGAAATCTTCCCCAATCAACGCAATGCAAGTTGAATGCTGTGAACCTCCCTTAAATATTAGAAGGCGATGCCTAGCAGAAAAATATATTTTCAAAACATGCTCAATTACTTCTCATCCCTTGATTCCCAAACTTCAATTGTTGAAGTACGAGGTTAATGTGAATCCTTTTTGGAAAAAACATACCCCTCCACTTCTCTGCTTCAACTCTTTCCTGGATGTATCCTCAAACTCCTATCGCAATGAATCTCTCCCCTTATACTCATATCCCTATGTAAGTCTTACTTTCTATCCGAAGGTGCACCAATTTATAGGAATATGTAAAAAATATATAAATAGCTCAGCTCAATCCAATAGTGCAGAATTCAACAAAATTATTGAAAATAACTGGCCAAATTATATAAAAAATTTTCACAGATGGTTCCAAACTCAGTTTGGACTCCCATTGTGGGGCCAGTGTCTATGTACCTCACAGAAAATTGTGTTTCCCTCACAGACTTCCCAAAGAGTGTTCCATTTTCTCTGCTGAATGCATAGCTATCATAGAAGCTTTGCGACTCGTCAAATCTCTCAACATTAGAAATGCCCTCATCCTTTCAGACTCTCTTAGCTCTCTACAAAAAATAAGCGCATCCCCTCTCAATTCCAGTAGCGACTCTCTTACCTGCTCTATCAGGGACCTCCTGCATTCCATGTCGCTGGCTCAAGTGTCAGTCGTCTTGGCCTGGATTCCAGGACATCTCGGTATTGTTGGAAATGAAATAGCTGATTCTATTGCTAAGGAAGCCATTGTCCATGGTCCATTAAGCAGTATTCCTACCCCTGTTAGAGATTATTTCCCTATTTTAAAAAATAAGTTACAACGTCAATTGTCCTCTGAATGGAAATCATCCTCTCTGATAAAAGGTCATCAGTACTCATTAATTCAACCTTCTATTCCTGTCAAGCCCTGGTTTCACAAATACACTTCCATGCCTAAAAAATACATCTCTTCCATAACTCGAATGCGTCTAGGTCATACTTGTTGTCTTAGCCATCTCTCCAGATTCCACATAGTCAATTCGCCTTATTGTGATTGTGGTTCAGAAGATACTTTAGACCATAATTTTTTTGAGTGTCCTATCAATGACCAATTTCCAAACTTCATTAATGAATTAGTAAAACTTAAAATTGAATTCCCTACCAGTGTACCCTGTCTTCTTAGTCTCAACTCTCCTGAAATTCACTATTTGTTAGCAAAATTTATTTATAAAAATGGCCTTAACATTTAAGCATCAATCACCTTTCTTTCTCTTCCATACGTGAGCATTTGTTCTTGAAGTGTTGTTATGTACAGTTGTACAGGTTCCTATTTTTGGGAATCTGCACATCTTCCTACACTATAATTTTATAATTACCATTACATAATACCAACTCTGTACATCTTCATACTCTACAATTTGTAATTATTATTAATACCATCTTTGTATGTTACTCTGTATGTATGTTGTACAGATGTACAGGTTCCTATTTTTGGGAACCTGTACATCTTCCTACTCTACAATTTTGTAATTGCTATACCAACTCTGTATGTTAGTACAACTTGTATAATCATATGAATATTTGTCTTGGCCCATTGTCTGTATTTGCTAATAGGATTTATCTATTCCATTTAAATAACTGTAAATGTAACTAATTTTAAAAACTGGTAATGTAACTAATTTTAAAAAAAAAATACTGAAAATGCAAATAATTTTTAAAAATTGATAATGTAACTAACTATTTTTAAGAAAACTGGAAATGTAAACAATTTTTAAAAAATGTAACTAACTTTAAGAAATGGCCAAGATCACCCTTAATGGGTGAAAGCCAAATAAATAATTAAAAAAAAAAAAAAAACTATTTAACCATAAATAATATCAATTTCAAATTTATGACGTCGTACACCATCGACAAAGATAGAGGAAAGTTAAGAAAAAAGTTAGTACCATAGACAATATAAAAACCTTCCCAATTTATTAGCCTAAAAAATATATTTTAAAAATAAAACATCTAAAACGTCAGTAGTACTTTTTTATTTTTGTATCAATTTATACTGCATTTATATTTTACATTCACACACGAAATATAAATCACACAAACACATTTTAAAGGTGTTTAAATATATTCATCACAAACCATTTTTAGGATTATTATTCTTGCTGATTTCCAAAAACAAGATGTTCATTGTGATGTCTTTTGATGTCAATATGTCTTGTGAAAATAAGAATTTGAAGGAGTTGCAATTATTGGATTACTACTGGCATGCGTTGCTATGCCATTTAATTAAGAAATTGTTTCTCCCTGCGTGTCCTTCACCATTTTATTTATTTTTATTTATTAAAAGTATACAATACAGAATATAGTATATTATATAAAGCATTGTACTCCCAAGAGTTAATAAACTCATTGCGGGAATGATACGCATTACATGAAACATATAGCTGTATGTATTAAATGGACATATCATAGGACATACACAACATTATTATTTCAGATAGTCATTCATAAAATGAAGTTTGAGCATTTTAGTTTGGGTCTTTTTACATTGACTTGCACATTTGATCTCGTTGGGTAGTTGATTATATTTTGTGTAAGCTATGTATTCTAGGGATCTTAGTCCATATTTTGTTGATTTGATTTTTGGTATATGAAGTTTGTTGTGATTTCTTGTGTTGTGTTGGTGTACGTCGCAATTGTAATTGAGTGTAGTGTTGGAATGTGCAGAGTGTTGAATTACTTGTAATATAGTTTTTGTTATTTCAAAAGTGGGAATGGTGTTAAAAGGAAGTATTTGGGTGTTTCTGTAAATGTCTTTGACGTGTGTATCCCAAGGTAAGCTAAATATATTTCGCAGGGCTCTATTTTGGACGACTTGGACTTCTGAAATCATTTTTTTTGTAGCAAATCCCCAGATTCCGGCGAGATATATTAGATGTGAGTGAATCATAGCATGGTAAATCGATCTTAATAGAGAGGGAGGAAGTAACCCGCGAAGTCTATATAAAACACCAGTTATAGGAGTAATTTTGGATAGAACGTGTTTAAATTGGTGATTCCATGTGAGTTGTGAATCAATGAAAAGGCCAAGATATTTTGTAACATCAGCCCTTTCAAGGCGGTTATTATCAAGACTTATATTAAGACTTACATTTTTTTTATTTGCAAACAATATGTAATGTGTTTTTTTATGTTTAGGCTAAGTTTGTTTAATCGCAGCCAGTTTGCCAGGCAAGATATATCCCTTTCCATTTCCTTTTCTAGTTCGTTTAAATCATTATTGTGATAAAGAATCACTGTATCATCTGCATAAAGTTGTATTGTACCCTTAAGTCCCCATTTAGCAATATCATTTATATATATTAAAAATAGTAATGGTCCAAGTACGGAGCCCTGAGGCACACCACATTTTATCGTTCCCATACTGCTTGTCCCTTTTCCAACAAAGGTCTGACAGTGTCGGTTAGAGAGGTAACTACACAGTAACTTCAGGGGAGTGCCTACTATGCCTAGGTGTTCTAACTTCTTTAGTAGTATCTCATGGTCAACCGTATCGAAAGCCTTTTTTAAATCTATAAATAAGCCTGCAGTATGCTTACCCTGGTCTATGGGCCGGTATATCAGTCTTTGCTAAGGAGCACATTCCTCGCTCAACTTAAACCGACCAAATCGGCCGCTTAAGCCGCAGAATAGTTCCTTTGCTCGACGCAGTGGGCTGTGGCGCTATTGGCAATAACACATCCATCTGTCAAATTTGACATTTGACAATGTTTCGATTTCGATATACCTACATCTGCTACGTACGTAAATTACATTATGAATAAATTAACCATCGGTAAATGTTCCGCTATTGAGTCCACGCTCAAAACACACTTTAAAAAATTAAAATAAGTTGTACTAGGTAGATAATAGTTAGTAATAAGTAATTCAGTAACCGAAATTTAAAAATATTGCGTTTTAATGATTACTTTGTTAACTTTAAAAATGCGAAATGTCATTTTTCAAGGACCGCCATCCATTATTGAATCCACGCTCAAAACACACTTTAAAAAATTAAAATAAGTTGTACTAGGTAGATAATAGTTAGTAATAAGTAATTCAGTAACCGGAATTTAAAAATATTGCGTTTTAATTATTATTTTGTTAACTTAAAAATGCGAAATGTCATTTTTCAAAGACCGCCATCTTTTTAAATAAGAAGGACATTCTTGTGCCGTGTGAAACTGCAATACGCAAATTGTAAATACACACTACCAACCTAAAAACTCAAAAACATTTACGTAACCAGTTGTTTCAAATAATATAATAACAATTAATTGTTGTAAAATAACCTACCAAAAAAAACATCCCAGTTTTCAAGTAGTTTAGCGGCTTTGTGTAACATGATTTGTGATACAAAAGAAAGTGCCCCTTTATACCGCCTGCTCGCGTCAAGGCAAGAAAAACATCCCAGTTTTCAAGTAGTTTAGCGGCTACGCTAGGTTTGTGTAACATGGTTTGTGATATAAAAGAAAGTGCCCCTTTATACCGCCTGCTCGCGTCAAGGCAAGAAAAACATCCCAGTTTTCAAGTAGTTTAGCGGCTACGCTAGGTTTGTGTAACATGGTTTGTGATACAAAAGAAATTGACATTTATTTCCATGTTCTTCTGTTATAAATACAGGTACAAACTTGTCTATAATACTAATCCTACTTGCAGTACAAACCTTTCAAAACTTGGGTGTTATTGAAAAGAAAAACGCGTGCGTGTTCTTTTATTTATTTTCGTTTTAGGTATTAAAATAATTACATACGTAATTTGGCAAATCAGGTACTTTCGTAATAATATCGTCTATGTATCGCTTTTAGCTACTCGTTTCGTGAATGCTTTTTTTATTTTTAGGTTGGCTCATTTGCAAATTGCATGTAAAACATGTTTTACATGGAACAGTTGTGGATCGTTTGGTATATTTAAGGAACAGTTTCACATTTCATATTGGGCTTGCGCATTGCGTCTCGCGTCATGCACGCGTAATAAGTGATGATTTTTTGAATTTACGAAACCTAACAAAATAATGATTAATACGCATTATTTATCATTTTCGAAGATTGAAATTCGTACTTACTATTGTGTAACTGACAGAGAGTGATTTTTCGTTTTAAAAGTGCATATTTCATCGTCGTAATTATTAACATGGCGGTCCTTGAAAAATGACATTTCGTATTTTTAAAGTTAACAAAATAATCATTAAAACGCAATATTTTTAAATTTCGGTTACTGAATTACTTATTACTAACTATTATCTACCTAGTACAACTTATTTTAATTTTTTAAAGTGTGTTTTGAGCGTGGACTCAATAGCGGAACAATTACCAAACATACCACGCAAACTGCGAATATATAAAAACAGGGCGAACGACTTCCTGGCGTGGATGATATTGAATTTCATAACAGGTTTCGTCTCTCCAAAAGGGTCGTAAATTGCTGGTTACATTTGATAGGGGATGACGTCAAATCTAAAATGAACTGGTAAGTGAAAATACTTTTTAAAAGGTGTAAAAAAAGTAGCTAACAATGTAGTACCTGTCTGCATAGTGTGTTTGTTTTCATTTCAGGAATAAAGCACTCACTCCAAAACACCAGATACTTTTGACAATCAGATACCTAGCATCTGGCTCCATGCTGATTGCTGTGGGGGACTTATTCAGAGTTCACAAAACTACTGCAAGCAAGCACATTTGGATAGTTTTACAATCAATTGCATGTTTGAGAACTGCTTTCATTACTTTGAAAAATGATCCTGAAAATATGGAAGAAAAACAAAGAGGGTTTTTTGCAATAGCACGTTTCCCCAAAGTGATTGGTGATCTTAATTGCAGGCACATGGGGGTATAGTCCCCTGGTAAGTTAAACGTCATTTTATCCAAGTGCTTGTCCCAATATCAACAAACATGTCCCCCCTTTGCTTGCTTACCTTATTCGACTTATGAATATGCAGACTAATCATTAGTGAATCATTATCCTAGGCCTCTTCAACATTTAATCATACTGTAAAATGTAAATTAATAATGTACCAAAATAAAAAATTGTCTGAGGAAGTATAACAGGGTGTTTATTTTTTAAATGTCTTTATTCAGGTGTAATTTTCAAAGGAATACAAACAAATTAAACAAAAGAAGAATTCTTAACAGACTTCAAAAATGAAGAAATTAAGATGACTGATCAAAATCTGGATATATTTCAGGTGAAAGCTTTCACCGACAACATAGAAATAACCAACTTTATTTAATGGTTACTAAATAAATCTGGTTTATATTGTCATGTCAATTGTGACAATCGGTATAGTTATAGTAATATTTTATTTATTTCATTATTACATTTGATTACAGTTATGACTAGAGACCGGATTATATGCAAATGCATATCTGCATATGCATATTTAGACCCTTTTCAGCGGTAATTGCATATTTTAGCAAAAAATTTGAGATCTTGCATATTTACGCTCGATCTTGTTCATCGTTCAGATGCCTCACATAGTGACATCAAGGGTAATATCAATGACTTCGATAGTGCAGAGGCTTTGGCATATTAGCACTCAGTTCGCCTACATACCTGCAAGTATAAAAACGCTTGAAACTTATGGATTGGCGTTGAATGAATCTATTCAGGTTATGAAGAAAATTTGCCTTATGAATTCCTCGTTGTCAAAGCTATTCCCCAGTAAACTCAAAGAAAATTTTAAATACTTATTGAATAATAACCCAGGGTTTGAATCCTTGTGCCAAATTGATAGCTTCATCAACGAGGCAGGTGAAATTTTGCCCGGCACAATAAGTTCAAAAATCGCACCCATATTTAAATTCAGTCAAGTCACATCAGTAGACGTAGAACGCTCCTTTCTGCTTTCAAAAATATATATTAAGCGACGTAGACACAATTTATCTACAGAACATTTAGAACAGTACTTAGTCATACACGTTTTTAAAGGTAAATTGTAAATTTCATTGTTAAATACATTGAAAATAAGATTGTTATCCTTGAGAACTAATAGCTTACTAAAATTAAAAAATATGACTTCCTGTATTATTTCATGTTGCATATTTTGGCCCTTTTTATGTATTTTCGTGCATATTTTAGCCATTTTTATTGCATATTTGCATGCATATTTTGGGCTTTTTTTGTTGCATATAATCCGGTCTTTAGTAATGACGTATTGCCCATCTCACTAGGTGTGAAACGCCTGTGTTGAGATGGCAATTTACAGAGTGGTTGTATAAAAATAAAACAAAATCAGTATTTTTTTTCTTACATTATACAATTCAAGTATGAATTTAGAAGATTAAGGAAAAATGTTTTCAATCTAACAAAAAGGCATAATATTATGTATGTATGTTTAAATATTGAAAATTAACATCCTGTTGACAAACTGCTTAATTTGCCGTTTAACAGGATTGTACATTGAAAAACAATAAAAAGGAAAGTACTTAAAATTTAATTATTAATGTTGTTATTTTTGTGTATTAAAGTACAATTTACTTCACATGGAAGTAGTATTTGTACTTTAGTTTTTCCTCCTCATCAGTCCCATCCCGAGGAGGTGCTTCTCATGTTCTTCCTGGGGTTCGGCCTTGAGGTTTTCGGCCCGGAGCAGATGTTCTTTCTCGTTTTCCTGGCGTTTAGTCTTGAGGCCCTCCACCTTGAGGAGGTGCTCCTCCTACAGATTTTGGAGTTTTAAAGCTAAAATTTTCATTTTAAATTCTCTCAAAGAGCTCCACTCGGTGGTTGCGGAAGTAGATTTTCTTTTCTGCTGGAAAAGAAGAATATAATATTATAAAAAAGTTGTACATGAAAATACCAACAGTTGCTTCATTCCGCACCCGCACCCATGTATTTCACAATATAATTGGAAATAACTTATATTATTACATACGAGTACATGTTTGCAAAATAAACCTTTCCGTAAGTAAGAAAATTCTATTATTCTCTTCCTTGATGTCAACTGATCAATTTGAAAAGTTTTGATGTAGAAGTTAACCATCACAACATTTCCGCAGGGGTAGGCGGAGAGGATGGACCACCAAACAACTCAGTCATTTAAAATAATGTATATTATATTTGCGGCACTTTCTAGAGTGGAAGATGTGTAAGACTGGTATAAGACCACCATTCAGAATTGAAACGTTGCTTGAAATGGCGTTAGCTGTGTTTGGT
Source organism: Limnephilus lunatus (assembly GCA_917563855.2). NCBI lineage: Eukaryota > Metazoa > Arthropoda > Insecta > Trichoptera > Limnephilidae > Limnephilus > Limnephilus lunatus. The sequence goes on along the minus strand of OU830595.1, from coordinate 21,746,778 downwards.
TACCAGATCTGAATAGCCAGGTACTCCCCCACCTTCCTCTCCCTCTCCAATACCTTCAGCCTCACAACATACCCTAATTGTGGATTTCATAGTCTCATGGCTCCAGACGGGAGCAGCTGGGACTCTTGTGAGGTACACATATAAAAAATACATTCCTTGCATCATTCACATTCATACATCATCTCGTACATACTCTTTTATTATTTGACTCTTGACATGGTCCAACTCGCCATGTCTTGCCGACATCTTCTACCATTCACATTTGCAATATATATTATCCTAACACTCCTTTGTTCGTTCATTCACTCTAAACGCCCATGCGACCCTTTCTGTATTTTTATTTATTTATTCATTGCTTTGAATAGTTACATCATTTGTGGATTTTTCGACCATCATGCTAGGCTCATTTTAAGGCCCGTGTTATGGTGGTCGGGTGGACAATTATATTATAAATAATGCAGGGCAAGTTTTTTTGTAAGACAAATACTTTCAGGTAGGATATTATCAGAGTATCACCACTATAAAGGTGTTAGTGATACATCCACTCAAAATCCAAATGGTAGTCAAATAATTTCCCTCAGGGCTTATGTCATCTTTGGGGATACTGTGTGGAAAGTTTTTTTTTAAGGAAAGGAAGGAGGAGAGTACGGGGCAGGAAAAGGGTTTAAGGGGTGGGTAGGAATCTGGGATTCAGTGTGTCCTGGTCATCCACCTCCAAGACCTAAACAAACCTCACCCCATGAAACCGGGCACCCCTGCTAAATCACCAAACATAGCGAACTACTTGGGATGATCTATGGCAGAGGTGTTGGTTATCCAATAAAGGTTCTCAGGGCGGCGGTACCCATTCCCGGAGCCCAAATTGAGTATATACATATATTTTCAGTTACAACATTATCAATAATGTCATATTTTTCAATCTTACCACTCTCGCTTACTAAAAGTCTAGAACTGCCCCTGCTTGAAATGCTTTAGCCTTCTTTGCTGATGATTTCTGAATAGTCAGGACTTCCGTAACTATATATTTCGTGGTACATAGGACTGCCCTAATTCCTTCTCATATCCATCCCATTTATCCTCACAACATACCCCACAGAAGATGCCATCTCACCGACTTCGGTTAGCAGGGAGAAAATGGAACACTTGTGGGATATTCAAATTAAAAAAATTAACAATATATTACAAACCCCTATAGCTAGTGCTGGATTGGGTGCGGGTGTAGCGGGTGCTCTCAGTTTGGTGTATTTTGGCGTCAATTCTGATCAATTTCAGAATGCTAATGAAAGATAATAATATTGTAACCAAATGATGTAAAAAAATGCAAATCTTTTGAGGTGTTTTGCAGAAATATGCCATGTACAGCAGAAATGCAAACAGATTTTTTTATGAGTTAAGTAACTAATGAACTGTCATATCAGAGAATGAATCGCCAAACGTGCATACATCTTCTTTTACATACCCTACTGTGATTCTGACTCTTGACGTGGTCCAACTGATCAAGCCAAGTCTTCCTCGGACAAGACCCTCGGCTTCTTCTACCACTCACATTCATGGCATATATTTTCCTTGCACCCTTTCTTCGTTTATCCTCATATAGTCAATTGATATGACAAACATAATAAGTTAGGATAAATATTCGGAACAAACGTCAACGGTTAATACGCATTTTTTTTTTATACAACCTTTAGCTTCATGTCATCATAATTTAAAAAAACATCCCAGGTTTTGAATGGTTTGAGGGCAAGGCAGGGTTTATCCTAGCGGGTTTGTGTAATTATGATTGATTGTTATGAAGTAAATATTCCGTATTAACCGTTGACGTTTGTTCCGAAGAATTACCTAAGTTAGTATTTCATATTACAATTAATTGATATGCATACTTAATAATAGTTACCTTTGAGGACTGTTCATTCTACTCCGGTTGATTGGGTGGACAACAGTCCCATTATATTCCCATCGATCTTGGATCGGTTGCAACAGGCCCTTCTGTCTGATACGATACTTTTTATTTGTGGCAAATTTTTGCTTCATGTTCATTTTTATCGATTGTCCCACTTTTTTCCCATGCATTTGCCGTGGGCATTGGACTGAAATTGAATTCTCAAGTCAGCTCATCCAATTCTTATTGACCGCATTGAACTCTTTATTCTCCAAATAAAGCGAATACTTTGATAAGACCAACTCCACCAGCAATTTCACCCCCTCTTCTGCGAAGTTCGGTGTTCTAGTATGTTTGATTCTGAAATAATTTCATACTCATTATCCAACTAGTCAATTCTAATGATTCTAAATCAAAGTAAATAAATAAAAACTATAATGAACATTAATAAATAGAGCTTTTAAATACACAATTGTGTTAAAAAAATGTGTAAAACTTACCGAAAATAATAAAAAAAACTTTGGAAAAAGCGTTGACGTTTGATTTTAACCATAGAATCCATAGATACTTACATAAATAGATTGGTTCGGCATAGAAATGACCAAAATTAGCATAGACTAAACGTTTAAAATTGGTCAACTCTAGGTTTACGACTGATATACAGATTGTGTGCTAAGCCCCGCTTAAGCTCCACATTGCGTCAAAGCCGAGCTTTAGACCAACTGATATACCGGCCCTATATGTTTTTGTAGGGCATATACAAAATCGAAAGCAGCACATTTTGTGTTTGATTGGTTTCTGAATCCATACTGTTGGGATACGAGTAAGTTGTTTGATAAGAGATATTTAGTGAGCCTAAGCTTAATAACCTTTTCAAAAACTTTAGAGAAAACAGAGAGGATGGATATAGGACGATAATTAGCAGGATTTTTTTTGCAATCATCTTTGTAAATCGGAATTATTTTTGCTATCTTTAGTTGATCTGGGAAGATTCCACTATCCAGGGATTGATTAATAAGAAAAACAAGGTGGTCAGCTAATATATCTTTGCAAAAGTTCAGGTGCACGGGTGTAATTCCATCTAGACCTGGAGATGCATTAGACTTTAGTTGAGAGATGATACTGAGAACTTCTGTTTTATTTGTTTTGGCCATATATAGGGACTGGATTGCTTTTTGATCCGTGTTTATAGTGATAGAATCATCTGGATATGATGCAATTGTAGCTGCTAAGTTTTCCCCAACTGATATAAAGAAGTTGTTAAAAGTTGAAGCTATCTGTGTTGGGCATGTTATTTCTTCATTCTTAATCAAAAGATAATTAATTTCATCTTTCTGGGGTGTCGAACTATTTGTAAGAATTGAATTTATTGTTTTCCATGTCTGTCGCGGATTACGCAGGTTTTCTTTAAATATATTCGTGTAGTATTTAGTTTTAGCATATCTTCTATAGTTGGTAACTTGATTTCTTGTTTTATTTCTCAGTGCTGTGAATATATCACTTTGCTGATTTTTGTTCCAGAGTTTAAACGCATTGTTGCGCTGTTTGATAAGTGCATTTAATTTTGCATCAAACCATGGAGTATTACCCCTCCGTTGGTCTCCTATACGTAACTCAGATTTATGTTGGGATGATTTTATTGCTGTTTTGATGTATTCATTAAAATTATTAAAGTTTTCATTGGCATTACTGGTGGTTTCGTGTGGAAAGTTGTGGGATTCGAAATATGCTTTTAACATGTTTTTATCGGTTTTGGTGTTGTTGAAGAAGAATGTATTCTATTATTAGTGTGATGTTTCAAGCTGTTTTGGTAATCTAATATCAAAATGTTATGGTCACTTAGGCAGGTATCTATATTTGCAGTAGTTGAGGAAATATTTTGTCTGTTTGAGATGATATGGTCTATTAGAGAAGTAGAGGTATCTGTTACTCGTATAGGATAGGATGTGTTACATATGAAGCAGTTGTAAGAGTCTAGCGTGTTGATGTACTTAAGAGATGTATTATTTTTTTTAAGAATGTCAATGTTAAAATCACCAAAGATAAGGGTATCATTTCTAAAGTTATTTAAAATAGATTCAAGATACATTAAGAATTCGTTAATGTTTGAGGTAGGCTTTCTGTGGATAACATAGATATTTAACGGTTTGAAATTTCTATTGCGGATATTAATTCCTAAGAAGGAATTTTCACTACAATGTTTTTCAATAGTTGTAGCATTTAGTGAATGGTGTGTGTAGAGAATCACCCCTCCTCCTCTTTCATTGGTGCGAGATGCAAATGCACTTTGGTAGCCGTCGATGTTGAAGAAGCACTCCTCACCATCTTCCAACCAGGTTTCGGATATTGCAAGTACGTGTACAGTCGGTGTGATGCTCTTTAAGGTTTCTTCAATCTCGTCAATTTTATTTCTGATACTTCTCGCGTTAAGATACATTATTCGAAGGCTATTTTTTTTGGCTTATAATCTTCAATTTTCTCATATTTGTATTCATTTATGCTGGCCTGGGACCCGGATGCTGTAGTTACAGTTGAGTTAGCCATAGTCAACTCTCTCCATTGTGCGTAACATCATTATGGTACGGTAGGGGCAGTCCCTATCGTTTGATCTATGTTTTGGTGCCTCAATTTTGCCTTTGGCCATTTTAAAGCAGTTCCAGCAACGGAATTCTTCTTTTTGTTCCTTCTTTGTGCAGTCAGATGATTTGTGTTCGCCAACACAGTGTAGACAACGATCTTTTGATTCAGTACATCTCGCGGCGAAGTGACCGTATCCCATGCATTTATAGCACTGCATGATTGGGCAGCTGTCTTCGACTCGGACTCGCTGGAAACCTATATTTATTCTTTCTTGTTTTAACATAGCCGAATGTACTTCTTTTTTGACGATCAGAATAACATTTCGTAGCCTATCGTTTTTCCTGCTGTTTGTGAATCTTTGAATTTTAATAGCTTCCTTATCATTTCCAGTGGCTTCGTAGATAGTATCATTTTGTTGCAAGATCATGTCTAATATTTCGGAATCTTGTGTTTCTTTTTCGATCCCCTTCAAGATAACATTAGGTCTAAGACGTTTGCCCTCATGAGCAACCAAGTTACCGTTGGTCAGCCCTGGAATTGCAGCTCTGATTTTATTAGCATCGTTGGAGGTCTGACACTTGATGATAACCTTGTTGTCTTGGTAAATATTCGGAACAAACGGTAACGGTTAATACGCACTTTTTTTAATAAAACTTTTAGATTCTTCTTAATTACCATAAAAGACAACTATTTGCATTGGGGGCGGTTGAAAATGTTACATTTTTAATTTTAGTTACGTAAATTGAAAATTTGCTTTCGTATTTAGACACAACGCTTCACCATATGCAATTTGTAATGATTATTGTCATTTTATTATGTTGGTATTACTGATACTATATGGAAGGCTACATCATACCATCACCGACTTCATGGCAATATATTCAAAGGCGCGTAACCGAAAAAACCTACGGCTAGAAACCATTGATTTTCACTTTTTTTAATATTAAATAGTACCTAAAGGAGGCGGGGGGTGAGAAAAACATCCCAGTTTTCAAGTAGTTAGGTTTGTGTAACATGGTTTGTGATTCAAAAGAAAGTGCCCCTTTATAACGCCTACTCGCGTCAAGGCAAAAAAAACATCCCAGTTTTCAAGTAGTTTAGCGGCTACGCTAGGTTTGTGTAACATGGTTTGTGATTCAAAAGAAAAAATCGTTAAACATCAATTCTTTAAAAAAAACACCCCAGGATTTATCTAGTTTGAATTCCAAACAATGTTTCTAACCAAATTAGTGCTTACCTAATTCACACAAATTGGTGGTATAACGTATAACTAATTTTCTAGCCACTCGTTATCTTATACAGCCAGTGCAATGTAAAATATCAGTAATACCAACATATTAAAATAACAATAATATGGCAAACAGAGTGATTTGACAGTGAAAGCAAATTTTCAATTTACGTAACTAAAATTAAAAATGTAACATATTTAACCGCCCCCAATGCAAATAGTTGTCTTTTATGGTAATTAAGAAGAATCTAAAAGTTTTATAAAAAAAAGTGCGTATTAACCGTTACCGTTTGTTCCGAAGAATTACCGTTGTCTTTAGCGGCAATAAGGGAATTAATGCCTACCTTGAGCTCAGATGGTTTGACAACATTCGTCCCGTTCCTGTCCCACGTCCCTTCCGCTTCAGGGAACACATTTGATTCTGAAATAAATATATTCATCACATTAACCAAAGTTCGCAAACAAAATATAGAATATTATTTCCTACGAAATATAAATACAGATGTAGTATACCTTCAAGGATCACTTTGACAGCAAAAGGCACTCTGCTGGCGGAACACATTTGGTTCTGGTACTTTTATGCTGGACACTGCTGGTAAAACACGATCTAAAAACGAAAATAGATTCAATTCTGAGGCGAACAATGATAATTTACACAGTACCTACATTAGGAACACTGAACAAAAAGAGATTCTAACCTGTATTTTGGTGGCAACCACGTCCTACGTAAGTTTAGGTTTTCACTGGGTCCGATGTTTTCCGATTAGATTTTCCGACGGAAGATTAAGGGACGGCAGAGCATATTTTTTCAACGAACCGTTGGAATGTTTGCATTTGTATTCGAAATGGGACCCTCAAACATATCCACAACTTCCAAAAATCGGATGAACAACGAAGTCACTTCTGCCAATTCTCCATGCACATTCCCTATAATAACTTTCGTTGTGCGTTAATTTATGTCGAATTGATGTCAGATCCTTGCAGCCTTCGACACTAGAACAGTATTTAGGTGGCATTTCAAAACATTTACGTTGGCGTTTGATCATAAATATACCAAACCACCCACTAGATCGATAACTTCGGGCTTTAGTACGTAGGTAAATATTTCACCACCAAAATGCAATAATTTTATCACCTGTGACGTCACACACCATAGACGAAGATAGAGAAAGCAACAACAGAACAATGCGCGACCATAGACAATATAATTTTCGTTCTGTACCTACCCAATACCACCCAAATCATTAGCCTAAAATATTATTTTTAAAATAAAACTCGTAATTACATGATAAGAATTTTATTATAAACATGTAGAAAAAGGAAATACAAGAATATATAATTAAAATATGATTATGCGTTCCTACAAAACTACTGAATTTAAAATATTTTCATCTTTTAACAGAAAAATTTAAAACTCAGAATTACATGTACATATTTTAAACAAGAATACAATATAAGCAGGTTATATTTCTGTAGCAAATTGCCACATGAGGACGTTGTTTTAAAGATAAATTTCTCTTTTGAACGTACCTATTATATCTTTCGGCAGGTAAAAATAAATTTATTATATTTCCAAGATGCACGGAGACATTACTTTGCATGAGATATTTGATTCTTCATAAGGGGCTCAAAAAAACATTATATTTGTTTATTTGGCATTTAAAGTAGCTCAGCTCACCATATTTTCCCTGAAATCATAAAAAATAGGATAAGTTATATTTTCTAATAACTACATTGGTTCAGTTATGGAAATTTGTAAAATAATGCAATTTTTATTGTATTTGTTTATATATTTATTTATTTATTTATTTATATAATTTGTACATATATTTATAACAAATTACAGGCAATATAGCCTAAGACGTTATAATTGTACCATTTATGCAGTGTATATGCAATGCCAAAAATCTTACAAATGCGCTATAGGACACAAAAAATAAATCTATTTTTTTATCCACTTCATTCAAAAAGCACGTAGCTCTCCCCACAGGTGAGTTCATAAATAAATTAGTGCGGCTTGCTCTACCATATAGGAGGTTGTGATGACGTCCTCGAGAGTGAGACTCTGGTACAAAAAAATTTAATTGGGCCAGTATCTCATTATTAGATAAGTGACCGTTGATTATCTGAAAAAAATATTTAAGCAAAGCAATACCTCTACGTGTCTCTAGGGAGTGGTAATTGGTCATGCCTAATATATAAATCGATGGGTAAAGCCAAGGGTAACGTCCATAGAGCCGCGAGAATAAAAACCTTAAAAATTTCTTATGGACTCTTTCAATGCGTAAAGTGTATGTTAATTCGTGTGGGGCCCAGACGATCGAATTTGACTCAAGTACACTCAGGACTAGTGTGTTATATAATAACGTCAGTGTTTTTGTGTTACGAAACGGATATGAGTTTCTAATTACGAAGCCGAGAAGCCTGTATGCTCTGCTTATTAAATCATCGATGTGTTGGTGAAAAGTTAATTTGCTGTCGTAAATAATTCCTAGATCTTTGATTTGGTTAAGGTGTTGGAGAATAATTTCATTAATTGTATATTGAAATACATGCGGTTTCTTTGATCTTGTATACGAGACGATATTGCACTTGGGTGTACTGAAGTTCAAGCCATTTATTTTGGCCCAGTTTGAGACGCAGTCAATGTCACGTTGAAGGAGAATACAGTCAAGAAGATTTTTTATTGATCGATATAGTTTCAAGTCATCTGCAAATAGTAAATACAGCGAGTGTGTGATGACTGAACCAATATCGTTAATAAAAATCAAAAACAGAAGTGGTCCAAGGATAGACCCCTGAGGAACTCCAGAAAAAACTACGAATTCAAAAGAACTGGATCGCTTATAATAAACAAACTGTCTACGATTTCGAAAATATGAAGCAAAAAAACAGAGTAGTCTTTTGGAAAAACCAAATGAAGCTAGTTTATTAAGAAGAATGTCGATGTCAACCTTGTCGAATGCTTTTTCCAGGTCAAAATAAGCAACATCCACCTGGCCACCATTGTCGAGAGTTCGTGATAAGAAATCTGAGATGCATAAGAGGTTTGATGTTACTGACATCTGGGATCTAAAACCATGTTGATGGTCGTCAAGAATTGGAGTAATGTGATTAAGTATATATTTATGTAGAATTTTCTCGAATATTTTCATGATGGAACATAGAACGGCAACTGGTCGATAATTTCGGATATCGCGTTTGTCTCCCTTTTTGTAGATAGGGGTTATTTTAGTTAATCTCCAGATGTCTGGGAGAATCCCGTTTTTTAGGCATACATTGAAGAGATGACATAATGGTGGTATTAAAAGGTCGGAACAACCCTTTAGTATAAATGTTGGAATATTGTCAGGACCGATGGAGTGAGGTTTCTTTAAATTTGAGAGTGCCTCCTTAACATCTTTTTCTGAAATACTGTCCAGGTCGAATGAGGGCCAAATCTGTACAGTGTGGAGTGTAGAGTCAATATTGAGAGTTGGTTGAACATTTTTGTACACAGATGAAAAAAAGGTAGCAAAACTATTTGGGATTTTATCATCAGTAGTCAATTCCTCTCCGTCAAAAATCATAGACTTAAATGAGTTGTTGGATTTTTTTAGATCCTTAATATACTTCCAAAACTGTTTGGGATCGATAGACAATTTTTCTTCCATTGAAGTTAAATGATTTTTAAAAGCTTCACTGATTTCACGTTTTACGATGGAGCGATAGGCTGAAAAACTAGCATAGTCCAAGTTGTGACGAGTTTTTTTCCATTGCTTATGAAAAATATGTTTTATTTTAATATTTGAAATAATACTATTGGTGTACCACTTAGGATATACTCTGTGTGCCGTAGTGCGAGGTGTGGAAATGGGTATACACTTATCGAATATATTGTAAATTGAATTGTAAAAATTTGTACATAATGCATTTATATCTGTTGAACTTTGGCAGACCGGTTGCCATGAGCATTCAGAAAGCAATTCATATAATAAGTGGAAATTACCTTTGTTGAATCTCCAGGCGTTTATGGTTCTAGCTCCATGATAGGAAGGAACTTCTATTGGACTTGAGTTTAGACATGAACTTGAACCACCTAAGTGAGCCTCACTAATACTTATAGACAAAGCAGGTGTATGTGTATTATAGTACATACCCATGTATGTATGTAGTTACATTTCCTCCCGTGTCTTTTAACTTTTAATTTATGATAACTCTCATATTAAACCAAGTTCTAGGATACCTACTTACTTATATAAAGAAGCCTACTCAAATACATTAAATTTGACTGACGTTTTTGTAAAATGAAAGTTATAAAAATAATAATTACCTCTGCATCATGCACCATGACTGATAGTATTTCCCTTAACGTCATGTAACCATCTCCAGAAACCGAAGCGAATGTATTGAAGTGTGGATAATGCTAGGTCCACACCGAAGCCAACCTTCCAACTCCAAACTTAGTTCGGAGTTGGAAGGTTGGCCGATCGTGTGGTGGCTGCGTCTAACCCTCCAACCCCGAATTCCGAACTCCAAAATGGCGGACATGGAACAGCTGTAGCTACGTTGTATCTTATCAGGTTGCCTATAATTATTACGTACGTATTATTATGTACTTATATACACAACGTGTTTTCAAAGAATTGTTATACCACTCTCCGTAATAATATCGTCATTTTAATAGTACGTGGCACGCGCGTCTTGATCGCCTGCCGTTCGCAGACGGATGTGTGGACAGCTGCGGCAGACTGGTTCGTGTGAGTTGGCCGTCGGGATCGCCTCGAAGGCGATCCCAGGCCAACTCGAACTCCAACCTTCCAACTCGAACTTCCAACGCACGAACACCCCTCCACACGATCGTCCAAACGTTTGAAGTTGGAACGTTGGCCGCAGTGTGGGCTTACCATAAAGAATGTTATATTGTAAACAGGTAAAGTTTTGTTGGTTCAGATTCCACTGAAAAATACGAATAAATTTATTAATTTACTGATAAAAATATAAAAAATGTTGAAAATAAGAAAAGAAAATGCAATATAGAAAACATATTTACTTTTTTAAGATGTAATCGTGATGTTGGATAGCGTCAATTATTAGATCCCAGGTGAAACATAAATATGTTCTGAAAACGGAAACATGTAGGTACATCAGTTTAAAATACAATTAAGCAATACATTTCAAAAAATACTTTAGGAACACTGAAATAACAACCAAAGGAAGACTCCCACCTGTAATTTTGTTCCAATTGCGGGTCCTGTTCTCCCATTTTTTATTTGATCGTGAATTCCCAAAGTTCATAATCGTTACTTAATAGGGGCCATTACACGTACACTTCCGACCGCGTGCTTCGACCCCCAGGCTAAAGCGGCAGGCGACCATCCAAAACCTCCTAGACTCCTAGTGACGGACCATCCCGCCGAATCGCAGTGTTCGCCTGCAGGCCGACCCCTTGCGCTAAAAAGTCACCCCACTTCAGCGGGCAGGCCAAACCTTCAGTTCTGACGATAGATTATAGAAGCTCCATACAAATGTGCACTCATGAAGGTGGATGTCTATGGTGTTCGCCAAGCAGCCCGCCGAAACGCCGTGTCCGACTGCCGGCCGAACAGGTACACTATTTTGGGTAAAAAAGTCGCCACAATTCCGCGGGCAGGCGAAATCGTTGAAAGGGTGACCTTGGGCGACCCTCGCGCGGAAGTGTACGTGTAAAGTGATTTTCAAGCGTTCGGAGCGAACTGTGGTGTGTCGCGGGGGCGGGACATGTCGTGCAGTTCAAAAGTTTTGCTGCGGTTTTGACCATATCGATGATACCTATCACATGCTTGTCAGCTGCAGGGGCGTATAATGCTACGTTCAGACCAGCGTATCAAAGATAAAAGATGATAGCACGCCACATATCGCTCTCCATACAATCCCTTCAGACCGTTCACACTAAGCGCTTTGATGTGCACATCAACCATAGACAATGCACATCTTACGCCGTAACCGCTCCGGAGGCGATATACGAGCAGATAAGCACCCCCCTCTCCCGCCGAAAATAGGAGTGGGGGTCATTTTAATTACGGAGCTCCCAACTCAGTTCCGTGTCCCATCAAAACTCAAATCATGAGCGGCGTTGCTTGAGAGAAGCTTCTAGTGGTATTAGTTCATTTATGCTTCTAGTGTTTTCATTTGGGCAATTTTTTGCTTTGTGGGGATTTCGCGGAATCCGGGTGCTAACCTCCTTTACCTTCGACACTTTTGGAAATTGACGCGAGGTCCATCGGCATGTTAAGCCAAACCACTAAATTTCGACGAACGAGTGACCGAGACCCGCAGCTTGCATACAATCTAAAAAGTTTATAAATAGTATTTGTAATTATATAGTTAATATGCGGAAATGTTTAGTGTGTTCATCGCATTTGATTCATCATGCAGAAATGGTATATTACACGGTGTTCAGTCACAATGTTTCAATACTACGCGTGCATTTTTGTGTACGAAACCTAATGTTGAAGTCAAAAATGGATTATCGACGTGGCTTTACACCAACTAATATGCAAAGGTAAGTTCAATATTAATACTTATGAAATAAGTATCAATTTTTATGCAAATGTCAATAATACTGGGGATTTCTGTCCATAACCTCAATCTTTGTTAAAAACAGTGATTTTACAACTGTAATGAGATTATAGCACTAGTACAACGCATAGTTCCGTAGTGTAGCCATTTTTGACAGCTTTTTGCTGTATAAAATAATACGTAAACAAAACAATAAAATTGTAATGTATTTATTTATACTGGGTTTTTACAGATTGTTATCACACATCTGAGAACAACTCAGTTCATTATACAAATAAGACAAAATAGGTAAAAATTTATATAAAATCAATCAACCAAATTATTCAATGTTTAATTTTGAAACAGTTTAAATACAAATGAGATAAAATAAAACAAAAAAACAGTTAGAACTAGAAAATTTAAAAAATACATAGTTTCCTCAAGTGACAATTAATTAGAGAGGCAAGACAAGAGACATGATTAGAGACACAAATGATACATAATAAATTAGCACATATTTTTCAGTAATCGCACAGCATTTTTTTGAATCCATATAAATTATTATCAAAAATATCTACCGTCTACTTCACAGTGTGGACAGCCGTTTCAAAACCAATGCGGCTAATTTAAATTTAATGCCATATCTGGTATGTATTACTAAAAATTATTTTATTTTCAGGACCACCCTAACCCTACCCAGCTGAGCTGAGCGACAACATAACCAAAAACATATAATATATACTTCAATATTATTGTTTATGGAGGATGGATTGTGCAGACTACAAAAATATAGAATTGAAGGAAGAGGCATGGATGGAGGTCATCAAGGAATGTGATTTGCCAGACGGTATGCACAGTTTATTTTCTAAATATTTTTTAACACTGAATGCAAGTCGATTTATTTTAGCAATTACAAGCATGTTATTTAGCATTTTCCACATAAATCCGGCCCTGAAATAGGTGGAGCCTTTATGACCACGTGCTAGCCATCAATGGCTCCGACACAATGGTCAAATTGATAAATTTCCTTGAAGTCTGTAGCGACTTTTTTCCACTCATCTTGGGTTGGTTCTGCCATTACCTGAAATTACTTTTAATTATTTATTTTCATTCTGCCTGACAGGAGATTTATTTCAGACTTGATTATATTACATAAAGTCATGATCAATATATATTCTCTCATAATCTATGTAAAAACCCAGCTGGGCATAAAGTCAAATAAATTACTATCGGCTGGAGATAGCATCACATTCCTCTTTTATAATTTCTGAGACAGTTGTTCTGCCAATCCTATAATTGTAGACAATTCTCGTGAAGCTATCGCCTGTTGCCAAGTACCCGTAAATTACTTAAGGTTTTTTTTGTTTTCAGTGAAAGAGGCCAAGTGCCTCTGGAAGAAATTAAGAGATGGCTTCCGGCAGGCGAACGCCAGATCTAAAACGACAACAGGACAAGCAGCGTCACCAACTGCAACAAAATGGAAATGTTTTCATTTAATGGAATTCTTAATACCAACTTCACTTCAAGCATGAAAGCACATACTTTTGAAAAAATACTCCAGGCTTTCAGCAGCTTCCTGGCAGGAGGCTCGATTATATCGTCATCTGTATCTATCAGGTTTTGCTCCAGTTGTGCATTGATATTACTTTATCGGTCTGTTTGCCAACGTCGGTAAAAGGAATTCCATAAGATGGAAATATTTCATTTAATTTTATCTAGCGTCCGGATAATTTCAAGTACATTTTCTTCTCGAGCCTTAATAACTACATAATATTAGTTAACATTTTGTTTTTTCCAGCCTCATTATTAATGAAACACGGTAATCAGACTTGAACCGAAGCAATTTATTATTGTAAAACAAAAGCGTGTAGGTACACTACAGATCCTAGATGTCGGTAGTTTAAACATTTGAATTATTTTATTACCATGGTTCAATCAATACCACCACTTAACAAAATAATACAAATAAGGTAAACAAAAGCATGGAAAGTACACAGAGCTTCCATATAAGATCCTAGATGGCGGTAGGTAACTTTATTATTTTATTATCAAAATTCAATACCACCACTTAACAAAACAATACAAATAAACCAAAAACAAATACTAGGTATGCAATACTATACCCATCTTGTTTATAAATTTATAATGTTTTATTTTACTTAAACTCTTAGTTAGCATATCTGCTGGCATTTCAGAGGTATTTAAATATTCTAAATTAATTAATTTATTTGCAACAGCCTCTCTTATGAAATGAAATTTGACATCGATATGCTTACTACGTCTATGATGAATACAATTTTCAGAAAGTTTTATAGCACTTTGGCTGTCATTATATAATGTAATAGGTTTATTACCTCTATTTATTAGTTCATTAGACAGGTTTTTCAAGAATATAGCCTCTTTACTTGCTTCACAAGTAGCCATGTATTCGGCTTCTGTACTTGATAAAGCGACAGTTTGTTGCTTCCTACTTTCATGAGATATTAAACAACCTTCATAAATAAAACAATATCCAGTGTATGACTTACGATCTAAATTATCAGATGCAAAATCTGCATCAGCTTAACCAACTATGTCTAAATTATTTTTTTTGTACATTAGACCATAACTCTTGGTAAAATTTAAATATTTTAACACTCTCTTGGCATGCTTCCAATGTGTTTCAGTGAAACAGTTATTAAATTGGCTTAGGTAACTAATACAATAAGAAATATCGGGTCTGGTTAAAACAGAGAGGTACATTAAACTGCCTATAAACTGTTGGTAAGGAAACTTGGAATGTACATTTTCTCCTTTTTCAAATTTTAAATTAGTCTCCATAGGTGTCTCTACATTTTTCTTAGAATTCTCTAAACCAAATTTACATACTAACTTTTTTATAAATTTCTTTTGACTAACGAAAATATTATTTTTCTGTATTTTAACATCCATACCTAGACATTGTCTTAATTGACGAAGTAAATTGACGAAGTAAATTGACGAAGTAAACTGATGGGACGCGTGAAGCTAGAGTCGTCATATAAGGCCTTCAAACGCTTCTATAAACCTTGTACTGTTTGATCGTTTTTGTTGTGAACATAAATTGAGGGGTCAATCGTCATAATAAGTTTAGCTTTTGCTTTTTTATCATCCAAACTTGTACAATCGGATGATTCTGGCTTGTGAATATCGACACCATCCAACATCAAAAATTGTTCAGCTGCGAACGACCATTCATCAAAATTCTCCGGACCTTTAAAGCTGAATTTTTCTTCTCTAGCCTTCAAAACTATGTTATATTAGTGTACATTTTGTTTTCTCTAGTCCCAGTATAAGCGTTGGTTAATTTAAATTATATTAGTATGTTTACAATTGTTTATAATCTTTTATTCTGTCTATAAAAGTATGTACATACTTGTACTGTACGTAAATAAACAAGATGTTCTGCTGAACTTTGATCTGAAGACTGAAATTGATATACTTTTCTTTTAGTATTTAATGTTTGACAGAATTTGAAATCTGAAGACTAAAATAAATATATTTTTTTTATTGTATTTACTGTTGGACAGAATTTGTTATCTGAAAGCTGTAATTTTCTTCTCTAGCCTTCAACATTATGTTATATTAGTGTACATTTTGTTTTTTCTAGTCCCAGTATAAGTGTTGGTTAATTTTAATCATATTAGTAAGTTTACGTTAATCTTTTATTCTGTGTGTATGTAAATAATTGTACCGTACGTAAATAAACAATATGTTTTGCTGGACTCTGATCTGAAGACTGAAAGAGATATATTTTTCTTTTAGTATTTATTGTTGGACAGAATTTGTGATCTGAAAGCAGAAATTTTCTTCACGAGCCTTCAAAATTATGTTATATTAGTGTACATTTTTATTTCTCTAGTTCCATTATAAGCATTGGTTAATTTAAATTATAATAGTATGTTTTCTGATTCTGTTTATTTATTCTGTGTATTTAACAGCACTTAAATAAATAATATTCTTGACGAACTCTTGTGTTTTTATTATTTTGGGAGGTGTATCTTTTTAGAAGGTTTAAATATTACTTTATTTCGCATACCTATAACAGACAGCGAGTCTTTCTTGAATACTTAATGTCATCAAAGTTAAAGATAATCAAAAACATATGGGGCATCCATTAATTACTTGAGCAGTTTTTCTTCCAATCTAGACCCACCCCTCCCTCGGTGAGATAAATTTGGGCCAATTCGTTTATTTTTCAAGTATCGTGAGATTTTGCTGGGAGAGGGGTCTCCCCGTTTATGCTCACATAATTAATGGATAACCCCTAATACATACTTCAATATTATTTTAATGATGTCATCATTAAATATGATCAATTTTAAATATGTGTTGCAGCGTGCTGTACTAAAATGTTGGATTTCAATTAAACTAAATAAATTTATACTAACAAACTTAATTTTATTTTTTATACAATGTCCCACTTGCACATTTGTGTTTTCACGTCACCCTGGCCCTGGTACTTACCTTAGTATTTAGTATAATATTATCTGATAAAGTTACCGGCTGCTGTGTTTTTGCATTTGGAAAGAACTTACATTATTTTTAATCCTCTGGATTCCAGCAGTTGACACCATGTGAGCACCTAACAATGAGTGCTAAAAGATTCCCTTGTTTATGTAAAATGCATACAAAGGATTACAAAAACATAGAATTGAAAGAAGAGGCGGAGGCACTAAGAGTGTGATTTGCCAGACGGTAGATATGCATAGTTTATTTAAAAAAAAATCTGTTATAGACTGTAGGAAACGCTGAGTGGAGGGTATACAAGAGACCATTTGAGTGTAGTCAAACTGAGAAAACTGTTGGAAAAGTGTAAACTTAAAAATGGAAGATGCTCCGAGGAACTAGCGTCATTGATCCCTTCGGTGCACAGTCGGGAAAGACGCCAAACGTGTGGAAGAAGCGACCCATTCTCATGTGACATTTGTCACATGAGAATGGGTCGCTTCTTTGACTCGTTCTTGTGTTCAACAGCTCGGCTGTGGAACGATTTGCCGGCCTCTTGTTTCCTCCTTCCTACAAAATGGGTCTCTTCAAGACCAATGTTCATTCCTTCCTCTCCTCACAAAGACCCTCCACACAGAATCTCAGGTGACATAGGTCCTGAGGGAAATTATTTTCCTCGAGGCCTGATGAATCATTTATATGAAGATCTACATAATATATCAAAATGGTTGAAGAAAAATAAACTAAAATTGAATGTACCTAAACAAAACTAAATGTATGAACATTGGAAAACGAGTACCTAACGCAAACAAAAAAAGACATATAGATAGACGGTGAAGTTTTGAAAGAAGTATTTGAAAATAAATATTTGGGAGTAATAATTGACTCCATATTGACTTTCGCTCAAAATACAAAACAAATTATTAAAAAGATTGCCAAAAAAATTTTGCTGTTGGGAAGAATAAAAAGATTCATTGGCACAGTCTCCAGTAAAAATGTGTACAACGCAATCATTGTACCACTCATAAGTTCCTGTAGCAGCATTCTATTCTTAGCCAACGACGGACTAAATGAAACAAATGACAATTCTACAAAACAGCTGTGAGAACTAGGTAGGTATATTGAAGAAAAATAGGTACACTTCAGTCAAGAAAATGTTGAAGGAGTTAAACATCTTGTCATTAAAACAAATTATTTACTTCAATACTATATTGTTTCTACAAAATAATCAATGGCCATACGTCTATTGAATTCCTAAGAAAATTGATAAACTACAAAGCAAAAGTATAGAAAACGCGCGAATGTCAGCTGTCAAATTGTCAGATCTAGTACAAAATCTACAAAGAAATGGTATCTCGCGGCAGTTATCGAGCTGTCTAAATTCATCTGACCCCCTCTCCTACCACAGGAAGAAATATTTGATAGGCTCGTGTGAACGGCATAAAATATAAGCGCTCGCGGCTGAACAGATATCTGCTCGCGGTTGATGCGTTAATGTGAACGGGCTTTAACTCTGTCACATAAATATACTAACCCCTAGATCGATATCTTCGGGCTTTCTCCATACTAGTGATGTGGTCGTCAAACTTAACTGTCAAAATGACTTGCGTGGCGCGAATTGACTAAAAGATAGAGGAATTTGTCTACCATAGACAATATAATCGCTCTATCCTACTTCATGGATTCATTAGCCCAATAAATTATATAAAAAAAATAAAAATGCTTGAGAGCGGCAAAATTTTAAATTCTGGCTTGCATTAGAAAAATGAAAACTCGGGGTACATGTTTAAATATTACTTTTATTTTCACAAATACAATGGATAAGTGCAAAAACACAAAATGCTTTATACAAAAATATGAAATACCTTCCGTGGATATATTTCAGCCATCTCACAGCAAAAACGGCAACATGTCTTCTGAAATAAATATGTCACATTAAACAAAGTTTGGGAACGGAACATAGAATACTTGTGATGAACAGAGTTTATATGCGACGGGCCACTTTAAGAATCAGAATAGTATGTGTTAGTCGGTTTACATGAGTTCGGTGAGTCCAAATAAGTGAGAGGCTTATGGCGGAGAGCAAGTTGTTAATAATCGTCTGCAACAGGGCCTTTCTTTCTTTATGGTGGAGAACGAGAGGTTAAACTAAAGCTCTACGAGCATTATTTCACCCTATGTATGTTCAAGAAATCATAGCAAATAGAGAAATAAACAGTCACCTTTCTTTGGAATCATGCGACATGTCTTCAGCTGGGACGTTGAACTCTCCTCTGGTGTTCCTGTTATATCTGAAAATTGAAAACAGTTTTTACAATATTTGTATCTCAAATATTACTTAAGATTTAGCATGGACAACCGATAAACTTATGTTCAGTAAACAACATTTTGTATTGAATGCTACCATTTAAATACCCCACATACATTTAAAGTGAAATTAAACAAGGCAAGGAGTGTATGCCAAGACCGAGTTGTTTGGCGGTCCGTCCTCTCTGCCTATCCTGCAGGGAAACAGTGTAATGGTTTGTTTCAAAGCATTATCAATTTTACCTTGTACGAGGTCTTGTATGAAGTCTTGTGTAAGATGGGCATTTTTAACGTTGACGTTTCAAGCCTCCGCCTATCTTCTGGGGTGAGAGACGATCGTCGGATGAGTCTTTCTCCTTCTGTCCAGAGGGTTTTCGGGACTTCAAGCGGCATGCCAGGTGAGAGACGACATTATCGCATCCCCAGCCACAATGTATGATCTCACAATCATGGTCACAAATCTGACGTTAACAATGTTCCTAAAGTATAGGCTTCGATACGTTAGCAAAGTTTATATGAGGTGGTAGAACATTTTCTGAAACGAAATATGGAAAAACATTAACCACTAGTACCCATAAGCTTGCCTTCACGATAAATTAAGTATTTCGTTCAAACATCATTCCATCTCTATATTTTAACCTCAAATATTGATTTACAGATAAATTAAGGTGAATGATAATGTTTTATGTAATTAATTACCTGATTTCTTGATCAACATTAAACACTTTTTCACCTCTAGAATTCATGTAAGCATTTTTTGAATAAAATATGTCCAACGGCAAATTATCAAAACAACGTGCAAAGTAAACATGGCTGACATGGCGGCATCATGGCGGATGGTAAATCCATAGATACGAATACCTGCAGATAGTGCGGTGTGCGGTTTCCTGCATTTGGTACCATAAATAATACATACATTTGGTACCTTTTTTTTAGTGACGTAGGTGTATGAGCATCTCTTTCTGACACACGTAGAGAGCGAGAGATGGCTAAAATCAAAATTACAGACCTATCTAGAATTCAGCTTTGTCTGTGGTGTGTGGCACTTTCGCTAGAGTAGGAGTTATTTATGGTCACAGGACACAAATTTTGACAGAGCAATCAGTGTTACCGAAGCTCCCGATTTTACGGGAGATCTCCCGATTTTTCACTTCATCTCCCGATCTACCGGAATGGGCATCCAATCTCCCGATTTTTCGAAGTTCTCATCGATTTATCGTTTCTGGTCGATTCTTTGTTTATGGTCTGCTCATCAGGCAAATAATTGTGTATGGTATTAAAAAAAAACTAAAAAATTCCCCGGATTCGGGTATTGACCAGAATAATTACAAAATACTGCAATCTAAGCATATCCCTATTATAGACACATACAAACCGATCATCCATGTATTGACCAGAATAATTATAAAATGCTGCAATCTAAGCATATCTCTATTGAAGACCCATACACACCGATCATCTTTGTATTATGAGCTGGAAACTATAATTTGTAACGAAACGCAGAGGTGTCAAACTGGATTTTCTTAAGGGCCATTTATGAGATGTAGCGTGTATAAGCGGGCCAAACAAAAAACTTAAACCCATACCCAATTGTTAAAATTGTCAAAAGGGAGGGTAAAATGGTAAATTATCTTGAGCCGGATGCCTGACTTATCTTGTTTTTGATAAGCTCATTGATGTCGGGTGTCATATTCCTGGTAGTTATTTTAAGAATCGACTGGAGTTGTTCATCCGTATGCCTTGAGCGATGTTTGTTCTTATTTATTTTCAAAACGGAAAACATCTGCTCGCGTAAATAGGTACTACCAAACAAACACAAGGTAAGTGCTGTATGCTTTCTTTTATTTGTAAGTACATTAACAACACATTTACTGCAATTTTTTAAGGTTAAAATTTTGGCAAGAATTAAAATCAAACTTCCTTTAAAAAAGGTTTTTCTCCACTGTGAGACGGCTTGTGGATTTTTAAATGTTCCTTTAGAGAACATGAATAGTTACAATCGGAACAAGGAATAGGTTTATTTCCACTGTGAGACGGCTTGTGGAGTTTTAAATGTTCATTTTGAGAACATGAATAATTGCAGTTGGAACATGATAATGGTATTTTTCTCCACTACTAGTAAACTTATAAGTTCCTTGATCTTATAAGTTCAAGTCTTTAACTTATAAGTTCGTGCTCCTTTCTAGCACAACCATTGCAATCGGAACATGCAAAAGGTTTTTCTCCATTGCGAGACGGCTTGTGGACTTTTTAATGTTCCTTTTGAGAACATGAATAGTTGCATTCGGGACATAAAAAAGGTTTTTCTCCACAGTGAGTGAGCATGTAGATTTTAAATTGTGAATTTCGTGAACATGAATACTTGCAGTCGGAACATGAAAAAGGTTTTTCTCTACTGTGACACGGCTTGTAGACTTTTAAATGTTCCTTTTGAGAACATGAATAGTTGCAGACGGAACATGAAAATGGTTAAATTTTAATCAAATATAACTCGTTTAAGTATTTCATAACGGTAACAATTTCAATAATTTCATTAACAATTTTAATTTTGGCCCATGCACTTTATTTTTGTTTTTTATGATTCTACTGATATTGTATTAGTGGGTATTTATTAATAAAGGATTACTAATCAGTGTTCCGTTATCAAGGATATGCCGCCAGGTGACAGGTGTTTTGAAAAAGCCCATGAGGTGGTTGATTGATTCCTAAATAAAATGAAAAATATAAAAAATGTTTCGTTTCATTAAATTGTACACATCCTAAGGACAAAGGTCCTCGCTCACTTTTAAAAGTCAGTAGGTAAAATGATTTTTGGCGTCTCGTAAAGTGATGAGTGATTTTACGTCTAACAACTCAGCACAAACCTCACAAAAATTTGTGCTGACTTGCCAGACGTAAAATAAGTCCCCGTTAGGGAAAATTGCGTTATTCCATGGGCAACATCTACAATAATCGTGTGTAACGGCGTTGCTTATGGGTTTTTTTGTTTGTTGTCAAGGTTCTGCTTCGGAATAATAAAAGGGAGTCGGATTATTGACAAGAGAGAAATTTAGTTATAATAATTTAGGTCATCTCCCGATTTCTTCCAAATTCTCCCGTTTTCTCCCGATTTCTCCCGATTTTTAGGCGAAAATTCTCCCGATTTTTAAGTTTTGGGTTCGGGAACACTGTTTATGATACCGTATTTCGTACATTTTAGTAATTTTGGCGGCAGGCGGTATTTTGACATCTGACGTCTTCTGTTTGTAAATTGAACGCTTTTATTAAAAGTTATGGATAGAAACGCTATTTTAAATGCCGTTTCTGTAGCATCCGCGGCGGTTTGCACTGCCGTTATCTTGGAAAGGCGAGTGAGTCGCAGAGAAGACCGGAGATGGTGGACGAAGCCGTGGCTTCTCCGGCGTCACGAGCAGCACGGCGCACTAGAAATTTTAGACAAAGAACTTCGCAATGAATGAATATCCGGCGTGTTTCATAAACTATGTAAGAATGCCAGAGGCCCAATTCCAAAAATTATTAGAGATGGTTTCACCTCTGATAAATCGCGAAGATACCGTGATGAGACAAGCAATTTCGCCAAGGCACAGGTATCTATAACATCTGTATATTATATATTGTCATAATTGTGTCTCTCAAAACTAGAGAAGTATATATATTTCATTACCCATTCATATTATTTTCAGATTAGCTGTAACACTACGGTTTTTGGCAACGGGAGAATCGTATAGAAGCTTAAGAGCGCGCAGGAGCGCCGAGAAATTTTAACGATAGGTATTTGTAAAAATTATTTCTATTTCGTTCATCTCAGCGGGGACAGCAAAAGCGCTATCGGTGTATTGGTGAACCCCAATGCGTGTGTGTGCGTGGCTGCAGGTGTTGGAAGCACGAATCGCCGCGCCGCGCCCGCCAGCGACTTCGCGTTCTTATTATTTCATTTACTGTTATTCATTTATTCCAAAAATTAAGTAGGTGCCTAGGTACATATTCGTAATAAAATAGCGAGGTCTACATTATTTAATATTGTATTGTACTTAACTTTATTATTATTATTACTTACTACAAATACATGTGACTGCCTGCTCCGAGCTCATCTTCTGCACACGCACAAGTCAATGAGACTTGTGGGTGCGTGTATACAGGTTGCTGCCTGCTGCAACAGATAAGTCAATACGCGTCGCGACTTGAGCGTGCGTATTCCTATATAATAGATATCTTCTGCGCTCATAGTTCATTCATCTTGTTACTATTAGTAAAGTAAGATGCACGCTGTTTTGGTTTAGTAATATCGGGAGATTCATACCATCTTTTTTTATAAAACGGCAGCATAGGCGCAGTAGGTACATCACGTACTTTGTGATTGTATAGTGTTTTTATTTTTCGCTGGCTGCATCACTCTACTGTTTTTGACTAGCCTTTTTACTGGAAACTATTCTACGTCAAATACAGACCTTCGAATTTTGACCCTGAAACCCCCTTGAATATTGAAATCTGTTTGGTCATTTCTCACGATTTACACATATAGGACATTTGGTGAGTAGATACCTACTAAACTATTCATAAATTATTCATAAACTATTATTATAAACATAAACTATTCATTCATAAAAACTCAATATTACAACACAATTTCCTTTTTTAATTAAACATATAAATATCGCTAAAAATGTTGTTGTTTTTTGGCTCTCCCTGAATAACGTAAATTCATCAGTTTTGACTGTATGCATAAAGTGCATTAGTGCAAGTCGGTACATTTGTTAACATATCTAGTAACCTATAATAAATATTATTCTACGTCTTAGGCTGCGTATACACACGCCAGCCGAACAACGGATTATGGGAAAGGAACGAAGCAAAAGCAAACTGCCCGAAACGCTGCGCCGCTTGCGGTTGCTTCGTACCTTTACCATAATTCGTGGTTCGGCTCGCGTCTCTGTCCGCAAAGAGTGGCGTGCACTGATTTTTCAGTGGGCTAGAATCCTAAGATTGAAAATACGACATTAATGATGTTGTCGAAGCTGAAAATTATTTTTTTTCCGAAATTTCAATTTTCAAATTCTGTG
Organism: Limnephilus lunatus; assembly: GCA_917563855.2. Classification (NCBI taxonomy): domain Eukaryota; kingdom Metazoa; phylum Arthropoda; class Insecta; order Trichoptera; family Limnephilidae; genus Limnephilus; species Limnephilus lunatus. The sequence goes on along the minus strand of OU830595.1, from coordinate 21,722,738 downwards.
CACGCCACTATTCGCAAATATATACGTAGCATAAGATATGTGTATTTAGAAATTGAGTTACATAAAATCGACTACTATATTACCTACCTTCAACTCAAAAAATTTTTTCTTACAGATAAATAATGGGTAAAAGAAATGGAAACAAAGCGCGTTTGTTTTTATCTGCTAGACGAAAAAAACCGATTATTAGTATCAAACGACAGATTCATGTTGCACCACGTTCGACATCTAGGTAAGTCGAAATATCGCTTTCCTGTCACTCTTACTACTGAACCTTCCTAAGGTTACCTTTACGTACGTAAAGTTTTTTTTCCCGTAAGTTGCTCACATAAGAGAGTTATGGCAAAATTACCAATGGGTATCGTTTACATTGATAATTTTGCCATAACTCTCTTACGTGAGCGACTTACGAGAAAAACCTAAAGATTTATGCTATGAGAGCCGTGTATTATGTAGCATGTATAACGGGAAAATGGGATGGACAAATTTAAATAAATAAATCATTTGCATTTACAGGGATATGGATGTCATCGATACTACTTTTGGAAACTTAACTACATCTTCACTAATGCATGAAACTTCCATGGATGAATCATTTGCTCCAAATATAGACGAAAACGCAAGTTCATCATCATCAACAACGCTTGATGATTTGGTGATAGAACCAGACCATATTGATGAAACCGATAATTTCGAAGGTCGCAGAATTGTGGATATAAAATATTTGTTTTCGGAGATATCAAATATAAAGCACGAACACACCAACTGCACATTTTCCGATTTAAAATTTATGAAGGAACGACGAAATGGTCTTCTAAGCCAGTATGTTTTCGAGTGCAAAATGTGCAAGAAAATAGAATACATTCACTCCGAAGACCCGAAACGGAAAATGTCATAAATACTGCTGTCGTCGAAGGAGTGATGTGTACAGGAAATGGGTATTCACAATGGAATGAAATTTGTGGGGTTTTAAATATGCCAAATATGGATTGTAAGACTTACACGAACATAGAACAATGTTTAGCGCCAACAATTGAAGAATGTGCCTTAGAAGAAATGATCGCAGCTGGTGAAGAAGAAAAAAGGCTAGCCATTTTAAACGGTGACGTAGACGAGGGTGGCTATCCTTTGGTAACGGTGGTTGCAGATGGCTCCTGGGCAAAGAGGTCGTACAAAAGTGGATTTAGCTCCTCATCTGGCGCAGGGTGCATAGTTGGACTACGAACTAAAAAGGTTTTATTTCTGGGAGTGCGAAACTCATACTGCTGCATATGTGCTAGAGCTACTAAACTAGACATAGTTGCTTCTGAGCACAGGTGCTTCATAAACTGGCGTGACAGTGCTAATGCCATGGAAGCCCACATTATAGCAGAAGGGTTCTCGAGAAGCATGGAAATGCATGGATTGAAATTTAACAAACTAGTTGGTGATGGCGACTCCAGCATCATGAAAAAAATAATGCAACAAATGCCGTATGGTCCTAACCTTATAGTACAAAAAATAGAGTGCAAAAATCACTTACTCCGCAATTTTTGCAACAAAATGAAAGCACTTGGAAAAAAAACCAACAACGCTAAAGGCTTTGTACCAGTTCATATAAGGAAAAAGGTTGAAGCAAACGTTTTACGCATGAGAAGAGCTGTAGTTGGAGCAATAAATTACAGGAAAGAGCAAGAAAACACAGTACAAAGTGATAAAATAAAAAATTTGAAAATGGACAAAAAAAATACCGCAAATCATGTGTTTGGTGATCATAAAAATTGTGCATCGTACTATTGCAAGCCGGAGAAGTATACTGATGATCCAAATTTAGTAAGCGATCTTCGAGATTGTGGAATATGGACTGATATCCAACAATTCTTATTGTCTCTAATAGCAAATGCAGAAAGTCTTATTATTGACGTGACAAATAACACTGTGGAGCAATTCAACAACGTTATCGCCAAATTTATAGGTGGAAAAAGGGTAAATTTTACTACAAGAGGATCTTACCAAGCAAGATGTTTTGGAGCAGTAACTTCGTGGAATAGTGAATTGGCAACCCATTCAAGAATACAAAAGAAAATCCAAGGCCACAGTCCCGGCAAATACACGAAGCACTTTATAGAGAGAAAACGACGTTCGAAGGAGAATAAACAAATGTGTCGAAAAAAAAAACTAAAGTATAATGAAAATACGACAGAAAAAAGAAAAAAAGTTACAGGGCCCGATGAAAATTATGGTCAATTGGAATTAGAACCAGATATGCCACCTGAAATATTTGAAACGAAAAAAGAGGAATTTCTCAAAGAATTATCTTCAACCAATAAGGAAGAGCTCGAACGGAATACGGTAGGCCAAAGCAATAACAATCTGTGGGCAATTGAAAGACGTAAGCGGATAACGGCGTCTAACTTTGGAAAAATATATAAGCTTCGGCAAAAAACTTCAGTTACGGGAGTACTAAACTCTTTACTGTACTCACAATTCAAAGGAACTATGGCCACAAATTATGGAAAAGAAAATGAAAGCCTAGCAATAGAGCAATTTTCAAAAAAAACAAGTTTTCAGGTATCCGCTTGTGGGCTATTTATCGATAAAACCAAAAACTTTTTAGCGGCAAGTCCGGATGGCCTTATCGGTGAGGATTCTACAATTGAAATTAAATGCCCTTATAGTATAGCAAATATGTCACCAGAAGAGGGAATTGCACAAAAGATAATTGATTACTGTAAATTGGAAGACCATTCTTTAACATTAAAACGGAATCATAATTACTTCTACCAAGTACAAGGCCAGTTACATATTACTCGTCGTAATTATTGTTATTTTGTTGTGTGGAGTCCAAAAGGTTTGCTGTATGAAAAAATTGAGAGGGACGATGAAATCTGGCAAAAAATCGTTCCACTGTTAGAAAATTTCTACCACCAATGCCTTTTACCAGAAATAATTGACGGTCGCATACCAAGAAATTTACCGGCGAGGGAAAGGTCTGGACCATAAATTGTTTTAATTTCATTGTGTAGATGTTAAACAGTAATTTTTTTTACAATAAAGCGTTTAAAAACAAAAAATATTAGATCATTGAAGAAGATTGAAAATGTCAAGTGATGTAGGAGGTATTCCCAAAAGTGCATTTTTCTGTAATAATATAACGTATTAAAAAAGTTAAATAAAAACTAAACTAGTTATGTGTATGTACCTAATATGTAGCACAATAAACAATATGGTGCCTCTTATACATAGATTTCAATATTCATTTGTATAATATGATATTATAATAACATAATCGATTCAACAACATGTGGTAGATGCATGTACCACTGAACATACGCTGTACCAGCATTCCATCAAACGATCAGTGGTGTATGTACTTACCATCACACATTTTCTTGTAAAATATAATTTTTTTGAAAAAAAAATCTAGAACAATATATTTAGTCAAATATAAAAGTTTTTTTTTGGTTCGGTAGTTGTATCTTAAAAAAAGTGTCCTATAAAGGGATAATATTATGTTGAGTACAACCTTCAAAAGTTATCAAAAAATATTTTAATTAATTTTTGTGTTCCATATCCAACTCGGCAATACGGAACGGAATCATCTCGGGGTCTGTCTGTAACAGGTGTTTTTTTTTTCAATTTTTTTCCATTAATTTATTTGACGTAAACAAATTAAATTTGTCACAATAACTTTAGTAAATAAGCTCGGTAAGTATTGGCACACTCAAAATAAGTCACCAAACAGAAAAATAATTTTAAAAAAACATCGATAACTCGGGACATGACAACACTAGTGGACTAGTGTATCGATATAATTATTGAGAATGTCACATCACTTCGTTGACTGTATACGTATTCAACAAAACCCTCTCCGCCCCCCCTCACCCCCGAATACTGAGAGAAAGGGACACATGCACCTCAGCCTGATAATACCCAAATAAAATTGTCAAAATCGAGGTTTTGTAGTCCTCATTTTTCTACTCCAAAACTGAACCAATTTCCAAGATTTTTTTTACCAAATGTATTGGAAGAAAACATTCTATGTCTGTACCTTTTGCTTTTTTTAAAAATACATCGTCTAATTTGTATACTGAACGTTTGTTGATGGCGTTAAAAAAAGGCAATTTTAACAATTTTTGAAGGGTTATAACTCCTATAAAAAGTAACTTATCAAAAAAATCAAAACGTACCGACACGCTTGCGGTCAATATTCATATTATGTAAAAAAATATTTTCTCTAGTGTCAAAATTCAGAGAGGGAAATGAGGAATACGTTTGTATGGAAAAAACACCACCCGGTTTCCTCTTAATGTACGCCATCAGGGTACATGAATCCACCATAGGTAGAATTGTTCCAGAAGTCTGTGCTGCATTGTACGCTGTTTTGAAGGAAGACTATTTAAGGTAAAATTTGTCATAGCTAATATTCATTAATTTTTCGAAGAAAACGTCTTCGGAAAGGTTTTCACTTGTTGATCAATTGTTGAATGCCAGGCAGGAAACAGACCTCCAGCAAGTGCTTCACACTTCCGGGATCTTTTCAGAGATTACTTCATGAGCGATGCCGGAGCTGTTCCCTGGCAATAAGATGTTGAATAACATAGTTATAATATAAACAACATAACCTAACCTAATAATAAAATGCTGAAGGTCTGTTTCCTGCCTGGCGTTCAACAATGGATCCTAAGGTTGGTGCTCTCGCTCCATCAATTTCCATGCATTCTGCTATTTTATCTTCTGTTAGAAAATTGTGAATTGTGATTCAACTTTATCCGACAGTTATTTATCAGTTTGTTTGCCAAAATTCCAAAGGCGTAAGCAATCATGCATTGTGCCCTTAGACGACAAAAGAAAATGTGCTTTTCAGGGATCATATTTTGAGCGTATGGTTTCATAATATTATTAGACAAGGAAAAATGTGTCATCTGCAAGTATTACAAATGGCAAGGGCAGGATTCACTTCCAGGTGAACAAACCTGTCATGTGGAATGTTCAATGCACCATTTGTTTGTATGATTCAGTGAGCTTTCACGGTATAACCCACTATTGCGACCATTGGCGCCAATGTCTAAATATAAAAATTAATAATTAGCATCTACTAAATATCATTAAAACAATGCTGTGTTTGCCTAATTGAAATAATAAGAGCCATCACATCTTTTGGCTCTGAAGACAATATGCTTGAATGCTGTTAACATAGATGACATATCACCATATAAATTCATTGCTACGAGTGGCATGTTCATAATGTTTTGTATATTTTCAATAATGTTCATGTCATACCTATTCGTATATATTTTTAAAAATTTGCATTTAATTTTTAAAAAACAATTATAACCTTTTTTATACATTTATTTTTTATTACACAGACATTTTTGTTGTGTTATTTAATTTGCTGATCTCCTAAAAGCAAGTAATTCCAATTGAATGTGCCATTTATTAGGTAACTTCATTAGTTTTCTCCTGTTTTTTCTAATTACGTTATCCTTATTTTTGTTTTTAATTGGTTTTTACCACACATGAATAACATTGTAAGCATATAAGTTCCTGTTAACTTGCTTTTATCTATTATACTTTGTATTAACTAGTTCAGATCTTATTATTTAAAATCAACACCCATCACAACTTTAGTATTTTTCTTATTTTATTAGAGGTACTTTTGTGTTTTGCTGTTACGCAATGTATGTCACTGCTATATGTATCTTTTCATACTTGATATACTGTTACCATACTTACATACTGTAACTATATAAATGTAGAATTCAGGGATATCGTCATGAATTGCAGTGTTGTGAATGTTATTTGTATTCTAAATTTATTACATTGAATGTTAACAAATATTATAATCAATAATTATCAGCCTGAAACACTCATCTACATTGAAAAAATCTTCCGAGAAAAGATACTGGCTGCCAACGGGAATTGAACCCGTGTCCTTCTGATTGCCGGTCAGCTGCTCTGACCACTGAGCTATGGCGGCTTATCTATTACCCGCCAAATAATTCAATATATACTAGTGTTTCATTCGACAATTACTTATTATTACATTTTTCCAACTGAAAACAACCAATTTTATTTTTGTGAGAGAGGTATTGTTAAGTACTAAATCTCCCGCTAGGTGGCGTCGAGACTAATTATGTCTGCATTTATTGCTGAAATACTTTAACTTGTCAAATATTAATTATTATTTTTAATTGATAAACTAACTTTTAAACAAGATTTTTATGCATAGCACAAAGGGTAGATAACAAATATTATAATCAATAATTATCAGCCTGAAACACTTATCTACATTGAAAAAATCTTCCGAGAAAAGATACTGGCTGCCAACGGGTATTGAACCCGTGTCCTTCTGATTGCCGGTCAGCTGCTTTGACCACTGAGCTATGGCGGCTTATCTATTACCCGCCAAATAATTCAATATATACTAGTGTTTCATTCATAACATTGAATGTTATTTGTATTGTAAAAATATAAAATAAAAAGTTCATAATGAATAATGACCCAGACTTTAATAATTAGCAATTTATAAAGTTACATAAATGTACAAAAAAAAAAAAAAATCTAAAAATTTGTAGTGCGAATAGAATAAATGCTTGGAACAGTTTGGTCCTTGTTTCCAATGGTTTGTTTGTTTGATTTTCTTCGATCTTTTTCATCAATTTCATTCAAGATACTCTCAATAAATGTTGCAAAAGTTGTGTTCGTTACATTCTGCAGCAAGAGAACCTACCGATGTGGATGTGATGGGGTGCTTAGCACGCGATCAGCTGCAGATGTTCTAGGATTATGTTATATGGCATCTGATGATCTACATTCCGCCTGATTCCCAAAAAAAGATTACAAATTACAAACATTGCATCAACCATACCCCAGCCCCAGATTGTGATAGTACTGTGTATAATGTTATGTGAATAAACCTCAGTTGAAGATGGCCTTAATAGGCTGAAATCATTTACAGTAACAAATAAATTAAGTGGAAAAAAGTTTAAGATTGTTTTAATATAATATTATGATAATACTGTTTAAATGCATAATACGAGAATTCAATTTAAAGTACTAGAATATGTACATATGTGGCTGTCTGGCCGCAGCAGGTTTAGGATTGTGATGGTCCATTGCAACCTTTTGCTGATGGCTTGGCCTATGTTCCACCGAATCCTGAAAAAAGATTAAAAGCCTTGGCATGACTAAGAACGTTGCATCAAGTACACCCCAGAGTAACTAACCATCACCGTTTCGCCGCAGGAGTAGACCGAGAGGACGGACCGCCAAACAACTCGGTCTTGACAGACACTCCTTGTGCCCTTGCCCTTGTCTTCCTAGGGCATCCCCGACCTCTTCTACCATTCACATTTGCACCATACATTCTTCTTAAATTCCTTTCCTCGTTCATTCGCTCTACATAATTTCTTAATCTTACTCATTACACTTTCATCAGCCTTGCATTCTTTGCGGATCTCCACACTTCTTACACAATCATACATACATGGTTTTTACACACATTCGCAGGGATCTCATTTCTACAGCGTTCAGTCTACTTACATCCTTCCTCTGCTAGTTCCATGCCTCTCAGCCAGGTACAGGTACTCTCCTACCTGGCAGAGGCATGGAACGCAGGTATGAAAGGCAGGTAATTAGAGTAAATCATGACAATACTGTTTAACCAACTCAGCCCAGAGTAGATTGTGATAATACTGTTTAAATGAATGTAATTAATTTCATTAAATATATAATAATAATTTTAATTATCAGTATTTTCCCCAGATAATCTCACTGTCAAGTATAAATCAGGCACTGCGAATTTACAATTCTATGTTGGAGGTCGTCGCCCTAAATTACAGAGGTTTGTAGCAGATGCGACCACAGCCTCCTAAAATATATATAATAAAGATTTATGAGACAATAACCAACAACTGACGACTTAAATAAACCAATTCCTCCCACGGCTCGCGATCATAAAAATATACCAAACCACCCATCTCGCGATATAAAATCCTCGTGACAAGTGACAGCCTGGTTTATTTATGTGACAGCCCATGACGCCATGACGCCCATGACCAGTGTTGCCAACCCGTTTTTTGAAAAAGACGTAGATCGGACTAGAAAATTACGTAGAATCGTATAATTTGGATTATGAAAAGTTAGTAGATCTACGTACTTTTTTTCTGAGTGAAATATAGAAGTTAGGGTAGGTGAACGTAATTAGTTATTTCTTGTAGTAATTAAGTTGAAGTGTATCTATTATTTTTAATGCATTTTTTGCAAATTTTAATTTTTTTAATGATTTATCATAGGTTCTCAACCTTGCCTCTCACTCTTAGTTCTCAATTTTGCCCACCGCCCACTTTGAGATTTTTTTTTAGAGACCCCCTTTTTTCTTATGGGGGGGGGGGGGGTTAATGGATTCAATTTTCTTCCACTTCCTCAATTACCGAAACATGTGAATTTTTGCACACGTGATAAAAATGATTACAATACATAAAATAACAAAAATTAACCAATATTAAAGTTTATTTTGCTTTATTAGTACGTGATGAGCGTGTTTTTTTTTTGTCTTTTTAGACTATATTTTTTACCTGCCCTCGCCATCACTGTTCACCTCAACGCCCTCTCTTTGGGTCTTCTACTGCCCCCTCAAAGTCTCAAACGTACACAAGGGGGCGTTATTTATTGCCCACGTTAAGAACCTAAGTTTTAAATGAAACGAAATATAGTTTTGGTAATTATGCAAATGTGGGGTAATAGGCAATATTTAGGAAAAAAAAACATGAATATGGAGAAAACAGTTAAGGTCAAATACTAGAAATAAATAACTTTGCGATGCCTTTGTCTGAAATTGTGTATTTTGCCGGGAAGTAGAACATTATAACTCCAATAAAAAAAAATAATGGTAATAGTTCGAAATTTTCCTAGATTTGTGCTGATTTCCCTTTTGCCTAAAAAATATTTTTCTCCGCTAGATCTAGGGTAATTTCCCTAGACATCCCAACCCCGGCGCGGACTCTAGTATGAAACGGAACGTTTGTTGGAGTCCGCGCCACATACTTTGCCCCGCAGATGGGGGCGCCACTGTAAAGTAACGGAAAATATGCTTCTTCAGCCTAATGAGTTATGTTATTTTGCAAATTTGTACAATTTGACAAAAAATACGTAGATTCTGGACTGAAATTAGTAGATGTTCAGGAAGGACCTAAAATACGTAGATCTACGTAAAAAGACGTAGAGTTGGCAACGCTGCCCATGACAACCGATCATATGTTGTTTGCAGTGATGCCAACTGAAATATTGATGAAAATAGTTATCGTGTATTACGAAAAATTTGGTCGTTGGTCTCGATACGGGAATCGGGCTGAAAATCGGGCTCGTGTTCCAGTGTTGCCAACCCGTTTTTTGAAAAAGACGTAGATCGGACTAGAAAATTACGTAGAATCGTATAATTTGGATTATGAAAAGTTAGTAGATCTACGTACTTTTTTTCTGAGTGAAATATAGAAGTTAGGGTAGGTGAACGTAATTAGTTATTTCTTGTAGTAATTAAGTTGAAGTGTATCTATTATTTTTAATGCATTTTTTGCAAATTTTAATTTTTTTAATGATTTATCATAGGTTCTCAACCTTGCCTCTCACTCTTAGTTCTCAATTTTGCCCACCGCCCACTTTGAGATTTTTTTTTAGAGACCCCCTTTTTTCTTCTGGGGGGGGGGGGGGTTAATGGATTCAATTTTCTTCCACTTCCTCAATTACCGAAACATGTGAATTTTTGCACACGTGATAAAAATGATTACAATACATAAAATAACAAAAATTAACCAATATTAAAGTTTATTTTGCTTTATTAGTACGTGATGAGCGTGTTTTTTTTTTGTCTTTTTAGACTATATTTTTTACCTGCCCTCGCCATCACTGTTCACCTCAACGCCCTCTCTTTGGGTCTTCTACTGCCCCCTCAAAGTCTCAAACGTACACAAGGGGGCGTTATTTATTGCCCACGTTAAGAACCTAAGTTTTAAATGAAACGAAATATAGTTTTGGTAATTATGCAAATGTGGGGTAATAGGCAATATTTAGGAAAAAAAAACATGAATATGGAGAAAACAGTTAAGGTCAAATACTAGAAATAAATAACTTTGCGATGCCTTTGTCTGAAATTGTGTATTTTGCCGGGAAGTAGAACATTATAACTCCAATAAAAAAAAAATAATGGTAATAGTTCGAAATTTTCCTAGATTTGTGCTGATTTCCCTTTTGCCTAAAAAATATTTTTCTCCGCTAGATCTAGGGTAATTTCCCTAGACATCCCAACCCCGGCGCGGACTCTAGTATGTAACGGAACGTTTGTTGGAGTCCGCGCCACATACTTTGCCCCGCAGATGGGGGCGCCACTGTAAAGTAACGGAAAATATGCTTCTTCAGCCTAATGAGTTATGTTATTTTGCAAATTTGTACAATTTGACAAAAAATACGTAGATTCTGGACTGAAATTAGTAGATGTTCAGGAAGGACCTAAAATACGTAGATCTACGTAAAAAGACGTAGAGTTGGCAACGCTGCCCATGACAACCGATCATATGTTGTTTGCAGTGATGCCAACTGAAATATTGATGAAAATAGTTATCGTGTATTACGAAAAATTTGGTCGTTGGTCTCGATACGGGAATCGGGCTGAAAATCGGGCTCGTGTACAGCGTTGCCAACTCTACGTCTTTTTACGTAGATCTACGTATTTTAGGTCTTTCCAGAACATCTACTAACTTCAGTCCAGAATCTACGTATTTTTTGTCAAATTGTACAAATTTGCAAAATAACATAACTCATTAGGCTGAAGAAGCATATTTTCGTTATTTTACGGTGGCGCCCCCGTCTGCGGGGCAAAGTGTGTGGCGCGGACTCCAAAAAACGTTCCGTTTCATACTAGAGTCCGCGCCGGGGTTGAGATGTCTAGGGAAATTACCCTAGATATAGGGGAAAAAAATATTTTTTAGCAAAAGGGAAATCAGCACAAATCTAGAAAAATTTCGAACTATTATCACAATTTTTTTTTTATTGGAGTTGTAATCTTCTACTTCCCGGTAAAATACACAATTTCAGACAAAGGCATCGCTAAGTTATTTATTGCTCGTATTTGACCTTAACTATTTACTCCATATTTATGTTTTTTTTCCTAAATATTGCCTATTACCCCACATTTGCATAATTACCAAAACTATATTTCGTTTCATTTAAACCTTAGGTTCTCAACGTGGGCAATAAATAATGCCCCGTTGTGGACGTTTGAGACTTTTAGGGGGCAGTAGAAGACCCAAAGAGCGGGCGTTGAGGTGGCACAGTGATGGCGAGGGCAGGTAAAAAATATAGTCAAAAAAGACAAAAAAAACACGGTCATCACGTACTCAAAGCAAAATAAACTTTAATATTGGTTAATTTTTGTTATTTTATGTATGTAATCATTTTTATCACGTATGCAAAAATTCACATGTTTCGGTAGTTCATGTAGTAGTTTCTTCCACTTCCTCAAATTCACATGTTGAGGAAGTGGAAGAAAATTGAATCCATTAACCCCCCCTCATAAGAAAAAAGGGGGTCTAAAAACCTCAAAGTGGGCGGTGGGCAAAATTGAGAACCAAGAGTGAGAGGCAAGGTTGAGAACATATGATAAATCATTAAAAAAAAAAAAAATTGAATTACTATAAGAAATAACTAATTACGTTCACCTACCCTAACTTCTATATTTCACTCAGAAAAAAAGTACGTAGATCTACTAACTTTTCATAATCCAAATTATACGATTCTACGTAATTTTCTAGTCCGATCTACGTCTTTTTCAAAAAACGGGTTGGCAACACTGCTCGTGTATAACTCATTAGTCGCATTAGTCATTAGACTAGGGATGGACATTGAAAAAATACATCGATGTTTTTTCCGATGTAATGCATCGAACGGTTGCATCGATGTTAATACGATGTATTGAGAAATACATCGATGTTTTCCGATGCATCGATGTATTTCTGATGTGAAATTTCCTACATTCGGTGGTACAAATCAAAACCCACGTCGGGGGGGGGGGGGGGGGGGGGGGGGGAAGTCGAACTTTGAAACAATGTAAGCATGCAAATTATTCCGATAAACGCGCTTATTATTCATCAAATACGCTTTTCTGAAACAAACAGCCCCGTATTTTGTGTATCGCTTGTTGGAATATAACAAATCGCATACTGGCAGCACAGTCAAAAAGCGTCTGACAGCATTAAACGGTTTGACAGTTTGACTTATCGGGGATTTCTGCATAACATTACAGGCAGGGCCGGATTAACCATGTCGGGGCCCCTAGGCAATGCACGTCTCGGGGCCCCTTTACCAATGGTGGACTAACGGGGGGGGGGGGGGGGGATGGCCCGTTCGTGCCTCTGGTCCTCGGGGGCCTTCAAACGCCTCCATGTCCCCTTTATCAAATCCTGCCATTAATCAGCGGCCGAGAATTTAAATTTCGTCGATCGATTATCTTGCGATCGTACCCTTGCAACTGTACAGGGCGGTTCCGATGAGTAAGATTAATTATTCTCCATACCAGCATTTTAACATAATAGCTCAATATCGATATTATTTCATTCACAATATTTGCTTTGGTAAATACCTAAATTCAAAAATACTCAAACTCGTGATGATAAAACTAATCAAATTATGTACTTTTTCTAATTGTTTTTTGATCATACGTATTTATAATTTTTCAATAATGTCTAAGCAAAATAAAAATGTTTTTTTTTTAATATATGCGCGGATCTTTTTTTTAATGATTTTATTTAAACTAAAATTAAAATTCTGAAACATATCTTTCCCAGGTAATTTATTGATTTATTTTACTGCATTTGAAAATTTACATTGTTCATAAAAAAAATAGAAGGGGGCCCATTATAAAAAAATCCCTAAGTGGTGCCATACTGATTGGATTTACTAACAGTTTAAGATTTAGTACATGCAAATCGGACGTATAGTTTTTCTAATGTGTTGTCAACCGTGTTGAAAATAGCAGTTTCGAGAAAAACGCGTTCATAGTTTTGCTGAACGTTAATTCAACATACAAACTGTTTAAAATGGTTTCATATAAAATGCTGTAGGTATCTCCGTCAAATTTACGAATTTCCTTAAAACATTTGGTGAGAACATTATTAACAAATTCATCTTCAGAAAATTAATTTTTAAAAATGACAATTTTTTTACAGTGGCCTGGTGCCTTAAAGCCTTGTTTAGGATTTGATCAAAGGAACGTGGAGGCGTTTGGAGGCCCCCCAGAGTCAGAGGCCCGTGTGAACTGAAGAAAAAGCTTGCAAAATTACATCAACTTCTTAAACTAGGGGGGGGGGGGGAGCGGTTCATCAAGCTTTTCCACCCCGGCCTCTGACGGGCTTAGTCCGCCACTGCACTTTACCCTTTTCTAACTTCCAAACAATTTTTTTTTTACCACAACGTAATTTTATTCATAATTAATCTGTTTTTTTACTACATTTCGAAGGTATGCCTTCACCCCCATTCAATAAAAAAAATGAAACGAATACAATAGTACAATGAGTGGTCTTATCACTAAAATGATCTCTTCCAGACAACCTTGGTATGAAGAGAAACAAAGAATTTTAGCAAGCAGATAGGTAGTGCACGCTAAAGCTTGTACAACATTTATATTTAAACATTAGAAATAAAAGCAAAAACAAAAAAAAAAACAAATGCCAATATAAACCACACACAGCACCTATAATCATATCCCCGTTGATACGAAGGAAAGTAAAGTAAAATACAACTATGTTTAAATATTTGTTTTAATTTTTGACTTTTTATTTATTATTTGTGAGTGATGTGAACAGTTATAGCGCACTTTAAGTGAAATGACACAAAACTGCGCTATGCAAATATTACGTTATTATTATTATTGTGTTATAACCTAATTATTATGTTTGTTGTTTTCTTAAATGCATGTAATATTATTAACCTATAAATGTTCGTAAAAAAAAATTAAAATATTTAAAACATCTTGAAAGCTGACTTTTTCCAAAAGTGTGCCGGAGTTGCACACTAATTTTGAGTCGAACCGTTGACGCAAGTTATTTTTTCTTGGGGCGCGGGGCCCCCAGCCGATGCGGGGCCCCTAGGCAGTTGCCTACTCTGCCTTAGGGATAATCCGGTACTGATTACAGGTAAGATATAGAATTTTTCTGTTGAAAATAATTATTATACTGTATATACATGTCTAATCTGATAGATAAATATGATTTCCATTCAAAAACACTGCTTTTTCATTTTGTTTTCGCTAAAAACGTAGCTGGGTTTTAAATGAAAGTATTATGTTTTCAATTATAGAGTTTGGAAGAGAGGCAACAGCCAGAGTCCTGCATCGTGCCCCAAAGACAGCCCGTTGACGCCACAACTTCCCATGGACGGAGAGCAGATCTCCGGTGGATTAAGAAGGATCACGAGCCTTTGGATTCTCACTGCGATATGGCATTTTCAAATCCACCGCTGATGGGTATCCTCAAGTATCTGACATTTCACCTGTACTGGGCGAATGATACGAGGCTATCTCTCATCGCTGATGTCAATATTTTAGTGTAATATTATATTGTAATTTAATATGTTGGTAAATATCGGTTGGGACTGGACACGCTTATTACAAATAATTTTTTAGAAAAAAACTTTAGATTCGCCTTAATTACTATAAAAGGAAACTTTTTGGCTTGGGGGCGGCGGAAAATAATGCATTTTAATTTTCAATTGCGTAAATTAAAATTCACTTCGCGAATCTACACGATGTCAAATCGCGGCTATCAGGTACGTCACTGTTATGTTGGTATCCCTGATACATTGCAAATAACTGAATACTTCTGTGGCCAACTTCGTGGGATACGTAAAAACACGGTTAAACTACGAAAGCTGCATGTCATCAAACTATAAAAAAACATCCCAGGTTTTGAATGGTTTGTTTGGCAAAGCAGGGTTTGTCTAGCGGGTTTGTGTAATTATGATTGATTGTCTGTGAAATAAAAACAAATGTTAGTTCTTTGCAATGTATCAGTGATACCAACATAAAAGCGACGTGCCTAATGGCCGCTGACAGTCACCGATCGGTTCGCGAAGTGAGTTTTAATTTTACGCAATTGAAAATTAAAATGCATTATTTTCCGCCGCCCCCAAGCCAAAAAGTTTCCTTTTATAGTAATTAAGGCGAATCTGAAGTTTTTTTCTAAAAATTATTCGTAATAAGCGTGTCCAGTCCGAACCGATAATTACCAATTATTCTATTTAATACACACACCTGTTCATAAATCGAAGCAAACACTCGTATATAAGTTGACTCGTATTCTAATTTACACACATAAATGAACTAATGTGTTTACTGTTTACACCATAAATGAACTAATGTTTACACTTTACACAGCAGAACATAAATAAATACGGCATGCAGCGGAAACACTGTCGGCCATATTGTTATTTTGGTTTTATTGTATTGGCCGAACTGATTACGAAACGACGTGAAACACTGCAGTCGTAGTGTTGGTTTTACTGGGATTGGTTTATTTATGGTCATTCATAGACACAAAAAAAAGTTAGCGTATTCGATGCATCGAATAAAAAACATCGATGTATATTCGATGTTGAAGTATTGACAATACATCGCTTCAATACGATGCATCGTTAAAATACATCGAGTGTTTACAATACATCGATGTATATCGTCCATCCCTACATTAGACTAGCCGACTAGCCCGACTGACTAGCCGGCAAGCCGGCTACAAATTTGGAGAGCTGCACGCGTTTTCGCCCGTCCCGCCGTAAATGTTTCGAAAAATTATTGCCGCTTTCTTCTCCATCACAGTTCCAATTGTTCCATGGTTCATCTTTAATCCCCGCGCGGCCAATCCATCAACTAGTGCCTAGTTCGACGAAAACTTCTCACTTCGGGACCTAAACTCCTGCTAGTAAAAACTCTAAAAAACGTAAGTCCCTAACTCCTATATTTTTTCTCCTTCCACCTGCAATAAATTATTTATTATACGTTAGAAACAAAACGATGTTAATTAATAAACGTTTTAAACGGAGATATTTCACTATCCTCCTCTTCGATAACGTAGAGACTTGAGTTTATTATTCGGTACTTGAACCTATGAATAGTAACTATGTATAGGAAAAGTTAGCAGAGTATTTTATCTGTTGCGAGTATTAGTTTTATTTGCTTATTTATTATTTGCTATCTATGGATAAGCTATCAGGAAGATGATGAAATACTCCCATTGTTTTATGATATGTACCTACCAGTGTTGCCAACAGTTATACCAGCTTTCCGCCAGATTGACCAGATTCTACCTTTAAATCCACCAGAAAACCACTAAAAAATATAGTACAACACTCACACACGCAAAATTTTCCCCTAAAATAAAGTTTAATGAAAGACATTGATGAAAGAAAATAAGTTTAGAAATTATTTGTTTTCTTTATTATTACAAAAATAATAATTAGTAACCAACACACCATTTGTAGGTAAATCAACATTTTAAAATTATTCAATTAAGACTAATTCTAAATTAAGTCGTCTTCTTCAGACGAACAATTTTTACCTGCACCAAAATAGTCGGTTTCAGATTGATATGACCGATTTGATTTACAACGGCTACTGGAATTTTATAATCATTGCAGCATTTTCTTTCCAACCTCAAACCACAGCGTACTCTCAATATAGCAGTTAAATGATTTACCTAACTTCATTCTATTCCTCAAAAATGCCCCGAATTTACCAAACAAAAAAACTATCACACAAGACTGGGATACAGAAAAAATGAGGATAGTTATTTTGCAGAAATGTAGTCGAAGGAACAATGGGTTAGGTACTTAAAAGCAACAGAAATTTACGGAGTGCCGAAATTCACATTTACAAGACAATTTCAATTGAGGTTTGTTTTCGTTATTTGTTTTTGGGGTTTTGTGCCGTGTTGCGCTACCTTTTTCTTTAGCCAACGTTTCCGACAGCGTTGCAGTATCCATCATCAGGGCAGATCCGGCAGACCCGACAATAACGAAAATACTTTTGGCTGTGAAAATCTAAAAACGTATCCATCTATCGGACGATTAAAAATCATGATAAAAAATAAAATACCCCACTGGAACTTTATTTTTTTACATAGAAATGCTGTCAAACTTTATGTCAACAAAAAATATTATTGTTTCCTACTAAAATAAATTTAATACAAAATTACAAGTGGGTACCTTTCATTTACAATAGCAAAAATAAATGATATATTTTAATATTTACTAGTTTACGGTGCTCCAGATTTTATGTCCGGGTTGAATCTTTCCCAAATGAAAGACTAAACCCTTCCACACACTTTTCCACAAATGAATATCTAGTAAATTAACGCAATGTAAGTGCACTATATAAGAATAAAACAATACAAGAACAATACGTCAATCCACCAGAAACATAATGGGAAAATATTTCACCGACTCCAGATATTTTCATATCAGAGGGTTCGGCTCTGATGAAATCCTAACTGGTCCGATAAATCCTACTGATCCCTCAATATAAATATTTAAAAAATCTTTCGTAATCCTACATGTATTTAAAATGACCGACTTTTGCATTTTTATGTACAAATTTTTTGACAAATCTAATACGCCTAAATTTTGAATGAGAGAGCTAGGTATAATGCCAGTAGCCGAAATAACAAATGGTAATATTTTTATAGTCTGAGAATGCCAAATTCTTTTAATTTCATTTCCTAAATCTGTATATTTTCTTATTTTTTCAGAAACAGTTTTCTGAATAAATAAGAAAAAATATTAATTGATTATGATTGTTTTTAACTAAATAATTTGTTCATAACTAATTAGTTAAAAATAATATGTAAGTAATAAGTATCTATCTTTACATATATATATATATATATATATAAATCAAAATATATGCTTCTGTCTATGTATGTTATGCGTTGCTAAACCATTCACCCGATTATGATGAAACTTTGGGGATTTGATGTGTGCATGCCCGCGATGGTTTATATATATAGTATATATAATAGCGAGCTCTGGCATCACGAAAATGCGTTACTAAACCGTTCATTGGATTGCGAGGAAACTTTGGTGAGTTGTTGTGAGCACGCCCGCGAAGGTTTTTTTTATATATGTATATACTGGTGAGCTCTGGCATTATGAAATTTGTATAAAATAATACAGTAGGTGGCACGCAAGCTGATTGAAAACTGAATGTACCGGGACTGAATGTACCGGGACTGAATGTATGGAATGCGAGAGGACGGAGGGGAACTCAGGAGGGGGAAAACGGGAGTGGGGAGAGGGAAGGCGGAAAAGGCGGAGTGGGAACGCGAGAGGGGAAGGGGACGTGGGAGAGGAAGGGGGTGGAAGGGGTGCGGTACCAATGGGAAAGGACACACAGGGAGAAATAATTTCTAAGTGGCATTGCAATGCAAACCGGGAACTCGCTAGTATAGTATATTTGCGGTACGTTCCAGAGTGGAAGTTACTCTCAGTATTTTTTTCATCACTTTGACGGCCACGGTGGTCGAGGGGTAAGGCTCTTGACTAGCAATCTGAAGGTCACGGAATCGAATCCTTGCGTGGGCAATTTAATTTTATTTGATTTATTTGTGCTATTTCACAATTAATTCATTTAAATAATATATAGTATATTTGCGGCACGTTCCGGAGTGGAAGGTACTCTCAGTATCGCCCTGATGTAAGACCACCATTCAGCATTGAAACGAAATAAAGTTGATTTCTTTCTGAGTTGTCCGTTCATCAAAAAATCTATCCCAGCATGTTGAGTAGATTTCTCCACCTTAAATAAATGGCATCACGCTTTCCGTATGTCTAACTAATGTGAACTTGGTAAGTCCCAAGTTCACACTCATCGGCTATGTAGTGTTCGTATCTATGAAATAGATATAGTACATTGTCTCACGTACACTTAGTGGGGTGGCAACACTGTCAGAGTGACAGGAAGGACCCGCGACCGGGCTAAGTGTAGTAATGAGCCAGTGATTAGATGTGATAAGATAAATATAGGCCACTACAAGTGGCGACGAGGATAAAGGTCAGTAAAAGTGTTATGCATTGGAAATTTTTAGTTCGCGTGCAATCAATTTCACAATAAAACGGATCGGCTCATGTAATTTTGTGGAGATCTTTTTGTCTCCCATGCTCTAATGACGAGAAGGGTGATTTGGACGGTGTGGGAAAGAGAAGGCACTACGCTGCTAAACAAACTGCTGTCCAGAAACAATTTTCGGCTTTCTGTGGTGGTAGTAGGAGATTTTCAAACATTGTTGGGTTATTCGTAACCCGGGAATGTTTGTCTTTCTTTTAAAAAAAAGAAAAAAAAAAAAGAATTATTTTTAATAGTGTTTATAATTGCGTAGCAATAATAACTCTTCGTCTATTTCGATAATTGAAAGGAATTAATTGGAGGCTCTGTCATATAAACTTTTGCAGTAATAGCGGTTTCATAATTTCATTTCGAACAGTTTTTTTACTGCTGCGCTATCTGGAACCGTTGGATCTACGGCATCCTCGATTGTGGTGTGTTCCGGCTGAAGGGTGTGGGGAATGGAAGCAGATGAGGAAGATGAAGGCTTGGAAATCTGTCTATTTGGATGTGGTCACCAAACAGGGCGGGAGTCATTTCATCACTACAAGTCTGCTTCCAACTGTTTGGAGTCTGTGGGACTATGGGATCCCAATTCTGGTTTGCTGTGGGGCTGAAGGGACTGCGAAAGGGAAGGAGATGGAAGGAGCATGGTTTGAAAGTGCCTTCCTGCTCAGGCATGGTCGCCAACACGGCCATCCATTTCAAGTTAGTTTGTTCGATTTCACAATATTTATTGTACCTATATGACTATAACACTGTGCAATGTTTATAGTACCTACATGAAAAAATTATGGTGCAATATTTATTGCACCATAATTATTGTGCACGAAAAAATGTACATGAAAAAATTATGGTGCAATATTTATTGCACCATAATTATTACATGGGTGCATTAACCAGTGAAGTTTCCGCAAAAAAATTATTATATATTGTACCTACATGACGAAAATATGGTGCAATATTTATAGTACCTACATGATGAAAATATTACGAAATATTTATCGTACCTTCATGACGAAAATGTCGCGCAATATTATTATTTTTTTAAAATCATTTCATAGAAACTTTTCTTCTAACACAATCCTTTACATAATATCACTTTTTTTGAAACATTTTTGAGTACGAGTCGACAGTTTTAAAAAATTACCTCAGAGACTAGACAATATTATTATTAGAGAATAGACAATATTATTGTGAAAATAGCTGATTTGCCTAATTACGTAAGATTTGCCTAATTAATACCTAGAACGAAAATAAATAAAAGAACACGCACGCGTTTTTCTTTTCAATAACACCCCAGGTTTTGAAAAGTTTGTTCTGCAAGTAGGATTTGTCTAACGGGTTTGTGTAATTATTCTAATATCTAGAATGAAAATAAATAAAGGAACACGCACGCGTTTTTCTTTTAAACAAGATATACATCCCAGGTTTTAAATGGTTGGTTTGGCAAGCAGGGTTTGTCTAACGCAACCATACTCAACCTGCGGCCCGCGGGCCGCATGCGGCCCGCCAAGCTTTTGTGTGCGGCCCTAACACTTTATTATCAGGAACTTGATTTTTAAAAAAATTCTAAAAATTTTCGTTTCTACTTTGACGCACAGACAGTGACACCCGAAAAGGATTGTCATTATGGTCCACATGATCTGGTATAAGAGTGATATACGTTTTTTAGATTTTCACGGCCAAAAGTATATTCGTTATTTGTGTTATGCCGTGTTGCGCTACCTCCTTCTTTAGCCAATGTTTCGGACTGCGTTACAGTGTCCATCATCAGGGCAGATGTGTAAGAGTGTTGCTATTTGTGTGCATGCTCGCGATGGTTTCTATATACAATAGTGAGCTCTGGCATCATGAAATTATGCATTGATAAACCGTTCATCCGATTGCGATGAAACTTTGGTGAGTTGTTGTGAGCACGTCAACGAAGGTTTCTCTATATATATATATACTGGTGAGCTCTGGCATTCTGAAATTTGTATTAAAAAATTGCAATAGGTGGCACGCGAGCTGTTTGATAACTAAATGTACAGGGACTGAATGTGTGAAATGCGGGAAGCGGGAGGGGAAATCGGGAGGGGGCTTCGTGGGACGGGGGAAGCGGGAGAGGTGAGTGAGGAGAGGGAAAGTGGAGAAGACAAGAGGGGAAGCGGAAGAATATAGGAGGCGGAAGAAGAATGGGACGAAAGGAAACGACAAGCAGGGAGAAACAAAAAGCTAGTAATACATAAAAACTGGTTAATGTCACTGGTTAGTCAGGTACCTACTAGCAAATTTTAACAGCATTTCTTGCATAAAGTATTGTTTTGTTATAATTTAAATACGCATAATCGCCGGGAGTGTCTTCAAAATGCAAAAAATGGGGGGGGGGGGGTTGATGATTTTTTCGTCATACCAGTATAGTGTTGCGGCCCGCGTAACTTTACAAAAACATGTAGAGAAAAAAGGTTGAGTATCGTTGGTCTAACGGTTTTGTGTATTTATTGGAATACCTAAAAAGAAAATAAATAAAAGTACGCGCACGCCTTTTTCTTTTAAACAAAATAGACATCCCAGGTTTTGAATGGTTTCTTTGGCAAGCAGGGTTTGTCTAACGGGTTTCTGTAATTTTTACCTTTATAAAATAATTACATAAACATATCCATACTCTTAGATTTGCGATTTTTACATTGCAGTTTCACACGGCACAATAATACGGCATGCATACTGAGTAATAATTTTTCGTGTTTATGAAACCGAACAATCATTTAAGAAAATTGAAATAAGAACTTCTTATTATTATCTAATTGAAACAAAGTGATTTTTCCTAAAAGTGCGTATTTACCGTCGTAATTAATAACATGGCGGTCCTTGAAAAATGGCATTTCGCGTAGGTATTTAAAGTTAACAAAATAACCATTAAAACGCAATATTATTCAATTCCGCTTACTGAATTACTTATTACTAACTATTATCTACCTAGTACAATTTATTTTAATTTTTTAAAGTGTATTTTGAGCGTGGATCCAATAGCGGAACATTTACCTGAATCACAATAACACTTTCGGCCTTGAAAATTTTAAATCAAGTTATGAAATATTAACTGCTGTAAAATATCGAACTGCTCGTTTCTTGGTGTTTATCTATTGAGACAGATAATATTAAGCAGGTGCCAATGATAGCAATAATTAATATTATAATCAATAATTATCAGCCTGAAACACTCATCTACATTGAAAAAATCTTCCGAGAAAAGATACTGGCCGCCAACGGGAATTGAACCCGTGACCATCTGATTGCCGGTCAGCAGCTCTGACCACTGAGCTATGGCGGCTTATCTAATGCCCGCCAAATAATTCAATATATACTAGTGTTTCATTCGACAATTACTTATTATTACATTTTTCCAACTGAAAACAACCAACTTTATTTTTGTGAGAGAGGTATTTTTAATACTAAATCTCCCGCTAGGTGGCGTCGAGACTAATTATGTCTGCATTTTTTTGCTGAAATACTTTAACTTGTCAAATATTAATTATTATTTTTAATTGATAAACTAACGTTTAAACAAGATTTTTATGCATAGCACAAAGGGTAGATAACAAATATTATAATCAATAATTATCAGCCTGAAACACTCATCTACATTGAAAAAATCTTCCGAGAAAAGATACTGGCCGCCAACGGGAATTGAACCCGTGACCATCTGATTGCCGGTCAGCAGCTCTGACCACTGAGCTATGGCGGCTTATCTAATGCCCGCCAAATAATTCAATATATACTAGTGTTTCATTCGACAATTACTTAT
The DNA here is from genome assembly GCA_917563855.2 of Limnephilus lunatus. Classification (NCBI taxonomy): domain Eukaryota; kingdom Metazoa; phylum Arthropoda; class Insecta; order Trichoptera; family Limnephilidae; genus Limnephilus; species Limnephilus lunatus. Next base: position 21,699,831 of record OU830595.1, on the reverse strand, counting down.
TATTACATTTTTCCAACTGAAAACAACCAACTTTATTTTTGTGAGAGAGGTATTTTTAATACTAAATCTCCCGCTAGGTGGCGTCGAGACTAATTATGTCTGCATTTTTTTGCTGAAATACTTTAACTTGTCAAATATTAATTATTATTTTTAATTGATAAACTAACGTTTAAACAAGATTTTTATGCATAGCACAAAGGGTAGATAACAAATATTATAATCAATAATTATCAGCCTGAAACACTCATCTACATTGAAAAAATCTTCCGAGAAAAGATACTGGCCGCCAACGGGAATTGAACCCGTGACCATCTGATTGCCGGTCAGCAGCTCTGACCACTGAGCTATGGCGGCTTATCTAATGCCCGCCAAATAATTCAATATATACTAGTGTTTCATTCGACAATTACTTATTATTACATTTTTCCAACTGAAAACAACCAACTTTATTTTTGTGAGAGAGGTATTTTTAATACTAAATCTCCCGCTAGGTGGCGTCGAGACTAATTATGTCTGCATTTTTTTGCTGAAATACTTTAACTTGTCAAATATTAATTATTATTTTTAATTGATAAACTAACTGTATCGAACGTGTCGACGAAAGCGTATGACAACCCTGAGAATTCAAGAATGGAATTTACGCTTCCACATAATACCGTGCCGCTGCGCGTTACCCCTTCCAATAACCTACGAAACAAAGGGAGTGCTCTCATTGGCCAACGAAACACTGTGCATTTGGAATGATGTCTACAATGCTATTACATTCTACAATTAACTTATCAATTGAAAACATAAACGCAATTGATAATAAATACATGCTGCAGCATCATTGGACTCGAAAACACATCTGAATAACCACGTAATTCTTCCACCAGGGACCCCAGACAGCAATGATCAAAATCAAGGAAATGATTGAGTATTTACGTTATCCCCACCCTGCTACCAGACGCGGCGCCATTGGTCAATGCTGAACAAAGGAAATGTTTGAATCGTAAATATTTACGACAGCCAATTTACATTCCGAAAAACTCGGAGCTAAATTTCGGGAAATCGGGAATAATTTGAATCAAGAAATATATATCATCACCTAAAAATAGGTATATACTACAATAAAACCTCAAAAAACTGTCGTCTACCAGTGATTATTGCACTTTAAGAAAATATTTACTTCTAGATATTGTATCTTGTATCACATTTGTAAACTTGTACCTTTTCTTGTTGAAACAATAAAAATTATGTGAGACTTCGGTTTATTGGAACAGGACTGTCTTGGCAAAGGTTATCACACGGATTTTTAACACATCTGCTCGAAAATCATAGCGATTGGGAAAAATACGTAAACGCAAGCATCCTTCAGAAACAGGGAGGTTCTGTGTTCCAAAAGTCCAACCCGGATTTGCCCTATAAAACAAACGGCAAACCGGTAGGAAATCAGTTCAAAAACTACCAGCCAAGAAGTAACAAGTCTCCAAGAAACTGAAGTCTCCAAGTTCTAACCTACTTAAAAAGTGTTTTTAATCAGTATTAAATTCTGTTCTCCTTTCTCCCAGTATCCCATTATCCTGACCCCAACAGTCTCCAAAAGTCTCCAAAGTGCAAATCAATATTAAATTAAGTAACTAAATTCAGTTTTGGCCATTATAACTAGAATCAATTTTCAATGTTTTACAACAGTAATAGATTCAGTTTTGCTAATTTAACTTAGAGTCATTAATCCAGAAGTAAAAGACATTGGCGTGCCAAGTTGTGTCCAGCTCCCTATTTTGCAATTTATGTACAAACGTCTAGTACATTTGGTCCTTCGTGCCGGATCTACACATAACACGCCTTCAGTCTTACCCAGTGGAAATGCCGTCTCTTCGCAGTGGCCGTAAGACCCCGACATCTTCTGATACATCGCTGTCTAAATCTAAACCTGACGCCCCGGGGACAAGCCGAAATATGCCAGTGGCGCCCCGACGGACCCCGGGCCCACACACCGTAGACACCGATGAGACGCCATCTAGAGGACCCCGCCAGGTCCACGATCTATCTAGTGCGAGCCCAGCCAGGAACTCTGATCTCATCACGCTTGACCGACCTGCTCCAGAATCTGTCTCCGAGAGCCTCCACGAATCCAACAGTAAAAGCAGCGAAACAACTTCTGAATCAACTGAAGACTCCCTGCGATTACTGCGCCGAGAGATGCGCATTCGGGACAGACGTCACGCCAAGCAGACAGCCAATCTGCTCGCAGCCCTGAACGCTGCGACACGCCAAGCAGTCAGCCAACCTGCCCAGGAGCCAGCACCAACCAGCCCGACCCTGCGAGCCAACCTCAGTCAGGCAGTAACTCAAGTCCAGGCACCAACCGGCCCGTTTACTAACGAGTTCGCAACGAGATATGCCACTCAAGTACACACGTCAGACGGTCCGTCAACCGGAGAGTTTGCAACTAGATATGCAACAACTCAAGTGCCCGCACCAACCGGCCCTTCTGCTAATGAGTTCGCAACGAGATATGCCACTCAAGTACACACGTCAGACGGCCCGTCAACCGGAGAGTTTGCAACTAGATATGCAACAACTCAAGTGCCCGCACCAACCGGCCCTTCTGCTAATGAGTTCGCAACGAGATATGCCACTCAAGTAAACAAGCCAGCCGGAGAGTTTGCAACGAGATATGCAACAACTCAAGTGCACGCACCGACCGGCCCTTCTACTAATGAGTTCGCAACGAGATATGCCACTCAAGTAAAAAGGCCAGCCGGAGAGTTTGCAACGAGATATGCAACTACTCAAATGCACACACCAGTCGGTCAGCCTACCAATGAATTTACAGTAACCGATCCAACTGGATATGCCGCCACCCAAGGCTACACACTACTGACGGGCCCTGCAAAGAACATCCCTACGGCCGAATACAGCCATCTCGGACCCGAGCGCCCACTTTACAATACAACGGGGTACCAGCAACAGCCAGCCTCCTCCGGCCAGGATTCCCCATTGTTTACACCACCGCATACAGCCAACGAGACAGCACGGCACACCCGAGAATGGTTGCAGCACGGCAACGACCCACTGGCCCAGATCGCCTCTGTGATGGCAGAGGCGCTCCGCTCCTCCAGAACGCAAGATAGCCCTCGCACATTAGAAGATGACTCAAGAATGGCAGCCCTAATCGCCAGGCAATCCACAGCAAAAGATTTGCCTACCTTCTCCGGAGACCCCCTCGAGTGGCCTACCTGGAAGGCACAGTACGCTCAATCCACCGCCACCTGCCAATTGACTCCGAGCGAAAATCTCATCCGGCTGCAGCGTGCCCTCAAAGGCAAGGCGCGAGATACCGTGGGTCCCCTACTAATGGATCCTGCGCAAGTCCCAGAGATCATCAGCGTCCTCGAGCAGCGATACGGCAGCGCTAACTCCATAGCAAAATTTATGCTAGACAAGGTTAAAAAGCTACCTTACCTCACGACCGAGGTATCACTCGAGGACCTGGCAGATTTCTCCGGGACGGTGCAAAACCTGGTGGCATCCCTCCGGATCTTAAAAACCGAAGGTTATCTCACCAATCCTGCATTACTGAACGACGTCACTGACAAAATGCCGAGTTCCCTGCGGCTGGCATGGCTAATCGAGATCCGCAAACAATATGCCCCGGCCACCATAACCCAGCTCGCTGCCTTTCTGAAAGAGGTATCAAACGCAATTCCAAACAGCGGGATGGTGGACCACATACGATCCCGACCACGCCGTGAACAAATACATGCCGGGTACCAGGAGGAAGAAGATAGTGATCGCATGCGACTTCTACCGAGCCATGAGCAAATACATGCCGGACATCAAGAAGAAATCGGGGACGGCCCAAAAGAAAAGATCGCCCCGATGAAACGCAAAATGAATGAGGCACATACTTACCCTGGACCAAGCCGAAAAAGAAAAACAGCCGACGAAAGCTGCGCCCAATGTGGCGGCGATCATAAAACCCGCGAATGCAAAGAATTCGCAGCCAAAGATGTTGAACTTCGATGGGAAACTGTACGCATGGGAAGGTTATGCCGCAAGTGCTTAGAAAAACACCACTCACGAAGCTGCAAAATAAACCAATGGTGCAAAGTAGGGGATTGCCGATCCCCACACCACCCCCTGCTACATAATCCCGAGTTCGTACGAAAAAGCACCGTGGAAAATGTCAACTTGTGACGCCAGGACTCCGGACAGAGAGTACTGTTAAAAATTGCGCCAGTAATATTAAGCGCTCCCAACAAAGAAGAAGTGTCAGTGTTTGCTCTCCTGGACGAAGGATCCACAGTAACACTTGTTGACACTGACACCGCAATACAAGTCGGAGCAAACGGCCCAGTTCACGGACTGCGAATCCACGGTGCCAAAGGAATGTGCACCTCTGACAATCTCTCCCAACGAGTGAGACTAAGAATACGAGGTGCGGGCAACAGTAATACATACCACATCTCTGCCAGCACAATAAGCAGCCTCAACCTGCCGGAGCAACAGATCCAAGGAAGGTCTGTCGTCCCGAAGCTGCTAATAGGCCAAGACAACGCTCACCTAATTGTGTCAAGGGAAGTTCGTGAATGCAATGATACTACGCGAATAGCATCACGCACCGCACTAGGATGGATCGCTCATGGGGGAGTCAACCCCAGAGATAATAACACGACCACCACTTTGGCACTACAATCAGAAACGGCCGCAGACATACAATTGAGGGAGCTAGTAAAAACCAACTTCGCCATCGACTCGCTCGGAGTAACATCAGCCACCAGAGTCAATGCAAGCGAACAACAGGCCATTGCACTTATGAATGCAACTACCCGTCCTCTTCCTACAGGGAAGTGGGAAACTGGTCTACTATGGCGCAATCCAGAAGTCTCGCTACCTGACAATCGGCAGTGTGTGCTGAAGCGACTTCTGTCTCTGGAGAAAAAGCTAGCAAAAGACAAAAATCTAGCAGTGGCCTACAATGACAAAATAAGTCAACTTCTCAACAAAGGCTATGCCAAGAAGCTATCAGGCCATGAAGCTTCCACCACCACACCTCGCAAATGGTACCTGCCTCACTTCGCAGTAATCAACCCAAATAAGCCAGGAAAAATCAGAGTGGTATTCGATGCTGCAAGCCGATGCCGAGGAACCTCCCTCAATGATCAGCTGCTTACTGGTCCTGACCTGCTGTCCTCCCTCCTGGGGAATATAATACGCTTCCGGGAAGGAAACATCGCCATTGCTGCAGACATCAAAGAAATGTTCCTGCAAATAAAAATAAGGCGAGAAGACCAGCCGTCCCAGCTTTTCCTGTGGAGGACATCACCCCCCATCATGAACCAGATACCTATCAAATGTCATCAATGATGTTCGGAGCCACCTGCTCCCCAAGCAGTGCCCAATTCGTCCGAAATAAAGTGGCCGAAACATTCGAGCACGAGTACCCGGCCGCCGCAAAAGCCGTACGCACCAAGTTCTACATGGACGACTACCTAGATGCAACAGACACACCCAATGAAGCTGCTACACTAGCCCAAAGTGTAAGTGCCCTCCTCGCGAAAGGAGGGTTCCACTTGACAAATTGGGCGTCTAATAGCCCGGTGGCCCTAGCTGGCGTACCCATAGAAGACCGTGCCAGCTCCGCGATACAGATCAGCAGTGGAGGTCCAGAGACAGAACGAGTGCTTGGTTTGATCTGGGACCCCACCACAGACCGCTTCCTGTACTCATTTCGCGAGGCGATCTCCCCCGACACGGCCACACAACCTACCAAGCGGCAACTATTATCCATAGTAATGAAGATCTTTGACCCAGTCGGCTTCGTTGCCTGCCTTACCATCAGATCTAAGATGCTACTGCAAGCAGTGTGGCGCTCAAGCGTCGGCTGGGACGAACCCATTACCCCCGAACACGCCCAGAGATGGACAGACTGGCTGAGCCTGCTGCACACAAACAGCATCTCAATCCCGAGACGTTGCCTCTCAAACAAACAGAACAACGTAACTCTACACCTCTTCTGCGACGCATCGGAGCAAGCTTGCTGTGCCGTGGCCTACTTCACCGAAGAACAAAAATGGATCAAAAGGTCCCAGGAAAACGCTTTCACAACTGATCTACACACCATCCGACAAGGTCAAAAACTACCTACTGGCAGTCGCCTCAACTCGCTGAACCCCTTCTTTGGACCAGACGACCTTCTACGAATGGGGACCCGACTACGAGCCTTGGAAAGAACAAAGAGTGTGGCCCGAACCCCCATAATACTGGACGGCGACGAACCCTACACTCGGCTCCTAATCAGCCACTACCACAAAAAGGCGGATCATCCTAGTACTGAGAAAACAATTGCAGAAATACGCAATCATTTCTTCATAATACGAATACGCACAACAATCAGGAAACTAACGCACGTCTGCCCCACTTGCTTCATACGACGCAGCAAACCGACTCCACCTCTGATGGGCGCATTACCACCACCCCGCCTGATGCATCACGTCCGTCCATTCACACACTGCGGGCTTGACTATTTCGGCCCTATGGCTATCACGGTCGGTAGGCATCGAGAAAAACGATACGGAGCCATCTTCACCTGCCTCTCAACGCGCGCCATTCACCTAGAACTAGCCGCTTCACTGACTGCCGACTCGGCCATCATGGCCCTTCAAATAATGACCGCCCGCAGAGGACAACCCACAGCCATGTACTCGGATAACGGAACAAATTTTCACGGAGCTGACACCGAGATGAGGGACGCCCTGCTGTCAATAAATCAAGACGCCAGAATGATTGACGCAATAGCTACCCAGGGCATCGAGTGGCACTTTATACCACCGCTGAGTCCCCACATGGGGGGAGCTTGGGAGAGACTAGTACGATCAGTAAAGAAAGCCCTAAGCGCAACACTCAAAGAAAGAGCACCAAAAGAAGAAACTCTACGCACAGCACTTGCAGAAGCCGAGTTTGTGGTAAATAACCGACCACTCACCCATATTTCAGTCGACCCGCGTGATGAAGAACCTCTAACACCCAACCACTTTTTGCTGGGATCGGCTGGGAAGCGCCCCCAATTATCCTTCTACGACAAAAAAGAAGAGGAAGTATGCCTACGCCGCCAGTGGCGCATCGGACAACAACTTGCAGACACCTTCTGGAGGCGATGGCTGCACGAATACCTACCTACCATGGCTGCCCGACAAAAATGGCACCATCCAACTACACCAATTAAGAAGGATGACCTAGTGATCATCATGGACCCAGCACTGCCTCGAAACAGTTGGCCACGTGGCCGTATCCTCGAAGCAACACCTGCAGCTGATGGACAGGTCAGAACTGCTCGGATCCAAACCAGTACTGGGATATACGTAAGGCCGGCAGTCAAAATCGCCGTCATCCTGCCTGCCACACCAACAACTAACGAAACTGTACCAGTTGCGAAGACACCCGATTCAGAACTCAGACATCGGAAAAGGACACGCCCGACGAAGTAGCTGAGCACAGTCGAGACTGCACTGGGGGGAGTGTATCGAACGTGTCGACGAAAGCGTATGACAACCCTGAGAATTCAAGAATGGAATTTACGCTTCCACATAATACCGTGCCGCTGCGCGTTACCCCTTCCAATAACCTACGAAACAAAGGGAGTGCTCTCATTGGCCAACGAAACACTGTGCATTTGGAATGATGTCTACAATGCTATTACATTCTACAATTAACTTATCAATTGAAAACATAAACGCAATTGATAATAAATACATGCTGCAGCATCATTGGACTCGAAAACACATCTGAATAACCACGTAATACTTCCACCAGGGACCCCAGACAGCAATGATCAAAATCAAGGAAATGATTGAGTATTTACGTTATCCCCACCCTGCTACCAGACGCGGCGCCATTGGTCAATGCTGAACAAAGGAAATGTTTGAATCGTAAATATTTACGACAGCCAATTTACATTCCGAAAAACTCGGAGCTAAATTTCGGGAAATCGGGAATAATTTGAATCAAGAAATATATATCATCACCTAAAAATAGGTATATACTACAATAAAACCTCAAAAAACTGTCGTCTACCAGTGATTATTGCACTTTAAGAAAATATTTACTTCTAGATATTGTATCTTGTATCACATTTGTAAACTTGTACCTTTTCTTGTTGAAACAATAAAAATTATGTGAGACTTCGGTTTATTGGAACAGGACTGTCTTGGCAAAGGTTATCACACGGATTTTTAACACATCTGCTCGAAAATCATAGCGATTGGGAAAAATACGTAAACGCAAGCATCCTTCAGAAACAGGGAGGTTCTGTGTTCCAAAAGTCCAACCCGGATTTGCCCTATAAAACAAACGGCAAACCGGTAGGAAATCAGTTCAAAAACTACCAGCCAAGAAGTAACAAGTCTCCAAGAAACTGAAGTCTCCAAGTTCTAACCTACTTAAAAAGTGTTTTTAATCAGTATTAAATTCTGTTCTCCTTTCTCCCAGTATCCCATTATCCTGACCCCAACAGTCTCCAAAAGTCTCCAAAGTGCAAATCAATATTAAATTAAGTAACTAAATTCAGTTTTGGCCATTATAACTAGAATCAATTTTCAATGTTTTACAACAGTAATAGATTCAGTTTTGCTAATTTAACTTAGAGTCATTAATCCAGAAGTAAAAGACATTGGCGTGCCAAGTTGTGTCCAGCTCCCTATTTTGCAATTTATGTACAAACGTCTAGTACACTAACGTTTAAACAAGATTTTTATGCATAGCACAAAGGGTAGATAACAAATATTATAATCAATAATTATCAGCCTGAAACACTCATCTACATTGAAAAAATCTTCCGAGAAAAGATACTGGCCGCCAACGGGAATTGAACCCGTGACCATCTGATTGCCGGTCAGCAGCTCTGACCACTGAGCTATGGCGGCTTATCTAATGCCCGCCAAATAATTCAATATATACTAGTGTTTCATTCGACAATTACTTATTATTACATTTTTCCAACTGAAAACAACCAACTTTATTTTTGTGAGAGAGGTATTTTTAATACTAAATCTCCCGCTAGGTGGCGTCGAGACTAATTATGTCTGCATTTTTTTGCTGAAATACTTTAACTTGTCAAATATTAATTATTATTTTTAATTGATAAACTAACGTTTAAACAAGATTTTTATGCATAGCACAAAGGGTAGATAACAAATATTATAATCAATAATTATCAGCCTGAAACACTCATCTACATTGAAAAAATCTTCCGAGAAAAGATACTGGCCGCCAACGGGAATTGAACCCGTGACCATCTGATTGCCGGTCAGCAGCTCTGACCACTGAGCTAGACATAATTAGTCTCGACCCCACCTAGCGGGAGATTTAGTATTAAAAATACCTCTCTCACAAAAATAAAGTTGGTTGTTTTCAGTTGGAAAAATGTAATAATAAGTAATTGTCGAATGAAACACTAGTATATATTGAATTATTTGGCGGGCATTAGATAAGCCGCCATAGCTCAGTGGTCAGAGCTGCTGACCGGCAATCAGATGGTCACGGGTTCAATTCCCGTTGGCGGCCAGTATCTTTTCTCGGAAGATTTTTTCAATGTAGATGAGTGTTTTAGGCTGATAATTAATAAAATCAACAATGACAAATTTGATTCTTTCTTCAGAATTCGTTATACCTACCTGTGTCAAGCTGTAAGTTATCTTGTTGTGTGGAAAACTATTTCAACCAAAACCTCACAATTGTCTGCCAATTAGTTTTTCCCACTGTTGTAATAATATTATTAAAGTATTCAAAATAACAATAAATTGAAGTGATTTGACTTTGCTCCGTATCAATCAAGAATCATCAACGTCGCGTCGTCCGGTAAGTCCTTTTTAAACTAACTGATGGAACGGAATGTATTAACTTGCTGATAAGTAAATCAATAACTTAAAACTCAACTAAATACTAATTGATTTTATTTCCGCTCAATATGCCTGATGAGCTAACTATGACATCTTTTCTCATCGCGGTACCTACGTCACCTCTTATGTCATACTTACGTCATATTATGTAGGTAGTGACGTTATATATATATATATATATGTATACATCTATGGTAGTGACAGCGCATTTTCCCTCAGCCGACATACAATAAAGTACGACATCTTTTTTTATTCGGTGGCATTTTTTTTGTTAAATTTAATTTATTTATTTTAATTGTGTTTTTATTTTATTTTTTAATTTATTCTGTTTATTTTAAATAAATTTTATTTAATCTGTTTTTTTCTATTTATTTTAATTTACTCATTTTATTATTTTATTGATTATATTCATTATGTCATTGTTATTAATTGAACTTAATATTTTATTATTTGAATTAAATTTTTGTGTGCTCCAGATTTTATGTCCGGGTTGAATCTTTCCCAAATGAAAGACTAAACCCTTCCACACACTTTTCCACAAATGAATATCTAGTAAATTAACGCAATGTAAGTGCACTATATAAGAATAAAACAATACAAGAACAATACGTCAATCCACCAGAAACATAATGGGAAAATATTTCACCGACTCCAGATATTTTCATATCAGAGGGTTCGGCTCTGATGAAATCCTAACTGGTCCGATAAATCCTACTGATCCCTCAATATAAATATTTAAAAAATCTTTCGTAATCCTACATGTATTTAAAATGACCGACTTTTGCATTTTTATGTACAAATTTTTTGACAAATCTAATACGCCTAAATTTTGAATGAGAGAGCTAGGTATAATGCCAGTAGCCGAAATAACAAATGGTAATATTTTTATAGTCTGAGAATGCCAAATTCTTTTAATTTCATTTCCTAAATCTGTATATTTTCTTATTTTTTCAGAAACAGTTTTCTGAATATTACAAGAATTTGGAATAGCGACATCAATGATATAAGTTATTTTCTTAATTTTGTCATGTAAAACTATATCGGGTCTATTATGACTAATTGTTCTGTCTGTCAGAATAGTTTTATCATAATAAATTTTATAAAATTCATTTTCTAAAAATGAATTTGGTTCATATTCATAATATGGTACATTACGGCAGTCAATCAAGTTATGTTTAATTACCAAACTTTGGTGAATTATTTTTAAAACTTGATTGTGCCTAAATGTATACTCGGACGGCGCTAATACAGAACATCCCGATATAATATGTTCTATAGTTTCCGGAAAAGCCAAACATTTTCTACATAAATCATCAATTTGATTTGCATCTTTGATGATATGCTTCCTATAATTTTTAGTATTCATGACTCTATCTTGTATGGCAAGCATAAAGCCTTCTATTTCTGCGCTCAACTCTCCAATACTCAACCATTTGTTTGACGAAAATTTGTCAACATATTGTTATGTAACGCAAGTAGGTACATGATAAATTTTTCGGGAAAGAGTGTTTCGCGAAGTAGGCAACACCGGAAGCGTTCGCTGATTGGACCCGCTCAGTGGCCTGACCCAACAGCGGGACCCTTTCCCCCCGCGGCCCGTTTTTGCTTCCCTCTCGGTCCGCAGGGACCACGCCGCCCACAGAAGCAAGCCAGCCGTTGAGGTAACCACGCGCCAGAGATACAAGCCAGCCGTTGAGATAACCACCCGCGCTCTCGCGCACGCCGTAGGCCGTTAAACCTAACATGTGATTTTACGCAGTCCTAATCTGAGAACGGGGAGAAAGCACAGTTGGTCCCCCGTTCCGGAGTGGTATTCTACGCTGGGAGATGTCCAAATAACGTACGGAGTACGTGACGACAATGCTGCCCGACAACGCCGTGAGTTGCTACTTTGTACCCTATATTGTGTCCATGTTAAATTACCTAGCACCTGCGCGTTAAACTCAGACTCGGAGAGAGAAATAGCTAGCATTCTGTTAGCCAATTTACCCTGATGTAATTCCATGTAAAATGTAACCAATTTTAGATCACAATACACTGCTTTGTTACCCCGAACCATTCTTTGCTTTGAGACGAGTCATGTGTGGAGTTTCCCAATCAACCATTTCTTGCTGCCAACTCGCCCCCTGGGTGAGGAGAACCTGCTCTACCACCGAACGACTGAGCTAGACACCGGAACCAGGTTTGCTGTAACTTGGGGCTCCTCTGTTTTTAAGTTAACCCTGGCTTCCAAGTGGGGCCCTTTTTAAGTTAATAATATGTTTGGTTGAGATAATTGAAGTGTTTTGCGTGAAGAATTTTATTTGACCAGGAATCTAATAATTCCTGGTTGGTATTTATAAGAATGCTGGCATTCTCGTCGTATAAATTTAATGGTGAAATATTTCTATCTGCCTTGCAAATTATTTTGTGCATTTCTGAACTATCAGCTTTCCTATGGAAAAAATTTCTTAGCATTTCTACCTGATTATGTTTTAAAGATGTTATTTTGACTATACCTCTACCTCCTAAATTTCTGGGTAAATTAATACGTTCTATAGCTGAATTTGGAAGATGGGAATGAAATTTTGTTAATGTAGTTCTAATTAATCGTTCTAAGCTATCTAAATCTGTATTAGACCATTTAATTATGCCAAATGAGTAAGTTAATAGAGGTAATGCCCAAGTATTTATCGCCTTTACTAAATTTTTAGCAGATAGATTGCATTTCAAAATTTTTCTGATCCTAGTTTTAAATTTAATCCTAATATCATTTTTAATACTAGTATGATCTAAATATTTATAAACCTCACCGCCTTTCATACTTTCAATTTTGAAATTTCTAAATATACCCTCGTCTCCATCTACAATTTTACCTTTCTCTATATGGATCGTTCTACATTTATCTAAACCAAAAGTCATTTTAATATCATCTGAAAAATTTTTAACTACTTTAATCATTTTCTCTAAATTTGGTTCAGAATTCGAATATAATTTTAAATCATCCATAAATAATAAATGAGAAATTATATTTCTCTCTCTAGTATTACCTTTAATTTTTATTCCAAACTTGCTTTTAATTAACATTTTAGATAGAGGATTTAATGCTAAGCAAAACCAAAGAGGACTCAATGAGTCTCCTTGAAAAATCCCTCTTTTTATTGAAATGCCCGGTACTATAATTTTCTTATCTTTCAAATTCAAAAGCAAATCGGTATTCCAAAATGCCATAATTTTTTCCAAAAAGCTAATAATAATTAGGTTAATTTTGTATATATTTAAAACTTTTATCAGCCACGAGTGCGGGACACTATCATAAGCTTTTTGGTAATCTATATAACAAATATGTAAATTACGTTTTTGGGTTTGAATCTGTTTCAGAATTACAGAATCAATAACTAATTGTTCTTTACATCCCATATGTTTTCTGCGACAACCATTTTGTTGTTCAGATAAAACATTTTTTTCATCTAAATGAGTGTATATTAAATCTGTCAAGCAAGAGGTTAAAATTTTATATATTGTCGGTAAACATGTAATGGGTCTATACTGAGAGGGATTATTAATATGTTCGCTTTTAGGCAACATATAAGTAATGCCCTTAGTTAGAAAATTTGGAAAATTTTGAGGTTCTCTGACAAATTTTGAAAGATTTTTTGCCAAAAGGGGATGTAAAGTAGTCAGACGTTTATACCAAAAATTATGTATCCAATCGCAACCCGTGGCTTTCCAATTATGAGTATTTTTTATAATTTTGGCTAACAATTCAACCGATATATCAGAAAAACTCATTTGTTCAATGTCTGAACAATTGAGTTCTTCATTTTCTATCCACGGACCTGACTCATTATGTTTTATATCTTTACTCCAAATATTTGTCCAAAAATCGCGCATATCTGATTCAGATGGCAACGGATTATTATTATTCGAAATAATATTTTGTTTATCGTCAAGTTTGGAATAAAATATTTTCTCATTTTTCTGAAATAATCTATTATTATTTTTTTTATTATACGTATAATTATATCTTTTTAATCTACTAGCTTTTATACCTAATTTTTGTTTTAACAAATCTAATAAATCATTGATTATATTTTCATTATTATTACTACCAATGCTATAACCAAATTTTCTCCCAATTACATCTACATGTCTCAAAATATTCCTACTTCTATTTCCGTTTTTATACTCTATTACTCTAGCTATGCTACTTCTTAAAAATACTACATCATTTTCTAATCTACTCTGCCATTCTGGTTTTCTATAATTATATGATCTATCATCAGAAGACGTTAATTTAACTCCTAACTTATTACATATAGTGATAGCACTAGCATACACTATTGTATGAAGATCTAAAAAACTAATGTCATCAAATATAATTTTTGGTAAAATTATATTATTTAATTCAGAAATTAATTTAGATAATTTCTTTGACGTATGTAATTTTGGTAATTTTGGTCTAACTGTGGGCTCTATTATTATGTTAATAGGTATTACTATTTTTTTTATTTTTATTAATTTCATTTTTTTTATATTTCATTCATTTTAAATGTTTTATTTAATTGACATAATTTATTTATTTATGCTTATTTTACCTATTTTCTTTATTTAATTTAATTTATCTATTGGTTTTTATTTTTATTTTTTTCATTAAGTTTAAAATTTTTATTTAGAAATTAAATAAAATGATAAAAATGAAATATCTAAAATAAAATATTTAATTTTACTTTATTTTTTACTTAATTTAATTTAATTTTTTTCATATTTCTTTAACTTAATTTATTTATTTTCTTTATTCAGTTACATAACTTCATCAACGAATAATGCAAAAGAGACCAGCTCTTCAGACAGATACCAAAGATATTCCATTCTTTTTGTAGCAGCTCCTGTTAGTATTATTTCTTAACCACTGGAGCGACAGCGCATTTTAAAACTTTTTTTTCCGCTTGCTCGAGATTTTCAGAAGATCATTTTATAACCACCAAGTCCTTCAAAAGCTGTAAATCATTCTTTGACCTAGACCACAGTGCAAAGAGTGCAAGGAGCTTGAAACCAGTAGTTTGCATAAAAACAAACATCTTCAACCCGTTTAATTACAGGAGACCATATTTGTCCCAGCTCACATATGTTGTAAATCGTTGTGTCTCCCTTACTATCATAGTGAGAAATATGATATAAACAGCATTGGAAAGAGAAAACGGCACGCTATATATTCAAATTTAAAA
Organism: Limnephilus lunatus; assembly: GCA_917563855.2. Taxonomy (NCBI): domain Eukaryota; kingdom Metazoa; phylum Arthropoda; class Insecta; order Trichoptera; family Limnephilidae; genus Limnephilus; species Limnephilus lunatus. The sequence continues at coordinate 21,684,740 of OU830595.1, read as the reverse complement.
GTTAACCACAAAATAATTAAAATGTACCTACATGTTTATGAAACCGAAGTTTCCGACCGCAATTTGAAAAAAAAATGAAACTATTTTGAATTTTATTAATTATTTTTATTATTTTATGATGAAAAAGCGAAGTGATGATAACTTTTATAATTCACTTGTCTAATAAAATATGTATTTTTTTTTAATCATCAGAAATTTAAGTTAGAAAAAACGTAAGGTGAGCCACTTTTAAAACTTTTTAAAGTTTGCATTAAAAAAATTTATATTAAAAAAATAACATGTTTTTTTCTAATAATAAAAATTGAAAGCGTATTTCATCACCTTTCAAAAACAGTTTTTAGTTTTCAGATATGTTCACAATTTTGCCATTTATTTGGATTTTCATGCAAAGCGTAAATATTTTTACCTTCTGACAAAATAAGCTCTTTTGCAATTTGAACTGTTTTCTCAATAGATGTTTAGCGTATAGATTGCATTAGCCATCCATCTTGCTCTCTGCAGTCTTCTAAACTAGTAGTCCCCAACCTTTTTTGATAATTTTACCATGGCCCGCTAAGAAGGGGGGGGGGGGGGGGGGGGCGTTGTTTGTTTATTTATTTATTTTATAATATTTACATAGATAAGATTTATTAAATCACCATACTAGGCGGCTGCCTGTTTCATGGTGATTAATTAAGGATAGTTACTTTGAGTGTAGTCTAGTGTAAACATATGGTAAAATTGGTAAATAAAAATAGAAAAGAGAAAAAGAAGTGCGTAAAATAAACATGTAAATAAAATAAACCTGTAAACATATGGTACTAGTATGTTATGATGTTGAAAATTTATATCTCTGTCTGAGTGTGTGAAACAAGTTGTAAACACTGTCATTGTCACTCATCAGTAAGCGCCTTTCTGAAAGTGAGATATTTGGCTTTAGACTTTATTTCAATTGATAAGTTATTAAAAGGGTGAATTAAATCTTAGGTGCAAGAAAGTTAAACTGGGACTGTGCCATTGAAGTTTTTGTTGTTGGAATAATATAATTCGATTGGTTTGAATATCTTGTGTTGTATTTTGAATTTATAATATATTTTTTTGTAAATTTGAATTTAAAATAAGAGGTAATATTTTTTTTTTTATTGGTGCCCTTTTTTACTCATTTAAAGTACGCTCTAGCGTGTTTAAATCGCACTTTATGGAACACGCGTTTTTTAAAGTTACCATAGCAACATCAACAAATCAACAAAATGTGAAAATGTCAACTTTTAACTATAAATCTGACAGGAATATTTTAAACGTCAAATGTGACAGATTGCAAATTAATGTTTGTGTTTTTCATTTCCATGACAACAAGATATTGTGATGTCACATCACGAATTCATTAATAGTTTTATTTCCAAATTTTTAATAATAATATCAATATTTATGTTTTCAAAGTGTACCAATAAAAAAAAATAGCGTAAAATATTCGTGGATAACTGGTCTTTAAAACACTTGCTTTATTTGAAAAATCGCGCGTGTTTTAAAGACCTGTTTATCCACTTATATTTTAATATACTATTACATACATGGATTTTATAATAAACTTTGAAGTCTTTAAATAGGTCTTTCGTTGGGTGTATACAATGTACTTTGTAAATAGTCCATATTATCAATTTTTGGGCTTTTATTAATGGATCTAATACAGTTCTAGAGCATCCTCCGCAGACAATTATACCGTACGATAAAACTGATTGACACAGGGAAAAGTATACTGTTCTCAGTGTATTTTTTTTAGTATATTGCGCAATGATCTGAAGATATATGCCAGTTTCCGTAAACGGCTTGTGACATTAATTACATGATCTTCCCATCGAAGTTTATTATCAATTATTACGCCTAAGTATCTAATGGAATCTACTCTTTCCAATGGATTGCATAGACAGCTGTATATATCACTACAAGAATGTATTTTTAGTACATGATTACTTGAGGGTTGACTTGGATTGTTTGTACTGAATGTTAGGTATTTTGTTTTAGTTATATTTAGCGTTAGTAAATTATCATCCAGCCATTGTTTAATATTTTGCAAAATTAGTTCAGCTTTATGAAAAGTTTCTACCCATGTTTTACTTTTTAGTACTAGGGCAGTATCATCGGCAAAAGTGATTACGTTGCACATCAATTTCTAATCTACATAAATCATTAATGTATATTTGAAAAAGTATTGGACCGAGTACACTGCCCTGTGGTACACCGTACACCAAAATTGATTCTGATAGGTTGAGACTATTTGTGTGATGGTAACTTAATAAATTGCTTTCTGTCTGTTAGATAAGATTTGAACCATAAATGAACTAATAGGTACCATTTAAACCATTCAAATGCCTTATTCTTTATTCCGATTTTCTGTAGCTTAGCTAGGAGGATTGGATGAGAGGCTGTGTCAAATGCCTTAGCCAAGTCCAAAAATATTGCCAGACATTTATCACCTTTGTCTAGGGCTTCTGTTATGTGTGATGTTAATTCTAGAATAGCTGAATCCGTGCTTAGCCCTTCTCTGAACCCATGCTTGTTTGGCGAGAGAATATTGTATTCTGTAAGATAGTCGGTAAGTCTTTTTTTTATGATTTTTTCTATAATTTTGGAAAGTGATGATAAAATGGAGATAGGTCTATAGTTTGATATCTCAGACTTAAAAGTTGGTTGAACCAATATATGATATTCAATTATGTACCTCTACGCCTGTCTCAACACAGGTATACCATAGCGAGACAGGCATTGAATACATAATATAATGTAAACATCCCGTACATTGATCAATAAATAAAAATAAAATCTCCCTAGATCTGCACAGGCGCCGCGGCCATCTTGTTTTATAGCTTTGCGGTAACACAATTATTGACATGTTGAATTGTACTCGCAGTTAAGTTAATGTTTTTGAAAATAATTTCCGTTTAACCCTTCTAAAAATTTGACATTTTTTCAGATGTTCAAAATATTTTCGCTTTACAATAAAATGCAAATATTTGGAATAATTCTGAGCACATTCAAAAATTAAAAACTGTTTTAGAAAGGTGATGAAATACGCTTTCAAATTATATAAATCGAAATAAACAATATATTTTTTTAATATATTTTTTTTTGCATACAAACATAAAAAGTTTTCAAAATGGCTCATCTTACGTTTTTCTAACTAAAGTTATTGATTATAAAAAATAATAAAAACCCATACACATTTTATTAGACAAATGTATAACAAACACATATTATAACCTCACTTTTTTGTCGCTCTTCAATAATAAATTTATAAAAAATTCCCGAAGTTTAATTTTTTTTTTTAATTTGCGATTCTCAACTTTGTGTACTTAAAAGTGTACATTTTACTTTTTCGGTGGCTATTTTTTAAATTGGAATACAAAGCATGTTGTTAGAACATATTTCTCAATATGATAGTAAAATAGTTACAGTGTTTTATATAAGACCTATGTGCTTTGGGAAAATATGGTCTCCCGTGATTAATGTAATCCAACTTACCAATGCTGGTGTAATTTTTTCAGTTTTAGTGCTTAAAATAATGTTTTGTTAATTTAGTTTTGATAATTTGATAATTTAGTTTTGTTAACGGTAGGTTTTAGGTTATTTCTGAAATGTTATTTTTTAAATGACTTTTCTGCGTGAATTTAATAAAACTTCCATAAAAGTAATGTTACTTTAAAATGTAAAAGCATTATGCATATTCGATTTTTATTTTTAATCTATTTTATTATTTTTTAGCCTTGACTCTGTTTCATCTTAACTCTTATTTAATTATAATTATCTATGATTTTATTACATGCTGTACCTATACTCTGTATGGGATGTGTGGGATTGCACTCTCCTCCCCACATCCTGGAATAAAGACCTTTATCTAACACACTATATAAAGAGGACAGATTTGTTTGTTTGTTTGTTTGTTTGTTTGCATCGAATAGGCTCCAAAACTACTGAACCGATTTGAAAAATTCTTTCACTGTTGGGAAGCTACACTATCCCCGGGTGACATAGGCTATATTATATTTTCAAAAAATTAGGGATCCTTACTAAAACTTCAATAATGTAACCCAGGGTGTAAAAAAATTAAATAAAATATTGTTTAAATCGCGTGCGCTGCGAAAACTATTGATGATAGAATAAAATAATGTACTACGACTTTATAGAACACATCATTATTTACAAAAAAGTTCACGACAGCATATGTCTAACTATTATGGTTATGCCACAATAAGTATTCTTTTATTTTAAAAATTTAATTTAAATGTCGCCGCTTGAAAAGGCTCTTTATTTGTATCTTGGTTTTAATCCTTATCAAAATAAATTACTTCATATTCAAGACAACTTCAATACCTTTATTTAACTTTTTGAATTTTTCAATTCGGATATTTAATTAGAAAGATATCACGAGTTTAAAATTGTTAGTATTAGAAAAAAGTTTCGGCTACGGGCCGGGCGGGAGAGGAGTCAAGAAATGCAGTGCCAGGGGGGTTGGCGGGACGGGGGAGCGGGAGAGCGGTGGCGGGGAAGGTGGAAGTGGAACGCTGGAGGGGAACGCACGGGAAAGGACATGTGAGGAGTAACATTTTATTTATTTGAACATGGCATATATTATAAAAGAAAGTCCAAAAAATCGTGCAGCTCGCAAAAACTCAGAAACGAGTCCCGGTTCGATCAAGGGTATGGTAGTGGTGTGGTCATATGGTGTGGTAGATCTCTATCCCCCCTAGGGAATAAGGGTATCCGTTTTTACCTAAAGGGCATGCTTTTAAAGATATAAGGGCTGAAAGTTTCGCCCTCTTGAAATTTCTAGAACAGTCTTCCGGAAAGTTCTAGAAGGTTCAATAGAGCTGTAGAAAGTTGTGGAAGGAGTGGCGGAGTATGTCGTGGAATGATAAGGAATAGGGAATCGGAAACATCATTGTGCAACATTCCAGAACACTATCTTATTGTCCTGAGCGAAGCCGGGTAACCCGGCTAGTTATTATTATATGTAAACAAAATGACAGCAAAGAAGTTACAGACCTTTTTGCTGATTACTTCTCAACGGTCTTTACAAATGAAATTCCAACTCATGATGCTGATTATAAGGAAGATCCTCTTAACAACACATTAATATCCTCAATCAGAATAAACGAAGAAATCACCTTAAATACCTATCAAACATAGACATTAATAAAGGACCAGGAATAGAAAGACTGCCTGGAATTTTTATACGTAACTGTAGTAAATATATCTGTCTTCCGGTTTGCGCTATTTATAAAAAGTCACTAACGGAAGGATCGTTTCCTGTCCAGTGGAAATCAGCTGTTATCACACCAATTTTTAAGACTGGTGATAAACATGACGTTAAAAACTACCGACCAATTTCCCAACTACCTATTTTAAGCAAATTTCTTGAAAAAATCATCTTTGATGAATTGTACTCGTCTATTTCGACAAACATTACGCCGAATCAGCACGGATTTATGAAAGGTAGGTCTACAACATCCAACCTCGCCCTTTTCATTAACTTCTTGCATTGCAAGATGGACGATAAGGAGCAAGTTGATACTATGTATACAGACTTCTCTAAAGCCTTTGACCGCGTAATTCACTCAATTCTTTTGAAGAAACTCATCCTACTTGGTATACATGGCGACCTATTTAGATGGATTAAGTCCTACATTAGTAATCGCAATCAGGTAATATTAATAAACGGTGTTTACTCAAAGTCTATAGAGGTAATATCTGGTGTCCCGCAAGGTTCCCACCTAGGTCCGCTATTCTTCAACATTTATATAAACGACATTGGATCATGCTTTCAAAATTCCGAATATGTGCTGTTGGAAGTGTTTGTTAGTTAGTGTAGGAGTGGATGGAGAGAGTTTGGTGAGGAGATCCTCTCCACGTCAGGCAGGATTGCCTTCATACCTTACCAATATTGAGGTTTAAATGCTCCTTGAGATCACGGCACTTCCAAGCCGTGATCTTGTGTTCAGGCTTATAATAATGATGATGTTTAATTGAAAACACTTAGTTGTCCGCGATATTAAGTTTTATTTAAAATATTATTTACAACAAATATACATTCGCGTACGAACGGGTAGAGAGGTAAATTTGCCGTGCAACCGGATGGATCGAGTACTAGAAGCGGAATAATAATATAATTGCATTTTGGAGCAATCGGTGAGATTTAGTGCCGGTCATCTGGGATACCATACGCGTGAAAAAGTGTTGTGAATAAGTACTGCTATATACCTCCCCACCAGCGTTGCACGCGAATAACAAAATATGGCATTCGAAAAGAAAATAATTATATACACCTTAAGAGGAAATTACCAGAGAAACCAGAAATATGTAATTTTTAAATCAGTGTTTAGACTTATTGACTCGTTTCCACAAAAAAATATAAATTGATTTTGAAAGATTGTTCTTTTATCTAGTAAACGTATGGATTAAATTTTGAGAAAAAATGTTTATTTTAAGTATAATAAGGTTATACCATAGGTCGTTGGCAGATTTGCTATATTTTCAAAAAAGTACATGTATTATACAACACCAATTTCAAATCATATAATCATGCAGTTAAATAAATCCATACATTATCTGGTAAACGTATGTTTTAGAATTTTAATTTTAGTTTAAATAAAATCATTAAAAAATATATACGTACATGTGTTTCTTGACGTAAATTGGCCCGTTTGTGTATTTATTTGCGTACTTCCAAACTAATATATTTCAAGATTTTTTTAAATACTTATTTTGCTAAGACATTATTGACAAGTCATAAAAATTTTGATCGAAAAATAATCATAAGAAGTAATTAATATTAATTAATTTACAGCTCGCGTTTTACCATTTTTCTTATAGCTCGACGACTCGAGAATTGAGAATGCACTCTGCCCGCAAACGTGGCAGCCGGCGGTTGTCTCCGCGGCGCTCTGTATCGTAATATTTGGAAATGACGAATTTAAAACGAAACCAAATAATACAATTTCATTGTTTCGTGTTTGTAAAAACTACAGGGTTTACCGAACGCAAAAATTCATGTTCATTGAATATTTTTATGAAAATTTTGAAATTTTTTTTTATTGTAAATTATTCTTATGTGAATACCGCACAAGAGTCCCAACAGCTTCAAAATAATTTTTTTGAAGTAAAACTTCTTTGCGCACGCTCGACACATGGGGGGTAAGCTGGTAAATGCGTTACGAAAAGTGATGATTGTTACGAAAAATGTCCTGCGAACGGTAATCTATGCGAACGGTGATCGATTGCTAGGCGGGTCGGGCCTTAACGAACGCATGTTATTCGTATTATTGTTAATGGACTATTTTTCCCTAAATAAATAAATAAATTATATACAGTGGATACCCGGCATGCGTTGCAAGACCAATGTAACCTCGGGGTTAACTAAACTGTAATGGTTCCATCCCAAGTCCCGAGAAACTACATTATATTGCAAGCGCCTGCACTATATAACATTATATACAACGGGTACCCGGCATGCGTTGCAAGACCAATGTAACCTCAGGGTTAACTAAACTGTAACGGTTCCATCCCAAGTTCCGAGAAACTACATTATATTGCAAGCGCCTGGACTATATAACATTATATACAACGGGTACCCGGCATGCGTTGCAAGGCCACTGTAACCTCGGGGTCAACTAAACTGTAATCGTATCTGTATCGATATTAACTGTATCGATAATAAACTCGATTTCAACTTCCAAAAATGTTCAGTTATGTGCTTTACGAGGTCACAAAAGACCATATATTTTAATTATAAAATGAAAGACACGTCATTGAAACACATGGTGACTTGCAAGGACTTAGGAATTGTGTATGACGCTCGCTTAACATTTCATGCTCACATTGAAAAGATCTGTAAATCAGCCACAAAGATGTTGGGTTTTGTCATACACAATTCAAAGGAATTGACCAACCTCACAGTTATAAGGCTGCTTTACTTTAGCTTGGTGCGTAGCATTCTCGAGAGTGGATCTCAGATATGGGGGCCAGAGGACATCGTGTATGTACTAATGGTCGAGAAAATACAAAAGAAATTTTTACGATACCTCTATATGAGAGAGTTTGGTTTTTACCCATGGCTGTTTCCAACAGCATTTATCTCGGGAATGCTGGGTATCTGCAGCCTTAGTTCCAGAAGAGATGTCGCATTACTGCTGATGGCTTATAAGATTCTAAATGGTTTTGTATCGGTACCAGATATTCTGGCTGAAATAGGATTCTATGTCCCGGATAATTTCACGCGAGGCCGCCAACACAGGCTTTTGATTCTTCCTAGGTGCAGAACTAACTTACCAATAGTGATGCCCCTGGGACGACTCACTAGGTTAATTAACTGCCTCGCAGGAAATGTGGATATATTCCACATTTCCTACAACGATTTTAAGCGTGAAATAACACTTATGTTTTAAAGAAATGTATTACTTACTTTAACTGTAAATGTATTTATTATGTATCTTTTCTTACCGCTCTTGAATTGTATTGGTTTTATGCTGTTTTTGCAAATAAATAAATAAATAGATTCCATCCCAAGTCCCGGGAAACTACATTATATTGCAAGCTCCTGCACTATATAACATTATATACAGCGGGTACCCGGCATGCGTTGCAAGGCCACTATAACCTCGGGGTCAACTAAACTGTAATGGTTCCATCCCAAGTCCCGGAAAACTGCATTATAATGCAAGCGCCTGCACTATATAACATTATATATAGCGGACACCCGGCGGGCGTTGCAAGGCTACTCAAAGAAAGAAAGGGTTTGTGCGCTTTAATTCTGTTTGTTGAAGTGCTTTTGAATAGGTTCACATAAATTTTTGTGTTTTCGTCCGACACGTCCGCAGGTCGCATACAGCTGTCCGTTTGAGAAGCACGTTTTTTTTTAAATTTATTGTTATAAGTTTGTTAAGTTTTACTTCAGTCGTGTGGTCTAAAGACTCTAAAGCACACTAAATTTAAAAATATATATATATTGTAAATTATTGTTATGTGAATACCGCACGAGAGTCCCAAATGCTCCAAAAAAATATTGTTATGTAATACCGCATAAGAGTCCAACAGCTCCCAAGGGAGAGAGGTTGGAGGAGAGTTGAGATGAGATGAAAGGGGTGGCTGAGGGGGGGGGGGGGGGTGTAAAGGAGCCGGGGGGGTGGAGAGGTGTTAGAGGGGGGGGGGTGAGGGGAGGGGGGTTTAGGGGGGGGGGGGGTTGGGGGGGGGTGGGAGGGTAGGCCTTTTTTATATCCATTTTTCGTATTACAAAAATAACAAACACGAGAATCGGGTATGGGTACCACTGCCCCGAGAACCATTTATTAGATAACCAACACGTCTGCCGTAGGTCATCCCAAGTGGTTCGCAACGTTTGGTTCGTGGGGGTGAGGTTTGTTCAGGTCTTGGCGGCGGATGCGTCTGCCCACCAGCTGCATGGCAGATCGGATCTAGAAAAAGTGGTTGAGGGAGTCCCTTTGACTTCTCCAGCCTTACCCTCTCGGAACATCGCCTTGCACCGCAGTGGGAGGGATGGCCTCATACATCCGCACTCCTGGACACGCTGACCCCCCAGATTTCTACCCACCCCTAATACCCTTTTCCTTCTCCGAAGTTCCTCTCCTTCCTTTCCCTAAAACGAGCCTCCACACAGCATTCCCAAAGTAGAGATAGGCAGTGTGTTGAGCGATTGTAAAAAAAAAACGGTCTCTCCTGATCCGACCTTCCACGTAGACGAACCTCGCCCCATGAACCCTGATACGCCCCATGAAATTACTGATACTACCTATTGACGGCCGGCGTGGTCAAGGGGTAAGGCTCTTGACTCACAATCCGAAGGTCGTGGGATCGAATCCCGGCGTAGGCAAATTAATTTTATTTGAATAATTTGGGTTATTTCACAATTATTTAAATTAAAAATAATATATTTGCGTCACGTTCCAGAGTGGAAGATACTCTCAGTATCACCCTGGGTGGTGTAAGACCACCATTCAGAATTGAAACTTGCTAGAAATGGCTATGACCGTGTTTAGTGACCAGATCTGAATAGCCAGGTAATTCCTCGCCTTCCTCTCCCCCATCTCCTTCCCCTCCCCACCACCTTCAGCCTCATAATATACCCCATAGGTCATAGTCTCACCGGCTCCAGACGGGAGCATTTGGGTCTCTTGTGCGGTATTCACATAAATATAAAATAAACAAATATGCACACGAATAAATATTTTAAAATGAGTAATTTTTTACAATCCAACTGAATATTACTATTTTTTTTTCATTAATACCGTACAAGTGTCCCAACTGCTCCCGTCTGGGGCCAGTGGGATTATGGCATCCCTAATTGGGAATAATGTTGTAAGGCTGAATGTAGTGGGGAGGGGAAGGATATAGGGAAGAGGAAGGTGGGGAAGTACCTGGCTATTCAGATCTGTTCACTAAACACGGCTAAAGCCATTTCAAGCAACGTTTCAATTCTTAATGGTGGTCTTACATCAGGGCGATACTGAGATATCTAATGGCCATAAAATACAATTAAAAACAAAATATTAAAAAGAATATAACAAATTGTTTATTCATGTAGGTATCTACTTAATACCTACTGGGTTTACGCATTTTACTTGTATCTATTTATGTTTATGCACTTCGATATACAAATTACAAATAACTACTACTCATCAAAATTCTGGAAGCGAAAATTTAACATTTTCATCTGACCCATACTGTGGCGTCTATACAGTCCTAGCGCGTGAGCTAGTAGATCTCGAAACCAAGCTTGGAGCGGAACGAACTCTAGTTCTAAAAATGCCCGCTAGCGAGTGTGTAGCGCTGACCTCGGAATCTGAATTTAAATTTGCTGGTTATTCGCTCTTAATAGGGTTTAGTATGTGTCTGAGATATACATATATACAATGTTTTTCATACTTGAAAATATAATTTTTAACATAAGTAGTTTTGTGAACAATGCTAAATTTATATCATTAACTTAGAACATAAAATGCCTATAAAAAAGAAAAAATAACAAAAGTTACAAAATGTTTGAAGGTATTAAAATTATAATGTTATTTGTTTACAAGTCCTAATTATCGTTAGTAATAGGAGTAAGTATCTATTTCTCAGTCGGTATTGACCGATTAAAATTATTATTACTTGTTCCTTCTTACGGCTAGCCGTATAGTGTTAAGGTAGGTAGGTACTGCTATATACTGTACTGTACTGCTAGAATGCATAACGGTGATTACATATTTACAAAGGTAAGTAGCTGCTGGCTGACTCGGTACATACTTATTGTGCGTTTATACAATTTAAACGAAAGTAAACATAACTATGCGTAACGTGTATTAAAATATAAATAAAATACATGAACCTTATTATTCAAAATTAACTTTATAAATCCTAGACTAAGGAGTGAATTCATTTTTAATCGAGGGAAAATAATAGTTCGAATTCCAAGAGCTGTCTTTGTTTATATCCTGACTTTAGGTACATACCTCCGCAGTGGTATTGGAATGTCGAATTATTATTTATTATATTGTTATTGTTAAACAGATACAGTTTGGTTAGCATTTATGACGGTCTGATCTAATATGTGGTTTCTTTTTAATAAGATAACACTAGGTAAAATTAATAGAGATCGGAAATTAACAGAAATTATATACAGGTTGGATAACATATTTGCTAAATTTGATATACCTTACTGATCTTATTAATTAGTTATTTACAAATAAAATGTAGGCTGTATACTGTTCAGTATTCGGGATACGAAAATGAATTGATATAATATTATTATTTGTTAGAAATACTGACTACGTAATAATACAATAATTTATATGGCGGTGTTTCGCTAGCTAAATACCTAAATAAACTTAGTTTTATTTCACAGTAGTTAGTTAGAATTTTAATCAATTATGAGATACCGTGATATTTGTTTAAACGATAACTTTTTTCATTGAAGTATTGCCAAGTATTACTAAAACGACTGGTACCTTTCAGGAAAATGTACGTGTCTTCCACAGCGTGTTTTTCTTGTTGTTATTGTGGGCGGTGTGCTTGCCGTTTTTTGCGGTATTTCCTCAGAATTTTGGAAAAATGCAGGTTTGAGTCGGTCGACCGAAACTTTTTTAGATTTTCCATTGATAGTTATACGTATGTTTTGTCGTCTCGTTTGATTTTGGTGTATTATCCAATGTGAGCTCAGCTGAGAACATTTTGTTGTTCATATTGAAGTATCAGGAAACATTAATTTAACATAGGACGAGGGCGGAGTCATCTTTTGCCTTAATATAATCGTCAGGTTGACTCTGCGCTTTCCCTTCAATCCTTAGTTGCTTGTAGTAGGACAGTTAGTCTCTTCAGATTGAGATATTGTGTCAGCTACTGTATATATAAATTATTGGAGATGTTGAAGTTGAGAAGATGGTGGTAAAATCGATTTGTCTCTTTAAAAAAAAATTCGAGATCGTAGCTATTCAGTAGATATTCATAGATATTCATGAGTCCTTTAGTATTCCTGTTCCCAGTTGCCTGTTGCCCGTTTACTGGATCTCGTCCAGTCGCATGTTGCCTGTTAGCTGGTGATATCTGTTGCCAGTTTCCTGTTTGCTGACTCTAATGTTCAGTTTCCTGTTTTCTGTGCTTGTTGAATGGCCAGTTTCCTGTTTTCTGACTCTAATGTTCAGTTTCCTGTTGTCTGTGCCTGTTAAATAGCTACAAGTGTTTTTGTTACTTGTGCGTAAGTAAGGAAAGTTACGATAGACTGCTATTGTTAGCGAAATCACACTTATTGTGTGGCGTCGCCGTTGTTTTTTGAATTATCTCTGTGAAATGTGCATGGTTGAATGCAGTTGAATGATTTTTCCCCGAATTTTTTATGGTATCTGCAGTAGTCGTTTGTTTTGTGAAGTTCATTGTTATTGTCCGTTCGATCGTTCGACCGGGATCGATGTTGGCGGTCGGCATTTGAGTACGATGTCGATAGATGACGCAATTCTCGGCGGGGGCTAGGATTACGCCGATTATAAAAGTGATGTACGGGGCTATGACTGTCTCTGCGACTTGACTTTAGTTGTTTGACTTCTAGAGATAGTGCAGAAATTTGTTCACGTAGGCTCTGAAGAACGGAAGTGATGTCGGGATCTTCTCTGTAATTGTTATCTCTACGTTGATTTTTGTTTATCGCTCCGCACTCGGTCGTCTGGTAGACTTCCAGGATTTTATCGGCTGCTGATGCAAGTTGTAGTAGATTGTCGTCTGGCAGTGCGGTCAATATAGCTTGTACATGTTGGGGAAGTCTTTGTAGCCATAACGTGCATATGATTGCGCTTTCAGCCAACTCGGGACCGGCGAGTTCGTGCATCAATCGAAGTAGTCCGGATGGTCTCCTGTCGTCCAACTGTAATCCGGTTAGTAGTCGGGTGAGACGCTTTTCTTCGGAATCTTGCAACCTCGTGATGAGTGCAGTTTTTAAAGTAGAGTACTTGTCCGTTGCTGGTGGCTTGATGACGACATCGCTGACGGTCCTGAGGGTTTCGATGTCCAGGGAGGCGACAATAATGTTGTACTTCGTGGTGTCATCTTTGATTCTTGAGTTGGAGAACTGGCTTTCTGCCTGGGCAATCCAGAGCTGTATGTTGTCACACCAGACGGGGGGTAGTTTAACTGATACGGAGTTTATGACTGGGTCCATTATTGTGTAATTGGCGCTGGTTCCTGATGCTGTTTCTTCTAGCGGCATATTGTTGTTGTAATATGGCAAGTGATAGGCAATGGCGAAAGCAGTAGTAGCACTGATAGACCGTGTAGGTATGCAGATAAAATTATCAAAATTGTGCATAAAACAAAATAACAATAAATCTAATCCATGTCTGAAAAGTTAAATTGATGTTATCCAAAATCCTTACAAATCCCTTATCTTTGCGTTGAAATGTTAGTACAAATGTATTGTAATATTATTAATGCTTTGTTGCAGTGCAGGTTAAAAATTTATACCGTGTAACAATATTTGCATATTCTCGCTGGGTTGCTAAATTTCGTTGAAATGTTCGGATTAGCAATTATTAAAAAAGATCACTGTGAGAAGTTGAATTTGCGTTACTTGCTTTACTCCGATCTGCGGCGGATGCTGTGGGGTCGGGTGTAGGACATCCAGGTATATGGCATCCGGGTATATGGCATCCGGGTACCTGGGTCTGTCTGCAAAATCGCGTCTGTTGGTTAGGATACTCTGCCTTAGCTGCTGGGCTTCTGGTTTATCTGAAATTGATATTTACCGGCAATATACTATCCACATAAACAAGTAATGAGTTGCGGGGGAAGCATTGTTAAGAAAGTAGTAGCAGGAGGTAGGTATTTTCGTACGCTACTGAATTTGGTGGACAATAACCAATGAACAATGTTGGACAATAATGTTCTTTACTGATTTATCTTCATGTGATTCTAATGTACATACTGGACCTACTGAATTTAAGTTCAAAAAATCGAAATGTTACTCACAAGATTGGGGTGTCCAGGATTCCGCATTCCAGTACTCAATCCTCCGTATTGGCAGTGTTCATCATCATCATTAGAAATTCTCGGGGTCACTAATGTTGGAAGTGTTTGTTAGTTAGTGTAGGAGTGGATGGAGAGTGTTTGGTGAGGAGATCCTCTCCACGTCAGGCAGGATTGCCTTCATACCTTACCAATATTGAGGTTTAAATGCTCCTTGAGATCACGGCACTTCCAAGCCGTGATCTTGTGTTCAGGCTTATAATAATGATGATGTTTAATTGAAAACACTTAGTTGTCCGCGATATTAAGTTTTATTTAAAATATTATTTACAACAAATATACATTCGCGTACGAACGGGTAGAGAGTTAAATTTGCCGTGCAACCGGATGGATCGAGTACTAGAAGCGGAATAATAATATAATTGCATTTCGGAGCAATCGGTGAGATTTAGTGCCGGTCATTTGGGATACCATACGCGTGAAAAAGTGTTGTGAATAAGTACTGCCATAGTGCTTTACGCCGATGACATGAAAATATTCAAAGTTGTGCATTCTCTCTCTGACTGTGAAGCGTTACAAAGTGACCTAGATAGGCTTTGCAAGTATTGTAAAGTTAACTGTTTAGATATCAATGTTTCCAAATGGCATACTATGACATTCACCAGAAATAAAAATGTAATTAAGTACTCTTATTCACTCAACAATAAACCTGTCATCTCTAAAACGGAATGTAAAGACCTTGGTGTTTACCTTGATAGCAAACTTATTTTTAATAATCACACCGACTCAATCGTTCACAGGTCATATAAAATGCTTGGTTTTGTTCTTCGTATAAGTAAAGTGTTCAGTAACCCGCGCACAGTAGTTATGTTATATTTTGCATTAGTCAGAAGTATACTGGAATATGTCTCGCCAATTTGGAACCCGCAGTACAAATTATACATAGATAGCATAGAACATATTCAAAACAAATTTATAAAATATCTTAAATTCAAATTCAACAATAATTATGAATGCACATTTCAAACTTTGCAACAAAGACGAGTAATTGCTGATTTGACATTTATACACAAAATTTTAAATAATAACATCGATTGTACACCATACAGAACTATTCCACACGCTTAATTACAAGACAAATGCAGCAACTAATTCGCCAATCAATCGTGCTCTTCATGTATTCAATAATCGTATCCATGTACTACATCACAAACCACAAACTGCGACTGCGAAAAAATTGAGCATTCCAATAATATTAAGTATCTTGGTTTAACAGTGGATTGCAAACTAAAATGGGAACTTCACATAAATTCACTTGTAATGAGAATCCGGAGACAAATATATATATTTAAAACGATTAGAAACATTATGTCACTTAAACTACTAAAAGATGTATACTTTTCCCTTTGTCAAAGCATTTTAATTTATGGTATATCGGCATGGGGTGGAGCTGCAGACACATACATTAAGCTACTTAATACAGCTCATAAATCACTTATTAGAACTATGTTCAAAAAACCATATCTTCATCCCACTGAAAATCTTTTAATAAAAATAAAATACATGATATCAGGAAGCTATTCATAAAAAAAATTATCCATATAAATTGCATAAAATCGTCACCTTCACACATATCTCACTCCCAGAACACTAGAGCTAAATCTAACAATCATTTACAAGTGCCAAAAATTAAATCCACTCTTGTCAAAAAACATGAATCTTACCTCGCACCTTCCATATTCAACACTTTCTTAAAAGAAACACAACATATAACGCAAACTAACAGAAAACATACATATAAAAACTTTAATACGTGGTTAATTAACAAAAAAAGAAATTGTATTAACAACTTACTTGCAAACCGTTCGTGATAATTTTTTTTTATATACGCTGTATATTGATATTTAAATATATATATACATCCCGCAACAGATTTGGCAACCTTTCACTTCGCATCCTTTTGGCAACCACTGCTTACGGTAGGTTTTTAAATAAAATTGCTGTGAATGTTCACATGTTTTTAGCTTAAGAAAAGAGTGATAGTAAAAGAATTATCCAGAAATTGTGTTTTAAGGGTATTCAAATTTTTGGTAGTTACGTATACTTTAGAGTCTTTTGGACTTCCTTCCATATTGCCGTCGTATTGGTAACCGCGTATATCCTACGTATATCACACTTCATTCCATATTTAGGGCGTCCGTTCATTACAAACATTTGACGACCTCCGTATATTCCTGTATGCATTACGTTTATATTATGACGCTTTCAGAATCGGTTCGATTCTGATTGGTTATCATACAAAGGCTAACTTGACGACATAATAAAATTTGGCATTTTTTTTAAATTTACTTGTTTGGTTTGGTGGTGTTTGGGAGTGGGGATAATGCTCGCTTCCTGAATAGAATTCTACCTTCAACATTCTTCTACCACTACGCGCTTAGTTTAGCGAGGAAATTAAATTAATGCATTCATGTACAATCTTAATATATAAAACAAAGTCGGGTTAGTTACACTATTTATAACTCGAGAACGGCCGGGCCGATTTTGATGATCTTTGATTTATTGTATTTGTCTCTTCTCCGGATAGGATAATAACTATAAAAAAATCACAACAATTAACGAAAAATATAGTTATTAAGAAAATTCTTTTCCCCATACATTTTGTATGGAACGAATTCTCATATTTGAAAGAGCTGCGGGCATTTTGTGATAAGTACCTATAATATTGAACTGTGCGTGAATTTCAAAAATTCAAAAACGTCAAATGTCAATGCGCTGATGGTTTTGTTTTATTCTTAGACATATAATGTTGCTTCTCTTTCTTACACACAAAATGTCAATAGTAGAAAATTAGACAAACGGTGAACGTATGTCTCCACCCATCCAAAGGAAAGATACAATAATTATAATAAAAATCCCTCACACGTCTAAAGAAAATAAAAAGCATTTTTTTTTACATCAGTTCACAAATGAGGCCCCGAAGAAAATTATTTTTCTTAGGACTCAGGACCTATGTCATCTTAGGGGATGCTGTGTGGAGAGTATTTTTAAGGAAGGGAAGGATAGGAAGTTCTGGGAAGGAAAAAGGTATAAGGGGTGGATAGGAATCTGGGGTCAGTGTGTTCGGGAGTGACGGACGTAAGAATCCATACCTCCAACTGCGGTGCAAGGCGATGGGTCGAGAGAGTCCAGCTGGAAAGGTCAAAAGGCCTCCCTCAACCATTTTCTCTCGATCCGGCCCGCTACGCAGCAGGTGGGCAGACGCATCCGCCACCAAGACCCGGACAAACGTTACCCCATGAACCCGGGCACCCCTGCTAAATCACCAAACGTAGCGAACCACTTGGGGTGACCTATGGGTGACTTATGACAGGGGGATTGGTTATCCAATAAATGGTTCCCGGGGCGGCGGCACCCATACCCGCCTCCCAAAGTCTCGTAAGTAAGTGGAAAAATAAGAAAATCACAAAAAATATAAATACGTACACAATGTCATCTCTTGAGTCTGATACTGACAAAAACAAAACACGGACAGTTGCGCATTGATGATTGCTTCATTGTGTAATTTTTAACTTAATAAAAAAACTTAATTTAATTCAACACTTATTGATTCTGAGGCGGTATGAAGTTCGTCGGATCAGCTAGTCTTTTATGATTTAAAAAAAAATAGCGTTCAGAGCCGCTAATATAACAAATATTATTTTTAAGGAAACCAAAACAGAATCCCAATAATTCAAAACGGTAAACGATTATTATGATAACGTTTTACATTTGGGAGGCAATATCAAACAAATTATAAATTTGGGAGGAGGGTGTGGGTACCGCCGCCCCAGGAACTATTTATTGGATAACTAACAACCCTCCCATTGGTAACACCAAGTGGTTAGATATGTTTGGTGACTTAGCAGGGGTGCCCGGGTTCACGGGGTGAGGTTTGTCTAGCTCTTGGCGGCCTATGCATTTGCCCACCTACCACATGGCGGGTCGGATCGGGAGAGACTGGTTGAGGGAGATCTTTTCATCTCTCCAGCCAGACCCTCGATCCATCGACTTGTACCACAGTGGGAGGGATGGTCACTCCTGGACACATTGACCCCAGATTCCTAACCACACCTCATACTTTATTCCTTCCCAGAACTTCCTCTCCTTCCTTTCCCTAAAAATACCCTCAACACAACATCTCCAAAGATGACATAGGTCCTGAGGGAAATTGTTTTCCTCAGGCCCTCCTTTGTGGAGCTAATGTAAAAAAATATAAAGTGTCAAAATTAACTATCGCTTTTGGCTTCTTTTTTAAATCTCTGCATTGATCCAATCGTTATTTTAGTTACCGATTAATCAGAATAAAAGTGGCTACCGTTTTGCGATAGGTAGCAAGGTAATATTTTTATAAAGAAAGACAATCATTCTCGGGTTACGAATAACCTGTCACTTATATAAAACTAGCTGTTACGCGGCATGCGTTGCTATGCCATTGAATAAATAATTGTTTCTCCGTGCATGTCCTTTCCCATTCGTCCCGTTTCCTTCCCCGCCTCCCCTTCCTCAACTGCGTCCTCGAAGAAAAAGATGTACCTACCTATGTTTCACTTCATTCCTAACTTTTAGTGGCGATCGGGTATGACGTATTCCACATTTCATTCCTAGCCTTTAGTGGCGACCGGTGGCGAAACAACGTTGCCGGTTTAAGTCAAATCCCGTACGAGTGTTGAGGTGCACGCCGCGGCGGCGTGATTTGCGACGTTGCCACACATATTTCTTCTTTTCGATCGTTTTTACGGTCAAATTTACTTCTATAAAATTCCGTTTTCCTATTTTTTAAATTTTTTTTATTATTATTTATTAAGTTAGTTGTACTACATGAATATAAACTAATAAGCACAATGTAACATTTCATTTGATAAATTTAAATATTTTTACAGTTAGCATAACATTTATTTTTAAATACATTCATTCTTTCTTCATTCTTCATACTTTCAGGCATTTCATCGTACATCTTTAGTCCTCTATACATTAGGCAGTTCTGCGATTTTTATTTCTTCATTTGTGGCAATCGAACTCTGTTTTTATTTCTTGTTTCGTAATTATGTACGTCTCTATTAAAAACAATTTCATCCTTAAAGTATTTTGGCATTTGGTTTTTCATAATTTTATGCACAAAAATTATCACATTAAATGGTAGTCTCTTTTTTATCGGAATCCAATTGAGCTAATCTCTCATTTGATTAATCCTTGCGAATTTGCCTTTCCCCAGTATACATTTCATAGCTCTGTTCTGAATAATTTCTAGTTTGTTTAAATTTCCTTCATTGGCCAAATATAACATCGTAGAGACGTAATCCAAATGTGGAGTAACGATAGTTTTATAAATGAGCTCCGTAGTGTTTCTATTTAATTTATGTCGTAGTTTTCTAAAAAAAATTGACCTTTTTTGATACCTTTTTTAGCACATATTCAAAGTTTGCCGTGAAAGTCAGTTTTGAATCGAATATTACACCCAGGTATTTGATTAAGTTACTTTTTCAATTTTTTCACCATTAATTGTCATATTTAACCCTGTGTTACGCGTTTTATCGCCTATTTCCATATATTTTGTTTTGTTTACGTTCAGTTTCAGCTTGTTTAATTTCAGCCATTTGCTATATTTTGTAGGTCTTCGTTTATTTTGTTAATTGAATCTATGTAATCTTCACACGAAAAATAGATTAAGGTATCGTCTGCAAATAGTCAAATTTTGCAATGATAATTTATAATTTACAGGAGTTCACTTACTCTGACGGTGATGGTGGGATACGACCCAAATCCCAAATTAACACTGATTTCAGGTTTTAGACAGCGGATGTGTGAAACAAAGACGAGCTCACCAGTTAATTTTACTCGAAAAAATATTAAAAAATTCTGATAACGACCTTCGTACATCGTTTCCACAAAACTTCAATGTATTGACCAAATCCAAGAAGAAAATATGAATAAATGATATAGAAATAACAAAATAAATACACTGCGCAGTTCACACGCCATAGAAATGAAACATCAGAAAACTAAAGTAGGCAAAAGTGTGTAGGCTACGAAGCACCGCACAAAGAGGAGACCGATTATTCTCCTCTTTGTGCTTTGTGATTAAAGTTTTTGTCCCTTTTTAGTGTCGCTATTTTTCGTTTCATCGAGCTTAAAATCACAAAGAAAGATAGACTAACATTGCTGGGTTACGAATAACCCAATAATGTTTGAAAATCTCCATCATTATTGGGTTACGAATAATCCAAAAATGTTTGAAAATCTCCTACTACAACCACAGAAAGCCGAAAATGTTGTTTGTGTTGGGGTGGGACTTTTTTTACATTAGCTCCACACAGGGACCCTGAGGAAAATAAATTCCAAAAGGGCCTATGTCGTCTTAGGGGATGCCGTGTGGAGGGTCTTTTAGGGAAGGGAAGGATAGGAGGTTCTGAAAAGGAAAAAGGTATGCGGGGTGAGTAGGAATCTGGGGGTCAGTGAGTCCAGGAGGGGACGTATGAACCCATCCCTCCAACTACGGTGCAAGGCGATGGGTAGAGAGAGAGCACTACTGGAAAGGTCAAAAGGCCTCCCACAACCAGTCTCTCTCGATCCGGCCCACCACGCATCAGGTGGGCAGACGCATCCACCGTCAAGACCTGCACAAACTTCATCCCATGAACCCGGGTATCTCTGTTAAGTCACCAAACGCAATGAACCACTTGGGGTAACGTACGGCAGAGGTGTTGGTTAACCAATAAATGGTTCCTAGGGCGGCGGTACCCATACCCGCATCCCGAACCTAAACGCGATGCCCATTAAACCACTGACCGGTCAATGATTCTATCTTTAAAATAAATATAGAAAACTTGTGTGCAGTTCACCTTCACAAACCTACCTTACACCCAACATAATAAAATTGCCAAATATATTATGTAAAAATGTTAATAATTAGGTTAATACTGTAATACTTATATAGAAATAAATAAATAAAGTTCACACGAGGGAGAAGTGAAGCCTTCATAAAACTAAACCTAGAAAGAATGAAACGAATCAGGAGTAGGATAATTGTAGAGTTTATTTATTGTAATATTTTTACCAAGTGTAAAAATTATTTTATTCTACGAAACACCGCACAAAGAGGGCACAGATTAGTGTCATTCTTTCGCAGGCTAATTCCTATATATGTATAATCCTAACATCTGGTCTCTGAAAATGCAAATAAATGCACATCCATTGTCAAAGTATGGCTCAATCAAAACCTTATAACTCTGAACTGCGGAAAAACTCTTTATATTCCATTTAACAATACCAAAAAGGCGACAGACACCCTTAACTCCCTTAAATATAAGGTTTCACAAAAATACTTACAATCCTGTCTAATATACCTGAATACCTCACAAGAGTCCCAGGTGCTCCGTCTGGAGCCAGTAAAACTATGGCATCTTCCATTGGGGTATGTTGTGAGGATGAAGGTGGCGGGGAGGGGAAGGAGATGAGGGAGAGGAAGGTGGGGAAGTACCTGGCTATTCAGATCTGGTCACCAAACACGGCTAAAGTCTTACACCAGGGCGATACTGAGTGTACTTTCCACTCTGGAACGTGCCGCAAATATACCATATATTTACTTCTTCAAACTTCGCAAAATTACTTTGTGGCATCATTAATTATATAATGAATAACAGATCACTTTGTAGAAACCACTATATTATAAACAATATCTACATGTTTCCATAACAATGTTATCTTCATCAGGATATGTTAATATAAAGAAAAATAAATGACAAACAAGTATAGACAAATTAGAATAAACTAGAACATAGACAAAATATTAAAAAAGTATAGGTGATTAATTGCTTAAAAATCATAAAAATAGTTATACAAAATTAAATATAAAAATTATTTAATGAAAAATAAAATTGCATTTAGATAATAAAAAAACTTTTAAGAACAAATAATTCAAATAATTAGTCTAAATCAAAAAATAAATAATTATAATTATTGTAAGTATTAATAAGAAAATAAATTTAAAAGATGGCTATTTTAAAAAAATATTTGGTTATTTATAAAATTTAATTTACTATTAATGCTTTTTCTAATTTCTAAAATTTCTAAATTATCCAATTGTATGCCCGTAGTGTTAATTTTAAGACCTGTATCAATATCAAAGGAATGACTTGTTTCCAAAATATGGTTGGCAAATTCAGAATAATTATTATTATTTAAACATCTTATATGTTCCTTAACTCTAATGTTAAAATTTCTAGAAGTTTTTCCAAAATAAAAAAGTTACAATCATTACAAATTAATTTATAAACCCCAGATTTGTTCAAAAAATCACATTTATCCTTATTATTTAATATATAATTTTTTAATTTGTTATTTGTATAAAAAGCTGGTTGTACATTATTTGGCATGTTTTTAATTTTTAAATTTGAAATGCTATTATTTAAAAAAAAAAAAATCTCCATTTATTATCATTTTCAACAACGTGTGGATAAACAAAAGATCTAAAAAACTTTTTCTTATATTTTTTGTTTAACATATTGTCTATTAATTTTGAAGTATAACCGTTATTAATTGCAATTTGTTTAATAGTATTTAATTCTGTTTTAAAATTACGCAAAGATAAGGGAACATTAATTAATCTACTTAGCAAGGTATGAAAAGCTGCTAATTTTTGTGAAAATGGATGATTAGATGTTTCATGTATAATGATATCTGTATATGTATCTTTACGAAAAATATTAAATTAAAAAAACATGTAGATATTGTTTATAATACATATAGTGGTTTATACAAAGCGATCTGTTATTGATTATATACCATATATTATTCTAAAATAATAAATTGTGATATATAACAAAACTAACAAAATAAATTTTATTTGCTAGACAGGGATTCGATCCCGCAACCTTCGGGTTGCGAGCTAAGAGCCTCACCGCTAAACACCGGCCACACCGGCCATCGAATACAGTTTAATACTTAGGAATTACATTAGACAGCCAACTCAAATGGACAGATCACATAGAAAAGCTTGTAAATAAATTTATGTATTTAACTTATATTTTTAAACGTTTAAATTAAAGAGTCGACATTAAAATAATGAAATTTGTGTAACATGCATTGGTGCAATCATAAGAATCTTATGGAATAATTGGATGGTAGGGGAGGGGGTGTATAATAATAATAATAATGTCGCATAATGATATGAACTACCCCTTCCTGCAATTATTCCAAGAAGCTGAATTGTAAGAGATGAGAAAAATTTACTGTGTACGATGGTTAAAATACACAAAATGTATAAAGTCTTGGATAAATACCATTGAAACCGACATTTACTTGCTGTAACATCTGAGCCGATGTAACTTCACAAATTTTATTAATCTTTATTAACATGTCGTGTGAATTGTAATTCAGTAATCACGATCACAATGATTTTATTTTTTATTTATTTAATTTTATTTTTTAATCTCTACGAAGATAGTGCATGTTTATGAGTAAAATTTTAACTGTTTTAAAAACACACAAGTACACCCACGAACTGGCGATGCCTGTGTGGGATTCTTTTGGTTAATCTGCTAATTGTATTATTCTTTACTTTTCAACTGTTTATATAAAAACAATTATATGTATTTTAAATTTATACCAATTTAGGTACCAAAAAAAAGCGGAGCTTTAAAATAAAAGTCAAAATCGATTGATAATTTTGACACCCGAGAAGAAAGATATTTATAGATTTGTGTTATTTTTCTGTTCAATTATACAACATAAAATGATATCATGAAATCGTCTGCCGTTTTAAATTTTCAGAATTCTATTCTGAGTTTTTTTAAATAATAATATAGTGGAGTATTAACGGCTCTGAAAGCAAATTATGTTTAAAAAAAGAGAAATCTTATAAAATTGTACAATAATACACTATTTCAATTCCATTATTTCCACGCATAGCTAAAGGGCTTGTTCACATTGGTCAAGTGGTAAGTCAAGTAGAGAGTACGCTTGCTACATGACTCGCCGAAAACCGTTCGCCTTAATTTCAAAGAGAGTAGATACATTTATGCCCGCCGCCCGTTGTAGGATGACGGCGGATGACGGGCTGCTACAAAGCAAAGTAAATACGCTAATTAAGCTGATTGTAATGCTTATTATAGAGACGTGGAAGAATAAATTAGTGAGATAATAATAAATAAAATGTCCACAAAAAGAGATTAATAGCAGCACAAATAAATAATTTTAGAGTAGCAACTTCGCTCCAATGCCTCGACATTTCCGCGGGTCTACAAATGAACTCTGCTAAAACGGCATGTCAGTGCACAGGGACGCGAGGGGGGGGGGGGGTCCCTATACGCTCTAAAAATAGAACGAAATTGATTGAATCCACTAAAAAGCTGACTAACCCACTCTACTAAAATGATGGTGTTCGGACGCGTTTAGATATTACTTTACTCCCCACTCGAATAAAATACATAGCGTGTTTGAACGGCTCTTAAGCGCTTGGGTAGTGGAAAATAGGACAAAATCTGCGGACGTGGGTAGGATTCTAACCAGAGGTCTTCTGTTCAGGAAGCGAGCATTATCCCAAGCATCACCAAGACAGACAAGCACATTAAAAATACCAGTTAGTGGTTGAGTGGGCATCGCGTTTGGGTCCCACCCGCGGGCGTCGCGTGCCCTATTCCTCGGCTGGCTATGGCTATGTCCTCCATCACAACACAAGCAACATTTTCGGCCTTTTGTGGTGGTAATAGGAGATTTTCAAATACTATTGGTTTATTCGTAACCACAGGGAATGTTTGTCTTTCTTTAAAAAAAAAACAAACAAAAAAATGTTTGTTTATATGAATGCGTCTTTAAAATGACAATGCATATGCATGACCTGAAGTTCAGCAAAAAGCTGCCCGCAGAGTGCTTGAAAACGCCCTTTATTCAGGGGGACGTTTTACGGTGAAAATTTGAATGTGGGATGGAAGGTTACAAATAAACTTCTTTTTTATGTGTAAACCTTAAAAAACCAAATTCATGTACAGGATTTAGCCTGCGAGAAAATGGGATAGTGTAATCGGTGTCCTCTTTGTGTGGTGCTTCGTAGCCTTCCCACTCTTGTCTACTTTAGTTTTCTGAAGGTTTCACTTCTACGGCGTGTGAATCGCATACTCAGTTATTTTTAAATATGAAACTACAAAAATCTGAGGTGGCAATAACGTTTAAAATACATTTGTCTAACAAAATATGTGTTTATTGATTCTTTTCTCGGTATCTATAAGTAGTTTTAGTTAGAAAAAACGTAAGGTGAGCCGTTATTAAAACTTTTTAATGTTTGCATTGAAAAATTTAATGTTTTCAAAATTATATGTCTTTCTAATAATAAAAATCTTTCAAAACCAGTTTTTCGTTTTTGGATACATTCGAAAATGTTCCATTTATTTGGATTTCATCGCGAAGCAGAAAATTATGTGACATTCCGACAAAACATGCCCGAGGACTGGAGGGGTAAATTAAAAGGTGGCAGATTTTAATTGATAATTTTTTTAATTAGTAAATTTAAAAAAAAACGAATCAAAATGTACACATCTATGAAAAACAATTTTTCCAAATGTGTTCAGCATTACTTAACTATACTAAAACATGCAATTTTATCAAATTTAAAGAAAAATATGAGTACCTTGCTGACCAACACACCTACACTACAAGGATGAAATCCTCAAAACTACTAGACATCCCGAAATTAAATAGATCTTTTGGGCAGAGAAACCATAATTTCCATGCTACAAAACTATATAATGCCCTTCCAATTGAAATTAAGAACACCATGCAGAAAAAAAAGTTTAAAAAAGACATCAAATTATGGCTACGTAAACATGAAGATGAGGAAATAATTAAAATTATAGAGTAATCCTAACGTAACCTACAGACAACAAACTTAAATACTTTTAATTTTATTTATTGTTTATTTTGTGAAAATCAACAAAAGATGCAAAAGTGATTCGTAAATAATAATAGCTACTGGTTTTAAAAATATTCGAATGGAACCTCGGGGGTGCCCGGAGCTACGATTTTTAGAAATAAAGATAGCATTTTTGTATTTGATTGATGTACGCTTTTACTCAAGCGTTAATGTAAAAAAATATAACGGATTAAAATCTTTCAAACAATACAAACAGATTGCATCAATACAAAAGGATTGCAATCTTTAGAGCAATCTTTAGGGGTCGGGTGGGAATGCTACCCTTGTTCTACCGGTATTTCAATGGAAGATGCTCCGAGGAACTAGCGTCTTTGATCCCTTCGGCGCCGGTGCATAGTCGGGAAATACGCCAAACGCGCGCCCAGCCTGCAGTTCATTCCTAGTTTTTAGTGACGACAAGAAGGGAAGATGCATTCTGCATTTCAAAACTCGTTGTCAGTTCGTTTGAACTCTCCCGTACGAGGGTTGGGGTCAAGGGTCAGGGGGTGGCGCGCGGCGGGTTTATCACGACGCGTGCCGCGTGTATTTTGGAGGTTGAGCGTGTTCACTGTTCACACACAGCTATAATATGCGTGGGACGGCATATTTCAGCATAACGCTGGCCTTATATTCCAATTTGGAATGTACGGCAAGCGATATGCCGAAAAACGCCATCCCACGCATATTATAGCTGTGTGTTAACAGAGATATCCGGGTTTCAGGAGGGGGGAAGTTTGTCCAGGTCTTGACGGCGGTCTACCCACCTGCTGCGTGGTGGGCCGGATCGAGAGAGACTGGTTTTGGGAGGCCTTTTGACCTTTCCAGTAGTGCTCTCTCTCTACCCATCACCTTACACCGTAGTTGAAGGGATGGGTTTATAATATATGTCCCCTCCTGGACTCACTGACCTCCAGATTCCTACCCACCCCGCATGCCATTTTTCCTTTTCAGAACCTCCTATCCTTCCCTTCCCTAAAAGACCCTCCACACAGCATCCCCTAAGACGACATAGGCCCTGAGGGAATTTATTTTCCTCAGGGTCCCTGTGTGGAGCTAATATAAAAAAGTCCCACCTCAACACAAACAACATTTTCGGCTTTCTGTGGTGGTAGAAAGAGATTTTCAAACATTATTGGGTTATTCGTAACCCATCAATGTTAGTCTATCTTTCTTTGTGATTTTAAACTCGATGAAACGAAAAATAGTGACCCTAAAAAGGGACAAAAACATAATTCTATAGGATTTACACTGCGAGAATAATCGGTCTCCTCTTTGTGCAGTGCTTCGTAGCCTACACACTTTTGTCTACTTTAGTTTTCTGAAGTTTCATTTCTATGGCGTGTGAACTGCGCAGTGTATGTGTTTGTTATTTACATATCATTTATTTATATTTTCTTCTTGGATTTGGTCAATACATTGAAGTTTGTTGGAAACGATGTACGATGGTCGTTATCAGAATTTTTAAATATTTTTTCGAGTAAAATTAACTGGTGAGCTCGTCTTTGTTTCACACATCCGCTGTCTAAAAACTGAAATCGGTGTCAATTTGGGATTTGGGTCGTATCCCAACGTGGAGTAAGTGGAACTCCTGTAAATTATAAATTAAAATTGCAAAATTAGACTATTTGCAGACGATACCTTAATCTATATTTCGTGTGAAGATTACATTACAAATGGCTGAAATTAAAAAAGTTGAAACTGAACGTAAACAAAACAAAATATAATATGGAAATAGGCAATAAAACGCGTAACACAGGATTAAATTTGACAATTAATGGTGAAAAGATTGGAAAATTAAATTAAATCAAATACCTGGGTGCAATATTCGATTCAATACTGACTTTCATAGCAAACTTTGAATATGTGATAAAAAAAGGTATCAAAAGTAAGTAAGGTATCAAAAATAAATTAGTTTATATTTTTTTTAGAAGACTAAGACATAAATTAAATAGAAACACTATGGAGCTCATTTATAAAACTATCGTTACTCCACATTTGGATTACTGCTCTAAGATGTTATATTTGGTCAATGAAGGAAATTTGAACAGACTAGAAGTTATACAGAACAGAGCTATGAGCTGTAAATGTGATGAGCTAAATTGGATTCCAATAAAAAAGAGACTACAATTTAATGTGTTAATTTTTGTGCATAAAATCGTGAAAAACCAAATGCCAAAATACTTTATGGATGAAATTGTTTTAGTAGAGACGTACATAATTACGAAACAAGAAATATAAACAGAGTTCGATTGCCACAAATGAAGAAATAAAAATCACAGAACTGCCTAATATAGAGGACTAAAGATGTACGATGAAATGCCTGAAAGTATTAAGGATGAAGAAAGAATGAATGTATTTAAAAATAAATGTTATGCTTACTTTAAAAATATTTAAATTTATCAAATTAAATGATCATTGTGCTTATTAGTTTATATTCATGTAGTATAACTAACTCAATAAATAATAAAAAGGGAATTTTATAGAAGTAAATTTGACCGTAAAACGATTGAAAAGATGAAATATTATTTGAAGGCACACATCTCACAATATCTGAATTCTACGTCAGAGGGCTGGTGTGACTCCGAAGAGTAATCTTGGTATGGCTATTCTGTTATTCTTTCAATTATTTTGTTCCATTTCAATGCATCAACAGTAATCAATACTGTATTGTAAATAAGACACTAAAATGATCGGTCGCCAAATACACCCTAAGCCGCATGGACGTCAATGCTCGGTATACGATAATACGGTTGATCGCGACAAATTTTGAAATGGCAAAACATTCGCAGCAACCGGCCAAATATGTGCGGCAACGTCGCAAAATCACGCCGCCGGGGTGTGCACCTCAACACTCGTACGGGATTTGACTTGAACCGGCAACGTCGCCAATTTGGGCTAGTACGAAATGCCGAATACACCACCAAAATTTGCCAACGTCACCGGTCGCCACTAAAGGCTAGGAATGAAATGCGGGATACGTCATACCCGGTCGCCACTAAATGCTCGGAATGAAATGTGGTATACGTCATACCCGATCGCCACTAAAAGCTAGGAATGACGTGAAACATAGGTAGGTACATCTTGTTCTTCGCGGTCGCCATTTCGGACTTTATGAAATGCAGGATACGTCGTTTCTGGTCGCCACTAAATGCTAAGAATGAAATGTGGAATACGTCATAGTCGGTCGCCACTAAAGGGTTGTAATGAAATGAAGAATACATGGCCATGTATATCACCTAGCGCCTAGCTGCGTAGCGACAGACTCCGGAACTTTAATATTCGAAATCATCCACTTCAAGCCCAATTTGGCGACCAGGACAAATTTCGCCAAGATGCTTGTGACGACATATATTAATGAACTGTGTAAAAATTTCGAAAAATAAAGTGGCGACCGTATATCGGTCGCCAAATGTCGGTGGTCGCCACTTTAACCCTTAGGAGACGAGCGGATTTTGTATGAATTGGCTGCCTGAAACGGCAGGATTTTCGTAAATTACGTTTTACGCTCGCTCCAGGTATGAAATATTATTTAGCTGTACCTGAAGGTTTTACAATATTTTTATTTTATTTTAAGGTATTTTTAAATGTTGTAAGATTAGTTTTGTATACTCAATATTTTATTTTTACTTGGTTAATATGTGTTAGATGTAATGTAAATTTTAAAAATTACCTTCGAATGACAGAATCCCCGAATGGAACACTCACAGATTGTTTATTTATTAACATGTCGTAAAAAATCTTTTTTTCACATGAAGAATGTACTTTTGGCAATAAAGTTATTAAATTTTATGGTGAGTTTTATATACACAGTAATTATGATAATTGTTTTAGTACAAGACAGAAAAATATTCGGTCGACGCGCACACACTAACGCAAGTACACTTGTCTGCATTAGAAAGGGTGACCACAAGATTGTTCGGCGCGACGGACACTTTTAATAATTAAAACTTTTCTACAGTGTGATATATACGAAGGAAAATGTCTGGCAGTTAGCCTCAGTGGAAAATCGCCAACTCGATTTACCTTTTTTGCTGACGCAGGAACATGGTGTTTTGAAATAAGTTGCCTAATTACTTCCAAATTAAAATCAGTTAAGCTCACTTCTTTTTTGTTTGTAACTTGTACATTGCGTGGGCATTTATTAAAATTACGTCAATTGTCCGAAAAGCAATTTTTTTGTACCACTTGATAGTTTTGCGAACACTTTGCACGAATGTAATTAAAATATTTGATCTATCAACACCTCCCATATTCTTATTGTAATTAATAACACAATTGGGTTTAACTATTGGATCTTTGGTTTTCCAGCTGTTTTTGCCTGTTTCTTTCATTGATGCATTGTGCGATGTAGTCAGCATATGTACTTCCCTCTTGTCGTGCCATTTGATTGCAAGTAGGCACCCAGATGTTTTGCATTCTACATCGCGGCATATTTTTTCGGGTCTTTTTGACAGTACCGCAGGCATTCGTTTTTTTGCTGTGCAAATAGGAAAATAGAAAGGGACACGTATACCAGTTGTCCGTATAAACTGTATGACCTTTCTGTAAATAATCCGCTAGTAAAGAAACAACCACTTTCCCAGAAGTCAGTAGTTGCCCGGATATGTTTTCTACCATATTTGGTATTTCTATGTTAGATTTAGCACCGCAATAAATAACAAATTGTAAAACGAACCCAGTTTTACAGTCACAAATCACAAAAATTTTTATGCCGAATTCGTGCCTTTTCGCCGGAAGATACTGCTTTATGCACAATCTGCCTTTGAATAAAACCAAAGACTCGTCAATGCACAAATTATTCTCATAAGGGTAAAAATATTTTTTTAATTGACTGCATACCAAATCCACAAAATCTCTAACCTTATGTGTAGTGTCACCTTTCTGTTGTTTTTCGTTGTCTGAAAAATGGAGCATGCCTAGGATAGATAAATATCGATCTCTTGGCAATGTTTCTCCAAATATCGGTGATGAAATTAACCTGTCTACCGACCAATATTGATGAATTTTGCCTTTTTTACTTCGCGCCATAAGCATTGTCAAGGCAATGAACACGTACATTTCATCAACAGTAACATTTTTCCATTTGTGCAATTTAGAATTTGGAGCAAATGTTTTTTGAGATTTTACGGTATCAAAATATCGGTTTGTTTCGATTACAACACTGCTCACGAAGATTCCTCCAAACTCTCCAAATTTTCAGGTATATAATCTTCATCATCACTCATCGAAAAATCTGAATCGCAATCCAGAACAAAGTTTTCAATGGTTTCTTCATTCATTTTTACGGATTAAAAAGCTAATCTAAGTATGTATTTTCAACAGACAGTCAAATATGCAAAACAATAAAATAATATTGAATTCACAAATATTACGCACAATATAATAATAAATTCGAACGAAACACTTCATAAAAGTAAATATTTGCACAAAAACACTCCAAGAGTAATAAAAAATGGACACCCTAATATAACAATAAACAGTATACAGCTGAGCGACCAGCAACTCGACACTCACACGGCGAAGTAACAACTAAGACTGTATGTGTGCGCTGAAAGAAATGAATCATGTGAGAAGAGATGCAACTTACTAAAAGTTCTGTTAAAAAAAACTAAACATAAAAAGGAGAATCTGTTATAAGGATGTGGTAGAAAATAAACAACTTTACCCAACAGATTTTTTACTTCGACGTTTTACTGATAAATTTACTAAATATTTGGCGATGAACATGACAAATGCTCAAAACTACACTTGTAGTGTGCCGTTCTGTGGGAGAATTTTTCTTCCACTACAATTGTAGTTGGCCGTCTCCTTGAGGTTAAATGCATATTTGCCCATGATGGTCGCCAAATAGACGGTGTGATATATATATATATGTATATGAAAAAAAAAAAAAAACATTCACACTAAAAAAAAAAAAGGATTATTTCATTCACACTAAAAAAAAAACATTTTTATAAATACGTAATATTTAAATTATTTTATGTAGATAATCTTTTGTATTTCTACTTAAGTTTTATTATTTCTTTTTATTGTATTCTGTATCTTTGTTTATTATCTTTTGTATTTTTAGTTACTTTTATTGTTATTTAAATTTTATGTAATGATAGATGCTGCTACCCGGCTCAGAACAGATATTGTCTAGTGAGTCGGGTAGCGCACATGATTTGTATATACTATTGATGTTAATAAACGCCCGGGTTACCGGCATTAAAAAAATAATGTTGGAGTTTTACCTACCATTAAAACTCTTGTTATGTTGTCTTGCTCATCCAGAATATATATATAATGTGAGATATCGCGCTTATTTCTCGCTAGCGCCAGTCGTATCTGTTGCTATATCTTGAATTTCCCGCCTTCCTTTTGTAGCTCCCTTCAGTTGTATAATTGTCACCTTGCAGTTGGCGTCCTGAGACGCGATTTCCTTCAATTTGGACTCACCAAGCAGAGCTTGAATATATATTCTGGATGAGCAAGACAACATAACAAGAGTTTTAATGGTAGGTAAAACTCCAACATTATGTGTGTCGTTGCTCATCCAGAATATATATATAATGTGAGAAGTGTTTGTTATCGCTTGGTGACAATTCTAAAGCCAAAATTGTGACTATTACTGTATTGCTTGAAATAACTTGGTCAAAGACTGAGAGTGAATGGGTGGATTCAGCACCTCAACATTGAGACCTCTGATCTGCTTTCTATAATATTTCTTGAAAGTGTTTTCTGAATGCCAGTTTCCTCTTTCCAAAATGGTGTCTATAGGACACTCTTCCAGCCAACTCCTTGAGGCTACTGCTGATCTCAAACTCCCAGGGGAGGCATCAATCCCAGCGTCCTTCAAAATTGTTTTAATCCATCCACCAATAACAGTTCTCGAGGCTGGCCTGGCAGGCCCCAATGTGGAAATAAACAGACATTCAACACCAGCTTCGTGTCTCCTGTTCTCACCCAAAGACATAAGCTTTCTCAACCAAAATATAGGATCTATATTACAATCCTCTGCTTTGAAAAGTTTCCAACCAGACTGTCTATGTGTAGAGGTGTCTGTTTTAGAACCAAAAATTGGCCATAATATAATGTGATCATCATTGTCCACAAGATTATCAGGAGATGTATGTAGTAAAGTCAGATCATGTACTCGTCTTCCTGATGCCAGAAGTAAAATCACAGAACATCTACGAGATGCTTCGAAAAGAGTCAGGTCCTTTGGAGGATTTTTACAAAGCCAAGATACCAAGTATCCTGGATCCCAAGTAAATGCTCTAGGCTTCTTATTTGCAGAATTTCCTATACCTCTCATCACTCGCTTGACCAAGGGATGATTACTTATCCTCAAATCGCCGTTGGGGTCACACAAAACCGACACTGCAGACTTGTGAAGTGCTATAGTACTGGGAGCCAAGCCTTTCTTCACCCTTAAGTATGCCAAAAACCGTGCCAGCTGAGATCCCGAAGGGTTATTAGGATGCGTATTATTAATGGAGCACCATTCCTTCCAGCTCTTCCATGCCATGTGATAAGTTGAAAGCGTAGATTTGCGCCAACCCGCATTCAACAGAGCTTTCTCTTGCTGTGACCAATCGTTCAATGCTTCACTCCACCCCCAATCTTCCACACCTGTAGCTGGAGCTTCTGGACCTGTTGAGGATGAAGTCCTGTCGATAAGTCTATCAAGTTGTCGACCAACATGGGTATTATGTGAGGTCGGTCTAGGGCTCTTCTCTTTAGGTCTGGTAACCAAAACACTTTTGGCCAATTTGGGGCTACGACCAGGTACACCCCTGATGACTTGTTCAGGTGTGCAAGCACTCGTGGCATTAAACAAGGGGGAGGAAAGATCCATGCCAAGGGGAAATGCCAACTCCTGCTGAACGCGTTGTGAAACATCGCTCTCTTGTCGTGGGAATCTATCGAGACATACTGATCCACGACGTGAGCCCTCGAAGAAGCGAATAGGTCCACTACTGGATTGCCCCACTTGTGAAAAACAGCTCTTACCGCTGGGGGAAGAAGGTGCCATTCTGGTAATGTCATCCCTCGGGATAGATGATCCGCGAGGCCATTGTAGCGTCCTGGCAAATATTGGACTTGTAAAGCGATTCTGCGCTTGTCCAAAAGAGCAAGAATCTGAAATGTCAGATAAAGGAGACCCATCGACTTGGTGCCTCCCTCGTTCTTCAAGTAGGCTACGACTGTCCTGTTGTCTGATTGAATGAGTAACGAAGAACTTCTCAAATTCTGAGTCACAGATGTTAAGGCGTTTAAGATTGCTGTCATCTCCTTTATGTTGCAATGTCCCCCCCTCTGACTGTCTGTCCAACAACCCGACAGAGGTACATCGTCGATCAGGGCTCCCCAGCCGTGATCCGCCGCATCCGTAGTCAGAAAGTGTGTTGGGCTGGGAACATGAAGAGTTGAAACATGATCTAAGTTGGTCATCCACCATTTCATTTCCGACAAGACCTCCTTCTTTATCGGGGACTTCTGCTGAGGGGTCAGCTTCAGCATTAACTGCAACTGTAATTGCATCAGCCGAGTATGGAGTCGACCTCTGGGGACCACAAAGGTAGCAAAATTCAACTTCCCGAGAATACTCTGAGCTTCTTTTAGAGTCCATCTTCGTCTTGTCACGAAGCCCCGAAGTGAATTCCAAAGACCTTGGCGTCTGAATTTGGTCAAATACTTCTGATTTAGATGAGGGTCCCACACAACTCCCAGGTATTCCACTGATTGTGCTGGCTGACTGATACACTTCTGGAGATTCAGTGACCAACCTAACCGCTCCAACAAATGAAGGGCTTCCCGTGTTTGACTGAGGAGGACCTCTCTGGTCTGATGAGCCAGGAGAAAGTCGTCTAGGTACACAATGACCCTGATACCCCGTCTCCGCAGGATTTCTGCAATCCAATTTGTGATAGCTGCAAAGGCCTGTGGTGCACTGCTCAAGCCTTGAGGCAGGCATGTCATCTGTAAGTGAAGACCTCCGTAATACAATCTCAGAAAGCAACGGTGAGCTTTTGCGACCGGTATGTGGAAGTAGGCCTGCGAAAGGTCTATTTTTGTCTAAGTGTGGGACTTTGTGGTGAGATATCAGAGAAAACTTTTTCCAAGCTACATCTAAATTGAGAGCTTTTAAATTGAGGATTGGCCGTTTTGAGCCGTCGCTCTTTTGAACAAGAAAAAGTGTTGATAGGAAGGAGGCATTGTCGCCAGCTCTTTCCAGTGTACCATCTCTCATCATCTTTTTTATTACGAGGGTCATTTCCGGGGTTACTTTCGTCTTGAACCTCCTTGCGGAAGCATGGCTTGGACTTATCAACAAGGGCTTTCGGATGAATGGTATGCGGTATCCTCTTATCATACGTAAGATGGTCTCTGGGGCATCTAGGGCCCGCCATTCTCTCCAATAATCCTGTAGTTGACCCGCCCGAAATGGTTGATTGTCACTTGTTGAAGCGGCCACGAGAGGTCTGCCCCCTCGCGCCACGCTTCTGTTCCCTCCCCCTATGCCTCGTACCGGAGGAATAGTGGGGGTCTCGCCCGTGGTCTGCCCGCCGGGGAAACGAGGGAAATGCCATATTTTCCTTTGATGTCTGCTTGGGGGGAAAGGCAACAACCTCCTTAGATGTTGAAGGGCGGTTGTGCGCCGAGTGGCTACCCTGAGGTAGGCGCACTGGATTAAAGCACTTTGTTACACCACCTAGTTTCTGCAACTGAGCGGACATTGCTTCTTCCCCAAAAAGATGAGTGGAAGAAGGAGGAATTCTGCTGAATAGCTTCCGTTCCACTCCCGTCTTACAGCTGCCCAAAATCTTATCCCTTCTGTGCTGAATTACTTCAGCTCGCTTTCCGCACGTTATCTGCAGTATATCGTCGGAGCATTTTATATACTCGGAGTCCTCTCCTAACAGGATGTTCAGTTGTTCCTCTAAAGCTTCACTTGACAGAGAACCTTCTGAACTACTTCCCCATTTGATAAGTTTCTGGAGAGCCTGTTGAAGGCACTCTCTCTGCTTCAATGAGGCATGCGTTACCGCAGCCAGCATCTTTTCCATGGCAGGAAATATCGGAGAGGCGGTGTCAAATGCCAGCACCTCACAGTTTACTTCCAGCTCCTTGAAGCCTGGATCAGCTAAATATTCCTTTAAAGCAGATGCGTAGCGGACATTGGCCCAGTCGCTCGAGTTGAAGCGTTGGAGATTCTCCACCAAACCCAGATGTGTTGTAGAAGGTTTTGGCGCTGCAGACTCCTTCAGAACAGTAGAGGGACCCGGCATCTGATACTGCCTTTCAGGCGACAACGAGCAAACGCTCCCAGATGCATGCGAAGATGCCGCTATATTTGGCGTGCTGACAGTGATTTCCTGCGTTGACCTATCCATGACAAGATCCTGCAGGGTCTTGACCTGATATGCTAATCTTTTAAGCAGATGTCTGTCATTCCGCTTTCGTCTTTTCGTACGCTTGCGACGCCTACTACTCTTCGATGCCGAACCGCTAGATTGCGAACTCGAAGAACTGGTTGACAATGAACGGCGTGGCCTTCTTCGATCACGTCGTTTAGAGGTTACATCCTCTTCTTCTACATGCTCCTTGTCTAAGGGCATTTTGACCCGTGCACAAAAATGTTTGGGTACGCGAAGGAAAGCGGCGCAGTTTATTCTGCGTAGCAGTAAGACGCAAATATGCGCAAATAACTTTATAAATAATCGCACAATCACTCAGCACTAGATTTACACATAATTACGACAATTTGCGGGTAGCAACAGATTCGTTTTCGTTAATATAATTACGAAACAAAATTTTACGACCGGCGTAGGTGAAATAGACGCCAAAATTGTAGGAAATCGCGTCTCAGGACGCCAACTGCAAGGTGACAATTATACAACTGAAGGGAGCTACAAAAGGAAGGCGGGAAATTCAAGATATAGCAACAGATACGACTGGCGCTAGCGAGAAATAAGCGCGATATCTCACATTATATATATATTCTGGATGAGCAACGACACACATAATAATATTAATCTAAATTATAACATCGACATTTTCTCCGATTCACTGCCCAAATTTAAAAAGAGCATCATGTCAATCATATAAATTGTTTAATGCGCATACTTACATACATACATACACACATATTCACACACACACACACACACACACCTCTCCCTCAATAATTTGCTAATTTAATATAGGTAAAATTTATAATTTGTCACTTAAAAACATATTTTATATAACAGCGACATGTCATTGGTACCAATTATTGTATTAATTCTACAACTTGTAACTACTTTCTAACATGTAATTATGTACTGTTTGTTTCTGAAAAAATAAATAAATAAATAAAAACAAATTCGAGAAATCAACGTTTTAGTTGTGTAAAAATTAATCCAAGATGTCAGATTTTATCAATTATTCTTTCGAAATTATAGTAATATATTTTTTTATAATTTTTAATTGTTTTAACGAGATAAAAAGTGAATTGACTGTTTTCTTTCAAATTCGTTATATGAGGACTGTGTTATTTTAAATTTTCTTAAATTTTTTGACTTTTTTATTTTTTTATGTTCACGGTCAGCTGTTTTTTTTCAACTTTTTTCATGTTGAAGCTTAAAATACTGCAATTTTCAAACATGATCTATATTTCAGACACGTAAAACTAAAAGGAAAATTTATCTTGTTTCTATAAAGATATATGATTCAGATAAACTAGAGTCTGTCAAATAAGAGTAGAAAATATAAAAAATTGAACTAAGAAATTTTTAGGCTGGCAACACCAATTAATCTGTCAAATATTCTTTAAAAGTGCAATGACACTGAAAATTCAAAACACTGTACACACATTGAAAAAAACTTTTTTTTGTTAGATATTAAAAAAAAATTACAACTCGTGGACCCCCATTTTTTATCATGCCAACATAGACCCCCGTCGAGCCTCCCTTGGTCCCCTGGGGGTCCACCTGGACCACTTTGGGAATCACTGCGTTATTATTATAGTTATTGTGAGATTTCAGTTTGAGTTAATTATTAATTTCTAGATACATAATGTAATAGTATAATGAGGAAATCTATAATTGGTTTCTCAGTTAGGCAAATTAAACATGTATAAATTAATCAAATTGTAAACTGTTGGTGTCCCTAAAATAAATAAATAAATATATGCGAGTGCGCAAGATGGAAGCCTAGTCGTGTTTTTTTTACTTAGAAGTTATTGTGTCGTCGGCAACTTGGCGTGAAGGGGTTCTCAACTGTGAGGCACGTATCCCAGTATCAGTATCCCAGTGACATTCCTCGCAAACGCATAATATGTTCTTTTGTTCGTATTTGCGGTCTCTGATTCCGCGTGCGACCGGTTGTGTACTTGAAAAATCTTTTGAATAGTATTGAGAGCTGGGTGAGTATTTCATGATATTCGTATTGTATTATTTAGAACTTAGTTTTACGTTACGTAAATACATTATACGCAAATAAGTAGTTGTAAAAATTTATCTTGTTTTGTTATTATGTTGATATATAGAGTTGTTTTGTGTCAGATGTCTAAAAAATTAAGATTTCACAGACTTAAGCTACTACGTACAAATTAAAAACTGATTTCCAATTAATGTTTTTTTTGTTTATTGTTTATACCTATAGATAAAAAAAGCTTTTATATATGCTAAATGCAATATCAATAAATATTCAGAAGTCTTCTAAAACTAAACGCCTAAAGTTGCGGAATCACCGACCGCGCGTGACTGCTTATGTTTGGCGCAAGGGTGCGACTACTGGAAGGTTAATAAAAACGCAACATGGCAAATACTTTTGTGATGTGAAAATTTCAAATCAAAACTAGAAAATTAACAATTTGGGAGGCGGGTATGGGTACCGCCGCCCCGGGAACCATGTATTGGATTACTAACATCTCTGCCATAGGTTACATCAATTGGTTCGCTACGTTTGGTAACTTACCAGGGGTGCCCGGGTTCTTGAGGTTTGTCAAGGTGTTGGTGGCCGATGTGTCTACCCCCTGCTGCGTGGCGGTCCGGATCAAGAGAGGCTGGTTGAGGAGGTCTTTTGACCTCTCCAGACAAAATCTCTCAACCCATCGCCTTGCATCGCAGTGAATTCATACGACCGTCACTCCTGGACACACTGACCCCCAGGATTCATACGACCGTCACTCTTGGACACACTGACCCCCAGATTCCTATTCACCCCTTTGTATTTATTTCCTTACCAGAACTTCTTCTTCCTTTCCTTAAAAGAATCCTCCACACAGCATTCCATAAGATGACATAGGCCCTGAGGGAATTATTTTCCTCGGGCCTCCTGTATGGACCTAATGTAAAAAAAGGAAACATTCATTTATGGTTTTTAGTATATTAGCATTATCGCAATAAGTTTTTTTTTTTAAGGAACCCGTTTGGCAAACTACAGTCAAACAAGACTTATTGTTTTTAATTATTTTTATTGCGATTTGAAATGTAGATATGTATTATTAAAACTGCAAAAAACTCATGTAGGTGTAATGCCACAATACCAATTCTAGCTGTTATCCTTGTTGCAGAATCAGTCTCCAGAATTTCTGTCCCTCCAACATGCAGGCCGACAATGGTTTATTGTTCAGTTCACCCAACTGGTCAGAAAACCTACAAAATATCCGTCGCATTGATGACAACCGAACAAGAATGGAAATAGAACCAGTACCTGATGCTGGAGTGTTAGCAGCCTTTGCAAGATTGGCGTACTTTGATCATCCGGAGAATGAAGACCTGCCCGAAGGGTGGTGTCTACTCACCACTGTACGGAGCAACTCCTGGCTTAATGGATACTCTGGCAGCGTCTTCTGCTGTCCTTCACAGCAGCAGGTAGTAATAGCCCACCGGGGAACGGCATGCTGGGGATCATGGGGAATTAACATCAAAAGTATTTATTTTAACCAATACACCAAACACATGGAATCTGCAGTCACTTTGGCAGACAACGTAAAGGAAGTTATTTTAAAAATAAATGAACAACCCGGCATTCGTTTGACTCTATCTATTGTTGGTCATTCCCTGGGGGGGTGGCTGGCCGGAGTCACAACCATGACAGTGAAACACCTGAAGAGAGAAGGCAATAGCTTCATTGCCCGCCCTGATGAAGGTATACATGCCCATACTATTGCCTTGGACAACCCGGGGGCTGAAGACATGCTGGTAAAAATTTCCAGAGATTACAGTGTTCGATACGACCATTCTATGCCTACGACTTATTTAGATATCACAACCTTCTTTGCCAAACCAAATATTGTGAACTCTGTCGGTTATCATTTGGGGAATCTACATAAGATAATTACTGAACCTGTCACTCTCCGCAGTGACTCACGGGAGCCCTGGTACAATATCAACTCGCACAAAATACAAAATTTTCACCCAGATAATATTATGAAGGAAACAGATAAGGTACAGAACTGGCCTCACGGATTGAGAGAACTCAAAAATTTCCGCAAGCAAGACATGTCTACCATCTTGAATCTGAGTGCTGAAAACATTCCTTCTGGGATTTCTAGCAGCCACCAAAACAATCAGTCATGTGTAGGAAATACTGGCATCACAACTCCAAATGTGGGGAACTTCCGAGACATTCAACGTGTGATTAACATTAGACTTATCGATTTCCCCAGTAACTTGGGAGAGCACAAGTACAAAATGAGCAAACACGATGCGAACAATCTTCGCAAAAAATTGGATGATGTGAAGAAATCATATAAAGTACAGAATGGGCCCCATGGATTGGGAGTGCTTGAAAATGATCCAAAGCAAGACATGTCCAACAATCGTAACATATTGAATCCAAACGCTGAAAACCTTCATTCTGAGAGTTCTGGTGGCAGCCACCGAAAGACACAGTCAGTTGAAAGAAATACTGGCACAACCTTCTACGCCACTCCAAATGTAGTGAACTTCAGTGGCCTTCAAGTGGGGCATCTGCAAATCATTAATACTGATCCTGTCACTCTCTCCAGTGACTCAGGGGAGCACAGGTCCAAAATTAGCGCACACGATATTCTCAAACTTCACAAATATTTGGAAGTATTAATCAATAAAGTACCACAGAATGTGCACTCAAAGGAGAACTTACATAAGAGCACTAGTCCGTGGTCGGGAGAATCTTGCAAACTGGGGGTGTTTTCCACAGATGAATTAAAATTAATTCAAAATTGGAAAACTTTTCAAAGCATTCCACTAAAAAAACAGACCAAAATAATTAATGATTTCACAAATAAGCATAATTTGGAAAAGTTGGAGCTCCCAATATTTGAGATAGATTTTTTAAAAAACACCATCACCTGTAAATCAAACGAAGATTTGACAAAGCTTATTAGGGTAACTAAAACATTGGTGCGCTGGTGGAAACCAGAAATCATGAAAGCTGTAGATGAACAGAATGCCAGTATAATGGCAGCCTCCTTGTACGATGCTAGCCGGGCTCATGTCCGCACCTTGCCCAAAATTCACGACTGCGAAAACACCTTGGGATTGAAGTCATTCCTGAAATCCACTAATCAAGTTTTACAAATTATCACGACTAATGATTTTCAATTTGAAGTCGCCAGATTGTACAAGATCTTAAGGGGTAATTTACGCAAACCGAAATAATATTTCGGGGTGGAGAGGAATGGAGTGGGTAAGTTGGAACGGGGAACACGCAGCGGCCGCTACGCGCTTGTCAGTCAGAGCAGCAAAGAAATATAGACTAGATAGTGCCCTTGAGTAAGGTTTGAACATGAAACGTTTAATAAATAATGCGCATCTTTCAAATTGTGTTTATTAAGTTGAATGTGCATGTTTTAGGTTAATTTTAGATAGAAACATTACCTATTGCAGAAGGAGCTCATGATTTTATGACTCTTATCAGATTTCGATCAAACTTGTTTGATAAATTATTCGATACAATCAACTAAACTGCTAGACGGCAGGCAGTAGCTTTTGACTCGTAACCGATACATTCTTCATTGACAGGTGTCAAAATAATACGGTATTTAATTACGGATCATTTTCATAAAATGTGATCCTAATTATATCTGAATATATTGGCAAGATAAATAAAATATCAGTCATTTTCAATAATTATTATTATTGTTTACAAAAAGTTACAAATAACAAAAAATTATGTAAAGTACAGAGCATAAGACTTTTTTTAGTAAAGTGCATCAACTTCTGAAGTTGATTCTCCACGATATTATAAGAAAAAAAGATAAAATACTTTTTTCTAAAATCCAACTTTTAGGGGTAGTTTTGTAGTAAAAAGATAAAATACGACCTGCGTGTGCGGCCAGCTTTATTACTTTCCACTGTTACGATACGGACCAATCACAACCATAAATTTTGCCACAATCGTGCTAGGCAGGCTCTCAGAAAGTAAGATCATACCTCAAACTAAGGATTTTTAGTAGGTACGTCTTTTTGTATGGGAATTTTGGAAAAAGTTCTTAATCTTTTTTACTACTACCATCATGTAGAATCACCTCCCGAAGTTAATCCACTTTATCCCCGGACACCTGTATAAACGCCATAATTTATTATTATATCAGTTAGGAATACTAAAATCCAAGGGGTCATCAAAAATAAAATTTCGAATTAACGAATTCCCACGTAATTCAAAATTTTATGAAAACAAAACAAGCGCCGAAAATTGAATTTCTCGGCAGCAATTTCCAATTCGGGTAGGTTCTTCGGAATAAATTCGTAATAATACGACTTATTCCATGTGTAAGTCGAATTTTCGCAGCCGTATACCGTCGCGGGCGGCCCTCTATTCGAATTAAATTCACAAAAATACGATATATTCCGAGTAAATCAAATTTTCGCTGGCGATTACCGTCGCGGCCATCCCTTTAAACTCATAAAAATGTGATATATTACCGCGTAAATCAAAATTTTGCAGTCTATTTCCGATGCAGCTGGCCATTTGAATTCAGATACTCGAAGTAAATTCGTAAAAATACGATAAATTTCGCATAAACCGAAATTTCACAACCAAATCCCGTCGCGGCAGGCCCACTAAATACAAATTTTGCGGCTTATAACCTCCTCTTCAAATTTAAATATTGGAAGTAAATTCGTAAAACTACGATATATTTTGCGTAAATTGAATTTTCGCGGCCGATTCCCATCGCAGCCGGCACTAATTCAGATACCCATTCGAAATAAATCCATAAAAATGCGATACATTTCGCGGAAATCGAATTTTCGCGGCCGAATCCCATCGCAGCCAGCTCTAATTCAGATGCCTATTCGAAATAAATTCATAAAATATTCGATATATTTCACATAAATTGAATTTCAGGAGCGAATCCCGTCGCGGCTGGCCATAATGCAGATACCTATTCGGAATAAATGCATAAAAATACGATATATTTCGCGTAAACCGAATTTTCGCGGCCGTACCCGTCGCGGCCGGCCATAATGAAGATACCTATTCGGAATAAATTCGTAAAACTACGATATATATTGCGTAAATCAAATTTTCGCGACCGGTCCTAATTAAATTAAATAAATAAAAAATACTCGGAATAAATTCATAAAAAAATACGATATATTTCGCGTAAATTGAATTTTCGCGGTCAAATCTCGTCACGGCCGGTTATAATTCAGACACCTATTCTGAATAAACTCATAAAAATTCAATATATTTCACGTAAATCGAATTTTTCGCAGCCGAATCTCGTCGCGGTCAGCCTTAATTCAGATACCTATTCGGAATGAATTCATAAAAATACGATATATTTCGCGTAAATCGAATTTTAATAAATAAACAAGAAGTTTCACTTCTGTCGCGCGTGGATTCCACGCACACACTTTTTTATTGTTTATTTTATTTTCCCATGTTATGTATAAAATGGGTTTCAACAATTTTTTTCGTTAATCCTTTATTTAATTTTTAGGAGTGTGTCGACTTCTTTTAGTTTGTTTGCAAACCTATTTTACAATTTGGTTACTTTTTATAACTTTGTAACTCGTTTTATTTTACCATAATTTATTCGATATACCATTATTACAACTGAAATAACTATAATTAGAAATTTATATACAAGCCCATTGGGGCGTAAATAAATAAAACTAGGAATACGATTCTGGTGAAGGGGCACTCTAAAACATTATATGCCGCTGGTTGTAGCAAACAGCTGCGGAATGGAATTTCGAGTAAAAAAGTCAACTTGGTCTGAAATAATACACGATAACATAATGACTAGCCTTTAGTGTGACCCCTTTTCTCAAGTGCCACCACATTTACGTATTTATTTCTTGCAAAATTTGAC
Source organism: Limnephilus lunatus (assembly GCA_917563855.2). NCBI lineage: Eukaryota > Metazoa > Arthropoda > Insecta > Trichoptera > Limnephilidae > Limnephilus > Limnephilus lunatus. The sequence goes on along the minus strand of OU830595.1, from coordinate 21,640,041 downwards.
GTCCTGCCACCGTGAACGCATCTCATATACTAATGGGTAGGGATGAAACGATACGAGTAAATACAAGTACATACTCGATATTTTTCACCGATACCAAGTACTTTTAGTATCGATACTTTGAAATTGAGTATTGAGTAGGTATCGGTCAAAAGTACTCATATCAGTATGCCAATGTCACTATTTTATTTAACATTCACAAAAAAATTGCATATCTTAAATTGAAGTTTTTGAACGCACCCTAACCCTAGCGTCCCTAGCTAGTCTTAGTTTTGTGTAGTTGACAAGCTTGTTTGTCTATGCCCGAAAAAAACAGGCAGCGCTGCCACCGCCATATTTTGTCGTCATTGACAATTGACAATGTTTTCGTTCATTCGCTTTCGCAACCATGCTCGTTAATCCTTTAACAATAGTCTGTTGTTTGTTTAGTATTTTAACTTTTTGAGTTATTGAAAATGGGGCCTCCGAAGTCTAGTGTGTGGCAATATTTCATGAAAAACGACGAGAAAACCGCAAGGTGCAAAAAATGCTTTAAAACAGTACGGTTTTGTGGCAATACTTCTAATTTCTAATTTGCATAAGCAATTTTTGGGAAGCACTACAAAAACAGACTTTTTTCATAAGTCTGTTTTTGTAGTGCTTTTTTAAATTTATTTTGCCATTTTAGCTTATAATTTTCTATGCTTTTCTTATCAATAAATTACTTAAAATATTTGTTATGGTTTTTACTTTAAATTTTCCAAAAAGATGCGATACGAGTAAGTATCGATACTTTTCAACTGATACCGAGTAAGTATCGATACTCGACGACCGATACTGTATCGAGTAAAAGTATCGATACCTCAATGGTATCGTTTCATCCCTACTAATGGGAAACAATCATAAATATACTAACCCCTATGTAGCCGACGTGTTCACACCCTCGAAATATTTTTCATCAAAGCTCATCGCTTGGCTCGGTCCTCTACAGTTTTGTGATCATTTTTGGGAATCAGGGAAAAATGGCCTGCCCTCACAATACTGGAGTACCGTGCGGCCGGCGACGCTTTGATGGAAAATATTTGTTCTAGTTAGAAAATGTCATTTTTCTTATTTACTTATTATTTTCTTATTGGAATTAAAATATTTAAGTTTTTTATTTTTCATGTACATCTCGCCGGTGCGATCAATAAATAATACTTTGAGAAATCGCTACTGGGGAGATTGTAAACTCGTTTCAAATATGTTTGATTCTTGTACTTATTTTTAAATGTTTATATCTTAATTATTATGCACACGGGCCTTGTAGGACAAATGAAATAATCAGTTTTCATTTGAAATCCTACAAGGTCTCGAGTAAAGCCAAGATTTATCTCACAACATATTGGGAAGCAAAGATAAAGTCATTTTTGCCTACCAAAAAACACTTAGAAAATTTCGAAGGTGTAAATTTTATGTTTTTCCAAATAACAAAACCTGCGGGCCTTGTAGGACAATGAAATAATCAGTTTTCATTCTTGATCCTACAAGGCCTCCAGTCAAACTGAGACTTTGCTCTCAAAACACTTAGAGCCAAAATTAGAGCTCAATTTGCCATGTCAAAAAGACTTTTCGGTCATGACATTTTTACATTTTTACCTTTACAAAATTCTAGGGTCCCTGTGAGATGGTGAAATAAACAGATTTCGTTAACTTATCTCACAGGGAACCTAGGAAAAATAATTATAACTTGATAAATCATAAAATATTTTCTTAAAAATCAAAAATTCTTAAAATCACGGTAAATTCACCAAACTAAAATTCTTGTCATAAATCTTGGCTTTATGTTTTTTCTATTTAATATGTATTTTGATTGTTAATAAAGGCTACAAAATCCGTAAAAGTTGCCAAATTTAGACGAGCACTTTTACGGATTAAGCCGGCAAAATAGATACTAAGCAGTTTCTTGCCCTTTATAAAGGAAAAGTGCCTGGGTTCCGTTTCCCCCTCCACTTTCCGTGAGCCACCAAATCGACCTACCGATTTGGTATAAATACGGCGCACTTTTTGATAAAAAATCAGTTCAACGTTTTCTTTAAATCTTCGTGTTTTACTCCTTCCTCTGGAAGAAACCTCTCTCCGACCTGCCTCCTGCTGAAGCTCTGCCTGAACAACAAGTCTGGTGCCTACCTCCTCAAGACTAGCCGGCCCAACTTCTGGACACCGCAAGGCGCCAGGCTCAGGCAGAGAACAAGGACATCCAGGGCTACCACTCACCAGCTCTGGGTGCAGGGAGGCAGATCCAGGGTTACCACCCTCCAGTACACAGGGCTGTCACCTTCAAGGAAGGCCAGCCAGTACTGCATTTCAAAACGATATTACAATAATCAACATCCACGTGCACAGCCACCGGTGCCCTTTTCTACAGTCTTGTAGCACACGTCTGTTACACCCTAGATTGATATCTTCGGGCCTTCTCATAATGCTGTGTTCAAACCAGCGTATCAAACATAAAAGATCATAGCACGCCACATATCGCTCTCCATACAATCCCTTCAGACCGTTCACACTAAGCGCTTTGATGCGCACATCAACCATAGACAATGCACATCTTACGCCGTAACCTCTCCGGAGGCGATATACGAACAGATAAGCACCCCCCTCTCCCGCCGAAAATAGGAGTGGGGGTCATTTTAATTACGGAGCTCCCAACAACTCAGTTCTGTGTCCGTGTCCCATCAAAACTCAAAACATGAGCGGCGTTGCTTGAGAGAAGCTTCCAGTGTTTTCATTTGGGCAGTTGTTTGCTTTGTGGGGATTTCGCGGAATCGGGGTGCTAACCTCCTTTACCTTCGACACTTTTGGAAATTGACGTGAGGTCCATCGGCATGTTAAGCCAAACCACTAAATTTCGACAAACTAGTGACCGAGACCCGCAGCTTGCATACAATCTAAAAAGTTTATAAATATTATTTGTAATTATATAGTTAATATGCGGAAGTGTTTAGTGTGTTCATCGCACTTGATTCATCATGCAAAAATGGTATATTACACGGTGTTCAGTCACAATGTTTCAATACTACGCGTGCATTTTTGTGTACGAAACCTAATGTTGAAGTCAAAAATGGATTATCTACGTGGCTTTACATCAACTAATATGCAAAGGTAAGTTCAATATTAATACATATGAAATAAGTATCAATTTTTATGCAAATGTCAATAATACATAACCTGTCCATAACCTCAATCTTTGTTAAAAACAGTGATTTTACAACTGTAATGAGATTATAGCACTATTATAACGCATAGTTCCGTAGTGTAGCCATTTTTGACAGCTTTTTGCTGAATAAAATAATACGTAAACAAAACAATAAAATTTTAATTTATTTATTTATACTGGGTTTTTACAGATTGTTATCACACATCTGAGAACAACCCAGTTATAAAAACTCAGTTAATTATACAAATAAGACAAAGTAGGTAAAAATTTATATAAAATCAATCAACCAAATTATACAATGTTTAATTTTGAAATAGTTTAAATAAAAATGAGATAAAATAAAACAAAAAAAAAGTTAGAACTAGAAAATTAAAAAAAATACGAAGTTTGTAGCGGGTAGCTACCGCTGCATTATAAAATGACAACTACGCTACTGTGATACCCTGAGGTTGGTACGCCGCAAGCAGCGGAGAACAAGAATACAAGTTTGCACCGCAATCTTGAGTTGTGAGAGTACCGTTCGAGAGGGTGGAAGTTGCTGCTGTGCCGCTGGTGGGTGGAACCTGAATCTTGGAACACGTTGTGAGACAAATGAATTAAACGATTGTATTTTAGATTATGGGTTTACTATTAGATAAATTTTGCCAGGATTGCTTCCTTGGCTGGCGCCCTTTTACTTTAAATAGATGCATCATAGTTTTGACGGCATATTAAAGAATTATTATTGCGTCTTCAACGCACCATGATACCACATTGTTACTAACAGTAATTTCATTAATTCTGTCACGCCCTGACTTTAGAATCTATTGCTCTACCATTCAATACATTATTATGTTGCACCTCAATAAATGTTAATTCCTATTGCAGACTTTTTATTTAAATATTGTGTACTACCCACTTGGTGTGAGACCAATTTGGTTGCGGGCTCACATGGCTAGTAATCATGTTACAAAATGGCGGCCCAACTGTTCGGGAATCTAGTGATAATGTGGTTTATGGTTGTTTTGCATTTTTTATGCTTTCAGGGCTATGATGTATCGGAATCCCATTAAATCGTTTTGTTCATTTGTCTTGCGCGGGTACAATTTCGGGTACTGGCGGTACAGTTGTGACCTCCACATTTCGTTTGGGTTTAATTTAATTATAATTTCACACAGTTTTGTAAAACTCTCCAGCTCATTCGGCGTTCACGCGCTCTTCAAATTTTAATTTACACTTTTTTTTTAAATTGTTTTAAGCATGGTGATTGCAGGTCGCAATTTGGTGTGATATTCGTGTTGTTGCATGTTTTCTAATAATTTTTTTTTTCCTATCTTGCTATAAGTTAGGGTATGGATTATGGGATAATCACAAGAAGCAAGACTGAGGCACTACTCACAATGGCGAAACAAGGAGAGGCGGCTTCTACTTCTGTTCCAGTTTCTCTCCCTTCTGCATCGGCATCCGTTCCGGTGCACAAATGGAACCTGACATATGACGGGTCGACTAGTGTCCGTGACTTTATTGAGAGGGTCGAGGAACTTGCACAAGCAAGAAATGTAAGTACCGCTTCGCTTTTTTCATCTGCGGTGGAGTTGTTTGCAGGTGATGCGCTCTCCTGGTTCAGAGTAAATCGCTCGTCTTTCTCGTGTTGGACAGAGATTGTTGTTGCATTAAAGGAAGAGTTTGAGCTCCTCGATCATGAGAGACGCCTGTTGGCTCAACTCAGATCAACTCTTCAGTTACAGAAAGAGAATCTAAGTGCTTTTATAACTCGCATTCTTGTTTTAAACAATCGTTTGTCTTCTAAATTACCTGAGGTAGAGTTATTAGAAATATTGCAGTGTAATATGTTACCTAGATATATCCAAAAATTATCTCTGTCTGTGATTCCCGATATTGTTACTCTCAAGAGGCTTGGGAAGATGATTGAACTGGCTGACAGCCGTTCTGGGGACAGAAATTCTCCGGGCTCATCGCAACCTAGGAATTCTAGTGATTCTAGGAATGATAATGTTGCGAGACGGAGCGATAATAAATATTCTGCTAATGTAAATCCCAATGTCAGGAAAAATCAACGTTACTGTAACAATGATAATCTTAGCCCGTCGAGGAATAATTTCAGGGAGGTGCGCTGCTTCCGATGCGGAAGGCCCGGTGTGAAGGCTCCTGCTTGCGGCTGTCGTGGTCAGGCAAAAAACTAATTACCCGGAAGATCCTGTCGGCGGACGCCGGGACGCCAGATTGTTAGAGTTAGGGGTTGTTGAACCAAGTAACAGCTCTTGGAATAATCCGATTGTACTAGTCCCCAAGAAAAATGGTTCTTTCAGACTATGTTTAGATTCCAGGAAATTAAATGCAAATTCTAAACGTGACGCATATGCGACTCCGTTTATCTCGGACATACTTAACAGCTTAGGTGGTGCTCGCTATTTAACTACTTTGGATCTTAATGATGCATTTTTCCAGATTCCGTTAGAGGAAAGTTCGAAAGAAAAAACTGCTTTTACAATCCCCAAACGAGGGTTATTTCATTTCGTCACCATGCCATTCGGTCTTCACGGGGCGAGCGCACGCATGATGCGATTGATGGACAAAGTGTTAGGGTCTCAATTTGATGTGAAAGTTTTCTGTTACCTAGACGATATAATTGTAATTAGTTCCTCTTTTGAAGAACATATTCATCTTTTAAGACAGGTTAAACAGAGATTACAAGCCGCCGGTCTCACTATAAATGTTCAAAAATCGGTTTTTTGCAGGGACTCTTTAAAATACTTAGGTTACGTAATTGACAGCAAAGGGCTCCGTACAGATCCTGATAAAGTTAAAGCCATTGTTGATTTTCCTACTCCTACGTCTCAAAAGAGTCTGCGCAGATTCATAGGTTGTTATGTAACACAAGTAGGTACATGATAATTTTTCGGGAAGAAATGTTTCGTGAAGTCGGCAACACCGGAAGTTTCGCTGATTGGTGCCGCGCAGTGGCCTGACCCAACAGCGGGCACCCGTTCCGCCCGCTCCCCGTTTTGCTTCCCCCTCGGTCCGCAGGGACCACGCCGCGCCAGAAACGGACGAGCCGCTGAGGTACACAGACCTGTACTCCCACTCGCGCCGTAAGCCGTTAAACCTTACATGTGAATTTACGTAGTCCTAATCTGTGAACGGGGAGAAATTACAGTTGGTCCCCCGTTCCGGAGTGGTATTCTACGCTGGAAGATGTCCAAATAACGTATGGAGTACGTGACGACATTGCTGCCCGACAATCGCCGTGAGTTGCTTCCTTTTCCCTTTCTATTGTGTCCATGTTAAATTTCCTAGCACCTGCGCGTTAAACCCAGACTTGGAGAGAGAAATAGCTAGTATTCTGGTAGCCAATTTACCCTGATGTAATCCATGTACAATGTAACCAATTTTAGAATACAATACACTGCTTTTGTTACCCCGAAGCATTCTTTGTTTTGAGACGAGTCATGTGTGGAGTTTCCCAATTAACCATTTCTTGCTGCCCATCCGCCCCCTGGGTGAAGAGAACCTGCTCTACCACCGAACGACTGAGCCAGACACCGGAACCAGGTTTGCTGTAACTTGGGGGGCCCTTCCTTTTTAGTTAACACTGGCGCTTAGCCGTGGGGCCCTTTTTAGTTAACACTGGCTTCCCCGTGGGGCCCTTTTTTAGTTAAGGGGTAATTTCCGAGAACCGAAATAATATTTCGGGGCGGGGAAGCCTGAGGCAAGCTGGAACGGGGAATTCGCTACGCGCACGGACGAACGCAGAGCAGCAAAGAAATCTAGACTAGATGGTACCCTTGAGTAAGCGCTTTGAACATGAAACGTATAATACATAATGGGCATCTTTCAAATTATGTTCATTAAGTTGAATGTACATGTTTTAGGTAAATTTAGAGAGAAAAATTTCCTAATACAGAAGGATCTCATGATTTTATGACTCTTATCAGATTTCTTTCAAAATTTATATAACCGCCATAATTTATTATTATATCAGTTAGGAATACTAAAAATAATCTAAATACATTAGAACTCCGTTAAATCGAAATCCACGAGTCATCAAAAGTAAAATCTAGAATTAACTAATTCCCACGTCATTCAAAATTTTACGAAAAAAAAATCGCCGAAAATTGAATTTCTCGCCGCAAATTCAAATTCGGGAATATTCTTCAGAATAAATTCGTAATAATACGACTTATTCCCTGGGTAGGTCGAATTTTTATTTACCGCCGCGGACGGCTCTCTATTCAGAGTACATTCACAAAAATATGATATCGTAAATCGAAATTTCGCCGCCTATTCTAATGCAGCTGGCATTTTGAATTCAGAATACTCTAAGTAAATTCGTAAAAGTACGATAAATTTCATATAAATCGAAATTTCACGGCCGAATCCCGTAGCGGCCGGCCCTCTAAATTCAGATTCGAAATAAATTCGTAAAAATATTGCATATTTCTGCGTAAATCATAATTTTGCAGCTTATTACCTCCGCGATCGGCTCTTCAAATTTAGATATTTGAAGTAAATTCGTAAAACTACGATAAATTTTGCGTAAATCGAATTTTCACGGCCGAATCCTGTCGCAGCCGGCCCTAATTCAAATACCTATTCGAAATAAATTTATAAAAAATAAGATATATTTCGCGTAAATCGAATTTTCAAGAGCGAATCCCGTCGCGGCCGGCCATAATTCAGATACCTATTCGGAATAAATTCATTAAAATAAGATATACTTCGCGTAAATCGAATTTTGGCGGCTGATGTCGCCGCAGCAGATGCCACCGCGGCCGGCCATAATGAAGATACTTATTCGGAATAAATTCTTAAAATTACGATATATTTTGCGTAAATCGAATTTTCGCGGCCGAATCCCTTCGCGGCCGGTCCTAATTCAGATACTTATTCGGAATAAATTCATAAAAATATGATGTATTTCGCGTAAATTGAATTTTTCGCGGCCGAATCCCGTCGCGGCCGACCATAATGCAGATACCAATTCGAAATAACAAAAAAAATCGATATATTTCGCGTAAATCGAATGTTCGCGGCCGATCCCGTCGCGGCCGGACATAATGAAGATACCTATTCGGAATAAATTCGTAAAATTACGATATATTTCGCGTAAATTGAATTTTTGCGGCAGGATCTCGTCGCGGCCGGCACTAATTCAGATACCAATTTTTAATAAACTCATAAAAATTCTATATATTTCTAAATCGAATTTTTCGCGGCCGAATCTCGTCGCGGCCGGCACTAATTTAGATACCTATTCGTAATAAACTAATAAAAATTCGATACATTTCGCGTAAATCGAATTTTTGCGGGCGATCCCGTCGTGGCCGGACATAATGAAGATACCTTTTCGTAATAAATTCGTAAAATTACGATATATTTCGCGTAAATTGAATTTTCGCGGCAGAATCTCGTCGCGGCCGGCACTAATTCAGATACCTATTCATAATTTTGATTTTGATACTGATTTTGATTTTTATTTTGATTTTGATTTTGATATTGATTTTGATTTTGATTTTGATTTTGATTTTGATTTCGATTTCGATTTCGATTTCAATTTTGTTTTTGTTTTGTTTATGATTTTGTTTTTTATTTTGTTATGCACATTTAGATTTAGATGTTCTTTATTTTAAAAATAATGTATGTAAAAGCCCAGCCGGGCGTGAAATTCCAAATAAATAAATAAATAATAAACTAATAACAATTCGATATATTTCGCGTAAATCGAGTTTTTCGCGGCGGAATCTCGTCACGGCCGGCCTTAATTCATATACCTATTCCGAATATATTCTTAAAAAATACAATATATTTTAAATAAACGAGAAGTTTCATTTCTGTCTCGCGTGGATTCCATGCACACACTTTTTGTGTGTCGACTTCTTTTTGTTTGTTTGTAACCTATTTTACAATTTTGTTACTTTTTCATAAGTTTGAAACTCATTTTATCATAATTTATTAGATATAGGTACCATTATTACAACTAATATAATGTTACTGAAGCAGTTCACTTATGTACAATAAATACTTAATATTTCTAATAAATAAAATATTAAGTATTTATATTTTATTTAATTTGTAAATTTGTTAATTTCTTATGTAAAAGCCCCGAAAAAGGGCGTAAATAAATAAATAAATAATATAACTGTATAATTAGAAATTTATTTAAAAGCCCAGCAGGGCGTAAATAAATAAAACTAGGAATACGATTCTGGTGAAGGGCACTCTAAAACATTTTATGCCGCTGGTTGTAGACAAGCGGCGGCGAAATGGAATTTCGAGTAAAAAAGTCAACTTGGTTCTGAAATAATACACGATAACATAATGACTAGCCTTTAGTGTGACCCCTTTTCCTATGTGCCACCACATTTACGTATTTATTTCTTGCAAAATTTGACGTCCTTCCACCGTGAACGCATCTCTTATACTAATGGGAAATAACTCGTCTCCTGCTTTATATTATGGCGGGAGGATATCGTAATATTGAAAAAACGGTTTTTATTTATATAAGCATTGTTTTCACGCCTTTAAAATTTGTTTTATTAACTAGTCGTTTAGACAACATTGATGTGGTGATAATGTATATTTTTATAATTCTCTTGTATTTAGAATTAAAGGATATAATCGAACTTTAAGCCATTTTTAGAGGTTCCGTAAATATTTTTTTACGCAATTGTTTTAAACATTTTAGCACGTTTTGTTATTTCACCATTTAGAAGAATAATTTATTTGTTCAAAACGTAATATTATTTTCTAATAAACAATATAGAAATTTTCTAAAAACTGCATCAAAAACCTGCAAATATGCTGCGATTGCGGTAAGATCCCCTTAACACTGGCTTCCCCGTGGGGCTCCTCTGTTTTTTAGTTAACAAGGTGTTCTCTCTTGGTACAAAAGGTTCATACTTAACTTTTCCATAATTGCGTCACCCTTGTATAATCTCACGAAGAAAGAGTTCGCGGTGAAAAAGTTTAAGTGGAATGAGCAGGCGCAAGCTGCTTTCTTAAAGTTAAAGAACATCCTGGTGAACGCGCCAGTACTTGCTTGTCCTGACTTCGACAAACCTTTTACCATAAGCTGTGACGCGTCAAGCATTGGCCTCGGGGCAGTTTTGTCTCAGGTGGATGATAATCAGATTGAACATCCTATTTCCTTTATTTCGAGAACACTTTCAGCTCCGGAGAGAAATCACTCAACAACCGAAAGGGAGTTGAATGCCATGATTTTCGCGTTAGAAAAGTTCAGAGGGTATATCGAAGGCTCTCCCATTCCGGTAAAAGTTATCACGGATCATTATAGTCTTAAATGGCTTACCAATTTGAAGTCACCGTCGGGAAGGCTCGCTCGGTGGGCAGTCAGACTTCAGCAGTTTAATTTTGAGATAATACATAGAAATGGCAAAGACAATGTTATTCGCGATGCGTTATCCCGTGACCCCTTGTTGGTAGAATCTATAGTTCAGAACTTTGCAACCTCTGATGAATGATATGTTAAATTGAGGGAGAAAATCTTATCATATCCCGTGAAATATCCGGCGTGGAAGGTTTCAAATGGCAAGATATTCAAACATATCCAAAGTATGGAAGCGCTCCACAGGTCTTTATGACTGGAAAGAGGTACTTCCCAAAGAGTTAAGAATTAATGTCATAAAAGAGCACCATATTCCGCCGGTTTGCGCTCATTTCGGCATATTGAATACCTTGAACAGGATCAGACATAAGTATTATTGGCCTAAGATGGCGGCAGACGTAAAATCATACATTGGTAAATGTCAAGTTTGTTTAGGTTACAAAAGCTCGAATTTGTTACCTCCAGGTCTTATGGGAGATCCTAAATTGGTCCAGCGCCCATGGCAGATGATAGCGACAGATTTACTTGGTCCTTATCCTAGTTCCTACAAGAAAGGGCATACATATTTGTTGGTAGTGTCAGATTTCTTTTCGAAGTACACCAGACTATTCCCACTTAGGAAAGCTACGGGTAGTGTTATTGCGTCGATTCTGGAGAACGACATTTTCTACAAATTTGGTGTTCCGGATACTATAGTCTTGGATAATGGCCCTCAGTACATTTCTCGTGACATGAAGGCGTTGGCCAGCAAATTTAACATTCGTCACCTGTTCTACAACTGTAGGTACCACCCGCAGAATAATCCAGTGGAACGCGTCAATAAGGTTTTAGTTTCAGCTCTTGCTTCATACGTTGGCTCTGATCACAGAACTTGGGCAAACTATATTCCTGAAATTGAATTAGCAATCAACACTGCGGTTCACGAGGTTACAGGTTATACTCCGTTTTTCCTCAACTTTGGTAGGGAAATTATCATTTCAGGGAAAGATTATTTAGGTGCTGATTTCAATGAAGAAGAAATTAAATTTTCAGAACGTGACTCTTGGGCACAAGATTTGCAGGAATTGAATGACATTTTTTCGCAGGTGCGCACGTCCCTGAGACAGTCCTACGAACGCAACAAACGTCAATATGACCTGCGTCGGAGGGATATTCAATACAAAGTGGGTGACACTGTGTGGAGACGGTCGTTTGTTCTGTCTGATGCTAGTAAGCATTTCTCTGCAAAATTAGCCCCTAAATTTATTAGGAGTAAGGTGATAAGAAAGATTTCCCCTGTTGCCTACCAATTGGCTGACATGAACGGAAAGCGTTGGGTACCTTCCATATAAAAGACATTCTGAAGTCGGAAAACACCGGTTGATCTGCGGAGCATTTTTTTTTCAATGGAAAAGCAAATCTACAAGAGAAATTGCGTTCCTGTATGTTACACTAGTTTTAGTTTTGCATGCTTCTTCCACCGTTGTTATGCAATTATTTGTCTTCACATTGTTTGTGTTTGTTGTTTGTTGGGCTTGTGTTTGTCTGTGTGTTCCTATGTGTTGGGGTATGTGTCAATTCAAGATTTAACGCGCGAAGATGATTAATTCTTATCTTCGGGCATTGAATTTTTGTGTACATGTTTTAATTTTTATTTTAAGATGATAGTACGTAGTAGAGGTATATTGACTTCCTTGCATAGGAAGGTGGCTTATCTCTATTCCCTGGGGATGAACCATATTTTGTTCTTATTAATATGTATCTGGTACGTACTTAGTATTTATAGATATTTTGGCCTAGTGGTTGGAGTTAAATGTTAAGTAATTACTCATGTTTAAGAATACATTAGTGCGTAGACATTATAACATAATATTACTGGTTATTCGCTATAACAACTTCAGTCTTTTAGGAAAATTTACCTTGCATTCATTCAGGCGAGAGTTTCAGAAACTAATAATTATCTATTTTGGGTTTTAGGAAACCCACAAGCAAGGTCAGTTTTCCGGAAGAGTGATTTCATAATTGGTTATTTGATAAAAAAAAATACTCTATTGTCTAATATTATTATACAACTTTACAAGAATTAAGCAGTTAATAGCTTAAAACTTCAATTTTACATTTTTAAAATTATTTTCCCACTAGCTGGAGACTGAACTTTTTTTCTATAATTATAAGAAAATTTTTCCTGCATGAAAAAAAACTTTTTTTACAATCTTATAAGAATGATGTTATTCTGTTTGGCTTTATAAGCTATCGTTTTATTATAGTTGTCAGTGTTTAATGTTTCATTTTGAGCTTTCGGGACCTGCCTCTGAGCTCAAGGCACGTCTCCAGACCTCATTTTGCAATATTAAATTTCTGGTCGGTTAAATTTTGTTAATTCAATGAGCATTGCTTCTGCAGTTTGCAGCGTAATTTACAGTTTTGAAATGGTTTGGATCTCGGGTTTTCATTCCTTGCCCAACAGATGGCAGTACTATACTTATAATTAATGAATTAGTCATACATTCCAAATATTTGTTTTAGTCTGTAAACATTGGTGAACATAAAATATAATTACATCCTAGTTCACATTATATAAAATCAATGATTGTTTATCTTTTAAATTTGGATTAATCCTTTATTTTCAGTATCTGATGCTTGTTTACGAGTTAGGGTTTCTATAAATTTAATTTTGGGCGTCTAGTCTCTAGTGTTTGAGGGTTTCAGATTTTATTATTCAGGATCAGCTTTGAATTCTATTTCAATTTTTTTTTTTTTTGAAATTATTAAGTTCATAATAAAGTTAGGTGATTTCCAGTATCTCAGTAGCCCTATATGTAAGATTTAGTTCAGCTGTTAGTGTCTTACCACGTGTAACCTCTCCGCTTCTTCAATCAAGAATTTTCTCCGCATCGCTGTTGCTGAACTGAAGCATTTCATGTTGGGAGGAGTATCGCAGATGTTTCTACATGGACCCCGGACATCATCGCTGCGATGGCATTATATTATCATTTCATAATTCTGAAGAAGAACATTGACACTCATGATGCTGTTTGCTGTCTCAAGAATATTCTTCGGTTCTGTGAGAAGACAAATTGTGAGGCCGTTCTCCGGAGACATTCCTGTAGCTGCTCTCCACCAACATCACTTTGGAGAAACAGTTTTACCAGTTGGTCAACCTGGTCCTGAAATTTCATTCTTGCCGCTTGCAGTCTATGGGTCATTACTTCACCATGGACTGAGGGTTTCAACGTCTTCCTCTGGACATCGTTTTCACACACTGCGGAGACGCACCAGTATCTTCGGTCAAAGAGTGTTCTGGATCTCACTACATAGGATTTGCGTGTCGATTACTTCTCCTCGAGCGCCAGGAGGCTTAATGGAAATTTCCCCTGGGAAATTTCGGATTGGTGGGAGGGTATTGTAGCGGGTAGCTACCGCTGCATTATAAAATGACAACTACGCTACTATGTTACCCTGAGGTTGGTACGCCGCAAGCAGCGGAGAACAAGAATACAAGTTTGCACCGCAATCTTGAGTTGTGAGAGTACCGTTCGAGAGGGTGGAAGTTGCTGCTGTGCCGCTGGTGGGTGGAACCTGAATCTTGGAACACGTTGTGAGACAAATGAATTAAACGATTGTATTTTAGATTATGGGTTTACTATTAGATAAATTTTGCCAGGATTGCTTCCTTGGCTGGCGCCCTTTTACTTTAAATAGATGCATCATAGTTTTGACGGCATATTAAAGAATTATTATTGCGTCTTCAACGCACCATGATACCACATTGTTACTAACAGTAATTTCATTAATTCTGTCACGCCCTGACTTTAGAATCTATTGCTCTACCATTCAATACATTATTATGTTGCACCTCAATAAATGTTAATTCCTATTGCAGACTTTTTATTTAAATATTGTGTTCTACCCACTTGGTGTGAGACCAATTTGGTTGCGGGCTCACATGGCTAGTAATCATGTTACAAGTTTCCTCAAGTGACAATTAATTAGAGAGGCAAGACAAGAGACATGATTAGAGACCCAAATGATATATAATAAATTAGCACATATTTTTCAGTAATCGCACAGCATTTTTTTTGAATCCATATAAATTATTAACAAAAATATCTACCGTCTACTTCACAGTGTGGACAACCGTTTCAAAACCAATGCGGCTAATTTAAATTTAATGCCATATCTGGTATGTACATATTACTAAAAATTATTTTATTTTCAGGACCACCCTCACTACCCTAACCCTTCCCAGCTGAGCTGAGCGACAACATAACCAAAAGCATATAATATATACTTCAATATCGTTGTTTATGGAGGATGGATTGTGCAGACTACAAAAATATAGAATTGAAGGAAGAGGCATGGATGGAGGTCATCAAGGAATGTGATTTGCCAGACGGTATGCACAGTTTATTTTCTAAATATTTTTTAACACTGAATGCAAGTCGATTTATTTTAGCAACTACAAGCATGTTGTTTAGCAATTTCCACATTGTAGTTGTAGAAATCCGGCCCTGAAATAGGTGGAGCCTTTATGACCACATGCTTGCCATCAATGCCTCCGACACAATGGTCAAATTGATAAATTTCCTTGAAGTCTGTAGCAACTTTTTTCCACTCATCTTGGGTTGGTTCTGCCATTACCTGAAATTACTTTTAATTATTTATTTTCATTCTGCCTGACAGGAGATTTATTTCAGACTTGATTATATTACATAGAGTCATGATCAACATATATTCTCTCATAATCTATGTAAAAACCCAGCTGGGCATAAAGTCAAATAAATTACCATCGGCTGGAGATAGCATCACATTCCTCTTTTATAATTTCTGAGACAGTTGTTCTGCCAATCCTATAATTGTAGACAATTCTCGTGAAGCTATCGCCTGTTGCCAAGTACCCGTAAATTACTTAAGGTTTTTTTTTGTTTTCAGTGAAAGAGGCCAAGTGCCTCTGGAAGAAATTAAGAGATGGCTTCCGGCAGGCGAACGCCAGATCTAAAACGACAACAGGACAAGCAGCCTCACCAACTGCAACAAAATGGAAATGTTTCCATTTAATGGAATTCTTAATACCAACTTCACTTCAAGCATGAAAGCACATACTTTTGAAAAATACTCCAGGCTTTCAGCAGCTTCCTGGCAGGAGGCTCGATTATATCGTCATCTGTATCTATCAGGTTTTGCTCCAGTTGTGCATTGATATTACTTTATCGGTCTGTTTGCCAACGTCGGTAAAAGGAATTCCATAAGATGGAAATATTTCATTTAATTTGATCTAGTGTCCGGATAATTTCAAGTACATTTTCTTCTCGAGCCTTAATAACTACATAATATTAGATTATAATAAAACAAATAAAAAACTTTATTCCACTTAATTTTATTTGACCGTAACCGGTTTCAGCTCGTCAGAGCCATCTTCAGACTGGTACAAATAATTCTTAGCCTACGGTTTATATACATAACATATGGGGGAGGGGGAGAGGGGTAGTCTACAAGGATTTTAACGAATTATTTTTGTTACTGAGTCGTTTTAGACTGTCGAATTTCTAAGTATTTTGGTAATTCCAGTGGGCTAATTACTTTGGGTTTGTAGCTCACTTCAATATCTATTGATTAGGGAAAAACCTTACAAGTAATTTGAATTATTAATGGACTAATTTTATTGTCAAATCGTTATTATACATATCTATGATCAATGGGATTTTTTAATTGCTTTTTGAAGGGATGCATGTTTACATTGTAGTGGGAATGGTCAACCTAAATACATATTTTAATTTCAAAATTATTATGAAAATTATACCGGATAAAAACCTGGTGTTTCAGTAAATGATTCTAATAGCTTATTAATTACAAAGTTACTTTTTTAAGGGATGCATGTTTACATTAGATTAGGAATGGTTTAAACTAAATACATATTTTAAATTTCGAAATTATTATGAAAATTACAATGGATACAAAAGCGGAGACTTAGCAAATGATTCTAATTGTTTATTCATTACAAAGTTAGGGTCTATTTTTTTAGTTAAGCGAGTAATTTCTAAAGATTCTAGTCTATCTAGTTTATGACCTTTATTGCAAGTATGAAGAACTTTAACATCTCTGTTTTTATCAAACGAGTGTTATGGTTTTTATTATATTTAATTCATTATTATAATTTATATAATTCAAAGGCACATGTAAAAGTCTGTGAATGAGTGAATATATGAGTGAATATATGAATGAGTGAATATTCACTCATTCACAGACTTTTACATGTGCCTTTGAATTATATAAATTATAATATTGAATTAAATATAATAAAAACCATAGCAAAGAACAATGGATACAAAAGCGAAACTATTGATAACTTATTAAAGAAAAAGGACAAAAAACTTACATTAACAATTATTTCACAAGGCCTTAAAAATGAAAAAGATATCACTAAACAATGGGTTAAAATCCCTTATATTGGCGAAATATCAACAAAAATATCCAGATTAACTAATAATGATAAATGCAAAACAGCTTTTTATAATGTGAATTCTCTAGGGAGAATTTTAATCAATAATAAAGATAAGAGAGAAAAACTTGAAAACTCAGGCGTTTACCAAGTAAACTGCGCTGACTGCCCATCGTATTACATTGGTCAAACAGGGAGATCATTCAAAACCCGAATTAAAGAACACTTTACAAACTGGGAGAATGACAAAGGAGAATTGTCGAATGTTTATCTTTTTAGAAGGTTTAAATATTACTTTATTTCGCATACCTATAGCAGAGTCTTTCTTGAATACTTAATGTCATCAAAGTTAAATATGACCAAAACATATGGGGGCATCCATTAATTACTTGAGCAGTTTTTTCTTCCAATCTAGACCCACCCCTCCCTCAGTGAGATAAATTTGGACCAATTCGTTTATTTTTTCAAGTATTGTGAGATTTTGCTGGACCCCCTCCCCCCGTTTATGCTCACGTAATTAATGGATAACCCCTAATACATACTTCAATATTATTTTAATGATGTCATCATTAAATATGATCAATTTTAAATATGTGTTGCAGCGTGCTGTACTAAAATGTTGGATTTCAATTAAACTAAATAAATTTATACTAATAAACTTAATTTTATTTTTTATACAATGTCCCCACTTGCATATTTGTGTTTTCACGTCACCCTGGCCCTGGTACTTACCTTAGTATTTAGTGTAATATTATCTGTTAAAGTTACCGGCTGCTGTGTTTTTGCATTTGGAAAGAACTTACATTATTTTTAATCCTCTGGATTCCAGCAGTTGACACCATGTGAGCACCTAACAATGAGTGTTAAAAGATTCCCTTGTTTATGTAAAATGCATACAAAGGATTACAAAAACATAGAATTGAAAGAAGAGGCGGAGGCACTAAGAGTGTGATTTGCCAGACGGTAGGTATGCATAGTTTATGTTTAAAAAAATCTGTTATAGACTGTAGGAAACGCTGAGTGGAGGGTATACAAGAGACCATTTGAGTGTAGTCAAACTGAGAAAACTGTTGGAAGAGTGTAAACTTAAAAATGGAAGATGCTCCGAGGAACTAGCGTCATTGATCCTTCGGTGCACAGTCGGGAAAGACGCCAAACGTGTGGAAGAAGCGACCCATTCTCATGTGACATTTGTCACATGAGAATGGGTCGCTTCTTTGACTCGTTCTTGTGTTCAACAGCTCGGCTGTGGAACGATTTGCCGGCCTCTTGTTTCCTCCTTCCTACAAAATGGGTCTCTTCAAGACCAATGTTCATTCCTTCCTCTCCTCACAAAGACCCTCCACACAGAATCTCAGGTGACATAGGTCCTGAGGGAAATTATTTTCCTCGAGGCCTCTAATGAATCATTTAAATGAAGATCTACATAATATATCAATATGGTTGAAGAAAAATAAACTAAAATTGAATGTACCTAAACAAAACTAAATTTATGAACATTGGAAAACGAGTAGGTACCTAACGCAAACAAAAAAAGACATATTGATAGACGGTGAAGTTTTGAAAGAAGTATTTGAAAATAAATATTTGGGAGTAATAATTGACTCCATATTGACTTTCGCTCAAAATACAAAACAAATTATTAAAAAGATTGCCAAAAAAATTTCGCTGTTGGGAAGAATAAAAAGATTCATTGACACAGTCTCCAGTAAAAATGTGTACAACGCAATCATTTTACCACTCATAAGTTCCTGTAGCAGCATTCTATTCTTAGCCAACGACGGACTAAATGAAACAAATGACAATTCTACAAAACAGCTGTGAGAACTAGGTAGGTATATTGAAGAAAAATAGGTACACTTCAGTCAAGAAAATTTGAAGGAGTTAAACATCTTGTCATTAAAACAAATTATTTACTTCAATACTATATTGTTAATCTACAAAATAATCAATGGCCACACGTCTATTGAATTCCTAAGAAAATTGATAAACTACAAAGCAAAAGTATAGAACACGCGCGAATGTCAGCTGTCAAATTGTCAGATCTCGTACAAAATCTACAAAGAAATGGTATCTCGCGGCAGTTAATCGGGAGAAATCTAAATTCATCTGACCCCCTCTCCTACCACAGGAAGAAATATTTGATAGGGTCGTGTGAACGGTAGAAAATATAAGCGCTCGCGGCTGAACAGATATCTGCTCGCGGTTGATGCGTTAATGTGAACGGGCTTTAAATAAATTAGAAAGTACTTTTCTTTGTACTTAAAAAACTTGAATAATGTTTTCTTTTAATTTTACGTAGATATTCGAATCTTATTAATAATTATTTATAATAATATTCAATTGCTAGTGAAAATGCGTTTTGAAATGAATACATATCGACGGGTTCCGGGCTATTTGTATTAACCGACATTTTTTAAACTTTACACAAGAGCAGTTTAAAGTTTCTTTTTTCAGAAAAAAAAATATAACTTTAGCAAATCGCATTATTTTTTTAAAAAGAAGGATATTACTGTTTTTATAACATATTCCCCATATTCGGATTCATTTTTTTTTCTAATATTCCTATTTTTAACGAAGATAAATGTCGCTTAATACAAAATGACCTACATTTTACTTTTTTTTGTTCCGGGCTAAATGACTTAACCGCCTATGATTATTGTTTCTTATTCTAGGCTAAATGACTAAACCGCCCAGGTTTATTATTTCTTGTTCCAAGCTAAATGACTTAACCGCCTAGGCATGCAAATAATGGCTCTAAGCTAAGTGCTTTAATCAAAGAGTTGGTCATATTTCAAACCTAAGCTAATTGATTTAAATACCATATCTTAAACTTATTAATGTATGGCTAATTAGTTTATGCGACTGATATTTTTTTAATAAATTGTTTGTAATCATACTTGAAAAATGAATGATAAATTAAAAGGTACCTACATACATAGGGTGTACCTATCTTGTTAATAATAATGAAATGAGAAATAAAACACACATTAAAAGATAAGTTTTTTATTTAAAATGACAATCACCTAGGAACAGCAGTAACTTCTTAGCTTACCAAGGTAACAACTAAAGTTTTTATCACAATTGTATAGGAATCCGAAGTTAAACAGTCTTTTTATCACATAGCCTACAGTCTTATTACCTGAAATAATTATTCTCATTCTTCTTCATTTCTAAACTTAAACATTTAAGTATATAAGAACTGTACCTACTTTTTAAAACACAAAAGAAAAATCTTTTCAATTACAAAAAAAGGTTCTATAGAACCAAACGAAAATAATTTCTTTTAAAAATAATCACAATAAAAATGAAAATATTTACGAGCGTTTCTTTGGTTTTCATTTCTTTACTTATTTTCTTCTATATTTTTTTCTAACTTTCTCAGTAATCAAATCAAAAACATCTCTCGTTAAAAAAAAAGTTTAGAAGTTTTCTTATCTATTATAGATACTATCCCTAGTTTCTCTTCAATAACAAAAATAATTTTATCTCCTATGACAATAATTGTAGTTCACTTGTTCACTACAGTAACAAAAAAATTGTTATAATAATCAAAATTATAAAAAATAACATCTTGGTTAAAATTCAACCAATCTTTTCCTTCTTACTTTCTAATTTATTTTTCTTCTTCTTTATACTTAAACACTTGTTATTTTCCCATGAGACATAATGAAAATTGCTTAATTTGGCAGGTCTGTTTCGTCTTCAATATCAGTATCGATCAGTGTATCTTTGCCAGTATTGCTGGATGGTAGGTTGATATATTCTAAATGAAATATTCTTGGGATAGCGCCAGTGTCACATAGCTTTTTCAGGTCATTATATTTTGCTTTTGTGATAGGAAGCTTTGATTTATATTTTGCATTGAGTTGTTTCAGTTTTGCATAAATTTGTATGTACTCTTCTTTTACATCATCTTGCATGCTATATTTGACGACCATCACGTTTGGCGTAGACTTCTTGAATGTTGCTACACGAATCTTGCTTATTTTACCGACAAGGTTTCCCTTGAAATATTTTTCGGACAATTCCTCATAATTCTTGAAGTCTTCATGTGTAAGGCCTTCCACCTGATAGGGTCCTGGATCCTTTCTAGCTAGCTGACAAATTGTCGGCCACTGTGAAGGCGCCCATACCGTTGTGTGTCGAACAGAATTTTCTATTGTAGCGTGAACAAGGCCGTAGCCAGGGGGGGGATCGAGGGGGTTTGATCCCCCCCCGAAATTTACCGGTGCGCCGAAGATTTTTTGAAGATTTTTTTACTTTTTACCTTTTTTAAAAGTTGAGAATACAACAGGAAAGTATTTCGCTAATATAATTTTATCTGAATTAAAAATTTTGGGTGTAGATTGCGAATATTTAATCGGACAAGGATATGATGGCGCTTCTTCGATGAAAGGAAGTTTTAAAGGTGTGCAGGCAGTAATTTGTACGTCACATCCAGAAGCCTTATACGTTCATTGCAGCTCACATTCGTTGAATGTCATTCTTGCCAGGTTCAGCCTATTCAAAATTCTATTGGTAATAAAACATCAATTGGAAATTTTATCATGTCCTCGGCAAAACGAACTGTTAAGTGCTTAGAAGTAAATATTGAAAAAAAATCCCTGAAAAACAATGGAAAACCCTTACGGCAATGTGCGAGACCCGTTGAAAATCATGATGGGTTGATAAGATTTAAGGAAATCTATTATGTACCTCATAATCTATGTCTTAAGGGGGCATCCATTAATTACGTGAGCAGTTTTTCTTCCAATCTAGACCCCCCCCTCCCCCTCGGTGAGATAAATTTGGGCCAATTCGTATATTTTTTCCAAGTAACGTGAGATTTTGCTGGACCCCCCCCCCACTCCCCCTTTTGTGCTCACGTAATTAATGGATGCCCCCTAAGGGGCCGCAACTCGAATTTCTACCGATTTCTTACATATCTCCCTTAAACATTTGATGTTTTTAAGTTCTTAAAAAAAAAAATTTTATTTTTTAAGATAATGTCTAGATGCTTCCCAAGCCGATACGCAAATTATATGAAATTCCCTCGATAGAAAAAAATCGCAATGTATGCTCTAAAAATTATTAAAAACAAGTCTGTTTCTATTATCTTATAAATTATATTTGTGAAAAAATTCACAATGTTTCTTTAAATGATACTTAAGATGCTCCCCAAGAGATTTTTTCTCTATTTTAAACGAGTCTTGTTTTATTCAACATTTTCGCATCGATTTTGGCGCTGTAAATGTTAGCGCTCTCCTCTAACATTCATAAAAAAAAGAAGAAACGCCTCAAAACTTATTTAAGAAATTCCACAGGCCAGGAAAGTCAATGCAGAATTGACATTTTTTAAATTTTACTTTATTCAGGGCATAAATATTATGCTTACATTATTTATGGATTTTTCGACCACCATGCTAGGGCTGATGCCCGTGTTATGGTGGTCGAATCATTGACACCGACGAGGTAACTGATTTGCTCGTTGCAAAGAAAAGACTAAATTTATTTTTGTAGTTATAAAAATATGTGATAAGATTTATACATAATACCATTTAATTTCTTTTATCATTTTTTTTTAAACTTAACGTATTTCCAATGGCGGACTAAGCCCGTCAGACGCCCGAGGCCTCAAAGCTGAATGAGCCACCCCCCCCCCCTCCCCCCTAGTTTAATTTTAATTTATTTTTTAAATTTTTATTTTATTTTAGGGAAAGTTGACAGCAAAACTGAGATTACATAATAACACAATAGTAAGATAGTTAATTATGCCAATTATGAACTTTCCACTGATGATAGTGAATAAATGATAAAGTGTGACATTGTAAGGGTGTTTTCTTAATTAATTTATTTTTTAAATTAAACAATGTTACTTTAATTAATTTATCTATAATGGATTACCACAAAGTTATAGCTACATTAAAAAAAATATATATATACATTTTTTTTGTTACAATGTATGAAAGGGGGGGGGGGAGTAGAAACATAGAATTAGGATTAAGAGGCAAAGGACGGGACATTGAACTTTTTAGTTTGAGTCATGTTGCTTAATGAGTTTTCGTTTTATGTCACGTAAAGTCGAGTTAAAAATGTCAATGTGGTAATAATTTAAGTTAAATGAGTGTGTGGATCAGTAGATAAATGAGTTCTGTTTGAAGTTGGTCTTGCAAAGAGGGAGATTAAAAGTAAGCGACTGTCTACTGTTGCGATTTGGAACGTGGAATGATAGGCGTTGAAGAATATCAGGACTATCGATTAAGTTATGTGTAATTTTAAATAAAATTACCGAATCTGATATATTTCTTCGGCAAGTTAACGTCTGTACATTGAAGAACTTTGCAGAGCCTTCATTACTAACATGAGATCAAAAAGAGCGGAAGTTGAGGTACCTTAAGAATCTATTTTGAACACTTTCAATTCTACTTTTGTGTATTACATAGCCTGGGTTCCACACTTGAGATGCGTATTCAAGCATACTACGAACATATGAGAAGTAAAGAATTTTGAAAGTAATAAGATCTTTGAATTATTTACAGGAACTGGTTATGAAACCAAGCATAGAAGATGCGTTAGTGACTATGGGGTTGATATGTTTATTGAAATTCAGTTTACTATCAAGTATATTCTATTAGGTCCTTAATTTCTAATTTGATGGATAATGGTTGATGATTAATTGAGTATTCGTGGATAAATATGTTTTTATTTCTGGTGAAGCGCACGACGAACCACTTAGATATTTTTATTTCCAGACAATGGGCATTACAATACGTGTTCAAACGTTGCAAATCATCTTGCAGCTTCTGACAGTATATCAGCTTCTGACATTTTAGAAGTTGATGTAATTTTACAAGCTTTTTATTCAGTTCACATGGGCCTCTGGTCCTGGGGGGCCTCTGAACGCCTCCATGTTCCCTGGATTCAAATTGATCAAGGCTTTAAGATCCCAGGACACTGTTAATAATGCTAACACTAGATGTTTTAAGGAAATTCGTAAAATTGACGGAGATACAGCATTTTATATGAAACCGTTTTAAATAGTTTGTAAGTTGAATTATCCTTTAAAACTTCGAACGCGGTTTTCTCGAAACTACGTTTTTTAACCAGCCGAGCGTTTCCGTATTTTTTGTGGGATCGTTATTAGATAGCGGACGTAATTCTATGTCAGATTTGTGTGATTTTTGTGTCCGTTATTTGCTTTTTCTATGTATAACGTACATTAAATGAATAAATAATCATGCGTACTTGCAGGAATTCGTGTTTAAATCGATCTAAACTAAAATATGTGACAGTAAATATGACACACAAATCTGACAGGAGATAACGTCCGTTATCCAATCACGATCCCACAAAAGATACGGAATCGCTCGGCTGGATAACAACATATTAGAAAAACTAATATACACATCTGATTTGCATGCACCAAGTCTTAAACTGTTCGAAAATCCAATTAGAGGGACCCATTCTATTTTTTTATGAACGCTGAAAATTTTCCATACAAAAATCGAAAATAAAATTCGCTGGTCCGCCATTTTTTCTTTTTTTTAGACATCGAAATTCCCATACGTGGTGTCAAAGACACTCGATTTTCGTACAGTATAAGGCTTGGCGCATGCAAATCGGATGTATAGCTTTTTATGTTGTCAACCAGGTTGAAAAACATGTTAAAAAGTTCGTCAAAACACGTTCAAAGTTTTTCTGAAGGATAATTCAATGTACAAACTGTTTCAAACGATTTCACATAAAATGCTGTATCTCCGTCAATTCTACGAATTTCTTTCAAATATTTGGTGAGAGCATCAAGAAGTGATTCTTTCAGTAAATGAAATTAAAAAAATTAAAAAAAAACTTACAGTGTTCTGGTGCCTTAAAGCCCCCAGGACTAGGGGCCCGGGCGGGCCATTCCCTCCGCCCCCCCCCCCCCCCCCCCCCCCCCCCCCCTTAGTCCGCCACTGCGTATTTCTATAAACACTGTTCCACCAAACAAAACCCCCCCCGAAATTTTTCTCTGGCTACGGCCTTGATTATTGTGACAATTATAAGTCGGTCTCAGGCTACAATTCTGTTTTAAATAGATTACATGTATACAATTGGTAATTTTTATGCCAATGTGGCTGATATTTTTAATATTTCCTAACTGAAATACAAGGCTGTACTGATCAAACATTTCAGCCAAACATATTTTAATGAGGTCACTACATGACTTTTTTTTTTATTGTGTTTCTTTTAATGCTTTCATCAAGTTGTTCAATTAATTTCCTTCTTTTCTATTATTTGTAATTTAAAAAAAAATCTTTCTTTAATGTAGACGACTGTTACAAAATATTTAATAAAAACGTATTTGTAAATGGCACTTTGTGCCGTAAATTTTAAATAAATAAATGTATGATTTAAAAAAATCTGATTCTTCTCAATAATATGATGCAATATTGGATGTATTAAATAATTTAAAAAGAAAGATTGTAAAAAAAATTACAGCGTAACATATATTAATTATTAATCATTATTTTTAGAAAATATTTTTTTTAGGGGTATTTTCAAGTAATTTGCTGGTTTATAGGGGTTTTTGAGTTTAGTTTAGGGATAAATATTTTTGAGGGTTGGCAACACTGTTTAGAAGAAAAATAAAATTTGGAAAATGGCCGCCTGCTGACTGCGACACCGTTCTTGTTGCGAGAAAAGTTGAATTTCGCCCGAATAAATCGTTGTACGGTTGGTAAATGTTGTCTTGTGTTTATATTGATTGTGCTATGAGTGTTTCTGATGCTGTTATCGCCTCACTGTCGCCGGTATATCCCAAATATCGTGTGCTGTGTGGAACGGCCCCGATGTCTCACCGCCGTTTATTATTATTGTACCGTCGGAAAAATAACAGATGGAAATCTAAAACAGTGCGAAATCGAATATCTGACCGGTGAACGCATTAAAATCAGTTTTATTGAGAAATATACACAAAAACACGGGAATAGCTTCTCCCAGTTCTGAAAACTAATTTGATCATGTACCTGCTAAAAAAATGGCGGTCGTCTCAAACGCAAACACCTTGTAAGAAAAAAAGTGCAGTTGATTTTACAGTTATATTGACAATTCTTATTCTGTTTCGTCGGTGAAAACATTTCGTGCCAGTGCTATGCTTGAAGTTTTAAATTGACTTACGTCATACATTAGTGAAAATATAATCAATGTTGACTTTTTTTGACAAGTGTCACTTTTGTGCAATAGTCCAGTGCCCTGATGAATTCGACGGTATTTGTGAGATTCGACAAAAAGCGCCGCTGATTTCCGAAAATACGTCGCAGATCGTCGCCGATTTGTTGAAATTCGACTCAAAAGTGTCAAAAAACGTCGACGATTTGCAGAAATTCGATCAATTTTCTTTTTACTGTCGCCGCTTTGTGTCGATGTTGGACGATTTCGTTTTCGCTGTAACCGTATAATCGACTATTTGTCGAATAATCGGAACTTTCCGTCGAGTATCGATTGCGATCTTTCGTCAACCTCATCGTCGGTGAAATGGGAATCTCTTTCGATATTCCGCAGTTTTCCGATCCGTTAATCGCGATTTTCGATCGACGGTATTACGTGTCAACCAGGATTCCAGAAATATTTCAGGAATTCGTACAAGCGGATCTCATGGATATCTCAACCATAAAAAGAAGAAATACTGTCTTGAAGATGAACCTACAGAACCGACCTATTGGATGTGAAATTTTCCGTTACCAGGTTATACAAGACTAAATCTGTCAGTAATTTTAAATTCAAGAACCGGAATGGTTTTGTTATTTTCTCTATTTTTCTGTACGGCACGGAAAAATGGCAACTAAACCTAGCATTTAACCGGAAGATTAATTCCTTTTAAATGTGTAAATTTAGGCATTTCCTTAAAATATCTTGAAAAGATAGGGAAATCAATTTACATATGACCATATTGGCAAATGACCAAGAATTGCACATCACATCACAAGTGCATTCCAAACTGCACGATGAAAAAGAAAGAATTTTGAGAGTTCATTGTCAAATGCTTGCGGAGAAGTAGGAGTGAATACAGGTCTTGAAAAGGCCAATGTTATAGAAGGAAGGAAACGCAGAGACCAGCAAATCATTCCACAGCCAAAGTCGAGGCATAGAAGTAACCCATTCTCGTGTGACAAATGTCAACCATATACATATGTTGAACGCATGTTTGGCGTGTTTCCTGACTTTGTTCAATGACGCTAGTTCCGCTGAGCATCTTTCATTGTAACACTGATTGAACAAGGACAGCATATCTTGTCCAGACTCTTGTCTTTGATTTCTATATCAGAAAGATTCCGTAGAGTCAGATGCATTCATTTAACCATCCCGGAAGAGCATGGCATCCAACATAGGATTTTAAATGTCTGCCTACAGCATATCCTCAAATTCTTTGAACACATCGATCTTCAAACTGAAAACCTGGAGAAATTCATGATCACTGGCAAAGTTTTTGGCAGAATAAGTTAATAAGAAAGAATTTTAAGCTGGTGATACAATCATCAGCACCGACAGAGCCACGGGAGACGATATCAGAAATTGCTTTATTAAAGATCTGCCTAACTTTCATGAGAAAAGAGAAGGTGAAATTATCCAAAATGATACATTTTAAAGTTTCTAATTCTTTCTCTATTATTAAAACAACACTTTTTCCTTATCGATACTTGGATATGTTGCTTGCCAAAATGAGGAGTCTAACTTGGAAAAACTCATGGCGTTTGGGAGAAGAAGCGGAGGGAGGTCATCAATGTGCTGGAGTGACCAAGCATCACTGGCGTCTGGTACATCGGTGTCCGCAGCTCTCCACACTTGGGCAGCACAGAACCACGAGGAGTGAAGGAGCCTTGTCCACCATGGAAATTGGAGTAGGGGTCACCATCTTCAGCAATGAGGAACCGACCTGAGAAGAAGAAAGCATTACATCCCATTCGTTCTGGATCTTCTTCGTATAACACCTCGAGAGAAGACGTTTGAGAATATACGTGAAAGAAACTCTAATCGCATCGGCATTTGTTTCGTACCGCTCGGAAACAAACCACGCACGGTCAAACATGCCGCGGTCTAACGTCGTATGCCCAGATCAACAATCCTTCTGTTGAATGTAAATATCCATGTAAATTTAAAAGCTTTCCAGTTTTTTGATGATGGGACGGAAAAGGTTTCGTCGACTGTTGAATCTGCTGCAGTGACGCACGCAGCAAGACCGCGCGCTCGCTTATGGGAAACTGGTAACGTCAAAGCTGGTAATGTCGAAACTGGTAACGTCGAAACTGGTAACGTCGAAACTGGTATCGTCGATCTGAAACTGGTAATGTCGATCTGAAACTGGTAACGCCGAAACTGGTGACTTCGCAGCCGGTAATGACCGATAAGTGTTTTCGGTAAGTCGGTTTGTCGAGGCGTTGATGTTGGGCTTTCGGTCGCACGGTATGACAAGGTAGAATATCGTAGAACTTTGGAAAAATAGGTAAGAAAAAATTGTATCTATGAGTAAAGTTTGTTACACAAATCACTGCTACAGTTGCATTTATGATATAACGCCATCATGGTGCGGTCCTGTGTCCTCTGTCTGTTGTACTGTTATTCCATGGCATGCCTGCTGAATGATTGCTTCATATTATATTATTGCTAGGTTATTTTTTTATTATATATAGGTCTGTGTCATCATTGAAGATGTTAGGTGGAGGGTATTTTTAAGAAAAGAGTAAACCTGGTCTCTTCAAGACGCATACATTTGCAGGTTAGATTAATTTCAAAGACAGAAACCATTAGTCTTGACAGTTGATTAGTCAGACATCTCCAATTACTAAGTTTTGAGATGAGGAAACCAATATTCCAATGCTCCCCATAAATCAACATATTATTTACATATTAAACATGCTATAAAATAACTCTGAAAGTTATAACGGTCCGGTACATTAGTATATTTTGAAATACACTACTTGTGACCCAGAAAACATAAACATTTTGTTTAATTCACTACAAGTTTGAGTGCATTATAGTAGATGTTGGTGGTGTTTATGAGTAATCTGTATTGTACCAGATAGAGGGTACACGCCTACATATAACTGCATATTTGACTGAAATTTGGATTTTTCGGAAATGTCTGACTAAACAACTAGATGATCAACTCTGGGCCTCCCAGAGGTTTGTCTAAGGGCCTGCCGTGTTCACAAGTCCTATCATTAATCCCAATATTATTACATAAAATTTTGCATAGTTCACCTAGTATTCGGGTTACAGGCTCATTGTGCTCTTTCCCGTGTTTCACCTTTTGTCCAGTCCCTATAACCACTCGAGCGATAGAGATTTCCGACGTTCGGTTTTGAATTCGGCCACGCTTGTTTCAAAAATCATTTCTATGAAAGTGAAACATTTGCGCGGCCCGTTTCATACAAATTTTAATTTTGAATTTGAGATCAAAATACCACAACCAAACTAAAAATTATTTTTCTAATCAAAAAGTATGTCAAATATCAGAGCTACTTTATTTCTGCTTTAAATTATAAGATATAGGCCATTAAAGATTTTAGTCTTTCATGATTTTAATTATAAGATATAGGCCATTAAAGATTTTAGTCTTTCATGCTTTAAATTATAAGATATAGGCCATTAAAGATTTTAGTCTTTTATGCTTTAAATAATAAGATATAGGCCATTAAAGATTTTAGTCTTTCATGATTTTAATTATAAGATATAGGCCAGTGGCGGTTCTTCACAGGGGGACAATAGGGACAGTCCCCACTAGTTAAACTCAAAACCTACTAAAGGAAATAACAGTCGATGCTTTGTCTTCGCCAAAATGAATAAATTCTTTAAACATAAAAGTAAAACATTAGCAGAAATAAAATACAAACAATTATTCCGGATGATTTTAATAAGACCCTACGCGCGTACAGCGAACAATGTACGGCCAAAAAACAGCGGGTCTATTTCTCAGTGCGCAGATGGGGGACGATCCGAACTATCCCCATACTTTCCTTGCGTTGTTTCGCGATCGTATGCAACTGCGCATGCGCAGTTGTATGTGAGTTCAAGTACCTGCGGGGACAATCCTTTGGATCCCCATAGAACCATTTGTTTGCGAAGTTACGGGCGGGAATCGCTCGCGTTCAAATTAGTTTGATAATAATCTTGCAAGATAAAGCTTTATTTTTATTATATTACATTGTAAATTGGCATATATCTATAGAAATTTTATATTATTTTGTGTTAAATATATCCGACTAGCGTGATTAGACCATCATTTTTTTTTGAGAAATTTTATATTATATTCTACGGGTGGTGAGATTACGGTACATACAGAACGTAAAAAAGTCGATCCCCACCACTAAAGAAGTGCTCGAGCCGCCACTGATATAGGCCATTAAAGATTTTAGTCTTTCATGCTTTAAATTATAAGATATAGGCCATTAAAGATTTTAGTCTTTCATGATTTTAAAGGGAACTTGGGAAATTATTTGTGAGTAAATAAAAAACATTTCTTAGTATAGTTATTAAAAAAAGTATCATGAAATATAAAATAAATCATTTTGATGGGTGTAAATTTAAAATACAAATTACCTATTTACTTATATAGGAACAATTTTTTTTTTTTTTTTAAGTTATAATTACTACAAAAAAAATGCATAACACCCCTTAAATAAATAACGATATTGTAAATTGTTGTTTAATTTTTAGAAAATAAGATAACCAATCGGATACGTAAGC
Source organism: Limnephilus lunatus (assembly GCA_917563855.2). Taxonomy (NCBI): domain Eukaryota; kingdom Metazoa; phylum Arthropoda; class Insecta; order Trichoptera; family Limnephilidae; genus Limnephilus; species Limnephilus lunatus. The sequence goes on along the minus strand of OU830595.1, from coordinate 21,609,399 downwards.
GGATATACACTATAATATAACGATAGCAGTCAAGTACAATAAGCGTGTTGTCACATCAACGCGTGTGTTTCCACAGAAATCGTTATAACATCATTATTGTTCTAGTGACATCCCTAAAACAAAAAGTAAAAGGTCGATAATAAAGCAAGCTGCACATCCCTATTCAAGTTGTCCATAGAAATACATAAAAAGATCTATTCTGTGAGTTATATGGTAGGTACAGATTTTACCCGCCAAATCGGCAACAAGCCGCTAAACATTGTTATTTTTTTATTAAATATTCTTATATGAAATGATATAAAAGGGGGGTGACTAAATTGTTTATTATAGATTTATACAATAGAATAAGTATTTTTTTTTTTTTTTTTACAAAATCCGTGATTTTAGTACCGTTTTCACATAAAAACATCACGTGAGTCATCATTTTAACTTTTTTTTTATGTTTACTTTTTAAATTTTAATATTTACAAAATCTTATTTCATAGCCATTTTTAAAACTTTTTTATGTTTGCATTCAAAATTTTTATATTTAAAAAATTGGCTGTTTATTTCCAATCAGCATCTTTCAAAAACAGTTTTTAGTATTCGGCTACGTTCAGAAATGTTTCATTTATAGAGCTTTAATTATGAAACGGAAATAATACAAGGTTTTTGTAAATCTGGCATTTCATTTAAGACGCAAAACTCGCATATTCGCGATAGAACAGAGCAGTTAAAATGATATCTCTATGATACAAATAATTTTTTAGAATATTCCATGACAGTAACATCAGTGACATCTATTGGTATTTGATAGAGGCTTAATCAAGCTAACGACTAAACATATTAGCGGGTTGTAGGAAGGTTAAAATAAATTTAAAAGGTCAAAATATTTTCACTTTGCAATAAAATCCAAATGTATAAGCGCATCCGAAAACTAAAATCTGTTTTTGAAAGGTGATGATTGGAAATAAACAGCCAATTTTTAAAATATAAAAATTTTGAATGAAAACATAAAAAAGTTTTAAAAATTGCTCACTTTTCATTTTTTCTAACTAAAATTACTGATAATTAAAAAAAATATAAACACACATATTTTATTAGACAAATGTATTAAGTATAAACATTATTATCACTGCACTTTTTTATCGTTTCGTGTAAAATAATGTAGTTGGAAAATTTGGTTTTATAAAGGTGTAGCACATTTTGAAAATTATTTTGTGGTTTACTTTTAGATTTGAATATAATGCGTGGTGTTTTTTTTTATTTCTAACACTGTTTAGCTCATGTTTCTAACTATTATAGCGAGGGAGACAACGATTTCTACGAGACCTATATGCGTTGTTCCGAAAACCGAAAAAAATTAGTCTGATCGGTTAATTTTTACATTTGTTTTCTCTTTCTAACACCGTTTAGATCATATTATTTCTCACCGTTATGGTAAAGGAGACACATCGATTTCTATGAGACCTATATGAGTTGTTCACAAAAGTGAACAAATTAGTCTGAGGGGTAATTTCATAAAAATCACCTATCTACCCAAATTTGGGTAACTATCGCTCAAGTGGTTAATAAATTACGGGAGGCTTTGTCATTGGGTGTGTATATATTATATTTCCTGGTCAGACAGTGTATTCCCACTTATCTCGGAACTTTTCCCATCGAGGCCGAATTTTGGCACCCATTAACCCATTGGCCACAAACCCCGGCAGCCTGTCGGGTGTGCAATTCAGGTACTTAACCACAAACCCCGGCAGCCTGTCGGGTGTGCAATTCAGGTACTTAACCACAAACCCCAGCAGCCTGTCGGGTGTGCAATTCAGGTACTTAACCACAAACCCCGGCAGCCTGTCGGGTGTGCAATTCAGGTACTTAACCACAAACCCCGGCAGCCTGTCGGGTGTGCAATTCAGGTACTTAACCACAAACCCCGGCAGCCTGTCGGGTGTGCAATTCAGGTACTTAACCACAAACCCCGGCAGCCTGTCGGGTGTGCAATTCAGGTACTTAACCACAAACCCCGGCAGCCTGTCGGGTGTGCAATTCAGGTACTTAACCACAAACTCCGGCAGCCTGTCGGGTGTGCAATTCAGGTACTTAACCACAAACCCCGGCAGCCTGTCGGGTGTGCAATTCAGGTACTTAACCACAAACCCCGGCAGCCTGTCGGGTGTGCAATTCAGGTACTTAACCACAAACCCCGGCAGCCTGTCGGGTGTGCAATTCAGGTACTTAACCACAAACCCCGGCAGCCTGTCGGGTGTGCAATTCAGGTACTTAACCACAAACCCCGGCAGCCTGTCGGGTGTGCAATTCAGGTACTTAACCACAAACCCCGGCAGCCTGTCGGGTGTGCAATTCAGGTACTTAACCACAAACCCCGGCAGCCTGTCGGGTGTGCAATTCAGGTACTTAACCACAAACCCCGGCAGCCTGTCGGGTGTGCAATTCAGGTACTTAACCACAAACTCCGGCAGCCTGTCGGGTGTGCAATTCAGGTACTTAACCACAAACCCCGGCAGCCTGTCGGGTGTGCAATTCAGGTACTTAACCACAAACCCCGGCAGCCTTTCGGGTGTGCAATTCAGGTACTTAACCACAAACCCTGGCAGCCTGTCGGGTGTGCAATTCAGGCACTTAACCACAAACCCCGGCGCGCCCCAGGGCTAGAGTACGTCCGCCAAAAAACCGACAACAAACATGACAGTAACATTTTTGAATAAAATTTTAAATACCGAACGCTCTGTAGGTAATTAATAATTCATTTCATAGAATTGGCAATAATATTATTTTTATGTTTTTATAAGATATTTGAGTTCAAAGTTTTGTATGCAGCCAGCCGCCATTTAATTTCTTCAAAATTGCGAGTGGTTCTAGGCTTTTGGCAGTGACCCTGCACGTCCCTGATTGCTTTGAGGACTATCATACCAAATTATACTTTATTAGTTACTTGTATCTCTCTCTGGTTTCAATCCTGGGATTGGTTTGCAGCAATTTCCTTTAATTAGTTACTTGTATACATGTACGTAAAAAACAAAAAATAATGTTCGAATTATGAATAAAAATTAGAAAAAAACTTACGAAAATAGAGAAGGTTATATTTGTATCCTTATTTACACATATTTTTAAAATTTTAATTTTAATGTTTTTCTTCGCCTTAATCCAGTATGTAAACAAATTTAAAGAAATTAATTCATTTGAATATATGGTTCAAAAGTTACAATAGACTTAGTACAGTTTTCAATTTTTTGTACAAAATTAATTCAGTGGTGAAGGCCAGTTTTTTAGCTAGTTAATTCTGTGGCCAATGGGTTAAAGGAATGGGTTTCTTCATCCTGTTCACATTTCCTATGGCCATCCTAACAGCCTTCGCTCATGAAGAAATTTACTGGAATTTTCTAAGAAACTGGTTGTCAACTAAATTCAGGCTCAACTCAAATTTACGATTTCATTAATTATATCAGCTTGTTTATCAAAAATATAGTATATTAATAACTAGCTGGTTCCCGGCATGCATTGCAATGCCATATTCAAAGAAATAAATCGTTTCTCCCTGCATGTCCTTTCCCATGCGTCCTCTTTCCCTTCCCGGGGGGGGACGAGTACGATTTCCGTGACCCCGCGATTTGACCATGTATTCAGGTAGAACGACCCAAAATAAAACGAAAATGAATAATAAATTTTTTCGATATCTTTTTTACTTTTCGAGATATCAATACTTAAAGTTTCTGATTCAAATTGATTAATTTTATAAAGAATAGAGATGAAACGGATATCCGGTAACTATCCGGTATCCGGCCTAAATTTACTACCCGGCCGGATACCGGATATTCAAAAACTACGACAATTTCCTATAATAAAATGCAATACATTAATCTCTGTACAGGTAAATCAATAAAATGGCTTATAATTATGACGGCTTTTATTTAAAGTCGAAAAAGTTACAAAAAAGCCGTAAGGCCTTCCGAAAAACTAAAATTTTCTTCTGAGATATTCACTTTAATGATAAATACATAAATAGTAAATATCTAAACCTAAAAACTTTTAGTAAAAACTTACAAAAACCTCGCAGAGTAGCGAAAACTTAAATTAACTAATCACAATCACCATTATAGTGAAATTATTGAAATGAAACACAGAGATTATTGAAATGATTAAATACTGACATTGAAGCACCATAATATACCTCTTGTTCTTCTTATCAAAGAGAATATTTTGAATTAATACTAAAAATATCCGGCCATCCGGCCTCGCAGCTCGCAGGATATCCGGCATCCGGTATCCGGCCAAACAACTATCCGTTTCATCTCTAATAAAGAATACTCTTTTTATCCTAACCTAACCTACCCTAATCTAACCGAACCTAACCTATCCTAACTAACCTAACCTTACCTAACCTAATAGAGCGCAATCTATGGTATTAGTCTACATGGAATTAAAAACTTTTAAGTATCGATATCTAGAAAACTAAGTGAGATATTGAAAAATTTTATTCTTTATTTTCGTCTTATTTTGGGCTGTTTTACCTGAATACATGCCCCTCCCGCGTTCCCCTTCCACCTTCCCCGCCTTCCCTCTCCCCTTTTCCGCTCCCCCGTCCCGCCAACCCCCCTCTGGCACTCCATATATTTAGTCCCAGTACATTCAGTTTTCAATTACCACTACATACAATTTTTTTATTCACATTTTCATTTTTCTTATATTACATATATTCATTTTTGTATAGAATGAAACAAGAACTTTGTTTAAAAACCAATTTATTTTTATTTATATTCGTCGACCGGTTTCGGTTGAACTCAACCTTCTTCAGGACAATAAACATATAAACAGTTTATATGTTTATTGTCCTGAAGAAGGTTGAGTTCAACCAAAACCGGTCGACGAATATAAATAAAAATAAAGTGGTTTTTAAACAAAGTACTTGTTTCATTCTATATAGTGTCAAGCCACAAAGTGTTTGCTTTCTACGATAATTCATTTTTGTATATTATAAGAACAATCAATCAAATTTGGTACCTGACACAGGTACCTATTTAAAATATCTACAATTATTGAATCAAAGTATGAGGCGAGTACTTCAAATAAATTCATTAATTTAAAGAGTTTAGGAAATAGAATTTTGATTTAACAATCAATGGTTTGCAAAATGTCATTCTCAAAATTTGACATTTTTGACAGTTTCACAAGAGTTAAAACTTTCCAGATGTATTGTCATGTGGTTGCAATAATCCAGAAACCTTCGCGGGGGTTTAAAGAAGTATTTTGAAAGTTTCAAACATTTCCTATGCTTAATATAGCAATTTGAAATGAGTCGGCCGCGGCGATTAACACTGCGAGTCGCCGCGTCGCCCTTAACAAGTTGCCTGTATGCGGACCGCCAATGAAATTCGCAAGTTCCTTTCCTGTGAATAGCGATAGTGTCGCCAACTGTTTTTTTTTAATTTCGCCATGAGCGGATGGTTTTAGTGTTGGCTTTCCATGCTTGACAGCATAACCGACCTTTTAAAACAACATATCTAATCGACCATCTCGTTGTTTGCAGGTTAAGTAGCGCCAAGCTTCAGAGGATTCAGGCCCGCCAACATGTCTTCGCGCCGCCCCAACGGCCCTGCGTCGTCTTCCATGTCTCGCGCCGAGCAGATTGCGTCAGGACGCCTGAGGATGGATCGTAACCCGCAGCACGCAAGAATCAACGGTTGGTTTGTATCCCTCGAGCGATGGGGTGCTGAATTAACTTATTTGCATGTTTTAAAGTTATTCGGATGAAGACCGCTTTTCATTTCCCCTGAGGTCTCCATCATATTTTGTCAGAGGGTAAAAATATTTCCACTAAACAATAAAATAAAAATATGGAATGGAATATTTCTGAAAGTTTCTGAAAACTAATTTTATTTGATTGATTTGTTATTTCACAATTTAATCATTTAACATAATATAAGGTATATTTGTGGTATGTTTCAGAGTGGCAGATACTCTCAGTATTGCTCTAGTGTAAGACCACCACTCAGAATTGAAACGTTGCTTGAAATGGCTTTACCGTGTTTGGTGACCAGATCTGAATAGTCAGGTACTTCCCCCACCTTCCTCTTCCCCACCTTTCTCTTCCCCACCTTTCTCTTCCCCACCTTCTTCCCTGTCTTCCTCTTCCCCACCTTCCTCTCCCCCATCTTCCTCTTCCAAATCTTCCTCTTCCAAATCTTCCTCTTCCCCATCTTCCTCTTCCCCATCTTCCTCTTCCCCACCTTCCTCTTCCCCACCTTCCTCCAACCCATCTTCCTCTTCCCCATCTTCCTCTTCCCCATCTTCCTCTTTCCCATCTTCCTCTTTCCCATCTTCCTCTTTCCCATCTTCCTATTCCCCACCTTTCTCTTCCCCACCTTCCACTTCCCCATCTCCTTCCTCTTTAGTCTCACAATATTTCCCAATTGGGGATGCCTCACTGGCCCCAGACGGGGGCAGTTGGGACTCTCGTGCTGTAGGGTTCACATAAAAAAAAATCCTCTGACCTTTTGTTGGTCTGCACAGAGCAAATTTGTCTTCCAGCAAGATCATTCCATAAACCTTGTGAAGATCATTTTTCGAGCATGAATTTGAGGCAGTTAGCAAAATTTTAGGTAGGGGCTTTCGCGGACCTTTTCATTAAGCAGTTACATGAATATTTAAAAAAATAGATAGCTTCAAGGCGGCAAATCGATTAAAGTAACAATTGATAAATATCTTACTAAAATATATAAATTAGAGATTTTATAGATTTAAATTAGAAAAATTAAATCAGAGATTTTTTATAGTCTTCAGTAAGTAAATAAAGTAAATTTAGCCATTATAATTTGCCAGTGCTGCACACGAACATACTGTGCGTTGTGCAACCAGCCGCCCTTGGTAGAGAGTCTGGGAGCTTGGTAAATGTCATAGAGCTCATTATTGTGTTGGATTCTCTGTGCCTCTCCCTCTCGCACTGCTCCTAAGATTCTTTGAGGTACCTTTCTTTTGAAGGTATCCATCTGTTCCGCAGACTTTGCTGTCTGTGTTCCCACCTCATATCCAAAGGCCAAGACCGTTCTAATAATTGTTTTGTATAGGGTTATTTTGGTGTTCCTATGGACGTTTCGGAATTTGAACACTGACAGCAACGCGATGTAAGTGTTAGATTAATGTTAATTAGTTTGAATATCGTCTGTAGAACCGGATTGTCCACACTATTTACCATCGACTATAAGAAACTTGTAGAATATTTCAAATTAGAAACATTAATCACATCTGCCTGATGATGGATACTGACGATACTGTGATGCTGTCCGAAACGTTGGCTAAAGAAGGAGGTAGTGCAGGACGTCATAATACCACAATAATAAATAACGAAAATACTTTTGGCTGTGAAAATCTAAAATCATTATCTAGATACATTAAATTAACGTGATGACAAAAATGATGTCAAATTTCTTTTCAAAATTGTAATCAGCCTCCGTGTTCGAGGGGTTCGCAATCCGAAGGTCGCGGGATCGAATCCCGGCGTATGAAATTTTTTTTTATTTGATTAATTTGTGTAATTTCACAAATAATAGACCACTTGCATGGATTTCATAACGACTTCGAAAAAATCGTCTGGATAGATTTTTTTTACTAAGATTACGAAAATGTTAGTAATTTTTTTTAGAAATTTACAGTTTTTTTTTTTAAATAAATAAATCCATTATTTGGGCTCATGATGTCACTACATGAAAATGTCCCGTCTCCGATAATGTTCTACTGTTTTGTAAAATTCCACACTGATTTTTTTTTTTATATGCTAACACTTTAATTTCGGGCGAATTTTTGAATTAGACATTTAACATTCACTAGATTTATTGTTTGTTCTCTGCGAACTTAATCATTTGGTTTGACGCAGTGGCGTGGTGTGGGGGGGGGGGGGCGGCCCGCCCCGGGCGGCACTTTTAAGGGGGGGCGGCAAATTTTCACATTAATTTAAAAAAATTATTTAAGTAAATGATTGTTATCATTAGAGAGAATCATAATGTTAACATCATTGTCCTCAGTTGCGGAGCGTGGGGGGAGTAAAGTAAGTTTTTTTTTTTTAAATGTATAATAATTGTCAAAATGTTCTACGATACTTTCGTTTACGAATCTAACTCTTTCTTTAATTATCAAACAGTATTAACATCCTAGTTTATTATAAATGTCAATAAATATATTTTTAAAGCTGCAAATTTCGTAATTCGTTGGAAAACCGTACGCATATTATGAGAAAAATACTAATTAAAGCTGGGCACTCGCAAACAAATTCACTCTTAATTAAAACCAGAATTGTGTTCAGAATGTAATGATTGAATTTCAGTTGTGTATTCATCCGCTGATACATTTCGAAGGAGACCATTATTTTATTCGAAGTGCATTGGAGGTTATCCACCACATACCCGCCCCTCTACTAGACCTAGAAACTAGAGCTCCCTCACTCGAAGTGCAGTTATAAAATTCTAATTGTAGACTATGTATTTGCTGCCAGAATCAAAGAGAAACCATTTTTCGCCGCATACAGATATAATTTTAACCAGTTTTGTGTTCAGAATGTAAAATTTCTGTTGTGGTTTCATCTGCTGACACAGTTTGAAGGAAAACATTATGTTGTTGGGCAGTTATAAAATTCTAATTGTAGACTATTTATTTAATGCCAGAATTAAAAAAAAAACATTTTCATGTTCTGAATGTAATCTTAATTCGCCGCATACAGATATAATTTAAACCAGTTTTGAATTCAGAATGTTAAATTTCTGTTGTGGTTTCCATCTGCGGACACATTTCGAAGGAAAACATTCTCTCATTCGATGTGCAGTTATAAAATTCTATTTGTAGACTATTTATTTAATGCAAGAATTAAAAAAAAAAAACAATTTCATATTCTGAGTGTAGTTCTTATTCACCTCATACAAACTGGTTTTGTGTTCAGAATACAACGAAAAAATTAAATAATGAGTTGCAGATTCATCGTGTACCGAGTGAACTTTTATATTTGAGTTGCATTCCAAATGCTGCAAAATTCTGAGAAATTGACTTCCGTATGTAACTATTATTTGGGGACGCTGAATCAATCTTGGGTTAAAACCTGCCTTGCGTTCTCAACATGGTGTAAAAGTTCGAGATGCGAAATCCTCTTACATGGCTACCATTTTTGATTTCCGACGGCAGTTATAAACTTTGTAGTAGAATTTATAAACATGATTTTTGTTTGAAGAATACTTGTCAAATGTGATTATTAAAAAGATCGGCTCTTATATGTTGTAATAAAAAAATAGGATTTCCACATACACCCCCCCCCCCCACCCGGCGCTTGAAGTACCCAAATAAGGGGGCGGCGAAATTTTCCCCCGCCCCAGGCGGCCGACACCCACGCTACGCCACTGGTTTGACGTTTTGACAGGTGTTACGAAGAGAACCTCATGCCTTCTGTACCTGTTTTAGAGGTGTAATGGTAATGGCGCTGATTTGGTAGGGGATGAAAATGATGATAGTATTAAGATTTGTGAGAGACCTCGAAAACACCAATCTGTGCAGCCTTTACCTTTAAGAATTGAGGACAAAAAAGGCTTTTCATTTGCCAGTTATGATGAATGATCAGCAGAAGCATCGTTCCAAATGTCGTTTTCTTGGGTATATCGGACTTATGTCCTCTATATTGACTGTAAAATAAGGGTGCTGGTTTTCTAGTCGGCGGGCTGCTGTGCACGCTCAGGGTCTGGTCCGGTTGCTGTGAGTATCCGAGGAGAGAGAATTCAGCTGTCCAAGGAAGTGCAAGGTCGGAAGTCAAAGACAATTGTAGAGTTCAGGCAGGAAGAAGCGGTCCAAGAGGGTAGAGGCGGTGAGAGTAGACGCGACGATAAAGGTTCGAGTGTGACTGATTTGAACGGAGCTTGACGCTCTATATGTACGCTGCCGCGGGGCCGTGCCCAATATTGGTTCGCATTTGACAAGATTACTCCTTGAACGTTGCTGCATTTCTGCTGCGTTGTTGCAATGATAAAATTGAATTATATAAGCAAAACTACTCTCTTTGCCGCTCTATCTCATGTAAACCACTTCATTCTAGCAGTTTTATTAAATTCAGTAAAAATTGTACAATGTTAACCAGTGGGGTTTTTAGCCCGATATCAGTATGAAAAAACCCTTATATCTATTTAATGGAAACATTAACATATTTAATTTTATCTTAACAGTATGGACGCAAGTCCAGCCTTTTAATCTATATTATTTTATTTGAAATAACTTTAGCAAAACTTGCATAAATTCAATATTAATCTTACACAAAAATGTCCTTAAAGGTCTGCTGATGGCAGCCATTTCGAAACAAGCTTCGTCATTGGCTGGCCGTTGTAGAGCAAAGTAGCGGGAGGGGGTGGGGTCAACCTACGTCCCGCGGTTGGCTTAGGATGGTCAGAGTGGGGGTTATGGCGTATATACCCATGGTATCTTGAAGACACCATCATTGTCCATGCGCCAATCATCACATAACGGTGTTTGTAAGTGACATGACGGAATGTCTGGGAGGGGGGGGGACTTTTAATAGATATGGCGAAGATGCTACCATTCTTTCTAGGGCGGCCATTGAAATGACATATAAAGCTGTTTATTGGTAGATTCCACGTTCGATATACTGGGTGTAAAAAATTCGCTATTGTACTTTGTGAAAAGAGTCAGGTTTATTTGTGTTTTTCCATGGACCTCAACTGTTTCAAAAAATTTCATTCAACCACTTGAACTAATCTATTATTTTTTATCCACAGTTATTATTTTTTTTATTTCAAATTACACTTTATAATTTCGGTGGTAGGTTACAGTGCCTGAAACCACAATTTTTGTAAAAAAAAAATTAATTCATAAAAATAAACCAAAACATTACTATTTTATTTCTATTATACTCGATTAATCTGCTTCTCGAATTATTAGCATTAAAAAAAATATTGAAAAAAAAAAACAATATTTGTTGAGCTAGATAAGAGTCCCCAAGTATCATATATGATACCATACCTTACTCCCAAACCGGCAATTAAAAAAACAAAAATGTGGTCTAAATATGATGGTAGAGAATACGAAAATAGCATATAAAAGTTTAAAAAAATGGTCTTGGTTCCGAAGAGGAAATGTCACCCCGTTTGCTACATTTGGTAACTTAGCAGGGATATCTGGGTTCATGGGGCGAGGTTTGTCTTGTAGTTTTACTTCAGTCGTGTGGTCTAAATCACACTCGTTTTTTTAATATTAAGCTTTTATTTTTAGAAATGTCAATGTTTATTTTATATGCAAACATCTTAAAGATAATTAATTATATCTTTGTTCTAAAATTGTATTGCTTTTTATGACAACTTAAATAAAAATTATAGAGTAGACGTGGGCAAAATTGATTGACTGAATTAAATTGATGAATTCAATCTTGTGACACACTCCATCTAATTCTCAATTTCAAAAGAAATTGATTCTTCATTCCTTACCTTTGGCCTTGTGTCCTACGATTTTTAACGGCACATTAATTTTTTATTTTCCATTTAATTTACTGTTAAATTATTTCAGATAATGATGTGTACCGTAAACAATTGAAAGATTATAATTTATAATGTTTCGTAGGTATTAAAATATTATTATGTTGGCGGCGCGCCGCGAACTTGCCTAAAGTAAAATACCTATCCCACTCCCGCGCCGCCATTCATAATTCCCCCGCAAAAGCAAAAACCGGCAACGAGCCATCTGATTTAGTTCCAATGGTCGTGTCCCTTTCACTTGTGCGAAGAATCAATACATGTATTCGCTATTCAGTATTGTCCCCGTCAATCTGAGGTCCCACCCGTTCCAGATCCGTGTGTCTAGTCTGTCACTATCGAGTCATGTCCGAAGCGCTCTATTCGTTAATTAACTTTAGCGTCTTGTTCAGTTGACAGACAAATGACCAAACGACCAAACGAATCGATCATGACTCGATCATGAGTGTCCAAAACGCTAAAGTCTTTACTTGGTCCGCAGCTAGCGAGTTACTGCAGACACTAGTCAAAAGTTACTAATTCATTCTTGAATGCCTGCCGCGAATCCACCTGTGAGGTTCATCATTCATTCCTCTCCGTGCGCCAAGCCGTCAATTTCATTACATTGTTGGTTATTTTTTGGTACGTACCAAAACTATTGGAATATAAGTACCTACATATTTTTAGACGCAGATGTTAGGTAGATATAATATGTGAATTTGCAGATATTATAAGGCCAATCGGCTGTGGTCAGCCGTCACAAAATATTGTTAAAATGTATATTTATATTAGATCACGTAAAGTGGTTTTTAGATTGGAACAATTTTAAGTTTAATACATTTGTAAAACTTTAGGGGTGAAACCACAAACTGTGTAATTTAAAAATTTAATTGCTAGCTTAGTGTAATTTATTTTTTTGTCAATATAAGACACATTTACGTTAACCCCTTCGCGCCTCATTAGTACAATTTTTCAGAACGACATAATTCACCCTAAGAAGAGTGCTTTGTGTTCTTTGTGTTCTTTAGCACCGTTGTGATTTGAAACTCGATGAAATGAAAAATAACGACACTAAAAAGAGGCAATTACATACATCTATAGGATTTAGTCTGCGTGATAATGAGATAGTATGATAGTAAAATCGAATAATCGGTCTCCTCTTTGTGCGGTGCTTCCCCACTCATGTCTGCTTCTGTTTTCTGAAGGTTTCACTTTAACCGCGTGTAGATAATATATACACATAAAAACAAGTTTTTTTTTTCTGTTTTTTTTTTTTTTTGGAATTGAATTAAAGGAATGAATACAAGGAATCAATTCAAAATGCCAGGAGAATCAGACTGAATCGATTCACTCCTGGGAATGAATCTGCCCATGTCTATTATAGAGCATATTTAAAATACCTCAAAAACATTCTGAAATTCTGCAAAATTTGTTTCCCATGTCGTTGGGGCTTATAGGAAAAAATATTTTAACCCTCCAGGCTAATTTGTTCACTTTTCAGAATAACTCCCTTACTATCACGGTTAGAAATATGTAATAAACAAAACACCATGCTTTATATTCAAATCGAAAAGTGAATCACAAAATAATTTAAATGTACACCTTCGAAAAAAGTTTCCGACTGCAATTTGAAAAAAATGTATAAAACATCGGGAATTTCTTGACCCGTCTAATCACAGGAGACCCAAGTTGTCCCAAAACATCATATGCCGTTATAATAACAGGATTCTTACTAAGAATCATGGTCTGTACACGAATCAATCGCAAAATCAGCCAAAAGAAGATTTTGAAAAAAATATCATCGTTTTCACACTTGGGTTCGCTCGTTTTAGTACTTGGGCTCGGTATTTTTAACACTTGGGTTCGGTCATAACTTTGGCCCTATGGCACCGAACTAACTGAAGTTTTGGATTCTTAATAAAAATCATGGTCTGTACACGAATCAATCAGAAAATCTTCCAACAGAAGAATTTTAATTTTCTTCATACTAAATTTTCATCGTTTTATGGGCACTTTGTCAAACTTAGGTTCAGCCATAACTTTGGCACTATGGCACCAAATCTTAGTAAGGATCTTTTATGTTAGAAAGTGAAAGAAATAATGCTTCTCATTGCTTCAGGTATATAAGAGCTATGTTGTTCAGATATTTTACAAACCCGAATAAGTGATGAATTTATTTGGCACCAATTTGTGAAGTAACACACTATCAGCCTTACTCATAATTAGAGACCGGATTATATGCAATTGCATATTTGCATATGCATTTGCATATTTAGACCCTTTTCAGCGATAATTGCATATTTTAGCAAAAAAATTGAGATCTTGTATATTCGTTCAGATGACTCACATAGTGACATCAAGGGTATTATCAATGACTTCGATAGTTCAGAGGCTTCGACAGTTTTCCAGTGCCAAGAAGCGTTTGATGATGCTACTATTAAAAAATAAAAACCTAGCTATGATTAGCCCTCATTTTGCCTAAATACCTGCAATTTTAAAAACGCTTGAAACTCATGGGTTGGCGTTGATGAATCTATTCAGGTTATGAAGAAAATTCGCCTTATGAATTCCTCGTTGTCAAAGTTATTCCTCCAGAGTAAACTCAAAGAAAAGTTTGAAAACTTACTGAACAATAACCCAGGGTTTGAACCCTTGTGCCAAATTGATAGCTTCATCAACGGGGCAGGTGAAATTTTGCCCGGCACAATAAGTACAAAAATCGCACCAGAATTTAAATTCTGTCCAGTCACATCAGTAGACGTAGAATGCTCCTTTCCGCTTACAAAAATATATTAAGCGATCGTAGACACAAATTTGTCTACAGAACATTTAGAACAGTACTTAGTCATAATACATTTTTAAAGGTAAATTGTAAATTTCATTGTTAAATACATTTTGTAATTGATATTTTCGAAAATACAATTGTTAGCCTTGAGAACTAATGGCTTAATAAAATAAAAAAAATATTTAAAAGTACGACTTCTTGTACTATTTCATGTTGCATATTTTGGCCCTTTTTATGGATTTTCGTGCATATTTTAGCTATTTTTATTGCATATTTGCATGCATATTTTGGGCTGTTTTTGTTGCATATAATCCGGTCTTTACTCATTAAACCCTACAGCGTCGTGGTAGCTACACAGGGGAGGGGGCCTACACTGCTCAGGTTAAAAATCTTTACTCATAATCATAAATTTTCCCAATATTGCTCGACAGCTGGATTATGGGTTATGATTTTTTTACGGTAGCAACTCTTTGCTCCAAAGCTGAAAAATGTGGTCAATTTGGCATTTCGTGGCGTGTTGCCAACTTCACGTTTATTCATACGTCAAAATATTATTTGACAAGATTGTTTTGTGTTTCGCGTTTCAAAAATAACTAATTATAGACAACATCATAAAGAGTAATTCGGATGAGGAAATAAAAAGTAGTAGACGTAATAAGAATTGGGGTGACGTTGAAATGAGTGTTATAAAAAATAATAATAATGTTGCCTGTTTGGTTATCGATTTCGCTGATTTGTTTCACAAGAATGCAATGGCAGGATATTTTGAGTAGTTCATAAATGGACACCAGTTGGCGCTAGTGTAAATGTAGACCTAAATAGGAAAAGAGACCTGTCAAAACTTTGTTTTCTTCAATTTTTGTCTGTTTTCTGTAGGTACGAAGCGATTATTTTTGTGAATTCTGACATTCATAACAATGTACGAAACAATTTTCTTCATTAATAGACACAACTAAAGCTACCAAAAAATATTCCTTCATCATATTGTATCCTTTCCTGTGAACTGCTGCATACATTGTCATTCCTTCCTGCCCTTTGTAAACTTGAAGAAAGTATTTGTTTATATGAACTATATCTATTTGTGGCAATACAGGCGAATCCTGTATGCTGTGAAATGATTCATCTGGGGGCCAACATATATCCACTATCTCACTTTCATAGTCAAAATCATTTATTTCCATAAAGTTATTATTCCGGTCATAGGCAGCCAATCTGGAATTAATAATTATGATTATTAGGCACATTATAAACAAGCAACGTTAGCTAAAGTTACAAATACGACACAATTAATGTGTTTTAGAAGTACAAGAATGAGGTTATGTTCCAACCACTTAGCTTACCTCTCGATTAGAACTTCTTTCTTGCCAACACATTTTGCCTTTCTATTATATAATTCATTTTTTAACTCCTTCACAGTCCAGCTACCGTATTTATCCACAATTTTTTAATATTACTTCCAAAATGCACACGCGCCAGATACGTTGCAATATCAATTTATCAATGACAGGTCTACAACTACACCAGCGCCGCCAAGCGGGAGAAGTTAGCACAGCATTCTGCCATTATAAACACTCGTTTCTACTCCATTATCGTATGGCAAAAAGAACTTGGAGATGGGTAGATACCACCCCGTTTATCGTTCACATCCAAATACGACCGTACCAAGACAATCAAACGTCTCATGTTAACTTTTGTAAATCTATATTTAGACCTAAAATATCCTTCCCTAAGTGCCACAAATGCATTGAACCTTTTTTTGTACCTTTTCCGTAGCCATTCTGCACGAATGCCGCGAAAACGGTCAATATTCTCGAAAACTCATCAGAAAGATTATTTCATCTAGATTGTAGAACAATTTTTGTTTTTTCAAAAGGGTTAAAACATAACAAATAAAAAGGAACATTTAACCGCTCTGATCTATCACGAATATGCGAATTTTTCATCTTAAACGAAATGTCAGATTTACAAAAACCTGTTATTTCCGCTTCACAATTAAAGCTCTATAAATCGATGGTTGAATTTGATGCGTTTTAAGAAGTTTGTTTATATTAGACTCGATTTTACTCAAAAACAAACGTAAGTCGCCGCGTTCAGTAATATGGAGCCTATTTCTCTTTTTGGTTACCAACGTTGCTACAGCACTGAATCCACGTTCAGCTAAATAAGACGATGGGAATGCTATTAAAAATCTCAAACAGATTGTAAAATCGAGTCAAACATGAACCTTTTGACAGCCAGCGCACCTCTGTGTGAAGCACCAATCGGTTGAAATCTTCATCATTGGCAATGGAAAGCTGTCCAAATAATCTGTCATTCAATGAGTTACTTCTGATTTTATTGACTGCTCTGATAACATATTGCAGTGATGTATGGAGGCGTTCACTCAGATTTTTCGCAAACAAATGCTGGCGATAAATTACGCAATGCACAGCAAGCAAGTCAGGAACTTTATTTTTTAAGCACGCTATGAAGCCTTTGTGACGCCCTGTCATAGCTGGGGCACCATCCGTAGCAGCTGGCAAAATATTATTTAAAAGGAATTTTCTCTTCCACAAAACTTTTCCAGTGTATTAAATATGGTTTCTCCTTTTGTATCTGTTTCCAAATTTGTAACAAACAATAATTCTTGACATATTTTCTCATCTTTGATGATTCTCACGTATGACAATAACAATGCTTCATTGGTTGGTAAAGTGGACTCATCCAGCTGAATTGAAAATCGACAAGACTGCAGATGATTGCACAATGATTCTTCAATGTTTTCAGCCATTTCATCAATTCGTCTTTGCACAGAACTATTGCTCAAAGGAATTTTTCGGATAAAATCTGCAGCTGGTTTATGGATCACAGTGGTTATTTTTTTTTATTTAGTAACAATACATTTATTATATTTTACATTTTTATATGAAACATGTTAGGTATAAAAAATAAGAAAATATATTCGTAGTCCTCCTCACTAGGAGATCCTGTGCTGAGGGGGACTATGCTTTGGATAAGTTTTCAGCGACTTCTATAGATTAACTTATTGTTTGGATAAGGTTTTCCAGAAACTTCTATGACGATGTTTTAAGTATACATGTAAGTTCATTTTCCGATAGTTCCTTCAGCCAACATTTAATGTCCTTAATGTAGCTATTTTTTGTTTTAATTTGTTTGGTACTAAGTGGGAGTTTGTTATATAACTTTACTGCTAAAAATTCTGAACTTCTTTGTCCAAATGAAGAGTTACACTTTGGTATATTAAGTATGTCTGTTTGTTTGGCTCTGGTTTTATGAGCATGTGAGGTGTCTGCCTCTGAATAATTTTTGTGGTGATGTACTAGAATGTTTTTGGCGTAGATTTTCTGTATGCTTGGAACATCAAACTGTTTAAAAATTTCTGTTGTTGACGTCCTTATGGGGACCTTCAGTATGGTCTTTATGATGCAATTCTGAGTTACCTTAAGTTGTTTTATGTGATTAGATGCTGCTGCGCCCCATCCTATTACTCCATATTCTAGTCGAGAGTGGCATAAGGCATAATATACTCTCTTTAAATCCCTCATTGACAAGATGTTACGTAATTTTTTGAAGAAGTAGATGAGTTTTGTTAGCTTTTTTGAGGTAAGATCAATGTGTGAATTCCACTGTAGTTTTTCATCAATTTCAATCCCAAGATATTTAATGCTTTTTGTTTGGGTTAAAGATGGGCAGGAACATTGTGGAAAAGTTTTTTGACATTCATGTAATTTGAGGTTATGCTCATTCATCGGTTGTCCTCGTTTGTTTTTGGAAAAAGTTAGATATTTAGTTTTACTAACATTTAATGTAAGGGAGTTTACTTTTAGCCAGTTTTGAAGTACAGCCAGGCCATGTTCCGCCTCCTTGTAGGTTCTTGTCCAATCTTGTTCGTGGAATATAATAACAGAATCATCTGCAAAGCTCATTATGTTTCCATTGATGGGAAGATTCATAAGGTCATTTATATAAATCAGAAATAGTATAGGTCCTAAAACGCTTCCCTGGGGGACCCCGAATTTAATTGGTAGAGATTTGCTCTTTCTTTTACCAATTTGTACAATTTGTTCTCTTCCAGTTAAGTAACTTCTAAGTAGATTTAGGGTTGATTCGGTTATTCCATTTTTTTTTAGTTTTAAGTACAGTATTTCATGGTCAATTGTATCGAAAGCTTTTTGAAGATCAATGAAAACCGCTAAGCATTTTTTGCCTTCATCCAGTTTTCTAATAATTGTATTTGTTACATTGGCTATAGCGTCACCCGTACCAAGGTTTTTCCTAAAACCATACTGCGTAGGTGATAATATTTTATTAGTATTCAAAAATGTAAGTACTTGTTTTTTTATTACTTTTTCCAATATTTTCGATAAAGGAGTTAAAATACTAATTGGTCGATAATTTGATATATCATTTTTGGAACCGTTTTTATATAATGGTATGATCGTAGCAATTTTAAGACAAGCGGGAAAAACACCTTTTGATAATGATAGATTTACAAGGTACGTCAGTGGTTGGATTAACTCATTTTGTAGGTATTTAATTGATTTGCTTGATATCAGTTCATTTCCCGATGAGGTATTTGTTTTTAAGGAGGCTATAATATTTCTTATTTCATCACTTGTTATCTTGACTATATTGAGTCTGTTTTCATGGTTTACATTATCAATCCTCATTGTTTTTTCGACAGTAGTAGAATTTTGTTTAATTTTATTTGCAAGGTTAGAGCCTATATTGCAAAAGTAGTTGTTTATAAAGTCAAGAAGTTATTACTTCTTTTACTGCTGGTAAAATTAAATCTCAAAAGTATGTGGTTTGCCTGTTTTAGCAATCAACAATGAGATATTGTACGAAACTCGAAGTCCATCATCGTCTTGCTTAGAAGCTGTCGAAAATTGTTTTGATATAGTTGGCTGAATTTCGTACTTTTTTTTTGTGTCTTGAAAATAGGTCACATCTTTGTCTTTCTTATCCGGGTGGATTTTATTAAAATGATCTTGAAGCCTAGAAGGCTTCATCGCTTCATTTGAAAATGTTTTTCAACAAATAAGGCACATTGGCGATGATGGATTTGTAGGATTTTCGATAAATCCGTATTTAATATAATCCACACCATATTGCCGTATCTTCTTTTTTACTTCCGACATTTAGAGATACGTGAGTCAAAGATTAACTCTTAAAACCCTGTTAAATGGCGCGCGTTAATGTTAATAAACATAAAATGAAAAATCTGTGCCTTTATATATGTTGAAGACATATAACACGCTTCGACAGGAATGAAATAAACACGCAGTGACTCGCTTTCAGTACCCGGTCGCGTATTTACAAAACCTATACCGGTTCAGTCGCGGCGGCCGCGGCAGCTGAAATGGGATAGGGTTTGTTGTGCAAAATCATCAACAAACCCTAAACAAACTGTTTCGTTTGCTTCGTTTCGTTGCTCTCTCTGCTTCAGTTACACTGTTTTCTACAATAAAATTCATGCATACAAGTCCATTCCTACTAGTACCTACATCTCAAAAACTACAATACCATCAGATAGTTTTAACACATGGGTAGGAGATAGGATGACCGCCAAACAACTATTACATTCCAATACCTAAAATATTAGTAAGATGTATCTATTCTCATACGTATAAATGTGATTAAGCAAGCAATGGAACCGAGTTGTTTGGCGGTCTATCCTCTCTGCCTCCCTCTGCGGGAAGCAGCCTGATGTTATTAGATAAGCGGCCTGATGTTATTAGCTACCATAACTGAAATGGTGGGTATATAATAAAGACTAGTAAACAAGACGATGTATAAATGTGGTTAAAGCAAGCAGTGTGACCGAGTTATTTGGCGATCCACCATCTATGCCTACCCCTGCGGTTAAACTATCTGACGGTATTATAGTCTGTTGGGATGGCTGAACTGGTAGGTTTGGACTTGTATGTAAATTTAACGATGTAGGAATGTCATTGAAGCAAGGAGTATGCAGTAAATGACAAAATATGTATTGCTAGTTTTAATTATGTGTCAAAATGTACTGCAACTGCACTTATGATCCAACATAGTTTGAGTTCACCCATGAGTTTCATACATTTTGAGAATATAATGCAAGCTATGAATTGTACACGTTTTTATAAATTTACGAAATAAATATATAACCATGGAAATGCACCAGCACCAACACCAACAGAAGACACTCTATAATTACGGTCCCCATAGTCTCTGAAACAGATAGAGCAACGAAGCGCGTTGGCGACTGAAATGGTATTAGGTTTGTTGATGATTTTGCACAACAAAACCTATCCTATTTCAGTCGCCGCCGTGACTGAACCGGTATAGGTTTTGTAAATACGCTACCCGGCGCAGAAATAAAACGCGGACTTGTCGCTGAGACAAAGGCGACGCAGGAACAGAATATATCGGGGCTAAGGGGCTGTCTTGTCGACGTATGTAAGCTCACTCGTTGACTCCCGGATGCATTGACGACACTGAGCAAGTTAGATTAATACACAGATAATACTGTCAATTCTTGCAGGATTGCAAAAATCCTGTTATTTAACAAAAAATGTTATAATTTAATAGCTACAAACTTTTTATTTATTAACCGGCTTTTATTATCTTCGCCTGTATTTATGTATGTATGAGATATTTCCCGTGAAATCGGAAGATTTTAATTTAAAAAAAAAAATTATTCTAATAAACAAATTAAAATTTTCATTCATAAAATTTAATGTACATCTGAATGTAACGGAATCTATATGTTCAATTTTCATTCACTTCCCGAATTCTCGAATGAATTTTCGCAAACGTGATAAAAATGATTAAAATACACACAAAAAAAAAAATACCCATTAAAGTTTACTTTCCTTTATTAGTATGTGATTAGCGTGTTTTTTTTTGTCTTTTTTAGGCCATATTTTTTTACTTGCCAACGCCCCCCTGTGCCATCTCAATGCCCCCCAATTGTCTCTGGATCTTCTACCGCCCCCCTGAAGGTCTCAAACGCCCCCAAGGGGGCGTTATCGCCCACGTTGAGAACCTATGCTATAAATGAAACATTTCTGAACGTAGCCGAATACTAAAAACTGTTTTTGAAAGGTTATGAAATAAGCTTTCAAATTGTTATATTACAAATAAATATTAACATTTGTAAATATTAAAATTTAGACAAAATATTAAAACATAAAAAAAATGTACAAATAACTCGCGTGATGTTTTTATGTGAAAACGTTACTAAAAGCACGGATTATTGAAAAAACAATACATTCTTATTTTATCGTATAAATGTATAATAAACAATTTAGTCACCCAACTTTTTTTATCATTTCATACAAAAATATTTAACCCCTAGGATACGACCAACTACAATAGCAGTGCAAAGAAATCATGACTACACCTACAAACGGACTGCAATGTTTGGGTGAAGAGCTAGGTTTTAGAAGTTTTTAATGCATTTTGTTATTGTTCATGAAAATTCGAAAGCATAAAAGTTGATATTGTAAAAGCCTGTCAATTATTTCAAACATAATTTTCAATATTAGATTTGGTTTTCAGATATTTACAAAATACTATCCGTCTTCTAATAAAGGCGATTTGGCGGTCTACCATGTGTATCTGACAGAATAGCTCTTTTTTATGCATTTCTATGGACAACCTGAATAGAGACGTGCAGCTTGATTTATTATGGAGTTTCTACTTTTTGTTTTAGGGATGTCACTAGAACAATAACGGAGTTATAACGATTTCTGTGGAAAAACACGTTGAGAACCATTTTTAAACTTTTTATGTTTTTATATTTCATAAATCATATTTTTGGGATGTTATGCTGTGTTGCGCTACCTCTTTCTTTAGCCAACGTTTCGAACAGCGTTACAGTGTCCATCATCAGGGCAGATGCGTGCCAATTATATGTTTATTTTTAATTATAACATTTGAAAGCGTGTTTCATCACCTTTAAAAAACAGTATTGATTACAAAGTGGAAATATTTTGACCTTTGGAGAAAATAGGCGCGAGACCGGAGGGGTTAAAGACTGAAGGATTAATTCGGCTATAATACTAGTTTTTAGGATTATTAGAATATTTGATTAATATCCAACTAAATTAAAGTTGATAACAATAAATAAAAAAAAGGTGCTAATTATTTTGTTTTTGTTGTGTTGTTTAGATCCGTCCCTGCCGGCCGGCCGCCGTAAAGAGATAGACAATGTGATGAAGAGGGCCCGGGCCGGATCCCCGGGAAGTTGGGACCGGAAACTCCTCGAGGTGGAGGAGAAGGATCCCAACAGGTGAGACAAGACTATTCCCCACTTCCCGTCACACTTGCATCAGTTTATAATTGGATCAGAAGGGTGATTCTGTATCTTTTTTGGGTGACCGGACAACTCAGAATCATGCAACTTCAACACCTCCATTGAAAAGTCATTAAGGGCCCGAAAATTAATATTTCATTGAAAGATGTTCTTACCATCGTACAGGGCGGTTGCATTGAGAAAGATTAATTATTTTCCGCACCAGCTTTTTTAAATAATAACTACATTCAAAAATGCTGAAAGGCGTGATGATAAAATTATGTACTTTTTGTAATTTTTTTTTTATCATAAAAGTATTTATAATTTTTCAATAATGTCTAAGCAATATTAGAATGTTAAAACGTCTTAAATATATTAGTTTGTAAGACCGTAAATAAATAGACAAACTGAAGTATTTTCGTCACAAAACACGTGCGCGTTTTTTTTAAAAATGATTTTATTTAAACTAAAATTAAAATTCTGAAACATAGCTTTCCCAGATAATTTATTGATTTATTTTACTGCATTATACGATTTGAAATGTATGTTGCATAAAATACAATTTTTTTTTTTAAATTTAACAAATCTCCCAACGACCTACGGTGTAACCTTTATTGTACAAAAAATAAACATATTTTCTCAAAATTTAAAACATAGCTTTACTAGATAAGAAAACAGTCTTTCGAAATCAATTTTTAATTTTTTGTGGAAAAGAGTCAATGCGTCTAAAATTTGATTTAAAAGTGACATATTTCCGGTTTTCTCTGGTTATTCCCTCTTAACCTGTTGAACATGGGATGACATTTAAAAAACCGAGTGAAAATTACCTTGATCAATTCTGGTCAAATATTATTATAAATACTTAGCAATTTACCAGATAATATATCTTATTATTCATGTAAAATACATACATCTATATATTACACTAGCTTTTGCCCCCGGCTTCGCTTGCATATATTCGCCCCCCCGCCACACACCCCCTCCACCTCCATACCCGTTACATTAATTTTTCACGATGTCACCTATTAAAACGTAACAATCAAATACGCGCTAGCAGTTGGCAAAGGTCAAAATGTAGATTAGTACCTATTTTATACATATTTGAATTTTTGCTATTAAAGGAATCTCCAGATTAACCTAAACAAATTACAAAATGACAGCTCACGTCAAACAATTACTTAGCAACACGCTTTGTTTTTCGTTTGGACAATAAACGTATAGTAAATAATTTCATAACGCCACAGCTTATTCATAACGCTAGAACTTACCAATATATATAGCTTATATTGCTCGCAAATAATGTAGCTTTTGATTAGTGAAGGAATTTTTAAAATCCATTCAGTATTTATTGCGTGAAAGAATAACAAACACACATCCATACAATCATTCGCATTTATAATATTAGTAAGATGATAATATCTTGAGTCTTAATTCTATCCTAATTGACAATTATTTCCAAAGATTCCAGATTTTTTTTTTTATTTAGTTAACTATTCTGGAAAAACTTCTTACGACATTATCACGTAATATACACGAATAATAATATATATTATCTGAAATTAAACAGAAAACAATTTCTTCTTTCAAAATACCCCTGACATTCAACATGTTAAATAATACTGTCCACTTTTATAAATAATGCCACCTTTTGTAGATGGCGCCACACGGGCTACAAACAGCTGTACCTGGAGCAGGACCGCTCGCCATCCCCGCGCCGATCTCGCTCGCCCCGCCCGGCGCGTCGTTCCCCCCCGCAGGTGTCTACCACCACACCTCACCACCCACGCCGTGACAATGGTAAGTATCGCATCCTCTTTATTTACATCCTCGTTATGTTGAAAGTCAATGTCCAGCAAAGAAAAATCTTTGATTTTGCTTTAAATAAATACTGTGAGTAGAACACATAATTGATAGTCGATAATCCACTTTCATTTTTCTGCGATTGATTGCGGTCAAAAGATGGACCTCATTTTCCTACCATTTGTAAAACATTTATTTTAATTATTTAAAAGAGCCATTTATATTAAAACGAAGCTATTGAAATGCTTTATCTATTATGACCATAGACGTCGCAAATCCGAACTTCGTAGACTATTTTAGAAAGATGTTAAAAATAAATTTTTAATTATTTTTCTTCCCATGAATTTTTGATCAGCTGTTTACAGATAAAATTAAGTCCATTTTTTGCATAGATATGCATACCTTTCGTTATCAAGTATACCATGGACAACATACAGAAATTGAAAATATTCTATGTTGACTCGAATAAGTACCCCTCACAGCAGTTTAAAGTAAAAAACACGCAGGATTCGTGCGATTATAAACTTTACGATTTTTTTATAAATCCTACAAACATGAGATAAACGGTAAAATACAGGTTAATTCATTGGCTGCATAGCACTATAATAAGTTTTTATGTCTCCATGTTAAAATTCGAAGGTATGATTTATTTAATATTGGTGAAAAATTTAAAAAACGACCTTCTGGGAAATCTCGAGCAATCTAGGCAAATTTATTTATTTCGCGTGGTGATTGCTCCAGTGGTTAAAGTTGGAAATCTCCTACTTACGAACCCCTTTTCGGTTATGTTTTTATTGTATAACGTGGAAAATTAAATTCTTTAGAAAATGATTGCAAAACATAAAATTATTTGTGCCTTAGCTTCGCAAAATAAAATTAAAACACTCTTTTTGGCGATGTAATAAATCAAAAAAAGGCAGTTGGTGTTAAGCGGGAATTTAAACATTATCCCCATCTACATAAGGAGTGTTGTTGTTAGCGGCCTGATCCCGAATTTTACACGACTTGGTGCATCACTTTAATTGTTTTTTGTTTAAATAAATACAGCTAAGTAATAACTGGTGTGTTATATTCCAGGTGGGATGCAATCACATCGCCGTCCCGATCCCCCGTCATCACAGCCGGTTGTCTCCTCGTCTCGGGACAGGGAACGAGAGCGAGAGCGAGACAGGGAAAGAGAGAGGGAGCGAGACAGGGAGAGGGAGCAGCGGGACAACCGCGGGGAGAGAGCGAGAGGAACAGGCGGCAGGGGAAGACCCCCCTCGCCGCCCCCGCAGAGGAGGGTGTGTAATCTTGTTATCTTAAATCAAAGTTTTTAATTGTCTCTTGGAATTGATTTTTTCATTTGCAAAAGTTGGCAATTTGTAGATGAAAGTAATCGTATGTACTATAAATGATGTTATGGAAGTGTCAATCTTACCAAATCAATACTTCCATATGTGTCACGGGAATTTGATAAATGACAAGAAGGTTTATAACAGATTCACTATTATTGTAAAAGCCAAATACGATCGCGACACAACATTAATTCTCAGAAGATTATGATGGCTAATTTTGGCAGCTGTTTAGCCCGGGACACTTCGAAACGGAATGATTCTGGTTGAAGAAATTGGAACTAGTGTAGCTTGTCCGGTGTGACCAGCCTTCACAATTGCCAGTAAAATAAAATAAAACATATTGTACATTACAGTACCTTGCCATAATGTGTTTGATATTAACACATTTTAGGCGGGCAAAAACAAGAAACTCGTTGGAGAAAATGCAATTTGTTTTAAACCTATATATCTTTGAAAAAATATGTATATACATTTGAATTAATTTTTTAATACTAGCTGACCCGGCCATGCGTTGCTCTGGCTAATGAAACACAACGCCATCTATTGGACGGTTACCCATCCTTTATAACCACGATAAATTAACTCACACCGCCGTCTGTTAATTTGCATGCGAATCAAATGAATGACGACCTCCGTAGTCCAGTGGCTAAGACTCTTGACTCACAGTCCGGAGGTCGCGGGTTCGAACCCGGCGTGCACAAATAAATTTTATTTGATTAATTTGTGTTATTTCACTATTAATTCATTCAAAATAATGTATAGTATATTTGCGGCACGTTCCAGAGTGGAAGATCGCCCTGGTGTAAGACCACCATTCAGAATTGAAACGTTGCTTGAAAATGGCTTTAGCCGTATTTGGTGACCAGATCTGAATAGCCAGGTACTTCCCAACCTTCCTCTTACCCACCTCCTTCCCCTCCCCACTACCTTCAGCCTCACAACATACCCCAATTGGAGATGCCATAGTCTCACTGGCTCCAAACGGGAGCAGTTGAGATTCTTGTGCGGTATTCACTGTTAAAAAAAAAAAACACCGCCCGCTTGCCAGCCCGCTCGTCCACCACATACAGAAATTCTCATATTTTAACCAATTTACACAAAACATTGACAAATTATATACCTAAACCTTCCTCATGAATCACTCTATCTATTGGTGAAAACCACATGAAAATCCGTTCAGTAGTTTTTGAGTTTAAGACAGATGTGGCGGAGGAATTTAATTTATAATGTGTAGAGATAGTGCTCACCATATCCTTTGACCTGACCTTAAGTCGCCTTGCACCTCAGTGGGACGGTAGACACTCACACGTCCCGTCACTCGAATGTGCTGACCCCAAGATTACTACCCACATAGTTTTTTTCTTCCCGGAGCATCCTTTCCCTAAAAAGTCTGGAGGTAATGCAAAAAAAATTTTAAAATATATTATTTCCAGGCTGCCCGCTCTCCGATAGCGTCCTCTCTTAGCAGCTGTTCAGATGACTCCTGCTCCGTGTGCTCCATGAACAAGCACACCAGCAAACATCATCGCTCCAGGTAAGTCATAAGATATAAGTCACTAGTTTTAAGTCAGTAGTTATAAGTAGTCGTAAGTCACTAGGTATAAGTCTTAGACATAAGTCACTAGCTATAATTATAAATCTTAGTTGTAAGTCAGTCATATTCATTTTATTATATATTTATTTGCACAGCGCCCTTGAGGTGATTTTTCACAAAAAGGTGCTACAGTCAAACCCGCTTAAGAAGTTCCCGTTTAATATGTTTTCCCGCCTAAAAAGTGCAGTTTTTTCAACCCCGAAAAATTCCCATACAAAACACGCATTTTGTTCCCGTTTAATATGTTTCCCGCAAGAAAGGATTTCCCGCCTAAGAAGTTCAAAAATATAATCCCCCAACAAAATAATTACCCTCTTAAAAAGTTTTTACAGCACAAAATATAATTGAAAGCATTTAACTTGCCCAATAAAACAACCCATTTCGTGTTATATTAGTCATGCCGGCGCGCCGGCTTTGTCCTTTGTTCTGCCTCTAAAAGGTCCAATAAACAAATAAAACCCATTTCACCTATTTGAAAAATGATCATTATCAATGCACTGGAATAACCCGAGACATAAACATGAGATAATGAGCTCTAAAATTTACTACTCTAAAGACCATTATCGCATAACGTCGTTGTGTCAAATGGAACCCTTTTCATTCGAAAATTTTAATCCTCTTGCCTCTCTCCACTTTCACATAAATCACAATGGATGTGATAGAGATAGAAGCCAAAGCTTTCTGACAGCTGGGATCGATGTGGCTTATAGAAAAAGGTGGCATCTACACAAATCAAAAATAAAATTATTTATTTTAATAATGTTGGGGGTCGCGAAATTTCAATTCCGCGGAAATATGTCATCTTATCTCAAACAAAATCTGGCAAATCTGCATCTGACAAGCCCGTCTTTTACCATTTTTTTTGATTTCACCAATTTTTTATGATTTTTTCCGAATAGGTATTTGAACAAGGGCCGGCCGCGATGGAATTCGGCCGCGAAAATTCGATTTACGCGAAATATTTCTTAATTTGATGAATTTATTCCGAATAGGTATCTGCATTATGGCCGCCCGCGACGGGATTCGGCCGCGATAATTCAATTTACGCGAAATATATCGTATTTTTATGAATTTATTCCGAATATGTATCTGAATTACAGCCAGCCGCTATGGGTATCGGCCACGAAAACTCAATTTACGCGAAATATATAGAATTTTTACGATTTTTTCCGAATAGGTATCTGAACAAGTGCCGGCCGCGATGGAATACGGCCGCGAAAATTCGATTTACGCGAAATATTTCTTAATTTGATGAATTTATTCCGAATAGGTACCTATCTGCATTATAGCCGGCCGCGACGGGATTCGGCCGCGATAATTCAATTTACGCGAAATATATCGTATTTTTATAAATTTATTCCGAATATGTATCTGAATTACAGCCGGCCGCGATGGGTATTGGCCACGAAAACTCAATTTACGCGAAATATATCGAATTTTTACGATTTTTTCCGAATAGGTATCTGAACAAGTGCCGGCCGCGATGGAATTTGGCCGCGAAAATTCGATTTACGCGAAATATTTCTTAATTTGATGAATTTATTCCGAATAGGTATCTGCATTATAGCCAGCCGCGACGGGATTCGGCCGCGATAATTCAATTTACGCGAAATATATCGTGTTTTTATAAATTTATTCCGAATATGTATCTGAATTACAGCCGGCCGCGATGGGTAGGTATTGGCCACGAAAACTCAATTTACGCGAAATATATAGAATTTTTACGATTTTTTCCGAATAGTTATCTGAACAAGTGCCGGCCGCGATGGAATTCGGCCGCGAAAATTCGATTTACGCGAAATATTTCTTAATTTGATGAATTTATTCCGAATAGGTATCTGCATTATAGCCGGCCGCGACGGGATTCGGCCGCGATAATTCAATTGACGCGAAATATATCGTATTCTTATAAATTTATTTCGAATAGGTATCTGCATTATGGCCGGCGGCGACAGGATTGGGCCGCGAAAACTCAATTTACGCGAAATATATCGTTTTATTATGAATTTATTCCGAATAGGTATCGGCATTATGACCGGCCGCAACCGAATGCAGCCGCGAAAATTTAATTTACGCGAAATATTTCTTAATTGGATGAATTTATTCCGAATAGGTATCTGCATTATGGCCGGCCGCGACGGGATTCGGCCGCGATAATTCAATTTACGCGAAATATATCGTATTTTTATAAATTTATTTCGAATAGGTAGGTATCTGCATTATGGCCGGCGGCGACAGGATTGGGCCGCGAAAACTCAATTTACGCGAAATATATAGTTTTATTATGAATTTATTCCGAATAGGTATCGGCATTATGACCGGCCGCAACCGAATGCAGCCGCGAAAATTCAATTTACGCGAAATATTTCTTAATTGGATGAATTTATTCCGAATAGGTATCTGCATTATGGCCGGCCGCGACGGGATTCGGCCGCGATAATTCAATTTACGCGAAATATATCGTATTTTTATAAATTTATTTCTAATAGGTATCTGCATTATGGCCGGCGGCGACAGGATTGGGCCGCGAAAACTCAATTTACGCGAAATATATCGTTTTATTATGAATTTATTCCGAATAGGTATCGGCATTATGACCGGCCGCAACCGAATTCAGCTGCGAAAATTCAATTTGCGCGAAATATATCGTATTTTTCTTAATTTATTCCAAATAGGTATCTGCATTATGGCCGGCAGCGATGTGATTCAGTGGTGAAATTTCGATATACGCGAAATATACCTACCGATTTTTTATGATTTTTTCCGAATACGTATCTGAATTACAGCCGGCCGCGATGGGTATCAGCCACGAAAACTCAATTTACGCGAAATACATCGTATTTTCATGAATTTATTCCGAATACGTATCTGCATTATGGCCGGCCGCGACGGTATTCGGTCGTGAAATTTCGATTTTAGCGAAATTTATCGTATTTTTACGAATTTACTTCGAGTACCTGAATTCAAAGGGCCAGCTGCATCGGAAATAGGCTGCGAAATTTCGATTTACGCGGTAATACTTATATCACATTTTTTTGAGTTTAAAGGGATGGCCGTAACGGTAATCGGCCCCGAAAATTTGATTTACTCAGAAAATATCGTACTTTTCTGTAATTATACTTCGAATAGGGCGCAGTCCGCGGCGCTACACGACTGCGTTAACTAGATTTAACCAGGGAATAAGTCGTATTATTACGAATTTATTCCGAAGAACCTACCCGAATTTGAATTTGCCGCTAAGAAATTTAATTTTCGGCGATTTTTTTTTTCGTGAAATTTCAAGTTATGTGGGAATTCGTTAATTCGAAATTTTATTTTTGATGTCCCGTGGATTTTGAATTGACGGGGTTCTACTAGTATATTTGCGGTACGTTCCAGAGTGGAAGATACTCTCAGTATCGCCCTGGTGTAAGACCACCATTCAGAATTGAAACGTTGCTTGAAATGTCTTTAGCCGTGTTTGGTGACCAGATCTGAATGCCAGGTACTTTTCAACCTTACTCTTCCCCATCTCCTTCCCTTCCCCACTACCTTCAGCCTCACATCATCATACTCCATTTGGCCATATGTCATATCATGATGCCATAGTCTCACTTGCTCCAGACGGGAGCAGCTGGGGCTCTTGTGAGGTTTTCACATTAAAAAAATCGTTTTTAAGGTTTTAAATTTTTTTAACATTTTTTAATGCAATATTAATATTTTGGAGATACGCTTTTTACTTTTAGTCAATCATAACAACAGATGGTATCTGTGCCCAGCTGACAAGTAGTGTAAGGTAGCAGGTTGTGAAGTCGACAGAGAGTCAAATAATTGCCTTCACCAAAATTTGAAATGAGTTAGTTGGTGAATACCTTTTCAAATACGTAAATTTTAACAGTACTTTAATTTGATTTTCTTGGAAGTCAACAGTCGTCCGAAAATTTAGGCGGGAAAACCTAGTATTCCTTTGTAAATCGGCATTTAAAATAATGTGCCCATAAAAGTACCGCTAACCCGCATGTGTTTACATTTTTGTTATCACCACCTAACATGTTGGCAAAATAAATGCCTTTGGAATTTCCAAATTCAGAGTGTTTGAAATAAAGAGCTCTGCCAAGTTAACCGTGAACTCAGCAGAGGGTCAAATCATTGCTTTTGCCAAAATTTGAAATGAACTCGTTGGTGGATACCTTTTTCAAATATGTACGTAAATTTTATCAGAACATTTACGGAATATTACTATCCGACCCGCCAGTCAATACTGAGTAAACAAATCATCTTCACCTATTCAACTTTTGGGTTAGGTGCATGATACCTAACAGGTAAAAGGAAATTTTACGAATTCAGAGTGTTTCAAATAATAAACTCTAAATTATCTTCCCTTAGAGCCCATTATCCCATAAACTTTGCTTTGTCGGATGAATCTCTAAGAGGTTGAAATATTAATCTAATTTTGTGATTGTATTTTTGACTGGTGTAAATTTTGAACACTTTGGGAAAATGGCTTATCCTGCCACTACATTAAATGAAACCTAGCATTTGGACGAAACATTTGACTTTTGTGAACTTTTCCCGCCCTTTTGATTTGTATCTTGGCTAGCCTTCCTTACCATGAAAATAAAAACAAAATGTTAGTTTCGGATAACGTTTCATGGTTGCTATGTTTTTAGTAAGGTCGATACCCCAAACCCAGTATATTATTTTTTTTTTTTTTCAAAAACATATTTTTTTGTTATAAATAAAGTAATTCTTGACTTCTAATTTTAAGTAAAAGGAACTTTAGAAACTTTTAAAGTGAACTTTTTGTAGCAAGCTGACAATACATATTTTTATTTAACCTACCTATCGTACAACTACAATATTTATAAAACCGTTGATTGGATGTTAACTTGACAGTCAAATTTAATACAAAATTGAAAACCCTCTTAAGATGTTTTCCCGCTTAAGAAGTTTTTATTGACCGGTCCCTTGAAGAACTTCTTAACAGGGTTCGACTGTATATAAATCAGACAAATATTTACTTCTTCAAACTTAGTAAAATTACTTTGTGGCATCATTATTAATATAATGAATAATAAATAACTTTGTATAAACCACTATATAATTAACAATATCAACATGTTTCAATAACAATGTTATCTTCATCAGGACAAGATGTTATTTTTTTAATAAATGACAAACAAGTATAGACAAATTAGAATAAATTAGAACAAAGACAAAATATTAAAAAGTAGTAGTAATTGCTTAAAAAAGTTCATAAAAATAGTTATACAAAATTATTTCAGGAAATATAAAATTGCATTTAGATAATAAAAAACTTTTAAGAACAAACAATGAAAATAAATAGTCTAAATAAATAATTATGATTATTATAAATAATTTATTTTTCTTATTAATATTTATAATAATTATGATTATTATAAATATTAATAAGAAAATAAATTCAAAAGATGACTATTTAATTTACTATTAACGACTTTTCTAATTTCTAAATTATCTAATTGTATGCCGCCAGTATGTAAAATTTTAAGACCTTTATTAATATCAAAAGAATGACTTGTTTCCAAAATATGGTTGGCAAATTCAGAATAATATTATTATTTAAACATCTTATATGTTAACTAACTAACTAACTAACCATCACGCCGTTTCCCGCAGGGGTAGGCAGAGAGGACGGACCGCCACACAACTCGATCTTGGCACACACTCTTTGCCTCGTTCACATTCATACATCGTCTCATACATGCTCTTCTATTATTCCGACTCTTCACATGGCCCGACTCAAGTATCTGATTCACTTGGTCGTGCCATGTCTTCCTCGGGCGTCCCCGACTTCTTGTACCATTCACATTTGCATCATATATTCTCCTTACACTCCTTTCCTCGTTCATTCGCTCTACATGCCCAAACCATCGGAGAGTCCCTTTCTTAATCTTACAAATCACACTTACATCAGCCTTGCATTCTTTGCGGATATCCACGTTTCTCTCACGATCGTACACGGTTTTACCACACATTCGCCGCAGGGATCTCATTTCAACAGCATTCAGTCTACTTTCATCCTTCCTCTGCCAGTTCCATGCCTTACTGCCATACATCAGGGTAGGTACCAGCACTCCATTATGGACGGCTAGTTTCGCGTCTTTGGACAGTTTTTTATTACCGCCAACGGCATTCAGTCCTCCATTAATGGAGTTACCGGCATTCACCCTTCTTTCAATATCTCTATCAGCCTTCCCATCTTTTGTAAACATACTACCCAGATACACAAACTCATCCACCTGCTCCAAGTATTCATCATTCACAACTATATTGCATACTGTTTTCGTACTCTCTCTTTCAAACACCATGACTTTAGACTTACTTACATTCATCATTAACTCATTCTTCATACATACTTCGTTCATCCTAGACACGAGAGACTGTAGATTTTCCATACTGCTAGAAATTAGCACCGCATCATCAGCATACAATAGGCAACATACTTCCAGATTACTCAATTTTGCGCCCAATCCCATCTCTTTCAATTCTTGCATACAATTATCCATGTATAGATTGAATAACCACGGTGACATTACGCAGCCTTGTTTAACACCTTTTGTGATGTCAAACCACTCCGTAAAATCGCCGTTCACCCTAACACATGCAACGCTTCCCTCATATAGAGACGCAATTGCCTGAATGAGCTTCGTATTCACTCCGTACTTGGACAACACCTTCCATAGCTTTTTCTTAACTCTAATGTTAAAATTTCTAGAAGTTTTTCCTATACAGATCATTAGCGCTCCGCTACGACACCAACCGACTGAATGGCGCGCATTTAAAAAAAGGAAGTTGTGCTGCTGCACCCTGTATTACAACTGAGCGTAACGAAGTTCAGTTTTAACTCTATTGTTTGGCATTTCATCTGTGTATCTAAATTTTTTTCTGTTGTAAATGAGAAACTTACCTTTTTGGACGCGAGGTCTGCTGTTCACAGAACTGCTAGTTGTAATATATTGTGTTGTATTGTACAGTGTTGTCATTTATTTGAATCTTTCAGGTCTCGCTCGTTCTCCGTGCCGCGCTCCTCTACCCGCCCGCAGCCCCCGCACGCGGGGCGCTCGGCCCCCGCCCACCCGGGCCCCGCTGCCAACGGGCACCCCGCCCCGCCCCCGCACCACCCCGCCCAGCAGCAGGGGCAGGCGGGGGGCAAGCAGCAGGGGCAGCGCCTCACCAAGCCGCTCAACTCGGGCAATGCCAACGCCGGCCCCTCCACGCTCAGTCTGAGGAGGGGGGCCCCCGCACCCGGTGAGTCGCACACCTTATGACTTATACGTAGCTAGTGACTTACGACTAAGACTTATTACTACTGACTTAAAACTAGTGACATACATATTTGCAACCGTGACTTAAAATTAGAGATTTACAATTAAAATAGGTATTTACATATGTATATCAATAAATATTTTTAGTTTTGCCAGGTATCTTATACATATTACCAAGTGATCAACAAAACTCTACAGATATAGGTACATACAGAGAAGAAAGTTATTGTTGCAAGTCGAAGCAGTTTGAGGATTTTATATATACTTGTATACATACATACATATTTTATTCTTCACATTTTACAAATTATTTTATACCCTTTTTTAATAATATTAATATTGTTAGCACCAGAAGAAGAAGGAAGTTCGTACATAATATTACAATTTTATAACACGG
Source organism: Limnephilus lunatus (assembly GCA_917563855.2). Lineage (NCBI taxonomy): Eukaryota > Metazoa > Arthropoda > Insecta > Trichoptera > Limnephilidae > Limnephilus > Limnephilus lunatus. Next base: position 21,574,445 of record OU830595.1, on the reverse strand, counting down.
TTGTGAAAATGATTAGTGTTCGGATTTCGCTTAGGTTCTTTCAACCTTCCGATTGCAGATGATGTTGCTGATCTAAAAGTTGACTGCCTTAGACCAATATTTTCCAGAATGCACAGCACCTTGAACATCTTAGTGCTGACTGTTCTTTCTTTGTCGCATGACGGCCTCTGTGGTCTAGGGGTAAGGCTTTTGACTCACAATCCGAAGGTTGCTGGATTGAATCCCGGCGTGCGCAAATAAATTTTATTTGATTAATTTGTGTTATTTCACAATTAATTCATATAAAAATAATGTATAGCATATTTGCGGCACATTCCAGAGTGGAAGATACTTTCTGTATCACCCTGGTTTAATACCACCATTCAGAATTGAATTGTGGTTCGAAATGGCTTTGGGGGTGTTTGGTGACCAGATCTGAATAGCCAGGTACTTCCCCATCCTCTTCCCATCTCCTACCCCTTCCCACTATCTAAAAGTGCTACATTTGGTGACCTAGTAGGGGTGCCCGGATTCATGGGGTGAGGTTTGGCAAGGTCTTGTGTCTGCCCACCTGCTGCGTGGCGGGCCGGATCGAGAGAGACTGTTAAAGGAGGTATTCATACGTCTGTCACTCCTGGACTGACCCCCAGATTCCTACCCACCCCTCATACCTTCCTATCTTTCCTTTCCTTAAAAAAACCCTCTCATAGTATCCTCAAAGATGACATAGGGCCCTGAAGGAAATTATTTTCCTCAGGGCTCAGGTGCGGGAGCTAACGTAAAAAAAAATAGAATAAATATTTTTATCAAAGCACACTGTAAAACTCTCAGCACCACAAACATAATCAGTGGATGTTTGTTTCAGTGTTCAATGAAAAAAGAGTTGGAGATTTTTGTTATTAGTAACAAATCAAATTTAAAAATGTACAATGTGTAACAAAAACACTGTTTAACGGTCGTGAAATGTTTTTCTTTTAGTAAGGCTGTGAGAAATTAAATATGCAATCACCCTGAGACTGTGGTACATATAAATAATGTATAACAATTGTTGTTACAGCTCCGCCGTCTCGGGTGAACGTGTCGGGCACTAAGAAACCCAAAAGCTCGGCCCCGCCCAGCGCGCCGCTCACCACCAGAGATCTGGAGGCCAACTCCGCCAAGAAGCGGACCAGAGACGAAAAGGTTTGTGTATTTTCTACCGCAACATACCGGCCCTGGATCTAGGAGGGGCAAACCAGGGCGCCTGCCCCTGGCGGCAGTTTTAGGGGACGCCAAAATCGTAATTTATATTTTTGACTGAAAAAAAATTTTGATTCTCAAAGCGTCTGGCATCCAGCGTACGTTCTATTGATTGTTCATTTGGTTTTAAAACACCCATTTAAAACACTGACGGCCTGCGGTAAGCCTCTTGACTCGCATACCGAAGGTCGCGGGATCGAATCCCGGCATTGCAAATTAATTTTATTTGTGTTATTTCACATTAAATTAACACAAAATAATGTATAGTATATTTGCGGCACGTTCCAGAGTGGAAGATACTCTCAGCATTGCCCTGGTGAAAGACCACCCATTCGGAATTGAAACGTTACTTGAAATGGCATTAGCCGTGTTTAGTGACCAGATCTGAATAGCCAGGTACTTCCCCACCTTCCTCTTCCCTATCTTCTTCCCCTCCCCACTACCTTCAGCGTCACAATATACCCCAATTGGGGATGCCATAGTCTCACTGGCTTCAGACGGGAGCAGTTGGGACTCTTGTGCGGTATTCATATATAAAAAAAAAAAGTTGGTTTTTGAACACATCCTAAGTCGATTTTGAACGCGTGCATAGTTTACCTCATAGGTTCACAACGTGGGCGACAGCGTCCCTTTGTAGGCATTTGAGACTTTCAAGGGGGCAGTAGAAGACCCAGAGAAAATTTGGGGGCGTTGAGATGGCACAGTGAGAGCGTGGGCAGAAAAAAAAATGAGTGTGCTTTAGACCACACGACGGAAGTAAAACTACACTGAAGAGAGAAAGAAAATGTGTGACCTATGATCATGGGGTGACCTACAACTGTGGGATGACCTACGACTGTGGGGTGACCTACGACCATGGGGTGACCTACGACCATGGGGTGACCTATGACCACGGGGTGACCTATGACCTTGGGGTGACCTATGGCATGGTTATTCAATAAATGATTTCTTGTGCTCACACCTCTCTCTTGCCCCTACAGTAATTTACGAAACGTAACTCTCTTTCTATCTTCTAATGACTTATATCTCCCTCTCAACTTCCGTTCGCCAAATACAAAAGTTTTTTTAAAAATTGTTGTATACCAAATAATTTAATATATTTTTAATAGAATTATTGATTTCGTTGTCAAGTTATCAAATTTTAAAGTTTTGACATTTGAACGGAGCATTGAAATTCTCGGCCCATTTCACATTTTGTAATGAACCCTCAAATATTACGATCATGATGTTATTCTTGTCACTATTTGATTAAAAGCTGAAATTATTATGGACATAAACAGGACTGTACATATATTATCAAAGATTTGTCAAATTTGATAAATGTATGTAATTTGAAATGCCTTTTGCTATAAAGTGAAATGTGTTGGTTGTTTGGATATACGGATGTTTGTTTGATGCTTGTGGTCTCGACCAGCAGGTGCTGGAGTGGCAGCGGACGCAGCTGGCCCCCAACCACAAGGGGGGCCGTCCCCCTCCCCCCCACAAGGGGGTAGTGCAGCCCTCTTCGCCCCCTCCACCGGAGAGGCCCCACAAGGTACTCCACCTACTCACTCACTTATTCATACAACTCTGAGGGTCTACCACTCGCTCCCTATTACAATCTCATTTCTGACACAAACCATCACACTGTAATGCAACATTTTTGTCTCAGACGCCACTTTTACCAATACTCTTACATCTGGGCATGAACCTAGTCTGGTAGTCACTAGAGCCCAAAAAAACCATGGAACATGTATGCCTAGTTTAATAGTTGCTAGAGCTCTATAAACTATGTAACATGTACAAAAAACTATGTAACTTGTATGTGTAGTTTGGCAGTTGCTAGAGCTCTAAAACTATGGAACATGTATGCCTAGTTTGGTAACTGCTAGACTTCTAAAAACTATGTAACATGTATGCCTAGTTTGGTAGTTGCTAGAGCTCTAAAAACTATGTAACATGTACAAAAACTATGGAACATGTACGCCTAGTTTGGTAACTGCTAGACTTCTAAAAACTATGTAACATGTACAAAAACTATGGAACATGTACGCCTAGTTTGGTAACTGCTAGACTTCTAAAAACTATGTAACATGTATGCCTAGTTTGGTAGTTGTTAGAGCTCTAAAAACTATGTAACATGTACAAAAAACTATGGAACATATATGCCTAGTTTGGTAGTTGCTAGAGCTCTAAAAACTATGTAACGTGTACAAAAAACTATGTAACATGTACAAAAAAATATGTAACATGTACAAAAAAAAACTTATTGACTGCACTCTGGTATTGACACCGAGTTCAACAGTAAATTTCTAATATGTTTTTATTAGAAATTGAATAAAACACAATAGATAAAAAGGATAGGTTGGTTAGTGTTTTTATTAATAAAATCAACAAGTCAACAGAAACATAGCTTGAAATGGCTGATATAATGTACCAATATTGTTGTTCTTAGCTGAAGACGCGCATCAAGAAGGAAGGAGAGCGGCCTAAAAAGAAGGAAGTGGCGCGCAAGGAGCGCGAGGAGGGCACCGTCAGCCCGGGGGCCATCGCTGCCGCCCTGGCCGGAGACAGCAGCGGGGAAGATGACTCCAGCAGCGAGGAGGACAGCACACAACACCCTCCTGACACCAGGTAAACCACTCATTCATATTCAAGAAATTACCCCTCTCTCTCCCACACATCAAAAACAATTTACTAAAGTTATTATTGTTTCCAGACTGACTTTGTCCGAGCGTTTTGGCAAGATGGCCCAGTGGTCAGCCGACCGCTGCAGCCTCATGGAGAACATGCACATCACGCGGCGGGGGCCCGGTGAGGGGGGTTCCCTGAGCGTACGCATTGAGGAGCGACAGGCGCAGCAGGACGAGGAGCCCCCCGTACGCGGAGCGTAAGTTTCCTAACTTTGCAAACCAGCTAACCGACATGTGTTTCTTATTTATCCAGCTCCTAGCTTCCCCTTACCAATCCACTTTTCCTACATTTTTTCTTCAATTTTTCTTCCCATCCCTTCTCCCTCAATGCTTTCCACCTTCCATTCACTTTCCCCACACTTAAAACTACTACTTCCCTTCAATTTTCCTTCACTTTTCCTTTCATATTTCCTTAATATTCCACACTTCAATTTTCTTTCACTTCACTTCTTGTCCTACTTTCCCTTTATAATCCCTATCTTTTAACACTCGACCCGTCGCGTGGGGTCCTTAAAAGCCCAGGTTTTACAGGAATGCAATTATGTACATTTTAAATGTTCCCATTGAATTCTTACTTCAGGTAGCTTCCTAAAAGGGACTATACTTGAAGCTAGCAATGTGAGATACAGACTTGTGTTTCGGCGTGAGGCTCAAAAAAATCAACAAAATACAATGAAAAAATGAGTTTATACGTTTTTTCATTGTATTTTGTTGATTTATTTTGTAATAAAATAATAGGTCTGTATCAATCTCAAACAGTTATAAGTTTGAGAGAAATTGGTTAGATTTTTTTAAAAGTTTTCTGTTAAAAAAGTATGATTCAAAATTATAAAAAAATGTTCCTTGTTGATTTTTAAGCTTTTACATTGAAAATAAATATCTAAATTTTAATATTTATTTTTATTTCAATGCAGTCATTATCACCTGACTATAATCAGTTAAAATAACACATAGAATGTAAGCTATAACAACAATTTAATCATATTTATTTTTGGGGGTCCTCAGCGACACCTCACATTAAAAAAAAGACGCGACAGGCGGGGGGTTAATCACTTTCCTTTCACCTTCTATTCATTTTCCCTTCACATATCTTTTTTCCATTAATATTCCCCACCTTCCATTCGCGTACCCTTCAATTTCCCTTTACTTTCCCTTTACTTTCCCTTTAATTTCACTACTTGTCTCCATTTCTCTCAATATTTCCTACCTTCCAACCACTTTCCTTTCACATTCCATTTAATTACCCTTCAATATCCTTTAAATTTCACTTCCCCTTCCCATTTCACTCAATATTCCCCGCTTTCCCTTCACTTTCTCTTCACTTTCCCTTTACTTTCTCTTCAATTTAACTCCTCATCCCCTTTCTCTCAGTATTCCCCATCTTCCTATGACTTTCCTTTCACATTCCACTCACTTTCCCTTCTGTTTCCCTTCAATTCCCTTTACTTTCCGTGAATTTGTGAACATATTTATTATTAGAAGTGGTGCAATATGAGAGCTGTGTATCTGTGTTCCCCAGGCACTCCCCGGCCCCCGAGGGCCACTATCCCGAAGAGCTGCTGGCCTCAGCCCCCATGGGCATGCCGTGTTGGGACGATGTTCGGGTCAGATACGACTACTACAAGAAAAGCGGCTATCTCAGAGGTAACAATAATATCAACATCTTTCTGTCTCTATTTCACTTTATTCAACACGAGCTCTTGAGTTCAACACAACACTTCAAGTCTTTTTGGGAGAAGTTCTCCCAGCCTGATATGGACTCATAAAATTCATGCTGGATCTAAACTTTGCAAATGTCAAATCCATGCTATACAACTTTAAACGTACATTAAATCAATGACGTTATATATTGTAAATAGACTCGCCATAGTCTCACATACTCACAATATAATGTGGAATGTAAGCAACACTCTTTTGTTTTCAGCGGTTTTCAGTATAATTTCTAAATTCAAAAGTTTATTCCTGTGTGATAAAGATAGACAATCAAAGAATGTGTGTGTATGAATGTCATAGATATATGGGCGGGCGGCGTATTAATTTCTTCGTCGAATACTGCTTTCATATCATGGGTGTGACTGAGATAACAAGATACTCTCACTCGACCACCACAACACGGACACGTGCCTAGCATGGTGGTCAAAAAATCCCCAATTTTATGTAATAAATTTTTTTTTGAATGAATAAAGAAAACTTTTAAAAAAAATATTAAAAAAAACTCGGTTACACTATGCACAGGGAAGGGTAAAGGCGGGTAAAACGAGATACACGGGCAAATATTTTCTTATCACACAGGAGGGCATTTTGGCGCTTTGCAATGCAATTTACTTAGGTACTGGTAAGACACGACCTTACTCGACGCGTAGCAGTTTAGTACTAAAGTACTAGAAATAGAGACCATTACAATAAGGAACTCCAGTGAAAAATATTATGGCTTTAAAAAAATATGTTCATATAGACCAATAAACGCTGATTCTGAATATATAACTTTTATTTAATAATGTTAAACGTACAGTTTTTAAAAAAATATTAAAAAGTGCATTTTTAATATTCTCGTTAAAACACAGCGTCAGGTTGGTATGCTGTGTAATGCTCTGTGGTGACGTCACGATAGTAATCACGCTAATGACTGGTTTATTTATGCTATACGTCATTTATATGGGAATTTAGGTATGACACAAGCGAATGTTCTATATATTTCTTATTTTTGAAGATGTCGTAAAAGCATATACCTTTATAGAAAGTTAATAGAATTGCCTTTTAGATTTTTGTATCTGACATATACGATTGTGTTTGAAAAATGCAGTATTTTAAGTTTCAAAATGAAAAAATTTAAAAAAAACAGCCGACTGTAAACATATTCTATTAAATGGTCGAAAAAATTAGGAAAATTCAAAATTTAAAAAATACAGTCCTCTTACTTTATGAATTTGGAATAAAACTGTCACTTCACTTTTTATCTCGTTCATACAATTAAAAAGGATAAAAAAATATTATAATAATTCCGAAAAAATCCGACATCTTGGACTCGGTTTTACGCAATTAATGCGTTGATTTCTCGAATTTGTATTTATTTACACATGCATAAGGCTTTTACATTATCAAATAATATTAGTTTTATGGAAGTTTTATTAAATTCACGCGGAAAAGTCATAAAAATTATAGATAAGTAACCTTTGATTATGTAATGTCAGTAACCTAAAAACCGAACGAAACTAAATCACCAAAAAAACATTATTTAAGGACTAAAACTGAAAAAAAGTACAGGCAGCATTGGTACTTATGCTGAATTACACTAATATCACAGTGAATTAATCATTTAAACGAAAATTATCATCAAAAACATAAAACTCATTCATCAACGTCATTCATTGTTTTGCAAAGAATTTGATTTCGCCATTTGCAATAAATAAGCCATTAGCCAATCAACGCGTTATAATAAACAAGATGGCCGCGCGCCTGCGCAAATCTATGTGAGATTCAAGAAAACCAACTTAAAAATCTAAAATATATGAATCGTTATTTTAGTAAATGACGTCACAAAATTCACCATAGATATGGGTGTTTTCGAGGGATCTCCAAAAATTAAAACTTTGAAAATTATTTTAACTATTAAAACTAACTCTAAAAAAAAAAAAATATGCAGTAATTTAAGTTAGAAGGTCATTTTTCATAAAAAAAAAATAAAAAAAATGGACTGGACTTCTCTATTGCCTTGTATTTGGCTTCCCACTTTGAGATTTCTACCCCGCGTCTAGTATGTAACGTCATTGCATTAAATAAATAAATAATCTTGTATATTTACAGTATTACGTGTTTTAAAGTAGCTAGAATTGGTGGCAGCTGTCATCATCCTACAATACCCATTTAACGCAATTCAAAAATCATAGAAAATTACACAAATTTGACAGCCGATTCCTTATGGGATCTTTCTCGTATCCACAAAAGATACAGAATGGCTCCTCTGTTCGTTTTCAGTTTATTTTTTGCTTTTCAACTAAATGGCTGAGAGTTCTATTATGTCATTGAATATGTTATGCATACAGATTATTATATAAAGACATTTGTGGTCTGCAGGTCTGTCGCTGTCCGACTACATAAAGTGGGAAGAGTGGTGGTATCGCTACCAACAATGGCTGAAGCAAGAGCGCAACTATGAGCGCTGGATGACGTCGGGTTCGCGCGGAGGCGGCAGCTCACATCGGCGGCGCCGCCAGCACTAGCAGCACGCCCGCGCCGGAGCCGCCCTGCTCATGTCCAAGCGCGACAACTAGAGCCCCCCTGACCTGGCAGCACCTAGCGCTTCTCAAGCCCCAGGTCTCCCTTCTCCGGTGATGTGACCTTACATCAACCTGATCTGGTTTCCTGGTACTTTAGTGCATCTGTTACGTGATTTATTTGTCCCCGAGAACTCGGCGTGTTTTCACGGTGCGATTTAAACAAGTGACTGCGAAGAAAGAAAAAAACATTGAATGCTTAGCGTGTGTTTAGCGAAAATTCAAGTCCCCGCTCGTGTCCAAGTGGAGCAAGTAGGGCCCCCCTGCTCTATCTCAACCTGATATGGCAGCACCTAGTGCTTCTCATGTCCGAGGGGGATGAGCAGGGCGGCATCAACCTCATCAGGTTCGCTGGCACTTAAGTGTCTCAGAGAACTCGGTGTGTATTTACAGTGCGATTTAAACAAGTGACTGCAAAAAGAAAAAAAACATTACATGGTATGTGTTCAGTTAAGTGAAAATTCAATCCCTTTTTCATATCGTGTTTAAGTCAATACTGTGTATGAACAATTGCAAGCAAGTGCGCGTATATCACAAGATTTTTGTTCCATGTGAACATTTTTACGAATGGATTTTCTGCAGTGTTGGACTTGCTCCAACAATATGTTATTATACTTATATTGGAATTGTTGGTCTCCTTCTGTTCACAATTGACATAACCTCACTTAAAACCTAACCTAACACCTGGAACTCGGGGTGATTTCATAGTGCGGCTTCAACGGAGATTAACGGTTGTCGTAGAGGAGACTTGTGTGCAGAGATGCGTTCATCTAGCTGTTAAGGATTGAACTATTAACAGACATAAGCAAATAACACTGAACTAGTAATAAACATAAGTGGATGTTGTGTTCTCCACTTTTAAATACTCTGACACTTAGCTTGTGAAGGACAACACAATGATCAGTAGATTCTAACTGGGACGAAGCAAGATTCGATCTGCCGGTCGCTTCTCAGCCAACCGCTACGTTCGCAGAAGCGATCCCAGCATCTCTGTCGGTTACGTAGAGATGTACTTCCCTGCTGAAATCTAGCGGAGTAGTTTGAAAGCTTTTACAATACATTGCAGTGGACAACACTCAAATGTTAATGGACATAATGCTTGCCACACACCTTCAAGTATACTCGTATGGCGGGCCTAAGTGAATATTAGGACTGTCCTCGAGTCTGGCACTAATGAAAACCTCAAGAGCGCCGTATTAGGTATAATACAGCACCCAGAGCGCACTGCTCGGAACGGACCTGATGGATACTACTTAACTATAGTTTATTAATGTAAACAAATTCCATCAAACTATCTATTAACAGACATAAGTGGACACCGTTTATATTTACAAACATAAGTCGGTAACCTGGGACGTAAGTGGATACGTGACTACCACTGAATTAAGCAAAATCTCTCGCAAATGGTGATGAGTTTAGTGAATTCATACAGTATTCTAGTGCTAAGATTAAAGACAGTCTGGTCGGCAGTCTGTTGTCTATGGAACAAAGTTTTTACCGAATGGCACACGGTAAAATTGTCAAATATATTAAGATAATCAATTTTTACAATACGTACAAACTTGAACAATTTTTTTGTAATGGTTATAATTTCTCTACCGTATATCAGATAAAAATGGCGATACTGACGGTTCTGCAATGCTTTTTCCTCGATAAATTGATGAAACAACTTTATTTTATTTAATGGTTTAATAAAATCTTTGCATAAAATAAATTTGTGTAATAAAAATCATGTTATGTATGTAATATTCAATTCACATGGGTTTATCTTAACCACTCCGATCTATCGCGAATATGCACTTTTTACGTCTTAAACGAATTGACAGATTTACAAAAACTTTGTGTTATTTCCGCTTCACAATTAAAGCTCTATAAATGAAACATTTCTGAACGTAGCCGAATATTAAAAACTGTTTTTGAAAGGTTACAAGTTTTCAAATTATTATATTACAAATAAATTGTATTAACATTTGTAAATATTAAAATTTAGAATGCAAACATAAAAAAATGTAAAAATGACTCACGTGATGTTTTTATGTGAAAACGGTACTAAAATCACAAATTATATAAAAAAAAAGAATACTTATTCTATTGTATAAATGTATAATAAACAATTTGGTCACTTTCACTTTTTTATAATTTAATACAAGAATATTTAATAAAAAAATAACAATGTCTAACAGTGGGTAGGCAATTTGGTGGTCTATCATGTATCTGACAAAATAGTTTTTTTTTTATGTATTTCTATGGACAACTTGAATAGTGATGGGTAGCTTGATTTATTATAAAGCTTCTACTTTTTATTTTAGGGATGTCACTAGAACAATAACGGAGTTAAAATGATTTCTGTGGAAACATACGCGTTGACGTGAAAACACGCTTTTTGTACTTGACTGCTATTGTCATATTAACGTGTATATCTGCTTACGTTGCTGAGTGGTTAAATCAGTATAGATCAAACTTTACAAATTATGTTAGAAAATTGATGTATTTTTACAATCTGCCGTTTTACCGACTCTTTAAACGAAAATGTTCTCAGAGCACCATCTCTGATGTAAAGTTTGAAGTGATCAATGAAATCAATTTAAAATTTTGCTTTTGTCATCTTTGAGGATGCTGTACGCAGGGTCCATATCAATATTTGAAACCCGCTCGATACAATGTTTGGTTCTTTTTAACTGTGCATCTACACTAGATCTGGCAACTAAATTTGAGCGTTCATCTTTACGGGCAACTGCAATTATTATTAAACTAGGTTAGGATAGTTTAAATTAACTTTAAAGGCGTGTCACATTGACCGGCCTGCTGCTTAATGACGTCGAAACCTGGTCCAAAGTTGGTAGACATGAAATTAATAAGTACTTATTTGAATTTGTCGAGATTTTTGGAATATTTTGCGCAAAATGAAATGGACATTTCTATTGTTTTAATAACTGAACGGCTCTTTTTTAAATGTAAATGATTAACAAACGAACAAAAAAAAAATTCTATATATATATATGTATATATATTGTTATATAAATTAATTTTAAATTCATGCTTCAAGTGCAGCTTTTTGGTCAGGAAACATTTAACCGTCATAGTTATTATGGAATTGTCAGTTAAAAGCGACAAGTAACTAATTTGTATTTTTAAAATTGATTTTTTAATAATCAAGTAGTGTTCTTTATCAATAAAAGAAAAAAATGGCTAAATGAATTTATTATTATAAAATATTCAAATTATGAAATAAGATCAATCATCTAGTAAAACATCTCCAAATAAGATTTGAGATAATGAGGAAAGCAATATTCAAATGCTCACCATAAATCATATATTATTTACATATGTCTGTGTTTTACATATTAAATATGCTATAAAATAACACAGGGAGGCATAACGGTCTTAGTATGACATTTTGAAATATCCTATTACTAATGACCCAAAAAAAGTCAACATTTAGTTTAATTCACAAGTTTTAGTGCATTATAATAGATGTTAGTGGTTTTTATGAGTAATCTGAGTATTGTACCAGATAGAGTGTACACGTCTACATATAACTGCATACTCAACACAAATTGAGATTTTTCAGAGATGTCTGACTAATCAACTGGATAATCGAAATTTTAGCCACTTATCGTTCTTAACTGATGAAGTATTGTACATATCTGTTAAGTAAATTTTAATATTAGGTTTATTTTAATATTTAAAGCATATTTTATAACTAACTTTGTTTAGCAATGTGTACTAAAAAATAATCTTATTTATATAGAAATAAAAATATATCGAACTAAATCATGTTTTGTTTTAATTTTTTTAAAGTAAGCGGAGCAGAGTAAGTAGGAGAGAGGTTGGAAAGTACCTGGTTATTCAGATCTAGTCACTAAACATTGATTTCAGGCAATTTTTCAATGTTTCAATTCCGAATGGTTTTCTCTCATCGGGGAGATACTGAGAGTATCCAAGCACTGTGGAATAGAGTGTGAAATGTATCTGTATAAAGAAGTGTCTGTGGCCGACGCATTTTGATAAATACCTGTCCATTCAGGATATTTCGGCAGCGCTCGGTAAATGCTCTAAGTCTCATGATAATTACTTATTTGTTTGATTTTAGAATCATTTTTAATATTTATATCATCAAAAATGGTTGTTTGGCTTTCTCTATGTACTTTCAAGTACGCGTATGCTACAAACTCTGGTGTGCCACAGGGATCCAACTTAGGACCCTTATTGTTTTTAATTTTTATCAACAATATTCGGGAAAAAATCAAATTCGTCCGTTTTTTACTTTTTGCAGATGACATTAAACTCTTCTTGAGAATAAGATCTTTAGAAGACTGTAGAAAACTCCAGGAAGATATGAACGCAATTATTGATAGGAGTATCGATAATAAATTCGATTTCAACTTCCAAAAATGTTCAGTTATGTGCTTTACGAGGTCACAAAAGACCATATATTTTAATTATAAAATGAAAGACACGTCATTAAAACACATGGTGACTTGCAAGGACTTAGGAATTGTGTATGACGCTCGCTTAACATTTCATGCTCACATTGAAAAGATCTAAAAAAAAATCAGCCACAAAGATGTTGGGTTTTGTCATACACAATTCAAAGGAATTGACCAACCTCACAGTTATAAGGCTGCTTTACTTTAGCTTGGTGCGTAGCATTCTCGAGAGTGGATCTCAGATATGGGGGCCAGAGGACATCGTCTATGTACTAATGGTCGAGAAAATACAAAAGAAATTTTTACGATACCTCTATATGAGAGAGTTTGGTTTTTACCCATGGCTGTTTCCAACAGCATTTATCTCGGGAATGCTGGGTATCTGCAGCCTTAGTTCCAGAAGAGATGTCGCATTCCTTCTGATGGCTTATAAGCTTCTAAATGGTTTTGTATCGGTACCAGATATTCTGGCTGAAATAGGATTCTATGCCCCGGATAATTTCACGCGAGGCCGCCAACACAGGCTTTTGATTCTTCCTAGGTGCAGAACTAACTTACCAATGGTGACGCCCCTGGGACGACTCACTAGGTTAATTAACTGCCTCGCAGGAAATGTGGATATTTTCCACATTTCCTACAACGATTTTAAGCGTGAAATAGCACTTGTGTTTTAACTAAATGTATTACTTTAACTGTAAATGTATTATTATGTATCTTTTCTTACCGCTTTTGCAATGTATTGGTTTTATGCTGTTTTTGCAAATAAATATATAAATAAATTAAAATATAATGTGCTTGTTGAATTGCAGATGGACCACAGATGGTGTTCAAGTGCCCTTTTGAACAAAAATTTGAATTATTCAAATAATGTTATTGTGATACAAAAAACTCAAATCTGCAAGATGTTTGGGTCCCACCCGGGCATCACGTTTTCAATTCTTCGGATGGCTAAGTCCTCCATCATTACTCCAGATACTAATATCTACAGCCTGTATGTCGGACGAATATCTACAGCTCAAACTGCTGACTTATATCTATGAGAACCAAAGTGAGGACGAATATCTACAGCTCTAACTGCTGACTAATATCTATGAGAACATATTGAGGATGAATATCTACAGCTCAAACTGCTGACTAATATCTATGGAACAGGTGATGTAGACGAATATCTACAGCACTGGCAGAGGCATAACGTAATATTGCGTTATATATAACCTAACCTAACTTAATATAAATTAAGTTTTTTAAACTGCATACGCAATATTACGTTATGCCAATATGCTATATATAATTGCAAATCCAACCTCTGCCAGTGCTGTAGATATTCGTCCTCACTATGGTTCTCATAGATATTAGTCAGCAGTTTGAGCTGTAGAAATTCGTCCTCACTATGGTTCTCATAGATATTAGTCAGCAGTTTGAGCTGTAGATATTCGTCCTCACTATGGTTCTCATAGATATTAGTCAGCAGTTTGAGCTGTAGATATTCGTCCTCACTATGGTTCTCATAGATATTAGTCAGCAGTTTGAGCTGTAGATATTCGTCCTCACTATGGTTCTCATAGATATTAGTCAGCAGTTTTAGCTGTAGATATTCGTCCTCACTATGGTTCTCATAGATATTAATTAGTCAGCAGTTTGAGCTGTAGATATTCGTCCTCACTATGGTTCTCATAGATATTAGTCGGCAGTTTGTGCTGTAGATATTCGTCCTCACTATGGTTCTCATAGATATTAGTCAACAGTTTGAGCTGTAGATATTCATCCTCACATTGGTTCTCATAGATATTAGTCCGATTTGTTTAGTTTCTGGAATTCCTGTAGATATTAGTAGACGCCTCCCTCCATCATGACACAAGTAAAATTTTCCTGTTACTGTTGTGGAAGTAGGAGATTTTCAAATATTGTCAGGTTATTTATATGTACGGGGTCCGCCAAATAACTTTTTTTTTTTGAAAATGCTATAAAAAAAAAACTACTGAATATTTTCTCAAATTTCTTTTTTTATTTATAAGTACAATCCTTCCGGTTAATAATGGAAAATAATTTCATTCAAATGGCTGCCTCGGCTGGCCATGCAGTAGCCTACACGATCGGTCCAATTTTTAAGCACATTATCGATTGTGTGCAGCTGTATTTCACCAATGGCTTCACGAATATTGTCCTTTAAAGCGTCAATTGTCTCTGGCTTGTCGGCGTAACATTTATCTTTGAGGGCACCCCACAAATAATAGTCCAACGGTGTCAAATCGCAGCTCCGAGGTGGCCAAACGACATCAGCTCTGCGGCTGATAATGCGATCTTCAAAAACAGGGCGCAAAACATCGAGTGTAGCTTCGGCTGTGTGGCACGTAGCGCCGTCCTGTTGAAACCAAATGTTGCCAATATCCTCCTCTTCAATTTTTGTGAACAAAAATTCGTTCAACATGGCCCGATAACGATCGCCATTGACTGTAACGGCCACTCCTTGCTCATTTTCAAAGAAAAATGGCCCAATTATGCCTCTGGACCAAAATCCGCACCAAACAGTGACTCGTTTTGGGTGTACCGGCTTTTCAATGTATGCGTGCGGGTTTTCTGTGCCCCAAATACGACAATTTTGCTTGAACATACGGAGCTGACGGTGCTTCTCTTCTTCCAAAAACCGTACGCAATTTTCGCACACATTCTGCAACATTACCATGATTTTCAAAGTAATGTCGCAATATTTCCCAGCGTTGTTCAAGCGTATACACAACCATATTAGCTCAGCGGAAGGATAAAACTAATTATCTGTCAAATCAGACATGAGCTAAGTTTTACCATTCACGAAATAAGCACTAGTTGAAAAAAAAAACTTTAGATTGCGGACCCTGTATTTTGTAAAAAAATATATTTATTTTTTCCATTTAGAACTTCTTCCTTTTGACTTTTAGCTGACTTGTGGATTACGCTTTTGGTATTTACCCAATATGCGTGACGGACATTGCGTGGGCGGCTTTAATTTTTATACAAATCTACAGTTTATTCTGAGATTGATGAAATTTTGCAAACTTGACCTTCAAAACAAGAAGAAAGTCACTGTCTATCTGATTTTAAGAATCTCTAAAGAAAGTAAAGCCTGGGCAATTCTAGGGATTGCAACTAGTAAACACACATATTTTTTAAAGTGAATACCTCCCAAGAGTTCCAACTGCTCTCGTCTGGAGCAAGTGAGACTATGGCATTCCCAATTGGGGTATGTTGTGAGGCTTAAGGTAAGTGGGGAAGTACCTATTCAGATTTAGTCACCAAACACAGCTAAAGCCATTTCAAGCAACGTGAATTCTGAATTTTGGTCTTACACCAGGGCGATACTAAGAGCATTTTCCACTGTGGAGCGTGCCGCAAATATATCTTATATTATTTTAAATGATTAAACAGTGAAAACACAAAAATATAAAATTACTTGGGCACGCCAGGATTTGAACCCGCGACATTCGTATCGCTTGATCACGGAGGCCGTCAATTATATCCGTCGCTGAGCCAAGGAGTTTGCCGCTCTGCTATGGAGGTTTGTAAGGTATAAAAAATGATCAACAAGGAAAAACACAGTTGATTTAGTTGAGTTTTTTTATTAATAATTTTTCGATTTCATCGATTTTACAATTTACAGTATTTTTTTACAAAATTGCACTCGTATTATAGTTGAGATTAGAGATGCCACGAATATTCGGCTACTATTCGGTATTCGGCCTATTCCGCTACTTTTTTTACTATTCGGTATTCGGCCGAATACCGAATAGCGTATCATGAAAAAGAAATACATAATAAATAATATATTACTTACAAAAATTCTATTTTAACAAAAAATAAGAATATTTAATAATTAACATCTATCAGTGGTAAGTTATGACGAATGAAAACAATTTTTTCAGCATTTGTTGATAGCAAACGATTGCTCTTTTCCTCCTAAATTATACCTGCTTCCGAAAATAGCCGCTCACTGTATACACTGCTACCAGGAGATAAAAAAATGTTAGCAAAAACTGTTAGGCTTGGATACTGTTTTGCTTTTGCTGACCACCACTTGTAAGGCTCTGCTGTCCGAACTAGGCGAACTGTTTTCATGTAAAAATCAATTTAATTTGCAAAATGTACCTACCTAATTGATTTTTATTAATTTATGAAAACGACTTTTAATTAAATTCATGAAAACTTACTGAAATGTAATAAGTGTCACCGAATATTCGGCTGCCGAATATTCGGTATTCGGCAAAATCACTATTCGTGGCATCTCTAGTTGAGATTACAGTCCTGAACAAATAATACAGCAGAAATGGGGCATGTCTGATTAAAACCCTTGAATTAATCATTTATGTTAAAATTCCATTAAAAATGATTACTTGTAGAATTAACATTGTTACTACAACCAGAACCAAAAATTATTTTAGTAATAAAATATATAAATACGGTAACAGATATTAGCAACACAACATTTAATGCAACAAAGCTTGAAATGTTCAGTATGCATCAAGCGTGCGAAATAAGCATTCACACCATGTGACATTTTCAAGCATTTACATACACTGCGCATATATAGATTCACTTTGTGTTCATCTGACGCCATCTTTGGGGATGCTGTATGGAGGGTCTGTTTAGGGAAAGTTAAGGGAAGGGAGTTCTGGGAAGTAAAAAGGTACGAGGGGTGGGTAGAAATCTGGGGGTCAGGATGAATGAATCCATCCCTCCCACTGCGGTGTAAGGCAATGGGTCGAGAAAGTCCGGTTAGAGAAATAAAAAGGTCTCCCTCAACCAGTCTCACCCAATCCGGCCCGCCATGCAGTAGGGTGAGCAAACGCATCTGCCGCCAAGACCAATTGGGGTTACCTATGGCAGGGGTGTTTTTTATCCAATAAATGGTTCCCGGGGAGGCGGTACCAATACCCGCCTACCAAATTGTGTTGCTAATAATTTGTTCACAGCATTAGAAATATAACAGAACATAACATTTTAATTTGTGTAAATAATAAATGCATTTTTAAGTAATAAATTTCGATTGATACACCATGTACATGCATATTTCTACAGGGTGTCACGACAGAGGAGTAACATTAAGTGTGATTATTTTATTTCCCGCAACCACCTCCGGGGCACTTCTTCTTGGGCGCCTTGTAGCCCCCGGACGACCCTGCACCACACAGCGGGGAATATTCTATAACAAAAGATACACATATATTAATATTGATTACCGGACAACTCAGAATGAAATCAACTCAGAACCACCTTTGAAAAGTCATTAAAATTGATTAAAAAAATAGGTTAGGTTAGGTTATGTGCTAGGCAAATATTTGTAGCTCCCACGTTTGTTATTTTGGACTTAAAACGAAGCTATTGAAATGCTTTATCTATTTTGACCATAGATGTCGCAAATCCGAACTTCGTAGACTATTTTATAACAATGTTAAAAATATTTTTTTCATGCAGAATTTCTGATCAGCAGTTTACGGTTAAAATTAAGTCCTTTTTCCATAGATATGCACCTTTCATTATCAAGTATACCACAGACAATGTACAGAAATCGAAAATATTCTATGTAGAAGTAACAACCACGCAGAATTCACGCGGTTTTAAACTTTACGATTTTTAATATATTTTCTATAAATCCTACAAATATCAGATAAACGGTAAAATACAGGTTAATTCATTGGCTATATAGCACTATAATAAGTTTTTATGTTTCCATGTTAAAATTCGAACGCATGTTTTTTTTAATGTTGGCGAAAAATTTTAAAAATGATCTTCTGTAAATCTCGATCAAACGGAGAAAAAAAGTTTTAAAATGCATTGTCAGTGGTTCATGACTTATCAAAGAGGTGTTGAGTTGACTTGATTCTGAGTTGGCATTATATTACTACGTACTAGAACAGACCCGTGAAAGATCACAGGATAGTCTGTGTTCTTGAAAAATCAGTTCCAATTTTGAAAACGATAGTTCCCGTCAGGCCGCCACCGTATTTTGTTAGAGGCTCAAAATATATCCATTTTGCAATAAAATTCAAATAAATGGAACACTTCTGAACATATTCAAAAACTAGAAACTGTTTTTGAAAGGTGTTAAAATACGCTTTCAAATTTTATAAATTGAATTGAACATATAATTTTTGAAATATAAAAATTTTGCTTGCAAACATAAAAAAGTTTTAAAAATGGCTCACCTTACTTTTTTCTAACTAAAATTACTGATAATGAAAAAAATATACACTTTTTATTTTATTAGACATATTATAAATGCTATTGTCACCTCACTTTTTTGTCATTCTATGTAAAAATAATTAATTAAAAAATTCATTTAGATTTGAATAAAAAGCGCGGTGTTTTCTCTTTCTAACACCGTTTATATTATGTTTTTCACTATGATAGTAAGGGACACACAATGATTTCTATGATTCTTCTGAAAAGCGTACAAACTAGGCTGACGAATTAAGCAGCTGAATTTGACCACTCCGATACGTAAGCGGATATACACGATAATATAACACAATAGCAGTCAAGTACAATAAGCGTGTTTTTACGTCACCGCAAATGTTTCCACAGAAATCGTTATAACTCTGTTATTGTTCTAGTGACATCCCTAAAACAAATAGTAGAAGCTCCATAATAAATCAAGCTGCACATTCCTATTTAAGTTATTTATAGAAATACATAAAAAGACCTATTCTGTCAGATACATGATAGATACAGATTTTACCTGCCAAATCGCCTACGTGCCGCTAGACATTGTTATGTTATTTTTTTTTTTTCGTTTGCATTCTAAATTTTAATATTTATTTGTCATATAACAATTCGAATGCTTATTTTGTAACCTTTCAACAGTATTTAGTATTCGGCTACATTCATAAATGTTTAATTTATAGAGCTTTAATTATGAAGCGGAAATAACACAGTTTTTGAAAATCTGACATTTCGTTTAAGGCGAAAAACGTGCTTATTAGTGATAGATCAAAGCGGTTAACCCCTAACAGTTTTTAGTTTTCTGATACGTTCAGAAATATTCCATTTATTTGAATACTAGCAAACCCGGACACACGTTGCTGTGGCTAACGAAACACAACGCCATTACCCAACCTTTATAAAATCCACACCACCCGTTTGCCGGTTGCCTGCTGCCTGAATTGAATATTTGAATTTCTCGGCTTTTCTCTACTATAATAAGCATGTATTATACATATAAACCTTCCTCTTGAATCACTCTTCTATTGGTGAAAACCGCATAATAATCTATAGCGTAGTTTAAAAGATCTAAGTGAGCAAACATTTTGAGTGACTTCATTTGTAAAGATGAATACTTGAATTTCTCGGCTTATCTCTATTATAATACGCATGTATTATACATATAAACCTTCCTCTTGAATCACTCTATCTATTGGTGAAAACCGCATGAAAATCCGTTGCTTAATTTAAAAGATCTAAGCGCACAAACATTTTGCGTGACTTCATTTTATACTATGTAATGATTATTGCAAAGCGGAAATATTTTGACCCTTTGACAAAATATGGTCAAGGCCTGAGGGGTTAATGTCCTTTAAAATAGGTTAAAGCATAGATCCGTTTCCAAAATATTTTCTTAACCCTTTAGTTGCCAAAGAAAAAGAAAAAAGTTTATGAATATATAAACTACACACCCCAATTTTCCCAAAACTTGTTTAAGTAACTTTTTTCTGCACAATAAAAGCATGTAAAATACCTGATCTTGCTCCCAATCTGTTCCCTCCCTGTCCTTTTCCTTCATTCCTCTTAATGTACTCTTCTTTCTTCTTGGCTGCCCGCTAAAAAAACAAACATATTTATGGTGAATAGATTAGTCATACAGTTTCAACATTTTTCAATAGATGTCGATGTGTTAGTTATACGAAGTTTTGTGGTTTATCAACAGATGTCAGTTAAGTTTTTTTTTGTAAGTAAAACTTCTTTACGAACGATGCGATCGATGCAAACGGTGATCGGGTTAGGCGCACATACTGCATAACTAAGGTAAGGCGCACATACTAACCCAAGGTCGTAGGTCACCCCAAGTTTGTAGGTCACCCCAAGTTTGTAGGTCACCCCAATGTCGGAGGTCACCTCACAGTCGTAGGTCACCCCAAGGTCGGAGGTCACCCCATGGTCATGTCACCCCAATGTCATATGTCACCCCAATGTAATTTGTCACCCCAATGTCATTTGTCACCCCAATGTCATATTTTCTTTTATAAGTTAGTGAAGTTTTACTTCAGTCGTGTGGTCTCAAGCACACTCGTTTTTTTTTAGAGTACGATCTGTCGTCGTTCATGTCTAATGCACGAACATTTGCGATGTTAGCTGAATGCGTATTTGTGGTGAATAGGTCATGTAGTGTCAACATCCTTCAATAGATATAGTTAGTTATACAAAATTATGTGGTATCTCAACAGATATCAGTTAAGCATTATTTTAGAAGAGTACCATCTATCGTCGTTCGAGTCTAATGTACGAACGGTTACGACGATAGCCGAAGGCATCTGGAAATTGGGCAGACCCCAACAGTGGTGTTGGTTATTCACTTATTAGAGCCTCCTAGAGTAAGGAAGTCTGGTCCAGTTGAGTCACCGAATGTAGCAAACCACTTGGGGAGACTTACGACAGAGGTGTTGGTTATCCAATGAATGGGTATGGATACCGCCGCCCCGGGAACCATTTATTGGATAACCAACACCTGTATAGGTAACCCCAAGTGGTTCGCTATGTTTGGTGACTTAGCAGGGGTGCCCGGGTTCATGGGGTGAGGTTTGACCAGGATCGAGAGAGACTGGTTCAGGGAGGTCTTTTATCCTCTCCAGCCAGAATCTCTCGACCCACTGCCTTGCACCGCTGTTGGAGAGATGGATTCGTATGTCCGTCACTCCTGGACACACTGACCCCCAAATTCCTACCAACTCTTCACACCTATTTCCTTTTCCCAGAACTTCCTTTCCTCCCTTTCCTTTAAAAAAAACCCTCCGCACAGCATCCCCTAAGATGAGATAGGCCTTGAGGGAAATTATTTTCACCAGGGCCTCCTGTACAGAGTTAATGTAAGAAAAAATGTAAAAGTCCCATGGGTGTAAAAAAGAGTAAATAAATAAAATATATAAATATATTAAAATTTTATCACAATAGATGATATGAAAATTACATTAGCCATTTTATTAAGTAGTCGGTCCGTCAGCTAGTTTACCGCATTTAGCGGGAGTAGCAAAGAGACCCATATCGCAGGAGGGAGGAAACACAAAAGTCAGCAAATCATTATTAAAAGATAGTTTAGTTACCTCGTCCAGGACCTTCTGATATTCTATAGCGGCGAGGGCAAGCTCTCTCTGTTGACGAGCCCGTGCCATTTCCATCGCTTCCAATTGCTTCGACTTCACGTCGTCGTCATCTGAAAGAAATTTTAAAATTATATAAATTTTTATTAACTACAAAAAGGACAGCTTGTCTATTACTTCCCCCTCTCCATACTATATACGTACTCCAATCTTTCTATATTTTGTTCAGCATTTAAAATACATATCCTAATCTTTCCACAATTTGTTCAGCGTGTATAATAAATAACATAATATTTCCAGAATTTGTTTAGCGTGTATAATACATAAAGTAATCTTTCCAGAATTTGTTCAGCATGTAAAATACATAATCTAATCTTTCCACAATTTGTTCAGCATGTATAATAAATAACCTAATCTTTCCAGAATTTGTTCAGCGTGTATAATACATAGCCTAATCTTTCCACAATTTGTTCAGCATGTATAATACGTAACCTAATCTTTCCACATTTTGTTCAGCATGTAAAATACATAACCTAATCTTTCCGCATTTCATTCAGCACGTAAAATACATACACTTTTGTGCAGCATGTAAACTATATACCCCGATTTTAAAATACCAGCATTTAAAATCCATAACCAAATCTTTCCACTTTTTGTTCAGCATGTAAACTACACATCCCAAACTTTCCACATTTTGTTCACCATGTAAATACGGTGACCGGACAACTCAGAATCATGCCTCATTACCTCCTTTGAAAAGTCATTAACCACTCAGCAACGTAAGCAGATATACACATTAATATGACAACATCAGTCAAGTACAATAAGCGTGTTTTCACATCAACGCGTATGTTTCCACAGAAATTGTTATAACTCCGTTATTGTTCTAGTGACATCCCTAAAATAAAAAGTAGAAGCTCCATAATAAATCAAGCTACCTATCACTATTCAAATTGTCCATAGAAATACATAAAAAAAACCTTTTCTGTCAGATACCAAATGATAGACCGCCAAATTGCCTGCCCACTGTTAGACATTGTTATTTTTTTATTAAATATTCTTGTATGAAATGATAAAAAAGTGAGGTGACTAAATTGTTTATTATACATTTATACAATAGAATAAGTAGTTTTTTTAAATAATCCGTGATTTTAGTACCGCTTTCACATAAAAACATTGCGTAAGTCATGTTTACATTTTTTTAATGTTTATATTCTAAATTTTAATATTTACATATGCTAATATTTATTTGTAATGTAACAATTTGAAAGATTATTTTGTAACCTTTCAAAACCAGTTTTTAGTATTCGGCTACGTTCATAAATAGTTCATTTATAGAGCTTTAATTGTGAAGCGGAAATAACATAAAGTTTTCGTAAATCTGACATGTCGATTAAGACGTAAAAAGTGCATTTTGCGATATATCGGAGTGGTTAAGAGTGATGAATTTTTTTTTATTGTTAGGTTAGGTTATGGGCTATTTTGCAATTTTTTTTTTCATAAATTTAATGACATTTCAAAGGGGTGTTGAGATGCCGTGGAACCGTAAATACATACCCCAATATTTCCACATTTCATGCAGCATGTAAACTAAATATCTTCTCCACATTTTTGTCAGCATGTAAAATACATTCCCCAATATTTGCACATTTTGTTCAGGACGTAAATTACATATCCCAAACTTTCCACATTTTGTTCAGCATGTAAAATGCATATCTCTAATCTTTCCGTATTTTGTTCTGCATGTAAACTATACATACCGATCTTTCCACATTTGGTTCAGCATGTAAAATACATACCCTAATCTTTCCAAATTTTGTGCAGCATGTACACTACACATACTTTCCACATTTTATTCAGCATGTAAACTACATACACCAATCTTTCCGTATTTTGTTCAACATGTAAAGTACATACCCCAATCTTTCCATATTCTTTTCAGCATGTGAACTGCATACCTCATTCTTTCTATACCTTGTTCAACATGCAAACTGCGTGCCACCTTTAGAAATTTCTGTGTAGAGGCTTTTTTTAATAAAAGGACAAAGTAAAGAGGAAAAAGTAAGAAGTAAAGAAAGAATTAAAGGTGGATGGAAACACAAAATATAAAAATATCATTCCACATTCGGAGCTAACCTTTTTTATTAGCCTCATTAACATTATGGGGCGCACACGCGAATCATACAGGGTTAACAGTTGTGAACTGTAATACCAGTAGAGCAAACGCAACATTCCCATCAATGGTGTACATCACAATCCCATTTGCCAACCACGGGCCGTTTTGATTTTGTCAGTTTTAGATTGTTTTTAAAATCAATAATATTGAATGAAAACATAAAAAAACGACATTTTTAATAGGATGATTAAAATCAGAAAAATGATTTTTAAATATTCCGTACATTTTCAACAGAATCCCTCGTTTGTGGAAATACCCCATTGTAAGTGGTATCCTAGATATAAGTTTAAGAAATTACCCATAGATGACATGAGACGATAGCTGTTGATAACGCAGGGATTGAGAATTTAATAAATACTGTTGCAACCTCAAGGTCGGGATCCAAAAATAATAACTACCGCCAGCTAAATAAGCCACCAGAGCTCCTTGTTACCAATCACAAATAAAGTCCAAAGTGTTTCATTGACCCTGGAGTTTTATTTAAAGATTTTGTAAGACAAACCCGGAGTTACAACAGTGAAGATGTGATAATGACAAAGGTTAGGATATTTTCGTTATTTGTTTTTGGGGTGTTATGCCATGTTGCGCTACCCTCCTTTTTTAGCCAACGTTTCGGACAGCGTTACAGGGTCCATCATCAGGGCAGATGTATAGGATAGTTAAAAGAATCACAACAAATAGCTAGGTATTTTACCTGCATAACTTACCATCAATAATATTATTACAGGGTAGACATGAAAAATGGAAAATAGGATAGGTTAACTAATTTGTTGGGAAAAAATATTATACAGGGTGTTTTGGGTAAAGTGCATTAACTTCGGGAGTTGATTCTATATGATGGTAGGATTAAAAAAGATAAATAACTTTTTTCGAAATTCCAACATTTTTTTCCCATACAAAAAGACATACCTACTAAAAATCCTTAGCGTGAGGTACAATCTTACTTGCTGAGCGCCCCCCGGGCACTATTGTGGCAACATAGCATGGTTGTGACTGGCCCGTATCGTAACAGCGTAAAATAATAAAGCTAATGGCACATGCTGCTCTATTTTTTATCTTTTTATCATAAAACAACTCCTAAAAGTTGGAATTTCAAAAAAAGTAATTTATCTTTTTTACTTATAATATCATGTAGAATCACCCCCCGAAGTTAATGCACTTTACCTCCGGACACCCTGTATATTCAACGCCAATTTTAACCCTTTGCGGAGTTTCTGCGGGTGTGATTGTCATATATACTTATTATGAGGTGAACATTTGGGAGTGTTATATTCATGTACATGTACAGGGTGTATATACACGTACCCAGAGGATTTTAATCAGCGATTCCTGTGTATATTTGGAGTAAAAATGTAGACTTCATTTTGCTGTCTGATGAAATATTTTTTCTTCAATAAAAACAATGAAAATATTTTTCCATCACACGAAATTTGGAGGAAAGTGTCAATACAGATGTGGTAACCTAACAACAACAAAAATAATTCCAATCGGATGACTAAAAGCATCACAAGCTTCACCTAACCTAACAATAACAAAAAGAATTCCAATCATCAACTAAAAGCATCACTCTGTGGCCGGTCCTGAAATTTTTTGATCAAGCTGGTATATATATAATATTAGAACAATGAATCGGTGAATCCTCACTCTTCTTATGCAGCACGTCCTCGAGCTTGTCCTGCCAGAGTGGTAGTCGAGGTCTGATCCATCCCCACAGGATGAGCAGGATACCCGACAGTCCCAGAGCATACCAACCATACTGGCTGAGGAACCACAGACCTGGAACCAATACATGGATACATTTAATCAATCGTTGAAGAAGTTAAAATTTTATTGAAGTAAAACTTCTTTACGCACGCTCGACACTTGCGGGTAAAATGACGAATGTGTTATGAAAAATAACCATATATTTAATGCGAAACGCTATGAAACGCATATATTTAATGTGAAACGCCACATATTTTGCCATATTTCACCATATGAAACGCTAATCGATGTGAAACGCTAATCAATATGAAACGCTAATCGATGCGAACGCTAATGAAAGAGTTGAGTTGAGAAAAACCAATATTACCAAAAATTTATAACATAAAATAATAAAACATATACACACAACACACAAAACCAATATAAAACACGCAACACTCACAAACACATATATCATAATATATGTCGATTTTCATTTAATTTAATTTTTTTTAGTTTCTTAATTTTATTTTAATTTTCAATCTTTATTTTTAGTTTAAAATTATCTTTATAAAGTGTTTTTTTTTTCGTCACCAACATCATTATTTTTTTCAAACTGTATTATATATAAATTCTTGTATTATAAAATGGGGGCCACAGCACGGGTAAACAACCCAGTGAGGCCAACATTACTGGATTGTACTATGAAATATTGTATCAACAACAAAAAAAAACAAAATACAGTAGAATTCGGATATAACGACTTTGCTTATAAGGGCTTACCGTTTTTAGCTACGACAATGTAAACTCAAGTCAGGTTTCATAGTTAGGTACTAGGAAAACATATTCGTTTAGTACGACTCCGTTTTAAGCGACAAACTGCTTAAAGCGACCTATTTTAATGATAATTTGTCCGATTAGTACGACGCAGTGTTTTGTTTACAAAACCTACGCACCAAAACTTCACCGCGCCTCGCCTGCTCCTCGCGCCGCCTACTCTCCACAGGCTAACACCTATCCTTATTAGCGTGCGTAAATCACTTTTAGATGAATACCGCACAAGAGTCCCAACTGCTCCCGTCTGAAGCCAGTGAGACTATGGCATCCCCAATTGGGGTATGTTGTGAGGCTGAGGATAGTGGGGAGGGGAAGGAGATAGGGAAGAGGAAGGTGGGGAAGTACCTGGCTATTCAGATCTGGTCACCAAACATGGCTAATGCCATTTCAAGCAACGTTTCAATTCTGAATGGTGGTCTTACACCAGGGCGATACAGGGAGTATCTTCCACTCTGGAACGTGCCGCAAATATACTATATATTATTTTAAATAAATAACTTGTGAAATAACACAAATTAATCAAATAAAATATATTTGCCACGCCGGGATTCGATCCCGCGACCTTGGGCGTGCTAGTCAAGCGCGCTTCGCCGGCCGTGTTAGTGTTTATCATCTGTTGTGACTAGGTTAAAAGCTCCACACAATGAGTTTCGTGTAGCAATTGAAGAAAAAAGTGCTATATTACACCATTTAGAAGCCGGTGAATCAAAGGTAACCCTTGCGAAGAAGTTCGGCATGTATCATGTAAAAACAAGCTTAAATTATCCGGCCGTTTTGTGCATTGTCCGGTTAGTACGATTTGAGGGTCGTTATATCAGGATTCTACTTTATAGGTAAGGCAACATTTATAAAATTATCCCTTCACTGCCATTTTGGATTTTTTGGAAAATGTGTAAGTTTTGTTTCAATCTCAATACGCATGAATTACTTAGTTAACCCAAACTAAGAACCTAATAACCTATTTTATTCTTGTAAATAGTGGTTTCTTGTAGTAATTGTTAAAACAAAGTGTAATTTCTGATTTTTTTAAATATTAACTCCACAAAGGAGGCCCTGAGGAAAATAATTTCCCTCAGGGCCTATGTCATCTGAGATGCTGTGTGGAGGGTCTTTTGAGGAGAGTGCAGCGGTTGCAGCCAGTTCCTACCTAAATTACGGCGGAACACTAGCCACTCGGAATCTTGTCTTATTCTACAGTCGCAGGTACAGGAACGGAAGGGGGGAGGAGCTTGAGCTTTGCTACGTAATTCAGTTGGGTTCTAGTGGTCGAGAGGAACAGCTGTGCGGCAAGTAGTTTGGAAGTGTCGGGCCATTTACACACTTGAGAGATTTTTAAAAGACAGTAATCAGTGCGAGGTAATCTTTAGGTTATATATTATTAGCTATAGAAATCACTACATATAAATATGTTTAGACATTGTTTCTTTACAGGCGCCCATACATTAGATTTCTTAGCTATCTTTTATGTTAAAATATTAGCATACTCATGCATCTGATAACGCCATTGTTATTCAGTTGAAGTTTCGCAATTACGCGTAATTCAACCACACCCTGTAGATTCATTAAATACGAATAGTCTCTTTACAATAATATTGATGTTACTTCAATAAATTAAATGCATGAACATTACTTGTTGAATTTGAGTTTGCCGTTTCATTGTTGCAACCTACACACTTTATGAGTTACCTACTTATGCCATCATGGCGATTAACTTAATCTTAATATAAAATAATTGGAGGGATGCAGATTGCCAGGGATGAAGTGATGGCTGCGTATGAAATAATAAGTAAGTAATGGTAGGTAAGATCCTTCGGTACAAGAGTAAGGAATGAGCATTGGTTTTGAAGAGACCCATGTTGTAGGAAGGAGGAAACACAAAGGCCGGCAAATGGTTTCACAGCCGAGCTGTTGAAAACAAGAACACCTCGAAGAAGCGATCCGTTCTCATGTGACAAATGTCAACCATGTAGGTACACATGTTGGGCACGCGTTTGGCGTGTTTCCCAACTATACACCGGTGCCGAAGGGATCAATGACGCAAGTTCCTCGGAGTACCTTCCGTTTAAATACCGCTAGAACAAGGATAGCATTCCCACCCGACGCCTGTGCTTTAAAGCTTGTAATCCGTTTGTTATGTAAGGAGAATCTATCGAACGGACCGCCCGTTTCTGCAGAGTCAAGGTGCCTCTTTGCGTAAAACTATAGCGGTTATGGGAATATTTGCCGAATTTTCCATCAATTATAAAATTATGTAGAACAAAATAAACGTCTTGTGCAACAACGATTATTTTTAAAATTTGATAATTTTCACATCAGTTCTAATTAGGAAAATGTCAGACACGTAAGCACAGAGAAATCATATTATTTTATAATGTTTCATTTACCAGCTTCGAATGGATTGAAGGACGGCAAAAGTTTTTCTGGTTCCGAGTTGACGAAATTAACATGTTCCTCGTCGGCTTGCTCCATTTTAGATTTCAAAAACTTGTTTTAAATCAATTTCAAAATGCGACAATTTATTGGGCAGTTTTATAAAAATCTGTCGTATCTAAACGCGGAATTTTGCGAACAAATAAATTCGATAAAAACGCTACTTGTCAAAAGTATGTTTTATAAACGTCATTGTTGGCGACCAGTGTTTCCAATAAAAACTCCCTAGTAAAATCATGAAAATAATCCCCATAAATGGGAAAAAACTATACAGATTTTTGGAAGTTGCCGAAAACAAATTAATTTGTACATTTGTAGTGCACGTCAAACTTTAATACCGACCTGACCTTTATACAGAAATCGTTGAAATTGGCGAGTTAAAGGTCAGAAAAGTGGCATATTGCCTCCCCGCCCACTCCTTTGTCTGTCCTACGTATGTTTTTGCGCATCTTTCTTTTTCGCTTACGTTCATTGTGAAGTCAGTAACTGCGTGAGAATGGATTGTATCAAGTTCAGGCCGGCATTAAAGTTTAGCGTGTACTATTCGCAATCAAGTTATTTAAATATAATTGATTTTAATGTATTTACGAACGAAAAAAAACTCCACCAGATTTGTTTTTTGCTCGAGAATGATTTTTGCACCCCTCGCAAGCACAGGAAGGCATTTTTTTTACAAAAAAGAACCCAGAGCGACGTGTTTGTGGCAGCTGATGACAGTTTGCATGACGAACTAACTTGTGTGCGATAATAAGCGCAGTTGTTTGAAATGGCTTTAGCCGTGTTTAGTGACCAGATCTGAATAGCCAGGTACCTCCCCATCTTCCTCTTCCCCATCTTCTTCCCTACCCATTACCTTCATCCACACAATATACTCCAATTGGGGATAGTCTAACTAGCTCTAGGTGGGAGCGTTGGGACTCTTGTGCGGTATTCATGTAAAAAAAAAGAAGTAAGTCATAAGTATTCCATAGGATCTGATTCAGTGCAACCACACGCGTTATACATATACTCTAATTTAATTGACAGGTGGCTCTATAAAGGGTGTGAATGTACTTGACTTTCTACGTACAGAATTCCTAACATTATTTGGATTAAAAATATTGTTAATAAAATTTTGGTCTTTGGTGACTTTTTTGATGTTTTTTTTTTGTTTTCTACAAAAACATTTAAAAAATAGTAGTTGTTGGACAGTTGGGAGCAGGGAAAGTGGTTGGTCGGTTACTCGGGTGAGTGAACAGTGACGGCATGCGGAAGATTTTTTGTTGTTGTTTGATTTTGAAGAAATTTTTTGAAAAAAATCCTATAAAGTCGTTTTTGAGCTTTGGAATCTAGCAACTGAATTAGAACCACAGACTGAAATGAAATGAAAGTCGCCAATCTATACTCTGAACTCTGATTAGTCTATACATTTTTTAAATGTGTTTTTCTATGACAATAGACTGTCAAACACTGTCAAATGTCAAACTCGTGTCGAAAAGTCAAAACAGAAGCGGTTGTCAACAAGCTTTCTTACATTATTTGTGTTTTTGAAGTTAAATTATAAAATTAACCACAATGGACGACGCGCAAAAGAGCCTTAAGTATTTAACATCTGTCGAGAAACTCGCAGAAGAAATATTAGCAGACAGAAGGTCAATTGTCCAACTGGACAAGCGAAGAAATGAAAACCGCGAAGCGATGCGCGCCATTAAAAACGACTCAAAACTCGAAAATAGAATGAAAAAATGCTGGATCACCATCGGATCGAATTTATTTAAGATTTCCACAGAGAAAAGCTTGGAAATGATAGACAAAGATCAGAAACAATTGGATATTGATATAAATAAATTGAGGAGTGAATTGAAAGTCAAAGTTAATCAATTCAGGGATTTAGAACATCAGCCTCCAGTACCGGGACTAATGTTGGTCCCCTTATCTTTGGAAGAAAGCAACATTACCAAGAGTTTAAGCGCTTTTTAACTACTGCCTCACCATATTTGAGGTTAACTACAAACTACTTTAACATATTAAGGGATGGAATTCGGCAACTTTACCCAAAATTCAACACAGCGGCACAAGATCTTTTTGACAAGGGAAATTTTGAACTTTGATTTACTATAAATTTAACTTAAATGCCTCTTTTACCATCTCCTCTGATGTAAATAATTGTTTCATTATTTATGTTTTACTCCGCTTACTCGTTAATACGGAATATTTTGTATTCAAGCAGTTAGATTTAGCTTTATTATCACGAAAAGTAAGTATTTATGTCGCGGAAGACAAAAAAAACATGCAAAAAATATGCATTTAACATTTTAATTTTGAAAAATTTAATTCGCTTACGAGGTAATGCCATTTTGCATTTACCGTTTTTATTTCATAGACAATCAATCATAATTACACAAACCTGCTAGGATATACCCTGCCTTGCCAAACAAACCATTCAAAACCTGGGATGTTTTTTAAAATTATGATGACATGCAGCTTTTGTAGTTTAACTTCAACCTAAAAAATGAATATTCCGTATTATCCGTGCATCAAACTTCGACAACACGGATGCTCCTTATTATCCGTGAGTTGGACCAAATGCATATTTACCATTGTTTCTTGTAATTAAGTTGAAACCAAGTGTTAATTAAATAATTTGTGCGTATAAGGAAACTTTATAAAAAAATAAAAATAACCACTTACAAAATAGAACAAAAATAATCACCATGTAAAATATATTAAGTATAGGTCGTCTGGAATTGAAAAGGTTCTTTTTTATAATTTGAATAATTATTTTCCACATCAGCCGAGCGATTTTCTATGTTTTGTGAGATTGAGATAGATCTCTAGCAATTTCCCGTCAGATTTGTGTGATTTTCTTTGGCTTCTTTTTCTATGGACCGATGTCAGAATTTCAGCTGTGAGCTGTCACATATTTTAGTTTAGGTCGTTTTAAACACGAATTCATGCAAAGTATACATGATTATTTATTCATTTAGCAGCCATAGAAAATCACACAAATCTGATAGGAGATCTCGATCTCACAAAATATAGAAAATCGCTCGGCAAGGTTGATAAAGATCTTAAAAATCGGATATCTTTGATTTAAATCAGATTTTTTTATTGTTTTTTTAATATTTCGTCTATTTTAACTCGGAAGTCGGTCTATGTTAAACAAAAATCAATGTCATTGTTCATTTTGATTATTAATTTCAAAATCAATATACTTTCGGGATTTCTAAAATGTCATTATTTTTATTTATTTATTTAACATTTCACTGTCAATACATTATAAATAAAAAAAAATTACAAAAAAAGAGCACAAAAGGTAGGGGGTTTGTATTTTAAAGAAATTTCTTCCAACCTACCTGCAATAGAAAATTTGCTCGGAGGAATTATTTTTTTAACAAAAAATCAACAATTATTTTAACTACTCTGATCTATCGCGAATATGCACTTTTTACATCTTAAATGAAATGTCAGATTTACGAAAACTTTGTGTTATTTCCGTTTCACAATTAAAGTCTATAAATTAAACATTTCCTGAACGTAGCCGAATACTAAAAACTGTTTTTGAAAGGTTACCAAATAAGCTTTCAAATTGTTACATTACAAAAAATATACTAACATTTTACCATAGAGTAATACTATAGAGGCGCTATCCCGTACATAATTCTCTGAGATTCGTGTTCAAATCATGCACGAACAAGTGAATTTTAACTGAAGCCACCGCGTCGAAAGGCTCGGCCGTCAGACCGTCCTTTCCTTTTACTCAAGCCCATGGTTTTATCCTACTTTCATACGTCACACAGAAATGGAGGTACTAACCTACGATTTCGTTGAACCAATCTATTCGCTAAATGTCTCATCTATGTATATATATCAATGCATTTTGCAAGTATTAAAATTTAGAATGCAAACATAAAAAAAATGTAAGAATTACTCACTTGATGTTTTTATGTGAAAATGGTACTAAAATCACGGATTATGTAAAAAAAATAATACGTATTCTATTGTATAAATGAATAATAAACGATTTAGTCACCTCACTTTTTTATCATTTCATACAAGAATGTCTAACGGCTGGTAGGCGATTTTGCGGTCTATCATGTATCTGACAGAATAGGTTTTTTGTATGTATTTCTATGGACAACTTGAATAGTGATGGTTATCTTGATTTATTATGGAGCTTCTACTTTTTATTTTAGGGATGTCACTAGAACAATAACGGAGTTATAAAGATTTCTGTGGAAACACATGCTTTGACGTGAAAACACGCTTATTGTACTTAACTCCTATTGTCTTATTAACGTGTATATCTGCTTACGTTGCTGTGTGGTTAAGACAGTATTATATTACATGTAAGAATATTAACAATGAAATAAACATATTTGGGTATCTTGTTTATACTATTGGTTTTGTGATATGTCCAAATTTAGTCTTTTCAAAAGGAAGATGCAAATCATGCCTGTCCATAAAACATTAAGTAATGAAATTACATTGTAAATGTTAACTAATAAAGTGAAATAAAAAAACAATGTTTTTATTTTTTTTATTAAAACAGTTTTATTTCTGAGTTATTCAGTCATCATCTCTTATTAGTTATGAAAGACAATTATTTTTATTATTACATACTTATATTATATGATTAAACAACAAAACCATCTATCATATTCAATATGCTTATATCTAATACATTATTATAAATATTTTTTAACTCGAGTTCTGGAGTAATCGTTTAGATGAAATTTATACAAACTTAAGTAAATAATTTGATTTTAAAATTATAAATGGTTTTCTGTCGGCGAAAAACTAGATTTATATTTGAGGAGCTCAGCGGAAGAGTGGCCCAACCATGGACATACAAATAGATGGACCCGCCCTAAGTGATAAAAGGCGTATTATTTCCCCCTCCCATTGGAACCATTCCATCGGAACCGGCTGGGCTTGCGAGAGCCCCGCGTGAATCTAAAAAATGTGATGCCATCATTCTTGTCCGGACCAGTGTCGAGCTCTCATCGGTACATTTTACGAAATGACACGGCAAAAATGGTGACTTGTGTTATGAATATATGTAAAAATAGAAGTGAAAAAGATAATAAACCCAATTTTCGTATTACATTCCATAGGTAAGCATTATTTTAGGCTTATTCAGATCATATAATATGATAACACATACTATACATGGCGACGCGAAACCCAAAGCCGCTGTTATCTGAGGTAAGTAAATTATGAAGCATTTGTAAAAGTGTCTTAACTAAATACAGCAACAAATTATTTCACTCCGAAAATAAGTGAAACTTTACTTTGCCGAATTTGGACTTCACATATTTATTCATATCGTGGCGAGCAATTCGCGCTCCCATGTAAAAAGGTCTATTCATTCAAAAGCAGATTTTACTTTTAAGAACTAAATGGTCATATTATAATGCGAGATGCCTATATACTGTTAGATTGATTTATTGGCGAATCACAGTCATCGTCCCTCTCTTCGCCCCGCCATAGTTAGTTTTTACCCCTCATCTGTATGTTCAGGTCCATCTATTTGTATGTCTATGGGCCCAACCCACAAAAATTCGTAATCAGCGAAAACATAATTTTTAAAATATTTTTGTCACATCTATGAAGCCAAAGATCCTTTGAAATCAGTGAGAACTAAAATTGGACCACTGTGGCTTCATATATTTGACAAAAATATGATGTTTTTGCTGATGTGGGTTGGGCCACTTTTCCGCTGAGCGCCTCATTTGTTAAACGGGTATAGCACACTAAACAGTAATTCTCTAGAAGTGTTTCTGCACCGATTTGTTTGAAAACATTGCGGGTTCGAATCCTGTCGTATGCAAAAATATAATTTAAATAAAATAATACAATGTTCTGTTTGTGGTTTGTTACAGAGTGGTAGATAATTTTAGTATTGCTCTGGAGAAACTCACCGTTCAGAATTGAAATCAAAATGGCTTTAGCCGTGATTTGAGGATTTTCACGGCCAAAAGTATTATCGTGATATATTTTTGGGTGTGGGTTACCGTGTTGCGCTACTTTTTTTTTACGTTACATCCACACAGGAGGTTCTTAGGAAAATAATTTGCCTTAAGACCTATCTTAGGGGATGCTGTGTGGAGGGTCTTCTTGCTGAAGGAAAAAGGGAGGAGAGAAAGTTATGGGAAGAAACAAGGTTTGAGGGAAGGGGTGGGTAGGAATACGGGGGTCAGTGTTTCCAGGAGTGACAGACGTATGAATCCTTCAATTGCGGTGTAAGGCGATGGGTTGAAAGAGTCCGACTAGAGAAGTCAATAGGTTTCACTCAACCAGTCTCTCGATCCGGCCCGCCACGCAGCAGGTGGGCAGACGTATCTTGTCGACAAACCTAACCCCATGTACCAAGTCATCAAATGCAGCGAATCACTTGGGGTGACCTATGGCAGAGGTGTTGGTAATCCAATAAATGGTTCCCGGGGCGGCGGTACCGATATCCGCCTCCCAAATTGAACCCTCTTCTTAAGCCAACATTTCGGATAGCATTACAGTGTCCATAATCAGGCACGCCTAATTACGGAGGAAATTGACATTCACGAAAATCCTGTTAAGATTAACATAGACAATGGGGCTGACCTCAATAGTTCTTGGTATCCGATAATTGACGGCTATACCAAAACTAAACTCAGAAAACCATTTAAAATTTAACTGTAATACCGATTCTTTAAGGATTGGCGTAGGCAACAAACACAGTATCTCATCTACATACATACGCACACACTTCACCACCATCAATTACACATCTGCCCTGATGATGGACACCGCAACGCTGTCCGAAACGTTGGATAAAGAAGGAGGTAGCGCAACAATCATAACACCCCAAAAATAAATCACTAAAAATCAGTTGTAATGTGTTTTGTGATTTAGAAGTTCTTCAAATATAAATTTACTAAACAAACAGATGTTTTATTTAATTTTTCTATCTAACATACTGCAGTCCGAACTAGTGTTGCCAACTTAGCTCCTTTAGAGCTAGATTTAGCTCCAAAATGATGCCGTCAGCTCAAAAAAAAGTGGTTTAGCTTCTTAGCTCATTTTTTCAGATAATAATAGCTCCTTTGTTGTACAAAACTCATGGATGAAAACAATGTGGCTTTTTTTTTAAAATTAATTCTAGACTTATTTGTGATATGCTATGCTTCTCACTAGAAAAACCTGTGTTGAGAGCAGGCGCTCGGGCGAACACGAGCAATTTATAATAAAAATAATAATAAAAATACAAACAATATTACATTTAAAGCAACAAGACAATGAACATCGTACCATTGAAAAAATAAATACTTATAATTTGGTTTTGATAATATCTTTGATGTTGAATCTGTTTTGGCTGGTAATCCAAGACTTACGGCCGCTGTTCCCAATTCGACTAAGCCGAAACTAAGGATTAAAATTGCTTAAGCATCACTTAGTCTAGATTAATGCTTAAGCAGTTGTGAACCTTAGCTTTGGCTTAGTAGAATTGGGAACAGCGGCCGTTAGTATCAGATTTATATTTAAGATACATTGTGTTTTGTCTATGGCCAGTGGAAGTGCATTTTCAAAATCGAGTTGGCAACACTGCTCCGAAATATTTTTTTTTCTTTAGGTTCTATCATATTTACAAAAAGTTAGTTTAACAACATTTTAAGCTTACACCAATCACTCCAGAATTAAATTTATTTTCACATACTTACGTACTATAATATTTTCCAACTATTTGGCAATTTTAAAACACATAATGAACTCAGTTCAACATTTAAAAACGCTGGACAATTGAATAGTATAGTATTCACATTTAAAAAATGTACAAAATCTACAGATAGTAAGTAATGTTAGTAGTATTTGGAATGGTATAACTTTCAACATTTGAATGAGTTACGTTTAGTTCTTCAATACGTGAATTTGTTATTTCGAAGAAATTCAAATTTAACATTGTTATCAAATGGCAATTCAGCGCCATTTTGTTTTTTTAAATTTAAGTTTTTTTTTTTTACGTAAACTCCATACAGGAGGCCCTGAGGAAAATAATTTCCCTCAGGGCTTATGTCATCTGCGTGGAGGGTCTTTTTGAGGAGCGGAAGGAGTGAGCAAACACTTGAAGAGACCCATGTTGTAGGAAGGAAGAAACACAAAGACCGGCAAATCGTTCCACAGTCGAGCTGTTGAACTCAAGAACGAGTCGTAGATGAGACCCATTCTCATGTAACAAATTAATGTCAACCGTGTATACATATGTTGGGAGCGTGTTTGGTGTGTTTACCGACTATGCACCGGTGCCAAAGGGATCAATGATGCTAGTCCCTCAAAGCATGTTCCATTGTAATACCGTTAGAAGAAGGACAGCACACCAATATGACGCCTGCTCTTTACAGATTGCAATCAGCTTGCTAAGACAGAGGAATATATCAAACGGACTGCCCGTTTCTTTTATAGGAATTTTGGGGCTCCAGACCAGAGGTGGCTGTTAATTCAACGGTGGGGCGCACTTGTTATGAATTAGATAATATGCTGAAACAGACCGCGAATTGGAGTTAAACATGGACATTTCAATTGTAAAAAAAAGGGCTATTTTGTAATTTAATAACAATGTTACATTTGAATTTCTTTGAGATATATACCCCAACCCAAGTCCTGCAGTGAGATATTAACTAGTTACATAGTGTAACTGTCCAAGACATAAATATATTTCTTAATTCTTCAATAAAGTATAACTTACGACCGCTGTTCCCAATTCTACTAATCATCTGATAAGGATTTGCTATCAATACTGCTTAAGGATCACTTAATCTAAGGAAGCCGGACACGTGGATTAAACTCAACTGAGCAAAGCAAAGTTATAAAAAGTGTCACCAGAGTGGCACTAACGCCATGAGATATAGACGCCACTCTGGTGACACTTTTTTTAACTTTGCTTTGCTCAGTCGAGTTTAATCCACGTGCCTGGTTTCTTTAGATTAAGTGATCCTTAAGCAGTGTTGAACCTTAGTTTCGGCTTAGCAGACGATTAGTAGAATTGGGAACAGCGCACGCCAGTTCTTTGATATACTAAGGAATGATACAGTTAAGTTGTTTCTCATTGAATATGTGATAAATTTAAAACAAAAACCTTCAAACATTTTGGGAAAATTTTGTTAAGTTCTTCTTTTAACACTTCAGGCTTTTATCTACAAGTCTCAATTATAGTGAAATTTCAGGAAATTTCGGAATGCTTTTGAGATATTTTAAACATTCTACAAATTTCTTATTTACAAAGGAAAGAATCGGTTTTAGTTGTGTGTTTTTTAAATGGACATTACGTAAACAGCTTACATTGTTTGAATAATTAGCATTAAATTCTTAAACAAATAGAAAATTTCTTTTAAAACATTCTTCAATAAAGAATGAATCAGCATGACTCGATTCTTCAATGTACTAAAGTATGGTACAGTTTTAGATGATCTGTAATTATATGGACATTTATAACAAAAAAAAACATGAAATTATTAACCTAAAGTATGACTTGGTTCTTCATTTTATTTAGGAGTGATACAATTATTAAGCCCTTGTCCGGAAGAATGTTGTATCCAACAATATCCTTGTTCCGAGAAAAATTGAAAAAACGAAACCAGTTATGTTTCATAACATTTTATATTTAAAATACATAAAACATACAATTCTTAAGAGTTTTAAATGAAAAGTCATCTAGAAAGGCAATTAAATTAGAGTTTATGACTGAATTTACGCCGAATTTGTGGAATAATGTTGTATGTAAAAATTTCACACACAACATTATTCCACAAAACATTTTTTCTTACTTTTCGTACCTTGCAGAAAGCATCATGCTCTTCTAACATAAATGCACACACGTCATTGATGTATTTGAGCTTAGAAAGCAAAAAAACGATATGAATAAATGAAACCATTTATGTCTTAGATATTGTTTGAGATCAACATACAACATTATTCTACAAAACTGTTTCAACGGCTAAAAAGAAGGCTTAATAATATTTTGTTCTGAACAAATTCCACGTTCCTGCATTCTTCAGCCTCTTGACTTTGAAGACTTTTTAGTTGAAGCCATAAGACATTCGTTTTCTCCATTTATTCCCATAAATTAAACCATGCGCCATGATTTCGATAAATGGCATTATACAACATTCTTCCACATTCCAAACTTTAAAAGGCTGCTACAGGCCTAAATGTAATTTTCATAATCCCTACCCAAGAAGATGCATATTAATATGCCCAACATTATTCCATCAATAATTAAACATTGATAGTTTTGTTGGAAACATCATTATTCCATTAATCCCTCAACATTGATAGTTTTGTGGATACAACATTATTCCACCAATAACTCAAACATTGATAGTTTTTTGGATACAACATTATTCTATCAATAACTCAACATTGGTAGTTTTGTTGGATACAACATTATTCCATCAATAACTCAACATTGATAGTTTTATGGATACAACATTATTTCATCAATAACTCAACATTGATAGTTTTGTTGGATGCAACATTATTCCATTAATAACTCAACATTGATAGCTTGTTGAATACAACATTATTCCATCAATAACTCAACATTGATAGTTTTGTTGGATACAACATTATTCCATCAATAACTCAACATTGATAGTTTTATGGATACAACATTATTCCAGCAATAACTCAAACATTGATAGTTTTTTTGGATACAAAATTATTCCATCAATAACTCAACATTGATAGTTTTGTCGGATACAACACTATTCCGGACAAGGGCTAAATTAGTAGGTTTTTTAAGACATTATGTACATTAAATATTTCTCCATTATTGGATAAGTTGAGTTCAGTTCTTCAATATGTAAATTATTTGTATAACATTGTTCTTCAAAATTGCATGATTGGTTCTTCAATATACACATTAAAGAACGCTAATTTATTTATTTCAAGTACAGAGGAATTATCTACTAAAAATAACATTAAAAAATTTAATGAGCTGTGATAAATTATATATATAAATTTGAATTATTTTTAAATAATAATATTCATATAAATAGTAACAATAATAACAATTTATTAATAAATAAATATTAATAATTTTGCATTTAGATGCTCTTTGTTTAACAAAAGATAATACAGTTTTAAAAACAATCATTTAATGATATAATAAAATATTTTAATGTCTTCCATACCAGCGGACCTTTTGTTGTAATGATTTGTGAAAACCAATTTTTTGTTATATAACAGAATATGTACATTTTTTAGACATAAAACGTCACTAAATGGTCCAACACTGACTTTAACTTCCGTTCTGTGGAGTCGTAATAAAGTAGACTATAATTTTGGACAAAACTTTTATAGTTAGAGTGTGGTGAGTATTATAGAAAAAAAATCATTAAAATGTACTGATTATTTTCAAAGATATATTGGTTTAAAACAAATTACATTACGGGTTCGTTGTTTTCGCCCGCCTGAAGCGTGCTATAGAAATCTGACTATTGTCCAGCCTCTCAGGCCTCGAGCCTATTTTGTCAGAAGGTCAAGATATTTCTGCTCCTAAAAACTGTTTTAGAAAGGTCACGAAATACGCTTTTAAATTTTATAATTGAAAATAAACATAATTTTTTAGATGTGGAAATTTTTAATGCAAATATAAAACAGTTTTAAAAATGGCTCACCTTGTGCGCTTTTTCTAACTAAAATTAAAAGCGATAATGAAAAAAAAAATAAAACACATACTCATCATAAACGTTTTAGTCAACTCATTTTTTTATCCATTATCCAATAAAATATAATAAATAAAAAATTCTGAAAGTTTCATAACTTTTTATTATTCTGTAATTAACTTTAAGCATGGTATTTTCTCTTTTTAACACTGTTTATTCTAACTATGACTCTAAGGGAGCGGCGACAATTTCTATGAGATCTGTATGAGTTGTTTCGGAAACTGAACAAATTAGCCTGAGAGGTTAGAATGATAATTATAAGATATTTAGATAAAATAAATTAGAAATTAAAACAAACACAGTGGAATCCGTTTATTATGACATCAAAGGGAAATGACAAACATGTCATAGTAAGCGTTTTGTAGAAAATAAATAACCTCCTATTTTTGTTTTGTTGAATGCCTGCAGAAATCAAAAGGAGAATCACAGCAGCCAACAAAACATACTTCTCTTTGCTGCCAGTGTTTAAGTCACGTAGTGTCCACAGAAAAACCAAAATAACCATACATAAGACCATTGTTAGAACTGTATTGGCATATGGGTGTGAGGTGCTGACATTGACGGTAAAGATGGCTGAAATGCTGGATACTTTTGAAAGAAAAATGCTGAGAAGAATATGTGGACCCGTGAAAGAGGGCGAACAGTGGCGCATCCGGCACAA
This sequence comes from Limnephilus lunatus, assembly GCA_917563855.2. NCBI lineage: Eukaryota > Metazoa > Arthropoda > Insecta > Trichoptera > Limnephilidae > Limnephilus > Limnephilus lunatus. The sequence goes on along the minus strand of OU830595.1, from coordinate 21,533,102 downwards.
TACAGAATTGTAAGATATTCATAAGGCCCCTAGCATCTCAGCACATATGAGATTCCTCAGGCTGAGATGGGCTGGGCCTGTACAGAGAATGCCGGATACAAGCGTCCCAAAAAGAATTTTGACTGGACACCCAGGTGGAAAGAGAAAAGTGGGAAGACCCAGACTGAGTTGGGAAGACGAGGTAAGAGGGAATGCAGCATAGCTTCTCCAGGTACCAAACTGGAAGTCAGCCGTTGAGGACAGGAGGAGTTGGAGGCGACTGTTGTAGGAAGCCAAAGCTCGATATGGGCTGTAGCGCCATCGAAGAAGATATATGCATGTATTTATTTTAATAGAGAGAAACACAGCATATTAAGACCGTGATGTGCCACGCACGCGCCGAACGTGTTAGGAATTATGTCGTTCACTATAACCGACATAATTTATTAAAAATGGGTCATAATAAGTGACATGTCACTATAAGTGAAGTCATTGTATCCGACTTTGTTATAAAGAATTTTATATGAAAACCAAAATTGGCTGTGCAATTACTTCATATTAAGCGGTTGGTCAATATAGGCGGAGTCATAATAAACGGATTCTACTGCAGATCGATAGAAAATTTTACACATTTATGTTAGGGCAGAAGAGGTGCATTTTCGAAAATATTCATTTTAACCTGTTATTGGCCGGAGCCGCGCAGAAGCGCGCGGTCTGTGCGCATGCGCGCGGAAAAATCTTCGAAAAAAATATTTTTGAATGCGATTTTGACCCTTCTGTGTACAGAATTTGTATGAAAAACAAGGTCAGAATAGCTTGCCCAAATATCGTAGAAGATATAGCCACTAGTTTCATTCACCTGGCAACACCAGAATATTTTTAAATGATTTTTATCTGTGGAGTCGAACTGTCAAATTTTGCCGCGATTAAATCTGATGCGGAATTCTTTACGAAAACATTGTAAAACCTGTCAATTTATCAAATTAACGCACGTAATACAGTTTTGGTACATAGTTTATTGTTCTAGGAATGTGTTTCAGTCAATAAAATATATGATAGCTCAAAATTAACCACGCTCTCGCCGATAGGCCATATATGGCCGCGGTAGAAATTTAAAAAAAAACTTTTTTGGATGCGATTTTGACCCTTATGCATAAAGAAATTGTATGAAGAACAAGGTCTGAATGGTTTGGGCCATTCTCGGTCTTGACGTAACAAAAAGCCGCATAGCGCCTAGCCTCTCGGAATAAATTACAAAAATTATCTTGACGACCTCGGCGTCACTTCAACTGTCATTTTGTATGGGTAAACCAGTGAAAACTTTGAAAATGTTAATATTTTACATTTTCAAAGACGTACCAATGTCACAGTGGCGTACCGTGGGTATCAGCCGCCCGGGGCGGAGGAAATTTTTGCCGCCCCCCCCCCCCCCTATATAGGTACTTCTTCAGGGAGGGGGGGGGGGGGGGGTAGTGATCCTTTTTTTAAAATATTTTTTTTTTAAATATTTATTAATTAAATCTGTATGCGGTGAATTAAAACTACACTCAGAACGTGAAAACGGTTTTTCTTTGGTTCTGGCAGCACATAAATTGTCTGCAACTAGAATTTGCACTTCGAAAAAAGTTATGTTTTCCTTCGAAATATGTCAGCAGATGAATACACAATTGGAATTTTACATTCTGAACAATAAAACTGGCTTAAATTTTATCTGTATGCGGTGAATTAAAACTACACTCAGAACATGAAAAAGGTTTTTATTTGACTCTGGCGGCACATAACTTGTCTGGAAGAATTTTATTAAGCACTTCAAATAAGTTTTTTCTTCGAAATGTGTCGTCGGATGAATTCACAACTGGAATTTTACATTCTGAACACAAAAGGGGTTTTAATTAAATCTCTAAGCGGTGAATTAAGACTACACCCGGAACATGAAAATGTTTTTTCTTTGATTCTGGCGGCACATAAATTGTCTGCAAGAATTTTATAAAGCACTTTAAATAATATAATGTTTTCCTTCGAAATGTGTCGTCAGATGAATCCACAACTGGAATTATACATTTTGAACACAAAACTGCTTTTAATTAAATATGTATGCGGTGAATTAAAACTTTACTCAGAACATAAAAATGGTTTTTCTTTGATTCTGGCAGCACATAGATAGTGTAATTAATAAATTATAACTGCACTTCGAATAAGTATTCACAAACCTGTCAGCTATTTAACTTTTCTGTGATAATAAATTAAAAATATATACACCGTGATATATGCGTGGAAGAAAACCGTATAAGTGTAATTTTTTGTGCGCTTTCAGCAGGGCGCACAAAGCTTCACGAATATAAAACACAAATCGACTATCAATTAGAGCTAAAATGATACTGTTGCCGTTTACATTTTTATTTAAAAATAATGTATGTGTTAGAAATAAAAACAAAACGTCTGTCATTAATATTTTGATTTTAACAGTATATAAAACTTAAGAAAGATGTTAAGAAACTATAAACTAGAAAAAACTTTTAAGTCCTGACGCGAGAATAGAACCCGCGACTTCCCCAATCCAAATTTTTACAAGATGATTATTGATTGTGAAATTTTGCCGCCCCCCCAAAAGTGCCGCCCGGGGCGGGCCGCCCCCACCGCCCCCCCCACGGTACGCCACTGCAATGTCATAACTTGTTCGAAAACACCCTTGGATTGTTTTTTTTCCACGTAGGGTGTCTATTCAGGTTTGTGTAGAAATAAAAAAATCAGTTCATTTTCGTATAAATATATTTTTTTACGATTTGTTTCCGGAGTGGGAAAAAAGTAATTTCGCGCGGTTTTTTCCAAATACGCCCGGCGGCAGCCAGGTTAATCCACAAAACAATCAATTCAAAATTCAAAGTGGTACTTCAAAATTGAAAAGTTAGGAAAAAAGAAGAGGAGGGCCGGTGAATAGTGGCCAATAACAGGTTAATCTTAGATGTAGCATTGGTCGCTAGTATGGAAGACTGTAAATATAAAGTTCATTAAATTCAAATTCAATTTTTAACAAAATTTTATTTAACAAATTGCTTTTATTCCAAAGCATTGATCAATATAGATTATAGTGTTTTTCACACTTTACATTATTAAAAACATAAACATTAATAAATATTATTTGAGATTGTAATGATCCACAGCCAAAAATAGCCGTTCTCATGCGACAATGTCAACCGTGTAAAATTTTTTGGCACATATCGTTTGGCATATCTCCCAGCTGAATGCAGGCGATAAAATCGTCAATAATGCTACTTCTTCGAAGCATCTTACATCGGAATACCTGTAAAACATACACATCATTCCTGCGGTGATCCTAACGAATCAAGGGATTCAATGACTTCTGAGCACCCTCAAAATACCAGTAAAACTATGAGAAGTACATGAAACAATCACTCCTCAATTAATGTAACAATAATAACAACACTCCTTTCCAATAAAGCTAGCTTAGGTTAAAACATTTTTTTACAGCATGACACGGTTAACTTAGCAGTCAGTCAGATATTAGAGATATATTTGAAATAAATAATTTTTATTGGAATTTTATAATTTGTTGATTAATTGATCATTACAAAGGAAATTCTGTTTAAAAACATTAAATCAACTGCGCTTAAATTCCCACATGTCACAAAAGAAATTTTCCCGTGAATATATGAAAAACATGGCCATCGCGCTTGCGTTAACGTTCAAGGCGGCCAACATAAAAATGTCATTATGTTATTAGTAAAGTTAAGGTCACCGAGCAGAAATACCGTTTAACGGTCGTTAAGTGTTTTTTTATTAGTAAGGCTGTACATCTTTAGTCCCTCTTCTGGTAACCTGAAAAGGTAACCGTGTCAATCTGTATTATATTACATTCCATGAAGAAAGGCTCCGCAAATGATTTTTAAATATTTTTTCTATAACTTGAAAATATTATAATATAATTTAAACACTCGTAATAGTTAGGTTAGGACATAAACACTTTTTGGGTTAGGTTAGGTTGCCTGTCTGTAACTTTATCAAATATTATCAAATCAATTCATAGCCGAGCTGTTGAACTCAAGTATGAGTCGAAGAAGCGACCCATTCTCATGTGACAAATTTCAACCGTGTAAATATGTTGGGCATGCGTTTGGCGTGTTTCCCGACTATGGAGATCATTGGCGCTAGTTCCTCGGAGCATCTTCCGTTTACTTTGAAAAAAATCGTTCCAAATCGATTCAATGCAGCGTATTGTTACATAAGTGTTACATTTCTTTCTAGGTTGTTCTATGTATTCAAATTACGGCAACACTTTTGCCACAAATTTTAAGTTCTTTGTTGGTTTCACGTTAGTATTTAGAAGTTACATCGATCAAGGACATATCAAGGAATTCGCACGCATTGATCAAGTTAGTATTCACGTGAAAAAGATGTTCTGCAGTCATGATCGCAACCTTGGATTTCGAATGCGAATGGACAGATGCTACGTGTTATCATGTGATGGGACTACAGAGAAGTATGAGATGTTGCATCTCATAATGCAGGGAAAGATTGCAGGAAGACAGGGCCCTGGAAGAAGGAGAACATCATGGCTGAAAAAGCTGAGACAGTGGTTTGGCCAGTCTACTGTAGAGCTGTTACGGGCCGCAGTAAACAAAGTCCGCATAGTCACATGATAGACAACGTTCGTTAAACGGACAGGGCACGAGAAGAAGAATAAGTAATCACACGGTTTAAATCGTCCCTATTGATAAAAGTTTAGTTTATGTATTCAAATTACAACAACACTTTTGCAACAAACTTAAAGGTCTTTGTTGGTTTCACGCCAGTCTTTAGAAGTTACGTTGTCTATTAAGAAATTTGCAAGCATTGATCCGTGAAGATTAGTAGATGTTGTGTTGTGTTAGGTTAGGTACTCACGTGGTGTAACATTGATTTCGTTCACAAAGATAAATACTGGTTTAAATTCACACATTGGTCTATGAGATGAGAAGATGTTATGTTTAACAAAGTTAGTATTCACACGATGAAACACTGATTTAACACATAAAGGTGTACATATATGTTTAGTAATATATATATAAGTAAACACTGATTTAGTTAATGATAATGAATAATTATGTTATATATATTGTGTCATGTGAAACTACACTGAGTAACACTGATTTAGTCCACACAATGTTTTTTTAAGTTAGGTTAGGCCAAGTTAGTACATAATATATATATTACAAAATGTGAAACTGAAAAATTTTGTTAAGTACATATTCTAGATTAATAATATTCACAATGATTTAGTTCATGAAGATGAATATTACGTAATACTTATGTGTATATATATATTAGTTTGGTATGCAAGGTTAAGTTAGGTGTGTGGTAGACTGCACTAGGTGCGACTGTTAGGCTAGGATAGGTTAGATCACGTATCGGTGTGCGCGGGGAGGAAGTACGAGGAGTGGGGGGAGCCCCCGGCGCGTCGCTAGGAGCTCCGGAGGTCCTTGAGGGGCAGAGCCCCGCTCCCGTAGGTCAGCTCCTGTGGAAGGGAACATATTTTTTAAATTTATTTATTCAACGCCCAGAGGGCTTTTACATGTTTGGTTGTACAATTAATTCATGACAGATGATGAAATAATAAAAATAGGTTAGATTTACAAAAATACATATATGTTTAGGATTAATTTTGGAATAAGCATTTACAAGATCCACAAAATTCACCAAGTTTATGTTTAATATGTCAACATCACCTAAGTACTGATTTTCCATAGTGTGAAATCGTTGTATCGGAGAGTGAGCAATGTAGTTCCGCTTATGAATGCTGCAGTAGAATAGTGTATTTTGTTGTGTTGTTACTGTCGGTATTCGTAAGTTTATGAATTGCAGGAGTTCGCAACAGTCGAACTTAGAGTTAAATATTTGGAATAAAAATGTCAAGTCATTTATTTTACATCTTTCTTCTAGTGTGTGTATTTTTAGAATATCTAATAATAAAATATATTTTAAGTCTTCTAGTGGGATATTTAATTTAAAATTTATAAAATGCAGAATTCTTTTATATTCGCTCAATGTTTTTTTGGCATGTGAATTTTGAAAGATGGAAACCAAATTACGAAGTTTTATTCCATTAGGCTTCTAACTAGAGATACATGTAATAATTTAACCACTCCAATACATCGCGAATATGCACTTTTTACGTCTTAAACGACATGTCAGATTTACGAAAACTTTATGTTATTTCCGCTTCACAATTAAAGCTCTATAAATGAAACATTTCCGAACTTAGCCGAATACTAAAAACTGTTTTGGAAAGGATATGAAATAAGCTTTTAAATTGTTATGTTACAAATAAATATTAACATTTGTAAACATTAAAATTTAGAATGCAAACATAAAAAAATGAAAAAACGACTCACGTGATGTTTTTATGTGAGAACGGTACTAAAATCACGGATTATATAAAAGACAATATTTATTCTATCTTATAAATGTATAATAAACAATTTGGTCACCTCGCTTTTTTATCATTTCATACAAGAATATTTAATAAAAAAATAACGATGTCGAATAGTGGATAGGCAATTTGGCGGTCTATCATGTATCTGACAGAAAAGATTTTTTTTATCTATTTCTATGGACATCTTGAATAGTGATGAGTAGCTTGATTTATTATGGAGCTTCTCCTTTTTGTTTTAGGGATGTCACTAGAACAATAACGAAGTTATGACGATTTCTGTATAAACATACGCGTTGACGTGTAAACACGCTTATTGTACTTAACTAATGTCGGCATATTAACGTGTATATCTGCTTATGTTGCTGAGTGGTTAATGGCTTGTAGGAATTAAAGTGTACAAACATATATATTATATATTTCCAGTATGCAATAAAAGAAAAAGAAGAAGTTTCAAAAATGGCTCTCCACAGGTTAAAGATTTTAGTGTTTCATGATTTTAGAATCAACTTGGGCAATTATTTGTGAGTAAATGAAAAAATGAAAAAAATAAATTGACTATAGGTATTACATATTTTCCTCAAATACTGTTTTAAGTACTGTTTTTACTGTAAGTTTTAAAGCTCTTAATTAAATATATGTTATTCTTGAAGATAATATCTAAACATTCCCCACGCCAAAACAGCAATTATACGAAATTCCATCGATAGAAAAAAATCGCAAAGTATGCTCCAAAAATTATTATAACACGTTTTTTTCAGTTATTTTACAAGTTATATGCATGAAAAAATTCGCAGTGTTTCTTTAAATGCTATTTTAAATGTAAACCGTGCCTAAAAACCTGCTGTAAAGTCATAATTTTTTTCACCAGATTTAAATATTGGACATGATGTAGTATAGGCGAACGATGTTGGCGAAACAGTTTCATACTTAATTGGTTCATGACCAATCTTCTTTGATTCTATTGTCGTAATAGTAATAGTTGTATGAACAAACCCCGTTGTACTGCGCGTTGGGGACGTATGTGGCGGGAACGGAACAGCGTGCGCAATGCCTGCGCAAGGCCGGCCTCTGCCTGGCACCACCTCCGCAGCGCACAGCAAACCTCAGCTCCTGAAACACGGCGAATAGTCCTGTTCTTACAGCTTGCCTAGTTTCAATATCAAATCAAAATATGAAGTTATATGTAGACGTGTACACTCTATCTGGTACAATACTCAGATTACTCATAAACACCACCAACATCTATTATACATGCACTAAAACTTGTAGTGCAGGGGTCACCAATTACTTTCATTGGGGGTCCGTTTTTTTAAATAACATGACCGTCGCGGTCCAGAAGGAAAAAGTCTGACCCCCCCCTGCCCCCGGCTTAACAATTGAAATAATAAACTGTACTATTTTAATATGTGTAGATACAATATCAATGAACAATTAAAAGGAATGGGTTCCGGAACATTATTTTATTAAATAATAAAAGAATGTTATGAATAAAAATAAGTGGGTACCAAGGGTTTTTTACAATATTAATGAGAAAAATTTCATTTTTGCCTTGGACTATCCGTCCGAAGTTTGGACTAAAGTTTGTGCAGGCTATTGTCATTAACTCTTAGAGATGTTCATCAGTAAGTCTGCTCCAGAATTTATTTTTAATAATGTTCATCTTGGAAAATGCTGCTTCACAAACATGTTGACCCAAACAAAGTGAGAAGTTTCAAGGCTAATTCTTTTAATTTTGGGTATTTATTAGCACAAACAAATTTTATCCAAAACTCTTGACAAGAAACTTCTTGTTTTTGGTGTTTTAAAACTGTATTTTCTTGGAAATCGATCATTTCCATCTGGAGAGCAGCTTTATTATTCCTGAAAATATTTGCAGCTTCATTGCTCACAGAGATGCAGAGACTAAATGTTACTGAGGATGCCGACGACATTCTCAATTTTCTTAATATCTGTGAATCTGTTTTCAAATACCGATTTAAGATCCTTAATGAAAAAATATTTTGTATTGTTAACTCAAGGTCCGCACAAAATAGGTCGGCGGTCCGGATCCGGACCGCGGTCCGCCATTTGGTGACCCCTGTTGTAGTGAATTAAACTAAATGTTGATGTTTTCTAAGTTATTAGTAGGATATTTCAAAATGTCATATGTACTAATATACCAGACCGTTATTATTTTATAACATATTTAATATCTAAAACATAATATAATAGTAATATTGCTTTCTTCATTATCTCAAAACTTTGGGAAAAACAAGTATTTGAAGATAACTGACTAATCAACTGGATAATCGATATATTAAGTACAGAAATCTTTTCTTACAGACGAGAATCAAAGTATTTGGCAATATTTAACTTTCGATATATCTCCGTCTTCTGGTGCCGTCTCCTTTCGCAGAGGGATCAAATCAGTGTCATCGAGGTTTAGATCAGTACCATCGAGGCTTCATATCAGTAGCAACAAGACATCAGATCAGTTGCAACAAGGCATTATTAGATCAGTGGCATCGAGGCTTTAGATCAGTACCATCGAGATATCATATCAGTAGCAACGAGACATCAGATCAGTTGCAACAAGGCATTAGATCAGTGGCATCGAGGCTTTAGATTAGTACCATCGAGACATCATATCAGTAGCAACGAGACATCAGATCAGTTGCAACAAGGCATTAGATCAGTGGCATCGAGGCATCAGATCAGTAGAATCGAGGCATCAGATCAGTAGCATCGAGGTATCGGATATGTGGCATCGAGGCATCAGATCAGTAGCATCGAGGTATCAGATATGTGGCATCGAGGCATCATAAAAGTAGCATCGAGACATCAGATCAGTTGCAACAAGGCATTATTAAATCAGTACCATCAATGCATCATATCAGTAGCATTGAGGCTTCAGATCAGTGGTATCAAGGCATCAGATAAGTAGTATTGAGCGATCAGTTCAGTAGCATTAAGGAATCTGATCAGTAATAACAAATCGTCAGATAAGTGGCATGGAGGCATCTGATCAGTGGCAACAAAACAAAAGATCAGTGGCATTGAGACATTAGATCAGTGGCATCAAAGCATCAGATCAGTGGCAACAAAGCTTCAGATCAGTGACAACATGGCATCAGATATGTGGCATCTGATCAGTGGCAACATGACATCGGATCAGTAGCAACGCAGCAACTATCAGTGGCATCGAGGCATCAGATCAGTAGCATTGAGGCATCAGATCATTAGAATCGATGTATTGGAAATGTGGCATCGAGGCACCAGATTAGTAGCATCGAGGCAACAGATCAGTGGCGAAAAAGCAATAAATCAGTAGCATCAAGGCATCAGATCAGTAGCAACGAGGCAACTGATCAATGGCAAAAAAGCATCAGATCAGTGGTATCAAGGCATCAAATCAGTGGCATTGAGGCACATGATCAGTGGCAACATGACATCAGATCAGTAGAAGCGAGGCATCAGATCAGAAGTATCCAGGAATCCGATGAGTAGTATCGAGAGATCGGATCAGTAGCATCGAAGCATCAGATCAGTGTAGCTGCACTCTACACCGTAGGCAGACGGTTGACAGCCTATTTAGGATTAATAGCTTTTCTTAACAGGTAGATTAGTGCGCCTGGCCGTCCAACAAGTAACAAACGATCTGGTAATACGTGGGAACAAATATGCGCCATGAAGAAGTGTTACGAACCTGCCCCATCTCGCTGCAGAGTGACTGGCGTCCCTGCGCCGCATTCTTCTTGGAGTTCCAGCAGAATTCCAGGATTGCCACCAGGATGGCGAGGGCCAGCCCGCACAGGAGTACCACAAACACTCCACCTGAAGATGCATACAAAACAACATTGGTAACTGCAAGCAACACGATGGTAAGCTAAATAATAACTGAACTAAGTAAATTATTTTTATATTAGAATAAGTTAACAATAATAATCTAAACTAAAATATGAAAGAGAACAAGACACAGAAAAACAGAAAAAGACAATGGTTGCAACTGGGACTTGAACCCAGACCTCTCCGTCTAACCGGAACGAGCGCGTTAACCAATTTCGCTATTGCCACCTTCTGTCAAAGCCGTCATATTTGTCAATCTCATATTTTCAAATTTTTAGAATTACATTATTATCAACTAATTATTTTTCTCCATGTTATTTTTATTTTCTTTTATAATAGAAAAACAAACATTCCCGGATTATGGAATCTAGAGGTCAGTGTGTATAGGAGTGACGGACGTATGAATCTATCCCTGCCACTGTGATGCAAGGCAATGTTCCGAGAGAGTCCTGCTGGAGAGGTCAAAAGGTCTCCCTCAACCAGTCTCTTCAGACAAAGGCATCTGTCGATAAGATTTAGACAAATCTCGTCCCATGAACCCAGGCACCCTTGCTAAATCAACAAACATAACTAAACGCTTGGGATGACCTTTGGCAGGGGTGTTGATTATGAAACAAATGGTTGAACAAATTGAACACTGTAACGCTAACCGAAACGTTGGCTAAAGAAAGAGAAATGGGTTTTCCCAACATAATGACAAATCTACTTAAATAAACATCAAAAGAAAAATTTCGTATTAACGAATTCCCACGTAATTCAAAATTTGATGAAAAAAAATGCATAAAAAATCGCCGAAAATTGGGTTCCTCGACCGCAGAATCAAATTCGGGTAGGTTCTTCGGAGTAAATTCGTAATATGTAATACGACTCATACCAGTGTAAACTGAAATTTCGCAGGCGTTAACCACTGCGGTCGACTCTATAATCGAAGAAAATTCATAAAAATACGATATTTTCTACATAAATCAAATTTTCACGGCTGATTACTGCGATGCAGTATAAATAAATTTCGAATTACGAATTAACAAATTTTTAATTAATAAATCATTTTGTATGAAATAAAATTTTTGGGGACTTTTTTTGAATAAAATTTGGAACTATTGGGGTTCTATTGTACAATAGTTACCAATGTTCTGTACGCCCAGTGCATTGGCTTTGCTGTCCTTGGACTTGTCTTCACGGTTGCAGACGTCTCCCGTGTTCTTCCACCACTTGTCATAGAGGATCTGCACCACCCCCTTCTCTTGAAGCTGCAGGATGGCCAGCGAGATCTTGTCCCGCCACGGGCTGCCTTTAGCCGTCGCTATGCCGTAACCCTGAAACAGCCAAAGTTAGGTTAGGTTAGGACGGAACCGCAGTCACCTTAGAAACAATTTTGGTAAATATGCATTGAGTCCACCTCACGGATAATACAGAACGTTTGTGTTGTCGAAGTTTGATGCACCGATAATACGGAATATTCCCTTTTCAACTAATAGACAATCAAATATGACATTTTCAGAAGTACCAATCTTATAAAATAATTTTTTTTCAAAATAAAAACAAAAAAGTACCTACTTCGAATTATTGTATTGATGTTCATCATAATTTTAAAAAACATCCCAGGTTTTAAATGGTTTGTTTGGCAAAGCAGGGTTTGTCTAGCGGATTTGTATAATTATTCTAATACATTTCTTTCCATGTTTTGCTGTTATAAATACAGGTACAAACATGTCAATAATGCGTTCACTGAATAAATTATTGTCTTACATGGCAATAATATTTTTTCTATGATTGGCAGCATTGGTTGACTGTCTATGAAATGTTAATTAAAAACAATGAATATAACAATGGCGTAACCGCGTAAGTGAATTAATTTTAACAAAATTAAAATGATAAATGCATATTTTTTGCATGTTATTTGGTCTCCCCCGACATAAATACTCACTTTTCGTAATAATAAAGCTAAATCTAACTGTTTGAATAAAAAATCCTGGTTGCCGCCGGGCGTATTTGGAAAAAAACCGCGCGAAATTAGCTTTTTCCCACTCCGGAAACAAATCGTAAAAAAATATATTTATACGAAAATAAACTGATTTTTTTATTTCTACACAAACCTGAATAGACACCCTACGTGAAAAAAAAAACAATCTAAGGGTGTTTTCGAACAAGTTATGGTACGGTATTGGTACGACTTTGAAAATGTAAAATATTTACATTTTCAATGTTTACACTGGTTTACCCACACAAAATGACAGTTGAAGTGACGCCGAGGTCGCCAAGATAATTTTTGTAATTTATTCCGAGAGGCTAGGCGCTATGCGGCTTTTTGTTACGTCAAGACCGAGAATGGCCCAAACCATTCAGACCTTGTTCTTCATACAATTTCTTTATGCATAAGGGTCAAAATCGCATCCAAAAAAGTTTTTTTTTTAAATTTCTACCGCGGCCATATATGGCCTACCGCCGATAGCGAGGTTAACGAGTAATCGTTATTCAAAGCATAAATAATTCAATTTTTTTTACATTAGCTCCGCACAGGAGTCCCTGAGTAAAATAATTCCCCTCAGGACCTATGTCATCTTTGGGGATGTCGTGTGGAGGGTCTTTTTAGGAAAGGATTCTGGGAAAGAAAATTATGAGGGATGAGTAGGAATCTGGGAGTCAGTATGTCCAGGAGTGAAGTGCAAGGCGTTGTTCAGGGGTCAAAAGGTCTCCCTCAACCAGTCTCTCCTGATTCAGCCTGCCATGCAGTTGATGGGCAGACACATTCGCCACCAAGATCCGGACACCCCACGAACCAGGACACCCCTGCTAAGTCACAAAACGTAGCGTAACATAGATGTGTTAGGTCAGGTAACCTTAGACTGCATCGGGTTGCAGTAACGCTGCGCGCGATAGCCCAGCATAGTGGACTCCTTGAAGAATGTTAGGTTAGGCTAAGTCAGGGCAGGTCACCTTAGAGTCCAGCAGTCCCCCGACCTGCGTCAGGTTGCAGTCGCGCTGCACGCGGTGATCCAGCGAGGTGGACTCCATCAGGAAGGCGTAGCCCCCGCCCAGCACGCGCTTGACCCCCTCCTCGTACGTGGACACAAACACCGAGGGACGGCGCGACTCCATGTATCTCCACATCTTGTTGTAGATGTCTATCTTCGAGTCCTGAAACAAGAATATATACATAAATTCAAACACCTCACAAGAGCGCTCCTCTCTCCACCGGATAAAGACATCGATCATCCAGATAATGAGAAAAGCAATACCTATTCGAATGCTCACCATAAATCAGTCTATGTATTAATCTTCCATATAAATAAAAATGAATCACCAAAATGTATGTTCGCGCATAACTTCCAAATGACTGCACCAAATTTAATTTTTTTTGTGTTCCTTATTGTCAGGAAAAGGTTTGTATAAAATGACTGGTGAGCTCTGGCATTATGAAATTTGTATAAAAAAATTGCAATAGGTGGTGAGTAAGTTTTGTGAGAGAGATTGAGGTTTGAGGTTATCCTTGTTAGTCAAAACACTCGTGTTTGTACTGGAAATGGTTGTTACATTTTTATTCAGAATAAATTTACAGTGAGAGAGAGGCTGATTCTAAACACTTGACTGGCAATTAGTATTAAATAGAGAACTTAACTGAGTCGAGAAATGTGAGAAGTAGAATGACTTTGCAAAAGATAACACGCCTTTTTATAAAGAAACAAATAGAAAGTTGACGTGACCACAGACAAAGATACAAAATTTATTACAATATTTTACTAAGAGGTGACATAGACATGAAAAGTTATAGTAAAAGGCTCTACACATCGAGATTAAGTAAATGAGAAATAAACTCGGGAAAGGGGCTCGCGGTATGGGGGAAGTGGGCGAGGGGAGTGGGGAGAAGGAATGCGAGAGGGAAAGGGGACGCGGATGAGGAAGGGGAGGCAGAAGGGGAACAGGACGAATGGGAAAGGACAGACAGGGAGAAACAATTTCTTTGTTAAGTGAGGCAGCCTCGCATACCGGGAAGTCGCTATAATAATATAAAATGGACCGATGGATGTGCTTTTTTAAACAGAGATAATTAAAGGACTGGGAAGTGACATAGGCTACAAATTATTTATACAGTAATTTCCCCTAATACCATGCGAGCGTAGCCGCAGGTAAAAGCTAGTAACAAATAAATACATGGCTCTCACCCTGAAGAAGCTCATGGTGCTGCCTCCGTTGAGTGTGCCGTACTGGATGGCGGCCTGCCCGGCGAGGTCGGCCACGGTCTCGATGGGCGCCACCGTCCGCTCCACCGTGAGGAAGGCTGCCAGGTTGGCCGTGTACGAGGAGATGATGATCAGCGTGAAGAACCACCAGATGCCGCCAACGATCCTCGTCGAAGTCGCCTGGAATTCCAACACGCACAAAATAATCCGACGGTATTAATAATACCCTAGCGACTGTATGGTCGAAATTTAAGAATCCGACTTCGAATACAATTCTGACACCCCGCTATCATCTGTGAATGTTTATTTTTTTTAAAATATAATTACCTCACAAGAGTTCCAGCTGCTACCGTCTGGAGCAAGTGAGAGTATGGCATCCCAAATTGGGGTATGTTGTGAGGCTGAAGGTAGGGGGAGAGGGGGTTTAATCAAATTTATATCATTAAGTAGGTACCTTCAACAGTGCTGCTTCGATTAAATTTTTTTTTTTAAGAAGAAAAAATATGTTTTTTTAAATGTATGTACAGTGTTCTGTATTTTCAGTGTCATTGCACTTTAAAATAATATTTGCCAGATAAATTGTTATTGCCAGCCTAAAAATTTTGTAGTTCGAATTTATATTTTCTCCTTTTATTTGACAGACTATACTAAGAAACAGGTAAATTAAGCATACTATCGAATTAAAAATAGTAAAAAGTGGGGAATAAAAAAAATCTCTAAAGCTTCGATTACATTGAGCGAGTTTACAAGCTACTATCTACTGAGTTTAAAAGCGGGTGAATCAGCGAGTGAGATTGTCATTATGACACACAAAACTGTCCACTCGCTCAGCAGCTTAGGAAACTGAGCTGGTAGGTCGCTGTAGCCAGAATAACGACGCCTGCGTGAACTAATTCTGTCAGATGTTTGACAGTCGAAATCAGCTGTTTGTTGGCCGCCATTTTGAGCGCATAAATAATAAACCAATCACGAGTAAGCGAGAAGCAGGTAAGGTTGACGACCTTTTACCTTTTTTCGTAGATTGTCAACAATCTGCTAGTTAGCAAGTAACACAATGACACTGAGCGAGTTTACTAACAGATAGTGAATTTCCTAGATAGTAGCTTGTAAGGCTTAAGTAAGAATTTCAGGTGTAAATTACCCACTTTACGCTCGATGTTACAAATTTGAACCTGACGCTCGCCAGGTTAAAAAGTCATTAAAAGTGATAAAAAAGAATATTAGCCAAATAGTTAAATTAGGTTAGGTTAGGATAAAAGCTTTAATTTTTTTTTTTTTCATAACTTTTAATGACTTTTCAAAGGGGTGTTGAAGTTGCATGATTCCGAGTTATCATGAAACCGAATTTCGAGCCTCCTATTTGACCCTCCTTTTCGCGCACTAACAAGCAATGGGCAATGGTCTACTTTCAGAATATACACTCCACTCGGCGCCACGACCCTTAGGCCAAGATTTAAAAAAAAATATTTGGCAATAACAAAATCTTTTCACCACTATGACTGACCTTGGGGTTGAGTCCGGAGCCCTGACGCAGGAAGGTGCCGGTGATAAACCAGAAGGAGTTGGACACGGAGAACTGGTTGGTGACGAGGCGAGACTCCCGAGCGCAGGGGTGGGGATTGGACCTGAAATACAATCAAATCAAATAAGTCCATTTTTAGACCCTCTCCAATTCAATTCATTCATTCATTTTAAAAGCATTACAAATTAATATTTCAAATCGTTTTTAACCTCTCAACTGTCGCTAGCCTAAAAATCTTTGCTTATGTATAAAGAAACTGTTGCGAGAATCGCTTGCGCCAACATCTTTCTTGAAGTAACAGTTAATTTGATTAACCTAGCTTTCTCGATTAAGGCGATCCACTAGTACAGGAAAAAATCGAAATCGGAATTCACGCCCTTTTATGGGAGGAGTTTAAAAATACTTGAGAAAAAGCTTTTGGAAAGGTTGGAAAAGATATTTGAGATTTTTTTTTTACATGTTGATTTCGTAAAGGCCTGTAAAAAACATTAATTCCTTTTTTATGCATTGTTTATTGCAATAAAACGGAATTTTTAAATTGATTTCACGAAAATAAGCGACGCGGAGCATAACACGACCGCTCTCCGCTCCGTTCGGAGGAGTAATGACGGAAGACAGGGGGGCGGCTGCCAGTCGTTCTTCGGTGGACAGTATAAGGTTCACTTTGATATAACCAATTCGTCGACTGCCGTATTGTCGCCGTGATGTCAAAAATACCAACGCGAAAATGCATATTATATTTTATTTTGTGAGGTTCGGGCGTAAATATCATTTTTTTTCGCGATAATTATATAAGAAACTGAATTTGCCACATTATGCAATAAAACCATATCCGAAAAAGTGTTTATAAGTAGGAGAGTTTTCAGTTTAAAATGTTTTTTATAGACCTAATACTTTATTTTTTTCTAAGCTTATCAAAAGACTTAAAAAAAAAAAAATGACCGATATTTTTAAGGGCCAAAGTATGTTCTACACGCAGTATTTAATTGAAGCATCTATAATACTTGTAAGCGGTCAAATTTTCAAAACTAAAACATACGATTTTGTATGATTTTGCATTATTTAGTATGGCTTCATTTTAATGATTAATGAATTTTCTATGACATTCCATGATATTTTACGTTTTTAAATCTTGAGTATAAACGTCTTTATTTCTTTGAAAAATCCTTTGAATAGGCCACTTGCATCACATTTTTCTTATTTTTTTTCCGGTTAAGGCAAATATTCTAAGACATTCTGTTTTTTTTTTTTTTAATCTCATTTTTGAAACCCTGGCGATTTTTTGAAAATTTCAATCCGAAAAATCAGACGATATTTTATAAACCGGAAAGACAGGACATAATTTTATGGGTGTGAAAAAACGATAATTACATTGCCGAAAATCATTTTAAAAAAAGAACGTTTTCCATACGAATAGCAATAAATTGTACGGGGTTCTCTTCGTAACATCTGTTAAAGCTCCGCCATCTTTATCAAAAAATCAAAACCAAAGGATAAGTTCGCATAGATCAAACAATAAATCTAGTGAACATTAAACGCAAATTCAAAAATACGCCGGAAATCAAAGTGTTGCCATATAAAAAAAAAATTAATCAGTGTGGAATTTTACAAAATTAAGGGAACATAATCGGAGACGGGACCTTTTAGTGTAGTGACGTCACGAGCTCAAATAATGGATTTATTTATTTAAAAATAAAAAAACTATACATTTCTAAAAAATTTTTTAACATTGTCGTAAAAAAATCTATCCACACGATTTTTTCCAAATCGTTATGAAATCCATGCAAGAGGCCTATTGTATTTTTTTCATGTTGGGTATGTATTCATGTTTGTGTAAAAATAATAAAATCAGTTTATATTTGAATGATTATATTTTTTGACAATTATTTAAAAAAAGCGGTATTTTTAATTATTATTTTTTGAGTTAGTTTAGTTAGCTATCCTGGAAAATCCTCTAATGATATTATCATGTAATATACATGAATAATAAGATATATTATCTGGTAAACAGAAAAAAAATTGCTTTGTTTTTTATATTGATATTTGACCAGAACACATCAAAGGTAAATTTAGCGCAGTTTTTCAAAATACAGTAGAATCCAGATATGACGACCCTGAAGGGGCCGACAATACTTTGCCGTACTAATCAGACGACGCACAAAACGGCCGGATAATTTAAGCTTGTTTTTACATGAGACATGCCGAACTCCTTCACGACGATTACATTTGATTCACCGGCTCCTAAACGGTGTAATATAGCACTTTTTTATTCAATTGAAAAACACATTGGCTTCACGGAACTCATTGTGTGGAGCTATTAACCAATGGAGCAATTTCGGTCGAAAAATGGACCACTTATATTTTTCTGAGATTGATTTCGGTCCAAAAATGGACCATTTTTTCCTACCATCCGTAAAATATTTATTGTAATTATTTAAAACATTTCATTAGCCGTTTATTTTAACACGAAGCTAATGAAATGATTTATCTACTATGACCACAGATGTCGCAAATCCGAACTTCGTAGACTATTTTAGAACAATGTTAGAAATAAATTAAAAAAATATTTTTTACCCGCTGAATTTTTGAACAGCTGTTTACGGATAAAATTAAGTCCTTTTTTCATAGATATGCACCTTTCATTATCAAGTATACCACAGACAACATACAGAAAGCGAAAATATTCTATGATGACCCGAATAAATATCCCTCACGGCAGTTTCAAGTAAAAAAAATATCCAGGATTCACACGATTATAAAATTTACGATTTTTATATATATTTTTTATAAATCCTACAAATATGAGATAAACGGTTAAATACAGGTTAATTCATTGGCTATATAGCACTATAATAAGTTTTTATGTCTCGATGTTAAAATTCAAAGATATGATTTTTTTTTAAGGTTGGCGAAAAATTTCAAAAATGACCTTCTGTGATAAACACTGACTGTGATTTACGTGTGCTAATAATGTTAGCGTACAGGGAGTAGGCGAGACGCGGGGTGGCAAGGTATTGGTGCGCAGGTTTTGTTTGAAAAACACTTTGGCTTCACGGAACTCATTTATTTATTTTTTTCTTTGTTTTACATTTTTTTTCAGAGAAAAATGTGTCCTTAATGGGGTACCCCATTCTAAGGACATATTGTACAAGTTTTTTGTTTGAATATAAGTAAATACCTTAGTTAAAATATTACATACGAAAATTATAAAGTTGAATCTAAAAGAAAGTACATTACATTAATATTTGTTCGGTTGCAAAATTGTGTCTATCTTCTTCCTTCCCGTGTCCATAATCCATATTTTTATGTTTCTTTTGAAGTCGGTTATTTTTTTAATTGTTTTTATTGTAAGAGGGAGTAAATTAAATAATTTTATGGAGTAGTACTGCATATTTCTTTGTCCAAATGTCGTTTTAGTTGTAGGTTGGTGGAATGTATGTTGTAGTGAAGATCTTGTGAATCGGCTCGAGTTTGTCTGTGTAAAGTTATCCTGGTTTTTGAATGCGCACATTAAAATATCTTTTGTGTATAGTTGTTTCAGTGACATTAAGTTCAGAGCTTTAAAAACATAGTCTGTAGGGGTTCTGATGGGGACTCTAAGTATAATTTTCAAAATTGCCCTTTGTGCAATGAGGACTGGTTTTATAGTGGAATCGCATGAGCTTCCACATCCGATAAGACCATATTGTAGATGAGATTGGGCTAATGCGTAATAGATTTTAATTAACTGTTCTTGATCTAAAATGTTTCTTATTGTTTTGAAAAAATATTTTAGTTTTTTAAATTTGTTGCTCACATTTTCCACTAGTGGAGCTTTTAACCTAGTCACAACAGATGATAAACACTGACTGATTTACGCATGCTAATGGATAGGTGAATTTGAAAAGGTGGAAAGAGAAAAGTGGGAAGACCCAGAGTGAGATGGGAAGACGAGGTAAGAAGGGATGCAGCACAGCTTCTCCAGGTACCAAACTGGAAGTCAGCCGCTGAGGACAGGAGGAGTTGGAGGCGACTGTTGCAGGAGGCCAAGGCTCGATATGGGCTGTAGCGCCATCGAAGCAGAAGAAGAATAAGGATAAGTGTTAGTACGCGGGGAGTAGGCAAATTCTTCTGTACCATCAAACGTTCAACAGGTTAAAAGATAGATATGAAAATAAGCAAACATTACACGCCTATCTATCATGCGGAATCCAAAATACGTCAATCAGCAAGAAATTAACGTAAATGAGCAGATTTATACAATCAGCATCAAAGCTTGCCGTCTCAATTGTGTTTGATTGATGTTAAAAATTTCAGTATTTGAAGTGATTCTATTTAACAACAAGATAGCTCTCCCCACTGGCATGACCATTGGCAAGATAGTTCTGCAAGCCGGGAGATAGAACAGTCTATGCAACACTTACTTTCTGAACAGTAGTCTTTATATATAAAAATCTCGCGTCGCAATGTTTGTTCGAGATAAACACCGAAACTACTTTACCGATTTTGATGAAATTTGGCTTATTGTGTGTAATTTGGTCCAAATTAAAAGCGTATAACCAGAGAACACCAGAAATATGTAATTTTTAAATCAGTGTTTAGACGTATTGACTCTTTTCGACAAAAAATTATAAATTGGTTTCGAAAGATTGTTATTTTATATAGTAAACATATGTTTTAAATTTTTAGAAAAAATGATAATTTTTAGTATAATTCTTCTTCTTTCGTATGGTGGGGGTCAGAGGGGGACATCTAAGTCTGCGAGCCAGTCTAGGGCCTCAGGCGTTGCCCTGTGGATCTCATCAATCCCGCCGGGGAATGAATGGAGCGGGCATTCGTTGACCACATGTTCAGTGGTCTGAACATATGGTCAACGATTCACACATCGCCAACTCTTTAAGGCCCCATCTATGCATCATGAGAGCACAACGGCTATGGGAGCTCCTTATTCTATTGATGACGGTCCAGAGTTTGCGAGGTAATGAGAACCCAGGCTGTCTCTCAGTGGGGTCTTGAATGAAATGGGCGTTTTTGACGTTGGCCGATTGCCACTCAAGCTTCCACCTATCTTCTGTGAGAGGTGTTCGAAGGAGCCTTTCTCCTTCCGTCCAGAAGGGTTTTCGAGACTTCAAGCGGCATGCCGGGTGAAAAACGACATCATCGTGCAAAGGTATTGCAACAGCGCCTTCTTGTATTCCCTCAGTGTTGCAATCTCTCGCCTGATATTTGGCGGGGATATGTTTGCAAGTGCGGGGAGCCAAGGAAGAGGAGTCGATTTAGTATAATAAAGTTATACCATAGGTCGTTGGCGGATTTGTTAAATTTTCAAAAAAGTACATTTATTATACAACACCCGTTTCAAATCATATAATCATGCAGTAAAATAAATCAATACATTATCTGGTAAACGTATGTAACAGAATTTTAATTTTAGTTTAAATAAAATCATTAAAAATTATATAAGTACACGTGTTTCTTGACGAAAATTGGTCCGTTTGTGTATTTGTTTGCACACTTACAGACTAATATATTTCAATTTTTTTTACATTTTTATTTTACTGAGACTTTATTGAAAAATGATAAATACTTATGATCAAAAAATAATTACAAAAAGTACCTACATAATTTTAATAGTTTTATCAACACGCCTTTCAGCATTTTCGGATGTAGGTATAAATTAAAGCAAATTTGGAATGAAATAAAATCGATATTGAGTGATAATTTTAAAAAGCTGGTACGAAGAGTAATTAATCTTTCTCATTGGAACGATCGTCAGAACCTCTTTCGACGAAATGTGGATTTTCGGCCGCTGGCTGGTTATACGCGCTTAAAAGATAGGATGGTTTTTTATCTCGATTATTGACCTCAATACAGTACAAACTCACTAATCCGGCACTATTAAAAACCAGAGGGTTCCAGATTATTGGAATGTTCGGATTACTGGATTATAGAGAAACACATCAAAATAAATAAAATTAATTAAAAAAAAGCGCGTGAAAATTACCTTCCTGACTTTTGCTAAAATATCCGTGTAAATAGGAAAATGAACTGATGTTGTTATTTTTACACAAACCTGAATAGACATCCCTAGTGAAAAAACACATTTCAAAGGTGATTGCTAATACAGTGCCCTTGAGGTGATTTTTCACAAAAACGGCGCTATACAAGTCATCCAAATATTATTATTTATTATTAAATAAATATCTTTATATGCATTTGAAAAAGGAACAAAAATACTAAAAGTATGACTTTTCGGTTTTGACGGCGTTTGCAAGTCACAGATAATTCAAAATACAAACAGTGTAGTGTTGCCACATGAATGAAATCTTTGAAGCCACCAAGAGAGATATTAGGGCACGCGATTATGACCTTGTCTTTCATACAATTTCTTAATACATAAGGGTCAAAATTGCATTCCAAAATTATTTTATTTAAATACAGGCCGCGGCCACCGGGTGACTAACGGCACGGAATAGGTTAATTACACACTATTCTCACTTCAAAACAACAGGTAAATACGTACGCACGTGCACATGAGATAAGTTTTGAGGTTAGACTGCTAGACGACGACGCGGCGATGGAGCGCACAGGCGTAGAGGGGCGAGGGAGGCGCGGGCGGAGGGTGCCGGATTATTGGACGTTTCGGTCTATTGAAGCGCCGGATTAGTGAGATTGTACTGTATTTATTACTGCGAATTAAATGTTCACAAGTTTCTAACAGATGGCAGTGTGAATTAATTTATCGACACAACACTTGGTTATCTAGGTTGTATAACCATCCAGTAGATGGCAGTGGCGGTTTTCTCTAAAGTGCGTTTGTGCGGTGAACCCCCATTAAAAAGATGAGAAAATAAAACAAATTGTATTATTATTTTTAATTGATAAACTAATGTTTTAAGACAAGATTTTTATGCATAGCACAAAGGTAGATAACAATTATTATAAGCAATAATTATCAGCCTGAAACACTCATCTACATTGAAAAAATCTTACCAGAAAAGATACTGGCCGACAAAATGTAATAAGTAATTGTCGAATGAAACACTAGTATACATTGAATTATTTGGCGGGTTTTAGGTAAGCCGCCATAGCTCAGTGGTTCAGAGCTCCTGACCGGCAATCAGAGGGTCACGGGTTCGAGTCCCGTTAGCGGCCAGTATCTTTTCTCGGAAGATTTTTTCAATGTAGATGAGTGTTTCAGGCTGACAAATTGTAGGTATATTATTATTACAATATATAAAATATAATAATATTATAAACACTATTATATATAATATATTATAAACACTATTATATATAATATAATAATATTAAAAACACCACTATAGATAGCGCACTATTAAACCCGGGCCACAGAAAAATATGTTATGATTCCCATTCTGTGCGAGTCTAATACCGCACCAAACGCTTCATACGTAAAAATCCTACTAGTCCAAATAGCTCTGACGGTGACTAGGCCTTTCTATATGCAAAATTAACTCATCGCGGTGCGACTATCCCGAACATGATGTCCGAACATTGTCCGAACACGATGTCCGATGAGACGAGTGTCCCGATTCGCGATACCGAGATCCTGCGGGAGCGCAGACTGTCCGTTGTTCTTTAAACCGTAGATTTTGACTTCTGTTTTCGTATTATTATTTTTTTAATAAGATTATATTATATCCCTCAGTTACATTTACAATGATTAGTACCTATAGAGATTAGAGAAGGAAATACTGATAATATCTAAACCTGATTTGAATACCCGCGTAATTGAAGTGTATTCAAATGCAACAGTCGGCGCACAGCGCCCTTGAGGTGATTTTTCACGAAAACGGCGCTATATAAATTAGCCAAATATTATTATTATTTATGGTTTTTTGTACAAATGAAATTTTTTTTTTTTTATTTCTTGCCACTTTAATTTATGTTTTTTGTTTTTCTTATGTTTTAAAATATCAATTACACATTCTACGCAATCATTCTTGTTGAAGAACAATAATAATTAGCAACGTACATTGAGTGCTGTGAAAAACTAACTAATTCCTCCAAAATTTTTCTCGTTATCTAATAATTGTGTTGAGTGTCAAGTGATTCGAAAACAATAGTAACTAGGTACCCCTCCCACTAACTTTATTTAAGTTGTGTGAGTGCCGCTATATTCAAAGATTTGACGAAGGACAGCAGTAAGTAAATTTTGATTAGATATAATATTAGGTCCTTACATATGAAATTGGTGTTTTGTATGGAAGAACTTTGTATGGGAGTTTTGTATGGGAGCTTTTTCACCTTCCCAATTTGCTTCAAGTGGATTAAAACAGTTTTATCACTAATACCGCAGCCTGCAGCTAACTCGGACATGGTTTGCGATGGATCCGCTTCCACAATAGCCTTCAATTCTTCATTATCAACTTTGGTCTCCGGCCGTCCACGGGGCTTGTTCTGCAGGTCGAAATTTCCGGAACGAAAACGTTGAAACCAAAAAGCACTGTGTTTTCTTTTGCGGCACCGTCGCCATACACATCATTAATCCTTCGAGCCGTTTCTGCAGCACTGGTGCCACGGTGGAACTCAACTCGTACTCGTAAATAACGCGATATTTCAAGTTTTCCATTTTGTAAACTAAGTGACGCAAAAGAAAAAAAAAACAATTAAGGAAAAAACAAATGAATTATAATTTTCGAAATACAAATACGAGGGGGTACCCAAAAAAAAGGGTAATTTCGTCATAACTTCTTTAATTCTCAATATTTTTACACCAAATTTTGGTCGCCTTTAGGGTGTTCTTTATTAACCACAACCCATTTCTTCAAACGCTTCTTTCTTTGTTCAAACAGTTTTTAAATTCACTTATCGGGATGTCCTTTAGGCCTTCCGGCGATTTTTGTTTTACCTCTTCTACAGTGAATAAACGCTTTCCTTTCATGACCGTTTTCAGTGTGGGGAACAAAGGGAAGTCACAGGGGGCTAGATTACCTCGGAAAAAAATCAGGATCCTCTTCGAGCTGATTTTAAAGCTCTTAACATGCCTGAAGTCGATCCCCTTTGCTCGTCTAAGAGAAGGCGGGGGACAAATTTGGCTGCAACCCTTCTCATGTGCGATTCTTCGGTTAAAATCTTCTGATTTGAACTCCATGACATTCCAGACATCTCACAGAGTTAATCAATGGTTCGGCGACGGCCTCCACGAACGAGGGCATTGATTTTGTTGACGTTTTTGTCAGTTTTTTACGTTGAGGGGCGTCCTGAACGGGGTTGGTCTTCAACTAACATTTCTCCGTTTTTAAAACGTGAAAACCTCTCGTAGACCCTGGTTTTACCTATGGCAACATTCCCATAAGTCAGCATTACAATAGTTTGCCGATTTCCCCAACAGGAAACAAAATTTCACAGCCGCGCGTTGCTCTCGATAATCTGCCATCTCCGCCGAAAACGAAAAAGTTGTTTTACTAAAAAAAATCTCACGGGCGAACCGATGCACTCACAGTGACACAACTTCGCATACTGACTCAGGAGGAGTGACCCTAACGGATACCTGGTCGAACAATGGGTCCCCCGCACTCTTCCTCTCCACCACAGCACAACTAACGTTACTTTTGGGTCCCCCCTCGTACATGAGTAAATAGCTGTATAAATTTGAATTTGGAATTCCTAACCAAAGATATTTGAGATCAAAGTTGCCAGTACGGCAAAACGCCAATTTCATCAACTGTTAAAAAGACCACGAACCGCCACTGATAGATGGCATTGTGTTTGATTTCATGCTTCTAAGTCCATAGTAACGTGTGGCCGGATAAGCTAGTATAAATATAAAAAGATAATAATTTAAGTGAATTAATGGTGGTGCTTACCATTCGTAAGGAGAGAAGCGCGCCATTACAAAGAGCGTAAAGGAGACCAGGATGTAGGCGGCCAGCACGTACAGCCAGATCTCTATGGCCAGCGGGTTCAGGAAGCTGAAGAGGCGGGTGGGCTGCGACGTAGGCGCCTGAACGCAACACACAATCAATCAATTAAATTGCAATCATTAAATCAATCAAACTTATTAAAGTAGATCAATCATTTAAGGGGTCGTCCATTAATCACGTGATGTTTTTTAGCAAATTTTTAACCCCCTCCCCCCCCTGGTAATATGTGGTGAGGTTTTAGAGAACCCCCCCCCCCCAAATCACGTGTATTTTTTTTAGTACAAAGTATAGGACGTTTACCTTAAGAAATCGAGCGTTCAATGAAAAATAAATACACGTGATATCTCATTCCCCCCCCCCCCTCGTGATGATTCGTGATTTTCATCCGACCCCTCCCCCCCTTTCAAGCCTCACGTGATTAATGGACGACCTCTTAGAGGGAATAACCAGACAAAACCGGAAATATATCATTTTTTAAACAATTTTAGACAAATGCTAAATTCTTCAGTAGCAATTCTTTTATACAATTTTTTTTTATTGATTTCGAAAGATTGTTTTTTTTTTTTACAGTAGCTCCGCACAGGAGGCCCTGAGGAAAACAATTCCCCTCAGGGTATGATAACTTTGGGGATGCTATGTGGAGGGTTTTTTTGGGAAAGGAAGGGGAGGAAGTTGTGGGAAGGAAAAAGGTATGAAGGGTGGGTAGGAATCTGGGGGTCAGCGTGTCCAGGAGCGACGGACACATGAATCAATCCCCCCCACTGCGGGCAAGGCGACATTCCGAGAGTCCTGCTGGAGAGGTCTACAGGTCTTCCTTAACCAGTCTCTCCGGATCCGGCCCGCCACGCAGTTGGTGGGCAGACGCATCCACCGCCGCGGACAAACCTCATCCCTTGAACCCGGGCACCCCTGCTAAGTCACCAAACGTAGCGAACCACTTGGGGTGACCTATGGCAGAGGTTTTGGTTATCCAATAAATGGTTCCCGGGGCGGCGGTACCCATAGCCGCCTCCCAAAATGATTAAACAACGTGTATTATTATTTATAGTATTTTATTATAATAACGTGAGATCGTTGTTCGTTGACAGATTTTTTTAATGTCTGGCCAAAATATTGTTTTATACAAATTTAAAATGAAATAATCATACAGTAAAGTAAATCAATAAATTATCTGAGAAAGTTACTTTTCAGTATTTTAATTATAGTTCAAATAAAAAAAATAAATAAAAAAAAACTGCGCACGTCTTTTGTTACAAAAATATGAGATGAGTTTGTTTATTTATTTACGTTCTTACCAACTTATACATTTTAGATTTCTTTTACATACTTATTTTGCTTAGACATTATTTAAAACTTACGATTAAAAAATAATTACAAAAAGTACATATATAATTTAAATATTTTTTCATGAATTTGAGCATTTTTATTGCTAACTTGAATGTAGGTATACATAAAGGAAATTTTGAATGAAATAAAGTCGATATTGAGTTATTAGTTAAAATGCTAGTACGGAGAATAATCAATCTTTCTCATCGGAACGGCCCTGGACGGTTGCGCGGATATGATCAATAGATGGTTTTTTAAAAATTTATTATAAACGTTTTTGTCATGTAAAAATCTTAATATATAAAATAAAGTCGGGTTAGTTACACCAAGCATAACTCCAAAACGGTTTGACCGATTTTTATAATCTTTCATTTGTTGGATTTGTCTCCGCCCCAAATATCAGAATAGCTATTAAAACATCGGAAGAATACACAAAAAAAATAATTATGAATAAAATTATTTTCCTCATACAGTTTGTATGAAACGAATTCTCATCTTTTGAAAGAGCCGCAGGAATATTGTGATAAGTATAATATTGAATAGTGAGTGAATTCCAAAAATTCAAAAGTGTCGAATAAGAATTCGCTGATTGTTTTGCTTTTGTTCTTAAACATTATAATGCTGTCCCTCTTTCTTACACACTAAATTTCAACAGTCAAAAATGGGACAAACGGTGAACGTATGTTTGCACCCCTCCAAAGGAAAAATACAATAATTATAATAAATTTCCCTCACACGTATAAAGAAAATAAAACGCAATTCCCGTAAGTAAGTGGAAAAGTAAGAAAATCACAAAAATTATAAATCCGTACACAACGCCATCTCTGATACTGACAAAAACAAAACAGGGATAGTTGTGCATTGATAATTGCTTCATTACGTCATTTTTAACTGAATAAAAAACCGAATTTAATTCAGCTAATAAGTTAAAACAACAGTTATCGATTCTGAGGCGGTAGGAAGTTTCCGGGTCTGCTAGTAATTAATAAAAATTTCCAATACTTTCATAATTCTTTTTCAAATTGCGGTCTGAAACTTTGGTTTCATAAAACTTTTTTTTTATTTTTTTTCCATTTTTAACATCCTTTAAATCATATTTTTAACCCCCCGCTCGTCAAATCTTTTTTTTAACGCGAGGCATCGTGCGGGGTCGCTGAGGACCCCAAAAATAAAAATGATTAAATTGTTGTTATAGCTTACATTTTATGTGTTATTTTAACTGATTATAGTCAGGTGATAATGACTGCATTGAAGTAAAAAGAAATATTAAAAATTATATGTTTATTTTCAATGTAAAAGCTTAAAAAAAAAATTTAACCAATTTCTCTCAAACTTATAACTATTTGATACTGATACAGACTTATTATTATTACAAAAAAAAATCAACAAAATACAAAGAAAAAACATATACACTTGATTTTTCATTGTATTTTGTTGATTTTTTTGAGCCTCATGCTGAAACACAAGTTTGTATCTCACATCGCAAATTTGCAGACTGAATGTTGGCGGCGCTAGCGTCAAGTATAGTCCCTTTTAGAAAGCTACCTAAAGTATGGAATCAGTGGGAACATTTAAAATGTACATAATTAGCATTCCTCTAAAACCTGGGCTTTTAAAGACCCCACGCGACGGGTCGAGGGATAACCATGATAGCAAGGGAGACACCGCGATTTCTGTGAGACTTAGAAGAGTCGTTCCTAAAAGCAAACAAATTAGCCTAAAGGCTAAGTTTAAGTGATGTATGAACGTGGATGAGGCCTTACCTTGAACAGAATGCCAATGCCCAGGTTCATGAAGGGCTTGGTGAAGTCGATGACCGTCTCGCGGGCGTAATTAATGGTCATTGACGCCACGGCCAAATCTGCTTTCTGAAAATCAACAATTTACATTTAAAATAAGTTCATTTTCTAAATAAATTATAAGTAAGTAGCGCGATCTGTGAAAAATTACCGGATAGTCCAATTCTTGACAAACCAGTTCCAACATTTTAGTCGGGATTGTAAACTGATTATATTTTAACCCCTCAGCAACGTAAGCAGATATACACATTAATATGACAATAGCAGGTCAAGTACAATAAGCGTGTTTTCACGTCAACGCGTATGTTTCCACAGAAATCATTATAACTCTGTTATTGTTCTAGTGACATCCCTAAAACAAAAAGTAGAAGCTCCATAATAAATCAAGCTATCCATCACTATTTAAGTTGTTCATAGAAATACATTAAAAGACCTATTCTGTCAGATAAATGGTAGATCGCAAAATCGCCTACCAGCCGTTAGACATTGTTATTTTTTTAATAAATATTCTTGTATGAAATGATAAAAAAGTGAGGTGACTAAATTGTTTATTATACATTTATACAATAGAATAAGTATTTTTTTTTACATAATCTGTGATTTTAGTACTGTTTTCATACAAAAACATTATGTGAGTCATTTTAACATTTTTATAATGTTTGTATTCTAAATTTTAATATTTACAAATGTTAATACACGTTCATTTGTAATATAACAATTTGAAAGCTTGTTTCGTAACCTTTCAAAAACAGTTTTTAATATTCGGCTACGTTCAGAAATGTTTCATTTATATAGCTTTAATTGTGAAGCGGAAATAACACAAAGTTTTTGTAAATCTGAGATTTCGTTTAAGACGTAAAAAGTGCATATTCGCAATAGATCAGAGTGGTTAAACTGTGTCTGCTCTCAACACCGGAATTCTTAGTGAGACAGGCATAGCACATCACTAATGTAATGGAAAGAAGAATGAATCAATAAATAAATAATTGAATTGAATTGATAGCATATTACGGATGCGTAGCGTTTCCTGAATATGTTGTAGGAGGGAGGAAACACAGAGGTCAGAAAATCGTTTCACAGGCAAATTGTTGAACTTAAGAACGAGTCGTACACATGGTTGGCATGTTTCTTCATTCGCGGTGCCGAAGAGATCAATGACGCTAGTTCATCGGTGCATTTTCCATTATAATACCGGTAGAACAAGGACAGCTTAGATACCTGACGCCTGTGCTCTAAACATTACAATCAAAATCTAGCCTCCTTCAACGGAAGCAATTTTCCGAACAGGCCCTCCATCGATATGCTTGGTGTAACTCTAAGTGACCAGCTCAGATATGGGGGCTCCATCGAAGCCAGAGTTAAGTTAGCCTCTCAAAAATTGGGCGTGCTGTTCAGCGCCCGCAAATACTTTAATAGTACACTGCTAACCCTGTACAAATCACAAGTGCGCCCCACGGTTGAATTTGGTAGCCACCTCTGGTCTGGAGCTCCAAAATACCTAAAAAAAACCCTTGACTCTGTGCAGAAACGGGCGGTCTGTTTGATAGATTCTCCCATATTAACAGACGGATTGCAATCTTTACAGCACAGACGTCGGGTGGGAATGCTATCCTTGTTCTACCAGTATTTCAATGGAAGATGATCCGAGGAACTAACGTCATTGATCCCCTCGGCACCGGTACATAGTCGGGAAACACGCCAAATGTGTGCTCAACATATGTACACGGTTGACATTAGTCACACGAAAATGGTCTCTGTGTTTCCTCCTTCCTACAACTAGGTTCTCTTCAAGACCAATGTTCACTCCTACTCTCCTTAAAAAGACCCTCCACACAGCACCTCAGATGACATAGGCCCTGAGGGAAAATCATTAGGGCCTTTTGTGTGGAGTTAATATAAAAAAAAAAATCATGAAGATTGGAGAATTTATTTGAGGTGGCTGCACTAATTATGAATAATAACTGATTAGTCAAGTGTACAACCTGGTCCATCAGTTCCCGGACTATTCCGTTCCACTGGCTGGTGTTTGGTTGCAGGTCTCCGTACATGTTGTCCGGCACAAGGCGCAGAGTGTAGGAGAAGCCCACCTTGGCCGCTATCCTCACCAGCAAGTCGATGCAGAAACCCTCGTAGCGGTCGTTCCCCTGCAGGTTCCATCCCTCCTTCACCATCACGTACGGCTCCTCCTACAAACACCCATTAAATTATAATATTAACATATGTAACTTAATTTTAGTAGAGCATTAAACTACCCTGAAGAAGCTTCGCTTGTAGCGAAACCTGCAAGGCATAAAGTATAAAAAATAAAAGTGGTGTTTACAAAGTTATTGTTTTATTTTAAACTAGCTTTTGCCCCCGGCTTCGCTCGCATATTCCCCCCCCCCCCCCCCCTCCCCCGCACAATTGTCAACAATCAATCAATATAGCTGTTGGCTTAGGTCAAAATGTAGATTAGTACCTATTTACTAAATATTCATAATAGAATACTCATATTTGAATTTTTGCTACCAAAGAAATCTCCATAGTAACCTAACAAAATGACAGCCCACGTCAAACATTTACTTAGCAACACGCTTTGCCAATAAACGTAAAATAAATAATTTCATAATGCCAGAGCTTACCAATATACATAGCCTATATTACTCGCAAATAATGCAGCTTTCGATTAAAGAAAGAATTTTTAAATTCCATTCGGTATTTATTGTGTGAAAGAGTAACACACATCCATCCATACAAACATTCGCATTTATAATATTAGTAAGATAATAATATTAACTTTGAGAGAAATTTGCATCCGTAACTAAAGAATTTCACCCAGATATGGGTACCAGGACATAAGGGTATTAAGGGTGTGCTACCTGTTAAAAAAGTGAAGGCTACCGACATCTGTGGTCAATTAATTCAGCTTACTATGTTTCACCCAAATGGTGTGAGTCCTTGCTTATGGATGATTATCAGGATATTGATCGATATTGTAGATTTTCGTTTTATCTTCTAGTCTCCCACTCCACAATGACTGGTTGTTTTGTAGGATAGATTTTACTCTTTAAAAAGGCTCGCATCATGTGTTTTATGTTCTTTCTTGACAATAAACTCAAAACAGCTCATAAGTCGGGGCTAGTGTAACAGTTGTTATTCTTACCGGTTTTGTTTCTTATAAATTGTCCATGTTCAATAAGTTGAAATAAAAGTGAAAAGTTTGTAAATAGAACGAGATTTTATTTAAAAGGATCACTCCAGATTTTAACATTTGATCCTTCCACCGGATTACAATCAGGAGATTGTATATATAAATAAAAAACAAGGAACCAGCAGCCAAAAAATACAAAATTGATTGAACCTGGAAATCATTAAGGAAAGTGGACCACATAGCAATTCTGAGAAAAGTATTCAGTGTCTTCCTATCACATCTATCTTATGTTTATTCAGACCTCATGTATTTAATCGAGATTTATCTTAAATAGAGTCATTATTATAAATAAAATCACTACCCACTTGAGAATAATAATATAATATTACTTGAATAGTGTTCTTAAATAGTATTGTCAAGATTGTCATTGGTATTCTTTCAAACGGGTGCTTTGCTCAAAGAAAATAATTGTCAAGCGATATTAACAAAATATAATCAAAAATGGAAAATATAAAATCATTAATAAGCAAACGTGGCGTGATTAAGGGAAAATTGACTAGGTTCGCAGATTCATTAAATGCATTGTCGGTAAATGAAATTAAATTAAGATATGATCGGGTGAAATCATTGCTAGATGAATTCGAAGCAGTTCAACTGAAAATTGAAATGTTACCGGATTCAGACGAAATTGAAAATTATAGTCAACGAGAAGCTTTCGAAAACCAATATTTCTCAGTTTTGGCAACGGCCAAAGGCGCGATCGAATCCGTTGATCAAAGTAAGGTGGAAATAAAACTACCCACCCTTCAATTACGGGAATTTCATGGAGATCAGAGAAATTGGGTTAATTTCGTCGAAACCTTCAAGACTTTAGTGCATAATAACAGTACTTTAAGCAATGTGCAAAAATTCTTTTACTTGCAATCCACCTTAAAGGGAAACGCATTAAAAATAATAGCTAATCTAGAAGTTTCGGAATTAAATTACCTTTCCGCTTGGGAATTGTTAAATGAACGATATGCAAATTTAAGAACTACCGCGCATAAACACATCCAATCTCTATTTCAATTAAAAGACATGAAACAAGAAGAGCCTGTAGCATTGAGGTATTTAATTGATGAAACAAACGTTAGTTTAAAGGCATTACAAAATATCGGGATCAAGGTAGATCAATGGGATCCGTTGATTATTTATATAATATCAAATAAATTAGACGCATCTACCCGAAAAAATTGGGAGCAATATACATTGCAAGACGAATTACCTACGTTAAAGGAATTCTTAAAATGTTTATCTGCTAGAGCACAAGTATTGGAACTTATGAACGCTTCTGAGAAAAAGATTTCTAGCTTACATAAAACACAAATAAGCAACAATAATTACAAAAAAGATTCATCAGTATTTTTAGCGGTAAAGGCTAACAACTGCATTTATTGTAACGAGAAAGGTCACCAAATTTATTACTGCAAAAAATTTATAAAATTGAAATTACATGAGAGGATTGATGCTACGAAATCAATCCAAGCATGTTTTAAATGTTTAAAGGTGGGTCACCATGCACAGAGTTGCAAGGCAAACCTTTCTTGCAGGCGTTGTGGCAAGGATAACCACAACACCTTGCTACACATTGAGGTACCTCTGCGGGAGGCCTCCAATATGGATGCTGATAACGAGGTTTCAGTATCAAATTTTTCTGCATCGGATAAAGCAGAAAAAATAATATTATTGTCAACTGCCAACATAGGAGTTGTGGGTAGTAACAATAAGATTTTTAAAGCCCGTGTTCTGATTGATTCAGGGGCCCAGTCAAATTTTATGAGAGCTGAATTTGCTAATAAATTAAATTTACCATGTGAATTGATAAACAAACCCGTCTCTGGGATCCATAATAATATCACACACATAAAAAAGAGAATTTCAGTGGAGATGACTTCGCTTAATACTGATTATAAACGCGAAATATCATGTCTGATTTTACAGGAGATTACAACAAACTTACCACAAGTGACAATGGAGAAAAAAGTCTTCAAGCTACCACGAGGATTGGAGCTAGCTGACCCGAACTTCAATATAGCTGCACCTATTGACATCCTGTTGGGCGCGGAAAGTTTTTGGGAAATCCTAACCAACGATAGATTGAAACTCGAGTCGGGACCAACACTTCAACGTACGCAACTGGGATGGATCATATCAGGACCGATCAACATGTACCCCAAGCAAAGGCCTGTATCAGATTTTTGTAGTTTATCTATAAATAAAATAAGTCATCAAATAGAAAAATTTTGGAAATTGGAGGAGATTAATCCCACTAAGATTCTAAATCATGAAGAAAAGGCTTGTGAAGCCAGTTTCGCTAGTACTCATACCAGACAAGACGACGGTAGATACGTAGTAAGTTTACCGCGTCGAGCATGCATTGATCAGCTGGGAAGTTCATTGCTCACTGCTGAAAAAAGATTTAAAAATTTAGAGAGAAAATTTGTGTCGAATCCCGAATTGAAGACACAATATATACAATTCATGCGTGAATATGAGGAATTGGGTCATATGGAGGTGTGTGACCAGTCAAAGGGGGATCGTGAATCCTATTTTTTACCTCATCACGCTGTAATAAAAGAATCAAGCACTACTACTAAAGTGAGGGTCGTTTTTGACGGCTCCGCCAAAACTTCAAATGGAATTTCTCTCAATGACGCCTTGATGACAGGACCTGTTATACAAAAGGACTTATACACCCAACTATTGCATTTCAGGAAACATCAAGTGGTCCTGACGGCCGACATCGAGAAGATGTACCGCCAGATTAACGTGTGTGAAGCGGACCGTGACCTGCAGAAGATAGTATGGCGCGAGTCGCCGCAGGAGGTGCTCAAGCATTACCGTCTGAAGACAGTCACATATGGTCTGGGGCCTTCCTCCTTCTTAGCCACTAGAACTCTACGGCAAATTGGTATGGATAACAATGTAAATTTTCCTAGAGCTAGTCAGGTCATAGAAAATGACTTCTATATGGATGACTTGTTAACCGGAGGAGATGACATGGAATCCTGTAGAGAGTTAAAAGAGCAATTAATCAGCATCTTTTTGTCTGCGGGGATGACCTTGAGGAAATGGAGGTCTAATGTCTTGGAGTTGTCAGCCGAGTCGGGCCAAGCTAAGATTGCCGAATCAGGCAATTCTGAAAAAATTATTACTGACAATCCAAAGACTGAGAAAATATTAGGATTAAGATGGAATAATGAATCTGATTATTTTTCTTATGTAATAATGAAACCATCAAGTCGAACCGAGAGTAAAAGACAGATATTATCTTGCATTGCATCAACTTTTGATCCATTAGGTCTGCTAGGACCGATTATAGTTGTAGCCAAATTGATAATGCAGAAGTTATGGCAGTCTAAAGCAGCGTGGGATGATCCATTGCCTAATGAAATATTAGCACCCTGGAGGTCCTACCTTCAAGAATTAATTCAAGTAAATGTGTTGAAAATAACAAGAAAAATTATTTGCAGGCAATCTAAATATCTACAACTACACGGTTTTTGCGACTCATCTGAGAAGGCTTACGGAGCCTGCGTTTACATGGTGTCAGTGGACCATATCGGTAAGTGGCATTCACACCTAATAACGTCTAAATCAAGAGTAGCACCATTGAAGTGTATTTCACTGCCAAAGTTGGAGCTTTGTAGTGCTGTGCTACTGGCGAAATTAATAAAAAATGTAAAACAAGCGCTAAATATAGTGGAGATCGACACATATTATTGGTGTGACTCCATGATAACGTTGTGCTGGCTGAAAGGTCAACCTACGAGATGGACTACTTTCGTTGCAAACCGAGTAGCTGAAATACAAGAACTTAGTGATCCAGATCGATGGAGACACGTATCTTCAGCCGACAATGCAGCGGATATACTTTCAAGAGGAACCACTACAGATAAATTGATAAATTCTGCAATATGGTGGAATGGACCAAGTTGGTTGACCGAAGGAGTCAACGCTTGGCCTATATCAAATATTTCGTGTTCAAACCCTCCGGAACTCAAAAGCAAAAATATTCTATTATCCACGGATGTTCAAGAATGGGAGATATTTAAAAAATTCTCATCATTTATTAAATTGAAAAGAGTTACTGCATATGTATTGCGATTTGTCAATAACTGCAGAAGTGTTAAAGGTAGAATTTCAGGCAATTTAAGTGTAGCTGAATTGGAATCAAGCTTGAAATGTCTACTGAGATCAGCTCAAATACACGCCTTTCAAAAGGAATTGAAGGAATTAAAAAACCATGGCATCGTCAACAGAAAAAGTAATTTAAAATCTCTTCATCCCTTCTTACATGATGGTCTAATATATGTGGGCGGTAGGCTGAATTTAGCTACACAGTTATCGTACCAACAAAAACACCCAATTATCTTGCCAGCTAAACATAAGCTAACTGAATTGATAATACGTCACTACCATTATGTAAACTTACACGCAGGACCTCAAGCTCTGTTAGCTGAAATACGACTAAAATTTTGGCCTATCTTTGGGAAAAATACTATTAAAAAGATATTACATAAATGTATTGTGTGTTTTAGATGTCGTCCCCGAACCGGTCATCAAATCATGGGAAATTTACCACCCGAAAGAATCACGCCGAGTCGTCCTTTCGCAATCACTGGAATCGATTATGCCGGACCAATTCCAATTAAAAGTGGGACGCTGAGAAAAGCTTCCCTCGTGAAATCGTATTTATGTATCTTTATTTGCTTTTCAACCAAGGCTGTTCACTTGGAATTAGTTTCGGATTTATCTAGCAATGCTTTTTTGAACAGTTTAAAAAGGTTTATCTCCCGTATTGGACAACCTGAAAAGATCTTTTCTGACAATGCTAGTAACTTTAGAGGGTCTTGCAGCAAGCTCAAAGAGCTGTACACCAGTTTGAGGGAAAACAACGACAAGATTCAAAATTATTTAGTGAACAGAGGTATTGAGTGGAAGTTCATAACCCCTCGAGCCCCTAATCAGGGAGGTTTGTGGGAAGCAGCAGTTAAGTCAGCAAAGTTCCATTTGTATAGAATCACTAATAATTCTTCATTAACCTTTGAACTCTTGTATACCTTAATTTGTCAGATTGAGGCCTGTCTGAACTCCCGTCCATTAACTTCCTTGTCCGATGACATCCATGATTACCAACCACTCACCCCAAACCATTTCCTTATAGGCACTGAATCCTCTATCATTCCGGAGAGAGACGTCCGGGCGATACCAGACAACAGACTAACTCAATATCAGAGGATCAGTTCGCTAATTCAATCTTTTTGGTCTAGATGGAAGCAAGATTACCTGATGGAACTGCAAAAGAGGACTAAATGGCAGACCAGCACTCAACGGGCACTGCAAAAGGACGATCTGGTGATCTTAAAGGAAGACCATTTACCTCCACCTTTATGGAAAATGGCCCGAATTCTGCAGACACACCCTGGAGCGGATGGAGTAGTATGAGTTGTTACACTAAAAACACCTCAAGGAATCTTTGTGAGGCCCATCACAAAGATATGTCTGATGCCCCTGGAGTCAGATACTAAACCTGTAATTGACATCCCGGACCTTACCAAGGATTGATTATGTACCTTACACTATGGTACTTATCTTCTCGACTACACCTTGGATGGATCAAGCAGAAGACTTGAGAAGAAAGAAGAAAAAAGAACAATAATTGTGTTGTGTTCAGTGTAAACAATATTATTTTGTGTTATTGGACAATTTAAATATGTAAAATTTAGTATGTACACTTTTGTAATTTAGTCATTTGAATATTTTAGTTATTTAATAGGATTAATAATTTTTAGTTATTTTTAGTTAATTAATAGAGTAATTCAACAGCATTTATACAGTTAAATTATAAGTTCAGTGTAGGATAAAAAAAATGGTTTTTAGTTAATTTATGCTATTTTGAATTATTTTATTAGTATTTTTGTGGTATAGGTACTTAGATTTAGGATTTTTGGTTTATTTTGTTTGTTTTATAGTTTATTTTTAAATAGATTATGATTCCAAAATTTTAATAAAATTTGTGAATCCCGCCCCGGGCAATATGTTAAAAAAGTGAAGGCTACCGACATCTGTGGTCAATTAATTCAGCTTACTATGTTTCACCCAAATGGTGTGAGTCCTTGCTTATGGATGATTATCAGGATATTGATCGATATTGTAGATTTTCGTTTTATCTTCTAGTCTCCCACTCCACAATGACTGGTTGTTTTGTAGGATAGATTTTACTCTTTAAAAAGGCTCGCATCATGTGTTTTATGTTCTTTCTTGACAATAAACTCAAAACAGCTCATAAGTCGGGGCTAGTGTAACAGTTGTTATTCTTACCGGTTTTGTTTCTTATAAATTGTCCATGTTCAATAAGTTAAAATAAAAGTGAAAAGTTTGTAAATAGAACGAGATTTTATTTAAAAGGATCACTCCAGATTTTAACACTACCCTACTCAACATTGTCGCATATTTTACTGCTGGTACTAACCAACGCTCAATCAATAATCGCACCAGCTCTGAAGTACACGTGTCATTCTTATTACTCCCATTGTGTTTCCTCCAACACACATAACTAATATAACGTTTTGACCGGTCAGTGGTTGAGTGGGCATAGCGCTTGGGTCCCACCCGAGCGTCGTATGTTCGATTCCTCGGCTGGCTAAGTCCTCCATCACAACACAAGCAACATTTTCGGCTTTCTGTGGTGGTAGTAGGAGATTTTCAAACATTGTTGGGTTATTCGTAACCCGGGAACGTTTGTCTTTCTTTTAAAAAAAAAAAAAAAAAAAAAAAAAAAAAAAAAAAAAAAAAAAAAAAAAAAAAAAAAAAACGTGTAAACGTACACCTCTAAAGGGGAAACGAGCGGGCTGACAAACTAGCAAGGAAAGGGGTGAAACCACCACTTGCGAGATCCGAGCCGGCCGTAGGAGTAGCAGCTTGCCACGCTAAATTACATATTGAGAGGAGGGTCAAATCCCAGAACTGAAAGGATATGGACAGTGCACTCGCTGAGGGAACTGGTAGGACTACTAACGGGACACTGCCATCTCAGGAGACGTATGCAGCTATTGGGAGTGGAAAGCACCGATAGATGTATAAAATGTGAAGAGGATGAAGAGACTCCAATTCACTTATGGTGGCTGCTGTCGTGCCCTGGTGGGAACTAGGCTCGGATAAACTGTAGTGGGGAGACACACTGTACACTGTACAACCACACACTGTAGAGCCACATATACAAATCACAACTCTGCTCAACTTTATTGTATTGTATTGAATTTGAATTGCCATCTCTCGCTCTCTACGTGTAACAGAAAGAGATAGTCGTATATCTACGTCACTAGGTCCCTTGACCAATAGAAATTTGCCAAGAATTCTACGTACGTGTTGTCATTTACTTAGACCGCGAGTTTATTTTGCAAATTTCGATTGAAAAATCATTGAAAATTGAATTGCAGAGGTGAACAAAATGATTAAAATGTGTCAACAATTCGTCAGGGAATGAGGTAATTATATAAAACATCAATATTCAGCTTAATTCATCCGTAAATCAATTTGAGGTTATGTCTGTTCTGTCGGTTCTGCGACCCAGTGTTTTGTGTTATTATCAATTGTCTTTACTGAAAATAAATATATTTAAAGATTAGCGAATTCTCGGCATGCCTTGCTATGCCACTAATAAAGAAATTGTTTCTTCCTGTGTGTCTTTTCCCATTCATCCCGTTCCCCTTCCGTCTTCCTTTTCCCTCCCATGTCCCCTTCCTCTCACACGTTCCCCCTTTACCTTCCCCTTCTTCCCTCTCCACTCTCCCGCAACCACCCTGCCGCGATCCCCTCCCCTCTCCCGCGTTTAATATATTCAGTCCCGGTAGATTCAGATTTTCAAACAGCTCACGTGCCACCTATTGCATTTTTATTTATAAATTAATATTTTTTACATATGATATTTTGTATATTAAAAGAACAATTAATCAAATTTGGTACCTAACGTAGGTACCTATTTAAAATAATATAATTTTCAATTAGATTTAAAGTATTCAATTTTGATTAGTAGCATAAGTTAGTACTTAGATTAATTAATTTAAAAAGTTTATTCGAATATTGAATTTTGATTGAACAATCGATGTTTGAAAAATGTCATTTTCAAATTGTGACATTTTTGTAAGAGTTTTTGTAATGATTAAAAAAAGATGTATTGTCATGTGGTTGTAATAATCCAACCTTCGCGAGGGTGGATAAAAGGTATTTTGAAAGTTTGAAACATTTTCTATGCTTAATATAGCAACTAGCAACCATAGCGGACATACATACATGCAAACATTTTTAGATTTTTATATATATAGACATACCCTGAGTGTTTCATTTGTCTAATGTGAGCAGAAACACGTTTTCTGATTCGATTTTTATTTTTTAAATAATTTCATTTCAAATCAGCATTTTGGTTTTTTTCAATAATTTATTGGGCCAATGGAATGAAGTAGGATGAGTGCGAATATATTGTCTATATTAGACAAATAAACTTCCTCTATTTTTAGTCTATTTCCTCCATTTGGGTTCATCTTACGGGTTCATCCGTGGTTAAGTTGATGAAAAAATGTTTATATGGAGAAGTCTGAAGATATCAATCTAGGAATTAGTTTATTTATGCCGAGACCATAAATAAATTGTGTCTAAAAGGGTGCACACACAGATACTTTTGTGTAGCAATG
Source organism: Limnephilus lunatus (assembly GCA_917563855.2). Classification (NCBI taxonomy): domain Eukaryota; kingdom Metazoa; phylum Arthropoda; class Insecta; order Trichoptera; family Limnephilidae; genus Limnephilus; species Limnephilus lunatus. The sequence goes on along the minus strand of OU830595.1, from coordinate 21,492,309 downwards.
ATTACCTGTCTGGTGACGACCACCAGCGTGAAGTTGGGCCCGGTCTGGTGCGTGAAGGCGCCCGGGTCGCTGAGCGTCAGTCCCGACCCAGGGGCCCAGGACCCCACGGGCTCCAGACTGGCCCCGTGCAGGCGCAGTAGGCTGAGCCGCACGCCAGTCCTCCGCCCCTCTGTGAACTCGATGGGGCCCGTCAGGCCGTGCGCAGACACCTGCAGACGTAATCGTACATCACAAAACAGAACGGGGACAAAATAGAACATTGAAGAAAATAAAATCTATATAAATTAAAATGAATAGCTGAAATGTATGTGAGCTCTGGCATCATGAAAAACGCATTTTGGTGAACTGCTTTTTGCTTTACTTTTACTTTAGCGAGCGTTAAAACAGACGGCCCTGAATTGGTTATATTTTAAACTGTGCCTGCTCTCAACACAGGATTTCCTAGTGAGACAGGCATAGCACATCACTAATGTAATTTTGAAATCAAATGTAGACAGTAACCTTCCTGTTGTTTTGAAGGTTACAAGTGCAAAATTTCATCAACCTCAGAATAAAATTGTAGATTTGCATACAAATCACATCCACTTGCCAGCTCGCTCGTCCACCACATATATTTCAACTAATTTACACAAAACCTTGACAAATAAATGAAATACAAATAATATACCTAAACCTTCCTCATGAATCACTCTATCTATTGGTGAAAACTGCATTAAAATACGTTCAGTAGTTTTTGAGTTTATCACGAACAGACAGACAGACGTGGTGGAGGAATTTAATTTATAATATGTAGAGATACACAAGGTATTGAAAGAATACAAAATAATTTTGTACATTTTAAAAATTTAAAAATGGGTATTCCAGCAAGTTTGTTGAACTACAACACTCTTTTAAATGATATGAAAATGCTTAAATTGTCAGACAGAAGGATTTTCACCTGCTTTCAAGGGAGCGCAAATGTTTTAAGTTTTATTTTGCAAACTTTTGTTAAATTTGCTCGTTACTTCGGTGAGTGGAGTCGAATGCCAGTGGAGAGCATTTGTGTAGGGGGCCAGATGTAAATGCGATAACGGCAAGTAGGGAGACTCACAGAGCTGATGTAGTTGTAGAGGGTTAGGCCATCGTCCCAGGGATTGGCCGTGTCGCACGACAGGTTGGCGGGGCGCAGCGGGGCCTGCAGCGCGGCCAGACCTAGCGCCAGCACGTGCACCGCGTCGTACACCAGCGCGGGACCCGTCTGCAATATTAGCGCAATTGTTGACTTTCAAACAAAAAAGTAATGAGTCATCTAGGATTATTTCATTTAGGGAGGCGGGCGTGAGTACCCCTGCCGTACACTTCGAGAGGTTCGCTACGTTTGGTGACTTAGCACAGGTGCCCGGGTTTATGGGGTGAGGTTTGTCTAGGTCTTGGGGGCGATTGGGAGAGACCTAACCAAGACCTCTCAAGCCAGACTCTCTATACCCATTGTATGGGATGGATTCATAAGTCCGTCACTCCTGGACACATTGACACCTGGATTCCTACCCACCCCACTTACATTTTTCCTACCTAGAGCTTTCTCTCCTTCCTTTCCCTAAACACACCCTCATACAAAAACATCATCATTGCTGGTGATCTAAACATAAACATACTTCCTAATGGCCACCCTCAAAATATTGATTACCAAATGATGCTTCTAGAACATGGCATTATAAGCACCATTAACACTCCTACTAGAGTAACCAAAGACTCGGAATCGTGCATAGATCACTTGATGGTTAAAACAAAAAGTCAAATATGTAGTGCAGTATACGAATCTACAATTACAGATCACTACACAACTATGATAGGCCTGACTTCACCAACGAGAAACACAATTTTCCAAAATAGCACCACAAAAAAAATAATTGATTACGTTAATATAAATCATTGTTTAGAAAATCAAACATGGGAGCATCTTACAAAATTTAACTCGGCGGAAGAGGCCTGGAATTTCTTCTTAACATATCTACAAACTCTCATTACCCAAAACACCAAAACTATACACATATCTATCCCACACCGCAAAGTTAGACTTAAAAAATGGATTACCCAAAGCATCATAAATTGCATTAAAAAAAGGGACAAACTACACAAACAAGTCAAACTGAGCCCATATGATACTTCACTTTATTTCTTCTACAAAAGGTACAGAAACATCTGTTCTCTAATAATACGTAAAGCCAAAGAATTGTACTATCGTAACAAACTGATAACATCAAACTATGACCCTAAAAGCGTATGGTCAATTTTGAGGGAAAGTTCATATTCACAGAAGAAAAAAGATGATACCATAAAAAATCTACTCATTGATGATAAAGAATTCCACTTTCACGACAATCCTACACGTATCCTCAATTATATCAACAAACACTACACAAATATTGGAGTTAGCCTAGCTGAAAATATCCAAATTACACAGCCTCTACAAGATATTCAGGAACCCCAAAACAATATATCTATCATCAACAATGAAAATTGTAACACACACTTCAAATTACGAAAAATTACCCTAGACGATACCAATAAAATTATTCAATCACTAAAGAATAACAATACTACGGGACCTGACGGTATAGATTCTAAAACTATCATAACTTTAAGTCAACAACTACTTGAACCGCTCACATATTTAATTAATCGTAGTTTAAAAGAAGGAATTTTCCCGAGCTTACTAAAAAAAGGCCTTATTATTCCGATTTTCAAATCAGGACAAAAAAATAATGTTAACAACTACAGGCCCATTACGTTACTAAATACCTTTTCAAAAATTCTGGAAAAAACTATTAAAAAACAGATTCAACACTATCTAGAAACAAAACAAATACTGTCGTTGAACCAACACGGTTTCAGGAAAAACATGAGCACAGAACATGCAATAGCTACTGTTACAGACTTCATAACACATAATCTTGACGCTAAGAAAAAAGTTATTTCAATTTATTTAGACCTATGTAAAGCCTTCGACACAATCTCACACGAAAAACTTTTCAAGAAGTTAAAAAACATTGGTATTAATGGAGTAGAATTCGACTTAATTAAAAGCTTCATGTCTGACCGAACTCAACAAGTTAAAATTGACAACAAGATAAGTGAACCACTTCTAATTACATACGGAGTCCCACAGGGGAGTGTACTTGGCCCTTTATTATTCCTCATCTACATAAACGAGTTGTGTAACATTGATATTGAAGGTAAAATCGTGACCTTCGCTGACGATACAGTTCTTCTCTGTCAAGCTGCCACATGGAAAGAGGTATTTAAAATAGCAGATAAAAGTTTGTCAATTGTTAAAAAATGGCTAAACAGTAATACTCTTACCATTAATACAATCAAAACAAAATACATCACACATAGTATTACACAAAGAGGTCAACCTCCATCAAACATAGACCTGTTTCTGCATGACTGTGAACAAACTGTATCCAATTGTCAATGCGAGCATATTGAAAGGGTCAAACAAACAAAGTACCTAGGGGTTATTATTGATACACACTTACGCTGGACTGACCACATAAACTTCATCACAAATAAACTAAAACGAGTCATGCACCTAATAAAATCCATTAAAAACATTTTCCCACTAACAATACTCAGATCCATATATTTCGCACTTTGTCAATCCATTGCCACATATGGAATACTGGCTTGGGGAAGTGCTACAAATATAGCAATTGACCCAATTCAAAAGATACAAAAAGCGATAATTAAACTAATCCTGCAAGTACCATTCTACACAGATTCAAGCGAAATTTACAAAACATTAGAAGTCATGTCAATAAAACAACTTTATGCTAAATCTGCTCTGCTACACCTTCTACAAAACAAACTCCATATTCCAATGCAACCGAAAACCATAAATAAAACAAGGTCCTTAACAAATGTAACCCTGAACATACCGATAACACACACCACACACGGACAAAGACATTTTCAGTATTACGCAACCAAACTTTTTAATTATATGCCCATTACTCTAAAACAACTACTAACTACACATACATACACAAATATTCACAAAAAACATATCACAGCCTGGATCAAAAATCAAGATATTCACTTTATACAAAATTTCCTAATCCCTAACCAAACATAACAAAACTATAAAAAAAGTAAAATAAATAAACATATCTTGCAAGAATTTTACAACTCTTCATATATACATATATATTTATATATAATTAATATATATATATATATTTTTTTCCTTCTAAATAATCCATTACCATTAAAATGTAAAAAAAAAAAAAAAACTTTCTACTACAACACATAAATACCTGTACTTGTCACACTGAATCATAAACACGTAAACACCTCAGCACAGGTTCTCCTAGTGAGGTGTTCACGAAACATACAACATTATAAACCAACAGTTTCACCTTCTCAAACCTACCTTACACCCAACATAATAAAATGTTATATTAATTAATATGTAAAAATGTGTTCCAAAATATATTATGTTAAAATATTAAATATATAAGGTAAATCTGTAATATATAGAAATAAATAAATAAATAAATAAACAGCATCCCTAATGATGACATGGGGCCTTAAGGAATCAACATCCGGTGAGTCATTCTAGACATTGTTGGGAGAAACAACGGAAAATACATATATGTATACAGATACACGTGGTTTATATGCATGAATTTTTTAAAAACATGGTAGACACAGTAAGTCCTGTAGGACACAGCAGATAAACACAGTAAGTCCTATAGGACACAGAAGGTAGACACGGTAAGACCTGTAGGACACAGGAGATAGACACAGTGTAGCAGTTCTGTTCCTACCTGCATTAATAAAAAAGGATTATTATTTGTTTGCTGCGCTGTTATCCCAGAATTTATAGTGCGGGCCACACCGTGAACAGGAAGAGGTTGTTGGCTGGTTATTTCACGCTTGTCAGTTAGAGTTAGGCCGAGCAACACGGAAGATGTGACCACGATACAGAAAGCCAGACAGTGTTGTCAAATCTTTGATATACGTAATATGTATTTCAATTTTATTATTAGTTTCATCAAAATGGTTTTCCTAATAATGTTCATATCTCGTCCTTTCTCATTGGGATGTAAATTTGCAATGAGATGGTATCCACACCTTCGATATTTAATTAATTACCATAACCGCATAGATTATTCTAGAATCCATTTTATATTTTGACAGTATTTATCAGTAAATTAACATAAATTCTATCTAAACGTTTATAAACATATGTTACAACAGTAGGTCGTATAGGACACAGCAGGTAGACAGAGTAAGTCCTACAGGACTCAGCAGGTAATAGGGCTTACTTCGATGGTGCCCTTTTCAGAAAGAATATTGGTGCCGATGGGGTGGAACCTCTCCATCTGCTGCAGGGTGTCCCGCACCTTGTCACTGGACAAGTCCACCAGTCTCCAACCCGACATGTTCACCCGATTGAAGTAGAAGTCTTCCAGGTCGAATAGTTCCATGTCCTGAAAAACATAAAAAAAAAAACATAACACACGCTGTTAAGATGCATAAAAAGCCCAACAGAGTTTAGGTCCAAACTAAAAACCTACCTTTTCGGGCTCTCATACCCTTAACTTAATTTAAATATACCTACCTGAGAGTATCATACTTGTATTGCCGATGATATGTCTTAATCACACTTTTCTTACTGAATTAAAATTACTCGAATCCTTACACATCAATCTGTCTCTCGGAAGATCAAATCCTTGTACTACTGCACCGCCCACCATTAAATGTTGCTTTTACTTTCCAAAATACACTCATTAAAGAATATATTACATAGAAATATTAAAATATTTTCAGGATTAAACAACATGTGTTCACAATTATGTCCTCTGCGTGCGAACTCTATATAAATTTCTTTAAATACACAATAAACAGTGTTAATTTCAAGCGACCTCCCAGGTAAGTATGGTCCTGTATTAATTCATTTTTAGGCAGCATCGCGTTCATTGGTCAAAATATTGTACATATATTTTCGTATCGGTGATCAATGAACCAGTGTATGCAATTTTTAGCCATAAGTTGTTTTTAATTGTTTGTCTAGCTTGTAGTCTTTCTAGATTTTAGGCATGTATGGTAAGTTTATGCAGCGCCCTTGAGGTGATTTTTTCACAAAAACGGCGCTATATAAATCGTCCAAATATTATTATTATTATTATTTGGTCAACTGCATAATATTAATAATGCAACTTGACATACATACACGTGACAAAATACACTATTCTACTGCAGCATTCATAAGCGGAACTACATTGCCCACTCTCCGATACAACGATTTCATACTATGGGAAATCAGTACTTAGGTGGTGTTGACATATTTAACATCAGCTTGGCGAATTTTGTGGATCTTGTAAAATACTAATTCCAAAACTATTCCTAAACATATTATGTATGTATTTTTGTATCTGTATCTCTAATCCCATCAAATCGCTGTGTTTTTTTGTATTTTTATGACTTGTGTGCATTTTTTATTTAATTTTAATTTTATTATTTCTTTATCTATTTATGTCATGAATTAATTGTACTACCAAATAAAAAAATTTCAGTATTTGATAAATGTTTTGGAAAACCAAAACTCATTGGTACTTTGGTAACTTTGGGGTCATTTTTCAATTGGTAAGCAGTGACTCAGTGCTATCTGTTTCAATGCTTGCTAGAGTAAAATATTAAATTAAAGTTAAATTTCGTGAAAATGCGTTTTATATCAAATTAACTGTCTGTTTTACGAAGGAGTAGGGTTCGCAGGAGGGGAGAAGAGGTACGCGGGAGTGGAAAGGTGGGAAACATGGAAGAGGAATGCAGAAGGGGTCACGGGACAGGTGGAAGTCAAAGAGGGTAAGGGGAAGGCACGGAAGATGGAGTAGGAATGCGGGAGGGGAAGAGGTCACGGGAGAAGGGGAGGCGGAAGGGGGAAGGGGAGGCAGAAGGGGGAAGGGGAGGCAGAAAGGCAAAGAGAACGAATGTGAAAGGAAACTTAGGGAGAAACTATTTCTTTTTAAGTGGTATTACGACGCACGCCGGGAGTTCGCCAGTATAAAATAAAAAATTAAATAAAATTTTTAAAAATTAAAATAAAAAAGGTTAAAAAAAAACATTGCGATGGGCGCAAATGCAAATTACAAGCAACCGATTTGCGTGAGATTATGGCACTTGGCTGATCAACACACAAGTCTTCGCACGGAACGATATTAAAGTGACCGACGCATCATAGGAAGTGATAACTGCACGAGTTTCTTAAATAGACACAAATTACACACTGAGAGATAAATAGATTGGAGATCATTGCACAGAGGCTTCTTTAGCATGGTTAAAGAACAGAGATATCAGTTGGTACTGGTTACTTTAACAGATTGATTGCTCCTTGGAAGTTATTGTTCCACAATGTCACAGGTAGGTAACATTTGCACATATTGAAAAACTAGCAGACCCGGCCACACGTTGCTGTGGCTAACGAAACACAACGCTATTACCCAACCTTTATAAAATCCACACCACCCGCTTGTCAGCTGCCCGCTACCCGCTGCCTGAATTGAATATTTGAATTTCCCGGTTTTTCTCCACTATAATAAGCACGTATTATACATATAAACCTTCCTCTTGAATGACCCTACCTATTGGTGAAAATCGCATGATAATCTGTTGCGTAGTTTAAAAGATCTAAGCGCACATACATTTTGAGCGAAAACTATGCCGTTTTAAATCGCACACAAATATATTTTATTTGAATTTCTCGGCTTTTCTCTACTATAATATGCATGTATTATACATATAAACCATCCTCTTGAATCACTCTATCTATTGGTGAAAACCGCATGAAAATCCGTTGCGTAGTTTAAAAGATCTAAGGGCACATACATTTTGAGCGACTTCATTTTATACTATAGTATGGGTATGGAAATTATGTAAGAATGAAGGAAGGCAGATGTACACAGTTGTTACAAAAATACTTATTTATTAAATAATTAATTTAAGACTTACAAAAGAAGCGAAGAGGTAGTGGTAACGGTGATTATTCATTTGTAACTGGAGGATCTGAAAAAAAAAACAAAATGATTAGAGCGAGATTTCAAAAAAAAATCTCAGTGCATCTGAAATGGAATGTCAATAAATATCCATCCATCGATCCTCTATGCATCGTTTTATCTGAAACAATTAAAAACTTTTTCCACTTATTTCTGGCCTTCACCGGCTCCTTACTGCTTAATACAAAATTCACAAAGTTTCATAAATTTTTCATAGACGTGCACATTTTTTTTCACACAAAATACTTCTAAATATGATTAACCACTCCGATCTATCTTGAATATCCACTTTTTACGTCTTTAACAAAATGACAGATTGACGAAAACTTTGTGTTATTTCAGCTTCACAATTAAAACTCTATAAATGAAACATTTCTGAACGTAGCCGAATACTAAAAACTGTTTTTGAAAGGTTACGAAATAAGTTTTCAAATTGTTATATTACAAATAAATATTAACATTTGTAAATATTAAAATTTAGAATGCAAACATAAAAAAAAAAATGTTAAAATGACTCACGTGGTCTTTTTGTGTGAAAACGGTACTAAATCACGGATTATGTAAAAAAACAATACTTATTCTATCGTATAAATGTACAATAACAATTTAGTCTTCTCACTTTTTTATCATTTCATACAAGAATATTTAATAAAAAAATAACAATGTCTAATGGCGGGAGGCAATTTGTCGGTCTATCATGTATCTGACAGAATAGGTCTTTTTTTTTTTGCATTTCTATGAACAACTTGAATAGTGATGGGTAGCTTGATTTATTATGGAGCTTCTAATTTTTGTTTTAGGGATGTCAAAGAACAATAACGGAGTTATAACGATTTCTGTGGAAACATACGCGTTGACGTGAAAACACGCTTATTGTACTTGACTGCTATTGTCATATTAACGTGTATATCTGCTTACGTTGCTGAGTGATTAAGTATGAGTTTTATTTTCTCTAAATCACACACGGGCAACCGCCGGCCCGCCGAGCTATTTTGTCCAACCCTGATTCATCTCGGCGAAGTAATAGAGAAAGAAGTTAATAGTTCCAGGAAGTTCATATTAAATTTTATAATCAGCATATAATATTAATATTTTGTCGTTCATTTGATATAAAAACGTTCGTTCGGTCATATAAATAAATAAATAAAAATATACGAGAAGTAGCAATGTGTTTTATTTAATTTAATATCAATTTAGTATGTTTAATAATTTGGTCCGGCCCTTGATTAGAAGACAGAATGATAATTTGGCACCAGACCTAAGAAAGGTTGCCCATGGCTGCTCTTAATTAAACATTCTTTGTATTTTGTACATGCAATTTTTTTTTCTTTTATATATTCAATAATATTAAAGTTCAATTTATAAAAACAGTTTATTTATTAACAAGTTCTGCTATGTAATTATTATTATTATGCGTGACAGCTGTTTCGCCTTCTGAAGGTGTTCAAACTAGTTTGAAATAACTAGAAATAAGTTTGAGAACCTGTGGTTTAGAGCGTACTTCACTGCATGACAGTAAGAAATATCTGATAGTAATATCTATCGGACCTATGTGAGCTGTTCCCAAAAACGAACAAATTAGCCTGAGGGGTTGAAAAAGCATGATAAAAGTACCCACCGCCCGGAATAACTGTTGAATATGTTTCGTATCGGTGTCAATTATGATGTTGGTGATCTTCTTGGCGCGCAGTTCTGACAGCACGGTGCGATATGTACTGGGGCCCTCGCAGCGACGCACGTACAAGTCGGCCGCCGTGCTGAGGCCGCGGAATCTGAAGACATCTGCAAACGCAAGATAAGGTTACTGGATATTAACACGTTGCAGAACAGTGACACGGGGTAGGTGTTGCTAAACATGTCTATTATGTCACAATTTGGAAGGAAGGTAAGGGTACCACCGCCCCGGGTACCATCTATTAGATAACCAACACCCCTGCCATAGGTCAGCCCAAATCGTTTGCTACATTTGGTGACTTAGCAGGCGTGCCCGGTTTCATGGGATGAGGTTTGTCCGGGTCTTGGCGGTGGATGCGTCTGCCCACCAGCTGCATGGCAGGCCGGATCGAGAGAGAATGGTTGAGGGAGTCCCTTTGACTTCTCCAGCCGTACTCTCTCGGTATATCGCCTTGCGCCGCAGTGGGATGGATGAATTCATACGTCCGTCACTCCTGGACACAGTGACCCCCAGATTCCTACCCACCTCTCTTATTTCCTTCCCAGAACTGCCTCTCCTTCCTTTCTTTAAAAAACCCTACACAAAAAAAAAAAAAAAAAAAAACTGTAAATAACATTTAAAAAAACGTTTTTTCTTCTTAAAGAAAAAAAAAATTGAAGACACATTGTTGTTAAGGTACCTACTTAATGACGTAAATTTACAAAGTGATTTACTTTCATTTAGTTCAACATAAATTTGAATTTAACAGTATGTAGAAAAGAAGAATCACTAATGGTGAGTTTAGTCACACTAATTTTAGATCTGAATGAGTTAAATATCGTCTCAAGAAAGCAATACTGCTGTAACCACCACTACCTACGAAAATACTTTTGAGGTGTGTACATCAGTTAAAAAACATATTGTTGACAAAACGGCTAATTTTTCCAACGTCGTACAACGTCTTATTTATCGTCGTAGAGTAACGGGATCCTTTCTTGTGACAAATTATTAAGATCTAAAATTAGAGACATGATCTAAAGCCTGCCAACGCTAGGTACTTAACCCGTTTAATCACAGGAGACCATATTTGTATCAAAGCACATAGGTCTCATATAAAACGCTGTAACTCCCTTACTATCATAGTGAGAAATATGTTCTAAATGGTGTTAGAAAGGGAAAACACCACGCTTTATATTCCAATCTAAAAAATAGCCACCAAAAAAGTAAAATGTACACTTTTACGTATACAAAGTTTTGAATTGCAAATTGAAAAAAAAAATTGAAACTTCGGAATTTTTAAAAAATTATTTTTACATAGAGCGACAAAAAAGTAAGGTTACAATATGCGTTTGTTGTACATTTGTCTAATAAAATATGTATTAGTTTTTATTTTTTTTTATTATCAGTAACTTTAGTTAGAAAAAATGTAAGGTAAGCCATTTTGAAAACTTTTTCAATGTTTGTATGCAAAATTTTTATAATTAAAAAAAAAATGTTTATTTCGAATATATAATTTGAAATCATATTTCATCACCTTTCTAAAAAAGTTTTTAGTTTTTAAATATGCTCAGAAATATTCGAAATATTTGCATTTTATTGGAAAGCGAAAATATTTTGACCATCTGAAAAAATTGACAGATTTTTGAAGGGTTAAGCAAGTATTAAATTAAATTTAAAATATTGAGAAATTTCTAAACTGTGCTTTATATTTTACTTCAAAATTGTTATTCTTCATTATGTTAACACAAAATTACATTGGTATAATATACCTATATGCAATTCTAATTTTGAGATCAGTGGGGATCTATAATACAATGAAAACATATTTTTTTTCACTTTTTAATTTTTTTCAAAAATATAGGTTACATAGCTTTACATTTCCACCATATGTTATATTTTTAGTATTGCCATTTAAACAACAGTGGCACCCACCTCGTTTTCTCTCATGTTTTCTACTCTTATTTGACAAACTGTACGTACTGTTACAGTCAGGATGCGATATTACAACAAAATAACAATACAGGATAGCTGATTACTCACTGCTGCCGGTATCCTCGTAGAGCACCGCCGCCCGCGTCCAGTTCAGGTAGGTCATGAAGTCGGAGAAGGCCTGCCCCATGAGGGGCTGCGCGGGGTGCAGGTTGACGGAGAACTCGCGGGGCTCCAGGTGCTCGGGGCCCGCCTCCAGGTGGGGCAGGTCCAGCGCCTCGCACAGCGCCTGCACCGCCGAGCTGAGGCCCGGCTGCGGGGGCCCAAACAGCGCTAGCACCCCCCCCTCTACCTGGGAACACGCTGCAAACACACAACAACAACAACACATTACATATAACACATAACATTGGTGATTATGCAGATGATACGGTACTTCTAACAAGTAACATTGAGAATCTACAACTTCTGCTGAATCAATTAGTGAAGTGAAGACTTGTGAGAATTTTGGTTAGAACTGAATACAACTAAAACCAAATACATGCTCATAGCAAAAATAACGCACTTGACTTGAATGAAAATCCTTATATTCAAACAAAACTAGAGAAGGTACAAAGTATTGTATATTTGGGCTGCAATTCAAATAAAAGATAGGATTATTTGGTTGAAATCAAATTCCGCATTGAGCAAGCTTGTGCAACCTTTATCTCCATGAAAAAGATGTTCTGCAGTCATGATTGCAACCTTGGATTATAAATGCAAATGTTCAGATGCTACTGATAAGGCAACTTGAGGTATTCGAGATGTGGATCTACAGATGAATACTCAAAATAGGCTGAATGGACAGAACTGTATTGGCATATGGATGTGATGCTGATACTGACGGCAAAGATGGCTGAAATGATGGATACTTTTGAAAGAAAAGTGTTGAGAAGAATATGTGGACCTGTGAAAGAGGGGAACAGGGCGCATCCGGCACAACAAAGAACTGAATGATATATATAAAGCCCCTAGCATCTCAGCACATATGAGACTCCTCAGGTTGAGATGGGCTAGGCATGTACAGATAATGCCGGATACAAGCGTCCAAAAAAGAATAATGACTGGACATGGTGGAAGGAGAAAAGTGGGAAGAACCAGAATGAGGTGGGAAGACGAGGTAAGAGGGGATGCAGCACAGCTTATCCAGGTAACAAACTGGAAATCAGCCGCTGAGTACAAGAGGAGTAGTTGAATGTTGCAGGATAATTGTAAAAAGCATGTTTGATGAAACAGCAGCGTTACCCTTCTTGGTAGTGCGAAAAGAGTCTCCGGCCGGCACGTACTGGATGTCGTACACCAGCGTGGAGTGCGGTAACAGAGTGCGGTCCTTGTTGATGCGGTACACCGCATATTTCAAAGCCAGCTCAGCACTGCAACCCTTCATGTCTTCCGAGAATATGGCGCCTGAAACAAACCATCACATCGACACTTTTGACATATTGGCGTACAGAGCTCAGGGCCAAAAAGGCCCCTTTCTATTTCATCATGGGTTTACATTATTTTCTTATTTCGAATAATAAGAAAATAATATCCGTAAACTTTTACTTGTCAAAATGCACTTTTACCTGTCAAATTTACCTGCAGGCAAAATTCCTTGGTTCTTCCTGTGCATTTTAAATGTTCCTATTTATATGTTATTTTTTTACCTTTTTGCAAAAACAAAAATTGTTCTAAAATCTAGATAATATAAACTTTCTGATGTGTTTATTAAAAATTAACATTTTTGTTTCAATTTTTTGTTGGAAATGTAAATTGGCTAAAAAACGCATACCTGCAAATATTCGAATTAAAGTAATTAAAATAGAATAAACTTTAAATTTTAAATACAGATTCCCATCTTAACAACATTTGTAATAAAACTGTCACCTCACTTTTTATCACATTCATACATTTTTATTTTAAAATTAAATGTGTGTTACGTCACAAATTGGAGCGAAATAAAACTGTCACTTATGGTTAGTTTTGTAAAATATCTGAACAACATAGCTCGTATATAGCTAAGGCAATGAGAAGCATTATTTTTTTAGCTTTCTAACATAAAAGAAATCACAAATAGTCGCATGGCAGGAAGAGAGATATCTAATTTTTAATAATGCACGATCGCTCTGGGACAATCTGGGTCTCCTAATATTATTTTAGACCATTTTTTATAAACCGGAAGGACGGGACATAATTTTATGGGTGGGAAAAAACGATAATTACATAGCTGAACAAATATTCTACACGAATGACACAGGAGAACAACGAGGCATACAAATATAAATATTTTTTTCCTTGATCCATCTTATTGATCATTAATCATTATAATGTTCAACGTCTATATATGACTAAATCCAATGTACTTGTACATTATAATAATAATATTTATATTGAGAGATCAGTAGGATTTATTGGTCCTGTTAGGAGTTCTACCGAGCTGAACCCTCTGATATGAAAATATCTGGAGTCACTGAATTATTTTCCCATTTGGTCTCTGGTAGATTGACGTATTGTTCTTGTATTGTTTTGTATTTAATATACTTATATAGTGCACTTACATAGCGTGGATTGACTAGACAATCATTTGTGGAAAAGTGTGTGGAAGGGTTTAGTTTTTCCTGTGGGGAAGATTTAACCCGGACATAAAATCTGAAGCACCGAAAATTTTTACGGTGCTCCAGATTTTATGTCCGGGTTGAATCTTTCCCAAATGAAAGACTAAACCCTTCCACACACTTTTCCACAAATGAATATCTAGTAAATTCACGCAATGTAAGTGCACTATATAAGATAATAAATACAAAACAATACAAGAACAATACGTCAATCCACCAGAAACATAATGGGAAAATATTTCACCGACTCCAGATATTTTCATATCAGAGGGTTCGGCTCTGATGAAATCCTAACTGGTCCGATAAATCCTACTGATCCCTCAATATAAATATTTAAAAAATCTTTCGTAATCCTACATGTATTTAAAATAACCGACTTTTGCATTTTTATGAATAAATTTTTTGACAAATCTAATACGCCTAAATTTTGAATGAGAGAGCTAGGTATAATGCCAGTAGCTGAAATAATAAATAGTAATATTTTTATAGTCTGAGAATGCCAAATTCATATTTTTATAGTCTGAGAATGCCAAATTCAAATTATGATTTTGTCAAAATCAGCACCATTACCATTACACTTCTAAAACAGGTACAGAAGGCATAAAATGTATGGGGTTCTCTTCGTAACATCTGTCAAAACGTGAAACTAAATGATAAGTTCGCAGAGAACAAACAATAAATCTAGTGAATGTTAAATGTCAAATTCAAAAATTCGCCTGAAATCAAAGTGTTACGATAAAAAAAAAAATCAGTGTGGAATTTTACAAAATTAATAGAACATTATCGGAGACGGGACATTTTCATGTAGTGACGTCACGAGCCCAAATAATGGATTTATGTAATAAAAATAAAAAAAAATTGTACATTTCTAAAAAATTTTACGAACATTTTCGTAATCTGAGTAAAAAAATCTATCCACACGATTCTGATTGGATGTGTCTACCACTAGATGGCCACTACCGTTTATACTTTATCTATTCCAACGATATTGATATTAAATTCTTGCACTCATTCTACAATAACTTACCAATTTTGATGATAGGTGGCAGCGCAGTGATGGCGATGGTATGAGCCAGCACCACCCAGCAGCTGAGTCCCGTCGCGCGCATCCTCGCCCCCCGCCGCAAACCCCGCAGACCTTACCTATCCCGCGGCCTCCCCCGCCACGCACCATCAATCCCGCGCATCTAACCCGCAGAGAGCCGTGACTGCCGTGAAAACAAACAATAATTAAACATTTTTTTATTTTATTTTTAAACCAGCTGGTGTACCCAATGCTGTTCAAAGAAATAAATTGATTTTCCCTGCATGTCCTTTCCCGTGCGTCCCCGTTCCCGTCTCTTCCCTCTCGGTGAACCCCCCCTTTCCACTCGCTTTAAAATATATGAAATACACACATTTTCATTTATCATTTCAACGCCAAAACTTATCATTATATACAGCCTATGTTACTCGCTGATAATGTGGCTTTCTATTGGTAAAAGAATTTTTAAAATCGGTATAGTGGTTTAGGCGTGAAAGGGTAACAAACAAACACACACACTTTCGCATTTATAATATTAGTATGAATAAATAAGTAAAACCTCTAGTTGCGACGGCCGGCGTAGTGCAGCGGTAAGGAGCTTGACTAGCACACCGAAGGTCGCGGGATCGAATCCCGGCGTGGAAAATAAATTTTATTTGATTAATTTGTGTTATTTCACAATTTATAATTTAAAAATAATATTACATAGTATATTTGCGGCACGCTCCAGAGTGGAAGATACTCTCAGTATCGCCCTGGTGTAAGACCACCATTCAGAATTGAAACGTTGCTTGAAATGGCATTAGCCGTGTTTGGTGACCAGATCTGAATAGCCAGGTACTTCCCCACCTTCGTCTTCCCTATCTCCTTCCCCTCCACACTACCCTCAGCCTCACTACATACCCCAATCGGGGATGCCATAGTCTCACTGGCTTCAGACGGGAGCAGTTGGGACTCTTGTGCGGTATTCATATAAAAAAAAGGTGTAATATTTTAATTAAATGAAGACAATATTGGTGAAACTCAATAAAAAATCTAAAAACAAAGATAGTCACATCTACGGTTAAATAAAAGACACGGACGGAGTTGAGGATTTTTTCAGGTATTTTGGAGCTCCAGACCAGAGGTGGGTGCCAAATTCAACCGTGAGGAGCACTTGCGATTTATACAGGGTTAGCAGTTTATACTATTAAAGGATCTGAGGGTCCTGTACAGCACGCCCAGTTTTTGAGAGGCTAACTTGACTCTGGCTTCGATGGAGCCCCCGTGCCTGAGGTGGTCACTTATAGTTACTCCAAGCACATTAATGGACGGCCTGTTTGGAAGATTGCTTCTGATGAAGGTTGAGTTAAATAGGTTGAAAAACGCTCTTTTGTGATATATAACAGTAGCAATTTCTTTTACTCTTGCTTTTACTATAGCAATCGTTGAAACAGATGGTCCTGAAAATTTTATTTATACACGGTGTCCGGAAACTCGTAGTACAAGCAGAAAACTGGTGAACCTACATCACATAGAGAACCTAAATAAACATAAAGATTTTCAATTTAAGCATTTTTAAATTTAAAATTTTAAAAAAATCGGCTTCTTTAGGGTTAAAATTTTTCCGATACACAGAAATTTCATGATGACAGATCGAAGATGCTACTCTAAAATTATTTATAAGCTGCTAAATATCTTTTCGTGTCCACAGTTTATTTATTTTCATCTTACTAAGTTATTCTTCCACCTATTCTAGACATTACAATATGGTTAATTAGCGTATTTACTTTGTTAGTAGCCTGTCATCTTGAATAAGCGGCGGGCAATAATTTACTCTACTTGAAAGTAATACGAACGATTTTCGGCGATATTACTCGCTACTTGTACTGGACTGGACCAATTCGAATAAGCCTTGTGAGAGAAATTATTAGTATAAGTGTGTGCCAACTTACATTATGTAGTAATGTTCCTTTTCTAATCCAAAAACACTAGGTACATCACAAAAACAAAAAAAAAATGTCATTGGTACATCACAAAAAACATAATAACATGCGTTCGTATATTCCATTGTCATACAGAATAATTAATCACGTTAAAATACGAAAATAACACAAAATAATTCACAAACATACTTTGTTTTAAAGTTTAATTAACGAAAGGGTTGTTGATAGAAAATATGTCAACCAAACGCGTCACTCACGTGAGCCGTGAACTTCAAACTGCCTAAACAACAACAATGCCCGAAACCGAAAACAAGGAATCCTGTACAGGTTCGAACACCGCCGCCATCATCTAGCCTCTTCTCTCATGTGTATTGAAATGAGCAAATAGAGATAGCTAATTTTGTTTTGGAATGCGATACCTACAAGCTGCGAACGATTCTACTTCTTAAAAACTATGGCACGTCCCTTATTTCACATGTTTATTGAAAGGAGCTAATAGACAAAGCTCATTTTGTTATACTACAAGCTGCGAAAATACTACGATGAGCTATTTAACCGTCGAATGACCGATTATTTTATTTTTACAGTGAATTAAATTATGGGCGATTTCAAAATAATGCTTAAAATCCGGATTTCTTTATTTGTTTTTCTTTTCAATAGTTTTTATTAGTTAGGTACTATGATCGTCGGTAATAATTTACAAGAATTTGACCAAAAAAAGAATCAACTTCTGATTCGATTTACTCGAAAACAAAAGCTCAAATCAAAAAAAAATATACAACAAAATCGACTCCAAATGTGATGTGGATTCCCCAGTTTCCGGACAACTTGTACACTAGCTGGTTCACAGAATGCGTTGCTATGCCAATTAATAAAGAAATTGTTTCTCCCTGCGTGTCCTTCCTCATTCGTCCCGTTCCCCTACCGCCTCCCCTTCCTCTACCGCGTCTCCACCTTCCCTCTCCCCACTCCTCCCCCCCCTTCCCCCGTTACGCGAACCCCCCTCCCGAGTTTCCTTCTCCCTCCCAGGTTCCCCTCCTCCCTTCTGGGTTCCCCTTCCCCCCCTCCCGGGAACCCCTTAGGGGGCATCCATTAATTACGTGAGCAGTTTTTCTTCCAATCTAGACCCACCACCCCTCGGTGAGATAAATTTGGGCCAATTCGTATATTTTTTTCAAGTAACGTGAGATTTTGCTGGACCCCCCTCCCGTTTGTGCTCACGTAATTAATGGATGCCCCCTACCCGAGTTCCCACCCCCCTCACCCGCATTCCATACATTCAGTCCTGGTACATTCAGTTTTCAAACAGCTCGCGTGCCACCTAATTTTTGTACAAATTTCATAATGCCAGAGCTCACCAGTAGTTTTATACAAACCTTGGCAGTCGTTCGGAAGTTATGTGTGTACATACATTCTGCCTATTCTTTTTTTATTTATATATAAGATAGATAGATGATCCATACTTCAGAAGTTATAGCTATTTTACGTGAATTGTAATTTTACACGCGAATTTGAAAAAATCGTCAGCTTTCTAGAGGAGATTGACAAAAAAAACCAGCTGCATACATTGTGTTAGTAAGGTTAATAAGACCTAGGGCCCGTTACCACTGCCATTTAAAAATCGGATGCCCTAGCTGGTGCAGAGGATATACGCAGTTGTTCCCAATTGTTCAACACAATTAACCTATCCAAGACAAGCGTCATTTGTACTTGCCCACCGATTACGTGCCTAAAAGATCAGCGTCATTTATACGAATTTTGGATCTTAATATCTCGGTAAATTCATACTCGATTGAGACGAAAATCGTACAAATAGGAGGGCTGCCGTAAAATAAGGTCTCCAAGGTGCTGCGGTCGCGAGGAACGATTTTACGCGCGATCCTGCAATACTGGTTCACCCGTGTTAAATGCCCACCACGCTGCACTCTCTGTGACTCTGTGAATAACGTCCGATAATTCGTTTTTTAGGAGCTCTGTGTTATGGTCATATCAGTATGACCACTATTGACGAGATTTTGGGATACCACAAGGTCTGCGCAAGGTGGGTTCCAAAATTGCTCACCAAAGATCACAAACAACAACAGGATGAAGGACTCGAATTCGTTGAGTTCTACGATATCCATTGCGAGGAATTCTTGGACTAAATTGTGACTGCAGACGAGACCTTCTAAACCAGTAGTTCCTGACCTTTTTTTTGACCAGGGACCACTATGACATTTATTTGTTCTCACAGGGACCACAAGGTACAATAATGATAAACTGTTAATCGCGTCCTTGCAATTACTATCATTTTGCAATTAAATGTGCTCTTCTTGGACTTCTTCAGTAACCTCTCAATCATTAATACCAAAAGGGTTACGAATCAGCTTTTGGATACCTTTCGATTCGGTTTTGTAGTAAATGAATAAATGTTTCGTGGACCACATTTTAGATCTCGCAGACCACCTGTGGTCCACGGACCACCGTTTGGGAACCACTGTTCTAAACAAACTTTTCGTGCTCGTAAACTATTTTCTGTACACTTTATGCAGCTGAGAATGAATGGTAAATGGAATCTACTAGGTTATTGTTCTTTGCACACAAAAAACGAATTATTATTATTATTATTATTCACATCTCGCAAGTGCGGCGAGCGGAAGCTCCATCTCGAACGGCAGCCACGCCAAGACTAAGCGTCACAGAGAGTGCAGCGTGGTGGGCATTTGGCGTGGGGGAACCAGGCTACGCGCCAATGTTGTCGGATCGCGCCTAAAATCGTTCCTTGCGACCGCAGCATATCGGAGACCTTATTTTACAGACAGCCTTCGTATTATCGTTCCAGGGCGCCCAACGTCCAGTTTTTTGTCATCCGATTTTAGTCTGGAAGTGGAACGGGCCCATACACAGTTGTTAATCAATTGTATAAAATATTCACAATGTTTTTTAGTAAGGTTGAACATGTCTAGTGACTGGAATTTAGGTAACTGAATCAGCGGCAAAATGGGGCCATTGCTCCAACTGATTACACTTAGCAGTGCAGAATTGTAAACATCGTACTAATATTATAAATGCAAAAGTTTGTATGGATGTATGTGTGTTTGTTACTCTTTCACGCAAAAACTACTGAATGGATTTTAACCACTCCGATATAACGCGAATATGCACTTTTTACATCTTAATCGACATGTCAGATTTACGAAAACTTTATGTTATTTCCGCTTCACAATTAAAGCTCTATAGATGAAACATTTCTGAACGTAGCCGAATACTAAAAACTGTTTTTGAAAGGTTAACAAATAAGCTTTAATATTGTGATATTAGAAATAAATATTAACATTTGTAAATATTAAAATTTAGAATGCAAACATAAAAAAAAAAAATGTAAAAATGACACATACAATGTTTTTATGTGAAAACGGTACTAAAATCACGGATTATATAAAAAAAAAAAAAAAAAATACTTATTCTATCGTATAAATGTATTATAAACAATTTTGTCACCTCACTTTTTTACCATTTCATACAAGAATATTTAATAAAAAAATAACAATGTCTAGCAGTGGGTAGGCAATTCGGCGGTCTATCATGTATCTGACAGAAAAGGTTTTTTTAATGTACATATTTCTATGGACAACTTGAATAGTGATGGGTAGCTTGATTTATTATGGAGCTTCTACTTTTTGTTTTAGGAATGTCACTAGACCAAAAATGGAGTTATAACGATTTCTGTGGAAACATACGCGTTGACGTGAAAACACGCTTATTGTACTTGACTGATGTTGTCATATTAACGTGTTTATCTGCTATAATAATATAGCTCTTACTAAAGAATGACACATACAAGCTCTGACATTATGAAATTTATATTAAAAAAATTGCACGCGAAAAGGTGGCACACGAGCTGTTTGGAAACTGAATTTACCGGGAATGAATGCATGGAATGCGGGAGGGGGAAGGGAGAACTCGGAAGGGGGGGGGGGAACTCGGGAGGAAAATTCACGGGAGGGGGGAGGGGAACTTGGGAGGGGAACTCGGGAGGGTGGTTCGGGGGTGGGGGGAAGGGGGGGAGTGGAATGGGAACGTGAGAAGGAAAGGGGACGCGAGAGAGGAAGGGGAGGCGGAAGGGGAAGGGGAAGGGGAAGGGGAACGGGATGAATGGGAAAGGACATGTAAGGAGAAACAATTTCTTTATTAAGTGGCATTGCAACGCATGCCGGGAACTCGCTAGTAAATAAATAAATAAAGGAGGGCGGTCTGTGTGATTGACAATCCTTTAAAAAAAAAACGATTTCCAAATGCACAGATGCAATGTAGGCATGTTGAGACTGTTCTACAGATATTTCAATGGAGCCAGCAGCATTATTCCTCTTGCACCGGTACACAAACACGCAATTTGACAGACACCAGCGTAACACCGATTGCACTGGTTGAACTTCTTTTTTTTCTTTCTAGTTTCTCTTTTTAACCCCCGACACAGAGGTGTTATAAGTTTGACTTGTCTGTGTGTCTGTCTGTGGTATTGTAGCTCCTAAACGAATGGACCGATTATGATGCGGTTTTTATTGTTTGAAAGCTGACGTCATTGAGATGGTTCTTAGCTACAATTCATGAAAATTTCTTCAGGCGTTTCAAGGTCATCAGCTCTTTTTTGTGTCGGGGGTTACATAAAATTTTGAAAATTTAACTTATTTACTTGTGTTTGGGCCCATGTGACATCCCCCCTCCTCGCAACATAGTTTGTTCCCCTCAACCTTATCTGTCTATTGTTTCTCATGTCTAGGTTACAACCTAAGTCACTGAATTTGAAATAAATAACCAAAATTAATTATATATGCTAGGGTGGCCCTGTAACACTTTTGTGGCTTCATTTGGAATGGATTAAGTTTAAATGGGAACACACACATGAAAAATATCACCATCTCTACATATTATAAATTAAAGTCCTCCGCCACGTCTGTCTGTCTGTTCGCGATAAACTCAAAAACTACTTAACTGATTTTCATGCGATTTTCACCAATAGTTAAGACATATAATTTGTCAAGGTTTTGCATAAATTGGTTGAAATATATAATTAAAGGAGAATGTCTGAATGTTGTGGACGAGCGGGCTTGATCTGTGTGTAAGTTTACAGATGGCGGTGTGAGTTAATAACACTTGGTTATAAAAGTTGGGTCACCATCCAGTAGATGGCGTTGTGTTTCGTTAGCCACAGCAACCCACAATTTGGGAGGCGAGAATGGGTACCGCCGCCCCGGGAACCATTGGATAACCAAAACCTCTGCCATTGGTCACCCCAAGTGGTTCACTAAGTTTGGTGATTTAGCAGGGGTGCCTGGGTTCACCGGAGTGAGGTTTGTCTAGGTCTTGGAGGCGGATGATTAGGACACACTGAACCCCAAATTTCCTTAAACCCTTTTCCTTCCCAGAACTCTTCTCGCTTTTCTATCCTTAAAAAAACTCTCCACACAGCATCCCCAAAGATGATATAGGCCCTGAGGCAAATTATTTTCCTCAGGGCCTCCTGTGTGGCACTCATGGAAAAAAACATGTTTCCGGGTCAGCTAGTTTAAACTAAATCAATGGAAACATTATTTATTCTAATGCATAGTTATAGAATAAAAGTCTGATGGATGAAATCAAATGGGATGGCGATATACGATGTCAGGCAAGTGTACGAGAGACAGAGCGCGTGCTAAATGGGCTAGAGCCAAAAGATAGGAACTAAGGACAGGTTGTTTCTAAATATTTGACGGACTCATCAAATACTTGAGGATAATTTTCACGTTCCGTGTAAGTTCTATTCAAGTTCTATTATTATATCATTATTATAGGTCAGTTGCTCCGTAAAACTGAAATAATCACAGAACTTGAATAGAACTTATATAGAACTTGAAATATTTTATGTATCCGTCAAATCTTTTGAAACAACCCATTCTAAGTCAGTGGTGACATTTGTTTCCGTTAAAATCCACAGAGGTAGGCAGAGAGGATAGATCTGTCTCTGCACACTCTCCTTGCTTCATTCACATTCATACATGACTCAAGTACCTATCTGATTCACTTAATTTTTTTTTCATAAGCTCCACACAGGAGCTTCCCTCGTGGCACATGTCATCTTTGGGTATGCTGTGTGGAGGATATTTTTAGGGAAATAAAGAGAGGAAATACTGGGAGGGGAAAGGGGGGGGGGGGGAGAAACCTGAGGCTGGGTGGGTCACTATGATAATAAGGGAGACACAATGATTTCTGTGAGACCTATATGAGTCGTTCCGAAAAGTGAACAAATTAGCCTAAGTTTAAGTGATGTATGAATGTGGATGAGGCCTGCATGCCAATGTCCACAACACACTTTGTTGTTTCATGTAAAAAAAATTCCTAAAATTTTTTTTTTCAAATTGTGGCGGAAAACTTTGAATATACATATAAAGGTGTAGTTTTAATTATTTTGTGGTTAATTTTTAGATTTGAATAAAAAGCGTGGTGTTTTCTCTTTCTAACACCGTTTAGATCATTTTTCTAACCAACATATTAAAGGAGACACGACAATTTCTACGAGTTGTTCCAAAAACTACGGTTCAACTTAATTACTACAAGAAACAAATAATTACGCCTGAATAGATAAAAGATGCATTAAAATCAATACATGACATCTAGACTTCATTGTCTCACAAACTCAAGATAGAATGTGGCAAGTAAGAAAAACTCTTATGTTTACAGTAAATTCTTAATTCAAAAGTTATTCATGTATGATAAAGATGGACATTCAAAGAACAACATAAATATACGCCGGGTGGCATTTTCGTATTTGCACCGAATACTACGTGTAGCCGACGTGTTCACACCCTCGAAATATTTTTCATCAAAGCTCATCGCTTGGCTCGGTCCTCTACAGTTTTGTGATCATTTTTGGGAAACAGGAAAAATGGCCTGCCCTCACAATACTGGAGTACCGTGCCGCCGGCGACGCTTTGATGGAAAATATTTGTTCTAGTTAGAAAATGTCATTTTTCTTATTTACTTATTATTTTCTTATTGGTTTTAAAATATTTAAGTTTTTTAATTTTCATGTACATCTCCCCGGTGCGATCAATAAATAATACTTTGAGAAATCGCTACTGGGGAGATTGTAAACTCGTTTTAAATATGTTTGATTCTTGTACTTATTTTTAAATGTTTATGTCTTAATTTTTATACACACGGGCCTTGTAGGACAAATGAAATAATCAGTTTTCATTTGAAATCCTACAAGGTCTCGAGTAAAGCCAAGATTTATCTCATAACATATTGGGAGGCAAAAATAAAGTCATTTTTGCCTACCAAAAAACACTTAGAAAAATTCGAAGGTGTAAATTTTATGTTTTTCCAAATAACAAAACCTGCGGGCCTTGTAGGACAATGAAATAATCAGTTTTCATTCTTGATCCTACAAGGCCTCCAGTCAAACTGAGACTTTGCTCTCAAAATACTTAGAGCTGAAATTAGAGCTCAATTTGCCATGTCAAAAAGACTTAGAAAATTTCGGTCATGACATTTTTACATTTTTACCTGTACAAAATTCTAGGGACCCTGTGAGATGGTGAAATAAACAGATTTCGTTAACTTATCTCACAGGGAACCTAGGAAAAATAATTATAACTTGATAAATCATAAAACATTTTCTTAAAAATCAAAAATTCTTAAAATCACGGTAAATTCACCAAACTAAAATTCTTGTTATAAATCTTGGCTTTATTTATATGTTTTTTCTATTTAATATGTATTTTGATTGTTAATAAAGGCTACAAAATCCGTAAAAGTTGCCAAATTTAAACAAGCACCTTTACGGATTAAGCCGGCAAAATAGATACTAAGCAATTTCTTGCCCTTTATAAAGGAAAGGTGCCTGGGTTCCGTTTCCCCCTCCACTTTCCGTGAGCCACCAAATCGACCTACCGATTTGGTATAAATACGGCGCACTTTTTGATAATAAATCAGTTCAACGTTTTCTTTAAATCTTCGTGTTTTACTCCTTCCTCTGGAAGAAACCTCTCTCCGACCTGCCTCCTGCTGAAGCTCTGCTTGAACAACAAGTCTGGTGCCTACCTCCTCAAGACTAGCCGGCCCAACTTCTGGACACCGCAAGGCGCCAGGCTCAGGCAGAGAACAAGGACATCCAGGGCTACCACTCACCAGCTCTGGGTGCAGGGAGGCAGATCAAGGGTTACCACCCTCCAGTACAGCAGGGCTGTCACCTTCAAGGAAGGCTAGCCAGTACTGCATTTCAAAACAATATTACAATAGTCGACATCCACGTGCACAGCCACCGGTGCCCTTTTCTACAGTCTTGTAGCACACGTCTGTTACACTACGCAAGATACGCTTACTCACTTATACTAGGGCGAATACTGAATGCTGAATGAGAAGACCTACTGTCCTAGGTTGTCCTTCTTACACTTAATTGTTGCTACGTTTGCTACCTCACTTTCTCTAATGGCACTTAAAATCTTCAGGAAACAATCGAAATAATTGAATTTTTTATAATTATACTAGCTGACCCGGAAACACTTCGTACCGCCTCAGAATCAATAACTGTTGTGTTAACTTATTAGCTGAATTAAATTCAGTTTGTAAATAAGTTAAAAATTACACAATGAAGCAATTATCATCCGCGTTTTGTTTTTGTCAGTATCGAATATGTCGTTGTGTATGGATTTATATTTTTGTGATTTTCTTATTTTTCAACTTACTTAAGGAATTGCGTTTTATTTTCTTCATATGTGTGAGGGAGATTTATTAAAATTATTGTATTTTTCCTTTGGAGGGGTGTAGACATGCGTTCAGCGTCTGTCTCATTTTCGACTGTTGATATTTAGTGTGTAAGAAAGAGGGGCAGCATTATATGTTTAAGAACAAAAGCAAAACAATCAGCGCATTGACATTTGATGTTTTTGAATTTCTGGAATTCACTCACTATTCAATATTATACTTATGTCAATTTAAAAGAGTATTTTATTTATTTTATTATACTTATTATAATTTAATTCTCATATTTTAAAAGAGCAACCTTTTAAAATATGAGAATTCGTTCCATACAAAATGTATGAAGATAAGAATTTTATGCATAATAATTTTTTTCCTGAATTTTTGCAATGTTTTAGTTATTCTGTTATCCGAGGCAGAAAAGAAAATTCTTGAATGATATAACTGCTGAAAATGGAACAGGACTTTGTTAATAATAATACTAGAGAAGCATATAGGGGAGTAAACTTCTTCAAGAAGGGTTTCAAACCGAATACAACATTATGCAAAGACGTTGATGGTTCAATTATATCCGATAAGGAACGAATTAAAACAGCGTGGAAAAATTACTTCTATAAACTTCTCAACCCTAATAGCGACCTGAGAAGCCACCCTACTAACATCCCCTCGTATGCCGACGATACAGTACTTATTGAAAGTGGAATCACATGGCAAGTAGTGAAAAAAAAAGCAACAGAAGACATAAACATACTTAACCTTTCCTTTTCTGTGATGTGTAAATACTACACATTGCTTCTAATAACTTTAATATCAATATAAATATAATGAATTCTGGGTTCAGATTTTAGGTATTCCTCCGTTACACATTTACGCACTGAATTAAAAAAGAAATATTTTAAATAATTTGCAAATTCAATTCAAAATCAGAGATATTTTGTTAAATATCGGGAATAAACCACACATACAATCAACCGTGTGCCTGTGTGGACCTAGCATAATCATATAAACATTTCGATACGCGAATAGTGTGTGGGGAGATGACACGCTATGTGACGTCTCGCTCTACTTCGCTATACGGGAACACGAGAAACAGAGATAGCGGCATCGCGGTGTTGCGCGCAGTTGTGTTTCGGCCATCGATACCTACTACCGCGTTGTAGCTTCTTCCCGTGACAAACTTGACAAGACAGGGGTACTAAATTGAATCATTATTTCCGTTCATATTATAATAATATTTTTTGGGAAGTACTTTTTCATGTGTTTCCGAATACTGTATTATATTATTACCATATATAATATTATTATAAAGTATGAATTACGTAACTATTTCTCCGTGCGCTTTCGTCATTCATTCATTTATCTAAGAGTTATTTTTAAATATTTATTTCAAATGTTATATTTTTTATTTCTTATTCATTACTAGCTGGTTCCCGGCATGCGTTGTAATTCCATTTAAAGAAATAAATTATTGTTTCTCCAAGCATGTCCATTCCCATGCATCCGCGTTCCCCTCCGGTTCTTAGCTGAACCCGGCATGCATTACAATGCCACTTAAATAAAGATATAGTTTCTCCCTGCGTGTCCTTTTGAATTCGTCCCCGTTCCCCTTCCCCCTCCTCTTCCCTTCCTGCGTTCCCCCTCCACTTTTCTCACCTTTCCCCCTCCCCTTTTCCGCTTACACCCGACCCGCGAACCCCCCCGTTCTTCACTTTCCCCGACCTTCCTCCCTCCATCGACCCCCTCCTGCAAAACTAGCCCCACCCCCTTAATGCCCCTCCGCCCCACCCCTTCCCGCTAACCCTCCTTGCGGCTAAAATATATGAAATATCTCGTTTTTCACACAATTCGCGCGCCACCTATTACAATTTTTTTATACTTATTTCACAACGACAGAACCCACCAGTGTATATAGAAACACAATTTTGATAAAATGAAATGTTTTGTAAAAAACTTGAGTCAATCCGTAGGTAGATTACTTTCCGAGATTTGCGAACCCTTGATTTTTATATATTTAGATTATATCTGAAAATACTGATATAGTAGGACTTATTATAAAAAGAAGCACTATAGTTTGCCATATTTATCAAAAAGCTGTATGCACAAGCCACCGAAAAGAAAAAATATATATTTCCTGCTGGAATTGCGATACAGTTTAGATTTACAATATGTTTGGTTTATTTCGCTTTTGGTTTTATACTTTTTTTATAAAAGATTAAATATAATAGATAAAACAAATAAAAAACTTTGTTCCACTAAATTTTATTTGACCGTAACCGGTTTCAGCTCATCAGAGCCATCTTCAGACTTTCAAAAATAGAAACTTTTTTTAATATTTTATTTGTAATATTTAATTTATGTTTAATATTTAATAAAACAAATAAAAAACTTTATTCCACTAAATTTTATTTGACCGTAACCGATTTCAGCTCGTCAGAGCTATCTTCAGACTTTCAAAAATAGAAACTTTTTTTAATATTTTATTTGTAATATTTAATTTGTTTGTTATATTTTAATATGAAACATGCGAAATATTGTTTATAAATATAATATTTTTTTATAAAACACCATTTGTGTATTTTGTTTCAAAAAAAAAATTATAAAAAGGTTTTAAACCCCTGGCAGAGGCGATTAGCCGCGTGAACATGCATAGCTGTATGTATGTATTGGGTAGTAGTCCAGCGCCTCAGTCAGTCGTTCGCGGGCAATCGTTAGAGATGGTCTCCTCGCCCGTTTTTTGAGCAACTGCCGATGGTTTTTTCATGTTTTCAGCAATTATATTACAATTATTATCACTTTTAACATAAACTATGATAACCAAAAGCTATAAGCTATGAATGTTCATATATTTCCTATATAAAATCGCTGATTTTGACATGTGTATTCATTACACAGCACCGGAGCGCGCGGATTTTTTTAGCACAGTAAGGGAAAGGTTAAACACTGGTTTGATATAAATCTACTATCTCTTAATAGTGAAAAAACTCACATTATACCATTTGCAATAAAATCAAAGGACGTTCTGGTAAATTTTGATATAATTATACATGACAATTCTAAAGATCACAAAAAAAATAACTGTAAAATAAACTGTTCAACATTAAAAATTTCGAATAAAATTAAATACTTGGGAATAACAATAGACAAAAACCTGAACTGGAAAGATCAAATCAACCTTACCGTTAACAAAATAAGGAAATTAATTTACATATTTTTAAAAATCTGAAACTTTCTCTCATTAGAAAATCTAACATCAGTCTACCATGCTATTATAGTACAGTCAAATCTCTAATACGCTGTAGTAAGCTGGGGAGCTGCATACAAAACAAATCTACTCCCTGTTGAAATTGTGCAACATCTAATTATAAAAATTATATTGAAAAAACGAAGAGATTATCCAACTCACCTTATTTTTGAAGAATTTAAAGTATTAAAATTTAATGATCTAGTTTGAAAAAATATAATACTCCAAATAATAAAAGAAAAACAAAATCATAGCTTTTTAACTGAAAGTCGTACTCTTCAAAAACATATATTTCCAACACAAAAATGTAACACCTCATTTGCACAACATCATTAAACATATCTAGGAAAAAAATACTTCAATAGCCTACCTGAAAAAATAAGAACAATCGAAGACGATAAATGCCTACTTAAAGCAATTTAAAGTAAAAATAACAAATTGTTTTAATTTTTTTTTTTAAGTATCTACCACAATTAAATTATTAGATACAAAATATATTTTGTTAATATATTTTAAATATTTTCTCATCCCGATACTCGTCCCTCTTCTAATCACAAGCGTCTGCTTCTATAGAAGAGAAATATCATTAAAAAAAAATAAAAATCGGTGAAAATTTATTATGTAGTTTATTTTTATTAAAAAAGTTATTTTGAAATATAAATATTATATGTTATATGTTATTTTTGCTGTATAAATAATGTATCTTATGTAATAAGTAAATTTAAAAAAAATAAAAAAATAAAATCAAGTAATGAAGAATCAGCGAATCCACCAACAATGCCAGAGATAAATGCTGCACTAAAGAAACTTAAAAACATCAAATCTTCTGGGAAAGACAACCTACCGGCAGAGTTGTTCAAATATAGAAATGAGCACCTGAGAAATCTGCTACATAATTTAATAACAAAAAAATGGACCTTGAAAAAAAACCCAGAGGAATGGCAAATAGGCATAATATGTCCAATTCACAAAAAAACATGCAAAAATATGCATTTAACATTTTAATTTTGTTTAAATTAATTTGCTTACGCGGTAACGCCATTTTATTTTTACTGTTTTTATTTCATGGACAATCAATCATAATTACACAAACCCGCTAGACAACCCCTGCTTCGCCAAACAAACCATTCAAAACCTGTTTTTTAAAATTATGATGACACGCAGTTTTCGTAGTTTAACCTCAACCTAAAAAAGGAATATTCCGTATTATCCATGCATCAAACTTCGACAACACGAACATTCCGTATTATCCGTGAGATGGACTAAATGCATATTTACCGAAAATGATTTTAAACTACAACTTTGTCTATACATAGTTACATTGAAGAGATCAGCAGGGTGATACTGTATCTTTTGCGACAGTGGAACACATTCATTAAATCGGCCGTATATGAAGCATTTTGACAGTTTTCTTAAATGCGGTATCGCGCCAATGAGCTAAATACTGCGCTTGTGTTAGGACGCCAATTCTTAAAAGTAGTTACCCTAAGGCTGATGAAAGTGCGTTTGCTGCGTAATCCTCAAAGAGAGTCATGTCCAATTCAAAAAGGTGACAAGCTAAAATGCGAAAATCATAGAGGCATATCACTCTATGCACAGCATATAAGATCTACACCATGATACTGGAACAAAGAATTGATAAGTACGGAGACAACCTACTGGGAGAGTATCAGGCAGGCTTCCGCACCGGTAGATCCATAATAGACCAACTGTACACCATCATGAAGATCTTGGCAAAGTGCTGGGAGTTTGATATAGATATACATCAACTATTCATAGATTTCAAGCAAGCATATGATAGCATAGATCGGGAGTTTCTATATGACATACTACTTCAATTCCAGATTCCACCTAAATTGGTTAGGCTCATCAAAAGCCACAATGTCAGACTCAAGATGTCAGGTCAAAATAGATGGGGAATTGTCGGGAGAAGTATCACAGGGACTAAAACAAGGGGACGGTCTGGCTCCCACTCTCTTCAACATTGTGCTCGAACATGTAATAAGAAAAACGCTAATAGACACTGGCTCCAATAATTGTTTCAAGAGCAGTCAAGTTGTCGGATATGCGGATGGAAGATCAATTTTAGCCATTAAGGAGGTCTTCGACCCTTTAGAAACTGCGACACGGGAAGTAGGGCTGTGGGTTAATGTTGACAAAACGAAAATGATGGTACAGAGCAGGAACCCTTCACACAGAAGAAGTAGTGCACAATTTAAAGACAACTACTCATACGAAGTGGTCGACCAATTCACCTACC
Source organism: Limnephilus lunatus (assembly GCA_917563855.2). Classification (NCBI taxonomy): domain Eukaryota; kingdom Metazoa; phylum Arthropoda; class Insecta; order Trichoptera; family Limnephilidae; genus Limnephilus; species Limnephilus lunatus. The sequence goes on along the minus strand of OU830595.1, from coordinate 21,460,883 downwards.
TGGGCTCTAGTCTAACAGAGAACAATGAGGATCCAGCAGAAATCAGAAGGAGAATCACAGCAGCCAACAAAACATACTTCTCATTGCTGCCAGTGTTTAAGTCACGTAGTGTCCACAGAAAAACCAAAATAACCATATATAAGACCATTGTTAGAACTGTATTGGCATATGGATGTGAGGCGCTGACACTGACGGTAAAGATGGCTGAAATGCTGGATACTTTTAAAAGAAAAGTGTTGAGAAGAATATGTGGACCCGTGAAAGAGGGTGAACAGTGGTGCATCCGGCACAATACAGAATTGTATTATGTATATAAGGCCCCTAGCATCTCAGCACATATGAGACTCCTCAGGCTGAGATGGGCTGGGCATGTACAGAGAAAGCCAGATACACGCGTCCCAAAAAGAATTTTGACTGGACACCCAGGTGGAAAGAGAAAAGTGGGAAGAGAGTTGGAGGCGACTGTTGCAGGAGGCCAAAGCTCGATATGGGCTGTAGTGCCATCGAATAAGAAGTTATCCGGGGCGGAGACAAATCCAACAAATCAAAGATCATCAAAATTGGTCCAGCCGTTCTCGAGTTATAAATAGTGTAACTAATCTGACATTCTTTTATATATTATGTTTTGTATTTATGAATAAAATGATTTTCCTTGGCTTTCCTAGTGTTTGCCGTGTAATGGAAACGTGTTCTCTATCGTACAAGAGAGCATTTTGGCGCTTTTTAAATGCAATTTACTTACTGGTGGGACACAACCTTACCTGTGGCAGTTGAGTACGAAAACTACGAAATTAAATACAATACAATTGCCTTGTCTTTGGCTTACCACACCACGGGTCTATAATATATATCTATAAACATATAAAAATCAAAATATGTAACGTGCATGTACAGTTTGTCTAATAAGAGTAGAAAACATAGGAGGGCATAATATAATCATGGTGATAATCTAAAACTGTGACACCTACATTTTTATTAAAAATTAAAAAGGCATAAAAGTGAAAACATTCCACTGATCCCAAAATTAGAATTGCATATAGGTATATTATTATCATATCTTTGCAATGTTGTGTTAACATAATGAAGAGTAACGATATTGTAATAAAATATAAAGCACACTTTAGAAATTGCTCACATTTATTTAATATTAGCTTAAGTACATACTAGCGTTGTCCAGGCTTTAGATCATGTATCTAATTTTAGATCTGAATATATTTAACTCATTCAGATCTAAAAGTAGTGTAACTAAACTCACAATTTAATGATTATTCCTTTCTACCTACTGATTCAAACTTATGTTAAATTAAATTAAAGCCAATCACTTTTTAAAACACAATTTTATCAAATTTATGTCATTTTAAGCAGGTAACTAACATCGCTTTGATTTTTTTTTTTTTTTAAGAACAAAAAATGTATTTTTAAATGTGTATACAGTGTTTTGTATTTTCATTGTCATTGCACTTTAAAATAATATTTAACAGGTAAATTGGTGTTGCTAGCCTACAAATTTCGTAGTTCCATTTTTTATATTTTCTACTCTTATTTGACAGACTCTATGTTTCTTATGCGTTTCTAAACCATTCATGCGATTGCAATGACATTTTATAGGATTTGATGTGCAAATGCCCATAATGGTTTCTGTATGCAATAGTGAGCTCTGGCATAATGAAATTATGCACTTGTACACCGTTCATCCGACTGCGATGAAACTTTCGGGATTTGATGTGCGCGTGCCCGCAAAGGTTTCTATTTATAATCCTGAGCTCTGGTGTCATAAAATTATGCATTACTAAACCTTTCATCCGCTTGCGATGAAACTTTGCTGATTTTAAATGGTTAGAAATGGAATTTGAATGGTTACCGACACATATACATAGAAACATAGAAATCATCGTGGGCATACTCATTTTTAACCCCCAAAGTTTCATCGCAATCGAATGAATGGTTTAGCAACGCATAGACAATCCACATATTTTTTTTTTTTTTTTTTACATGAATACCTCACAAGAGTCCCAACTGCTCCCGTCTGAAGCCAGTGAGACTATGGCATCCCCAATTGGGGTATGTTGTGAGGCTGAGGGTAGTGGGGAGGGGAAGGCGATAGGGAAGAGGAAGGTGGGGAAGTACCTGGCTATTCAGATCTGGTCACCAAACACGGCTAATGCCGTTTCAAGCAACGTTTCAATTCTGAATGGTGGTCTTACACCAGGGCGATACAGACAGTATCTTCCACTCTGGAACGTGCCGCAAATATACTATTTAAGTATTATTTTAAATGAATAAATTGTGAAATAACACAACTTAATCAAATAAAATTTATTTGCCACGCCGGGATTCGATCCCGCGATCTTCGGTGCGCGAGTCAAGCGTCTTACCGCTGCGCTACGCCGCTATATACATACAAGCAAGCATATTTTGATTTTTATATGGTATATATGGAAAACGTGATTAAAATTACATTTTTAATAAAAGTTAAAAATTTCCCGTATAAAACGATCCCTTTGCTGACATTTGTGATTTTTTTGTATGGAATGATATTTGAGTAAGTTTTGTTTCAATCTAAAAACGCATGAATTACTTAAATAACCCAAACTAAGAACCTAATAACTTATATTGTGCATGTAAATAATTGTTATTTGTAGTAATTGTTGAAATGAAGTGTAATTTCCATAATCCATGCCTAAAAGTGCGGCGGATAGGGGAATAATTACCGAAATTCCTAATAATAAACAACAACAAAAAGATAATCTGGACACATAAAAAATTCAAATTGTTCTTTTTGCTTGAGTTGCAAAAATGGCAAAAAAAGTAAACGTCAAATGAAAAATGACATTTATATTATCAATATACTTACGATTTTCTTTGTGCATTTTACTGGCGGAATGTTTTGTATCACATACATTCGCTTCTCATCATTAGTTAGCACTTAATTTGCTGTAAAACTGGCCATTAATTCCTGTATTTAGAGTGCCAATTGACGTCCAAATGTCCAACATGAAAGTCTCGCAGCGTTGGTCATTTCACTGGGGTTTTACTTAAAATCGCGCTCCAAAAACTGACGGGGATGATTTTAAACTGTCGATGGTTAAATTAGCTCTCTTTAAATGATGATTTGGAGCCTTAAATTAGAGGGGAAGGGAGGTATTTTGAGGGAAATCTTTCCTACACTATTTACTGTCAACTTTGTAAGGGTGTTTTCTAAAAGCAGTCATTTCCCCAATCCCCACCGGCATCCCTTGTTACAGTTTCAACCCTTGACATATTTCACGCTAAAACATGCCTTATCTATATTTGTTCAACGTGTCATTATCGCTTGGCAATTTTAGGTTAAATTCTAGACTTAATAATTGAATATTCTTCAAGCGAATTAAGTTCTTATTCTCATAAGTTCAAAGGTTATTTTCGCTTGACAGATTATGGTTGCATTATAACCAGAGAAACACACTCGTTTTTAAGCGAATTATTATCTTATTGTCGTGAGTTTCAATGCTATTTTTGCTTGAAGGTCTCTCGTTGACATACTTAGAATTTTTTGACGATTTTCAAATGAATGTAAATAATGTTTACTCGTAAATAATAATTTAAGTATATTTTCGCTCCGTAATAAAGATGTCCAAAATAATCGTTTGTATCGATACAGCATATCGATACGTATCGCAACCAATCGTATCAATTCTGCAATATATCGCAACGTCTTGTATCGATACATACGATATTTATCCATTTTTTAAACAGATTAAAATAAAATAAAAGTATTAGTTCGAACAGTAAAAATGTATTTATTTTCTTAAAAATGGAAGTTATACCTATTACAATATTTTATTCGGAAGTGTACGCGTGGGGACAGTGGCGGACTAAGGGGGGGGGGGCGGGGGGGGCGGCCTGCCCGGGCCCCGGTCCTGGGGGGCCCCCAAACGCCTCCAGCCTCCATGTTCCCTCGATCAAATTCTAAACAAGGCTTTAGGGCACCACTGTAAAAAAAATGTATTTTTTATTTCATTTTGTGGTTGATGCACTTGTTAAGAATGCAATCACCAAATTTTTAAAAATAAATTCGAAAAATTGATGGAGATACTAAATTTCATGTAAAACTATTTGAAACAGTTTGTATGTTGAATTATCCTTCAGCAAAACTTTGAATGCGTTTTATTTTTGAATGAATTTTATTTTCGATTTTTTATGGTAAATATTCATCGCTCATAAAAAAATAGAAGGGGGCCATTTATAAAACAATCCCTACTTAGGGTCATAGTCAGGGCCAGATTAAACATGTCGGGGTCCCTAGGCAATGCACGTCTCGGGGCGATGCGGGGCCCCTAGGTAATTGCCTACACTGCCTTATGGACAATACAGTCCTTCCAGGGCCAGCTTAAACATGTCGGGACCCCTAGGCAATGCACGTCTTAGGGCCCCTTTACCCTAGGGGCCCCCACCCAATGCGGGGGCCTACCAAATGAATTTTACTTTCGATTTTTTTATTGTAAATTGTCTTCGTTCTTAAAAAAATGGAAGGAGGCCATTTATAAAACAATTCCTACATAGAGTCATAGTCAGAGCGGATTAAACATGTCGGGGACCCTAGGCAAAGCACGCCTCGGGGCCCATTTACCCTAGAGGGCCTAACCCGATGCTGGGCCCTTAGGCAGAGGCTTATACTGCCTTATGGACAATAGGGCCCTTCCAAGGCCGGCTTAAACATGTCGGGGCCCCTAGGCAATGCACGTCTTGGGGCCCCTTTACCCAACCCGATGCGGGGCCCCCTAGGCAGTTGCATATACGTCTTATGGATAACACGGCCCCGGCTTTAGTGACTGGATTTTCGAACAGTTGACTTGGTGCATGGTGCATGCAAATCAAATGTATAGTTTTTCTAATATGTTGTTAACCAGTATGAAAAACGTAGTTTTGAGAAAAACGCGTTCAAAGTTTTGCTGAAGGATAACTCAACACACAAACTGTTTAAAACGGTTTCATATAAGATGCTGTATCTCCGTCATTTTACGAATTTCCTTACAGTATTTGGTGAAAGCAGTATTAACCAATGCATATTTTAGAAAATGAAATAAAAAACTGTTTTTTTTTGTGAGCTGGTGCCTTTAAAATATGCTTAGTACCTACCTATCTAAGAGGTGTTTTGGAGTTGGGAGGTCCCATACAAACATCATCCCATACAGATAAAATAGGAATAAATAAATACAGCCTGAACCGGTAATTTACAATTTTTAAAAATAAATGTCCTCGGGGGCCTCCGAACGCGCGCCTCCATGTTTCCTTGATCAAATCCTAAACAAGCCGCCCGCCGCTATCCGAATTTCTACCGATTTCTTACATATCCCCCTTAAACATTTCAAGTTTTTAGCTCTTAAAAAAATATATGTTATTTTGGAAGATAATATCTATACATTCCCCATGCCAAAACGCAAATTATATGAAATTCCCCTAATAGAAAAATATTATATTCCCCTAATAGAATTGTGTTAATAAAACACGACACGACACGAAATTTTTTCCCGTTTTAGATATTAGCGAACTGTCTCTACATTCGTAATTACGTATCTCTCAACTCAATTTTCTTTATGAGTGGGGGTACGGCACCTTAAGGCACCAGGACACTGTAAAAAAAAAAAAAAATTTTTTTTTTTTTCATTTTCCGAAGTTAACAATGCTCTCACCAAATGTTTTATACAGCATTTTATGTGAACCCGTTAGAAACTGTTTATGTTGAATTATCCTTCAGCCAAACTTTGATTTCGTTTTTTAAGAAACTTTTTTTACTCGTTTTTCAACCTGGTTGACAACATAACACAAAACTATACATTCGCCTGTATGTATTTTTATTGCATTTGCATTTTCATTTGCATGTACCAACTCTTAAACCATTCCAATGTTTATTTATGCCCCTGTCTTAAACTGTTCGAAAATCCAGTGTCTATGGCATCACGTAGGGGAATTTTCATATCTAATAAGAAGAAAAAATGGCGGACCAGCGAATTTTATATTCGATTTTTATGGAAAATTTTCAGCGTTCTTAAAAAATAGAAGAAGGCCCTTTATAAAAGAATCTCCATGTAGTGCCATAGTGACTGGACTTTCTACCGATTTCTTACATATCTCCCTTAAACATTTGAAGTTTTTAAGCTATTAAAAAATATAGGTTATTTTTGAAGATAATATCTAGACGCGTACCACGCCGAAATGCAAATTATACGAAACGCCCTCGATAGAAAAAAATCGCAAAGTTTGCTCTAAAAATTATTATAAACACGTTTGTTTTAGTTATTTTACAAGTTATAGTTTTGAAAAAATGCACAATGTTTCTTTAAATGATACTTAAGACGTCTTCCGCGAGATTTTTACTCTATTTTAAACGAGTCGTTTTTTATTAAACATTTTCACAATTTTCGCATCGATTTTGTCGCTTAAATATTAGCGCGCTCCTCGTACATTCGTAATTACATATCTTCTTGTTTCTGAGCGCGGATGAGGTGCCTTAAGACTTGGTGCATGCAAATCGGATGTATAGTTTTTCTGATACATTGTGTTATTTCGAGAAAAAGGCGATCAAAGTTTTTCTGAACGTTAGTTAAACATACAAACTGTTTAAAACTTTCTTGATTTTTTTGGAAATTCCGTAAAACATGTAGTAGCATTATTAACAAATGCATTTTTTAGAAAATTATATACAAAAAAATGACATTTTTTTACAGTGAGGCCCCCCAGGACCAGAGGCCCGTGTGAACTGAATAAAAAACTTTTTATACTAGGGGGGGGCCTCATTCAGCTTTGCCGCCCCGGGCCTCTGACCGGCTTAGTCCGCCACTGGTGGGGCGGCATTGAGAGGCGGAAAGGCTACGTAAAAACAAGAGTCTAGACAGGCGTTGCGGATTTAAGCGATTGCGTCTATCTGAAAGTGTGTTTCCGGCTAGTGAAAACAAGTGTTCAGATGGCACTGAAGTCACAACCACTGATAAATATCGAAGTGCCACGTGTCGGGTAGGTAGTGCACAAATAAAGCGTGCCGCACGCTGCCAGCTCAGTCCGTCGGTGCAAAGTTTGTTTACATTTATCTCTCCTTACCAAAACATAAAAGACATTTAATATTACAGGTTCAATCAAAACATAATTTTAAGCATATATACATTGGTTCGATAATTTTTATCTGGAAATACGATATATCGATGCGCATTGTATATTGTATGATCGTGTATCGTTACAAAATATCGATATATCGCATTGCTACATATCGATACAGCATAATATCGATTCATATCGCGCATCTCTACTCCGTATTATTATGCAGACCCGCGAAAAAATTCCGTACATACGGAGCGTATGTCATCTTTGGGGATGCTGTGTGGAGGGTCTTTTAGATGAGAGAAATGGAGGAACATGGGTCAGATAATTATCCATACCATACCGCAGTGAGGAATTGACGGCAGGACAGCACCTTGGTCATAGCGAGCCGAGTTTTCTGCAAACATTTTCCCTTTTCGGTGGCGGTGTTTGCTAGTTCAGGCATCTGTCAGGTCTGGTAAGAGGTGGCAGACTGGAATTGGAGAAATAGCGACCTATTGAGCCCTGTCTGGGACCGGTCAAAGCCTAAAAAAAAATTAAAAAAAAAAACAATTTTTCGAGGTTTCTGTACATATAAGTCTCCCATATTCTGATTGTTCCTCGTGAAAGGGGAGGGCTAGTAGGGTAGGAGGGAGCTGCCCGTCCCCATTATGGACCTTATTAGTTTCTGCCGAGAAATACGAGATACCTTTGTACAGGTTATCTATACATATCGATCTCCTCAAAAAACCAAAGCTTATCTGAAAGATCATCAATTTTTTTGTAAGAAAAACCACTGCTGCCGTTTCCAAGCAGTGGAGAAGACGGCGGCAGCAGCGTTTGAAAGTCGCCCTCCACGCAACCGAAATTGGCTTTTCCATTCGGATTTATCAGCAATCGCCCGGTTTCTTTTCAATTTGTATTATGGAAATACCCCTGCCACTATCACGAACAATAATTTTTGATTGTTTAAATAAATGAAATCACATATTTTATATGATATATTTCGATTTTTCAGCCATTTTCATTGTGTTTTTTTTTTATACTTTCTTACGTCTTTCGTTATCCAATTATCTATTCTCATCGACCTCCTCATAAAACCAAAGCTTATCTGAAAGATGATCAATTTTTGTGTAAGAAAAACTACTGCTGCCGTTTCCAAACAGTGGATAAGACGGCGGCAGCAGCGTTTGAAAGTCACCCTCCACGCAACCGAAATTGGCGCTTCAATTCGGTTTTATCAGCAATCGCCCGGTTATTTTCGATTTGTATTGTTGAAATATCCCTGCCAATATTACGAACAATAATTTTTGATTGTTAAAATAAATGAAATCGCATATTTTATATGATATTTTTTGATTTTTCAGTCATTTTCATTGTGTTTTTTATACTTTCTTATGTCTTTCGTTACCCGGTTATCTACAGGTACTCATCGACCTCCTCAAAAAACCAAAGCTTATCTGAAAGATCATCAAGTTTTGTTTAAGAAAAACCACTGCTGCCGTTTCCAAACAGTGGAGAAGACTGCGGCAGCAGCGTTTGAAAGTCGCCGTCCGCGCAACCGAAATTGGCGTTTCAATTTATGGATACCTTTATATATTAACTCACCAACAAGAGTAACCTTAATAAACTCCGCGTGTTTAGACCACATTTTTGTAAAATATAAATATATTTATGGATACCTTTCGTATATTAACTCACCAACAAGAGTAACCTTAATAAACTCCGCGTGTTTAGACCACATTTTTGTCAAGACACACAAAGATGTTAATATTATCTCCTCAATTCTAGAAACAAACATCACTGATCATTTTCCAACACTATATGGGCATAATTTCAAAAATTCATCTATAAAACAAAATTGTGAAACTCTTGAAAAAATAGACATTAATTATCATACATTAAATTCTTTACTTCATTTAGAAAGTTGGGAAAATGTTCTATCTTTAGTAAATCCACATTCAGCATTAGAAAATTTCTATAAAACTCTGCAAGATAATATTCGAAAAAGTGAAAGTAAAATTGTTGTAACAAACAGAAAATATAAAAAAATCAAACCATGGATTACTGTTGGCTTAATTGTCTCAATTAAGCAAAGAGACAAATTATACAGAGAAATGTTAAAATATCAAATAGCTTGCCAAAATAATAATGTCAGAATAATTTCTTTTATGAAAACAAAATATTTAATGTACCGAAACTTACTCAATAGGCTGATTCGAAATTGTAAAAAGAAATACTACTGTGAACAAATTGAAAACGCTAAAAATGATAGTAAAAAAACATGGAATATTATAAATGAAATTATGAACAAAAAAAATATTTCTTCAAGTGTTGTAAATGAGGTTAAAATCAATAACAAATTAATAACTGACAAATCTAACATTGCCGAAAACTTCAATTACTTCTTTACGAATATAGTAGATGAGGTACTTAAATCATCCAGTATGAATGATAATAATACTTTCATAGAGACATCTTCGCAATCAATTGCAGATAATGAATCAATCAACCCTATAGAATATTTTTCACCTATCACAATAAATGAAATTGAAAAATATATAGATAGCCTAAAACCATCTAATTCTAAGGGAACTGATGGATTATCTAGTAATACATTAAAAAAAATTAAAAAACATATTTTAACTCCTCTGAAACATATTTTCAATATGTGCCTTAAAGAGGGTCATTTTCCAAAACAGTTTTAAATCTCCACCATAATACCAATTCATAAATCTGGTGAAGCCCATAAATTAGATAATTATAGACCAATCTCACTTGTTTCAAACATATCAAAAATATTAGAAAAATGCATTAAAAATAGAATCATAGAACACTTAGAAAAATATAATATTCTATCGCAAAACCAATATGGTTTTCGTAAAGATCTAAGCACTGAAGATGCAATATATGATTTAACAAAAAAATTATACACATCTATCGATAAAAATAAGAAATGTCTTGCTATATTCTTAGATTTAAGAAAAGCTTTCGATACTGTAAATCATAAATTACTAATTAAAAAAATAACTCAACTAGGTTTCAAAAAAGACACATTAAAAATACTGACAAACTATCTTACAGACAGAACACAAAAAACAAAAATTGGGAATTTTTATAGTTCAGAAGCACATATAAAAAATGGAGTTCCGCAAGGAACTGTCCTTGGGCCGACTCTATTTTTGATGTATATAAATGATTTATGTAATTTTGTGATCCCAGGAAAAATTATTTCTTACGCCGATGACACGGCAATAGTAGTAAACGGAAATTCTTGGATTGAAACTTTTTCTAAGGCAAACGAATGTATTGCACTTGTTTCAACATGGCTAAAATGTAACAAACTCATTCTAAACTACAGCAAAACATTTTATTTAACTTTTTATAAAAGCATTAAAAACAAACCTCACGATAACCTTAAAATTAGAATCCACAATACGAGTTGCAATCAAGAAACATGTTCACTGTGCAATGAACTTGTCAATGTTGAAAATATTAAATATTTAGGTATATCTATTGATAGACATCTAAATTGGAAATCTCAAATTGATAAAACCACCTCGAAATTAAGATATCTTACTTACACATTTTATAGACTTAAGGAAGTACTCAATCTCGACAAATTAAAAATGATCTACTTTTCCTTGGTTCAATCTTCAATAATCTACGGCATTATAGGATGGAGTGGTGCGCTTGATGCATTTATTAAGCCTTTACAAACCACTCAAAAGCGCATTATTAAAGTTATGTATAATAGAAAAAAAACATTCTCAACAGAGTTATTATTCAAAGAGACAAAAATATTCAATATCCGTAAATTATTTATATTGCAGACTATGAAATATATATATAAAAATAAAAATTGCTTCGTAAAAAATGAAAATAGAATTAGCAAAAGAACTAATAATATGTTTTACTCCCCCCAAACCAATACTAAATTAATGCAAACACATAGCAGCTTTATTGGTCCTCGTACTTTTAATCTTCTACCAAAACACATTCAAATGGCAGATAACATATCACTTTACGTAAAAGAATTAAAATTATGGTTGAATGATGCAGATGTTGGAACATTTTTTCTATAAATTATTTGAAAACCTTCATGTTTCACTTTTCAATACAATTCTAACTTTATTTACTTTCTTTACTTTAACAAAAAATCAACAAAATTTATGTTTCACTATTTTATTTTATTTTACTATAATGTTTTCACATATTACTATATTTCTAAACCTTTAGTTTAAAATTTACATTTTTTACATATACTTATTGATGTATATATAGCAATCTTGTTTATATTACCCACACACAGGCAGTGCCTTAGTGGGTTCCCATTACCTACTCTTTTCTATTATATATTTTACTTATTGCTAACTTTTACATTACTTGTACCTTATATTTACTCTTACTGTATTTAGAAATTATGTAAAATTACTTTTGTATGTATGTAGATACAATGGGAAAAAATAAAGAAAAAAAAAAAAAAAAAAAAAAATTCGGTTTTATCAGCAATCGCCCGGTTTTTGCTGATAAAATCGAATTAAACACAAAAATTGATGATCTTTCAGATAAGCTTTGGTTTTTTGAGGAGGTCTATGAGTATAGATAACCGGGTAACGAAAGATATAATAAAGTATAAAAAACACATTAAAAACGGCTGAAAAATCGAAAAATAACAAACAAACTATGCGATTTAATTCATTTAATCAATCAAGGATACGTACAATTCATTGTTCATGATAGTGGCAGGCGTATTTCAAAAATACAAAATCGAAAATAACCGGGCGATTGCTGATAAAACCGAATTGAAGCGCCAATTGCGGTTGCGCGGAGGGTGACTTTCAAACGCTGCTGCCGACGTCTTATCTACTGTTTGGAAACGGCAGCAGTGGTTTTTCTTACACAAAAATTGATCATCTTTCAGATAAGCTTTGATTTTTTGAGGACGTCGATGAGTATAGATAACCTGTACAAAGGTGTCTCTTATTTCTCGGCAGAAACTGAAACGGCCCATAATGGGGACGGGCAGCACTGCTTTTTAGTATAGTCCTACCCCTCCCCTGTTACGAGGAACAATCAGAATACGGGAGACTTATATGTACAGAAGCAGAAGCCTCAAAAAAAAAAAAAAAAAATTAATTTTTTTTTTTTAGGCTTTGACCGGTCCCACACATGGCAGCACGGCCATTTTGTGTTCCCCTATGAATGACATTACGATTTATATGTATGAACTTTGGGAGACCTATCTGTACAGGTTTAATGTCGTCGGCTCCTAGACTAAAAGGGCGCCTTCCACTGCGAGCGGAAAAGAGTTGAGCGGAGCGGGATGGGAAATGAGCAAAATAGCTCTGACCTTCCACCAAAAAAGAGTCGCTAAGAAGTTAGGTGTTTGCCTTCCACTACCCGTGTGAGAAATGAGCGAGGCGAGCTGAGTGAGGTCAACGAAAAATGAGAAATAGTTTTGCCCTTCCATTGAAAACGAGTCAGCATCGCTTTGACGTTTGAAGTGAACAGAGGGATTTTTGTAATGTCAAGTATTGATTCTAGTGAAGATGATTCTGTTAGCATGTATGTTATGAAAACATGTTTGCTAATGTATATTTATAAAAAGATTTTCATCTCAAAAATATAAACTTTCTTATTTCCGCCAATTCATCTCAATAATGATTTTCTAAGCCGAATTCTCTTTATTTTGTCAACATTGCTACATTATTTGCGAGTCGTATCCTATAAACAAAATTGGCGACCGGCTTCAATAAACACCTCCGTCTCAACAAAAAATGCAGTCGAGGCAACTGAATTGACGACAGTTTTTGAGCGGAGTCCGCTAGAAACTAGTCGGGGATGGTGTGCGCGAGCGGACTCGTTCGGACCTATTTTGAAGGGCGCCTTCCACTGCGAGCGGAAAAGAGTTGAGCGGAGCGGGGTGGGAGATGAGCAAAATAGCTTTGACCTTCCACCAAAAAAGAGTTGCTAAGAAGTTAGGTCTTTGCCTTCCACTGCCCCCGTGCGAGAAATGAGCGAGGCGACCGGAACGAGGTCAACGAAAAATGAGAAATAGTTTTGCCCTTGTTATGATGTGGATGCATCATTACATATAAATTACTTTAATTCATTACTCGGATAGGCAGGTACCTTTATTTGAATGATGGTATGAGTTTATTCAAGATACTCGGCAAGTTGGCAGACGGAGGGGAAACGGATTTTGTCTTTGGAACGGCACTCTGGACGGGAAGAAGACGGGAGAACGCTGTTTTTTTTTCTCGGGCACAGTCACGTAGCGAATTAAGTTGATAATGTAAAATATACCGGAACAATACGACTCCGTGTTGCAAAGAGATCCGTACATTATGTGTAATTAACGGGATTACCATAAGATCCGAATTGTTCGGTCCGGTGATTAACAAAGTTTCGGTTCTTCAATGGCCGTCGGCGCCTCGTGCGACGAGAATAATTAATGTCGTTTATCTAGCTGATCGGGTGACTGAAAATGTGCATTTGGCGAACATGGACTCCCGCTACACCTCGCAAGCCACGGCGGAGTTTATTTAATTAGTGTTCGCGGTTTTAACTGTTTCATCCGCCGCCTACTGAGGCGTTCATATAAAATAACCGCGTACTCGATCGTGATACGCAGAACAGACCATTCTGGTTCACCGCAACCCCGGATTCGTCGCCGACTCCGTCTGTCAACGGATCCCGTAGGCATCCATCTGTTTGGGCTTGATGGCCTCATAGGACGGGCATCATACCGCTGGCCAGGCTGGCGCAATACACCTGATCATTTCTCATCGTCCTGATGCTCCCAGGGGGTTTGGCATCGCGACATCAACAGGATCACATCAGGGCAGCCTCTTGGTTGCTGGACGAAGCACCAAGCTCCACTACGTGCATCATGCCTGCCCGCAGGCACTTAATCCGAATTAGCCAGTTTCAAGGTCATGGTCGCAAAAAGGGGGTTAGTTTTAGAAGTGTATTTTTCCCTTGTAAATCGGTTTATAATACTATATTTTCAAATGCTCGATATGGTAAATATAGAGAATATTGATTCATAACCTTTTTGTGTTATTTCATAACGAGACACTGTAGTTCCCTATGATGAGTAAAGAAGTGATTGTCATAGTGCCCACGCTCCCTGGGAAGAATTAAATGCTCTCCATCGTTTTAGAAGGAAGGCGTAGTGAATGCATCTGTGGACATATTCTGTCTTGAACAGGATTTGGCGCTCTATTAATAGAAAAGTACGCAGGTGTATTCATCCCGTCTTCCTTCATTTCAGCTAGCTCCATCATATGGCTCCTTACGCCACTTTTCACCTAATACTTGCCGCTCCAACGTGAATAATAAGATATGCACCTAACATTTGGCGCCTTTAACGTGGGTTGCTCGTATGTAGACACCTTCTTTACTGACAATAATAACCATCGAAACGATCAACTGTAATCTCGTTTTACAACTTGCTATTTTGTCGCAGAGATTTCAGACAGTATGATTCTGTAGTTTCATAATAATATTCATTAATCTATTGGAGCAATCGTGTCTCGTTATAATTCAAAACAACAATGTCCTTTGCAATGCGGAGTGTTGCAATTTACGTATAATTATGTCATGTATTTTGGTGTTTCTCGTGCTCAGTAGACATGAAATACAGGTTATGTTTTAAATGTCAATACGTCAACTTAACCTCAATATTTGAAATGTTATTTTCATAGAAGCGTCGGGTATCACCATAGACAATATTTCTTCTATGATTAAAAAAAAATTACATATTGTTACGATACGCCCCTGTAGCAAATAGATTCAGATTCCAGAACGCGGAACAAGCATACACAACAACTCCCCTCTCCCCCCCCTGTTTCCTGCTTCCCGCTTCCCTCCCCCTTGCCCGGCACTGGCCCATTCCACCGCCACTCCGTCAGACGAGATTTGAGCGCCTTTGCGAACAGACGTACGCGGCCTGTGGCCGAGCGGACCAAATTCAATGTAGCCCGCGATGTATTATTGAAATAACCACGGGTTAGAGCCGGCCTCGCCGCGCTGTAATAAGTTCGGTCTGTTCAGACTACGAAAGTGCCCTGGTTCAACTTCCACATGAGGCGAGGATCCTGCTAATCCACATGTAAGCTGTATCTTTGATTTCCTCTTTTAAATGTGTCCGTAATCAGTGAAATGCAGGGCCCCGCGAAAATCACCACTCGGAGAGTTTCGTTTGAGAGAGAGATAATGAGAGATTAAACACTTTAGCTAGGTTTGTGTAATTTGCATTTCTTGTATTGAATTGTACTGTAGAAACCTATGTACTGTGTTTGAGTTTACAATACATGTCCTAATGAATTAACTTTGTTATTATTCTGCTACGGCAGGAGGATTATTGACCAGAGTGTATCCCGTTGGACGCCGGAAGGTAGAGAGAAATTCCATAGCTTTGAGCGACTCACCCCTTGAATAGAGAGTACCATTGTTCCCGCTGAGAGCTAGCCTGGGACATGTTGGGGCCCCCTTGGCCCCAGAGCTGGTGTTGGTTTGGTAGCCAACATCGGGGACCCTAACAACTGGCGCTATAACGTGAGGCTTGGAATTTTTTTCTATCCCGGTCGCTTTGCGGGACATTACTTGTCGAAACCCTCCCCGCATAGCAACTGTTTTGTAAACATTAATTATGCCTTGATATTCTACACCCAGTGTACAGTGAATCCTGTGAATAAACCACAGAAACCTATATGTAAATTAGATCCATAACACAGATCTGATTGAAAGTATGAATTACGCCGCAATTGAAAACACGGCCATTTTGAAACAACGGGCGGGCAGCAACAGTCATTCGCGCCAATCTCAACGGCCCGATGTTTCACGCGATAAATAGCCACCTATTCTCTGGATTGCGCGCGCAAGTGCTTTGCCCCGCGCCAAAATCCCAACGGAAAAAACCCGTCGGAACGAATAATTAACTGTTGCTAGGCAGCGTTTTATATTCAAACCGCCTTTTTTTATGACTGAACCGGATAGCAACGGAAATTATTATAAATCTGATTCTGGAACCCCAGTTATTTTGCGAATTCCTTAATCAAAAATTTCGGACTTACGTATTTTTGTTGTTTCTGCACAATATACCAATTGGCCCACTTGTGTCTGTCAAATTAGTACAACTTATATTTCTCCAAATGGACAAAATAATGACTTTCTTTCCCCATTCTACATTATAGGTACTGCTTTTTTTTCAGCATAAGTGAAAGTGAATTATGTTTTTTCCCTTACATAAGTGAAAAGTGGAATAATAATAAAGCCAATGATTGGTTCCATGAATAAATAAAATAATTTTAATGTGGTTGACGTAATGAATCCCATATTCAGTTATTTTCATCCGGAAGTTTGTCCTTATTTGCCAGAAAAGTGCCTTTTGTGAATTTTAGTGCCTTTCTCAGTGCAAAAGTGTTTTGTGAAAAATAAAAAACCTTTTTTCTAAAGGTCAGTCCTGGCAAAATTTTTCAAAAATAAATAAATACTTGTGAATTTCACAGTTTTCTCAAAAGTGGTCAGTGAAACACAAAAACCTTTTACTACTAAGGTCTTTCCACGCAAATTTTTTTTTCTCGTCTTCCTTCCTTCGACAAAATTCTGGTGTCATGTATACCAAATTGTAATATGGAATCTCTGTAACCATATTTTGGAAGTGCCAACTAGTGATTACCAAGTGAAAAGTGCCTCACAAAATTAATTTTGCGCTCACTAAAGGAAACCCCTGGCCAATTTTTTCTCACCACCCAGGAAACTCACAATGGAGGACAATCAAGCTATTACACCATCCAACTTGGGTACCATTCCCAATGTGCATAGTTTATCCAAAGCCCACTTACAAGCTGCTTTAAGGGATAGAGGACTCTCGCCATCAAGCAAATCTAAATCTACATTGAAGGCATATGCACTTTTATTCAACAAAAAGTACATTAGGAGAATAAACCTCGCTCCCTCCAACGAAAATAATTCACGTTCGGCTACGCAAGTTTTGGATAATCTTGACAAAGGACCTATGCCGCATGTAATGATAAAACAGGACGTCGCACCCATCTTGACACAAGATAAAACTTACGATTTATCCTCTTGGAAAGTCAAATATAATGGCGCCTCCGATGTGCTGGATTTCATTGACCGTATTGAAGAAACGGCTACAATCAAAAATATCCCATTCGAGATTCTACGAAGAAACTTTATAGAACTCATCTCCCCAGAATTAATACCGTGGCACCGCATCCAAAAGACTAAATGCAAAGATTGGAGTAAACTCAGATCTGCCCTAATCTCTAGCTTTGGAAAAAAGGAGGCCCAGCACCGGATCAAACTATCTTTACTATCTATTAAACAACTAGTAGATGAACCTGTGGCAACATTCATAGAAAGGGCTGAGTCCATCAACATCAAGCTTTCACATCCTGTTCCGGAAGCTGAACTATTACCAGTCATAACTGATGGCCTTTTAAGCAAATACGAGAACATCATCACCTCACAGAAAATTGCATCCCTGGCCCAGCTAAACGAAGTCTGTCTCCTCCTGGAATCGTACCAGGATAGGAAAAACATAAAGAATGTGTCAAATAATGTGGTTGTGCCAAGCCGTTCGTCTGGTTTAAAACCAGAATTCGACAACAAAAAAGTGTGCTCCTTTTGCAAAAAAGTGGGCCACCTGGCCGCTACTTGTTTCAAGCAAGCAAGACTTCTGGAATCCAAGGAACCCCGAACCTCCAAGAGACACCACTCTAGGGACCGCTCTCCTCCACGCGACGAACTGCGCAACATTTTCAAGAAATCAAGGCACAATGCAGAAAGGTTACAAAACCCAAGCGATGTCAGACCTCAGGTGGATTTCTCCAAACCCCCACCAAATTTCTACATGAAGAGGCCAAAAAACTAAATAATAACCTCTCAGGCACCCATTCTGAACCAAGGTCTAAAGAATGGACTGATTGGTTATCACACATTAAGTATTTTAACCAGGCCTTAAATGTTTCCTCGGTTTGTTGCAAACAAGCTAAAGATGGGAGACCCTATGCCCTTTTCTCTGTTAACAATGTGCCCTTTTCCGGATTACTTGATAGCGGTGCATCTGTCAGCTGTCTTGGCAACAATGCTCACCTGCCTTTTGTTAACAGTGATTTTAGAATTTCGCCACAAACAACACACCTGACGACTGCGGATAATGTTTCCCAGCCGGTCATCGGTACCCTTGCCCTGCCAATTAATTGTAACAATAAAATAGTTACAATCAATTTTCTAATAGTGCCCTCTATATCCCAGAATTTCATCCTTGGCGTTGACTTCTGGAAGGCATTCAACGTTGCTCCCCAAGTATTTAATACTCTTGGCGAAACCTCCACTGCTGCTCAAATTAGTGAGATCCGCACAATAATACCTCACGAAAATTTAAGCACGGACCAAGCTCTCCAACTAAAGGAAATGGTCAATAAATTCGAATCAATATCTTTCGAAAAGTGTGGATTGGGTTTGACAAATTTGGTAGAACACCACATTAAAACCAATGGCCCACCCATAAAGCAACGTTATTACAATTTAGCCCCCCAAAAGCTTAAACTTTTAGAAAAAGAACTTGATGAAATGTTAAAAATGGGTGTGGTGGTTCCCAGCAGAAGTGCATGGATCAACCCAACTCTTTTGGTTTCAAAAAAAGACGGCTCTGCACGTTTCTGTCTCGACAGTAGACGTTTAAACTCTTGCACGGAAGCTGACGCGTACCCCTTACCTTACGTCCACGCAACCCTAGACAAACTGCGCAACGCCAAGTTCATCTCCTCTGTTGACCTAAGCAAAGCTTTTTGGCAAATACCTTTGGACGCAGAATCGTGTGAAAAACTGCTTTCGTTGTACCTGGTAGGGGAATGTTCCATTTTAAAAGATTACCCTTTGGTCTAAAGAACAGCCCCGCCGAATTACAAAGACTGATGGACAAACTCTTCGGTCCTGAAGTCGATAACAGCCTGTTTTGTTACCTTGACGACCTCATCATCGTCAGCGACACCTTTGAAAAACACCTATTAATGCTGGCTAAAGGTTTTTCAACAACTCAAGTTCGCTGGTTTAACCATCAACTTGAAGAAGTCTGAATTCTGTAAGTCCCGTCTACGTTATTTGGGATTCATTGTCGACGAAAAAGGTCTAAGAACAGACCCCGCTAAGGTGGAAGCCATGGCAAATTTTCCCCGACCCAAAAACGCGAAGGAAGTCAAAGGTTTCCTTGGACTTGCAGGTTACTACAGGAGATTCATCAAAGACTTTTCCACTATTGCAGCCCCCTTAAATAAAATTACCGGCACCCGTAAAGGTGTCAGCAATTTCCGATGGTCTGCTGAAACTGAAGAAGCGTTTACAACTTTAAAAAATGCCCTTCAAAAAGCCCCCGTTCTGAATTGCCCGGATTTTGCACTCTCTTTTACCCTCCACACGGATGCCTCCAACGTAGGAATCGGTGGAGTCCTAACTCAAGAGTTCCCAGATGGCGAACACCCTGTAGCGTATTTTTCCCGTACATTAAATAAACACGAGATAAACTACGGAATTACCGAAAAGGAGTTATTGGCTGTATTGGATTCTGTTCACCATTTCCGCGGTTACATAGACGGTAGCAAATTTACTGTAGTCACAGACCATAGTAGTTTGAAATGGTTGATCTCTTTAAGTAATCCCTCCGGTAGACTCGCTCGTTGGGCCTCCCGTTTGTCTCAATTCAATTTTGATGTTGTTCACCGTAAAGGCGCGGACAATATTGTTCCCGACGCTCTTTCAAGAATTGAACTGGCTTCATTAAATGTTGACACAATTGCCCCCCCTCCATCTACAAAAGATGAATGGTACTTGAAAATCTTCGAAGGTTGTAAAAATAATCAACAAAAGTTTCCTAATTTTATCATAAAAGAAGGACAACTATACCGTAATTGCAAGGTACCACTATCCATCCTCGAAGATTACTCTTGGAAACTTGTCGTTCCCCTCGAAGGAAGAGAACAAATAATAATTGACAATCATAGTGCTCCCGACTCTATACACCCAGGAACTTTCAAGACGTATAAAAAGATTTCCTTGAAGTATTACTGGCCTGGTCTCTTCAAACAAATTCGCAATTACATCTCTAAATGTGAAACTTGTAAAGCTTATAAACATAGCACGGCAGCACCTGCCGGCCTAA
Organism: Limnephilus lunatus; assembly: GCA_917563855.2. Lineage (NCBI taxonomy): Eukaryota > Metazoa > Arthropoda > Insecta > Trichoptera > Limnephilidae > Limnephilus > Limnephilus lunatus. Next base: position 21,440,638 of record OU830595.1, on the reverse strand, counting down.
TGGGTAATCCCAAACGTGCCGACAGACCCCTACAGTCATTGTCAATGGACCTCGTCGGACCTTTTCCTCGAAGTTATGCCGGACACATGGACATACTTAGTGTAGTGGATGTTTTCACCAAATTCTGTTGGATTTTCCCTTTAAAAAGAGCCAACGCGTCCGCCATCATCAAACTTCTGGAAAAACACATTTTTATACCTTACGGAACACCCAGAACCGTAATTGTTGATAACGGAAAACAGTTTATTGCCCAGGAATTCAAAGAATTTCTTGCCAAATACGGAATCAAGGACATTTATTATAACACCTTGTACACTCCCCAAAATAACACTGTCGAACGTTACAACCAAACAATCAACACAGCTCTAGCTATTCTAGTTGATAAAGATCAACGCACTTGGTGTAAAAACCTAGATAAAATTCAGGCCGCTATGAACAACACTGTTAATCTGGCCACTGGTTACACACCTTTCTTCTTAAAACACGGTATGGAACAAGTCGTCCATGGTTCTCTACATAGGGACACAAACTTTCCTACGTCATTTGCCACCACAAGCAACCCTACCGCAGACTATGCCCATCGCCTGGAAGAACTGTCGGCCATTTATAGTGAAGTCACTGATGCTTTGCTCCTGGCTCACCAAAAGAGTGCGGACAGATATAACTTACGTAGGAAACATGTCACCTTCAATACAGGAGACATAGTTTGGAGAAAGAACAACACACTTTCCCAAGGAGCCATGTATTTCTCTGCCAAGCTGGCACCACGTTTCGTGAAGGCCAAAGTCCTAAGGAAAATATCAGACCTAGTGTACTCCTTGTCTGACTCATCTGGAAAGCACATTGGTAATTACCACATTAAGGACATTGTAAAGTCTGGAAGTGAGGAGTCAAGTAAAACTGCCCCCACTATCTCAGCAAACTTAAAATGATCCAGTATGTATCACATTTTTTTTGTAAGCTTACAAAGTCTTACTACGTCAGGCGTGTATTGTGTCAATCACATGCCCATCGTTTCGTTAATGCAACAAGTTGTAAATTATTTTGTAAATTAATGCGTACTCTCTTTGAAGTTACTTTCAAATGTTGTTTTTGCACTGTTTTTCTTTCCTTCACGGCAATTTTTTTCTTTATTTTTTTTCACCTGTTCTAAAACTGATCACTTTGGAACGGAGACACTTTTCGAGTTTCAATGTTTGGGAAGTCGCGAGCCCATTTATTGTCTCAACACGTACACTATGCAATGTTCATGCCATGTCATACCCTGCCTTGTCATGTAATCTTGTAATTTTTCTCCTATTTTTTTGTTGCATTTTTGTCGTGTGGAAAGGAACTTTCTCACCTGTTTATTTTTGTTCATGTAAAGTAGTTGACAATTGCCCATCGGCGTGTCGTTCTAGAAGTCGGGTTTTGTAAATTCCAAAGTGTTAAATTCCGACTCAGAACCAGTTAACTATTTTTACAACTTTTCTCCCTTTTATTTTGTTCATCATGAGTTGTAAAACCTTCCGAGGTATCTCTAGTATGAAAATCAAATAGTGGTTACTTACATAGTCGCCTCTCGTGTATATAAGTTTTTTCAATTTTTCCTCTTAAATTAAAAATTGATGGCGTCCTACCCAAATTCATGCTCTTGTACCCAAATTGGATATCGACACGTCCATTTTGGAACTCGTATTTATAAAACCAATGATTGGTCTTTATAACCCTGTATATAAATCAATTTGGCTCGTTTCAACTAAAGTACGTAAAACCGAATCATCCGGTCTTTGGTTGTTATAACAAATTCACCTTTTTGTTATTTTGTTTTTTTTTGCTTTTACGTTACGTACGTCTTGTATGGCACGTTTCAACCCTACGAGACAGGTTAATAAAACCTTATGGTTATCCTGATTTTGGAATTCACAACTTTTAGGTGTTCATTTAACCAAGTATTTGCAACCCAAATTGCACATAACCTGGTATGTTTGTAACTGCACAAAGGGTATGTAAAACCGTAATTGGTCCCTTTTCTTTGGTCTTCCTCACTGTAGGCTGCCACAACAGACAGTATGTAAAACCATTATAGGTCTGTCTTTGTTTTAAATACTTGGTGTAAGTAGAATTATACTCTGCCATCACCCTTGTACTTTGTAACACATGAAGTAACATCAAATTGTCTATCTTCTCTGTCGTACGCTCTTGGGCTACGGAGTTAGTTAATCTAACAAATCTTCATATTATGTGTTAAAACAAGCATCGTTAACGTTTATTGTGTTGTATTTAAACGTAACCCTGTTACATTATAGGAGAGATCCTTAGAACATCCACCATTATAGGAGAGATCCTTAGAACATCCACCGTCATAGGAGGGATCCTTAAAATACCTGCCACGATACGAGAAGTTCGTCATAATCACTTTTGCTCATAGCTAAATGTTATTGAGTTGGTCGTGTGACACATTTGTCATGAGTATCACCCTTTCTGTACAATGTATTTTGGTCGTGTGTCATTAATTTGTCATGAGCACCGTTTTGTACAATCTGTTTTGGTCGTGTGTCATTCATTTGTCATGAGTACCACCCTTTCTGAACAATGTATTTTGGTCGTGTGTCATTAATTTGTCATGAGTACCGCTTTTGTATTTTGGTCGTGTGTCATTAATTTGTCATGAGTACCGCTTTTGTATTTTGGTCGTGTGTCATTAATTTGTCATGAGTACCGCTTGTGTGTATAATTGTGTACAACCCTTGTACACTATACGTGGAGACGTTAAAACACTTACCGTGATTCGTGCGAACGACATAATATCGGCCTTGCCATCTTCTTTAAGAGGCATTGTATAAACTCTTGACTTCTGTCTATAATTGAGTTTTATCTTGTATGTACTTACATGTTTTGTACACTATACGTGGAGACGTTAAAACACTTACCATGAGTCGTGCGAACGAAATAATATCAAACCTTTTGTGTGCGATCTACGAAATGTAGTCCACAACCCTTTGTTGTCATTCAACGCCAATGCCCGTGGACCTCCTGTTTTTTACTTCTTTGCAAAAGGAAAGAAGCCCAGGAATATCTACTATCCCAAAAGGACTAGTTTGTAGCTTCACTGCTAACTATGGGGCATAGTGCTGTGGGAGTTAATCGAATGAGCACAAAACCACCCAACTCGTTGTCTGGGGAACGGATAAGAAAACCCCCAGGTTTGTGAAATTGGAGCAAGGGTCTGTCTTTTCTCACAATCATGCAGAAGTTTTTAAAATGACCCCTAATCTTTTGCCCAATACACGCAAAAGATTAGTCTCTTTGATAATGTGTATTCAAATTTCTCCTCATCCTTTTGACAAATGTAAAGAGTCAGGAAATCTGCTGGTTGATCATGTTTCATTCTCACATGGAGTTTGAAGTGGAAATTAGTCCAGTCTCTAGCAAGTTTCGTCACTCAACTCCTTTCCTTTTCCTTTCCTTTCTCCTCACCATCATGTTCTCAGGTATATGTTATGAAGAGGAAAATCTGTTGTTGACCATAATTCGCCCTCACTGGGAGTGCGAATCGGTAAATTGACCAATTATCAGCAGGCTTTCTCCCTCACTCTCTGCATATGTCTCACCTTTTGTTCTCTTTTCTCAATTTTACGAAACACATTCATGAATGTTGGATATGTACGATATGCACTTGGCGTACCGTCTGTCTCCTTTTGACAACCTTTATTCATGAATTGGTTTCTCTGCTTTTACCGTGACTCATTCACGACTTCTTTGTCTTGTTTTTGAAATTCTACAAAAAATGTTACCACCTTTATGTTAACATAGGCCATAGAGGGCCGGTTGTTTTTTAACCAAGACATATTGTCACTCGGCAAACGCCAAGTCATCCTGGTAAAGGAAAATGTTCATGTAATCACAATTTAGTTAGAAAACTCTCTCTTCGTCACTCTCTGGGTCGGTGGTTAAAATTTCGTTTATTTCATTATCTGGACACATTTTGTTTCTCTCCAAACCTTTTCTTCATTGGTCCCTAGGCAGGTAAACTTCAAGAATTTTGCTCTAATAATAATTTCTCCCGGATTAAAAAGAAGCCCAGGCGGATGTCATCACCAACAGCCAAGCTGAGCTCCACTTCCTGACAGCACGCGCTGTGGTTACTAGGTCCCTCCTGCTGCCATTTTTCTACGCATTTGTTCCTGAAAGCACAGACCATACCGCTCATATGTATGTTGTTTTGTCGTGCCACAGCAAGTTGAGTTGTCCCACTATACATTATGACACTCTGAACCACCTTTTGGGCACGCCAGCTCCTAGGTTTGTTCTTACTCTTGCTATCAATGCCAACCATGTCGTCTCTTGCGCTGTCATGCAGTGACGCATATATCGTCATGTGTAAACCATCATTACCTTGACCTCCAGTATTCGCTGAATGCGTACCAATACAAGTTATGTTGAGCTACATTATGCTTCAATAACCATTATATACGATCCGTGTTTACCTTAATAACATTTAGGATTCGTACTGGCATGTCTGCAGACACTGGATTCTCCTCTTCAATGACCTCTGTAACCATAGTCGCGGCACAGCAACCACAGTCTCCACTTCGTGAACTTCGACGTCTTCGACAAAACCAAGTGTTTTCTAAGGCCCAAGTGTACTTCTGAGTGTTATCTCAAAGGGGTCTGATTACAGTGATAATGTAATCCTTAGAATCTGTGAAACCACGTCCTCCTCTTCGAAATTCTCCGAAACCAAACAAATCCACGCTTCGCAAACTTAGCTCCCAGACCAATGAAACCTTAGAATCACACAGGCATTTTTGTTTTCGCTTTTTGTTCTTCTATTGTACAAATATGAATTGTTATTTTTCAATTGCATAACCATGTATTGTTATTTTTCAATTGCATAACCATGTATTGTCATCTTTCAATTGCATAACCTTGTATGTTGTTTTACACCATGTACTTTTACCAAAACTGTTCTTTTCCAAACATTGTATGTACCCCTTACCCATTCCCTACAAACATTGTGACCTAAACTATAACATAAATTGCATGTTCTAGCTAGGCATCTCTCAAGCAACGAATCTCTCAAAAACCCTGATGGAAGCTTAAGAGGATTTTTTTTCCTACAGCTCCATTGCCACGTCGCTTTTTTTCCAAGCGCGGGGGGAAGTGTTACGATACGCCCCTGTAGCAAATAGATTCAGATTCCAGAACGCGGAACAAGCATACACAACAACTCCCCTCTCCCCCCCTGTTTCCTGCTTCCCGCTTCCCTCCCCCTTGCCCGGCACTGGCCCATTCCACCGCCACTCCGTCAGACGAGATTTGAGCGCCTTTGCGAACAGACGTACGCGGCCTGTGGCCGAGCGGACCAAATTCAATGTAGCCCGCGATGTATTATTGAAATAACCACGGGTTAGAGCCGGCCTCGCCGCGCTGTAATAAGTTCGGTCTGTTCAGACTACGAAAGTGCCCTGGTTCAACTTCCACATGAGGCGAGGATCCTGCTAATCCACATGTAAGCTGTATCTTTGATTTCCTCTTTTAAATGTGTCCGTAATCAGTGAAATGCAGGGCCCCGCGAAAATCACCACTCGGAGAGTTTCGTTTGAGAGAGAGATAATGAGAGATTAAACACTTTAGCTAGGTTTGTGTAATTTGCATTTCTTGTATTGAATTGTACTGTAGAAACCTATGTACTGTGTTTGAGTTTACAATACATGTCCTAATGAATTAACTTTGTTATTATTCTGCTACGGCAGGAGGATTATTGACCAGAGTGTATCCCGTTGGACGCCGGAAGGTAGAGAGAAATTCCATAGCTTTGAGCGACTCACCCCTTGAATAGAGAGTACCATTGTTCCCGCTGAGAGCTAGCCTGGGACATGTTGGGGCCCCCTTGGCCCCAGAGCTGGTGTTGGTTTGGTAGCCAACATCGGGGACCCTAACAATATGTTTATTAAAAAAAAAAATATATAGATATTGTCTATGCTTCGAAATAGAGGCAATTTAAAAGGTAAACATCGTAAGTGTCAATTGCTGTTTACTTCAGACAAGCGATTGTCAATAGTGACAGATGGGTTAACATCAAACTAGAATTCTTGTTATGAATTTAAGTGAATTAGTTAGAATTATTAATTATGAAACAAGTGTAGTGTAATGAAGGGATTGTTATTTAATGAGATTAAATTTATAATTTATTCCTGAAAACATCATCATATATAAAGGATGGTCATAATTAATCAACAACATTCAAATTCAAACAATAATACATCGATTATTGAGAGCGGTGGAATAGTTTGACATATTTAACTAAATTGTTGGAATATTTTTCTTTTATTGAAAAAAATATATATTATTTTTTTTTGGATTTTAAATGTGGGATTTAAAAAAAAAAAAAACCACTACGAGTTTACTGCCAATTCAATAATAAATTCGACATTACACAGTACTACCTCGATTATTTAATTTTTTTTAATTAGTTTTTTTGGAATTATGCTTGGAATTTCGGTTGTAAATTTAGTAAAATATCTACGCCAGAATTATTTTGGATACCAAGGTTGCCACAAAATTCAGGGTTGCTAAAAAAAAAAAATTTTTTTTTCCATTCTTTCATTATTTAAAAAAATTTTTTTTTTTTGTTTTTCTACTTATCATCAACAATCTATATTATACGTCAACTAAAACAACATCAACAATAATTTTTAACATTAACAACAACTTTTAATTATTTTATTAATTAATCCAATTGTTTTAAATATTAACAATGTCAACTCCTATTCCAAACGTCAACAACGCCTCCAAAGAGGATCTCATAAGAGAACTATCAAGTCGTTCTCTCGAACCGGCATCCACCTCTCACGCGTTGCGCTCGCAGGCGCGTGCATATATTAAGGCACTTAAGATGCCGACAATATCAGAAACGGATATGGATTCTTCAGATTCGGATTCTGAGAACCAGACCGTCAACAACCCTACAATAATTAAACACACAAAAGTTATTTATAAAGAATCACCCACCATCAATGTGGAAAATTGGAAGATAAAATTTGATGGAAAATCGAGCATAAGAGAATTTCTCTTGTTGATTGAAGAAAAATGTAGGACGAAAAATTTTAGGCATGACAATCTAGTTCGAGTTTTTCCTGATCTATTAGAGCCCGTTCACACTTCCGTCGTAATAACGGAGGTGGGTTCCGTCGTTATGACGGAAGCCCTAGGCCCCTGTTCACACTTCCGTTTTCAAGACGGATCCTACTCTACGAAAACAACGACCAAAACATTTTATCATTCAGACGGTCGTGCGCACTGCGCAATGCGCAATGCGCAATGCGCAATGCAAATATTGCAAATTTTACTATTATAAAAGTTCCTCTTAGTTTGGGCCGTAAAAGGCCGACAGCAAAAACTTTCCCTTGGGGCTGCCATAAATAGTTATAGGTGCTATTTGAAATGTACACATACCTACTTAAAAATAAAACAATTTAAATAATAAACTTTTTCTACCAAATCGGTAAGGGAATGTATTGATGTAATACCAGCTATAAAATTACTTCAGGGGTCGGACCTTATTTGTTCAAACCGTGGGAGAATATTTTGTTTGCATACTTGAAAAGGAGAAAGTGCGCGAAAATCATCCAGCAATTATTATAACTAAAATGACTAAAAAACATGAATGATATGACTAAATATTTTCTTGAGATTAAATAGAAAAAATCGCATTCTGGAACGAACATGTATATTATATAATAATATTATAAACGCCAAACGCGCGCCCCATAAAAACACAATTTGCCTGCTCGCTTGCGTCTGGGAGCGGGCGGTGGTGAAGTGTGAAGCGGGGTGTGGCGGGTTCAAAACGGATCCGTCGTCCCGCCGTATAGTGTGAACAGCTCCATTGAAATGTATGAGCCAGCGCGTTCCTTTCCGGCTTCACGACGGACACTCTGCGTAGGCGAACTCTCCGGCAAAAAATGACGGATCCGTCTTCACGCCGGATCCGGCAAGTGTGAACAGCTCCATAGAGCCACTACAGCGGCTAGGGCCTCCGTCGTAATGACGGAACCCACCTCCGTTATTACGACGGAAGTGTGAACGGGCTCTTAGATGGACTAGCATTACTTTGGTTCAGGTCAATATATCATCCGGACTTAAAATGGGACGAGCTGTCTAAACTTTTGATCAATCAATTTGAGGGAAATGACCTACAAACGGACTTAAAAGTAAAACTTTTCAACATGACGCAACCAAAAGGTATGTCAGTCCTTGAGTTTTCACTTAGAATGAAATCACTGAATAACATGCTAGAAGCTAAACTTCCTGAGCAGGAACTTTTGCGGCTTGCCAAAAAGGCTTTGCTCCCAATGTACACTAACTTATTAGTTTCTAGAGATATTTTTACATTCGACCAGTTAACAACTTACGCGGGAAACTTAGAGTCTTATGCGACACCACCGGAGGAATTTGCCACTTCTTCTTCTTCTTTTTCAAACAAATTTGAAAAAAGCAATAACTATACTACTAATAAGGAAGAGAGATTTGGGCCTACCAATAAAACTTTGTCAAACAGTAATACCGGTACCTATAAACGTACAGGGTTTTCTCATAATAATTATAAACAATCTTTTAATGGCAATAGTTATAGTCATGCTGGGCGTAACTACAGTAACACCAATGCGGGTTACAACAATAACAAACCTCAGTCTTCTTTCAATGGAAATAGTCTAAATACCGAAGGAACTTCTAGAACCATTGTTAGGAATCAATTTTGTCTTTATTGTAAGAAACCGGGACATGTTGTAGCTGACTGTAGAAGAAAAGCCACAGCGGGAAATAATTCAAAAGTGGGAGCGGTTAAAGGAAGAATTAATAATAATAAGTCGGAAAACTAGGGCGGAGTCTCTCTTACCACGTCCCATCCTATGCGCAGAGGAATCGGGAGTGGAAGAGTTGGCTCCGACTAGTCCATCAGTTTCTTTCAGTCCCATCACCTGGAACAGTGGGCCCATTGCCACAGGGGATGGAGATTGAAAAAGATGGTCGTCCTTATGCAAATGTATATATATTAAACAATTTTTAAAGCGCACTGTTGGACAGTGGCGCCTCATTATCGTGTTTGGGAGGCGATAGTTATAAGATTTTTATTAAGTTAGGTATAGAATTAGTTAAGGTTAATATTAGTGTATCAACAGCGGATGGTGCGAATCAGCCAGTCCTGGGTACAATGTCGTTGCCGGTGACGTACAAATCAATTACCCATACAATACTTTTCTACGTCATCCCGACATTGTCACCATCGTTTATCCTAGGTATAGACTTTTGGAAGCAGTTCCATATCGCACCGGAGCTGCTTTCAAAAGCTATTGGTCCTACTTCGGAAAACAAAATTAATGGGTTGCGGGCAATTCAGCCAGCCTCTTCCTTAAGTCCCTCAGAGAATCAGGCACTCTCTGCTATTATTAAAAAAATTGAATCGATTTCTTTCGAGAAGCGTGGCTTAGGCCTGACGCATTTAGTCAAACACAAGATTAATACAACAGGGCCTCCGATCAAACAAAGGTATTATCCTTTGTCTCCAGCAAGACAAAAACAATTGGAATTAGAAGTAGATGAAATGCTAAAATTAGGAGTAATACGTCCCTCACGTTCTCCATGGTCGAGTCCAGTATTAATCGTTACAAAAAAAGACGGTACCGGTCGTTTTTGCTTAGACTCTCGCAAAATCAATAATGTCACGATTCGCGACGCGTACCCTTTGCCATATATATCGCGGATTCTAGACAAGCTCGGTGGAGCTAGGTACGTCTCTTCTATAGACCTTTCAAAGGCTTTTTGGCAAATTGCCTTAGACAAGGACTCTTGTGAGAAAACAGCTTTCGTCGTCCCTGGACGGGGTTTGTTTGAGTTCACCCGTATGCCTTTCGGATTGAAAAACGCCCCTAGTGAGTTGCAAAGACTGGCAGATTTTCTTTTTGGTCCGGAATTCGACGATAATGTTTTTTGCTATCTGGATGATTTGATCTTGATATCAGAAGACTTGGAGTCACATTTTAATCTGTTAAACCGTGTATACGAACGTTTTCGAGACGCAGGTCTAACAATAAACTTTAAAAAATCCGAGTTTTGCAAATCAGAACTTAAATATTTAGGGTATTTAGTAGATTCGCAAGGTCTCCGTACGGATCCAATAAAAATAGAAAGCATCAAAAATTTCCCAGTCCCAAAAAATGCAAAACAAATCCGGGCATTCATTGGTTTGTGCGGTTACTTTAGAAGGTTCATTAAAGGATTTTCGGGAATAGCTGCCCCTCTTACTAAACTCACAGGTTCTAAAAATGGAATTAGCAATTTCAAGTGGTCTCAGGAAGCTGAAACTGCTTTTAATGATTTAAAACGCGCGTTGACTACGGCTCCAGTTTTATGCTGCCCGGATTTCACCAAGCCTTTCTCTATCCATTGCGATGCGAGCTCCGCAGGGATCGGAGGAGTTTTGATCCAAGACGTAGACGGGCAAGAGCATCCCATCGCTTATTACTCACGTTGCTTAAACGTTCATGAACGAAATTATGGCATCACTGAACGGGAACTCTTAGCTGTGCTAGACTCGGTGACTCACTTTAGACCGTATATAGAAGGAGCTCATTTTTCAGTAGTTACTGACCACTCAAGCTTGAAATGGCTGGGGTCCTTGTCCAACCCTAGTGGCCGTCTTGCACGGTGGAGCTCTCGCCTTTCGCAATTTTCTTTTGACATTGTCCATCGCAAAGGGACACAACATGTTGTTCCAGACGTGCTTTCACGAATGGACCTTGCCATATTATCAGGTGTGGACACTGAACATACAAAGGATACGTGGTATTTGAAAGCTTGGAAAGGATGCCAAGAATTTCCGCAGCGATTCCAGAACTTTCAAATACGTAATAATGAATTGTTCCGACACACAAAGACTCGCCTAGCCCTGTGCGAGGATACTGCCTGGAAGAAGGTAGTTCCGCAGGAAGGTAGACAGGCAATCCTTTCAAATTTATACGAGTCTTCGCGAGCTTGTCATCCTGGGGTATTCAAAACCTATAAAAAGGCGCAATTGCGTTACTATTGGCCTAATATGTACAAGGATGTTAAGCAATTTGTTAATCGTTGTACAGTCTGTAAGGCCCACAAAATAAGTACAGCCCCACCTAACGGCATCTCTTCAAACCCAAAAAAGGTCACAAGACCCTTGCAAATGTTGTCGATAGATTTAGTAGGTCCTTTACCTAGGAGTTACTCAGGTTTTACCGTAATCTTATCATGTGTAGACGTTTTTTCTAAATTTACATGGCTATTTCCGCTGCGCAATGGCACCGCGAGAAGCATAATTAAAATCTTAGAAGAAAACATCTTTCTTGTTCACGGCGTACCACGAACTATCGTCTGTGATAATGGTCGTCAATTTGTTTCGAAAGAATTTAAGGACTTACTTAGTAGTTATAACATACCACCACCTTTTTACAATTCGTCTTATACGCCTCAAAACAATGTAGTCGAACGTTATAATCAAACCTTGGGTACGGCGTTATCTATCCTTGTTGAATCAGACCACCGAAATTGGTCCAAATTTCTTCCGCAAGTTCAATCGGCCATGAATAACACGGTAAACTGCGCTACAGGTTATACACCTTATTTCCTGATGCACGGTCGGGAGCAGATACTGGACGGTGATCTGCACCGTAATCCAATAGCGGATGAGGAATCCAATTCGCAAGTGGGTGCTCAACCTAAAGCTTATGCACAGAAACTAGAAGAGTTGTCTTCGATTTACGAGCAAGTCTCGAATGCTCTTCTTAAAGCTTATCAAAAAGGAGCTGACCATTACAACCTGCGCAGAAAACACATCACCTATCAGGTTGGTGATGTGGTGTGGCGGAGAAATTTTGCACAATCTAACGCATTGAATTATTTCACACATAAATTGGCACCTCGGTTTGTTCAGAATGTGGTAGTAAAGAAAAAATCCAATCTAATCTATACGCTTGCAGACTTAAACGGAAAAGTTGCGGGTGATTTTCATGTGAAGGATATAGTAAAATCAAATAATATACCGGTATAGTCTTATTCCCTACCGAATACTGCAAATTATCTTATTTACTAGTTAATATTTAATGCTTGGGAGTTTTAACCCGGCCTGATCAACCGAGTTGAAACGACCCGACATTCTGACAGTCAAAGTCCTGTCACAGGGTTATTTCTTTTTGTTCGTTCATGTTTTTGGAGGGGGGGGGGGGGGGGGGGTGCGATTATGCAAACTCACGTAGTATTTATGATTCATTGCAATCAAAATCCACTCTAGTAAAATTAACTGTTTAACAAGTTTTTGCTTTCGTTAGGCGTAATTATTTATTGTTATTTATTCGAAATTAATTTAGTAACATTTTTTTTTTTTTTGGACTGAGCACGAGCAAGCAAACAAGATGAATGACATAATTTGTTTTTAATATTACGTTTGTTAACCTCGAATACAAGTGGAACACATGCCCACTTCCCCTTGTGTTCAGGGTACATCCCATTGAACTGCGTTCATGGTTATTAAATTTTGTATTTATTATTAAGTTTTGACTCGAAACACACAGGGATGCCAGTCCTACACCTCTTTGTGTTTTGAGCATTGTTTTCTTTTCTGTTTATCTCTTTCAATATGAAACATGACTGTTTTCAAACATACATAAATTCTGAGAAATGTTGTGAGTTCAACACGTAGTAACCACTCATATGCTTGCGAATATACAAAGAGAATAGTTTAGTTATATGTATACATATTATTTTGTTAAATTTATTGATTAGTTTAAGTACCTATGATGCTACTTTACTTCATACACTCACCCGTACGACCGATTTAGGTAGAATAGGAAACTCTTCGTAGTGAACAATTTTATTTTTCCTAAAAGGGACGTAAATTCAGTGAAGTGAGGGTTGCTTGCACCCTAAAGTGTTGCCTAAATGGCTCTCTAAAACCCTATTATGGGTCAGTGATGCAATAATGCATATGGTTGTGTATAATTTTTGTGCTGGACACACATAGGTATAGTTATGTTAAGGATGTGTTGTCCACTGATTAGTGTTTAAACTTACATAATTGATGATGATTATGCTGTATATGTAACGTTAACGGTAATCCAAGACATCTTCACCCAGTATCTTCAATGCTGTGGGTGTTTACGGACCCCGTTCACGGAACATTAGTTCACCATGTTTTTAATATTAAGTTCTTTTAGTTTTAAGTTCTTCTAGTTGTAAGCTATGTTTAAATAAGAATGGTTGCATCGCAAGCCCGTCCATCGCGCCTTACGCATGATGGAGTGCGATCGGAGTTGCGGCACACCCATTCGCTATTACTATTTAATTTATGTTTGATCTACTAATCACTTTTTACTGCTGTCTACTAATGATTGCTAGATTAGGTTTGAATACATTTTTTTTTAAGCCCTTTGACCGACCTTTTTTTTAGATTAGGGGTAGGAACCTTATTAGTTGTTATGTTCGAGGGCGAACATTTTTGTGGCGAGGGGGGTAATGTTATGATGTGGATGCATCATTACATATAAATTACTTTAATTCATTACTCGGATAGGCAGGTACCTTTATTTGAATGATGGTACGATTTTATTCAAGATACTCGGCAAGTTGGCAGACAGAGGGGAAACGGATTTTGTCTTTGGAACGGCACTCTGGACGGGAAGAAGACGGGAGGACGCTGTTTTTTTTTCTCGGGCACAGTCACGTAGCGAATTAAGTTGATAATGTAAAATATACCGGAACAATACGACTCCGTATTGCAAAGCGATCCGTACATTATGTGTAATTAACGGGATTAACATAAAGATCCGAATTGTTCGGTCCGGTGATTAACAAAGTTTCGGTTCTTCAATGGCCGTCGGCGCCTCGTGCGACGAGAATAATTAATGTCGTTTATCTAGCTGATCGGGCGACTGAAAATGTGCATTTGGCGAACATGGACTCCCGCTACACCTCGCAAGCCACGGCGGAGTTTATTTAATTAGTGTTCGCGGTTTTAACTGTTTCATCCGCCGCCTACTGAGACGTTCATATAAAATAACCGCGTACTCGATCGTGATACGCAGAACAGACCATTCTGGTTCACCGCAACCCCGGATTCGTCGCCGACTCCGTCTGTCAACGGATCCCGTAGGCATCCATCTGTTTGGGCTTGATGGCCTCATAGGACGGGCATCATACCGCTGGCTAGGCTGGCGCAATACACCGGATCATTTCTCATCGTCCTGATGCTCCCAGGGGGGTTTGGCATCGCGACATCAACAGGATCACATCAGGGCACCCTCTTGGTTGCTGGACGAAGCACCAAGCTCCACTACGTGCATCATGCCTGCCCGCAGGCACTTAATCCGAATTAGCTAGTTTCAAGGTCATGGTCGCAAAAAGGGGGTGAGTTTTAGAAGTGTATTTTTCCCTTGTAAATCGGTTTATAATACTGTATTTTCAAATGCTCGATATGGTAAATATAGAGAATATTGATTCATAACCTTTTTGTGTTATTTCATAACGAGACACTGTAGTTCCCTATGATGAGTAAAGAAGTGATTGTCATAGTGCCCACGCTCCCTGGGAAGAATTAAATGCTCTCCATCGTTTTAGAAGGAAGGCGTAGTGAATGCATCTGTGGACATATTCTGTCTTGAACAGGATTTGGCGCTCTATTAATAGAAAAGTACGCAGGTGTATTCATCCCGTCTTCCTTAATTTCAGCTAGCTCCATCATATGGCTCCTTACGCCACTTTTCACCTAATACTTGCCGCTCCAACGTGAATAATAAGATATGCACCTAACACCCTTCCATTGAAAACGAGTCAGTATCGCTTTGACATGGCGTCGCTTTAGTTCGTATTACTCCAACAGACCAAAACGTAAATCGTGAGAAACAGCGCTTTAAAGTTTTTTTTACGAAAAAGGCATATAAAATTAAATTAGCTAAATTGTAAGTCTACTAAAATGTGTTAAAGTATTACAAATTGTTTTTTTTAAGTACAATATGTTCTAAATGTATAAAATTACGCAGAAAACACGTTTTTAATTTGGATGTTGGCCAAAGTGACGAATTCTTGTTTGCGAAAGTTGGATATTGGACAAAGGACACTGGATGTTAGACAAGAGCGCGTACTCTTGCGTGAAGTTACTTTATCTAACGTGCTTGGTATTACAGGGAGATCGGAAAGCATTTCAATTAATTGAACTTTAATACTTATGGATGTATGTGTCCTATGTTTTCGCGGTGAGACCTAAATATTCGGATGTGATTTTTAAATAGTTTCTTAGAGCATTCGACAATTTTTTAGAAATACCTAATATGTTATTTGTTTGGGAACCAAATTTCAAGAGTAAGTTTTTGTTAAATAATAACATCGTTAAATCATCAATGAAAACGTATGTTTTCAGACAATCATACTTATTAAATAATGTTTCAGGTGGCAATATGCTCATCGATTAATTTATTGCATGTTTGATTGTTGATTGACGAGCAGCACAGTAAATGCAATCGTTCATGAATCAAGTCATCAACCGTTAGTTATAAGAAAGGTCCTACGTTTATTCATCGTTATTATTTGAGTGGCGGGTATGGGTGCCACCGCACCGGGAACCATTTATTGGATAACCAACACCTCTGCCATAGGTCACCCCAAGTGGTTCGCTACGTTTGGTGACTTAGTGAGTTTTGTCCGGATCTTGGCGGTGGATGCGTCTGCCCACTAACTGCATGGCAGGCCGGATCGGGAAAGACTGGTTGAGGAAGCTCTGTAGACCTCTCCAGCAGGACTCTCGGAACATTGCATTACCCGCAGTGGGGAGGGATGGATTCTTACGTCCGTCATTCCTTGACACACTGACCCCCAGATTTTTCTTCCCACAACTTTCTTCTACCTCCTTCCCAAAAATAACATAGGCCCTGAGGAGAATTATTTTCCTCAGGGCCTCTTGTGTGGAGCTATGGTAAGAAAAAAAGGTATCTCTAAGTGATTCGCTACGTTTGGTGACTTAGCAGAGGTTCCCGGGTTCATGGGGTGAGCTTTGTCCAGGTCTTGGCGGCAGATGAGTCTGCTCACCTGCTGCGTGCGGGCCGGATCAAGAGAGACTGCGTGAAGGAGTCCTTTGAACCTTTCCAGCCGGACTCTCACGACCCCATTGCCTTGCACCGCAGTTTGAAGGATGGTTTCTTAAGCCTGTCACTCCTATACACACAAACCCCCAGATTCCTACCCACCCCTTATTCCTTTTTCCATCCCAGGACTTCCTATTCTTCCTTTCTTCAAAAATACCCTCCACACAGCATACCCTAAGATGACTTAGGCCCTGAGGGAAATTATTTTCCTCAGGGCCTCCTGTGTGGAGCTAATGTAAAAAATATGTATATTGTAAAGCGTTTTTGCACTAAAACAATGCTATTCAAATTATCCACATATAATTTTTATCATATATCGGCGTATAAATCCGAGCTTTAGTATGATCCGACCCGAAAGGTTGGATTGATTTACGTGATTTTATTTTTATGTTAATACAACTGCTCCCAACCGCCTGGACCCAGGCAGGCTATGGCATACCCCATTTTGTGAGGCTGGATTTAGTGGGAAGAGGAAGCAGTTATGAAGGTTAGTAATTACCTGGCTATTCAAATCTAGTCACCAACCACGTCTAAAGCCATTCTAAGCAATGCTTCAATTCGAAATGGCGGTCTTACATCAGGGTGATACTGAGAGTATCTTCCACTCTGGAACGTGCCGCAAATACACCATATATATATATATATATATATATATATATATTTATGATATATATTTTTGTATTGATTTGTGTTATTTCACTATTTAAACAAAAAGAAAAAAAACACATATACCTACATATTATACTTTTTTTAATGATTCAGTTGTGAAATATATATATTTTTTTAGATTAGCTCCACACAGGCGGCCCAGAGGATAATAATTACTCTTTGGAGGGTCTTTTTACGGAAGGTAAGGACTGGAACGTTTGGGAAGAAAAAGGGTATGAGGGGTGGATAAGAATCTGGAATCTGGAGGTCAGTGTGTCCGGGAGTGACGGATATACGAATCCATCCCTCCAATCGCGGTGCAAGGCGAGAGTCGGGAGATTCCGGCTGGAAAGGTCAAAAGGCCTCCCTTAACCAGTCTCTCTCTCGCCACGCAGCAGGTGGGCAGTCGTATCAGACGTCAAGACCTGTACGAACTTCATCCCATGAACTCGGGCACCCTTGCTAAGTCACCAAACGTAGCGAACCACTTGGAGTGACCTATGGCAGAGATGTTGGTTAACCAATAAATGGTTCCCGGGATGGTAGTACCCATACCCGCCCCCCCCCCCCCAAATTATACAAATCTACCAAAATAAAAATTACTTGTGCACGCTGGGTTTGAAACTAACGACATCCGGATCGCTAGTTGAGAGCCTTACCCCTCGACCACAGGAGGCCGTCATGACGTGATAACAGAAGTGTAGTATCCAACATTTTAAAATAAAAAGATAACTCAAAGGATTTTGAAACACAATAGATAAATACAAGTTCTTTAGAAATATTTAAAACAATGTACGACGACTTCTTTTTAAAAATGATCCTATGTTCGAACACATGGGACGCGATTTACGTCTATTACACAATATAGACCTTGTAAAAAAAGAGGTCATAAAATATTCCTAACCACTAACCACATTTAGCTTCATAACAAATGTGTTCCGATATTTGAAGTACCACCTAGTTGGGCCAAATTATTAGAAGGGTTACAAAAGCGGCTGGAATAAAGGGACTGGGAATGGATCTAGGTAAAAAAGTCAAATGAAAGGGGTTCCTAATCATTAAAAATGTGCGAATAGTAATAAAGTTTTTATTGACATTCTGAATTCATTGCTCTGAACCAAATAAAACTCGAATAGGTAAGAAATAAACAAAAAAATAAGAAATATTAGCAACTCAATGTATAAAATAATAGATATGCTTTCATTGTCATTCAGTGTACAATTCTTTCAATTTCTAATTTCAGTAATAAGATATTTATAGGTATACAAATACAACTGATCTTAGGCACTAAATATACCAAAAATGTTTTCATTGTTACACGAAGATTTGGTTGATTAAAATAAGATACTGAATAATGTACCAAAAACAAAAACTTCTTCATTTCCTTATTCTAATACCTAATAAACATGTTTTAAATATCTCAGGTAGAATTCTGACACAAATGTTTGTTAGATAAACACATAAATATTAGGTACTAAATGCACCTTTATTTTAATACTCCTTTATTTTAATAATTGTGTTTTGTATTACAAGTAGGCATTCTTACACGAAGATCTAAATAATTAGGTACAGGTAGATAAACAAGAAGCTATTAATGTGCCCAAAACAAAAACTCCTTCATTGTACTTATTCTAAAAATTGCCTTGTTTTAAATATCATAAGTAGAATTTTTACATAAAGATTTGGCTGATAAACATACAAACATATTTTAGGAACTAAATGAACCGAAAATTAAAACTATTTGATTTCCTTATTTTAATAATTGGCTTGTTCTAAATATCATAAGTAGAATAATTTCATACAAATTAGGTTGATAAACAAACAGATATTTTAGGAACTAAATATACCGAAAATTAGAACTCCTTCATTACCTTTTTCTAATTGTTGGCTTGTTTTAAGTATCTAAAGTAGAATAATGATTTCACTAAGATTTGGTAGATAGTCACATATATTATATTAGGTACTATAATACATCAGTCCTTATTAGAATAATTTATAGTAAATAAATTATTCTAATAATTGTGTTTTTTAACTATCACAAATGGGTATTTTGCACAAACATTTAAATAATCACGTAACTATAGGACCTATAGGTAGATATAAATACCGATACTACGCATTAAATGTGCTTAAAACAAAAGCCCATTCAATTTTTTTTTTCTTATAATTGTTTTAAATATCATAAATAGGTATTTTACACAAAGATTTAAATAATTACCTATAGGTAGTTAAACATATGAGTGTTACAATGTGATGTGACTTTGTATGCACCACGTTACAATGTGATGTGACTTTGTATGCACCACGTATTTATAAATATTATCAACATGTTTCAACCAATGGTTTCTTCGTCAGGATAAAATGAAATTTTAATTTAATAAAATTAATTAAATCTTGCTGATTTCAAGTAATTAATTTCAGCTTCGCGAACTGTAACGGAATTAGGTTTTTTCAATTTTTCCTATAATATTTCACTATCACATTTTAGAAATTAGCATGTCTTATACTACGTATGTATAATATATTCGTATTATATATTCTTATATTACGTAAGCATAATATATTCGTTACAGAGTGGTTATAATAACATTGGGTATTTCGATTATATATTATGTGTACAATTATGTATACCTACATATATTATGTATAGATAATTGTATACATAATACATTACATATAGTGAAATATTACAGGAAAAATTGAAAAAACCTAATTTCATTACAGTGTATACATAATATATTATATAATAATAATATAATATATTGTATAATGTTATTATAACCACCCTGTAACGAACGGCCAGTTGAAACAATTTGCTGAGAAAATAATGAAAAATTAATTACCTGCTATATTTTTCTTGGAAATTTTTATCCTTTTCTACAGTGTACATCATAAGGCACTTTGTGTGGAGAAATCTCCCAGAAAACCACTAAAATAACTTTGTAAATAGCAAAATCACAAGTAAAGATGTTTACTGCCGTGGGGCTAATGACCAAATATTTGAAATGAGAGCGGTCACGTGGTTCTCAGCTGCGACGCTATTGGCTCTTTGGTCTGTAAGAGAGATACGCCCGGAACCGAGAGTTCAAATTTCACACGTAGGCTAAGATACAGCTTGGATGTTGGAGAAATTTGTATGAAATTTAATTAAACGGCCGGTTTGAAAACGGGGGGTCTTTTTGGCCAACGTGTGGATGTTGGAGGAATACGCTCGAAATGTTGTTTCATTTTAGAGGATGTAAGACAAACTGCGTTTTGAAAACCCCTTACATAATTTTTTTAAATTTTTTTTTTCACTTGCATTGTAAACATAAAGACTTTCTGAGAACTACTGCATACTTAACTCAATTTCGCTAAAAATGGTCTGTTGGAGTAAAACGAACTAAAGCGACGATGGCTTTGACGTTTGAAGTAAACAGAGTGATTTTTGTGATGTCAAGTATTGATTCTAGTGAAGATGATTCTGACAGCATGTATGTAATGAAAAAATGTTTGCTAATGTATATTTATAAAAAGATTTTCATCTAAAAAATTTTAACTTTCTTATTTCCGCCAATTTCATCTCAATGATGGTTTTATAAGCCGAATTCTCTTTTGTCAACATTGCTACATTATTTGCGAGTCGTATCCCATAAACAAAATTGGCGACCGGCTTCAATAAACAACTCCGTCTCGACAAAATATGCAGTTGAGGCAACTGAATTGACGACAGTTTTTGAGCGGAGTCCGCTAGAAACTAGTCGGCGATGGTGTGCGCGAGCGGACTCGTTCGGACCTATTTTAACTACTTCGGTCCGCTCCGCTCACCTCGTTCTTGATGGAAGCACTTGTATGCAGTTAACGTTTGCGAGTCGAGCGGAATTCGTACGGAGTCCGCTCCGCTCGCATCAGCGGAGCGGACTCGTTCGAACCTATTTAAACTCGTTTAGTCCGCTCCGCTCACCTCGTTCTTGGTGGAAGCACTTGTATGCAGTTAACGTTTGCTAGTCTATCGGAGTCTGTAAAGAGTCCACTCCGCCCGCAGTGGAAGGCGCGCTTAACTTCTTCGGTCCGCTTCGCTCACCTCGTTCTTGATGGAAGCACTTGTATGCAGTAAACGTTTGCGAGTCGAGCGGAGTTCGTACGGAGTCCGCTCCGCTCGCATTAATGGAGCAGACTCGTTCGAACCTATTTAAACTAGTTTAGTCCGCTTACATTTTAAAAACTTATTTCCGAAAAATATGTTTTTGAAAAGGTATCGCGGAAGTGACCGGCATATCTTCTTGTATAAATATCAATATTATAAAAATCAATATTTGTTTGCTTGTTCGCATTTCATGCGCTGCCAAACCGTTCATCCGATTTTTGAAAACTCAATTTTTTAGACATCTGACACAAAACAACACAATAAATCAACATAATATTGGAGTTTTACACAGTGTCGTAGCTAGCATGGGTCGCATCCGGGGGCGGATAGGGCGGATAACGTGATTGGTGTCACCCCCCCCCCCCCATTAAAGTTTTATTTTATTTTATTTATTTTATTTTATTTTATTTGGGAGACCAACAGTTTACATTCATAACAGAGCATAATAATAATTAAGTGACAATAATTGAACCATTTACAGGTTTCCACATGGGTATTGTATACAAGTGTTGTGGTTCCATAGATATTTGCTAAAGAAGAAAAAAATTACATTTCAAGAGACAAGTTAATTAGGGGGGAATAGGGAGGGGGTAGGATGGGGGGGGGGGAGAATGGGTTAGGTTGAGGTATAGTTATAAAAATATGAGTAAACAAAAAATTAAAAGAGAAAAAAAAAAAGAATTTAATATAATGGTGACTGGTGGTATTAGAAATTATTGTTGTTATAAAGTGTCGAGAGAGCGTCTGTGTGATTTTAAGGAATGTGGTGCAGAATTAAATATGTCAAATTTTTTGTATTGTGTGTTAAAAGTATTGGACGCACGATATATGAAAGAGTTCTGCTTAGAATTAGTATTACACCGAGGGAGGCTAAGAATCATGTCTGACCTGGTTCGTCTGTTAGGAACTCGTATCTGTATACGTTGTAGGAGTTCTGGGCAATCAACGACGGATCTGGCTATTTTTTGAAGAAAGAGTACATCGGCCGAGTTTCTTCGAACTTCCAATGATAGTATATTGAAGTGCGCGGCTGAATCTTGGTGACTTAGGTGTGGGCGGTAGCTCCGGAAATCTAAGTATCGTAGAAAACGATTTTGAACACGTTCTAGAATTTTTACATATGATATGTATTGCGGGTTCCAAACTTGTGACGCGTATTCTAGTAAGCTGCGGACATAAGCAAAATATAGGATTTTCATTGTTCTAAAGTTATTGAATTTTTTACATGTCCTAAGAATGAATCCTAACATTTTAGAGGCTTTTGATGTAACTGAGTCTATATGAATATCAAAAATAAGCTTAGAGTCCAATATCACTCCCAAATCTTTGACTTCAGTTTTGTTGATTAATATTGAGCCGTTCAGATTATATTCGTTGATAATGATATTTTTATTTCGTGTGAAATTCACGACGAAACACTTTTTAACATTAATTTTAAGGGTATGCTTTGAACAGTAAACATTAAGACGGTTTAGATCCTCCTGCATTTTTTGACAGTCAGCAAAACATCTGATAGGATAAAAAACCTTCATATCATCTGCGTAAAGTAATGTTTTGGAGTATTTGAAACATTGGCCTATATCATTGATGTAAATACTAAATAGTAACGGTCCCAATAGAGATCCTTGAGGCACACCTGATGGTATGGTTACCCAGTCCGATTTAAAGCCACCCACAACTACGACTTGACTACGGTTCGATACATAAGATGAGAGCCATCTGAGAAGGTCACCGTGGACGCCGATTTGCATAAGCTTGCGTAATAATATGTCGTGATTCACTAGGTCAAAAGCTTTGCTATAGTCCGTATATATTGCGTCAACTTGTATACGTTGATCCATATAATCTTGTAAGAACTCTGTGAATGCTATTAGATTGGTTGTTGTTGATTTTCCACTCATAAACCCATGTTGGTTAACATTGAGTAAGGATTTCAAAGCGGGAAACATTTGATCATATATTATTTTTTCAAACACCTTGCTGAATACACACAATTTTGAAATAGGACGATAGTTTTCAATGTCAGATTTTTGCCCGGTTTTGAAAATGGGTGTTATGAAGGCAGTTTTCCAAGTATTAGGTACCACACCCTCTTTTAAGGAGCGATTGAATATAATTGATAACGGCTTAGAGAGACTGCTTGCACATTTCAGGATGAAGAAAGGGGGAATTTGATCTGGGCCTGCGCTTTTTTTAAGATTTAAATTTTCCAGATATGTCTGCACAAGACGCTCATCAACTTCAATACTATGAATAGTGGAAGAATTATGAATGTTGTAGTTGTCCGGCATATTTTGAGAAGTTTGAACATCGTTATTGTAAACAGAACTGAAATATTTGGAAAATAAGTTAACAATCTCAGATCCGTTCTCAGCTTTTTCATCCCTTAGGAATACAGTGTTTGGCACACCCTGTGATTTGGAGTTTAATTTAACGTAATTCCAAAGATTTTTTGGATCGGAGGATATTTTGTGTTCAACATTAATTAGGTATTTATTATGACATTCTCTTTGTAGTTTTTTATGGCGTGATCTTAAGAGAGAGAAAATGGAATAGTCAGATTGATTTTTATAAATTTTCAACTTTTTGAAATATTTGTAATTTTCCTTCGTTAACTTTATAAGAGCTGAGTTATACCATGGTGGATATTTTGAGTTCTTACTTGTTTTTTGCGGAATGTGAGCATCTATAAGTTGGTTTAATTGTGAGTAAAAATTTAGTAAAGCTGAATTTATATCACCAACAGAGGCTGCCAACTGGTGCCAACAAACAACTGGCTCATGCCAGTTTACTTTATTAAGATGAAAATTAATAAGTTCATAATTACCACGTTTAAAGACGTGCACCTTTCGTATTTCCTCCCTCAATGCAACGGGTTCTGAGAATGCTACATCTATCGTTATGGAGGCATGGTGAGTATCTTCGGCGATTAATGAGTCATTACAGGCTGATACATTAACAAAATCGTTACAGAGGACGAGGTCAAGAAAATGGCCGTTGGAGTTTGCAATCCCATTATATTGACAGAGACCCGAAAAATGCAGGCAATCAACAAATGCAGAGCTGAGAGGAGATAAACGATTGGTAGGTGTGTATGACGTGCTATTTGGATTTCTGTTCCACAGAATGTCAGTGAGGTTGAAATCGCCTAAAATAAGAAATTTTTCACAAGGAAATTGTAAGGTTAATCTTGAAATTTCGCCGAGAAAGCTTACCATGTTTTCATTATACGTTGGACCCTTGGGAAGGTAAACACAACATATGTTTAAAGTATTGCACAACGAACTCTTAATTTGTAAGGATAACCATAAGTCTTCTGCTTTTGAGTGCCACTCTGGACGCCCGCGGGCTACCAGTTCACGCCGAACAGCGAGCAAGACACCTCCGCCCAAGCGTTGACCAGTTGCACAGTAATTTCAGTAGTTGACAAACACTAATTACGACTCATAAAAAATTGGTCTGTCCTGGGAGGGGGGGGGGGGAGTGTCACCCGGTCGAGTGTCACCCCCGACGGGGTGGTCCGCCCCCCCCCCTCACTACGCCACTGTTGTAATATCAGATATAACAGCTGCTACTATCTGGAAACTATTGGGGAGGGAGTGAACAACGATTTCTTTAAAAGGAATTGAGTTATGAATGATAAGAGCAGAGCCACCATTACCATCAGGTCTATCATGTCTAAGACAATGATAATCAGGGATCTTAAAATGATACGAGGTTTTTAACCATGTTTCAGAAATGGCAGCAACTGAAATGTTATGTTTATCAAGTAATTTTACAAGTTCAATTTTGTTAGAGAATAGACTTCTACTATTCCATTGAAGAATTTTGCTCAGTTTCAGATACACTGGGGAGACAGGAGAGTAAAGATTTAATATACTCAGCAGCGTTGAACGGTACAGTATTGTTGTTTGAAATAATCGAAATTAAGAGTGTAATTAACGTTTGGGCGAAAGAGGAATTTTCCGTCATGACTTTAGGGAAAATATCGGTAGAGGGACAACTTTTTAAGGCATTCCCATTAGGAGCCTGAGATTTATTATTCCCATTCGGGTTAAGTAAAAGATTATTATGTTGTTTTTTATCAAAGGAAGGAATAAATTTAGGTTTAGATTTTAACGGCTTGAAAATGGTTTCTCTGTGAGAAGATGACTGAGGAGATTTAGAGGAAGAAAAGTGAAAGAGAGATGGATTAGATGATATCTCTACAAAAGATTTTTTGCAGGAGGGAATAATTTAGACGCCTGGAAGTATGAAATGTTTTCTGAAGCCATTGATTGCTTGAGGTTCCTCTGTCTAAACAACTCTGGGCAGGCCACACTAACAGCAGTATGGCTACCCTTACAATTAATGCAAATTGGGCTTTTAGTTGAGTTTTGACACTGTTCAAATTGATGATCCTCTCCGCAATGGAAGCAAAGCGGAGGGGAACGACAAATACGTTTTAGACTAGGAGACGAGGTAGGTAAACCCTACGTCATCGAGTACACGTATGAAACAACTTTTTAGTGATAATGGACACTTAGAAAACCTTAAAAAAGCTGGTCTGCCGGTGCGCCTCTTGGCAGGAGCCGCGCTGCCATGGAAATAGTCAGCGATTTTTTTCGAAAAAATTACGTCATCGAGTACACGAACGGGAATGGTGTCATATGATAAAGGTCGATTAGAAAATGAGAAAAAAGCAGGGCTGCCAACCGGCAGCCTGGCAAGTTCGCAGGCAGCCGGCGTCAAAGTGGGGTAAAAAATAGTAATTTTTACGTCATTGAGTACACGAATGAAACTAATGAATAAATATAGTCCAGATCATTCCGTTTAAGAATTTCTTGGTCTGCCGACCAGCAGCCTGGCAAATTTTTGTGTAAGATTTTTTAAAGTTTTTTTTTTTTTTTTTAATTTTTCGTTTATCTTTATTATTATTTTTATTTCATTATATTTTTAAAAACTTTGAATGCCATATTTTAAAAATATGAACGACAATGATAAAAAAAATAATTTGAGAGTTCCGAGTGTACCCATACGTCAGGTGAGCCGTTCGGCGCCAAACCACTTACGAAACTTGCCGCGGTGCCCCTCACCGCTGTCGCGTGACAATATTATTGTACAAATTTATAATATTAATAGTCCTTTTAAAATTGCCTAATAGTCCATAGTAGTTGGAAGTTCGAAAAACCAACACACCATCGCTGTAAGAGCTGCGTTCGTCCGTAAAACGACGGAAATTTCTGAAACCCCGTTCGTTTCATATCGGTTTCGTTTGCCCTGCTGCACCGATTACATCGAATACAAGATCGAAACTAATGAAAAACTGTAGTCTAGATTACTCATTCATGGCTTCTTTGGTCTGCCACCAGCAGCCAGGCAGTTTTTTGTGTACGATTTTTTAAAGTTTTAATTTTTTTTTTAAGTCTTAAATAATTTTTTTCAATATCTTTATTATTATTTTTATTTCTATATGGTTTTAAAAACTTAGAATGCCAAATTTTAAATAAAATAAGTGGTAATGATAAAAAAATAAATTTTCGGTATTCCGAGTGTACTCATCGGACGGGAGCCTTTCGACGCGAAACAACTGGAAACTGGCCGCGGAGCACTTCACCGCCATCGCATGCCCATATTATTATACAAATTTATAAAAATAATATTTTTTTTAAGATAACCTAATAGTCCATAGTGGTTGGAAGTTTGAAAAACTACCGCACCGTCGCCGTAAGAGCTGCGTTCGTCCGGAAAACGACGGAAATTTCCGAGCCTCGTCCGTTTCATATCGGTTTCGCTTGCCCTGCTGCATCGATTACGTCGAATGCAAGATCAAAACTAACCAAAAGCTGTAGTATAGATCATCCCATTTATGACTTCTATGGTCTGCCGACCAGCAGCATGGCAGTTTTTTGTGTACGATTTTTTTAAGTTCTAATTCATTTTTTAATTAAAAAAAATATATTTTCAATATCTTTATCTTTATTATTATTTTTATTTCAATATGGTTTTAAAAACTTAGAGAGCTAGATTTTAATTAAAATAAGTGGTAATGATAAAAAAATACATTTTGAGTGTTCCGAGTGTACCCATCGGACGGGAGAGCCTTTCGACGCGAAACAACTTACTGGAAACTGGCCGCGGAGCCCTTCACCGCTATCGCATGCCCATATTATTATACAATATTATAATAATAATAGTCATTTCAAAATTACCTAATAGAACATAGTGGTTGGAAGTTCGAACAACTACCACACCGTCGCCGTAAGTGCTGCGTTCGTCCGGAAAACGACGGAAATTTCCGGGCCCTGTCCGTTTCACATCGGTTTCGCTTGCCATGCTACATCGATTACTCGAGTACAAGATCAAAACTAACGAAAAACTGTAGTCTAGATCATTCCATTCATGACTTCTTTGGTCTGCCGACCAGCAGCCTGGCAGTTTTTTGTGTACAATTTTTTGAAGTTATAATTTTTTTTTTATTTAAAAAAAAAATATTTTCAATATCTTTATTACTTTTTTATTTCAATATGGTTTTGAATACTTAGTATGCCAGATTTTAAATAAAATAAGTGGCAATGATAAAAAAATTAATTTTGAGTGTTCCGAGTGTACCCATCGGACGGGAGCGGCTTTCGACGCGAAACAACTTACTGGAAACTGGCCGCGTAGCTTTTCACCGCCATCGCATGCCCATATTATTATACAAATTTATAATAATAATAGTCTTTTTAAAATTACCTAATAGAACATAGTGGTTGGAAGTTCGAACAACCATCACACCGTCGCCGTAAGAGCTGTATTCGTCTGAAAAACGACGTAAATTTCAAAACCCAGTGCGTTTCACATCGGTTTCGCTTGCCCTGCTGCATTGATTACACTCGGAACACTCAAAATTTATTTTTTTATCATAACCACTTATTTTATTTAAAATCTGGCAGTCTTAGTTTTTAAAACCATATTGAAATAAAAATAATAACACAGATATTGAAAAAATTTATTTAAGAATTAAAAAAAAAAATTAAAACTTTAAAAATTCGTACATAAAAAACTGCCTGGCTCCTGGTGGCAGACCAAAGAAGTCATGAATGAGTTAATCTAGACTACAGTTTTTCATAAGTTTTGATCTTGTATTCGATGTAATCGGTGCAGCAGGGCAAGCGAAACCGATATGAAACGAACGGGGTTTCAGAAATTTCCGTATTTTACGGACGAACGCAGCTCTTACAGCGATGGTGCGTTGGTTTTTCGAACTTCCAACTACTATGGACTATTAGGCAATTTTAAAAGGACTATTAATATTATAAATTTGTACAATAATATTGTCACGCGACAGCGGTGAGGGGCACCGCGGCAAGTTTCGTAAGTGGTTTGGCGTCGAACGGCTCACCTGACGTATGGGTACACTCGGAACTCTCAAATTATTTTTTTTATCATTGTCGTTCATATTTTTAAAATATGGCATTCAAAGTTTTTAAAAATATAATGAAATAAAAATAATAATAAAGATAAACGAAAAATTAAAAAAAAAAAAAAACTTTAAAAAATCGTACACAAAAATTTGCCAGGCTGCTGGTCGGCAGACCAAGAAATTCTTAAACGGAATGATCTGGACTATAGTTATTCATTAGTTTCATTCTTGTACTCGATGACGTAAAAACTTTGACGCCGGCTGCCTGCGAACTTGCCAGGCTGCCGGTTGGCAGCCCTGCTTTTTTCTCATTTTCTAATCGATCTTTATCATATGACACCATTCCCGTTCGTGTAATCAATGACGTAATTTTTTCGAAAAAAATCGCTGACTATTTCCATGGCAGCGTGGCTCCTGCCAAGAGGCGCACCGGCAGACCAGCTTTTTTAAGGTTTTCTAAGTGTCCATTATCACTACAAAGTAGTTTCATCCGTGTATTCGATGACGTAGGGTTTACCTATGTCGTCTCCTGGTCTATTTAGAATAACCAAATCTGCAACAGTTAAACCCCCGAATTGTGGGGAATCTATATATTTAGACGGGAAGAGAAATATAGTAAATGAATACCCAGGATGGCAAGATTTGGCCTTCAAAAGTTAAAACTACGGATTGAGGGTTTCCAAATGGTGGTTCCGGAAGAAGAATCCTTGAAATTTAAACGACGAGCTTTTAAAACTTTAGGAGTAACTTGGGAGTCATTGAGGGCATCCACTATTTCAGATTCAGAGAGGTCGGTAGGTATACCTTTCACTATGCACTAGTTCTAGTTAAGTTGATAGTAGGTATAAATGCTTTGAAATTATTATTTGACAACCAATTTTTTTAACAAAGTCATTAGCAAAAGCGGCGGATTTAAATTCTATGGACAATTTATATCTGCTTTCCGGCTTGATTGAACCATTTATTATTCCAAGCAGTGGCGGCCAGCTCTAAGGTGCGGAGGAGCGCCGCACTCCCAAAATATATCTATTAATTTAAATCTAATCTAATTAATTAATTTAAATCTAAAAATTCCCGAGCGCCAAAAAACATACTTATTTCCGACACGCCTCATCCCAGTTCACAATATACACTCGGTTATAATGCATGCGTAATATAGGTGCCTACTGGACTGCGCGCGTAACAAAGCAGATCGTTGTGTACCTATATTCAGAGTGGTGGTTCATTTTGCAAAGCGATCACAGGAGTTCTTCTATAATTCTATAATGAGTTAAAATCGTAGGTAGGTTGAATGCTTTGCAAATTTTACGAAATCGCGGGTGACGATCCAAAAATTTCCACCACATCAAAAGGAATGGTTCGTTCTGTAGCATGTTAAACGGGGACACGTTTGTGTCATATTATTATCCATATCGTGTCTTTATTTTAATATCTACTCTTTTTCATGCTATGTTTCACTCAGCATCGACCAACGAAAGCATAACAACATAAACATTGCGGACATTATTTGTTATGAGTTATGACAGTACATATTTCATTGGAGTTACGGAGCGTAAGGAAGACTTTCGGATGTGTGATAAACTGAACATTTTTTTAACTCGATTTTCGTGCCAATAAGTATCTACATACAATTTTCTGGATAGGAGTCAACTGTTATTGAATTTGAATTTACAATCGCGGCGACTTTACAAATGGTGATGGATCAATATTTATTTTACTAGAACTCTTTTAAAATAATGGAATATGAATGCTTTTTCAGTGAGTTGTTCCTCACAATCCTTATGACATCTGTTTAGATTGAACGATGTTGAAACTTTAAAAGAATTTAATCTATCTTAATAAATAAAATTAATTTAGACTCAATGTGTTGCATGCACCCAGAGATAATGGAGGATCGACCTAATTTACAAATAGGTAGGATTTTCTCATAATTGAATTTATTTTAATTAGAGTAGGTAGGTCCAAGATTTATGGGATATCTCTATGGGATGTGTGGGATTGCACTCACCTTCCCACATCTTGAAATAAAGACCATTATTATTATTATTTTAGCGCACCACCTATTTTTATGAACACCAGCCGCCACTGATTCCAAGGTATTATTTTTAGAGCTAAAAATAATTTTCAGAAATCCAAAGGTTCAAATATTTTCCCCAGTTCAGTCTTTTGAATATTAACAATAAATAGAGCTGAAGAGGAACTTGAATATATCAATTCAATTGTTTTAGCTTCTGGAGGAATGGTATCATTATGAGAAATTAGGGCTTGATTTTTTATTTTTTTATTTTTATTATTATTTTTTTTTTTATTGTTTTCAAGATACAATCCCGTTAAACCGCAATTAAGCAGTTTGTCAACAGGATGTTAATGTTCAATTGCAATTTAAACATACATACATATTATTATTACTATAACTATACAAATTGTCACAATTAACACACATTAATTAATATAAACAATCTCTATTTAGTAACCATTGTTTCAGCATACCTATATCTTAATCTTTTTGTAGAGTCGCAATTTTTTATATTAATTGGTAACATGTTAAATATTTTTGGCACGTTAAATTCCAGGGTTCGCCGTCCGTAGTTATTATTATATTTTGGAACAAACATTCCTTCATTCTTTATGAACCTTGTATTATGCTCATGTTCCACTTTCTTATAATCAGACTCAGATACATGCTGAATCAATATTTTATACCATAATAAGGCCTGCACCGGTAATATTGTTAAATTCCAATACAACAATGAAATGTTTCGTCTCTGTGAAAAAATATTTTAGAATTTTCTACTGATTGTAGGTGGTTTAAATTAGTTTTGCAAGAGTGTCCCCAAGTAGTTAATCCAAATCGTTAATTTGATTCTGCAAGTGATAAGTAAATAATTTTTAAAATATTCACCGGAACGAAACATTTCAGTTTGTACAGCCTACCCACTATCGCCCTCAGCCGTTTACAAATTTTGTTTATTTGTATATCCCATTTGAAATTGCAATCAACAGTCACTTCCAAATAAACATATTCATTTAAAAACTCAATACTATCGCACATGCAGGGCTGCAAAATGTTTTGATGAATGCATATATAAAGTCATGAGATATTATTTTAGGCGTTTTCTGAAATGAAGTATGTGGAGATCGAATGTGCATCAATTTAGTTTTTTTTGTATTAATGATTAGACCTGCGTCATGTGACCATTTTATCAGGGATTTGAGGAATAGATTTAATTATGGGAGGAACATCAGGATTAAGCAAAGGTCGTCGTTTTCGGGAAGGAATAGTTATAGATACTTGCAGTGGCGGCTCGAGCACTTCTTTAGTGGTGGGGATCGACATTTTGTACGTACTGTACCGTAATCTCACCACCCGTAGAATAACACAAAATAATATAAAATGTCTATAGATTTATGCCAATTTACAATAAAGTATAATAAAAATAAAGATTTATCTTGCAATATTATTATCAAACTAATTTGAACGCGAGCGATTCCCGCCCGTGACTTCGCAAACAAATGGTTATGTGGGGATCCAAAGGATTGTCCCCGCAGGTACTTGAATTCTCATACTACCGCGCATGCGCAGTTGCATACGATCGCGAAACAACGCAAGGAAAGTATAGGGATAGTTCGGATTGTCCCCAAAGTGCGCATTAGATTCTGCGCACTGAGAAATAGACCTGCTGTTTTTTGCGCCGTACATTGTTCGATGTACGCGCGTAGGATCTTATTAAAATCATCTGGAATAATTGTTTTTATTTCTGCAAATATTAATTACTTTTATGTTTAAATAATTCATTCATTTTGGTGAAGACAAAGCATCGACTGTTATTTCCTTTAGTAGGTTTTGAGTGTAACTGGTGGGGACTGTCCCCATTGTCCCCCTGTGAAGAACCGCCACTGGATACTTGACTACCATCAGTATCATATCCATCTGAAATATTAAATATGGACTCAGAGTCTGGTGGCCGATTCTCATCCTCCTCCATATTAAGATATAATTAACAAAAAGAAAAATAAATTACGAGATAAACAAATAATAAATAAAAATAAATAGAGTCTATTAGATTGACTGTACGCACTTAACCGTAAATCAAATAATACAATAGATTGGTAAGCGTAGACGAAAACGAAAAGGTAACAATAAATTCCTATCTGAGTGTAGGCAGCAACGCAGGAAGTAATTACAACACACGTCTAACTTGCTTCACGTCACAATAGGAACTCCTTCTCTTTTAATTACTGATAGCTCAAAATCTCCAGATTATCTTAACTATGGTATAGGTCATAAGGTTTACCACAATATTTCTAATGACAGAATATTTCATTCAATTTCTTGTGCGAGTGCTTTACAATAATTGAATCACATTATTTTGAACATCTTCTAGTTCTCTCTGACTCTCCTTAAAACTTAATCCTGTTCCCTCCAAAAACTTAAATCCAGTCTTCTTCTTCATTCTGATTATCACTTTCTTGTATTATTCGAGTGCTTATAACCTCCATTCAAAGCTATGGAAAAACTGTAACTCTGAGTTGGTTTCCTGGACATGTTGGCATAGTGGGTAGCGATATTGGGGATATCTAGGGAAAAGGAGGAGCGTCCGACCCTTTTTTTACCCTCATAAACCATATTCCCCTATCTGATATTTTTTCCTTCATCAAAAATAGATCCCGCAATGTTTGTGCAAAGTATTGGCACATTGCTAGTCAATCCAAGGGAGCCTGCTATGCCTCAATACAAAGGGCTATCCCATCAAAATCATGGTTTCAACCATTCCCCATTTTTCCAAAAATAAATTTCCTCATTTATTCGAATGAGTATAGGATATTGTACCATTGTACGTTTCTTCTCATCTTTTTAAAATGCACGTACTAGAGTCCTCAGATTGTATATTCTGTGATCTAGAAGTTATTTAAACAATATTTTTAAGGTTTTTAATATAAAATATTTAGTTTTTGGGCTCAACTGTCATGGAATCAATAATTAATAACATATTACATTCTTTGTTGTATGTACAATTATTTTCTATTTTAAGTACTGGGTTGCTACCCACATGCCATAAAATGATTACAATAGTTATTCACAATAAAAAAATTAACCAACATTAATGTTTACTTTGCTATATTTGTACGTGATGAGCCTCTTTTTTTGGTCTTTTTAGACTATATCTCTTTTACCTGCCCCCGCCCTTACTGTGCCATCACCCCTTAATTTTCTCCAGGTCTTCTACTGCCACCATGAAAGTCTCAAACGCCCACAAGGGGGCGTTATCGTACATGTTGAAAACCTACGACGTACATTATGCGTGCGTTCAAAATCGACTTAGGATGCGTTCATAAATCAACTGATGTTCACAAGACTAACGAATAACCTGAGAATGCAGAATGTTTGCAAGACTAACGAAAAACCCGAGTATGAAGAATGTTCATAAGACCAACGAAGAACCTGAGTAGGTATGCAGAATGTTCACAAGACTAACAAAGAACCTGAGAATGCAGAATGTTTGCAAGACTAACGAAAAACCCGAGTATGCAGAATGTTCATAAGACTAACGAGGAACCTGAGTAAGCAGAATGTTCACAAAACTAACGAAGAGCCTGAGTATGCAGAATGTTCGCAAGACTAACAAAGAACCTGACAGTGCAAAATGTTTGCAAGACTGCTTTTTCTTATATTCATAAATGACCTTGGCTTGAAATTAAACTGTGATTATGCTTTTTTCGCCGATGATCTTAAAATTTTTCATAAAATTAAGTCTGTTTTCGATCATCAACTGCTTCAAAATGACCTCGACACACTCAATAACTGGTGTACTGTCAATGATATGCACTTAAATGTTATAAAAAGGTTACATTTTAAACTTTACTAGAAATAGAATTATAAAGGATTTTTCTTATGTTATCAATGATATTATTCTCAAAAAAGTTTCTTCAATAAGGGATCTAGGAATCACTCTTGATTCTAAATTCATATTTGATGTACATATTAACGACATTAAGTGCAAATCATTAAAAATGATGGGATTTATTCACAGAATATGTAAACCTTTCAAAGATCCTCAATAAATTCTAACACTTAACAATGCCTTAATTAGAAGTAAACTTGAATATGGAAGCACTATTTAGAATCCACATTACTGCAAATATGAAAACATTGTAGAATCAGTTTAAAAAAAAATTACTAAGAATGTTATCCTTCAAATGTGGACTACACGACCATCTTAGATCATACGATGTACGTCGTGATTACTTCAAGATTGATACACTTAAAACTAGAAGGCAATTGACTGATCTAATATAATATGTTTACATAAAATTATTCACGGCCATCTTGATACGACATTATGTCTTAACAGTATTGAAATTAAGGAGGGGTGACTCCAACCGCGTTATCCGCCCTATGCGCCCTGGGTGCCACCCATGCTAGCTACGCCACTAGGTCTAAAGCAGTGGTTCTTAAACTTTCTGTAACCATTGACCACTTTCAGAATTTCAAAATAACTACGGAGCCCTGCTGAAGAATATTGTAGGAAAGGAAAACAACGAAGAGAAAATAACGGCCTCCATCGTCGAGGGGCAAAGCTCTCTTCTGGCGATCCGGAGGTCGCGGCTTCAAATCCCGGCGTGCGCAGATACAATTTATTTGGTTGATTTGCGTTTTCACAATTTAATAATTTAATATAATATGAGGTACCTATATTTGGGGCACGTTCCGTTGTGGAAGATACTCTCAGTATCGTCCTGGTGTAAGACCACCATTCAGAACTGAAACGTTGCTTTAAATGGCTTTAGCCGTTTGGCCACAAAATCTGAATATTCAGGTACTTCCCCACCTTCCACTTCCCATCTCCTTTTCCTCCCCAATTATCTAGAGCCTTACAATATTCACCAATTGGGGATGCCAGACGGGAGTAGATGGGACTCTTGTGAGGTTTCCACATAAAACAAAAAGAAAAATTTCATTTTCAATTCATTTTTGAAAATAACTTTTATCGCTTAATTTACGCAGTTAGTAGGTTAGTTTTCATTTTTAAAATTATTATTTTTTATTTTTTTTTATTCTGAAATAGATATACATATAAATTACCATAAATTTTATATAATATCTAATAACATAATAAACATATGTATTCGGTGTACCCCCATAAATAAGCAGGGCTTATGTTTGTGTGTGTGGGGGGGGGGGGTTATTATAATGGTTAAAAAAATTATTCAGTTATATTTTCGGTATAATTTTTAAGCTGAATTTTTTTATTTTGACCATAATACAAATAGTAGGTAAGTTATATCATAAAAAAATTAATTAGAAGGATGCTGTCATTTGGACCCAGTGAGCAAGTTAAATTGAGGTACCGTCTTCATAAAGCATGGCGCATGCCATCTTTAGCATCTGATCGATTACAATTTTTAGTTAGAATTGAGCCCAGAACCGAGAACCCGGACTCACACAGATACCTAGTTGCAAATGGTAACATATACATGGTTTGTTTAAAAAGGAGAAGGTAAGCTCGTCGCAAAAAAACACCAAAACTCGCCAAGACTCATTCAATGAAATTCAGCAAAGCGAAATTTAAACATTAATTACGTCTCATACGTCATAACATATGTCTGGTAATGTTGTAGGTAGCTTGAAAACAAGCCTATGGGTTCGAGTGGTTAAGAGTGAACTGGCGGCCTGTGGACCCCTGACAAGAGTGTCATGGCCTCCGCTTTAAGAAACCCTGCTCTAAAGTACAGTGGCGTATCTAGCATGGGTGGCACCCGGGTGTCACCCCCCACCCCCCCCCCCCTATCCAAGTTAACAAATACTAATTTCGACTCATAAAAAAATGGTAATCTGGTAATCTTCTTCTTCGACTCATAAATCTTCTTCTTCCTTGCGCTGTCCCAACTCATTGCCTAGGTAGGCTGTTGGGGTCAGCTCCTCTCGTTCTCAGGTTGTAGCTTCTTCGGTTCTGAGTATCGTCTTCATCCAGGCCGTTTCTCCGAAGTATTTTAGAGCATTGAGTCATCCAGGAGTTATTGAGTTCATACATACAATCCATTGCATCAATCAGTTAGTTTAAAAAGAACTTACCGGAAGACGTTGATGATTCTTGGTTGATACGGAACAAAGTCAAAATCACTTTAATTTATTGTTATTTTATGAACTTTAATATTATTACAACTGAACACTGGGAATAATGATACTAATTATGTAATTACCCGAGTTGCTTTCTTACCTATTGGTATTTATCTATTGGAACTGATAATAAGTTATAAGAAACTAGGTGTGGTTGATGGGAATTGTGATAAGCCAGTAACAGACTACTGATAACACTAATACCTGAATACATTTTTTATTATCCTTGTTAAAACACCTCACATCTTGTGTCTCATTTATTTATTTTATTTATAAAACACATGATACATAATTAAGACATTTACATAGAGTAGATAGTACCTAGATATATTAGATCAGCAATACTAGGTGGTTGTCTGTTTCATGGTGACCAATGGAGTATTGTTACTTTGTATGAAATATGAACTCTAGTCTAAATGGATTTAGTATAAATGATGCTAAAAACTGAAAACATTATAAATTATATTTTACAATATCATGTTATAAAACATGATATTGTAAATTATATCATGACATAAAACCTTTCAAATAATATTACAAATAATGAAGGCAAGGAAAAACTGCTCATCTTGGCATCGACGCATTTATTATTACCGTTAGTAAGAACGACAGCGACATCAAGAGTTTGGTAAAATACCTATTGCTTAAATTTCTTCTTTCTTTGAAATTGTACGTATCTTTATTTGCGGCCCACGAATAATTTTGAACACTGATAAATCGGCCGAATATTGATAATAATGCTACTAAATATGTAATTACTCGAGTTGCTTCCTTCTTGGTGTTTATCTATTGGAACTGATAATAAGTGATAAGAAACTAGGTGTGGTTGATGGGAATTGTGATAAGCCAGTAACAGACTACTGATAACACTAATACTTGAATACATTTTGCATTATCCTTGTTAAAACACCTCACACCTTGTGTCTTTCTAATATTTTAAAATTTAAAATTTCTTCAGTTTTTAGTGGATAAATTAATTACTTGGCTCAAATGAGCCTTTTGTATTATCCCAGAAAAGGCATAATAAACATTTAATACTCATATTAACATTTGGCTAATTGACCAACGTGCATTTATTTATTTTATTTATAAAACACATGATACATAATTAAGACATTTATATAGAGTAGATATACCTACATATTAGATCAGCAATAGGTACTGGGCGGTTGCCTGTTTCATGGTGACCAATGGA
Organism: Limnephilus lunatus; assembly: GCA_917563855.2. Taxonomy (NCBI): domain Eukaryota; kingdom Metazoa; phylum Arthropoda; class Insecta; order Trichoptera; family Limnephilidae; genus Limnephilus; species Limnephilus lunatus. The sequence goes on along the minus strand of OU830595.1, from coordinate 21,403,018 downwards.
GTATTGTTACTTTGTATGAAATATGAACTCTAGTGTAAATGGATTTAGTATAAATGATGCTAATAATTGAAAACATTATAAATTGATATAAAACCTTACAAATAATGAAGGCAAGGAAAAACTGCTCATCTTGGCATCGACGCCTTTATTATTACCGTTAGTAAGAACGACAGCGACATCAAGAGTTTGATCCTGGTTTTCTTTGAAATTGTACGTATCTTCATTTGCGGCCCACGAATAATTTTGAACACTGATAAATCGGCCGAATATTGATAATAATGCTACTAAATATGTAATTACTCGAGTTGCTTCCTTCTTGGTGTTTATCTATTGGAACTGATAATAAGTGATAAGAAACTAGATGTGGTTAATGGGGATTGTAACAGATAATTAGAAAATTAAAATGTAATAATAGTAAGTTAAGTAGAAAATTAAAATAAGTGTGTAAATTATCATGTTATGGCAAATAATTAGTCTACTGTTAATTTAGAAACGACCATGTAGAAAAAAATAACTGGCAATCCTCGACTAACACAAATAATTTAACAATCTTCTTAAAAGTGCTCAAGGAATTAGATGACTTAATATATTCTGGAAGGCTATTAAATATAAGTGGAGCCTGATTAAAGTAATTTCTTTGACCAAAAGAAGATTTAGTTTGAATTGCCACATTCGCCAATTCTAGTAGTACGAATTTACTGAGTTCTTTCTGCAATATTAATATTATTCAAAAATCTACAAAGAGTTTGTGTAATATATAGCTGTTTCACATTCATGACATTACATTCCTTATATAGTAAATGAGTTGGATAGTTGGATTTATAATTTTTTTCTTGAACATAACTTTAACAATCAGTTTTTGGGCAATGTTGAGTGGTTTTATATACCTAAGTCTTCTGGCAGGGTCCCCAGCACACTATATTATAAGAAAGTAGAGACTGGATTATTGCAAAATAAACCGTTTTCAATTTTTCTTTGTGTAGTACCTATATGCCTAAATTCTTTAAAGATATACTCGTAGGTAAATCTATTTTTTACCAACATAATGAGATGATCGTTCCATATAAAAAAATTATCCATTTTTACGCCGAGGTATTTGATTTGACTACATTTTCTAAATTAACCTGTATTTTTTTCGATTATCACATATTCGTAGGATTTATAAAAAAAAATATTATAAAATCGTAAACTTTGGTCCAAAAGCTTTGGTAAAAAAAATGTGGTCCAATTTTGGACCACTGTCAATCGCAGAAAAATAAAAGCGGTCCATATTTTCACATTAGTCGCTCCAGCGGTTATTAATTGAAATTTGTGTAATAAGCAGTTGCGTAGCGTGCCTCGGACGGGCCCTGTATCAAAATTATTAATTGGGGCCCTTATTATTGCTCGGTACAATAAAGTGATCAGTGGCAGCCAGCTCTAAGGTGCGGAGGAGCGCCGCACTCCCAAAATGTATCTATTAATTTAAATCTAATCTAATCTAATTAATTAATTTAAATCTAAAAATTCCCGAGTGCCAAAAAACATACTTATTTCCGACACGGCTCATCACAGTTCACAATATACATTCGGTTATAATGCATACGTATTATAGGTGCCCGCTGGACTGCGCGCCTAACGAAGCAGATCGTTGTGTGCCTATATTCAGAGTGGTGGTTAGCTTTGCAAAGCGATCACAGGCAGTAACAGATTATCCTTTAGGCAGAGTAGACAACTGCCTAGGGGCCCCGCATCGGCTGGGGGCCCCGCGCCCCGAGAAAAAATGACTTGCGTCAATGCAACGGTGAGCAAGTACTTAGTCATTAGTGAGATGCTAGTCATTAGTGAGTAATTACATATTTAGTAGCATTATTATCAATATTCGGCCGATTTATCAGTGTTCAAAATTATTCGTGGGCCGCAAATGAAGATACGTACAATTTCAAAGAAAACCAGGGCGCCTAGAAATTTGAGCAATAGGTATTTTACCAAACTCTTGATGTCGCTGTCATTTTTTTTGTTTTTTTTTTTAATGTTCTTTATTCAGTAAAGTTTATACAATATTACAGAAAATGGGTAATTTTTTGGCCATCACACTAGGCACATGCCCGTGTTGTAGTGGCCAATTTTATGTTAAGTATAAAATAAGTTGAATGAAAAACAGAATAATATAAAAATAAAATAAAATAATTTATACATCTAAAACAAGTATGAAGTATAAAGAAATTAAATATAATACAAAATATCTACATACGTTTAAGATATATGAATATAAAAATAAGTATGGAAAACAGAAAAATTAAAATAATATAAAAAGTATATGAAAGAAGATACGTATTATTGAATTAAAAATAATACAAGGAGCATGTATCAAAAAAAAAAAATACAAGTACATTTGTGTAATTAAAAAACAATTAAAATATAATAAAAATAAAAGTACATTCAGTACAAGTGTATTTGTAAAAAAAATAGAAATATAATATAAAATCAAAGAAAGTACTATTTGGTAAGAAAGTATGGATAAGTTATATCTTGATGAGTGATTTGCATGTGCGTGTTATGGTAACATAGGTATATAGGTATATATCAGCAATTTTTGTGTAAATCCTCGTTTTGAGCTAAGGCTAAAAATATGTACTCAAATATGGAATTATTGTCACAATATTTTTCGTAATAAATACTTGAGTATAAGAAACATGTCAGTGGTGTTAAACATTTTTTAATGATGAATATGAAAGAGGAATATATTGTTCTGTAATATACAAGTTATTTAAATTATTTACTGGTGGTATAGGTTCATATGTTCCTTAAAGAAATTTCGCCCCTTTTCAGATATCCATTTATGCACACCGGTTGCAAAGTGAGTAAGTGTTTTTGATGTTTTGATGTCGTTATTTAACGTGTTGAATATTTTGGGTGCGATGTATGAGAACTGCCTTCTTACTAACGATGCCAAGATGAGCAGTTTTTCCTGGCCTTCATTATTTGTAATATTATTTCTAAGGTTTTATGTCTAACATGATATTGTAAAATATAATTGATAATGTTTTCAGTTTTTAGCATCATTTATAATAAATCCATTTACACTTACTAGAGTTCATATTTCATACAAAGTAACAATACTCCATTGGTCACCATGAAACAGACAACCGCCTAGTACCTATTGCTGATCTAATATATCTACTCTATGTAAATGTCTTAATTATGTTTCATGTGTTTTAAAAATAAAATAAATAAATGCACGTTGGTCAATTAGCCAAATGTTAATATGAGTATTAAATGTTTATTATCCCTTTTCTGGGATAATACAAAAGGCTCATTTGAGCCAAGTAATTAATTTATCCACTAAAAACTGAAGAAATTTTAAATTTTAAAATATTAGAAAGACACAAGGTGTGAGGTGTTTTAACAAGGATAATACAAAATGTATTCAAGTATTAGTGTTATCAGTAGTCTGTTACTGGCTTATCACAATTCCCATCAACCACACCTAGTTTCTTATAATGTATTATCAGTTCCAATAGATAAATACCAAGAAGAAAACAACTCGAGTGATTACATAAATAGTAGCACTATTCCCAGTGTTCAGTTGTAATAATATTAAAGTTCATAAAATAACAATAAATTAAAGTGATTTTGACTTTGTTCCGTATCAACCAAGAATCATCAACGTCTTCCGGTAAGTTCTTTTTAAACTAACTGATTGATGCAATGGATTGTATGTATGAACTCAATAACTCCTGGATGACTCAATGCTCGAAAATACTTCGGAGAAACGGCCTGGATGAAAGCGATACTCAGAACCGAAGAAGCTACAACCTGAGAACGAGAGGAGCTGACGCCAACAGCCTACCTAGGCAATGAGTTGGGACAGCGCAAGGAAGAAGAAGATTTATGAGTCGAAGAAGAAGATTACCAGATCACCAATTTTTTATGAGTCGAAATTAATGTTTGTTAACTTGAATGGGGGGGGGTGACACTTACCACGTTATCCGCCCCGGGTGCCACCCATGCTAGATACGCCACTGTACTTTAGAGCAGGGTTTCTTAAAGCGGAGGCCATGACACTCTTGTCAGGGGTCCACAGGCCGCCAGTTCACTCTTAACCACTCGAACCCATAGGCTTGTTTTCAAGCTACCTACAACATTACCAGACATATGTTATGACGTATGAGACGTAATTAATGTTTAAATTTCGCTTTGCTGAATTTCATTGAATGAGTCTGGGCGAGTTGTGGTGTTTTTTTGCGACGAGCTTACCTTCTCCTTTTTAAACGAACTATGTATATTCTTTTACCATTTGCAACTAGGTATCTGTGTGAGTCCGGGTTCTCGGTTCTGGGCTCAATTCTAACTAAAAATCGTAATCGATCAGATGCTAAAGATGGCATGCGCCATGCTTTATGAAGACGGTACCTCAATTTAACTTGCTCACTGGGTCCAAATGACAGCATCCTTCTAATTAATTTTTTTATGATATTATTTACCTACTATTTGTATTCTGGTAAAAATAAAAAAAATTCAGCTTAAAAATTATACCGAAAATATGACTGAATAATTTTTTTAACCATTATAATACCCCCCCCCCCCCCCCCCCCCCACAAACACAAGCCCTGCTTATTTATGGGGGTACACCGAATACATATTGTTAACTTAAAAAAGGAGCCCCAAGGGGAAGCCAGGGTTAACTAAAAGGCCCCCCAAGCTACAGCAAACCTGGTTCCGGTGTCTAGCTCAGTCGTCCGGTGGCAGAGCAGGTTCTCTTCACCCAGGGGGCGAGTTGGCAGCAAGAAATGGTTGATTGGGAAACTCCACACATGACTCGTCTCAAAGCAAAGAATGTTTCGGGGTAACAAAAACAGTGAATTGCATTCTGAAAATGGTTACATTTTACATGGAATTACATCAAGGTAAATTGGCTACCTGAATACTAGCTAATTCTCTCTCCAAGTCTGGGTTTAGCGCGCAGGCGCTAGGAAATTTAACATGGACACAATAAAGGGACAAAGTAGCAACTCACGGCGTTGTCGGGCAGCATTGTCGTCACGTATTCCCTACGTTATTTGGACATCTTCCAGCGTAGAATGCCACTCCGGAACGGGGGACCAACTGTACTTTCTCCCCGTTCTCAGATTAGGACTGCGTAAAATCACATGTTAGGTTTAACGGCCTACGGCGTGCGCGAGAGCGCGGGTGGTTATCTCAACGGCTGGCTTGTGTCTGAGGCGCGTGGTCCCTGCGGGCCGAGGGGGAAGCGAAACGGGCCGCGGGGGGAGAGGGTCCCGCTGTTGGGTCAGGCCACTGCGCGGCGCCAATCAGCGAAAACTTCCGGTGTTGCTGACTTCGCGAAACACTCCTTCCCGAAAAATTATCATGTACCTACTTGCGTTACATAACAATATGTTTATTATGTTATTAGATATTATATAAAATTTATTGTAATTTATGTATCTATTTCAGAATAAAAAAATAATAATTTAAATAATGTAAACTAACCTACTAACTACTACTAACTGCGTAAATTAAGCGATAAAAGCTATTTTCAAAAATGCTTTTTTTCTTTTTGTTTTATGTGGAAACCTCACAAGAGTCCCATCTACTCCCGTCTGGCATCCCCAATTGGTGAATATTGTAAGGCACTAGATAATTGGGGAGGGAAAGGAGATGGGAAGTGGAAGGTGGGGAAGTACCTGAATATTCAGATTTTGTGGCCAAACGGCTAAAGCCATTTAAAGCAACGTTTCAGTTCTGAATGGTGGTCTTACACCAGGACGATACTGAGAGTATCTTCCACAACGGAACGCGCCCCAAATATACCTCATATTATATTAAATTATTAAATTGAGTAATAAATTGTATATGCGCACGCCGGGATTTGAACCCGCGACCTCAGGATCGCCAGCAGAGAGCTTTGCCCCTCGACGATGGAGGCCGTTATTTTCTTCTCGTTGTTTTCCTTTCCTACAATTTTCTTCAGCAGGGCTCCGTAGTTATTTTGAAATTCTGAAAGTGGTCAATGGTTACAGAAAGTTTAAGAACCACTGCTTTAGACCCAGTGGCGTAGCTAGCATGGGTGGCACCCGGGGCGCATAGGGCGGATAACGCGGTTGGAGTCACCCCTCCTCCCCCCCATTAAAGTTGACAAACACTAATTTCGACTCATAAAAAATTGGTCTGTCCTGGGGGGGGGGGGGGGGGGGGGGTAGAGAATTGTGATCAGGGGGTTGTCATCCGACCAAGTTTCACCCCCCCCCCCCTATGGGTGGCACCCGGGGCGGTCCCCCCCTCTTCCCCCTCTTCCCCCTCGCTACGCTACTGTTTAGACTAACTTACAACATTCTGCATACTCAGGTTCTACGTTAGTCTTGTGAACATTCTGTTTTGAAGCAATTTTAATTATCGATTAATCAAGTACTTTCCTTAGTGAGTTTTTATTGTTAATGTTGGCGGTACTGCAGACGATTTTGTCTATGCGGAAATAAGTTTGTGTTTCCGGCGTCACTCTAGTTTTGGGAACGAAAGTGCGGCCGCTCTTAAAACAATAGCCAATTATTGTTTAAGATATTATGTGCTAGATCGATCGGGAGTCATGTTTTTGTTTACATTCGGGTGGAGTAATATGTCATTATAATAATTTTAAAGTTTCGTTCAATTCATCCGCGTAAAACGCGAGATTTCGTCTCGGGCTGTGAGTTGCCCTCGTGTTAATGCCGGACCGATTGCAGTACGAATAATGTTCCGGGAGAATCCGATAGATCGAACTGTTTAGCAATACGTTACGCCCGCAATCGCTAATACTTCTGGTACAAAAAAAAATTTTTGGATGTTAGAAAAGGGTAAAGTGCAGTGGCGGACTAAGCCCGTCAGAGGCCCGGGCGGCAAAGCAGAATGAGCCCCCCCCCCCTCCCCCCCCCCCTCCCCCCCCCCCCCCCCCCTCCCCCCCCCCCCCCCCTAGTTTAAGAAGTTGATGTAATTTTACAAGATGTTTTATTCAGTTCACACGGGCCTCTGAGTCTGGGGGGGCCTCCAAAGGCCTCCATGTTCCCCTGATAAAATCCTAAACAAGGCTTTAAGGTACCATGACACTGTAAAAAAAAGTAATTTTTTAAATTCATTTTCTGAAAGATACATTTGTTAATAAGCTCTCACCAAATTTTTTAAGGAAATCCGTAAAATTGACGGAGATACAGCATTTTATATGAAACAGTTTGTATCCTTCAACAAATCTTTGAACGCGTTTTTCTCGAAATTACGTTTTTCAACCTGGTTAACAACATATTAGAAAAACCATACATCCGATTTGCACGCACTAAGAATAAACTGTTAAAAAATCCAGTCACTACGGAATCACTTAGAGATCTTTTTATGAAGGGTCCCCCTCTATTTTTCTTTTATAAAATGAAAATTTTCCATAAAAAATGATATGAATAAAATTACGTTTTGGTTAGTTAGAAAAGCGTATAGTACAGTGGCGGACTAAGCCCGTCAGAGACCCGGGACGGCAAAGCAGAATCAGCCCCCCCCCCCCCTGGTTTAAGAAGTTGATGTATTTTATTTTTTTTAAATTTGATAGATGCATTTGATAATAACCTCTCATAAAATGTTTTAAGGAAATTCGTAAAATTGACGGAGATACAGCATTTTAAATGAAACAGTTTTAAACAGTTTGTATGTTGAATCTTCAGCAAAAGTTCGAACGCGTTTTTCTTGAAATTACGTTTTTCAATCTGGTTGACAACATATTAGAAAACCCACACATCCGATTTGCACGCACTAAGTCTTAAACAATTAGAAAACGCATTCATTGTTTTGCTGAAGGATAATTCAACATACAAACTGTTTTAAACGGTTTCACATAAAATACTTTATCGCCATCATAGACTCATATGTCTATGATCACCGTCAATATTTCGAATTTCTTAAAAATATTTAGTGAGAGCATTTTTAACAAATGCATCTTTCAGAAAATGACTTTTTTTTTTTTATCGTGTCCTGGTGCCTTAAAGCCTTGTTTAGGATTTGATCAAGGGAACAAGGGGGCGTTTGGAGGCCCAAGGACCAGAGGCACGGGGCGGAACGCCCCTTCCACCCCCCCCCCCTCCCCGTTAGTCCACCATCAGTAAAGGGGCCCCGAGACGTGCATTGCCTAGGGGCCCCGACACGGTTAATCCGGCCCTGATCACAGAAGTTCTTCCATAATTCTATTATGTGCCAAAATCGTAGGAAGGTTGAATGCATTGCAAATTTTACGAAATCGCGGGCGGCGATCCAAAAATTTCCAACACATCAAAAGGAATGGTTCGTTCTGTAGCATGTTAAACTGGGACACGTTTGTGTCATATTATTATCCATATCGTGTCTTTATTTTAATATATACTCTTTTTCATGCTATGTTTCACTCAGCATCGACCAACGACAGCATAACAACATAAACATTGCGGACATTTGTTATGACAGTATATGTATATTTTATTGGAGTTTCGGAGCGTCCGACTTTCGGATGACTCGATTTTCGTGCCAATGAGTATCACACACTACCTACAACTTACAGAGTGTTGACGCATTTCTATGACTGCATCAAAATAATAAAAAATATACATGAAAAAAAACAGTGAACTAAATTAAAAGTGTCTAATTATCCTAAACTGGATATCGCGCGCCAAACCAGCGTATTTTCATCACTAGAAGTGGATTTTTTAGTGCATAAAACTCAACATAACACCTCCACAACTGTCACTTGCAAACTAAACTAAATCATCAATTAAATCAAAACTAAACTATATCAAAAGTGCCTAATTATCCTAAACTGGATATCGCGCGCCAAACCAGCATATTTTCATCACTAGAAGTGGATTTTTTAGTGCATAAAACTCATTATAACACCTCCACAACTGTCACTTGCAAACTAAACTAAATCTTCAACTAAATCAAAACTAAACTATATCAAAAGTGCCTAATTATCCTAAACTGGATATTTCGCGCCAAACCAGCGTATTTTCATCTCTATAAGAGGATTTTTTAATGCATAAAGTTCATCATAATACTTTCACAACTGTCACTTGCTCTAAAACCTATCGGCTATCATAAAGTGACACTTATACAGCGGTGATCTTCATCAATAACTCAAACAAATATCTACCATAAGTTGTTTCCCTCTTATTAAAGCCTGAAGCAAAAAAACTTCTACCATGTTTACAAAATGCTTTACCTGTGGAAAAAACATCGAAAACCCATCGGACTGCATTTCATGCTGCATCTGCGAAGGCAACTTCCATCTCGCCTGTGCAGAAATCTCTGATACTTCTCGTCGCAGCCCTAGAACTACACAGTGGAAGTGCAGAATCTGTTTAACAAACAATATAAAAAATCCAAAATCTTCAAATAAATCAATAAAAAACGATGATCTGACATCTATGGTCAAACAACCAAAACAGCTAACCCAACCACAGATACTAGAAAGTGCCCTGCCCAATAACACAGAAAATATCATAACCACAAACACAGATGGCGGTAGTAACCAAAACAAAAACTGCACCATATTAACTTCTGAAATTTTCACCTCTGAATTACAAACATTCAAAACAGATGTACTGAAATTTGTTGAGCAAAAATTCGATTCGTACCTAAATAAATATGAAGCAATCGTCCTACAGAACAATGAAATCATCAAATCCATACAATTTGTTTCTGACCAACAACAAGAAATGAAAAAACGACTAGATATCATCGAAAAATCAAATGACCGAGTCAACTCTGAAGTAATTGAACTAAAAAATCAGTATGCTGTTTTACAAAATATAATCTCCAAACAAGACGAAAAAATTGATCGGCTGGAGTACCAAAGCCTTCTGTGCAACATCGACATTAGAGGAGTTCCCGAAACGACTGCTGAAAACAACCTGGAATTAATGAAGAAAATATCCAATATTATCAACTACAATAATACCTCCTCTCCTCTGCAAACCGAAATCACAAAAATCTACAGGCTGGGACAAAAAACATCCGATAAAACAACGAGATCCATTATAGCTACATTCAAAAACACTCAAGCTCGAGACGCCTGGTTAGACAAAATCAAAACATACGTGAAATCGACTAATAGCAATTCGAACAAGCTTAACACAGCAGATCTAGGATACTCGCAGGAAAAAAATCGAATCTACATTTCGGAACACCTTACCCCAAAAGGCAAATATCTACTGGCCCAGACAAAAAAATTTGCTAGAGACCATCACTTCAAATATACATGGGTGAAATCAGGTTGTATTCTACTCAGGCAGATCGATGACTCGAATATAATAACAATTCGCAATGACGCAGATATTGTACGAGTAAAACGCCAAGTAATATGACTAACGATACAAAGTATGCCTAACTCTAATGTCCAGCTACTCCACTATAGTATAATAAAAATTATAAATCTCAGTATCATATCTTCTCATCACCCACTCTACTTTTTTAATGCACATTATAGTAAAATGGATATAATTTGTACTACTTATAATTTTGCAGGTTTAATTATTTTGATATATTCTAATGAGATATCAAATTTTTCCTCTACGTATGGGAATTCTCTCTTAATAAATACACTTGTATTATGTTTCCCTACTACACAACCGCACTCACTCCCAAGTACTGATATACTATATCTTATTATCCACCCAAATCATATCTTAATTAATAATATTATTCCTATATTGCTTATCATGAACTCCATTACTATAATAATCATGATACGCATTTGTAACTTTTTAAATCCAACGTACCCTGAATTATTTTTTCCTAGCTTTGCCAACACTGTAAACTTCTTTAATTATACCTTTTTCATTATATACAAATTCACAAAAACAGCATATATTACCCACAATACTTATGTATTTTCAAAATATCTCATAATGAAAAGATTTTTCCACTACAAAATATCTTACCTAAACTTCTCTTATAATCGTGAAATAACAAAATATAAACCATTTTCTATTGCTTTTGACTTTCAGTATCAGCAAATTATCACTTATATCAATATAAATGTCATTGAACTCTGGAATTGTGTCATAACTATAAACAGAAATTATAAACAGTTCTCACTACCACTACCACTTTTAAAAACCTATGGTACCACTTACCCAAATAATTTCTATCATTTGAACATTCTAATTCATAAATACAAAATTAGTATAATTCTAACCACAAGTGAAACTAACCTTTTACATGTCATTGCTTATAACTACAACAATTTATATGCATATCTCATACCTTCAACACCAACGCTGCAGGATTGTATCCTTACTTGTCAAATTCCGCTTATACAGGTAATCCATTCCATTTTTATAATAAAATTAATAACCTGCTATGATTCCTATTCTTGTTTTATCTATGAAGTTATAATCATACAAACTAATCTCACACTTTCAATGCACTTAATAACCTTTATGTTTGTAGATCTTCCATGTATATTTACTTGTATAACTAATGTTATTCTTTCAAACACAGAAGACACTAAGCACCTGCAAAGACACACTTCGAATAATAATTGTCTTAGTTTTCCAAGATACTTATACATAAACCTTTCTTACCCAGTCGTTGATGAACTCAAACCCCCACCACACACAGTTGCCCATAATGGACCCCATTAACCCTATTGATAACATTCTTAATATCACGGCACATACTACAAACAACATAAATGCATTAAAAAGAATTACCTCCAAACCAGATGCTCTAAGAGTATTTGCCATGAATATCCGTAGTCTCAACAAAAACTTTGATAACCTACTTGTTCTACTTACTGACTTAGGAAATGAATTTGACATCATTGTTCTCTCAGAGTGCTGGATTAACGTTAATTATATACCGAAATTAATAAACAACTACTCTGTTTACAATACGTCTCAGCACAGGTCCCAATCCGACGGGGTCATAGCTTATGTCAAGTCTAACCTTAAACATGCAGTATCTGAAATTACAGTCGACCATGCAAATTGCCTTAATATCTCAATCGATAACTTAAATATCCTCGCAATATACCGCTCCCCTAAGTCCAACAATGTCACCCCTTTTCTCTATTCTCTCGAAAAAAATATCGATGAAAAAAATAAGGATCTCATCACAATCGGTGACATCAACACAGACATCCTAAATGAATCCAGCCCCCACGCTACAAATTACCTAAACCTAATGGCACTACATGGCCTTATACCACACATCAACATACCTACCCGAGTCACCCTCACTACTAAGACATGCATAGATCACATTATGGTTAGATCAAGGCGAACTGCTAAAACAGTTGTATTAGAATCCACTGTAACTGACCATTACTCAACCATACTCGAACTACACAACTATAAATCTTCTCCCTCTAAGGCCAGTAATCCTTCCCATAAAACTGTTGATATGGATCAATTGTTAAAGTCTGTAAAAGAAGAAAAATGGGAATCTACCCTGCTTTCTGAAAATGTCAATGACGCTGTTGAAAAATTTTCTGCATCACTAACAGCCCACATTAACCACGCCACTTTCCCCATCTTAATGGCTTCAAACAAAAAAAAGAAACTAAAACCATGGATTACAAATGGCCTGATCTTCTGTATACGTAAAAGAGACAGACTCCATAAACAAGCCCTTAACAACCCAGACCTCCAACTCTTGCGCTTCTATAAAAAGTATCGTAACATTTGCAATAATCTCATAACAATAACTAAACAAAACTATTACAAAAAAAAAATTGAAGAGTCAGGATATGACAGTAAAATAATCTGGAACGTAGTCAATGATATCTCAGAAAACAAAAAAACCTCACTCAAAATGCAATCACTCGCTATTAATGGGAAAAATATCCAAGTACATGATGACCCAAAAACCTTAGCCGATCACGCCAACCATTTTTTCAGTAATATTGGCACGAACTTAGCCAACAAAATTCTAAAAGCAACAAACAAAACACAAAATCTCTTAACCTCACGGGTAAGACAACAGCGCTCTTTGCACCCTGAACTAATCCTAGCCCCTACCTCCAATAAAGAAATAGTTGACACAATACTCACCATTAAAACAAACAGTGCTGCTGGTAATGACAATATTTCTCCTTATATAATAAAACACATAGTTCACTTTATAACAACGCCGTTAAAGCATATCGTTAATCTAAGCTTTAAAAGCGGTTCCTTCCCACACTTACTAAAACATGCAACGGTTATCCCAATCTATAAAGGCGGCGATAAAACAAATATTGAAAACTATAGACCCATTTCTTTGCTAAGTGTCCTGTCAAAAATCATTGAAAAAATTGTTAAAAGTAGGCTTGTCTCACATCTTGAAACCCATAAGATCCTCTCGCCTAATCAGTTTGGCTTTCAAAACAATTTAAATACAGAATCTGCAATCTTAGACTTGACGGATAAGATCACTAACAGCCTGGATGAAGGTGATTCCTGCTTAGCCATATTCCTAGACTTGGCCAAAGCATTTGATACGGTTTCCCACCCCATACTTCTAGAAAGACTATCTCAAATAGGCATCCGAGGTAGAACTCTTAACTGGTTCTCATCATACCTAACAGACAGATCGCAAACTGTGAAAATTAACAACACAGCTGTAAGTAACCCCTTACCAATCCATTTCGGAGTCCCACAAGGAAGTGTTCTAGGCCCTATTCTGTTCCTCATCTACATCAACAATCTCTGTAATCTTCCCATAACCGGGAAACTAATATCTTTTGCAGATGACACTGTACTAATAACTAGACACAAGAACTGGAAAGGAGCATTCGACATAGCTCAAAACGACATAGGCCAAATAAAGAAATGGTTAGATGATAATCTCCTAACCCTTAACGCCGGAAAAACAAAATTCTTAACCTTCAGTCTTTCTGCTGCAACCCAACCTACCAACAATCAGAAGATAATAATTCACTCCTGTCTAAGAACTTGCCCTTCCTGTAATTGCCCAAACTTGGAACAAGCCACCCATATAAAATATCTGGGGGTCATCATTGATCAACACCTTCGTTGGGATCAGCACTTGGCCAGTCTAACCCCACGCATCCGCAAACTCTCTTATGTCTTTCGATCCCTAAGAACTATCCTTACTACCTCAACTCTTAAAACTGTTTACTACGCTCTCTGCCAATCCCTACTAGCATATGGCATTATAACTTGGGGTGGCTGTGCTCAATCAATTGTCGAACCTCTACTTAAAGCCCAAAAAATGGTAATACGTGTCATTAACAAGCGACCGACTAGATACCCCTCCAAACGACTCCTCATCGAGTATAACGTCTTAAACGTACGGCAACTCCATCTAAAATTTATGCTAAAGGTTAGGTCTCCCGCAACCGGTCTCTCCCTCCACTTCAAAAAAACTCAAAAACACAACTAACTGCAAAGCCGTTATTTTTTCTTATACATTTCCTGTTCAAATACAAAAACAAAACTCTCTTACAACACAACTACACCACCAGAACAATAACCAGCGGACACTACAATGTACCTAAACTACACACCACGACAGCTCAAATACAATTTTTCTTCCTAGCTCCTAAAACCTTTAACCTTATCCCTGAAAACTTAAAAACGTTGAGCCAACCCCATTCCTTTAAAAAACAAATAACGAAATGGATCCTTACACATGGAATACATTACAATTTTAATACCCATTCACTCTACACTCTATCAATTTAATCACCTTTCAGACATAACATAATATATCTCCATTTTCTAAATTAGCGGCATTGTATGTACAAGATTATTTAATAACTTAACTTAATTAATAAATAAATAAGTGTGATATATATTTAACAACTCCTCAAATTTTTCATTTTCTAAGAATTCTCTAACTTCCTCATCTTCTTGTAACTGTAAACTTCACCCGCCATAACACAGGGTCTTCCCTAGCATGGAGGGTGAAATATCATAAAAAAACTATATATGTACTTTCGATTTTTCATGTATTAAATAAATAAATAAATAAATAAACATACATACAATTTTCTGGATAAGTTTAAATTAAGGAACCAACTACTGTTATCGAATTTGAATTTACAATCGCGGCAACTTTACAAATACTGATGGATCAATATTTATTTTACTAGAACTCTTTTACAATAATGGAATATGGAATGCTTTTTCAGTGAGTTGTTCCTCACAATCCCTGGACGTCTGTTTAGATTAAACGATGTTATTAAACTTTAAAAGAATTTAATCTTTCCTAAGGAATACAATTAATTTAGACTCAACGTGTTGAATTCACCCTGAGATAATGGAGGATCGACCTAATTTACAAATAGGTAGGATTTTTTCATAATTGAATTTATTTTAATTAGAGTAGGTAGGTCCAAGATTTATGGGATATCTCTATGGGATGTGTGGAATTGCACTCACCTTCCCACATCTTGAAATAAAGACCATTATTATTTTTATTTTAGCGCACCACCCATTTTTATGAACACCAGCCGCCACTGTACGTGATCTCGGTACAATACGTGAAGGTTGCCATTGTTATTTCAAAACACAAAATTCACCCTTCGCTACGGGCATTGATATATACACACACCTCAATGGCTACGAGTAGATAAATAGGTAGTAGGTACTTACCATTGCAATCTAAATCACTCACAGAAGCTGATTGCTGAAAAAATTAAGAAATTTTGGGCATTTTTTTATAACCACTTCCCTTTTCTGTTTACTTTTTCTTTTCATAGCGCCACTGGCATAAGCTCTTTTCCTTTCACTCATTATTTTCACAAATCAAACTTATTAACCAATAAATAATCAGAAAAACAATATTGTATTGTATTACAATGTAATAAATAACGTTTGAACTGGAACGAAATAAAGCGCGTAAATATTACTCTCCATGGTTTGTCATTGTACGGAAATATTAGATACTCTCCGTGGTTTGTCAATATAAACGGGGGAATCCCGAAATAACCGATTTAGGATGTTGCCAACTTTTGGGCGCACGCTTAAGGGCCCTCGGTATTAAATGTTTCCAGCTCGATTTCGAATATCGAACTAGCTGCACGTGCAGCTGGCCGGTGCGTTCCATTCAAAATCAAGACACGCACAGAACAAAACCAAATATTATTAAATAAAAATATTGTGATTATAAAATAATGTTAAAATATGTTTTAGAATGTAATGCAATATAACGGTAGCTTGATTCATGGAGGAGGTTCTCAGTAACTTAAAACCTTTAATGTTACTTTTTATTTGGATTTTTTTTGATACATACATAGATGAAAAATGTACACATAGTAATACAATTATAAACATTGACAAAAGGCTTGCCCTTTGTTCCAGCCTGGTTTCGCAGTGCAGCGGGGCACTGTTAATATTAAATTGTCTAGTTTGATTTGAGGTCACGGGTTCAAAAGCCGGCGAGGAAAAAACAATTTAAATTTCATTTATATGAGTAAATCATATTGTAGAATTAAAATTAAATGTATATAGGTACATTTAATGAATCTGCACCTCGTTCCAAAGTGGAATATACATTCAGTATCACCCTGGTGAGAGACCATAATTCAGAATTGAAAGTTGCTCGAGAACGGCGTAGATATGTTTAGTGACTAGATCTGAATGGCCAGGAACTTTCCAACCCTCCTCTTCCCTATCTCTAAAAATGTGGACTATATATATTAGAAATATAAATGAAATTTCTTCTGAAGACACTTCAATGAAATAAAATGTTATAAAATGGTTTCCAACCCGCCTCTTCCCTATCTCTAAAAATGTGGACTATGTAAATTAGGAATATAAATGAAATTTCTTCTGAAGACACTTCAATGAAATAAAATGTTATTGATTTCTTCGAAACAATTTCTTTTTACATGTTTTGGTTTTAGCTGAAACCAATTTTACTTTACTTCTTTTCGCTATTATGCACTTTTCTAAAGACTCAGAGTTTCTCATAGGCATGCAGCGATTATTTCGAAAATCAATTAATTTGGGTAGCATGCAAAAATTGTAAAAGCGTTTCAGCTGTTCAACCATATTAGTCTGCCAAAATTCGTCATCCCGTAAATTTTTTTCGATTTTTATTCCGAGTTCAGTCCATACAACAAACATACAAAAATCTTTTTTTTACATGTAATTAGCCCTTGACCTGGTAAAACCAATCGTGAGATGCATATACTAGTATTTCTCTATTTTTTTAAGTTTCCAAAAATATTTTTTTTGGGTTTTTACTGCTTCATATATGAGAATGCTGCGTGCTGTGAAAATACATTTAAATTCAATCACGGTGTCTTCAGAAAAAATTCCATCTAGGGTCGCACCCATATATGGATATTCTTCATCTACGAAAAGACCACACTTTTCTATGGTAATGCTTTCTTGTTCTGCAAGCTCTTTCAGGACATTGTATTCATGTTTTTGTCCGTGTCGAATTGAAAGAATATTTGATAAGGATTGCTGGTACAGTATATTTTTGACTAATGGAGCGCAACTGATATTTTGCCGCCGTTTGCACACTTTTCCAAACCACGATGCCGTAATCATGTTGCAGCGCATCTCGATCCACTTTCCACTAGATGCATGAAGTACCTACTGTCGCCCTTTCAATTGCTTGCCTATCTTTGGCTATGGTGAAAAACCTTTCTAAAAATCACCTTTAGCTGCCTCATACGATGCTTGGTCCATATCAGGTTTTTCTGCATTGGGACCATAATGCCGATCTTTTGCTGAAGTGAGCTGCAGGATTTTTCCTTTTCTTTTTTTTTTTACTTATAAATTTTTGATTATATTTCTGCAATCTTTTTAATTCTAATTGCTTTATGAGTTTTCTATACTACATAGTCCAGTAAAATTAAACATTTCCACTTGCATCAAATGGGATGGTTCTGATTTTCTTTACATATTCTATATGATGAAGGACTAATGAAAAATCTAAATTTTCAATCTCGTCAGATCTCCGGATCTTGCCAAAAATCGTTTTTGTCACTTTGACCCCAAACAACAAAATTTTCTCCAAATATCATTCTGTATGTTTTTATAGTAGACTAAATTTACTACAATTTGATATATTATTAGTCACAGTAGACCCTATAGTGTCCGAGATATAGGTGTTAAAAAAAAAAAAATTTAAGGCCGATTGTATATATGTATATATATATATATATATATCACACCGTCTATTTGGCGACCATCATGGGCAAATATGCATTTAAAGTGGCGACCACCGACATTTGGCGACCGATATACGGTCGCCACTTTATTTTT
The DNA here is from genome assembly GCA_917563855.2 of Limnephilus lunatus. Taxonomy (NCBI): domain Eukaryota; kingdom Metazoa; phylum Arthropoda; class Insecta; order Trichoptera; family Limnephilidae; genus Limnephilus; species Limnephilus lunatus. Next base: position 21,384,821 of record OU830595.1, on the reverse strand, counting down.
CGAAATTTTTACACAGTTCATTAATATATGTCGTCACAAGCATCTTGGCGAAATTTGTCCTGGTCGCCAAATTGGGCTTGAAGTGGATGATTTCGAATATTAAAGTTCCGGAGTCTGTCGCTACGCAGCTAGGCGCTAGGTGATATACATGGCCATGTATTCTTCATTTCATTACAACCCTTTAGTGGCGACCGAGTGTGACGTATTCCACATTTCATTCCTAGCATTAAGTGGCGACCAGAAACGACGTATCCTGCATTTCATAAAGTCCGAAATGGCGACCGCGAAGAACAAGATGTACCTACCTATGTTTCACGTCATTCCTAGCTTTTAGTGGCGATCGGGTATGACGTATATCACATTTCATTCCGAGCATTTAGTGGCGACCGGGTATGACGTATCCCGCATTTCATTCCTAGCCTTTAGTGGCGACCGGTGACCTTGGCAAATTTTGGTGGTGTATTCGGCATTTCGTACTAGCCCAAATTGGCGACGTTGCCGGTTCAAGTCAAATCCCGTACGAGTGTTGAGGTGCACGCCCCGGCGGGGTGATTTTGCGATGTTGCCGCACATATTTGGCCGGTTGCTGCGAATGTTTTGCCTTTTCAAATTTTGTCGCGATCAACCGTATTATCGTATACCGAGCATTGACGTCCGTGCGGCTTAGGGTGTATTTGGCGACCGATCATTTTAGTGTCTTATTTACAATAGAGTATTGATTACTGTTGATGCATTGATATGGAACAAAATAATTGAAAGAATAACAGAATAGCCATACCAAGATTACTCTTCAGAGTCACACCAGCCCTCTGACGTAGAATTCAGATACTGTGAGATGTGTGCCTTCAAATAATATTTCTTCTTTTCAATCATTTTTACGGTAAAATTTACTTCTATAAAATTCCCTTTTTATTATTTATTGAGTTAGTTATACTACATGAATATAAACTAATAAGCACAATGTATCATTTCATTTGATAAATTTAAATATTTTTAAAGTAAGCACAACATTTATTTTTAAATACATTCATTTTTTCTTCATCCTTAATACTTTCAGGCATTTCATCGTACATCTTTAGTCCTCTATATTAGGCAGTTCTGTGATTTTTATTTCTTCATTTGTGGCAATCGAACTCTGTTTATATTTCTTGTTTCGTAATTATGTATGTCTCTACTAAAACAATTTCATCCTTAAAGTATTTTGGCATTTGGTTTTTCACGATTTTATGCACAAAAATTAACACATTAAATGGTAGTCTCTTTTTTATCGGAATCCAATTTAGCTCATCACATTTACAGCTCATAGCTCTGTTCTGTATAACTTCTAGTTTGTTCAAATTTCCTTCATTGACCAAATATTTTTATTTATTTTTTATTTATTTATCTATAATAAAATATATTTACAATGGTTTTATGTATATGCCTGTCTCACTATGGTATACCTGTGTCGAGACAGGCCATGAATATTGTAGTTACAAGGATATTTAAGGTAAAATACATATCACTTTTCTTAGAATGACAACACGCTTATGCAGTTCGCAAAAGACTGGCTTTTATTAGTAATAAAAGGTTTTAACAATCTTGTTAATAGATGGCGTTAGTAGTTACATTTTTAATTTTGATATGAATATTAATACCCCCACTTATCAAAATAAATTAAACATACAGTTTATTCATTGCATACAACGCCAAGCAAACTCATGAAATTGTAATGTTTTTATAACATAAACCTTTGGCCTGTACATCTGCTGGTAAACATTTATTTGATGACTTATCCAAATTCAATTTAGGCTCAATTGGAGTACTTTGTGTTTTACAATCAGACATCTGAAATTTAGAAACCAACTGTTCAATATATTGTTGTTGATCTACAGTAATAACATTTTTATTTTTATCTAAATTAATTCTCATGCCTAGATATTGTCCTTTAACTTAAATTCTGAACCTAATACATTTTTTAATTTAGTAGTTTCAACCTCACTGTTAGAAAAAATTAGAAAATCGTCTACATACAGTGCTACAACTATTTTAATTTTACCCTTCATTTTTGTAAACAAACATGGTTCATATTGACTATTTTTAAAATCTAATTTAGTTAAAACCTCTTTAACTCTTTCATACCATGCTAGGGAAGATTGCTTTAATCCATAAATGGCCTTTTTTAACTTCAATACCTTTCCCCCACTTTTGTTTACAAAACCTTCTGGTAATGACTTAAATAAATTTTCATTCAAGTTTCCATTTAGAAAAACAGTACATACATCTAAATGAGTAATACTTATTCTCATCTTTACACTAAGGGCAAACAATAATCATATGGTAGAATGTCACACTACCGGTGAAAAAGTATCTGTGTAGTCGACACCAGCTTTCTGTGAAAAACCTTTTGCCACAAGCCGAGCTCGAAAACGCACTTTATTTTCAATATCAAATTTTTTATTAAGCACCCATCTACACTTCACTATCGTCACATCACCCGGATTATCAACAAGCTCCCACGCCTCACTCTCCTCAAATGACTGCAGCTCCTCAGCCATTGCCTGCTTCCACTGCTCCTTCTCTGGCCCCTCAAGAGCCTCTGCGAATACAATCTCTTCAGATGCTGGAAAAGTACTGGAAACACACATGTTACTAAAACCATATCTTTCTGGTTTCTTTCTCTGACGCGTGCTGCTTTCTGTCACTTGTTCGGGTGGTTCTGTTGATTGAACTACGTGTTCTGAGACATCTTGTGTTGGAAATTCAGTTAGTGTTTCATTGCCATCATCATATATTAAAGAATCTGAAAAGCAATCAAAAGGATTCTCAGTTTTTGGAATATTCTGAGAAAATTCCCCCACTGAATCACTACTTTCTTCTACCAGATTGTCTTCTGTCGTCTCCTCATTAGGAATCCAGACGGCCGACTCTTCATTGGTTAACTTCCCATCTGTCTCATCCTCCATAACTATGACATCTCTGCTAATAATAACGGAGTTCTTAGTAGGATTATACACACGATAACCTTTTACATCCTCACCATATCCAGTTAAAATATGTTTTGTGGCTTTCTTATCCCATTTTAAACGTTTTTGTTTAGGAACATGCACCATGACTTTGCTGCCAAACAAACGCAGGTGACTTAAGTCAGGTTTTGATCCATACCACAATTCATATGGTGTTTTATCCAATCCTGATGCAATAGACCTGTTTTTCAAATATACAGCAGTATTAGCTGCTTCTGCCCAAAATTTTTTGTCTAACTTTGCATCATATAATAAACATTTAGCTTTCTCAACCACTGTACGGTTAGCTCTCTCACAAAGTCCATTTTGCTCTGGTGTATAATAATTTGATTTTTGATGTATTATACCAGCCTGGTTTAGGTAACTCTTAAAATCCTTATTGCAAAATTCTAGACCATTGTCTGTTCTTAATATTTTAATTTTCTTACTAAGTTGATTTTCAACAACTGATTTGAACTCTTTAAATCTGTCGAAAACTTCACTCTTCTGCTTCAGAAAATATATAAACGTCATTCGACTATAATCATCTATAAATAGCAGAAAATATCGAGCTCCATTTAAAGAATTTGTTTCCATCGGACCGCAGACATCACTGTGAATCCTATGAAGCGTTTCTGTACTCCGCTCACCCACATGAGAAAAGGGTAATCTCATTTGTTTTCCCTCACAACAAATAATACACTGAGACTTGGTTATGTCAATAGTACTCTCATAATTCAGACCATCCACAACACCGTTTCTCATTTTTTGCATATCTTGACTGTTAATGTGTGCTAGTCTTCTGTGCCATAATTTTCCACTGACAGGAACAGTCAACAAACAACTTTGTGATTGTAATCTCAATTTGTAAACACCTTCTGACAAATCCGCAGTTGCAACCAAATCATTGTTTTTGTTTCGAATATAACAATGCTTCTCTTCAAAAATGACATTATTTCCATTCTTGATAAGTTCACTTACGGATAATAAATTGGTTGTCAAACTAGGCACACATAGCACATTTTTAACTGTTATATGATAATTTAATTCCGAAACAATTTCGACATCTCCGGAACAAACAACTTGCACTTTAGATTCATTGGCGACAGTAATTTCTGGCAAATACGGCGTTGTATTCATATTTTTAACCCAATCTTTCTTCGCCGTCATGTGTGCACTTGCCCCCGAGTCGATGTACCATGAATTCTTGTTATATTTTCCATTCAGGAAAACAACATTAAAAACACATTTACTTGTATTTTTCTTTAACAATGGACACTGGTTTCGATAGTGACCCGTCTGTTTACATTTGTAACAAGTGACATTATTGTCAACCGTCACTTTTGAGTTTATCGATGATTCCGCACCATTTTTAAATCTATGCTTTTTGCTATTATTTGCAACGAATGCAGCGCCGCTGGTATTCACGTCATTCTGTGAAATCTCCATATCAAGCAACTTAGATTTTATTAAATCGGTGGTAATCTGCATACCCGAATGCTCCACCGCCATAATCATCGGCATGAATTTTTCTGGCAAACCAGCTAGAAGTAATGATCCGATCCATACTTCCGTAATTGCAAATCCTGTGCCTTTTAATCTCTGAGCTGTTTCGACCACTTGTGTGACGTATGAAGTCATGGAATCACAATTTTCTTGTCGTAACGAGATTAAATGTCTTAGTAAGGATATTTTACGAGAAAAACCTGAGTCGTCAAACATAGACCTCAGTTTAATCCATAACTCTAAAGTTGTTTTTGTTTCCTTAATATGCACGTACAACCCAGGATCAATAGTTAAAACTAGCTTCGCCTTGGCCCTTGCGTCATCTGATGCTTTTTTCTCGAAATTGGCATCTGGCTCTGACTTAATATAGTTCACCAGATTGTCAAGCACCAACAGATTTTCGACTGCAAAACTCCACTGATCATAATTCTGGCGTCCTGTCAACTTCTCAATACTTTGAAAATAGTTCACGGCCATATTTCAACGAAAAATCAACAATTTTCGACTGTTTTATACTAAATTCACACAGTAAAAACCGAAAAATATAATGGATATTTGCCCATAACCTCTTAGAATGACAACACGCTTATGCAGTTCGCAAAAGACTGGCTTTTATTAGTAATAAAAGGTTTTAACAATCTTGTTAATAGATGGCGTTAGTAGTTACATTTTTAATTTTGATATGAATATTAATAACTTTGAATAGAATTAAAACAGAAAGGTGATTGGAAGGGTGATAAATCTTTTAAAGAGAGTTATTTTATAAATGTTGGAGATGAAGTAGAGAAGTAAATTCTGCCTAATCTATTTAAAGGTCAATTTGACAGGATTCCATTATTTTCATTTATTTTATATGGGTTAGGTTGTATGTGCATAGTTATTTTTGTCTATGTGTGATTTATTTTACAGATGTTTGTAATAGTGAGGCGTCCAATACTTATAATCCATTTTTTAATATCTTGTTTGAATTTTGTAAAGGAGTCAGTTTGTCTGATCGTAGTTGGTAGTGTATTGTATAGTTTGCAAGCTATGTATTTAGAGTGTCTTTGCCCGAAGGTGGTTTTGAAAAAAGGAGTTTGGAGAAGTTCGTTGTTTTTGGCTCGGGTATTGTGTATTGTTTGTGTAGCTTTGTATAGTGTTTTGTTGTTTTTGTGTAAATTAGTTAGTATGGATATAACATCTTAGAGCAGTAATCCAAATGTGGAGTAACGATAGTTTTATAAATGAGCTCCGTAGTGTTTCTATTTAATTTATGTCTTAGTCTTCTAAAAAAAATGACCTTTTTGATACGATTTTTATCACATATTCAAAGTTTGCTATGAAAGTCAGTATTGAATCGAATATTACACCCAGGTATTTGATTTCATTTAATTTTCCAATCTTTTCACCATTAATTGTCAAATTTAATCCTGTGTTACGCGTTTTATTGCCTATTTCCATATATTTTGTTTTGTTTACGTTCAGTTTCAACTTTTTTAATTTAAGCCATTTGTAATGTAATCTTCACACGAAATATAGATTAAGGTATTGTCTGCAAATAGTCTAATTTTGCAATATTAATTTCTAATTTACAGGAGTTCCACTTACTCTGAAGGTGATGGTGGGATACGACCCAAATCCCAAATTGACACCGATTTCAGTTTTTAGACAGCGGATGTGTGAAACAAAGACGAGCTCAACAGTTAATTTTACTCGAAAAAATATTAAAAAATTCTGATAACGACCATCGTACATCGTTTCCACCAAACTTCAATGTATTGACCAAATCCAAGAAGAAAATATAAATAAATGATATATAAATAACAAACACATACACTGCGCAGTTCACACGCCATAGAAATGAAACTTCAGAAAACTAAAGTAGACAAAAGTGTGTAGGCTACGAGGCACCGCACAAAGAGGAGACCGATTATTCTCGCAGTGTAAATCCTATAGATTTATGTTTTTGTCCCTTTTTAGGGTCACTATTTTTCGTTTCATCGAGTTTAAAATCACAAAGAAAGATAGACTAACATTGATGGGTTACGAATAACCCAATAATGTTTGAAAATCTCTTACTACCACCACAGAAAGCCGAAAATGTTGTTTGTGTTGAGGTGGGACTTTTTTAAATTAGCTCCACACAGGGACCCTGAGGAAAATAAATTCCCTCAGGGCCTATGTCGTCTTAGGGGAAGGGAAGGATAGGAGGTTCTGAAAAGGAAAAATGGCATGCGGGGTGGGTAGGAATCTGGAGGTCAGTGAGTCCAGGAGGGGACATATATTATAAACCCATCCCTTCAACTACGGTGTAAGGTGATGGGTAGAGAGAGAGCACTACTGGAAAGGTCAAAAGGCCTCCCAAAACCAGTCTCTGTCGATCCGGCCCACCACGCAGCAGGTGGGTAGACCGCCGACAAGACCTGGACAAACTTCCCCCCCCTGAAACCCGGATATCTCTGTTAACACACAGCTATAATATGCGTGGGATGGCGTTTTTCGGCATATCGCTTGCCGTACATTCCAAATTGGAATATACGGCGAGCGTTATGCTGAAATATGCCGTCCCACGCATATTATAGCTGTGTGTGAACAGTGAACACGCTCAACCTCGAAAATACACGCGGCACGCGTCGTGATAAACCTGCCGCGCGCCGCGCGCCGCCCCCTGACCCTTGACTCCAACCCTCGTACGGGAGAGTTCAAACGAACTGACAACGAGTTTTGAAATGCAGAATGCATCTTCCCTTCTTGTCGTCACTTAAAACTAGGAATGAACTGCAAGTTGGGCGCGCGTTTGGCGTATTTCCCGACTATGCACCGGCGCCGAAGGGATCAAAGACGCTAGTTCCTCGGAGCATCTTCCATTGAAATACCGGTAGAACAAGGGTAGCATTCCCACCCGACCCCTAAAGATTGCTCTAAAGATTGCAATCCTTTTGTATTGATGCAATCTGTTTGTATTGATTGAAAGTTTTTAATCCGTTATATTTTTTTACATTAACGCATGAGTAAAAGCGTACATCAATCAAATACAAAAATGCTATCTTTATTTCTAAAAATCGTAGCTCCGGGCACCCACGAGGTTCCATTCGAATATTTTAAAAACCAGTAGCTATTATTATTTACGAATCATTTTTGCATCTTTTGTTGATTTTCACAAAATAAACAATAAATAAAATTAAAAGTATTTAAGTTTGTTGTCTGTAGGTTACGTTACGATTACTCTATAATTTTAATTATTTCATCATCTTCATGTTTACTTAGCCATAATTTGATGTCTTTTTTAAACTTTTTTTTCTGCATGGTGTTCTTAATTTCAATTGGAAGGGCATTGTATAGTTTTGTAGCATGGAAATTATGGTTTCTCTGCCCAAAAGATCTATTTAATTTCGGGATGTCTAGTAGTTTTGAGGATTTCATCCTTGTAGTGTAGGTGTGTTGGTCAGCAAGGTACTCATATTTTTCTTTAAATTTGATAAAATTGCATTTTTTAGTATAGTTAAGTAATGCTGAACACATCTGGAAAAATTGTTTTTCACATATGTGTACATTTTGATTCGTTTTTTTTTTTTAAATTTACTAATTAAAAAAATTATCAATTAAAATCTGCCACCTTTTTGAACTTTTACATTAATTTACCCCTCCAATCCTCGGGCATGTTTTGTCGGAATGTCACATAATTTTCTGCTTCGCGATGAAATCCAAATAAATGGAACATTTTCGAATGTATCCAAAAACGAAAAACTGGTTTTGAAAGATTTTTATTATTAGAAAGACATATAATTTTGAAAACATTAAATTTTTCAATGCAAACATTAAAATTTTTTAATAACGGCTCACCTTACGTTTTTTCTAACTAAAACTACTTATAGATACCGAGAAAATAATCAATAAACACATATTTTGTTAGACAAACGTATTTTAAACGTTATTGCCACCTCAGATTTTTGTAGTTTCATATTTAAAAATAACTGAGTATGCGATTCACACGCCGTAGAAGTGAAACCTTCAGAAAACTAAAGTAGACAAGAGTGGGAAGGCTACGAAGCACCACACAAAGAGGACACCGATTACACTATCCCATTTTCTCGCAGGCTAAATCCTGTACATGAATTTGGTTTTTTAAGGTTTACACATAAAAAAGAAGTTTATTTGTAACCTTCCATCCCACATTCAAATTTTCACCGTAAAACGTCCCCCTGAATAAAGGGCGTTTTCAAGCACTCTGCGGGCAGCTTTTTGCTGAACTTCAGGTCATGCATATGCATTGTCATTTTAAAGACGCATTCATATAAACAAAGATTTTTTTTTTAGTTTTTTTTTTAAAGAAAGACAAACATTCCCTGTGGTTACGAATAACCCAACAGTATTTGAAAATCTCCTATTACCACCACAAAAGGCCGAAAATGTTGCTTGTGTTGTGATGGAGGACATAGCCATAGCCAGCCGAGGAATAGGGCACGCGACGCCCGCGGGTGGGACCCAAACGCGATGCCCACTCAACCACTAACTGGTATTTTTAATGTGCTTGTCTGTCTTCGTGGTGCTTGGGATAATGCTCGCTTCCTGAACAGAAGACCTCTGGTTAGAATCCTACCCACGTCCGCAGGTTTTGTCCTATTTTCCACTACCCAAGCGCTTAAGAGCCGTTGAAACACGCTATGTATTTTATTCGAGTGGGGAGTAAAGTAGTATCTAAACGCGTCCGAACACCATCATTTTAGTAGAGTGGGTTAGTCAGCTTTTTAGTGGATTCAATCAATTTCGTTCTATTTTTAGAGCGTATAGGGACCCCCCCCCCTCGCGTCCCTGTGCACTGACATGCCATTTTAGCAGAGTTCATTTGTAGACCCGCGGAAATGTCGAGGCATTGGAGCGAAGTTGCTACTCTAAAATTATTTATTTGTGCTGCTATTAATCTCTTTTTGTGGACATTTTATTTATTATTATCTCACTAATTTATTTTTCCACGTCTTCTATAATAAGCATTAAAATCAGCTTAATTAGCGTATTTACTTTGCTTTGTAGCAGCCCGTCATCCGCCGTCATCCTACAACGGGCGGCGGGCACAAAAACGGTTTTCGGCGAGTCATGTAGCAAGCGTACTCTCTACTTGACTTACCACTTGACCAATGTGAACAAGCCCTTTAGCTATGCGTGGAAATAATGGAATTGAAATAGTGTATTAGTGTACAATTTTATAAGATTTCTCTTTTTTTAAACATAATTTGCTTTCAGAGCCGTTAATACTCCACTATATTATTATTTAAAAAAACTCAGAATAGAATTCTGAAAATTTAAAACGGCAGACGATTTCATGATATCATTTTATGTTGTATAATTGAACAGAAAAATAACACAAATCTATAAATATCTTTCTTCTCGGGTGTCAAAATTATCAATCGATTTTGACTTTTGTTTTAAAGCTCCGCTTTCGATCAAACATTATGTTAGTTACCAATAATTATTCTGAATGCATGAAAATGGACACATTTTTGCGCTGGGTAGCAATTTGGATCGAGAACTGCGATGAAGCAATTATTTGAAGTGAAAAATTCTTTAGCAACGTTGTGATTAGAAAAAAACTCGAAAGGAAACAAGCGACACTAAAAAGAGACAAACAATATAGGATTTTTTTTTGGTACCTAAATGGTTATAAATTTACAATACATGTAATGGTTTTTATATAAACAGTTGAAAAGTAAAGAATAATAGATTAACCAAAAAAATCCCACACAGGCATCGCCAGTTCGTGGGTGTACTTGTGTGTTTTTAAAACAGTTAAAATTTTACTCATAAACATGCACTATCTTCGTAGAGATTAAAAAATAAAATTAAATAAATAAAAAATAAAATCATTGTGATCGTGATTACTGAATTACAATTCACACGACATGTTCATAAAGATTAATAAAATTTGTGAAGTTACATCGGCTCAGATGTTACAGCAAGTAAATGTCGGTTTCAATGGTATTTATCCAAGACTTTATACATTTTTATATTTGCTGTACGAGGATATATTTTTACTTTCAATTTCTGTAGTCTTATAGAGAGCATTATAAATTTCTGGTGTAATAAAATTCGCATGTCTTTACGCAAGCCTAGTTTTACACAATGGAATTTCAAATGCATTATTTAACCTATTACTAAATCGTTTTTCATTTTTTGAAAAAATTATATTTCTTGAAAATGTGTATTTTAAACATCGTACACAGTAAATTTTTCTCATCTCTTAATTCAGCTTCTTGGAATAATTGCAGGAAGGGGTAGTTCATATCATTATGCGACATTATTATTATTATTATACACCCCCTCCCCTCCCATCCAATTATTCCATAAGATTCTTATGATTGCACCAATGCATGTTACACAAATTTCATTATTTTAATGTCGACTCTTTAATTTAAACGTTTAAAAATATAAGTTAAATACATAAATTTATTTACAAGCTTTTCTATGTGATCTGTCCATTTGAGTTGGCTGTCTAATGTGATTCCTAAGTATTTAACTGTATTCGATGGCCGGTGTGGCCGGTGTTTAGCGGTGAGGCTCTTAGCTCGCAACCCGAAGGTTGCGGGATCGAATCCCGGTCTAGCAAATAAACTTTATTTTGTTAATTTTGTTATACATCACAATTTATTATTTTAGAATAATATATGGTATATAATCAATAACAGATCGCTTTGTATAAACCACTATATTATAAACAATATCTACATGTTTTTTAAATTTAATATTTTTCGTAAAGATACATATACAGATATCATTATACATGAAACATCTAATCATCCATTTTCACAAAAATTAGCAGCTTTTCATACCTTGCTAAGTAGATTAATTAATGTTCCCTTATCTTTGCGTAATTTTAAAACAGAATTAAATACTATTAAACAAATTGCAATTAATAACGGTTATACTTCAAAATTAATAGACAATATGTTAAACAAAAAATATAAGAAAAAGTTTTTTAGATCTTTTGTTTATCCACACGTTGTTGAAAATGATAATAATTGGAGATTATTTTTTTTTTAAATAATAGCATTTCAAACAAAAAATTAAAAACATGCCAAATAATGTACAACCAGCTTTTTATACAAATAACAAATTAAAAAATTATATATTAAATAATAAGGATAAATGTGATTTTTTGAACAAATCTGGGGTTTATAAATTAATTTGTAATGATTGTAACTTTTTTTATATTGGAAAAACTTCTAGAAATTTTAACATTAGAGTTAAGGAACATATAAGATGTTTAAATAATAATAATTATTCTGAATTTGCCAACCATATTTTGGAAACAAGTCATTCTTTTGATATTAATACAGGTCTTAAAATTAACACTACGGGCATACAATTGGATAATTTAGAAATTAGAAAAAGCATTAATAGTAAATTAAATTTTATAAATAACCAAACATTTTTTAAAAATAGCCATCTTTTAAATTTATTTTCTTATTAATACTTACAATAATTATAATTATTTAATTTTTGATTTAGATTAATTATTTGAATTATTTGTTCTTAAAAGTTTTTTTATTATCTAAATGCAATTTTATTTTTCCTTAAATAATTTTTATATTTAATTTTGTATAACTATTTTTATGATTTTTAAGCAATGAATCACCTCTACTTTTTTAATATTTTGTCTATGTTCTAGTTTATTCTAATTTGTCTATACTTGTTTGTCATTTATTTTTCTTTATATTAACATATCCTGATGAAGATAACATTGTTATGGAAACATGTAGATATTGTTTATAATATAGTGGTTTCTACAAAGTGATCTGTTATTCATTATATAATGAATGATGCCACAAAGTAATTTTGCGAAGTTTGAAGAAGTAAATATATGGTATATTTGCGGCACGTTCCAGAGTGGAAAGTACACTCAGTATTGCCCTGGTGTAAGACTTCAGCCGTGTTTGGTGACCAGATCTGAATAGCCAGGTACTTCCCCACCTTCCTCTCCCTCATCTCCTTCCCCTCCCCGCCACCTTCATCCTCACAACATACCCCAATGGAAGATGCCATAGTTTTACTGGCTCCAGACGGAGCACCTGGGACTCTTGTGAGGTATTCATATAAAAAAATCCCCGTATTCATTTCCGTACAGTTAGAGCATTAGACAGGATTGTAAGTATTTTTGTGAAACCTTATATTTAAGGGAGTTAAGGGTGTCTGTCGCCTTTTTGGTATTGTTAAATGGAATATAAAGAGTTTTTCCGCAGTTCAGAGTTATAAGGTTTTGATTGAGCCATACTTTGACAATGGATGTGCATTTATTTGCATTTTCAGAGACCAGATGTTAGGATTATACACATAGGAATTAGCCTGCGAAATAATGACACTAATCTGTGCCCTCTTTGTGCGGTGTTTCGTAGAATAAAATAATTTGTACACTTGGTAAAAATATTACAATAAATAAACTCTACAATTATCCTACTCCTGATTCGTTTCATTCTTTCTAGGTTTAGTTTTATGAAGGCTTCACTTCTCCCTCGTATGAACTTTATTTATTTATTTCTATATAAGTATTACAGTATTTACCTAATTAGTAACATTTTTACATAATATATTTAGCAATTTTATTATGTTGGGTGTAAGGTAGGTTTGTGAATGTGAACTGCACACAAGTTTTATATATTTATTTTAAAGATAGAATCATTGACCGGTCAGTGGTTTAATGGGCATCGCGTTTAGGTTCGGGATGCGGGTATGGGTACCGCCGCCCTAGGAACCATTTATTGGTTAACCAACACCTCTGCCGTACGTCACCCCAAGTGGTTCATTGCGTTTGGTGACTTAACAGAGATACCCGGGTTCATGAGATGAAGTTTGTGCAGGTCTTGACGGTGGATGCGTCTGCCCACCTGCTGCGTGGTGGGCCGGATCGAGAGACTGGTTGTGGGAGGCCTTTTGACCTTTCCAGTAGTGCTCTCTCTCTACCCATCGCCTTGCACCGTAGTTGGAAGGATGGGTTCATACGTCCCCTCCTGGACTCACTGACCCCCAGATTCCTACCCACCCCGCATACCTTTTCCCTTTTCAGAACCTCCTATCCTTCCCTTCCCTAAAAGACCCTCCACACAGCATCCCCTAAGACGACAAAGGCCCTTTTGGAATTTATTTTCCTCAGGGTCCCTGTGTGGAGCTAATGTAAAAAAGTCCCACCCCAACACAAACAACATTTTCGGCTTTCTGTGATGGTAGTAGGAGATTTTCAAACATTATTGGATTATTCGTAACCCAATAATGATGGAGATTTTCAAACATTATTGGGTTATTCGTAACCCATCAATGTTAGTCTATCTTTCTTTGTGATTTTAAACTCGATGAAACGAAAAATAGCGACACTAAAAAGGGACAAAAACTTAAATCACAAAGCACAAAGAGGAGAATAATCGGTCTCCTCTTTGTGCGGTGCTTCGTAGCCTACACACTTTTGCCTACTTTAGTTTTCTGATGTTTCATTTCTATGGCGTGTGAACTGCGCAGTGTATTTATTTTGTTATTTATATATCATTTATTCATATTTTCTTCTTGGATTTGGTCAATACATTGAAGTTTTGTGGAAACGATGTATGAAGATCGTTATCAGAATTTTTTTATATTTTTTCGAGTAAAATTAACTGGTGAGCTCGTCTTTGTTTCACACATCCGCTGTCTAAAACCTGAAATCAGTGTTAATTTGGGATTTGGGTCGTATCCCACCATCACCGTCAGAGTAAGTGAACTCCTGTAAATTATAAATTAACATTGCAAATTTAGACTATTTGCAGACGATACCTTAATCTATTTTTCCTGTGAAGATTACATAGATTCAATTAACAAAATAAACGAAGACCTACAAAATATAGCAAATGGCTGAAATTAAACAAGCTGAAACTGAACGTAAACAAAACAAAATATATGGAAAGAGGCGATAAAACGCGTAACACAGGGTTAAATATGACAATTAATGGTGAAAAAATTGGAAAAGTAAATGAAATCAAATACCTTAATGCCAAAATACTTTAAGGATGAAATTATTTTTAATAGAGACGCACATAATTACGAAACAAGAAATATAAACAGAGTTCGATTGCCACAAATGAAGAAATAAAAATCGCAGAACTGCCTAATGTATAGAGGACTAAAGATGTACGATGAAATGCCTGAAAGTATGAAGAATGAAGAAACAATGAATGTATTTAAAAATAAATGTTATGCTAACTGTAAAAATATTTAAATTTATCAAATGAAATGTTACATTGTGCTTATTAGTTTATATTCATGTAGTACAACTAACTCAATAAATAATAATAAAAAAAATTTAAAAAATAAGAAAACGAAATTTTATAGAAGTAAATTTGACCGTAAAAACGATCGAAAAGAAGAAATATGTGCGGCAACGTCGCAAATCACGCCGCCGCGGCGTGCACCTCAACACTCGTACGGGATTTGACTTGAACCGGCAACGTTGTTTCGCCACCGGTCGCCACTAAAGGCTAGGAATGAAATGTGGAATACGTCATACCCGATCACCACTAAAATTTAGGAATGAAGTGAAACATAGGTAGGTACATCTTTTTCTTCGAGGACGCAGTTGAGGAAGGGGAGGCGGGGAGGGAAACAGGACGAATGGGAAAGGACATGCACGGAGAAACAATTATTTATTCAATGGCATAGCAACGCATGCCGCGTAACAGCTAGTTTTATATAAGTGACAGGTTATTCGTAACCCGAGAATGATTGTCTTTTTTTATAAAAATATTACCTTGCTACCTATCGCAAAACGGTAGCAACTTTTATTCTGATTAATCGGTAACTAAAATAACGATTGGATCAATGCAGAGATTTAAAATACAAGCCAAAAGCGATAGTTAATTTTGACACTTTATATTTTTTACATTAGCTCCACAAAGGAGGGCCTGAGGAAAACAATTTCCCTCAGGGCCTATGTCATCTTTGGAGATGTTGTGTTGAGGGTATTTTTAGGGAAAGGAAGGAGAGGAAGTTCTAGGAAGGAATAAAGTATGAGGTGTGGTTAGGAATCTGGGGTCAATGTGTCCAGGAGTGACCATCCCTCCCACTGTGGTACAAGTCGATGGATCGAGGGTCTGGCTGGAGAGATGAAAAGATCTCCCTCAACCAGTCTCTCCCGATCCGACCCGCCATGTGGTAGGTGGGCAAATGCATAGGCCGCCAAGAGCTAGACAAACCTCACCCCGTGAACCCGGGCACCCCTGCTAAGTCAGAAAACATATCTAACCACTTGTTGTTACCTATGGGAGGGTTGTTAGTTATCCAATAAATAGTTCCCGGGGCGGCGGTACCCACACCCGCCTCCCAAATTTATAATTTGTTTGATATTGCCTCCTAAATGTAAAATGTTATCATAATAATCGTATACCGTTTTGAATTATTGGGATTCTGTTTTGGTTTCCTTCAAAATAATATTTGTAATATTAGCGGCTCTGAACGCTATTTTTTTTAAAAATCATAAAAGATTGTACATGAATGCATTCTTTTAATTTCCTCGCTAAACTAAGCGCGTAGTGGTAGAAGAATGTTGAAGGTAGAATTCTATTCAGGAAGCGAGCATTATCCCCACTCCCCAGCACCACCAAACCAAACAAGTAAATTTAAAAAAAAATGCCTAATTTTATTATGTCGTCAAGTTAGCCTTTGTATGATAACCAATCATTATGATACACCGTTGGCAAATCGCGACCGAATTAAAAGGATTCTGAAAGCGTCGTAATATAAACGTAATGCATACAGGAATATACGGAGGTCGTCAAATGTTCGTAATGAACGGACGCCCTAAATATGGAATGAAGTCTGATATACGTACGATATACGCGGTTACCAATACGACGGCAATATGAAAGGAAGTCCAAAAGACTCTAAAGTATACGTAACTACCAAAAATTTGAATACCCTTAAAACTCAATTTCTGGATAATTCTTTTACTATCACTCTTTTCTTAAGCTAAAAACATGTGAACATTCACAGCAATTTTATTTAAAAACCTACCGTAAGCAGTGGTTGCCAAAAGGATGCGAAGTGAAAGGTTGCCAAATCTGTTGCGGGATGTATATATATATATATATATATATATATATATATATATATATTTCATTACAACCCTTTAGTGGCGACCGACTGTGACGTATTCCACATTTCATTCCTAGCATTTAGTGGCGACCAGAAACGACGTATCCTGCATTTCATAAAGTCCGAAATGGCGACCGCGAAGAACAAGATGTACCTACCTATGTTTCACGTCATTCCTAGCTTTTAGTGGCGATCGGGTATGACGTATACCACATTTCATTCCGAGCATTTAGTGGCGACCGGGTATGACGTATCCCGCATTTCATTCCTAGCCTTTAGTGGCGACCGGTGACGTTGGCAAATTTTGGTGGTGTATTTGGCATTTCGTACTAGCCCAAATTGGCGACGTTGCGCTTTAAGTCAAATCCCGTACGAGTGTTGAGGTGCACACCCCGGCGGCGTGATTTTGCGACGTTGCCGCACATATTTGGCCGGTTGCTGCGAATGTTTTGCCTTTTCAAAATTTGTCGCGATCAACCGTATTATCGTATACCGAGCATTGACGTCCGTGCGGCTTAGGGTTTATTTGGCGACCGATCATTTTAGTGTCTTATTTACAATACAGAATTGATTACTGTTGATGCATTGAAATGGAACAAAATAATTGAAAGAATAACAGAATAGCCATACCAAGATTACTCTTCGGAGTCACACCAGCCCTCTGACGTAGAATTCAGATATTGTGAGATGTGTGCCTTCAAATAATATTTCATCTTTTCAATCGTTTTACGGTCAAATTTACTTCTATAAAATTCCCTTTTTATTATTTATTGAGTTAGTTATACTACATGAATATAAACTAATAAGCACAATGTATCATTTCATTTGATAAATTTAAATATTTTTAAAGTAAGCATAACATTTATTTTTAAATACATTCATTCTTTCTTCATCCTTAATACTTTCAGGCATTTCATCGTACATCTTTAGTCCTCTATATTAGGCAGTTCTGTGATTTTTATTTCTTCATTTGTGGCAATCGAACTCTGTTTATATTTCTTGTTTCGTAATTATGTACGTCTCTATTAAAAACAATTACATCCTTAAAGTATTTTGGCATTTGGTTTTTCACGATTTTATGCACAAAAATTAACACATTAAATTGTAGTCTCTTTTTTATTGGAATCCAATTTAGCTCATCACATTTACAGCTCATAGCTCTGTTCTGTATAACTTCTAGTTTGTTCAAATTTCCTTCATTGACCAAATATAACATATTAGAGCAGTAATCCAAATGTGGAGTACCGATAGTTTTATAAATGAGCTCCGTAGTGTTTCTATTTAATTTATGTCTTAGTCTTCTAAAAAAAATGAAATTTTTTGATACCTTTTTTATCACATATTCAAAGTTTGCTATGAAAGTCAGTATTGAATCGAATATTGCACCCAGGTATTTGATTTCATTTAATTTTCCAATTTTTTCACCATTAATTGTCAAATTTAATCCTGTGTTACGCGTTTTATTGCCTATTTCCATATATTTTGTTTTGTTTACGTTCAGTTTCAACTTTTTTAATTTCAGCCATTTGTAATG
The DNA here is from genome assembly GCA_917563855.2 of Limnephilus lunatus. Classification (NCBI taxonomy): domain Eukaryota; kingdom Metazoa; phylum Arthropoda; class Insecta; order Trichoptera; family Limnephilidae; genus Limnephilus; species Limnephilus lunatus. The sequence goes on along the minus strand of OU830595.1, from coordinate 21,366,713 downwards.
TAATCTTCACACGAAATATAGATTAAGGTATCGTCTGCAAATAGTCTAATTTTGCAATTTTAATTTATAATTTACAGGAGTTCCACTTACTCTGAAGGTGATGGTGGGATACGACCCAAATCCCAAATTGACACCGATTTCAGTTTTTAGACAGCGGATGTGTGAAACAAAGACGAGCTCACCAGTTAATTTTACTCGAAAAAATATTAAAAAATTCTGATAACGACCATCGTACATCGTTTCCACCAAACTTCAATGTATTGACCAAATCCAAGAAGAAAATATAAATAAATGATATGTAAATAACAAACACATACACTGCGCAGTTCACACGCCATAGAAATGAAACTTCAGAAAACTAAAGTAGACAAAAGTGTGTAGGCTACGAAGCACCGCACAAAAAAGAGACCGATTATTATTAAATCCTATAGATTTATGTTTTTGTCCCTTTTTAGGGTCACTATTTTTCGTTTCATCGAGTTTAAAATCACAAAGAAAGATAGACTAACATTGATGGGTTACGAATAACCCAATAATGTTTGAAAATCTCTTACTACCACCACAGAAAGCCGAAAATGTTGTTTGTGTTGAGGTGGGACTTTTTTATATTAGCTCCACACAGGGACCCTGAGGAAAATAAATTCCCTCAGGGCCTATGTCGTCTTAGGGGATGCTGTGTGGAGGGTCTTTTAGGGAAGGGAAGGATAGGAGGTTCTGAAAAGGAAAAATGGCATGCGGGGTGGGTAGGAATCTGGAGGTCAGTGAGTCCAGGAGGGGACATATATTATAAACCCATCCCTTCAACTACGGTGTAAGGTGATGGGTAGAGAGAGAGCACTACTGGAAAGGTCAAAAGGCCTCCCAAAACCAGTCTCTCTCGATCCGGCCCACCACGCAGCAGGTGGGTAGACCGCCGTCAAGACCTGGACAAACTTCCCCCCCCCCTGAAACCCGGATATCTCTGTTAACACACAGCTATAATATTCGTGGGATGGCGTTTTTCGGCATATCGCTTGCCGTACATTCCAAATTGGAATATAAGGCCAGCGTTATGCTGAAATATGCCGTCCCACGCATATTATAGCTGTGTGTGAACAGTGAACACGCTCAACCTCCAAAATACACGCGGCACGCGTCGTGATAAACCCGCCGCGCGCCGCCCCCTGACCCTTGACCCCAACCCTCGTACGGGAGAGTTCAAACGAACTGACAACGAGTGTGAAATGCAGAATGCATCTTCCCTTCTTGTCGTCACTAAAAACTAGGAATGAACTGCAGGCTGGGCGCGCGTTTGGCGTATTTCCCGACTATGCACCGGCGCCGAAGGGATCAAAGACGCTAGTTCCTCGGAGCATCTTCCATTGAAATACCGGTAGAACAAGGGTAGCATTCCCACCCGACCCCTAAAGATTGCTCTAAAGATTGCAATCCTTTTGTATTGATGCAATCTGTTTGTATTGTTTGAAAGATTTTAATCCGTTATATTTTTTTACATTAACGCATGAGTAAAAGCGTACATCAATCAAATACAAAAATGCTATCTTTATTTCTAAAAATCGTAGCTCCGGGCACCCCCGAGGTTCCATTCGAATATTTTTAAAACCAGTAGCTATTATTATTTACGAATCACTTTTGCATCTTTTGTTGATTTTCACAAAATAAACAATAAATAAAATTAAAAGTATTTAAGTTTATTGTCTGTAGGTTACGTTAGGATTACTCTATAATTTTAATTATTTCCTCATCTTCATGTTTACATAGCCATAATTTGATGTCTTTTTTAAACTTTTTTTTCTGCATGGTGTTCTTAATTTCAATTGGAAGGGCATTATATAGTTTTGTAACATGGAAATTATGGTTTCTCTACCCAAAAGATCTATTTAATTTCGGGATGTCTAGTAGTTTTGAGGATTTCATCCTTGTAGTGAAGGTGTGTTGGTCAGCAAGGTACTCATATTTTTCTTTAAATTTGATAAAATTGCATTTTTTAGTATAGTTAAGTAATGCTGAACACATTTGGAAAAAATGTTTTTCATAGATGTGTACATTTTGATTAGTTTTTTTTTTAAATTTACTAATTAAAAAAATTATCAATTAAAATCTGCCACCTTTTTGAACTTTTACATTAATTTACCCCTCCAGTCCTCGGGCATGTTTTGTCGGAATGTCACATAATTTTCTGCTTCGCGATGAAATCCAAATAAATGGAACATTTTCGAATGTATCCAAAAACGAAAAACTGGTTTTGAAAGATTTTTATTATTAGAAAGACATATAATTTTGAAAACATTAAATTTTTCAATGCAAACATTAAAAAGTTTTAATAACGGCTCACCTTACGTTTTTTCTAACTAAAACTACTTATAGATACCGAGAAAAGAATCAATAAACACATATTTTGTTAGACAAATGTATTTTAAACGTTATTGCCACCTCAGATTTTTGTAGTTTCATATTTAAAAATAACTGAGTATGCGATTCACACGCCGTAGAAGTGAAACCTTCAGAAAACTAAAGTAGACAAGAGTGGGAAGGCTACGAAGCACTACACAAAGAGGACACCGATTACACTATCCCATTTTCTCGCAGGCTAAATCCGGTACATGAATTTGGTTTTTTAAGGTTTACACATAAAAGAGAAGTTTATTTGTAACCTTCCATCCCACATTCAAATTTTCACCGTAAAACGTCCCCCTGAATAAAGGGCGTTTTCAAGCACTCTGTGGGCAGCTTTTTGCTGAACTTCAGGTCATGCATATGCATTGTCATTTTAAAGACGCATTCATATAAACAAACATTTTTTTGTTTGTTTTTTTTTTAAAGAAAGACAAACATTCCCTGTGGTTACGAATAAACCAACAGTATTTGAAAATCTCCTATTACCACCACAAAAGGCCGAAAATGTTGCTTGTGTTGTGATGGAGGACATAGCCATAGCCAGCCGAGGAATAGGGCACGCGACGCCCGCGGGTGGGACCCAAACGCGATGCCCACTCAACCACTAACTGGTATTTTTAATGTGCTTGTCTGTCTTGGTGATGCTTGGGATAATGCTCGCTTCCTGAACCTCTGGTTAGAATCCTACCCACGTCCGCAGATTTTGTCCTATTTTCCACTACCCAAGCGCTTAAGAGCCGTTCAAACACGCTATGTATTTTATTCGAGTGGGGAGTAAAGTAATATCTAAACGCGTCCGAACACCATCATTTTAGTAGAGTGGGTTAGTCAGCTTTTTAGTGGATTCAATCAATTTCGTTCTATTTTTAGAGCGTATAGGGACCCCCCCCCCTCGCGTCCCTGTGCACTGACATGCCGTTTTAGCAGAGTTCATTTGTAGACCCGCGGAAATGTCGAGGCATTGGAGCGAAGTTGCTACTCTAAAATTATTTATTTGTGCTGCTATTAATCTCTTTTTGTGGACATTTTATTTATTATTATCTCACTAATTTATTCTTCCACGTCTTCTATAATAAGCATTAAAATCAGCATAATTAGCGTATTTACTTTGCTTTGTAGCAGCCCGTCATCCGCCGTCATCCTACAACGGGCGGCGGGCATAAATGTATCTACTCTATTTGAAATTAAGGCGAACGGTTTTCGGCGAGTCATGTAGCAAGCGTACTCTCTACTTGACTTACCACTTGACCAATGTGAACAAGCCCTTTAGCTTTGCGTGGAAATAATGGAATTGAAATAGTGTATTATTGTACAATTTTATAAGATTTCTCTTTTTTTAAACATAATTTGCTTTCAGAGCCGTTAATACTCCACTATATTATTATTTAAAAAAACTCAGAATAGAATTCTGAAAATTTAAAACGGCAGACGATTTCATGATATCATTTTATGTTGTATAATTGAACAGAAAAATAAAACAAATCTATAAATATCTTTCTTCTCGGGTGTCAAAATTATCAATCGATTTTGACTTTTATTTTAAAGCTCCGCTTTTTTTCTGGTACCTAAATTGGTATAAATTTAAAATACATATAATTTTTTTTATATAAACAGTTGAAAAGTAAAGAATAATACAATTAGCAGATTAACCAAAAAAAATCCCACACAGGCATCGCCTGTTCGTGGGTGTACTTGTGTGTTTTTAAAACAGTTAAAATTTTACTCATAAACATGCACTATCTTCGTAGAGATTAAAAAATAAAATTAAATAAATAAAAAATAAAATCATTGTGATCGTGATTACTGAATTACAATTCACACGACATGTTAATAAAGATTAATAAAATTTGTGAAGTTACATCGGCTCAGATGTTACAGCAAGTAAATGTCGGTTTCAATGGTATTTATCCAAGACTTTTTACATTTTGTGTATTTTAAACATCGTACACAGTAAATTTTTCTCATCTCTTACAATTCAGCTTCTTGGAATAATTGCAGGAAGGGGTAGTTCATATCATTATGCGACATTATTATTATTATTATACACCCCCTCCCGTACCATCCAATTATTCCATAAGATTCTTATGATTGCACCAATGCATGTTACACAAATTTCATTATTTTAATGTCGACTCTTTAATTTAAACGTTTAAAAATATAAGTTAAATACATAAATTTATTTACAAGCTTTTCTATGTGATCTGTCCATTTGAGTTGGCTGTCTAATGTAATTCCTAAGTATTAAACTGTATTCGATGGCCGGTGTGGCCGGTGTTTAGCGGTGAGGCTCTTAGCTCGCAACCCGAAGGTTGAGGGATCGAATCCCTGTCTAGCAAATAAACTTTATTTTGTTAATTTTGTTATACATCACAATTTATTATTTTAGAATAATATATGGTATATAATCAATAACAGATCGCTTTGTATAAACCACTATATGTATTATAAACAATATCTACATGTTTTTTAAATTTAATATTTTTCGTAAAGATACATATACAGATATCATTATACATGAAACATCTAATCATCCATTTTCACAAAAATTAGCAGCTTTTCATACCTTGCTAAGTAGATTAATTAATGTTGCCTTATCTTTGCGTAATTTTAAAACAGAATTAAATACTATTAAACAAATTGCAATTAATAACGGTTATACTTCAAAATTAATAGACAATATGTTAAACAAAAAATATAAGAAAAAGTTTTTTAGATCTTTTGTTTATCCACACGTTGTTGAAAATGATAATAATTGGAGAATTTTTTTTTTTTAAATAATAGCATTTCAAATTTAAAAATTAAAAACATGCCAAATAATGTACAACCAGCTTTTTATACAAATAATAAATTAAAAAATTATAAATTAAATAATAAGGATAAATGTGATTTTTTGAACAAATCTGGGGTTTATAAATTAATTTGTAATGATTGTAACTTTTTTATTTTGGAAAAACTTTTAGAAATTTTAACATTAGAGTTAAGGAACATATAAGATGTTTAAATAATAATAATTATTCTGAATTTGCCAACCATATTTTGGAAACAAGTCATTTCTTTGATATTGATACAGGTCTTAAAATTAACACTACGGGCATACAATTGGATAATTTAGAAATTTTAGAAATTAGAAAAAGCATTAATAGTAAATTAAATTTTATAAATAACCAAACATTTTTTAAAAATAGCCATCTTTTAAATTTATTTTCCTATTAATACTTACAATAATTATAATTATTTATTTTTTGATTTAGACTAATTATTTGAATTATTTGTTCTTAAAAGTTTTTTTATTATCTAAATGCAATTTTATTTTTCATTAAATAATTTTTATATTTAATTTTGTATAACTATTTTTATGATTTTTAAGCAATTAATCACCTCTACTTTTTTAATATTTTGTCTATGTTCTAGTTTATTCTAATTTGTCTATACTTGTTTGTCATTTATTTTTCTTTATATTAACATATCCTGATGAAGATAACATTGTTATGGAAACATGTAGATATTGTTTATAGGTAATATAGTGGTTTCTACAAAGTGATCTGTTATTCATTATATAATTAATGATGCCACAAAGTAATTTTGCGAAGTTTGAAGAAGTAAATATATTGTATATTTGCGGCACGTTCCAGAGTGGAAAGAACACTCAGTATCGCCCTGGTGTAAGACTTTAGCCGTGTTTGGTGACCAGATCTGAATAGCCAGGTACTTCCCCACCTTCCTCTCCCTCATCTCCTTCCCCTCCCCGCCACCTTCATCCTCACAACATACCCCAATGGAAGATGCCATAGTTTTACTGGCTCCAGACGAAGCACCTGGGACTCTTGTGAGGTATTCATATAAAAAAAATCCCCGTATTCATTTCCGTACAGTTAGAGCATTAGACAGGATTGTAAGTATTTTTGTGAAACCTTATATTTAAGGGAGTTAAGGGTGTCTGTCGCCTTTTTGGTATTGTTAAATGGAATATAAAGAGTTTTTCCGCAGTTCAGAGTTATAAGGTTTTGATTGAGCCATACTTTGACAATGGATGTACATTTATTTGCATTTTCAGAGACCAGATGTTAGGATTATACATATATAGGAATTAGCCTGCGAAAGAATGACACTAATCTGTGCCCTCTTTGTGCGGTGTTGCGTAGAATAAAATAATTTTTACACTTGGTAAAAGTATTACAATAAATAAACTCTACAATTATCCTACTCCTGATTCGTTTCATTCTTTCTAGGTTTAGTTTTATGAAGGCTTCACTTCTCCTTCGTGTGAACTTTATTTATTTATTTCTATATAAGTATTACAGTATTTACCTAATTATTAACATTTTTACATTTACCTAATTATTAACATTTTATTATGTTGGGTGTAAGGTAGGTTTGTGAAGGTGAACTGCTCACAAGTTTTATATATTTATTTTAAAGATATAATCATTGACCGGTCAGTGGTTTAATGGGCATCGCGTTTAGGTTCGGGATGCGGGTATGGGTACCGCCGCCCTAGGAACCATTTATTGGTTAACCAACACCTCTGCCGTACGTTACCCCAAGTGGTTCATTGCGTTTGGTGACTTAACAGAGATACCCGGGTTCATGGGATGAAGTTTGTGCAGGTCTTGACGGTGGATGCGTCTGCCCACCTGCTGCGTGGTGGGCCGGATCGAGAGAGACTGGTTGTGGGAGGCCTTTTGACCTTTCCAGTAGTGCTCTCTCTATACCCATCGCCGTGCACCGTAGTTGGAGGGATGGGTTCATACGTCCCCTCATGGACTCACTGACCCCCAGATTCCTACCCACCCCGCATACCTTTTTCCTTTTCAGAACCTCCTTCCCTTCCCTAAAAGACCCACCACACAGCGTCCCCTAAGACGACATAGGCCCTTTTGGAATTTATTTTCCTCAGGGTCCCTGTGTGGAGCTAATGTAAAAAAAGTCCCACCCCAACACAAACAACATTTTCGGCTTTCTGTGGTGGTAGTAGGAGATTTTCAAACATTATTGGATTATTCGTAACCCAATAATGATGGAGATTTTCAAACATTATTGGGTTATTCGTAACCCAGCAATGTTAGTCTATCTTTCTTTGTGATTTTAAACTCGATGAAACGAAAAATAGCGACACTAAAAAGGGACAAAAACTTAAATCACAAAGCACAAAGAGGAGAATAATCGGTCTCCTCTTTGTGCGGTGCTTCATAGACTACACACTTTTGCCTACTTTAGTTTTCTGATGTTTCATTTCTATGGCGTGTGAACTGCGCAGTGTATTAATTTTGTTATTTCTATATCATTTATTCATATTTTCTTCTTGGATTTGGTCAATACATTGAAGTTTTGTGGAAACGATGTACGAAGGTCGTTATCAGAATTTTTTAATATTTTTTCGAGTAAAATTAACTGGTGAGCTCGTCTTTGTTTCACACATCCGCTGTCTAAAACCTGAAATCAGTGTTAATTTGGGATTTGGGTCGTATCCCAGCATCACCGTCAGAGTAAGTGAACTCCTGTAAATTATAAATTAACATTGCAAAATTAAACTATTTGCAGACGATACCTTAATCTATTTTTCGTGTGAAGATTACATAGATTCAATTAACAAAATAAACGAAGACCTACAAAATATAGCAAATGGCTGAAATTAAACAAGCTGAAACTGAACGTAAACAAAACAAAATATATGGAAATAGGCGATAAAACGCGTAACACAGGGTTAAATATGACAATTAATGGTGAAAAAATTGTAAAAGTAAATGAAATCAAATACCTGGGTGTAATATTCGATTCAAAACTGACTTTCATGGCAAACTTTGCATATGTGCTAAAAAAGGTATCAAAAAAGGTCAATTTTTTTAGAAGACTACGACATAAATTAAATAGAAACACTACGGAGTTCATTTATAAAACTATCGTTACTCCACATTTGGATTACGTCTCTACGATGTTATATTTGGCCAATGAAGGAAATTTAAACAAACTAGAAGTTATTCAGAACAGAGCTATGAAATGTATACTGTGGAAAGGCAAATTCGCAAGGATTAATCAAATGAGAGATTAGCTCAATTGGATTCTGATAAAAAAGAGACTACCATTTAATGTGATAATTTTTGTGCATAAAATTATGAAAAACCAAATGCCAAAATACTTTAAGGATGAAATTGTTTTTAATAGAGACGTACATAATTACGAAACAATAAATATAAACAGATTTCGATTGCCACAAATGAAGAAATAAAAATCGCAGAACTGCCTAATGTATAGAGGACTAAAGATGTAAGTACGATGAAATGCCTGAAAGTATGAAGAATGAAGAAAGAATGAATGTATTTAAAAATAAATGTTTTGCTAACTGTAAAAATATTTAAATTTATCAAATGAAATGTTACATTGTGCTTATTAGTTTATATTCATGTATTACAACTAACTCAATAAATAATAATAAAAAAAAAATTAAAAAATAAGAAAACGGAATTTTATAGAAGTAAATTTGATCGTAAAAACGATCGAAAAGAAGAAATATGTGCGACAACGTCGCAAATCACGCCGCCGCGGCGTGCACCTCAACACTCGTACGGGATTTGACTTGAACCGGCAACGTTGTTTCGCCACCGGTCGCCACTAAAGGCTAGGAATGAAATGTGGAATACGTCATACCCGATCGCCACTAAAAGTTAGGAATGAAGTGAAACATAGGTAGGTACATCTTTTTCTTCGAGGACGCAGTTGAGGAAGGGGAGGCGGGGAGGGAAACGGGACGAATGGGAAAGGACATGCACGGAGAAACAATTATTTATTCTATGGCATAGCAACGCATGCCGCGTAACAGCTAGTTTTATATAAGTGACAGGTTATTCGTAACTCGAGAATGATTGTCTTTCTTTATAAAAATATTACCTTGCTACCTATCGCAAAACGGTAGCCACTTTTATTCTGATTAATCGGTAACTAAAATAACGATTGGATCAATGCAGAGATTTAAAATAGAAGCCAAAAGCGATAGTTAATTTTGACACTTTATATTTTTTTACATTAGCTCCACAAAGGAGTGCCTGAGGAAAACAATTTCCCTCGGGGCCCATGTCTTTGGAGATGTTGTGTTGAGGGTATTTTTAGGGAAAGGAAGGAGAGGAAGTTCTGGGAAGGAATAAAGTATGAGGTGTGGTTAGGAATCTGGGGTCAATGTGTCCAGGAGTGACCATCCCTCCCACTGTGGTACAAGTCGATGGATCGAGGGTCTGGCTGGAGAGATGAAAAGATCTCCCTCAACCAGTCTCTCCCGATCCGACCCGCCATGTGGTAGGTGGGCAAATGCATAGGCCGCCAAGAGCTAAACAAACCTCACCCCGTGAACCCGGGCACCCCTGCTAAGTCACCAAACATATCTAACCACTTGGTGTTACCTATGGGAGGGTTGTTAGTTATCCAATAAATAGTTCCCGGGGCGGCGGTACCCACACCCGCCTCCCAAATTTATAATTTGTTTTATATTGCCTCCCAAATGTAAAACGTTATCATAATAATCGTATACCGTTTTGAATTATTGGGATTCTGTTTTGCTTTCCTTCAAAATAATATTTGTAATATTAGCGGCTCTGAACGCTATTTTTTTTTAAATCATAGAAGACTAGCTGACCCGACGAACTTCGTACCGCCTCAGAATCAATAAGTGTTGAATTAAATTAAGTTTTTTTATTAAGTTAAAAATTACACAATGAAGCAATCATCAATGCGCAACTGTCCGTGTTTTGTTTTTGTCAGAATCAGACTCAAGAGATGACATTGTGTACGTATTTATATTTTTTGTGATTTTCTTATTTTTCCACTTACTTACGAGACTTTGGGAGGCGGGTATGGGTGCCGCCGCCCCGGGAACCATTTATTGGATAACCAATCCCCCTGTCATAAGTCACCCATAGGTCACCCCAAGTGGTTCGCTACGTTTGGTGATTAAGCAGGGGTGCCCGGGTTCATGGGGTAACGTTTGTCCGGGTCTTGGTGGCGGATGCGTCTGCCCACCTGCTGCGTAGCGGGCCGGATCGAGAGAGAATGGTTGAGGGAGGCCTTTTGACCTTTCCAGCTGGACTCTCTCGACCCATCGCCTTGCACCGCAGTTGGAGGTATGGATTCTTACGTCCGTCACTCCCGAACTCACTGACCCCAGATTCCTATCCACCCCTTATACCTTTTTCCTTCCCAGAACTTCCTATCCTTCCCTTCCTTAAAAATACCCTCCACACAGCATCCCCTAAGATGACATAGGTCCTGAGTCCTAAGAAAAATAATTTTCTTCGGGGCTTCATTTGTGAACTGATGTAAAAAAAATGCTTTTTATTTTCTTTAGACGTGTGAGGGATTTTTATTATAATTATTGTATCTTTCCTTTGGATGGGTGGAGACATACGTTCACCGTTTGTCTAATTTTCGACTATTGACATTTTGTGTGTTAGAAAGAGAAGCAACATTATATGTCTAAGAATAAAACAAAACCATCAGCGCATTGACATTTGACTTTTTTGAATTTTTGAAATTCACGCACAGTTCAATATTATAGGTACTTATCACAAAATGCCCGCAGCTCTTTCAAATATGAGAATTCGTTCCATACAAAATGTATGGGGAAAAGAATTTTCTTAATAACTATATTTTTCGTTAATTTTTGTGATTTTTTAATAGTTATTGTCCTATCCGGAGAAGAGACAAATCCAATAAATCAAAGATCATCAAAATCGGCCCGGCCGTTCTCGATTTATAAATGGTGTAACTAACCCGACTTTGTTTTATATATTAAGATTGTACATGAATGCATTACTTTAATTTCCTCGCTAAACTAAGCGCGTAGTGGTAGAAGAATGTTGAAGGTAGAATTCTATTCAGGAAGCGAGCATTATCCCCACTCCCAAACACCACCAAACCAAACAAGTAAATTTTAAAAAAATGCCAAATTTTATTATGTCGTCAAGTTAGCCTTTGTATGATAACCAATCATTATGTACCTATGATACACCGTTGGCAAATCGCGACCGAATTAAAAGGATTCTGAAAGCGTCATAATATAAACGTAATGCATACAGGAATATACGGAGGTCGTCAAATGTTCGTAATGAACGGACGCCCTAAATATGGAATGAAGTGTGATATACGTAGGATATACGCGGTTACCAATACGACGGCAATATGAAAGGAAGTCGAAAAGACTCTAAAGTATACGTAACTACCAAAAATTTGAATACCCTTAAAACACAATTTCTGGATAATTCTTTTACTATCACTCTTTTCTTAAGCTAAAAACATGTGAACATTCACAGCAATTTTATTTAAAAACCTACCGTAAGCAGTGGTTGCCAAAAGGATGCGAAGTGAAAGGTTGCCAAATCTGTTGCGGGATGTATATATATATATATATATATAGTATTGGATTTTATTATATACATTTATATTTTATATACATATATTTTTTATATTATTTTTTTAATTACATATATATCTCGTGTCTGAGATATAGGTGTTAGAAAAAAATGATTTTAAGGCTGATTGTATATATCTCGTATATATATATATACATCCCGCAACAGATTTGGCAACCTTTCACTTCGCATCCTTTTGGCAACCACTGCTTACGGTAGGTTTTTAAATAAAATTGCTGTGAATGTTCACATGTTTTTAGCTTAAGAAAAGAGTGATAGTAAAAGAATTATCCAGAAATTGTGTTTTAAGGGTATTCAAATTTTTGGTAGTTACGTATACTTTAGAGTCTTTTGGACTTCCTTTCATATTGCCGTCGTATTGGTAACCGCGTATATCCTACGTATATCACACTTCATTCCATATTTAGGGCGTCCGTTCATTACGAACATTTGACGACCTCCGTATATTCCTTTTAATCCTCCAGAATCCTTTTAATTCGGTCGCGATTTGCCAACGGTGTATCATAGGTACATAATGATTGGTTATCATACAAAGGCTAACTTGACGACATAATAAAATTTGGCATTTTTTTTAAATTTACTTGTTTGGTTTGGTGGTGTTTGGGAGTGGGGATAATGCTCGCTTCCTGAATAGAATTCTACCTTCAACATTCTTCTACCACTACGCGCTTAGTTTAGCGAGGAAATTAAATTAATGCATTCATGTACAATCTTAATATATAAAACAAAGTCGGGTTAGTTACACTATTTATAACTCGAGAACGGCCGGGCCGATTTTGATGATCTTTGATTTATTGGATTTGTCTCTTCTCCGGATAGGATAATAACTATTAAAAAATCACAAAAATTAACGAAAAATATAGTTATTAAGAAAATTCTTTTCCCCATACATTTTGTGTGGAACGAATTCTCATATTTGAAAGAGCTGCGGGCATTTTGTGATAAGTACCTATAATATTGAACTGTGCGTGAATTTCAAAAATTCAAAAACGTCAAATGTCAATGCGCTGATGGTTTTGTTTTATTCTTAGACATATAATGTTGCTTCTCTTTCTTACACACAAAATGTCAATAGTCGAAAATTAGACAAACGGTGAACGTTTGTCTCCACCCATCCAAAGGAAAGACACAATAATTATAATAAAAATCCCTCACACGTCTAAAGAAAATAAAAAGCATTTTTTTTACATCAGTTCACAAATGAGGCCCCGAAGAAAATTATTTTTCTTAGGACTCAGGACCTATGTCATCTTAGGGGATGCTGTGTGGAGGGTATTTTTAAGGAAGGGAAGGATAGGAAGTTCTGGGAAGCAAAAGGTATAAGGGGTGGATAGGAATCTGGGGTCAGTGTGTTCGGGAGTGACGGACGTAAGAATCCATACCTCCAACTGCGGTGCTAGGCGATGGGTCGAGAGAGTCCAGCTGGAAAGGTCAAAAGGCCTCCCTCAACCATTCTCTCTCGATCCGGCCCGCTACGCAGCAGGTGGGCAGACGCATCCGCCACTAAGACCCGGACAAACGTTACCCCATGAACCCGGGCACCCTTGCTAAATCACCAAACGTAGCGAACCACTTGGGGTGACCTATGGGTGACTTATGACAGGGGGATTGGTTATCCAATAAATGGTTCCCGGGGCGGCGGCACCCATACCCGCCTCCCAAAGTCTCGTAAGTAAGTGGAAAAATAAGAAAATCACAAAAAATATAAATACGTACACAATGTCATCTCTTGAGTCTGATACTGACAAAAACAAAACACGGACAGTTGCGCATTGATGATTGCTTCATTGTGTAATTTTTAACTTAATAAAAAAACTTAATTTAATTCAACACTTATTGATTCTGAGGCGGTACGAAGTTCGTCGGGTCAGCTAGTCTTTTATGATTTAAAAAAAAATAGCGTTCAGAGCCGCTAATATTACAAATATTATTTTGAAGGAAACCAAAACAGAATCCCAATAATTCAAAACGGTAAACGATTATTATGATAACGTTTTACATTTGGGAGGCAATATCAAACAAATTATAAATTTGGGAGGCGGGTGTGGGTACCGCCGCCCCAGGAACTATTTATTGGATAACTAACAACCCTCCCATAGGTAACACCAAGTGGTTAGATATGTTTGGTGACTTAGCAGGGGTGCCCGGGTTCACGGGGTGAGGTTTGTCTAGCTCTTGGCGGCCTATGCATTTGCCCACCTACCACATGGTGGGTCGGATCGGGAGAGACTGGTTGAGGGAGATCTTTTCATCTCTCCAGCCAGACCCTCGATCCATCGACTTGTACCACAGTGGGAGGGATGGTCACTCCTGGACACATTGACCCCAGATTCCTAACCACACCTCATACTTTATTCCTTCCCAGAACTTCCTCTCCTTCCTTTCCCTAAAAATACCCTCAACACAACATCTCCAAAGATGACATAGGTCCTGAGGGAAATTTTTTTCCTCAGGCCCTCCTTTGTGGAGCTAATGTAAAAAAATATAAAGTGTCAAAATTAACTATCGCTTTTGGCTTCTTTTTTAAATCTCTGCATTGATCCAATCGTTATTTTAGTTACCGATTAATCAGAATAAAAGTGGCTACCGTTTTGCGATAGGCAGCAAGGTCATATTTTTATAAAGAAAGACAATCATTCTCGGGTTACGAATAACCTGTCACTTATATTAAACTAGCTGTTACGCGGCATGCGTTGCTATGCCATTGAATAAATAATTGTTTCTCCGTGCATGTCCTTTCCCATTCGTCCCGTTTCCCTCCCCGCCTCCCCTTCCTCAACTGCGTCCTCGAAGAAAAAGATGTACCTACCTATGTTTCACTTCATTCCTAACTTTTAGTGGCGATCGGGTATGACGTATTCCACATTTCATTCCTAGCCTTTAGTGGCGACCGGTGGCGAAACAACGTTGCCGGTTTAAGTCAAATCCCGTACGAGTGTTGAGGTGCACGCCGCGGCGGCGTGATTTGCGACGTTGCCGCACATATTTCTTCTTTTCGATCGTTTTTATGGTCAAATTTACTTCTATAAAATTCCGTTTTCCTATTTTTTAAATTTTTTTTATTATTATTTATTGAGTTAGTTGTACTACATGAATATAAACTAATAAGCACAATGTAACATTTCATTTGATAAATTTAAATATTTTTACAGTTAGCATAACATTTATTTTTAAATACATTCATTCTTTCTTCATTCTTCATACTTTCAGGCATTTCATCGTACTTACATCTTTAGTCCTCTATACATTAGGCAGTTCTGCGATTTTTATTTCTTCATTTGTGGCAATCGAACTCTGTTTTTATTTCTTGTTTCGTAATTATGTACGTCTCTATTAAAAACAATTTCATCCTTAAAGTATTTTGGCATTTGGTTTTTCATCATTTTATGCACAAAAATTATCACATTAAATGGTAGTCTCTTTTTTATCGGAATCCAATTGAGCTAATCTCTCATTTGATTAATCCTTGCGAATTTGCCTTTCCCCAGTATACATTTCATAGCTCTGTTCTGAATAATTTCTAGTTTGTTTAAATTTCCTTCATTGGCCGAATATAACATCGTAGAGACGTAATCCAAATGTGGAGTAACGATAGTTTTATAAATGAGCTCCGTAGTGTTCCTATTTAATTTATGTCGTAGTTTACTAAAAAAAATTGACCTTTTTTGATACCTTTTTTAGCACATATTCAAAGTTTGCCGTGAAAGTCAGTTTTGAATCGAATATTACACCCAGGTATTTGATTTCATTTACTTTTCCAATTTTTTCACCGTTAATTGTCATATTTAACCCTGTGTTACGCGTTTTATCGCCTATTTCCATATATTTTGTTTTGTTTACGTTCAGTTTCAGCTTGTTTAATTTCAGCCATTTGCTATATTTTGTAGGTCTTCGTTTATTTTGTTAATTGAATCTATGTAATCTTCACACGAAAAATAGATTAAGGTATCGTCTGCAAATAGTCTAATTTTGCAATGATAATTTATAATTTACAGGAGTTCACTTACTCTGACGGTGATGGTGGGATACGACCCAAATCCCAAATTAACACTGATTTCAGGTTTTAGACAGCGGATGTGTGAAACAAAGACGAGCTCACCAGTTAATTTTACTCGAAAAAATATTAAAAAATTCTGATAACGACCTTCGTACATCGTTTCCACAAAACTTCAATGTATTGACCAAATCCAAGAAGAAAATATGAATAAATGATGTAGAAATAACAAAATAAATACACTACGCAGTTCACACGCCATAGAAATGAAACATCAGAAAACTAAAGTAGGCAAAAGTGTGTAAGCTACGAAGCACCGCACAAAGAGGAGACCGATTATTCTCCTCTTTGTGCTTTGTGATTAAAGTTTTTGTCCCTTTTCAGTGTCGCTATTTTTCGTTTCATCGAGCTTAAAAACACAAAGAAAGATAGACTAACATTGCTGGGTTACGAATAACCCAATAATGTTTGAAAATCTCCATCATTATTGGGTTACGAATAATCCAAAAATGTTTGAAAATCTCCTACTACCACCACAGAAAGCCGAAAATGTTGTTTGTGTTGGGGTGGGACTTTTTTTACATTAGCTCCACACAAGGACCCTGAGGAAAATAAATTTCAAAAGGGCCTATGTCGTCTTAGGGCATGCCGTGTGGAGGGTCTTTTAGGGAAGGGAAGGATAGGAGGTTCTGAAAAGGAAAAAGGTATGCGGGGTGAGTAGGAATCTGGGGGTCAGTGAGTCCAGGAGGGGACGTATGAACCCATCCCTCCAACTACGGTGCAAGGCGATGGGTAGAGAGAGAGAACTACTGGAAAGGTCAAAAGGCCTCCCAAAACCAGTCTCTCTCGATCCGGCCCACCATGCAGCAGGTGGGCAGACGCATCCACCGTCAAGACCTGCACAAACTTCATCCCATGAACCCGGGTATCTCTGTTAAGTCACCAAATGCAATGAACCACTTGGGGTAACGTACGGCAGAGGTGTTGGTTAACCAATAAATGGTTCCTAGGGCGGCGGTACCCATACCCGCATCCCGAACCTAAACGCGATGCCCATTAAACCACTGACCGGTCAATGATTCTATCTTTAAAATAAATATATAAAACTTGTTTGCAGTTCACCTTCACAAACCTACGTTACACCCAACATAATAAAATTGCCAAATATATTATGTAAAAATGTTAATAATTAGGTAAATACTGTAATACTTATATAGAAATAAATAAATAAAGTTCACACGAGGGAGAAGTGAAGCCTTCATAAAACTAAACCTAGAAAGAATGAAACGAATCAGGAGTAGGATAATTGTAGAGTTTATTTATTGTAATATTTTTACCAAGTGTAAAAATTATTTTATTCTACGAAACACCGCACAAAGAGGGCACAGATTAGTGTCATTCTTTCGCAGGCTAATTCCTATATGTATAATCCTAACATCTGGTCTCTGAAAATGAAAATAAATGCACATCCATTGTCAAAGTATTTTATTCTACGAAACACCGCACAAAGAGGGCACAGATTAGTGTCATTCTTTCGCAGGCTAATTCCTATATATATGTATAATCCTAACATCTGGTCTCTGAAAATGAAAATAAATGCACATCCATTGTCAAAGTATGGCTCAATCAAAACCTTATAACTCTGAACTGCGGAAAAACTCTTTATATTCCATTTAACAATACCAAAAATGCGACAGACACCCTTAACTCCCTTAAATATAAGGTTTCACAAAAATACTTACAATCCTGCCTAATGCTCTAACTGTACGGAAATGAATACGGGGATTTTTTTTATATGAATACCTCACAAGAGTCCCAGGTGCTCCGTCTGGAGCCAGTAAAACTATGGCATCTTCCATTGGGGTATGTTGTGAGGATGAAGGTGGCGGGGAGGGGAAGGAGATGAGGGAGAGGAAGGTGGGGAAGTACCTGGCTATTCAGATCTGGTCACCAAACACGGCTAAAGTCTTACACCAGGGCGATACTGAGTGTACTTTCCACTCTGGAACGTGCCGCAAATATACCATATATTTACTTCTTCAAACTTCGCAAAATTACTTTGTGGCATCATTAATTATATAATGAATAACAGATCACTTTGTAGAAACCACTATATTATAAACAATATCTACATTTTTCCATAACAATGTTATCTTCATCAGGATATGTTAATATAAAGAAAAATAAATGACAAACAAGTATAGACAAATTAGAATAAACTAGAACATAGACAAAATATTAAAAAAGTAGAGGTGATTAATTGCTTAAAAATCATAAAAATAGTTATACAAAATTAAATATAAAAATTATTTAATGAAAAATAAAATTGCATTTAGATAATAAAAAAACTTTTAAGAACAAATAATTCAAATAATTAGTCTAAATCAAAAAATAAATAATTATAATTATTGTAAGTATTAATAAGAAAATAAATTTAAAAGATGGCTATTTTAAAAAAAATGTTTGGTTATTTATAAAATTTAATTTACTATTAATGCTTTTTCTAATTTCTAAAATTTCTAAATTATCCAATTGTATGCCCGTAGTGTTAATTTTAAGACCTGTATCAATATCAAAGGAATGACTTGTTTCCAAAATATGGTTGGCAAATTCAGAATAATTATTATTATTTAAACATCTTATATGTTCCTTAACTCTAATGTTAAAATTTCTAGAAGTTTTTCCAAAATAAAAAAGTTACAATCATTACAAATTAATTTATAAACCCCAGATTTGTTCAAAAAATCACATTTATCCTTATTATTTAATATATAATTTTTTAATTTGTTATTTGTATAAAAAGCTGGTTATACATTATTTGGCATGTTTTTAATTTTTAAATTTGAAATGCTATTATTTTAAAAAAAAAAAAAATCTCCAATTATTATCATTTTCTACAACGTGTGGATAAACAAAAGATCTAAAAAACTTTTTCTTATATTTTTTGTTTAACATATTGTCTATTAATTTTGAAGTATAACCGTTATTAATTGCAATTTGTTTAATAGTATTTAATTCTGTTTTAAAATTACGCAAAGATAAGGGAACATTAATTAATCTACCTAGCAAGGTATGAAAAGCTGCTAATTTTTGTGAAAATGGATGATTAGATGTTTCATGTATAATGATATCTGTATATGTATCTTTACGAAAAATGTTAAATTAAAAAAACATGTAGATATTGTTTATAATACATATAGTGGTTTATACAAAGCGATCTGTTATTGATTATATACCATATATTGTTCTAAAATAATAAATTGTGATACATAACAAAATTAACAAAATAAAGTTTATTTGCTAGACAGGGATTCGATCCCGCAACCTTCGGGTTGCGAGCTAAGAGCCTCGCCGCTAAACACCGGCCACACCGGCCATCGAATACAGTTTAATACTTAGGAATTACATTAGACAGCCAACTCAAATGGACAGATCACATAGAAAAGCTTGTAAATAAATGTATGTATTTAACTTATATTTTTAAACGTTTAAATTAAAGAGTCGACATTAAAATAATGAAATTTGTGTAACATGCATTGGTGCAATCATAAGAATCTTATGGAATAATTGGATGGTAGGGGAGGGGGTGTATAATAATAATAATAATGTCGCATAATGATATGAACTACCCCTTCCTGCAATTATTCCAAGAAGCTGAATTGTAAGAGATGAGAAAAATTTACTGTGTACGATGTTTAAAATACACAAAATGTATAAAGTCTTGGATAAATACCATTGAAACCGACATTTACTTGCTGTAACATCTGAGCCGATGTAACTTCACAAATTTTATTAATCTTTATTAACATGTCGTGTGAATTGTAATTCAGTAATCACGATCACAATGATTTTATTTTTTATTTATTTAATTTTATTTTTTAATCTCTACGAAGATAGTGCATGTTTATGAGTAAAATTTTAACTGTTTTAAAAACACACAAGTACACCCACGAACTGGCGATGCCTGTGTGGGATTCTTTTGGTTAATCTGCTAATTGTATTATTCTTTACTTTTCAACTGTTTATATAAAAACAATTATATGTATTTTAAATTTATACCAATTTTGGTACCAAAAAAAAAGCGGAGCTTTAAAATAAAAGTCAAAATCGATTGATAATTTTGACACCTGAGAAGAAAGATATTTATAGATTTGTGTTATTTTTCTGTTCAATTATACAACATAAAATGATATCATGAAATCGTCTTCCGTTTTAAATTTTCAGAATTCTATTCCGAGTTTTTTTAAATAATAATATAGTGGAGTATTAACGGCTCTGAAAGCTAATTATGTTTAAAAAAAAAGAAATCTTATAAAATTGTACAATAATACACTATTTCAATTCCATTATTTCCACGCATAGCTAAAGGGCTTGTTCACATTGGTTAAGTGGTAAGTCAAGTAGAGAGTGCGCTTGCTACATGACTCGCCGAAAACCGTTCGCCTTAATTTCAAATAGAGTAGATACATTTATGCCCGCCGCCCGTTGTAGGATGACGGCGGATGACGGGCTGCTACAAAGCAAAGTAAATACGCTAATTAAGCTGATTTTAATGCTTATTATAGAAGACGTGGAAGAATAAATTAGTGAGATAATAATAAATAAAATGTCCACAAAAAGAGATTAATAGCAGCACAAATAAATAATTTTAGAGTAGCAACTTCGCTCCAATGCCTCGACATTTACGCGGGTCTACAAATGAACTCTGCTAAAACGGCATCTCAGTGCACAGGGACGCGAGGGGGGGGGGGGTCCCTATACGCTCTAAAAATAGAACGAAATTGATTGAATCCACTAAAAAGCTTACTAACCCACTCTACTAAAATGATGGTGTTCGGACGCGTTTAGATATTACTTTGCTCCCCACTCGAATAAAATACATAGCGTGTTTGAACGGCTCTTAAGCGCTTGGGTAGTGGAAAATAGGACAAAATCTGCGGACGTGGGTAGGATTCTAACCAGAGGTCTTCTGTTCAGGAAGCGAGCATTATCCCAAGCATCACCAAGACAGACAAGCACATTAAAAATACCAGTTAGTGGTTGAGTGGGCATCGCGTTTGGGTCCCACCCGCGGGCGTCGCGTGCCCTATTCCTCGGCTGGCTATGGCTATGTCCTCCATCACAACACAAGCAACATTTTCGGCCTTTTGTGGTGGTAATAGGAGATTTTCAAATACTGTTGGTTTATTTGTAACCACAGGGAATGTTTGTCTTTCTTTAAAAAAAAAAAACAAACAAAAAAATGTTTGTTTATATGAATGCGTCTTTAAAATGACAATGCATATGCATGACCTGAAGTTCAGCAAAAAGCTGCCCACAGAGTGCTTGAAAACGCCCTTTATTCAGGGGGACGTTTTACGGTGAAAATTTGAATGTGGGATGGAAGGTTACAAATAAACTTATTTTTTATATGTAAACCTTAAAAAACCAAATTCATGTACAGGATTTAGCCTGCGAGAAAATGGGATAGTGTAATCGGTGTCCTCTTTGTGTGGTGCTTCGTAGCCTTCCCACTCTTGTCTACTTTAGTTTTCTGAAGGTTTCACTTCTACGGCGTGTGAATCGCATACTCAGTTATTTTTAAAAATGAAACTACAAAAATCTGAGGTGGCAATAACGTTTAAAATACATTTGTCTAACAAAATATGTGTTTATTGATTCTTTTCTCGGTATCTATAAGTAGTTTTAGTTAGAAAAAACGTAAGGTGAGCCGTTATTAAAACTTTTTAATGTTTGCATTGAAAAATTTAATGTTTTCAAAATTATATGTCTTTCTAATAATAAAAATCTTTCAAAACCAGTTTTTCGTTTTTGGATACATTCGAAAATGTTCTATTTATTTGGATTTCATCGCGAAGCAGAAAATTATGTGACATTCCGACAAAACATGCCCGAGGACTGGAGGGGTAAATTAATGTAAAAGTTCAAAAAGGTGGCAGATTTTAATTGATAATTTTTTTAATTAGTAAATTTAAAAAAAAAAACGAATCAAAATGTACACATCTATGAAAAACAATTTTTCCAAATGTGTTCAGCATTACTTAATTATACTAAAAAATGCAATTTTATCAAATTTAAAGAAAAATATGAGTACCTTGCTGACCAACACACCTACACTACAAGGATGTAATCCTCAAAACTACTAGACATCCCGAAATTAAATAGATCTTTTGGGCAGAGAAACCATAATTTCCATGCTACAAAACTATATAATGCCCTTCCAATTGAAACTAAGAACACCATGCAGAAAAAAAAGTTTAAAAAAGACATCAAATTATGGCTATGTAAACATGAAGATGAGGAAATAATTAAAATTATAGAGTAATCCTAACGTAACCTACAGACAACAAACTTAAATACTTTTAATTTTATTTATTGTTTATTTTGTGAAAATCAACAAAAGATGCAAAAGTGATTCGTAAATAATAATAGCTACTGGTTTTAAAAATATTCGAATGGAACCTCGGGGGTGCCCGGAGCTACGATTTTTAGAAATAAAGATAGCATTTTTGTATTTGATTGATGTACGCTTTTACTCATGCGTTAATGTAAAAAAATATAACGGATTAAAATCTTTCAAACAATACAAACAGATTGCATCAATACAAAAGGATTGCAATCTTTAGAGCAATCTTTAGGGGTCGGGTGGGAATGCTACCCTTGTTCTACCGGTATTTCAATGGAAGATGCTCCGAGGAACTAGCGTCTTTGATCCCTTCGGCGCCGGTGCATAGTCGGGAAATACGCCAAACGCGCGCCCAGCCTGCAGTTCATTCCTAGTTTTTAGTGACGACAAGAAGGGAAGATGCATTCTGCATTTCAAAACTCGTTGTCAGTTCGTTTGAACTCTCCCGTACGAGGGTTGGGGTCAAGGGTCAGGGGGCGGCGCGCGGCGGGTTTATCACGACGCGTGCCGCGTGTATTTTGGAGGTTGAGCGTGTTCACTGTTCACACACAGCTATAATATGCGTGGGACGGCATATTTCAGCATAACGCTGGCCTTATATTCCAATTTGGAATGTACGGCAAGCGATATGCCGAAAAACGCCATCCCACGCATATTATAGCTGTGTGTTAACAGAGATATCCGGGTTTCAGGGGGGGGGAAGTTTGTCCAGGTCTTGACGGCGGTCTACCCACCTGCTGCGTGGTGGGCCGGATCGAGAGAGACTGGTTTTGGGAGGCCTTTTGACCTTTCCAGTAGTGCTCTCTCTCTACCCATCACCTTACACCGTAGTTGAAGGGATGGGTTTATAATATATGTCCCCTCCTGGACTCACTGACCTCCAGATTCCTACCCACCCCGCATGCCATTTTTCCTTTTCAGAACCTCCTATCCTTCCCTTCCCTAAAAGACCCTCCACACAGCATCCCCTAAGACGACATAGGCCCTGAGGGAATTTATTTTCCTCAGGGTCCCTGTGTGGAGCTAATATAAAAAAGTCCCACCTCAACACAAACAACATTTTCGGCTTTCTGTGGTGGTAGTAAGAGATTTTCAAACATTATTGGGTTATTCGTAACCCATCAATGTTAGTCTATCTTTCTTTGTGATTTTAAACTCGATGAAACGAAAAATAGTGACCCTAAAAAGGGACAAAAACATAAATCTATAGGATTTACACTGCGAGAATAATCGGTATCCTCTTTGTGCGGTGCTTCGTAGCCTACACACTTTTGTCTACTTTAGTTGGTAATTCTTCGGAACAAACGTCAACGGTTAATACGCACTTTTTTTTTGATAAAACTTTTAGATTCTTCTTAATTACCATAAAAGACAACTATTTGCATTGGGGGAGGTTGAAAATTATACATTTTTAATTTTAGTTACGTAAATTGAAAATTTGCTTTGACACTGTCAAATCACTCTGTTTGCAATATTATTGTTATTTTAATATGTTGGTATTACTGATATTTTACATTCCATGTTACACAAACCTAGCGTAGCCGCTAAACTACTTGAAAACTGGGATGTTTTTCTTGCCTTGACGTGAGTAGGCGTTATAAAGGGGCACTTTCTTTTGAATCACAAACCATGTTACACAAATCTAGCGTATTTTTTGTATAGGTTTTTTCGGTTACGCGCCTTTGAATATATTGCCATGAAGTCAGTTACGGTATGATGTAGCCTTCCATATAGTATCAGTAATACCAACATAATAAAATGACAATAATCATTACAAATTGCATATGGTGAAGCGTTGTGTCTAAATACGAAAGCAAATCTTCAATTTACGTAACTAAAATTAAAAATGTATCATTTTCAACCTCCCCCAATGCAAATAGTTGTCTTTTATGGTAATTAAGAAGAATCTAAAGGTTTTATAAAAAAAAGTGCGTATTAACCGTTGACGTTTGTTCCTAATATTTACCCTTTAGTTTTCTGAAGTTTCATTTCTATGGCGTGTGAACTGCGCAGTGTATGTGTTTGATATTTACATATCATTTATTTATATTTTCTTCTTGGATTTGGTCAATACATTGAAGTTTGGTGGAAACGATGTACGATGGTCGTTATCAGAATTTTTTAATATTTTTTCGAGTAAAATTAACTGGTGAGCTCGTCTTTGTTTCACACATCCGCTGTCTAAAAACTGAAATCGGTGTCAATTTGGGATTTGGGTCGTATCCCACCATCACCTTCAGAGTAAGTGGAACTCCTGTAAATTATAAATTAAAATTGCAAAATTAGACTATTTGCAGACGATACCTTAATCTATATTTCATGTGAAGATTACATTACAAATGGCTGAAATTAAAAAAGTTGAAACTGAACGTAAACAAAACAAAATATATGGAAATAGGCAATAAAACGCGTAACACAGGATTAAATTTGACAATTAATGGTGAAAAGATTGGAAAATTAAATGAATAATATTCGATTCAATACTGACTTTCATAGCAAACTTTGAATATGTGATAAAAAAGGTATCAAAAAGGTCATTTTTTTTAGAAGACTAAGACATAAATTAAATAGAAACACTACGGAGCTCATTTATAAAACTATCGTTACTCCACATTTGGATTACTGCTCTAAGATGTTATATTTGGTCAATGAAGGAAATTTGAACAAACTAGAAGTTATACAGAACAGAGCTATGAGCTGTAAATGTGATGAGCTAAATTGGATTCCAATAAAAAAGAGACTACAATTTAATGTGTTAATTTTTGTGCATAAAATCGTGAAAAACCAAATGCCAAAATACTTTAAGGATGAAATTGTTTTAGTAGAGACGTACATAATTACGAAACAAGAAATATAAACAGAGTTCGATTGCCACAAATGAAGAAATAAAAATCACAGAACTGCCTAATATAGAGGACTAAAGATGTACGATGAAATGCCTGAAAGTATTAAGGATGAAGAAAGAATTAATGTATTTAAAAATAAATGTTATGCTTACTTTAAAAATATTTAAATTTATCAAATGAAATGATACATTGTGCTTATTAGTTTATATTCATGTAGTATAACTAACTCAATAAATAATAAAAAGGGAATTTTATAGAAGTAAATTTGACCGTAAAACGATTGAAAAGATGAAATATTATTTGAAAGCACACATCTCACAATATCTGAATTCTACGTCAGAGGGCTGGTGTGACTCCGAAGAGTAATCTTGGTATGGCTATTCTGTTATTCTTTCAATTATTTTGTTCCATTTCAATGCATCAACAGTAATCAATACTGTATTGTAAATAAGACACTAAAATGATCGGTCGCCAAATACACCCTAAGCCGCATGGACGTCAATGCTCGGTATACGATAATACGGTTGATCGCGACAAATTTTGAAAAGGCAAAACATTCGCAGCAACCGGCCAAATATGTGCGGCAACGTCGCAAAATCACGCCGCCGGGGTGTGCACCTCAACACTCGTACGGGATTTGACTTGAACCGGCAACGTCGCCAATTTGGGCTAGTACGAAATGCCGAATACACCACCAAAATTTGCCAACGTCACCGGTCGCCACTAAAGGCTAGGAATGAAATGCGGGATACGTCATACCCGGTCGCCACTAAATGCTCGGAATGAAATGTGGTATACGTCATACCCGATCGCCACTAAAAGCTAGGAATGACGTGAAACATAGGTAGGTACATCTTGTTCTTCGCGGTCGCCATTTCGGACTTTATGAAATGCAGGATACGTCGTTTCTGGTCGCCACTAAATGCTAGGAATGAAATGTGGAATACGTCATAGTCGGTCGCCACTAAAGGGTTGTAATGAAATGAAGAATACATGGCCATGTATATCACCTAGCGCCTAGCTGCGTAGCGACAGACTCCGGAACTTTAATATTCGAAATCATCCACTTCAAGCCCAATTTGGCGACCAGGACAAATTTCGCCAAGATGCTTGTGACGACATATATTAATGAACTGTGTAAAAATTTCGAAAAATAAAGTGGCGACCGTATATCGGTCGCCAAATGTCGGTGGTCGCCACTTTAAATGCATATTTGCCCATGGTGGTCGCCAAATAGACGGTGTGATATATATATATATATACATACAGTATATATTTATATAGTAAGATATCTTAAAATCATAGCCATTTGATGCAAGTGAACTCCCTTAAATCCATTCTTAGTCATGCGATTCAAAAGATCTCCCCTGGCGCACTACCGGTTGAAGCGAAGAACTTTCCTCTTCTATAGCATGGATATTAAATTTTTTTTAGTGGCCATTTCCATACTTTTATATTTAAAAAATATCATATTGTTTATTTCCTAGAAACCCGAAAAAATGTTAATAATAAATTAATTCTTAATACTATCTACTATTTGACACTACACAGCTTCGACGGAAACTCACAGACGAAGCATAAAAAGGCGACACACCATTATAGTCCCTACGCTCAACGCATAGAGTGTAATATTGTTGAAACGTCGCATGGAAGCATAATAATTACGCGGAATTTCGAACTTTGAAAAAAGATTGACACGACGGACCGTAGGAAACGTGCGTTCACGGCCACCTCTTAGAGCCGAATGAGTAGGAGAATTTTTAGATGTTCATTTTATAGTATTTAACGAAAATAAATGGTTAATAAAAGCATATATATCGATAGAAAAATGTATTTATGATAGCTTATCGTGGCTTAGATTGTCGTTTTAATCTGAGAATTCATGATACTCCATACAACGATTGAGATCGCTAGTAAGGAAGGCCCTTAAACCCGGGAAAAAAAGAGATTGCTTTTTTTTGACTTTTGTCGTTTCTGAAGTTCTATAGGCACGTATGAGTTTTTTTAATATTTTTTTCCCGGGAAGCACGTTAAGCCTGCGCTACCCGAATTTCTACCGATTTCTTACAAATCTCCCTTAAACATTTGAAGTTTTTAAGCTCTTAAAAATATATATGTTATTTTTGAAGATAATATCTAGACGCGTTCCACGCCGAAACGCAAATTATAAAAAAAACTCCCTTGATAGAAAAAAATCGCAAAGTATGCTCCGAAAATTATTATAAACACGTTTGTTTAAGTTATTTTACAAGTTATAGTTGTGATAAAATTCACAATGATTCTTTACATGATACTTAAGATATGTTCCATGAGATTTTGGCTCTATTTTAAACGTTATTAAACATTTTCGCAATATTCGCATCGAATTGATCGCTTCAAATATTAGCGCGCTCCTCTTAAATTCGTAATTTCATATCTATCCATCTTCTTCTTTTTGAGCTCGGATGCAGCGCCTTAAGTGACATTGTGGATAACATTTTACTAATATTTGCTAACACGTTAGGGGCCCCTGTAGCCCGGGGGCCCCGTATCATTGATACGGCTGATACGGCGGTAGCTACGCCCCTAGACTAATAAGGTTAGGTTTCTATTAAGAAATTACTTGGAGAATTTCTTGTTCGTGTTAAAATCTGAGTGATCCTTTTAAATAAAACTCGTTCTAGATACAAACTTTCACTTTTATTTCAACTATTGAACATGGATAAGTTTTATAAGAAACGGTGAGAATAATAATTGGTACACTAGCCCTGACTTATGAGCGTGTTTAATATTGAGTTTATTGTAGTGAAAGAACGTAAAACACATGATGCGAGCCTTTTTAAAGAGTAACTTCCATCCTTGTAAATAACACTGTCATTCTGAATGGAGGGAGAACTAACTAGTAGATAAAAATAAAACCTACAATATCGACCAATAACCTAATAATATCCATAAGCAAGGGCTCACACCATTTTGGTTAAACATAGTAATTTGAATTAATTGACCACAGATGTCGGTAGCCTTCACTTTTTTAACAGTTCGTACAACCGTATTTCGAACAAGGAGATTCACAAATAATTTATGGTCGATGTAAACGTAATTAACGATGTTAAATATTGGATTAGCCCTTCGAATACCCGAGGTAAAATACCAATTGCCCTCTATAGGTCAGCTGACACTATTTTCGTAATATAACTAAATAACTGGATCGGATCGCTAAGCAACTCGGTCTTGATACACACATTAATACAGCCTTGTTCACATTCATACATCGTCTCATACATGATCTTCTGTTATTCATGCCATGTCTTCCATTCATTCACACTTGCGTTGCAAATTCTCCTTACACTTCTAATAACATACATTATTTCCTTGCCATGCGAACTAAATATATTTTAATATGCAAGGAGCATTTGTTAAAGTTCAAAATAGCATTAAATTGAGGCAGGAGAGGTGAGCTACTATGAAATCCATCGCCCAAGGGGTTTCTTACCACCCAATGAGTTTCTTACCATACAAGGAGTTTCTTACCACCCAATGAGTTTCTTACCACACAAGGGGTTTCCTACCACACAAGGGGTTTCTTACCAAACAAGGGGTTTCTTACCAAACAAGGGGTTTCTTACTACACAAGGGGTTTCTTACCACCCAATGAGTTTCTTACCACCCAATGAGTTTCTTACCACACAAGGGGTTTCTTTCCACCCAATGAGTTTCTTACCACACAAGGGGTTTCTTACCACACAAGGGGTTTCTTACCAAACAAGGGGTTTCTTACTACACAAGGGGTTTCTTACCACCCAATGAGTTTCTTACGACACAAGGGGTTTCTTTCCACCCAATGAGTTTCTTACCACACAAGGGGTTTCTTACCACACAAGGGGTTTCTTACCACCCAATGAGTTTCTTACCACCCAATGAGTTTCTTACCACACAAGGGGTTTCTTTCCACCCAATGAGTTTCTTACCACACAAGGGGTTTCTTACCACCCTATGAGTTTCTTACCACACAAGGGGTTAAGTCAGGTATGCTTAAATGGTTTTGACATGAAGAGCCTATGAACGGAGAAATGAGTGTTGAGATAGTGATGGTAAATTAAACAGATGGAAAGAGTCGAAAACCCCCTTTTACTTTTATTCCACGCAGGAGGCCCTGGGGAAAATAATTTCCCTCAGGACTGTCTTCTATGGGAAGGTTGTTTTTTTACATTAGCTCCACACAGGAGGGCTTTAGAAAAATAAGTGTGGAGAAAAACATACACTAAACTCCCGAGCACGAACGCGAGACCCTAGCGGCGAGCAATGAGTTCTCCTGCGTAGAATATTTAGATACTTAAGGAGTTATTTCTTGTTATCATCAGTGACTTTTTTTGTCACGATTGGCCGCCCCTATTATCTGGCCGCAATAGGCCCGGGCCTACATTGGCCTTAGGGAAAATCCGCCACTGATGACGTCACAAAGTGTATTTGCAAAACTTGAAGAAGACATTTAATTAAACTATATTTGGGGGGTCCTAACTTCTATAAGAAGAACTTATCAAAGAAAAGCTAAACATACGGACACGCTAGTGGGTAATATCTACAGTATCTTTAAAAGATATTTTCACTATTGTCAAAATTCAGATAGGAAATTCAAAATTCTATCCGGTATCCTCTTAATACACGATCTGAGAACATTTAGAACCCGTTTAATCACGGAAGACCAAATTTGACCCAGCTCACATAACTCTTATGGTACTGACAGACATGCTCATTAGTAGCATGCTCTCTTGCTGCTAATGATCAAATGCTTCCTAGTAGCATATGTGTTACGCCCACATTTATGAGCATGTGTGTCAGTATAGCATTACTGTCATGCTGAGAAATAAAAGTTTTATTTTCTATGTAAATTTGTTACTGAAAAATGATTTAATTTAGCTAGCAAACTTAGAACTAACTTAAAAATTCTATACAAGTACAAAAATGATTAGATATAATTAGGTGGGGAAGTGGGGAGGATGATTTTGGGGATTGGAAGAAAGGTGGGAGGAGTCGATATTATATGGAAACATTGTTAATAAGGGTGATTTGCCGGGTGTTAGATATTATTTTACTAACTAAATTATTTTTGTTTTTGTTTATTTCCATGGTTTCTAAAGCGCACAAATTAAAATATTTATTTTATTGGAACCTTTATCTTGAGGTTTTTCTTTGTTGAAACTATGGTCTGTCGCTGTTAAATGGTTAGCAAACTCAGAAGAGTTATTATTTATTATCTCTGACATAGGTCACCCCAAGTGGTTTGCTACGTTTGGTGATTTAGCAGGGGTGCCCGGGTTCATGGGGTGAGGTTTGTCTAGATCTGGTAGGCGGATGACCAGGACACACTGAACCCCAGATTCCTACCCACCCCTTGAACTCTCCTCTCCTTCCTTTCCTTAAAAAACCCTCCACACAGCATCCCCAAAGATGACATTGTCCCTGAGGGAAATTATTTTCCTCTGGGCCTCCTGTGTGGAGCTCATGTAAAAAAAATATAGTTAACAAAGTTCACCAGTTCGTCACGATAACCTCTTATAATTAATCTGATATCTGATATCTGATAACGTCTAAAAGGGATCAAAATGAAAATCTTGTCTCCTTCAACGGAAGCAATCTTCCGAATAAGACCTCCATTAAAATTTTCAAAAAATTGAAGTAACAAATGTACATGGAAAATTAAACTTTTCAATAAAAAATAATAATATCGCTGACGAAAAATAATTGATAAAAAACTGGACAGTGAGAATAATGTTTTAAATCCCGTTTTTAATTAAACCTATATTGATTCAAATTATATCTGGTCACATGACAAAATTCAGAAATATGCTCATACAATCGAGTAATTTAAATAATCAATATTAATTGAGTTGATCTCTGAAAGTTTGCCCGCAATTTTTTTTTTAAATATTAACTTCACACAAGATGTCCCGAGGAAAATAATTCCGCTCAGGGCGTACATCACCTCTGGGGATGCTGTGTGGAGGGTCTTTTTAACGAAAGAAGGTAAAGGAAGTTCTGGAAACGAAAAGGGTATGTGTAGCGATCTGGGGGTCGGTGTGTCCAGAAGTGACGGACGTTTTTTTTTTTACATTAATAATAATAATAATCCATATAGAGAAAGGTAAAATTGTAGATGGAGACGAGGGTATATTTAGAAATTTCAAAATTGAAAGTATGAAAGGGGGTGAGGTTTATAAATATTTAGGATATCCGCAATCAAATAGATTAGATCATACTTGTATTAAAAATGATATTAGGATTAAATTTAAAACTAGGATTAGAAAAATTTAGAAATGCAATCTATCTGCTAAAAATTTAGTAAAGGCGATAAATACTTGGGCAATACCTCTATTAACTTACTCATTTGGCATAATTAAATGGTCTAATACAGATTTAGATAGCTTAGAACGATTAATTAGAACTACATTAACTAAATTTCATTGCCATCATCCAAATTCAGCTATAGAACGTATTAATTTACCCAGAAATTTAGGAGGTAGAGGTATAGTCAAAATAACATCTTTAAAACATAATCAGGTAGAAATGCTAAGAAATTTTTTCCATAAGAAAGCTGATAGTTCAGAAATGCACAAAATAATATGCAAGGCAGATAGAAATATTTCACCATTAAATTTATACGACGAGAATGCCAGCATTCTTATAAATACCAACCAGGAATTATTAGATTCCTGGTCAAATAAAATTCTTCACGCAAAACACTTCAATTATCTCAACCAAACATATGTTGACAAATTTTCGTCAAACAAATGGTTGAGTATTGGAGAGTTGAGCGCAGAAATAGAAGGCTTTATGCTTGCCATACAAGATAGAGTCATTAATACTAAAAAATATAGGAAGCATATCATCAAAGATGCAAATCAAATTGATGATTTATGTAGAAAATGTTTGGCTTTTCCGGAAACTATAGAACATATTATATCGGGATGTTCTGTATTAGCGCCGTCCGAGTATACATTTAGGCACAATCAAGTTTTAAAAATAATTCACCAAAGTTTGGTAATTAAACATAACTTGATTGACTGCCGTAATGTACCATATTATGAATATGAACCAAATTCATTTTTAGAAAATGAATTTTATAAAATTTATTATGATAAAACTATTCTGACAGACAGAACAATTAGTCATAATAGACCCGATATAGTTTTACATGACAAAATTAAGAAAATAACTTATATCATTGATGTCGCTATTCCAAATTCTTGTAATATTCAGAAAACTGTTTCTGAAAAAATAAGAAAATATACAGATTTAGGAAATGAAATTAAAAGAATTTGGCATTCTCAGACTATAAAAATATTACCATTTGTTATTTCGGCTACTGGCATTATACCTAGCTCTCTCATTCAAAATTTAGGCGTATTAGATTTGTCAAAAAATTTGTACATAAAAATGCAAAAGTCGGTCATTTTAAATACATGTAGGATTACGAAAGATTTTTTAAATATTTATATTGAGGGATCAGAGGGATTTATCGGACCAGTTAGGATTTCATCAGAGCCGAACCCTCTGATATGAAAATATCTGGAGTCGGTGAAATATTTTCCCATTATGTTTCTGGTGGATTGACGTATTGTTCTTGTATTGTTTTGTATTTATTATCTTATATAGTGCACTTACATTGCGTTAATTTACTAGATATTCATTTGTGGAAAAGTGTGTGGAAGGGTTTAGTCTTTCATTTGGGAAAGATTCAACCCGGACATAAAATCTGGAGCACCGTAAATATGAAGAATAGTGGGAGAATAGTGCAATAATAAAATAATGGTATGTGGGGAGAGTAGTGCAATCCCACACATTCCATAAGGGAATATTCTTACAGACATACACAAAATATTTTAAAAATAAAAGCTGGTGAATATGATTGTACATGAAATAAAATTTTTTAAAAAATAATAAAAATAATTACATTTTAGGATTCTGTGACCATATTAGTAATCAGTATTTTTCTCTAGTGTGCATCAATGCTGGATGATGGACTGAGGCGGGCTTCCATGACGAGGATATTTCCAGAGCTGCTTATCCTATCCTTCATTCCTGCCACCCTGGATCTAATAAAAGCTGCATAGCCGGGAACTCGCCCCTCCGTGAACATCCGGGAAGCGCTGCAATATCTGGGGAGACCAAACATTATGCGGAAGGCGTTATTGTACTGAACCCGGAGTCTTTCTATACTACTTTTCTTACAGTTTGCCCAGAGTTCGCACATATTCAGCGTTGCGCAGAAGGAAAGGAAGAGCGTCCTTTTTACAGCGGTAGGTACTGCAAAGCCGGAATCTTCTGGTGAGCATGTTTGCTTTTACGCTGAGAGCTCTTCTTTGCCTATCGATGTCATCATCTTCCATCAGATTACTGGTGATTAGGCACGTGTCCAAGGTATTTAGTTACTTCAATTAACTGCAGGTTCACACCGTTCAGGGTAGCTGGAGGAATATTTTTTGGTCCTTGTCCATGTCTTATGACCAGTAGAGCCGTTTTAGTGGGGTTATATTATAGCATGTTTGTTTCTTCAGCAAACCCTTCGCAGGTCTTCAGAAGAATACGTAGGCAGCGCCGGATCTGCCATACGTTCAAAAACGTGCAAAAAACCTGGCGCCAATTCCGAAGTGGCGCCGTGAGAAAATAAATCTTGTATTAAAATTTAGTTATAATATTCCCTGAATCGTTTAAAAATTACCCATAATACGAAATAATTATTACGCTCTAGCAACACTTTCCAAAGAAACAGAATGCGCACGCATCAGGTTGAAATCAACGGCTTACGAATTTATACTCAGTTACAGAATTTTTTTACAAATTCTTAGTTTTTTTGTTCCTGTGAATCAAACAAACCGACTTGCGCCTTTTTAAAATGCTGACAATTTTTGTTAGTGTGTCGTCCATACGCTCGCTATTGTTTTATTTTGTACGATTTAAGTCTCTAGGAGAAGGTAGTTAAAGACCATTTTCTTATGAAATCTTCAGTAAATTCCATTAACAAAAGCATCGCACGGTTTGCAGGATTTCCAGGTTGCAACGTGTTGACAGTTTCATCATTGATTTGACATATTATTTGAAGTTCGTTAAATGTATAATTAATATGTATTAGATTTGTTGGATTTGTTATTTTGCGGTGTCAGTGTAAGCTTCTTTCGTTAGCCGTTGATACCATACGTCAGTGTTTAGTGTTTGAATGGTGTTTTTTCGCTCAATTTGGTGTTTGTTCGCTCAACACAGGGAAAATACAAGGTACAGATTTGAGGTTATATTCTTATTAGATTTTAGAACTAGTCAGAAGCTGTAGATGCTATTCTTGTGTTGTACGTTGCCATGAGAACGATTTGTATTTGCTTTTTCTATTAATATTCGCGTTGGGTATATACATAAACGCAGTAAATCTCAAGAATATCTAGGTAGTAATGGACCTAGTTCAGCGAAACCACCCGCATTGTCTCGTAACCTATATTTTAAATCATGGTACGGGCACCAACAAACAATTCGTTGTATTATTTTAAAGCATAACTCGCAAAAAGAGTTTTCCTAAAATAATTAAAATAGCACCATAATTTTATGTTTACCCAATAGATTCAGAGAGTATAAGGCTCCTGGTGATTCTCTCTTTCAAAAAAAACGAGTGTGAGAGCTACCGCCAGGTCACTTGGAAAAGTTACACCCTTTATATGTCTTGATTTTATTTGATAAATTAGTGTAAAAAAAATTTAAATAAAAAAAAAAATTGGGGTGAACGAATTATTAATCAAAATGAAAATGTAGGGGGGGGGGGCGCCATCGGTACCTACTGCACAGGGCGCCAGATTTCGTAGATCCGGCCCTGTACGTAGGCCCCTTATAGATGGTGCCATCAAGACCATATCGTCCGTATAACTGATGTTGTACAGACACTGTCCTCCGATTTGGCAACCTACCCTTGCATTGCTTAGCCTGTCAGTGAGTTCGTCCATATACAGTTTGAACAATATCGGGGACATGCATCCTCCCTGTCTGATGCCACACTTTAGGAAATAAGGATCTGAAAATAGCTCCATTCGCTCTATACAGAAGGCCCTGAGGAAAATAAGTTCGATCGGGGCCCATGCCATCTTAGGGGGTGCTGTGTGGAGGGTTCTTTTAAGGAAAAGAAGGAGAGGAAGTTCTGGGAAGAACCCACCCTTCCTGCGAGAGATTTCGGCTATAGAGGATAAAATACCACAACCAGTCTCTCTCGATCCTACCCACCACGCGGCAGATAGGCAGACGCATCGGACGCCAAGATCTGGTCAAACCTCACCCCATGAACCCGGGCACCCCTGCTAAGTCTCCAAACGTAGGAAATAGAAACTTGGGGTGACGTGTGGCAGAGGTGTTGGTTATTCAATAAATGGTTCCGGGGGCAGTGGTACCCATACCCGCCTCCCAAACTGTGGAATTAGTATGAATCCATCCCTCCCACTGCGGTGCAAGACAATGTTTCGAAAGAGTTCTGCTGGAAAGGTAAAGATCTCCTTCAACTAGTCTCTCCCGATCCGGACAAACCTCACCCCATGAACCCGGGCACCAATTACCAATTTCAAACCATCGACTTCAAAAATACGTTTGATAAGAAGTTGTTCTGGATAATTCAAAACAATTTATTTAAAGTGTCGTTTTTTGTACTTACACGCTGGTATACACAGTATATAGACAAGTAGTTTTATACTTGATGCATTTTAATGAAAACATGTTTTATAAATTGTTATTCGGCGGTACACCCTCTCTGCATATCCCTTCGGGCCAGACCCCACACGTTCCAGAGTGGAAGATACTCTTAGTATCGCCCTGGTGTAAGACCACCATTCAGAATTGAAACGTTGCTTGAAATGGCTTAAGTCGTGTTTGATGACCAGATCTGAATAGCCGGCTACTTCCCTACCTTCCTCTTCCCCATCTCCTTCCCTTCCCCATCACCTTCATCCTCACAACATACCCCAATTGGGGATGCAATAGACTCACTGACGGTAGCAGCTGAGACTCTTGTGAAGTATTCATATAAAAATAATTTTAAAAAAGAACACAGCATCCTCAAAGATGACAATGGCCTTGATGGGAATTATTTTCCTCGGGCCTCCCGTGTGGAGCTAATATAAAAAAAGTATGCATAATTTTTTAATCAATTAATTGTGAAATAACACAAACTAATCGAATCAAATTTATTTGTGCACGCTGGGATTCGATCTCCAGTCTTCGGATTGCAAGTCAAGAGCCTTACTCTTCGACCACCGAGGCCGTATTTTGTATGATTAAAAAATTGGATATCACAGACATATGTGGTTAACATAACCATGGACGAAGTAGATGAAATATAAAGCTGCATCCACATTATTACATGCGTAACCGTTTATACGAGACTCCAAGCATTCTAGTAGTAGGTAAATCGAATATCAAGTGATGTTGTGTCTAGATTCCGTCTGATTTTCATAGATAGAATTCTGATTTTCATAGATAGAAGTTTTATTTGTGGCCAACGATTTTTGAAATCTTTTTGACATTTTTCAGTGCAACTTTTGAAGTAAAACTTTTTTACGCACGCTTGACTTGGGGAATAAGCTAGTGAATACGGGGCGAAAGCGTTACGAAAAAGGGTGATCGGGCGAGGCGAACGGAATTTGAGAGGGAGATATAAGTTAGTGAAGATAGAAAGAGAGAGAGTTACGTTTCATATATTACTGTAGGGGCAAGAGGAATCATTTATTGAATAACTATTCCATAGGTCACCCCAAGGTCATAGTTCACCCCAAGGTCATAGGTCACCCCAAGGTCATAGGTCACCCCAAGGCCATAGGTCACCCTAAGGTCATAGGTCAACCCACGGTCGTAGGTCGCCCTAAGGTCATAGGTCACCCCACGGTCTTAGGTCACCCCACGGTCATTGGTCACCCCAGGGTCATAGGTCACACATTTTCTTTCTCTCTTCATTTCTTCAGTCGTGTGGTCTAAAGTCTAAAGCACACTCTTTTTTTTGTGTTTTCTTATTCTTGCCTTTTTCTACTTTTTGACTTCGCCAACTCTTGTAACTTATTAACTTTTTTCTTGTCGTTCTTTCTGTGTAAATACTCTTTTTTTACAATAGCTCCTCACAGGAGGCCCTGAGAAAAGCAATTTCCCTCAGGGCCTATGTCATCTTAGATGAGTATTAGGGATGCAGTGTAGATTTTATTATGGAAAGATATATTATTTTATTGAAAGGAAGGAGAGGAAGTTCTGGAAAGGAAAAACGTAGCAAAGCTGGGTAGGAACCTGGGTGCCAATGTGTCCAGGAGTGACGGACGTATGAATCTATCCCTCCAACTGTGGTGCTAGACGATTGGTCGAAAGAATCCGGCTGGAGAGGTCAAAAGGCGTCCCTCAACCAGTTTCTCTTGATCCGGCCCGCCATGCAATATGTAGGCAGATGCAACCAGGCCCGGATTAACCATGTCGGGGCCCCTAGGCAATGCACGTCTCGGGGCCCCTTTACCAATGGTGGAATTTTCATTTCATAAAAGAAAAATAGAGGGGGACCCTTTATAAAAAAATCCCTAAGTGGTTCCATAGTGACTGGATTTTCTAACAGTTTAAGACTTAGTGTGTGCAAATCGGATGTATGGTTTTTCTAATATGTTGTCAACCAGATTGAAAAACGTAATTTCGAGAAAAACGCGTTCAAAGTTTTGCTGAAAGATAATTCAACATACAAACTGTTTAAAATTATTTCATATAAAATGCTGTATCTCCATCAATTTTACGAATTTCCTTACAACATTTGGTGAGAGGTTATTAACAAATGCATCTATCAGAAAATGAATTTAAACAATTACTTTTTTTACAGTGTCCGTGACCTTAAGACGATAGACTTCGCTTTTCGGCCCATACAAAAAGGACGCCCGGGAAAAAACACTTTTCTACATCGAAAATTACACAAAATCAATATATTTTTTTTATATTGCCTTCTAGAAAGTAGAAGCTATGTCGGTATGTTTTTGCATTTTCGATACGTTTCGTATTAACGTAAACATTCACTATCAAACATATATAATTTATCGGAAAGTATTATTCAATGTAAAAGTGCTGTTAACTCAATTATTATAAAGAATTACAAAATTATAAAAACATACCGACATAGCTTCTTCTTTTAAGAACATATTACAGTTTTCAAATTACAATTTCGCGAAAGTTTCGGTGTGGAAAAGTGTTTTCTCCCTGAACCCTTCTCCGAGCAATTTCTGTAGGTAAATTAGATAGTTTACTGCAGTTGTCTCATTCGCACGTTTTACATGTCGCGGCAAGGAGTGCATGGTCGGGGGGAGGGAGTCATCGTTTTCGATAATAGTGATGTTAAGACTATTTTATACAACAATAGTGATGGGGTTGATATATTTTTATTCATTAGTTCTGTTTAGTTTTACAATAATGTATTTTAGAGATTACGGTCTAACGCATTTTTAACAATACGTAATATAATATTTTTTCATGTGACTATTTTATGATATTACATAATCAAACTTATTCCTGTGAACACATAATGTTACTTGCAAACTATATAAATAATATAATATAATATAATATACAAAAAATAATGTGAAATATTTTTGGACTTTCGTGAAATCCAAATAATCTTCCTCTGCTATACCTAAAGGGCTAGCGAGACTATCAAATCGTTTGACTCAAACACGTAGTTTTTTGTCTATGGCTAGAGTTTTTTGGTCTATGGCTAGAGTTTTGACCGTCTCCAGAGGAAGCTTGACGCTTGATTCAAACATTGCGCAATAATCTACGTGATTGAATCAAATTTATATTTTTGGGCGTATCATAGACAAATAAGTACCTACGTGGTGATTTTTGACATTACGTATCACGGAAAACGTTTATAAAATTATATTAAATTATTACAAAATAGGTATTAATTGTTTTTGTGTTTAATTTGTAGATATCCATCTGATTTTTCTTTTAAATTGAGGTAAATATAATTTAATAATTTTATTATGTTAATGTTTTATTAAAATATCAATATATAACATTTATTATAACATAACAAATAATTATTTTTCTTTACTAGATTCCATATCGCACAAAAATCACTTTAGACTACCGAAAATGACAGGAAGCCAACATCTAGGCATAGACTAGATTTGACTCAAATGGCTTGAAGCGCGCATCAAGCTGTTTGAGCCAAACATTCATAGACAATAACGGAAAATAAATTTACGTGTTTGCCGTCAAGCCATTTGATAGTCTACAAGCGTTCTGTCAAGCATTTGTCTATGCATAGATGTGATTTTCGATATTTGGGGGTTAGATGGATAGTTGGTTTGATTTATTTATGGTTGACAGTGAATTTTGTGCTGCTGGAATATAATGGAATCTAACAGAGACAAAGCATTCTTAGCTCTTGGGTTAGCTTTGTGTTTTAATAAAAAAAAACGAATTTGGTGTCAAGAATGGTACAATTTGAGATCCCGCTTTACCAATAAACATTTACAAAGCGTATTACAGGCAACAGCACCAAATGATTACGCGTATTTTTTCCAAATAGATGACCGTTCTTACGAAGCATTGTTGTATATTTCAATTGATATTATGAATAAATGTTATAATTAATATTTTAATATAACATTAATTGATAAAAGAAAATTATTTATTCCCCATTTCTCAGATGTTCACAAGATCTAAACAATATTTTTGAAATCAGTCAATAGCAGTTACATTATTATTAAACAATATGAAAACAAAACAAAATAATATTTGCAGAACTGAATAATAACATTATTAATCAATAGCACTATATCAGTTACAATAATATTAAACAATAAGAGAACAAAAAATAAAATACTTGCAGAACTTAATAATATGTGATACTAGCTGGTACCCGGCATGCGTTGCAATTCCATTAAAATAAATAAATTTATTCTCCCTGCATGTCCTTTCCCGTGCGTCCCCGTTGACCTCCCGAGTCCCCTTCCGAGAATACCGCACAAGAGTCCCAACTGCTCCCGTCTGGAGCCAGTGAGACCATGGCATCCCCGATTGGGGCTGAAGGTAGCGGGAGGGGAAGGAGATAGGGAAGAGGAAGGTGGAGAAGTACCTGGCTAATCAGATCTGGTCACCAAACACGGCTTATGCCATTTCAAGCAACGTTTCAATTCTGAATGGTGGTATACCAGGGCGTTGCTTAGAGTATCTTAAAATCTGGAAAGTGCTGCAAATATACTTTATATTATTTTAAGAAAAAAATTGTGAAATTACACAAACTAATCAAATAAAATTTATTTGCCACGCCGGGATTCAATCCCGCGACCTTCGGTTTGCGAGTCAAGAGCCTTGCCGCTGGACTTCGCCGGCCGTCGATTTTTCTTTCCGTAAGATCTTTCCACAAAGTATTGTAAGACTTAAAAAAACGCTCAATTCCTTCCCTTCCCTCCAATTTTCTTACTTTTTCTTTCCGGAAGAACCTTCTACAAAGTATTAGAAAACTTTTTAAAAAATCTGAATGAAATAGGTAAAGTGGTTCTGAAGTTATGGCGTGACCAAGGGAAACAGGGATTCATTTATATATATATTTAAACAACTTAATAATAAAATTAGTTTTTTTTTAAAATCTGATGCATTTCTACAAATTAAACACAAAAACAATTAATACTTATTTTATATTAATTTTATCTAATTTATAGAATTGTTTCATGATCGTAACAAATGTAA
The DNA here is from genome assembly GCA_917563855.2 of Limnephilus lunatus. Lineage (NCBI taxonomy): Eukaryota > Metazoa > Arthropoda > Insecta > Trichoptera > Limnephilidae > Limnephilus > Limnephilus lunatus. The sequence goes on along the minus strand of OU830595.1, from coordinate 21,325,943 downwards.
CTAATTTTGAAAAAAATCTGGTATTTTATGTCGAATAACGCTAACTATTAATGTACATGGGTTCCTATTTTATGATACTGCCATTGCTTCGAAAATGTAATTAATTTCAAGAAATGGCCAAGATCACCTTTAATGAGTGAAAGCCAAATAAATAATTTAAAAAATATATAAATCTATGAGTTGTCTATCCTCAAAAAATATCAATTCGCATCAAGCTTGCCGCCATCACGTAGATCATTTGAAGCAAGCCACAAGCTTCCTCTGTAGACTGTCAAATCGCTTGGCTCAAACAAAACCTACGCACAGTGTTGCCAACTTAACGAAAAACTACGTGTTTGACAGAAACTACTATTGATAGTGTCGGAATCTCTTAATAACATGTTCCGTGGAAACTTTTCTTTTAGTGAATGGCAACAAATTTCCAATCTTTTTAATGTCTATTTTCAATCAATTTTTGTCCTTTCTCAAACTAAATACATACTCACAAATAATGACAATAATAATAATATGAGTACAATAAATTTGAATTCGATTAACATTTAATACATCTTTAGTAAGTATTAAAATATCTTCAAAATGACAACACAAAAAAATGCTGGTTGTGACAAATTACCTACATTCAACTTTTATTTTTAATTGTGCTGAACAACTTATTACCCCGGTGACATTGCTATTCACATATTCTCTCAAAGAAAACGTATTTCACACTACTTGGAAAAAATCTTTTGTAACGTCTGTTTTTAAAAAGGGGGATAAACACAATATTTAGAATTATAAACCGATATCAAAGCTGTGCGTTTTCATGGAAAAAATCCTTACCGATAACTCTTCAATTTATGTAAAAACACAATTATAATACCCAAAAACACTGTTTTTTTCACTGCAGATTTCACAGGCAGGTCTTTTGAGTCAAACTTGGGACAGTTCACCAACTTAGTTCTTAATTCTATTGGTTGGTTTCAAAAAAGACACACTAAAAATACTGACAAACTATCCTAAAGACAGAACACAAAAAAAAATGGGAATATGCATAGTACAGAAGCATAGATAAAAAATGGAGTTCCGCAAGGTACAGTACTTGGACCGATTCTATTTTTGATGAATATAAATGATTTATGTAATTTTGTAATCCCAGGAAAAATTATTTCTTATTGTAACAAACTCATTTTAAACTACAGCAAAACAGTTTATTTAACTTTTTATAAAATTCATTAAAAACAAACCTCATGATAACCTTAAAATTAGAATCCACAATACAAGTTGCAATCAAGAAACATGTTCACTATGCACTTTACAAACCACTCAAAAGCGCATAATTAAAGTTATGTATAATAGAAATAAAACATTCTCCACCGAGTTATTATTCAAATAGAAAATAGACTAAAATATTCAATATCCGTTAATTTTTAAATTGCAGACTATGAAATATGTATTTAAAAACAAAATTTGTTTCTTAAAAAATGAAATTGAATTGGCCACTTGCATGAATTTCATAAAGACTTGAAAAAAATAGTGTCTATAGATTTTTTTACTAAGATTACGAAAATGTTAGTAAATAAATTAGAAATGTAAAGATAAGTTTTTAGATTTTCACGGCCAAAAGCATTTTAGTTGTTAGTTTAGAAATGTAAAGTTTTTTTTTAAATAAATAAATCCATTATTTTGGCTCGTAAAGTCACTACATGAAAATGTTCCGTCTCCGATAATGTTCTATTAATTTTGTAAAATTCCACACTGATTTTTTTTTTATATATGGTAACACTTTGATTTCAGGCGAATTTTTGAATAGGATATTTAACATTCACTAGATATTGTTTGTTCTCTGCGAACTTATCATTTGGTTTGACGTTTTGACAGATGTTACGAAGGGAACTCCGTGCTTTTTATGCCTCTTGTACCTGTTTTAGAAGTGTAATGGTAATGGTGATGATTTTATAATATATTATTATTATTATAATTTACAAGTACGAGTATATTATATTGGATTTAGTCATATGTAGACGGTGAACATTATAAGATAGATCAAGGAAAAAAATATTTATGAGAAGTAATATTTTTGGCATGTCCCGTTATTCTCCTGCGCCATTCGCGTGGAAAACGTTATTTTTTAAAAATGATTTTCGGCTATGTAATTATCGTTTTTTCGCGCCCATAAAAATATGTCCCGTCTTTCCGGTTTATAAAAAATGGTCGGATTTTTCGGATTGAAATTTTCAAAAATCCGCCCGGGTTTCAAAACAACGATAAAAAAACGGAATGTCTTAGAATATTTGCCTAAACCGGATTTTTTTTAAATGTGGTGCAAGTGGCCTATTAGCAAAAGTACTAATCAAGTCCATTTTTATTGGTCTTCGAAAATTTAATCTTCTACCAAAATAAATTCAAATGACAGATAAAATATCACTTTACATTAAAAAAAAAATTTGGCTGAATGATACAGATGTTGAAACACTTTTCCTATAAATGTTTTGTATACCTTTATGTTTCACTATTTAATACAAATCTACGGTAACTTCAAGACTAGCTTTATTTACTTTCTTAAAACTATAACAATCAACAAAAAAAATGTTTCACTATTTTTCACAACATTTTTTTCACTACATATTTTTCACAAATACCTAAATTTCTAAACATTTACTTTAAAATTAACATTTTTTTTTCTTGTACTTATTGATGTTATATGTATAACATTTTTGTTTAAATTACCCACACTCAGGAAGTGTCGTAGTGGGTTCCCATTACCTAATTTTGTCTATTATATATTTACGTATTGCTAACTACGTATTACAATATTACTTGTACCTTATGTTTACATCTTACTGTATTTAGAAAATATTTAAAATAACTTTTAAAATGTAGATATAATGGAAAAAAATAAAGAATAAACAACAACAAAAAAAGTGATTATTGTAGCCGATACCCTCTAAATATATTGATTGAGGAATCACTAAGTCACGCGAGATCAAAAATACTACGAAGAACAAATAATTATGCGGATTGCTTAGGTAGGTAGGTACATGCACGGCTCACGCACTTCCGAGATCCGAACAGTAAAAATGCTAGACCCACAACACAGCTGCAAATCATAGCGGCGCGGGTGAGGTGTAGGGGCAGTGGTTAAAGGGGGATGGGGGGTGTCCGGCGGGCAGTTTGTCACTTAGTGTGTGTTCTCTTGTTTTGAATGTCGTAATTGTGTGTGAGCTTATTTCGAGCGGGACAGAAGAGATTTAATGAAATACCTAAACGCTCCGCGTCGGTCGCGAAATCTAGCCTCTAGCCTTGTTTAAGATTTAATCAAGGTATGATGGAGGCTTTTGGAGGCCCCCCAAACTCAGAGGCCCGTGTGAACTGAATAAAATTTGTAAAATTACATCAACTTCTTAAACTTGGGGGAGGGCTCATTCTGCTTTGCCGCCCCGGGTCTCTGACGGGCTTAGTCCGCCACTGTACTTTACCCTTTTCTTACTTCCACATTTTTTTTTCTACCAAAACGTAATTGTATTCATAATTAATCAAAAACAAAGAAAGAGAAACAAAGAATGTTAGCAAGCAGATGGGTAGTGCACACTAAAGCTTGTACAACATTTATATTTTAAACATATAATTAGAAATAAAAGCAAAAAAAAAACTCAAACAAAGCAAATGCCAAAACAAACCACACATGGCACCTACAATCACATCCCCATTGGAAGGAAAGTAAAATACAACAACGTTTTAAAACCTATTTATTTTAATTATTGACTTTTTTTATTATTTGTGCATGATGTGAACATTAGTTATTGGTTTATAACCTAATTATTATAATTTGTTGTTTTCTTTAATGCATGTAATGTTATTAACCTGCAAATGTTCCTATTAAAAAAAAAATTAAAACATCTTGAAAGCTGACCTTTTCCAAAATCGGTGCCGGAGTTGCTCACTAATTGACAGTAAGTACCTGCTCACCATTGACGCAAGTCATTTTTTCTCGGGCGCGGGGCCCCCAGCAGATGCGGGGCCCCTAGGCAGTTGCCTACTCTGCCTAAGGGATAATCCGGTACTGGATGCAACCACCGCCGCTTTGCTTTAATTACTTTAATTTTTTCCACTCAATAAAATATTATAATAGTATTTTTGCTATTGCATGTTTCTTTAGTCTGGTGGGAATATTTGCCTTTTCCCATATTTACAGAACATCACACGCAGTAGAAATTGCAGATTTATTTATTATTTGTTATTGAGAAGAAAACAAAGATCCAGGTAGTAATAAACAAGACTATATAAAACAATAATAGCAGAATTAGTTGCTCCCTAACTATTTCTCACTGATTGATTGACTATTTTTTTTCCTCACTAAATAATACAAATAATAACTTATAACTTCTTTAACAGAATGGTAATCTTGATTGAGACAAAGTTTGTGTGCTGTCCAAGACATAAAAAAAGAAAATAGGTTAAAAGAAATATCAGTTAAAAGAAGTATAAAATAAATGCAAGCAACGAAACAACGAGAAGAGAAAATGTTATTAAAAAAGACACACATAAGGAATATTACATACCTAGTAAATATTTTTCTGACTTAAATACATCTTATATATCTGGGGGTTTGTGCTAGAATTTTTTTTTAGTTTTATTTTTTATTTCTTTTAATGACAATATAATAATATAAAGTAAAATTACAAAATAAGTAAAAATACAACGTAAAGTGTTTTTTTTTTTACATTAACTCTACACAGGAGGCCCTGAGGAAAATAATTTCCCTCAGGGCCTATGTCATCTTTGAATATGCTGTGTGGAGGGTCTTTTTGAGGAAAGGAAGGAGTGAACAAGGGTCTTGAAGAGACCCATGTTGTAGGAGGGAGGAAACACAGAGACCGGTAAATCGTCCCACATCCGAGCTGTTGAACTCAAGAACGAGTCGTAAAAACGACCCGTTCTCATGTGACTAATGTCAACCGTGTACAAATGTTGGGCGCGTGTTTGGCGTGTTTCCCGACTATGTACCGGTGCCGAGGGGATCAACGACGCTAGTTCCTTGGAGCATTTTCCATTGTAATACTGGTAGAACAAGGACAGCATTCCCACCTGACGCCTGTTGACAGTCCTCCTCACTAGGTATTCCTGTTCCGAGGTGGATTATAGGTTGCTGTATGGGTGTTGATTTATATTTCCTCATCTTCTAGTTTGTTGATTTCCACATATAAACAATACATAAAATAAAAAAGTATTTTTTTTGTTGTCTGTGGGTTGCGTTGGTGTTACATAATTTTAATAGTTTCCTCTTCTTTGTGTTTACTTAGCCATAGTTTGATTTTAATTGGATGGGCATTGTATAATTTTGTATTTAATTTCGGGATGTTCAGTAAGGTACTCATATTTTTCTTTAAATTTGAGTAGTGCATTTTTGTATAGGTAGTTGAATAATGCTGAACACATTAAAGTTTTTAAAAATTTATTTTGATGGAGTTCTTATGGGTACTTTTAAGATTATTTTTATTATTACCTACCTTTTGTGTTTTAACTAGCTGCTTTATGTGGGTGTTTGAGGCAGTTCCCCAACCAATAATCCCATATTCTATGCGTGATCGGCAAAGAGCATAGTATACTTTATATAGATCATTTTTTTTCATTTATTTATTTATTTATTTATTTATTTATTTATTTATTTATTTATTTATTTATTTATTTATTTATTTATTTATTTATTTATTTATTTATTTATTTATTTATTTATTTATTTATTTATTTATTTATTACACGCCCTAGTGGGCTTTTATTATAATTTTTTTACAAAATATTTGTATCAAAGTAAAAACTTAAAAATTTAAACAATAAAGAAAAATATAAAGTTAATGACAAAGAACGTTGAAACAAAACACAAAACAAAATACATAGATAAAAATGTAAACAGAAACTAATAATCCTCACAATTGAATTTAAAAGATTCTACAAAACAAAATAGTAGCAGCATAGAAGTTATTTGGTAGAAGTTATCTGAGTATGTACCTACCAAATAACTTCTATGCTATGGTCTACTTGTGTCTTAAAGAATAAAAGTGATACAATAAACAACATTTATACTGATTAGTTTTGAGATGAAATATATCGCCCAGATCAGAATATTTATTTCCGAGACTGTGAAGTCTCGGAATCGGAGAATTTTGATAAGCTAGTGTCCTGGTGTTATTGAAGTAAAAGGGTAATAAATGTCGGCATGATTTTTTAGGAACATGGATATTGATAAATTGAAGTAATTCAGGACAGTCAATTTTGTAATGCAGTATTTTATGTAGTATTAAATCTGTGCTTATTCTTCTTTCTGAAAGTTTCAATAGTGAAATTTTATCCAGGAGGTAATTGTAATCAATGTTTTGTATAGGAATATGCAATTTAAAGCTTATAAACCTAAGAAACTTACGTTGAATTTTTTCAATATTATCTGAATGAATATTGTAAAAGGGAGACCATAACGTAGAGTTATACTCAAGTTGGCATCTGACAAGGGTTTTATATAACATGATAAATGTACCCAAATAATTGAAATCTTTTGCAGCTCTCAACACAAAACCAAGAGTCTTAAGAGCCTTATTGATAATATTATTAATATGACATACAAAGGTGAGTTTACTGTCGAATATAATGCCTAGATCAATAATTTCACTAACACAATTTAAATTTTCATCATTTAAGGAATACTGAAATAATATAGGATTATTTATTTTGGAAAAACAAATGAACTGACATTTATTTATGTTCAATGCTAGTTTGTTGACAGTGCACCATTCAAAAAGATATCTCAAGTTAGTTTGTAGTGTAATGCAATCATTAATGTGGTTAATCTCTTTATATAGTTTCATGTCATCTGCAAACAGTAGAACGTTTATATCAGTAAATACATCAACAATATCATTTATGAATATTAAAAACAAAATGGGCCCTAAATGAGAGCCTTGTGGCACTCCACTTGTCGCCACAAATTCGTATGAATTTGTGCCATTTATTTTTACACTAATACTTCTTTTGAACAAATAACTAGCAAACCAATTTAGTAAATTACCGTAAATTCCAAGTTTTTCTAATTTATTCATTAATATTTTGAGACACACGTTGTCAAATGCCTTGCTGAAGTCAGTGTATACTGAGTCTACCTGGCATCTGTTTGCTAAGGATTTAGATATAAAGTTTTCATATATTAGTAAATTAGTTAATGTTGATTTATTTGAACAAAAGCCATGTTGGTGGGGAGTTATAATTTTGTTTATGTATGTAGATATTTTATCGAGTACTATTTTTTCAAAAAGTTTAGGTATCGATGACTGGATACATATTGGTCTGTAATTTGTAACATCCGTTTTGTCTCCCTTTTTAAAAATAGGTGTAAGAAAACTATGTTTCCATATATTAGGGAAACAACCTGTCTTTAATGATTGGTTAAAAATAAGACAAAGAGGAACAGATAAGCTGTTTAGACATTCTTTAATTAACACAGGTGGAATGTTGTCAGGTCCAGCACTTTTTCTAGCATCTAACAAATTGACATGCTTTTTAATATCATTAATTTCAATGTGTATTTCAGATATGTTCAGACTAAGATTAGTCGAGAATTTGGGAATTTCATTATCAGGTATATCCTTTTCATAGACAGACTTAAAATAATCAGCGAATAAATTTACAATATTTTGAACACTACATCCAATTTTTCCATTGAAATTCATAGAAGTTGGAATACCCGAATTATTATTTTTTTGTGAATTAGTGTAGTTCCAAAATTGTTTAATGTTCACATGAATATCATTTTCAATTTTATCAATGTAATTTTTATAACACATTTTAGACATTTTACAACACTCCTTTCTTAATAATTGAAATTCATTATAATCACTTGACAATCTCGATCGCTTGTAATTTTTATGAGCAATTTTTTTATTGTATATTAAAGTGATCAATTCAGCACTAAACCAATTTGGAAAATTAACAATTTTATTTTGTCGGAGGGGCACAAAATTTGCAATAGCATCCTTTAGAATATCATAAAATTTATTTACGTTGTTATTAATGTCTGTGTTTTCCAGAAAGGACCAATCAGTTGTATTTAAGTAATCAGAAATATTTGGAAAATTTGCTTTAAAGAATTTATAACATGACTTGACATTTTTATGATCATTATCGTTAACGAAGGAGATATTTATGTCCAGAGGAGGATGATAGGCGTCTACAGGTAATAGCTCTTCTACAGATTTACATACCGTAGCAGAAGTACTGCAGAAAACTAAATCAAGAACACGGTTATTCACATTAGCGATAGTATTTAATTGTGGGATTGATAAGTAATTAGACATACCCAGTATCTCCCTCTCATTAGGATTAGCAGTAGACATATTGATACCAGATAATTGAGGGTCATCATGGTTCCAAGATACATTTGGTAAATTATAGTCTCCTATTACAATAAGTTTGGCACTGGGGTACTTAAATCTTAAAATTTCCACATCTTCAACATGATTCATATATTGTTGTGGAGCAGAGGATGGTGGGAAATATACGCATCCTATTATAAACTTGCCGGCGTTTTTATTTTGAAGCATCACAAAAAGTTGTTCAACATCATGATGTTTGTGTTTAATAATTTTAGAACACATTTTTTTATTTATGGCCATGAGTACTCCACCACCCCGCATCTTCCTACTGGTGGACGAATTTCTATCAAGGCGATATACGTTGTAGTTAGACATGCCTAACTCTGCTGTGTTTATATCGGGGTCGAGCCAGGTTTCTGTCAATTTTATGATGCTATGATGAATAGTAGGTCTGGATAATCTGAAGTTCTGTAGCTTAGTGCGCATTCCTCTCACATTTTGGTAGTACATCGGAATTTGCTGTTTAGAGGAGTTGTTTGTTAGTTTTTTGCAGTATTTTTAGCTATTATTCTCGGAACTGAGTTGATATATTTTATGGTGAGGTTCAATTCACCATCCTTAATGCATGCATCCAGTTCAGATCGTAAGTCCATCAATTGTTTTCGCTGAAGAAGTGTTTGGTCCTGGTAAATCCTTGTGTAGTCAATTATTAAGTATATTACGAATGTTTCTAAAGTACTTAGTACATGAGCTTTGTAAGTTTCTTTGTAATGCTATTTATGTGGGAGTCCCATCAAAGATTTTCATCGATTTCAATGCCGAGGTATTTGCTTTTCCTACGCCAGTTTAAATAATTGCATTTAGGTACCAGAAGGTACTTTCAAACCTCCCTTATTTAAACACAACAATGGCATTATTATTTGCCCAAAAAAACCAAATATATGCTTATACACTCACCATAATATGCAAGTTGTCAGGATAAGGTCCGGTCAGTGGTTGAGTGGGCATAGCGCTTGGGTCCCACCCAGGCGTCGCATGTTCGATTCCTCGACTGGCTAAGTCCTCCATCACAACACAAGCAACATTTTTCGGCTTTCTGTGGTGGTAGTAGGAGATTTTCAAACATTGTTGGGTTATTCGTAACCCGGGAATGTTTGTATTTCCAAAAAAAAAAAACAAAAAAGGTTTGCACACAAAAAACCAATTCTAGCAGTGTAATTGCCCAAATATAGAAAAAAGTGTACCAATACATACCTTGGTCTTACAATAGATGTAAATTTTAACAGGTCAAATTATATTGAAAATGTATGTAACAGATTAAGATCCATATTAGGGAAATTTTACCACCTAAAAAACATTGTTAATAAAAATATATTATACTGTATATACAACGCATTAGCAGAATCAATTATAGGATACGGAATAAATAGTTACGGATTAACTTACAAATCGTACTTAAATAAAATAGAACAATTACAAATCCGTTTCCTAAAATTGATATCAGGCAAAAAAAAAAGTTCAATTATGTGAAGGCGATAATAATTTTTTTTTCTCCTTGCGTAATGTCCTCTCTATACACAGTAAGGTAGATTACCAATTAACACTCGATGAATTCTGGAATACAAAATTCAAAAAACCTGTAAACCACAACTACCCTACTAGGCACAGAGAAGCACAAATGTTTATAATTAATAAAAATCTCAAAATGTATACGATGATAAAACAAAAAGGCATAAAATTTCGGAAATATTTAACGCATTACCTGAAAATATTAAAAATGAGACATCTTATTCAAATATCAAAACCAAAGATAAATCTTTCTACCTCCGTAGAACATGAAACCAAATAATATAGTTCCTTTATTTATGTTTTTCTCGCCGTGTGTTTGTGCCGTGTAAAATTTTACTTCAACGAAATTCATAAACATTATAATAATAGGTATTTTGTAATAATTAAGCATTATATTTAGTTCCTATTTACTATGTAAAACTGAAAGGTATATAGTATTAATTAATTAGAAAAAATGCGAGATTTCTTAAAATCAAACTGATTGATCAGTTTCGTAAGATAAAATATTGAAAAATTAAAACAGAATAAACACACTTAAAAAAATGCTACGAATCCCATTTGTAAGTAAGCCTCCGTGGTCAAGGGCAAGGCTTTAGAGCAGAGAAACCTTTTGACCTCTACAGCAGAACCCGCTCGGAACATCTCCCTGCACCGCAGTGGGAAGGATAGATTCATGTGTCCGTCACTCCTGGACACACTGACCCGCAGATCGTTCTCACCCCTTATATCTTTTTCCTTCCCATTTCTTCATTAAAAAAAACCCTCCACACAGCATTCTCAAATAATGACAATGGCGCCGAGAGGAATTATTTTCTTCAGGGCCTCCCGTGTGGAGTAAATGTAAAAAAAAACTCATATTGTAGAAGTTAAACTCCCACACAACGTAAAATTGCGAGTGGCAAATGACGCCATTTAATTTATATAAGGAACTAGCGACATGCGTTGCAATTCCACTTAAATAAAGATATTTTTTCTCCCTGTGTGTCTTTTCCCATTCGTTTCCGTTCCCCTTCCACCTACTCTTCCCCTCCCACGCTTCCCACCAATCTTCTTCGCCTTTCCATCTCTTCTTTTCCCCCCTCGCATTTACTTTCCACTATCCCCGCCTTCGCCCTTACTCAACGCCCCTCCCGCTAATCCCCCCATTCATTCCGCTCCGCTCCTATTAGAGTCCCCTCCCCCTCCCGTCTACCCTACCTGCCGCTAAATTACATGAAATACACTCATTTTTCAAACAACTCGTGCGCCACCTATTGCAAATTTTTTATTCAAATTTCATAACGACAGAGTTGACCAATACATAAAGAAACCTTCGCGGACATGCACACAACATCTTACCAAAGTTTCATGGCAACCGGATCAATAGTATAGGAAATAATTTCATAATGCCAAAGCTCACTATTATAATATATAGAAACTATCGCGGGCATGCGCACATCAAATCTCCAAAGTTTTACGCACTCTGATGAATGGTTTAGCAATGCATAAGGGACAAACAAAAAAGCAAACAAACATACATTCATTTTTATCTATAGACAATAAGTAGAGTTGAATTCACTAATTAAAAATAATTCCCATTTCATTAAAAAAATAAAAATCTAGAAAACTAAAAATTAACAATCTTCAATTACAAATCGGCCCTGTTACGCTGTCCAAAACGTTGGCTAAAGAAGGAGATAGCGCGACACGGTATAACGCCCCAAAAATAAATCACGATAATGCTTTTGGCAATGAAAATCTTAAATCAAAAAATGAAATATTGAAGTAATCGAACTGCTCGCTCCTTGGTGTTTATCTATTGAGACAGATAAGATTAAGCTGCCATTGATAGCAAATGATAAGTTAGTAACAGACTACTGAACACTTTACTTATTATCAAGTCCATCCTTGTTAAAACACCTCACACCTTGTGACTTTCTAATATAACGACAAATTTGATTCTTTCTTCAGAATTCGTTATACCTACCTGTGTCAAGCTGTAAGTTATCTTGTTGTGTGGAAAACTATTTCAACCAAAACCTCACAATTGTCTGCTAATTAGTTTTTCCCAGTGTTGTAATAATATTATTAAAGTATTCAAAATACCAATAAATTGAAGTGATTTGACTTTGATCTGTATCAATCAAGAATCATCAACGTCGCGTCGTCCGGTAAGTCCTTTTTAAACTAACTGATGGAACGGAATGTATTAACTTGCTGATAAGTAAATCAATAACTTAAAACTCAACTAAATACTAATTGATTTTATTTCCGCTCAATATGCCTGATGAGCTAACTATGACATTTTTTCTCATCGCGGTACCTACGTCACCTCTTATGTCATACCATTGTCATACTTACTTCATATTATGTAGGTAGTGACGTTATATATATATATATATACATCTATGGTAGTGACAGCGCATTTTCCCTCAGCCGACATACAAATAAGTACGCCATCTTTTTTTATTCGGTGGCACCAAAATCTATTTAATCATTTTTTTTTTGTTAAATTTAATTTATTTATTTTAATTGTGTTTTTATTTTATTTTTTAATTTATTTTAAATAAATTTTATTTAATCTGTTTTTTCTATTTATTTTAATTTACTCATTTTATTTTTTTATATTTTATTGATTATATTCATTATGTCATTGTTATTAATTTAACTTAATATTTTATTATTTGAATTAAATTTTTGTTATTTTTATGTTAATAGGTATAACTATTTTTTTTATTTTAATTAATTTCATTTTTTTATATTTCATTCATTTTAAATGTTTTATTTAATTAACATAATTTATTTATTTATGCTTATTTTACCTATTTTCTTTATTTAATTTAATTTATCTATTGGTATTTTATTTTTTTCATTAAGTTTAAAAATTTTATTTAGAAATTAAATAAAATGATAAAAATTAAATATTTAAAATAAAATATTTAATTTTACTTTACTTTTTACTTAATTAATTTACTTTTTTTCATATTTCTTTAACTTAATTTTTTTATTTTCTTTATTCAGTTACATAACTTCATCAACGAATAATGCAAAAGAGACCAGCACTTCAGACAGATACCAAAGATGTTCCATTTTTTTTGTAGCAGCTCCTGTTAGTATCATTTCTTAACCACTGGAGCGACAGCGCATTTTAAAACTTTTTTTTCCGCTTGCTCGAGATTTTCAGAAGATCATTTTATAACCACCAAGTCCTTCAAAAGCTGTAAATCATTCTTTGACCTAGACCACAGTGCAAAGAGTGCAAGGAGCTTGAAACCAGTAGTTTGCATAAAAACAAACATCTTCAACCCGTTTAATTACAGGAGACCATATTTGTCCCAGCTCACATATGTTGTAAATCGTTGTGTCTCCCTTACTATCATAGTGAGAAATATGATATAAACAGCATTGGAAAGAGAAAACGGCACGCTATATATTCAAATTTAAAAGTTAACCACAAAATAATTAAAATGTACCTACATGTTCATGAAACCGAAGTTTCCGACAGCAATTTGAAAAAAAAATGAAACTATTTTGAATTTTATTAATTATTTTTATTATAAAAAAGCGAAGTGATGATAACTTTTATAATTCACTTGTCTAATAAAATATGTATTTTTTTTTAATCATCAGAAATTTAAGTTAGAAAAAACGTAAGGTGAGCCATTTTTAAAACTTTTTAAAGTTTGCATTAAAAAAATTTATATTAAAAAAATGACATGTTTTTTTCTAATAATAAAAATTGAAAGCGTATTTCATCACCTTTCAAAAACAGTTTTTAGTTTTCGGATATGTTCACATTTTTGCCATTTATTTGGATTTTCAAGCAAAGCGTAAATATTTTTACCTACTGACAAAATGACAAAATAAGCTCTTTTGTCAATTTGAACTGTTTTCTCAATAGATGTTTAGCGTATAGATTGCATTAGCCATCCATCTTGCTCTCTGCAGTCTTCTAAACTAGTAGTCCCCAACCTTTTTTGATAATTTTACCATGGCCCGCTAAGAAGGGGGGGGGGGGGGGGGGGTGGGCGTTGTTTGTTTATTTATTTTTTTTATAAAATTTACATAGATAAGATTTATTAAATCACCATACTAGGCGGCTGCCTGTTTCATGGTGATTAATTAAGGATAGTTACTTTGAGTGTAGTCTAGTGTAAACACATGGTAAAATTGGTAAATAAAAATAGAAAAGAGAAAAAGAAGTGCGTAAAATAAACATGTAAATAAAATAAACCTGTAAACATATGGTACTAGTATGTTATGATGTTGAAAATTTATATCTCTGTCTGAGTGTGTGAAACAAGTTATAAACACTGTCATTGTCACTCATCAGTAAGCGCCTTTCTGAAAGTGAGATATTTGGCTTTAGACTTTATTTCAATTGAAAAGTTATTAAAAAGGTGAATTAAATCTTAGGTGCAAGAAAGTTAAACTGGGACTGTGCCATTGAAGTTTTTGTTGTTGGAATAATATAATTCGATTGGTTTGAATATCTTGTGTTGTATTTTGAATTTATAATATATTTTTTTGTAAATTTGAATTTAAAATAATAGGTAATAATTTTTTATATACATGGATTTTATATTAAGAACTTTGAAGTCTTTAAATAGGTCTTTCGTGGGGTGTATATATTGTATTTTGTAAATAGTCCGTATAATCAATTTTTGGGCTTTTATTAATGGATCTAACACAGTTTTAGAGCATCCTCCGCAGACAATTATGCCGTACGATAAAACTGATTGACACAGGGAAAAGTATACTGTTCTCAGTGTATTTTTTTAGTATATTGCGCAATGATCTGAAGATATATGCCAGTTTCCGTATACGGCTTGTGACATTAATTACATGATCTTCCCATCGAAGTTTTTTTATCAATTATTACGCCTAAGTATCTAATGGAATCTACTCTTTCCAATGGATTGCATAGACAGCTGGATATATCACTACAAGAATGTATTTTTAGTACATGATTACTTGAGGGTTGACTTGGATTGTTTGTACTGAATGTTAGGTATTTTGTTTTAGTTATATTTAGCGTTAGTAAATTATCATCCAGCCATTGTTTAATATTTTGCAAAATTAGTTCCGCTTTATGAAAAGTTTCTACCCATGTTTTATTTTTTAGTACTAGGGCAGTATCACCGGCAAAAGTGATTACGTTGCACATCAATTTCTAATCTACATAAATCATGAATGTATATGAGAAAAAATATTGGACCGAGCACACTGCCCTGTGGTACACCAAAATTGATTCTGATAGGTCTATAGTTTGATATCTCAGTAGGAGTTCCAGACTTAAAAATTGGTTGAACCAATATATGATATTCAATTATGTACCTCTACGCCTGTCTCAACACAGGTATACCCTAGCTAGACAGGCATTGAATAATATAATGTAAACATCCCGTACATAGATCAATAAAAAAAAAATTTAAAAAAAAAAATCTCCCTAGATCTGCGCAGGCGCCGCGGCCATCTTGTTCTATAGATTTGCGGTAACACTAAATTATTGACATGTTGAATTGTACTCGCAGTTAAGTTATCCGTTTAACCCTTCTAAAAATTTGACATTTTTTTCAGATGTTCAAAATATTTTCGCTTTACAACAAAATGAAAATATTTGGAATAATTCCGAGCACATTCAAAAACTAAAAACTGTTTTAGAAAGGTGATGAAATACGCTTTCAAATTATATAATTCGAAATAAACATAAGTATATTTTTTTAATTAAATTTTTTTTGCATACAAACATAAAAAGTTTTCAAAATGGCTCATCTTACGTTTTTCTAACTTAAGTTACTGATTATGAAAAATAATAAAAACCCATACATATTTTATTAGACAAATGTATAACAAACACATATTATAACCTCACTTTTTTGTCGCTCTTCAATAATAAATTTTATAAAATAATTTATAAAACATTCCCGAAGTTAATTTTTTTTTTAATTTGCGATTCTCAACTTTGTGTACTTAAAAGTGTACATTTTACTTTTTCGGTGGCTATTTTTTAAATTGGAATACAAAGCGTGTTGTTATAGTAGGGGAGGCGAAGCAGGGATTTTGGGATTTACTCAAGCGCGTCAGATTAACTAAGGGGAGATACCTCCCGACCCTGTTATGGACTGCCACCATTTATGAACCAATAATATTGGTGGGTACGGTTAGGGCAACCGATCAGATTAGTAAAAAAAAATCGATCCCCGTAGTTACTCGAGCGTGTCAGATTAAGGTATTGTGAGTTAATTACATGCAGAAAAGTTTACATTTCAATAATCTGACGATTTGAACGTGACGTAAGAAAATTAGCGAGTCGCAAAGTTGCAAAAAAAAAACGTCACGTGGATTTACTCGAGCGCGGTTAAATTTTTTTTTTATTTTGAAGGAAATAATGTAAGGATCACAGAAATAATATAATCTGACGATTTCAACATGCCGAAGAAGCTAAAATCATTACTGAGTGTGAAGCGTACAGCGGCTGACGGCGCTGAGAACTGCCCACTAACTGTCGAGTCCATAGACTTAGGAATATTACTAGACCTGCCCTAAGTGATAAAAGTGGTCTGCCTATATTTATTTAAAAATCATCACATATTTTTAAACGTCATCCGAAAGCTGTCCGTCCCGCCTCCAGCGACCCGACGCTTCTCTCCCTAGGGTCTTCTTTTTGATTTCCACACACTCCTCGTCTAGGCACCACCGGGTAACTGGCTTACGGACGACGCTGCCGGTTATCGGGAGGCCTGACAACCAGCCTTCTTCACTGTCTCTGGGACTGCCGGTGGCTGGATTTCGGTATCACCAGTTCTATATTGTATATATGTTTATTTTTTCTTCCATTTTTTATGTACAGTGCACGGTGCTGCCTGCTGGATCATTGTGTGGTCCTTCGCCGCCATGAGCTTTCCACTCATGACGGTTGTCGTTCATTTTGTTTTTTTCCTTATATTTTCTCTATTACCTAGTTTTGTTACTAACACCTTGTTTGACTGTCCATGGGGCTAACTGCTTTAGCAGTGATTACCTTCATGGGCTTTAGAATTGTAGAATTGACCATCACAGTACATTCCTGTAGGTGCGCCTGCATACCGCCTTCTAACAACGTATGCGGGGACATTGAAGTTCTAGAATCGTTACATATTTTAAATGTAGAGTCGTTCATTCAAAAAAATTAGATTCTTGCGAGAACTCCGAAGGGGCGACCATAAGTCGCCTATACCGGGGTGGGAATAGGTGGGTGAAAGCTTCAATGCCTATATTTAAAGAGGAAAGATTTGATTGTTTGTTTGTTTGAATTGAATAGGCTCCGAAACTACTGAACATTTGAAAAATTATTACGACTCAAGCGGCGACATTTTAATTAAATTTAAAAAATAAAATAACACTTATTGTGGCATAACTATAATAGTTAGACATATGCTGTCGCGATACTGTTTGTAAATAATGATGTGTTCGGCAAATTCGTAGTACAATATTTAATTCTATCATCAATAGTTTTCGCAGCGCACGCGATGTAATGAATATTTTAGGTAATTTTTTTACACCTTGGGTAACATTATTGGAGTTTTAGTAAGGAGACCTAATTTTTTGAAAATATAATATAGCCCTTGTCACACGGGGATAGTGTAGCTTCATAACAGTGAAAGAATTTTTCAAATCGGTTCAGTAGTTTCGGAGCCTATTCAATGCAAACAAACAAACAATCAAATCTTTCCTCTTTATTTATAGGTAGACCGCTTTTATCACTTAGGGCAGGTCTAGTAATATTCATATGTCTATGGTCGAGTCGTACGTTGATAGGCGTTTGCTTGTTTTATATTCTGTCGCAGAGCCAGAGGCCCTTAGGCCGCGCGTTCGTGTACAACGCTTTGGTTTATTCATTGTGTAAAGAAATTTAATAAGTGAAATTTTTAAGAAGTTTAATTAAGCGATTTTCTTTTAATCATTATAAGAGGTATATATTATTTTTTGTTCATTGTAATTCTATTCAGTAATAAAAAATAATTATTATAAAAATAAAACACAAACACTTTGTATTTAACCCTTCGAATAATAAGAAAATAATATCTGTAACCTTTTGCCTGTCAAGGTTCGCGCGCAAAATTCCTGGTTCTTGCCATGCATCTTAAATTTTCCTATTTATGGGTTATTTTTTAACCCTTTTGCAAAAACAAAAATTGTACTAAAATCTAGATAAAATAATCTTTCCGATGTGTTTATTAGAAATCAACTTTTTTTTTCTAAATATTAAAATTTTGATATTGTAAATGTAAATTAGCTAAAAAATGCATACCTGCGAATATTGGAATTAAAGTACTTAAAATAGAATAAACTTAAAATTTTAAATACAGATTCCTTTTTTTAACAAAATTTGCAATAAAACTGTCACCTCACTTTTTATCACTTTCATACAATTTTATTTTAAAATTAAATGTTTGTTACGTCAAAAATTGGCTCGAAATAAAACCGTCACTTATGATCGGGTTTGTAAAATATCTCAACTAAAAAGCTCATATAATCCTAATACAATGAGAACCATTATTTCTTTGGCTCTCTAACATAAAAGAAATCACAAATATTCGCATGATAGGAAGAGAGATATATAACTTTTAATAATGCACCGTCGCTCTGGGACAATCTGGGTCTCTTGTTATTATAACGGCATATGATGTTTTGGGACAACTTGGGTCTCCTGTGATTAGAAGGGTTAACCACGAATTTATTATTGCATAATAATAATAAAACACAAACACTTTGTATTTAACCACGAATTTATTATTGCATATATCGACCGGTTTCACTTCGACCAAGCTTCTTCAGGATATAAATAATAACGTTATTATTTATATCCTGAAGAAGCTTGGTCGAAGTGAAACCGGTCGATATATGCAATAATAAATTCGTGGTTAAATACAAAGTGTTTGTGTTTTATTTTTATAATATAATGTCTAACCACAAAGTAATTGCTTCCTATGAAAAAAATAAAAAAAAATAAAACAAAAAACTTAAAACTGTCAGATTAAGAAAACCCCCCCACATAATTGTCAGATTATAGGTCAGCACAACAAGGACATCAAACTGAACCATCTGTATAAAAATCTGATGCGCTCGAGTATGTCAAGGTCACGATTTTTTTTTACATTTTCAAAAATCTGCCACGAGTTTAGGTTACGTCCAAATCGTCAGATTATTGAAATGTAAACTTTTCTGCATTTAATTAACTCACATTACCTTAATCTGACACGCTCGAATAAATCCTTTTTTTTTCAATTTTCTACCTCTTCATACGGCCACCCCCACCACTCAACTCATCAGATTAATATCTTTCCGTTACCAGAAACACGTAGGGCGTATACGCTATTAATATCTGACGCGCTCGAGTAAGTCATTGTGACGATTTTTTTTTACATTTTTGAAAATTTATACTCGCTCCCCCCACCACTGAAAGGGGATACATCACATAAACTTTTTTCTTTTTAGCATCTAATCTTTGCAATCCAATAGGTCCCCACAACGCTCGAGTAACTACCCATTTAGCGTTATTTCCTTCCCTACTATTAGAACATATTTCTCAATATGATAGTAAAATAGTTACAGTGTTTTATATAAGACCTATGTGCTTTGGGAAAATATGATCTCCCGTGATTAATGTAATCCAACTTACCAATGCTGGTGTTATTTTTTCAGTTTTAGTGCTTAAAATAATGTTTTGTTGATAATTTAGTTTTGTTAACGGTAGGTTTTAGGTTATTTCTGAAATGTTATTTTTTAAATGACTTTTCTGCGTGAATTTAATAAAACTTCCATAAAAGTAATATTACTTCAAAATGTAAAAGCATTATGCATATTATTTAAATAAAATGACAGCAAAGAAGTTACAGACCTTTTTGCTGATTACTTCTCAACGGTCTTTACAATTGAAATTCCAACTCATGATGCTGATTATAAGGAAGATCCTCTTAACAAAACATTAATATCCTCAATCAGAATAAACGAAGAAATCACCTTAAAATACCTATCAAACATAGACATTAATAAAGGACCCGGAATAGACAGGCTGCCTGGAATTTTTATACGTAACTGTAGTAAATATACCTGTCTTCCGGTTTGCGCTATTTATAAAAAGTCACTAACGGAAGGATCGTTTCCTGTCAAGTAGAAATCAGCTGTTATCACACCAAATTTTAAGACTGGTGATAAACATGACGTTAAAAACTACCGACCAATTTCTCAACTACCTCTTTTAAGCAAAGTTCTTGAAAAAATCGTCTTTGATGATGTAACAGACGTGACGCCTTTACAAGAACTGTAAAATAGGTCCGGGTCTAAGTGCACGCTGATGAGGATGTATGAGTAAAATAATAGAAGCTGGCCTCCTGCACCCAGTGTCTGATGAGTAAGGGACACTGGATGTGCCTATTCTTCTGCCTGAGCCTGGCGCCTTGCGGTGTCCTGGAGTAGGGCCGGCTTTGTCTGGAGGAGGTAGGCACCAGGACTGAAGACAGGCAGAAGTCGGCGGGAGGCAGCTGGTGTATAGAAGTGAGTCGTTCGCGAACGAGTCGGCTCAATGAACTGGATTTTCACACGGATCCGTAAGATCCGGATCCGAACGAACGATCTTCACGGTTCGCGGATCTTTGCGAACGAGTGATCCGGTGAGCCGTGAGCCAACTGATCCGCCAGATCCGGTGAGCCGACTGAACCGTGGGAGCCAGAGCAGTGTATCGTTCAACGGATCTCGTGGCTCGCGGGTCGCTACTGATAAGGATTTCGCTCGTTCGTTCGTTCGTTCACAGCCACTCCAGTCAGCGACGCAGAAAAGTAAAATATGTTCACTATGAGACTTTTCTACGCAGTGGTGTACCGTAGCTGCTCAGTGTGCATGTAATTGCCGAAATACAATTAATATAATAATATCGGAATTCAAGCGTGTGTGCGTGCATAATACGTCAGTCGTGACGTCAGCGCTCCCGCCACATTATTTTGTTTATTATAACAGAATGAGTGAATGTTAGAACATTACTTGTAAATAATGGAACGGGATTATTCAGAGTTTGAATTATCTCAGTTGACATTGATTCCTAGATTTGTGGCATTTTGCCTGAGGGTTTGGACGGTGGGATGCTTCGATTTCTTAATTAATTTCTTCGATTTTCTAATTAGTTGCGAACAGTACGTGCATTTGGCTTTATTATTAGTGGCAACGGAAAAATGATTCCAAATTTCACCCGTATTTCTTGATGACATCATGAAATTTTAAGTTTAAACTACAGTCACAAGACTAACAAGTCAGTAGTAATAAATAATTTTAAAAATACGTAATTATGTATCCCGGGTAAAAACCAACAAAAGCGACAAGAGACGTGCATTATGCGATTACCTTTATTATTGAGATTTCGATACTGACGTTTCATAACAAAACTCAACTAAACAAAGGATTTCCGAATAAAAAGGGAACCCCAAATATTGGGGTTCCCTTTTTAATAAAGTGAGGAGGGCCGAGGGAGGGGAGGGGGGAGATGGACTAAATTCAGTCGTTCAATCGAGCCGGTTCACTGACCCGGATCTTTTCACTGAACGAGACCTGGTGAAGCGGCTCGCTCAGCTGAGACGCTTTGCCCGCCTCTAGAAGAAAATACTTCTTAAGTAACAAGTAATAAAACAAGTTTTGAAGAGTCGAAGTGAACTGATTTATTTGATTTTTTTTTATTCTACGGATTCTTTCGTAATCCTCTAACTAGCTAGGGCTTTGCAATACCCTTCATGTTTCTAGCTACTAGTACTACGGCTCATTTGGCCTTTTTACTATTACCTTCTGAAGGTCGTATTTAATTGACTGAATTTAAGTTACAATTAGTGTCATCGTGAGGAAAAAGTCTTTACTGGATAAAAAATTGATTTATTTGGAAATTTGCATCGTATATAAGGGGTACTTGTACCCGACAGCGTTCGGACAGTGTTTTTTATGAAAAGTGGAGGGGTTTTCGTCCTCAGACCAAATGGTATAAATAGGGCGGTCAAAATTATGTGGGCACCATAGACATATGAATATTAGTAGACCTGCCCTAAGTGATAAAAGCGTATTATTTCCCCCTCCCATTGGAACCATTCCATTGGAACCGGCTGGGATCGAGTATGGGTTCGCGTTAATCTAAAAAATGTGACGTCATCATTCTTCTGCGAGCCAGCGTCGAGCACTCATCGGTACATATTACGAAATAACACGGTAAAAACAGTGCCTTGTGTTTTGAAAATGTGTAAAATAAAAGTGAAAAAGAGAATAAACCGAATTGTCGTATTACATTCCATAGGCAAGCATTATTTTAGACTATTTTTAGCTACCTAATTCAGATCACATAATATGATCGTTTTTCACTAACACTCGAGATACATGGCGTGTGCCCGTCGTTTTTTACTGGGGTAAGTAAATTATGAAACATTTGTAAAAGTGGCTTAACTGAATACCTCAGCAAAATATTGAACTCGACCTTATAGGCGACCTTTCTTTGCTTATTTGGACTTCGCAAAATTGTTCATTGCGCGGCGTGCATTTCGCGATCCCATGTAAAAAGGTCTATTCATTCAAAAGCAGAGTTTACTTTTAAGAACTAAATGGTGATATTATAGTGCGAGATGCCTGTATACTGTCAGATTGAGTTTTGACGAATCACATGTCACCAAAGCTACCTTCCCGCTGCAGTTGGTTTCTACCCCTCACCTTTCTGTTCTGGTCTATTAATATTCATATGTCTATGGTGGGCACCCTATTTTGTCGGTGTCACCGTTGAAGGCGATGGCTTAAAATGTATATTTTATAATAAATCTACAGAGTTAATTGTGTACATATGTGTTTGTTATTTTATAGCAATCATGAAATAAACCAATTGTTTATTGATAGATTTTTAGTTTGAATCGTTTAGCTCATTTTTGAGCTAAATCGTATAAATTTTATTTTTTTATTTTATTTTATTTGAAAAACCAACAGTTTATAACAATAATGTTTGATGAAATACATATGAATAAAAATTTAACCAATAACAGGTTTTCACTGATGTATATTAAATTATTAAGTGCGTAGGTATAAAGAAAATAGTTAAATTAGGTTATGTGGATGGGATGGTGGAAGGGAGGGGAAAGGGATGGATCTATTCTGTGTAAATAGTGGTATGTATGTGTAAATGTTATTTATTCATTTTAGATTTGAAAATGTTAGGTGCTGTGTTAAATAAGTCGAATTCACTGTATGTCATGTTAAAGATGAGTGAAGCGCGGTGAATGAATGTATTTTGTTTAGAGTTAGTGTTGCATTGAGGAATGTATAATGCGTGGTTTTGTCTTGTTTGTCTGATGGGCACTCTTAGTTGAATTCTTTTTAGTAATTCCGGGCAATCTATCATAGAGGTAGCTATTTTTCGTAGAAATAGTACGTCTGCCAAATTTCTTCGACTTTCCAAAGAATATATCTTGAAGAACGTGGCTGACTCTTCGTGGCTTAGATGAGGACGATAGCTCCGTAAATCAAGGTATCGTAGAAATCGGTTTTGCACTTTCTCAATCCTTTCTATGTGACATATGTACTTGGGATTCCAGATTTGAGAGGCGTACTCCAGAGAACTGCGTACGTACGCAAAGTAAAGCATTTTCATGGTTTTTACTTTTTTTAAATCTTTGCAGGTTCTAAGTACAAAGCCTAGAACCTTGGAAGCCTTTGATACCATGGATTCGATGTGGCGGTCAAAAAGTAGTTTCTGGTCTAACACTATTCCCAAGTCCTTGACCTCCGTCATTTTTGTAAGTACTGTACCGTTTAGGGCATAACTGAAAGTGATCGGGTTTTTATTGCGGGTGAAACTGATGGCGCTGCATTTTTTAACGTTTATTTGAAGGTTGTGCTGTCGTTGGTACACGTGACAGGGGAAAATATTTTCATGTCGTCTGCGTACAACAACGTCCTGGAATGGCGAAAACATTTTCCAATGTCATTAATGTATATATTGAAGAGTAATGGTCCCAATAATGAACCTTGGGGTACTCCCGACGGTACGGTTACCCAGTCTGACTTGTAGCCACCAACAACTACTGCTTGGCGGCGGTTTAAATTGATTTGCCGTTTGGCTGAATATCTGGTTATTTACAGATACAGTGTTATTTTTACGAGGTCTCCCGTAAGATGTGTTAATGAATCCTGTTTGTTTCACTATCTTACGGGGCACCTGGATTTTTAAAATAGGAAAAACGTATTTTTACCGGAATTTTTATAAGTGTTTTTGAGTGCCATTTATTGCCCTAGTTTGTGTAATTTAAGGGCTAGAGACTCAGACTCTCTTTCCCTCGATGCCTTGTAGGACTGCGGAATGAAATTTCTTAGTTTCATTATCCTACAAGGATCGTAACTAAAAATAATTAACAATATGTCAAAAAAAAGGAAACATAAAAAATACAACTGAAATCATAAGTTGAAAAATGTCCCTGGTGGCAACCTGAGCATGATAGCGTTTATTTGTTGCACCGGGGGCATTGTACATATAAAAATGAAAGTATTTTATTAATACAATATTACAATTAGAATAACTTTAAATTCCTATTGGAAAACAAACATAAAATATTTTCAACGAAAAAGATCGCTGGCGGTACGGTACTAACGAGCTCAGTGGCCAAGCGGGATTTTTGGATTTCGAGCGAAATCCCAAAAAATGACCACTGAACTGTAGAGGATACCGCCAAGGATGTCTTTCGTTGAAAGAACATACGAGGATATATAACACGTCCGTTACAGATGAATTGTACTCGTCTATTTCGACAAACATTACGCCGAATCAGCACGGATTTATGAAAGGTAGGTCTACAACATCCAACCTCGCCCTTTTCATTAACTTCTTGCATAGCAAGATGGACGATAAGGAGCAAGTTGATACTATGTATACAGACTTCTCTAAAGCCTTTGACCGCGTAATTCCTCAATTCTTTTGAAGAAACTCATCCTAATTGGTATACATGGCGACATATTTACATGGATAAAGTCCTACATTAGTAAACGCAATCAGGTAATATTAATAAACTGTGTTTACTCAAAGTCTATAGTGGTGTCAAAAGTGAATTGACAGTTTTCTTTCAAATTCGTTAAATATGAGGACTGCGTTTTCTTAAATTTTTGGACTTGTGTTTTTTTTTTTTTTTTATGTTCACGGTCAGCTATTTTTTTTCAACTTTTTTCATGTTGAAGCTTAAAATACTGCAATTTTCAAACATGATCTATATTTCAGACACGTAAAACTAAAAGGAAAATTTATCTTGTTTCTATAAAGATATATGATTCAGATAAACTACCTCCTTCTGGCTGTGTAAGCAGTGTATATATCTTCCCCCGAACAATTTTTATTACTATTTATCAATTGAATAAAATTTTCACGAGGTTTTTTAGTAAGGCTGTTAAAATATAATAAATTCAGGATTCAGATCCTTCATTATACATTTACGAATTTATTAAAATAATTATTAACATAATAATAAGCTCTCGTTGGTTGCAATAGAAGTATTTTGTTGAAAAACGAAGTAAATTCACCAATACTTGCATTTGGACAAGCAGAATAAATATAAGAGCGTTGACTCACGCCATTGCGTCTCACTCGAACTCTTTACATTATATCAGTAGTTCCTAAACTCTCTTGGACCACGGACCCCTTTCCTCAAACTGTTATGACCGACGGACCCCGGGACGGATAACACAACAGAGGGGGCGGAATGGGATAGGGTGGGATGAAAAATTTACCACAACAGAGGGGGCAAAATGGGATATGGGATGGTATGGGGTAGGATGGACCCCGTTCCACGCCATATTCTATTTTGCACCCTTCGTTATGGAAATTTGCCGTTCCACCCTATCCCATTACGCCCCTCCCCCGATGAAACTTCAATATGAATAAAAATATGTGTAAAAGGGCAAGCCTTGGGGGTCAC
Source organism: Limnephilus lunatus (assembly GCA_917563855.2). Taxonomy (NCBI): domain Eukaryota; kingdom Metazoa; phylum Arthropoda; class Insecta; order Trichoptera; family Limnephilidae; genus Limnephilus; species Limnephilus lunatus. The sequence continues at coordinate 21,300,102 of OU830595.1, read as the reverse complement.
CACTTTGGGATCTGGGCCAACACTAATAGATACAGCCAAGCCAACATTTTTTTCTTTACTATCGAAACCAGATAAATTTTCGTAGACCCCCAATTACAACTCGTGGCCAACATAGACCCCCGTCGAGCCTCGCTTGGCCCCTGGGGGTCCACCTGGACCACTTTGGGAATCACTGCGTTATTATTATAGTTATTGTAAGATTTCAGTTTGAGTTAATTATTAATTTCTAGATACACAATGTAATAGTATAATGAGGAAATCTATAATTGGTTTCTCAGTTAGGTAAATTAAACATGAATAAATTGAGTGCGCAAGATGGAAGCCTAATCGTGTTTTTTACTTCGAAGTTATTGTGTCGTCGGCAACTTGGCGTGAAGGGGTTCTCAACTGTGAGGCACGTCCCCTCAGTATCCCAGTGACATTCCTCGCAAACGCATAATATGTTCTTTTGTTCGTATTTGCGGTCTCTGATTCCGCGTGCGACCGGTTGTGTACTTGAAAAATCTTTTGAATAGTATTGAGAGCTGGGTGAGTATTTCATGATATTCGTATTGTATTATTTAGAACTTAGTTTTACGTTACGTAAATACATTATACGCAAATAAGTAGTTGTAAAATTTTATCTTGTTTTGTTATTATGTTGATATGTAGAGTTGTTTTGTGTCAGATGTCTAAAAAATTAAGATTTCACAGACTTAAGCTACTACGTACAAATTAAAAACTGATTTCCAATTAATGTTTTTTTTTTTGTTTATTGTTTATACCTATAGATAAAAAAAGCTTTTATATATGCTAAATGCAATATCAATAAATATTCAGAAGTCTTCTAAAACTAAACGCCTAAAGTTGCGGAATCACCGACCGGGCGTGACTGCTTATGTTTGGCGCAAGGGTGCGATTACTGGAAGGTTAATAAAAATGCAACATGGCAAATACTTTTGTGATGTGAAAATTTCAAATCAAAACTAGAAAATTAACAATTTGGGAGGCGGGTATGGGTACCGCCGCCCCGGGAACCATGTATTGGATTACTAACATCTCTGCCATAGGTTACATCAATTGGTTCGCTACGTTTGGTAACTTACCAGGGGTGCCCGGATTCTTGAGGTTTGTCAAGGTGTTGGTGGCCGATGTGCCTACCCGCCTGCTGCGTGGCGGTCCGAATCAAGAGAGGCTGGTTGAGGAGGTCTTTTGACCTCTCCAGACAAAATCTCTCAACCCATCGCCTTGCATCGCAATGAATTCATACGACCGTCACTCCTGGACACACTGACCCCCAGGATTCATACGACCGTCACTCTTGGACACACTGACCCCCAGATTCCTATTCACCCTTTGTATTTATTTTCTTCCCAGAACTTCTTCTTCCTTTCCTTAAAAGAATCCTCCACACAGCATTCCATAAGATGACATAGGCCCTGAGGGAATTATTTTCCTCGGGCCTCCTGTATGGACCTAATGTAAAAAAAGGAAACATTCATTTATGGTTTTTAGTATATGAGCATTATCGCAATAAGTTTTTTTTTGTTAAGGAACCCGTTTGGCAAACTACAGTCAAACAAGACTTATTGTTTTTAATTATTTTTATTGCGATTTGAAATGTAGATATGTATTATTAAAACTGCAAAAAACTCATGTAGGTGTAATGCCACAATACCAATTCTAGCTGTTATCCTTGTTGCAGAATCAGTCTCCAGAATTTCTGTCCCTCCAACATGCAGGCCGACAATAGTTTATTGTACAGTTCACCCAACTGGTCAGAAAACCTACCAAATATCCATCGCATTGATGACAACCGAACAAGAATGAAAATAGAACCATTTCCTGATGTTAGAGTGTTAGCAGCCTTGGCAGGATTGGCGTACTTTGATCATCCGGAGAATGAAGACCTGCCCGAAGGGTGGTGTCTACTCACCACTGTACGGAGCAACTCCTGGCGTAATGGATACTTTGGCTGCGTCTTCTGCTGTCCTTCACAGCAGCAGGTAGTAATAGCCCACCGGGGAACGGCATGCTGGGGATCATGGGGAATTAACATCAAAAGTATTTATTTTAACCAATACACCAAACACATGGAATCTGCAGTCACTTTGGCAGACGACGTAAAGGAAGCTATTTTAAAAATAAATGAACAACCCGGCATTTGTTTGACTCTATCTATTGTTGGTCATTCCAAGGCGGGGTGGCTGGCCGGAGTCACCACCATGACAGTGAAACACCTGAAGAGAGAAGGCAATAGCTTCATTGCCCGCCCTGATGAAGGTATACATGCCCATACTATTGCCTTGGACAACCCGGGGGTTGAAGACATGCTGGTAAAAATTTCCAGAGATTACAGTGTTCGATACGACCATTCTATGCCTACAACTTATTTAGATATCACAACCTTCTTTGCCAAACCAAATATTGTGAACTGTGTCGGTTATCATTTGGGGAATCTACATAAGATAATTACTGAACCTGTCACTCTCCGCAGTGACTCACGGGAGCCCTGGTACAATATCAACTCGCACAAAATACAAAATTTTCACCCAGATAATATTATGAAGGAAACAGATAAGGTACAGAACTGGCCTCATGGATTGAGAGAACTCAAAAATTTCCGCAAGCAAGACATGTCTACCATCTTGAATCTGAGTGCTGAAAACATTCCTTCTGGGATTTTCAGCAGCCACCAAAACAATCAGTCATGTGAAGGAAATACTGGCATCACAACTCCAAATGTGGGGAACTTCCGAGACATTCAACGTGTGATTAACATTAAACTTATCGATGTCCCCAGTAACTTGGGAGAGCACAAGTACAAAATGAGCAAACACGATGCGAACAATCTTTGCAAAAAATTGGATGATGTGAAGAAATCATATAAAGTACAGAACGGGCCCCATGGATTGGGAGAGCTTGAAAATGATCCAAAGCAAGACATGTCCAACAATCGTAACATATTGAATCCAAACGCTGAAAACCTTCATTCGGGGAGTTCTGGTGGCAGCCATCGAAAGACACAGTCAGTTAAAAAAAATACTGGCACAACCTTCTACGCCACTCCAAATGTAGTGAACTTCCGTGGCCTTCAAGTGGGGCATCTGCAAATCATTAATACTGATCCTGTCACTCTCTCCAGTGACTCGGGGGAGCACAGGTCCAAAATTAGCGCACACGATATTCGCAAACTTCACAAATATTTGGAAGTATTAATCAATAAAGTACTACAGAATGTGCACACAAAGGAGAACTTACATTACAGCACTAGTCCGTGGTCGGGAGAATCTTCCAAACTGGGGGTGTTTTCCACAGATGAATTCAAATTTATTCAAAATTGGAAAACTTTTCAAAGCATTCCACTAATAAAACGGACCAAAATTAATGATTTCACAAATAATCAAAATTTGGAAAAGTTGGAGCTCCCAAAATTTAAGATAGAAATTATAAAAAACACCATCACCTGTAATTCAAAGGAAGATTTGACGAAGCTTATTAGGGTAACTAAACAATTGGTGCGCTGGTGGAAACCAGAAATCATGAAAGCTCTAGATGAACAGAATACCAGTATAATGGCAGCCCCCTTGTACGATGCTAGCCGGGCTTATGTCCGCACCTTGCCCAAAATTCTCGACTGCGAAGACACCTTGGGATTGAAGTCATTCCTGAAATCCACTAATCATGTTTTACAAATTATCACGACTAGTGATTTTGAATTTGAAGCCGCCAGATTGTACAATATCTTAACATCTTTGGATATAAAAGACTACACGCAACCAAACTGTCATACAATATTAAATTGGAATGATTTGGATAATACAGCTATAGATTTCAAAGGTTTGAACGACGTTACCAATAAAAACGTGTGCAACGTTACCAATAATAACCTGTGCATTCTTAATTTTCCACCTTTAACTGATACCAACCAACCACAGATATCTCCAAACTGCGAACTAATGAGAAACATATTGCAGAATTTAACATTATTTAACCACAAGAAGCTTTTGATCATTCGATCTGAGTCAATTGGTGAACAATTATATGACGAATTTAAATTAACTGTTGAAACAAAGACTTTAAAAACATTTGATTTAGAAGACATAACTCCTTCATCTAGAGAAAAAATATTCCGCAGAGATGCAATTACAATCGGTGAAGAAACCCTTAGCCTCGAAGTTATACTGGGAAATGACTGTAAAACTCCCAATGAAGAAATAAATCAATTGATATCACCCTTTTTGAAGGACCTCGCGATGGACAACCTGTGTATAGAAAAAATCCCCAACACCCTCCCCCGACTTTGTGAACAAAGTGCTCTCTATTCCAAAGGGAATAAGCTAGTAGACAGAGAGAGGCTTATTGCATTACTGGAGAGGAGTGGGGCCGATGGACCGCTGCTGGTGATCAGCGATCCAGAGGGGCTCAGCCAGGACTACTGGGGGGAGTTGGGGGAGGGTTTGAGGGGGAGAATCTACACCACTGAAGAAGATGAGCAAGACATGTTTGTGGAAAAATGTCGGGAGGGGTCAGCTCGACTCATCTACTGGTTCCACTTATCCACCGAAGGCTTCATCCTGAAAGAAGTTTTCAATACAAGTGTGTACCTGCCCAGGAAGTTCCATAGTCGACTAACTATTAAATCCATAAATGAATTCGTTCAGTACAAGGGAGATAAGAATTTATTTATAATCAACAACGTGGAAGATAAAAAATCATTAATACAAACGTTTGGTTTATCTGGGGAAGCTGAGGACGCATTTACAAAAAACAGTCACTTTAAAACGAGATCTCCCTCTCAAGAATTGAGTGTCGAAAACAACAAAAAGGAGGAATCATTTAGTAAACATTATTTTGAAATGTTGGAGATTCGAGGCAACCCGTGTCTGGTGTGGAAATACTCCAAGGGCTCGTTGGATGGCCTGCGCCCCTTCATCACCAGGGACTTCAGCGACACCATTAAGGAAAGAGAGTTCTGCGTAAAGAAGAAGAAGCATACCATCATTGCGGATGATCCAGGTATGGGGAAGACCACCATCCTAACGCGTATGTCGGAGCTTATCTCAGACTCCTGGATGTTGAGAATTGACCACAAGCTTTTGGCTGACAGTTTTAAAAAATTACCTCAGAGACTTAATATAAAATCTGTCATAAAATTTTTGATTCACGCATCGAGTTTACCTATCGATAAAAAAATAGTGAGCGATCTATTAGAGCACTGTCTAAAATCAAATAATTCGAGACAGGTTTGTGTTTTGGTGGATGCGTTTGACGAAATTTTCAATCAGGATAAAATGGCAGAGCTCCTGAAATATTTAAAAACTGCTACAACGTGTCAAACAGTAGTCACCACTCGGGTATACCAACAAAAAAGGCTAGAAAAGGATTTGGAAGAATTTGCGGTAGAACTGAAAAAAATTACAGAAAAAGAGCAGGAGGATTATTTAGTGAACTTCTGGCTTCCCCACCTGGCGTTGGAACTTCCAGCGCATGGAGAGTCAGAGAAGGCAAAGCTGCTCCAGTTTGCTAGAGAGCTGCGGAAGGAGATGGAGGAAGTGCTGGGGGAAGACGTGGCCAGCTTCATGGGCATCCCGCTGCAGATCCGTATGCTGGCAGAAGTGTTCCTCCAGCAGGCCTTACTGAATGTGATATCTCCTAAACAAGTTAATAACCTAAGCAAAATTACCAATCTGTTTGACTTGTATAAACGGTTCATTGAAGTCAAGAAAAATATATATTGTGAGCAGAAGACTAACTTGAACCAGATACCTATAGATTTACTTGATTCTATGGTTAAGGGTACGATGGAAAAGCATTGTGTCTTGGCTTTTCAGACCATTGACCCAACATTCGCCACGGAATATTTCACAACATTTCGTAAACTCTCTGACCTGACGACTAAACAAGTGAATGACATAAGTAGTCTCGGAATAATAAAATTTAAAGCTGATGGAACTTTTCATTTCATTCACCGGACGTTCCCAGAATATTTTTGCGCTGATTTCTCTGGTCAATGGCTCCGACAGGAAAGAAACAGCAAAGAAGAAAACATACTGATTAAATGCGAATTTTGTAATTTTTTGCTCAAACCAGACTATAAAATAATCAGAATGTTCATCGAGACTCAGCTTGAAACAACGCCAATTTCTGACAAAGAACTGGAAAATCACCCGAAAATTTACCAATATTGGTCTGAACATCGTCAGCTATTCTTCAATGATTTAAAAGAAACTCCATTGCATATAGCAGCCTTAGAACAGAATACACGCATTGTTGGAGTCCTTCTTAGTGGCCCGCCCAGCAGGACATCTGATGAAGGCTACATCTCCTTAATTACATCCAGAGACAAGGAGGGAAGGACCGTGCTTAAAATAGCATTGGAGGAGGAAAATACCGATATTGTAAACAAAATAACTGAAAATGTAAGGAGTTGCTTGTACGAGTCAATAGTAGGAGTAATGCTTGCTACTTTCTTAGACAAGGAAGAGAACAAGTTCGACGACAAAGACGACTACGATGACTACGTCGACTTCTACGACGACGACAACGACGACGACAACGGAAGATCTAATTTTGAAAAATATTTTTTAAATACACAGCATTTAGATAGCATAAACCAGGCCTTGGAAAGAACACGTCATATAAGAGATAATATATTTGACCCATTTATTACGGCAGTGAGAGGTGATGACTATGAGACTGTGCTGAAGATCTTCAGTGACCTGGAAAGTGACACAGAGCGAGCTAACATATTGATTGCCACTGATGGTCAGGGAGATAATGCCATCAATATCGCAACGAGTAAACAAAATCATAAATTATTTAAATTATTTGCAAAACAAGGAGTTGGTGTATCGTATGATAAATATAAGAACACCCCCTTGTTTCATGCAGCAGCCAAGGGGGATATGAAAATTATTAAATTTTTATTCAATCAGTCTGAAGAAACTTACGAACTCATTGACAATGGATTCTTTGGAGAAGAAAAAATATCCAGTAACAGTAATGATGTCACATTAAAGTACGAAAATAATTCTTCTATAAATTCTCAAGAAATGTCGGCTCATATTAACTCTGAAAATAATTATAGTGATACTGCCCTGATGACAGCTGCAAAAAATGGACACCACGAGGTGACACGCATACTGCTAGAGTCCGGGGCAGATACTAACTCTGCAAATATTTATGGTAATACTGCCTCGATGTTTGCTGCTGAGAATGGACACCACGAGGTGACACACATACTGCTAGGGTCAGGGGCAGCAACTAATTCTACAAATAGTAATGGTGAAACTGCCTTGATATTAGCTGCACAGAATGGACACCATGAGGTGACACGCATGCTGCTAAAATCGGGGGCAGATACTAACTCTGCAAATATTTATGGTAATACTGCCTTGATGTTTGCTGCTGAGAATGGACACCACGAGGTGACACACATACTGCTAGGGTCAGGGGCAGCAACTAATTCTACAAATAGTAATGGTGAAACTGCCTTGATATTAGCTGCACAGAATGGACACCATGAGGTGACACGCATGCTGCTAAAATCGGGGGCAGATACTAACTCTGCAAGTAGTTATGGTACGACTGCCTTGATGCAAGCTGCACGGAATGAACACCACGTGGTGACACGCATACTGCTAGATTCTGGGGCAGATACTAACTCTGCAAATAGTGATGGCAATACTGCCTTGATGAAGGCTGCATGGAATGGACACCACGTGGTGACACGCATGCTGCTAGAGTCTGGGGCAGATACTAACTCTGCAAGTAGTTATGGTACGACTGCCTTGATGTTTGTTGCTGAGAATGGACACCACGTGGTGACACGCATGCTGCTAGAGTCTGGGGCAGATACTAACTCTGCAAATAGTGATGGCAATACTGCCTTGATATTAGCTGCACAGAATGGACACCAAGAGGTGACACGCATACTGCTAGAGTTTGGGGCAGATACTAACTCTGTAAGTAGTTATGGCGAGACTGCCTTGATGAAGGCTGCATGGAATGGACACCACGAGGTGACACGCTCACTGCTAGAGTCAGGGGCAGATATTAATACTGCAAATAGTTATGGTGTTACTGCCTTGATGAACGCTGCACGGTATGGACACCATGAGGTGACACGCATGCTGCTAGAGCCTGGGGCAGATACTAACTCTGCAAATAGTGATGGCAATACTGCCTTGATATTAGCTGCACAGAATAAACACCAAGAGGTGACACGCATACTGCTAGAATCCGGGGCAGAAATAAACCCCCAGAACAGAAGCGGAAAAACAGCGATATCTGTGGCAGCAATACGTGGACATGTTAATATTGTGGAGTTACTTCTGCAGTTCCATGCCAATGTATCATTGAACGACCAGAATGGTCTAACTGCTCTCTACTGGGCCGAAGAAATGGGGCACCAAGAGATTGTTGATCTTCTCCGTGGTCACCAGGAAGCCAGACCCGCTGAGCACCTATAAGACTACTCCACTATCAACTGAACTTCAATTACGACAATTACGATTATATTACTACTTCATTTAGCAACCTATCAAACAAGTGTTAACTAAATCCCTTTCTAAACAGTGAATAAACAATATTTTAAAAACAAACAAACAAAATTAAAACATAAAAATGGCCTGTTTACAAATCAATAATATTAAAAGTGTCTCTTAGTAATAGTTGTGTAAATTCAACAGCAAAAGTGCACCTTACTGATTCCGAAATGCAAAAGTTGAGATTGTGATAAGAAAATCAATAAAAAATATGTGATTAACAGTTTAAACAAGTACAACTAAATAATAAAAAAATTCAAGAGAATTACTTAAAGCCTTCAATATAAATATAATAAAACAGTAAAAATAAAAATAAGGTTTTTTAAAGCTTCAATTGCAATTATAAAATAAAATAAAAACATAATTTATTCTATAAGAATGTTCTTATATCGTTTTATCAAACCTACGTGATTTATCTCTACATCTGTAATAATGTTTTATAGAAACAAAACTTTTAAAATAAATACACACATGTAATAAAAAACGTTAGAACAAAAGTTAAACCACTTCATTCATAACAAATGTGTCACAACACTTTGAATTTAGCCACAATTTACCTCTGTCCCTGGACATCTCTAGAGGAAAACACTCTGAATGCAATCACAAGCTACGTCTGCCCCTGAACATCTTTTGAGAAAAACACTCTGAATGCAACCACAATCTACGTCTGCCCCTGGACACCTCTTGAGAAAAACACTCTGAATGCAACCACAATCTACGTCTGCCCCTGAACATCTATTGAGAAAAACACTCTGAATGCAACCACAATCTACGTCTGCCCCTGGACACCTCTTGAGAAAAACACTCTGAATGCAACCACAATCTATGTCTGCCTTTGAACATCTCTTGGGAGAATTATCACTCTGAAAGCAACCACAATCCAATCTGACTCTTGAGATAAGGTTTAACAGGTACATAACATTTATTTTATTATTTCTGCAATAATATTGAATGTATTCAAATTCAGGATATGACGTGTTGCTCACACATGATAATGTTTTAATTACAGCCACACTGTCACTGGACATCACTAAAGGGGAGCAACACCCTTGAGGCAGCCACATTCTACCTTTCTTTAACTATCAGACTATTATTTGTAGGTAATAAAGCGAGTAGAATGTAAACCCTTTGGAAAACCTTAAATGTTGCTAAGCTTTCAGCTCAAGCTGTTTCTTAAATTTATTGAGGATTTTCAACATTTTGTTGTGAGAATATCGCAAACGTTTTAAAATATTTTTCTATTGTTCAATATCCAAGACGTTAACCGAAATTATAAACCACCGTGTTTTGATCTGCTACAACCTGGACTATATACAAACATATTTTTTACATTTTAAGATCCACATAGTATAATACATGACACAACCCTTTGACGTACTTGTCCACCTATAGGAAAGAAGTCCAGTCTGCCGGTGCCCTGCTGTCTCCCTCCAGTTCCTGATGGCTAGGACTGCGGTGTCCTGCTGTCTCCCTCCAGTTCCTGATGGCCAGGACTGCGGTGTTTGTCCCACACATCCAGCCACCAAGTGTAGGTCTTCAAACACTCCATAGTCCTGCAGGTTTGTTAAAGAGGAACGTTTTTCGCTTTACATCATATTTCTAACTTAGAAATATGATGTAAAGCAAAATCTAAATCGGGGTTAGAAAATCTAACCCCGATAGTTAGGGAGAAACAATGATTTCTATGAGACCAAATTAGCCCGATAGGTTAAAATCGCTTTTTTTAAATTTATTTATTACAATCATAAAGGATGATAATATATTTCAAATTATAAACTAGACATGTTTACCTTTACGAGAGTAAAAAACTCGTGTGTAAAGGGGAAAAAATAAGAATTAACAAATAACTAAAAATTATAACTTAACATTCAGTGTGAAAAAAACAAAAGAATTATGTATTGTACATACAAAAGTGAAAAGAACTTTTTGTGTACTTATAAAAATAAAAAGTTAAATATTCAAAACAAATTAGTTAAAATAAATAAATAATAAAATTAGTTAATAATAAAAAAATGTACTAGATACATTAAAAGTAATAGAATAAGAAATATATTGTATTTTGATCGTCAATTGATTCTAATTAGCTAAATTATTTAAGATAGAATTGTTTTTTTAAATTTTTAAATTTATTATGATCAAGTTCTAACCTCAGCTCTGTCACTAGTTGATTGAACCACATCACTCCAGTGTAAGTGTAGTAATGTTGTGTAAAACTGATATACATTAATGGAGTGCATAAGCGACCCATTAAGTTTTGTCTACTGCTTTCAACACGTAAAATAGCATGGTGCGATTTCTTTGTAATATCTTTGTGTATCTGAAGGAAGTATAAAGCGGTGGAACTTGAAAATTTTGTAAAAGTTATGAGGTTGAATAATCTGGTGGTTTTTTTTTTTTAAATAATAATCACTTTTTTATTATTATTTTAACCCTTAGCTACCTGAAATCGGTCCTGGAGACCACTTGCGTATTATCCATGTTTGATAATCATACATTAAATTTTTGTAATAAATAAAAGTCATGTCTGTATTTTCATTACATCTTTATTCATAAAAAGTTATAAAAGTAACCAAAAGTATATATTAACTTATAAAAACTCAACACTTATCTATGAATATACTAAATTTAGGAAAAAATCTAGGTACTTTGAAAATCTGAGATCAGAGTGAGAATAATCACCATAACTTTATACTTTTACTTATCTACGATAAGTTTGTTATATAATCTAAAACCGAAAATAATTTTTGGCACAAATAAGACACGATTAATAGAAAAACACAACCGACAAACTTTTACAAGTTGCGGTGACAATCAAAGCACACTTTTTAACTGCATTCAACGTAAATCGCATTTTTACATGCGAAACATATATGCGCTGTTTTACGTTTATTTTTAGGATCGCAAGTGGAACATATCTTACGCATTTTTTAATTTTTCAGAATTTTTTTTTCATTACCTACAAAAATCTATTAACAAAAGTAACTTAACTACCTGATGTCGGTGACATAGACCTCACGCAAAATATCCTTATCTATAATTTATAAACGCGCGCACATCTGGAGCTGCCGACTTCAGAGCGAGTATTGGGGTGGGCGTGGGAAAAGTACATCGACTCACAGTTTCGTCGCGTACCTAGTAACGGACTAATTTGAAAAACAAAATCGTCGGAATCTCTGAGACCGACGTCAGGTGGTTAAGGGTTAACAATTGGCATAGGCAGTGCAAAATAAACGCTGAAATATAAAATACCAAATAAATATATAAAGGATGACCAAAGGATTTAAATGTAATTAAGAAGCCATCTAGAACCACCAAATCTAGAAGCCATTGTCGCTTGGATGGCGACGAAAATTTGTCCATATTCTTCATGATTGAATTGAATTGTTGAAACTTTTGTCCGTCTCTCCACCACGCATCACGGACCACGCACCACTCAGCACAATCCCACAAGTAAATAAATCATTTTTAATTATCTACTTATTTTTATATTAACTGCACAAGAGTGCCAACTGCACCGAGCCAGTGGGACTATGGCATCCCCACTTTAGGCTGAAGGAAGTAAACAGGAGAAAGAGGTGGGGGAAGTGAAATCTGGCTATTCAGGTCCGATCACTTATCACGGATAGAGCCATTTCAAGAATTTTTCTATTCTCACAAAGGCGACACTGAGATCATTTGTACCTCTGGAGTGTTGCAAATGTACTATTTATACAATAATTATATATATATATTTTATTTATTTATTAATTTTTATTTTTATTAGATACAAAGTTACAAATGCAGATATAGTAAAATTACTATCCTATTTATATGTATACACAGGGTGTAACAGAATATACCCGCGGGATTTTAACCAGCGATCCTCAGCAAATTTGGAGTAAAAAATTGTACCTACTTGTCATTTTTTGGAGGAGAATATATATTTTTTTTCAATAAAAAAAAATATATATTTTTCAAATACACCGCGCTACTGTTCCCATCGCTATGCGATATATCCCGTCGAGTCGTATTTAAGCGATACGCGTTGTTTCGTGTGGTAATATGCTGTTAGAACGAGACGCAACGTTTATCAAGGTGTCCTCTAGGCCATGGGTGGCCAACCTTTTCAGCCGGAGAGCCAAATAAATTTCACAAATGAGATTTCCTCACGGGCCGCACACCAAATTTCTTTTATTATTCAAAGCAAACAAGACATATATTGTTTTTAAGAAAATATAAAAAAAATGAGAATCAAAGATATTTATTAGATTAAAGTTAGGTAATACAAAAAATAATAATAAAAATAAACAAAATATAATAAATTTTAGTGAGATGTCTGATTTTGTTTGTCAGAACTAAGTGCATCAATGTTGATAACGATTGATGTTGTTGCTACGCACAAATATTTTTCCAAATGCTCATCAGTGATTCGTGTTCTCTTTTGAGATTTAATATGCTTCATTCGACTAAAAAGCTGTTCACACGTTTAGCAAATAGCTAAATAATCGATAGAGCCTGTTTGTAAAATGCAGGATATTTCTCCTTGTCCAAATGTGTTTTGTAAAACTCTTTCAAACCAATCCTATTGAAGTGTTGTGATGTGCATCACAACACTTTTCACAATGTTCCATTTGTAAAATTCCTGGCAATAAATTCATGTCTACGCAGAATGGCGTTGCAAATGCAGAAAAAAGCACACAATGCTTTTTAAAATCTTGAAATCGGTTTTCAAATTATAGGTTTAAGTCGGATATCGAAGAAGTGTATTTATCCGCCACCATTTCTGTGACGTCTGGCTGAAATAACAATGTAGGAAAGTGAGAAAAGATTTTTGTCCTTAACTGTTGTTCTCAAAACCCAAGTTTCATTTGGAATGCGGAAATAAGATCATACATGTTATTAATTGGTTGATCTTTCCCTTGTAGATGAGTATAAACAACGGGGCTTACTACGAGTAAATCGACCAGAAATGCAAAGTCGCCAACCCACTTCTTGTCTTCAAATTCTGGGATACTTTTTGACTCGCTCGCGAAGAATGATTGTATTTCTTGCATCAAATCAACACTCTTTTCAACATTTTGGCGTGGATCAGCCATCTTACTTCTGCATAAAATGTAACTTCATTATACCGTGAATCTGATGGTAATTCAACCCCTTCGACTTAATAAAATTCACTGTTTTGATGACCACCTTCATGACGTGATCCATTTTAAGGGACTTGGAACATAAATTCTTCTGATGACCTTTGCAGGCCTCATTTTCAATCAGTTTTACTAAACCTTCGTGTTTCCCAACTATTGCTGGAGCACCTGATGTCAAGCCCGATAGATTGTTGAGTTGTAACAAAAAGCAATTCAATGTCTATGTAAAAGCTCATAACAAATCTCGTGAGTAAGTCGTGTCCTTAAATGGATACATTCTGCTAATTCTTTGTGATTCTTATAGCGATTGTTTGTTAACACGAATATACCTACTATAGAAGAAATTGTCACGATAGTTTAATCAATGTGCTGAGATATTTCCATATATGAGATATGATACGAACTTAGCACGTTGGAATGTTATTTGATGGTTTTATGTACACTAAAAAAAAGGTGTATAAATATATAAAAAATATGCTCCGCGGGCCACAAGTAGACACCCAGCAGGTTGGCTACCCTTGCTCTAGGCTATAAACGCGCTACTCTTTTAACTAGTCAGTTGTGGCGTGTGATGGAAAAAAGTTTTTAATGAAGAAAAATGTCATCGGACAGCAAAATGACATCTACATTTTTTTACTCCAAATATACTCCGAAATCGTTGGTTATAATTCCTCGGGTACGTCCTGTCAGATCCAGTATATATAAGGTGTTCAGAAATTACTTACCTACTTATATATCGGCCCCTTAGAGTCAAAGAAACGTATCTCAATTTTTATCGATTTTGAGTTACGGATGGTACTAGTCACAAAATAACACATTACGTTATGTGACAAAGACACGTATCTGTAGGTTCAACGGATAAAAATATACATCGATACGTATCTGCAGAAAATCATTTGTCGTTAATGTCAGTAGAGTGTATCTTTACTTGCGTTTTTTAAACTTGAATAAAAAGATATTTGCTTGCGAGTCAAAGAAGCGCATCTTTAGTTACGTTCGATTCACCTGCATAGATTATGCAACTGCTTTACTGACATGTCACTTACGCGTCATTCATTTACTATTTGGCAGTTGTGTTTGCGGCCGTTTTTATTTAAACGAGTGGTTAAAATATTAGTTTGGTTATTTTACCTGTTGTTTGACTCGATATAAATCGAATATGGAAAGGAAAACACACAAAACACGGATTCAACGAATAATGGAAACGGCAATGTTGAATAATAAGGAAGATTCTTCAAGTGTCACAAATATCTTATTTGGGAGGCGGGTATGGGTACCACCGCCCCGGGAACCATTTATTGGATAACCGACACCTCTACCATAGATCACCCCAAGTGGTTTGCTACGTTTGGTAACTTAGCAGAAGTGCCTGAGTTTATGGGGTCAGGTTTGTCCGGATCTCGGCGGCGGATGTGTCTGCCATCAACAGCGTGGCAGGCCGGGTCAGAAGAGACGGAGGGAGATCTTTCGACCTCTCTCGGAACATTCCTTTGCATCGCAGTGGAAATGATGGATTCATTCGTCCGTCACTCCTGGACACACTGGCCCCCAATCTCCAACCCACCCCTCATACCTTTTTCTTTCTCAGAATTTCTTCTCCTTCCTTCTTCTAAAAAGACTCACCACACAGCATCCCCAAAAATGAAATTGATGTTTCTACAACTGCTACGTCAAGAATTACAATGCCAAATATCAAAACAGTTATTCTTCTATAAGGGTGATTCGAGAATCCAAGTATGCCAAGGATTTTTCTTGGCTACATTGGATATTACTGAAACCTTTGTTAGAAATATAATTAGTAATATTTTTGAAAATTGAATAGTTCTCCAAAGCAAAATGGTAAAACATTCACCTGGAGTTAAAAGACGAGAAGAGTCTAAAAAAACATTAAGGATCACATTATGTCTTTTCCCTCCGTACCGTCACATTACTGTAGGGTAAACACTGCATTTAAATATTTAGCAGCCGATTTTACATTACACATACGTAATGTGCACATGTATGTTGGCTTGTGTAAGGATAAAATGTATGTAATTACCTGAAATAATGTGGTTGTACCTACCGGTACACATTTAATGCCTGTAACCTATAGTTCCATTAACCACGCTAAGATATCTATAACTCGTTTGTTACAGATATCTTACTTAATACGAAAATGCTAATACGGAAGAAAAAAATATCTCTTTCGGAAGAGTATGACCGCCATATACTTGTTTCAGAATACACTGTTAATTTCATCGAGTTTTTATTTTATTTAGAACACGTTTTTTATAAACCACGCCTGGCAGTTTATAATTTAACTATTTTTAATGTTCGCAGCAATGAAGCTGGAAATTAAATATGGCATAAAGGATTAGCTGGTCGTAGCTCAGGTGAAATCGCTTCATGTATGTATAAGTATTTGGTAGCTAACGCTAATGGAAAGAAGTTCATTCTGATGAGTGATACCTGTGGATATATTGAAACTTCTACAAAGAAAATAAATATATCTGACCCTTTATCGTGGTACACAGATATTAGATTATCAGGTCAAAAATGTTTATTTTAAGTATAATAAGGTTATACCATAGGTCGTTGGCAGATTTGTTATATTTTCAAAAAAGTACATGGTTCCCGGGGCGGCGGAACCCATACCCGCCTTCCAAATTACTGATACTACCTATTAACGGCCGGCGTTGTCAAGGGGTAAGGCTCTTGACTCGCAATCCGAAGGTCGTGGGATCAAATCCCGGCGTGGGCAAATAAATTTTATTTGAATAATTTGGGTTATTTCACAATTATTTAAATTAAAAATAATATATTTCCGTCACGTTCCAGAGTGGAAGAAACTTTCAGTATCACCCTGGGTGGTGTAAGACCACCATTCAGAATTGAAACTTGCTAGAAATGGCTATGGCCGTGTTTAGTGACCAGATCTGAATAGCCAGGTAATTCCTCGCCTTCCTCTTCCCCATCTCCTTCCCCTCCCCACCACCTTCAGCCTCATAATATACCCCATAGTCACGTCATAGTCTCACCGGCTCCAGACGGGAGCATTTGGGTCTCTTCTGCGGTATTCACATAAATATAAAATAAAAAATTATGCACACCAATAAATATTTCAAAATGAGACATTTTTTACAATCCAACTGAATATTACTCTTTTTTTTTCATTAATACCGCACAAGAGTCCCAACTGCTCCCGTCTGGAGCCAGTGGGACTATGGCATCCCTAATTGGGGTATGTTGTAAGACTGAAGGTAGTGGGGAGGGGAAAGATATAGGGAAGAGAAAGGCGGGGAAGTACCTGGCTATTCAGATCTGGTCACTAAACACGGCTAAAGCCATTTCAAGCAACGTTTCAATTCTTAATGGTGGTCTTACATCAGGGCGATACTGAGATATCTTCCACTCTAATGGCCGTAAAATACAATTAAAAATAAAATATTAAAAAGAATATAACAAATTGTTTATTCATGTAGGTATCTACTTAATACCTACTGGGTTTACGCATTTTACTTGTATCTATTTGTGTTTATGCACTTCGGTATACAAATTTCAAATAACTTTTTTTTTTTTTTTTTTTACAGTGAATACCGCACAAGAATCTCAACTGCTCCCGTCTGGAGCCAGTGAGACTATGGCATACCCAATTGGGGTATGTTGTGAGGCTGAAGGTAGTGGGGAGGGAAAGGAGGTGGGGAAGAGGAAGGTTGGGAAGTACCTGGCTATTCAGATCTGGTCACCAAACACGGCTAAAGCCATTTTCAAGCAACGTTTCAATTCTGAATGGTGGTCTTACACCAGGGCGATACGGATAGTATCTTCCACTCTGAAACGTGCCGCAAATATACTATATATTATTTTTTAATTAATTAATTGTGAAATAACACAAATTAATCAAATAAAATTTATTTGCGCACGCCGGGTTCGAACCCGCGACCTCCAGATTGTGAGTCAAGAGTCTTAGCCACTACACTACGGAGGTCGTCAAACTACTACTAATTAAAATTCTGGAAGCGAGAATTTAACATCTTCATCTGACCCATACTGTAGCGTCTATAGTCGTGAGCTAGTAGATACTCGAAACCATGCTTGGAGCGGAACGAACTCTAGTTCTAAAAACGCCCGCTAGCGAGTTCTGATGTGTGGAGCGCTGACGTCGGAATCTGAATTTAAATTTGCCGGTTATGCGCTCTTAATTTATACCTCCATCCAAAAATGATGAAAGGCGTGTTGATAAAACTTTTAAAATTATGTACTTTTTGCAATTATTTTTTGATCATAAGTACTTATCATTTTTCAATAATGTCTGAGCAAAATAAGAATGTAAAAAAATCTGAAATATTTGTCTGTAATATATATCCGTCTCTAAATGCGTAAATAAATACACAAACGGACCAATTTTCGTCAAGAAACACATGTAAATGAATATTTTTTAATGATTTTTATTTAAACTAAAATAAAAATTCTGTAACATGTACGTTTACCAGATAATGTATTGATTTTTTTTACTGCTATGGTATAACCTCATTATACTAAAAATAAGCATTTTTTTCTCAAAATTTAAAACATAAGTTTACTAGATAAAAGAACAGTCTTTCGAAATCAATCCATATTTTTTGTGGAAAAGAGTCAATACGTCTAAACACTGATTTAAAAATGACATATTTCTGGTTTTCTCTGGTTATACGCTCATAATGTCAAATGCCTATATCTACATCTCATTATGTCAGATTTTTTCAAACAAAAATCCATTGATCGTTAATTACAACATTGAAAACAATGCTCTGAGAAATTAACAAATTCAAAGACTTAGGCATCACTTTTCAATCAAATATTTTATTTGACCACATACCTATGTAGATTTTCTCGAACAAAAACAAAAAATACAATGATGTTTAATTACCACATTGAAAATAATGCTCTGAGAAATTAACAAATTAAAGACTTAGGCATCACTTTTTAATCAATTATTTTATTTGACCAAATAGATATTCTTGAACAAAAAATCCAGTGATCCTTAATTACCACATTGAAAATAATGCTCTGAGAAATTAACAAATTAAAAACTTAGGCATCACCTTTCAATCAAATCTTTTATTTGATCGTAACAGAAATCTATGTACATACAAGCTATTGAAATAAACTTTTTTTTAAATTCTTCTTTATTAATATTCTAGACTTACAATTTGTTTGTTCTAAGCCTGTCTCACTATGAGAACCTCTGTTGAGAGCAAGCGCTTAACATGAGCAGTTTATAATATTGACACAATATTACTTTTAAAGTACCTAACAGATAATCATCTACATACCGTCGAAAAAATAAATACTTATAAGTTAGTTTTGATAAAATCTTTGATGTTGGATCTGTTTTGGCTGGTAATCCAGGATATGGTGTCAGATTTTTACTTAAGATACATCGTGTTTTTTCTAATGGTCAGTGGAAGTGCATTATATAGTTTTGTTGCAAAGTACCTATCTAAAATTTGGCCAAAGGTTGTTTTAGCAAATGGGATAGTAAGAGATTATGCCCTTTGGTTCTAGTATCTCGAGCAGTTTGGACATTTTCAAATGTAGTTCTGTGTCTGAAAATGTAGTTCTGTGTATGCTATATAGTATGTTGTTGGCACAATGTTGCCTGATGTCTGAGATACAGATTCTCCTGAAGATTTCATCCGAACTGCTTGTGAGTGTAGTTTTAATATAATCTTAATAATTAGTTTCGGAGCTTTTAAAATTGGATCAATGGCGACAGCGGTAACTCCTCCCCTGGCTATAATACCGTACTCGATTAAAGATCAACATAGTGAATAGCAGATGGTTTTAAGTTGATTCAAGTTTAGAAAGTTTTCTGCCGCAGTGATAAAATGAATGTAGGGCGCGCGTGTTTGACGTGTTGACTATGCACCGGTGCCGAGGGGATCAATGACGCTAGTTTTTTGACATGGTTATATATATATATATATACATATACATTATAAAGTTTTTATTTCAAGAATACATTATTTATTACGTTTACAATTTTTTTAAGAGCAAAGCTCGTGACAATAAAGGCGGAGAAAACGAATGTAACGAAATTAGTGATGGTATAATAACACATGTTTTTATATATATAAAACTAAGAATAGATAATTAACAGTAAACCAAAAAAATCGTATATATCATATAATATGTATATATATTTTTATATATATGTATAAAACATATAATAGAAGGAATGTAACAGAATGAAGAGGAGGAGATAAAAAAAGGAAGGATAAAGATGAGTAATGAAAAAGGATATCTGATATTACAAGTTGAGTTGAGAATTATAGTATTTATAAAGATGAAGAGATTGTAATAAGTTATATATAAAGATATTTTATAGATTTTTTTGAATTTTTCATAATTTTTTTTTAATCTTAAGTTAGCTGGTAATTGGTTAAACCATTTAACTCCGATATAATTATAGTATTGTTGAGCTGTGGTGGTATTACAGCGCGGGACAGTCATAGTGCCGAGAATATGTGTTCTAATGCTGTTAGAAAAAGGAGTAAAGCTCTCATTATTGAAGTAATTCAGTTCCTCGGAGCATCTTCCATTGTAATACCGGTAGAACAAGGACAGCATTCCCACCTGACGCCTGTGCTCTAAAGATTGCATCCAGTCTGTTAAGATGGGAGAATCTATCAAACGGACCGCCCGTTTCTGCACAGAGTCAAGGGTTTTTTAGGCATTTTGGAGCTCCAGACCAGAGGTGGCTGCCAAAATCAACCGTGGGGTGCACTTGCGATTTGTACAGGGTTGGCAGTTGTGTACTATTAAAGAATCTGCGACCCCTGTACAGTACGCCCAGTTTCTGAGAGACTTACTTAACTATGGTTTCGATGAAGCCCCCGTACCTGAGCTTAGAGTTACACCAAGCATATCGATGGAGGTTCTGTTCGGAAGATTGCTTCCGTTGAAGGAGACTAGATTATCATTTCGATCCCTTTTAGACGTTATCAGACATGATTGTGTCTTTGAAACATAATAATAGATAATAATACTAAGTATTTGATTTTAGTCACCCGTTAAAAGTTAGGGCAATCATATATATTAGCATTGGTCAGGGGGCAAGCACATATTTTAAATTGATTTATTGAGAAAGATTAAGGAAGGATTTATGCTAAACTCGAAGTATTTTGTTTTTGTCACATTTGTGTTATTGTCTTACCATCTTTTAACAAAAGTTATGCCCCTGCTTGCTTTTAAATAGACGTCATTCCAATTTCTTGATTTGAAGAAGAGAATTGTATCATCAGCAAAACTTATAAATTAAGAATAAAGTGGGTCCCGAAACGCTTTGTCAATTGATTGCTGAGATAATCATCGATTTTTACACCTTGTTTACGGTACAGGTAATTTCGAAAAATACTAAGGACGGGTTGTTTTAAAAAATTTGATGGATTCATCAAAAATTTGAATTTAATTTTTACGTTCTGAGTAAGTTTTTTTCAAAATTATTTATTTAAAATAGCTTAGTTGTTATTTTTTTCATCTACAGATCTCTCTTCCTGGGCATCAACAAACACATACATGCTCTCAAACCAGCCACTTTCCATCGATGTCCCTGGACACCACACGAGAGAACCAGCACTCTCAACCAAGCCACATTCTAGCCATGTCCCTGGTCACCACTTGAGACGATCAGCACTCTCAAGCCAGCCACTTTCTCTCCCTGGCCAATGACGTCAGTTGACGGAAGCAACTTTTTAAAGGCAGGTTTACTAAAGTTTATGTTCATGTGTATTAATTACGGCTTTGACACCTCAGGTCTCAGGCACATTTTGTCAAAAGATCAAAATATTTCCGCTTTGCAATAAAATCCAAATAAATGGAATATTTCTGAATGTATCCGGAAACTATTTTTTTTTTAAAGATTGTGAAATATATTTTCAAATTAAATAACTAGAAATTGACAAGTTTTTTTAAAATATAATTTTTGTTATTGCAAACGTAAAAAGTTATAAAACTTCGGCCCACTTAACATTTTTTCGAAAAATAATTACTGACAATAAAAAAATTTAAAAAATTGGTGTCATTAGAATTTCATATTTTAAATATTACCTACCATCCGCGCACTTTCTTGTCGATTGTGTAAAAATAATTTTATTAAAATACACAAATAATAACAATAAATTGTCAATTTTGTTTCAGTGAAAATAGACTTTTAATGTATCTCATTATTCCAGAAGGTTTATTATTAATAAATATTCATTTATATCAATGAAATTTTAACTGTGGCAGTTCATTAATAGTATTGAATATTTTTTACTAATCGTTAAAAAAAACCACAATTACATAAACAAAACGTATAATCTTTTAAAATATCATAATCTCGTCTACAACTAGCTTAAGATATAGGTTTTCATTGATTTATTTGGTTATTAGCCGTGTTTACCCTTTGCCTTTTGCAGCGGTATTTTGGTGAACGTTTTTAACTAATTGCATTTTATCATAACTGCGGAGTTATTCATTTCGAAAAGAATTTTTTTACTGTTATCTTATAATTATTTTCTTCTCCTACAGATACCTGTCACCGATTGTTACATCACTTGAGGGGACCAACACCAAAAAAACCACCTTAGGCTATTTTGCCAGAGCTCTTCAGGCAGCCACATTTTATCTCTGGACCCTGTCATTTCTTGACAGATGCATCTTTTCCAAGGCAGGTTTACTGTTGTTTTTCATTCTTCGCTCTTTAATACTTTATCATCATTTTAATGCTTTATAAACGGGTCAAATGAAGATAATGTCACATGCAGCGATACAAAATTCTTTAGGCTGTTAGAATATTTGATAATATTGAATTTATTTTTATTAAATTACTTTTTTTCAATCACAGACACACTAAACAAGGACGTCATTTGCGGATACCGGCACTCTCAAGGCAGCTACTTTATATCTACGTCACTGAACATCACTTTAGGGAACTAGCATTCTGTCTTATGACTCCGCTTGAGGGGACAATACTCCCAAGGCAGGTTCATTACATTTTATCAGTATCTTTCTTTTAACGGACCTCCCAGTTAAATTTAATAAATGTTTTGTGTGAAGATGAAAACACATATCTTACCTAAAAATATTGTATCTTCATGCGATAGGTGCTCTGTCACACTCTCAACACTTTACACTCTCGACACGTTCCATGACGTGTTTAAAGTTTCACAAAGTATTGTTTAAATAATATAACATTTATTTTATAAATAAATAAAACATTTGTTTTCTAAATCCTGCTGATTATCAGAAGTGAAATTATTTCTTTTAAACACCTGTAATTTATATATTAGTTTCATCTATCACAGTAATTTGTTTCATCTGCAGATCTCTGTTCCTGGGCACCACTAGGAGAGATCTACGCTCATTAAACACATTCATTTCCTTTATTCCTGGAAATTACTAGATGAGACAGGCGCTCTCAAACCAGCCACATTCCATCGATATCCCTGGACACCACACGATAGAACCAGCACTCTCAACCAACCCACATTCTAGCCATGTCCCTGGTCACTATTTTAGAAGATCAGCACTCTCAAGACAGCCACTTTCTCTCCCTGGCCAATGACCTCAGTTGATGGAAGCAACTTTTTGAAGGCAGGTTTACTAAATTTTATGTTTATATTGTGTATTAATTACGGCTTCGACCCCTCAGGTCTCGGGCACATTTTGTCAGAAGGTCAAAATATTACTGCTTTGTAATAAAATTCAAATAAATGGAATATTTCTGAATGTATCCGGAAACTAAAATTTAAAAACAAAAAAATGTGATTAAATATATTATCAAATTAAATTACTAGAAATAAACAAGTTTTTTTTAAATATAATTCTTTTATTGCAAACGTAAAAAGTTATAAAACTTCGGCCCATTTAACATTTTTTTCGAAAAATAATTACTGACAATAAAAAAATTTAAAAAATTGGTGTAATTAGAATTATATATTTTAAATATTACCTACCATCCCTGCACTTTCTTGTCGATTGTGTAAAAATAATTTTATTAAAATACACAAATAATAACAATAAATTGTCAATTTGGTTTCTGTGAAAATAGACTTTTAATGTATCTCATTATTCCAGAAGGTTTATTATTAATAAATATTCATTTATATCAATGAAATTTTAACTGTGGCAGTTCATTAATAGTATTGAATATTTTTTACTAATCGTTAAAAAAAAACAAAATGTATAATCTTTTAAAATATCATAATCTCGTCTACGACTAGCTTAAAATATAGGTTTTCATTGATTTATTTGGTTATTAGCCGTGTTTGCCCTTTGCCTTTTGCAGCGGTGTTTTGGTGAACGTTTTTAACTAATTGCATTTTATCATAACTGCGGAGTTATTCATTTCGAAAACAATTTTTTTACTGTTATCTTATTTGCTTCTCCTACAGATACCTGTCACCGATTATTTCAGTCCTTGACATCACTTGAGGGGACCAACACCAAAACCACCTTAGGCTGTTTTGCCAGCGCTCTTCAAGCAGCCACATTTTATCTCTGGACCCTGTCATTTCTTGACAGATGCATCTTTTCCAAGGCAGGTTTACTGTTGTTTTTCATACTTCGCTCTTTAATACTTTATCAACATTTTAATGCTTTATCTCGTTATTTATTTCAAATTCAATTTTTTTACTGCTATGTTATAATAATTTGCTTCTCCTATAGATACCTGTCACCAATTGTCTCTGTCCTCACACCAGCACCAAAACTACCTTGGGCTGTTTTCTCCAGCTCTCTCAAGGCTAGCACATTTTATCTCTGGCGCCTGTCATCACTTGACCAACATGCAGCATAATGCAACATTTCCGAGGCAGGTTTACCATTGTTTTTCATACTTCGCAACAAAGCGATTGACAAGCTTAAAATACTGGTTTTCATTGTGTTCATTGATTTATTTTGTTATTAGCCGCGATTGCCCTCTGCCTTTTGCAGCGGTGTTTTGGTGAATGTTTCTAACTAAATACATTTTATCATTACTGAGGAGTTATTCATTTCGCAAATCATTTTTTTTACTGTTATGTTATGTTATAATTATTTGCTTCACCTACAGATACTGATTGTCTCTGTCCTCGACAACACTTGAGGGGACCAGCACCAAAACCACCTTAGGCTGATTTGCCAACGCTCTAAAGGCAGCCACATTTTATCTCTGGCCCTTGTCATTTCTTGACAGAAGCAACTTTTACAAGGCATGTTTACTATTGTTTTTCAAACCTTGCTATGCTTTAAAAATAGGTTCTCTTTTCCCCATTGTTTTTTTAATGTGAGAAGACATGTTAGCGCTTCCTCCTATTGAGCCAACGCTTCAGACTGGCGAGCAATGTCCATCATCAGGTCTGATAGAGAATAATTTCTCAAACACAGAAACTTTTTACAATAATGTTACCAAATGAGGGTACCAGCGCCCTTAATGCAGCATCTAGTGACATTGAGGAGAGCAACACTCCCAAGCCAGGTTTATTTTATTTATCACTCGGAACTTTTGAGTTTTTGTGCACTTCACATAGTTGAATAAGGCATTAAAATAAACCTGCGTGCTTAATATTGTTTGGATTATACAATAATGGCAAAACATCATTATAAAACCTGCATAACCAAGTAATTAAATCACAAGTAAAATTATTTATTTAAAATAGCTTAGTTGTTATTTGTTTCATCTACAGATCTCTGTTCCTGCGCATCACTGAGTAGAAACCTAAACTCAGCAAACACACATACCCGCTTTGTTCCTGGCAATTACTTGAGAGGACCTGCACTCTCAACCAAGCCAAGTTCTATCTCTGAACCCAGTCTTTAAGTGACGGAACTTTTTCAATGTAAGTTTACTGTGATTTTTTAAACCCGGCTATGTTCACTACAGGTTTTACGCTTTAAAAACGGCATTTTGTCAACTCAATATGGTTTTGGATGAAAAGCCGCATTGACGATTGTCATCGATGACCATCGGATGACGTTTATGTCATCTGCAAGGGAATATAATAGTTTTCGCTGTTAGAATCTTAAATAAAACACCACTGAAAATATTTTTAATTTACACTTTTTTTTCAATAATAGACAATTTTACAGAAATTTGCGAACAATTGAGACTTATTATATTAAAGAGATTTTTAATCAGGCAGTTCAGATATATATAATACTAGCGAGTTCCCGGAATGGGTTGCAACGCCACTTAAATAAAGAAATGGTTCTCCCTATGTGGCCTTTCCCAATTATTCCCGTTCCCATTCCGCCTAGCCTTGCCCCCCCCTCCCTCCTTTCCTCCTTTCTGCTAAGCTTTATCAAATACGCTCATTTTTCATTTCGCGCGCCACCTTTTGCTTTTTTTTTATAGAAATTTCAGAACTTACTATTAAATAAAGAAACCTTCGCGGGCATGCGCATAACAACTCATCCAAAGTTTCATCACAAACGAATGAATAGTATTAAAAATCATTCCATAACGCCAGAGCTCTCTATTGAAACCATCCCGGGAATTTACACATCAAACCCCAAAGTTTCATCGCAATCGGATGAAAGATTTAGAAATGCAAGGGACAAAGAAACAAACAAGAAAGCAAACATACTTTAATTTTTTTATAGATCGCATAATTTTGACTATTTGTATGTAAAAGCCGCCAAAAAATGAGTTAAGAATAAAATAATAAAAAAAATCGTATTATATAATCATGAATCGTGTATCATGAACTCTTGTGTGACTGGATTAAAACACAGGTTTTCATTGTAGTCATCGATTTATTTTGTTATTAGCCATGTTTGCACTCAGCCTTTTGCAGCGGTGTTTCGGTGAATGTAATTATTAATGTACTAATTTCATTTTATCATATCTGCGGAGTTATTTATTTCAAACACGGGTAAAATTTTTGTTACTATTATGTAATAATTATTTGCTTCTCCTATAGATTCCTGTCTCCGATTATCTCAGTCCTCAACATCACTTGAGGGAACCAGAACCAAAACCACCTAAGGCTGTTTTGCCAGCTCTCTCAAGGCAGCCACATTTTATCTCTGGCCCCTGTCATTACTTGACAGATGCAACTTTTACAAGGCAGGTTGACCATTGTTTTGTTATACTTCGCTTCTTTAATACTTTGTCAACATTTTAATGCTTTATAAAAGGGTCAGATGAAGATTATGTCACCTCCAGTAAAACAAAATACCTACTTTAGGTTGTTCGAATCTTTAATACCTAATACTGAACAAATTTTTATTATTTGTTCATATGAAGCAGATACTTTGTGATTTGTCATTTTTTATACATTTTTGTTTTAGCTGTACTTGGTAATAATATTTCTTCATATAAAACAGATACTTTGCGATGTGAAATCAAACCAGCATTTTACACGAATAATACTATAGAAAAATATTTATTGAACGGTAAGGACAAAGAGAATAGTTAAGGCCACTCGAGTATTTATTCACTTCAATGCAGTGATTGTCCTACGATCTATATAGGTGTAACGGCACGTAATATTAACACCCGTGTCAAAGAACATTTAAGACGTTTACATAGTGAAGGTTTCTCCTAATTTGCGAATTACCCCTTTGAAACAGACCATAAATTAAATAAAAACACAGGCGTCTCCTTAATGCATAAAAACGAAATAGGTATCAGATTGGAAAACTTAGATGCACTTGAACTAAGGAAAGCTTTAAATATTAATAGTGTAGTGGCTACGTCACAGGCAACCCCACCTCAACATTGTCGCAATACATTTTACCGCTGGGACTAACCAGCCAGTCATTAAACGCACTAGCTCTGAAGTAGACGTGTTATTCTTTTAACTCCCAATGTGTTTCCTCCCACGCACACAACCAACATAGAGGTACCTACTGTACACCTCCAAAGTGGTGACCCCGACGTGATCTACAAGTGTGTGTGTGGGAACAATAGAGTGATAAGAAAGTGCAATATTATCTCGTGAACATTAAACAACAGTGCGTCAGAGACATCTAAAACAATGGCTTTCAGCCCAAGTAGTGTGTCCAGGGCTGCCCCCGAACCCGAGTTGAGTGTGGTTTCTATAAATACCAAAATTCCGGAGTTTTGGAATGAACAGCCCCGACTGTGGTTTCATCAGCTAGAGGCAATTTTGACTCCACAAAAAATTAGTGAGGTTAATCGTTATCTAATTTTCGTCGCGAAATTAGGAAAAAACGAACTGCGACAAATCAGTGACATATTAAACAATCCCCCGGCAGAAAACAAATACCTGGCGGTGAAGACCAGACTCCTTCAGGTCTATGAAGAGTCAGAGGCCCAGCAACTCCAACAACTCCTTGGAGAGCTGGAACTAGGCGACCAGAAGCCTTCGCAACTCCTGCGAAGAATGAAAGAGTTGGCGATAAATAAACTTTCGGACGAGACGCTCAGGATTCTTTGGCTGGGACGCCTTCCGCAAACGGTTCGTGCCGTTCTGACGGTCAGCGAGGTGAAAGACATGGAAAAGCTATCGCAATTAGCTGACAAAATACTGGACACTACGAGAACTTTTGAGGTAGCTGAGGTTAGAGAGCAAACATCTTCAGCCATCGAGACGTTGACTCGGACCGTTGAAAAGTTACAATTGGAAATAGCGAGCTTACGCAGAGAACCACGAGGCCGCGAGCGACAACGTTCGACTTCCAGGGGCCGCCGGACAACTTCTCTAAATCGTTTCCGTGCACCACAGCCTGGGGATTCCAACTACCTGTGCTGGTACCATTATAAATTTGGCGCTAAGGCTCAGAAGTGTCAAGATCAATGTACTTACAAGGCAAAAAACGAACATTGACGCCCGCGATCGAGATAGTTGGCGTTGATAATACATCTCGATTATGTGTTACCGACCGCAAAAGTGGTATCAGATACTTAATTGATACAGGCGCCGATATTTCCGTCCTTTCTTCTCGAAAATTTCACTCATCAATACCTACCGATTACAAACTATATGCAGCAAATGGAACCCAAATAAATACGTATGGTGAAAAATCTCTCGTTCTCGATCTAGGACTACGCAGACCTTTCCGGTGGACGTTCATCGTTGCTGATGTCAAACAATCTATCATCGGAGCAGATTTTCTACGGGCGAAGCAGCTACTCGTAGATCTTCATGGAAGGAAAGTGGTAGACAAGGTGACAACCCTAACCACCAATACATCCATTACAAAGGATTCAAATGAAAATATTTACGCAGTAGACATAACAAACCCATATCACAAGTTATTATTGAAGTATCCCGAGTTAACAAGACCGGAATCTTTGAAAAATGCACCGAAACATGATATTTGTCATCATATTGTGACTACAGGCCCACCCATTCACGTTAAGGTACGTCCACTAAATCCTATCAAGTACAAAGCAGCCAAACAAGAATTCGAACACATGCTCGAGCTTGGAATCTGTCAACAATCCAACAGTCCGTGGGCGAATCCCTTACACATTGTAGATAAGGCAGACGGCGCAATTCGACCGTGTGGTGATTATCGCTTATTGAATGCCAAGACAGTCCCGGACCGATACCCGATTCCTCGCATATTAGATTTCACTTACGCATTGCACAAGCGACAAATATTTACAAAATTGGACCTATGCAGGGCATATCATCAAATTCCAATTGCAACCGAAGACATTCCTAAAACAGCAATTTTAACTCCTTTCGGTTTATACGAGTTCACTAAAATGAATTTTGGTCTCCGCAATGCGGGTCAGACTTTTCAAAGGTTCATAGACATGATATTTCGTGAACTGGACTTCGTTTTTGCTTATTTGGATGACATACTAATAGCGTCAGAAAACGAAGAACAACATTTACAACACCTTCAACAGGTATTATCCCGTTTGGACGAATTTGGTTTAACAATTAACGCAAGCAAATGTGAATTCGGAAAAAAGGAGATTAATTTCCTTGGTTACTGCGTGACAAGTGATGGAGTTACCCCTAATGAAGAAAAAGTTAAGGCTATTGTCAATTTCCCTCAACCCAGCACTATCGAAGAACTACGTCGATTCCTGGGAATGGTGAACTTCTACCGTAGTTCTATCCCTAAAGCTGCACAAATGCAAGGCCCGCTCAACGCATTCTTGCACAACTCCAAAAAGAAAGACAAAACACGAATTGAATGGACAGCATCTGCAAAGGAGGCATTCCAACAGTGCAAAGATAGTCTAAAAAGCACTGCTACACTGTTTCACCCTGCTCTCGACGCAGGTTTAGCCCTAATGACGGACGCTTCTGAGACATGTGTCGGAGCTGTATTACAACAACTAGTCAAAAACAGATGGCAACCACTGGGTTTTTTCTCGAAGAAGTTGAGTGAAACCCAACAGAAATACAGCACCTATGATCGTGAGCTGTTGGCCATTTACATGGCAATCAAACACTTTCGCAGCATGACGGAAGGAAGAGAGTTGACGATATATACAGATCATAAACCTCTTACTTTTGCTCTTACAAAGAAAATTTCAACATCCGACACACCTCGAAGAATCAGGCAACTAGATTTCATTTCACAGTTTTGTTCTCAAATTAAATATGTTCCAGGTGGTGACAACCCTGTCGCAGATGCCCTTTCACGAATTCAAGAAATCACCTTACCTAGCTTGTTTAACAGCAAAGAACTCGCAGATGAGCAAAGTAAAGACAAAGAATTACAACAGCTAAAAAAGCAGAGTAATGTTCAATTTAAACTGATTACTTTGCCAAATTCAAATTGTCCAATAACTTGTGAAGTTTCAACGGCACGTGTAAGGCCATATCTACCAATGAAATTCCGCGAAAAAGCAATGGCCTCCGTTCATAACTTGAGTCATGCGGGCATCAAAGCAACTCGACGTTTGATTACGCAGCGTTATTTCTGGACTTTAATGAACAAAGATATAGCAGTGTGGGTAAAAAAATGCTTACTTTGTCAAAAAGCAAAAGTCAGTAGGCATACCATATCACCACTGGGGGAATTCCATGATGTATCTCGATTCGAACATTTGCATATCGACATCATCGGACCGCTTCCAATTTCACAAGAAAACCGATATTGTGTAACGATGGTAGACAGAGAAACATCATGGCCAGAAACGATTCCAGTTAAAAATATTTACGCCGAAACGATAGCTGACGTTCTGATTGTTCATTGGATTTCAAGATTTGGTTGTCCGACCTTTATCACGACTGATCAGGGCCGGCAGTTTGAGTCTGACTTATTTAATCAACTGGTGAAGAGACTCGGCATCGAAAAGATTCATACTACCGCTTATAACCCAAAAGCCAACGGTAAGGTAGAACGATATCATCGTACTCTCAAAGCTGCTATCATGGCAAAATGCGAAGGTAACGCACATTGGGTACATGAATTACCAATCATACTATTGGGCCTCCGATCAGCCGTCAAGGATGATAAAGGCTACAGCCCAGCGCAAATGGTGTATGGTACATCTTTAGCGATTCCTGGAGATATTTTCGTGCCTTCTAGGCCGAAAATAAATGACACAGAATTCAACAAAAGACTGATGGACCATTTCCGAAACGTATCATGGCCAGAGGGAAGACTCGCTACAGACCAAAGACACATTTTTATTCACCCTGATTTAACAACTTGCTCCCATGTTTTCCTCAGAAACGAAGTAAAGAAAGCTCTCACTCCACCGTACAAGGGTCCGTATGAGGTTTTCGAAAGAAAGGAAAAGTATTTTAGCTTAATAATAAATTCAAAAAAGGTAAATGTGTCTATCGATAGACTTAAACCGGCAATATATCAACCTATTAATGTTTCCGAAAAAAATAAACCAGCTGACCAAACATTATTCAGGGCAACTACTGAGTCAGCTGTAGACAGGGCAGGACGATCAACCGAAGTGGAAAGTGAACCGGTACTCTTAACCCCGTCAGCAAAATACGCTACACGTGCCGGACGAACCATCAAAAAACCAGTACGCTTCTCCTGAAAATGTTCATTTCTAATTTCGAACAGCATCATGGACAGGATCACAGGCCGAGTTGGAGCAGGGGACAATCCTGCTAACTTTCCCCGTCAATATCCCGTACATTTATAGTTTAAAAGGCGAATGCGCTCAGTGTAAAAAAGTGTACAATTAAAATTTTTCGTGCTATTTTGTGATAAATATTTTGAATTATTTTTTCTTTTTTGTGTGTGTAATCATTCTTATGTTTTATAATGACACTTTATTTATTGCTTGTGGTTTTATGGCATATGATTTATCTTCGACAATTTTAATGCACCATTACAAATATTTTGTACAATGTATCCTTTACGATATTTAAATGTATTATGTATTTTTCGCAAATTTTGAATACTTTTTGTGTTTGTTTTACAATCCTTGACAATGTTGTTTTAATTCTATTTTGTTCGTGTAATATGTGACCATCTCACTTGGAGGGGAGGCATGTAGTGGCTACGTCACAGGCAACCCCACCTCAACATTGTCGCAATACATTTTACCGCTGGGACTAACCAGCCAGTCATTAAACGCACTAGCTCTGAAGTAGACGTGTTATTCTTTTAACTCCCAATGTGTTTCCTCCCACGCACAAAAACCAACATAGAGGTACCTACTGTACACCTCCAAAATAGTAAAGTAATTAAAAATCAAATTGATTTAAATAAAACTCCAATACTTAGTTTGTTCCCATTGACAAAGAACGTTCCCTTTTTCTTCCCAATTCCCAATCTAACCTTATGCCTACTTCTTCCTTCACTGAAGGAGTCCCGCCCATTTTGTTTTAACCACTGTGAAAACACGTGGAAACAACATTAGGTTTTTTAATCCTGCTGATTATCAAAAGAGAAATTATTTATTTTAAACAGCTGTAATGTATCTATTAGTTTCATCCATCACAGTAACTTATTTCATCTGCAGATCTCTGTTCCTGTGCATCACTGAGGACAGATCTACACTACGTAAAATACGTTCACTTCCTTTGTTCCTGGAAATTACTTGAGGGAACCAGCACCCTCAAACCAGCCACATTCCATCAATGTCAATGGACACCACACGAGAGAACCAGCACTCTCAACAAAGCCAAATTCTATCCTTGTCCCTGGTCACCACTTGAGAAGATCAGCACTCTCAAGCCAGCCATTTTCTCTCCCTGGCCAATGACGTCAGTTGATGGAAGCAACTTTTAAGGCAGGTTTACTAAACTTAATGTTATTGTTTATTGTCTTTGACCCCTCAGGTCTTAGGCACATGTTTTCAGAAGGTCAAAATAATTCCGCTTTGCCATGAAATCAAAATAAATGGAATATTTCAGAATGTATCCGAAAACTAAAACTGTTTTTAAAAGGCGATGAAATACATTTTCAATTTTAATTACTAGAAATAAACAAGTCTTTTTTTAGTCAGATTTGCCGGATCTGCCCTGATGGTGGACACTGCAACGCTGTCATAACACTCCAAAAACAAACAATGAAAATGCTTTTCGTCGTGAAAATCTAAAAACGTACAAGTCTTTTTTTAAACATAAATTTTTTAATGCAATCGTTAATAGGTATAAAAATGGCTCCGAACAATAATTACTGACAATGAAAAAAAAAACAAAAACTTGTGTTATTAGAATATCATAATTTAAATGTTACCATCCCCGCACTTTCTTGTCTTTGAGTGTAAAAATAATTTTATAAAAATTCGCAATACTAAATATTTATTTCAAATGCGGTCGGAATGTTTGGTTTCATAAAATTGTATACGTTAATTATTTTGTGGTTAACTTTTAGTTTTGAATATAAAGCGAGTTGTTTTTTCTTTCTAACATCAATCAGATCACATTTTTCACGATAATGCCTTTAGGGAGATAAAACAATTTTGACAAGACCTGTATGAGTTGTTCCCAAAGATGGACAAATTAGCCTGAGGAGTTAAGAGGAACAGCTGCGTTGCCCATTTCATACAAATTTTTTTTTTTTGTATTTGAGGCCAACATACCCAACCAAGAGAAAAAATATTTTTAATGTATGCATGCTATTTTATTTGTCTTTTAAATTATGAAATATAGGGCATTATAGATTTCAAAATTTCATGATTATAGAGGCAACTTCGGCAATTATTTGCGGGTAAAAGATTAATACCTATATAAAAAATTATCCTAACTTTTACAAAAATATGATGATTAATAATTTAGAAAATAAAACTTTTAAGAAAAACCATTTTGACCGCGTAAATTTAATCTTTAAAATACCCTTTTATATCGGAATACAAATATATTATTGTTTTATTTTTTATTATAATAACGAAGTAAATAAGGAAAAGGATTATTAATAATTAAAATGAACGAACACAAAAATTCCAATGTCGGCTTCATTATTAAGCTAAATTGAATTCTTTAAAGGCCCATATTTTATAATTTAAAACACAAATAAGTTAAGTAGCACAAATTCCAACGAAGAATTTGCTATGACTTTTGATTAAAAAAATATTATTCAATTTGGTTGGGTATTTTGGCCTCAAATCCAAATTTATGTTTTGTTTGATGCTTAATGCTTTAAGCTAGTGACCGAGAGATATCCTCAGAAAATTTTTTCAAAATAGTAATTGTTGTTTTAGATAATATCAATAAATTGTCAAATTTGGTGCAATGAAAGTAGCCATTTAATGTATCTTATAACTTCAAATAAGTATTCAGATTTTCTCGAATAAAAAATCCAGTGGTCTTTAATTAAAATATTGATAACAATGCACTTGAGAAATTCAAAAATTAAAGACCTAGGACAGGTTGTTTTAAAAAAAATTGACAATTCATCAAAAATATTAAGTTAATTTTAACGTTTTGTGAAGGTTCTATTCAAGTTCTGTAATTATTTAACTTCTACTAAATTTCTGTCCTGTAATGATATAACTACAGAACTTGATTAGAACACATGCAGAACGTGTAAATTTACTTAAAATATTTGCTGACTTGTTAAAATTTTTTAAATAACCCGTCCTTAGTCATAACTTTTCAATCAAATCTTTCATTTGACCCAGTGGCGTACCGTGGGAGGGGCGGGGGGGGCGGCCCGCCCCAGGCGGCACTTTTGGGGGGGCGGCAAAATTTCACAATCAATAATCATCCTGTAAAAATTTGGATTGGGGAAGTCGCGGGTTCTATTCTCGCGTCAGGACTTAAAAGTTTTTTCTAGTTTATAGTTTCTTAAGGTTAAACGTCACGTACGTTATAATCTATGCATTCACAGATGGCGCCAATCAAATTATTTTAGGTTTTAAATGCTTTTTGCACGTTACGCTTTAAAATATGAAGGTAAATTAAGAGTGTCTTACCAGCTAATCATTATTCTGATTCCTGCGCCAGCGCTCTCATATCAGAGCTTGTTAGCGGAAGTTTTTGGAATTAGATAACGTTCCGCTGTAAACTGGCTTTTGTGTATCGCGCGGAGCTAGGGCGGCTACATTGCTACGGTATGCTTATATTCTAGCGTCCAGAATTTTAATTAGTAGTAGTTATTTGTAATTTGTATATCGAAGTGCATAAACATAAATAGATACAAGTAAAATGCGTAAACACAGTAGGTATTAAATAGATACCTACATGAATAAACAATGTGTTAAATTCTTTTTAATATTTTGGTTTTTTGTTTTTTAATTTTATTTTACGGCCATTAGAGCGAAAGATATCTCAGTATCGCCCTGGTGTAAGACCACCATTAAGATTTGAAACGTTGCTTGAAATGTCTTTAGCCGTGTTTGGTGACCAGATCTGAATAGCCAGGTACTTCCCCACCTTCCTCTTCCCTATATTTTTACCCTCCCCACTACCTTCAGTCTTACAACATACCCCAATTGGGGATGCCATAGTCCCACTGGCTCCAGACAGAAGCAGTTGGGACTCTTGTGCGGTATATTTATGAAAAAAGTGTAATATTCAGTTGGATTGTAAAAAATGTCTCATTTTGAAATATTTATTCGTATGCACAATTTTTTATTTTATATTTATCTGAATACCGCACAAGAGACTTAAATGCTCCTACTGGAGCCAGTGAGACTATAACGTGACTATGGGGTATATTGCGAGGCTGAAGGTGGTGGGGGAAGAGGAAGGCGAGGAATTACCTGGCTATTCAGATCTGGTCACTAAACAACATTTCAATTCTGAATGGTGGTCTTACACCAGGGCGATACTGAAAGTATCTTTTACTCTAAAACGTGACGCAAATATATTATTTTTGAATTAAATAATTGTGAAATAACCCAAATTAGTCAAATAAAATTTATTTGCCTATGCCGGGATTCGATCCCACTACCTTCAGATTGCTAGTCAAGAGCCTTACCCCTTGACCACGCCGGCCGTCAATAGGTAGTATCAGTAATTTGGAAGGTACATCCACCAACTACATGGAAGGCCGGATCGGGAGAGACCGTTTTTTTTACACTCGCTCGACACACTGCTTATCTCTTCTTTGGGAATGCTGTGTGGAGGGTCGTTTTAGGGAAAGGAAGAAGAGGAAATTCGGAGAAGGAAAGGGATATTAGGGGTGAGTAGAAATCTGGGGGTCAGCGTGTCCAGGAGTGCGGATGTATGAATCCATCCCTCCCACTGCGGTGCAAGGCGATGTTCCGAGAGAGTAAGGCTGGAGAAGTCAAAGGGACTCCCTTAACTTTTCCAGATCCGACCTGCCATGCAGCTGGTGGGCAGACGCATCCGCCGCCAAGACCTAAACAAACCTCACCCCCTTGAACCTAGGCACCCCTGCTAGTCACCAAATGTTATGAACCACTTGGGATGACCTATGGCAGACGTGTTGGTTATCTAATAATTGGTTCCCGGGGCGGTGGTACCCATACCCGATTCTCGTGTTTATTATTTTTCCATCAAAATTATTTATGATTTGTCAATAATGTCTTAGTAAAATAAGTATGTAATAAAATCTGAAATATATTAGTTTGTAAGTGTGCAAATAAATAAACAAACGGACCAATTTTCGTCAAGAAACACATGTACGTATATATTTTTAAATAATTTAATTTATCTATTTATTTACGCAAAAATAGTCTATTAACAATAAAACAATAACACGAATAACAAGCGTGCATAAAGGCACGACCCACCTAGCAATCGATCACCGTTCGCATCGATTACCGTTCGAAGGAAATTTTTCGTAACAATCACCAGTTTTCGTAACACATTTACCAGCTTACCCCCCAAGTGTCGAGCGTGCGTAAAGAAGTTTTACTTGAAAATAAATATTTTGGAGCAGTTGGGACTCTTGTGCGGTATTCACATAAAAATAATTTACAATAAAAAAAATTTCAAAATTATAAAAATTTTATCATAAAAATATTCAATGAACATGAAATTTTGCGTTGGGGCAACCCTATAAATTTTACAAACATGAAATCCTATTTATTTTGCTTCGTTATTCGTTTGAAAATGTTGCGATGTAGAGCGCCGCGAAGACAACCGCCAGTGGCCGCAGTTGCGGTCTGAATGAGCGCTCTCGATTCGTGTTTTCGTTGATAAGAAAAATTGTGAAACGCGAAGCTGTAAATTAATTAATATTAAATACACCCTAAAATTATTTTTCCATTAAAATTATTTATGATTTGTCAATAATGTCTTAGCAAAATAAGTATGTAAAAAAATCTGAAATATATTAGTTAGTAAGTGCGCAAATAAATAAACAAACGGACCAATTTTCGTCAAGAAACACATGTACGTATATTTTTTTTAATAATTTTATTTAAACTTAAATTAAAATTCTGACAAATAATTTTACCAGATAATGTATTGATTTATTTTACTGCATGATTATATGATTTGAAATTGGTGTTGTATAATACATGTACTTTTTTGAAAATATAACAAATCTGCCAACGACCTATGGTATAACCTTATTATACTTAAAATAAACATTTTTTCTCAAAATTTTATCCATACCTTTACTAGATAAAAGAACAATATTTCAAAATCAATTTATAATTTTTTGTGGAAACGAGTCAATAAGTCTAAACACTGATTTAAAAATGACATATTTCTGGTTTCTCTGGTAATGTCCTCTTAATTGTTCGCGATCGTACATATTTAATTAGAATATAAATAAATAGTTTTGTCCATAAACAAACCCAAATATTTCAAGAAAGGCTGAAAAATACAATATTGGATTGAGTCACCGATAATACTTTCTTGAAAGATTTGGGTTTATTTATGGACAAAACTATTTATTTATATTCAAATTAAATATGTTGAATCGCGAAAAATTAATTTATCTTAATGTTTTAAAGTGTAACCTGCAAAAAGCATTAAAAACCAAAAATAATTTGATTGGCGCCATCTGTGAATGCGTAGATTATGATGTACGTGACGTTTAACCTTAACATCTTTCTTAAGTTTTATATACTGTTAAAATCAAAATATTAATGACAGACGTTTTGTTTTTATTTCTAACACATACATTATTTTTAAATAAAAATGTTAATGGCAAAAGTATCATTTTAGCTCTAATTGATAGTCGATTTGTGTTTTATATTCGTGAAGCTTTTTGCGCCCTGCTGAAAGCGCACAAAAAATTACATTTATACGGTTTTCTTCCACGTATATATCACGGTGATATATTTTAAATTTATTATCACAGAAAAGTTAAATAGCTGACAGGTGTGTGCATACTTATTCGAATTGCAGTTATAAAATTCTAGATGCACACTATCTATGTGCTGCCAGAATCAAAGAAAAACCATTTTTATGTTCTGAGTGAAGTTTTAATTCACCGCATACATATTTAATTAAAAGCAGTTTTGTGTTCAAAATGTATAATTCCAGTTGTGGATTCATCTGACGACACATTTCGAAGGAAAACATTATATTATTTAAAGTGCTTTATAAAATTCTTGCAGACAATTTATGTGCCGCCAGAATCAAAGAAAAAACATTTTCATGTTCCGAGTGTAGTCTTAATTCACCGCTTAGAGATTTAATTAAAACCCCTTTTGTGTTCAGAATGTAAAATTCCAGTTGTGAATTCATCTGACGACACATTTCGAAGAAAAAACTTATTTGAAGTGCTTAATAAAATTCTTCCAGACAAGTTATGTGCCGCCAGAGTCAAATAAAAACCTTTTTCATGTTCTGAGTGTAGTTTTAATTCACCGCATACAGATAAAATTTAAGCCAGTTTTATTGTTCAGAATGTAAAATTCCAATTGTGTATTCATCTGCTGACATATTTCGAAGGAAAACATAACTTTTTTCGAAGTGCAAATATAAAATTCTAGTTGCAGACAATTTATGTGCTGCCAGAACCAAAAAAAAACCGTTTTCACGTTCTGAGTGTAGTTTTAATTCACCGCATACAGATTTAATTAATAAATATTAAAAAAAAAAAAAATTAAAAAAAAAGGATCACTACCCGCCCCCCCCCCCCCTTCCTGAAGAAGTACCTTTATAGGGGGGGGGGGGGGGCGGCAAAATTTTCCTCCGCCCCGGGCGGCTGATACCCACGGTACGCCACTGATTTGACCACATAACGGAAGTTTTAAAAAGGGCTTACAAATGTTACAATACTTGTGTACAAGCTATTGAAATGTTTTAAAATGGGTATTCCAGCAATTTTGTTGAACTACTTTTAAATGATATGAATATGAATAATATGCTTAAGCAGTTTATTGTATAATATTGAATAATTTTTAAACGACTTCGAAAAGGAGGAGATTATCAATTCGACTTTTTTATTTATTTTTGTTACCTCAGAACTTTCGATGGGGTGAACCGATATTGATGATTCTTTTTTTATTAGAAAGCTGGTGCTTCCCGTGTGGTCCCAATTGAATTTGGTTCAGTTCTGACAATGGGATCCATGAGAAAACGATATATGTCTTAAATTTAGTATGTGCGCGACAAAAGGACGAATAACTCAATATTACGCCCACAGATTTCGATAATTATTTTTTTGAAGTAAACTGCTTTACGCACGCTCGTCACTAAAAATCAAAAAATAAACAAAAATTTTAACAAAATAAAAAACGACTTCAAAAAATGCACTAAAAATTAAAAAAATAATTTCGTACGATTGTTATTTTTGGAGTCGGTGTCAGCCAAGATCTCCACATCTCACCTATAACTACCTATGTATGTAGTTACCTTGGCTAACACCGACTCCAAAAATAACAATCGTACGAATTTATTTTTTTACTTTTTAGTGCATTATTTGAAGTCATTTTTTATTTTGTTAAAATTTTTACTATTCGTTTTATAAAACCACAATTAAATAAACATAGCGAATAATCTCTTAATATAATTTTCTCGTCCTGTGGAGTTATTTATTTAAATTTTTTTTTTTTTTTTACTGTTATGTTATAATAATTTGCTTCTCCTATAGATACCTGTCACCGATTGTCTTGCAAGCACTGGCAAGCACATTTTATCTCTGGCGCCTGTCATCACTTGACCAGCTTGACCTTGACCAACATGCAACATGATGCAACATTTCCAAGGCAGGTTTACCATTGTTTTTCATACTTCGCTCTTTTAATATAAAACAACAATTATATAAACAAAGCTAGCTTAAAATACTGGTTTTCTATGTGTTCATTGATTTGATTGCCCTCTGCCTCGTGCCAGCGGTGTTTTGGTGAATGTTTCTAACTAAATGCATTTTATCCATTGACGTATGATATCTAGACGAGCCCTGTGAAATTCAAAATGACGCAAGAAGCCAGCAAAAGCAGGCTCAAGGCCAATTTATGAAAAAGTGCCTGCATTGTTTTGCACCGTTCAGATCGCATAGTGCTTTGTGTTGTATCTTTTATCGGTCTACAAGATCTACACTGAAACTAATTTGTGTGTCAGCCGTCCGGACCGAGTTAATTTTTTTAAAATACAAAAATATACCACTTCCGAATATTGTACAAGGTACACACCGCGGACTTTATTTTTGAAAATGTAGTCAGCTATTTGAATACAAGAAAAAAATATACCTTACAGATGTCTTTTAGGCAGCGTTTCAATAAACGTAATAATGTTAAAGAAATTACTTTTGGTCAAGCAATATTTCTGACGTCATGCCACGTAGCCCGGTTCGTTCACTAATACATTGACATACAGGCTCAAAACAAAACATAACGGCTTGTTTAAAATTAAAAGACCACATCTTGTCACACACTGAACGCCCTCGGGTTATTTCTTCAAGCGACTTAGCGAGCGTGTACGGCTAGTTTATACCAAGTAGGAGTGGTAAATTCAACTCCACAATACGTGTCGCGTGATATTCAAGGCATCTGATTGGTTGATGAATGTCAAAACTACATAATGGGATTTGAGAACGACCTTTGTGTTTTAGGAACTGGCTTCTCTAGGCTTTTTGAGCCAGGCGGTGGAATACGATGAAGAGTTGTATTGTTAACATTAATATATATGGCGTCATTATTCACAGGCAAGTTAGTTAGGTAGGGCTTATCTAGACTTAATTGATCGAAGATTTTATCATTACTGAGGAGTTATTCATTTCGAAAACCATTTTTTTTACTGTTATGTTATGTTATAATTATTTGCTTCTCCTACAGATACTGATTATCTCTGTCCTCGACATCACTTGAGGGGACCAGCGCCAAAACCACCTTAGGCTGATTTGCCAACGCTTTAAAGGCAGCCAAATTTTATCTCTGGCCCTTGTCATTTCATGACAGAAGCAACTTTTACAAGGCATGTTTACTATTGTTTTTTAAACCTTGCTTACTCTTATGCTTTAAAAATAGGTTCTCTTTTCCCCATTGTTTTTTTTTAATGTGAGAAGACATGTTAGCGCTTCCTCCTATTGAGCCTGGCTTGCAATGTCCATCATCAGGTCTGATAGAGAATAATTTCTCAAACACAGAAACTTTTCACAATAATGTTACCAAATGAGGGTACCAGCACCCTTAATGCAGCATCTAGTGACATTGAGGAGAGCAACACTCCCAAGCCAGGTTTATTTTATTTATCACTGGGAACTTTTGAACAATATTCTCCTGACGAAGGAAGTGTGCTTCCGAAACAGGTAGAGTGTTTTAAAAAATAAAAGTGGTCTACAACAAATTTATATGTGTTTTTATTGTAGGTTCGTTATATTTTATCAGTGAGAACTGTCTTTTTACGGACCTCACCAATTGAATTTAATAAATAATGATGAAAACGCATATCTTACCAAAAAAAATATTGTAACTTCATGCGTTAGGTGCTCTGTCCCTGAACAACCATTGAGCGGAGTAACAATACGTTTCATGACGTGTTTGAAGCTTCATGTTTAGTATTGTCTAAATAATATAACACGTGGAAACAACATTAGGTTTTTTATCCTGCTTGTTATCAGAATTGAAATTATTTGTTTTAAACAGCTGTAATGTATCTTAGTTTCATCCATCACAGTAACTTATTTCATCTGCAGATCTCTATTCCTGGGCATCACTGAGGATAGATCTACACTCAGTAAATACGTTCACTTCCTTTGTTCCTGGAAATTACTTGAGGGAACCAGCACCCTCAAACCAGCCACATTCCATCAATGTCTATGGATACCACACGAGAGAACCAGCACTCTCAACAAAGCCAAATTCTTTCCTTGTCCCTGGTCACCACTTGAGAAGATCAGCACTCTCAAGCCAGCCATTTTCTCTCCCTGGCCAATGACGTCAGTTGATGGAAGCAACTTTTAAGGCAGGTTTACTAAACTTTATCTTATAGTTTATTAATTACGGCTTTAAACCCTCAGGTCTCAGGCACATGTTTTCAGAAGGTCAAAATAATTCCGCTTTGCCATAAAATCTAAATAAATGGAATATTTCTGAATGTATCCGAAAACTAAAACTGTTTTTAAAAGGTGATGAAATACATTTTCAATTTTAATTACTAGAAATAAACAAATCTTTTTTTTGTCGGATATGCCGGATCTGCCCTGATGGTGGACACTGCAACGCTGTCTGAAACGTCGGCTAAAGAAGGAGGTAGCTCAACACGGCATTACACCCCAAAAACAAACAATGAAAATGCTTTTGGTCGTGAAAATCTAAAAACGTACAAGTCTTTTTTAATACATAATTTTTTTAATGCAATCGTTAAAAGGTGTAAAAATGGCTCATTTAACGTTTTTCCGAACAATTTACTGACAATGAAAAAAAAAACAAAAACTTGTGTTATTAGAATATCATATTTTAAATGTTACCATCCCCGCACTTTCTTGTCTTTGAGTGTAAAAATAATTTTATAAAATACGCAATACTTAATATTTTTTTCAAATGCCGTAGGAATGTTTGGTTTCATAAAATTGTATACGTTAATTATTTTGTGGTTAACTTTTAGTTTTGAACATAAGCGAATTGTTTTTTCTTTCTAACACCAATCAGATCACATTTCTCACGATAATGCGTTTAGGGAGATAAAACAATTTTGACGAGACCTGTATGAGTTGTTCCCAAAGATGGACAAATTAGGCTGAGGAGTTAAGAGGAACAGCTGCGTTGCCCATTTCAGGCAAATCTTTTTTTTTGTATTTGAGGCCAACATACCCAACCAAGAAAAAAAATATTTTTAATGTATGCATGCTATTTTATTTGTATTTTAAATTATGACATATAGGGCATTATAGATTTCAAAATTTCATGATTATAGAGGCAACTTCGGCAATTATTTGCGTGTAAAAGATTAATACCTATATAAAAAATTATCCTAATTTTTACAAAAATATGATGATTAATAATTTAGAAAATAAAACTTTTAAGAAAAACCATTTTGACCGTGTAAATTTAATCCATAAAATACCCCTTTATATCGGAATACAAATATATTATTGTTTTATTTTTTATTATAATAACGAAGTAAATAAGGAAAGGGATTATTAATAATTAAAATGAACGAACACAAAAATTCCAATGTCGGCTTCATTATTAAGCAAAATTGAATTCTTTATAGGCCCATATTTTATAATTTAAAACACAAATAAATAAAGTAGCACAAATTCCAACGAAGAATTTGCTATAACTTTTGATTAAAAAAAAATTATTCAATTTGGTTGGGTATTTTGGCCTCAAATCCAAATTTATGTTTTGTTTGATGCTTAATGCTTTAAGCTAGTGACCGAGAGATATCCTCAAAAATTTTTTTCAAAATATTAATTGTTGTTTTAGACAATATCAATAAATTGTCAATTTTGGTGCAATGAAAGTAGCCATTTAATGTATTTTATAACTTCGAATAAGTATTCAGATTTTCTCGAATGAAAAATCCAGTGGTCTTTAATTAAAATATTGATAACAATGCACTTGAGAAATTCAAATATTAAAGACTTAGGACGGGTTGTTTTAAAAAAAATTGACAATTCATCAAAAATATGAAGTTAATTTTTACGTTTTGTACAAGGGCTTACAAATGTTACAATACTCATATACAAGCTATTGAAATGTTTTAAAATGGGTATTCCAGCAATTTTGCTGAACTACTTTTAAATGATATAAATATGAATAATATGCTTAAATTGTTGAACAGAATGATTTGCATTGACTCGGTGTTCATGTATCAAATACTCCAGAACTACTTGCATTGATAAGCTTTCGGATTCAACTACTTAATACCAGGAGGATATCTTCAATTTATTATAAACGTGGTATGAAATTTTTACTGTGGCAGTTTATTGTATAATATTGAATAATTTTTACTAATCGTTTTATAAAACCACAATTAAATAAACAAAGCAAATTAATAATCTCTTAAAATATTATAATTTCATCCTGCGTTATTTATTTCAAATTCAATTTTTTTACTCTAATGTTATAATAATATGCATCTCCTGTAGATACCTGTCACCGATTGTCTCTGTCCTCACACCAGCACCAAAACTACCTTGGACTTTTTTCTCCAGCTCTCTCAAGGCAGGCACATTTTATCTCCGGCGCCTGTCATCACTTGACTAACATGCAACATGATGCAACATTTCGAACCCAGGTTTACCATTGTTTTTCATACTTCGCTCTTTTAATATAAAACAACGATTATATGAACAAAGCGTATAATCTCTTAAAATCATAATTTCGTCTATGACAAGCTTAAAATACTGGTTTTCATTGTGTTC
This sequence comes from Limnephilus lunatus, assembly GCA_917563855.2. Lineage (NCBI taxonomy): Eukaryota > Metazoa > Arthropoda > Insecta > Trichoptera > Limnephilidae > Limnephilus > Limnephilus lunatus. Next base: position 21,255,434 of record OU830595.1, on the reverse strand, counting down.
ATTGATTTATTTTGTTATTAGCCACGATTGCCCTTTGCCTTTTGCAGCGGTGTTTTGGTGAATGTTTCTAACTAAATACATTTTATCATTACTGAGGAGTTATTCATTTCGCAAACGATTTTTTTTACTGTTATGTTATGTTAAAATTATTTGCTTCTCCTACAGATACTGATTGTATCTGTCCTCGACATCACTTGAGGGGACCAGCACCAAAACCACCGCTGATTTGCCAACGCTCTAAAGGCAGCCACATTTTATCTCTGGCCCTTGTCATTTCTTGACAGAAGCATCTTTTACAAGGCATGTTTACTATTGTTTTTCAAACCTTGCTTACTCTTATGCTATAAAAATAGGTTCTCTTTTCCCCATTGTTTTTTTTTAATGTGAGAAGACATGTAAGCGCTTCCTCCTATTGAGCCAACGCTTCAGACTGGTTTGCAGTGTCCATCATCAGGTCTGATGGAGAATAATTTCTCAAACACAGAAACTTTTTACAATAATGTTACCATTATGAGGGTACCAGCGCCCTTAATGCAGCATCTAGTGACATTAAGGAGAGCAACACTCCCAAGCCAGGTTTATTTTATTTATCACTGGGAACTTTTGAGTTTTTGTTCACTTCACTCAGTTGAATAAGTTAAAAATCTTAATTTGATGTTAAAATCACAGATCTTTAAAAAAATATGTTTCTCCATTGATATTAATTTTCTGTACGAATGTTCTATTCCGCGACTCGCAGCCGTCCCAATGCATTAAATTAAACCTGCGGGCTTAATATTGTTTGGATCACATAATTATGGCAAAACGTCATTTTGAAACCTGCATATCCAAGTAATTAAATCACAAGTAAAACTATTTATTTAAAATAGCTTAGTTGTTATTTGTTTCATCTACAGATCTCTGTTCCTGCGCATCACTGAGTAGAAACCTAAACTCAGCAAACACACATACCCGCTTTGTTCCTGAAAATTACTTGAGAGGACCTGCACTCTCAACCAAGCCAAGTTCTATCTCTGAACCCAGTCTTTAAGTGACAAAACCTTTTCAATGTAAGTTTACTGTGGTTTTTTAAACCCGGCTATGTTCACTACATGTTTTTCGCTTTAAAAACGGCATTTCGTCAAGCTCAGTATGGTTTTGGATGAAAAGCCGCATTGACGATTGTCATCGATGACCATCGGATGACGTTTATGTCATCTTCAAGGGAATATTATAGTTTTCGCTGTCAGAACCTTAAATATTACACCACTGAAAATATTTTCAATAATAGACATTTTTACAGAAATCTGCGAACAATTGAGACTTTAATGCGATACTCACATAAAAATATAAATAAAATGATTTTTAATCTTCAGATCCCTGCCACCGATCAATGGGGGACCAACGCACTCAACAAAGTTAAATTTCATCAACATTCTCGATATCACTCTTGAGGGAACTAGCCAGTCACACTCCGCCGATGTCCTTGGACACCACTTGAGAGTACCAGTTCCCTTAAAGCATCCACACTACATCGATGTCCCAGCACTTTATTTGAAAAGATCTGCACCACTAGAGAGGACCAGTTGACAAGATCAGCGATCTCAAGACAGTCGCTTTCGAACCCTGGCCTATGACGTTACTTGACAGAAGCAACTTTTTCAAGGCAGGTTCACCAAAGTTTAAGTTCATGTTTAATAATTACGGCTTTAAATATTTAAGGCTAGTCACAAACGAGAGATATAACCTCATCATTTTTCAAGTATTTATTCAAAATTGCTGTAATTTTCTTCAATATAATGTATATAAATTGTCAATTAGGTGGAATAAAAACAAACTTATAAAGTATCTCATAATTTCAAATACCTAGTCAGATTTACTCAAATAAAAAATCCAGTGATCTTTACTGAAAATATTAATAACAATGCTCTTGTGAAATTCACAAATTAAAGACCTAGGATAGGTTGTTTATAAAACAAATAGCTATTCATCAAACATATGAAGTTAATTTTCACGTTTTGTGAAGGTTCTATTCAAGTTCTACAACTATGCAGAACGTGTAAATTAACTTAAAATTTTTGATGAATTGTTCAAATTTTTTGAAATAACCCATCCTTAGTTATTGAAATGTTTTATAATGGGTATTCAAGCAATTTTGTTGAACTACTTTTAAATGATATGAATATGAATACATAATATGCGCAGTTTATTGTAAAATATTGAATAATTTTTACTAATCGTTTTATAAAACCAGTATTAAATAAACAAAGTGAATAATCTCTTAAAATATCATAATTTCGTCCAACGTTATTTATTTCATATTAATTTTTTTACTGTTATGTTATAATAATTTGCTTCTCCTAATAGATACCTGTCACTTATTGTCTCTGTCCTCACATCAGCCCCAAAACTACCTTGGGCTGTTTTCTCCAGCTCTCTCAAGGCAAGCACATTTTATCTCTGGCGCCTGTCATCACTTGACGACTTGACCAACATGCAACATGATGCAACATTTCCAAGGCAGGTTTACCATTGTTTTTCATACTTCGCTCTTTTAATATAAAACAACAATTATATGAACAAAGCGATTGACTAGCTTAAAATACTGGTTTTCATTGTGTACAGATACTGATTGTCTCTGTCCTCGACATCACTTGAAGGGACCAGCACCAAAACCACCTTGGGCTGATTTGCCAACGCTCTAAAGGCACCCACATTTTATCTCTGGCCCTTGTCATTTCTTGACAGAAGCAACTTTTACAAGGCAGGTTTACTATTGTTTTTTAAACCTTGATTACTCTTATGTTTTAAAAATAGGTTCTCTTTTCCCCATTGTTTTTTCAATAATAGAAATTTTTACAGAAATTTGCGAACAATTGAGACTTTTATGCGATACTCACATAAAAATATGAATAAAATGATTTTTAATCTTCAGATCCCTGCCACCGATCAATGGGGGACCAACGCACTAAACAAAGTCAAACTTCATCAACATTCTCGACATCACTCTTGAGGGAACTAGCCAGTCACATTCCGCCGATGTCCTTGGACACCACTCCAGAGTACCAGTTCTCTTAAATCATCCACACTATATCAATGTCCTAGGACTTTACTTGAAAAGATCAGCGACCTCAAGACAGTCCCTTTCGACCCCTGACCAATGACGTTTCTTGACCGAAGCAACTTTTTCAAGGCAGGTTCACTAAAGTTTATGTTAATTTTATCTTATACTATATATATACTATATATACTAATATTATTAATGCGAAAGTTTGTATGGATGTGACTTACTTTTTCACGCAATAAATATCGTTAATGTTTCGGTGAATGTTTTTACTAATTGCATTTTTTCATATCTGCGGAGTTATTTATTACATTTTTTTGTACTGTTATGTTATAATGATTTGCTTCTCCTATAGATGCCTGTCACCGATTGTCTCTATCCTCGACATCAGTTGAGGGAACCAGCATCAAAACCACCTTAGGCTGTTAAGCCAGCGCTCTTCAGGAAGCCACACTTTATCTCTGGCCCCTGTCATTTCTTGACAGATGCAACTTTTCCAAGGCAGGTTTACTGTTGTTTTTCATAATTCGCTTTTTCAATACTTTATCAACATTTAAATCATTTATAAACAGGTCAAATGAAAGCTATGCCAAATGCAGTGAAACAAAATACTTCAGACTGTTAGAATCTCTAATAATATTGAATGTATTTTTATTAACTTACTTTTTTTTCAACACATTAAACAAGGACGTCATTTGCGGATACAAGCACTCTCAAGGCAGTAACATTTTATCTCTGTCACTGAACATCACTTGAGTGAACTAGCAGTCTGTCTTATGACTTCGCTTGAGGGGACAACACTCCGTAGGCAGGTTCATTACATTTTATAAGTGAGAACTGTCTTTTTAAGGACATCACCAGTTGAATTTAATTACTGTTTGGTGTGAAGGCGAAAACACATATCTTACCTAAAAATATTGTACCTTCATGCGATAAGTGCTCTGTCCCTGAACTACCATTGAGCGGAGTAACACTCCCAATACGTTTCATGAGGTGTTTAAATCTTCATAAAGTATTGTTTAAATAATATAACACGTGGAAAAAACATTTGTTTTATAAATCCTGCTGATTACCAGAAGTGATATTATTTCTTTTAAACACCTGTAATTTATATATTAGTTTCATTTATCACAGAAATTTATTTCATCTGCAGATCTCTGTTCCTGGGCATCACTGAGGAGAGATCTACACTCAATAAACACGTTCACTTCCTTTGTTCCTGGTAATTACTTGAGGGAACCAGCACCCTCAAACCAGCCATATTCCATCAATGTCTATGGACACCACATGAGAGAACCAGCACTCTCAACCACAATCATTTCACATTCAAGCCATGTCCCTGGTCACCACTTGAGACAATCAGCACTCTCAAGCCAGCCTCTTTTTCTTCCTGGCCAATGACCTCAGTTAATGGAAGCAACTTCTACAAGGCAGGTTTACTAATGTTTTAAAATGGGTATTTCAGCAATTTTTTTGAACTTCTGTTAAATGATATGAATACGAATAATGTGCTTAAATTGTTGGTCAGACAAATTTAATTGACTTGGTGTTCATGTATCAAATACTAAATGATGTTTTTGATAGTCTAGAGTCTAGAACTACTTGCATTGATAAACTTTCGGATTCAACAACGTAATACCAGGAGGATATCTTCAATTTATTATCAATAAATATTAATTTATCAAATCAATGCAACTTTGACTGCCGCAGTTCATTGTATAATATTGAATATTTTTTACTAATCGTTTTAAAAAACCACAATTAAATAAACAGAGCTATAAGCTCTTAAAATATCATAGTCTCATCCTGCGGAGTTATTTATTTTCATTTTTTTTTTTACTGATAATAATTATTTGCTTCTCCTTCAGATACCGATTGTCTCTGTCCTCGACATCGCTTGAGGGAACCAGCACCAAAAACCACCTTAGGCTGTTTTGCCAACATTCTCAAGGCAACCACATTTTATATCTGGCCCCTGTCATCACTTGACAGATGCAACATTTCCAAGGCAGGTCTACCATTGTTTTGTATACTTCGTTTTTTTAATACTTTATCAACATTTTAATACTTTATAAAAGGGTCAGATGAAGATTATGTCACATGCAGTAAAACAAAATACTTAAGGCTGTTAGAATCTTTAATAATACTGAACATATTTTTATTATGTGTTCATATGAAGCACATCATTTGTGATGTGACATTTTTTATACATTTTCGTTTTAATAGCTGTACTTGCTAATAATATTTCTTAACCACTGAAGCAATCACGTAGAGTGAAATAAATTTGCCTCGATTGCTTGAGATTTCCAAGAAGGTAATTTTAAAAATTTTGCCAACATTATTAGCAAACTTTTTTATAAGCAAATTTTGGTACATTTAACAGGTAAATACATAATAACAAAAAAAAAATATATATACATATAAGTAACAAAAAAATCCCACGAAGGCGAAGCCTGTGTTTGGGTATTATATTATGTGGATAACAGTGGTAGTTAAAATAAAATTTAAAAAGTATATTGTATAGAGTCTATAAAGATCAATCAACATGATTGAGTTTACATTTCCTTTTTTTATTCTAAATATTCCGAAAGACATGGAATATTTTAGCAATTTGGAAGCTGTTAGTTTGAATTACAGAAAAAAATTACTGAGTTCCAAATTATTTTTTACCAAGATTTTAACATTTTTTTTATATTCGTTCAAATTTTGACACATGTTGGTGGAGTGGGGTAGAGAATTGAACAATTTTGGGGCAATATAATTAATGTGTCTTTGGGCCAGCCTGGTTTTGCAGTGAGGCACTGTGAACACGCACGTGTTATGTCTCTGGCTAGAGCGATTTGTGGTTTTAGTGAAATTTTTAGGATGAGTAAATATATATTTGAGACATTGGATACAGTATATCCGCCTTAGTTCCATAATTTCAGTTTCTTGAAATAACTGATTAGTTTCTTGAAATAAAATCATATCTTCGAATTTTAACATGGAGACATAAAAACTTATTATAGTGCTATATAGCCAATGAATTAAACTATATTTTACCGTTTATTTCATATTTATAGGATTATTAATTTATTTTTTTAAAATCGTAAAGTTTATAATCGCGCGATTTCTAGGTGTTTTTACTTGAAACTGCCGTGAGTCAACGTATAGAATTCGGGTCAACATAGAATATTTTTGGTTTCTGTATGTTGTCTGTGGTGTACTTGATAATGAAAGGTGCATTTCCATGGAAAAATTACTTAATTTTATCTGTAAACAGCACTGTTAAAAATTCGGCGGGAAAAATATAATTTAAAATTGTATTTTTAACATTGTTCTAAAATAGTATACGAAGTTCAGATTGGCAACATCTATAGTCATAATAGATAAAGCATTTCAATAGCTACGTTTTAAAATGAACGGCTGGCCAAGGAAATGTTTTAAATAATTACAATAAACGTTTTACGAATGGTAGGAAAATGTGGTCCATTTTTGGACCGAAATCAATTGCAGAAAAATAAAAGTGGTCCATTTTTCGACCGAAATCGCTCCAGTGGTTAATATAAAGTAGATACTTTGCGATGTGACACGATGTGATATCCAACCAGCATTTTACACGAATAATAGTATAGATAAGTATTTAATGAACGGTAACGACAAAGAGAATAGTTAAGGCCACTCGGGTATTTATTCACTTCAATGCAGTGATTGTCCTACGATCTATATAGGCGTCACGTCACGCAATATTAACACCCGTGTTAAAGAACACCTAAGACGTTTACATAGTAAAGGTTTCTCAGAATTTGCGAATCACTTTTTTGAAACAGACCATAAAATTAATGAAAACACAAGCGTCACCTTAATGCATAAAAACGAAATTGGTATCAGATTGGAAAGCTTAGAAGCACTAGAACTAAGGAAAGCTTTAAATATTAATAGTAAAGTAAAATATATTTATATTGAGGGATCAGTAGGATTTGTCGGTCCAGTTAGAAGTGCCATTGAGCCGAACCCTCTGAAATGAAAATATCTGGAGTCAATGAATATTTTTTTCCCATTTGGTCTCTGGTAGATTGACGCATTGTTCTTGTATTATTTTGTATTTATTAAACTTATATAGTGCACTTACATAGCGTTGATTGAACAGATAAACATTTGTGGAAAAGTGTGTGAAAGGGTTTAGTTTTTCCTGTGGGGAAAATTTAACCCGGACATAAAATCTGGAGCACAGCACCGTAAAAAAGTCCAATACTTAGGTTGTTTCCCTTTCTCTTCCCAATTCTCCATCTAACCGTACGCCTACTTCTTCCTTCACTGGAGGAGTCCAGCCAATTTTGTTTTAAACCCACTGTAAAAACAGAATATATTGTTTATAACATATAACTTAACTTTAGTAAGTTAAGTCACTAAAGTAAAGTTACATTTTATAAACAATATATTCTGTTTTCACAGTGGGTTTAACACAAAATGGGCTGGACTCGTCCAGTGAAAGAAGAAATAGGCATTATACTACCCCGAAGAATCTAGGGTTTTAGCGAAACCCAGTCGGCATAAAAAATTAAATTGGTTTTTACAAAGTTATTGTTCTATTTGAAATCATATTTTTATAACCTTTTTTTGTTTACACAGACACTTTTAGCAAGGACGTCATTTGCGGATACCAGCACTCTCAAGGCAGCCACATTCTATCTCCGTCGCTGAATATCACTTGAGGGAACCAGCACCCTCAAACCATCCACATTCCACCATTGTCTATATACACCACACGAGAGAACCAGCTATCTCAACCGAGCCACATTCTAGCCATGTCCCTGGTCACCACTTGAGAAGATCAGCACTCTCAAGCCAGCCACTTTCTCTCCCTGGCCAATGACGTCAGTGGATGGAAGCAACTTTTTCAAGGCAGGTTTACTAAAGTTTATACTCATGTTTATTAATTACGGCTTTAACCCCTCAGGTCTTAGGCACATTTTGTCAGAAGGTCAATATTTCCACTTTGCAATAAAATTCAAATAAATGGAATATTTCTGAATTAATCCGAAAACTGTTTTTAAAATGTTATGAAATAAACTTTCAAATCTAATTACTAGAAATGAACAAGTTTTTTCTATTGCAATCGTTAAAAGGTATATAAATGGCTGACTTTACGTTTTTTTCAAAAAATAATTACTGACAATGAAAAAAAAGCAAAAAAAATTGTTATTAGAATATTATATTTTAATTGTTACCATCCCCACACTTTCTTGTCGTTTAGTGTAAAACTAATTTTACAAAAATACGCAATACTTTATAATTTTTTTTTTCAAATGCGATCGGAAGGTTTGGTTTTTATAGATTTGTACACGTTAATAATTTTGTTGTTAACTTTTAGTTTTGAATATAAAGCCAGGTTTTTTTTCTTTCTAACACCAATCAAATTTTGACGACCTCCGTAGTGTAGTGGCTAAGACTCTTGACTCACAATCCGGAGGTCGCGGGTTCGAACCGCGAATAAATTTTATTTGATTAATTTGTGTTATTTCACAATAATTCATTTAAAATAATAAATGGTATATTTGCGGCACGTTCCAGAGTGGAAGATACTATCAGTATCGCCCTGGTGTAAGACCACCATTCAGAATTGAAACGTTGCTTGAAAATGGCTTTAGCCGTGTTTGGTGACCAGATCTGAATAGCCAGGTACTTCCCAACCTTCCTCTTCCCCACCTCCTTCCCCTCCCCACTACCTTCAGCCTCACAACATACCCCAATTGGGGATGCCATAGTCTCACTGGCTCCAGACGGGATCAGTTGAGATTCTTGTGCGGTATTCACTGTAAAAAAAAAAAAAAAAATCACATTTATCACTATAATGCGGTTAGGGAGATATAACTATTTTGACGAGACCTATATGAGTTGTTCCCAAAGGTGGACAAATTAGCCTGAAGAGTTAAGAGGAACAGCTGCGTTGCCCGTTTCTTAGGAATCTTAATTTTAAATTTGAGGCCAACATACCAAACCAAGATAATAATTATTTTTGTAATAAAAAAATTCATCAATTATCTAGTATGGATGCATGCTATTTTATTTGTATTTTAAATTATGAAATATAGGCCATTAAAAATTTTAATATTTCATGATTATAGAGGCAACTTCGGCAGTTGTTTGTCGGTAAAAGATTAATATATAAAAAAATTACACTATTTACTTAAGAAATATAATGAATTATGATTTAGAAAATAAATAAGTTTATAGAAAAACCATTTTGATGGCGTAAATTAAATCTATAAAATACTCTTTTATATCGGAATACAGATATATTATTGTTTTTTTTTTTTAATTATAATAACTCAGTAGATAAGGAAAGGGATTCTTAATAATTAAAATTAACAAACACCAAAATTACAATTTCAGCTTATAATTATGGCCTTTTTTATAATTTAAAACACAAATAAATAGAGAAGCACAAATTCCAACGAAGTATTTGCTATAACTTTTGATAAAAAAAAATTCAATTTGGTGGGTATTTTGGCCTCAAATTCAAATTTAAGTTTTGAATGAAAAAAACTGCCCATTAATGCTTTAAGCTAGTCACAGGCGAGAGATATTCTCAGAATAATTTTTCAAAATATTTATTATTATTGTTTTAGATAATACCAATAAATTGTCAATTTTGGTGCAATGAAAGTAGACTTTTAATGATTTTAGATTTGATTTGTCTGAGCCAGTTGTGGCACCTTGATAAATAACAAAGTCGTACATTTGTCCTGAGGCACCACACAATACCAATACTAGGGTAGGCTGAAAAATAATGCACACATGCTTGTAAAACACGAGCAAAAATAAATAGCAAACTCGGGAAAAATGTACATTAGAGTACAAATCTTTAGCTTCAAAATCCCATATTTATTTTTTTTGACGTACCTAGTCACCGTTAAGTCTAACGCATTTCTCCTAACGTGAAACAAGTTTTTTCATTACGTAAATGAAAAATTCTTCTGCCATTTCTCGAATCCAGGACTTGACCTCATGCCTTGCCTTTACCTCATCGTCTGAGGTGTAATAATTACCCTTGAGGTGTCTCTTAAGTAGAGGAAAAAAAGGTGTCTCTTAAGTAGAGGGGGGCGGCAAATTTTCACAATAAATAATATATTAACATCTTGTAAAAATTTAAACCATTTCATTCCATATTTTTGGCGCACCTACGATTCGGACCGATTGAAATGAGCACGGAATGTTTCATTAATTATTCTGTGGTGAAACCGGAGAATCTGAATTTTTAAATGAATATATAATAATAACATCTTGATCACTGTTGTGACTGGCAATGCAGTGAATTGCAAGAATTCAGTGTATTTGTTTGCGCTTGGATTGCTTATGACTAATTTACAATGATATGATTGAGAGAGGTCTGTGTACGATTTGATGTGATTGACAATTTTAAGAAAGTTTCATTCATTGCAGTGACGTGAGTAATAAATATTTTATTTACATTTTTTGATTATGTAATACTATGTTTGACCATCTGATTCGGTGTTCAAGCTTTAATTTATTAATAAGGAAAAATCAGAAAAATACATTACAGAAAAGTAAGTTTTTTTTTAAATTGTATAATAATTAATTAAAATTATTATATAAAAAAATAATATTTTCCGCCCACATTAAAAAAAATTATACCTCCGAATTTTAAGGTGGAGACATACAAACTGATTACAGTTCTATATAGCCAATAAATTCATCTTTCTTTTGTGGATTATCAATAATTCGAAGGATTTATAAAAAAAAAATTATTAAATCAAAAACTTCTACTTAATTACACTTAATTAAAAATAATGGAAAATTCTTCAAAATTGGCAGCATAGCAATCCGACGTATTTTAAATAGTGCCATATTGTGGCAAAAAGCGCTCTGGTGGATAAATATCAATAATTAAATTTTTCAAGCAGCAAATTTAAAATTTTAAGTTTATTCTATTTTAAGTACTTTAATTCGAATATTCCCAGAGTTTTTTTTCGAGACAATTTACATTTCCAATCTCAAAATTAAGAAACAAAAATGTTCTAATAAGCACGTCGGAAAAATTATATTATTTTGATTTTAGAACAATTTTGTTTTTTGCAAAAGGGTAAAAAAAATAACCGATAAAAAATAACATTTTAAATGCACGGCAAGAACCAAGAATTTTATGCGCAAACCTAGACAGGCAAAAGTTTATAGATATTTTTTTCTTATTATTCGAAGGGTTAAACTTTTCAAAATGTTAAATTCGAATTGTGGATTCATCTGCTGACATAATTCGAACGAAAACATTATTGTATTCGTAGTGCAGTTATAAAATGTTAGTTGCAAACTCTGTTTATGTTGCTAGTATCAAAGAATAACCATTTTCATGTTCTAAGTATACTTTCAATTCGTCGCATACGGACTTAATTTAAAACAATTTTGTGTTGAGAATGTACATTATCAGTTTTGGATTCATCTGCTAATATATTTCGAAGGGAAACATTATCTTATTCGAAGTGCAGTTATGAAATTCTAGGTAAAGACTATGTATTGCCAGAATCAAAGAGAATCCATTTTGATGTTCTGAGTGTAGATTTAATTCGCCGCATACAGATATAATTTAAACCAATTTTGTGTTCAGAATGTAAAATTTCTGTTGTGGTCTCATCTGCTAACACATTTCGAAGGCTAAACTCTCTTATTCGAAGTGCAGTTATAATATTCTAGTTGCAGACTTTGTATGTGCTGCCAGAATCAAAGAAAAACCGTTTTCATGTTCTGAGTGAAGTTTTAATTCGCCAGGTACAGATTTAATTAATACTAGTTTTGTGTTCAGAATGTAAAATTCCAGTTGCCAGTTGGATTCATCTCCTGATACATTTCGAAGGAAAACATTCTCAGTTGCAGATTCATCGTGTACCACCGAGTGAAGCTTTAAATTTGAGTTGCATACTAAATGCTGCAAAATTCTGAGAAATCGGTTCTTCCGTGTGTAACTATTATTTGGGGACTCTCTAACGCAGAATCAAACGTAAGTTAAAACCGCCCCCCCCCCCCCCCGCCAGCCTTTATACCCAAATAAGGGGGGCGGCGAAATATTTCTCCGCCCCGGGCGGCCGACACCCACGCTACGCCACTGCCCTAAACATCCTTTAAACAATGATGAATTTCAGTATGAGTCAAATTTTTAGCTGTTAAAATTTCGTTTATAGCACGCTGTTTACCTTGTGTTGACATAACACTAAAACACGTCTCCAAACTTCCGGTTCTCAAAATGCACTGGATGAACTTATCAACCTCAAACTTGCGCGTACATACAGAAGAGGAGTGTCACTTCCATATTCCATCTAGCGCGCTTCTGTAGATCATTTTGTTCACGCTGTACAAGCATGTGTGCATTACTTTTCAGCCTACCTACGTATTTTGACTCTCCACGGAGTTGATTTTTCTTTCATGTACTGTTTGATTGCTAATTTCCCTCTGAAAGGCACCATTTGTTCATCAATACATATTTTTTATCTGACTTTAATTCCAGGCAAAGTTTTCTGATGACGAATGTTCAGTTTCCACCTCAAAGTTATCATCGCCACTCAGGTCGGCGTCAGAATCATTCTCCAACAATCTCAAAATCACCTCCAAGTCTTCTTTATTCATAGGATTATACATTGTTCCTAAAATAAGCGATAAAAATTTGTTTTCCAAATCATAAACAAAGATGTACAACATTTTGTGTATATCGTGGAAAGGCGCCACAGAGGCTGATTGTAGTGATTGTGCACAATTCTGCACATCAAAATTCAAACACTTCCATACGCTTATTTATTTTACTATTTACATCTTCAATTCACACATTACAGTTATTGACACTTTAAAACTGCATCTGCGTACTCCTTTTGTTAAATATTTATGAAATTTTAATAAAAACAATGAAAAGAAAATGTACCTACATATCAGCACTCCTGTTAACCGGTTCAGTCACACTTGCAGCGTCACACTAGCAGCGTCACACTATTGAAAGTACCAATATTTATAACTTTCACGGGTAGATGTCTTCACTAGTCATATTTTTAGGCAATAATAATGTTAAAAAAAAAAACAGCTTAAAATTTGCTTTGAAATTAGTGTGCATAATTTATGCTTAAGGGGTCTGAATGGGTAAAGATATTATAATCTCGTATATGACTAGCAAAATACAGGTTTTCATTGTGTTCATTGATTTATTTTGTTATTAACCATGTTTGTCATCTGCCTTTCGCAGCGGTGTTTTGGTGAATGTTTTTAACTAATTTATAACTAATTGTATTTTATTATAACCGCGGAGTTATTAATTTCAAATACATTTTTTTTACTATTATGTTATAATAATTATTTGCTTCTCCTACAGATACCTGTCACCGATTGTCTCTGTCCTCGACATTAATTGAGGGAACCAGCACCAAAACCACCTTAGGCTTTTTTGCCGGCGCTCTTACGGCAGCCACATTTTATCTCAGGCCCCTGTCATTTCTTAAGAGAAGATGCAACATTTTCAAGGCAGGTTTACTGTTGTTTTTTATACTTCGCTTTTTGAAGACTTTATCAACATTTTAATACTTTATTAATGGGTCAAATGAAGATTATGTCACATGCAGGGAAACAAAATACTTAAGTCTGTTAGAATTTCTAATAATATTGAACGTATTTTTATTAACTTACTTTTTTTTCAAACACATTAAACAAGAACGTCAATTGCGGATACCAGCACTCTCAGGGCAGTAACATTATATCTCTGTCACTGAACATCACTCGAGTGAACTAGCACTCTGTCTTATGACTTCGCTTGAGGGGACAACACTCCGTAGGCAGGTTCATTACATTTTATAAGTGAGAACTGTCTTTTTACGGACGTCACCAGTTGAATTTAATTACTGTTTGGTATGAAGAAGAAAACACATATCTTACCTAAAAATATTGTACCTTCATGCGATAAGTGATCTGTCCCTGAACTACCATTGAGCGGAGTAACACTCCCAATACGTTTCATGACGTGTTTAAAGCTTCATGTTTTGTATTGTTTAAATAATATAACACGTGGAAAAACCATTAGGTTTTTAATCCTGCTGATTACCAGAAGTGAAATTATTTGTTTTAAACAGCTGTAATGTATCTATTAGTTTCATTCATCACAGTAACTTATTTCATCTGCAGATCTCTTTTCCTGGGCATCACTGAGGACAGATCTACACTCAATAAACACGTTCACTTCCTTTGTTCCTGGAAATTACTTGAGGGAACCAGCACCCTCAAACCAACCATATTCCATCAATGTATATGCACACCACACGAGAGAACCAGAACTCTCAACCAAGCCACATTCTATCCATCTCATTGGTCACCACTTGAGAAGATCAGCACTCTCAAGCCAGTTACTTTCTCCCCCTGGCCAATGACGTCAGTTGATGGAAGCAACTTTAAATGCAGGTTTACTAAACTTTATGTTATTGTTTATTAATTATGGCTTTGACCCCTCAGGACTCAGGCACATGTTTTCAGAAGGTCAAAATAATTCCACTTTGCAATGAAATCTAAATAAATGGAATATTTCTGAATGTATCCGAAAACTAAAACTGCTTTTAAAAGGTGATGAAATACATTTTCTTTGTCTTTTTTTTGTCGGATTTGCCGGATCTGCCCTGATGGTGGACACTGCAACGCTGTCTGAAACGTCGGCTAAAGAAGGAGGTAGCTCAACACGGCATAACACCCCAAAAACAAACAATGAAAATGCTTTTGGTCGTGAAAATCTAAAAACGTACAAGTCTTTTTTTAATACATACATTTTTTAATGCAATCGTTAAAAGGTGTAAAAATGGCTCCTTTAATGTTTTTTCGAACAATAATTACTGACAATGAAAAAAAAAACAAAAATTGTGTTATTAGAATATCATATTTTAAATGTTACCATCCCCGCACTTTCTTGTCTTTGAGTGTAAAAATAATTTTATAAAAATACGCATTACTAAATATTTATTTCAAATGCGGTCGGAAAGTTTGGTTTCATAAAATTGTATACGTTAATTATTTTGTGGTTAACTTTTAGTTTTGAATATAAGCGAGTTGTTTTTTCTTTCTAACACCAATCAGATCACATTTCTCACGATAATGTGTTTAGGGAGATAAAACAATTTTGACGAGACCTATATGAGTTGTTCCCAAAGATGGACAAATTAGCCTGAGGAGTTAAGAGGAACAGCTGCGTTGCCCATTTCATACAAAAACTTTTTTTTTTGTATTTGAGGCCAAATAGGAATTAATTTTAGCATAAATTTCTCAGATTTAAACCTAACTGTAATTAAAAATAAGATTGAATTTAATATTTTTAGAAAAGAAACATACGCTGATATAACTATACACAACTCATCTAACCATCCATTTTCACAAAAACTCTTAGCTTTCCATTATTTGATCAATCGATTAATTAATATCCCGCTATCCCCAAATAATTTCAAAGCTGAACTTAACACAATTAAAATAATTGCATCTAATAATGGTTATAACCCCAAATTAATAGACGACATATTGAACAAAAAATATAAGAAAAAATTTCATTTGTCCTACATTTACCCATTGCTTAGTGATAATATCAAAAAACAATGGAGGAAAATATTGTTTGTAAATCATCAAACCTTCAATTTAATCGGGAAAAAAATCCCTAATACAATACAGCCAGCTTTTTATACCAATAATAAATTGAAAAATTATATTTTAAATAACAAGGACAAAGACCAAAAAATGAAAAAATCCGGAGTTTATCAATTGAATTGTAATGATTGCAATCATTTTTACGTAGGTAAAACTTGCAGAAATTTTGAAACGAGGATTAAGGAACACTTGAGATGTCTAAATAGCAATAATTATTCGGAATTTGCTAACCATCTAATTGAATTTAACCATTCATTTGATATAAATACTGGTTTTAAAATTTTACACACTAACGTTAGTGGTTTTCAATTAGATCTTTTAGAAATATTAGAAATTAGGAAAAATGTCAATAGAAATTTAAATATTATTAATAACCAAATTAATTTGTGAATAACCCTATTTTAAACATATTTCCATTGTAATTTTGTCTATGATCTTCTAAGCAACCCCCTTCCCCCCTGTCTATCTTCTAAGCTCCTCCTCTCTCCGCCCCTCTCCCCCCCCTCCAACTAATTCCATTTCCACCCACGCCTGTCTTTCTATGCTTGATAATTTAGTTTTTAGTACATATAATGTCCTGATGAAGAGAACATCGTTCTCGAAACATGTCGACTTTTTAAATAAAGATTATTGTGGTAAAAACAAAGTGTTTTAATAATTTAATTAATAAAATGGTGCCACAAAGTGAATTTGCAAAATTTGAATAAGTTTAATTTTTTATTATAATAACGAAGTAAATAAGGAAAGGGATTATTAATAATTAAAATGAACAAACACAAAAATTCCAATCTCGGCTTCATTATTAAGCAAAATTGAATTCTTTAAAGGCCCATATTTTATAATTTAAAACACGAATAAATAAAGTAGCACAAATTCCAACGAAGAATTTGCTATGACTTTTGATTAAAAAAAATATTATTCAATTTGGTTGGGTATTTTGGCCTCAAATCCAAATTTAAGTTTTGTTTGATGCTTAATGCTTTAAGCTAGTGACCGAGAGATATCCTCAGAAAAAGTTTTCAAAATATTAATTGTTTTTTTTAGATAATATCAATAAATTGTCAAATTTGGTGCAATGAAAGTAGCCATTTAATGTATCTTATAACTTCAAATAAGTATTCAGATTTTCTCGAATAAAAAATCCAGTGGTCTTTAATTAAAATATTGATAACAATGCACTCGAGAAGTTCAAAAATTAAAGACTTAGGACGGGTTGTTTTAAAAAAAATTGACAATTCATCAAAAATATGAAGTTAATTTTTACGTTTTGTACAAGGGCTTACAAATGTTACAATACTCATATACAAGCTATTGAAATGTTTTAAAATGGGTGTGAAATGATTTGCATTGACTCGGTGTTCATGTATCAAATACTCCAGAACTACTTGCATTGATAAGCTTTCGGATTCAATTACTTAATACCAGGAGGATATCTTCAATTTATTATAAACGTGGTATGAAATTTTTACTGTGGCAGTTTATTGAATAATTTTTAGTGATCGTTTTATAAAACCACAATTAAATAAACCAAGCAAATAATCTCTTAAAATATCATAATTTCATCCTGCGTTATTTATTTCAAATTCAATTTTTTTACTGTTATGTTATAATAATTTGCTTCTCCTGTAGATACCTGTCACCGATTGTCTCTGTCCTCACACCAGCACCAAAACTACCTTGGACTGTTTTCTCCAGCTCTCTCAAGGCAGGCACAATTTATCTCCGGCGCCTGTCATCACTTGACCAACATGCAACATGATGCAACATTTCGAACCCAGGTTTACCATTGTTTTTCATACTTTGCTCTTTTAATATAAAACAGCGATTATATGAACAAAGCGTATAATCTCTTAAAATCATAATTTCGTCTATGACGAGCTTAAAATACTGGTTTTCATTGTGTTCATTGATTTATTTTGTTACTAGCTGACCCGGCGAACTTCGTACCGCATCAGAATCAATAACTGTTGTGTTAACTTATTAGCTGAATTAAATAAAGTTTTTTATTTTGTTCAAAATTACACAATGAAGCAATTATTGATGCCTAACTGTCCGCGTTTTTTTCATTATCAGAGATGGCGTTGTGTACGGATCTATAATTTATGTGATTTTCTTACTTTTCGACTTACTTTCGGGAATGGCGTTTCATTTTCTTTATACGTGTGACGGAGATTTATTATAATTATTGTATTTTTCCTTTGGAGGGGTGTAGACGTAGACATACGTTCACCGTTTGTCCCATTTTGACTGTTGACATATAGTGTGTAAGAAAGAGGGGCAGCATTATATGTTTAATATCAACAACTCTTTCCTCTTTCAATTCTTTCCTCTTTCAACTCTTTCCTGAATGCATCCACAAACTTCTATCGCAATGAATCTCTCCCCTTATACTCATATCCCTATGAAAGTCTTACTTTCTATCCAAAGGTGCACCAATCTAAAGGAATATGTAAAAAAAATATAAAAAACTCAGCTCAATCCAGTAATGCAGAATTCAACAAAATTAATGAAAATAACTGGCCAAATTATATAAAAATTTTCACAGATGGTTCAAAACTCAGTTCGAACTCCCATTGTGAGCCAGTATCTTTACAGGAAATTGTGTTTCCCACGCAGACCTCCCAAATAGTGTTCCATTTTCTCTGCTGAATGCATAGCTCTCGTATCATAGAAGCTTTACGACTCGTCAAATCTCCCAACATTAGAAATGATCTCATCCTTTCAGGCTCACTTAACTCACTACAAAAAATAAGCGCATTCGTTCTCAATTCCAGTAGTGACTCTCTAACCTGCTCTATCCGAGACCTCCTGCATTCCATGTCGCTGGCTCAAGCGTGTTAGTGGTCTTGGCCTGGATCCCATGACACTTTGGTATTGTTGGAGATGAAAAGGTTGATTCTATTGCTAAGGAATCCATTGTCCATGGTCCATTAAGTAGTATACATATTCAGCTATTTTAAAAAATAAGGGACAACGCCAATAGTCCTCTGAATGGAAATCATCCTCTTTGATAAAAGGTCACCAGTACTCATTAATTCAACCTTCTCTTCCTGTCAAGCCCTGGTTTCACAAATACACTTCCATTCCTAAAAAAAATACATCTCTTCCATAACTCGAATGCTTCTTGGTCATACTTGTTGTCTTATCCATCTGGCCTGATTCCACATAGTCAATTCGCCTTATTGTGATTGTGGTTCAGATGACACTTTAGACCATAATTTTTTTGAGTGTCCTATAAATTACCAATTTCCAAACTACATACCTACATGAATTGGTAAAACCTAAAATTGAACTCTCTACCAGTGTACCCTGCCTTATTAGTATCAACTCTCCTGAAATTCACTATTTTTTAGCAAAATTTATGTGTAAAAATGGCCTTAAAATTTAAGCATCAATCACATTTCTTTCTCTTCCATACGTATGCATTTGTTCCTGCAGTATTATTAGTACAATTGTACAGGTTCCTATTTTTTGGAACCTGTACATCTTCCTACTCCACTATTTTGTAATTATTATCAATACCAACTCTGTATATTAGTACAACTTGCATAATCATATGAATATTTGTCTTAGCCCATTGTCTATATTTGCTAATATAATTTATCTATTCCATGTAAAAAACTGAAAATGTAACTACAGTAAAACCCCTATTTTACGTTTTTTAAGGGACCGAAAAAAAAAACTTAAACGGAGGGAAAATGTAAATGGGGGGTATTGAAGAAAAAAACATTTAAAATTTTGTTTTTTTATTTATTTAATCATGTATATTGGTGAATTGAAGAAAAGAACCCTTTAAATTTTATTTTTTATTAATATAATCATGTATATGAAGAGAAACATGTTATTCCAACAAAAGAAGAAGCAATAAAGTACATCGAGGGTCTTAAAATCTATTTTTCCAGCATTGTTTGCTTTCAAGACGAAACTTTTAAATGTGTATACATGATTGAAAAAGAATTAAGACCAGAAAAAATGTAACAAACTAATCTATGTGTTTTTTTTTTTTTAATAAAAAATAAAGGTAAATATCGGTTGGGACTGGACACGCTTATTACGAATAATTTTTTAGAAAAAAACTTTAGATTCGCCTTAATTACTATAAAAGGAAACTTTTTGGCTTGGGGGCGGCGGAAAATAATGCATTTTAATTTTCAATTGCGTAAATTAAAATTCACTTCGCGAATCTATACGATGTCAAATCGCGGCTATCAGGTACGTCACTGTTATGTTGGTATCCCTGATACATTGCAAATAACTGAATACTACTGTGGCCAACTTCGTGGGATACGTAAAAACACGGTTAAACTACGAAAGCTGCATGTCAACAAACTATAAAAAAACATCCCAGGTTTTGAATGGTTTGTTTGGCAAAGCAGGGTTTGTCTAGCGGGTTTGTGTAATTATGATTGATTGTCTGTGAAATAAAAACAAATGTTAGTTCTTTGCAATGTATCAGTGATACCAACATAAAAGCGACGTGCCTAATGGCCGCTGACAGTCACCGATCGGTTCGCGAAGTGAGTTTTAATTTTACGCAATTGAAAATTAAAATGCGTTATTTTCCGCCGCCCCCAAGCCAAAAAGTTTCCTTTTATAGTAATTAAGGCGAATCTGAAGTTTTTTTCTAAAAATTATTCGTAATAAGCGTGTCCAGTCCGAACCGATAATTACCAAAATAAAATGTTCTTTTCTTCAATACTGGGGGTATAGATATTCTAAGTAAATTCGTCGAAATACGATATATTTCCGCATAAATCGAAATTTCGCGGCCGACTCTAAATTTAGATACCTCTTTGAAATAAATTTGTAAAAATTCCGCATAATGTCCGCGTAAATCAAATTTTCGCGGCTGATTTGTAAAAATATGATAAATTTCCTCGTAAATCGAATTTTTGCAGCCGATTTCCGCCGCAGCCGGCCATTTAAATTCATATGTACGAAGTAAATTTGTAAAAATATGACATTCTAGTGTAAACCGATTCAATTTAAAACTAACCAACTTGTTTTATCAACTTTTTCGAGAATGTTCCTTTTCTCGCACTGAACTGACAGTTCTTCTTTGTTGAGACATTACGAACGTAATTAACTTAACGAAAACGAAACAAGAAACGTAAAAACTGTGTGTAAACGATTATCACGAATAATTTCGGAAAAAAGCTTCTCAAATCAGTGCGTAAATAAACAAACTGACAGATGCTGTAGCATTTTACACATGGCTAAAGTTGAAAGATGTCGGCCAATCGCCGCGTTGCGAGCAGTACGCCGACCAATCACGGCCGGCTAAAAATGGAAAGATGTCGGCCAATCACCACGTTTCGCGCAGTTTGCCGACCAATCACTGCTCGGCCGTGTCAAGCGCGCGTAACTCACATATTTTGAATATTTTCGACGTAAATTGCGAGAAAAAAACCGTAAAAAGAGGGTATAAATGTACTAAAATATATCGGGACCGAAATAATTACACGTAATTGGCGGGAAAACGTTAAATCTGGGGACGTAAAATTTGGGTTTCACTGTACTTTAATAAACCTGAATATGTCACTAATTTTAAAAACATTGATTATGTGTAAAAAAAAATGAAAATGTGAATAATTTTTAAAATAAAGAAATGTCCAAGGACACCCTTAATGGGTGAAAGCCAAATAAATAATTTTAAAAAAAGTTTAATAACAAAAGCAAAACAATCAGCGTATTGAAATTTGATGGTTTGAATTTTTGGAACTCACTCACTATTCAACATTATAGGTACTTATCACAAAATGCCCGCAGCTCTTTCAAACATGAGAATTCGTTCCATAAAAAATGTATGGGGAAAAGAATTTTCTTAATAACTATATTTTTCGTTATTTTTTGTGATGTTTTAATAGTTATTATCCTTTCCGGGGCGGAGACAAATCCAACAAATCAAAGATCATCAAAATCGGCCCGACCGTTCTCGAGTTACAAATGGTGTAACTAACCCGACTTTGTTTTATATATTAAGATTAGCCGCGATTGCCCTCTGCCTTTTGCAGCGGTGTTTTGGTGAATGTTTCTAACTAAATACATTTTATCATTACTGAGGAGTTATTCATTTCGCAAACCATTTTTTTTACTGTTATGTTATGTTATAGTTATTTGCTTCTCCTACAGATATCAATTGTCTCTGTCCTCGACATCACTTGAGGGGACCAGCACCAAAACCACCTTAGGCTGATTTGCCAATGCTCTAAAGGCAGCCACATTTTATCTCTGGCCCTTGTCATTTCTTGACAGAAGCAACTTTTACAAGGCAGGTTTACTATTGTTTTTTAAACCTTGCTTACTCTTATGCTATTAAAATAGGATCTCTTTTCCCCATTGTTTTTTTAATGTGAGAAGACATGTTAGCGCTTCCTCCTATCGAGCCAACACTTCAGACTGGCTTGTAGTGTCCATCATTAGGTCTGATGGAGAATAATTTCTCAAACACAGAAACTTTTTACAATAATGTTACCATTATGAGGGTACCAGCGCCCTTAATGCAGCATCTATCTGCAGTGGGTTGCCATATTAATAGGGACACCTTTGAAAGACGCGTTTTCTCACTTTTGTATTCGTAAAACAAAGGTATTTGTGATTTTAGGTACAGTTTTTATTTTTTATTAAGAAGAACATTTGGTTTTTATTATTTTAACACCATATTTGATCTTAATTTACATTTGTTTTTTTTGGTAATTTATTTTGAAACATTATCGCACAGAAAGTTAATATTTTGTAAAAATCGCCTTTAGCCGCAACTACAGCTTGTACAAGCAATGACATGCTCTCAATGCACAGTTTTGAATTGTACTTTAGCTCAGGAGAGTAATGTCACTCTCTGATGATTATTTCGATGATCTGCTCTCTGCTTGTGATCACCTCCTTGGCAATCTTCGTCGTCTTGAGCTCTCACAGGTTTTCATAGGGGTTCACGTTGGGGGAATTCCCCAGACAAGGTAAAACCTGCACTTTTTTTGCCAGGAATACTGTGACATTTCTGGCTTTATGGCAGGGTGCAGAATCGTGCATAAAAACATACTCCTGACCACCAGGGAACCTTTCTCCGAAATGAGGCAGCAACCGATTTTCCAGTAGGTACTTGTCTGTACTGATCCTGCCTCATGGTCCCTTGCATAATGTGGAGTCGCCCCATTCCATTGGAAGAGATGATTGAGCATACCATGATACTGGTAGAGTATTTGATCGTCTCCACAAGGCAGTCCGGATCGAATTTCTCCACTTAGAGTTGTCGGACGAAAGATGATTTTTCCACCAAAATTTGGAATGTGGACTCATCAGAGAAGCATACCTAAAGATATCATGATCAGACCACTAGATTTTTTTAAAAGCTTGAAAAGAACAAAAATATGCTTTTCCTACCACCCAGTCCTCAACCGTCATGTTTTGGTATGCCTTGACCCATTCTAGTCGTTTTTTCCGCCTAGCTACCGTCTGGCAAAATTTTTCAGCTACCCAATTTTTAATGAGGCTCTCCTCAGTCATTTATCTCCGATCTGTCCTTTGGTAGACCTCGTTTCCTTCTTCATTGATCATCGGAGTGAGATAATCAACACTTATTTTGCAATTTTGAAGACATTTGCCATCCGTACGAGGCGTGGTGACTCGTTTTCTGCTACATTTCCCATCACGATTCACTTCGAAGGGCAGGTTTTGATTGATTTTTTTCTTTATCCTTTTAACTACAGACTTTGAAATACCTGTCAGGGCTGCTATTTATCTTTGGAAATGTTTGGTGTTTAATAATAGTGCCTTCACCTCCGCACATTTTCTTGGAGACGTGCCTGAAGACCTGGCCATAATGAAAAAATCAAATATTGGGTTTAACACGGCAGAACTATTAATTGAAATAAGAAATGAACACAAACTTTCTAAAAGTGATAGATAATGAATAATTACTTAAGTTTTTATACAGTTGAACTGTTAAAACTCGTTAAAATAATTATTACGCATATTTATTTTCAAGACCTACGATCACGCGATTTCACAAAAATGCTGGCCACGTGGATACAATCTTAAATTTTTGAGAGATGTGATACATTGCTAGTATTTCCACCTCTTAAAATAGTCAGTAATGATACCAAAGGCAAAAATAACAAAAGAATAGCCATCAAATATAGGTAATTTAAAAGTAGAGACAATGTAAACACAAGAATGCTAAATTTTGGAAATTCCCTATTAATATGGCAACCCACTGTAGGGACATTGAGGAGAGCAACACTCCCAAGCCAGGTTTATTTTATTTATCAGTGGGAAGTTTTAAGTTTTTGTGTACTTCACACGGTTGAATAAGTTAAAAATCTTTATTTGATGTTAAAATCACAGATCTTTAAAAAAATATGTATCTTCATTGATATTAATTTTTTTTTTGTACGAATTTTCTATTCCGGGACTCGCAGCAGTCCCAAGGCATTAAATTTAACATGCATGTAATATTGTTTGAGAGACCTACACTCAACAAACACACATACCCGTACTGTTCCTGGCAATTACTTGAAAAGACCTGCACTCTCAACCAAGCCAAGTTCCATCTCTGAACTCAGTCTTTAACACTAGAAAGACCGGAGCCTTCATTTTGACGGCTGGCCGAAGTAAAGTGATGATATAATGCTTAATAATTATTGTATTCGTGTGATTTTTTTTCACATTTCATGATTTATGATTTTACAACTTTGGTGAAAAAAACAGGAACGGGTCTTATTTAGTTTTTGAGATATATTGACTTATACCTACAAAGACCGCCGCCGTCAATGTGACGGTTTGGGCCATAATGCTGAATTTGTTTACAACCTTCTTTACCCAAGTTTATAACATACCCATTCTTCCTCGTTTATGATAGTACCACGACAGTACTAATATGTCTGTCTCTTTCATTCGCTATCGCGTATCATATAATTTATAAAAATACCACAAAAAATATATCTATGGCCCAAATTTTTTTATGGCTCGTCGGAGAACTAAATACAGGGTATGCATACATATACCAGAATTTGTCCAGCTGGGTAAGCTGCTGAAGAACTGGCAGAATCATTTATTGGATAACCAATACCTCCGCCATATGCCCCCCTAAGAGGTTCGCTAAGTTTGGTGACTTAACAGGGGTGCCCACTGCCCAGGTTCATGGGGTTAGGTATTTTTTTACATTAGCTAACAGGAGGCCCTGAGAAAAATAATTCCCCTCAGGGCCTATGTCATCTTTGGGAATGCTGTGTAGGGAGTCTTTTTAGGAAAGGAAGGAGAGGAAGTTCCGGGAAGGAAAAGGATATTAGGGGTGGGTAGGGATCTGGGGGTCAGTGTGTCCAGGTGTTTAGGACGTATGAATCCATCCATCCGTGGTGTTCCGAGAGAGCACGGCTGGAGAAGTCAAAGGGACCCCCTCAACCAATCTTTTCCGATTCGGCCTGCCATGCAGCTGATGGGCAGACGCATATTTATTTGTACAGCACCCTTGAGGTGATTTTTCACAAAAATTGCGCTATATAAATTAGCCAAAGATTATTATTATCTGCCGCCAAGACCCGGACAAACCTCATCCCATGAACCCGGGCACCCCTACTAAGTCACCAAACGTAGCGAACCAATTTTAGTGACCTATGGCAGAGGTGTTAATTATCCAATAAATGGTTCCCGGGGCAGCAGTTCCCATATCCGCCTCCCAAATTGGGAATCTGTTCGGGGAAGGTGTATACGGATCTTGGTGGCAGATGCGTCTACCAAACGACTGCGTGGCAGGTCAGATCGGGAGTGACTGGTTGAGAGAGATCGTTTGACCTCGCCAGCAGGACTCTCGGAACATTGCCTTGCATCGCAGTGATAAGGAATAGATTCTTACGTTTGTCGCCACACTGATCCCCAGATTCCTACCCACCCCTCACACCTATTTAATTCCCATAACTTATTCTTCTTCCTTTCCCTTTAGGTACCCTCCACATTGCATCTCCAAAGATGACAATGCCATGAGGGGAATAATTTTCCTTAGGGTTTTTTTTGTGGAGCTAATGTAAATGAAAAAAGAAAAGAAACCGGGCCCTATGCCATATTTAGGGATGCTATGTGGAGGGTGTTTTTAGGAAAAGGAAGAAAAGGAAGTTCTGGGAAGGAAGAAGGTGTGAGGGGTGAATAGGATAAATTGGTAAATGTTTTTAGGAGTGTTGGACGAATGAATCGATCTCTTCAACAGCGTTGCAAGGCGACGGTTCGAGAGAGGTCCTGTTGGACAAGTCTAGATTAGGTCTCCCTCAACAAGTGTCTCCCGACGCGGTCGGCTACGCAGTAGGTGGGCAAACGTATTCGCCACCTAGATCAGACAAACCTCACCCAATGAACCCGGGCATCCCTGCTAAGTCACCAAAAATAGCGCGAACTACTTAGAGTGTCCTATTGCAGAGGTGTTGGGTATCCGATAAATGGTTCCCGGGGCGGTGGTACCCATATTCGCCTACCAAGTGGCAAAAAGTGATCAGCCGTCAAAATGACGGTCGTGGTCTTTATAGGTATGGAGCAGTACCCGGTCTTTCTAGTGTTAAGTGACAAAACTTTTCCAATGTAAGTTAACTGTGGTTTTTTTAAACCCGGCTATGTTCACTACAGGTTTTACTCTTTAAAAACGGCCATTTCATCAAGCTCAGTATGGTTTTGGATGAAAAGCCGCATTGACGATTGTCATCGATGACCATCGGATGACGTTTATGTCATCTGCAAGGGAATATTATAGTTTTCGCTGTTAGAATCTTAAATAAAACACCACTGAAAATATTTATAATTTACACTTATTTTCAATAATAGATATTTTTACAGAAATTTGCGAACAATTGAGACTTTTATGCGATACTCACATAAAAATATGAATAAAATGATTTTTAATCTTCAGATCCCTGCCACCGATCAATGGGGGACCAACGCACTAAACAAAGTCAAACTTCATCAACATTCTCGACATCACTCTTGAGGGAACTAGCCAGTCACATTCCGCCGATGTCCTTGGACACCACTCCAGAGTACCAGTTCTCTTAAATCATCCACACTATATCAATGTCCTAGGACTTTACTTGAAAAGATCAGCGACCTCAAGACAGTCGCTTTCGACCCCTGGCCAATGACGTTTCTTGACCGAAGCAACTTTTTCAAGGCAGGTTCACTAAAGTTTATGTTAATTTTATCTTATACTATATATATACTATATATACTAATATTATTAATGCGAAAGTTTGTATGGATGTGACTTACTTTTTCACGCCATAAATATCGAATGGAATTTAAAAATTCTTTCACTAATCGAAAGCTACATTATTTGCGAGTAACATAGGCTATATATATTGGTAAGCTCTGGCGTTATGAATAAGCTGTGGCATTATGAAATTATTTATTATATGTTTATTGGCAAAGCTTGTTGCTAAGTAAATGTTTGAAGTGGGCTATCACATTGTTATTTGTTTAGGTTACTATGGAGATTTCTTTGATAGCAAAAATTCAAATAAGAGTATTCTAATATGAAAATTTAGTGTACAAATATAAAATAGGTACTAATCTACATTTTGACCTAAGCCAACAGCTATACTAATATTATGAATGTGAAACGGTGCGTATTTGATTGTTGATTGATTTTGAGAAGGGGAAGGGGGGAGGGTAGTGCGGGGGAGTGGGGGGGGGGGGGGCGCATATGCGAGCGAAGCCGGGAGCAAAAGCTAGTGTTTAATAATTACGGTTTTAATCGTTTTAGGATAGTCACAAACGAAAATTATTGTAATTTTCTTCAACATATTGTTAATAAATTGTCAATTTGGTGCAATGAAAACAAACTTTTAAATTCCCGGGTGGGACCCAAACGCGATGCTCGCTCAGCTACTGACCGGTCATTAATAACAATTTTTTTGAGTCATTCGCATATTAAAGAATAATATTAATTTATTATATTAATGAGATTTTTAATCAGGCAGTTCAGATATATATAATACTACCGAGTTCCCGGAATGGGTTGCAACGCCACTTAAATAAAGAAATAGTTTCTCCCTACGT
Source organism: Limnephilus lunatus (assembly GCA_917563855.2). Lineage (NCBI taxonomy): Eukaryota > Metazoa > Arthropoda > Insecta > Trichoptera > Limnephilidae > Limnephilus > Limnephilus lunatus. Next base: position 21,227,713 of record OU830595.1, on the reverse strand, counting down.
GGCCTTTCCTAATTATTCCCGTTCCCATTCCGCCTAGCCTTGCCCTCCTCTCCCTCCTTTCCTCCCTGCTGCTAAACTATATCAAATACACTCATTTTTCATCTCATGTAAATTTCAGAGCTTACTATTAAGAGTGTATAACCAGAGAAACCAGAAATATGTCATTTTTAAATCAGTGGTTAGACGTATTGACTCTTTTCCACAAAAAACTATAAATGGATTTCAAAAGATTGTTCTTTTATCTAGTAAACTTATGTTTTAGATTTTGAAAAAAAAAAAATATTTTTAGAATAATAAGGTTATACCATAGGTCGTTCGCAGATTTGTTCAATTTTCAAAAAAGTACATTTCTTATACAACACCCATTTCAAATCATATAATCATGCAGTAAAATAAATCAATACATTATCTGGTAAACGTATGTTTCAGAATTTTAATTTTAGTTTAAATAAAATTATTAAAAAATATATACGGACATGTGTTTCTTGACGAAAATTGGTCAGTTTGTGCATTTATTTGTGCACTTACAAACAAATATATTTCGGATTTTTTTACATACTTATTTTGCTAAGACGTTATTGACAAATCGTAAATAATTTGATCGTAAAATAATTTCAGGAAGTATTTAATTTTAAATAATTTTGAACATCGCATTTTACCATATTTATCGCAGCCCGTAAACACAAATTTCAGATTTCATTACGGGTACGGGCCCAAATGCGGCCAGGAGAGCACGTCTTCGCGACGCTTTGAATAATAATATTTGGAAATGAAATTTGAAAACGAAATTTGAAATAAACACGAATTCCTTGATTCATGTTTGTTAAATCTACAGGGTTGCCCGAACGCAATTTTTCATGTTCATTGAATATTTTTATGCAAAAATTTTTATAATTTCGAATATTTTTTTTATTTTAAATTATTCTTGTGTGAATACCGCACAAGAGTCCCAACTGCTCCAAAATATTTTTTGGGGTAAATCTTTTTTACGCACGCTCGACACTTGGGGGTAAACTGGTGAATGGGTTACGAAAAGTGGTGATAGTTACGAAAAATGACATGCGAACGGTAATCAATGCGAACGGTGATCGATTGCTCGGCGGGTCGGGCCTTTACGCACGCTTGTTTTTCGTGTTATTGTTATATTGTTAATGGACTATTTGTCCGTAAATAAATAAATAAATTATATACAGCGGGTACCCGGCATGCGTTTCATGGGCAATGTAACCTCGCGGTCAACTAAACTGTTATGGTTCCATCACAAGTCCCGGGAATTATAATGCAAGCGCCTGCACTATATAACATTATATACAGCGGGTACCCGGCATGCGTTTCATGGGCACTGTAACCTCGCGGTCAACTAAACTGTTATGGTTCCATCACAAGTCCCGGGAATTATCATGCAAGCGCCTGCACTATATAACATTATATACAGCGGGTACCCGGCATGCATTGAAGGCCACTCAAAGAAAGAAAGGGTTTGTGCGCTTTAATTCTGTTTGTTGAAGTGCTTATTATTAATTATGCACACGAATAAATATTTCAAAATGCGACATTTTTTACAATCCAACTGAATATTACTCGTTTTTTTCATGAATACCGCACAAGTCTGGAGCCAGTGGGACTATTGCATCCCCAATTTGGAGTATGTTGTAAGACTGAAGGTAGTGGGGAGGGGAAGGATATAGGGAAGAGGAAGGTGGGGAAGTACCTGGCTATTCAGATCTGACCACTAAACACGGCTAAAGCCATTTCAAGCAACGTTTCAATTCTTAATGGTGGTCTTACACCAGGGCGATACTGAGAGTATTTTCCACTCTAATGGCCGTAAAATACAATTGAAAAACAAAAAACCAAAATATTAAAAAGAATATAACAAATTGTTTATTCATGTAGGTATCTACTTAATACCTACTGTGTTTACGCATTTCACTTGTATCTATTTATGTTTATGCACTTCAATATACAAATTACAAATAACTACTACTAATTAAAATTCTGGAAGCGAGAATAGTAATATAAAGTAGTAATAGTAGCGGGTAGCCCTAGCTCGAGTGAACAAAACCCTCAAAACTCGGATTGCCGCGGAACGAAATTTAGTTCTGAAAACGCCCGCTCGCGAGCCCTGATGTGTTAGCGCTAGTGTCGGAATCGAAGTTGTCATGTGCTGGTTATTCACTCTTAAACAAATAAACCTTCGCGGGCATGCGCATAACAACTCACCCAAAGTTTCATCACAAACGAATGAATGGTTTAGAAATGCAAGGAACAAACAAACAAGCAAGAAAGCAAACATACTTTCATTTTTATATAGATTGCATAATTTTGACTATTCATATGTAAAAGCCGCCAAAAAAGATAATAATAATTAAATAAAAACAATCGTATAATATATCATAAAATCGTCTGTGACTAGCTTAAAACACAGGTTCTCATTGTAGTCATCGATTTATTTTGTTATTAGCCATGTTTACAAGCCGCCTTTTGCAGCGGTGTTTCGGTGAATGTTTTTACTAATTGCATTTTTTCATATCTGCGGAGTTATTTATTCCTTTTTTTTGTACTGTTATGTTATAATGATTTGCTTCTCCTATAGATGCCTGTCACCGATTGTCTCTATCCTCGACATCAGTTGAGGGAACCAGCATCAAAACCACCTTAGGCTGTTAAGCCAGCGCTCTTCAGGAAGCCACACTTTATCTCTGGCCCCTGTCATTTCTTGACAGATGCAACTTTTCCAAGGCAGGTTTACTGTTGTTTTTCATAATTCGCTTTTTCAATACTTTATCAACATTTTAATCATTTATAAACAGGTCAAATGAAAGCTATGCCAAATGCAGTGAAACAAAATACTTCAGTCTGTTAGAATCTCTAATAATATTGAACGTATTTTTATTAACTTACTTTTTTTTCAACTCATTAAACAAGGACGTCATTTGCGGATACAAGCACTCTCAAGGCTATAACATTTTATCTCTGTCAAACTCTGAACATCACTTGAGTGAACTAGCACTCTGTCTTATGACTTCGCTTGAGGGGGCAACACTCCCTAGGCAGGTTCATTACATTTTATCAGTGAGATCTGTCTTTTAACGGACGTCACCAATTGAATTTAATTACTGTTTGGTGTGAAGACGAAAACACATATCTTACCTAAAAATATTGTACCTTCATGCGATAAGTGCTCTGTCCCTGAACTACCATTGAGCGGAGTAACACTCCCAATACGTTTCATGAGGTGTTTAAATCTTTATAAAGTATTGTTTAAATAATATAACATGTGGAAACAACATTTGTTTTATAAATCCTGCTGATTACCAGAAGTGATATTATTTCTTTTAAACATCTGTAATTTATATATTAGTTTCATTTATCACAGAAATTTATTTCATCTGCAGATCTCTGTTCCTGGGCATCACTGAGGAGAGATCTACACTCAATAAACACGTTCACTTCCTTTGTTCCTGGAAATTACTTGAGGGAACCAGCACCCTCAAACCAACCATATTCCATCAATGTCTATGGACACCACATGAGAGAACCAGCACTCTCAACCACAATCATTTCACATTCAAGCCATGTCCCTGGTCACCACTTGAGAAGATCAGCACTCTCAAGCCAGTTTCTTTCTCTTCCTGGCCAATGACCTCAGTTAATGGAAGCAACTTCTACAAGGCAGGTTTACTAATGTTTTAAAATGGGTATTTCAGCAATTTTTTTGAACTTCTGTTAAATGATATGAATACGAATAATGTGCTTAAATTGTTGGTCAGACAAATTTAATTGACTCGGTGTTCATGTATCAAATACTAAATGATGCTTTTGATAGTCTAGAGCAGGGGTCTCCAAACTACGGCCCGCGGGCCGCATCCGGCCCGCCAGTGTCATCAATCCGGCCCGCGACATCTTAGAACCAGTGTCATCAATCAGGCCCGCGACAGCTTATATCTAAAACCTTCCTCAGAAGCGGAATTCAAGAGCCACACGAAAGCTGGCACGAGTTGCAGCCTCTTGTTCAGCATTGAGTTTCATAAACGAAGATTGCTGCGGTTTTAATCAACGCTTCAATTTTTTCTGTCCGCAAACTTCCTGTATATTTTGAAAATTTTTCGTTTCATTATATTTAGACGTTTTATTATATTATTTGAGAACTGCTATGGTTTCATTGCAAATCAAACAAAGTGCTTTCTTACTGGACTCAATTATGAAATATTGAAAGTTCCATTGATCTTGGAATGTTCTGCATTCACGGTCTACTTTTCGCTTCTTTGCCATACTTTTCATAGTAAATCACACCCAAAAAACAAATTCAAACCAAAACACTGTTACATAAATGTCTTTTAAAAACACACAAACACGTTTATTTTGGCTTGTAAAGCCTTGATGACACACGGCGAGTTTACAAGCTACTATCTGAGAAATTCACTATCCGTTAGTAAACTCGCTCAGTGTTATCGTGTTACTTGCTAACTAGCAGATTGTTGACAATCTACGAAAAAAGTTGAGAGGTCGTCAACTTTACCCGCTACACGCCAACTCGTGATTGGTTTATTTATGTTTCCAATATGGCTGCCAATTAACAGCTGATTTTGACTGTCAACTGTCTGAAGAATTAGTTCACGTTATTTCCGCTACTGGCGCTAGCAGCTACGTGCGAGTCTAGTTTCTGAGCGAGTGGACAGTTTTGTGTGTCATCATGACAATCTCACTCGCCGATTCACCCGCTTTTAAACTTAGTAGATAGTAGCTTGTAAACTCGCTGTGTGTCATCGAGGCTTAACCACCAGATGTCGTTAAGCGTCGCAGTCGTGACTAAATAATATAACACAATTAGTAATTGAACTAGCGAATTTAGCACACGTGTGCTTGCTCAGAGCGCGTGCTCGGCGAATTGTCTATAAATTATAGATAATGGCAGGAAAATAAATTGGAAAAATTAAAATTATAGGTTTTGGCCCTTGGGACTCTCTGGAGTAATCAGTACGGCCCTCCGGCTTAAAAGTTTGGAGACCCCTGGTCTAGAGTCTAGAACTACTTGCATTGATTAACTTTCGGATTCAACAACGTAATACCGGGAGGATATCTTCAATTTATTATCAATAAATATTCATTTATCAAATCAATGCAACTTTGACTGCCGCAATTCATTATATAATATTGAATATTTTTTACTAATTGTTTTAAAAAACCACAATTAAATAAACAGAGCCATAAGCTCTTAAAATATCATAGTCTCGTCCTGCGGAGTTATTTATTTTCAATTATTTTTTTTTACTGATAATAATTATTTGCTTTTCTTTCAGATACCGATTGTCTCTGTCCTCGACATCACTTGAAGTAACCAGCACCAAAACCACCTTAGGCTGTTTTGCCAACACTCTCAAGGCAACCACATTTTATCTCTGGCCCCTGTCATCACTTGAAAGATGCAACATTTCCAAGGCAGGTCTACCATTGTTTTGTATACAGTTTGGCAATTAAGTGTAGAAAATAAATGATGGCGCTGCGATCGATTTCTTGGTTTTAAATGGCAACACCGTGATGTCTCATAAGACAATGAATGTATGTTTTAAAAAACCCTTCAGCCAAAATGCATATTTCATAACGTGTTTGTATTTTCATAAATTTTGCACAAAAACACATAATTTAATAGAAGTAAAATAAAACAAAACAGGTTTTAAGTGGGCGTTTATTTTGTTATAAAAACGTAGGTACATAGGTATTTAAAAATCTGAGTATATTTATTCAACACCCGACAAGTAATAATTATTGTCTTAGTCCTCATATGATTCTTCTTCTTCCATATCTTCATCTTCATCTAAACGTTTCATCAGTTCATCTATATCATCATAAAGAGTACTTCCTCGTGCATAATAATCTGCCTCGATTTTCATTACGTTTTTGCAACAATTTTTTTTAATCATCAACACTTATGCTATTTTCCGTTTTCCCGGTGTTTCAAATTTTCCATCTGGCTTTTCCCTTCCTTGACGATTTATCTTACTTTTCAGATTTACCTGTATGTGGAAAACATCATTAAAATGATTATTCTATAGAAGGTAGTTTTAAAAAAGCACACCTGATAATATTCATTTAGAAAGAAAGAGAAAATTAAGAACAAGTTACATTTCTATGAGTTTAAAGAAGTTGCATATTATTTTTTTTTTAAATTGAGTTATTCCATTTTTCTTGTGGCCTAATATTAACTGTCAAATGGAAATGTCAAATTCGGATTTTTAAACATAACCTCAAATCAGATTGTAATGGTTATAATCGCACAAAAATTGGCATAAATCTTGTAATACTAATGAAATTTATTAAAAAAAACTATTCCACGTACCATTCATTTCTGCAGTTCGTTTGTAAACTTCTTTCAAATTGGATAGGAGCTTCTTCGCACGATATTCAGCTAGGCAGCGTTGAAACACGCAGTTTACAACTTCTCTTGCACCACTACGTATTGGTTTGTTCATTTTAATTCAATTCAAACAATGCACAGGCAAACAATGAAAAAAAAACACTAAACGAGCGATTTTCAGTGTGTTCTACATGATTAAAGTCAGTAAAGCCAAGAGCCATTCAAAATGTCATTGACAAAACGAGTATTTCGGTGTTACCATAGTAATGAAAAAATTTAGTTCCAAATTAATTCATTTCTACACTTTCTTGCCAAACAATACTTCGTTTTTTTAATACTTTATAAAAGGGTCAGATGAAGATTATGTCACATGCAGTAAAACAAAATACTTAAGGCTGTTAGAATCTTTAATAATACTGAACATATTTTTATTATTTGTTGATATGAAGCACATCATTTGTGATGTGACATTTTTTATACATTTTTGCTTTAATAGCTGTACTTGCTAATAATATTTCTTAACCACTGAAGCGATCATGTAGGGAGAAATAAATTTGCCTCGATTGCTTGAGATTTCCAAGAAGGTCATTTTTAAAAATTTTCGCCAATATTAAAAAAATTATTTCTTCGAAATTTAACATGGAGACGTAAAAACTTATTATAGTGCTATAGAGCCAATGAATTAAACTATATTTTACCGTTTATTTCATATTTGTAGAATTATTAATTTTTTTTTTTTAAATCGTAAAGTTTATAATCGCGCGATTTCTAGGTGTTTTTACTTGAAACTGCCGTGAGGGATACTTATTTGGGTCAACATAGAATATTTTTGGTTTCTATATGTTGTCTGTGGTGTACTTGATAGTGAAAGGTACATATCCATTGTAAAAGGACTAAATTATATCTGTAACAGCACTGTTAAAAATTCGGCGGGAAAAAAATATTTTAAAAATGTATTTTTAACATTGTTCTAAAATAGTATACTAAGTTCAGATTAGCCACATCTATGGTCATAATAGATAAAGCATTTCAATAGCTTCGTGTTAAAATAAACGGCTGGCCAAGGAAATGTTTTAAATAATTACAGTAGATGTTTTACGAATGGTAGAAAAATGTGGTCCTTTTTTGGACCGAAATCAATTGCAGAAAAATAAAAGTGGTAGAATTTTACACGAATAATAGTATAGATAAGAATTTAATGAACGGTAAGGACAAAAAGAATAGTTAAGGCCACTCGGGTATTTATTCACTTCAATGCAGTGATTGTCCTACGATCTATATAGGCGTCACGTCACGCAATATTAACACCCGTGTCAAAGAACACCTAAGACGTTTACATAGTAAAGGTTTCTCAGAATTTGCGAATCACTTTTTTGAAACAGACCATAAAATTAATGAAAACACAGGCGTCACCTTAATGCATAAAAACGAAATAGGTATCAGATTGGAAAACTTAGAAGCACTTGAACTAAGGAAAGCTTTAAATATTAATAGTAAAGTAAAATATATTTATATTGAGGGATCAGTAGGATTTATCGGTCCAGTTAGAAGTTCCATTGAGCCGAACTCTCTGATATGAAAATATCTGGAGTCGGTGAATATTTTTTTCCCATTTGGTATCTGGTAGATTGACGCATTGTTCTTGTATTATTTTGTATTTATTATATTTATATAGTGCACTTACATAGTGTGGATTGAACAGATAAACATTTGTGGAAAAGTGTGTGAAAGGGTTTAGTTTTTCCTGTGGGGAAAATTTAACCCGGACATAAAATCTGGAGCACAGCACCGTAAAAAGTCCAATACTTAGGTTGTTTCCCTTTCTCTTCCCAATTCTCCATCTAACCTTACGCCTACTTCTTCCTTCACTGGAGGAGTCCAGCCAATTTTGTTTTAAACCCACTGTGAAAACAGAATATATTGTTTATAACATGTAACTTAACTTTAGTAAGTTAAGTCACTAAAGTTAAGTTACATGTTATAAACAATATATTCTGTTTTCACAGTGGGTTTAACACAAAATGGGCTGGACTCCTCCAGTGAATGAAGAAATAGGCATTATACTACCCCGAAGAATCTAGGGTTTTAGCGAAACCCATTCGGCATAAAAAATTAAAATGGTTTTTACAAAGTTATTGTTCTATTTGAAATCATATTTTTATTACCTTTTTTGTTTACACAGACACTTTTAGCAAGGACGTCATTTGCGGATACCAGCACTCTCAAGGCAGCCACATTCTATCTCCGTCGCTGAACATCACTTATCACTTGAGGGAACTAGCATTCTGTCTTATGACTTCGTTTGAGGGGGCAACACTCCCTAGGCAGGTTCATTACATTTTATCTGTGAGAACTGTATTATTACAGACCTCACCAGTTGAATTATTAAATGCTTTGTATGAAGTCAAAAACACAGATCCTCCCTTAAAATATTGTACCTTCATCCGATAGGTGCTCTGTCCCTGAACTACCATTGAGCGGAGTAACACTCCCAACACGTTTCATGACGTGTTTAAAGCTTTATGTTTAGTATTGTTTAAATAATATAACACGTGGAAACAACATTAGGTTTTTAATCCTGCTGATTATCAGAAGTGAAATTATTTGTTTTAAACAGCTGTAATGTATCTATTAGTTTCATTCATCACAGTAACTTATTTCATCTGCAGATCTCTGTTCCTGGGTATCACTGAGGACAGATCTATACTCAGTAAATACGTTCACTTTGTTTGTTCCTGGAAATTACTTGAGGGAACCAGCACCCTCAAACCAGCCACATTCCATCAATGTCTATGGACACCATACGAGAGAACCAGCACTCTCAACAAAGCCAAATTCTAGCCTTGTCCATGGTCACCACTTGAGAAGATCAGCACTCTCAAGCCAGCCACTTTCTCTCCCTGGCCAATGACGTCAGTTGATGGAAACAACTTTTAAGGCAGGTTTACTAAACTTTATGTTATTGTTAATTAATTACGGCTTTGACCCCTCAGGACTCAGGCACATGTTTTCAGAAGGTCAAAATAATTCCGCTTTGCAATGAAATCTAAATAAATGGAATATTTCTGAATGTATCGGAAAACTAAAACTGTTTTTAAAAGGTGATGAAATAAACTTTCAAATTTACAACTTTTTTTTATACACGAAATTTTTTAATGCAATCGTCAAAGGGTATAAAAATGAACAATTGCAATTAACAATACACTTTACAAAGCAAAATCATACTCCGTCGTGCATATCACTTGAGAGCACCAGCCCTCTCGAGCCAGCCACTTTCTCTCCCCGACCATCCCTGTAACGGACGAGAGTAACACCATAATACGTATAATGCAAGTATATATTACAATAATTTTTTTCGCATGTGACAAGCTTCAATAACAGGTTTTCATTGTGGTAATTGGTTTAATTTGTTATTAGCTGTGTTTGCACTTCTTTCTTTTGAAGTCAATTTTTCAAGATCTTGTGTAATTTTTTACTAATAGTCTTTCATCATGCCTGCGGAGTTATGTATTTTAAAAACACGTTCTTATTTTTTTACCGTTTTGTTTTTACCTACAGATACCTGTCACTGATCATTGGGGAGTATTATCAATCCTGCTAAATTCTGTCTCTGTCCTCGACATCACTTGAGGGGACCAGCATCAAAACCGTCTAGGCTGTTTTACCAACACTCTGAAGGCAGCTACATTTTATCTCTGGCCCTTGTCATAGCTTGACAAAAGCAACTTTTCCAAGGCAGGTTCACAAATATTTTTAAAATCTTGTTTGCTATTGTGCTTTAAAAATTGGTTTTATTTTATTGATTTTTGTTAAATGAAAAGACATTTTAGCGCTTCCTCTATTTGAGCCAACGCCTCAGGCTGCCTTACAGTGTCCATCATCAGATCTGATACTTTCATAATTTCATTTATATTAATTTTAAAATTCAAGTCTTCTGTCCCTCGACTACCATTGGGGAGAGAAGCACTCCAACAGCATTTCATGACCTTAAATTAAACCTGAACGTTAATGTTTGGATAAAATAATTGAGGCAAAACACCATTTTTTATTTATAAAACCTGCAGAACTAAGAAATTAAATCACAAGTCAAATATATATTTTTTAAATAGCTTAGTTGTGATTTCTTTGTTCTACAAATCTCTATTTCTGGGCATCAATGAGGAGAGACCTACAATCAACAAACACATACATTGTCTGTTCCTGGAAATTACTTGAGAGGAACAGCATTCTCAACCAAGCCACGTTCTATTTCTGACCCCCGTCTTCAAGTGACTGAACTTTTTCACTGTAGGTTTACTTTTGTTTTTGAAACCCTGCTAGGTGCATTTGTTATTACAGGTTTTACGCTTTAAAAACATGTCTTCCTCAAGCTCAGTATGGTTTTGGAGAAAAGCCGCAATGACGATTGTCATCGCTGTCCGTCGGATGACGTATATGTCATCTGCAATACAACATAATACTTTTGGCTGTTAGAATCTTAAGAATTTTAAGAACACCGCTTAAAATATTTTTAATTAATATTTTTTCAATTACAGACATTTTTACAAGGACCCCGTTTGAAGGCAGCAGCATTTTAAATCAAGCCATATTCTATCAATGTCCTTGGATATCCCTTGAGGAGACCAAAAACATTCACACTATATTCATGTCCCAGGACTTAACATAAAAAGATCGGAATTCTCAATAAAGCCATTTTTGACCTCTGGCTAATGACGTCACTAGACAGAAGCAACATCTTCAAGGCAGGTTCATTAGAGTTTATGTTCATGTTAAAAAACAACGGCTTTAATTGTTTTAAGCTAGTCACAAATGAGAAATAAGGCTTGATAGTTATTGAAGTATTTATTCAAATTATTAAATTGCTCTAATTTTCTTCAATATAACATCAATTAATTGTCAATTTGGTGCAATGAAAACCAAATTTTAAGGTATCTCTTAATTTCAATATTCTAGTCAGATTTTCTCCAATAAAAAATCCAGTAATCTTTAATGACAACATTGATAACAATGTTCTTCAGATAATCACAAAATAAAGACTATAATTATTATATTTTATCAATGAATTTTTTTAATGTGGCAGTTCGGAGATAATTTATACTATTTGTGCACAAAAGCCACCAAAAAAGGAGTTAATAATTAAATAAATAATGAGTTTAATCTCGTATGCTTATCATGGATTCCATATCATAATCTCGTACGTAACTAGTTTAAAACACAGGTTTTCAATGTATTATTGAATTATTTTGTTATCAATCGACTCTGCCTTTTTAGCGTTATTTTGGTGCATGTTTTTACTGGTGGCATTTATTTCAAATTACGGGTACAATTTATTTTTATTTTGTTTTAGTTATTTGCTTCACTTACAGATACCTGTCACCGATTGTCTCTGTCCTCGACATTACTTGAGGGGACCAGCACCAAAACCTCATTAGGCTGTTTTGCCAGCACTCTCAAGGCAACCCCATTTTATCTCTGGCCCATAAAATCACTTGACAGAAGCAACTTTTCCAATGCAAGTTTCCTGTTGTTTTTTAAAATTTGCTTTAACACTTTATTTAAAAAGGTTATTTGAAGAATACATATATCATCTGCTGTAAAACAAAATATTTTAGGCTGTTACAATCTTTACTGAACAAAATTTTATTAACTTACATTTTTTCTAACACAGACACTTTCATCTGCAGATCTCTGTTCCCGAGCACCATTGAAGAGAGACCTACACTCAATAAACACGTTCATTTCCTTTGTTTCTGGAAATTACTTGAGGGGACCAGTACTCTCAACCAAGCCACATTCTATCGGTGTCTGGATACCTCATGGGAGGACCAGTACTATCAACCAAGCCACATTCTATCGGTGTCTGGATACCTCATGGGAGGACCAGTACTATCAACCAAGCCACATTATATCGATGTCTGGATACCTCATGGGAGGACCAGTACTATCAACCAAGCCACATTATATCGATGTCTGGATACCTCATGGGAGGACTAGTACTCTCAACCAACCCACATTATATCGATGTCTGGATACCTCATGGGAGGACCAGTACTATCAACCAAGCCACATTCTATCGGTGTCTGGATACCTCATGGGAGGACCAGTACTATCAACCAAGCCACATTATATCGATGTCTGGATACCTCATGGGAGGACCAGTACTATCAACCAAGCCACATTATATCGATGTCTGGATACCTCATGGGAGGACCAGTACTCTCAACCAACCCACATTATATCGATGTCTGTATACCTCATGGGAGGACCAGTACTCTCAACCAAGCCACATTATATCGATGTCCCTGGACACCACTTGAGCGGAACAGTATTAAAAAATAGCCGACTTTCTATCCCTGACCGATGCTATTACTTGACAGAATCAATATTTTCAAGGTAAGTTTACTATTCCCACATTTAATTATTACCGCTATTATGCTTAAAGCTAAGAGAGGCAAGAGATATAAGATCCCTTTTTGTATGATTCATCGTGTTCATTGATTTATTTTGTAAAAGTATTGTTTGAACTTCTTCAATATGAAAATAAATAATTGAGGCCAATTTACCAGGAGTTTTGGTGTTCGTTTATTATTAATTGCTTTTTTGTCATGCCTGTCAAGTTATGCATTTCAAATACAGGTACTCATTTTTTTTACTATTTTGTTATAATGATTTGTTTACCTACAGATACTCATCACCAATCATTGGGTAGCAATCAAAACCATCTTAGGCTGTATAGCCACCACTTTCAAAGTAGCCATATTTTATCTCTGGCCCTGTCATCACTTGACGATGACTTGACGGAAGCAACTTTTCCAAGGCAAGTTTACAATTGCTTTTTATACACGGCTTTTTTAACACTTTATTGTCATTTTTACGCTTTAAAAACAGTTTTTTTTTGCTGTTCTGGGTGAAAAGCAGAATACTGCTTCCTATTTCTGAGCCAACGCTTCAGACTGCCTTGCAGCATCATCAGGTCAGATGACGATTATGACATCTGCAATACAACATAATACTTTTTAATAATACCTATCACTGAAAAGAACTTTATTAATATACTTTTTTTCAAACAGACACTTTTAACAAGGACGTCATTTGCGGATACCAGCACTCTCAATGCAGCTACAATCTATCTCCGTCGCAGAACGTCACTTGAGGGAACTTGCCTCTGTTTTGTGACTTCGCTTGAGGGGGCAACACTCCCTAGGCAGGTTCATTACATTTTATCAGTGAGAACTGTATTTTTACGGACCTCACCAGTTGAATTAATACATGCTTTGTATGAAGACAAAAATACAGATCTTCCCTTAAAATATCGTTCCTTCGTAGATATTTTTTTTTTTTAAAGAAAGACAAACATTCCCGGGTTACGAATAACAATGTTTGAAAATCTCCTACTACCACCACAGAAAGCCGAAAGTGTTGCTTGTCTTGTGATGGAGGACTTAGCCAGCCGAGGAATCGAACATGCAACGCCCGGGCGAGACCCAAGCGCTATGCCCACTCAATCACTGACCGGTCAAAAAGATAGCATTCATTTATACAAGTAGATCTCTATCCCTGAACTACCATTGATGAGAGTAACACTCCCAACACGTTTTATAACCTGTGTTAATCTTCATGTTTAATATTGTTCAGATAATATAATACGTCGTTAAAACAATTGATTTTAAAATCCTGCTGAGCTTAGTAATTATTTCACAAGTGAAATTATTTATTTTCAACAGCTATCATTTATTTATTAATTGTAATTTGTTTCATCAACAGGTTTCTATTCCTGGGCATCACTGAGGAGAGACCCATAATAACTCGTTCATTTCCCTTGTTCCTGGAAATTAGTTGAGAGGGCCACACTCTCAACCAAGCCACATTCTAGCCATGTCCCTGGACACCACTCGAGAGGACCATCACTCTCACTCAAGCCACACTCTATCCATGTCCCTGGACACCACTCTAGAGAACCAGCACTCTCAAACAAGCCATATTCTATCGATGTCCTGGATACCACTGAGAGGACCAGCACTCTCAACCAAGCCACATTCTATCGATGTGCCTGGACATCAGTTGAGGGTACCAGCACTCTCAAGCCAGTCACATTCTATCGATATACCTGGACATCAGTTGAGGGGGCCAGCACTCTCAAGCCAGACACATTCTATCCATGTCCCTGGACATCAGTTGAGGGGACCAGCACTCTCAATCGATGTCCCTTGACATGACGTGAGGGGAATATCACTCTCTAAACAGCCACGTACTTTATATGCCCTCCACTGCATTCTAAAGCCAGTCATTTTCTTTTCTTGGCCCACGACAGAAGCAATTTTTCCAAGGTAGGTTAGGCTATGCTTTAAACACTTGTGTTCATTATTCATTGATATATTTGGTTATATACTGTGTTAGCACCTTCAGAGGCCATTCATCTAACATTCTAACTAAAGTGTTTTGATATTTATTTTATCATACCCGCAGAGTTACAAATGTATTAAAAACACGCGTACTGTTATCATTAATTATTTCATCCACAGACCCCATCACCAGCCACTGGGGAGCAATTACACTTAACCCAAAAAAAATCCTACACAGTGGACCAGCGCTCTCCGCATACTGTTTCTGTCTTTGCCATCACTTGAGGAGACTATCAGCAAACAATCTGAGTTGGTTCATTTACCGGGGGTGATTTTGACAGCACTCTCAATACAGGCACATTCTATATCTGCCATCGACATTATTTGAGGAACAATTTTTTTTCCTTTTTTGGCCCCTGTCATCACTTGATAGAGTTTTTGAAAGATAGTTCTACATTTATTTTTAACACTGCCATATTCATGTTTTATTGCAGTTTTTATGCTTTAAATAATTTACCTCATGCTCATTGTTGTTTTGTGTGAAAAAGTGCTTCCTCGTCTTGAGCCATCCCTCCATACTGCCTTGCAGTGTCCTGAGTCAGGTCAGATGACGATCGTATCATTTGCAATAAAGCGTAATACTGCTGTTAGAATCAATCATATCACTGAATTAAAATACGAGTGATATTAATTTACAAATAGTTTTTTTAAACAGACACTTACTACAAGGAAGGACATCATTTGAAAGTACCAACAGTCTCAAGGCGGTATATGTCTCGGGACATCGCTTGAGGGGAGCAACACCTCCAAGGCAGGTTTATTGTATTTTATCAGTGAGAGCCGTTTAATAAATGTCGCCCAGGTGAATTTAATTATTGCTTTGTTCGAAGTTGAAAACTCAGATGTTTCCACAAAGTATTGTACCTTTACAGATATTAATTTTAAATAAAAAATACCAAGAAGAGACAAGAAGCTCCTAAACTACCATTGAGGGGAGTAACACTTCCAAAACTTTTAATAATATAATAAATTAATTTGCATATTTATGACTGTTTCGATCATACATAATATATAATACATTCGGCGGTGAGTGGCAGATGGCTTACTAATATTTGGCCAAATTTGAATTTTTTAACCAAGTGCTATTTACAGTTTCCCTTTATCATTGGACAAAATGGCGAAATGATAGTTTGAATATTTGAGTTTGAATTTTGCCTAAAATGTTCTTCTAAGTATAAAAAAATTCTTATTATAATTTTTTTTAAAAGGCGTCGTTTGAAAAAAAAAAAATTTGCATAATAAGGTAAAACGAAAAATTCGATACATAAATTTTATAAAGTCAAAACTTGTTATTGAAGTACCTACCGAAAAGCATTTGGATTTATCTCAGAATGGTGCAATTGCACTTAGACACTTGCCTCTCTTAACTGATGATATGTCAAAATGTCATTTGTTATTAAAGAAAATATTTAGAGCTAAGTAATTATTTACCGGTGAAATTATTTGTTTAAAATAGCTTAGTTGTTATTTGTTTCATTTACAGATCTCTGTTCCTGGGCATCACTGGGGAGAGACCTACACTCAACAAACACATTCATTCTCTATTCCTGGACATTACTTGCTTGGACCAGCACTCTCAAGGATGCCACTTTATACACATGTTACTGGACATCACTAAAGTGGAGCAACACTCTCAAGGCAGCCACATTCTAACTCTGAATCTGTGGATCATTTGAATGGATAAACATTCCCCTACACTGGCCTCCAAACTTTCTTTACATCAGCATAGTTTCTGAGGTTGTCCATATTTTTTATTTTTTTTTAAATAAAAATGTATTATAATTAAAAGATATTTGTTTTAAAATGACGAAGTTATGAGCTTTCAAAGTGAGCATTGATAAAATCTTTGCAATTAATTATGTTTCGTGACGTCACACGCAGTACAAATCATAATTCGAATGGCAGTGTTGCAATACTACCACGCATATATCGTGATGTCACACGCTTTTCAGTCGGCCGCAAACATCGATGCTTTGACTTTTATCTCTGGTACTTTTCGGTATTTTTCAAAAATGCTAATGGTTCTGTCTCGGCTTGCTCAAAAATATGATACCTTTGTAAATAACATGAAATTTGTATGTATGAGACAACAATTTTAACACCTTCACAGTTATTGGTGTAAAATACTGATGTTCAGACTGGACATCTCTTGAGGGGGCC
The DNA here is from genome assembly GCA_917563855.2 of Limnephilus lunatus. NCBI lineage: Eukaryota > Metazoa > Arthropoda > Insecta > Trichoptera > Limnephilidae > Limnephilus > Limnephilus lunatus. The sequence continues at coordinate 21,210,793 of OU830595.1, read as the reverse complement.
AGCACTCTCAAGGAAAGTTAGATATGACTAATATTAATTACCTCCGTAGTACTAAATTGTGTAGATATGTCCTCTGTCCTTTTAAAGATCTCATGATGGTAGCAACACTCTTAAGTCAGCCATATTCTTACCCTAGTACTGGACATTCCTGAGTCGCTGAGCAAAACTCCCAAGGACAGTTTCAATACATTTCATTACACCTGCGTAATTATTACCTTGTTTTGAAACAGGTCCCATGAGTATTTCTAATACTTGCATAACTTTACATATGTGTAATGTATTCACAGTTTATGTTAGGTAATTATTTTTAATCCTTCATAAATAATATTATTTGTTCTGCATACATATTACTAGTAGTTCTGTAGACCTCGACTCCTAAAAAGTATGTCTCTAAATTTATCTTATTTAATTTATCAATTCCAAAATTTTCTCAGAAATAACAAGATTTGCAAGTACTTAAATAGTATATGCCGACTTATTTAAAAACCATATTAATAGTTTGTCTGACATTTTTTAATTTTTCATATGAAGAAATATTCAATTTTTTCAAAGAAATTTCACTATCCAAATGATATTTCTTTTTTCAAACATTTTTCTGGTGGTAGGGGTACACAGGTAGATACCGTCATATTGAAAACTTCAGTCTAAGTTAGTCATCTAGCCAAAAGTATTGCTTGAATAATAAAGTGGACGCAGCAGAGTTTCTAAAATGGAAACATTTATAAACGAATATACAAACAAATTTAGAGACAGATGAAATACCAAATAGTCGAGTTAAAACAAGAGTTTGCTATGCCCAGTCAATACTGGTCATGGATATTGGATATCCTTTGAGCATATCAAATACCTAATGATTTTCTGTTCTTGTACATTCATTGAGGAACGAAATTTTCAAATCAGGTTTCATTATTATAGATATAAATTTTTGGGGTATTATATCGTGTTGTGCTTCCTTCTCCTTTTACCAAGATTTGAAAGAGCGTTACAGTGTCCATCATCAGGGCAGATGTCTGCCTGCATCACATCTGCCCCGAGATGTACACTGTAACTCTGTCCGAAACTTTGCCTAAATGAGAAGCGAGTGGGATACGGCATAAAAATCCAAAAATTTAACACAATAATACTTTTGGCCATGAACACCTCAAATCATTTCAGGTTTCACCATATTTTATTAACACCTGCACAATACTGCACATTATATTATGTTAAATGCTTATTTTGAATACTGAAAGTGTAAAGTTGTTTTTACAGAAGTCAGTCCCTGGACATCACTTGAGTGGAGCAACACTTTAAAGGCAGCCACATTCTATCTCTGATCCTGTGGACCACTTGAGGAGATCAGCATTTCCAAGGCAGGTTTCCAACTTATTATATCTGAAAATCTTTTCTGAAGCTTCACTTTTGCTTTTCACTTCTTTCTCTTAGGCCCAATTGTTTTGCAAAAAATCACTCAAGACATAGTCATGAAATGGTCAATCAGCGCAATTTTGCTGTTAAACGCTGATTCTGAGTCTCAAGATTAGCAGAAGAGGACAAATAATACCATGTTGTTAAGCTTGTTACAATTTGGATACGTTTTTAGATTTTCACGGCCAAAAGCATTTTCGTTATTTGTTTTTGGGGTGTTATGCCGTGTTGCGCTACCTCCTTCCCTAGCCGACGTTTCGGACAGCGTTGCAGTGTTCATAATCAGGGCAGATCCGTCAGATCTGACAGATGTGTTGTTGTTACAATTTGATAGGGTCGGCGTTTAACGGGAACATTTCAAATGCCATAAAACAAAATGGCCATTTGTTGACAATGATACATTTGAATTTCTGTGAAACAGCTGGGTCTTAGCTGTTGTTCTGTAGGTACATCTTTCAATATCATTTATCTTGCGGGTTTCAGGTATCAGGGGTATAAGTGTTTAGACACCACGCTTCCTAGACGTGTTGTGGTAAATAGTTGTGTTGGAGTCCCTACTTCCCTCCACGGCCCAGCGCAGTCCCATAGCCATTCTGTGGTTGCAACTCAGCCTGTGTTTGTCTAGTCTTGAACCTTTCCAATGTCAATCATATTCAAGGTCAAGTCAGTACTGGCCGCTACCAGCTACAAGGATTTATAATCATAGTTCTTTCCTGGATAGGTTATGTCTAAGGCCAGCGAGGTCCATCTCCCCATTCTTATACCCTCAACTGGTTTAACCGCTTCCAGGCGTTGATCCAGGAGAGAGCTGACCTCCAGTGGAAAACACAGAGTCAGAGACCTGTAGTTGCCTAAAGGTGGATCCACCATCCACTCAGATGTACTCCCTTCCATCCCTCCAATCTCCATCAAGTACTAACTTCCCCACATTGCCACCTACCAAACATTACTTATTCTGATTACTGGTTATCTAAGTGGGACAGCTTAAACTCCGAGAACTCCGCGATAGGCCGGTTGACACTATTTTCGTAATAACTTACTTGTTTATCGCGAAATGATGATTTTGTAAATTTTACCGTCTTATCAGATAATGTGTTTATATATTTATAAAAATCGAATACCTCTATCCTACGTTGTTTCCCAAGGGTAGCTTCTCATTTTCAGAGAAACTTTTTTTATGTTATTAAAAAATATACATAAAATAATGAAAGAAACAAAAACTTTCTAAGATTTTTTTTTTATTTTCCACTAAATAAGCATTCTTTGCAATAAAAAATAAGTCAGGCTTTCCTTTTTTGAATAAATACAGTACTTACTTTAAAATGATAAATTATGACATTTGACACAATTTCATTTTTCACAGATAAAAAATTTGCAAGTGACGAAACAAGGAGATATAATAATATTAATATATATTATTTCCTTGATTATTATTTTAGAATGCTAGGAGCGTTTTTTAATTTTTAAAATACCAAAAAGTGTTGGCATCTGCGGTGAGTTTGTAATAATCCGCTACAGATTCGCTGGCATTCCAGTTTAAATTGAAGATGTAGACTTATGTTTAATAACGCCATTGTTATTCGTTACAGATGCTATCTCCCTGGATCTGGATATCACCTGAAGGAGTTACACTTAACACAGCCACATTCTGTCTCTGTCCCTGGACATCACTTCAGGAGACAACACTCTCAAGGCACTCACTTTATTTATATGACTCTGGACAATCAGGACATCCCTTCAAAGGAAAAACACCCTCCTGCTTAATTTGAATATTCGCTTAATTACTTTTTATAAATTCATTGTTTTGAAAAGTATCTTCAGATTTCATTTCTTACAATATATAAAAATGGAAGTTTTTTATAAAATGTTTTTGACTTCCACTGTTCAGGGGTGTTCTTGTCCATTGTTTAAATGGGTGCTGAAATGAAAAGGCGAATTGAAACATTAATTTTATTTATATGTATGGACAAATTTCAAAAGTATTTTTAAGAAGATTGGAGTCGAGTTCAGACTCAGAAGAGATGAAATGTTGAATGGAGGGAAGGTAATTTTAAGAAAAACTTGATAATAAAGATGTTATAATATGTTTAGAGAGGGATTACCAAAATATTATATGTAAATTTCCCACTTCCAGACAAAAGAAAGTAACGTCTGGAGAGTCAAACGGTAAATTTTAAAAGAATGAGAGGGAACGGAGCAATGTGTTATTTCTCATACGAATAACTACTGGCGCTATATAATCAATTTCAGTCTAGAGCGCTCGGAATTTTTGAAGCGTTCAGTTTGGATATTAACCGCCCTTTTTTTAAATCATTCCTCCAAATTTGAATATGGAGATATATAAACAGCTTATAATGAGTGACATTGAATGTAACTATATTCCCATATGTTTATAATTCATAAAAAATGATTAAAAAATCATTAAATTTATAAACATATGATTTCTGCCAATTATTTACTTTAAATTTACCGTACATGGTACGTACTTAGCAATATTAAATATTATGACTTCTGAATATTTTCTATGGCCTTGTTGATAATCACAGACATAAATTTTAATTAGAACATGTATTTTTTTAATATGTAAACACATGATCAAATATTTGTAAAAAAATATATTTCAATAATATCAGTTCAAGGAATGTCAATATTAAATAATACAGAAGAGATGGGAGACATATTTTTTTTTACATTAACTCCACACAGGAGGTCCTAGAAAATAATTTCCCTCAGGGCCTATGTAATCTTTGAAGATGCTGTGTGGAGGGTCTTTTTGAGGACAGGAAGGAGTGAACATGGGTTTTGAAGAGACCCATGCTTTTGGAAGGAGGAAACACAGAGGCCGGCAAATCGTTCCACAGCCGAGCTGTTCAGCTCAAGAACGAGTCGTAGAAACAACCCGTTCTCACGTGACTAGTGTCAACTGGGTACACATGTTGGGCGCGTGTTTGGTGCGTTTCCCGACTATGCGCCGGTGTCGAGGGGATCAATGACGCTAGTTCCTCGGAGCATCTTACATTGAAATACCAGTAGACCAAGGATAGAATTCCCATCTGACGCCTGTGCTCTAAAGATTGCAATCCGTCTGTTAAGTTAGGAGAATTTAACAAACGGACCGCCTGTTTCTACACAGAGTCGAGGGTTTGTTTTTAGTTATTTTGGGGCTCCAGTCCAGAGGTGACTGCCAAATTAAACCGTGGGGTGCACTTGCGATTTGTACAGAGTTAGCGGTTGTGTACTATTAAAGTATCTGCGTGCCCTGTACAGTACGCCCAGTTTCTGAGAGGCTATCTGGCTTCGATGGAGCCCCCGTGCCTGAGCTGGTCACATAGAGTTACACCAAGCATATCATTCTCTTGTTAAAGTGTAAACTCCTAAGTTAGCTTTGTTATTAATCAATGATTCCAACGTATCAGCATACCCAAAGATAACATAGGCCCAGAGGGAAATAATTTTCCTGTGTGGAGATAATGTAAAAAAAATGCGCAGGAACTTTTAAAATAATTCCAATAAATATTTTGAAATATCTCTTCAGATTGACCAAATTTTGGCCAGCGGACGCCCATGGGCCAAAATAGCTCCAGTGGACAAGGGAGTAAATATTTTTTTTTGAAAAAATGGGAGAACTGTTGAAGCCACGGTTTTGATGTGATAGTCCTTGGAATTGAGGCATAACAGGCTCCCTTGGATTGACTAGCAATATGTCAACACTCTGCACAAACATTGCTGAATCTATCTTTGAGGATGGAAAAAGTAGCAAATAGGGGATTTGGTTTATGAGAGTAATTATAGGGTTGACCGCTCCTTCGAAAACTCGGCTATCATGGTGAGCATTAGTTTCTATGTTCCCGATGGTTATCTCCGTCACCGACAGCATAGACTGTTTTATCTCCAGGCTTGCAGAACTAACTTGCCAATGGTTATTCCAGTCGGGAGAGCTGTCTTGTTGTTAAATAAAATCACTTCGAGTATCGATATGTTTAACATCAATGAAACACAATTCAGATGACAAGCTTTATTGCTGTTAGTATGATTGTGCTTCATTGATGTATAAATTGCTTAAATCTGTTTGAATCTTAATACTTTATCTATTTTAAAACGCTTTGAAATTTTAATTTTGTAATGTTTTAAAAATGAATAAATTGAATTGAATTTATATATTACCCTTTGTTTTATGTCAGTTCTTGTTATTGAAATTCTATAAACGAGCGCATATTATGATTGTATTTTTGTTGAATTTAAATAGTATTTTTTTTTTAACAAATTCTATTTATTTTATTTTTATAATCTCTGCCATAATATTCTATACTTGGCAGAGATTTTTGCTATTAAAAAAGGTGTAAGTCGTATTAAATAATGTATTTTTGAAAGAAAAAACTTTATTGAATATATAAAAATAAGTCATTTTTGTACCATTATATTAAATAAATAATATTCCTTAAGAGTAAATTACATTCTTTTTTTTTGTCTATGGCAATTCACCCTAAAGAGAGTGCTATGTGAATTACATTCTTATTTATTGGTGTTTAACCGTAACCCATGTGGAGTCTAGGAGGTTTTGGTTTAACACACCTTATTGTAAGCGTACCTATATGCACACACTTGCTTTTTTATGTTATACTTTCTTTTACTTACTATTTCAATCTTATATTACCTACCATTATATTTTTAATCTTTGTATTAGTATTTTAGTAATTTACAATAAATTTTATTACATATACATTGTCTTGCTTTCTTTCAATTACTATAATCGCATTTACCATGTTATATTTAAATACTGTAATTAATTGTAAATTTTTTAATGATTTAAGCAAAAATAAACTCAATTATTTTATATAATTTGGTTTTATTTACTGATAAGAGGTACACTCGCTTTGCAATGTGATAGAGAGAATATTGTTACATATATTTTAATCACCAACAAGGTCAAGTTAGAGTTGACAGCAAAGAAGCAGGAAATTAAATACAATATTACCTCTAAATTTAAGCCTTCTAATATAATATTATAATTATTCCAGAATGTATGCAGGGGTAGCGCAATGCAATACATTCCATATTTTGAAATAACAAAAGAAATTAGACAAATAATAAATTAAGGTTAAAAGTAAATAACAGCCCATAAATAAAAATAAAAATGAATAAGCATGAAAACATGAGAAATGAAACTGAAATAATAATGAACTCTAAAATGAATTCATACAACTGTTTACGGAGGGTATTTCATCGTCGTTTTCCCGTCTTCAGAGGGCCATCAGGGGGGACTCCATCCAGGCAGTCATGGCGGTGATGATCGCATTCTTCTATAGGCGTAGCCGGCGCCATAAACTTCCCATGCGGTGGCAGAGAAGTGCTCGGAAAGTGTGCACTCGTCCCTCCAGGAACATTTCCGTAGCACTGCAGTATCACGGTAGGCGGAAAAGTTGACGATAAGCATTATTGTAAGCAACCTTTAATTTATGCCATTGGGATGCAGTGTAGTCAACCCACAGTTCTGATGTGTACAACGAGGTACAGAAAGCGTCGAACAGTATTCGTTTAAAAAAAAAACTTTATTAACATCCCAATATAATATGTTCTATAGTTTCCGGAAAAGCCAAACATTTTCTACATAAATCATCAATTTGATTTGCATCTTTGATGATATGCTTCCTATAATTTTTAGTATTAGTGACTCTATCTTGAATGGCAAGCATAAATCCTTCTATTCTATTTTATGCTCATCTATTTCTGCGCTCAACACTCCTACTCAACCATTTGTTTGACGAAAGTTTGTCAACATATGTTTGGTTGAGGCAGTTGAAGTGTTTTGCGTGAAGAATTTTATTTGACCAGGAATCTAATAATTCCTGGTTGGTATTTATAAGAATGCTGGCATTCTCGTCGTATAAATTTAATGGCAGAATGTTTCTATCTGCCTTGCAAATTATTAGCTATCAGCTTTCCTATGGAAAAATTTTCTTAGCATTTCTACCTGATTATGTTTTAAAGATATTATTTTGACTATACCTCTACCTCCTAAATTTCTAGGTGAATTAATTCGTTCTATAGCTGAATTTGGATGATGGCAATTATACTTTGTTAACGTAGTTCTAATTAATCGTTCTAAGCTATCTAAATCTGTATTGGACCATTTAATTATGCCAAATGAGTAATTTAATAGATGTATTGCCCAAGTATTTATTTCCTTTAAAATAAGACTTACAACTTTGAAATAAAACATTCAACTTTCCAAATATTCTTACATATTACTGATATACTCGTAGAGCTGTTATTGTGCATTCCAAGTTTAGATATTAAAAATTGAAATTTATACTTTGTCAATGCTTTGGTAAATATAAATTTAAGATCAATAATTTTTTGATAATATTTTTCTTTAACAAAGTGATACTTGAAGCCGATTACAGCGTTTATGGAAGTTTACATTTTTGATAACACTGATAGTACTTTGGTTGTCTAAATGTAAGCATATTGAGTCTTTTTTTTACGATAACTCCACACAGGAGGCCCCGAGGAAAGTAATTTCCCTCAGGGCCTATGTCATCTGAGATTGTGTGTGGAGGGTCTTTTTGAGGAGAGGAAGGAATGAGCATTGGTCTTGAAGAGACCCATGTTGTAGGAAGGAGGAAACACAAAGGCCGGCAAATCATTCCACAGCCGAGCTGTTGAACACAAGAACGAGTCGAAGAAGCGAACCGTTCTCATGTGACCAATGTCAACTGTGTACATATGTTGGGCACGCGTTTGACGTTTTTCCCGACTATGCACCGGTGACAATGCCGCTAGTTCCTCAGAGCATCTTCTATTGAAGTACCGGTAGAACATGGATTTCATTCCCGCCTGTGCTCTAAAAATTGCAATCCGTCTGTTAAGACGGGAGAATCTATCAAATGGACCGCCCGTTTTTGCACAGAGTCGAGGGTATTTTTCAGGTATTTTGGAGCTCCAGACCAGAGGTGGCTGCCAAAATCAACCGTGGAGCGCACTTGTGATTTGTAAAGGGTTAGCAGTTGTGTAGTTTTAAAGTATCTGCGGGCCCTGTACTGAACGCCCAGTTTTTGAGAGGCTAACTTAATTCTGGCTTCGATGTAGCCCCCACATCTGAGCTGGTCACTTAGAGTTACACCAAGCATATCAATGGAGGGCCTGTTCGGAAGAATGATTCCGTTGAAGGAGACTAGATTTTCGTTTCGATCCCTTTTAGACGTAATCAGATATGATTGGGTCTTTGAAACATTTAATTCAAAGTGATTATTTTTACCCCAAGAGAAAACACTCTCGAGGTAACCGTCCATTCTTTGCTTCAAAGCCCTCTGTGCCGTTGGAATTTGTGAGCCCTTTGGGAGCTTGTCAAACAAAAAGCTATCATGGACTGTACTGTCTCCGCTAACAGTGAATTGGTGCACATGACAAAAGGTCATTGATGTGCAACAAAAACAAAGTCGGAGATAGAACCGATCCCTGTGGGACGCCAGCATTTATCAAGTGTGAGGAGAAGGTAAAACCATCTCCCTCGAAAAGTTTGCAATCCACGTCCACAAGGATGCGGGAAGTCCGCAAGATGGCAGTTTGTTGACAAGTCCTCGGTGCCAAACCCAGTCAAAAGCCTTGGAAATATCCAGTGCAACCGTTTGAGTCTTACCGAAACGTTCCAGGCACCGCCCCCAAACATGTGTCACATACGCGAGAAGATTACCACACGAGCGGTAGCAATAATTTTGTTCTTCTCGAGGTATGTGAGCAGTTTGTCGTTAATCACACATTCCATCACCTTAGACAGAACTGATGTGATTGCTATAGGGTGGTAGTTGGCCGGGTCGGAGCGGTCACCCTTCTTTGGAATAGGATGGATAACCGCTTTTTTCTAACCAGGGGGCACAGAACTAGACTTCAGGAACATTTTAAAAAGCTTCGTCAAAATTGGAGCTATTTCTGCAGCGCACCTCTGCAGTACCAGGGCAGGTATTCCATCAGGCCCACTAGCTTTATTAACACCAAGCCCTCGTAAAAGAGTACTTCCCGATGCCCGATCCTCAGCTTTTTCATATGAAAACCGCAGTGAGGAACCGATGTCAGGACAGCACCTTGGTCATCGAGGGTTGAGTTATCCGCAAACATTTTTCCTGAACATCTAGAACATCTGAAGACAGAACAGCTTACAAAACAATGGCAAAAGAAACCAATAGGATCATAAATAGGTCAAAATTCGAGCAAGACGTGCAGATCAGCAAAAAGTTGGCTGCGTGCCCGCATAGCAGCAGAGCATTCTGGTTGCTTGCGAGCTCAATTTCTGCAAATCCAGTCTGCCACCTCTTACCAGACATGACGGCTCACTAGCAAACACCGCCACCGAATAGGCTAACCTACTAGGAAAAAAGTCCTGTTTAATCTTTGTTAGTAATTCTATTTGTTCATGTTTGTTTTATTTAATCTATGTTTTATTTAATCAATGTTCTGTTAATTGTGTTTTGTTTTATTAAAGTCATGTTTTGTCACTATTCTGAGATTCACTCTATTCATTATTATTTATTTATTTTTATTTTTCACCACTTTAGAGTTGTTAAAAAAGATGGTGACCGGACAACTCAGAATGAAATCAACTCAACACCTCCTTTTAAAAGTCCTTAATCCTTCAGGCCTCGGGCATATTTGTCAGAGGGTCAAAATATTTCCCCTTTCAATAAATCCACACAAACGGAATATTTCTGAACGTACCCGAAAACTAAAAAATGTTTTTGATAGGTGATAAAATATGCTTTCAAATTTTATAAATCGAAACAAACACAAAATTTTTGAAGAATAAAAATTTGGCATGCTAACATAATTTTTATAAATAAAATTACTGATAATAAAAAAATATATATGATTAAAATATAAGATTTTTAAAATATTTATATTGAGAGATCAGTGGGATTTATTGGTCCAGTTAGGATTTCATCAGAGCCAAACCCTCTGATATGAAAATATCTGGAGTCGGTGAATTATTTTCCCATTAGGGGGCATCCATTAATTACATGAGCAGTTTTTCTTCCAATCTAGAGCCCCCCTCCCCCTCGGTGAGATAAATTTAGGCCAATTCGTATATTTCTTTCAAGTAATGTAAGATTTTGCTGGACCCCCCCCTCGTTTGTGTTCATAATAGATGTGTTATTAATAGATGCCCCCTTATGTGTTTGGTGGATTGACGTATTGTTCTTGTATTGTTTTGTATTTATTATACTTATATAGTGCACTTACATTGCGTGGTTTTACTAGATAATCATTTGCGGAAAAATGTGTGGAAGGGTTTAGTCTTTCATTTGGGAAAGATTTAACCAGGACATAAAATCTGGAGCAGTACAATCTCACTAAACCGGCACTATTAAAAACCAGAGGGTGCTGGATTATTGGAAGTTCGGATTACTGGATTATAGAGAAATATTTTTTCTTAAGATCGTGTATAGTAGCACGCCCAACACCATATTTTTTTGCCAATGTACACATGTTTTCTCCACTATCTAATTTCTTTAAAACATCCATTTTATCTTTCAAATCTAGTGTCCTGTGTTTCGGTTTACTTGACATTTTAAATTACGCACTATTCTCACTTCAAAACAACAGGTAAATACGCATGCACGTACACTTGAGATAAGTTTTGAGGTTAGACTACTAGACGACGCGGCGATGGAGGTGCGGGCGGAAGGTGCTGGATTATTGGACGTATCGGTCTATTGAAGTGCCGGATTAGTGAGATTGTACTGTATATACATAATATTTTATTATCTAAATGTACTATAAACGTTATTGCCACCTCACTTTTTTGTCGTTCCATGTAAAAATAAATTTTAAAAAGTTTCAAAAAAATTTTCAAATTGCGATCCAAAACTTTGGTGTCAAAAAGGTCTACATTTTTACTTTTTTTGTGGTTAACTTATTTGAATATAAAGGGTGTTTTTTTCTTTCTAACACAGCGATAGTATGGGAGACACAACGGTTTCTACGAAACCTATATGAATCATTCCGAAAACCGAACAAATTAGCCTGAGAGGTTAAAAGTGATGAAAAAATTGTTGAAATAGGATAGGTTAGGTTACTTTATGGGATATTTTTCAAAATTAGCTTTTAATGACTTTTCAAGGAGGTGTTGGGTTGACTTTTATTCTGAGTTGGCATGGAACCAAAAAGATATATTTTACCTAAATAAAAAAAATAAAATAATTGGGGGATGGAAATAATATAGTCCACCGTCTTCGAGCAGTCGCGACTCTTGAGCGGTATTCATGCTATGAAAAAAAAATTATTACCTACCTAAGTGACGAATGCCAAATCAAACAACCAAAAAAATATCGTCAGCAAAATTTTTATGAATTTTTCTCACGTTTTATAATTGCTGAATTGCGTAAAGGTGTTACATTTTAGTGAGAATATCTTTTTAATTATCAGAATTTTTTCCCAAATAACACGAAATCATGTTTCAGAGTTTTTTTAATGTTTTTTGCGAATTTTTTATCTTCCAAAAACTGCCTATAAAATGTGGAATTTATTGAAATATTTTGTCAGTTACACTAAATCGTCTTTACTAACACTTTTAGCATGAAGGCGATTTTTTTAGTATTGGTTTTTGAAATAGTTGTGATTTTGGTACAGGTAATTCATTATTGTTATTTTTAATCTGAACTCATCTTTATTGTTATGTATTTTTGGGTTATTATGCCGTGTTGCTCTACTTCCTTCTTCAGTCAATGTTTCGAACAGCATTATAGTGTCCATCATCAGGGCAAATGAATAATCAAAGATTGTGGTGAAGTGTGTTTTTATGTACATTAATATATCTGTAATGTTGAACGCTTTTAATAATTAACATGATGATTGACAGTTATGTATGTAAGAAAGAGTTGCAGCATTATGTTGCGTTGCGTTTAAGAACTAAAGCAACAGAGCAACAAGAAAACAGTGTATTATCAGTGCCTATGTGTATTTATCGTATATAAGTTTATTGAAAGTCTTAAAATTCTAAATGTTGGTGACCAAACAATATGTGCACAGTTTGGAACATTTATTTTAATGTGAATTCTTATTTGGACACCATCGGACCAACCTTTGCTACATTATCCTACAGTGAGTTTTACGCTTCCTATTTTCCCACCTTCTAAGAAAGTTTTTAACAGTTTAGAATGGGCTATTTTTCAAAAAAAGTTGTTCAAAGCTTTTAATGATTTTTCAAAATGATTTTTCAAAGAGGTGTTGAGTTGAGTTCATTCTGAGTTGGCATGGAACCATTTTATCCACAGTAGTTTTCATCGGGGTTCCTTATTTTTGATATCATTTTGAATTCTTTCTTCGTTTGGGCGTTGCAACATTTGGGACCCACAGAATCTTACAATGCTCTATGGGATTTTCGAGTTGATGATTCATCATTTTAATATTTATTACACTAGCTGGGGTACCCGGCTTCGCTCCGGGAGTTAATATGAGAACTGACTTCGAACCCGCGACTTGCTTTATATACCCCTACCAATGGGAGCCCCACACATACAAATAAGTAGAGATGCCACAAATAGTGATTTTGCCGAATACCGAATATTCGGTGACACTTAGTACATTTCGCTAGTGACAGGTTCCGACCTACATCATTGATGTGCGTGCGGTAACCACGCTGTGGGCATATTTGTTTCATTTGCGAGTAGGTCGTGCCACAACACGCATTATTTGTTGATTATTACACCAAATTATGTTACTTATATTGTGTATATCTTAAAAAATACATTGAAACTTCTAGTGTGTATGTCTTAAAAATACATGAAAACTGTTCGCCTAGATCGGATAGCACACCCTTACAAGTGGTGGTCAGCAAACGAAAAACAGTATTCAAACCTAGCAGAATTTGCTAAGATATATTTATCATCTCCCGGGAGCTGTATAGCAGTGTAGTGAGCAGCTTTTTTCGGAAGCAGGTATAATTTATGATGCAAAGCGCAATTTTTTGCTATCAACAAATGCTGAAAAATATGTTTTCATTCATCATAACTTAACACTGCCATAGTCTTAAGTCGGTTCTGATAGATTTTGAGTATTAAATATGCTGATTTTTTGTTAAAATAATTTTTTTTCTGAGTGTTATAGGGCATTTTCTTTCATGATTTGGTATTCGGTGCTATTGGTACTGTGAACTATTCGGCCGAATACCGAATAGTTAAAAAAGTAGCCGAATAGGCCGAATACCAAATAGCAGCCGAATATTCGTGGCATCTCTACAAATAAGGCTTCGAATGGTCCACAATGTTCCATAATGATGTTCCAAATTCCCTATTCCCGAACATTCCCGAATGTTCCGGGATATTCTGGAATGTTGTGGAATGCTCTCAAATACTTTCGAATGTTCTGGACTCTTCTAGAAATTTCTGAAGGGCGAAACTTCCAGCCCTTATATCTTCAAAAGCATAACCTTCAGGTAAAAACGGGAACCTTCTTCAAGGGTGGGGGACAGAAGGCTACCATACCATAATTCTCCCTTGATCGTACCGGGACTCTTTTCTGAATTTTAGCAGGACGCGCACTTTTGACATTTTCTTTTATAATATATATTGATAATTTTTTTTTTTTTTAAGGGAGACCAACCAAATGATGAGGTGTTTCTGCTCGGTGGGAGAAATATTAGCGTTCCACGAGCATGTCTGAAAAAACTGTCGGAACTGTGGATGACCCTAGCGGGTGTGTCTTCACTACAGCCGCTAAATTTACCACAAGTTTCTAAAAAAAGTCCTCCCCAAGTTTCGCAAAAGAATTCACCACCAACTTTTCCACAAGCATTGCAAAATGGTAAAACTCAAGTTCCACAACAGAGTCCTCCGCAAATTTCTCTGGAGTTGTCTCCGTCTGAACTTAATGGAATAAAAGAAGCAAAAGTGCCGATTCAACAATCTGAAATAGAATATGTTTTTGGTCCAGATTCTGACATATTTGAAATAATTAAAAATGAATCGCAGGGAACATCTAAACATCTTCAAGCACCAAAAGAAAAGATTCCAGGATCATCTAAACCAGTGCACTTACCAAAGCCTGGTAAAGATTCTGAGAAGTCTAACGGGTCAAAAGAGTCGTCTGATCACCATAACCCATTTTCGCCTCTGAAGGATATCTGTTGGGATGATGTTCTTGTTGGAGATATTCAGAAAAAGCTTGTCAATAAAACAGAAGTTAAGGATGACTTTGAAAAACACGTAGCTGATGATGAAGAAGAAAATAGTGGATTTGGAGAAGATGACGAAAGGATTATCCCACCAAAGTATTTGGAGTATTGTACTTCTTTGCCTATGTTGAATCCCCGTAGAATGTTCTTTCCTCCGTCATCTGTTAGATCGCCACACCATAGTAAGCGTTGGAAGCATTGTAAGCCGAGACCTCCACCCGTGACACCGCCGCCGAAAAATTCCACTGCAGCTCCACCCACCAACTTCACCGTTACTCAATCCCCAATCACAATTCTTCCTGCAACCCAACCTACACCTACAAATTCTCCTGTAACTGAACTTCCGTCGACAACCCTTATTGACACCCAACCTGCAAACTCCTCTGTAACTTATCTACCACCTACGAACCCCACTACAACACAACCTCCAACCACAAATCCCACTGCAACTGAACCTTCACCCACAAACCCCACTGCAACTGAACCTCCACCCACAAACCCTACTGCAACTGAACCTCCGCCCACAAACCCCACTGCAACTGAACCTCCACCCACGAACCCTACTGAAACTGAACCTCCGCCCACAAACTCCACTGCAACACAACCTCCACCAACAAACCCCACTGCAACTGAACCTCCACCCACAAACTCCACTGCAACGCAACCTCCATCCACAAACTCTACTGCAACACAACCACCACCCACAAATCCCAATGCAACTGAACCTTCACCCACGAACCCCACTGCAACTGAACCTCCACCCACGAACTCTACTGAAACTGAACCTCCGCCCACGAACCCCACTGCAACACAGCCCCCATCCACAAACCCCACTGCAACTGAACCTCTACCCACGAACCCCACTGCAACTGAACCTCTACCCACGAACCCCACTGCAAGTGAACCTCCACCCACGAATCCCACTGCAACACAACCTCCACCCACAAACCCCACTGCAACACAAACTCCACCCACAAACACCACTGCAACTGAACCTCCACCCACGAACCCCACTGCAACTGAACCTCCATCCACGAACCCTACTGAAACTGAACCTCCGGCCACGAACCCCACTGCAACACAACCTCCACCCACAAACCCCACTGCGACACAGCCCCCATCCACAAACCCCACTGCAACTGAACCTCCACTCACGAACCCCACTGCAACACAACCTCCACCCACAAACCCCACTGCAACACAAACTCCACCCACAAACACCACTGCAACTGAACCTCCACCCACGAACCCCACTGCAACTGAACCTCTATCCACGAACCCTACTGAAACTGAACCTCTGCCCACGAACCCCACTGCAACACAACCTACACCCACAAACCCCACTGCAACTGAACCTCCACCAACAAGCCCCACTGCAACTGAACCTCCACTCACAAACCCCGCTGCAACACAACCTCCACCAACAAACCCCACTGCAACTGAACCTCCACCAACAAACCCCACTGTAACTGAACCTCCACCGACAAACCCCACTGCAACTGAACTACCGTCGACGACCCCTATTGACACTGAACCTGCAGTATCACCTGTAACTCATCTTCCACTCACGTACCCTCCCACACAATGTCCACCTACAAAAGCTCCACCGAAGCATTCCTGCAGACCACATCGTATTCCACCACATTGTAAGCATCCAGCGATCGCCCTACCTCCTCCCCCGCATTACCCGCTAACCTGCCCTCGACGACTACCTCCCCGTAGACCCTCCAAGATCTGCTATCATTACCTCCCAGAGTACGACGATTACTGTCGTTCACCCTGTTGCCATCCCAGACAACAACACAATTATAAATAAATACAATAATTTATTTTTCCATGATGTAAAAACCTATTTGATTTATTTATTCACTACTATCACCCCTAAAATATTGTGATATTATAATATTTATTCGAATAATAAAACTATTGTAATGTTAATGTTTTATTTATTAATTATTTTTGATTATTTGGTCTTCATTCCACAGACGCATTAATCTCAAAATATCCTTACAACTGTATGACTACAATTCATCCTAAAATTCTGTTGATGCAACTATATACAGGGTGTGAAGGGACTACTTAAATTACTTTAAGAGGGAATAACAAGACGAAACTGGAAATATGTAATTTTTAAATCAAATTTTAGCCGTGTTGACTCTTTTCCACAAAAAAGTATAAATTGATTTCGAAAGATCGTTCTTTTATCTGGTAAAGTTATGTTTTAAATTATGAGAAAATGTGTTTATTTTTAGTATAATAATGTTGAAACAAAATTTTGTATTATACAACACTCATTTCAAATCATATAATCATGCAGTAAAATAAATCAATAAATTATCTAGGAAAGCTATGTTTCAGAATTTTAATTTTAGTTTAAATAAAATCATTTAAAAAAATGTGTGTTTTGTGACGAAAGTACTTCAGTTTGTCTATTTATTTATGGTCTTACAAACTAATATATTTAAGATTTTTTACATGCTTATTTTGCTTAGACGTTATTGAAAAATTATAAATACTTCTGATCAAAAAATTATAACAAAAAGTACATTATTTTAATAGTTTTATCATCACGCCTTTCAGCATTTTTAGATGTAGGCATAAATTAAAGCAAATTTTGAACGAAATAAAATCGATATTGAGTTATAATTTTAAAAAGGTGGTACGGAAAATAATTAATCTTTATCATTGGAACCGCCCTGTACGATCGTAAGAACATCTTTCAACGAAATTTGGATTCTCGGCCGCTGGCGGTTTAAAGGCCCTTCATCATTGACTCCTGACATTATTTGGAGTAGAAAATGAAATTGGAATTTTTGTATCTGGTGAATTTTTTTAATTATTTTTTTCAGAAATAGGTCATCTAAGTATGTAGTTCCAAAATATCCACTCGATCGAAGACGGTCCTCATGTCATCAATCTAAGCCATAGGTTCTCTTGTGGGCGTTGCAGACTTTCAGGGGGGCGGTAGAAGACCAAGAGAAAATTAGGGGGCGTTTCAGACTTTCAGGGGGGCGGTAGGAGACCCAGAGAAACCCATTCCATCCCATTACGCCCCCCCCATTGTGGTAAATATAATCGTGACAAAAGCTGATTCAGATTAGAGATGACAGATAGTAAGTAAAAGCAGTAGGGGGCGCTAGAAAAAAAAATCTCACAGTGGGCGGTGGTCAAAAAAGGTTTGAGAATCTATGATCTAAACAGTTTATCTATGGACTCAGGGTTGCCAATTCGTGGAGAATTTCCCAAATTATGGGGAATTTCTAACGGTTTAAACCGATTGGATATTTTGTGGGGAAAACCTTGATTTTTTGTTACAGTTACTTTGTCAGAGTATTTTCCACTCTGGAATGTTTTGCAAATATACCTTACATTATTTTTTTAGTTATTGAATAGTGAAAGCACAAATCAATCAAATGAAATTAGCACACGCTGGGATTCGAACCAGTGACCTCCGGATCACCAGCTGAGAGCCTTGACCCTCAACCACGGAGGCCATCTGACGCTCAGTCGAAACTTGAAGAATACTTGAAATGGCAATAGCAAAATGCTATAGATAGGTAACTACTTTTTACCTGTCTACAGCATTTTGCTATATAGACAGGTAAGTATTTCCTAACCTTCCTCTTCCTCATCTCCTTTACCTCCCCTCTCTCTTCAACCTCAAAACAAATCCCAATTGGCAATGCCAAATCACTCGTTCCGAACAATTTAACAACCATTTGGAGCCAGTGATACCAGCCTATGGTGTCCCCAATTGGGGTATTTTGTCAGGCTGAAGATTCTGGGAGGGAAGAGGAAGGTGAGGTAGTACCTGGCTATTCAGATGTAGTCAACAAACATGGCTAAAGCCATTTCAAGAAATGTTTCAATTCCAAATTGTGGTCTATCACCAGGGCGATACTGACAGTATCTTCTCGGAATAATTTACTTGTGCACATCGGGATTTGAACCCGCGACCTCCAGGTTTGTAGTTGAGATATAGGGAGGTCAGTTGGGCGAAATTCATATTAAAAAAATCATAATTTACAAGATGACATTGAGCGAGTTTACAAGCTACTATTTGGGAAATTCACTATCTGTTAGTAAACTCGCTCAGTGTAATCGTGTTGATTGTTGACAATCTACGAAAAAAGTTGAAAGGTCGTCAACTTTACTTGCTATTCGCTCACTCGTGATTGGTTTATTTATGCGCTCAAAATGGCGGCCAACAAACAGCTGATTTCGACTGTCAAACATCTTACAGAATTAGTTCATGCAGGCGTCGTTATTCTCGCTACCGGCTAGCTGTGGCGCTAGCAGTGACCTACCAGCTCAGTTTTCTAAGCTGCTGAGCGAGTGGACAGTTTTGTGTGTCATAATGACAATCTCACTCGCTGATTCACCCGCTTTTAAACTTAGTAGATAGTAGCTTGTAAACTCGCTCAATGTAATCGAGGCAAACAACATTTAAAGGTACAGTATTTTAAAAGGATTTAAAAATACACACAAAAAATTATAATGTTTTTAAGTTTTTTTTAATTTGTCTAAATGTCAACATTTACACACCTGCGAAAAAAAAAATTGAAAAAATAAACACAATTTAATTTGACCTATGGAATGCAATAAAAAATAAATGCATTGAAATTATCAGATGCAATTAATTATGAACATAGATATGGAATGCAGAAGAAAAAAATAATTAAAAAAAAAACACCTCAAATTGTTAAATCTTATTAGCGTGTAAAAAATGCATACACTTACCGATGAAAGGTTATTTCCGATGATATATGTAAGTATAACTGATATTAAATTTATGTAATTCACACTAAAATTGTGTTTTATTTATTTATCCCAAAAACAGCTTGATTATATCGATGATGTTTTCATACTAATAAGATGTAAAAAAGTGAGGTTAACTTCAATTTACAATCACAAATGTCAGGAATACAGAATTCTGAAGAGTTACAAGGATCACACATGTCCCTTTATGTGTATAATAAATAGATTATATATGTTATTTAAATTATAAGTGAAGCAAATTGTCTAGTTTTCACATTAAAAGACTAACAAAAGTGAGGTTATCTTAAAATTCATAATCACAAATATCAGCAGTTCAGAATTCTGAAGAGTAACAAAGATTTTGTAATTCTGCTAGCTTTATACAGTTGACGTGAAGCGAATTACAATATTAATATTAATTACAATATTATATTATTTTTCATTCTAACAAGACAATAAGTGAGGTTATCTTCAAATTCACGATCACAAATATCAGGAGTCCAAAATTCAGAAGAGTAACAAAGATTTTGTAATTCTGCTAGCTTTATACAGTTGACGGGATGCGAATTACAATATTAAATAGTCTTTTTCACTCTGACAAGACAATCAAAAGTGAGGATATCTCCAAATTCACGATCACAAATATCGGGAGTCCAGAATTCTGAAGAGTAACAAAGACTTTGGAATTCTGCTAGCTTTATACAGTTGACGGGAAGCGAATTATAATACTATAATTTTTTTTCATTCTAACAAGAAACTTAAAAGTGGGGTTATCTTCAAATTCACAATCACAAATATCAGGAGCACAGAATTCTGAAGTATAACAAAAATTTGATGCTAGCACTATAATACAATTAACGTGAAGTGAAATGTCTAGTTTTCACACTAAAAGACCAAACTTTTTCACAATAAAAGTGAGGTTATCTTCAAATTCGCAATCACAAATAATACCAGGAGCACAGAATTTTAACGAGTGAAATGAAGAGTTGGTACATTGTGTTGAAGAAGATTTGTCTATGTACGTAATAATATCAATAGATGGTGGGTGCAGTTGTTAAAGGGTGGTGCGAGTTAGTCGGCCTTACTCTCCGCTTCCAGTCGCTTCCGCATGGACTCCGGCATCTGAGGAGGTGGCGGGCGGGGCATTCTCAGGTACACCTGGACAATTAACAAAAAACCATTACTCAATTATTATCATTAACCATTTGTCTGATTGCGATAAAACTTTGGGGATTTAATGTGTGCCTACCAGTGAAGATTTCTATAGTGAGCTCTGGCACTATGAAAAAAATTGCAATAGGTAGCACGCGAGCTGTTCGAAAACTGAATGTACCGGAAATGAACATTCCCAGTACATTCAGATACAAAGAAGAAGATTCAGGTACGACAGGTTAAAAAGAAGCGGGTGGCTTACCTTGACTGCGTCATAGATGAACCACTGCAGGGCGGTGAGGGTACCGATCATCACAATCCTGGGGCCGAGTCCCTTCCAGACTCCGGCCATGCCGAGGTTCTTCAACACGGAGCCGGCCGTGGCGGTGGAATCCTGGAAACACATCACAACATCCATTTAATAATAATTAAAATATTTTTTTTTTTACAATATCAAATCGATGGCCGACGTGGTCGAGGAGTAAGGCTCTTGACTCACAATCTGAAAGTTGCGGGATCGAATCCCGGCGTGTGCAAATAAATTTTATTTGATTAATTTGTGTTATTTCACAATTAAAAATAATATATAGTGTATTCGCGGCACGTTCCAGAGTGGAAGATACTCTCAGTATCGCCCTGGTGTAAGACCACTAGGTAGTACCTAAGTAGTTTCAGAGTTTATCTCAAACAAACATTGTGACGCAGGATTTTTATATATATGTATATATTTAAAGATAAAATCACCAGCTTCGTGGGTGCATACCTGGTTGAGCTTGGAGACAACAGTGTCAGCGGGATGGGAGACGATAGCGCAGAACACACCGGCGATGTAACCTGCGGCGAAGGTGACCACCAGCTGCTCTGCCTTGGAACACTGTTCACGAGGCTTGGGCACCACATAGCTGCAATCATACATCAAATATTATTATTTATTTATTTATAAACCCCTCATGCCTCGACCATATTTTGTTAAAGGGTCAAAATATTTCCACTTTACAATAAAATCCAAATTAAACAGTATTTTTGAACGTATACGAAAACTAAAAATTGTTTTTGAAAGGTTATAAAATAAGCTTTTATATTTTATGAATTAAATAATTTTTAAAATATAAAAATTTTGCAAGCAAACATAATAAAGTTTTAAAAATTGATCACCTTATGTTTTTTCTAGGAACTAAAATTACTGAAGACAATAGTAGCGAAACTCAATCGAAAATCTGAAGACAGAAAAATCAGAAAAATATATTGGTTCCACTGGGACTCGAACCCAGGACCTTTTGCTTACATGGCAAGTGCTCTACCACCTAAGCTATGGAACCCATTTCCAATTCGGTCACTTTTTAACTGTATCATACTTTGACTAAGAACTACCAACATTATCTTAAATTTTTGAATTGGAAATGGGTTCCATAGCTTAGTTGGTAGAGCACTTGCCATGTAAGCAAAGGGCCCTGGGTTCGAGTCCCAGTGGAACCAATATCTTTTTCTGATTTTTCTGTCTCCAAATTTTCGATTGAGTTTTGCTAATATTGTCTTCATTTAATTAAATATTTTATTTGAGATTTTACTCATAAAAGTTAAAAATAAAAATAAAATTACTAATATTAAAAAAAAATAAAAATGCTCATTTATTTTATTAGACAAAATGTATTATAAACATTATCGTTGATGGATTTTTTGTCGTTTCATGTAAAAATAATTCTTAAAAAATTTTCAAAGTTTCATAATTATTTTTCAAATTGCGGTGGGAAATTTTGGATTCATGAAAGTGCAAATCCTAAACACAAGCACTTGATTTATTAGGAGAGTATATAAAATATGTAATATTAGAATGAAATAAACTAATTGTAAAAAATTTACTCAATAAAAAAAAATAAAAAAAATAAATAAAAAAATTTCAATTACTTTGTGGTTAACTTTTAGATTTTAATATAAATCGTGGAGTATTCTCTTTCTAAGACCTTTTAGACCATATTTCTAACCATTATAGTAAGGGAGATAAAACGATTTCTATGATACCTATATGAGTTGTTCCGAAAACCGAACAAATTAGCCTGAGGGGTTAAAAGAGTGTTGTCGTTCAACAAAATTGCTAAACATTTTGGAAACAATATTAACCAATCAACTGTTTTTCGGGGGCATGTCCGTGATCACACTATCTAAGCTTGACGGCTTCCGTGGTCGAGGGGTAAGAGTTGACTCGCAATCCAAAGGTCGCGGGATCGAATCCCGGCATGCGCAAATACATTTTATTTGATGAATTTGTGTTATTTCACAACTAATTAATTAAAAATAATATATAGTAATTTTTCAGCACGTTCCAGGGCGGAAGGTACCCTCAGTATCGCCCTGGTGTAAGACCACCATTCAGTAGTGAAAAGTCGCTTAAAAATGGCTTTAGTCATGTTTGGTGACTAGATCTGAATAGCCAGGTACTTTCTCACCATCCTCTTCCTCAAGACCTTCTCTTCCCCACTACCTTCAGCCTCACAACATACCCGGATTGAGGATGCCATAATCTCACTGGAAGCAGTTGAGACTCTTGTGCGGTATTCACATTAAAAAATAAAAAATTAGTTTGTTATCCCTTTTCCACTATTCACAAAAAGTAGGCCTGTAAATCCCCCCCTCCCCCCCCCCCCATGTATAAACGGAAATAAGTGTATCGACTAGAGCGCTTTTTGCTACAATATGCCACTATTTAAAATACCTCGGATTGCTTTGCTACCCATTTTGGCAAATTTCCCTTAATTGTAAGTAATTAAGTAGAAGTTTACAATTTTATTATATATTTTTACAAATCCTATGAATATGTGATAATCAACAAAATATAGGTGAATTCATTGACTATATAGAACTATAATCAGTTTGTATGTCTCCATATTAAAATTCGGAGGTATGATTTTTTTTAATGTCGGCGGAAAATAATCAAAATGGTCACCAAAAAATCTCAAGCAATCAGAAAAAAAAAATTTTATTGCGCTGTCGCTCTAGTGGGTATTTTAGAAAACAGTGGTAATATATTATAACTTACGCGTAGAGCAGCTCGACGGTCTTCTCGAAGCAGGCGAACTTCATCATGGTGTATGGGATCTGCCTGAGCCAGAGGGGAACCAGACCCTTGTAGAAGGCCGTCACTCCTTCGGCCTTCACCATCTTGGGCAGGGCCTCACGCAGCGTGCTGGCGAACCCTGGCATGGTCTGGATGCGGACCTGCAGCACAGATATACGTTATGAAGAGTTGGATATTGTCCTGTTATCAGTTGGATGTTACATTGAGGTAACATACTGTAATGACTGGATATTACATTGAGGAAACATACTGTGACCGGTTGGATGTTACATTTTTTTTTTCAATGCCGGCAACCCGGGCGTTTATTGTTTTAAATTATCGTTTACAAACAAGAAAGTAACCCGCCTCACTAGACTATGTCTGTTCTGAGACGGGTTGAGGTAACATACTGTAATTATTGGATATTACATTGAGGAAACATCATAGACATACATATAACTAGACGAGAACTTACAGATGAGGGGTAAAAACCAACTATGGCGGGGCGAAGAGAGGAAAGAGACTTGTGATTCGCCAATAAATCAATCTAACAGTATATAGGCACCTCGCACTATAAAATCACTATTTAGTTCTTGATAGTAAAATCTGCTTTTGAATGAATAGACCTTTTTATATGGGAGCGCTAATTGCATGCCACGGTATGAACAGATGTGTAAAATCCAAATTCGCAAAGTAAGGTTCAGAGTATTTTCATAGTGGAATATTTTGTTTCCGTAGACACTTTTACAAATGTTTCATGATTTACTTGACCCAGTAAACAGCGGCTTTGTGTTTCGCGTCGCTATGTATCTCGATGTCTAAGTATGTGTTTCATAGACATACAGCGTCCGTGCGTAAAATGTACGATGAGAGCACGACACTGGTCCGGACACGCCCAGCCGGTTCCGAAAAATGGTTCCAATGGGAGGGGGAAATAACACGTTTTTTAACACGTAAGGGTATGTCCATATATTTTGTACGTCCGTGGGAAACATAGTGTTACCAGTTGGATGTTACAATGAGGTAACATACTGTAATTATTGGATATTACATTGAGGAAACATACTGTTACCAGTTGGATGTTACATTGAGGTTTGTTTTCGGTATTATTTTATGGAATGGAAGCATGGACGCTTACTGAAGAACTGATAAGACGACTTGAGGCATTCGAGAGGTGGATCTACAGAATAATACTCAAAATAAGCTGGAGGACAGAGTTACGAATGAAGATGTTATGGTTCGGATGAAAAAAGAAAAAGAAGTTATTAAAACAATAAAAATCCGAAAACTTCAACATCTAGGACGTATGGTGAGACATCCAGAGAAGTACGAGATCTTAAATCTCATTATACAGGGAAAGATTGCCGGAAGACGGGGCCCTGGAAGAAGGAGAACATCATGGCTGAAAAAGCTGAGACAGTGGTTTGGCCAGTCTACTGTAGAGCTGTTCCGGGCCGCAGTAAACAAAGTCCACATAGCCAACACGATAGCCAACGTCCGTTGAACGGACAGGGCACGAGAAGAAGAAGAACATACTGTTACCAGTTGGATAGGTAATAACTTTTATGAGTTGGATGTTGAGGCAAAATAGTGATTCCAATTGCTTGATGAATTTTAAATACTTTTTATTACTAATTGTAAGTTATAATTATTAATCGTAACCAGTTGGATGTTGACGAAATTTACCATTGTCAACAGGAACTATTTATTCTTACCAATTAGAATTGATTTGTTTGAAGAATTTTCAAGTTAAATTTTAACTGAAATTTACAATTACCATTAGGAATTTATTCTTACCAACTAGATTTGATTTGTTTGATGAATTTACTGACATCAGTAATAATTGTTACCGGTTAACTTTTAACTGAAATTTACTGTTACAACCGAATGTTGATGGGGAATTACATTCACCAGTTGGAAGATATCTGAAAAAAAACCGTTAGATTCCACAATTAACCTTTTTCACCCAACTTAACCTTCGTATACCTTGGCGGCCTCCATGGGCGAGAGGGCGATGTCAGCGAAGAACTCGGCGGAAGCGGACGCTCCGAGGTACAGGAAGGTGCGGTAGACGTACGCGTTCTCTTCCGACAGCATGCTGGCATACTGTACCTTAAACACCTCATACAGACCGAACTTGCAGAGACCCTGGAAATGAAGCGCAAAAAAAAAATATTAACAATATGTGAGAAATATATATTTTTTGTTGTTTTTAATTGGAATAAATGTATTCAGTTCACACCCGGTAGAAGTGATACCTTCAGAAAACAAAATTGGAGAGAATGAGACTAATGCAGAGTATCAGGAGTAGGATAATAATTGTACGGTTTATTTATTTTAATGTTGTTACCAAGTTTAAAAATTATTTTATTATAAATATTATCATCACTTCACTTTTTTGTCATTTCATTTAAAAGTATTTATATAAAAATAATAAACAAGTCTCCAAATTGCAGTTGCAAACTATGGTTTCACAGAGGGCACATTTTAATTTTTCCGTGGTTAACTTCACAAGTTTTTTTTTATCACTCAAATTGTTAATTATGTATATTTGGTCAAAAAAAAAACACTTTTACCAAAAACCCACTGGGTTTCACAAAAAAAAAAACACTGGTTTTTACAACAAAAAACACTCGATTTTACAAAAAAAAGCACTGGGTTTTACAAAAAAAAAACACTGGGTTTTATCAAAAATCCACTGGGTTTTACCAAAAACCCACCGGGTATTACAAAAAAATCCACTAGGTTTAAAAAAAACACTGGGTTTAAAAAAAAAACTATATATTATATATTATTGAATTTTTCAAAAAACACACTGGGTTTTACAAAAAAATGCTGGTTTTTACAAAAAAAAAAAACACCAGGTTTTATGAAAAAAACCACTGGGTTTTACAAAAAAATCCACTGGTTTTCAAAAAAACAAAAAAAACACTGGGTTTACAAAACAAAATGATTTAAAAAAAAAACCATTCGGTTTTAAACCGATAGAAATAGAAACGTGATAAAGAAAACAGATGATAATGGTAAGGTAAGATGTATGGAGTACCTGCATGGAGTACCCAATGAAAGTGGGCGCCCACCCCTTGGCCAGTCCCCTCAGTCCCTCCTCGCGCATGGAAACCCGGAATCCATTCACCACGTTCTTGTACTTGTCGGGGTCCACCTGCAGGCGGCACTTCACCAGGTCCAGGGGGACCACAGCCGTGTGGGTGATACCTGCAAACAGTCGTCATACAATGTTATAGCTTATTATGTATATATACACAAGTATCCGGCCTCTGTGTTTCCTCCGTCCTACAATTTTCTCGGTTCACTCCATCCTTTCCTCAAAAACACCCTCCACACAGCATTTCCAAAGACGACACAGGCCATGAGAGAAATTATTTTTTTCATCTTATTCAAAAATGCAATTTTTTAAATTAATAATTTAATAAAAATTTTGTGAGTATCAAAAGTGAATGATTGTTTCTAAATTGGATCTTGATGGGTTTGTTCTGATTCACATGGAGAAGGCCAGAATTCAAACCTATTGGTGGAATTCGCACTTGGGTGCCTACCCTGGCTGATAGCCATTGTCAAGGAGACGAAAAAAGTGTATTCAGTCTTCTCATCGTATCGCTTATGTCAACACCTTACCGTTTTTATCGAGACATGCTAACAGACTCACAAAGTAAAATTACCGCCGGTAATTCATCTATCGTTATATAATTGACTTGCAACTGCCTGTGGTCATCCAGACAATAGCCAATCGACCACGAGGGATCTCCAAACCGGGCAAGATCTCCAAACTAACTTTCGTAAGTACCCTTGTGAATTACCTTTGCTATTTGTCTCAGTAAACACAACATATCAAGATCCACAGGCATAGCTCATATAGAGTGAACATTCAGCTTCACTCTAACCCATATAAGGTTGTGCCATCAACGGGCTAACCTTACAATGTTGAACGAGAGCATATGTTTTTTTTTTTAATTTCTGGAAAAAACTTCTCACTCGTTGAAACTTTTTTCTTTAAAATACTCAACTCTCTTGGAGGTTATTAAATCAACTTGATTACTGTTTTTTTTTTACATAAACTCCACACGGGAGGCCCCGAGGAAAATAATTTCCCTCAGGGCCTATGTAATCTTAGGGGATGTTGTGTGGAGGGTCTTTTTAAGGAAGGGAATGATAGGAAGTTTTGGGAAGGAAAAAGGTATGAGGGGTGGGTAGGAATCTGGGGGTCAGCGTGTCCATGAGTGACGGACGAATGAATCCATCCCTCAACTGCGGTGCAAGCCAATGGTCGAGAGAGTCCAGCTGAAGAGATTAAAAGACCCCAATCTCACTCGATCCGGCCCGCCACGCAGCAGTTGGGCAGACGCATCCTCCGCCTAGACCTGAACAAACCTCACCCCATGAACCCGGGCACCCTTGCTAAGTCACCAAACGTAGAGAACCACTTGGGGTGACCTATGGCAGAGGTGTTGGTTATCCAATACATGGTTCCCGGGGCGGCGGTAGCCATACCCGCCTCCCAAATTACTGTTAAATTTAGTGTAAAATCAGATATGAGCCTATCAACAGAATGCGTCAGCTCAAACAATAGAATTAATAATATACATAGTAAAATAAAAATAAATATATATGACAGCAATGCAGGTACTCACCGCAAGACAGGATGCCTCCGAGTCCGCACAGAGCATAGTATTTGTTGGAGGCGAATTCGCACGAGTCCCCTCCGGCGTTGGCAACAGCTGACGCCGCCGCAATGTTGCGTCCCTGTCAACACTTGTTCATTATACACTGCCGCCAATCATCACAACATCAATATCCCATAGAAAAAGCAAACAACAACCAAAGAAAATCACACAAATCTGACAGGAGATCTCGCCCGAGATCTTTCTCGATCTCACAAAACATAGAGAATCTCGGCTGAGGTAGCACAACATGGCACAACACCCCAAAAATAGATAACGATAATTCTTTTGGCCGTGAAAATCATATCTTATACTATTTTGTTTGTATTAAAGACTTTAGTACAGGTGTTGGCAACCCACAACAGTCAGATAAATTATTTGCGCATGATCAACATTACTGACACTTGCCCGACATGCCGTACGCATGCTTATGTTGTGATGTCAATGACGTAGGTCTTGAATCAACAGCCTTATCTTATCAAATGATATGTATGTCAATTAAAATGACAGTGAGTAGATAGATGACACATTTATAACGCCGCTTGCGAAATTTCTCAAAAGAAAAGTGGCAGATAAAAATCACTGGGATTAAAAGTTCATTGATTCTTGGAAATGTGAAAAGTGAATTGATTTTGATAAAGTTTAATGAAATAACACTTCAAGTTAATTACCACAAGAAACATTACAAGATCGCGCTAAAGTTGTCACCCGATGTTCTTTGACTGTAATTCTATTTGACCGCTTCAATCTATCGCGAATATCCACGATTTTCGTCTTAAACGAAATGTTAGATTTACAAAAACTTTGTGTTATTTCCGCTTCGCAATTAAAGCTCTATAAATGAAATATTTCTGAACGTAGCCAAATACTAAAAACTGTTTTTGAAAAGTTATGAAATAAGCTAAAATAAATTTTACTTTAAAAAAATTGTTAAAATGACACACGTGATGTTTTTATGTTAAACCGGAACTAAAATCACGGATTATGTAAAAAAAAACAATTCTTATTCTATCATATAAATGTATAATAAACAATTTAGTCACCTCACTTTTTTATCATTTCACACAAAAATATTTAATAAAAAAATAACAATGTCTAACGGCACGTTGGTGATTTGGCGGGTAAACTCTGTATCTACAGATTTAGGTATTTCTATGGACAACTTTGAATAGAGATGTGCAGCTTGATTTATTATGGACTTTCTACTTTTTGTTTTAGGGATATAACTAGAACAATAACGGAGTTATAACGATTTCTGTGGAAACAAACACGTTGATGTGAAAACACGCTTATTGCACTTGATTGCTATCGTTATATTATCGTGTATATCGGCTTACGTATCAGAGTGGTTAAAACCAATTCCATTTTCTCAAACTTGTTTCTTGTTTTAGCCCTCTTGAAATGTGTTAAAATGCATAATTTTCCATTTCCGATAATTGAAATACTTACTTGTTATCTAACAGATACAAAGTGTTTTTTTATAATTATTTTAAAGTGCACACTAATCGTGTCCCACTTTTTGTATATTTACCACATTCTTGTATAGGTAAACTTGCACATAATACAATTTGCAAAAAAAAAAAACTTTTGATTAATTCAAATTTTTTCAGTGCGACTAAGTAGACATATTTTCAAGCAGTTGTGATGGAGGGAGGGTATACTCACGGGCACGAGAGCATTGTGCACGATCTCGCGGCTGTCACAGTGCGCGGTGGCAACAGGCCCCTTGAAGGGACTGTTGCGGGCGAGGTCCACAAACGAGGAGAACATTGTGGCGGGGTACCTGCAGACGAAACAACTATCGTTACACTTCAGATACACAAACAAGGTTAAAATAATAGAAGTATACATAAAAATACTTTAAACACTTCAAAAATTTTGCATTTTTTTCAAATGGTCAAAATATTTCCGCTTTTCAATAAACGCAAATAAATGGAATATTTCTGGACATATACCAAAACTAAAAACTGTTTTTGAAAGGTGATGTAATACGCTTTCAAATTTTGTAATTCAAAATAAACATATAATTTTTAAAATATAAAAATTTTGAATGCAAGCATAAAAAAGTTTTAAAAATGGCTCACCTTACTACGTTCTTCTAACTAAAAATACTTATAATGAAAAAAAAAAACCACATACATATTTTATTAGACAAATGTATTATAAACGTTATTGTCACGTCACTCTTTTGTCTTTCTATATGAAAATAATTGATAAAAAATTCTCAAAGTTTCAATTTTTGTTTTCAAATTGCGATTCAAAACTTTGGTTTTAAAAACTTTTTAGTGGTTATTTTTATAGACTTGACTATAAAGCGTGGTGTTTTGCTTTTCTAACTAGGGATGTTACGTCCATTCACATTCGCATATGCGAATAATTCGCATCATTTTAAACATTCGCATTGACATTCGCATTCGCAACAATCGATGCGAATGTGTGCAGATCATGTCGGAATTTTTTAGTGAGATCGTGAGAGACAAAGTCAACACTGATATTCTTCAATTGGCTCTAAGTCTGCCTAAGCAGAGTAACCAGGATGGTAATTAGTCTGTCTCTACTAGACAGCGTATTCATCACACTAGATCAAATAAAAATGAAATAAAAAACATTCCAAGTTATAAAACCACATTCGGACAAAGAAACTACACTTATTTTGCAACTAAACTCCATAACATTCTTCCCAAAGACATAAAACTAATAAAAAAAAATTATGAGTACAAATCAAGAACAAAAATATGGCTGAAAGAGGTTAACGAAAACACCCTAATGAAGACACTAAAAACGACATACAAGACAAATAAACTGTAATTAAACAATTTTAGTCCGCCTCGGCACAGGAACCCCTAGCGAGGAGGATTAAGAAATACAATATCTTTACCTTACTTAACCATTATATTTTGTATACTTATGGAATTATTTTATATAGTCACTAAAATAATAAAAAATAATAAAAAAATTGGCATTCAGCTTCAGGTGCTAAAAGGTTGAGGACTTCAACAAGCAACATTAATGAGCCTTCGATAAGTTCTAGTAGGTACTTTATAATATAGTACTTATAAAATAAATTCTCTAAAACAAACTTGCATGTCATCATAATTTTAAAAAACATCCCAGGTTTTGAATGGTTTGTTTGGCAAAGCAGGGTTTGTCTAGCAGGTATGTGTAATTATTCTAATACATTTCTTTCCATGTTCTTCTGTTATAAATACAGGTACAAACTTGTCTAAAATGCATTCACTTAACATGCCTCATACTGAACACGGGTTTGGGAGGGGAATTGGTGTTACAAACCCATGCACAGTAGGATGCCGGTTGCCTTCTACTGGACACGGGTTTGGAGAAAAAATGGCATTACAAACCCGTGTTGAGTTCGAGACATGGTTGCCTCGTATTGAACACGGAAAAGGAAATACGCGCCCCGCGCCACTTCAGACTGCCGCACAGAAAAGTCTCACAGTGAATTGGGTTGTAAATCGTTATTCGATCTTTGAACCTGAAGTGCCGTGGAGCACAGTCGCTCCGAACTCTACGTGTGAGGGGTGAAATAATTCAAATTAAGTACTTTGTTATAGTAATTAAATTGACTGTGTTTTATTTCTAGCCACTCGTTTATAGGTTGGTAGTATCTATTTGCGATTTGTACATTGCAGTTTCACACGGCACAATTTAATATGGCATGCATACTGAGTAATAATTTTTCGTGTTTATGAAACCGAACAAAATAATAATTAATACCATTGACGTATGATATCTAGACAAGCCCTGTGAAATTCAAAATGACGCAAGAAGCCAGCAAAAGCAGGCTCAAGGCCAATTTATGAAAAAGTGCCTGCATTGTTTTGCACCGTTCAGATCGCATAGTGCTTTGTGTTGTATCTTTTATCGGTCTACAAGATCTACACTGAAACTAATTTGTGTGTCAGCCGTCCGGACCGAGTTAATTTTTTTAAAACACAAAAATATACCACTTCCGAATATTGTACAAGGTACACACCGCGGACTTTATTTTTGAAAATGTAGTCAGCTATCTGAAAACAACAAAAAAAATATACCTTACAGATGTCTTTTAGGCAGCGTTTCAATAAACGTAATAATGTTAAAGAAATTACTTTTGGTCGAGCAATATTTCTGACGTCATGCCACGTAGCCCGGTTCGTTCACTAATACATTGACATACAGGCTCAAAACAAAACATAACGGCTTGTTTAAAATTAAAAGACCACATCTTGTCACACACTGAACGCCCTCGGGTTATTTCTTCAAGCGACTTAGCGAGCGTGTACGGCTAGTTTATACCAAGTAGGAGTGATAAATTCAACTCCACAATACGTATCGCGTGATATTCAAGGCATCTGATTGGTTGATGAACGTCAAAACTACATAATGGGATTTGAGAACGAACTTTGTGTTTTAGGAACTGGCTTCTCTAGGCTTTTTGAGCGAGGCGGTGGAATACGATGAAGAGTTGTATTGTTAACATTAATATCATGGCGTCATTATTCACAGGCAAGTTAGTTAGGTAGGGCTTATCTAGACTTAATTGATCGAAGATTAATACGCATTATTTATCATTTAAGAAGATTGAAATATGAACTTCTTATTATTATCTAACTGAAACAAAGTGATTTTTCCTAAAAAATGTGTATTTACCGTCGTAATTAATAACATGGCGGTCCTTGAAAAATGACATTTGGCGTAATTAAAGTTCACAAAATAACCATTAAAACGCAATATTTTTCAATTCCGCTTACTGAATTACTTATAACTAACTATTATCTACCTATTACAATTTATTTTAATTTTTTAAAGTGTGTTTTGAGCATGGACTCAATAGCGGAACATTTACCTTTTATTGGATTAATTTGTGGTATTTCACCATTAATTAATTAAAAATAATATATACGTAGTATATTTGCAGCACGTTTCCGAATGGAAGTTACTCTCGGTATCGGCCTGGTGTAAAACCACTATTCAGAATTGAAACATCACTTGAAATGGATTTAGCTGTGTTTGGTGACCAGAAGAGTGATTCTATATCTTTTGTGGGATCGTTATGAGATAACGGACGTGATCTCCTGTCATATTTGTGTGATTTATTTGCTATTTCTGTGTACAACGTACATTAAATGAATAAATAATCATGAATACTTGCAGAAATTCATGTTTAAAACGATCCAAACTAAACTCTGTGACAGTACATTTGTAAAAATCACACAAATCTGACAGGAGATCACGTCCGTTATCTCATAACTATCACACAAAAATCGCAGCGCTGATCTGAATACCAAGAAATGTACTTCCCCACCTTCCTCTTCCACATCGCCTTCCCCTAACCACTACCTTCAGCCGCGCAACATTGAACTTCACTTTGACTGGCTCCAGTCGGGAACAGTTAGGGACTCTTGCGCGGTATTCATATAAAAAATAAAAAAAGAACCTAATGACCTATTTTGTGCATGTAAATAATTATTTCTTGTAATAGTTGAAATGAATTGTAATTTCCATAATATATGACTAAAAAAAACAATTTAAGTTGAAATTTGAGGCGTTTTAAACAACATTAAAAAGGCTTCAAAATCTTGTTACATAATAGCATAGATAAAGGCAAAGCTACTAAATGTCAATTTAATCAATACTAGGATCAAAGGAAACAAATTTAAATAGTCAAATATTGAATTATAACTGATAAAAAGCGAATCATGGATTTAATACAGGTCGATTAGTCCTTTAAAGTACAAAAATCAACCTTTGCCCTTGAATTTCTTATATAGGTATGTCATAGAGCCTGAATTACGTAAACTTACACGTAAAAATATCGGCTTTTTAAAATGTTATCAGAAACGTTTAATATATTGTTAAAATTACTGCAATCACGTTCTTACACAATTTATACAAACAGGGCGGAGTTAGAAATGTAGAGCATGTCAAATATTGCGAAAAAATTACTATCACGTGCGATAATTGAGTTAAAACTGGTAAAATTGTGCGAAAAACACAATATAAAAAGATAATATTAGTATAAATAGTTGTGTTTATCTTTTAAGAGTTGATTTTTAGGGTTTAAATGGTTGTATTATTGATTAATAACGATTAAATATGTGAAACTGCGGAGCGTACCTTGTGTAAGCGACGTCGATCAGCGAAAGGGCGATTGTGGTTATGTTTCGTGTTTCTTTGACAGTTGTCAGGTGACAGATCTGGGGCAGCCATTGGTCGTAAGGCGTTGAGTCACATATGCCTAGATGTTTTTAGAACTTAAATTAGTAAGTCAACATTATTTTTTTTTATTTACTTTCATTTTTGAATATATATAATTATTGATCAATTCTGGAATATGGAATTCTGATAACCTTCGTGGCAGAGCTGCAGACTTCTTTATTTAAATCACAAAGGTGCTAAAGAAGTTTTCACTTCAAAATAATCAGTTAATACAATCTATCCCATCATCGTCACTTTCCCCTGACTTACTTACTTCAACCACTTAGCACTTCTGACTTAAAGTTGGGAATATGTAGTTGGTTTCACGGCCAACTAGAAACTTTTCAGAGTGAAAGATACTCCCAATATAGCCCTGGTAAAAGACTACCATTCAAGATTGAAACATTGCTTGAAATTATTACGTTGTGACCAAATCTAAATAGCCAGGTGTTTTCCCACCTTCATCTTTCCTAAATACTTCCCTCTCCAGAAGCGTAGCCATAGATATGTCGAACCCTCCACATGTATAATCAATTTCATTGACAGAGGTGAGGAAAACGTTGTTAATTTATGATGATATTTGAAATGTTGTATTATTCTAAAAAATCTCATTATGTGGGATTTACTAATGATCAGATAAAATTTGTTAAGTTTGCTCCAATCTTGTAGTTTATTTAAATTTATTTGAATGTGAATACAGTTATCTATAGTTTTTATAAGTTTCATTAGTTTAGCAAAACAGTTACAATATCATTTACAAAGAGAAATAATAGTATTGGGCCTAAATGCGACCCTTGAGGTAAACCGCTAGCAGCCACGAATTGACAAGATGGAATTATTTTTACTTGAAGAATTCTACTAGTTTAGTTGTTCTTTATCCATTCCATTCCAATAGTTTATCCTCTATTCCGAATTATCAACCGACGCCTCTGCTATAGATCACACCAAGTGGTTCGCTACGTTTGGTGACTTATTAGCAGAGGTGCCCGGATTTTTGTCCGGATCTTGACAGCGGATACGTCTGCCCACCAACTGCGTGGCTACTGGATCGGGAGAGACTGGCTGAGGGAGACCTTTTGACCTCTGCAGCAGGACTCTCTCGGAACATCGCTCTGCACCACGGTTGGAGGGATGGATTCATACGTCTTTCACTCCTGGACATGCTGAACCCCGGATTCCTATCCGTCCCCATACCTTTTTCCTTCTTAGAACATCCTCAAAGATGACATAGGTCCAAATAAAAATAAAATAAAACACAAAAATGTCGCAAGTAGTGCCTATAATAATAATTTTAATAAAAGCGATAAATTTTTTTGTTCACAAAAATAATTCTTCATTTGGAGGTCTTCATTCCGTTCTTGCTGTCCGTTTGTGATGATCGTCAGACTCTATTGAACTGGCAAAAGTGGGAGAAGATACTTCGGGAAGTCATCCGGAATTCTTGGTGGTGTTGTGGGGATGGGCAAGAGTCCAAATCCGGAGTTGAAAAGGGGTTTTTGCGGCTGTGGAATGGGTTTGGGACAGTCCTTTTCCAGCCACGATATGAACACTTTTCCATCTGCTGTCTTCGAGATTACTTCTTTGCATTTGTTCCCTGCAATTACAACAACGATTACGAGATTGCGAAGGTAAGGTAAGTTTTAACATTATTAATTCACTAAGTATGTGTGCGCGCGCGCGTGTGTGTGTGTGTGTGAGAGAGAAAGATAGTATCACCAAAAGTTGATAGAATGCATAGTCATTGACAACGAGTCTATC
The DNA here is from genome assembly GCA_917563855.2 of Limnephilus lunatus. NCBI lineage: Eukaryota > Metazoa > Arthropoda > Insecta > Trichoptera > Limnephilidae > Limnephilus > Limnephilus lunatus. Next base: position 21,174,624 of record OU830595.1, on the reverse strand, counting down.
AGCCGAGTTTTAGCTCGATCGGATGTCGGGAAGTGGATTAATTTCCACTTTTAAGATTTGCATTAATTCATTCACGAAAACACAATTGAAATTCAAATAGAAGTATCTCTACATACCTATTATATGTAAATTAAAGTCCTCCGCCGCGTCTGTCTGTCTGTTCGCGATAATCTCAAAAACTACTGAACGGATTTTTTCATTTTACGTTTTCACCAATAGACAGAGTGATTCATGAGGAAGTTTTAGGTATAGGTAGGTATAATTTGTCAAGTTTTTGCGTAAATTGGTTGAAATATGTAACATATAAAGGAGAATATCTGTAGATGGTGGACGAGCGGGCTGGCAAGCAGGCGGTGGAGATTTGATTTGTATGCAAAGGAAGGTCAGACTGTCTACATTTGATTTCAAAAACTCTGTGTAAAGCCCGGGCATCGCCGGGGACTTCTGCTAAGTTTAAAAATATACTGAAAAAAAACTCCGTGTTACTTACCTCCAAATAAAATTTTCAAAGGTGTTTCACTGTTCACTTCTTCAGGGATGGGGTTATCACTGTCTTCCTGAATAGGTTTTATTTCATTCTCAGCGGCGTTAAAGTTGCTTTCCTGGTTAGCTTTCAAGAATCCACTTTCCTGAACAGGTTTTGTAAATTCAATTTCCTGAACAGGTTTCAAATACGCACTTTCCTGGACTGGTTTCACAGACCCAATTTCTTGAACAGGCTTCAAATACGCACTTTCCTGGACTGGCTTCACAGATCCAATTTCTTGAATGGGTTTCAAAAACGCACTTTCCTCGACAGGTTTCAAAGATCCAATTTTATGGACAGGTTTCAATTTACTTTCAAAGTCTTCATATTCAGATATAACCAGTTCAATGTTTGGTTCCATTTTACTTTCATCTAAAATTATTGTTTTTTCTACATCTTTATCCAAGGCGGCCGTTGAAACGTACGTCACAATTGCAAGAAAAACCAAAAACCCTGGTTTCGTCATGGTTGGTTTTTTATCCGCCCGTTTTTAGGCGATCTTCTGGAAAAACAAACAGAAAAAAAACATATTTTAATGTATTTAACCTCTAATATCACGTAGTACCGCATTCGGCATGAAAAAGCAAAAGCTGGTGAGTCACGTTGTGCCATATGTGGCACCAAATCTCCAAATGACACTTCCTCATAAAACTCGTTCTATCTTAATTTCTATTATTGTCAGATATTTTTTTTATAATATGAATACTGCACAAGCGTCCCAAATGCAAAAACCACCTGAAGCCAGTGAGGCTATGGGTGGGGAGTAGTATATTGTGAGGCTGAAGGTGATGGGGACGGGAAGGAGATGGGGAAGAGTTAGGAGGGGAAGTACCTGGCTATTCAGATCTGGTCACCAAACACGGCTTAAGCCATTTCAAGCAACCTTTCAATTCTGAATGGAGGTCTTACACCAGGGCTATACTGAGAGTATCTTTCACCCTGGAGCGTGCCGCAAATATACTATATTAGCTGGTTCCCGGCATACGTTGCCATATTCAAATAAATACATTGTTTCTCCCTGAAACACCCTTCCCATGCGTCCCCGTTCCCCTCCCGCGTCCCCTTCCTAGTTATCTTTATAAATTATAGCCTATATGTTATTCTGATGTTATTGAGCTACATTATTGTAAAGTTTCATTAAAATCCATTCAGTAGTTTTTGCTTGAAAGAATAACAAACACACATACATCCATACAAACTTTCGCGTTTATAATAATAGTAAGATAAACCTAATTTAATTGTGGTCAAATACCTACAATTTACTTGCGCACGCCGGGATCTACTGTCGGCTTACCATGGTGGATGGTATCAATAAATAAACATTTGCTAAAAAAAATTGTAGGCAGGTACTTAGGTATGTTCTAAAATTAAAAGAAAAATTCGTTCCCATTAAAAATGATTTTGTCCGATACGATCTTTCGACTCTCAACTCGCGATATTAATGATTTACATATAACAAACACTCACCTTGTTTGTCGATTAATCAAAACAGTTCACAATAAAAATACTTTGTAAATAACAATATTTTTTATAACATTATAAGTTTTGCAACCAACCAGCGCGCCAACGACCGTTCAGTAAACAAATCGTTTACAAGTGCGTGAGATTCACTTTTGTTCTGTTTACGATTTCCCACTTGCAAAATACATTAATATAATCACTTATCGTTCCGTAGCTAGAACATATAATATTATAAATTGTTTTATTATGTGGTGTAGTTACTACACTCGTGTGGTGTTTTGTTATGGCCAGCAACATGATCTTTGTCACTAGTCTGTCTGCGAAAATAACAGTCAACAGAACCGGTTTAGGTTCAAGATTTGTCTGTATTTTTCCAAGACGTCATTAATTTGATACCATTGCAAAAATTTCAAATAAGTACCTACTTGCCTAGGTGTATATTATATTATATATTATATATAATTATAATGAGGGTTAAAAGTTATTAAAAGCTGTAATCAATATATTTCCTAGCTGACCCGGACACGCGTTGCTGTGGCTAACGAAACACAACACCATCTACTGGATAGTTACCCAATATTTATAGCCACCACCATCTGTTAATTTGCATAAAGTCAAATCCACACCGCCCGCTTGCTAACCCACTCATACAGACATTCTCCTTTATATAATATATATTTCAACCAATTTACACAAAACCTTGGCGAAAACCGCTTGAAAATCCGTTCATTAGTTTATGAGTTTATCGCGAACCGATAGACAGACGCGGCGGAGGACTTTAATTTATAATATGTACAGATACGTAGAAATAAAATAAAGTGTAGTGTAGTGTGCGTCTCGCTAAAACTCAGAAACGAGTCCCGGTACGATCAAGGAAGTTATATGGTGTGGTACCCTTCTATACCCCCTCCATGAAGAAGGTTCCCGTTTTTACCGATATAAGGGCTGGAAGTTTCACCCTCTAGAATTTTCTAGAACACAAAACACTTCACAAATTTATTCGATTGCATTCCTCAATATTCCAGAACATTCCGGAATATTTTGTAACGTTGTGAAATGTTCGGGAGTAGTCTGGAATGTTCGGGAACATCCCGGAACATCTCAGATCATTGTGGAACATTCGAAGCCTTTTTTGTATGGTGGGACTACCCATTAATAGGGGTGTATAAAGAAAGATCCGTTGTGGGTTAGAACGTCATTTCAATCTCATATCAACTCCCCGAGCGAAGCCGGGTACCCCAGCTAATATATCATATGCCTATTAAAGATATTCTTCTTCTTTACATAGTATAAAATGAAGTCGCTCAAAATGTATGTGCGCTTAGATCTTTTAAACTATGCAACGGATTTTCATGCGGTTATAAGTTATAACCAATAAATAGGGTCATTCAAGACGAAGGTTTGTATGTATAATGCATGGATATTACCTATAGTAGAGAAAAGCCGAGAAATTCAAAGAAAAATTCTTCTTTACATAGTATGAAGTCGCTCAAAATGTATGTACGCTTAGATCTTTTAAACTGTGCAACGGATTTTCCTGCGGTTTTCACCAATAGATAGGGTCATTCAAGAGAAAGGTTACTATGTATAATACATTGGAATTATAGTAGAGAAAAACCGAGAATTTCAAAGAAAATATCTTCTTTACATAGTGTGAGGTCGCTCAAAATGTATGTGCGCTTAGATCTTTTAAACTATGCAACGGATTTTCATACGGTTTTCACCAATATATAGGGGGGTAAAGCTATCTTTTGCAATGAACATTAATAAGTCACAAGGTCAAACATTCACCTTTGCTGGCTTAGATTTGAGTGTTGAGTGTTTCTCACACGGCCAGTTATACGTCGCGCTTTCGAGAGTAACATCTAAAGAAAACATGTTTGTACTATCTCATGAAAAAACAGCTTTAAAAATTGTATATAAAGATATCTTGTAGTAAAGACTAATCAAAATCATTGTATTATTATTCACGCCACACTGCCCCACATTAGTATCTACATTGCACCCGTGCGAAGCCGGGGCGGGTCGCTAGTTATATATATATATATATATATATATAAAAAATTAATGGTGATGAAGGCCCGGTTTACCCGCTCAAAAAGAAGAAGATAGAGAGATCTGTAAATACGAATGTATAATCGATAATCTCTAAGTGAAAATGTATAGGTTATAAAACACGACTCGTTTAAAATAGGGCAAAAATCTCGTGGGGAATGTCTAAAATAGCATTTAGAGAAACACTGTGATTTTTTTCATACATGTAACTTGTAAAATAACTGAAAAAAGAGGTTTATAATAGTTTTTGGAGCATACTTTGCGATTTTTTTCTATGGATGGAATTTCATATAAATTGTCGTTTCGACATGGAGAATGTATAGATATTATCTTCAAGAATAACATATAAATTTTTAAGAGCTTTAAAACTTAAGGTATTTAAGGAAAATATGAAATAAATCGGTAGAAATGCGTGAAGCTGGGCCTGAATGAATGGAAACAAATGTTCGAAGAACTGGTTTGTAACCTAGATAGTGTCTCGTATAAAAAATATATCCGAATTTATTTTATACGGGACTAATTCTTCTTAAATGGTATTTTACTTGCTGTAATTTGTAATGCTGAGTATAAATTTAGAAGGCGGGTTTGAGTACCACTGCCCCGGGAAACATTTATTGGATTATCAACACCGCTGCTTTAGGTCATACCAAGTGGTTCGCTATGTTTGGTGACTTAGCAGGGGTGCCCTGATTAATGGAGTGAGCTTTGGATGCACCTTCCTACTAACTCGGAAGAAACTGGCTGAGGTAGACATTTTGACCTCTCCAACAGGACTCTTCTGGAACATCGCCTTGCACCTTAGTGAGAATTCGTCCGTCATCGTATTCCTTCCCAGAATTTCCTCTCATTCCTTTCCTAAAAAGACCCTCCACACAGCATCCCCTAATCCATGATAAAGGACCTGTGATGTGTCGTCCTGTGTGTTAGCTAATGTTAAGAGGAAGAAAAAAACAATCAGGTATTACCGCGAGCCGAGCTATGAATTATTGGAAAGGAACGAAGCAACTGCAAGCGGTCACCAAGATGAAATCGAACTCAGTTTGACAAATAAGAGTAGAAAACACAGGAGGGCGCCACTGTTAATCAAATGGCAATACTAAACACATGACTCATGGTGTTGAAGTAAAGCTATGTAACCTTCATTTGTATTAAAAATAAAAAAGGCATAAAAGTGGAAAAAATATTTTTTCATTGCCATATAGATACCAACTGATCTCAAAATTTGAATTGCATGTAGGTATATTATACCTTTGCAATTTTGTAATAATTTTTGAAGAATAACGATAATGTAATAAATTATAAAGCACAGTTTAGAAATTGCTCACATTTATTTAATTAAATGAAGACAATAATAGCGAAACTCAATCAAAATCCAATCAAGGTTCACTGGAACCAATATCTTTTTCTGATTTTGATTGAGTTTCGCTAATATTGTCTTCATTTAATTAAATATTATAATTTAAGTTTTTACTCATAAAGTTAAAAATAAAAATAAATATTTAATATTAGCTTAAGTACCTAGCGTTGCCCGGGCATCACGTCTCTAATTTTATATCTGAATATATTTAACTCATTCAGATCTCAAAGTAGTGTAACTAAATCACCATTAATGATTCTTCCTTTCTATCTATTGTAAAATTCAAATGAAGTAAATCGCTTATAAAACACTTTCAAATTTATGTCATGAAGAAAAAATGTGGTTTACTGTGTTCTATACATTCAGTGTCATTTCGCTTTAAAATAATATTTGACAGTTAAATTGATGTTGCCAGCATACAAATTTTGTAGTTCAATTTATTTTATATTTTCTACTCTTATTTGACAGACCCTACTTCGAGCACACAGACACGCCCACAAAACTCTTCTATCCGTAAATTTCTTCCGTGTTTTTTGACGATGCTAAAAATGCGCCTTGTTGAATAAAATTATTTATTAGGGCCCCTATGGTGTTCTTGAAAACTGTTATCTTTTAACAAAGTATTTTATTTGGACGCGGAATACAAATTTATTGATTGGACTTAGTATTTAGTCGATGTTTTACGTTGACAGCTGTGGTAAACACAAAAATTTCACCACCATTTAACCCAGAAGCGACTCAGAGTATAGTGTTCCCACTTCCCAGATCAAAAAATCAAAATCCCGGAGAAAATTCCTGACGTTTGATAAAAATTCCGGACTTTAGAAAGTTACGGAATTAACAAAGATATGCTCGTATATATTTGCGATGCAGGCACAAAATGCCAATGTGCTAATGGTCAAAAGAAAGGAACAACAGGCTTTCTGTAGAGTCTGTCAAGTCGATTCTAATTTTAAAAAGATGACTTGCGAAATGTTCTTCAAAACTATTATTAAAGATTTGGAAGTGTTGAACAATATTTCTAGGAGCATTAAATATCACAAGAAGTGATGTTTTTACTTTGATTTGTAATAAAAATAATTTTGTTTATTTCATTTTTTATATCAATCTCCACTTAATTGTAGAAATTCTGGACTGTTTAGGATTCCCCCACATTCCGGACAAAGACCTATATTTCCGGACTTGTCTGGAAAATTCCGGACGTATGGCAACCCTACTCAGAGAGCTCTTTTATAATTACCGTGACAATTCACGATTACGGTACCGTGACGGCAAAAAGACAATAAACATATATTCCTTATCGCTTTAATGCTGCAGCTCTATCTTACACAATAAATAATAGTGACACACACAAAATACGTGTGACCGTTTCCCCCAAAGCACTAACTTTTTTCCTAGCGTTTAATTTTCTTTATACGTGTGAGGGATCTGTATCGGGAGAGAATGGTTGAGTTAGTGCCTTTAAACCGCAGTGGGAGGGATGGATTCTTACATCCGTCACTCCTGGACACACTGACCCCCAGATTTCTACCCACCCCTAACACCATTTTCCCAGGACTTCCCCTCGTTAATTTCCTAAAAATACCCTACACACAGCATCCCCAAATATGACATAGGCCCTGAGAGGAATCATATTTCTCAGGGCCTCCTGTGAGGCGCTCATGTAAAAAAAATGCCCACAAAGATTTCTATACGTATATAATGATACCTAAGCTCTGTCGTTATGAAATTATTTCCTGTACCATTCATCTGATTTGGTGAGTTGTCGTACGCCTGCCAAAGTTTCTATATATATACTGCGTATATGCATAATGCATTGTCATCGACAACGAGTTTATCTGCCGAATTTCAACTCATTTGAATGTCGGGAAGTGGGTTAATTTCCACTTCCAAGATTTGCACTAATTCATTCATTGATCCAAGAAAACAAAATAGAAATACGAACAGATGTAGTTGAATAAAAAAAGAAAAAGTTATTGTACTTTCTCTTTATCGTGTGAGTAATAAAAAAAAACAAATTAAACCCACATGCTTTTAATTTATGTTTACTGTTTATTTATTCCTCTATTTAGATAGGTAGGTACCTAAATTATTCAGATCCAGAGGTTATCTATATTGGGTCTAACTACAAAACAATAAGCACGTTTAAGGCTACGAAAATTGTACACAAATTTAGTAAAAATTAACAAGCCATGCACAACAGGGCATTGAATATTATCTTATGTGAGGTTATGTAACTTCGGTTTTCACAATAATTTATTTATGTTTTTTTATGCGACTTTTGACTTCTGCTATCTTACTGAGAAGGTTGCCAGTGATGGATGAGTAAATATCGATTATAATAATACATTATATTAATCGTTAATACTAAATTTTAATTACAATAAGTAGGTACATTTAAATTTATAGTTTTTTTCATTATATTAAAGGAATCGAAATAAACTCTGTGCAGAAAAGGGTGCCCAGACAACTCATAAGCACCTCAGAAAGGTCATTAAGAGTGATGATAAAAAATTGTTTACATAGGTTAAGTTAGTTTAGGATTACCGGCTATTTTAAAATTATTTTTTCGTAGCTTTTAATGACTAATGACCTTTCTGAGGTGTTTCAGAGTTGGCATAGAACCGCAGAAAAGTGTGTGGTTTGGTTTTTTTTATGATCCCACATGGACTGCGCTGCAAACCGTTTTAAATCCTATTTTAGCAAACTTTAAGCCTCGATGACATTGGGCGAGTTTACAAACTACTATCTGGGAAATTCACTATCTTTTAGTAAACTCGCTCAGTGTAATAGTACATATTACTTGCTAACTAGCAGATTGTTGACAATCTACGAAAAAAGTTGAAAGGTCGTCAACTTTACTTGACTTTTTGAAATATTGGCATACAGAGCTCCGGGCCAAAAAGGCCCCTTTCTCTTTCATCATGAATTTATATTTACGGTTGTTGAAAATTTTTGATTTTTTTTTTTTTAGTTGTTTCTTTAAAATTTTTTTGCAAAGGTACATGGCTGCAATATGGGGAGGTTAGACTTTACGGAGGATTTGCTTAGGTTTTTTATGCGTGGTACGTACGTTTTTGTCGTACCGGGCGAGGCAGTTTATGGACGCGTTTTCATGGGTAGGAATTCCCGCATAAAAAGTTTCCGCGAGACTTAAAATGTGTTTTTTTAATAAAGGGATTTCAGAGTCTTTGTGAAGTTGGGCTACCCTCATCCATCTGGGGGCGCCCAGGGCTATTCGTATGGCTTTATTCTGGAATGTTTGAAGTTTTTTCAAAAGGTACTCTGAAGCGTGGGCCCAGATGGGGCTTGCATAAGTTAGTTTTGGCCTTATAGTTGACTTGTAAATTAGGAGTTTACACTTTACTTGCTACTCGCTTACTCGTGATTGGTTTATTTATGCGCTTAAAATGGCTGATTGCTGATTGCGACTGTCAAACATAATCTGACAGAATTAGTTCACGCAGGCGTCATTATTCTGGTGGCGCTAGCAGTGACCTACGAGCTCGTTTCCTATACTACTGAGCATCTACTGAGCGAGTGGTCAGTTTTGTGCTTAGTTTTGTGTTTTGTTTTGTTTTGGGGTTAGTATATTTATGGTTTTGTGTGTCATCATGACACTCTAACTCGCCGAATCACCCGCTTTTAAATTTAATAGATAGTAGCTTGTAAACTCGCCAAATGAAATCGAAGGTTTACCTATCTTCGTTGGCTTTTATGCTGCGTATTCAATTGCGAGCCGAACCAAGAATCATGGAAAAGGAACGAACCAACCGCAAACGGTACGATTCCCATGATTCGTGGTTTGTCTGTGTAAAATGTAAACGCATCGGTGAAATAAAACTGCACTCGGTTTATAAATTCTGCACGTACAAAATTTGGGGATCGACATTTTTTAAGTGCAGAATATAATATAAAATTTCTCAAACCAAAATTTTCATGGTGAAATCAGGCTAATCAGATATCTAAACACAAAATAATATAAAATATCTGTAGATATAATATACCAATTTATAACAAAGTTAAAAATAACGCTTTAACTTGCAAGATTATTATTGAACTTTTTTTAAACGCGAGCGACTCCGGCCCAAAACTACGCTACTTTCTTGAATTACAGTAAAAATGGTTCAGTATTTTGTTATGCGGGGATTCTTTGGATTGTCCCCACGGTACATGAAATCCACTTATAAGTGCGCATTCGCGGTTCTCGGATTGCTTCTATCGAGAAAGAAACGCAAAGAATGAACGAAAATGTCTAAAGGGACAACTCGAATTGTCCCCAAGTGCGTGGTAGGTTCGGCGCACCATATATATATCAAAACACCCATCTGCGCACTAAGATGATTCGTGCGCTGGTTAGCTTGTCGGCTATCCGCTGGTGAGCCTGGGTGGTGGCCGGGTCGTATTAAAAAATAACCCGGAATATTTTTTTGTGTTTTATTTCTGCAAATGTTAATTGCTTTTATGTTTAAAGAATTCATTCACTTTGGTGAAGATAGGGCATCTACTGCTATTTTTTCCTTTAGTAGGTAGGATGTGATGTAACTAGTGGGGACTGTCCCCTCTGTCTCCTGTGAGGAACCACCACTGGACGACGACCTTCCTACATAATAATGGATCGGGCCCAGGTAGTTTGTTAGTAAATGTTGATACATTTTCTACGAACCTTGGATCGGGCCTTTGCGGCCTTTGCCTTGCTGCCATAGATAAAAAAATTGGCAGTGCCTCAGGTAAATATTGCAATGTTGCTACAACTTATTTTTTCCGCAGTTATTTTTTTCTGTATTGGCAATCTTCGCTTGTCAAAAACTAAAAAAGTCTATGGACTTGAAGCGCCGTTTCGACGTTAATAATACGTCGTGCCAAAATACGTAAATAGTCAATTTAAAACGAGAAAATATAATTAATTAACCATGGCGGACGCTGCGGCAAGGCAGCTTCAATATGAATATAAAGCGGTGAGCCATATTTTCCTATTACTCTCAATGTTTTCATCTGAAGTTATTTTAGGTTATGTTTTTGTTTTTTGAACATTTGTGCTACATTGATACTTTTACAATGCAGAACATTGAATTAACTTATAATATGCTTCGATTTGATTAAAATGTCTCTTTTCTCACACTTTTAACTGCATTCTTTTATTTTTTTAGATAATTTTGACAGTTTGTTGTCGTATTTTTGTACCTACTAAATATTATGCGACAGTTCGCTCTATTGAAAAATATGGGTGAAATGCAGAATACGCCAATGTCAGGGAATTTAATAAAAATGCACTTTCTAGATGAGAAAAGTGTGTAGAAACTCATTAAAAAAAGAATTAATGTGCGGAAAGCAATATTGAGGGAGATACAGCCGATCAAAGTTTTATAAAATTTCACTTCGCGAACTGATACTATGACAGCCCGCCCGCCATCGTTGTCACTGTTATGTTGGTATCCCAGACCTGATACAAACAAGAGCCTAGATACGATTGAAATTATAAGGCGCGTAATTATGAAAAACAGAATTAATAATATATTGTAAATAGGCACTGGAATGGAGAATCCCGCCAGACAAACCATTTAAAAACGTAGGCTGTTTTTTAATGTAAAGATAACATACACAAGCCCGCTAGAAAGGTTAGGTTAGGTTAGGTTAGGTTATGGGGGGGGGGGGGGGCGGGCAGATCCGGCGCTGGGTTAACATACACAAGCCCGCTAGAAAGGTTAGGTTCGGTTAGGTTAGGTTCGGTTAGGTTAGGTTAGGTTAGGTTAGGTTATGGGGGGGGGGGGGGGGGGGGGGGCGGGCGGGCAGATCCGGCGCTGGGTTAACATACACAAGCCCACTAGAAAGGTTAGGTTAGGTTATGGGGGGGGGCAGATCCGGCGCTATACACAAGCCCGCTAAACAAATTTCATAATTACGCGCCTCCTGTGTCCCACGAAGTCGGCTACAATCGTATCTAGGCTCTTGTTTTGTCTCTTCAGGGATACCAACATACCAGTGACAACGGGCGGGTTGGTATCCCTGACCTGTTGTTGTGGTAGTAGTACTTTGGGTTGTTTGTAGTTCATTTATGGTAGTGTGCTGTTCGTCGGTCATTGTATAGTTCAGTTTTGGTAGTGTGTTGTGCGGCGTGTGATTGTATATACATATACGTATTCTTTTTTTGCTAATATGCGTCTGTTAGAGATTGATGCGTTGTGTAAAGACACGGAGTTGTTGTGTAAATTGCGTGAGTGGAAGTTAATAACGCGCCTCAAGTAGGTCCGGGATACCAACATAACAGTGACAAAAGATGGCGGGCGGGCTGTCATTGTAGTGAAATTTTATTAAACTTTGATCGGCTGTATCTCCCTCAATTTTGCTTTCCGCACATTAATTCTTTTTTTAATGAGTTTCTACACACTTTTCTCATCTAGAAAGTGCATTTTTATTAAATTCCCTGACATTGGCGTATTCTGCATTCCTCCCAAAAATATCCTCATTTGATTATTTGTATGTACTTACATTAGACAAAAATATTTTTGATAATTATTTACCTAACCGCCACACTTTTAGTTAGGTGTTGTGGAATTTACACTTCGTTTCAACAATTACTAGAAGAAACAATTATTTACATGCGCAAAATGTTTTTAGTTTGGGTTCATTGTAATTGATGCGTATTTAGATTGAAACACCACTTATATATCAATACTAAGTCAGTGAAAATCCTTCTGTCTGACAATTTAAGCATATTCATATCATTTAAGCATATTTGTATCATTTAAGGGTGTCGTAGTCAATAGCTTTATATATAATATATAGACGCATGGTAGAAATCTCAAAGCTGGTATGCCAAAACCAAGGCAATTGTATTTGTCTCCGATTTCATGGTTTAACCACTCAGATATGCAAGCGGATATACACAATAATAATAGTGATAGCAGTCAAGTACAGTAAACGTGTTTTCACATCAACTTATGTGTTTCCACAGAAATCGTTATGACTTCGTTATTGTTCTAGTGACATCCCTAAAACAAAAAGTAAAAGGTCGATATTAAATCAAGCTGCCCATCACTATTCAAGTTGTCCATAGAAATACATAAAAAGACCTATTCTGTCAGATACACGGTATGTGCAGATTTTACCCGCCAAATTGCCTATGCGCCGCTAAACATTGTTATTTTTTTAATTAAATATTCTTGTATGAAATGATAAAAAAGTGAGGTAATTAAATTATACGATAGAATAAGTATTGTTTTTTTTACATAATCCGTGATTTAGTACCTTTTTTACACAAAAACACCACGTGAGTCATTTTTACATTTTTTTATATTTGCATTATAAATTTTAATATTTACAAATGTCAATATTTATTAGTAATATAACGATTTGAAAGCTTATTTTGTAACCTTTCAAAAACAGTTTTTAGTTTTCGAGTACGTTCAGAAATGTTTAATTTGTAGAGCTTTAATTTTGAAGTGGAAATAACACAAAGTTTTTGTAAATATGACATTTCGTTTAAGACGAAAAACTTGCATATTCGCAATCTATCGGAGTGGTTAAGTACTCAACTGCCAAGCTTTGCTTAAGGTTATATCCTATCAGTAAGTAAATTATATTAAAAAAATGCCAAAATTCTCCCGTGTATATTGAGAAAATGTTTCCATTACACGATAAACGCTAGTAAAGCTAAGGAATAATATTTCATTCGTTAATACACATGCAAATCATTTATTATTATTTCGTTTGTTTCCTGAAGATTTTTAGCGTCATTAGAGAAAGCGAGATAGCAAACAGTTAAGTATTGAATATTGTGATGTGGGTACATGAATATTATAATGTGGGTTTCAGATGGGAGAATTGTACTTAAATTCTCTTCTAACTTGTAATAAACATGTATTAGTATCAATGTTTCCAAATGTCATACTATGACATTCACCAGAAATAAACATGTAATTAAGTACTCTTATTCACTCAACAATGAACCTGTCATCTCTAAAATGGAATGTAAAGATCTTGGTGTTTACCTTGGTAGCAAACTTATATTTAATAATCGCTTCGACTCAATCGTTCACAGGTCATATAAAATGCTTGGTTTTGTTCTTCGTATAAGTAAAGTGTTCAGTAACCTGCGTACAGTAGTTATGTTATATTTTGCATTAGTCAGAAGTATACTGGAATATGCCTCGCCAATTTGGAACCCGCAGTACAGAGTATACATAGATAGCATAGAACATATTCAAAACAAATTTATAAAATATCTTACCTTCAATTTCAACAATAACTTTGAATGCACATTTCAAACTTTGCATTTGCAATTACTTTGACGAGTAATAGCTGATTTGACATTTTATTCACAAAATTTTAAATAATAACATTGACTGTACCGAACTTCTTTCCCTAGTTAATTTTAACATACCATTAAGACATACACGCAATACAGAACTATTCCACACGCTTAATTACAAGACAAATGCAGCAACTAATTTGCCAATCAATCGTGCTCTTCATATGTTCAATAATATGTGTCTAAATTTTAACATCGACATTTTCTCCATTTCACTGCCCAAATTAAAAAGAGCATCATGTCAATAATATAAATTGTTCAATGCGCATATATACATACATACATACACACACACATACTCACACCTTACCACGGCACAAATTACCCGGTAATTACTTAATATGCACACCATAAATAAGACACTACAATGAAACACATAATAGGTACCCACCATGAATTGTATTTATGAATTGTAATTTTTTTCTCACCAATGGATAATATAATGTACTGTTTGTTTCTGTTTATAATAAATAAATAAATTTGCAAGTACATGAATATTGTAATGTGGGTTCCAGACGGGAGAATTGTACTCAAGTTGTCTTCTAACTCGTAATAAATATGTATTTGTTGTAAATTGCAGAATTCCAACTTGGTGCTGCAAGCGGACGTGCGTTTCATCGAGCGGCGTGGACGCGATGAGGCCACCGGCGAGGTCATGTCGCTTGTGGGCAAGCTGACGGGCACTCGCATGGGCGATCGCCACCAGCGCACAAAACCGGATCGCGCCGCTGAGCGCAAAGTCAAGTGAGCGCTGCTTTGTACATTACTAGCCATTAGATTTACTACACATAATTTTGAACAGATAAATCAATCTAAGACACGTCTGGAAGTCAACATTTACCCAATTCAACATCTACCCCATCCATGACAGTTGATCTGCAGACAGTTGGCCCCCCGGCTTGTTTATATACAATATGCAGTCGGTTTAGGGAAAATACATTATGCCTAATTACACAAAATATAAATAAGTGTCCCCCAAGGGGTGTGCAGAGAGGATGTAACGCCGAATAACAAAAGTATTAAACATAATTTCATTCAAATACATCTAGGAAAAGTCTGCTTCTCTATATGTATACTGTGTACTAAGTAGAAAAAAATCGACACTGTTTATAAATTCCATTGTATTTCATCACTAAAGACCGGATTATATGCAACAAAATCAGCCCAAAATATGCATGCAAATATGCAATAAAAATAGCTAAAATATGCACGAAAATCCATAAAAAGGGCCAAAATATGCAACATGAAATAATACAGGAAGTCGTATGATTAAATTTTTTATTTTGGTAAGCTTTTAGTTCTCAAAGATAACAATAGTTTTTTTTGAAAATATCAATTAAAAAATGTATTTAATCACTCGGAACATTAGAGCGTCAAAAGACGCAAATATAATAATAGCGGTCAAGACATTAGAGCGTCTTTTGACGTCAACGCGCGAGATTTTACAAAAATTGATTTATTTCCATCACTAGTATACGGATTACCATGAAATAAAAAACTCAATATCGATAATGAACAACGCTACGCTTCTGTATTCAAAATATCTATGGAACATAGAGATTAATTATCTGAGCCGAATGGAACCTCCATCTTGTTTGATTGTCATTTGTTCAAGACATTGTTAGTTTTTTATTCAAATATTTTTGTATGAAATGGTAAAAAAGTGAGGTGACAAAATTGTTTATTATACATTTATACGATAGAATAAGTATTTTTTTTTACATAATCTGTGATTTTAGTACAGTTTTCACTTAAAACATCACGCGGGTCATTTTTACAATTTTTTTATGTTTGCATTCTACATTTTAATATTTACAAATGTTATTATTTATTTGTAATAATAGAATTTGAAAGTTTATTTCATAACCTTTCCAAACTAGTTTTTATAATGAGGCTACGTTTCCCAAAACGTGATTTATGAAGCTTTTAGTAAAAATCGTAAATAACACAAATATTATCACGTTTTGACAGTTTTCTAAGGGACAAACAAAAGTCTATTTCTGAGAGGTTAAATTATAAGATATAGGTTATTAAATATTTCTGTACCTCAGAAGAAAAAGGTCGGTTGTCCAGTTTTTTGTGAAAATGGGTTATGTATGAGGCCTTTTTAGTTTTTTCAGTATCTACACATACTTAGGTGTAAAGAATGTTGTCCTACGACAACGGAAAACAAAGTTAGGTCAACATAAAAGGTCTGGTGTCCCCACAATGGTTCAAAGGAAAAACGTCTGTTGTCCAGAAACGACTTTACCTTTTGGGTTGCATTCAGTGTTTAGGAGTTAGCTTAAGACAAGACAAGAGTTAGCTAAAGACAAATTAAATAAAACAGGAAAAAAATTACATAAATTTAACCATCAAAAGATAGCCAATAAAGACTAATTATTTTACTATTTCCTCTCTCCTGAACAATTTAAAAAATGTGACAACCGACCTTTTTCTTCTGAGGTACAGATTTTAGTATTTCATGGTTTTGGAGGCAACTTAGGCAATTATTTGTGAGTAAAAAATATAATGAAAAATAAAATATAAAATAAAAAATTCTTAATGCATTTTTTGGGTAGTAATTTTAATATATAAACGACTATTTTTTATTCCGCCGTAAATATGTATTTTTTATTCTTTTATTTAAACCCATCAAAATTTTTTTTTTTATAAATTTGTATTTTTTATTTTATATTTAATCATATGTATATGATAAATATAGTAAAATTATTTTTGAAGTAAAACTTCTTAACGCACGCTCGACACTTGGGGGTAAAATGATGAATACGTTATAAAACGTTACGAAAAAATGTGACACGCTAATCAATATGAAATGTTATCAATGTGAAACGCTAATCAATGATATGAGTTGTGTTGAGTTGAATCGAGTTGAGTTGAGTTGAGTTGAGTGCTGAGAGTTGAGAGTTGAGTTGAGTTGATGGGGATGTTGAGGGGACGGGGATATTTTTATTCCTGTTATTGTTATATTGTTAATGGATGGCATAAGTTAGTGAAGTTTTACTTCAGTCGTGTGGTCTAAAGCACACTCGTTTTTTTTTATTAGTTTTCATTTACTCACAAATAATTGCCAAAGTTGCATCCAAAATCATGAAACAGTGAAATCTTTAATGGACTATATCTTATAATTTAAAGGAAAAATAAATAAAGTAGCTCACATCCTTACTAGATATTTTATTTACCTTTTGATTACAAAAATAATTTTTCAGTTTGGTTGGGTATTTTGATCTAAAATCCAAATCTAAGATTTGTATGAAACGGGCGGAAATGGATCGCGCATACGTTCCCCTTAAGATGGGAGAATTTATCAAACGGACCGCCCGTTTCTGAACAGAGTCAAGGGTATTTTTCAGGTATTTTGGAGCTCCAGATCAGAGGTGGCTGCCAAATTCAACCGTGGGGCGCACTTGTGATTTGTACAGGGTTAGCAGTTGTGTACAATTAAAGTATCTGCGGGCCCTGTACAGTGCGCCCTGTTTTTGAGAGGCTAACTTTACTCTGGCTTTGATGGAGCCCCCATATCTGAACTGATCACTTAGGGTTACACCAAGCATATTAGTGGAGGTCCTGTTCGGAAGATTGCTTCCGGCAGACTAGATTTTCATTTCGATCCCTTTTAGACGTAATCAGACAAGATTGGGTCTTTGAAACATTAAATTCAACGAGATTATTTTTGAGAGATGACAATGAAAGGAGAGTACATATAGATAAAGAGAATTGACAAAATACATATAGAAGATAACTGACTACAAGTAGCTTGAAGATGGATTTAAAAGGTTTTGAAAAATCACATTGCGTATCGACTGCCCAAAGTCATTTAGGCTTGCACCAAAAAATTTAATGCTTTGATTTGCGTTGACAAGTTTTGACATTCTGGATAAAGGAGAATTATATCCACAATTAGTAGAATATTGATTGAGGAACAGCAATTCATTATTTTGGAGTCTATGGGAAGGGATGTTGAACTGGATGAGTTGTAACAAAGCAGGTGTGTCAGTAATACTGTTGATAATATTGAAAATGCATATTAGATCAGAGTCCTTTCTACGTTTTTTCGAAGAAGAAATGTTTAAAGTTTGTTCAATTTCATCATACGAGTACTCGCCTCTTTCAAGTCCTAACCTCATAGTTTTTTCTATGTTCACTATGTTTCTATGTTTTTCTAAGTGGGTTTCACTGTACATATTTTAATAGAATTTTTTCTCTGTTTCCAGACGTCAAAAGCGTGACGAGGCGCAGTACGACTTTGAGCGCATGAAAGGAGCCACGCTGACGGCGGAGGGCGGCGGGGACGAGCCCGTGTCAATAGCGGTGTACCGGCCACGCACGCAGGAGACACGGCGCGCACACGATCTGCTGCTGGCGTTCATGCAGGGCGCACTCGGAGATCAGCCGCGCGACGTATTGTGCGGGGCCGCTGACGAGGTAAACTACATTCTATCCACGGTCAAGACCTTAAAACTAATCTAACAAGAGTATGTATGAATGTAAATGATGTTATGATATATATATTTTTTATATGAATACCGCACAAGAGTCCCAACTGCTCCCGTCTCAAGCCAGTGAGACTATGGCATCCCCAATTGGGGTATGTTGTGAGGCTGAAGGTAGTGGGGAGGGGAAGTAGATGGTGTCAGGAAGGTGGGGAAGTAACTGCCTATTCAGATCTGGTCACCAAACACGGCTAATGCCATTTCAAGCAACGTTTCAATTCTGAATGGTGGTCTTACACCAGGGCGATACTGAGAGTATCTTCCACTCTGAAATGTGCCGCAAATATACTATATATTATTTTAAATGAATAAATTGTGAAATAACACAAATTAATCAAATAAAATTTATTTACCACGCCGGGATTCGATCCCGCGACCTTCGGTGTGCGAGTCAAGAGTCTTACCACTGGACTACGCTGGCCGTCCATATACATCGATTGTCCAGTTGATCAGTCAGACATTTCCAAATACTAAGTTCTGAGATAATGAGGAAAGCAATATTCGAATGCTTCCCATAAGTCAAATGGCGGTACCCATATCCTCCTCCCAAATTGACATACAATAACACATAAAACATATAATAACACTGAAAGGAATAACGATTCGGTACATTAGTATGACATTTTGAAATATCCTACTAGTGCCCCAAAACACAATCATTTAGTTTAATTCACCACTACAAGTTTTAGTGCATTATAGTATATGTTGGTGGTGTTTATGAGTAATCTGAGTATTGTACCAGATAGAGTGTACACGTCTACATATAACTGCATACTCAACTCTAATTTAGATTTTTCAGAGATGTCTCACTAATCAACTATTAAATATTTTTCCTTCCCAGAACTTCATCTCCTTCCTCTCCTCAAAAGACCCTTCACACAGCATTCCCGAAGATGACAGGTCCTGAGGGGAATTATTTTTAGGCCTCCCGTGTGGGACTAATATAAAAAAAAAATACTACCTGTACTAACGACACTTTTAAACTGCATGCATATTTACATACACTACATATTCATGTTTTTTTTTAAATAATTGGGTGTTATAATTGTTTTTTTTTGTGTTTCAGGTGTTGGCCGTATTGAAAAATGACCGAATGAAAGATCACGATAGGAAAACAGAAATTGAATCTCTCCTGGGACCTATTCCAGACGAAAGATTTGCCCTTCTCGTCAATTTAGGTAAGTTATTCTTTTTTTTTTCAAAAGTAAAACATTCGTTTTCTGGTTAAGAATAAAGTGACAAATTACATAATATAAATTACTCCTACATACTACCATCATCATCAAAGATATTGAAATGTGAGAGATCTGCTATCCACAGTTTTTACTGGGTGGGACTGTGCTTACTGATGCCGCCAATATTGTTAACCAATACTAGTTCACACCTTAAAAAAATCAAACTAAATGTATAAATTCTTTCCATATGCAAACTATTCCCATTAGATAGTAGTCCGTCGACAGTCGGGCAGACATCATAGCATATCTCTTTTGTATTTCAATATCTTTGATCATCATAGTGGGAAAACGTTGCTTGTGCAGTGATGGAGGAGTCAGTTAGCGAATAATCGAACCCGCTATGACACAGTGGAAACCCAAAGCCTTGGACCTCTACATAAAAATAAACATCCCGAATTGGAATCCCGAAATCCAGTGGGATTCCAAAACCAACTTTCATGTGCGGGATTTGGGGGATTGCGGGATTGAAAAAACCTAATTTACACTAAAAACATGCTGTTTTGATTTCTACATGCTTGGGAGTTGCTAATCACACGATTCGCGAGCACTAGAATTTTTTTTAGGGTCTTATTTTTTATAACCACACGTAAAAAAATAAAACAAATATCGGCTTTTTAATGTTATACTTCATAAGTTGGATTGGGATCCCGCGATCCTGCGGGATTCGAGTTGCGAATCACGTGATACCCGAGTGACTTATGTTTTTTACCATCTTCTTTTTTTATAACCACTCAAGCGATCACGTTAATCGTTACCTTTTCAATGTATTTTTATAATATATAATGGTTTTTTTATAATCCTGGATAAAACAAAGGCGTAATTGTGTTTCTCTGTAAAAACAAAAGATTCATTAACAATACGTATTTACAGCTCTTCAATTACATTAATTATCTGTTAACAAAAGATTCACTTACCTGTAAAAACAAAATTTAAAGCCCTTATTTCAGGTTTCTTTATAATATAAGATAGTATATTCAGGAATGTTTAATGAAATAATTCTGACAGTTTACTTTCATTAACTCGCTTGATTTCGCTAACGTCACAGCTGTCAGCAGTGACATCTAGTGATGGGCTACCAACTAACTTGTCGGTAACGCGGCAAATACAAACTTAAGGAAAGCGCTCATAAGTGGTTTTCTTTACACACACATTACTAGTAATCAAAGACGATTGATCGCAAATGACTGTTGAGAGCCATGTCAGTGGCAGCCACGTTTTTATACTCTTTACCACCTTTTTTCAAAGTTCACAATTTTGGGGTATTTTGGAACATATGTATGGGCAACCCTGTTACCCCGGTGTGGGAGGGTCGAGGCGATTTTGTGATGTGTTGTAATGTCTCCAGGTAAGAAGATAACGGATTTCACGGGCATCGGAGCGGCACCACCAGCTGGGGATGCCCAGCAAGAGCAGATCGATGAGCAGTACGGGATCAATGTGCAGTTTGAGGAGAGCAGTTCCGAGGATGATGAAGATGCCTTCGGAGAGGTTCGTTACAACCCCTTTCTTAGTCCCACACCACCAATAATAATCGATCGTTCCTCGAATAATCGTTTTCCCTCATTTGTCGTTTATTTCTTCCAGTTCCAAATTAATTTCACACAAAACTCACAATTTTTTTTATTTTCTTTTTACATTAGCTCCACACAGGTGACCCCTAGGAAAATAGTTTCCTTCAGAGCCTATATCGCTTATTGGATGCTGTGTGGAGGGTATCTTTAACCCTCAACCCGTCGCTTGGGGTCTTTAAAAGCCCAGACCTTACAGAAATGCTAATTATATACATTTTAAATATTTCCACTGATTCCTTACTTTAGGTAGCTTCCTAAAAGGGACTATACTTGACACTAGCGCCGAGAAAATTCAGTGAGATGTGAGATTCAGACTTGTGTTTCGGCGTGAGGCTCAAAAAAATCAACAAAATACCGTGAAAAATCAAGTTTATATGTTTTTTCAACGTATTTTGTTGATTTTTTTGTTGTTATAATAATCGGTCTGTATCAATCTCAAATAGTTATAAGTTTGATAGAAATTGGTTAGATTTTTGTTAAAGTTTTCTATTAAAAAAAGTATGATTTAAAATTATAAAAAAATGTTCCTTGCTGACTTTTAAGCTTTTGCATTGAAAATAAATATCTAATTTTTAATATTTCTTTTTATTTCAATGCAGTCATTATCACCTGACTGTAATCAGTTAAAATAACACATAAAATGTATGCCATAACAACAATTTAATCATATTTATTTTTGGGGTCCTAAGCGACGCCGCGCGACACCTTACGTTAAAAAAAAGGCGCGACGGGCGGAGGGTTAATGAAAGGAAGTTGTGGGAAGGAATCCATCTCTCCAAATGCGGTGCAAGGAAATGGGTCAAAAGAGTTCAGTTTATCTCGATCCGGCCTACCACACAGCTGGTAGGCAGACGCATCTGCCGCCAAGTCCCGGTCAAACTGTACTTTGTGAACCTGGACACCCCTGCTAAGTTACCAAATTAAGCAAACCACTTGAGGTGACCTATGGCAGAGATATTGGTTATCCAATAAATGGTTCCCTGGGCAGCTATATACCTCTGCCTCCCAAATTGTATTGTATCGTGTCGATCATTCTTTCGTGCATCATCATCATTCTTCATTGAGGGAGACCTAACCTATATCTCTCCAGCCAGACTCTCGACCCGTCGCCTTGCATCACAGTGGGAGGGATGGATTCATACGTCTGTCACTCCTGGACACACTGACCCCCAGTTTCCGTCCCATCTCTCATACCTTTATCCTTTCCAGAACCTCTTTTCTTTCATTTCATAACTAACTAACCATCATGCCGTTTCTCCGCAAGGGTAGGCAGAGAGGACGGACTATCAAACAACTCAGTCTTGGCACACAATCTTTGTCTCGTTCACATTCATACATCGTCTCATACTTCTATTATTCTGACTTGACACTGTCCGACTCAAGTATCTGATTTACTCGTGTCATGTCTTCCTCGGGCGTCTCCGACTTATTCTACCATTTACATTTGCGTCATATATTCTCCTTACAAAATTCTTTTCCTCGTTTATTCGCTCTACATGCCCAAAGCATCTGAACGCCCCTTTCTTAATCTTACTCATTACGCTTACGCCTTGCATTCTTTGCGGATCTCCAAGTTTCTCAAACGAAAAATATAAAATATATTTCTAACAAAAATATTAACTAGGTTAACTATCCGCAGGTTTTTGCTGCTAGGCCCTGCGGTCGGCTTTTGGTTCAGCTTCGCCCAGCTAGTGTTAATGACCATTTTATAAATCTAATAGGAACTGGTTCCAAAAATAGCCCGTTCCTCGGATCCACTATCATCCAGTGATGGCTAGTCACCGGGACAAAGTAACCGGGACAGGCAATGACATTATACGTAATATATAGCCGCTTGATACAACTAAGTATTACCGTCAATCTTTCCATATCCGGAGAGATACTAAAAATTATTATATATTGGTTCTTAGCAAGTTACAGGGAGAAATTAACCCCTTTGTCTTGCAAACTGTAGTAATGTCACCTGATGGATTTTTTTTTTAACCCGATGTTCGGGCTGCCTTGGGCAAGATGAAGGGCATTCATATTTTTTTATTGCTTGTTTTAAATCTGCGAGTGGCATATATTTTGTATAGATATATGCACACATACAGACATTTTTACATACACCCATGCATGTATGTATTCATATACCACAAATATGTATACCATAATAAATATATACAAGTATTTAATTTTTTATATAAGAATATAAAGGTAAATTTTGTTATAGCCCGCGCATCAAGGTGGATGAAGGATGGATATGGGCAGGCGGTGGAGGGGATTGTCATCGGGACTTGAATGCCCGAGACATGAGATGCTTGGGTTCGGATTTGAAGCAAGTTTTGAGAAAAATGTTTTGGCCAGGTCTATTATGTGTTTTTTAAGTGGAGGGATTTTCGTGCCTGAATTAATAATGCTATTTCGGACGAACCAAGGGCTTTTGGTGAATCTTCTAAGCAAGACATTTTGGAAGGTTTCTAGACTCTTAGTATTGCTTGTGGCCCAAATTGGAGCGGCGTAAGTCATGATGGGTCGTAATTTTGATTTGTAAATGAGAAGTTTGTTTTGAAGCGACGTTTGACTGTTATAATGTAAAAGCGGGTAAAGGGATGAAGCAGCGTTTTTGGTTTTTTTAATTGTATGTTTGGTGTGTGTGTACCATGTGAGTTTTTTGTCGAGTGTGACTCCAAGATATTTAACATTGTTTTGCCAGGGTATTGCTTGGCCGTACATATAAACTTGACCCTTAGGAGCGCTGCGAACCTTTCTTCGTGAGAAGAAAATAGCAGCGCTCTTGGAAGGGTTCACATCTATACGCCATTTATTATAAAAGTCTTGGAGTATGTTTATGTTATGTTGTAAGCGAAGTGTGATCATCCTGGGAGAACTGTATCGAACCATAATGGCGGTGTCGTCAGCGTACAAGGCTTTATACGAATGTTGGTTCTCCGTGAGTGGAATATCGTGTATGTAGATATTGAAGAGGGTAGGGGAAAGCAGGGATCCTTGCGGGACGCCTGCTGTCATGAATCTGGGCGTTGAGAGTGCACCTCGGATCTTTACTTGAAAAGTCCGGTGCTGAAGAAATGATTTTAATATACGAGGAGTTGGGGATCGATGTCCGTGTTGTGCAATTTGAGGAGCAGGCCGTTTGACCATACTTTGTCGAAGGCTTTGGCTATGTCCAGGAAAATGGCGCCAGTGGACCGTTGGGAGTTGAAGCCGCCGAGGATTAGTTCGGAAACTCTGAGCAGTTGATGAAGGGTTGAGTGTTGAGATCTGAAGCCATGTTGTTCATCAGGAAGGGTTTTCATCTCGTGAATGTGCTTTAAGAGCCGGGTGAGGAGAATTTGTTCGAATATTTTACCAACATTTGAGAGAAGGCTGATTGGACGATGGTTCTCACAGAATTTTGGGTCCTTCCCAGGTTTTGGGATGAGAATGACGTGCGTGTGTTTCCAACTTTTGGGGAAAATAAAAATTCACAAATTCGTAGTACTTATATCTAGGGGGGGTACGTCCCCATGCGTCTTGCTATATGGAAGTGGCGACATCTTTTGACGAATTCTTGAACTCGAAACCGAATTACAATGGTATTTTTGTTTAAAATTTCGCAGCGTGTATGGCGTGGCGTCAGACATGCACTTCATGTCAGGTTCTGAAATTCAACCCCGCAGACGGTGGTAACTTATTAATACTGTTTGATTTGTTAATTTGTTGTGGCTATTTCAGGTGCGCGAGGAAGACGACAGGGAAGGAGAGGGGGAAGATGAAGGTCAAGAGGAGACAATGGAGGTTGAGGAAGAGAGTGAAGACAAAGAGGGGAAGAAACAGGGGATTCACGCCTCCAATGTAAGCTATTTTTTTTAAATATCAACCTTCCCAAAGAAAAAGTAGAGCTGTTTAACCACTCAGCAACGCAAGCAGATATAAATGTTAATATAACAATAGCAGTCAAGTACAATAAGCGTGTTTTCACGTCAACGCGTGTGTTTCCACAGAAATCGTTATAACTCCGTTATTGTAATAGTGACATCCCTAAAACAAAAAGTAGAAGCTCCATAATAAATCAAGCTACCCATCACTATTCAAGTTGTCCATATAAATACAAAAAAAAAGAACGATTCTGTCAGATACATGATAGACCGACAAATCGCCTCCCGCCATTAGACATTGTTATTTTTTTATTAAATATTCTTGTATGAAATGATAAAAAAGTGAGGTGGCTCAATTGTTTATTATACATTTATACGATAGAATAAGTATTGTTTTTTTTTTTTTTTTTTACATAATCCGTTATTTAGTACCGTTTTCACATAAAAACACCACGTGAGTCATTTTTATATATTTTTTATGTTTGCATTCTAAATTTTAATATTTACAAATGTTAATATTTATTTGTAATATAATAATTTGAAAGCTTATTTCGTAACCTTTCAAAAACAGTTTTTAGTATTCGGCTACGTTCAGAAATGTTTCATTTATAGAGCTTTAATTGTGAAGCGGAAATAACACAAAGTTTTCATAAATCTGTCATTTTGTTTAAGACGCTAAAAGTGCATATTTGCGATAGATCGGATTGGTTAACCACTTAAGTCTATTGCCTTTGTGTAGTTTTTTGGTCTTAGTGAACAGTAAAATTTGATAAAATTTTGTGTTATTTCCTCTTTGCAATTAAAGCTCAATAAATGAAATATTTCAAAATTTTTTTTTTTTTTAAAACAAAGACAAACATTCCCAGGTTACGAATAACCCAACAATGTTTGAAAATCTCCTACTACCACCACAGAAAGCCGAAAATGTTGCTTATGTTGTGATGGAGGACTTAGCCAGCCGAGGAATCGAACACGCGACGCCCGGATGGGACCCAAGCGCTATGCCCACTCAACCACTGACCGGTCAGTGTATTCGAATACTAAAAACTGTTTTTAAAAGGTGATGAAATTTGCTTTAAAATTGTATTATTACAAATAAATATTAAAATTTAGAATGCAAACATAAAAAAATTGTAAAAAGGACTCACATGATGTTTTTATGTGAAAACAGTACTAAAACAGGGATTATGTAAAAAAAAAACACTTATTCACAATATTCTATCATAATAACAATATAATAAACAATTTTGTCACCTCACTTTTTTACCATTTCATACAAAAATATTTAATAAGAAATTAACAATGTCTTAACGGGGCGAAGGCGATTTGGCTGATGTAAACTGTTTCTACAAAATAAGTAAGTTTTATCTATTTCTATGGACAAGTTGAATAGGGTTGTGTAGTAGGTTTTATTACAGATATTCTCCTTGTTTAAGGGTCGTACCTAGAACAGAAACGGAGTTATAACGATTTCTGTGGGAACACACGTGTTAACTTGAAAACAAGCTTATTGGACTGCTATTGTTATATTGTCTTGTAAACAAGCTTAGGGGTCCAAGTGGTTAAAGTTACCTTTCTGCATTTTTGCTGTTTTTGAGATCAAGAAATACAGTGTTGTTTCGAAATTTTGCATTTCATTTCATTCAAAATTCCGAAAACAGAGAATTTTAAATAAAAAAATGATTTTGACATTGTTCTTTGATACCATCCATATTCTTGCTGATTATTTTTATTTTGCCAAAAATGGTATAATACATTGCAAAAATGATAAAGAAAATTGTAAAAAAAATATATTTTACCTGTCTGATCTATATATTTGTTCGGTTTCCAGAACAACGCACATAGGTCTCATAGAAATCGTTGTCTCCCTTACTATTACGGTTAGAAATATGATCTAAGCAGTGTTAGAAAGAGAAAATACCACACTTTATATAAAAATAAGTAAAAGTACACCTTTACAAAAACCAAAGTTTCGGATCGC
Source organism: Limnephilus lunatus (assembly GCA_917563855.2). Classification (NCBI taxonomy): domain Eukaryota; kingdom Metazoa; phylum Arthropoda; class Insecta; order Trichoptera; family Limnephilidae; genus Limnephilus; species Limnephilus lunatus. Next base: position 21,147,777 of record OU830595.1, on the reverse strand, counting down.
AATCTAAAAAAAATCAAATAAAAATTTGGGAATTTTTTATTAATTTTTTCTGCATGGAATGATAAAAAAGTTAGGTGACTATAACATTAATAATACATTTGTATAATAAAATATAAGTTTTTATTTTTTTTTCATTATCAGTAATTTTAGTTAGAAAAAACGCAAAAAACAAAAATTATTTGTTTATTTCGAATTATAAAATTTGAAAGCGTATTTTATCACCTTTCAAAATCAGTTTTTAGTTCTCGGATACGTTCAGTAATTTTCAATTCATTAACATTTTGTTCGTTCGATTTGCTTTATTTCGTTTGCCTCATTCAATCTGTGACGTACAAATGACAACATTGATTCCAGCTGGGAGGTTCGGGCGTGGAAGATCCTCGGCGCGAGCGTCCGCTCCACCCGCTGGACATTGACGCTTACTGGCTGCAGCGCCGGCTCTCGCGCGTGTACGCCGACGCCGTTCTGTCGCAGCAGCGCGCTGCTGATGTGCTGGCTGCGTTGCGTGACTCGGCCGACGACCGTGACTGCGAGAACCGTCTCGTGCTGCTGCTCGGTTATGACTGCTTCCAGCTTGTCAAGATGCTGAAGAAGAACCGACAGATGGGTAACGTCAACTACATCTATCTTTTATATATCCAATTTATTTAATTTGGCGCATGTATAACTAACATTACAAAAAATTCCTCAATTCCTCATATATGTGTGCAGGTTCCTTACCAACACAGAATGAAACCAACCCAGAACCACCTCAGAAAAGTCATTAAAAGCTATGAAAAAATAATTTTAAAATAGCCCATAACCCTAACCTAACTTACTCTATTTAACCATTGTTTTTATCATCACTGTTAATGACTTTTCTGAGGTGGTTATGAGTTGGTTTCATTCTGAGCTGGCTGGTCACCATGTGTGCAATATAATACAAATTTTTAAAATATAGATATTTTTAACAATACCCTTCAGATATACCGAATAGAAGTAACGCGTACGATCGAAAATTAATGCAAGAGTGTGGAATATATTAGGAGCATCTCCTATCCGTATCCTATATTCCTATTCCTCTCCCTCTCTTTACCTAAAATTAATTTTAAGATATAATAAAACTCCATTTCCAAGTAACTTTAATATGGGAGACCTTTTTGGCTTGACTTAATTTAACATTCAAAATTCATAAAAATATGAAATATTTCATGTAAATCAAGATTTTGCAGCCGATGACCATTGCGGCCGTCCCTTTAAAGTCATAAAAAATATTGCAGCGTAAATCGAAACTTTGCCGCCAATTTCTAACACAGCCAGCCCTTTGAATTCCGATACTCGAAGAAAATTCGTAAAAATATGTTATATTTCTGCGTAAATCGAAATTTTGACCCTCTAAATTTAGATGCCGATTTGAAATAAATTCGTAAAAATACCACATATTTTTCGCATAAATCAAATTTACGCGGTTGATTACTCCGCGGCTGGCTTTTCAAATTTAGATATTCTAAGTAAATTTGTAAAAATATGATTAATTTTCCCTGTAAATCGAAATGTCGCTGCCGATTTCTGCCGCAGCCGGCCTTTTAAATTCGTATATTCGAAGTAAATTCGTAAAAATATGACATTCCAGTAAATCTATGCAGATTTACAAAATAATAATATTATTACAGTGAAACCCTCTTAAGAAGTTTTCCAAAGGACCGGAAAAAACAAACTTCTTAAGCAGGAAAACCTTATAAGTGGGAGATATTGGGCCAATTTTGGACCGAGGGGCCGAAAAAACCAAACTTCTTAAGCCACGAAACCTCTTAAGAGGGTTTCACTGTAGTACGATGTTAATCACGTAAATCGACATTTTACGGCCTTTTACCGCCACGGCTCTCTGTTAGATTCAGATTTACGAAATTACACTTTTTTTTTTGATGTTTTTCGAATTACACAAACAAATTTTCGTGTGCAGGTAAAAATAAATTTCAAATTACCAATTAACAAATTTCAAATTAAAAAATAATTTTTTATGAAAAAAAATTTCTGGGTACCTACCTTTTTTTGGCAAAAACAAGTAAATCTTACACACAAGGCAAAAAAATGGATGGACGAATGACTTTAGGTGTGAGAGTCAAGGCGTTTTTTATTCAAGATTAACTGCTTTTAATGTAGAAAAACATTAGGTAAAATGTCAACATCTCATCGCTACTGTTATTGTATTGTACCAAAGTGCAATACAATAACAGTTAATCATCTTTTTCATTGCAAATACAAATGACATCGTAAGCCGTCGAATTTTGTGTTCAGGTGTGACTTTTGATTTAACATAATACATTATATTATGTATAACACATACAAAAACACTGGTATTTAAAATACACTAATCATGACTTGTATAAAAAGCCCTTGATAATAAACCAATTCGAAAATATGATCGATGTTATGGTAGGTAAACAAAATGTCAAAATTGACACGACTTCAACCTCAAATAGGTCACTGTAGATTATCAAAAATCTTTTTTTAGAGCTTACTACGACTTTCAAAAACAACTAATAAGATGATTTATGCACTTAGTAGCTTTTATTCCAGCACTAACATATTCCGTTTGAAAAACGTTATCCAGGGAATGTCAGATTGTCCGCAAATATAGCCCTTTTCCGTCACTTTTACAACTTTAAAATGCCATCACCAGGTGAATCTTACATCGTGACGTTACCACACAGCATTACACAGCATACCAACTTGACGCTGTGTTTTAACGAGAATATTAAAAATGCACTTTTTAATATATTTTTTAAAACTGTACGTTTAATATTATTAAATAAAACTTATGTATTCTGAATCAGTGTTTATTGGTCTATATGAACATATTTTTTTAAAGCCATAATATTTTTCACTGGAGTTCCTTATTGCACTTGTGTTACTTCTGTTCGATATTTTTGAATAGTATTGCTGAAAATGTCTACATTGTGAAATTACATTATGAATTGTGTTGATTACAGTCTCTTGACTAACATTACTCCATTCCAATAAGATTAATTTCTGTTCTACAGTTCTGTACTGCACCATGCTGGCTTCCTCGCAGTCGGAGTCGGAGAAACAGACTATCCGCGAACAGATGTCCAAGGACTCCAGTCTGAAGAAAATTCTGGCACAGCTCGAGACGGGAAAAACCGAAGAAGAGGTGACGATAACATCTATTTATATTTTATTAAAAACCGCCGAAAAAATAAACCAATAGGAGTTTTTTTTTAAGTCAATAAATGTCCTACATTAAAATAAAATAGATGTACATATTTATCCACGACACTATCTAGGTAGCATTTATTTCTGGTAGAATCTTGCAATCATACATAAAAATGCTCTAAGAAAATGAAGATAATGTTGGTAGCCCTCCGTCGAAGTATGATACACTTGAAATTGATGTAAGTTGATATGGTTGAATTAGCTCAGTGGTCAGAGCACTTCCCCGGCAAGGAAGAGGTCCTGGGTTCAATTCCTAGATGCGACTGAATCTTTTTCTCTCTTATCAGTTTCATATTTTTCGTTTCAAAGATTTATTTTTATTTTTGTATTTATTATATTTTGTTTTAACACTAGAAGCGCGGGCTTCCCAAATTTGACCCATTTCGATGTTCTTCCTGCTCTAGTCAATATTTTATTATACGTATAATTGTAATTTTTTATGACTTTTCATGAAATATGATGATTATTATTTATACGAGACTTGAACCACGTAAATGCAATATATATATTTTTTTATCCAAATTCACCTCTAAGTACGGTTGGGTCAATTTTGACCCAGGCATGGATGTCATAGTTTAACTTAATCTAAGTTAATCAAAATACCCGACAAATATGGACAAAAGTTCTGGTTGGCTGTAGATAAGGACTCTAAATATATAGTTAATGCATTTCCGTACCTAGGCAAGGACGACGTCAGGTCAAATGACAAACGTCTTGAGGATTACGTAGTGAAAAATTTGATGCAGACACACTTAAAAAAAGGAAGAAATATCACTTGTGATAACTTCACGTCTCTATCCCTTGCTGAAACTCTAAAATCAAACGGAACAAGTATTGTTGTTATAATAAATAAAATAATTACTGGTTATATTTGAATATATGAGGTTTGTAGATGCAAAGGCAGCAATCTCCAAAATATCGAAAAAAAAGTTATGAATGCAGTTCCATAGAGATTCAAATTGTGCATCTAATAAGTTCATTGGTTAGTTACAAACTCAACTTATTCTCATCAAAATCCGAGTTTGAAAATACGTCTTAAAAGCAAAGGCAGCAATCTCCACGTTCTTTTCAAAGCAAACGCAGCATTCTCCATTTCGGCCAATCAAATTCATAGGAAGTGTCACGTGACAATATGGCCGCTCCATACTAAAATGGCATTTGGTACTGATTTTTCTATGTCAGTTTTTGATGTTTTGAAGTATGTAAAAGTGTGTTTGGAATAAATATTTTCAATAATTATTAAAGATGGATTGTCACCCGACCCTAGCATTATCAAAAGACACCCGCAAACCTATTATTAAGTCTGAAAATTGGAAACGAAATGTTACAAAAATATCAAGAAATGTAGCTGTCACATTTCATTTTGGCTTGGAGGAAAGCATTATAACTCACAAAAATATTTAAGATAATCTATTTATTTTTCACTTTTGCACTTTTTATATCAAAAATACCTAGTATCCGTTAGATAATAATGAGAAGTAAGTATTTTTGTTTGCAAAAATGGAAAATAATGTATTTTAGTAGCTATTTCATTAAAAATCAGACAATTTGACATTTTTCTTCATGCCATGTTTGATATCTTAATGGCCTCCATGGTCCCGAGGTAACACTCACAATCTGAAGGTCGCGGGTTCGAACCCGGCGTGGGCAAATAAATTTTATTTGATTAATTTGTGGTATTTAAATAATTAATTCACTTTTTAATAATATGTAGTGTGTAAATATTTTTTATATGAGCTCCACACAGGAGGCCTTTTCCTCAGGGCCTATATCATCTTTGGAGATGGTGTGTGGAGGGTTTTTTAAGGAAAGGAAGAAAAGGGAGTTCTGGGAAGGAAAAGGGTTTAAGGGGTGGGTAGGAATCTGGGGTTCAGTGTGTCTTGGTCTTCGGCCTCCACGACTTAGACAAATCTCACCCCATGAACCTGCTAAATCACCAAAAGTAGCGAACCACTTGGGGTGACCCATGACCGAGGTGTTGGTTATCCAATAAAGGTTTCCGGGGCGGCGGTACCCATTCCCGCCTCCCTAAATATTTGCGGCACGCTCAAGACTGGAAGATACCCTCACTATCGCCCTGGTGTAAGACCACCATTCAGAATTGAAACGTTGCTTCAAATGACTTTAGCCGTGTTTGGTGACCAATAGCCAGGTACTTCCCCATCTTCCTTCCCCCATCTCCTTCCCCTCTCCACTAACTTCAGCCTCACAACATAACCCAATTGGGGATGCCATAGTCTCACTGGCTCCAGGCGGGAGCAGTTGGTGACTCTTGTGCGGTATTCATATAAAATAATTTTAAATATATATTTTGACACAATAATATTAAAATAGTTTTTCAGGCTAGTTTTTATTTTCCTCATTTTCTATTATTTTTTTTCTCATATTTTTGCTTCACTTTCTGAATTTTAATTATTCAGAATATTATGTATCATCTTTTCTCATATTTTTTGCTCCACGCATAATAACACCTGTTTTCTAGAAAAAAATGTTCAATAATATCTTTAAAAAGTTTTTTTGCAATTACCCCTTATTGAGTTATAAAGTATTCCTTGAAGCCAGTCAACACAAAACAAAGATGGCGGTTTTTTGGGAAGGTTTGTAGCAAACACAGCAATCTCCAATGTTGTATGAAGCAAAAGCAGCAATCTCCAACACTTGGTAGCAAAAGCAGCAATCTCCGGATTAAAAAGTTATTTATCTTTTCATAGGCGTGCATTAAACAAAATCGGATGATGCAAATAATCTATGATATCAAACTGCTATTTAATGTAATTTTTTCAGCGTTCTGTGAAATCCCGTTTAATATGTACAAGTTTTTTGCCTTTTTCTCAAAAACACAAAAGTGGGAGATTGCTGCCTTTGCATCTACACACCTCATATATCTTCACATTACTGTAGCAAAACTAAAATGGCCATAATTGACCCATCCGCGCTTCTAGGGGTGTCAGGAGGTTCCGCGCTTCTAGTGTTAAATGCACATTTACAGTTATACATAACCAATAAATATAATAAATATCCAGTTAGGGGACAGGTAGTTTAGTAACAGAATCATTTTCCCCAGCGGTATTACTATTGGTAAGTTAGTTCTGCACCTCGCAACAATAAAAGTTCTGCCTGCTTGCTCTTATGAAGTTGTCGGGAACATAAAACTCAAATTTTTGTATGATATCGGAAATACAGATATTACCATTATGCTGTTGTCAGCAAAGCAGTTTTCCTTCTATCGGCGAGGCTATTAATACCCAGCATGCCGGACAAAAAGGCTGATGGATATAACCAGGGATAATATCCGAAGTCTTTGAGATATAAATATCTGAGAAACTTCTTATGTACTTTCTCTATCATTTCAGAGTAAGTTAAATCCACTGGTGCCCATATTACAGAGTCGTTTTCGAAAATTCTACGTACTAAACTATAGTAGTAGACACAGGCCTTGAGGGAAAGGGCCTCCCGTGTGGAGTTAACGTAAAAAAATATGATAATGTAAATTTTTTGTTTTATTTTCAGGGTCCCCGTTCGGAAGTCAAGTCTGCCGCCAGCACCAGCGGCGAGAAGGGGGGCGGTGCGGGGGACAAGGGGGGCGCCGGAGGGGACAAGGGGGGTCAAGGGGTGCGGCGGGGGGAAGAGGAGGGTGTGGTGGGGCCCGGTGGAGGACAGGTCGGGGGCTCCCGAAAGCAGCTGGATCTCGAGGAGATGGTGAGTCAGATATCAAAACCTTCACAAATGTTAAAAATTTGTCAGAATAAATTACAAAAAATTGGACGTTAATAACTCGCCTCATCCGTCATAACATATGTCTGGCTGTGTTGTAGGTAGCTTGAAAACGAGGTAATGGGTCCAAGTGGTTAAGTCATTGACATAAGAAGAGATAGTCATGTGTTTTATGTAAAATCTGTTTTTTTTTTTTTTTTTTTTATAGTTTCTCACTCTTGTGAGGCCTTAAGGAAAAAGTCCCTCATCTTTGGGGATGCTGTGTGGAGGGTCTTTTTTATTCAAAGGAAGTTTTTATAAGGAGAAAGGTGTAAGGGGTGGGTAGGAATCTGGAATCAATGTGTCCAGAAGTGATGGATGTATGAATCTATCCCTCCCACTGCTGTGCAAGATGACAGGTCAAGAGAGTCCAGCTGGAGATGTCAAGAGCCAAGTGATTCGCTACGTTTGGTGACTTAGCAGGTATGCCGGGTTCATGGGGAGTGATTTTTATAAATAAGTCTTGGCAGCGAATGCGTATGCCCGCCCACCTACTGCGTGGGGGCCTGGATCGGGAGAGACTGGTTGAGGGAGACCTTTTGACCTCTCCAGCCGGACTCTCTCAACCCATCGCCTTGCACCGCAGTGAAAGGGATGGATTCATGTGTCTCTCTTAGACGCATTGATCCACAGATTCCTACCCACCCTGCATACCTTTTTCCTTTACAGAACTTCCTCTCCTTCCTTCTCCTGAAAATACCCTTCACAAAGCATCTCCAAAGATGACATGGGCCCTTAGGGATTGGTTTTTCTCAGGGCCTCCTGGGTGGAGCTAATGTAAAAAAAAATAAACAAATATTTTTGACCCAATTTGAGATTTTCAGTTATGGTTATTATTACAAGAGAGACGGGAAGGCTGATAGAGATATTGAAGGAACGGTAAATGCCGGTAACTCCATTAATGGAAGACTGAATGCAGTTGGCGCTAATAAAAAACTGTCAAAATAAGCGAAGCTAGCAGTCCACATTGGAGTCCTGGTACCTACTCTGATGTATGGCAGTGAGGCATGGAACTGGCAGAGGAAGGATGAAAGTAGACTTAATGCTGTTAAAATGAGATCCCTGAGTATGTGGTAAAACCATGTGTGATAATGAGTAAGATTAAGAAAGGAACTCTCAGATGGTTTGGGCATGTAGTGCGAATGAACAAAGAAAGTAGTGTAAGAAGAATATGTGACGCTAATGTGAATGGTAGAAGTCGGGGACGACCGAGGAAGACATGGCACGATCAAGTGCATCAGATACTTTAGTCGATCCATGTCAAAAGTCAGAATAATTGAAGATTACATATGAGACGATGTATGAATGTGAGTGAGGTAAGGAGTGTGTGCCAAGACCGAGTTGTTTGGCGGTCCGTCCTCTCTGCCTACTCCTGCGGCGAAACGGCGTGATGATTAGTTAGTTAGTTAGCAATTCGCATGCAATTGTCCAAAGGTCTACTTGTTCATACCACAAATTTCTGGACACTGTGTATAGGTGTGGCTATCAATTCCCCTGTCTGTATGATCTTTTGAAATTTGTATATACATATATGAAATTGTTTTTTTTTTGGTTGCAGATGTTTGCGCAGGGTTCCCACCTGATGGCCAACAAGCGCTGTCAGCTCCCCGACGGCTCTTTCCGCAAGCAGCGCAAGGGCTACGAGGAGGTGCACGTGCCGGCCCTGAAACCCAAGCCCTTCGACGATGACGAGGCCCTGATGCCCGTGGACAAACTGCCCAAGTACGTTCAGCCCGCCTTCGAGGGCTTCAAGACCCTCAACAGGATTCAGGTGAGACACGACATGTTACAAACTTTCTGGAAGGATGTATAAATTCACTAGAGGCAGGATAATGGTTTCTCCTGTCCAAATTCAACTTTCTACTTTGCACCTGAGCAAGATTGGCTCGCATGGCAGACGGTATACATTAAAGATTTTGAAAGAAAAGAAGGTATTAGAAATACAAAAGTATATTAACCGCTGAAGCGATTTTGGTCAAAAACGGACCACTTTTATTTTTCTGCGATTGATTTCGGTTCAAAAATGGGCCACACTTTCCTAACATTCGTAAAACATTTATTGTAATTATTTAAAACATTTCCTTGGTCAGCCATTTATTTTAAAACGAAGCTATTCAAATGCTTTATCTATTATGACCATCGATGTCGCAAATCCAAACTTCGTAGACTATTTTAAAATGATGTTAAAAATAAATTAAAAAAAAAAAAAAAATTCCCTCCGAATTTTTGATCAGCTGTTCAACGATAAAATGAAGTCATTTTTCCATAGATATGCACTATTCATTATCAAGTATACCACAGACGACATACAGAAATCGAAAATATTCTATGTTGACTCGAATAAGTATCCCTCACGGCAGTTGTAAGTAAAAAACACACAGGATTCGCGCATTTATAAACTAATTTTTTTATTAATCCTACAAATATGAGATAAACGGTAAAATACAGGTTAATTCATTGGCTATAAGTACAGCACTATAATAAGTTTTTATGTCTCCATATTAAAATTCAAAGGTATGATTTTTTTAATGTTGGCGAAAAATTTAAAAAAATTACTTTCTGGGAAACCTCGAGCAATCGAGGAATCGAATTTATTTATTTCGTGTGAGCGCTCCAGTGGTTAAACTAAAATGATATCCTGAAAACTAAGGCTGTCTGGCAAGGGCTTTCTTAGGTTAAATAGTTCATGATAATACCTTGGTAGGTTGAAATGACGCATGATGAAATCTCCTTTTGTGAAACGAATCTCACATCGTGAGAATAGCAGGACTCCAGAGAATTGGTTCCCAGCCAAAAAGACCCTCCAGAAGCAGGAGAGGCGGATGACTCTGGATCCCAATCATCCCTCCAGCTTCTAAGATGGCGAGTATCACGGCCAAGGTTCATAATCACGGTCATAGCGATCTTCAAAAAGATATTGTGTTGCGGTCGAGAGGACCACCCAAAGCTCTCGGCTGCTCCACAAAGAATGGCGTGCTTTCTTTTCAAATCTGCTGCAGGATCGACAATCGTTGCATTCCGAAATATTGCAGGGCTCGCAATATTACCAATGCCCAAATGTCAATGGGCAAGCACTGGAGGTGCCACACACCGGGACCATAAATAAACTGTGTATAAAAGGGTGCACGCACTTTGTTACAAATACTTTTACGCATAGGCTGGCAACACCAATTTAACTGTCAAATATTATTTTGAAATGCAATGACACAACATATAGAACACAGTAAACCACATTTAAAAAAATATTTTTTCTTCATGACATAAATTTGATTAAAAGGTATTTTATAAAGCTGTTGCATCCGAAACTGTCTTCGAAAATGACAACCTCAAATGCAACTGGCGAAAATGGACTGTAAAATACGAAAACGAAAAGAATTACTTGCAGCTGAATGATTATATGTGTATGGTAAATTGTGGACTACAAGGAAGTAAGGAAAAACCAAGGCACTTACAAAATTAGAAGGCGAGCACATAAACTTACCAAAAACAGTTCCTTCCAATGTCACAAGTCATCTTGTAGAAATGTTGAGTTTTGTTGTCGTGGTTCCCAGCTTTCTTCAGCAATGTGACGAGGTTGGGGAAGGTAGGATGGATAAATGACTGTGCATATTATCATTTCAAAACCAAACAAAAGCGATTTGCTTTAATTTAACATAAATTTGAATTTAACAATAGATAGAAAGAAAGAATCACTAATGGTGAGTTTAGTTACACTACTTTTAGATCTGAATGAGTTAAATATATTCAGATCTAAAATTAGAGACACGATCTAAAGCCCAGGCAACGCTAGTTACGTAATCTAGTATTAAATAAATGTGAGCAATTTCTAAACTGTGCTGTATATTTTATTACATTATCGTTATTCTTCATTATGTTAACACAAAATTGCAAAGGTATAAGATCAGTGGGTATCTATACTGCAATGAAAAAATATTTTTTCCCCTTTTATGCCTTTTTAACTCGTCTGCTTGTTTAGGAATAAATACAACCCAAAACATGTAGTCGCGCTATACTTTCATAAGACCAAAAACGTCCCGAGCGACCTTACATTTTAAAAGCTATATATCTCTCTTCCTCTCATGCAAACATATGTATTTTTTATTTTAACCAGAAAGAGAACGAAATAATGCTTCTTATTGTCTTTGAAATATGAAAGCTATCTTGCATAGATATTTTAACATCTCAATCCAAAGTGACAGTTTGACCGGTTTGGCGCGAAACCGAGGCTTCCGGATTGTGAGGTGCAAATATATTGAACCAAGCAGACGGGTTAATGTTTTAAAAAAATGTAGGTTACACAGCTTTACTTTAACACCATAAGTTATGTGTTTAGTATTGCCATTTGACCAACAGTGGCGCCCTCCTATGCTCTCTACTCTTATTTGACAAACTGTAACACACCGATTATCACTAGTTGTAATTTTGAAGGTTTTCACGAAACTCGTAATTTATCAAAGAAGTCAAGATACTGAGCATAGAACACGACTGTAACTTTGAAGACTGTCAAAGCACTGAACTTGTGACTTCAGAGACGTGGGTAGGGGAACAGGTGTGGGTAGGAATCAGAAAAATGTCGGGAATAATCACTAACAGTACCATTTTTTCTCCTTTCAGAGTCGCCTGGAGCCGATGGCGCTAAACTCGGATGAGAACCTGCTGGTGTGCGCGCCGACCGGTGCCGGAAAGACGAACGTAGCGCTTCTGTGCATGATGCGCGAGATCGGCAAGCACATCAACCAGGACGGCACCATCGCCGCCGACCAATTTAAGCTGGTCTACGTGGCGCCCATGCGCTCGCTCGTACAGGAAATGGTGAGCTATCTGACAGTATTAACACCCTAGCGAGTGTACAGTTGAAATTTAAGAATCCGGCTTAGAATACAACTTTGACGCCGCATCTCATGCAAAACCGTTTTCGTACGTGGAGTTTGAATACAAATCTACTTTTGTAATAGAACCGAATTAAAGGAATGCCAATGGGCGGTCCCTGGATCTGGTTTCCAGTCAGTCTGCTGTCAGGCGTAAATTGAGCAGTGTTCAGTTCTGAAAAAAGAAGAAAATGTTACAAACCTACTTGGAATACATAAACAATATTGGTACAAAATCTAAAATTACCTACATTAATGAGTTGAAAATTCGTGTCAAAGGTAGGGACTTTCTCCTACCATTTACCAATTCCTGCGATTGAGTTAACCCTAAAACCGTACCCATCATAGACCATACACTAACAGTACCCAGGGGTACTGGAGTGCCCTGTTAAATAAAACATATTTTTTTCGTGAGAAAAAACATTTATTCAAAATTAACTAACATAGACTGTTATGGCACTTATTTCAGTCTTACATAATACAATAAGGCTTAATTAAAAGTAACTTTTCTTAACAATTTTGGCAAATCTTTGTTTGGTGCTCTAAACATATGAAACGTTTACATTTCTGACATTGAGTTCGTGACTTACGATCTTTTGACCTGGGACAAAATGAACATCTTCCAGATTTTGATTCTGAAGGGGTTGGAGCATCATAAGACCGCTTTTTTCCTAATATTCCGCCAATACTTTCTTGGAGATGCATCGGCAAAGTTTTGTATAAAAATCGATCCTCCAAGTGAGGTTTTATAAGGTCAAAAGCTGAATTCAGATAAGTTCGTCTATTCTTGAAAACTTGTTTTCCGGTAGCGTTAAATGAATGCAGTAATATCATAGAATTGATTCCGAGCCATAGCCATCTAAAAAAAAGAATTATTCAAGTTACACGTAACTAAATGCAAAATACCTAAATATAATAAATAATTACACATTTTTTCCAAAACAAAGTTATGTGTAAGGTTATTATGCAAATAAAAATAACATTCAAATAAAGAAACACGTATCAAATAGCACAATAACATGCTTTATTTCGCAAAAACATTAAAATCATAGTAATGAAAATAATAACCTTAACCGTACCCAGGGGTACTGGAGCGCCCCACGCACGTTTTGCCATGACCACACACTAGCAGGACTCCCGCTCGACTGATGCTTCGAAGCGACTCCCCCCCACTTGCAAATACGCGGCGGCGCAAAAACATCCGTTGTGAAACGAAAAAGTTATCGCAAATTTTCAAAAACAATTTAAATTTGTACCCCAGGGTATGGTACTTGGGTTAATAAACGCCGTCAATTGTCTTGTTTTCGCACAAATTAGATTTACAGTCCACCATCTCTCTCGTGTTAAGATATTGTTCGTAACAAGCAGCTTTGTTGATTTCTTCGTTTCCAAGCAAAGGGATGCGTACAGTACAGAGAGATTGTGTTGGTTTTAGGGGTTATCTATTGTTAGTAAAAACACTTGTGTTGTACTGGATATTGTTGTAAATGCTTTTATTATTTAGATGAATAGCAATATACGGAGAGATTTGATTCTAGTCCTGAGTTCTAGGGTTTTACAATAGAGAATGAGTTGCGAGAAATGAATTCGAGATTATTATAGACGTGAAAGAGGAAGTGACAGAACGACCACAGATAAAATGAGAACATAGACAAAATTGCATAGAAATATTTAGAATAAAAGGTGACACAGACGTTAAAGTTAGGAGTAAAAGAGTCTACATATGGAAATTAAGAAAAAAAGTTCTAAATGATTTTAAATATTAGATATATGATAACACAACACTCAAAAGGCGTCATCTACGTTAACAGCTAGCGTGATTAGAATCGCTGGCAGGCGTAAGTATTATTGGATTTCTAAATGAAAAAAGTTTTAAAAGCTCCGACCTATCGCGAATATGTGAGTTTTGCGTCTTAAATGAAATGTCAAATTTACAAAAACTTTGTGTTATTTCCGCTTCACAATTAAAGCTCTATAAATGAAACATTTCTGAACTTAGCCGAATACTAAAAACTGTTTTTGAAAGGTTACGAAATAAGCTTTCAAATTGTTATATTACAAATAAATATTAACATTTGTAAATATTAGAATTTAGATTGCAATCATAAAAAAAAATGTTAAAATGACTCGCATGATGTTTTTATGTGAAAACGGTACTAAAATCACGGATTATGTAAAAAACAATACTTATTCTATCGTATAAATGTATAATAAACAGTTTAGTCACCTCACTTTTTTATCATTTCATACAAGAATATTTTATGAAAAAATAACAATGTTTAGCGGCGCATAGGCGATTTGGCGGGTAAAATCTGTACCTACCATGTATCTGACAGAATAGGTCTTTTTATGTGTTTCTATGGACAACTTGAATAGGGACGTGCAGCTTGATTTATTATCGACCTTCTGCTTTTTGTTTTTGGGATGTCACTAGAACAATAACGAAGTCATAACGATTTCTGTGGAAACACACGTGTTGATGTGAAAACAAGCTTATTGTACTAGACTGCTATCGTGCTATCGTTATATTATCGTGTATATCCGCTTACGTATCTGAGTGGTTAAGGTGCAATATTATTGTTAAGAATTGAAAAAGTGTATTTTTAAGTATTAAATATTATAAGTCATTTGTTTCACTTGATCGTGCCATCTTTTCCTTGGGCGTCCCAGACTTCTTCCACCATTCACTTATATTTGTTAATTTCAGGTGGGAAGTTTCTCCAAGCGCCTGGCCCCCTACAACATCACGGTGTCGGAGTTGACAGGGGACCACCAGCTGACGAGGGAGCAGATAGCTGCTACACAGGTCATCGTCTGCACCCCCGAGAAGTGGGATATCATCACCAGGAAAGGTCGGAAACTCTTTTTTTATACTTCTCACCCATTTCTGTCTTCAAATGCCCCCATTTCTCTACATATTATAAATTAAAGTCCTTTGCTGCGTCTGCCTGTCTGTTCGCGATAAACTCAAAAACGACTGAACTGATTTTCGTGTGGTTTTCACCAATAGATAGAGTGATTCATGAGGAAGATTTAGGTATATAATTTGTCAAGATTTTGTCTAAACTGGTTGAAATATATAATATGTAAAAGAGAATGTCTGTATGTGGTGTTCGAGTGGGCTGGCAAGTAGGCGGTGTGGATTTGATTTGTACTATACTTTTCCCCGCTGGGGTAGGCAGAATGGACGGACCGCCAAACAACTCGGTCTTGGCACACACTTTTTGCCTCATTCACATTCATACATACTCTTTTATTATTCTGACTCTTGACAAGGCCCGTCTCAAGTATCTGATTCACTTGATCGTGCCATGTCTTCCTCGGGCGTCCCCGATTTCTTCTACCATTCACATTTGCTTCATATATTTTTCTTACACTGCTTTCTTCGTTCATTCGCTCTACATGCCCAAACCATCTGAGGGGTCCCTTTTTTAATCTTACTCATTACGCTTACATCAGCCTTTCATTCTTTGCGGATCTCCACATACACACATACGCCTCAGGGATCTAACTTCTACAGCATTCACAATTAGTTCAGATGGCTTATTTAGTAGGCGGTAATAAAAAATTTGGGTCCTGACCTTGAGGCTGCCACCGTATTTATTATAGTCCTAATCCCTGCATTATCGACAGCTTTGTGCAGGTTTTATAGTGTATTTAGGTGACGTCGAGTAGCCATGATGTTAACGGGAAGTTTTATGCCATTTATTTAACGGCCAGAGGGCTTTTACATGTTTGGTAGTACAATTAATTTATGACAAATATTTTTTAAACAAATAAAGAAGTCATAAAAATACAATAATACAGCGGTTTGATAGGTTTACAAAAATACAGATGTGTTTAGAAATAGTGTTGGAATAAGTTTTTTTTACAAGATCCACAAAACTCGCCAAGTTGATATTAAATATGTCAACATCACCTAAGCACTGTTTTTCCGCAGTGGGAAATCATTGTATCAGAGAGTGGGCAATCTAGTTCCGCTTATGAACGCTGCAGTAGAATAGTGTAATTTGTCATGAGGTTACTGTCGGTATTCGTAAGGTAATGAGTTGCAGGAGTTCGCAACAGTCCTACTTAGAGTTAAGTATTTTGAATAAAAAGGTTAAGTCGTTTATCTTCTAATGTGTGTATTTTTAGAATATTTAATAAGAAATTATAGTTTTAAGTCTTTTAGTGGGATATTGTTATAGTTTCCCGGCGGGGAATTATAAATTACATTTAAAAGAATAACATGTAGGTAAAAGATTAAATGTCAGGGAATGTGATTGTGTTTGTCCAGTTCTGTTAGCTTTTTTTTAAGGGCGCCACTGGCCGTTGGACCAGGCTAGCAGACTGTAGAGCAAAATCCTCTTTCGGGGCCTTGGGAATTATACACTTTATAGTCAATTCCAGGATAGAAATGATAAACAGCATTCATTGAGAAATCAAAATACATTTGTAAATTAAACATTTGCATTTGCATTAAACAAAATAACAATAAATGGTAGCTTACCCCCCCTGGATCGACCAAAATCATTAACTAGCTATCTAAATTAAACTTCACCGACAGCAACGAAGAATTGATGAAAAATGTGTGGCCATCCGCTCCAGTAAAATGCAAGTACTCCGCCCAGGGAGTTTGTTTTTCTATCATCCGTGATCCATCGATGAGCCAGATGCAACGGTTGTCAGAACAAATCCTTTTCCATAGACATTGTATAAATCAATCCGACAGACAATAGATTGTTGGAATCTCCAAGACTTACAATTAAAATCTTATTAAAATTTTATATTATTCTCCTCGGTACACGCGTTCGACATTTCAAAAAAATGATTCATTTTGAATTAAAAAGAAATACACAACGAGTCTCATGTAAACTCCGAATATCATTAAGACATTTTACTTATGGCATTATGCCATATAAAATACGAAACAAGCGGTACACGCGAGATATCACTTTAAGTAAACGTTTTTAAATGCTTTACATTATTAATATGGAAAAAATCACGTTGACTCTCGGAATACTGTCTACCTCCCAACAAGTGAACATTTGCTCTATTCAAAACCCTATATGTATTCTTTCGAAAATAAATAAATGAGTAGTTAAAATTCGACGTTTAAAATAAATTAAATGTGATATTATTTTTTTTTTAAATGAGGGTACGTGATTAGACTCGTTAAAAAGAAATAATATATAATAATAATAATAATAATAATAAGCCTTTTATTCTGAACTTCTGATAGGTAAAAATACTAGACATGTTTTTGTTTATTATAATATTTCAAAGCTCAGTTTGCCTCTTGGCATAGGCCTCCTCTAACATTATTTCTTCGAGACCTTTTTCAAGCTCATGTAGTTTTTCTTTATTCTTTTTTCATTCTTTCTTCGGTTGTATGGGCTCTCGTACTTAAGGTTGCAATATTGAGTGTTTTGTTTCTTCTTGTTGTTAGAGGGTGGTGGTCTATATCTCCCGCGGGGACGCGAAGAAATAAAGGCAAGATTAATTATTTCATAGCATTATTTAATTTAAAATTTATAAAACGCAGAATTTTTTTTTGTATTCCCCCAATGTTATTTATGTGAATTTTGTAAGATGGAGACCAAACTACCGAGTTATATTCAATTAGGCTTCTAACTAGAGATACATATACAAAATAGTTTAATGGCATGTATGGAATTAAAGTTGTTGGTTGAATTGTGTATTTTGTAGGTGGTGAACGAACCTTCACGAACCTCGTACGCTTGGTTATCCTGGATGAGGTGCATCTTCTGCACGAGGAGCGAGGTCCGGTGCTTGAGGCGCTGGTGGCGCGCGCCGTGAGGGCCGCGGAGACCGCCCAGGAAGAGGTACGTCTCGTCGGTCTGAGCGCCACTCTTCCCAATTACCGCGATGTCGCAACATTTCTACGCGTACGTCCCACCGGACTGTTCTACTTTGACAACAGCTACAGGTAACCAAATCATATAATTTGACGCTTTTTTCATCGCCTTTCAAAATCAGTTTTTAATTTTTGGATACATTCAGAAATATTCCATTTATTTGAATTTTATTGCAAAGCGGAAATATTTTGACCTTCTGACAGAATATCCTTGAGTCCCGAAGGTTTAATTTTGATTTTGTTTGTTTTTCAGACCCGTCGCGCTAGAGCAACAGTACATCGGCATCACGGAGAAGAAGGCTCTGAAGAGGTTCCAGGTGATGAACGAGATTGTTTACGAGAAGACCATGGAGCACGCCGGCCGCAACCAGGTGCTGATCTTCGTGCATTCGCGCAAGGAGACCGGCAAGACCGCGCGCGCCGTGCGAGACATGTGTTTGGAGAAGGATACGTTGGGACAGTTTTTGAGGTAATGAAAATAACAATTGTAAATTTAAAAAAAAATTATATATTTTATAATACGGTGTATAGGTGGTACGCGGCATGCGTTGCAATGCCATTCAAGGAAATAATTTCTCCCTGCATGTCCTTTCCCGTGTGTCCCCGTTCACAGTTTTCCCCTTCCTCCTTCCCCGCTTTCCCCCTCCCTCATCACCCTTCCTGCGAACTCCACCTCCCCCATTCCCCTCCCCCTTTCTTCCCTGCCGCTAAAATATATGAAATGCACACATTTTCATTTATACAAATTTCATAATGCCAGAGCTTACCATTACATATAGCCTACAACCTTCGCGGGCATGCGCACAACATATGACTAAAGTTTCATCGCAATCGGATGAACGGTATGGCAGTGCATAAAATACGAACAAACAAATATCGATTTTGATATACACGGTGTCCGAAAACTCGTAGTACAAGCGGAAAACTGGTGAACCTACATAACATAGGGAACCTAAATAAACATAAATATTTTCAATTTAAGCATTTTTACATTCAAATTTAAAAAAAAATATATGTAATAAATTTTTTCGGGTTCTTTAGGGTTACCGATACACGGAAATGTTATTTTGACAGTTCGAAGATGCTACTATAAAATTATTTATAAGCTGCAAAATCTTTTTTCGTGTCCATAGTTTATTTATTTTCATTTACTAAGTTATTCTTCCACCTCTTCTAGGCATTAAAATATGGTTAATTAACGTATTTACTTTGTTGTGGAGCAATTTGAATAAACGGCGGGCAATAATTTACTCCAGTTGAAAGTAATACGAACGATTTTCGGCCAATTCGAATAAGCCTTGTGAGAGAAATTATTAGCATATTTGTGTTCCAACTTACATTATGTAGTAATGTTCCTTTTCAAATCCAAAAACCCTAGGCACATCACAAAAAACACATTAAAATGTCATTGGTACATCACAAAAACATAATAACAGGCGTTGGTATTATTCCATTGTAATACACAATAATTAATCACGTTAAACTATGAAAATATCACAAAATAGTACACAAACACACATTGTTTTAAAGTTTAATGAACGAAAGGGTTGTTGATAGAAAAAATGACAACAAAACGCGTCAATCGCGTGAGCCGTGAACCGAAAACTGCATAAACAATAATATCCGAAAACACGTGATCGTACAGGTCCGAACATAGCCGCAATCTTCTAGCCTCTTCTCTCGCGTGTATTGAAATGAGCGAATAGAGATAGCTAATTTTGTTTTGGAATGCGATACGTACAAGCTGCGAATGATTCTACTTCTTGAAAACTATCGCGCGTCTCTTATTTCACGAGCTAATAGACAGAGCGGATTTTGTTATACTACAAGCTGCGAAAATATTACGATGATCTATTTAACCGTCGAATGACCAATTATTTTATTTTTACAGTGAATTAAATTTTGGGCGATTTCAAAATAATGCTTAAAATCCGGAATTCTTTATTTGTTTTTCTTTTCAATAGTTTTTATTAGTTAGGTACTATGATCGTCAGTAATAATTTATAAGAATTTGACCAAAAAAAAAACAACTTCTGATTCGATTTACTCGAAAACAAAAGCTCAAATCAAAAAAAGTTATACTACAAAATCAACTCCAAATGTGATGGGGAATCCCCAGTTTCCCGCTTGTACTACGAGTTTTCGGACACCTTGTATAAGAAGATGGTTCCATGACAACTCAACAAAGTGATATTTCAACACCCCTTTGAAAATTCATTTAAAAAGTTTTTTTAAACAGCAAACCTATTTGACTCCTAATTTGTTCGGTTTTCGGAACAACTCATACAGGTCTCATAGTCTCTCTTACTACCATGGTTCGAAATATGATATAAACGGTGTTAGAAAGTGAAAACAGCATGCTTTATGTTCAAATCTAAAAGTTACCTGCAAAATTATTAAAATGTACACCTTTATGAATTCAAAGTTTTAGACTGCAATTTGGAAAAAAATTATGAAATGTTAGGATTTTTTTATTAATTATTTTTACTTAAACGACAAAAAGTGTGTTACAGAAGCGTTTATAATTCATTTGTCTAATAAATTATGCGCGTGTTTTTATTTTTTTTTTCATTGTCAAAAATTTTAGTTAGAAAAAAATAAGATCAGCCATTTTCAAAACTTTTTTATGTTTGCACCCAAAATTTTTATATTTAAAAAATGATATGTTTATTTTGAATTATAAAATTTGGAAGCGTATTTCATCACCTTTCAAACAGTTTTTAGTTTTCAAGTACATTAATAAATATTCCATTTATTCGGATTTCATTGCAAAGTGGAAATTTTACCTAAATTTAACCTTACATAATATGCTCGAGGTATGTTTTTTTTTTTCTTACTTTTTTCATTCTGCTTATTTAATCTTTCTGTTTTTTGTCTCCAGGGAAGGATCGGCGAGTATGGAGGTACTGCGCACTGAAGCTGAGCAAGTAAAGAACACGGAGTTGAAGGATCTTCTGCCGTACGGGTTTGCCATCCATCACGCCGGGATGACTCGAGTCGACAGAACGCTAGTCGAGGATCTGTTTGCTGATAGACATATACAGGTAAAACATAATTTCCCTCTCGATTGTCCAGTTTATTAGTCAGACATCTCAAAATGTTAAGTTTTGTAATAACGAGGAAAGCAATATGCAAGTGCTAACGGTAAATCTAATATTATTTACATGTATTGTGCCCCGACGAACCCCGATATTTCATAATCCAATAATCATACAAAATGCTAGGCCCTGCGGGTGGCTTTTGGTTCGGCTTCGCCCAGTTAGTGTTGTTAATCTGTTCGTCAGATACACTGTAATCCAGTGTAGTTAATCACCGAGACAAAGTAACCGGGATAGGCGATGATATGTAATGTATAGCCGCTTGATACAACATATATTACCGTCAATCTATTTCCATATCCGGAGAGATATGTACTACATATTCACAAATTCGTAGCAGTTATACCTAGGGGGGAGATGTCCCCATCCGACCTGCTAACGGAAGTAGCGACATCTTATGACGTATACTAGCTTTGTGTGAAATTTCACATACACAGATGTTATTTTTGTGACGCGATGCGTATGACATGGCGTCAGACATGCATTCGAAGCTGGGTTCTGAAATTCAACCACGCAGACGTTACCGTATTAATACTGTGCGATGATTTGTTAATTCAATATTCGTTAATTTGTAATTCGCATTTATTTTTGCCCGTACATGAATGGTGTATTTCGATAAACATTGTTTTTTTGCATAAAAACATTATATAATTTCGTAAATCTGAATGGTTGTGGTAAAACGCCGTAAAATGTCGATTTACGTGGCTAACATCATCCTTATTCGTATTATTATTATTTTGTAAATCTGAATTGGTTCACACTGGAATGTTGTATTTTTACGAATATACTTCAAATATCTTAATTAGAATGGCCGGCTGTTTTCGAATAATGCGAAAATATTGTATTTTTAGTAATTTATTTCTAATAGGTATCTGAATTTAGATGGCTGGTCGCGACAGGATTCGGCCGCAAAATATCGCGGAAGTTTATAGTATTTTTATAAATTTACTTCGAATATTTGAATTGGAAGGGTAGGCTGCGATAGAAATCGGCTGCGAAATTTCAATTTATGCGGAAATATATCATATTTTTATGAGTTTAAAGGGACGACTGCGACGGTAATCATCCGCAAAAATTTGATTTACGTGGGAAATCTCGTATTTTTATTAATTCTTTTCAAATATAGGGCCGACTGCAGCGGGTAACGCCTGCGAAAATTCGTTTTACACTGGTATAAGTCGTATTGTTACGAATTTACTCCGAGGAAACCTACCTGAATTTGAATTTGCAGTCGAGGAACTCAATTTTCGGCGACTTTTTTTCACAAAATTTTGAATTACGTAGGAATGTGTTAATTGTGAATTTTATTTTTGATGTCCCGCGGTCTTCCCCGTGGTTTCACCCCGTCGATTTCGAATTGACGTGGTTCTACTGTACAGTATATTTGTGGCACATTTCAGAGTGGAAGCTCCTCATTTATCTTCAGCCTCACAACATACAGGGTGTTAAGGGACGTACTTGACTTACTTTAACCTGAGATTCCTGACATTATTTGGAGTAAAAAATGTTAATGAAATTTTGGTCTCCAGTGACTTCTTTTTTTTTTTCTTCAAAATGAAACGAAAAAAAATTCTTCTGTATGTTGTTACTGGTCACTCAGCCGAGTAAACGACCAACCCCTAACCCCGCCTCCAACTGTCCAATATCTACCATTTTTTTATGTTTTTGTGTAAAAAAAAAAAAAATTTTCATCGGCGACCAAAATTGTATTTACATTTTTTACTTCAAATAGTGTCAGGATTCACTGGTTAAAGTAAGTCAAGTACGTCCTTTAACACCCTGTATATCAATTGGGGATGCCATAGTCTTAATGGCTTCAGGGCGTTGGGAGCAGTTGGGCTTGTGCGGTAATCTCATAAAAAAGGTGTTTTCAAGCATCAAATATTTTATAATTGTAAATTTCAATTCAGGTCCGAAATGGTAAAATTTTTCCTATGCTTGTAAAACAATAAAAATATATATATTTCCAGGTACTGGTATCGACGGCTACTCTGGCCTGGGGAGTGAACCTTCCCGCCCACACTGTCATCATCAAGGGTACGCAGGTTTACAGTCCCGAGAAGGGCCGCTGGGCTGAACTCGGAGCTCTCGACGTCCTGCAGATGTTGGGTCGAGCGGGTCGGCCGCAGTACGACACCAAGGGAGAAGGTAAACTCTTTTTTTTCAACGGCAACGTAACCTCAAAAAAAATCTATTTAGAATCTGTTGTTTCTATGAATATCCAATATTGAGGGTATAACCAGAGAAAACCAGAAATATGTAATTTTTAAATTAGATTTTAGACGTATTGACTCTTTTTCACAAAAAATTATAAATTGATTTCGAAAGATTGTTCTTTTATAAACGTATGTTTTAAATTTTGAGAAAAAATGTTTATTTTTAGTATAATATGGTTATACCATAGGTCGTTGGCAGATTTGTTAAATTTTCAAACATGATTTTGTATTATTCAACACCCATTTCAAATCATATAATCAAGCAGTAAAATAAATAAATACATTATCTGGGAAACGTGTGTTACAGAATTTTAATTTTAGTTTAAATAAAATCATTAAAAAGTACATACGAACATGTGTTACTTGACGAAAATTGGTCCGATTTTGTATTTATTTGTGCACTTACAAACTAATATATTTAAGATTTTTTTACATTCTTATTTTGCTTAGACATTCTTGAAAAATGATAAATACTTATGATCAAAAAATAATTACAGAAAGTACATAATTTTAATAGTTTTATCATCACGCCTTTCAGCATTTTTCGATGTAGGTATAAATTAAAGCAAATTTGGAGTTAAATAATATCAAAATTCAGTTATAATTTTAAAAAGCTGGTACGGAGAATAATTAATCTTTCTCATTGGAACCGCCCTGTATGATCGTTAGAACATCTTTCGACTAAATGTGGATTTTCGACCGCTGGCTGGTTAAACTTAAGATGCCCTTCAACTTAAGATGTCGATCAATCAGTTGATTAATAATTTTGAATCTTAGTTGTAAGTCTATCGTATTAATTTTATTTTATTGTATGCTTATATGTACAGCGCCCTTGAGGTGATTTTTCACAAAAACGGCGCTTTATAAATCAGCCAAGTATTATTATTATTATTAGTGAGATATCTCTGAAAAATCAAAATTAGAGTTGAGTGTGTAGTTATATGTAGGCGTGTACACTCTATCTGGTACAATACTCAGATTACTTATAAACACCACCAACATCTATTATAATGCACTAAAACTTGTACTGAATTAATCAAAATATTGAAGTTTTCTAGGTCACTAGTAGAATATTTAAAAATGTCCAAATAATTTTAAAGACCGTTATGCTTCCCGATGTTATATGATAGCATATTTAATATATATAGATCTCCCTCTGTAATCGAGGGGAAAGGCTCACAACTAGCAATCCAAAGGTCATCATCATCTTCTTCCCCTTGTCCTATTCGGGTTGGGGACCCATTGCATCGACAAGGCTCCTTTTGTTGCAAGTTGCAATTTTTTTATGTTCAATGTTTAGATCATCTCGGATCGTCGAGTTTCTTATATGATCCCATTTCCTAACCCTTGCCACTCCTCTCAAGTACCTCATTTCGGCAGCTTGGACTGTGGAGCGTGTTCTTTCATTTAGCATCTATGTCTGGTGGCCACAAGTAAGCGTCGGACGGTATACCGTTTTAAACACTGCCATCTTTGTCTTGCAATCCAAAGGTAGCGGGTTCAAATCCCGACGTGTGCAAATAAATTTTAATTTGATTAATTAGTGTTATTTAACAAATAATTAATTCAAAATAATTGATAGTATATTTGCGGCACGTTCCAGCGTGGAAGATACTCTCAGTATCGCCATGGTGTAAGACCTCCATTCAGAATTGAAACATTGCTTGAAATGGAATTAGCCGTGCTTGGTGACCAGAATTGAATAAGCCAGATACTTGCACTCCCACCTTCCTCTTCCCCATCTCCTTCCCCTCCCTACTACATTCAGTCTCACAAAATACCCCAATTGGGGATGTCATAGTCTCACTGGCTCCAGAAGGGAGCAATAAAAAAAAAAGTCTCTCCAATCCAGGCAAACTGAACCCCATGAACCCGGGCACCCCTGCTAAATCACGAAATGTAGCAAACCACTTGGCACGGTGACTTATAGCAGAAGTGTTGCTTATCCATTAATTGGCAGAACCAATTCCTGTCTCCCAAATTGAAGTTTGTTAATGTTGTGAGTGTACTCTTCAGGTATCCTGATAACCAACCACTCGGAGTTGCAGTACTACCTATCCCTGCTGAACCAGCAGCTTCCCATCGAGTCGCAGATGATCTCCAAGCTAGCCGACACCCTCAACGCCGAGATTGTTCTGGGCACTGTCAGGTGAGAACACTTCCAAAATTATTTCATCACATTACAGAAAACTGTTGGTTAAAAAATGAACCTAACCTAACTTATTATTTTTTATTATGTTCCATTTTGTCTTGATTACCTTCAAAAGTACTTTTTTTTTCACCTGCACAGGAGGCCCTGAAGAAATTAATATGAATTCTCCTCAGGTCCTATGTCATCTTTGGGGATGCTGTGTGGAGGGTCTTTTGAAGTAAATGAAGGAGATGAAGTTCTAGGAAAGTAAAACGTTTGAGGGATGGGTAGGAATCTGGAGGTCAGTGTGTTCGGTAGTGGCAGACTTATGAATCCATCCTTCACACTGCGATGCAAGGCGATAGGTAGAGAGAGTCCGGCTAAAGAGGTCAAAAGGTCTCTCTAAACCAGTCTCTCCCGATTTGGCCCGCCACGCAGTAGGTGGGCAAAAGTATCCGCCGCCAAGACCTAGAAAAACCTCACCCCATGAACCCGGGCCCCCTGCTGAGTCACCAAACGTAGCTTGCCCCTTGGGGTGACCTATGGCAGAGGTGTTAGTTATCCAATAAATGGTTCCCGGGGCGACAGTACCCTCCGAAATTGAATTTTATTGCGAAACGGAATCTTTCTGACCTTCTGACAGTATACGCCCAAGGTCTGAGGGGTTTGCAAAAAATTGTCGTCAATTTGCAAAGGCCATTTATATTTTGATGCCGTATATAGTAGTCAATGTAAAGTGATCTTTTATTTATAACACTTGTTTATTTTGTGTGTAGAAACGTGCGTGAGGCCGTGACGTGGATGGGTTACACCTATTTGTACGTGCGCATGCTTCGCCAACCCGCCCTTTACGGCGTGTCGCCAGAGCGCCTCGCCAGCGACCCCTTGCTGGAGATGCACCGCGCCGATCTGGTGCACACAGCCGCCATGCAGCTCGACAGGTAAGATGGGGCAATACTATCAGCAAAACCCTGAAAGATGGTCCAATGTTTGGACTATCTTGGACTTTGAATGTACGAGGGTAGGCTGAAAAGTAATGCACACAAGCGAAACAGGGCGAACAAAATGACCTTCAAAAGCGCGCCAGGTGGAATATGGAAGTGACATTCCTCCTCTATACGCATGCGCAAGTTTGAGTTCGATGAATTCATCCAGGGTATTTTGAGAAGCGGAAGTATGGAGACGTACTCTAGTGCTAACGCGAGTTAAACAGAATGCTATTATCGAATTTTTAACTGCTGCGAAAGTGACTCCTACTGAGATTCATCGTCTTTTAAAGGATGTTTATGGTGACAATGCTATTGATAGGTCTAGTGTAAAATTTCGTGATTTTGAGCCTAAAATAGCCATAATTATTGATGAAACACGCAGCAAACAGGTACAGACGATAAACAATCCAAACTCGTCCACAATTTAATTTAAAATGACCGGCGAATCTCTCAAAAACGTATCACAAACCATTTTGGAATATCCAAGGAACGTTTTGGCTTCATTGTTGAACAATTAGGATACCGTAAAATCTATGCACGATGGGTACCACGCCGTTTCACAGGCTAGAACAAACAGCACCAATTAGAGGCTCTGCAAAGCTCGAAGTTTGAACCGATTCCACACCCTTCTTACTCCCCTGATCTTTCGCCTTGCGATTTTTATTTTTTTCTTCTACCTCGGGGGTAATCATTACACCTTGGACGATGAGGTGAAGGCAGCTGTGAAGTCCTGGAATTGAAAAAAAGTCGGAAAAAAATTTCAGTGACGAAATAAAAAAACTTGTTACAACTTGGGGGAAAATGTGTTACCTTTAACGGTGACTGAATGTTGAAAAATAAATATGTGATTTTGAAACTTAAGAATTGTATTTTAAATGCACTTTTTGACAGATTTTGCTACAGTAAAACCCCTATTTTACGTTTTTTAAGGGACCGAAAAAAAAAAACCTAAACGGAGGGAAAATGTAAATGGGGGGTATTGAAGAAAAGAACATTTTAAAATTTGTTTTTTTTATTTATTTTATCATGTATATTGGTGAATTGAAGAAAAGAACCCTTTAAATTTTATTTTTTATTAATATAATCATGTATATGAAGAGAAAAATGTTATTCCAACAAAAGAAGAAGCAATAAAGTACATCGAGGGTCTTAAAATCTATTTTTCCAGCATTGTTTGCTTTCAAGACGAAACTTTTAAATGTGTATACATGATTGAAAAAGAATAAGAACAGAAAAAAATGTAACAAACTAATCAATGTGATTTTTTTAATAAAAAATAAAATGTTCTTTTCTTCAATACTGGGGGTATAGATATTCTAAGTAAATTCGTCGAAATACGATATATTTCTGCACAAATCGAAATTTCGCGGCTGACTCTAAATTTAGATACCTCTTTGAAATAAATTTGTAAAAATTCCGCATAATGTCCGCGTAAATCAAATTTTCGCGGCTGATTTGTAAAAATATGATAAATTTCCTCGTAAATCGAATTTTTGCAGCCGATTTCCGCCGCAGCCGGGCATTTTAATTCATATGTACGAAGTAAATTTGTAAAAATACGACATTCTAGTGTAAACCGATTCAATTTAAAACTAACCAACTTGTTTTATCAACTTTTTCGAGAATGTTCCTTTTCTCGCACTGAACTGACAGTTCTTCTTTGTTGAGACATTACGAACGTAATTAACTTAACGAAAACGAAACAAGAAACGTAAAAACTGTTGATTATCACGAATAATGTCGGAAAAAAGCGTCTCAAATCACAAATCGAGTCAAAACCAAATGACAGATGCGTAAATAAACAAACTGACAGATGCTGTAGCATTTTACACATGGCTAAAGTTGAAAGATGTCGGCCAATCGCCGCGTTGCGAGCAGTACGCCGACCAATCACGGCCGGCTAAAAATGGAAAGATGTCGGCCAATCACCACGTTTCGCGCAGTTTGCTGACCAATCACTGCTCGGCCGTGTCAAGCGCGCGTAACTCACATATTTTGAATATTTTCGACGTAAATTGCGGGAAAAAAAACGTAAAAAGGGGGTATAAATGTACTAAAATATATCGGGACCGAAATAATTACACGTAATTGGCGGGAAAACGTTAAATCTGGGGACGTAAAATTCGGGTTTCACTGTATTTGTTTTTGTTCGTGCATCATGTGTGCATTACTTTTCAGCCTACCTTCATACATCATAATATGTATTATTTTGTAAAAGCTTATATTTCTACATCTTTTCACTGTAACAATATTATTGTGTTTTTTTCATTCAGATCCGGTCTGGTAAAATACGATCGCAAGTCCGGCCACTTCCAATGGACGGAGAACGGGCGCATCAGCTCCCACTTCTACGTGGGCCACGAGACCATGCTGACCTACTCCCAGCTGCTGCGGCCCACCCTGGGCGAGATCGAGCTGCTGCGGGTGTTCAGCCTGTCCGGAGAGTTCCGCAACCTCTGCGTCAGGGAGGAGGAGAGGCCAGAACTGCAGAGGTAAGTCCGACTACTACTGACATGCTGAGAACATGCTGACCTACTCCCAGTTATCTAGAGTCACCACGAATGATGTCATCAACATGCTCAATGTTGCGTGCAGTCCCTGCAATCAATGGCCTGCCGCTCCGCTTTTCATCAGCCAGCAGTGTTTGTCCTTCAGCTTTGTTACAGCGACCAACCCATCTTCTAGAAGTGCTTATATCCACTGTTTGCATCATGGTACACATTTTTCATCTTTCATGAATGCGATTGAGCGTTTCACCTTCTACAGTCAAGAATCAATCACAGAACGCTGTCTAATACGAACATCGATGTCGGCCATTTTGACTGCAGTGCTGCCATCTGTTGACGCATAAAGTTACTACTGCAGCAGATTGTAGAAGAAGGTTTGAGGAATAGCACTATATTCAAAATTTTCACTCAAATAACTTTATTTAAGTAGAAAAAACTAGGAGGCATACTTTTTGACAGTCCCTCAAGTGAAGCAAAGAATGTATGCCAATACTGAATTGTTTGATGGTCCGTCTTCTCTGCCTATCCCTGCGAAATGTGTGATGGTTAGTTAGTTAGTTTTTTTTTTTTAAATTATGATCATATTTTGTTTGTTTTTCAGGTTACTGGAACGAGTGCCGGTGCCAGTGAAGGAAGGTCCGGAGGAACCCTCGGCCAAGGTGAATGTGTTGCTGCAGGCATACGTATCGCAGCTCAAGCTGGAAGGATTCGCGCTGCAGGCAGACATGGTCTATGTGACGCAGTCAGCCAGCCGTCTGCTGCGTGCCATCTTCGAAATTGTCTTACACAAGTCAGTAAAACACCACTTCTTTCTTAATTTTTTTTTAAGCAAAGACGGTATAAGGTAAGTTTCCATATGCACTCAGGCCATGGGATTGTGCTCTATCCCATTTTACCTCATTCCTTTAACAATAACTCTACTAACTGTCTCTATAAATACTGGAACGATCGCGCGAGATAAATAAATTTGCCTCGATTGCTTGAGATTTCCCCGAAAGGTCATTTTTGAAATTTTTCGTCAACATTAATAAAATCATACCTTCGAATTTTAACATGGAGACATAAAAACTTATTATAGTGCTATATAGCCAATGAATTAACCTGTATTTAACCGTTTATCTCACATTTGTAGGATTTATAAAAAAATATATTAAAAAATCGTTAAGTTTATAATCGTGTGAATCCTGGATATTTTTTACTTGAAACTGCCGTGAGGGATATTTATTCGGGTCATCATAGAATATTTTCGCTTTCTGTATGTTGTTTGTGGTATACTTGATACTGAAAGGTGCATATCTTTGGAAAAAGGACTTAATTTTATCCATAAACAGCTGTTCATAAATTCGGCGGGAAAAAAATATTTTTTAAATATACTTTTAACATTGTTCTAAAATAGTCTGCGAAGTTCGGATTTGCGACATTTATGGTCATAATAGATAAAGCATTTCAGTAGCTTCGTGTTAAAATAAACGGCTGGCCAAGGAAATGTTTTAAATAATTACAGTAAATGTTTTATGAATGTTAGGAAAAAATGGTCCATTTTTGGACCGAAATCAATTGCAGAAAAATAAAAGTTGTCCATTTTTCGACCGAAATCGTTCCAGTGGTTAATAAAGTTCACCAGGGTCATCATTGGATATTTGACTACGTCTCCTGGTTTCACAATGTGTTCCCCACTACTGGGTATCTGAGCCTAGTTCCCACCAGGGCAGGACAGCAGCCACCATAAGTGAATTGGAGTCTTTTCATCCTCTTCACATTTTATACATCTATTGGCGCTTTCCACTCCCAATAGCTGCATGTGTCTCCTGAGATGACATGACATGTGTCCCGTTAGTAGTCCTACCAGTTCCCTCAGTGAGTGCACTGTCTATATTGAGTAGTTGTCGGATTAGTTTAGGGTCTGGTCCATTTATGAGTTCTTTGGATTGTCCCATTCCTTCCAGAGCTGGTATTTGACCCACCTTTCAATTCAATTTAATTTACCACAATTCCACATTACAAAATTAACATTTCAAAGCGTTTTTAAAAGAGAGAAAATATTTAACATAAGATAAGCAGATTTAAACTAACAGCAAAAAAGCTTGCCTTCTAAATTGTGCTTCATTGATGTTAAACATATCAATATTTGAAGTGATTCTATTTATCAGCAAGACAGCTCTCCTGCCTGGCATGACCATTGGCAAGAGTTCTGCAAGTCAGGAGATAAAACAGTCTATGCTGTCGGTGACGGAGTTGACCATCGGGAATATAGAAACTAATGCTCTCCATGATAGTTGAGTTTTAGAACCATCCATGAATCAGTCTGAAGAAATGTTTTGAAATGAGCATATCCCTTCTGACCTGTAGATGGTTCATACCGAGCTCAAGAGAAAGTCAGAAGTGTAGAGCCACTGGTAGTAGCCATATTCCCTCAGGTAAAGAAATCTCAGAAATTTCTTCTGAACCTTCTCCAACATGAGGGAATACTTTACTTGGTGCAGGCTCCAAGCCACCGATCCACTCTCAAGCCTACTCCTAACCAAAGCATTGTATAGTACTTTGAGAACCCCCCAGGTGTCTGAAATTTCTCGCAGTGCGTTTGACAAAACTCAGCATTCTCTGTGAAGTACTACACATCATTACGAAATGAGCATGAAAAGTCAACCTACTATCAAACACAATACCAATATTATGTAGATTGGTGTAGCAAGCTGCCTCTCGTAAGGTCGGCCCGGATCCTGCAAGTAGCACTTTCACCCCTTTCTTTGCTAATCCGTTAGCCCGCTCGTTGCCCTCTATATCTGCATGTCTTGGACCCAGACCAGGGTTATTTTGTTGATGGGGTAGCAAGTTCTTCAAGAATAGTCCTGCATTACATCACCAGTCTGGAGTCGCATCGGTTACTTTCCACTGACGTAAGAGCTGTCTGGCTATCTATATATATATATATTTTAATTTTGGTCCGGTTTTCAGGGGTTGGGCGCAATTGGTGGACAAGACTCTCTCCCTCTGCAAGATGGTGGACCGCCGCATGTGGCAGAGCATGTCGCCCCTGCGTCAGTTCCGCAAGCTGCCCGACGAGATCGTGCGCAAGCTGGAGAAGAAAGCCTTCCCGTGGGAGCGGCTGCGCGAACTGGGCCCCGGCGAGCTAGGAGAGCTCGTTCGCGCCCCCAAGCTGGGCAGGACGCTGCACCGCTATATCCACCAGTTCCCGCGCCTCGAGCTCGCCACACACGTCCAGCCGGTCACGCGCGCCACGCTGGGGGTGGAGCTGACCATCACGCCCGACTTCCAGTGGGACGACAAGGTGCACGGCAAGTCGGAGGCCTTCTGGATCCTGGTGGAAGATGTGGATTCTGAGGTTAGTTCCCTAACACTTTATTTTTTATTTTTTTTCCGAATTTTTCCAATTGACGAAGCGATTAACATCGGTGCCAAATAATAGAACAGTGACATAACAGAACATTACCAAACAGGACAGTGACAAAATAGAAAAGTGACTAAATAGAAGAGTGACAAAATAGCAGTGACAAAATAGCAGTCTCAAAATAGCAGTGACAAAATAGAACAGTGACAAAATAGAGGAGTGATAAAACAGAACAATGACAAAACTTAACATGAATAAAACAAAACAGTGAAATAAACAAGATCCCCATCCAAGAACAGTGATAAAAAAGAACAGTACAAAAGAGAACAGTGACAAATTAAATAGAAACTTTAATCTTATGTAAAGAAAACCGCTTATGAGTGCTTTCCTTTAATTTGTATTACCGACAAGTTAGTTGGTGGCTCACTAGATGTCACTGCTGACAGATGTGATGTTAGCTACAGTAACCTTAGTAACGATCAAACAAGTTATAAAGAAAAACATTAAACAGAAGTATTTCATTAAAATACCATCTTATATTATACTTAAAGAAACCTGAAATAAGGACTTTAAATGTTGTTTCTTTTGTTCGTTACAGGTAAATGAATATCTTTTTAATAAAATAATGTGATTGTGAGTTGTAAATACGTAGTATTAATAAATCTTTTGTTCGTTACAGAGAAACACAATTGCGTCTTTATTTTTATGCAAGACTAAAAATATCATTAACAAATCTAAGTAATATGACAAAACAGAACAAATAATACAAAAATAACAGTGTCCAAATAAATAGAACTATAATCTAATATATAACAAATCTAATATTACAAAACAGAACATTGAAAAAATAGAACAGTGACAAAATAACATATTACCAAACAGATCAGGACAAAATATAACAGTGACAAAAAAAAAATGAATAAAACAAAACAGTGATAAAACAGATCCCCAACTACATAAAACAGTGATAAAAGAGAACAGTACAAAATAGAATAGTGACAAATTAAGTAAAACTGTATTCTAATATAACAGTGACAAAATAGTACCCTGACGATACATAGAAATGACAAAATAGAACAGTGAGAAAACAGAAAAGTAACAAAACAGCGATAAAACCGAATGGTGACAAAACAGAACAGTGATTTAACAGAGTAGTGACAAACAGAACAGTAACAAAACAGAACGGTGATAAAACCGAACATTGACAAAACAGAACAGCGATAAAACCGAATGGTGACAAAACAGAACGGTGATAAAACTGAACAGTGACAAAATAGAAGAGTGACAAAACAGAATAGTGGCAAAACAGAACAGTGATCTGTTGTAAACAGTGATAAAACAGAACAGTGACAAAACAGAACAGTGATATCGAACAGTGGACACAAAAGAACATTGATAAACCCTACCCTAATGGTGGCAAAATAGAACACTATTGAAAAGATGAAAATTAATGAAAGTGTCTAACCTGAAAAATTATTTTATTTTAAATATTTTATTAAGTTTTATTGTGTTTTACATCAGCTGTTAGAAAAATGGGTCAGTACATAATAACACATCCATTGTTTCAGGTAATCCTCCACCACGAGTACTTCCTGCTCAAGTCCAAGTACGCCACGGACGAGCACTCGGTCAAGTTCTTCGTGCCGGTGCTGGAGCCTCTCCCGCCGCAGTACTTCCTGCGCGTGGTGTCGGACCGCTGGCTGGGCGCGGAAGCCCGCCTGGCCATCAGCTTCCGCCACCTGCTGCTGCCCGAGAAGGCGGCTCCGCCCACCGAGCTGCTTGATCTGCAACCGCTGCCCACCACGGCGTTGCGGGCGCACTCGCAGCTATTGCCCTTCCACCAGTTCAACCCCATACAGACGCAAGTAAGTATGCTGCCTTGCACAGCCACAAGATTGGGAGTGCATAGTTCAAATTGGGAGGCAGCTACCCCGGGAACCATTTATTGGATAACCAACACCTCTGCCATAGGTAGGGTTGCCATCTCTAAAATTTGGCAACCAGGACAAGACGCGTGAAACCCCCCGATTTTAGAGCCCAGAACCCGGATATTTCAACAGGTTTTTTCAACACAGTCAGTATAATAAAAAACATTTGAAAAATTTTTTAAATTTTTAAACCCGGACTACAAATGAAGCCCTGCCCGGACGCTCCCCGGACGCCCTCTAAACTAGGACAAATCCGGGGAAACCCGGACGGATGGTAACCCTAGCTATAGGTCACCCCAAGTGGTTTGCTATGTTTGGTGACTTAGCAGGGGTGCCTGAGTTCATGGGGTGAGGTATGTCCGGCTCTTCACCGCAGATGCGTCTGCTCACCTGCTGGGTGGGCCGTATCAAGAGAGACTGGTTGAGGAAAGCCTTTTGACTTCTCCAGCCGGACTCTCTCAACCCATCACCTTGCACCGCAATTGGAGGGATGGATGCATACATCTGACACTCCTGGACACTGACCTCCATATTTCCACCCACCCCTCATACCTTTTTCCTTCCCAGAATAGGCCCTAAGGGAAATTATTTTCCTCAAGGCTTCCTATGTGAAGTTGATGTAAAAAAAAGAGTAGTCATCGCTGAAATTAATAATATTTGGATGATTGGTATGGCGAACAGGAGCATTGTGTTAGTTATTATCAGTTCCTTTCCTATTTTCCTCCTGGTTATGTCAGCACCCGAACTGTTCCAATTGAACCTGCATAAGACCAGCCTTTATGAATAGATTGTATACATCTCCCAGTTCATTGGCAATTTCTTTTCTAGGTATTCAATGCCGTGTACAACTCGGATGATAATCTGCTGCTGTGCGCGCCGGCCGGCAGCGGAAAGACCACAGTGGCCGAGCTGGCCGTGCTGCGGCTGCTCAGCAACGAGCCGGCCGGCCGCTGCGTCTACATCGTGGCCAAGGAGCAATTGGCCGAGCTGCTCTTCCAGGACTGGCACCACAAGTTCCAGCAGACCATGGGCGTCAAGGTATGTTTGTTGGTTTTTTGGGATTGGCGGAGACTGAACCAAAATGATTGGATTGAATCTGTGATTAGTGGAGACTGACAGATTGAATCTATGATTAGTGGAAATTGACTGATTGAATCTATGATTAGTGGAAACTGACTGATTGAATCTATGATTAGTGGAAACTGACTGATTTAATCTATGATTAGTGGAAATTGACTGATTTAATCTGTGATTAGTGGAGACTTACTGATTGAATCTGTGACTAGTAGAAATTGACTGATCGAATCTGTGATTAGTGGAGACTGACTGAACCAAAATTATTGGATTGAATCTGGGATTGGTAGAGACTGAACCGGGTAGGAATCTCGAGGGTGGTGTGTCCAGAAATGACGGACGTATGAGTCGAGAAAATCTAGTCAAAAGGACTCTGATGTGTCACAATTAAGCGGAATCGACTGTATTATAATTTAATAAGTATATATTTAGATATTGTAGTGTATTGATTATTTATGTAGTTTCAACTTCCTTCGATAGATGTCGATAACTTAGTAATACGAAGTTCTGCTGTATCCCAACAGATGGCAGTTGAGTATGATAGCAGAAGAGGACCTTCTATCGTACGAACGGTTATGATGATGGGCGAGGTAGGGCGGGCTCCCATAGTCCCCTCGCAGCAGTGGCAGAATTACTTAGAGCCTAGTCTAGTAAGAACGTCTGTCCAGTTTAATATTCCTTGTAACTTGAACATATAACTTATTTAGAAGATACCCAACACATCTTAACCACTCCGATACATTGCGAATATGCACTTTTTACGTCTTAAACGACATGTCAGATTTACGAAAACTTTATGTTATTTCCGCTTCACAATTAAAGCTCTATAAATGAAACATTTCCGAACTTAGCCGAATACTAAAAACTGTTTTTGAAAGGATATGAAATAAGCTTTCAAATTGTTATGTTACAAATAAATATTAAAATTTGTAAACATTAAAATTTAGAATGCAAACGTAAAAAAAATGAAAAAATGACTCACGTGATGTTTTTTATGTGAAAACGATACTAAAATCACGGATTATATAAAAGACAATATTTATTCTATCTTATAAATGTAGAATAAACAATTTGGTCACCTCATTTTATCATTTCATACAAGAATATTTAATAAAAAAATAACGATGTCGAACAGTGGATAGGCAATTTGGCGGTCTATCATGTATCTGACAGAAAAGATTTTTTTTATCTATTTCTATGGACATCTTGAATAGTGTTGGGTAGCTCGATTTATTATGGAGCTTCTCCTTTTTGTTTTAGGGATGTCACTAGAACAATAACGGAGTTATGACGATTTCTGTATAAACATACGCGTTGACGTGTAAACACGCTTATTGTACTTAACTGATGTCGGCATATTAACGTGTATATCTGCTTATGTTGCTGAGTGGTTAAGAGACATAACCACTGGAGCGCTTTTTGCCACAATATGGCACTATTTAAAACACCTCGGATTGCTTTGCTGCCAATTTTTTCTTTATTTGTAAGTAATTAAGTAGAAGTTTACGATTTTATTATATTTTTTTGTAAATCCTACGAATGTGTGATAATCTTTGGCTATGTAGAACTATATTCAGTTTTTATGTCTCCATATTAAAATTCGGAGGTAGGATTTTTTTAATGTGGGCGGAAAATATTCAAAAAAGTCACCACAAAAGTCTCAATCAATCGGAGAAAAAAGTTTTAAATTGCGCTGTCGCTCCAGTGGATAACAGATATATTTATATTGGTATATGTATTTGCAGGTGGTACTCCTGACTGGGGAGACAGTTACAGACAATAAGCTGCTTACCAAGGGACAGATCATCATCACCACAGCTGACAAGTGGGACGTACTCTCTCGCAGGTAATATATATACGCACACACTTCCATATCCACCCGGTGACTTGAAGGTGACTAGATCTGAATGGTCAGGGACTTCCGACGTTCCTATCTTACTATCATTATTATTTTTACTTAACCGGTCAGACGCCACGGTTCCCGTGCCAAATTCCCTAACAAAGCGCCACTTTGAATTTTGAATAATGTTTTGTGGATTAATTTTGAGCTATCATATATTTTATTGACCGAAACACATTCCTAGAACAATAAACTATGTACCAAAACAACATTACTTGCGTTAATTTGATAAATTGATAGGTTTTACGATGTTTTCGTCAAGAATCACGCATCAGATTTCATCGCAGCAAATTTGAAATTTCGATTACAAAGATAAAATTATTTAAAAATATTCTGGTGTTGCCAGGTGAATGAAACTAGTGGCTATATCATCTATGATATTGGCGCAAGCTATTCTGACCTTATTCTCTATATACAAATTCTGTACACAGAAGGGTCAAAATCGCATTCAAAAATATTTTTTTCGAAATTTTTCCGCGCGCATGCGCACACACCGATCGTATATTTGCGGTTCTGG
Organism: Limnephilus lunatus; assembly: GCA_917563855.2. Taxonomy (NCBI): domain Eukaryota; kingdom Metazoa; phylum Arthropoda; class Insecta; order Trichoptera; family Limnephilidae; genus Limnephilus; species Limnephilus lunatus. The sequence continues at coordinate 21,110,371 of OU830595.1, read as the reverse complement.
CAAATCTAAGGTTAATAATTAATAATTTTTATACATTTATATTTTATTAAATCTGAAGAAATTAAATTACTATGATGCTACAAAGTTGTGGTTTGGAGCTGTGCTGGAAAATGATTGTAAGGAGCGCAAGTCTGGAAATTAATAATAAAACATTAATTAAAAAATATTTTAATTTAACATTTTTACGGCCTCCATATGCGAAGGATAAGACTCTTGACTAGCAATTTGAAGGTTGCGGGTTCAAATCCCCGCGTGTGCAAGTAAATTTTATTTGATTGAACTGTGTTATTTCAAAATTTAATCATTTAAAATAATATGAGGTATATTTGCTGCACGTTCCAGAGAGGAAGATATTGTCAGTATCACCATGGTGTAAGACCACCATTCAGAATTGAAATGTTGCTTGAAATGCCTTTAGACATTTTTGGTGACCAGATCGGAATAGCCAGGTACTTCCACCACCTTCCTCTTCCCCATCTTCCTCTCCCCACTACCTTCAGTCTCATAACATTCCCCAATTGGGGATGCCATAATCCCATTGGCTCCAGGAAGTTGGGAGTCTTGTGCAGTATTCCACGTAAAAAAAAAGCTTGTTATCCCTTTTCTGCTAGTCACAATAAGTAAACATACCCCAATTTGGAATGCCATAATCTCACTGGCTCCAGGAGGTTGGGACTCTTGTCTGGTATTCACATAAAACAAAAACTTGAATACAAAATTAAAATATTTCTTTGTTTTAACCACTTTTAATGTCTACAAAACCAACATGTTTCAAGAGCAATGCTCTCTTCTTCAGGGTTTACTAAAAACTAATCATAAATTAACTTAAAGGTGGAAAAATAGAAACGGGAAGGGGAGTATTTTCTCCTTCCTATTTCTACCTAACTAAAGTTACTGATAATAAAAAATAATAAAAACACATACATATTTTATTAGACAAACGTATAACAAACACATATTGTAATCTCACTTTTTGTCGCTCTATGTAAAAATAATTTATAAAAAATTCCCGAAGTTTCAATTTTTTTTTTCAATTTGCGATTCAAAACTTTTTATGCATGTGAATTTTACTTTTTTGGTGGCTATTTTTTAGATTGCAATATAAAGCGTGATGTATTCCCTTTCTAACACCATTTAGAACATATTCCTCACTATGATAGTAAGGGAGTTACAGCGTTTTATACGAGACCTATGTGCGTTGGGACAAATATGGTCTCCTGCCATTCGACGGATTAAAAGTGGTTAAAATAAAGAAATATTTTAATTTTGTATTCAAATGGTGTCACAAAATAAATTTGCTGTATTTGAAGAAAAAAAATTTGTTCATTTTCTAGATGGAAGGGTCGCAAAAACGTCCAAAATGTCCAGCTGTTCATCGCAGACGAGCTGCAGTTACTCGGGGGTTCAGAGGGCCCCGTGCTCGAGGTGGTGCTAGCGAGAGCACGGTACGTGGCATCCCAGACGGGCCGCGCTACGCGAATGGTCGCGCTGTCCGCGCCGCTTGCGTGTGCGCGCGATCTCGCTCAGTGGCTCGGGTGCTCGGCCAACTCCACGTTCAATTTCCACCCGAGTGTTCGTCCGGTGCCGCTCGAACTACACGTTCAGGTATTGTTTTATGATTGCTAATGGTTTTTGCAATAAAATCACTTGATTGAAGTATACAGTGAGAGATCAGAAGAGTTATTCTCTATCTTTTGTGGGATCATTATCGAGATAACGGACGTGATCTCATGTCAGATTTGTGTGATTTATTTGATTTTTCTATGGACAACGTACATTAAATGAATAAATAATCATGCATACTTGCAGGAATTCGGGTTTAAAACGATCTAAACTAAAATATGTGACAGTAAATATGTAAAAATTACACAAATCTGACAGGAGATCACGTCCTTTATCTCGATAACGATCCCACAAAAGATATAGAATCGCTGTGCAGAGTTGGAACGAGTAGAGGTGGAAGCGGACTGGAGCAGTATGGAAAGGACTGAAGGTGATTTAATGACGAAGTAGACATTTTGAGCCTAATCCCTCTGTCATATTGACTGTTATATTTCTTTTTTTTTACACTGGCTCCACAGAGTAGGCCTTGAGAAAGAATAATCCCCAGGGCCAATGTCATCCTTGGGAATGCTGTGTGGAGGGTCTATTTAGAAAGGAAGGAAAAAGGTATGAGGGGTGGGTAGGAATTTGTGGATCAATGTTGTCCAGGAGTGACGGATGTATGAATTTATTTCTCCCCCTGCGATGCAAGACAAAGAGTCCAGCTGGAGTGGTCAAAGGCCTTCCCAAACCAGTCTCTCCATTCGGCCCCCCATGCAGTATATGGGCAGACACACACATCTGCCGTCAAAACCTAGACATGAACCTGGGTACCACTGTTAGGTTACCAAAAGCAGCGAACCACATGGGGTGATTTACGATAGAGGTGTTCAAAAATACCCTTAATAATAAGTTGGTATGAATATCAAACAAATTTATATACAGTATCAATTTTTTTGTTTTTACGCGCTGATATTCACAGTATATAGAGAAGTTGATTTTCCTCGATGTATTTGAATGAAAATATGTTTTATACTTTTGTTATTCGGCGGTACATCCTCTCTGCACATCCCTTCGGCGACACTTAGTTATATTTTGTGTAATTAGGTATACCGTATTTTCCCTCCTAAACCTTGTGAAATAAATTTTTAAATGTTCGTTTGCAGGGAATCAACATATCGCACAATGCGTCGCGTTTTGCAGCCATGGCCAAGCCGATCTACGACGCGATCGTCCGCCACAGCGCCCACAATCCGTGCGTAGTGTTTGTGCCGGGGCGACGTCAAGCGCGACTGGCGGCCGTGGACCTTCTGACGCACGCGGCCGCCGACGGCCAGCCCGGTCGCTTCTTCCACGCCGACCAGGAGGATATCAAACCCTTCCTGGACAGGATGGTCGATAAGGTGAGAAGAACTTCTTACTCCAGATGTATTCTACCACTGTACCATACCTTCATCAATCATCAAACAGCATTAATAGCCTTGCGTCTGTCATACACACAAACGGAAGTGCTGCCATCTATATTATTAATATGCTAAAAAACATACTTTTGTAATTCGGTTTCGAATTCACGAACCCGAAAGATTAATGGTAATACTTAGAGTTGTGAATAATAGTATCACACGGCTATATATTACATATGACGTCATTTCCTGTCGCGGTTACTTTGTCCCGGTGACTAGCTGTCACTGGATTACAGTGGATCTGAGAAACTGGTTATTTTTGGAACCAGTTCCTATCGGATTTATAAAATGTTCACCAACACTCAAACTGGGCGAAGTTGAACCAAAAGCCGCCTGCAGGGTCTAGCAGCAAAAACTAGCGAAGGTGGTTTTTATCTGCTAGTGTAGATGAATGACTAATTGGACGATCGATATATTTGTATGTTTTGTGTGTTGCAGACCTTGAAGGAGACCCTTTCCCGCGGCGTGGCGTACCTGCACGGCGGGCTGGCCAGCAGCGATCGCCAGCTCGCCACGCAGCTGCTGGAGTCGGGCGCCGTGCAGGTTGCCGTGGTGGCCCGTGACCTCTGCTGGGGTCAGCGTCTCCGAGCCCATCTTGTTGTCATTGCAGACACGCAAATGTGAGTACATATACATATATGCTTTTCAACTGTGGTTCTTTGGTTTTTATTTATTTTTTGGCTTCTTTTTACCTATCTTTCTGAATGATGGTCAATTTGTAAATTTTATTTACATATTTAATCAATATGTATTATAAAAAAAGAAGGTGTGCAATGTGCGTGCCAATAAAACTCAGAAACGAGTCCTGGTACGATCAAGAGAGTTATATGGTGGGTAGCCCTCTATCCCCCATCCATGAAGAAGGTTTCCGTTTATATCTGAAAGTTTCGCCCTCTAGAAATTTCTAGAACAGTCCAGAACATATAGTATTCGAGAGCATTCCACAACATTCCAGAACATCCCGGAACATTCTGGAATGTTCAGAAATAGTCTGGAGCGTTTGTTAACATCTCGGAACATGCCAGATCATTCTGGAATATTCCAGAACACTTTCAAATATTGTGGAATGTTCTGGAACATTGTAGGGGTATATAAAGCAAGATCCATCGTGGGTTCGAAAGTCAGTTCAATCTCAAAACAACACTTTTTTGTCGTTACGTATAAAAATAATTAATAAAAAATTCTCAATTCATAACTTTTTTTTTTCAAATTGCGGTCGGTAACTTTGGATTCATAAAGGTGTACATTTAAAATATTTTGCAGTTAACTTTTAGATTTAAAGCTTGGTATTTTCTCTTTCTAACACCGATCAACTTTAGTAAGGGAGACACAACGATTTCTATGAGAACTAAGAATGAGTTGTTCCGAAAACCGAACAAATAGACCTGACGGGTTTAAATAGATTTGTGTTTGAATTGGAACCGAATGAAAAGAAAATTTTTAAAAAAGTTAATAATCGAGAGCGTCATTCTAATGTGATTTCTTGTGTCTGCAGCTACAACGGTAAAGTGCACGCCTACGAGGACTATCCCCTGACGGATGTGCTGCAGATGGTGGGACGGGCCGGCCGGCCGTCGGAAGACCACGATGCCAAGTGTGTGCTGCTGTGCCAGTCTAGCAAGAAGGACTTCTTCAAGAAGTTCCTCAACGAGTGCCTCCCCATCGAGGTAACCAAATCTTCTCATTTCCGTTTTTTTTTTTCAAATCTTTGAAACTTCTCATTGAATCCAATTTTTAGGAATGACTAGCGAGTTCCCGGCATGCGTTGCTATGCCCCTTAATAAAGAAGTTGTTTCTCCTTGCGTGTCCTTTCCCATTCTTCCTGTTCCTCTTCCGCCTACCCTTCCTCTCCCTCGTCCCCCCCCCCTCACGCATTTCCACTCCTCTTTCCCTCTCCCCTCTCCTGCTTCTCCCGTCCCGGGTACCTCCCTCCCGAGTTCCCCTCCCGCATTCCATACATTCTGTTTTCAAACAGCTCGCAAGCCACCTATTGCAATTTTTTTATACAAATTTCATAATGCCAGAACTCACCAGTGTATAAAGAAACCTTCGCGGGTGTGCTCACAACAACTCACCAAAGTTTCATCGCAATCGGTTGAACGGTTTAGCAATGCATAGTTCCATGATGCCAGAGCTTACTATTATATATAGAAACCATCGCGGGCATGCACACATCAAATCTCCAAAGTTTCATCTCAATTGGATGGATGGTTTAGTAACGCATAGACATCTCATGCACTCATACATCCCCAAGCAAACATATTTTGATTTATATTTATGTAGATAATTATTATTATTTATTAATGTTATGTTCCTTAACCCCTCAGGCCTCGACCATAATTTGACAGTAGGTCAGAATAATAATGGATCCGAAAACTAAAAACTGTGTCACATAAATATTATGTGACTGGTGCAGTTCTTGCCTATTTGGTTATTTTGTCTATGGTAATTTTTTTGGAGACTGGCAATTTTTCTTGGGAAGAAAAAATGCGAGTTTGTCTATGGGCACTTCCTTTTCTCCTGGCGACGGGCTAGCCGGCTGAAAAATTAGTCACTGACTATGAAAGTCTTTTATTGAAAATATCATGTGAATCTAAGTGGTTTTTGTCTTGTAAAGGTCGCGGGGCGTTTTACCGTGTCACGAGAAGTTCGTGCACGTTTTTATTTTGGTGGATCGGTGAATCTCACCTGTTACTGTGATGGCGGATCGCCATGTTTTGTGAAAAGTATTTGAATGGACAGCATATCGTTAAATGACTGGTCCTGGCAGTGGCTTTTGATTATGCCTTTGGGTGACCCCCGCGTCGCGAAGCCACGGATGGGTGTAAGCTCCGTGAGACGATATCTGTAGGCCTGGCAGACTATTTGGGGCCACGTGCTGTTGGTGTGGAAAGGGTGGAGGCCGCCTGGGATGGGAGTAGCGGCACCGAATCACATAGAAGGATGACCCTGGCTCCCCGGTTCCCTGGTTTCTGCGTGAAACGTCCCGATATCGTCGCACTCCGCGAACCCAGTGTTTAGTTAGGATAGCCTTTCTTTTTCCCGGAGTCCATCTGGTATGTTTTAGTGTTTGTTTATTTTGATTAATTTTGATGGCCGTGATTGATGGCCCTAACTTTGATGCCGACAATATAGTTTTTTTGAACAGTTCCATACTCTTTTATTTATCTAAAATCCCTCTTACACTGACAGAAATCCCCACAAACCTGAGCGGAGCTACCAGCCGTTACATTGACGCCCAACGTGTAAAATTTAAATTATTTTCGGTGCTCGAAAAATTTCTGTCATGTACGAGTGATTTTAGGTACTTTTTTCTCATATGTATTATTACAGTGAAATACGTATTATCAGTGTGTGTGTGTCTTACCTATTCACTGAATTGTCTTCAGTGACAGACAAACTTTAAGTGTTGCTATATTTAAGCCGACTTTATCTGTCAGTGGTTTCATCTGTGTTTATCAGTTTTACATTGCATAATCGTTATTAATAAACAATAACTTTGTATTAAATTCATAAGAACAGGGTGTTTGGTTATTGGAGTGTTACAGATATATATTTTTTTATTTATATCAGTTTGGTTAATTATATTATTACAATGGCGATTTCCGATATTAATGGACTGTCAAAGGAGGAAATGATAAAATTGTTAACGGATCGAGAGATTGTTCCGGAAGGGACATTAGCCAGTATGCGCGAACAGGCTCGTGCTTTTAATAAAAGTTTGAAGGAGGGGGGTGCCTCCAATATACTTTCGGGTGATGATAATACAGTTTGTTCAGAAAATACTAAAACCATAATTAATAATTATTACCAGTCAGCTATTCCTTCAACTTCTTCTTCGTCCGTCCATTCTTGGGGTTTGAAATTTTCTGGGTCTTCGGATGTCAGGGATTTCATTTTACGCATAGAAGAACTATCTAGATGCCGGAAGGTGGAGTTGTCCTCGGTTGTCACCTCTTTCACTGACCTCCTTGAGGGAAGAGCACTTTCCTGGTTTAGAACTATTTTTGATGACTCTTTGTCTTGGTCGACCTTAAAAAAGCTCCTCATTTCTCGTTTTGACGTTTGTACCAATCAAACGGAAGCTTTAAAAGCCTTGTTCGCTATGAAGCAAAAGTTTAACCAGGCTGTAGTGGAATATGTTGAGGATGTCCAATTAGCAAATTTGAGGTTAGATGTTCCACTCTCTGAGGAACAATTGGTGGACTTAGTCTGTGACAGTCTTCAACCAAAATACGCCTTGGCCGTTGCCTATTTCTCGGAAAAGAGTCTTTCAGCGTTAGTAAGTGTGTGCAGTAAATTTGATAAGCTTTCAGTAGACAAGCCCGCACCACAATTTAATTCATCTTCGCGGGTAGCTTTTACCAAAACATCGTATTCTCCCCGTGCTCCTTATAATCAGGCTTCCTTTTCCCCTCGCGCTTCTTCCTCAGGTACTTCTTTAAATAGTAAGAAAACTTTTAATTGTTTCTATTGTAAGGAACAGGGGCATACGAAACAATTTTGTAAAAAATGGAAAAAGGATAATTTTAAACATAATGAATCAAATAGATATAATTCAAAAAACTAGCCGACGATCTTTTGCGTTCTGTGCACGAGGATGACAGGAGATCGTCGTCGGTTCATAGTAATAAATCAAAGTTTACCACGCGCAACATGGACGCATGTCTGCCGGTATCTGATTGTGGACAAGATGTTAGACCACATGTTAATATTAAAATTAAGAATTTGGTTTTTTCGGGACTTTTGGACAGTGGAGCATCTGTCAGTTGTTTCGGTGGTTCTGTTTATAATTTTTTCGTAAGTTTAGGATATAGGTTAAATAAGTTGGATTCCTACGTTACCACCGCGGATGGCAAACGTCGGGATATAATTGGTACTATGCGAGTATTAGTATTTTATAATAACATTAAGAAATATATTAAGTTTTTCGTTATACCGTCTCTGTCCTCATCTATTGTTTTGGGAGTGGACTTTTGGAAGCAATTCGACGTGGCCCCTCAGTTGTTTCCAAAAGTCGACAGCAATGTTAATTGTGGGAAGGTTGTCAGTGAGGTTCGCAAATTAACATCAGCTTCCTTGCTGTCCCCCCAAGACAATCTCAAATTAAATTCGCTTATAGTAAAGTTTAAATCAATTTCTTTCGAAGACCGTGGTTTAGGTAAAACACATTTAGTTCGTCATAAAATAAATACAACAGGGGATCCTATTAAGCAGCGTTACTACCCATTGTCTCAAACTCGCCAGAGACAATTGGAAGAACAATTAAAAGAAATGTTGGATCTAGGTCGTTCTCGTTCGGCTTGGTCAAACCCAGTTTTAATTGTTCCTAAGAAGGATGGTTCGGTCAGATTTTGTCTGGACTCCAGGCGCTTGAACAGTGCTACATTGGCAGATTCATACCCCCTCCCTTATATTTCTCGTATTTTAGATAAACTTAGGGGTGCTCGTTTTATTTCATCTGTAGATTTGAGTAAATCATTTTGGCAAATTCCCTTGGATAAGGAATCTTGTCCTAAAACGGCTTTCGTTGTACCAGGCCATGGTTTGTTTGAATTTGTGAGGATGCCTTTCGGTCTTAAGAATGCTCCCAGCGAATTGCAGCGTCTTGTGGATGCTCTTTTCGGTCCTGAGTTCGACGAGAACGTCTTTTGTTATCTCGATGATTTAATTATTATTTCGGAAGATTTTGAATCGCATTTGAAGATTTTGAATAAAATTTATGAACGTTTAAGAGATGCGGGTCTAACAGTTAACCTCAAAAAGTGTGAGTTTTGTAAAGAAGAATTGAAGTATCTAGGTTATGTCGTTGACGCGAAAGGTCTTCGTACAGACCCCGTTAAATTAGAATGTATTCGTACTTACCCTACCCCTAAAAATTCGAAGCAAATTAAAGCTTTTATAGGTCTTTGCGGTTATTACAGGCGCTTTATTAAAGATTTCTCTACTATTGCGGCCCCGTTAACAAAACTCACTGGTTCCAGAATGGGAATAAGTAATTTTTCTTGGTCTCCAGAAGCAGAAGACGCATTTAAAAAATTAAAAAAAGCTTTAACTTCTGCTCCTGTTATTAGTTGTCCAGATTTTTCTTTGCCCTTTACTATCCATTGCGACGCGAGCAACGTTGGAATCGGCGGCGTGCTTACCCAGGTGTTTGACGGTGAAGAACATCCTGTTTCCTTTTTCTCTAGGTGTTTAAATGTTCACGAGCGAAACTACGGCGTTACGGAGCGCGAACTCCTTGCGGTGTTAGATTCAGTGAATCATTTCAGGCCTTACGTAGAAGGTGTTCATTTCACAGTGGTGACGGATCACTCGAGTTTGCAGTGGTTGGTTTCGTTGTCCAATCCAACTGGTAGACTTGCTCGTTGGTCTACGCGTCTTTCTCAGTATTCTTTTGATGTGGTGCACAGAAAGGGTAAATTAAATACTGTTCCAGATGTTCTTTCTCGTAAAGACGATTTTACTGTTGCTGCCATAGATTCTACGCCCACAACTTCGGATAGTTGGTATAGTAATTTGTTTTCCAATTGTACGAATAATCCCCAACGTTTCAATAATTTCCAAATTAAAGATAATTGTTTATTTCGACATTCTAAATCTCGTTTCGCTTTGCAAGAGGATACAGCCTGGAAGCTGGTTGTGCCTTTTGAGGACCGTAACGATATTTTAAGTAAAGAACACGAGTCTATTAACTCTTGCCACCCAGGTGTGTTCAGAACGTATAAGAAAGTTCAACTCCGTTATTTTTGGCCGGGTATGTATAATGATGTCAAGAAGTTTATTAATAAGTGTAAAACGTGCAAAGCACATAAAATAAATACATCTGCGCCGGCGGGTATTTCTACAAATCCAAAAATTGTTAACAGACCGATGCAAATGTTGTCTATCGACCTTGTTGGTCCTCTTCCACGTAGTTACGCAGGATTTATGTACATTCTTTCAGTTGTTGACGTTTTTTCGAAATATACTTGGATTTTTCCGCTCAGAAATGCCACTGCTAAAAGCATTGTAAAAAATGTTGAACAATTTATTTTTCTAGTTCACGGTGTTCCACAAACCTTTGTGTGTGATAATGGTAAACAATTTGTTTCAAAAGAGTTCAAACAATTGTTGGCCGATTATAATGTTCCTATGCCTTTTTATAACGCCTATTACACCCCGCAAAATAATGTAGTTGAGCGGTATAACCAAACTATCGGGACTGCTTTGTCTATCTTGACCGAGTCTGACCATCGTAATTGGTCTAGATTTCTGCCTCAGATTCAGTCAGCCTTGAATAATACGGTAAATTTCGCAACAGGTTTCACGCCTTTTTTCCTTATGCACGGCAGGGAACAAATTATTGACGGTAAATTACACAAAATTAATGTATCTTCTAGTGCCACAGACATACCTTTAGATCAGTCTAGAGCCGAATTTGCAAAAAAGTTGGAAGACTTAGTTCCTATTTATGAACAAGTCTCAAATGCATTAGTACAGGCCTTTAAAAAGAATGCCCAACATTATAATTTACGTCGTAAATCTGTGATCTATGATATAGGTGATATAGTTTGGAGGAAGAATTTTGCTCAATCCAGCGGTCCGGATTACTTTTCCCATAAGTTTGCTCCTAGATTCGTTCGTAATGTTATAAAAAATAGAGTCTCGGATTTAGTGTACACCTTGGCAGATATGCAAGGAAAAATTGTAGGTAATTTTCACGTCAAAGATATTGTTCGGATAGATTAGTTTTTGTTTTTTGTTCTTCAAGGAGGCCAATGTTGTAGTGTGTAGGCCTACCAACCCTTCACACTATTACGTTTGTTTCTTTTAGTGGATGTTCTGGTCTCTTGCTTTGGAGTTTGGTACCTCCAAATCTGGTGCTCAGTACAGACACGTAATTCTAGTTTATCGACGATAAACCGTTTATTTACCCTCCGTAAACTGGAATGTGATCCTTGCGGTCACTGGCGCCCAAATTTTGTTAGTTAAGTCTTTCTTTCCTTCGTTACTTTACCTTTTTTTTTTGTTAATAATAACATACACTAGTTTCGAGCTTTTTGCATTATTAAATGTATGAATATTTTGGTAATAATATACTGATTCACACACACACACACTGATTTTATACTTTGTTCCGTCTGTATAACGGATTAATCTGTAATACTATTATTTTTAAGTTTATGCCCTTCTTTCTTGAGTGCACTGGAGGTCCTTTTCATAGCCCATAGCCCATAGAACCTCCAGGGAACTTAAGAAGGAATATCTTGGAATTTTGCGTTTCAGAGACTTGAGCTACTTTCTGATGCGCAAGAGTTCTGTTAATTGTATTATTGATAGTTTGTATTTCATAAATTTAAGTAAGGTATAGCTTTCTATAAGTTCCTTATATAAGTCTTAGTTCATAAGAAAGTTGTTTTGTCTCTACAAAGTAAGTACTGCTTCGGCGTGCTTAACTAATAATTAATTCCTTTGGAATTATCACTTTGCCTCTAATACAGGAAAGTGTGTTCTGTATAGTTTTTTGAAGCCTAAATAATATAAGCATTAGTGTCTTACTGTTAATACCAGTATTTGACTATAAATTAAGTGATGTTAGTGTCATTCATTAAAATTTTGGATTGATCACCCCGAGAATAGTGTCAACTCACTGAAAGCCATAGTTGATCACACATGTTTGTTTTGTTTGTACAAGAAATGCTGACTTTTTTTTCCACACGTGGAGTGTTTTTTAAGGAATGCCAGCTTGGGTATTGCCTTGGTCTCATTTTTTTTACAAACAATGTCACTCTGTTGAGTGTTTGCTGCAGATTGTTTTACGGATTTTTGTATATCCTAAGCCGTGAGCTTAACTTTCTAGTTGCTGTTTTTGCTTTTGAGTACCAATTGACTTATGTCATGATTTGATAGATAGATAGGTTTTGTGATATGTAAATCCTAATCTGACCTTGATTGGCAGGTATTTGTTGTTTTATAAAACCTGACCTGATTTGATTTTTGAAAAATGGGTAATTTAAATATTATTCCAGTTTGACGACCTTTTACGAATAGGTATTTCTTTGGAATTGTAAATCCTGGTTCAAAAATGACAGATAAATGATCTGTCCACGTCCATTAGACAGTTTGTAAACTGATTCTATATTACCTATAACACAGAAAAGTATTTTCTTGTGTCCTAGTTTTGCCAACATTGAACTCCATTGTTCTGAGTTGAAAAATGTATGTATATACACAAAGATATTTTCATTATTTAGTCTTGTTTAATTTTAAGTATTGTTTAATTTTAAGTTTTGTCATAAGAATGTTAAACCGGATGGACATAGTTAGATAGGTTACTCTTTTTGCTATTTAATTATAGCGTAAATTCAGTGTAAGTGAGGGCTGTTTAACCACCCTAAAGTGAAGCCAAATTGGCCTTTATTTCCTGTGCAAGGAAAAGTGATCAAATTTTTTTTCTTTTCTACAAACTATTTGGTTGTGTTTTTTTTTTCAAAATAACAAATGTTGAGTATTTTATAAGTATAGCTTATGTTAAGTTGACACGAAAACAACAGGTCTCCTTTTAAGTAAATTCAAAACTTTATTTAATTTAGTAGTTGATGGTTGACTCCTTGTTTTCGTGCCTTTCTTTTCTTATTTGTTCTTTATTATTAAGAAATTTATTTTTAAGAAACTTAGTTTTAAGAAATTTAGTTCTAACTTGTTATTCTAATTACGAATTAATGTTTTTGTTCTCATTTTTCAAGATACCTGATGGACTCATAGTTTAGTTAGTTATTGGACTTAGTTTTTCATGTTTGAGGGCAAACATTTTCGTGGGAAGGGGGGAATTGTCACATAAATATTATGTGACTGGTGCAGTTCTTGCCTATTTGGTTATTTTGTCTATGGTAATTTTTTTGGAGACTGGCAATTTTTCTTGGGAAGAAAAAATGCGAGTTTGTCTATGGGCACTTCCTTTTCTCCTGGCGACGGGCTAGCCGGCTGAAAAATTAGTCACTGACTATGAAAGTCTTTTATTGAAAATATCATGTGAATCTAAGTGGTTTTTGTCTTGTAAAGGTCGCGGGGCGTTTTACCGTGTCACGAGAAGTTCGTGCACGTTTTTATTTTGGTGGATCGGTGAATCTCACCTGTTACTGTGATGGCGGATCGCCATGTTTTGTGAAAAGTATTTGAATGGACAGCATATCGTTAAATGACTGGTCCTGGCAGTGGCTTTTGATTATGCCTTTGGGTGACCCCCGCGTCGCGAAGCCACGGATGGGTGTAAGCTCCGTGAGACGATATCTGTAGGCCTGGCAGACTATTTGGGGCCACGTGCTGTTGGTGTGGAAAGGGTGGAGGCCGCCTGGGATGGGAGTAGCGGCACCGAATCACATAGAAGGATGACCCTGGCTCCCCGGTTCCCTGGTTTCTGCGTGAAACGTCCCGATATCGTCGCACTCCGCGAACCCAGTGTTTAGTTAGGATAGCCTTTCTTTTTCCCGGAGTCCATCTGGTATGTTTTAGTGTTTGTTTATTTTGATTAATTTTGATGGCCGTGATTGATGGCCCTAACTTTGATGCCGACAATATAGTTTTTTTGAACAGTTCATACTCTTTTATTTATCTAAAATCCCTCTTACACTGACAGAAATCCCCACAAACCTGAGCGGAGCTACCAGCCGTTACAACTGTTTTTGAAAGGTGATAAAATGCATTTTCAAATTTTATTATTAGAAGTAACCACTATTAACCACTCAGCAACATAAGCAGATATACACTTTAATATGACAATAACAGTCAAATACAATAAGCGTGTTTTCACGTCAACGCGTATGTTTCCACATAAATCGTTATAACTCTGTTATTGTTCTAGTGACATCCCTGAAACAAAAAGTAGAAGCTCCATAATAAATCAAGCTAACCATCACTATTCAAGTTGTCCATAGAAATACATAAAATACCTATTCTGTCAGATACACAGTTAATACATATTTTACCCACCAAATCGCCTACAGGCCGCTAGACATTGTTAATTTTAATTAAATATTCTTGTATGAAATGATAAAAAAGTGAGGTGACTAAATTGTTTATTATACATTTATACAATGGAATAAGTATTGTTTTTTACATAATCCGTGATTTTAGTACCGTTTTCACATAAAAACATAATGTGAGTCATTTTTACATTTTTTTTTATGTTTGCATTCTAAATTTTAATATTTACAAATGTTAACATTTATTTGTAATATAACAATTTGAAAGCTTATTTCTTAACCTTTCAAAAACAGTTTTTAGTATTCAGCTACATTCAGAAATGTTTCTTTAATTGTGAAGCGGAAATAACACAAAGTTTTCGTAAATCTGTCATTTCGTTTAAGACGTAAAAAGTGCATATTCGCGATATATCGGAGTGGTTAACCTATCTCTTATTCTATGTTATTTGAGATCTGAACTATGCAATACAATTGTATAATTTCAGAGCCATCTGGACCACAGGCTGCATGACCACCTGAATGCGGAAATAGTCACCAAGACTGTGGAGAACAAGCAGGATGCAGTGGACTACTTGACCTGGACCTTCTTGTACCGCCGCCTTACCCAGAACCCTAACTATTACAACCTGCAGGGAGTCACACACAGGTCAGTCACGTTACTCAACCAATTTATTTATTTGAGACACAAACAGGATATTTATAAAACATTTGGAGACATTACACAGCATGTGGTGTAATGTCTCCATTTATAGTCCATGTGGTGTAATGTCTGTCCACTTATGGTGTACGTGGTGTAATGTCTCTCTACTTATAATTCATGTGGCGTATTAGCTCTCCATTTATAGTTTGTGTGGTATAATGTCTCTATTTATAATTCTTGTGGTGTATTATAGTTCTCCATTTATAGTTTGTGTGGTATAATGTTTGTCCATTTATAGTTTGTGTGGTGTAATGTCTGCCCACTTATGGTGTACGTGGTGTAATGTCTCTCTACTTACAATTCAGCGTATTAGCTCTCCATAAGTGGGCAGCTCTCCATTTATAGTTTGTGTGGTACAATGTCTCTCTATTTATCATTCTTGTGGTGTATTAGCTCTCCATTTATAGTTTGTGTTGTATAATGTTTGTCCATTTATAGTTTGTATGGTGTAATGCCTGTCCATTTATAGTTGATGTGGTGTAATGTTTTCCGACTTTTAATTCACCTGGCATAATGTTTTTCCAATTATAATTCACTTGGCCTAATGTTAGCCCACTTATAGTTCAAGTGAAGTAATATCTGTACAATTATAGTTTGTGTGGTGTAATGTCTTTTCTCTTATAGTTCATGTGGTGTTATCCCTGTCCACTTATAGTTCGTGTGGTGTAATGTCTTTCCTCTTATAAGTTCATGGTTGTCCACTTTCAGTTCATGTGACATAATGTCTGTACACTTATAGTTCATGTGGCGTTATGTCTCACTGCTTATAGTTCATGTGATGTAATGCCTGTTTCCTTATAGTTCATGTGGCGTAATGTCTCACTACTTATAGTTCATGTGATGCAATGTGTGTCCACTTATAGTTCAAATGACGCACATCACATGAACTACCCGTTCGTGCGGTGTTCTGCATATGCTTCGAGGGACATACGCCTGTCCACAAAGTATCTGACCATTCAGAGTTGGTCAGTAAACCATTAAAAGCAAATATCCATTTCAAGAATACATAAGTACTTATTATTAGATATTATAAACGAACAAGAAGTTAATAGTTAGTAATATTAAATCGGTGTTTCCTCTCATCATCAGGCATCTATCGGATCACCTCTCAGAGCTAGTGGAGACCACTCTTGCGGACCTGGAACAGTCCAAGTGCATCAGCGTAGAGGATGAGATGGATTGTCAGGCCCTCAACCTTGGCATGATCGCCTCCTATTACTACATCAACTACACCACCATCGGTAAGACAAACTTCTCTTTTAACCTGTTGAATTTCGGAATAGGAAAATCGTCAAAATACCCTCAACTGTTGGGCAGGAATTTGCAAAACCGTATGAAAGTTACCTTAACCACTCAAGCGATCAAGCGAAATAAATAAATTTGCCTCGATTGCTCAAGATTTCCCAGAAGATCATTTTTAAAAATTTTCGCCAACCTTAAAAAAATCATACCTTTGAATTTTAACATGGAAACATAAAAAACTTATTATAGTGCTATATAGCCAATGAATTAACTTGTATTTTACCGTTTATCTCATACAGTGAAACCCCTATTTTACGTTTTTTAAGGGACCGAAAAAAAAAAACCTAAACGGAGGGAAAATGTAAATGGGGGGTATTGAAGAAAAGAACATTTTAAATTTTGTTTTTTTATTTATTTAATCATGTATATTGGTGAATTGAACAAAAGAACCCTTTAAATTTTATTTTTTATTAATATAATCATGTATATGAAGAGAAAAATGTTATTCCAACAAAAGAAGAAGTAAAGTACATCGAGGGTCTTAAAATCTATTTTTCCAGCATTGTTTGCTTTCAAGACGAAACTTTTAAATGTGTATACATGATTGAAAAAGAATTAGAACAGAAAAAAATGTAACAAACTAATCTATGTGATTTTTTTTTATAAAAAATAAAATGTTCTTTTCTTCAATACTGGGGGTAGAGATATTCTAAGTTAATTCGTTGAAATACGATATATTTCCGCGTAAATCAAATTTTCGCGGCTGATTTGTAAAAATATGATAAATTTCCTCGTAAATCGAATTTTTGCAGCAGATTTCCGCCGCAGCCGGCCATTTAAATTCATATATACGAAGTAAATTTGTAAAAATACGACATTCTAGTGTAAACCGATTCAATTTAAAACTAACCAACTTGTTTTATCAACTTTTACGAGAATGTTCCTTTTCTCGCACTGAACTGACAGTTTTTCTTTGTTGAGACATTACGAACGTAATTAACTTAAGGAAAACAAAACAAGAAACGTAAAAACTGTGTGTAAACGATTATCACGAATAATGTCGGAAAAAAGCGTCTCAAATGACAAATCGAGTCAAAACCAAATGACAGATGCGTAAATAAACAAACTGACAGATGTAGCATTGTAGCATTTTACACATGGCTAAAGTTGAAAGATGTCGGCCAATCGCCGCGTTGCGAGCAGTACGCCGACCAATCACGGCCGGCTAAAAATGGAAAGATGTCGGCCAATCACCACGTTTCGCGCAGTTTGCCGACCAATCACTGCTCGGCCGTGTCAAGCGCGCGTAACTCACATATTTTGAATATTTTCGACGTAAATTGCGGGAAAAAAAACGTAAAAAGGGGGTATAAATGTACTAAAATATATCGGGACCGAAATAATTACACGTAATTGGCGGGAAAACGTAAAATCTGGGGACGTAAAATTCGGGTTTCACTGTATTTGTAGGATTTATAAAAAAAATTGTAAAGTTTAGAACCGTGTGAATCCTGTGCGTTTGTTACTTTGAAACTCCGTGAGAGGTATTTATTCGAGTCAACATAGAATATTTTCAATTTCTGTTTATTGTCTGTGGTAAACTTGATAATGAAAGGTGCATATCTATGGAAAAAGGATTTAATTTTAACAGTAAACAGCTAATCAAAAATTATGGATGAAAAAATATTTTAAATTTTTTTTTTTAACATCGTTCTAAAATAGTCTACGATGTTCGGATTTGCGACATCTATGGTCATAATAGATAAAGCATTTCAATAGCTTCGTTTTAAAATAAAGGGTTGGCCGTGGAAATGTTTTAAATAATTACAATAAAAGTTTTACGAATGGTAGGAAAATGTGGTCCAATTTTGGACCGCTATCAATCGCAGAAAAATAAAAGTAGTCCACTTTTCGACCATAATCACTCCAGTGGTTAAGGGTTTAAAAGTTTTGCTCAAATATCGGAATAAAAACTATGATTTATGTTTTTTGTAATCTTTTTTTATGAAAGTGTTAAGCTTATTAATTCATATAACTTTATTTTGTAGAATTGTTCAGCCTCTCCTTGACTTCCAAGACTAAGATCCGAGGTCTTCTGGAGATCATCTCCTCGGCTGCAGAGTACGATGACATCTGCGTCAGGCACCGTGAGGACCAGCTCCTCAAGAGTCTGTCCAACAGGTAAAATACAAAAAAATTAAACGATTTTTATCCAGTCCACTGTCTACCAATTTTGGACCATTTATTGGTTCACTGCATTTAGTGGCTTAGCAGGGGTCCTTGGGTTCATGGGATGAGGTTTGTCTAGATCTTGGTAGTGAATGCATCTGCCCATCAATTGTGTGGCAGGCCGGATCGAGAGAGACTGGTTGAGGGAAACTTTTTTACCTCTAGGAATCTCTCGGGACATCGCCTTGCCACACAGCGGGAGGGATGGATTTACAAGTCCATCACTCCTGGACACACTGACCCCCAGATTCTTACCCACCCCTCATACCTTTTTCCTTCCCAGAATTTCCTTTTCCTCCTGTCCTAAAATAACCCTCCACACAGCATCCTCAAAGATTATACAGGCCCTGAGGGGAATTATTTTCCTGTGTGAAGCTTATGTAAAAAAATCAACTTTGAAATAATTTCCTTCAGGGTATGAGGGGTGGGTAGGAATCTGGAGGTCAGTGTCTCCAGGAGTGACGGATTTACGATTCATCCCTCCCACTGCGGTGCAAGGCAATATTCCGAGAGAGAACGGCTGGAGAAGTTAAAGGGACTGCCTCAACAACTCTCCCGATCCGGCCTGCCATGCGGCTGGTAGGCAGACGCATCCGCCGCCAAGACCTGGACTAACCTCACCCTGCTAAGTCACCAATCGTAGCGAACCACTTGGGGTGACCTACAGCAAAGGTGTTGTTTATCCTATAAATGGTTCCCGGGGCAGCGGTACCCATACCCGCCTCCCAAGTTGATATTCTCTACCATCAATTGGCTTAACTGCGCTTTTTAATTTCCAGATTACCCCACAAGCCCACGGCAACAGGCGGTGGAGCCCCCAAATACAACGATCCCCACGTCAAGGCCAATCTTCTACTCCAGGCGCATCTCTCCAGGATTCAGCTCTCGGCTGAACTGCAGCAGGACACAGAGATCGTCCTTTCCAAGGTAGGCTTTTACAGGTCTACTGCCAACTCCACCATTTGGCAGTGTTCAAATGTTATGTCAGATTGTGTTGTGCGTCAATATAACTGAAGTATATAGGATTAGACATGTAGTTTCAATATTCTTCAACAGATGTCAGTAGTGTGGTTATTTATATTTAGTTTTTAGACTTATCAACAGATGTCAGTTAAGTAATACCTTAGAAGAGTATCATCTGTGTATAACCCATCGAATGGCAAGAGACCATATTTGTCCCAACGCACATAGGTCTCGTATAAAACGCTGTAACTCCCTTACTATCATAGTGAGAAATATGTTCTAAACGGCGTTAGAAAGGGAAAACACCATGCTTTATATTCCAATCTAAAAAATAGCCACCAAAAAAGTAAAATGTACACTTTTATGTATACAAAGTTTTGAATCGCAAATTAAAAAGAAAAATTGAAACTTCGGGAATTTTTTATAAATTATTTTTACATAGAGCGACAAAAGTGAGATTACAATATGCGTTTGTTATACGTTTGTCTAATAAAATATGTATGTGTTTTTATTTTTTTTTATTATCAGTAACTTAAGTAAGCGAAAATATTTTGACCATCTGAAAAAAATGCCAAATTTTTAAAGGGATAATGCACGAGCTGTTACGAAATTAGCCGAAGGTATATGATAGGCAGCAAGGTTCCGACAGTGGCAGAATAACTTAGAGCCTCCAATAGTATGGACGTCTGGTCCTGCTAAATATTCATTGTAAACCTTACGATAACGTAAATAAAGCAACTTGTAAATTCCAAAAACCTGGTCTGGACCAACTCTATGCAGAAACGGTTGGTTCGTTTGAAAGATTCTCCTAACTTAACTAATGGATTGCAATCTTTAGAGCATAGGCATCGAGTGAGAATGCTGTCCTTGTTCTACAGATATTGTAATTGAAGATGCTCCGAGTCCCTTCAGAATCCCTTCGGCATCTGTGCATGGTCGGGAAACACGCCAAACGTGCAACCAACATTGGTACACGGTTGTACCTGTCACATGAGAATGGGTAGCTTCTTCGACTCGGTCTTGTTTTCAACAGCTTTTGTGCTTGGTGTATTTCCTCTCTACATAGACCAGACCTCTCTCTTCTCTTTAAGTCCAGTGTTCATTCCTTCCTCTCCTCAAAAAGACCCTCCACACAGAATCTCAGATGATGTAGGCCCGTCATGTAAAAAAAACTCTTATTTTATTTTGGTGTTTTCCGAACACAATTCAAGTAATCGCTGGAATTAAAGTATGTTATAATAACTTTCGTTGACTTTAAAGC
This sequence comes from Limnephilus lunatus, assembly GCA_917563855.2. NCBI lineage: Eukaryota > Metazoa > Arthropoda > Insecta > Trichoptera > Limnephilidae > Limnephilus > Limnephilus lunatus. Next base: position 21,090,007 of record OU830595.1, on the reverse strand, counting down.
TTTGACTTAATTCTGGTGGTCATTGTTTTTTTTTTTTTCACTAATAATTTCCCACAGGGCCTATGTCATCTGGGATGCTGTATAGAGGATCTTTTTGAGGAAAGGAAGGAATGAACATTGGTCTACGAGAACGAGTCGAAGAATCGACCAGTTCTCATGTGACAAATGTCAACCGTGTACAAATGTTGGGCACGCGTTTGGCGTGTTGCATCTTCCATTGTAATACCAGTAGAACATTCAAGGATAGCGTTCCCACCCGACGCCTGTGATCTAAAGATTTCAATCCGTCTGTTAAGATGGGAGAATCTATCAATCAGACCATCCGTTTCTGCACGGAGTCGAGGATATTTTTCAGGTATTTTGGAGCTCCAGACCAGAGGTAGCTGTCAAATTCAACCGTGGGGCGCACTTGTGATTTGTACAGGATTAGAAGTTGTGTTCTATTAAAGTATCTGCGGGCCTTGTACAGTACGCCCAGTTTTTGGGAGGCTAACTTTACTCTGGCTTCAATGGAGCCCCCATATCTGGACTGGTCACTTAGAGTTACACCAAGCATATCAATGGAGGGTCTGTTCGGCAGATTGCTTCCGTTGAAGGAGACTAGATTTTTATATCGATCCCTTTTAGACATGATCAGACAAGATTGGGTCTTTGAAACATTAAATTCAACGAGATTATTTTTACCCCAAGAGAAAACACTCTCGCGGCAACCGTCCATTCTTTGCTTCAAAGTCTTCCAAGCCGTTGGAGTTTGAGAGCCCTTTGGGGGCTTGTCAAACAAAAAGCTATCATGGACTGTACTGTCTCCGCGTAACAATGAATTGGTGCACATGACAAAAGGTCGTTGATGAGCAACAAAAACAAAGTCGGAGACAGAACCGATCCCTGGGGGACGCCAGCATTTATCGAAGAAGTGGTGAAACCATCGACTACCGTCTGAATCGACCTCTCCCTCAAAAAGTCCAGTGTGTCCAGGACGTATGAATCCATCTTTCCCACTGTGGTGCAAGACGATGAGTCGAGAGAGTCCTGCTGGAGAGATCAAAGGTATCCCTCAACCGGCCTTTTTCAATCAGTCCCGCAGCTGGTGAGCAGAAGCATTCACCGCCAAGATCTAGATTGTCTAGACCATAGGTTCTCAACCTTTTTTTGCCCACCGCCCACTTTGAGAATATTATTTTGTTCTAGCGCCCCCTAACTCGTGAATTCGAAACAGCAATTTTCGTCACAAATTTAAATTTACCACAACAGGGGGGGGGGGGGGGGGATGGGATGGGGCAAGATGGGATATAATAGTTATAATAATATTTTAATTTCTTACACCATTACAAATTTGAGTTATTACATATTATAAGAAAATAACACCATATAAATATTTTACAAAAAATTTTTAGCAAATATTTATACATAAAAGAAATTTCAAGAAATATGGCATTTTCATAAAAAAAAGTTCAGGCGGTGGTAAAGATTTCATCAACGTGGAGAGACTCTTTCAAAAATCAAAAGAATTTCCTTTTTGAATCTCTCCTCACTAACGCCAAACATATAAATTGTGGAGGAGATTTGGTGCAGGAGCAATATACTCCTCCCTACCGGGAGAACCATTGGCATTTTAGCCATACAGGCAGGAAGATAGAATAATCTATGATGACGCTGTCTAAGATAGTCATCTGGAACTTACAGACTCATGCGCTCCACAATGGCTGAGTTCTCAATATAGCCTCGCAGCAGTCTGAATAAATGGGTGGCGGCATACCCCTCTCTTCTGAGCTGCAGGGAGTGAAGTCCCAGCATGCCCAGGAGAAAGTTCGTCGGGTAGAGCCATAGATAGTGGCCGATGTAGAGAAATCTTAGAATTTTTTTCTTGAGGATTTCAGGTAAGCGAACCACTCTCCAGCCTACTGCGGACCAGGGATAATTATAAAATCAGAAGGGGGGGATTGATTGATTTGTCCGTCACTCCTGACACATTGAACCCCAGATTTCTATCCATCCCTCGTACCTTTTCCTTTCTACGATTTCCTCTCCCCCTTTACCCTAAAAAGACCCTCCACACAACATCCCCAAGATGACATTAGAAGAGGGGAATTATTTTCCTCGGGGCCTCCTGTTTGGAGCTAATGTAAAAAAAAATCATGGTGTGAACATCCTTCCGAAGGGATTTTATATAGTGCCAAAACATCTTAGGATCATACATGACATGTAGGCTCGATAGGCCACTCCAACTTCGCGCTTAACTAGCGCTCGCTAACTAAACAGATCGTATTCACTCTGAAGGCCTCCAGATTTCTAACGCTTATGTTGGAGGTGTTTGATCTCTATATTCGAGATGACTTCTCTCGAGAACCACTTCCGATAATTGCGAGCACCACCGCCTGTCGTTATCGAACGAAGTGCACTCATTGTTATCTATTAGGATAAACTTGTTAATTATTTGAATAATTTTAAAATTACGGCGCATGGCTAAAACGACGTACATCCTACCGGAAAACTATCTGGAGCACTGATGGGGTGGGATGGGTTTCTCTGGGTCTCCTACCGCCCCCCTGAAAGTCTGAAACGCCCCCCAATTTTCTCTTGGTCTTCTACCGCCCCCCTGAAGGTCTGAAACGCCCCCAAGGGGGCGTTATCGCCCACGTTGAGAACCTATGGTCTAGACAAACCTTACTCCATCAGTAAATTTTTTTCCCAATCTGGTTTTGATTTTATTTTAACAGTCAAATGTCTATAATTTTAATATTATGTGTTATATTTGCAGGCTATCCGTTTGATCCAAGCTTGTGTAGATGTAGTGTCCAGCAACGGCTGGCTGTCTCCGGCCGTGGCTGCCATGGAGCTAGCACAGATGGTCACGCAGGCCATGTGGGCCAAGGAGTCGTACCTGCGACAGTTGCCCCACTTCACTCAAGAACTGGTCACCCGCTGCACGGAGAAGGTCAGTATCAATCAAGTCTTTCCTGGGATATATTCTATTCTCTTCAGTGCTATTCACTTTAGTGCTATTCACTTTAGTGCTATACAGTTCAGTGCTTTCTACTTCAGTGCTATCCACTTCATTATTATTGCTTTTAATGCTATCTACTTTACCTTTGTCAATAAATTCCATCCTGGGATATATTCTATCAACTCCAGTACTATCCACTTCAGTGCTAACAACGTCAGTGCTATCCACTTCAGTGCTATCCACTTTAGTGCTATCCACTTCATTATTATCACTTTTAATGCTATCTACTTTCCCTTTGTCAATAAATTCTATCCCGGGAAATATTCTATCCACTCCAGTACTATCCACTTCAGTGCTAACAACGTCAATGCTATCCACTTCAGTGCTATCCACTTCAGTGCTATCCACTTTATGCAATCTACTTCAATGCTATACACTTCAGTGCTATCCACTTTGTGCAATCTACTTCAGTGCTATTCTATCCACTTCAGTGCTATCCACTTTATTGCTATCCACTTTGCGTAATCTACTTCAATGCTATCCCATTTCAGTGCTATCCACTTTGTGCAATCTACTTCAATGCTATACACTTCAGTGCTATCCACTTTATGCAATCTACTTCAATGCTATACACTTCAGTGCTATCCACTTTGTGCAATCTACTTCAGTGCTATGCTATCCACTTCAGTGCTATCCACTTTATTGCTATCCACTTTGCGTAATCTACTTCAATGCTATCCACTTCAGTGCTATCCACTTTGTGCAATCTACTTCAATGCCATACACTTCAGTGCTATCCACTTTATTGCTATCCACTTTGCGTAATCTACTGCAATGCTATCCACTTCAGTGCTATCCACTTTGTGCAATCTACTTCAATGCTATACACTTCAGTGCTATCCACTTTGTGAACTCCAATATATGACTTCTTTTGTCTTCCAAACAAGTGGTTGTTGGAGTGTATTGTTTGTAGGTTATACTCGGAATAATAAAACACTTCTGCTGTATTACTTGTATATTGATAAAGTGCGTTTAAAATAGTTCAGATAAACTTCCAATAAAGTTGAGATGATTTTAGATGCTGGCTATATGGCTTTTAGCAATGGAAAATATTGAATTTAAGCAAGGAATTGAAAATAATAGTTTTAAATGATTTTAGCTTCTCCTGAAAGCGTAGACAAAATGATACAAATACAATTTTGATGTAATAAACATAAAATGTGACGGAGATAATTTTTTTTAATACCCAAGTAATTTAATATAATTTTTTTTTGTCCAGGGTATCGAGACCGTGTTCGACATCATGGAGCTCGAAGACGAAGTCCGTGGAAAACTGTTACAGCTGTCGGAGTCGCAGACGGCAGACGTGGCCCGCTTCTGCAACCGCTATCCCAACATCGAATTGTCGTACGAGGTGCAGGACGCTGATCAGGTCAGGGCTGGGGCTCCCGTCAACGTCAATGTGACGCTCGAACGAGAGGACGAACTGGCCGGCCCCGTTATCGCGCCGTACTTTCCGCAGGTATGAATTTTAAATTTGTGATAATTGTATTTTTTAAATTATTTTTTTTTACGTTAACCCCAAACAGGAGACCCCGAGGAAAGTAATTTCCCTCAGGGCCTATGTCATCTTTAGAGATGTTGTGTGGAGGGTCTTTTTAAGGGAGAAAGGAAGTTCTGGGACGGAAAAGGCATGAGGTATATGGGTAGGAATCTAGGGGTTAATGTGCCCAGGAGTGACGGACTTATGAATGAATGGGTCGAGTGACACCATTTGAAGAGGGCAAAGGAGCTCCCCAAACCGGCCCCTCCAAATCTGGCCCGAAACGCAGCTGGCGGCAGATTCATCTGCCGCCAAGACCTGGACACATTTCACCCGATGATCCCAGGCACCCCTGCAAGTCATTAAATGTACTAAAACACATGAGGTGACCTACGACATAGGTGTTACAGGGTGGCCACAGGACCTGGAAAACCTGGAATTATCAGGGAATTTTACCGAACCTGGAATTATCAGGGAAATGTCAGGGAATTTCAAAAAAATTTTGTAGTATCAGGGAATTCCAAAAATAACACTAAATTTGTTATTTTGTGATTTGTGAAACCCTAAAGTTGTGTTTTATTATTTTTACTTGGAACGCACAGTGGACGGAATGAAGAAAAAACACGAATTAATTCCTTGCTGACTAAATATTAATGCATTTTTTATTTTTTTGATCTTATTAATGAATTTTAACTATTTTGAAGTAAAAATTATTAATTTACTCTTCCGTAGAAATTTACAACAAAATAATACATTGTGAAAATATACAAATATCTAGGCAAATAAAACATATTAATTTTAAATTTTACATATTGTATTTCACATATATAAACAAAAAAAGACTGGCAATAATTAGGTACACACATATTTTAATAGAAAAAGGTGCTTGCGTTGTTGTTGGGAGTCTAAATCATCACACAAATTTCCAGAACCATTGAATGAATTTTTAGCAGACTTAATGGTAAATTTTTAAACCTTTTTTTTGGAAGTGGTCGCAAAATGCAAATTCGTTTCTTATTATTTTTTAAATTGTAATCTTATTGGTCTGAAGTTCCTTGTAGATGAAGACCGTGGGTTTAGCTTTATAATAGTCTTGCTTCTTGAGTTTCCTTCGCTGTAGAGCTGAAATGGCACCTACGACGTTGTAGGGAGATTCGAGTCATCATGATATTCTCCATCACTATACCTTTGCTTGAAGTGACTGTGACTACCATAACCATCGCAGCCCCATTTATACATTTGTGCAATCTTATTTCTGCTGCTTACTGGAGTTCATCAAGAGTGCGAGACTCTAACATATCATGCACTTTTTTTCTTCCTTGATCTAGAACCACTTTCTTGAAATACTTATATTGGTCTACCCAAAGATTTGGAGACAACTGTCATTTCTGACAACCACTCTAAATTATGTTTTTCAAACCTCACAATAATAGCTGCGGCTTTTTCTCCATTTCTTCACCGATTGCAGTGAAAAATATTGTTTCATGTGATATTTTTTTAGCATCTCTTCTAATGTTAATGTTTTTTTTTGTGTATTTGTCTATTTTTGTCTGGACTTTTCATTTATTCACAAATATCATAAATTGTTCAGGCGAAATATCATAAATTTGTAACAAGTGTATTTTGTTTTTAATGGATTATTGGGATGCAAAGAAATTATAAATGCTATAGATGACGGAATTCCCTTTATTATTTATCTAACGAACGATATCCCCTTATATCAAATTAAACATATCAGGGAAAAATGTAGAAACTTCCCTGGAAAACCTGGAATTATCAGGGAATTTTGAAATCCCTTTTTTGTGGCCACCCTGTGTTAGTTATCCAATAAATGTTTTCCCAAATTACTATCGTGACATTTTCATGTACCTAAAGCTCTTTTTCATCTTACATCAAGGGTGCATATTGTTAACTAATTCTAAACTATTAACTAAATTGTTAATTAATTCTCGTATAGTACAACTTTATTGACCTCTGTTGAGACACATTAAAATTACATATAACTACCTGCACTAACGACATATTTTGAGAGATATTGAAACTACATACAAACTCGCTTAAACTACAATATTCTTTCCAAGGAGTCCAATTTGGAAAGCATATTCCAGGAGAGGTCGCACATATATTTTGTATATTTTTTAAATCATGTCCGGTGTGAGGTCATGGAAAGCTTTCCTGATTAAATACATATGTAATTGAATTTGCACTTTTGATGATCCTAGTTATTTGAATTTTCCCTTTCAATTTATTCATTTTAAATAAACATTTCAAAGCGTTTTTAAAGGATAGAAAATATTTAAGATTAGATAAGCAGATTTAAACTAATAGCAACATAGCTTGCCGTTTGAATTGTGCTCCATTGATGTTGAACATATCAATATTCAAAGTGATTCTATTTAACAAGACCGCTCTCCCGACTGGCATGACCATTCTTGCAAACCGGGAGATAAAACAGTCTATGCTGTCGGTGACGGAGATAACCATCAGGAACATAGAAACTAATGCTCTCCATGATAGTGGAGTTTTCGAACCATCCACAAATCAGTCTGAAAAAATGTGTTACAATGAGCATAACTACATATGTATATGTCTAGTGATATGGTAACTCCTATGTTTTGTTGTAACGTTATTGACCTCTTGTTGTTTCCAGAAACGTGAGGAGGGTTGGTGGGTGGTGATCGGCGATCCCAAAACCAACTCGCTGGTGAGCATCAAGCGCGTGGCTCTAGCGCAGAGAGCGCGTGTACGCCTCGAGTTCGTGGCCGGCGCCCCGGGCTCACACGCCTACACTCTCTACTTTATGAGCGACGCCTACCTGGGCTGCGATCAGGAGTATCGCTTCAGCGTCAGCGTGCAGGACCACATGGAGCAAGACGATAGTGCGTCGGATTAAATGGCACTCGAATTTCAACAAAACGAGGAACAGAAAGGATAGATGGATTCAAAAACTTTTTTTTTAATTCTTCGTACCAATGATAAATATTTGATTAATTTTATGTTAAATAAATAAATAATTTTAAGTTCATACATTTTGTTTTATTTCTACTCTGAAATAAGCATTAATAAATCAGTTGAAATGTCAACTGTGATGCTGAAGGGATCCTCTGGGCATCTTCCGTTGAAATACCATGAGCAATAAGGGCATGAGCATCAGACCATCATAATATTCTGTACTTTCCAAAGAATGCGATGGGCTGGTCATGTCTGCAGAAAGAATGACAGATGGCAGGGACCTAGAGTGAGAGTGTGGGTAAGCAGAATCAGTGATCAGAGTTGGACAGACGGATGGAAGAGGCAAATGGCAACTTATCCAATTTATTTCTGACATCTACAGCTTGTCTCTGGTCTCGGAGGGATCGGGAAATTCCAAGGAGCCAATTGTTCGCAGTTCTTAGGTTTTATCTTCCCGATACTATCGAGGATCTCGCGGTCCCTTTCTGTCAATGGAGGAATTCCGTGCATGTAGTTGATGAATTCTGGAACCCTCATAACCTCACGAATTTCTTCCGGAAGCTTGTGACATTGTTCAGGCACTTTATGAAATCCTTCTGGTTGATTGTTATACGGTTCAGGCACTTTATTACATCCTTCTGGTTGATTATGACATGGTTCAGGCACTTTACTACATCCTTCTGGTTGATTATGACATGGTTCAGGCACTTTTTGACATTCTTCTGGTTGATTATGATATGGTTCAGGCACTTTATGACACGCTTCTGGATGATTATTACATGGTTCAGGCACTTTTTGACATCCTTCTGGTTGATTATGATACGGTTCAGGCACTTTATTACATCCTTCCGGTTGATTATGACATGGTTCAGGCACTTTATGACATCCTTCTGGTTGATGATGATGTGGTTTACATGCTTCTGGTTGATTATGATCTGGTTTAGTAGCTTCCGGTTGCCGTTGACATGTTTGTGGTGCTTCTGGATGATTATGACATGGTTCAGGCACTTTATGACATCCTTCTGGTTGATGATGATGTGGTTTACATGCTTCTGGTTGATTATGATCTGGTTTAGGAGCTTCCGGTTGCTGCTGACATGTTTGTGGTGCTTCCGGTTGTTTATAACATGCTTCAGGGTGTTTATAACTTGTTTCTGCCTGCATGTGGACATGTTCCGGTTGATTATGACATGAAGAAAGCAATGTTTTAAGTCTGTGCAATAAAGGTTCTGACTGATGTAAATTCCTAGGATTATTTCCACCAGAAGATGTTACAGAACGACTGAATGGCAGACAACCACAAGAAGACTGGGGATTCGTTAAGCATGCTGAATGAACACACTGAAAACATAAAAAACAACTTAATTATGTAGTGTTAACCACTGGAGCGATTTCGGTCGAAAAATGGACCACTTTTATTTTTCCGCGATTGATTTTGGTCCAAAAATGGACCACATTTTCCTACCACTTGTAAAACATTTATTGTAATTATTTAAATCATTTCCTTGGCCAGCCATTTATTTTAACACAAATATATTGAAATGCTTTATCTATTATGACTATAGATGTCGCAAATTTGAACTTCGTAGACTATTTTATAATGATGTAAAAAATTTATAATTTTTTCCCGCCGAATTTTTTAGAAGCTGTTTACGGATAAAATTAAGTCCTTTTTCCACACCTTTCATTATCAAGTATACCACAGACAACATACTGAAACTGAAAATATTCTACGTTGACCCGAATAAGTATCCCTCACGTTAGTTTCAAGTAAAAAACACCCAGGATTCGCGGGATTATAAACTTAACGATTTTTTTTTGTTTTTTATTTAATCCTACAAATATGAGATAAACAGTAAAATACAGGTTAATTCATTGGCTATATAGCACTATAGTAAGTTTTTATGTCTCCATGTTAAAATTCGAAGGTATGATTTTTTTAATGTCAGCGAAAAATTAAAAAAATGACCTTCTGGGAAATCTCAAGCAATCGAGGCCAATTCATATATTTCGAGTGGTTGAAATAATAAACAACAAAAAAAAGTTTGAATAGACAACAGGTAAAAACCTGCAATCAAACCGTACAAGTATTTTTTTACTTTAGCTCCACACAGGAGGCCCCGAGGAAAATAACTTCCGAGAAAGGAAGGAGAGGAAATTCTGGGAAGGAAAAAGGTATGAGGAATGGTTAGGAATTTGGCGATCAGTGTCTCCAGGAATGACGGACATATGAATCCATCCCAATGTGCAGCAAGGTGACAGGTCGAAAGAGTCCTGCTGGAGATGTCAATTTGTCTCCCTCAATCAGTGTTGTTTAAAATGGCTTTAGCCGTGCTTGGAGACCCAATCTGAACAGCCAGGCACTTCCCACCTTCCTCTTTCCCATCTCCTTCCCTCCCCACTAACTTAAGCATCACAAAATACCCCAATTGGGGATGCCATGGTCTACTGGTATTAACATTAAAATAAAAATTCATTTGGCTAAATCCCTTTTAAATATTTAAGTAAAACTTACTTGCAGAGTCGATATCAAAATCAAAATTATTTGAGCATTTTTGATAACACTTTTCAACATTTTGTATATATGTATTATATTTTTAATTGTAGCAACAACTTAGGTAAAAAAATCACTTTAAAAAAACTATTCAACTGTTTATAAAATTTTGAAGTGCTGCTTTATATAGCAAAATTCTTATGTGATTTTTTTTTCAAAGTGTACATATTTTGAATAAGGAAGAATATTTTTTTAATATTTTGCTGCATCAATGCAAATTTTTTGTTAATTAAGTTGATTTGGTCACATTTTTGGAATTTTTCGCCGAGTGGTACAATTTTAGCAGGTTTATGAAATAGCTAACATGGCAAGAATGATAAAAAGCATATAATATTATTATTTATGAAAGGATTTCAAGGTTGATTTACCCCTAAAGCCCCGGCCTATTTTGTCAGAAGGACATAATGCAAACATCAAAATGTTTTAAAATTTGTGGTTTTATGTAAAAATCTTGTATATAAAAATCAATATTTGTTTATTTGTTCGTATTTTATGCACTGCCTGATATGTTGTGCGCATGCCTGCGAAGGTTATAGGCTATATACAATGGTAAGCTCTGGCGTTATGAAATTTGTATAAATGAAATTTTGTGTATTTCATATATTTTAGTGGCAGTGTAGGGAACGATATTCTACAAAGGAAAAATAGTTTTTACGCTGGCAACTCAGCCGACGTCACTTAGCGCCGAGCTAAGTTCGTTAAATTTACCGAAGATTCATTCGTCTTCCGACCGTCCAGTCCGCCGCTCACTTGTAGAGATATCGTCTCCCTCATACTTCCTTCTGATATAAATTTGTCGTGTGTAAATTAAAATAAATATTAGCTTCAGTGCAAACTAGTTATTTTATTTGAAATATCTTAGTACACTTTTGGGTACATTTATGGAGTCAGATAAATTGGTAAACGTGGGCGGATTGCCCGAACGCATGGTAAGTTCCAGTCTACCCACTTGAGTCTACCCACCAAAGGGTACGCCATACCAACGGTCATCCCTGCCAAACTGGTGACCACCAAACAACACGCAGAGGGACGACATGAAAAAATCTCACAGGTAGCAGCGACCGGACGAGCGGAGGACGAATCCTGAGATTCAATACACCCGGTGAGCCACTTTCATATTTTAAAATTACATAAAATAACTTAGCTTCCATTTCGTTTTATTGCCACCGGGAGAACTCAGTAATTTCACAAATAATGTGCATCGCATATTCTGTCAATTATTTCGATAATGACAGCGCCAAATGGGCATTGCAAAAAGATATTGACGTATAATATGATTAATAAATTGCTTTGATTTTCAGCTAAAACATGGTTTTTTCCCAATTTTTGTTTTTTCCATACATAATATATTTAATCTTGCAATCTTAATTGTAAAATCCACCATAAATTACAACTTTATGACGTAAAACGGTATTTAATCGTTGTGTTCTATCTTTTCTGAAACGATCTAGATGTCTCATGAAATCCCTGATAAATAATGTGTATTTCTCCTTGTTTTTTCAATAAAAAGGATTAAATTTGCTCGTACACTCTATTTCAGTGAGAATCACGCATCATGCAGCTGGCGGACGGCCATTACAGGGAACCGGAATTCGTCCACCGGCCCAGCTGCGCGGCGTAAAGCCCGATGCACACCGGTACGAGCTACGCGGGGCAGATTCCCAGCGCAAAGGACGGCAGGAAACCAATCTCATGAAAAATACATCACATCAGACACGTGAAAGTTTTAAAAATAGTTTCTTATTAATCTTATCATTTTTTCCAGCATTGTAAAAAATTGTTACATGAATTGATGCGTATACAATATGTTACAACTTGCATATGTTCCTTTTAAAAAATCTGCAGAACTCATGTAATCCAATCGCATCTCGGAAATGTAACTACCTACAAATAAATTGATCATCAGTTAGAGTATTTCAATAATATTATTAAAGTTTAGCACTTTTCATTCCGGCGATAATATTAAATTTCATGAGTTTTTTAGAAATTTTTTTCAAGTAATTAAAATTTTAACTATGCGGATGAATTCGTCAATTTAAACTTTACTGAATACTTTATCACAACATCCAAAGTAAAATATCAAAATTTCAGTTATTTTCAACATTTTAATAAAACTTTAATAATTTTAATAAAAAATTTTAATAATTTTAATAAAATTTTAATAATTTTAATAAAATTTTAACAATTCTCATAAGTTTCTAACAATTTTAAGTACCATTTTTAAATTAATATGGGTTATAAATTAAAAAACAACTATTCCAAACATATACTCTTCATTTGAATTTTGCCATACGTATTTGCCATATCTGCTGTGAATTGTTTTGACCAAATCGGGACATGATTACTTTCGGAAAAGACACTAACGAAGAGAATACCAACGAATCAAGCCCAAGCGATCTCATCGTAACTAACGAAGGAAACACCAGCGGATCAAGCGCAAATAATCCTCCCACAAGTCCAAGAGGCAAACCCAGCAAAAACAACATGGAAGGAAACAACGGACCACCATCGGACGTGCACCATGTGTCGGTACGCTTACCAAGCTGCTGGAAGACCAACATCGCTCTCTGGTTTGCCCAGGCCGAGGCACAGTTCGTGAATTCACGAATAAAAGACGACTTTACCAAATACAATATCGTCATTGCCGCTCTAGATACTGACACTCTGCAGATAATAAGCGACATAATAATTAATCCACCAGGCCAAGAAAAGTACGTACGCATCAAGACTGCCCTCATCGAACGTCTTCAAGACTCTGAGGAGAAGCGACTGACTCGACTCCTCACAGGCATCCAGTTGGAGGACCGAAAACCAACTGGTTTATTAAGACACATGATGGAGTTAGCGGGACCCGCTTTGGCAAAAAGCGCCATCGTCAGAACACTATGGATGCAGAGACTTCCACAGCATGTCCAGGCGATACTGTCCGCACTGCCAGATAATGATCTCGACCAACTCGCTTCGGCGGCAGACAAAATTATAGATGTATACCAAACATCAGAATGTTCTGCAGTTGATCATATAAATCGACCAAGCACATCGCGAGCCGAAGAAACTGAAAATTCGATGCTACAAGAACTTCAAAAACAAGTACTCACGCTTACAAGAGAAATCAAACAACTGAAGTTAGACCAATACAATGTCAATCGACAATCTAACTATCAAGGACGAAGTAGACAAAACTTTCGCCAAAATTTTTATGACCAGTCTACATATAGGCACAACCCCGCTGGAAGACCAAGGTCAGGGTCTCGCGGGAGGTCTCCAAACAGGAACACAACTGGATTTTGCAAACTTCACAAGAAATATGGAGAGAAGGCGTATAAGTGCTATCAACCATGCACATTTCATAGAGATAATTCGAAAAACAACGGCAACGCCACACAATAAGTGTGATTTTGCTAAGAGTAGCTGTCCATCGTAACTTTCCTTACTTACGCTCAAGTAACAAAAACACTTGTAGCAATTTAACAGGCACAGACAACAGGTAACTGACCATTAGAGTCAGCAAACAGGAAACTGGCCATTTAACAGGCACAGGCAACAGGTAACTGACCATTAGAGTCAGACAACAGGTAACAGGCAACAGACACAAGACACAGGCAACAGGAAACTGGCCATTAGAGCCAGACAACAGGCAACAGGCAACGGATAACAGACACAGGCAACAGGCAACTGGACGCAGCTCCAGCCAACAGGCAACAGGCAACAGATATCACCAGCTAACAGGCAACAGGCAACTGGACTGAGCTCCAGCAAACAGGCAACAGGCAACTGGAAAAAGGAATACTAAAGGACAACTCAATAGCTACTATCTCTAATTTAAAAGAGACAAATCGATTTTACCGCCATCTTCTCTACTTCAATATTTTCTATAATTTATATATCAAAGCACTATCACACATATTCCAGAATACAGTAGCTGACACAATATCTCAATCTGAAGAGACTAACTGTCCTACTGCAAGCAAAAAAGGATTGTAGGGAAAGCGCAGAGTCAACCTGACGATCATATTAAGGCAAAAGATGACTCCGCCCTCGTCCTATGTTAAATTAATGTTTCCTGATACTTCAATATGACCAACAAAATGTTCCCAGCTGAACTCACATTGGGTAGCACACCAAAATCACCATGAGATTTCTTCAATGAAACTCTTAAGGAAGAACCTGACATCTACGTCGGACGACTGCAGAGAATTTGAAAACATCAAATCAACACCTGCCAGTGCTAATGGATCAAGAAAATGTAGAGGATAATACGCCAGCTTCCACATCTGTCCAGGAACCACTCCCAGAAATCAAGAAAACAAGATCTTGTCGAAGAGTCCATTTTCCCGACAGATACAAGTCAGAAAGCAAATATTGGCAAAATTAGAGATAATTAATTCTTTTCCTTTCTACAGATCCCATATTAAATTAAAAATGACTAACAAAGTAAATAAAAAAGCATATACAATGCATATCTTAAACCATATACTTGTAAAATTACTGGTACTATTGTCTACAACATTAATACAATTTTGAGCTTTAGTACTAAAATTATTTGTTTTATACAGTACATATTGGTCATCAAAGTGATGAACCATTTAACCAATGAAAGTTTTTCATTTTTTAAAATCATGTAAACCATGTAACTAGTTTTAAGAAAAATTTAACACTATATTGCGTGAAAAACAATGTATGTACTTAGACAATAGTCATTTTCAAACATAATATTAACAGAGCGTAATATGTCTTGTATTGACCATATACTCAATATAACACATATTATCGTAAAACAACTTTATACCTAATCTTGTTTAAAAAATAAAACATTCCGCAGCTTGCGATGAGTATTTAAATAGTAAATCTAACCACTCGGTTATATGCGTTAAAGTTTTTATAAATTTTCAAAATTTTATACAACTTTTTCTTTTTAAAAAAAACTTTTATAGAATTTTGGAATGAAATTTTTATATGTACCTAGTTTAAAATAAAAACAAGTACCTGCACCATATTTAGAATAGGAATGTTGTCATATTTCAGTGATAGGAAAATTACTTTGTATGAATAATTTTTAGATAATCCTGTATCATACTTACCTTTGCCACATTAAGAGTAATAAATTTTTCATATTTCAGTGATAGAAAAATTACTTTGTATGAATAATTGTAGATATTACTATATTACTTTTACCTATAACACTCATTAATGTATTCATACATGAATAACTTATCCAAGTTTCAAACCATTCCGCTAGACGCGTTGAATATTAACCATGTACTTTATCATATTGCAGTAATAGAGTATTTACTTTATACGATAATTAGCTATAGTTATTATAACACTGTTACATTATAGGAACATAATTTGTTTTATATTGACCACACACTCAATATAACTGGTATTAATTACATATTTCCATTCCTAAATAAATTTTTTAGAACATTACACACTTTGCGATGAAAAAGTAAAATTTACTTCTAACCACTCCGCTGTACGCGTCGAAGTTAAAAACTATACTCTAAAATGTTATAGAATTCTTAAATACAAATATTACATGTACCTAATTTTAAAAATTTACCAAGTTTTTCCATTATGTTAAAATGTTAAGTTAATAAAAGGTTTCAAACACGTGCAACCAGATGTTCCTTGACGTCCACATCTGATTGAACGGGTTAAAATTTTTTTTATCATATGTTAATGATTCGTTCCAAATGCTTAAGGAAACGTGATAATGTTATTATTAACTAAATTCATTATTAATTATTATAAATTCACAACTTAATAGTTCTAAAGGTGAATTATATACCTGTCATTGACTAAGGCATACCATATCTAAATGTTTTAAAAAATACATAACACCTCCAATAACATCACATTTCGTTAAGCAATTGACATTAATATACACTTGTTTGTTCATGAAAGTTCGGTAACAGTAAATAAGATATATAATGGATATAATACCACACATAAAATAATTTAGCCCAAGTTTCATGAACACAACTATATATTTTTATATTAAGTAAAAATTTTACAACCTTATATTGTTTAAGAATAGGAATAAAATAAAAAACATGTATTTCGTACACGATAATAGTGTTAAGAGAGTTTTTAAAAGAATTTTCATATTATAATGATAGGAAAATTGCTTTATATTAATAATTTCTGGTAGTTCAGAACTATACTTGCCTTATATATATATAGGTACCTACTTGCTCATTAAGCTTAAGTAACCTGATAAAATGAATAAATAATGATTCAATCATAGGTCATACAATTCTCAGTGCTCCAAACAAAATGTTTGTCGATGCAAACCTTCAAGCAAAACTTTAATGCAAATTTAAAAATGTAATAAATTTCTACAAATAGCAATTCAGTGAAATACGACATGTTATAATTAAGTATATGTTAATTTTAAGTATATAACATTACATTAGTTATTTTTTTTCTCACCTACTTTTGTTATCGTTTTGCAAACTGGGGTGGAGGTATGTAGGGAACGATATTCTACAAAGGAAAAATAGTTTTTACGCTGGCAACTCAGCCGACGTCACTTAGCGCCGAGCTAAGTTCGTTAAATTTACCGAAGATTCATTCGTCTTCCGACCGTCCAGTCCGCCGCTCACTTGTAGAGATATCGTCTCCCTCATACTTCCTTCTGATATAAATTTGTCGTGTGTAAATTAAAATAAATATTAGCTTCAGTGCAAACTAGTTATTTTATTTGAAATATCTTAGTACACTTTTGGGTACATTTATGGAGTCAGATAAATTGGTAAACATGGGCGGATTGCCCGAACGCATGGTAAGTTCCAGTCTACCCACTTGAGTCTACCCACCAAAGGGTACGCCATACCAACGGTCATCCCTGCCAAAGCAGAAAGGGGAGGGGAAAGTGGAAGGAGGGTTTCGTGAGAGGGGTGACGAGGGAGGAGGAAGGCGGAGAAGGTGGAATGGGAACGCGGGAGGGGAAGAGAACTCTGGAGGTGAACGGGGACGCACGGGAAAGGACATGCCGGAAGAATCAATTTATTTCTATGAACGGCATTGCAACGCATGCCGGGTAAAAGCTAAAATTAATAAAAAATTCCCAAAGTTGCACAATTTTTTTTTTTCAAATTTCGTTTTAAATAAAGGTGAATATTTAAGTTAATTTGCAGTTAACTTATAGATTTATATAAAAGCCTGGTGTTTTTCTTTTCTAACACCGTTTAGATCATATTTCTAGCCACGGTAGCAAGGGAGACACAACGATTTCTATGAGACCTATATGTATTCTAATTTCCCGAAAGCGAACAAATAAGTCTGAGGGGTTACATATAATAGCAAACGCTAAATTCTGCTGATTCTATTACCGTAATAATCTACTGTCTTATCAGTTTTTTGTTTTAAAAAGAAAGACAAACATTCCCGGGTTACAAATAATTGACTGCCCTAATTTATTAGAATTAATCTGTATTAATGTATCTGCCAGACTAACTCGCAATAAAGATATTTTCAATTTTAACAATACCCTCAATACTAACTATTCTATTAATTCACCAATCCCTAGAATGCATAGCCTTGCAAATAAACATTGTGAATCTATAGATATATTTGGTGTTGACAGTTTTGCAATTTTCAAGAGACAACTCATATCTATTTTATCTGCTAATAATTAACTTTTCTTATTTTTGTTCTTTTCATAAAACCTCCTCTCATTTAAAATCTTACCAGTAATTTATAACCTTATTTTATTTTATTTTGCTGTTCTATTTAGTTCTGTTTTATCATCGTACATTATTATACACATATAATTGTTTGTTTATACCTACTAACTAGCTTTTACACGTTGCACTTTATTGTATTTCTGGTCTTATTACTGATTTTTTCTTATTACTCATAGTATTTCATTTCTTTTATGATGTTTAATTTTTTTATGTTTTTAATTTCTGTTGTAAAAGCCCACTAGGGCGTAAATAAATATGAATAAATAAATAAACAATATTTGAAAATCTCCTACTACCACCATAATAAGCGGAAAATATTGCTTGTGTCGTGATGGAGGACTTAGCCAGCCGAGGAATGGAACACGGGAAGCCTGGGTGGGACCCAAACACGATGCCAACTCAACAACTGACCGATCGTCTATGTAAATGTATTTATTAGAATAGTATTATGTAATCTCCTTTGCCCGATGTTATTAAGTATGAATCCATCCCTCCCTCTGCGTTGCAAGGCGATGGGTGGAGAGAGTCCGGCTGGAGAGGTCAAGGTTAGGTCTCTCTCAACCAGTCTCTCCTTATCCGTCCCGCCACGCAGCAGGTTGACAAACGCATCCCCCACCAAGGCCTAGGCAAACCTCACCCAATGAACCTTGGCACTCCTTCTAAGTCATCAAACATAGAGAATCACTAGGGGTTACCTATGGCAGGGGTGTTGGTTATCCTATAAGTGTTTTCCGGGCGGCGGTAAGCAAAGCCGCCTTCCAAATTAAAATTCATTAGGGATGTCATAGACCTACTGGCTCCATACAGCTGGGATTCGTGTGCAGTATTAAAAATAAATATCTAAAGTTCTTGCTATGTAATGTGCAGGTTTGACATTTCCTGAAATAAATTATGTACAAAAGAGTTGTTATTTAATATATCTTTGGAAAAACCAATTATGTTTCTGAGAAATTTGTCTGTGGGTAAATACCATTACAATTCATGTTTTCCCAACTTTATAAGCAATGATTACATACTTAACGATAAGAAAGGATTATTGGAAGAGTATATGTACCGCCGCCCCGGGAACCATTTATTGGATAACCAACTACTCTTCCATTGGTCACCTACGAAGATATTGAAATATGCTATGATGGCCGCCTGACTGTCGGCGGAGTACGTTTGAATACGGAAATTAATTGATTTTTTGAAGGTGTGCAGTAGCATTGGTTAACAATATCGGCAACACCAGGAAGCACATTCCCACACAGTAAAAACTGCCGATAGCACATCTCTTATATTTCAATATCTTTGGTTCTCTACGATTGATGACTTAGCAGGGGTGTACGGGTTCAACAGGTGACGTGTGTTCAGGCCTTGGTAGCAGATGCGCCTACCCACCCAAAGAGAAAATTCGCTCGCAGAAACTGTTTTCCTTAGAGCTTCCCTGTGTGGAGTAACGTAATAAAAAAAATTGACAAATTCGCCTCTAAAATCATGAAAAATTGTGTTCTTTAGTGGCCTATATTTTACAATTTAACGAAATAAATTAATAAAATAGCACATATTCATAGTAGATATTTATATACATTTTAATTTTAAAAAGAATTATTCAGTTTGGTCAAGTATTTTGTCCTCAAGTCCAAGGTCATATTTCCTTTTAAAAAAAAAAAGAAATCCAAAAAAATAACTAGTTTTATAAACATTTTATTATAAGTACTTTGAGATGGTAAAATACTATTTATAATGTTTATTAAATGTTGCACAAAACTTGTTAAACCTGATTTTATCACTACAGGAGCATTAGAAAATTACTCACCGTATTTTTATTGTAATAAATTTTTACATATTATAAGTCGCTGAAGACAAAAATTGATAAGTTACTGAAGTAAGAGGCGTGTTAATTTATTTTACTTTTAGTGGAATTGATCATATATCCATTTTAATTTTTTAGTAAAACTTCTTTACGCAGGCTTGACTTGGGGAGTAAGCTGGTGAATGCGTGACGAGAGCGTTACGAAAAGTGATCAGGCGAGGCGGACGGAAGTTGAGAGGGAAATATAAGTTAGTGAAGATAGAAAGAGAGAGAGTTACGTTTCGTATATTACTATAGGGGCAAGAGAGAGAAGTGCGAGCACAAGGAATCATTTATTGAATAACCATGTCATAGGTCATCCCAAGATCATAGGTCACCCCAAGGTCATTGGTCACCCCAAGGTCATAGGTCACCACAAGGTCATAGGTCACTCCAAGGTCGTAGGTCACCCCAATGTCGTAGGTAATCCCAAGGTCGTAGGTCACCCCACGGTCGTAGGGGTCGTAGGTCACCCCATGGTCATATGTCAACCCAATGTCATATGTCATCCCAATGTCATATGTCACCCCTAGGTCATAGGTCACCCCCTTTGCTACATTTGGTAACTTAGCAGTGATACCTGGGTTCATGGGGCGAGGTTTGTCTTGGCGGCCAGTTTGCCCGCCTACTGCGTTGCGGACAGGATCGAATGGAACTGGTTGAGAGATACCTTTTGATATATCCAGCCGAACTCTCTCAACTGTCACACTGTAGGAGCAAGAGAGAGCAGCGCGTGCGCACATTTTCTTTCTCTTTTCTTTTATAAGTTAGTGTAGTTTTACTTTAGTAAAATATTTTCTCTCGGGGCCTATGTCTTATTTGGGGATACTGTGTGAAGGGTCTTTTAAAGAAAATTATGTTTTAGGAAGGGCAAGGATATGGGGGTGGGTAGAAATCTGGGGGTCATGTGTCCAGGAGTGACGTATTATGAATCTATCCCTCCCACTGCTGTGCAAGGCGATGGGTCGAGATAGTACAGCTGGGCAGACGCATCTGCGGCCAAGACCTGAACAATCCTCACCCTGCTAAGGCATCAAACGTAGCGAACCACTTGGGGTGACCCAGAGATGTTGGTTATCCAATAAATGTTTTTTAATCTGACCCTACCTTACTACCTTACTAATACTTACTGATTTTTTATGTTGCAAGTTGAAAAAAAAATGTCAAAAATGTTACTGGAGACCAAAATTTCATTTACATATTTTACTTCTAATAATGTCAGAAGTCCCTAGCTAAAGTAAGTCAAGAATGTCCCTAAACACCCTGTATAAAATTTATTACTTTTACACGGTGTTCGGAAACTCATAGTATAAATGAGAAATTGATGAATCTCCAACACATTTGATGTCGATTTTGAGGTATAATTTTTTTTTTTATTTGAACTTTCTTTTTCAAGTAAATCAAGTCTGAAGTTGGAATTTTTTTATTAAAATTTTACTTTGTGGTTAATGTCAGCTGTTTAATACAAGTAGGTATTATAAAATTTTAAATAATTTTTTTTTTTTTTGTTGTCTTTATGAGTCTTTCCCAGAATCACTAGTATTCCGTTTGTACTACGTATTTCCGGACACTGTGTACAAAAAACTTGTTTAATCGTTTTCTGATCATTGTGTCAATAACATTGAAACTTATAATATCCTGTTAATAATGTGGTCTAACTGGTATTATTCTAAGAACTTGCAAAAGATTAGACGTCTCAACAGGAAATCTGTGATTCTGCTTGAAGAGACCTGTTTTGTGATTAATTTTGAAAAAAACACATATATAATCTTTATATTTAAACACAAAAACATTTTTAAAAATGTTTAAAAGGTTAGTGCTTTTGTTTTTGTTAAATTATTTTCGTTTTTCTGTATTAAGTTTTGCACATTATCATGTACCATTGAAAACCAGCAATTTTATATCTCTCAGTATCGCCTTGATGAAAGACAATGGCAAATTTATCATTTTTTCATCGACTATGAATCCAGAGGTCACTATTTCAAATCAATTATGCAATTTTTAAAATTTAATTAGTATGCATTATTTCACATTTATTTCAAACTAGGTGACCCGGCCACGCTTTGCTGTGGCTAACGAAACACACCGCCATTTGTTAATTTGCATACAAATCAAATCCACACCGCCCGCTTGCCAGCCCGCTCGTCCACTACATACAGACATCCTCCTTTAATTATATATTTCAGCCGATTTACAAAAAACCTTGACAAATTATATCCTACTTAAACTTTCCTCTTGAATCGCTCTATCTATTGGTGAAAACCGCGTGAAAATCAGTTCATTAGTTTTATAGTTTATCACAAACAGACAGACAGACGCAGTGAAGGAATTTAATTTATAATATGTAGAGATAAAGTAGTGTATTTGCGGCACATTCAAGACCGATATCTACTCTCAGTATTGCCCTGGTGAAATACTAAAGCAAATTTACCATTTTTTCGTCCAATACGAATCCAGAGGTAGCTATTTTAAATTAATTGTTCAATTTTTTAAATTAAATTAATATGAATTGTTTCACATTTAATTCAAATAACGTGGTGAATTTACAGCACATTCAAGAGTTCTGACTACTCTCAGTATCGCCCTGGTGAAATACTAAAGCAAATTTACCATTTTTTTGTCGACTACGAATCCAGAGGTCACAGGCTCAAATCAAGTGTGCAATTATCAAGAGGCTCATTCCAAGTGGTAGATACTCTCAGTAACGCCTTGTTGAAAAACAACCATTCATTGAAAGATATATTCTAGAATCACACAATACTTTAGTAATAATAATATTTGGCTAATTTATATAGCGCTTTTTCATCAAAAATCACTTCAAGGGCGCTGTAAACCTGCTATTGTCAAGGGATCGATGATCGATGTTGCAAAAGTACACTAGTAGTTATCGCACAGTGCTTTCGTCAACGTCTTATCTCCAACTGTTCATTACCGTGGATACTAGTTGTTATCCCACTGTGCTGTCGTCAACATCTTATCTCCAACTGTTCATTACTGTGTATCACCGCAAGTGTACACTAGTAGTTATCGCACTGTGCTGTCGTCAACATCTTATCTCCAACTGTTCATTACCGTGTATCACCGCAAGTAGAGACGAAAGTATTGATGTTGCAAAAGCACACTAGTAGTTATCGCACCGTGCTGTCGTCAACATCTTATCTCCAACTGTTCATTACCGTGTATCACCGCAAGTGTACACTAGTTGTTATCGCACTGTGCTGTCGTCAACATTTTATCTCCAACTGTTCATTACTGTGTATCACCGCAAGTGTACACTAGTAGTTATCGCACTGTGCTATCGTCAACATCTTATCTCCAACTGTTCATTACCGTGTATCACCGCAAGTAGAGACGAAAGTATTGATGTTGCAAAAGCACACTAGTAGTTATCGCACTGTGCTTTCGTCAACATCTTATTTCCAACTGTGCATTATCGTGTATTACCTCAAGTAGAGGCGCAAGTATCGATGTTACAAAAGTATACTAGTAATTATCGCACCATGCTGTCGTCAACATCTTATCTCCGACTCTTCATTACCGTGTATCACCGCAAGTAGAGACGCAAGTATTGATGTTAATCAAAGATATTGAAATATAAGGAGATGTGTTATCCGCCGTTTTTACTAGGTGAGACTGTGCTTCTGGGTGTCGCCGGTGTTTTTTACCAATTAACGAATAAACTAAACGAACGCTAAACTAAATGAACAAATTCTTTCCGTATTCAAACTATATTGTTAACCAATAATAATGCACACCTTCAAAAAATCAAGAAAATGAACAAATTCTTTTTGTATTCAAAGTACGCGCATTAGGCCGTAGTTCGGCGACAGTCGCGCGGACATCATAGCATATCTCTTTTGTATTTAAATATCTTTAAATATCTTTGATGTTAATACTGTCGAACTCGTAGCCACGCTCTATTCTACATAGCGCAGGGTCGGACAGATGTCATGGCTCAACATAGCATGACAAGAGGTATGACATTGCTTAATACTCTACCAGCAGATAAAGATGTGTTCAATATCACTATACCATGTTTAAAAAAAATTATGTTGTACGTATAGTTAGTTGTAAGTAAATTGTATCATAATCGGGCTTACCTGTCTGTCGTACAAAATAAATAAAAGAATATAAAACAGAAGAAATTTTACAAAAGTACATGAGTAGTTATCGCACCGTGCTGTCATCAACATCTTATCTCCAACTGTGCATTATCGTGTTTGTTTTCATGCAAGACTCGTTGAATGGATTATTTGTGATTTCTGTTTTTGTATTAGTGAAACAATCCTCAATCCCGTCACGTCTAAAAAAAATAAAGCAAAATGCGTCGAAAGGGCCAAAAGCCCAGAAATTTTTGGTAAATATGCATTTATTCCACCTCACGGATAATACAGAACGTTCGTATTGTCGAAGTTTGATGCACCAATAATACGGAATATTCCTTTTTTAGGCTGAGGTTAAACTACAAAAGCATCATAATTTTATAAAACATCCCGGGTTTCGAATGGTTTGTTTGGCAAAGCAGGGTTTATCTAGTGGGTTTGTATAATTATGATTGATTGTCTATGAAATAAAAACGGTGAATACAAAATGGCGTCACCGCTTAAGCGAATTAATTAAAACAAAATTAAAATGTTAAATGCATATTTTTTTAAAAGTTTTTTTTGTCTCCCGTGACATAAATATTCACTTTTCATGATAATAAAGCTAAATCTAAATGTTTGAATAAAAAATATTCCGTATTAAGGAGTAAGCTGTTTAAAGCACAAACAATATTTTTTTTACTGAAGAACTAATATCAATTTTATTTACAATAAAAAACTAAAACTTAAAAAAAACGCAATTTGGTCATTGGAGCTAGTGGAATAAAAAAAATGGTTTGGAGTGGAAAAGGTTAACTACCATTCGTAAAACATATTGTAATTATTTAAAACATTTCCATGGACAGCCATTTATTTTGAAACCAAGCTATTGAAATGTTTTATCTATTATGATCATATATGTCGCAAATCCGAACTTTGTGGACTATTTTATAATGATGTTAAAAATAATTTTTTTAAATATTTTTTCCCGCCGAATTTTTGATCAGCTGTTTACGGTTAAAATTAAGTCTTTTTTCCATAGATATGCACCTTTCATTATCAAGTATACCACAGACAATATACAGAAATCGAAAATATTATTATATGTTGATTCGAATAAGTACCCCTCACGGCAGTTTCAAAGTAAAAAAACACGCAGGATTCGGGCGGTTATAAACTTTACAATTTTTTAATACTTTTTTTATAAATCCTACAAATATAAGATAAATGGTAAAATACAGCTTAATTCATTGGCTATATAGCACTATAATAAGTTTATATGTTTCCATCTTAAAATTCGAAGGTATGATTTTTTTTAATGTTGGCGAAAAATGTATAAAATGGTCAATTTTTATAAGAAAAACTTTCTTTTTATTACTTTTCTGAAGGTTATTCCCATCAGTGAAATATAATAATCTAAACGAAAATATGAAAGAGAACAAGACACAGAAAAATAGAAAAAAGACAATGGTCGCAACTGGGACACGAACCCAGACCTCATATAAATAAATTCGGATACATCTATCCGAGACGCTAACCAGGTTACAAACCAATTCTTAGAATGATTGTTTCCAATGAAAAGGGTAGTTGCCCATAATATGAAGAAAAATAATAAATTGATAATAATGTTGATTCTAAAATTTGAAAATATGTGATTGATAAATATGACGGTTTGACCACGGAGGCAATGGCGAAATTGGTTAACGCGCACGTCCCGGTTAGACGGAGAGGTCTGGGTTCGTGTCCCAGTTGCGACCATTGTCTTTTCTCTGTTTTTCTGTGTCTTGTTCTCTTTCATATTTTAGTTTCGATTATTATTGTTAACTTATTCTAGTATGGTATAAAATGGTCTTCAGGGAAATCTCAAGAAATCGAGGCAAATTTATTTATTTTGTGTAGTCGCTGCAGGGGTTATCAAAACCACATCAGTGATAAAGAAATACACTTCCAATTATTCTTCCTGTGGTTTGGTTTTACTAACCACTTGAATGAGATTTCCGGTCTTTCAATTTAATTAATATCATTGCTTTAGATGATGTATGTAAAAGCAAAGGCAGCAATCTCCAACAATATTAATATGGAAATATATGAATTGCTTACTGTAGTTTAAAGCCAATTAACCCACCTAGATTTCATCGTTTAACCTGTATTTTTAGAGTTTTAAAAACATTGTTCAATTTATAATTAATTTTAATTTAATAATTACCTAACGTAAATTTGGGTAGCATAAAAATTTTTTTTTAAACTTCCATACATCTTATTTCAATTTTCGGCATAGTTGGCGGTCTCTTGGGCCGGCTAGTAGCTAATTTTATATATTTTTTTTTAATTGACTGAGAATCAAACCTTCCTTCCCGGAGACTGGCTCTTAACCTCTTCACAAGTATGGCCGAAATCGTTCGGCAAAGCGAAAAAATATCCAGAAGAGTATGACCAAAACATTTCGTCAGCGGCTATTATTCAACCACCGACATATTTAATGAAAATATTTGACTTGTAGTGGCATCCATGGACATCTGCGCGTAGTTTTTCAAAGTTTTGAAAGACATACCAAAAATCACAGTTTTAGTTTAAAAAATCTTATTGTGTCATTTAGCAGTCGTCAGAAGAAAAAAGCAGTTTTTTTGTATGGGAAGTTTTTTTTTCAATGTTGGTTTATCTTCGTGGACTGATATCGATGATGTTTTAAAACGTACTATTATTTTTAGTTAATCTATGATTTATAAAAAAATTATTAAAAAAAAATTCACTCCTCACGTAAAGTTTTGTTTGCCAAAACTCACTCGCAGAGAGGTTAAACTGCTAATGCTGTTAAAAAAATAAATGTTTGGTTTGACTCTAGATTGAACATTCCTCCCCAGTACTGGAATCATCACCGCTAACACCTAAGCCAAATCTTGATTGATTATATTGATATTTAATTTTTATACTGCAGTAAATTTTTATACATAATATGCAAAAGTCGGTCATTTTTAAATACATGTAGGATTACGAAAGATTTTTTAAATATTTATATTGAGGGATCAGTAGGATTTTTCGGACCAGTTAGGATTTCATCAGAGCCGAACCCTCTGATATGAAAATATCTGGAGTCGGTGAAATATTTTCCCATTATGTTTCTGGTGGATTGACGTGTTGTTCTTGTATTGTTTTGTATTTATTATACTTATATACTTACATTGCGTGAATTTACTAGATAATCATTTGTGGAAAAGTGTGTGGAAGGGTTTAGTCTTTCATTTGGGAAAGATTTAACCCGGACATAAAATCTGGAGCACCGTAATAAAAAAACAAAAACAAAAAAATGTGTGAGTGGGAATTAGTGACATTAAAAGTTGATAGAGTGCATTATCATCGACAATGAATCTATCTGCCAAGATGCAGCTTGATCAGATGTCAGGAAGTGGGTTAATTTTCACTTACAAGATTCAATTATTCATTTATTCACTCACAAAAACAAAATTAAAATTCAAAAAGATTTAAAAACTAATGATATTGCAATATTTTCAGAATGTTTTTTCGATTGCTGTTTCTCGTACTATTAACGGGCATTCTGGCGCAACAAGATGATTCCGTTGAATACGAAGATTCCGCCGAATCTGAAAAACCTGAAGTAATTTCTGTTGCATTCAACACCAGAGGAAAACTTAACCTGACTCCAATGCAATATAAACAAAACAAAAAACCAACCAAGATTGCAGAAATAGGTAAAAAAAAACCATCCTTGTTTTCATTTCTCAATTTGTAAAGTGAGTGTGGGTACTACCACCCCGGGAACCAATTATTGGATAACCTCTGCCATAGGCAAAGATATTGAAGTATAAGAGATGTGCTGTCGGCAATTTTTACTGGGTGGACTGTGCTTCCTGGTATCGCCAATATTGTTTTTTTTAATTTTTTTTATTAGTGGCTATTTAGTTACAGGTTTTATGAGAATTACAAGATATGATAAGGTATATAAATATTTCATCTCTTTGTTCTTAGTCCTCCTCACTAGGTGGTCCTGTGCTGAGGCGGACTGGTAGATTTCTTTGATTTTCCGTTATTCAGCTTCTATGATGTTTTTAATTCATTCTCTAGTATGTCTGCATTAATTTCTTTCACCCATGTTTTGATTTTTTCCTTAAACTTATTTATCTTTTCTATCTTTTTCAGACTTGGAGGAAGGATGTTGTATAGTTTAGTTGCCAGATATATGTGGTTTCTTTGGCCAAAACTTGTCTTGAATTTTGGAACATCTCGTATATCGTTTTTTGAGGCTCTTGTGTCATGTACCCGAGTTTCATTAGGAGATTTTCTGTTTTTAAAATGATGTATAAGAATATTCTTGGCATATATTTGTTTTAAATTTAGAATGTCAAAACACTTAAAAATATCATTTGAGGGGGTTCTGATGGGTAATTTTAGTATGGTTTTTATAATGCTCTTCTGAGCAATATCTAAGTGGTTAATATGATTGCAATATGATTGTTAACTTATTAGTTGCAGTAGTATTGGTTAACAATATAGTTTGAATACGGAAAGAATTCGTTAATTTAGTTGATTCGGAAGGCCATAATAGCATACCTCTTGTATTCCAAAATCTTTCGCCATAGGTCACCCCAAGTATGTTTTATGTTCATAGTGTGAGATTTGTCTAGATCTTATCGGCGAATACATCTGCCCACCTACTACGTGGCGGGCCTGATCGAGAGAGACTGGTTGAGGGATACCAACCGGACTCTCTCAACCCAACACCTTGCATCGCAGTTGGAGGGATGGATTCATACTTCTCTCAGTTCTGGACACATTGGCCCCCAGATTCCAACCGACCATTCACATATTTTTCCTTTCCAGAACTTCCTCTCCTTCAATTCCTAAAAAGACCCTCCACATAGAGGCCCCAAACATGACATAGGTTCTGAAGGGATTTATTTTCCTCAGGGCCTCCTGTGTGGAGCTAATAAGGGTTAATAATTTATATTTTGTGCAGGTACGCGAATCTCAAGTTGTAAGGCACATGATGGAACTCTTGGGAACTGTATTAAGCCAGACCAGTGTACAACAAATGATTACTGCATCGATCGAAGGTAAATTAACTTTATTTTGGGAGGCGGGTACAGATGCTTTTATATTTACCGTAACGGCAATAAACACATGTTCCTTATCGCTAAAATACTGCAGCTCTTTCTTACACATTAAATAATGGTGAGACATAGAAAATACGTGTGACTGTTTCCTCCAAAGTACTACAATTTTGCGACGAGAATTGGGTTTCATTTTATTTATACATTGAGGGAGATGTATTAAAATTATTGTATGTTTCCTTTGGGGGGTGCAGATATACATTAACCATTTCTCTGTGTAAGAAAGAGCGGCATCTCTAAACCAATTTTATAAAAACCAGCAGATATTTTCAGAGCGGATTTTGCATCTCCAGCAATCGGCGGATTACTGAGATAGTGTTGTATTATTTCAATTTTGGAGGTGGGTAAGGGTACCGCTGCCCCTGGAACCATTTATTGGATAACCAACACCTCTGCAATAAGTTTGGTGACTTAGCAAGGGTGCCTGGGTTCATGGTGTGAGGTTTATCTGGATCTTGGCGGCGGATGCGTATGTCCACCAACTAGCGGCAAGACGGGAGAGACTAGTTGAGGGAGATCTTTTGACCTCTCCAGCAGGACTCATACATCCGTCACTCTTAGATACCCCCTGATTTCTACCCACCCCTCATACCTAAGGGGAATTATTTTCCGCAGGGTCTCTTGTGAGGAGCTATTGTAAAAAAAAATTACATTTCCAGGATAAAGGAGAGTCCAGAAGCACCATGCCCGGATCCTACGGAAGTCTGTTGCAAACCGGAGACTGCTACCAGCTTAAAGACCCAATGCAAAGAGTTAGAAGAGAGCCTAGTGCCCGAGGAAGCACCTGTGACTCAGGGTGTCCAGGTCATCACCAAGGTCATCCCCCAGGTCACGCCTCAGGTCATCTCGGAAACTGAACCCATGTGTGGCTTTGGAAACCCCAATGGAGTGGGTACAAGAACTAAATGGAGTGGAGATGAGAAGCAAGCTAAATTTGGAGAGTTCCCTTGGACTGTGCAACTATTAGAGTAAGTCTACCCCATACATGACGCTACTTACAAGCTACTCAAGCCTCATGTGCGCCACTCGTGAGTACCCACCGTACGATTTTCCTAGTGTTCGTACACGGCGCTACACGGTGGCTGTAGGTTTGAAGTCAATTTCACTCTACCGACAACGCTAGTAGCACGCTACGCGTTGCATCATTCGTGTCTACTACTATTCGTTTGACATTTGATAGAAATGGCATCTGAACATGAAAGTAATATTAGATTGATTCTGGATGTGGAAAAAAATGCGTGTTAATATAACTATACTCTACCAGAATACTACATAATAGGAATAAATACAGAATAATAGGATTTAGTGGAGAAGGCATGAATGGTGTATTTCCACAAACGAGGGATTCTGTTGAAAATGTACAAAATATTTAAAGATAATTTTTCTGATTTTAATCATCCTACAAAAATGTTTGTTTTTTTATGTTTTCATACAATATTATTGATTTTAAAAACGATCTAAAACTGACAAAATCAAAACGGCCCGTGGTTGGCAAATTGGATTGTGACGTCACAAGCGTCGCTCAGCTTGGCCAGCATAAATAAACACCAACGCTCATGACGTTACACGATAGCCTCGCCCCAAAATATCGTTTTAGCGGTAATTAAAATTCGAAACATTGACTCGATGTAGAAAATTTATTAGTCAACATAAAAATAAAATAAAAATGCTATAATCATCGTAATTGTTTAAAGCAATAAACAAACGTGGAAATATCCCATTGATGTTGGAAAAAAAGTCATTTGACATCGCTTGACATTGAGTTAACTCCGTGGCTGCATGTGAAAAATGATTAAGTTCAGTATGTTTGCGGTAGCGCCGTGTACGGAAACCAGCATTAAAGAGTAGTATATCCGCAGGGTACTTGTGGTTGCGTCACAATCACGTAGTTTGTAAGTAAGTATCTCGTAGAAGTTTGTTTGTAGTTTGTAAGTTCGTATCTCCATGAACAGAGAGCCTAACTGTCATTTTTTCATTATTCTTCATTCTAAGCACCTGCTAAGTTTGGCAGTTGCCAAAGCAGTTTTTCAGCAGGTAATTTTCACAATATGGTTATTAATTACTAAAACACACTTATAATGAGAAATGACAATATTTATTTATTTTATTCAGGTTCTCCATTAAACAGTTAAACACTAAAAAATTAAGCAGAAGATTACAATATTTTTTTTAAAAGTGCGTGGGGGCAGTTTAACTATGTTGTGACATATGTTAAGAAATAGTTACTGAATTCTCTGTAGGTGGCATTGACGATGTCGATGCTCAATGTCGGCGACTCAACGTGCCGCAAATAATATTATTTTAAATGAATTTATCGTGAAATAATACAAATTAACTGAGAGATTTCTTACAATCAAACTGATTGATCAGTTTCGTAAGATTTGTAAAATAAAATATTGTAAAATTAAAACTGAATAAACATATTAAAAAAAAAAAAACAAATAAAATTTATTTGCTCACGCCAGGATCCCGCGATCTTCGGATTGCGAGTCAAAAGTCTTGCCGCTAGACCACGCCGGCCGTCAAGTGAGTTTGAAGGTAGTAGAAAGGCTAAGGAGATTAAGAAGAGGTTATGAATTTACCTGGCTTTTCAGATCTGATTACCAAACGCGACTAAAACCATTTCAAGCAATGTTTCGATTCCGTGTGGTGGTCTTTTACTAATGCCATACAGAGAGAATCTTTCAATGTATAAGCTATACTGCCGTCACAAGTAAAAATGCAGCTGAAAAGTTTTCCTACATTTCATCAAGTTACCCTATATTCCCCTACAATTCCCTACAAATAAATATTTTCCCTAAAACTGTTTTCCTTCTGATTATTCAGTCTACGGTTTCCTTACATATCAGTTCCCCTACATTTCTCTTCAGTTTCCCTACAATTTAACCAATAATACATATTTTTATAATTTTTTTCCCTTCACTTCTCGTCACATTACCTTCAGATCCACTTAAATCCCTCAGTTTTCCCTAAGTTCCCCTACATATCAGTTCCACTAAAATCCTTGTATACTGTTTGTTTGCAGGTGGAGCTGCCCATAGTAGACCATCTTCGCTGCCTCAAGCGACTGCGCAAGACCAGGCGGGGCAGTCTGTTCAACATCCACAGGTCCTTCTTGTGCGCCGGAGGGGAGGGGAGGGACAACTGCGAGGGGGACGGCGGCGCGCCTCTCGTGTGCCCAATGCCTGTCAGTACCACCATCTTGCCATCTGGCATTCTTTATCTAGTGTCCCATCATCTGCATTATTTATCTAGTGTCCCATCATCTGCATTATTTATCTAGTGTCCCATCATCTGGCATTCTTTATGTCGTGTCCCATCATCTGGCATTCTTTATCTAGTGTCCTATCATCTACCATTCTTTATCTAGTGTCCTATCATCTAGCATTCTTTATCTAGTGTCCTATCATCTGGCATTCTTTATCTAGTGTCCTATCATCTAGCATTCTTTATCTAGTGTCCTATCATCTAGCATTCTTTATCTAGTGTCCTATCATCTGGCATTCTTTATCTAGTGTCCCATCATCTGGCATTCTTTATCAACTGACATTCTTTATCCAATGTCCTATCATCTGGGATTATTTATCTAGTGTCCTATCATCTGGGTTCTTTATCTAGTACCCTATCATCTGGCACTCTTTATCTAGTGTCCTATCATCTGGCATTATTTATCTAATGTCCTATCATCTGGCATTCTTTATCTAGTGTCCTATCATCACATATTCTTTATCATCTGACATTCTTTATCCAATGTCCTATCATCTGGGATTATTTATCTAGGGTTCTATCATCTGGCATTCTCTATCTAGTGTTCTATCATCTAGCATTATTTATCTAGTGTCCTATCATCTAGCATTATTTATCTAGTGTCCTATCATCTGGCATTCTTTATCTAGTGTCCTATCATCAGTTATTCTTTTCCTAGTGTACTATTATCAGGCATTCTTTACCTAGTGTCCTACGACCTGGCATTCTTTATCCAATGTCATATCATCTGAAATTTTTTGTCTAGTGTCCTATTATCAGGCATTCTTTATCTCGTGTCCTATTACATGAAACTTTATATTTAATAAATAAATAACTGAACATGGCTCTTGATTATTTCAGGATCATCCGGACCGTTTCATGCTCACAGGAATTGTATCCTGGACAGAATCCTGCCACGGCCGAAGGATACCAGGCGTCTATACCCACGTGCACAGACTGGCCACGTGGATCGACAAGAATGCCTTCTTTATGCTAAAGGAAGCCGAACTCAGCGATTATCAATTCCAATAAAACCAAAATAAAAGATATAACCTAACCTCAACGGCCTTGCATAAGAAGTTAAACGCAGTCAGCAAGCCGAAAAAAGGCGATGATTCAAATTTTTTTCTTGAAAAGATATTGTTTTTTTTTTAACGCTAAAAATTATGTATAATATATTGTTGTAACTTTTAACTATGTGTTTTCTGAATTTTTTTGTAATAATGATTTTTAACCCTAGAAAGAAAATCTTATTTTTACCTAACATAAAGATAAATCATACGTCTGAGAGACGTAATGAAGTTTATAAGTGAATATTGCACTTACACAGTTTAAAGATAGTTGAATAATAAGTTTTTGGGTTTTGTACTTTAAATAAAACCAAAAAAATATATTATAATTAAAATAAATAACAAAATTCTGCACACTCTTACAAATCAACAACAAAATATTAAGAATTTTTTGTTAATGAAAAATATTTTTCTAAATTATATTTTTGTATATGTTACGAAAGTTTAAATGCTAATCAGTCATTTTTCTAAAAAAATTTTTTTTTTTTTTTTATTATTTCGCAAAATCACATTTATACGAACAAGTCTGAAAGTTATTCAAAAATGGGTATGTATTTCTCCGTAATTATTGTACTTACCGTGGTGACAGAGCCGCCCCACGCAAGCTCTGCTGACTGAGATAGACAGCGCGCTAAGTTGCGAAATAATAAAAAAAAGACAATAATGAACTCCAGTGAAAAATATTATGACTTTTAAAAAAATATGTTCATATAGTGTAGAGTGTAGACTGTAGACCAATAAACGCTGATTCTGAATATATAAGTTTTATTAAATAATATTAAACCTAGAGTTTTAAAAAATATATTGACAGTGCATTTTTAAAAATATGTAAATTAAAAATTATATTTAAGATAAATACATGGTTATTTCTAATAACACAATTTGAAAGCGTAATTCATCACCTTTAATTAGAAAACAGATTTTGTTTTGGAATAGGTTCACAAATATTCCAATTATTTAGATTTTATTGCAAATCGGAAGTATTTTTATCTACTGACCAAATACGCCTAAATTTTGAAGGTTAAATCTTTAATATATAAAACAAAGTCGGGTTAGTTACACCATTTATAACTCGAGAACGGCTGGACCGATTTTTGTGATCTTTGATTTGTTGGATTTGTCTCCGCCCCGAGTAGCAGAATAGCAAAAATTCACGAAAAAATAATTGTGAAGAAAATACTTTTCCTTATACATTTTGTATGGAACGAATTCTCATCTTTTGATAAAGCTGCAGCAATATTGTGATAAATATAATATTGAGTAGTGAATGAATTCCAAAAATTTAAAAATGTCAAATGTCAATGCGCTAATTGTTTTGCTTTTGTTCTTAAACATATCTGCCTCTCTTTCTTACACATTAAATGTCAATAATCGAAAATGGGACAAAATGTGAAAGTATGTCTGCACCCTTCCAAAGGAAAAATACAATAATTATAATAAATCTCGCTCACACGTATAAAGAAAATGAAACGCAATTCCAGTAAGTAAGTGTAAAAGTAAAAATATCATTAAAAATAAATATATAAATCCGTACACAATGCTATCTCTGATACTGACCAAAAACAAAACACGGACAGTTGCGCATCGATAATTGCTTCATCGTGTAATTTTTAACTTAATAAAAGAACTGAGTTTAATTCAGCTAATAAGTTAACACAACAGTTATTGATTCTGAGGCGGTACGATGTTTCCCGGGTCAGCTAGTTGTTTATAAAACGGA
This sequence comes from Limnephilus lunatus, assembly GCA_917563855.2. Lineage (NCBI taxonomy): Eukaryota > Metazoa > Arthropoda > Insecta > Trichoptera > Limnephilidae > Limnephilus > Limnephilus lunatus. The sequence continues at coordinate 21,055,245 of OU830595.1, read as the reverse complement.
AAATATTTATCGGTAAGAAAAATCCTTCGATAGATTAATAAAACATATTATATTTATAAAGCTTATGCAAAAATTTGAGATTGATTGGTTTAGCTGTTTTCGAGAAAGCTCACTTATCGCTTTTAAAAATACGGATTTGAGAAAAACGCTACTTTAACTAAACGTTTTTTCTTACACACGACAAATGGTGAACGTATGTCTGCACCCCCGCAAAGGAAACATACAATCATTATCATACATCTCCCTCACACGTATAAAGAAAATGAAACGCAAGGAAAAAGTAGTACTTTGGAGGAAACAGTCACAGTGTGTCTAATCTTTTGTCTCACCATTATTTAATGTGTAAGAAAGAGCTGCAGCATTAAAGCAATGAGGAACATATGTTTATTTGCTTTTTGCCGTCACAAAATAAAAGCGCTCATTTAGGTCGTTTACATTGAATTATTATGAATTACATACAAATCATCAGTATGTAATATAGGTACATAAATTCATTACGCGTAGATTAGAAGAGGCAAAGGTGATGCCGTATAAATATAAATACACAAGAATATTGATAATAATTCTATGACGACAAAATATATGTCAATCATTCTATGTTAACTTTATTACAGTAATCACACAGATTCATAACTTACATACAGCGTGTTTCGTTCAGACTAAGTATTTCTACTCTATTTTGTATGGCATATGGATGTGAGGCGCTGACACTAACGGTAAGGATGGCTGAAATTCTGGATACTTTTGAAAGAAAAGTGCTGAGAAGAATATGTGGACTCGTAAAAGAGGGCGAACAGTGGCGCATCCGGCACAATACAGAATTGTATGATATATATAAGACCCCTAGCATCTCAGCACATATGAGACTCCTCAGACTGAGATGGCAGGACATGTACAGAGAATGCCGGATACATGCGTCACAAAAAGAATTATAACTGGACACCCAGGTGTAAAGAGAAAAGTGGAAAGACACAGACTGAGTTGGGAAGACGAGGTAAGAGGGGATGCAGCACAGCTTCTCCAGGTACCAAACTGGAAGTCAGCCGCTGGGGACAGGAGGAGTTGGAGGCGACTGTTGCAAGAGGCCAAAGCTCGATATGGGCTGTAGCGCCATCGAAAGAAGAAGAAATCTCTATTTTGTAGTATTTTTGAAGTGAAAACTTCTTTAGCACCGTTGTGATTTGAAACTCGGTGAAACCGAAGAGAGCGACTCCAAAAAGAGACAAACACATACATCTGGTCAGTGGCTGAGTGGGCAATGTGGGCATCGCAGTTGGGTCCCACCCGGGCGTCGCGTGTTCGGTTTCTCGGCTGGTTAAGTAACATTTTCCGCTTAGTGTGGTGGTAGTAGGAGATTTTCAAACATTATTGCACTATTTGTAACCCGAGAAAGTTTGACTTTCTTTTTAAAAAAAAACTTTAAGATTTATCCTACGAAAGTAAGTATTATTTATTTCACAGGTACTCGGTTCCAATATTTATTTACGCCCTAGTGGGCTTTTACAAGCATAGAAGGAAAAGTATAATAACAATAATAATTATGTACTCATATGTTACTAAACCAATAAAACAGAATAAATAATAAAGCAATCATCATCACAAGGTATAAAACATCATAACAGAAATTAAAAACATTAAAAAAATAAACATCATAAAAGAAATGAAATAGTATGAGTAATAAGAAAAAATCAGTAATAAGGCGTGAAATACAATAAAGTGCAATGTGTAAAAGCTAGTTAGTAGGTATAAACAAACAATTATATGTGTATAATAATGTAGGATGATAAAACAGAACTAAATAGAACAGCAAAATAAAATAAAATAAGGTTATAAATTACTGGTAAGATTTTAAATGAGATGAGGTTTTATGAAAAGAACAAAAATAAAAAAAAGTTAATTATTAGCAGATAAAATAGAGATGAGTTGTCTCTTAAAAATTGCAAAATTAGATTCACAATGTTTATTTGCAAGGCTATGCATTCTAGGGATTGGTGAATTAATAGAATAGTTAGTATTGAGGGTATTGTTAAAATTGAAAATATCTGTATTGCGAGTTTGTCTGGTAGGTATATTAATACAGATTAGTTCTAACAAATTAGGGCAGTCAACTAAAGATTTGATAATTTTATATTAATACGATACATCTACATAAATATACAGTCCCACGCAAGTCTCATTTAGTCTAGTGGTATAAAGCGCTTGACGAAAGCGGCCCGACATTCAGGGAACCAAGGATCGTATCCTATTAAATCCAAAAGAAATAAACATTTTTATTTTTGCCAAATTAATATCCACTACTCACTGGAGCGATTTCTGTCGAAAATAGACCAGTTTTATTTTTCTGCGATTGATATCGGACCAAAAATGGACCACATTTTCCTGCCATTCGTAAAACATTTATTGTAATTATTAAAAAAATTTCCTTGGCCATCCGTTTATTTTAGCACAAAGCTATTAAAATGCTTTATCTATTATGACAATATATGTCGCAAATCTGAACTTCGTAGACTATTTTAGAACTATGTTAAAAATGTTTTTTTTTTTTCCCGCTGAATTTTTTAACAGCTGTTTACAGATAAAATGAAGTCTTTTTTTCCGTAGATGCACCTTTCATTATCAATATACCACAGACAACATACAGAAACCGAAAGTATTCTATGTTGACCTGAATAAGTATCCCTCACGGCAGTTTCAAGTAAAAAAAAAACATCCAGGAATCGCGCAATTATAAACTTTACGATCATTTTAATGTTTTTTTATAAATCCTACAAATATGAGATAAACGTCAAAATACAGGTTAATTCATTGGCTATATAGCACTATAGTAAGTTTTTATGTCTCTGTGGGAAAATTCGAAGGTATGATATTTTTAATATTGGCGAAAACTTTTAAAAATGACCTTCTGGGAAATCTCAAGCAATCTAGGCAAATTTATTTATTTTGCGTGATCGCTCCAGTGGGTTGCAAAATGAACAGGCAAAGAAAATACAAAAGAAAACGACATCTAGCGACTCCGAAGAAGAAAACATAAATACTAATTAGATGACCAAATGTATATAAGAAAAGGTGCACTGGAATTTGACGACAAAAATATGGAAAAAATCATCCTTCACATTGATTAAAAAAAAGTGCTTCGTAGTCACGCCTCTCTTGTCTACTTAAGAGGCCGCTATCAGAATTTCTACCGATTTTTTGCAAACCTCCCTTAAACATTTGAAGTTTTTAAGCTCAAAAAATATATGTTATTTTTGAAGATTTTATCTATACATTCCCCACGCCGAAACCCAAATTATATGAAATTCCATCGATAGAAAAAAATCGCAAAGTATGATCCAAATTTTTTTTATTTTCAAGTCTGTTTCCGTTATTTTACAAGTTATATGTATGAAAAAAATCACAGTGTTTCATTAAATACTATTTTAGACAGCCCCCAAGAGATGTTTGCTCTATTTTAAACGAGTCGTGTTTTATTAAAGATTTTCGCAATTTTTGCATCGATTTTGTCGCTGTAAATGTTAGCGCTCTCCTCTAACATTCGTAATTTCGTATCTCTCCATCTTCTTCTTTTTGGGGCCGGTAACGGAGCCTTATGCTAGGTCCACACCGAAGCCAACCCTCCAACTCCGAACTTAGTTCGGAGTTGGAAGGTTGGCCGATCGTGTGGTGGCTGCGTCCAACCCTCCAACCCCGAATTCCGAACTCCAAAATGGCGGACATGGAACAGCTGTAGCTACGTTGTATCTTATCAGGTTGCCTATAATTATTACGTACGTATTTTTATGTACTTATATACACGACGTGTTTTCAAACAATTGTTATACCACTCTCCCAACCTTCCAACTCGAACTTCCAACGCACGAACACCCCTCCACACAATCGTCCAAACGTTTGAAGTTGGAACGTTGGCCGCAGTGTGGGCTTACCATTAAGTTTTCTGAAGGCTCTACTTCTACCGCGTATGAACTGCACACAAATTGTTTTTCTGCTAGTGACGTAACTCGGGGAATGTATAATGACATGTGACCACGCATTTTTCCCCCAAACCGGGATACCGAAAAATGGAAGGCAGGTACTTGATAATCGTAATAAATTTTGCACAACAACTTATATAGCTCTGTTTTCGCAAAAAAAATCGCCTGAAGAGTGCTGCACAAAAGAGGCACAATCGTCCGTGCGATTGTTCAAAGTTTAAAGAGATTTTTTTACCAATAACCGAAATATAGCAAGATGTTACAGTAAAAATGTTTTTGACTAAAATTAGCACGGATTTTACGGGTGAACTTACTTTACTTAGATCACAACAGTGGTGGACTAAGCCCGTCAGTGGCCCGGGGCGGCAACGCTGAATGAGCCCCCCCCCCCCTCTAGTATAAAAAGTTGATGTAATTTTACAAGATTTTAATTCAGTTCACACGGGCTTCAGGAATCCTGGGGGGCCTCAATGTAAAAAAAAAATCATTTTTTTGTATTTCATTTTCTAAAAAATACATTTGTTAATGATGCTATCACATGTTTAAAGGAAATTCTTTAAAAAATCAAGAAAGTTTTAAACAGTTTGTATGTTCAATTAACCTTCAGAAAAACTTTGAACGCATTTTTCTCGAAACTATGTTATTCAACCTGGTTGACAACATATTAGACAAACTATGCATCTGATTTGCATGCACATGCACCAAGTCTTAAACTGTTCGAAAATCCAGTCACTGTAGCCGAGGCCGTATTATCCATAAGACGTATAGGCAACTGCCATGGGGGCCCCGCATTGGGTAGGGGCCCCTAAGGTAAAGGGGCCCCAAGACGTGCATTGCCTAGAGGCCCCGACATGTTTGAGCTGGCCCTGGCGGGCCCTATTGTCCATAAGGCAGTGTAGGCCACTACCTAGGGGGCCCGCATCGGGTAGGGGCCCTGAGACGCGCATTGCCTAGGGGCCCTGACATGTTTAAGCCGGCCTTGGCAAGGCCCAATTGTCCATAAGGCAGTGTAGGCCACTACCTAGGGGCCCTGCTTCATTAGGGGCTCCGAGACGTGCATTGCCTAGGGGCCTCGACATGTTTAATCCGGCCCTCGCTATGACCATACGCAGGCATTGTTTTATAAATGACCCCCTTCAATTATTTTTATTTTTATGAACGATGAAAATGTACCATAAAAAATCGAAAATAAAATTTATCCAAAAATAAAACGCATTCAAAGTTTTGCTGAAGGATAATTCAACATATAAACGGTTTCACATAAAATGTTGTATATCCGTCAATTTTTCGAATTTAAAAAAAAATTAGATGAGTGCAATCTTAACACGTGCATCAATCAAAAAATGTTTTTTTTTTTTTTTACAGTGGTGCCTAAAGCCTTGTTTAGAATTTGATCAAGGGAACATGGAGGCGTTTGGGGCCCCCCTTAGTCCGCCACTGGATCACAACTCGTCTTGCAGCTACCAAGCGCATGGATTATTGAAATTCTAGCACCTCAAGGGGGGAATAACCAGACATAACAGGAAAAAAGTCATTTTTAAATAAAATTCTAGACGTATCGACTTTTTTCCACAAAAAATTATAAATTGATTTCAAAAGACTGTTTTTTTATCTAGTAATGCTATGTTTTAAATTTTGAGAAAACATTAATTTTTAGTACAATAAGGTTTTACCGTAGGTCGTTTGCAATTTTTTTAAATTTTCAAACTAAATTTTGTATTATACAACACACATTTCAAATCATATAATCATGCAGTAAAATAAATCAATAAATTATCTGGGAAAGTTATGTTTCAGAATTTTTATTTTAGTTTAAATAAAATCATTTAAAAAAAGATCCGCGTACGTGTCAATTCTTTAACGGTCTTACAAACTAATATATTTCAGATTATTTGTACAATCTTATTTTGCTTAGATATTATTGAAAAATTATAAATTCTTATGATCACAAAATAAATACAAAAGTACATAATTTTAATAGTTTTATCATAACGAGTTTGAGCATTTTTAATTGTAGGTATTTATCAAAGCAAATTTTAAATTAAATAAAATCGATATTGATTTATTATGTTAAAATGCTGGTAGTAAGAATAATTAATTTTTATCATCGGAACCGCCCTGTACAGTTGCAAGAGTACGATCGCAAGATCATCGTTCGACGAAATTTAAATTCTCGGCGGCCCTTAATAAATTAAATAAATATCTTTTAAACTTATTCATTTCAAAATCCTCACATTTTCATACAATACAATTGACAAGATAGTAATAATTTTTTCGTATCATATTAGGGTTAGCTATTTTATATATTTACTAGCAGACCCGGCCACACGTTTCAGTGGCTAACGAAACACAACGCCATCTACTGACAATCCCATTACTCAACCTTTGTAACGAACGCCATCTGTTAATTTGCATGCATATCAAATCCACACCGCCCGCTTGCGAGCCCGCTCCCTTTATATATTATAAATTTCAACCAATTTACATAAAACCTTGATAAATTGTAAACATAAAACCTTCCTCATGAATCAATCTATCTATTGGTGAAAACCGCATGAAAATCTGTTGCGTAGTTTAAAAGATGTAAGCGTACAGACAGCGGGAGCGACTTTGCTTTATACCTATTATGTAAAGATATATTTCAACCAAAGATATTGAAATATAAGGAGATGTGCTATCCGCCGTTTTTACTAGGTGAGACTGCGCTTCCGGGTGTCGCCGGTGTTGTTTACCAATTAACGAATAAACTAAACGAACGAATGATTAACGAATAAACTAAACGAACGCTAAACTAAATAAACAAATTCTTTCCGTATTCAAACTATATTGTTAACCAATAATAATACACACATTCAAAAAACCAAGAAAATGAACAAATTCTTTTTGTATGCAATCTACTTGTAATAGGCCATAGTTCGGCGACAGTCGCGCGGAGATCATAGCTCATAGCATATCTCTTTTGTATTTGAACATCTTTGATTTCAACCAATTTACACAAAACCTTGACAAATTATATACCTAAATCTTCCTCATGAACCGCTCTGTCTATTGGTGAAAACCGCATGAAAATCCGTTTCGTACTTTAAAAGATCTAAGCGTACCTAAAGACAGCGGGAGCGACTTTGTTTTATACTATGCAATAGGTATACTGTGTAAAGAAGATTTATTTCAAGATATCCGGTTTATTTGTGTAGGTCCTTATGGCTTTCTTTTCTAAAACGGGACATTTCGGCGTCCCGAAGCTGTGTTCGGGGACACCGGGACACGCTGCCTGAAAACGGGACTGTTCCTTGAAAACGGGACATCTGGTTACATTAGGTATGCAAAACGTGTTGTTCGGATGTGTACCGGAGCGTGGTTTCGGCAGTCTAACCAATCGCTTCTTCGCGGAAGACAGAACCAATGGAGCCATGTAGCCCGGCATTGTCCGGGCATTACCAGGACTTATTGATTATCACATGGTCTAATGAATTGAGGTCTGGTGTTCTGAAATGGTATTCCTAACCGATTTTTCCACAATAACACCGACACTGGAGAATCTGAGTATTCTATGTTGCATTTTTTTTTTAAATTTAATTTGTAAACATATCTTTAAAGTTGTTTGGTTTTAAGTCGAATAAAAGACTTACAGGTGCATTGCTTGCGTGTAGCATTTAATAATACTTTCTTTACATTAGCTCCACACAGGAGGCCCTGTGAAAAGTAATTCTCCTCAGGGCCTATGTCATCTTTGAAAATGCTTTTTTTAAGGATAGGAAGTTCTGGGTAGAAAAAGAGTATGAGGAGTGGGTAGGCATCTGGGGTCATTGTGTTCAGGAGTGAAGGACGTATGAATCCATCCCTCCCACTGCGGTGCAAGACGATGTTCCGAGAGAGTAAGGCTGGAGAAGTCAAAGGGACTCCCTCAACCATTCTCTCCTGATCCGGCCTGCCATGTACCTGGTGGGCAAACGCATCCACCGAAAACCCGGACAAACCTCAACCCATGAACCCGGGCACCCCTGCTAAGTCAACTATGGCAGAGGTGTTGGTTATCCAATAATTGGTTACCCACCTCCCAAATTAAATGGCACGCTGTAAAACCTTTAAAATATCGAAATTCGATTTTTTATACATTAACTCCACACAATTGTCATCGTTGTGGATGCTGTGTGCAGGGCATTTTTGTGGAGAGGAAGAAGTTACAGTGCATAGTTCCTGACGCTAGTTCTTCTGAGCATCTTCCATTGAAATGCCGGTAGAACTAGGACAGCATCCCTACCTTTGTTTACATTAATAAATTACATAGAAAATAATTCCACTCGGGGTCTATGTCATCTTTATGGATCCTATGTGAAGGATCTTTTAAAAAAAGGAAGGAGTGAAAGTTATAGAAAGGAAAAGGTAAGATACTCAAAAATTGAGTATATTTTTAAAAAATCCTCAAAACTTTTAAAATAATAAAGAAAGTATTTACTTAAAACAGCCGCGCAGTTATCAGCAGCTGTGAAATATATATATGTAGAAGAAATGCTACAGTTTAAGTTCTTCTTAACTCGATTTCTACTTGCTGAGGATTGTCAGCACCCACTCCAATTTCCATGGTGAACAAGATTCCTCCACTTTTTGTGGTTCTGCACTGCTCCGCGACTCTTCATCTGGCGACCCCGACAAAATATCCCCGACAAACGATCCTTCGGACAAAACATCATCCGACAAAATACCCTAGGGACAAAACATCCCCCAATAAAATATCTACTAAAACCTAACCTGACCAAAGCTAACCTAACCCAACCTAACCCAACCTAACCTAACCTAATGGGACATAAATAATACAAACAATCTATAGATGTCGCAAATCCGAACTTCGTTGACTTAAAAATATTTTTTTTTCACGCCGAATTTTTGATCAGCTCTTTACGGTTAAAATTAAATCCTTTTCCATGGATATGCACCTTTCATTAAAAAGTATAACACAGACAACATACAAAAATTGAAAATAATATATGTTGACTCGAATAAGTACCTCTCACGGCAGTTTCAAAATAATAAATATGCCGGATTCGCGCGATTATACTTTACGATTTTTTTTTTATAAATCCTACAAATATGAGGTAAACGGTAAAATACAGATTAATTAATTGGCTATATAGCACTATAATAAGTAATATAATACAATAAATTAATGTTCAATAAAATGAGACAAGAATAATACAGACATCCTGTAAAGACAATAAATTAATGTTCAAAAATGGTAAAATGTAAAATAAGGTTAAGTTAGGTTAGGTTAGTTTAGGTTGGATTAGGTTTTAGTAGATATTTTTTGGAGGATGTTTTGTCCATAAAATATTTTGTCCTTGGGAGATTATGTCGAGGGATATTTTGTCGGAGTATATTGTGTCGGGGATATTTTGTCGTAGGATGAAATGCGCGGTACAGTGGGACAACCTAGTACCGGACCGCGCCGGTTCAAGTGAATTTAATAATATTGATATGATAAAATGATTGTGTGAATCAAAACCACAAATAATCAGAAATATTGTGGTTATGTATGCAGCTATCGCCGCTTTTTAATAATAACGTTTTATTGCCCGCAAATCACAGCAATATTTATTTATATGCATTCAACTAGTCTCAACTGTCACAATTATTTCAGGAAAATAATTTTAAAAAACCGTCCAAAGAAGCGAAGCTATCCGTCCACAATGGAGTGCTGGTACTTACCCTGACGTATGGCAGTGAGGCATGAAACTGGCAGAGGAATAATGAAAGTAGACTGAATGTTGTGTAAATAAATCCCTTAGGCGTATGTGTGGTAAAATCATGTATAATCGTGAGATCCGCAAAGAATGCAAGTCTGATGTAAGCGAAATGAATAAAATTAATAAAGGGATTCTCACGCTCGAAAAATATTTAATAAATGGTTTTTGCAATACTTATTTTCATTTTTAACATGATCAATTTTTTTTTAATTTCCAGATACTACAATGAAGATTTTAGATTAAACCCTCAGACCTCGACCATATTTTGTCAGAGGGTCAAAATATTTCCGCTTTGTAATAAAATGCAAATAAGAATATTTCTGAATGTAATCAAAAAATAAAATATGTTTTGAAAGGTGATTAAATAAATCGAAATAAACATATAATTTTTAAAATATAAAAAATCATATGTGCAGTTCACACGCGATAGAAGTGCAACCATCAGAAAACTAAAATTCGAGAGAATGTTACGAAAGCAAAGAATTAGGATTAGAAAAAGTGTAGGGTTTATTATATATTTATAATATTTTATTTACTCTGGATCAATGATACAGTTAAATGGTTGTAATGTCGAAAAGGTGGAGAGATTTAGATACCTCGGCAGTATTCTCACGGAGAATCTTGACCCAGATATAGAGATTAGGTGCAGAATTGAAGTAGCAAGAACTGCGTTCAGTAAAATGAAATCCCTCTTCTGCAATGACAATATCAGCTTGAAACTAAGGCAGAGAATGCTAAAATGCTATGTGTGGTCGGTTGTGAAACATGGACCTTGAAAATAAATACCATGAACAGGTTAGAGGCTTTCGAAATGTGGCTTCACCGGAGAATGCTCAAGGTCCCATGGACCGACATGATCACCAACACAGAAATTCTCAGGCGGGCTAGAGCAGATAGAGAACGGCTTACAGTAATTAAAATCAAGAAAATTTCATATCTGGGTCATATACTTCGAGGGGAGAAGTATCACTTGCTCCATTTAATATTGAAAGGCAAGATAGAGGGTCGCCGAGGGCCTGGTAAGAGACAAATGTCTTGGCTGCGAAATATACGAGAGTGGACCGGCATTAGAAGTGTGGAGGAGCTATTCCGGGCAGCGCAAGACAGAGAGACCTTTTCAAGAGTGATCGCCCACTTCGGGGGGACCTGATAAGGCACACAAAGAAGAAGTAGGGTTTATTTATTATAATATTGTTACCAAGTTAAAAATATATTTACATAACTTTCTATGAAGCACCGCACAAATAAGAGGCCGATAAACTACGAAGCATCACACAAAGAGGACACCGATTAGTCTATCTTATTCTCACGCAGGCTAGATCCTATAGATGTGTTTGTCTCTTTTTAGTGTCGCTCGTTTCCGTTTCATCGAGTTTCAAATCACAACGGTGCTAAAGAAGTTTTCACTAAGAATTTTGCGTCCAAACATAAAGTGTAAGTAGGTACTTAAATATCTACCTACTCTTTTTGGACGCGAGGTCAACTGTTCACAGAATTACTGATAATAATTTTTTTTTTTGTGAAAACTTTTTTTAGCACCGTTGTGATTTGAAACTCGATGAAACCAAAAAGCGACACTAAAAAGAGACAAACATATTAATATATTATAGGATTTAGGCTGCGAGATAATGAGATAGAATAATCGGTCTCCTCTCTGTGTAATGCTTCGCAGCCTCCCAACTCTTGTCTACTTTAGTTTTCTGAAGGTTACACTTCAACCGCGTGTGAACTGCACACTTGTAATTTTTATTTTTTCTTTATTCATCACAATGTTAATTACATATAAAGCAAATATAGAAAGAGTTCAGAAATTTTTTATGAAATAGGTCTCTTATCGCGTGCGAAATGATGAATACTATGTCCCCGTAAACCTTGAATCTCTTGATCAACGCCGAGATATCAGAGACCTATTAATGCTCTATAAGATTATTCATAACTTCATTGATAGCCCATACTTACCACAAAATATTCATTTCAGATGTCCATCTGAGTCAAATCAATCAGACAGATGTCCATCTGTCCAATCATTAAGAGTTACTCAATCTCCGGACACATTTTTTATCCCTAAGAGCAACACAAATTATTTTGAAAATGTATCTATAAGAAGAAACTGTAGCACATTTAACAGATTATGCCCAAATATCGATGTGTTTAACACGAACCTTGATAAATTCAAAGCATGCATAATAAAAAAAAACTCTATTGAATGCCACATGTTTAACTATCAACTTAATATTTCATTGATTTCTTTATTTCTCTTTTTTTATTTTTAGTTCACCACATTTTCTCTCATACCTTTAGCAGTTCGAATTCTAATGAAATCACTTCCTGAAAGATATTATTGGGGGGGGGGGGGGGGGGGGGGGGTGACACCAACCACGTTATCCGCCCCGGGTGTCACCCATGCTAGCTACGCCACTGGGTATAGGTATCGTTGTGTATTTTTGTATTATGGTTCTAAATTTAAATTTGTCGTTATTTTATTGGTCAATGACATATATACTATTATCATTGTCATTTATGAATTTATACAGACTGTTTATAACGCTAATAAATAAAATAAAATAAAAATAACTTAAGAATATTTGGACCGCAATACTAGCCACATGCCCGTGTTGTGGTTATCGATAATGTGGTCGATATTATTCTTACCAAAATGTATTCGGCAACCACATCCTTTCCAACATTACCCCAACCGCATTATAACGTAGTTAGCACAAATCAATACTAGAGCGTGACGCTAAATAAACCTACCGCACAACACCGCTTTATTTATTTATTTATAAACAGAAACAAATAGTACATTATATTATCCATTGGTGAGAAAAAATTTACAATTAATAAATATAATTCATGGTGATTACCTATTATGTGTTTCATTGTAGTGTCTTATTTACGGTGTGTAAGTAATTATCGGATAATGTGTGTAGTCGGAAGCTGTGTGTGTGTGTGTGTGAATATGTGTGCATGTATGTATGTAAGTATGCGCATTAAACAATTTATATGATTGACATGATGCTCTTTTTAAATTTGGGCAGTGAATCGGAGAAAATTTCGATGTTAGAATTTAGATTCAGGGGCCGCAACTCGAATTTCTATCGATTTCTTACATATTTCCCGTAAACATTTGAAGTTTTTAAGCTCTTAAAAAAAATGTAATTTTTGAAGATAATGTCTAGAGTCTAGACTAGATGCTGCCCAAGCCGAAACGAAAATTATATGAAATTGCCTCAATAGAAAAAAATCGCAAAGTATGCTCCAAAAATTAATAAAAACAAGTCTGTTTCTATTATCTTATAAATTATATTTGTGAAAAAATTCACAATGTTTCTTTAAATGATACTCAAGAAGCTCCCCAAGAGATTTTTGCTCTATTTTAAACGAGTCGTGTTTTATTAAACATTTTCGCATCGATTTTGGCGCTGTAAATGTTAGCGCTCTCCTCTAACATTCGTAATTTCGTATCTCTATTTCGTATGTTAAAATTAACTAGGGAAAGAAGTTCGGTACAGTCAATGTTATTATTTAAAATTAGGTGTATAAAAGTCAAATCAGCTATTTTATTTTATTCAAATAATGTTGAACTTGTGCTACTACGGGTCTCTTATAATATCGAAATTTATCGAAAACATTTTACAAATCATTGAGACATAGTAAAAATCAACTAATCAAAGAAATCGGGTAATACAATGCACCTAGTGACTATACTTTCAGATACGTACATAGACTACCAAAACATATTCTGATGGACTTAAATCACATCTGGAATGAACCAGATTCAGACGCGGACGCTTAAGCTAGCAGTAGGTATTCCTAACTTATATAATTGTGGCGACCAGAACCAATCTTCGCATGTTGCCCTATTGTAAAATTCATTGCACCACCACTGGTTCTGAAAAAAATTACCAGACGAAATACCTACTTCGCGCGCCGTCAAGTACATAGGTACATCTAGCCGGCCACCTGGATTATTATTATTGGCACCTGCTAGAAGAGTCTCGAGCTCGCACCCATAAGCCGCTGTACAGTGCCGATTCTTCTGATTACTCAGAACTGCCGAGTGGCACGTATTGCCTGCCGTGAGAGTAATTACTCTACCGCTCGGCTATATGAGGGCAAGACTTAACACAGCCAGTCCAGTCCAGTCTATACCATCTCAAAAATCGCACAACTAAAGCAAGTGATAACAGTTCAGTGTAGTAATGTGAAACAAGCCCGCGGGGCTCTCTCTCGCTCGACGCAATCCACATGTGATTTAAACTTATCCAGTGTGACACCAGGAACATCTCTGTAACACCTTCGAGGCCTCCATCATCAACCACTATCTCGCTGTCCGGCCCATCGCGCCACGACATGAGATGTCCCTCGATCTACAACAAACCAAGCCCATCGCGCTTGCTCTCTAGGTGCAAACCGATCTCTGACTACCGAAACTCGTCGTGCTTTGCTGCCAGAGTTCATCCTCATCGCCTCGCAAGGTTCCTTCCTGCTTCACGTATGTGCACCGACTCAAAGGTCACATAGCCGCCATATCCGTCATCACGACGTCAATCGACCGCCTGGATCAGGTCACTTCTCCACCGCCACGGTGTAGAGCTACACGCCGGTTCCCTGAAGATCTATGATCTTCACCGCCGCAGCTATCTGGACCTCATCACTCGTCACGCATCAACTCCGAGCAATACTAACTACACCTCTGTCACTCCGCTCCGCATCGACCTTCACTACGTAGCAACAATAAAGACTGACTCACTACTTCGACATGATGCCTTTCATTTCGTCTCCCGTCTCTGCCGATCCGGATTCCTTTCCCTCATAATATTACATACTATGTATTGTTAGCAATAATAAAACGCTAAGTTAATATTTATGATGAAATATATTGTCTCCACGTTAATTGACAATAACAACATTCAAGAATCAGCAAGATTATGTTCCGCAATCTGCCATTTGTAAATCCAGCCGTTCGCTGTCCGTGTTGTAGGTAGTTCTTCTCCATTGCCCCCAGCCAGGAAGCGTCAGTAGTTCTCTTCTTTACCGGCCGCAATAGCTGGTGTAGTTTCCTTGTTGGCCGCCAGAGGCGATAGCAGTACCTCTGGCGGCAGATGAGCGGCAATATTTAAATATGCTGCTAACAGTATGTTTATGCATGTTTATTCTAAAATTCCCATAAAGTATGTATCTCAAACGAAATATTATGCTTACTGTAAAAATATTAAAATTTATCAAATGAAATGTTTCATTCTGCTTATTAGTTTATATTCATGTAGCATAAACTAACTCAATAAATAATTTTAAAAATCAATTAAAAATAATAACTAAATCTAACTGTTTGAATAAAAAATATTCTGTATTAACGAATAAGCAGTTCAATGCATAAATAATTAAGAATCTAGTACTTAAATAAATAAAAAATTACACCAACTGGATAACGTAGTTGGCTCAAATCAATACTAGAGCGTGCCGCAAAATAAACCTACCTCCCAACATAGCTTTATTCAAATAGTGTTGAATTTGCGCTACTCCGGGTCTCTGATTTTATCAAACATCAGCGGTCTCTAGTGATTCTGGTCTCTCTTCAAGTCCAGTACATCAGCACACAGTGGCCAGAATAGGCGGCAAGTCTCGCTAGTGCTAGGTCGTGTTAATCTGTAAATTACGTTGTAAATAATACTGGTTTTTCCTGTTCGTGTTAACATCGGACCGCAGCGTTATTGAAGGTAAGAGATGTTTTTTCTTCGACTTGTTTCCTAGTAGATGGAGTTTTTGCACTATTTTCCGTGATTCTTTCAGGGTCGCTTCTGCATTGTGTTTCGATAGATTTAATAATTTATGTTTCTTATGCATCCAGAATTTTACCGATTTATAATATAAATACATCCCTCGCTTTAAGTTTTTAAGAGCGTATAAACAGAGAAAACCAGAAATATGTAATTATTAAATCAGATTTTAGACGTATTGACTCTTTTCCACAACAAAATTATAAATTGATTTCGAAAGATTGTTCTTTTATAAACGTATGTTTTAAATTTTTAGAAAAAATGTTTATTTTTAGTATAATATGGTTATACCGTAGTTCATTGGCAGATTTGTTAAATTTTCAAAAAAGATTTTGTCTTATACTACACCCATTTCAAATCATATAATCACGCATTAAAATAAATCAATACATTATCTGGGAAACACATGTTTTAGAATTTTAATTTTAGTTTAAATAAAATAATTAAAAAATGTATACGTGCATGTGTTTCTTGACGAAAATTGGCCCGTTTGTGTATTTATTTGTGCACTTACAAACTCATATATTTCAGATTTTTTTACATTCTTATTTTGCTTAGACATTATTGAAAATTGATAAATACTTATGATCAAAAAATAATTACAAAAGTACCTAATTTTAAAAGTTTTATCATGTAGGTTTTTGGATGTAGGCATAAATTAAATCAAATTTGCAATGAAATAAAAACGATATTGAGTTATAATTTTAAGAAGCTGGTACGGAGAATAATTAATCTTTCTCATTGGAACCGCCCTGTACGATCGTAAGAACGTCTTTCTACCAAATGTGGATTTTGGCTGGTTAAACACCCTAAGTATATTAAACACCCTATAAGTCTTAAAAAATATATATTATTTTTTACATTTGAAAGACAAAACGGTAATTATATGAAAATAGCTGACCCGGAAAACTTCTTACCGCCTCTGAATCAATAACTGTTGTGTTAACTTATTAGCTTAATTAAATCAAGTTTTTCTATTAAGTTAATAATTACACAACGAAGCAATTATCGATGCGCAACTGTCCGTGTTTTGTTTTTGTCAGTATGAGAGATGGCGTTGTGTACGGAATTATAATTTTTGTGATTTTCTTACTTTTCCGCTTACTTACGGGAATTGCGCGCGTCCAACGTTTGCACACAATTGACATTATTTGTCACATGAGAACGGGTCATTCGTTCTTGTGTTCAACAGCTCGGCAACATGGGTCCTTCCTTTTCACAGTAAGACCCTCCACTGAGGGAAATTATTTTCCTCAGGGCCTCCAGTGTGGAGTTAATGTAAAAAAATAAATAAATCTGAAAATCGATTGAAATATGTATTTATTTTAATTATTAAGGTTTCTAGCACGGTCCATCTATAAAGGTTTCATCGAAAATGTCGGCAACTTGTCATCGTTCCGAAGCATGACTGTAGATCGCCAAAGAACGAGCAACAGTTACTACTAAGGATGGATTGTTTCACAGAATTGCTGGAGATGGAGAGGTCTAGGTTAGATCTCCCTCGACCAGTCTCTCCCGATCCGACCCGCCACGCAATGGGTGGGCAAACGCATTCGCCGCCAAGACCTTGACAAGCCTCACCCCATGAACTCGGGCATCCTTGTTAAGTCACCAAACATAGCGAATTATTTTGGGTGACCTATGGCAGGGGTGTTGGTTATCCAATAAATGGTACACGGGGCGGCGGTACCCAAATTGAATTATTATGAGTTCATTTTTATTAAACTATACCAACCTACCCAAATAAGATACTTTAAGTATCGCCCTGGTGTTAGATCATCATTCAAAATCGAAAGGTTGCTAAAATGACTTTAGCCATGTTTAGTGACCAGATCTGGATAGCCTGGTACTACCCCATCACCTTCCCCTCCCCACTATCTTCAGCCTTACAACACACCACATTTGGGGATGCCATAGTCGGATGGGAGCAGTTGGAACTCTTGTGCAGTACTCATGTAAAAAAATGCATATTCTTGTCGCTAAAAACAATAACCATTCGTAAGCAAGGTAGACGGCTATTATTCAGTGACGTTTAGCAAGCACATCTCAGTGGGAAGTGTATACCTACCATATGCACAAATACACACAATCCTTAGAATGGGTTGTATCTATATTTAAAAAAATGATGAGTTCATAAAATATTTTAAGTTAATTTTCTCGGTCTGTGTAAGTTCTATTCAAGTTCAGTGATTATTTCAGTTTCATGCAGCAACTGGCCTATAATGATATAATTACAGAACTTACACAGAACGTGAAAATTAACTTCAAATATTTGATGACCTCATCAATTTTTTTGTCGTTAGTGTGTGTTGATTAGGTTAACTTTAGGAGCACGACCCATTCACGAGATAAAAACAAGAAATACCAAAAAAAGTTGTTTTAATTTGAGTTCTAGCTCTTAGCAATTTAAAAAAAATATATATAATTACTTCGGGAATTCCAACCAAAAAACCTTGTCTTTAATTAAATATATAAGTTAATTAGTCAGATATCTGCGAAAAATGTTAATTTGATTTGAATTTGTGGCGTGTACCTTCTATCTGGTACAATACTCAGATTACTCATAAACACCATCAACATCTATTATAATGCTCAAAAACTTGTAGTGAATTAAACCAAATGTTGATTTTATTTTCTGGGTTATTAGTAGGATATTTCAAAATCTACCGGACCGTATGCTTCCCGGTGTTATTACATAGGGTCCTTACATATGAAATTGGCGTTTTGCCGTACTGGCAACTTTGATCTCAAATATCTTCTCTTTGGTTAGGAATTCCAAATTCAAATTTATACAGCTATTTACTCATGTATTTGTGTTTCGAAAATTATAATTTATTTGTTTTTTCCTTAATTTTTTTTTCTTTGCGTCACTTAGTTTACAAAATGGAAAACTTGAAATATCGCGTTATTAAACGGGTACGAGTTCCACCGTGGCACCAGTGCTGCAGTAACGGCTCGAATGATGTGTATGGCGACGCACGGTGCCGCAAAAGAAAACACAGTGCGTTTTCGGTTCCAAAGTTTTCGATCTGGAAATTTCTACCTGCAGAACAAGCCCCGTGGACGGCCGGAGACCAAAGTTGATAATGAAGAATTGAAGGCTATTGTGGAAGCGGATCCATCGCAAACCGCGTCCGAGTTAGCTGCAGGCTGCGGTGTTAGTGATAAAACTGTTTTAATCCACTTGAAGCAAATTGGGAAACATACCTCGCGAAGGTGAAGAACATAGTAGTATTTCTAGATTTTAGGCATATATGGTAAGTTTGTACAGCGCCCTTGAGGTGATTTTTCACAAAAACGGCGCTATATAAACGTCCAAATATTATTATTATTATAGAAAACTCCCATAAGCTCCCATACAAAGTTCCTCCCATACAAAACGCCAATTTCATATTATGTAAGGACCTAATATATATTTAAAAGGGTATAACCAGAGAAAACCAGAAATATGTCATTTTTAAATCAGATTTTAGACATATTGACTCTTTTCCACAACAAAATTATAAATTGTTTTCGAAATATTGTTCTTCTATCTAGTAAACGCATGTTTTTAATTTTGAGAAAAAATGTTTATTTTTAGTATAATAAGGTTAAAGGTTAAGGTCGTTGGCGGATTTAAATTTTCAAAAAAGATTTTGTATTATACAACACCCATGCAGTAAAATAAATCAACACATTATCTGGGATATGAATGTTTCAGAATTTTAATTTACTTTAAATAAAATCATTAAAAAATATATATGTACATGTGTTTCTTGACTAAAATTAGTCCGTTTGTGTATTTATTTGCGCACTTACAAACAAATATATTTCTGATTTTTTTACATTCTCATTTTGCTTAGACATTATTGAAAAATGATAAATACTTATGATCCAAAAATAATTACAAAAGTTAGGTTAGGTTAAGGTGAGTTTTAGTAGATATTTTGTTAGGGGATTATTTGTCCATGGATATTTTGTCGTTGATATTTTGTCCGTAGGATAATTTGTCATTGGTATTTTATCGGGGATATTTTGTCCGTAGGATATATTTATTTTTTTTGTTTACAGTGAATACCCCACAAGAATCTCAACTGCTCCCGTCTGGAGCCAGTGAGACTATGGCATCCCCAATTGGGGTATGTTGTGAGGCTGAAGGTAGTGGGGAGGAGAAGGAGGTGGGGTAGAGGAAGGTTGGGAAGTACCTGGCTATTCAGATCTGGTCACCAAACACGACTAAAGCCATTTTCAAGCAACGTTTCAATTCTGAATAGTGGTCTTGCATCAGGGCGATACTAATAGTATCTTCCACTCTGGAACTTGCCGCAAATATAGGGGAAGTACGGATATTATCGGACGCATAGTGTTGTTGATTTGTATTTTGTTGATAGTGCTTCAATATAAACGGATTATGAATTAATCATAAGTGGAAAGGACAGATCTACATGGTACACTAATTTTAAAAATCAGTAACCGTCACTGTTTCCCAAAATTTTGATTTTAAAATTACGAAATTTTCGTTTATTATCGGATTTTGACGGGTGGTATCGGACAAATTAGCTCCTTTGTTTAACGCCGTACTTTCTTTTGTTTTATAATAAAACGATTACTAATGATTAATAACAAAAGGTTTCAAATATATCAAGACAATATCTTTATTTAAAAAAATACAAGCAAGAGAAATACAAGAAAAAGGGCAACAAAGTATTTGTAAGAATTGTATAATATCGGACATCAAAGGTGGTATCGGACACGAAAGTGGACAAAAAATATTCATGTTTTTTTTAATTAAAAAAAGGATTTTTAAAAAGTGGTAAAGCCGTGTTCAAACTTTTCATAACACGTTATGATATACTGAAAATAAATATTATTTCTGGCACAATTCACATTTGTAAAAATGCTGGTAAGATTCAAGACCTGTACAATTTTCATGGGCCCATCCGTGACAACCTTGGAATTGAATCCAGTCTTTTTCGAAGCTTTCTCCACAGATTATGCAAACTTCATCTTTGTTATAATCCTTTTGTAGTTTTAGTTTATCTGCTTTCTTAAAATTATTTTCTTTATTGTGTTTGGGCGGATTCTTTTATGATTTATCCATTTGAAAATCTTTTTAGCACTGTTTCCCGATAGTTTTTTTTTTTTTGTTTTTTTTTATTGGAAACCCGGTACTTGTGTTTTGGCTACGTTTTTTTACATTTTTTTTTACTTTTTAGAAGTGCCTTATCCTAAATCCTTTCTTAAATTTCAACAACCTGTCACTAAGTGTACTTTTAGGGACATCAAAATATAAGGCAGCTTCTCGAATTGTCATCTTATTTTCACAAACGTATTCCTCTGCTGATTTCATGTTGCAATCCTTCCTTTCACCCCAAGCCCCTGCTTCCACTTTTTTTTTCTCGGCATTATCTGGAAAAATGGAAGTAAAACAGAATGACTCTTTGAAAATAATGTTTTTAAATTAACAATAGCAAAACCTTTACACAATGTTTTCGCAGTACAATATACTTTCATAGTATACAGGTGTATAAAAATATGAAACACTACAATTGGTGTATATCTATTAATTTAAATAAATAAATAAAAAATACACATTTATTCGTGTGTCCGATATTATCCGTAACAGCCATGTCCGATATTAGACGAACGACTTGGAGTTAAAAAAATAACCGCCTACCTGGTATGGGAAACAAATTTTAAAACATAAGATCGTCATTTGATTGCCACTGAAATGTAGTATTCCGTCTTATATATATAAATGTAATTACATTAATAACGTACCTTTTATTTGTCTTCAAATAAAGCTGAGGACACAATATCCGGTGGTCAAATTTCGTTTTCTAAGCACAACACGACCCCAACGGCTTTGGCGGTAGTCATGCAAACACTAGGCACCCAGAATTAGTTCGGCAATATTATGAACTAACTTGCATCGTTCTATCTATACGCCAGTTAAAGAAATAACACTTGTCCGATACCATACGTTGTCCGATAATGTACGTACTCCCCCGGAAGTACGGATATTATCGGACGCATAGTGTTGTTGATTTGTATTTTGTTGATAGTGCTTCAATATAAACGGATTATGAATTAATCATAAGTGGAAAGGACAGATCTACATGGTACACTAATTTTAAAAATCAGTAACCGTCACTGTTTCCCAAAATTTTGATTTTAAAATTACGAAATTTTCGTTTATTATCGGATTTTGACGGGTGGTATCGGACAAATTAGCTCCTTTGTTTAACGCCGTACTTTCTTTTGTTTTATAATAAAACGATTACTAATGATTAATAACAAAAGGTTTCAAATATATCAAGACAATATCTTTATTTAAAAAAATACAAGCAAGAGAAATACAAGAAAAAGGGCAACAAAGTATTTGTAAGAATTGTATAATATCGGACATCAAAGGTGGTATCGGACACGAAAGTGGACAAAAAATATTCATGTTTTTTTTAATTAAAAAAAGGATTTTTAAAAAGTGGTAAAGCCGTGTTCAAACTTTTCATAACACGTTATGATATACTGAAAATAAATATTATTTCTGGCACAATTCACATTTGTAAAAATGCTGGTAAGATTCAAGACCTGTACAATTTTCATGGGCCCATCCGTGACAACCTTGGAATTGAATCCAGTCTTTTTCGAAGCTTTCTCCACAGATTATGCAAACTTCATCTTTGTTATAATCCTTTTGTAGTTTTAGTTTATCTGCTTTCTTAAAATTATTTTCTTTATTGTGTTTGGGCGGATTCTTTTATGATTTATCCATTTGAAAATCTTTTTAGCACTGTTTCCCGATAGTTTTTTTTTTTTTGTTTTTTTTTATTGGAAACCCGGTACTTGTGTTTTGGCTACGTTTTTTTACATTTTTTTTTACTTTTTAGAAGTGCCTTATCCTAAATCCTTTCTTAAATTTCAACAACCTGTCACTAAGTGTACTTTTAGGGACATCAAAATATAAGGCAGCTTCTCGAATTGTCATCTTATTTTCACAAACGTATTCCTCTGCTGATTTCATGTTGCAATCCTTCCTTTCACCCCAAGCCCCTGCTTCCACTTTTTTTTTCTCGGCATTATCTGGAAAAATGGAAGTAAAACAGAATGACTCTTTGAAAATAATGTTTTTAAATTAACAATAGCAAAACCTTTACACAATGTTTTCGCAGTACAATATACTTTCATAGTATACAGGTGTATAAAAATATGAAACACTACAATTGGTGTATATCTATTAATTTAAATAAATAAATAAAAAATACACATTTATTCGTGTGTCCGATATTATCCGTAACAGCCATGTCCGATATTAGACGAACGACTTGGAGTTAAAAAAATAACCGCCTACCTGGTATGGGAAACAAATTTTAAAACATAAGATCGTCATTTGATTGCCACTGAAATGTAGTATTCCGTCTTATATATATAAATGTAATTACATTAATAACGTACCTTTTATTTGTCTTCAAATAAAGCTGAGGACACAATATCCGGTGGTCAAATTTCGTTTTCTAAGCACAACACGACCCCAACGGCTTTGGCGGTAGTCATGCAAACACTAGGCACCCAGAATTAGTTCGGCAATATTATGAACTAACTTGCATCGTTCTATCTATACGCCAGTTAAAGAAATAACACTTGTCCGATACCATACGTTGTCCGATAATGTACGTACTCCCCCTACTATATATTATTTTAAATGAATTAATTGTAAAATAACACAAATTAATCAAATAAAATTTATTTGCGCACGCCGGGTTCGAACCCGCGACCTCCGGATTGTGATTTAAGAGTCTTAGCCACTGGACTACGGAGGTCGTCATTGATATTTTGTCGTTGATATTTTGTACGAAAGATATTTTTTCATTGATATTTTGTCGTTGATATTTTGTCCGTGGGATATTTTGTCATTGATATTTTTTCGTTGATATTTTGCCCGCACGATATTTTGTCATTGATATTTTTTCGGGGATGATTTGTCCGTACGATATTTTGTCATTGATATTTTGTCGGGGATAATTTGTCCGTAAGATATTTTGTCATTGATATTTTTTCGTTGATATTTTGTCCGTACGATATTTTGTCATTGATATTTTTTCGGGGATAATTTGTCCGTAGGATATTTTTTCATTAATATTTTGTCGGGAATATTTTATCCGTAGGATATTTTGTCGTTGATATTTTGTCCGTAGGATATTTTGTCGGGGGATATTTTGTCGAAGGATATTTTGTCGTGGATATTTGGTAGAGGGATTAAAGGATTAAGGGATTAGTCGCGGAACCCTTTTTTGTCATTCATGTAAAAAAAAAACCTAAAAACATAACTAAGTTTATTTTTTTTTTTCAAATTGCGGTCAGAAAATTTGGTTTCTTAAAGGTGAACATTTTCATTATTTCGATGTGGTTTAGATTTGAATACCTACTCATACATAGCGTTTTGTTTTCTCTTTCTAATACCATTTAGATCACGATATTCACTATGATAGTAAGGGTAAGGAAGGCACAACAATTTCTATGAGACCTATATGAGCTAGGACAAATATGTTCTCCTGTGATTAAACGAGTTAAAACTCAAGTGAAATCTTTAAAATTGTCAACCGTCACAGAAAAACCAACAATAACAATTTATAATCTGCCTATACTATGTAATCTGCACGTTATTTCCAATTTTAATTTAATTCAAAACATAAACACATATAATGTTGTGATATAATATTGATAAAATACGTAAAACATTGATGGAAAATAATTGTATGGATTTCTCCTTCCGAACTTTCCGAAATGACTCAATTGAATCGAAAAGTTGTTTTTTTATTATTTTTAATTTTTAAATGAATACCGCACAAGAGTCCGAATTGCTAAAGATTTATTTGGGTGATATGAGGCTGAAGGTAGTAGAGGAAGGAGATGGGGAAGTGGAAGGTGGGGAAGTGCCTGGATATTCAGATCTCGATCGATAAGGATTGATAAAATAACTTTCGGTAGCTTCTCATCATTCCCTAAGACAACTGCAGATCTCTAACGTAAAAACGATTTCAATTGACGTCCAATATATTAAGAAAATTTTTCATTGTGAACTGTTAATTATTCGTTGGCGATCTGCAGTCATGCTGTGGAATAAAGAAGAAGAAGAAGTGTTCTTTTTCACCAGGGTTAGGTTAGGTTATAATAAGTTTTGAATTGCATTTTGAAATAAATTTATGAAACTTTGGGATTTTTTTATGAATGATTTTTACACGAAACGACAAAAAAATTACATAAATAATAATATTTATAATCCTTTGTCTAAAAAATATATGTATGTGTTTTAATTTTGTTTCTCAATCAGTAATTTTAGTCAGAAAAAAGTAAGGTGTGCCGTTTTACAAACTTTTTTGTGTTTGCGTGAAAAAAAAAATGTTTATGTTGATTTAGAAAACTTGAAAGCGTATTTTATCACCTTTCTAAAACAGTTTTTCGTTTTCCGATACGTTCAGAAATATTCCATTTATTTGGATTTTGTAGCAAAGCGGAATTATTTTGACCGTCTGAAATAATTCGGAATTTGGTAAAAACCGTTCCGGAAGACCAATTGCCGGCTGTTCAACTATCAAGTCACCGTTTAAATGAGATAGTTATAGTCCAAGAGCCCGTGACGATCAGACCTTCGTTATTTTATAAAACCTGAAAGTTTCTCTGTGTGTGTCTCTAATACAGGTAAAGACGATCCCGACTATGAAGTTTGGATCACGGTGGCTTTGAAAGATATTATATTAATTAATTATAATTGTACTAACGTTAAAGTATAAAAGCTGAACTTTGTATATGTTACTTGAGGAACTATCAACATATGTTTTCTCAGTTATCAGAGAGTTTCAATGGTTCCTTCACCTTGTCAGACACATTAAAAGTCTTCCGTAGGTGCGAGCGCAATGCTTTTGAAATTGTGGTGCAATTTTATATACCTTTGCAACCTGTTATCTTTCAAGGCCACCGTGATCCAAACTTCATAGTTGGGGATCGTCTTTACGTGTATTAGGGACATACACAGAGAAACTTTCAGGTTTTATAAAATAACGAAGGTCTGATCGTCACGGGGTCTTGCCATTAGTAAATTAGCCGTTATTATTTAAACATCTTAGGAGTTCTTTAACACGGGTAATAGAGGGAATAACCAGACACAACCGGAAATATGTCAATTTTAAATTAAATTCTAGACGTATTGACTTTTTCCACAAAAAAGAATAAATCGATTTTGAAAGATTGTTATTTTATCTAGTAAAGACATGTTTTTAATTTTGAGAATATATTTTTATTTTTAGTACAATAAGGATTTACCGTAGGTCGTTGTCAGATTTGTTAAATTTTCAAAAAAAAATGTGTTATACAACATACATTTCAAATCATATATGTAATCGTGCAGTAAAATAAATCAATAAATTATCTGACAAAGCTATGTTTCAGAATTTTAATTTTAGTTTAAATAAAATTATTTAATAAAAGATCCGCACACGTGTTTTGTGACGAAAATACTCCAGTTTGTCTAATATATTTTAGATTTTTTTACATTCTTGTTTTGCTTAGACTTTATTAAAAAATTATAATTACTTTTGATGAAAAAATAATTTCAAAAAGCACATAATTTAACACAAGCTTAATCATCACGAGTTTGAGCATTTTTGAATGTAGGTAGGTATATGCTAAATCAAATTCTTATTGAAATAAAACCGATATTGAGTTATTATTTAAAATTGCTGGTACGGAGAATAATTAATCTTTCTCATCGAAACCACCCTGTACAGTTGCAAGGGTATAATTGAAAGACCGTCTTTCGACGAAATTTGAATTCTCGGCAGCTGGTTAGGCAGTTTTGCTTATATTAAATGCTTAGAACACATGTTGCTTATCTGGGATTCCTACAATTATAGTTAAATAGGTAGGTACTGGGATTGATTAGTTCATACGTATTTTGGTTCAATTATGAAAACAAGTTTGCTTTGTTGTGAAGACACTTACGTATGTGACGTTGATATCAGTTTACGAATGCAGTGCCGGATTTATATTGCGAGACATAACCACGTTTATCGGGGGTTTGCCCGAGGTTCACATTTTAACTTACTTCGGCGAATTCGTAATTGAATTATCATTTTTATTTCCACGCCTCACATGGGATGCGAGTTATTTATATTTTAAATAAATAAAAACAGTACGTTGATATCTTTCTTTTACGCGCCTTTAAAAAATTTTAATACGTTTTAAAACTAAAGTTAGTGGTGAGAACCAGATTTTATTTTTCTAGACGATGAATTAATAACTTCTGGAGGTATTCATTTAAAAACACCTCAAATATTAGTAATACGTTCTTCGGAATTAATTAAAATTAACCCGGCGGAAAGGTCGAATCTTTAGGCCTGCTAGGGTGAATTCGACCGTACGTCCGTCCAATACGCCGTGCCGCGGGCGCATATTTGTTTACACGCTTTCTTCACTTACATCGTTTAGATTCCCACATTATTTTTTTCTTTTTCTTCTTTTCTTTGATAGGGCAAATTCGACAGTAGGTCCGTCCAATACACGGGTTGCAATTTGTATGCACGGTTTCTTTACTTACGACGTTAAGATTCTGAATTATATTTTATAGTGTAGTGTCGTCTTTAACCCATTTTGAATGTTTATATCCCATAGTTATCAATTAACTGTGGTTCATCGTTAATTCCTGTGATTTGGAAAATTGCTAGTCAATCCAAGGGAGCCTGCTATGACTCAATACAAATGACTATCCTATCAAAATCATGATTTCAACCATTCCCCCATTTTTCCAAAACATAAATTTCTTCACTTATTCGAATGAGAATTGGGCATTGTACCTTCTCACCTTTTTAAAATTCAAGTCCTTGATTGTACATTCTGTGCTCTAGAATTGGGAACTTTAGATCATGTGTGTTTTGGTTGTCCCTCTCTAAATAAATGTCCTCTCTTCTATTAAGCTTTATTAGCTCCATTCAACATTTCATCTCTTGTCTAAACTCGACTGCAATCTTCCGTGTACTTTTGAAATTTGTCCATTTAAATAAAATTAATCTATAAATTCACCTTTGCTTTCCCCGTAACACGAAATGATGGCCTAGAACACCCTTGAAGAGCGAAAGAGAGACATTAAAAAAAGCATTACAATTCTGATGATCGGAAGTTTTAAAGGTTTTTCAGAGTTTACGAGCCTTGTTTATTATCTTGTCTAACTGGACTTAACGACTAAACGATGCTCTATGTTAATCTGCACATGTTAATCACTGAAGAAGCCCGCCTGTAGATCGGATATCTTTGGCTATCTTCGTAAACGTTTGAATATTAGATCCAAACGTTTGACAGTCATGCAATACTACCAATGATAGCTATTGATACACCTTAAAACTACATACACTAACGACACCTGTTGAGAGACATTGCAACTACATATATATTTACAAATACTAAAATAAGCGTAGAAAAACACGACATAATATGGATTGATTAGTACTTCATTCTGAGAAAAAATTACAAGTGAACCTTCAGAAAACTAAAGTAGAAAAGATTGGGGAGGCTACGAAACACCGCACAAAGAGGAGACCGATTATTCTATCTCATTCTCTTCCAGGCTTAATCCTATAGATGTATGTGTTGGTCTCTTTTTAGTGTCGTTTTTCGTTTCATCGAGTTTAAAATCACAACGGTGTTAAGGAAGTTTTCACATCAACAAAGGATTAATGATACAAATGACAATACTACAAAATAGAGCTTTAAGAATTATATTTAAGAAAAAAAGACTAAATCAAAGAAATGTTGAAGGTGTTAAATATATATTCAAGTGAAACATCTTTAGCACCGTTGTAATTTTAAACTGAAATGCATCTAAAAAGAGACAAACTCATACCTCTCTAGGATTTAGCCTGCGAGAAAATGAGATAGAATTAAACTTACCGCATTGGCCGCTTTGATTATGAGCTCACTTTTCAAGGCTTATATTGGTTGAGATTTTGTGGGCGAAAGTTTTATTTCTACCGCGTATGAACTGCACTCGATTTTTTAAAAAATTTTACATTAAATCCACCCTAGGAAAAAATCCCTCAGGACCCATGTCATTTTTGGGGATGCGGTGTGAAGGATCTTTTTATGTAAAGAAAGGAAAGTAAGTTCTGGGTGGGTAGAAATCTGGGGTCAGTGTGTCCAGGAGTGACGGACGTATGAATCCATCCCTCCCACTGCGGTGAAAGGGGATGAGAGAGTCCGGCTGGAGAAGTCAAAATGTCTCCCTCAACCAGTCTCTCCCGATCTGGTTTGCCAAACTCAGTTGGTAGACAGACGCATCTGCCGTCAAGACCCGGATAAACTTCATTCCATGAACCCGGGCAACCCTGGTACCCATGCACGCCTCCAAAATTGTAAAAATAGAAATAGAAAATTAACTTCGATGTTTGATGAATGTTCAAATTCTGTGAAACAACTGGTCGTTGGTATATTTGCGCCACCTTCCAGAGTGGTAAATACTGTCAGTATCGCCTTGGTGATCGACCACCATTCATAATCGAAGTGCTCTTTGACTCTTTTACTCGAGTTGGTGACCAGCCGAGCAATTCTATATCTTTTGTAAGATCGAGATCTCCTGACGGACGAGATCTCCTGTCAAATTTGTGTGATTTTGTATGGCTGTTATTTTCTTTTTCTATGGGTAATAGGCCAGCTTCGCCGATTTAAAACAATCTAAACTAAAATATGTGACAGCCCACAGTTTAAATCTGACATCGGCCCACTGAAAAAGCAAATAACAGCCATAGAAAATCACACAAACCTGATAGGAGATCTCGTCCGTCAGGAGATCTGGACCCACAAAAGATATAGAATGGCTCGGCAGATCTGAATAGCCAAGTACCTCACCTTCCTCCTCCCCATGTCCTTCCCCTACCACCTCCAGCTTCACAACATCCAAATAAACAGACCCTTTTGCGGCATTTGCTTAATTAAAAATTAAAAATAATAAAGAAAAACAGATTTTCGATTCAATTGAAACATTTTGGAAAGTTCGTAAGGGGAAATCCTAACATTTTTTTCCTTGTGAATATATTATTCATATTACAAAGTCAACGTTTTATAGATTTTTTCAATATTATATTACTAACTTATATATGTTTATGTTCTGAATTTAAATATATAATTGGTGATAATGTGCAGATAATAAATATCTCTACATATTATAAAATAAAGTCTTCCGCCGTGTATGTCTTGTATGTCCGTGTATGTCTGTTCGCGATAAACTCAAAAATTACTGAATGTATTTTCATGCGGTTTTCGCCATTAGAGTGATTCATGAGGAAGGTTTAGGTATACAATTTGTCTAGGTTTTTGTGAAAATTGGTTAAAAAATATAATATATAAAGGAGAATGTCTGAAGTATGTGGTGGACGAGCGGGCTGGCAAGTGGGCGGTGTGGATTTTATTCGTATGCAAATTAACAGATGGCAGTGTGAGTAAATTTTTCGTTGTTATAAAGGTTGAGTTAGGTTAGGTTAGATTAGATGGCGTTGTGTTTCGTCAACCACAGCAACGCGTGGCCAGGTCAGCTAGTTAAAAATAATTTAAAACTTAATGGACGCATTTTTGGAAAGTCCATAACATTATCTTCTTTGTAAATATATTATTTATATTATAAAGATAATATTTTATGCTTGTTATCATTATTAAATGTGTTTATGTTTTAAATTAAATTTAAAATTATGATAACATGCAGATTATAAATATTAAAAATAATAAATGCTAGTTTTCCTTTTACGACTCTCAATTTTAAGAGGAACGGCTGCGAGGTTTTTTTCATACAAAACTTAATTTTGGATATGAGTTCAAAATACTTAACCAAACTGAATAATTATTATAGAATGAATAATTATAGTTAATATGTATCTAATACGGATATGTGCTACTTTTGTTTGTGTTTTAAATTATAAAATAGTAGCAAGTTCCCGGCATGCGTTGCAATGCCACTAATAAATAAATTGTTTGTCCCTGCGTGTCCTTTCCCATTCGTTCCGTTTCCCTACCACCTCCCCTTCCCCTCCCATGTCCCCTTCCTTTTACGAGTTCCCGGCCTTCCCTCTCCCCCGTCCTGCGAACCCCCATCCCGAGATCACTTCCCCTCTCCCGCGTTTAATATATTCAGTCCCGGTACATTCAGGTTTTCAAACAGCTCGCGTGCCACCTATTGCAATTTTTTTTTAATTTTCATTTTTCATACATTACAAACATTTTTTGGTATATTATAAGAACAATCAATCCAATTTGGTACCTAACATAGGTACTACCTATTTATAATAAACATAATTTTTGATTAAATTCAAAGTATTCGATTTTGTTGAGTTGTTGTGAGTGAAGATTTCTGTACTTTATACTGGTGAGCTCTGGCATTATCAAATTTGTATTAAAAAAATTGCAACAGGTGGCGCTCGAGTTTTTTGAAAAATTAGTGTATTTCATATGGTTTAGCAGCAGGGAGGGAAGGAGGATAGGGAGGGGAATTTGGGAGGGGGGAGGGGAAGAAGTGGGAAGGCAGGAAAGGTAGAAGCGGAACGTGGGAGGGGAAAGGGAGGTAAATGGTGAACGAGGACGAATGGGAAAGGACACGCAGGGAGAAACAATTTATTTATTCAAATGGCGTTGCAAGGCATGCTGGGAACTCGCTAATGAAAAAAAAAATATTAATACAATTAAATATTATTTTGATGGGTGAAAATTCAAAATACAAACGACCAATTCAATAATTAAAACACAATTTTTTCATATATAAATTAAAACTTCTGCATAGAAAAACATTTTTTTAATATGTAATATTTATTCTATTATTTTACATTACATGAAATTTTTCGTATTTCCAAATAAATACAATGATATATTAATTTTTATTAATTTAATATTTCCAGAACCTGTCGCCCAATCGGGACGTGCGCTTTTACAAATTAAGCCATTGCTAATTTTCCTTCTGGGTTCGAGTCCTAGTTTCGACCATTTTTCTATTTTTCTGTGTCTTGTTCTCTTTCATATTTTCGTTTAGATTATTAGTGTTATCTTCTTTTTAATGATATATTACATTGATGGTAAGAACCTTCAAAAGTTATAAAAAGATAGTTATTCTAATAAAAAATTGAATATTCATTACTTTTATAAAAATGTCAAGTTATATCCCATACAAATAAAATCGGATATATATATCCGAGACGCTATGTAGGTTACAAACCAGTTCTCGGAACGATTGTTTCCATCGAATATATCTAATATTCAAATTTCTCGGCGACGGTGTTTCCTCTTAAGTTTTGTATAAAAAAAGTCGCGCCGCTGTTCCTTTTAAAGATTTCACTTAAGTTTTATGTAATAATAAATATTACTTATATGTAATTAACCGCAAGGCCTCTTTGGCTTGGATTCCCCGAAATAATCTTTTTTTTTTTATTTGCTAAAAGGTAGAACTAAAATTAAAACAACTTTTTTTATTATTTGTTTTTATCTCGTGTATGGGTCGTGCAGTTAAACATGACCTAAACAACACACACCAAGGATTGTGTGTATTGGTGCATATGGTATACACTTCCCACAGTGATGTATTTGCGAAACGTCACTGAATAACAGCCGTGTTTATCTTGCTTACGAATGGTTATTGTTTTTAACGAAAATGGGACAGCAAATGTGCGTTTTTTTATGTGAGTACAGCACAACAGTCCCAAATGTTCTCGTTCGACTGGGGAATTGGGTTGTGTTGAAGGTAGTGCGGAGGGGAAAGAGATGGGGAAGAGGAAGGTGGGACGTACTAGGCTAACCGGTCACCAAACACGGCTAAAATCATTTTAAGCAACGTTTCGATTTTGAATGGTTGTCTTACACCACGGCTATACTTTACGTATCTTCTTAGGTGGGTTGGTAACTACCTAATCCGATACCGTCGCCCTGGGAACCATTTATTGGGATACCAACACCCTTGCCATAGATCACCCCAATTGTTTCGCTACGTTTGAAGACTTAGCAGGGGTACCTACCTGTGTTCATGAGATGAGGTTCGTCTAGGTTTTGGCGGCGAATACATTTTTTTTCTTTATGTATTAGGTACTTTGTAATTGCATAATTTGAGGATTTTTCGACAACCTTGCTAGGCACATGTCCATTTTGTAGTGGTCAAGCATTGACCATCTTCTGCGTGGAGGGCCGGATCGGGAGGGACTGTTTGAGGGCGACCTAACCCTGACCTTTCCAGCCAGACTATCTCGACCCATCGCCTTGCACCGCAGTGGGTCGTGGTTTCAAACGTTCGTCTCTCCTGAACACATTGATCCACAGATTCCTACCCACCCCTCATACGTTTTTCCTATCCTTCCTTTTCCCTAAAAAGACTCTCCACACAGCATCCCAAGAATTCAGGGATTTTTTTTCCTCGGGGCTAATGGGTGTGGAGCTAATGTTAAATTTGGTTCCATGAACTCAAACTTGCTTTGAATTTAAGTGTGATTTTCAAAATCGGAACTGATTGTGTGAAGAATTCAGGCAAAGTTATAAAATAGATGGGTAACTACCTATCTTACTTATATTATAAATGCGAAAGTTTGTATGGATGGTTGGATGGTTGGTTGGATGGTTGGATGGTCCTTACTCTTTCACGCAATAAATATCGAATGGAAATTAAAAATTCTTTCACTAATCGAAAGCTACATTAGTTGCGTGTAACAACGGCTTTATATATTGGTAAGCTTTGGCGTTATGAATGAGCTGTGGCGTTATGAAATTATTATTTTCTGTCCCTAACAAAATCGAGTTATTGCAAACGTCAAAAAAATTGTTACCTTGGAAACAATGTTTTTTTTTTAATTTTAGGCTTAAAAAGAGTGCTTTGTTGTGATTAAAAAGAGTACTTTTTTGGCGTCGTAGTGAATATATTCATATCTCTAAAAATGTTTATTCTCCGAACAAAAAGCATAACGTTGCTATAAAGCATAGCGTTTGAAGTGGACTGTCATTTTCTTATTTTTTTAGGTTACTCTGGATTCAAATATGAATAAAATACTAATAAAGGGAGTAGGTACTTAAAATAAATTTCTATTTCTATAATTTAAATATTTTCTAAAATAGAATTTTTATTTGCGAAATGTCATTATCAAAATTTGAAATTTTCTATTAAACAATAATTATTTTCTATTAGACAAAATAGCAAGAATAATAACAATTATGCCAATAATTATGCCAGTAATTTCCCAATAATACTATGCGAGCGAAGCCGTGGGTAAAAGCTAGTAATATAAAAACCGTGTATCTACCTATATGCTAGTTTTTGCGTTTATCATTTATCTGCATAATATTTATTCCGTTTATCGATTATTCTTGTGAACTTTATTAATTAGGTAATAAATTCGTTTTATTTACGTTCGTAATATTTTTATGTTCCTAAAATTCGTATTTAAATTGTGTAGTTAGTATTTTATTTAAAATTGTATTTCGTTATTATAACTTAATATTACTTTTTGCTAAAACTATAATATTAATAGGTTCCCCGGCCTACTTATATACAATATGCAGTCGGTTAAGGAAAACACGGTATACCTAATTACACAAAATATAACTAAGTGTCCCCGAAGGGATGTGCAGAGAGGATGTACCACCGAATAACAAAAGTATAAACATATTTTTATTCAAATGCGTCAAGGATAAAACTGCTTCTCTATATACTGTGTATACCAGTACAAAAAATCGACACTGTATATAAATTCGTTTGATATTCATACCAACTTATTTTGAAGTATTTTTAAGTCGATTTTACGTTTGAAGTTAGTACATAATGCACTAAAAATTATTATCGTATATATAGATATTTTTATCGTATTTAAAATTCCGCGGGTTCAACTACCGCGGGATCAACGGTCGGGTCATCTATTTATATATTTATTATTATATATACACTTTTATTATATTTGAGTATAACTTAAGAGTCCCAACCGTCTGGAGGCAGTGAAACTATGGC
Source organism: Limnephilus lunatus (assembly GCA_917563855.2). Lineage (NCBI taxonomy): Eukaryota > Metazoa > Arthropoda > Insecta > Trichoptera > Limnephilidae > Limnephilus > Limnephilus lunatus. The sequence goes on along the minus strand of OU830595.1, from coordinate 21,020,771 downwards.
ATTCCCAATTAATTCATTTTGTAAGAAACAAACAGCTTTTGCACAATATGTACAGTGATAAATATGCAAATGAACTGAAGTCAAGCCACAGAAATTTCATAAGCTAAAGTTCACCGGAAATGAAGTTTTTATATCTTAAAATTAATTTTGGGTTATAGAAAGGGGAGAGGAAGAGGAATATAGGAAAAGGATAGGATGCTCCCGATACATTTTTTTACATGAGCTCCACACAGGAGCCCCTGAGGAAAATAATTTCCCTCAGGGCCTACGTCATCTTTGGGGATGCTGTGTGAAGGGTTTTTTTAGTGAGAGGAGAGTTCTGGGATGGAAAAGGGTTTAAGGGGTGGGTAGGAATTTGGGTTCAGTGTGTCCTGGTCATCCGCCTCCAAGACCTAGACAAACCTCACCCATGAACCCGGGCACCTCTGCTAAATCACCAAACGTAGCGAACCACTTGGGGTGACCTATGGCAGAGGTGTTGGTTATGAAATAAAGGTTCCCGGGGCGGCGGTACCCATTTCCGCCTCCCAAATTAATAATATGTTAATAACAATCGGTCGTAGGCGTTATTTCATATCGATATTTCTTTAAGATATTAATAAAAATGTCAATGCTGCGAAATTTTGTATTATATTGTGCACATACACGAGGAATTGGGGAGTTTTTTCTAACGTTTGTTCTACAAGAGGGTAAATAAAATAAATCAGATTGTCGGGTTGATCTTGAAGGAATATGAACATTTATTAAATTGGTAAGTTCTGGTGAGTCCAGGCCATTATTTAAAATTTTAAACAATAGGATTTGATCAAAAATTAGGCGTCGTGTTTGTAGGGATTTGATTATTGGGGTATGTTATGAGGCTTCATGTAGTAGGGAGGTAGGGAAGTGCCTGGTTATTCAGGTTTAGTCCCCAAACACGGCTAAAGCCATTTCGAACAATATTTCGGATTTTAATGGTGTTCTTTCACCGAGATTTCGACATTTGGCGTGTAGGTACAAAGTACAAACGTAAGCAATAACGGATGGGAATAGATAGAACAAATTTAGTCCCTTTATTTAATCCTTTATAATCTACCTACGAACTAATAAAATAATAAGATATGCAAGCATTCTAGGAAAAACTGTTTTAGGTATATCTGAAATACAAACAATTCATTTGTAAACATTAGCTAGTTTATTTGTCGATACTTCATACAATGCAGGGCCTCACTGGGAATGACTCAAAAATATATGTATTTATCTTCTACCTTCTACTATAAAGAGGTAAGATTTTTTTGTTTGTTTGTTTGCATTGAATAGGCTCCGAAACTACTGAACCGATTTGAAAAATTCTTTCACTGTTGGGAAGCTACACTATCCCCGAGTGACATAGGCTATATCATATTTTCAAAAAAAATAGAGATCCTTTCTAAAACTCCAATAATGTAACCCAAGGTGTAAAAAAATTACCTAAAATATTCTTTACATCGCGTGCGCTGCGAAAACTATTGATGATAGAATAAAATAATGTACTACGACTTTGCAGAACACATCATTATTTACAAAAAGTGTCGCCACAGCATATGTCTAACTATTATAGTTATGCCACAATAAGTGTTATTTTATTTTAAAAATTAAAATAAAAGTCGCCGCTTGAATATGTAAGATATCACGAGTTATAAATGTAAGTATTAGAAACGTAAGAAAGTACTAGACGCGGGAGGGGAACGGGGACGTACGTGAAGGTGATTCCGGGAGAAAAATGTATTTATTTGAATATGGCACTGCAACGCATGCCGGGAACCAGCTAGTTTATTTATAAACAGAAACAAAGAGTACATTACTTACATTGGTGAAAACAATTTACAATTATTAAGTATATTTCATTGCCGGTACTAAAGGAAATAACAGTCGATGCTATGTCTTCGCCAAAATGAATGAATTATTTGCACCTAAAAGTAATTAACATTTGCAGAAATAAAATACAAACAATTATTCCGGATGATTTTAATAAGGCCCTACGAGCGTACAGCGAACAATGTACGGCGCAAAAAACAGCGGGTCTATTTCTCAGTGCGCAGAATCTAATGCGCACTTGGGGGACTATCCGAACTATCCCTATACTTTCCTTGCGTTGTTTCGCGATCGTATGCAACTGCACATGCGCAGTAGTATGTGAAATCAAATACCCGCGGGGACAATCCTTTGGATCCCCACAGAACCATTTGTTTGCGAAGTTACGGGCGGGAATCGCTCGCGTTCAAATTAGTTTGATAATAATCTTGCAAGATAAAGCTTTATTTTTATTATACTATATTGTAAATTGGCATATATCTATAGATAGTTTATATAATTTTGTGTTAAATATATCCGTCTAGCATGATTAGACCATATATATTTATATATTTTTTAGAAATTTTATATTATATTCTACGGGTGGTGAGATTACGGTACAGTATGTAAAAAATGTCGATCCCCACCACTAAAAAAGTGCTCGAGCCGCCACTGGCTATCTCCATTGGCACTTCTATCTATAGCTCCGACTCTGGTGTGTGTATATGCATTATGTAATTGTATTGGTAGATGTTTATACTACGACAGAAGAAGCACGAAGAACCGGTTGAGATCTGCTCGGGTCACCAACATAGGTAAATGTATTATTTATACAACAGAACACGCCAACATTTTTGCAATAAACACACCCTGTTCAAAAAGTACTAAGTACTTGAAAATTAAATTGGAGTTTAATTTAATTTAATTTTAATTTTACCATTTAAGAATAATGTTCACGGACCGTTCCATACAAATCTTAATTTTGGATTTGAAATCAAAATACCCAATCAAACTGAAAACATATTTTGTAATAAAAAAATCTGATGTAAGTATCAAATTTAAAATACGGATATAAGCTAGGTACTTTATTATTATTGCTTTAAATTATAAGATATAGGCCATTAAAGATTTTAATGTTTCTTGATTTTAGATGCAACTTGGCAATTATTTGTGATTAAATGAAAAATATTAAAAACAATAATTTTACTGTATCTTATCTTCAATAGTATAAACAATGTCGCTCCCGCTGTCTGTACGCTTAGATCTTTTAAACTACTCAACGGATTTTCATGCGGTTTTCACCAATACATAGAGCGATTCGTTGTGAAGGTTTAGATATATAATTTGTCAAGGTTTTGTGTAAATTGGTTAAAATATATAATATATAAAGGGAGCGTGGTGGCAAGCGGGCGGTGTGGATTTGATTGATTTGCAAATTAACAGATGGCGTTGGTTATAAAGGTTGGGTAATGGCGTTGTGTTTCGTAAGCCACAGGAACGTGTGTCCGGGTCTGCTAGTTTATTTTTAAAATATGGTGAAATGAAAAAAAATAATGAAAGAAATCATTTTGATGGATGTAAATCTATATAAATCTTTTTATACATATCTATATCTATCTTTACAAATAAAAATGAATCGGCGAAATGTATGTACGCGCATAACTTCAGAACGACTGCACCAAATTGTATAATTATTTTTCTTTGTGTTAGTTATTGTCAGGACAGGGTTTGTATACAACTACTGGTGAGCATTATGAAATTTGCATAAAAAAATAGCAAAAGGTGGCACGCGAACTGTTTGAAAACTGAATGTACCGGAAATGAATGTATGGAATTGGGGAGGAGGAGAGGGTTGGGGGTAGATGGGTGGGGGAAGTGGAGTGGGGAGAGGGAAGGTGGAGGAGGCAGAGTAGGGACGCGAGACGAATAGAAAAGGACACACAGGGAGAAACACTTTCTTTATTAAATGGCATAACAACGCATGCCGGGTACCAGCTAGTTTAAATTAGAAATTACCGGTAAATATGCATTTGGTCCACCTCACGGATAATACGGAACGTTCGTCTTGTCGAAGTTTGATGCACGGATAATACGGAATATTCCGTTTTTAGGTTGAGGTTAAACTACAAAAGCTGCATGTCATCATAATTTTAAAAAACATCCCAGATTTTGAATGGTTTGTTTGGCAAAGCAGGGTATATCCTAGCGGGTTTGTGTAATTATGATTGATTGTCTATGAAATAAAAACGGTGAATACAGAATGGCGAATTAATTGTAACAAAATTAAAATGTTAAATTCATGTTTTTTGCATGTTTTTTATCTCCCGCGACACAAATACTCACTTTTCGTGATAATAAAGCTAAATCTAACTGTTTGAATAAAAAATATTCCGTATTAACGAGTAAGCTGAGTAAGACATAAATAATGAAATTACCTATTTAGGTACGTTAGTACAAAAATTTGTCGTTTATTATTAAAATTACCAACCAAAATAACGCATTTTTAACAAAAATATCATTCCTGGTTACATAAGTAAATTTTCATGAATGCATTTTTTTTAATTTTACCTGTAGGTAGGTACTACAACATAGTGTTCACCGTGTACATTTTTTCTAGTAAATAAAGCCGAAGGTCTGCCGTGCATAGAGTAACGTTTTTCTAAAGTTAGCCCGGTGGGACCGGTCTATACATAAACACAGTTTTAAATAATATTACTCATCGGCGATGTCGATTGGGAAAAATATCACCATAGTCGCTGAAGACAACACTGGCAGAAGTAAAATTATGGTGAGCGTGTTGGTGTGACCGAATAACGCACAATATCAATTATGATTTATAACCATTGATATCTTCTTAATCTTAATATATACAACAAAGTCGGGTTAGTTACGCCATTTATAACTCAAGAACAGCTGGACCGATTTTTATGATCTTTTACTTGTTGGATTTGTCTCCGCCCGGAATAGCAGAATAGCTAGTAAAACATCGGAAAAATTCTATAAAAAGAAAATTCTCTTCCTCCTACATTTTGTATGGAACGAATTATCATCTTTTGAAAGAGCTGCAGGAATATTGTAATAAATATATCTAATATTGAATAGTGAGTGATTTCCAAAAATTCGATACCGTCAAATGTCAATGCACTGATTGTTTTCCTTTTGTTCTTAATCATGCTGCCCCTCTTTCTTACATACTAAATGAGATATGATATCGAAAATGAGACAAAAGGTGAACGTATGTCTGCACCCCTCCAAAGGAAAAATACAATAATTATAATAAATCTCCCTCACACGTATAAAGAAAATAAAACGCAATTCCCGTAGGTAAATGAAAAAGTAAGAAAATCATAAAAAATATAAATCCGTACACAACGCCAACCCTGATACTGACATAAACAAAATACGGACAGTTGCGCATCGATAATTGCTTCATTGTGTAAAAACTTAATTTAATTCAGCTCTAGAGTTAACACAACAGTTATTGATTCTGATGCGGTACAAAAATATTGTATATTTCTATGTTTATAACCGAAATAATGAATTGCTGTTCCTCAATCAACATTCTACTAATTATGGATATCATTCTCCTTTATTCAGAACGTTGAGACTAACTCAAATCAAAACATTGAATGGCTTTGGGCAGTCGATACACAATGTGTAATTTTTAAAGCCTTTTAAATCCATCTTCAAGCTACTTGTAGTTATCTTGTATATGTACTTTTATATTATACTAGCTGGTACCCGGCACGCGTTGCTATGCTATTTAATAAAGAAATTGTTTTCCCTTGCGTGTTCTTTCAAATTCATCCCGTTCCCACTCCGCCTCCTCCACCTTCCCTCTCCCTACTCCCCCCCCCCCCATCCCCTGTCCTGCGAACCCCCCTCCTGATTTCCCCTCCCCCCTCCCAGATTCCCCTCCCCTCCCCGGATCCCCTCCCCCTCGGTGGTGTTTCTCCACCCCCTCCCGCGAACCCCCTACACGAGTTTATCTCCCCCCTTCCCCCTCCCGCATTCTATACATTCAGTCCCGGTACATTCAGTTTATTGCAAATTTCATAATACCAGTAATTTTATACGAACTTGTCCTGACAATAACAAACACAAAAAAAAATCAATTTGGTGCAGTCGTTCGGAAGTTATGGGCGTACATACATTTCGGCGATTCATTTTTATTTATATAGATAGAAGATATGTACTAGCAGACCCGGAACACGTTGCTGTGGCTAACGAAATACAACGCCATTAGCCAACCTTTATAACCAACGCCATCTGTTAATTTGCAAACACATCAAATCCACACCGTCCGCTTGCCAGCCCGCTCCCTTTATATAGATATTTTATATTTCAACGAATTTACAAAAACATGCCTAAATCTTCCTCATGAATCACTCTATCTGTTAATGAAAACCGCATGAAAATCTGTTGCGCAGTTTAAAAGATCTAAGCTTACAGACAGCAGGAGCGACTTCGCTTTATACTATGTAAAAATTGACAATTCGCTTCATTTATATGTACTCTCTTTTCATTGTCATCTCTTTTTTAATTTGTATTATTGTTATATTGTTAATGGACTTTTTGTCCGTAAATAAAATAAATAAATAAATAATTATCGTGAATATTTTTGAAAAGAGATATACATATCTATATATACATATTCATACATATTTAGGATTTAGCCTGCAAAAGAATGAGATAATATAATCGGTCTCCTCTTTGTGCGATGCTTCGTAGCCTCCCCACTCTTGTTTACTTTAGTTTACTGAAGGTTTCGCTTCTACCGCGTGAGAATTGCACACTTCGTTTTTTAAAGGGAAAACTTCTTTAGCTTCGTTGTGATTTGAAACTCGATTAAACGAAAAATAGCGACGCTAAAATGAGACAAACATCTGTAGGATTTTGACTGCGAGGAATGAGTTAGCAATAAAATATTGATTTAATTCACGGGTACTCGGTTACAATATAATATATAAATCCACAGTCCCATACAAGTTGCCTTTGGAGTAGTGTTATAAAGCGCCTGACGAACCTTAGCGGCCAGACATTCGGAGAACTAAGGATCGAAACTTACGAAATCCAAAAAAAAAAATATTGTTTTTTATAAAATCATTACCCAATCTTCAAACCACTCTAAAATGAACAGGCAAAAGAAAACACAAAAAAGCGACATCTAGCGACTCCGAAGAAGAAAACACAAATACTAATAAGATGACAAAATGTATAAGAAAAGGTGCACTGGAATCCGAAGACAAAAGTGTGGAAAAAAACATCTTTCACATTGATAAAAAAAGTGCTTCGTAGTCTCCCCACTTTGGTCTACTTTAGTTTTCTGAAAGATTCACTTTTACCGCGTGTGAATTGCACACTCTGTTTTTATTCATATCAACCATTTTGGTGTTGCCATTTAAACCTTTAGTTTCGTCTGTACATCAGACTTCAGAGTCATATTAAATTCTAAATATCAATGTGAATCCTTTTGGATGGTATCCCTGTTAATGCATGTATTATATATTGAGTAACTTGGCCTCTAATGATTGAGTTCGACAGATAATGGCGGAATATAAATGGACCACGTGATGTGGAATTTAACATTGTCTATATGACGAATGGGTCGTGATGCAAAACTCAGTTTGGCAGAATACAATGGACGCCGAATTAGGAACAAATGAAAAATTCCAAGTAATGAGCTACTTGCACTAAAAAAGGTAACTTTTAAAAAGTTTTTTCGCATTTTCTAAACTGCAATATTTTTTAAGACAGCAATCCTTTCCTTACCTTCAACTTAACGATTTTTTTGCAAATTGCGATTCACGTTCTCCCAATGACAGCTAAATCCTCTCCTTTGAACTTCGCGAAGGAAAGGATCTAAAGGAGACCGTGTGGGCTGTCATTAGCGAGGTAGTGACTGACATTAAAGTATGACATTGTCGATATTTGCGTGTTTTAACAAAATAAAACTTAATATTATCGTAAGTTTTGAATGTAAACATGATTAGTGAACTATTCTTCACATAATAATGCTATTAAATGTACCGAATTACCGTAATTGCGATGTTTTAACGAGTCAGAACTCGGGCCTATTTTTCGGAAGGTCAAAATGTTTCTGCTTCGCATTAAATTACAAATTAATGAAATATTTGTGGACCTATCCGAAAACTAAACACTTTGTTCGAAAGGTGATGAAATACGCTTTCAAAGTTTATTATTAGAAGTAACCATGTAATTTTCTAAATATAAAAATCTTGAATGCAACATGAAAATGTCTCACCTTACGTTTTTTCCCACTAAAATTACTGGCTATGAAAAAAAAAATAAAAACACACATATTTGATTAGACGAATGTATTATAAAGGTTATCACCACCTCATTTTTTTCTCGTTTCATGTAAAATAATTTTTTAAAAATTCACAAAGTTTCTTGTTTTTTTTTTTCAAATTGCCACCAGCAACTTTGGTTTCATATAGGTGTACATTTGAACTATTTTGTGGTTAACTTTTAGATTTAAATAAAAAGTGAAGTATTTTCTCTTTCCATATTCTTCCTTTCGTATTTCTAACCATGATGGTAAGGGAGACAACGGAGAGGGAGACCTGTGTGAGTTGTTCCGAAAACCAAATAAAAAAGCCTGAGGGGTTTTAAAGTACATAACTTGCAAAATGTTTGATTAGAGTGATAATAATAGTGATAATAACAATAAACTACATGTTTAAAGTATGTGTGATATATCTGGCTGAAGGAGATAGGAAAACATGGTTCATAGGTAAAAATAAAATATGGCATGAAGGGAAACATTATTTTATTAAAAATACTCAGATTGCAAAACACATAAGGGTAATAAATCAAATAATTACTTATAACTTTATTTTGTTTAAGGTTTACCTACATAAACTTGGGCCTTTCTTATGTTTACTAGTAACTTTGTCCTTCCCGGAACTTCAACCCGTTGTGAAAATACAAAAAAAATGTGGAAACCTTAACTTTAATACTATAATACATTATTATAATATTCTTATTAATAAATTCTCTAATTAAAACCCAAAAAGATGTCTTGAAAATTATATTGAAAGGCCTTAAAAAAACTAGCACTGAAGAAATTTTCAATATCTTAACGTCACGTCGTGTTGATTAAACAATTCTGCTGTGAAACAATACTACTTTTAAACCCCACTTTCATTTAACAATCAACAGCAACATTATAACTCAAAACTAAAAAAAAGCTGGATTCAAAACATACAATTCAATTTAATTTATTCATTTTAAAAATATTACAAAATTACAATTTCAAAGCATTTTTAAAAGAGAAAATATCTACAGATTTTAAGATAAACAAATTTAGACTAACAGCAACAAAGTTTGTCGTTTGAATTTTGCTTCATTGATGTTAAACATATCGATATTAAAACAGCTCTCCCGACTGGCATAACCATTGGCAAGATAGTTCTGCACGCGGGGATATAAAACAGTCTATGCTGTCGGTGACAGAGAAAACCATCGGGAACATAGAAACTAATGCTCTCCAAGATAGCCGAGTTTTCGAACCGTACACGAATCAGTCTGAAGAAATGTGTTATAATGAGCACATATCTTCTGACCTGTAGATGGTTAATACCGAGCATGCCCAAGAGAAAGTCAGTAGGGTAGAGCCAATGGTAGTAGCCATACTCCCTCAGGTAGACAAATCTCAGAAATTTCTTCTGAACCTTCTCCAACATGAGGGAATACTTGACTTGGTGTGGGTTCTAAACCACCGACACACTCTCAAGTGTACTCCTTCCTATACAAATACTCGACCTCGCTAAAACTAGTTCTTTCAGTAACTTCATATTATTTATATAATTAAATATTAAAATGCAAATGAAATCCCCAGAACAGGAGATCCCAGTGAGGATATCATCGCCTCAGTCACCAGCATTTCTTCACTACTCTAGAGCAGTCATCAGCGACAGTAGGTACTATACAGCGACCACGCCACTTCCATCAGTTTCGAAAGAAATCTCTGAAAAAGAAATAAAAGTATCAAATTGTATCATATGAAATTTAACTAACTAACCATCACGCCTTTTCGCCACAGGGGTAGGCAGAGAGGAAGGACTGCCAAACAACTCGGTCTTGGCACACACTCCTTGCCTCGTTTACATTCGTACATGCTCTTCCATTATTCTGACTCTTGACATGGCCCAACTCAAGTATCTGATTCACTTGGTCGTGCCATGTCATTCTTGGGCGTCTTCGACTTCTACTACCATTCACAGGTGACATACGCTTTAATATGCAGCATTTAAGGTTAAACGAAACCTATGCTATAATCTACGCATTCACAGATAGCGCCAATTTATTTATTTTTGGTAAAAACACTTTTTTTTCAAGTTATGCTTTAAAATATTAAGGTAAATTAATTGTTTGAGCTTGTATGTATTCCGTATGAATATGAATAGTTTATTCTATAAACAAACTCAAATCTTTCCATAAAGGCTAACCAATACAATATTGGATTGAGTCACCTATACAAAATTGGACTTGTAAGCCTTTCTCGGAAAATAGTTTATGGACAAAACTATGTATTCATATTCATATTGAATACGAGCGAGCGCAAACAATTCATTTATCTTAATATTTTAAAGCATAACTTGCAATAAGTGTTTTAACCTAAAATAATCAAATTGGCGCCATCTGTAAATGCGTAGATTATAACGTAGGTTCCGTTAAACCTTCATCAAAAACAATTCAACACACATGATCAATATCAGTTGACACAATATACCATAAAAAATATTAAATACATACTTCATCAATGGGAAAGGTCTTTCAGCACATTTGAGCTTTTCGACCGCCTCTCTTCATGAAAGGTTTACCCTAGTTGACGTCCAGATAATTATCCTCGTGCTGCAAGTTTGCGGGACGTCAACATCAATCATCAGCTGCAGTGAATCCTACTGCCACCGCATTAGTGTCTGTAAAAGAAATAAACATCAAATTGTATCATACAGCATTATGTTTAAAATAACACATATTACTTGTTGCTAACAAATAAATTTCTGTTTCTCAAAATCAGGTAATTTGACAGTGCATATTCTGTCTGCTGAAGGTGACATACGCTGTGCTGCATTCCAAAAACAGTTCATCACATTTTATCAATATTAGTTGTGTACATATGAAACACAATATAGCACCATACAAATATAAAAATACATACATCATTGGGAACGTCTTCCTGCATATTTGATTCCTTCAACCGTCTTTGTTCTCCATTTCGTGATACACATTCCATAAACAGTTTGATGATCAAAACGCTGAAAAAAATTTTACGCCAATTAACGTCACATTATACATATATTTTTCTTATGTTTCTTAAAACAACAATACGGTAAAAAAAAATATTAAATGAACTGTCTCGATTTTTACATGAAAAACGTAACCTCAAATCACAGACATAATCTTGTTGATAATTCGGTTCGAGTCAAATATGAGTATATTTATATGCTTTTAGATACATACATTATAGCATTTACTTACCTCATTATTGCTTTGTACAGAAAAATATCGTTTAAATAACCGAACCTACACGATTGTATTGAAATCGTGACATCCATTGGCCATCTTGGCTCGGCGACATCTGTCACTTTTAGAAGTAGTGAATGAATAAAAAGGTCATTACCATCAAGAGTGAGGTAGGTACCTTTTACAAAACGAAAATCTTCGATAAACGGCTTTTTACGTTATTTTAAAATAAAATGAGATGTGCATAAAATGCAAAACAACATAAAGTAATTGTTTTAAAAAGTTTTGATCAAGAACCTTGCGTTTCTTGATTGTTTTTAATTTATTAGTGTTTTCAAAGAATCTCTTAACAGTCTTAACGACCTTTGTTTAGATTTTTTTACTAGGTCTCTCGCCTTACCCGCTCCTGTAAGGACAATAGGCTCCCCCACACGCACACTTCGGCGCGACCGAGTCCCGCGCCACTTCAAGCCGCCGCGCAGAAAAGTAAAGACCGATAGGTTTACAGCGCAGTTCACCGTGAAACTTTTCTGCGCGGCGGCCTGAAGTGACGCGTGACTCGGTCGCTCCGAAGTGTGCGTGTGGGGGGCACTAATGGAAGAAACAGAATCGCTCTGTTGAAAATGGATGTAAGGAGACGACTAATTCGGATCCTTACAAGCGCCATCATTGTTAGTGAGCGATAGCAGTAGAGTTAACGCAAAAAGTACCAGAATCGCGCTCGAGCGCGATTCTGGTTCTATTTAACGACAGTAATCCTTTCCTTACCTTCAACTTAACGATTTTTTTGCAAATTGCGATTCACGTTCTCCCAATGACAGCTAAATCCTCTCCTTTGAACTTCGCGAAGGAAAGGATCTAAAGGAGACCGTGTGGGCTGTCATTAGCGAGGTAGTGACTGACATTAAGTATGACATTGTCGATATTTGCGTGTTTTAACAAAATAAAACTTAATATTATCGTAAGTTTTGAATGTAAACATGATTAGTGAACTATTCTTCACATAATAATGCTATTAAATGTACCGAATTACCGTAATTGCGATGTTTTAACGAGTCAGAACTCGGGCCTATTTTTCGGAAGGTCAAAATGTTTCTGCTTCGCATTAAATTACAAATTAATGAAATATTTGTGGACCTATCCGAAAACTAAACACTTTGTTCGAAAGGTGATGAAATACGCTTTCAAAGTTTATTATTAGAAGTAACCATGTAATTTTCTAAATATAAAAATCTTGAATGCAACATGAAAATGTCTCACCTTACGTTTTTTCCCACTAAAATTACTGGCTATGAAAAAAAAAATAAAAACACATATTTGATTAGACGAATGTATTATAAAGGTTATCACCACCTCATTTTTTTCTCGTTTCATGTAAAATAATTTTTTAAAAATTCACAAAGTTTCTTGTTTTTTTTTTTCAAATTGCCACCAGCAACTTTGGTTTCATATAGGTGTACATTTGAACTATTTTGTGGTTAACTTTTAGATTTAAATAAAAAGTGAAGTATTTTCTCTTTCCATATTCTTCCTTTCGTATTTCTAACCATGATGGTAAGGGAGACAACGGAGTGGGAGACCTGTGTGAGTTGTTCCGAAAACCAAATAAAAAAGCCTGAGGGGTTTTAAAGTACATAACTTGCAAAATGTTTGATTAGAGTGATAATAATAGTGATAATAACAATAAACTACATGTTTAAAGTATGTGTGATATATCTGGCTGAAGGAGATAGGAAAACATGGTTCATAGGTAAAAATAAAATATGGCATGAAGGGAAACATTATTTTATTAAAAATACTCAGATTGCAAAACACATAAGGGTAATAAATCAAATAATTACTTATAACTTTATTTTGTTTAAGGTTTACCTACATAAACTTGGGCCTTTCTTATGTTTACTAGTAACTTTGTCCTTCCCGGAACTTCAACCCGTTGTGAAAATACAAAAAAAATGTGGAAACCTTAACTTTAATACTATAATACATTATTATAATATTCTTATTAATAAATTCTCTAATTAAAACCCAAAAAGATGTCTTGAAAATTATATTGAAAGGCCTTAAAAAAACTAGCACTGAAGAAATTTTCAATATCTTAACGTCACGTCGTGTTGATTAAACAATTCTGCTGTGAAACAATACTACTTTTAAACCCCACTTTCATTTAACAATCAACAGCAACATTATAACTCAAAACAAAAAAAAAGCTGGATTCAAAACATACAATTCAATTTATTTTATTCATTTTAAAAATATTACAAAATTACAATTTCAAAGCATTTTTAAAAGAGAAAATATCTACAGATTTTAAGATAAACAAATTTAGACTAACAGCAACAAAGTTTGTCGTTTGAATTTTGCTTCATTGATGTTAAACATATCGATATTAAAACAGCTCTCCCGACTGGCATAACCATTGGCAAGATAGTTCTGCACGCGGGGATATAAAACAGTCTATGCTGTCGGTGACAGAGAAAACCATCGGGAACATAGAAACTAATGCTCTCCATGATAGCCGAGTTTTCGAACCGTACACGAATCAGTCTGAAGAAATGTGTTATAATGAGCACATATCTTCTGACCTGTAGATGGTTAATACCGAGCATGCCCAAGAGAAAGTCAGTAGGGTAGAGCCAATGGTAGTAGCCATACTCCCTCAGGTAGACAAATCTCAGAAATTTCTTCTGAACCTTCTCCAACATGAGGGAATACTTGACTTGGTGTGGGTTCTAAACCACCGACCCACTCTCAAGTGTACTCCTTCCTATACAAATACTCGACCTCGCTAAAACTAGTTCTTTCAGTAACTTCATATTATTTATATAATTAAATATTAAAATGCAAATGAAATCCCCAGAACAGGAGATCCCAGTGAGGATATCATCGCCTCAGTCACCAGCATTTCTTCACTACTCTAGAGCAGTCATCAGCGACAGTAGGTACTATACAGCGACCACGCCACTTCCATCAGTTTCGAAAGAAATCTCTGAAAAAGAAATAAAAGTATCAAATTGTATCATATGAAATTTAACTAACTAACCATCACGCCTTTTCGCCACAGGGGTAGGCAGAGAGGAAGGACTGCCAAACAACTCGGTCTTGGCACACACTCCTTGCCTCGTTTACATTTGTACATGCTCTTCCATTATTCTGACTCTTGACATGGCCCAACTCAAGTATCTGATTCACTTGGTCGTGCCATGTCATTCTTGGGCGTCTTCGACTTCTACTACCATTCACAGGTAACATACGCTTTAATATGCAGCATTTAAGGTTAAACGAAACCTATGCTATAATCTACGCATTCACAGATAGCGCCAATTTATTTATTTTTGGTAAAAACACTTTTTTTTCAAGTTATGCCTTAAAATATTAAGGTAAATTAATTGTTTGAGCTTGTATGTATTCCGTATGAATATGAATAGTTTATTCTATAAACAAACTCAAATCTTTCCATAAAGGCTAACAAATACAATATTGGATTGAGTCACCTATACAAAATTGGACTTGTAAGCCTTTCTCGGAAAATAGTTTATGGACAAAACTATGTATTCATATTCATATTGAATACGAGCGAGCGCAAACAATTCATTTATCTTAATATTTTAAAGCATAACTTGCAATAAGTGTTTTAACCTAAAATAATCAAATTGGCGCCATCTGTAAATGCGTAGATTATAACGTAGGTTCCGTTAAACCTTCATCAAAAACAATTCAACACACATGATCAATATCAGTTGACACAATATACCATAAAAAATATTAAATACATACTTCATCAATGGGAAAGGTCTTTCAGCACATTTGAGCCTTTCGACCGCCTCTCTTCATGAAAGGTTTACCCTAGTTGACGTCCAGATAATTATCCTCGTGCTGCAAGTTTGCGGGACGTCAACATCAATCATCAGCTGCAGCGAATCCTACTGCCACCGCATTAGTGTCTGTAAAAGAAATAAACATCAAATTGTATCATACAGCATTATGTTTAAAATAACACATATTACTTGTTGCTAACAAATAAATTTCTGTATCTCAAAATCAGGTAATTTGACAGTGCATATTCTGTCTGCTGAAGGTGACATACGCTGTGCTGCATTCCAAAAACAGTTCATCACATTTTATCAATATTAGTTGTGTACATATGAAACACAATATAGCACCATACAAATATAAAAATACATACATCATTGGGAACGTCTTCCTGCATATTTGATTCCTTCAACCGTCTTTGTTCTCCATTTCGTGATACACATTCCATAAACAGTTTGATGATCAAAATGCTGAAAAATAATTTTACGCCAATTAACGTCACATTATACATATATTTTTCTTATGTTTCTTAAAACAACAATACGGTAAAAATAATATTATTCTGTAAAATATTAAATGAACTGTCTCGATTTTTACATGAAAAACGTAACCTCAAATCACAGACATAATCTTGTTGATAATTCGGTTCGAGCCAAATATGAGTATATTTATATGCTTTTAGATACATATATTATAGCATTTACTTACCTCATTATTGCTTTGTACAGCAAAATATCGTTTAAATAACCGAACCGACATGATTGTATTGAAATCGTGACATCCATTGGCCATCTTGGCTCGGCGACATCTGTCACTTTTAGAAGTAGTGAATGAATAAAAAGGTCATTACCATCAAGAGTGAGGTAGGTACCTTTTACAAAACGAAAATCTTCGATAAACGGCTTTTTACGTTATTTTAAAATAAAATGAGATGTGCATAAAATGCAATACGACATAAAGTAATTGTTTTAAAAAGTTTTGGAGCGCGATTCTGGTACTTTTTGCGTTAACTCTACTGATAGCGCTCACTAACAATGATGGCGCTTGTAAGGATCCGAATTAGTCGTCTCCTTACATCCATTTTCAACAGAGCGATTCTGTTTCTTCCATTGTCCTTACAGGAGCGGGTAAGGCGAGAGACCTAGTAAAAAAATCTAAACAAAGGTCGTTAAGACTGTTAAGAGATTCTTTGAAAACACTAATAAATTAAAAACAATCAAGAAACGCAAGGTTCTTGATCAAAACTTTTTAAAACAATTACTTTATATTGTATTGCATTTTATGCACATCTCATTTTATTTTAAAATAACGTAAAAAGCCGTTTATCGAAGATTTTCGTTTTGTAAAAGGTACCTACCTCACTCTTGATGGTAATGACCTTTTTATTCATTCACTACTTCTAAAAGTGACAGATGTCGCCGAGCCAAGATGGCCAATGGATGTCACCAGACACACGATTTCAATACAATCGTGTAGGTTCGGTTATTTAAACGATATTTTGCTGTACAAAGCAATAATGAGGTAAGTAAATGCTATAATGTATGTATCTAAAAGCATATAAATATACTCATATTTGGCTCGAACCGAATTATCAACAAGATTATGTCTGTGATTTGAGGTTACGTTTTTCATGTAAAAATCGAGACAGTTCATTTAATATTTTACAGAATAATATTATTTTTACCGTATTGTTTTTTTAAGAAACATAAGAAAAATATATGTATAATGTGACGTTAATTGGCGTAAAATTATTTTTCAGCGTTTTGATCATCAAACTGTTTATGGAATGTGTATCACGAAATGGAGAACAAAGACGGTTGAAGGAATCAAATATGCAGGAAGACGTTCCCAATGATGTATGTATTTTTATATTTGTATGGTGCTATATTGTGTTTCATATGTACACAACTAATATTGATAAAATGTGATGAACTGTTTTTGGAATGCAGCACAGCGTATGTCACCTTCAGCAGACAGAATATGCACTGTCAAATTACCTGATTTTGAGATACAGAAATTTATTTGTTAGCAACAAGTAATATGTGTTATTTTAAACATAATGCTGTATGATACAATTTGATGTTTATTTCTTTTACAGACACTAATGCGGTGGCAGTAGGATTCGCTGCAGCTGATGATTGATGTTGACGTCCCGCAAACTTGCAGCACGAGGATAATTATCTGGACGTCAACTAGGGTAAACCTTTCATGAAGAGAGGCGGTCGAAAAGCTCAAATGTGCTGAAAGACCTTTCCCATTGATGAAGTATGTATTTAATATTTTTTATGGTATATTGTGTCAACTGATATTGATCATGTGTGTTGAATTGTTTTTGATGAAGGTTTAACGGAACCTACGTTATAATCTACGCATTTACAGATGGCGCCAATTTGATTATTTTAGGTTAAAACACTTATTGCAAGTTATGCTTTAAAATATTAAGATAAATGAATTGTTTGCGCTCGCTCGTATTCAATATGAATATGAATACATAGTTTTGTCCATAAACTATTTTCCGAGAAAGGCTTACAAGTCCAATTTTGTATAGGTGACTCAATCCAATATTGTATTTGTTAGCCTTTATGGAAAGATTTGAGTTTGTTTATAGAATAAACTATTCATATTCATACGGAATACATACAAGCTCAAACAATTAATTTACCTTAATATTTTAAAGCATAACTTGAAAAAAAAGTGTTTTTACCAAAAATAAATAAATTGGCGCTATCTGTGAATGCGTAGA
Source organism: Limnephilus lunatus (assembly GCA_917563855.2). Lineage (NCBI taxonomy): Eukaryota > Metazoa > Arthropoda > Insecta > Trichoptera > Limnephilidae > Limnephilus > Limnephilus lunatus. The sequence goes on along the minus strand of OU830595.1, from coordinate 21,002,911 downwards.
TTATAGCATAGGTTTCGTTTAACCTTAAATGCTGCATATTAAAGCGTATGTCACCTGTGAATGGTAGTAGAAGTCGAAGACGCCCAAGAATGACATGGCACGACCAAGTGAATCAGATACTTGAGTTGGGCCATGTCAAGAGTCAGAATAATGGAAGAGCATGTACGAATGTAAACGAGGCAAGGAGTGTGTGCCAAGACCGAGTTGTTTGGCAGTCCTTCCTCTCTGCCTACCCCTGTGGCGAAAAGGCGTGATGGTTAGTTAGTTAAATTTCATATGATACAATTTGATACTTTTATTTCTTTTTCAGAGATTTCTTTCGAAACTGATGGAAGTGGCGTGGTCGCTGTATAGTACCTACTGTCGCTGATGACTGCTCTAGAGTAGTGAAGAAATGCTGGTGACTGAGGCGATGATATCCTCACTGGGATCTCCTGTTCTGGGGATTTCATTTGCATTTTAATATTTAATTATATAAATAATATGAAGTTACTGAAAGAACTATAAGTATATGATGTGGTATTTTTTTAGCGAGGTCGAGTATTTGTATAGGAAGGAGTACACTTGAGAGTGGGTCGGTGGTTTAGAACCCACACCAAGTCAAGTATTCCCTCATGTTGGAGAAGGTTCAGAAGAAATTTCTGAGATTTGTCTACCTGAGGGAGTATGGCTACTACCATTGGCTCTACACTACTGACTTTCTCTTGGGCATGCTCGGTATTAACCATCTACAGGTCAGAAGATATGTGCTCATTATAACACATTTCTTCAGACTGATTCGTGTACGGTTCGAAAACTCGGCTATCATGGAGAGCATTAGTTTCTATGTTCCCGATGGTTTTCTCTGTCACCGACAGCATAGACTGTTTTATATCCCCGCGTGCAGAACTATCTTGCCAATGGTTATGCCAGTCGGGAGAGCTGTTTTAATATCGATATGTTTAACATCAATGAAGCAAAATTCAAACGACAAACTTTGTTGCTGTTAGTCTAAATTTGTTTATCTTAAAATCTGTAGATATTTTCTCTTTTAAAAATGCTTTGAAATTGTAATTTTGTAATATTTTTAAAATGAATAAATTAAATTGAATTGTATGTTTTGAATCCAGCTTTTTTTAGTTTTGAGTTATAATGTTGCTGTTGATTGTTAAATGAAAGTGGGGTTTAAAAGTAGTATTGTTTCACAGCAGAATTGTTTAATCGACACGACGCCGACGCGACGTTAAGATATTGAAAATTTCTTCAGTGCTAGTTTTTTTAAGGCCTTTCAATATAATTTTCAAGACATCTTTTTGGGTTTTAATTAGAGAATTTATTAATAAGAATATTATAATAATGTATTATAGTATTAAAGTTAAGGTTTCCACATTTTTTTTGTATTTTCACAACGGGTTGAAGTTCCGGGAAGGACAAAGTTACTAGTAAACATAAGAAAGGCCCAAGTTTATGTAGGTAAACCTTAAACAAAATAAAGTTATAAGTAATTATTTGATTTATTACCCTCATGTGTTTTGCAATTTGAGTATTTTTAATAAAATAATGTTTCCCTTCATGCCATATTTTATTTTTACCTATGAACCATGTTTTCCTATCTCCTTCAGCCAGATATATCACACATACTTTAAACATGTAGTTTATTGTTATTATCACTATTATTATCACTCTAATCAAACATTTTGCAAGTTATGTACTTTAAAACCCCTCAGGCTAATTTATTTGGTTTTCGGAACAACTCACACAGGTCTCCCTCTCCGTTGTCTCCCTTACCATCATGGTTAGAAATACGAAAGGAAGAATATGGAAAGAGAAAATACTTCACTTTTTATTTAAATCTAAAAGTTAACCACAAAATAGTTCAAATGTACACCTATATGAAACCAAAGTTGCTGGTGGCAATTTGAAAAAAAAAAACAAGAAACTTTGTGAATTTTTAAAAAATTATTTTACATGAAACGAGAAAAAAATGAGGTGGTGATAACCTTTATAATACATTCGTCTAATCAAATATGTGTGTTTTTATTTTTTTTTCATAGCCAGTAATTTTAGTGGGAAAAAACGTAAGGTGAGACATTTTCATGTTGCATTCAAGATTTTTATATTTAGAAAATTACATGGTTACTTCTAATAATAAACTTTGAAAGCGTATTTCATCACCTTTCGAACAAAGTGTTTAGTTTTCGGATAGGTCCACAAATATTTCATTAATTTGTAATTTAATGCGAAGCAGAAACATTTTGACCTTCCGAAAAATAGGCCCGAGTTCTGACTCGTTAAAACATCGCAATTACGGTAATTCGGTACATTTAATAGCATTATTATGTGAAGAATAGTTCACTAATCATGTTTACATTCAAAACTTACGATAATATTAAGTTTTATTTTGTTAAAACACGCAAATATCGACAATGTCATACTTTAATGTCAGTCACTACCTCGCTAATGACAGCCCACACGGTCTCCTTTAGATCCTTTCCTTCGCGAAGTTCAAAGGAGAGGATTTAGCTGTCATTGGGAGAACGTGAATCGCAATTTGAAAAAAAATCGTTAAGTTGAAGGTAAGGAAAGGATTACTGTCGTTAAATAGAACCAGAATCGCGCTCCGAGGAGAGGTGGAGGTGGGACTGGTTTTGTGCGGTCAGCTTTTGTACGTTGACTCCTTCTCGGTCAGTATGCGAAGCTGCGTTGCTGTGGGTCCACGCTTTCGTCCAAAGTTTAATTTTCACGTACATGCTAAAAATTCACTCACTAAACAGTAATTTGGGAGGGTGACCGGATAACTGAGGTTAATATTAACTCAGAACTTCCTTTGAATAGTCATACAAATTGATATATAAGACGGGTTAACCAATTTTTTAAATATAAAATATTTTAAAAATTGGATAGGTTATGGGGGCATACCTTATTACGTGAGCTCGAAATGGTGAGAGGGGTCCAGTAAAATCTCATAAAATTTCATTTAAACTGAAGGTTGAAAACCTCTGCCCTAGAGAAAAAAATAGGTAGAAAAAACAATTAATTTCTAAACCTAAGCCAATAAAATGCAAATGTAAGTGGCTCATATATTAAATATTTAATGAACATTTTTGCTTATCTCTCGATGAATGGTTGGCTGGTTATTCTATTCTATTCTATTCTATCCTTATCTATGACAAAATAATAGAATTTCTCCTATTAAAATTATTACATACATCACATGAAAAACCAGCATTAGGAAAAAAAATCACCATTTCCCCATATATGTATGCATATAGCAACAAAATTCACAATATAGACATTTTTAGCAATATCCTTCAGAAATATTGGATAGAAGTACCCAACGCGTACGACCGAAAATTAAAAGAAGAGTGTGGAATGTATTGGGAGCATCTCCTATCCTTATCCTTTATTCCTAGTTCTCTCCCAATTACCTAAAATTAATTTTAAGGCTTTTTAAAACTCAATCTCTGAGCAACATTAACCTGTTTAATCATAGGAGACCATATTTGTCCCAACGCGCATAGGTCTCATATAAAACGCTGTAACTCCCTTTCTATCTTAGTGAGAAATATGTTCTAATCGGTGTTAGAAAGGAAAAACACCACGCTTTATATTCCAATCTAAAAATTAGCCACAAAAAAAATGTACACTTTTATGTATACTAAGTTTAGAATTGCAAATTGAAAAAAAAATTTGAAACTTCAGGAATTTTTTAAATAAATTATTTTTACATAGAGCGACAAAAATGAGGTTACAATATGTGTTCATAAGAGACATTTCTGGCTTTCATTTATTTATTTGTTGAAAAATATAGTATTACATAAAAACATAAGCTGCACATCTCACTAGAGCATTCCTGTACGAGATGTGCAGTTTTACAATAATGAAATTTTTAAGTAACATAAATACATATAAACTTAATAAAAATATAATAATGATCCTACAAAAGAAGCACTGAATACAGTTATTCAAACATTAATTTCAGTTGGGCAGTCAGTATGTTTATAGTTGGCAACAATAATATTCTACTGTAAACTAAATAATATGTACAAATACCTGTAGTGGATTATCAGATGCATTCATATGATGACAATACCACAGTAGCAGTGAATTATTAACAAAAATATTAAAAATAAATCTGATTGGTAAATAATAAAAGATAAATAATATGAAGTTGATAATAATAAACAGTTAACTTAATTTGTTTGACCAAATTTGTCCCAGCTCACATAGGTCTCAATAAATCGCTGTATCTCTTTTACTGTCATGATGAGAATTATGTTCTAAACGCTGTTAGAAAGAAAAAAACTCTACGCCTTAAATCTAGTACTTATCCATAGGAAAAAAATAAGTGTGCACCTCTATAAAACCAAAGTTTACGATAGCAATTTGAGAAAAATGTCAAAAACTTCGAAATTTTTTTATTCATTATTTCTTTGTGAAACGATAAAAAATTGAGATGATAATAACGTTTATAATACGTTTGCAACATTGTTCGAAATTTTCCAAGTACCAATAATTGAAGACCCCTATAAAAAATATTCAATATCTTACTATAATAATAATATTATATATGCGAATGTTCGTACGGATTGATGGATGTATGTATGGATGGATGTTTGTTACTCTTTCACGCAATAAATACCGAATGGAATTTAAAAATTCTTTCGCTAATCGAAAGCTACATTATTTGCGAGTAATATAGGCTATATATATTGGTTAACTCTGGCGTTATGAATAAGCTGTGGCGTTATGAAATTATTTATTATACGTTTATTGGCAAAGCGTGTTGATAAGTAAATGTTTGACGTGGGCTGTCATTTTGTTATTTGTTTAGGTTACTATGGAAAATTTGATAGCAAAAATTCAAATAAGAGTATTCTAATATGAAAATTTAGTGTACAAATATAAAATAGGTACTAATCTACATTTTGACCTAAGCCAACAGCTATACTCTAAAAATAATAATATTATGAATGCGAAACGGTGCGTATTTGATTGTTGATTGATTGGGGGAAGGGGAGAGGGGGGAGGGTAGGTAGACGAATATGCCAGCGAAGCCGGGGGCAAAAGCTAGTTACAAATATTTAACGAAAACGTAATCATTTTTTTAAGCTTAACTTATCATTAAGGCATAAACATAACATCCGAATTCTTATATTTTCCACACAACAAATGCATAATAATTATATTTACAAAGGCATAAAATATTTTAATAGTCTTCCCAAAGAAGTAAAAAATAACAGATTTGGTATCATTCAAGAAAAAGGTCAAATTATTCTTAAAAAAATAACAACCAAAACATCACCAATCAAAATGCTATAACTTAATTTCATGCTATAGATAAGTTTTAACTTTACAACATCCTAGTACTTAAGGCGATCCACTAGTACAGGAAAAAATCGAAATCGGAATTCACGCCCTTTTATGGGAGGAGTTTAAAAATACTTGAGAAAAAGCTTTTGGAAAGGTTGGAAAAGATATTTGAGAAATTTTTTTACATGTTGATTTCGTAAAGGCCTGTAAAAAACATTATTTCCTTTTTTATGCATTGTTTATTGTAACAAAACGGAATTTTTAAATTGATTTCACGAAAACAAGCAGCGCGGACGCTAACACGTTGTTTCTCCGCTCCGGCCGGAGGAGTAATGACAGAAGAATGGGGCGGCTGCCAGTCGTTCTTCGGTGGACGGTATAAGGTTCACTTTGATGTAACAAATTAACTTAATCAGGAATCACTGGTTAAAGAAAATCAAGTACTTTCCTTTACCTGTGTAACTGTGTATATACCCGTGCATTCTATGTATATAATATAAGCTGTGTTTCTTCCAAATAAATAAATAAATTGTTATAGAGGAAAAATTTAGCTTGAGCAATGACGGCGGTAAGTGTGGACATTTACGTGGAAGATTTGACAATCTCACAAATAAGCAATCTCTTCCGAGAATTTTCAATCATTGAAGTGTTTAAAATTAATATGAGCGGTTTCTCAGAAATGCAATCATAACGAGTTTAACATGTTGAACTTTGACGATAAACATCTCGTATTTTTAAGAGGAACCGCTGGGTGGCCTTTTTCATACTAAACTTAAATTTGGTGTGGCCAAAATACTAATACTGTCTTTTTGAGGAAAGGAAGGAGTTAACATGGATGTTGAAGAGACTCATGTTGTAGGAGGGAGGAAACACAGAGGCCGGTAAATCGTTCCACAGCCACAGGTGGGAGTAAGTCTAAAACCTCACCACATCACCTCATCACCCAGGGGGGGGGGGTTAAAAAGTTGCTTAAAAACAAGAAGACCCCTAACAAATATCTAGTACGAATATATGCTAATTTATAGCTAGCGGGTACCCGGCATGCGTTGCAGGGGCATTCAAATAAATCTGTATGTCCTTTCCCATGCGTCTTCTTCACCTCCTGCGTTCCCCATCCATCTTCCCCGCCTTTCCCGCCTTCCCCTTCCCGCGAACCCCACTTTCTTCGTTACCCTTCCCCTCCCGCCTTCCCTCGCTGCCGCTAAAATATATTAAATACACACATTGTCTGTAGTAATTTTTTTATACCAATTTCATAACGCCATAGCTTACCATTATATACAGAAACACTCTTCTCCTAAAATGCAATGTTCTGAAACTTTTTTGAGTCAATCCTTCGATTACTTTTAGAGATTTGCGGACACAAACATACATAACTTTTTTTTAATTTCACAACGTCAGAGCTTACCACGAGGACACACTGACCCCCAGATTCCTACCCACCATTCATACCTTTTTCCTTCCCAGAACTTCTCCATCGTCCTTTTCTAAAAAGACTTAACACACAACATCCCTAAAGATGACATAGGCCCTGGAGAAAATTATTTTCTTCAGAACCTCCTGTTGGCCATTTGTGGGTTAATTATAATTTTTAATATATTAAGTAATTTTTAAGAAAAGCGTTTTTTGATGGTCTTAAATTTAAATTTAAAAATGACCGATTTATTTTGGAATACAAATTTATCACGTAGGTATTAAATTAAAATTTCGGCCCAAAATCACGCTTTTTTACAATTTTTTATTTTATATTTCATTATATTAACGTAGTATTTTGGGAAAGCTCATATTTTTAATAATTATAATAAACTCACCAAAAATTGTCAAAGTTGCCTCCTAAAATCAATTTAATGCTCTACAAGTCTATATTTTATAATTTATCACACAAATAAATAATGTAGCACGTATATGTAACAGAGTTTAAGTTAAAACTAAAAACCTACCTTTTAGGGCTCTCATACCCTTAACTTAATTTAAATAAACTTATCTGAGAGTATCAGACTTGTATTGCCTATGATATGTCTTAATCACACTTTTCTTACTGAATTAAAATTATTCGAATCCTTACACATCAATCTGCCTCTTGGAAGATCAAATCCTTGTACTACTGCACCGCCCACCATTAAATGTTGCTTTTACTTTCCAAAATTCACTCATTAAAGAATATATTACATGTTAATATTAAAATATTTTCAGGATTAAACAACATGTGTTCTCAATTATGTCCTCTGCGTGCGAACTCTATCTAAATTTCTTTAAATAGACAATAAACAGTGTTAATTTCAAGCGACCTCCCATGGTAAGTATGGTCCTGCATTAATTCATTTTTAGGCAGCATCGCGTTCATTGGTCAAAATATTGTACATATATTTTCGTATCGGTGATCAATGAACCGGTGTATGCAATTTTTAGCCATAAGTTATTTTTAATTGTTTGTCTAGCTTGTAGTCTTTCTAGATTTTAATTGTTTGTCTAGCTTGTAGTCTTTTTAGATTTTAGGCATGTATGGTAAGTTTGTACAGCGCCCTTGAGGTGATTTTTCACAAAAACGGCGCTATATAAATCGTCCAAATATTATTATTATTAGATATTTGCTTTACCATTAGATTTATAAAAAACGGAGTATGAAATACATACGCGGTGGAAGTGCAACCTTCAGAAAACAAAGTAGACAGTAGAAGAGTGGGGAGACTACACAGCATTTTTTTTTATAACGTGAAGGATTATTTTTTCCATATTTTTGTCGTCGAATTTTTGTATTTCTTGTATTTTTTTATTTTTTTTTGTATTTCCAATACATTTTATCATTTTATTAGAATTTATGTTTTCTTTTTCGGAGTCACTGTATTTATCGTATTATATTGGAACCGAATACCCGTGAAATAAAAAAATACTTTATTACTGTATTATCTTCTCTCGCAGGCTAAATCCTACAGATGTATGTGTTTGTCTCTTTTTAGTGTCTCTATTTCGTTTCATCGAGTTTCAAATCACAACGGTGCTAAAGAAGTTTTCACGTTTTTCAGTTTTTTAGGCATTTTGACGTAAAATCTAAATTTATGTTTTGTATGAAAAAGGCCACGCATCCGTTCCTCTTAACGGCTATCAATACAAGCATTTAAAATTCAATCAGTCTTTGTCTTTAGAGATGGCCTTGCATGGCTGGTTGCCCCTCTAGGACCGTCTGAAAAAAATATAAACAATTTTGAATATCTATATTGTATATATAAAAGTAAATTTATGTTTGCTTGTATGTATGTATGTATGTTGTTTATGTATTGCTACAATAAGCATAGGAAATGTTATAAACTTCCAAAATACCTTCTTTCCACCCTCGAGAAGGTTTCTGGATCATTACAACCATATGACAAACCATCTGAAAAGTTTTGTAATCATTACAAAATCTCTTGCGAAACTGTCAAAAATGTCACAACTTGAGAATGACGTTTTGCAAACCATCGATTGTTCAATAAAAAATAATTTTTCGAATAAACTCTTTAAATTAATGAATTTAAACGCCTGTGGTACTAATCAAAATTGAATACTTTGAATCTAATCAAGTATTTTAAATATGTAGGTACTTATGTTAGTTACCTACCAAATTTGATCGATTGATCTTATAATATACAAAAATTAATAATTTATTTATCACTAGCTGAATCTATTATAAGGTACGGAATTACAGCTTGGGGACTTTCCTGTAAAATCAATGTAAATCATGTTCAATCAGTTCAAAATTCATTAGTTAAATTATTAGCTCATAAAAGTTTAAACGAATAAAGGCATAATGTTCCGTACTTTCACCAGAATCTCAAAATTCTCTCTGTGAGAGCAATTCTGTGGCATAAAATTATTTTTCAGCATATAAATAGCCCTATATACATAAATAGATTGGACCACACTTATAATACTCGTTTTACGCTAAATGAAGGACTTATCGTACCGAAGCACTTAAACAAATATGGACAGAGAACGCTGGACTACATGATACCTACTTGCTTAAATATGTCATGCTAAAATTTAAAAATGTACAAATAATGTAAAAACAAATATTAAATTGAAAAATTGGCTCGCCGAAAGAAATAGTTTGTATTAGTCCTTAACACAAAAAAATTCTAACTACATAATAAGTTTTGTTTTTTAAACTTCACAGTAAAAGCACCCATTGACAAACTACTTAAAAGTAGTTTAGACTTTTCTTTTTTCTGTAATATTTTATTTTATTTCCTGTAATATTGTACGAGTATAAATTTTTCTTTAAATAAAAAAAAATAAAAAAAATGTTTGTAGGTAATATATGAAAAATGAAAATTGGTACGCGAGCTGCTTGAAAATCTGAATGTACCGGATCTGAATATATGGAACGCGGGCGTGGGGAGGGGAACGTGGGAGTGGGGTTCGCAGGACGGGGGAGCAGGAGAGGGGAGAGGGAAGTCGGGGAGGGTGGATGGGGACATGGAAGGGGAATAGGAGGCGGAAGGAGAAAGAGACGAATGGGAAAGGACATACAAGGAGAAACAAATTCTATGCCGCGTACCAGCTGGTAAGTTAATAAATCGTAAAAATATGTGCTGCACACATTTAATATTTGATAGTATGGTGACCACACTATTAACTTGTATTCGAAGATGCTGCGAACTAGCGACAAAAATACGATTTTTATTAAATATTTGATGTTAGTTTGTTTCAGAAGAAACAGCGAGAAACAATTTCTTTATTAAGTGGCATTGCAACGAATGCCGAAAACTCGCTACTTATTGATAAATATTAAACTTTGTGGATACTTGAATAATAGGTATTTTACCAAACTGATGCTGTCTCTTAAAAACCCAAATAAAAATCGTCAAAATCGAGGATTTGTACTACCCATTTTTCTCCCCCAAAATTGGACAGATTTTAATTTTTTTTTACCAATTGTATTAGAAGAAAATATTCTATCGTTTTAATTTTTTTAAATACATTGTCTAGTTTGTATACTGAACGTCTTTTGATGGTGTTCAAACCAGGTAATTTTAACCATTTTGAAGGTTCCGAACTTCTATAAGAAGTAACTTATCTAAAAAAGCAAAACTTACCGACACGCTAGTGGTCGATATCTATATTATATTAAAAATCATTTGCACTAGTGTCAAAATCTAAAGAGGAAATTGGGGAATACGTTTGTATGAACAAAACGCCGTCCGGTTTCTTCTTTAAGTATGTAAAAAATGCATTCCGTTTTTTTTAATAATTTTATACGAGTATCGAATTAGAGTCCCAACTGCTCCCAACCGTCTGGATCCTGTGAGACTAAGGCTTCCCCAATTGGGGTATGTTGTGAATCTGAATATAGTATAGGGGGGGAGTCGAAATGATGGAGATGAGGGTAGGGAAGCACCAGGCCATTCAGATCTGGTCACCAAACACGTATAAATTCATTTAGAGCAACCTTTCGATTTTGAATGGCGGTCTGTCAACAGGGCGATACTGAAAAGATTTACTTTTTTTTACATGAGCTCCACACAAGAGACCCTGAGGAAAATAATTTCCCTCAGGGCCTATGTCATCTTTGGGGATGCTCCGTGGAGAGTTTTTTAAGGAAAGGAAGGAGAGGAGAGTTTTGGGAAGGAAAAGGGTTTAAGGGGTGGGTAGGAATCTGGGGTTCAGTGTGTCCCGGTCATCCGCCTCCAAGACCTAGACAAACCTCATCCCATGAACCCGGGCACCCCTGCTAAATCACCAAACGTAGCGAACCACTTGGGGTGACCTATGGCAGAGGTGTTAATTATCCAATAAAGGTTCCCGGGGCGGCGGTACCCATTCCCGCCTCCCAAATTGATGGAGTGGAAAGTAGCGCAAATATACTACATTACATATTACGTTTAATAAATAAATTGTGAAATAACATAAATTAATATTTAATTAATGATGACAATATTAGCGAGATTCAATCGAAAATCTGAAACACAAAAATCATTAAAAAAAGTTACGGTCACATCTAGGACTCGAACTCAGGACCTATGACTTGCCGAAAATATAGAATTTTGTTTTTTAAAATACTGCAAATAGCTAAGTCAATTATTGTAAAAATTTGACAAGACCGCTTTCTATTCTATTTTTGCTGTTTTCGGTTTTTTACGACTGTCAAAACTAGTTCCGCGCTATCAATGTGGAATAACAACTACTTAATTACCTCTGTGACTAAAACTGACCTCGAAGAAGACACACGCACCTGACCCACTAAACTGAGGTCACCAGAAGGTCAAGTAACCTACTTACAGGGAAACAAAACGGAGCGGCAAGTTAACTTATGATGTAAACAAATCACGTACGCTGTATTATTATTTCTGTGATCTCTCAACGAAGAGGTTAGGCTTGTAACTTGGAAGTAGATACGTTTGCCCCAATTAGAGAGACCCTTTAACACGCAGCATCCCAAAAAGATGACAGTTGGGATTTAAAACTAGGCTTATTAGAAATTTCAACAATAATAATTGTATTAAGGCGCCGTATCCCCGCTCAAAAAGAAGAAGAGGGAGAGATATGTAAATACGAATGTTGGAGAGAGCGCGCTAATATTTAAAACGATAAAATTGGTGCGAAATTGTGAAAATGTTTAATTAAACACGACTCGTTTAAAATAGAGCAAAAATCTCGTGGAGAACACCTAAAATAGCATTTAAAGAAACACTGTGAATTTTTTCATACATTGGAGAGAGCGCGCTAATATTTAAAACGATAAAATTCATGCGAAAATTGTGAAAAACACGACTCGTTTAAAATAGAGCAAAAAGCTCGTGGGGAACATCTATAATAGCATTTAAAGAAACACTGTGAATTTTTTCATACATATAACTTATAAAATAACTGAATCAGACGTGAAAATAATAATTTACGGAGCATACTTAGCGATTTTTTCTATCGAGGGAATTTCATATAATTTGCGTTTCGGCGTGGGAAATGTATAGATATTATCTTAAAAAATAACATATATATTTTTTAAAGAGCTTAAAAACTTCAAATGTTTAAGAGAGATATGTAGAAAATGAATAGAAATTCGGGTAGCGACGGCTTAAACAATTATATTTTGCCTTTGTTAGAAGTCAACATGAATACAATTCTCTCATCTGGAACCCATATTACAATATTCACGTACAAGCTATTGAAAGATTAGGTACAAACTAAATTATTACGTTTTGTGAGTGTTATGAATATGCTTAAATTGTCACACAGAAGGATTTTCACGGACTTGGTATTTCTATATAAAAATTTTAAATGATGTAGTTGATGGGCCGAGAAATTCCGGCTGGAAAGGATAAAGGGGTCTCTCTCAGCCGGCCTCTCCCGATTTGGCCCGCCACTCAATCATTAGGCAGACGTATTCTCCGCCAAGACCTGGACAAATCTCAATTAACCCTGTTAATCACCACTAACTCAAATTAATGTTGGTACCTACACTTGGTTCCCATGATTAGTTTCATTGATTCAATTTATTGAAAGTGAATGAGCTACAAGGTACCGTGACGGCAAAAAGGCAAGAAACAAATGCTGCATCTCTTTCCTACATATTAAATAATGATGAGACAAAAGATGAGACACACATAATACAGGAAACAGTTATATCTTATTACGCACAGCTACGGCGACGGTAATTGCATTTAATTTTCTTTATTCGCGTGAGGGAGATGTATGAAAATTATTGTAAGTACATATGTTTCCTTTAGGCGGTGCAGACATGCGTTCACCGTTTGTCTCACTTTCGACTGCTGTTATTTAGTGTGCATTAAAAAAATCGTACCTTTGAATTTTAACATGGAGACATAAAATATTATTATAGTACTATATAGCCAATGAATTTACCTGTATTTTACCGTTCATCTCTATAAAAAAAATCGTAAAGATTATAATCGCGTGAATCCTGGGTGTTTTTTTACTTGAAACTGCCGTGAGTGCTACTTATTCGGGTCAACATACAATATTTTCGGTTTCTGTATGTTGTCTGTGGTATACTTGATAATAAAATGTGCATATCTATGGGCCGGTATATCAGTCTTTGCTAAGGAGCACATTCCTCGCTCAACTTAAACCAACCAAATCGGCCGCTTAAGCCGCAGAATAGTTCCTTTGCTAGACGCTGTGGGCTGTGGCGCTATTGGCAATAACACATCCATCTGTCAAATTTGACATTTGACAATGTTTCGATTTCGATATACATCTCCTACGTACGTAAATTACATTATGAATAAATTAACCATCAGCATGGAGTTTGAGCTTTCCTCGAGCGTTGAGGATTTAGATATCGTTCATTTCGTAGAACATTTAAACAGACCACGCAAACTGCGAATATATAAAAACAGGGCGAACGACTTCCTGGCGTGGATGATATTGAATTTTATAACAGGTTTCGTCTCTCCAAAAGGGTCGTAAATTGCTGTTACATTTGATAAGGGATGAAGTCAAATCTAAAATGAACTTGTAAGTGAAAATACTTTTTAAAAGGTGTAAAAAAAGTAGCTAACAATGTAGTACCTGTCTGCATAGTGTGTTTGTTTTCATTTCAGGAATAAAGCACTCACTCCAAAACACCAGATACTTTTGACAATCAGATACCTAGCATCTGTATAGTCCCCTGGTAAGTTAAACGTCATTTTATCCAAGTGCTTGTCCCAATAGGCTCCCCCACACGCACACTTCGACGCGACCGTGTCCCGCGCCACTTCAGGCCGCCGCGCAGAAAAGTACAGACCGATAGGTTTACAGCGCAGTTCACCGTGAGACTTTTCTGCGCGGCGGCCTGAAGTGGCGCGGGACTCGGTCGCTCCGAAGTGTGCGTGTGGGGGGCACTATTATCAACAAACATGTCCCCCCTTTGCTTGCTTACCTTATTCGACTTATGAATATGTAGACTAATCATTAGTGAATCATTATTTTAGGTGGATGAAACACAGAGATTTATCGGAACTGAAAAGGTTTCTTTTCTGTCAATGTGAAAGCTATTTGTGATGCCAATCTCAGATTCACCAATATCGTTTCAAGGTGGCAGGGGTCAAGTTTTATATTAGTGTAATTATTTATTTGTTGAGCTTACATTATTGTAAATTTACCCCAGGCCTCTTCAACATTTAATCATACTGTAAAATGTAAATTAATAATGTACCGAAATAAAAAATTGTCTGAGGAAGTATAACAGGTGTTTATTTTTTAAATGTCTTTATTCAGGTGTAATTTTCAAAGGAATACAAACAAATTAAACAAAAGAAGAATTCTTAACAGACTTCAAAATGAAGAAATTAAGATAATGACGGATCAAAATCTGGATATATTTCAGGTGAAAGCTTTCACCGACAACATAGAAATAACCAACTTTATTTAATGGTTACTAAATAAAGCTGGTTTATATTGTCATGTCAATTGTGACAATCGGTATAGTTATAGTAATATTTTATTTATTTCATTATTACATTTGATTACAGTAATGACGTATTGCCCATCTCACTAGGTGTGAAACGCCTGTGTTGAGATGGTAATTTACAGAGTGGTTGTATAAAAATGAAACAAAATCAGTATTTTTTTTCTTGCATTATACAATTCAAGTATGAATTTAGAAGATTAAGGAAAAAATGTTGAAGCAATTAAATTTCAATCTAACAAAAAGGCATAATATTATGTATGTATGTTTAAATTGTAATTGAAAATTAACATCCTGTTGACAAACTGCTTAATTTGCCGTTTAACAGGATTGTACATTGAAAAACAATAAAAAGGAAACTACTTAAAATTGAATTATTAATGTTGTTATTTTTATGTATTAAAGTACAATTTACTTCACATGGAAGTAGTATTTGTACTTTAGTTTTTCCTCCTCATCAGTCCCATCCCGAGGAGGTGCTCGTCATGTTCTTCCTGGCGTTCGGCCTTGAGGTTTTCGGCCCGGAGCAGATGTTATTTCTCGTTTTCCTGGCGTTTAGTCTTGAGACCCTCCACCTTGAGGAGGTGCTCCTCCTACAGATTTTGGAGATTTGAAGCTAAAATTTTCATTTTAAATTCTCTCAAAGAGCTCCACTCGGTGGTTGCGGTAGTAGATTTTCTTTTCTGCTGGAAAAGAAGAATATATTATTATAAAAAGTTGTACATGAAAATACCAACAGTTGCTTCATTCCGCACCCGCACCCATGTATTTCACAATATAATTGGAAATAACTTATATTATTACATACGAGTACATGTTTGCAAAATAAACCTTTCCATCAGTAAGAAAATTCTATTATTCTCTTCCTTGATGTCAACTGATCAATTTGAAAAGTTTTGATGTAGAAGTTAACTAACCATCACGACATTTCCACCAAATGGACCACCAAACAACTGTCATTTAAAATAATGTATATTATATTTGCGGCACTTTCCAGAGAGGAAGATGTGTAAGACTGGTATAAGACCACCATTCAGAATTGAAACGTTGCTTGAAATGGTGTTTGGTTACCAGATCTGAATAGCCAGGTACTCCCCCATCTTCCTCTCCCCAATCTCCTACCCCTTTCCAATACCTTCAGCCTCACAACATACCCTAATTGTGGATTCCATAGTCTCACTGGCTCCAGACGGGAGCAGCTGGGACTCTTGTGAGGTACACATATAAAAAAATACATTCCTTGCATCATTCACATTCATACATCATCTCGTACATACTCTTATATTATTTGACTCTTGACCTGGTCCAACTCGCCATGTCTTGCCGACATCTTCTACCATTCACATTTGCAATATATATTCTCCTAACACTCCTTTCTTCGTTCATTCCTCTACACGCCCATGCGACCCTTTCTGTATTTTTATTTATTTATTCATTGCTTTGAATGGTTACATCATTTGTGGATTTTTCGACCATCATGTTAAGGCCCGTGTTATGGTGGTCGGGTGGACAATTATATTATAAATAATGAAGGGCAAGGTTTTTTGTAAGACAATACTTTCAGGTAGGATATTATCAGAGTATCACCACTATAAAGGTGTTAGTGATACATCCACTCAGAATCCAAATGCTATTTGAAATCAGTGGATAGTAGTCAAATAATTTCCCTCAGGGCTTATGTCATCTTTGGGAATACTGTGTGGAAAGTTTTTTTTTTAAAAAAGGGTTTAAGGGGTGGGTAGGAATCTGGGATTCAGTGTCCTGGTCATCCACCTCCAAGACCTAGACAAACCTCACCCCATGAACCCGGGCACCCGTGCTAAATCACCAAACATAGCGAACTACTTGGGATGATCTATGGCAGAGGTGTTGGTTATCCAATAAAGGTTCTCGGGGGGGCGGTACCCATTCCCGGAGCCCAAATTGAGTGTATACATATATATGTATATTTTCAGTTACAACATTATCATATTTTTCAATCTTACCACTCTCGCTTACTAAAAGTCTAGAACTGCCCCTGCTTGAAATGCTTTAGCCTTCTTTGCTGATCATTTCTGAATAGTCAGGACTTCCGTAACTATATATTTCGTAGCACATAGGACTGCCCTAATTCCTTCTCATATCCATCCCATTTATCCTCACAACATACCCCACAGAAGATGCCATCTCACCGACTTCGGTTAGCAGCTTCGATCAATTAAGTCTAGATAAGCCCTACCTAACTAACTTGCCTGTGAATAATGACGCCATGATATTAATGTTAACAATACAACTCTTCATCGTATTCCACCGCCTCGCTCAAAAAGCCTAGAGAAGCCAGTTCCTAAAACACAAAGTTCGTTCTCAAATCCCATTATGTAGTTTTGACATTCATCAACCAATCAGATGCCTTGAATATCACGCGACACGTATTGTGGAGTTGAATTTATCACTCCTACTTGGTATAAACTAGCCGTACACGCTCGCTAAGTCGCTTGAAGAAATAACCCGAGGGCGTTCAGTGTGTGACAAGATGTGGTCTTTTAATTTTAAACAAGCCGTTTTGTTTTGAGCCTGTACGTCAATGTATTAGTGAACGAACCGGGCTACGTGGCATGACGTCAGAAATATTGCTCGACCAAAAGTAATTTCTTTAACATTATTACGTTTATTGAAACGCTGCCTAAAAGACATCTGTAAGGTATATTTTTTTTGTTGTATTCAGATAGGTGACTACATTTTCAAAAATAAAGTCCGCGGTGTGTACCTTGTACAATATTCGGAAGTGGTATATATTTGTGTTTTAAAAAAATTAACTCGGTCCGGACGGCTGACACACAAATTAGTTTCAGTGTAGATCTTGTAGACCGATAAAAGATACAACACAAAGCACTATGCGATCTGAACGGTGCAAAACAATGCAGGCACTTTTTCATAAATTGGCCTTGAGCCTGCTTTTGCTGACTTCTTGCGTCATTTTGAATTTCACAGGGCTTGTCTAGATATCATACGTCAATGGTTAGCAGGGAGAAAATGGAACACTTGTGGGATATTCACATTAAAAAAATTAACAATATATTACAAACCCCTGTAGCTAGTGCTGGATTGGGTGCGGGTGTAGCGGGTGCTCTCAGTTTGGTGTATTTTGGCGTCAATTCTGATCAATTTCAGAATGCTAAAAGAAAGATAATAATATTGTTACCAAATGATGTAAAAAAAGACATATTTTGAGGTGTTTTGCAGAAATATGCCATGAACAGCAGAAATGCAAACAGATTTTTTTACGAGTTAAGTAACTAACGAACTGTCATATCAGAGAATGAATCGCCAAACGTGCATACATCTTCTTTTACATACCCTACTGTGATTCTGACTCTTGACATGGTCTTACTAATCAAGCCGTCTTCCTCGGACAAGACCCTCGGCTTCTTCTACCACTCACATCCGTGCCATATATTTTCCTTGCACCCTTTCTTCGTTTATCCTCATATAGTCAATTGATATGACAAACATAATAAGTTAGTATTTCATAATACAATTAATTGATATGCATACTTAATAATAGTTACCTTTGAGGACTGTTCATTCTACTCCGGTCGAATGGGTGGACAACAGTCCCATTATATTCCCATTGATCTTTGATCGGCTGCAACAGGCCCTTCTGTCTGATACGATACTTTTTATTTGTGGCAAATTTTTGCTTCATGTTCATTTTTGTCGATTGTCTCACTTTTTTCCAAGCATTTGCCGTGGGCATTGGACTGAAATTGAATTCTCAAGTCAGCTCATCCAATTCTAATTGATCGCATTGGACTCTTTATTCTCCAAATAAAGCGAATACTTTGATAAGACCAACTCCACCAGCAATTTCACCCCCTCTTCTGCGAAGTTCGGTGTTCTAGTCATGTTCTAGTATTTCTGATTCTGAAATAATTTCATACTCGTTATCCAACTAGTCAATTCTAATGATTAATCTAAATCGAAGTAAATAAATAAAAACTATAATGAACAATAATAAATCGAGCTTTTAAAAACACAATTGTGCTAAAAAAATGTATAAAACTTACCGAAAATAATAAAAAAAACTTTGGAAAAAGCGTTGACGTTTGACGTTTGATTTTAACCATAGATTCCATAGATACTTACATAAATAGATTGGTTCGGCATAGAAATGACCAAAATTACCATAGACTAAACGTTTAAAATTGGTCAACTCTAGGTTTACGACTGATATACGGATTATGTGATAAGCCCCGCTTAAGCTCCACATTGCGTCAAAGCCGAGCTTTAGACCAACTGATATACCGGCCCTATGGAAAATAGACTTAAGTTTATCCGTAAACAGCTGTTAAAAAATTCGGTGGGAAAAAAATATTTAAAAAAATATATTTTTAACATTGTTCTAAAATAGTCTACGAAGTTCAGATTTGCGACATCTATGTTCATAATAGATAAAGCATTTCAATAGCTTCGTGTTAAAATAAATGACTGGCCAAGGAAATGTTTTATGAATAGTAGGAAAATGTGGTCCATTTTTGGACCGAAATCAACCGCAGAAATATAAAAGTGGTCCATTTTTCGACCGAAATCGCTCCAGTGGGTAGGAAACAGACCTACGTATAATATTATACAGTGTGTATCTCATTTTTTGAAAGAGCTACAGCATTATTGTGATGAGGAAGTTATGTTTATCACCTTTTTTATATTATTATCTACATTTATGCCTTAAAAATATTTTTGAAGAGTCACATTTGCCTAAATGCTGATAGGGTAACTAAATTGTATTTTAATTGGAATTATTCTGTTGTACAATAATAATAAAATAAATAAATAAATAAAAAGTAAATCATGTATTTCATATATCTGTTGGAATAAGAACAGCCGGTGGAATCTATTGGGCGGGTTATTCCCGTGTTATCACAGGTCAAAAAGTCAAATAAAAAGTTCATTTCCTATCAGTATGGATAAGAAATGATTGAAGATATTTTCATGTTTTGTATGAAATAATAACGTCCACAATGATCGAGACAATTATTACAAACAATTTAATTTTCAATTTTTATATGAAAAACTTTCTTTTTATACTTTTTTTAAGGTTATTCCCATCAGTGAAATATATCATATTAGAATAAGTTAACAATAATAATTTAAACGCAAATATGAAAGAGAACAAGACACAGAAAAACAGAAAAAGACAATGGTCGCAACTGGGACTCGAACCCAGACCTCTCCGTCTAACCGGGACGAGCGCGTTAACCAATTTCGCCATTGCCACCTTCTGTCAAAGCCGTTATATTCGTCAATCTCATATTTTCAAATTTTAGAATTACATCATTATCAACTAATTATTTTTCTCCATATTACGGGCAACTACCCTTTTAATTGGAAACAATCATTCTAAGAATTGGTTTGTTACCTGGATAGCGTCTCGGATAGACATATCCGAATTTATTTATATGGAACAATTGACTTTTTTACGAAAGTCTAAATGTATATTCAATTTTTATAAGAAAAACTTTCTTTTTATACTTTTTTTGAAGGTTATTCCCATCAGTGAAATATATCATATAAATATATCATATGACGGCTTTGACAGAAGGTGGCAATGGCGAAATTGGTTAACGCGGTCGTCCCGGTTAGACGGAGAGGTCTGGGTTCGAGTCCCAGTTGCGACCATTGTCTTTTTCTGTTTTTCTGTGTCTTGTTCTCTTTCATATTTGCGTTTAGATTATTATTGTTAACTTATTCTAATATAATTTAATTTTCAACCAAATACTTTTTCCAAAAGTTTCTTTATTTATTTTTTCACTAGCTGACTCGGCCACACGTTGCTGTAGCTAACGAAACACAGCGCCATCTACTGAATACCCTATAAAATTAACTCGCACCGCCATCTGTTCATTTGAATTCAAATCAAATCCACACCGCCCGCGTTCCAGCTCGCTCGTCCACCACATACAAACATTATCCTTTATATTTCAACCAATTTACACAAAACCTTGACAAATTATATACCTAAACCTTTCTCATGAATCACTCTATCTATGGGTGAAAACCGCATGAAAATCCGTTCAGTAATTTTTGAGTTTATCGCGAACAGACAGATGCGGCGGAGGACTTTAATGTATAATAAATGTAGAGATAATAATAATATATTTAAAAAATCGGGCGTATTTTGTCAGAAGGTAAACATATTTCCGCTTTGCAATATAATCCAAATAAATGCAATATATCTGAAAGACGAAAAGTGAAAACTGTTTACGAAAGGTCATGAAATATGCTTTCAAATTTTATTAAGAGAAACTTGCGAGTTCCCGGCAGGCGTTCTATGCCACTTGTGCCTCCCTGCGTGTCCTTTCCCATTCGCACCGTTCCCCTTCCGCCTCCCCTTCCCCTCACGCATTCCCACTCCGCCTTCCCTCTCCCCGCTCCCCTCTCCCGCTTCCCCCGCCCCGCGAACCCTCTTCACAAATTCCCCCTCCCCCTCTCGAATTCACTTCCCCCCTCCCGCATTCCATACATTCAGTCCCTGTACAATCAGTTTTCAAACGGCTCGCGTGCCACCTATTGCAATTTTTCATACAAATTTCATAATGCCAGAGTTCACCAATAGTTTTATACATACCTTGTCCTGACAATAAGAACACAACAAAAAAAAATCCATTTTGGTGCTGTCGTTCGGAAGTTATGCGCGTACATACATTTCGGCGATTAATTTTTATTTATGTAGATGGATAGAAGATAGAAGAAGAAGATAGAATATATTTTTTTAAATTCTGTATGCAAAATTTTAAAAGTTTTAAAAATAGCTCACTTCACGTTTTTTCTAACTAAAATAACTGGTAACGAAAAAAATAAATCAAATACATATTTTATTAGACATAAACGTTATTGTCACCTCACTTTTTTGTTTGTTTCAATTTGCTGTCGGAAACTTTGGTTTCATAAAAGTGTATATTTTTAAAATATTTTGTGGTTAACTTTTGGATTTGAATATATAGCGCGTTGTTTTCTCTTTCTAATGCCGTTTAGATCATATTTATCACTATGATAGTAAGGGAGACACAACGATTTCTATAAGACCTATGTGAGTTGGTCCCCTGTAAGTAAACGGGTTAATAGTTTTTTTTCCAGAATGTATGCAGGGGAAGTGCTATGAAATACATTCCATATTTCGAAATAACAAAATAGGTAGTAGGTAATTAGAAAAATAATTAGAAAAAGAAATTAGACAAAATGACGATAAATTTTGGAGGCTCTCAATTTGGGAGGCGGGAATGGGTACCGCCGCCCCGGGAATATTTATTGGATAACCAACACCTCTGCCATAGGTCACCCCAAGTGGTTCGCTACGTTTGGTGATTTAGCTGGTTTGCCCGAGTTCATGGGGTGAGGTTTGTCTAGGTCTTGGAGGTGGATGACCAGAACACACTGAACCTCAAATTCCTACCCACCCCTTAAACCTTTTTCCTTCCCAGAACTCTCATCTCCCTCCTTTCCTAAAAAAAACCCCATACAGCATCACCAAAGATGACATATGCCCTGAAATAAATTATTTTCCTCAGGTCCTCCTGTGTGGAGATCATGAAAAAAATTTAAAACGAATTGAAAAGTATACGTATGCAGCCGTTTGTGGAGGATATTTGACCGTCTCCAGAGGGCCATCAGGGGGGGGGTGATTTTATGTGAATACCGCACAAGAGTCCCAACTGCTCCCAACCAGCTGGAACCAGTGTGATTATTGCATCCCCAATGTTGTGAGGCTGGAGGTAGTAGGGAGGAGACAGAAATGGGAAAAAGGAAGGTTATAAAAGAGCCTGGCTATTCAGATCAAGCTACTTTCAATTACATCATGGCAAAAATCAGAGTATCTTCCAACTTTCTTCCAATTCTGGAACATGCCGCAAATATACCTACACTATTTTTTAAATTATTAAATTGTGAAATAACACAACGACGGGATTTGGTCCCGTGATCTCCAGATCGCTAGTCGAAGCCTTGCCCCTCGGCCACGGATGCCACACCGATGCGAACACAGTTTTAATTTTTAATTAAACGAAGACAATATTAGCGAAACTCAATCAAAATCTGAAGACAGAAAAATCAGAAAAAGATATTGGTTGCACTGGGACTCGAACCAAGATACCTTAGCATTCATGGCCAACTGCTCTGTTGGCCATGAATGCTAAGGTATCTGTATTCGAGTCCCAGCAAGAGCAGTTGGCCATGAATGCTAAGGTATCTGGGTTCGAGTCCCAGTGGAACCAATATCATTTTCTTATTTTTCTGTCTTCAGATTTTGATTGAGTTTCGCTAATATTGTCTTCATTTAATTAAATATTACAACATGAGTTTTTACTCATAAAGTTAAAAATAAAAATAAAAACAGTTTTAATTACTCAGTGTAGATGCATTGCTTGCACGAGCGTATAACCAGAGAAAACCAGAAATATGTCATTTTTAAATCAGTGTTTAGACTATTGTCACTTTTCCACAAAAAATTCTAAATTGGTTTCGAATGATTGTCCTTTTATCTAGTAAACTTATGTTTTAAATTTTCAGAAAAAATGTTTATTTTTAGTATAATAAAGTTATACCATAGGTCGTTGGCGGATTTGTTAAATTTTCAAAAAAGTACATATATTATACAACACTCATTTCAAATCATATAATCATGCAGTAAAATAAATCAATATATTATCTGGTAAAAGTATGTTTCAGAATTTTAATTTTAGTTTAAATAAAATCATTAAAAAATATATACGTACATGTGTTTCTTGACGAAAATTGGTCCGTTTGTGTATTTATTTGCGCACTTACAAACTAATATATTTCAGTTTTTTTTTTACATTTTTATTTTGCTCAGACATTATTGAAAAATGATAAATACTTATGATCAAAAAATAATAACAAAAAGTACATAATTTTAATAGTTTTATCGTCACGTCTTTCAGCATTTTTGGATGCAGGTATAAATTATTAAAGCAACTTTGGAATGAAATAAAATCGACATTGAGTTATAATTTTTAAAAGCTGGTACCCTGGTACGGAGAATAATTAATCATTCTCATTGGAACCGCCCTGTACGATCGGAAGAACATATTTCGACGAAATTTCGGCCGCTGGCTGATTAAACGCCCCTAATCGCATATTTATTTATTCACTCAACGTTGCAAAGTGCTGTTTTAAATTGACCATTTGACATCTCGCCTCACTGTTAAATCTTTGTACGTTACGTTTCCGTTTCAAGATGGTGTCCGTTTAAATGGTTCAGTAAAGATATTTTTCTCAAATGTGATTTCGTCGTATTTATTTGGACTTTCTATTCGTTTCTTTTTTAATATTGTGGTACCTGCCTGCTGAAGAAAGTGTTAAAAGAATTGTCATCGATGCAGTGACGTTTCTTGGGACATATTGTATAATTCCTTATTTGAATTTTTAAAATGCTACATAAAATATATGAGTACAATAGTTGAAAATCAAAAAAGTACTTAACCATTTTGACTTATTTTGAGATTTGAATGCCAACACATTATCTTGGATCACAGCTATGTTTGAAATATTATTTCAGTGCCAAAACATGGTTAAATCCTTAGTTATAGGTAGCTTGTTAAAAATCGTCTTCAATTTCAAAACGTACTTAAATCCAAAATCATTTGTTTCCAAAACGAACTCAATAAGGGCCATGGAATTGGCAGCCATATTGTTTTTTTTAACCATTCAATACTTTCTGTGCAATGGACACCATTACAAGAAACACATGTTTTGTGAGTGGTTTTGAAGTTGTGATCGTGATTTTTTTGAGATATTAACTATTATATAAATATCTATGTATATATTATAAATGATGTAATTTCTTCACTACACCCCTGGGAGAGAAGTATTAACAAAAACAAACACAGTTTACGGGTTTCAAAATATGACTAAATCCGAAGACTTCACTTTCAAAATGTATCTAAATATTCTAAATCCATGCTCAATATCAAAATGTATCTAAGTCCAATTTTTAAATGCTCCATATCAAAATGTATCTAAGTCCAATTTTTAAATATTAAATAACTTATTATTTATCTATCAGATTTATATTTCAAATATGTATTTAAAAAGTTTTATTTTACCGTTATTTTTACAAAACATTTATTTTTACTTTATTATACTTAAATGCTATGAAACAGTTTTCTTGCTTTTGCCAAAAATTTGGTTCGTGGAGATAAGTAGGTACGTTTTGATATTCGACAATACTCACATGCTTTATATAATATGGCTAGAGAATTTCAAAGAGAAAAAATATCCCAAAACATTCCATTAGTTCTCAAATCTACAGTTTTACTCCGAGATTGACGAAATTTTGCACACATATCAAGAAAATTACCGTATCCGTTTGATTTCGAAAAACTCTGCGTAAAGCCCCGGCAACGCCAGGGAGATTAGCTAGCACAATTTGGGAGGCGGTTATGGGTACCTCCGCTCCGGGAACCATTTATTGGATAACCAACACCCCTGCCATAAGTCACCCCCAAGTAGTTCGCTACGTTTGGTGAGTTAGTAGGAGTGCCCGGGTTCATTGCGTGAGGTTTGTCCGTGTCTGCATAGCAGGCCGGATCGATAGAGAATGGTTGAGATAGTCCCTCTGTCCTCTCCAGCCGGATTCATCGCGATGCACCGCAGTTGGAGGGATGTATCTCCCGGGTTCATTATGTGAGGTTTGTCCGTGTCTACATGGCAGGCTGGATCGGTAGATAATGGTTGAGAGAGTTCCTCTGTCCTCTCTAACCTCTAACCGGATTCATCGCGATGCACCGCAGTTGAAGGGATGTATTTAAAAGTTCTTCTCTTCTGTTCTGGTACTGACTCCCAGATTCCTATCCACCCCTCATACCTTTTTTCCTTCCCAGAACTTCCTCTCCTCCCTATCCCAAAAAGACAATCCACACAACATTCTCAAATATGACATGGACCTTGAGGGAAATTATTTTCCTCGAGGCCTCTCAGTTTAAAAAATAGCTAATTTAAAAAAATATGTATTATTAATGTATCACTTAAAAATAACTATGTGCTCAATATATTTACAGAGATATTGAAATAATTATGGACATATTAAATATTATGTGAACAGCACCAAGGAGGGATTAAAAATGTATTGTTAAAAAAACATTGTGAAAGTAGAATTTCTTTATTACATTACTTGGTTTTACCCACGTTTATTGTTTAAAAAACTGCACTGCTGGTCGTCCGGCAGTCGCGTTTCAATAATGGGCCACTTGCATGGATTTCATAACGACTTGGAAAAAATCGTGTGGATACATTTTTTTTACTAAGATTACGAAAATGTTAGTAAAATTTTTTTAGAAATGTATAGTTTTTTTTTTTAATAAATAAATCGATTATTTGAGCTCGTGGCGCCACTACATGAAAATGTCCCGTCTCCGATTATGTTCCCTTAATTTTGTAAAATTCAACAATGATTATTTTTTTTTATGGCAACACTTTGATTTCCGGCGAATTTTTGAATTTGCGTTTAACGTTCACTAGATTTATTGTTTGTTCTATGCGAACTTATCCTTTGGTTTGATTTTTCGATAAAGATGGCGGTGTTTTTACAGATGTTACGAAGAGAACCCCGTACAATTTATTGTTATTCGTGTGGAAAACGTTATTTTTTTAAAATGATTTTCGGCTATGTAATTATCGTTTTTTCGCACCCATAAAATTATGTCCCGTCTTTCCGGTTTATAACAAAAAGGTCTGATTTTTCGGATTGAAATTTTCTAAAAATCGCCAGGGTTTCAAAAATACGATTAAAAAAAAATACAGAATGTCTTAGAATATTTGCCTAAATCTGAATTCTTTTTAAAAAAATGTGATGCAAGTGGCCTAAACCAAAACTCCCGACCACGTTTAAAAAAAAAGCATTGGAAATTTTTATTAATTATTTTTACTGCAAACGACAAAAAAATGAATTAGAAATAACGTTTATAATTCATTTGACTAATACAATATGTGTGTGCTTTTATTTTTTTATTATCACTAATTTTAGTTAGAAAAAACGATGAGCCATTTTTAAAACTTTTTTACGTTTGCATTAAGAAAATTAAAAAATTATGTATTTATTTCGAACTAACAGACCCGGCCACACGTTGCTGTGGCTTACACAAAACAACGCCATTACCCAACCTTTGTAAAATTTACACCACCCGCTTGCCAGCTGCCCGTTGCCCGCTGCCTGAATTGAATATTTGAATTTCTACTATAATAAGCATGTATTATACATATACACCTTCCACTTGAATTACTCTATCTATTGGTGAAAACCGCATGAAAATCCGTTTGCGTATTTTAAAATATCCAAGCGCACAAACATTTTGAGCGACTTTATTTTATACTGTGTAATGATGATTATAAAATTTCCTTTAATAGGACCTTTCAAAAACAGTTTTTAGTTTTAGAAATATTCCATATTGGATTTTATTACAAAGCGGAAATATTTTAACCTTACGATAAAATAAGCATAATAATAATAAGTTAATAAATCGTAAAAAATTGTGCTGCACACAGTCAATTTTTGTTAGTATGGTGACCACACTATTGAATTATATTCTAAGAAGCTGCAAACTAGCGACAAATAAACGATTTTAATTATTTTATGTTTGTTTGTTTCAGAATGTTACGAGCATTCCTCGTGGTGTGTCTGGCAGGCGTGTGCCTGGCGCAAGGTGACCTGGAATCACTAATCGACGAGGTGTTCGTCAGGCCAGGTGGCAATAAACCTAACCTCACTCCTGGACAGGTCAACCTCAACCCCGGCACTGTCACTGTGCCTGTCACTGGCATCACGCCCCCGCCGAACCGGGATGGAGGTACCTAGTCTAGTGTCGTTAACCCAACCTAAATTAACATAACCTAACCTTTTTATTTATTTATTTGTTGGCTCGCCAACAGAATATATCACAAGTAATTATTACATTAGTTAACAATTTTAATATGGTTTCAGTGACAATTCCAATGAAAGGTGAGCACACCATTTATCACAACATTTTTAATTAGTTGTAATAAATAACAATAAATTAAAGTAAATACATAAAGGATCAACATTTATAAAATATATACTCACGTGGACATATACATTACATTTATACACATTTTATAGCTCTAGATGAGGAGATCATCAGGGATATGTGAGTATAATTTCCTTCTGAAGGTAGCAATTGTGTTTGAGAATACATCTAAGTCTTCATGTTTGCAATATTTATTGTATAACCGAGTCACTCTTGAGCTTGGTTTAAGGTTGGTTAACCTAACACCACATTATTAACCTAACCTTACCTAACCTAACTTAACACCACATAGAATTATTAACCTAGCCTAATTTAACTTAACATAACCTAACCTAACCAAACAACACATGGAATTATTTGAAAAAAAATTGATGAACGTTTTTTTATGAATACCGCACAAAAAAGTACTAGATACACTAAAAGTAATAGAATAAGAAAAATAAGATGTTACATTAAGTTTTGTCTACTGCTTTTAACCCGTAACATGGCATGGTGCGATTTTTTGTAATATCTTTGTGTATCTGAAGGAGTGTAATTTTAATATATGAATTTTTTAGCGGTGGAACTTGAAAATCTTGGAAAAGTTGTGAGGTTGAATAATCTGGTGGTTTTGTAATTATATAATTTTGATTATTTGCCTTTGAGTAATCTCCAGTGGTAAAAATGAGGTTTTATATGCTCCCCCCCATGCAACGATACCATATTGTATTATTGAATGGGCTAGAGTGTAATACATATTTTTAAGGATTTTTAAGTTAAGTATGTTTCTTAGATCAATAAAAATGTTAACCCTTCAGGGTTTGAGCTGTATTATTGATACTGCTCATAAAAATTCTGTCAAATGCCGGCGATTTCTTGAGAATTTCCGCATTTCAATAAAATCAAAATAATTTGAATATTTCTGAACGTATCCAAAAACTAAAAACTGTTTTTGAAAGGTGATTAAATAAGCCTTCAAATTGTATCATTGGAAGTAAGCATTTTATTTTAGAAATATTGATATTTTGAATGCAAACATTAAAAAATTTTAAAAGTGACTCACCTTACATTGTTTCCTTTAAAAACTGAACTAAAATAACTGATAACGTAAAAAGAAACTCATTTTTTAATAGTCAATATAAGCTTTCAAATTGTGTTATTAGAAGTAAGCTTGTTATATTTGAAATATTAAAATTTTGAATGCAAACATTAAAAAGGTTCACCTAACATTTATATTAGTAATCTATTTATATTAGTATTTATGTGAGTTTTCCATTTAAGGCTACTTACTATCTATTATTATACCTAAATATTTTATTTCATTTATGCTTTGTACTCTTGTTTTGATTAAATAATAGCCCAATACCTCCAAATTAACATACGAAAAAATTTTCAACAGTAGAAGCTGAGAAGTGCACGACCTCCGAAGGCCAGGAGGGAGTGTGTGTCCAGTACTACCTCTGCAGCTCCGATAACAACATCATCGCTGATGGAGTAGGAATCATTGACATCAGGTAAGCCATCACCAACCCTCAGAATGTAGTCTTCTCCTTTAGTCACTTCCACATTGCTGAGGATCTGATCCACTCCAATAGTCCTGATGAGCCAGGCTTCGAGAATCCTCGTGTGGTTCTGCATTGTATAGAGAGCCAAGGACACCGACGTTCCGGATATTATTTAATCTCTTTAATGCATGGGTGACCTCCTCTACTTCTTCTGCCAAAGACTTTACCAGTCTTAGTTTTCCTGGTTGTAGTTGTCAGTTTGGCGAGCAGTGTTCAAAGCATCTTAGGGTTCGCAAACAGACTGTAATAGGTGTAGACCTAGACCAGTGATTCCCAAAGTGGTCCAGGTGACCCCCAGGGGTCCACGGGAGGCTCGACGGGGGTCTACATTGGCGTGATAAAAAAACGGCGGTCCACGAGTTGTTATTGGGGGTCGTAAACGTGGGATAGTAAAGAACAAAAAATTTGCTTGGCTTTATCTAGTGGTGTAGGCCAGTGGTTCCTCCAAAGTGGTCATATGGAAGTTTCGTTGGGGGAAGCGCATAATGGAATAGGGTGGAATGGCAAATTTCCATAACGGAGGGGGCGAAATGGGATATGGGGTGGAATAGAGTCCATCCTACACCTTTCCACCCCATATCCCATTTCACCCCCTCTGTTGTGGTAAATTTGCTGTCCCACCCTATCCCGTTCCGGGCCAAGAGAGTTTGGGAACCACTGGTCTAGACTCTAGCTTGAAAGATTCGCTTTTGCGATAATTCTGATTTTAAATTGAAATCATTTTGTTAATATTCAAGTTCTGTAAAAGTCCTACTCAAGATCTCTTATCATCCAAGTTCCGACTCTGTGAAACAAATGGCCCATGATGACATAACAACAGAACTTGAATAGAACTTTCACTGAGTCCAGTAGACGAAAGATTTAAAAAAATCTATTTAAATGTTTCAAATATAACTTACTTTTTTTCAGAAGATTTTTTAAAAGACCAGGATGCACGCAATGTTTCCAATATGGGTAAAATATAATAGATCATTTCTCGTGTGGTTTTTTTTTTCATTTATGTGTGCATTTTTCACAACTAATTAATTTGAAATAATTTATTTATTTTTATACATGGTACTATTTGTCCCGATAGCTCGGTGGTTTAGAGCAGTCGCTCGATTTGCAAAAGGTCCTAAGTTCAAATCCCAGTTATAACAATGTTACTTTTCTATTCACGTAATTTCATAAAAAATATTTCTTTTAAGAAACAAATTAAAAACATAATAAACCTTACTATTATTCTGGTTTATACGTATATGGTGACCGGTACCTGTAAAGTAGCGTGTAAATTAACCTGTAAAGTAAGTATTACTTATACACTGGAGCGTTTTTTGCCACATTTTGGCAAATTTGCAAACACCCTCGAGCGCTTGCTTGCCAAAATGTGGCCAATTCGAAGAGGCATTTTAAAACATTTTTTGGAATTATTTTAAAAGTTCCCACACTTTGTATACTTCAATTAATCACAAAGATAACTTATTACTTTCACTTTTCAACAAAAGATGTCTCTGCATCTCTTCTGAATTATGTGTTATTGACATTTTGCAAACTGAAATTATTGAAATATTGTTTTCTTACAAATCATTGATCACCATAGACATATGAATATTACTAGACCAGAACAGAAAGGTCAGGGGTAGAAACCAACTACAGCAGGACTAATGCGGGAATTTGGTGATATGTGATTCGTCAAAACTCAATCTGACAGTATATAGGCACCTAGCATTATAATATCACCATTTAATTCTTAAAAGTTAACTCCTTTTAAATGAATAGGCCTTTTTACATGGGAGCGCGAATTGCTCGCCGCGTAATGTACAAATTTGTGAAGTCCAAATATGACAAAGTAAAGTTCACCCATTTTCATAGGCGGATATGTTGTTTCCGTAATTAGTTAAGACACTTTTACAAATATTTCATAATTTACTTACCCCAGTAAATAGCGGCTTTGTGTTTCGCGTCGCCATGTATCGCGTTGTACCGTACCGTACGTCTCGTATGTCATATTATATTCCTTATCATATTCCTTTGATCTGAATAAACTTAAAATAGAGTAACATAATGCTTACCTATGGAATGTAATACCACAATTGGGTTTATTCTCTTTTTCACTTCTATTTTTACACGTTTTCAAAACACAAGGAACTATTTTTACCGTGTTATTTCGTAAAATGCACCGATGAGTGCTCGATGCTGGCTCGCAGAAGAATGATGACGTCACATTTTTTAGATGAACGCGAAGCCATACTCGATCCCAGCCGATTCCAATGGGAGGGGGAAATAATACGCTTTTATCACTTAGGGCCGGTCTAGTAATATTCATATGTCTATGTTGATCACATACGGGACACCTATTGACTTTTACTAAAAGTATAAATAAATATTCAATTTTGTTGAAAAAAAAAACGTTAACGGTTATTGCTACCAATGTAATTCTTTTCATTGTTTATGAAAAATGTGTCATTTTCTAAGTTTAAAAAAATTATTTAATATAGGAATTTCGTACAAGAGTCCCAACTGCTCTACTGAAACTAGTCGTACTATGGCATCCCCAAATGGGATAACTTTTGAGGTTAATGGGTGTGGGGAAAGAAGTAGATGAGGAAAAGGAAAATGGGAGAATTACCCGGTGATTCAGATATTGTCACTGAACATCCAGGATAATGCCATTTCAAGCAATGTTTCGATTCTGAATTCACCAGTGCGATACTGAGAGTATCTGCCACTCTGAACTTTGCTAGATTTAGATGGCCTCCGTGGTCGAGGATTAAACACTACGAATAAGGAGGTTGCGGGTTGAAATCTCAGCGTGTTCAAGCTAATTTTATTTGATAAAGTTGTGTTCTTTCACAATATATAAATTTAAAAATAATGTATTTGTGGTATGTTCCAGAGTGGAAGATACTCTCAGCATCGTCCTGGTGAAATACCACCATTCAGAGTTATTGAAACGTTGCTTGAAATGGCCTTAACCATGTTTGGTGATCTGAATTTTTTTGATTTACATTAGTTCCACACACAGAAGGCCCTGAGGAAAATGATTCCCCTCGAGGCTTTTGTCATCTTTGGGGTTGCTTAAAAAGGAAGTTCAAGGAATGAAAAAGGTGTGGGAGTGGGTAGGAATCTGGGGGTCAGTAAATCCAGGAGCGCTCCCATTGCAATGTTCCGAGAGAGTTCAGCTGGAGAGATTAAGAGGTCTCCCTCAACCAGTCTCTCCTGATCTGGCCTGCCACGCAGTTGGGCAGGCACAAACGCTCCCAAAACCAGGACAAACCTCACCTCACGATCCCAAGCACCCCTGTTAAGTCACCAAACATAGCGAACCATCTGTGGTGACCTATAGGTGTTATTCAACATCTTCCTTTCCCCACTACCATCAGGCATCCTAATTGGGGATGCCATAGTCTCACTGGCTCCAGACGGTTGGGAGCAGTTGGAACTCTTGTGCTAGATCAGCCGAGCGATTGTGATAAGTATCTAGATAGATAACGAACGAGATCTCCTGTCAGATTTGTGTAATTTTCTATGGCTGTTATTTGTTTTTTTCAATGAGCCGATGTCAGATTTCAACCGTGAACTGTCACATATTTTAGTTTAGATCTTTTAACACGAATTACTGCAAGTATGTATGATTATTTATTCATTTAATATTTTAAGTTCTACACTGTTTAAAATCGGCGAAACTGGCCTGATACCCATAGAAAAAGCCATTGACAGTCATAAAAAATCAAACATATCTAACAGGAGATCTCGTCCGTTATCTATCTCGATCTGACAAAAGATATAGAATCTTTTGGCTGAAGTCTAAATCTTAGAAAACCTTTCTAAACAAAAAATATTAAAAATCAATAGAAAAGACGTTTGAACTCAACACACTTATAAAAGTAGGTAAGTACTTACGTCATTATAATATTTTAATATAATTTCAATATGAATTTGTGTGGTTTTAGTGTAATTGCACATTATTGTTTTATTTACGGGCATAATTTGTTTATCACTGATGTGGTTTTTGATAAGCACAGTACAATAATTTTTTGTTACCATTTTATTTCACCTGTTTTGGACGTAATTAGGTTATTTATTAAAAGCTATGGTTAGTTTTATATTATTTTAAGTAATATTTGTTGTAAAATTAACTTCGATTTGTTTTATATTTCAACGGAAGCAATCTTCCGAAAAGACCCTCTATTGATATGCTTGGTGTAACTCTAATTGACCAGCTCCGGTATGGAGGCTCCATCAAAGCCAGAGTTAAGTTAGCCTCTCAGAAACTGGGCATACTGTACAGGGCAGATACTGTAGATAGTACACAACTGCTAACCCTGTACAAATTGCAAGTACACCCCACAGTTGAATTTGGTAGTCACCTCTGGTCTGGAGCCCCAAAATACGCCCCTGTGCAGAAAGGGCGGTCCGTTTGATGGATTCTCCAATCCTAACAAACGGATTGCAATCTTTATTTAGAGCACAGGCAGTGGATGGGAATGCTGTCATTGTTATTTGATACTGGTATTTCAATGGAAGATGCTTCAAGAAACTAGCTTCATTGATTCCTTCAGCATCGGTGCACGGTTAATAATTTCCTGTGGTGAATACCGGTATCTACGTCATCTTAGGGGATGCTATGTGAAGGCTCTTTTTAGGGAAAGGAAGGAGAGGATGTTCTGGGAAGGAAAACGGTAAGAAGAATCTGGGAGTCAGTGTGTCCAGGAGTGACGGACGTATGAAACCATCCCGCGTAAAAGGTGATGAATCGAGAGAGTTCTGATGGAAAGATACAAGGTCAACCAATGCGAAGCATGTTCCGCCAAGACCTAGACACTGAATTTGGGGGTCCTTCTTGAAGATTTTTAAGTGTCCTATTTAACCAAGGGTGCCTGTCCAATATTACCGTTACCCGTATAACCCCATGTATCCTGTCTGTAGACGCGGCGAGGGAGCTTGTGACAACTATATGGACGTATGCTGCCGAGAGGTGGTGACTGAACGCATCACACCGCCCCCGCCCGTTGTGCCCGCTCCCACTGGCTGCGGTATTCGCAATCCCGAGGGCGTTGGATTCCGCATCACCGGAGACAAGGACAACGAGTCCCAGTTTGGAGAGTTCCCTTGGATGGTGGCGATTCTCAAGTAAGTCACAAATACCTGTTACTATAAACATTTCAATGACTGATCTTATTGAAATACCTTACATATTCAATGATTGAAATTCTTCAGATATCGCAAATATTATATATTCATTGATTGATCTTCTTCACATACTTCGTCGCCTCAGTTCTTATTTGACCAACAGACCATTTTAGTTTTTGTTCAATTTCCATTTTAAAATTAAAAAAAAAGTATAAAAAATGATAGTTAATCACTTAACTAAGAATTATTTAAACTAATGAGATCTTTACCTTTACGAAATTAGCTTTGTCTTAAACACCTATCATAATGTTTCATTGAAATAATGAAAAAAAACCTTCTTCTCCTGTAAAAATTTCTAATGGTCTGTTGGACAAATACGAACTAAGGTGACGACTTGCAAATATTACATATTCATTGATTGATCTTCTCCAAATACTTGCAAATACTATATATTCATCGAATGATCTTCTTCAAATACTTGCATATATGTATGTATAACATATTCCTTGATTGATCTTCTTCAAATACTTGCAAATATAGCATATTCATTGATTGGTCTTCTTCAATAATTGTTAATATTACCTATTCATTTGTTGATCTTCTCCAAATACCTGCAAATATTACAAATTCACTGATTGATCTTCTTAAAATAATTGCAAATGTTTTTTTATTTTTTTTTTATTCATTGAATTTTTTATTACATAAATTGGGAATTTTTCGACCACCATGCTAGGCACATGCCCGTGTTGTGATTAAATGCTCATTGATTGATCTTTTACAAAAACATGCAAATATTATATGTTCATTGATTGATCTTCTTCAAATACCTTCAAATATTACATATTCATTGATTGATCTTCTTTAAATACTTGCAAATATTACATATTCATTGATTGACCTACTTCGAATTCTTGCAAATACTACATATTCATTGATTGATCTTCTTCAAATACTTTCAAATATTATATAAACATTGATTGATCTCTTTCAAATACTTGCAAATATTACTTTGATTGATATTCTTCAA
Source organism: Limnephilus lunatus (assembly GCA_917563855.2). Classification (NCBI taxonomy): domain Eukaryota; kingdom Metazoa; phylum Arthropoda; class Insecta; order Trichoptera; family Limnephilidae; genus Limnephilus; species Limnephilus lunatus. The sequence goes on along the minus strand of OU830595.1, from coordinate 20,967,517 downwards.
ATACCTTCAAATATTATATATTCATTGATTGATTGCATGATCAATGAATCGTCTTCTCCTGTGCAAGGAACTCTCTGTTTCTCTCTAGATCTAGTTAGTCCGGAGACACATAATACACATGAACCATTAACGGCTCGTTCTTGCTTCCAGGTCAGTGGCAGTATCCAACTCGCAACAGAAGCTGAACGTATACCAGTGCGGCGGTTCGCTGATCCACCCCAAGGTTGTGTTGACTGCCGCTCACTGTGTGATGGCTGCCAAGGGTGACACCAACCAACTGCAGCTGAAGGTGCGCGCCGGCGAATGGGACACGCAGACCAAGGACGAGATCTACGCCCACCAGGACCGAAACGTAGCCTCCATTAAAACCCACGACCAGTATTACGCAGGTAATACCTAACATCTTTTGCCATTTCAGAAGGATCAAACTAGGGGCGATTCTAGAGGTACAGAATTAAAAATCTAAGAAATACGGTAAATAAAAAGGATTTGAAAAAGTTTTACTACGCATTATTTCATTCTTGAATTGAATATGGAATTATGGGATGGGGAACTACTACACATAAATACATACAAAACCTGAATACAATTCAAAAAGGAATCATAAAGAACATACTGAAAGTACCTATTAGAACACCTTCGATTGAAATATTTAATAGCTTTGAAGTACCAAATGTACAGTGAATATATGCCAAAAATATATTATTGAAGCTATTCAAAAATACTGAATCCTCTACTAGACAGCATATCCATCACACTAGATCGAATAAAAATGACATAAAAAACATTCCAAGTTATAAAACCACATTCGGACAAAGAAATTACACTTATTTTGCAACTAAACTCCATAACATTCTTCCCCAAGACATAAAACTAATAAAAAAATTAATGAGAACAAATCAAGAATAAAAATATGGCTGAAAGAGGTCAACGAAAACACCCTAATGAAGACACTAAAAACGACATAGAAGACAAATAAACTATAATTTAAAAATCTTAGTCTGCCTCGGCACAGGAACCCCTAGTGAGGAGGACTAAGAAATACAATATCTTTACCTTACATAACCATTATATTTTGTATACTTATGGAATTATTTTATATAGTCACTTAACCGCTCCGATCAATCGCGAATAAGCACTTTTTGTGTCTTAAACGACATGTCAGATTTACGAAAACTTTGGGTTATTTCATTTCAAACATTTCTGAACGTAGCCGAATACTAAAAACTGTTTTTGAAAGGTTACGAAATATGCTTTCAAATTGTTATATTACAAAAAAATATTATCATTTGTAAATATTAAATTTAGAATGCAAAGATAAAAAAAAAGGTAAAAATGACTCACATGATGTTTTTATGTGAAAACGGTACTAAAATCACGGATTATGTAAAAAAACAATACTTATTCTATTGTATAAATGTATCATAAACAATTAAGTCACCTCACTTTTTTATCATTTCATACAAGAATATTCAATAAAAAAATAACAATGTCTAACGGCCGGTAGGCGATTTTTCGGTCTAGCATGTATCTGACAGAATAGGTCTTTTTATTTATTTTTATGGACAACTTGAATAGTGATGGATAGCTTGATTTATTATGGAGATTCTACTTTTTATTTTAAGGATGTCACTAGAACAATAACAGAGTTATAACGATTTCTGTGGAAACATATGCGTTGAAGTGAAAACACGCTTATTGTACTTGATTGCTATTGTCATATTAACGTGTATATCTGCTTACTGCTGAGTGGTTAAATAAAAAAAAATTATAATAAAATTTAAAAAAAGAAGCTTAAGGTCAAAGTGACCTTGTATCTGTCACTGTTGAGTTTGGATCTTTGGGTTTTTGACGAAAGAAAGAAGTGAATATGAATCTTGAAGAGCTCAAAAACGAGTTGTATAAGCGACCTGTTCTTATTTGACAAATGTCAATCATGTATGTTGGGTGTTCATTTGGCCTGATTTCTTTCCTGACTATCCACCAATGCCGAAGGGATCAATGGTGCTAGTTCCTCGGAACATCTCCAATTACCAATTTAAAAAATAAAAGCAGGTCGGACATAAGCCATCTACCTGAGAATTTTGATAATTTTAATTCTTTCATAAATCGGTTCAAAAATTCTTCTAGACTAATTATTTTAACATGATTGTCATGCGGCTGATGTTATCTTGGACATTTCCAGGTGGCCTCTTCTACGACATCGCCCTGCTGATCCTCGAGGAGCCGGTGAGCACAGATGCGGAGAACGTGGGAGTAGTTTGTCTGCCCCCGAAAGCCGATGCCGCTCCCCTAGCAAAGTGCGTTGCTTCGGGCTGGGGCAAGGACGTGTTCGGCAAAGATGGCCGTTACCAGGTCATCTTGAAGAAGGTAATTGTTTGCTGTTTGTTTACTGTTTCCACAATTTTAACCAATTTTGACCTTTAACTAATTTTGACCTTTAACCAACTTTTACCTTTGATCAATTTTGACCTTTGATCAATTTTGACCATTAACCAATTTTGACCTTTAACCAATTTTGATCTTTGGAAGGCGGAAATTGGTACCGCTGCAATCATTTATTGGACAACCAACACATCTGCCATAGGTCACCCCATGTGGTTCACTACATTTGGTCACTTAGCAGGGATGCCCGGGCTCTTGGGTTTGTCTAGATCTTCACAGCGGATGACTTGGACACATTGAAACCACATTGTATCAAATAAATAAATAATAATAAATAAATTAAGCCTCAGATTCCTATCCACATCCCATACGTTTTTCCTTCCGAGTACTTCCTCTCCTTCCTTTCCTTATAAAGACCTCAGGGCCTCTTGTATGGAGCAAATCTAAAACAAAATACAATTTTGATCTTTCACCAAGTTCGACCTTTAACCAGTTTTGATTCACGCTTACAGTACCATGACGGCAAAAACAAACAATAAACAAACGTTCCTTATCATTATAATGCTGCAACTCTTTCTTACAAATTAAATAATAGTGAGACAAAAGATGAGACACACAAAATACCTGTTTCCTCCAAAGTACTACTTTTTTACTTCGGAGGAAACAGACATACATTACAGCCACGGCGATGGGAATTGCGTTTAATTTTCTTTATATGTTTGAGGGAGATGTATGAAAATAATTGCATGTTTCCTTTGGGGGGTGCAGACATACGTTTGCCGTTTGTCTCATTTTTGACTGTTGTTATTTAGTTTGTAAGAAAGAGCTGCAGCAATATATGTTTAAGAACAAAAGCAAAATAAAAAAAAATAACTGAACTAAAATTTTTACTTTTTTTTTTTCTTTTTAGGTGGAACTTCCCATCGTTGACCGCGCCAAGTGCCAGACCTCCCTTAGAAGGACCAGACTTGGTCAGCACTTTGAACTGCATCGCACTTTCATCTGTGCTGGTGGAGTGGCTGGGAAGGATACCTGTAAGGGAGACGGCGGCAGTCCTTTGGTGTGCCCAATGCCTGTAAGTAACATCAATGACTTCTTTTTACACACCGATCGTCCGGTTGATTATTGACTCCAAATACAAAATTTTTAGATAATGAGGAAAGCAATATTCCCATCCTCGTCATAAATCAAAATATTATTTACATATGTTTTTGTTTAACCACTCCGATCTATTGCGAATTTACAAGTTTTTCTTCTTAAACGAAATGTCATATTTACAAAAACTTTGTGTTATTTACGCTGCACAATTAAAGCACTATAAATAAAACATTTCTGAACGTGGCCGAATACTAAAAACTGTTTTTGAAAGGTTATGAAATAAGCTTTGAGATTGTTATATTACAAATCAATATTAACTTTGTAAATATTAAAATTTAGAATGCAAACATAAAAAAATTTAAAAAATGACTCATGTGATGTTTTTATGTGAAAACGGTACTAAAATCGTGTGGATTATGTAAAAAAAAACAATACTTATTCTATTGTTTAAATTAATAATTAACAATTTAGTCACCTCACTTTTTTATCATTTCATACAAGAATATTTAATAAAAAAATAACAATGTCTAATGGTTGGTAGGTGATTTGGCGGTCTACCATGTATCTGACAGAATAAGTGTTTTTATGTATTTCTATAGACAACTTGAATAGTTATGGGTAGCTTGATTTATTATGGAGCTTCTACTTTTTATTTTAAGGATGTCACTAGAACAATAACGGAGTTATAAAGATTTCTGTAGAAACACACGCGTTGACGTGAAAACACGCCTATTGTACTTGACTGCTAATGTTATATCATCGTGTATATCCGCTTACGTATCGGAGTGGTTAATATATTAAATATACTATAAAATAACACCGGGAGGTATAACAGTGCGGTACACCTTAAAAAAATCAACTACTTTCCGTAATCAAACTATTCCCTTTCGGAAGTAATCGCCGTCAGTCGGGCAGACACCATAGCATATCTCTTGTATTTGAATATCTTTGGCAAGGGCGGATCCGGCTTTGGTGCCAGGGGTGGGTCACATATTCGTGGGCAAGTCACAAGAAGTTATAAATTAATTTTGATAATAATAGATACAAGTAAAAAGTAGGTATTTTATTAAGTACTTAAATAAAATCTATATTGTGACAAACAATATGTAAAAATATTATGTTAACCACTCAGCAACGTAAGCACATTTACACGTTAATATGACAATAGCAGTCAAGTACAATAAGCGTGTTTTCACGTCAACGCGTGTGTTTCCACAGAAATCGTTATAACTCCGTTATTGTTCTAGTGAGATCAATTAAACAAAAAGTAGAAGCTCAATAATAAATCAAGCCACCCATCACTATTCAAGTTTTCCATAGAAATACATATTCTGTCAGATACATGGTAGACCGCCAAATCACCTACCCACCGTTAGACATTGTTATTTTTCGACGGTCCCGAAGAACAATGTCGGATGTGCGATTTTCAATTTTTGCAGTGGAGCATTTTAAAGTATCGTTTCTGCATGCTTACTGTTTTTGGTATTAAGAAATGTAGTGTTGTTATGATCTTTATTACTTCATCTCATTTCATTAAAAAATTCGAAAATACAGACTTTTAAATCAACAAAATAAGCCAATAAATAAGCCAACAAAACGATTTTCAATTTTTGTCAGATCCGACATTGTTCTTCGGGACCGTCGTTTTTTATTAAATATTCTTGTATGAAATGATAAAAAAGTGGGGTGACTAAATTGTTTATTATATATTACATATATACAATAGAATAAGTACTTTTTTTTACATAAATCGTGATTTTAGTACCGTTTTCACATAAAAACATCGCATGAGTCATTTTTACATTTTTTTTATGTTTGCATTCTCAATATTTATTTGTAATATAACAATTTGAAAGCTTATTTTATAACCTTTCAAACCTTTTTTTTTAGTATTCAGCTACGTTTAGAAATGTTTCATTTATAGAGCTTTAATTGTGAAGCGGAAATAACACAAAGTTTTCGTAAATCTGACATGTCGTTTAAGACGTAAAAAGTGCATATTTGCGATATATCGGATCATGACCCCCCCTCCCCAAAAAACTCAACCTCAAAATATTAATCTTGATTCTTTTTAATTCAGGGCAAGCCCGACCGCTACATGCAATCTGGTATTGTGGCGTGGGGCATTGGATGCGGCGAAAACAGCACCCCCGGCGTGTACGCAAACGTAGCCTTCCTAAGAGACTGGATCAACGATCAACTCTTCCTAAACGACATCGATATGTCTGAATACGAATCATAATCTACAAGCCAGTCAAACCAAACACAAAACATCACCTATCACTTTTTGACAGATGTTTTGCAGAAACATGTGAGAAAGTCATCAACTTGCCAATAAGCGCCATTTTTTTTTTTTATGACATTTGTAAGTACTCAAAACATCATATTTTGTCAGAGGGTTAAAATATTTTTGCTTTGCAATAAAAACAAAATAAATGGAATACATCTGAACATATATGAAAACTAAAAACTGTTTTTAACCCGTCTGCTGGGTTCAATATATTCGCACCTCACAATCCGGAAGCCTCGGCTTTGTCAAACCAAAGTCAAACCATCACTTTGGATCAAGATTGTAAAATATCTATGCAAGATAGCTTTCATATTTCAAAGACAATAAGAAGCATTATTTCGTTCTCTTTCTGGTTAAAAGAAAAATATATATGTTTGCATGAGAGGAAGAGAGATGCGAGAGAGCGAAATGTAAGGTCGTCGCTCTGGGACATTTTTGGTCTAATGAAAGTATAACGCGATTACGTGTTGTGGGATGTATTTATTCCTTATTATCGGCATTTAAATTTAACGGGATCTTTCAACTGTCAATAAACAAAATGGCCTGGATGACCATTTGATAACAAAATTACATTTGAATTTATTTAAAATAAGCCATCCTTATATTTCACATGTCCAATGTTTGATGTTTTAAATTATAGCATATTAATTTTTTTACATATAAAATTTTTGACATGTAAAATTTTTGATACATTTGACAAACAACATTTGTGCTCAACATTATTTAAATTTTGTTTGACATATTTTTTTTATGTTCAATGGTATTTTATACGTAAATAAATGTTTGACGTGTTAATATTATGTTTGATAAATTAACAATCCCTTACTAATTAACATGTTTTAAATTTTACCCAACTGATATATATGATGACCGGCATGTTCTAAGTTAGAACCCGGCGTGCGCAACTAAAATTTTATTTAATTAATTTGAATTATTTCACAATTAATTCACTAAAAATAATATATACATAGTATATTTACAGCACGTTCCAGAGTTGAAGTAACTCTCAGTATCGCCTATATATTAAGAATTGAGACGTTGCTTGAAATGGCTTTTGCCAAGTTTGGTGACCAGATCTGAATAGCCAGGTACTTCCCCAACATCTTCCCCATCACTTTCCCCTCCCCCTACCTTCAGCCTCACAACATACCCCAATTGGGGATGCCATAGTCTAACTTGCTCCAGTCGGGAGCAGCTGAGACTCTTGAGAGGTATTCGCATAAAAAAATGTAACATTTTATGTTTGGCAAACAGTTGTTTATCAGTTGTATAAAATTTAAAACACGTTTAGAAGTAATGTTTAACAAACGTATAAGATAAAACGTTTATCTAATTTCTATATGAAACCTTCTTTATAACAAATTTTATGACAACAATAAAAAAAAAAGAAAAAATAAATAAACAATTTTTCAAGAATAACATAACTTGTTTTATTTGTAACCAATTTTGTTTTTATCCAATCTTGTCAACAAATGGATGCAGTTTAGTGGTTTGGATCATTCACACAGCATTTGAGCATCACTACTGTCTGTTCTACAGCTATTCCAGGGCAGTCTGTTTCCTGGCCAGGGAATCGGTGAGGAGTTGAAGACCCTCGGATCCAGCTCCGAGTTCCTCGAGAATGGATGTCAGATATGCTGAAAATAAAAATAGTTAAAATGTTAAAAAAACTCCCATATATATATATATATATTATGACAGGAGGCCCTGAGGAAAATAATTGTCATCTTTGGGGATGCTGTGTGGAGGGTCTTTTTGGAGGCGATAAAGGCGTCAACATGGGTCTGCAAGAGGAGGGAGGAAACACAGAGGCTGGCAAATCGTTATATAGCCGAGCTGTTGAACTCAAAAACAAGTTGTAGAAATGACATATTTGTTCTCATGTGACAAATATCAACCATATACAATTAATATAGGGCACGCGTTTGGCGTATTTCTTGACTACACTTACCAGTGCCGAAGAGATAAATGATGCCAGTTTCTTGGAGTGTCTTCCATTGTAATACCGGTAAAACAGGGACAGCATTCCTACCTGACGCTTGTGATCTAAAGATTGCAATCCGTTTGTTAAGATAATGGAATCTATCAAACGGTCCACCCACTTCCGCGTAGAGTCAAGGGTTTTTTTGGGGCTCCACACCAGAGGTAGCTGCCAAATTCCTTCTTCCCATCCTTTTGGTGGGGAAAAGGTGCATTATCTTATTTGGGAACAAACAGTTCAATATATATTTAATATAAAATTACATGTTTACTGGGTTGCGCATAAGCCGGTGAAATTTCAATGTAAGATACATATTACGTACAAAAAAAATATAAATTATTAAAGAAAACACAATTATTAAAAGTGGAATTGAGAAAAAAGAAAATTTAAAAAAAACTAGTTTAAAATATAACTTACTAATATTATAAATGCGAAAGTTTGTTTGGATGTAGGTGTGTTTGTTACTCTTTTACGCAAAAACTAGTGAATGGATTTGAATGAAACTTTACGATAATATAGTTCATACATCAGAATAACATATAGCCTATAATTTATATTGCTAGCTAGGAAGGGTACGCGGGAGGGGAACGGGGACACACGGGAAAGGTGATTCAGGGAGAAACAATGTATTTCTTTGAATATGGCATTGCAACGCATGCCGGGAACCAGCTAGTACCTTCATAAGGTAAAATTGGACTGTATAAAAAAAACTCATACATCATAAAATAATCAAAAACAAAAAAATCAATTGGATTGAACCACCGATGACAACATGATTCTTGAAAGAATTGAATTTTTATGACCAGTGGAGTGTTTTTGACCAAAATATGGCCAATTGAAAGAGATATTTTAAAACATTTATTGAAATTCTTTCAAAAGTTCCCGCACATTGTAAACTTCAATTAATCCCAAAGATAACTTAGTATTTTCACTTTTTAAAAAGAGATGGTTCACATCTCTTCAGAATTATGTGTAATTGACATATTGCTGACATTATTGAAATATTTTTTTCTTACAAATCATTGATCATTTACATACTAAAAAATGCATGTTCTAATTAAAATTTATATCAGTGATTATCAACTAGGACAAAAACAATATATAAAAGTCATAATATTTGATATTCTCTAAAAGGGTAGTTCGTACACCAATTTTTATAAATTTAACAAATTTTTATTAATTTGTATGAATCCTAAAAATACGAAATGAACGATTAAATATAGGTGCACTTCATAGACATATGAATATTAGTAGACCTGCCCTAAGTGATAAAAGCGTATTTTTTCCCCCTCCCTATACTGGTTCCATGATGGCTGAATGATGGCAAAGATGGTGGCTTGTGCTATGAAAACGTGTAAAAATAGAAGTAAAAAAGAGAATAAACCCAATTGTCGTATTACATTCCATATGTAAGCATTATTTTACTTTATTTTAAGCTTATTCAGATGATAACACATACTATCACATCGAGATACATGGCGACGCGAAACACAAAGCCGCTGTTTACTGGGGTAAGTAAATTATGAAACATTTGTAAAAGTGTTTTAACTAAATATGGTAACAAAATATTGGACTTAGAAAACGGGCGAACTTTACTTTGCCGTATTTGGACTTCACGAATTTGTTCATAACGTAGGGAGCAATTCGCGCTCCCATGTAAAAAGGTCTATTCATTCAAAAGCAGATTTTACTTTTAAGAACTAAATGGTGATATTATAATGCGAGATGTATATACATATACTGTTGGATTGATTAATGGACGAATCACATATCATTTCAATCATCTTGCTGCTCCGCGCCCTGCTATTGTTGGTTTTTACCCCTCTCCTGTATGTTTTGGTCTATTAATATTCATATGTCCTATAATATATATACTATAAGCTATTTATATGTCTCGGTATTAAAATTAGGATGCATAATTTTTTTAATGAGGGCGGGAAATTCCCGAATTGAATGCTCAAAAATTCCAGACTCGAATGCTCAAGTGGGTATGGAGTTAATGTAAAAAAATTAGTACATATTTACCAATATCAGTTGAACATTTCCTCAATCCAAGACTGTCCATAGTCCTGATGGAGTCAATCTTGGCAGAAACCATCTCACAGGCAGAGTTGCAAATCTGTAACAAAAAAAATAATAGTATGAATGGTTCATAAGTTTTTTTTTTATTTTGTTTTATTTTAAAGAAAGACAGATATGCTGCAAATATTCCCTTTTATTATTTTTAATGATTTAATTGTGAAAACACAAATCAATCAAATAAAAATTATCTGCACACAACCGGATTTAAACCCACGACTTCCAGATTGCTAGTCGAGAGCCTTTCTCCTCGACCACGGAGGCTGTGACCTGTGACCATGTCAAGAGTCAGAATAATAGAAAAGTATATATGAGACGATGTATAAATGTGAATGAAAAGAGTTTGTGCTAAGACCGAGTTGTTTGGCAGTCCATCCTCTCCGCCTACTCTTTTAAAGAAAGGAAAAGATGAGAATCAAAGTTAATATATATATTTTTAGTATATTTTTCCCTTTTTTTTACAAAATAAGTGGTAAATAATATCACAGTGGATTAGCCAGCAATATTACAAGTGACTTACCTCATTGAGGAAGTGATAAGCCGGATCCTCTTCGGAAGCAGACAGCTCCCCGCGGTCCAGCATTGGCTCCAGATGCTGCGGAAGAGTCAGGAGATACTGTCCAACCTACCATCAGAAAAAAGCATAGATAATAGAAACAAAGGGAGATGTGGCATTGTGCGTGCTGATTTATAGTACGTTCATTGAACATTTTATTTTCAGGAATCTGGTGTCCTGGTCATCCGCCTCCAATACCTAGACAAACCTCACCCCATGAACCCGGGCACCCCTGCTAAATCATCAAACGTAGCGAACCACTTGGGGTGATCTATGGCAGAGGTGTTGGTTATCCAATAAAGGTTCCCGGGGCGGTGGTACCCATTCCCGCCTCCCAAATTGAGTTGTTTACGTACTAAAATCATAAATAAACCAAACCACACACCACTACTTGTTATTCTGTCTCTCAAAATTTGGTACAATTTCATCGTTAGTCCATTTCTCTTGGGATGCTATGAATTATATGTACCAGACCACTACAGCCAAAGTCGACATCATGACTTATTTAAAGTACCGAACGGCAGAACAGACGTCTTGACAAAGCATAGCATGACGAGGGGAGTGGTGCTGTTAAATGAAATTGCAAACCATTTGGATGTAAGTGACTGTTCTTTATATGCCTTAAAAATATTATTGAAGAGTCACTTGCCTAAATGCTGATAGGGTAACTAAATTGTACTTTAATTGGAATTATTCTGTTGCACAATTATAATAAAATAAAATAATATAAATTTACCTGCGTCACATACTCCTGTGGAGAAAGACTGAAGTCAGGTAGATCTGACGCATATTGTTCATTCTCTGACCATCCATTCAAATTCTCCACTCCCTCTGTGAAAATAAAGCAAAACATCAAGTGAGCTCAAAATAAATTCAATGCAAAAGCTTAGATGGTCGGCAAAAGTATCACTAAAAGATAGGATTAAAAGTTCACGCATTCGTGGTAGCCTGGATGTCACAGACATAAACAGTAAGCTGGAGAAACGACAGTTGAAATGGTATGGGCACATAAGACGGAGACCATCAGACCAAACAGTAAAGCAGGCAATGTCAAAATACTACAGAAAGCGATAACCAGAACCAAAGAAGCTATGACCTGAGAACGATAAGAGCCGACCCCAACAGCCTACCTATACAATGAGTTGGGACAGTGCAAAGAAGAAGAAGAAGTGTGTTCAAAATAAATAAAAATAACACTCTCACAGAAAACAATCGATATCTGGGGATTTTGTTTCGAAGAGATTTACTTTCCATGTGCATTTCTATTTAAATTTTAATTTTTCTGCTACCGGTTTGGACACATCCGTTTTATACACTAGCATACTTAACCACTTAGCAACTTAAGCAGATATACATGTTAATAAGCGTGTTTTCATGTCAACGCGTATGTTTCCACAGAAATCGTTATAACTCCGTTATTGTTCTAGTGACATCCCTAAAACAAAGGTAGAAGCTCCATAATAAATCAAGCTACCTATCACTATTCCAGTTGTCCATAGAAATACATTAAAAAAAACCTTTTCTGTCAGATACATGATAGACTGCCAAATTGCCTACCCACTGTTAGACATTGTTATTTTTTTATTAAATATTCTTGTACGAAATGATAAAAAAGTGAAGTGACTAAATTGTTTATAATACATTTATACAATAGAATAAGTATTGTTTTTTATATAATCCATGATTTTAGTACCGTTTTCACATAAAAACATCGCGTGAGTCATTTTTACATTTTTTTATGTTTGCATTCTAAATTTTAATATTTACAAATGTTAATATTTATTTGTAATATAACAATTTGAAAGCTTATTTCGAAAAATTTCAAAAACAGTTTTTAGTATTCGGCTACATTCAGAAATGTTTCATTTATACAGCTTTAATTGTGAAGCGGAAATAATGTAAAGTTTTCGTAAATCTGACACGTCGTTTAAGATGTAAAAAGTGCATATTCGCGATATATCGGAGTGGTTACAACTAACTTAAAAATTTATACACGTTCAGAGAGAGAGAGAGGGAGAGGGGATTTCGGGGGAGGGGAAAAACAGTGGGAGGAGTCAACATAACATGGGAACATTGTTAATAAGGGTGATTTACGGGGTGCTATTATTTTATTAACTAAATTAATTTATTTAATTTTTTTTCGTTTATTTCTAATGACTCTAAAGCACACAAATTAAAATATATATTTAATAAGTCAGATATGCCTAATAAATCATTACATAAGTCTGGCAATGTTGTAGGTAGCTTGAAAACAGGTTTATGGGTCCGAGTGTTTAAAATATATGTATTTATGTAAAACTATGTTTTAAAAAATATGTATTTGTAAAACTCTTTAAAAAAGTGTCTAGAAATTGTTACATAAGTATGTAGTTAATTCCCAAGAAATACAAAAAAAGATATCTGGGGTGTAGCACAGAAAAATCGATAACTTTACAATACATATTGATATGCATAACTTTCGATGAATTTATATAGATATATCGAGCACGGTTGCACTTTTGACAGCCTAACCGATATTGACAGGGAATAAAAAATAAAAAAACGATATTACTGTCGAGATCAAATCGACGGTCCCGAAGAACAATGTCGGATGTGCGATTTTTAATTTTTCGTTTCTGCATGTTTACTGTTTTTGGTATCAAGAAATGTAGTATTGTTTTGATATTTGATACTTCATCTCATTTCATTAAAAAATCCGAAAATACAGACTTTTAAATCAACAAAATAAGCCAATAAATATGCCAACAGAACGATTTTCAATTTTTGTCAGATCCGACATTGTTCTTCGGGACCGTCGAAATCAACAACCGTTCTAAGATCGTCCAACATCAAAGATTTTATCAAAAATAACTTATATGTATTTATTTTTTTCAATGGTACGTTGATGATTAACTGTTACTTGTAATATTGTGTTATTATGTATTTGTATTTTGTATGTATTATTATTATAAAATACTCATGCTAAGCGCCTGCTCTCAACACAGGTTCTCCTAGTGAGATAGGCATAGAATAAAACAAATTGTAAGTCAAAAATTAATAAAGATGAATAATAAAAAAAACATTATCTAGTTTTGCCTATTTTCGTCGATATACTAAACTACCGATAATACAACAATACTGTAAAATCTATTTCCTTTTTGCTCTATTACATATATGTGAGACTACTTTGTGTTCACAACCTACTTTCTGCCAAAACTGTCACAAAAACATCATTTCGAATACGATTAATAATAAATATTTTGAGATCTTTGTTTAAGTTTGGTTCGAGTAATTCAATTGTAAAGTTTTAGGTCTTATCTTCATCAAGAACTCTAAAGTAGATCAAAATACTTTTATTGTAGCAAAAGACTATACCTACAACAATTCCCTTATAAAACCTGAAGTCCCCCAACGTACAGATAATATAATGTTTCCTTTTAAAGGCAAACTAACGCAGAAGAGAGAGAAATAAAATAAATCATCCTATTTATAAACTTACGACTATAGGGTATGTTGGAAAGGGAAGAATATAGCTATTCCTGACATCTATGTAAAAAACCTTGAACTATAATTATGTCTGACATCTTTGTCAGGAGTAGAGAAACGTTTTACCTTTTACCTAATTAAACACTAGCTTTATTGCTTAAGGGGTAATTTACGCGAACCGAAATAATATTTCGGGGCGGGGAAGTATGAGGTAAGCCGGAACGGGGAATTCGCTACGCGCACGGGCGAAGGCAGAGCAGCGAAGAAATCTAGACAAGATGGTACTAGATTGAGTAAGCTTTGAACATGAAACGTTTAATAAATAATGGGCATCTTTCAAATTATGTTTATTAAGTTGAATGTGCATGTTTTAGGTAAATTTAGATAGAAACATTACCGATTGCAAAAGGAGCTCGTGATTTTACGACTCTTTCGATCGGATTTCGATCAAACTTATTTGATAAATTATTCAATACAATCAACTACACTGCTAGACGGTAGTCAGTCTCTTATGACTCGTAACGGACACGTTCTTCATTGACAGATGTCAAAACAATACGGTATTCAATAACCTACGCACTATTTTCATAATATGTGATCATAATTATATCTGAATATATTGGACAGATAAATAAAATATCGGCCATTTTCAATATTTATTATTATTTTTTACAAAAAGTTACATAAAAAAACAAATAATTTTTTTTTTTTTTTATGAATTAACGCCGATTAACGGCTTTTACATGGAAATTACAATAATTTGAAATGGTACAGAATAAACATGATTAAGAAAAAAATGTTCATGTGACAAAAAATTAAAAAGTACATATCGAAGTGACAGCATAAAGCACAAATAATAGTAAGCTATTATAAATACAAATTTGAAGAAAAATAAAACCTCGTATAACATGTATATTAGATATTTTGAAAAAAAATCGTAAAGGACGTAATAAAAATATATTTAAATATTCCAGAAGTAAACATTCAAAGTATAGTCGCATGTTCGATTCCTCGGCTGGCTAAGTCCTCCATCACAACACAAGCAACATTTTCGGCTTTCTGTGGTGGTAGTAGGAGATTTTCAAACATTGTTGGGCTATTCGTAACCTGGGAATGTTTGTCTTTCTTTTTTAAAGAAAAAAAAAAAAGTTAAACCAATTTAAAAGGTTTATAACCGAAATAACAGAAATTTTGGAGTGCCACAAAAATTCCGATTTCCAAGGCGAATACTAAATAAGAGTTACATCACAATATTTGCCTTTGATATTAAAGCCTAGGAAACTACAAAAATATTTCATACATTCCATAGTTCTCATTAAAACCTGCAGCAGGAATGTGAACTAACATTTTCGTTATTTGTTTTTGGTGTGTTATGCCGTGTTGCTCTGCCTCCTTCTTTAGCCGACGTTTCGGACAGCGTTGCAGTGTCCATCATCAGGGCAGATCAAGCAGATCCGAGAGATGTTGCACGTCCGAAACGTCGGCTAAAGAAGGAGGTAGCGCAACGCGGCATAACACCCCAGAAACAAACAACGAAAATGCTTTTGGCCGTGAAAATCTAAAAACGTATGTGAACTAACATGTTTGAATATTAAATAGCGTAATTTGTTGGTTATTCACATTTAGTCGTTTTAATTATTGCTGCAAGGTACGTTAGATTCGTACTGGGAGATTTATGATGAGGATCGTTTCGTGTTTTTATGAAACTTTTTGCCTTCTATTTTCAATTATTATCTCTTGTGCAATAAAAAATACTAATAATATCTTTATCTTTACCTAATAAACAAGAAGTTTCACTTCTGTCGCGCGTGGACTCCACGCACACAATTTTTATAGTTTATTTTATTTTCGCATTTTATGTATAAAATAGGTGTGTCGGCTTCTTTTTGTTTGTTTGCAACCTTTATAATCTATTTTACAATTTTCTTACTTTTTATAACTTTGTAACTCATTTATTTTACCATAATTTATTAGATATACCAATGTTACAACTAACATAACTGTATAATTAGAAATTTATGTAAAAGCCCAGTAGGGCGCAAATGAATAAAACTAGGAATACGATTCTGGTGAAGGCGCACTCTAAATATTCTATGCCGCTGGTTGTAGACAGCGGGCCGAGAAATGGAATTTCTAGTAAAAAAGTCAACTTGGTTCTGAAATAATACACAATATTATTACGACTAGCCTTTAGTGTGACCCCTTTTCTCATGTGCCAACACATTTACGTATTTATTTTTCGTAAAATTTGACGTCGTCCCACTCTCAAAGCATCTCGCGTACTGACGAGAAATAACTTCTGCATTGGTTTATATAATGGCGCGAGACAAAGTATTATTGAAAAACGGTTTTTATTTTTATAAGCATTGTTTTTATGCTTTTTAAAATAACTTTATTATCTAGCCGTTTAGAAAACATTGATGTGGTGATAATGTTTATTTTTATAACTCTCCTGTATTTAGAATTAAAGGATATAATCGAACTTTGAGCTATTTTTAGAGGTTCCGTAAATATTTTTTTACGCAATTGTTTTAAACATTTTAATACGGTTTGTTAGTTCACCATTTAGAAGAATAATTTATTTGTTCAAAACATAATATTATTTTCTAATAAACAATATAGAAATTTTCTAAAAACTGCATCAAAAACCTGCAAATATGCTGCGATTGCGGTAAGATCCCCTTAACAATCTTAAAAAGATAAGATTCATATTTTACAAATTGTTTTATCTACGAAATATTGATTGAAGAATTGGAGAGTGTTCTTACCCAGATGCTGTCCAATGGGTGCCAGTAATAGGTGCCTGGCTGTGGTCTGAAGGTGCTGGTGTAGTCGCTGCGGGGGCACAAGCAAGGGGCAAGGGGGTTCTCCAGCTGCCCCCAATACCCCCTGCCACCCTCCGCCGCACAGGGCTGGCGGGGGCACCTTGGGATCCGCTGGTGACAAAACAAAAAAAATAATATAATTAATGAAGACAATATTAGCGATACTCAATCGAAAATCTGTAACAGAAAAGATATGGTCGCATCTGGGACTCGAACCCAGGAGTTAAAAATAAAATTTAAAAATTCATTCTAGACTTGCAGAAAACTCAATAGATTTTTTTTTTTAGTTTTTCTTTATTCATTAAATACAAAAATTGGGGTAACATTAGTGGATTTTTCGACCACCATGCTAGGCTGATGCCCGTGTTATGGTGGTAAATGGATAAAATTTGTCCAAAACACTATCTAGATAGCATTTAGTTCGACTTTGAATCTTGCATTCATACATAAATATAGTATCCAATAAAAATATGCGTTAACCACTCAGCGACGTAAGCAGATATACACGTTAATATGACAACATCAGTCAAGTACAATAAGCGTGTTTTCACATCAACGGTATGTTTCCACAGAAATCGTTATAACTCCATTATTGTTCTAGTGACATCCCTAAAACAAAAAGTAGTGGCTCTACAATAAATCAAGCTACCCACACTATTCAAGTTGTCCATAGAAATACATAAAAAAAAACTTTTCTGTCAAATACATGATAGACCGCCAAATTGCCTACCCACTGTTAGACATTGTTATTTTTTTATTAAATATTCTTGTACGAAATGATTAAAAGGTGAAAAGACTAAATTGTTTACTATACATTTTAAACGATAGAATAAGTATTGTTTTTTTTTATATAATCCATGATTTTAAGTACCGTTTTCACATAAAAACATCGCGTGAGTCATTTTTACATTTTTTAAATGTTTGCATTCTAAATTTTAATATTTACAAATGTTAATATTTATTTGTAATGTAACAATTTGAAAGCTTATTTTGTAACCTTTCAAAAACAGTTTTTAGTATTTGGCTACGTTCAGAAATGTTTCATTTATAGAGCTTTAATTATGAAGCCGAAATAACATAAAGTTTTCGTAAATCTGACATGTCGTTTAAGACATAAAAAGTGCATATTCGCGATTTATCAGAGTGGTTAAGAAAATAAAGATAATGCTGGCAGTTCTCAGTCGAAGTATGATACGGTGAAATATGACCGAATCGGATAGGAACACATTAGCTCAGTTGGTAGAGCTCCATCCCGGCAAGGCCTAGGTCCTTGAATAACACATTTGGTATCATTCAAGAAAAAGGTCAAATTGCTGTAACTTTATTTCATGCCATATTATAATTTTTATTGTTACAACATCCTAGTATTATTTTTAATTGATAAACTAACGTTTAAACAAGATTTTTTATGCATAGCACAAACGGTAGATAACAAATATTATAATCAATAATTATCAGCCTGAAACACTCATCTACATTGAAAAAATCTTCCGAGAAAAGATACTGGCCGCCAACGGGAATTGAATCCGTGACCATCTGATTGCCGGTCAGCAGCTCTGACCACTGAGCTATGGCGGCTTATCTAATACCCGCCAAATAATTCAATATATACTAGTGTTTCATTCGACAATTACTTATTATTACATTTTTCCAACTTGGAAGTTGGAAAAATGTAATAATAAGTAATTGTCAACTTGGAAGTTGGAAAAATGTAATAATAAGTAATTGTCGAATGAAACACTAGTATATATTGAATTATTTGGCGGGTATTAGATAAGCCGCCATAGCTCAGTGGTCAGAGCTGCTGACCGGCAATCAGATGGTCACGGGTTCAATTCCCGTTGGCGGCCAGTATCTTTTCTCGGAAGATTTTTTCAATGTAGATGAGTGTTTCAGGCTGATAATTATTGATTATAATATTTGTTAACATCCTAGTACTTAAGATTATATTTATTGTACACTCCATTATATAATTTATGAAATAACTCCTACACCAAGCTCAAGAGCTAGAGCTCTCTTAATTGGCGTAGAAATCCTTAAAAATGTGTATTTCATTACAATAAAAAATGCATATAAATTTTTCATAGACGACTTGTATTTCATTATTTTGTTTTTACCATGAACGTTATTAGTTTCGAGTGCATGTTGACGCCACGCCGTATGCGTTGCACCACAAATAACATCTGTGTACGTGGAATTTCAAACATAACTACCGTTGTAATTCGGTTTTGAATTCAAGAATTTGTAACAAGATGTCGCCACTTACATCAGCAGCTCGCATGTGGACGTACGTTTCTTTCGTAGGTATCAGTACTAGGGATTAATAGAATTTAAGTATCTTTCCAGATATGGAAAGATTACATACGGCGTCATTGCCTGTCACGGTTACAACTCGGTTACTAGCTGGCACTGGATCACAGTGGATCCGAGAAACTGTCTATTTTTGGAACCAGTTCTTATTGGATTTATAAAATGGTTACCTACACTCAAACTGGGCAAAGCCGAACTAAAAACCGCCCGCTGGGCTAAGCCGCAAAAACCTGCGGAGTGGGTTTTTAACTGCTAGTTATGTTTATTACTATAAAAGTTTAAGTCAGTGTTGAGCCATTTAGCGCATTTTATGTGTAAAAAATGTACATATTTTATTACATTACAAATAAATTGGTTTTTGCTTTGGTACAAATCATTACAGAAAAAAGAACAATTTTCACATCTCCAATGCCAAAGAGTGAGTTTCCTTTTGATAAAATATTCTTTTACACAAAATACAAGGAAATAAGAAGATTTTCATATACATAAGTGGGACCCTTACAAAGAGGCTGGTGTACAATATTCAAATAAAAATATGAGACAGCAATGCCTTTTGAGGCATTCAAATAGGACAGGTGTAAAAGGTAGGACTATCCTTCCCGCTCAAAGAGTGTTAACCACTGGAGCGATTACGGTCGAAAAATTGACCACTTATATCTATCTGCGATTGATAGCAGTCCAAAATTGGACCACATTTTTCTACCATCCATAAAACATTTATTGTAATTATTTAAAACATTTCCAAAGCCAGAATTATCTTAAAACGAAGTTATTGAAATGCTTTATCTATTATGATCATAGATGTCGCAAATCCGAACATCGTAGACTATTTTAAAACGATGTTAAAAATAAATTTTTGATCAGCTGTTTACGGATAAAATTAAGTCTTTTTTATAAATTATACCACAGACAACATATAGAAAACGAAAATATTCTATGTTGACTCGAATAAGTACCCCTCACGGCAGTTTCAAAGTAACAAACACGCAGGATTCGCGCGGTTATAAACTTTATGATTTTTTTTTATAAATCGTACAAATATGAAATAAACGGTAAAATACAGGTTAATTCATTGGCTGCATAGCACTATAATAAGTGTTTATGTCTATGTTAAAATTCGAAGGTATGATCTTTAATATTGGCAAAAAATTTTAAAAATTAACTTCTGGGAAATCTCAAGCAATCGAGGCAAATTTATTTATGTCAGAACATACCTCCTTTAGCCTCCTCTAAGAGTCTCTCAGCCTCGTTGACCAGCTGTTGAAGATGTATGTAACTTCGCAGCAGGGACAGGCAGCCGGGCAGTTCCTTCACCGCTGTCCAGCCCATGCACAGTTCATCGATGAGCCACTGGAATTTCACAGATTAACAACAACAATTTTAATTTGCGAGGCGGGTATGGGTACCGCCCCGGAAAACAATCATTGGATAAGCTTTGATTGGATTTGACGGCCTCCATGGTCTAGGGGTAAGGCTCTTGACTCGCAATCCGAAGGTCGCGGGATCAAATGCCGGCATGCACAAATAAATTTTATATGATTAATTTGTGTTATTTTATAATTAATTAATTAAAAATAATATATTAAAATATATGCGGCACGTTCCAGAGTGGAAGACACTCTCAATATCTCCTCCCTGATGTAAGACCAGCATTCAGAATTGAAACGTTGATGGAAACGGCTTTAGCCGTGTTTGGTGACCAGATCTGAATAGCCAGGTACTTCCCCAACTTCCTCTTCCAATCTCCTTCCCCTCCCCACTACCTTCAGCTTCAAATCATACCCCAATTGGGGAAGCCATAGTCTCACTGGCTCCAGACGGTAACAGCTGTGAGGTATTCACATAAAAAAATTGCCAAAATCTCTCCCACAGGTCACCCTAAGTGGTTGGCTACATTTGGTGACTCAGCAAGGGTGCCCGGGTTCTGAGCTTTATCCAAGTTTTGGTGGCCGATATGACTCCTCACCAGAATGGGAGAGCCTGGATTATAGAAATCGTTTTGTCTCTCTTACTATCATGGTTAGAAATATGCTCTAAAATGTGTTAGAAAGAAAAAATACAGCGCTTTATATTCAAATAAAAAAGTTAACGGCAAAAAAAATTTAAATGTTCACCTTTATGAATCCAAAGTTACCAACCGCAATTTGAAAAAAATTACAAATTTTGAGAATTTTTTAACTATTATTCGTTTATTATTTAACCGCTCCGATCTATTGCGAATATGCAATTTTTTTGTCTTAAACGAAATGTCAGATTTACAAAAACCTTGTGTTATTTCCGCTTCACAATTAAAGCACCATAAATGAAACATTTTTTAACGTAGCCGAATACTAAAAACTGTTTTTGAAAGGTTATGAAATAAGCTTTCAAATTGTTATATTACAAATAAATATTAACATTAGTAAATATTAAAATTTAGAATGCAAACATTAAAAAAAAGTAAAAATGACTCGCGTGATGTTTTTATGTGAAAACAGTACTAAAATCACGGATTATGTAAAAAAACAATACTAATTCTATCGTATAAATGTATATTAAACAATTTAGTCACCTCACTTTTTTATCATTTCATACAAGAATACTAATAAAAAAATAACAATGTCTAACGGCGCGTAGGCGATTCGGCAGGTAAAATCTGTATCTACAGAATAGGTATTTTTATGTATTTCTACGGACAACTTTGAATAGAGATATGCAGCTTGATTTATTATGGACTTTCTACTTTTTTGTTTTAGGGATGTCACTAGAACAATAACGGAGTTATAACGATTTCTGTGGAAACACACGCGTTGACGTGAAAACACGCTCATTGCACTTGACTGCTATCGTTATATTATCGTGTATATCCGCTTAAGTATCAGAGTGGTTAACAACAAAAAAATGAGTTAACGATAATGTTTATAATGCATGAAACAGATGGTCCAAAAGTAGTAAAAATAACGGAGTGTTGGAAGAGTTTGTTAGTTAGTGTAGGAGTGGATGGAGAGTGTTTGGTGTGGTGATCCTCTCCACGTCAGGCAGGATTGCCTTCATACCTTACCAATATTGAGGTTTAAAATGCTCCTTGAGATCACGGTACTTCCAAGCCGTGATCCTGTGTTCAGGCTTATAATAATGATGATGTTTAATTGAAAACACTTATTTGTCCGCGATATTAACTTTTATTTTAAAATATTATTTACAACAAATATGCGTTCGCGTACGAACGGGTAGAGAGGTAAATTGCCGTGCAACCGGATTGATCGAGTACTAGAAGCGGAATAATAATATAATTGCATTTCGGAGCAATCGGTGAGATTTAGTGCGGGTCATCTGGGATACCATACGCGTGAAAAAGTGTTGTGAATAAGTACTGCCATAGGAGGATTATCGAAGTTTTTGGATAAATGAGCGTTATAATAATAATAATAGGATAATTGGCGGATTATATATATTATATTTATTTCTAACACTTTTTTGGAGTGTATAAAAACTAGTAAGGATCTTGCGACATTTTGAATGCTGCCCTTTATTTCATAAGAGGAAGACGGAGGAGGGTAAGATGGGCTATATGTAGGGGTACGTAAATTTGGTTTTTACGAAATAGATGCGATAAAAGCGAAATCTGCATTTTATTTGCGATAAAAGCGAAATTTGAAAATGAAATACTTTCGCACCTTTTTACGTTACGTGCTTTCAAATGTTGATCAGACGCGCTAACAATTATTACAACTCTGTTCAAAACAGACAGAGACGGCACGAGTTGTTGCGTAGATGAGGAGCGAGCGAGTGATTATCGGCGCATGGGTTGTCAATTCAAATTCCATAGTGAAAAACTTCGCAAAAATTCCATTTTTCAAAAGTGTACCACAAGAAAAACTAATTGACGGGTACTCTCATTTTCACAGACAATTACTTCGATTGGTCGGCCAAGAAGCTCCTGTGGATGTAATGCAAGTTTTAGTTACATCAAAATCTTACTACCCTGGATTTGCAAAAGCAGCTATGCAATGTCTCAATTGCCCTGTCAATAGTTTTGATGCCGAGAGGTACTTTAGTATCTACAACATTGTCGTAACTGATAGCAGGCAATCAATGAATGATGAAAATGTAGAAATTACAACAATGCTATCCTTTAATTGAGTTTTTAACATTGATTTTTTTTTTTTGCGAAATAAATGCGAAATTTTCTATTTTGAGTTTTTTTAAATGCGAAATCACGATTTATTTGCGAAATTTACGTACCCCTAGCTATATATAATTACCTGTGCAGCGTAGACAAGGTGTCTGGGTGCTGCGCCCCTCGAGAGGGCCCTGCCCTGGGCCAGGCGCTCTCTCAGACTGCGGAGACCCCGAGACACTCGCAGCTGCAAGACTGTTCCAGCTTCAGAACTGTTCACCTGAAACATGGAGACGAACATTTTCAACATTAATTTTGTCCTTTTATTTATTTTTTCATTTTACGTGTCATAGAAACGACCCATTCTCATGTGACTAATGTCAACTATGTACAAATGTTGGGTGCGTGTTTGGCGTGTTTCCCGACTGTGCACCGGTGTCGATGGAATCAATGATGCTAGTCCCTCAGAGCATCTTCCATTGAAATGCAGATGGAATAAGGCTAGCCCTCTCACCGGAGGCGTCTACTAATATCTACAGGAATTCCAAAAACTGAAAAAATCGGACTAATATCTATGAGAATCCATGTTCTGACTAATATCTACAGCTCAAACTGCTGAATGATATCTATGAGAACCAAAGTGAGGACGAATATCTACAGCTCAAACTGCTGACTAATATCTATGAGAACCAAAGTGAGCACGAATATCTACAGCTCAAACTGCTGACCAATATCTATGGAACAGGTGATGTCGACGAATATCTACAGCACTGGCAGAGGTTGGATTTGCAATTATGTATAGCATATTGGATATTTATTACATAAAAGTATTTGTAACAAGGTGTGTGCACCCTCTTACACACATTTCATTTATGGTTTCGATGTGCTATACATAATTGCAAATCCAACCTCTGCCAGTGCTGTAGATATTCGTCGACATCACCTGTTCCATAGATATTGGTCAGCAGTTTGAGCTGTAGATATTCGTCCTCACTTTGGTTCTCATAGATATTAGTCAGCAGTTTGAGCTGTAGATATTCGTCCTCACTTTGGTTCTCATAGATATTAGTCACCAGTTTGAGCTGCAGATATTAGTCAAAACATGGATTCTCATAGATATAAGTCCGATTTGTTCCCAAGTCCCGGGAAACTACATTATATTGCAAGCGCCTGCACTATATAACATTGTATACAGCGGGTACCCGGCATAAGTTAGTGAAGTTTTACTTCAGTCGTGTGGTCTAAAGCACAGTCATTTTTTTTTAAAGTTGTGTTCGTAAAAAGGTATAACTAAAAGAAACAGAACTTGATAAAATAATATGTAAGGTTATTTCATTCCAGTTTAGGTTCGTCTAGGTCAGTTTAGGTTAGGTTTTTGTTTGTTGTGGAACGGTACAAAAATGTAAAAGAAAGATTGAATACATACGTCAACAGGTGGCATCGGTCCCAAATCTTCAGCCATAGCCGCAGCGAGGATTGTTCCGAGATTGGCGAGCCCACTTCTCACCGGGGAGTAGATTGCTCGCGTGAAATCCATCAGCTCTTCCTCCGACACTACACCTGGAGGCAAAAAGAATCACATGAGGATATACACAATTTCCAGAAACTCGTACAAGTGGGAAACTGGAAAATCTGCCATCACATAGAGAAAATAAAATTGATTTTCAAAAAAATTTCGAATTGAGCATTTTTATATACAGGGTGTAATAGCACATATTCCAAGGCTAGCTTAACATTCATAAGTAAAATTTAAGATTTAATGTAAGCTTTCGACAAGTTACTCGCAGGAGCGTTTACATTTGCATCCGACTTATGGTAATTAATGCTCACAGAAGTTGTTTGAAATTTCAACTTGTGAAAGTGAAACAAATTGCTAAGAACGATCTGCTGCTGTCAAATTTATGCGATTTTGTCAATAAAGATAATTAGGCCCAAATAAAGTGATGAATTAGAATTTTACTGTAATTAAACAATTCTCCACGTGCTTTTGTACCGTTAAAGGCAGAAATTAATGGAGTTCTTTCATTATATCCGATGACAAAAACCGACTTCGAATTCAAATATGTAATGATATAAACAGAAACATTGAGATTAGAAAAGATTGGATCCATAATTAAATAGAAGGATGCTCATTTTCAGCAAAACTTTTTTCCATCTGAAAAATAAATGACATCTCTTTGGTTTTATAGGAAAAAAATCCAACAACAACTGTCTTTTATTTTTTGACATCTTGCAACGGCGCATTTTGGTATCATTTCTTATGGTAAGTCTCTCAACTTATCAAACTGATTTGATAAATTGTAATTTTTTTTAAAAGAAAGACAAACATTCCCGGGTTACGAATAACCCAACAATGTTTGAAAATCTCCTACTACCACCACAGAAAGCTGAAAATGTTGCTTGTGTTGCGATGGAGGACTTAGCCAGCCGAGGAATAGAACACGCGACGCCCGGGTGGGAACCAAGCGCTATGCCCACTCAACCACTGGCCGGTCAATAATAATAATAATAAGCTGTGAGAAGGTTGGAAGTTCGCGCGGACGCGATTATACCTGTCAAAAAACTTGCGAATGAACAACTCCTATAACTTGCTATAAATTACGTTAAGTGACTTTTGGTGTCGTTTATATTGGTAATTTGGCCATGAATTGCCTACGTGAGCGACTTACGCGAAAAAACTTTAGAAAAAAGTGTTTGGCAAAAGAAGTAGAGGAAGGTCACCAATATGCTGGAGTGACTAAGTATTACTGGCATCTTGTCTAGGGTATCCTTGGCAGCGCAGGACCATGAGGAGTGAAGGAGCCCTATCCACCATGGAAATTGAAGTAGGTGTCCTTAGCAAGGAGAAACCGACTTGAAATGAGACATTAATAAAAAGAAGACTGGTGTTCTATGCTTAGTGTCTTACCTTTCTTCCCCTGCTCCCTGTTGAGGGTAGCCTGCACCTCCTGGGTGTAGTGGTCACAGGCCGCCTGCAGCTGCTGCAGGTCTTCGGGGCAGGCGGGTCCCCCCTGTTCCCCCTGCGGTCCCCCTCGCCCGCAGTCTGCCAGCAAGGGGGCCTGCAAGCGCAGCAGCCAGGGTAAAGTGGCCTCTCCGGGACAGGCTTGCGGAGACCATTCCAACTGCAACACACAAAGGAATTAGTTACTTCGGGGTTGTGCTGAGATGTGGATCTACAGAAAACTAACAAGTAAGTATCACACCGTTTCTCCGCAGAGATAGGCAGAGAGGACGGACCGCCAAACAACTCGGTCTTGGCATACACTCCTCGCTTCGTTCACATTCATACATCGTCTCATACATGCTCTTCTATTATTCTGAATCTTGACATGGCCCGACTCAAGTATCTGATTCACTTGGTTGTGCCATGTCTTTCTCGGGCGTCCCCGACTTCTTCTACCATTCACATTTGTGTCATATATTCTCCTTACACTCCTTTCCTCGTCCATTCGCTCTACATGCCAAAACCATCGGGAGCATTCCTTTCTTAATCTTACTCATTATGCTTACATCAGCCTTGCATTCTTTGCAGATCTTCACGTTTCTCACATGATTGTATGTGGTTTTGCCACACTTTTGCCTCAGGGATCTCATTTCTACAGCATTCAGTCTACTTTCATACTTCCTCTGCCAGTTCCATGCAGTGGCGGATTTGCCCTAAGGCCATTGTAGGCCCGGGCCTAGGGCAGCCAGATATTAGGGGCGGCCAATCGTGACAAAAAAGTCACTGATGATAACAAGAAGTACCTAAATATTCTTTGTACGAGAACGTCATTGCGCGCCGCAAGGGTCCTCGGGATTTTCGTGAATGTTTTTCTCCACAGTGAGTCAGCATGTGGATTTTAAATTGTCACTTTCGAGAACATGAATAGTCGCAGTCGGAACATGATAAAGTTTTTTCTTCACTGTGAGACGGCTTGTGGACTTTAAAATGTTCCTTTTGAGAACAAATAGTTGCAGCCGGAACATTAGTGGGTTTCGAAATCTCCTTTCTAGCACATAAATAATTGCAATCGGAACATACAAAAGGTTTTTCTCAACTGTGAGACGGCTTGTGGACTTTTAAATGTTGCGTTCGAGAACATGAATAGTTGCATTTTCTTATGTTCTGGGTGTAGATTAAAACGACTCCCGCATTCACTCTTAAATCAAGATAAGTTTCGAGCTTAAGCTAGATCTAGCATCTGCTAGATCTGTGTGTAACTATTCTTTAGGGGTCTAGGGCGGCTAAGACTGCAAATCCGCCACTGGTTCCGTGCCTCACTCCCATACATCTGGGTATGTACTAGTACTCCATAAAGGATGGCTAGCTTCGCTTCTTTGGACAGAAGAATACTCAAAATAAGCTGGATGGACAGAGTAACCAATGATGATGTTATGGTTCGAATGAAAAAAGAAAAATAAAACTTCAATATCTAGGACATGTGATGAGACATCCAGAGAAGTAGGAGATCTTGCATCTCATAATGCAGGGAAATATTGCTGGAAGTCGGGGCCCTGGAAGAAGGAGAACATCATGGCTGAAAAAGCTGAGACAGTGGTTTGGCCAGTCTACTGTAAACAAAGTCCGCTTAGCCAACATGATAGCCAACGTCTGTTGAACGGACAGGGCACGAGAAGAAGAGGAAGGGGTTGTGCCGTTCTCCAAGCTGGCCAGAGCTCCCTCATCGCAGCGTACTCAGGAAAACAAATTCCCTCAAGGTCTATGCTGTGTGGAGGGTATTTTTAGGGAAAAAGAGGAGAGGAAGTTCTGAAAGGGAAAAAGGTGTGAAGGGTGGGTAAGAATCTGGGGGTCAATGTGTCCAGGAGTGACGGACGTATGAATTTAAATGAGGTGGTAGCAAACGATACAGTTATTTCGAATCGTTCCTACTGGCTCCTCACAAGCCAAGAGCAATCCCTCAACATTTCCACATAGTCCACGACTGCCGGAACAAATTAAGAGGAACCGTTCTGTTCCCAATTGCCGATGACTTAACAGCTTTGTAAATCGCTACTTGTTCGCTCCCACTTTTTAAACGACTTCAAAAAGGAGGTGGTTATCAATTCGAATTTTTTTTTTTAATGTTTGTTACCTCATAACTTTTGATTGGGTGAACCGATATCGATGATTCTTTTTTTATTTGAAAGCTGATGCTTCCCGTGTGGTCCCATTCCAATTTGGTCCAGTTCTGACAATGGCATCCATGCGAAAACCATATAAGTCTTAAATTTGCATTAAGTATGTGCGCGACAAATGGACGAATAACTCAATATCACGCCACCCGATTACGATGATTCTTTTATGAAATAAAACTTCTTTATGCACGCTCGACACTTGGGGGGTAAGCTGGTGAATGCAGGTGGTAGCAAACGATGCAGTTATTTCGAATCGCGGAATCATTCCTACTGGCTCCTCACAAGCCAAGAGCGATCCCTCAACATTTCCACATAGTCAACGACTGCCGGAACAAATTAAGAGGAACCGTTCTGTTCCAGATTGCCGACGACTTAACAGCTTTGTAAATCGCTACTTGTTCGCTCCCACAAATACAAATATTTTATAAATATAAATTATGGTACAGATTTAAATTGTTATAATAAACTTGTGAGTACAGTGTTAAATGCTTATTTGATTTATACACAACTAAACTTTATATCCCTCCATAAATCCATCCCTCCCATTATGGTGCAAGGCGATGGGTCGAGAGAGTCCGGCTGGATATGTCAAAAGATCTCCCCCAACCAGTCTATTTCGAACTGGTCTTCCACACAGTATGTGGGCAAAAGCATCATTCCAAAATTATCATAATTTTTTTTCAAATTGCGGTCAGAAACTTTAGTTTCATAAAGGTGTACATTTTAATTATTTTGTGTTAGCTTTTAGATTTTAATATTAAGCGTGTTGTTTTATCTTTCCAATACCGTTTAAATCATATTTCTCACTATGATAGTAAGGGAGTTACAATGATTTCTGTGAGACCTGTGTGAGCTGGAACAAATATGGTCTCCTGCATTTACCTGGTGAGTGGCATATTGTATGTATTTACCTGATGAGTTGCATGACGTAGAAGTGCGGCGTGTAAGTCTCGCAATTGTTCAGCATTTCGCCGCCCTCCGAGCTGGCCGGACAGACGTCCCCTCAGCGCAGCATCCTCACAGCGTGCGCGGTAAACAGCTAGTGCGCTCAGGCGGCCCATGGCGGCGAATGCGCAGTACAACTGGCGACATCTTTCTGGAATATCAAATTTTACTTTATAATGAATAGCGTGCTGACCACCGTGCCAACTTGGGTATTTCCAACATAGAACCGGATCATTCACAATGCTTAACCTCTCAAAAATAGACTTTTATTACGTGTCACTTAGATAAATGTCAAAACGTGATAATATTTGTGTTATTTACGATTTTTACTAAAAGCTTCATAAATCACGTTTTGCGAAACGTAGCCTCATTCTAAAAACTGTTTTGAAAAGGTTATGAAATAAACTTTCAAATTGTATTATTACAAATAAATAATAACATTGGTAAATATTAAAATTTAGAATGCAAACACAAAAAAATTGTAAAAATTACCCACGTGATGTTTTATATGAAAACCCCACTAAAATCACAGATTATGTAAAAAAAAATACACTTATTCTATTGTATAAATGTATAATAAACAATTTTGTCACCTCACTTTTTTACCATTTCGTACAAAAATATTTTAATAAAAAATCAACAATGTTTTGAACAAATGACAATCAAACAAGATGGAGGTTCCATTCGGCTCAGATAATTAATCTCTACGTTCCTTAGATATTTTTGAATACAGACGCGTAGTGTTGTTCATTATCGATAGTCCATTTTTTATTTCATGGTAATCCGTATACTAGTGATGGAAATAAATCAATTTTTGTAAAATCTTGCGCGTTTACGTCAAAAGACGCTCTAATTTTTTGACCGCTATTATTATTATATTCGCGTCTTTTGACGCTCTAATGTTCCGAATGGTTAACGACTAAAAGAAATGCTTAGAATATTTCAAATTAGACACATTGAGGTTGTGATGTTGATTATTACCAATTTAGGAGGCGGGTACGGGTAACGCCACTTAAGGAACCATTGGTCACCCCTAGTGGTTCACTAGCGGTTTGGTGACTAAGCAGGATTGCCCAGGTTTATGGGGTGAGGTTTGTCTAGATCTTAGTGGCAAATTCACCTGCCCATCTACTCCGTGGCGGGCTGGATCGGAAGAGACTGGATGTGGGAGACCTTCTGATCTTTCCAGCCGGATTCTCTCGACCAATCGCCTTACACCAAAGTGATAAAGATGGATTCATACGTCCATCACTCCTGGAAACATTGAACCTCAGTTTCCTACTCATCCCTAATACCTTTATCCTTCCCAGAACTTCTTCTCGTTCCTTTTGCTAAAAAGACCTTTCTCACAGCATCTCCAAAGACGACGAAGGGAATTTTTTTCCTCAGGGCTGCCTGTGTGAAGCTGATGTATAAAAAAAATATTATAATAATAATTTTCGAAATATATTTATCATGTGAAACTGAATGTCTCCGAATGAAATTAAAGAAATGTTACCTGTCTGCCTTCCGGTGAAAGCTTCCACCACGACAGGGCTGAGCAGGGCCTCGAACCTGTTCCTCATGCCTTCCAGTTGCAGGCGCTTGTCCTCGTAGTCGGCCCCACTTGAGAGCACCTGCCATCATAATTAAAATAATCAATCTTAAGGTGTTTCAAATCCTATCCACGTTTGAATTTAAGCCCGCAGGTCTCGACAATATTTTGTCAGAGGGTCAAAATATTTTCGTTTTGTAATGAAACCCAAATAAATGAAATATTTATGAATGTATCCGAAAAATAAAAACTGTGTTGAAAAGATGATGAAATAGGCTTTCAAATTTTATAAATCAAAATAAATATATCATTTTATAAATACAAAAATTTCGCATTGAAACTTAAAAAAGTTTTAAAAATGGCTGACATTACATTTTTCATATTATATCAAATTCCAGATAATGAAAAAAAATAAAAACATCTACATTTATTAAAAAGCAAATATATTATAAATGTCATCGTCAACTCACTTTTTTGTGGTTTTGTGTAAAAATAATTAATAAATTTTATTTTTTCAAATTACGGCAATTTTAACTATGTTGTGATTAATTTTTAGATTTGAATGTAAAGCATCGTATTTTCTCTTTCTCACACTGTTAGATCATCTTTCTAACTATTATAGTAAGGGTGGCACAACGATTTCTATGAGATCTATATGATTTGTTCCGAAAACCGAACAAATAGACCTGACGGGTTAATTTTTTTTTATTATTGTTGTGTTACTAACAGCTTTTGGCTTTCTCACGTAGATGGCAGTATTAAGAACTGTCCCAAGTCTCCGCTAGATGGCATTGAAGCTTTCACCCACCTATTCCCACCCCGGTATAGGCGACTTATGGTCGCCCCTTCGGAGTTCTCGCAAGAATCTAATTTTTTTGAATAAACGACTCTACATTTAAAATATGTAACGATTCTAGAACTTCAATGTCCCCGCATATGTTGTTAGAGGGCGGTATGCAGGCGCACCTACAGGAATGTACTGTGATGGTCAATTCTACAATTCTAAAGCCCATGAAGGTAATCACTGCTAAAGCAGTGAGCCCCATGGACAGTCAAACAAGGTGTTAGTAACAAAACTAGGTAATAGAGAAAATATAAGGAAAAAAACAAAATGAAGGACAACCGTCATGAGTGGGAAGCTCATGGCGGCGAAGGACCACACAATGATTCAGCAGGCAGCACCGTGCACTGTACACAAAAAATGGAAGAAAAAATAAACATATATACAATGTAGAACTGGTGATACCGAAATCCAGCCACCGGCAGTCCCAGAGACAGTGAAGAAGGCTGGTTGTCAGGCCTCCTGATAACCGGCAGCGTCGTCCGTAAGCCAGCTACCCGGTGGTGCCTAGACGAGGAGTGTGTGGAAATCAAAAAGAAGACCCTAGGGAGAGAAGCGTCGGGTCGCTGGAGGCGGGACGGACAGCTTTCGGATGACGTTTAGCCCTCTCCCCAACCTCTTCATGTCACGGGGGGTAGCGCGGTGGCCAGGTGAAGCCCCACCAGTTCCAAGAGATCGGCCATGGCACGTACACGGGGACACGTTCTAGGGTCCGAACCCTTAAACGGGGATAAGGACGATACAAAACGGGCAACGGAGTTCAGTTCTCTCTCGTTAAACAAAACTAGATGGCAGCTAGCTTAGTACAAGAGGTAGTCAACAGAGGGTCCAACAGGGCTGAGAGGGTCTTCAGTAGATTTCTCAGGCCAGAATCCAATTAGCCAGTTCCTAGATAGGTCCACTATTGTGGTGAACTCTGTACACGCGAAGTATCAATAAACCAGATTTATAACAAAGAACATTACTCTACCCATTTTATTAAATCTCCTTCCAAGGTGATTTAGAGAACTGTTGGTGATATACCACAATTATACACCTCACAAGAGTGTCCCTTACAGACAGCCCGAGCAAGCAATACCTGTAGAACAGACTCAGAGCGCCTTTATTGAGTCTGTGCATTAGAGATCTATCAACAACGAATTGTTAATCAGACGAACCGTCTTACACCAAATCATATATATTTTGGGGGATTTCGACGGGAACATTGTTAACGAAGAAAATTATTACCTACAACCGTTATTTACTCCCATATCACTACAAAATGTATTATAAGTGTATATACACAAATAAGTAACTGATGAAGTTTTAAAGTGCTCACCTCCAGACACTGGTTGATGTCCTCCATGAGCTTGGTGATGGCGGTCAGGTCGGTGGTGTCACCCGACTCCAAGATGGCCTCCAGATTGCTCGCCAGCGCCGCCCACTTGTCCGCTTCCCTCAAGCCCTGGCGCGCCAACTACCAACACAAGTCATATAACATATATAGTGAAGTATGTATTCCCTCATGTTGGAGAAGGTTCAGAAGAAATATCTGAGATTTCTCTACCTGAGAGAGTATGGCTATTACCCGTGGCTCAATCCTCCAATATTTCTCCTGGGCATGCTCGGTATGAACCATCTACAGGTCTGAAGAGATGTGCTCATTGTAACACATTGCTTCAGACTGATTCGTGGATGGTTCGAAAACTCAACTAGGAGAGCATAAGTTTTTATGTTTCAATGGTTATCTCAGTCACCGACAGCATGGACTGTTTTATCTCTTTCTGTTTCCAGAAATAACTAGCTGATGGTAATGCCAGTTGGGAGAGCTGTCTTGTTGTTAAATAGAATCACTTCAAATATCAATATGTTTAACATCAACGAAGCACAATTTAGAAGGCAAGTTTTTTGGCTGTTATTCTGATTGTACTTCATTGATGTTAAAATTGCTTATATTTGCTTATCTTTTTTATTAATACCTTTTCCTTCACAGAACTTCCTCTCCTTCCTTTCCCTAAAAAAGACCCTCCACATAGCATCCTCAAAGATGACATAGGCCCTGAGGGGAATTATTTTGCTCAGGGCCTCCTGTGTGGATCTCGTGTAAAAAAAAAACTCCCGTGTACACTGTAATACTTAAATCTATACCCCGGTATAGGCGACTTATGGTCGCCCCTTCGGAGTTCTCGCAAGAATCTAATTTTTTTGAATAAACGACTCTACATTTAAAATATGTAACGATTCTAGAACTTCAATGTCCCCGCATACGTTGTTAGAGGGCGGTATGCAGGCGCACCTACAGGAATGTACTGTGATGGTCAATTCTACAATTCTAAAGCCCATGAAGGTAATCTCATGTAAAATGCCTGTTTTTAACATTTAAATAAATAAATAAAATCTATTTCTACAGTTTTAACTGTTTGACTGACTGATTAACATACCTCCAGTCTTGTCTTAAGTCTGTCGGTGCGCTGCAAAGTGAGCAGAGGCTGTCCTGCAGCTCGCTGGGCCTCTCCGATGGCCTGCTGCAGGGAGGAGCTGCGCCCCGCCAGCCCTAGGGCTCCCGCCTCCGCTGCCGAGGCTTCCATGATGAGGCGGGGCAGTCCCGACAGAACCTGGACAAAGAAAGTCATCTTTATGCGGGTGAAAACAACGATCCCATTCGACACAGTTGACATTTAATTGTAAAAATTCACACTAGCACTTTTTACAATAACTCTATACAGGAGGCCCTGAGGAAAATAATTTTTTGTAGTAATGTTATCTGAGAAGCTGTGTGGAGGGTCTTTATGAGGAGAAGAACGAATGAACATTGGTTTTGAAGAGACCCATATTGTAGGAAGAAGTTCTCATGACAAATTTCAACCGTGTACAAATGTTGGGCGCGCGATTGGTGTGTTTCCCGACTATGCACCGGTGCCAGGGGGATCAATGACGCTAGTTCCTCGAAGCATCTTCCATTGAAATACCGGTAGAACAAGGATAGCATTTCCACCCGACACCTGTGCTTTAAATCGATTTCAATCCATTGTAATATTAATAAATAAGTCATATTTGTACACGTAACACTTAAGAACATTAACATCACAGGGTATTTGCTACCTCTGAACTCTAAACAATAAGGTTTTTCTATTGCCTTCTCAACAAATCGTGCTGTTGAAAAATCTCTTTAATTTTCACTTCTAAAGGTAGATATAATATCGGATCCACGGCGTGAAAAAGTGGCATTTCAAATTTCAACACCCATTAGGAAAGGTCATTAAAGTTATGAAAAAAAAAAAATGTCCATAACCTAACCTAACGTAATCTCTTTAAAAATATACCATTTTTAATGACTTTTCAATGGAGATGTTTAAGTTGCATGTTGTTGAGTTGTTTGGTAACCGATATTTCGTCAATTATCTTCTTGGTAACATGTTGTGTGTCTCGATAAAAAAGCCTTTTGGTCAATAAGTCAGTATTCGTTATCTTTCTTTGATTTCAAACCACATCGAGACATTGAATTATCTAGAGTGTATGACCCTGGCAGGTAAATGGTTGACCCGTGAGTAATACAGACTTCCGACCGTCCGAACTTCACCCACACTCTGTTGAAGTGTTAACCCTTTACAACAACTTTGTCTTTTTCAAATTAATGGTTCTCCTCGAATGTGAATCGTATCAGAAGTCGGGGACGCCCGATGTAGACGTGGCACGGTCAGAATAACAGAAGGGTTTGAAGCAAGGAGTGTGTGCACAGAGATAGTTGTGTGGCAGTCCATCCTTTCTGGCTACCAGTTGTTGGAACTATTTCGGAATGTGAGGTTCTAGGTTGGTTTTAAAACCATTATTTATAATGAATATATAATATATACTAAAATTATGATTTAGAAAAATAAATAAAGATTCCAAACATTTTTAAAAGTATTTCATAGTTTCCGAAAATTCCCCATTTATGCATGGTGACTGTGAAATAACCACAGTTAAGAAAATGGCTTTGTCACTATAATAAAAAGTAAAATACTTGCAGAACTTGATATTTATTAAATTTAATTTGTCCGAGGCCCGTGCTCAGAGTTTAAAAAGCGTTTCTCGGGCTCTATTGGGCCGAACCGACTGAAATTTTGGATTCTTATTAAAAATGACGGTCTGAAGGGGAATCAAAAACAATATCTCCAAAAAACGACATTCGTGAAAATTTTTACCTTACCTCACCACCATGAAAGAAATATACCTATTACCTAATTTTATATGTATTGATGTATGTGTGTATTTTGTAAATAGGACGTTATTGATAGCCTTTCGTCTGTATGGTTGAAATTTAAGAACCCGACTTTGAACACATCTCTGACGCCGCGCCTTATGCCAAACCATCTTCGTGCTTGACGTTTGTTAAAAGGTACTTTTGTAATAGAACCGAATTCAAGCAAGTAGCCAATAATACCAAAAGACGGCGCTGCTTGCGTTAGCAGCCAGCGCGAGTAAGGTCGCCTGGCGGGCGTAACCTTCTATTTGATTTCTATTTTCGTGAATCTCTCTGGTACGGAAAGATTGATGATAATATGATTATTATTGTAACTGGGAGTTTTGAATAAAAATACCACGTCTCTATATAATTATATATTATAATGTCATTGTCTGCCGCGGTTACTTTGTCCTGGTGACTAACTGTCACTAGATCCGAGGAACCGGTTATTTTTGGAACCAGTTCCTATCGGATTTATACAATGGTCACGCACACTTAAACTGGGCGAAGCCGAACCAAAGCCGCCCGCAGGACCCAGCAACAAAAACCTGCGGAGCGGGTTCATAACTGCTAATGTGCATTAATGTACGAGTGCTGAAGAATTATTAGTCCTAGGGACATTAAATTTATATCGAATAGTAATAATATTTTGTATACCCACAAGCACCCAGAGTGGAAGATACTATCAGTATCGCCCTGGTGTAAGACCACCATTCAGAATTGAAACGTTGCCTAAAAATGGCTTTAGTCGTGTTTGGTGACCAGATCTGAATAGCCAGGTACTTCCCAACCTTCCTCTTCCCCACCTCCTTCCCCTCCCCACTACCTTCAGCCTCACAACATACCCCAATTGGGGATGCCATAGTCTCACTGGCTCCAGACGGGAGCAGTTGAGATTCTTCTGAGGTATTCACTGTAAAAAAAAAAAAAGCAGGTTTCATAAGTTTTGGATCTTCCAATTTGAACGAGAACTGTTATTTTTTACCGCTAAAGTCATAAACTGAATACGTTATGTCTTGTGTGCCTGAAATAAGCTTGTTTTTTTTTTTTCTTATTTTGGGTAAAACAAATCAAACTTTTTAAGTGCCGAAGTTGTTTCTTGTGAAATTAAACAATTTGATAAAATCGGTTTTCTTTCAAAGATGGCACTTCAGGTAATCATCATACTGTTCAATGCTTTGTTTACCTTTTCTTTGTTGAAATTAGCTTTTATACCTGCATTTTGGTTGATAATTACGTGTAAGGGTTAAACTACCATAAGCCAGTTGAACAACATCGTTACAGTTAATGCTCTAAAAGTTCTGGGAAGTGTTGTTGCTTTGAAGTCGTTATCGTTCTTACTTCGATCAGGAACTGTAATGGATGTAATGACATTTAAATGTGAACTGTGAGTCCATGGTTTATAGTTTGGAGTGTCAATTTGTGTTGGATTGGCTTTGGGTACTAACCGGTAGTGAAAACATTCGCCCCGCACCCATTATACCGGTATTTCGTTCAAAACCTTTCTCGTCTGAATACACAGCGGTTATAGTGATTTATTTTTGGGATATTCTTCCGTTTTGTGCTACATCCTTATTTAGCCAACGTTTCGGACAGCTTTACAGAAATATGTTAAAAAAATATGTGTGTAATGTTTTGATTGTCCATGTATTTTCAGCATCTTTCAATAAATGTCGATAGGTTAGATTGTATTATGAAGTTCTGCTATATTCCAACAAATGGCAGATGAGTTTTCAGAAGAGTACCATCTATCGCCGTTCATGTCTAGGTACGAATGGTTACGATGTTGGCCGTAGGCTCCAGTTCCTCAGTCAGCCCGCCAGAGCAATACAACTACTTAGAGTTTGTAAGGACGTCCGTCCACTTTAATTTTCGTTGTAAATAATCACGATAACCAAAAAAACCAAACTATTAATCATTCGAATCATATATTGATGTATGAACGGCAACGATATTATTCCAAAGAAAACAGTCAAAATTCTTGGCGTTAATTTAGATTCAGACTTTTTGCTTAAAAGTCAAATAAATAGGACAGTAAGCACCGGCTTTTTTCACCTTAGACAACTCAAGTCAGTTCGAAGAAACCTTCCTACAGAGGCGACAAAACTATTAATCAACTCTTACGTAGTCTCACGGCTTGATTACTGTAACGGCATCTACGCTAGTCTTCCAAAATACCAAACTGACAAACTTCAATCTGTGTTTAATGCAGCGGCAAGGCTCATAACCGGGGTCTCTAAATATTCACACATTTCAGAACACCTTCGTAACCTTCACTGGCTCAAGTGCCCTGAAAGAATCCAGTACAAATTGTGCTGGATGGTGTTTAAATCAATCAACGAAATGGCCCCACCTTACATCTCTGAATTATGCGTCCCGGAAAATACCGGTCCGAGGCAATTAACCCTTAGATCGGCAACTTTATCTGCTATAGGCAGACTAATAGAACCCAAACGAAAGGCAAATACTAAGTTCGGAGATCGTGCTTTCGGAGTATCTGGGCCTAAGGCTTGGAATAGACTCCCTCCGGGATTAAGATGCATAAAAAGCCCAACAGAGTTTAGGTCCAAACTAAAAACCTACCTTTTCGGGCTCTCATACCCTTAACTTAATTTAAATATACCTATCTGAGAGTATCATACTTGTATTGCCTATGATATGTCTTAATCACACTTTTCTTACTGAATTAAAATTACTCGAATCCTTACACATCAATCTGTCTCTTGGAAGATCAAATCCTTGTACTACTGCACCGCCCACCATTAAATGTTGCTTTTACTTTCCAAAATACACTCATTAAAGAATATAATACATATTAATATTAAAATATTTTCAGGATTAAACAACATGTGTTCACAATTATGTCCTCTGCGTGCGAACTCTATCTAAATTTCTTTAAATAGACAATAAACAGTGTTAATTTCAAGCGACCTCCCAGGTAAGTATGGTCCTGTATTAATTCATTTTTAGGCAGCATCGTGTTCATTGGTCAAAATATTGTACATATATTTTCGTATCGGTGATCAATGAACCGGTGTATGCAATTTTTAGCCATAAGTTGTTTTTAATTGTTTGTCTAGCTTGTAGTCTTTCTAGATTTTAGGCATGCATGGTAAGTTTGTACAGCGCTCTTGAGGTGATTTTTCACAAAAACGGCGCTATATAAATCGTCCAAATATTATTATTATTAATAAGTAAAATTTGTCATGCTAATTATATTTTTTCGTAACTTTCTTTATCGCTTTTAAAATGCATTGGTTTTTATACTGTCTTTACAAAATAAATACAACAGTATTCAATAGCAACTTACTTGGGATGTGGTTTCTTCCAAAGCATGATTTAGTTGTTGCATATAGAGTTGAAGAGTTGATATTGTATTGTTGACAAACACCTGCAAACAAGGATAGAGCCATTTACTGGTATTCTATACATTTTTTCAGACATTTACTGGTATTTCAAACTTTTTTTCAGCCATTTGCAGGTATTTCAAGCATTCTTTCAGCCATTTACTGGTACCTATTTCAAACATTCTTTCAGCCATTTACTGGTATTTCAAACATTCTTTCAGCCATTTACTGGTATTTCAAACATTCTTTCAGCCATTTACTGGTATTTCAAACATTCTTTCAGCCATTTACTGGTATTTCAAACATTTTTTCAGCCATTTACTGGTATTTCAAACATTTTTTCAGCCATTACTGGTATTTCTAAACATTTTTTCAGCCATTTGCTGGTATTTCAAACATTCGCAATTTGGGAGGCGGGTATGGGCACCGCCATACATTGTACAGATTTTTCAGAGTGTTTGTTGATCGTTAGTTAAGTAATGAACTATGCGTGTATTTACCTCTTTATCTTCATTTTTATCTGAGGCTGAATATGCTCTATTTATCCATTCCTTCGCATCAAAGTTATCACTCGAAAACGTTTTTAAGTCCTAAAAAACAAACAATTTACATGAAATATATCTTGTTTGAATTCTTTTTTAAAGGAAATGCAAACATTCACGTGCTGCCCGGGTAGATATTGTATATTTACCATTGCTTTATTCATTTTGTTTTGATTTTCAATTCAATTTAACATTTGACACATCATACATTAATCTGACATCTGTCAGTTGGAAATAAATAATGGTGTTACAAGATTGAAAAATAAAAAAGATTTTTTATTGGGTTCCTATTTATGAAAAAGATAGTTTAAGCGAATTTGTGCTATTTTACATAAAAAGGACTCAATATTCTTGAAAACAAACCTAATTTCAGAAGTAAAATAAAATAAAGGAGACCTGAGCTGTCAAAATGAGATCCTTATGGCGTTTGTGTGGTAAGACAATGCAAGAACTGTGTTAGAAAAGTGGAGATCCGTAAATAATGTAAGGTTGATGTAAGCGTATAAATAAGATTAAGAGAGGGACGATTAGATGATTTGGAGATGTAGAACCGATGAACAAAGAAAGGAGTATAAGGAAAAAAGTCTGGGGTGCCTCTCAGTCTCTTAAGCAATTTTAGCTTGAAAAAGTAGTTTTTTATAGAGAAGCAATGAAATACAATTTTTATAAAATATCATCCATTGTAATTTATTTCTCTTACCCAAAAGCGACGCTTGTAATAAGGCTGCCAACAATAATAAGACGTTAGTTTTTTTCTCGTAAGTCGCTCACATAAGCGAAATTACCAATATCCAATATAATGTGTAAATGACACCAAAAGTCACTTACCGTAATTTATAGCAAGTTACAAAAGTTGTTCTTATGTAAGTTTTTCGACAGGTCTAATCACGTCCGCGCGAACTTCCAGTCTTCTCACAACTTATGAAATCAGTTTGATAAGTTGAGATGGTACCAAAATGCGCCGTTGCGAGATATCAAAAATTAAAAGGCAGTAGTTTTTGTAGGATTTTTTTCCTTTAAAACTGGTGTTATAATTATTTTAACTAAAATCTGTTTAGTTTAAGTAGATAATTATCCAACTTATTATCTCCCGAAAAAAATATAGAAATAATACTTGATAAAACTCAAATTAACACTTCCTACGAAAAAAAAATTAGACGGAAAGAAACTTTTCTGATTCCAAAAATCGAAGAGACATCATTTATTTTTCAGATGTAATTTTTTTTCTGAAAGCGAGCGTCATGCTATTTAATTATCGATCCAATCCTATCTAATCTCAATGTTTATATTTATAACATTACCTACACATTTGAATTCGAAGTCGGTTGCTGTCATCTTTTTTTTACATTGGCTCCACACAGGAGGCTTTGAGGAAAATAATTCCCCTCAGGGTCTATGTCGTCTTTGAGGATGCTGTGTGGAGGGTCTTTTTAGGAAAGGAAGGAGATGAAGTTCTGGGAAGGGAAAGGTTATAGGGGTGAGTAGGAATCTGGGGGTCGGTGCGTCCAGGAGTGACGGATGTGTGAATCCATCCCTCCCAATGCGGTGCAAGGCGAAGTTCCGAGATAGTACGACTAAAGAAGTCAAAGGGACTCCCTCAACCACTCTCGCCCGATCCGGCCTGCCATACAGCTGGTGGGCAGACGCATCCTCTGCCAAGACCCGGAAAAACCTCACCCCATGAACCCGGGCATCCCTGCTAAGTCACCAAACGTAGCGAACCACTTGGGGTGACCTAACTATGGCAGAGGTATTGGTTATCCAATAAAAGGTTCCCGGGTGGCAGTACCCGTTCCCGCCTCCCAAATTGGAAAACTGTCATTCGGATAAAATTAAATAACTTCTTTAATTTCCGCCGTTAACGGAACAAAAGCGTGTGGAGAATCGTTTCCCTCAAGCCAACTTCTATTCCAAGCTTTATTTTATCAATTTGACAACAGCAAATCGTTGTTGACAAAAAGCCATCTTCCCGATAATAAAATTACGAGTGTAGCGGTCGCCGTGAGAACTCGCTTAAACTTCCGTGAGTAATAATCACCATAAGTTGGACGCGTATATTTAAACGCTCCTGTAAGTAACTTAGCAAAATCTTACGTAAGTCGTAAATTTTAAGT
The DNA here is from genome assembly GCA_917563855.2 of Limnephilus lunatus. Lineage (NCBI taxonomy): Eukaryota > Metazoa > Arthropoda > Insecta > Trichoptera > Limnephilidae > Limnephilus > Limnephilus lunatus. The sequence goes on along the minus strand of OU830595.1, from coordinate 20,925,784 downwards.
AAACTCAATTCTCAACGACAGGACTCATATAAATACATTTTGATTTGATTTTTTACGTTGGCAACACTTATTTTTAGAAGGGCGTGTTTTTGTTGTAGTGGATGTTTTTCCTACGTCATCTTTTTGTCATCTGTGCGATGGTTTTTTTAAGGAAAGGAAGGAGAAGAAGTTCTGATGGCAAGTTTCCGGTGACCTTTTAAAAAAAAAAATTTCCTTCAAAACTTAACAAAAAACTTTCTTTCCCCCACCCTAACTATCCAATACCTTCTGCTTTTTTAAAATGTTTTAAGTGGAAAACAAAAAATGTCACCACAGGCCAAAATTTCATTAACATTTTTTATTACAAATTATGTCAGGAATTACTGGTTAAAGTGAGTCAAGTACGTCTGCTAACATCCTGGACAGATAGATAAGATAAGAAGAAGATTGCAAGAAGAAGAGGCTAGAACAAAAGAAAGATGGATAATATAAATAGATAGATTTGACAAATTAAGTTTTTTCATTATTTTATAATAACAACACTCTTTTTATACCTTTAGAAGGTTATTCCCATCAATGTCATATATCATTGAAGAAGAAGATAACACTAGTATTCTAAACGAAAATATGAAAGAGAACAAGTCACAGAAAAATAGAAAAATAATAGGTATTGTTAATTCTAAAATTTGAAAATATGAGACTGACAATTACGACGGTTCGACGGAAGGTGGCAATGACTGAATAGGTAAAAGCGCACGTCCCGGTTAGACGTGAGGTTCTGGGTTCGTGTCCCAGTTGCGACCATTATCTCTTTCTTGCGACCATTCTTCTTCAAATAGTTTATCTCTGCCCACAAAATATTTTAAGATTTGTGCATTATATAAAATAAAATAAAACATGCGTTTCGGCATAATATATTGTAGTACATTGCGGCACGAGATTGTAAGATACTCTTAGTATCACCCTGGTGTAAGACTATCTTTCAGAATTCAAGAGTTGCTTGAAATGGCTTTAGCCGTGTTTGGTAACCAAATCTGAATAGGCAAGTACTTCCCCACCGTCATTTTCTCAGCCACACAACATACCCCAATTGGGGATGCCAGATGCCATAGTCTGACTGGCTTCAGACGGGAGCAGTTGAGACTCTTGTGCGGTATTCATATAAAACATAAGTTCTCAACTTGGGCGATAACGCCCCCTTGGGGGCGTTTCAGACCTTCAGGGGGGCGGTAGAGGACCAAGATAAAATTGGGGGGCATTTCAGACTTTCAGGGGGGGGCGGTATGAGACCCAGAGAAACCCATCCCACCGCATCCCATTCCAATATATTCCCTATCCCATCGTTGTGGCAAACGTGGCCCTGTCGTGGTATCCCATTACGCCCCCTTCGGATTCACGATTTAGGGGGCGCTAGAAATAAAAATATTCTCAAAGGGAGGCGTCTACTAATATCTACAGGAATTCCAAAAACTGAAAAAATCGGACTAATATCTATGAGAACCAAAGTGAAGACGAATATTTACAGCACTGGCAGAGGTTGGATTTGCAATTATGTGTAGCATATTAGAATAACGTAATATTGCGTATGTAGTTTGAAAAACTTAATTTATGTATGTATGTATGTAAAAATCCCTAATATCGGACTATTGAACACGTAAAGCTGATTTTTAAGGATTTGCCCTCTGTAGATATTAGTCCCACCTACGATCCATAGATATTATTAGTCACCACTAAGACCGTCATAGATATTAGTCCGACCTTAGCTCTGCAGATATTAGTCCTCACTCTGAAGTTCATAGATATTTGTCCAACATATGAGCTGTAGATATTCTTCCGACAAACAGGCTGTAGATATTAGTACCTGGAGTCTTCCCAAAGTGGGCGGTTGTCAAAAAAAGGTTGAGAATCTATGATATAAAAGAGAAGAAACTTCAATCTTCCCGCTATATGTGAATTTACGAATTTCGCTTTGCCAGAACTGCCCAAAATCAGTGGAACTCTGGTATTTCCATATAATTGTTGGCAGAATTAAGTGGGGAGGGGAAATAGATGGTAAGAGGAAGGTTGGGAAATTCCTAACTGTTTATATCTGGTTATTAAGGCAAACCAATTTGGGGAAATTTGTGAGGCCATGTCAGAAGAATTAATATTTTGAAAAATAAAAGTTCTAAGAATTTTAATTGTTTTTTTGTAGTCGTATCATTTCCCCTTATCTAGGATTTCTTGGATTTCGGAAATTTCGTTGAACAAACACCTTGACGCATCTGGTAGAGATTTCTGTCGTGTTTTACGTTAGTTTTAATGTGACTCACATTGATTTTATGAGTACAGAGCATATGTAGGTATACGTTTTGACATAAAAAAAACAATTACAAAGATAGGTTTAATTTGGGAGGCGGGTATGGGTACCATAACCTCGGGAATCATTTATTCGATTTTTTTTACGTGAGATCCACACAGGAAAATAATTTTAACTCATAGCCTATGATATCTTGGGAATGCTGTGTGGAGGGTTTTTTTAGGAAAAGGAAGGAGAGGAGGGTTCTGGGAAGGAAAAGGGTTTAAGGGGTGTGTAGTGTGTAGGAATCAGGGGTTCAGTGTATCCTGGTCATCTGCCTCTAACACCTTGACAAACTTTCCTCCATGAACCGGCACCCCTGCAAAATCACCAAACGTAGCGAACCACTTGGGGTGACCTATGGCAGAGGTGTTAGTTATCCAATAAAGGTCCCCGAGGCGACGGTACCCATTCTCGCCTCGCAAATTGAAAATCGACAACCCTGCTTTAGGTCACCCCAAGTGGTTCGCTACGCTGGTGCCCGGTTTCACGGGGTGAGGTTTGTCTAAGTCTTGGCGGTGGATGCATCTGCCCATCTTCTGCGTGGCGGGCCGGATAGGGAGAGACCTTTTAACCTCTCCAGCAGGACTCTCTTAAACCATCGCCTTGTACTGCAGTGGGAGAGATGGATTTATATATTCATCACTCCTGGACACATTGACCACTAGATTCCTACCCAGCCTTCTCCTTCCTTTCCTTAAAAAACCATCCACACAGCACCCCAACAAATGACATAGGACCTGAGGGAATTTTATTTACCCCAAATGGTTCGCTACGTTTGGTGATTTAGCAGGGGTGCTCGGTTTTACGGGTTGCGGTTTGTCTTGGCGATGGATGCATCTGCCCGTCTTCTGCTTGGCGGGCCGGATCGGAAAATACTGGTTAAGGGAAACCTTTTGACTCCTCCAGCCGGATTCTCTCGACCCATCGTCATGCATCTCAGTAGGAGGGTTGGATTCATACGTTCGTCACTCCTGAACATATTGACCCTCAGATTCCTAACCATCCCTCGTACATTCTTACTTCTCAGAACTTCCTCTCCGTCCTTTCCCTAAAAGGACCCCTCACACAACATCTCATCATCTGGGCCTCCTGAGGAGAGATAACGTAAAAAATGAGAAAATTCGAAACATAGTGTTTTGGACAGAGGCGTCTACTAATATCTACAGGAATTCCAAAAACTGAACAAATCGGACTAATACCTATGAGAATCCATTTTCTGATTAATATCTACACGAGGTGTGTTGGAACAATATCCATGGGAACAAAATGAGGACGAATATCTACAGCTCAAACTGCTGACTAATATCTATGGAACAGGTGATGTCGACGAATATCTACAGAACTGGCAGAGGTTGGGTTAGGTTAGGTTAGGTGCTCAGCTGCCCTCTGTAGATATTAGCCTACACTCCACCTACGCTCCATAGATATTCGTCACTACTCGGACCGTCATAGATATTTATCCGACCTTAGCTCTGTAGATATTAGTCTTCACTCTGAAGTTCATAGATATTTGTCCAATATATGAGCTGTAGATATTCGTCCGACATACATGCTGTAGATATTAGTATCTGGAGTCGTTTTGGACGCAAGGTCTACTGTTCACCAAACTCTTTAGTTCCTCTTTTGGCCGGCTGCAAAGCTAAGCGTGTCAAACTGTACTAATCCATTGATAAAATTTGAAAGCCATTCAACCGGAAATGAATGTATTACACTACGGAAGTGTGGGTACCTGCATTACCTACCTAACCAAGAAACGACATTCAACTAAATGTAGTTAACATGAAAATAAACAAAAAAAACGTTTGGAATGTGCCTGTATGTATGTTGTACATTGAATATAATGTATTTACTAACATTACTAAATACAGACTGTAATGAAATTGTTTTTAACCCTGAATTACTCGTATTAAACGATATATAATGTGTGCCGATTGAAAACCTTCGCCGATTCGGCTACGTATTCAAAACATAAGTAATAATGCTAAATATTGTAAAAAACAAATGTGTTTATCAAGTATGTAGCTAGAGTATTTCCTTGCGGAGAGCCAAGGGAGGGGTAACAATTTGTGAGGCGTGTATGGGTACCGCCGCCCCGGGAACCATTTATTGGATAACCAACACCCCTTCCGTAGGTCGCCCCAAGAGGTTCTTTACGTTTGATGTCTTCCGGGCATTGACGAATTGATCGATGCTTCCGGGAGTTTCCGGGATCATGGGGGTGTGGTTTATCTAGGTCTTGGCAGCGGATGAGTTTGCCGGCTTGCAACGCAGTAGGTGGGTAAATACTGGATGAGCGACCTTTTGACCTCTCCAGCCGGACTCTCAGAACCCATCGCCTTGCAACTCAGTGGAAATAATGGATTTATACATTCGTCACTCCTGGATGCACTCACACCCAGATTTCTACACAACCCTCATACATTTTTCTTCCCATAACTTCCTCTCCATGCTTTTCCTAAAAAGACCCTGCACACAGTGTCCCAAAGGGTGATATTGGCCCCCAGGGAAACTTTTTTCCTCAGGGGCTCCTATATGGATCTAATGTAAAAAAAAACAACGTTTTGATTCTGATGGTGTTATTTTGGAAACGTGCCGCAAACATACTGCAGGTATATTACTTTATGTCGACTTCCGCGGTCGAGGAATAAGGCCCTTGACTAGCAACCCGGTGGTCACGACGAGCGCAAATAAATGTATACATTCCAAAGTATAAGATACTCTCAGTATTGCCCTGTAAGACGACTATTCAGAAATGAAACGTAGCTTGAAATGGCTTTATCCGTTTTGTGACCAAATCTGAATAGCCAGGTCTTCCCCACCTCCCTCGTACTCATCTGCTACCCCTCCACACTACGTTCAGCCGCACAACATACCCCAATCGGAGATGCAATAATCTAACTGCTCCAGACGGGAGATTTTCATAAATAAAAATTATCAATTAAATTTATTTCAATTTGCGCACGCCGGGTTTAAACCCACGACATCTGAATTCATAGTCGATACAACTATAATGACAACATGATTCTGAAAATCTCATTTTAAAAAATACGCCAAAAATACTATTGTTTATTCTGTGTAGTCCATTCGACGAAGCTTCGTAATGTACGGTTAAACATACTTTATCAATGTTACTTGTTACAGAAATGTGAATTTAATATATGCACTAACATTGCTACAAAACAACAGTATCTAGTGTTAAAAAAAATCCGTTCCAAAAAACCGTACGGTAAGTATACGAACTTCTATTTTTATCTTGTATGAAAACGCGATATGACGTGGCTGTTTTTAAAATAAACTAAATTTTCATATCCCATATTGATTTTGTGGCGAGCTAGTCAAAAAACAGCGTTGCCGCTTCTGAGCGGAAAAACTTCCAAACTGAGATCGAGGCAACGTTGCGCGTCTCTTCGATTTTGAGTTTTAAGTTTGAGCCGTTTAAACTTGACTGGTTTTGACGTTAAAATGAAGGCACTATGTAAAAAGGTGTTCCAATAAAATTTTGGTTTTCGTTGAAAATAGGTGAAAAATAAAGTAACAAATTGAGATAGAATTTTTTTGTGCAGGCCGGAATTTTCACCCGCGATCTCCCGATTGCTAGTCTAAAGTTCTAGAGCCTTATCTCTCAATCACGGAGAAAGTCAGTTGTAAGTGAAAACTTCTTTAGCACCGTTGTGATTTGAAACTCGATGAAATGAAAAATAGCGACACCAAAATACATCTTTAGGATTTAGCCTGCGAGAGAATGAAACCGTATCGCATTGGCCGCTTTGATTATGAGCTCACTTTTCAAGGCTCCTATTGGTTGAGATTGTGTCTAAAGCCTCGATGACATTGAGCGAGTTTACAAGCTACTATCTGGGAAATTCACTATCAGTTAGTTAACTCGCTCAGTGTAATCGTATTACTATCTAACTAGCAGATTATGGGCAATCTACGAAAAAAGTTGAAAGGTGGTCAACTTTACTCGCTACTCGCTCAAGATGGCGGCCTACCAACAGCTGATTTCGTAAATGTCAGAATTAAATCGCGCGTGAGCCGTTATTATCGCTTCTGGCTAGCTGCTAATTCAAGTTTTTTTACAAAATTTCGACCGAATTAGTTTGCGCGGGAGTCGTTATTTTAGCTGCTACTGTCGCTAATGAGCGAGTAAGCAGTTTTGTGTGTCATCATGACAATCTCACTCGCCGATTCACCCACTTTTAAACTTACAGCTTGTAAACTCGCTCAAAGTAATCGCGTGTGAACTGCACTCGATTTTTTTAATAATAGCTCCACACAAGAGGCACCGAGGAAAACTATTTCTCTCGTCATGTCATCTTTGGGAATGCTGTGTGGAGGATTGTATTCTTAGGGTAATGAATAGAGGAAGTTCTTGGAAGAAAAATGGTAGGGCGGATAGGAATCTGGGGGTCAATGTGTTCAAGAGTGACGAACATTTGAATCCATTCCTCCCACTGTGGTGCAAGGTGCAAGGTGATGCATTGAGAGATTCTGGCTGGAGAGGTCAAACTGACTCCCTCAACCAGTTTTTCCAATCCGGCCTGCCACGCAGTGGGTGCGTAAATGCATCCGCTGCCAGGAACTTGATAAACCTCACCCCATGTCAGTAAACGTATCGAAACACTTGCGGTGACCAATCGACCTATGGCAGGGGTGATGATTATCAAATGATTCCCAGGGCGGCGCGCGGTACCCGTCTCCTAAATTGCAATAGATAACCACTGGAGCGACAGCGCAATTTAAAACTTTTTTCTCCTATTGCTCAAAATTTTTTGGTGTACATTTTTGAATGTTTTCCGCCCACATAAAAAAAAAAATCATTCCTCCAAATTTTAATATAAAGACATATTAACTGATTATAGTTTTATATAGCCAATGAATTCATCTATCTTTTGTCGATTATCACATATTCGTACAATTTATGAAAAAAATATTATAAAATCGTAAACTTCTACTTACTTACAAATAAGGGAAAATTTGCCATAATTGGCAGCAAAGCAATCCGAGGTATTTTAAATAGTGCCATATTGTGGCAAAAAGTGCTCCAGTGGATAAAAAACACATGTGTGCAGTTCACACGCCGTAAAAGTGAAACCTTCAGAAAACTAGTAGACCGGAGTGGAGCGATTATTCTATCTCTTTTTAAGCGCCCTTGAGGTGATTTTCTCACGAAAATGGCGCCGCTATAAAAATCATCCAACAATAATTATTTCATTCTCTCGCAGGCTAAATCCTATAGATGTATGTGTTTATCTCTTTTAGTGTCGCTATTTTTCGTTTCATCGAGTTTCAAATCACAACGGTGCTAAAGAAGTTTTCACTTCAAAAAAATATAAATTTTATTATCTTAATATGAAAAAAACGAATGTTTCTTTGTTGAAGTGAAAACTTCTTTAGCACCGTTGTGATTTGAAACTCGATGAAACGAAAAATAGCGAAACTAAAAAGAGACAAAGACATACTTCTATAGGATTTAGTCTGCGAGAGAATGAGATAGTATAATCGGTCTCCTCTTTGTGTGGTGCTTCGTAGCCTCCCCACTTTTGTCTACTTTAGTTTTCTGAAGGTGTCACTTGCAAATGTACACTCTATTTTTTCCTCCATTATGCGTTCTTAAGCCATTCATCCGATTGTGATGAAACGCACGCGAAGGTTTCTTTACATAATGGTGAGTTCTAGTGTTATGAAATTTGAATAAAAAATTTACAATAGGTGATACGAGTTGTTCTTGAATTAATGCAGATCTTGGAAGTGGAAAATAACCCACGTTCCGACATCCGATCAAGCTGAAACTCGGCAGATAGACTCATCGTCTATGACACACGTATTTCTCTGAAATTGACTATTAGCCTACCCAACGGATAACGCTACTAAATTTGTCCAAACGCGAAATGTTGCAGAAAGTCGTAACCGTTTCTCTATAGAATAAAAAATAGACGTATTAGAGTTAAAAAAAACGAGTGTGATTTAGATCACACAACTGAAGTAAAACTTCTGCTCCATCTATATGATAGGAAGAGAGAAAGAAAATGTGCGCGCGCACTGCTCTCTCTTGCTCCTACAGTGATATACCAAGCGTTCGCCTCGCTTTTCGTAACGCTCTCGTCAGGTATCCGCTAGCTTACTGCCCAAGTAGAGCGTGCGTAAAGAAGTTTAACTTAAAAAACTTTGTTTTTAGACAGATTTTTAATTTAATTGAATATGTCCCTTTTGACATATGTACATTGGTTTATTTGGTGTTATTTTCTCCTTACAGACGTTACTAGCTTTCAAACAGCGTCGATTTCAAAAAACTTTTTATTATTATTACGTCGAATACTCGCGTTACGCGTTTGTCGAGCCGGAAGAAATGGGGAGGGGAGGGAGAAAAGGAAAGAGCAAGGTTACGAGCACCCAGCTAGTCAGATCTAGTCGCCAAACATCGCTATTTCGAGTTGGATTTGCTTTTTCTTATATGAATTTAAATACCGTACAAGAATCCTAGCAGTTCTCGAGTCGTAGGAATATAATAATGAATCATTATATTCGGGTATGTTGTGTGGCGGAAGGGATAGGGGAAGCGAAGGAAATAGGGAAGAGGAAGGTTGGGAAGTATCTGGCTATTCATGTCTAGTCACCAAACAAAAAGTTGTGGTGCATTATTATGTTATCTAAAATTTTGGGGTCAATGAATTGTGATTGGAAAATAAGTAAGAAAAGGTGCAATAAGTTGATATTTTTTGTGTTCTGGATGTTCAGATCTAAAAAAAACATCTTATTACGTTTAGAGGGCGCATGTTCGAATCTCGGCGTGCGCCAGTAAATTGTAAAGCCGTTTCAAGTAAAATACTTGTTACTTGAAACGGCTTTAGCCGTGTTTGTTGACCAGATCTGAATAGCCGGTATTTTATTACATCACCTCAATCCGCCACACGATATATCCCAATTGGGGATGACATAGTCTGACTGGCTCCGAACAGTTGATTGAGATTCTTGCGTGATATTTACATAAAAAAGAACCAATAATTATCTTTCTTTCAATTGTTGGTGAAAACGCGGTATTTACACTATTTTATTAATTAAATAAACAAAGCTTATTTATAATTAATTATGTAAAATATTAAATAATAAATGAACTCCCCCCGTCGAGAATAATAATGGAACGTCCCAAATTCGAAAATCCAAAATGAGATCGTCCGCTCGACATTTTGATAGATAAATAGGTAAAATTGCGCTCTATTTGAACGACTATTAAAGACCGTTTTCGCCCAGCAAGATAAATTAAGAGACCTAAAATGGTATTAATTAGCGGTAATTTATCCTATTTGTCGTCAAAACTTGAATCATTTACTACAAATAATGAGTAATTACTCCCAGAAAAGAATGAATAGTAAATTTTCCATTTTATAATGTTCCGTTATTGTGTAGTTATTATTATAAATTTCATACAGACGATTGTTCGGGATAAAAAAGTTTCAACTGTTACAGCGATGTTTCGCGAACGTATGCTCTAGAGATACGTGCACTAGAGCTAATATTTCATAACATAAATGTATCAGATAGGACTTTGTCAATCCAAAAGGTTGACTTTACTACGGCAATATTGGAAGCAATGCTTCAAAACTAACCAAAAATAAAACACTGCGGAAAAAACTTGAACTACACAAATAAAGCATACAATATATTTTTAGTCATGATTTTTAAAAATAATTATTAAATATGTCAACCAGAGTTGGGCTGCTTCAAAAACATTACTCAAAAAGGTGCATTGCTGCCATGAAGCATGTTTCAAACTTGTTATTCGATAGCAAAAAAGGTAATTCAGTTAAAAATAAAACAGTTCAAAACTTTTTGAATATTTTTTTCAGTTTTTGTTTTGTGATTCTGAAGGAATAGGAAGGGAAAAGAGAATGAGACGCTAAGAGGAAGGTTGAGTCTTCCGATACGGTCAACGAGTCACCAAACACGGCTAAAGCAATTTTAAAACTATTTGAATTTTAGTTAGTTGTAGCTTTGTAGTTTTAAAACATAGATGGCGGTAGTTAAAAAGTTTTTGCTTCTAAAATGCATGTGTTCAAAGAGAGTGATCTCAATACAAACAGCATATTAGATTTGCCGAGTCAGATATTTCTAGCGAAACTAGCGGTGTACAAAAGAACTACAATAATAATGGTTTGAAAAATTTGTATCGGTAGTGTTTTGTATGAAATTTATTTAGTTGTAGTTTTATTTCACAGCGTTATTTGTTGTGCGGTATTCAGTATCGTTTTTAAGAGAGTTTCTCTTATTTTGGTATTAGTTCGGAGTAATATTCGTGTTGTGTATCTGACAGCTAGCCGACTCCAGTTCGCCGTGTCTCGTAAGAATTATGTCTTGTTTTTATTGCGGTTTTTTATGTAAAAAAATACACAAGTTTACAATCGTCGGCGGCCGAGAAAGCGGCGTATTGATTTTCCCATCATTTTACGAGCTCACTTTTCAAAAATACGCCTCCATTTGAGCAGAATCTCACCGGAATAAATAAGGTACTTTTTGGATTACTGTCCATTTTATGTATTTTTTTAAATTCACTAATTAGGTTGATCTTTCTCTTTTCTCGAGTGCTCTGTGTTTTTTTCGAAAAGCGTTTCAATTACTTATTACACTTGGTTTAATCTTGAAAACTACGTATGATTGTGGTTAATGCACATTATCCACACAAGTGAAATAACCCCGTATATGGACGAGTTTTTTTGGGTTAGTTTTTTATTATTATTATTTATTTGTTTTTGACATCCGGATGGCTACGAATCTGACAAAATGGCTCTAAGTTTAACAAAAAAATGTTGAATTTCAAATTGTTCAACGTCGCTATGTTGTTTTTTGTATCTTTTAGAAATGCCACATATTAAATCAAAGTGTTTCGTTTCTTTCTATTTTAATTACACCTAATAATTATTGTGATTCGTTTTTCAACCATCGTTATTTTTGTTTTGTCAGTTCTAATTTTGAATTTTTGTTCTAATATTAATGTTTTGTCATCTCCAGTTTTGAATTTGTTCTAATAATATAAATATTGTCAGTTCTAATTTTAAAATTTTTTCTTCTATTAGTTTTGTTTGTTCTAAATTCTAAATATTAATGTTTTGGCAGTTCTAAATTCGAAATATTAATGTTTTAGCAGTTCCAAATTAGAAATATTAACATTTTGACAGCTCTAAATTAGAAATATTAACATTTTGGCAGTTCTAAATTTAAAATATTTACATTTTGGCAGTTCTAAATTAGACATATTAACATTTCAGCAGTTCCAATTTAGAAATATTAACATTTTGACAGTTCTAAATTAGAAATATTAACATTTTGGCAGTTCTAAATTAGAAATATTAACATTTTGGCAGTTCTAAATAAGAAATATTAACATTTTGGTAGCTCTAAATAAGAAATATTAACATTTTGACAGTTCTGAATCTTGAATATTTAAATTTTGGCAGTTCTAAATTAAAAATATTAACATTTTGGCAGTTCTAAATTAGAAATATTAACATTTTGGCAGTTCTAAATTATAAATATTAACATTTTGGCAGTTCTAAATTATAAATATTAACATTTTGGCAGTTCTAAATTATAAATATTAACATTTTGGCAGTTCTAAATTAGAAATATTAACATTTTGACATTTCTAAATTGGGAATATTTACATTTTGGCAGCATTTTGACAGCTATAAATTAGAAATATTAACATTTTGGCAGTTCTAAATTAGAAATATTAACATTTTTGCAGTCCTGAATTAGAAATATTAACATTTTGACAGTTCTAAATTAGAAATATTTACATTTTGGCTGTTCTAAATTAAAAATATTAACATTTTGGCGGTTCTAAATTAAAAATATTAACATTTTGGCGGTTCTAAATTAGAAATTTTTAATATTGTTTTGTTAGATTTTTCTAATTTTATATTTGAAATATGTGCTTCGATTGTTTATTCTTTTTATTTTCAATTAAAAAAATTATGCGTTTCATTTTACATTATTTTATACAATCCTTCACATTTATTAAAAATCATGCTTTAACTCTATTTTGAATTCCAAATTTTGACTCCATATTATTCAATGTGTTGAGTTCACCACTCCGATACGTAAGTGGATATACAATATACACGATAATATAACGATAGCAGTCAAGTACAATAGGCGTGTTTTCATGTCCACGCGTGTTTACACAGAAATTGTTGTAACTCCGTTATTGTTCTAGTGACATCCCTAAAATAAAATGTAGAAGGTCCATAATAAATCAAGCTTAACATCTCTATTCAAAGTTGTCCACAGAAATACATACAAAGACCTATTTTGTAGATACAGATTTTCCCCGCCAAATCGCCTACGCGCCGTTAGACATTGTTATTTTTTTATTAAATATTCTTGCATGAAATGATAAAAAAGTGAGGTGGCTTAATTGTTTATTATCCATTTATATGATAGAATAAGTTTTTTTTTTTACATACTCCGTGATTTTAGTACCGTTTTCACATAAAAACATCACGTGAGTCTTTTTTACATTTTTTTAATGTTTTCATTCTAAATTTTAATATTTAGAAACGTTAATATTTATTTGTAAAAATACAATTTGAAAGTTTATTTCATAACCTTTCAAATACAGTTTTTAGTATTCGGCTACATTCAGAAATGTTACATTTATAGAGCTTATTGTGAAGCGGAAATAACACAAAGTTTTTGTAAATTTGACATTTCATTTAAGACAAAAAACTTGCATATACCTACCTACGCAGTAGATCGGAGCAGTTAATAAGTTTATTAATAATTGAACTGTTTGTTTTTATATTTTTTTCTCAATATTTTATATTAAATTGTCTGTATTTTAACACCACTATGTTTTATTTTAGTATTTTAATTAGTTAAACTCACCTAACCTAACCTTACCAAGCCTGACAATTTATTTCAACCATTAATTATTTAATTTTATAAGAAAAACTTTCTTTTATAACTTTTTTGAAGGTTATTCCCATCAGTGAAATATATAATAGGAGAAGAGAAGATAACAATAATAATCTAAATGAAAATATGAAAGAGAAAAAGACACAGAAAAACAGAAAAAGACAATGGTCGCAACTGGGACTCGAACCCAGACCTCTCGTCTAACCGGGACGTGCGCGTTAACCAATTTCGCTATTGCCACCTTCTGTCAAACCGTCATATTTGTCAATCTCATATTTTCAAATTTTAAAATTAACATTATTATCTTCAACTAATTATTTTTCTATATTACGGGCAACTACCCTTTTTATTGGAAACAATCATTCTAAGAATTGGTTTGCAACCTGGATAGCGTCTCGGATAGACATATCCGAATTTATTCATATTGAACTATTGACTTAATCCGCACTTTTATTATGAACAGGTTTTGGAAATTGCACTTCTTTTCTACAATAAACAACTTATTACATTTGGATAGATGGTAACAGATGCATAAAATTTCTTTTATTTAATTAAAGTTCAAAATTTCCCCACTTAAAATGATTCCGCACATTTTAATTATTTTTTGTATGGTTTCACATTTGCTCGAGTTTCGTTTCAATCTAAATATGCATTAATTACTTCTTCTTCTTCGATGGCGCTACAGCCCATATCGAGCTTTGGCCTCCTGCAACAGTCGCCTCCAACTCCTCCTGTCCTCAGCGGCTGAGTTCCAATTTGGTACTTGGAGACGCTGTGCCGCATCCCCTCTTACCTCGTCTTCCCACCTCAGTCTGGGTCTTCCCACTTTTCTCTTTCCACCTGGGTGTCCAGTCAAAATTCTTTTTGGAACGCGTGTATCCGACATTCTCTGTACATGCCCAGCCCATCTCAGTCTGAGGAGTCTCATATGTGCTGAGATGCTAGGGACCTTATATATATCATACAATTCTGTATTGTGCCGGATGCGCCACTGTTTTAATTACTTAGTTTACCCAAACTAAGAACCTAATAACCTAATTTGTGCATGCAAATAGTTGTTTCTTGTAGTAATTATTATGACAAAGTGTAATTCACATAATCTGTGCCTAAAAGTGCGGCGGTTAATGGAATCCTAGCCATTTTTTATATTAACACTTCATTAGTAAAATATTAACCATTCATTTATTGATTTAATTCATCTTCTTCTGTATCTAATTGAAAAATGAAAAAATGAAAAATTTTGAATCTGTACTTTAATAGTTTTCGCTTTCTATGTTTTGTCAATTTAAAATTTTGTTTAATTATTTTATGATGGTTTGGACATGGAGAGTGAATGGACAGAAAAAACAGTGTTAGTGTAGTTTCAGCTTCCTTCAATAGAATGCACTAGCATAGTTAGTAATATGAAGTTATGCTATTTCCCAACAGATGGCAGTTAGGTATGATATCAGAAGAGTACCATCTATCGTCGTTCGTGTCTTAAGTACAAACGGTTACGATGATACCCGAAGGTATCAGAGAGTTGGGCGAGCACCTTCAGTCCACCAGCGGGGAACGGCAGAATTATTTAGAGCCTAGTCTAGTAAGGACGTCGAGTCCAGTTTAATATTCATAGAAATATATAACCGCTCCGACCTACCGTGAATATGTGAGTTTTGCGTCTTAAACGAAATGTCAAATTTACAAAAACTTTGTGTTATTTCCGCTTCACAATTAAAGCTCTATAAATTAAACATTTCTGAACGTAGCCGAATACTAAAAACTGTTTTTGAAAAACTTTAAAATTTTTATATTACAAATAAATATTAACATTTGTAAATATTAAAATTTAGAATGCAAACATAAAAGAAATGTAAAAATGACTCATGTGATGTTTTTATGTGAAAACGGTACTAAAATCACAGATTATGTAAAAAACAATACTTATTCTATTGTATAAATGTATAATAAACAATTTAGTGACCTCACTTTTTATCATTTCATACAAGAATATTTAATAAAAAAATAACAATGTCTAGCGGCGTGTAGGCGATTTGGCGGGTAAAATCTGTACCTACCGTGTATCTGACAGAATAGGTCTTTTTTATATTTCTATGGACAACTTGAATAGGGATAGGCAGCTGATTTATTATCGACCTTTTGCTTTTTGTTTTAGGGATGTCACTAGAACAATAACTAAGTTATAACTATTTCTGTGGAAACACATGCGTTGACGTTAAAACACGCTTATTGTACTTGACTGCTTCGTTATATTATCGTGTGTATCCGCTTAAGTATCTGAGTGTTTAAGATAACTTAATAAATCATCTAGTAATTACACAAACCTCAAACTTATTTGTAAGTTACCCAACACATCTAAAGTTGCTTTAATCATTGGAAATTAACCTTTCCTTTTCTGTGATGTGTAAATACTACACATTGCTTCTAATAACTTTAATATCAATATAAATATAATGGATTCTGGGTTCAGATTTTAGGTATTCCTCCGTTACACATTTACGCACTGAATTAAAAAAATATATTTGAAATAATTTGCAAATTCAATTCAAAATCAGAGATATTTTGTTAAATATCGGGAATAAACCACACATACAATCAACCGTGTGCCTGTGTGGACCTAGCATAATCGAATAGTGTGTGGGGAGATGACACGCTATGTGACATCTCGCTCTACTTCGCTATACGGGAACACGAGAAACAGAGATAGCGGCATCGCGGTGTTGCGCGCAGTTGTGTTTCGACCATCGATACCTACGACCGCGTTGTAGCTTCTTCCCGTGACAAACTTGACAAGGCAGGGGTACTAAATTGAATCATTATTTCCGTTCATAGTATAATAATATTTTTAGTAAGTACTTTTTCATGTGTTTCCGAATACTGTATTATATTATTACCATATATAATATTATTGTAAAGTATGAATTACGTAACTATTTCTCCGTGCGCTTTCGTCATTCATTCATTTATCTAAGAGTTATTTTTAAATATTTATTTCAAATGTTATATTTTTTATTTCTTATTCATTACTAGCTAATTCCCGGCATGCGTTGTAATTCCATTTAAAGAAATAAATTATTGTTTCTCCAGGCATGTCGATTCCCATGCGTCCGCGTTCCCCTCCGGTTCTTAGCGGAACCCGGCATGCATTGCAATGCCACTTAAATAAAGATATAGTTTCTCCCTGCGTGTCCTTTTGAATTCGTCCCCGTTCCCCTTCCCCCTCCACTTCCCTTCCTGCGTTCCCCCTCCACTTTTCTCACCTTTCCCCCTCCCCTTTTCCGCTTCCACCCGACCCGCGAACCCCCCCGTTCTTCACTTTCCCCGACCTTCCTCCCTTCATCGACCCCCTCCTGCAAAACTAACCCCACCCCCTTAATGCCCTTCCGCCCCACCCCTTCCCGCTAACCCTCCTTGCGGCTAAAATACATGAAATACACTCGTTTTTCACACAACTCGCGCGCCACCTATTACATTTTTTTATACTTATTTCACAACGACAGAACCCACCAGTGTAAATAGAAACAAAATTTTGATAAAATGAAATGTTTTGTAAAAAACTTGAGTCAATCCGTAGGTAGATTACTTTCCGAGATTTGCGAACCCTTGATTTTTATATATATAGATAATATCTGAAAATACTGATATAGTAGGACTTATTATAAAAAGAAGCACTATAGTTTGCCATATTTGTCAAAAAGCTGTATGCACAAGCCACCGAAAAGAAAAAATATATATTTCCTGCTGGAATTGCGATACTGTTTAGATTTACGATATGTTTGGTTTATTTTGCTTTTGGTTTTATACTTTTTTTAAATTTTATTTGTAATATTTAATTTGTTTGTTATATTTTAATATGAAACGTGCGAAATATTGTTTATAAATATAATATTTTTTATAAAACACCATTTGTTTATTTTGTTTAAAAAAAAAATTAATAAAAAGGTTTTAAACCCCTGGCAGAGGCGATTAGCCGCGTAAACATGCATAGCCGTATGTATGTATTGGGTTGTAGTCCTGCGCCTCAGTCGTTCGCGGGCAATCGTTTGAGATGGTTTCCTCGCCCGTTTTTTGAGCAACTGCCGATGGTTTTTTCATGTTTTCAGCAATTATATTACAATTATTATCATTTTTAACATAAACTATGATAACCAAAAGCGATAAGCTATGAATGTTCATATATTTCCTATATAAAATCGCTGATTTTGACATGTGTATTCATTACACAGCACTGGAGCGCGCGGATTTTTTTAGCACAGTAAGGGAAAGGTTAAGAGACACAACAGTTAGGAGAATATGCAATGCGGAAGTTAACCTCTCAGGCTAATTTGTTCACTTTTCGGAACAACTCATATAGGTCTCATAGAAAAAATCGTATCTCCCTTACTATCATGGTTAGAATTATGATCTAAATAATGAAGACCGGTCAGTGGCTCGGCTGGCTAAGTCCTCCATCACGACACAAGCAACATTTTTCGCTTACTGTGGTGGTAATAGGAGATTTTCAAACATTGTTGGGTTATTCGTAACCTGGGAATGTTTGTCTTTCTTTAAAAAAAAAAAAATACTTGCTTTGTATTCAAATCTAAAAGTTAATCACAAAATATTTAAAATGTTCGCCTTTATGAAACCAAAGTTTCCGATCGCAATTTGAAAAAAAAGTTATGAAACTAGGAATTTTTTTATTAATTATTTTCACATGAAACGACAAAAAAGAGAGTTGACGATAATATTTATAATAATTTTTATTATTTTTCATTATCAGTATTTTTAGTTACAAAAAACGTAATGTGAGACATTATAATTTTTTTTTTTATGTTTGTATTCAATATTTTTGTTTTTCAAAAATTATATGTTCATTGAATTATAAATTTTTAAAGCGTATTTTTATCACCTTTCAAAAACAGTTTTTAGCTTTGGGATGCGTCAGAAATATTAAGGCCTGGGGGAATAATGGTTTAAGAAGTTGGGGTTGTCTTAGAACACAACACAATCAAGTGAATCTATTAGAATTAGACGGAGTTGTATAGCTGTCCATCCTCTCTGTATACCCTTATGGAAAACGGTGCAATGGTCAGTTATTGACCGGTTAGTGGTCGAATTGGCATTATGTTTGGGTCCCACGCAGGTGTCGTATGTTCAAGTCCTCCATCACGACAAAAACCACATTTTCTGCTTACTGTTGTGGTAGTAGGAGATTTTCAAATACAGTCAGGTTATTCGTAACCCGAGAATGTGACTTTCTTTAAAAAATATATATGTTTTTAATATATTTTCAATTTGTGCTAAATGTTTTATTTGTAAATTGAATCATTTTAGAAATTTGTTGATAGTTTTTTTATGGTTATTTTTAAATTAGAATAACAACTTTTATTATTATTTTACAATTTCAAATTTAAAATTTTGGCTATAAAAATTTTAGTACTGTTTCAATTATTTTTAGTAGATTTTATTTATTTTGTGCGCAATGACTTATAAATTAATGAAAAGTTTTTGAAGTGAAAACTTCTTTAGCACCCTTGTGATTTGAAGCTCGATGAAACAAAAAAGCGACACTTAAAAGAGACAAACACATACATCCGTAGGATTTAGTCTGCGAGAGAATGATGTAGAATAATCGGTCTCCTCTTTGTGCGGTGCTTTGTAGCCTTCCCACTCTTGTCTACTTTAGTTTTCTGACGGTTTTTCTTCTGCTGCGGGTGAATTACACACTCTGTTTTTTACTATTTATTAAAATTGTCTTGTCCTTAAATATATGTATAAATTTTTTTTTTTCTTATTAATAAAATTAAAATTGTCTTGTCCTTAAATATATATACTTTTAAATTTTATTTTTTCTTATTAATTATTTTTTTGGTACATACATTGGTATAATTTTACAATTCTTGAAAGTTTTTTTTATAAATAAACATTTCAAAATTAAAGAATAAAACAATTAGCAGATTAACCAAAAAAATAAATAATCATTTAGTTTTTCACCAAAGTGGTGGAGGGTGGACCGTCACAAAACTTTATTTTGGCGCATGTTCCTTGCTTCATCTGCATGCATGCATCGTCTCATACATTTTATTTCACTCTTGACGTTGCCGCACAATTTCCCCCAGGGCCTGTGTCATCTTTGGGGATGCTGTATGGAGGGTCTTTTTAAGGCAAGGAAGGGGAGGAAGTTCTGGGAGGGAAAAAGATATGAGAGGAATCCGTCCCTCCAACCGCGGTGTATATATTGGTCTAGAGAATCTGGTCGGAGAGGCATAAAGATCTCTCTCAGCCTGTCTCTCCCGATCCGGCCCGCCACACAATTGATGGGTAGGCACATCCACCGTCAAGAGCTAGACAAACCTCACCCACATGAACCCGGGCTCCCGTAGTAGAAAGGAATCATACGTAGCGAAACAATAGAGAAGTCCAGTCCAATTTTTAATTTTTTTTTTATGAATAATGACCTTCTAACTTAAATAACTGCATTTTTTTTTTTTTTTTAGAGTTAGTTTTAATAGTTAAAATAATTGTCAAAGTTTCAATTTTTCAAGGTCCCTCAAAAACCCGCCAAATTTAAGATGTATTTTGTGACGTCATCAATGTCCATTTCATGTTTTTTATGTTAGTCTCCTTGAATCTCACATAGATTTGCCCAGGCTCCGCCGGCCATCTTAACGCGTTGATTGGTCTATTTATGGTGTATGGTGTATGGGCAATATGGCGACGGCGAGATCAGAAGCTTCGCAAAAATGACATGATGAATTTTACTTTTACAGTTTTATGGTTTTGAAGTTAATTCAGTTTTATGTTTTTGAAGTTAATTCAGTTTTATGTTTTTGAAGTTAATTTACGTTTAAATGATCAATTCACTGTGATATTAGTGTAATTCATCATAAGTACCAATGCTGCGTTACTTTTTTTTCAGTTTTAGTCCTTTAAATAGTGTTTTGTTGGTGTATTTCCGTTGTACGATAGGTTTAAGGTTACGTCTGAAATTTTTTTTTAATGACTTTTCCGCGTGAATTTAATAAAACTTCCATAAAAGTAATATTATTTAATAATGTTAAAGACTAATATGCATGTGTAAATAAATACAAAATACAGAAATCAACACATTAAATTGCGTAACACCGAATCCAAGATGTCATATTTTTAAAGTTATTTTTTCGGAATCATTAAAATATTTTTTATCATTTTTAATTGTATGAACGAGATAAAAAGTGAAGTGACAGTTTTATTCTAAATTCATAAAGTAAGAGGACTGTATCTTTAAATTTTTAATTTTCCTAAATTTTTCAACCATTTAATAGATTATGTTTACAGTCAGCTGTTTTTTTTTAATTTTTTCATTTTGAAACTTAAAATACTGCAATTTTCAAACGCGATCGTATATGTCAGATACAAAAATCTAAAAGGCAATTCTATTTAGTTTCTATAAAGGTATATGCTTTTACGACATCTTCAAAAATAAGAAATATATAGAACATTCGTTTGTGTCATACCTAAATTCCCATACAAATGACGTACAGCATAAATAAACCTGTCATTACAGTGATTACCATCATGACGTCACCACACAGCATACCAACCTGACGCTGTGTTTTAACGAGAATATTAAAAATGCACTTTTTAATATTTTTTTAAAAACTGTACGTTTAATATTATTGAATAAAAGTTATATATTCAGAATCAGCGTTTATTGGTCTGTATGAGCATATTTTTTTAAAGCCATAATATTTTTCACTGGAGTTCCTTATTGGGGTGACCTATGGCAGAGGTCTTGGTTATCCAATAAATGGTTCCCGGGGCGGTGGTCCCTATACCTGCCTCCCAAATTGAATACCTGTTTGATTAACACTGTTAAATCATGTCTTCCTTGGGTGTGCTCGACTTCTACAATTATTCACTTTTATGTCGTTCTGATGTTCGTCTTCCGTTTATCCGCTCTACGTGTCCAAATCATCAAAGCCTCCCTTTCTTGATCTTCTTTATTGTGCATACATGGTTTTAGCACACTAATAATAATAATTTGATAATTTGTAGAGCGCCGTTTTTGTGAAAAATTGCCTCAAAAGCGCTGTACAATTTATTATGAGTTCGTAGGCTTTATATAATTTTATTATTCACAAATAGATATATAACACATACTTTACCTGGCAGGTCATTTCCAATAAACACACTTGTATTAGAAAGTTTATGCTTGGAGAAGACACGACTTTGCATGCAGAGGACAAGGGATAGGAGGTGAGAAGACAAGACAGGCTTTAGGTCCTGACACTCCTAAAGCATGCTCACCGATTTTAGTATCTGGTGTGTACTTTGGTTCCTTAAACCTTTCGATAGTGACATTGTTAAAATTTGTGGCACATAGTCGCACACCCAGAAACAGGCAATGCTAGAAAAAAAAAGCATGTTGTTCAGTGTTCCCTCAATGGAATTGGGTCTTAATGGATATTGTCCCATACTCGTCCAGGCGTTGATTTTTCCCATACTTCTATACGGTCTAGAAACCTTTACACTTGGAACCAGTGATAGAAATAGCGCGCTAACACCTGTCGTCATTAGCATGCGTAAATCACAGTCAGTGTTTATCATCTGTTGTGATTATGTTAAAAGCTCCACACAATGAGTTCCGTGAAGCCAAAGTGTTTTTTAATTTAAGAAAAAAAGTGCTATATTTCACCGTTTAGAAGCTGGTGAATCAAATGTAACCCTCGCGAAGGAGTTTGGCGTGTCTCATGTAAAGGCAAGCTTAAATTATCCGGCCGTTTTGTGCGTCGTCCGGTTAGTACGACAAAGTATTGCCGGCTCCGTGAGGGTCGTTATATTCGGTATCCGGTTCCCTGTTTTCGCCCGCCTGAAGTGCGTTAATTGGTTTTTATTTTGTCTACCTCCTCTGTATATTATATTATTAACTGTTTATGTTGCTTACATAAATAAATACATAACAAAATGTTTTCATATTGGTTTCAGCAGTTTGTCGGTTCCAAGGATGTTTGGCTGAGAAATCAGGATGTTGCCCCAGCAGTACTGCCTCAAGTGGAAGTACCACAACACCAATATCCAGTTTACCTTTTCGCAGCTGTTGGAGAAGGGTAAGCCATCATTATAAACCCTAGAGCAATTTTGGAAGATGTTTCTCACTTCAAACACCGTAGATTCTTTTTGGGAGATATTTCTTCCAGCTTTCATAAAATTCATGCTTTCTTATTTAGAATTACAGTAAGATGTATGATTTAAACGTATACTTTTTAATATGTCCAAACTGCTCGAGACACTAGAACCAAAGGGAATAATCTCTTACTTATCCCCTTTGCTAAAACAACCTTTGGCCAAAGAAATTTTATTTACTTTGCAATAAAACTATACAATACACTTCCACTGGCAATTAGACAAAACTCAATCGACCTTACTAAAAAACCCGGTGAAAATTTTATTCAATTGACAAACGACCGCGGATGTGAAAACATTACTAATTAAAAAATTGTTCTTGGAAAAAAATACACACCGTTTACACAGCCTGGGGGGGTAGTTTATCTCTGTTTTAGGGATGATGTCTGAACGAAATCTCCATCTAGCGGCGCCCCCATCTAGCGGCCATGAATGAAATCATTGAAAACAACAATTTAGTATGAACATTACTAAAAATTGCACTGTTGCCAGATTTTAAAACCTGTTTTAGCGTGAAATTCATTATTGGTAGGATTTCGTGTTTTAGTGTAAATTTGTTGTATCCATGTTGCTACAAAAACACAGGTCGTCGGTTGTGCTGTAGTTTTTTTTTAGTAAGGCTGAATGTATCTTAAATATAAATCTGACACCAAATCCTGGATTACCAGCCAAAACAGATCCAATATCAAAGATTTTTTCAAAACTAACTCATAAGTATTTTTTTTTTCCAATGGTACTTTGATGATTAACTGTTACTTGTAATATTGTGTTATAAACTACTTATGATAAGCGCCTGCTCTCCGCACAGGTTCTCCTAGTGAGACAGGCATAAAATAAAACAGATTGTGTGTCAAAAATTAATAAAGATGAATATTAAAAAAAAAAGATGAATGTATGATTTAAAAGGTTGTATGAGCAACCCGCGGCCCGCGAGCCCATTTTGTGTGGCCCGCGAACATTTTCTTTTGGCTAAATAAATATTGTTTTTTTTTGTGTGTGTAACAAATATGTACAAAACATTGTTTATCAGTTGTGAAGTATTTTTTTTATATGTAAGGCTGATTGTATTCAATGTGAACATGTTGTAATAGTGTGTCTGGTTCCAGGCAGCTTCTGCGATGTGACTCTATGGTGCGGGGGTTGTGCCTTCAGAGCACACCGAGCCGTGCTGGCCTCGTGCTCCGGTCTGCTGGCCCTGCTGCTGGACAGCCACGAGGCGGCCGGGGGCGAGCCGGCGCTGGTGCTGGACCGCACGGAGCCCCACCACCTGCGCCAACTGCTGGCTTTCATGTATACTGGGGAGGTCAGCGTGCACCATGTAAGTACGATTGGGATACTGGTATCAGCATGCAAGCTAAATAGAAAAAAAATAACCTGTTTAAATTTATGTGAAGCCTCACTGTACAGTATAAAAATATTGGAAGCCAGTCGAGCGATTCCGTATCTTTTGTGGGATCGTTATCTCATGTCAGATTTGTGTGATTTTTACATATTTACTATCACATACTTTAGTTTAGATTAATTTAAACACGAATTCCTGCAAGTACGCATGATTATTTATTCATTTACAGTCTTACTCATAATCACAAAATAAGATACAACCACGAGAGCAAGACCGGGGTAGGTGAAATTGTTACTCAACATGGTGGGTCAATCGCGCGCATCCGTGTTTTCTTACCCAGTCGCTGTACGGGAGATGTAGTAGCTGTCAGAATTGAAACCACCCGGTCACCAGGGTTAACTCAGTACCACGGCGCGGGCGTTGTAACTTTCGAAATGGCAAACTTTTATGAGAATCTTGAAATTTTGAATGGAGCATTTGCAAATACTGACCGTATTCGCGGCATTCGTGCACAAAAAAAGGTTCGATCCATTTGCGGCACTTACGGAAGGAGATTTTAGGTCTAAATATAGATTTACAAAAGTTAACGTCAGACGTTTAATTGTCTTGGTACGATGATAAACGGTGTGGCAAAGTATCTACCGATCTCCAAGTTCTCTGTGCCATAAGATAATGGGGTAGAAACGAGTGTTTATAATTGCATTCTTGTGAAACAATTCAGCGAAATCGATAACCAAGCAGGCTTTATCATTATTATTTTTTATAACACTCATTTCAATGTCACCCCGATTCTTATTACGCCTACTAATTTTTGTTTCCTCATCCGAATTACTGTTTATGATTATCCATTATTAGTTATTTTTGAAACGCTAAACACAAAACAATATCGTCGAATAATATTTTGACGTATGAATAAACGTGAAGTTGGCAACACGCTATGAAATGCCAAATTGACCGCGTTTTTCAGCTTTGGAGCTGAGTGTTGCTACCGTAAAAAAATCATAACCCATAATCCAGCTGTCAATCAATATTATGAAGATGAGTAAAGATTTTTACTCTGAGCAGTGTAGTGTACCCCCCTGTGTAGCTACCGCGACTCTACAGAGTCGTGGTAGGGTTTCATTATGAGTAAGGCTGTTAATGTATGTTATACGTACAAATTTGACAGGAGATGACATCTAGATATTAGATATACCTTCCGATTCCAAAAATATTTTTATAGTTTGGTTGGGTATTTTGATCTCAAATCCAAAATTAAGATTTATATGAAACAGGCCGAAACGGGCCGCGCGCACGTTCCACTCAAGCCAATCTGAGATATTTACTCTTGATATGATTGGAGATTTTCACAGCCTGATTTATTTTTGGGATGTTATGCCGTAATGCACTTCCTCCTTCTTTAGGCAAAGTTTCGGACAGCGTTCATCATCAGGGCAGACGTCTGCTATGAAATCTGTTGAAATACTAATTCAACACCGAACAATGCGTGTTGCATCCAAAACTGCTTAGGAATTACAGCTTCAGATGCACATAGAAATGGACTGTAAATACTACCAATGAAACGAAACTAAATGATGCTTGCTGGAATTGGGTGAAATAATATATGTAGGTAAAACAAAGGATGCAGGGAAAACTTAATCAATTACCACTGACTTACAATCACTTACCACTGACTTACAATCACTTACCACTGACTTACAATCACTTACCACTGACTCTGCGAAGGAGCACACATGACAATAAAGTTATGTAGTCCACCACGATATCTCGAGGTAATTATCGACACAACAAAACGATTGAGTACAAAACGATATTATTTATTTCCGAGATGGTCAAATGCCTTGTTTTTGGTTAAAAAATGAGATATGTACATGAAAAACATCAACAACTTGTTTCCAAGGTAGTTCCAATTCTTTTTCTGTTTTCAAAAACAAATGTTCTCAAATTTGCTATTTTTTTTGGCGTTGTTTCAGAGGTAGGAACTGGATAAATGACATCCCGCTAGGAACCAAGCATGTTCTCATTTCAAAAGCAAACAATGCCTGTACACAATAACTGTTTCCATCGTCATCATCATCATCTCCTCCAGGCTCCTCCATAAGTCCCTGTCTTGTGCTGATTGTTCGGCCTCCGTCCATCTCTCCTCACACAGTTTCTGGAGTTGCCTCGCCCAACTGTGTCTGGGGGGGCCCACTGGATGTCTACCCTCAGGAATCGTACTCAATATTTTCCTAGGAATTCGGTCATCAGACATTCTTAGTTTGTGCCCAAGCAACCTCAGTTGCGTTGATTTTTCTATGAAGAGTATCAGTGCTTCAATGTTTAGATCGTCTCAGATCGTTGAGTTTCTTATTGGATCCCATTTCGTAACTCCTGCCACTCTTCTCAAATTCCTCATTTCGGCAGCTGGGACTCTAGAGCGTGTTCGTTCTTTTAGCATCCATATCTGGATATCGGGCGGTATATCGTTTTGAATACTGCTATCTTTGTCTTTTATTTATTTATTTACCGAAAAATAGTCCATTAACCGCTTCTGTGCCAAGAGCGAGATATCTCGCATTCTTGGCCATGCCCAGCAGGCCGGCCATAGAAAAATAGCGAGTATTCTCGCTCTTTTTGAGCCTCTGTATCATATATATATATATATATATATATTTTTTTTTTAAAAATAAGATTTAAAAATGATTTATTTTGATTAAAAGTTCACGGCCTGCTGTGCACAGCTACACTTCTACCTACTGGCATTTAAAAGGTTAACAATATAACAATAACACAAATAAAAAAAGGGATGACCACAGACATATGAATATTGATAGACCAGAACATAAAGGTGCGGGGTAGAAGCCAACTACAGCGGGACGAAGGGCAGGAAGATGGCTTTGGTGATACGTGATTCGCCAAAACTCAATCTGACAGTATATAGGCATCTCGCACTATAAAATCATCATTTAGTTCTTAAAAGTAAACTCTGCTTTTGAATGAATAGACCTTTTTACATGGGAGCGCAAATTGCTCCCCACGCAATGAACAAATTTGAAGTTCAAATACGTCAAAGTAAGGTCGCCAATAAGGTCGAGTTCAATATTTTGTTGCTGTATTAAGTGAAGACACTTTTATAAATGTTTCATAATTTACTTACCCCAGTAAACAGGGACGGGCACACGCCATGTATCTCGAGTGACAGTGTATGTTACAAAAATGATCATATTATGTGATCTGAATTGGCTTAAAATAGTGTAAAATAATGCTTGCTTATGGAATGTAATACCACAATTGGGTTTATTCTCTTCTTCTCTTCTATGTTTACACGTATTTATAGCACAAGCCACCATTTTTACCGTGTTATTTACGATGAGAGCTCGACACTGGTCCGGACACGAATGATGACGTCACATTTTTTAGATTGACGCGTGGCTCTCGCAAGCCCAGCCGGTTCAGAAAAATGGTTCCAATGGGAGGGGGAAATAATACGCCTTTTATCGCTTAGGGCAAGTCCAGGTATTTTGTACGTCCGTGGGGATGACGATGAAAGAAGAGTACTTATAAATGAAGAGCATTGACAATATATATTATAAAAGTACATATAGAAGATAACTACTACAAGTAGTACGAAGATGGATTAAAAATTGACTGTCGAAAGTCATTTAGGCTTACACCAAAAAATTCA
Source organism: Limnephilus lunatus (assembly GCA_917563855.2). Classification (NCBI taxonomy): domain Eukaryota; kingdom Metazoa; phylum Arthropoda; class Insecta; order Trichoptera; family Limnephilidae; genus Limnephilus; species Limnephilus lunatus. The sequence goes on along the minus strand of OU830595.1, from coordinate 20,898,394 downwards.
ATGCTATGATTTGTGTTGACAAATCTTGACATTCTGGATAAAGGAGAATGATATCCATAATTAGTAGAATGTTGAATGAGGAACAGCAATTCATTATTTGGGAGTCTATGGGAAGGGATGTTGAACTGGATGAGTTGTAACAAAGCAGGTGTGTCAGTAATATACTATTGATAATTTTTAATTTAATTAAGTCCTTTCTACTTTTTTCTAAAGAAGAAATATTTAAAAATTGTTCAATTTCATCATACGAGTACTCGCCTCTTTCAAGTACTAACCTCCAAGCAATTCCTCGTAGGAAGCGATGTTGTATAGATTCGATTTGACAAATGTGAACAGCATAGAAAGGAGACCAAATGAATCTAGCAAATTCAAGGTGAGGGCGAACCAGCGAACAGTAAAGAGTTTTAAGTGTACTTATATGTTTAAAGTCATAGGTAATTCTATGAATGAAGCCGAGTAGTTTAAGTGATTTGTTTACAGTGTTATTAATGTGATCACAGAAAGAAAGTTTGCAGTCAAAAGTGAACCCAAGGTCCTTGATAGAAGTGACAGTAGAGAGACAAACATTATTTTAGTTTATAATCAAACTGAATAGGTTTGTTGATGCTATAAAAGGACAAAATTTTGCATTTATCAACATTAAGTTCCATGCAGTTAATTTGCACCAATTATTAAATGAATCAATATCTACTTGAATGTCAAAATCAATATCTTTATACTAAGCACCGTTAGTCGCATTTATTCTTCGATCAATTTTTATAAATACCTGTTTCCTAATTGTTATATCATTTCCATTTCAGACCGAGCTTGCCGGGCTTTTAAAAACCGCCGAAGAACTCAAAATCAAAGGACTGGCTGATGTATCATGGAAGGACTCCAGCGCCACCAACAATACCTCAAACAACGCCTCAAACAATGCCTCAAACAATGCCCCAAACAATGCCTCAAACATCGCCCCAAACATCGAACCGCCGTTGAATTACGTGGCCGGCCCATTGCAGTCGAACATTGCATCCAACATAACGGCTGTGGCGGCAGCGATTACGGCCAAGAACAATGTGACTCCTCCGATCGGACTGCCTTCGGTTGCTCCGACCATTACAAAGGCCGAGACGATTACGAGTTCGGTAGGGACTGACCCGCTGATTACGGACGTGGAAGAAGTGCATCCCGTTCAGCCGATAATGCTGGCGGTTAATGGTAAGTTTTTTTTTTTAATTGGTTTAACCCCTCAAGACAATTTGTTCGTTTTTGGGAACAGCTCGTTTAGATTTCACAGAAATCGCTGTGTCTCCCTTACTATCATGGTCAGAAATTTGATCTAAACGGTGTTAGAAAGAGGAAACACCACGCTTTATGTTCAAATCTACTTTGTGAATTTTTTATTCATTATTTTTAGAGATTTTTATTTATAAAGATATAGATTTCTAATAACGAAATTCGAAAGTTTATTTTGTCAACTTTCAAAAACAGTGTTTAGCTTTCAGAATCGTTCAGAAATATTCTATTTATTTGGATTTTATTGCAAAGCGGAAATACTCTTGATCTTTTGATAGAATATGCCAGAGGCCTAAGGGATTAAAATGTCTCATAATTTTTTTTTTATTTATTTATTTTTTATTTATTTTTTATTTTTTTTATTATTAAAAACATACGAAGTTGCACTCCCATGAGTTATCAAAACTCATTAAGGGATCGCCAATTGGTACTTTTGAGAAGTTAAACCCAACTCAACCCAATATGTAGACATAATATATGAATAAAAAATTTACAAAACATTTCACAGAAGCAATATACAGACACAAACATATGAAGAATCACTTTACAAATATTTCACAGAAACATGTCTAATAACATTTTATAAATTTGTATAACTCATTGACTCATTTGATTTATGTACTTTGGGTTTCAAAAAGTTAAAATAAAGTTTCCGCCATGATGGACTAATGAGATGGACTAAGAAATGCATAGATAAAACAAAATCAGGAAAATACAATATAAGGTACGGGCTCAAAAATATACAGACCTAATACAAGATGTTTACATACAAATACATGACGAGATTTAAGTAAGGTATAAACCGCGCCCATCATACTATAAGTTTAGTATTTGAAGATAATTAGGGATATCAGAACAGAGTTTGTACCTACTTATGACTCGTTTTCCAAATAACATTTGAAAAAATATGTTTTCAATATATCATTTCGAGATTTGTTGGAGGCATATACCCGTCTCAAATTTTCAGGCAGTTTGTTTTAGTTAGTGTAGGCAATGTATTCTAATGATTTCAGTCCGAAATGTAATTTGTCCGCAGGTTCGCTGATATTACCGCCGTTGAACGTGGCCCAAACGCCGCCCCCCGTGGAAGCGATCAAAAGAAGAAGAGGACGTCCGCCGTTGGAGCCCAAAATGTCGCAAGACAGGTATTTACATCGGTGGTGCTCGCTTTTATTTATTTATGTATCTAAGCTGCAATGTCCCAAGTGTCTGGAGCCAGTGAGACTATGGCATCCCCAATTGGGGTAGGTTGTGAGGCTGAAGGTAATGCCTCATTTTCGCCTCACCACATACCCCAATCGGGGATGTCATAATTTTACTGGATTTGGGACTCTTGTGCAGTAAATTTATAATAATATTTACAGCTAACAGGCATTTTAAAATCGTTCACAATTGGTAAGTAAAAATGAAAAATTGCATATTTTCAACACATTTATTATATTTTAAAAACTTTTTTTAAAAGATAATATTACGAGAGATGGGAAGGCTGATAGAGATATAGAAAGAAGGGTAAATGCAGGTAACTCCATTAATGGAGGACTGAATGCCGTTGGCGCTAATAAAAAAACTCTCAAAAGAAGCAAAGCTAGCAGTCCACAATGGAGTGCTGGTACCTACCCTGATGTATGGCAGTGAGGCATGGAACTGGCAGAGGAAGGATGAAAGTTGACTGAATGCTGTTGAAATGAAATCCCTGAGGCATATGTGTGGTAAAACCATGTATGATCATCGTGTTTGAGAAATGTGAGATCCGCAAAGAATGCAAGACTGATGTAAGCGTAATGAGTAAGATTAAGAAAGGGACCCTCGGATGGTTTGGGCATGTAGAGCGAATGAATGTGAATGGTAGAAGAAGTCGGGGACGCCTGAGGAAGACATGGCACAATCAAGTGAATCAAATACTTAAATAGCCGTGTCAAGAGTCAGAATAATAGAAGAGTATGTATGGGACGCTGTATGAATGTGAGTGAGGCAAAGAGTGTGTGCCAAGACCTAGTTGTTTGGCGGTCCATCCTCTCTGCCTGCGGTGAAACAGCGTAATGGTTAGTTAGTTAGTTATATATAACAAGTGGCGACATTCGGCGAAATATAAATATTCAATTTTTATAAGAACAACTCTCTTTTTATAACTTTTTGAAGGTTCTTCCCATCAATATAATATATTATTGAAGAAGAAGATAACAATGATAATCTAAAAAAATATATGAAAGAGAACAAGACACAGAAAAATAATAAGATAAAAGTCGCAACTAGAACCCAGAATTTATCGTCTTACCACTTGTCCCAGTTGCGACCGCTATCTTTATATTTTTCTGTGTCTTGTTCTCTTTCATATTTTCATTTAGATTACTAGTTTTATCTTCTTCAATGATATATTACATTATAAATATGCTAAAAGGTTAAACAAAAATGCACAACGTTAACTTGATTCTGGAGAATGATTCCGATGGGAATTAGTGTGTTTTTACTTACCGCGTCAGTTTATCTATATAGTGGTTATGGTCGCTTTGTGTCCATTTTGAAAAGTAATATTTTATTTTGAATTTCAGCGAGATCCTGACCGTAGAGCATTCGAGCCCCAAAAAAATCAAAATAGACGCCCCCCAAATTGCCATCACAAAGAAACTTCCGGAAGACAGGTGAGAATTCATTTTTCCACATTTTGATCATAAATACTTTGTTAAATTGATGTCTAAATTAGTGATTTTTTTTTACAATGTTAACATTTATTTATAACTAGCGAGTTCCCGGCAAACGTTGCAATGCCACTAGCCGCTATGTCTCACTAGCTTCAGTCGGGAGCAGTTGGGACTCTTGTACGAAATTCATGTTGTTTGACGCCTCGTAAGGCTCTTGACTCGCACTCCGAAGGTCGCGGGATCGAATCCCGGCGTGGCAAATAAATTTTATTTGATTAATTTGTGTTATTTCACAATTTATTCATTTAAAAAAAAAAAAGTATATTTGCGGCACGTTCCAGAGTGGAAGATACTCTCAGTATCGCCCTGGTGTTTGACCATCATTCAGAATTGAAATGTTGCTTGAAATGGCTTTAGCCGTGTTTGGTGACCAGATCTGAATAATCTGAAGAACCTTTCTCCTCCCCATCTCCATCTCCTCCCCACTACTTTCAGCCTCACAACATACCCCAATTAGAGATGCCATAGTCTCACTGGGTCCAGTCGGAAGCAGTTGGGACTCTTGTGCGAAATTCATGTTAAAAAAAAATCAGAATTGAAACGTTGCTAGAAATGGCTTTTGCCAGTGTTTGGTGACTAGATCTAAATATAATGGTACTTCCCCACCATCTTCTTTACCATCTTCTTCCCCTCCTCACTTCCTATAGCCTCACAACAGCCGGGAACAGTTGGGACTCTTGTGCAGTATTCACATTATAAAAAATTACGTTGAAAGAAATAATTTTTGTATGGAGTTAATATTTTTTTGTTAATTTGCATTTCTAGATATTTTTTGTTCGGTGCCATGATTGATATTAAAATTTTTGCTTGTATATTTTCAGTCTCATGAAGGAACTCCCGATAGAATGGGTCAGACCTCCTGCCGACGGAATTGAGGTAACTATTTTTAAATACAAAAATTTACCGCTACAGTGAAACCCTCTTAAGAAGTTTCGTGGCTTAGGAAGTTTGTTTTTTTCGGTCTCTCGGCCCAAAATCGGCCCAATTTTTCCCACATATAAGGTTTTCCTGCTTAACCCTTCGAATAATAAGAAAATAATATCTGTAACCTTTTGCCTGTCAAGTTTCGCGCGCAAAATTCCTGGTTCTTGCCATGCATCTTAAATTTTCCTATTTATGGGTTATTTTTTAACCCTTTTGCAAAAACAAAAATTGTTCTAAAATCTAGATAAAATAATCTTTTCGATGTGTTTATTAGAAATCAACTTTTTTTTTTCTAAATATTAAAATTTTGATATGGGAAATGTAAATTAGCTAAAAAATGCATACCTGCGAATATTGGAATTAAAGTACTTAAAATAGAATAAACTTAAAATTTTAAATACAGATTCCCTTTTTTAACAAAATTTGTAATAAAACTGTCACCTCACTTTTTATCACTTTCATACAATTTTATTTTAAAATTAAATGTTTGTTACGTCAAAAATTGGCTCGAAATAAAACCGTCACTTATGATCGGGTTTGTAAAATATCTCAACAACATAGCTCATATAATCCTAATACAATGAGAAGCATTATTTCTTTGGCTCTCTAACATAAAAGAAATCACAAATATTCGCATGACAGGAAGAGAGATATATACAGTTTGACAATTAAGTGTAGAAAATAAATGATGGCGCTGTGATCGATTTCTTGGTTTTAAATGGCAGCACCGTGATGGCTCATAAGACAATGAATGTATGTTTTAAAAAACCCTTCAGCCAAAATGCATATTTCATAACGTGTTTGTATTTTCATAAATTTTGCACAAAAACACATAATTTAATAGAAGTAAAATAAAACAAAACAGGTTTTAAGTGGGCGTTTATTTTGTTATAAAAACGTAGGTACATAGGTATTTAAAAATCTGAGTATATTTATTCAACACCCGACATGTAATAATTATTGTCTTAGTCCTCATATGATTCTTCTTCTTCCATATCTTCATCTTCATCTAAACGTTTTATCAGTTCATCTATATCATCATATAGAGTACTTCCTCGTGCATAATCTGCCTCGATTTTCATCACGTTTTTGCAACAATTTTTTTTGATCATCAACACTTATGCTATTTTCCGTTTTCCCGGTGTTTCAAATTTTCCATCTACCTTTTCCCTTCCTTGACGATTTATCTTACTTTTCAGATTTACCTGTATGTGGAAAACATCATTAAAATGATTATTCTATAGAAGGTAGTTTTAAAAAAGCAAACCTGTAAATATTCATTTAGAAAGAAAGAAAGAGAAAATTAAGAACAAGTTACATTTCTATGAGTTTAAAGAAGTTGCATATTATTATTTTTTTTTAAATTGAGTTATTCCATTTTTCTTGTGGTCTTATATTAACTGTCAAATGGAAATGTCAAATTAGATTTTTAAACATAATCTCAAATCAGATTGTAATGGTTATAATCGCACAAAAATTGGCATAAATCTTGTAATACTAATGAAATTTATTAAAAAAAAACTATTCCACGTACCATTCATTTCTGCAGTTCGTTTGTAAACTTCTTTCAAATTGGATAGGAGCTTCTTCGCACGATATTCAGCTAGGCAGCGTTGAAACACGCAGTTTACAACTTCTCTTGCACCACTACGTATTGGTTTGTTCATTTTAATTCAATTCAAACAATGCACAGGCAAACAATGAAAAAAAAACACTAAACGAGCGATTTTCAGTGTGTTCTACATGATTAAAGTCAGTAAAGCCAAGAGCCATACAAAATGTCATTGACAAAATGAGTATTTCGGTGTTACCATAGTAATGAAAAAATTTAGTTCCAAATTAATTAATTTCTACACTTTCTTGCCAAACAATAACTTTTAATAATGCACGGTCGCTCTGGGACAATCTGGGTCTCTTGTTATTATAACGGCATATGATGTTTTGGGACAACTTGGGTCTCCTGTGATTAGAAGGGTTAAGAAGTTTGTTTTTTCCGGTCCCTTGGAAAACTTCTCAAGGCACTAGACCACTGCAATTTTTTTTTATTTTAAATTTCTGAAAGATGCATTTGTGAAGAATGCTCTCACCAAACGTTTTAAAGAAATTCGTAAAATTGACAGAGATACAGCATTTTATATGAAACCGTTTGAAACAGTTTGTATGTTGAATTATCCTTCATCAAAACTTTTAATACGTTTTTCTCGAAACTGCTTTTTTCAACCTAGTTGACAACATGTTAAAAAAACTATACATCCGATTTGCATGCACCAAGTCTTAAATTGTTAGAAAATACAGTCTCTATGACACCACATAGGGATTTCTTTTATTAAGGGCCCTCTTCTATTTTATTTTTTTATGAAAGAGAAAATTTGCCATTAAATTCGGAAATAAAATTCGCTGGTCTGCCATTTTTTTTCTTTTTTAGATATCGAAATTAATGTCGTGCCATAAACCTATATGTCAAGTTTCTAATATATTTTTATTTTATTTTTCGCTGTCAACCACCGAGCACCGTTTTCGTAGGAGTGTCTTGTTGGAAGTGGCGTACACCGCAAACTATACTTTAGATTCGAGTACAAAAATTTGTATACAATCTTCTATATATACGGTACAATCACACTAATCTGGCACTATTAAAAACCAAAGGGTGCCGTATTATTGGAATGTTGGAATTACTGGATTATAGAGAAAAAATCATTATATATAAAATTAATTACACTCAAATCATAATCTCAAATGCTTCGATGGCCACGCCGATTTGAAAAAAAAAACGCGAAAATGACCTTCCTGACTTTTGCTTAAATGTCCTTGTAAATATGAAAATAAACTGATGTTGTTATTTTCACACAAACCTGAATAGACATCATTAGTGAAAAAACACATTTCAAAGGTGATTGCAAATAAATAAATACCTTTATTTGAAAAGGAAAAAAAATGCTAAAAGTCTGACTTTTCGGTTTTGACAGCGTTTGCAAGTCACAGACAATTCAAAACACAAACAGCGTAGTGTTGCCACATGAATGAAATCTTTGAAGCCACCAAGTGAAATATTGGCGCAAGCGATTGTGACAAATTTTTTTTTTTAAATACGGGCCGCGGCCACAGGGTGGCAAACGGCACGGAATAGGGGGCGAAGGGTACCGGATTATTGGACGTTTCGGTCTATTGAAGTGCCAGATTAGTGAGATTGATATTGACTGCGTCCACTAAATTTAATCCTGCTTCTCTTGGTGTAGGATCCGGAGGAACTATCTTCGGAGTATTCGGAGGCATCGCTGGACGGGCGGGACATCTCCCAGTTCCTGGACACTGTCATGGAGGTGGATGGGGTAGCTCCGTCCAGCCCCCAAACACCTGTCACACACTCTTCACCGCAGAATTCTAATCAGTTCAAAGGTTGGTACTTGCCTCTTTGATACAACACACACATATCCCAGTTCCTGGACAGCAACATGGAAGTATTTTGCTTTCCACCAGCAAGATAGGTATTCTGTATTGGATAGGAAAATTTACATAGACGTCTAGTAGGAAACGTCCTTGTGGTGAAATGGCATCACGCTAATTATCCTTTTATTATTATTATATTACCAAAATGCCATCTGAAATTACGCGGAATCATTCACAATGCATATATTGTTAATTTAATACAATTGTTAAAGCATTGAAGTGGCTAGCACTGAAGTTGCTAGCTTTGAAGTTGCTAGCTTTGAAGTGACTAGCGCTGAAGTTGCTAGCACTGAAGTTGCTAGCACTGCTGTGATTAGCACTGAAGTGGATAGCATTGAAGTGATTGCTGAGGTTAATAGCACTGAAGTGGCTAGCGCTTTAGAGGCTAGCACTGCTGTGGCTAGCACTGAAGTGATTGCGGAGTTCAATGACACTGAAGTGGCTAGCACTGAAGTGGATAGCATTGAAGTGGTTGCTGAGGTTAATAGCACTGAATAGCGCTCTAGAGGCTAGCACTGCTGTGGCTAGCACTGAAGTGACTAGCACTGAAGTGGATTGCATTGAAGTGAGTGCTAAAGTTGATTACATTGAAGTACCCAACGCTGAAGTGTCTAGCACTGAAGTAGCCAATGCTTAAATGTGAAATTGTGAATAGCATTGAAGTGAGCGTTGAAGTCGATTGCACGGAAGATTATGATAAGTATCCAGCACTGAAGAGAGTAGCACTGCTGTGGCTAGCACTGGAGTGGCTAGCATAAAAGTGGATGGCATTGAAGTGAGCGCTGAAGTTGATTACGCTGAAGTTGAGAGCATTGAAGTATCCACCACCGAAGTGGCTAGCACTGAAGTGGCTAGCATAGTAGGCTAGAATAGTCTAGCACTGAAGTAGCCAACGCTGAAGTGGATAGCATTGAAGTAAGCGCTGAAGTTGATAGCACTGAAGTAGATAGCACTGAAGTGGCTAGCAACTAAAGTTGCTGGAAGCTTAAGTGAGCGTTGAAGTTGATTGCACTGAAGTGTCCAGCACTGAAGTAGCTAGCAATAGCACTGAAGTGGATAGCATTTGAAGTGAGCACTGAAATTGATTGCACTTAAGTGAATAACACTAAAGTTGAGCATGATTATATTTAGTTGCAGCGCTACTTTGAGTATATATTTGTATAATACATCATCACCTTAACCGACCTTTGTGTGCCCTTAGGGGATCCTCTGGCTCTGACGACCAGCAGCCCGCTGGACAAGCCCGTGGTGGCCGAGACTCCTGCCACTCCGGGCCCCGCGACAGGGGGGACCCTGGCGCAGTTTGCCGACGTGGTAAAGCTCAGTGACTACCTGGTACGGGGTAGACGACCTCAATTTTGGGCCGAGGACTATGTTAAAAGGGTAAGTGATATTTTATTTTTATTTTGATTTGAGTATTTTTCTTTCATTTTATGTCATTAATTCTTGTCCTTTTGTTCGATTATTGTCAATTTAGTCAATTCTTATCCAATTTTTGTCATTTAGCCCAATATCATCTCTTTAACCTATAAATTTTAGCTTTTTTTTAAAATGAGATTTTAATCCTTGCGTATAAAGAAACTATTTGAAGGAAAAGGTCAGAATCGCTTGCGCCAACATCTTTCTTGACGTAACAGTTGATTTGATTAATCTTGCTTAATTAATCAACTGTGGAATGATTTGCCAGCCTCTTTTTTTTTTACAGGAGGCCCTGAGGAAAATAATTTCCCTCAGGGCCTGTGTCATCTTAGGGGATTCTGTTTGAAGTTTTTTTTTAAGGAAAAGAAGGGGAGGAAGTTCTGCGAAGGAAATATGTAGGAATCTGGAGATGTGGTCGAGGGATTCTGGCTGGAAAGGTCAAAAGACCTCACTCAACCATTCTCTCTCGATCCGGCCCGCCACGCAGCAGGTGGGTAGACGCATCGGTCGCCAACACCTGGACAAACCTCACCCCATGAACCCGGGCACCACTGCTAAGTTACGGAACATAGTGAAGCACTTGGATAACCCATGGCAGAGGTGTTGGTTGTCCAATAAATAGTTCCTGGGGCGGTGGAACCCGTACCTCATCCTCTGTGTTTCCTCCTTTGAATTGTCTCGAATCCACAGCTTCCTTCCATTCTTTAACGATGAATTCCCCGTCCGCAGGTGATGGAAGCTGTGTTCTGCAAGGAGCTGGAGATGAAGCAGGCTGCGGAGATGCTGGGGGTGTCGTACGGCACCCTTTACGGCCGCTATCGAGACTGCTTCGGCTGCATCAACCGACCCTACAGGTAACCCTCCCCCACTCCTTTCTATCAAGCTTATTATGGTTTTACTACTAAACAGAACAATGACCAAACAAAACATTGAAGAAAGAAGAATTTACTCCACACTGGAGGCCCCGAGGAAAACAATTTCTCTCAGGGCCTATGTCATTTTAGGGGATGCTGTGTGTAGGATCTCTTTAGTGAAAGAAAGGAGAGGAAGTTCTGGTAACGAAAAAGGTATGAGGAAAGTGTATCTTGGTTTCAAAGTGTTCAGGAGTGAGGTTTGTCTGGACCTTGGCGGCGGATGCGTCTGCCCACCAACTGCGCGGCAGGCCGGATCGGGTGAAACTGGTTGACCCCTCCAGACGGACTCTCTCGACTCCATCTCATTGCACCGCAATGGATTCATAAGTCCGTCACTCCTGGACACACTGATCCGCAGATTCCTACCCACCTCTCATTCCTTTTTCCTTCCCAGAACTTCCTCTCCATCCTTTCTCTAAAAAGATCCTTCACGCAACTTCCCCAAAGATGATAGAGGCCCCGAGGGAAATTGCTTTCCTTAGGTCCTCTTGTGTGGGATTAATGTAAAAAATATATACACATATGATTTTATTTTTTTTATACTCAAAATAAAGTCATAGTCTACTTGCTACTGACCCAGGCTAGCGTTTCAAGTAGGGAAATCAATAAAATTTATTTAAAAAAATATATATATTTTTAATAAATAAATTAATCTTTAAAATAAAATAAAAATTATAATATTGTTATGTGTGTTCAATTTTGCGTGTGAACCAATAATAAAAAATAATTATTGGCTCATACATATGAGCCAATAATTTCTTTGGCGTCCTCAGTTGAACATAAAGCTAGAGTAATTATATCCCTATATAGTTTTTTGTTGCTCCTGAACATTTTTACAAATTGCAGCTTCAGTTTCTCTTGGAAATGTACTTTAAGTACTAGAAATGAAACGAACGGAATTGGGTGGTAATATGTGTAGGAAAAACTAGGGTTACAAGGAAAAAGGATAACCAGGAAAAAGGATAACCACTTACCTCTGCGAAGGAGCACACATCGTAGCCACAATAAAGTTATATAGTTCCACCGCGATACCTACCAAATTATATTGTTTACTTTCGAAATGGTCAAATACCTTCTTTTTAGTTAAAAAAATTAGATTATGTACACGAAAAACACCAACAACTTGCTTCCAAGGTAGTCCAGTAGTAGGTAGTGCTGTTTTTCAATAACAGTTGCACTCGAATTTGCACTATTTTTCTTGTCATTGTTCCAAATTTCAAATACTTTTCTAGCAAGTTGATGGTTAGGGAGAGATAGGTGCTGGATAAATGACATCCCGGTAGAAACTATGCATATTCTCATTTCAAAACCAAGTACGCAGTATTGAACTTACTCCGATGATATATTTTCTAAGAGACTTATAGAAATTCGGTTTTCTGACTCAAATCAAAATTAAAAAATCTTACTTACCATCTACTAAGTGCACCTTGTTATATTCCTCAGGGTTCAAGACTTCTGGACGGAGCAAGGTAGAGCTGAAATCCTCATCAAACTCCAGATGAAGGACATAACCCTCTTCAAAGCGGCCGAGATGCTCAACGTGACGCCTCAGACGCTGTCCAGCTACCTCAACACCATAGACCCCAACGCCTCAATCAAGGAAGAGGCCTCTACTTCTCCACAAAGCCACGAAGACAACGAGGCCAACAATGGAAAGACGGATAAAACGGACAAATACGAAACGGACGTGCATTCGGACGATAATGAAGACGATGAAGAGGACGTATCTAGCGGTAAAGACTCGCCAATGCTGAATCAATCGGTCGATCCGGATGCCAAATCGATTGCCGGCGATCCCAAGTCGATCATGCAGAAACCGCCGGGGATCCGCGTCGTAAATATGAAGTTTTTAAAGGGCGATTCTGCCGATGAAGTCGTGACTGGGAGCGATCCTATCGGCGTGTCCCAGCTGCTTAAGAACCACCCGGACTTGACGATGACCGCGGCGGCCACGAACAAGCGGAAGGTTCACTTCCAGGAGGAGACGGACATCATCAACCCGACCAGCTCTAACGGCGACAATGATGACGACGAAGAAGATGACGATGTGGAAGATATTGAAGAAGTCGACGACAGTTCAGCGAGTTCGTGATTGTACCAGTATGGGGATTATGCCAGATCGGTGCATCCGAATTAATCGATTGATTTACCGAGTCAGCTGGTTTGTCCATAGATTTATTAAATGTTTTCAAATTAATTAGTGGATTAGATCAATCTATTGATGGATTGAATCAATCAAATGATGGATAGTAGAAATTGTTGGATTTAATCAATCTATTGATGGATTGAATCAATGAGTCAATTGTCGGATTGGATCAATGGTTGTCAATCAATCAATAATTGTTGGATTGATCAAAGTCAATCAATCAATAATTGGTGGATTGAATCAATCAATTAATGCATACAGTCAATCAAATGATGGATAGAATCAATCAAATTATGGATAGAATCAATCTTTTCTCGGAATGAATCAATAATCAATTGTCGGATTAAATTAATGATCGATGGAATGAGGCCATTCAATCAATAGTTGTTGGATTGAATTAATGAAATGATGGATTCAATCAATCTAATGATGGATAGAATCAATCAAATGATGGATAGAATCAATTTTTTTTTCGGAAAGAATCAATAATCAATTGTTGGATTGAATCAATGATTGATGGATTGAATTAATCGACTGACGGATTTAAACAATCTAATGATGATTTAAATGTTCGATTGAATCAATCATGTGATTGATTGATGGATTGAAACCAATCAACTGATAATAAAAATAATTGGATAATTTGTAGAGGGCAATTTTTGTGAAAAATCACCAAAAGGGCGATCAATTGAATGATGGATTGAATCAATCAAATGATTGCTTTAATCAATCAATTGTTGAATTGTGTCAATTGTTTGATATATTCAAAATAATCAATCAATTGATAGATTGAATCAATCAATCAATCAGCGAATGATTCATATTTAAATAATTGACAAAAGGATTTATGTGCTAATATGTATTAAGAAATAATTTAATTTATTCACCAGACATCAATTTTTATTATTTGTTGTGGATTTTGTTAACGAGTGACAAATTTGTTTGACAAAACGTAATATGTTGAATGTGTTAAAAGAATATATTGAGAAGATGATCACTAAGAAAAGATATATTGAGTAGTTGAATTGTGGTGCAAAAATTGTTGGTGTAAATAATTTTGCACGAAATTTGTAGTGTTAAAAGTGAAAAGATAAAGGAAGTGATTTTTTTTTCAGTTTTTGTGTCGTGCGGATGTCTCTTATGTAACAAGGGTAAAAATTCTGCTAAAAAGTTCTTTTATATTATCGTTTTAATATTATGAATTTCATTGTTTCGTTTTTGTGTCATTTTTCGAGTGTTTTTGAGTGTCAAAATGACCCAAAAATAGTCGCATTGGCTTTCAAGCCGTTACTGCATTTAAAAAAAATGACTAACAATTTTATTCCATTTGCTTGGAGAGGAAATTAAAGGTATTTCTCTAGTGTTGGAGTATTTGTCTTATATCTCTACGAATGCCAAACTGAACAAAGTAGAAAATGTGTGTAAAAACAGTAGTAGTTAAGATAAAAACGGTCAGTGTGACCGCCAAAGTGACTCTAAAAACAATCAGTGTTGCTGTCAATGTGACTCTAAAGACAATTGTGTTGAAAAGTGGGTCGAATATTAAAAAATATATATTATAAAAGGAGGCTTAGAAATCTTCATATTAACTTAGTGGAATAACATGTCAAATATCGCCTTGAATAATTTTTTTGCTGTAACTAATGTAGGGTCATTGTGACTCTTGTAATATTTAATAATAATGTTATCGATTGACCGTTGCTGCATGTATGATTATGTTGTCATAGTGACTCTAATGTTGTTGTCATTTTAACTGATGAAGTCATAGTGACTTTTAATACTGTTGCTTCATCAGTCATGGTGACTCTTACGTTGCTCCTCTAACTGATGTAGTCATAGTGACTTTTATACTGTTACTTCATCAGACTCTTACATTTTCCCTTTAACTGATATACTGATAGAGTCATAGTGACTTTTAATACTGTTACTTCGTCAGTCACGGTGACTCTTATCGTACCCCTTTAACTGACGCAGTCATATTAACTATTATATTGTTACTTCATCAGTTGTGGTGACTCTCATTTTACCCCTTTAACTGATGTAGTCATAGTGACTTTTAATACTGTTACTTCATCAGTCATGGTGACTCTTACATTACCCCTTTAACTGACGTAGTCATAGTGACTTTTATACTGTTACTTCATCAGTCGTGGTGACTCTTATGTTACTCCTCTAGCTGATGTAGTCATAGTGACTTTTATGTTACTCCTATAACTGATGTAGTCATAGTGATTTTGTACTGTTACTTCATCAGTCATGGTGACTCTTACATTACCCCTTTTACTGATACAGTAATGACGTTTTAATAATGTTGCTTCATCAGTTGTGGTGAGTCGTACGTTTCCTCTTTAACTGATATAGTCATAGTGATTTTTATACTGTTGTTTTATCAGTCATGGTGAGTGTTCTGATACCCCTTTTACTGATGTAGTCACGGTGACTTTTATACTGTCACTTCATCAGTCACGGTGAATCTTACATTTCCCTTTTAGCTGACGTATTCATCGTGACTTTTATACTTGTTACTTCATCAGTCATAGTGACTCTTTTGTTACACCTTTTACTGATGTAGTTATAGTGACTTTTATTGTCACTTTAACTGTTAAAGTTATAGTGTCTCTTTCTTATATTGGAACTTTAACTGATGCAGTTATAGTGACTGGTATATGCGGTTGTCACTATTGCCACGCAGCAGGTGGGCCGGACAAACCTCACCCGATGAACCCGGCACCCCTGCTAAGTCACCAAACTTAGCGAACCACTTGGGGTGACCTATGGCAGAGGTGTTGGTTATACAATAAATGGTTCCCAGGGCAGCGGTACCCATACCCGCCTCCCAAAATACTTTATTATTCTTTGTTTTAAACGTACTAGAGTCACTATAACAAGCATTTATATGTTTTTATTTATACTGTTATATATTATACATTTTTTATAATATATGGCAGCAATGTATATAAAATATTATATACTAAAAATATCGCCTTTTTAAGGTCATTTGACACAATCACTAGTTTTATATATATATATATATATATATAGTAACATTTTTATTTTTACTAGTTTTTATCTTTGATAATTAGCTGCAATGTTTTAAATGTTCGAACAAAAATAACACAAGATAAGTTTTTTTTTTCTTTATACAGGGTGTGTCGGTTCATACCTGACAGACTTTAAACCAGCGATTCCTTAGTTTATTTGAAGTGAAAATGTAGATTTTATTTGTATTAAAAATGAATCATTATTTTTCTATCGTTCGTCGCCACTGATCACACTACCTCAAGGAATTACGCTTTTTTTTTAAAGTGAAAATTTATTTAGCATCGTTGTTTTTTGAAACTCGATGAAACATAAAAGTGACACTAAAAAGAGACAAACACATACATCTATAGGATTCAGCCTGCGAGAGAATGAGATAGAATAATTATTGTCTACTTTAGTTTTCTGAAGATTTCACTTCTACTGGTGTGAATTGCGCACACCAATTTTTTTAACATTAACTCCACACAGAAGCCCCTGAAGACATTCAGGGTCGTCATCTTAGGGGATGCTGTTCGGAGGGTCTTTTTCAAGTAAAGGAAGTAGAGGAAGGCCGGTCAGCGGTTGAGATGTCATCGTGTTCAGATCTCATCCGGGTGTTGTGTGTTCGATTCCTCAGCTGGAAGTTCTTGTAAGAAAAAAGGTATGAGGATTGGGTAGGAATCTGGGTGTCAGTGTGTCCAGGAGTGACGGATGTATGAATCCATCCCTCCAACTGCTTTGCAAGACGGATAGGTTGAGAGAGTACGGCTGGAGAGGTTGAAAAGCCTCCCTCGAACAATATCTCTCGATCCGGCCCGCCATGCAGCATACGGGCAGACACATACGTCACCAAGACCCGGACAAACTACACCCCATGAATCGGCACCCTTGCTAAGTCACCAAACATAGCGAACCACTTGGGGTGACCTATGCAATAAATGATTCCCGGCACCCAAATTGATACGCGCTCTGTCTCATCATGATTGAGAAGGAGCTTGTATCCAGTGGCGACGTGTGATGGATTTTTTGTTGTTGAAAAATATGTTTTTTTACTCCAAATTCGAAAAGCTCGATAAAGTCTGTCAGTTGATCATGTGTCCGTGTATATACTATTACATTATTATTATCCGAATTCACAATACAAGAATCTTCTTATTATTATTAGGAAACAGAGGAAGATATGAATTAAAAAAAATTTGAAACATGAATGTAAATAAAGCGTAAATTATAATTTTTATTAATTTAAGTTTTTTAAATCGATAGTCAAAGTATTTTGAAAATGTTTTTTTTTAAATATTCATTAATTAAAAAATGAAATTTGTCAAATATTAATAATAACTTACCTAGTTGTTATAAATTTTCATTAGTAAACTGCAAAGGATAATTGCTCGGGTTAAAAAATGACTTTGCGAGCTGAAAATAGCTGCGTTGATCTAGAAGAGTAGTAAAAATTGCGTTATGTTCATGTGTTTTTTTTTTCTTTTATTATCTTATACATACAGACTCTCGAATAGCTGCTTTTGTTATGTTAACCCTCAGGCCGCAGGCATATTTTTTCAGAAGGTCAAAATATTTCCGCTTTGCAATAAAATCCAAATAAATAGAATATTTCTATGTTCGAAAACTAAAAATAGTTTTTGAAAGGTGTTTTTTAATTCGAAATGAACATAATGATTTTTTAATGCAAACATAAAAAGTTTTTAAAATGGTCACCTTACGTTTTTTCTAACTGATAAAGAAAAAAAACAAAAACACACAGATTTTATTAGACAAATGTATAATAAACATTATTGTCATCTCACTTTTTTGTCATTTCATGTAAAAATAATTAATAAAAATTCCCAAATTCATAACTTTTCTTAAAATTGCAGTTTGAAACTTTGGTTTCATAAAGGTGTACATTTTAATTATTTTGTGGTTAACTTTTTGATTTGAATATAAAGCGGGGTGTTTTCTCTTTCCAACACCATTATAAAACCCTTGTCAGAGGCCAACTAGAGTATAACTCCACGTTATGGTCTCCATTTTACAATATTCATTCCAACAGCATTGAAAAGATTCAACATAAGTTCCTGAATTATAGCTAAGCAGTGACCTTTTCGTCAATAGATCATATTTCTCATCATGATAGTAAGGTAGACGCAACGATTTTTACGAGACCTATATGAGTTGTTCCCAAAAGTGAACAAATTAGCCTGAGGGGTTGACAGTCGGATACTTTTTGGTTGCTCTGGTAATTTTTTTACAAATTGAAGACATTATAAGACAATATAATGCATTTACATGACATATGGAAAAAAAAATGTATACCTAATTGTTATTTTTAACGGAAACTTCAAATAACCGTAGCTCGGTGTAAAAATGACATTTGACGCTCTTATATTTACCGTGATGGCAAAAAAAGGCAATAAACATATGTTCCTTATCGCTATTATATTGCAGCTCTTTCAAAAGATGAGATGCACAATGTACGTAGGTCTGTTTCCTATAAAGGAAAAAGACATAATTTTCTTGCATCTCTCTCACACACCCCATCGTGACTTCTCCGTAGACCCCTACAATACTACTAGCCTTGACGATAATTTTTAAAGTATGGAATATAGTTACAAGGATAATTTTGAAGTGTGAGTGAATTCCAAAAATTCAAAAACTTATAATGCTGCAGCTCTTTTATACACACTTAATAACAACATTGAAAATGAGACAAACGGTGAACGTATGTCTGCACCCCCCCAAAGGAAACATACAATCATTTTCATACATCTCTCACACATTTTTTTTTTACGTTAACTCCACACAGGAAGCCCAGATGAAAATAATTTCCCTCAAGGCCTATATCATCTTTGGGGATGCTGTGTGGAGGGTCTTTTTAAGGAAAAGGTAGGAATTGGTAGTTCTGGGAAGGAAAAGGGTATGTGGGGTGGGTAGGAATTTGGGGTTCAGTGTGTCCAAGTCATCTGCCGCCAAGACCTACAAACCTCACCCGATGAACCTGGGCACCCCTGCTAAGTCACCAAACGTAGAGAACCATAAGAAAATGAAACGCAATTCTTATCGCAAAAAGTAGTATTTTGGAAGAAACAATCACATGTTTTCTGTGTGTCTCACCATTATTTAATGTGTAAGAAAGAGCTGCAGTATTATAGCGATAAGGAACGTATGTTTATTGCCTTTTTTTGCTGTCACAATACTGTTACCGTGAATCGTCACGGTAAATATAAAACGTCCATTGCTAGCGGAAAATAGCTGCAAACATTTAATAGAAGTGTTTCATTTGTAAGTTTTTGTTACAGACAAAAAATTATACAAATTTCCGAATTATTGTACAGATTAGTACAAAATGGTTTATTTTTTTGTTAATTTAAAAGCGTTCACTTGCTTTCGTTTATCAAGTATTTTGAGATGCATGATTGTCGATTTGTGTTGAAGTTATAAAAATAAGTTTGAGATAATTTAAGTTTGAAGCAATATATTATTATATATTTGATTTTGAATTAAGAGGGTCGACTGCATGAACTATTTTGTATAAAACTTAAATTTTGATTTGAGACCAAAATACCTAACCAATCTAAAAATATCTAATCTAATCGAAAGGTACTGCAAATATCTAGTATTTATTTATTTTTATTTAAAATTATTAAATATAGCCCATTAAAGTTTTCAAATTTGGATTATTTTAGGGGCATCTTTGGCAATTATTTGTGAGTTAATTATAATTATTAAAATATATATTCTTGCTTCATTTGCACTGTTAAGATGACAATATACCCTAAAATATATTCATAATCTTAACGTCGTAAGTAAAGAAGCCGTGTATACAAATAGAGTCTCGCGACCCGTGTGTTGCACGGACCTACTGTCGAATTTTCCCTATCAAAGAAAAGAAGAAGAAGACAAATAATGTGGGAATCTTAACGACGTAAGTGAAGAAAGCGTGGAAACAAATATACGCCCGCTGCACGGCGTACTGGACGAACGTACGGTGGAATTCACCCTAGCAGGCATGGAGATTAGACCTTTTCACCGCGTTCAATTTAATTAATTCTGAAGAACGTGTTACAAATATTGAAAATGTGGGATGATGTCGCACTGCCGAAGTTATTAATTTATCGTCTAGAAAAATAAAACCTGGTGCTTATCGCTAACTTTAGTTGTACAACGTATTACATTTTTTTAAAGGCGTTGTACATAAAATATATTAATGGTAAGGTATTGTTTTTATTAATCTTAAATACAAAAAACTTACATCCCCAGGACGACATCTGAATAAAAAAGTTAATATAGTTACGAATTCGCCGGAAATTAATAAAAAGTGAGTTTTGAGCAAACAAAAATTATTAGGATTGTGTACCGCCTTAATATAATGAAGAATAAAATAAAAAATGAAACATCATAAAAAGATTGCTTTTGGGAAGAAATTTTTATTTATATGCGACATATTTGTGTTCAAATGTAAATCAGTCATTTGTAACTTAAATTTGCGCTGATCAAAGTGCTTTTTTTACATAAATATTTTTTAATATTCATATAACTGATTGTTAATAATAAAGTCCGTTTGTTTTTGAAAAATGATCTTCACAAAGCTAGTGATTCCGTTGCCGTGAACTAACTGGAAAATAAATTAGCTCCATGCAGATCAACAAAAGGTAAAAACCAACGCATCTTGCAATCTTTTGTCTGTGAGATAATGTGCTTTCTTTTTGATAAACGTTTTCCTAAACCAATATTTTTGGTTCCGGTGTCATTTTTAAGACCCACATGCCTTGTCTATATATACTTGGTCTAAGGGTGCGTCGCCTTAAGACACAAATAAATAAAGTAACACGTATCCGTACTAGATATTTGCAATACCTTTTGATTAAAAAATATTTTTTAAGTTTAATTAAGTATTTTGGTTTCAAATCCAAATTTAAGTTTTATATGAAAAAGGCCGCTCAGTTTCCTCTTAAGTAATTATTATAAAGTTTTTATGTACTAAGTATTATTCTTAATGTTTTTGCACTATTAATTTTTATAAAATAATTTTTTATTGAGGAGGTATTTCACCATCCACTTGATAGCTACTCCATAGAATATTTATAAAGTCTGAATTTAGTTCTCGAACCTATGATTGGTGGATATAATATGGAATAAATTAGCCGAGATTTCTACCAGCCTAGATTTTATTTTAATATGAATACCTCACAAGGGTCCCAGCTGCGCCCTTCTGGAGCTAGTGAGACTATGGCATCCCCAATTTGGGTATGTTGTGAGACTGAAGGTAGTAGATAGGGGAAGGAGATGGGGAAGAGGATGGCGAGATGGCTATTCAGACCTGGCTATTCAGATCTGGTCACCAAACACGCTACAGCCACTTTAAGCAACGTTTCATTTCTGAATGGTGATTTTACACCAGGGCGATACTGAGAATATCTTCCACTCTGGAACATGCCGCAAAAATACTATATATTATTTTAAATGAATTAATTGTGAAATAACACAAATTAATCAAATAAAATTTATTTGCCGGGATTCGATCCTTACCCCTTGACTACGCCGATCGTCCTACCTACTGCAAGTATTTATTTATTTATTAAGGGTAAACTTTAAATAATTCATAGATGGTGATAATTTTATTATTTTAGAAAAAAAAAACCTAGTGTGTTAAAATTTTACAGCGTAACTTGCAAAAAGTTTTTTTTCTTAAAATAATTAAAATACTAATAAATATATAAAAAAAATCTATGACTAAGCAGATTACGATTTCTTTTAAGTTTATCCTTAATATAAATATTATCCTACGGATAAGCTATCAAAAGGATCGTGAGATACCTCCTAAATGTAAAATCTTAGCTTTATACTAGCTATCTGTTAATGCGATCAAAATGAATTATTGATATATTTTGTAATAATGCTTCTAGAATACCGGTAATCGGGCGCCATATAAAAACTGTCGGCGCTGGATTACCGGCGATTACTGGAATGTGTGGATTACTGGAAGATATGAAAAGTAGAATCTCGGTAATTAAACGCTGTATAAAAGCTGATGGTGCCGGATTACTGGAATTCATGAAATACTGCAATACTGAATATGAAAAGTATCGCTGTAAAATCTCAGTAATCAGGCACTATGAACTTAATGATAGCGGATTACTGGAATTTATGGCATACTGCAAAACATGAAAAGATATACAATTTTATCTTAGTAATCAGACACTATATTATTATACTTGATGGTGGCAGATTACTGAATGCAATTACTAATAACAGATTCTGTAAAGTAAGATATGTAATGATAAAAAGTAATGCAATAGAATCTCAGTAATCAAGCACTATATAAAATTTAATGGTACCGGATTACTGGAATCTATCTCGTACTGCAGTACAAGAAAGATGAAAAGATATGCAGTAGTAGAATCTTAGTAACCAGGCACTATATTATAATACTTGATGGCGCCAGATTACCGAATGCAATTACTAATAACGAAATGCATAGGATACTGCAAAATAAGATATGTAATGATGAAATGTAATGCAGTAGAATCTCAGTAATCAGACGCTATACAAAGCTTCGTACTGGATTACTGTAATGTATGGCATACTGCAAAACATGAAAAGGCGTGCAGTACAATCTTCATAATCAGGCACAATGTTATAATATTTGATGGTGCCAGATTATTGAATGCAATTACTAATAACGGAATGTATAGGATACTGCAAAATAAGATATGTAATGCAATAGAATCTCGGTAATCAAGCAGTATATAAAACTTATTAGATTACTTGAATCATTTTTCAAAACCGAAATGTGTACATTATTTCTTACTCTGTATACGTTTATGTGTTACTTACTGTGTTCCATTTTTGGTGCAGTGCAAAAATGTAAAGGCATTTTTTTTTTCTGCGCTGTTCATTATTATTATTCAATGATTTTCCGAACGCTGTGTAATTTAATTAAAACTGCATGTTATTCTTCTAGTGTCCTTTCCTATAGAAGTTTGGCTATCATCCAGGCAATTCTGAAACAAATTTTAATAATAATTATTAGATTTTATATTAAATTAAATAAATTTTAAGTTTTTTAAAAATTCCTATTTTAAAACAATATACATATATATTATAATATTTTAACTTACGTATTTTCTGACCAAAGTTTTCGTTTAATATTAAGAAATTTAATTTAATTAATGATTGATTTTTTATATGTTTATTTATTTTAAAACATACTCTGAGGCCGTCGTTTCGTTTCTATTAAATTGTGGCGCAGTTTTTCACCTGCCTGCATTTAGATTAAAGGACATGACCTGAGGACGGTTTTTTAACTACGTACTATGAACAATTCGTTAATATTTTATAGAATAAGTAGTTATTTTCCAATAAAAAAATTAAGTTATGTGTGTTAGTTTATGATTTTTTCGTATCAGACATATATATTAATATCTCAAGAAAATGTATCATCTATTTAAAATCTAAGAAAATAGTAAGAATTTATGAAATGTATTAAAAATATATTATAATATATTATAACAGAATATTAAAATGCATAAAAAATTCATATTAGAAACATATTATTGTATAACCTTTGAAAGTTAGGTTTATAAATAGCTAATGTACTACAATTTATAATATTATAAATTAGTTTAAAATTACTAAGTAATGGGTTAAAACTATAAATTTAATGTTTCGTTTTGTAATGCAGATGAAAATAATTTTTTTTAATGAATTTGCAGGTGTTATATTAATTTGTAAACTGCAGATGTAATTTTGCTGTGTCACCTATAAACAGTTGGTAATATCTTGTAACATTATTGGTAAAGAAAATAAACTCTTGAAATGTCACTATTATGTATAAATTTTAGTAAACAGTGCAAGATCTTGTAACATTACTTGTAAACAGAATAAATTCTTGCAGTGTAACTTGTAAGCAGCGCAAGGTCTTGTAATATTACCAGGTAAAAAGGATAAACTCTTGCAGTGTCACTAGCAAACAGTGCAAGATCTTGTAATGTTTCTTGTACACAGTATGAACTCTTGCAATGTCACCTGCAAACCGTGCAAAATCTTGTAACATTACTGGTAAGCAGTATAAACTCTTGCAATGTGACTTGTAAACAGTGCAAAATCTTGTAACTTTACTAGTAAATATCATGCATAAACTACATACGATTTAATCATTAATTCTTGTAAAATTTACACAGGATAAACTCTTGCAATGACAAAGTGACTTGCAAACAGTGTAAAATCTTGTAACATTACTAGTAAACAGTCACTTTTGTAATGTGACTTGCAAACAGTGTAAAATCTTGTAACATTACTAGTAAACAGTGACTTTTGTAATGTGACTTGCAAACAGTGTAAAATCTTGTAACATTACTAGTAAACAGTCACTTTTGTAATGTGACTTGCAAACAGTGTAAAATCTTGTAACATTACTAGTAAACAGTCACTTTTGTAATGTGACTTGCAAACAGTGTAAAATCTTGTAACATTACTAGTAAACAGTCACTTTTGTAATGTGACTTGCAAACAGTGTAAAATCTTGTAACATTACTAGTAAACAGTCACTTTTGTAATGTGACTTGCAAACAGTGTAAAATCTTGTAACATTACTAGTAAACAGTCACTTTTGTAATGTGACTTGCAAACAGTGTAAAATCTTGTAACATTACTAGTAAACAGTCACTTTTGTAATGTGACTTGCAAACAGTGTAAAATCTTGTAACATTACTAGTAAACAGTCACTTTTGTAATGTGACTTGCAAACAGTGTAAAATCTTGTAACATTACTAGTAAACAGTCACTTTTGTAATGTGACTTGCAAACAGTGTAAAATCTTGTAACATTACTAGTAAACAGTCACTTTTGTAATGTGACTTGCAAACAGTGTAAAATCTTGTAACATTACTAGTAAACAGTCACTTTTGTAATGTGACTTGCAAACAGTGTAAAATCTTGTAACATTACTAGTAAACAGTCACTTTTGTAATGTGACTTGCAAACAGTGTAAAATCTTGTAACATTACTAGTAAACAGTCACTTTTGTAATGTGACTTGCAAACAGTGTAAAATCTTGTAACATTACTAGTAAACAGTCACTTTTGTAATGTGACTTGCAAACAGTGTAAAATCTTGTAACATTACTAGTAAACAGTCACTATTGTAATGTGACATGTAAACAGTGCAAACTCTTGTAACATTACTAGTAAACAGGATAAACTACTGCAATGTGAGTTGCAAACAATGCAAATTCTTCTAACATTTTGAATAAATGGTTTAAATTCTTGCAACATTACTGGTAAACAGTGCAAACTCTTGCAATATTACTGGTAAACAGTGTAAACTCTTGCAATATTACTGGTAAACAGTGTAAACTCTTGCAATATTACTGGTAAATAGTGTAAACTCTTGCAATATTACTGGTAAACAGTGTAAACTCTTGCAATGTTACTGGTAAACAGTGTAAACTCTTGCAATATTACTGGTAAACAGTGTAAACTCTTGCAATGTTACTGAAAAACGGTATAATTTTGTAAAAAAATTTAATTTGTAACAGTTGAAATATTTTTAAAACTTACAACATATCCTTGTAAACTGTATAAATTCTCACAACATTATCTATTTTCGTCTGCATTTCAAAATGTACACCGATTCGAATTGTTTATTATTGTAACATTAAGCCTTTACAAATAATATATTTTAATATTTAATAATAATTAGCGAATAATGAATATTATATTATCGATATGATGATTTGGTAATGCCGGAAATGAATAAAGTAAAAAAAACGGCGCTTGAATCTGATTATGTTTATAAGAGGAGCTGTTTATTTATATAAAAATAAATATATACACAAAATACACTTTTTTTCTACCCTTTTCTATTTTTTTTTTTGTTATACAAGGTGGCGCAAAAGTCATCACCCTATTAGAAGATGCCATAATTTTTGCAAATGTCAGTTCTTCTTTTAAACAGATACAAAATACACGTCAACAAGGCATGAATCGCTATAGTCCTCAAGAATCTTCCCGACTTCTTTTTGTGGGGTTTCTTGAAGTCACGGGTCTATGTGAACAAGCCTCAGACTCTTGAAGCCCTCAAAGAGAATATCCGTCAAGAATGCGATAACCTATCGCCGGAAGTTCTGGAAAGAGTGATGGAAAATGCCATAAGTCGGGCCCGCGGTCATTAATTCTGGCGGCCGATATCATTTTCTCTATTTACTGGAAAAAAAAATAAACACAATCCAAAAGCAGAACCAAAATTTTTCATACATAAAAAAAATTACAGCCAAAGAACATTATTTCTGCCACCTTGTATAATAAACTTCACAGAGTAATAATTTTCCTCAGAGCTTTCTTTTTTACATTACCCCTCACAGGAGGCCATAACGAAAAAATCTGTCAGGGCCTTTGTGATATTTGGGGATGCTGTGTGGAGGGTCTTTTTATAGAAAGGATGGTGGGTAGTTCTGCGAATGGGTTAGTAGGAATCTGAGGGTCAATGTGTCCTGGAGTGATGGAAGTATGAATCCATCCCTACCACTGTGGTGAAAGGCGATGGGTAGAAAGATCTTGAGAGGTCAAAAGGTCTCCCTCGACCAGTCCCTCCCTACCACGCAGTAGGTGGACAAATACATCCGCCACAAAGATTTGGACAAAACTCACCACATGAAACCGGGCACCCCTCCTAATTCACCAAACGTAGCGAACCACTTGGGGTAACCTATGTCAGAGGTGTTAGTAATTTATTTATTAATTTTCGGGAAATTGACGGTTTATATTTTTTCAGTTTGTACAAGTATTATATAACCAAAATAAAACCAATTATGGATTTCCTTCTTGTGACTTTACCTCTACTGAGATAGCATATTAAATAATAAGTCAATTAAATTTATGAGAAAGGAATATGAAGCCAAAAATTATATAAAACAAAAAAAATTACCTACTTCTATAAAATGAAAAATTACAAAACAAAAAAATTATCAATACATTGGTAGCCATGGAGAGAGGTTGTACATACAAATCAATCATAACATAATCTTATCTTAAGATGAAGCCATACTAAATAATGCAATATCATTCAAAATCGTATGTTTTTGTTTTGAAAATTTGACCGCTTAGAAGTATTATAGATGCTTCAATTAAATACTGCGTGTACAACATACCTTGGCCCTTAAAAACATCGGTCATTTTTTTAATAAGTCTTTTAATAAGCTTAGAAAAAAATGAAGTATTAGGTCTATAAAAAACATTTTCAACTGAAAACTCTCCTACTTATAAACACTTTTTCGGATATGGTTTTATTGCATAATGTGGCAAATTCAGTTTCTTATATAATTATCGCGAAAAAAAATTATATTTACGCCCGAACCTCGCAAAATAAAATATAATATTCATTTTCGCATTGGTGTTTTTGACATCACGGCGACAATACGGCAGTCGACGAATTTGTTATATCAAAGTGAACCTTATACCGTCCACCGAAAAACGACTGGCAGCCGCCCCATTCTTCCGTCATTACTTCTCCGGACGGAGCGGAGAAACAACGTGTTAGGGTCCGCGCTGCTTGTTTTCGTAAAATCAATTTAAAAATTCCCTTTTATTACAATAAACAAGGCATAAAAAAGGAATTAATGTTTTTTACAGGCCTTTACAAAATCAACATGTAAAAAAATTCTCAAATATCTTTTCGAACCTTTCCGAAAGCTTTTTCTCAAGTATTTTTAAACTCCTCCCATAAAAGGGCGTGAATTCCGATTTCGATTTCTTCCTGTACTAGTGGATCGCCTTAATATATAAAACAAAGTCGGGTTAGTTACACTATTTATAACTCGAGAACGGTCGGGCCGATTTTGATGATCTTTCATTTGTTGGATTTGTCTCCGCCCCGGAAAGGATAATAACTATTAAAACATCACAAAAATCAACGAAAAATCTTGATTACAAGCAATACCAGAAAGAGTACAAGGAAGCAATCCGGATAGCCAAAACAGGCTCCTGAGAGAAGTACTGCGGGGAGGTGGAAACCATCCCGCAGGCTGCAAGAATTCAAAAAATTCTCGCTTAAGACCCAGGGGCAGCTAAAGGCCCATTTCGGAAAGCCGATGGAGGCTTCACCGATAACTGCGAGGAGGAGCTGGAGGAACTGCTGGGGAAACATTTTCCCGGCTACAAAAAGTTAGAAGCAGGTGACACCGGTCCACCACCAACCCGAGTTATACGGGATGGTAAGGACTGGGACACTGCCGCTAAAATAGTGACTCCCTCCAAAGTTAAATGGGCAATCGAAGGGTTCGACCCTTTTAAAAGCGCGGGAGAAGATGGTATCTTTCCGGCACTTCTGCAGAGAGGTCTGGATACAATCTTACTTCCGGTGACTAAGATCCTGAGGGCGTGCTGTGCCCTCGGATACATCCCCATACCATGGAGGAAAACAAGGGTAGTGTTCATACCTAAACCTGGGAGAACTGACTACGACCAACCAGGCGCATTCCGTCCAATTAGCCTCACCTCTTTTCTTCTAAAGACAATGGAGAGGCTAATGGATAGACACATAAGAGACGGGGCACTGAGAGAAAAGCCCCTCCACGAGTTACAATTTGCGTATCAACCAGGTAAGTCGGTTGACGCGGCACTGCACAGGTTGATATACAAACTGGAGAATTAAATTACTTAACACAACAGTTATTGATTCTGAGGCGGTACGAAGTTCGCCGGGTCAGCTAGTAATATATAAAACAAAGTCGGGTTAGTTGCACCATTTATAACTCGAGAACGGCTGGACCAATTTTTATGATCTTTAATTTGTGGGATTTGTCTCCGCCCCGAATAGCAGAATAGCTATTAAAACATCGGGAAAATTCACGGAAAAAATAATTATGAAGAACTTTATTTTCCTCATTCATTTTGCATGGAACGAATTCTCATCTTTTGAAAGAGCTGCAGCAATATTGTGATAAATATAATATGAAGAATTTTGGAATTCACTCACTTCTCATAGTGAGTGAATTCCAAAAATGTCAAATGTCAATGCGCTGATTGTTTTGCTTTTGTTCACATATAATGCTGCCTCTCTTTCTTACACTAAATGTCAACAGTCGAAAATGGGACAATTGGTGAACGCATGTCTGCACTCCTCCAAAGGAACAATACAATAATTCACACGTATAAAGAAAATGAAACGCATATCCCGTTTTAATAGGTAAGTGGAAAAGTAAGAAAATCACAAAAATTATGAATCCGTCCTTGATACTGAAACTGACAAAAACAAACACGGACAGTTGCGCATCGATAATTGCTTCATTGTGTAACTTTTAACTGAATAAAAATCTGAATTTAATTCAGCTAATAAGTTAACACAACTGTTATTTATTCTGAGACGGTACGAAGTTAGCCGGGTCAGCTAGTTATAAATATAAATAATAGAGACTTAACATTATTCATCAAAGCTATCATGGACTGTTTGGCACGCGAAAAACGACCACTCTGCGATTCAGCACAATTCATAATTCGAATGTAGAGCACTGACCAGGCAAGTCATGTTCGAGTCCCAGATGTGATATCTTTTTCCGATTTTTCTGTTTCAGATTTTCGATTGAGTTTCGCTAATATTGTCTTCATTAATTAAATAATAATATATTAGGTATAAACTCAAGAGGTAAAGAATACACTATCAAATTGCACGAGTGTCAAAACAATAAGTCGCATTGCTCTTGCCCTATTATAACAAAGGCAAAAAGTATTAAATGTCTAGGAGTGGAAATAGACGAAAACCTTAGATGGGACATACACATAAATGGAATCACTAAAAAGCTCACGAGACTTGTATATTTCTTCAAAAACCTAAGAAACATACTACCTAGGAAAGACATAAAAAAAGTATTTTATGCCTTATGTCATTCCCGTCTTGAGTACGGAATTCTAGTATGGGGATCTGCTACAGCCAATCATATTAACCACTTAGATATTGCTCAGAAGAGCATTATAAAAACATACTAAAATTACCCATCAGAACCCCCTCAAAAGATATTTTTAAGTGTTTTGACGTTCTTAATTTAAAACTATATGCCAAGAATATTCTTATTAATTACATCATTTTAAAAACAGAAAATCTCCTAATGAAACTCGGATACATGACACAAGAGCCTCAAAAAAGGATATACGAGATTTTCCAAAATTCAAGACAAGTTTTGGCCAAAGAAACCATATATGTATATCTTGCAACTAAACTTTACAACATCCTTCCTCCAAGTCTGAAAAAGATAGAAAAGATAAATAAGTTTAAGGAAAAAATCAAAACATGGGTGAAAGAAATTAATGCAGACATGCTAGAGAATGTATTAAAAACATCATAGAAACTAAATAACGGAAAATCAAAGAAATCTACCAGTCCGCCTCAACACAGGACCACCTAGTGAGGAGGACTAAGAACAAACGGATTAAATATTTATATATATCATCATATCTTGTAATTGTCATCAAACCTGTAACTAAATAGTCACTAATAAAAAAAATAAAAAAAATGTATTTGTGGCACGTTCCAGAGTCGGAGATACTCTCAGTATCACACTGGTGTTCAAGATCACCATTCAGAATAATTGAAAGTTGCTTGAAATGCCAGGTATTTCCCCACCTTCCTCTTTCCCATCTCCTCCCCCTCCTCACTTCCTTCAGCCTCACAACATACCCCAGTTGTTCTAGCCTCACTGGCTCCAGGCGGTTTGGACTCACAATATTCACAAATAAAAAAACGCTTTAAATTATTGATTTTACCCGATTGCCCGGCATTGCCCGGGATTCACGTAGAATTTTTCAAAATGTAGACAGTGACCTTGATCTTGTTTGGAAGGTCAAGCGTGCAAAATTTCATCAATCTAGGAATAAAACTGTAGATTTGTATAAAAAACAAAGCCACGTCACCCGCCACAGACACTTTTCCAATTTCTGCTTTTATTTTTCTGCTATTGACAGCGGTCCAAAATTGGACCATATTTTTTTGGACCAAAGCTTACGATTTTATAGTATAATTTTTTTATAAATCCTACGAATATGTGATAATCGACAAAGTATAGGTGAATTCATTGAAGATTAGAACTATAATAATCAGTTTGTGTGTCTTCATATTAAAATTCGGAGGCGGATTTTGGGCGGAAAATATTCAAAAAAATCACGAGCAAACGGAGGAAAATTTTTAAATCGCGCTGTCGCTCGAGTGGTTAAGTCTATATCGGAAATTTGAAATGTTGTAAAGGACAATAAATCCAAAAATGAGTTAAATACGAGTACCTATGTCATTTTTCTCTGATTTTTTGTTGCCTTTCGATCTGCGTCGCGCGTCGTCAAAAAAATTCTAGGAAAATAAGTGCGTCTTTTACGAAGAGGATTTATTTCTGAAAATTAAAAACTGTTATCAAAATAAAATTACAAATCATGAAAAGATCTATTCAATTTTAATTTAATATAAAAAAATCATAAATGTAGGTCTACAATAAACAAAAATTTTAACAAAACAAAAAACGACTTCAAAAAATGCACTTGAAAAAAAATTGTTATTTTTGGAGTCGGTGTCAGCCAAGATCTCCACATCTTACCTATAACTACCTATGTATGTAGTTACCTTGGCTGACACCGAATCCAAAAATAACAATCGTACGAAATTATTTTTTTATTTTTTAGTGCATTTTTTGAAGTCATTTTTTGTTTTTCAATTTCGTAATCGTGAAAATGGGACCACACGGGAAGCACCAGCTTTCTAATAAAAAAGAATCATCAATATCGGTTCACCCAATCGAAAGTTCTGTGGTAAACATAAAAAAAAAAAAAAAAAAAAAATACCGTCGAATTGATAACCTCCTCCTTTTCGAAGTCGTTTAAAAACAGAAGACATGATTTTTAGAAAAACTTTCTTTTCGCTCTTCTCCCACGTCCTGCGAACCCCCCTTCCTGGGTTCCCCTCCCCCCTCCGGGTTCCCCTACCCGAGTTCCCCTCCCCTCTCCCGCATTCAATGCATTCAGTCCCGTACATTCAGTTTTCAAACAGCTCACGTGCCACCTATTGCAATTTTTTATACAAATTTCATAATGCCAGAGCTCACCAGTAGTTTTATACAAACCTTGTGCTGACAATAACGAACACAGAAAAAATAATTATCATTTCCGCGATTAATTTTTGTTTATACAGGATGTTAAGGGATGTATTTGACTTAGGTACTTTAACCAGTGATTCCTGACATTATTTGGAGAAAAAAATGTAAATGAAATTTTGGTGTCCGGTGACATTTTTGGTGTTTTTTTTATTTTTTTCTACAAAAACATAAGAAATGGTAGGTGTTGGACAGTTGGAGACAGGGATTGCTCGGTTACTCGGCTGAGTGACCAATGACGACATGCAGAAGAATTTTTTGTTGTTGTTTGATTTTGAAGAAAAAAACTTAAAAAAAAAAGTCACCGGAGACCAAAATATCATTTACATTTTTTACTCCAAATAATGTCAAGAATCACTGGTTAAAGTAAGTCAAGTACGTCCCTTAACACCCTGTATAGATTATAGAAGATAGATAGATAGATATATAGATTATTATATTATAGATATGGATAGGTAGGTACTATTTTTGCGTCCATTAATTTGTTCGCCTTTGTACAGAAAGAATAAATTATGACATAACATTTCACAATCATTTTTAGAGCTAATTTATGTTAATTTTATGTAAACGAGTATTACGACGTTGTGTATTATAACATAATTACTTTTAGCAGAAATTGACACATTTCTTGGAAGATGTTCGCAGAGTAAACATTTCAAAAAAATTCGTGTTATCCACGATTTAGACAAATATACAAAAATATATTTTTACATTAACTCCGCACAGGAGGCCATGAGGACAATATTTCCCCTCAAGGCCCATGTCATCTTTGGGGATACTGTGAGGGGGGTCTTTTAAGATTTTAATCACTCAGGCTAAATTGTTCGCTTTCCGGAAATACTCATATAGGTCTCATGGAAATCGTTGTCTCCCTTACTACCATAGTGAGAAATGTGATACAAACGGTTTCAATAAGAGAAAACATTACTTTTATATTCAAATCAATGAGTTAACCACAAAAGAAGTAAAATGTATACCTTTATGAAACGAAAGTTTCCGATCGAAATTTGAAAAAAAATTATGTGATTTAATAAAGTAAGGTGACAATAATGTTTATAAAACATTCAGTGGTTCCCAAACTCTTTTGGCCCACGGACCCCTTTCCCAAACAGTTATGACCCCCGGAACCCCGGGCAGATAGCACTAGCACAACAGAGGGGGCGGAATGGGATAGGGTGGGACGGCAACAAATTTTCCACAACGGAGGGGGCGAAATGGGATATGGAGTTTGTAGGGTGCGTTCCACCCCATTCCACCCCATATCCCATTTCGCCCCCTCCGTTATGGTAAATTTTCCGTCCAACCCTATCCCATTATGCCCCTCCCCCGGCGAAACTTCAATTTGGAAAAAGATGTGTCAAAACTTTGCCGCGCGAACCCCCTGACGTCATTCAGGGACCCCAAAATCAATTTTTATTTTCCACGGACAATGATCCTGGGAATGATCTACATTGATAGGTAAAGCCAAGCCAAAATTTTTGTTCTTTACTATCGAAATCAGATAAATTTTCGTGGACCCCCACTTACAACTTGTGGACCCTCATTTTTTTATCACGCCAACATAGACCCCCGTCGGGTCTCCCGTAGACCCTTGGGGGTCCACCTGGACCACTTTGGGAAACACTGATCTAATTAAATAAATATCTGAGTTTTTTTTTCATTATCAGTAATTTTAGTTTGAAAAAAACGTAAGGTGAGCCATTTAAAAAAAAATGTATACCTACTTGCATGCAAAATATTTATATTTCACTAATAACATGTTTTTTGCGATGAATAAAATTTTAAAGAGTAATTTATCACCTTTCATAAATAGTTTTTAGTTTTCGGAAATGTTCAGAAATCTTCTAGTTATTTTGTATTTTATTTCAAAACGGAAATATTTTTATCCTGTTACCATATTTGGTAACAGGATAAAAATATGACCATATTTGGTCGAAGCCTGAGGGGTTAAAGGGAAGGAAGGAGAAGAAGTTTTGAGTAGGAAAAAGGTATGATGGGATGGATCTGGAGGAGAATCAGGAGGTCAGCGTGACCGCACCCGCCACCAAGACCCGGACAAACCTTACCCCACGAACCTAGGCACCCCTGCTAAATAAACATAGCGAACCACTTGGGGTGACCAATGACAGAGGTTTTGGTTATCCAATTAATTGTTTCCGAGACCTCCCAAATAAAAAAAATATCTTTTAGTTTTGCGATTTTTTCATTACTGAGGTTACATTTAAATTAGAAACGAGATATACAGGGTATCTGGAAACTCGTAGTACAAGCAGGATTATAGTGAATCTAAATCGCATAGAAGTCGAAAAAAAACAACTTTTTTTTGATCTGAGCAATTCGATTTTTTTTTGCTTTATACTTTTTTCCAATTTATTAGCAACTGTTAAAAAAAATTTGGTGCTGAATTTACGCTTCGACGTATTTTAAAAGACAATAAAAATCTGATATTAACCACTTACTGATATTTTCAAATTTGATCTTCGAACCAAATATCTCGAAAATGAAATCTCAAAACAAAGTACCACAAAATCGAAAATGACGTTTTATCGCCCAGTTTATCGCTTGTACTAAGAGTTTCCGGACACCATGTATAATCACACGCTTTTTCAAATTTGAAAGGGGAATTTTTCTTTTATCAGGGCGATACTGAGAGTATCTTACTAATAATTAGGGTACGTTCTGGGGCCGAAGGAAGTGGGAAGGGGAAGTTAGGTAAGAGGAAGGTGTGGATGTACTTGGCTGTTCAGATCTGTTCACCAAAGATGGCTAAAGCCATTTCGAGTTCATATTTGGGAGGCGGGTATGGATATCGCTGCCCGGGAATCATTTATTGGATAACCAACACCCTGCCGTAAGTCGTCTCAGGTGGTTCGCTACGTTTGGTTACTTAGCAGGCGTGTACGAGGTTTGTCTAGGTCTTGGCGGCGGATGGGTTTGCCCACCGTTTACGTGATGGGCCGGTTCGGGGGAGGCTGGTTGAGGGAGACATTTTGACCTCTTCAGCAGGACTCTCTTGACCCATCGCATTGCACCGCTGTGGGAGGTATGGATTCATACGTCCGTCAGTGCTGGATGCATTGAAATCCAAATTCCTACCCACCCCTCATACCTTTTTCTTTCCCAGAACGTACTCTCCTTCCTTCCCTTAATAATTCACTTCAAACAGCATCCCTAAAGATGACAAAAGCCCATTCATAACGTTTCGATTCTGAATGGTATTTGACCAGGGCGATACTGAGAGTATCAACATTCGCTCTCTACAAATACTCTAATTATCACAATTACTAATCACTTTAAGAGCCCGGTATTCGAATTTCTACCGATTTCTTGCAAACCTCCCTTAAACATTTGAAATTTTTAAGCTCTTAAAAAAATGATATGAAAATTATGATATTCTTGGAGATAATATCTAGACATTAGTCGCGCCCAAACGCAAATTATATAAAATTCCCTCGATAGAAAAAAATCGCAAAGTATGCTCCAAAAATTATTATAAACACGTTTGTTTCAGTTATTTTACAAGTTATAGGTATGTATGAAAAAATTCACAGCGTTTCTTTAAATGCTGTTTAATATGACAATTATCGCGAGATTTTTGCTCTATTTTAAACGAGTCATGTTTTATTAAAGATTTTCATGATTTTTGCATCGATTTTATCGTTGTAAATGTTAGCGCGCTCTTCTAACATTCGTAATTTCATAGCCTTAAAAGCAGAAATTCTAGTTTTGCGCGCTTGCAAAATCAATACATAGAACATCGCATATTATACATAATATTATGAAATGTCAATAGATAGACACATGCCTATAATGTTAAAATTCATTATTTGATAGGTGCATGTAATTTTATTCGCCTTTATTTTTAGATCTAGCAGAAAGGTTGTTTTTTTAAAATTATTATTTTTAATTGTTTCTCACGCTGTGTCCTTGGAATACCATATACCATTCTCTAAATCAGTGATTCCCAAAGTGGTCCAGATGGATCTCTATGGGAGACTCGACAGGGTTCTACGATCAGGGCCGCCGAGAGGGTATGTTGGCCAAGCCTGAAACTAGGGGCCCGGGCCTAAGGGGGGGGGCCGGGACGGGCCCCGGATTTTTGACTAATAAAAGCCAATGACACTCGGAGCGGACGCGGGCCGGGCCTGCACCCTCCGTAGGCCCAGCGGTCAAGCACGCCATCGTGCCGGCTATTATCAAGCAATGTTATTTTTAACACTGACAAATCAAAATGATATTATGTATCTAAAAAGATAAATGGAGTCTTAGAAAAAATAAATCAAGTTTCATGTTCCGTACATTGAAAATTAAAACCCTTCAAAACAAAATTCAAGTTCCATTATATTCACCATGTGCTGCGCATAGTCTCACTTATGTAGAGAAGATGCGGTTCAATCTTGTGTAGAGGCTATTACGTTCTTAGAAATCGTCCAAAAGTTCTACAATGTATTCAGTTTAAGTCCACGAAGATGGGAAATTCTGCAAGAAAGCATTTGATGTTCGCTTCACTCTTATTCTAAAACAAGATGGTCTGCAAGAGTTGACAGCGTGCGGCCTTTTGCTGCTCATATTCCTGGACTGAAAGTTGCTCTTAGTAAGATTAAAGAGCTTTATCTCACTCCTCAAACTTTGGCCGAAATTAAGGGCATTTGAATGTCTACTTATGTTGTCGACATGGTTTAAAGTGTTGTCTGAAATAAACTCCTGGAGTATAGTTTTGCAAGCGAGACAAGCAACCCGGACGTGGAAGTTGTCCAAAAAAAACGTAACTACCCTTCGTTCTAAGTGGACTACAATATAAGAAGAGTGTTAACTTGTAGCTGAGAATATTGGAATTTCACAAGAACTCCCAAAAAAAAGAAAAAGTTTTGGCTGATAAAAGTCATGAAAAACAGATCGATTGTCCAGAAGACAACATTAAAATTAATGTTTTTTATGTGTTGTTTGACAGTGTCATTGGAAACTTGACCCGAAGATAGAAAGCTGTCAACAATATTAATGAATTGTTTAAGTTTCTTTGGCAATACCTAAGTATGACTCACGAAGAACTAAAGGAAAGGGTGAAAAACTGGTGTGATATCTGTAAAACTGATGTATCTGAAGAAGAAAAGATTTTGGAAATTGAACACTTCAAAACTATTCAACCAGGAAACTTTTCAGAACATTTAAATCCACCGCAGTTACTAAATACTCTTTCAAACCAAAAACTGTAAAATCTCTGCCCTAAAGTAGAAATTGCCATTCGAATTTTCTGTACTCTGCCTGTAACAGTTGCGTAAACAGAAAGATCTTTTAGTTTGTTGTCTAGAGCAGGGCTTCCCAAACTGTGAGTCGCGACGCCCCGGGGCGCCGCGGGATCATCCCAGGGGCGTCGTGGGGCAATCTTTATAGCGTCTTCCACACGCACACTTCGGAGCGACTGAGTCCTGCGCCACTTCAGGCCACGGCGCATAAAAGTCTCACAGTGAACTGCGCTGTAAACCTATCGGTCTTTACTTTTCTGCGCCTGAAGTGGCGCGGGACTCGGTCGCTCTGAAGTGTGCAATTGAAAGTTCTGAGGTAACAAACATAAAAAAATACTGTCGAATTGATAACCTCATCCTTTTCGAAGTCGTTTAAAAAGGTAATGAAATAGAATTTCTAGCAGTAGCAGGTTAGCATGACATTTTTAATTGTTTTCTCCCCTCCCCCCCACGGTAAGTTGGGGGGAAGGGGCCCGGTATAGTCTACTAGACGTGGGGCCCAGATTGGCTGTCAGCGGCCCTGTCTACGATGGCGTGATAAACAATGATAAATTGGTAGAAATGTAGCAGCAGGGAGTCCACCAAAACCAGTAAAATTTTGAAAGTGGTCTACGAGAAAAAAGTTTGGGAACCTCTGCTCTAAACCATAGGTTCTCAACGTGGACCGCCTTCTGGGCGTTTGAGACTTTCAGAGGGGGTGTTGAGATTGCACAGTGAGCGCGTCAGTAGGTAAAAATAATATGGTTTAAAAAAGACAAAAAACACGCTAATCACGTAGGTACTAATAATCTTACGTACACTATACAATGAATACAAGAAGGAAGGAGGTAGCAACCCGGGACTTAAAATACAAAAGAATTGCTTTTTTAACTTGCTAAACAAAAAGGTATAATAAATAATCTTATCTTATAGATAAAGGCGAAAGTTTTTATGGATGTATGTTTGTTACTCTTTCACGCAATAAATACCGAATGGAATTTAAAAATTCTTTCACTAATCGAAAGTTATATTATTTGCGAGTAATATAAGCTATATATATTGGTAAGCTCTGATGTAATGAATAAGCTGTGGCATTATGAAATTGTTTATAATACGTTTATTGGCAAATAGTGTTGCTAAGTAAATGTTTGACGTGGGCTGTCATTTTTTTATTTGTTTAGGTTACTATAGAGATTTCTTTAATAGCAAAAATTCAAATATGAGTATTCTTATATGAATATTTAGTGTACAAATATAAAATAGGTACTAATCTACATTTTGACCTAAGCCAACAGCTATACTAATATTATGAATGCGAAACGGCGCGTATTTGATTGTTAATTGATTGGGGGAAGGGGAGGGGGGGGGGGGGATGCGAGCGAAGCCGGGGGCAAAAGCTAGTTTTATATATTTTTAATCGAATTATTGATTCTGTGACAGCTCTGTTTGTGTGTTTCAGATTCATGACAGATGGCAAGTAAAAAAAAAATGAGGGGCTCTAGAAAAAAATATATTCTCAAAGTGGGCGGTGGGCAAAATAAGGTTGAGAACCTATGCTCTAAACTCTAAACCAGTGATTCCCAAAGTGGTCCAGCTGGACCCCCAGGGGTCCACGGTAGGCTCAACGGGGGTCTATGTTGGCGTGATAAAAAATGGGGGTCCACGAGTTATAATTGGGGGTCCACGAAAATTTATCTGGTTTCTGTAAAAAAGAACAAAAACGTGGGCTTGGTTTTATCTATCAGTGTAGGCCAGTGATTCCCAAAGTGGTCCGTACGGACCCCCAGGGGTCCCCAGGATCATTCAGGGGGTCCGTGGAAAATAAAAATTGATTCGGAGGGTCCTTGAATGGGGTTCGCGGCAAGGTTTTGACACATTTTTTTATTCATATGAAAGTTTCGTCAGGGGAGGGGCGTAATGGGATAGGGTGGAACGACAAATTTCCAGGGGTCCGTGTCCGTGGGCCAAAAGAGTTTCGGAACCACCGCTCTAAACAGTGCTTAATTGGAAACTGGAAATATTTATCCACTCGGATAAGCTTGTTTTCACGATAATATAACATTACCAGACAATATGTATGACCAATATGTACCTGACTTATTTAATCAAATTTCTTAAAATAATTTATGTACATATATACATAAGTAGGTATATATATATTTTTTTTGAACGCCTGGTCAACTTTTCACAAAATCACAGGAAATTCTAAATTTGGGAGGCTGGTAAGGGTACCGCCGCCCTGGGAACCATTTATTGGAACACCTCTGCCATGTATATGTATATGTGTGGTTCACACGCAGTAGAAGTGAAACCGTCAGAAAACTAAAGTAGACAAGAGTGAGGAGGCTACAAAGCACAGCACAAAGAGGAGACCGATTATTCTATCTCACTCTCTCGCAGATTAAATCCTATAGATCATAGATTCTCAACCTTTTTTTGCCCACCGCCCACTTTGAGAATATTTTTATTTCTAGCGCCCCCTAACTCGTGCATCCGAAACAGCAATTTACCACGATGAAGGGGGAGTAATGAGATACCACGACAAGGTCACGTTTGCCACAACGGAAGGGGCGTAACGGGATACTAAGGTGGGGTTACATTTGCCACAACGGAGGGGGCGTGATGGGATAGGGAAAATATTTTTTGTGAATGGGATGGGGCAAGATAGGATGGGGTGGGATGGGTTTCTCTGGGTCTCCTACCGCCCCCCTGAAAGTCTGAAACGCCCCCCAATTTTCTCTCTGTCTTCTACCGCCCGGCCCCCCTGAAGGTCTGTCCCCAAGGGGGCCTTATCGTCCACGTTGAGAACCTATACTATAGATGTATGTTCGTCTCTTTTTACTGTTGCGTTTTTGTTTCAAATCACAACTATGCTAAAGAAGTTTTAACTTTACTAAAAAAATGTTAAACTATTAGGTACTTGAGAAAATTGCAAGATAAAAAATGTTTACTTACTCAAACTCGAAGGTTAAAACGTTTTGTCCACATAACATTATGTAACCGAATGTTCTTTATGTAACTAAGACAAATAATATAACAAAAAGTCAGTGTACACAATCAATATTGCAATGTTAAAGGTTGAATCCACTGAATAAAATAGCAAAGAAGTGGACAGTAACGTTCTTATTTCTTACTTACCGACCCGGCGAACTTCGTACCGCCTCAGAATCAATAACCAATAATGAATTAAATTTAATTTTTTTATTAAGCAAAAAATTACACCATGTGTTTTGTTTTTGTCAGTATCAGAGATGGCGTTGGGTACGAATTTATATTTTTTGTGATTTTATTACTTTTCCACTTACTTACGGGAATTGGGTTTCATTTTCTTTATAGGTACGTGTGAGGGAGATTTATTATAATTAATGTATTTTTCCTTTGGAGGGGTGTAGACATTCGTTCACCGTTTTGTTTCATTTTCGACTATTGACGTTTAGTGTGTAAGATAGAGAGGCAGCATTATATATTTAAGAACAAAATCAAAAACATCAACGCATTGACATTTGACGTTTTTGAATTTTTGGAATTCACTGACTACTCAATATTATAGGTACTTATCACAAAGTTCCCGCAGCTCCGGATTTGTCTCCGCCCCGAATAGCAAATAGCTATTAAAACATCGGAAAAATTCATGAAAACATAAATTATGAAGAAAATTCGTTTCTTCATATATTTTGTATGAAACGAATTCTCATCCTTCGAAAGAGCTGCAGGAATATTGTGATAAGTATAATATTGAGTAGCGAGTGAATTCCAAAAATTCAGAAACGTCAAATGTCAATGCGCTGATTGTTTCGCTTATTTGTTCTTAAACATATAATGCTGCCCCTCTTTCTTGCACACTAAATGTCAACAGACGAAAATGACACAAACGGTGAACGTATGTCTGCACCCAAAGATATTCAAATACAAAGAGATGTGCTATGATGTCCGCGCGACCGTCGCCGAACTGCGGCCTAATGCGCGTAGTTTGCATATAAAGAGAATCTGTTCATTTTCTTGATTTTTTGAAGGTTATTATTGGTTAACAAAATAGTTTGAATATGGAAAGAATATGTTCATTTAGTTTAGCGTTCGTTTAGTTTATTCGTTAATTGGTAAACAACACCGGCGACACCCGAAGGCGCAGTCTCGCCTAGTAAAAACGGCGGATAGCACATCTCCTTATATTTCAATATCTTTTTCTGCACCCCTCCAAAAGAAAAATACAATAATTATAATAAATCTCCCTCAAACGTATAAAAAAATAAAACGCAATTCTTGTAAGTAAGTGGAAAAGTAAGAAAATCACAAAAATTACAATTCCGTACACAACGCCATCTCTGATCGATCGATCATTGCTTCGTTGTGTAACTTTTAACTTAATAAAAAAATGGAATTTATTTCAGCTAATCAGTTAACATAACAGTTATGAGGAGGGACGATGTTCGTCGGGTCAGCCCAGTGTGATATATTTTATTGATGACATTGATGTTCTAGAAATGTATGAGAATAATTTAAAATATTTAATTTTGTTATTTGACCTTGAAAAAAAATGGTAATACTTGGTGTTTTTGTTTTATTCTTTTTTTATCAGACATATTTAATAATCTAGAATGTTCCATAGTGTGCACGGAATTTGGAAACTTGTGATATAATTTTTTTTTGCATTAGCCCCACAAGGATGCCCTGAGGAAAATAACTCCCCTCAGGGCCTATGTCATTTTTGGGGAACCTGCGTGGAGGGTCTTTTTGGGAAAGGAAGTCCTGGGAAGGAAAAGGGTGTGAGGCGTGGGTAGGAATCTGGCGGTCAGTGTGTCCAGGAGTGACGGACTTATGAATCCATCCCTCTGCCAGAATACGGCTGGAGAAGAAAAGGGACTCCCTCAACCATTATCTCTCGATCCGGCCTGCCATGCAGCTGGTGGGCAGACACATCCGCCGCCAAGATCCGGACAAACCTTACCCCATGAACCCGAGCACCCCTGCTGAGTCACCAAACGTAGCGAACCACTTGTGGTGACCTGTGGCAGAGGATTGGTTATCCAATAAACGGTTCACGGGGCGGCGGCACCCATACCCGTCTTCTAATTTACAATGGAGTTGCGCCCCGCCGTTGAATTGGATCTGGTCTGAAACTCCAAAAT
The DNA here is from genome assembly GCA_917563855.2 of Limnephilus lunatus. Taxonomy (NCBI): domain Eukaryota; kingdom Metazoa; phylum Arthropoda; class Insecta; order Trichoptera; family Limnephilidae; genus Limnephilus; species Limnephilus lunatus. Next base: position 20,856,078 of record OU830595.1, on the reverse strand, counting down.
ACTGAAGATATTCCGAGGAAATAGCGTCATTGATCCCCTCGACACCGGTGTATAGTCGGGAAAGGCGCCATAGATGCACCCAATTTGTTGACATTTATCACATGAGAACGGGGCGCTTCTACACCTCGTTCTTGAGTTCAACAGCTCGGCTGGGGAATGATTTGCGGTCTCTTCAAGACTCATGTTTACTCCTTCCTATATTGAAAAAGACCCTCCACACAGCATCCCTCAAAGATGACATAGGCTATTTATTATAGAAGAAATTGGGGACGCCTGAGAAAGACATGGCACGATCAAGTGAATCAAAAGCTTGAATCGGGTCTTCTAAAGAGACAGAACAGATACAGAATAGTCGAGAAGTCGAATATCTCTACATATTATAAATTAAAGTCCTCCGCCGCGTCTGTCTGTCTGTTCGAGATAAACTTAAAAACTATTGACCGGATTTTCATGCGGTTTTCAACAAAAGATAAAATGATTCATTAGGAAGGTTTAGGTAGGTATATAATTTGTCAAGGTTTTATGTAAATGGGTTGAAATATATAATATATAAAAGAGAATGTCTGTATGTGGTGGACTAGCGGGCTGACAAGCGCGTGGTGTGGTTTTCATTTGAGTGCAAATTAACAGATAGCGGTGGTTATAAATCTTGGGTAAACATCCAGAAGATGGCGTTGTGTTTCGTTAGCCACAGCAGCGCGTGGCAGGGTCAGCTAGTTGTCAGTTAATTCGTAACCCAGGAACGTCAAAAAAGGAAAATCAGGGTCAAATGACGTCACATACCCGTAGTTGTCAATCTCTTGGTATTGGCGTTCCGATCAGGGTATCTGGCATGGTCGATCGATATAGTTTTATACTTGTCATCGCTCCTGAGCATGACTGCAGACCGCTATCGAACAAATAACAGTTCACACCAAATAAATTAGGAATCTCTACGATTTCAGTAGACATCACAACAAACAGTACGGTTCGTGTGTTATTTGCAGTGATGACAATTGAAATCCTAGATATGAAAATAGAGGTGAAAATAGCGATCGCGCAAATCGAAAAATGTTGACTTTTATCTCCAATTGGAAACGGGCTGAAAATCGGGCTCGTGAGCGTAATACACGAGCCTGATTTTCAGCCCGATTCCAATTAGAGACAAAAGTCAACATTTTTCGCTTTACGCGATCGCTGTTTTCAACTTTATTTTCATACCTACGATTTCAGTAGGCATCACAACAAACAGTATGATTCATGTGTTGTTTGCAGTGATGACAATTGAAATCCTAGATATGCAAAATAGAGGTGAAAATAGCGATCGCGCAAATCGAAAAATGTTGACTTTTGTCTCCAATTGGAAACGGGCTGAAAATCGGTCTCGTGTATTACGCTCACGAGCCCGATTTTCAGCCCGTTTCCAATTGGAGATAAAAGTCAACATTTTTCGATTTGCGCGATCGCTATTTTCACCTCTATTTTCATATCTAGGATTTCAATTGTCATCACTGCAAATAACACACGAACCGTACTGTTTGTTGTGATGTCTACTGAAATCGTAGATATGAAAATAGAGATGAAAACAGCGGTCGCGTAAAGCGAAAAATGTTGACTTTTGTCTCCAATTGGAAACGGGCTGAAAATCGGGCTCGTGTATAACGGCCTTAAAGAGCGTAATACACGAGCCCGATTTTCAGCCCGTTTCCAATTAGACACAAAAGTCAACATTTTTCGCTTTACGCGATCGCTGTTTTCAACTCAATTTTCATACCTACGATTTCAGTAGGCATCACAACAAACAGTATGGTTCATGTGTTGTTTGCAGTGATGACAATGGAAATCATAGATATGAAAATAGAGGTGAAATGAGCGATCGCGCAAATCGAAAAATGTTGACTTTTGTCTCCAATTGGAAACGGGCTGAAAATCGGGCTCGTGTATAACGGCCTTTAGTCGTTGCAGGGCCGCTGACAGCCAATCTGGGCCCCACGTCTAGTAGACTATACCGGGCCCCTTCCCCCCAACTTACCGTGGGGGGGAGGGGAGAAAACAATTAAAAATGTCATGCTAACCTGCTACTGCTAGAAATTCTATTTCATTACCTTTTTAAACGACTTCGAAAAGGATGAGGTTATCAATTCGACAGTATTTTTTTATGTTTGTTACCTCAGAACTTTCAATTGCACACTTCAGAGCGACCGAGTCCCGCGCCACTTCAGGCGCAGAAAAGTAAAGACCGATAGGTTTACAGCGCAGTTCACTGTGAGACTTTTATGCGCCGTGGCCTGAAGTGGCGCAGGACTCAGTCGCTCCGAAGTGTGCGTGTGGAAGACGCTATAAAGATTGCCCCACGACGCCCCTGGGATGATCCCGCGGCGCCCCGGGGCGTCGCGACTCACAGTTTGGGAAGCCCTGCTCTAGACAACAAACTAAAAGATCTTTCTGTTTACGCAACTGTTACAGGCAGAGTACAGAAAATTCGAATGGCAATTTCTACTTTAGGGCAGAGATTTTACAGTTTTTGGTTTGAAAGAGTATTTAGTAACTGCGGTGGATTTAAATGTTCTGAAAAGTTTCCTGGTTGAATAGTTTTGAAGTGTTCAATTTCCAAAATCTTTTCTTCTTCAGATACATCAGTTTTACAGATATCACACCAGTTTTTCACCCTTTCCTTTAGTTCTTCGTGAGTCATACTTAGGTATTGCCAAAGAAACTTAAACAATTCATTAATATTGTTGACAGCTTTCTATCTTCGGGTCAAGTTTCCAATGACACTGTCAAACAACACATAAAAAACATTAATTTTAATGTTGTCTTCTGGACAATCGATCTGTTTTTCATGACTTTTATCAGCCAAAACTTTTTCTTTTTTTTGGGAGTTCTTGTGAAATTCCAATATTCTCAGCTACAAGTTAACACTCTTCTTATATTGTAGTCCACTTAGAACGAAGGGTAGTTACGTTTTTTTTGGACAACTTCCACGTCCGGGTTGCTTGTCTCGCTTGCAAAACTATACTCCAGGAGTTTATTTCAGACAACACTTTAAACCATGTCGACAACATAAGTAGACATTCAAATGCCCTTAATTTCGGCCAAAGTTTGAGGAGTGAGATAAAGCTCTTTAATCTTACTAAGAGCAACTTTCAGTCCAGGAATATGAGCAGCAAAAGGCCGCACGCTGTCAACTCTTGCAGACCATCTTGTTTTAGAATAAGAGTGAAGCGAACATCAAATGCTTTCTTGCAGAATTTCCCATCTTCGTGGACTTAAACTGAATACATTGTAGAACTTTTGGACGATTTCTAAGAACGTAATAGCCTCTACACAAGATTGAACCGCATCTTCTCTACATAAGTGAGACTATGCGCAGCACATGGTGAATATAATGGAACTTGAATTTTGTTTTGAAGGGTTTTAATTTTCAATGTACGGAACATGAAACTTGATTTATTTTTTCTAAGACTCCATTTATCTTTTTAGATACATAATATCATTTTGATTTGTCAGTGTTAAAAATAACATTGCTTGATAATAGCCGGCACGATGGCGTGCTTGACCGCTGGGCCTACGGAGGGTGCAGGCCCGGCCCGCGTCCGCTCCGAGTGTCATTGGCTTTTATTAGTCAAAAATCCGGGGCCCGTCCCGGCCCCCCCCCTTAGGCCCGGGCCCCTAGTTTCAGGCTTGGCCAACATACCCTCTCGGCGGCCCTGAGTCGTTGTGAACTGTTGTTTATTCGTTAGCGGCCTGAAGTCGTGCTCGGAAGAGATGCTAAGTTATCGACATTTTCGATAAAACCTATATCGATCAAACATGCTAGATATCCAGGATAAGATGACGTCAGTGCCAAACCGTAACGTAATTCGAGATTCAAAACGATTTAATAACTGTACAAATATTCACAAACACCTAAATAATTATTTTTATTCAGAATGGACACTGGCTTTTTAAAATTCCCCGATTTTTAATCTCGAAATAAATATTCTGATCTTGTAGATATATTTAATCTTAAAAATAATTTTAAAAAAGAGTTTGCAATTCACACGCGGCAGAAGTGAAATCTTCAGAAAACGAAAGTAGACAAGAGTAATTGAAGATTGGACATTTATTTTACAAAAATAAATAATAAAATTTTTGGATGTCATAGGATTCGACCCCTGGTCGGCTGAATTTCTGCAAAGATTCGTCAGGTACTTTTTATACCACTACACTAAAAGGAACTCGCGTAGGACGCGTAACATATTATATTGGAAGGTGAGTATATAAATAAATAAATATTTTATTGCTATCTCATTCTCCCGCAGGCTAAATCCTATAGATGTGTTTATCTCTTTTAAGTGTCGATCGCTTCCGTTCCATCGAGTTTCAAATCACAACGGTGCTAAAGAAGTTTTCACTTAATATGAATGTTGTTTATTTAAATTTTATTTATCTAGACACAAATAGATGTACATACTTTCTTTTATTAACTATTTTTTGTTATTTTGAATATCTAATTATTTAAGGATTCTCACTCTCTGTTTTAATATTATAGGCTTTTGTTGTTTAATTTTTATTACATGTTGTATTTTATTACATGCTTTTGTTGTTACATTATTATTACAAATTGTATTTTATTATATGCTTTGTTGTTACATTCTTTATTTTATTTTATTATATGCTTTTGTTGTTACATTCTTATTACATATTGTATTTTATTATATGCTTTGTTGTTACATTCTTATTACATATTGTATTTTATTATATGCTTTGTTGTTACATTCTTATCACATATTGTATTTTATTATAATATGCTTTTGTTATTACATTTTGAATTTTATTATATGCTTTTGTTCTTACATTTTTATTACATATTCAATTTTATTATATAAATTCTGTTGTTACATTCTTATTACAGATTGTATTTTATTATATGCTTCTGTTGTTACATTCTTGTTACATATTGTATTTTATTATATGATTTTGTTGTTACATTCTTATTACATAATGTATTTTATTATATGATTTTGTTGTTACATTCTTATTACATAATGTATTTTATTATATGCTTTTGTTGTAACATTTTTTCTTTATATTATACTTTCTTTATTGTTTTAATTTTTAAGTTTCTACGATAAAAGCTGTGCAAACAACTTATAAAAAAGAATGCAAGAGTAATAAATTAATAACATTTTTAAATTCGTCAAATAATCTTCAGACACTGTTTTCTAAAAACACGAGAAATGCAGATACGTTTCTTTTGAATTACACAATATAATTGTGTAGTTATTATTATTTAAATATATTTATGAAGTTTGTACTACGAATTACCGGACGCTGTGTTGACGAAAGGACGAGATCGTGCGCAGTAGCGTGAACATATTATTATTTATAGATATTGAAAATACATAAATACCTACATTTTTTTCTATTACTGATTTAAAATGATTATATTGTAGTAGCTTGTAAACACTGAATAACATTTTTCTAGTAGTGAGTGGTTGCCAATTTTTCTACAAGGGTTAGTAATCTTTGGTAGAGGCTTTTGAAATGAGGCTTCACCGGAGAATGCTCAAAATCCCATGGACCGACATGATCACCAACATAGAAATTCTCAGTTGGGCTAGAGCAGATAGAGAACTGCTCACATTAATAAAAGTCGAGAAAATTTCATATCTGGGTCACATACTTCGAGGGGAGAAGTATCACTAGCTCCAATTAATATTAAAAGGCAACATAGAGGGTCGCCAAGGGCCTGGTAGGAGACAAATGTCTTAGCTGCGAAATGTACGAAAGTGGACCGGTATTAGAAGCGTGGAGAAGCTATTCCGGGTAGCGCAAGATAGATAGACATTTACCAGAGTATCGCCAACATCGGGGGAGACCTAATAGGGCACACGAAGAAGAAGTAATTATTCATAACATTTTCATGCGGTTTTCACTACATGTAGAGTGATTCACGAAGGTTTTTAGGTACATAATTTGTCAAGATTTTTTGTAAATTGGTTGAAATATATAAATAATAAATTCAATTTGGGAGGCGGGAATGGGTACCGCCGCCCCGGGAACATTTATTGGATAACCAACACCTCTGCCATTGGTCACCACAAGTGGTTCGCTACGTTTGGTGATTTAGCAGGGGTGCCCGAGTTTATGGGGTGAGGTTTGTCTAGGTCTTGGGGGCGGATGGCTAGGACACACTGAACCCCAGATTCCTACCCACCCCTTAAACCATTTTCCTTCCCAAAACTCTCCTTTTCTTCCTTTTCTTGAGAAACCCTCCATACAGCATCCCCAAAGATGACATAGGCCCCGAGGGAAATTATTTTCCTCAGGGCCTCCTGTGTGGAGCTTATGCAAAAAAATAAAGTTTTGCGACTGGAAGAGAAGGGGAGATAGGGAGTTGAATCCGGAAGAGAGAGAAGAAAGTGGGAGGGGGGTTGTAGGGACTCGGAAAGGGGGGAAAGGCGAGGAAGGTGGAAGGGGAACGTGGGAGGGGAACAAGGGCGGTAACGGGGAAAGGACACGCAGGTGTGAGGTGACGGACGAGGGAGGGGGAATGGGGAGAATGGGACAGTTGGAAGGATTGCAAAGGAGACATAGTAGCGGTAATTATAACACGGACTGCTGTATATGTCAAAAAATAATTTGTATCCTAAAGCGCTTTAAGGCTCCGCAACCGGGCTCGAAAAGAAGAAGATGGAGGGATACGAAATTACGAATGTTAGAGGAGAGCGCTAAAATTTATAGCCCCAAAATCGATGCGAAAATTGCGAAAATGTTTCATAAAACACGACTCGTTTAAAATAGAGCAAAAATCTCTTGGGGAGCATCTTAAATATCATTTAAAGAAACATTGTGAATTTTTTCACAAATATAATTGTTAAGATAATAGAAACAGATTTATTTTTAATAATTTTTGGAGCATACTTTGCGATTTTTTTCTATCGTAGGAATTTCATATAATTTACGTTTCGGCTTGGGCAGCATCTAGACATTATCATCAAAAATAACATATATATTTTTTAAGAGCTTAAAAACTTCAAATGTTTAAGCGATATATGTAAGAAATCGGTAGAAATTCGAGTTGCGGCCCCTTAATCTTTTAACAGAATTAAAAAGATCGGCTAAACAAAGAATAAAGAATCCGAATTTTTGAAAAATATTACGAACCAGTTGACTACTAGGTGACGGGGGCATACTAGAAGGAGAAAGTTGATCAAATTGAAATAGCAGATCATTCAGATGTGGTCAATTAACACACCGCTAAACCTTGCGTCAACAAACGCACAGACTTCAATGAAACCTTCACACAATGTTACTATAATGATCAACTTGAATGATATTTATTTTTATTTGCAAAAATGGTTTTAATAATAATAATAATATTATTCTTTATTCAGACAGCTATATATTATTATCATTAGCTACTCTTGTCCATGTACCACCTGCTGCGGCTTTGATGTCGTCAACCCACCGTCTACTCTAAATGGTCTACCTCGTTTTCTCTTACTGTCAATTGTGAATCAATTCATTACTAATTTTGACCATTTTTACCTTCCTCTGATTGTGTGGCCTGACCACTTCCACTTTAAAAAATTGTTTTATTAATTAGTAAAAAATTTTGAAAGTTTTTCTTTTATCTGTGTGTTGTGCAAAAGGTGATTTATTATATATGTAAACATGTTCTTTTCTTTTATGTGTGTGTTGTGCAAAAGGTGTTTTATTAGTTAGTAAACACGTTTTTTTTTAATTTTCTGCAAAACCCTTTTATTTAGTTTTCCTTTTATGTGTGTATTGCGCAAAAGGTGCTTTATTAGTTAGTAAATGTGTTTTTTTAGTTTTTCTTTTGAGTGGTGCAAAAGTTGTTTTATTAGTTAGTCAACCTGTTTTTTATAGTTTTTCTTCTATGTATGTGTGGTGCAAAAACTGTTTTATTAGTTAGAAAAATATTTTTTTTAAAGTTTTTTTATGTACCTTCGTGTGGTGCAAATGTTGTTTTATTAGTTACCAAACATATTTTTTTTCTTCTTTTATATGTATTTGGAGCATAAATTGTTTTAACTAACTAACCATCACGCCGTTTCCCCACAGGGGTAGGCAGAGAGGAGGGACCGCCGCACTACTCGATCTTGGCACACACTCCTTGCCTCGTTCACATTCATACATCGTCTCATACATGCTCTTCTATTATTCCGACTCTTCACATGGCCCGACCAAGTATCTGATTAACTTGATCGTGACATGTTTTCCTCGGACCTCCCCGACTTCTTCTACCATTCACATTTGCGTCACATATTCTCCTTACACTCTTTTCCTCGTTCATTCGCTCTACATGCCCAAACCATCGGAGTGTCCCTTTCTTGTTTTATAAGTTTGTAAACGTGTTTTTATTTGTTTTTCGTATATGTGCGTGTTACATTTTTTTAGTTACTTAATAAGTTTTTTAAATTTTTTTTATTTATGTACATATGTTTGGTGCCAAAATTAATATTATTCTTCGATTTATAAAGAAGAGTTCATTTATAAACAAGTTCTGCCGTGTTATTGATATTACGTGGACAACTGGACACTCTGGACAGCTGTTGTTGTCCGAGTATTGTACCAGATAGAGGGTACACTTTTCAATATAACTGCATACTCAACTCTAATTTAGATTTTTAGGAGATGTCTGACTAATCAACCAGACGATATTTGAAAAATGTATTCAATTTATTAATTTTGTGCTAGTTAAAAAAGCTTGCAACTAGCCCATTGAGTAAAATACATATAGCGAGATGTGCAAGAAACGCAAATAATTTAAATCTACTATTATACAATCTACTACAGGGTGTACACATCAAATAACTGTTTTTGTCATATCATTTTTTAGTAAATACTTACCGCACAAGAGATCCATCTACCCTACGCCAAACGGTGTATGATGTGTGGTAATTGGAAATGTTAAATTTGGAAAGCGGGTGTGGGTACCGCCACCCGGTAACCATTTATTAGATAAACAACACCTCTGCCATACGTTTTTCCTACGTTTGGTGACTTAGCAGTTTTGGGAGGCCCGGAACACTCATTGGATAACCAAAACCTCTGCCATAGGTCGCCCCAAGTGGTTCGCTACGTTCGGTGATTTAGCAGGGGTGCCCGGGTTCATGGGGTGAGGTTTGTCTAGGTCTTGGAGACGGATGACCAGGATTCGGGTGACGGATGACCCAGATTCCTACCCAACCCTTAAACCCTCTTCCTTCCCAGAACAATCCTCTTCCTCCTTTTCTTAAAAAAAACCCCTCCACACATCATCCCCAAAGATGACAGGGAAATTATTTTCCTTAGGGCCTACTGTGTGGAGCTCTTGTTAAAAAATATATCACGCGGTGTGTTTTGTCTAGGTCTTGGTGGCGGATGCATTTACCCACCTATTGCGTGGCGGGCCGGATCAGGAGAGTCGAAGTTGAGATAGGGAGACCATTTGACCTCTCCGGCCGGACTCTCTTCACCCATCACCTTGCACCGCAATGGGAGGAATGGATTCAAACATGTCACTCCTGGACACACTGACCCCAGATTCCTACCCACCCCTTATGCCCTTTTTCTTCCTGGAACTGCCTCTCCTTCATTTCTCCAAAAATACTCCCTATAGGCCCTTAGGGAAATTGTTTTCGTCAGGGCCTCCTGTTTGGAGCTAATGTAAAAAAAGTGCAGTTTACACACGGTACAAGCGAAACTTTCCCAAAACAATCTCAACCAATACTTGAAAAGTGAGGTCATAGTCAAAGCGACCAATGAGCGCAGACCTAGCGTAATTTACGTTTCATATCTCAACCAATGGGAGCCTTTAAAAGTGACATCATAATGATTCATAATTAAAGCGGCCAATGAGCGCAGTTGATGCGTCGCAGGTTCAGTAATCGTCATTTCCGTTTCATCCGAAATCCAAATCACAGCGGAAGTTTCACCTAAAAAAAATGGGATAAAAGAAAGTTATTAAAAATCTTTTAATACTACAAACTTTCAAGAAATACACCTAAATATCTTAAATTTCAATAGATCAGTAAGATATCAGAATAATATTAAAATCCAAAAATTTAATACCAAGCACATTTAAAATACCTATCTGTATCTAGGTATAGATAAATCATTTCAACAATCTCCCGTTAAATCTAGAAATTTATCCAAAATAATCATGATTAAATTAAAAACTAAACTAAAAATACCGAAATAACAATTAAACTACACCTATCTACTGCGTTTATCAAATCTATTAAATTTGAGGGACCGAAGAACTGTTTTCGATCTAGTATTTTTATTTAAAATCTTGCATAATAAAATTAACAGCTCTGAAGTCTTGGCGCTCATAAATTTTAATGTGCCAGCCAGAAACACAAGGTCAGTACTACCGTATTATTTGGGCAATACTACGACCATGTCCCATTTCAATATATATACCACTACACACAATTCAAAACCTAGGCAGTATGTATTCGCACATAGATGTATGGAATGTGTCGCTGATAAAATGTAAGCATGAAATAATAAATCATTTATCCTCTTTAAGTTTTTCGCGTGCATTATTATATAAATATATTTTTTCATTGTTACAATATTTAAATATCGTAGCATTGGTTTTCGTTTTGCTATCTTAATATGTATTATGTCTTTCTGTTTTACAAACTCACTAGAGCTGTATTTTTCATATTGTTGCTATACACTATGTTATGATATTATGTAAAAGCCGAAAGGCGTTAATATTATAAATTAAAAATTACCTGAAACAACTGCAAGAGTTCATATCTATAATTTAAATCTTGAAATATATTTATTGATAAATCTTGAGTTTTTCTTACTCATTTTTTTTTGTTCTTATTTGCAATATTTTATTATTTACTTACTTACATGATTACATATAATAGAGCATGAATTTCCTCGCCAAACACAAGAGTTTTGTCTCTTTATGGTGAGAAAAGGCTATTTTTATATTCCTTTACAACACTGTAAAAAATATAAATATAGTATATAAAAATCAAAATATGCTTGCTTTATATAACAATGGATGTGTGAGTATATGAGATGTCTAAGCGTTGCTAAACCATTCACCCGATTGCGATGAAACTTTGGGGATTTGATGTGCGCTTGCCCGCGATGGTTTCTATATATAATAGTGAGTTCTGGCATCATGAAATTATCCATTGCTAACCGTTCATCCAATAGCGATGAAACTTTGGGGATTTGATGTTGATTTGATGCATGCCCACGATGGTTTTTATATATAATAGTGAGTTCTGGCATCATGAAGTTATCCATTGCTAACCGTTCATCCAATAGCTATGAAACTTTGGGGATTTGATGTGTGCATGCCTGCGATGGTTACTATATATATATATATATATATATATATAATAGTGAGCTCCGGCATTATGAAATTTGTATAAAAAAATTGCAGTAGCAGTTGCGAGCTGTTTTAAAACTGAATGTACCAGGAATAAATGTATGAAATGCGGAAGGAGGGAAGGGAACGCGGCATGGGGGAAGCGCGAGAGGGTAGTGGGGAGAGGGAAGGCAGAGTGAGAACGAAGGAGGCGGAAAGGGAATGGGACGAATGGGAAATGACACGAAGGGAAAAACAATTTCTTTATTAAGTGGCATAGGAATTGCCACGCATGCCAGGAATTCGCTAGCATTAAATAAATAAAAAAAATTATAAAGTAATTCCAAAAATAAATCAATTATTTATTTTCGATATTTTCTGTAGTAAAAAGTCTTTGCAATCACCCTATACAAGTTTACAACATTCATTTGGTAGGATGTAAAAGAAGACTCCGTAAGATGGATATTATAAATATTTCACAAGGCTCAACTCTGTGTTAAATGTCACCACCAGATACCCGACTGAAAACCGCTTTCTGCAAAGGTTATATAAGTCTGACTCCACTAAAAAACTTACCACAGTCTCCGAGAGTTGTGACCATGCACATCGCAGTGAGTACCTAATTATATTTACTAATTTATCAGCTCATCTTTTCCCCCTTGTCCTATTTGGATCGTGGAATCATTCGACCTGAGTGAAAGATACTATCAGGTCTAAGTATCGTCCTTGTGGAACACCGCAATAATTCACAATTTAAATGGCTTTAGTGATCAGTGATTATATCTCTGCGATTAATTAGTGTTATTTCACAATTAATTGATTTCAAATAATGTACAGTATATTTGCGGCACGTTCAAGAGTGGAAGATACTGTCAGTATCGCCCTGGTGTAAGAACACCATTCGGAATTGAATAGTTGCTTGAAATGCCTTTATCCGTGTTTGGTTACTAGATCTGAATAGCCAGATACTTCCCTACCTTCCCCTTCCCCTCCGCACTACCTTCAGCTTCATAACATACAGCACGTCGCCTTAGTTCTTATTTGTCCAAACGACCATTAGAAAATTTTACAGGATTTCTTTCATTATTTCGATGAAACATTATGATAGGTGTTTAAAATAAAGCTATTTCCGTAAAGGTAAAGGTCTCCTTAGTTTAAAATAATTCTTAGTTAAGTGATAATCTATCATCTTTTATACTTTATTTTTAGTTTTAAAGTGGATATTGAACAAAAACTAAAATGGTCGTTTGGAAAAATTAGAACTAAAGCGACGCGCAGTTGGGGATGCAATAGTCTCACTGGATTCATATTTAAAAAAATCTGTATCGCCAGGTACTTCCACACCTTCCTCCGTCCCATCTCCTTCATTTCCCCACAACCTTCAGCGTCACAAAATATTGATTGACGGTATGAATCTCTCGTGCGGTTTTCATATCAAAAAAAAAAAAAATTATAGTTATTGTCATTAGCCTAGCGCTTCCGTATTTTTTGTGAGATCGTTATTGGATAACGGACGTTATCTCCTGTCAGATTTGTGTGATTTTTATGGCTGTTATTTGCTTTTTTCTATGTACAACGTACATTAAATGAATAAATAATCACGCGTACTTGAAGGAATTCGTGTTCAAATCGATCTAAACCAAAATATGTGACAGTAAATATGTAAAAATCACACAAATCTGACAGAAGATAACGTCCGTTATCCAATAACGATCTCATAAAAATACGGAATCGCTAGGCAGTTCTGACGAAACCGGGTAGTAAAACTAAATTAGTTGTGCTTCCCGGTTTCGCCCGATTCGTTGCGAATTAGTACTTAATACGAATGCTAGATCGTCTAATAAGTGAGTAAGGAGACCATATTTGTCCCAACGCACATATCGTCCCAAGGTCTCTGTTAAAATCGCTGTTATTCCCTTACTATCATAGTGAGAAATATGTTCTAATCGGTGTTAGAAAGGAAAAATAACACGCTTTATATTCCAATCCAAAAAATAGCTACCAAAAAAGTAAAATGTACACTTTTATATATACAAAGTTTTGAATGGCAAATTGAAAAAAAAAATTGAAACTTCGGGAATTTTTTATAAATTATTTTTACATAGAGCGACAAAAAAGTGAGGTAACAATATTCGTTTTTTATACATTTATTTTATAAAATATGTTTGTTTTTTTTTTCATTGATAGTTTTTGGCATATTATGCCGTGTTGCGCTATCTCCTTCTTTGGCCGACGTTTTGGACAGCGTTGCAGTGTCCATCACCAGGGCAGATCCGGTAGATCCGACGATGTGTCTACCGGATCTGCCCTGATGATGGACACTGCGACGCTGTCCGAAACGTCAGTTAAAGAAGGAGATAGCGCAACACGGCATAACATCCCAAAAACTAACAATAAAAACGTTTTGGCCGTGAAAATCTAAAAACTTATCCAAATATGTATGTGTTTTTTTATTTTTTATTATCAGTAACTTTAGTTAGAAAAAACGTAAGGTGAGCCATTTTGAAAACTTTTTTATGTTTGTATGCAAAATTTTCGTAATTAAAAAATATATGTATATTTCGAATTATATAATTTGAAAGCGTATTTCATCACCTTTCTTAAACAGTTTTTATTTTTTTAATGTGTTCAGAAATATTCTAAATATTTGCATTTTATTGTAAAGCGAAAATATTTTGACCATCTGAAAAGAAAGCCAAATTTTTGAAGGGTTAATTGTGAAATAACACAAATTATTCAAATAAAATTTATTTGCCATGCCGGGATTCGATCCCGCGACCTTCGGAGTTCAAAGCCTTACCGCTAGTCTGTCAATTTATTTAATTTAATTTATTTATTGCTGATAATAAAATTTGAAGGCATATTTCATCATTTATTTGCAAAGCCCAAATAATTTGACCTTCTGACGGATTATGTCAGAGGCCTGAGAGGATAAGGCCTTACCTATGCATAGTATGGATACCACATCTGTGTTATCCTATTGATGTAAGATCAGAGTTTACAAGGAAATGAGAACCCAGGCTGTCTCTCAGTGGAGTCTTGTACGAGATGGACATTTTTTTTTTTTTAATATTCACTAATATATCTTTATTGAACGAAATTTTCAAGATTATACCTTAACGCAATATTTTTTTTTTTAAATATTATTACTAGGTACTCCGTAAATTGAGCTCAAGAGCTCGTGTTTATGGGAGGAGTATTAACATGCAAAAAAAATTAAAAGTGTTTTAATGAGATGTTTAAACAATGATTTTTTTTTACATTAACTCCACACAGGAGGCCCTGAGGAAAATAATTTCCCTCAGGGCCTATGTCATCTTTGAGGATGCTGTGTGGAGGGTCTTTTTGAGGAAAGGAAGGAGTGAACATGGGTCTTGAAGAGACCCATGTTGTAGGAGGGAGGAAACACAGAGGCTGGTAAATCGTTCCACATCCGAGCTCTTGAACTCAAGAACGAGTCGTAAAAACGACCCGTTCTCATGTGACTAATGTCAACCGTGTACAAATGTTGGGCGCGTGTTTGGCGTGTTTCCCGACTATGCACCGGTGCCGAGGGGATCAACGACGCTAGTTCCTCGGAGCATTTTCCATTGTTATACCGGTAGAACAAGGAACTTATGAAATAAATACAAATATTACTTGACAATGGTACAAAATTTAGAAAAAGTAGTTTTAGAAGGACAATAACAGTATATATATACATATACTTTTAATATTAAATATTACAGTTTCCACCTACACTACTTCAAGAGTGCTAAGTGATCGGAAGAGCCTACATATATACTTCCATCCAGAAAGGTTTTCGGGACTTTTGGCGGCATGTCAAAAAAAAGCCTTATTTTGAAACGCCTGGGGTCTCAAAAGTTGCACATGATCTGTAGCTAATCAAAAACCTAAAAATAAATTAAGTTGGTATTCTCTATTAGCTTGCTAAAATAACTGGAAGTTTAAAATAAAAGAAAGGGTCCATATTTTATATTTTGTAGCAAACTTAATTTTTATTCCATAGCTGGAGTACAAAGAACGCAAAAAAAAGTTTTTGAAACAAAATGTGAAGTGTTTGTTAAAAATACAAAAGAGGAAAATAACATTTTTTCATGATAAAATCAGTATTTTTGTAGGCTTACTTGTATTCATACACTTGATTTAAAAAAAAATTGTCAGCTATCCGCAGTTTTTTTTTTTTTTCTTTGTTTTACATTTTTTAATACAAGCATTAATCTTTTTTAGGTTGCAAAATTGCATCTATATTCTTCCTTCGCATGTCCATAATCCATATTTTTATGTTTCTTTTGAAGTCGGTTATTTTTTAAAATTGTTTTTATTGCAAGAAGTACCTAAATTAAATAATTTTATAGAGAAGTATTGCATATATCTTTGTCCAAATGTCGTTTTAGTTGTAGGTTTTTGGAATGTATGTAGCCCAGTCAATGAACGCATTGAACTGGAACAAATTCGGGGAGAGCTGATTTTTTGCAAGTGAATAGTACTTTCTACAGAGAGTATTTTCAGAAAAGTCCCCACCCCTCCCCCGCTTGCTTCCCCCGCTGCACCCCCCCAAACTTTGAAATTGTAGAGTTCTACAAGATACATTATATCTCCTAAACTATAACACATATATGAAAAAAAATTACACCGTTATACTTTTAAGAAAGCTGTCTAGAAAAAAGATGCAAGGTTTTTTTTTGTTATCTGCTACGGTTTGGCAAATAATAATGAAATTGTCGCCAAAAAAATTTTTTTTTTCGTAAAATTTTGATTTAAGGGTGAATATTTTTTTTGTCTGAGGAATCACCCAAAAATGTTTCAAACAAACTATTTGCCAAATTTAATAGGATTTAAAAGGACATATAACATTGTTTACCTTTATCCTTAATACTGGTCAAATTTCGACTCAATCGCAGGGCGGCACGGAGTGCAGGCTATGAGGCTTGGCAGTTGAGCCGGTCCCGCAGTTGTGCAGGTGACCGATTTGTGTTTAGGTAGCACTATTTATAGTTTTAAATTAAAACACTTGAGTACTTTTTCATTGGTTAATGATATTAAAACACTTTTAACATTAAAAAGTATTTGCAATAAAAGAATGTAAAGAATTATATTACAAAAATTATAGGGTATGTTTTAGGGGACTATTATTATTATTCACTGGGCATCACAGTCGTCTTCAAATATTTCATGAGTCCATTACATTGGCCACACCTATCAGAACACTCTAGTCCTGCCCTCCGACAGCTGCACCACTTTCCGCACGAGGTTTTACAGTTACAAGAAATCAGCATGAGAAGTTCATTTGGAGCCGCGGGACATGTCATTGGAATAGGTGTTAACTTATATTCTCTTCTTTGCCATCCCCACTCATTAGACGATAGTTCATTTCCTAGCCATGTTTGAATTTGGAGGTACGTCCTAAGGAGATGCTGGCGGGCTGCGTTCTTTGTTGGTGGAAGTCTTGCCAAATCAAACTTAGATTTAAGAGACATCTTGGCATTTAAATGCTTAAACTTAAAATATCTAGCCTCATCAAGATTCTTGTATTTTGCCAATCCGTACAAACTTAAAAGAAAGCGTTCACCATTTTGGAAGAGCAGGTCCTTTCCCATGTGGGGCTGAATGAAATTCTTAGCCGCATCTTTCAAATCTGTCGGTGTAGTTATTAGACTTACAGCCTTCATTTTTCCGATACCATACAAAGCAGAGGTTGTGTCACATCCTGTGACAGCATGAGCAAATAATGTGATTTTCCTTTGATTATCATACATATCTACAAGAAACTGAACAGAATACACAGTACTGGTGTAAGTAGAAGCGGCTATTGGTTCCAAAAAACAGCTTGTTTACCGTTGGAGGGGCCAATGCTACTAGCAATACTAATAAATCTGTGTCTGTTCCAACAACCACCACAGTGCTACCAAGCTCTATAGACTTAATCGCCTGACCCACTATCTCCGTATCAGCATCATCGTTTGCTGTTATTGTCTGTATGTTTAGAAAATATAATTTCACTTGATGTTCTTTTTGCAGCTCTTCTTGACTGCTCCTGATGTTTTGTTGTAGCGTTTTCGGGATAACCATAAAAACTATTATTACATTTGCACCATACTTTTTAGATACATAATTAACATATCTTTCGGTAATATC
This sequence comes from Limnephilus lunatus, assembly GCA_917563855.2. Lineage (NCBI taxonomy): Eukaryota > Metazoa > Arthropoda > Insecta > Trichoptera > Limnephilidae > Limnephilus > Limnephilus lunatus. The sequence continues at coordinate 20,838,623 of OU830595.1, read as the reverse complement.
ATGGAAAGTAGAGACTTAAGGCCACACTACTGCATGTAATGGGTATCCACCATCAAGAATAAACGCAGCTTCATCCTTTGTGAAATTGATATCAACGATACCATCGTCAAATGCTTTTACAATGGAGGCTTTCTTACCTTTCTTTAAAGAAACATCAAATAAAGAAGGTGGATGTTAGTATAGTTATTAGTTCAAACTCAAAGTAGGATTTGAGCTTTGCAGGACTGTCACATACGCATAATATTCTACTGAATATCTGCTGAGGGTTGATTACAGCTTCTTTGTTTCTAATTCTGACAGACTTATTACTGGCTTGAGTAACAACCATATCCGATCTGTGTAGCTTTAGTTCAGAAAAACTTTGCCCTGTCATTTTCTTCATAGCTTTGAAACCTATCTCGTAGGCATCATCACATGTTACGGTTGAGTATGATACTAATCCCGAAGAAATGCAAATTAATTCACCAGACTTTTGAGCAAAAGGGTTGTGTTGGTTTAACCAGTTTACAAATTTTGATAAGTCTTGGTTGTCCCGTAGCTGGCGGCTCTCCCTAAGCTCAACATTCTGCTCACTTGTCTTGTAGCTTAAACTCAAGAAATTATGAAATGCTAATTGTATGAACGTGTCATCTTTGATTTTAGGAGGCCCAGCTCTTATTAGAGATCTTTGGTATCTGTCACCTTCGTGATAAGATGAACAAATGCCCAATGACGACAACACTTCTATTAAATGTTTAGATTATTTGTAGATATAAACACAAACTTGTTTGTATTGATGATAAAAAAGACCTAGGCCTTGCAGATGCTATTATGGCGTGGTTAATTACTAAACGTCTTCTCATAATATCAGGTCCATTATCGTACAATCTCTTCTTTGTTTCTGTTGACGTGAACAGATTCAGAGTTTCAGGAACTAAATCATCACCCCCACGACTAATTTCTGGAATATCAGGATAGCTTTCACAATCATATGGCATTTTTTGAATATCTTCTCTGATTATTTCTGCGGCAGCACGTACAATTCTTAAACGTTCCAGATTTACATTATTTTCTTTATTTCTGTACCAGTCATCTAGAATCTTATAAGTAGAGTGAGACATGCATATGACAGTCTTTCTGCCAAAAATATACGTATATATCCGTTCTTGAAAATAGTCAATAAGCTGTTTTTTCAGAAATTTATCTGAGTACGGAAGATCAGTGCCACAAAGGTCTATTACTATTTCCCTTAATTTCTCTAATGTAAACTGACATTCGTCAGAATTTTCTAAGAAATTACAGAGTTTAAGAAATTTTTTGCTGAATCTTCATCTTTAGGTCTTCCTACATATTAATTTGATTTACTTTTACAGAACTTCTTGTAGCAACTGCCGTGATAGCGAGCTTCTTAGATTTAACTTTTGCACCCCATTTATCATCTCTTGTATTGCAAGCATTAATCAATGTTTCTCTTATTTCCAGTGTTAACACCAAATGTATTTTTTCCCGATATTTTTGAGGTAGTTTGACATTTAAAACTGGTTTTTGTCACAAATAATACAGTTCTCCAAGAAATTAAACGTGTTTCTAAATGCCTTAGGAATGGTTGAGATGTACTGGTCGATGGGCTACACTTAACATTTTTAAAAGCTGTACTTTTTTCTACAATCTATATGCACGGTTACGCTATCCAAACGGGTTAATTTTTCATGATTATTGTCATTTCTTTCAATACTAGCGTTAATTGGCATTTGAAACCCTTTCGTTACTTTAAAAACATTTTCAGTAAGGTCTTTTTTGCATAAAATACACCATAGGTTCACTTCAGACATTTTCAGACTAAAAATTTCTTGTTAAATAATTGTTTCTCATTATTTTTACCTGATGAAGATGGTAAAACGCACAAAAAACTTGATTAACTGAACGCTTGGCACAAAACTGACACACACCTCAACCTTGACATCGGAGATCAAACTGGTAAAAAAATATGCAGCGATGCGACGCAACAAGCGCGTCGAACATAACATGTCGCGACGCACGACGTGTCGCTTGGCTTCACGCACGCCATTGCGTTCATCCACTTATAATAGAAATTAAGAATATAAGTAAATACTGTTATACATGGTTTTAAAGCTTAATAAATTTGGCAAATGATTTGTTTGAAGTATTTTTTAATATTCTCTCAGACAAAAAAAATATTCAACTTCAAAAAAAAATTTTGAATAAAAATATTTTTTTTTAACAACAATCTCATTATTATTGACCAAACCAAAGCAGATAATAATAAAAGTTTATCATATTATTTTTAGGAAATTTTGTAAGAAGTTCAGTGAAGAATTTTTTTTCTGATATATGTTTTAGTTTATGAGATATAATCACTTTAGTAGAACCCCACATTTTAATGTTTGGGAGGGCACAGGCGGGGGAACAAGCGGGGTAGAAGTGGGGACTTTTTGTTAAAATACTCCCTAGAGTATGTACTACTAACCTGCAAAAATTCAGCTATCCCCTAATTTGTTCCAGTTAGGGCCTGTTTTTTGTCTAGATTGACTGGGCTAATGTTGTAATGTAGATCTTTTGAATAATAAACAAACGTTAAAAGGTTAAATTATTTAAAAAAAATATAACCATAATGTATGCTGATGATGCGGTGCTAATTTCTAACAGTATGGAAGATCTACAGTCTCTCGTGTCTAGGATGAACGAATTATGTATGAATAATGAGTTAATGATGAATGTAAGTAAGTCTAAAGTCATGGTATTTGAAAGAAACAGTACGAAAACAATGTGCAACATAGTTGTCAATGATGAATACTTGGAGCAGGTGGATGAGTTTGTTTATCTGGGAAGTATGTTTACGAGAGATGGGAAGGCTGATAGAGATATTGAAAGGAGGGTGAATGCGGGTAACTCTATTAATGGAGGACTGAACGCCGTTGGCACCAACAAAAAACTGTCTAAAGAAGCGACGCTAGCCGTCCATAATGGAGTGCTGGTACCTACCCTGATGTATGGCAGTGAGGCATGTAACTGGCAGAGGAAGGAAGCAAGTAGACTAAATGCTGTAGAAATGAGATCTCTGAGGCGAATGTGTGGTAAAACCATGTACGATCGTGAGAAATGTGGATATCCGTAAAGAGTGCAAGGCTGATGTAAGCGTGATGTGTAAGATTAAGAAAGGGACTCTCCGATGGTTTGGGCATGTAGAGCGAATGAACGAGGAAAGGAGTGTAAGGAGAATATATGATGTGAACGTGAATGGTAGAAGAAGTCGGGGACGCTCGAGGAAGACATGGCACGACCAAGTGAATCAGATACTTGAGTCGGGCCATGTGAAGAGTCGGAATAATAGAAGAGCATGTATGAGACGATGTATGAATGTGAACCAGTGTGTGCCAAGATCGGGTTGTGTGGCGGTCCGTCCTCTCTGCCTACCCCTACAGTGAAACGGCGTGATGGTTAGTTAGTTACCATAATTTTAAAATTCATGTTTTAGGTTTTTTTTCTAATGTTGAATTAATTTTAGCGAGCCAATAATCATTTTTAAAAAAGGAATTTTAAATGTAGTTCTCATTTTCTTTGTAAGACGTAACGTTTGAGATATCAGGCGTTTCTGAATTCAAAAGTTTAAATAATTGAAACACCTCTAATGGCGGTTGAGAGACTAGATCATCGTGCAAAGGCTCTCGACCAGCGATCCGGAGGTCGCGGGTTCAAATCGAAGCGAGCGCAGATTTATTTATTTATTGATTTGCGTTTTCACAATTGAATCATTTAAGGTGAATATAAAACAATCCAATCAGGTCTCTATACGCAAACCGACTGATTCTGCGGGCTTAGGCCCATTGGCGTACCGTGGGGGGGGGCGGGGGGGGGGCGGCCCGCCCCGGGCGGCACTTTTCGGGGGGCGGCAAAATTTCACAATCAATAATCATCTTGTAAAAATTTGGATTGGGGAAGTCGCGGGTTCTATTCTCGCGTCAGGACTTAAAAGTTTTTTCTAGTTTATAGTTTCTTAACATCTTTCTATACTGTTAAAATCAAAATATTAATGACAGACGTTTTGTTTTTATTTCTAACACATACATTATTTTTAAATAAAAATGTAAATGGCAACAGTATCATTTTAGCTCTAATTGATAGTCGATTTGTGTTTTATATTCGTGAAGCTTTGTGCGCCCTGCTGAAAGCGCACAAAAATTACACTTATACGGTTTTCTTCCACGTATATATCACGGTGATATATTTTAAATTTATTATCACAGAAAAGTTAAATAGCTGACAGGTGTGTGCATACTTATTCGAATTGCAGTTATAAAATTCTAGATGCACACTATCTATGTGCTGCCAGAATCAAAGAAAAATCATTTTTATGTTCTGAGTGAAGTTTTAATTCACCGCATACATATTTAATTAAAAGCAGTTTTGTGTTCAAAATGTATAATTCCAGTTGTGGATTCATCTGACGATACATTTCGAAGGAAAACATTATATTATTTAAAGTGCTTTATAAAATTCTTGCAGACAATTTATGTGCCGCCAGAATCAAAGAAAAAACATTTTCATGTTCCGAGTGTAGTCTTAATTCACCGCTTAGAGATTTAATTAAAACCCCTTTTGTGTTCAGAATGTAAAATTCCAGTTGTGAATTCATCCGACGACACATTTCGAAGAAAAAACTTATTTGAAGTGCTTAATAAAATTTGTACGGGACAGGCACTGTAGTCGCCAGCCGCACAGACGATGAAGTGGGAAGTTGCCGGCTGGCCGCTTCGACACCTAGGGAGAAAGTGAGGAAAAAATGTAGGGAGAGGGAAAAGTGGGGAGATTTCAGGAAAATTGGGTAAATGTAGGGAGAAAGGTAGAGGGCAAGGGGGGCGGAAGGGGGGTAGAGGTAGAGGGGAAACCTTCGCCTTGAAAAAGGCGATCGACCAATTGTAATTTTCGATGTCTTCAGGGAGGGCGGTTCGGCCAGGGCCAAGAAGAAAAGTCCAAGTTGTCCAGGGGTCGATCGGAGAAGGCAGAAGAGAAGGCGAGATGTTGTTGTGGTGATGAGATCTGGAGCTCTGACTAATTTGGCGAAAGATCGGCCTATTTAACGGGCTTAGTGACGGGAGGCTGCCCGTACTATCCCTTTGTTCACATCTCGTGAGATGAAATTCTCGGAATTTAGATGAAATTCTTGGAATTGTCATTCTCTAGAGTTGAATGCGCCACTGCGTTCGTTTCGACGTTGCGGAACGAAGCAAAGAACGCCTCAGCGTTCAATCTCGACTTACTCTCTACGCTTCTCCGATTATTCGTTTATTTTGTATGTGGTACAAATTTATAAACATAGACAGGGTTTGATTTTTACAGGATAAATCAGTTGCACAAATTGGGTGCATGCATAGGCCTTGCATAAATTTGAATCTATGCAAAGGTTGTAGGTAGGTACAACAGCTAGAAGGCTTTGCACAAATTGCAAATTTATGCAAAGTAAACAGGGTAAGATTTAATAGTGGCAAAGCTTTGCGCAAATTGGATCTGCGCGAAGGTTTATATAGGAACGGATTCGCACAGATCGAATTTGCGCAAAGGAAAAGGTAAAATTAATATTTATTTATTTATTTATTTATTATTATTAACGCCGATTAAAGCGGCTTTTACAAAAATATTACAATTATTTTACATATGAATACAGAATATACATAGATAAAAAAAATAAAAATATAAAAAAAAATATAAATACAAAATACATAAAAAAGAACAATATAAATTGTAGTATCAACATAAAAACAACAACAAGTAGGTTATCATAAATACAATACAACATATTATAAATCCCTGACAATATGTATTAATAAATTAATACTTTAAAACTGTATTTGATTATAATCAAGCTGAAAAGCGCTGACAGACAGTTTTAATTAAGTAGTGTTTGTATGAGGTTAAACTAGCAATGTTTATAGATTCATCCAAAACATATTTATTTCCAAGTACATGCAGGCGATTCATTATAGAATTGAGTTCAGCGTTAGATCCTGTATTGTTGCAATGATAAGTTAATTTGAAACGAACTGATCGACTAGGTACATGGAAAAATATTAACGAAAGAAGTTCAGGGGAGTTCAACAGGTTGGTAACGATTTTAAATAAATAAAATAGGTCTGAACAAATTCTTCTTTCTTTTAATGTATCGAGTCCCAATAATTGTAACAGAGAGGGGTAATTAATGTTTTCGATGAATATTCCCAATTTAAAATTAATATATCGTAAAAATTTATGTTGGACTCGCTCAAGGGAATTCTCATGCACACTGTAGTAAGGATTCCAAATGGTGGAGTTAAATTCTAGTTGGCTTCTAACAAGTGAAGTGTAAAGTAATTTGACAGTTTTTAAATTTTTAAAATCCTTTGAAATCCTTAAGACAAATCCTAACATTTGCATTGCTTTACTGGTTATATTATTAATATGTTTAATGAATGTTAATTTAGTGTCAAAGGTTATACCAAGGTCTCTTATTTCATCAACAGATAATAAGATGTGATTATTGAGAAAGTAGGTAAACAACAAAGGTTTTTTTTTTCTGTGGAATCTCATAAGTTGACATTTTTTTACATTGAGAGTTAATTTGTTTATAAGACACCAATCATAAAAGCTATTAATATTAGATTGAAGTGTCAGACAGTCCTCGATATTATCAATAATTCTATATATCTTCATATCATCAGCGAACATTAGAATGAGAACACGGGTGAATATGTTTGATACATCATTAATGAATAAATTAAAAAGTAAAGGACCAAGATGAGAACCCTGGGGCACGCCACTGGTAGCTTCGAACGTGTAGGATAAGTGACCATTAATACAGACAATTAACAGACGCCTTAGTAAATAACTCTTAAACCAAGATAAAAGGTTTCCATTAATGCCGAGTTTCAAAAGTTTATTAATGAGGATTTTAAGACAGACCTTATCAAACGCCTTACTGAAGTCGGTGTATATAGAATCGACTTGTTGTTTGTTGGCAAGTGCATTAGAAATGAAATTTTCATATAATGTTAGGTTAGTCAAAGTTGATCTGCCGGAAATAAAGCCGTGTTGACAAGTTGCGATACAAGGGTTTACAAAGAAGCTGATTTTCTTAAGAATCAATTTTTCAAAAAGTTTAGGTATAGACGATTGAATACAGATAGGCCGATAATTTTCAACAAATGATTTATCACCACTTTTATATACAGGAGTTAGGTAGCTAAGTTTCCATATTTGTGGAAAGTGTCCTGTAGAGAGAGACTTGTTAAACAGTATATTAAGGGGAACAGATAAACTTTGGACGCAATTCTTAAGTAAGATGGAAGGAATCTTATCAGGTCCCGAGCTTGTTTTGGGTTCAAGTGATTTAATACAGACTATAATGATATTAAAAGGTGTGTAGGTTTGTACACAGAGAGGGTGGGGTCAAGCGTTGTTCTTTTGTCTCAGGTCGACTGCTATGACCCCTGATTAATTTTATTATTTAAAAAACATGATAATATTATAAACTTTAGATGAAATTATAATCTTAACATAATCTTAAATTTACGTCCGGTACAAAATTCTTCCAGACATGTTATGTGCCGCCAGAGTCAAATAAAAACCTTTTTCATGTTCTGAGTGTAGTTTTAATTCACCGCATACAGATAAAATTTAAGCCAGTTTTATTGTTCAGAATGTAAAATTCCAATTGTGTATTCATCTGCTGACATATTTCGAAGGAAAACATAACTTTTTTCGAAGTGCAAATATAAAATTCTAGTTGCAGACAATTTATGTGCTGCCAGAACAAAAGAAAAACCGTTTTCATGTTCTGAGTGTAGTTTTAATTCATCGCATACAGATTTAATTAATAAATATTTAAAAAAAAATTTAAAAAAAAAAAGTATCACTACCCCCCCCTCCCTGAAGAAGTACCTATATAGGGGGGGGGGGCGGCGAAATTTTCCTCCGCCCCGGGCGGCTGATACCCACGGTACGCCACTGCTTAGGCCCCTACCCCCTCCACCCAATGACATTAATACTGGACGCGGGGTAGAAATCTGAAAGCGGGAAGCCAAACACAAGATGATTGTAGCTGTCTCTATTTCTAGTACTTTAGTACTAAACTGCTATGCGTCGAGTGAGGTTGTGTCTTACCAGTAAGTAAATTGCATTGCAAAGCGCCAAAATGCCCTCCTGTGTGATGAGAAAATGCTTAAATTACACGGCTAATAGTCGTAAAGGCGAAGGTATAACACTTCATTTGTAAGTACACGCAAATTACTTATTATTGTCAATTATTACAATTAATTTTATAATAATACGTCATTGTATTCTTTACCCTTCCCTGTCCATTGTGTAACCGAGTGAGAGTATCTTGTTATCTCAGTCACACCCGTGATGTGAAAGCAGTATTCGGCGAAGAAATTAATAAGCCGCCCTACCATATATCTATGACATTCACACACATACATTCTTTAATTGTCTGTCTTTATCACACAGGAATAAAGTTTTGAATTTAGAAATTACACTGAAAACCGCTGAAAACAAAAGAGTGTTGCTTGCTTTCCATATTATATTGTGAGTATGTGAGACTATGGCGAGTCTATTTATATAACGTCATTGCCTCCACCCATAAACTCACCTTCAACTCGGGTACTCCGTTCTTGACATAAGATTTATTAGCACTCACTTAAGTCTTAGCTTCTGGACCGAACAGAGACGCGAAAGCGATCAGTTTGAGAAAAAACTCAATACATAAGGCCTCTGAAGATGGACAGTGAGATCTGTCCGAAACGTCAGGAGTTTAAAAGTCCTTTTAAGGACTACGTTACGTGGGTAAACCGAGAAAATTGTTCTAGATATATATGTAGGTATATATATATATTTGCGGCACGTTCCAGGGTAGAAGATACTCTTAGTATCGCTCTGGTGTAAGACCACCATTCAGAATTGTCGTGTTTGGTGACTAGATCTGAATATTCAGGTAATTCCCCACTTTATTCTTCCATATCACCTTCCCCCCTACTTACTTTCAGTCTCTCGACGGCCTCCGTGGTCGAGGGGTAAGGCTTCGCAATCCGAAGGTAGCGGGATCGAATCCCGGCGTGCGCAAATAAATTTCATTTGATTAATTTGTGTAATTTCACAATAATTAAATCAAAATAATATATAGTATATTTGCGGTAGGGTTCCAGAGTGGAAGATACCTACTCTCAGTATCGTCTTTTTTTACATGAGCTCCACACAGGGGGCCCTGAAGAAAATTACTTCCCTCAGGGCCTATGTCATCTTTGGGGATGCTGTGTAGAAAGTTTTTTTTAAAGGGAAAGGAAGGAGAGGAGATTTCTGGGAAGGAAGAGGGTTTAAGGGGTGGGTAGGAATCTGAGGTTCAGCGTGTCCTGGTCATCCGCCTTCAAGACCTACACAAATCTCACCCCATGAACCTGGGCACCCCTGCTAAATGACCAAACGTAGCGAACCACTTTAGGTGACCTATGGCAGAGGTGTTGGTTATCCAATAAAGGTTCCCGGGCAGCGGCGGTTAGGACGGTGTAAGACCACCATTCAGAATTGAAACGCTGCTTGAAATGGCTTTAGCCGTGTTTGGTGACCAGATCTGAATAGCCAGGTACTTCCACACCTTCCCCTTATTTTTTTACGTTAACTCCACACAGGAGGCCCTGAGGAAAATAATTTCCCTCAGGGTCTATGTCATCTTTGAAGATGATGTGTGGAGGGTCTTTTTGAGGAAAGGAAGTAGTGAACACGGGTCTTGAAGAGACCCATGTTGTAGGAGGGAGGAAACACAGACGTTGGCAAATCATTCCACAGCCGAGCTGTTGAACTCAAGAACGAGTCGTAGAAACGACCTGTTCTCATGTGACTAATGTCAACCGTGTACAAATGTTGGGCGCGTGTTTGGCGTGTTTCCCGACTATGCACCGGTGCCGATGGGATCAATGACGCTAGTTCCTCGGAGCATCTTCCATTGTAATACCGGTAGAACAAGGACAGCATTCCCACCTGACGCCTGTGCTCTAAAGTTTGCAATCCGTCTGTTAAGATGGGAGAATCTATCAAACGGACCGCCCATTTCTGCACAGAGTCAAGGGTTTTTTTTTTGTATTTTGGAGCTCCAGACCAGAGGTGGCTGCCAAATTCAACCGTGGGGCGCACTTGCGATTTGTACAGGGTTAACATTTTTGTACTATTAAAGTATCTGCGGGCCCTGTACGGTACGCCCAGTTTCTGAGAGGCTAACTTAACTCTGGTTTCGATGGAGCCCCCATACCTGAGCTGGTCACTTAGAGTTACACCAAGCATATGAATGGAGGTCCTGTTCATAGTCAGGGATGCCATAGTCTCACTGATATACGGGAGTAGTTGGCACTCTTGTGCGGTATTCATATAAAAAAAAGACCTACTTACATTGTGTATCTCATCTTATGGAAGATCTGCAGCAATATTGTGATGAAGAACGTATATTTATTACCTTTCCTATGCCGTCATGGTACCAAAATAATGAAAGCGCTCATTGGATATCTTTTTTTTGACATAACAGACAGTGAAGATATAAATGGTGTCAAGGTTTTTGCTTAGTAACCACTGTGCAACGAAACCGGTTATGCGCGGAAAGGTTAAATGTGAGGTAAACAATTATTATACAATCGGTTATAGCATTATGAATACACTGAACAGAAATTCAATAGAAGTGTAACTTTTTGAAGTGAAAATTTCTTTAGCACCGTTGTGATTTAAAACTCGATGAAACGTAAAATAGTGACACTGAAAAAAACAAACACATATATCTAAAAGATTTAGTATGTGAGAGAATGAGATAGTATTATCGGTCTCCTCTTTGTGCGGTGCTTCGTAATCTCCCCACTTTAATCTACTTTAATTTTTTGAAGTTTAACTTCTACTGCGTGTGAATTTCACACTGTTGTTTGTAGTTAAAACTTCTTTAGAACTGTTGTGATTTGAAAGTCGATGAAACGAAAAAAAACGTGTGTGCTTTAGATCACACGACTGAAGTAAAACTTCACTAACTTATAAAAGAAGAGAGAAAGAAAATGTGCGCGCGCGTTGCTCTCTCTTGCTCCTACAGTGTGATACAGACAATAGGCCTGCACTGTGTCTTAGATATACGAAATGGCTATGAGAGAAAGAGAGAAAAAATGTGCGCTCGCACCTCTCTCTCTTGCCCCTACAGTAATATACGAAACGTAACTCTCTCTCTTTCTATCTCAACTAACTTATATATCCCTCTCGTAGTATAATCGGACTCCTCTTTGTGCGGTGCTTCGTAGTCTCCCTACTTTTTTCTACTTTAGTTTTCTGAAGGTATCACTAATTCGCGTGTGATTTGCACACTCTGTTTTTTTTTTGACTTTCGCTACTTTTTGCAGATTTTATCAATGATTATTCCATAGACCATATTTATTCCCTAAAAAAAATAGGCTAGATCAACTTAATTTACAATTTGGGAGGCGGATATAAGTACCGCCGCCCCGGAAACCATTTATTGGTTGACCAACACCACTGCCGTAAAGGGGCATACATTAATTACAATAGCAGTTTTTCTTCCAATCTAGACTCCCCCTTCCTTGGTGAGATAAATTTGGGCCACTTCGTATAATCTTTTCAAGTTACGTGAGATTTTGCTGGATTCCCCCTCCTCCCCCCCCCCCCCCATTGTCATAACGTTCCAGTACACTAAAATGACAATTTGGAATATTCTACTAGTAACCCAGAAAACTTTTTTTTTTGATTTACTACAAGTTTTAGTGCATTATAATAGATGTTGGTGGTGTTTATGAGTAATCGACGACGTCCGTAGTCCAGTGGCTAAGACTCTTGACTAACAATCCGGAGGTCGCGGGTTCGAGCCCGGCGTGCGCAAATAAATTTTATTTGATTAATTTGTGTTATTTCACAATTAATTCATTTAAAAATAATATATAGTATATTTGCGGCACGTTCCAGAGTGGAAGATACTATCAGTATCGCCCTGGTGTAAGACCACCATTCAGAATTGAAACGTTGCTTGAAAATGGCTTTAGCCGTGTTTGGTGACCAGATCTGAATAGCCAGGTACTTCCCAACCTTCCTCTCCCCCACCTCCTTCCCCTCCCCACTACCTTCAGCCTCACAACATACCCCAATTGGGGATGCCATAGTCTCACTGGCTCAAGACGTGAACAGTTGAGATTCTTGTGCGGTATTCACTGTAAAAAAAAAAAAAAATCTGCGTATTCTACCAGATATAGGGTACACGCCTACAAGGCGTGCGAACTGTGCCTTAATTTTTCTAAATAAACAATAACAGTATTAATCTCTAGTGACCTTCCAGGTAAGTATGGTCCTGTATATATTTTCTGCCTGTACAGTACATTTTTACACCAGCATCGCGTTCGTTGGTCAAATCATTGTACATATTGTTTCGTATCGGTGATCGATGAACCAGTGGATGCAATTTTAAGCCATAAGTTGTTGTAGTGATTTGTCTAGTTTATAGTTAGAAGTAAGACTGTATAAACGTATTATAAATTTGTATAGCGCCCTTGAGGTGATTTTTCATAAAAAACGGCGCTATACAAGTCATCCAAATATTATTACTATGATGAATTGCATACTCAACTCTAATTTTGATTTTTCAGAGATGTCTGACCAATCAACTTAAAGCCGATATAAATATTTCTATTAGCCGATGTAAAAATGTGTTATACGCGGAAAATTCACAGATTCATTCAGCCCAGTAATTATATACTTAACTTGTTTTTTTCCCAAATGAAGTAAAATTAATATAAAATATTAATATTTTCAGGTAGTTTTGGCGTCCTTCTTAGCAGTGGGGCTGGCGCTCCCGGCCACCCCGGCACCCAAAGAAGAGAAGTTTGAGCAAATACAAATCCTTAAAACCGAGCAGAAGGTTGTCGGGATTGAGAAGGACAAGAACTACCGCTACCTGTATCAGACAGGTAGTTATAATTTGTTATGCAGTGGGATTGGGCGCGAAATTGAGTATTCTGAAAAAAAATTTGTTTGATTTGGGAGTTGATTTTTAACAGTATGGAAGATGTGCAGTCTCTCGTGTCTAGGGTGATACTAAAATGTACGGATATATTTTTTTAAAGTACTTAAAAGGGCAAAAAAAGTGTATGCAATTGAAATGAAGAGGGAGGCAGAGAGGAGGCCCCGAGGAAAATAATTTACCTCAGGGCCTATGTTATCTTTGGGGATGCTGTGGGAAAGGTATTTTTAGTAAAAGGAAGGAAAAAAGTTCTGGGAAGGAAAAAGGTATGAGGGGTGGGTAGGAATCTAGGGGTTAGTATGTATAATGTATAGGAGTGACGGACATATGAATCCATCCCTCTAACTGCGGTGCAAGGCGATGGGTCGAGAGAGTCCGGTTGGAAAGGTCAAAAGGCTCTTTTCACCCAGGCTCTCACGATCAGGCCCGCCACAGCAGGTGGGCAGACGCATCCACCGCCAAGATCTATAAAAGCCTCACCCCATGAACACCATGATGGGTGGGTAGGAATGTGGGATTCAGTGTGTCCAGAAGCGACGAACATATGAATCGATCCCTCCCACTGCGGTCCAAGACGATGTTCCGAGAGAGGCTGGAGAAGTAAAAAGGGACTCCCTTAACTATTCTCTCCCGATCCGGCCCGCCATTCAGTTGGTGGGCAGACGCATCCGCCGCCAAGACCCAGATAAACCTCACCACATAAACCCGGGCAGCCCTGATATGTCATCAAACGTAGCGAACCGCTTAGGGTGACTTATGGCAGAGGTGTTGGTTATCCAATAAATTACGTAAAGATAGCAGTCATATAAAATATGCGTTAAGAAAATGAAGATAATATTAGTAGTTCTCGGTCGAAGATGGATATACAGTTAAATACGATCGAATCGGATAGAGACCCGTTAGCTCAGATGATAGACCCGACAAGTCATAGGTCTTGAATTCGAGTCAAGATGTGATCGTATCTTTTTCCGATTTTTCTGTTTTAGATTTTTGAGAAAGTCCTCAACCGCGTCTGTCTGTCTGTCTGTTCGCGATAAACTCAAAACCTACTGAACAGATTTTCGTGCAGTGTTCACCAATGAGTGATTCATGAGGAAGGTCCAGGTATATAATTTGTCAAGGTTTTATGTAAATTAGTTGAAATATAGAATATGTAAAGGAGAATGTCTGTATGTGGTGGATGAACGGGCTGGCAAGCGGGTTTGTATGCAAATCTACGGTTTTATGCCAACGTCGATGAAATTTTGCACAAAATAAGAGGAAGGTCACTGTCTACATTTGATTTCGAAAATCCTGTGTAAAGCCCGGGCACCGCCGGGGACTTCAGCTAGATAGTTAAAAAAAATTATTAATAAGTAATAATTATTAGCCTGAAACACTCATCTGCATTGTAAAAATCTCCCGAGAAAAGATACATGCCGCCGACGGGACTTGAACCCGCGTACTTCTGATTTCCGGTCAATTACACTGTCCACTGAGCTACGTCGGCTAATCTTCTGCCCGCCAAATAATTCAATATTTACTTATGTTTCATGCAACAATTACTGCTAATTACATTTTTCCACCTGCAAACAATTAACTTTATTTTTGTACGAGAAAGGCATTGTAAGTGCTAAATCTCCCACTAGGTGGCGTCAAGACAAATTATGTCTACAGTTTTTGGTGAAATACTTTAACTAGTCAAATATTAATTTTTATTTTTAATTGATAAACTAATGTTTAAGACAAGATTTTTATGCATAGCACAAAGGGTAACAATTTACATATATAATAACACTCATCTGTTTCAGGCTAATAATTATTGCTTATAATAATTGTTACTCTTTGTGCTATGCTTAAAAATCTTGTCAAAACATTAGTTCTGTACCCGAGAAGCATACGGATGCAAGTCCACAAATATAAATGTTCAGGAGAGAACCAAAAAATTATTTTTTCTCTAATAATGCTCTCATAACTTCTTCGGATATCCAAGCTGATAGATAACAAAAAAGTAATTATTTAATCAATTAGATTTGTTTTAAAAACGAGCAAATAAAACGTAATATTTTATATGCAAAGCCTTTAAAAATATTGTTTAAAAAAAAACGCTGACTTGAGTCAAACAAAAACCTGGACTTGAGTCCTTCTGCTTCTAAATGAAATGAAATATTTTGTTATGAAATGTGGTGAAAGGATCAATTTTTAAAAATTGTTTACTTTCATAGAAAGCGTAGTAATGTATAATTTGAGTCATAATACTACATAATACGTAGTATTTGAGTCATAATACTCAAAATGCAACTAAATCTTAAAGATGCAAGTCCATGGTACATCCTTATGCTTCTAAGATAGTTGTTGCATCATGGTACTAAACTTGCATCCATATGCAATTTTTAAAATCCTATTTTTTATTCATGATAGGCCTTGTATCTTTCTACCACTGATAAACATGATAATTTACTTCAAGTCTGCCTCAAAAATTCATTTCTTCAAATTTTGAACTTGCATCCGTATGCTTCTCGGTTACAGAGTTTATCAATTAAAAACAATAAATAAAATACCTCGTTTTTAATTCCAGCTAATGGCATTTATCAAGAGGAGCAAGGAATCATCAAACACGCCAATGAACCTGGTTACGAGACCCAGCTGCAGCAAGGTCAGGTGCAATACGTGTCTCCCGAGGGTCAGGTCATCCGTCTATCCTACACAGCCGATGAAAACGGGTTCGTTCCCGTGGGTGACCACATCCCAACTCCACCACCAGTGCCAATAGAGATTCAGAAACTTCTTGCCTTACTTGCCACAAAAAAACCTGATCCGGCGGACAATCAATACGACGGTGACAGTGGAGACTATTCGTGATTTCTTGATTCTTTTAATTATTAAAAACTTTACGAAAACATTGTATTTTGCTGTATCATTTACCCCTACATTTTTATTAACTCCTCATGCAAACAAATTAGCTTTTCGGAACAACTCATGTATAGTCTGTCAAATAAGAGTAGTAAATATAAAAAATGGAACTACAAAATTTGTAGGCGGGCAACACCAATTTACTTATAAAATATTATTTTAAAGTGCAAGGACACTGAAAATACAGAACACTGTAACACATTAAAAAAAACATTTGTTCAAAAAATTTGGAATTTTTTTCAGATGGTTAAAATATTTTCGCTTTAAAATGCAAATATTTGGAATATTTCTGAGCACATTCAAAAACTAAAAACTATTTTAGAAAGGTGATGAAATAGGCTTTCAAATTATATAATTTGAATAAACATATTAATTATAAAATTTTTGCGCACAAACAAAAAAAAGTTTTCAAAATGGCTCACCTTACGTTTTTTCTAACTAAAGTTACTGATAATAAAAAAAAATAAAAACACATACTTATTTTATTAGACAAATGTATAACAAACACATATTGTAACCTCACTTTTTTGTCGCTCTATGTAAAAATAATTTATAAAAAATTCCCGAAGTGTCAATTTTTTTTTCAATTTGCGATTCAAAATTTCAATTTATTTTGTACATATAAAAGTGCACCTTTTACTTTTTTGGTGGCTATTTTTTAGATTGGAATATAAAGCGTGTTATTTTTCCTTTCTAACACCGATTAGAACCCAACTCTCACTATGATAGTAAGGGAGTTACAGTGGTTTATATGAGACTTATGTGCGTTGGGACAAATATGGTCTCCTGTGATTTTTTTTATTTTTTTTTACATTAACTCCACACAGGAGGCCCTGAGGAAAATAATTTCCCTCAGGGCCTATGTCATCTTTGAGGATGCTGTGTGGAGGGTCTTTTTGAGGAAAGGAAGGAGTGAACATGGGTCTTGAAGAGACCCATGTTGTAGGAGGGAGGAAACACAGAGGCTGGTAAGACGCACTGTCGTTAAGGTTTTAATTGTTTTTTACAAAGTGATTTGCTTTCATTTAATTTAACATAAATTTGAATTTAACAGTAGTAGAAATGAAGAATCATGAAATGAACACTACTTTTAGATCTGAATGAGTTAAATATATTCAGATCTAAAATTAGAGACATCATATAAAGCCCGGGCAGCGTATTCCCAATCCCTAATGCTACGGGCACACTTGCTCATTTGAAGCCAAAGAGCATGCTACCTAGTAGCATGTGTGTCAGTGACATTGCTAGTAATGAGCATGCTCATTTCAAGCCGAATGGGCTTGCTCACAAATCAACAGACGTTTGATTAATGAGCATGCTCATTGGATTATCGGGTGGAAGGGGAAGCTTTGTAGCATGTGTGAACAGACTAGTTTATGAGCATGCTCATGTCAATAGCAAAAATGTCAAAATAGCCCGCAGGGGAGACAAAAAACCTTGTGTTTCGTGGTTTATTATGGGTATCACGAATATACTTGGAACAAAAGGTCACTAAAATACACACAATAGATTTCCGAATTCCCCAAAAGCTCCTTTACCTCCAAAATGAAACCACATTGTATTGAAATTAGCATTTATTTCTTAATATTTAGTCATTTTCGGATTTGTTGAAATCTTGGACCCAAATCAAACGTCATATTGCAGCACAAACTTCAGATATAAATTTAGCCATAGTAGACTTTCTAACCCTGTTAAACGCTGATAATATGTACAAAGAATCTCCGACAGCTAGGTATCTCAATGTAATTTCCAATTTTACTCTAGCCGGAATAAAATAAAAATTTCTGCGGAAGCATTCGTAAATGATTTTTATATCCGTTGACATCTTCTTCTCGTATTTCTACAACAAATGGATTACTTGCTCCAAGGTTTACTCTTCTCGTGATCCAATTACGAAATCAAATTGACTTCTGTGCGGATGGCACTGACTCTATTATGTCCTTGTAACTGTATAACCGTTAATATTTTGGACTCAAATCAACCGTTTTGTTTTCTTTCGTCAAAAGATTCTTAAATAATTAATAATTGCGTTGCAAGCAATAAGATTACTTTGTTTAGTTCTGGGAGAACGGAACTGACACTTGACGATGACGTTTATTTTTTGACATGAGCATGCTCATTAAGTAGCATGTGTGTTCAAATGTTGGCTTTGAGCACGCTCATTCACGAGAAAGCTCAAACCAAGCCAGCTCATTACTGAGCAAATGTGTACAGTTGACTATTTTTGACAGGAGCGTACTCATTAATGAGCATGCTCATAAGCCGGATTCTGTGAGCATGTGTGTCAGTACCTTACCGCGATTCAGTCGCTCTACCGACTGAAATGCGTTAGGGATTGGAATGCATAAATCACCTTCCAAACAGTACCGCGTTTCAGTCGTCTTCGCGCTTTGTTGCTCTCTGTTTCTGTGAGGGTGACGACCATAATTATAGAAGGGCAAGCAGAGAGGATGGACCGCGTTTTTTTTACTTACAAAATCTTTTTTTACATTGAAAAAAAATATTTTTTAAGTAAAAAAATATTTTAAATAATATATAAAAGTTGTAATAAATTTATAGTAATTCTACTTGGGTTTCCATTACAGTGTTAATTAATACAGTACCACACAACTACTGACTCCATCGACAGACTCTGCGATACTGATACAGCTTGGTTGCGGTCGCGTTCTCGGTCTCCGCCCACAGTACACGCAGAAGAGACCGAGACACCGGTCACGGTATCCTGTCTCCGTCTCTGGTCTCGGTCTACGGTTGCGGTTGCGGCGCGATCCGCCGCGGCTGCATTATATTTTGGGATTAATGCGTCCACGGAATCAAGGTCAAATAAACAAAAATAAATAAAACATTAAACATTACAATACTTTTATTACTCTATCATGTTATATTATATGATCACAATCTTTTAGGGGTGATAGTGACTTAATAGGGGAAAATAGGTATAGGACGGCGTATTTCTAAGAAATTTAAGTGATTTTCATGGTTTTTTTAACACATAAGGAATATATATTTTTTATTTATACTTCGAGGTCATTTTACACATATATTGAAGATTATATACTTAAATTTTAAAATATTTCCTAAAAAATTAACGGAGATATCAGCTGGCGCGCATTGCTTCCATCCGGCTGGGCAATTTGTGTAACTTCTGGAAGTCACAATATTCACTTGAAATCAAATTTTCACGAAATTTTACTTTTTTATAAGTGTTTCTTCTATTTGAACCTCACTCCTCACAAAAATTTAGTATGATTTTTTTTACCATTCTTTTGTACGTTTTTTTTTAAATAAAAAAAAGATAAAATAAAGATACTGTTTAGGATTGAGGTTCAAATAGAGCAATAGTGGAGGTTGTGTTGCAGAGGGTTGGGGGGTAGATGAGTTACGAAGAAGTTTGCAGGTCGGGTATCAATGAGGGTTGTCCACGGAAATTCAGTTGCAGAATAATTTGGAGAAGAGGGGGAGGTTGTGTTACAGTGGGGTTCGTGGGTGGAGGTTGTGATGCAGCGGGGTTCGTGGGTGGAGGTTGTGATGCAGTGGGTTTCGTGGGTGGAGTTTGTGTTGCAGTGGGGAGCGTGAGTGGACGATGTGTTGCAGTGGAGAGCGTGGGTGGACGATGTGTTGTAGTGGGGATCATCGGTGGAGGTTATGTTGCAGATTGTTGGTTGGGTTGGTAGATGAGTTACGAAGAAGTTTGCAGGTCGGGTATCGGTAAGGGTTGTCCACGGAAGTTCAGTTGCAAGATAATTTGGAGAAGAGGTTGAGGTTGTGCTACAGTGGGGATCGTGGGTGGAGGTTGAGTTGCAGTGGGGATAGTGGGTGGAGGTTGTGTTGCAGTGGTATCCGTAGGCGGAGGTTGTGTTGCAGTGGAGTTCGTGGATGGAGGTTGTGTTGCAGTGGGGTTCGTGGGTAGAGGTTGTGTTGCAGTGGAGTTCGTGGGTGGAGGTTGTGTTGCAGTGGAGTTCGTGGGTGGAGGTTGTGTTTCAGTAGAGTTCGTGGGTGGAGGTTGTGTTGCAGTGGGAATTGTGGGTGGAGGTTGTGTTGTAGTGGGAATTGTGGGTGGAGGTTGATTTGCAGTGGGGATAGTGGGTGTAGGTTGTGTTGCAGTGGTATCCGTAGGTGGAGGTTGTGTTTCAGTGGAGTTCGTGGGTGGAGGTTGTGTTGCAGTGGAGTTCGTGGGTGGAGGTTGTGTTGCAGTGGAGTTCGTGGGTGGAGGTTGTGTTGCAGTGGTAATTGTGGGTGGAGGTTGTGTTGCAGTGGAGTTCGTGGGTGGAGGTTGTGTTGCAGTGGTAATTGTGGGTGGAGGTTGTGTTGCAGTGGAGTTCGTGGGTGGAGGTTGTGTTGCAGTGGAGTTCGTGGGTGGAGGTTGTGTTGCAGTAGAGTTCGTGGGTGGAGGTTCTGTTACAGAGGAATTTGTCGGAGGAAGTTGGGTTGTTGGAAGAATCGTTATTAGGGATTCAGTAACGGAGGAATTTGTGGGTGGAGGCTGCGTAACAGTGAAGTTCATGGGTGGAGCTGCAGTGGAATTTCTCGGTGGCCTCGGTATACAATACTTGCAACGCTTACGAGGTCGCGGTGGTCCACCGGATGGCATTTGGCGGAACATCCCATTGGGATTCGATTTGGGCAAATGAGTATAATATTTCAAATGCTTTTGTGGCATAATCCTTCTAACACCTTCTCCGAATCCGTTATTTTTCAAGTCATCCTTAACTTTTGTTTTATTTTCAAGGTTTTCTTGAATATCTCCAACAAGAACATCATCTCTGTATATATCCTTCAGAGACGAAAAAATGTCATGGTGATCAGATGACTCTATTGACTTCCCGATAGACTTCTCAGATTCACCAGTCTTTAAAGCCGAAGGTTTTGGTAAGGATTCTGGTTGTACTTGTACTTCTTTTATTTCATGAAGTTCAGATGGAGAACTCTTCGTAGGAACTTGTGGAGAATTCTGTTGCGAGACTTTTGGGGAAGTTAGTGGCGAATCTAGCGGCAATTGCTGTAGTGAAGACGCACTCGCTATGTTCAATAACAGATCCGAGAGTTTCTCCAAACATCCACGTGAAATGCTCATGTTTTGTCCACCGTGTAGAAATACCTCATTATTTGGTTGGTCTCCCTTAAAACAAACAAAAAAAGATATGTTAGGTATTAAAATGTTGAATAATCTATTAGAAAATCTCATAGATAGAGTATTGTAAGATTCTGTAGGTATCAAAGATTGTGATGTGCTAGACATGAAGAAATAAATCATTTAAAATAAGAAATTCCAGTTAAAAATATTATGGATTCAGAAATATATATCTGTGTTTCAACATTCCTAGGACCATTGATGTTTTCAACTTCTTTTTCCATGATCATTTTCTTATTAGCTTTTTCTTCCGCCGCCTTTTTATCTCGGCGTTTTTGAGCTTTTGATATCCATGGACCAGAAAAATCGACTTCGTCTAGAACTTTTTTTTTTTTTTTTTTTTTTAACTTTATTTATTCTCATTTCTTTGTACATATAATGTATAATAGCAAATTAATAGTATATTATAACATAAAACATAATAACATATAGTATAAACAAGAAATGAAAACCCACTAAGGCACTGCCTGAGTGTGGGTAATATTAAAAACAAAATACTATATTTCTAAGTACACAAAGTATAAAATAGACTTTAAAAAAAAAAACATACAAAATATAAAGTTAGTATTTCATAGTTAGAGTAAATGAAAAAGGTTTTTTTCGACTATTATATATGTAAAATAAAAATATGGATAAAAACATACTGATTTAAATATTTTTTTTAATATTTTTTTTTTTTAGTTATTAAAAAAAAAAATAAATAAAAAATAAACAGAAAACATATTGTACTACAGTTTAGAAAGTTACAGAAAGTGAGTTGTGTGAAGATGGATAAATTTATAGAAAAAGCGTTTCAATATCAACATTATTCAACCATAATTTTACCTCTTTTATATATTTTATCATTTTATTTATCATTTGAGTTTGTAGTGGTAGAAGGTTAAATGTACGAGGACCAATGAAACTGCCATGTGTCTGTAATAATTTAGTATTGGTTTGTGGGGTGTAAAATATATTATTTATTCTTTTGCTCATTCTGTTTTCATTTATTTCGAAATTATATTTGTTTTTAAATACATATTTCAAAGTTTGTAATATAAATAATTTACGTATATTAAATATTTTAGTTTCTTTGTATAATAAGTTTGTCGAGAATGTTTTATTTTTGTTAAATATGACTTTAATTATGTGTTTTTGAATTATTTGTAGAGGCTTAATAAATGTATCAAGTGCACCACCCCATCCTATAATGCCATAAGTGATTGAAGATTGCACTAGGGAAAAGTAGATCATTTTCAATTTCTCAATGTTTAGAACTTCCTTAAGTCTATAAATATAAAATATGTAGGTCAGATATCTTAATTTAGAAGTGATTTGATTAATATGTGATTTCCAATTAAGATTTATATCTATTGATACTCCTAAATATTTTATATTTTCGACATAAGTGAGTTCGTTGCACATGAAGCACATTTCTTGATTGCAACTAGTATTATGGATTCTAATTTTAAGGTTGTCTTTAGGTTTATTTTTAATGGTTTTATAAAAAGGTAAGTAATATGTTTTGCTATAGTTTAAAACGAGTTTGTTGTATTTTAGCCATGTTGAAACCAGTGAAATACAATCAGTTGCTTTCGAAAAAGTTTCTTTCCAATGATTACCATCCACTATTATTGCCGTGTCGTCTACGTATGAAACAATTTTACCAGGGATTACAAAATTACATAAGTCATTAATATAAATTAAGAATAAAATCGGGCCAAGCACAGTTCCCTGTGGAACTCCATTTTTTATCTTTGACTCTGAACTATAATCATTCCCAATTTTTGTTTTTTGTATTCTGTCTTTAAGATAGTTAGAGAGTAGTTTTAGTGTGTCTTTTTTGAAGCCTAGTTGATTTATTTTTGTAATGAGTATATCATGATTTACGGTGTCGAAAGCTTTTCTTAAATCTAGGAATATGGCAAGACATTTCTTTTTTTTATCAATTCATATATCGCATCCTCGGTGCTTAGGTCTTTACGAAAGCCATATTGGTTTTTCGATAGAATTTTAAATTTTTCTAAGTGTTCAATGACTCTAAACTTGATGCATTTTTCGAATATTTTCGAGAGGTTTGAAACAAGAGATATTGGTCTATAATTGTCTAATTTATTCTTATCTCCAGATTTATGAATAGGTTTTATAGTGGAGATTTTAAATTGCTCTGGAAAATGACCATTTTTGAGGCATGTATTAAAAATATGCTGCAATGGAATTAGGACATGTTGTTTTTTTTTTTTTAACGTATCACAAGATAATCCATCATTACCCTTAGAGTTGGATGGTTTTAGAGTATCAATATATTTTTCAATTTCTTTAAATGTAATAGGAGAAAAATATTCTATAGAGTTAATTGAATCATTATTTGAATCTAATTGAGGAGAAGTCTCCATATGAGCATCATTAACATTAATGCCGGATGATTCAAGTTACTACGTCTACTACATTTGTAAAATAGTTATTAAAGCTTTCTGCAATGGTCGATTTTTTAGTTATTATTTCATTATTTATTATAAACCTCATTTACAATATTTGAAGACATACTTTTTTTGTTGGCAATTTCATTTATAATATTCCAAGTTTTTTTAGTATTATTTTTAGCATTTTCAATTTGTATACTATAGTATTTCTTTTTGCAGTTTCGTATCAGCCTATTAAGTAAGTTACGATACATTAGATATTTTGTTTTCAGATAAGGCATTGTTCTGAGATTATTCTTTTGACAATCTATTTGATATTTAAACATTTCTCTGTATAATTTATCTCTTTGTTTAATTGATATAATTAATCCAACTGTTATCCAAGGCTTCATTTTTTTAAATTTATTGTTAGTGACAACTATTTTACTTTCACTTTTTAGAGTATGATCTTTAAGAGTTTTATAGAAATTCTCTAGTGCGAGATGTGGATTTTCTATTGATATCACATTTTCCCAGTTTTCTGACCGAAGTAAAGAGTTTAGAGTTACATAATCAATGTCTACTTTTTCTAGATTTTCAGAATTTTGGTTTAGAGGAGTATTTTTGAAATGGTGTCCATAAAAGGTCGGGTAATGATCTGTAATATTTGTTTCGAGAATTGAAGAGATGATATTAACCGCCTTGTGCGACTTGACAAATATGTGGTCTAAACATGCCGAGTGACTTAAGATTACTCTTGTTGGTGAGTTAATATATGACATATGTCCAGAGCTTGATAAACAATCAAGATACTCATTTTTACAATTCACATTTGTATTATTATCATTCATATTTATATTAATGTCTTCTGTCACAATGGAAAAAGTGAAATTGTTTCTGTCAAGTTTACTAACAAAAGATTTTAGTTCTTTTACAAATAGAAAATCATTTAATGAAGGGGATCTATATATGGCTAGTATATGATATATATAGTTGTTTTGACAAAAGGTTACTTTTATTGCATTGGCTGTTTTAAATTCAATAAATTCAGCGGCAACATTTTTCAGAGTATTATGACAGAAAACAGTAACTCCATCATGACCAGTATGCTTACAGGCAGATGAAATTGTTGTATATTCTGGTAAGTTATATGGAATTACTTGTTTCATTTGAGTTTCAGTTAAAACAATTACGCTTGGAGAAAAATCTAGGTTATTAATAAGTACACAGAGCTCATCGAAGTTTTTCCTTATACTCCTAATATTCATGTTTAAGATCGAGAAATTAACATTTTTAAATAGGTGATTTAGTCCACATTATTACGTTATTTTCATCTTCCTGGGATGATTCAATATTATTTTTTAAACTTAATTCTTCTAAATGTCTACATTCCAATTCAGTTTCTAGCCTCAAAACGTCATCTTGAATCTCTTTCTTTTTTTTGTCACTCTTTCCAGCTATTTTTTTTAAACCTTGGATTTTAGCTTGAAGATCCTTTTTCCCTTTCCGATTGCCTTTGCTCGATAGTCAATTCAATTTCTTCACAGTCCGACATTGTAATTTCGGTTTCCGAACTTCTGAATTATGACAGATTGACATGGATTGACAGATCAGGGTACTCAGGCAATCATATCAGGGATATTCATGTACATCAAACATAGGTTCTCAACGTGGGCGATAATGCCCCCTTGGAGGCATTTCAGACATTCAGGGGGAGGTAAAAGATCAAGAGAAAGTTTGGATGCATTTTAGACTTTCAGGAGGTGGTAGGAGACCCAGAGAAACCCATCCAACCCCATCCCATTCCATTACGCCCCCGTGGTAAATATAATCGTGATGACAATTGCTGTTTCAGATTCACGAGTTAGGGGGCGCTAGAATTTTTTTTTCTCAAAGTGGGCGGTGGGCAAAAAAAGTTGACAATCCATGATGTAGTTCATAGGTTCTCAACGTGGGCGATAACGCCCCCTTGTGGGTGTTTAAGACTTTAGGAGTGCAGTAGAAGACCCAGAGAAAATTAGGGGGCGTTCAAATAGCACAGTGAGGGCATGGGCAGGTAAAAATACTAACACTTACAGAAGAAATTATTACCATTTCATCCGACCAATGTGAAATTCCCACGGGCGCATAAAAGAGTAAAATGTGAACTTATATAAAATACATAACATGTAAACAAATGCACAGATATTTTTATTTATTAATTTTATTTTTATTTTATTAGTAACAAATAGATACAGATATTAGAAATAGATTTTAAACAGTAATTAATTACATAATAGATATATTTGATTTACCTCCATAAGTAAGCAGGGTTTGTGTGTATAGGGGGGGGGGGGGGGGGATAGAGAAATCACCGGCGTAGTGGTTACGATATGAGACATGCATTATAGAAGCTACATATGTACCCGAGAAGCATACGGATGCAAGTTCAAAAATATAAATGTTCAGGAGACCCAAAAAACTATTTTTTTCTGTAATAATGGTCTCATAACTTCTTCCGACATCAATGCAGATTGATAACAAAAAAAAGTTATCATTAAATCAAACGAAATATTTAATATGTAAATATTATTTAAAAAAACGCTGGCTTGAGCCAAACAAAAACATGGACTTGAGTTCTTCTGCTTCTAAATGAAGTGGAATATTTTGTTATGACATGTGGTGTATTATGAAAGGATCAATGTTTGATAATTGTTTACTTTCATAGAAAGTGTAGTAAAGTTAGAGGCAGAAGGATGCAAATGGATTTGAGCCATAATACTCAAAATGCAACTAAATCATAAAGATGCAAGTCCATGTAGGTACATCTTTCTGCTTCTTAGATAGTTGTTACATCAAAGGTATTTGTATCCGTATAATTTTTTGAAAATCCAATTTTTCTTCGAGATAGGACTTGTATCTTTTTTCCACTTATAAACATGATAATTTACTGCAAGTCTGCATCAAAAACTCATTTCTTCAAATTTTATACATTTTGTACTTCTCGGCAACAGATATATTAAAAGAAAGAAAAAACTCGAAGAATTGCAATGTACGAGATCGCTGACGTAGCTCAGAACAGGGTCGCCTAGACTCTGCCATAAGATCAACCCGTGATGGTACGAAACTTTGTTCGTATTGCGGATACCACTCCCCACGCTACGGTCCCAACACCCGCGCTCTGCTCGCCCGAGTCATTCCGCTAAAAATTTTGTATGTCTTCGGCTGTAGCAGTGGGGGTAATGGGCGGAGACATGCGCGTACACGGGTTGATCTTATTTTGGATCGAGAATAGAGGCCTCTAGTCAAAATGGTGGGCCTCCAACCCGAATGGGACAAGTTAAAAGAATTGGGAAGAATTTCAGCACAACTTATCGTGTTCAATCAGTTGTTTATAATATTATCATCTTACGTGTATTATAATTATTAAAAATTGCCACTGTATCATGAATACAAGAAGGAAGGAGGTAGCATCCCGGTACAATACAAAATAATTGCTTTTTTAACTTGCTTAACAAAAAGGCGTAATAACAAATAGTCTCTTTAAATATAAAAATCAAAACATGTTTATTTCTGGGTTTGTATATACTCGTATAGATATACACTAGCTGGGGAGGCGTCTACTAATATCTACAGGACTTCCAAAAACTGAACAAATCGGACTAATATCTAAGAGAACCAAAGTGAGGATGAATATCTACAGCTCAAACTGCTGACTAATATCTATGAGAACCAAAGTGAGGACGAATATTTACAGCACTGGCAGATGTTGAATTTGCAATTATGTGTAGCATATTAGAATAACGTAATATTGCGTATGCAGTTAAAAAAACTCAATTTATGTTAAGTAAGGTTAGGTTAGGTATTGCGTAACTGAATTAATTTATGATTTTCCGTACAACCTCTTGCTCAGCTGCCCTCTGTAGATATTAGTCCCACCTACGCTCCATAGATATTAGTCACCACTGAGACCGTCATAGATATTAGACCGACCTTAGCTCTGTAGATATAAGTCATCACTCTGAAGTTCATAGATATTTGTCCAACCTATGAGCTGTAGATATTCGTCCGACATACAGGCTGTAGATATTAGTACCTGAAGTCCTAGCTGGTACCCGGCTTGCATTGCTATGCCATTTAATGAATTGTTTCTCCCTGCGTGTCCTTTCCCATTCATCCCATTCCGTCTCCTCCACCTTCTCTCTCCCCACTCCATAAATTTCCTGACAAAAACGAAAAGCAAAACAAATCGTTGCCGTGGAAACGATGTTGACATATTTGCGGGTAATTTTATTTCAGGCGTCGTAGTTAATATCTATCTTCTATCTATATACTAGCTAATACAAATGAATCGCCGAAATGTACGTACACGCATAACGTCCGAACGACTGCACCAAATTGGATAATTCTTTTTTTTAGGACAAAGTTTGTATAAAACTACTGGTGACCTCGGGCATTATGAAATTTGTATAAAAAATTGCAATAGGTGGCACGCGAGCTGTTTGAAAACTGAATGTACCGGAACTGAATGTATGGAATGCGGGAGGGGGGAGAGGAACTCTGGAGATGGGTTCATGGGACGGGGAAGTGGGAGAGGGAAGGCGGATTGGGAACACGTGAGGGGAAGGGAATGCGGGAGGTAAATGGGACGAATGGGAAAGGACATGCAGGGAGAAACAATATATTTATTAATCGGCCGGCGTAGTTCAGCGGTAAGGCGCTTAACCAGCACACCGAAGGTCGCGGGATCGAATCCCGGCATGGCAAATATTTTTTATTTGATTAATTTGTGTTATTTCACAATTTATTCATTAAAAATAATATATAGTATATTTGCGGCACGTTCCAGAGTGGTAGACACTCTTAGCATCGCCCTGGTGTAAGACCACCATTCAGAATTGAAACGTTGCTTGAAATGGCATTAGCCGTGTTTGGTGACCAGATCGAATAGCCAGGTACTTCCTACCTTCCACTTCCCTATCTCCTTCCCCTCCCCACTACCTTCAGCCTCACAACATACCCCAATTGGGGATGCCATAGTCTTACTGCCTTTAGACGGGAGCAGTTGGGACTCATATAAAAAAAGAAAAAAAGTTCTATAGCAGCGCATGCCAGGAACTCGCTAGTTTAATATATTTTTTATCGAATTATTGATTTCGTGACAGTTGAGCCTCCCCCATAACAAGTTGTGGTAAATATAATCGTGGTAATAGCTGTTTCAGATTCGCGTAAGTAAAAACAATAAAAATAAAAATAAATATTCTAAAAGTAGGCGGTGGGCAAAATAAGGTTGAGAACCTTTTGATGTAGATCAACAAATAATGCCGATTCTGAATATATAGATGTTATTTTGTGCAAACATACGCAGTATTAATAAATAAACCAATTCAAATATTATTTACAAATGATTTGATTACAAGAGGAAGAATGTGGGTTGAGATTAAAAATATCAATTACCTTTGCCAAAATCACAACAATTCCAAAAACCAGTACTAACAATAGATCCTTCATAATAAAAGTATCTGTTAAGACAATGTAGGCCAACTAAAGTAAAAATTTCATAAATTCCACATTTTATAGGCAGTTTTTGAAAGATAAAAAATCGTAAAAACGTATAAGAACTTTAAAACGTGATTTCGTGCTATCAGAAAAAAATTCCGACGATTTGAAAAAAAAAATCTGAAATGTTACATTTTGTACTGTTCAGCGTTATATTATAAAACGTGTGAGATATTGATAAAAAAATTGCTGACGACATTTTTTTTTAAAGTACGATTTAGCATTCTTGACTTTTATTTTTCATCTGAATACTGCACAAGAGTGCCGATTACCCGAGGCCGGTGGGACTGTGTATTTAAGACCTTCTCCAATTATTTTGGTAATGTTTTGGATTGTGGAGATGGGCATGAAAGATGCTTTTTTTCATTTTCATTTCACTTCAAAAGTGGAGGTATTACATTTAGTACAGAATTTTACAGAACAATGATAAAACATAACTTGATATAACACAACACGATTTAACTAAACAGTGATAAAACAGTACAAGAAAGTATATAACATGATATAATACTACAATGATAAAACGGTAAATGTTAAAACAAAATCAGAATAAACAGAAAAGAGATAAAACGGAATATGCGAAAAAGAACATGCAAGACAGAACAGTGTAAAAATTAAAGATGATAAAACAAATCATGGCGAAACCGGACACTGCAAAACAGAGCATGGACAATGGAGCATAAAAACATTGCAGTATAGGAGTATGAAGTACAGTGATTTAACAGAATATGGCAAACAGAACATAGCGAAGCAGAACAATTACAACAGAACATTACAAAGAGAACACAGGTAAAACAGAACATATAATCACTCAATTTGGGAGGTGGGTATGGGTACCGCCGCCCGGAAACCATTTATTGGATAACCAACACATCTTAATGGAATCATGGACGCTTACTGAAGAACTTATTAGGCGACTTGAGGCATTCGAAATGTGGATCCACAGAAGAATACTTAAAATAAAGCTGGATGGACAGGGTTATGAATGAAGATGTTGTGGTTCGGATGAATTAAGAAAAATAAAATATTAAAACTATAAAAATCCGAAAACTTCAATATCATGGAAATGTGATGAGACATCCAGAGAAGTATGAGATCTTGCATCTCATAATGCAGGGAAAGATTGCCGGAAGACGGGGCCCTGGAAGAAGGAGAACGTCATGGCTGAAAATCTG
The DNA here is from genome assembly GCA_917563855.2 of Limnephilus lunatus. Classification (NCBI taxonomy): domain Eukaryota; kingdom Metazoa; phylum Arthropoda; class Insecta; order Trichoptera; family Limnephilidae; genus Limnephilus; species Limnephilus lunatus. The sequence goes on along the minus strand of OU830595.1, from coordinate 20,808,494 downwards.
AGACAGTGGTTTGGCCAGTCTACTGTAGAGCTGTTCCGGGTCGCAGTAAACAAAGTCCGCATAGCCAGCATGATAGCCAACGTTCGTTGAACGGACAGGGCACAAGAAGAAGAAGAACACCTCTGCTATTGGTCATCCCAAGTGGTTCGCTGCGTTGGTGACTTAGCAGGGGAGCCCGGGTTTATGGGATGAGGTTTGTCCAGGTCTTGGCGGAGGATGCATCTGACCTGCACTTGCTGAGAGGCGGGTCGGATCGAGAGAAACTGTTTGAGGGAGGCCTTTTGACCTTTCCAACCTGACTCTCTCGACACATTGCCTTGCACCGCAGTTGGAGGGATGGATTCATACGTCCGTCACTCACTGACCTCCAGATTCCACCCCTCATACCTTTTTCCTTCCCAGAACTTCCTATCCTTCTCTTCCTTAAAAAGATCCTCCATACAACATCCCCTCATTATAATATACATACACAAATAAAAATAGAACTTATTTTTAAACCTTTACTTTAAAATTAATTTAACCGCCTACAAAACCAAATAAAATCCAGACTGCTGCCCAGAAACACCACGATATTAGTGTACAAAACACTTATCAGACCAGTACTCACATACGCAGCTGAGACTTGGGTACTAACTAAGAGGAATGAACGAGCACTGAATGTTTTTGAAAGGAAAATTTTGAGGCGTATCTTCGGACCGGTTTTAGAAAATGGATTGTGGCGCAGAGGTTATAACAATAAGCTATATACACTATTTAAGGATCTAAACGTCACCAAATTTATTAAACTGGGAAGACTTCGGTGGCTGGGTCATGTAAAGAGAATAACTGAGCATCAAGCACCAAAGTCCCTACTGAACTCGAGACCAACAGGGCGAAGGAGCCTGGGAAGACCAAGATTAAGATGGAGCGACAACGTCCTCAAAGATTTATCCACCTTGGAGATTGTAAACTGGAGAGAGCTGGCACTAAACCGTGACGAGTGAGAAAGACACTTGAGGAGGCCAAGATCCACCAGGGGTTGTAGAGCCAAGAATGATGATGATGATGACTTTAAAATTTATATTTTTTACTTATACCTAGCACTTTGATTTATATTACTCACGCAGGCAGTGCCTTAGTGGGTTCCCATTATCTACTTTTGTATAATAATAATACTATCTGACCCGGCGTACTCCGTACCGCCTCAGAATCAATAAATGTTGTGTTAACTTATTAGTTGAATTAAAACTAACTAACTAACCATCACGCCATTTCTCGCATGGGTAGGCAGAAAGGACGGACCGCCAAACAACTCGGTCTTGGCACACACTCCTTGCCTCGTTCACATTCATACATTGTCTCATATATGCTCTTCTATTATTCTCTCTTGACATGGACTGACCCAAGTATCTGATTCACTTGGTCGGGCCATGTCTTTCTCAGGCGTCCCCGAATTCTTCTACCATTCACATTTACGTCATATATTCTCCGTACACTCCTTTCCTCGCTCATTCGCTATTCATTTCCAAATGAATCAAATTCAGTTTTTTTATTGTTAAAAATTACACAATGAAGCAATTATCGATGCTCAACTGTCTTTGTTTTGATTTTGTCAGTATCAGAGATGGCGTTTTGTACGGATTTATATTATTTATGTATTTATTTATTAACATTAACGGTATAAATATACCATAAATACAAATTACATGTCACAATATCATAGTTGTACATAAGATATAATAAAAGAGAGAGAATAAGTTAGTTGAGGCATTTGATTGAGAAGTGACATAAGGAGCTACATACAATTACATATATAATACCTACTAGTGTAAAATAAAATTTATACGTATTGATTGAAAATATTAGATAGCCTTCTTGTACCTAGCTTCCGTGCAGTTAAATAGATCCGCCACATCTGCATATCTATTACTAACTTCATGTAACCTAGGTACAAGCGAGTTTTTCATGTACTCAGTCCTGGTGTTGTTACACTTAAATAGGATTTTGGAGCGAGTTGCTCTAGTGGGTACATGGAAGTCGATGAGCTTAGTTAAATCAGGACTGTCAATTCTACCATTTACAATTTTGAACATAAATATTAAGTTAGATATAATTCTTCGATCATACGGAAAGCAATAACAATGGATCAAGAGTGATTGACTTTGCAGAATCAAGGAATATGATAATAGCATCAACACAGTTCCCACGGAAGAATATATATAAATGGACATGGACATCACCTGGCGGCAGATACCATAACCAAATAGACCATATCCTAATTGAAAGAAGAGGGGCGACCAGTATCACAAATGTAAGAAGCTACAGAGGAGCTAACTGTGATTCGGATCACTATTTGGTAGTAGCATCCTATAGATGCAGAATAGCAAGAGATAAAAGGTCTAATCAGCCAAGTATCCCAAAGCTAAACATCGATGTTCTTAAAACACCAGAAGGATTGGAAAGATATCATGACTCATTGTCAACAAACCTACCAAACCAACTGAGTGATCAGCTCTCCCCAAATGATTTAGAAGAGGATTGGACCAATCTGAGAGATGCACTGCTGACAGCGGCAGAATCAGGCATAGGAAATAGACCAAGGCAGGCTAGAAATCCCTGGTTCGATGAGGAGTGCATACAGAGCGTCCACAAGAAAAATGTTCTAAAAAAATTATGTATAGAAAGAGGAACTAGAGCAAAAAGACAAGCCTACGAACAAGCACGAAGAGATGCTAACCATTTAATTAAAAGAAAGAAGAGATTGTATTTTAACAACATATTGTTGAAAATGGAAAATGACTTTGCAAATAACAATCCACGTGAGGCATATAAAGGCGTCAATGTATTTAAAAAGGGTTTCAAACCCAACACATCTCTCTGCAGAGATAGTAATGGAGACATAATAGGAGATAAGGAAAAGATCAAGACTAGGCGGAAAGAATATTTCCAACAGCTCTTAAATCCCAATAACAACCTGACAGTCGAACCAACTCACATTCCGGACGAGCTAAATAGTGATGAAACAACGAGAGCACCAACAATGGCAGAATTAAGGGCTGCACTAAAGAAACTGAAAAACAATAAAACTCCGGGAGGAGATAATATCCCTGCAGAGCTCTATAAATATGGAAATGAACAACTGAAGAACCTGCTACACAATCTCATTGTGAAAATATGGACCGTCGAAAGAGTACCAGAAGAATGGCAAACTAGCATAATATGCCCCATACATAAAAAGGGACACAAATTGAAGTGTGAAAATCACAGAGGAATATCGTTACTTTGCACAGCGTATAAAATTTTCACAATGATTTTGAAAGAAAGACTAGAATATTACTCAGAGAACTTACTAGGAGAATATCAGGCAGGTTTCAGGAGGGGGAGATCCACCACTGATTAACTCTTCATTACTCGACAAATCCTGACAAAATGCTGGGAATTCGATATAGATATATATCAACTATTTGTTGACTTCAAACAGGCGTATGACAGCATAGATAGGGAGAAGATTTATGAAATACTCCTAAATTTTGGAATACCGCCCAAAATAGTCAAGCTTGTAAAAGCAACAATGGTCGGCTCACGGTGTCGAGTAAGGATAGGAGGTGAAACAACGGAGGATTTTAACGTCTCCCAGGGGCTGAAACAAGGTGATGGCTTAGCACCTACCCTTTTCAATATTGTACTGGAGCACGTCGTTAGGAAGACAATGATCAGTACCGATTCAAACATCTGCTACAGAAGCAATCAAATAGTTGGCTACGCAGATGACCTTAACATTGTCGGAAGATCCCTACAGGCTGTAAGAGATGTGTTTGACCCTTTGGAGACTGCGGCAAAAGAGGTGGGGTTGCAAATCAATGAAAATAAAACAAAAATCATGATGCAAACCAGAACCCCTCACCGCAGAATAAAAGATAAAGTGAAATTTAAAGACAATTATAATTTCAAAGTGGTCGAAGAGTTTACCTACCTGGGCTCCATCATAACGCAGGACAATGAAGACCCAGTAGAAGTAAGAAAGCGCATCACAGCCGCTAACAACACTTACTTCGCGTTGCTGCCAGTGTTCAAATCACGAAACGTCCATAGGAAAACTAAAATAACCTTATATAAAACAATTATCAGAACGGTCTTGGCCTATGGATGTGAGGCGGGAACACTGACAGCAAAGTCAGCAGAACAGCTGGACATCTTCGAAAGAAAGGTACTGCGAAGAATCTTAGGAGCGGTGCGAGAGGGAGAGGCATGGAGAATCCGCCACAACAATGAGCTCTATGAAATTTATCAAGCTCCCAGACTCTCCACCCATTTAAGGCTCCAAAGATTAAGATGGGCCGGACATGTGCACCGAATGCCAAGCACACGAGCACCGAAGAAGGTCCTGACAGGACACCCGGGAGGTAAACGAAAGGCGGGCAGACCTAGACTGAGATGGGAGGATGATGTCAGGAAGGATGCAAGAGGATTACTCCATGTTGCAGATTGGAAGACGACGGCCGAGGACAGAGGGCGGTGGAGGCTTATTTTGAAGGAGGCCAAGGCTCGAAATGGGCTGTAGCGCCATTGAAGAAGAGATAATTCTTCGATCTGAGAGTTTTATTAAATTTAATTCTTTCGTCAAGTAATTATAGTTTATGTTTTCAATGGGAATACCGAGTTTAAAATGTATGTATCTTAGGAATTTGTGTTGAATTTTTTCGATTGTATCTGAATGTATTTTAAAATGGGGGGACCAGATCGAGGAGTTATATTCGACTTGACTACGTACTAAGGATGTATACAAAAGTTTTAAAGTTGAAATATTCCTAAAACCTCTTCATTCCTTTGTTACTGATTGTGTTTATATGGGATATAAAATTTAATTTAGAGTCATAAATTACGTCCAGGTCATTAATTTCTTCGACAGAGGTAAGGGAAGAGTTATCAAGTACATACGGATGAATTTTTGGTTGACTTATTCTGTAAAATCTTATCGAATGACATTTATTTATGTTCAGAAAAAGTTTGTTAAAAGAACACCAATTTATTAACTTATTTAAATTATTTTGTAGACATATACAATCTTCGGCAGTTTTAATTATTTTTGTGATTTTCTTACTTTTCCACTTGCATTTTTTTTTCTTCACACGTGTGAGGAAGATTTATTATAATCATTTTTTTTTCTTTTGGAGGGGTGTTGACATACATTTACCATTTGTCTCATTTTCGACTTTTGACATTTAGTGTGTAAGAAAGAGGTGCAGCATTATAAGATTAAGAACAAATGCAAAACAATCAGCGCATTGACATTTGACGTTTTTGAATTTTGGAATTCACTCACTATTCAATTTTTTAGATACTTATTACAATATTGCTGCACCTCTTTCAAAATATGAGAATTTGTTCCATACAAAATGTATGAAAAAATGAATTTTCTTCATAACTTTTTTTTTTCGTGAATTTTTCCCATGTTAGCTATTCTGCTATTCGGAACGGAGACAAATCAAAGATCATAAAAATCGGTCCAGCGTTCTCGAATTATAAATGGTGTAACTAACCCGACTTTTTATATATATATATAAGATAATTTACATTAGATACTTGTATCTTATTTTATGTTATATATACTTACAAATTATGTAAAAAAATCTTTTAAAATGTATGAAGATATCTTCTTCTTCTTCGATGGCGCTACAGCCCATAACGAGCTTTGGCCTCCTGCAACAGTCGCCTCCAACTCCTCCTGTCCTCAGAGGCTTACTTCAAGTTTGGTACCTGGAGAAGCTGTGCTGCATCCCCTCTTACCTCGTCTTCCCACCTCACTCTGGGTCTTCCCACTTTTCTCTTTCCACCTGGGTGTCCAGTCAAAATTCTTTTTGTGACGCGTGTATCCGGCATTCTCTGTACATGTCCTGCCATCTCAGCCTGAGGAGTCTCATATGTGCTGAGATGCTAGGGGTCTTATATAAATATATCACACAATTCTGTATTGTGCCGGATGCGCAACTGTTCGCCCTCTTTTACGAGTCCACATATTCTTCTCAGCACTTTTCTTTCAAAAGTATGAAGATATTAATTTGGTAGGCGGGTTTGGGTACCGCCGCCCTGGGAACCATTTACTGGATGACCAACACCTTTGCCACAGGTCACCCCAAGTGGTTCGCTACGTTTGGTAACTTAGCAAGGGTGCCCGGGTTCTTGGGGTTATGTTTGTCCAGGTGCCCGGGTTCTTGGGGTTATGTTTGTCCAGGTCTTGATGGCGGGTGCGTCGGCCCACCTTCTGCGTGGCGTGCCGGATTGGGAGATGCTGGTTGAGGGAGAGCCTCTACAACCGGTTACCGCTGTCCGGGCCGCTCGATAGTACAGGGGCCTAACCCTCGGGCTCACGACTGAGGGTGGCTGCCCCATCAACGAGTGCAAAAACCCCGCCGCTACTGTTATGCCGGTTCGTGACTGGAGAGGACCCAGCAGCAGCGTTTGGGGCGCATTGGGCGGTCTCTCCAGCTGGACTCCCCATCGCCTTGCACTGCCGTGGGTGGGTTGGATTCATATGCCTGTCACTCCTGGAAACTCTGATCCCCAGCATCCTACCTACCCCTCATACCATTTCCTTTCCAGATCTTCCTTTCTCTTTTTCAAAACAAAAAATTCAACTCAAATCATGCACTCACCAAAAAATATAAATAACATCTTTACAACGGCCGGAAGCAGGATTCCTCGGTGCAGACCAAAACTGTTGGTGAATTACACCAACATTCGCGGCCTGCACACCAATCTAAACTCAGTCCACCACCACCTTTTTTCTCAACGTCCGAACTTTATTTTCCTGTCTGAAACTTAGATAGCCGAGCCTGTAGACGCCAGAGACGCCTCCTATCTGGACTGCCCGGGCTTCACCCTCGTAGGCAAGTTCAGACCTAAAGGAGGTATCTGTCTCCATAGTCGAGCTGACGTCAAAAACTCCAGATTCGACGTAATGTGGGTGCGCGACAATCTTGCCAGTACGGTAAGATTTTACGCGTGTTTATACCGCTCACCGAACCTTAGCGAATCAGAAAAGTCCGAGCTCTTCAAACATCTGAACGATACTATTGATGACCTCTTGCCCCGCTACCCTACAGCAGAGTTTGTGGTCCTGGGGGACTTCAACGTTCATAACAAACCTTGGTTGAAGTTCTCAGGATCAACAGACTCAGCTGGACGACAAGCGGAATCCTTTACCCTTTGCCACGGATTGGAGCAAATGGTTCAGGAGCCTACAAGGGTTCCTGATGTCCAGACTCACCGCTTCAATCTGCTAGACCTGTTTTTAACCACTGTGCCACACGTTTATAAGATTGAAGTCACAGCGCCTTTAGGATCGTCCGAGCAGTGCCTAGTGACGACATCAATCCCCGTAATCTTGATTAATTAAATAATCTTGACCGCCAAACGAGAGGCTGTAGAGAAAAGTGTGACACTACAGATCAGCAGATTGGTTCGGTCTGCGGGCACATTTTAATGCTTTCCCTTGGTCAGCTGTCTGTTTTCGGACTTCGGATCCCTCAAGATGGCTTCATCCAATCTACCGTTAAAGAAACTGGTGTGGGCTCAAAGCCGTGGTTCAGTCGACAATGCTCTGAAGCAGTGCGTCGAAAAAACACGGCTTACAGAGCCTACAACACATCTAGAACCTCCGAATACAGAACAGCCTACACCAAATGACAAAGGAAATCAAGAGAATCATAAATAGTTCAAAATTCGAGAACAACTTGCAGATCAGCAAAAAACTGGCTGCGTGCCCGCATGGCATCAAGTAATTCTGGTCGCTTGAGGGCTCAATGGGTCGCAATTTCTGCAAATCCAGTTTGCCACCTCTTACCAGACCTGACGGCTTACTAGCCAACACCGCCACAAAAATAGGTAACCTATTAGGAAAAATGTTTGCGGATAACTCAACCCTCGATGACCAAGGTGCTATCCCGAAGTCAGTTCCTCACTGCGGTTTTCTTATGAAAAAGCTGAGGATCCGGCATCGGGAAGTACTCCATGTTTTATGAGGGCTTGATGTTAATAAAGCTAGTGGGCCTGACGGAATACCTGCCCTAGTAAGGCAGAGGTGTACTGCAAAAATAGCTCCAATTTCGACGAAGCTTTTTAAAATATCCCTGAAGTCTGGCTCTGTGCCCTCTGGTTGGAAAAAAGCGGTAATCCATCCTATTCTAAAGAAGGGTGAGCGCTCCAACCCGGCTAGCTGATGATTTGATCTATATGAGCTGATGATATGAGCTTTATGATCGCTGTGAGACGGTAGTCTCACAGCGATCATATCAGTTTTGTCTAAGGTGATGGAACGTGTGATCAACGACAGACTGCTCACATACCTCGAGAAGAACAACATTATTTATGACTGTCAATACGGATTCCGGCGGAACCGCTCGTGCGGTGATCTTCTCGCATATGTGACGCATGTTTGGGGGTGGTGCCTGGAACGTTTCGGTGAGACCCAAACGGACTGGACATTTCCAAGGCCTTTGACCGGTTTTGGCACCGAGGACTTGTCAACAAACTGCTTTCTTACGGACTTCCCGCATCCTTGTGTATGTGGATTGCCGACTTTTTGATGGAGAGGTCGATTCAGACGGTATTCGATGGTTTCATCTCTTCCTCACACTCGATAAATGCTGGCGCCCCACAGGGATCGTTTCTGTCTCCGACTTTATTTTTGATGCACATCAACCTTTTGTCATGTGCACCAATTCATTGTTACGCGGATGACAGTACAGTCCATGATAGCTTTTTGTGTGACAACCCTCAAAGTGCTCACAAACTCCAACGGCTCGGAAGGCTTTGAAGCAAAGAATGGGCGGTTACCTTGAGAGTTTTTTCTCTTGGGGTAAAAATAATCTCGTGGAATTTAATGTTTCAAAGACCCAATCTTATCTGATTACGTCTAAAAGGGATCGAAATTAAAATCTAGTCTCCTTCAACGGAATAAATCTGTCGAACAGGCCCTCCATCGATGTGCTTGGTATAACCCTAAGTGACCAGCTCAGATATGGGGGCTCCATCGAAGCCAGAGTAAAGTTAGCCTCTCAAAAACTGGGCGTTCAGTATAGGTCCCGCTGATACTTTAATAGTACACAACGGCTAACCCTGTACAAATCACAAGTGCGCATCACAGTTGATTTTGGCAGCCACCTCTGGTCTGGAGCCCCAAATACCTGAAAAAAACCCTCGACTCTGTGCAGAATCGGGTGGTCCGTTTGATAGATTCTCCTAATTTAACAGATGGATTGAAATCTTTAGAGCACAGGCGTCAGGTGGGAATGCTTTCCATGTTCTACCGGTATTTCAATGGAAGTTGCTCCGAGGAACTAGTGGCATTGATCCATCCGGCACCGGTGCATAGTCGGGAAACACGCCAATCGCGTGCCCAACATATTTACACAATTGACATTAGTCACATGAGAACGGTTCGCTTTTTTCTTTCTTTGTTCAACAGTTTGGCTGTGGAATGATCTGCCGGCCTTTGTGTTTCCTCCTTCCTACAACATAGGTCTCTTTAAGACCAATGTTCATTCCTTCCTCTCCTCAAAAAGACTGTCCACACAGCATCTCACATGAAATGGGCCCTGAGGGAAATTATTTTCCTCAGAGCCTCCTGTGTGGAGTTAATGTAAAAAAAAAGATACAATGTGTTTACATTTAGACAATCAAAGTGCGATCAGTGTTATCAAAAATGTAAACTTCTATAAACGCTGTAATCGACTTCAAGTATCACTTGGTTAAAGAAAAATATTATCAAAAAATTATTGATCTGAAATTTATATTTACCAAAGCATTGCAAAAGTATAAATTTCAAAATTTAAGATCTAAACTTGGAATGCACAATAGGCCACTTGCATGGATTTCATAACGACTTAGAAAAAATCGTGTGGATAGATTTTTTTACTAAGATAACGAAAATGTTAGTAAAAAAATTTAGAAATGTATAGATAAAACCAAAGATATCAATAAACTGAAACTCAAACTGAAGCTACACTTCATCAGGAATAATTAAAACTAAATAATTACCTGTTTTTCTCTTTCTTTCCATTTATTATAAATTATATTCATCTCTATTTTATTTAGATTTTTCGAATTTCGTACCGTATCCTATGTATGTACACCTACACATATTGATGATCCAGAAGGCTCAATTGTTCGTATTATATACTTACCTTTTGCATAATGTTATTCTATTTCTGTTATAATTAGTGTAACTCGCTCATCAAGCACAAGAACTAGCTTCTTCTTTGATGAGATTGCAATTTAAAATAATTTCTGTACCGATATGTAATTTATGTAACACCTTTGTACACTTATATATCTATATTAAATAAATAAAAAAAAAAAAAAAAAAAGTTTTTTTTTTTTTTTTAAATAAATAAATCCGTTATTTGAGCTCGTGACGTCACTACATGAAATATCCTGTCTCCGATTATGTTTTATTAATTCACAATCCACACTGATTTATTATTTTTATATGGCAACACTTTGATTTCAGGCGAATTTTTGAATTTGACGTTTAACATTCACTAGATTTATTGTTTGTTCTCTGCGAATTTATTCTTTGATTTGACGATTTTATAAAGATGGCGGTGTTTTGACAGAGGTTACGAAGAAAACCCCGTACATTTTATTGCCATTCGTGTGGAAAACGTTATTTTTTAAAAATGATTTTCGGTTTTGTAATTATCGTTTTTTTCGCACCCATAAAATTACGTCCCGTCTTTCCGGTTTATAAAAAATGGTCTCATTTTTCGGAATGAAATTTTCAAAAAATCGAATATTTGCCTAAACTGGAAAAAAAATAATTAAAAAATGTGATGCAAATGATTACAAGTCTACGAGTATATCAAAGTAATATGTAAGAATATTTTGAAAGTCGTATGTCTTATTTAAAGAGGTAATTAATACCCACTTAATAAAGGTTTTTTTTTTAAAACGAATACTGTTCAACGCTTTCTGTACCTCGTTGTATACATCAGAACTGTAGGTTGACTACACTGCATCCCAATGGCGTAAGTAAAAGGTTGCTTACAATAATGCTTATCGTCAACTTTTCCGCCTACCGAGATACTGCAGTGCTACGGAAATGTTCCTGAAGGGACGAGTGCACACTTTCTGAGCACTTCTCCGCCACCGCATGGGAAGTTTATGGTGCAGACTATGCCAATCGAAGAATGTGATCATCAACGCCATGACTGCCTGGACGGAGTCCCCCCTGATGACTCTGGAGACAGGAGACGACGTTGAAATACCCTCCGTAAACAGTTGCATGAATTCATTTTAGTGTATTACTTTTTCAGTTTCATTTCTCATGTTTTCCATGCTTATTCGTTTTTATTTTATTTATGTGCTGTTATTTACTTTTAACCTTAATTTATTATTTGTCTAATTTCTTTTGTTATTTCAAAATATGGAATGTATTGCATTGCACTACCCCTGCATACATTCTGGAATAATTATAATATTAATAATATAATATTAAAATAAGAAGGCTTAAATTTCCCGCTTTTTTGCCGTCAACTCTAACTTGACCTTGTTTGTGATTAAAATATATGTAACAATATTCTCTATGTCACATTGCAAAGCGAGTGTACCTCTTATTAGTAAATAAAACCAAATTATTAGCAATAATAGTTTATTTTTGCTTAAATCATTAAAAAATTTACAATAACTCAGTATTTAAGTATAACATGGTAAATGTGATTGTAGTAATTGTGGTGAACGTATGTCTTGCGGTATGAAAGAGTCATGCGTGTATGAGTGAGACAACATGAGGAACGTATAAAAGGGTGTGATTGTTGTCCATTCGTCCTCTTACCATCAGACTTCCTTAGAATAACATTGTACTTTATCCCGGAATAAACATCACGAGACTACCTACGTATCATTATTGAAGTAATACCCTGTACTGAGATCATCATAGTCAGAGGAATCTGGATCCATAGAAAGGAGTCCAGAAATATATGGGATAACCGGCCACGGTCATCACAGTAATTGTAAGAAAGCAACACAATGTGAACATTGTGGACAAAATAAAATTTAGTTTAAATTACCAAAATACTAATACAAAAATTAAAAATATCATAGTAATATAAGATTGAAATAGTCAGTAAAATAAAGAATAACATAAAGAAGCAAGTGTGTGAGTATATAAAAGATAATAATAATAATAATTGGATAATTTGTAAAGCGCCGTTTTTGTGAAAAATCACCTAAAGGGCGCTGTATATGCTTACAATATTAATGACGTGTGTTACAAACCAATATAACAGAAAAAATTAGAAATTATTTATTTATTTATTTAATATAATGGTACAAAAATTACATGTTTTTATACATTCAATAAAGTTTTTTCTTTCATAAATACATTATTTAATTCGTCCTACACCATTTTGAGCAAAAATCTCTGCCAAGTATAGAATATTATGGCAGAGATTATAAAAATAAAATAATTAGAATTTGTTTTAAAAAAAAACTATTCAAATTCAACAAAAATATAATCATAATATGTGCTCATTTATAAAATTTATATAAATAATGTGCTTCATTGATGTTAAACATATCGATATTCTAAGTGATTCTATTTAACAACAAGACAGCTCTCCCAACTGGCATAACCATTGGAAAGTTAGTTCTGCAAGCCGGGATGAAAAAAAGTCTGTGCTGTCGGTGACTGAAATAACCATCGGGAACATAGAAACTAATGTTCTCCACTAATGCTCACCTTGCACGAATCAGTCTGAAGAAATGTGTTACAATGAGCACATCCCTTCTGACCCATGGATGGTTCATACCGAGCATGCCCAAGAGAAAGTGGGTAGGGTAGAGCCACGGGTAGAAGCCATACTCCTCAGGTAAAGAAATCTCAGAAATTTCTTCTGAACCCTCTCCGAGATGAGGGAATACTTTACCTGGTGTGGGCTCCAAACCACCCAAAGTCTAGCTAGTAGATAAAAATTAAGTATATTATTTAGTCGTAAATAAGAAAAACAATTAACAATTTCTGATTTAAAATAATAATTTAACATTTTTACATATTAACTTTGCAAATATCATTAAACATACATATTATTCAACCTGCATTTAAATAGTAACTTATGCAGATATTAAAAAGCAAATAAAATTGAAAAGCAAAATTCAACTGAGAGTTTAAAAAGTAACGAAACAATTAAGTTAGTACCTAAATATAAAAAAAAAACAATTAGAAGCTTTTTTCATTGGCAAAACAAGGAGCGGTCAACACTATAATAATTACTCTCATAAACCACATCCCCTATTTGCTAATTTTTCCATCCTCAAAGACAGATCCGCAATGTTTGTGCAGAGTATTGGCCCATTACTAGTCAATCCAAGGGAGCCTGCTATGCCTCAATACAAAGGACTATCTCATCAAAACCGTGGCTTCAACAATTCCCCATTTTAACAAAAAAAAATCATTTTTGTCCATTTTTTGGCCACATTTTGGCCCATGGGCGTCCGCTGTCCAAAATGTTGGAATTATTTTAAAAGTTCCTGCGCGTTTTTTTACATTATTTCCACTCAGGAAATTATTTCCCTCAGGGCCTATGTTATCTTTGGGGATGCTGATGCGTTGGAATCACTGATTAACCAAAGCTTACTTTGCAGTTTACACTTTTTAACAAGAGATTGATATGCTTGGTGTAACTCTTAAGTGACAAGCTCAGGTATGTGGGCTCCATTGAAATCAGAGTTAAGTTAGCCTCTCAAAAACTGGGCGTGCTGTACAGGGCCCGGAGATACTTTAATGGTCACAACTACTAACCCTGTACAAATCGCAAGTGTGCCCCATGGTTGAATTAGGCAGCCACCTCTGGTCTGGAGCCAAAAAAAACCTTGACTCTGTGAAACGGGTGGTCCGTTTGATTGATTCTCCTAACTTAACAAACGGATTGCAATCTTTAGAGCACAGGCGTCAGGTGGGAAAGCTGTCCTTGTTCTACCGCTATTACAATGGAAGATGCTTCGAGGAACTAGCGGCATTATTCCCATCGACACCGGCACATAGTCGGGAAATACACCAAACATGCGCCCAACATATGTATACGGTTGACATTCGTCACGTGAGAAGGGGTCGTTTCTACCACTCGTTCTTGAGTTGAACAGCTCGGATGTGGAACGATTTGTCAGCCTCTGTGTTTCCTCTCTCCTACAACATATTTCCTCAAAAAGACCCGCCAAACAGCATCTTCAAAGATGATATGTATCCTGAGGGAAATTAATTTCCTCAGGGCCTCCTGTGTGGAGTTAATGTAAAAAATATATATGTCTCGCATCTCTTCTGTATTATTTGTTATTGACATTCCGTGAACCGATAATATTAAATATTTTTCTTACAAATCTTTGATCATATGTTTACATATTAAAAAATACATTTTCGAATTAAAATTTATATTCTTGATTATCAACTAGGCCATAGACAATATTCAGAAGTCGTAATATTTAATATTACTGATTAGGTACCATGTACGGCAAATTTAAAGTAAATTATAATATGTAGAAATCACACATTTATAAATTTAATGATTTTTATGAATCCTTAACGTATGGGAATATAGTTACATTCAATGTCTCTCACTATAAGCAGTTTAGATACCTCTTTATTCAAATTTGGAGGTATGATTTAAAAAAAGGGCGGGAAATATACAAACTGAACGCTTAAAAAATTGCGAGCGCTCTAGACTGAAATTGATTATATAGCGCCAGTAGTTATTCGTATGAGAAATAACACATTGCTCCGTTCCCTCTCATTCTTTTAAAATTCACAGTTTGACTCTTTGGATGTTACTTTCTTTTGTCTGGAAGTGGGAAATTTATATACAATATTTTTTAGTAATCTCTCTCTAAACATATTATAACATCTTTTTTATCAAGTTTTTCTTAAAATTACCTTCCCTCCATTCAACATTTCATCTCTTCTGAGTCTAAACTCAACTCCAATCTTCCTAACAATACTTATGAAATTTGTCCGTATAAATAAAATGAATGTTTCAATTCGCTTTTTCATTTCAACATCTATTTAAACAATGGACAAGAACACCATTGAACAGTGGAAGTCAAAAACATTTTATAAAAAACTTCCATTTTTATATATTGTAAGAAACGAAACCTGAAGATATTGTTGAAAACAATTAATTACGTATGTGCCAGAATTTAAGTAATTAAGCGAATATTCAAATTAAGCAGGAGGGTGTTTTTCCTCTGAAGGGATGTCCTGATTGTCCAGAGTGATATAAATAATGTGAGTGCCTTGAGAGTGGTGTCTCCTGAAGTGATGTCCAGATCCAGGGAGATAGCATCTGTAACGAATAACAATGGCGTTATTAAACTACATCTTCAATTCAAACTGAAATGCCAGCGAAGCTGTAGCGGATTATTACAAACTCACCGCAGTTGACAAGACTTTTTGGTATTTTGAAACTTAAAAAATTCTCCTAGCATACTAAAATAAAATTTATTAGTTTGGCAAGGAAATAATATATATTAATGTTATTATATCTCCTTGTTTCGTCACTTGCAAATTTTTTATCTGTGAAAAATGAAATTGTGTCAAATGTCATAATTTATCATTTTAAAGTAAGTACTGTATTTATTCAAAAAAGGAAAGCCTGACTTATTTTTTATTGCAAAGAATGCTTATTTAAGTGGAAAATAAAATAAAAAAATCTTAGAAAAATTTTGTTTCCTTCATTATTTTACGTATATTTTTTAATAGCATAAAAAAGTTTCTCTGAATATGAGAAACTACCCTTGGGAAACAATGTAGGATAGAGGTATTCGATTTTTATAAATATATAAACACATTATCTGATAAGATGGTAAAATTTACAAAAACATCATTTCGCGATAAACAAGTAAGTTATTACGAAAATAGTGTCAACCGGCCTATGGCGGAGTTCTCGGAGTTTAAGCTGTCCCACTTAAATAACCAGTAATCAGAATAAGTAATGTTTGGGTGGTGGCAATGTGGGGAAGTTAGCACCTGATGGAGATTGGAGGGATGGAAGGGAGTACATCTGAGTGGACGGTGGATCCAAGGCAAGGAGGCAACTACAGGTCTCTGACTCTGTGTTCTCCACTGGAGGTCAGCTTTCTCCTGTACCAACGCCTGGAAGCGGTTAAACCAGTTGAGGGTATAAGAATGGGGAGATGAACCTCGCTGGCCTAGGACACAACCTATCCAGGAGATAACTATGATTATAAATCCTTGTAGCTGGTAGCGGCCAGTACTGACTTGGCTTTGAATATGATTGACATTGGAAAGGTTCAAGACAAGTCAAACACAGGCTGAGTTGCAACAACAGAATGGCTATGGGAATGCGCTGGGGCATAGACACCTTTACAGTATTACTAGACGTGCTCTTGGAGGTCCGGCAACGCTGCTTGTAGTCGTGTAATTTCTAGTCATTCGAACAGTTTTTCCACTGATGTCTACGTGTTGTTGATATTGTGATAATGAATTTTCATTGAAAATTGTATGATTCGGTTCTCAATCTGTAATCATTGTTTTAATAAAACTTCAAGGTAACGTTTAAACACATTTTTTCAGTTACTATTACATTTAATATGATGTTAACTATCGTTTTACACGTTACAAGCATCAACGCGTCTCCGCCAGTATTTGCAGTGTTGTTTTTACAAATTCTTTACGAAATACACGTGTTTTATGATAAAAAAATATTGTGATTATGTTCAGACTAGACTCAGTTTTTAGTCACCGTTGAATGTAGTGTTTATTCACCCTTTACAATAAATATTATGTTTAATAATGATGTGTGATATGGTTTTACACTTTTCAACTGTCGGCGTATAATAACCTATAATAATGCTTATGTGGTTTTTCAGATTCTAACTAAGTACACGTTGTGTAAAGATTTACGTCACAAAATATTGTGATTAGAGTTTATAATCATCATTGAATAAAGCTACAAGGTAACGTTTATTCACATTTTACAGTAATATATCCATAAGTAGTAATTTCTATAAAGAGATGTAAGTGCAATCAATGATGTTGCATTACGTAAACTTGTTTAACGTAAGTCGCTACATTACTATTTTACACATTGTCAAACACTATTCAAAGCGTATATTAGGTAATGTTTTATATTTCTTGTTTTAGAGAAATGAGAGAGCCTGGGAGATGTCAAACCATGACATTGATTTGAAAAATGGAGCTGAATCTGTGACGACAATGCAAATTTGATTTGGCCATCGGTGAAGAGTTTAGTGAAGTGACAGATGGAAGTCCATGTGGAATCTACATAAATATTTACATATCAAAACGAAAATCCTTCAGTGCGACAAGAATGTTATTTCGACAAATAATCAAATTGATGTGTTTCTGAAAAGAGACATTTTTTAAACTGTAGTGAATTTGTTGACAGTTTTAAAACTTAATTAACTGTGTACCCAGTATGGAATGTACAAGTAAGTCATGTGAATATTATTATATTTTACACTTTAAATGTAGACTAAAGCAGTCCACAATGGAGTGCTGATAACAACCCTGAAGCATGGTAGTGAGGCGTGGAATTAGCAAAGGAAGGATGAAAGTATATTGGATGCTGTAGAAAAGAGATCCCGGAGGCGTAGGATGTACAATCTGTTTTTATGTCCCGCTAAAAACTCTTCAACATTATGGCTCTGGCATCATGAAATATGACTGGAATTTATTTCATTTATGATGTTGTTTAGAATGAATACTGCAGAAATGTGATCCCTAAACGAGATATGTGTGGTAAAACCGTGACGACCAAGTGAAATATGTGAAGATCCGCAAAGAATACAAGGCTGGTTTAGCATAATGAGTAAGATTAAGAAACGAATGCTTAAATGATTTGGGCATGTAAAGCGGATGAACAAAGAAAGGAGTGTAAGAAGAACAAGCTTATGATGCTAATGTGAATGGTAGAAGAAGTCGAGGACGAATGAGGAAGACATGGCAGATCAAGTGAACCAAATAGATACCATGATCGAGTCAAAATAACAGAAGGATATTTCTATTGATATGCTTGGTGTAACTCTAAATGACCAGCTCAGGCACGGGGGCTCCGTCGAAGCCAGAGTCGAGCTAGCCTGTCAGAAGCTGGGCGTACTATACAGGGCCCGCAGATACGTTAATAGTACACAACTGCTAATCCTTATAAATCGCAAGTGCGCCCTATTATTGAATTTAGCTGCTACCTCTGGTCTGGAGCCCCAAAATTCGTGAAAAAAACTCTGTGCAGAAACAGGGGTCTGTTTGATAGTTGCAATCTTTAGCGGAGCATCGTCAGGTAGTTATGCTGTCGTTGTTCTACCGGTATTACAATGAAAGATGCTCCAAAGAACTAGCGTCATTGATCCCTTTGGCACTGGTGCATAGTCGGGAAACACGCGCCCAACATATTATGTACACAGTTGATATTTGTCATATGAGAATGGGTCTCTTCTACGACTCGTTCTTGAGTTCAACAGCTCGGCTGTGGAATGATTTGCCGGCCTCTGTGTTTCCTTCCTCCTACAACATACAACTTCAAGACCCATGTTCACTCCTTCCTCTCCTCAAAAAGACCCTCCACACAGCATCTCCAAAGATGACATAGGCCCCCAGAGGTAAATTATTTTCCTCGGGCCTCTTGTGTGGAGTTAATGGAATAAAAAGAATGGTATGTACGAGTACGAGACGATGTGTGAATGGGACTGTAGCAAGAAGTTGTTTATAAAAAAAATAATGCACTCCAGATCATGATTTGGAATGGATATTGCCAGAAAAATTAAGTCAGTCATTTAATTTACTATGTAATTTAAATAATTATTAATATTTAGTAAATTGTTTCTCAGGCTAAAAATAATGATAAAATGTATGTTGTGAAAGATCACCCCTACGACACTTACGCATTGTTCAGTTGTTCAATGAGTTGTTTTGTATCTCAATAACAGATTTACATACACTTCCATTGTATTTATATTAAGGTTAAACGTCACGTACGTTATAATCTAGGCATTCACAGATGGCGTCAATTAAAATATTTTAGGTTTTTTTACACTTTTTGCAATTATTCTATAAAATATTAAAGTGAATTAATTGTTTGCGCCCATACATATTCAATATGAACTAGAATAAATATTATATTATACATAATACTAAATAAATATAATCATCATCATCATCAAACAGTATTAATAGCTTACCGTCTGTGTGTTTGAATTTCAGAACCCGGCTTCGCTGCATGTCTGAGCCCCGCCATACGCGCCGCGCCACAAATAACATCTGTGTACATGGAATTTCAAACAAAGCTACCTTTCTAATTCAGTTTGAAAATCAAGAATGTGGCAATAGATGGCGCTACTTCCGTTAGCAGTCTCTTGTGGACGTCTCCCGGGCAGATGCAAATACTATGTATTAGTGAATTTGTTGCATCTCTCTGGATATATGGAAAGATTGACGGTAGTACTTAGTTGCATTACCCAACTATGTATGTATTACATATGACATCATTGCCCCTCCCGGTTACTTTGCCCCGGTGACTAGCTATGACAGTGGATCCGAGGAACGGGCTATTTTCGGGACCAGTTCCTATTGGATTTATAAAATAGTCAATGGTCACCAACACTAACCAGGCGAAGCCGAAGCACAAACCGCCCGCAGGGCCTAGCAGCAAAAACCTGCGGAGCGGGTTTTTAACTGCTAGTACCAGAATAATGTCCACAAACCCAAATCTTTCAAGAAAGGCTGACAAATCCAATTTTGTATCGGTGACTCCATCCATAATGTGTTAGCCGTTCTTGAAAGATTTGAGTTTGTTTATGGACAAAACTATTTATTTATATTCATGTTAAGGTTAAATGTCACGTACGTTATAATCTACGCATTCACAGATGGCGCCAATCAAATTATTTTAGGTTTTTAATACTTTTTGCACGTTACGCTTTAAAATATTAATGCAAATTAATTGGCGCCCGTACACATTTAATTAGAATATAATAATATAGTTTTGTCCATAAACAAACCCAAATCTTTCAAGAAAGGCTGAAAAATACAATATTGGATTGAGTCACCGATACAATATTGAATTTTTAACCTTAACAATTAATTTACCCCAAAATTTTAAAGCGTAACGTGCAAAAAGCATTAAAAACCTAAAATAATTTGATTGGCGCCAAAAGCGTTATTTTCTGTAAAATAATTATATGCACGCTTATAAAAGAGTAGAATATGAATTCTTTTGACAATCACCTTAACTTCACTCAGGAGGCCCCTGAGGAAAATAATTTCCCTCAAGGCCTATGTCATCTACAGGGGTGCTGTGTAGTATTTTTGGCGAGAGGAAGGTTGTAGAAGAGAAGAAACACGGATGCTGGAAAATCTTTCCATAGCCGAGCTGTTGAACTTAAAAACGACCCATTCTCACATGACAAATTTGAGCCGTGTACTGATACTGTACTACGTGAGCTATGCACGGTGTCGAAGGGGTCAACGACGCTAGTACCTCGGAGCATCTTCCATTTTAATACCGGTAGAGAAAAGATTAGAAGCATTTTGCTTGTGGATAAAGCAATAAAATAGTCGTAATACAACAGCATAATTAATCTTCTACCTAAATGCTATTCAAGTAAATGTCAAGTTTTCTCTTAAACATGGAAAAATAAGTTTGTTTTTACCGTAATCAGTTTTCTATATGATACTAACTGGTACTAGGCATGCGTTGCAATGCCATTCAAAAAAATAAATTGATTCTCTTTGTATGCCCCCGTTCACGTCCCGCGTTTCCCTTCCACCTTCACCGCCTTACCCCTCCCTTGTCACCTCTCCTGCGAACCCCCCGTTCCCCACCCCTGCCTTTCCTCCCTGCCACTAAAATATATGAAATACACAAATTTTTATTTATACAAATTTCTTAACACCAAACATATAGACTATAACCTTTACGGGCGTGCGCGCAACAAAGCACTAAAGTTTTATTGCAATCGGATATCGGAACTGTATGGCAGCACATAAACCACAGTGGTTGAGGGCAAGGCTCTTGACTCACAATCCGAAGGTTGTGAGATCGAATCCCGGGGTGGCAAAATAAATTTTATTTCACAATTAATTCATTTAAAATAATATGTATATAGTATATTGGCGGCACGTTACAGAGTGGAAGATACTCTCCGTATCGCCCTGGTGTAAGACCACCATTCAGAATTGAAAGGTT
The DNA here is from genome assembly GCA_917563855.2 of Limnephilus lunatus. NCBI lineage: Eukaryota > Metazoa > Arthropoda > Insecta > Trichoptera > Limnephilidae > Limnephilus > Limnephilus lunatus. Next base: position 20,787,303 of record OU830595.1, on the reverse strand, counting down.
GCTTTAAATGGCTTTAGCCGAGTTTGGTGACCAGATCTGAATAGCCAGGTACTTCCCCACCTTTTTCTTTCCCATATCGTTTCCCTCCCCACTACCTTCAGCCTCACAACATACCCCAATTGGGGATGCCATAGTCACACTGGCTCCAGACGGGAAATATAATAAAAGATAATGAAAGATAGATGCGAGACTCTCATGAGGTATTCACATAAAAAAAAAAAATATATGCATTTAAAATCCTCAATATTACATGCCTATTGATCGCCATCGTTTCTTAGCAATATTTGAATAACATAAAATAAAACATAATCATGGCTTACTCTTGCACTCCAGTTGTATTTTGGTAATTGTAATTACTTTTCTCTTTGTATTTTGGTTATTGTAATTATTTAATATTTGGTTATTGTCATTAATTGTATTGTTAATTTGTATTTTGTTCTAAGAAAGGAAGGGTTCTTCTGTAATTGGTTGACAATAAAATTCAATAAAGTGTTTTAAAACAGTAAGTTTGTTTTAATTAATAGGTACGTATGTATACTTATTTAATTTTTTTTTTAATACATAAAACATACATCATACCATTAAAATCACCATAATTTTCTTACCGAACCTGATTCTTTACTTTTTACTGTAAAATGCCTTTATTGTAATTTTTATAAATTATCCTTTATGTGCTTTTTTAATGAATGCGCAACTAAGTTTTTATTGGCGAACTTTATTTCTGAATTTTAACAAATCCTTTTGGCATTTATTTAAATTAAATGGTGATGACATCTAGCATCATAATATATGCAGGTAAAAAATTCTAAACTATTATTATCTGATCCATTTGATAACTTTGCTGTTTTAAAAGAATTGTTTTCTTCTGATTAAAATGAATGTTGAATGTGTAAAATACACGTGGGGCCTAATGCCCGCTAGAAATGCCCTACCCTAGCTACTGAATCGCCCCGAATCCCTGGGACCGGGGATGATGATTGTTTATTCATTTCGTGGTGCAAAAAATGCTGTATCAATATTTTGACTTTTTCATTAGATAGGAAGGCAACGATCCTATACTATGTAACTTTAATTGTTATTTTAATTTTTTTGCCCTGATTCTATCTATCGTCCTACTGACAGCTATAATCTTATGAATTTCTTTGTTTTTTTTTGTTTTCTTCTAGGAATGATACTGATCTTTTATTATATTAACTGTTTATTATCAAACAGGCTAGAATTGTACTGCTTCTTCGTCTGTACTGTTACTCTCTCCCCAAAAGGGGGTCGAATAGCCCCCTTGCCCCTGCCTGGCGCAGGTGGTGTCTTTGTTTCATATCTTAAGTAAGTGCCTAGTTTCCTGCACTATCCACTGCACCACCCCTGACGTAGCGGTAGAAGTGAGAGGAGGGGTTTCTTTCGACCCCGATCTCCAGTTCGCTTGTGGTCCTGTCGGCTGGAGTGAGTTACTTAGTTCCCTGGGTTCTTCAGAAGTCTCTCCTCCACTATCCCACCGTCTTCATAGGGGTCACGTCTGGCCACTGTGCTGCCGGGGGCGGTGTGAATGATTTGAAGGACCACCTTCCCATCGCACTGTCTCGATAGAGCTGCCTGTGACTTGCCAGAAGCTCTAGATGCGGTTCTTGTGTTGTACACTGCCGTAGGAACGTGTTTGAATATGCTTTTACTTTATAATGTATGTTCCTCTATATATATATATATCTCTCCACTAGCTTCAAGAACAGGAACAAACTGCCTCGGAAGAGAACTTTAAAGTTTTTGGTATGTATAAATGTAGGTTGTGCCGTGTAGGGACAGTCGGGGGCTTTTAGAAACATTTAACAGTAGCTTCGTTTTAAAATCAAAAGTAGAGTCTTGACGTGAGAACCGGTAGAGGAATCCTTCTGGTCCTTAAAACGGTTTGGGAAAGTGCCATCACTATATCCAGAGCACCTAACGTCGGTATTCAGAACATTCAAATAAGAGAACTTTCTGGTACGTTAATCAAATTACCAAAATTGACATAGGCAATTCTGCCATTAACGACCGGAAATATACATTTCCTCTTCGAAAATCCTACTACAAACTCTTGAAATACAACAAGTCTTTCACCTGTCAAATATAACCTTGGTTCGCACCCGGTCACACCATAGACTAAATGCATTGTTGCCACGTCTAACACCAAGGCTTGACTTCACTTAAGAACGGCTATGGCTGGGGGGAAGTAGGGAATCAAACAAAACTAACTACCAGAACACGCTTAGGAAGCGTGGTGTTTAAACACCTTATTCCTGATACCCACAAAATAAATGATATTGAAAGATCTACAGAACAACACCTAAGACCCCGCTGTTTCACAGAAATTCGAATGTGTCATTGTCATCAAATGGCCATTTGAAAAGTACCATTAAACGCCGACCCTATCAAATTGTAACAACAACACATCTGTCAGATCTAACGGATCTGCCCTGATAATGGACACTGCAACGCTGTCCGAAACGTCGGCTAAGGAAGGAGGTAGTGCAACACGGCTTAACACCCCAAAAAGAAATAACGAAAATGCTTTTGGCTTTGAAAATCTAAAAACGTATCCAAATTGTGACAAGCTTAACAACATGGTATTATTTGTCCTCTTCTGCTAATCTTAAGACTTGAGCTGAATGACCATTTCATGACTATGTCTTGAGTGATTTTCTGCAAAACAATTGGGCCTAAGAGAAAGAAGTGAATTGCAAAAGTGAAAAGCCGAAATGCGAAATACTTCAGAAAAGATTTTCAGATATAATAAGTTGGAAACCTGCCTTGGAAATGTTGATCTCCTCAAGTGGTCCACAGGATCAGACATAGAATGTGGCTGCCTTTAAAGTGTTGCTCCACTCAAGTGATGTCCAGGGACTGACTTCTGTAAAAACAACTTTACACTTTCAGTATTCAAAATAAGTATTTAACATAATATAATGGGCAGTATTGTGCAGGTGTTAAAAAATATGGTGAAACCTGAAATGATTTGAGATGTTCATGGCCAAAAGTATTATTGTGATAAATTTTTGTGTTTTTATGTCGTATCACACTCGCTCCTCATTTAGGCAAAGTTTTGGACAGAGTTACAGTGTACATCTCAGGGCAGATGTCTGCCTGCATCACATCTGCCCTGATAATGGACACTGTAACACTCTTTCAAATCTTGGTAAAAGGAGAAGGAAGCACAACACGATATAATACCCCAAAAATTTATATCTATAATAATGAAACCTGATTTGAATATTTCGTTCCTCAATGAATGTACAAGAACAGAAAATCATTAGGTATTTGATATGCTCAAAGGATATCCAATATCCATAGCCAGTATTGACTGAGCAGAGTCAAGTCCTGTTTTAACTCGACTATTTGGCATTTCATTTGTCTCTAAATTTAGTTGTAAATTCCGTTTCCAGTTTAGAAACTCTGTTGCATTCACTATATAATACAAGCAAGACTTACTTTGACTAAATGACTAACTTTGATTGAAATTTTTAATATTACGGAATCTACCTGTGTACCTACTACCAGAAGAATGTTTGAAAAAAGAAATATCAGTGAGATAGTGACATTTATTTGAAGAATTGTATATTTCTTCATATGAAAAATAAAAAAAAATGTCAGACAATTTAAAAATAATTACCTAATATAAACTGTGAATACATTACACATAAAGTTATGCAAATATTAGAAATACTCATGGGACCTGTTTCAAAACAAGGTAATAATTACGCAGGTGTAATGAAATGTATCGAAACTGTCCTTGGGAGTTTTGCTCAGAGACTCAGTGATGTCCAGTGCTAGAGTTAAAATATGGCTGACTTAAGAGTGTTGCTACCATCATGAGATATTTAAAAGGACAGAGGACATATCTACACAATGTAGTACTACGGAGGTAATTAATATTTGTCATTTCTAACTTTCCTTGAGAGTGCTGGCCCCCTCAAGAGATGTCCAGTCTGAACATCAGTATTTTACACCAATAACTGTGAAGGTGTTTAAATTGTTGTCTCATACATACAAATTTCATGTTATTTACAAAGGTATCATATTTTTGAGTAAGCCGAGACAGAACCATTAGCATTTTTGAAAAATACCGAAAAGTACCAGAGATAAAAGTTAAAGCATTGATGTTTGCGGCCGACTGAAAAGCGTGTGACATCACGATATATGCGTGGTAGTACTGCAACACTGCCATTCGAATTACGATTTGTACTGCGTGTGACGTCACGAAACACAATTAATTGCAAAGATTTTATCAATGCTCATTTTGAAAGCTCATAACTTCGTCATTTTAAAACAAATATCTTTTAATTATAATACATTTTTATTTAAAAAAAATAAAAAGTATGGACAACCTCAATAACTATGCTGATATAAGGAAAGTTGGGAAACCAGTGTAGGGGAATGTTTATCCATTCAAATGATCCACAGATTCAGAGTTAGAATGTGGCTGCCTTGAGAGTGTTGCTCCACTTTGGTGATGTCCAGGAACATGCATATAATGTGGCATCCTTGAGAGTGCTGGTCCAAGCAAGTAATGTCCGGGAATAGAGAATGATTATGTTTGTTGAGTGTAGGTCTCTCCTCAGTGATGCACGGGAACAGAGATCTGTAAATGAAACAAATAACAACTAAGCTATTTTAAATAAATAATTTCACCGGTGAATAGTTATTTAGCCTCTAAAGGTTTTTTTAATTATCAAATGACATTTTGACATATCATCAGTTAACAGAGACAAGTGTCTAAGTGCAATTGCACCACGCTGAGATAAATCCAAAATATGCTTCTCTGTAGGTACTTCAATAACAAGTTTTGTCTTTATAAAAATATAGGTATTGTTTGGCAAGAAAGTGTAGAAATTAATTAATTTGGAACTAATTTTTTTCATTACTATGGTAACACCGAAATACTCGTTTTGTCAATGACATTTTGTATGGCTCTTGGCTTTACTGACTTTAATCATGTAGAAAACACTGAAAATCGCTCGTTTAGTGTTTTTTTTCATTGTTTGCCTGTGCATTGTTTGAATTGAATTAAAATGAACAAACCAATACGTAGTGGTGCAAGAGAAGTTGTAAACTGCGTGTGTCAACGCTGCCTAGCTAAATATCGTGCGAAGAAGCTCCTATCCAATTTGAAAGAAGTTTACAAACGAACTGCAGAAATGAATGGTACGTGGTATAGTTTTTTTTAATAAATTTCATTAGTATTACAAGATTTGTGCCAATTTTTGTGCGATTATAACCATTACAATCTGATTTGAGGTTATGTTTAAAAATCCGAATTTGACATTTCCATTTGACAGTTAATATTAGGCCACAAGAAAAATGGAATAACTCAATTTAAAAAAAAAATAATAATATGCAACTTCTTTAAACTCATAGAAATGTAACTTGTTCTTAATTTTCTCTTTCTTTCTTTCTAAATGAATATTATCAGGTGTGCTTTTTTAAAACTACCTTCTATAGAATAATCATTTTAATGATGTTTTCCACATACAGGTAAATCTGAAAAGTAAGATAAATCGTCAAGGAAGGGAAAAGGCAGATGGAAAATTTGAAACACCGGGGAAACGGAAAATAGCATAAGTGTTGATGATTAAAAAAAATTGTTGCAAAAACAATTGTCAAACAACATCAAATTGTGATGAAAATCGAGGCAGATTATTATGCACGAGGAAGTACTTTATATGATGATATAGATGAACTGATAAAACGTTTAGATGAAGATGAAGATATGGAAGAAGAAGAATAATATGAGGACTAAGACAATAATTATGACATGTCGGGTGTTGAATAAATATACTCAGATTTTTAAATACCTATGTACCTACGTTTTTATAACAAAATAAACGCCCACTTAAAACCTGTTTTGTTTTATTTTACTTCTATTAAATTATGTGTTTTTGTGCAAAATTTATGAAAATACAAACACGTTATGAAATATGCATTTTGGCTGAAGGGTTTTTAAAAAACATACATTCATTGTCTTATGAGCCATCACGGTGTTGCCATTCAAAACCAAGAAATCGATCGCAGCGCCATCATTTATTTTCTACACTTAATTGCCAAACTGTATATCGCATTTTTCGTTTTACCTAATTTATGCAAAAAATATAAAAATTTTAATCGACACTTTAAAAAAAATATATATTAGGAATTTTTTTAAAAAAATTTTTATGCTTAGAAGAACATTTTATGCATGATTATGAAATTAATCAAAATCATCAAATATTCAAATTATCATTTCGCCATTTCGTCCAATGATAAAAGGACACTGTAAATAGCACTTGGTTATTAAAAATTCAAATTTGGCCAAATATTAGTCACTAAATATTAGTTATAATTTGGTCACTCACCGACGAATATATTATATATTATGTATGATCGAAACAGTCACAAATATGCAGATTAATTTAATATATTATTAAAAGTTTTGAAAGTGTTACTCCCCTCAATGGTAGTTTAGGAGCTTCTTATCTCTTCTTGGTATTTTTATTTAAAATTAATATCTGTAAAGGTACAATACTTTGTAGAAACATCTCTATTTTCAACTTCGAACAAAGCAATAATTAAATTCACTTGTGCGACATTTATTAAACGGCTCTCACTGATAAAATAAAATAAACCTGCCTTGGAGGTGTTGCTCCTCTCAAGCGATGTCCCGAGACAGATGCCGCCTTGAGACTGTTGGTACCCTCAAATGATGTCCCTGTAGTGTCTGTTTAAAAAACTATTTGTAAATTAATAATACTCATATTTTTATGTATATGTATGTGATATGATTGATTCTAACAGCAGTATTATGCTTTATTGCAAATGATACGATCGTCATCTGACCTGACTCAGGACAGCTGCAAGGCAGTCTGAAGGGATGGCTCAAGAGGTGGAAGCACTAACTCAGCTTTTCACACTAAATATCAATGAGCATGAAGAAAATTAATTAAATCATAAATACTGAAATAAAACATGAATATGGCCAGGTTTAAAAAAACAATTGTATAACTCTTGCAAAAGCTCTATCAAATGATGACAGGGCCAAAAAAGGAAAAATTGTGCTACTCAAGTAATGTCGATGGCAGATATAAAATGTGCCTGTCTTAAGAGAGCTGGCAATAACACCTCAGGTGGTTTTGGTGTTGATATCTTTAAGTGATATCGAGGACAGAGTGCGGGGAGCGTTGGTCCACTGAAGTGATTTGCAGGATAGAGTAGGATTTTGGTTGGGTTGAGTGTACTAATTTTTCCTCAGCTATCGGTGGCAGGGGTCTGTAGATGAAACAAATAATTTTAAACGTACTTAAATTAAAAATTGTTACGTGTGTTAAATTACGTATTTAACTCTGTGGATATGATAAAATGCAATTTGCAAACATACCAAAACATTTTAGTTAACTGAATGGAAAAAGTGCAAATATGGCTTAAAACATATTGAAAACCAGTGTTAAAAAGTTAAAGCATTTAAAAATTATCATACCTACTTTTGGAAAAGTTTCTCTTGTCATGGGCCAAGAAAAGAAAGTGACTGGCTTTAGAGTGCAGTCGAGGGCAGATAAAGAACATGGATGCTTAGAGAGTGCTAATCTCCTCAGGTTATGTCAAGGGACATTGATCGAATGTGGCAGGCTTGAGAGTACTCGTCCTCTCAGTGGTGTCCAGAGATATCGATAGAATGTGGCTTGATTGAGAGTGCTGGTCCTCTCGAATGGTGTCCAGAGACATAACTAGGATGTGGTTCGGTTGAGAGTGATGGTCCTCTCAGTGGTGTCCAGGGACATCGGTAGAATATGGCTTGGTTGACAGTGCCGGTCCTCTCACTGGTGTCCAGGGACATCGGTAGAATATGGCTTGGTTGACAGTGCCGGTCCTCTCACTGGTGTCCAGGGACATCGGTAGAATATGGCTTGGTTGACAGTGCCGGTCCTCTCACTGGTGTCCAGGGACATCGATAGAATTTGAATTGGTTGAAAATGCTGGCCCCCTCAATTAATTTCCAAGAACAAATGAAGTGAACGTGTTTATTGAGTGTAGATCTCTCCTCAGTAAGGCCCAGGAACAGAGATCTGCAGATGAAATAATTATTGTGATAGATTTTTTTATTGTAATATAAAAAATTAAAAGTAAATTTAAAATATATATTTTACAAAATATAATATAACATATTATGAAAAATATTAAAATAAATGTTACTAATATATTAATTATTCAGCAGCATTTATAAACCTAATGTTGTTTCCACATATTATTTTATTAAACCAATGCTAAACATGAAGTTATAAACACGTCATGAAACGTGTTGGGAGTGTTACACTCCTCTCAATGATAGTGCAGAGACAGGGTATCTACTGTATAAATAAATTTTATCTTCGAAGGCAGAATATTTTTGGGAAAGATTTGTGGTTTAGTCTTCATACACAGCATTTATTAAATTCAACTGGTGTGGTTAAAAAGACAGTTCTTATTGATAAAATGTAATGAACCTGCCTAGGGAGTGTTTCCGACTCAAGCGAAGTCATAAGACATAGTGCTAGTCCCGTTAAGTGATTTTCAGCGATGGAGATAGAATGTAGCTGCCTTAAAGGGGTGCTGATATCGGCAAATAATGTCCTTGTTTAAAGTGTCTGTGTTTGAAAAAAGTAAGTTAATAAAAATACCTTCAATATTATTAAAGATTCTAAGAGCCTAAAGTGTTTTGTTTTCTGCAGGTGACATAATCTTCAACTGACCTGTTTGAATAAAAATGGCAAAAAAGGTTAAATGTTTAAAAATCAAAGATAAAAAACAATGGTAAACCTGCCTCTGAAAAGTTGCATCTATGACAGGGACCAGAGATAATGGGGCCTTGAGAGTGCTGGCAAAACAGTCGAAGGTGGTTTTATTGCTGGTCTCCTCAAGTGATGTTGAGGACAGAGACAATCGATGACAGGTACCTAAGTGAAGCAAATGATTATAACAAAACAAATAAAAATTATACCTGTATATGAAATAAATAACGTAGGTATGATTAACTACATACACCACTGCAAAACGCAGTGGGCAAAAACGGCTTGAAGGCATCATCAATGAATGCAATGAAGACCTGTGATTAAATCACAAACGAGTTTATAATATTATATGCATTATTTATTTCATTACTAACTCCTTTTTGGCAAAAAAAAACATTATTATATACAAATGAAGTGCCACATTAAAAATCCCATTGATATAATAAATAAATATTAGTCTTTATTTTGTGATTAATTCAAGAAAATTGTTATAAATGTTGTAATTAAAGATCACTGGATTTTATATTGGAGAAAATCTAACTAGATGATTGACATTAAGAGATTCTATAAAATTTTGTTTTCATTGCAAAATTGACAATATTTATTGATGTTATCTTGAAGAAAATTACAGCAACAAATATGTGGAATATACATTTTAGTGAACCTGCCTTGAAAAAGTTACTTCTGTCAAGTAACGTCATTCGCCAGGGGTCGAAAGTGGTTCTCTTGAGAGTGCTGATCTTTTCAAGCGAAGTCCTGGGACATCGATATAGTGTGGGTAAGGGTATTGATCTCCTCGAGGGATGTCCAGGGACATCGATAGAATATGGCTTGATTTAAAGTGCTGGTTACCTCAAACGGGGTCCTTGTAAAACTGGCTGTTATTGAAACAAAAAGTAAATTAAAAATACTTTGAGTGGTATTCTTAAGATTCTAAAAGCCAAAAGTATTATGTTGTTTTGCAGATGACATAAACGTCATCCGATGGACAGCGATGACAATCATCATCGCGGCTTTTCTCCAAAAATATACTGAGCTTGAAGAAGACCTGTTTTTAAAGCGTAAAACCGGTAATAACGATTGCACCTAGCAGGGTTTAAAAAACAATAGTAAACCTATTAAAAAAGCTCTATCACTTGAAGACGGAGGTCAGAGATAGCACGTGGCTTGGTTGAGAATGCTGTTCCTCTCGAGTAATTTCCAGGAACAGACAATGTATGTGTTTGTTGAGTATAGGTCTCTGCTCGGTGATGCCCGGGAACAGAGATATGTAGACGAAACAAATCACAACTAAGCTATTTAAAAATATATATTTGACTTGTGATTTAATTTCTTAGTTCTGCAGGTTTTATAAATCAAATGGGGTTTTTCAATAATTATTTTATCCAAACATTAACATGCAGGTTTAATTAAAGGTTATGAAATTTGTTGGAGTGCTTCTCTCCCCAATAGTAGTCGAGGGACAGAATACTTGAATTTAAAATTAATATAAATGAAGTTATGATAGTATCAGACTCGATGATGGACACTGTAAGGCAGCCTGAAGCGTTGGCTCAAATAGAGGAAGCGCTAAAATATCTTTTCATTTAACAAAAACCATGAAATAAAACCTATTTTTAAGCTCAAGAGCAAAGAAGGTTTTAAATACAATTGTTAACCTGCCTTGGAAAAGTTGCTTCTGTCAAGTGATGACAGGGGCCAGAAATAAAATGTAGCTGCCTTGAGAGTGTTGGCAAGAAAGCCTAAGGTGGTTTTGATGCCGGTCCCCTCAAGTGATGTCGAGGGCAGTGACTGAATTTAGCTGGCTTGATATTATCGGACAGGATAATGATCGGTGACAGATAGAGGTATCTGTAGGTGAAAACAAAACGGTAAAAAAATAAGTATATGTTTTTGAAATGCACAACTCTGCAGACATGATGAAAGACTATTAGAAAAAAAAAATTACACCAGAACTTGAATAACTGACTTCAAAAGAAAGAAGTACCAACACGGCTTATAACAAATAACACCAATTACCACAATGAAAACCTGTTCTTGAAGCTTGTCACAAGCAATTTTTTTTTATTGTTATATATACCTGCATTATGCCTATTATGAGGTTCTGTCTCTCGTCCGTTACAGGGATGGTCAGGGAGAGAAAGTGGCTGGCTTGAGAGGGCTGGTGCTCTCAAGTGATATGCATGATAAAGTAAGATTTTGCTTTGTTAAGTGTATTGAACCCCAAGTGATGGATGGCAGGGATCTGCAGATTTAAATAAATAAATATTTGAAACAGTAGGTACTTAAAGCAAAAACCGTGCCCCGTGTTTGTAGATCTACACAATATGAGACGAAATGCATTTGTATAGTTAAAACCTATATTAAAAAACTTAAACTAAATATTCTTCTTTACAGGAGTAAGTGTAAACACGGCTCATAACTAATTAAATCCTTGAAATAGCATAAAGCCCGTAATTAAAGACAAAAATACTTCAGTAAAACAGCCTTCGAAAAACTGCTACTTTAAAGAGAAGTCATGCGTCAAGGATAGAATGAGGGTGGCTTGAGGGTGCTGGTCCCCTCAAACGGTGCTTTTGTAAAAATGTGTGTCTTTGAAAAGTCAACTTTTAAAAGTTGGTAAATCTTAGAAATTACAAGTAAAACTTAAGATTTACCATAGTACGGGATTTTAAAGTAACATACTTAAATATATCGTTATTTAAAATTCTACCAGCCAAAAGTATAATGTTGTATTGCAGATGACATAAAATTCATCCGGTGGATATCAAAGATAATGGCATTTCATCCAAAACAACACTGATCATGATCAAAACCTGTTTTAAAGCGTAAAACTCGTAATAACATGTGGACATGGCAGGGTTTAAAATACAATTGTAAACCTACCTTGAAAAAGTTCTGACTCTTGAATACAGGAGCCAGAGATAAAATGTGGCTGGGTTGAGTGTACTAGTTCCCACAAATGGTCTCCAGGAATATCGATAGAATGTGGCTTGGTTGGAGTGCTGTTCCCCTCAAGTACAGTCCAGGGACACTGATAAAATGTGGCTTGGGTGAGAGTGCTCGCTCTCTCGTATGGTGTCCAGGGACATAGATGGAATATGGCTGGTGTGAGAGTGCTGGTCCCCTCAAGTTATATCCAGTAACAAAGTAAATAAACGTTTTTGTTAAGTGTAGGTCTCTCCTCAGTGATAGCTCAGGAACAGAGATCTGTAGATAAAACGAATTACAACAAATAAATAAATTACAGCTGTTTTAAATAAATAATTTCACTTCTGATATAATTACTAAACTCAGCAGGATTTTAAAATAAAATGCTGTTTCGACATATTATATAACTGAACAATATTAAACAAGAAGATTTTAGCATGTGATGAAACGTGTTGGGAGTGTTCTTCTTGTCAATTGTAGTTTAGGGATAAAGTACCTACTTGAGTAGATGAATGCTATCTATGAAGGTACAATATTTTTAGGGAAGATCTGTGATTTTGTCTTCATTAAAAGCATTTATTTAATTAAACTGTCGTTGTCCCTAAAAATACAGTTCTCACTGATAAAATGTAATGAACCTGCCTACGGAGCGTTGCCCCCTCAAGCGAAGTCATAAGACAGAGTGCTAGTTCCCTCAAGTGATGTTCTTGGAATGATGGAGATAGAATGTGGCTGCCTTGAGCGTGCTGGTATCCGTAAATGATGTCCTTCTTTAAAGTGTCTGTGTTTGAAAAAAAGGTACGTTAATAAAAATACGGTCATTATTATAGATTCTAACAGCCTTAATTATTGTTTTACTGCAGCTGACATAATCTTTATTTGACCCATTTATAAAGCAGTTAAATTTTGATTAAGTGTTAAAAACGCGGAAGTATATAAAACAACAGTAAACCTGCCTTGGAAAAGATGCATCAGTCAAGAAATGACAGGGGCCAGACACAAAATGTGGCTGCCTAAAGAAAGCGCTGGCGAAACAGCCTAACGTGGTTTTGGTGCTGGTTCCCTCAAGTGATATTGAGGACAGAGACAGAATGCAGGTGGCTTGAGATTGCTCCCCAATGATTGGTGACAGCTGGTATCTGTAGGTGAAAACAAAACGGTAAAAAATAAGTATTTTTATTTGAAATACATAACTCCGCGGGCACGATCAAAAACGATTAGAAAAAAACATAAATCAAAACTTGAAAAATTGGCTTGAAACGAAAGATTTAACATATTAAACTAATTACCAATTACGTATTATAACAAATTAAACCAATTACCACAATGAAAACCTATTCTTGATGATGGTCATAAGAAAAAAAAAACTACTTTAATGTATACCTATAGTATGCCCATTGTCGAGTAATATTTCTCGTCCGTGACAGGGATGGTCAGGGAGGTAAAGTGGCTAGCTTGAGAGTGCTGGTCCTCTCAAGTGACATGCATGACGGAGTAGATTTTTTTTGCTAAGCGCTTTACTCCCCAGTGATGGATGACAGGGATCTACAGATGAAAATAAATAAAAATTTGAAATAGTAGGTACTTTAAGCAAAAATCGAAATGAAAATAAATAAATAATTTAAATGGTAGGTACTTAAAGTAAAAATCAATCCCTTGTTTTAAATACCTGCAAATCTTTACAGGTATGAGATGAAATGCAATTATACAGTTAGAAGGCATTTAAAAAGACTTATTAAATATTTTTTTAGATGCAAACACGGCCTATAACCAATAAAAATCGAAATGAAAATAAATAAATAATTTAAAGGGTAGGTACTTAAAGTAAAAATCAATCCCTTGTTTAAAATATCTGCAAATCTTTACAGGTATGAGATGAAATGCAATTATACAGTTAGAAGGCATTTAAAAAGACTTATTAAATATTTTTTTAGATGCAAACACGGCCTATAACCAATAAAATCCTCTGAAATTAAGGAATTAAGCCCGTAATTAAAGACAAATAAAATTCAGTAATGCAGCCTTCGGTAAATTTTTAAAAAAATTTATATGAAAATAACTTAAGTGACATGCCTTCGAAAAACTGCTTCTGTTAATTTAAGGCATGTGTGAAGGATAGAATGTGGCTGACTTGGAGTGCTGGTCTCTCAAACCGTGTTCTTGTAAAAATATCTATGTTTGAAAAAAATGTGTGAATTAAAAATATATTTTCAGTGATATATTATTTAAAATTGTATCAGCCAAAAGCATAATGTTGACAAAGACGTCAACCAATGGACGTCGGTGACAGTCAGCATTTCATCCAAAACAGCAATTAACATGAGCAAAAACTGTAATAATACGTGAACATAGCAGGTTAAAAAAATCAATAATTGACCTACCTTGAAAAAGTGATTTCTTGAAGTCAGGGATCAGAGATAAAATTAAGCTGGCGAGAGTGCTGGTTCCCTCAAATGGCCTCCAGGGATATCGATAGAATATGGCTTGGTTGAGAGTGCTGTTTCCCTCAATTGATGTCGAGGACAGAGACAAAATGCAGCTGGCTTGATCTTCCTATTGATTGGAGACAGGTATCTGTGTGTGAAACAAATTATTATTACAAAACAACATAAATAGTACTCGTATTTGAAATAAATATCTCTGCAGGTATGATAAAATGCAGTTAATTTAGAATTTAGAACATACACAAAAACATTGCTGCAAAAGGCAAAGGGCAAATAAGGCTAATAACAAAATAAATCAATGAACACAATTCAATCCTATATTTGGTATTACGTAATTGAATCCGAAAGCTTATCAATGCAAGTAGTTCTGGACTATCAAATGCGTCATTTAGTATTTGATACATGAACACCAAGTGAATGTAAATCCTTCTGACCAACGATTTAAGCATATTCGTATCATTTAAAAGTAGTTCAACAAAATTGCTGGAATACCCATTTTAAAACATTTCAACAGCTTGTACATGAGTATTGGGAGTGTTGGGAGTATAACTCCGCTCAATGGTAGTTCAGGGACAGAGCACCTATCGCATGAAGGCACAATATTTTTAGGTAAGATATGTGTTTTCATCCTCACACAAAATATTTATTAAATTCAACTGGTGAGGTCCGTAAACAGACTGTTTTCACTGATAAAATAATATAATGAACCTGCCTAGAGAGTGTTGCCCCCTCAAACGAAGTCATAAGACAGAGTGCTAGTTCCCTCAAGTGATGTTCAGCGACGGAGATAGAATATTACTGCCTTGAGAGTGCTGGTATCCGCAAATGATGTGCTTGTTTAATGTGTCTGCGTTTGAAAAAAAAAGGTATGTTAATAAAAATACGTTCAATATTATTAAAGATTTTAAACAGCCTAAGGTATTTTGTTTTACATAATCTTTATTTGTCCCTTGTATAAAGCATTAAAATATAGTGTTAAAGCGAAGTTTAAAAAATAATAGTAAATCTGCCGTCAAAAAGTTGCATCTGTCAAGAAATGAGAGGGGCCATGGATAAAATGTGGCTGCCTTAAAAGTGTACAAAACAGCCTAAGGTGGTTTTTTGCTGATCCCCTCAAGTGATGTCGAGGATAAGCAAAAATTATAACATAACAATAAAAAAAAATCCGCAGGTATGATAAAATGTAATTCGTCAAAACATACACCAAAACACCGCTGCAAAAAGCTTAGGGCAAACACGTCAAATAACATAATAAATCAATGAAAATACAATTAAACCTGTTACAAATAAGCCACAGTCGAGATTCCGATGTAAAATACACTATTTAAGAATTATTTATTTAATTATAAACTCCCTTTTTGGCGGCCTTTACATACGATTAGTAAAAATTGTACAAAAATATTACATATCCGAAATGCCTCATTAAAAAATCTCATTAATAAAATAAAATAATTTTGGTTTTATTCTTTGATTATCTCAAGAACATTGTTATCAATGTTCTAATTAAAGATCACTAGATATTTTATTTGAGAAATCTGACTAGATATCTGACATTATTAGATACAAAAGTTTGTTTTCGTTGCATTAAATTAACAATTCATTGATATTATCTTGAAAAAACTAGAGCAATTATTATTTTGAATAAATACTTCAAAATGATTAGGTCATATTTCTCGTTTGTGACTAGCTTAAAACAATTAAAGCCGTTATTATTAAAAAATTAACATAAACTTTAGTGAACCTGCCTTGAAGATTTTGAAGAAGTGCTTCTGTCCAGTGACGTCATTGGCCAGGGTTCGAAAATGGTTGTATTGAGAATGCCGATCTCTTTAACTTAAGTCCTGGGACATCGTTATAGTGTGGACGTTTTAAGGGTATTGGTTTCATCAAAGGATATCAAGGGTCATCGATAGAATATGGTTTGATTTATAGTGCGGGTTCCCACAAACTGAATCCATGTAAAAATATCTGTTAATGAAAAAAAAGGATATTAGAAATATTTTCAGTAGTGTTCTTAAGATTCTAACAGCCATAAGTATTATGTTGTGACATAAAAGCCGTCCGATGAACAGCGATGACAATCGTCATTGTTGCTTTTCTCCAAAACCATACTGAGCTTGAGGAAGACATGTTTTTAAAGCATAAAACATGTAATAACAAATGCATATAGTAGGGTTTAAAAAACAATTGTAAACCAACATTGAAAAAATTGTGTCACCTGAAGATGGGGGTCAGAGATAAAATGTGTTTTGGTTGCGAGTAGTGTTCCTCTCAAGTAATTTCCAGGAACAGAAAATGAATGTGTTTGTTGAGTGTAGGGCTCTCCTCAGTGATGCCCAGGAACAGAGATCTGTTGATGAAGCAAATCACAACCAAGATATTTAACTTGTCATTTTTTTTTAGTTCTGAAGGTTTTATAAATCAAATGGTGTTTTGCAATAATTACATTATCCAAACAATAACATGCAGGTTTAATTCAACGTTAAGAAATGCCGTTGGAATGCTTTCTCCCCAATGGTAGTCGAGGCACAGAATACTTATCTTTAAAATGGTTCCATGACAGTTCGTCCGGCGACAATTCGTCCGGCGACAGTTGGTCCGGCGACAGTTCGTCCTCTCGGACGATCATCTAGCGGACAATTGGTCCGGCGACAATTCGTCCGGCCTGATCATTTAGAAGATTTATTCTTCAAGTAAGCATGCAAAGAGGATATACGGCCGTACAACCAAAATCGATATACTTATATATGAAGGGATCTTGAGTGGAAATCCGCCGTAAAAATATTTTTACTAGCAATAATTTCGAGGTGTTGGTTATCCAATAAATGGTTCCCTGGGCGGCGGTGCCCATACCTGCCTCCCAAATTGGAATGGGAATTTAAGCACGTGGCAATAACAAAATACGACATACTTATAGCTATACGATATGCTTAGCAAAAAACCGTTAAAGATTCCTACTTCCATATAATATTTATTTTTTATCCGAAAATAACACAAGAGTCCCAACTTCTCTCAACCGTCTCGAGCAAGTGAGAGCCAATGGCATCTCCAATTTTGATATGATGTGATACTGATGGTAGTGGGAAGGGAAGGAGATGTTGAGAATGTACCTGGCTATTCAAATCTAGTCACCAAACATGGCTTAAGCCATTTCAAGTTATCAGACTAACGCTACAAACACTCTTCAACATCAAAATTTAAACAAATCATATGATATAGTTTTTTTTTTTCAATTTTTATTTTTACAACTTTTTACTACAAAATAAGAGTCCCAACTGCACAGTGAGACTATGGCATTCCCAATTTTGATATGTTGTGAGGCTGAAGATAGTGAGGAGGGGAAGGAGATGTGAAAAATTCTACTGATATGAAAAAATGCTATTCAGATAGTCACCAAACACGCCTAAAGCCATTTCAAGTAACGATTCAATTCTGAATTAATACTAACGAATAGCAAAATAAGACATATTTATATGTGCATCTACTTGACGGCCAGCGGTAGTCCAGCGGTAACGCATTTGACTCGCACTCCGAAGGTCGCGGGATCGAATCCCGGCGTGGCAAATAATTTTTTTTTGATCTTTCAATTTTTATAAGAAAAACTTTATTTTTTATACTTTTTTTTTAAGGTTATTCCCATCAATGAAATATATCATATAAGAATAAGTTAACAATAATAATAATCCAAACGAAATATAGTATCTTTGCGGCACGTTCCAGAGTGAAGATACTCTCAGTATCGCCCTGGTGTAAGACCACCATTCAGAATTGAAACGTTGCTTTAAATGGCTTAAGCCGTGTTTGGTGACCAGATCTGAATAGCCAGGAACTTCCCCACCTTCCTCTTCTCTATCTCCTTCCACTCTCCACTACCTTCGGCCTCGCAACATACCCCAATTAAGAATACTATAGTCCCACTGGCTCCAGACGGGAGCAGTTGAGACTCTTGTGCGGTATTCATGTAAAAAAAGACTTAAGATTTAGGATGCGGATATGTTTACCGTCGCCCCGGGAACCATTTATTGGATAATCAACACCAATTATGTACAGTGTATGTAGGTTTAGTTTGATTACTTTAAATTGGTTTAGCCGTGTTTGGTGAGTATATCTGAATAGTCAGGTACGTTTTCCACATCTCCTTCCCCTCCTCACTACCCACAGTATCACACCATACCAAAATTGGGGATGCCATTTGCACTCACTTGTGAGTACAAATGGCAAGGAACAGTTGGGAATCTTGTGTTATTTTCAGATAAAAAAGTAAAATTATGTATATGCTAGTAGGAATCTTTAACGGTTTTTTGCTAAGCCAACTGCACGTATAAGTATGTCGTATTTTGTTATTGCCGCATACTTCAATTCCAATTCCAATTTGGGAGGCGTGTATGGGTACCGCCGCCCCGGTAACCATTTATTGGATAACCAAAACCTCTGCCATAGGTCAACCCGAGTGGCTCGCTACGTTTGGTGACTTAGCAGGGGTGCCCGGGTTCATGGGGTGAGGTTTGTCCAGGTCTTAGTAGTGGATGCGTCTGATCAAGGATCATGGGAGACTGGTTGAGGGAGGCCTTTTGACCTTTTCAGCCGGACTCTCGACCGATCGCCGTGTACTGCAGTTGGAGGGATGGATTGATATGTCCGTCACACCTGGATATACTGACCCCCAGATTCCTACCCACCTCTCATATCTTTTCCCTTCTCAGAACTTCCTATCCTTCCCCTCCTTAAAAAACCCTCCACATAGCATCCCCTAATATGATATAGGCCCTGAGGCAAATTATTTTCCTCAGGGCCTTCTGTGTGAGGCTAACGTAAAAAAGAAAATGCTTCTTCGGAGAGTCGAAATTATTGTTAGTAAAAATATTTTTCAGCAGATTTTCACTCAAGATGCCTTCAGATATAAGTATATCGACTTTGGTTGTACGGCCGTTTATCCTCTTTGCATACTTACTTGAAGAAAAAATCTTCTAAAGGATCAGGCCGGACGAATTGTCGTCGGACCAATTGTCCGCCGGACGAACTATCGGCCGGACGAACTGTCGACCGGACGAACTGTCGCCGGATCAACTGTCGCCGGACGCATCGTTGCCGGACGAATCGTCGCCGGACGAATTGTCGGGTCACCAACATGCAGGTTTAATTCAACGTCCCCAATGGTAGTCGAGGCACAGAATACTAATCTTTAAAATTAATATAAATTAAGTTATGAAGGTATGAGACCTGATGATGGACACTGCAAGCAGTGCCCCCCAATAAAAATCGTCACGTTGTAATTCAATTTTAAATCACTTTACCAAGTTACCCAACTGTATTACTAATATTGTGTGCATTTTTGTAACTAATAAATTTTATTTTCAAAAGCATTACAAATTTATAATGAAATAACAATTTAATCTCTACATATATTTATGAATAAAATTCTTTTCTCCGAGCTTTCTACTCCGCAAAAGTATCAATATCGTCATCAATGTTTAAAGATCGGGCCATAGAATTTGCAATAGACATTGGGTTTCTTAAATAGGTTTTTATTAATTTTAGTTTCGAAAATGATCTTTCAGCACTAGTTCTAATCACAGGAATTGCAACAAACAACATTAATGCAGTACCTACATCAGGAAAGCAGCACGACATCAAATGATTATTTTGTAATTTACTTTACCTTACCTTTAATTATATGTCACACATTACATGTTCAATAAAACAAAAACTACGAAAAATCAAAGATACAAATGACTAATTGTTGTAACAATCAAACTAAGAATTCGTACTTAAAAAATAGAAATCCGGAATTCCCACGAATACCATGCGTCGCTAGTAAGCCAGCGTCACGAAAAAAGTACTTTCTTGCTTAACAAAATGCGGGAATACCCCGAGCGTCACTAGCTTGCCCGCGCCACCAAAGTACCGCAACAAAAAATTTTGCAACCAATGGATGCGTTCTAAAATGTATCGACAATCCTTTTCTTATGAATGGATTTAATTCTTAATAATTTATTTGAATTTGTATATGGTCTTAAGTTGTGTCCAACTTTAATTGATTTTATGTACTTACATAAAATTAATAATTTTTACTATATTTTGTTAAAAATGTTACGTTACTTCTCAGCTCGCGTCCCCTTGAGCCGAGGCCCCGGCTCCCACGGAGCCCGTGGCATTTTGCCAGCCCTGCCACCCTATAGCTACGCCACTGAGTACAAGGCAGTCCGAAGCATTGGCTCAAAAAGAGGAAGCACTAAAATTTCTATTCATTTAAAAAAATAAAACCAATTTTTAAAGCAAAAGAGCAAACAAGGTTTTAAAAACAATTGTAAACCTGCCTTGGAAAAGTTGCTTCTGTCAAAAGGGCCAGAGATAATGTAGCTGTCTTTAGAGTGTTGGCAAAACAGCGTAAGGTGGTTTTGATGCTGGTCCCCTCAAGTGGTGACAAGGATAGAGATAGAATGCAGCTGGATTTAGATTGCTCACCAGGTATCTGTAGATGAAAACAGAAGGGTAAAAAATAAGTACATGTTTTTCTCCGCACGCATGACAAAAGATATTATATAAACTCGAAAAACTGACTTCAAAATAAAGAAGTGCAAACACGGCTTATAACAAATTAAACCAATTACCACAATGAAAACCCATTCTTGAAGCTAGTCACATGCGAACAAATTATTACTAAATATACCTGCATTATGCGTATTATGATGTTATATCTCTCGTCCGTTACAGGGATGGTCAGGGAGAGAAAGTGGCTGGCTTGAGAGGGCTGGTTCTCTTAAGTGATATGCATGACGGAGTAGGATTTTGTTTCGTTAAATGTATTGTTCCCCAGTGATGGATGACAGGAATCTGCAAATGAAAATAAGTACATATTTGAAACAGTAGGTACTTAAAGCAAAAATAGTGGCCCGTGTTTGAAATACCTGTAGATCTACACACGAAATGCAATTATACACTTGATACATATTTTAAAAAACTTAAATTAAATTTTGCTCTTAGCAAGAGCAAGTGAAAACAAGGCTCATGTCCAATAAAATCCTCGAATTTAAAGCATAAAGCCCGTAATTAAAGACAAATACTTCAGTAAATCGGCCTTCAGTAAAAGAAAACTGTTCATTTTATTTAAAAATAACTTCAGTAACCTGCGATACGTTTTTATATTTTTACCGCCAAAAGTATTTTCGTTATTTGTTTTTAGGGGGTCATGCCGTGTTGCGCTACCTCCTTCTATAGCCAACGTTTCGGACAGCGTTAAAGTGTCCATCATCACACATTTTCCCTGATGATGGAAACTGACATTATTTAAAAGCAGTTAATACTCATTTTAAAACATTGCAATAGCTTGTGAATGAATATTGTAATATTAGTAAGGCATTGTTAAAGATTTCCGTTATTTTGTCAAATGAAAGATTTTATTGAAAAGTGATGCCTAAGTCTTTAATTTGTTAATTTCTCAATAGCGTAATTAATTATCAATGTTATAATTAAAAACTGTTTTTTTTTTTATTCCAGAAACTCTGACTAAATATTTGACGTTATAAGATACATTAAAAGTCTGTTTTCATTGCATAAAAGTGGACAATTTATTAATATAATTAAAACAATAATAAATATTTCGAAAAATTATTCTGAGGATATCTCTCGTCTGTGACTAGCTTAAGTACATTAAGAGGAACGACAGGGGAGCATTTTTCATACGAAAACAATTGGATTTGAGGCCAAAATAATTAACCAAATTGAATAATATTTTTTTTATCAAAAGTTATAGCAAATACTTCGTAGAAATTTGTGCTTCTTTATTTATTTGTGTTTTAAAATATAAAGGCCATTAAATAATTAATTTAATTATAATAATAAGGAATCCCTTTCCTTATCTACTGCGTTATTATAATAAAAATAATATATCTGTATTCCGATATAATGGGCCTCGTGCGTGGAGTTAAAGTAAAAAAAAATAAAGGGGTATTTTATAGATTAAATTTACGCCATCAAAATGGTTTTTCTTAAAACATTTATTTTTAACACTATATTTCTTCATATTTTTCAAATAAATAGGGTATTTTTTACATATTAATCTTTTATCCACAAATAATTGGCGAAGTTGCCTCTATACAAATAAAATAGTATGCATCCATTAAAAATGTTTTTTCTCTTGGTTGGGTTTGTTGGCCTCAAATACAAAAAAATTAAGATTTGTGTGAAATGGGCAACGCAGTTGTTCCTCTTAACTCCTCAGGCTAATTTGTCCACCTTTGGGAACAACTCATATAGGTTTTGTGAAAAATGTTATATCTCCCTAACCGCATTATCGTGAAAAATGTGATCTGTTTGATGTTAGAAAGAAAAAACACCTCGCGTTATATTCAAAACTAAAAGTTAACCACAAAATAATTAACGTGTACAACTTTATGAAACCAAACTTTCCAACCGCAATTTTGAAAAAAATTATAAAGTATTGCGTATTTTTATAAAATTATTTTTACACTAAACGACAAGAAAGTTGACAAAAGACATTGTCAGTAGTTGTTGTTCGAAAAAAACGTAAAGCGAGCCATTTTTATAACTTTTAACGATTGCATTAAAAAATTTAATCTATAAAAATACTTGTTTATTTCTATTCTCTGTCCGCGATAAGATCAATCCGTGATGGTACGAAACTTGGTACGTATTGCGCATACCACTCCCCCGCTACCTTCCCTACACCCGCGCTCTGCTCGCCCGAGTCATTCCGCTAAAAATTTAGTATGTCTTCGGCTGTAGCAGTGAGGGTAATGGGCGGAGACATGCGCGTACACGGGTTGATCTTGTTTTGGATCGAGAATAGTAATTAAATTTGAAAGTTTATTTCATCACGTTTTAAAAACAGTTTTAGTTTTCGGATACATTCAGAAATATTCCATTTATTTGGATTTTATAGCGGAAATATTTTGACCTTCTGACAAAATGTGGCTGAGACCTGAGGGGGTCAAAGCCGTAATTAATAAACAATAACATAAACTTTAGTAAACCTGCCTTAAAAAAGTTGCTTCCATCAACTGACGTCATTGGCCAGGGAGAGAAAGTGGCTGGCTTATGAGTGCTAATCTTGGTGACCAGGGACACGGCTAGAAAGTGGCTTGGTTGAGAGTGCTGGTTCTCTCGAGTGGTGTCCATAGACATTTTTGGAATGTGGCTGGTGTGAGGGTGCTGGTTCCCTCAAGTAATTTCCAAGAACAAAGGAAGTGAACGTATTTATTGAGTGTAGATCTCTCATCAGTGATGCACAGGAACAGAGATCTGAAGACGAAATAAGTTACTGTGATGGTTGAAACTAATAGATACATTACAGCTGTTTAAAAAAAATAATTTCACTTCTGACGATCAGCAGGATTAAAAAACCTAATGTTGCTTCCACGTTCCACGTTTTATATTATTTAAACAATACTAAACATGAAGCTTTAAATACGTCATGAAACGTATTGGGAGTATTACTCCGCTCAATGGTAGTTCAGAAACAAAGCACCTATCGCATGAAGGTAAAGATACGTGTTTTCGTCTTCACACAAAACATTCGTTAAATTCTACTGATGACGTCCGTAAAATAACAGTTCTCACTGATAAAATTTAATGTACCTACCTAGGGAGTGCTGCCCCCTCAAGCGAAGTCATAAGGCAGAGTGCTAGTTCCCTCAAGTGATGTTCAGCAACGGAGATAGAATGTTGCTGCCTTGAGAGTGCTGGTATCCGCAAATGATATCCTTGCTTAAAATGTCTGTGTTTGAAAAAAAGGTACGTTAATAAAAATACGGTCATTATTATTAAAGATTCTAACAGTGTTAGAAAAAAAAAATGTTAATAATTTTTTTTCAGCGATAGGTATTATATTATCGATTCTACGATAAAATTATTATGTTGTAGGTACTGCAGATGACATGATTGTCATCTGACCTGATTATGGATGCTGCAAGGCAGTCTGAAGCATTGGCTCAAAAATAAAAAGCGGTGTAGCGGCTTTTTACCCAGAACACCTATACGCAAGAGAAAGCCTGATTTAAAACCGTGAAAATGGCATAAAAGTCTAATAAAGCCGTGTTTAAAAACAATAGTAGACCTACCTTGAAAAAGTTTTTTGTCAAGAGATAAAATGTGGCTGCCTTAAGGGTGCTGGAAAAACAGCCTAAGGTGGTTTTGGTGCTGGTCCCCTCAAGTGATGTCGAGGAGAGAGACAGAATGGAGTTGGCTGATCAGTGATAGGTATCTGTTGGTGAAAGAAATCATAATTACAAAACAAAAAATTAGTTACGGTATCTGAAATAAATAACTCACTTGAAAAATAAATAAATAACTTGAAAAATGATTAGGTTAAATCACTCGTTTGTGACTAGTCTTAAATATTTAAAGCCGTAATAGGCCACTTGCATGGATTTCATAACGACTTGGAAAAAATCGCGTGGATAGATTTTTTTACCAAGAGTACGAAATTGTTAGTAAAAATTTTTGGAAATGAATAGTTTTATTTTTATTTTTAAATTAATAAATCCATTATTTGAGTTCGTGACGTCACTACATGAAAATGTCCCGTCTCCGATTATTTTCCCTTAATTTTGTAAAATTCCACACTGATTAATTCTTTTTTTATATGGCAACACTTTGAATTCCGGCGAATTTTTGAATTTGCGTTTAACGTTCACTAGATTTATTGTTTGTTCTATGCGAACTTATCCTTTGGTTTGACTTTTTGATAAATATGGCGGTGTTTTTACAGATGTTACGAAGATAACCCCGTTCAATTTATTCTTTTGGAAAACGTTATTTTTTTAAAATGATTTTCGGCTATGTAAATTATTGTTTTTTCGCACCCATAAAATTATGTCCCATCCTTCCGGTTTATAAAAAATGGTCTGATTTTTCAGATTGAAATTTTCAAAAAATCGCTAGGGTTTCAAAAATACGATTTAAAAATAAAAATAAAATACAGAATGTCTAAGAATTTTGCCTAAACCTGAAATTTTTTTTAAAAAATGTGATGCAAGTGACCTATTATTAAACATGAACTTTAGTGAACCTGCCTTGAAAAAGTTTCTTCTGTCAAGTAACGTCATGGGCCAGGGGTCGAAAGTGACTGTCTTGAGAGACATTGATGTGTTATAAATGGTTTAAGAGAACTGGTACTCTCAAGTGGTGTCCACGGACATCGGCGGAGTATTGCTGGCTAGTTCTCTCACAAGAGTGATGTCGAGAATTTTGATGTAATTTGACTTTGTTGAGTGCGTTGGTACCCCATTGATCGGTGGCAGGGATCTGAAGTTTAAAAATCATTTTATTTTTATTTTACGTGAGTATCGCATTAAAGTTTCAATTGTTCGTAATTTTCTGTAAGAATGTCTATTATTGAAAAAAATGTGTAAATTAAAAATATTTTCAGTGGTGTATTATTTAAGATTCTAACAGCGAAAACTATAATGTTCTATTGCAGATGGCATAAATGTCATCCGATGGACTTCGATGACAATCGTCATCGCGGCTTTTCATCCAAAACCGTACTGAGCTTGACGAAATGCCATTTTTAAAAGCGTAAAACCTGTAGTTAATAGAGCAGGGTTTAAAAAACCAC
This sequence comes from Limnephilus lunatus, assembly GCA_917563855.2. Classification (NCBI taxonomy): domain Eukaryota; kingdom Metazoa; phylum Arthropoda; class Insecta; order Trichoptera; family Limnephilidae; genus Limnephilus; species Limnephilus lunatus. Next base: position 20,761,585 of record OU830595.1, on the reverse strand, counting down.
AGTAAACCTACATTAAAAAAGTTCTGTCAGTGAAGACGGGGGTCAGCGATAGAACGTGGCTTGGTTGAGAGTGTTGGTCCTCTCAATTAATTTCCAGGAATAGAGCGTGTATATTTTTGATGAGTGTAGGCCTCTCTTCAGTGATGCCCAGGAACAGAGATCTGTTGATGAAACAAATAAAAACTAAGCTATTTTAAATAAATAATTTTACATATGATTTAATTTCTTAGTTCCGTAGGTTTTATAAATAAAATGGTATTTTGCCATAATTATAATATTGAAACAATATTAAACAGGCAGGTTTAATTAAATGCCTTGAAACTGCTACCCTCTCTGATGGCGAGGGACAGAATACTTGTATTAAAAATTATTTTAAATGAAGGTACATATATTTTTTAAGGATCTGTGATTTTAAAAGCAAAAAAAACTTAATTCAACTGTGTGACTTGCATTAAAAAGAGACAGTTCCCACTGATAAAATATAATTTATTTCAAAAAAAGACAAAAAATTCCCGGGTTACGGATAACCTAACAATGTTTGAAAATCTCTTACTACCACCACAGAAAGCCGAAAATGTTGCTTGTGTTGTAATAGAGTTTACACACGAGTTTTTTACACTCGTAAAGGTAAAAATGTCTAGTTTATAATTTGAAATATATTATCATCCTTTATGATTGTAATAAATAAATTAAAATAAATAAAAGCGATTTTAATCTATCGGGCTAATTTGGTATCATAGAAATCATTGTTTCTCCCTAACTATCGGGGTTAGATTTTTTAAAGCGAAAGACGTTCCTCTTTAACAAACCTGCAGGACTATGGAGTGTTTGAAGACCTACAGTTGGTGGCTGGATGTGTGGGGCAAACACCGCAGTCCTGGCTATCAGGAACTGGAGGGAGACAGCAGGACACTGCAGTCCTAGCCATCAGGAACTGGAGGGAGACAGCAGGGCACCGGCAGACTGGACTTCTTTCCTATAGGTGGACAAGTACGTCAAAGGGTTGTGTCATGTATGTGGATCTTAAAATGTAAAAAATATGTTTGTTTATAGTCCAGGTTGTAGCAGATCAAAATACTCAAGACACGGTGGTTTATAATTTCGATTAACGTCTTGGATATTGAATAGAAAAATATTTTAAAACGTTTGCGATATTCTCACAACAAAATGTTGAAAATCCTCAATAAATTTAAGAAACAGCTTGAGCTGAAAGCTTAGCAACATTTAAGGTTTTCCAAAGGGTTTAAATTCTTTGCCGTTTGAAATAATTTGTTTGGAATACTCGCTTTATTACCTACAAATAATAGTCTGAATCCTTACCTGATAGTTAAAGGAAGGTAGAATGTGGCTACCTCAAGAGTGTTGCTCCCCTTTAGTGATGTCCAGTGACAGTGTGGCTGTAATTAAAACATTATCATGTGTGAGCAACACGTCATATCCTGAATTTGAATACATTCAATATTATTGCAGAAATAATAAAATAAATGTTATGTACCTGTTAAACCTTATCTCAAGAGTCAGATTGGATTGTGGTTGCTTTCAGAGTGATAATTCTCCCAAGAGATGTTCAAAGGCAGACATAGATTGTGGTTGCATTCAGAGTGTTTTTCTCAAGAGATGTCCAGGGGCAGACGTAGATTGTGGTTGCATTCAGAGTGTTTTTCTCAATAAATGTTCAGGGGCAGACGTAGATTGTGGTTGCATTCAGAGTGTTTTTCTCAAAAGATGTTCAGGGGCAGACGTAGATTGTGATTGCATTCAGAGTGTTTTCCTCTAGAGATGTCCAGGAACAGAGGTAAATTGTGGCTAAATTCAAAGTGTTGTGACACATTTGTTATGAATGAAGTGGTTTAACTTTTGTTCTTATTATTACATGTTATTCTTATTCTTCTTTTTATTACATGTGTGTATTTATTTTAAAAGTTTTGTTTCTATGAAACATTATTACAGATGTAGAGATAAATCACGTAGGTTTGATTAAACGATATAAGTACATACTTATAGAATAAATTATGTTTTTATTTTATTTTTTAAATTGCAATTCAAGCTTTAAAAAATCTTATTTTTATTGTTACTGTTTTATTATAGGTATTATTGAAGGCTTTTAAAAAATTTATTGTACTTTTTATTTAGTTGTACTTGTTTAAACTGTTAATCACATATTTTTTATGGATTTTCTTATCACAATCTCAACTTTTGCATTTCGGAATCAGTAAGGTGCACTTTTGTGTAGAATTTACACAACATTACTAAGAGACTTTTAATATTATTGGTTTGTAAACAGGCCATTTTTATGTTTTAATTTTGTTTGAAAACTTGATTTAAAGTATTGTTTAGAGTGGATTTAGTTAACCCATGTTGCTAAATGAAGTAGTAATATAATCGTAATTGTCGTAAAGTTCAGCTGATGGTGCAGTAGTCTGACAGGTGCTTAGCGGGTCTGGCTTCCTGGTGACCACGGAGATGATCAACAATCTCTTGGTGCCCCATTTCTTCCGCCCAGTAGAGAGCTGTGCGACGATTCTGGTCCTTCAATGATACATTGGCATTGAACTGCAGAAGTAACTCAACAATATTAACATGTCCATTGAAATCTGCCTCAGACATCGCTGTTTTACCCTCTTTGTTCTGGTGGTTTATTTCTGCCCTGGACTCTAGCAGTAAGCGTGTCACCTCGTGATGTCCATTCCGTGCAGCGTTCATCAAGGCAGTATCACCTTCACTATCTGCAGAGTTAATATCTGCCCCGTGCCCTAGCAGTATTTGTGTCACCTCTTGGTGTCCATTCCGTGCAGCGTTCATCAAGGCAGTATCACCTTCACTATCTGCAGAGTTAGTATCTGCCCCGTGCCCTAGCAGTATTTGTGTCACCTCGTGATGTCCATTCCGTGCAGCGTTCATCAAGGCAGTATTACCTTTACTATCTGCAGAGTTAATATCTGCCCCGGACTCTAGCAGCATCTGTGTCATATTGAGGTATCCATTCTGTGCAGCGTTCATCAAGGCAGTTTTACCATAACTATCTGCAAAGTTAATATTTGCCCCGAACTTTAGCAGTAAGCGTGTCACCTCGTGGTCTCTATTCCATGCAGCCTTCATCAAGGCAGTCATACCATCACTACTTGCAGAGTTAGTATCTGCCCCGGACTCTAGCAGTATGCGTGTCACCTCGTGGTTTCCTTTCCATGCAGCCTCCATCAAGGCAGTCACACCATAACTATCTGCAAAGTTAATATTTGCCCCGAACTTTAGCAGTAAGCGTGTCACCTCGTGGTCTCTATTCGATGCAGCGTTCATCAAGGCAGTCATACCATCACTACTTGCAGAGTTAGTATCTGCCCCGGACTCTAGCAGTATGCGTGTCACCTCGTGGTTTCCTTTCCATGCAGCCTCCATCAAGGCAGTTTTACCATAACTATCTGCAAAGTTAATATTTGCCCCGAACTTTAGCAGTAAGCGTGTCACCTCGTGGTCTCTATTCGATGCAGCGTTCATCAAGGCAGTCATACCATAACTACTTGCAGAGTTAGTATCTGCCCCGGACTCTAGCAGTAAGCGTGTCAACTCGTGGTGTCCATTCTGTGCAGCCTCCATCAAGGCAGTCACACCATAACTACATGCAGAGTTAGTATCTGCCCCGGACTCTAGCAGTATGCGTGTCACCTCGTGGTGTCCATTCCGTGCAGCCTCCATCAAGGCAGTCACACCATAACTACTTGCAGAGTTAGTATCTGCCCCGGACTCTAGCAGTATGCGTGTCACCTCGTGGTGTCCATTCCGTGCAGCCTCCATCAAGGCAGTCACACCATAACTACTTGCAGAGTTAGTATCTGCCCCGGACTCTAGCAGTATGCGTGTCACCTCGTGGTGTCCATTTTGTGCAGCGAATATCAAGGCAGTATCACCATCACTATTTGGAGAGTTAGTATCTGCCCCGGACTCTAGCAGTATGCGTGTCACCTCGTGGTGTCCGTTCCGTGCAGCGTTCATCAAGGCAGTCATACCATAACTACTTGCAGAGTTAGTATCTGCCCCGGACTCTAGCAGTATGCGTGTCACCTCGTGGTGTCCATTCCGTGCAGCGTTCATCAAGGCAGTATTACCTTTACTATCTGCAGAGTTAGTATCTGCCCCGGACTCTAGCAGTATGCGTGTCACCTCGTGGTTTCCATTCCGTGCTGCGCACATCAAGACAGTATCACCTTCAATATCTGCAGAGTTAGTATCAGAGTGAGCATCTGCAGAGTGAGCATCTGCAGATTGAGTATCTACAGATTGAGCAAGTGCAAAGCGAATATATGCAGAGTTAATATCAGAGTGAGTATCTGCAGAGTTAGTATCTGCCTCGGACTCTAGCAGTAAGCGTGTCACCTCTTGGTATCCATTCTGTGCAGCGTGCATCACGGCAGTATTACCTTTACTATCTGCAGAGTAAGTATTTGCCCCGTACTCTAGCAGTAAGCGTGTCACCTCGTGGTGTCCATTCCGTGCAGCGTTCATCAAGGCAGTATCACCATAGTTACTTACAGAGTTAATATTAGCCAACATTTCTTGAGAATTTATGGAATAATTATTTTTGTGCTTTAATGTGACATTATTACTGCTATCAAATATTTTTTCTTTTCCAAATAATCCATTATTAATGTGTTCGTAGGTTTCATCAGATTGATTTAATAAAAAATTTACAATTTTAAAATGCCCCTTCCTTGCTGCGGAATGCAAGGGGGTCTGCTTATATTTATCATACGATACACAAACTCCTTGTTTTGCAAATAATTTAAATAAACTACTATTTGGTTTTCTCGTTGCGATATTGATGGCAGTATCTCCCTGACCATCAATGGCAATCAATATGTAAGCTCGCTCTGTATCAGTTTCCAGGTCACTGAAGATCTTTAGTACAGTCTCAGAGTCATCGTCTTTCACTGCTGCAATAAATGGCTCAAATATAATATCTTTTAAATGACATGTTCTTTCAAAGGCCTTGTTTGCACTAGAGAACTGCCGTGTATTTAAAAAATATTCTTTAAAATAGTCGTCATCGTTATCGTCGTCATCACTCGTGTCTAAGAAAGTAGCAAGCATTAGTCCTAATACTGACTCGTACGAGCAATTCCCTAAATTTTCAGTTATTTGGCTTACGATATCGACGTTTTTAATCCTCAATGCTATTTTCAGCGCGGTCTTCCCATCCTTGTCTCTTGTTGTCATTAAGGAAATGTAGCCATTATTAGATGGATTACTGTGCGGGCTACTGAGAAGGATTCCAACAATGCGTGCATTATTTTCTTCAACTGCTACATGCAATGGAGTTTTTTTACGATCATTGAAGAATAGGTGATGGTGTTCAAACCAGTGTTTGTAAATTTTCGGATGATTTTCCAGTTTTTCACGAGAAATTGGCGTTTTTTGAAGCTGAGTCTCGATGAACATTCTGATTATTTTGTAGTTTGGCTTGAGCAAAAATTTACAAAATTCATTTTTAATCAGTGTGTTTTTTTCTTCGCTTCCCTGTTTGAGCCATCGAACGAAGAAATCAGCACAAAAATATTCTTGGAATGTCCGGTGAACAAAATGAAAGGTTCCATTAGTTTTATACTTTAACAGCCCGAGACTACTTATGTCTTTCACTTCTTCGGTCGTGAGGTCAGATGGTTTTATTTTTGTGAAATATTCCGTAGCGATTGTCAGGTCGATGGCCTGGAAAGCCAAGGCACAATGTTTTTCCATTATATCTTTTAACAGATTTTTTCGCAAGGTAGGTAGAAGAAACTTGTTAATTTTAGTTTTCTGCTCAAAATATATTTTTTTCTTGACTTCAATGAACTTTTTATACAAGTCAAACAGATTGGTGATTTTTGATAAGTTATTACCTTGTTCAGGGGATATCACATACAGTATGGCCTGCTGGAGGAACACTTCTGCCAGCATACGAATCTGCAGCGGGATACCCATGAAGCTGGCTACGTCTCCCCCCAGCACTACCTCCACCTCCTTCCGCAGCTCTCTAGCAAACTGGAGCAGCCTCGCCTTCTCCGACTCTCCATGCTCTAAGAGTTCTAAGGCTAGGTGAGGAAGCCAGTAGTTCACCAAATAATTCTCTTGCTCTTTATCTGTAATTTTTTCCAGTTCTACCGCAAATTCTCCGGAACCATTTTCAAGCCATGTTTGTTGGTATACCCGAGTGGTGACTACTGTTTGACACGTTGTAGCAGTTTTTAAATATTTCAGGAGCTCTTCCATTTTAACTTTATTATTTTCCTCAACAATTTCGTCAAACGCATCCACCAATACACAAATCTGCCTCGAATTATCTGATTTTAGACAGTGCTCTAATAAATCGCTCACAATTTTTTTATCGGTAGGTAAACTCGATACGTGAATCAAAAAATTTACGACAGATTTTATATCAAGTCTCAAAGGTAATATTTTAAAACTGTCAGCAAAAAGCATGTGGTTAATTCTCAACACCCAGGAGTCTGAGATAAGCTCCGACATACGCGTTAGGATGGTGGTCTTCCCCATACCAGGATCATCCGCGATGATGGTATGCTTCTTCTTCATTACGCAGAAGTCTTTTTCTTCAATGGTGTCCATGTGGTCCCTGGTGATGAAGGGGCGCAGGCCATCCAACGATCCTTCGGAGTATTTCCACACCAGACACGGATTGCCTCCAATCTTCAACATTTCAAAATAATGTTTACTAAATGATTTCTCTATTTTTTTGTCTTCTTCGCTCAATTCTTTAGAAGCTAATCGAATTTTAAAGTGATCGTGTTTTATAAGTAAGTCCGCAGCATTTCCAGATAAGCCAAACGTTCGTACAAGCGATGACTTATCTTCTACATTGTTGAAAATAAATAAATTCTTATCTCCCTTGTACTGAACAAATTCATTTATTGATTTGATAATAAGTCGACTGTGGAACTTCCTGGGCAGGTATACACTTCTATTATAAACTTGGTTCAGGGTAAAGCCTTCAGCGGATAAATGGAACCAATATATTGCTAGGGCTGATTCCTCCCGACATTTTTCCATAAATAGCTCCCTTCCGTCTTCGCATGTTGTGAATATCCTCGCCCCCGCTGCCTCCCCCACCTCCCCCCAGTAGTCCTGGCTGAGCTGCTCTGGATCGCTGATCACCATCAGTGGTCCATCGGCCCCACTCCTCTTCAGAAGTGCGGTAAGCCTGACTCTGTCTATTACCTGGTTCCCTCTGGAGTACAGGGCATCTAATTCACAAAGCCGGGGAAGGTTGCTTGGGATTTTTTCTATACACGGCTTGTCCATCACGAGGTTCTTAAAAAAGGGTGCAATTAATTGATTTATTTTCTCATTGGGAGTTTTACAGTCATTTCCTAGTAAAACTTCGAGGCTTAGGGTTTTTTCGCCTATTGTAATTGCATCTCTGGTAAATATTTTTTCTCTAGACGAAGAAGTTAGGTCTTCTAGTTTAAATGTTTTTGAAGTCTTTGTTTCAACCATTAAATTATAATTCTCAAATAATTTTTTATCAATTTCTTGCGATTTAATGATCACAAGCTTCTTGTGGCTGAACTTTCTTAAATTTTCTAAGAAGGGCGTCAATTGGCTAGTGGTCATTTTTGCAGAATTAACAATAAGAATGATCAGGTTGCTGATGTTAACATCGGTCTTGCTTAAACCTTGAAAATCAATAGCCTTGCCTAGAGTTGGCATATAATTCCAATTTAATATTGTGTGGTATTTTTCATCCAGATATTTTATATTCAAAGTTGTTTTTTCCATGCTAGACAATATATTGTACAATCTGGCTGCTTGAAATTCAAAATCACTAGCCACAAGTATTTGTAAAATACGTTTAGAAGATTTCAGGAATGATTCTAGGCCCAAGGTATCCTCACAGTCCAGGATATTGGGCAAGGTGTCGAGGTAGGTCAAACCAGCCATGTATAAGGGGAATGACTCCAAGCTCTGGTTCTGTAAACTCATTGCTTCCTTGATCTGTGCACGAAACCAGCGCAACAATTGTTTTGTTTGTCCAATCACCTTTACCAAATGTTTCTTCGAATCACATGTAATAGAGTTTTTTCTTGAATCAATCTTAAATCGCGGGAAATCTATTTCTGTAAGATTTTGGTGTCTGATAAAATTTTCAATTTCAGTTTTCCTTATCAGCCCATTATTTTGAAAAAAGCTCCAATTTTGTATAAAATTAAACTCGTCTGTGGAAAATACCCCCAACTGGCAGATTGTTCCCAGGGATTTAATAATGCTGTATTGTAAGATTGGTTCGCTGCCAGCATTAACTGGTTGCGTATTCCGGTGGCTGCCACTAGAACTCTCAGGAGGAGCGTTTATGGCATCTGGAGGTAAGATGTAAGAATTGCAGTACACTTCCTTCCTGTGAAAATATTTGCGTTCACTCCATCCTTGGGGCCAGTTCTCTACCTCATATGTATCCCTCTCCTCATCAAAAGCTGTGATAAAATTGTCCACTCCGTGTGTCTCTATATTGGACGTAAATATTTCCCGTACGAGTCGATTCCATAAATTCAATTCATTAGATTTAGCGACCCGTTTAATACGGATTTGAAGTAAGTTTCCCACTTGATATCCGGTACAATTAACGGCATTTGGGGCAGCGAAAAAATTTGTGATATCCAAGTACTTGCTGCACATGGATTGGTCGTATTTAGTACCATATTTTCTGGATATCTTTATTAGGATATCTTCAATTCCCGGGCTGTCCAGAGCTAGTGTGTGCGCGTGGAGTCCTTCTTCGGGGCTGGCAATACCACGGAAGCCATCGCCTTCCCTCTTCAGATACTTCACCGTGAAGGTGGTGACCCCGGCCAACCAAGCCCCCAGGGAATGCCCTGTGATGGACAAAACGAAGCAACTGCCATCTTCTTTGTTCACTTTAATGATTACCCTCTTAATTTCATCTGCGAAAGAGACGGCGGAATTCATATACCTGGTATACTTGTTGAAGTAAACACTTTTTATATCAGCCCAGACTGCTCCCGAATTCTTTATTTCCGTCCCCCTATGGGCGATGACGATCTGATGCTGCGAGGGGCTCCACACGGCGCAACCAAAGTATCCGTTATACGTATTTTGTGCCGTGGTGAGCAGGTACCACCCTGGAGACTGAAAGCGGAGATAGCCCGAACAGTCTGAATACACTAAATTGGCAAAGTCCGCTAGCAGTTTAACACTTGGATAAGGTTCCATTGCCATTTTTATTTTGTTGTCTTTAATATGATGAAAGGATTTGAGAGTTTCCCGCCAGTCGGGTGAGCCGTACACCAGACTATTGTCAGCCTGCATTTTGGAGAGAAGAGGATTCTGGAGAGTTATTCTGTAACAAGGACAATGACAGCCAGAGTTGATATTGTGGCACTGCATTGACATAAGTTTTTTGCAGTTTTAAAACATTCCAAATAACAAAACAAAAGAAATTACAAAAAATTTCGAATATCAGTAGTTTGTCAAACGGGTTAGTAACAAAATGAATTTATTTTAATAATGTTGAAGAAAGACAAAAGTGATATTTAATTAAATGAAGACAATATAAGCGAAAATCTGGAAACAGAAAAATCAAAAAAAGATATTGACACCTCTGAGTCCCGAACCCAGGACCTTTCGCTTTCCGGGAAAAGCGAAAGGACGGCTGTATCATCAAGTACAATAATTACGGAAACAAACATACACCGTACGTTCGAAAGACGTATGATTCTCTTTTGTGTAATTTTCGGACTTCTTATTTTTAAGTTTATGGACCTTGAAACTTTCGTAGCATATAAAAAAATTCAAAAACTAAATAAAATAAAATATTATTCATCTTTAAAAGACCTTTAAAATAAGTTGTAGTTGATTGGTAAGAGGTTTACAAATCAACTATATTTATATTTTTATTTTATACTAGCTTTTGCCCCCGGCTTCGCTCGCATATTCGTCCCCCCCCCCTCTCTGAGATACCCGTTACATTAATTTTTCACGATGTCACCTATTAAAACGTCATAATAAAATACGCGCTAGCTGTTGGCTAAGGTCAAAATGTAGATTATTACCGATACGTTCAGAAATATTTAATATTTATGGATTTTATTGCAAAAGTAGAAACTTGCGTTAACACATGATGGGTTAAGAAGTTCCCTCTTAAGAAGTTGTCTGTATCTGGGACTTAATGTTACAAGAGCTTGGATCACTGTATCTGAGGCTAAATACTACAAGTGCTTGGATTACTGTATCTGGGGCTCAATGCTACTTTATATGGGGCTTAATGCTACAAGTGCTTAGATCACTGTATCTGGGGCTTAATGCTACAAATGCTTGGATCACTGTATCTGGGCCTTAATGCTACAAATGCTTGAATCACTTTATCTGGGGCTTAATGCAACAAGTGCTTTAATCACCGTATCTGGGGCTTAATGCTACAAGTGCTTGGATCACTGTATCTGGGGCTTAATGCTACTGTATATGGGGCTTAATGTTACAAGTGCTTGGATCACTGTATCTGGGGCTTAATGCTACTGTATATGGGGCTTAATGCCACAAGTGCTTGGATCACTGTATCTGGGGCTTAATCATACAAGTGCTTAAATAAAGTAAGAACTGGCAATTAATTTGTTTTATTTTTTATTTTGTTTTTTATAGCTCATTAAGTGGCGACTAGTCGGTCTAATTTAAACTTTATACAGATACATAAATATGAACCCTTCCACCTAATTGTAAAATAAAAGGAGGGAAGCCTTTTGACCTCTCCAGCGTGACATTCTCGACACATCGTTTAGCATCACAGTTGGAGGGATAGATTCAAACGTCTGTCACTCCTATACGCGTATTTACAAAACCCATAGGTTAAGTTTAGGTTTTTTGTGTGTAAAATCATCTATAATTCGTATACTGTTCCAGTCGTCAATGCGCTTCGTTGCACTAAATCATTTGCAAAGCCTATTCTGTTTCAGTGACGATAACCAACTCAATTTAATTCAAATCATTTAAATTCATTTCGATTCGATTTGATTCGCTTCGACTCAATTCAAATCAATTCAATACTATTTAATTTAATTTATTCAATTCATTAAATTAATTTATTCAATTCAATTTTATTTAAAGTAAATAGAGTTAATCGAAAAAAAGAAAAATAACTAACTGTGACGTAAATTGACGCAGGTGCCGCCGAATAAGAAAAGATAACATACTTATTTGTACAGTTAACTGAGGAAAAATGCGTTATAGCTACCTACATATATGATATAAGTAGGTGTACTCGAAGGTGTACGCAGAGAGCACATGCTATTTATGTCTCATACTCAAATTGCATATTATGTGGAAATAAAATACGTACATGGTACTTAGTTAGATTTTAAATTAATAATTTCCTTATCAGCAAGTAAATACATTCCGTTCCATCAGTTAGTTTAAAAGGACTTACCGGACGACGCGACGTGGATGATTCTTGATTGATACAGGGCAAAGTCAAAATCACTTTAGTTTATTGTTATTTTGAAAACTTTAATATTATTACAACTGAACACTGGGAATTCAGACAGGCACAGGCAAAATTGTTAAGTTTTGGTTGTAATTAGTTTTGCTTTGCACACAACACGACAACTCACAGCTTGACACAAGTCACTAATTTATCCACTAAATACTGAAGAAATTTTAAATACAGCAGAGAAAATATTAGAACTTTACAAGGTGTGAGGTGTTTTAACAAGGATGGACTTGATAATAAGTAAAGTGTTCAGTAGTCTGTTACTAACTTATCAATTGCTATCAATGGCTCTTATCTGTCTCAATCGATAAACACCAAGGAGCGAGCAGTTCGATTACTTCAATATTTCGTTTTTAGATTTAAGATTTTTATTGCCAAAAGCATTATTGTGATTTATTTTAGGGGCGTTATGCCGTGTCGCGCTATCTCCTTCTTTAGCCAACGTTTTGGACAGCGTTACAGGGCAGATTTGTAATTATTGAAGATTGTTGAATTTTTTATTAGTTTTATAGATTTTTATTTTTTTAATGAAATGGGAATTATTTAAATTTTGTGAATTCAACTTTACTTATTGTCTATAGATAAAAATGAATGTATGTTTGCTTATTTGTTTGTCCCTTATGCATTGCTAAACCATTTATCTGAGTGCGTAAAACTTTGGAGATTTGATGTGCGCATGGCCGCGATAGTTTCTATATATAATAGTGAGCTCTGGCATTATGAAATTATTTCCTATACTATTCATCCGGTTGCCATGAAACTTTGGTAAGATGTCGTGTTTGTCAAGTCGTAAACTTTACTTGAGGATGCTGCTGGTGTAAGGACTACCTATGTTTCCGTAGGTACTGGAGTAATTATGTTTTCTTCAACCGGTGCAGGGTTGCAGAACTGTAAACCCTTATTATATTTATTTACGCCCTAGTGGGCTTTTACAAGCATAGAAGCAACAATAATAATTATATACTCATATGTTACTAAACCTATAAAACAGAATAAATAATAAAGCAATCATCATCGTAGAACATCATAACAGAAATTAAAAACATAAAAGAAGATTAAACATCATAAAAGAAATGAAATAGTATGAGTAATAAGAAAAAATCAGTAATAAGACCAGAAATACAATAAAGTGCAATGTGTAAAAGCTAGTTAGTAGGTATAAACAAACAATTATATGTGTATAATAATGTACGATGATAAAACAGGACTAAATAGAACAGCAAAATAAAATAAAATAAGGTTATAAATTACTGGTAAGATTTTAAATGAGAGGAGGTTTTATGAAAAGAACAAAAATAAGAAAAGTTAATTATTAACAGATAAAATAGAGATGAGTTGTCTCTTGAAAATTGCAAAACTGTCAACACCAAATATATCTATAGATTCACAATTATTCCTTTTCCAATAATTGAGAATGGATTTTGTAATATGGTGACCATATGGTGGAATTGTACTCTAATTTGCTTCGTACTAACGAGCAATACAGATTTTTTAATGTTGATACATTTTTATTCAATTGATAAATGGCCGCGGATGTGAAAACATTGCTAATTAAAAAAATGTTTACAGAAAGAAATACGCATTGTTTACACAGCCTGAGAGGGTTGTTTATCTCATATGTACAACTGTTTTATTAATGATGTCTGAACGAAATTTGGAATTTTTCCAAAGATGTTCTATATATTTTTTTTATTTTTGAAGGTGTTGTAAAAACATATACCATTAATAAAAACTAGTTAGAGTTACCTTTTAGATTTGTGTACTTAACCTCTTCGCCTTCGGGCCCAAGACCATTTTTTTAAACTTTTTCACTTTTTTATACTATTTTCGTATTCTCTACCATCATATTTAGACCACTTTTTTTTTCTTTTTTTTTATTTGCCGGTTTGGGAGTAAGGTATGGTATCATATATGATACTTGGGGACTCTAGCTCAACAAATATTGTGTTTTTTTTTTCAATATTTCTTTAATGCTAATAATTCGAGAAACAGATTAATCAAGTGTAATAGAAATAAAATAGTAATGTTTTTGTTTGTTTTTATGATTTTTTTTTTTACAAAAATTGTGGTTTCAGGCAGTGTAACCTACCACCTAAATTATAAAGTGTAATTTAAAAAAAAAAACATAATAATAACTGTGGAAAAAAAATTATAGATTAGTTCAGTTGGTTGAATGAAAATTTTTGAAACAGTTGCGGTCCATGGAAAAACACAAATAAACCTGACACAAAATACAAATGTGAATTTTTTACACCCAGGAAAACGACATTTGGAACGATGCTTCTGCTGATTATTCATCATAACTGGCAAATAAAAAGCCTTTTTTGTCCTCAATTCTTTGTGTGGTAAAAGCTGCACAGATCGATGTTTTCAAGGTCTCTCACAAATCTTTCAGTTGTATTGTAAAAATGTCTCATTTTGAAATATTTATTCGTGTGCATAATTTTTTTATTTTATATTAATGTGAATACCGCACAAGAGACGAGGGTGAGTGTGGTGGGGAGGGGAAGGAGACGGGGGAGATCTGGTCACTAAACACGGCCATAGCCATTTCTAGCAAATTTCAATTCTGAATGGTGGTCTTACGCCACCCAGGGCGATACTGAACGTATCTTCCTCTCTGGAACGGGAAGTATATTATTTTTAATTTAAATAATTGTGAAATAACCCATATTATTCAAATAAAATTTATTTGCCCACGCCGGGATTCGATTCCACGACCTTCGGATTGCGAGTCACCCCTTGACCACGCCAGCCGTCAGTAGGTAGTATCAGTAATTTGGAAGGCGAGTATATGGGTACCGCCGCCCCGGGAACCATGTATTGGATTATCAACACCTCTGCCATAGTTCACCCCAAGTAACTTAGCAGGGAAGCCCGGGTTCATGGGGCGAGGTTTGACAGGATCTCGGTGGCGCGGTAGTTGCGTCTGCTCACCAACTACGTGGAAGGTCGGATCAGGAGAGACTGTTTTTTTACAATCGCTCGACACACTGCCTATCTCTACTTTGGGAATGCTGTGTGGAGAGTCGTTTTAGGGAAGGAAGGAGAGGAACTTTGGAGAAGGAAAAGGGTATTAGGGGTGGGTAGAAATCTGGGGGTCAGCGTGTCCAGGAGAGCGGATGTATGAGGCCATCCGTGTTCCGAGAGGGTAGGGCTGGAGAAGTCAAATGAACTCCCTCAACCACTTTCTCTAGATCCGACCTGCCATGCAGCTAGTGGGCAGATGCATCCGCCGCCAAGACCTGAAGAAACCTCACCCCCACGAACCCAGGCACCCCTGCTAGTCACCGAACGTTGCGAACCATTTGGGATGACCCACGGCAGACGTGTTGGTTATCTAATAAATGGTTCCCGGGGCAGTGGTATCCATACCCGATTCCCGTGTTTGTTATTTTTGTACATAAAATGGATATAAACTGAAGTAAAACTTAACTAACTTATAACGGTAAATTAAAAAAAAAATCGTGCTTCTCAAACGGACAGCTGTATGCGACCTGCGGACGTGTCGGACGAAAACACAAAAATATATGTGAACCTGTCCAAAAGCACTTTCACAGACTGAATTAAAGCGAACAAACAGAATTAAAGCGCACAAACCCTTTCTTTCTTTGAGTGGCCCTGCATCGCCCGCCGGGTGCCCGCTATATATAATGTTATATAGTGCAGGTGCTTGCATTATAATGTAGTTTTGCGGGACTTGGGATGAAACCATTACAGTTTAGTTGACCCCGAGGTTACAGTGGCCTTGCAACGCATGCCGGGTACCCGTTGTATATAATGTTATATAGTGCAGGCGCTTGAATTATAATGTAGTTTTGTGGGACTTGGGATGGAAACATTACAGTTTAGTTGACCCCGAGGTAACAGTGGCCTTGCAACGTATGCCGGATACCCGCTGTATATAATTTATTTATTTATTTACGGAAAAATATTCCATTAACAATATAACAATAATACGAATAACATGCGTTCGTTAAGGCCCGATCCGCCTAGCAATCGATCACCGTTCGCATCGATTACCGTTCGCAGGACATTTTTTCGTAACAATCATCACTTTTCGTAACAAAAACAAAATTCATAGTTACAGTCACAGTGAAAGGCTGCATAATTTTCTGCTCCCAATTTAACACTCCAATACACGCGCCCCATAGTGAGACATAAATACACGCGTGTCATCTGTCAGATGATGTTCACTTATTTGTCAAAAGTGAATAGTATAATTGTTTTTTCGCAATTTTGCTGAACTGTAGAGCTAGGCGAGCTTGGGGAATACTAGGGCGGGGGACCAGGCTCCCCTCCCTTCATAAAACTTATGACGAAAAAACAGAACTGGTCATCTGTGAGATGACGCGCGTGTATTGGAGTGTTAAGTGCTCCGCAAAGTATAATATTTATTTATAATATTTTATTTATAATATTTGGCGAAAACAAAGACTGAAGCTAATATTTAAATAAAAAAAGTGCGCACTATTGATTGGCATTAAAAATAATATTCAGTTCGTAATATATCTTCTACAAAAAACAGTTAAAAATAAGTAAATATTTTAACATTCTGAAACTGTCAAATTGGTGATAATAATATTTGTGCAATACTACTGATTTAAAAGTGTAAAGTGGAGTAAGTGTGGCGAAAAAAATAAATATGGCCAATCTTCACAAATATGGAAGAAGCAAAGGAGGTAGTTAATGAACTACTTTTCGCAGTGCAAGATCCCAACAAAAAATTCAGTAAAGACCCACTAATTATTGTGACGAATAAAGCAACGAATATATTATCGTTATTAGGTCACCTGGCAATTGAAATGTCAGAAGAAAAAAATAAAATAGAAATCGCTTATAGCAAAACATATGCTTACCCTCAAAATAAACAAAAAAATATTAAAAATAAATATTGTCTAATGATTAGTCCTAAAACAAACAATGACACTTCTGACTCAATACTAAAAAAAATACAAAAACATATTAAAATTAGTAAACTGGGAATAAATATTTATTGAACAAATGAACATGTTGGTTTATATGAAATTCCCGGATTTAATTCATGTCACTATTGCAGCAGTTACAAATCCGGTGAAGGTATCTTGTTATATGTAAGAAATAATCTCACCTTCTCCCAAATATTTATTGACACAATATATTTTGAAAACGTTTTTGGAAAATTGACATTTAAAAATAACAAAAATTTAAATCTTTTAGCTATATACCGACCTCCGAATTTCAATAAACAAGCATTTTTGTCTGAAATATCTTCTGTGTTTAAAAATAATATTGACCCAAATGAAAGTATCATATATTTTGGTGACATCAATTTAAACTTATTAAATAGAAATGATTCAGTCATAATAACTTATGAAAATATCCTTGCAAATAATTATTTAATAAAATATATTATAGATGATGTAACAAGAGAAGTGATAGTTCAACAGAAAATAAACAGCTCGTGTATCGATCATTTTTTTGTAAGGATTAGCGGAAGAAAATCCGCTGGAGCTTTCACAGGTGTGAGTTCAATTTTCTCATGCGTATGTGATTATAACATTGCTGATAACCACACCACGGCTATTAATGTTCAGTTAGATTCCATAGAACAAGTAAACTTGAACAAAACTGAAAATATAACGATTCTTTCGCAGAGACATATCGACAATAATATCCAAAATTATGATTGGAATTCACTTTTAGAAGAAATGACTGTTCTATTATTTACTCAAAATTTCAGAATTATTTTGAAGACATGTATAAAAATAGCACAATCGTGATAAGTTAAAAACTTTACCACCACATGAATTTGATATTAATATTTACAAAAAACACCACTTTTATGAAATTCTCATAAAATAAATATCATTAAATGTAAATATGAATTTTTATGTATCATATAAAATACTTTTTGACATTTCATCTTTGAATGTACAATTATTATAAGCAATAATTATTATCCTGAAACACTCATTAACATTGAAAAAATCTCCCGAGAAAAGATAAATGCCGCCGATGGGACTTGAACCCGCGTCCTTCTGATATCCGGTCAACTGCTCTACCAACTGAGCTACGTTGGCTTATCTCCCACCCGCCAAATAATTCAATATATATTCTAGTGTTTCATTCAACAATTACTGCTTATTACATTTTTCACCTGAAAACAACCAACTTTATTTTTTGTGAGAAATGCATTGTAAATGCTAACTCTCCCACTAGATGGCGTCGAGACAAATTATGTCTACATTTTTAAGTGAAATACTTTAACTTGTCAAATATTAATAACTATTTTTTTAATTGGTAAACTAATGTTTAAGGCAAGATTTTTGTGCATAGCACAAAGGGTAACAATTATTATAAGCAATAATTATTATCTTGAAACACTCATCAACATTGAAAAAATCTCCCGAGAAAAGATAAATGCAAATGCAAAAGATAAATGCAAAAAATACAATTATTGTTATAATAACTTCACTAAAACTTGTGAAAAACCACAAAAAACACGGTAAATATATCAATTATATGAATATACGAGTGAATTAGTTATATTAATAGAAATTATGATCACATTTGTAATATTCCAAAACACATCGCCATCACATCGCTCTAGAGCATAGATTCTCAACCTTTTTTTGCCCACCGCCCCCTTTGACAATATTTTTTTTTCTGGCGCCCCCCAACTGCTTTTACATACCATCTTGGGGGGGGGGGGGGGGCGATGGGTTATGGCTCCTATCCTATTTCTGAGAAGAAGATTGTTAATAAAAACGCGTACTTAATTATATAGAGAAGTATTTTTATTAATATGGAAAAGGTATTGAATTTATAACTTATTTAATGAAATGGTTGAATTTGATGAGTTTTAAGAAGTTTGTTTATATTAGGCTCGATTTTACTTAAAAACAAACGTAAGTCGCCGCGTTCAGTAATATGGAGCCTATTTCTCTTTTTGGTTACCAACGTTGCTCCAGCACTGAATCCACGTTCAGCTAAATAGGACGATGGGAATGCTATTAAAAATCGTTGAACTATCGACCATAATCCTGGGTACAGTTTCGAAATCGGCTTCTGCAGCCAAAACTCTTGGTAGCCATTCTTAAATTTAATTTTTAATTCCTCATTTGTCGTCAGTTCTATTAGTTCTTCTTCTAACTGGGGTGATCCTGCTGTGTTGACATTTGAAAAAGGATCCAAAACCCAATCTGGTATTTCCATGATTAAAATATCCTGGAATCGTTCCTTGAAATCACTGTGGAGGTTTTCCAAATGTTGTCTGTAAACAAGCAAGTCGTCGTTCTTGAATGATACTGCTGATAAATTTGGGAAGTTATTAAATTCCCGTCTGCCGATATTTCTTTTGTATAATAGCAGTTTGGATATAAAAGCTGCAACACAATTTTTTGTCTTAATCAAATTTAAGTCCTCGCCTTGAAGTTGGAGATTGACATCATTACACAATTTATACAGGTCTGTCAAGTACGCAATATCGTTCTTCGATGAGGTGAGGTTGTCGCGCGATTCTGTGTCTTTGTTTCCTAGGAACTCTATCACAGACTCAAACAGATTGTAAAATCAAGTCAAACATGAACCTTTTGACAGCCAGCGCACCTCTGTGTGAAGCAGCAATCGATTGAAATCTTCATCATTGGCAATGCAAAGCTGTCCAAATAATCTGTCATTCAATGAGTTACTTCTGATTTTATTAACTGCTCTGATGCATATTAATAAAACTAATAAATATTATTATGCTCTGATTAATTATATTGCAGTGATGTATGGGGGCGTTCACTCAGATTTTTCGCAACCAAATGCTGGCGATGAATTTCGCACAGCAAGCAAGTCAGGAACTTTATATTTTAAGCACGCTATGAAGCCTTTGTGACGCCCTGTCATAGCTGGGGCGCCATCCGTAACAGCTGACAAAATATTAATTAAAGGAATTTTCTTTTCGTCACAAAACTTTTCCCTTTTGTACCTGTTTCCAAATTTGTAACAAACAATAATTCTTGACATATTTTCTCATCTTTGATGAATCTCACGTATGACAATAACAATGCTTCATTGGTTAGTAAAGTGGACTCATCCAGCTGAATTGAAAATCGACAAGACTGCAGATGATTGCACAATGATTCTTCAATGTTTTCAGCCATTTCATCAATTGATCTATTGCTCAAAGGAATTTTTCGGATAATATCTGCAGCTGGTTTATGGAGCACAGTGGTTATTCCTTCTTTTACTGCTGGTAAAATTAAATCTTCCCCAATAGTATGTGGTTTACCTGTTTTAGCAATCAACAATGAGATATTGTACGAAGCTCGAAGTCCATCATCGTCTTGCTTAGAAGCTGTCGAAAATTGTTTTGATATATTTGGCTGAATTTTGTACTTCTTTTTCATGTCTTGAAAATAGGTCACATATTTGTCTTTCTTATCCGGGTGGATTTTATTAAAATGATCTTGAAGCCTAGAAGGCTTCATCGCTTCATATGAATGTTTTTCGACAAATAAGGCACATTGGCGATGATGGATTTGTAGGATTTTCGATAAATCCGTATTTAATATAATCCACACCATATTGCCGTATGAGAATATAGGGTAATATAATATACAGGTAATCCCGTTGTATGAGATATTTCACGTGAAATCAGAAGATTTAAATTTAAAAAAAAATTATTCTTATCAACAAATTAAAATTTTCATTCATAAAATTTAATGTTGATCTGAATGTAACGGAATCTTTCAGTTCAAATTTCATTCACTTCTCGAACTCTCGAATGAATTTTCGCAAACGTGATAAAAATGATTAAAATACACAAAATAACAAAAATTACCCATCAAAGTTTACTTTCCTTTATTAGTATGTGATTAGCGTGTTTTGTTTTTCTTTTTTAAACCATATTTTTTTACTTGCCAACGCCCCCCTGTGCCATCTCAACGCCCCCCAATTGTCTCTGGATCTTCTACCGCCCCCCTGAAGGTCTCAAACGCCCCCAAGGGGGCGTTATCGCCCACGTTGAGAACCTATGCTCTAGAGAGTTTTCATTGTGAACAGCGAATGCGCTGGCGCCCCCATCTAACGGCTATGAATGAAAACGACAATATTTAGTATGAAAATTACTAAAAATTGCACTGTTACCAGATTTTAAAACCTGTTTTAGAAATTCGTTATTAGTAGTATTTCGTGTTTAAGAGGAAACCGGGTGGTGTTTTTTCCATACAAACGTATTCCTCATTTCCCTCTCTGAATTTTGACACTAGAGAAAATATTTTTTTACATAATATGAATATTGACCGCAAGCGTGTCGGTACGTTTTGATTTTTTTGATAAGTTACTTTTTATAGGAGTTATAACCCTTCAAAAATTGTTAAAATTGCCTTTTTTTAACGCCATCAACAAACGTTCAGTATACAAATTAGACGATGTATTTTTATAAAAAGCAAAAGGTACAGACATAGAATGTTTTCTTCCAATACATTTGGTCAAAAAAATCTTGGAAATTGGTTCAGTTTTGGAGTAGAAAAATGAGGACTACAAAACCTCGATTTTGACAATTTTATTTAGGTATTATCAGGCTGAGGTGCATGTGTCCCTTTCTCTCAGTATTCGGGGGTGAGGGGGGGCGGAGAGGGTTTTGTTGAATACGTATACAGTCAACGAAGTGATGTGACATTCTCAATAATTATATCGATACACTAATCCACTAGTGTTGTCATGTCCCGAGTTATCGATGTTTTTTTAAAATTATTTTTCTGTTTGGTGACTTATTTTGAGTGTGCCAATACTTACCGAGCTTATTTACTAAAGTTATTGTGACAAATTTAATTTGTTTACGTCAAATAAATTAATGGAAAAAAATTGAAAAAAAAACACCTGTTACAGACAGACCCCGAGATGATTCCGTTCCGTATTGCCGAGTTGGATATGGAACACAAAAATTAATTAAAATATTTTTTGATAACTTTTGAAGGTTGTACTCAACATAATATTATCCCTTTATAGGACACTTTTTTTAAGATAAAACTACCGAACCAAAAAAAAACTTTTATATTTGACTAAATATATTGTTCTAGATTTTTTTTTCAAAAAAATTATATTTTACAAGAAAATGTGTGATGGTAAGTACATACACCACTGATCGTTTGATGGAATGCTGGTACAGCGTATGTTCAGTGGTACATGCATCTACCACATGTTGTTGAATCGATTATGTTATTATAATATCATATTATACAAATGAATATTGAAATCTATGTATAAGAGGCACCATATTGTTTATTGTGCTACATATTAGGTACATACACATAACTAGTTTAGTTTTTATTTAACTTTTTTAATACGTTATATTATTACAGAAAAATGCACTTTTGGGAATACCTCCTACATCACTTGACATTTTCAATCTTCTTCAATGATCTAATATTTTTTGTTTTTAAACGCTTTATTGTAAAAAAAATTACTGTTTAACATCTACACAATGAAATTAAAACAATTTATGGTCCAGACCTTTCCCTCGCCGGTAAATTTCTTGGTATGCGACCGTCAATTATATCTGGTAAAAGGCATTGGTGGTAGAAATTTTCTAACAGTGGAACGATTTTTTGCCAGATTTCATCGTCCCTCTCAATTTTTTCATACAGCAAACCTTTTGGACTCCACACAACAAAATAACAATAATTACGACGAGTAATATGTAACTGGCCTTGTACTTGGTAGAAGTAATTATGATTCCGTTTTAATGTTAAAGAATGGTCTTCCAATTTACAGTAATCAATTATCTTTTGTGCAATTCCCTCTTCTGGTGACATATTTGCTATACTATAAGGGCATTTAATTTCAATTATAGAATCCTCACCGATAAGGCCATCCGGACTTGCCGCTAAAAAGTTTTTGGTTTTATCGATAAATAGCCCACAAGCGGATACCTGAAAACTTGTTTTTTTTGAAAATTGCTCTATTGCTAGGCTTTCATTTTCTTTTCCATAATTTGTGGCCATAGTTCCTTTGAATTGTGAGTACAGTAAAGAGTTTAGTACTCCCGTAACTGAAGTTTTTTGCCGAAGCTTATATATTTTTCCAAAGTTAGACGCCGTTATCCGCTTACGTCTTTCAATTGCCCACAGATTGTTATTGCTTTGGCCTACCGTATTCCGTTCGAGCTCTTCCTTATTGGTTGAAGATAATTCTTTGAGAAATTCCTCTTTTTTCGTTTCAAATATTTCAGGTGGCATATCTGGTTCTAATTCCAATTGACCATAATTTTCATCGGGCCCTGTAACTTTTTTCTTTTTTCTGTCGTATTTTCATTATACTTTAGTTTTTTTTTTCGACACATTTGTTTATTCTCCTTCGAACGTCGTTTTCTCTCTATAAAGTGCTTCGTGTATTTGCCGGGACTGTGGCCTTGGATTTTCTTTTGTATTCTTGAATGGGTTGCCAATTCACTATTCCACGAAGTTACTGCTCCAAAACATCTTGCTTGGTAAGATCCTCTTGTAGTAAAATTTACCCTTTTTCCACCTATAAATTTGGCGATAACGTTGTTGAATTGCTCCACAGTGTTATTTGTCACGTCAATAATAAGACTTTCTGCATTTGCTATTAGAGACAATAAGAATTGTTGGATATCAGTCCATATTCCACAATCTCGAAGATCGCTTACTAAATTTGGATCATCAGTATACTTCTCCGGCTTGCAATAGTACGATGCACAATTTTTATGATCACCAAACACATGATTTGCGGTATTTTTTATGTCCATTTTCAAATTTTTTATTTTATCACTTTGTACTGTGTTTTCTTGCTCTTTCCTGTAATTTATTGCTCCAACTACAGCTCTTCTCATGCGTAAAACGTTTGCTTCAACCTTTTTCCTTATATGAACTGGTACAAAGCCTTTAGCGTTGTTGGTTTTTTTTCCAAGTGCTTTCATTTTGTTGCAAAAATTGCGGAGTAAGTGATTTTTGCACTCTATTTTTTGTACTATAAGGTTAGGACCATATGGCATTTGTTGCATTATTTTTTTTCATGATGCTGGAGTCGCCATCACCAACTAGTTTGTTAAATTTCAATCCATGCATTTCCATGCTTCTCGAGAACCCTTCTGCTATAGTGGGCTTCCATGGCATTAGCACTGTCACGCCAGTTTATGAAGCACCTGTGCTCAGAAGCAACTATGTGTAGTTTAGTAGCTCTAGCACATATGCAGCAGTATGAGTTTCGCACTCCCAGAAATAAAACCTTTTTAGTTCGTAGTCCAACTATGCACCCTGCGCCAGATGAGGAGCTAAATCCACTTTTGTACGACCTCTTTGCCCAGGAGCCATCTGCAACCACCGTTACCAAAGGATAGCCACCCTCGTCTACGTCACCGTTTAAAATGGCTAGCCTTTTTTCTTCTTCACCAGCTGCGATCATTTCTTCTAAGGCACATTCTTCAATTGTTGGCGCTAAACATTGTTCTATGTTCGTGTAAGTCTTACAATCCATATTTGGCATATTTAAAACCCCACAAATTTCATTCCATTGTGAATACCCATTTCCTGTACACATCACTCCTTCGACGACAGCAGTATTTATAGACATTTTCCGTTTCGGGTCTTCGGAGTGAATGTATTCTATTTTCTTGCACATTTTGCACTCGAAAACATACTGGCTTAGAAGACCATTTCGTCGTTTCTTCATAAATTTTAAATCGGAAAATGTGCAGTTGGTGTGTTCGTGCTTTATATTTGATATCTCCGAAAACAAATATTTTATATCCACAATTCTGCGACCTTCGAAATTATCGGTTTCATCAATATGGTCTGGTTCTATCACCAAATCATCAAGCGTTGTTGATGATGATGAACTTGCGTTTTCGTCTATATTTGGAGCAAATGATTCATCCATGGAAGTTTCATGCATTAGTGAAGATGTAGTTAAGTTTCCAAAAGTAGTATCGATGACATCCATATCCCTGTAAATGCAAATGATTTATTTATTTAAATTTGTCCATCCCATTTTCCCGTTATACATGCTACATAATACACGGCTCTCATAGCATAAATCTTTAGGTTTTTCTCGTAAGTCGCTCACGTAAGAGAGTTATGGCAAAATTATCAATGTAAACGATACCCATTGGTAATTTTGCCATAACTCTCTTATGTGAGCAACTTACGGGAAAAAAAACTTTACGTACGTAAAGGTAACCTTAGGAAGGTTCAGTAGTAAGAGTGACAGGAAAGCGATATTTCGACTTACCTAGATGTCGAACGTGGTGCAACATGAATCTGTCGTTTGATACTAATAATCGGTTTTTTTCGTCTAGCACATAGGTTCTCAACGTGGGCGATAACGCCCCCTTGGGGGCGTTTGAGACCTTCAGGGGGGCGGTAGAAGATCCAGAGACAATTGGGGGGCGTTTAGATGGCACAGGGGGGCGTTGGCAAGTAAAAAAATATGTTATAAAAAAGACAAACAAAACACTCTAATCACGTACTAATAAAGCAAAGTAAACCTAATTATTGGTTAATTTTTGTTATTAAAAACCCATATCGGAAGTAAAAAAGAAGAAACGTCAATATGGTGTAGATTAAATTAAATACGGATTTATCGAAAATCCCATAAATCCATCATGGTCAATGTGCCTTATTTGTCGAAAAACATTTTCAAATGAAGCGATGAAGCCTTCTAGGCTTCAAGATCATATCAATAAAATCCACCCGGATAAGAAAGACAAAGATGTGACCTATTTTCAAGACATGAAAAAGAAGTACAAAATTCAGCCAACTATATCAAAACAATTTTCAACAGCGTCCAAGCAAGACAATGATGGACTTCGAGCTTCGTACAATATCAACATAGATAATTACCGAAAAATCTGAGTGAATGCCTCCATACATCACTGCAATATGTTGTCAGAGCAGTTAATAAAATCAGAAGTAACTCATTGAATGACAGATTATTTAGTCAGCTTTGCATTGCCAATGATGAAGATTTCAACCGATTGCTGCTTCACACAGAGGTGCGCTGGCTGTCAAAAGGTTCTTGTTTGACTCGACTTTACAATCTATTTGAGTCTGTGATAGAGTTCCTAGGAAACAAAGACACAGATTGCGCGACAACCTCACCTCATCGAAGAACAATATTGCGTACTTGACAGACCTGTATAAATTGTTTAATGATGTCAATCTCCAACTTCAAGGAGGCGATGACTTAAATTAAGATAAAAAATTGCGTTGCAGCTTTTGTATCCAAACTGCTATTATACAAAAGAAATATTGGCAGACAAGAATTTAATAATTTCCCAAATGTATCAGCAGTATCATTCAAGAACAACGACTTGCTTGTTTACTGTCAACACTTAGAAAACCTCCACAATGATTTCAAGGAACGGTTCCGGTATCCTTTTTCAAATGTCTACATAGCAGGATTATCACAGTTAGAAGAAGAACTAATAGAACTGCGAAAAATGAGGAATTCAAATTTAATTTAAGATTGGCTACCAAGAGTTTTGGCTGCAGAAGCCGATTTCGCAACTGTACCCAGGATTATGGTCTATAGTCCAACGATTTTTAATAGCATTCCCATCGTCTTATTTAGCTGAACGTGGATTCAGTGCTGTAGGAACGTTGGTAACTAAAAAGAGAAATAGGCTCCATATTACTGAACGCGGCGACCCTCGTTTGTTTTTAAGTATTATCGAGCCTAATATATACAAACTTCTTAAAACGCATCAAATTCAACCATCTCAGTAGATAAGTTATAAATTAAATATCTTTTCAACGTTAATAAAAATACTTCTCTATATAATTAAGTATGTGTTTTAATTGTTCTCATTGAAACAATCTTCTTCTCAGAAATAGGATAGGAGTCATACCCTTTCTTATAATTACATGTTAATATTACAGTGTAATTACACGTTTAAATATAATCGTGGCAATAGCTGTTTCAGATTCGCAACTATTTTTTACATACTAGGTACCTAGTATGTAAAAAAATATCGTCCCCCCCCCCCCCCCCAAGATGGTATGTAAAAGCAATTGGGGGGCGCTAGAAAAAAATATATTGTCAAAGTGGGCGGTGGACAAAAAAAGGTTGAGAACCTATGGTCTAGCAGATAAAAACAAACGCGCTTTGTTTCCATTTCTTTTACCCATTATTTATCTGTAAGAAAAATTTTTTTGAGTTGAAGGTAGGTAATATAGTAGTCGATTTTATGTAACTCAATTTCTAAATACACATATCTTATGCTACGTATATATTTGCGAATAGTGGCGTGCACAGAATTTGAAAATTGAAATTTCGGAAAAAAAATAATTTTCAGCTTCGACAACATCATTAATGTCGTATTTTCAATCTTAGGATTCTAGCCCACTGAAAAATCAGTGCACGCCACTCTTTGCGGACAGAGACGCGAGCCGAACCACGAATTATGGTAAAGGTACGAAGCAACCGCAAGCGGCGCAGCGTTTCGGGCAGTTTGCTTTTGCTTCGTTCCTTTCCCATAATCCGTTGTTCGGCTGGCGTGTGTATACGCAGCCTAAGACGTAGAATAATATTTATTATAGGTTACTAGATATGTTAACAAATGTACCGACTTGCACTAATGCACTTTATGCATACAGTCAAAACTGATGAATTTACGTTATTCAGGGAGAGCCAAAAAACAACAACATTTTTAGCGATATTTATATGTTTAATTAAAAAAGGAAATTGTGTTGTAATATTGAGTTTTTATGAATGAATAGTTTATGTTTATAATAATAGTTTATGAATAATTTATGAATAGTTTAGTAGGTATCTACTCACCATATGTCCTATATGTGTAAATCGCGAGAAATGACCAAACAGATTTCAATATTCAAGGGGGTTTCAGGGTCAAAATTCGAAGGTCTGTATTTGACGTAGAATAGTTTCCAGTAAAAAGGCTAGTCAAAAACAGTAGAGTGATGCAGCCAGCGAAAAATAAAAACACTATACAATCACAAAGTACGTGATGTACCTACTGCGCCTATGCTGCCGTTTTATAAAAAAAGATGGTATGAATCTCCCGATATTACTAAACCAAAACAGCGTGCATCTTACTTTACTAATAGTAACAAGATGAATGAACTATGAGCGCAGAAGATATCTATTATATAGGAATACGCACGCTCAAGTCGCGACGCGTATTGACTTATCTGTTGCAGCAGGCAGCAACCTGTATACACGCACCCACAAGTCTCATTGACTTGTGCGTGTGCAGAAGATGAGCTCGGAGCAGGCAGTCACATGTATTTGTAGTAAGTAATAATAATAATAAAGTTAAGTACAATACAATATTAAATAATGTAGACCTCGCTATTTTATTACGAATATGTACCTAGGCACCTACTCAATTTTTGGAATAAATGAATAACAGTAAATGAAATAATAAGAACGCGAAGTCGCTGGCGGGCGCGGCGCGGCGATTCGTGCTTCCAACACCTGCAGCCACGCACACACACGCATTGGGGTTCACCAATACACCGATAGCGCTTTTGCTGTCCCCGCTGAGATGAACGAAATAGAAATAATTTTTACAAATACCTATCGATAAAATTTCTCGGCGCTCCTGCGCGCTCTTAATGTAATTTTTTTTATTGATGTTGCTGCAAAAACACAGGTTATCGGTCGTGCTGTAGTTTTTTTTAGTAAGGCTGTTATTGTTTTAATTTACACGGTAGATTTATTGTTTACAATACAATTAATTAGCATAAAGTTGATTTGAGAAATTAAAAACGCTAGGAGGGAGGGGGGGTGGCGTGGCTAGAGAATTTTAGATTATAGTCTATTCTCTCTCTCTGGTTTCAATCCTGGGATTGGTTTGCAGCAATTTCCTTTAATTTTCTTTTCCATTCTCAATGTATAGTCTATTATCGTCTGTAAAAGACCGACCGACACAAAATTCGGGGCACTCCTCGGGGAGCCATATATTTTCATAGCTCTATGGCATAGAGCTATGAAAAATATAATATATAAAATATAAATAACAGACTGTGTTTATGTGTTCAATATTTTGACCATATAATTCGTATTTTTTTCCACGGCCGGGTGTCACCCTCCATCGGGTGGCACCCAGGGCGGACCGCCCCCCCCGCCCCCGGCCCCCCTCGCTACGCCACTGACTAGGACAAGCTTGTGTTGAGGTTAATTCTACAAATTAACACCTCACCCTTTCTGTAATTCTGTATGTCGAACCACGGTAGTTACTTCCCAAGTTCACACTCATCCACTACAAACATGCGTCTTGCGTCTTCACAGCATTATTCACAGAATATTTTGGCACTCTTTAACTTCTCCCCTCCATTCAGGCCTTTACTGTATTATATCTGAGGGTCAAAATATTTCCGCTTTTCAATAAAAACTAAATGGAATATTTCGGAATAAAAGTAAAAATATAAATTCTAAAAATACAAAAATTTTGCATGCAAACATAAAAAAGTTTTAAAAATGGCTCACCTTACGTTTTTTCTAACTAAAATTACTGATAACGAAAAAAGAAAAAAACATTTACATATTTTATTAGACAAATGTATTAAAAACGTTATTTTCACTTCACTTTTTTTTGTTCCATGTAAACATAAAGTATATTTATATAATAGGTATGTGTAATATTTTACTTCTAATGTGGTTAATATTTAAAATTAAACATCAAACGTGTTGTTTCCTCATTCTAATATCATTTAGATCAGTGGTTCCTTAACTCTTGCGGTCCAAGGACTCCCCCCCCCTCGAATGAAGCGCCGTTAAGTGTTGACAATAAGCAAACAAATCTTCATCTCTATTTCCTAATTTTGAAAGATTTGGAAACTGAGAACATTATCTTCTTCCCAAGTTTTGTTTGTACAGCAAAAGCTTTGCAACAAACGCAGATGCACGCACTTTAATTTATATCTATTATTATTCATGCAACAATACCGATACAAAAAATTATACTAGTTTTTTTCCAAGACTAGGAAAATTTGTTGTATGCACTTCAAGTAAGCATCACATTTTTTTATTATTTTATATTAAACCTTGCGCCGACGCCCTGACGGTGTTCAGGGACTCCCAATTCAATCTTAGTTTTCCACGGACCCCCTGTATGATCCGAGTACCCCTGAGGGTCCATAAGGGCCACTTTGGGAACCATTGATTTAGATCATGTATCTCATTTTGATGATAATAAGGAAGACACAACAATTTATATGATACCTGTATGAGTTGTTCCGAAAACCGAACAAAAACAGACTAAAAATCGGCTTAAAAAGGGTTATAATAGGGTTAAAAAATCAAGAACTATCGCGCTTTCATATTATTATATCTGACCCAGTCACCGGGAATAAGTTTCGCCCAAGTATATATTATTTAAAATGCATGTAGGTGTAGGTACCTACTTCAATTGTAAAGTTAGAACCACACGCTTGTATGCTCCAAGTAAAAAAACTGATAAGCCATCCGCAGATTGTAGGCGTAGTCCCTCGTAGTCCTGCACACGGCCACTTCCTTATCGCGGTTTCTACAGCCGACCGGACTGATATTGTTTGAAATTTTAAAGAAGGTATGTTTATACCATACAAACAATATAATAAAACATATTTTTGTTCTATAGCCTAATTTTTTGCACGTGGAAGGAAGAATAAATATAGGAAGTACTTACGCTTTTGGTGTTTTTACTAGCAGGAGTTCAGGTCCCGAAGTGACAAGTTTTCGTCCGACTAGGCACTATGTAGTTGATGGTTTGCCCGCGCGGGGATTAAGGATGAACCGTGGAACTATGATTGAGAGGAAGTGGAAAACGCCAAGTGGCAATGCCGGCAATACTATTTCGGAACGCATAGGGATGGACAAGCGAAACACGTGTAGCTCCCCAAGTTAGTAGCCGGCCAATGCGATAGTGAGTCCTGGGCTCCTGGGAGAGGACGAGGAGAGGATAGAGACGGGGACAGTGGCCAGCGTGAGGGGGAGGGGGAGGGGGGAGGGCAGCGATCTGAAGGTAAAAGGGCCGAACTGTGATTAAGATTCATTTATTGTTTTTAACCTTTGTAATTTTTTTTTAAATCATTTTGGACATAAAATATAATTGCCCAATTGAAAAATAAGTAATAAAGAAAGGGCAGTAACAAAATATTTTTGTATTGTTTAAATTTTTATTGTTCCCTATACATTATCTTGTGTCGCTTTTCATAAAATGAAAAAAAGCCTTCTTTTTGAACGCCTGGGGTCTCAAAAGTTGCGTATGACCTGTAGCTATTCGAAAATTTAAAAATAAATGAAAATGATGTTCACCATTAGCTCGCTAAAATGGACGAATGTTTTAAAAAAATTGATTCCGTGATTTGGGAAAAAATAAAACAAAGGGTCCATATTTTATATTTGGTACCAAACTTAATAATATTATTCCATAACTGCAGTACAAAGAACGCTAACAAAAATAATTTGAAACATATTATGTGATGCGTTTGTTATAAATATAAAAGGGGAAAATAACACTTTTCCTTGATAAAATCAGTATTCTTGTAGACCTACTTGTTTTCATAAATTTCAATTTTTGTCAGCTATGCGCAGTTTTTAATAATAAGCAAACGAAAAAATATTAATGACCATTATTTAAAAATACATGTTTTAAGTTTTTTTTCTGATTTTCAATGCATTTTAGCGAGCTAATAATAATTTTAAAATAAAAAAAAAAATTATCATGCAGTTCTGATTGTCTTTGTAAGACGCATATTTTGAGATATCAGGCGTTTCTGAATTCAATATTCATTAATTGACTCCCAATCGGACGTTTTTTATAACGAGAAAGTAATACCATATTTATTCCGCCGAAAGCCGCATGTATCGCGCATCCAACGGTCTCTACAGTAGTTAGGTATCATTCAGATATTCAGATGACGTTGATGTTGAATTTTCGGTTCAAAAACTTGATTCTTACGTCATTGTGGCAACCCAAACGATATATCAAGGATTTTTTATGGCTTTTCACCCCAAAGGAGTGTTCTGACCAGTGTCAAGTGAATGATTTTGTGTGTGTAATTTTGTGAGTGTAATTTTGTGAGTGTAATTTTGTGAGTGTAATTTTGGGTCAATATTAACAATTTTGGTAACAAGAACATATCTACATTATATGTATAATAATACTATACAAATAATAATAATAATACGCTTAATTCGTACAATAAGAGATGATTTTAATTACATTTAATAAGTGAAAGTAATAGGAAATTAATAAATATGCTAAAATAATGTATTATGCGTAAAAAATAAAAATATATTAAAAATATGAAACTAAACTTACAGTTACAAATGTTGTTAATAATCAGGAAATTAGCCAAGACTCTATAAACGCGTTTGTCCACAGAAGATAATAGACATTCAATGTTGTAGAGGGACAATATGCTCGAACTGATTAGGTGAGGGATGAAATTTATGTATGAATTATTTATAGGGCAACTGAAAAAAATATGATTGAGTTCCTCTTCACCAAGACGACATTCATACATCGCAGAATTCTTAACATGAATTCTTGTCAGGTGAACATTGTGGAAGAAATGCCCTATCCGCATTCGGCAAATGGAGGATGTTGAGAATTTGTTCAAAGAGAGTCTAGAAAAACACGGTTTTGAAGGAATCGTTGGCTGTATTATGAAAAAGATATACTCTTTGTTTTACTAGATTCATCCCAATGATTCTGCCGTGTGGAAATCATGTTTTCTTTCAATTTTATTAAAATGTCATCGGGGTTTAAAAATTTGTATAAAATATCCCCCGAAATAATGGCATCTTTCGCCAATGAATCTGCCTTTTCATTTCCAGGGATACCGCAGTGACTAGGTATCCAAGCCAACACGATTTCTTTGCCAGAGTCGGTTAATTTATGAATTAAAGTGCGGATTCCAACACAGAAATCGTCTTCTGGGTAATGGAAGGGGGAAGAGTTCAATTTTTGAAGTGCACTCAGGGAATCTGAGAGAATTAAAAAGTTTCCAATGTGATCATTGTCAATGTATTTGAGGGATTCAAAAATGGCTATACATTCAGCAGTGAAAACGGAAGCCTCTTTTTGAAGTTTAATTTTTCTATTGACTTGATCTGATGGGCAATGAAATGCCGCTCCCACATGGTTTGATAAGGGAGACTTGGAACCATCTGTGTTAATAATTTTCCAGTCGGATTATTTCGAATTTAAAATTTGGATAATCTTTCTTGGAGCTTCGTGATTGTTAATTATGCCGAGAGAAAGAAGAATATTTGGTTTAAGTAAATGAATACGAAAGGAGTTAGCATATAAAGGAAGTTTATCAGATGAATTTAAGAGGGGTTTATACGCACTGAACGTATGGAGGCTTTTAACAAGAAGAGGGATTGATTTTGTTGGAAGTGTTTGTTAGTTAGTGTAGGAGTGGATGGAGAGTGTTTGGTGAGGAGATCCTCTCCACGTCAGGCAGGATTGCCTTCATACCTTACCAAAATTGAGGTTTAAATGCTCCTTGAGATCACGGCACTTCCAAGCCGTGATCTTGTGTTCAGGCTAATAATAATGATGATGTTTAATTGAAAACACTTGTCCGCGATATTAAGTTTTATTTAAAATATTATTTACAACAAATATACATTCGCGTACGAACGGGTAGAGAGGTAAAATTGCCGTGCAACCGGATGGATCGAGTACTAGAAGCGGAATAATAATATAATTGCATTTCGAAGCAATCGGTGAGATTTAGTGCGGCTCATCTGGGATACCATACGCGTGAAAAAGTGTTGTGAATAAGTACTGCCACAATTTGTTCCTCCAATATGGAAGTGATTTCACTTAAGCAGTAATTTTGATCAGTGGGTAATTAGAGAGTCTTAAGTATTTAAATAAAAACTTGTCTGCCAAGAACTGTCTTCTGAAATGAAGAGGAGCCTCCACAGCTTCCACTTGTAAAGCGTTATTTGGGGAAGAACGCATTGCACCGATAATCAATCTTAAACTTTGAAATTGGATACGGTCCAACCTCGCGAGGTTCTTTTTAGAAATGGGTTCGATGAGGAATGACGCGTAATCCAAATGACTCCTAACATATACGTTTTAAAAAAAGGTTTTAGGTGAATGGTTGACTTCCCCACTTCAAACCGGTGAAACGGCATGTAAAGTGTTGAGGCTAGCTTGACATTTGCAAATGATAAAATTAACATACGGGTTCCATGTTAACTTAAAGACTAAAATTACCCCAAGGAATTCTTTCTCTACCTGCATAGGGAGAATTGAATTATTTATTTGGACTGATAAACGCTGAGTAACACGTTTTCTAGAAAAAAACGATAACATTGCTTTTTAACAAGGTTTTTTATACAAATGTTAATCACTTCCTCCAGAATAGTAATAATTCGTCCTGAAATATATATAAAAAGATCATCCGCATACTGAAGTGTTTTTCAAGATGAATGCATACTCCGATGCAGATCAAAGGTATATATATTTAAAAGGATAGGACTAAGGACGGAGCCCTGAGGCAAACCCTTGTTTACTATTCTTTCCAGTGGAGGAGAATCCAGCACCTGGATTTGAATTTTCGTGGTTCTTACCAGGAAAATTCAAATCCAGGTGCTGGATTCTCCTCCACTGGAAAGAATAGTAAACAAGGGTTTGCCTCAGGGCTCCGTCCTTAGTCCTATCCTTTTAAATATATATACCTTTGATCTGCATCGGACCATTAACCTCCTTCTTAGGAGGTTAATGGTTAATTATGAAACTGGAAAGCTTACGAGGGATGCCATTTTTTTAATATTTTTTTAAATAAAACATCTAATAAAACATTGTCAAAAGCTCCGCACACATCAAGGCAAACACTAATTCATCAACAATAATTATCGGCCAGGGCCAACTGGATATCAGAAGTCAGGATGGACACACTTTCGATCGTACTTTTTCTTTTTCGAAAGCTAAACTGAGAGCTGGGAAGAATTTTTTCATTTTCTACATACCAGTCTAGGCGTTTTTTAATCATATGTTCAGGTATTTTAATTAAGAAAGATGACAGAGCTATAGGTCTGTAAGAACGTCCAGAGTTAGGGTCTTTCTGAGGTTTCAGAATGGGAACAATTATTTGAATTTTCCAGGATGATGGAATTTTGCCGGAGTCAAAGATCAGATTTATAACTGAAAGAAAATAGTTTAGTTTGGTAACATCGCAGTTTTTAATAAAGCTTCAAGGAATTCCATCTACACCAGCGGATGAGTCTGTGAGATCGTTTAAGACCTCCCTAAGTTCCGTTTAATTGAAGTGGGTGTCCATCCAACCCCGTGTTTTAAATGAGTATGTGAATTCTTTTTCATTAAAATTACTTGCAGTTTGAGGAGCCAGTTTATCGGCAAATTCCTTCACCCACTCTGAAGAGAGTGGTCGAGTCACCGATGGGACGTGAGAACCCTTAAACCGACGAATTGAATTCCAAACAACTGAAAGAGGAACTTCGGGTGATAACGATGAGCAAAATTTTTCCGGAATTGACGTTTTTTGTTTTTTAGAAGACGTTTGGTCTTAGCTTCAATCTGTTTATACTGAAGGCAGTTCTCGATATTCATATTTGTTTAATAAATTTTCGCATATTTTTTCCTCGTATCTACTGCGTCCGATCATTCAATATCCGATCAAGGAGCTGGGGTAGGTTTCCCTTTGTTACGTGTCATTTTAATGGGATAAATTTTTCTGCGGGGGTAATGATAGCAGACACCAATAAATCGTAACATTCCGTAACATTTTCTGTAGTTGGAGAGGGTAGAATTTGCACGGAGAACTTTGTATGATTTGAATAATCATTCCAGTTTGCCCTGGCAGTTAAGAACCTTGGTTTTCGACTACTGTACTTGACATTTTTACTGGAATGATAAATATTTGAGAATATAATGAGGATAGGGTAATGATTACTCCCATAAGGGTCATCCAAAACCTTCCATAACAGGGATGCGGATATGCTGAAATTGCAAATAGTAAGATCAACCATGCTGGGACGCTGACCAGGCACCTGAAGACGGGTAGGAGAACCATCATTGATGATAGTTCGTCGAGTAGATCAACAATATCTCTGCCCATTCTGTTACAATTGTTAGCTCCCCATAATCCGTGATGGGCATTAAAATCTCCCAGATTAAGAGAAGGGGAAGTGACCTTAGAAAACATTGCTTTCAGGATTGATTTTCAAGGTTTGTTAGATGGTAATATATACAAAGAAATTATTGTAGTGTCAAAAACCTTTGCGGCCGTCACTTGAAAAGGACAACCAATTGATTTTACATCTACTGGGGAGAATGGTAATGATTTTTGAATGAAAAGAGCGGAGCCGCCCTTTCCATCTTGACGGTCGTCTCGAAGACAGTGGTATCCCCTGACTCTAAAATCAGAATCCGGTTCCAGCCATGTCTCCGGATGGCAGCCACTGCAATTGAGTTTGAGTGTAATGTGTTTAAAAATTCTAAGACTTATTTCTAAGACTATGACAATTCCACTGAAGAATCCTCATCAGAGGAGCCATTTCTAGTTGAGTTTATAATATTGGTAATTTTTTTAGCAAGGTGGGACGGTATTTTAATTTTGTTCTTATTTCAAGTTTGTAAAATATGTAAAAATGAGGTGATTAGTGTAGAGTTAAGGTCTATATTATATTTTTATTATTTACTAGATGACTTAAGGTAAGTATTGAAATTTTAACTGAGGAAGTTGTCCATTAGGGAACCACAAAGGGGATTCGTGATTAACATTTTTTTGTTAAAACTCTAGGTTTCACGACCCTTTCAACAGTTTTTCTAAATGAAGAAGAAGAAAGTTGAGATGTGGTGGAATTTTTAGAATTTTCGGAAGTTACTTCAGAATATGATGAAATAGATTTGTTAAATATTCTTGATGCTTCCGCATAAGAAATGCTCTTCTCGGCCATCGTGTGTTTAATATTGCGCTGCCTTGACAGTTCAGGGCAAGTTTTGCTGATGGACATGTGAATTCCGGAGCAGTTTAAACATTTATAATTTTCCTATGTTTTATCACAGGAATCGCCACTATGGGACG
This sequence comes from Limnephilus lunatus, assembly GCA_917563855.2. Lineage (NCBI taxonomy): Eukaryota > Metazoa > Arthropoda > Insecta > Trichoptera > Limnephilidae > Limnephilus > Limnephilus lunatus. The sequence goes on along the minus strand of OU830595.1, from coordinate 20,725,090 downwards.
AACTGCACTTGAAGCAACGGGATTCTGATCTGCAGAGGTTATTTTTGTGTCCAAATCTGCAGCACTTGTAGCACTGCACAGTTGGGAACACATAGAGCTCTACTGGAAGAGAGACGTTAAACATAGAAACATTTTGTGGAAGGTCTTTGATGTCAAAGGTTAGGACAACGGATTAGGAGGGTCTCCATTCTACAGAGTTTAGACCTGTAATTTAGACGACGCGCTTTTAAAACTTTTCCGAAACCTTGAGGAACAGTAATGTTCTCCAGGATGTCCTCTATCGACCAGTGCGGTGGGATCCCCTTTGCGACGCCTAGCCTTGTAACCTGATATGTAGGTATGAAAACTTGTACGAGTTTTCTTTTTGGCAACATCAGATTTTACAAAGCTATTGGCCTCAACCGCTGTCTTGAATTTAACAGAAAGACGGTTACGGCCAACCGATTTAACTCCATTCCAGACAGGGTGGATTTTATTTTTAAACATAAACAGCCTTACTAAAAAAAACACATCACGACCGACAACCTGTGTTTTTGCAGCAATATCAATAAAACAAATTTATACTAAAACACAAAATATTACTAAAAAAGTTTTTCACTTTAAAACAAGTTGTAAAATGGTTGTAAATCTGACAACGGTGTAAAGGGTCATGATTTCTTCGTAAAATTGGTTGTTTTAATTCTTTGCCGCCAGGGGCGTTATTGGCGCGCCTGCGCATGTGTACTGTGTACTAGCCCGCGCAGAAATAAGTTTGTTCAATGTGTGGCTGGAATTTTGTTAGTAAATATTACGGTTTTACTGAATGATTTCTATAATAGTGACCAATTCACTCTTCTATTCATGTAATTATTATATTTGCCGTGTTATTTGTGTGGTTTTATATTAGTTTAATCATGTTATTGCACAATAAACTGTACTTAAAAAGTTGAACTGTCAAAATATTGTTTTGGGTTACATAAAAGATCAAATTTACATTTTTAAATCTTTATTTTATGAGAATTTCTAAAAAGTGGTGTTTTTTTATAAATATTAATATCTAATACATGTTGTGGTAAACTTATGAAAGAAATTAACTTCTTTAGTGGTGCAAGAAATCTGTTTAAATATCAGTTATCTTTTTAGGTTATTTTTTGGCAATAAAAAAAACTTTGAAAATATTTTATAAATTTTTTATTGTATCCACGAGGAAAAAGTGACGTGACAGTTTCATTCCAAATTCATTATTTAAAAGGTCTGTATTTTTTAAATTATATTTTTTTGTATATTTTTGTTTAATTCCGAATTTCGTTCAAACATCATCACTCATCACTAAAACAGAGATAAACTACCCCCCAGGCTGTGTAAACGGTGTGTATTTTTTTCCAAGAACAATTTTTTAATCAGTAATGTTTTCACATCATTGTCAATTGAATAAAATTTTCACGGGGTTTTTTAGTAAAGCCGTAAATGTCCAAAGTCCACATCATATAAATTTGTTTGTTTTTCATTCTTTGAAATTTTAGTCACGTGTGTTTTGTAAGGTGGTCTATCCAAATTATTATATAAACGTAACAAAGGGGAAGTGGTTACCACTAGGGCGGGTGTGGTGGGTGTGGTGGGAGGGTTAGCTGGGTTGAAATCGAGGAAGAAGTGGACGGAATTACATCCTGTAAAACAGAAGAATTATTTTGAAGGGAGTCGTTTTGCGTGGAGGGTATTTTACGATGTATCTGTTAAAAATCTGTTGCATTTCCATTATCTGTTCGTTTAGCAATTTTTCTTTTTTTGGATGTAATCGTAACGAAGTCCGAAGCCTCCGGAATTTTAACCGTGATATTTTTTTTCGTAACACCCGAGGATTCAGATAGCAAACCATCATCTGGGAGATCAGGTATTTTTTCTTGGTGCATATTTGAACAAGTCTAAATGAAACAAAATAAATAAAAAAAAAATCTTACCTTAACCCTTTGAATGGCAGGAGACCATATTTGTACTAACGCACATAGGTCTCGTATAAAACGCTGTAATTCCCTTACTATCATAGTGAGAAATATGTTCTGAACGGTGTTAGAAAAGGAAAACATCACGCTTTATATTAAAATCTAAAAAATATCAACCAGAAAAGTAAAATGTACACTTTTATGTATACAAACTTTTGAATCGCAAATTGAAAAAAAAATTGAAACTTCGGGAATTTTTTATAAATTATTTTTACATAGAGCGACAAAAAGTGAGATTACAATATGTCTTTGTTATACGTTTGTCTAATAAAATATGTATGTGTTTTTATTTTCTTTGATTATCAGTAACTTAAGTTAGAAAAAACGTAAGGTGAGCCATTTTTAAGACTCTTTTATGTTTGTATGCAAAAATTTTATAATTAAAAAAATACATTTTTATTTCGAATGATATAATTTGAAAGCGTATTTTATCACCTTTCTAAAACAGTTTTTAGTTTTTGAATGTGCTCAGAAATATTCCAAATATTTGCATTTTATTGTAAAGCGAAAATATTTTGACCATCTGAAAAAAATACCAAATTTTTGAAGGGTTAACTGCTCCGAAGAACCAATTATATAACACAAATACTTACTGTGAAAACAAATATACAAGATAAAAGTATATTACACTAATTTACAATACTATTATAAAGCTATTATCTATTTAAAATGATTAATTTTGTAAAGAGGAATTAAATGACACTGGCACAGTTAGACGGTAGCCTTTGTTTTTTCATTCACAACTAACAATAAGCATTCCAAACATATCTCTTAAAAAACAAGTAAAATATAACCAGTTTACATCAACCTAAATGGGATCTAAATGATGAAACATGGCAAGATGTATGTGGAGTGACAGATGTTAAGAGGCCGCTATCCGAATTTCTACCGAGTTCTTGCAAACCTCCCTTAAATATTTGAAGTTTTTAAGCTCTTATAAAAGTATATGTTATTTTTGAAGATAATATCTATACATTCCCCACGCCGAAACGCAAATTATATGAAATTCCCTCGTTAGAAAAAACAAATCGCATAGTATGCTCTAAATTTTTTTTTATTTTCAAGTCTGTTTCCGTTATTTTACAAGTTATATGTATGAAAAAATTCACAGTGTTTCATTAAATACTGTTTTAGACAGCCCTCAAGAGATTTTTGCTCTATTTTAAACGAGTCGTGTTTTATTAAAGATTTTCGCAGTTTTTGCAGCGATTTTGGCACTGTAAATGTTAGCGCTCTCCTCTAACATTCGTAATTTCGTATCTCTCAATCTTCTTCTTTTTGGGGCTGGTAACGGAGCCTTAACAACGTACTCAACTTATTTATTAACAAAATCAACATGCATATAACACAAAATTCAAAAGATAAACTCATTGCACATAAAAAAATACAACTTACTTCTTGGATTAGCAGTGGTATTGTAAAAGCTATACACAAAAGAAATCATTTACACAAAGTGGCGACCAAAGACCCACAAAACCCTCTTAAACAAGAGAATTACCGTATGTATCGTAACATTTGTAAAAAAAATATGCGTAAGGCAAAAGAACGGTACTATAAGCATCAACTCGACCAAGATCCATTTAGTAAAAACATGTGGAACATAGTTAAACAAATTACCAATAAAATTAAAATTTACCCTAATATTAACGAACTCCTGATTGGAAACATAGCCACCACTGATTCGGACATAATTGCTTGCCACTCTAACCAATACTTAACGACGGTTGGGTCTAACCTCTAACCTTGCGGAAAACATTCTGTGTCTGTGTCAAACAAGTGTCGCCAAGGAAACTGAAGATTCACTAGCATCTGCAATAGAAACAAAACACAATAGGCCACTTGCATGGATTTCATAGCGACTTGGAAAAAATCCTGTGGATAGATTTTTCTACTAAGATTACGAAAATGTTAGTACATTTTATTAGAAATGTATAGTTTTTTTTTATTTTTAAATTTTAAACATGAAAATGTCCCGTCTCCGATTATGTTCCCTTAATTTTGTAAAATTCCACACTGATTAATTTTTTTTATATGGCAACACTTTGATTTCCGGCGAATTTTTGAATTTGCGTTTAACGTTCACTAGATTTATTGTTTGTTCTATGCGAACTTATCTTTTGGTTTGATTTTTTGATAAAGATGGCGGTGTTTTTACAGATGTTACGAAGAGAACCCCGTACAATTTATTGCTATTCGTGTGGAAAACGTTCTTTTTTAAAAATGATTTTCGGATATGTAATTATCGTTTTTTCGCACCCATAAAATTATGTCCCGTCTTTCCGGTTTATAAAAAATGGTCCGATTTTTCGGATTGAAATTTTCAAAAAATCGCCAGGGTTTCAAAGATACGATTAAATAAAAATAAAAAATAGAATGTCTTAGAATATTTGCCTAAACCGGAATTTTTTTTTAAATGTGATGCAAGTGGCCTATTCTTTTTCTTTTCAATCCTCAGCTACGACAAATGAAGAGGTTTTAAAAATTATTGACAATCTTAACAATACACATTCGAAAGGTCCTGACGGTCTTAACACTCATATACTAAAAATCATTAAACACAATATTGCATCACCTTTATCGAACATCTTAATATATAAAACAAAGTCGGGTTAGTTACACTATTTATAACTCGAGAACGGCCGGGCCGATTTTGATGATCTTTTTTTTTGGATTTGTCTCCGCTCCGGAAAGGATAATAACTATTAAAACATCACAAAAATTACCGAAATATATAGTTATTCAGAAAATTCATTTGCCCATACATTTTGTATGGAACGAATTCTCACATTTGAAAGAGCTGCGGGCATTTTGTGATAAGTACCTATAATATTGAACTGTGCGTGAATTCCAAAAATTCAAAAACGTCAAAAATGTCAATGCGCTAATTGTTTTGCATTTGTTCTTAATCGTGTAATGCTGCCCCTCTTTCTTACACACTAAGTATCAATAGCCGAAAATGAGACAAGCGGTGAACGTATGTCTGCACCCATCCAAAGGAAAGATACAGTAAATAATAAAAATCCCTCACACATATAAAGAAAATGAAAAGCAATTTTTTTACATCAGCTCCACAACACATGTGGCCCCGAAGAAAATTATTTTCCTATTTTACCTATGTCATCTTAGGATATGCCTTGTGGAGGGTCTTTTTAAGGAAGGGGAGGATAGGAAGTTCTGGGAAGGAAAAAGGTATGAGGGGTTGGTGGGAATCTGGGGACAGTGTGTCCGGGAGTGACGGACGTATGAATCCATCCCTTCAACTGCGGTGCAAGGCGATGGGTCGAGAGAGTCCAGCTGGAAAGGTCAAAAGACCAAGTCAGCGGGTGGGACCCGGACAAACGTCACCCCATGAACCCGGGCACCCCGGGCACACCTGCTAAATCACCAAACGTAGCGAATCACTTGGGATGACCTATGTGTGACGTATGACAGAGGTGTTGGTTATCCAATAAATGGTTTCCGGGGCGGCGGAACCGATACCCGCCTCCCGAATTCCCGTAAGTAAGTGGAAAAATAAGAAAAATCACAAAAAAATATAAATTCGTACACAATGCCATCTCTGATACTGACAAAAACAAAACACGGACAGTTGTGCATTCATTGAAAAATTATACCGAAAATTTGAACGGAATATAAAAAATAAAACAATTAAACCAATATAATAACACCCCCATACACACAAGCCCTGCTTTTTTATGGGGATAAATCAAATATGTACACATATTATGTAATTAATTATTTTATTGAATTTATTGTAATTTATGTATCTTTCTCCCAATAAAAAAAAAAACAAAAAAAAAAATTGTGTAATTTTTAACTTAATAAAAAAAAACTAAATTTAATTCAATAGTTATTGATTCTGAGGCGGTACCAAGTTCGTCGGGTCAACTAGATTTTAATAAAAGTTTTTCTTCCGGGATTTTCCCCGACCATCTTAAAAAGTCTTTAGTAGTACCAATCTACAAAAATGGACCCAAAAACCAAGTAGGCAATTATAGGCCAATATTCCTATTGAGTGCTATCTTAAAGGTGCCTGTAAACCATAGGTTCTCAACGTGGGCGATAACGCCCCCTTGGGGGCGTTTGAGACCTTCAGGGGGGCGGTAGAAGATCCAGAGACAATTGGGGGGCGTTGAGATGGCACAGGGGGGCGTTTACAAGAAAAAAAAATTATGGTCTAAAAAAGACAAACAAAACAAGCTAATCACATACTAATAAATAAAAAATGAAAGTATTCTAGAATATGAATATACATATGTATTATTTTACCAACAGAATAGTCAACACTATAATTTTCATGTAAAAACATTATCATACTGGAATGTCCTAAAACGGGCAATTGCCTAGTTGGACATTTTAAGTGAACTATATTGTATTATGTAATATTTACAAACAATAAATAAATAAAAAAATAAAATAAAAAAATAAAGCAAAGTAAACTTTAATGGGTAATTTTTGTTATTGTGTGTATTTTAATCATTTTTATCACGTTTGCGAAAATTCATTCGAGAATTCGGGAAGTGAATGAAAATTGAACTGATAGATTACGTTACATTCAGATCTACATTAAATTTTATTATTGAAAATTTTAATTTGTTGATTAGAATAATTTTTTTTTTAAATTAAAATCTTCCGATTTCACGTGAAATACTCATACATACATAAATACAGGCGAAGTTAATAAAAGCCTGTTAATAAATAAAAAGTTTTTAGCTATTAAATTATAACGTTTTTTGTTAAATAACGGGATTTTTGCAATCCTGCAAGAATTGACAGTATTATCTGTGTATTGATCTAACTTGCTCAGTGTCGTCAATGCATTCGGGAGTCAACGAGTGAGCTTGGATGCGTCGACAAGACGGTCCCTTAGCCCCCGATCCATTCTGTTCCTGCGTCGCCTTTGTCTCCGCGACAAGCCCGCGTTTTATTTCTGCGCCAGGTGGCGTATTTACAAAACCTATACCGGTTCAGTCACGGCGGCGACTGAAATGGAATTTTTTTTTGTGCAAAATCATCAACAAACCTAATACCATTTCAGTCGCCAACGCGCTTCGTTGCTCTATCTATCTTTTTCAGAGACTGTGGGGACCGTAATTATAGAGTAGCTTCTGTTGGTGTTGGTGCTGGTGCATTTCCATGGTTATATATTTATTTCGTAAATTTATAAAAACGTGTACAATTCATAGCTTGCATTATATTCTCAAAAGGTATGAAACTCATGGGTGAACTCAAACTATGTTGGATCATAAGTGCAGTCGCAGTACATTTTGACACATAATTAAAACTAGCAATACATATTTTGTCATTTACCGCATACTCCTTGCTTCACTGACATTCCTACATAGTTAAATTTACGTACAAGTCCAAACCTACCAGTTCAGCCATCCCAACAGACTTTAATACCGTCAGATAGTTTAACCGCAGGGGTAGGCAGAGATGGTGGATCGCCAAATAACTCGGTCACACTGCTTGCTTTAACCACATTTATACATCGTCTTGTTTACTAGTCTTTATTATATACCCACAATTTCAGTTATGGTAGCTAATAACATCAGGCCGTTTCTCTAATAACATCAGGCTGCTTCCCGCAGAGGGAGGCAGAGAGGATAGACCGCCAAACAACTCGGTTCCATTGCTGGCTTAATCACATTTATATGTATGAGAATAGATACATCTTACTAATATTTTAGCCATTGGTATTTAATAGTTGTTTGGCGGTCATCCTATCTCCTACCCATGCGGTAAAAATATCTGATGGTATTGTAGTTTTTGAGATGTAGGTACTAGTAGGAATGGACTTGTATGTTTGAATGTTATTGTAGAAAACAGTGTAACTGAAGCAGAGAGAGCAACGAAACGAAGCAAACGAAACAGTTTTTTTAGGGTTTGTTGATGATTTTGCACAACAAACCCTATCCCATTTCAGCTGCCGCGGCCGCTGCGACTGAACCGGTGTAGGTTTTGTAAATACGCGACCGGGTGCTGAAAGCGAGTCACTGCGTGTTTATTTTATTCCTGTCGAAGCGTGTTATATGTCTCCAACCTATATAAAGGCACTGATTTATCATTTTATGTTCATTAACATTAACGCGCGTCATTAATAACAGGGTTTTAAGAGTTAATCTTTTACTCACGAACCTATCTCTAAATGTCGGAAGTAAAAAAGAAGATACGGCAATATGGTGTGGATTATATTAAATACGGATTTATCGAAAATCCTACAAATCCATCATCGCCAATGTGCCTTATTTGTCGAAAAACATTTTCAAATGAAGCGATGAAGCCTTCTAGGCTTCAAGATCATTTTAATAAAATCCACCCGGATAAGAAAGACAAAGATGTGACCTATTTTCAAGACATGAAAAAGAAGTACGAAATTCAGCCAACTATATCAAAACAATTTTCGACAGCTTCTAAGCAAGACGATGATGGACTTCGAGCTTCGTACAATATCTCATTGTTGATTGCTAAAACAGGCAAACCACATACTATAGGGGAAGATTTAATTTTACCAGCAGTAAAAGAAGTTATAACCACTGTGCTCCATAAACCAGCTGCAGATATTATCAGAAAAATTCCTTTGAGCAATAGTTCTGTGCAAAGACGAATTGATGAAATGGCTGAAAACATTGAAGAATCATTGTTCAATCATCTGCAGTCTTGTCGATTTTCAATTCAGCTGGATGAGTCCACTTTACCAACCAATGAAGCATTGTTATTGTCATACGTGAGATTCATCAAAGATGAGAAAATATGTCAAGAATTATTGTTTGTTACAAATTTGGAAACAGATACAAAAGGAGAAACCATATTTAATACACTGGAAAAGTTTTGTGACGAAAAGAAAATTCCTTTAAATAATATTTTGTCAGCTGCTACGGATGGCGCCCCAGCTATGACAGGGCGCCACAAAGGCTTCATAGCGTGCTTAAAAACTAAAGTTCCTGACTTGCTTGCTGTGCATTGCGTAATTCATCGCCAGCATTTGGTTGCGAAAAATCTGAGTGAACGCCTCCATACATCACTGCAATATGTTATCAGAGCAGTTAATAAAATCAGAAGTAACTCATTGAATGACAGATTATTTCGACAGCTTTGCATTGCCAATGATGAAGATTTCAACCGATTGCTGCTTCACACAGAGGTGCGCTGGCTGTCAAAAGGTTCATGTTTGACTCGATTTTACAATCTGTTTGAGTCTGTGATAGAGTTCCTAGAAAACAAAGACACAGAATTGCGCGACAACCTCACCTCATCGAAGAACGATATTGCGTACTTGACAGACCTGTATAAATTGTTTAATGATGTCAATCTCCAACTTCAAGGCGACGACTTAAATTTGATCAAGACAAAAAATTGTGTTGCAGCTTTTGTATCCAAACTGCTATTATACAAAAGAAATATCGGCAGACGGGAATTTAATAACTTCCCAAATTTATCAGCAGTATCATTCAAGAACGACGACTTGCTTGTTTACAGTCAACACTTGGAAAACCTCCACATTGATTTCAAGGAACGATTCCAGGATATTTTAAACATGGACATACCAGATTGGGTTTTGGATCCTTTTTCAAATGTCAACACAGCAGGATCATCCCAGTTAGAAGAAGAACTAATAGAACTGACGACAAATGAGGAATTAAAAATTAAATTTAAGAATGGGTACCAAGAGTTTTGGCTGCAGAAGCCGATTTTGCAACTGTACCCAGGATTATGGTCGGTAGTTCAACGATTTTTGATAGCATTCCCATCGTCTTATTTAGCTGAACGTGGATTCAGTGCTGTAGCAACGTTGGTAACCAAAAAGAGAAATAGGCTCCATCTTACGTTTGTTTTTAAGTAAAATCAAGCCTAATATAAATAAACTTCTTAAAACGCATCAAATTCAACCATCTCATTAAATAAGTTATAAATTCAATACCTTTTCTATGTTAATAAAAATACTTCTCTATATAATTAAGTACGCGTTTTAAGTTTTAATTAACAATCTTCTTCTCAGAAATAGGATAAGAGCCATAACCCATCTCCCTCCCCCCCCCCCCCCCCAAGATGGTATGTAAAAACAGTTGGGGGGCGCCAGAAAAAAAAATAATGTCAAAGGGGGCGGTGGGCAAAAAAAGGTTGAGAATCTATGCTGTAAACGATCAAATTTGTTTGTCAAATTTTACGTTTGCTCGTCACGTGTTTGATGAGCAAGGCCGCAGACGTTCAAATGAAGTTTGTCAAATATTAGTTCATTTATTTACAGCTTTCGTCGGGAATTGTCTTTTGACGTTTATTGTATCCGGTCTGAAGTGAGGTGAATAGTGAAATATTTTGTGTTGTTAAAAATGACGGATACGGACAAAGCATTTCTTGCGTTGACATTAGCTCTGTGTCTTAAAAAGAAAAAAAGAAGGTGTTGGTCTAGAGAATGGCTAAAATTAAGAGCTAAATATACCCATGAAAGTTTGCCTAGGGATATATTACGTACAGAACCAGAACATATTGGCGCGAAATACTTTTAATAAATCTGTTATTGTTTTGATTCCGATGTTTCTTTTATTTTTATCCAGATAGTCCCTGCGTTTTACTTTCCACAGTTGCGGCAGATCACGATATATAGATATAAAATGCAATAAAAAGTCTCTTTCGCTTATAATATTCGATGACGCAGCACTCTCCATAGTGATGGCAACACGAAACTGACGTTTGTTTGATAAACACCCCCGCAAACGTTCAAACATGTTGTCAAATATCGTTCAAACTTTCCGTCAATCAGAATTTCTGACAAACACGTCAAACACGTAGTTTATTTGACAAGCACATCAAACAAGGCCGTAGACGTTCAAATAATTTGACAAACACGTAAATTTGACAAACAAATTTGATCGTTTACAGGCACCTTAAGAATTATAGATGCTCTTTTTAAACAGATTAAGTTACTATGTAGAGAGCAGAAAACTTTTAAGCAAAAATCAGTTCGGCTTTCGGTCGGGGATGGGAACGGACGGCACGATAGCGCAACTTACAGAATATACGAGGGGGGAACAAAGTAACGCTGTGCTGTGGTGGAGGGGAATAGTGTGGGGACCCATTGTTCGACCAGGTATCCGTTAGGGTCACTCCTCTTGAGTCAGTATGAGATAAAACAACTTTTTTCCATTTCAGCGAAAAACCGAGAGCAACGCGCGGCTGTGAAATTTTGTTTCCTGTTGGGGAAATCGGCAAACTATTGTAATGCTGACTGCTTATGGGGGGTTTTGCCCTAGGTAAAACCACAGTCTACGAGTGGTTTTCACATTTTAAAAATGGAGAAATGTTAATTGAAGACCAACCCCGTTCAGGACGCCCCTCAACAACAAAAACTGACGAAAATTTCAACAAAATCAATGCCCTCGTTCGAGAAGACCGTCGCCAAACCATTGATCAACTCTGTGAGATGTCTGGAATGTCATGGAGTTCAATTTAGAGGATTTTAACTGAAGAATCGCACATGAGAAGGGTTTTCTACTAAATTTGTCTCCCGCCTTCTCGCAGACGAGCAAAGGGAGCGTTGACTTCAGGCATGTTAAGAGCTTCAAAATCAGCTCCAAGAGGACCCTGAATTTTTTTCCAAGGTAATATAGCCCCCTGTGACTTCTCTATATTCCCCACGCTGAAAAGCGACATGAAAGGAAAGCATTTAGTCACTGTGGGGAAGGTAAAACAAAAATCGCCGGAAGGCCTAAAGGACATCCCGATAAGTGAATTCAAAAACTGTTTTGAACAATGAAAGAAGCGTTTGGAGAAATGCGTTGTGGTCAATGGAGAATACATTCAAGATGATCAAAATTTGGTGTAAAATATTGAGAAATAAAGAAGTTATGACGAAATTAACCATATTTTGGGTCCCCCCTCGTATATCTGGAAATATAGATCGCGGAAAGAAAAACATTGGACTGTTCTTAGACTTAGCAAAGGCTTTTTATATAATTTCTCATAAATTACTCCTCAAAAGATTAAAAAAATATTGGTATTGTAAGTATGCCCTACGAATGCTTAAAGATTTACTTAACGGGTAGACGTCAGCAACTCAAAATGAGTAAAACAGTAAGTAAATCACTAGAGACTAATTTTGGCGTACTGCAGGGAAGCACATTGGGACCTCTTCTATTTATAATCTACATAAATGAGTTATGCGAGCTAAAAATAGGTGGAAAAATTATTACATTCGCTTACGATATGGTAGTTTTATTTGAAGGAGACGACTGGACTCAAACACATAAACAAGCTGAAAGTGGAATCAAAGCGATATAACAATGGCTTGACAAAAATATACTTACACTAAATATAGCGAAAACTAAATACATTTTCAGCTCAACTATAAAAGGACAACCTAGTACATCATACACAATAAAAACACATAAGCCTAACTGTAATGCCGATAATATTGATTCTAATTGCAACTGTGAAGCTTTGGAAAGTGTGAAAAACATCAAATATCTAGGCTTTATAGACAATCATCTGAAGTGGAAATATCACATGGACAACCTCTCAATAAGGGTAAGAAAATTGATCCACATATTCTTTCTATTACGAAATGTAATCAAATCAATAATATAATCAAACAGCAAGTTGACTGATTCGGCCCATTGTCTTTCGGTGTATACGTGATTGTACGGTGACGGTTTGTGCATTTGGTCGGTTTTGTCGATGACGTGATTGTGCGACTATCGGATTGGCACTATCCACTTCCAAGAGGAAATGATTCACCTTGAGCTGTTATAAAATAATCTATAAATGAATATAAAACATAATAAATATTTTTTAAATGAATTTTTCATGTGATATTTGCCTCATCGGAACTCTTAATCGACCTCCAGAGTCGAGGGGTAAGGCTTCTAGACTAGCTATCTGGAGATCGGGAGTTCAAATCCCGGCGTGCGCAGGTAAATTTTATTTGATTGCTTTGTGTTTTCACAATCTAATAATTAAAATAATATAAAAGGTATGTTTGCGGCACTTTCCAAGGCGGAAGATACTCTCAGTATAACCCTTTTTTACATTAGCTCCACACAGGAGGCCCTGAGGTTTTTTTTTCCTCAAGGCCTATGTCATTTTTGGGGATGCTGTGTGGAGAATCTTTCTAGGGAAAGGAAGGAGATAAAGTTCTAGGAAGGAAAAAGGTATGAGCGGTGGGTAGAAATCTGGAGGTCAATATGTTTTAGGAGTGGCGTACCTTTGAATCCATCCCTCACACTGCGGTGCAAGGTGATGTTTCGAGAGAGTCCGGCTAGAGAGGTCAAAAGATCTCCCTCAACCGGTATCTCCCGACCCGGCATGCCATGCAGTAGGTAGTGCAGTAGACAAACCTCGCCCCATGAACGCGGTCAACCCTGCTAAGTCACCAAACGTAGGAAACCAGATGAAAGACCATCACTCAGGATTAAAACGTTGCATTGCTTGTAATGGTTTCAGCCGTGTTTTGTGACTACCGCTGAATTTTTACGGCCGGCGTGCTCGCAATCCGGAGGTCGCGGAATCGAATCTCGGTGTGGGCATATAATTTTTGAATTGATTAATTTGTGTTTTTTTTCACATTGAAAATAATATGTGGTAAATTTGCGGCACGTTCCAGAGTGGAAGATACTCTCAGTATCGCCCTGGTGTAAGACCAACATTCAGAATTGAAACGTTGCTTGAAATGACTTAAGCCGTGTTTGGTAACCAGATCTTAATAGCCAGGTACTTCCCTACCTTCCTCTTACCCATCTCCTTCCCTTCCCCACTACCTTCAGTCTCACAACATACCCCAATTGGGGATGCCATAGTATCTAGGACTTCCTTCTTCCTTGATATCTTTTTCTGATATTTCTGTTTCAAATTTTCGATTGAGAATAGCTAATATTGTCATCAACGATTAATTATTTCATTGAGATTTTACTCCTTAAGTTATTCCAAAAATAAATCTACATATATGTATAACAATAAAAATATGCTTGCTCTGGGGTATATGAGTTGAGAATTGTATAGCTATATTAAATATAGGAAATGTTTGTAACTTTCAAAATACCTTCCTTAAACCCTCGCGAAGATTTCTGGATTATCACAACCACATTACAATTTACAATACATCTGAAAAGTTCTTTAATCATTACAAAAACTCTTACAAAACTGTCAAAATGTCACAAATTGAGAATGACATTTTGCAAACCATCGATTGTGAAAGCAAAATTCAATTTTCGAATAAACTGTTTAAATTAATGAATTTAATCACCTGTGGTACTAACCAAAATCGAATACTCTGAATCTAATAATTTTTTTTTTTTTTAACTTTGTGAGTAAAAACTCAAATTATAATATTTAATTAAATGAAGACAGTATTAGAGAAACTCAATCAAAGTCTGAAGACAGGAAAATCAGAAAAAGATATTGGTTCCACTGGGACTCGAACCCAGATACCTTAGCATTCATGGCCAACTGCTCTACAGTTGGCCATGAATGAATGTTGAACCAATATCTTTTTCTGATTTTTCTGTCTTCAGACTTTGATTGAGTTTCTCTAATACTGTCTTCATTTAATTAAACTAATATTTTTTTTATGTATATCACCTAAGTAGGTTCCAAATTTGATTGTTCATATAATATAAAAAAATGAATGTTTGTGATATAAAAATTGTAAAAAAATTTGTAATAGGTGGCACGCCAGCAGTTTGAAAATCTGAATGTACCGGGACTGAATATATTGAACGCGGGAGAGAGGAGGGAATCGCGGGAGGGGAGTTCGCGGGAGATGGGAGAGGGAAGGCAGGAAAGGTGGTGGGGAACGCGTTTTTTTTTAACATAACCTCCACACATTTTCTACATTAGGCCCTGAGGAAAATAATTTCCCTCAGGGCCTATGTCAATTTACGATTTAATAGGCGGGTATGGGTACCGCTTATTATTGGATTACCAACACCTCTGCCACAGGTCACCCCGAGTGGTTCGCTACGTTTGGTGACTTAGCAGGGATGATATTTTCACAAAAAAAGTTAAATAATGTACATACAGCGTATTTCCATGACAACTCAACACAGTGGTACTTCAACACGTATTTTTTAAAAGTGATTAAACATCATAATTTTTATTAATTTATTTATTTACTCTTTTGTACGTTTGTAAAGAGGAACAGTTATACTGATGATTTTCAAAACGATATGACAGGTAGTATTTTGTTTGAATATATTTTTTTTTTTATTTGGTTGGGCCATTAACCACCCAGCGGCCGAGAATTCATATTTCGTCGAAAGATATTCTTATGATCGTGCAGGGCAGTTCCAATGAGAAAGAATTATTATTCTCCGTACCAGCTTTTTAAAATTATAACTCAATATCGATTTTATTCATTGAAAATTTGCTTTAATTTATACCTACATTCAAAAATTCTCAAAGTCGTGATGATAAAACTATTAAAATTGTATTCTTTTTGTAATTATGTTTCGATCATAAGTATTTATAATTTTTCAATAATGTCATAAAATCTTAAATATATAAGTTTGTAAGACCGTAAAGAAATAGACAAACTGAAGTTTTTTCGTCACAAAACACGTGTGCGGATCTTTTTTTAAATGATTTTATTTAAACTTAAATAAAAATTCTGAAACACAGCTTTCCCAGATAATTTATTGATTTATTTTACTGTATGACTGTAAGATTTTTAATGTGTGTAGTATAATACAAAATGTTGTTTGAAAATTTAACAAATCCGCCAACTGTTAACGACCAACGGTAAAACCTTATTGTACTAAAAATAAACATATTTTCTCAAAATTTAAAACATAGCTTTACTATATAAAAGAATGGTCTTACGAAATAAATTTATAATTTTTTTTTTTGGAATAGAGTCAATACGTCTAAATAAAAATGACATATTTCCGGTTTTGTCTGGTTAATATAAATTTGGTTTTGAAGATTGCAAATGACAGATGCAAATTGAGATGAGATCTTACATACGCCAAATATAATAATAAATATCGAATGGTTCTGATAAGACAAGATATGTTTCTCCAATAAGTAGATTCAATTTGATTTGAATTTAATAACATGGTATCGCGCGTTTTCATCCCGCGACAAAATATCCCCGACAAAATATCCTCCGACAAAATATCCCTCGACATAATATTTCAAGAACAAAATATCCTACGGAAAAATCATCCTTCTACAAAACACCTTCTAAAACCTATCCTAACCTTATTTTACATAATATTTTTTTTAACAATAATTTATTGTCTTCACAGGTTGTCTGTATTATTTTTGTCCCATTTTTTGTTAGGTTAGGTTAGGTTTTAGTAGATGTTTTGTCGGGGAGATTCTGTCTGGGATATTTTGTCGGGGGATGTTTTGTCGGGGAGATTCTGTCTGGGATATTTTGTCGGAGGATGTTTTTTCCGTAGGATATTTTGACGGGGATATTTTATCAGGGATATTTTATTGGAGGATATTTTGTCGTACGATGTATTGTACATGGGAGATTTAGTCGGGGATATTGTGTCGGAGAATGTTTTGTCCGTAGGATATTGTGTCGGAGGATTTTTTATCGGGGATATTTTGTCGGAGGATGTTTTGTCCGTGGGATATTTTGTCAGACGATATTTTGTCCATGGGAGATTTTTTCGGGGATGTTTTGTAGGAGAATATTTTGTCTGTGGGATATTTTATCGGAGGATATTTTGTCAAAGGATATTTTGTCGGGGATACTTTGTAGGAGAATATTGGGATGTTTTGTCCGTAGGATATTTTGTCGGAGGATGTTTAGTCGGGGATATTTTTTCGAGGGATGTTTTGTCCGTAGGATATTTAGTCGGACGATGTTTTTCCGGGGATATTTTGTAGGAGAATGTTTTCTCCGTGGAATATTTTGTCGGAGGACGTTTTATGCGTAGGATATTTTGTCGGAGGATATTTTTTCGGGGATATTTTTTAGGAGAATGTTTTTTCCGTGGGATATTTTGTCGGAGGATGTTTTGTCCGTAGGATATTTTCTCGGAGGATGTTTAGTCGGGGGTATTTTGTCAGAGGATGTTTTGTCGGGGATATTTTATAGGGGATATTTTTTCCGAAGTTGTTTTATCCGTAGGATATTTTGTCGGAGGATGTTCTGTCCGTAGGATATTTTGTCGGAGGATGTTCTGTCCGTAGGATATTTTGTCGGAGGATGTTCTGCCCGTAGGATATTTTGTCGGAGGATGTTTTGTTCGTAAGAGATTTTGTCCGGGTTATTTTGTCGCAGGATGAAAAGTCATGGAACCGTAACATTACAGTGACAGCAACAGTTTGGTACCTATTATTGAAATTTCTGGGCGACCGTGTTTCCTCATAAATGCCGATTACAAGTCCGTTTCTGCCTTTAAACAAATTGTGATCAGCAAAAGAGGACGGTTAGCAACGCATAATTTTATGATGCCAGAACTCACTATTGTATATAGAAACCGTCGCGGGAATGTGCACATCAAATTCTTAAATTCACATCACAATGGGATGAAAGGTTTAGCAACGCGCATCTCATATGACAACGCATTGACAGAAATATTGTTTAATTTATAAAAATACCCTAGAATTTTTTTCGAGAAAAAAAAAAGGTTAATATACTCTATTATGTAAATAAACATTTTGGCAGGCGGGTTTGGGTACCATTTATTGGATAACCAACACCTCTGCCATAGGTCACCCCAAGTAGTTCGCAAGATTTGGTGACATAGCCGAGGTGCTTGGTTCGCGGGGTGAGATTTGTTCAGGTTTTGAGAGAGACCGGTTGAGGGAGGGCTTTTGACCTCTCCAGCCAGAATCTCTCTATCCATCGCCTTGCATCGCAGTTGGAGGGATGAATTCATAAGTCCGTCACTCTCACTGGACACACTGACCCCCCTGATCCCTACCTACCCCTCATAACTTTTTTTCCTTCCCAGAACTTTCTATCCTTCCCTTCCTAAAAGACCCTATACATAGCATCCCCTGAGATGACACAGGGCCTGAAGGAAATAATTTTCCTCATGGCATCCTGTGTGGAAAAATGTAAAAAGCAAAATCTGTATTCTTTAAAATCGCAACGCGAGTACAAAAATGGCCAACTATGTATTTGCTAATCTCGATGATTAATAATATGTTTAAATATAACTTTAGCTAACAGGAAACTCCGACCACAAATGTTTCAGATAAGGAAGCGGTCCAGTAGTGTCGCCGCAACATTTCCCTAAATAATTATCACAAAGTATAATTTAATAATGTTGTTGCACAAACTCGTATAGGTAGGTACTATGAACGATATTACTCAAAATATATTCTGTAACTGATGATAAATTCTTAGAAATTGAACATTTCTATATCACAAGTTTTTCTGCATTATAATCTTCGACCAAGTATAATTATAATTGATTTAATGGTGTTTTTGAGTAATCTGAGTATTGTACCAGATAGAGGATTCACTTTTACATTATGTTACTGCGTAGAGTGACTGAACAAAAATTTCGATTTTCGGAGTTGTCTGACTAGTCAACTGGATGAACGATGTATCTCAAGTGGTATAAAGAAACACAGTATTTTTTTCATACCCGTAACATGTAAAATAACAGAGCCAGATGTTTTTATGATTTTTAAAACATGCTTTATCTTTAAAACCATATTAAATAATCATAAAAAATAACATTTAATTTTTTGTACAGTAAAAACTTAAATTGTTTAAGGGAATTATGGTATACTAGCTGGTTCTCGGTTTGCGTTGCAATGCCATATTCAAAGAAATACGTTGTTTCTCCTTGAAACACCTTCCCCGTTCCCCTCCCGCGTCTCTTTCTAACTAGCAACATAAATTTATTATAGCCTATATGTTATTCTGATGTATCACCCATATTATTGTAAAGTTTCATTCAAATCCATTCACTAGTTTTTGCGTGAAAGAGTAGCAAACACACATAAATCCATAAACTATCACGTTTATAATATTAGTAAGATTTTTTAAGTAAAGCTCGACACTTAGTAAAACTTCTTTATGAATATGAAACGTTACGAAAAAATATGTAACGCTAATCTATACGAAACGCTATAATGAAAGTGAAACGCCTATCGATATGAGTTAAGTTAAGTTGAGTTAGGTTAAGTTAAGTTAAGTTAAGTTAAGATAAGTTAAGTTAAGTTAAGTTAAGTTAAGTTAAGTTAAGTTAAGTTAAGTTAATTTAAGTAAGTTAAGTTAAGTTAAGTTAAGTTAAGTTAAGTTAAGTTAATTTAAGTTAAGTTGAGTTGAGTTGATGGGGATGTTTAGGGGATGGGGATATTTTTATTCCTGTTATTGTTAGATTGTTAATGGACGACATAAGTTTGTGAAGTTTTTTTTAAAAGTAAAACTTCTGTACGCACGCTTGACACTTGGGGGTAAAATTATGAATGCGTTACGAAAAAGAACCATATGTTTAATGTGAAACGCTGATCGATGTGCGAAAGCGAAAGCTAATGAAAGCGAACGCTAATTAAAGCGAACGCTAATTAAAGCGTGATCGGGTGAGGCTAATTAATGGTCAGGCCTTTACGAACGCTTGACTTGGGAAGTGATGAAAAGGATAAGGATGGTCACCCCAAGGTCGTAGATTACCCCAAGGTCTTTTCCTTTTATTTGTGTGTTCATTTGGGAGGCCGGTATGGGTACCATGCCCCAGGAGTTCCTACGCAGATTGAACAAACCCAAACAACATTTTCGGTATCAGGAGTTCAGAAGTAAGCCGGGTAATATTTATGTAAAATGTACTGAATTTAATTCAAATTCACGCATTATATCTGTATTTTTACTTTTTTGACTTCTGCGCCCGGGAAACTAGGAACAAATTCTTCAACAAAGCAGTAGGAAAAATATGTAATATATTTTCAGTTCCATGTCAGTCAGGCGGGTTTAACTCCGAGCCAAAACGTGGTCAGAATCTTTGGGTGACTTCACAAGTCCACTTCGATTTGTTTATGGTCACCGGCTACTAAATCAACCAATAGGAATCTTTTATTTTTGTTGCATTTTTCTGCTTTATTTACGTTTGATTGACAATTGACATTTACATTTCCGACGCAATAAGTAACGATTATGAACTTTGGGAATTCACGATCAAATAAAAAATGGGAGAACAGGACCCGCAATTGGAACAAAATTACAGATGGGAGTCTTCCTTTGGTTGTTATTTAAGTGTTCCTAAAGTATTTTTTGAAACGTATTGCTTAATTGTATTTTAAACTGATGTAGCTACATGTTTTCTTTTTTTTAGAACATATTTATGTTTCACCTGGGATCTAATAATTGACGCTATCCAACATCACGATTACATCTTAAAAAAGTAAATATGTTTTCTATATTGCATTTTCTTTTCTTATTTTCAACATTTTTATATTTTTATCAGTAAATTAATAAATTTATTCGTATTTTTCAGTGGAATCTGAACCAACAAAACTTTACTTGTTTACAATATAACATTCTTTATCCACACTTCAATACATTCGCTTCTGTTTCTGGAGATGGTTACATGACGTTAAGGGAAATACTATCAGTCATGGTGCATGATGCAGAGGTAATTATTATTTTTATAACTTTCATTTTACAAAAACGTCAGTCAAATTTAATGTATTTGAGTAGGCTTCTTTATATAAGTAAGTAGGTATCCTAGAACTTGGTTTAATATGAGAGTTATCATCAATTAAAAGTTAAAAGACATGGGAGGAAATGTAACTACATACATACATAGGTATGTATTATAATACACATACACAAATACAATAAAAATTGCATTATTTTACAAATTTCCATAACTGAACCAATGTAGTTTTTAGAAAATATAACTTATCCTATTTTTTATGATTTCAGGGAAAATATGGTGAGCTGAGCTACTTTAAATGCCAAATAAACAAATATAATGTTTTTTTGAGCCCCTTATGAAGAATCAAATATCTCATGCAAAGTAATGTCTCCGTGCATCTTGGAAATATAATAAATTTATTTTTACCTGCCGAAAGATATAATAGGTACGTTCAAAAGAAAAATTCATCTTTAAAACAACGTGCTCATGTGGCAATTTGCTACAGAAATATAACCTGCTTATATTGTATTCTTGTTTAAAATATGTACATGTAATTCTGAGTTTTAAATTTTTCTGTTAAAAGATGAAAATGTTTTAAATTCAGTAGTTTTGTAGGAACGCATAATCATATTTTAATTATATATTCTTGTATTTCCTTTTTCTATATGTTTATAATAAAATCCTTATCATGTAATTACGAGTTTTATTTTTAAAATAATATTTTAGGCTAATGATTTGGGTGGTATTGGGTAGGTACAGAAAGAAAATTATATTGTCTATGGTCGCGCATTGTTCTGTTGTTGCTTTCTCTATCTTCGTCTATGGTGTGTGACGTCACAGGTGATAAAATTATTGCATTTTGGTGGTGAAATAGTGACCAAAATATTAACGTACTAAAGCCCGAAGTTATCGATCTAGTGGGTGGTTTGGTATATTTATGATGTCAGTGCTACAACCGTGCGGTCATACAGTTTCTTATAGTGCACTGCCTCCAAGTATCGGGTACTGTTCTACACTTCGTACCCAAAGCACCTCGCCCCTACGGGCGGGTATTAGAAATAACATGGATGACATTCTCGAAGATATTAAGAGCGATATCGCAAAGATTACATCTGTTACAGATTCAAGAACTTAAAGAAACTAGAAGAACAAATCAAAACACATAATCTTATCCTACAAAAAAATAATATTAATCTACAAGAGCAAATTATAACAAACAATGAACACTACGTTGAGAAATTAGAGAGTTTTGAGAAAAAAACATATGCGCAAGCCGCAACAACAATTAATTGTAATGTATAGTAAATAGGTATTTAATATGGAAATAATACGATAGATGGCGGTAAGCATTTAGCTTGCGCCATAGCTCGCCAGATGGCATTAGTGTACAAGAAGTGGTACTAGAGATAGACTTTACCAGCTCCCAAGGTGGGAGCGCAGAGATTTACCTACCCCCGAATAGTAAACAGTCGTAGCTATCCAGCAAGGTTATTCAAAGTAATAAACACCATTATATTCAAAGAACCTTTTAATAATTAATATCTGCCGAGGAAAGGGCAGATATAACAACTGGCGCAGCCGTTAAAGTATAATTGTGTGAAAAGTTACGCGTGCGAATAATAATTTATGCTGGGCACGGAGGACTAAGTCACTGCAGAAGTGACTTGCAGTTTTGGCAAAGGAATCGGAAGAGATTCTGCTCGGGATTAAGGAGCATTTGTTTCCGTGGCTACGGGCTGGAAGAAGATTTTTTTGTTCTAGGAACAAGAAGAAAAATACCGCAAGGAGGCGATCTGGTTGTGGATCATTGGATTAATCGTGTAAAGGACTAATCATTGGATTAATCGTTTCAAGGACTAACCATTGGATTAATCAGAGGACAAGGATACAACCCAGAGGGAAGAAGAGTTCCTGAGTTAAGTTCTTTTGTTTCTTTGAGAGGGATTATTTGTTATTGTTGTTTTTTTTTTTTTGCCGATCTATCTGTTGGGAGTTATGGAATCGGGTAGAATACCTCCGTTTTGCCATCTCTCCGGAGACTGGGAATTGTTTCGACTTCGGATAGAGCAATTTTTCGTGATTCATGATGACAAAGCGTCTGGTGAGAAAAAACGGGCTTTTTTATTGAATCTCCTAGAATCAGAAACGTTAACCTTACTAATTAATCTGTGTTTTCCAAGTAAAGTAACGGACTTATCTTTTGATAAACTTTTAGCGCTTCTCGACAAACATTGCAACAAAAATCGTTTAGTTTTTAAAGAACGGGAGAATTTTTTTTTAGCGAGACAACAAGAAGGCGAGACGGTAAGAGATTTCGCGGTGAGACTTCGTTCTTTAGCAACGTATTGTCAATTTGAAACGAGACTTGAAAAAAATCTTATAGACATGTTTGCAATCGGGTTGTTACCGGGTCGCGCGAAAGAGAAAATTTTTGTGGAAGGGCAAAAGTTATCGTTTAATGAAATAGAAGGACTTGCAGTTAATATGTCAACTTTGGATAGTGCTAATACGGTTAAATCAGAAGTAAATCTGGTAAAAAAGCGAGTTACTAGCGATGGGTTCAGGCGAGATCAGCGTAGGGAACGATCGACGAGCCCCAATGGTAGTTTTAACAGGAAACCAGCATATAGGTTAGGATCAAATTCAGGTACGAATTTTAGATCACCCTCTGGTAATGTTAAAAAACAGTGTTTTATTTGCAAAAGGAATGATCATCTATCGTTTGATTGTAAATTTCGTTATGCGAAGTGTTTTAAATGTAAGGGCGTTGGGCATTTACAGAAATTTTGCAAGAATAATCCTATAAATCCCATATTTGAAAATCACAGGGATAGTAAAGTTTTAGTTGCGTCAATTAGTCCTATCACTGCTGAAATTGAAATTAATAACAAGAAGTTTACGGCAATGATTGATTCAGGTTCATCTTTATGTGTGATGCCAGAGTGTATTTTTAAAAGACATTTTAGCTCAATCATTTTGTCACAAGACAAGCGAATTATTTCAGGTTATGGAAATAATCGTTTAAAAATCGTAGGAAAGGCGATTTTTGATGTGAAATTCAAGGGTAGGAACAAAAATATTAATTTTATTGTAGTAATAAATGGAACAGAATTAATTGTGGGTAGAGATTTTATGGAATGTTTCGATCTTGGGATAACTTCTCAGGAGACAATTAATTCAGTGACAGTACAAATGAGGAATTTACATGTTGGACAAAAATGTCTAGTCAAGGACTTTCGTCAGGTGAATAAAGTTTGTTGGGTTAGAGGTATTGTAGAAAGGAAAGTGGGAAAAAAAGTTTATATCGTTAGAATCTGTGGTACTCCGTTGACTTGGAAGAGGCATATTGATCAGTTAAGGAGTTTATCTGTGAAATGGGAAGAGGAGAGTGTAGAAGATAACCCACCCACCGCGTCTGAGGTCACGAAATGCGCTTCAGACGAGTTGGGGACCTCAGCTTTGTTGAAGGGGCTAACGGGGTGTTCTCTTGATTTCAGATTACCAGCGGATGATCGAGAGCAAACTACTCAACCAAGACCTTGGGACGGGAGGCTCCGCTCAAGGCGTTCATAGAGGTCCCTCCCAGAGAAACAGAAGTACTTAAGTTGAAGTATTTAAAATCATGACTATGTTTGGTTGAATTTAGTGTATAAAATCGTGTAAAAATGAAATATTTAAAATCCCATTTTTGTCAATTGTATAGCATCATTTGTAAAGAACATGACTTGTATTTATTGTAGCCAGGGGCTTGAGATTAGGTCGGGGAGGGTGTAATGTATAGTAAATAGGTATTTAATATGGAAATAATACGATAGATGGCGGTAAGCATTTAGCTTGCGCCATAGCTCGCCAGATGGCATTAGTGTACAAGAAGTGGTACTAGAGATAGACTTTACCAGCTCCCAAGGTGGGAGCGCAGAGATTTACCTACCCCCGAATAGTAAACAGTCGTAGCTATCCAGCAAGGTTATTCAAAGTAATAAACACCATTATATTCAAAGAACCTTTTAATAATTAATATCTGCCGAGGAAAGGGCAGATATAACATTAATAAAATCGAGAAACAAACTTCACAAAAACACGCCATCATTATATCAACAACGAAAAACTTGAAGGCTAAATAAATGAGAAAAAGAATCGAAAAAAACATAGATGTAACTAAAATGCAAGTCGGTGTAACTGAATTTTAAAAATTGGTCACCAAAAACTCATAATCTCATGTGTAAAAAAAGAAGACGCACAAAAATAAATGAAACATTCGGCGAAGACATTAACGCTGAAGATACAAAAAAGAGAAAACCAATAATGATCGTAAAAAGATTACAATGAACTTTAACAGAGGATGAAATTGTTTTAGGCTTAACCTAGCAAAATGAGGGTTTACAAAATTACTGTAAAGATGATTTTAAACTCATAAAAGAAATCAAACTCAAAAAATTTGACCAACAAAAGACGTCCTTATACATTTCCAACTACTTAATATAAACGTCAGGAGCCATTAGAAAAATCCTTCTTAACTTTGAAAAAAAAATATAAAATACCAAAGAGTCCCAATTGACGACCTTAACCCCCTGACGCGGTGTTACCACTGCTTGAAATATGGATACACTTCTCTAAGATGCCTGAACAGAACCCAGCCACCTACCTGCCCCCACTGCGCACAAGACCATACCCTAGAAAAATGCACAGAGAGAAACAATAAACCAACCTGCTACAACTGTTCAAGCAGCAATAAAAAAAAACGAGTGTGCTTTAGACCACACGACTGAAGTAAAACTTCAGAAACTTATGCCCTTCATTAACAATCTAACAATAACAGGAATAAAAATATCCCCATCCCCTCAACATCCCCATCAACTCAACTGAACTGAACTGGAACTGTACTGGAACTGAAATGGAACTGAACTGGAACTGAACTGGAACTGAACTAGAACTGAACTGGAACTGAACTGGAACTTATGAAATTGTTAACATGTTTGCTTAAAGGACGTGAATGAACCTGATATTCCAGATGACTCAATTCCGTACTTCAATTCGGATATAAATTTACACTTATCGCAAATACACATCGATATTGAAGACATTATAGTCTGTATTAAATCTCTTGAACCCAAAACAAGCTCGGGACCTGATAAGATTCCTTCCACCTTACTTAAGAATTGTGTCCAAAGTTTATCTGTTCCGCTTAATATACTGTTTAACAAGTCACTCTCTACAGGACACTTTCCACAAATATGGAAACTTAGCTACCTAACTCCTGTATTTAAAAGTGGTGATAAATCCTTTGCTGAAAATTATCGGCCTATCTGTATTGAATCGTCTATACCTAAACTTTTTAAGAAATTGATTCTTAAGAAAATCAGCTTCTATGTAAACTCTTGTATCGCAACTTGTCAACACGGCTTTATCTCCGGCAGATCAACTTTGACTAACCTAACATTATATGAAAATTTCATTTCTAATGCACTCGCCAACAAACAACAAGTTGATTCTATATACACCGACTTTAGTAAGGCGTTTGATAAGGTCTGTCTTAAAACCCTCATTAATAAACTTTTGAAACTCGGCATTAATGGAAACCTTTTATCTTAAGAGTTACTTACTTAGGCGTCTGTTAACTGTCTGTATTAATGATCACTTATCCTACACGTTCGAAGCTACCAGTGGCGTACCCCAGGGTTCGCATCTTGGTCCTTTACTTTTTAATTTATTCATTAAAGATGTATCAAACATATTCACCCGTATTCTCATTCTATTGTTCGCTGATGATATGAAGATATATAGAATTGTTGATAATATCGAGGACTGTTTGACACTTCAATCTAATATTAATAGCTTTTATGGTTGATGTCTTATAAACAAATTAACTCTCAATGTAAAAAAATGTCAACTTATGAGATTCCACAGAAAAAAAACCCATTGTTGTTCACCTTCTTTCTCAATAATCACATCTTATTATCTGTTGATGAAATAAGAGACCTTGGTATTGTTACGATACTTGGTATTGTAGCGGGTATATTCAGAGCGCTAAGACAAGTCCGCACACAACTCGGTCTCCCCTCCTCCCCCCTGTTTCCTGTTCCCCCTGCTTCCCTCCGCTTGCCCTGTCACTCGCGGATTCCACCGCCAGTCAGACGAGATTTGAGCGCCTTTGCGAGCCCACGTACACGGGCGGTATCGGGCGACCGCTCCGAATTCAAATGTAGCCCGCGATGTTTATTGAAATAATTACGGACTGGAGCCGGCTACGCCGTGCTATAATAATTTCGGTTTGTTCGAACTAAGAAAGTGCCCTGGTTGAAACTTCCAAGGAGGCGAGGACCCTGCGAATCCACATGTAAGCTGTATCTTTGATTTCCTCTTTTAAATGTGTCCGTAATCAGTGAAATGTAGGGCCCCGCGAAAATCACCACTCGGAGAGTTTCGTTTCAGAGAGAGATAATGAGAGTTAAACACTTTAGCTAGGTTTGTGTAAATTGCATTTCTTGTATAGAATTGTACTGTAGAAACCTATGTACTGTGTTTGAATTAACAATACATGACCTATTGATTTAATCTTGTTATTATTCTGCTACGGCAGGAGGATTATTGACCAGAGTGTATCCCGTTGGACGCCGGAAGGTAGGGAGAAATTCCATAGCTTTGAGCGACTTGCTCCCTGAATAGAGAGTATCATTGTCTCCGCTGAGAGCTAGCCTGGGACATGTTAGGGCCCCCCTGGCCCCGGAGCTGGTGTTGGTTTGAGTAGCCAACATTGGTGACCGTAACAACTGGCGCTATAACGTGAGGCTTGGAATTTTTTTTCTATCCCGGTCGCTTTGCGGGACATTACTTGTCGAAACCCTCCCCGCATAGCAACTGTTTTGTAAACATTAATTATGCCTTGATGTTCGCACCCAGTGAACAATGAATTCTGTGAAAAAAACCACAGAAATTTATGTGCAAATTGGATCCATAACACAGATCTGATTGAAATTATGAATTGCATCGCAGTTGAAACGACAGCCATTTTGGATACCCAAAACGCCAACCTTTGACCGGGAATTTAACTGCGCAGGCGTGCCCAAAACCAAGCAACGGTCATTCGCGCCAATCTCAACGGCAAATGTTTCACGCGATGTAAATATCTATTCTCTGCGTGCGCACGCAAATGCATTGCCGCGCGCAAAAACCCAACGGAAAAAACCCGTTGGAGTGAAGCGAATAAATTGCCTGTTACCACGCAGCATTTATAATCGAAATCGCCTTTTATGACTGAATCGAATAACAATGAAGATTACCATTATAAATTTGGTTCTGGAACCCCAATTATTTTGTGGATTCTTTAATTAAAAATCTCACACTTACGTTTTATTCCTGCACAATACACCAATAGGCCCATTTGTTGTGTCTGTCGAAATTAATACAACTTATACTCCACCAAATGGACAAAATAATGATTTTCTTTCCCCATTCTATGTTATAGGTACCGTATATATTTTTTTTTCAGCATAAGTGAAAGTAAATTGTGTTTTTTCCCTTACATAAGTGAAAAGTGAAATAATAATAAAGCCCATGATTGGTTCCATGAATAAATAAAATAATTTTAATGTGGTTGACTTAATGAATCCCATATTCAGTTATTTTCATCCGGAAGTTTGTCCTTTATTTGCCAGAAAAGTGCCTTTTGTGAATTTTAGTGCCTTTCTCAGTGCAAAAGTGATTTGTGAAAAATAAAAACCCTTTTTTCTAAAGGTCAGTCCTGGCAAAATTTTTCAAAAATAAATAAATACTTGTGAATTTCACAGTTTTTCTCAAAAGTGGTCAGTGAAACACAAAAACCTTTACTACTAAGGTCTTTCCACGCAAAATTTTTTTTCTTCTTCCTTCCTTTGACAAAATTCTGGTGTCATATATACCAAATTGTAATATGGAATTTCTATAACCATATTTTGGAAGTGCCAACAGGTGATTACCAAGTGAAAAGTGCCTCACAAAAATTAATTTTGCGCTTACTAAAGGAAACCCCTGGCCATTTTTTTTCTCACCACCCAGGAAACTCACAATGGAGGACAATCAAGCTATTACACCATCCAACTTGGGTACCATTCCCAACGTGCACAGTTTATCCAAAGCCCACTTACAAGCTGCTTTAAGGGATAGAGGACTCTCGCCATCAAGCAAATCTAAATCTACACTAAAGGCATATGCACTTTTATTCAACAAAAAGTACATTAGGAGAATAAACCTCGCTCCCTCCAGCGAAAATAATTCACGTTCGGCTACGCAAGTTTTGGATAATCTTGACAAAGGACCTATGCCGCAAGTAATGATAAAACAGGACGTCGCACCCATCTTGACACAAGATAAAACTTACAATTTATCCTCTTGGAAAGTCAAATATAATGGCGTCTCCGATGTGCTGGATTTCATTGACCGTATTGAAGAAACGGCTACAATCAAAAATATCCCATTCGAGATTCTACGAAGAAACTTTATAGAACTCATCTCCCCAGAATTAATACCGTGGCACCGCATCCAAAAGACTAAATGCAAAGATTGGAATAAACTCAGATCTGCCCTAATCTCTAGCTTTGGAAAAAAGGAGGCCCAGCACCGGATCAAACTATCTTTACTATCTATTAAACAACTAGTAGATGAACCTGTGGCATCATTCATAGAAAGGGCTGAGTCCATCAACATCAAGCTTTCACATCCCGTTTCGGAAGCTGAACTACTACCAGTCATAACTGATGGCCTTTTAAGCAAATACGAGAACATCATCACCTCACAGAAAATTGCATCCCTGGCCCAGTTAAACGAAGTCTGTCTCCTCCTGGAATCGTACCAGGATAGGAAGAACATTAAGGATATTGTAAAGTCTGGAAGTGAGGAGTCAAGTAAAACTGCCCCCACTATCTCAGCAAACTTAAAATGATCCAGTGTGTATCACCACAACCCTTTTGTAAGCACATCAAGTCTTACAATGGCTGACGTGTAAAGTGTCAATTACATGTCCATCCTTTCGTTGATAAAACGAATATTGTTAAAAAAAATCATTTTTGTAAATTTTTGTACATTCTTACGGTGCAATTTGCCTCCGTTTGCTGTTTTGAATTGGTGCCCACGTCGTTCGCGACAGTTTTGTTTCATCTTTTTTTTCTTTTCTTTTCTTTTCTTTTCTCACCTGTTCTAAAATTGATCACTTTGGAGCAGAGACACCCCTCGAGTCACAATGTTTGGGAAGTCATGAACCCAATCATTGCCTCTCAACCCCTCACACTACGCAACGTTCATGCCATGGCACGCTTTGCTATGTCATGCAATATTGTAATTTTCACCATTTTTGTTTGTTTTTCATCAAGTTGGAAGGAATCTCTTCAATTTTTTCCTTTGTTCATAAAAATTATGTTCTGCAAGTACTGGAGCGTCGTTCTAAAATCGGATTTTGTAAACCGCAAAGCGTTAAATCACGACCTAGGACTAGTTAACCATCTTAACATGCCCCATATTTTACCTATCATGGTAAGGCTAAGTGGTTACTTACATAATCACATTCCTTGTGTATAGTAGTTTTCAATTTTTCTCAAATGTTAAAAAATTGATGGCGTCCTACCCGAGCTCTTTGCTAACAAATTGGATTTTGACACGTCCATTTTGAAATCATATGTATATAAATAAAGGAAAAGCCTTTAAATTGGTCTTTCCATCCTTAGACAAATCCTCATGGGCTCGTTTCAACTAAAGTACGTAAAACCAAATACTCGGTCTTTTGTTGTTATAAGAAGTCCTCGATTTGTCCCTTTTCTTTACTATTATAACATGTATGTCTTGTATTACATGCTTCAACCCTTACGGAAAAGGTTAATAAAACCTAACGGCAACCCTGATTTCCGTACATAAATAACTGCAGTTTAACGTAAACCATCAATGTTTTGTTTGATCATCGTTTTACAAACATAGGCATTCAACTCCTGTTTCGCCATTTAACCAAGTATTTGCAACCCAAATTGCACATAACCTGGTATGTTTGTAACTGCACAAAGGGTATGTAAAACCGTAATTGGTCCCTTTTTCTTTGGTCTTCCTCACTGTAGGTTGCCACAACAGACAGTATGTAAAACCATAAGTCTGTTCTTGTTTGTTTGTCACATGGTGTAAACAGAAATGTACCCTGTCATCACCCCGCCTTTACAACATACGAAGTAACATTAAATTGCTTACCTCCTTGTTATTCTATCGTACGCTCTTGGGCTACGGAGTTAGTTAATCTAACAAATCTTCATATTCTGTGTTAAAACAAGCATCGTTAACGTTTATTGTGTTGTATTTAAACGTAACCCCGTTACATTATAGGAGAGATCCTTAGAACATCCACCATTATAGGAGAGATCCTTAGAACATCCACCATTATAGGAGAGATCCTTAGAACACCCACCATTATAGGAGAGATCCTTAGAACATCCACCGTCATAGGAGGGATCCTTAAAATACCTGCCACGATACGAGAAGTTCGTCATAATCACTTTTGCTCATAGCTAAATGTTATTGAGTTGGTCGTGTGTCATTCATTTGTCATGAGTACCGCTTTTGTATTTTGGTCGTGTGTCATTCATTTGTCATGAGTACCGCTTTTGTATTTTGGTCGTGTGTCATTAATTTGTCATGAGTACCGCTTGTGTGTATAATTGTGTACAACCTTGTACACGAGACGTGGAGACGTAATAACAATACTTACCGTGATTCGTGCGAACGACATAATATCGGCTTTGCCATCTTCTTTAAGAGGCATTGTATAAACTCTTGACTTCTGTCTATAATTGAGTTTTATCTTGTATGTACTTACATGTTTTGTACACTATACGTGGAGACGTTAAAACACTTACCGTGATTCGTGCGAACGACATAATATCGGCCTTGCCATCTTCTTTAAGAGGCATTGTATAAACTCTTGACTTCTGTCTATAATTGAGTTTTATCTTGTATGTACTTACATGTTTTGTACACTATACGTGGAGACGTTAAAACACTTACCGTGATTCGTGCGAACGACATAATATCGGCTTTGCCATCTTCTTTAAGAGGCATTGTATAAACTCTTGACTTCTGTCTATAATTGAGTTTTATCTTGTACGTACTTACATGTTTTGTACGCCATACGTGAAGACGTGAAAATACTCACCGTGATTCGTGCGAACGATACAATATCGTGTGTCATCTTTTATGTTGCAATTTGTGCCCTTTTTTACATAACTCGTTGTCTGGGGAACGAATAAGAAAACCCCCAGGTTTGTGAAATTGGAGCAAGGGTCTGTCTTTTCTCACAATCATGTAGAACATAGGTTCTCAACGTGGGCGATAACGCCCCCTTGGGGGCGTTTCAGACCTTCAGGGGGGCGGTAGAAGACCAAGAGAAAATTGGGGGGCGTTTCAGACTTTCAGGGGGGCGGTAGGAGACCAAGAGAAAATCATTCCACCCCATCAGTGCTCCAGATAGTTCGCCGGCAGGACGTACGTCTTTTTCGCCACGCGCGTAATTTTAAAATTTTAAAAATCATTTACAAGTTTATCCTAATGGATATCAACAAGGAAACGAGTGCGCTTCGTTTGCTAATGACAGTGGTGGTGGTCGCAAGTACCCGAAGTGGTCCCTGAGAGTAGTCATCTCGAATATAGATATCAAGCATGCCCTCATAAGTGTTGGAAAACTGGAGGCCTTCTGAATGAATACGATCTGTTAAGTTTTTAACGTTATTTAAGCGCGAGGTTCGAGTGGCCTATCGAGCTTACGTATCTGAAATCCCAAGATGTTTTGGCACTATATAAAATCCCTTCGGAAGGATGTGGGTCTTGAATACACCATGATGAAAGGTAATCAGGAATTTCGTGGCTTGGGTGTGGCTAACGCATTTGCTAATCGTTTTCAATCGGTTTACAATAAAGACCCTCCACTTCTAGAAATTAATAATGCGGCCATATTTAATACCAGATGAGCTTCAAACGTCGATTTAGATATATTAACGGAATATGACGTTATGAGTGCCATAAGTCTCATGAAGAACGCACACTTCATTGGACCAAACTTCGTTCAGGTATTTTTTTATTGAAGGGTTCGCCGAATTTCTAAAAACGCCATTATGTCTTATCTTTAACTTAACTTTTCACTTAACACTTTTCATGAAGTATGGAAAACTTCCAAAATACATCCTATTTTTAAGAAAGGTTCGAAAAAGTTAATCGAAAATTATAGACCAGTTGCCATACTATCAGCTCCTGCTTAAATATTTGAAAAATGAATTCATAATTCAGACATTATCCCGGAACAGCATAGTTTCAGGAAAGGAAGATCCACTGAAACCAATCTGAAGGTTTTTATGTTGCTAGGTCCCTAGACGACAGTGGATACCAAGTAGACTGTTAGTATAACGACTTCTCCAAAGCCTTCGATACTGTGAATCACGATTAGTCATAAAATTCATTAGTCACAAAACTTGCCCAGATGGGTTTTTCCCTTCGAATGTTAAAGTTTTTTAAAAGTTACCTGAAGAACAGAAAGCAATTTGTCACACACGGAATCTTGCAATCTGCTGAATTTCTTGTTTTTTCTGGAGTTCCCCAAGGATCGATCCTGGGGCCTCTTCTCTTTTCCATTTTCATTAATGAAATTGTTGGAGTAATCCGTTTTTATCGCTTTATGCTGTTCGCTGACGATCTAAAATTATATCTTCTATTGAGAAATATTGAGGACTGCCTGCGCCTTCAAGCTGATGTTGATAATATTTCAGAATGGAGTCAACGAAACCAGCTTCATTTCAATGTCTTGAAATTCGTAGTTTTGACTTTTACCAGAGCATTTAGTCTCACCTACGACAGTTACACTATGCTCGGTCATAATATCAGACGAGCTTCTAATATAAAGGATCTTGGGGTTATGTATGAAAGTAAGTTGACATTTCGCCCTCATATCGAAGGAGTTTGCCAGTCGGCCTTAAAAATATTAGGGTTTGTTCTCCGAACCGTCAGAGTTTTTCGGGATACCCGTTCTTCAAAGATTTTATACTTCTCCCTGGTCCGTAGTAGGCTGGAGAGTGGTTTGCTTATCTGGAATCCACATGAGGTGGGGTGCTCCCTCATGTTGGAGAGGCTTCAAAAAAGTTTCTAATATTTATCTACATGAGGAAGTATCCCGAAATCTATCTATGGCTCTACCCTACGAACTTTCTTCTGGGCAAGCTGGGACTTCACTCCCTGCAGCTCAGAAGAGAGGGGTATGCCGCCACCCACTTATTCAGACTGCTGCGAGGCTATATTGAGAACTCAGCCATTTTGGAGCGCGATAGTCTCTATGTTCCAAATGACTATCTTAGACAGCGTCATCACAGATTATTCTATCTTTTTGCCTGTAGGACTAACCAGCCAATGATTCTCCCGGTAGGGAGGAGAATTTTGCTCCTAAACCAAATTGATACATTTGGCGCCAGTGACGACAGATTCAAAAGGGAAATTATTTTGATTCTTGAGAGAGTCTCTCCACATTGACGAAATTTTCACCACCGCCTGTAATTTTTTTAAATTGCAATTTTTCTGAAAAAATTTCTTTTATGTGTAAATATTTGTACACATTTTTTTGTAAAATATTTATATGGCGTTATTTCTTATATGTAATAAACTCAAATTTGTAATGGTGTAAGAAATTAATAAAAATAATTATTATATCCCATCTTTCCCCATCCCATTACCCCCCCCCCCCCCCCCCCCCCCCGTTGTGGTAAATATACGATGACAATTGCTTTGCGATTTAGGGGGCGCTAGAAAAAATAATATTCTCAAAGGGGGCGGTGGGCAAAAAAAGGTTGAGAATCTATGATGTAGAAGTTTTTAAAATGACCCCTAATCTTTTGCCCAATACACGCAAATGATTAGTCTCTTTGATATAATGTGTATTCAAATTTCTCCTCATCCTTTTGACAAATGTAAAGAGTCAGGAAATCTGCTGGTTGATTATGTTTCATTCTCACATAGAGTTTGAATTGGAAATTAGTCCAGTCTCTAGCAAATTTCGTATCTCGTTTCCTTTCTCCCCTCCTTCCTCCCACCCCCCTTATTCTCAGATTTATGTTATGAAGAGGAAAATCTGTTGTTGACCATAATTCGCCCTCACTGGGAGTGCGAATCGGTAAATTGACCAATTATCAGCAGGCTTTCTCCCTCACTCTCTGCATATGTCTCACCTTTTGTTCTCTTTTCTCAATTTTACGAAACACATTCATGAATGTTGGATATGTACGATATGCACTTGGCGTACCGTCTGTCTCCTTTTGACAACCTTTATTCATGAATTGGTTTCCCTTTGCCGTAACTAGTCCACGATTCTTTGTCTTGTTCTTTGAAATTCTACAAAAATGTTACCATCTCATGTTAGCATAGGCCATAGAGGGCCAGTTGTTTTTTAACCAAGACATATTGTCACTCGGCAAACGCCAAGTCATCCTGGTAAAGGAAAATGTTCATGTAATCACAATTTAGTTAGAAATCTCTCTCTTCGTCACTCTCTGGGTCGGTGGTTAAAATTTCGTTTATTTCATTATCTGGACACATTTTGTTTCCCTCCAAACCTTTTCTTCATTGGTCCCTAGGCAGGTAAACTTCAAGAATTTTGCTCTAATAATAATTTCCCCCGGATTTAAAAAGAAGCCCAGGCGGATGTCATCACCAACAGCCAAGCTGAGCTCCACTTCCTGACAGCACGCGCTGTGGTTACTAGGTCCCTCCTGCTGCCATTTTTCTACGCATTTGTTCCTGAAAGCACAGACCATACCGCCCATATGTATGCTGTTTTGTCGTGCCACAGCAAGTTGAGTTGTCCCACTATACATTATGACACTCTGAACCACCTTTTGGGCACGCTAGCTCCTAGGTTTGTTCTTACTCTTGCTATCAATGCCAACCATGTCGTCTCTTGCGCTGTCATGCAGTGACGCATATATCGTCATGTGTAAACCATCATTACCTTGACCTCCAGTATTCGCTGAATGCGTACCAATACAAGTTATTTTGAGCCACATTATGCTTCAATAACCATTATATACGATCCGTGTTTACCTTAATAACACTTAGGATTCGTACTGGCATGTCTGCAGACACTGGATTCTCCTCTTCAATGACCTCTGTAACCATAGTCGCGGCACAGCAACCACAGTCTCCACTTCGTGAACTTCGACGTCTTCGACAAAACCAAGTGTTTTCTAAGGCCCAAGTGTACTTCTGAGTGTTATCTCAAATGGGTCTGATTACAGTGATAATGTAATCCTTAGAATCTGTGAAACCACGTCCTTCTCTTCGAAATTCTCCGAAACCAAACAAATCCACGCTTCGCAAACTTAGCTCCCAGACCAATGAAACCTTAGAATCACACAGGCATTTTTTTATTTTTGCTTTTTGTTCTTCTATTGTACAAATATGAATTGTTATTTTTCAATTGCATAACCATGTATTGTCACCTTTCAATTGCATAACCTTGTATGTTGTTTTACACCATGTACTTTTCCCAAAATTGTTCTTTTCCAAACATTGTATGTACCCCCCACCCATTCCCTACAAACATTGTGACCTAAACTATAACATAAACTGTATGTTCTAGCTAGGCATCTCTCAAGCAACGAATCTCTCAAAAACCCCGATGGAAGCATAAGAGGATTTTTTTTCCTACAGCTCCATTGCCACGTCGCTTTTTTTTCCAAGCGCGGGGGGAAGTGTTACGATACGCCCCTGTAGCGGGTAGATTCAGAGCGCTAAGACAAGTCCGCACACAACTCGGTCTCCCCTCCTCCCCCCTGTTTCCTGTTCCCCCTGCTTCCCTCCGCTTGCCCTGCCACTCGCGGATTCCACCGCCAGTCAGACGAGATTTGAGCGCCTTTGCGAGCCCACGTACGCGGGCGGTATCGGGCGACCGCTCCGAATTCAAATGTAGCCCGCGATGTTTATTGAAATAATTACGGGCTGGAGCCGGCTACGCCGTGCTATAATAATTTCGGTTTGTTCGAACTAAGAAAGTGCCCTGGTTGAAACTTCCAAGGAGGCGAGGACCCTGCGAATCCACATGTAAGCTGTATCTTTGATTTCCTCTTTTAAATGTGTCCGTAATCAGTGAAATGTAGGGCCCCGCGAAAATCACCACTCGGAGAGTTTCGTTTCAGAGAGAGATAATGAGAGTTAAACACTTTAGCTAGGTTTGTGTAAATTGCATTTCTTGTATTGAATTGTACTGTAGAAACCTATGTACTGTGTTTGAATTTACAATACATGACCTATTGATTTAATCTTGTTATTATTCTGCTACGGCAGGAGGATTATTGACCAGAGTGTATCCCGTTGGACGCCGGAAGGTAGGGAGAAATTCCATAGCTTTGAGCGACTTGCTCCCTGAAAAGAGAGTATCATTGTCTCCGCTGAGAGCTAGCCTGGGACATGTTAGGGCCCCCCTGGCCCCGGAGCTGGTGTTGGTTTGAGTAGCCAACATCGGTGACCGTAGCAGTATAACCTTTGACGCTACATTAACATTCATTAAACATATTAATAATATAACCAGTAAAGTAATGCAAATGTTAGGATTTGTCTTTTGGATTTCAAAGGATTTTAAAAATTTAAAAACTGTCAAATTACTTTACACTTCACTTGTTAGAAGCCAACTAGAATTTAACTCCACCATTTGGAATCCTTACTACAGTGTACATGAGAATTCCCTTGAGCGAGTCCAACATAAATTTTTACGTTATATCAATTTTAAATTGGGAATATTCATCGAAAACATAAATTACCCCTCTCTGTTACAATTATTGGGACTCGATACATTAAAAGAAAGAAGAATTTCTTCTGACCTATTTTATTTATTTAAAATCGTTACCAACCCGTTGAACTCCCCTGAACTTCTTTCGTTAATATGTTTCCATGTACCTAGCCGATCAGGGGGCCTAGTCTCTATCTTTTATTAACGTCTGTTAGCGCGATAATTACGTCACAAACACGTATTTTGACCGTTACGCTAATTTTGGTAGTCTCTATCAAGAACCTTAACAGATTTTAAATTTGCTGTTAAGCAAAGTTAAGCTAATGGGCGACGCCTGTGGACGCCCTTGTATTTTGACAGTTCTCGTTGATTTTGGTAGTCCGTAAGTCGGAAAGTCAGTTTACTAACGTTGAATTTCACGTTAAGCTATCGGGGTCGATCGGCCTACCGATTAGTGGCGATTAGTTAACAGGGAACATTTAGATGTGTCAAATTGCCGAAAGACATACTTTTCAAAGTTGATTAATTCGAATTTTGTTCTTTAAAAGGTACCTAAGTGACATAATGTACGGTGAATTAAAAGATACGTCAACTGAGATATTTACCTAGCCTCCGAACTTTTAGGCACTTTCAACAATTACTACAAGAAACAACGGGTAAAGTTCAAAAATAGGTTATTAGTTTGAGTTATTTAAGTAATTTGTGCGAAACTTTCGAAAACGTCAAATGCAGCGAAGAGATCGTTTTATTGAGGAAATTTTCAATAATAAAAATAGATTTTTGATTCAAATTTTACCTCTCCCGACGTAAATAGTTGCTTATTGTATGTTTACTATAATAATATGCACCAAATAGGTACGTGTCTATTGCAATCTTATTGATAATTTGTGTATTTATGTAGGTACGTTAGCCACAGCCAAAATATACAAGTGTCATGTGATAACAACGCTAATCGATCTCGACTATGTGTTTCTTCAAGAAAAAAACATTTACGAACACTCTATCGTCTTGCAGTGCTCTAAATTGACAAGTGTCGTGTTATTATTGAACCTCTATCCATAATCTTTAAGAAATATCCATTTACAAACCTCTTTCATGTACAATTTGACTATACATAATAAAAAAACCTGCCGCATCCATTTCTGCATTTTTACTCAATAACAACACATAAAATCGTTGGTAATCTGATTTATTCAAGCATTGACACAGTCATAGTACTGCAAGTAACACACCTCTGCAGTTAATATGACAATTTAAATCACCTCGTAGGTAATTGATGACACGTGTAATATTTTATTTATTCAACAGCACACATCAAACACTTGACATTATGTCTCTCACTAATCATGCAACATAATACAAGACAAATAATCACTTCACGAACAGACACTTTTATAAAATTCAATACACCAAATGTCATCGCTGTTGTTTTTATATACATTTCCTGTCACTGTGTCTCAATTTAATCCATTCCTGCCTGCTTTCCTTCATCTGCATTGTCTACTCATATCTGCAACAGTACAATACACAAGCAATTAGTATTGTTAGCTGCATATTTAAATATTGCCGCTCATCTGCCGCCAGAGGTACTGCTATCGCCTCTGGCGGCCAACAAGGAAACTACACCAGCTATTGCGGTCGGTAAAGAAGGGACGCTTCCTGGCTGGCGGCAATGGAGAAGACCTACCTACAACGCGGACAGCCAACGGCTGGATTTACAAATGGCGGAACACGGAATATAATCTTGCTGATTCTTGAATGTTGTTATTGTCAGTTAACGTGGAGACAATATATTTCATCATAAATATTAACTTAGCGTTTTATTATTGCTAACATCAGAAGTGGGATTCGTAAAAGCAAGTGTTTATTGGCTTTTGTTTCGTTCACCTGACCTGACAAAAACTCGTGTTTTGTATACAAACGGCGTCCAATGGGCGTCCATCATGGCGTCTCTCGAGTTTGTTTATGTTTGATGCCGGTGATTTAAATGACAATCTGTGTATCGGACTTCTGAAAATATGTGAAATGTTTGGACTTCTGTTATGAATTTACGTAAAAATGCCGCGTAATTACAGTGATGACAGATGCATTGATGCCCGATATCGGAGGAATGCGTGGATCGTGTTTCCGCCGAAAGGACGCATTGAAAATTTTAATTTGGTGCTTGAAAACTCATTTGTGGTTCAATGGGTTTGTCAAAAAGACCTTTCCCTTTCGTGTTTATCATCGTGAGCCTAATTTGATGATCGAAGACATTTTTTGTCAAAAATGTCAACAAAGGACTGTCAAATAAAGTCGCCAGCATTGTGCTGGGCGCGTAATCTGAGGAAAGCTGACTTCAGGGCCAGAAGATAGCAGATGGATATGATCATATGATATTTTGATGGCAATTGGTGAAATCTTCGGAACTTCAAAATGTTACAAAATTACGTTGCTGAAAGTTTACGCGGCGATGACAAAATCTGATCTTGGTAGCCGTCTAGCTGACAAAAAGGGATGAATATTGTGATTTGCTTTTGAGTATGGACATCGCAGATGCCTTATTGCTATAACTAAAAGGAAATATGTTTGCGAAAATTAAAGCCCGTTTATGTATGGCGAAAAGAAGTTGTAATCATGTTGAATTACAATTATGCCGACTGTATGTGTCAAAACCTAGTACCTATTATGGTTCGAAGATATTTGAAATGGTTTGGAATTAATCGAAATGATTCAAAGTGGTTTGAAATGATTCGGAGATAATCAAAATGATTCGATGTTGAATGGTTCGAAGATATTCTAAATGGTGAACACCTAGAAATGTCAAGTGTGGCGTTCTTTGGATTCTTCATGATGAGATTGGACATCGAGGTGTTAATCAAACACTGGCTGCTGTCCGGGACAAATACTGTTTTCCATGGAAGAGGAATGTTATCACAAAATATGTGAAAAACTATTTTAAATGTTGGTTGGAAAATGAGATACTGGGCGATGTGATATGTGAGCCCGGGGTTTTTAGAAAATGGAGATGTCTTTTGCTGTTGCGTTGAGCAGGTAGATAAATTTGTTATGATCTTTCGTAAAGAGCGTGGACGGAATGCTGCGTGTTATTGTTCTCCAGGATGGTTTCATGAAAAAAACTGCCGATTAGAGGCGGAGACAGAAACAAGCACGAAAGTTGTCATCAAGACAATTTTGGTGATGGCGTATCTTTTTGGGGTGCCACGGAAGCTTTTGATGAATGTCAAAGGTGGCAGATGAAACGGTTCAACTCGAACCGATTCATAAACTCACAGGTTGGTGAGTGGCTGGACCTCACGGTCTATGTGCTCAGACACGGAAGCTTTTGATGAGTATCAAAGGCGGCAGATGAAACGGTTCAACTCGAACCGATTCATAAACTCACAGGTTGGTGAGTGGCAGGACCTTATGGTCGTACGTGCTAAGACACAGGTGCTTTTGA
This sequence comes from Limnephilus lunatus, assembly GCA_917563855.2. Lineage (NCBI taxonomy): Eukaryota > Metazoa > Arthropoda > Insecta > Trichoptera > Limnephilidae > Limnephilus > Limnephilus lunatus. The sequence goes on along the minus strand of OU830595.1, from coordinate 20,684,359 downwards.
TGAGTATCAAAGGCGGCAGATGAAACGGTTCATCTCGAACCGATTCATAAACTCACAGGTTGGTGAGTGGCAGGACCTTATGGTCTTACGTGCTGAGGCACGGGTGCTTTTGATGAATATCAAAAGCGGCAAATGAAACGGTTCATCTCGAACCGATTCATAAACTCACAGGTTGGTGAGTAGCAGGACCTTATGGTCTTACGTGCTGAGGCACGGGTTTTTGATGAATATCAAAGGCGGCAGATGAAACGGTTCAACTCAAACCGATTCATGCTTTTTGAAAGGCGGCAGATGAAACAATTCAATGCAAAACGGTTATTTAAACCTTCGTATCGCGTTGGCGATACAGTTTTAATACGGATTTCTGGGGGAAATCCGGGGTACAGAAAGTTGAAAGGTCGGTTTCGGAGTTTGCCTTATAAGGTGGTAGAAGTCTTGCCGAACGATCGTTTTGACGTGTACAAAAGTCGAAAGGTTGGTTTCGGAGCTTGCCTTATAAGGTGGTAGAAGTCTTGCCGAAGGATCGTTTTGACGTGGTGGGTACCAGACCCAATGGCAGCACTCACATAGTGATGGTCGCATATGAAAATATGAGGAATTGACCAAATGAACAAATTTCTGCAATGGTCAGGAAGGGCGAGCAGGGTAATCTGTTTGTCAGTACCATTGTGGGGTTGAAAAAATTTCAATCCCTCTAATATTTTTTTTTTCTTTTCTTTTAGCTTCCTGCTTTGAGGTCAAAGCAGTGGTCAGTATGGCCGTGTTAGCTGCATATTTAAATATTGCCGCTCATCTGCCGCCAGAGGTACTGCTATCGCCTCTGGCGGCCAACAAGGAAACTACACCAGCTATTGCGGTCGGTAAAGAAGGGACGCTTCCTGGCTGGCGGCAATGGAGAAGACCTACCTACAACGCGGACAGCCAACGGCTGGATTTACAAATGGCGGAACACGGAATATAATCTTGCTGATTCTTGAATGTTGTTATTGTCAGTTAACGTGGAGACAATATATTTCATCATAAATATTAACTTAGCGTTTTATTATTGCTAACAGTATATTTACGCTTTAAAATGACTTTTATATTATTATCTCTGACACAAACATTATTTAAAAACACCTAACAATCTTGTAGTGAAACTCTATCAAAGTTCACCACCTTTAAAAACAGTATCATTTTAATCTATCAAAGTTCACAACCTTTTTGGAAGCAGTTAATAAAATAATTACATATTTTGTCTAATTAATTCAATATATTATCTATGTGTCCAATAATTATTCACACAGTATAATATACCTACATATCTTTAAAATAGGTACACACCATCACTGTTGAATTATTTTCCTCCGGGTGGCATCATAGTATAGATTGCGTCACTTCTGTGTTGCCTTCGGTCCTGTACCTGCAATTAAACTTGATATTATATTATCTGTCTACATATCGGTGTAACAACCACTAATTTAATTTACACACGTTTATTTTGCAAAACTTTATATTTAATCGGGAAACAATTCTGTCGTCTTGTCTTCCCACGTTGTTTCATTCCCGTCTTGTGAATGCATTTTCATTTTGCAACAACAGACAATACGTGTCCATTATTCACTTCATATTTATATAATAGTACTATATCTTTTCCCTCTGAGTGGCATTGAAATTGATCTGAAACAAATGTACAAATGTAGCACAGATTATGGAAACCACACATCATTTCAGCAATTACTACAAGAAAACAATTATTTACGTATACAAAATAGGTTATTAGGTTCCTAGATTAGGTAAATTAAGTAATTCATGCGTATTTAGTTTGATACGAAACTTCGCAAATGTCAATAGGTCATTTTTAACTTTGAATGAAAATCGTATTTTAAATGCAAATTTTTCCGTTTATCACGACTGAAACCGATGTTTCTTGTGGTAATTATGTTTGAAATTAGTTTACTTTTCAAAATGTATGCATATTTAAAGTGTAGCGGCATTTGGCGGTGTTTTCACAGTTTACCCATTTGAGTATGTTGCGACCAAAGTGAATTTGAGGTTATAATGTCCTTTTATATTAATTACTTTTTGGAAAGCTCACGATATCTTACAAAATATGGAAAAAATTCGGTTTATGGGCGAAATTCCTAAAAAATAAAACTAGTTATAATTATACTAATTTTGGGCCGGGGAATCCGAATCTGAAAGAATTAGGTGGGGGCAAGCAAAAATAAACGAATTACACGACTTTAAAAATTTCGATACACAAACAATCTGCAATGAAATAACGACACATCTTTTTATGGGCGATACTCCGAAAGAAGAAATTTAATTATCTTTATACTAACTTTGGGCTGGGAAATCCGAATCTGAAAGAATTAGGTTACACTCGGCAATATTAACTGAGTTAACGACTGTACAATTTTGAATTCACAAACAATATAAAAAGCCATTTTGAACGCTTTCTGACAATAAAAATCTTAGAAAAACTAAAGATAGTGCATATTACCATATAAAATTAAGTGTTGCCATAAGCAATAATATCAATAACGTAAAACTTTCGACACGATAATTCCTCACATGATAATCACTTTACTCACATTAACCTGATGAATTATGACTATCTCAACGACCGTATTCTTAGACCAAAAGTATGAAAATTCGTAGTAGAAAAGAAAGTGCCCCCTTCGTAGCGCCTACTCGCGTCAAGGCAAAAAAACATCCCAGTTTTCAAGTAGTTTAACGGCTACGCTAGGTTTGTGTAACATGGTTTGTGATAAAAAAGAAAGTGCCCCCTTCGTAGCGCCTACTCGCGTCAAGGCAAAAAAACATCCCAGTTTTCAAGTAGTTTAGCGGCTACGCTAGGTTTGTGTAACATGGTTTGTGCCCCTTTATACCGCCTGCTCGCGTCAATTTAAAAAAAAATCCCAGTTTTCAAGTAGGTTAGCGGCTACGCTAGGTTTAGGTAGCATGGTTTGTGATACAAAAGTGAGTAAAATTTATAAAAAGTAAGTACTTAAATTATAAACATGTTATTTTACGTTATTGATATTACTGCTTAATGGCCACACTTAATTTGATGGTTTCTATGGTTTTCATGTGTCAAAATGGCTTTTTTCGTTTGTGTATATTGAAAATTTAAAAGTCGTGTAATTCAGTTAATATTGCTTGCCGCCGCCTAATTCTTTCAGATTCGGATTCCCCGGCCCAAAGTTAGTATAAAAATAACTAGTTTGATTTTCTAGGAATCAGAATGCTTCCAAAATGGCCATTTTCCTATGTGTGTAAAAAAATTTTTTAAAGTCGTATAATTCAGTTAATATTGCTTGCCCCCACCTAATTCTTTCAGATTCGTATTCCCCGGCCCATAGTTAGTATAAAAATAACTAGTTTGTATTTTTAGGAATTTCGCCCATAAACCGAACTTTACCCCAAAATATAGTTATTAATGTAAACAAATACAAAACAAAAGTAATAAATAATTACATAACTTACGGTCATCGTTGTTTCTTTTAAAATAGGTAAACTTGAAACTTCAAAAGCGAAAACCATTGAATCTCTGACAATCTGTCAGAAATAATTCATAGACAATTTACATTTGTGCATAGAGTTTGACATTACGCTATCGGTCCGACGCCTCGCGACGCTAAAATAAACTAAATCTTAACAGAAAAGTTACGGACTACCAATTTTAGCAAGTTGCGACAACTTTGCCCTAATCACCATGTTAAGCTTAACAGACTGTTAGTTAACGTAAAAGATAGGGACTAGGCCCCCAGTTCGTTTCAAGTTACCTTATCATTTCAACAATACAGGATCTAATGCTGAACTCAATTCCATAATGAATCGCTTGCATGTACTTGGAAATAAATATGTTTTGGATGAATCTATAAACATTGCTAGTTTAACCTCATACAAACACAACTTAATTAAAACTGTCTGTCAGCGCTTCTCAGCTTGATTATATATAATCAAATACAGTTTTAAAGTATTAATTTCTTACTACATATTATCCGGGATTTATAATATGTTGTATTGTATTTATAATAACCTACTCATTGTACTTTTTTATGTTGATACTACAATTTCTATTGTTCTCTTTTATATATATTTTTTTTCATCTATGTATATTCTGTATTCATATGTAAAATAATTGTAATTCTTTTGTTAAAGCCACTTTAATCGGCGTTAGTAAATAAAATAAATAAATAAATGAACTAGAACTGAACTGGAACTGAACTGGAACTCAACTGGAACTCAACTGGAACTCTAGTGGAACTCAACTGGAACTCAACTGGAACTCAACTGGGACTCGAACTGGAACTGGAACTCGAACTCGAACTCGAACTTGAACTCGAACTCGAACTCGAACTCGAACTCGAACTCGAACTCGAACTCGAACTCGAACTCGAACTCGAACTCGAACTCGAACTCGAACTCGAACTCGAACTCGAACTCGAACTCGAACTCGAACTCGAACTCGAACTCGAACTCGAACTCGAACTCGAACTCGAACTCGAACTCGAACTCGAACTCGAACTCGAACTCGAACCCGAACTCGAACTCAAACTCGAACTCGACTCAGTGGTTTAACTTTTGTTCTAACATTTTTTATTACATGTGTGTATTTATTTTAAAAGTTTTGTTTCTATGAAACATTATTACAGATACAGAGATAAATCACGTAGGTTCGATAAAACGATATAAAAACATACTTATAGAATAAATTATGTTTTTATTTAATTTTTTAAATTGCAATTCAGGCTTTAAAAAATCTTATTTTTATTGTAACTGTTTTATCATATTTAAATTGAAGGCTTTTAATAATTCTCTTGAACTTTTTTATTTAGTGTTTTGTTACTTGTTTAAACTGTTAATCACATATTTTTTATTGATTTTCTTATCACAATCTCAATTTTTGCATTTCGGAATCAGTAAGGTGCACTTTTGGGTACAATTTACACAACTATTACTAAGAGACACTTTGCAAATTATTGGTTTGTAAACAGGCCATTTTTATGTTTTAATTTTGTTTGTTTATTGAAAACTTGTTTTAACATATTGTTTATTCACTGTTTAGAGTGGATTTAGTTAACTCATGTTTGATAGGTTGCAAAATGAAGTAGTAATATAATCGTAATTGTCGTAATTGAAGTTCAGCTGTTGGTGGAGTAGTCTGACAGGTGCTCAGCGGGTCTGGCTTCCTGGTGACCACGGAGAAGATCAACAATCTCTTGGTGCCCCATTTTTTCCGCCCAGTAGAGAGCTGTGCGACCATTCTGGTCCTTCAATGATACATTGGCGTTGAACTGCTGAAGTAACTCCACAATATTAGCATGTCCATTGAAAGCTGCCTCAGACATCGCTGTTTTACCCTCTCTGTTCTGGTGGTTTATTTCAGCCCCCGACTCTAGCAGCATGCGTGTCACCTCGTGGTGTCCATTCCGTGCAGCGTTGATCACGGCAGTATTACCGTCACTATCTGCAGAGTAAGTATTTGCCCCCGGACTCTAGCAGTAAGCGTGTCACCTTTTGGTGTCCATTCTGTGCAGCGTTCATCAAGGCCGTATAACCTTCACTGTCTGCAGAGTTAGTATCTGCCACGTACTCTAGAAATACGCGTATCACCTCGCTGTGTCCCTTCTTAACAGCCCACATCAAGGCAGTATTACCATCACCAATTGCAGAGTTATTATCTGTCCTGGACTCTAGCATTATGCGTATCACCTCGTGGTGTCCCTTCTTAACAGCCATCATCAAGGCAGTATTACCATACCCATCCTTAGAGTTAGTACCTATCTGCCCCCGATTCTACCAGAATGCGTGTCACCTCATGGTATCCATTATACGCAGCACTCATTTAAGGTAGTATAACCATACGTATCAGCAGAGTTCATATCAGCCCCGAACGCTAGCAAAATGCGTGTTACCTCGCGGTGTCTATTCTTAACAGCCAACATCAGGGCTGTATCAAATCAAATCAAATCAAATCAAATCAAAAAATATTTATTGTAGATATAAAAAATACAAAAGGTATTGCTTATGGGTAGACCCCATTTCTTCCAGCTAACCACATACATGTTATATTATAATGTTCATACAAAGAATAATATTATAATTTTTATACAAATAAGAAAATACAGATAACAAGAATACAAAGATAGGTGTTTCATTTATGTGAGGTATTCACTTAAGGTGTAATGACATTTGTTTAGAAGTAATGTTTTGAGTGATGATTTGAATTTGTGTGTGTCTTGAATTTGTTTGATGTTATGTGGAAGGTTGTTATATACTTTAACGGCCATGTAATATGGTCCTTTTTGGACTATTGTTTTGTTTGCTTTGGGAATTGATAAGTTTTCTGTGAATCTTGTAGCGTATTTATGTGTCGAGTTTTTTTGTGGAAACTTGACTGAAGATGATCGCACTAGCATGCATAGTTCCATTATGTATATGTCTGTGACTGTCAGAATTTTCAGATGTTTAAACAAAGGTCTACATGAATCCAGACGAGCAGAGTTTGTAATTTTACGCATGCATCTTTTTTGGATGATAAAAACGTCTTTAGCGTTTACTGAGTTTCCCCAAAAAATTATACCATATTTTATTATTGAATAAACATAACCATAGTATGCGGCTATTACTGATTCAATGTTCAATATTTTTCTCAGTGTACCTAGAACAAAAGAAAAGCTACTGATTTTTGCTACTATTTTTGATACATGTTCTTTCCAGTTTATATGTGTATCTAGTTGTATTCCCAGCAGTGAACAAGTTTGGGAGGGCTCAATAATATTATTATTAAAGTTTACATTTATGTTTATAGGTGTAGCTTGCACTGGACAAAATTTTAAAATTTGAGTTTTATTTGTGTTGAGTGACAGATGTTGTGATAACAGCCAGTTTGCTATTAATTGGCAAGTCTCGTTAACATGTTTGTTAAATTCGTCAACGTCTCCATTACATTCAAACAACAAAGCGGTGTCATCAGCAAACATTGAACATTCTGTGCCAGCAATAATTGGAAGTTCATTTGTGTAGATAAGGAAGAGGAGGGGCCCAAGAATGCTTCCTTGTGGCACACCCTTGTTAATTTTTCTCCATTTGGATTCTACCATGTACTGAAACATTTTTTCATCGATATTTGGAATTTGGACTTTCTGCTCACGGTTTTTTAGATATGATTCAAACCATTTTAATGCTAAACCTCTTATACCCATATGTTCAAGTTTAATTAGAAGAAGCTTATGGTCAACATTGTCGAATGCTTTTGAGAGGTCGAGAAAAATACCTACGGTTTTTTTGCTAACATTAATACTTACAAGAATTTTGTTTAAAAAATTAAAGACTGCCTGTGTTGTTGAACGGCCTTTACGAAATCCAAATTGTTGTGGACGTATTATCTCAAAGTTTTCGAGAAAGTTATAAATGCGATTGTACATGGCTCTTTCAAATATTTTTGAAAAATTTGGTAATAGGGATATTGGTCGATAGTTTGAGATTTCCTGTTTAGGTCCCTTTTTATACAAAGGTACAATAATAGATTGTTTTAATTGTTCTGGGAAGGTTCCTGATTCAAAAGATTTGTTAATTAATATTTCCAACGGGTAACTTAATGCTTGTGCACATGCTTTTATAGTTTTTATAGGGATTTTGTCAGTGCCGACACTGCTTTTATTTTTCAATTCTACAATGATTTTGATAATTTCCTTCTTGTTTACAGGCGTTATAAAGAATGATCGCGACTGTTTGTTTGTGATTGTTTTAGCAGATTGTGGATGAAGAGTTGTATTTCGTGGTGGTGGCGGTGGTGCAAAGAAAATGTTAAATTCATTTGCAATGTTTTCTGGTTCTGATACCAGGTTATCATTAATTTTAAGACTTGGTTTAATTTTAGAATTTGAATTATTTGAGTTCTCTTTTATTATGTTCCATGATGTTTTGGTTTTATTCTGCGCGTTTTGAATACGTTTACTATTGTAATTCCGTTTAGCTACCTGTTTTACTTTACTGAGAATTTTTTTGTATTGTCTGTAATGGTTTATGATTGTAAGGTCATTTGTGTTTTTTTGTTTCATGTACAGATGTCTTTTTTGTCTAATTGATATTTTAATACCAGGAGTTACCCAATTTATATTATGTTTTTGGGGATATTTATATTGTTTAAAGGGGAAGCAAAGCTTCATACCATTATTTATTTCATGAATGAAGTATTCATAACTGTCATTAACGGATTCAAATGATTTCAGTGGTTCCCAACATATACAAGATAAGTAATCGTTAAACATTTTAGTATTTTCTTTGTTAAATAATTGTTTTTTTGCATATTAAGTTTGGATTATATTATGTTTTATTTTTATGTGCATTAACTGTGCCATGTGATCTGATATAGCTAATTCTGTGACTTCCCATGTAAAACCATTTTTTGATATATTTGTACCCATGTGATCTATTATACTTTTTTTATTTCCTTGTATGCGAGTAGGTTTGTCAATAATCAAACGTATGTTGTGTGATTTTAGTGTGTTTTTGAGTGAATCGGCGTTTTTGTTCTTGTAGCTTATATCAATATTTAAGTCTCCGCACAGTATTATTTGTTTTTTGTTGTTTTTGCAAATTTTGTTTAGTAAAATTTCAAGTTGTTCAAAAAAAATATTAATATCAGAGTCATTATAATAAATTGTACAGATTATCATTTTAAGTTTTGGAATTTCAATACCAACACATTCAAACACAAATTCTTTTGTTATTTGTTTAACAAATTCTAGTTCTTTAAATGCAATGTTTTCGTTTAAGTAAATGCCGACACCTCCATGGATATGGCTCTCTCAACAATAAATTGAACCTAATTTAAAACCATTGAAATTAATAGAAGTCGTTTCATCCTTTTGTAACCAGTGTTCGCTAACACAGAGTACATCGATGTTTTTTCATACAGAATATTTTCCAATTCTAAGATTTTATTTCGAATGCATTGTACGTTTTGATGCATTATATTGAGACATGCGTTATATCCTGTATTATTATTATATGATGTCATTTCGTCCGTTAAATCGGTGATTTTTTCGGCACCATCATGTAAACTTCTCACTTTTTGATTGATTCCACTAATGCTGGTTTTCTTGTGTGTTGGTGTCGTCCGTCTTGGTTTTGGGTCGTGGCCTCCGAAATGACCACTCGTTGAAGGCTACATTTTCAGGCCAGATCGTGGGGTCCATGAAAAATTTGAAACTTTTTTCAGGAATTCCTATTTTAAATGAGGCATACCGTTCGTGTCTCGTAACGAGTTTCTCTACTGTAAATTCTAAATCTGGCTTCTTCTTTTTTAGAAATGAAGTTATTTGATCTTCCGTGGTTGTCCGGTGGAACATGAATACATGTAGGTGTAGATTTTTGGGGATGGCCACCAAGTTTTCATCCGTAAATCCTGTCCCTTTAGAAATTGGGCGAAACCGTATTCGTCTGCCGCTGACGACGGCATCACTGTATGACTTTACAGGCGCGGTCGTCTGTTCGGACGTCGGGGAAAATACCGATGACGTTTGTGTATCAGATGTCCCTGCAGACGCGGAGGTGTTTTCTTCCCCGGATGCTTGTTTTTTTGCGCTGGATCTAGTCGTCATTCTGCGTGCATTGATGCCGCTCGTAGGCGCTACGGTTACGAAAGCGTGAGTACTGGAAAGGGCGAGGTGGAGCGGGGCGGCAGGGGGCGGCGAGCTAGTTGGCTGCAACGCTTGTGACACATACAGATTTGCGTCACTCACACTGGTACTGGTACTGGGGCCCGGCGCGGGCGATGGTACTTTCGAGACGGTAGGTACTCGTACCTTGCGCGATGTTACCGACACTTGTAGTAGGTAGTATTGTATTTGTCACTTCGCGATTCAAGATTGCTTCAACGGACTTTAGTCGCACTAACAATTCATTAATTATCTTGCCTTGATCGAGAATAATGTTCCTCAATTCTTGGAGCACTGGATCACTCATTTTATTTTCGCTAGAGAGTAATAAAAACTCTTGAAACAATTTTTAAACGACAGCGCGACGTAGACGCGTGTGCGTAGGTATCAAGTTGCGAAACATTATCATTAAAGTTACTTACAGAGTTAATATGAGCCAACATTTCTTGAGAATTTAAAGAAGAACTATTTTCGTACTTCATTGTGATATTCCTGTTTTCAAATATGGTTTCTTTTCCAAAGTTTTCATTGTTAATGTGTTTGTAGGTTTCTTCAGATTGATTTAATAAAAAATTAACAGTATCAAAAAACCCCTCTTTTGCTGCACAATGCAAGGGGGGTCTGCTCGTGTTTATCGTACGATACACCAACTCCTCTTTTTGAAAATAATTTAAATAATGTATGATTTTGTTTACTCGTTGCGAGATTGATGCCATTATCTCCCTGGCCATCAGTGGCAATCAATATGTAGGCTCGCTCTGTATCACTTTCCAGGTGCCTGAAGATCTTCAGCACAGTCTCATAGCCATCGCATTTCACTGCCGCAATAAATGGCCCAAATATAATATCTTTTAAGTGACATGTTATTTCAAAGGCCGGGTTTACGCAAGATAAATGCTTTGTATTAAAACAAATTTCTTTAAAATAGTCTTTGTCGTTGTCGTCGTCATCACTCGTGTCTGAGAAAGTAGCAAGCATTAGTCTTATATTGATTCGTACGAACAATTCCCTACATTTTTAGTTATTTGGCTTACAATGTCGGTGTTTTAAAACTCTAATGCTATATTCAGCACGGTCCTCGCAAACTTTTCTCTTGACGTAATTACGAAAATGTAGGATTCATCAGATGTCTGCTGGGCGGGCCACTAAGAAGGACTTAAACAATGCGTGCATTCTGTTCTTCAGCTGCTATTTGCAATGGAGTTTTGTTATTATCATGGTAGAATAGCTGTCGCTGATCAGACCAATGTTCGTAAATTTTCGGGTCATTTTCCAGTTCTTCGTCAGAAAATGGCGTAGTTTCCAGCTGAGTCTCGATGAACATTCTGATTATTGTATAGTCTGGTTGGAGCAAAAATTTACAAAATTCGTTTTTAATCAGTGTGTTTTCTTCTTTACTGTTTCTTCCCTATCGGAGCCATCGAACAAAAAAATCGGCACAAAAGTATTCTAGGAACGTCCGGTGAATGAAAAGAAAAGTTCTATCAGTTTTACATTTTATCAGCCCGAGACAACTTATGTCTTTCACTTCTTCAGTCGTCAGGTCAGTTAGTTTAATATTTGTGAAATATTGTGTGGCAAATGTTGGGTCGATGGTCTGAAAAGCCAAGACACAATGCTTTTCCATCGTATCTTTGAACATAGCTTTTTGGTAGGTAGGTAGAAGCTTGTTGATATTAGTTTTCTGCTCAAAATATATTGTTTTCTTGACTTTAAGGAACTGTTTATAGAAGTCAAACAGATTAGTGATTTCGCGTAAGTTATTAACTTTTTCAGGAGATATCACATTCAGTATGGCCTGCTGGAGGAACACTTCTGCCAGCATACGGATCTGCAGCGGGATGCCCCATGAAGCTGGCCACGTCTTCCCTCAGCACTCCCTCCACCTCCTTCCGCAGACTTCTGGCAAACAGGAGCAGCCTTCTCTTCTCCGGCTCGCCATGCTCTGGGAACTCTAAGGCCAGGTGAGCACGGCACGAAATAGGTATAACAGATACTTCGGTTGCGCCGTGTGGAGCCCCTCGCAGCATCAGATCGTCATCGCCCATAGGGGGATGGACATTAAGAATTTGGGAGCACTATGGGCTGATGTAAAAAGTGTTTACCTCAACAATTATACCGGGCATATGAATTCCGCCGTCTCTTTCGCAGATGAAGTTAAGAGGGTAATCATTGAAGTGAACAAATAACATGGCAGTCGCTTCGTTTTGTCCTTCACAGGGCAGGTTGGCCGGAGTCACCACCTTCACGGTGAAGTATCTGAAATCTGATTTGAAAAATCACGGGATAGAAAAAATCTATTTCAAAGAGTTGAACCTTGGGGGAAAATTTAGAATAACAGTTCACCCAATGAGAAGAAGTGGTCGTTATTAAATAAAAGGACCAATAATGAAGAAAATAATAGAGATGGCAATCTCTGAAATAAAATTGTCAACCAAACAAACAAAACCCGGAGTTATTAGTCTCCATTAATAAAACTAATAAGTATTCTTAGTTTATTCCTATATATTTATATTTCCCACTATTAGCATGTATATATTCGGTTATCGACTAAGGGATTTCGCAGAATTCTTTTGTGCGAGATCCGAGTCTGGAATACACTTCATCTCGTTCTGTATTGCAGATTATAATCCTACCCAAACGTATGTATACATATATATCTTTCTATGTACTGTCCATAGGATGATGTGGACTCGCTTACAGCTAGCGCTTTAGACTCGACAGAGTCACTCTCACATCGTTTCTTGTACGTGTTAGCGCGGATTCACGACCCAAGCTTTCACAAACACCGTGAGTATATGATTGTTTATAGGACGAAACCGGTTTTCCCTAAGTAAATAGTAGACTTCGGAGGAGTTGGAATTTGTAGGTTTCGGAACTCGGGGAAAGACCTTAATGACGGGCATGATGACGTAGGAAGACGGGTTGGGACGAGGTAACTGAGGCACCAATCAACTTTGTCGTGTCAAAAGATTGTTTCGAATTTTTGGTTGATCCCTGACCATTCTGTTTACTTGTAGGAGGAAACGGTGCCAAATTATGCAAGCAATGGGCTCCCCCGGATTCGTCAAATATACAATCAACTAATTACATTAACCTACTAACTCAATTTTATATATATGTACATTATAGCACCAGTATCGTAATGGAGGATAGCCAAGCAGAAATAAAATCGTGACTAATAAAATCCACTAACAATTAACCATTTGAGTTATATTTAACTATATGTTCAATTGAACACGTGAAATGTCATTAATTACAGATTACTTACGAATTCATTAGAAGGTTAGGAAATTAAAACAGAGTTTAGGGAAAGTTTAGTTCATAAAGAAAATTAAATGTAACTTAGAATTACAATGAAGAGACCGATTAAATTCGAAGCTCAACGCTCCGTTCAGAATCAAAGGGTACAACAAAATAAAAGTAATTACATTCCCATACCATAAATCAAAAAATCATACAATGTTTGGTGGAATCTATTTGCAACATAAGTACGAAAAATTTACGTTCAAGGTCGTAAATAACGTATTAATTAGTTAAGTATTTATATCTATAAAGACATGTAGTACAAGGGAGCTTTAAATAGCTTTCTGTAGTTATCAAAGAAAATAAGGGTCCAATTTTCATGAAGGCTTGTGTGTCGTAAGGGAGGAATTTCCCACCCACACTACACACATGTAAAGCCTTAGGAAGATTTAAATATCGATCAGAGCCAAGAGAAAACTTAAAGAAAACTTAAAAGAATTGAAAGAAGCGAAAAGCAAATTATCACATTTGCTAGTAGTGACCATGAGTCGCCCCATATAAAAAAAGAATTAGCAGAGGCTGGAGAGGTGAAACATTACAGGTGGCACCTAACAAAAGAGAGCCAGAGGAGAAATATCAATATAAGCGATCTCCCGGATGTCATAGCAAATGGATATCTAACAAAAATCTTTATCAACTACGCTAAAAATATAGTGACTAAAATAAGAGAGCAGAACAAATAAGACAAAGGAACGTACAAAGTAAAATCACGCGTAGTATAAGTAATTTGCCAATAACATCTTAAATGCACCGAATGCATAAAATTAAAGCAACGTACACACTAAAAACACGCGCCTTATGAACTCGTCATTAAAAATTAAATATACCGTAACTACAAAACTAGAGTAAAAACTTACGTTAGTAACACAGAAGATCACTTCACTCAATTTCAATCAAAATCACGTCAGCAAAATTAAATGTACCTTAACTACAAAATTAGAATCAAAACTTATCTAAGCAACTAAGAATACTTCCCTTCCCAAAAAATGGGCAACTTAAATAATAAGGTATTCAAGCAACACTAAAATAAAGTAATGTCAACAGTAAAATCACGCGTATTTGAATTCGTCAATAAAATTAAATGCACATAAATTTAAAACTAGAACCAAAACTTAAGATGGTAAATAAGAAGAACACTTCCCTTCCTAAAAAATGGCCAAGTTAAATGGGTAAGAAACTATCCACTTAACGAGGTATCCAAATTTATATTACAGATCTTCAACACTGCTCCGGCTGAGGTTTTTCATGGTTCCCTCCAGTTGTAAAATAAATATTGGAGCAGTTGGCATTGGAGCCCATGTTAGGATCCTTACCCTACCAAATCCTGCCACTCATCCTCAAGTACTCATGCGTACTAAACACCCACCTCTCTCCCGCATGCAAAGATATAAAGTAAACACAAAGAGTAAAGTAAACTCATAGATGAAAATAAACCTTGATAATAATAAGCAAGGTAAATAATAGAAAGAACATTCATGAAAAAAAAAACTAACCTAACCTAGATTTAAAAAGAACTTTCTACAGCTTTATCGAACCTTATAGAACTTTTCAGAACCTTCTAGACTCACTGACGTACTGCACCACTCCTTCCAGAACTTTCTACAGCTTTATCGAACCTTCTAGATCTTTCTGGAACCTTCTAGACCCACAGACATATTCCGCCACTTCTTCAGAATTTTTCGCAGCTTTATCGAACCTTATAAAACTTTCCTGAACCTTCTAGACTCACCGACACACTCCATCACTCCTTCCAGAACTTCTAGACTCACAGACATACTCCACCACTCCTTCCAGAACTTTTTGCAAGAAGAACTGTATTACAGCAAGATGTCTGTGCTATAAAAATAAACTATTGTGTACTTTCGGACGTGTACGTGATATATGGACTGCCTTGTTTACATTTAAGTTATTATAAGAATATAAAGACTTTTACTTTAATATTGTGACATTTATAATTACTTAAATAACAGACTGATTACTAACCAAATGAAAGTTTAACTTTCTAAGAATATAATAAATAAAACAACGTGTTTTATTACAGAAAGCATTCTT
Source organism: Limnephilus lunatus (assembly GCA_917563855.2). NCBI lineage: Eukaryota > Metazoa > Arthropoda > Insecta > Trichoptera > Limnephilidae > Limnephilus > Limnephilus lunatus. Next base: position 20,669,345 of record OU830595.1, on the reverse strand, counting down.
TTTATACATTTCCTAATACGATATTAGAATTATATAATAATTCCTAGGAAATGTAGACATTTCCCAGGATATGTATGTATTAAATAATTTTTAAAACAATATTTTATACATTTCCTTAAATAGCTTCGGAATTGAATACATTTCCTAGGAGTTGTATACAATTCCTAGATTTCATACATTTCCGGTAACATATATAGTGTTTTGTATTTTCAGTGTCATTGCACTTTTAAAGAATATTTGAAAGATAAATTGGTGTTGCCAGCCTAAAAATTTTTTAGTTCCATTTTTTACTCTTTTTTGACAGACTATATTTGAAACACCAAATGTAAAAAGATTCAGAATCAGTGTTGCCAATTCGATTTTTAAAATACAGCCAAATGTAAGAAATAAATCGGTTCATTGGAATCGAATGAATTTAATTTCTTACGGATGGGGGTGGAGAAATTCTAAAGAAAAAACCGAGGTTTCAATACGAAAATAGTCGGTTCCTAAATAAATTCTTATAACTCTTGTACATACATCTTCTTCCCCTTGGCCTATACGGGGACCCATTGCATCGACAAGGCTCCTCCATAAGTCCCTGTCTTGTGCTGATTGTTCGGCCTCCGTCCATGGTAGACCCATCCTCTTCTCACACAGTTTCTGGAGTTGCCTCGCCCAACTGTGTCTGGGGTGGCCCACTGAACGTCTTCCCTCTGGAATCGCACTCAGTATCTTCCTTGGAATTCGGTCATCAGAAATTCTAAATACATGCCCAAGCCACCCCAATCGTGATTTTTCTATGAAGAGTAGCAGTGGTTCAATGTTTAGATCATCTCGGATCGTCGAGTTTCTTATATGATCCCATTTCGTAACCCCTGCTACTCCTCTCAAGTATCTCATTTCGGCAGCTTGGACTCTGGAGCGTGTTCGTTCATTTAGCATCCATGTCTGGTGGCCATAAGTGAGCGTTGGGCGGTATACCGTTTTAAACACTGCCATCTTTGTCTTGGTGCTGAGCTCGGCTTTTCTTATTACTGAGCTGTAGAGAGGACGCAATACGCTGCTTGCCGCACTTATTCTTCTACCAATTTCTCCGTCTTGTCGACCATCGCTGGAGAATTCGACCCCAAGGTATTTGAACCTGTCCACCTGTTTCAACTGAGTCCAATTAGGGAGTATGTTGCACTGAGTTTGGTCCCTTCCTATAACCATCACCTCTGTTTTTTAGGTACTCATCTTCATTCCCGCCGTCATATGACGCCTCTTCGTTGAAACTGTTAATCCACTCTTGTAGTCCCTCATGTGATATTGTTAATCTCGCGATGTCGTCAGCAAATAGTAGGGAGCTGATTCTAGTACTGCCTACCAGGACTGCATCCGGTGTTTGGCTTTTTCGGCTGATTCGGTCCATGAATATAGTGAAGAGGATTGGCGACATAGGGCACCCTTGTCTGAGGCCGATTTCCACTTCAAATTCTTCCGAAACTTGACCGTTTATTCGGACCCTACTGCTACTATTTTCATACTAGAGATGCTATGCCTTTTAGCAAGTTGCCTTCAACTCCGTATTCTTTAAGCACCTCCTACAGCAGTTGACGCGGTACTAAGTCATAATATGCTTTCTCTAGATCGATAAATCCAACATATGATGGCTAACCGTATTCCCAAATTTTTTGTATGGTCACTTGTAGTGTAAATAGCTGATCCGTAGTGCCTCTACCTTGTCTGAAGCCACACTGTTCTTCTTGAATCTCGTTCTCTATCGCTCTTCGACATTTTTTTTCCAGGATCCTAGCGTAAACTTTTTCTGGTTGAATGAGAAGTGTTATTCCTTGATAGTTGGAGCACAGTTTCTGGTCCCCTTTTTAAATATTGGGACTATAATTCCTGTCCTCCAGACTTTAGGGTTCTTACCCGTTCTTCAAGCCACTGAGAAAACTCGCGTTAACCACCTGAGGCCTTGGTTGCCCATAGCTTTTAACATTTCTGGCCTTATTTCATCTACTCCGGCTGCTTTTAATTGCCAGTTTTACTTCTTCCAACGAAATTTCGCCCTTTTCGTCCATTTGAATGCTATTTAGCTCTTCTTGGGTTCCAGTCTGGGGGGCGTTCAGCAGCTTCTCAAAATATTCTTTCCGTCTGCTGAGAATTTAGTTTTCCTCCCTCAATAGGTTCTCTGCCTCATCTTTAATGCATCTGGTTGCAATTGCGTCTCCACTACGAAGTCGTCGTATTGTTTGCCATAAAACCTTATTTGCCGTGTGATAATTTTCTTCTAATTTGGATCCAAACTCTTTCCAGGCTCTTTTTTTTGGATTCCTTGACCACTTTATTTGCAACCGTTTTTTTTTCTGAGTACTTTTTACGGTTTTCTTGTGTAGGGTTTGCAATATACTCTCGGTATGCATTTTTCTTTTCATTTTACACTTTCCGTCCACCAGGGGTGTTCTCTGATTATTCGAACTTGATTTAACTCGCTTCGTACCACAGGTTTCTTTCGATGTTTCCACTATTGCGCGTTGGAACATTTCCCATTCGTTTTCCACGTTTTATGTGACACTCGGAACTTCTGAGAAGAGTCGGTCTCTCGTACTATTGTATTTATTACTCTTAATTTTTCATTTTTCTATCATGAGTTTTTTTTTTTAAAGGAGCTAGATTATCTGAAAAACGAACCAAGAAGCTAAAGCACGTTTTTGGAACTGCAGGCCTCATGTTAAAGTTTTTTTTTTACATGAGTCCACACAGAAGGCCCTGAGGAAAATAATTTCCCTCAGGGCGTATGTCATCTTAGGGGATGCTGTGTGGAGGGTATTTTTGAGGAAAGGAAGGACAGGAGAGTTTTGGGAAGTAAAAAGGTTTAATGGGGGGGTAGGAATCTGGGGTTCAGTGTGTTCTAGTCATCGCGTGGTCACCTCCAAGACCTAGACAAACCTCACCCCATGAACCCGGGAACTCCTGCCAAATCACCAAACGTAGCGAACCACTTGGGGTGACCTATGGCAGAGGTATTAGTTAAATCTAGCTCTAAAGGTGAGTTTGTCAAAACTGTTGAAAACCTCTGAAATCCGAATTTTTTCCTATACAAAAAACTGTTTTCGAATAATAAATTATTTTAGAAACAATAAAATTTAAAAGATTGAGAACCTACAAATTCAAAAGAATGTGTACGGCGGATCGGACTACCCACCACTTCTAACTTTTTCTTTCCCAGATGTTTCTCTTCTTCCTTTACTTAAAAAATCCCTCTACACAGCATCCCCAAAAAAATAAATATTTATATTTATTTATTTATTTATTTGGAATTTCACGCCCGGCTGGGCTTTTACATGCATTTTTTTTAAACAAAGAACATCTAAATCTAAATGTGCATTACAAAATAATAAAAAAAACAAAATCATAAACAAAACAAAAACAAAATCAAAATCAAAATCAGAATCAATATCAATATCAATATCAATATCAATATCAATATCAATATCAATATCAATATCAATATCAATATCAATATCAATATCAATATCAATATCAATATCAAAATCATAATCAATATCAATATCAATATCAAAATCAAAATCATAATCAAATATCAAATTTAAAACAAAAATAGAGTAAAAAACAAATTGAAATAAAAACAAAACACACCACCATGCAAGATGGAAAAACTGAAAACTGGGAAAAGTGCAATACATATGGAATAAATCGAAGCAGAGCTATGCAGTTGGATAAATGAGATTTGTGGTTCTTCTTTCTGATATAAATTCGACTATGGCTTGTTTATATTTAGTGAATGCTGTGTTAAATATGTCAACAACATCTTTATAGTCATTACCCAAATTTTGTATACGGCGAACGGGGGTATACAATTGTGATTCGGTGTTGGAGTTGTCACAATAGAATGGTAGATAGTGCCTCGATGTTGAATTGCGAGGTATATGGAAAGAAATCAAGTATAAAAGTTCAGGGCTGTCAATTATTGAATTTATGATTTTATGTAAACATGTTAGGTCATATACTATTCTACGTTCGGATAATTTTAATAAATTAAGTTGACATAGTAGATAATCATAGTTGATACATTCGCTTGTAATACCCATTCTGAAATTAATATATCTTAAGAATTTTTTTTTAATTCTTTCTATCGTGATTGAATGACTAGCATAACTAGGTGCCCATACTGTCGAGTTGTACTCGATTTGACTCCTAACCAATGACATGTACAATTTTTTAATGGTTTGAATATTTTTAAATTGGCTGCAAATTCTTATTACAAAACCCAGCATTTTCAAAGCTTTATTCGATGTAATTTCAATATGATTTATAAATTTCAGTTTTTGATCAAAGTTTACACCTAAATCATTCACCTCGGTTACAGCTGTTAGTACTACATCATTAATGGAGTATTCATAAATTATTGGATTTTTTATTCTATGAAATCTCATAATAAGACATTTACTTAAATTAAGTTGTAGATAGTTCTCTTGGCACCAAACAAAAAGTTTAAACAAGTTATTAGACAATGTTTGACAGTCATTAATATTTCTTATAGCTTTATATATTTTCATATCGTCCGCAAACATTAAAACTTGAACATCGTTGAAAATAGAAAGAACATCATTCACAAATATCAAAAATAAAATTGGTCCCAAATGTGACCCTTGCGGAACGCCGCTAGTAGCGATAAATATATATGAAGTAAAGCCGTCGATTTTAACGGCTAATTGCCTGTTACTTAAATAACTTTTAAACCACTCGTATAAAAACCCCACTATTCCTAATTTGTGAAGTTTTTTTAACAAGAGCTCATGGTTAACTCTGTCGAATGCTTTGCTGAAATCGGTATAGACTGAATCAACTTGTAACTTATTAGACATGGATTCGGATATATAGTTTTGGTAAATTAAAAGATTAGACAAGGTAGATTTTCCTGAAGTGAAACCATGTTGGTTAGGTAAAATTACTGGCTTGATACAGTGGATGATTTTATTTAAAATAAGTTTCTCAAACAATTTTGGAATGGTTGATAACAGGCAGATCGGTCTATAATTGCTCACCTCGTTTTTGTCTCCTTTTTTAAATATCGGGGTGAGGAAACTGTATTTCCATTTTTCAGGAAAATGTCCCGTTTGTAACGACTGGTTGAAAAGAAAATGTAGTGGATATGCAAGAGTGGTGGCACAATTCTTTAAGAAAACAGGTGGGATATTATCAGGACCACCGCTCTTACTTTGATCCAGTTGTTTTAGCTGAGTCAGTACATCGTTATATTCAATTGTTACATTAGATAAATTTAAATAATGATCTGAGGAAAAACTGGGCGAGCAATCATTGACTGCTGTTGAGTCACGGACATAAACACTTTTAAAAAAGTCTGCAAATAGGTGAGCTATGTTTTGAGTGTCGTTGGCTCTTTTACTTTCGTAGCACATGTTAGAGGGTATACTAACGTCATCATTTTTCAATGACTTTGTGAAATTCCAAAAATGTTTTATGTCACCATTAATTGAATTTTCTACTTTATTTATATAATTGTTGTAACAAATTTTTGACAAATTTTTGCATTCTTTTCTTATTTTACTAAACTCTACATAATTTGGAAGGGATCTCTCTTCTTTATATGTTTTATGTATGTTTTTTTTTTTAGCTATTAGTTGGATTAATTCCTTACTAAACCATTTTGGATGCTTTAATTCTTTGTATTCAATTAATGGTATGCAGTCTACGATAATGGCATTTAATTTGGAATAAAACGAATCTATGTTATAGCTCATATCGCTTTTCTCGAGAAACGACCAATCCACTTTGCTGAGATGTTCATTAATTTCATTGTAATTGGCATTTTTAAAATTATAACTAGAACTTGTTAGTTTATTACTTCTTTTTACATTGTTTGGAATAATTACTGACAGTGGAGGATGATGATTATCTATGGGAAGGATAGCTTCTGATGCTTTACTAACTACTATGTCTTCTTCATTTGAAAAAACAATATCTAGTAGGCGATTATTCAAATTATGAACGTTATTAAATTGGGTGAGATTCAGAAATATTGACATGTCTAAGATTTCCCTTTCGCATAATGTTATTGATTGGGAATCAATACAATTGAAATCACAATTTGGAAGATTGTAATCTCCGAAAATTATAAATTTATGTTTTTTATATTTTGATTTTAAAAGTTCAACATCTTCAGAATGGTTTTTATATATAGATATATTAGCTGAGGGAGGAATGTACACGCAACCAATGACGTAATTTAAATGTTTATCGTTTACCGTAATGAAAATTTGTTCAACATCACGATTTTTAGTTTTTAACACTTTTGAGGACATTTTTTTGTGGACTGCTATAAGAACCCCTCCACCTCTGGATCTGGAACTGGTGTTGATATTGGAAATAATTATTTGTATTGTCAAGTTCTGCAAGTATTTTATTTTTGTTACAGCTGTTCTGGCTTACAAGAACATTTTCAAAAACATGTTTGCAAAAAAAATGACAAAGGCCGTGAAATTATTTTCCTCAAGCCTCCTGTGCGGAGCGAATTAAAAAATAAATAAAACATATATGTTTCACACTGTTTTCGTACTCTCTCTTTCAGACAACATTACTTTAGAGTAGGGTTTCTTAAAGCGGGGTTCATGACACTCTTGTCAGAAGTCCACAGGACTACAGGCCGCCAGTTCACTCTTAACCACTCGGACCCATAAGCTTGTTTTCAAGCTATCTACAATATTTTATTTTATTTATTTGAGACACAAACAGAATATTTGTAGAAAATTCTTGTGGGTAATATAAAACCAATTAAAATATAAATATCCCTAGACTAATGATTCTGCAGTAATCACATTTGCATATTCACAGAAGCAAACACATAAAAAAAAATGTCAGTATTTGTATACATAACTTAAAAACTTAATTACAAAATTTGAAAGACATAATAAGTAGAAGAAATTTATGATGTATTTATTAAAAAAATTTAAAAAAACCAATAATTTTTTTATTCAATTAAATGTAGACAATATTAGAGAAACTCAATCAAAATCTGGAGACAGAAAAATCAGAAAAAGATATTGTTTCCATCGGGACTCGAACCCAGGTCCCTCAGCTTACACAAGTGCTCTACCGATTGAGCTATAGAACCCATTTCCAATTCGGTCACTTTTAACTGGATCATATTTCGACTAAGAACTACCAACACTATCTTCATTTTCTTAACACACATATTATTGGCTGCTATCTTTATACATGATTGCAAGATTCAACCCGAACTAAATGCTATCTAGATAGTGTCTGGAAAAATATTTATCCATTTTATTTTTAATACGCGACATCTATTGACGTTTTCTGCAAGTCTAGGATGAATACTTTTATTTTTATTTTTAACTTTATGAGTGAAATCTGAAATTATAATATTTAATTAAATGAAGAAAATATGTATCGGACTTTTTAAATATTGCTTTCCTGAATTTCATAGAAAGAGTCTTGGCGAGTTTTGGTATTCTTAGGGACGAGCTTACCTTCTCCTTTTTAATATTCTGCATACAAATTGGCGACTGAAATACGTCTACCAAAACATATTCTTTTTTTTTAAATTTATTATTGCATAAATGTTTGAATGTTACATCTTAGCCATACTAGGCTTTTGCCTGTGTTGTGGTAGTCATACATGAAATATTATTTTATATAAACAGATAATAAAATATAAAAAGAGGAGAGAAAAATAGAACATGTATACTGTTACGATACGCCCCTGAAGCGAGTAAATACGAGAGCACACAACGCAGCACAAGTCCACACGGTTCGGCCGCCGCCTCTCCCCGCCCCGTATCCTGTTTCTCCTTGCCTCTCCCCCGTGCCCTGCCACTCGGCATTCCCGCTGCGCTCGCCACAGAAGAGATCTGAGCGCCTTTGAGAACGCACGCTCGCGGCTCATTTGTAGCCGGCGGACCCAATTCAATGGGGCCGCGATGTATTATTGAAATACCTTTGAGTAGAATCAGTCTTTTGCCACTATAGTTCGGTCTATTTAGACTACGAAAGTGCCTGATGAAGCTGCCACATGAGACGAGGTTCCTGCCAACCTACATGTAAGCTGTATCTTGATTTCCTCCTTTAAATGTTGTCCGTAATTCAGTGAAATGTAGGGCCCCCGCGGAAATCACGACTCGGAGAGTTTCGTTTTGAGAGAGAGTCAGAGAGAGTTAAACACTTTAGCTAGGTTTGTGTAATTTGCATTTCTTGTAATTGAATTGTACTGTAGAAACCTATGTATGTGTTTGAGTTTACAATACATGTCTAAATGATTTAACATTGTTATTATTCTGCTACGGCGGGAGGATTGTTGACCAGTGAGGATCCCGTGGGTCACCGGAGGATGGAGAGAAGTTCCCTAGCCTTGAGCTGCCCACCCCCCTGAATAGAGAGTACCATAGTCCCGCTGAGAGCTAGTCAGGGACGTGTTTTGGGCCCTGGTGTTGGTTTAGAAGCCGACATCGAGGCACCCCTAACAATTGGCGCATCAACGTGGAGCCTGGAATTTTTTTTTTCTCTATCCCGGTCGCTTTGCGGGACCTTCCTTTGTCGAAATCCTTCCCGCATAACAACTATTTTGTAAACATTAATTATGCCTTGTTATTCTACAGTGAATCCTGTAAAAAAACCACAGAAACCAATATGTAAATTAGATCCATAACGGATCTGACTGGAATTATAAATTGCATCGCAAGTTGAAACAACGGCCATTTTGAGTACCCGAAACGCCGCGAATCTGATTGCGCACGCGTCACCGAGCGCGTAGCAACAGCAATCCGCGCCAATTCCAACGGCCTTTGTTTCACGCGATATTCCGGATTGTGCGCGCAAATGCCTTGTTCCCGCCGATATCCTAACCGACTGTTGCTAGGCTGCGTTTTAAATCCAAACCGTTTTTTTATGACTGAACCGGGATACCAACGGAAATCATTGATTCTGGAACCCCAGTTATTTTGCGAATTCCTTAATGAAAATTTCGGACTTACGTATTTTTATTATTTCTGCACAATATACCAATTGGCCCACTTGTGTCTGTCAAATTAGTACAATTTAATGTTTCTCCAAAGGGACAAAATAATGACTTTCTTTCCCCATTGTACATTATAGGTACTGTTTTTTTTCAGCATAAGTGAAAGTGAATTGTGTTTTTTCCCTTACATAAGTGAAAAGTGGAATAATAATAAAGCCAATGACTGATTCCATGAATAAATAAAACAATTTTAATATGGTTGGATGCAATAAACCCCATATTCAGTCATTTTCATCCGGAAGTTTGTCCTTTATTTGCCAGAAATGTGCCTTTTGTGAACTTTAGTGCCTTTCTCAGTGCAAAGTGTTTTGTGAAAATAAAAAACCTGTTTTCTAAAGGTCAGTCCTGGCAAAATTTTTCTAAAATAAATAAATACTTGTGAATTTCACAGTTTTCTCAAAAGTGGTCAGTGAAATACAAAAACCTTTACCACTAAGGTCTTTCCACGCAAAATTTTTTCTCGTCTGCCTCTCCTTGACAAGAATTCTGGTGTCATGTATACAAAACACATTTGGAAGTGCCAACAGTGATCACCAAGTGAAAAGTGCCTCACAAAAATTAATTTTTGCGCTTTCTAAAGGAAACCCCTGGCCAATTTTTTTTCTTCTCCTCACCACCCAGGAAACTCGCAATGGAGGACAAGCAAGCTATTACACCATCCAACTTGGGTACCATTCCCAATGTGCATAGTTTATCCAAAGCCCACTTACAAGCTGCTTTAAGGGATAGAGGACTCTCGCCATCAAGCAAATCTAAATCTACATTGAAGGCATATGCACTTTTATTCAACAAAAAGTACATTAGGAGAATGAATCTCGCCCCCTCCAACGAAAATAATTCATGTTCGGCTACGCAAGTTTTGGATAATCTTGACAAAGAACCTACGCCGCATGTAATGATAAAACAGGACGTCGCACCCATCTTGACACAAGATAAAACTTACGATTTATCCTCTTGGAAAGTCAAATATAATGGCGTCTCCGATGTGCTGGATTTCATTGACCGTATTGAAGAAACGGCTACAATCAAAAATATCCCATTCGAGATTCTACGGAGAAACTTTATAGAACTCATCTCCCCAGAATTAATTCCGTGGCACCGCATCCAAAAGACTAAATGCAAAGATTGGAATAAACTCAGAGCTGCCCTAATCTCTAGCTTTGGAAAAAAGGAGGCCCAGCACCGGATCAAACTATCTCTACTATCTATTAAACAACTAGTAGATGAACCTGTGGCTACATTCATAGAAAGGGCTGAGTCCATCAACATCAAGCTTTCACATCCTGTTCCGGAAGCTGAACTATTACCAGTCATAACTGATGGCCTTTTAAGCAAATACGAGAACATCATCACCTCACAGAAAATTGCATCCCTGGCCCAGCTAAACGAAGTCTGCCTCCTCCTGGAATCGTACCAGGATAGGAAAAACATAAAGAATGTGTCGAATAATGTGGTTGTGCCAAGCCGTTCGTCTGGTTTAAAGCCAGAATTCGACAACAAAAAAGTGTGCTCCTTTTGCAAAAAAGTAGGCCACCTGGCCGCTACTTGTTTCAAGCAAGCAAGACTTCTGGAATCCAAGGAACCCCGAACCTCCAAGAGACACCACTCTAGGGACCGCTCTCCTCCACGCGACGAACTGCGCAACATTTTCAAGAAATCAAGGCACAATGCAGAAAGGTTACAAAACCCAAGCGATGTCAGACCTCAGGTGGATTTCTCCAAGCCCCCACCAAATTTCTACATGAAGAGGCCAAAAAACTAAATAATAACCTCTCAGGTACCCATTCTGAACCAAGGTCTAAAGAATGGACTGATTGGTTATCACACATTAAGTTTTTTAACCAGACCTTAAATGTTTCCTCGGTTTGTTGCAAACAAGCTAAAGATGGGAGACCCTATGCTCTTTTCTCTGTTAACAATGTGCCCTTTTCCGGATTACTTGATAGCGGTGCATCTGTCAGCTGTCTTGGCAACAATGCTCACCTGCCTTTTGTTAACAGTGATTTTAAAATTTCGCCACAAACAACACACCTGACGACTGCGGATAATGTTTCCCAGCCGGTCATCGGTACCCTTGCACTGCCAATTAATTGTAACAATAAAATAATTACAATCAATTTTCTAATAGTGCCCTCTATATCCCAGAATTTCATCCTTGGCGTTGACTTCTGGAAGGCTTTTAACGTTGCTCCCCAAGTATTTAATACTCTTGGCGAAACCTCCACTGCTGCTCAAATTAGTGAGATCCGCACAATAATACCTCACGAAAATTTAAGCACGGACCAAGCTCTCCAACTAAAGGAAATGGTCAATAAATTCGAATCAATATCTTTCGAAAAATGTGGATTGGGTTTGACAAATTTGGTAGAACACCACATTAAAACCAATGGCCCACCCATAAAGCAACGTTATTACAACTTAGCCCCCCAAAAGCTTAAACTTTTGGAAAAAGAACTTGATGAAATGTTAAAAATGGGTGTGGTGGTTCCCAGCAGAAGTGCATGGACCAACCCAACTCTTTTGGTTTCTAAAAAAGATGGCTCCGCACGTTTCTGTCTCGACAGTAGACGTTTAAATTCTTGTACGGAAGCTGACGCATACCCCTTACCTTACGTCCACGCGACCTTAGACAAACTGCGCAACGCCAAGTTCATCTCCTCTGTTGACCTAAGCAAAGCTTTTTGGCAAATACCTTTGGACGCAGAATCGTGTGAAAAAACTGCTTTCGTTGTACCTGGTAGGGGAATGTTCCATTTTAAAAGATTACCCTTTGGTCTAAAGAACAGCCCCGCCGAATTACAAAGACTGATGGACAAGCTCTTCGGTCCTGAAGTCGATAACAGCCTGTTTTGTTACCTTGACGATCTCATCATCGTCAGCGACACCTTTGAAAAACACCTATTAATGTTGGAAAAGGTTTTTCAACAACTCAAGTTCGCTGGTTTAACCATCAACTTGAAGAAGTCTGAATTCTGTAAGTCCCGTTTACGTTATTTGGGATTCATTGTCGACGAAAAAGGTCTAAGAACAGACCCCGCTAAGGTGGAAGCCATGGCAAATTTCCCCCGACCCAAAAACGCGAAAGAAGTCAAAGGTTTCCTTGGACTTGCAGGTTACTACAGAAGATTCATCAAAGACTTTTCCACAATTGCAGCCCCCTTAAATAAAATTACCGGCACCCGTAAAGGTGTCAGCAACTTCCGATGGTCTGCTGAAACTGAAGAAGCGTTTACAACTTTAAAAAATGCCCTTCAAAAAGCCCCCGTTCTGAATTGCCCGGATTTTGCACTCTCTTTTACCCTCCACACGGATGCCTCCAACGTAGGAATCGGTGGAGTCCTAACTCAAGAATTCCCAGATGGCGAACACCCTGTAGCGTATTTTTCCCGTACACTAAATAAACACGAGAAAAACTACGGAATTACCGAAAAGGAGTTATTGGCTGTATTGGATTCTGTTCACCATTTCCGCGGTTACATAGACGGTAGCAAATTTACTGTAGTCACAGACCATAGTAGTTTGAAATGGTTGATCTCTTTAAGTAATCCCTCCGGTAGACTCGCTCGTTGGGCCTCCCGTTTGTCTCAATTCAATTTTGATGTTGTACACCGTAAAGGCGCGGACAATATTGTTCCTGACGCTCTTTCAAGAATTGAATTGGCTTCATTAAATGTTGACACAATTGCCCCCCCTCCATCCACAAAAGATGAATGGTACTTGAAAATCTTCGAAGGTTGTAAAAATAATCAACAAAAGTTTCCTAATTTTATCATAAAAGAAGGACAACTATACCGTAATTGCAAGGCACCACTATCCATCCTCGAAGATTACTCTTGGAAACTTGTCGTTCCCCTCGAAGGAAGAGAACAAATAATAATTGACAATCATAGTGCTCCCGACTCTATACACCCAGGAACTTTCAAGACGTATAAAAAGATTTCCTTGAAGTATTACTGGCCTGGTCTTTTCAAACAAATTCGCAATTACATCTCTAAATGTGAAACTTGTAAAGCTTATAAACATAGCACGGCAGCACCTGCCGGCCTAATGGGTAACCCCAAACGCGCCGACAGACCCCTACAGTCATTGTCAATGGACCTCGTCGGACCTTTTCCTCGAAGTTATGCCGGACACATGCACATACTTAGTGTAGTGGATGTTTTCACCAAATTCTGTTGGATCTTCCCTTTAAAAAGAGCCAACGCGTCCGCCATCATCAAACTTCTGGAAAAACACATTTTTATACCTTACGGAACACCCAGAACCGTAATTGTTGATAACGGAAAACAGTTTATTGCCCAGGAATTCAAAGAATTTCTTGCCAAATACGGAATCAAGGACATTTATTATAACACCTTGTACACTCCCCAAAACAACACTGTCGAACGTTACAACCAAACAATCAACACAGCTCTAGCTATTCTAGTTGATAAAGACCAACGCACTTGGTGTAAAAACCTAGATAAAGTTCAGGCCGCTATGAACAACACTGTTAACCTGGCCACTGGTTACACACCTTTCTTCTTAAAACACGGTATGGAACAAGTCGTCCATGGTTCTCTACATAGGGACACAAACTTTCCTACGTCATCCGCCACCACAAGCAACCCTACCGCAGACTATGCCCATCGCTTGGAAGAACTGTCGGCCATTTACAGTGAAGTCACTGATGCTTTGCTCCTGGCTCACCAAAAGAGTGCGGACAGATATAACTTACGTAGAAAACATGTCACCTTCAATACAGGAGACATAGTTTGGAGAAAGAACAACACACTTTCCCAAGGAGCCATGTATTTCTCTGCTAAGCTGGCACCACGTTTCGTGAAGGCCAAAGTCCTAAGGAAAATATCAGACCTAGTGTACTCCTTGTCTGACTCATCTGGAAAGCACATTGGTAATTACCACATTAAGGACATTGTAAAGTCTGGAAGTGAGGAGTCAAGTAAAACTGCCCCCACTATCTCAGCAAACGTAAAATGATCCAGTATGTATCACATTTTTTTGTAAGCTTACAGAGTCTTACTACGTCAGGCGTGTATTGTGTCAATCACATGCCCATCGTTTCGTAAATGAAACAAGTTGTAAATTATTTTGTAAATTAATGCGTACTCTCCTTGAAGTTACTTTCAAATGTTGTTTTTGCACTGTTTTTTCTTTCCCTCACGGCAATTTTTTCTTTTATTTTTTTCACCTGTTCTAAAACTGATCACTTTGGAACGGAGACACTTTTCGAGTTTCAATGTTTGGGAAGTCGCGAGCCCATTTATTGTCTCAACACGTACACTACGCAATGTTCATGCCACGTCATACCCTGCCTTGTCATGTAATTTTGTAATTTTTCTCCTATTTTTTTGTTGCATTTTTGTCATGTGGAAAGGAACTTTCTCACCTGTTTATTTTGTTCATGTAAAGTAGTTGACAATTGCCCATCGGCGTGTCGTTCTAGAAGTCGGGTTTTGTAAATTCCAAAGTGTTAAATTCCGACTCAGAACCAGTTAACTATTTTTACAATTTTTCCTTTTATCTTGTTCATCATGAGTTGTAAAACCTTCCGAGGTATCTCTAGCATGAAAATCAAACAGTGGTTACTTACATAGTCGCCCCTCGTGTATATAAGTTTTTTTCAATTTTTTCCTCTTAAATTAAAAATTGATGGCGTCCTACCCAAATTCATGCTCTTGTACCAAAATTGGATATCGACACGTCCATTTTGGAACTTGTATTTATAAAACCAATGATTGGTCTTTATAACCCTGTATATAAATCAATTTGGCTCGTTTCAACTAAAGTACGTAAAACCGAATCATCCGGTCTTTGGTTGTTATAACAAAGCCACTGCCTTTTGTTATTTTATTTTTTTGCTTGTACGTTACGTATGTCTTATATGACACGTTTCAACCCTACGAGATAGGTTAAATAAAACCTTATGGTTATCCTGATTTTGGAATTCACAACTTTTAGGTGTTCATTTAACCAAGTATTTGCAACCCAAATTGCACATAACCTGGTATGTTTGTAACTGCACAAAGTGTATGTAAAACCGTAATTGGTCCCTTTTCTTTGGTCTTCCTCACTGCAGGTTGCCACAACAGACAGTATGTAAAACCATTATAGGTCTGTCTTTGTTTTAAATACTTGGTGTAAGTAGAATTATACTCTGCCATCACCCTTGTATTTTGTAACACATGAAGTAGCATCAAATTGTCTATCTTCTCTGTCGTACGCTCTTGGGCTACGGAGTTAGTTAATCTAACGAATCTTTATAAAATGTGTTAAAATCAAGCATCATTAACGTTTATTGTGTTGTATTTAAACGTAACCTACCGTCATAGGAGAGATCCTTAGAACATCCACCGTCATAGGAGAGATCCTTAGAACATCCACCGTTATAGGAAGGATCCTTAAAATACCTGCCACGATACGAGAAGTTCGTCATAATCACTTTTGCTCATAGCTAAATGTTATTGAGTTGGTCGTGTGATATATTTGTCATGAGTACCACCCTTTCTGTACAATCTATTTTGGTCGTGTGTCATTCATTTGTCATGAGTACCGTTTTTGTATTTTGGTCGTGTGTCATTCATTTGTCATGAGTACCGCTTTTGTATTTTGGTCGTGTGTCATTCATTTGTCATGAGTACCGCTTTTGTATTTTGGTCGTGTGTCATTCATTTGTCATGAGTACCGCTTGTATGTATAATTGTGTACAACCCTTGTACACGAGACGTGGAGACGTTAAAACACTTACCGTGATTCGTGCGAACGACATAATATCGGCCTTGCCATCTTCTTTAAGAGGCATTGTATAAACTCTTGACTTCTGTCTATAATTGAGTTTTATCTTGTATGTACTTACATGTTCTTATACACTATACGTGGAGACGTTAAAACACTTACCATGAGTCGTGCGAACGAAATAATATCAAACCTTTTGTGTGCGATCTACGAAATGTAGTCCACAACCCTTTGTTGTCATTCAACGCCAATGCCCGTGGACCTCCTGTTTTTTTTTACTTCTTTGCAAAAAGGAAAGAAGCCCAGGAATATCTACTATCCCAAAAGGACTAGTTTGTAGCTTCACTGCTAACTATGGGGCATAGTACTGTGGGAGTTAATCGATTGAGCACAAAACCACCCAACTCGTTGTCTGGGGAACGGATAAGAAAACCCCCAGGTTTGTGAAATTGGAGCAAGGGTCTGTCTTTTCTCACAATCACGCAGGAGTTTTTAAAATGACCCCTAATCTTTTGCCCAATACACGCAAAAGATTAGTCTCTTTGTTAATGTGTATTCAAATTTCTCCTCATCCTTTTAACAATTGTAAAGAGTCAGGAAATCTGCTGGTTGATCATGTTTCATTCTCACATGGAGTTTGAAGTGGAAATTAGTCCAGTCTCTAGCAAGTTTCGTCACTCAACTCCTTTCCTTTTCCTTTCCTTTCTCCTCACCATCATGTTCTCAGGTATATGTTATGAAGAGGAAAATCTGTTGTTAACCATAATTCGCCCTCACTGGGAGTGCGAATCGGTAAACTAACCAATTATCAGCAGGCTTTCTCCCTCACTCTCTGCATATGTCTCACCTTTTGTTCTTTTTCTCAATTTCACGAAACACATTCATGAATGTTGGATATGTACGATATGCACTTGGCGTACCGTCTGTCTCCTTTTGACAACCTTTATTCATGAATTGGTTTCTCTGCTTTTACCGTGACTCATTCACGACTTCTTTGTCTTGTTCGTTGAAATTCTACAAAAATGTTACCACCTTTATGTTAACATAGGCCATGGAAGGCCGGTTGTTTTTTAACCAAGACATATTGTCACTCGGCAAACGTCAAGTCATCCTGGTAAAGGAAAATGTTCATGTAATCACAATTTAGTTAGAAAACTCTCTCTTCGTCACTCTCTGGGTCGGTGGTTAAAACTTCGTTTATTTCATTATCTGGACACATTTTGTTTCTCTCCAAACCTTTTCTTCATTGGTCCCTAGGCAGGTAAACTTCAAGAATTTTGCTCTAATAATAATTTCTCCCGGATTAAAAAGAAGCCCAGGTGGATGTCATCACCAACAGCCAAGCTGAGCTCCACTTCCTGACAGCACGCGCTGTGGTTACTAGGTCCCTCCTGCTGCCATTTTTCTACGCATTTGTTCCTGAAAGCACAGACCATACCGCCCATATGTATGCTGTTTTGTCGTGCCACAGCAAGTTGAGTTGTCCCACTATACATTATGACACTCTGAACCACCTTTTGGGCACGCTAGCTCCTAGGTTTGTTCTTACTCTTACTATCGATGCCAACCATGTCGTCTCTTGCGCTGTCATGCAGTGACGCATATATCGTCATGTGTAAACCATCATTACCTTGACTTCCAGTATTCGCTGAATGCGTACCAATACAAGTTATGTTGAGCTACATTATGCTTCAATAACCATTATATACGATCCGTGTTTACCTTAATAACATTTAGGATTCGTACTGGCATGTCTGCAGACACTGGATTCTCCTCTTCAATGACCTCTGTAACCATAGTCGCGGCACAGCAACCACAGTCTCCACTTCATGAACTTCGACGTCTTCGACAAAACCAAGTGTTTTCTAAGGCCCAAGTGTACTTTTGAGTGTTATCTCAAAGGGGTCTGATTACAGTGATAATGTAATCCTTAGAATCTGTGAAACCACGTCCTCCTCTTCGAAATTCTCCGAAACCAAACAAATCCACGCTTCGCAAACTTAGCTCCCAGACCAATGAAACTTTAGAATCACACAGGCATTTTTGTTCTTGTTTTTTTGTCCTTCGATTGTACAAATATGAATTGTTATTTTTCAATTGCATAACCATGTATTGTTATTTTGTTCAATTGCATAACCATGTATTGTCATCTTTCAATTGCATAATCTTGTATGTTGTTTCACACCATGTACTTTCACCAAAACTGTTCTTTTCCAAACATTGTATGTACCCCTCACCCATTCCCTACAAACATTGTGACCTAAACTATAACATAAATTGCATGTTCTAGCTAGGCATCTCTCAAGCAACGAATCTCTCAAAAACCCCAATGAAAGTTTAAGAGGATTTTTTTTCCTACAGCTCCATTGCCACGTCGCTTTTTTTCCAAGCGCGGGGGGAAGTGTTACGATACGCCCCTGAAGCGAGTAAATACGAGAGCACACAACGCAGCACAAGTCCACACGGCTCGGCCGCCGCCTCTCCCCGCCCCGTATCCTGTTTCTCCTTGCCTCTCCCCCGTGCCCTGCCACTCGGCATTCCCGCTGCGCTCGCCACAGAAGAGATCTGAGCGCCTTTGAGAACGCACGCTCGCGGCTCATTTGTAGCCGGCGGACCCAATTCAATGGGGCCGCGATGTATTATTGAAATACCTTTGAGTAGAATCAGTCTTTTGCCACTATAGTTCGGTCTATTTAGACTACGAAAGTGCCTGATGAAGCTGCCACATGAGACGAGGTTCCTGCCAACCTACATGTAAGCTGTATCTTGATTTCCTCCTTTAAATGTTGTCCGTAATTCAGTGAAATGTAGGGCCCCCGCGGAAATCACGACTCGGAGAGTTTCGTTTTGAGAGAGAGTCAGAGAGAGTTAAACACTTTAGCTAGGTTTGTGTAATTTGCATTTCTTGTAATTGAATTGTACTGTAGAAACCTATGTATGTGTTTGAGTTTACAATACATGTCTAAATGATTTAACATTGTTATTATTCTGCTACGGCGGGAGGATTGTTGACCAGTGAGGATCCCGTGGGTCACCGGAGGATAGAGAGAAGTTCCCTAGCCTTGAGCTGCCCACCCCCCTGAATAGAGAGTACCATAGTCCCGCTGAGAGCTAGTCAGGGACGTGTTTTGGGCCCTGGTGTTGGTTTAGAAGCCGACATCGAGGCACCCCTAACAATACATAAAACTAAAAAAATACTAATACAAATAAAAATATAAACAAAAAGCTGAGAAATAAAGAATAACAAAATATTTTAAAGAAGATTGAAATAAAAATGAAAAAAAAATTGATAAGTATTATTCTTCTTCAAATAAAAATAAAAGTATAATTTGTTAACTATTCTTCTACACGAGAGTACATGTTTATGGTCTCTTTCGAAGTTCGTTCTACGAAAGAAATTGAAAAATAGATACGCTAGGGTAAGTATATTTTTTTTGTTTATAATTAATATTTTTAATATTATTATACTAGCTTTTACCCGCGGCTTCGCTCGCATGGTATTAGTGGGAAATTACTGTATAAAGAATTTTCCCACGTTAATGAAAAAAAAAATCCGTGATAAAAAGTAGCTTATGTCATTTCCCATTCCTCCAATTTTCTCTGTTTAAAAAAAATCACATAATATAAACAACAAATATCTATAAGACAAATAAAATTCTCGTACCAACTTGTTTTATTTTATTTTAATTTAACATTTTTTTTAACGTTTGCATACAAATAAAATATTGAACATCTGAATCGAAGTAGTAACTTATTGAAACTGCGATATTTATCCAAATTTGGGAGGCGTGAATGGGTACCGCCGCCCCGGGAACCTTTATTGGATAACCAATACCTCTGCCATAGGTCACCCCAAGTGATTCGCTACTTTGGTGATTTAGCAGGGGTGCCCGGGTTCATGGGGTGAGGTTTGTCTAGGTCTTGGAGGTGGTTGACTGGTAAATATCGAACATCAGATTCCTTCCCACCCCTTAAACCCCTTTCCTTCTAAGAACTCTCCTCTCCTCCCTTTCCTTAAAAAAACCCTCCACACATCATCCCCAAAGATGAAATTAGATGGAAAATTATTTTCCTCATTGTCTCCTATATGGAGCTCATTTAAAAAAAAAAATTAATATATTAAACAAAGTCTGGTTAGTTACACCATTTATAACTCAAGAACGGCTAAACTGATTTTTATGATCATTGAGCTGTTGACGGCGAGCTTGGGACTGTTCTGGTGTCTCAGCAGCCCGTTGAGATGATAGATATTCAGCATGCTGTTGACGGCGAGCTTGGGATTGTTCTCTTGACTCAGACACTTTGTGTGCTGCCTGAAACAACGCATGTTTAAGTTTTCGCACTTAAGCTTGTGGAAATGTCTCTTCAAGTCTTGCAACTTTCATAGCTCGAGCTTTATTAGAGCTTTTCCTTAGATTCGACTTACGCTTTCGTGGCATAATTGTTATTATTCTTGCTGAAAATAATTATGGTAGAAAATTTCAAAATTTGAGAATGACATTTCGCTAATAAAAATTCTATTTTAGAAAATATTTAAATTATAGAAATAGAAATTTATTTTAAGTACCTACTCCCTTTATTAGTATTTTATTCACATTTGAATACAGAAAAACCTAAAAAAATAGTCCACTTCAAACGCTATGCTTTTTGTTCGGAGAATAAACATTTTTAGAGATATGTAGATATTAACTACGACGCCAAAAAAGTACTCTTTTTAATCACAACAAAGCACTCTTTTTAAGCCTAAAATTAAAAAAAAAACATTGTTTCCAAGGTACCAATTTGTTTGACGTTTGCAATAACTCGATTTTGTTAGGGACAGAAAACGTATGATACATAATTTCATAACGCCACAACTCATTCATAACGCCAGAGCTTACCAATATATAAAGCCGTTTTTACTCGCAAATAATGTAGCTTTCGATTAGTGAAAGACATTTTAAATTCCATTCGATATTTATTGCGTGAAAGAGTAACAAACATCCAACCAACCAACCATCCAACCAACCAACCATCCATTCAAACTTTCGCATTTATAATATTATTAGTAAGATAGTAAGATGCATAGTAAAAAAACTGTCAAATATCTAAGATCTTGATTTTAGCAAATAGTTCCTCTGAGGAATGGGTAGGTTGACATTTAAATATAATCCTCAAAATTAGTTTGGGACTGTAATAATTGGATTGATAATGGATTGAGCACAACCACCCCATCCCACTAACCATTATTTCCTGACTGCCATTATTTATTTCCTTTGAATATTATCATTGCCATAATTTGAAGTGAGAAAATGAGTTCAACTTAATGTTTTAAATACGTAATTGGACCAGGTGCACCATTATCTGAAATAATAAATCAACCTGTCTTCTCCCTTATCAGAATATTAGAAGTTTATCACCAAATAATACAAATAAGTACTTATTCATAAAATGATTCACCATTTTGAAGGTTATTCAAATATATCCACCAACAGTGTTATCTTTTATCTTCAAAAGATAAGTGGTTGTGACAATGAGATACTTGTCAATTGATTTTTACAGAACAGAAAAGGAAATTGAACCTGTTGTGTGCCCAGCCTTGCCAATCGGCAAGGTTTAGCATACATTCTTTTGTAATATTTTGTACATTAAAAAATGCTCCTAGCATACTAAAAATACCATATTCAAATCCATTCAGTTTTGTCCTTATATAAACTCAATATGCGCTTTATTATAATCGTGACGAATCGCGGTTACGTTTCATGACGACATAAAAAAAGCAATAAACATACGTTCCTTATCACAATAATGCTGCAGCTCTTTCAAAAGATGAGATACACAATATACGTAGGTCTGTTTCCTCCAAAGGAAAAAATGTAATAATTTTCTTGTATCTCTCTCACACACCGCACCGTGACGTCTCCGTAGACCCCTACAATACTACTACTAATGACGATAATTTTGAGAATATGGAATATAGTTACAATGATTATATTGAAGTGTGAGTGAATTCCAAAAATTAAAAAAACGTCAAATGTCAATGTGCTAATGGTTTTGCTTTTGTTTTGAAACTTTTAATGCTGCAGCTCTTTCTTACACACTAAATAACAACAGTCGAAAGCGAGAAAAACAGTGAACGTATTTCTGCACCCCCCCAAAGGAAATATACAATGTAATAAGATATACTCGTATGTGTTTCCTCCAAAGAAAAATGTAGTACTTTGGAGGAAACCGTCACACGTGTTTTGTGTTTTTCGTCTTTGTCTCACCATTATTTAATGTGTAAGAAAGAGCTGCAGCATTATAACGATAATGAACGTTTATTTATTGCTTGTTTTGCCGTCACGGTACCATAACCGTGAAACGTCACGGTAATTATAGAAGCGTTCAATTCTTTCAAGAAATACATACCAGTACAATATAGCATCGGTGATTCAATCCTGTATATATATTTTTGGCATTAACTCCACACAGGAGGCCCTGAGGAAAATAATTTCTTTCAGGGCCCATGTCATCTGAGATGCTGTGTGGAGGGTCTTTTTGAGGAGAGTATATTTTTTATTATGCTGTAAGGTATACCATATCTGCTAGGAGATAAGTCCTTGACTCTTGATAAACAATTTTTGAGCTCAATTAAAGTAAATGAAAAGTCCAACCAATGATAAGATATATGTAGATCATTTATAATAACGATGATCTCCGTCACGCAGAAGACAGGCAATTGCATTCACCACCAAGACCTAGACAAATCTCACCCCATGATCCCGGGCACCTCCGCTAATAATAATAATAATAATATTTGGACGACTTATATAGCGCCGTTTTTGTGAAAAATCACCTCAAGGGCGCTGTACAAACTTACCATACATGCCTAAAATCTAGAAAGACTACAAGCTAGACAAACAATTAAAAACAACTTATGGCTAAAAATTGCATACACCGGTTCATTGATCACCGATACGAAAATATATGTAGGTACAATATTTTGACCAATGAACGCGATGCTGCCTAAAAATGAATTAATACAGGACCATACTTACCTGGGAGGTCGCTTGAAATTAACACTGTTTATTATCTATTTAAAGAAATTTAGATAGAGTTCGCACGCAGAGGACATAATTATGAACACATGTTGTTTAATCCTGAAAATATTTTAATATTAATATGTAATATATTTTTTAATGAGTGTATTTTGGAAAGTAAAAGCAACATTTAATGGTGGGCGGTGCAGTAGTACAAGGATTTGATCTTCCGAGAGACAGATTGATGTGTAAGAATTTGAGTAATTTTAATTCAGTAAGAAAAGTGTGATTAAGACATATCATAGGCAATACAAGTATGATACTCTCAGATAGGTATATTTAAATTAAGTTAAGGGTATGAGACCCCGAAAAGGTAGGTTTTTAGTTTGGACCCAAACTCTGTTGGGCTTTTTATGCATCTTAATTCCGGAGGGAGTCTATTCCAAGCCTTAGGCCCAGATACTCCGAAAGCACGATCTCCGAACTTAGTATTTGGCTTTCGTTTGGGTTCTATTAGTCTGCTTATAGCAGATGAAGTTGCCGATCAGAACCCCAAGAGCAGAACCCCAAACGGGGGAATAGGCATTAAATTTTCCTAACATAAAGAAAGAGAGCTTAGTTAGAGAGAGTAAACTGAAATAAAGGAAATGTCCTTTATTTTAGCTGCTATAATTTGGAAGTCATCATTGAGGGGTTTGATGTTGTTTATTGGAATAAAATGGTAATGATTTTTATAATATTTCATAATACTAGATGTATAAAAC
The DNA here is from genome assembly GCA_917563855.2 of Limnephilus lunatus. Taxonomy (NCBI): domain Eukaryota; kingdom Metazoa; phylum Arthropoda; class Insecta; order Trichoptera; family Limnephilidae; genus Limnephilus; species Limnephilus lunatus. The sequence continues at coordinate 20,645,802 of OU830595.1, read as the reverse complement.
CCGCTCCGTAGGTTTTTACCGCTAGGCCGTGCGGGCGGCTTCGCCCAGTTAGTGTTGGTTACCATTTTATAAATCCAGTAGGAACTGGTTCCAAAAATAGCCCGTTCCTCGGATCCATTGTGTTCCAGTGTAGCTAGTCACCCGGACAAAGTAAGAGGCAATTACGTCATATGTAATATATAGCCGCTTGATACAACATGTATTACCGTCAATCTTTCCATATCCACAAATAACGTTCACAAATTCATAGCAGTTATACATGTTGACGGAAGTAGCGACATCTTGGAAGGTTAAGGAGGTGTTGAGTTGACTTGATTCTGAGTTAGCATGGAATCGTAGATAACAACCAGAAACAAGGTTTGAATTTCATAGACGAAGGAGGTTCGATTAGTTGGAAATTGCACTTCGGCTAATCCACTGAAGTATTCTGAATTCTGACATCTTGTTGAGCCATTTTGAATTATTTATTTTTTAATTAAATGAAGACAATATTAGCCAAACTCAATCGAAAATCTAGAGACAGAAAAATCAGAAAAAGATATTGGTTCCACTGGGACTCGAACCCAGGGCCCTTTGCTGACATGTCAAGAGCTCTACCAACTGAGTTATGGGACCCATTTCTAATTCGGTCACTTTTAACTGTATCATACTTCGACTAAGAACTACCAACATTATCTTCATTTTCAATATAGATACATATTATTGGCTGCTATCTTTATATATGATTGCAAGATTGAATGAAGAACTGAATGCTATCTAGATAGTGTCTGGATAAATATTTATCCATTTTATTTTTAATACGCGACATCCATTGACTTTTTCTGCAAGTCTAGGATGAATATTGTATATATATATCCAGATTTTCGATTGCGTTTCGCTAATATTGTCTTCATTTAATTAAATATTATAATTTGAGATTTTACTCATAAAGTTAAAAATCAAATAAAAATATTTATTTTTTGTTGTACAACAGATTAATTATCCAATTTTCGTACAATTTTCTCATTTTGACAGTCTTAACACCTAGGAAGATAATTATTATATCAAAAACCCTTAAGGCTATTAATGAAGAGTTATATATCCTCGTATATCTAGTGTTTCTGACATTTTGTTCAACAGCACCATTCCTCTTGTCATGCTTTGCTGTGCTAGAAGCTTGCTCTCCTTCCTTTCCCTAAAAAGATCCTCCACACAGCATCCCCAAAGAAGACATATGATCTGGGGGATTTTTTTCCTCGGGACCTCCTGTGTGGAGTTAATGTAAAAAAACTTTCCAGAATAAGGAACTCCAGTGAAAAATATTATGGCTTTAAAAAAATATGTTCATATAGACCAATAAACACTGATTCTGAATACATAAGTTTTATTTGATAATATTAAACGTACAGTTTTTAAAAAAATATTAAAAAGTGCATTTTTAATATTCTCGTTAAAACACCGCGTCAGGTTGGTATGCTGTGTAATGCAGTGTGGTGACGTCACGATAGAAGATTCACCTGGTGATAGTGGTGATGGCATTTTAAAATGTATGAGGCGAGCCGTTCAAACACAACATTTCGTGTTTTTTATTTGGTTTATTTACATACTGTTAGTAGAGATTTAGACATATAAATAGTTGTTGTGTTTATTGGAACATTATTTAGGCCTTCACAATTAAAATTATGGCGGAAAAGGGCTATATTTGCGGACAATCTGATATTTCCAGGATAATGTTTTTCAAATATAATACGGACTATGTACCTAAGTGCTGAATTTCGTGGGATAAAAGTTGGTTAGTAAATAAATTATCTTATTAGTTGTTTTTGAAAGTCGTAGTAAGCTGTAAAAAAAGATTTTTGATCATCTTCAGTAAATGTGGCCTATTTGAGGTTAAAGTCGTGTCAATTTTGACATTTTGTTTATCTACCATAACATCGATCGTATTATCGAATTGGTTTATTATCAAGGGCTTTTTATAGAAGTCGTGATCAGTGTATTATAAATACCTGTGTTTCTGTATGTGTTATACATAATACAATGTATTAGTAATGTAATGTAGGGATCTTGAAAAATCAAAACTTTGAAAATTATTTTATATATTATAACTAAATCTAAAAATAAAAATAAATATGCAGTTATTTAAGCTAGAAGGTCATTATTCATTAAAAAAAAAAAAAAAAAAAAAAATTGGACTGGAGTTCTCTATGCTAGATACTTACATTATGGCCCTGTCGAAAGACCGCCATTTTGAATTTAAACGATGCTTTAAATGACTATATCCATATTTGGTGATCTGATTCTTAATATCCAGGTACGTCCCCACCCTCCTCTTTTCCGTCTCCCCCCATAATCGTTCGATAAATACCTACGTCTTATCTCATTTACTTTAAACTTCCAGACAGGTGTTACTCTAGATGTTTGTATGAATAACGTATTTGAAGATAAGATTAGATTAGGTTGCTAAAAATACCACTGACGAAGCAACCTCGTCTTAGAAACGATATTTTTTAATCGTTTTGTAGAATACTTTTATTATTCAACACGACGCAATGAATATATTTTATTTATTTACTAGCTGATTCGGCGAACTTCATACCGCCTCAGAATCAATAACTCTTGTATTAACTTATTTGCTGAATTAAATTAAATTATTTTGTGAGTTAAAAATTACACAATGAAGTAATTTATCGATGCGCATCTTTCCGTGTTTTGTTTTTGTCAGTATCAGAAATGGCGTCGTGTACGGATTTATATTTTTGGCTATTTTCTTACTTTTCCACTTACTTACGGGAATGACGTTTCATTTTCTTTATACGGGAGAGGGAGATTTATTATAATTATTGTGTTTTTTCTTTGAAGGTGTGCAGACATACGTTCACCGTTTGTCTCATTTTCGACTGTCGATATTAAGTGTGTAAGAAAGAGGGACATATAATATATTAAAGAACACAAGCAAAACAAAGAGCGCATTGACATTTAACGTTTTTGAATTATTGGAATTCACTCACTACTCAATATTATAATCACAATATTGCTGCAGCTCTTTCAAAAGGTGAAAATTCATTCCATGCAAAATGAATGATGAAAAGAATTTTCTTCAAAAATTTTTTGTGAATTTTTCCGATGTTTTAATAGCTATTCTGCTTTTTGGGGCGGAGACAAATCTAAAAATCAAAGATAAAAAAAATCGGTCCAACCGTTCTTGAGTTATAAATGGTGTAACTAACCCGACTTTGTTTTAAATATTAAGATTTTTTAAACGCCCAAAGGGCTTTTACATATAATAATGCAGTACTTACATGTTTTTTTTAAATTACAATTAAAATAAAGAGTTGACAAAATACTTATTCTTAACAGATGGATTGCAATCTTTAGAGCACAGGCGTCAGGTGGGAATGCTGTCCTTGTTCTACCGGTATTACAATGGAAAATGTCCGGAGGAACTAGCGTCGTTGATCCCCTCGGCACCGGTGCATAGTCGGGAAACACGCCAAACACGAGCCCAATATTTGTACACGGTTGACATTAGTCACATGAGAACGGGTCGTTTTTACGACTCGTTCTTGAATTCAACAGCTCGGATGTGGAACGATTTACCAGCCTCTGTGTTTCCTCCCTCCTACAACATGGGTCTCTTCAAGACCCATATTCACTCCTTCCTTTCCTCAAAAAGACCCTCCACACAGCATCCTCAAAGATGACATAGGCCCTGAGGGAAATTATTTTCCTCAGGGCCTCCTGTGTGGAGTTAATGTAAAAAAAAAAATACAGGTAACTTTAAAATATAAAAAACTAAATACATGTTCATAAAATATAAAAATTGACACAAAGTAGGTAAATGGAATGTAAGTTAAGTAAAAACAGATAATCTGTCAATATCCTACAAATTGGGAAGCAGGAATGCGTACCGCCGCCCCGAGAACCATTTATTGAATAACCAAAATCTTTGCCATAGATCATCCGAAGTGGTTCGCTACGTTTGGTGACTTAGCAGAAGGGTGCCCGGATTCTTGAGGTGATGTTTGTCTAGGTTTTGGTGGCAGATGACCTGGACACAATGAACCGAAGATTCCTACATACCTTTTTTCCTTCCCAGAACTTCCACTCCTTTATTAATTAAAAAGGCCCCCTACACCCAGGGTTAAAAAAAAAAAAAAAAAAGTGGTCTACGACAAATTTATATGTGTATTTATTGTAAATTATGGCGAGCCACAAAGTTAAGGCTTTTTACAAATATGTAAAAAAATATATACATAAATAAATAATAATAAACTATGGAAGATATTATATCGGGATGTTCTGTATTAGCGCCGTCCGACTATACATTTAGGCACAATCAAGTTTTAAAAATAATTCACCAAAGTTTGGTAACTAAAAATAACTTGATTGACTGTCGTTATGTACCATATTATGAACATGAACCAAATTCATTTTTAGAAAATTAATTTTATAAAATTTATTACAATAAAACTATACTAACAGACAACAATTGGTCATAATAGACCCGATATAGACATAGACATGACAAAATTTAAAAAAATAACTAATATTATTGATATTGCTACTCCAAATTCCTGTAATATTCAGAAAACTGTTTCGGAAAAAATAAGAAAATATACAAATTTAGGAAATGAGATTAAAAGAATTTGGCATTCTCAGAATATAAAAATATAACCATTTGTTATTTCGGCTACTGGCATTATATCTACCTAGCTTTCTCATTCAAAATTTAGGCGTAGGTATTAGATTTGTCAAAGAATTTATATTTAAAAATGCAAAAGGCAGTCAGTCATTTTAAATACATGTAGGATTACGAAAGATATTTTAAATATTTAGGTATATTGAGGGATCAGTAGGATTTATCGGTCCAGTTAGGAGTTCCATCGAGCCGACTCCTCTGATATGAAAATATCTGGAGTCGGTGAATATTTTTTTCCATTTGGTCTCTGGTAGATTGACGCATTGTTCTTGTATTGTTTTGTATTTATTATACTTATACATATAGTGCACTTACATAGCGTGGATTGACTAGATAAACATTTGTGGAAAAGTTTGTGAAAGGATTTAGTTTTTCCTTTTTAGGGAAGATTTAACCCGAACATAAAATCTGGAGCACAGCACTGAATAAAACGTTTATTCATCAATAGATTTTTTACAGTATTATACATTTGGTTCTTATATCATTGAGTCTATTGATGAAAAGGTCACTGCTCAGCTACAATTCAAGATTTCTCCTGGAATGCAGCTGGATTTCAGCAGTGCCTCCAATATAAAAAAACAGAAAATAAAATAAAACATTAAATTGAATTAAGAAAAAATAAACACAAAAATTAAATTACATAAAAAAATTAAATCAAATCCGAAGGGAACCAATGTTTTTTCCTGTGTGTGAACTTCTGTGAACTTTTTGTCTTCCAAAAGTTATTCTGGCACTAAACAAATTTTTAGCGATAAGTTTCTTTACAAAGGATTAAATATTTCCCATTTTAAGTTCATGAGTGAACTCAGCGACAAAAAGCTATTTTCATGTAGTGTTAAATACGTGACATGAAAGCAAACTTACTTTAAAAATTCGGAATTAAAAGTAAATCTTAATATTAAAACTTAAATATAAAATAAAATCAATTCAAATAAAACATTATGTAATAAAATCAGTTCAAATTCAAAATAAAATCAATTCCAGTATAAAATATAATCAAAAACATAATCAAAAATATAATAAAAAATATAATCAAAAATATGATCAAAAATATGAATTAAAAATATAATCAAAATAAATTATGCAATCAAATGAAATCATAAATACAAGAAAGTATTCCTTCAATTGTTTGTTTTTAAATCATGATGTGCGGTTGACTGTGCGGTCAGCAACCATTCGCCGCAGAGCTTCTTGAAGCACGGCAACGATGTAGAAATTAGAATAGACAGTGGTATTTCATTCCAAAGTTTTGAAGAAGGAGAAGCTGAAACTTCCCTCAAATAGAGAAGTTTTATGAGAATAAGCAAATGATCCCTTTGGCGTGTATCGTGTGCATGATACTCACAGGACCAGTGCAATCTGTCGAACAGATAGGATAGAACCTTCGATTTCATCAAACTAAAGATCTACTTTTTAAAACCAACTTTAACGATTCAATTCAATTTATTCATTTTTAAAACATTACAACATTAAAATTTCAAAGCGTTTTAAAATAGATAAAGTATTAAGATTCAAACAGATTTAAGCAATTTATACATCAATGAAGCACGATCATACTAACAGCAACAAAGCTTGTCGTCTGAATTGTGCTTCATTGATGTTAAACATATCGATTTCTAAGTGATTCTATTTAACAACAAGACAGCTCTCCCGACTGGCATAACCATTGGCAAGTTAATTCTGCAAGCCTGGAGATAAAACAGTCTATGCTGTCGGTGACTGAGATAACCATCGGGAACATAGAAACTAATACTCTCCATGATAGTCGAGTTTTCAAACCTTCCACGAATCAGTCTGAAGAAATGTGTTATAATGAGCATATCCCTTCTGACCCGTAGATGGTTCATACCAATCATGCCCAAGAGAAAGTCAAACGATGAACATTTGAAAACTCTAGACCTTCGTAGAAAAACAAGATTGCAAAATATTGATGCCGGTATAATTCCTCATCAGTTATGTTGACTTTTGTTTTTTTTATTCTAGTTTTGTAGTTCTAGAGCTACAGTAAAATAAAACAATGGATGTGTTCTTATGAAAATAAACAAAAAATAATCACATCTTCCTATTTTTTAATATCCGCTTATCCCTTTAAGTTTAAGAGAACTTTGGTTCATTTAATTAAATATTTTCTAATTTCGTAATGAAATGTTTGTTTTATAAAAACATACAATAAATATACTTAAATGGACAGTTGTTTTTTTATGTATAGAATAACGTTTTCTTTGTATTCTTCGGCGTGATTTTTTTTTCAGCTTCTCCATAAAATAGCTATTGACCAAATTATTCCGGAGAAGATTACAAAATTTAAAAGAAGAAAAAAAAGTCCATAGAGGCAGTATCACTGTGTTGTGACGTATGTCAAAATATAGTTACTGAACTAATTATTATTTGTTAGATGATAAACCACGGGAGTGCATTTATTTGTTTAATATTCACAAATGACATATTTGTCTTAACTATGGCCAAAAATGAATTAAATTATAAAATATGCCGTTCACAGATCTTAATTATTACAGTAAGTAAGAAAGTTATAGAGCGTCAAATATTCCGTTGATTGAAATTTTGCACACTTTGCCGTCAAAATAAGAGGAAACCGGTCTGGTGGCGTGGATTTAATTTATGACGCATTAGTTTTCAACAAAAAATAGAATATTATCGAAACTCCCAACTATCAAATTTTACTTTTCGCCCTGTCAAAAGTCCACATTTTTAATCCAAACGTTGCTTGAAATAACTTTATCCGTTTTTTTTTTTTTTTTTTTTTTTTTTAATTTATTTTATAATTTCAATAATTTTATTATTAAATTAACAAAAAACAGTTTATTTATAAAAGTTTATTTATAAACTGTTTTTTATTAATTTAATAATAAAATTATTGAAATTATAAAATAAATAAAAAATTAAAATGGAGTTCTACAAATTAAACTTGATAACAATAAAAAAAAAATAAAAAAAACTTTATCCGTGTTTGATGACCAGATTCTTAATAGCCAGGTACCTCCCCACCTTTCTCTTCCCATCTCCTCCCCCGTGGTCAATCTATAAATACATCTTACCTCGTCTACTTTAAACTCCCAGGCAGGTGTTTTTCTAGATATTTGGATGAATACAATATTTAAAGATAAGATTAGATTAAGTTGCTTAAAAATACTACTGATAAAGTAACCACGTCTTAGGAAACGATATTTAATCGTTTTATCAAACACTTTTAATGTTAAAGACAATATAACACGTATAACAATAGACACGGGTATGTGCCTAGTGTGATGGCCAAAAAATTACCCATTTACTGTTATATATAAACTTTACTGAATAAAGAACATTAAAAAAAAATAATAATAATAATGAATACTTTTTATTTATTTAATTGTCCAAAGGACATTCCCATATAACAGAATACATGTTTTTTTTACTACAAATTAAAATAAAGAGAAACATAATATTTGGGCGGCGGGTATGGGTACTATTACGCCCCGGGAATTATGGGTTCTACTACGCCCCGGGAACTATTTATTGGATAACCAACAAACCATGTGCCGTAGGTCACCCGAAGTGGTTCATCACGTTTGGTGACTTAGCATAGGGGTGCCCGGGTTTTTGGGGTGATTTTTGTCTAGGTTTTGGCGGCGGATGACCTGGACACACAGAACCGAAGATTCCTACCCACGCCTCATACCTACCTTTTTTCCATCCCAGAACTTGCGCTCCTTCCGTTCATTAAAAAGACCCTTCACACGGCATCCCCAAAGATGACGTAGGCCCTGACGGTAAATATTTTCCTCAGGGCCTCCTGTGTGGAGCTAACGTAAAAAAATCAATAATAATATGTTTAAAAATGTTTAAAATTAGTGTAAACAATAGATTTTTTTTTACATTGGATACCGCACAAGAATCTCAACTACTCCCGTCTGGAGCCAGTGAGACTATGGCATCCCCATTTGGGGTATGTTGTGAGGCCGAAGGTAGTGGGGAGGGGAAGGAGGTGGGGAAGAGGAAGGTTGGGAAGTACCTGGCTATTCAGATCTGGTCACCAAACACGGCTAAAGCCAATTTCAAGCAACGTTTCAATTCTGAATGGTGGTCTTACACCAGGGCGATACTGATAGTATCTTCCACTCTGGAACGTGCCGCAAATATACTATATATTATTTTTAAATGAATTAATTGTGAAATAACACAAATTAATCAAATAAAATTTATTTGCGCACGCCGGGTTCGAACCCGCGACCTCCGGATTGTGAGTCAAGAGTCTTAGCCACTGGATTACGGAGGTCGTCAAAATGAAATAGTTGATCAAATTTGAAATAGTTGAAATCATTATGAAATAGTTGGCATAAATGGCGTTTGACGTTTGCCAAGTTCAAATTGTTGTCATATTGTATATTCAATTGTTTAAGTATTTCTTACCAAGACTATGTAAACTTTGTATCGGGGACAAACTATAGTTGGAATGCGATGCATGTATATAAATGGATAATAGGTGTAGGTACATGTAGATTTATGAATTGCAGGAGTTCACTACAATAGGATTTAGAGATTAATAATTTAATTATTGACGGCCTTCGTAGTCTAGGAGTAAGGCTGTAGATTCGCAATCCTAAGATCGAGAAATCTAATCCCGGCTACAATTAAATTATATATGATTATTTTGTGTTTTTTAACAATTAATTCATTTAAAATAATGTATAGTGTAAAGACCACCATTCAGAATTGAAACGTTGCTGGATTGATTTAGCCATGTTTGGTGACCAGATCTGAATAGCCAGGTACTTCCCCACCTTCCTCTTCATCATCTCCTTCCCCTCCCCACTATCTCACAACATAACACATTAGGATTTCTTTTCCGTATTGGAAAGGAGTTCAACAATATCCAAACCCTTCAAGATATTATATTACTCCTATGTTCGCAGTCATCTTGAGTATGCCTCTCCTATATGGAATCCTCTGTATAATATATACACAAAGCGCATAGAAGCTGTCCAAAGAAAAATTTTACATCACTTGAACTTCAAGAGACATGTGCGTTATTATGACATGGACAGTTTTATAAAACATTACGGACTCAAAACTCTAAAAAGTAGGAGAGACATTGCGAATATGACTTACTTACATAAAGTCTTGAATGGTCATATCGACTTTCTAGCTCTTTTGTCATCAATTAATATTAGAGTCCCGAGTAAGAAAACTAGAGAAAAGTCATTGTTTCATGTCGAAATTGCTTCAACTAGTCTCAGGCAAAATTCTTTCTTATTGAGAACTTGCAATATTATAACAAAACATGTATCGATGATGATATTTTGTCGTGTACTTTAAGCTCTTTCAAACATATGGTTAATGGAGCCCTATAATAAACAAATCATTACTAAATACTCGTAGATTAATTCATTGTAACTAAACAAAAAAATTGATACCGTACTTTTTTCATGTGTTTTTTGTATTTTAAATTTAAAAAGAATGTAATACGTATATGTCTATATGCGTACACTATATTTTACTATTTTCTTTTTTTTGTGAGTACTATCATTTTACTTTTATTTTACTTGTTTTATATTTATTCTTTATTATTGTATATATTATTTCTCGACCCTACTGTTTCTCAGTTTTCGTCATTATTATTGTACATAAACATATTAATTTTTTCTACTTTTCTTGTTTTTTTTTTTTAAATCTTATCTCATCTGTTTCTTTTATATATTACACAGTATAAGACAGTATATATTATCTCGATTATGCTGGACAGTTTATCTAGTTCCTATCTCTATATAATTAGGTAAAAAAAAGTTAATAATTATTGACTTTTTTATTTACTATTTGGGCATGACGTAAACATTTTTTATTGGATTATAACCTAATTATTATTATTTATTGTTTTCTTTGATGCATGTAGGGGAAGGGGGGGCAAAGTGGAAAACTTAACTTAATTAAGAAAAAGTAAGGTTTTTCTAGTTTTCAAAAGTTTATTTAAATAAGGAACTAACATATTTTTGGTAATCGAAAAAAAATAATAAAAAAGAGAACAGTTTTGGTAATGGAGGCCCAGTTTTGAAAACGTCACTTTTTTCCATTTTGCGCGCATAGGAGGGCAAAGTGGAAAGATGGAAAGGCTGTAGTGGAAACATATAATATAGAACAATAAAATATAGAAAACGAAAGCATGTTTCCTCTAATGGGATTGGCAATTAAAGCCGGTTCATTTTCCATCATTATCAATATCAACACACAGTTCATGTGCCCATTATTGGTAGATATTACATTGATTCCATTCTTCAGTTGGAGGATCAATGTAAATTTATTTGCAAAACATGCAAAGTTTCAAATTTTGTTGTTTTGATGTGCCGGGCTGAGGTTGAAAATTACACTTTGACTTTCTTTTCTCATTTTTCTTGCTGATATATTTTTTTTGGTTTTAAGAATTTTCTTTTTCTGTTCCATTTTCTCATTTGTTTTATTTTCTATCAACTAACAACTATCGAGTTCTGTGGCGTATTCACATATTAGCTTTTTTAGAGTTTCAGAAAATTCAGTATGAACTCTTCCTAATGTTTAGGTACATAGTCCACTTTACAAATGACGATGCAGAGTTTTTAGAGGTATGCCATATGTTTTAGATGCAGCAGATAAGGAAGTAGTCTTCGATTCTTCGATGGCTCTTCTCATATTTTCTTCGCTCCACAAACCCTGATTGCTTCGCTTGATATATTTATTTCTGAATACAAAAAAATACAGTTATGTTAGAGTAAAACTGGATATCTCTAAGAAATCACGAGCGCGGGCAAAGTAGAAAGGTTTCCATTTTGCCCTCACATACAACATTCCACTTTGCCCTAATGGTATGAAGGGAATAAAAAAAAAAATTATCGAAAAATCATACCAAAATATCACAGACGTATTAAAATAACGTTGAACAATTCTTATATGCAATACAATTATATTCAGCATATAAATAAATCCTTACCTTTCAATTAAAAATCAACCTTGAACGTTTTCGTAAGGAATCTACGCAGGGCCGGATCTACGAAATCTGGCGCCCTTTGCAGTAGGTACCGATGGCGCCCCCCCCCCCCCCCCTCCCCTACATTTTTATTTTGATTAAAAATCCGTTCACCCCAATTTTTTTATTTAATTTTTTTTTTTACACTAATTTATCAAATAAAATCAAGACATATAAAGGGTGTAACTTTTCCAAGTGACCTGGCGGTAGCTCTCACACTCGTTTTTTTTAAAGAGAGAATCGCCAGGAGCCCTATACTCTCTGAATCTATTGGGTAAACATAAAATTATGGTGCTATTTTTATTATTTTAGGAAAAACTCTTTTTGCAAGTTATGCTTTAAAATAATACAACGAATTGTTTGTTTGTGCCCGTACCATGATTTAAAATATAGGTTACGAGACAATGCGGGTGGTTTCGCTGAACTAGGTCCATTAGACATTCTTGAGATTTACTGCGTTTATCTATATACCCAACGCGAATATTAATAGAAAAGCAAATACAAATTCGTTTCCATGGCAACGTACAACACAAGAATAGCATCTACAGCTTCTGACTAGCTCTAAAATCTAATAAGAATATAACCTCATATTTGTACCTTGCATTTCCCCAGCGAACCAACACCATACAAATACTAAACACTGACGTATGGTATCAACGGCTTACGAAAGACGCTTATGTACACTGACACCGTAAAATAACAAAACCAACAAATATAATAGATATTAATTATACATTTAACGAACATCAAATAATATGTCAAATCAATGATGAAACTGTCAACAGTGTCACACGTTGCAACCTGCAAATCCTGCAAACCGTGCGATGCTTTTGTTAATGGAATTTACTGAAGATTTCATAAGAAAATGGTCTTTAACTACCTTCTCCTAGAGACTTAAATCGTACAAAATAACTAACTAAAATTGTAAACATTTTGAAAGGCGCAAGTCGGTTTGTTTGATTCTCCAGAATAAAAATACCGCGCTGTGATTGGTTATTGAGTTTGGATCGCACCCATTCGTCGTAAAAGATACATGGAAAAATAGATCTTACGTTAAACTAAATATATGGAATTTGTAAAAAAATTCTGTAACTGACTATAAATTCGTAAGCCGTTGATACCAACCTGACGCGTGCGCATTCTGTTTGTTTGGAAAGTGTTGCTAGAGCGTAATAATTATTTTGTACTATGGGTAATTTTTAAACGATTCAGGGAATATTATAACTAAATTTTAATACAATATTTATTTTCTCACGGCGCCCTTTCGGAGTTGGCGCCAGGTTTTTTGCACGTTTTTGAACGTATGGCAGATCCGGCGCTGAATCTGCGCAAATCATTCAACATATAAATATGTACACCGCGCTGGGTCGAAACAGCTTCACTAAATTTCTCCAGGGGCACAAGGGCGACGTGAGACTTGCGGTAAGTGAGCATAGCGGGGGGGAAGTAGCTATTTTTTGTTTTATGTGAACTTTCCACTTTGCCCGCCCCTTCCACTTTGCCCCCCCCTTCCCCTAATGTTATTAATCTGTAAATGTTCCTAATAAAATAAATAAATAACCCAAATGGAGATTATATTGCATGACTTGACCATGAAAAGAGAAATGTTATGCTATATTCTCCAAGTATAGTAGGTACACGTACAAACTGTCGGTCACTGGTATTCAGGTGTTTGCAGTATGACTAGTCTGTTACTAGCTTATCAATTGCTGTCAATCGCACCTGCTTATCTTATTTGTTTTGGGATGAAGCAGGTGCGAGTAATCGGTAAGACTTATAAAACCAAGGAGCTAGCAGCTCGATTACTTTAATATTTCGAAACTTATTACTTTATTAGGCATGTAGAAATCATTTCAACGTTGCAACATTTGGGTCGGATTGAAAATAATACAAAAGAAATTAAAAAAAATAATAATAATAGTTCTACAAACTTAACATAATAGCAATAAATTAGCTCATATAATCCTATACGCTTAATTCCACTTTAAAACAAAAATGTTCACATTTGGTTTATGACATAATCTGATAGCATGGCGGACCTACTGCTCTCCATCCCTTTATCAGTGTCCACTATTTGTACTTTATCTTATCACCAAATAGAAATATTAACAAAATGGTCTGAATAATTTCCAGGTAATCCATTTATAGAAAAATTATTGTTATCACGCTTATCCTCTGGAGCGTTATTGGCCATATTTTGGCCAATTAGACACTTTAAAACATTTATTTGAATTATTTCATATGTTCCCGCGTGTTGTGTATTTCTAGTAATTACAAAGATAACTTAGTATTTTAACTTCTTAACAATAGATGTCTCGCATCTCTTCTGAATTATTTTTTATTGATATTGACATTTCTCACTTCATTTGGATAGAGTTATTCATTTTGCCTTGTTCTGAGATATGAGGTGCTAAAGTTGGCACAGATAATTTCTCATTATCTTTTTACTTATTTCTGATTTTGAGGTTGAATCTTATTTAGTAATAATAATTCAATGAGAATATAATATTATATGATATTTTCCAACAGGAAATTAAAGGTGAATTAATCTCTTACGCTGATGACACTGTATTATTAATAAAAGGTCAAACATGGGAACTAGTTAACAAATTGGCAAATGAAGATATTAACAACTTAAAATCATGGTTCGATAATAACTTACTCACACTTAATGCTAAAAAAACAACTTATATCTTATTTTCCTTACAGAAAATACCTGATCATAAAGTTAATATTGTTATCCACGACGAAAAATGTGATCATGTACTCTGTAAACAACATAATCCTATTTGTACCGTAATTAACTCTTCTTCCGAAATTAAATATCTCGGTGTGATCATCGATCAAAACCTGAAATGGAATAGTCACATTTCAGAGCTAGTGAAAAGAATAAGGAAATGTGTATATAGATTTGTTAAATTAAGAAATGTTTTAAATGTAAAAGTAATGAAAAATGTGTACTATGCCCCTGTTCATTCTTTACTTATCTACGGAATTATAGGTTGGGGAGGATCTTACAAAAACAATCTAAACTCAGTAAAAGTTTCTCAAAGAATCATCATTAAAGTAATAAATAAAAAAAATCTACCTTCTCAACAGAATAACTTTTTAAATTGTTTCCAGTACCAAATGTCAATGACATATTCAAGCAAGCTTCCATTATAAAAAAAATGTGTAAAGAAAAAAATAACAAAGAATATCATGAATTTTACAAACTTATGAGAAATGGAAACCAATTTATTACACCTGATTTTAAAACAACTCAAATGCAAAAACATTATATTTTCCAAGCCATAAAATACTATAATAACCTTCCTTCTGAATTACGCTGTATCATCAACCAATCAGAACAAATAAATAAAATTAAACAATTAAAAAAAAAAAAATACAATAAAACAAACATTTTAAAACATTTTAACAAAACAAAAAACGACTTCAAAAAATTCACTAAAAAGTAAAAAAAATATTTTGTACGATTGTTATTTTTGGAGTCGGTGTCAGCCAAGGTAACTACATACATAGGTAGTTATAGGCGAGATGTGGAGATCTTGGCTGACACCGACTCCAAAAATAACAATCGTACGAAATATTTTTTTTACTTTTTAGTGCATTTTTTGTTTTGTTAATTTTTTTATTTATTTTTTTTTTATTTTTAGTGACGAGCGTGCGTAAAGAAGTTTTACTTTTAAAAAAGAATCATCGAAATCTGTTGGCGTAATATTGAGTTATTCGTCCATTTGTCGCGCACATACAAATTTAAGATATTACATTGCAAATTTAAGACATATATGGTTTTCTCATGGATCCCATCGTCAGAACTGGACCAAATTAAAATGGGACCACACGGGAAGCACCAGCTTTCTAATAAAAAAAGAATCATCAATATCTATAACCTATAACCTCCTCCTTTTCGAAGTCGTTTAAAAATTAAATAATTTTATACAAAACATATTATAACTTACAACCTAAGTAAGAATCGTGGCTCCCTTAACAGGCACAAGAGTTCCTCTTTTCTGATAAGGTATACATGACCAATTACGATCTTTATTATAATATTTTCTAAAATATATATGTATATAAGTAACTCATGTTTTATATTACAATAAAAAAAATATATATTATAAGAAATAATTGAATATCAATTTGCTGCATATTCATTTGGAATTACCCTTTTTCCAATAAATTTTATTTGATCAATTTGTGTTATTTCACAATTTATTCATTTAAAATAATATATAGTATATTTGCGGCACGTTCCAGAGTGGAAGATACTCCCTGTATCGCCCTGGTGTAAGACCACCATTCAGAATTTAAACGTTGCTTGAAATGGCATTAGCCGTATTTAGTGACAAGATCTGAATAGTCAGGTATTTCCCCCCTTCCACTTCCCTATCTCCTTCCCCTCCCCACTACCCTCAGCCGCACAACATACCCCAATTGGAGATGCCATTGGGAGCAATTGGGACTCTTGTGCGGTATTCATATAAAAAATTAAAAAAATTGTTACAAAAGATGTCCATTAGTAAAAAAAATATATATTCCATTCATTATGAAGATGCCAATTAGAATGAGTACAATGTCATACGAAAGAAGAAGGATTAGTAAAAAATATCATATCTTAAGGAACGAAAATGTCCACTTATGAAAAAATATTATTCCATTTATTACGAGGATTCATGTTAACAAAAAAAAATTACATAAGTTATGAGGATGACCATTAGTGATAAATATAATTCCATTAATAACGAGGATGTCCATTAACAAATAAAAAAATTCCATAAGTTATGAGGATGTCCATTAGTGATAAATATTATTCCATTAGTTACGAGGATGTCCATCAGTAAAGAAATATTATCTCTTTAGGAACGAGGATGTCCACTTATGAAAAAATACAATTCCATTAGTTACGAGGATGTCCATTAGGGCGTCCCTTATATGGCTGAAAAAAAAATTTTTTTGAATATCAAAATGCATACCCACTATTTCTTTTTGAACTCCCCAGACTAACTTAAATACAAAATTTTATCTTCCTACGTCAACATTAACCCGTGCCGACAGAGCTCTGAAGATTTTGAAAATTGCTGTTTCTAACCCTTTCCGTTATGTAGCTAAATCGATTGAAATAATGATAATAATAATAAACTTTTATTACACACAGGGAGTACACAGAAGGAATAAATCATAAACAGTACAAAATAAGCGGCTTAAATATTTATATTATAACAAAAAATTATTAAAAGAAGGTAAAATTACAAATCAGGCAGGATATTTTCCTTTGAGTGTCTCTTTTTACAGTCTGGATGCAGATTTCTATGCTATTGCACACAGCGTTGCAATAATTGCCTTTGTTCTTCCTTTGCAGTGATAATTTGTTGCATACAAACTCTCTCTTTGTAAGTTCACTACAATGTTTCCCTTGGTTTGTGCGATAACTTCATCATCAAAGACTGATAAAACGCCAATTTCTTCTGACAAGTACCAAAGATTTGACTAAACTTGCTCAGGGCTGCTTTGGAGATCAATTTGTCAACAGTTTCATATTCCTTAAGCCTCTTTAAAAAGCACAAATCTTGATTTGGTGCCTTCACCGCCAGACTACATCCAAGCCATAAACAAACGTCTTGAAGTGCTCGTTTATCCTTGGGGCTAATTTTGAACTGGGATAGCAGCAAACATATTTTTAAGGATTAAATAGCTCTAGCCATCCACCTTGCTTGATGCATCGCTCCAGGAGGTCTGATTTTAATTTTTTTCTTGATTAAATAAATGTCAACAGTTCTTCTATTGTTGTAATACAAAAATGTTGTGTGACGATATTGGTCTATGTTTCAATAGCAGCGGGATTAATAGTTTTCCAGTTGTCTCTAAAATTTTTGAACATTGGGATATCAGGTCTACTAGTAACTTGTTGGATTTTTGTTTCAAACACACATTTTAAAACCAGTTCGTAAACGTGATGGCGTCAAGCAAAGAGTAGTAATGCCCTGTCTAGTATTTGTTCCAAAAGTACACAAGCTCCTTTCAATCGCCCTGTATTAGACGCAGTTGTGTCATAGCACATTATTTGTACTTTGTCATCGAGGTTCCAGTCATAAAGTGCGTTTAACACACCTTTAGCTTGATCCTGGTTGGAAGAGCTCTCCAGTTTTTGTACAGCCAGCAGTTGTTCCTTTTCTCCAAATGAAATTAGAATTGGCAGGCGTTCTTCTTTAGAACTTCTCACATCCAGTCTAAGTAATAATTTCCCATCCCAGTGAACGGTCACCATTTCGGGCATATTAATCTGAAAATCTGATTTTATAGATTCCGCTCTATCTTTTCTACTCTGCTTGCGAATGCGTTGAATGAACGATTTGTTTATCGGGAAATCGTCACAGCTAAGGTCTAGCGCTTCTACTACAGCATAAAGTGACAGAATCTGTTAAGCTAAATTGACATCTATCTAAAGCTCCAACTTACTTAGGCGTGATAAAATTTTTCCTTCCTCTTTTTGTAGTAGTTTCAGAAACCGTTTGAGAGGTGGTTGGCAAGGGTTCCTCAAGGCTTTCATCAGAGCTGGTATGTTGATCGGTATGTCCTTGCGTTTGTATAAAATCTTGTGTAGTAAGAGATGATGATAAACTCGCGAAACACATTTCCTCATGTCTTTTCTTCTCTTTTAATTATCTCTCTCTTGTCCTTTCTTCTTTTTCGGCTAAATTTTTGTCTCCACCCGCTAAGCATCCTGGACGGCCTGGTTCTCTTTGTTTTTGTAAAAATATTTTATCTTCTATTTTCATCCGTTCCAAAGCATCAGCGTGTGCTATATCGAATAAATTCTCTAAATTGTCTTGAATGTCCTCCTCACGGCGCCCTCCAAGCATGGTGAGGATCCACAATTTTTTTTACACAGTTAGGTATAGCTCTGGTAGGGATTCTAGCTTTTTCCCAAAATATAATACACTCTCGAATGACGAGATTCGCGCTTTCACTAACAGTCAATTTAACTTCGCGAATGTTAAAAAAAAGTACCTACTGCAAGAACTTGCCGGTTAGACGGTAACTTTGCGCCTGTTATTTGATAATTTCCGTCACCAACTAAGAAAATACTTTTTTTTATTGCTTCTTAATTCCATTGCCATCTTTTAAATATAAAACAATATGCGTTAATCATGGGAATAACTGAAAACAAATGACGAATATCGCGAGTGCACGCCGCTACTTCCGCGCAACTAGTATGAACATGATTCGGTGCAAGTCGGCACAGGTTATCGTGCTCCGAATAAGGTGAATTTTTTTTTCCGAGTGTTTTAGAAGCAAAGGAACAAAACTAAGACCTATGCATTAGAAAATAAAAACTTTGAAAAATAAGGGACACCCTAATGTCCATTAATAAAAAGTATTATTCCCTAAGTTATAAGGATGTCCATTAATAAAAAAAATATTCCATTAGTTCTGAGGATGTCCATTTGTGAAAAATATTATTCCAAGCAAGTTAAAGCGTTGCAGTTTCCTCATAATTACTTGTCACTCCTTTTTAATCGTATGTACCTACCTAGTTTTAAATTTTTATATTATATTTTTGTACCTACTTTTTTCCTGTTTTTTTTACATTAGCTCCACACAGGAGGCCCCAAGGAAAATGATTTCCCTCGGGGCCTATTCATCTTAGGCGATGCTTTGTGGAGGGTCTTTTTAAGGAATGGAAGGATATAAGGATCTGGGAAGGACAAAGGTATAAAGGGTGGATATGAATCGGGGGGACAGTGTATCCAGGAGTGACGGACGTATCAATCCATCCCTCCAACTGCGGTGCAAGACGATGGGTCGAAAGTCCGACTGGAAAGGTCAAAAGGCCTCCCTCAACCAATCTCTCTTGATCCGGCCGGTTATGCAGCCGGTGGGTAGACACATCCGCTGTTTAGACCTGGACAAATCACACCCCATGAACCCGGGCACCTCTGCTAAGACAGGGGTCACGTAGCGAACCACTTGGGGTAACCTATGGCAGAGGTATTGATTATCCAATAAATATGTCCGGGGAGGCGGTACCCATACCCGCCTCCCAAATAGTGAAATGTGGTTGAATAGTTAAAAATATGTTTTCAAAAGTTATTATTATAAATAAATAAATATAAATATTTTTGTTCTCTTAAAATGTTAAGAATATTAGAAATATATTATTTTTATATAAATGAAACAATGTTACTTTGTTTGAACCACTTGTATATTTGTTTGAAGCCGACCGGTTTGGGAACGACTGTTCCTTCCTCAGTGCAAACATATACTGATTTGACAGTTACAAAATAGTGGGTGGGTACAATATATTATTACAAAGTGTTGTGCAAATTATTACAAAGGTGAAGGTGTGGCTAGAAATTATTTAAGAGTGGGGGTGGGGGAACATATCCATGATTGGGCTATAAGATTTATAATATTATTACAAAAGTATATTATTTTTAGTCTAGTTTTAGTTTAAATATTTAGCTGCTGTGCTTTATTTATTCGTTGTTTGTTTTACTCGCCATTTGAGTTGTTGCAATCCACTGAAGAGAAATTCCCTAGAAACGCGATCGATACGGAATTGAAAGGACAAATCCCAAGTATTGGGAATACCTTAGTTCCACTGATGTTGAGACCAGTGCGGTATTCACATTTAAAAAATCACTGAAATGGCTTTATTTTCAAATATTTATTTTATTTTGTCTTTGAGACTAGAAAAGCCTTTATCAATTGTTCAGTTGATTAGTAAGACATCTCCGAAAAATCGCAATTAGAGTTGAGTACGCAGTTATATGTAGGCGTGTTCCCTCTATCTGGTACAATACTCAGATTACTCATAAACACCACCAACATCTATTATAATGCATAAAAACTTGTAGTTAATTAATCTAAATTTTGATGTTTTTGGGTCACTAATGGGTTATTTTAAAATATCATACTAATCTACTGGATCGTTATGCCTCCCTGTGTTATTTTACAGCATTTTTAATGTGTAAAACACAGCACGTGTAAATAATATTTGATAATATGATAATATTATGGTGAGCATTCGAATATTGCTTTTTTCATTATTTCAAAACTTAGTACTTGGAGATGTCTGACTAATCAACTGGACGATCAATATTCGCACACACATGGATTTGCTGTAAAATAAGCTATTCATTAGGCAAAGAATTTTTCTTTATTTTTTAATTTACAACATTTTAGTTTAGAAGCATGTTAGTGTTAAGATTGGTGTATTTTGATAATAATTCTGTTTGATATAATGTTCCAAACTTTTGGTTTAGAAGCATGTTAGTGTTGGTGGTTAAGATTGGTATATTTTGATAATAATTCTGTTTAATGTAATGTTCCAACCTTTAAGTTTAGACGCATATTATTGTTGGTGGTTAAGATTGGTGTATTTTGATAATAATTCTGTTTGATGTAATGTTCCAACCTTTAAGTTTAGAAGCATGTTAGTGTTGGTGGTTAAGATTGGTGTATTTTGATAATAATTCTGTTTGATGTAATGTTTCAACCTTTTAGTTCAGAAGCATGTTGGTGGTTAAGATTTGTGTATTTTGATAATAATTCTGTTTGATGTAATCTTTCAACCTTTTAGTTCAGAAGCATGTTGGTGGTTAAGATTGGTGTATTTTGATAATAATTCTGTTTGATGTAATGTTCCAACCTTTAAGTTTAGACGCAAGTTATTTTTGGTGGTTAAGATTGGTGTATTTTGATAATAATTCTGTTTGATGTAATGTTCCAACCTTTTAGTTTAGAAGAATGATAGTGTTGGTGGTTAACCACTCCGATCTATGGCGAATATGCGTCCTAAATGAAATGATAGATTTACGAAAACTTTTTGTTATTTCCGCTTCACAATTAAAGCTCTATAAATTAAACATTTCTGAACGTAGCCGAATACTAAATACTGTTTTTGTGGGGTTACAAAATAAGCTTTCAAATTTTTATATTACAAATAAATATTAACATTTGTAAATATTAAAATTTAGAATGCAAACATAAAAAAATGTTAAAATTACTCACGCGATGTTTTTATTGAAAACGGTACTAAAATCACGGATTATGCAGAAAAAACAATACTTATTCTATTGTATAAATGTTTAATAAACAATTTCGTCACCTCACTTTTTTATCATTTCATACAAGAATATTTAATAAAAATTAACAATGTCTAGCGGCCCATAGGTGATTTGGCGGCTAAGATATGTAAGATATATATCTGACAGTATAGTTTTTTTGCCTGCCTGTGTTGCCCCCTCAAGCGAAGTCATAAGACAGAGTGCTAGTTCCCTCTAGTGATGTTCAGCGACGGAGATAGATTGTAGATGCCTTGAGAGTGCTGGTATCCGCAAATGACGTCCTTGTTAAAAATGTCTGTTTGAAAAAAAAGTATGTTAATTAATTTCTTTTCAGTGATAGGTATTATTAAAAAGTATTATGTTGTATTGCAGATGACATAATCGTCATCTGACCTGATGATGCTGCAAGGCAGTCTGAGCGTTGGCTTAGAAACAGTAAGCGATATTCTGCTTTTCACACAGAACAGTAAAAGAAGACCTAATTATCTTTAGTTGATATAATAATCCCTGATGAAGCTTGAGCTACGCGAAACCTGGTTGGCTGTTAAATATTCATTCAAATAAAAAAGTGATGTTTTACAAAGTGTGTTTTTTCATTTATGAGCGTATAACCAGAGAAAACCAGAAATATGTCATTTTTAAATCAGTGTTTAGACGTATTGACTCTTTTCCACAAAAAATTATAAATTGGTTTCGAAAGATTTTTTTTATCTAGTAAACGTATGTTTTAAATTTTCAGAAAAAATTAAAAATTTTAGTATAATAAAATTATACCATAGGTTGTTGGCGGATTTTTTCATGCAGTAAAATAAATCATACATTATCTGGTAAACGTATGCATAATTTTAATATTAGTTTAAATAAAATCATAAAAAATATATATAAGTACATGTGTTTCTTGACGAAAATTGGCCCGTTTGTATATTTATTTGCGCACTTACAAATATATATTTCAATTTTTTTTACATTCTTATTTTGCTGAGACATTATTGAAAAATGATAAATACTTATGTTAAAAAAATAATAACAAGTACATAAGTTTAATAGTTTTAACAACACGCCTATCAGCATTTTTGGATGTAGGTATAAATTAAAGCAAATTTGGAATGAAATAAAATCGATATTGAGCTATAATTTTAAAAAGCTGGTACGGAGAGTAATTAATCTTTCTCATTGGGACAGCCCTGTACGATCGTAAGAATATATACTCTCTTAGTATACTCTCTTAATAAAACAAAACCTCTTTTTAAAGCGTAAAAATGACAATAAAGTGTTTAAAAGCCGTGTATAAAAAGCAATAGTAAACTTGCCTTGGAAAAGTTGCTTCTGTCAAGTGATGACAGGGCCAGAGATAAAATGTGGCTGCTTTAAAAGTGGAGGCAAAACAGCCTAAGGGGATTTTGGTGCTGGTCCCCTCAAGTGACGTCGAGGACAGCGACAGAATGCAGCTGTCTTTAGATTGCTCCCCATTGATTGGTGACAGTTATCTGTAGGTAAAACAAATTATTATAACAAACAGTAAAAAAATAAGTTTCTTTATTTGAAATGCATAACTTGACAGTAATGATAAAAGACCATTAATAATAATAAACGAACACCAAAACTCCTGGTAAATTAGCCTCAATTATTAATTTTCAAAGAGAAGAACTGCAATCACTACTTTTACGTTAAATCAATGAACTCGATGAATCTCTGAAAACCTGTTATTTTAGCTAGTCACATACGAAAAAGTGATCTTATATCTCTCGCCTCTTTTAGCTTTAAGCATAATAGCAGTAATAATTAAGTGTGAGAATAGTAAACCTGCTTTAAAAATATTGATTCTGTCAACTGATCAGGGATAGAAAGTCGGCTATTTTTGAATACCGTTCCGCTCAAGTTTCGCTTTATTTTATAGAATGTGGTTTGGTTGGGAGTACTGGACCTCCCATGAGGTATCCAGACATCGATAGAGTGTGGCTTGTTTAAGGGTGCTGGTCCCCTCAAGTGGTTTCCAAGGACAAAGCTCTAATTTGTTGTCTGATTTGAGAGTGCTGGTTCCCTCAAACGGTGTCCTTTTAAACATGTATTTTATTTAAAAAATGTGTTAATTAAAAATATTTATGATTCTAAAAGCCAAAAATATTATGTTGAAATGCAGATGACATAAACGTCATCAGATGGACACTTAGCGTGAGGAAAACCTTTTTAAACCCTGCTGTGTTAAAAAATTAACACAGCAGGGTTTAAAAAGTAACAGTAACCCTACCTTGAAAAAGTTCTGTTAAGTGAAGTCAGTGGTCAGAGATGAAATGTGGTTGCCTAGACAGAGTGGTGGCAAATGACCTAGAATGTTTTGGTGCTGGTCCCTGCAAATGATGTCCGGGGACAGCGACAGAATGTGGCTCGGTTGAGAATGCTAGTTCTCTCGAGTGGTGACCAGGGATATGGATAGAATGTTGCTGGTTTGCGAGTGCTGATCCCCTCAAGTGGTGTCCAGGGATATGGATAGAATGTTGCGGGTTTGAGGTTGTTGGTCCCCTCAAGTGGTGTCCAGAGATATGGATAGAATGTTGCTGGTTTAAGAGAGCTGGTCCCCTCAAGTGGTTTCCAGGGATATGGATAGAATGTTGCTGGTTTGATAGTGCTGGTCCACTCAAGTGGTGTCCAGGGATATGGATAGAATGTTGCTGGTTTAAGAGAGCTGGTCCCCTCAAGTGGTTTCCAGGGATATGGATAGAATGTTGCTGGTTTGATAGTGCTAGTCCACTCAAGTGGTGTCCAGGGATATGGATAGAATGTTGATGGTTTAAGAGAGCTGGTCTCCTCAAGTGGTTTCCAGGGATATGGATAGAATGTTGCTGGTTTGCGAGTGCTGATCCCCTCAAGTGGTGTCCAGGGATATGGATAGAATGTTGCTGGTTTAAGAGAGCTGGTCCCCTCAAGTGGTTTCCAGGGATATGGATAGAATGTTGCTGGTTTGCGAGTGCTGATCCTCTCAAGTGGTGTCCAGGGATATGGATAAAATTTTGCTGGTTTGCGAGTGCTGATCCCCTCAAGTGGTGTCCAGGGTAATGGATAGAATGTTGCTGGTTTAAGAGAGCTGGTCCCCTCAAGTGGTTTCCAGGGATATGGATAGAATGTTTCTGGTTTAAGAGAGCTGGTCCCCTCAAGTGGTTTCCAGGGATATGGATAGAATTTTGTTGGTTTTAGAGAGCTGGTCTCCTCAAGTGGTTTCCAGGGATATGGATAAAATGTTGCTGGTTTGCGAGTGCTGATCCCCTCAAGTGGTGTCCAGGGATATGGATAGAATGTTGCTGGTTTAAGAGAGCTGGTCCCCTCAAGTGGTTTCCAGGGATATGGATAGAATGTTGCTGGTTTAAGAGAGCTGGTCCCCTCAAGTGGTTTCCAGGGATATGGATAGAATGCTGCTGGTTTGATAGTGCTGGTCCAATCAAGTGGTGTCCAGGGATATGGATAAAATGTTGCTGGTTTAAGAGAGCTGGTCCCCTCAAGTGGTTTCCAGGGATATGGATAGAATGTTGCTGGTTTGATAGTGCTGGTCCACTCAAGTGGTGTCCAGGGATATGGATAGAATGTTGATGGTTTAAGAGAGCTGGTCTCCTCAAGTGGTTTCCAGGGATATGGATAGAATGTTGCTGGTTTGCGAGTGCTGATCCCCTCAAGTGGTGTCCAGGGATATGGATAGAATGTTGTTGGTTTAAGAGAGCTGGTCCCCTCAAGTGGTTTCCAGGGATATGATAGTGCTGATCTCCTTAAGTAATTTCCAGAAACAAAGGAAATGACATGTTTATTGAGTGCCCAGGAACAGAGATCTGCAGATGAAACAAATTACTCTGATAGATGAAACTAATACATAAATAATTACAGCTGCTTAAGAGAAATAATTTCACTTCTGATAATCAGCGGGATTTATAAACCGAATGCTGTTTCCACATGTTGTATTATTAAAACAATACCAAACATATACAGCCTTAGTAAAAAACCCCGTGAAAATTTTATTCAATTTTTAACCAGCGTGTATGTGAAAACATTACTAATTTGAAAATGGTTCGTGGAAATAAATATGCATTGTTTACATAGCCTGAGAGGTTAGTTTATGTCATGTGTACGTCGGTTTTGTTAATGATTTCTGAAATTTTAATCTGTTCTAATTTTGAAGTTTTTCCAAAGCATTTTGAATGTTCTATATATTTCTAATTTTTGAAGATGTCGTAAAAACAAATACCATATATAAAAACCAGATAAAATTACCTTTTTGATTTGTGTATTTCAAAAATACTTTAGTTTTAAAAAATTGCCATTTTTTAAGATTCAAACACCGAAAAATGGAAAAAATTTCTTTACAAAATATTTTTGATCAAAATGTTGAGAAATTTAAAAAATATCAAAATTTAAAAAACTCAGTCCTTTTATATTATGAATTTGAAATCAAACTATAAACTCACTTTTTCTTCGTGCATACAATAAAAAAATAATAAAAAATTTCGAAATTTTCTATAATGCCAAAAAAATAACATATAAACTGACATTTAAAACGGATTTCTTGCATCTCTACAGATGTTATTTTATTTGATACGTTTACCAAGTTATGTATTAGATATCAAAATTATTAAAAACATCACTTATAAGAAATTCTCATAAAATAAAGATCCTAAAATTTAAATTCGATTTTTTATTATAAAACAATTTTCTGACAGTTCTACTTTCAAAGTACCATTATTGTGCTAATAAATTGACTAAAACTAATGAAAAACTATATAAAAACACGGTAAATATACTAATTATATGAATAGAAGAGTGTCAAATTGGTCACTTTAATAGAAATCATTATGTAAAATCACATTTTTTACTAACATGACGCGGAGACAAAATTTTGCAGCTTAACTGTTTTTTTCCAAACAAGCACGGCACAGAGGACAAATGCGCAAGCGCGTCAATAATGCCCCAGGTGGAAGAGAATTAAAAAACCATTTTTACCACGTAAATTTTGACCACTTAACGTTGCCAGATGTAAAATACATTCAATGCATTCTTACAGCGTGACCGTGGAAGAATACTTATTAGTAATGGATCGTGTTTTGGTTTATACGGGGTTTATTTATGTTGTTGCAATAATAGAGGTTATCGGCCGTGAAAGATTTTTCTTTTAGATAGGCTGATTGTTTTAAACACGCCATGAAACATGTTGGGAGTGTTACTCCGCTCAAAGATGTTTTTGTCTTCGTAAAAACATTAAATGTATTAATAAATTTTATTAAGTTCAACTAGTGTCGTCCGTAAAAAGACAGTTCTCACTAATAAAATGTAATGAACCTGCCTAGGGAGTGTTGCCCCTCAAGCGAAGTCATAAAATGCTAGTTCCCTCAATTAATGTTCAGCGGCGGAGAAAGAATGTAGCTGGCTTGAGAGTGCTGGTATCCGCAAATGATGTCCTTGTTTAAAGTGTCTGTGTTTGAAAAAAGAGTAAATTAATAAAAAAACGTTCATTATTATTAAGGATTCTAACAGCCTGAAGTTTTTTTGTTTTCTGCAGGTGACATAATCTTCATCTGACCTGTTTATGAAGCATTAAAATGTTGATAAAGTGTTAAAAATGCGAATTATAAAAAACAATAGCAAACCTGCCTTAGAAAAGTTGCTTCTGTCAAGTGACAACAGTGGCCAGAGATAAAATGCGGCTGCCTTGAGAATGCAGATAAAACAACTTAAGGTAGTTTTTGTGCTGGTCCCTTCAAGTGATGTCGAGGACAGAGACAATCGGAGACAGGTTTTCTATCTGTAGGTGAAGAAAATAATAAAAACAAAACCGTAAAAAAATTATTTTACCCGTATTCGAAATAAATAATTCAGCAGGTGTGATTAAATGCAATTAGTTCAAAACATAAGCCAAAACACCACTGCAAAACGCAGAGGTACCATCATGGCTAATAACAAATAAATCGTTGCACCAAATTGACAAATTTATTGATATTATCTTGAAGATAATTACAGCAATTTGAATAAATACTCGAAAAATGATGAGAGTATAACGCTCATCTGTGATTAGCTTAAAACAATTAAAGCCGTTATTAACATGAACATAAACTTTAGTGAACCTGCCTTGAAAAAAATGCTTCTGTCAAGTAACGTCATGGGCCAGGAATAGAAAGTGGATGTCTTGAGACTGGTGATGACTGCTTCTCAACTGGGGTCCAGGGACATCAATAGAGTGTGGCTGGTTTGAGAGTGGTGGTCCCTTCAAGTGATGTCTGGAGACATTGATAGAAGGTGGCTGGCTTGAGAGTTCTGGTCTTCTCAAGTGGTATCCAGGGAGATCAGTGGCTGGCTTGAGAGTGCTGGTGCTTGAGTAATGTTGTTGAAATTTGACTTTGTTAAGTGTGTTGGACCCCATTGATCGGTGGCAGGATCTGAAGATTAAAATCATTTTATTAATATTACCTCACAAGAGTTGTGACTCTCGCAATTTTCTGTTACCAGTGAGACTATGGCATGCCTGATTGTGATATTTCGTGAGGCTGGATGAAGTGGGAACGGGAAGGAGATGAGTAATGATGCCAGATAAAAAAAGTTTTTTTAACCGTTTTTAGTCGCCAAAAAAAAATAGGAAATCCTGTTTTTTCGGATTCTTCGTGTGATGTAGAACCACCAGTTTCCCGTTTGCACTTTGCACTACGAGTTTCCGGTCACCGTGTATTATTTTTAATTTTTTAACTTTGTAGACAAATTATTAGGCATAACTGAAAAAATAAATTATTTGAAGTGAAATTAATATTTTTAATATCGTATTTCACAATATAAACACGGTGAAATGTTATTATTATTAAAGTATCTTCTTAAAGTTATTGATTTAGTGTGAAGGGTAATCTAGAATATAAATGCATGACATAAATTCATTGCTTTTGTGTTTACCATATATTTTCAATTTTCAACAATATGTTGTTAAAATATCATCTCTTCTTTCCTCTTTCTTTTAATCAAATGGTTAGCATCTCTTCGTGCATATTCATAGGCTTGTCTTTTTGATCTTGTTCCTGTTTCTATGCATAGTTTTCTTAAATCATTTTTCTTGAAGATGCTCTGTACGCGCTCCTCGTCGAACCAGGGATTTCTAACCTGCCTTGTTCTATTTCCAATACTTGATTCTGCCGCTGTCGGCAGTGCATCTCTCAGACAGGTCCAATCCTCTTCTAAATCATTTGAGGAGAGCTGATCACTCATTGGTTTCGTAGGTCTGTTGACAGAGAGTAATAAATAATATCTTTCCAATCGTTCTGGTTTTTTAAGAGCATTGATTTTAAGCTTTGGGATACTTGGCTGATTACATCTTCTATCTCTTGCTAGTCTGTATCTATAGCTGGCTACTACCAAATAGTGATCCGAATCACAGTTAGCTCCTCTGTAACTTCTTACATTTGTAATATTGGTCGCCCCTCTCCTTTCAATTAAGATATAGTCTATTTGGTTATGGTATCTGCCGCCAGGTAATGTCCATGTTAGTTTATGAATATACTTCCTTGGGAACTGTGTTGAGGCTATTATCATTTTCCTTGATTCTGCAGTCAATCACTCTTGATCCATTGTTATTGTTTTCGTATAAAGACTCTTTGGCTCCGGGCAGTTAGCACTCTTGTGCGGTAATCAAGTTAATATTAAAAGTAGTAGATAATTAAAATTGATTTATTTACCTGGGGGATTGTGGTGCTTGGTGAGTGGTGTGTGGTCCGTGGTGCATGATGCGTGGTTCGTGGTGCATAGTCCGTGATGCGTGCTGGAGGGACGGACAAAAGATCCAACAATTCAATTCGATCCTGAAGGGTATTGACAAGTTTTCATCGACATTCAGACGACAATGGCTTCTAAATTTGAAAAAAAATTAACATTATTTATTAGTTGGTCATTTTTTTATATTTGGTATTTTATATTTTAGAGTTTATTTTGCACTCCTATGCTAATAGTTAAAATAATTTTAAATATGTGATTATTAATGAAAAAATGTGATTGTAACCTCTCAGGCTTATCTGTTCAGTTTTCAGAACAACCCGCATATGTCTCAAAGAATTCGTTGTTTCTCCCTTACTAACGGGGTTAGAAATATGATCTGACTAGCTTTTGCCCCCGGCTTCGCTCGCATATTCGCCCTATCCCCCCCCCAACCCCCCAACCCCCCCCCAACCCCCCCCAACCCCCCCGTCCATACTCCATACCCGTTACATACATTTTTCACGATGTCACCTTTTAAAACGTTAACAATCAAATACGCGCTAGCTGTTGGCTAAGGTCAAAATGTAGATTAGTACCTATTTTATACATATTTTTGCTATCAAAGGAATCTCCAGAGTTACCTAAACAAATAACAAAATGACAGCCCACGTCAAACAATTACTTAGCAACACACTTTGCTATTCGTTCGGACAATAAACGTATAATAAATAATTAATTCATAACGCCAGAGCTTACAAATATATATATTACTCGCAAATAATGTAGCATTTGATTAGTGAGAGAACTTTTAGATTACAATCAGTATTTATTGCGTGAAAGAGTAACAAACATACATCCACATAAACATTCGCATTTATAATATTAGTAAGATAAGATAAGATGCGAAAGAGGTTTCTCTTTAACAAACCTGCAGGACTATGGAGTGTTGGGAGACCAACACTTGGTGGCTGGATGTGTGGGACAAAGACCGCAGTCCTGGCCATCAGTAACTGGAGGGAGACAGCAGGACACCGCAGTCTTGGCCATCAGGAACTGGAGGGAGACAGCAGGACACCGCAGTCCTGGCCATCAGGAACTGGAGGGAGACAGCAAGACACCGGCAGACTGGACTCCTTTCCTATAGGTGGACAAGTACATCCAAGGGCTGTATGATATAATATATCTACATGGATCTGAAAATGTAAGAAATATGTTTGTATATAGTCCAGATTGTAGCAGATCAAAACACGCAAGACACGGTGGTTTATCATTTCGATTAACATCATGGATATTGAAAAATAAATAAGCATAAATGTTTAAGACATTCTCACAACAAAATGCAAAAAAAATTAATGAATTTAAAAAATGGCTTGGGCTGAAAGCTTGGCAGCGTTTTCCAAAGGATTACATTTGCCCTCCTACCTACAAATAATAGTCTGAATCCTTACCTGATAGTTAAAGTAAGGCAGAATGTGGCTGCATCAAGAGTGTTGCTCCCCTCAAGTGATGTCCAGTAACGAGAGTATCTGTAATTAAAACATGTCATGTGTGAGCAACATGTCATATTATCTTGAATTTTAATACATGCAATATTAATGCAGAAATAATAAGAAATATATAATGTAACTGTTAAACCTTGGCTCAATAATGTTGGTCCCTCAAGAGATGTCCAGGGGCAGACGTAGACTATGGTTACATTCAGAGTATTTCTCTCAAGAGATTTCCAGAGACAGACGTAGATTGTGGTTGCATTCAGAGTATTTCTCTCAAGAGATGTCCAGAGACAGACGTAGATTGTGGTTGCATTCAGAGTGTTTCTCTCAAGAGATGTCCAAGGGCTGACATAGATTGTGGTTGCATTCAGAGTGTTTCTCTCAAGAGATGTCCAAGGGCAGACGTAGATTTTAGTTGTATTTAGAGTATTTCTCTCAAGAGATATCCAGAGACATACGTAGATCGTGATTGTATTCAGAGTGTTTCTCTCAAGAGTTGTCCACAGACAGACGTAGATCGTGTTTGCATTCAGAGAGTTTCTCTCAAGAGATGTCCAGAGACAGACGTAGACCGTGGTTGCATTCAGAGTGTTTCTCTCAAGAGATGTCCAGAGACAGACGTAGATTGTGGTTGCATTCAGAGTGTTTCTCTCAAGAGATGTCAGAGACAGACGTAGATCGTGGTTGCATTCAGAGTATTTCTCTCAAGAGATGTCCAGAGACAGACGTAGATCGTGGTTGCCTTCAGAGAGTTTCTCTCAAGAGATTTCCAGAGACAGACGTAGATCGTGGTTGCATTCATAGTGTTTCTCTCAAGAGATGTCCAGAGACAGACGTAGATTGTGGTTGCCTTCAGAGAGTTTCTCTCAAGATATGTCCAGAGACAGACGTAGATCGTGGTTACATTCAGAGTGTTTCTCTCAAGAGATGTCCAGAGACAGACGTAGATCGTGGTTGCATTCAGAGTGTTTCTCTCAAGAGATGTCCAGAGACAGACGTAGATTGTGGTTGCATTCAGAGTGTTTCTCTCAAGAAATGTCCAAGGGCAGACATAGATTGCGGTTGCATTCAGAGTGTTTCTCTCAAGAGATGTCCAGAGACAGGCGTAGATAATGGTTGCATTCAGAGTGTTTCTCTCAAGAGATGTCCAGAGACAGACGTAGATCGTGGTTGCATTCAGAGTTTTTCTCTCAAGAGATGTCCAGAGACAGACGTAGATTGTGGTTGCATTCAGAGTTTTTCTCTCAAGAGATGTCCAGAGACAGACGTAGATCGTGGTTGCATTCAGAGTATTTCTCTCAAGAGATGTCCAGAGACAGACGTAGATCGTGGTTGCATTCAGAGTTTTTCTCTCAAGAGATGTCCAGAGACAGACGTAGATCGTGGTTGCATTCAGAGTTTTTCTCTCAAGAGATGTCCAGAGACAGACGTAGATCGTGGTTGCATTCAGAGTATTTCTCTCAAGAGATGTCCAGAGACAGACGTAGATCGTGGTTGCATTCAGAGTTTTTCTCTCAAGAGATGTCCAGAGACAGACGTAGATCGTGGTTGCATTCAGAGTTTTTCTCTCAAGAGATGTCCAGAGACAGACGTAGATCGTGGTTGCATTCAAAGTATTTCTCTCAAGAGATGTCCAGAGACAGACGTAGATCGTGGTTGCATTCAGAGTTTTTCTCTCAAGAGATGTCCAGAGACAGACGTAGATCGTGGTTGCATTCAGAGTTTTTCTCTCAAGAGATGTCCAGAGACAGACGTAGATCGTGGTTGCATTCAGAGTATTTCTCTCAAGAGATGTCCAGAGACAGACGTAGATCGCGGTTGCATTCAGAGTGTTTCTCGCAAGATATGTCCAAGGGCAGATGTAGATTGTTGTTGCATTCAGAGTGTTTCTCTCAAGAGATGTCCAGAGACATCTTATGTCTGAGTCCAGCTGATGGTGGTGTAATCCTATAGGTGCTCAGCGGGTCTGGCTTCCTGGTGGCCACGAAGAAGATCAACAATCTCTTGGTGCCCCCTTTCTTCCGCCCTAGATAGAGCTGTGCGACCATTCTGGTCGAGCAATGATATATCGGCATTGAACTGCAGAAGTAATTCCACAATATTCACATATCCATGGAATGCTGCCTTAAACATCACTGTTTTACCCTTTCTGTCCTGATAGTTTATTTCTGCCCCGGACTCTAGCAGCATGCGTGTCACTTCGTGGTTTCCATTTTGCACAGCCAATATCAGGGCAGTACTACCGTAGCTATTTGCAGGGTTCGTATCTGCCCCGTACTCTAGCAGTATGCGTGTCACCTCGTGGTTTCCCTCGTTAACAGCTAACATCAACGCAGTATCACCATAGATATTTACGGAATTAATATAAGCCAACATTTCTTGATAATTAAGAAAAGAATTATTTTCGTACTTTAATGTGATATTATTGTTATCGAATAATATTTTGTTTCCAATATTAATGTATTCGTATGTTTCTTCAGATTGATTTAATAAAAAATTAACAATTTTAAAATGCCCCTTGATTGCTGCACAGTGCAAGGGGGTCCGCTTATTTCTATCACGCGATACACAAACTCCACGTTTTGCAAATAATTTAAATAGTGCATGATTTTGTTTACTTGTTGCGAGATTGATGGCAGTATCTCCCCAACCATCAGTGGCAATCAATATGTAAGCTCGCTCTGTATCACTTTCCAGGTCACTGAAGATATTCAGCACTGTCTCATAGTCATCACGTCTCACTGCTGCAATAAATGGTCCAAATATATCTTTAACACGACGTGTTCTTTTCAAGGCTAAGTTTACGCTAGCTAAATGCTGTGTTCTTAAAAAATATTCTTCAAAATAAGATTTGTTGTATCCGCTTTCCTCCTCTTCCTCTTCTAAGAAAGTAGCAAGCATTAGTCCTAATATTGACTCGTACGGGCAACCCCTTACATTTTCAGTTATTTGACTTACGATGTCGGTGTTTTTAAACCCCAATGCTATGCTCAGCACGGTATTCGTATCCTTGTTTCTCAATGTAAATAAGGAAATATAGCTTTCGTCAGATGTCCTGTTAGGTGGGCCACTGAGAAGGACTTCAAAAATGCGTGCATTCTGTTCTTCCGCTGCTATATGCAATGGAGTTTTGTTATGATCGTGGTAATTTAGCTGACAATGTTCGTACATTTTCGGGTGATTTTCCATTTCTTCACCAGAAATTGGCATTGTTTGAAGCTGAGTCTCGATGAAAATTCTGACTATTTTATATTCTGGCTTGAGCAAAAATTTACAAAATTCATTTCTAATCAGTGTGTTTTCTTCTTTGCTATTTCTTCTCTGTCTGAGCCATTGAACAAAGAAATCAGCGCAAAAGTATTCTTGGAACGTCCGGTGAATGAAATGAAAAGTTCCATCAGCTTTACATTTTATCAGCCCGAGACTACTTATGTCTTTCACTTCTTCGGTTGTGAGATCAGATAGTTTTATGTTTGTGAAATATTCCGTGGCGAATGTTGAGTTGATGGTCTGAAAAGCCAAAACACAATGCTGTTCCATCGTACCCTTAACCATAGAATCAAGCAAAGCTTTGGGTATCTGGTTCAAGTTAGTCTTCTGCTCAAAATATATTGTTTTCTTGACTTCAATGAACTGTTTATACAAGTCAAACAGATTGGTGATTTTGCCTAAGTTATTAACTTGTTCCGGATATGACACAGACAGTATGGCTTGCTGAAGGAACACTTCTGCCAGCATACGGATCTGCAGAGGGATGCCCATGAAGCTGGCCACGTCTTCCCCCAGCACTCCCTCCACCTCTTTCCGCAGCTCTCTGGCAAAGTGGAACAGCCTCGCCTTCTCCGGTTCTCCATGCTCTGGAAGTTCTAAAGCCAGGTGAGGAAGCCAGAAGTTCACCAAATAGTCCTCCTGCTCTTCTTCTGTAATTTTTTCCAGTTCTACCGCAAATTCTTCCGAATCATTTTCAAGCCATTTTTGTTGGTATACCCGAGTGGTGACTACTGTTTGACAGGTTGTAGCATTTTTTAAATATTTCAGAAGCTCTGCCATTTTGACCTTGTCAACCTCAGAAAACTCATCAAACGCATCCACCAAAACACAAACCTGCCTCGAATTAACTGATTCGAGGCAATGCTGTAATAGACTGCTTAACAACTTTTTATCGGTAGGTAAACCCGATAAATATATCAAATAATCTGTAACTGATTGCAGGGTAAGTCTAATAGGTAACTTTTTGGAACTTTCAGCGAATAGCTTGTGGTCAATTCTCAATACCCAGGACTTGGGGATGAGCTCCGACATGGGCGTTAGTATGGTGGTCTTCCCCATACCAGGATCATCCGCGATGATGGTATGCTTCTTCTTCATTACGCAGAAGTCTCTTTCATCAATGGTGTCTCCGTAGTCCCTGGTGATGAAAGGGCGCAGGCCATCCAACGAGCCGTTGGAGTATTTCCACACCAGACACGGGTTGCTTCTGATATCCATTTCAAAATAATGTTTACTAAATGATTCCTCCTTTTTTTTGTCTTCTTCACTCAATTCTTGAGAAGGTGATCTTATTATAAAATGACCGTTTTTTATAAGTAAGTCCTTAGCTTCCCCAGATAAGCCAAAGATTTGTATTAGCGATGTCTTATCTTTTACGTTGTTGAAAATAAATAAATCCTTACCTCCTTTGTACTGAACGAATTTACTTATGGATTCAATAATAAATCGACTGTGGAACTTCCTGGGTAGGTATACACTTCTATTGTAAATTTCTTTCAGGTTGAAGCCTTCAGTGGACAAATTGAACCAATAAATTAGTCGAGCTGACTCCTCCCCACATTTTTCCTCAAACAGGTCCTCTCCATCTTCCTCAGTGGTGAAGATCCTCATCCTAGCCTCCTCCGTCAACTCCCCCCAATAGTCCTGGTTAAGCTGCTCTGAGTTGCCAATCACCAGCAGTGATCCGTCGGCCTTACTCCTTTCCAGAAGTGCGGTTAGCCCCTCTTTGCTCACTACCTTGTTCCCTTTGGAATGGAGAACATCTAATTCACAAAGCCGCGGAAGGTTGTTTGGGATTTTAATGTACAAGTTGTCCATCACGAGGTTCTTTAATATGGGTGAAATCAGTTTGCTTATTTTCTCATTGGGAGTTTTACAGTCATTTCCCAGTATAACTTCGAGGCTTAGGGTTTCTTCACCTATTGTAATTGCATTTCTGGAAAATATCTTTTCTCTAGACAAAGGAGTTAGGTCTTCTAGTTCAAATGTTTTCAAAGGTTTTGTTTCAACAGTTATTTTAAATTCATCATAAAATTGTTCACCGAATGACTGAGATCGAATGATCACAAGCTTCTTATGGTTGAATAATGTTAAATTCTGCAATATGGTTCTCATTAGATCGCAGTCTGGAGTTATCTGAGGTTGGTTAGAATCGGTTAAAGGTGGAAAATTAAGAATGCACAGGTTATTATTGGTAACGTTGCACACGTTTTTATTGGTAACGTCGTTCAAACCTGTGAAATCTATTGCTATATTATGCATATCATTCCAATTTAACATTGTATGACAGTTTGGATGTGTGTAGTCTTTTATATTCAAAGACATTAAAATGTTGCGGAACCTGGCAGCTTCAAATTCGAAATCACTAGTCACGATAATTTGTAAAACACGTTTAGCAGATTCTAGGAATGACTTCAATTCAAAGGTGTCCTCGCAGTCTAGGATTTCAGGCAAGGTTCGTACATAAGCCTGGCTAGCGTCGTACAAGGGGGCTGCCATTATACTGGTATTCTGTTCATCTAGAGCTTTCATGATTTCTGGTTTCCACCAGCGCACCAATTGTTTAGTTTCTCTAATAATTTTCCCCAAATTTTCCTTTGAATTACAGGTGATGGTATTTTTTATAATATCTATCTCAAATATTGGAAGCTCCAACTTTTCCAAATTATGATTATTTGTAAAATCATTAATTTTGGTCCGTTTTATTAATGGAATGTTTTGAAAAGTTTTCCAATTTTGAATAAATATGAATTCGTCTGTGGAAAACACCCCCAGTTTGCAAGATTCTCCCGACCACGGACTAGTGCTGTAATGTAAGTTCTCCTTTGAATTCCCATTCTGTACTACTTTAGGTCTCTTATTGATTTCATCCAAATACTTGTGAAGTTTGCGAATATCGTGCGTGCTGATTTTGAACCTGTGCTCCCCCGAGTCACTGGGGAGAGTGACAGATTCAGTATTAATGACTTGCAGATTCCCCACTTGAAGGCCACTGAAGTTCACCACATTTGGAGCGGCATAGTAGGTTGTGCCAGTATTTGCTTCAACTGTCTGTGTCTTTCGGTGGCTGCCACTAGAACTCCCAGAATGAAGGTTTTCAGCGTTTAGATTCAAGATGTCAGGGTTACTGGACATGTCTTGCTTGGGGTAAATTTCGAGCTCTTCCGATCCATGGGGCCAGTGCTGTGCTTTATATGATTTCTTCACATCATCCAATTTTTTGTGAAGATTGTTTGTATCGTGTGTGCTCATTTTGTGCCTGTGCTCCCCCGAGATACTGGGCACATTGATAAGTTTAAAGTTAATCACACGTTGAATGTCACGGAAGTTCCCCACATTTGGAGTTGGGATGTCAGTATTTCCTTCAGATAATTGATTGTTGTGGTGGCTGCTAGAAATCCCAGAAGGAACGTTTTCAGCACTCAGATTCAAAGTGTTATGGTTGGTGGACATGTCTCGCTTGTGGTAATTTTTGAGTTCTCCCAATCCGTGAGGCCAGTTCTGTACCTTGTCTGTTTTCTTCGTTATATTATCTGGGTGAAAATTTTTTATGTAGTGTGAGTTGATTTTATACCAGCGCTCCCGTGAGTCACTGCGGAGAGCCTCAGGTTCAGTAATAATCTTATGTAGATCCCCCAGATGATAACCAACGCAGTTCACAATATTTGGTTTGGCAAAGTAGGTTGTTATATCTAAAAAAATCGTAGGCATAGAATGGTCGTATCGAACACCGTAATCTCTGCAAATTTTTACCAGCATGTCTTCGACCCCCGGGTTGTCCAAGGCAATAGTATGGGCATGTATACCTTCATCAGGGCGGGCAATGAAGCTATTGCCTTCTCTCTTAAGGTGTTTCACTGTCATGGTGGTGACTCCGGCCAGCCATCCCCCCAGGGAATGACCAACAATAGATAGAGACAAACGAATTCCGGGTTGTCCATTTATTTTCAAAATCGCTTCCTTCACGTCGTCTGCCAAAGTGACTGCAGATCCCATGTGTTTGGTATATCGGTTCAAATAAATTCCTTTAAAGTCAATTCCGTATGATCCCAAACTCGCCGTTCCCCGGTGGGCTACAACAACCTGCTGTTGTGAAGGACAGCAGAAGACGCACCCGAAGTATCCATTACTCACGGAGTTGTTCCGTGCCGTGGTGAGCAGAATCCACCCTTTGGGCAGGTTTTCATTCTCCGGATGATCAGAGTACGCCAATCCTGCCAAGGCTGCCAACACTCCAACATCAGGAAATGGTTCCATGTTAATTTTGTTTTGGTTGTCATCAATGTGATGGATATTTGGTAGGTTTTCCCACCAGTTTGGTGAACTGTACAACAGACTGCTGTCGGCCTGCATGTTGGAGGGATGGGGATTCTGGATACTGATTCTGCAAGAAGGATAACAACCAGAATTGGTACTGTGGAACTGCATCTACATTTTTTTTTGCAGTTTTAATAATATATCTGCATTTCATATTACAATAAAAATAACTAAAAACAATAAGTTTTGTTAGGTACTACTGATCTTGTTACGAAATAAATAATCCTATGTTTATTCAGTCTAGTCACGTACCCCTCCTTTTAAAAATTATCTAGGTGAAACGTCACTTAACTTTATTTTAAACGTAAAAGCTAAACGACTCATTTATTTTTCGAAAGCATACATATCAGGGTTTTGGAAAAGCAAGACTTCACTTGTTGGAGAGCAGCCTAGGGGGTAGACCGCCTTCCGAAAGTCAACGTGATTTTTTTCCGTTTTGATAACAAAAATGTAAAATAATTCAATTATGTAACGTTAAGTGTTATCCGCGTGTACCGCAAATGTCGGGTTTTGAATTGGCGTAAAACCACAATTTACTTTAATAAAACGAGCACGCGTATTCAGCTAAAGTCTTATCTGTCGACGGAATACAATGCTGTTCGCTATTAAAACTTACACAAGGTCAGAGCACTCATGTATTTTCGTGAGACCACAGACAGATTGATTGACTGATTGACTCCTCGTGTGAAACAAGACCAGCCGACTACTGTCCACGGGAAACCTACGGAACCATCATCAGGAGGAGAAGCATGCGGCCTGAAGACTGTGGGGTATCCTTAGCGACCTGTCTTTCACCATGAAACACCACCTCGGCGTACGTTGAATTAGATAACTTGCAATTATTATAAGCAATAATTATCAGCCTGAAACCCTCATCTACATTGAAAAAATCTTCCGAAAGCATAATTGTTACCCTTTGTGCTATGCATAAAAATCTTGTCACGTTAGTTTATCAATTAAAAATAATAATTAATAGATAGCTTGATAATAGATTTGGTCGATCCAAGGGTAAGCCGCCACACAATATTATTTTATGTTTCAATGTTATTCAAATGAATGCCGTTTATCATTTCTAATCCGTAGTATTGACTATAAATAATGTATTTCCCAAGGCCCAGATAGAGGATTTTGCTCTTCCAACAGCTAGCCTGGTCCATCGACCAGTGGCGCCCTATTAAAATAAAAGCTATCAGATACGGACAACTTACATTTACATTAACTGCAAATAATTATAACAATCTGTAGTTTACCAAACGGGTTCCTTAACAAAAGGAACTTATTACGATGATGTTAGATGAATAAAAATCATAAATAAATATTTATTTGTACATAATTTTAGGGTTTCGCTTTGATTTGGAAATTTCCTGCCCTCTTTCAAAAAATTATACCTATGAATTTTAAATGGGTAACATTAAAACTTCTTAAGAGGACATTACCAGAGAAACCAGAAATATGTCATTTTTAAATCAGTGTTTAGACTTATTGACTCGTTTCCACAAAAAATTATAAATTGATTTTGAAAGATTGTTCTTTTATCTAGTAAAGTTATGGATTAAATTTTGATAAAAAATGTTTATTTTAAGTATAATAAGGTTATACCATAGTTCGTTGGCAGATTTGTTATATTTTCAAAAAAGTACATGTATTATACAACACCAATTTCAAATCATATAATCATGCAGTTAAATAAATCCATACATTATCTGGTAAACGTATGTTTTAGAATTTTAATTTTAGTTTAAATAAAATCATTAAAAAATATATACGTACATGTGTTTCTTGACGTAAATTGGCCAGTTTGTGTATTTATTTGCGTACTTCCAAACTAATATATTTCAAGATTTTTTTAAATACTTATTTTGCTTAGACATTATTGACAAGTCATAAAAATTTTGATCGAAAAATAATCATAAGAAGTAATTAATATTAATTAATTTACAGCTCGCGTTTTACCATTTTTCTTATAGCTCGACGACTCGAGAATTGAGAATTCACTCTGCCCGCAAACGTGGCAGCCGGCGGTTGTCTCCGCGGCGCTCTGTATCGTAATATTTGGAAATGACGAATTTAAAACGAAACAAATAATACGATTTCATTGTTTCGTGTTTGTAAAAACTACAGGGTTTACCGAACGCAAAAAATCATGTTCATTGAATATATTTATGAAAATTTTGAAATTTTTTTTTATTGTAAATTATTCTTATGTGAATACCGCACAAGAGTCCCAACAGCTTCAAAATAATTTTTTTGAAGTAAAACTTCTTTGCGCACGCTCGACACATGGGGGGTAAGCTGGTAAATGCGTTACGAAAAGTGATGATTGTTACGAAAAATGTCCTGCGAACGGTAATCGATGCGAACGGTGATCGATTGCTAGGCGGGTCGGGCCTTAACGAACGCATGTTATTCGTATTATTGTTAATGGATTATTTTTCCGTAAATAAATAAATAAATTATATACAGTGGGTACCCGGCATGCGTTGCAAGACCAATGTAACCTCGGGGTTAACTAAACTGCAATGGTTCCACCCCAAGTCCCAAGAAACTACATTATATTGCAAGCGCCTGCACTATATAACATTATATACAACGGGTACCCGGCATGCGTTGCAAGACCAATGTAACCTCGGGGTTAACTAAACTGTAATGGTTCCACCCCAAGTCCCAAGAAACTACATTATATTGCAAGCGCCTGCACTATATAACATTATATACAACGGGTACCCGGCATGCGTTGCAAGACCAATGTAACCTCGGGGTTAACTAAACTGTAATGGTTCCACCCCAAGTCCCAAGAAACTACATTACATTGCAAGCGCCTGCAATATATAACATTATATACAACGGGTACCCGGCATGCGTTGCAAGACCAATGTAACCTCGGGGTTAACTAAACTGTAATGGTTCCACCCCAAGTCCCAAGAAACTACATTATATTGCAAGCGCCTGCACTATATAACATTATATACAACGGGTACCCGGCATGCGTTGCAAGACCAATGTAACCTCGGGGTTAACTAAACTGTAATGGTTCCACCCCAAGTCCCAAGAAAGGTGAGGGGGTGAGGGGAGGGGGGTTTAGGGGGGGGGGGGGTTGAGAGGGGGTGGGAGGGTAGGCCTTTTTTATATCCATTTTTCGTATTACAAAAATAACAAACACGAGAATCGGGTATGGGTACCACTGCCCCGAGAACCATTTATTAGATAACCAACACGTCTGCCGTAGGTCATCCCAAGTGGTTTGCAACGTTTGGTTCGTGGGAGTGAGGTTTGTTCAGGTCTTGGCGGTGGATGCGTCTGCCCACCAGCTGCATGGCAGGTCGGATCTAGAAAAAGTGGTTGAGGGAGTCCCTTTGACTTCTCCAGCCTTACCATCTCGGAACATCGCCTTGCACCGCAGTGGGAGGGATGGCCCCATACATCCGCACTCCTGGACACGCTGACCCCCCAGATTTCTACCCACCCCTAATACCCTTTTCATTCTCCGAAGTTCCTCTCCTTCCTTTCCCTAAAACGAGCCTCCACACAGCATTCCCAAAGTAGAGATAGGCAGTGTGTCGAGCGATTGTAAAAAAACGGTCTCTCCTGATCCGAACTTCCACGTAGACGAACCTCGCCCCATGAACCCGAGCTCCCCTGCTAAGTCACTTGGGGTGACCTATGGCAGAGGTGTTGATAATCCAATACATGGTTCCCGGGGCGGCGGTACCCATACCCGCCTTCCAAATTACTGATACTACCTATTGACGGCCGGCGTGGTCAAGGGGTAAGGCTCTTGACTCACAATCCGAAGGTCATGGGATCGAATCCCGGCGTAGGCAAATTAATTTTATTTGAATAATTTGGGTTATTTTACAATTATTTAAATTAAAAATAATATATTTGCGTCACGTTCCAGAGTGGAAGATACTTTCAGTATCACCCTGGGTGGTGTAAGACCACCATTCAGAATTGAAACTTGCTAGAAATCGCTATGACCGTGTTTAGTGACCAGATCTGAATAGCCAGGTAATTCCTCGCCTTCCTCTTCCCCATCTCCTTCCCCTCCCCACCACCTTCAGCCTCATAATATACCCCATAGTCACGTCATAGTCTCACCGGCTCCAGACGGGAGCATTTGGGTCTCTTGTGCGGTATTCACATACTTAAATATAAAATAAACAAATATGCACACGAATAAATATTTTAAAATGAGTAATTTTTTACAATCCAACTGAATATTACTAATTTTTTTTCATTAATACCGTACAAGAGTCCCAACTGCTCCCGTCTGGGGCCAGTGGGACTATGGCATCCCTAATTGGGGTATGTTGTAAGGCTGAATGTAGTGGGGAGGGGAAGGATATAGGGAAGAGGAAGGTGGGGATGTACCTGGCTATTCAGATCTGTTCACTAAACACGGCTAAAGCCATTTCAAGCAACGTTTCAATTCTTAATGGTGGTCTTACATCAGGGCGATACTGAGATATCTAATGGCCGTAAAATACAATTAAAAACAAAATATTAAAAAGAATATAACAAATTGTTTATTCATGTAGGTATCTACTTAATACCTACTGGGTTTACGCATTTTACTTGTAACTATTTATGTTTATGCACTTCGATATACAAATTACAAATAACTACTACTCATCAAAATTCTGGAAGCGAGAATTTAACATCTTCATCTGACCCATACTGTAGCGTCTATACAGTCCTAGCGCGTGAGCTAGTATATCTCGAAACCAAGCTTGGAGCGGATCGAACTCTAGTTCTAAAAATGCCCGCTAGCGAGTGTGTAGCGCTGACGTCGGAATCTGAATTTAAATTTGCTGAGAGTTAGAGAACCATTGAATGTACATATAACCGTTTATGATATATTTTTATTATTTATAAAAATTATAATAATGCTTATTATTTTCTTTAAAATTGGTGCACGTACAGGGTGGGGCAAAAGTAATCATCCGATGTTCTTTTGCTGTAATTTTTTTATTTAATGAATCACTTTGGTTCTGCTTGTAAAATTCGTTTATTTAATCCATTAGAAATTATTCCATCAAGTCGAGAAAATGCTATCGGCCAAGTGGCCGAGGCCAGAGTTGATGACCATACGGGCCCGTTTTATAGCATTTTCCATCACTCTTGCCAGAACTTTTGGCGACAGGTTCTCGGCGAATTCCTGGCGAATATTCTCCTTAAAGGCTTCAAGAGTCTGAGGTTTGTTGACGTAAACCCACGACTTCAAAAAATCCCATAAAAAGAAGTCTGGAATGGTTAAATCGGGTGATCTAGCCGGCCAGTGCAAATCACCAACACGAGAGATTAAGCTACCCGGAAATGCTTCCTTCAGAATACCGGTTGTGGTTCGACTAGTGTGCGCCGTTGCTTATTAATTATTTTGCTTATTACAGACCGTTGTAGAAGCCATCATATCGCAATAAATTAACAGAAGTAAATGGTCGCTATCGTCGCTATGAGCACTTTCACAAGTTGAACTTCCGTGAGCATTAATTACCTACCACAAGTTGGATGCATATCATGTAAACACTCCTGTGAGTGACATGTCAAAAACTTAGGTCAATTCGTAAATTTTACTTATGAGTGAAGACCGGATTATATGCAAATGCATATTTGCATATGCATTTGCATATTTAGACCCTTTTCGGCAGAAGTTGCATATTTTAGCAAAAAAATTGAGATCATGCACACTTACGCTCGATCTCGTTCATCATTCAGATGCCTCACATAGTGACATCAAGGGTATTATCAATGACTTCGATAGTGCAGAGGCTTTGGCAGTTTTCCAGTGAAAAGAAGCATTTGACGATACTAGTATTTAAAAAAAAACTAGCTATGATTAGCACTCATTTCGCCACATACCTGCTAGTATAAAAACCAAAACGCTTGAAACTCATGGATTGGCGTTGAATGAATCTATTCAGGTTGTGAAGAAAATCCGCCTCATGAATTCCTCGTTGTCAAAGCTTTCCCGAGTTAACTCAAAGAAAAGTTTGAAAACTTATGGAAAAATACCCCAGGGTTTGAACCCTTGTGACAAATTGATAGCTTTAGTCCAGTCACACCAGTAGACGTAGAACGCTCCTTTCCGCTTACAAAAATATATTAAGCAATCGCAGACACGATTTGTCTACAGAACATTTAAAATAGTACTTAGTCATATAAGTTTTAAAGATAAATTGTAAATTTCATTGTTCAATACATTTTGTAATTGATATTTTCGAAAATACATTTGTTATCCTTGAGAACTACCTAATAGCTTACTAAAATAAAATAAAATATTTAAAAATACGACTTCCTATATTATTTCATGTTGCATATTTGGCCCTATTTATGGATTTTCGTGCATATTTTAGCTATTTTTATTGCATATTTTGGGCTTTTTTTGTTGCATATAATCCGGTCTTTGCTTATGAGTGTAAAGCTAGCC
Source organism: Limnephilus lunatus (assembly GCA_917563855.2). NCBI lineage: Eukaryota > Metazoa > Arthropoda > Insecta > Trichoptera > Limnephilidae > Limnephilus > Limnephilus lunatus. The sequence continues at coordinate 20,600,849 of OU830595.1, read as the reverse complement.
GATGTGTGTGAACTTGGGACTTACCAAGTTCATATTAGTTAGACATACAGAAAGCGTGATGCCATTTATCTTGGGACTTACCAAGTTCATATTAGTTAGACATACAGAAAGCGTGATGCCATTTATCTTGGGACTTACCAAGTTCATATTAGTTAGACATACAGAAAGCGTGATGCCATTTATCTTGGGACTTACCAAGTTCATATTAGTTAGACATACAGAAAGCGTGATGCCATTTATCTTGGGACTTACCAAGTTCACATTAGTTAGACATACAGAAAGCGTGATGCCATTTATCTTGGGACTTACCAAGTTCACATTAGTTAGACATACCGTACCGCAAATATACTATACTGGCGAGTTCCCGGTTTGCATTGCAATGCCACTTAATAGAGAAATTATTTCTCCCTGCGTGTCCTTTCCCATTGGTACCACACCCCTTCCACCCCCTTCCTCTCCCGCGTTCCCTTCCCCTCTCGCGTTCCCATTCCGCCTTTTCCGCCTTTTCCGCCTTCCCTCTCCCCACTCCCGTTTTCCCCCTCCCGAGTTCCCCTCCCTCCTCCCGCATTCCATACATTCAGTCCCGGTACATTCAGTTTTTAATCAGCATGCGTGCCACCTACTGTAATATTTTATACAAATTTCATAATGCCAGAGCTCACCAGTATATATAAACAAACCTTCGCGGGCGTGCTCACAACAACTCACCAAAGTTTCCTCGCAATCCAATGAACGGTTTAGTAACGCATTTTCGTGATGCCAGAGATCGCAATTATATATACTATATATACAAAACCATCGCGGGCATGCACACATCAAATCCCCAAAGTTTCATCATAATCGAGTGAATGGTTTAGCAACGCATAACGTACAAAGACATGAGCATATATTTTGATTTATATATAATAGATAGATGCTTATTACTTATATATTATTTTTAACTAATTAGTTATGAACAAATTATTTAGTTAAAAACAATCATAATCAATTAAAATGTAAACTAGTAAATATTAAAATATATAATTTATTTTTGCTATTGTAAATGTAAGGTACCCACTTGTAATTTTGAATTAAATTTATTTTAGTAGGAAACAATAATATTTTTTGTTGACATAAAGTTTAACAGCATTTCTATGTAAAAAAATAAAGTTCCAGTGGGGCATTTTATTTTTTATCAAGATTTTTAATCGTCCGATAGATGGATACGTTTTTAGATTTTCACGGCCAAAAGTATTTTCGTTATTGTCGGGTCTGCCGGATCCGCCCTGATGATGGATACTGCGACGCTGTCGGAAACATTGGCTAAAGAAAAAGGTAGCGCAACACGGCACAACACCCCAAAAAAAATAACGAAAACAAACCTCAATTGTTTCTGTATTTATTGAAATTGTCTTGTAAATGTGAATTTCGGCACTCCGTAAATTTCTGTTGCTTTTAAGTAACCCATTGTTCCTTCGACTACATTTCTGCAAAATAACTATCCTCATTTTTTCTGTATCCCAGTCTTGTCGGATAGTTTTTTTGTTTGGTAAATACGGGGCATTTTTGTGAATTGATACGAATCAATTCAGTCTGAATCGACAATTAACGTTACTGTGAATGAATGGCACGCGAATCAACAGCCGACTGGACTGATCTTGTTTGACCTTTTCAAGTAGGTAGGTACATACCATAAAACAATGGGAGTATTTCACCATCTTCGTGATAGCTTATCCATAGATAGCAAATATTAATAAATAAGCAAATAAATACTCGCAAGAGATAATAAACTCAAGTCTTTTTATATAAATGATTCGTGTTTAATTAATCAAAAATCTACGTTATCGAAGAGGAGGGTAGTGAAATATCTCCGTTTACAACGTTTATTAACATCGTTTTGTTTCTGACGTATAATCAGTTCCGGATTATCCCTAAGGCAGAGTAGGCAACTGCCTAGGGGCCCCGCATCAGCTGGGGGCCCCGCGCCCCGAGAAAAAATAACTTTCCTCACCGGTTCGACTCACAATTAGTGAGCAACTCCGGCACACTTTTGGAAAAAGTCAGCTTTCAAAATGTTTTAAATATTTTAATTTTTTATTACGAACATTTATAGGTTAATAACATTACATGCATTAACCAAAACAACAAATTATAATAATTAGGTTATAACCCAATAACTGTTCACATCACGCACAAATAATAAATAAAAAGTCAATAATTAAAACAAATATTTAAACATAGTTGTATTTTACTTTACTTTCCTTCGTATCAATGGGGATATGATTATAGGTGCCATGTGTGGTTTATATTGGCATTTGTTTTGTTTTGTTTTTTTTTGCTTTTATTTCTAATGTTTAAAATATAAATGTTGTACAAGCTTTAAAGTGCACTACCTATCTGCTTGCTAAAATTCTTTGTTTCTCTTCATACCAAGGTTGTCTGGAAGAGATCACTTTAGTGATAAGACCGCTCATTGTACTATTGTATTTGTTTAATTTTTTTATTGAATGGGGGTGAAGGCATACCTTCGAAATGTAGTAAAAAAACGAAGTAATTATGAATAAAATTACGTTGTGGTAGAAAAAAAAAGTTTGGAAGTTAGAAAAGGGTAAAGTGCAGTGGCGGACTAAGCCCGTCAGAGGCCCGGGGTGGAAAAGCTGGATAAACCGCTCCCCCCACCTTCCTAGTTTAAGAAGTTGATGTAATTTTACAAGCTTTTTCTTCAGTTCACACGGGCCTCTGACTCTGGGGGGCCTCCAAACGCCTCCATGTTCCTTTGACCAAATCCTAAACAAGGCTTTAAGGCACCAGGCCACTGTGAAAAAATTGTCATTTTTAAAAATTAATTTTCTGAAGATGCATTTGTCAATAATGCTCTCACCAAATGTTTTAAGGAAATTCGCAAAATTGACGGAGATACCTACAGCATATTATATATAAACAGTTTGTATGTTGAATTAACGTTCAGCAAAACTTTGAACGAGTTTTTCTCGAAACTGCTTTTTTCAACATGGTTGACAACATATTAGAAAAACTGTACGTCCGATTTGCATGTACTAAATCTTTAACTGTTAGTAAATCCAGTCAGTATGGTACCACTTAGGGATTTTTTTATAATGGGCCCCCTTCTATTTTTTTTATGAACAATGAAAATTTTCCATAAAAAATTGAAATTAAAATTCGTTGGTCCGCCATTTTTCCTTATTTTTAAACAAAATTCACCTACGTGGTGAAATAGACACTAGATTTTCAAACAGTTTAAGACCTGCAAATCGGATGTATGGAGGTTAAAAAATGTGTTAACAAAGTTTAGAGAAAAACACAGTCAAAGTTTTGCTGGAGGATAATTCAACACACAAACTGCCCTGCAAAACCTACGGTTGTAGCGAAACCCGGTCGGCATAAGTATGTATAATAAAAATGGTGTTGTTCATATGAAGCAGTTACTTTGTGATGTGACATTATAATTTAAAATAAAACAATAACTTTGTAAACACCTATAAACATTCAGCTTTCCATTCCATGGTTCACAGATTGGTTACAGTCCCTTTATCAAATACCAACTTTGCATTAGAATTATCTACGATCAAACAAATCGCAATAAATAACGGTTACAGTCCAAATATAGTCAACAACATTCTAAATAAAAAAAAAATAAAAAATTATCCACAAGTAAATTCTTATACAACAGTCCACCTCATAATAATAATATACCAAGTAATAATAATCAACCTTATCAATGGCGTAGAATCTTGTACATAAATAATTTCTCTAAAAACAGCGTTAAAAACCTCCCATCAGATATCAAACCAGCATTTTATACTAATAATAGTATAGGTAAGCATTTAATGAACGGCAAGGACAAAGATAATAGTCTATCTCACTCGGGAATTTATTCACTTCAATGCAGTGACTGTCCCTTTTTTTATATAGGCAAAACAGCACGCAATATAAATACCCGTGTCAAAGAACACCTTAGATGTTTACACAGCTCTGGATTTTCGGAATTTGCAAACCACTTGATCGAAAAAGACCATAAATTTGACAAAAATACAGGCGCCACACTAATTCATAAAAACAACATCGGTATTAGGCTAGACAATCTAGAAACACTTGAACTAAGGAAAGCCATAAACACTAACAGTAAGGTAGTTAATAACCAACTAAATTTAAATAAAAGTCCCATACTAAGATTGTTCCCTATTGACAAAGAACACGCCCGTTCCCTTCCCAATTCTCCATCTACACCTATACCTACTTCCTCCGTTACTTGAGGAGTCCAGCCCATTTGGTTAAATCATGTATTAGTTATAAACACACATGTAAATTAATTTTAGTAGAGATTGTACTGCCCTGAAGAAGCTACGGTTGTAGCGAAACCCGGTCGGCATAAAGTATAAAAAATAAAAGTGGTGTTTACAAAGTTATTGTTTTATTTTAAAAAATAAAAATGGTGTTTACTAAGTTATTGTTTCACATAAAATGCTGTATCTCGGTCAATTTTTCGAATATCTTTAAAACATTTGGTGAGAGCATTTTTAAGAAATGCGTCTTTCAGAAAATGAAATAAAAAAATTAAAAAAAAATAAAAAATAAAAATTTCTTACAGTGTCCGCCTTAAAAAACCGGAAATATGTCGTTTTTAAATCAAATTTTAGACGTATTGACTCTTTTTCACCACAAAATTATAAATTGATTTCGAAAGACTGTTCTTTTATCTAGTAAAACTAAGTTTTAAATTTTGAGAAAATATGTTTATTTTTAGTAAATTAAGGTTTTACCGTAGGGCGTTGGCAGAATTGTTAAAATTTCAAACAAAATTTTGTATTATACAACACACATTTCAAATTATATAATCATGGAGTAAAATAAATCAATAAATTATATGGGAAAGATATGTTTCAGAATTTTAATTTTAGTTTAAATATAACCATTAAAAAAAAGATCCGCGCATATATTTAATAAAAATTACATGTTTATTTTGCTTAGACATTATTGAAAAATTATAAATACGTATGATCAAAAAATAATTAGAAAAAGTACATAATTTGAATAGTTTTATCATCACGAGTTTGAGCATTTTTGAATTTAGGTATTTATCAAAACAAATATTGTGAATGAAATAATATCGATATTGAGCTATTATGTTAAAATGCTGGTATGGAGAATAATTAGTCTTACTCGTCGGAACCACCCTGTACAGTTGCAAGATCATCGTTCGACGAAATTTAAATTCTCGGCCGCTGATTAAATGTAATGAGCTTCCCGTAATGAGTTTTTTTTATCAACTCACTGGGAATAATGTGTTACTTACCATGTTTTTGTAATACATTATAAATAATTAAATAAAAATGGCATAAAAGCCATGTTTAGGATTTGATAAAGGGGACATGGAGGCGTTTGAAGGCCCCCGAGGACCAGAGGACCGGGGCGGGCCGCCCCCCCCCCCCCCCCCCCCCCGTTAGTCCCCCCGAGACGTGCATTGCCTAGGGGCCACGACATGGTTAATCCGGCCCTGCGTATAATATAATTTTTTGCAAGTGGAAGGAGAAAAAATATAGGAGTTAAGGACTTACGTTTTTTAGTGTTTTTACTAGCAGGAGTTCAGGTCCCGAAGTAAGAAGTTTTCGTCGAACTAAGCACTAAGTTGATGGATTGGCCGCGCGGGGATTAACGATGAACTATGGAACTGTGATGGAGAAGAAAGCGGCAATAATTTTTCGAAACATTTAGGGCGGGACGAGCGAAAACGCGCGGCAGCTCTCTATATTTGTACTCGTAGCCGGCTACCAGCCGGCGGCTAGTGGATAGTGGATCGTGGCCAGGGTTGCCGATTTATGGGTAGTTCCCCAAATTGAGAGGATTTTTTCAGATTTTTCAAGAATTGGGTATTTTGCGGGGGAAATGCGGGGATTCTGGGCATTTTTTGATTATCCGAGCTTTTTGAAATATATGTACCTATATTCGGTGGAAGATTTCGTAGTTTATTTTATGGCAGCATTGTAACATTTATTTCTAAACAATGCTAGTTGGGGGATTCCTGAAGTCATAGAACTTTTACGATAGAAGGATCCCGCTCGCTATTCTTGATTTTTCTCAACATAGTCTGAATGTAGATGACGATGCTGAGAGTTACTGGGCTAAAATTTTTGGCAAAAAAAACAATACAGGACGATACTTGTTCCCAAATTTAAAAATTGTAATAGTTTATTGGTCATGTTGCCGTTTTCCAACGCTTCCGTTGAGAATTAATTCAGTGTTCTTAAAAATTTGAAAACAGAAAACAGAAATCGTCTTCTTACAGATACTGTGGTAGCATTCATGGCTACTCGAAAAGGGATTAAAAAATAAGGAGGAAGTTTGAAGTTTAATCTTTTAAACAAAATGTTAACAAAAAGCATTATGCAGTAATTGATGAAATGAGGTAATTATTTTACATCACCTGTATGTGTGCTTATTTCATTAATAATCCATTACATTTTGTTCATAAAGTCTTATAAAGGTGTAAATTGCTAATTAATTAACTTAACTTCACCCATAGACATATGAATATTGATAGACCAGAACATAAAGGTGAGGGGTAGAAGCCAACTACAGCGGGACGAAGGGCAGGAAGATGGCTTTGGTGATACGTGATTCGCCAAAACTCAATCTGACAGTATATAGGCATCTCGCATTATAAAATCATCATTTAGTTCTTAAAAGTAAATTCTGCTTTTGAATGAATAGACCTTTTTACATGGGAGCGCAAATTGCTCGCCACGCAATGAACAAATTTGAAGTTCAAATACGTCAAAGTAAGGTCGCCTATAAGGTCGAATCCAATATTTTGCTCCTGTAGTTAGTTAATACACTTTTACAAATGTTTCATAATTTACTTACCCCAGTAAACAGTGACGGGCACACGCCATGTATCTCGGAGTGATAGTGTATGTATGGGTGGTTTGGTATATTTATGGTGTATGTTCAAAAACGATCATATTATGTGATCTGAATTAGCTTAAAATAGTGTAAAATGATGCTAGCTTATGGAATGTAATACCACAATTGGGTTTATTCTCTTTTTCTCTTGTATGTTTGCACGTTTTTATAGCACAAGCCACCATTTTCACCGTGTTATTTACGATGAGAGCTCGACACTGGTCCGGACACGAATGATGACGTCACATTTTTTAGATTGACGCGTAGCTCTCGCAAGACCAGCCGGTTCCGAAAAATGGTTCCAATAGGAGGGGGAAATAATACGCCTTTTATCGCTTAGGGCAAGTCCATGTACTTTGTACGTCCGTGACTTCACCGTTTAAAATTATTGGTCTCAATATCAAATAAAAAATTTGAAATGGTCTAAATTATATTGTAACACAAAAATACTACTTTATCTTCTTTTCTCCAATTAACTCTTTTTTGTTTCATTTAAATTACTTGTCTTATCAGTAATTTTTTTCTCCTACCAGTACCTGGCACACGGTATGTATGATTATATTACCATATTTTTTATGTTTCCTTTTTTTCCAACACACCACACCATATTGAATTTTTTTTTAAATGTCATTATTTTTGTTTCTTGGGTTGGATATTTAGATATTGGTTATTGGGTTGTCACTATAGACATATGAATATTAATAGACCTGCCCTAAGTGTTAAAAGCGTATTATTTCCCCATCCCATTGGAACCGGCCGGGCTCGGGAGTAGCTTCGCGTGAATATAGAAAATGTGACGATCATTCTTGTTGGAACCATCGTCGAGTTCTCATCGGTACATTTTACGAAATAACACGACAAAAATGGTGACTTGTGCTATGAAAACGTGTAAAAATAGAAGTGAAAAGGATAATAAACCCAATTGTCGTATTTCATTCCATAGGCAAGCATTATTTTGCTATATTTTAAGTTTATTCAGATAACAGAAATATAATATGATAACACATACGACGCACGGTAGCAACGCGATACATGGCGACGCGAAACACAAAGCCGCTGTTTACTGGGGTAAGTTAATTATGAAACATTTGTAAAAGTATTTTCGTTGTTAGTTCTTAAAAAATTAAAAAGTTAATCTAAAAACTTATCTAAAAACTTATCATTTATAAAAGTGTCTAAACTAAATATGGCAACAAAATATCCGCCTATGAATATAGGTGAACTTTACGTTGCCGTATTTGGACTTCACTTACTTTACTTTACCGTATTTATTTGCAAAATTGTTCATAACGTGGCTAGCAATTCGCCCTCCTATGTAAAAAAGTCTATTAATTCAAAATCATATTTTACTTTTAAGAACTAAATGGTGATATTATAATGCGAGAAGTCTATATACTGTTGGATTGATTAATGGACGAATCATTTCAATCATCTTACCGCTCCTCGCCCCGCTATTGTTGGTTATTACCCCTCTCCTGTCCGTTCTGGTCTATTAATATTCATATGCCTATGGTTGTAACCTATTTTTTAATCTTGTATTATGTACGTGATAATATATTTAATCAATTTTAATAAATAAAAAAATGCTATTTTAATAGAATTTAGTTTTATTTTGAGAGCAGAATTATGAAGAAATTTGTGGGGAATTTGCGGGGAATTTGATATTTTGCTTTCCCCAATTTGGGGATTTTGAACATTATTGCGGGTATTTTAGAACATAAGCATTGGCAACCCTGGTCGTGGCGTCGCGGGAGACTCAGACGTGGGAGAAGACGAAGCTAGAGACGGGGCCAGTGACCAGAGTGCGGGGGGCAGCGGCAGCGGTCTGGAGATAAGAGCCGAACTGTGAATGGAAATCATTGTATATTATTTTTAAAACTTCGTAAATTTTTTTATCACATTATGGACAAAAAATATAATAACACAATTGAAAAATAAGTAATAAGAAAATGGGAGTAACAAAAGACATGGATGTTTTTTTTTAATGCTTTTTTTATTTGTTTTTTAAGTATTTAAATTTCACTTGTAGCATTTATTCTTATAAAACTTTTACAAATGCGATTATAACAGAGCAGACTGTTATTATATTTTAGTTTTTAATAGCATTTATTCAGTTACACTTTTTAAATCCCTGATTTATATATGGGTACTTAAAATCATCACTTTAACCATAGAAATAAAAATTAAAGTTAAAAAGCAATATTATAACCACGCACAGGCATTGCCTTTGTGGGTTTTTTAAAAAATTATTAAGCTTTTTTATATACTTTTCATTATTTTATGTATCTATTGTATGGATTGTATCAAAAATTGTCAATAATAAAAAATTGATATTTTTTTATTGTTCCTGTTAAGTTCCGAAACAGCTTATAAACTTATTTTCCCAAACTCTTTGCATTGCTATTTATCTCCTTTTGTCCTTGTCCTTCCATGAAAGGCCCTACCTAGTATAAAAGGAAGAATGTGACTACCTTCTTGTCACACATGCACAATATTATTGCAGAAAATTGAAATTTCCTACATTTTAAGTCAATCGAAAATAGGCCACTTGCATCACTTTTTTTTCCGGTTTAGGCAAATATTCTAAGACATTCTATATATTTTTTAATCGTATTTTTGAAACCCTGGTGTTTTTCGAAAATTTCAATACGAAAAATCAGACCATTTTTTATAAACCGGAAAGACGGGACATAATTTTATGGGTGCGAAAAAACGATAATTACATAGCTGAATTAATTTTTAAAAAAAGAACGTTTTCCACACGAATAGCAATAAATTGTACGGGGTTCTCTTTGTAACATCTGTAAAAACACCGCCATCTTTATCAAAAAATGAAACCAAAATATAAGTTCGCATAGAACAAACAATAAATCTAGTGAACGTTAAACGAAAATTCAAAAATTCGCCGGAAATCAGAGTGTTGCCATATAAAAAAAAATCAATCAGTGTGGAATTTTACAAAATTAAGGGAACATAATCGGAGACGGGACATTTTCATGTAGTGACGTCACGAGCTCAAATAATGGATTTATTTATTTAAAAATAAAAAAAACTATACATTTCTAAAAAATTTTGCTGACATTTTCGAAATCTTAGTTCAAAAATCTATCCAGTCTTCGGGAAAGTGAATTCTAACTGAAGCCACCGCGTCGAAAGGCTCAGACGTCAGACAGTCCTTTCCTTTTACTCAAGCCCATTGTTTCATCCTTTTCCATCCTACATTGATAAGTCACACGCCAGCCACGGTCGACTAACCTACGATTCCGCTGAACCAATTTATTCGCTAAATGTCTCATCTATGTATATCAATGTTCCCTATTCATTTTATTTTAAGTTACTTTAATCTACTAGGACGTAACTCATTTTTTGCGAATTCAAGATTACGATTGATTCGTGCAGCGCTCGTTGAAATACAGTGGCCCCACTTTTCACTTGACAAGTGCAAGTGAGTAGGTATATAGTGTTTTGAACTTGCTGTAACTCAAAACGCTATTCCTTGGTGCTATCATTGCATAACTTGTCAGTTTGAGAGTTTTTCAATTTTTTTTATTAGTTAGTATTGTTTTTTTAACTATTTTATATTATCAACAGATTTGCAGTGTAAAATTTAGTGAATTATTATATTCTTTCCTGATGTAAGCTGGTGTTTGGTTTTTAGGAAAGGAGTGCTTGTTAGGTAATCTAATACAAATACGAAATTTATAGTGTTACACTGATAACAAAATAAAAAAAGTAAAATTAGAATGTTTGAACAAATGATAGAAAAGTATAGGAGACATTAAAAACAATTTTAAAATGATGAAAGCATAATAAAATGAGAGTCAGTGGAAGAGAGATACTGTCATTGTTTCTCCTCTAACAGAAGTGGTTATCGATCTTGCTGAAACTTCCACTGTGATTGACGAACCGGCTAGGGTTCCTCTACCAAAATTGCAACAACCGATGAGCATAAATGATTCTTTTTCTACTTTTTATTGTGTGGCTTTCATTCAAGCACTTAGAGCCGAATTAAAACAAGCATTAGGGGATTCCGATAATCTAAAATTTAACGAATCAATTATTTCTATACCACCATTACTTAAAACACCAAGAAAAAAACAATTCATAAAACAGTTGGAAAAAGGTATGTTTCATTAAAGAAAGCACTAGGGAAAATAAAATTATTGCAGTGACAAAATGCAAGATTAAAAAAAGTATCTTCATTTAAAAATATTGTCTTGGAAAAGAAACATACTCTTTCTGAAGAAATAACGTCACAAATATCACCAAAAAACACAAACAATCAAGTAAAACCATTTTAAACAATACCCGTAGTTGTATTTCCCCGCTGCGTACTAAAATACACACGAAATATTTTTGATTTATGTCTTCCCCAACCTCGGGCGCTTTCAAAATGGTATAGTGATCGATCCCGAATCAACGGTAATCCCGAATTTACAGCTGAAGCATTTAGTGCACTTGAAAAAAACGGTAATAGCGATTTCAAATTAATACGTAATAATGTATTAATGAAATGGCCACCAGGCAACAGCAAGTATGGGATGGTAAAAGGTATCACGGTTGTGTAGACATAGGAATGGGAGTAAACGATAAAGAGAAAGTCCAGACTACGGAGGCATATGTCCTGCAGCTGGTTTGCGTCAATCAAAATTGGAAACTTCCTCTGTGTTATTTTCTTATAAAAGGATTAGTTGTGAAGCAAATAGCAAGCATCATTAGAATATGTTAACAAACATTTAACGAGGTAGGAATTGAAACCGTTTCCCATGACTTTTGATGGTTGCGGAGCCAATATTTTGACCATAAAATTGCTCGGGTGTAAAATTGACGTTTCAAATAATTTTATAACTACCTTTGCCCTCCATCTACTGGAAAGGAGGTTGCTGTATTTTAGATGCTTTCCATGTGATAAAGTTAGCCAGGAGTACATTGAAATCCAAAAATATAATTATCGACAAAGAAGGCAAGACCCAAGAAGAGCAAGGCCTAAATTTCGACATAAAAATAACATACCATCACATTTTCTTCAGAAAACGGATAATGAAGGTCAAACTAGCAACCTTTCTAAGCCAAAGTCCTCCGGATTGCTAGTCAAAAGCCTTGCACCTCGACCACGGAGGCACTCATTGTGACTTTTACATAACAATACAGCGATGATATACTTTGAACTAATACTATAAGAATATGTAAAAAGAGAGTTAAATTAGTAGGAAAACAAATATAAATAAAAGTGCAAAAGAGAAAAAGTAAAAATGTTTAAAAAAGAAAGAGCTAAATGATGAAAGGCGCGTACCTATGACACGAGTAAATCACAACTTTATGCGATATGATTAATAAAGTTGTGATTCACTTTGTGGGATATGATTAATAAAAAAATTAAGTTTTTTGGTATATTTTAATTAGTGTCCGACCGAAACAAGACTTTCTGCCGAAACCGAAACTTTTTTAGATATGTTAAAAATCTATTGTTCACTGAAATTTGGCTTATTTTTTACACTTATTCAGACAGTTAACATGTGTTAAATGAAATAAAATAAAAATAAATAATTGAAGTATGTGGAAAAACTATTTTTTTATATTACTGATATACTTAAAACCATTTTTTTTTAAATTGACAAAATCATGTTATCTACTTTTTGAAACAAAAATTGGATAATAATCACCACTTACATTATAAAGGAAGGACCTCATTAATTGAGTATTTTAATGTTAATTGCGTTTACAATCACACCATTATTTTTACACATTGAAATAATAAATAATTCAAGTACGAGAAAAAAATATTATTTATTTTGTGTATAAATGAAACAAAAAATATGAAATTAACAAACAAACATGTATGCTCGAGAAATAACACATAACCTCACAACAAAATCACGCCGGACCGGCCGGTGAAATCAGCTGATGATGGCGAGTGACACAAGAGCCACAAACTCGCGCGAAGTCAGCCGAATGACGAGCGATAATTCACGAACGCGGAGTTTCGGTGCGACCGAAAGTTCGGCAGGTTTTCTGCCGAAACCGAAACTGATGCCGAAACTAGATTTTTTGCCGAACCTTGCCGAAACCGAAACCGAACCTTCGTTCGGTCACTAATTTTAATTAGGTATTATAAATTAAGTTGACTGATTCGGCCCATTGTTATTCGGTGATCACGTGATTGTAATGATGGTTTGCAGGTTCGGGCGGTTTTTTGCGATGACGTGTTGTGCGATCATCCGATTGGCTCTTTGCGATGAGTTGATTGTTTTTGCGATGTGTCATCGCTCCGTCGTTTCCGAAATGAATGTACGAATACGAAATACTTTCAATAGATATTTATTTTAATAGATTTTAATAAAATTATTTAAATAGGGGAAGGCACAATTCCTTTTCAAAAAGAAATGATACGCGTTGTACTGTTATAAAGTAATCTACAAATGAATACAAAATGTAATAAATATTTTTTAAATGAATTTTTCATGTGATATTTGCCTCATCAGAACTCTCAATCGACCTCCGTAGTCGAGGGGTAAGGCTCTAGAATAGCCATCCGGAGATCACGAGTTAAAATCCCGGCGGGCGCAATGATATTAATAATTAATACCTACTATATAACGTGCGCAGATAAATTTTTGATCTCTTTGTGTTTTCACAATCTAATAATTTAAAATAATATTAATGGTATATTTGCGGCACGTTCCAAAGCGGAAGATACTCTCAGTATCACCCTTTTTTTACATTAGCTCCACACAGGAGGCCCTGAGAATTTTTTTCCTCGAGGCCTATGTCATCTTTGGGGATGCTGTGTGAAAAATATTTTAGGGAAACGAAGGAGATGAAGTTCTGGGAAGGAAAACGGTGTGAGGGGTGGGTAGGAATCTAAGATTCAATATGTCTAAGAGTGATAGATCCTTGAATCCATCCCTCCCACTACGGTGCAAGGTGAGGTTTCGAAAGAGTCCGGCTGGAGAGGTCAAAAGATCTCCCTCAACCGGTAATTCCCGACCCGGCTCGCCATGCAGTAGGTAGGTAGACGCATCCGCCGCCAATACCTAAACAAACCTCACCCCATGAACCCGGGCAACCCTGCTAAGTCACCAAACGTAGAGAACCTGATGAAATACCATCACTCAGAATTGTTTTCTGACTACCTCTGAATTTTGACGACCGGCGTGGTCTGGCGGTACCTAAGGCTTTATGTGGACATATAATTTTTATTTCAATAATTTGTGTTTTTTTCACTATTAATTCATTTAAAATAATATGTGGTATATTTGCGGCACGTTCCGTAAGACCACCATTCAGAATTGAAACCTTGCTTGAAATGGCTTTAGCCGTGTTTGGTGACCAGATCTGAATAGCCGGGTACTTCCCTACCTTCCCCTTCCCCATCTCCTTCCCTTCAGCCGCACAACATACCCCAATTGGGGATGCCATAGTGTCTAGGACTTCCTTCATATCTTTTTCTGATATTTCTGTTTCAAATTTTCGATTGAGATTGAATGTTGAGAATAGCTAATATTGTCATCAACGATTAAATATGACATTGAGATTTTACTACTTAACTTAATCCAATAATAAATCGATATATATATATATATATATATATATATATATATATGTGAAGCGCATGGTTTGAGGTCATTTATTCTACCTTGCCGATACTTCAGGGACATTTGTATACTTTGAGGACAGGCCCAAAGTATCTGACCCCGAAGTATCGTTTTGCATTATATATGTAATGCATAGTTTGAAGCCATCTTCAAAATTATACACAACGCATTCTTTGGGCCATAAGTTGTAAAATATGTAATAGATGTCACTAGCGTATCGTTCTTTGATTTTGGAAATTTCGATTGGAAATGAACTTTGCTAAGAACCTAGATACATACCTACTTTACGTTTATATTCTTTTTTAGTTTATTTATGTCGGAGAAATTTGCATTTTCAGAACAATTTTATTTTTTTATTTAGTTAAATCATTTTTTCTCATTAGATATTTATATGAATAAATTAACATGGTATATAAAAAAAAAATTAAATAATCCAATAAAAATATTTTATATTTTGCTTTGTGCAAATAATAATCTCGAAAGCACAGACGCAATATGGGCTTGCTGTGTCTGTTCTACAGATATTTCAATGGAGCCCGCTCTAAGGAGCTTGCAGCATTGATCCCCGGTGCACCGGTGCACGTGCGTGAAACTCGACGACGCGGGCAAAACACCCTTGCACAGTTGATGTTGGCTTTATGAGAACGGCTCGTTTCTTCCATTCGTTTTTGTGTAAGTCGGCTCGTATGCGGAACGAGCTAACGGTATCTGTTTTTCCTCCCTCATATAATCCGGGCCTCTTCAAGACCCGCATTAACAAATCCCTTCCTACAGCCCCTACCTTAACCCGCCTCACAACGCTGCCCAACCGGGTGGTGACATAGTTCCCCTGTCTATACAATGTAAGGACGGGGGCTCTCTTGTGAGGTGTCACATAAAAAATAAAAGTTTTGTATGATTTTTTTTATACATAGGTAACATTAATAAATGACTTTTTTTAACATTAACTCCACACGGCCCGGAGGAAATAATTTCTCTCAGGGCCTATAATATCATCTTTGGGGATGCTGCGTGGAGGGTCGTTTTGAGGAGAGGCAGGAGTGAACATGGGCCTTGAAGAGACCCATGTTGTAGGAGGGAGGAACCACAGAGGCCGGTAAATCATTCCACATCCGAGCTGTTGAACTCAGGAACGAGTCGTAGAAGCGACCCGTTCTCGCGTGACAAATTTCAACCGTGTAAACATGTTGGGCGCGCGTTTCCTGACTATTTGCCGGTGCCGGTCAAGGGTTTTTTGAGTTTCTTCAGGAATTTTGGGGCTCCACCCCAGGAGGCTGACATATTTTATTATTATATAATATAATTAATCAATTTGTTTCAAAGTATATATAAATGAAGGCACACACACCAATACACAACCTAGAAATTTGTCATTCGTCATAATACAACCTGAACCTACAACCCGCGACAGGAGTGGAGGAGTGGAGGAGTGGAGGTCGTGGAGGGTGGAGGAATCCCCAAACCAAAACATCCCAAAAATCAGTTTATAATACTGGTCCAGATACCAGATACTACACTTTGATCTTAGCCAACAGGCCGAGAAGAGAAGCGATGCTTGACGGCAAAATTGGAAAGCCGGGTTTAAACGTACATTCTGAAAGCGTTCGTGGCGAGATGCGAACGGAAGTGGCGCCATCTTTGAACGGCAATATATATTATAATTTTATTTGCTTGAATGATTGGACACTGGACACTCTGGACAGCCTTATTATATTATAAACTAGCTGACCCGACGAACTTCGTACCGCCTCAGAATCAATAACTGTTGAATTATATTCATTTTTTTTATTAATAAAATTTCATAATTACACAATTAAGCAATTATCGACGCGCAACTATCCGTAATTTTGTCAGTATCAGAGATGGCGTTGTGGATGGATTTATATTTTTTGTGATTTTCTTACCTTTTCAACTTACGGGAATTTGGGAGGCGGGTACGGGTGCCGCCGCCCCGGGAATCTTTTATTGGATAATCAACACCTCTGCCATAGGTCACCCCAAGTGGCTAGCTACGTTTGGTGATTAACAGGGGTGCCCGGGGTCACGGGGTGACTTTTGTCTGGGTCTTGGCGGCGGATGCGTCTGCCCACCTGCTGATCTTTTGACCTTTCCAGTCGGACTCTCTCGCCCCTTTGCCTTGCACCGCAGTTGGAAGGATCGATTCATACGTCCGTCACTCCCGGACACACTGACCCCCAGATTCCCTCCCACCCCTCATACCTTTTTCCTTCCCAGAACTTCCTATCCTCCCCTTGACCCTCCTCACAGCATCCCCTAAGATGACATAGGTCCTGACAGAAATTATTTTCCTCAGGGCCTCCTGTGCGGAGCTTACATATTTAAAATCCGTTTCATTTCTAGTCACTAATAATAGGCCACCTGCATTGATCTCATAACGACTTGGAAAAAATTGTGTGGATAGATTTTTTTACTAAGATTACGAAAATGTTAGTAACTTTTTTTAGATATGTATAGTTTTATTTTATTTTTAAATAAATAAATCCTATATTTGAGCTTGTGACGTCACTACTTGAAAATGTCCCGTCTCCGATTATGTTCCCTTAATTTTGTAAAATTATTTGTAAATTTCAAATACTTACGTATTTTGTATTTGTATTTCAATTACTTCCTAAAAATGCATTTTGTAATTGGTATTTCAATTACCTGATGCTGAGGTATTTTGTAATTTATATTTCAAATACTTATGGCTTCAAAATACATTTAAAAATACATTTAGCGATCTTAATAATGATAATGAAAAAAAATAAATTGACATAGATAATACATAGACTAAAAACGCTAGAATCCAGAGCAAGATATGTTAATATTTATTTGTCGTTTTCATCGTTCGCGGTATTTATTCATGAATACGTGAGTTTATTGATAATGGATGAAAAAGATTATTTTTAATATTTAATTATGGAGACAATATTAGCGAAACTCAATCAAAAATCTGGAGACAGAAAAATCAGAAAAAGATATTGGTTCCACTGGGGCTCATTCCGAAACTAACTGCTAACTGTACCTCAGATGGGCACAGACACCGTCTACGATTAATTGTATTTCGAGTCGAAATCGTCGAATCTGTCGAAATTTTCGACAGATTATGGGTGAGGTGTCACGTTGCGCACATATTATTTATTACGAATATTACTTTGAAGTTTTGTTTTTGAAGAGCAACGAGTTATTTTGATATCAACTTTGATAGAATTATTGTCTGATATGGACGAAAAATATAACTATATCTTTCATCGGATTTTTCGGAACTGGCGAAATATCATTATCAATATAATATAATGAAGCGCGCTAAAAATTGGATATACCTATGTATTTTTAAATCCGTTGACATATTTCCGGAATACATGTATAATAATAACATATATGTATTAAAGCATAATTATACATAGGTACATACCTATCGTATAATTTATCATCCGCTTCCTTAAAAGAGGTGTAATAAAATATTTTGTAGGTAAGTCGGTGCCAGTCACGGCGCGCTAGGGCTAGGTTTATTATACCTACTGACTTATGCATATGGTTTCTGTTTCCGCCACGCAAGTAATTTTTGTTTAGGCAAGGAATATTACCTATTTTTTGACAAAATATTTTTCTTGCGATCTACGATTTTTTTACATTTTTTTTTTTAAATGCCAACTTATGTATTAATCCTTTGCGCAGGAATACGTAAAATCTTATCAAAATATTTCAAGTATTTTAGTTGATATAAGGAGGATAGTAATTTTGGGTACTACCTTCGGCCCCACTTGGCTGCGGAAGAGTTAAAAAACCCTCCACACAAAATCCCCAAAGATGACATAGGCCCTGATTGAAATTATTTTCCCCAGGGCCTCCTGTGTGGAGCTCATGAAAAAAAAATGATTGCAAGATTCAACCCGAACTAAATGCTATCTAGATTTTTAATATGCGACATCGACATTTAATACATACAATTTGAGAGGCGTAATTAGGGTACCAGGTACCACCGACCCAGGAACCTTTATTGGATAACCAACACCTCTGCCATAGGTCACTCCAAGTGGTTCGCTACGTTTGGTGATTTAGCAGGGGTTCCCGGGTTCATGGCGTGAGGTTTGTCTAGGTCTTACAGGCGGATGATCAGGACACACCGAACCCCAGATTCCCACCCACCCCTTAAAAACTTTTCCTTCCAAGAACTCTCCTCTCCTTCCTTTCCTTAAAAAAAAACTCCACACAGCATCCCCAAAGATGACATAGGCCCTGAGGGAAATTATTTTCCTCATGGCCTCCTGTGCGGAACTCATATAAAGAAAAAAAAATCTATTGACCTTTTCTGCAAGTCTAGGATGAATATTTTTATTTTTATTCACAAAGTTAAAAATAAAAACAAAAAAATATTTTTAAGTTAATCACAGTAGAGCGCACTTGAAGTGAAATAATACAAAACTGCGCACAAATGTCATATTATTATTATTATCTGTATAATATATTTTGCATATTTTTTGTTGTTGTTCACGCATCCGGTCCAAGGCGAGCAGAAAGTTTGTTTCAAACGTACCATTTCAACTGTAGATAGGCGACCTTTATTACGCGGTGCCTTCAGAAGCTAGACAGGGCACATTCAAATAACACGTGATATTCTGCGGAAGGACTCCGTGCTCCGTTGCAGAAGAAGAATTCTTACGGTAGTATAATTATTATTAATAATAAGAATTAATAATATATTATTGTAACATATTGTATTGTACTTCTTCTAACATAAAAGATAATTTCGAAAAAAAAAAACAATGAGTAGAATTAATAGGTACCTACCTACTTACCTAACAAGTAATAAATATATTTGGAAATATTATAAATATAATAGGTACGTATTTTCAATTTGGTAGACCAGCATGGGCACCGCCACCACCGCCACCACCGCCCCGGGAACCATTTATTGGATTATCTACACCCCTGCCATAGTCCGCCCCAAATGATTCGCTACGTTTGGTGACTTAGCAGAGATGCCCGGGTTCATGGGGTGATGTTTGTCTGTTTCTTGATGCGGTGGATGTGTTAGCCGACATTATTTGTGGGGAGGGAGGGAGGGAATTTTGACCTCTCCAGCCGAACTCTCTTGCTCTTGACCCATCGACTTGCACCGCATTGAGAGGAATGGATTCACAAGTCCGTCACTACTGGACCCACTGACCCCCAAAATCCTCCCAACCCCTCATACTTTTGGCGGGTATCGGTACCGCCGCCCCGTGAACCAATTATTGGATAACCAACACCTCTACAATGGGTTACCCCAAGTGATTCACTACGTAAAGTCAGCTTACATAGCAGGGTGTCCGAGTTCATAGGATGGGGTTTGTCCGGGTCTTGGTGGCGGATGTGTCTGCTCACCAGCTGCGTATGTATGAATCTGTCCCTCCCACTGCGATACAAGGCGATGTACCGAGAGAGTTTGCTGGAGAGGTCAAAAGGTCTGTCTCCACCAGTCTGTCCTGATCCGGCATGCCACGGAGTTGGTGGGCAAAAGCATCAGCCGCCAAGATCCGGACAAACCTCACCCCCTTGGCGGCCCTTGGTCCTCTGCTACGAGTAAGTCACCAAACATAGCGAAACACTTAGAGTGGCCTTTGTATGGGTCTTTGTTATCCAATAAATGGTTCCCGGGACGGCGGTACCCAAACCCCCAAGCTAATTTGAAATGACTTTAGTCGTTTTGTTACTAGATCAGAATAGCCAGGTACTTCCCCACCTTCCTCTACCTATCTCCTTCCCCTCCCCACTTACCTCGAGCCTCACAACATAACCCAATTGGGGATGCCATAGTCTCACTGGCTCCAGGCGGGAGCACGTGGGACTCTTGTGCGGTATTCACATTAAAAAAAACTATGGAACATGAAGCAATATTATACTACGACAAAGATATACATATAGTATAACTCTATGTACTACGAGCATCATGTTATTACCGAACAACGAAACCGAAGCTTTTCGTATGACAACATTATAATATAGGATATTTTATAAAAAATAGCGACATTAAAAAGAGACAGACACATCCATTTATAGGAGTTAGCTTGCGAGAAAATGAGAAAGTATAATCGGTCTCCTCTTTGTGCGGTACTTCGGTAGCCTCCCCACTCTTGTTTACTTACATACGTTTTTAGAAGGTTTCTCTTCTATCGCGTGTGAATCGAACACTCTGATGTTTTTTTGTAAATACCTACAAACATAAGAGTCACAACTGCTCCCAACCGCCTGGAGCCAATTGGGATACGTACGAGTATGTTGTGAAGCTGAAGCAAGTCGGGAGGGGGAAGGAGATGGGGAAAAGAACAAATTATTTTTCATTAAGTATTCCCAAAAAATGCATTATTTGTTAAATTAGAACGTTTCCTATCGTTTTTTGAGTAGAAAAATAATTGTGTTTTTTGTGTACTTCAGAAAAAATATAAGCGTAAAATACATTTTTTTATTATTTAGAAATGATTTTTTTAACACAGGAGGACCTGGGGAAAATAATTCCCTTTGGGACCTATGTTATCTTTGAGGATGCTATGTGGAGGGTCTTTTTATGAAAGGAGGAAGAAAAAGATATGGGAAAGTGAAATTTATAAGGGGTGGGTAGGAGTTTGAGGGTCAGTGTTTAAGAGTGACGGGTGTATGAATCTATCCCTCCCACTGCATTTTTAGAAGCAGTAACTAGCAGTTACGAGAGATGAGAAGGTTGATAAAAATATTGAAAGAAGGGTGAATGCAGGTAACTCTATAAATGGAGGACTGAACGCCGTTGACACCAACAAAAAACTGTTAAAAGAAGCTAAACTAGCCGTCCATAACGGAGTGCTTGTACCTACCCTGATGTGTGGCAGTGAGGCATGGAACTGGCAGAGGAAGGATGAAAGTAGACTGCATGCGGTAGAAATGAGATCCCTGAGGCCAATGTGTGGTAAAACCATGTGCGATCGTGTGAGAAATGTGGAGATCAGCAAAGAATGCAAGACCGATGTAAGCGTGATGTGTAAGATTAAGAAAGGGACGGTCCGGTGGTTTGGGCATGTGAAGCGAATGAACGAGGAAAGAAATGTATAGAGAATAAATTATGCAAATGTGAAGAAGAGGCAGAAGAAGTCGAGGACGCTCAAAGACATGGCACGACCAAGTGAATCAGATACTTGAGTCGGGCCATGTCAAGAGTCAGAATAATAGAAGAGCATGTATGAGACGATGTATGAATGTGAACGAGGCAATGAATGTGTGCCAAGAGCGAGTCGTTTGGCGGTCCGTCCTCTCTGCCTACCCCTGCCGCAAAACGGCGTGATGGTTAGTTAGTTAGTTAGTACCTAACTAGCAGTTTTTGCTGCTAGGCTCTGCGGGGGGCGGACAACCCGGCAATAGCTTTGTAATAAAATCCACGTACTTTCCCTCAGGGCCTATGTCATCTTTTGGGATGCTGTGTGGAGGGTTTTTTAAGGAAAGAAGGTGAGGAGAGTTCTGGGAAGAAAAAGGGTTACCGGGGTGGGTAGGAATCTGGGGTTCAGTGCGTCCTGGTCATCCGCCTCCAAGACCTAGACAAACCTCACCCCATGAACCCGGGCACCCCTGCTAAATCACCAAACGTAGCGAACCACTCGGGGTGACCTATGGCAGAGGTGTTGATTATCCAGTAAAGGTTCCCGGGGCGGCGGTACCCATTCCCGCATCTACTAATGTCACATAACAAAGTCGGTATTTGCTTCTTATTAAACATGTGTAATAATTACCCACGGGGAAATCTATATGTAATTGCTTTTTGTGATTACCTTCAATTTTATACTTAACTGATTTATGTACCTAACCTGTGTTGATTTCCCTAAAATAAAACAAATAGGAATGACAGTTTACAGAATAATTAAACCGATAAACAAAAATTTAAAAATTAATTTACCTGAGAATAAACGTGTATTACCTATGTTACGCAATAAATATAATTACATATTGATAAAAAATAATTATATTTGTTGAGTAACAATTATTTTTTACTAATATTATTAACTTATAATATGTTACGCAATAAATGTAATTATTAATAAAAAACATATTTTAATAAATAATTAAATGCGTAAACACCCCTTTCATTGTAGAAATATATTTTGTAAATTGACACGCTGTAAAAGCATTGTTCAAACGGACTGTCCCCGGGCCGCACTTTTCTACGAGGTGGCGTGGCGCGTGGCACACTCGGACGGCACGTGATATATGGCCGATGTAACAGTAATAAAACGAAGGGCCGCAATTCGGCTCTCGCTGCATCCCGCATCCGCATGAACTGTACATCATAATTATGAAGTTATTCATTGATATCTTATTAACCGCCTGTTTAATTATATCATTTTTAAATACTTGTTGTCGTGTTTCTTTTTTTTAATGTAACCAAAACGATTTTTAAACCAGATAGGTACCTATATTTATGTTTGAAATACTGAAGTTGCAAAAAAGCATCTGCAGCCAAGACCCCAACGGACCTCACCCCATGAACCTGGACCCACTGTTAAGTCAACACAACGCCATCTACTTTAATAACGCCATTGCCTAACCTTTATTACCAATGCCATCTGTAAATTTGCATAAATGTCAAATCCACACTACCCGCTTGCCAGCCCGCTGCTCGCTGTGTTCACCAATTTACACAAAACCTTGACAAATTATATACCTAAACCTTTCTCATAAATCACTTTATCTATTGGTGAAAACCGTGAGAAAATCTGTTGCGTAGTTTAAAAGATATAAGCGTACAGACAGCGGTAGCGACTTTGATTTATACTATTATACGTCAATGATACTATGTAATAAAGTTATAAGATACGCCAAAATCATAAAAACCAGAGCCAATTCAGTACTTTCATGAAGATATCCGTAAACTGGGTACTTGAAAATATAAAAATCCGCAGAGATACTCGTATCAAAAACATATTAATTTTGTTGATCTGTGTAATTATTGGTTAATTTTTATTTTTTCTTACATTAGCTCCACACCTGAGAAAAAATCCCTAAATGCCTTTGTCATCTTTTGGGATGCTGTATGATGGGTCTTTTTAGGGAAAAGAAGGAGTAGTTCTGGGAACGAAAAAGATTTTTGTTCATATGAAGATTATGAAGCAGTGATGTGACATTATAATTTAAAATAAAACAAAACTTTGTAAACACCACTTTTATTTTTATACTTTATGCCGACCGGGTTTCGCTACAACCGTAGCTTCTTCAGGGCAGTATAATACTTTACTAAAAATAGTTACATGTATAAAAATTCCATAAAAGTCCTATACTAAGATTGTTCCCTATTGACAAAGAACACGCTCGTTCCCTTCCCAATTCTCCTTCTACAGTTATGCCGTCTTCCTATCCCACTTGATGAGTCCATCCCAATCTGTTTGTTAAATCATATATATTATTATCTGTAACACACATGACTAATTTCGAACACCTTTGATTTCGAAAACATTTGTATGGCTTAGCGCCTCTATAGTAGGTATAACTCTATGATTATGTTTATGACTAATGAGTCTAATGACTAATGAATGACTAATGACTAATGACAGCTTTCATTTTTGTTCTTCGCGCTATGAGAAAAATGGTGAAATGCGAAGTTGTAAATTAATTAATATTAAATACTTTCTAAAATTATTTTTCGATCAAAATTACTTATGATTTGTCAATAATGTCTTAGCAAAATAAGTATGTAAAAAAATCTGAAATATATTCGTTTGTAAGTGCGCAAATAAATAAACACACTGACCAATTTTCGCCAAGAAACACATGTACGTATATATTTTTTAATAATTTTATTTAAAATAAAATTAACAATTTGAAACATAAGTATGCTAGATAATGTATTGATTTATTTTACTGCATAATTATATGATTTGAAATGGGTGTTGTAAAATGCAAAATATTTTTTGAATATTTAACAAATCTGCCAACGACCTATGGTATAACCTTATTATACTAAAAATGAACATTTTTTCTCAAAATTTAAAACATAACTATGCTAGAAAAAAGAACAATCTTTCGAAATCAGTTTACTTATAATTTTTTGTCATACGTCTAAAATCTGATTTAAAAATGACATATTTCTGGTTTTCTCTGGTTGGTGAAAATAAATTTGTACAGGTAGGTATAACAGTAAAAAAATCACACTTGATACACGCGACGCTACGTGTGACAAGTGTGTTCCTGAAGCATCTAGGTTCTTCCATAGAAAATATGTGGGTATTGAGTCGACCCGAGCAGCCGTGAAACATCCAAACGTTCCACGACATTATCACGTGATTCCACGACATTATCACGCCAAAAACGAATGCTAATAAATGCTAAAATAAGACCGGCGTGGCGCACAGTGATTATATTTTTAAATTTCTTGGCCAATATTTTCATATGATTTTGAAAGTCGTTATTTTATTGGTCAAATTTCTTACATTCTCAAATATGATTGTATAAAGACTGTTCAATGCAATAAAATAAAAATGATTTGACGGAGAGAGAACTCATTTTTATAAACATTTAAAACAAATAAAAAACATTTCAAATAGTTGTTTTTAATATTTATATTGAGCGCATTTTAATAAACAGCACAGTTAAAAAAATATATTTAACCACAATTAAAAAAATACTATGAAGACATTCGATACTTTAAATTTTAAATCATGAAAAATCTAAAAAAAACATTTACTTTAGGTACATTAGTAAGTACAACACATTTGTCCATTTGTTTCTTGTTAGAGCATATTTTTTATTTTTCACAGTAACTGAATAATTTCCCTCAGGGCCTACGTCGTCTTTGGGTGAATTTGCCATGGAAAGGTTTTTTTTAGAAGAGGACAGAGTGAACATGTCTACTTTGAAATGTTACCAATCCGAGATCGGTAGCCGCTAATTAAAGCATTTTTGCATATTAATTCAGGATAACTAATTTGTGGAATACGAAAATCAATCAAGTTTGGCCAGGAACTTGCATAAATAAATCATAGTGCGATAGCAAAAAACAGACCCCACCCTCAGAGTAACAATATAGAGACCCCACCGTGAGTCGATCACGCGTAGTCCGAATGATTTGGAGACATATTATTTAATACAGCGTTTCCCAAACTTATTCCCGTAACCCTTAAATTGTTATATTTGTACAGGGATATGCAAAATTTTAAATCACTTAATTTTGCGTATTGTTTAAATAAAACAGAATAATATCTACACATTTTTTAACCTACCTTTTTAACGCGATAATTTGGACATGTAGAGCGGAGAAAGGTAGGGTAGACTGGGGATGGTTGAAACACTTTTACTTTAACTAGGTGTAGTAATATTTCTTTTGTATTTATGGATAAGATGTTTACACTAGATGTTCTATGATCTATCTAGTTATCAAATTAAATTTATTGGATGGCCACAACTCGAACAGGTAAGCTACAATAACCACTTAAAGACGATGGGGAAATCTGTCAATTATCCCCGTAGTGTGGACGATTGAAACAGTATGTGATGATAATTGAAACACTCTAAATATCTTTGGAATAATTGGAGTAATTTTAATCAATGTTAAACATTTTCATTATTGAAACAGTACTCAATGAGATCACGAATAGTGATTAAACAAATCACAAGTATTTTAAAAACTATAAACATAAATTGTCTTGAAATATATTTTTTTATTATTTGTATTTAAGTGCTCTTAGTTATACTAACTATGAGTATTTGGCATAATCAACATAGTTTTACTGCGATATTATCCTGGAGCAGAATAGAACGGTATTAAAAATAAGTTTTTTGCTTTCATACAAAAGTGCTTGTTTCAACCATCACACTGTTTCAATCATAACAATGTAGAATTTACCTCTGAGTAGAGAGCATTTTTTCTGTGTAAAATTCAAGAATTAAGAAGTCGAAAAAATATGTGTAATTCCCACGCGGTAGAAGAGAAACATACAACAAACTAAAGTAGACAAGAGTGGGGACTACGAAGCACTTTTTTTTTATCAATGTGAAGGGTGATTGTTTTAATATTTTTGTCCTCCGATTGCAGTGCACCTTTTCATTCTATTCCGGCCGTCCCATTTTTGTGCCGTGAATCTGGCCTTGCCAGGTTGTACCGTGTGGTCAAATCAAATGCCAGTTGTCTTAAATCTTTTGAAGATAGCCCGAAATAGGTAAATGTCGGCTGTTTTTGTAGCGTAGTTTGCAATCTCAGTTTCTTGAGAAGGGAAACATACTTTCTTCATATTTTTTTTCTCTGTTGTTAACTTTTTGTGCTTACATAATTGATAAAACAATGTATACTATTAACGTTGATTTTTTAAAAGTTATAAATTCAAAAAAAATCAATAAAGATATGTTATTACGAAATTGTCACGTGAGGGTGTGTGACGTTGAATGTGGTCGAATGAGATCGACTTCATCATCCAAAATCACAGAAGTTCACTATTCAAGATCACAGAAGTACATCTAGACTTAAATACATAATGATTTTATGACTTTTTTGAATAATACATAATGATTTGAATTTCTGACCTCTTTTCATTATAACTTTTAAATTTTCTCTCAGTGTGGACGATTGAAACATGGTTATGATTGAAACGTTGCAATCATCCCCACACAAATTGTTTCAAACATCCCCACGCTGCATTTTCTACTTCAAAATCAAAAATAAGCCTTTCAAATAGACATTAACGCCACGCAAATGCATTATAAATACTCATAAATAGATAAAGAAGATAGTGTAATGAAACATTCGTCAAGCTGCGAGAGTAAAATGAGTTATAAGAAAAACAAAAATGTCTTAAATACCTATTTACTTTTTAGTGCGAAATCCAATAATGTCTCCTATGCACGATTGAGTCACTCGCTGACTAGTGAGCTTTTGTAGAAACATCCCAACACACCTGATGGAGTTTCGAGTGTTGTGTCACACTCTTAGGTATTATAGTTTTCGAGTAAATTGAGATGTTTCAATCATAACCTGTTTCAATCGTCCCCAGTCTACCCTATTTCAGGAGATTATATAATACGAAAGATTGATTTGCGATACAAGTCAGGGAAGATAGAGGAAGTCATGGCACGATCACCTGAATCAAATTCCTCATTTTACAGTTTAGTACAGGTTTAGTAGTTTGACGGCCTCCATAGCCGAGTGGTAAACGGTAATGGTAAGTGGTTCGAAACCCGGCGTGCGCAAATACATTTTATTTGATTAATTTGTGTTATTTCACAAATTCCTCATTTAAAAATAATTTAAAGTATATTTGCGGCACGTTCCAGAGTGGAAGATACTCTCAGTATCGCCCTGGTGTAAAACTACCATTCAGAATTGAAACGTTGCTTGAAATGGCTTAAGCCGTGTTTAGTGACCAGATCTGAATAGCCAGGTACTTCCCAACCTTCCTCTTTCCCATCTCTTTCCCCTCCCCGCTACATTGAGCCTCACAACATACCCCAATTGGGGATGCCATAGTCGCACTGGCTCCAGACGAGAGCAGTTGGGACTCTTGTGTGGTATTACATACTAAAAAAAAATTATAAAAAAGGATGCACATAATATTATACATTGCATTTGCATACATTGCATACATTGCATTAAATATTGCATTTCGTTGCCCCAAACAAAATACCAGATCGAACGATTTATTTAGAATACCACACAGTAAATCAAAATACGCGTAAAACTCTGTAATAATACGTATCTGTGAAACTTACAATGCCTTACGAGATGTAGACATTTTCAACCATGACTTGAAATCATATAAAATGCAGCTTAATATAGATATTAATAACTTAAAATACTTTTATTTTTCTTTTTTGTGAAAATTTATAATATTATTATCCGTAGTAAATAGTATAACTATGTTTGTTAATAACTTTACTTTTTTTCTTTAATACGTTTTATGTTTTTCCTTATTATGTTTATTTTTTTGCCACATAAGTTGAATAGGTAAAATAACTATATCAAAATTTTAACTTAATTGGTCTACAACATATGAATTTTCTTTGTTATATTATCATTTTGTATGACTGTTTGTTTCCTAAATAAAAAAAATAAAAATCTCGGAGTTAATTTTTTTAATTCACTACTTGAAAAATTAGAAACGTAAATAGTAATATAAAAAAAAAATTAAAACTCAGCTTAAAAATTAAACTGAAAATTTAAACTGAATAAAATAAAAAATAAATAAATAAATAAAAATAAGAAAAAAAAATTAAACCAATATAATAACTTTTCATGGGTTGAAATTAGTGTTTGTCAACTTTAATAGGGGGGGGGGGGGGGGGGGGGGGTGACACCAACCGCGTTATCCATGTATGTATATTATGTTATTAGTTATTATATAAAATGTGTTGTAATTTATATATCTTCACCGATATTCTTATAATTATTTATATTCTTCTCATAACAGAATCACTAAGTTGAATAACAAATCATTATTATGCGGATTGCTTCGGTAGGTAGGTATGTGCACGGCTGTACGCACTTCCGAGTTCCGAATAAGATGCTAATAGGCAGTTAGAAACTAGAAGTCTAGAAGACGCACAATGTATCACAGCTGTGCGTGTCACCAAGTGTGTGTGCGCTTATTGTTTTGATTTTCGTAAGTGTGTGTGAACTTGGTTCGAGCGGGACAAAGCAGATATTATGAAATACCTAAACGTTCTGCGTTCGGTGCGAAATCTATCCTCTTAACATAACCTATTTAACCAAGGTTTTATTTTATTTATTTACATCACTTTCAATGACTTTTCAAAGGGCTTCTGAAATGCCGCGCGTCTGAGTTAGCCGGTCACCATATTAACTACGTGTTTCGCAATCAATGATTTCTTCATCAGGATAAAACGAAAAATATTTAGACGCGATTTAAAAAAAAATGTTCGCTTATTAATTAAGTTATTTGTTTATTGAATTGAATTGAAACGTTGCTTGAAATGGCTTTGCCCGTGTTTGGTGACCAGATCTGAATAGCCAGGTACTTCCACACCTTCCTCTTCCCCATCTCCTTCCACTCCCTAATACCTTCAGCCTCACAACATACCCCAATTGGG
This sequence comes from Limnephilus lunatus, assembly GCA_917563855.2. Taxonomy (NCBI): domain Eukaryota; kingdom Metazoa; phylum Arthropoda; class Insecta; order Trichoptera; family Limnephilidae; genus Limnephilus; species Limnephilus lunatus. The sequence goes on along the minus strand of OU830595.1, from coordinate 20,571,321 downwards.
GATGCTATAGTCTCACTGGCTCCAGACGGTTGGGACTTTTGTGCGGTTTCACACATAAAGACGTACACAGTATCTACAGTATGATACAGTTAAAGGTATGTTAAAATATGACCTTGCTATTGTAACTATTATGTATGTCCATAGAATATCATTAGGTAATTTCGCCTGAGATTGTTCTTAAAACTTAACTACACCTAGCGTGACTAAAGAAACTGGAAACGACTGGCGAAAGTGTGTAGTCACGCTAAGTACCTACACTTTCTTCTTTTTATTAGTATAATCTAGTTAAGTTTTAAGAACAATCTCAGGCGAAATTACCTAATGATATTCTATGGACCATAATAGTTACAATAGCAATGTCATATTTTAACATACCTTTAACTGTATCATACTGTACTGTTTTTTTTATTTTTTTTATATGTAATACCGCACAAGAGTCCCAACTGCTCCCCTCTGGAGCCAGTGCGACTATGGCATCCCCAATTGGGGTATTTTGTGAGGCTGATGATAGGGGAGGGGAAGGAGATGGGGAAGAGGAAGGTGGGGAATTACCTGGCTATTCAGATCTGGTCACTAAACACGGCTTAAGCCATTTCAAGCAACGTTTCAATTCTGAATGGTGGTCTTTCACCAGGGCGATACTGAGAGTATCTTCCACTCTGGAACGTGCGCAAATATACTTAATAAATTATTTTAAATGACTTATTGTGAAAAAACACAAATTAATCAAATAAAATTTTGCGCACGCCGGGATTCGAACCCGCGGCCTCCCGTTTCATTGTCCTGAATCCTACCACTGGACTATGGAGGCCGTCGTCTTTATGTGTGAAACCGCACAAAAGTCCCAACCGTCTGGAGCCAGTGAAACTATAGCATCCCCAATTGGGGTATGTTGTGAGGCTGAAGTTATTAGGGAGTGGAAGGAGATGGGGAAGAGGAAGGTGTGGAAGTACCTGGCTATTCAGATCTGGTCACTAAACACGGCTTAAGCCATTTCAAGCAACGTTTCAATTCTGAATGGTGGTCTTACACCAGGGCGATACTGAGAGTATCTTCCACTCTGGAACGTGCCGCATATATACTTTATACTATTTTTAAATGAATAATTTGTAAAATAACACAAATTAAATTTATTTGCGCACGCCGGGTTTCAAACAGTCAAACATACACAGTCAAATAAATAAATGAATCTTTGGCTTGCCATTGAAGTAAAATCATTTATTATTTCATAGTGCTTTCACACAAACGAAGTAGGTATTTAAATCCGTAAGTCTAAACTTAAACTTTAGGTTGCACAGTTTACACCCGCGCTGTGCAAGCGGGTTCCCTACAGAGCAGAGCATCGGACCTTCCCATATACCTACTTACATATATTTGTATATATAGCTACCTCTATGATAGATTGCCCGGAATTACTAGAAAGAATTCAACTAAGAGTGCCCATCAGACAAACAAGACAAAACCACGCATTATACATTCCTCAATGCAACACTAACTCTAAACAAAATACATTCATTCACCGCGCTTCACTCATCTTTAACATGACATACAGTGAATTCGACTTATTTAACACAGCACCTAACATTTTCAAATCTAAAATGAATAAATAACATTTAAACATACATACCACTATTTACACAGAATAGATCCATCCCTTTCCCCTCCCTTCCACCATCCCATCCACATAACCTAATTTAACTATTTTTCTTTATACTTACGCACTTAATAATTTAATATACATCACTGAAAACCTGTTATTGGTTAAATTTTTATTCATATGTATTTCATCAAACATTATTGTTATAAACTGTTGGTTTTCCAAATAAAATAAAATAAAATAAAAATTAAAACAACTCGACAAAAAATCTCGATACAAATTATAATATATATTGCCGTTCAAAGATGGCGCCACTTCCGTTCGCATCTCGCACACGAACGCTTTCAGCAGGTAAGTTTAAACCCAAAATTTCCTAGCTTCTTCCACTTCTTCGGTCTGTTGGATAAGATCAAAGTAAACTAGTGAAGTATCTGTTTTTATAATTCTTATCAGCTCAATATCTGATAGTTCGCGCAATGCGGGACCGGTATATGGGTATATCAAAATAGATGTGGGTCGTTACGACATTTTCAAGAAACGTAACGAGACTAGTTTCTTGGTCGGCGTAACCTGTTTCAAAACAGGTTATTTTTGTAACTAGTTATTTTCATTCAGCTACTGTGATTGTTTGTGTAAATACCTCCACTAACTAAACAGTTACACACGAAACGAAAATAAATTAAATGACTATCTAGTATCTAAGTGTTTGAAGCTATGCAGTGAAATCAATTTTATTACTTTAACAATAGGATTACTTTGGATTTCGTGTCACGCACTCTCGCTGACTCGGAAATTTTCGATCTGCCAACTCGCTAGCGCTAGCTCGGCCGGCCGGCAGGCGCGATGCGAAACGATGCGAAACTACTCAGTTACTCACGTTACACCCAACACCAACAATCACAGTTACAAGAATAACGCATTTACAAAAATAACTACTTGTAATTTGAACGAAACTAGTTATTTCCGTTTCATTAACGAAACTAGTTATTGTATCTAGTTACGTTAAATAACGCGCACGCCTATATCAAAATCAAACTGATTTTTAAAATGTGACGACTGACGGGATTTTCGGGGGGCTTGCCCCTTGCCCCACTCCCTACTCCTAATTTTGTATCAATATTCAATTGGGACGAAGTTCTGGGTTGTGTGGTGTACCGGGTACCCTCATTTACATATACATTTAAACAAATTAATAACAAAATATATATCAGCTTCTCAGTAGCCGGGCCTACAAGGCATACTGTACAGGGCCCGCAGATAAATGAATTTGGCAGCCACCTCTGGTGTGGAGCTCCAAAAAACCCTTGACCTGCACCGGCAAATAGTCGGGAAACGCGCCCAACATATGTACACGGTTGAAATTTGTCACGCGAGAACGGGTCGCTTCTACGACTCGTTCCGGGTTCATCAGCTCGGCTGCGGAATGATTTGCCGACCTCTGTGGTTCCTCCCTCCTACAAAATGGGTCTCTTCAAGGCCAATGTTCCCTCCTGCCTCTCCTCAAAATGACTCTCCACACAGCATCCCCAAAGATGATATAGGCCCTGAGAGAAATTATTTCCTCCGGGCCGGGGAGTTAATGTTAAAAAAAGTCATTTATTAATGTTACCTATGTATAAAAAAAATCATACAAAACTTTTATTTTTATGTGACACCTCACAAGAGAGCCCCCGTCCTTACATTGTATAGACAGGGGAACTATGTCACCACCCGGTTGGGCAGCGTTGTGAGGCGGGTTAAGATAGGGGCTGTAGGAAGGGATTTGTTAATGCGGGACTTGAAGAGGCCCGGATTATATGAGGGAGGAAAAACAGATACCGGTAGCTCGTTCCACATACGAGCCGACTTACACAAAAACGAGTCGAAGAAACGACCCATTCTCATAAAGCCAACATCAACTGTGAAAGGGTGTTCTGCTGGCGTCCGTTGCACGTTGTCGTTGCACGCACGTGTACCGGTGCACCGGGGATCAATGTTGCAAGCTCCTTAGAGCAGGCTCCATTGAAATATCTGTAGAACAGACACAGCTAGCCCATATTGCGTCTGTGCATTAGAGATAATTATTTGCACAAAGCAAAATATAAAATATTATTTTTATTGAATTATTTCAAAGCAAAATATTATTTTTATTTAACATTTTAAAGTTTGTTCTTAATATACCATGTTAATTTATTAATATATTAGGTCTTTTGGTTAAATCGACTAGTTAAGTAGACTTATAAAAAAGCAAAAATATACCTATATCAGAAACAAAAAAAAAATGGCCAAGAATTACAAGTACGGTCTATGCTTGGCGACAGTCGACACTCTTCCATGCCATATGTCTATGGTTAAAACATTGTAGCTATCTAAGAAAGGAAAAAAAGGGTTTCTAAATTTGCAAGCCTATGATTAATTTCAAATTGTGTAGGTATATATTAATTGAAAGATTTGACTTGAGGACGAAACTAGACATTTTTTATCATCATAATTATTAGAGTCATCTAGCGACAAGATTATAATGACTTTTCATTATTGCAATAGTAGTTTCCTACTTACCGTAGGTCTCAAAGTATGCTTTACATACACGAAACACCTCTTTGTGTAATGCATTCTTTGAGACCACGAGTCAGTTTATACATAAGGCATAGTTTGAGGACAGTCCCCAAACTATCGTGTATATCGAAAATCGAAATGTCTTCAAACTATGTGTTAGATATATGTTTCGATATATATTTAAAACGGAACATCATAGACGTATATAGCTGTGTTGGGGTAGTTTTTAAGGGCGGCTGCAACAAAATGGCGAAAAAAAAAAAGTGTATAAAAGTGTATATAATTAGGCTCAAAGTATGCGTTACACAAATATATATATATATATATATATATATATATCAATGAAAATATGCTTGCTTGGGAGTATATGAAATTTGGGAGGCGGGAAAGGGTACCGCCGCCCCGGGAACCTTTATTGGATAACCAACACCTCTGCCATAGGTCACCCCAAGTGGTTCGCTACGTCTGGTGATTAAGCAGGGGTGCCTGGGTTCATGGGGTGAGGTTTGTCTAGGTCTTGGAGGCGGATGACCTGGACACACTGAATCCCAGATTCCTACCCACCCCCTATACCCTTTTCCTTCCCAGAACTATCCTCACCCTCCTTTCCTTAAAAAGACCCTCCACCCAGCATCCCCAAAGATGACATAAACCCCTGAGGGAAATTATTTTCCTCAGGGCCTCCTGTGTGGAGCTCATGTAAAAAAAATATATGAGTTGAGAATTGTCTATGTATTACTATATTAAGCATAGGAAATGTTTGAAACTTTCAAAATACCTTCTTTCCATCCTCGCCAAGGTTTCTGGATAATTACAATTACATTACAATTTACAATACATCTGAAAAGTTTTTTAATCATTGCAAAAACTCTTACAAAACTGTCAAAATGACACAAATTGAGAATGACATTTTGCAAACCATGAATAAACTGTTTAAATTAATAAATTTAATCACCTGTGGTACTAACCAAAATCGAATACTTTGAATCTAATATATTTTTTATTTATATCACCTAAGTAGGTACCAAATTTAATTGATTGTTCTTATAATATACAAAAATGAATGTTTGTACCTAATAAAAAAATTTTAAAAAAAAATGTAATAGGTGGAACGCGAGCTGTTTGAAAATCTGAATGAACCGGGACTTTTTTTTTTACAGTCAATACCGCACAAGAATCTCAACTTCTCCCGTCTGGAGCCAGTGAGACTATGGCATCCCCAATTGGGGTATGTTGTGAGGCTGAAGGTAGTGAGGAGGGGAAGGAGGTGGGGAAGAGGAAGGTTGGGAAGTACCTGACTATTCAGATCTGGCCACCAAACACGGCTAAAGCCATTTTCAAGCAACGTTTCAATTCTGAATGGTGGTCTTACACCAGGGCGATAATGATAGTATCTTCCACTCTGGAACGTGCCGCAAATATACTATATATTATTTTAAATGAATTAATTGTAAAATAACACAAATTAATTAAATAAAATTTATTTGCGCACGCCGGGTTTGAACCTGCGACCCCCGGATTGTGAGTCAAGAGTCTTACCCACTGGACTGTGGAGATCGTCGAGACTGAATATATTGAACGCGGGAGAGAGGAGGGGAAGACGGGAAAGTTGGTGGGTGAACGCGATTTTTTTTACATAGCTCCACACACGAGGCCCTGAGGCAAATAATTTCCCTCAGGGACTATGTCAATTTATGATTTGGAAGGCAGGTATGGGTACCGCTGCCCTGGGAACCATTTATTATTGTATTACCAACACCTCTGCTGTAGGTCACCCCAAGTGATTCGCTACGTTTGGTGACTTAGCAGGGGTGGCCGGGTTCATGGGTGAGGTTTTTCCAAATCTTGGCGGCGGATGCGTCTGCCTACCAACTGAGATCGTTTGACCTTTCCAGCCGGACTCTCTCGGAACATTGCCTTGCACCGTAGTGGTAAGGATAGATTCATACGTCCGTCACTCTTGGATGCACCGACTCCAGCATCCCTAACAATGACTTTTTTTATTACATTAGCTCCATACAGGAGGCCCTGAGGAAAATAATACCCCTCAGGGCCTATGTCATGTTTGAGGATGCCGTGTGGGTGGAGGGTCTTTTTAGGAAGTTCTGGGAAGGAAAAAGTTTTGAGGATTGGGTAGGAATCTAGGAATCTAAGAGTTAGTATGACTTAGGAAAGTGATATTATCACAAAAAAATGTTCAATTAAATAATGTATGGAATTTCCAAGACAACACAGTGATACTTCAACACATATTTAAAAAGTGATAAAAAAAATCATCATTTTTATTAATTTATTTATTTATTCTTTTGTATCTACGTTTGTAAAGAAGAACAGTTACACTGATGATTTTAAAAACAATATGACAGGTAATAGGTATTTTGATTGAATATTTTCAATTTGGTTGAGGGCCATTAACCAGCCAGCTGCCGAGAATTCATATTTCGTCGAAAGATATTCTTACGACTGTACAGGGCGGATCCAAAGAGAAAGATTAATTATTCTCCGAACCAGCTTTTTAAAATAATAACTCAATATCGATTTTATTTCATTCAAATTTTGCTTTATTTATACCTACATTCAAAAATGTTGAAAGGCGTGATGATAAAACTATTAAAATTACTTACTATGTTCTTTTTGTAATTATTTTTTGATCGTAAGTATTTATGATCTTTCAATAATGTCTAAGCAAAATAAAAATGTTAAAAAAAACTTAAATATATTAGTTTGTACAACCGTAAATAAATAGAGAAACTGAAGTATTTTCGTCACAAACACGTGTGCGGATCTTCTATAAAATTATTTTATTTATAATAAAATTAAAATTCAGAAACATAGATAATTTATTGATTTATTTTACTGCATGATTATATGATTTGAAATGGGTGCTGTATAGTACAAAATTTTGTTTGAAAATTTAACAAATCTGCCAACGACGTAGTATATACGGTAAAACCTTATTGTACACATATTTTATCAAAATTTAAAACATAGCTTAAAATGGATAAAATAACAGTCTATCGAAATCAATTTATAATTTTGTTCTGGAAAAGAGTCAATACGTTTAAAATCTGATTTAAAAATTACTTATTAAGTTATTAAATTACTTAATGAGTTATTCCCTCTTAACATATAGTCACAAAATCTGAATCATTATGCCAAATATAATCATTCAAGTGGAAAAGGTATGATATGTCAAGATATTTCCAATAAATGGATTAATTTTTTAATTGAATTTTGAATACCATTACCCACTGGAACGTGTAAATAACGAACAAATAAATTTGTCTCGATTGCTCGAGATCTCCCAGAAGATCATTTTTAAATTATTCGCCAACATTAAAAAAAACATACCTACCTTCGAATTTTAACATGGAGACATAAAAACTTATTATAATATCTACTATACAGCCAATGAATTAATCTGTATTTTACTATTTATCTCATAATTTGTAGGATTTATAAAAAAAATATAAAAAAATCATAAAGTTTATAACCGCGCTAATCCTGCGTGTTTGTCACTTTGAAACTCCGTGAGAAGTACTTTTTCGTATCAACATAGAATATTTTCGTTTTCTGTATGTTGTCTGTTGTATTCTTCATAATTAAATGTGCATATCTATGGCAAAAGGACTTAATTTTAACTGTTAACAGCTGATCAAAAATAGGGCGTGAATTTTTTTTTTTTAAATCTATTTTTAACATCGTTCTAAAATAGTCTACGAAGTTTGGATTTTCGGAATCTACAGTCATAATAGATAAAGCATTCGTTTTAAAATAAATGGCTGGCTATGGAAATGTTTTAAATAATAACAATAAATGTTTTACGAATGGTAGGAAAATGTGGTCAAATTTTGAACCGCTATTAATCGCAGAAAAATAAAAGTGATCCATTTTTCGACCACTATTTCACATTACTAACCAACTCACCGACAGCTGAAATTAGTATGTTAAGTATCCATTGACTGAACCTGAACAAGTCTTTGTAATTTTATAATATTACACTTAATAAATAAATTGTTTCTTCCTGCATGTCCTTTCCCATTTGTCCCGTTCCCCTTCTGCCTCCCACTCCTCTCCCGCATTCCCTTCCCCTCAAGCGTTCCTACTCCGCCTTCTCTGTCTTCCCTCTCCCCATCCCCCTTTCCCGCTTCCTCCTCCCGCAAACTCACCTCCCGAGTTCCCATTCTCCCACATTCCATACATTCAGTCCCGGTACATTCAGTTTTCAAACAGCTCGCATGCCACCTATTGCAATTAGTTTATACAAATTTCATAATGCCAGAGCTGACCAGTATATATAGAAACTATCGCAGGCATGCACACATTAAATCCCCAAAGTTTTTTCGCATTGGGATGAATGGTTAGCAACGCATAGTTTCTTGATGCCAGAACTCATTATTATATATAGAAACCATCGCGGGCATGCGCACTTCAAATCCTCAAAGTTTCATCGCAATTGGATAAATGGTTTAGCAACGCATAGACATCTCACAAACTACTCATGTAAAGCATATTGTGATTTTTATACTTACATATATGGATTATGTATAAGTACCTACTAGGATAGGCTGAAAAGTAATGCACACATGCTTGTAAAACACGGACAAAAATAAATAGCAAGATCGGGTAAGAAGTACATTAAAGTTCAATTTTTAAGCTTCAAAATCATATATTTATTTTTCAACATAGTCACCGATAAGGCTAACGTATTTGTCCCAACTTGCAACAAGGATTTTCATTACGTAACTGAAAAATTCTTCCGACATTTCTCGAATCCAGGACTTGACAGTTGCATTCACCTCATCGTCCGAGGTGTAATGATTACCCTTGAGCTGTCTCTTCAGTAGAGAAAAAAAATAAAAATTGCAAAGCGAAAAATCGGGGGAGTGAGAAGGGAGTGGAATCGGTTCAAACTTCAGGTTTTGCATAATTTTTTTTATATAGCTTTTCTCTAATCGACGATTTTTGTTCTCATCTGTGAAACGGTGCGGTACCCATCGTCCACAGATTTTACGGTATCTTAATCATTTAAAAATGAAGCCGACACCTTCCTTTGATATTTGAAAATGGTGATACGCTTTTGAGGGATTTGCCCGTCATTTTTAATCAAATCGTGGACGAGTTTGCATTGTTTATCGTTATATCAATGATCGGACTTCCGCTGCGTGTTTCATCAACAATTAATGCTTTTCCAGGCTCACAATCATTGAATTTTATTACCCATCAATTTACAGTAGACCTATCAACAGAATCATCACCATCAACATTCTTTAAACGAAGGTGAATCTCAGTAGGAGTCACTTTTTCAGCAGTTAAAAATTCGATAACAGCGCGATTCTTTGCTTTGACATAACACTAAAACACGCCTCCATACTTCCGCTTCTCAAAATAAACTGGATGAATTTAACGACCTCAAACTTGCGCGTACGTGTAGAAGAGGAATGTCACTTCCATACATCACCTCTCGCTTTTTTAAAGGTCATTTTGTTCGCACTGTACAAGCGTGTGTGCATTACTTTTCAGCCTACCCTCGTAGATTGTTTTCTAGAAGCGGGTATGGATACCGCCACCCCGCGAACCATTTATTTGATAACATACACCCCTGCCATAGATCACCCCAAGTGGCGACTTAGCAGGGGTGCCCGGTTTCAGAGGATGTGACTAGATCTTTTGAGCGAATAACTTTGTCCACCTGCTGCATAGCGGGCCGGATCGGGAGAGACTGGTTGAGGGAGACCTAAGCTAACTCCGGCCGGACTCTCCCGATCCATCGCCTTGCAACGCAGTGGGAAGGGTGGATTCATACGTCCGTCACAACTAGACACACTGACCACCAGATTCCTACCTTCTGCACATACACATTTCCTTGATAGAACTTCCTCTTCTTCATTTCTTTAAAAATACCCTTTACACAGCATTCACAAAGATGACAGTCCTAAGGGATTTTTTTTCCATAGGGCCTACTGTGGAGAACTATTTTTTTTTTAAATGGAGTGTGCAATTCAAACTCTAACAAACTAAAGTAGACAACAGTGGAGTGGCTTCGAAACACCGCACAAAGAGGAGACCGATAGGCTACAAAGCACCGCACTAAGAGAAGACCGATTATTATTCTATCTCATTCTCTCGCAGACTAAATCCTATAGATGTATGGGTTTGTCTCTTTTTAGTGTCGCTATTTTTCGTTTCATCGTGTTTCAAATCACAACGGTAAGTTTTCGCTTCAAAAATCTGTAGGAATCCAATTCACGTACAAAATTCGTGAACCTAGAATATTTATCTTTCTTTTAATTAAACAAAGTTATAATCAACGAACACCAGTTCATGTCATTAATTCTTTGAATTCTTTTGCCTTTTCTAGCAAATTGTGCAAAAAGTGCTGACTCTAAGTTTATCAATACGAACTACGATTATTGCTGAAATGATCTGCTGATAATGAATACAAAATGCTTTATAAGTCTAAAAACTTGAAGTTTGTATACAGTTCAGTTTTTCCATACATAGAAATAGAACATCATTCTTAAGAAGTGCGAAAATCTCTTAAGATGTTTGTTCTGAAGATGTTCGTAGGACTTTGCTTGGCGGTGTACATAGTCCAGGTAAAAATCATCAATTTATTCATATTATCTAATAAATAGGTACCAACACCTCTGCCGTAGGTCACCCCAAGTGGTTCGCTACGTTTGGTGACTTGGCAGGGGTGTCCGGTTTCATGGGGGGAAGTTTGTCAATGTCTTGGCGGCCAATGGGTCTGCCCAAATGCTGCGTGGCGGGCAGGATCGAGATACATTGGTTGAGGAGGTCTTTTGACCTCTCCAGCCAGAATCCCTTAACGCCTTGCACCGCAATTGAAGAGTTTTTTTTTTTAATTTTATATGAATACCGCAGAACAGTCCCAACTGCTCCCGTCTGAAACCAGTGAGACTATGGCACCCCCAATTGGAGTATGTTGTAAGGCTGAAAGTAGTGGGGAGGGGAAAGAGATAGGGGAGAGGAATGTGGGAAAGTACCTGGCTATTCAGATCTGGTCACCAAACACGGCTAATGCCATTTCAAGCAACGTTTCAATTCTGAATGGTGGTCTTACACCAGGGTGATACTGAGAGTATCTTCCACTCTGGAACGGGCCACAAATATACTATATATTATTTTTAATGAATAAATTGTGAAATAACACAAATTAATCAAATAAAACCAGCGAGAGTGTGGCCAGCGTTTACCGATTTCTTATTTATTCCCTGTCAATATCGTTTTGACTATCAACAGTTAAAACCGTGCTTAAGATGTCGATAAAATATCATCGGAAGTTACACCTATCGATTCAATATTGTAAAGTTATCGATTTCAATGCGCTAGAGTTCCTGTTCTTTGCATCCCAGCCTGCCCTTACATTAGGAACGGGTTGTTTCACAGAAATTAAAATGGCCCGTTGTCATCAAATGCCCATTCAGCGTCACAGTTGAAAAGTCCCAGTTAAATGGAAACCGGTATTTTTTTCCATACAAACATATTCCCCAATTTCATTTACATATTTTGATACTCTGCAGTGCAATAGTGTATCTAACTTCTTTTTCTTCGTATGCGCTATCAGGTCGGCCTCGACGTTGACGAACACTTCGGTAAATGAATCTCTATATTGCGCTGCCCGGAATAGCTCCTCCACACTTCTAATTCCGGTCCACTGTCGTACATTTCGCAGTCAAGGCATTTGTCTTCTACCAGACCCTCGGCGACCCTCTATCTTACCTTTTAACATTAATTGGAGCAAGTGATATTTCTCACCTCAAAGTCTGTGACCCAGATATGAAATTTTCCTTACTACTAATGTGAGCAGTAAGATGGGTCACGACTGTATAAGAAAAAAATTCTTGTTTTGATTTGTCTAAAAGCGATAAAAGGGTGTTAAATGAAGATATAAAAGCACGTAATTTTTTTAATAATATTTGTATATCATTGAAATTTCACATAATAGAGAAAGACCCACCCCTGTTAAATATTTAAAAAATATTAAATAAACCATTAAAAATGATAAATTTTTCAATAAAACACAAAATAGAGGGCAAATTTGATTTATTTATTTAAAAAAAAAATATATAATTAAAATTATCTCAAGGTCATTCAAATACCAGCAAAATCCTTCTTACTCTCAAATTTCGGCATTATTTTGCGAGACTCAATCTTGAACTTTTTGTAAATGATTTCGTAAATATATATACCTACTACTTATATTTGCTATGGAAGATAACAACAAATGTGGTTCAAAGGATTCATGGTAACTTTTATATATACTTGAAATGACCCCTTATAATTAACATTTTCAAAACTTTGAAGTGAATCCGGAACAAAAAGATCGTATCAGAAATGTGGAAAATTTTAAAATCGTTTTGAACACATTTGGCACCCTTCTATCGCTCTTAGAATTTAAAAATAACATGTTTTTAAATGACCCTCCTTAGTGAGTAGTTATCTATCTGCTCTAGCCCGCCTGAGAATTTCTGCGTTGGTGATCATGTCGGTCCATGGGACTTTGAGCATTCTCCGGCGAAGCCACATTTCAAAAGCCTCTAACCCAGTGATTCTTAACGGTGGCGCCAGCGCCCCGCTGTGGGCGTTTTGGAGGTCTGGCGAGGCGTTTTTAAATTTTTAGCATTTATGGGGCGCTGCAAAAGTTCGAGTGGGCATTGGTCAATATAATATATAAAATAAGCTCATTCCAATAACTGAGGTTTAATACTCAGTGTCAATGTAATAATAACGTGTTTTATTTATACTTCTCATCATTTTTTATTTGTAGTAGAAAATCCATTGCCAATCCATACAGCAAGACCGACCACACATAACATTTTAACATTCTCTGCCTAGCTGTCATTAATTTCAATTCTTCTTGTCTAACTCTTACAGGGTCAGAAGAACGTCAGTGATCCGTTGGATTTGATCGATGTAAACCAGCAAGATGAAAAGATCGCCAGTCTGCCGAGAAAATGGCTGCACCAATTCACGCAGTTGTGGAAGGACATTCCGCACCATTTCGGGAAATGTTCAGGCAAAAAGCAGAACGTCGATGATAGGATATGCCAACAAGATAAACAGGTAAATAGATCTAATACAGACTTAAGATGAAGCCATGCGAAATAATGCAAAATCATACCAAACTAATCATCAAATCATGTGATCACAAAATCACAAATAATAAAAAAATCTATAATATTTAATTATTATTTGAAACATGTTTAGCGTTACAATTTTTACAACATAACTTTACTAGCATAAATATTTCAAAACACTCTCCTAATAAAGCAGATGCTTGTGCTTAGGAGAGGACCACTATATTCGTATACGACTTACTTTACATCTAGTTAAATTTTGTATGTTATTACAAAAACTATTTGTAATTTTACAAAGAAAGTACAATATAAGTAATAAAAATATGGGTAAGACAAAAATAAAAAATACAACAAAGGTAATAAAAAAATCTTTCTAAAAAAATTAGAAAATATACAGATTTGGGAAATTAGATTAAAAGAATTTGGCATTCTCGGAATATAAAAACATAACCATTTGTTATTTCGGCTACTGGCATTATACCTAGATCCTAGATCTCTCATTCAAAATTTAGGCTTATTAGATTTGTCAAAAAAATTATATGTAAAAATGCAAAAATCAGTCATTTTAAATACATGTAGGATTACGAAAGATTTTTTAAATATTTATATTAAGGGATCAGTAGGATTTATCGGACCAGTTAGGAATTCTACCAAGCCGAACCCTCTGATATGAAAATATCTGGAGTCGGTGAATTATTTTCCCATTTGGTCTCTGGTTGATTGACGTATTGTTCTTGTATTGTTTTGTATTTATTATACTTATATAGTGCACTTACATAGCGTGGATTGACTACTTAGATAAACATTTGTGGAAAAGTGTGTGGAAGGGTTTAGTCTTTCCTGTGTGGGAGATTTAACCCGGACATAAAATCTGAAGCACCTATAGGTAAATTATAAATGATAAGCAAAAACATAATATCAAACAATAAGAAAAGTTATGAGGTGGTATTAGAGAATTTTTTTTTATAGGCCACTTGCATCATATTTAGAAAAAAATCCGGTTTAGGCAAATATTCTTAAGACTTTCCGTTTTATTTTTAAATCATCATTTTGAAACCCTGGCGATTTTTTGAAAATTTCAATCCGAAAAATCCGACCATTTTTTAAAAACCGGAAAGACGGGACATAATTTTATGGGTGCGAAAAACGATAATTACATAGCTGAAATTTTTTTTTTTTAAATAACGTTTTTCAAACCAATGAAAAAAAATCAGTGTGGAATTTTACAAGATTAATAGAACAGTGTCGGAGACGGGACATTTTCATGTAGTGACGTCACGAGCACAAATAATAAATTTATTTATTTTTAAAAAAACTGTACATTTCTAAAAAAATTTACTAACATTTTCGTAAATAGTAAAAATCCTCATAATCTTTCATGATCTTAGTAAAAAAATCTATCCACACGATTTTTTCCAAGTCGTTATGAAATCCATGATATCTTGATGACCTTATATCTTGGAGTAATTTATTAAACAATTGTATACCCTTTAATATATAGTGATGCTGTGCTGTTGTAGTTGATGAAAAAATGATAGAAACATCATCACATAGACTGACGTTTAATTGTCTTAGAAAAAACCATGTGAGTAGATGTGTCTAAAAAATACGTGTTTCTTTTGCGCTTTTTTTAGTAAACCTCAGAGGTTGCGGAGTCTTCATATGTAAATCAATTCTTATGTTCAACTTTACAATTTCACGTTTCAGATGAAAGATTCTGGAGTCGTTGACCACACATTGACCAAAGCGGAAATCGAGAAGCTTCTGGAGCAGATCGACTTCAATGATGGTTCAGTCTTCGAGGTGCGCCGTCGTTGCAAGCATTTGACTCCGAAAGCTCCTGCCAATGAGCCACCGATGCTATCTGCTTGTCAACTACTGAAACCATTGAATACAACAATCAAAGCAATTCGCAAACCAGGGTGCGATTCAACAAATTCTACTTCGAAGATTACAGAGACAACAGTACCGAAAAAAACAGTTTCGTCTGATTCGACTTGTTATCCTCTACCACCTCCAACCCCTCCTCCGCCGCCACCACCCCCACCACATCCTCCGCTAACTTGCCAATCAAGGCCACCGACAAAGCCAACACCACAACCCACCAAGCCAACAGTACGTCTCACTGATCCAACAGTACCACCCACCAAGCCAACAGTATCTCCACCAAGTCCCTCTCAGCCACATCTTGATAATTCAACAGCACTTAAGGACGTTCCATCACCACGGCACGATGAAGAAGAAATAGAAGAAAGGTGTTCAGCGGGCAGACCTTGCAAGCTAAACTTAGCAGACGCGCCACCCCGCAAAGCAAACCAAACAGATCCATGGGCGCATTTCTTGAATTCAAATGCTCCTCATACGGTTTTGTTTGAAGATGTGCTATTCCCAGCGAAACCCCCCAAGAAGAGTCGCGATGGCCATAGGCAGCCAGGACAGCCACCTTTCCCGTTTCCTCGTTTTAAAGACTGTCCTCCATACAAACCACCCACCAAACCGACAATACCACCCACCAAACCAACAGTACAACCCACTGATCCAACATTACCACCCACTAAACCAACTTTACCACCCACTGATCCAACATTAGCACCAACCAAGCCAACACTTCCCCCCTCAGAGTTAACAGATTCACCCACCAAGCCGACAGTGCAACCAACAAATTCAACATTATCACCCACCGAGACGACAGTACCACCCACCAAGCCTACAATTCCACCCACTGATCCGACATTACCACCCACCAGTACAACAGTTCCAACCACCGATCCTACATTACCATCCACCAAGCCAACAGTTTCACCCACTGATTTAACATTACCACCTACTGATCCAACATTACCACCCACCAAGCCAACATTACCGCCCACCGAGCCAACATTAACACCCACCGAGCCAACAGTACCACCCACCGAGTCAACAGTACCACCTACCGAGCCAACAGCTCCAACATTACCACCAACCGAGCCAACAGTAACAGCCACCGAGCCAACAGTTGCTCCCACTGATCCAACATTACTACTCACTGAGCCAACACCCACCAAGCCAATAGTTCCACCCACTGAACCAACATTACCACCCACCAAACCGACAGTACCACCCACCGAGCCAACAGTTCCACCCACCGAGCCAACAGCTCCAACATTATCACCAACCGAGCCAACAGTAACAGCCACCGAGCCAACAGTTCCACCCACTGAGCCAACAGCTTCAACATTACCACCAACCGAGCCAACAGTAACAGCCACCGAGCCAACAGTTCCACCCACTAATCCAACATTACCACCCACCAAGCCAACAGTATCTCCCATAAAGCCAACCCTATGTCCAGCCCCTCCACCCAGTCCCTCCCAGCCCCTATGTCCAGTTCCACCCCCTTACCCATATAACCCTCCACTTTGTGGCTTAGTTCACCCAATCCACCCACCGCCTTTATTATGTTATTGCATTCCCCACCCACCAGCCCAATACCCCTGGTTCTAAGGACAACATATTTTTCGAAAAAAAAATTACATTATTTTGTAATTGTATCTCTTTGTTGTGTTACTTTTTGGAGAATAAATGTAGATCAAATTTTGACTTTTCTTTGATTTGGCGAAAATTCTTGACCACCAAATTCTATCTAAGAAAACAAAAATTATGTGGGTATCTCATAATAGTCCTAACTGCTCTCAACCGTCTCGAGCCCTCTGGCTCGAGACGGTTGAGAGATGATTAAGATGAAGGTGGGAATTGGAAGGTGGCTATATAGATCTGGTCACCAAACACGGCTAAATCAATTTCAAACCACGTTTCAATCCAGAATGGTTGTCTCTCACCACGGCGATGCTGAATGTATTTATCGCTCTGGAACGTGTCGCAAATATACTATATATTATTTTTAATTGACACATTGTGAAATAACTCAAAATAATAATAAAATTTACTTGCGCACGCCGGAATATGAACGCGTGACCTCCGGATACTACTAAGACAGTTGGTGTCGCGAAACTGCGACTCCACTATAAAATTGGCGGTTGTGATTCAGACCAAAGCCCTAACGCAACCCTCAAAGGACCAGTCCCGATAACTACGTGGTCGCTATGTTATATGGGACGATTAGATAGCATGCACTCGCAAAACCTGATGGATAGTCAGTCGATGTTCAGATCTGGGCTTTTGGAGAATTAGATAAGCCCAGAACGGAAAAGGAAAATAGGACTCACCAGTTGCAGATGGGGCCTCTCCGATCTCCAGATTTTGGTGTACACTTCACTATGTTTAGTAACTTGTAATATTATTTTTGCAACAGTTATAATATGTGCTCCCTGTCTGAGACATTAAACCCACCAAGTCTGCAAATGCATACCCAACCAATCCCATATAATAATGCGCAAACAACAGTATCCACTCAACCATCAAATAAATTTGACATTAAAATGAAAGATATATTAATATAAGTCATACATCGCAAAAAAATCGAAATCCCAGCTCGTAAAATGTAAAACATCAACATATGTGACCACCTTTTTACAATTTACAAAAAATTAGTCAATAGTATACGCATCATTCCAAGCCTGCCACATGGGTTTGTCGTGTAATTCAAGTAGATCGCAGTTTTCTTGTTCTAAGTATACCACACAGGTTTTTCGAGTGTTTTAAATCAATGACAGTGTTCCAAGTTTGCCGCATGGGTTTTCCGTGTGGTTCAAGTCGACCACAGTGTTATAACCTTATCACAAGGGTTTTTCATGTTTCAAGTCGACTACAGTGTTTCAAGCTTGCCGCATTCATTTGCTATGTGGTTCAAGTCGACCAAAGTGTTCTAAGTTTATCACATGGGTTTGCGGTGTGATTCAAGTCGATTACAGTGTAATTGTTCTAAGTTTACCAGGGCTTTTCGAGTGTTTCAAATCGACGACAGTATTCGAAGCTTACCGCATTGGTTTGTCATGTGGTTCAAGTCGACCATAGTTTTCTAAGCTTACCACGTGGGTTGTTCGTGTTTCAAGTCGACTACAGTGTTCCAAACTTACCACATTGGCGATTTCAAACATTTGTTTTTAAAACCTTTTGCCATTGAAAGACTTGCCAAAGTATTTTCTACACTCGTCTTTGTTGTAAATTGTTTAAATAGAGTGCTTTATAACGATATTCGGTGCTTGTTGATAAAAACCATTAAAATTTTATAATGACAGGGGAAAATGTGTAGCATAACATACAGGTAGTTAATTACCGGTAATATAGTATAACCATAGTAAGTTGAAATCCACTAGCCCACTGCTTTCTGCTCCAGGCTAAAATTAACTGGTAAAATCCACTCAAGCTAAAATTACCACTGCTTTCTGTTCCAGACTCAAGCTGAGAATCCACTAGACCTAGACCACTGCTTTTTGCTCCAGACTCAAGCTGAAATCCATTAGCCCACTGCTTTTTGCTCCAGATTCAAGATAAAATCCACTAACCCACAGCTTTCTGCTCCAGACTCCAGCCAAAATCCTCTAGCCCACTGCTTTCTGCTCCAAACTTAAGCTTAAATTCATAAGCCCACTGCTACGCGATCCAAATCAGGGTTTCTCTTTAAACTCTGCAAAATATCACATTATAAAAACACAATACAATATAATATTAATTATTTAAAATAATACCAATTGCACATACGAGTCCGAGAGTCCGTCGCAACTGTATTTTTTATTGTCTGTCGTCTCTGTAACTTATTTTAATTTTTTATTAATAATCAATCAGCCAAGCCTATTTGTTTGTTCTTTGATGGGTTTTGAACTAGTGTCCTCTGGGTTTAGAGACAAAGATATTACCTCTGCAATGGTACAATACTTGCACATGTTTCAAATTCTTGTCAAAAGTAATATATGTTCGATTGTCATCAACTCTTAAATAAGAAATTACTTCGATCGATTCACTTTGCCTGAAACTTTAAAATTAATTTTAAACAAAATCGTTCAAAACCATCAATAAAAAACTCTTTTTTAAGACATAAACTATTTATTTTAAAATTATAATTATTGACAATGATACGAATAAAATAGGCAAATCTACGACTAAAACAACACTTCATAGCACCTGAATTTGCAGTACCGTAATATGGGGTGACTTTCGAATCAGGGATCGAATTTTAAACTACTTTGGGCGGCGGGCACGGGTACCGCCGCCCCGGGAACCATTTATTGGATAACCAACACCTCTTCCATAGGTCACCCCAAGTAGTTTGCTATTTTTGGTGATTTAGCAGGGGTGCCAGGATTCATGAGGTCAGGTTTGTCTGGATCTTGGCCAAGGTTGTATGTACCCACCAACTATGTAGCAGGCCGAATCGGGAGATGATTGAGGTAGTTTTGACCTCTCCAGCAAGATTTGGACCGCAGTTGAAGAGATGAATTCATGCGTCCGTCACTCCTGGACACACGAACTCTCAGATTTCTACCTACCCCTGTGAATCCTATAAATGTGGTATAAACGGTAAAATATAGGTGTATATAACCCTCGACCCATCGCATGGGGTCTTTAAAAGCCCAGGTTTCACAGGAATGCTAATTATGTACATTATAAATGTTGCCACTGATTCCTTTCTTTAGGTAGCTTCCCAAAATGGACAACAATTATTGACGCTAGCGTAGCCAACATTCAGTCTGCGCATGTGCAATGTGAGATAAAGACTTGTGTTTCGGCGTGAGGCTCAAAAAAATCAACAACATACAATGAAAAACCAAGTGGATAAGTTTTTTCATTGTATTTTGTTGTTGTTATAATAATAAGTTTGTATCAATCTCAAATAGTTATTAATCATTTTAGTTTTTGGCGTCCTAAGCGACCCCACGCGACACCTCGTATTACAAAAAAGGCGCGACGGGCGGAGGGTTAATAGCTCTCTAATACTTGAAGCAGTTTATATATCACCATATTAAAATTAAGAGTTATGATTTTTTTAATAAATGTGAGAAATTTCCAAACTGAAGGCTTAAAACTTTTCGAGGGCTCAAAGTTCAAATCAATTATATAGCAGAAACCTCAAGTGGTTATCATGCCAAATTCCTCCAACATTATCTTGCGTAAAAAAGACAAAGAGAAAATACAGGTTATATCAAATATTTATAAAAAATATGCATATGGCTCACAACGGATATTTCACGGAACTTAGTATGTGCATCTAGAGTATTCTAGAGCATCATTAATCTCAAGATGCGAGATCTCGGTAATTTATTTGTGTTGCTGCGAATTTATGAGAGATCCTTGGAAAGTTGGATGTTGTGGGAGGGGGTATTGACACGGAGAGTAGGACAAATGGGGGTTAGGATAGCAAAAGCACATTTTGGGTTGGGGGTACAAGTAGGGGGGGTACAGCGGAGGGGGGAAGAGAGGGTGGCAAGGGGGGGACGGCGGTAGAGGGGGGAAGAGAGGGTGGCAAGGGCATGGTGCGATAGGGGGACAAGGCTTAGCTGTCGGACATGGTGTTGGCTCGGTGGGCGGTAATGTTGGATCAGTGGGTGGTACTGTTGGCTCAGTGGGTGGTAATGTTGGCTCAGTGGGTGGTAATGTTGGATCAGTTGGAGGTACTGTTGGCTCAGTGGGTGGTAATGTTGGATCAGTGGGTGGTAATGTTGGATCAGTGGGTGGTAATGTTGGATCAGTGGGAGGTACTGTTGGCTCAGTGGGTGGTAATGTTGGATCAGTGGGTGGTACTGTTGGATCAGTGGGTGGTAATGTTGGATCAGTGGGTGGTAATGTTGGATCAGTGGGTGGTACTGTTGGATCAGTGGGTGGTAATGTTGGATCAGTGGGTGGTAATGTTGGATCAGTGGGTGGTAATGTTGGATCAGTGGGTGGTAATGTTGGATCAGTGGGTGGTAATGTTGGATCAGTGGGTGGTAATGTTGGATCAGTGGGTGGTACTGTTGGATCAGTGGGTGGTACTGTTGAATCAGTGGGTGGTACTGTTGGATCAGTGGGTGGTACTGTTGGATCAGTGGGTGGTACTGTTGGATCAGTGGGTGGTAATGTTGGATCAGTGGGCGGTAATGTTGGATCAGTGGGTGGTACTGTTGGATCAGTGGGTGGTAATGTTGGATCAGTGGGTGGTAATGTTGGATCAGTGGGTGGTACTGTTGGATCAGTGGGTGGTAATGTTGGATCAGTGGGTGGTAATGTTGGATCAGTGGGTGGTAATGTTGGATCTGTGGGTGGTAATGTTGGATCAGTGGGAGGTACTGTTGGCTCGGTAGGTGGTACTGTTGGCTCGGTGGGTGGTACTGTTGGTTTGGTGGGTGGGGCACAACCAATAAAAGGAGGAAGCGGGAAAGGTGGATGTCCAGGCAGCCTGTGGCCAGCATAGTTCTTCTTGGGGGGTTTCGCTGGGAAGAGCAGGTCTTCAAACAAATCCGCATCAGGAGGATTTGAATTCAAGAAATGTGCCCAGGGATCTTTGTGGTCTGGTTTGCGGGGTGGCGCGTGTGCTAAGCATAGCTTGCAAGGTCTGCCCGCTGAACAGCGTTCTTCTATTTCTTCTTCATCATTCCGTGGTAATGGAATATCCTCATATACTGCTGAATTATCATGATGCGGTGGTGAAATGTATTCATGTGCTGACTCATCACCATGGTGTGGTGGTGGTAGGTTCTTATGCGGTTGCTGATTACCATGTGGCGAGGAAGGACTATTTTTGTTAGATCCACGTTGAGTTTTTGAACGTCTACGTTTGTGTCCTGAAGGTCTGCGATGATTTGAATGACTTCCATGTTGATTTGATTGGTGATTGTGATGATGGGGTAGATTCGAAGAACATGCCACTTGTTTCTGAGAATTTTCTGGCGGCCCTAGTATCAGAGGGTTTTCTGGCGGGTTCAGAGAATATTGCGATGGTTCTGGCTCCTCTAGTGAGGGTTCTATCGGAGGCTCTGGCT
This sequence comes from Limnephilus lunatus, assembly GCA_917563855.2. NCBI lineage: Eukaryota > Metazoa > Arthropoda > Insecta > Trichoptera > Limnephilidae > Limnephilus > Limnephilus lunatus. The sequence goes on along the minus strand of OU830595.1, from coordinate 20,549,191 downwards.
GGACATGGTACCAGAGGTCCGAGAACTTCTTGAGACAGCCAAACGGTATGGGAACATTCTTCTCTCCGAGTTGGATGACCACCGACTCTTCGGATTCGACTCCCTAAAAATAATACAAATTAATTTTTGATACAATAACGTAGTACAGTAATAAAGGTTAGTAGTTGAGGGGGCATCCATTAATTACGTTGTAACCGATTGTTTATATCGTTACCTTTCAACCCCGAATGCGATACATTACGGAGCACGAATAGCGGAGAGCATTGGCCCCATCACTAGAAACATAGATGTTTCCTGGAGGCGTATTTCCTTTTCCGTGTTCAATACGAGACAACCATGCCTCGAACTCAACACGGGTTTGTAATGCAACTTTTTCTCCAAGCCCGTGTCCATTAGAAGGCAAACGGCATCCTACTGTGCACGGGTTTGTAACGCCAATTCCCTCCCCAAACCCGTGTTCAGTACGAGGCATCCTCCAAACGTAATTATAACATTAAAAAAGGAAGTGTGTGCATACACGCACAATATAATGGATGGGCAATAAAACGAACAGCCTTACTAATAAAATAAATAAAAACACTTTATAATTTAGTACTTCTTACACTTTATAGTACCAATCTTGTAAAATAAATTCTCTAAAATAAAATCGCATGTCATCATAATTTTAAAAAACATCCCAGGTTTTGAATGGTTTGTTTGGCAAAGAAGGGTTTGTCAGGGTATGTGTAATTATTCTAATACATTTTTTCCATGTTCTGCTGTTATAAATACGGGTACAAACTTGTCTATAATACATTCACCTAACATGCCTCGTACTGTACACGGTTTTTGAAGGGGAATTGGCGTTACAAATCCGTGCACAGTAGCCACTTGCCTCCTACTCATAAATATACCAAACCACCCACCTCCTGGACACAGGTTTGGAGGAGAAATGGCATTATAAACCCGTGTTGAATTCGAGGCATGGTTGCCTCGTACTGGACACGGAAAAGGAAATACGCTTTCTGGAGGATCTGCGCATCGCTTCAGTTTGGAATAGGCGAGCCCAAGTGAAGGGCGTATCTGCGGCGGTCATAGTCAGCACACCATGGCGTTCCGATTTCGTAATGTAGTTTTATTTCGTATTACATTCTTGATGCTTAAATTATTATTTTTCTAATATATCAAGGTTACCACTTGTTATTAAATATTTCAACTTGGGTTTTGTAGTTTAAAAACTCTGGCGCTCATATTAATTCCACATAACATAAATTCTATACTACGCAATTTAGTTTGACTGTTGTAATCAGATCACATAACTAACTTAAAGAGTCCAATCTTTCAATACGCATTAGAAGTTTATACCTATAAAAATCCCTTTATATTAATATTGCATCAGTCTTTCATTTCATACCTACTGTGCGTCATATTTATTTCATGTTCTACCTTTCAGATCATAAGCTAGCCTGGCATTACATAGGTGATACCCTTCGACCAAGTATACCACGTCAATGGTGATACCTAGTAAAGCCGTTACATTTGCAATCAAGTAAAATACGCCCATTACAACGTGAGCAAAAACGGGGGTGGGGGGAACAATAAAATATCACGTTACTTGAAAAAATAAACGAATTGGTACAAATTTATCTCACCGAGGGGGAGGGGGGGTCTAGATTGGAAGAAAAACTGCTCACGTAATTAATGGATGCTCCCTAAGTGCACTAATATGTCTAATTCACACCCAGGTGTCATGAGTTCAATTCCTATGCTTGCTAAGGCCCCCATCAATTCACAAGCAATATTTTCCGCTTATAATGATCGTAGTTTTTTATAAATATCTTTATATAGTATAAAATGAAGTCGCTCAAAATGTATGTGCGCTTAGATCTTTTAAACCACGCAACGGATTTTCAGCGTTTTTCACCAACAGATAGAGTGATTCATGAGGATTATGAGGAAGGTTTTTAGGTATATAATTTGTCAAGGTTTTGTGTAAATTGGTTGAAATCTAATCTAACACACTATATAAAGAGGTAATATTTGTTTGTTTGTTTGTTTGTGTGTTTGTTTGCATCGAATAGGCTCCGAAACTACTGAACCGATTTGAAAAATTCTTTCGCTGTTGGGAAGCTACACTATCCCTGGGTGACATAGGCTATATTATATTTAAAAAAAAAAATAGGCATCCTTACTAAAACTTCAATAATGTAACCCAGGGTGTAAAAAAATTACCTAAAATATTCTTTAAATCGCGTGCGCTGCGAAAACTATTGATGGTAGAATAAAATAATGTACTACGACTTTATAGAACACATCATTATTTACAAAAAAGGTCGTGACAGCATATGTCTAACTATTATGGTTATGCCACAATAAGTATTCTTTTATTTTAAAATTTTAATTAATATGTCACCGCTTGAAAAGGCTCTTTATTTGTATCTTGGTTTTAATCCTTATCAAAATAAATTACTTCATATTCAAGACAGCTTCAATACCTGTATTTAACTTTTTGAATTTTTCAATTCGGATATTTAATTAGAAAGATATCACGAGTTTAAAAATGTTAGTATTAGAAAAAAGTTTCGGCTACGGGCCGCGCGAGAGAGGAGTCAAGAAATGCAGTGCCAGGGGGGTTGGCGGGACGGGGGAGCGGGAGAGCGGTGGCGGGGAAGGTGGAAGTGGAACGCTGGAGGGGAACGCACGGGAAAGGACATGTAAGGAGTAACATTTTATTTATTTGAATATGGCATGTATTATAAAAGAAAGTCCAAAAAACGTGCAGCTCGCAAAAACTCAGAAACGAGTCCCGGTTCGATCAAGGGAGTTATATGGTGTGGTAGATCTCTATCCCCCCTAGGAAATAAGGGTATCCGTTTTTACCTAAAGGCCGTGCTTTTAAAGAAATAAGGGATGAAAATTTCGCCCTCTTGAAATTTCTAGAACAGTCTTCCGGAAAGTTCTAGAAGGTTCCATAGAGCTGTAGAAAGTTGTGGAAGGAGTGGAATGATCAGGAATAGGAAATCGGGAACATCATTGTGCAACATTCCAGAACACTATCTTATTGTCCTGAGCGAAGCCGGGTAACCCAGCTAGTATATAAATAAAGCGGGCAGCGGGCAACGGGATGGCATGCGGGCGGTGTGGATTTGATATGTATGCAAATTAACAGATGGCGTTGGTTATAAAGGTTGAGTAATGACGTTGTCAATAGATGGCGTTGTGTTTCGTTAGCCACAGCAACTTGTGTCCGGGTCTGCTAGTAATAAATAAAAATATACATACAGGGTGTTAAGGGACGTATTTGACATTATTTTGAGTAACAGATGTAAATGAAATTTTAGTTTCCGGTAACATTTTTTATGTTTTTTTTTCAAATCCAAACATCAACAAAAAAACTTCCATATGTCATCACCGGTCACTCAGCCGAGAAGTCGTTCAACTACTCACCCCGACCCTAACTCTTCTATACCTACTGATGTTTTTTTTTAAAGAAAAACATACGATGGCAGTCCGTAAAATAAGGACAAGGTGATTTTACTCGCGATCCGGCAACACTGGCATATAGTCTGGTTCCCCCACGCCAAATGTCCACCACGCTGCACTCAATGACGCTTAGCCTCGGCGTGGCAGCCGATCGCGATGGAGCTTCCACTCGCCAGATGTGAATGACGCCCTGTAATTCGTTTTTCCGAAACTCTGTGACATGGTCTCAGTAAGACCACTATTGACAAGATTTTGACAGAAAATTTGGGATACCAAAATGCTCACCAAAGATCACAAACAACAACGGGTTGAAGGAGTCCAAATTACTTGAGTGTTACGACTCAATTGTGACTGGGGGCGAGACCTTCTATTATGCTAATGCATTGTTTTCTATAGGTACACTTTTTGCAGCTGAGAATGAATGTCTACCAGGGTATTGTTCTTTGCACACAAAAAAACGAATTACAGAGCGTAATTCAAACCTGGCGGGTACGGCGAGTGGAATCTCCATCGCGAACGGCCGGTACGCCGAGACTAAGCATTGAAAGGAGTGCAGGGTGACGGGGATCTGGCGTGGGGGGACCAGGCTACACACCAGTGTTGCCGGATCACGCATAAAAACGATCCTCGCGACCGCAGCACCTTGGAGACCTTATTTTGGATTTATACGTCCGTCACTCCTGGACACACTGACCCCCAGATTCCCACCTACCCCTCATATATTTTTCCTTATCAGAACTTCATCTCATTCCTTTCCTTAAAAAGACCCTCCACACAGCCAGTGGCGTAGCTAACATGGGTGGCACCCGGAGTGAATAATGTGGTATCACCCCAAGAATAACCACTGGCGTGACAGCGCAATTTAAAACTTTTTTGCTCGAGATTTTTTGGTATTCATTTTGAATATTTTCCGCCCACATTAAAAAAATTATACCTGCGAATTTTAATATGGAGACATACAAACTGTTTATAGATCTATATAGCCAATAAATTCACCTATCTTTTGTCGATTATCACATGTTCGTAAGATTTCGTAATTACTTATATTACAAATAAGGGAAAATTTGCCAAAATTGGCAGCAAAGCAATCCGAGGTATTTTAAATGGTGCCATATTGTGGCAAACATCGATCTAGTGGATAAGTAACCCTCTAACTAAATTTTGTATAATGTATTGAAGAAAATAATTTAGGTATTATGATTGGCGGCGCTAGTAATACGAGTTTGGCCTCTATCGAAAGAATCTACAACTGGACGAAATCTGTAGCGCTCCAGTCAGATGTGAAAAACTTTTTAAAATTCATCCAAATTACTATTATTTATTACTATTCCTTAATTATTTATTTATGTACATCCAACAATGAAATACAAAAAAACGCACAGAGATTGATAATTTTTTTTTCAGTCAGTTATCGATAGATTCTGCTAAAATTGTATTCAGGGTTGCATTTACCTATTAGTTTTCGTTTATTAGAAAAAAACTGTGTTGCTTTAGACCACACGACTGAAGTAAAACTATAAAAGAAGAAAGAAAATGTGCGCGCGCACTGCTCTCTCTCTTGCTCCTACAGTGTGACACCGACAACAGGCCTGCACTGTGTCTTAAATATACGAAATGGCTATGAGAGAAAAAGAGAAAGAAAATGTGTGCTCGCATATCTCTCTCTTGCCCCTACAGTAAATACGAAACGTAACTCTCTCTCTTTCTATCTTCACTATCTTATATCTCCCTCTCAACTTCCGTTCGCCTCTCCCGATCACAAATTTCGTAACGCTCTCGTCACGCATTCACCAGCTTACTACCCAAGTCAAGCGTGCGTAAAGAAGTTTTACTTAAAAAAATATCCAATTTACTGATCTTGTTTTTTTAAAGATGTTTTCAATACTTTTAAAAATACCAACAGAAAAACATCTTTTTCACTAATTTACGTCAATCAATAGGTAACAATTTACTTCACGAGTTCACGTCAATCACAATGTACAAAAGAAATGAGAATGACACAGATGACAGTGTTCAATGTGTAAAATATTTTTGTGGTAATATTCTACCTTCGTAATTTTTTTCATTGTCGGGTGCCTCATTAATAAAAAATAATTCAACCACACGACGCCACTGATCGTCGCGACGGGATCACGGGATACGTGCGCTGTTTCGTGTGTTACCGTGGTGCTGGAACGAGACGGAGTTCTTATCGCTAGTTATTCGACTACTTACTTGCGACATGATAAAAAAATATTTTTATTGTTCTTAATTGAAAAAAATATCACGGAACAGTAAAACAACCTACAATTTTTACTACAAATATGTTCAGGAATTGACTGTTAAAATCCTTTGGGTAGGTTTTGTTAGATCCTTTATGTATAATAATTAATAATTTAAAACAATTTATTTACCTGGGTCACTAAGGCCACCACACTACAAAGCACTAAAACTTTATAAAAAACTGTCATCTTTCACAGGGGTTCTGCAATAACAGTGGAGTTCAACTGATGCTAACTTCTTTGAACTTGCGTATTTTATATGCGTCTTTTCGCACTCTGTACGCATAAATATGCGTTTTTTCTGTATAGATAATTGCTTTTTTTTCTAAAAAGCACGCATTTTTAATCAATTATTTAGAATGAGCCACTTGCATGCAATTTAATTTAATTTTTTGTAAGACAATATTTCTTTGAATTTTCATTTTTATGCGGGTACCCCAAATGAGCTATGTTGTGAGGCTGAAAATAGTGGGGAGGCGAAGGAGATGGGAAAGAGGAAAGTGGGGAAGTACATGGCTATTCAGATCTGGTCACTAAACACGGATAAAGCCATTTAAAGCAACGTTTCAATTCTGAATGGTGGTTTTAGAATGTCTTCCTTTCTGGAACGCCGCAAATAAACTATATATAATTTTTAATTAATAAATTGTGAAATAACACAAGTAAATCAAATAAAATTTATTTGATCCCGGGACCTTCGGATTACAGATCAAGAGCCTTACCCCTCGACCACTGAGGCCGTCTTATCCTCTTGATATTATTAGTTACTTACTTAGGTATTAGCCCCTTGGGCTGGTTTGTTCGGTTTTCGTAACAACTCTCAAAGAAATCGTTTTTCTCCCTTATTATCATAGTGAAAAATTTGATATAAACGGTGTTAGAAAGAAAAAACATCACACTTTATATTTACATCTAAAAAATATCCACCAAACGAGTAAAATATGAACCTTTATGAAACCAAACTTTTGAATCGCAATGTAAAAAAAAATTTTGAAACTTTGGGAATTTTTGTTAATCGTAATAAGGTTTTCACATGGAAAGACAAAAAAGTGAAGCGACTATAAAGTTAATATTTATTTTCCTAATAAAATATGCATGTTTTTATTTTTTCGATATCATTAATTTTAGTTAGAAAAAACGTAGCTGAGCCATTTTTAAAGTTTGCATTAAAAATTTATATAGTTAAAAAAATATATTTTTATTTTGAATTATTAAATTTGAAATAGGTATTTCACTCTCGACCGTAGTATTTCAGAGGGTCAAAATAATTCTGCTATACCTATGTACATTAAAATCCAAATAAATGGAATATTTCAGAACGTATCCGAAAATTAAAAACTGTTTTAGAAAGCTGATAAAATTCGCTTTCAAATTTTATAAATCGATATAAACATATAATTTTTGAAATATATAAATTTTGCACGCTAACACAAAAAAGTTTGTAAAATGGCTCACCTTACTAAAATTACTGATAAAGAAACAAAATAAAAACACATACATATTTTTTTCAGACAAAGATATTATAAATATTATTATTTACCTCACCTTTTTGTCGTCCCATGTAAAAATCTTTTATAAAAAAAACCCAAAGTTTCATAAATTTATTACAAAATGCGATTCGAAACTTTGGTATGATAAAGGTGTATATTTTACTTGTTTTGTGGTTAGTTTTTGTATTTGTATACAAAGCGTGGTATTTTCTCTTTCTAACACCGTTTATATCATATTTCTCACTATGATAGTAAGGGAGATTCAACCATTTCTAATAGTTGGACTTTCAAATGGACTCTACAAGTGCATTGCTTTGCTTTGGATGGGGATCTGCTACACATAAGTACATATACAACCCGAATACAATTCAAAAGGGAATCATAAAGACCATACTGAAAGTACCCACTAGAAATTTTCAATAGCTTTGACATATCAAATGTACAACGAATGTATGTCAAAAATATATTATTGAAGCTATTTAAAAATACTGAATCCTCTAATAGACTGCATGTCCATCACACTAGATCGAATAAAAATGACATAAAAACATTCCAAATTATAAAACCACATTCGGACAAAGAAACTACACACTTGTCCTATCATTAACATCCTTCCCCAAGACCAAAATCCTTCCCCTTATTAAAAAAATGTATGAGTACAAATCAAGAATAAAAATATGTCTGAAAGAGGTCAACGAAAAAACCTGAAGACACTAAAAACGACACAGAAGACAAAAAAATATATTTTAACAACTTTAGTCCGCCTCGGCACAGGACCTCCTAATGAGGAGGACTAAGAAATACAATATCCATACTTAATTTCACCAATATATTTTACATATACAATTATTTTGTATAAAATTAAAAAAAAAAAAAACGAAAAAAACAACATGCAAGAGTCTCATTTCTGTGCGAAGTAAAAATGCGTGTGTTCGTAGAAGTAGCAATTATATAATATTTAGATATTACTTCAATACATACTTACGTGCTTATTTGAATTTGGAACACTTGTCAAGTCAGCAAAAATTTTGCTGATGTCGTAACATCAGCAATATTTCTTTTTTTTACATTAGCTCCACACAGAAGGCCTTGAGGAAAAAAGTTCCCACGGGGCCTATGTCATCATTGGGGGTGTGGTGTGGAGGGTCTTTTTAGGGAAAGGAAGGATATTGTAATGGTCCCCGGATTCATGGGGTGAGATTTGTCTAAGTTTTGGCGGCGGATGTATCTACCCACAAACTGCATTGCAGGCCGAAACGGGAGACTGGTTGAAGGAAACCTTTTGATATCTCCAGCAGGATTCTCTCGGAACATTGCCTTTCACAGCAGTGGCAAGGATGGTTTCATACGTCCGTTACTCTTGGACACACTGACCCCCTGATTCGTACCCACCCCTCATAACTTTTTCCTTTCCAGAACTCCGCACAGCATCCCCAAAGGTGATAGGCCCTGAGGGGAATTATTTTCCACAGGGTCTCCTATGTGGAGATAATGTTTAAAAAAAATCTACCATCAGCCTCTTAACATATTCCATTTGGGGATGCCTTAGTCTCACTGGTCTTAGTCTCTCCTGATCCGGCCTGCCACGTAGTAGATGGGCAAGCGCATCCACCGCCAAGATAAACCTCACCCGTGAATCCGAGTACCTCTGCTAAGTCACCAAACTAGCTAACCGCTTGAGGTGACCTACGCAGGGTGTTGGTTATCCAATAAATGGTTCACATGACGGCAGTACCAATACCTGAATTAATTATTTTTTTATTATGTGAATACCGCACAAGAGTCCAATTTGTTTAGTGGGTCTTAGGCATACCGATTGGGATATGTTCTGAAGCTGAAGTGGAAAGCGAAGAAGATGGGGACCTTGTGAAGCATATCCATTAAAAAAATGAAGCCTCTTCAAGAGTCTTCCTCCACTCATCAGTGGCGGTCGGTGACTTTTTGTATAAGGGATGCTGAAGTATATACCTAATATCAAATATAAAAGTCTATGGACTAGCCCACAAGCAAGATGCAGTTATCGACAAAAATAGTTTGTCAAATTAGCTCTAAACAACCTTTATGCTTCACATTAAATATTACAGTTTCCTAATTAAATGAATTTATACAAAGATATTCAATGTATCAATCGGATTCAGCTATTCAAGACAATAAATAACTGTCGAAAGGTGGTCAGGCAAACCAATCTCTGGTGGTACTAAGTAAGCTCGCTTAGGATAAGCTATTCTGTGCACTATGCCTATAAGCATTAAAGTCGTTTTTTGTGCGTTGGATGCTCCTATGGAATCCGTATTCGGTTTTACTTTGACACTACATTTGGTGGTTGATGCTCCCTCATTCTCTCTACATGACCCAGCCACCCAAGTTTTCACAGTTTTATAAATTTTCTGACGTTTATCTCCTCACAGAGTATTTATTTATTTATTTTATTTATTTAGTAAAAGATTATACATTTATATACCTACATTGTTTAAGAAATTTTTTGACTGCCCAACTAGGAGGATTCCCGTTTTAGGACAGTCAAATTAGGATGCGTATTAACATACGGTATAGATTGTTGTAACGTCTGCGCCAAAATCCATTTTCTAGAACGAGTCCGAAGATACCCGAAAGATACGATATTTAATTAATACTTAACATCATATAAAAATCAGAATATGTTTACCTCTATCTATGTAGATGAGATGTCTATGCGTTGCTAAACCATTCATCCGATTGCGATGAAACTTTGGGGATTTGACGTGCACATGCCCGCGATAGTTTCTATATACAAAGGTGATTTCTGGCATCACGAAATTATGCATTGCTAACTGCGATGAAACTTTAGGGATTTAATGTGTGCATACCCGCGATGGTTCCCATATATAATATATGTAAATATAATAGTGGCATCCATTAATTACGTGAGCAGTTTTTCTTCCAATCTAGACACCCCCCCCCCCTCCCCCTCGGTGAGATAAATTTGGGCCAACTTGTGTATTTCCCCCCCCGTTTGTGCTCACGTAATTAATGGATGCCGCCATATCTGGCATTATGAAATTTGTTAAAAAAATTTGCAATAGGTGCCACTTTTTCTTTTATATGAATAGCGCACAAGAGTCCCAACTGCTCCCGTCTGAAGTCAGCGAGACTGTGGCATCCCCAATTGGGGTATGTTGTGAGGCTTAGGGTAGTGGGAGGGGAAGGAGGTAGGGAAGAGGAAGGTGGGGAAGTACCTGGCTTATTCAGATCTGGTCACCAAACACGGCTAATGCCATTTCAAGCAACGTTTCAATTCTGAATGGTGGTCTTACACCAGGGCGATACAAGGAGTATCTTCCACTCTGGAACGTGCCGCAAATATACTATATATTATTTTAAATGAATAAATAAATTTGTTTGCCAGGCCGGGATTCGATCCCGCGACCTTTGGTGTGCGAGTCAAGTGCCTTACCGCTGCGCTACGCCAGCCGGCACGCAAGCTGTTTGAAAACTGAATGTATCGGGACTGAACGTATGGAATGCGGAAGGGGGGAGAGGGAAGGTGGAGAAGGCGGAGTGGGAATGCGAGAGAGAGAAAGGAGACGCAGGAGAGGAACGGGAGGGGGAAGGGGAACAGGACGAATGTGAAAGGACACGCAGGGAGAAACAATTTCTTTTTTAAGTGGCATAGCAACACATGTCGCTAGTTATGAAATAAAAAAAATATACATAATTTATCTAAAATCTTTAATTATTTTTACATAGTAATAATAATAATAATAATTCTATACAAAAAAAATCACACGATTTAGTACAAATTCAGCTCTGTGACCATCGAATCAATAATAATACCAACCAACAAGCTAGAAATGCCAACCCATGTAAATTTTTAATGCAAACCAATGCCGCCAATGACTCAGCACGATTTAGTTATAACCCATTTAGCACGCGCTCTTTCTCTCTTACACTTGCCGGACATCGTAAATCACCATCCCATTTGATTGAAATGAAAATTTCATAATTAACTCCACAGACCTCGACCGTATTTTGTCGGACAGTCAAGATATTTTTATTAAGTATAATTTGTTGAAAACCATTTTAATTTTTTTTATATTATTATCAATAATATTATTATTTAATTCCTCCTTAAGTCTCCTGTTTGTAGAAAGGTCCAAATATTTCCATTTTGCAATAAAATTCAAATAAATTGACTATTTATTAATGTATCAGAAAACTAAAAAATGTTTTGGAAAGTTTGTAAAACAATCAAATTTTATACATAATTAGAAATAAATATATAATTTTTAAACATAAAAATATTGCATGCCAAAAATGCTCACCTTACGTTTTTTTGAAGTAAAATTACTGATAATAAAAAGAAATAAAAAAAACATACATGATTTATTCTACAAATGTATTATAAACATTATCATCAACTCAATTGTTTGTGTTTCATGTAAAAGTAATAAATCAAAAATTCTACCATTTTATTAATTATTTTCAAATTACGGTCGGAAATTTTGGATTCATAAAGGTGTACATTTTAATTATTTTGCGGTTAATTTTTAGATTTGAATATAAAGCTGGTATTTTCTCTTTCTAACACCATTTAGATCATATTTCTAACCATGATTGTATGGGAGACACAACGATTTCTATGAGACCTATACATATAAGTTGTAAGGCTTTCAACTAGCAATCTGAAGTTCGCGAGTTCAAATTCCAGCATGCTCAAATAAATTTTATTTGATTGATTTACGTTATTTCATAATTTATTAATTTAAATTTTAATATGAAAGTCATAAAAAACCTCACATCTACTATTTTTTGCTCTAAAATCGGTGTTATTCGATGTTTCAACAGAAATTTTAAAAATTTGTTGCATCATATTAAATTTATTGAATATGTTGACAGACTGTACATTTTAGGCGGTACTCTCCATGTGTTTAATTTGAAAACAATTATTTTTTTTATATATACCGGAAGTTACTAATAAACGTGTTTTAAATTTTACACAACTGATAAACAACCGTTTACGATACATAAGTGGTTGTTTATCAGATGCGTAAAATTTAAAACACATTTATTAGTAATTTTTTCTTATAATATATTCAGAATATTAGATGTGTCTGAGGCGAATGTGGAGATCCGGAAATAATGCAATCGTATTGGATAAGTTTAAGAAAGGAAGCCTAAGAAAGAAGATTATGATGCAGAAGCGAAAGTCGGGGAAGTCTCGAGAGCATAACAGAAGAATATTTATGAATGTGGATGAAGCAATGAAGTAGTGTCTGCTGAGACAGAGTTGTGCGGCAGTCATAGACATATGAATATTAGTAGACCTGCCCACGGACGTATATATAGCTTTGATAAGGGGGGGGTCCGCAAATTAAAAAAAAATATATAAGGTCATGTTTTCGTGAAAAAAATAGTCAGTCTTAATCAATCAGCCTTTATTTCTACAATCGGCGCGGTGCAATGGGGGGGGTCCGGACCCCCAAGACCCCCCCCTTATATACGTCCGTGGACCTGCCCTAAGTGATAAAAGCATATTATTTCCCCCTCCCATGGAACCATTCCATTGGAACCAGCTGGGCTCGGATGTAGCTTCGAGTGAATCTAGAAAATGTGATGTCATCATTCTTGTGGGGACCATCGTCGAGCTCTCATCGGTACAATTTACGAAATAACACGGCAAAAATGGTGACTTGTGCTATGAAAACTTGTGAAAATAGAAGTGAAAAAGATAATAAATCCAATTGTCGTATTACATTCCAAAGGTAAGCATTATTTTTCAATTTTTTAAAGTTTATTCAGATCATATGAATATAATATGATAACACATATGACGAACGGTGGCAACGCGATACTAAGCGATGCAAAACACAAAGCCACTGTTTACTGGGGTAAGTAAATTATGAAACATTTGTAAAAGTGTCGTAACTAAATATTCACAACCAAATATCCAACTATGAAAATAGGTGAACTTTACTTTGCCGTATTTGGACTTCACAAAATTGTTCATTACGTGGCGAGCAATTCGCGCTCCCATGTAAAAAGGTCTATTCATTCAAAAGCAGATTTTACTTTTAAGAACTAAATGGTGATATTATAATGCGAGATGCCTATATACTGTTAGATTGATTAATCGATGAATCACATATCATTTCAATCATCTTGCTGCTCCGCGCCCTGCTATTGTTGGTTATTACCCCTCTCCTGTCTGTTCTGGTCTATTAATATAATATATGTCTATGGCGGCAGTCCATCCTCTCTTCTTACCTAATTGGGGTATGTTTTGAGGCTTAAAGTAGCGGACAGAAGAAGGTGAATAATTACTTATCTATTCAGATCTGGTCACCAAACACAAGCCATTTCAAGCAATGTTTCGATACTGAACGGCGGTCTTTCAACCGGGAAAAATATGGAGAACACCAACTTTGCAAGTTGAACACTTGCATGTTGCACTTTGTCATAAGGGTTAAAATGTGCAATAAATTTGGCAGCGATTAACTTGCATCATATCTTTTTAAACGTGAAGAAATATAGCTACAAAGTGATGACAATATGTCATACAAAAATGCAATGAAATGATAATATATCATTGATACAAACATGCAAATGTTGCAGCCCCAGATCAAGGGGGTCACCTGTACGGGGGCGGCAGATTTAGGGGGCGCCATAATCGTAATTTATATGTTTGATTGAAAAAATCTTGATTCACAAAGAGCCTAGCATCCAGTGCACGTTTTTCTATCGATTATTATTATTATTATTTTTTTTTTTTAATATTGCACAACAGAATAATTCCAATTACAGTACAATTTAGTTACCATATCAGCATTTTTTATTAATTTTATTTAAATGTACAAATTTCAGAATTATATGGAAGATTGGAGTCGAGTTCAGACTTAGAAGAGATGAAATGTTGAATGGAGGGGTGCAATTTTAGATAACGCTTGATAGAAGAGAGGATATTTATTTAGAGAGGGACAACCAAAAAATATGTGATCTAAAGTTCCCACATTTAGACCACAGAACGTACAATCTGGGGAGTCAAGGATGTGAATTTTAAAAAGGTGAGAAGGAACGGAATAATGACCGATTCTCATTTGAATAAGTGAGGAAATTTCTTTTTTGGAAAAATTGGGGAAATTTTTGAAACCACGGTTTTGATGGGATAGTCCTTTGTATTGAGGCGTAGCGAGCTCCCTTGGATTGACTGGCAATGTTCCAATACTCTGTCCAAACATTGCGGGATCTATCTTTGATGATGGAAAAAATATCAGATAGGGGAATATGGTTTACGAGGGTAACAATAGGGTTGGACGCTCCTTGTTTTGCCAAAGAATCTGCAATATCGTTACCCACTACGCCAATGTGTCCAGGGATCCAAACAAGAATTACGGTTTTTCCAGAGCTTTGAATGGAGGCTATGAGCACTCTAATGAGGCATACAAAGTGATCATCAGGATGAAGAAGAGGACAGGATTTAAGTTTTTGGAGGGAACTGAGAGAGTCAAAGAGAACAAGGGAATGTTCACAATTATTTTTGATTATATATTTGAGTGCTTCAATTATTGCAATGCACTCAGCAGAAAATATTGAAAATTGGTTTGAAATTGAATAAAATATTCTATATTACAAATAAATATTAACATTTGTAAATATTAAAATTTAGAATGCAAACATTAAAAAAATGTTAAAATGACTTGCATGATATTTTTATGTGAAAATGGTACTAAAATCACGGATTATGTAAAAAAACAATACTTATTCTGTTGTATAAATGTATAATAAACAATTTAGTCAGCTCACTTTTTTATCATTTCATAAAAGAATATTTAATAAAAATTAACAATGTCTAGCGGCCCATAGGTGATTTGGCGGGTAAAATATGTACAACCGTGTATCTGACAGAATAGGTCTTTAGAATAGATATTTCTATGGACAATTTGAATAGGGATGGCTAGCTTGATTTATTATTGACCTTTTAATTTTTGTTTTAGGGATGTCACTAGAACAATAACGGAATTATAATGATTTCTGTGGAAGCATATAAGCGTTGACGTGAAAACACGCTTATTGTACTTGACTGTTATTGTCATATTAACATGTATATCTGCTTACATTGCTGAGTGGTTAAATAAATCATGATGTCGACTTCGGCTGTAGTGGTCTGGTACATATAAATCAGAGCATCCAAAAAGAATTGGGCTATCAATGAAATTGTTCCAAACTTTGTTTAACTTTTTTTTATTTTAAAACGCCCAGTTAGTTTTTTTAACACATCCAAAGTTGATTTATGAACATATCCCAAGTCGATTTTGAACGCATGCATAGTGTAAGTCTCTGCCAGGGGAATCCCAGTCGCATTTAGAACTAAAGGCTACACAAGCTGAGCCGAATAAATCCAAGCTTAAAAAAGTCTAGATCCGGGGTGGAAATGATGTTGCTACATAGTGTAGAAATGAAATAGTTTTCTTGAAAATTGTGATAAAAAAGTATTATTAATAGCTCAGGTACGCCTCATACGTCATATGTGTGTCTAGTAATGTTACATTGTCATGTAAACATATGTGTGTCTAGTAATGTTACATTGTCATGTAAACATATGTGTGTCTAGTAATGTTACATTATCATGTAAACATATGTGTGTTTAGTAATGTTACATTGTCATGTAAACATATGTGTGTCTAGTAATGTTACATTGTCATGTAAACATATGTGTGTCTAGTAATGTTACATTGTCATGTAAACATATGTGTGTCTAGTAATGTTACATTGTCATGTAAACATATGTGTGTCTAGTAATGTTACATTGTCATGTAAACAAGCATATGGATCCGAGTGGTTTATCTATAATTCTCTCTGTCTCACATTATTGCGATGAAGTGACATCATGTATTAACATTGTTGTGATGAAAATGCATTGCGTCTTACATTAGTTTGATGTCGTAGCATTATGTTAAATTACTATGTACAACGAAATGACATTATATATTGCATTATCGTGATGAAATGTCATTTTGTCTTATATTGTTGTAACATCAGAGGCATGTCTCACATTATTGTGATGAAATGTTATTTTGTCTTATATTGTTGTAACATCAGAGGCATGTCTCACATTATTGTGATGAAATGACATTACGCTTTACATTGCTGTGATGAAATTACATTACATTTCACATTGTTTTGATGTAGTAGAATTATGTGTTAACTTACTGGAATGAACATTACGTCTTACATTATTGCGATGAAATGACATTACGCTTTACATTGTTGTGATGAAATTACATTACATTTCAAATTGATTTGATGTACTAGCATTATGTGAAAGACAGCAAGTCTCACATTATTGTGATGAAATGACATTACATCTTACATTATTGTGATGAAATGATATTACATCTTACATTGATGTGATGTTGTAGCAATATACGTTAAATGACTACAATGAGATCACATTTTGTATTACATATATTATCGTTGTGTAGAAATGACTATGTCTTATATTGCTGAAATTATTTCAAATCTTACAAAAGTATGATGAAATTTAAACTTGTGATGAAAATTGTCATAACGTAAAAATGAATTAATATAAATCAATGTTGAGTATTTATACTTTTTTTTAAACTTGCAAAAAATATATATTAATATATTATGCAAAATATAACATAATAAATTTATAAAAATACATATAATAAATAATATACAAAAGGTTTAATTTTCAAATGGCATCCAGTCCTTTAACGTCAATGTGTGAACAATGCCGGCTGCTAGCAAAATTATTTTTACATAACTTTTTCAATTTCATATAAACAAGGAGTATGTTCCAAGACCGATTTGTTTGGTGGTCGATCCACTCTGCCTACCCCTGCGGAGAAATGGTGTGAAGGTTAGTTAGTTAGTTAAACACTGCCAGTCACAAAGATAGCCTCACAGATGTCATAAAAGACGTTGATTAAAAATGTTCCTCAGTATGGAAGTTTAATTTTTATTTTTAGAAATCTGTTAAATAAAAATGATACATATATATTTTTTTTACATTGTGTCATTTGATATCTTGAAAAAATGTTATATTTAGTGACTTGGCTCCAACTCACAATGTATATGTAACATTACAAACTGAGTTGAATACTTGTAAGTTACAATCGGTAGCTTAAATGTAATATTACATTGTCATTATATATATTAAATAGTTAGAAATTTGATTGTCAACTAATAACATGTAAAAATCATTACACATTATTAAGAAAATTGTTTATTCCCCGTTTTAAATCCTTCATATTCCGTCGGAAGGTCAGAATATTTCCGCTTTGCAATAAAATCCAAATAAATGGAATATTTTTTAACGTATCTGAAAACTAAAAACTTTTTTGAAAGATGATGAAATAAGCATTCAAATTTTATTATCTATATATATAAAAATCTTGTATGTCCGTATGCGTTGCTAAACCATTCATTCGATTGCGATGATACTTTGGGAATTTGATGTGTGCATGCCCGCAATGGTTTCTGTATACAATAGTGAACACTGGCATCATGAAATTACGCACTGCTAAACCGTTCATCCAATTGCAATGAAACTTTGGGGATCTGATGTGTGCATGCCCGCAATGGTTTCTGTATATAATAGCGAGCTCTGGCATCATGAAATTACGAAAAGTTAATTCATTAAATAAAAATGAATCGCAGATATGTATGTACGTGCATAACTTCCGAAAGACTGCACCAAATTGGATAATTATTTTTTTATGTTCATTATTGTCAGGACAAAGTTTGTATAAAACTACTGGTGAGCTCTGGCATTATGACATTTGTATAAAAAAATTGCAATAGGTGGCACGCAAGCTGTTTGAAAACTAAATGTACCATGACTGAATGTATGGAAAGTGGGAGGGGGGAGGGGAACCCGGGAGGGGGGAGGGGAACACGCGAGTGGGGAGGGGAACTCGGGAGGGGGAACTCGGGAAGGGGATTTGCGGGACGGGGGAAGGGGAAGAGTGGAGTGGGGAAGGACACGAATGGGAAAGGACACGCAGGGAGAAACAATTTCTTTGTTAAATTGCATAGCAACGCATGCCGGGTACCAGCTAGTTAGAAATAAACATGTAAATATTTAATTATAAAAATTTCGAATGCTAACATAAAAGTTTTACAAATGGCTCACCTTACGTTTTTTCAAACAAAAATTATTGATAATGAAAAAAAAATAAAAACTCACATTATTTTTATTAGGTAAATGTATTATAAACGTTATCATAACCACACCTTTTTGTCATATCTTGTAAAAATAATTATTAAAAAATTCGTAAAGTAGACGTAAACTTCAGTTTGAAAAAGGTGTACATTTTAATTATGTTGTGATTAACTTTTAGATTTGAATTTAAAGCATGATGTTTTCTCTTTCTAATACCATTTAGATCTTATTTCTCACTAGTATAATAATAGTAGGGCAGACACAATGATTTCTATGAGACTTACACAAGTTGTTTCTAAAAGCGAACAAAATAGTCTGAGGGGTTAACCGCTCCAATCTATCGCAAGTTTTTTGTCAAACGAAATGTCAGATTTACAAAAACTTTGTGTTATTTCTGCTTCGCAATTAAAGCTCTGTAAATTAAACATTTCTGAACGTAGCCGAATACTAAAAACTGTTTTTGAAATGTTATGAAATAAGCTTTCAAATTGTTATATTACAAATAAATATTAACATTTGTAAACATTAAAATTTGGAATGCAAACATAAAAAAAAATTAAAAATGACTCACGTGATGTTTTTATGTGAAAACGGTACTAAAATCACCGATTATGTAAAAAAAAAAACTTATTCTATTGTATAAATTGTATAATAAACAATTTCGTCACCTCACTTTTTTTATCATTTCATACAAGAATATTTAATAAAAAAATAACAATGTCTAACGGCGCGTTGGCGATTTGGCGGGTAAAATCTGTATCTACAGAATAGGTCTTTTTATGTATTTCTATAGACAATTTGAATAGGGAACAAAAACGGAGTTATTGACAATTTCTGTGGAAACACACGCGTTGACGTGAAAACACGCTTATTGTACTTGACTTCTATCGTTATAATACATATGGGAGTGGTAAGGAAATGTTATAAATTATCAATACAAAGAGTTCATTGCCCGTAATTAAGGGATGGTTACAATAGTTACTAACAGCCATACACCGATTTAAATACAGTTGTGGTAATAACCTATAAATTTAAAGTAACACTAATAAAAATAATGAAATGCAGAAATAAATTTTATATATATACAGTCGACTCCACTTAATCTCTCATCTGTAGTTTGCCCGCCGGTGTTGCAAAAAAATTTTTTGCTTTTTTTTTAAATGCGATTTTAACTCTTATGTATAAAGAAACTGTGTGAAGAACAAGGTCAGAATTGCTTGCGCCAATATCAATCTAAAATACCATCCAACGTTCAACAGGTTAAATGCGATTTTAACCCTTATGTATAAAGAAACTGTATGAAGGACAAGCTCAGAATCGCTCGCGCCAATATCAATCTGGGACCTATGTTCTATTTGATTATTGTAGCTAGTCTGAATGATTTTACTTAAAAGAATTTTCTAAAAGAAATTTGCAGGTGACTTTTGGCAGCTGTCAATGGCAAAAAAAATCAATATTTTACGTTTTCAAATGAGTATAAAGGTCTTTATTTCTTTGAAAACTGTTTTGAATTTTGTTTTTTCATGTTGGGTATGTATTTAGGTTTGTATAGAAATAATAAAATCAGTTTATATTATTTGTATATTTATATTTATAAAACTAGGGAATTAAAATCTTACAAGCTGGCAACCCTTTTCGTTTATGTTTTACGGGGAATCTCTCGATTATACTGTACGTCATTTCTATTTTGTTCTACCAAGTTGGCAACCCATTCGTTTATGTTTTACGGGGAATCTCTCGATTATACTGTACATCATTTCTATTTTGTTCTACCAAGTTGGCAACCCATTCGTTTATGTTTTACGGGGAATCCCTCGATTGTACTGAACGTCATTTTTATTTTGCTCTCTCAACTTGGCAACCCTTTCGTTTATGTTTTACGGGGAATCCCTCGATTGAATTGTACGTAATTTTATTTTGTTCTCCCAAGTTGGCAACCCTTTCGTTTATGTTTTACGGGGAATCCCTCGAATATACTGTGCGTCATTTTTATTTTGCTCTCCCAAGTTGGCAACCCTTTTCATTTATGTTTTAAGTGGAATCCCTCGATTGTATTGTACATCATTTTTATTTTTTTCTCCCAAGTTGGCAACCCTTTCGTTTATGTTTTACGTGGAATCCCTCGATTGTATTGTACGTCATTTTTATTTTGTTCTCCCAAGTTGGCAACCCTTTCGTTTATGTTTTACGTGGAATCCCTCGATTGTATTGTACGTCATTTTATTTTGTTCTCCCAAGTTGGCAACCCTTTCGTTTATGTTTTACGGGGAATCCCTCGATTGTACTGAACGTCATTTTTATTTTGTCCTCCCAAGTTGGCCAACCCTTTCGTTTATGTTTTACGGGGAATCCCTCGATTGCACTGAATGTCATTTTTATTTTGTTCTCCCAAGTAGACAACCCTTTTCGTTTATGTTTTACGGGGAATCCCTCGATTGTACTGAATGTCATTTTTATTTTGTTCTCCCAAGTAGACAACCCTTTTCGTTTATGTTTTACGGGGAATCCCTCGATTATATTGTATATAATTTTTATTTTGCTCTCCCAAGTTGGCAACCCTTTTCATTTATGTTTTACGGGGAATCTCTCGACTGCATTGTACGTCATTTTTATTTTAATTTCGTTATCAAAATCAAATCAAATTGGTGAAAAAAATTGTCACTTGGGTGTTACGTAACGTTCAGGGAGGGGGAGGGGGGGTACAAAAAAAACGTTAGGGGGCGTTACATAGGGGGGAAGGAGGGTCAAAAATCCTCAAAAATTGCGTTACGTAATACTTGAACGCCCCCTTAATTGATGCACAAGTTTATAGGGACAGCTGGTTATTTGGGACAAAACTCAAGGAATAGAAACCAAATAAAGAAACTGATACTAATTTACTTTGTTATCTGGGACACCTACCCTTTAATTGGGACAAATTCTGACCGGAATGCATTACAAAATTTCAAATTGTTTTTAGGATTGGTTAGGTTAGGTTAGATTAGGTTGGAGAGTAAAAAAACAATTTGGAAAAAAAAACATGAAGGTCGACTTTCAAATAATATTTATTCATAGTAATATAGATTACATATTAATGTAAATAACAAATAAAAATAAATGGGGGTCTACCTTCATGTTCATGTTAAAAAATGTGTTTTTTCATTCTAATGTAAATTTTATTTTTATTTTTACATTAGCTCCACACAGGAGGCCCTGAGGAAAACAATTTTCTTCGGGGCCAATGTCATCTTTGGGGATGCAGTGAGGAGGGTTTGTTTAGGGAGAGAAAGTTCTGGGAATGAAAAAGGTATGAGGGGTGGGTATAGGAATCTGGAGTTTGGTGTGTCCAGGTGTGACGGACGTATGAATCCATCCCTCCCACTGCAGTGCAAAGCGATGGGTCGAGAGAATCATCAAAAAGTGAAAGATCAAAAAGTCTCCCTCAACTAGTCTCTCCCGATCCGGCCCGCCATGCAGTAGGTAGGCAAACACATAGACCGCCAAGTCAGACAAACCTCACCCCATGAACCCGGGTACCCTGCTAAGTCACCAAACGCAGCGAACCACTTGGGGTGACCTATGTTTAATCAAAAAAATAATGAAAGTGCATGAATCAGGGCGATACTGAGAGTATCTTCAGTAAAAAATTAAGCAGAATCAAGTGTTGTCATATAGTAAGGCATTTTGATATGATTTATGGGAAAAATGTTTTAAAAAAACAACACAAATGGTTAAATGTACGTAAAAATACCGTTTATAATACAAATAATTATAAATAACACAGTAAATCAATACAAAATAATGTACGCTATTTTAATTTTATATTTTATGACTCTAACGGCTCGTTTACATGTGCCCAGGGTTTATTAGAGTGTTTAGCGGTAACTAAATCACTGTCCTGAGAGTGCCGTCGATTAAGTAGAAAATGCGCATGCAGCGGTGAGAATATTCGACGACTCTTCGTTGATTGCACTCGTCTGCTGCTTGTGAACTAAAATGATCTACCCATTAAGCCTCGGAAAGGCTTACCAGCAACAAATATTCTATTTGAATCTCTGATGGACAGATCCGACCAGAGTATCCAGTTGATTAGTCAGACATCTCCATATACTATGTTTTGAGATAAAATTTTTTTTTATTATTTAATGACAATATAAGATAAATTAAAATTACAAAATAAGTAAAAATACAAAGTTAAGTGGTTTGTTTACAGTCCTCCTCACTAGGTATTCCTGTTCCGAGGCAGACTGTATGTTGCTGAATGGGTGTTGATTTTTATTTCCTCATCTTCTAGTTTCTTGATTTTCACAAAATAAACAATAAATAAAATAAAAGTATTTATGTTTGTTGTCTGCAGGTTGCATTGGGGTTACTTCATCATTTTAATGATTTCCTCATCGTCCTGTTGACTTGACCATAATTTGATGTCTTTTTTAAACTTTTGTATGTCCATAGTGTTCTTAATTTCAATTGGAAGGGCATTATATAATTTTGTTGCATGGAAATTATGGTTTTTCTGGCCAAAAGATGTATTTAATTGCGGGATGTTAAGTAGTTTTGAGGATTTCGACTTTGTAGTGTAGGAGTTTTGGTCAGCAGGGTATTCATATTTTTCTTTAAATTTGAGTAGTGCATGAAACCAATATTCGAATGCTCACTATAAATCAAATATTATTTACACTTGTCTATGTTTTATTGTTAAATATGCTATAAAATAACACCGGGAGGCATAACAGTCCGGTACATTAGTGTACATTTGGAAATTTCCTACTAGTAGTGACCCGGAAAACATCAAATTTTTTGTTTATTCCACTACAAGTCTTTGTGTGTTATAATTGATGTTGGTGGTGTTTATGAAAAATCTGAGTATTGTACCAGATAGAGGATACACGCCTACATATAACTGCATACTCAATTCAAATTTTTGATTTTTCGGAGATGTCTAACTTCAACTGGACGATTGACATCATAAATGAATGTATTTTTTATTTTTTCTATAATGCGGAATTGTTTGCTGTCAGAAAGAGATTTCCACTTTACAATAAAATCTGAATAATTTGAATATTTCTGAATGTACCTATCTGAAAAGTGAAAGGTGATGAAATACGCTTAGAAATTTTTTAGGTAATTCAAAAAAAAAATAGTTTAGAACTACAACAAAATTTTAATGCACCAATAATAAAGTTTAATAAATGACTGACCTTACGTTTTTACCAAATAAAATTACTGAAATTAAAAAAAATTTAAATAAGCACATATTTTATAGAAAAATGTATTATAAACCTAATCGTCACTTTACTTTTTTGTCTTTTTATTTGAAAATAATTAATAAAAAATTCTCAAAATTTCATCATTTTTTTTAAATTGCGTTGAGACTTTGGTTTCATAAAGATGCATGATTGAATTATTTTGTGGTTAATTTTTAGATATGAATATAAAGCTTGGTGTTTTCTCTTTCTAATACTGTTTAGATCATATTTCTCACTATGATAGTAAAGGAGGCACAACGATTTCTATGAGACGAGTTGTTCCCAAAAGCAAACAAATAAGCCTGCGGGGTTAAACTGAAAGATTTGAAATATTCTATTATTATGTATGTACTTACTACTAAAAGGCACTGTTCATATAAAGACAGTGCCTTCAAATTAACTAAACAGTTTAGTTGCCACTAAATCACTCTACTAAAAACCGGCCCCATGTAAACAGGCCATATATTTTCTGTACCTCTGTGGCATAGGACAAAGGATATCATTAACAAAGCTGACCTTTTCAACGCCGCACATTTAGACACCATCTTTATATGTTTTATTGAAACTTAATCAAACATAATACGGGAATAGCAGCTGACAAACAATATGGGAATAGCAGCGCGCAAGGCGTCCACACTATGGGAATTCTGTTACATTTCGACAATGCGGACGGCAAATTCTTTCATTGCGTGTGACATTGCATGTTACGTTACAGCAATACAAATACAATACAAAAGTATTACCCTATTTCCTTTCTGGATTTTGACACTGGTGCAAATATTTTTTAATTTCTACATATTATAAATTAAAGTCCTCCGCCACGTGTGTCTGTCTGTTCGTGATAAACTCAAAAACTACTGAACGGATTTTCATGCGGTTTTCACCAATAGATAGAGTGATTATCATCAAAATATGTTTGCTTCTGTCTATGTATATGAGATGTTTATGCATTGCCAAACCATTCATCCAATTGCGATGAAACTTTGGGGATTTGAGCATGCCCGCGATGGTTTCTATGTACAATAGTGAGTTCTGGCATCATGAAATTATGCATTGCTAACCATTCATCCGATTGCGATTAAACTTTAGGGATTTGACGTGCGCATGCCTGCGATGGTTTATATGTACAATAGTGAGTTCTGGCATCATGAAATTATGCGTTACAAAACCGTTCTTCCGATTTCGATGAAACTTCGGGGATTTGACGTGTGCATGCCCGCGATGGTTTCTATATACAATAGTGAGTTCTGGTATCATGAAATTATGCATTTCTAACCATTCATCTGATTGCGATGAAACTTTGGGGATTTGACGTGCGCATGCCCATGATGTTTCTATGCACAATAGTGAGTTCTGGCATCATGAAATTATGCGTTACTAAACCGTTCATTCAATTGCGATGAAACTTTGGTGAGTTGTTGTGAGCACGCCCGCAAAGGATTCTATACATACTGGTGAGCTCTGGCATTATGAAATTTGTATAAAAATTTGCAATAGCTGGCATGGTAACTGAAAAACTGAATGTATTGGGACCTAATGTATGCAGGAGGGGGGAGGGGAAATCGGAAGTGGGAACGCGTGAGGGGAAGTGAACACGGGAGAGGAAAGGGAGGCGGAAGGGGAACGGGACGAATGGGAAAGGACACGCAGGAAGAAATTTGTTTTCAAATGTGGCATAGCAACACCTGCCGGGAACTCGCTAGTTATCAATAAGAATAATC
The DNA here is from genome assembly GCA_917563855.2 of Limnephilus lunatus. Taxonomy (NCBI): domain Eukaryota; kingdom Metazoa; phylum Arthropoda; class Insecta; order Trichoptera; family Limnephilidae; genus Limnephilus; species Limnephilus lunatus. The sequence goes on along the minus strand of OU830595.1, from coordinate 20,523,865 downwards.
TAGATTTTTGCTTTATTTAGTTCAATAAATCGTTTTACACAGAAGCCAATTTCATTTTGGTGGTCATTGACCAAAGGAGTGGGCGGCCTATGAAAAGATATCTACAATATCAGGCGAGTGTAAGTGAAACCGAGCGCTGGTCTATTGACTAAATTCTTCTAGTTTTCTTCTTTATTCTATGAATAGAGTCGTTTTGAGGAGAGGAAGAAGTGAACATGGGTCTTCAACAGAGAGTTGTTGAACTCAATCACGAGTCGTAGAAAAAATTTCAATGAAACTAGTTCCTGGGAGCATCTTCCATTGGAATAACGGTAGAACAAGAACAGCACTCCCACCATACGCATGTGATCTAAAGATTGCAGTCAGTTTACCTTAATTAATAAATGAATCTATCACACAGTATTTCATAACCCCGAGGCACAGATTCTTGAATAATTTGTGTAAATTTTTTTTGATTATTAAAAAAATATCAGATTTCCTAAAAAACATTTACAAAAAATTTCATCTAGATACATTGTTGAATACATTCTAAGAATTATGTATTAAAAAATTGGTTTGCGTTCATATGAAATGGTTAATAATTAATTAATATACAAATGTATGTATTGCTGGTTTTCAATCGTGTAGCAACGATCACTTCGTTTCTCCGCACGGTTAGGCAGAGAAAACGAACATTTATTTTATAAAACTAGACGTATAAGCTTGGTTGTTTGAATTCCCGTCACGTTTGAGGTCGTGACGTCATCGTTAAATCGGCAATTTTTTTAATTATTTAGTTTCACATTTTAATGGTAACAGCGGATTCTCGATTCGTCAGTGTTTGGTCAAATTTGGCGACGATTACGCTCGATGGCAACCAACGGCCGATCAAACGATCCAACTTTTAATTTGACAAAACGCAGAAGGTACCATTCAAATGTCAACTTAAATGTCGTGTCAAATGTCATCTTAACCGCACATTCAATATTTGGTAAAATGTGGCAATGTCAAATGTGAAAATGTCAAATGTGGTACGTCAAATATTATATATGACAATATGACAGCATTAAATATGACAGCATCAAATATGACAGCATCAAATATGAGAGCATCAAATATGACAGCATCAAATATGACAGCATCAAATATGACAGCATCAAATATGACAGCATCAAATATGACAGCATCAAATATGACAGCATCAAATATGACAGCATCAAATATGACAGCATCAAATATAACAGCATAATTTTTTTTTTTCACATTAACTCCACACAGGAGGCCTTGAGGAAAATAATTTCCCTCAGGGCCTATGTCATCTTTGAGGATGCTGTGTGGAGGGTGTTTTTGAGGAAAGGAAGGAGTCAACATGGGTCTTGAAGAGACTCATGTTGTAGGAGGGAGGAAACACAGAGGCCGGTAAATCGTTCCACAGCCGAGCTGTTGAACTCAAGAACGAATCGTAAAAACGACCCGTTCTCATGTGACTAATATCAACCGTGTACAAATGTTGGGCGCGTGTTTAGCGTGTTTCCCGACTATGCACCGGTGCCGAGGGGATCAATGACGCTAGTTCCTCGGAGCATCTTCCATTGTAATACCGGTAGAACAAGGACAGCATTCCCACCTGACGCCTATGCTCTAAAGATTGCAATCCGTCTGTTAAGATGGGAGAATCTATCAAACAGACCGCCCGTTTCTGCACAGAGTCAAGGATTTTTTTTTAGGTATTTTGGAGCTCCAGACCAGAGGTGGCTACCAAATTCAACCGTGGGGCGCACTTGCGATTTGTATAGGGTTAGCAGTTGAGTACTATTAAAGTATCTGCGGGCCCTGTACAGTACGCCCAGTTTCTGAGAGGCTAACTTAACTCTGGTTTCGATGGAGCCCCCATACCTGAGCTGGTCACTTAGAGTTACACCAAGTATATCAATGGAGGTCCTGTTCGCAAGAATGCTTCCATTGAAGGAGACTAGATTATCATTTCGATCCCTTTTAGACGTTATCAAACATGATTGGGTCTTTGAAACATTAAATTCGACGAGGTTATTCTTACCCCAAGAGAAAACACTCTCGAGGTAACCGTCCATTCTTTGCTTCAAAGCCCTCCGAGCTATTGGGGTTTGTGTGCTCTTTGGAGGCTTGTCAAACAAAAAGCTATCATGGACTGTACTGTCATCCGCGTAACAATGAATCGGTGCACATGACAAGAGGTCGTTGATGTGCAACAGAAACAAAGTCGGAGACAGAACCGATCCCTGTGGGACGCCAGCATTTATCGAATGCAAGGAAGAGGTGAAACCGTCAGCAACCGCCTGAATCGACCTCCCCCTCAAAAAGTCGGCAATCCACGCACACAAGGATGCGGGAAGTCCGTAAGAACACAGTTTGTTGACAAGCGCTCGATGCCAAACCCGGTCAAAGGCCTTGGAAATGTCCAGTGCAACTGTTTGGGTCTCACCAAAACATTCCAGGCACCATCCCCAAAGATGTGTCACATACGCGAGAAGATCACGGCACGAGCGGTTCCGCCGGAATCCGTATTGACGGTCGTTAATAATTTTGTTCTTCTCGAGGTATGTGAGCAATTTGTCATTGATCACACGTTCCATCACTTTTGACAGAACAGATGTGATTGCTATGGGGCGGTAGTTGGCTGGGTTGGAGCAGTCACCCTTCTTTGGAATGGGGTGAATGATCGCCTTTTTCCAACCAGAGGGCACAGAGCCAGACTTCAGGGACATTTTGAAAAGCTTCGTCAAAATTGGAGCTATTTCTACAGCGCACCTCTGCAATACCAGGGCAGGTATTCCGTCAAGCCCGCTAGCTTTATTAACATCAAGCCCTCGTAAGACTTGGAGTACATTCCGATGCCGGATCTTCAGCTTTTTCATATGAAAACTGCAATGAGGAACCGACGGCGGGGTAGCACCTTGATCATCGAGTTTTCCGCGAACATTTTGCCTAATAAGTTAGCCTTTTCGGCGGCGGTATTTGCTAGAGAGCCATCAGGTCTGGTAAGAGGTGGCAGACTGGATTTGAAATATGACAGCTTCAAATCTGACAACTTCATAAGTGACCACTTCAAATGTGAATGTGTCAAATGCGACAACATCAAATATAACAAATCATGTGTGGCAACTTCAAATGTGACAATGTAAAATTATGAGTGTCAAATGTGACAGCTTCAAATTGAGAACTTCAAATGTGACAACTTCAAATGTGACAACTTCATAAGTGACAACTTCAAGTGCGAATATGTGGAATCTGAATATATCAAACATGGTATGACATCATCAAATATGACAACTTAAGAGATCAAATGTGACAATGCCAAATATAAGAGAGCTTCAAATGTGACAACTTTATGTGTGACAACTTCGTATGTGACAATGTCAAATAAGACGCCATCAAATATGACAGAGTCAAACGTGAGGGGAGTTTAAACAACTAGGCCGTAATTATAATAATCAAAATTTGATAAAATAGTTCTACAATTTTTTTCTATACAGGGTGTTTTGTCCGTCATGCACAACTAGAGATTGCTCTGCAGGAACGACAGGAGGGTGGCTTCGTAGTGCATGATGGCTTCGATGTGACGCAGCGAATGACGCTCGTTGGGATAGACCTGGAGTTGATAAGGTTTTCCCGCTTTGACGAGGGCGTCTATCAACTGTTGCGTATGCAGAAAATGGACGTTTTCATCTTGAAGACCGTGAACTATTAACAGGCGATTCTCTCTGTAAAGTAAAAGAAAAACAATTTAAATATGTTAATATTGTTCACAAACACATCGAACATTATTATTACCCCAGCGTCTGGGTGGTTGAATTTCAGAACCCAGTTTCGAGTGCATATTGACGCCAGGCCGTATGCGTTGCGACACAAATAACGGAATTTCAAACAAAACTACCGTTATAATTCAGTTTTGAATTCAAGAATTCATAACAAGATGTCGCCACTTACGTCACCAGTTCGCAAGTGGACATTTCTTCCTTAGGTATAAGTACTACGGATTAATAGAATCTAAGTATCTTTCCGGATATGGAGATTAAATATGGCGTCATTGCCTGTCACGGTTACTTTAAGAGGCGGTTCTCCGAATTTCAACCGATTTCTTGCAAACCTCCCTTAAACATTTGAAGTTTTTAAGCTCTTAAAAAAATATATGTTATTCTTGAAGATAATATCTAGACATTTATCGCGCCGAAATGCATATTATATAAAATTCACTCGATAGAAAAAAATCGCAAAGTATGCTCCAAAAATGATTATAAACACATTTGTTTCGGTTATTTTACAAGTTATATGTATGAAAAAATTCACAGCGTTTCTTTAAATAAAATTAAAGACAATTCTAGCGAGATTTTTGCTCTATTTTTAACGAGTCGTGTTTTATTAAAGATTTTCATGATTATTGCATCAATTTTATCGCTGTAAATGTTAGCGCGCTCTTCTAACATTCGTAATTTCATATTGAAAACTGCTAGTTCCAATAAATTATCACTTATTTCAATGAGGCATAGAAACACAGGCACAGATTATTTAAAAAAATATGTATTAAGTTTCTTAAAAAATATTTATATTTTAAATTCTCTAGGTTAGGTTAGGTTATGTTAGGTTAGATTAGGTGAAGGTTAGGTTACGTTAGGTAGAGGTTAGGTTAGGTTAAGTAGGTTAGGTTAGATTAGGTTATGTTAGGTTAGGTCACTCACTGGTCAGGGAACTTGTCGGCCTTTTTGATGACGCTGCCCCTGGCGTACGCCCCCGGGTTCTGGTTGGGCATGTCCATATAGCGCTCCGTGTACGCCGTGTCGTACATCTCCCACGACGTGACGGGCGCGCACGCGATGCACAGCTTGAACACCTCCGGATGCTGTGCAAGCGCCATAAGCGAGAGATAACCACCTGACAAATAAAAGAAATGTTTTTATAGATCATCTATTTAAATTGCATTATCGAAGAAAGCAAACATATTGTGGCTTGACATTATACAGAATGAAACAAGTTCTTTGTTTAAAATCACCTTATTCTAATTTATATTTGTCGACCGGTTTCAGTTGGCCTCAACCTTCCTCAGGACAACAAACATATAAAATAATGTTTATTGTCCTGAGGAAGGTTGAGGTTAACCAAAACCGGTCGACAAATATAAATCAAAATAAAGTGGTTTTAAACAAAGAACTTGTTTCATTCTGTATTTAAATTGCGTTTTTGTTTGCTACGTTTGGTTAATTAGCAGGGGAACCTGGGTTCATGGGGTGAGGTTTGTTTAGGTCTTGGCGGCGGATACGTTTGCCCACCTACTAGATGGCGAAATGGATCGAGAGAGACTGGTTGAGGGAGACCATTTGACATCTCTAGCCGGAACTCTTTCGACCCAATGCCTTGCACCGCACTAGAGGGATGAATTCATACGCTCGTCACTCCTGGACACACTGATCCCCAGATTCCTATACACCCCTCTCCTTTCCCTAAAAAGACCCTCCACACAGCATCCCCAAAGATGACATGGGCCCTGAGGGAATTTTTTTAACTGTATTAATGTAAACTAGTATGACAAAAAGTACATTGTAGATTTGCTAAAAGCTCGTCGTTTTAGCCACAATTTTATGGTATTTTGAACCTTAAAAACTGCTCCCAGCATACTAAAATACGCTGCATTCGCTTAACAAATAAATATTGTATCTTAATATTATTCTAGCTTGTCATTTTGTCACTTGCAAAATAGTGTTAGCTGATGTAAGGCAGGCGATTGGCGTTTCAACCTGAGAATATCAAGGGTTAAAGACTTCACATTGTTGTGTGTTTTGTGTTGTGATTAGGGAATGCAATCCCGAGATCGAGATCCCGCGAGACTCGTGACATTTTTCGGAATCAATCTCGAAGCATAATAGGACGAGATCCCGTTCGAGATCGACGGGATTGGGCGGCAGTAGTCAGCGACGCTGCACACGTCCACTCGAAGCGCAAGTGGTGTGCTGGCCGCTGACTGACTGACGGTTGGGCGGGAGTGTTGATCGAAGAAAGAAAACTATCCCAACTATTTACGAATATTAGCGACGGATGACGAGCAGGACAGATAATATAAAACTGTTTCGAGTTTGTTTGTTTTAGTTGTGCTATTTGTTTGTTTTAGTTGTGCAGTTATGGTAATTACTTTTTCTTAAATTATGCATTTTTTATTGTTTATGTGAGTTAAATAAACATAGTTTTTGGATTCTTACGTTGTTAATACCTTAAAATGTCGATATTTGCAGTTTGCATATAATTGCTTAGTCATGCTGCTGCCAACCAGTGTTGAGTCGGAGAGGGCATTTTCAGCAGCTGGGTACATTGCAACGGACATTAGATGCCGTTTAGCAGATAGCACCATTAACCTGGCTAAAGCCGGGCGTATTTGGAAAAAAACGCGCGAAATTAGCTTTTTCCCACTCCGGAAACAAATCGTAAAAAAATATATTTATATGAATATGAACTGATTTTTTTATTTCTACACAATCCTGAATAGACACCTTACGTGAAAAAAAAAACAATCCAAGGGTGTTTTCGAACAAGTTATGACATTGGTACGTCTTTGAAAATGTAAAATATTTACATTTTCAAAGTTTACACATACAAAATAACAGTTGAAGTGAGGCCGGGGTCGCCAAGTCAACCAAAGATAATTTTTGTAATTTATTCCGAGAGGCTAGGCGCTATGCGGCTTTTTGTTACGTCAAGAACGAGAATGGCCCAAACCATTCAGACCTTGTTCTTCATACAATTTCTTCATGCATAAGGGTCAAAATCGCATCCAAATATTTTTTTTTTTAAATTCCTACCGCGAATTCCTAGAGCGAGGTTAATACACTTTGTTTTTTAAGAAGTTACTTTCAAAATCACCCGTAATTACTTTCTAATCTCCTTAAGCTATATTTTTAATTTTCATTATTTTAATTAAAAAAATACTGTTAATTATTTAGTAACTAATATTAAATTTCTTTTTTTTTTTTTTTTTTTTTTTTAATTAACGAGATCCCGAAAATTCCGAGATCTCGCGAGACCTCGAATTCGCGATTTCGGGTCGAGATTGCATTCCCTAGTTGTGATTGTCCTATTTTATATTTAAAGTCATTCAACTCTAAACACTTTTATTTCTTAAATTACTTAATCTGGATGTGTAGAGCCTCTTACATTAAACTTTCATGTCTATGCCACCTCTTACTAAAATATTGTAATGAATTTCGTATCTATAATATCTTTTGTCTGTGGTCACGTCAACTTTTTATTTGTCTGTTTATAAATAAGCTTATTGTGTTTTGTAAAGTCATTCTACTTCTGCAATTCTCGACTCAATTAAGTTCTCTATTTAATACTAATTGCCGGCCAAGTGTTTAGAATCAGCCTCTCTCTCAATGTGAATTTATTCTGAATAAAAAGTAACAACCATATCCAGTACAAACACAAGTGTTTTGATTAACAAGGATAACCTCAAACTTCAATCTCTCTCACAAAACTGTATGCTAATCCTTGGTGTGGAACGAAGGAAGCCACCAAAGCAGATCAGCCTTACACCCTGACTGCGACTTCTGGAGATCACGACCTGGGGCGCTGGGCACACATAACCAATTAAGGTATGCAGCAGACTGAAGTGATTAGGGATGGAAATGAGACGATGAGAAGAAAAAGGTAGGGGCCTTACCTGACCATTCAGATCCATCACCAAACTGGCTAGTGCCATTTCAAGCAACGTTTCGATTCTGAATAGTGGCCTCACTAGGGTAGTTGAGAGTAAATTACCAGTGGCGGTCCTTCCCTCAGGTCAATTGGTCAAAAACCTCCCAAAATTATAAGATGACAGTAAAACATAAATGCAAATCAAAACAATTATTATTATTATTATGTAGGCAGCGGCAAGTAGTGACATCTAACATCTTAAATGGAAGCTTTCTTTCCCACACACATGATTGGCTGGGTCAATTTACCATATGTCCCAATATCATGTCTTCTGTCTCGTTACGCGCCATACAATAAATGAGATGGCAATATGTCGCCTAGTAAAAATGATTTCAAATTATGAAGACAGTTTGGGTCATTGCCGTGAGGGAGAGAGCATGATGTATATTATGCGTCTGAAAGAGATGGTTTGATAAATGTAGGTTAATTTGTTGCACGAAATAATTTACTATATTAAATGTAATTTGACACTTAAACTCGTACCTACAAATGAATATTATCGTATTTAATTTGATATTGGATCATAGCACCATTTTTTTTCCACTTCTGGACCCCTAGAACCGACTCTGGTATCTGCCACCCCTCTCTGAAGTTGGCTATCATCAGATGGATGAGGATTCAGGAGAATGTGCACTTACCATAACTCCAACCGTGAACGGCAACCCTGTCCAGATCGATACAGCCAATTTCTTCCGCCAGCCATTTCAGTACTTCAATCTGTAAATAAAAATATATTAAATATACTAATTTCGATTGTCGGTGCATGGGTGACATAAAGATATTCCTGCGTAATGCGTAAAATTATTCAAGTTTAATGAACTATTAAATAGCCAGGTAATTTCCCCCCTCCCTCTTCCCCATCTCCTTCCACTACCTACTACCTTACTACCTCAGACTCACAACTTACCAGGCTTGGAAATCAAAAGGTTGGGAGCAGTTGGGACTCTTATGCAGTATTCACATTAAAGAAATAATAATGATTGGAACTGATAATAAGTATATGCATTAAATCAGACGATATATAAGCGATATATATGCATATTTTTGTATTTGAATACCGCACAAGAGTCCCAACTGCTCCCGTCTAGAGCCAGTGAGACTGTGGCATCCCCAATCGGGGTATGTTGTGAGGCTGAAGATAGTGGAGATGGGAAGGAGATAGGGAAGAGGAAGGTGGGGAAGAAGCTGGCTATTCAGATCTGGTCACCAAACACGTCTAATCCATTTCAAGCAACGTTTCAATTCTGAATGGTGGTCTTACGCCAGGGTGATACTGAGAGTATCTTCCACACTGGAACGTGCCGCAAATATACTATATATTATCTTAAATAAGTAAATTGTGAATAACACAAATTAATCAAATTAAATTTATTTACCACGCCGGGATTCGATCCCGCGACCTTCGGATTGCAAGTCATAGCCTTACTGCTGGACTATGCCGGCTGGCCGTGACTCGAACCCAGGACCTTTTGCTTTCCGGGCAAATGGGCTGACCACTGCGCCAAGGTTTCGATATCCAATTCGTCATTTTCAACTGTATCATACTTAGACTATGAACCACACACATTATCTTCATTTTCTTAACGCATGTTTTATTGGCTACTATCTTTATGTATGATATGCGACATCTATTGACTTTTCTGCAAGTCTAGGATGAATATTTTTTTTATTTTTAGTCCCAGAGGTGCAAATATCTTTTACTGATTTTTCTGCTTCCAGATTTTCGATTGAGTTTCGCTAATATTGTCTTCAATTAAATATGCTATAAAATAACACCGGGAGGCATAACGATCTGGTAAATTAGTATGACGTGTTGAAATAATGTCCTACTAATGACCGAGAATACATAAACATTTTGTTTAATTTACAAATTACAAGTTTGAGTGCATGTATAATAGATGTTGGTGGTGTTTATGAGTAATCTGAGTGTTGTACCAGATAGAGGGTACACGCATACATATAACTGCATATTCAACTCACATTTCGATTTTGTTGGAGATGTCAATTTAGACATTAGTGTGATATTTTAAAATATCCTACTAATAACCCAGAAAACAACATCAAAATTTAGTTTAATTCACTTCAAGTATTTGTGCATTATAATTAATTTGGTGGTGTTTATGAGTAATCTGAGTATTGTACCAGATAGAGTGTACACGTCTACATATAACTGTATACTCAACTCTAATTTAGATTTTTCGGAGATGTCTCACTAATCAACTGGAAGATTGATATGTTAATAGTGTCTCACCTGGTCCTGCAGTTCGACCGTGCCCATGCGACATCGTATCCTGGCCTCGAAGTCGAGACCGCGGTGTTTGGAACCGCGCGAATCTATGCATACTACGCAGTAACCACGAGCAGCCGCCATGTGCATTCTAAGCTGTTTCATACCCTGTAACACAAAAGGTTAACTGTAATATGGCACTCACATTTAAAGAAAATATTTGTTCATTGGTAGGATAGAATAGATGTGAGATGGATTAAATTTAGATCTGTTAAAAGAAAGATATACCAGACTATTGTTAGACCCGCGATAATGTATGGCTCCAAATGCTGGACTATATACAACTCCTACTCTAGGCAACTCCAAAGAACAGAAATGCGAATGCTTAGATGGTCGGCAGGAGTATTACTAAAAGATAAGATTAAAAGTTCATGCATTCGTGGTAGCCTGGGTGTCACGGACATAAACAGTAAGCTGGAGGAACCACAGTTGAGATGGTATGGGCACCAAGACAAAGACCACCAGACCACACAGTGAAGCAGGCAATCTTCATCGACAGTTATCCAGAGAACTCCTGGATGACTCAATGCGCCAAAATGTTACAGAGAAACGGCCTGGATGAAAGCGATACCCAGAACCTAAGAAGATATAGTCTGAGAACGAGAAGAGCCGATCCGTTGGGACAGTGCAAGGAAGAAGAAGAAGATTTGTTCATTGGTAGGAACCAGTAATGTCTTCAAATAAAACTATTCTTTGGAAATAATAACAGCTATATTCCGTCAATTCCCAATTTGAGAGGTGAGTATGGATACCGCCGCTCTGGGAATCGTTTATTGGATATCCAACTGCCCTACCATAGGTCACCCCAAATGGTTTGCTAAGTTTGGTGACTTAACTTTCACGGAGGCAGACCTTTTGAACTCTCCAGCTGGAGTCTCTCGACCCATCGCTTTGCACAGCAGTGGGAGGGATGGATTCATACGTCCGTCACTCCTGGACACATTGACGCCGAGATACCACCCTTCGTACCTTTTTTCCTTCCCAGAACCTCTCCTTCCTCTCTCTAAAATGATCCTCCACACAGCATCGCCAAAGATTACGCAGGAATGACACCCAATCACTATAGACAAAAATTTTACTCAAACAGTTGGATATGTATAATCAAAAATACTAATAATTTCAGTGGTGTGTCTGTCTGTCGGTAACTTTGCTTCAATGAACTCTAGAACCCAGATTTGCTTTAAATTTAAGTCCAGGATCAAGCTTGGCATTGATGAATTTGTTATAGCTTTGTATATTTTCATGTCATCTGCAAACATTAAAACTTGGACATTGTTGAAGATAATAAGAACTTCATTCACAAATAGACAAAATAAATTGGTCCCAAATGTGAGCCTTGGGGAACACCACTGATTGCGATGAATTTATATGCATTAGGTTAAGTTTCGTTCAGATTAGATGATATTAGGTTTGGTTCAGATTAGGTGAGGTTGGGTTAGATTAGATGAGGTGAGGTGGGGTTAGGTTAGGTTACACACAAATAGCCAAAATAAATTGATACCAAATGTGAGCCTTGGGGAACACCGCTGATTGCAATGAATTTACATGAAACAAATCGAAGGAGGAAGGCACCTGCTCAGGACCTTGTCCGAAAGGCGTGCAAGATGGATCGGCCATGTTATACGACAAGAAGGCCTCTTGCATGCCATAATGGAGGGTATGACCGATGGGACAAACTCTAGGGGACGCTTACGCCGAGAGTACCTGGAGGACCTGCTAGTGGACGTGCGCTGCTCATCATATGCAGAATTCAAAAGAGCCGCACAAGACAGGGAAGAATGGAAGTGAAGATTAGAGGAAGAGAAGAGAGAGAGAGATTAAGTTTGGTTCAGATCAGGTGAGATTAGGTTAGGTTAGATTACCTTGAAGGTATTGGTGACAGTCTGCACGACGGGCCCCCCATACACGTAGAGCAGGGTGGGTCGGGGCCGGCGGGGCTCTGTATTAGGCCTGAACACCATGGCATGCAACTCCTCTCCGCAGCCCGAGTCCAGGCGCGTGCTGTACAGCTCGGGGGTGTAGCGCGCTCGGTTCTTGCACCCTTCCCCTGGACACAACACACAGTTCAATAGTCACATGGCAAATAGCTAAACTCGCACATATATTTAACCACTCAGATACGTAAGCGGATATACACGATAGCAGTCAAGTACAATAAGCGTGTTTTCACGTCAACGCGTGTGTTTCCACAGAAATCGTTATAACTTTGTTATTGTTCTAGTGCATAGGTTCTCAACGTGGGCGATAACGCCCCCTTGGGGGCGTTTGAGACCTTCAGGGGGGCGGTAGAAGATCCAGAGACAATTGGGAGGCGTTGAGATGGCACAGGGGGGCGTTGGCAAGTAAAAAAATATGGTCTAAAAAAGACAAACAAAACACGCTAATCACATACTAATAAAGCAAAGTAAACTTTAATGGGTAATTTTGTTATTGTGTGTATTTTAATCATTTTTATCACGTTTGCAAAAATTCATTTGAGAGTTCGGGAAGTGAATGAAAATTGAACTGATAGATTCCGTTACATTCAGATCTACAATAAATTTTATAAATGAAAATTTTAATTTGTTGATTAGAATATATATTTTTTTAAATTTAAATCTTTCGATTTCACGTGAAATATCTCATACATACATAAATACAGGCGAAGTTAATAAAATCCTGTTAATAAAAAAAAAGTTTGTAGCTATTAAATTATAACCTGCAAGAATTGACAGTATTATCTGTGTATTGATCTAACTTGCTCAGTGTCGTCAATGCATTCGGGAGTCAACGACTGAGCTTACATGCGTCGACAAGACAGCCCCTTAGCCCCCGATCCATTCTGTTCCTGCGTCGCCTTTGTCTCCGCGACAAGTCCGCGATTTATTTCTGCGCCGGGTGGCGTATTTACAAAATCTATAGCGGTTCAGTCACGGCGGCGCGACTGAAATGGGATAGGTTTTTTTGTGCAAAATCATCAACAAACCTAATACCATTTCAGTCGCCAACGCGCTTCGTTGCTCTATCTATCTGTTTCAGAGACTGTGGGGACCGTAATTATAGAGTAGCTTCTGTTGGTGTTGGTGCTGGTGCATTTCCATGGTTATATATTTATTTCGTGAATTTATAAAAACGTGTACAATTCATAGCTTGCATTATATTCTCAAAAGGTATGAAACTCATGGGTGAACTCAAACTATGTTGGATCATAAGTGCAGTTGCAGTACATTTTGACACATAATTAAAACTAGCAATACATATTTTGTCATTTACTGCATACTCCTTGCTTCATTGACATTCCTACATCGTTAAATTTACATACAAGTCCAAACCTACTAGTTCAGCCATCCCAACAGACTATAATACCGTCAGATAGTTTAACCGCAGGGGTAGGCAGAGATGGTGGATCGCCAAATAACTCGGTCAGACTGCTTGCTTTAACCACATTTATACATCGTCTTGTTTACTAGTCTTTATTATATACCCACCATTTCAGTTATAGTAGCTAATAACATCAGGCCGCTTCTCTAATAACATCAGGCTGCTTCCCTCAGAGGGAGGCACAGAGGATAGACCGCCAAACAACTCGGTTCCATTGCTTGCTTAGTCACGAGAATAGATACATCTTACTAATATTTGAAAGCGTGTCACTGCGTGTTTATTTTATTCCTGTCGAAGCGTGTTATATGTCTCCAACCTATATAAAGGCACTGATTTATCATTTTATGTTCATTAACATTAACGCGCGCCATTAATAACAGGGTTTTAAGAGTTAATCTTTTACTCACGTATCTCTAAATGTCGGAAGTAAAAAAGAAGATACGGCAATATGGTGTGGATTATATTAAATACGGATTTATCGAAAATCCTACAAATCGATCATCGCCAATGTGCCTTATTTGTCGAAAAATATTTTCAAATGAAGCGATGAAGCCTTCTAGGCTTCAAGATCATTTTAATAAAATCCACCCGGATAAGAAAGACAAAGATGTGACCTATTTTCAAGACATGAAAAAGAAGTACGAAATTCAGCCAACTATATCAAAACAATTTTCGACAGCTTCTAAGCAAGACGATGATGGACTTCTAGCTTCGTACAATATCTCATTGTTGATTGCTAAAACAGGCAAACCACATACTATTGGGGAAGATTTAATTTTACCAGCAGTAAAAGAAGTAATAACCACTGTGCTCTATAAACCAGCTGCAGATATTATGCGAAAAATTCCTTTGAAGTTCTGTGCAAAGACGAATTGATGAAATGGCTGAAAACATTGAAGAATCATTGTGCAATCATCTGCAGTCTTGTCGATTTTCAATTCAGCTGGATGAGTCCACTTTACCAACCAATGAAGCATTGTTATTGTCATACGTGAGATTCATCAAAGATGAGAAAATATGTGAAGAATTATTGTTTGTTACAAATTTGGAAACAGATACAAAAGGAGAAACCATATTTAATACACTGGAAAAGTTTTGTGACGAAAAGAAAATTCCTTTGAATAATATTTTGTCAGCTGCTACGGATGGCGCCCCAACTATAACAGGGCGTCACAAAGGCTTCATAGCATGCTTAAAAAATAACGTTCCTGACTTGCTTGCTGTGCATTGCGTAATTCATCGCCAGCATTTGGTTACAAAAAATCTGAGTGAACGCCTCCATACATCACTGCAATATGTTATCAGAGCAGTTAATAAAATCAGAAGTAACTCATTGAATGACAGATTATTTGGTCAGCTTTGCATTGCCAATGATGAAGATTTCAACCGATTGCTGCTTCACACAGAGGTGCGCTGGCTGTCAAAAGGTTGAGTCTCTGATAGAGTTCCTAGGAAACAAAGACACAGAATTGCGCGACAACCTCACCTCATCGAAGAAATATATACAGTGAAACCCTCTTAAGAAGTTTTCCAAGGGACCGGAAAAAACAAACTTCTTAAGCAGGAAAACCTTATATGTGGGAAAAATTGGGCCAATATTGAGCCAAGGGACCGAAAAAACCAAACTTCTTAAGCCACGAAACGTCTTAAGAGAGAACTTCTTAAGAGGGTTTCACTGTACGTACTTGACAGACCTGTATAAATTGTTTGATGATGTCAATCTCCAACTTCAAGGCGACGTCTTCAATTTGATTAAGACAAAAAATTGTGTTGCAGCTTTTGTATCAAAACTGCTATTATACAAAAGAAATAGCGGCAGACGGGAATTTAATAACTTCCCAAATTTATCAGCAGTATCATTCAAGAACATGCTTGTTTACAGTCAACACTTGGAAAACCTCCACAGTGATTTCAAGGAACGATTCCAGGATATTTTAAACGAGGACATACCAGATTGGGTTTTGGATCCTTTTTCAAATGTCAACACAGCAGGGTCATCCCAGTTAGAAGAAGAACTAATAGAACTGACGACAAATGAGGAATTAAAAATTAAATTTAAGAATGGCTACCAAGAGTTTTGGCTGCAGAAGCCGATTTCGCAACTGTACCCAGGATTATGGTCGATAGTTCAACGATTTTTAATAGCATTCCCATCGTCCTATTAAGCTGAACTTGGAATCAGTTCTGTAGCAACGCTGGTGACCAAAAAGAGAAATAGGCTCCATATTACTGAACGCGGCGACTTACGTTTGTTTTTAAGTAAAATCGAGCCTAATTAATATAAACAAACTTCTTAAAACGCATCAAATTCAACCATCTCGTTAAATAAGTTATAAATTCAATACCTTTTCAATGTTAATAAAAATACTTCTCTGTATAATTAAGTACGCGCTTTAATTAACAATCTTCTTCTCAGAAATAGGATAGGAGCCATAACCCATCCCCCTCCCCCCCCCCCCCTAAGATGGTATGTAAAAGTAGTTGGGGGGCGCCAGAAAAAAAAATATTGTCAAAGGGGGCGGTGGGCAAAAAAAGGTTGAGAATCTATGTTCTAGTGACATCCCTAAAATAAAAAGTAAAAGGTCGATAATAAATTAAGCTGCACGTCCCTATTCAAGTTGTTCATAGAAATATATAAAAAGACCTATTTTGGCAGATACACGGTAGGTACAGATTTTACCAGCCAAATTGTCTACGCGCCGCTAAACATTGTTATTTTTTTATTAAATATTCTTGTATGAAATGATAAGAAAGTGGGGTGACTCAATTATTTATTATACATTGATACGATAGAATAAGTATTGTTTTTTTACATAATCCGTGATTTTAGTAGTGTTTTCACATAAAAACATCGCGTGAGTCATTTTTACTTTTTTTTTATGTTTGCATTCCAAATTTAAATATTTACAAATGTTGATATTTATTTGTAATACAACAATTTGAAAGCTTATTTCGTAACCTTTCAAAAACAGTTTTTAGTATTCGGCTACGTTCAAAAATGTTTCATTTATAGAGCTTTAATTGTGAAGCAGAAATAACACAAAGTTTTGAAAAACTGACATTTCGTTTAAGACGCAAAACTCGCATATTCGCGATAGGTCGGAGTGGTTAATATATTTTACGATTTACAAAAATACCAAGAACATTGAAAGACCTACCATGCGATTGTATCTTTTTTTGGATACGGAATCGATTCTATACATAATTGCCTGCCAGATTTGTGTGATTGTCTATGGCTTGCAATTTCTTTTTCTATGGGCTGATGTGTCAGCTGTCAGCGCTGTCGCCAATTTCAACTAGTTTAAAACACGACATGCGTAAAAGTATACATGATTATTTATTCATTTAATGTTCGTTTAAAGTTGTATATGCACCATGGATTTGACATTTGAGAAGTCGGCGACAGCTTACCAGGGTTGCCAATTTGCGGGGAATTCCCCAAATTGCGGGGAACTTGTGTGGAAATTGTGGGAAATTTTTTATTTTGTTCTTCTCAATTTGGAGAATTTGAACATTTATTGCGGGTGTTTTAGAAAAAAGCATTGGCAACCTTACCTTGGGGAATGTACAAAATACCCAACCAAACTGAAAAATTATTTTTGTAATCAAAAGGTTTATCAAATATCTAATACGTATGTGAGCTACTTTATTTATTTTTGCTTTAAATTATAAGATATATATGCCATTAAAGATTTTAGTTTTTCATGATTTTGGAAGCAACTGTGGCAATTATTTGTGAGTAGGTAAACAAAAAGATTTAAAAAAAAAATTTACTACATATATTTATATTTAAAAATACAATGAAAAATAACAAAAAAAATTTAAAATTCTTATAAATGCATTTTTATATATTGTAGTTATTTTTATATATAAATGACTATTTTTTATTCCACCGTAAATAGGTAATTAATTTGAATTTTAAATTTACACCCATCAAAATGATTTTTTTTATAAATGTTTATTTTCTATTTTATATTTCATCATATTTATATGATAAATACAGTAAAATAATTTTTTTATTGTTTTTCATTTACTAACAAATAATTGCCCAAATCGCCTCTAAAATCCAGAAACATTAAAATCTTTAATGGCCTATATCTTATAATTTAAGGCAAAAATAAATGAAGTAGCTCACATCCTTACTAGATATTTGATATACCTTTTGATTATAAAAATAATTTTTCCGTTTGGTTGAGTATTTCGATCTCAAATCCAAATCTAAGATTTGTATGAAATACGCCGAAATGGGCCGCGCATACGTTCCCCTTATGGGCTCAAGCCCTTCATGGCGAGTATATATAAAATCTGAAATCAAGGCTCTATTTATTTTACAAGGTTCTAACGTAACTTACACTCTCTATTTTGTTTGTATCTGACTGTTGATCATTGTTATCAGGTGTATTATAGTTCGTTACTTTGGTTGTATAGGGTTCTAACTTCGCCTTACCATGTTCTGAGGTTTCAAAGTTTGCAAAAATGAATTTTTGTAATCTATTTAACAATTTTTGATTTTGAGGTTCAATTTTTGGTTTTGAGGTTCAATTTTTGGTTTTGAGGTTCAATTTTTGGTTTTGAGGTTCAATCTTGTGTAAAGTATTTTAATTTATCATATTTTAATGGAAAATGTTTAAATAGAACGTAACCCTAGCTTAGAAATGCTTTAGGGTTATGTAATTAGAATCTTGTGCAATGAATTATTATGCCCGTTCTGGTTGCATATGGTTCTATTTACGGGTTTAAGTATGTTCTAAAATGGTAAGTAAACATCCTATTTAAATATTTTCCTTTAAAATACACACAAGATTCAACCTCAAAATCAGAAATTGGTAAATAGATATGGGGCCATCCACAAATTACATGACACCTTAAGGGAGGGGAGGGGAGTAGAGAAGTGTGACAAGGGGTATCGGGGGGTCATCAGCTCTGTGACGTCACATGTAAAAAACTAAATTATTAAAATGCAAAACTTAATAAAAATAAAATTTTGAATTACTGTATTGATTATTTGTAGACGTAAAATTATAAAATACTAGCAGACCCGGACACACGTTGCAGTGGCTAACGAAACACAACGCCATTACCCAACCATTATAAAATCCACACCACCCGCTTGCCAGCTGCCAGTTGCCCGCTGCCTGAATTGAATATTTGAATTTCTAGGCCTTTCTCTACTGTAATAAGCATGTATTATACATATAAACCTTCCTCTTGAATCACTCTATCTATCGGTGAAAACCGCATGAAAATCAGTTGCGTAGTTTAAAAGATCTAAGCGCACAAACATTTTGAGTGACTTCATTTTATAGTATGTAATGATGAATATTTAAATTTCTCGGCTTTTCTCTACTATAATAAGCATGTATTATACATATAAACCTTCCTCTTGAATCACTCTATCTATTGGTGAAAACCGCATGAAAATCCGTTGCGCAGTTTAAAATATCTAAGCGCACAAACATTTTGAGCGACTTCATTTTATACTATGTAATGATGTGACGTCACACTAGGGGGAGGGGGTCTGACAAATGTGACGATGTGGGGGCAAAAAATCATGAAATTCGTAATTTATGAATGACCCCTAATGAGTGCAGGTCTTTGCAAACTTTGACACCTCATATCTCAGAACAAGGTGAAGTGAAGTTTTTTTTTTTTAAATCATGTATATTATCGAGGCTTCTGACTCACACAATGTTGTCATTTTTTGCCTCATCTGTTTTTAAATTATAATATTATCTATAATCTCTAATGATCTTTAAAAGGTACTTAGTCCTTTTATATTCATTTTATATAAAAATTCACTTTCAAATATTTTCCAGTTTACATAATCTAATAAATTTCATTATTCTCGATATGGCATGAAACTCGGTTGAGGCTATTAAATTCTGAACTTCCGATGGGTTCGAGGTCATTAATATTGTCACTCTCTGTCGTTCATATTTAATGCACTTTGATAATGTGTGCTCCACATCTTCAATTTGTTCACATATCGAGCACATTGGAGAATCAGAGAGGCCTATCAAACACAATATTCTTCCTATTAGTGCATGTCCGGATCTTAATCTAAAAATGATTATCATTTCTGATCTTTTCAGATTAACCTCAGTGAACCATGGTCTTTTAAACGGTTCATTTTGGAGCTTTCTGTACCATATTCCCTTATTGGTAGACAATGTTTCAAAATGATTATTCCACATATTATTACATATGGAATTTATCTTTTGGGAGTAATCTTCAGCGTCTGGCGTCCAGTCGTAGATGCTTCCATTCACACATGCTTCTGAAGTGAAGTTAGCTTACCTAAATTTGGTGACGAACTGAAATTACCACTTTACACGAAACTATAAAAACATATTTAAAAGCCTGAAGGGTTAAGAGAAATACATTTCAAAATGATATATCAGAGGTTTCAGGAGTTAACAAGTGTGTAATAGTGTTGTCACCTGACGGCCTGAGCTGCGGTACGGGGGGCGAAGGGGGCGCCGGCTCGAGCAGGGACCCGCGGGCAGAGAGAAAGGGCCCCCCCGGCCGGTGCAGCACCCGGTACACTCGACAGGCGGGCTGCGTGCGGATGTTGGAGTATGTGGCTACCACAACTTCGCATCGCTGGGATACAAAAAAAAATTACATTCTGAACATGAGAACGGTTTTCTTTCACAGTATGTCAGATACATTTTTAAGATAGTTAACTCGTCTGCTTGGTTCAATATATTCGCACCTCACAATCTGGAAGCCTCGGTTTCGCGCCAAACCGGTCAAACCGTCACTTTGGATCTAGATTGTAAAATATCTATGCAAGATAGCTTTCATATTTCGTTCTCTTTCTGGTTAAAATAAAATACATATGTTTGCATGAGAGTAAGAGAGATATATAGCTTTTAAAATGTAAGATCGCTATGGGACGTTTTTGGTCTTATGAAAATATAACGCAATTATGTGTTTTGGGATGTATTTATTCCTAAACAAGCAGACGAGTTAAATACATACAAAAACCATTTTCGTGTTATATTATAAAAATTTTGTTGCCGACCATAAATATGCTATAAAATACTGGAAAACAATTTGTATGTTCTGAGAACAATTATTATTTAAGCTGGTGGACTCGTATGCAGAATCATTCCTAAGATAAAACCAGTTTAATATTCAGAATGCATGATAAAATTACATTTGCGGATTTATCTGCTGAAGCATTTTGAAGGAAACCATTCTCGTTCCAAGTGCAAAATCGGAGGAAAACCAATTTCGTGTTCTGGGTGTATTTTGATTAAAGCTGGGGACTTGCACACAGATTCACTAAGTTAAAATCAGTTTTGTGTTTAGAATGTAACGATAAATAAAAAGATACGGATTCATCTCCTGAAGCATTTTGAAGTAAACCATTCTCATGTTCCTAAAGCCTCGAATACATTGAGCGAGTTTACAAGCTGCTGGCAGGCGCATTCTCTGCTGATAAACTTGTTCATTGTAAAGTCTGCTAGTTAGCTAGTACATAAAATATGATTACACTGAGCGAGTTTACTAGCAGATAGTGAATTCGCCGGCTTGTAGCTTGTAAACATTGAGCGAGTTTATAAGCTACAAGCCAGCGAATTCACTATCTGCTAGTAAACACGCTCAATGTAATCGAGGCTTATTATTATTTAAGATTGTGGACTCTTTTGCAGAATCACTCTTAAGTAAAAACCAGTCTTGTGTTCTGAACGCAACGTAAAAATTGGAGTTGCGGACACATCTGCTGACGCAATGGGGTATTTTCACAAACAAGGGGTTCTGTTGAAAATGTACGAAATATTTAAAGATCATTTTTCTGATTTTAATCATCCTACTAAAAATGTTTGTTTTTTATATTTTCATTCAATATTATTGAATTTTAAAACGCTCTGAAACTAACAAAATCAAAACGGCCCGTTGTCTGCAAATGGGTTTGTGACGTCACAAGCTACGATCAGCTGAACCAGCATAAATAAACACTGTCAGTGAGCGTCCACGCTCATGACGTCACACGATAGCTCCGCCCCAAAATATCGTTTTAGCGGTAATTCAAAACTGGGAAACTTTGACTCGCTGTAGAAAATTTATTTGTCAACATAAAAATAAAATAAGAATGCTATAACCATCTTAACTTTTTTAAACAATAAAAAAAAACATGGAAATACCCCATTCAACAGAAACCATTCTGGCGTTCTGAATGCAGTTATAAATTTTTAGTTGCAGACTATTTGTGAACATGGTGTCTGGTCAGTCTGGTCACGCATTTTTCCGGCATGGTTTTATTAGAAGAATTTTTGTCGTTACTCTATACGAAGGCTCATCTATTGTCGTCTCACTCTACACTAAAACTACTTAGCGTCTCTCTAAACCCACACTTTTCAAGTGTTTATTTAAATAATAAAAAGAATTACCTCGTCCATATCAATGGTGAAGGAATATCCGGGTTCGGTTAGCAGCTGGGGGCATTCGGCATTGGGTTTGAGGTATGAGGTGCAGTACAAGTGGCGCTCCAAGGGAGTTTCCTTCAGTCCAATGAAGTACACCAGACCTAGGGATTCATCCACCTAAAATAACATATTGTATTTATTCATAAGTGACTTACAATCAGTGTTCGAAGCATATATATACTAGGACCACCTAGTGAGGAGGACTAAGAACAAACAGATGAAATATTTATACACCTTATCATATCTTGTAATTCTCATCAAACCTGTAATTAAATAGTCACTAGTAAAAAAAAATTCAAATTAAAAAAATATACCACTGATATCTATAATATCACGATATTTATCAAATTGCTATACCTATGTAATATCGACTTGGGAGGCAGGTATGGGTACCACTGCCCCGAGAGCCACTCATTGGCTAACCATCACCTCTGCCATAGGTCACTCTAAGTGGAAAGCTACTGTGACTTGTGACTTGTTACCACTGGGCAGAGTAGCTCGCTACTTGACTGGCCGAAAAGCTCTGCATTACGAGCCGCCCGTTGCAAGATAAAAGGCTGCCACGCAACAAAGTAAATACGCTAATTAAGCTGATTGTAATGTTTATTTTAGAAGTGGTGGAAGAATAAATTAATGAGATGTAAATAAATAAACTATGGACACGAAAAGAGATTCATAGCAGCATAAATAAAAAAATTTAGAGTAGCATCTTCGCTCCAATGGCACGATATATCTGCGCGTCTACTAATGAACTCTGCTAAAATGACGAGTTCACGCATGTCAGTCGCTAATTTGCCTGAAAAACGAAATGAATTGACTACTAAAATTGTGGTATTTGGACGTGTTCGGTTACTAATATACTCGCTACTCTACTAAAATACTTGTCCAATGCGAACGGCTCTTTAACAGTGGCGCCCAGGTTCATGGGGTGAGGTTTGACACAAGTTTTGGTGGCGAATGCACCTGCCCACTAGTTTCATTGCAGGCCGGATCGGGAGAGGTCAGTTGAAGGAGATCCTTTGACTTCTCCAGCCGAACTCTCTCGACCCATCGCCTTGCACTGCAATGGGTGGGATGATTCATGTCACTCCTGGACACACTGACCACAGATTGCTACCCACCCCCTTCTTCCTTGCACTGTCCCAACCAAAGATATTGAAATATAAGGAGATGTGCTATCCGCCGTTTTTACTAGGTGAGACTGCGCTTCCGGGTGTCGCCGGTGTTGTTTACCAATTAACGAATAAACTAAACGAACGAACAGTTAACGAATAAACTAAACGAACGCTAAACTAAATGAACAAATTCTCTCCGTATTCAAACTATATTGTTAACCAATAATAATGCACACCTTCAAAAAATCAAGAAAATGACCAAATTTTTTTTGTATGCAAACTACGCGCATTAGACCGTAGTTCGGCGACAGTCGCGCGGACATCATAGCATATCTCTTTTGTATTTGAATATCTTTGGTCCCAACTTATTGCCTAGGTAGGCTGTTGGGGTCGGCTCTTCTCGTTCTCAGACTATATCTTCTTAGGTTCTGGGTATCGCTTTCATCCAGGCCGCTTCTCTGTAATATTTTGGCGGATTGAGTCAACCAGGAGTTCTTTGGTCTTTCTCTGGATGACTGTTAATGAAGCTCCATATCGACAGTTCCGAAGAACAATGTCGGATGCGCGATTTTTAATTTTTGCAGTGGAGCTTTTTAAAGTATTGTTTCTGCATGTTTACTGTTTTTGGTATCAAGAAATGTAGTGTTGTTTAGATCTTTGATACTTCATCTCATTTCATTAAAAAATCCGAAAATACCGACATTGTTCTCGGGACTGTCGATATACATTGCCTGCTTCTCTGTGTGGTGCGACGGTCTCCGTCTGTTGTGCCCATACCATCTCAACTGTCGTTCCTCCAGCTTACTGTTTATGTCCGTGACACCCAAGCTTTCATTTAATTGCAAAGTTCAACCCACCCCTCCTACCTTTTTCCTTCCTAGAACTTCCTCTTTTTCCTTTACTTAAAAAGCCTTCCACACAGCATCTAAAAAAATACCCAGGCCCCGAGGGTAATTATTTTCCTCAAGGTCTCCTGTGTGGAGATTATGTTAAAAAAAAATTCATCAAAAGACATAAGGAAAGACACTTACCCAAATCTTTCTCCCGATGACCTCCCACTTGCCTTGGGTTAAGGGAACTCTTGAAATAATGTTTGGGCCTACGCACGAAGGGCTAATCACATCTGAAACATAACATCACTTTGTAGTCTCCTATCTCAAGCAATACTGCACGGAATATAGTTATAGGAAGGTTATAATAACATACTTTAACAATCAATGTTAGCATAATACTATTGGGTTCAGTTGGGACTCGTGTGCGGTTTTCCATTTTTAAAAATACATAAATTTAAAAGTGTGTTAAATGTAGGTTAAAACCATTGTATTTACCTATAAAATGGTATTAACCTACATTTCAAGTAAAAATGTTTAGTTGTTTGTACATTACAAATACATATAAGGTATGGTTAGGTTAGATACTTTTTTTTATTTTTTTTTTATTTTTCTTTATTCATTACTTACAAAATAGGGTTACATTATTAGATGACTTTTCGACCACCATGCTAGGCGCTAGGCTGATGCCCGTGTTATGGTGGTCGATTTTACATAATTTAGTGCAATAACAATCAGACGTTCGTGTAATATTTGTGACGAAAATAAATATGAAAACTCTGTCAAGAGTGCATTAGAAATGTATTAAATGAGTACAAAACTGCATAAATATATTGACATATATTTTGTACTACTTCCCTCCTGTTATAATAATGTAATATTTTTTATTTTAACTTTATGAGTAAAACCTCAAATTGTAACATTTAATTAAATGAAGACAATGTAAGCGAAACTCAATCGAAAATCTGGAAACAGAAAAATCAGAAAAAGATATTGGCTCCTCTGGGACTCGAACCCAGGACCTCTCGCTTTCCGGGCGAACGCGCTAACCACTGCGCCAAGGTGTCGATATCAAATTCGGTCTAATAAATCTTTATCCATTTTATTTTATCCAGACACTATCTAGAGAGCATTTAGTTCGGGTTTGAATCTTGCAATCATACATAAAGATAGCAGTCAATAATATATGCGTTAAGAAAATGAAGATGATACAGTTAAAAGTGACCGAATTTGATATCGACACCTTGGCGCAGTGGTTAGCGCATTCGCCCGGAAAGCGAGAGGTCCTGGGTTCGAGTCCCAGAGGTGCCAATATCTTTTTCTGATTTTTCTGTTTCCAGATTTTCGATTGAGTTTCACTTACATTGTCTTCATTTAATTAATATTTTTAGTTGCAAGATTACTGTTTAATTTCTAGACACAATATAATGGTATGATGAGGAAAACTATAAATGGTTTCTCAGTTTGGTAAATTATACATGTATAAAGTAATCCAATTGTAATCTGTAGATTTCCCTAAAGTAGATAATAAATAATAACTAAAAGGAGTTTAAATTTTTGGTAATTTTTGTACAAATAAATTCATGTATTTAACCTATTTATACTGCAGTGAATTCTTATTATAACAATTTTTGCCTCAGCAGAATACAAATAAGGCAGAATGCAAATAAGGCAGTAGATTACATCGGACATATCAGTGGTGCCGAACAGTTTAAGGTCATGAATGGAAAAGAATTATTATTATCAAGTTTAATTCGACCACTATAATAGGGCATGTGCCTAGCATGGCAGTCGAAAAATACACAAATTATGTAACCATCAAAGCAATGAATAAAGAAAAAAAATTTTAAGAACATTTAAATTTTTTTCATTTCTTTTACATATTCAATAATATTATTATTTCATTTATAAAAACAGTTTATTTATAAACAAGTTCTGCCTTGTAATTATTATATATGAGACAGCTGTTTCGCCTTCTGAAGGCAAATAAACAGTTTATTCTATAAAAGTTAGTTAATATTGTATGACCAGGACATAAGGGTATTGAGGGCAATGAGCGGGCTGACGAACTAGCACGGAAAGGGGCGAAAGCACCACTTGCAAGATTCGAGCTGGCCGCAGGAGTAGCAGCTTGCCACACCAAATTACATATTGAGAGGTGGGTCAAATCCCAGCACTGGAAGGAATGGGAGAGGGCACCCGGAATGAGGCAATCCTAAGTACTCATAAACGGACCGGACCCCAGACGGACCAGGAAACTACTCGATATGGACAGAAACTCGCTGAGGGAACTGGTAGGACTACTAACGGGACACTGCCATCTCAGGAGACACATACAGCTATTGGGAGTGGAAAGCACCGATAGATGTATAAAATGTGAAGAGGATGAAGAGACTCCAATTCACTTATGGTGGCTGCTGTCCTGCCCTGGTGGGAACTAAACTCAGATAAAAAAAATATATATATATAATTGGATGACTTGTATAACGCCGTTTTTGTGAAAAATCACCTCAAGGGCGCTGTACAAACTTATAATACGTTTATACAATCTTATTTCTAACTATATATAGAGAGTATACAGAATAAATTTTCGAAACATTTACTCAAGAAATACAACAAAACTTCAAGTAATTTGTTATCTTTACAAAAAAGACGCACATTGTCAGATCTGATGTTTCTACATAACCTGCTTAATAATAAAATAGATAGTCCCGAATTGCTATCTGTCATTGGTTTAAATGTTCCAATGAGGCGTACCAGGCACACTTCACTTTTTCACATAGGATCCAATAATACTAATGCAGCAAAAAACTCACCAATCTCTCGCGCAATCACATCTTATACACACTATGAAAAATTATTACACTTAGACATTTTCCACAACTCCTTGCAAACATACAAAACTAATTTACTAAATTTGTTGGCGTGATATATTTATTTTAAAACCTCTTATTTACACTTATATTTTAATTAAACTAATTACTATTTGTGAGCATGTAATTCTTGTTCTAAAAATATATCTCTTTTATCTTCATATACAATCTTCCTTTATATTATTCTTCTCATTCATTTTAGTTAAATTTTAAGAACTGTTCAAATCCCAGGCGAATAATTATCCCAGATATTCTACGGACTTACGTAATAGGTACTATATCATGTAATAACTTCATTTAATATTCTTTATAACTTGTAAACTTATGTACTGTGTATATCCTAATAAACAAATAAACAAACTATAAACTAGACAAACCACTACAACAACGTATGGCTAAAAATTGCATCCACCGGCTCATCGATCACCGATACGAAACTATATGTGCAATGATTTGACCAATGAACGCGATGCTGCTGTAAAAATGCACTGTGCAGGCAGAAAATGTATACAAGACCATACTTACCTGGAGGGTCACTAGAGATTAACACTGTTATTGTTTATTTAGAGAAATTACGACACAGTTCGCACGCAGAGGACATAATTGGGAACTATAACATATAATATTTTCTGTAATGAGCGTACTTTGAAAACAAAAGCAAAATTTTATGATACTCTCCGATAGGTATTTTTATTTAAGGGTATGAGAGCCCAAAAAGGTAGGTTTTTAATTTCGACCTAAATTCTGTTGGGCTTGTTATGCATCTAAGTTCCGGGGGGAGTTTATTCCAAGCCTTAGGTCCAGACACTCCGAAAGCGCAATCTCCAAATTTAGTATTTGGCTTGCGTTTAGGTTCCATTAGTCTGCCTATTGCTGATGATGTTGCTGATCTAAGGGTTGACTGCCTCGGAACAGTATTTTCTGGGACACATAGTTCAGAGATGTAAGATGGGGCCATTTCATTAATTGATTTAAACACCATCCAGCACAATTTGTACTGGATTCTTTGAGGGCACTTGAGCCAGTGAAGATTACGAAGGTGTTCTGAAATGTGTGAATATTTAGAGACTCCGGTTATGAGTCGAGCTGCTGCATTAAACACGGATTGAAGTTTGTCAGTTTGATATTTTGGAAGGCTAGCGTAGATGCCGTTACAGTAATCGAGCCGTGAGACTACGTAGGAGTTGACTAGTAGTTTTGTTGCTTCTGTAGGAAGATTTCTTCAGACTGACTTGAGTGTACAGATACCCTGTAGTGGGGAGACACATTGTACAACCAGAAGACTTGTTATTGTTACAGGATTGAGGTGAAATAGGAGATAGCACAATGGGCCTATGGCCTAACTGCTCACGGGAACTAGTCGTAAATCATCTCCGAAAACAATGAAAAAAAAAATATATATATATAGTATTGTATAACGGTACCTTCTCTTCCGGTGATGGCGGAGGTGACCAGGTAGAGATGGAGGTGTCCCGACTCCTCGGAGGCCCAGATGAAGGACACCCTGGAGGGATCCGTCTGCGGTAGGAAGTGCAAGATGTCATGCACGTTGACCCACGCCTCGGGAGCACGCTCAGACACCAGCACCTAGTTGGGAAACCAATCATTTAACCCGTCAAGTCTATTTGTTCGGTTTTCGGAACAACTCATAGAAATCGTTGTGTCTTCCTTACTAACATAGTGAAAGATATGATATAAACTTTGTTAGAAAGAGAAAACACCAAGCTTTTTTTATTTTCAAATATAAAATTTAACCACAAAAGAAGTAAAATGTAGACCTTTACAAACCAAAGTTTCGGTACGCAAATTAAAAAAAAGTTATGAAAATTAGAAATTTTTTAATTAATTATTTATTTTTACATGAAATAACAATAAACAAAAATTTTAACAAAACAAAAAACGACTTCAAAAATGCACTAAAAAGTAAAAAAATAATTTCTTACGATTGTTATTTTTGGAGTCGGTGTCAGCCAAGGTAACTACATACATAGGTTGTTATAGGTGAGATGTGGAGATCATGGCTGACACCGACTCCAAAAATAACAATCGTACGAAAATATTTTTTTTACTTTTGAGTGCATTTTTTGAAGATTTTTTTGTTTTGTTAATTTTTGTTTATTTTTAGTGACGAGCGTGCGTAAAGTAAGTTTTACTTCAAAAAAAGAATCATCGAATTCTGTTGGCGTAAAATTGAGTTATTCGTCCATTTGTCGCGCACATACTTATTGCAAATTTAAGACATATATGGTTTTCGCATGGATCCCATTGTCAGAACTAGACCAAATTAAAATGGGACCACACGGCAAGCACCTGCTTTCTAATAAAAAAAGAATCCTCAATATCGGTTGGCCCAATAGAAAGTTCTGAGGTAACAAACATAAAAAAATAAAAATAAATTTAAAAAATTGTCTATTGGTGAGCTATTTTAAAAACTTTTTTATGTTTGCACAAAATATATTTATACAGGGTGTCCGGAGGTAAAGTGCATTAACTTCGGGAGGTGATTCTACATGATATTATAAGTAAAAAAGATTAATGACTTTTTTCGAAATTCCAACTTTTAGGGGTAGTTTTGTGGTAAAAAGATAAAATTAGACCAGCGTGCGCGGCCAGCTTTATTATGTTCCACTGTTACGATACGGGCCAAACACAACCTTGCAATGTTGCCACAGTCGCGCCCAGCAGGCTTTCAGCAAGTAATATCGTACCGCACACTAAGGATTTTTAGTAGGTACGTCTTTTTGTATGGGAAAAAAATGTTGGAATTTCTGAAAAATTGTTAATCTTTTTTACTCCTACCGTCATGTAGAATCACTTCCCGGAGTTAATGCACTTTACCTCTGGACACCCTGTATATGTATATTTCAAAAAGTATATATGTATCTTTCAATTTACATAATATGTAAGCGTATTTTATCACCATTCAAAAAAAGTTTTTAGTTTTCTGAAATTCCATTTATTTGGATTTTATTGCAAAGCAGAAATACACACAAATTCTAAAAGAATATGCCAGAGACCTGAGGGGTTAAGAAAAGTGAAAGAGTGAATGGGCATTATTAACTAGCTACCCTTACCTAAACTACCTGAAATTACTATTTTATTGTGTTCTGTTTTATCCCGTTTCTAAAAAAAAATAAAGGTCACTGCGATCATTTAACCTGATCTAAACGGCGACCTTCATGTGAGCTATGTGATCCATTGAGTTGCATCAGAAAATTGTGTCAAAAGTACCGGGTGTTAGGATTAGTGTTGCAATTCCGCGAAATTGCGGGATCTTCAAGTGCGGGATTCGTGGAATTTGCTGGAATTGCGGGATTTGCGGGATTCGTGGAATTTGCGGGATTCGTGGGATTCGCGGGATTTGTGGGATTTGTCAGATTTATGAAATTAACAAAATACTAAATTTACACCAAAAAAATGCAGCAAATCAACTAATGTGGAAGCAGATAGAGCGCTTTAGTTACGTTTTTGTATTTCTCACCCATCGAATAGTAATGATTTTTTTTTTATATAACTT
This sequence comes from Limnephilus lunatus, assembly GCA_917563855.2. NCBI lineage: Eukaryota > Metazoa > Arthropoda > Insecta > Trichoptera > Limnephilidae > Limnephilus > Limnephilus lunatus. The sequence continues at coordinate 20,493,750 of OU830595.1, read as the reverse complement.
AGCATAAAAGAATAAAATAAAAAAGAATATTTACAATGGTATCGTGTACCTGTGCAGGAATCCAAAACTTCTGTGCCTCGGGGCCCAGGGGCGACAAACCCTTGGTCACGGGTCCCGTCTCATACTGGAAAGGGTCCGCAAAGTCGGCCAGGGGTATTAAAACCAGCTCCAGGCGCTGCTGTCTTCTGTCTAGCACTTGGCACCAAACACTGAAAAAAAAAATTACCTTATAAACACTGCTGAATCATATATATATATGCTATATGTATTTCATTTCCAGAAAAAACAATTTTCTTTCGTCAATAATTCGTGGTCGACCCATTAAAAACCCCTCAGGCTAATTTGTTCGCTTTTGGAAACAACTCATATAGGTCTCATAAAAATCGTAGTGTCTCCCTTACTATCATGGTGAGAAATATGATCTAAATGGTGTTAAAAAGAGAAAACACCACGCTTTTTATTCAAATATAAAAATTTACGATAAAATAATTAAAATGTACACCTTTATGAAACCAAAGTTTCAAAGGGAGTCGACGACAACGTTTTTTTTTTTACAATAACTCCACGCAGGAGGCCCTGAGGAAAATAATTTCCCTCAGGGCCTATGCCATCTAAGATGCTGTGTTGAGGGTCTTTTTTAAGGAACGAACATTGGTCTTGAAGAGACCCATGTTGTAGGAAAGAGGAAACGCAGAGGCCGGCAAATCGTTCCACAGCTGAGCTGTTGAACACAAGAACGAGTCGAAGAAGCGATCCGTTCTCAAGTGACAAATGTCAACCGTGTACATATGTTGGGCACGCGTTTGGCGTGTTTCCCGACTATACACCAGGATCATTGACGCTAGTTCCTCGGAGCATCTTCCATTCATCAGCATTCTTATCCGACGCCTGTGCTTTAAAGAATGCAATCTGTCTGTTAAATTAGGAGAATCTATCAGACGGAAAGCCCGTTTCTGCAGAGTCAAGGGTATTTTTCCAGATATTTTGGAGCTCCAGACCAGAGGTGGCTGCCAAATTCGTAATATGCTTGTCTAATAAACTATGTTATGAAAAAATTTAAGGTGAGCCATTTTTAAAACTTTTTTTACATTTGCATTTCAAATTTTTATATTTCAAAAATTATATGTTTATTTTGAATTATAAAATTCAATTAAAAGGCCTCTGGCCTGTTTTGTTAGGATCAAAATATTTCCACTTTGCAGTAAAATCCAAATTAATGGAATATTTCTGAATGCATCTGAAAACTAAAAACTGTTTTTTGAAAGGTGATGAAATACGCTTTCAAATTTTAGAATCCAAAATTAACATAATTTTAGAAATATTAATATTTTAAATTGTATTTTTTACTTGTACTATCAAGAAGAATCACATACCAAAGTTACTGCACTTAACCCCAAATACGTTGTACATATGTTAAAATAAATATAAAAACCTATTTACATATTGTTAGAAAAAAATATATATCTCACTATTGTCCACAGGGGGTCCAGCCCACACGCGCAATGTACTCCATCCAGGGAAAAGCGTCTTCGAGCGGCCTGATCAAGTCAAACCACCGTCTGTCACGCACGGTGAACGCGGGCTCTTCGCTTTCTTTCGCCATGTCGTTATCTAGAAATAACGAATGCATAATAATAAAATACAATGTGAGTTTTTGCATGCTCGACATACACATATTTTTCTATGAATTTTTTAATATCTTAACCTTATCGACGCTGCCGTTGCATATTTGATACATCGGCAGCCATCCCCGCATACGGATGTCATGTAATATAATACCTTTTAGTTTTGGGTTAAAGTCAAAAAACTGGTGACATCAGTTTTTTTCAATTCTTGTGAGTCTGTTCAAAGATCTCATACGTGATACATCAGCGAGTGTGAGGTTAAAATATAAATACCAGTGTCCCAATGGTCGAAGTGTTGGTCGGATCCCGGAGATGAGCCCTCGGAATCGGCTCCCGAGTCTGACTCGGCCACCGTGAACTCCAGCAGCCGGAGCGTGGAGCGAGCATTCACGGAACCCGTGCGCGGAAACCTGCAATCGTTCATAGTCAAATTACAATTCAAATTATATAGGTCGCTATGTCCAAATTTCTTAGACTTCAGCAACTAAAGTCGGATGCTTCAAACTCTAACATAGATTATCCTTTGAAGCAATCATGCGAAATAAATAAATTTGCCTCGATTGCTTGAGATTTCCCAGAAGGTAATTTTTTTAGTTTTATGCCAACATTAAAAAAATCAACCTTCGAATTTTAACATGGAGACATAAAAACTTATGATAGTGCTATATAATATAGCCAATGAATTAACCTGTATTTTACCCTTTATCTCTTATTTGTAGGATTATTAAAAAAAATATGAAAAAATCGTAAAGTTTATAATCGTGCGATTTCTGTTTTTTTTTTACTTGAAACTGCCGTGAGGGATACTTTTTCGGGTCATCATACAATATTTTCGGTTTCTGTATGTTGTCTGTGGTATACTTGATAATGAAAGGTGCATATCTATGGAAAAAGGACTTAATTTTATCTGTAAACAACTGTTCAAAAATTTGGCGGGAAAAAAATATTTTTTTAATTTATTTTTAACATTGTTCTAAAATAGTCTACGAAGTTCGGATTTGTGACATCTATGGTCATAATAGATAAAGCAATTCAAAGGCTTTGTGTTAAAATAATCGGCTGGCCAAGGAAATGTTTTAAATAATTACAATAAATGTTTTACGAATGGTAGGAAAATGTGGTCCATTTTTGGACCGAATTCAATCACAGAAAAATAAAAGTGGTCCATTTTTTGACCGAAATCGCTCCAGTGGTTATAGCTTCTTCATATAGAAGCCAACAACACTAATGCAGCAAATAACTCACCAATTACTTATACCCACTAAAAATTACTACATTACTCAAGGCCATCTGTTTCAACAGAAAGATAAATCGTAAAATAAATTAAAATTTTAACTGACAATTAAGTAACAAAGAATTTTTTCAAAAAATTTTCAATAGGTGGCACCCGAGATGTTTGAAAATTGAGTGTATTTTGTATAGTTTAGCGGCATGGAAGAAATAGGATACTTGCTTGTTATATATATATATATAAAAAAGTGACCTGAATTCCTCATTGTCGCCATTGGGGCTGCCGTATGAAGGGAAGCTATAAATCTTCACCTCACTTTCGTCTACTTCTTCGTATACAATACGATACACGTTATCTGGAAAAAATTAGTAAAACATACACACATTATTTTAAAAAATTTGACAATCATGAAAAAATTATTTAATTACTTATTTTTACATCAGCTCCACACAGGCGGCTTCGAGGGATATCATTGCTCTCTCAAGGCCTCTCTCATCTTTCAGGTTGCTGTGTAGATAGTATTTTTAATGAAAGGAAGAAGTGGAAATGCTGGGAAGGAAAAGGGTATAAGTCTGTGGGTAAACGAGTCCAGATCTCTCCCACTGCGGTGCAAGGCTGGGTCGAGAGAGTACGGCTAGAGAGGTCAAAGGGTCTCCCTCAACCAGCTTCTCCCGATCCGGCCCTCTACAAAGTTGGTGGGCAGACACATCCGCCGCCAAGATCTGGATAAACCAGTTAAGTCACCCGCCTTAGCATGCCACTCGTCCGATATCCAATTTATTTATCTCCATAAAATTTATTTATACACATATCTGTGTCGAGACAGGCGTGAATGAATGGTTCCCGGGGCAGCAGTACCCCTAAACATGCATTTTGGGAGGCGGGTATGGGTACCGCCGATCCGGGTTCTAATTATTGGATAACTAACACCTCTGCAATAAATCACCCCAATTGGTTCGCTACATTAGATGATTTAGCAAAGGTGTCCGGGTTCATGGGGTGAAGTTTGTCAAGGTCTTGGCGGCCGATGTGTCTGCCCACCTGCAGCGTGGCCGGACGGTTCGTGAGAGACTGTTTGAGGAGGTATTTTGACCTCTCCAATCAGAATCCCTCAACCCATCGCCTTGCACCGCAGTTGAAGGCATGGATTCATACATCAGTCAATCCTGGAGACACTGTCCCCCAGATTCTTACCCACCCCTCATACCTATTTCCTTCCCAGAACTTCCACTTCTTCCTTTCCTTAAAAAAACTCCCACACAACATCCCCTAAGATGACATATTTTCCTCAGGGCCTCCTGTGTGGAGCTAATGTAAAAAAATAAAATACCAGCCTCCGAAATTGGAACTAATTAAGTGAAAAGACCGTTCTCACCGTTGGTGGTGGGCTGCCACCAGAAGCCGGTGTAACGGGAGAACTCCTCCTGCATCACGTAGCACGGGACTCCAGCCTGCCGAGGATCCTCAGCAAGTCTGGAATATTACAAAAAATATACCTCATATCATAATACACAAGAGACTGTTAGAAATCTGCTTATCATCAGCATTCAACAGGCAACATACTTTCAGAATACTCAATTTCGCGCCCAATCCCATCTCTTTCAATTCTTGCGTACAATTGAGCCCTTATGTGAAAAAACAGCGATTTAATTCTGTTTTTGTGCAGTTTCATTCAACTTACGCACCATATATCCATCTATGTTTAATCGTTTTAAAATTAATGTTTATCTGTTAACCACAGATGGCAATACAAGTCCTGTGGTGACATTTAATAATTCATTCTGTAGTATATATTTATTTATTCCACGCCCTAATGGGATTTTACATTCTTTATTTATATAAGTTAAGTAACACAGTAATTTAAAATACTTTAAAACTAAAACAATAAAGAAAATAAAATATGTTGAAAAAAAATGTAACAACACAAGCATATAAAATAAAATAAAATACATTGGTAAAAATGTCAAGAAGTCTCACATAAAAAGATATTCAATACAAACAAAAATTGCAGAAATTATCCAAGACTATTTGTGTTTAGATTTATAAAAGAATTGGAATGAACAATGTTTATACTTTTTTTCGTTGTTTGTTTTTGGGGTGTTATGCCGTTTCGTGCTACCTCCTTCTTTAGCCGACGTTTCGGACAGTGTTGGCTAAAGAAGGAGGTAGCGCAACATGGCATAACACCCCAAAAACAAACAACGAAAATGCTTTTGGCCGTGAAAATCTAAAAAATGTTTATACTGGTTATTCTTAAGATGAAACATATCTCCTAGATCAGAATATTTGTTTCCGAGATTGTGAAGTCTCGGAATCGGGGAATTTTGGTAAGAGAGTGTCCTGGTGTTGTTAAAGTAAAAGGGTAGTAAATGTCGGCATTTGGGAATATGGATGTTGATAAATTGAAGTAATGCAGGACAGTCAATTTTGTAATGCAGTATTTTATGTAATAATATTAATCTGCGTTAATTATTCTTTCTGAAAGTGAATATAAAAGCTTCCAGACTTCTCCGCAAGATGTCATGTATATAAAAGCTTTCTTACTAGTCCATAAGATGTCAGCAGGGAAACAATATTGATTTATGGAAATTTGGTATTATTGTTTCTTTTTGCTTTTACGAGTATTGTTTTCGAAACTTATTAATAAAATGATTAAAATATATAAAACGTGTTACCTATTGGATATGTTTTTAGATTTTCACGGCCAAAAGTATTTTCGTTATTTTTTTTTACAGTGTCCATCATCAGGGTAGATGTGGCACATCTGCCCTGATGAAGGACACTGTAACGCTGTCCGAAACGTTGGCTAAAGAAGGGGGTAGCGCAACACGGCATCATAACACACCAAAAACAAATAATGAAAAAAGAAGGTGTTACCTATTGACTGAAATATCTTATTACATAGATAGTAGAAATTTAAAATGCTGTAAAGGACATAATAAATAAATAAAAACAAATAAATCCTCATTGATACACAACTTAAAACGTACATTAAATGAATAAATAATCATGCATACTTACAAAAATTCGGATTTTAAACACTCTAAACTAAAATATGGGATAGCTGATATCTGACATTGAGGCAAGTCACCAATAGAAAAATCAATTGAAAGTCATAGAAAATAACACAAATTTGATAGTCGATTCCGTATGGAATCTTTTCTGTATCCACAAAAGATACAGAATCGCTGCTCTGATTGAAAAGCATAAAGAGATGTGGCAATGTTACCTGGGGCCCCCTTTGCAGGCGTAGGTGAGACGCTGAGGGCTGCGTCCTCCGCCGGCCAGCCACAAATCTCCCCGCGCCGCGTGGGCGACCAGCGAGCCTCGCGCAGGGCACATGGCGGGCGTCAGGGCAGCTCCGCCCCCCGTACACAGCGCCCGGGGTACAAGCCAGCCCTGCAAACAGACGAAAGTAGGGTTACAAGGATGTTTAAGACAATATACTGAGTAAACTGTTGTGTAATTACTTAACCACTCTGGTCGATCGCCTTTGCGCAAGTTTTCTGTCTTAAACCAACCATCAGATTTATAAAAATTTTGTATTATTTCCTCTTCGCAATTAAAGCTCAATAAATTAAATATTTTTCAAACATAGCTGAATACTAAGAACTGTTTTTGAAAGGTTATGAAATAATCTTTCAAATTGTTATATTACAAATAAATATTAACATTTGTAAATATTAAAATTTAGAATGCAAACATAAAAAAATTGAAAACGGTACTAAAATTACAGATAATGTAAAAAAAAAAAATAATTATATTGTATAAATGTATAATAAACAATTTTGTCACCTCACTTTTTTACCATTTCATATAATAATATTTAATAAAAAATTAACAAAGTCCAACGGCACGTAGGTGATTTGGCGGGTGAAAACTGTTTCTACAAAATAAGTATTTTTTATGTATTTCTATGGACAACTTTGTATAGAGATGTGAAGCTTGATTTAATATGAATCTTCTACTTTTTGTTTTAGGATTGTCACTAGAACAATAACAGAGTTATAAAATAATTTCTGTGGGAAAACACACTTATTGTACTTGACTGCTATTGTTGTATTGTCGTGTAAACACGTTTACGGGTCGGAGTGGTAAAGAACTAAGGCGACGTTGTGTGTATTTTTTATCTAATGTAATTTTATTTTTATTATTTCTTTCCTAAGTTTCAAAATTATGTCATGTTAAACAAGATGTAAAAACCCTCTAAGTGTTAAATAAATAAATATACAGTGACGGAATTTACAATTGTATTCATAATTACCTCCGTCTGTCTCAGCATGTATAACGATCCCGCCATTGGGAATACTATGTTAGGCTGCGTTGGGTGTAGGTGGTACGAGGTGATGGAGCCCCACGAGGGGGCCCTTTGCCTCTCCGACAGCAGGTGCTGCTCCCGGGAGCGCCGCGCCCCCGGCTTGGGCAGGCGCCCCATCGCAGGGCACCCTGACAGCATCGGCAGACTGCTGGAAACACAACAAGAGTGAGGTTATGTTAAAACGAATTGTCTAATAACAAGTGATAACACTAATAATATCGTTGGTGTTCAATACCAATTGTAAAAGTGTTCAGGAGGGACAAAAAACTATCTTGTGATATTAGCGCACTTTCTTGCTTATGTACTGGAGCTGGTTCATTCGCGGTATTGACTTTAATCAAGTAACTAACTAACAATCACGCCGTTTATCTGCAGGGGTAGGCAGAGAGGACAGACCATCAAACAACTCAGACTTGGCGCACATTTCTTGCCTCATTCACATGCAAAGATCGTCTTATAGATACTCTTCTATTATTCTGAATCTTGACATGGTCCGACTCAAGTATTTGATTGACTTGATCGTGCCATGTCATCCACGAATTCTGCTACCATTCACATTTGCGTCATATATTTTCCTTACACTTCTTATTTTGTTCATTCGCTCTACAAGCCCAAATCATCTGAGCGTCTCTTTCTCAATCTTACTCATTACGCCATTTACATCAGCCTTGCATTCTTTGCGTATCTCCATATTTCTCATATCATATCTCAGAGATCTTTTTACTGCAATAGTATTTTCTGCTGTAGAAATGAGATCTCTGAGGAGTATGTATGATAAAACCATGTATGAGAAATGTGGAGATTCACAAAGAATGTAAGGCTGATGTAAATGGCGTAATGAGTAAGATTAAGAAAGGGACGCTCAGATGGTTTGGGCAGGAGTACAATCAGTCTATAATAAGTGGAACATCTTGCCCCGGATTCACATTAATATCCTAAAATAGTTTTCCACAAGCTGTTTTTGGATTTGAGTAATACACCTGCCAGTACTTTCGTAGAAAGTGCAGTCATAATTTCAAATTCACACCATAGAATCATCAAAAACTTCAGAAACATAGACAATATTCATGGGGTTGCCAGTATTTATTTATTTATTTACGGACAAATAGTCCATTAACAATATAACAATAATGAAAATTAAAAAAAGAGATGACAATGAAAGAAGGGTACATATAAATGAAGAGCATTGACATTTTACATATAATATAAAAGTACATATAGAAGATAACTACAAGTAGCTTGAAGATGGATTTAAAAGGCTTTAAAATTACACACTGCGTATCGACTGCCGAAAGTCATTTAGGCTTACACCAAAAAATTCAATGCTTTGATTTGCGTTGAAAAGTCTCCACATTCTTGATAAAGGAGAATGATATCCATAATTAGTAGAATGTTGATTGAGGAACAGCAATTCATTATTTCGGAGTCTACGGGAAGGGATGTTGAACTGGATGAGTTGTAACAAAGCAGGTGTGTAAGTAATACTGTTGATAATTTTGAATATGCAAATTAGATCAGAGTCCTTTCTACGTTTTTCTAAATAAATGTTTAAAGTCTGTTCAATTTCATCATACAAGTACTCGCCTCTTTCAAGTCCCTAACCTCCAAGCAATGCCTCGTAGGAAGCGATGTTGTACAGATTCGATGTGACAAATGTGGACTGCATAGAAAGGAGACCAAATGACACTAGCATATTCAAGGTGAGGGGGAACCAGCGAACTAGTAAATTCTATGAATGAAGCCGAGTAGTTTAAGTGATTTGTTTACAATGTTATTAATGTGATCACAGAAAGAAATTTTCACAGTCTAGAGTGCCCCTAGACAGCAAAAAATAATAAAGAATATAATCATCTCTTGAACCCTTCGAAATTCAAGAATATGTACAAACGAAACAGTCGACAAAGTTCATTGAGACGTTGGTTAATTTTTCGTTTGCAGATGACGCGTAACGAATAACTCTTGATCGCTCTTAGAGAATGGAGCCCCCGGCCGTAAACTTATTAATAAAACAAGGTATGTATTAACACATTTCAGGTGGGCAAAATCACAAAACCCGTTTGAGAAAATGTGAATTTGTTTTAAACCAATATATCTTTGAAAATAATATGTACATTTGAATGAGTTTTTTTATATAGAACTCACCACACTCCAACTATACAGGTATTGCCCAAAATTATAGCCTACTTTGTAATAGGACTCCATAATCACAAGTTAAAGTCAGAATTCGGCCATTTAGTGACTTTTATGTGTGAAAAATGTACATATACAATATTAAAAAATAATCAGGGTGTGCAATTCACACACGGTAAAAATGAAACCTTCAGAAAACTAAAGTAGACAAGAGTGGGGAGACTAGAAAGCACCGCACAAAGAGAATGATAGGCTGCGAAGCACTGCCCAAAGAGTAGACCGATTATACCATCTCATTCTCTCGCCGATTTTATCCTGTAGATCGGTGATTCTCAACGGGGGCGCCAGCGCCCCCCTGTGGGCGTTTTGGAGGTCTGGGGGGGCGTTTTTAAATTTTTAGCAATTAGGGGGAGCTGCAGAAGTTCGAGTGGGCATTGTGTCAAAAAAGAAAATAACATACTGACACATTGACTAACTTTCTTATGATGCAACAATTTTGACAATTTCTGTTAAATAAACTACACACTCAAATGGACGAAATTTTCGTCTCGGGGGGGGGATAATTTTACTGCGGTAAAGGGGGCGATTCTTTCAACAATTTTAGGCGTATAATATATAAAATAATAATTGTATTTATTTATTCCGCATTAAAAACAAATTTGAGCTTATTTTTTTCTAGCCGAAAACAGCAATAAATCCTGCAATTTAACCGTCCCAACCTCAGCGGCCAAAAACAACAAAACACAAGGCGCCGACCGGCCTGAAATACATAATAACACCATTCTCTATGCTAGTGTGACGAATGTCGCGTAAACGCACAAATACCAGCAACAGTGGATTCTCTGCTCCATTCCGCATCCACGATGTTAGAAAAAGTTTGCCATTTGCGCATGCGTTTAGTTCTGCCTGCCAAGTTTTGCGTGAAGCAGTATACGCATTTGATGGGAGCATCCAACACGCAGAAAACGACTTTAATGCGCGTAGGCATAGTGCACATAATAGCATAACAAAGCGTGTGGATTAATTTGGTACGTTTTAGAGAATTTGTTCACGTGACCATTTTGACAATTTGGCTTGAATAACGGATGTCGATTGATACGTTAAATATTTTTCGAAAATTTGTTTAATTAATTTAACCACTCAGCAACGTAAGCACTGTAAGCAGATATACACGTTAATATGACAATAACAGTCAAGTACAATAAGCGTGTTTTCACGTCAACGCGTATGTTTCCACAGAAATCGTTATAACTCCATTATTGTTCTAGTGACATTCCTAAAAAAAAAAGTAAAAGGTTGATAATAAATCAAGCTTGCCATCCCTATTCAAGTTGTCCATAGAAACATAAAAAAAGACCTATTCTGTCAGATACACGGTTGTACATATTTTACCTGCCAAATCACCTATGCGCCGTTAGACATTGTTAATTTTTATTAAATATTCTTGTATGAAATGATAAAAAAGTGAGGTGGTCAAATTGTTTATTTTACATTTATACAACAGAATAAGTATTGTTTTTTTTACATAATCTGTGATTTTAGTACCGTTTTCACATAAAAATATCATACAATAACACTGTTATTGTATATTATTATTTTCCTCTGTGCTATAAGAGCCCGTTCACACTTCCGTCGTAATAACGGAGGTGGGTTCCGTCATTACGACGGAGGCCCTAGCGGCTGTAGTGGCTCTATGGAGCTGTTCACACTTGCCGGATCCGGCGTGAAGACGGATCCGTCATTTTTTGCCGGAGAGTTCGCCTACGCAGAGTGTCCGTCGTGAAGCCGGAAAGGAACGCGCTGGCTCATACATTTCAATGGAGCTGTTCACACTATACGGCGGGACGACGGATCCGTTTTGAACCCGCCACACCCCGCTTCACACTTCACCACCGCCCGCTCCCAGACGCAAGCAAACAGGCAAACTGTGTTTTTATGGGGCGCGCGTTTGGCGTTTATAATATTATTATATAATATAAATGTTCGTTCCAGAATGCGATTTTTTCTATTTAATCTCAAGAAAATATTTAGTCATATCATTCATGTTTTTTAGTCATTTTAGTTATAATAATTGCTGGATGATTTTCGCGTACTTTCTCCTTTTCAAGTATGCAAACAAAATATTCTCCCACGGTTTGAACAAATAAGGTCCGACCCCTGAAGTAATTTTATGGCTGGTATTACATCAATACATTCCCGATTTGAAGAAAAAGTTTATTATTTAAATTGTTTTTTTAAGTAGGTACCTATGTGTACATTTCAAATAGCACCTATAACTATTTATGGCAGCCCCAAGGGAAAGTTTTTGCTGTCGGCCTTTTACGGCCCAAACTTTTATAATAGTAAAATTTGCAATATTTGCATTGCGCATTGCGCATTGCGCATTGCGCAGTGCGCACGACCGTCTACTGAAGAATGATAAAATGTTTTGGTCGTTGTTTTCGTAGAGTAGGATCCGTCTTGAAAACGGAAGTGTGAACAGGGGCCTAGGGCTTCCGTCATAACGACGGAACCCACCTCCGTTATTACGACGGAAGTGTGAACGGGCTCTAACAGCACTATTTTGTAAATCTTTGTTCTCTTGTCATTGTTTTGTAAATACTGTATATTCTTTATTTCATAGGTATTATTTTATAAATATTTTGTAATGATCTCGTAAGGAACACTGTAGGATTATTTTTGAATTTATTATAGTTAAGCGCACTTGAAGTGAAATGACACAAAACTGCGCTATATAAATATTACGTTATTATTATTATTATGTGAGTCATTTTTACACTTTTTTATGTTTGCATTCTAAATTGTAATATTTACAGATGTTATTATTTATTTGGAATATAACAATTTGAAAGCTTATTTTGTAACCAGTTTTTAGTATTCAGCTACGTTCAGAAATGTTTCATTTATAGAGCTTTAATTGTGAAGCGGAAATAACACAAAGTTTTCGTAAATCTGTCATTTCGTTTAAGACGTAAAAAGTGCATACTAGCGATATATCGGAGTGGTTAATTTTAGTGTAAGTTTAATGTAAAGCAGGGGTCGGCAACCTTTTGGCAGGAAAGGGCCGCAAGTTGGAAAAATAAACTAAAGGCGGGCCGCACTTGTGATATTAATCCTAGAAGCCCAATATACCTACGTAGGTATAATTGGTCATATCCCATAGAAAAAATAAAAATGTTATTAAAAATTGTTAAAACATACGGAATTTAATTTGTACATGTAATACTTACATTATGTTTATGAAAACTAAAAAGTAAGAAAATAGGTAACTGATTTTATACAAATTTCCGTGTGATATCCGAGGTTGCATTTGGGAGGCTATTTCTTGTATGTTAGCTGTCATATTTGTAGTTGGAATTCGTAGAATGGCTCTCAAATGCTCATCTGTGAGACGAGAAGCATATTTATTTTTTCTATAATTGACAATTGAAAAAGTTTGTTCGAATAAATAAGTGCTACCAAAAATTGTAATGAACTGCAGAGCAATCCTTTTCAATTCCTCAAAATCAAATGGCAAGCTATCATAAAATTTAACAAGATCATTGATTTCATGGAAAGAGCTTTTGAGAACATCATTAGATTGGAGATCAATCACGATCATTAGTAAATGACTCGGTACATCCTTAATATCACACGAAAAAGGGTTTGCAAAAATTTTCAGTTTGCTTGAAACTTTCTCAAAATCACCAAATCTGTCGCCGAATTGAGTTTGCAGTTGTATTAAAATATCCTTCATTTTATCATTTTTCCAATGAAAATTAATTCCAGCTTCCTCGACAGCCTTTTTACAATTCGGAAAATGTTCTAACTTTTTTTCATCGATGTTTAATAAAGAGTTTGTTTTCATTTGGAATGCCTTTACGCCTGTGTGCATATCAGAGATTAGTTTGTTTTTACCTTGAAGCTGTACATTTAGCGTATTTAATTCTTGAGTTACATCTGTCAAAAATAATAATAATAATTGGATAATTTATAGAGCGCCGTTTTTGTGAAAAATCACCTCAAGGGCGCTGTACAATTTATTCATAATTCTTAGGTTCTATCTAATTTTAATATTTACAAATGGATACATAAACATACTTACCTGCAGGTCACTTCCGATAAACACTTTAATTAGAAAGTTTGTGCTTGAAGAAGATACGGCTTTGCTCGCGGAGGACATAGTAGTATATAATAGAGTATCTGTAAGCCAGAAATAGATTTGCCTATTTCATTCGCAGGCGCGCTTACTCATTAATTAATGCCAGCGCCGGATCTGCCATACGTTCAAAAACGTGCAAAAAACCTGGCGCCAACTCCGAAAGGGCGCCGTGAGAAAATAAATATTGTATTAAAATTTAGTTATAATATTCCCTGAATCGTTTAAAAATTACCCATAGTACGAAATAATTATTACGCTCTAGCAACACTTTCCAAAGAAACAGAATGCGCACGCGTCAGGTTGGTATCAACGGCTTATGAATTTATAGTCAGTTACAGAATTTTTTTACAAATTCCATATATTTAGTTTAACGTAAGATCTATTTTTCCATGTATCTTTTACGACGAATGGGTGCGATCCAAACTCAATAACCAATCACAGCGCGGTATTTTTATTCTGGAGAATCAAACAAACCGACTTGCGCCTTTCAAAATGCTTACAATTTTAGTTAGTTAGTTATTTTGTACGATTTAAGTCTCTAGGAGAAGGTGGTTAAAGACCATTTTCTTATGAAATCTTCAGTAAATTCCATTAACAAAAGCATCGCACGGTTTGCAGGATTTGCAGGTTGCAACGTGTTGACACTGTTGACAGTTTCATCATTGATTTGACATATTATTTGAAGTTCGTTAAATGTATAATTAATATCTATTATATTTGTTGGTTTTGTTATTTTACGGTGTCAGTGTACATAAGCGTCTTTCGTAAGCCGTTGATACCATACGTCAGTGTTTAGTGTTTGTATGGTGTTTGTTCGCTCAATTTGGTCTTTGTTCGCTGGGGAAATGCAAGGTACAAATATGAGGTTATATTCTTATTAGATTTTAGAGCTATTCAGAAGCTGTAGATGCTATTCTTGTGTTGTACGTTGCCATGGAAACGTATTTGTATTTGCTTTTTCTATTAATATTCGCGTTGGGTATATACATAAACGCAGTAAATCTCAAGAATGTCTAATGGACCTAGTTTAGCGAAACCACTCGCATTGTCTCGTAACCTATATTTTAAATCATGGTACGGGCACAAACAAACAATTCGTTGAATTATTTTAAAGCATAACTTGCAAAAAGAGTTTTTCCTAAAATAATTAAAATAGCACCATAATTTTATGTTTACCCAATAGATTCAGAGAGTATAGGGCTCCTGGTGATTCTCTCTTTTAAAAAAAACGAGTGTGAGAGCTACCGCCAGGTCACTTGGAAAAGTTAAACCCTTTATATGTCTTGATTTTATTTGATAAATTAGTGTAAAAAAAAAAAAATTAAATAAATAAATTGGGGTGAACGGATTTTTAATCAAAATAAAAATGTAGGGGGGGGGGCGCCATCGGTACTTACTGCACAGGGCGCCAGATTTCGTGGATCCGGCCCTGATTAATGCATTTATTTTTAGCCGACTTAACCATTGTGGTGTATGGCTTAATAAATAGCGGAAAAAATGCATTTATTTGGATATTTATAACTTATTTACAAAACATTCAGGGGCCGCAAGTAAGACGTTGGGCCGCGGGTTGCCGACCGCTGATGTAAAGCATAAAGGATTTATATAGGTGATTTGACATACTATTTTGGTCAGTAATCGCAACTTGTGGGCTAGTCTATGGGTAAGTATTTATATTTGATATTAGGTAGATATATAATTCAGCATCCCTTATACAAAAAGTCAATGACTGCCACTAGTGTTTGCCTCTTTTTAGTGTTGCAATTATTTGTTTCATCAAGTTTCAAATCACAACGGTGCTAAAGAAATTTTCTTAAACACAAAAGACAAGGAGATAAGAAGATGGGGAAGATTTGTATAACGTATACATGTATATTTATATGTATTATATTCGGATTCATATGATGAACAATATTTTTATTCAAGTAGTAAAGGTAGAACTACCCTTCTGTCCAAAGTGTGTTAAAACGTCCAGGCAAAGTTGGAATATGCAACTCCAGAGGCTATGCGAGTAGAGATCGAATCTGCGATGGACGAAGACCGATAGGAACGCCAAGAGGCTCCTTGTCGATGCAATGGATCCCCGACCCATATAGGTCAAGGAGAAAAAGATGAGAGAAGTACTAACCTCCCTTCAGGCGGGCTCCCAGCACTGAGGGCTACGTCCACATAGAGCAATGGAACTCCCCAGGAGTCAGGCGTATTGACCAAGAAGTATATCCTCTTATTTTCAGCATTTAGACTTCTAAATGATATCTGCATGGGCACCAAACTGGATATAGTGCCCAATTCCCTTCGCAAGTCATTGGCCAAACACTTGAGCTCATTCCAAGAGCATTTCTTCGGCATTTCTGGGTCCGCGATTTTATTTGACACATCCATTGTTTTAATGAATGAATATGAATTAATTTTTTTCTGACGTCTCTGCCGAATTTTTGTGCGTATTTTTGGCGTGATTTTCGGTGTCAGTTTGGCGATGGACAAGGCAGAGGAGGTTTCATACTGTATCGGTTGGATTTTCACTGTGGAACCGTGTTTTTCCTCCTTTTCATACTATTTTATTTGACAGCTAGGAGAGAGTGGTTAGGAACAACTTCAGGGCGATCGGGCACACTCGCGGCTCCAAGTAGAGATGAGGTTGAAATTATAATCGAAATTAATAATCGAACTTTCTAAAAACTTAAAAACTTTAATTTATTTTATTATGTATATATTACAATGCATTACAAAATGATACTTGTCCAACTGGAAAGGATTCCCGTTTCAGGACATCCAAATTGAATATTTATTTCATAATATTCTTCAAACGAATGGATGATCGCTCAAGGGATCACAGGAATGAGCTTCTGTCAAGACAGCTTTTGAAAACATTAATTATTGCATTCTAAACTACTGAGAGATGGTTTCATTTGTCCTTGAAAGTATCGCAAAAATGTCATTTTTCCAAGGTCATTTTGGAGAACATTAATAAATGCATTCAGAATGAATGAATGGTTTCTTTCAGGAGACCACAATTATGAGATTCTTTCCTGGTCATTTTGGAGAACATTTACAATTGCATAATTAGAATTTACACATTTATAAGCCTTTATATTACATATGAATTCCCAATGTATTTATGACTATAAAGTACTAAACTTTTAGAATTTCGTACCTAGTAGAAATTACACATTTATAAACCAGAATATGTGACATATGAATTTTTCCAAGGTCATTTTGGAGAAATTAATAATTGCATTCCGAATAAATGAATGGTTTCTTTCGGGAGATCCCAATTATGACATTCTTTCCTGGTCATTTGGAGAACATTTACAATTGCTTTATAAGAATTTACCATTTATAAACCTTTTTATGACATATGAATTCCCAATATAAAAAAACAGAGCATAGATTCGTAAATTTAAATTTACATAATATAAAAAAGTTTAAAAAGTTATTAGGAACATAAAAAAAAAAAAAAATTAAGATCAAAAAATCATTTTTAAAATTAAATAAAAGGTAACTTTCAGATCTTTACTCCTCTTAAGTATAAATATAGCCTCTGTGATAAATATTTGTTTGTAAATATTATTTCATACATATGATTTATTTTGTCAATAGTACAACAATTTATTTTTTAATTTTTTAACGAACACCCAGTTTTTTAGGATACTCAGGATCAGGGCCGGCCCTGTGCAATTGGAGCAGTCGGCTCCAGGTGTCCACTTGTCAAGAGCCTAAGGAGCCAAGGAGTCAAGAAGCCAAGGCGCTGTTAATTCCTTATTTCATTCAACACCTTGAAGTTTTTACCAGCTCCAGGAGCCGTTTGACTCAGAGCTGGCCCTGATCAGAATCAGGATGTGTCTGATGTGATTATATACAAATACTCAAGAGAAAATAGATATAATATAAAATACATTTGGTTATATCCGATTTCATATCAATGATAACGAAATGTGAATTAGAACACAATCATATTTTTCTAGTATAACTTCTTGATTTTTAGCTCCACGATACTAAAAAAAGGCAAACACATAAGTTGTTTGTCTTTTTTTTTGGTTTGTGCGGTAGCCTCCCCACTCTTATCTGCTTTCATTTTCTGAAGGTTTCATTTCTACCGCATGTGAATTGCACACTCTGTTTTTGACAGTTTGTAGTTATCTTTACGTTTATGGTTTCCTTTCGCCGATAAAGGCTGCATTGAAGTAATAAAACATAAGAAGTAATAAATACAAAATATAAAAAGTGTCTCATTAATTTTTAATAAGCTAGTTTCATGGTCAAGAAATGGAAAAATATCACGCCCTAGTTCGTTATAAAAGTAAAATAAATATTGTATTAATCAATAATTTCCTTAAATGCTCTCCTGCTGCTTTCCTATACGGCTCTCACTAACTTAATATTGGAATGAGATTTCTGCTAGCAAACATAAAAACGATTAATTTGAGTGAAAAATTTCACCCATGAACAAACTTTGCCGAGAATGCCATAGTGATGATCTCAGTTATGAGTCCGATTGGGTTTTCAGGATTCCTACTCGGAAGCAACTGGACGTACGTAAATACTAAGTAAATATCGGGCAAAGTAACTGAAATACTGGACCAATTTTTTTTATTTCTACGCACTTAGTGGCTTCACGATATGTTTTGTGCGCGCTCCATATTATTTGTCCAAACAATTGCGCAAATTATTGCTGCATTGTTTTCATAAAAGTTTTAGTTTTTCAAAAGTGTTGAAGATTTTGTGAAATGTTTGTATGTTTGTTTCGGTGAAAACAAACTTCAAATAATAATGTTAACTTTATTTATTTATTTATTTAATATAAGAATATTGTACATTGTATATTATTTTTGTGTTATTTCAACCGCCATGCTAGGGATGTCCCTGTGTTATGGCGGGTGACTAATATTGTTGTGTTAAAATGTCAATATTGCCAAAAAAAGCACACATTTTTTTTAAATTATCGAAAATACATCTTCTTAGAGTCTAAGACAAAAGATAAATCTACACAAATTTCCTAAAGTTCTCTTCTATTTCTTTACCACTCAACTTCTTTCGTATTTTTATGGTGCTCCAGGTTAAATCTTTCCCAAATGAAAGACTAAACCCTTCCACACACTTTTCCACAAATGATTATCTAGTAAATCCACGCAATGTAAGTGCACTATATAAGTATAATAAATACAAAACAATACGTCAATCCTCCAGAAACATAATGGGAAAGTATTTCACTGACTGCAGATATTTTCAAATCAGAGGGTTCGGCTCTGATGAAATCCTAACTCGACCGATTAATCCTACTGATCCCTCAATATAAATATTTAAAAAATCTTTCATAATCCTACATGTATTGTAATATAATATTTATAGTTACAGTTTGGGGTAAGTTAGGCATTTCTATTTATATTATAGGAAGTAAATTGTAGAACAGTTGGGGGTGCCCTCTCGAACAAATTAATCAAATACTTGAGCCTTGCCAAAATAACAGAAGAATATAATATTGTTTGAGATAATAAATGAGAATGAAGTGTTTCAAGATAGAATTGTGTGACTCTCTATCCACTCTGTCTTATCCTTCCAGAAAAATTACGGAAGATAAGATAATTAGATTTATTAGTTACAGATTACCTGCAATTTACATCAGTTTATTTCGATTGCAATATTTCGATTATTTCCATCACTATTCGCTCATTAGAGTCAGCGACTATCTTCACTTCGATCATTGCACAAAAATGCAAAAAATGATTTCTCATAAATATTTGACATTTCAAAACAAATTTTATAACAATGCTGAAATAAATAATACGACATTTTCTATGCCAAGTGAAAAAAAATGAAAAAACTTATTGTACAATCAAACATTATAA
This sequence comes from Limnephilus lunatus, assembly GCA_917563855.2. Classification (NCBI taxonomy): domain Eukaryota; kingdom Metazoa; phylum Arthropoda; class Insecta; order Trichoptera; family Limnephilidae; genus Limnephilus; species Limnephilus lunatus. The sequence goes on along the minus strand of OU830595.1, from coordinate 20,474,459 downwards.
CAAAATATTGATTTGTTTATGAAAAACAATAATAATATTGTTCTTTGTATATTTTGTAGGTACAATGAAAAGTTGCCAAAGTCATTTGCAAATTGGGTTAATAAAATTCGTTCATTTACATAATTTTCATCACTAAAATTACTATCTCTTCGAATCTTTGATGAACGATATTTATTTATATATTTTGGTAATATTTTTTTCGTGTGTTGCCAATTTGAAAAAATAATTTACAAGTTGGGATTTTGTATCCAAGGTATTTTGAAGAAAATTCGCTCATATTTACCCAGACAGGTGAACTGTGTTCTAATGTGAAATTAATTTCCCCAGTTCTAGGGATTTTATAATACTTTTGTGGATAAAGCGTTTCGTATGTGGTATGGTAACCATAACATACAACGAACTGTCACAAAATAGTAATAGTGATAATAATTATTATTGCATCTAGATCGGTACTATGAGTTTTGATTGATAATTATATTAAGGTGAGGAGAATTATATTTGATTTTTTTCTTCTATTGTGTTATTTTTTAAAATTAATTAATAACGGAAGGGACCTAATTTCCTATTGAGGTGGGTAACATACATAATTAAAAGGTATGAGGTGTGGAAGCTGGGGGTCAGTGTGTCCCAGTGGCGGTCCGTAACTTTTCAGTGAAGAAGAGTACTGAGATTGAAAAATACTACATTATTGATTTTTTTAGAGATGAAAAAGATTATTTTTTCAGAATTAGTGAAAACTTCTTTAGCACCGTTGTGATTTGAAACTCGGTGAAACTGAAACGAGCGACACTAAAAATGGATAAACATATACATCTACAGGATTTAGCCTGCTAGAGAATGAGATAGACTAATCGGTGTTCTCTTTTTATGGTGCTTCGTAGTCTGTCAGTCTCCTGTTTGTGAGGTACTTCGCAGAATAAAATGTAAAATAATTTTTAACTTTGTAACAATATTATAATAAATAAACCCTACAATTATCCTAGTTTTGATACTTTGCATTCGCCTTATTTCCTCGAAGTTTAGTTTTTTGTTTGTTTCATTTTTTTATTTGGGGAGATGAGCCTGTCCAGATAGAAAAATCTTCATATAAAATTTCAAAAAAATCTTTTTAAGCTATTTAATTTTTCAGTCTTGACTCTAACTCATGACAATTCTAGAACCACCCCTGATATGTTCAGAAGTGACGGAAGTATGGATATATCTCTCTCATTGCGGTGGAAGACGATGTTCCGAGAGAGTCCTGCTGGAGAGGTCAAAAGGACTCCCTCAACCAGTATCTTCCGATCCGGCCTGCCACGCAGTTGGTGGGCAGACGCATCCGCCGCCAAGATCCGGACAAACCTCAACCGCATGAATCCTGCCACCCCTGCTAAGCCAAAAAACGTAGTGAACCACTCGGGTTGCCCAATGTCAGAGGTGTTGGTAATCCAATAAATGTTTCGGTACGGCGCGGTACCCATGCCCGCCTCCCAAATTGAAATAATGGTTTGGTTTATAACTTAGATTATTTTTTATGTTTATTGACTTTTGTCAATGTCTGTTTAACTTATGTTTGTGCACTTATAAAAACACACGATTATATTGTGTAATAAAAATGAGAAACGCAAAAAGTAGGTAAAAATTAAAAGTGGGGTAAAAATGTGGGGAAAATGCTTTTTATCGGGAAATGTCAAAATGTCAGCGACGAGCGGCGAGTACGACCAAAACCTCCTAGACTCCACAAGGCCAGGACACTGGATCAAGATGGCCGCCGCTGAAGGCTGATGAGTATGGATTAAAAAATCTAATAAGGTGCCAATTATGGCAAAATAGTTATCTGAAGAGAGAAAATATTATACTAATTACACACTGAATTGCAAAAAACATAGGTTCATGGCACATTGGGGAAAAAGTATTGACGGGTAAAATAAGGCAACAAAATTTCTTAGTAAAAAATCAATAATATCCTTTATTAAAAATGCAACATTTCTAAGTACAGTGTATTGGTACTTATAATTGGAGAAGGTATCTTAAAAAGATATTTTTTTTAGAATAAGGGCCAGTTGTTTCACACAATTTAAACAATTCATCAAATTCCAATGTAAATTTAAAAATTTCTGTTATTAAACCAATATGGGCAAGTTATTCCACATAGCTAAAATAATAACAGAACTTGAGTAGAACCTCAACAGAACTTGAAAATTTACTTTGAAATTTGATGAATTGTTATTCTGCGAAACAACTGGCCCTAAAGAACAAACTAAATATAAACAAAATTAATGATTGATAACATTTAATAACGAAATTTGATTATATGTGTTGGAGTATGTATAATATGAATGTTGTGTAGTTGGTGGATATGATTGCCGGCAGTTGAGATTGTAGAGTAGTCTGCTGCAGTTTCTGGAGGTTGAAGGCTGGCGGTTGACAATTTGGCAGAATTGACTGGATGGCTCCCGGAGCAAGTTTCACCCTCTTGTACTTCATTATGCATTGCTCTCCAGTTTGAATGTTGGTGTGAACACTGGTTGTAATGATGTCCTCCTTTCTAAAATGCAGCTCGCAAACCTGAAAAGTTTTTACTTTAGTGTTAATTTATGCTCAATAAACATTAAATACCTAGGCACTCATTCATTACAGCAAAAAGCTGTCACAACCAAAACAATATATTAAATTATACAAAAACGTCAACATAAACACATTTTCAAATCAAAATAATATGAATAAACATGTGTAAACATCACATCGCAATCGCAGTTGCACGTTTTTATACATTGAGGTTATGTACAAACATAACAATCAATATGCATTCAATTGTGCTTGTTAATATAATGTAGGTACATTTTCACAATGCACGACAATAATAGATTTCATTTGTACAGTACACCCCTAAAAATAGTGTTATTTAGCCGTTTAAAATATTAAATATTTAGGCACTTTGAAAACTTGTATTTTTTCAAGGTGTTGTCTTTCATTGCACCAAAAAGCTGCCAAAACCGATATAATATTAAATTAGACAACAACGATATGAGCTAACAACATTATTAGACAATAAACACATTTTAAAATCAAAATAATACGAATAAACATGTGTAAACATCACATTACAATAGATTTTTGACGTTTTTCATATAGGTACATTGAGGATATGTACAAAGTTGAATCCTGTATTTGCAATAAAAAATAAGCACATTTCACTTACCGTTGAATATTTTGTTGGAATGAAATCCCGACGAATAGACTTAACCCATTTATTACGTAAAATAACATCATTTGGGAACTTGAATGTATGACGTTTTGGTTCGTTGTCATAATTTCCTTTACAACGAGGTACAACGCACTTATTAACCATTTTCAAACTTCAAACACTTCTGTAGAGAATTAATATGTAACGTCGCTCAATCTTTTGTATGTATTGTGCATGTAATACTTCTAATTTATAGTTTTTTGCCTAAATCAAAACGCACGCGCTGCACCGCGGCAATAATATCCATAGAAGTGAGGTTCGTAACGTATGAATCTGACGTTTCCAGCCGCCTAGCTTCAGCCTCCTAGAAGGTTTATTACCGCTAGAGGCGTAAACTGGGTCTTGGCCTTTATACCGTGGGTGACGGTACGACACCGCAGCAGTATTGCAACACTGTCAGCATAAATGAACTAATACCTAGATCGATATCTTCGGGCTTTTAGTATGGAACGGGTGTCAACACTATTTGACCATAAATAATGCTCATTCCGCGATTATGACGTCACGGACCATCGACAAGGATAGAGGAAAGTAAAAAAAAAAAAAAAAGATACTACCTTAGACAATATCAGTACCTACCCAAATCATTAGCCTAAAAATTATTTTAAAAATAAAATGAAAAACTCATATTTGCATGTAGTATTTTACTGCTTTATTCAGAATAACACAAAAAAAAACGGAAATACAATCATGTGCAAACACATTTAGAAGGAACTTAATCATAATTAATGAAAATATGAGTAATAATAATAAAAAAGGAAGTGTTTGGATAGATTTTTAGCCCACATGGGAGGCCTTGAGGAAAAAATTCTCTCGGGGCCTATGTCATCTTTAGGGATGCGGTGTGGAGTCTTTTTAGGAAAAGGAAAGGGAGGAAGTTTTGAGAAGGAAAAATGTACAGAGGGGTAGTTAGGAATCTGGGGGTCAATATGTTCAAGAGTGATGGATGTATGAATCTATCCGTCTTACTGCGACTAAGGCGATGGTTGACCGAGTATGGCTGCAGAGGTCTGAAGACAATGTAATAACAGAGTGCAATTCACACACGGTACGCTGCTCAGCCCAGGGAACACGTTTGGTTCTGAAATAAACATATTCATCACATTAACCAAAGTTCGCAAGCAAAACATGTAATATTATCTCCTTTAATGAAATATAAATCCAGATGTATACCTGTATAATCTTCCACTACTTTTTTGGCAGCAAAACGCACGGTACTCGGCCCAGGTAGAACACGTTTGGTTCTGAAACAAAAAAAAATACATTACATTACACAGCCTCATCCTATGAACTATATCCTACCACTGCAGAGTATAAAAGAGAAAATAAATTAAGAACAACGACCACGCGTCTCGGATACGCGCCTGTTATATTAAAAATCTTAATAATAATGGAATTGCTGTGTTTGAAGAAATAATAAATGTATTGAATATCTTTATAATAAGAAAGACTCAGTGAATCAGCATCTATCTCTATGAATAAAATAGGTTGATGCCATATAGAGTATAGAGAAGACTTTATACCTTTTAAACTGTAATTGTGGTCTTGGACGGCACCATTCGTGCTGGACACTCCAGGTAGAATATGGATAGTCTAAAAATGAAAATAGATACAATTTTTAGGTGAAGTTAGGGAAAAGTTACAAAGTATATTAGGAACACTGAAAAAACAAAAGATTCGCACCTGTATTTTGGTATCCTACGATCGTTTACGTTTTCTTTAGGTAAACCCCGACGTGTTCCGATTCCATGAAGATTGAGGGTCGGCAAAGCGTCTTTTTTTAACGTGCCATTGGAATTTTTGCAGTTATTAGTGAAATGGGAACCAAACATAACCACAACTTCCCAAAATCGGATAAGCAATAGTCAGATCTGCCGATTCTCAACGCCCATTCCCATAACGACTCTCATTATTTTCGCAGTTAGGTACTCTGTGTCGAACTGAAACACTATCCTCACAGCCTTCGACACTGAAACGATATTTAGGAAGCATTTTTTCAAAATATTTCGTTGTTTTGAATGTTCGGATTGTTTCGGCCAACGTGCTATTTGACATATAATACCATAGATACCCACCGTATATACCACTCAGTTCTCAAAAGTTTTTTCTATGGAAATTGTAAGATTCCTATTGGTAGTCATTACTATGACGTCGTCATGATCACGTGACCGGGTTACAAAAACTGACGGAGTTATACCCCCCTGACTGTCAGTAGCCTCAAAAATGGCCACAGTGAGTGTCGCGTTACGGACTAGCGTTTTATTAGTGATATTCGTGTGTTTACAGCCGAGCGCAAGTCGCCACACTCCGCCAGTGATCAGTTCTTATTCCATCACCCCGGAGTCGAGTGCCAGCTACCAAGATGGCCATCTTCCGCCTAACTTGGGGCGGTTCTCTTTCACGCTGCGCGGGGTCGGTCTTCACGCCAGGGCGGAGTGGTACATCACCGACGTTCCGGACGTTTATGGTGCCCAGTGCTTCGGAGACGTGGTTCCGGGAAGTTACGTGCGCGAGGTGGAGGCGGCCGACGATAAATACGTCATGGAGGTGACAGTCCCGGTGACCGGGAACAGGTTCTACTTCTGTCTGCGCTTTGCAGGCAGGTGGATCCATCAGGGAAGCTCCCTGAACGTCGACACTTCGCAGGACTATGGACGGGAGAGCAAGTGAGTTACTATTATTCACCATCAAGAATCTATCTGTTTCATTCAACTGTCAGTACGAATTTCGCGCTCCTTTCTAAATATTTGCCACTTCTGTCAATTTTGGCTTATTTTGGCCATCACACCATCAGTTTTTATCAATGATCCGTCAATTATCTTCTGATTTCATCAACTGTCACTCCTTTCTAAATACGTGATACTTCTGCCAGTGTTACAGAAAATCCTTCACACTGACCATTTGTATTGTCAGATTGTACGAATTCCCAAAGAATCCACCAATTTACATCAATTTCCTTCACACTATCCATTTGTACTGTCAGATTATATTAATTCGTATCAAGAATCGATCAATGTCCACCACTTTACGTTAATTTCCTTCGATTTCCACCAATTTCCTATGGTTTTCATCAACTGTCATTGAGAATTTAGCCCCCCCCCCTTTAGAAGTAATTAGAATATCCACCACTTTATATTAATTTCCTTCGGTTTCCACCAATTTCCTATGGTTTTCATCAACTGTCATTGAGAATTTAGCCCCCCCCCCCCTCCTCCCCCTTTGGAAGTAATTAGAATATCCATTAGTATATATTAATTTCCTTCGGTTTCCACCAATTTCATATGGTTTTCATCAACTGTCATTGAGAATTTAGCCCCCCTCCCCCTTTAGAAATAATTAGAACATCCACTAGTTTACATTAATTTACTTCGATTTCCACCAATTTCATATGGTTTTCATCAACTGTCATTGAGAATTTAGCCCCCCTCCCCCTTTAGAAGTAATTAGAATATCCACCAGTTTACATTAATTTCCTTCGACTTTCCACCAATTTCCTATGGTTTTCATCAACTGTCATTGAGAATTTAGCCCCCCTCCCCCTTTAGAAGTAATTAGAATATCCACCAGTTTACATTAATTTCCTTCGGTTTCCACCAATTTCCTATGGTTTTCATCAACTGTCATTGAGAATTTAGCCCCCCTCCCCCTTTAGAAATAATTAGAATATCAACCAGTTTACATTAATTTCCTTCGGTTTCCACCAATTTCCTATGGTTTTCATCAACTGTCATTGAGAATTTAGCCCCCCTCCCCCTTTAGAAGTAATTAGAATATCCACCAGTTTACATTAATTTCCTTCGACTTTCCACCAATTTCCTATGGTTTTCATCAACTGTCATTGAGAATTTAGCCCCCCTCCCCCTTTAGAAGTAATTAGAATATCGGATAGTTTTTTTTTTAAATGAAAACACTATATTTTATCAGAATATAGCAGTTCCCATCATGAATCCATTAAATTCCTAAAAATTCCTTTAATTTTCATCAACTAGGTACACTGTCACTGGCTGATAAATTCGCGCTCCTTTCATATATGTGCTACATGCTTCTGTCAATAATTATTTGCGTACCACAACTTGGAGAATCGACAGTTGATCCCCCGAGAGTTCGCCCCCGATAGTATAATAATAATTATAATTTTTTTAATCCATTATTTACCAATTTCAAACCTAAAGTCGACTTCAAAATACCTTTAATAATAAGTTGAAATGAATATCAAACGGATTTATTTACAGTGTCAATTTTTTGTTCTTATGCGCTGGTAAGTAAGTATAGGTACACAGTATACAGACAAGTAGTTTTATCCTTGTTGCATTTGAATGAAAATATGTGTTATACTTTTGTTATTCGGTGGTACATCTTCTCTGCACATCCTTTCGAGGTCACTTAGTTATGTTTTGTGTAATTGGGTATACCGTTTTTTTTTCCTAAACCGATTGCATATTGTATATAAGTTTGCCGGAGGAAACTGTCATACCTAGGACAACGTCAAAAATGCGCTGTAAGGCGTTTTTTTAAATCTTTAAATACATTAACGCTGCATATGAGTTTAATGTTAACATAAAAGTAATACTTGGGGATGCTGTGTTGCGAGTCTTTTTAGGTGAAGGAAGGAGAGAAAGTTCTGGGAAGGAAAAAAGTATGAGGGGAGGTAGATATCTTGGGTTCAATGTTTTCAGGAGTGACGAACGTATGAATTATGAATCCATCCATCCTACTGCAGTGCAAGGCGATGGGTCGAGAGAGTCCGGCTGGAGAGGTCAAAAGGTCTCCCTCAACTAGTATTTGCCGATCCAGCCTGCCACGCAGTAGGTGGGCAGAACAATTGCCGCCAAGACCTAGACAAAACTCACCCAATTAACCCAGGCACCCCTGTAGCGAACCACTTGGGATGACCTACCTACGCAGGGTGTTGGTTATCCAATAAATGGTTCCCGGGCGGCGGTACCCATACCCAGTGGCGTAGCGTGGGGGGGGGGGGGCGGCCCGCTCCGGGCGGCACTTTTAAGGGGGGCGGCAAATTTTCACAACAATACAAATAATAATATTATGTTGTAAAAATTCAAACCATTTCATTTCATATTTTTGTCGCACCTTCGATTCGGACCGATTGAAATGATTTTCATTACTTCAGAAATCAGAAAAATAAATTTTTATTTATTTATTTATTATTATTAACGCCGATTAAAGCGGCTTTTACAAAAATATTACAATTATTTTACATATGAATACAGAATATACATAGATAAAAAAATATAAAAATATAAAAAAAATATAAATATAAAATACATAAAAAAGAACAATATAAATTGTAGTATCAACATAAAAACAACAACAAGTAGGTTATCATAAATACAATACAACATATTATAAATCCCTGACAATATGTATTAATAAATTAATACTTTAAAACTGTATTTGATTATAATCAAACTGAAAAGCGCTGACAGACAGTTTTAATTAAGTAGTGTTTGTATGAGGTTAAACTAGCAATGTTTATAGATTCATCCAAAACATATTTATTTCCAAGTACATGCAGGCGATTCATTATAGAATTGAGTTCAGCGTTAGATCCTGTATTGTTGCAATGATAAGTTAATTTGAAACGAACTGATCGACTAGGTACATGGAAACATATTAACGAAAGAAGTTCAGGGGAGTTCAACAGGTTGGTAACGATTTTAAATAAATAAAATAGGTCTGAACAAATTCTTCTTTCTTTTAATGTATCGAGTCCCAATAATTGTAACAGAGAGGGGTAATTAATGTTTTCGATGAATATTCCCAATTTAAAATTAATATAACGTAAAAATTTATGTTGGACTCGCTCAAGGGAATTCTCATGCACACTGTAGTAAGGATTCCAAATGGTGGAGTTAAATTCTAGTTGGCTTCTAACAAGTGAAGTGTAGAGTAATTTGACAGTTTTTAAATTTTTAAAATCCTTTGAAATCCTCAAGACAAATCCTAACATTTGCATTGCTTTACTGGTTATATTATTAATATGTTTAATGAATGTTAATTTAGTGTCAAAGGTTATACCAAGGTCTCTTATTTCATCAACAGATAATAAGATGTGATTATTGAGAAAGTAGGTAAACAACAAAGGGTTTTTTTTTCTGTGGAATCTCATAAGTTGACATTTTTTTACATTGAGAGTTAATTTGTTTATAAGACACCAATCATTAAAGCTATTAATATTAGATTGAAGTGTCAGACAGTCCTCGATATTATAAATAATTCTATATATCTTCATATCATCAGCGAACATTAGAATGAGAACACGGGTGAATATGTTTGATACATCATTAATGAATAAATTAAAAAGTAAAGGACCAAGATGAGAACCCTGGGGCACGCCACTGGTAGCTTCGAACGTGTAGGATAAGTGACCATTAATACAGACAATTAACAGACGCCTTAGTAAATAACTCTTAAACCAAGATAAAAGGTTTCCATTAATGCCGAGTTTCAAAAGTTTATTAATGAGGATTTTAAGACAGACCTTATCAAACGCCTTACTGAAGTCGGTGTATATAGAATCGACTTGTTGTTTGTTGGCAAGTGCATTAGAAATGAAATTTTCATATAATGTTAGGTTAGTCAAAGTTGATCTGCCGGAAATAAAGCCGTGTTGACAAGTTGCGATACATTTCAGTGAAGTAAGTTTTTTTTTTAAATGTTTAATAATTATTTGAAAATGTTCTACGATTCTTTCGTTAACAAATTCAACCCTTTATTTTATTATTTATCATAAATGTCAGTAATTATATTTTTTAAGCAGCAAATTTCGTAATTCGTAGGAAAACCGTACGCATATTATGAGAGCAATACTAATTAAAGCTGGGAACTCGCAAACAAATTCACTATTAAATAAAACCTGAATTGTGTTCAGAATGTAACGATTTAATTTCGGTTGTGTATTCATCTGCTGATACATTTAAATCAGTGCAGTAATTAAAATCTATTTGCAGACTTTGTGTGCTGCCAAAATCAAAGAAAAACCATTTTCATGTTCTGAATGTACTTTTAATTCACCGCATACAGAACTAATTTAAACCATTTTTTGGGTTGAGAATGTAAACTTCCAGTTGTGGATTCATCTGCTGACGCATTTTGAAGGAAAACATTATCTTATTTAAAGTGCAGTTATAATATTCTGGTTGCAGACTATGTATGTGCTGCCAGAATTAAAGAAAAACCATTTACATGTTCTGAGTGTACTTTTAATTCGACAGGTACAGATTTAATTTAATCCAGTTTTGTGTTCAGAATGGAAGATTCATCTGCTGACACATTTTATATGAGGAAAACATTCTCTTATTAGATGTGCAGTTATAAAATTATAATTGAAGACTGTTTATTCAATGCCAGAATCAAAGAAAAAACATTTTCAAGATATGATTATAATTTTAATTCACCACATCCAAACTGGTTTTGTGTTCAGAATACAAGGATAAACAGTTGCAGATTCGTCGTGTACCAAGTGAAGCTTTACATTGAAGTTAAATGGTGAAAAATTCAAAGAAATTGATTTTTCCGTGTGTTTTCTCGATTTCCGACAGCGGTTATAAACTTTGGAGTAGAATTTATAAACACGATTTTCGTCGAAAGAATACTGGTCAACTATGATTATTAAAAAAATCGGCTCGTATAAAAATTGATCATAGTAAAAAATAGAATTTAACACCCCCCCTCCCTGCTGGCGCTTGAAGCCGCCCCGGGCGGCCGGAACCCACGCTACGCCCCTGCCCATACCCATACTCCCAAATTGGATTTCTTTGGTAATTCCTATTTTGGTTGTTACGAAGTTAACTACGTCAAGCTCTGAAATAGCACGACAGTTAAGTGGAATGGTATCTGTTATTTTTACGCGGTGTCCAGAAAATCGTAGTATAAGCAGGAAACTGGTGAATCTAACTAATTCGCCTAACCTCGTTCAACTTCGCGAATAGTGTGGAGCTAGCTTAACAGTTTTATCATCACGCCTTTCAGCATTTTTTAATGTAGGAATTTTTTTTACATTAGCTCCGCACAGAAGGCACCGAGGAAAATAATTCCCCTCAGGGCTTACGTCATCTTTGGGGATGATGTGTGGAGGGTTTTTTAAGGAAAGGAAAGGAAAGAGAGGAGAGTTTTCGGAAGGAAAAGGGTTAAAGGGGTGGGTAGGAATCTGGGGTTCAGTGTGTCCTGATCATCCGCCTCCAAGACCCAGACAAACCTCACCCTATGAACCCAAGCACCCCTGCTAAATCACCAAAGTAGCGAACCACTTGAGGTGACCCATGGCAGAGGTGTTGGTTATCCAATTAAGGTTCCCGGGGCGGCGGTATCCATTCCCGCCTCCCAAATTGTAAGGTATAAATTAAATCAATTTTTTTATGAAATAAAATCGATTTTTCGTTATTATTTAAAAAAGCTGGTACGGAGAATAATTAATCTTTCTCATTGAAACCGCTCTGTACGATCGTAAAAACATTTTTCGACGAAATTTGAATTCTCGGCCGCTGGCTGCTGGCCCTTAAATTTACCCTTCTTTCAATATCTATATCAGCCGCCTGAAGTGTATTAATTTTATAAATCCCTAAATTTAGGTTAGGATTCCCTAGATTTGGGTTTTATTTCCCTATTTGAAAACTGTTTGCTTTCCGTAAACAATCCGTAATAAAATACAGTCATGCATTTCGACTGAAACCTTCTTGCGTATCATCAATTAGCTCACTATGAATGTATGAATCACAAAAAGACAAACACAATGCGAGACACTCGCTTACTTGGTTACAATTAAATGAATGTGTACCGTATACGATAGATACGCTGTGTTGAATTTGTATCAATTGACGCACGAATCGAATCAATTACAAGTCAAACAAATTCATTGAAGTCTTCTTTGGTAAAGTAAAACACAAGTTACTATTATCTCTACCTACGTATTATAAATTAAAGTCCTCCGCAGTGTCTGTCTGTCTGTTCGCAATAAACTAAAAAAATACTGAATTGGTATCCATGCGGTTTTCACCAATAGATAGAGGTTAAGGTATATAATTTGTCAAGGTTTTGTGTAAATTGGTTGAAATATGGGTAAATATCGGTTCGGACTGGCCACGCTTATTACGAATAATTTTTAGAAAAAAACTTTAGATTCGCCTTAATTAAGTACTATAAAAGGAAACTTTTTGGCTAGGGGGCGGCGGAAAATAATGCATTTTATTTTTCAATTGCGTAAAATTAAAATTCACTTCGCGAATCTACACGATGTCAAATCGCGGCCATTAGGTACGTCACTGTTATGTTGGTATCCCTGATACATTGCAAAGAACTAAATACTACTGTGGCCAACTTCGTGGGATACATGAAAACACGGTTAAACTACGAAAGCTGCATGTCATCATAATTTTAAAAAACATCCCAGGTTTTGAATGGTTTGTTTGGCAAAGCAGGGTTTGTCTAGCGGGTTTGTGTAATTATGATTGATTGTCTGTGAAATAAAAACAAATGTTAGTTCTTTGCAATGTATCAGTGATACCAACATAACAGCGACGTGCCTAATGGCCGCTGACAGTCACCGATCGGTTCGCGAAGTGAATTTTAATTTTACGCAATTGAAAATTAAAATGCATTATTTTCCGCCGCCCCCAAGCCAAAAAGTTTCCTTTTATAGTAATTAAGGCGAATCTAAAGTTTTTTTCTAAAAATTATTCGTAATAAGCGTGACCAGTCCGAACCGATAATTACCGAAATATGTGAATGTCTGTATGCGGTGGACGAGCGGGCTGGCAAGCGGGTGATGTAGATTTGATTTGTACGCAAATTAACAGATGGGCGGTAGTTATAAAGGTTGGGTAACCACCCAGTAGATGGCGTTGTGTTTCGTTAGCCAGAGCAACGCGTGGCCGGGTCAACTATTATAGTACGTAATATAAGTTTCGACCGGTCAGTGGCTGAGTGGGCATCGCGTTTGGGTCCCACCCCAGCGTCGAGCGTTCGTTTCCTCGGCTGGTTAAGTCCTCCATCACGACATAATCAACATTTTCCGCTTACTGTGGTGGTAGTAGGAGATTTTCAAACAGTGTTGGGTTATTCGTAACCCGGGAATGTTTGTCTTTTTTTTTAAAAGTGGGGGGAAGGGCTGCTCAACCTTTGAAGTGAAAATTTCTTTAGCACCATAGACATACAAATAACTAGACGTGAACTTACAGATGAGGGGTAAAAACCAACTATGGCGGGGCGAAGAGAGGAAAGAGACTTGTGATTCGCCAATAAATCAATCTAACAGTATATAGACACCACGCACTATAATATCACTATTTAGTTCTTGATAGTAAAATCTGCTTTTGAATGAATAGAACTTTTTATATGGGAGCGCGAATTGCATGCCACGGTATGAACAGATGTGTAAAATCCAAATTCGCAAAGTAAAGTTCTGAGTATTTTCATAGTGGAATATTTTTTTGCCGTAGACACTTTTACAAATGTTTCATGATTTACTTAACCCAGTAAACAGCGGCTTTGTGTTTCGCGTCGCTATGTATCTCGATTTCTAAGTATGTGTTTCATAGACATACAGCGTTCGTGCGTAAAATGTACGATGAGAGCACGACACTGGTCCGGACACGCCCAGCCGGTTCCGAAAAATGGTTCCAATGGGAGGGGGAAATAACACGTTTTTTAACACGTAAGGGCATGTCCATATATTTTGTACGTCCGTGTTTAGCACCGTTGTTATTTGAAACCCGATGAAAAGAAAAAGGGACACTATAATGAGATAAACACATTCATCCATAGGATTTAGTCTTCGAGAGAATTAGATAGGATATTCGATCTCCCCTTTTAGCGGTGCTTCGTAGCCTCCCCACTCTTGTCTTCGTCAGTTTTCTGAAGATTTCACTTCTAATGCGTATGAACTGCACACTTCTAATTTTGTTTTAACCCTCCTGGCTTTGGGCCTATTTTTTCGGAAGGTCAAAATATTTCCGCTTTGAAATAAAATCTAAATAATTGGAATATTTCTATACGCACCTGAAAACTAAAAACTGTTTTTGAAAGGTTATAAAATACGCTGTCAAATTTCATAAATCGAAATACTTAATCGGTTCCATACCAAATCAGTATAAAGTCAACTCAACACCTCTTTGAAAAGTAATTAAAAACTACGAAAAACTAGCAACCTAACGTAATCTATTTAAACAGTTTTTTCTTATATTTTTTCACCATTTTTAATGACTTTTCAAAGAAAGTGTTGAGTCGAATTCATTCAGAGTTGCCCGGTCACCAAAATAATCCAAATTTTTTTAATGCCAACATAAAAAAGTTTTAAACATTCACGCATATTTCATTAGGAAAATGTACTTATATGTAAAATTTTATTCTCTACTCACTTTTTGCCGTTTCTTATAAAAATAATTAATAAAAAAATTTCAAAGTTTCATAAATAGATGCGATTTTGACCCTTCTGTGTACAGGATTTGTATGAAGAACAAGGTCAGAATAGCTTGCGCCAATATCATAGATGATATAGCCACTAGTTTCATTCACCTGGCAGCACCAGAATATTTTTTAATGATTTTATCTGTGGAATCGAAATGTCAAATTTGCCGCAATTACTTAAATCTGATGCATGTTTCTTGACGAAAACATCGTAAAACCTATCAATTTTATCAAATTAACGCAAGTAATTAAGTTTTAGTACATAGTTTATTGTTCTAGGAATGTGTTTCGGTCAATAAAATGTATGATAGCTTAAAATTAATTCACAAAACATTCAATTCAAAATTCAAAGTGATGCTTTGTTAGGAAAAAGGAAAGGGGTGCCTGAAGGGGGCCGGCCCTCGACAGGTTCATAAAGGTGTATATTTTAATTATTTTGTGGTTAACTTTTAGATTTTTACATAAAGCGTGGTGTTTTCTCTTTCTAACACCGTTTAGGTCATATTTTTAACCATGATATCAATGGAGATACAACGGTTTCTATCAGACCTGTATGAATTGTTCCAAAAAACGAACAAATTAACCTAATGGGTTAAACGATATAGCAAATGTCTAGTACGATATATTCTACTTTATTTATTTGTGTATACTGTTAGGTATTTAAAATTATATAATACAGGCAATTTTCCATAACAAATAGAGCAAAATTATCTTTTTAAATAAGTTTCATTAACTCACGAATAATTGCCAAAATTGTAACTAAGTAAAACATGCAAAATTGAATTCTTTAATGTTTTATATATATTAGGTTTTGTATGGGAAGCTTTTTCACCTTCCCAATTTGCTTCAAGTGGATTAAAACAGTTTTATCACTAACACCGCAACCTGTAGCTAACTCGGACGTGGTTTGCGATGGATCCGCTTCCACAATAGCCTTCAATTCTTCATTATCAACTTTGGTCTCCGGTCGTCCACGCGGCTTGTTCTGCAGGTCGAAATTTCCAGAACGAAAACGTTGGAACCAAAAACGCACTCTGTTTTCTTTTGCGGCACCGTCGCCATACACATCATTAATCCTTCGAGCCGTTTCTGCAGCACTGGTGCCACGGTAGAACTCGTACTCGTAAATAACGCGATATTTCAAGTGTTCCATTTTGTAAACTAAGTGACGCAAAGAAAAAAAAAACAATAGGGTATTTTCACAGTTTTTTTTTATTGCCGAAAAAAATAAAGTAAAAAATTACGAGAACAACGAAATTTTTATTTTATTTATATGATGATTTATAAATTTTCTACAACGATTTAAAGTATGCCATTTTTAAAATGCCGCCAAAACGATTTTTTCGCGCCGAATGTACCGTCGCTGAGCTGTGACGTCAGCCCCGTCAATCACCGCCATAAGTGAGATCTGTCAGTACCAGTTAGTACGTACGTTGCAGTTGGCTTGATTGTGAACCTCCAGATTGCTCGGTTAATATCATTATATTTGTTTCGATGTCTTCCCACTTGCGATATAAGTATTGTTTAGTACCTATGTGTACAAATACCACTGTTCATCAACACATTAATCTACCAAAACATGGCATTATTAGCAGGCGGGGGGTAATGTTTTTTTGCAGATTTGACATAACATAACAATAACAGCATAAAGATATTAACTAATTATATTCATAATTTAAAGGTAGAAACGATATTACACCCTTTGTGTATAGTTGTAAGGAGGACATCTATACAATAATAAGGAAATTTACTTTGAGAATGGCCAAAGTTTTACAAAGCATCTTACGAAATGGAGGTTAGGTGACCGAACTGTCACTTGTTTCAATTTCAATAAAGGGCCAAAATAAACACTATTTTGTGCGCATGTTTACAAAATGTTCAAGTATATGTATAGGATTAGAGTTACACAATATGTTTTTCTTACCTGGTTGCCTTAAAACCTCTGAATTCAGCACTTAGAAAATTACTGTTACCAGCAATAAAAGATGCCATCATTATAGCATCTACTTTGGGCAAATTGTCGGACTGCGCCCGTAAAAAACCGCTGTCAGTCATTATAACAACACTATATTATATTAAACTATTATAAAATAACACAAAAGTCTAAAAAAATTAAACAAAACAGTTGAAAACAGGCGATAACAACAAACAATGTTTTAACTCCTAACAAAAAGATGACAATGAGTGAATCAGCCGGTAATGGATGACGGGTGTGACGTCATGATTCTATGAACCAATAATGGGCCGTTTCTGGATGAACAATATTTGGCTGCTTTTGAAATCAATAATTATGAATGAAAATATTAAAATTGTTCATTTTGAGTATGATAATCGTAATCAGAAAAATAAACTTTAAATCTTCCACATATTTTTAACAGTATCCCCAGTTTGTGAAAATACCCTATTAAGGAAAAAACAAATTAATTATAATTTTCGAAACACAAATACATGAGTAAATAGCTGTATAAATTTGAATTTGGAATCCTAACCAAAGATAAGATATTTGAGATCAAAGTTGCCAGTACGGCAAAACGCCAATTTCATATGTAAGGAACCAATATTTATAACTTAAAATATAAATAAATAATGCAGCACTCATCCGTACGTCATGCTTATGCAGTTGGTTAGCTGATGCATCCGCCGGCAAGACCCGGACAAACCGCTGCTAACTGTCATCAAATGGAGCGAACCATTTGGGTTGACCTATGGCAGAGGTGTTGGTTATCCAATAAATAATTCCCGGTAACCATACTTGCCTCCCAAACAGTTTTGCTAGCAGATAGAAAACATTCTTGAATGTTATTTTTCTTACAATAAGGAACTTCAGTGAAAAATATTATGGCTTATAGTCTCGTTGAAACACAGCGTCAAGTTGGTATTACTAAAATGTTTAGTTGTGACGCACTGATCACTGTAAAGTCATTGTACGGGAATGTATGACACAAGCCATCGTATTAACAACATTTCATATTATTCGTTTATTTACATACTGTTTATAGAGATTTAGTTGTTGTGTTTATTGAAACATTATTTAGGCCGAACTAATTCAGTTTCAAAAATAGAGGTATCTCTTATTAGTTTATCTCTATTGTTGAAAATATTCAAAAACTACTATACAAAAAAATAGTAATGCTACTTCTAGTGAGATTCCTTCGAATTCCAAATTTCAAAATGGCGGCGAGTCGAACAGCTGATTGCGCAATCTTATAGTAGATGACGTGATTGATGACGTCACACGACCCACCATAGATACGGTGGTTTTCGGATGATCTTGAAAAATTAAAACTTTGACAATTATTTTAACTATTAAAAGTAACTCTAAAAATAAATAAAAAGATGCACTTATTTAAGTTAGAAGGTTCGTTATTCATAAAAAAATTGGACTGGAGTTCTATATTGTGCAAATTATGCATAATTCGTCATCGCTTTTAGATTGTTCGCCGTCGCTTTGTCTCGCAATTACCCCAACAATGTGTTATAAACCAGCGGCGTGCATTGCTCTGTCACTAATGCTACGGACACACATGCTCATTAGAAGCCAAAGGAGCATGCTACTAATGAGCAGTTGCTACCAAGTAGCATATGGGAATGTTCAAATAAAAAGTTTCATTCATTCATATAATTTATACTTTTCTAAAACATTATACAAAATAATATAATACAAAATGTCATATCCTCTACACACCACTACATTCACATAATATATTTTGTAATAATAGAGTGTCCCATTTTAAATCTCTCCTTTAAACGAACTCACAATTTGGAAGACGGGGATGGGTACCGCTGCCCCGGAAAATTTTATTGGATAACCAACACCTCTGCCATAGGTCACCCCAAGTGGTTCACTACGTTTGGTGATTTAGCAGGGAGCACGGGTTCACGGGGTGAGGTTTGTCTAGGTCTTGAAGAAGGTCTTGACACACTGAACCCCAGATTCCTACCCACCCCTTAAACCCTCTTCCTTCCCAGAACTATCCTCTTAAAAAAAAAACTCCACACAGCATCCCCAAAGACGACATAAGGTCCTGAGGGAAATTATTTTCCTGTGTGGGGCTCATGTAAAAAAAAAAAAACACAGGAACGAAAAGACAGCTGCTATTGAAAATGAACAAATGAACAACTGTGCACAGAATATGAACTATGTGAGCAAAATCGCATTCAAATGCGATTTTCTGATATGAAATAAATAATATTTGCAAATAATATTTTCTTTTACTGAATAAAATGTATTTTTCCTACTTTGCTTATAAACAGAACTTTCGTTTTCCGTTTCGTTATTTTTTTAAACAGTTTTTATCTATTATCTAAATGTACTAAATACGAATGTACTAAAGCTCACATTGTTCATATTATATATGCAGCGACGATATGTATGTCAGTGACGTTGCTAGTATCGAGCAAGGTCATTTGAAGCCCAAATGAACATGAAGCAACAGCCGTTAGATTTGTGAGCATGCTCATTGGATTATCGGGTGGAAGGGGAAGCTTCTAAACATGTGTGAATAGGCTAGCTTATAAGCATGCTCATTTCGATCCGATCTCAGTTCGCGCCTGCGCATTCTTAGCAAAAATATCAAAAATAGCCCGCTGGGGAGACGAAATTTTTTTGTTTTTCGCGATTTATAATGGGAATCACTAATGTATTTGGAACACAAGGTCACTAAAATACCCACAATAGATTTCCGAATTCCCTAAAAGTTCCTTTACCTCAAAAATGAAACGACATTCTATTGAAAATAGCATTTATTTTTTAAGTAAACTTCTTTACGCACGCTCGACTTGGGGGGTAAGCTGGTGAATGCGTTACGAAAAAGTGTGAACGGTAATCGATGCGAACGGTGATCGGGCGAGGCGAACGGTCGGGCCTTTACGCACGCTTGACTTGGGGAGTGATAAGGATAAGGATAAGAATGAGGATAAGGATAAGACTGATAAGAGGGAGATATAAGTTATAGTGAAGTTTTACTTCAGTCGTGTGGTCTAAAGCACACTCGTTTTCTTTATTTATTATTTAGCTATTTTCTGATTTTTTGACATCTTGGACCCAAATCAACCATTTTATTTTCTTTCGTCAGAAGATTCTTAAATAATTGCGTTGCAAGCAATAAGATGTTTAGTTCTGAGCGAATGGGACTGATGCCATTTGTTGACATTTGTTTGGCATGAGCATGCTCATTTTGGGAGGAATTTCAATTTGGGAGGCGGGAATGGGTACCGCCGTCTCGGGAACCATAATTAGATAACCAACATCTCTGCCATAGGTCACTCTAAGTGGTTCGCCACGTTTGGTGATTTAGCAGGGATGCCCGGGTTTATGGGGTAAGGTTTGTCTAGGTCTTGGAGGCTGATGACCAGGAAACACAGAACCCCAGATTCCTATCCACCCCTTAAATCTTATTGCTTTCCAGAGCTCTGCTCTCCTTCTTTTCCTAAAAAGACCCTCCACACAGCATCCCCAAAGATGACATATGAGGGAAATTATTTTCCTCAGGGCCTCCTCCTGTGTGGAGCTCTTATAAAAAAACGAGTGTGTTTTAGACCACACGACTGAAGGACTGAAGTAAAACTTCACTAACTTATAAAAGAAGAGAGAACGAAAATGTGCGCGCGCACTACTCTCTCTTGCTCCTACAGTGTGATACAGACAATAGGCCTAGATATACGAAATGTAACTAGCTATGAAAGAAAGAGAGAAAGAATCTGTGTGCTCGCACCTCTCTCTTGCCCCTACAGTAATATACGAAACGTAACTCTTTCTATCTTCACTAACTTATATCTCCCTCTCAACTTCCATTCGCCTCGTCCGATCACACTTTTCGTAACGCTCTCATCACGCATTCACCAGCTTACTCCCCAAGTCAAGCGTGCGTAAAGAAATTTTACTTAAAAAATTAAAGAGCGTGTATGTTCAATTGTTGCCTTTGAGCATGCTCTTTCATGAGAAAGGTCAAACCAATCTTGCTCATTTATGAGAACATGTTGTACACATGATGAGCATGCTCATTAATGAGCATGTGTGTCGGTGCCATATAGGTAAGATGTGTATAAATTTTCAAGTTCAGATATGAATTTTATATATAAAATAGCCATAATATTATCATTTTAATTAAGCGTATTAAATAAATGGTTGTACAAGTTCTATTTAGCTCTTGATTAAAGTAAATTTGGTATGTTTCGAGTATTTTAAAGAATCTAATTTAGAAAAGACACTGGCGTACAAAGTTTTCGAAATTTTTCGAGATTTTGTGCACGTCGTAAATATATCGATCATCTAGTATCTAGTTGAATAGTCAGACATTCTGAAAAACAAAATTAGAGTTGAGTATTTGGTTATATGTAGGCGTGTACCCTATATCTTGTACAATACTCAGATTACTCATAAACATCACCAACATCTGTTAATAATAACCTGTAGTGAATTTTAAAAAAAGGCAAATTTATCGATGATTTTTATTTAAATTACTGTTCTCCAAAAAAATGACACTTTTACCTATAAAATCATGAAAAATCGTATTTTTGGCTTGTATTTTATAATTTAAAACACAAATAAATAAAATATTTGCAACACTTTTAGATATTATTTTTATAACGTTTGATTAGGTATTTTCAAATTAAGTCTTACATGAAAAATGTCGCACAGTCTTTCCTCTTCTCTTTGTACTTTTACTTTTACAGTCTTTATGAACGGCACGCCACTGTTACCTAGGTATTTAGTATTTAAAATGTGTGTCATCGGTGAATACGTATTAACAACTGTTCACATTTGAATAAAAAAATATGCATATTGGGTATTTTGCAACCAATTTGCAAGCATTCAGGCTCAGAATTCCATGGACAGCCAAATGCACAAATATGTCCATTCTGGAAGAGCTAACCATCCACAATACAATATAGACTTTCAACTATCTGCCTATAACGTACCCCTCGCGCCTATTTTGTCGGAAGGTCGAAATATTTCCGCGTTGCAGTAACATCCAAATAAATGGAATATTAAACTGTTAAAATAAAAAACTGTTTTGGAAGGTGATGAAATACGCTTTCAAATTTTATAATTCAAATAAACGCATACATATAATATTTGTAGTATAAATTATTTATTAATTTTCAACGGCCTGATGGGCTTTTACATTACAAGTTTATAATACATTATAGTATATTTGCGGCACGTTCCAGAGTGGAAGATACTTTCCGTATCGCCCTGGTGTAAGACCACCATTCAGAATTGAAACGTTGCTCGAAATGGCATTAGCCGTGTTTGGTGACCAGATCTGAATAGCCAGGTACTTCCCCACCTTCCTCTTCCCTATCTCCTTCCCCTCCCCACTAACTTCAGCCTCACAAGATACCCCAATTGGGGATGCCATAGTCTCACTGGCTTCAGACGGGAGCAGTTGGGACTCTTGTGCGGTATACATATAAAAAAAAAAAAAAAAAAAAAACTAGTACACGTCATAGGAGTATACAGATAAATTAAGGAAAGATAATACATTACAATAAAAGAGAAAGTTTCTAGGTTGTAAATAGCATAGAAAATAAACTAGTAGGTACTCGTATGTTAGTAATTACAAAATTTACAGGTGACTGATTAATTGTATTAATTGTAAATACATGATAAAATGCAAGATACACATAAACATAAAACGATAACAAGTTTTTACATTGTGGATTAATAATAATAATAATAATAATTTATTCCAGAATGTATGCAGGGGTAGTGCAATGCAATACATTCCATATTTTGAAACAAAAAATGGGGTAAATAACAACATATAAATAAATTAAAAAAAAAAACGAATAAGCATGAAAAACATGAGAAAAATAATAATAAACATTAAAATTAATTCATGCAGCTGTTTACGGAGGGTATTTCATCGTCTCCCGTCTCCAGAGGGCCATCAGGGGGGACTCCAACCAGGTAGTCATGGCGGTGATGATTGCATTCTTCGATTGGCGTAGTCTGCGCCATAAACTTCCCATGTGGTGGCGGAGAAGTGCTCGGAAAGTGTCTCGTCCCTCCAGGAACATTTCCGTAGCACTGCAGTATCTCGGTAGGCGGAAAAGTTGACGTTATGTGTTGTTGTAAGCAACCTTTAACTTGTTCCATTGGGATGCAGTGTAGTCAACCCACAGTTCTGATGTGTACAGCGAAGTACAGAAAGCGTTGAACAATATTCTTTTTACTTTTGGGCTGCATAGGTAAAAACGTCTTGACAGCATACCCGCTCTAACAGATATCGCTCTTCTCTGCCTTTCCATATCCTCGATATCCTTAAGGTCGTCTGTGATGATGTGTCCCAGGTACTTAACGCTGTGATAAACATTCATTAATACATAAATACACAAATATATGCATTAGCCCCTATGTGATGCTCCTTAAATATCAAAATATTCTACATAAAAGTATCGTTCAGGTATTTCTTAAATAATGGTAAACTTGTGTTAAATACACCGATATTAGAGGTGAATTTGTTTCCTAATGTGTGAATTCGAGAAATAGGTGCATGTATGTGGTAGTTCGTTCTTGAATTATTGTTGCAGAATAGTATGTTTTGCCTTGTTTTTCGATTAGGTATCTTGAAATCGATGAGATGCAGAAGTTCGCAACAATCTAATTCAGAATGAATAATTTTAAACAATAAAGTTAGGTCATTTATTTTCTTCTGTTTTCTAGGAAATGCTATTTAAGTTTATTTAGTAAGGATGTGTAGTTAATGTGTTGAATAGGTATGTGTAACTTGAAGTTAATAAATCTTAAAAATTTGTGCTGCACTCTTCCGATATTTTTATATGAATTTGATAATATGGGGACCAAACTATGGAATTGTATTCCAACAAGCTGCGTACGAGTGAGAAATATACGATTTTTATAACTTCCAACGAGTTGAAGTCTTTCGAGTGTCCTGATTATAAATCCTAGTGTTTCCATGCCTTTGTTAGTTATTTGCTGTATGTGATTTATAAAATTTTATTGCGTCACAACTCCAAGATCTCTAATTTCATTGACTTTTTCTAAGATTTTGTTATCTATTGTGTATTTGAAAGATAGTGGGGTCTTTGTTCGACAAAACGTTAGTGTCCTACATTTATCGATATTAAGGAATAAGTTATTTGTGACACACCAATTTTGTAGTTTGTCGATGTTTGACTGTAGGATTAGGCAGTCACCTAAATTGGATATTTCTTTGTATAATTTGATGTCATCGGCAAAAAGCAAATGTATATCCCCTGGTGTAAGACCACCTCTCAGCAATGGTACGTTGCTTGACATGACTTGCTAGCCGTCATGCGCATTGTCTTTTTTCTGTTTTTCTGTGTCTTTTCATATTTTTGTTTAGGTTATTATTGTTAACTTATTCTAATATGATATACATATTTCACTGGTGGGAATAACCTTAAAAAAAGTTATAAAAATAAAGTTTTTCTTATAAAAATTGAATATTTCAACTAATTTACTCAAAACCTTGACAATTTATGCACCTAAACCTTCCTCGTGAATAACTCTATATATTGGTGAAAACCGCATGAAAATCCGTTCTGTCGTTTTGAGTAAATGAGAGTTTTGATATTTTTTAAACGCCCAAACGGCTTTGACATAGTGTATAGTTCACACGCGGTAGAAACGATTCAGAAAACTAAAGTAGAAAAGAGTGGGGAGGCTACGAAGCACCGCACAAATAAGACACCGATTATATTATCTCATTCTCTCGCAGGCTATTGGAAGTAAGGAAAAAATAGTTTTATTTTGGCCACGGATATGCCCACAATACGTTTCTATCGGTTTTTTCTCCAGTGGTCATATACATTTATATAGGAAGCTTTTTTATTCTCCTACTCAAAAAAGGAGTGGGTCTTTTTTTAATATCTCGGAATTTAGGTCGCTAATGTTTGTTTGTCTTTTTAACTAAACATCGCTAATCAATTAATTTTCAATCAGAACTTATAGATAAAAAATAGCACTTCAGAGATACAATAATTCTCTGCAATCAGTAAAAACAATAAAATACTAATGTATTAATTGATTAAAGAAAAAACATATTTTTTAAATTCTTGAAATCATGCTGTAGCGATGGCGTCTTACTTTGTGAACAACTGAAGTACAAGTTAATGTTCGAGATTAATTAATTAATTGAAAGGAGGTTGAGAGGCGACTGGTCCACCTTTTTTGCCATTGTTGCTACAATTGTTGTTATTGTCGCAATCCTTGTGATCGTAATTGATGTTGTTGCAACTAATGTTTCGTCGCAATTTATGTTGATATCATAATATTTGAAGTGGCTGTCGCAGTTGATGTTGTTGTCGCCAGTAATGTTGGAGCTATTGATGTTTTTGTGGATTATTAATTTTATCGATGTAATTGTTGCGATCAATCTGTGATGGTGTCGCAATTGATCTATTGTCGTAATCGATGTTGGTGTCGCACTTTATTATGTTGTCGCATTTGATTTTGTTGTCGTCATCACGATTGATGTTGGTGTCGCACATGAATTTGCTGTCGCAATTGATGCTGACTTTGATATTAATGTCGCAATTGTTGTGGTCAACAGGATTGATGTTGGTGTCGCACCTGATTTTGCTGTCGCAATTGATGCTGACATTGATGTTAATCTCGCAATTATAATTGGTGTTGCAACATTTTTCTCTCGCAATTGCTGCTATTGTCGCAATTCACTGTGCTATCGCAATTGATGCTGTCATCGCAATTGATATTGCTGACGCAATTGATTTTTTCGTCGCAATTCATGCTGTCATCGTAATTGATGTGTGTGTCGCACTTGATTTTGTTGTCGCAATTGTTGTGGTCATCACGATTGATGTTGGTATCGCAATTGATGCTATCAATGCAGTTAATATTGGTGTCTCTCAACATTTTGGTGTCGCAATTGATGCTGTTGTTCCAATTGATTTTTTATTTTATTTTTTTTATTTTTTATTTAAGCGACTATATAAAATTATTCCATAAGTATACAAAATATGATGGTTATTTATGTAAGGTAAAGATATTGTATTTCTTAGTCCTCCTCACTAGGGGTTCCTGTGCCGAGGTAGACTAAAATTGTTTAATTACAGTTTATTTGTCTTCTATGTCGTTTTTAGTGCCTTCATTAAGGTGTTTTCGTTGACCTCTTTCAGCCATATTTTTATTCTTGATTTGTACTCATAAATTTTTTTTTATTCGTTTTATTATCGCAATTGATGCTTTCGTCGCGATTGATGCTGTCGACACAAATGATCTTGTCATCACGATTGATGCTAATGTAGCAATTGATTTTGATGTAGGAATTAATACTGTCTGTCATCGTATTTTACGCAATATTTATTCAGCTGCCATCACAATTGATGTGACTGTCACAGTTTATGTTATTGCAATTCGATAACACGCATTTTGCTCCATAATGGTTTTTTTTTACAGTTTTCAATGCATTTCTTACAAATAAACCGTTGCTTGTTTTTCTCTATTAAATATGTTGATATATTTCATGCTAGTGGGGTAAGGTTAAAAAACAGCACTATTCATAATATTAATAGTCACTCTAATTGAGGGTATGTCTTCCCTAGTGATACCCCCCATCAAACTATGTATTGTATTTGAAGATATAGACCCGATCAATACCAAACTGCTGGCATTTGCTTTGCATGCGAATATTTATCACCAGGCTGACCTTCCCCTTTACCGTCTTGCGTACTTTGAAGGATGTAGATTCATTATTATGGCATTTACCCCACATTGGGCGCCACTATTATATCATACTCCTCCACCACCGAAGATAAAAACTGATAGAAGGATGTTTTGGGCGTGTTCGAATTAAGCTCTTTTTTCCTTCTTTTTTCTTTTTTTTTATCTAAGTATATATGTATAAAAAAACTCGCGTCGAGAAACTCCGAACCAACTTAATTAATTTTGATGAAATTTGGCTTCCTGTTTGTAATTTGATCTAACTTAAAATATAGGATAGTTTTTTATCTCGATTATTGACCTCAATATTTATTATTGCGAATTAAATGTTTGTTATAGTATAGGACAATGCTTTGTAATTATTTGTAAGTTCCATAAGTTTCTAATAGATGGGCGGTGTGAGTTAATTTATCGACATAACACTTGGTTATCTAGGTTTGGTAACCATCCAGTAGATGGCGTTGGGTTTCGTTAGGCACAGCAACGCGTGGCCGGGTCAGCTAGTATTTATATTATATAGTATATATATATACTGCACAAGAGTCCCAGCTGCTCCCGTATGAAGCCTGCGGTACTGTGGCATCCCCAATTGGGACATGTTGTGAATGTTGTTTTACCCAAATATTAACATTTTGTGCTGTTTTCTATATAGAAAGCCGGGCAATCATTGCAGCTAAGTTTATAAATACCGGAATAGCTTAAATTATCTTCTTTTTCTTTAGCTTGATTAAATATATTACGTTATGTTGTGTTTCTTTTCGTTAGAGCTATTTTCGGAATGGGCTATTTAAAAAAAATCATACTTTTAATGACTTTTCAAAGGAGTTGTCATGGAACCTTAAAAATATATCAAAAACTGTTTGAAAATCAGTGCCAAATAAACAAAAATTTTAACAAAACAAAAAACGACTTAAAAAAATGCACTAAAAAGTAAAAAAAAATAATTTCGTACGATTGTTATTTTTGGAGTCGTTGTCAGCCAAGGTAACTACATACATATGTAGTTATAGGTGAGATGTGGAGATCTTGGCTGACACCGACTCCAAAAATAACAATCGTACGAAGTCGTTTTTTGTTTTGTTTATTTTTTGATTTTTAGTGACGAGACGAGTGTGCGTAAAAAGTTTAACTTTAAAAAAAGAATCATGGAAATCTGTTGGCGTGATATTGAGTTATTCGTCCATTTGTCGCGCACATACTTATTGCAAATTTAAGACGTATATGATTTTCTCATGGATCCCATTGTCAGAACTGGACCAAATTAAAATGGGACCACATGGAAAGCACCAGCTTTCTAATAAAAAAAGAATCATCAATATCGGTTCACCCAATCGAAAGTTATGAGGTAACAAACAAAAAAAAAATATATATACCTTCGAATTGATAACCTCCTCCTTTTCGAAGTCGTTTATAAAGAGCACAACCTTTTTTTCAACTAGAATCTACACGTAAAAACGACACATGAAAACTGTTCGAACACAAGCGTTGTGTTAAACGTTCATGAGTGAATAGGTAATACTCGAATTAATGGGGGAAAACCGCACAAAACATTATAATATATTATACTTGACTGTGTCAATGCAAACTTGATGATTGCACCTTGAATATTCACGTGAATATATTAAGACCCATTTACCAGCTACTGAGAATTCAAATTTCGTCGAAAGATGGTCTTGCGATCGTACCCTTGGTATTTGTACAGGGCGGTTCCGATGAGAAACATTAATTATTCTCCGTTCCAGCATTTTTAATTAATGAAGAGAATATTAGCGAAAATCTGAAACAGAAAAAGATGCGGTCACCCCAAGGTCTTCGGCTTTCCGGGCTACAACTCTTGCAATTATTCACTAAATAAATCAAAAAATATTTTTGCGTTTGAAATCGTGACTTCTAAACTGCTTATGCCAAGCGATTTTTATGCCTATTATCTATATTCGTGGCGATATAAGGCATACTAAGAAAACATATGTCAATTAATATTTGTATTTATCTCATAAGTTCTTTGAAATTACGGTGCTCCAGATTTTATGTCCGGGTTGAATCTTTCCCAAATGAAAGACTAAACCCTTCCACACACTTTTCCACAAATGAATATCTAGTAAATTAACGCAATGTAAGTGCACTATATAAGAATAAAACAATACAAGAACAATACGTCAATCCACCAGAAACATAATGGGAAAATATTTCACCCACTCCAGATATTTTCATATCAGAGGGTTCGGCTCTGATGAAATCCTAACTGGTCCGATAAATCCTACTGATCCCTCAATATAAATATTTAAAAAATCTTTCGTAATCCTACATGTATTTAAAATTACCGACTTTTGCATTTTTATGTACAAATTTTTTGACAAATCTAATACGCCTAAATTTTGAATGAGAGAGCTAGGTATAATGCCAGTAGCCGAAATAACAAATGGTAATATTTTTATAGTCTGAGAATGCCAAATTCTTTTAATTTCATTTCCTAAATCTGTATTTTTTCTTATTTTTTCAGAAACAGTTTTCTGAATATTACAAGAATTTGGAATAGCGACATCAATGATATAAGTTATTTTCTTAATTTTGTCATGTAAAACTATATCGGGTCTATTATGACTAATTGTTCTGTCTGTCAGAATAGTTTTATCATAATAAATTTTATAAAATTCATTTTCTAAAAATGAATTTGGTTCATATTAAACATTTAATTAGAACATTATTATTATTTTATATTTTGCGTGTGAATAAATACTCCTCCCATAAACACGAGCTCCCAGAGCTCAACTTATGGAGTAGTAGAATAAAAAATTAAAAAATTGTTGTTTAACCTTGCAAATGTTATCATTTTTTAATGTAAAAACAAGTCTTGAAATAAATAAATAAAAAATTTATCTTGTGTTTACCTCTTAAGTTAGGTTAGGTTAGGCTATGTTAGGTTAGGAGGGACATGCGTATTGCACAATGATAAGTGAGATTATTATATCCGAACAGTCGTGCAAAAACTTATTAGTAGTTTTACTTTCGAGTTAGTATTCGATTCAATTGTGTATCTTTTCTTATATTATTACTAGCTGAAGTCCCCGGCGATGTCCGGGCTTTACAGAAAGTTTTCGAAATCAAATGTAGACAGTGACCTTTCTCTTGTTTTGAAGGTCACATGTGCAAAATTTCATCAACCTCGGCATAAAACTGTAGATTTGCAAACAAATCAAATCCACACCGCCTACTTGCCATCCCGCTCGTCCACCACATACAGACATTCTCCTTTATATATTATATATTTCCACCAATTTACACAAAACCTTAACAAATTATATACCTAAACCTTCCTCATGAATCACTATATCTATTGGTGAAAAGCGAAAGTTAAAAATTACACAACGAAGCAATTGTCGATGCGCAGCTGTCCATGTTTTGTTTTTGTCAGTATCAGAAATGGCGTTGTTTACGGATTTTCTTATGTTTCTACTTACTGACGGGAATTGCGTTTCATTTTCTTTATACGTGTGAGGGAGATTTATTATAATTATTGTATTTTTCTTTTGGAGGGGTGCAGACATACGTTTACCGTTTGTCTCATTTTCGTCTATTGACAATTAGTGTGTAAGAAAGAGGAGCATTCTTAAGCATTATATGCTTAACAAAAGAACAAAAGCAAAACAATCAGCGCATTGACATTTGACGTTTCTGAATTTTTGGAATTCACTCACGACTCAATATTATACTTATCACAATATTCCTGCAGCTCTTTCAAAATATGAGAATTCGTTAAATACAAAATGTACGAGAAAAAGAATTTTCTTCATTCCTTTTTTTTCGTGAATTTTTCCGAAGTTTTAATAGCTATTCTGCTATTCGGGGCGCAGGCAAATCCAACAAATCAAAGAACATAAAAATCCGTCCAGCCGTTCGTGAGTTATAAATGGTGTAATTAACCCGACTTTGTTTTATATATTAAAGATATGTAGAGATTTATATGGTCTAGTTTATCATGTTTTACAAATTATTTATTTCTTTATTTTATTCAGGCAGACATCAGCCATGTTGGTATGAGATTGTTGTAAATGGCGTTCGACAGTTGTCCGTCGAGGCAGATAAGTGTGTTTGCTCCGTCCGTAGATAAGATAAAGCGTAGATTAATCTGACTGTGTTTCTGTTAGTATAATTATTAACGATTTGATCTTTGTAACAATTGTCGTTGGCTTCAGCGGTATTCGGTAACCAGATCTGAATGGTTAGGTGTATCGTGTATCCAACGCTTTCTCTTTCCAGTATCCTTCCCTTCCCCTTTTAGCACCCTTTTTTTTAAATGGCTTTTCACCCCAAAGGAGTGTTCTGGCCAGTGTCAAGTGAATGATTTTTTGTGTGTAATTTTGTAAGTGTAATTTTAAACATATTCCAATAGGGGATGCCATAGTCTCACTGGCTTCGGTTAAAAGCAAACAATTGGGACTCTTATGCGGTATTCACATTAAAACACGTATTTTAAACAATATTTCCACACAGAGAAGACCCTGGCGAAGGGCCTACGTCATCTTGGGGATGCTGTGTGGAGGGTATTTTTAGGGAAAGGAAGTAAAGGAAATTCTGGGAAGGAAAAGGGTATGAGGAGTGGGTAGGAATCTTGGGTTGATGTGTCCAGGAGTGACGAGCGTATGATTCCATCCCTCTCACTGTGGTGCAAAGCGGTGGGTCGAGAGAGTTCGGCTGGAGAGGTCTAGGTGGGGTCTCCTTTAACCAGTCCCCCCCAATCCGGTCCGTAATGCAGTAGGTGGGCAAAAGCATTCGCTAGACAAATCTCACCGCATGAATTCGGGAACCCCTGCTAAGACACCAAACGTGGTGAACCACTTGGGGTGATGTTTTGCAGGTGTTGGTTATCCACTAAATGGCTCCCGGGGGGCGGTACTCATACCCGCCTCCCAAATACTGTAACGTTTTATACTACTCTCAGTATCGCCCTGGTGTACTACCACCATTCAGAAAAACTCTAACGTTGCTTGAAATAGCTTTATCCGTGTTTTGTGACCAGATCTGAATAGCCAGGTACTTCCCTACCGTTCTCTTCCCAATTCTCCTTCAGTTCCACTACCTTCGCCCTCACGACATGCTCCAATCGGTGATGCCATGATATCACTTGCTCCAGATGATTGGGAGCAGTTGGGACTCTTTTGCAGGCTTGCTTGATAATCCTACTAATATTATAAAGGCGAAAGTTTGTATGGATGTTTGTTACTCTTTCACGCAATAAATACTGAATGGAATTTAAAAATTCTTCCACAAATAGAGAGCTACATTATTTGCGAGTAATATAAGTTATATATATTGGTAAGCTCTGGCGTTATGAATAAGCAGTGGCGTTATAAAATTATTTATCATACGTTTTCTGTCCCTAACAAAATCGAGTTATTGCAAGCGTCAGAAGAAAAGCAAATAAATTGTTGCCTTGGATTTTTTTGTTCTTTTTTGTTTTTGTATTAGGCAATTTACCCTAAAAAGAGTGCATTGTGGGCGTCGTAGTTTATATATCTCTAAAAATGAATCGCTGAAATGTATGTTTGCGCATAACTTTCGAACGTAATTATTTTTTTGTTCGTTATTTTGTATAAAACTACTGCTGAACTCTGGCATTATGAAATTTGCATAAAAAATTGTTATAGGTGGCACGCGAGCAGTTTGAAAACTGAATGTACTGGGAATGAATGTGTGGAATGTGAGAGGGGGGAGGGGGGGAAGGAAAGGTGGAGAGGTGGAGGGGGAGGAGGGTGGAGGGGGTTTGGGGAGGGAGGGGGGAGGAAAGGAGGGCGGAGGATAGAGGATGGTGGAGGGGAAGGTGTGGGTGGAGGGGGAGGGTGTGGGGGAGGGGATGGGGGGAGGTGAAGGGGTTCGGGGGAGTGGAGTGACGAGAGGGAAGGTAGATGAGGCGGAGTGGCAAACCCCCCTAATACCATGCGAGCGAAGCCGGGGCCAAAGCTAGTTTATCATATAAATTAAAATTTATAAAGATAATGTATTTTTCATGTTTTCTTTTATCTACTACTTTTCATATTACGTGTAGGCGTCTATGATTCACATCAATTGTAATAATAATTTGTTAATCATAGATGGAAATCTATGTTTTAATCAATTTGAACATAATACTTTGATTTCTTGTTAAGTGAGCCCCACTTTTAAGTTTGGCGGCTAATAAATCGATTCCTTAAGGCTCAATGACACTGAGCGAGTTTACAAGCTATCTAGTAAGTTTAAAAGCGGGTGAATCGGCGAGTGAGATCGTCATGATGAACACAAAACTGTCCACTCGCTCAGCAGCGTAGGAAACTGAGCTCGTAGGTCGCTGCTAGCGCCAGTGGCGGGAATAACGACGCCTGCGTGAACTAATTCTTCAGATATTTGACAGTCGAAATCAGGTGTTTATTGGCAGCCATATTGGAAAAAAAAACCAATCACGAGTTAGCGAGTGGCAAGTAAAGTTGACGACCTATTAACTTTTTTCGTAGATTGTCAACAATCTGCTAGTTAGCAAGAAAAGCCTCGATGACACAGGGCGAGTTTACAAGCTACTATCTACTAAGTTTAAAAGCGGGTGAATCGGTGAGTGAGATTGTCATGATAACACACAAAACTGTCCACTCGCTCAGTAGCGAACAACCTAGCGAGTTGAATTGATTCCGGAACTTGAAACATGTATTCTAGAGACTTGAAAAAATCGCCAGTTGCTAGATAACGTAGTGTAATTTCCAGTTTTGTGACAACTGGGATTGCCATTCTCATTTTAGTATCGTTTTTTTTTAGCATTCTATCTACCATCTGTAGTAAATCATCAAAATGGGCAGAGCTTAACCTCAGAATATGTCGATAAGTCAACGGATCTTCATCCTTCAACTCTTTTAGTAAATTGTTAGACGCACCATGTTTCTCACGTCTTTCTATCCAGGATTTTACCAACACTCTTCTGTGACGTTTTTCTTTCCCTTTTAACTCATTTTTAATAACATGCGCTAAAATAATGATACCTGAACGAACTATTTCCGACGAAATTTTTGTAGGAAACGGCTCGCACGTAGCTGCTAGCGCCAGTAGCGGGAATAACGTGAACTACTTCTTCAGACGTTTGACAGTCGAAATCAGCTGTTTTTTGGCAGCCATATTGAAAACATAAATAAACCAATCACGAGTTAGCGTGTGGCGAGTAAAGTTGATAACCTTTCAACTTTTTTCCGTAGATAGTCAACAATCTGCTAGTTAGCAAGTAACACGATGACACTGAGCGAGTTAACTAACATATAGTGAATTTCCCAAATAGTAGCTTGTAAACTCGCTCAGTGTCATCGACGCTTTACGTAATCTACTGAATTTTTGTGATCGTATATGGCTTGCAATTGCTTTTTATACAGACTGGTATGTTAACTGTCGTATTTCAACTAGTGACACGAAATGCTGCAAGTATATGTACATATATTACGATTATTTATTCATTTGATGTACGTTTAAAGTTTTTTACCATGAATTTAATATTTGCAAAGCAAAACTGTTAACTCCGTGCAGAGACGGGTGGTCCTTTTGATAGATTCTCCTATTTTAACAAGCGGATCGCAACCTTAAAGCCTCGATGACATTGAGTGAGTTTACAAGCTACTATCTGGAAAATTCACTATCTGATAGTAAACTCGCTCAGTGTAATCGTATTACTTGCTAACTAGCAGATTGTTGACAATCTACGAAAAAAGTTGAAAGTTCGTCAGCTTTACTTGCTACTCGCTTACTCGTGATTGGTTTATTTATGCGTTCAAAATGGCTGCCAACACAGAGCTGATTTCGACTGTCAAACATCTGACAGAATTAGTTCAAGCAGGCGTCGTTATTCTCGCTACTGGCTAGCTAGGGCGTTAGCAGCGAATTAGTTAGTAATGATATTAAATTAGCACGTAAATAATAATAATTATTTTTCATTAATTTTCCACGAAAAATACTCCAGGCTCTAATCTTTGTGCGTGAATCCGTTGTAAAAAATAATACATTTATAAAAACAGATTAATTGAAAATAGATGAAGGTATGATTAATGTACGACTATTATGTTGTTATGATAATAAAATAAGTGTTGAAAAGATTTAACGATATGATTTTAACAACCGTCAATCAATCACTCATCGACTGTCCAAATCAAAGAAATCTCACCACGGTTCCATATCTCCGCGTGCGTGTATATTACCTCAATTAGTTATCTTCTGATAGTATTAATACGCTAGCGTCTATTGAAATTTAAGAATCCTACTTCCGCCGCGACTTATGCAAAACTATCTTCGTACATGTAGTTTGTTACAAAGCTACTGTCGTGTCATTACTATTAATATTTTATTAATTTATTTATCTATTTACTAGCTGACCCGGCTAGTATATTGTATATTAATAATTTTTTTATATTAAGTAATACAGGTCTTAAAATTTTACATACTAACACTACGGGCATATAATTGGATAATTTAGAAATTTTAGAAATTAGGAAAAGCATTAATAGTAAATTAAATATTATAAATAACCAAACATTTTTTTAAAATAGCCATCTTTTAAATTTATTTTCTTTTAATACTTACAATAATTATAATTATTTATTTTAGACTAATTATTTTAATTATTTGTTCTTAAAAGTTTTTTATTATCTAAATGCAATTTTATGTTTCCTTAAATAATTTTTATATTTAATTTTGTATAACTATTTTTATGATTTTTAAGCAATTAATCACCTCTACTTTTTAATATTTTGTCTATGTTATAGTTTATTCGAATTTTTCTATACTTGTTTGTCATTTATTTTTCTTTATATTAACATATCCTGATATTGTTATGGAAACATGTAGATATTGTTTATAATATAGTGGTTTATACAAAGTGATCTGTTATTCATTATATAATTAATGATGCCGCAAAGTAATTTTGCGAAGTTTGAAGAAGGAATTAAATTCAGTTTTTTTATAAAGCAAAAAATACACAATGAAGCAATTATCGATGCGTAACTGTCCGCGTTTTGGTTTTGTCAGTATCAGAGATGGCGTTGAGTACGGATTTATAATTTATGTGATTTTCTTACTTTTCGTCTTACTTACGAGAATTGTGTTTCATTTTCTTTATACGTGTGACGGTGATTTATTATAATTATTGTATTTTCCCTTTGGAGGGGTGTGTACGTTCCATACAAAATGTATGAAATTTTTTTTTTTTTCATAACTTTCTTTTTCGTGAATTTTTGCGATGTTTTAGTAGCAATGCTGCTGTTCGGGGCGGATAAAAATCCAACATATCAAAGATCATAAAAATCAAATCAAAAATGTGTGTAATTCATATAGTTTAGCGGCAGGGAGGGAAGGAACAATGGGTGTTCGCGGCAGTGGGAAAGGCGGAGAAAGTGGAAGTGGAAGCGGGAGGGTAAGAGGGGCGGAAACAAGTACGCTCGGGAAAGGACACGCTGGGGAGGGGTGGGGGACGAGGGAGGTATTGCAAAAGTGAGTAGGATAGATAGCGGGGCTAAATTTGTAAAATACATTCTTCTCACAACCAACAATGAACCCAACTTCATGTACGACGATATTCCTATCACGTTTTTTTTTGTTCCAATGACTTTTCTACCACTGGATCGCCCGATGTATTTTTCCAAGGAAAAAGTGGTTTTTGGGATCGGTTCCTCTTGGTTTTTACAAAATTGCAAAATGATTAGCCGTAAATTTAAATAGTTCATGGAATTTTCTAAATTAGCTGTTTAAAGTGCCAAAACTCTACTATCAGAGACCTTTACTAACCGCCTGCAGGGCCTAGCAGTAAAAAACCCTTTTTACCTGCTAGTCAACATTATTATATATGTATGATGTTTCAAAATGCACCAAGTTATTACATAAATAAAACGTCTTACGAATTTGTTATATCTCTGAGTGGAAGGATGATTTTACCTGAGAAGATTTTGATTGTCCCACAGGTGTGTTTTAAGTTCCGAACGCCGAGCCGAGATGGCGCCACATTAGTGTGCGGTTCTCATACGGATAATTCCAGTTGAACAATATATACTCCATTTTTGTCAGGTATCGTTACTCTGGTTTCCCTTCAATAACGAATAAATCTTTCGCCTTTTACTAAAGATTTCCGTGGAGGGGAGCACTCAAATGAGTCTATTAACCAATTTTTTGTCCCCTGCTTCTTGAAGCGGGGCCTTTACTTTGTTTTAGAGGTGGGAATAACGGTTCTTTTCCGATACCTAATATAACGAATAACACCCCAACTCAATAACAGAGTATCATACCTGTTATTTAATAACAGCTTCTAAATAATGTAGATACGAAACGGAGAACGGGACCGCATCGTTATTCGTTATTCATTGCTAGGGGGCTGAGTCGATAATAACACGTTGTACGTCATATTGTGATCTTAAATCTTTACTTCTATTAGTTATCGGAAAATAAGCATTATTCAGACCTCTGGTAATATGCTTATTTATTGTCTTTTTGGCTACCAAAAATAATGGGATCAAATCTAGAGATATTTTTTAATTGTATGAAATTTGTACATGTAGGTACTCACAATCCTCAGCAATACTTATGTGCATCGGCAGCATAGATGCTATTGAAAGATCCACACTTCTCGTCTCTCGTCACATTACCAATTAGCACTTTATACATTAAGGTTTCAAATACTTTTTAATGTTTGAAACTATAGATTTCGTAGAAGTAAAAAAAAAATTAAATGGAAATTTTATCCACATTCCAGGCTAGAAACTTAATCATATTTTGAATGGTCGTTAATGTCTTCCCTCCACTACTTTTTGTCATGGTAACGCGGTAAATAGGTAAAGGACCGCATTGAAGTGTATTAAATAATAAAATAACTAAATAAATTGTATTTTTTATTAACAATTTCGTTTATATAATATTTGTTTAGGCTCAGAAGTGCATTCATAAACAAATCAAATTGTTAATTTATTATTCTTAACATATATGCATACGTACCTAGTATCTACTTACATTAAACATAAAAATGTTTAGGTTGTTTTGATAACATATATGACACAAATTATTATAATAAAATGGTTTTGATAATATAAATCGTAGTAATATTATGAAATACTTTTCTAACAGCCAAGACATCGATTAAATATATTTTTTAAATCTATTATATCTGTAATCCAGTCATCTATACTATTTGCCTTAGATGAATATTTAACAAAAGTAGAAGAAAGCAAGTACGAACAATAATATATAATGATAATTCATCGATATAATTCGTATTTATCCTGCGGCCACTTATGATATTAAATGGGTAACTAGGTACATATAATACATTATCGGCTTATCAACTAGCATTGCAAATTGGAAAACCCAAAGTATGCAGTTATGACTGAACATTCCTTTAGAAATGTAAATATTGACCTTCTTCTCTTCAATTGTTGTGGTTCAATATTTTTAAATCACCAAAAATACCCAAATTTATGAAAATAGACTAGTGACATAGCACAGGTAAGTGAAACTAAATTTCTAAGAAATCTCAAATAACTAAATTGTCAGTATTCATAACACCACTTTGTCATTTAATTATTGTCTTAACCTCAATGAAATGCCCCGGGAACCAAAAAACAAATTTTAAAATGTTTACATATTTTTATATTTAGGTATCTCAGATAGGTTAAAATTAAACAAATTCATCCAAAATAGAATATAAATTGAGATTTTACTAATTTTTATGATATGTGAAAGGTATTTAATTATTTATAAAAACACGCCATAATATGACATTTTATAATACAAATGCAAAAAAACAAATGCATCAATTACGTACTTGTCCTGATTGTGTACATAAATACGAACTTTAAACTACACAATTTTTTTAAATATATTAAATGAAAGTTTTAATTAATTTGTCTCAGGTGGGATCTTCGTTAAAATTCAGGTAAGCACCATTGTATAAACGAGACAATGGTAAGCACACACTTCACTCGATTTTCTGGTCGACATCTTGATTAAAACTTTTATACGCGAAATTTTTCACAACAAAAATACTAATATCTATCGCAAATTTCCACAAACAACGAAACAATCAACACTTAAATAAATAGTCTATAATAATGCATTTATATCCCCACAATCCTCTAGTTCTCTATATAATTATAATATCACCACACTATATTATTCACAAACGATTTAAATAATAAACTTGTATTACTTGTAATGTAAAAAAAATGGAATAACGGAGAATGATTTTGGGCCGATAACCGACCGTTACAAATAACGAAATTATACAAAATAACTGAACTGATCTAATAACGAAATAATGCCAATAACGGACGGAACGGAATAACAGATTATCGAACAATACTTCAGTTCTCTTCGGGAATCTTCTGTGATCGGCAATTCCTGGAACTAAGGTCTAAGGTCCTACCTACTACGGTCGGCTTATAAAATAACGAAGTTATTCCATACCCTGTTATGCGTTGCTACAGTAACAGGTACGCCGTTATTTGAAAATACTATGTTATCCATACCTGTTAACGTTATATTAGACCCACCTCTACTTTGTTTGAATGTTTGAAATTTTGAAATTTTGAAACCCTTCACTTATACTATAGTTATGTGTTTCGTATCGTAAGCTTATTCCTTACTGAGAGTATACGCTATACGGCACCCAAGTAAAGATTCTATATAAATGCTTTATAAATAACAATCCGTAATTTTCATTGAATTCCTAATAGGAAAAAAATAATGTTTTTGTTTAAAAAAAAACACCCTACTAGCTAAAATCATATGTTTTTGTTTTGAAAATTTGATCGCTTAGAACTTAGAAGTATTATAGATGCTTCAATTATATACTGCGTGTAGAATACATGTTGGCCCTTAAAAATATGTCATTTTTTTAAAAGTCCTTTAATAATTCTAGAAAAAATAAAGTGTTACTCCTTCATTTGTACACGCAATGGCTTCATACGAAATTTGATAGCATAGTAATGATCAGCAGAATCCATTTCTAGCCAAAAAAAGACCCTTGAAAATTCAAGTCTCTATTTCTATGAAAGGCGATTTCCAGCCCACTGTGCGGCAGTCGACGAATATGAATTTTCAAAAGCGGACCCTATGCCGTCCACCGAAGGACTACAGACATAGACGGTTACCGGAGACCAATATGTAACCGGTTCTTTATCCAGTTACTTTTGGAATCGGTTTTTAATGCAAACAAAAAAGTTTTAAAAATTGCTCACCTTCCATTTTTTCTAATTAAAATTACTTATAACAAAAAAAATTTAAAAAAAAAACACATTTTTATTAGACAAGTGCATTATAAACCTTATAGTAAACTTACTTTTTTGTCATTTCATGTAAAAATAATTAATAAAAAATTCCTGAAGTGTAATGTTTTTTTTTCAAATTGCGATCGAAATTTCTTTTAATAAAGTTGTACATTTTAATTATTTTGTGGTTAATTTGAATATAAAGCGTGGTGCTTTCACTTTCTAACACCGTTTAGATTACATTTCTAATCAATATAGTAATAAAGGGAGATGCAGATATACAACGATTTCTACGAGACCTTATACCACCTTACCTGAAAGCGAACAAATTAGTACTGCACGGTCTATAATAATATATACGAATACCTACGTTGAGAATTGTTCAATACTATGAGAACACCACTATAAGATAATATGACTCATATATCAATAGATTATAATTTATTATAAATAAACAAGTGCATCGAACATTGAGTCATTCCATATAATTAAGTAATTCATTGTTTAATTCTTACTTTCTTACGAAACGAGAACTAAATAATAATAATTTATTCAAATACAGCTTTATCTTACGACTATTAGCGCCACGACCGAGTTGCGGGGTTTCCCCGCACTAACTTAAGTAACCTCACAAAATACCGTGTAGTAATTCGTTATTATTTTGTTTTTCTCCCGACCACTAGCGCCACAGCTGCGGCGCGGGATTTCCCCGCACTAACTCAAGTATTCATATAAAGTACTGTTTACATAGTATGTTATGTTCCAGTTATTATTATGTAGTGAGTTCGTTTTAATTGTTGCTTTTAATGACCGGATCGAATGATGAAATTGTACTTAATTATTTTTCAGAAATAAACAGATTAAGAGGAACGGCTGCGCTGCCTTTTTGATACATAACTTAAATTGTTTTCAAAATTAAATATTTTGTTTTACTGTTTAAAATCTAAACAGTAAAACTAATCAAGACTTTTACAAATCGTTCATCTTATTTGGGTCCTACCCAGGCGTCGCGTGTTCGATTCCTCGGCTGGCTAAGTCCTCCATCACGACACAAGCAACATTTTCCGCTTACTGTGGTGGCAGTAGAAGATTTTCAAACATTGTTGGGTAATTCGTAACCCCGGAGTGTATGTCTTTCTTTTTTTAATGTCGCAGGCCACAAAATACAAATTTTATAGGTGAGCAAAAAAACAGCATTACTTGTATCGTACTCAGAATAAAACTCAGAATGAAATCAACACAGAACCTCACGTGAAAATTCATTAAAAGTGATGTAAAAAAATATAAAAACTTGGTTAAATAGTTTACGTTAGGTTATGGGGTATTCTTAAATTAATTTTTTTCAAGGCTTTTAATGACTTTTAATGTGTTGAGTTGAGTTGATTCTGAGTTGTCATGGAACCCGTCGAAATAACACCCAGATTTCGCGTTAGGGCAAGTCTATAAATTTGGATGTCGATCATTGTTATCAAACTTATTTTGTTGAAAGAACTTCATTTTAATTTTATGTTTTTCTTTTATATATATATACTAGCTGACCCGGCGGAACTTCCTACCGCCTTAGAATCATATTAGCTGAATTAAATTCAGTTTTTTTTATTCAGTTAAAATGAAGCCATTATCGATGCACAACTGCCCTATTTTGTTTTTGTCAGTATTAGAGATGGTGTTGTGTACGGATTTATATTTTTTTGTGATTTTCTTACTTTTCCACTTACTTACGCGTTTGAAATGCGTTTCATTTTCTTTAAAGTGTGATGGAGATTTATTGTAATAATTGTATTTTCCCTTTGGAGGGGTGCAGACATACGTTCACCGTTTGTCTCGTTTTCGACTATTGACATTCAGCAAAACAATCAGCTCTTTGACAGTTGGCGTTTTTAAATTTTTGGAATTCACTCACTATTTAATATCTTACTAATATTATAAATGCGAATGTTTGTATGGATGTTTGTTACTCTTTCACGCAATAAATACTGAATGTAATTTAAAAATTCTTTCACTAATCGAAAGCTACATTATTTAATATTGGTAAGCTCTGGCGTTATGAATAAGCTGTGGCGTTATGAAATTATTTATTATACGTTTGTTGTCCGAACGAAAAGCAAAGCGTGTTGCTAAGTAATTGTTTGACGTGGGCTGTCATTTTGTCATTTGTTTAGGTTACTCTGGAGATTCCTTTGATAGCAATAATTCAAATATGTATAAAATATGTAGGTACTAATCTACATTTTGACCTAAGCCAACAGCTAGCGCGGGGGGGAAGGGGCGAATATGCGAGCGAAGCCGGAGGCAAAAGCTAGCTTTTTTCTCGTGAATTTTTCCGATGTTTTAATAGCTATTCGGGGCGGAGACAAATCCAACAAATTACACAATTTATATTTTAAAAATATCTATCTATGAACAAGTTGTGCTGTGTAATTATTATTACGCGTGACAGTCGTTTCGCCTTCCGCGGGCATTATTAAACTGTGGTGAGGCCACTTATGGACGATCTATTCGTATGTTTATATTACTTTTATACAGGTTGTCAAGAGACGTACTTGACTTACTTTATCCAGTGATTTCTGACATTATTTGGAGTAAAAAATGTAAAAGAAATTGTTTGTGACGATGTTTTGAAGAAATTTTTTTGTTTGTTTTGAAGAAAAAAAAAATAGAAAAAAGGGCGTCGAAAAAATCATCGTAGACCAAAATTTAATCACTTAACATTTTTTACTCCAAATAATGTCAGGAATCAATGGTTAAAGTGAGTCAAGTATAGGGTTGCCAGATGTATCCAAAAGGAGGACATGTCCTCCTTTTCCATGTTTTGTCCTCCCTTACCTACTGTCAGTCCTCCATTTTGCTAAACATCGGGCGAGGAGGCGAGTCGAAGAGGAACATAATTCCGTTCTGGAAATTTCAAAGATACTTCAATCTGTAACTTCATATGCTTCGTAATCGAAGAAACAACAATTTTTTGCGACTAAGCGTAAGAGAACAGCTTCGTGATAATGACGAAGCCGAGTCCATTTCCAACGAATTTTTCAGTGTTTACAAGGCTTGTGAAGATTACTTGATGAAATGGATAAAACCCTTGGAAGATTTCAAATGTTTTTAGTGGAGACATTGCTGTAAAAGAACGAAAACCTAAAATATGATAATTTAGTTTCATGCATTGAGTTCTTGAGCATCATAGGTGTAGAGATTGACGATGTTAAGCTGCATTATCAATTTTGTAACTTGATTTCATTTCTTAAATCAAAATCAGACAAAGATGAAGCATATTATGATTTGAAATTGCACGAGCAGTGGATAATCTACTTCAAAAGTTTTAAAAACATCGAATGTTTCTCAGAACTGCTCAAGATCTGTGACTTTTATTTTTGTACAAGCGCACATAACGCAAATGTAGAAAGAGTTTTTTCGCTGACTAATACTCAGTGGAGCAAACAGAGGAATAGGCTAAGTGTGCAATCAGTTAAATCTTTAATTCTTACTCAATACAACTTCAAAAACATGACATGAGAAGACTTTTATAATTATTTGTTAAAAAACCAAGAACTTCTTTCTAAAATTGGCAGCCCAGCTAAATATGATTAATATAAAGTAAAATAATATAAAAAAATCGTATAATTTCTGAATGTCCTCCTTTTTTTTTACAGAAAATCCTCCTTTTTAGACCCATCTGCCCTCCTTTATCAAATTATCATCTGGCAACCCTAGTCAAGTACGTCTTTTAACATTCTGTATAGGTAGTTATTTATAGTTAAAATCAAATTGCTTTTAATTTTATTACCAACTAGCAGACCCGGCCACACTTTGCTGTGGCTAACGAAACACAACGCCACGTCAGTACCCAACCTTTATAACCAACGCTATCTTTTAAATCAAATCCACACCGCCCGCTTGCCAGCCCGCTCCTTTATTTATATATATTTCAACCAATGTTCACAAAACCTTGACAAATTATATACCTAAAAACCGTCCTCATGAATCAGTCCATCTGTTGGTGAAAAACGCATGAAAATACGTTGGGTAGTTTAAAAGATCTAACCGCACAGACAGCAGGAGCGACTTCATTTTATACTATGTAAATATGTCCCTGGTTATTGTTATTACCATGT
The DNA here is from genome assembly GCA_917563855.2 of Limnephilus lunatus. NCBI lineage: Eukaryota > Metazoa > Arthropoda > Insecta > Trichoptera > Limnephilidae > Limnephilus > Limnephilus lunatus. The sequence continues at coordinate 20,430,779 of OU830595.1, read as the reverse complement.
AAAAATATTTACATGGTAATAACAATAACCAGGGACAATAAATTTCCGAAAATATTTAAATTTCCGAAAATATTTTAGGATAAATTGATCAATTTTAGCCGAAGTAAGGTAAAATTGCGCTTATTTCTGGCAAGCGAACACGCCCACGCCATACTTCTATACTTTTATCTCTTTAGTGACTTCAATTACTCATTGTTATTAATCTTCATTAACAATACAATATACATATTACTACGTGTTATTATCAAACTTGTGATAAAAATAAACTAAACACAATGGGAACATTTTTATTATCAGAGTTGATTAAGAGGAAACACGGTCGCCGAGAAATTTGAGCAATTGGATAAATAACAATTTGGGAGGCGGGTATGAGTACTGCCGCCTCGGGATCCATTTATTGGAAAACCGTAGGATATTTATTGCGTAACTCTGCCGTAGGTCACCCCAATTGGTTGGTAACTTAGCAGGGGTGCCCGGGTTCATGGGGTCAGGTTTTGTTTTAGCGAAGGATGCTTTTGCCCACTAACTGCGTGGCAGGCCGAATCGGGAGAAACTGAAGATAGGAGAGTTTAGGGAAATCTTTTCACCTCTCCAGCAGGATTTGGACCGCAGTGAGAGGAATGAATTCATTCGTCTATCACTTCTGGACACACTGACTCCCAGATTCCTACCCGCCCTTCTTACCTTTTTTCTTCCCAGAACTTCCTATCCTTGTTTTCCCTATAAAGACCCTCCACACGGCATCCCATATTTCGTCCACAGCGCGGCGGCGTGGTTTATTTTGTCAAAAATTGGCATCACCGGATTCGGTATATTAATACCGTATCCGGTAAACGTCTATTGATGCCGCGTCCGCCGGAATACCGGATCCGGTTTTCCGGATTCAATCCCTAGTCCCAACTCCTATAAGACGCAAATAATAAAAAAAAAACAAACTTACCGACACGCTGTACGAGTACATTTGCGAACCGAAACTCCAGACGAACCACGCTTCATTCTTTTCCTGTAATAAACTATTTACACATGCAAATTTTTTTACAAACTTTTTCCGTTAATGTACGACACTTATCTTTAAAACAATATATAAATAGCTGACGTATCGTCACGAGAAATTATATGCAGCGCGTATAAGTTTCCATTGGGATAATTATTATTAACATTCTCTACATATTATAAATTAAAGTCCTCTGCCGCTCGATAAACTCAAAAACTACTGAACAGATTTTCATGCGGTTTTCACCGATAAATTAAGTGATTTATGAGGAAGGTTTAAATATATAATTTGTCAAGGTTTTGTGTAAATTGGTTGAAACATATAATCTGTATGTGGTGGACGAGCGGGCTGGCAAGCGGGCGGTGTGGATTTGATTTGTATGCAAATCTACATTTTTATGCCGAGGTTGATCAAATTTTTCACATGTGACCTTCAAAACAAGAGGAAGGTCACTGTTTACATTTGATTTTGAAAACTCTGTGTAAAGCCCGAGCATCGCCGGTGACTTCAGCTAGTTATAAATATTTTGCTCTTAATTTGAGATCTCATTTCTGCAAACGGGACATTTTGGCGTTCAGAAGCTCCCCTAAGTCACAGAGTACTGAACATGGTACGTATTGTCTGCATACTGCATACAGATTCATATGCAGACCGGGTTCATAGGGTGAGATTTGTCCAAGTCTAGGCGGCGGATGCGTCTGCCCACCAACTGCATTCTTGACCATCATCTAGCCTTCGATTTCTCCAGCCGTACTCTCTCGGAACTTCGCCTTGCACCGCAGTGAGAGGGATGGATTCATGCGTCCGTCACTCCTGGACACACTGAACCTTAGATTTCTACCCACCCCTAATACCCTTTTCCTTCCCAGAAATTTCTCTCCTTCCTTTACTAAAAAGACCCCCCACACAGCTTCTCCAAAGATGACATAGGCCCTGAAGGGAATTTCTTTCCTCCGGGCCTATGTGTGGAGCTAATGTAAAAATAGTGTGATTTAGACCACACGACTGAAGTAAAACTACAAGACAAACCTCGCCCCATGGACCCAGATATCCCTGCTAAGTTACTAAACGTAGCGAATGGGGTGACCTATGACCTAGGGGTGACATATGACGTTGGGGTGAAATATGACCTTGGGGTGACCTGCGACCTTGGGGTGACCTACGACCTTAGGGTGACCATCCTTATCCTTATCCCTCCCCAAGTCAAGCGTGCGTAAAGGCTAGACCGCTCGCCTAGCCATCGATTGCCGTTCGTATCGATTACCGTTCGCATCACACTTTTCGTAACAATCACCACTTTTCGTAACGCATTCACCAGCTTACCCCCCAAGCCGCGTGCGTAAAGAAGTTTTACTTCAAAAATATATGCTCGTCGCTCGGCTTGTGACTTATGACTAGGGTTGCCAGCTCCCGTTTTATGTATTAAAAGACTTGATACGATTAAATAAAGGATATATGATGTAAATAAAGGATATCAATATATTTTTTAAGTATAATGCTGTTATGGTATCAGTAGCGACATTTATTAATAAAAAAAAATGTATACGCAATGTAACTTGGTCGTTAATTGAAGCCAAGTAGGTAGTACGACCTTAAATAGTTTTTTTTTTTTTTGTGCTTTACAGATTAATATAATCCTATTACAATACACGTAACATATATACATTACTTTTTTCAATAATACATATTTTAGAGTCCTTGCCTAAATTTATTCTTGAAACCTTCAAGACTAATGTTGAAAATGTCAAGAGACCTAGAAATATCATTTAGCAGTACCATACCTCTTGTCATGCTGTGTTGGGCCAGAACGTCTGTTCTGCCATGAGGGATATAGAACAAGTCGTGGTGGCGACCCTGGCAGTAGTTGTTCGGTACGAACAATTTAAAGCATTCTAAGAGGTATGGGCTGTCAATGTAGTAGTTTATAATTTTGAAAGCTGTTACTGTTAGGGTCGCATTCCTTCTAGATTGGAGACTTTCGAAGCGCGTTTCAGATAGCAAATCTAGATGATGCATAAATCGCGGGTATTCACCATGCATTCTCATATAAAGATACCTTAGAATTTTTTTTTGGATTTGTTCTAATAAATCCATGTATTTTTGCTGGTATGGGGCCCAAACAGCAGAAGCGTATTCTAATTTTGATCGTATAATGCAGTTGAACATCGATGTCATTGCTTCGGGCTTGTCATTTAAAAGTATACTTGGTATTACTTTTGGCTGCTCTAAGAGCTTCTTCGTTTTCTATTATGAAATTGTTTGCTTTTCATATTGGAGTTCGACTTTATTTGTGATTCTGTTTTTACAGTGTCAATATCTAACTTATTTTGGTTTTTGGTCCACGTATTCGTACACAAGGAAAAACTCATTTCGGCTTGGGCGTTAGGAACTGGGATGGAAAATACGTATTGTATTATTTTTAGCAGATTCTTGTTTTCATCCGTAGAATTGAGAATCTGAATCGAATTTTCAAGAACACTTTCATACTTCTTATCATCTATAATATTCGTCAGGAGAAGCTTTAATATACAGAACTCTTTATACAATGCATATTATCCGCCGCCCCGCGCGCCGCTATCATCGCCGTGACATCGCGCGAAACCACGCTGATTCATTTTTTTCCAAATTAAAGGATGAAGTATTGTCCTCTATTGAAGATTTCAAATTAGAGGACAAGATCAATTTTTGGTTCTGAAATATAGGACATTGTTATATTCTCCAGACCTTTGCTATAAATCACACGCATTAATGTCAACCTTTTACGCACTCATGCGTTTCCAACAAACACATTATTTTTAATTGAAAACGATTAAGAAATATCGAAGGGATTAACACCAAAAACTGATTTCCTGTGTAACCCATTTTTTGTGCCTAGTAGGTACTTACCTATGAGTCTCCCCACCATTCCTCTATTCGGGAATACTGAAAATAGAACCTATATAAACGAGGACTTAGCATTTCTCGAGGTTCACTTCGTTCACTCTTATTTCTTATTACGTGCAGTCTCCACGCTGCACTTTTGTTCGCTAATTGACATTGTCTAAATTATAAGTTGATTATCTTAAATAAAGTTATTAAATCTAAACTTCCAAGTTATCATTCCTACACGGTACTACTTCCAAGATATCACCTACATTACCTCAAGACATCACCTTAATCTGCATACTTCATAAACTGCAGATATCCTCATCAGCAAATCCATCGACAACCGGAGAGAATTTCTCGAACACTGCTCGCTGCGAGGGAGTTATTATTATTTTCTGCGTCCTCAACCGAGGGTCGTAGCAAAATTGGTGTCAGAAGTGGGATAGTTTAATCGCTATCACCGATAGTTTAATCGCTATCACCGATAGTTTAATCGCTATCATCGATAGTTTAATCGCTATCAACAGCTACGGATAGCTGATATTTCTTCACGCAAGGATCTTCTGTGACGACGGAAGACCATCTCCAATAAGGACACGAAAGACTAGTTTGGCGGACATTCTCCTCGGAGAAATCTTTCCTCGGAAAGCAGGTGCGGCTCTCACCTGAAACCCCTGTCTACCTCACGACATCGACGGAGCCTGGAGAAGGAAGAAAAGGCAACAACGTGGACAACGGAAGCTTCGCGCAGTCCAGCGTCTATGGTGAACTTCAGTTCTTCAAGCAGCCAAGAATCCGATCCTGATATTCCCGACAACGAGCTCGAGATCTTCACTCCACCTTCTCTTCAAAATGAATTGGGCACTCATCGTTTTTCTACTGTGAGTACATAAAAATTTTTGTCCTGTAGAAATTTTTATTCCTTGCTTCCAATTCCTCTTAGACGTGTCATTAGTGTAACCCTTTTCCTTTCACTTTTTGTACCGTGAACCGTACATAAGTGTAACTTTTCCTTCTTACTATTTGTACCGTGAACCGTACATTAGTAAAAATATATATTTTTATTAAAAAATAAAAATATTTTCTATTTCTACCAACAAAAAAATTATCTTAATAATTTCGCGTAACAAATATTAAATTATATAAAAAAACGTAAAAATAAAAATAAATTCCTTTTATACCAAATGATTTCAATAAAATTTTAAAAATAACTCTATTAATTTCGCGTAACAAATATTAAATTAATAAAAACGAAACGTATATAAATCGTAAAAATAAAAATAAATTTCTTTTATAAAAAATGATTTCAATAAAATTTTAAAAATAATTCAAATAATTTCGCGTAACAGATATTAAATTCATAAAAACGAAACGTATGTAAATCGTATAAATAAAAAATAAAACAAAATAAATTTCTTTTATAGCAAATAATTCAAATAAAAATTAAAAATGACTACTGCTTCAGTCTCATCAACTACTTCCACATCTAACGAAACAATCTTAGCTTTACCTGTTTTGTTTAAATTCATAAAACCTTACGACGGAAACAAAGATGTAGTGTTATCTACGCCTTATCAACAAAATACATTACCTTCTTATATTCTAACTTCATTAGAAGGGCAAGCAGAAGTTAAACGCGCTAATCTTGTAACTAATAATTGGACGGAACTTAAAGATTTAAATGAAGCTTTTACTATCTCCTTAGAAGAAGAAAGAATAAACAAATTACTTAATTCGTCCAAGACTTATTATAATAATTCAATCAAAAAATGTACGATTTGTGATGATGATAATTTCGATAAACGTAAAGTAACATTCGTAAAAATTAATAATAATATTAACTCAATTAAAACATGTACGATTTGTGGAAAATCGGGACATTATAATTACAATTGCTATAAAAATAAAAATAAAAATGATAATTTCAATAAACGTAAAGTAATGTTCGTAAAAAATAATAATAATAATAATAATACAAATTTTACCCCGAATTCGGGATCCAATTATAATAAATCCAATTATAATCAACCATTTAGTCCAAATTCAGGACTAAAATATAATACAAATAATAAAATGTGCCGGTATTGCAAAAAACCTGGTCACTTAATACAAGAGTGCAGAACGTTAAAATATAAAAACGAAAATTCTAATTCTGCATCTCCTAATAATAATAATAATTCGTCTTCCCAACCAAGGAAATATTTTAACTCCCGATCTGCAGTGGAACCCCGAGCCGGTCTACTGTAAGTCACGAGCTACGCTCAGGAGTATATTAGAACATTCCATGCTAACTTCAAAAAAAAAAAAAAAACATATTTATTATAATATATATTGCAATTATATATTATGTGCCATCTCGCGTTATCTTGCCATTTCCAATTACCTACATGGTAATATTTATTTATTTATTTATAAATGCCATCTCATGTAGACGTGATCTCTTGACCACTTTGAGATAAATGGCTTCGGTTACCTTTGTGGTATTATTTATTTATTTATTTATAAAAGACATTTTCATGTCTCGAACACCATCTCATGTAGACGTGATCTTTAGACCACTTTGAGATAAATGGGTTCGGTGCCGTATAAATTCGGACAAAAAATTAGTAGAATCGATTGAAATTCGATTGAACTTTCGGTTGATTCTCGTGGAAATGTGCAAATGAAAATAAAAAAGACTCTCAAAATGAGACAATTAATGAGACAAATAGTCTCGGTACCGTAAATTCGGGCAAATTTATTGAGATAGGCTTTAGCACCGTAAAATCGGGCATTCATTAGATCGAAAAAATCGATCGAAACTCTTGGAATTGTTCTAATAATAATAAAAAAAAAAAAAATAATAAAATCACAATTTCCACAGTGAAATTTTAAACCTTGGGTATGATGAATTTAAGGGAACGACATTTAAAAAAAAAAGCAAAAATTCTAAAATTGATTTTGAAAATAAACTTTTAATAATAAAAACTTAAACTTTTAATAATAAAAACTTAAACTTTTAATAATAAAAAAATAAAATAAACAATTCTTCTATGAAACTCTTATTCAAAATTGATATTTTAAACCCTGAAATAAAAGAAGGGATAATAATAATAAAAAAAAAAATACCTATCGAAGGTATATATAATAATAATGCTTAATAATAACGATAAAAGTAATACGATAAAAAATATAAATAATAATAAAATAATAAAAAATATCAATGCTATAACTAAAGTGGTGCGAACAATAAATCGTATTGCACTATTTTAAACTCAACAAATGAATATGCTGTTATAAATTGTATGAAAGTCTATTTAGACAATATTCCTGAAAACGTTTACCATTTTAATCAAAATTCTAACGATAACGGTAAAAACGTATAAAATTAATTCGTGATCAAATTTGTATCGATCAATTAAATTCAAAGGAAATCAATTCCTTATTCTTATTAGATATTTGCGACAATTATAAATCTATATTTTATTCGAAGGCGACAAGCTTTCCACTACTTTCTAATGATTAATGAATAACGCATTAATTGGTTTACAAGAATTATATTGCTTTGTTTATTTAGATGACAAATTCATCTACGCAAATTCTATAGAAAATCACGCAAAAACTTGCAGCTTTATTTCAAAGACTTGCTGACAATAACTTAAAAATTCAATCAGATAAGTGCCATTTCATGCGAAAAGAAGTTACTTATCTAGGTCATTTAATTTCTAACTAAGGTGTCACACCTAACTCTGAAAAAAAATAATAACAGTCTCTGAATTTCCTATTTCCTGGAATCCTAAAGAAATTAAATCGTTCTTAGGTCTAGCTGGTTATTACCGAAGATTTATAGAAAACTTCAGTAAAATTAATAAACCCCTTGAAAAACGAACAGCAAAATGCTTTCGATACTAAAAGAAAAAATCATTCCCCCAGACATTTTTGATCGACTTTCAAACGAAATGTTTTGAAATAATAAATGTTGACGACTTAAGACAATTTATAAACTTAATAATCTATCTACGAATACTTTAGATATAGATAATAATAATTTAGAATTAGATGATACTTATGAAATTAATATAAGATTTTTACGCAGATAAAAATGAATAAAAAATATTTAGCTTTAATGAACATGATTCATTCTTTATAAATAATATGTTTAAAAATATGGCATATCCAACTTCAATCGATCTAGATGATCAAAACCCTTTTTGTGCGGAAATATTATTAAATTCCTCAGATACTGAATAACTTTTAGAATTACCAAAAACGTTATACGGTATTCATTCTATAGATAATAAAAATCCTATTTTCATTGTTTTACTAAGACTCACTATTTCGATAAAACAACCCCTAAAGATATTTTCTTAACACTTAAAAACTTAAGATCGAAACTCATCGAAAAACGTGTAACTGAAATTACGTTACCAAACTTTCAAAACCCTTTTGACTCTGTGCCTTTTATAAAAATAAAAGAAATCATTCAATATCTTTTTAGAAACTTAAAGATTAACATTAATATTAATCACAACAAAATTATTAATCCTTTAACTTCACAAATCCCCATAATATTAAAGGAATGTCATGATAGCCCTATGTCAGGACACCCAGGTTTCATCAGAACCTATAATCGGATCAAAGAAAGATACCGATGGGAAAAAATGAAAGATGATATTGAAAATTACGTAAAAAATTGTATCCACTGTCAGAAAAATAAAACTGACAGAAGAACTTATAAAGCTCCAATGGAAATAACGACAACTTCCACGGAAGCCTTTGAAAGAATTGCGGTCGACATAGTCGGACCACTTAGCGAAACTGCTTCAAATAATAAATATATAGTCACTTTTCAAGATGATCTAACTAAATTTTCGCAAGCCTATGCGGTTAGCTCTACAGAAACAGAAACTGTTGCTGATTGTCTAGTTAAATTCTTTTCTCACTACGGAATACCTAAATCAATCCTCACGGATCAAGGTGTTCAATTTACAAGCAACTTAATGAAAAATCTTACGAAACTATTTAAAATTAAACATTTAAAAACTACTGTGTATCACCCACAGACTAATGGAGCATTGGAACGCTCTCATTCTACTTTGAAAGATTATCTTACGCATTATATAGATAACGATCAATCAAATTGGGACGATTATATCCCTTTAGCTATGTTTTCGTATAATACAAGTACACATTGTACAACCAAATTTACTCCATACGAACTTGTCTTTGGACATAAACCTATTTTACCAAGTTCTTTGGAAAACACTGATTCAAATCCAACATATGAAAGTTACCTGAATCAATTAAAATATAAATTCGCTATTACTAGATCAATTGCCCGTGAAAGAATCGGACGTGCTAAAGAAACTTCCAAAAAATATTACGATAGAAACGTATATAATAATACTTATAAAATTAACGACTTAGTATTACTTAAAAACACTAATAAACCTAAATCATTAAGCAAGAAGCTTACTCCTAATTGGAAAGGACCGTACAAAATCGTACAAGTCCATAATAATCAAAATGTTACTATTAAAATGGAAAATAACTCTCTTAAAAGATTCCATGTAAACAGAATTAAGCCATATCGCGCTCTATCTCCTGTTCCAGGTACTTCAAGACAAAATTAATCTTTTCACAAAATATATATAATAATTATGCTTTAATTAAAAGCATATGTTCAAAACAACTATCGTTCGGAACGTACAATTACAAGTCTTTAAATCAACTCTGACTAATTTTAATAGCAAGTGTAGGTTAAACTGAACTATGATGAATATACTATGAATAAAAATATTATAAAAATAAATAATTACTTCAAGGAAGACCACGATAAAAATAATTTACAATAAATTAAAAACGTACTTACTTCTCAAACAAACTCTTTATTCGAGACAACAGAATACTTTTATGATCAAATTGACTTTAATCAATGCTATCTTATTTTCTAAACAAGGAATTTTACATCCAGATATTATTACACCTCAACAATTATATTTCGAACTTAACTCGAATATTAAAAATTTACCAAGCGGAAAAGAATTCCCCTTGAGTTTGAAACTTGAAAATATTCATGCTCTAATTGATGTATCAGAATTAATTTCATATTATATTGACGGTAAACTTATCTTCATAACGAAGTTACCTTTGGTTACATTACAAGAATATAACCTTTTCCATGTAGTACCCCTACCTGTTCCAAATATTGATATCCCAAATACATTTTCCTTAATTATTCCTAAACATAAATACTTAGCTATTACAAAGGACAAATCTTTTTATGTATACCTTGATAATCTTAAGAATAATTGTAAAACTATTACTAATGAAAATTTTATATGTAAGGATCTAGATGTTTTATCAACCTTCTCTGATCCAATATGCGAGACGATATTATTGTCTGCTTATATTAATGAAATACCTAACGAATGTTTTAGTAGAATTATTAAAGGCAACATACTTTTATGGCAGCCTATAAGAAACAACAAATGGATATTTACTTATTCACATCCATCTAAAATAACTATTGATTGCAAAAATAGAAATAATATTTTTGATATTAAATTATTCCACACTGGAATATTAACTTTAAATTCTAGTTGTAGAGCCTATGCTGGACTCACACAATTAATTGCAAAAAGTAATCTTATTACTGAATATGTAAACCCTGTTTCAACTTTAAATATTGTCGATGACAATTGTTGTAACATGAAAAAATATAATGAAACTCTAAATGAACTTGAACCTATAAATTTAATTAATTTGCAACACGATGACCTTAATTTGGCATCTCATAAAATCGATCAATTTAATGATGATCTTAAATCATATAATTCAAGACCACTTACGGTTAGACATTCATCAAAACTTCAAATTGTTATGTATACATTATTCACTTTTCTAACTATGTTTATAATTTACAAATTATTGAAATGTTGTAGATTCTTTAGAATACTTAATTCTTATTTTACTAATGATGACAATGATAATAAATGTTGTGTCAGGATATACAATCAATGTAATAATCCTAGACGATCCACTACAAGGATCCAACCAAGAATGACATTCAGAAATTCAGATGGGTTAAATTGCGAAAACGAAGATATACCTCTACAAGAGTTAACTTCGAATGAAAATGTTTCAAAATATAACTACAGCAACTAACTTTAAAAATGTTGCTTTCATCTTAAGGAAGGGAGGTATGTTATATTCTCCAGACCTTTGCTATAAATCACACGCATTAATGTCAACCTTTTACGCACTCATGCGTTTCCAACAAACACATTATTTTTAATTGAAAACGATTAAGAAATATCGAAGGGATTAACACCAAAAACTGATTTCCTGTGTAACCCATTTTTTGTGCCTAGTAGGTACTTACCTATGAGTCTCCCCACCATTCCTCTATTCGGGAATACTGAAAATAGAACCTATATAAACGAGGACTTAGCATTTCTCGAGGTTCACTTCGTTCACTCTTATTTCTTATTACGTGCAGTCTCCACGCTGCACTTTTGTTCGCTAATTGACATTGTCTAAATTATAAGTTGATTATCTTAAATAAAGTTATTAAATCTAAACTTCCAAGTTATCATTCCTACACGGTACTACTTCCAAGATATCACCTACATTACCTCAAGACATCACCTTAATCTGCATACTTCATAAACTGCAGATATCCTCATCAGCAAATCCATCGACAACCGGAGAGAATTTCTCGAACACTGCTCGCTGCGAGGGAGTTATTATTATTTTCTGCGTCCTCAACCGAGGGTCGTAGCAACATCCTTTAAAATAAAGGACGTCTGGCAACCCTACTTGTGACCTCAACATGTTGCTCGTCCGAACATGCTCGTCCGTGAATACAGTACTTATAATAGCTTGCTGATGATGGTATGAACAAGTCTTAACTGGTTTTACATCACAATTCATCTGTTATTACAACAGCTGTTAAATCATTCATAATTGTTTTGTGTTTGAACAATTTTAAATTGCGTGATATCAGCTTTAAGAGGAAACCGATCGGCTTTAAGTTCATAAAAACGTGTTCCCCTTTTTGCTCTCTGGATTTTGACACTAGTGCGTATATTTTAATATAACATAGATATTGCCCACTAGCGTGTCGGTACGTTTTGCTTTTTTTGATAAATTACTTCTTGTAGGAGTTAGGGCCCTCCAAAAATCGTTAAAATTGCCTGGTTTAAACGCCATCAACAGACGTTCAGTGTATAAACTAGACAATGTATTTAAAACAAAATAAAAACCTTCAGACATAGAATTTTTTTTAAAAATACAGTTTTAAAAAATATTAAAAAATTAAAAGCTCGATTTTGACGATTTTAGTTACGTATTTTCAGCCTAAGGTGCATTTTTTTTAGTTTAGCTCCACACAGAAGGCTCTGAGCAAAATAATTCCCTCAGAGCCTATGTCATCATTGGAGATGCTGTGTAGAAGGTCTTTTTAGGAGAATGAAGTTATGTTAAGGAAAAAGGTTTGAGGGATGGGCAGGAATCTGGCGGTCAATGTGTCCAGGAGTGACATTCGTATGATTCTATCCCTCTCGCTGCGGTGAAAGGCAAAGTTCCGAGAGTCCTGCTGGAGAGGTCAACAGATCTCCCTCAACCAGTCTCTCCCTATACTGCCTGCCACGCAGAAGACGCATCTTCGGACAATATCTGAACAAGCCTCACCCCAAAAACCCGGGCATGCTTTTTTTATATTAATACCTTACAAGAGTCCCAGCTGCTCCCGTCTGGAGCCAGTGAGATTATGGAATCCTCAATTGGGGTATGTTTTGAGACTAAGGGTAGAGGGGAGGGGAAGGAGATGGGGAGGAGGAAGGTGGCAAAGTGCCTGGCTATTCAGATCTGGTCACCAAACACGGCTAACGCCATTTCAAGGAACGTTTTAATTCTGAATGGTGGTCTTACACCAGGGCGATACTGAGAGTATCTTCCACTCGGGAGCGTGCCGCAAATATACTATATTTGTATATATATTTTTTAATAATTTATTTAAAATATTGTTGGGTTACGAATAACCTGACAATATTTGAAAATCTCCTATTATTACCACAGTAAGCACAAGTAGGAAAATGTTGCTTGAGTCGTGATGGAGGACTTAGCAAACCGAGGAATCGAACACGGAACGCCTGGGTAGGACCCAAACGCGATGGCCACTCGACCACTGACCGGTCATTATTTTTAAATGATTTAATTGTGAAATAACACAAATTAATAAAATAAAATTTATTTGCCCACGCCGGGATTCGATCCCACAACCTTCTGATTGCGAGTCGAGAGCTTTACCCATAGACCTCGCCGGCTGTCAAATTCACCAAACGTAGCGAACCACTTAGGGTGACCTATTGCATAGATGTTGTTATCCAATAAATGGTTACCGGTGCTGTAGTACCCATACCCGCCTCCCAAATGTTGTTCCTTTCGCTTGGTATTCGGGGTATAACAGCAACTGTTTAGTAAAATACCTTTTTATTCAAATTTCTCGGTGACCGTGTTTCCTCTTAAGTTTCGCAGATAACGTTGATGTGAACATCCATAGTTAAATTATTGCTCTTGTACAAAGCTGAATATAAACAAAGACGTGATGTGCTAGCATGATATAGTTATTGTTATACAATTTTGTTCGTGCAATATTGTGGCTTAAAAATACTTCAATCTGAATAATAGTCAGCACACTCTTCAATCTGAATAATATATAGGTTCCCGGCATGCGTTGCAATACCATAATATTCAAAGAAATATATTGTTTCTCCCTGAATCACCTTTCCCATGCGTCCCCGTTCCCCTCCCACGTCCCCTTCCTAGCTAGCAACATAAATTATAGCCTATATGTTATTCCGATGTATGACCTATATTATTGTAAAGTTTCATTCAAATCCATCCAGTAGTTTTTGCGTGAAAGAGTAACAAACATACATACAACTTTCGCGTTTATAATATTAGTAAGATAGTGGTTTACGGTCAAATGCAAGGCTGACTGCAAATTATGGACTTCTAATTGCCCAAAAAAAATCAGAGTGTGCGACTCACACCTGCTAGAAGTGAAACCTTCAGAAAACTAAAGTAGGCAAGAGTGGGGAGACTACGAAGCACTTTTTTATCAATGCGATGAATGATATTTCTTTATTTTTGTCGTCGAATTCCAGTGCACCTTTTCCTATACATTTGTTCATCTTATTAGTAATTGTGTTTTCTTCTTCGGAGTCAGTAGATGTCGCTTTCTTTTGCGTTTTCTTTGCCTGTTCATTTTGGAGTGGTTTAAAGATCGGATATCAACTGTACAAAAATAAAAATAATATTTTTTTGTATTCTTAGGATTTGATTTTTGGTTAGCTGAATGGCCGCTATGGTCCGGCTATGGTCCGCTTTATACCACTAGACCAAAGGAGACTTGCGAGGGACCGCGGATTTATCGTATTATATTTGAACCGAGTACCCGTGAAATAATTTTATTTTATTGCCATCTCAATATCTCGCAGGCTAAATCCTATAGATGTTTGTGTTTGACTCTTTTTAGTGTCGCTCGCTTCTGTTAATCGAGTTTCAATTCACAACGGTGTTAAAGAAAGACTAATCGGTGTCATCTTTGTGCGGTACTTCGTAGATTAAAATGTAACATAATTTTTAAACTTGGTAACAATATAATTATAAATAAATCCTACAATTATCCTACTCCTGATACTCTGCTTTCGTCTCATTCTCTCAAAGCTTAGTTTTCTGAAGATTTTACTTCTACCGCGTGTGAACTGCACAATTTGATTTTTTTATAATAAAAACTTTCTTGTTACATCTTGTAATTCAATCCAAAATTGGTTACCCTTTGGAGGTTAAAGCTCTGTTTTCAACGTGGTTAATATTTTCTAATATACTGTTCTGATTAAAGATATGCCGACCAGCTTTCGCAGACCCTGGAAGCCCTCGAGCAAGAGGAAGAAGATGCTCGGCAGCAAGTGTTGAAAAATGACGATGGTCAAAAGACCTCCGAAGACCAACTCCCTGAAGCTGTAGTTGAAGAAGGCCAAAAGCTCCTGGCAGAAATTAAAGAAGACGAAGATGAAGTATCTTCAACTTATGGAGCAGACCAAAAGACAATTGGAGAAGAAGAACAAATGGCATTAAGTGATATGGAAGAGGAAGAAAACGGTGTACTTAACCAAGAAGGGGAGGTATTCCCTGAAGTATTAAATAGTTTTAAAGATGTTAAAGTTAAGGAACAAATTTTAAACAATGCCCAAGAGCAGTCACCGAATGTACAAGATGAGATACCTCAACTAGAATCAAACAAACAGAATATAGAGCAAGTTGTACTTAACCGTGATGAAACTGTACCTGTAAATAGTAGCGATAGTATTGTCCAAGGTGTACTTAAACCAGAAAACTTGGCCAGAGAACCCGTCGTTATTAATGTCAATAACGATTTAGATATAGATAAGTATAGTCGAGAGTACTTAAGCGAAGATTTTGATGAATTCAATGGTAATTTGGATGAAATTGATAATGGAAGACTTGATCCAAAAAAATGGATCGATCTCACACACGACATAGACGTGAATTATGACGAAAATGGGGTGTTTAGACCCAACGGAAATGAAGATGTTGAAACTGTTGTTCCTGATGATAGATTTAAGTACGTAACTGAGAATAGTCAAAGCGAACCAAAGAATGACGTGGATATTGTCAGTATTAAAAGCGACAAGAAGAGTGAAAAGATGCAAAGTCAGACCCAAGAAGAAAACACTTGGAACTATTTCAAAGATGTCTCTTCCGATAGGACTATACCAAAACATTGGATTGATCTCTCTCACGACATCGATGTCAACTACCCCAAACTTGACAGCGGCATAGTTTTGGATGTTGAAGGTGTCAATGTTGAAAAAAACATTTTCGACCAAAGCAAAGACTTTGAAGATATCGAGGTAGAACCCGCGACGGATCAAGGTGAATTCGAAGGGTATACCGAAGAATTTTCAGGATACAAAAAGGAAGGTAAAGAAAGCGAATCAGACGAAAGACTCGAAACTCTAGATAAAAGAAATGAACTGCAATCTGAATTGGACTTGCAAAAGCTTCGAGATGATGACTACCAACGCCGAGAAAAGAGATCAATTTCAGAAACGTCACCAAACACTGATGATCCTCTTCAAAAATCAACCAGCAACAGGCCAAAATTATCTGAAACTACATCGCCAGACGCTCTGCCGGTCAGAACCGATCCAAACATATTCGCGAAAAACTTGGCGAATATGGCCGGTAGTAGCGTGGTTAGAGACGCGAGGAATGAACGCCTTGAAATTGAGGCTTTGAGGGTGGAACACGCGGACAGAGATCCTTTGTTCAGCGATGATGGTATCCCGGAACTGTTGGCCGATACTGAAGCCGTCTTGAGGATTTTTGGTCAGGGACTAACGGAAGACACCTTGATCACCTTCACCCACCAGTCTAGTGGATTCGGAGGACCATGCCAGTTTCCAGTCACTCCAAGCTTTA
Source organism: Limnephilus lunatus (assembly GCA_917563855.2). Lineage (NCBI taxonomy): Eukaryota > Metazoa > Arthropoda > Insecta > Trichoptera > Limnephilidae > Limnephilus > Limnephilus lunatus. Next base: position 20,414,428 of record OU830595.1, on the reverse strand, counting down.
AGGTTGGAACCTCTTTTTTTAATCCGTCTTTCATCATTGTTCGTATTTAATACCCTTAAAAATCTTGAAATTACCAAATAAAAGTTAAGTCTTTGAATCACATGACGACTTTTAAGGGCTTGTGTAGAACACTCGTTTAACTTTCCATGCTCAAATTGAAAAGATCTGCAAATCAGCCACTGGGTTTTGTCACACGCAATTCAAAGGAGTTGACCAACCTGGTCTTTAGATTCATCCATGAACACAGGTAAATGGCAGATATTACCGTTAATTTTTACCGGAAATTCACTGTACAAAAATGCTATTTTGTGAAACCGCCACCTTCAATGCTAGAAGGCATAAACTAACTATACACGCGCCTACGTGTGTCCTTTGCACTCACCCTCCACTTATTTAAATCAGGTCAGTTGCATTCGATCTTATGAGAAAAGTGCAGAAAATATAATATGCATTTTACGAGAAAGATTTTTCTGTTTTTGTATGTCAAAATTCAAAACATAAAAATATCAAAATTCAAAACGTTAATACTTTATTTTGGGCCGCAAAAGATTAGTTAGCATTTAGTTCTGGTTGAATCTAGCAATAATACACAAAGATAGCAGCCATTAAAAAATATACGTTAAGAAAATGAAGTTACTGTTGGTAGATTTTGGTCGAAGAATGATACAGCTAAATCTGAGCGAATCGTATAGGGACACATTAGCTCAGTTGGTAGAGCACTGACCCGGCAGGTCATAGGTCCTGGGTTCGAGTCCCAGATGTAATCTATCTTTTTATGATTTTTCTGTTTCAGATTTTCGATTAAGTTTCGCTAATTAATCTTCATTGATTAAATATCATCTATTGATATCAATTGAAACTACGCATCTTTCCAAAAATAACCACACTAACTAACAAATTATTTTCTTCCAACAGGTCGAGTCTGGTTCCGTATCACCAAAAAGCGCAAAGGTAAAAGTAATCCTCCCAAAAAGCACTGGAGAAACGTTTTACATGTGCGCAAAACGTCCAGAATCCAACTCGGAAGGTGTCGACGATGGTGCTCTACCATTCGTCCACCAGGGCAGCGAAATCTGGCTTCAGCTACATTCATTCTCAAAATTCCTACCTCTATGGGCATCAATACTGATCATATCAACCTGCCTGATGTTTTCTGCATTGTTCTCTGGTCTGAATCTTGGATTATTGTCCTTGGACAGGACTGAATTGAAGATCCTTTGCAACACAGGCACAGAAAAAGAGAAGGAATATGCAAGGATCATACAGCCTGTGCGTGATCATGGAAACTACCTCCTATGCAGTATTTTGCTTGGTAATGTTGCTGTGAATTCGACGTTCACCATCTTGTTGGATGACCTGACTTCTGGATTGTTTGCTGTGATCTTTTCGACTGTCACCATCGTGCTTCTTGGGGAGATCACTCCTCAGGCCATCTGTTCCAGGCATGGTCTGGCTGTTGGAGCCAAGACTATAGCCATCACCAAAGGTGTGATGGGAATCACTTTTCCTCTGAGTTATCCTGTCAGCAAGCTGCTGGACTTCTTGCTTGGAGAGGAAATCGGGAATGTGTACAACAGAGAAAGGTTGAAGGAGTTGGTCAAGGTTAGTGACTTTTTATAAGTGTATTTTTATTATATGTATTCCTGTCTTCTCTTTGTGTTATTAAAAGTGCGGTGACTCGACAGTTGATCCCTTGACAGTTGATCCCTTGATTGTTTATCCCTTGACAGTTGATCCCTTGGCAGTTGATCCCTTGACAGTTGATCCCTTGATAGTTGATCCCGACAGTAAATCCCTGTCAGTTGAATCCTTGATAGTTGATCCATTGACACTAAATCTGTCAGTCGACTCCTCGATAATTTATCCCTTGATATTTGATCTCGACAGTAAATCCCTGTCAGTTGAATCCTTGATAGTTGATCCATTGACAGTAAATCTGTCAGTCGACTCCTTGATAATTGATCCCTTGACAGTTGATCCCTTGATATTTGATCCCTTGACAGTTGATCCCTTGATATTTGATCCCTTGAAAGTTGATCCCTTGATAGTTGATCCCGACAGTAGATCCCTGTCAGTCGACTCCTCGATAGTTAATCCCTTGACAGTTGATCCCTTGATAGTTGATCCCTTGACAGTTGATCCCTTGACAGTTGATCCCTTGATAGTTGATCTCGACAGTAAATCCCTGTCGGTCGACTCCTTGATAGTTGATCCCTTGACAGTTTATCCCTTGATAGTTGATACCTTGACAGTTGATCCCTTGATATTTGATCCCTTGATAGTTGATCCCGACAGTAGATCCCTGTCAGTCGACTCCTCGATAGTTAATACCTTGATAGTTGATCTCGACAGTAAATCCCTGTCGGTCGACTCCTTGATAGTTGATCCCTTGACAGTTTATCCCTTGATAGTTGATACATTGACAGTTGATCACTTGATAGTTGATCCCGACAGTAAATCCCTGTCAGTCGACTCCTTGATATTTGATCCCTTGACAGTTGATCCCTTGATGGTTAATCCCTTGACAGTTGATCCCTTGATTGTAAATCCCGACAGTAAATCCCTGTCAGTTGAATCCTTGATAGTTGATCCATTGACAGTTGATCCCTTGACAGTAAATCCATGTCTGTCGACTCCTTGACAGTTGATCCCCGACCCTTGGACCTCGAAATTTGACCCCCCGATAGTTAATCCCCCGACAGTTGAACCCTGACAGTTGCTGAGGTTGATGAAATTTTACACATGTGACCTTCAAAACAAGAGGAAGGTCACTGTGTACATTTCATTTCGAAAACTATGTTTTTGAAATATCCTACTCGTGACCCAAACAATATCAACATTGTTTTTAATTCACTACAAGTTTTAGATGTTGGTGGTGTTTATGAGTAATCTGAGTATTGTACCAGATAGAGTGTACACGCCTACATATAACTACATGCTCAACTCTAATTTAGATTTTTTCGGAGATGTCTGACTAATCAACTGGACGATCGATATATCCTCAAATAAAAATACCATGGTCCCACTGGCTATGGAGCAGTTGGGCCACATTCAAATAATGTTTCATTTGATAAATAAAAGCTTTTAAAAATTCCAGTCTTAAACCTTTTGTTACCAAAAATGAACCAATAAATCTTTACACATCAGTGTACGAGTCGAATACACTGAACATAATATATAATTCCTAGAAATGTATTCTGCGCAGATTCTAAAGAGCTGATGTTACCGGTTACCGGACAACATAGAATGAAATCAACTCAGCTCCTCCTTTGAAAAGTGATGAAAAATATATATTAAAAAAATGGTTAAATAAGTTACGTTAGGTTAGAGTTATAAGCTTTTTAAAATTATTTTTTTCATAGCTTTTAATGACTTTTCAAATAGGTGTTGAGTTGACTTGATTCTGAGTTGGCATGGAACTGATGCCATCAGTTTATCAGAAAATCTTTCGCCTCTCCTAGGCCTCAAAAAGAAGTCGATGAAATCTATATAGTTAATAAAGGCAATTCATTTTTGGAGACGAGTATTAATATCGCCGCCCGGGAACCATTCATTGGACAACCAACACTCCTGCCATCGGTCATTCCAGGTTGTTCGCTACGTTTCGTGACTTAGGGTATTACAATTGCCCTGGTATTACGAGGTGCGGTTTCTCCAGGTTTTGGCGGCGAATGCGTTTGCCCGCCTACTGAGTGTCAAGCCGGATAGGGAGAGACTGGTTGAGGGGGACCTCTCCAACCGGACTCTTTCGACCCATCGCCTTGCACCGCAGTGGGAGGATGGATTCATTGACCCCCAGTTTCCTACCCACCCATTATACCTGTTTCCTTCCCAGAACACTCTCTTCCCTTTCTCTAAAAAGACCATCCACACAATATCCCCAATTATGCCATACACCATGAGAGAATTTTTTTCCTCGGGAACTCCCGTGTGGATATAAACCATAATATATGTATATCGATAATGGAGTTTTTTTTTTCTGGAAATTAAAAATTAATTTATCACCATTATTACAGAAATTACAAAAAATTACAATTCTGAAAGACCTGTTCGATGTTATTTTATAATAAAAAATGATAATTGTATGTAGTTCTTCAAAAGCAGAAGATATGATTTTTTTTAACACATTTAATCACAGGAGACCAAATTCGTCCCAGCCCACATAGGTCTCATAGAAATTGTTGTCTCCCTTACTTTCATAGTGAGAAGTATGATCTAAAAAACGGTATTGGAAAGAGAAAAAAACATGATTTTTATTCTAATCTAAAAGTTAACCACAAAATAAAAATTTACACATTTCGATTTACTTTTTCCGGCAGCAATTTGAAAAAAAAATTATGAAACTTTGTGATTTTTTTAAGAAATATTTTAACATGAAACGACCAGAAAGTGAAGTGATAATAACGTTTATAATTCATTGATCTAACAAAATATGTGTGTGTTTCAATTTTTTTTCGTTATCATTAATTTTAGTTAGAAAAAATATAAGGTGAGCCATTTTAAAAGTTTTATATTTCGAAAATTACGTGGTTATTTGTAATAATAAAATTTGAAATCGTTTTTCATCACGTTTCTAAAACAGTTTTTAGTTTTCGGATACGTTCACAAATATTCTATTTATTTGGATTTTATTGCAAAGCGAAAATATTTTCACCTATTGCCAAAATACTTACGTTCAAATTTTGAAAAACTTTCTTTTCGCTCTGCTGAACAAATATCATTTTGTCCGTTAAATCATTTCAAATTTCCGCTATCGACATCGATTGGTTTTAGAACATTTTTTTTTTAATTTTCCTTTGAAGTGTGATGATAATCTTGGGCTCACTTCGGGCTCACGCACATGCCCACAGCACACTTCTAAAGGTTTAATCGCTTCAGTGGTCCTATAACATAGCCGTTGGAATTTTGCCAAAAGTGTCTGTGAAACGGATGACAGTCGCAATGCGTTACTTTCTAACATTTCACTAATGAAAATTTCAATAAAAACAATATTATTAATAAAATAAACTAATTTCTGTTGTAGGTCATTGTAACTCTGGTTTAATGAACTCGTATTTGTTTTACTTATTTATTAACGGACTTCGTCCAATTTACAACATAGTAACACGAAATTTGGAAGAATGTACATTGTAAAGATAAAGGATAGTGTATAAAAGCAAAGACAAATAGAGAAAACATAGGAAAATAGAAGTTAAATAGAAGTGTCGTCAAGTCAAGTAATTAGAGTAAATATAAAATCTCTTCAATTGTTTAGTGAGCGACAAAAATCATTTAGGCTTATACCAAAAAAATCGAGAGAAAAACCCCAGTATTCTTTGTGTTTTTTTTACACTAGCTCCACACAGGAGGCCCTGAGGAAAAAAGTTTCTCTCAGGGCCTATGTCATCTTAGGGGATGCTGTGTAGAGGGTATTTTTAAAAAGAAGAAGAGGAAGTTCTGGGAAGGGAAAAGGGTGGTCATGAAATCTGAGGGTCAATGTGTCCAGAAGTGACGGACGTGTGAATCTATTCCTCTCTTTGCTGTGCAATATTCCGAGAGAGTCCTGCTGGAGAGGTCAAAATATTTCCCGATCCGGCCTGCTCCGCAGTTGGTGGGCAAACGCATTCGACGCCAAGACTCTGATAAATCTCACCCCATGAACCTAGTCACTGGTCACCCCTGTCACCTTATGGCAGGACTGTTTGTTACCCAAAAAATGGTTCCCGGGATGGCGGTACCCGTCGCCTCCCATATTGCCTCGTTTATGTGAACTCCTCACAAGAGTACTGCTCCCGTCTGGAGACAGTGGGGCTCTAAATGCCTACCTGTAATATAATATTTTTCTATCAGAAAATTATTTTACTTATATGCAATAACGGTTCGGAGAATACCGCGACAATCCCTGGAATACTGATTCTTTACCGAGACAGTCCCAAGAATTCGGTTTCTTATCCCGGGACTGACTCGAGAATACCGTTTTTTATCCCTGGGAAATCGAGAATACCGGTTTTATCCCGTGACAAATCTAAGAAATTCGATTTTATCTCTGGTCATTCCCGAGTATACCGGTATAATCCCGGGACATTTCCGAATTTACCAGTTCTATCCCGGAACATTTCGAGAATTCACGTTCTATCCCGGGATATTTCCGAATATACCAGTTCTATCCATGGACATTTCTGAGAATACCGGTTCTATCCCGGGATATTCTCGACTATACCAGTTCCATCCGGAGACAGTTCTGAGAACACTAATTATTCTATCCGTGAACAGTTCCGAGAATATCGGTTACAATCCCGGACTAACTGAATCCCAACCAAATAAGCGGTGACAATGACCCAGTTTCTTGTAACCCAGCCTAAAACCGCGAAAACTTTACCTAATTGGATTTAGACGGAATTGATTACTCGAAAAACAGAGTGCTTGAAAAAATGGATATTAGATTAGAGGTTTTCAAGTCCAAAAGTACCTATTATCGTGATTTATTTTTGGGGTATTATGCCGTGTTGCATTACCTTTTTGTTTATTCAACGTTTCGGACAGCATTACAGTGCTCATATTTGTCCTTTGCTGAAAAAAATCTTTTTTTTTCAAATGTTTCTGGATTTCATCCTTCAAGGGTATTCTAGGCCATCATTTCAAATTATAACTAACTAACCACCACGTCGTTTCCCTGCAGGGGAAGGCAGAGAGGACGTACCGCTAAACAACTCGGCGTACATGTTTTGCCTCATTCACCTTCGTACATTGTCTCATACATACTCTTCTATTATTCTGACTCTTAACATGGACCGTCTCAATTATCTGATTCACTTGATCGTGGCATGTTTTCCTCAGGCGTCCCCGACTTCTTCTACCATTCACATTTGCGTCATATATTACACTATTTTCTTTGTTCATTCGCTCTATGTGCCCAAACCATCCGAGGGTCCCTTTATTAATCTTATTCATTACGCTTTCATCAGCCTTGCATTTTTTGCGGATCTCCACATTTCTCACACGATCATACATGGCTTTACCTCACATATGCTTCAGGGATCTCATTTCAGCAGCATTCAGTGTACTTTTATCCTTCCTCTGCCAGTTCCATGCCTCACTGCCGTACATCAGGTAGGTATCACCACTCCATTGTGGACTGCTAGCTTTGCTTCTTTTGACAGTTTTTTTTTTTATTATGGAGAGAGGAAAGGTGAATTTATAGTTAATTTTATTCAAATTGACAAATTTCAAAATTATTTGAAAGATTGGAGTCGAGTTCAATCTTAGGAGAGATGAGATGTTTAATGGAGGGGAGGCAATTATATATAAAGCTTGATAGAAGAGAGGATATTTGTTTAGAGAGGGACAACCAAAAAATATGTGATCTAAAGTTCCCTCTTCTAGACCAAAGAGGAGTCAAGGATGTGAATTTTAAAAAAGTTAGAAGGAAACGGAACAATGTCGAATTCTCATTCGAATAAGTGACAAAATTTCTGTTTTGGAAAAATGAAGGAATTGTTGAAGCAACAGTTTTGATGGGATAGTCCTTTGTATTGAGGCATAGCACGCTCCCTTGGATTGACTAGCAGTGTGGCAATACTCTGTCCAAACATTGCTGGATCTATCTTTGATGATGGAAAAATATCAGATAAGGGAATTTGGTTTACGAGGATGACAATAGTGTTGGATGCTCCTTGTTTGGCCAAGGAATCGATGCCAACATGTCCAAAAATCCAAAACAGAGTAACGGAAAAAATCTTGATCACTGAATAATAGCACGGCCAACCAAACCCATCTCAAATTATTAAATTATGTTTTGTAATATTTTTTGTACGAAAATATTGAGGCTACACCAATCATGAACATGAATCACTTTTTATCTGATGCTTTTGCGGTCGGAATTTCCTGTTGGCTAAATTTATATTTAAAAATATTATAAAGGTCATTTAGATTACCAAATTGTTGGTCATCAGCACCGTACAGTTATTCCCCCATCTTTAACGATTTTAAAGAAAACTGAGGTAGCCAATTCACATAATTATACCTACTCCTTCCTATCTCCTTCCCTTTACCTTACTCATCTGTTTCCTTTCCCGATTTCTTTACCTCCCCCATTTTTTTTCATTCCCTATCTCTTTCGCTACCTCAATCTCCTTCCCCCCCATTTCCTTCCATTTCACATCGCTTTCCTGTAAGTGGCCATCCCTAAATTACGTCACACCTTAAAGGGTAGGGGAGTAGAGAAATGTGACAAGAGTGTGGGTGATCATCAGCTCTGTGACATCACATGAAAAAATCTAAATTTTTAAAACGCAAAACTTTTTAGATGTAAAATTGCAAAATATGTGACGTCACAGTAGGGGGGAGGGGGCCTCATAAATGTGACAGGGACGGGGGGGGGTTAAAATCATTAAATTCGTGTGACTTTATTTATGGAAGACCCCTAATGTCATCTTCACTTACTCATCTTCTTCCCTTCCCCATCTCCTTGACTTCCCCATCTTATTCTTTTCCCCATCCCTTCCCTCACCATCTATTTCCCTTTTCCATATTCTTCCCTTACCTATTTTCTTCCCTTCCCTATCTCCTTGCCTTCCCCCATCTTCTTCTCTTAACCACCTTCTACCCTTCGTCATCTCCTTCCATTCCCCATCTAATTCCCTTCTCCATGTTCTTCACTTCCCCATCTCCGTACTTTCCCCATATCCTTTACTTCCCCACCTCCTATCCTTCCCCATATCCTTAACTTCCCCATATCCTTTACTTCCCCACCTCCTTTCCTTCCCCACCTCCTATCCTTCCTCATATCCTTAACTTCCCCATATCCTTTACTTCCCCACCTCCTTTCCTTCCCCATATCCTTAACTTCCCCATATCATTTACTTCCCCTTATCCTTTACTTCCCCACCTCCTTTCCTTCCCCATATTCTTTACTTCCCCATATCCTTTACTTCCCCATATCCTTTACTTCCCCACCTCCTTCCTTTCCCCATATCGTTTACCTCCCCATATCATTTACTTCCCCACCTTCTTTCCTTCCCCATATCCTTTACTTCCCCATATCCTTTACTTCCCCATATCCTTTACTTTCCGACTATCTTCAGCCTCATAACATACTCTAACTGGGGCCACTCCTTGATCGACTTCACCAGAAATAAGAATTGAACTTCCTATGTGCACACAAACACCCACGATACACTTCTATCGCCATTCCTCTTTAGTGGACATCGTCAAATAATTTCGCAGTTGAATTTTGACGACTTGTTGCAGTGGTTTTAATCTGAAATTTTTCCTGGAAATTCGTCGTGCGTTAGTCATAAGAAAATTCTCGCGTGGTATTTGCTGTGGTTGGATTGATTTTTTTAAATGTCAATGTGTAATACGCATAGGAACCTCAACTGCTTCTCGTAGGAGCCGGTGGAACTGTGGCATCACTATTTGAGGTATGTTGTGAGTTTAGTTACTAGACGAACTCTTTTGGAGTGAGCTCGTATTTAAAGGGTTGAAAATTGTTAAATAGATTAGACTTTTGCAAACTTTGAAACCTCAGAACATGATGAGGCGAAGTTAGAATTAGAACCCTATCAAACCAAAGTGACTAACCATAATAATGCGCCTTGTAATAACGATCAACTGTCAGATACAAACAAAATAGAAGTAAAGGGGGTGTTAGAACCTTGTAAAATAAATGATTATTTAAAATGCTTGATGTTAGAACTTTGTCATACATATATCTTTGAAAATACAACACAGATGGTTCCGAAAATTATTTTGGGTATAAATGAGCAAAAGAAATGCTTTGGCATTAAATGGTCCTTTTTGATTTTTTTTGTTTATTAGGGAAACAGTTTTATTGAAGTAATTTTATACTAGGAGTTAAATTAATTCGGCTTCGCCCAGTTTGAGTGTAGGTATTGTATTTTATAAATCCGATAAGAACTAGTTCCAAAAATTGCCAGTTTCTCGGATCCACTGTGATCCAGTGACAGCTAGTCACCGAGTTAAAGTAACCGTGACAGGCAATAACGCCATATGTAATCTCTCCATATCCGGAAAGATAATTAAATTCTATAAATCCGTAGTACTTATACCTAGGAAAGAAACTTCCACATGCGAGCTGCTAACCGAAGTAGCGACATCTTGTGTCGAATTCTTGAATTTGAAACCGATTTATAACAGTAGCTTTGGGTGAAATTTCACGTGCACAGGATGTTGTTTCGTTATTTGTGGCGCGGCGCTTATGGAGTGGCGTCCGACACGCACTCGTATCTGGGTTTTGAAATTCAACCACGCAGACGCTACGGTAATAATTCTGTTCGATTACAGGGTTGCATTAACCAGAGAAAAATTAGTGTTATATATAGAGAAACATAAATTATTAAGGAAAACATAAAGTGGTAGAAAAATAAAATTAAAAAGAAATAAACACATTAAGTAATACAAAATAATACAATTTCACATCGTAAGATAATGTTCAAGGATAAATATGATTAAAAAAGAAAAACCACATAATGAGAGTGAGAAAATAACACACATCAGGGGTAGAGGGTTCGTAATGAAGAATAAATGGAAAATATCAGCGTCTGAAAAGATATTATTGTATTTTGTGCACGTCCTTCTGAGGAATGAATGTTGTCTTTTTTGGAGCGTGGGATGTGGAATAGTTGGTTTGACCTTGTATTTCTTGTTGGACAATGGAAATTAATATTTTCTAAAAGATAATTGTTATCAACAATGTTGTTGATAATCTCTACATATTATAAATAATTAAAGTCCTGCGCCACGTCTGTCTGTCTGTTCGCGATAAAATCAAAAACTACTGAACGGCTTTTCATGCGGTTTGTACCAATAGATTGAGTGATTCATGAGAAAGGTTGAGGTATATAATTTGTCAAGGTTTTGTGTAAATTGGTGGAAATATATGACATATAAATGAGATTGTCTGGATGCGGTGGACGAGCGGGATGGCAAGCGGGCGGTGTGGGTTTGATTTGTATGCAAAGTAAGGTCACTGTCTATATTTGATTTCGAAAACTCTGTGTAAAGCCCGGGGGACTTCAGCTAGTTTCGAATAAAAAATTCTTGTCGGATATATTTTTTCTATCTTTTAGATAAATTTGGAAAAAATGTCGGATAGAAACTTATCCAAAATGAGGTGACGAAATTGACGGTGGATTTCTTGGTACACTAGGGGTTAAATGTCTCAATCACGGGGTGACTTCAACCCCTCCGCGCTTTTATATTATTTACACGCGTCGCGTAACATTTGCGAATAAAGTTCGAAAAACCCGCATAACGTAAACACTAAAAGCTGCGTTGTGAGTTACAACATCTCTTTTTGTTACACGCCTCGTTTATGAGAGAGAGAGAGGTCAAGATGGATACATCACTAATACAGGGTGCGGCAAATCAGACAGTGCAGTTTTGAAAGGCTATTAAAAAAAACAGCGCCACTTACAGAAATGGGGTTTATTTTATTTTATTCGGTATATCATGCCGTTTTATGCACAAAGTCCTGAAGATTACATCAGAAAGGTGATGGCACCCAGCAGCGATACATTGATGAAGGCGATTTCTGAAGTTTTCGACTGCATTATGGCACATCTCGATGGGCATAGCGGCTATTTCCTCCAGAATTCAATCCTTGAGTTCTTACAAGGTGTTAGGCCGATGTTTGAAAACTTTTTCCTTCAGATAGAAGAAGTCGCAAATGTTTAAATCAGGTGAGCGCGCGGGCCACCCCTCAGAGAGGCGAGGCGAGGCGTGCAGGGAACATCTGTCGCAGTTTCGTAATTGAAATTCGAGCAGTATGGGTCTTAGCACCGTCCTATTGAAACCAGATGTCTCCCAGATCTGTTTCCTCCGTTAGTTCTTCCAATTGAGGTTCAAAAAAAATTTCTAATATGGAAACATAACGTTGAGCGTTGACAGTCACGGTTCATCCGTTCTCCTCGAAAAATACGGCCCAATCACCCCAAATTTGAAAATCACACACCACACAGTCACTTTTGGGGAGAGAATAGGTCTCTCGTGAAGTTGCCTTATTTTAAGGTTATTTTCAGCCTAGTATCGAAAATTTGGTTTATTCACCGCTCCACAGCGATGGAAGTGGGCCTCGTCACTTCGCCATTTTTGGCCATTTTCAAGATACGTGCGGACGGCAAAGCCCCGGTGTTGTCCAAACCAAACCATGGCAACGACTAAAAACGGCATGACCCTCCCGACACAATGAGACCACTCCCAGGTTTCTAGTCCCATTACACGGGATGCACTGGCCTTTCAAAACTGCACTGTTTGTTTTGCCGCACCCTGTATATATATTCTAGCGTCCAGTTGATTCTCCGAAAATTCTAAATTAGAGCTGAATATGCAGTTATATGTAGGCGTGTACCCTCTATCTGGTACAATACTCAGATTACTCATAAACACCACTAACATATATTATAATGCACTAAAACTTGTAGTGAATTAAACTAAAAGTTGACATTTTCTGGGTCACTCGTAGGATATTTCAAAATATCATTCTAATGTACCAGACCGTTATGCCTTCCGGTGATATTTTATAGCATATTTAATATGTATAATACAGACACGTTTAAAAAAGATTTGATTTGTGGTGAGCATTAGAATATTGCTTTTCTTATCATCTCAAAACTTAGTATTGAGACATAATACTAGGGCTGTCCGTAAAATAAGGTCTCTAAGGCTAAGAACTGACGGAGCGATTTTCACCCGCGTCCGCCGCGGTTGCGGGCCCGCAGCCTTTGTAGAATGCAGATATTTATGTAAAAAATGAAAGCACATTTCACGACGCGTTTTACGCCCGCGGCGTGTGCGATTGTTTGCGGGTCCCGCTGCACCGGCGGTCATCGGCTAAGAACTGACGGAGCGATTTTCACCCGCGTCCGCCGCGGTTGCGGGCCCGCAGCCTTTGTAGAATGCAGATATTTATGTAAAAAATTAAAGCACATTTCATGACGCGTGATTGTTTGCGGGTCCCACTGCACCGGCGGTCATCTTGTACAGGCGGGCGCGGGTCGCGGTCACGCAGCCGCGGCGGGTTGCACCCGCGCGCTCTGCGATCGGTTGGCGGGTGACCGCAGTGGGCAGCGGGGAGGGGTGTAGAGAAATCCAGTCGCCATTTTGCAGTGACTTGTTATTTATTACTTGTTGCGTAGTGACGCGTTTGTGTATTTTTTTTTGGTGTGTGTCCATGGCGGTCTGGAACTCAACTGATCGTTTAACTGCCCGTCTTGCAACCGCCCGTCTTGCGATAATCAACCGCCAAGATTGCGAGCGATAACCTCAACCGCGACGGCTGCGTAACCGCACAAAACTCCGGTCTCGTGAATTTTGAAAATAAAACTCCATTCCGCCACCGCAGCGGGCTCGGGTAAAAATCGCTCCGTGAGTCCTTAGCCTAAGGCGCTGCGGTTGCAAGGAATGATTTTACGCGCAATCCTGCAACACCGGCGTTTAGCCTGGTTTTCCCTTTTCAAATTCCCACCACGCTGCACCCTCTGTGACGCTTAGTCTTGGCGTGGCAGCCATTCGCGATGGAGCTTCCACTCGCCGCACCCGCCAGGTGTGAGTTACGATCTGTAATTGTTTTCAAACTTTGGTTCGGCAAAGCTGAATGATGCCTCTGGGATTGTTCCTTTGTCTCTGGGGTCGTGTAGTGTATCCGGGTCTCGTCTCCAGTCACAATTGAGTCCAAGAATTCTTCCCTATCGATGTCGTAGCACTCAAGGAATTCGCGGGCTGCTTCAACCCGTTGTTTATGATCTTCGGTGAGCATTTTGGGACCCACTTTGGGCAGTCTTTGTGGTCTCCTAAATTTTTTGTAAAAATCTTGTCAATAGAGGGGTCTTACTGATATCAGGGATCATATCACATAGCTCCCGAACCGTCACCCGTCGATTTGCAATCATTGTTTTTTCCACTTTGGCAATTTTTTCATCTGAAACCGATGGCCGTCCGGCACGCTTTTAATTTCTCTGCACCATTTGCGCACATTTTCGCACTCATCCACTGTTTTCCGTACAATTCAAGTAGCTGATATTGAATTTCTACCGGGGTATTGTTCTTCGCACAAAAAAACAAATTATAGAGCGTAATTCACACCTGGCGGTTTCGACGAGCGGAGGATTCATCGCGAATGGCTGCCACGCCGAGAAGAAATGTCGCAGAAAGTGCAGTTTTGTGGGGATTTGGCGTAGGGAAACCAGGCTACACGCCAGTTTTCCCGGATCTCACGTAAAATTATTTCTCGCGACCGCAGCACCTTGGAGACCTTATTTTACGGACATCCCTCGTATATTACATACAAATTTCGGTTGTCTATGCATGATTTTTGTCCCTTTCCTGAGAGAAATGTGAAATATGGTTGATTTTTTGTTTTTGTTTTTGTTCTATGTAAATATCGCCAGGGGTAAGGCCCTCATCCAACAATCCGAAGGTGGCGGGTTCAAATCCGGGTGTGCGCAAGAACATTTTATTTAATTAATTTGTGTTATTTCACAATTTATTAATTTAAAATAATACGTTGGTAGTATATTTGAGCCACGTTCCTGAATGAAAGATACTCTCAGTATCGCCCTGCTGTAAAATCACCATTCAGAATTGAAATGGCTTTAGCCGTGTTTGGTGACGAGTTCTGAATAGCCAGGGAGTACCTGGGTATTCAGAACTCGTCACCCACCTTCCTCTTCCCATTTCCTTCCTCTCCCACTTCCTTCAGCCTCACAATATACACAACTGGGGATGCCATAGTCTCACTGGCTTCAGACGGGAGCAGCTGAGACTCTTGTGAGGTATTCACGTAAAAAAAGTAGTTATCTTTCAAATCAGTATAGATCACATATCTAGGAATTTTCTGTGCAGTGCGCATAATCCATTTTGATTAGTATTGGATTGGCGCATAGGTGCGGCGGGTAACTGAAAATTACGTCATTATTACTCCTTGTCTATTTTCGCCCATGCCACTGAACGCATAACACCCAGAAGCCTGTCTGATCTGTTAATATATCCGGATATTATTTTCAACGTAAGTAAAAAGCGCAAAAGATTATTTAACCGAAACTAAGAACCTAAAATAGATTCTTAGATTTTAGTTTAAATTTTTAGTTTTTACTGTACTGAATCCACCTATGTTGAAGGAGATTAACCTTTATATCCCTAACGCGTATACTCGTGGGAGATCCCACGCACTTTTTTATTCTCCGAAAGCGAGAACTTCTTCCTTTCAGAATGCACCATTAAACAGAGCAATTTAACTGCTTAATGATTCTGTATTGAGCATCGACATTTTCAATGTTGCCTATAGAGAGTTCAGTAACTATCTTTTGACATACGTCTCAACATAGTGAAACTGCCCCCTTGGCCTTTTTTTCTCTTAAATTTTGTAATCTTCTCCGTAATAATTTGGTGTATAACTGTTTTATGGACAACCCGAAAAAATAAATAAATGAAAATAATAAATTAAGTCTTCAAGTTGTTTGCAAATTTCTTCTAGTGTCTTCAAGTTCAAGGCGTTAAATTTTTCGTATATTAAATTTAAAGAAATCGCTATTTAAGAGGAAGTGATACTGAAGGTTGCACGATATTAAATGTGCGCAATTTAGGTACATCAACTTTTTGGTGTCTTGCAATTATTTGAAAAATGCATACAACTAGTTGCATCATGTAAATTCGGCTTTAAGTACGCTAAGTTGCCCGGTCCTGTTACTTTTTCATTCGTACACACATATTCTTTGAATGTCTATGTTTATTTTGATGAACGTTTGAATTATTAAGAACTAGCGAGAACCCGGCATGCGTTGCAATGTCACACGCAGAGATAAATGTTTCTCCCTGCGAATCCTTTCCCATGCGTCCCCGTTCACTCCTCCCTTTCCCTCGCGCAAAACCCCCCTCCCCACTCCTCCTCCAATACACGAAATTTTCAAACAACTCGGGCGCCACGTATTGTAAAGTTTTTATGCAAATTTCATAATGCCAGAGCTCACCAGTATATATATATAAGCCTTCGCGGGCAAGCGTACAACAAATCACTAAAGTTTCATCGCAGATAAGGGACAAACATAGAAACACTCATTTTTATTATATTAAGATTTATTGGAAACTAAGTGTGTTAGTTATTATTAATTTTGTGTGTTTATTTTTGTTGTTTTTATTCCAAAGCGGATAATGTATACGGATAGTTCCCGTGAGCAATCAGGCCTTCTGTTTTTTTTGCAGGTTCCACTTTGCATGTTCCATGAAGGTCCCTGTTTTCCCGCGAATGTAGGAGTAAGGGTTTTCCTATCGAAAGTCCCTTTTGAAGTAAAACTTCTTTACGCACGCTTGACTTGGGGAGTAAGCTGGTGAATGCGTTACGAAAAGAGTGATCGGGCGAGGCGAACGGAAGTTGAGAGGGAGATATAAGTTAGTGAAGATAGAAAGAGAGAGAGTTACGTTTCGTATATTGCTGTAGGGGCAAGAGAGAGAGGTGCGAGCACAAGGAGTCATTTATTGAATAGCAATGCCATAGGTCACCCCAAGGTCATAGGTCACCCCAAGGTCGTAGGTCACCCCAAGGTCTTAGGTCACCCCAAGGTCATAGGTCACCCAAGGTCATAAGTCACCCCAAGGTCGTAGGTCACCCCAAGGTCATAAGTCACCCCAAGGTCGTGGGTCACCCCACGGTCATAGGTCACCCCAGGGTCATAGGTCACCTCAATTTCATATGTCACCCCAATGTCATGTGTACTTTTATAAGTTAGTGAAGTTTTACTACAGTCGTGTGGTCTAAAGTCTAAAGCACACTCGTTTTTTAAATATTGTTTTATTTATTTGGGTTACAGTTATCCTCTTTACTTTCCTTGGATCCCGAAGGTTCCAAGAAGGAAGAGTTCACTTCCCCTAAGTTCCGCAGTATCTCTGAAGCACCGTTGGTGACACTGTTTCCCAGTTTCATTCAGCCTGAGCACGGTAGCATATACCTTGGCTTGGGATGGCTATTGTAGGTTGTGTTTCCACTCCCTGAACGATGGGTTCGCCACATTTCCCATACTGTACATTTACATTACTTTGTATTAGTTTTGTGATAAAATAGCGGAGTTGTAAACTGTCCAAAGAAGCGAAGCTAGCCGTTCATAAGGTACCTATTCTCTGTCCGCGATAAGATCAACCCGTGATGGTACGAAACTTGGTTTGTATTGCGCATACCACTCCCCCCGCTACGGTCCCTACACCCGCGCTCTGCTGGCCCGAGTCATTCCGCTAAAAATTTAGTATGTCTTCGGCTGTAGCAGTGGGGGTAATGGGTGGAGACATGCGCGTACACGGGTTGATCTTATTTTGAACTGGTAGAGGAAGGATGAAAGTAGACCGAATGCTGTAGAAATGAGATCCCAGAGGCGAATGAAAAAAAATGGCGTGGTAAAACAATATACTATCGTGTGAGAAACGTGGAGATCTGCAAAGAATGCAAAGCTGATGTAAGCTTAATCAGTAAGATTAAGAATGGGACGCTCCGATGGTTTGGGCATGAAGAGCGAATTGAACGTGGAAAGGAGTATAAGGAGAATATCTGACGCAAATGTGAATGGTAGAAGAAGTCAGGGACGCCCAAGGAAGACATGGCACGACCAAGTGAATGAGATTCTTGAGTCGGGCCATGTCAATAATAGAAGAGCATGTATGAATGTAAACGAGGCAAGGAGTGTGTGCCAAGACCGAGTTGTTTGGCGGTCCGTCCTCTCTGCCTACCCCTGCGGCGAAACGGCGTGATGGTTAGTTAGTTAGTTAGATAAAATATCGTGTCTATGATGCTTCCATGTTTGTTTCTTTTGAAGAGTTCATCTTTTGACATTTGTTGTTTTTTTTTTTTGGCAGGTCACCAACGACATAAACGATCTGGACAAGGACGAGGTGAACATCATCTCGGGAGCGCTGGAGATGCGCAAGAAGACGGTTCTCGAGATCATGACCAAGATCGAGGATGTCTTCATGCTGGACTACGAGGCCGTCCTCGACTTCGAGACCGTCTCCGAGATCATGAAGTCTGGTGAGTCCATTCTTATACTTGATTGTTAGTGATGTAGGAGTCAGATAGTTAGTCGTGTTTCAAACCATGCTGAATAATACTTTTTGTTGGATCCCCCCTTTCCACAGGAATATTTGTGGTGTGTTTTGATAGTGATCCGACTGCCACTGAGACTTTCGCACCCCCCCCCCCCCTACTCCCTTTAGAAGTAATTAGTAGAGATGAAACGGATAGTTGTTTGGCCGGATATCCAGCGAAATCGCTTGTTGCCTGCGAACGCTGAAAATTTAGTCTTTATTCACCATAATTTACCACTTGTTAATTTTGAGTTTTAATTCAAAATATTCTTTTTGATAAGAAGAACAAAAGGTATATTATGGTGCTTCAATGTCAGTATTTAATCATTTCAATAATCTCTGTGTTTTTTACGATTTTTAGTTCACTATAATGGTGTGGTGATTGTGATTAGTTAATCATGTTAATTTAAGTTTTCGCTACTCTGCGAGGTGTTTGTAAGTTTTTACTAAAAAAAATTACAATTAAAACACATATAAATTTGTTGTAGACCACTTTTATTTTTTAAACACTCTACCGGTTTCGGAAGCACCCTTCCTTCGTCAGGAGAATATTATAACTAACCTATTATACAGAATAAAATTTTAGGTGTTCGAGTGAGGGGTAATCAACGGGGTGGGGGTAATTGCGGGATTTCCGGGAAGAACAGAGCGGTTTATTGGAAAAATATTTAGAATGGGACTAAAAGATAAATTAATTTGGTTATTTAAAATACTAGCATTATTATTTAGGGATTTTCTGATTTCAAGTGCTTCTAAGTTATCTAATTTTTTGCTTTAATTTTTACGGTGAAGAATTTTAACCCCTGTGTCCTTATTAAAAGTGTGATCTGTGGAAATTAGGTGATTAGCAAACTCTGAAAAATTATTATTATTTAAGCATCTTAAATGTTCTGTGACTCTAATATTTATATTTCTAGATGTCTTACCTATGTAGAACGAAGGACAATCATTGCAACATAGTTGGTAAATGCCTGAGTGGCTAAATTTATGATCTCTATCTTTAGTGTTTTTTAATAATTTACCTAAATTGTTATCAGTATAGAACGCGGGTTTAATATGGGCAGGCAAGTTTTTTGTACTAAGTGAGGAAAAGTTGGATATATATAAGATTCTGCGCCATTGAACGGGATTTATTATTATTTTATTATTATTTTCAGGTTTACCAAATAAAAATGTATTAGTAGAAATGAGTTTTAGTTTCTTATTTAGGATTTTATCAATTAAATCTGGAATAACCATTATTTAGAGCAATTTATTTAATTTTTGAAAGTTCAATCGCGAAATTAACAGATGATAAAGGAATTTTTACTAGCCGGTGCACCATTGAATGATAGGCAGAATGTTTGTGTGAAACCGGGTGGTTTGACATTAAATTTACCACCTAAAATTTGTATTCTGTATAATAGGTTAGTTATAATATTCTCCTGACGAAGGAAGGGTGCTTCCGAAACCAGTAGAGTGTTTAAAAAATAAAAGTGGTCTACAACAAATTAATATGTGTTTTAATTGTAAATTATGGCGAGCCACAAAGTTAATGCTTTTTACAAATATGTAAAAAAATTTAGTTTAGATATTTACTATTTATGTATTTATCATTAGAGTGAGAATGTCTCAGAAGAAAATTTTAGTTTTTTGAAGGCCTTTATGCCTTTTTTGTAACTTTTTCGACTTTAAATAAAGGTGTCATAATTATAAGCCATTTTATTAATATTTACCTCACAAAGATTAATGTATTGTATTTTATTATAAGAAATTGTCGCAGTTTTTTTCATATCCGGTATCCGGCCGGATGTTGAGTTACTATCCGGTATCCGGCCGGATAGTAAATTTTGGCCGGATAGGCCAGATACCGGATATTTACCGGATATCCGTTTCATTTCTAGTAATTAGTATAACTGAATGAATTTTTAAAAATGAAAACATTATGTATTACCAAAGAATAGCAATTTTCATCAATCCATCAATTTCCTCAAAATTCCTTAAATTTTCATCAACTCTCACTAAGAAATTCGCGCTCCTTTCAAATACTTGCTACACACTTCAGTCAATTATTTGCGTAATACGACTTGGTGATTCGACATTTGATCCCTCGACAGTTGGCCCCCCGAAATTATAATTATAATAAAATTATAATTTATGTACATTATTTACCAATTTCAAACCTAAAATCGGCTTACAAAATACCTTTAATTAATAAAAAGTTGAAATGAATATCAAACGAATTTATTTACAGTGTCAATTTTGTGTACTTATGCGCTTGTTTACAAAGTACATATATAGACAAGTAGATTTTTCCTTGATTTTGAATGAAAATATGTTTTATTCTTTTGTTATTCGGCGGTACATCCCCTTTGCACATCCCTTCGGGTATATTTAGTAAAATTTTGAGTGAGTAGGTAGGTATACCGTATTTTCGTAAGTATATGATGTTTTGTGCGTGCAACGGCGATATATTCAATTCGTCTTTTCCTTCCAGAAAATATATTAAAAAAATATACGAAACATTTATCTACTGTGTATAATTATTGCATGACGTTTAAAGATCGCGTGTTTTTGAAATCTGAGTTTAAGGGTTTGTTGTACCCACTGAACAAAAAATTCCTAGAACCGTGGATTGGATCGGTTTTACTTAATTTATATTGAAGACCTTAGTTTTATTTCAGGTCTATATAGAACTCACTATTTTTTTGTCACTTCGGTTGTAAGAAGTCCTTTCAAACATTGGTTCAGAGAAACGGAATTTGTGAGGCGGGTCTAGGTACCGCCGCCCGGGAACCATTTATTGGATAACCAACACCTATGCCATATGTCACTCCAAGTGGTTTGCTACGTTTGGTGACTTAACAGGAGTGTCAGGGTTCATGGTGTGAGGGTTGTTCGGATCTTGGCGGCGTATGTGTCTGTCCACCAGCTGCATGGCAGGCTGGATCGGAAGAGACTGGTTGAGAGAGATCTTTTGACCTCTCGGAATATTGCCTTGCACCACAGTGGTAAGGATAGATTCATACGTCCGTCAGTCTTGGATACATTGACCCCAGATTCATACATTTTTCCTTCCCAGAACCTACTCTCCTTCCTTTTCCTAAAAAGACCCTCCACACATTATCCCCAAAGTTGACTTAGGCTCTAAGGGGAATTATTTTTCTTAGGGCCTCCTGTGTGGAGCTAATGCTTTTTTTGTAGTTATATCTTTATGGTTATTATTAATATAAAAAATATATAATAATTAGGGACATGTAAAATCGGAGGCGTCTACTAATAGAACCTATGAGAATAAAATAAATATATCTATAAGAACCAAAGTGAGGACGAATATCTACAGCACTGGCAGAGGTTGGATTTGCATTTATGTATAGCGTATTGGCATAACGTAATATTGCGTATGCAGTTTAAAAAACTTAATTTATGTTAAGTTAGGTTAGGTAAGTATTAAGTACTTAATTGAAGTAATTTATGCTTTTCCGTACAACCTCTACCGTTGCAAGTTGCCCTCCGTAGATATATTTGTCCCACCTACGCTCCATAGATATTCGTCACCACTGGGACTGTCATAGATATTTTTCCGACCTTGGCTCTGTAGATATTAGCCTTCACTCTGAAGTTCATAGATATTTGGCCAACATATGAGCTGTAGATATTTGTCCGACATACAGGCTGTAGATATTAGTATCTGGAGTCTGTCAAATCAACAGACCGCGCCGTCAAGGAAAGGTTAAACTTGAATTCAAATTTATATAAAAGATTTGCCTAAATACAAATTTCGTGCAACCGCGCCTAAAAATTTAAACAACCCCGCCATTGTCTTTGGCAGTATTGGCCCCGGTTCGGGAGTAGGTGTATATAAGTAGGTAGTAGGTAGGGTGAATGGATAGGGGGGGGGAGTTAGGTAGGGTTTAAGTTAGCTTCATTACAGGCAGGTACCGAAACTGGGTCACCCGCCCTTATTTATTTCCCGATACCGTGGGTACATAGCACGGTCATATAGAGCAGCGCGTAACTAAAATCGTACGATACACGTCAGGCTTGGTAAATAATTCAATTATATTGCTGTCACCTTCGTTAACAGTCGTTATAATATCCTGTATTGAATTAATATTTCGTGTTAATTATGATTCCGTGATATAAACAAAATGTCGACGTCAAGTTGATTAGTGAGACATCTCCAAAAAATCTAAATTAGAGTAGAGTATGCAGTTTTATGTAGACGTGTACACTCTATCTGGTACAATACTCACATTACTCATAAACACCACCAACATCTATTATACATGCACTGATACTTGTAATAGTGAATTAAATAAAAATTATATATTTTCTGGGTCACTAGTAGGATATTTTAAAATGTCTTACTAATGTACAGGACCATTATGCCTCCTGGTGTTATTTTATAGCATATTTAATATGTAAAACACAGACTTGTGTAAATAATATTAGATTTATGTTGAACTTTCCAATATTGCTTTCCTCATTATCGAGATATCTGCCTAACTAACTGGACGATCGACATAGACGAAAAAAGATGAAAAAAACTAACCTATTATTCTAAGAAGAGTGGCTGCCTTATTGGATATGCCACAGGTGTCTCCCCAAGTGGTTCGCTACGTTTGGTGGCTTTCAGGAGTGTCCGAGTTTATGGGTGAGGTTTATCTGTGTCTTGGCGGTGGATGCGTCTGCCCACCTACAGCGTGGCCGGTCGGATCGGGAGAGACTGGTTGAAGGAGACCTTTTGATTTCTCCAGCAGGACTCTCTCGGATCATCGCCTTGCACCGCAGAGAAACAGCAATAATTTGTCAATATAGATAGTAAATATTGGTTACACTTGTAGGAATTAGCTGTCTAGTGGGTTGAATAGAGCCTTAATTTTTCTGAACAGTCTGTATTTACCTAGTTAAGTTACGCACGCTATGTTGGCGACCTAGCCTCACCTTAACATGGCCCATAAAACCAAAATGCGTAGCCCAATTTTCTAAGAGTACAGTCACCTGCGCAAATAGTCGAACGCTAATAATAATTTTGATAAATATCGATTAGCGGTTAGTGAAACATCTCCAAATACTAAGTTTTGAGATAATGAGGAAAGCAATATTCGAGTGCTCGTCATAAATCATATATTATTTACACGATTCTGTGTTTTGCATGTTAAATCTGCAATAAAATAACACTGGGAAGCATAACGGTCCGGTACATTAGTGTTACATTTGGACATATCTTACCCAGAAACACCCAGTGACCCAGAAAACTATTTTGTTTAATTCGTTACAAGTTTTTGTGCATTATAATTGACTTGCTGACCCGGTCACGCTTTGCTGTGACTAACGAAACACAACGCCATCTACTGGATGGTTACACAGCCTTTATAACCACAATAAACTAACTTACACCGCCATCTGTTAATTTGCATGCAAATAAAATCCACACCGCCCGCTTGCCAGTCCGTTCGTCCACCATATACAGATATTCTCCTTTTTAAATTAATAATTTCAACCAATTTACGTAAAACCTTGACAAATTATATACCTAAGCCTTCCTCGTGAATCACTCTATCTATTGATGAAAACCGCATGAAAATCCGTTCAGTTGTTTTTTAGTTTAAAAACAAGCTGAAACCGGTTACGGCCACATAAATAAAAGTGTAATAAGTTAAATATTTGTTTTATTGTCTTATTACTAATATTATTAACGCGAAAGTTTGTATGGATGTATGTGTGTTTGTTACTCTTTCACGCAAAAACTACTCAATGAATTTTAATGGAACTTTAGAATAATATAGCACATACATCAGAATAACATACAGGTTATAATTTATAAAGCTAGCTAAGAAGGGGACGCGGGAGGGGAACGGGGACACACGGGAAAGGTGATTCAGGGACAAACAATGTATTTCTTTGAATATGGCATTGCAACGCATGCCGGGAACCAGCTAGTATTATTATAATCGAATTCCACCACAAGTTTATATATTTTTTTATTGTGATGCTTTTCACAATCTGTTCATATTAAAATATAGCTGACTGTACTTGCTTACATTATATGTATTATAATGAGTTGTATATATGCCAAATCAATACATCAGTGTCTGCACTGTTTTCGGTCCCCTGAGTAAACTCCCTGCAAGGGTAGGCTGGGTTTATTGCGTGTCGTAAACTTGATTTTTACGTTAATTTACTTAAAAGCATTTTAACGTGTGTTCGCGACTTGATTGGTAAAATTTATTAATGGAACCGAAACGGTGTTGCTTCAAATGGCTTAAGAGCCATTAACCAGCGGCCGAGAATTTAAATTTCGCCGAAGATGATCTTGCGATCGTACCCTTGCAACTGTATAGGGCGGTTCCGATGATAAAGATTATTATACCAGCATTCATACCAACATTTCAACATAATAACTCAATATCGATTTTATTTCATTCAAATTCAAATTTCTTCATACCAGCATTTTAACATAATAACTCAATATCGATTTTATTTCATTCAAATTTTTCTTTGGTAAATACCTATGTACATTTAAAAATGCTCAAACTCGTGATGATAAAACTAACAAAATTATGTACTTTTTGTAATTATTTTTTTATCATATATAAGTATTTATAATTTTTCAATAATGTCTAAGCAAAATAAGAATGTAAAGAAAATCTTAAATATATTTGTTTGTAAGATCGTAAATAAATAGACAAACTGAAGTATTTTAGTCACAAAACAAGGGCGCGGATATTTTTTTTATGATTTTATTTGAACTAAAATTAAAATTCTGAAAAGTGGCTTTCACAAATAATTTATTTCACTGCATGATTATATATATTTATATAATACATGTTACATATATTTGACATTTCCATAGATAAGATTTATTCAATCACCATACTAGGCGAATGCCTGTTTCATGGTGATTAATTAAGGATAGTAACTTTGAGTGTAGTCTAGTGTAAACAAATGGTTAAATTGGTAAAGTTATAATAAAAAATATAAAAGAGAAAAAGAAAAAGAAGTGCGTAAAACAAACATGTAAATAAAATAAACCTGTAAACATATGGTACTAGTATGTAATGATGTTGAAAATTTATATCTCTATCTGAGTATATGAAACAATTTGTAAACACTGTCATAGTCACTCATCAGAAGGTCAGTAAGCGCCTTTCTGAAAGTGAGATATTTGGCTTTAGACTTTATTTCAATTGATAAGTTATTAAAAATTTAAGGTGCAAGAAAGTTAAACTGGGACTGTGCCAATGAAGTTTTTGTTGTATGATTTGAAATGTGTGTTTTATAATACAAAATTTGGTTTGAAAATTTAGCAAATCTGCCAACGATCTATGGTATAACCTTATTGTACTAAAAATAAACATATTTTCTCAAAATACAAAACATAGCTTTACTAGATAAAAAAAAACTGTCTTTCGAAATCAATTTATAATTTTTTGTGGAAAAGTGCCAATACGTCTAAAATTTGGTTTAAAAATGAAATATTTCCGGTTTTGTCTGGTTATTCCATTTTAAGTCAGCGTGTTTCGAGAACAGATCTGAATAGCCGGATACCCTCTGACCTTCCTCTTTCCCGTATCCTTTCCAATATATCCCAATTATCAACAAATCCCTTTCTACAGTATACCCTTCTTTAACCAGCTTATAGTAATAGTATTTTTAGAATATACACGCCGCTTGGCGCCACAACTCTTGGGCCACGAGACATACAGAGTGTTAAGAGACTTACTTTAAGAGGGGCATTTTGTCCATACAAACGTATTCCCCAATTTCCTCTCTGTATTTTGACACTAGTGCTAATATTTTTTTAAATATAATATAGATATCGACCACTAGCGTGTTGGTACGTATTACTTTTTTGGATAAGTTACTTCTTATAGAAGTTAGGGCCCTCCAAAAATCGTTAAAATTGCCTGGTTTGAACGCCATCAACAGACGTTCATTTTAAAAACTAGACAATGTATTTTCAAAAAAGGAAAACGTACAGACATAGATATATATTTTATTCTAATACAGTTAGTAAAAAAATTGGTCCAGTTTTAGAGGAGAAAAATGGGGAATACAAAACCTCGTTTTTTTTTTTAAATTTTATTTAGGCGTTATCAGCCCGAGATGCATATGTCCCTGTCGCTCAGTATTCGGGGAAGTAAGAGCAACAGTGACAGCAATAATTAGTAAAATACCTACATCTTATTCAATTTTCGCTGCTACCGGGTTTCCTCCTAAACTTCATCTTAGGCGCCGCATCCGCGCTCTAAAAGAAGAAGATGGAGGGATATGTAATAACGAATGTTAGAGGAGCGCGCTAATATTTAAAGCGATAAAATCATTGCGAAAATTGTGAAAATATTTAATAAAACACGACTCGTTTAAAACAGAGCAAACATCTCGTGGAAGGCGTCTTAAGTCTTAAGTATCATTTAAAAAAACATTCTGATTTTTTTTCACAACTACAACTTGTAAAATAACTGAAACAAACGTGTTTATATTAATTTGTGGAGCATACTTTGCGATTTTTTTCTATCGAGGGAATTTCATATAATTTGCGTTTCGGCGTGGGTAAAAATAACATATATTTTTTTAAGAGCTTAAAAACTTCAAATGTTTAAGGGAGATATGTAAGAAATCGTTAGAAATTCGGGTAGCGGCGGCTTGAAACGGTGCTATACAAATTAACAAATTGTCATTATTCTAGGTATTGCTTGTTCACTGTGCGGTAAATTGTTTACGATCTGTGTTATTCCAGACATAACAAACTTAAAACAGCACTCATAATTCCCATCGCGGTAGGCAGAGTGTTATTATTGATTTATATACGTTGTGGAAAATGAGTCGACATTCTTGGCTAGCTTTTCTTTGTGTTATTTACAATATCTTCAATACATCGATGAACAAGAGAGTTCAACTGGCCAGAATAACAAAATTGCTTAATTGTGGCTTAAAGAGTACCTACATTATAATACTTAGAGGATGTTTCAACATCTTTCTGATAGCATATTAATAAATTAACAAATAAATTGAATTTTATATAAATTGAAATTTAATTTTAATAAATGGATCGTTTGAATGAAATAGGTAAATTCGTTCGGAAGTTTTGCGCGTACGTATACATTTAGGCGATTAATTTCTATTTATATAGATAGATTGTATTTTTTCTTTGAAGGGGTGCAGACATACGTTCACCGTTTGTCCCATTTTCGACTGTTGACATTTAGTGTGTAAGAAAGAGGGGCAGCATTATATGTTTAAGAACAAAAGCAAAACAATCAGCGCATTGACATTTGACGTTTTTGCATTTTTTTAATTCACTCACTATTCAATATTACACGTATCACAATATTCCTGCAGCTCTTTCAAAAGATGAGAATTCGTTCCATACAAAATGTATGAGGAAAATAATTTTCTTCATAAATATTTTTTTCGATGTTTTAATAGCTATTATGCTATTCGGGGCGGAGATGAATCCAACAAGTCAAAGATCATAAAAATCGGTTCAGCCGTTCTTGAGTTATAAATTATGTAACTAACCCGACTATATATCAAGTTAACCGAGATTTTTTTTATCTGTAGCGAGTTTTTTTTTAAAGAAAGACAAACATTCCCGGGTTACGAATAACCCAACAATATTTGAAAATCTCCTACTGCCACCACAGAAAGCCGAAAATGTTGCTTTTGTTGTGATTAGGGAATGCAATCCCGGTATACCGGGATCCCGAAATACCGAGATCCCGCAGACATTTTGCGGGACTAATCTCGGTCGAAAATTTTGCGGGATCCCGCTGGACTGGCGGGATTACAGAGAAGCGTAGTTCATACGTGTACGCAGCAGCAGCAGCTTCGTCTTGAAGTGACCAATGTCACTTCAAGACGAACTCGAATTTACTTTGATTAGTATGAAGAGTTCGAGATCAACAGCCCAACCACCTAGATCTGGCAAAATGACCAACCTTGAGGTTTTGATAAAGAAGAAAATGAATTACTTCCGAGTCCGGTGGATTAAAATGCACATACCTTCAATTCACTTACAATGCGCTAATGACTATTGTGCCAACCAGCGTGGAAGCTGAACGAGCTTTTTCAGCCACTGGCTACCTTGTGTCCAATATCAGAAGCCGTTTGTCAGACGACGCAATTAATACTTTAACTTTTTTACGAAGCAATTTCCAAAATAATGTTTAAACTTATGATGCTTATTGTACAAGAAGCATCGTGTAAACGTTATTATTTAAATTTAAGTTGTTATGTAAATTTATGACTTATCTTATTCTTTGCTAATTTACGACTTAAACTTTACCTATGTCTAACTAAATGTATATTAATAAACCATTTAAAATGTCCCAAATAACTTGTTTGGTTAGGTATAAATTTAAAACTCTATAAAAACAATGTTGGTAGATCGAGGTATTAGGTCTTTGTTATACGATTGATTAGATATCTAAGTCCACCCTGCTGGATCCCCGCAAATACCTGGATCCAGCGGGACTAAGATTGTTCAGTCTCGCAAATACCTGGATTCACATAGTCTTGCGGGATTGCATTCCCTAGTTGTGATGGAGGACTTAGTAAGCCGAGGAATCGAACACGCGATGCCCAGATAAGTCACCAAACGTAGCAAGCAAGCAAATGGGGTGACCTATGGCAGATATGTTATGTTTATCCAATAAATGGTTCCCGGTACGGCGACAAAAACCGCCTCCCAAATTGAAACTCTTATATTTATGAATTCATAGGGCGATGTTTCGCCGAGAGCACACGTGGAATAGTGCCGTCTCGTGCAAAAGTGCTGTGCCGATTTTGGCACGTGTCCAGTGAGCGGCGTGCGTTGAGTATTTTTAATCTAGCGTATTTTGACACTATTTCGAAAACTACAAACCAAGAATTGGGTTAAGTCGGCATAGATAATAATTCATCAAAAATCTATGTATGTCATATTTTTCGTTTGCCCTTTCCTACCGAAATATACTTTAAGTCAGGTCATGTTAGGAGTAAGAATAACGGAATACTATGTATGAATGAGAATGTAGCAAGGAATGTTTGCCAAGACGACTGATATACATAGTTTCTATGTACGTGAGTCGTGAGTTGTGTATGCATTGCTACAAAGCATAGGAAATTTTTGAAACTTTCAAAATACCTTCATTCCACCCTCGTGAAGGTTTCTGGATTATTACAACACACGAAAATACATTTGAAAAGATTTTTAATTATTACAAAACTCTTACGAAACTGTCAAAAATGTCACAATTTGAGAATAATATTTTGCAAACCATCGATTGTCAAGGGCCATTAATCAGCCAGTGGCCGAGAATTCATATTTCGTCGAAAGATGTTCTTATGATCGTACAGGGCGGTTCCAATGAGAAAGATTAATTATTCTCCGTACCAGCTTTTTAAAATAATAACTCAATAACGATTTTATTTTATTTAAAATTTAACAATTATTATAAGCAATAATTATTAGCCTGAAACACTCATTAATTATTGCTTATAATAATCGTTACCCTTTGTGCTATGGATAAAAATCTTGTCTTAAACATTAGTTTACTAATTAAAAATAATAATTTAAAATTTGCTTTAATTTGTACCTACATTCAAAAATGCTGAAAGGCGTGATGATAAAACTATTAAAATTATGTAATTATTTTTTGATCCTGAGTATTTATTTTTTGATAAAGTCTAAGCAAAATAAGAATGTAAAAAAACTTCAATATATTATTTTGTAAGACAAAGCACACGTGTGGATCTTTTTTTTAATGATTTTATTTAAACTAAAATAAAAATTCTGAAACATACCTTTCCCAGATAATTTGTTGATTTATTTTACTGCATGATTATATGATTTGAAATGTGTGTTGTATAATACAACTTTTTTTTTTGAAAATTTAACAAATCTGCCAACGACCTACGGCATAATTTTATTATGCTAAAAATAAACATATTTTCTCATAATTTTAAACATAACATTACCAGATAAAATAATAATATTTCGAAATCAATTTATACTTTTTTGTAGAAAAGAGTCGATACGGCTGAAATTTGATTTAAAAATGACATATTTCCGGTTTTGTCTGGTTATTCCCTCTTAATTGTTTTGCCTTTAATAAGGGCTCTGAAAAATTTCGTTTTGCAACCGCCAGCCGGTTACTACTAATTACCTACGTAATATTAAAACTAATGATAAAAAATTAATGGCAAATCAATCATCAATCAAAAGTCAAATCACTGCAACACTCGTCAAGAGGACCTCAATCGTATTTTTGTATACTTACTACGAATTGAACAAACTTTATATATATGTAGATAATGTTATCGCATCATCTGCATCATCATCTGTAAATACCTTGGTCTGGTAGGTTAAGAGGGAATAACCAGACAAAATCGGAAATATGTCATTTTTTAATCAAATTTTAACAGTGTTGACCCTTTTCCAAAAAAAAGTATAAATTGATTTCGAGAGATTGTTCTTTTATCTGGTAAAGTTATGTTTTAAATTATGATAAAATATGTTTATCTTTAGCACAATAAGTTTGTACCATAGGTCGTTGGCAGATTTGTTAAATTTTCAAACAAAAATTTATATTATACAACATACATTTCAAATCATATAATCATGCAGTAAAATAAATCAATAAATCAATCTGGGAAAGTTATGTTTCAGAATTTTAATGTTAGTTTGAAAAAAGTAATTTTAAAAAGATTCGCGCGCGTGTTTTGTGACGAAAATACTTCAGTTTGTCTATTTATTTACCGTCTTACACACTAATATATTTAAGATTTTTTTACATTCTTGTTTTGCTAAGACATTATTGAAAAATTATAAATACTTATGATCAAAAAATAATTACATAATTTTATTAGATTTATCATCACGCCTTTCAGCATTTTTGAATGTAGGTATAAATTATAGCAAATTTTGAATGAAATAAACTCAATATTGAGTTATAATTTTTAAAAGCTGGTACGGAGAATAATTAATCTTTCTCATTGTATCCGCCCTGTACGATCGTAATAACATCTTTCGACGAAATTTGAATTCTCGGCCGCCGACTTAACCAATTTCTTCGTCGAATAACCAAGAATAAGAATTGTGAAATCGTTCTAGATACAAAAATAATAATACACGAATGTCTTGAATATCTGATTTTGCTGATTATTTTTACAACTAGCTGAAGTACCCGACTCTACCCGTGCTTTACGCAAGGTTTTTCGAAATTAGATGGTGTTTGGGTTTGGCTTTTTATGTTAGAAGATCTGTAATAAAGACGCAATCGATTCTTCTCTATTTTCAATAAACTGATTTATTTAATTATAAGCACATTTTACAACAAAACTTTTTCCCGACCCGACAAGCACTTAAAAAAGTCTTCAGACCATAACTTAGTTGTTTCTAGCTGTTTTCAAGAGAGAAAAGACCTTTGTTCAGTAGAACACTTAAAAGAACTAACGCCAATAAAAACACACACACATGACTATGATACGCAGAAATCTGTTTTATCAACTACAATTAGCTTCGAAATTATACCTTCCGGTGCAGGTAGGAATCTGCCCCTAATAACTAGCTCCGAACCTTCACTTTTTAAACAGATGGTAATAGTCATTATCGTCCTCTTAATTAAACGTCAAGTGTGCAAAATTTCATCAAGCGGTATCAAAATTCTGCTTTAAGGGGTGGATAAAGGGGATAGAGGTGTTTATTCTAAATCTACTGTAGATATTAAGTTTTTAGGTGTTTTTTATGAAGAAAAACAATCCCGAGTAACGAATAATTTTAAAATCTCCTACTATCATCACAGTAAGCGGAAAATTTTGCTTATGTCTCGATGAAGGACTTGGCCAGCCGAGAAATTGAACTCAAATTGACGCATGGGCAAGATGCCAACTCGGTTTGCATCTTCCATCAATCAATCTTTTTTTGTATTTTTTTAAAGAAACAAAAATTCCCGAGTTACGAATAACCTGACAATATTTGAGGAATCAAACACGTGACGCCCTGGTGGTACCCAAACGCGATGCCAACTCAGCCGCTGACCGGCCTGCTAGGCAGATAGACTCGTTGTCGATGACAATGCATTCTATCAAATTTTGGTATCACTCACGCATAATTTACGCATTTCCTGAAATCGGCTACTAGCTACTACAAGAGATAGCTTGACTAGGTCTAAAATTGAAAATACGTAAAAAAAAGCATTATTTTATGTTGATTGATTTTTAATATAATACGGGCGGCGGGTACTAACATAAGCTACTTGAAAGTAATGCGAACGCTATTTTTAATATCGATCTCTGGCGTGTTCCAACATTTTGCTTTTTTTTAAAGTTATTTCTTAAGGGAGTTAGGACCTTCCTAAAATCCTTAGAATTGACTGGTTTGAACGCAGTCAACAGACATCTAGAAGTATAAAAATTTGGCAGTGTATTTAATAAACAAAAATTTTAATAAAACAAAAAAACGACTTGTTTTTGGAGTCGGTTTCAGCCAAGGTAACTACATACATAGGTAGTTATAGGTGAGATGTGGAGATCTTGGCTGACACCGACTCCAAAAATAACAATCGTACGAAATTATTTTTTTACTTTTTAGTGCATTTTTTTAAGTCGTTTTTTGTTTTGTTAAAATTTTTGTTTATTTTTTGATTTTTAGTAACGAGCGTGCGTAAAGAAGTTTTACTTCAAAAAAAGAATCATCAAAATCTGTTGGCGTAATGTTGAGTTATTCGTCCATTTGTCGCGCACATACTTATTGTAAATTTAAGACATGTATGGTTTTCTCATGGATCCCATTGTCAGAACTGGACCAAATTAAAATGGGACCACACGGGAGGTACCAGCTTTCTAATAAAAAAAGAATCATCAATATCGGTTCACCCAATCGAAAGTTCTGAGGTAAGAAACATAAAAATAAAAAAAAACCGTCGAATTGATAACCTCCTCCTTTGCGAAGTCGTTTAAAAAAAAGTAAAAAGTACAGACGTATTGTTTAGCAATTAAGTCTAGAAATTTATTATTTTGGAACTAAATTTTTTCATTACTATGGTAACACCGAAATACTCCCTTTTTTAATGAAATTTCGTATGGCTCTTGGCTTTACTGACTTAAAAAGTGTAGAAAACGCTGAAAATCACTCGTTTAATGTTTGTTTTTTGATTGTTTGCCTGTGCATTGTTTGAATTGAATAAAAATGAACAAACCAATACGTAGTGGTGCAAGAGAAGTTATATACTGGGTTTCCAACGCTGCCTAGCCGATTATCGCGCGAAGAAGCTCCTATGCCTAATTCGTAAGATCTTTACAAACGAACTACAGAAATGACTGGTACGTAGTATGGTTTTTTAATGAATTTCATTAGTATTACAAGATTTATGCCAATTTTCGAGCGATTATAACCATTACAATCTGATTTGAGGTTATGTTTAAAAATCCGAATTTGACATTTACATTTGACAGTTAATATTAGGCCACAAGAAAAAGACAATAACTCAATTAACAAAAAAATAATAATAATATGCAACTTCTTTAAACTCATAGAAAAGTTACTTTTTTCTTAGTTTTCTCAGTCTTTCTTTCTAAATGAATATTATCTAGTGTGTTTTTTTAAACTCCCTTCTATAGAAAAATAATTTTAATGATATTTTCCACACACAGGTAAATCTGAATCAACGGTAAGATGAATCGTCAAGGAAAAAAGCATGAGGGACAAAACCCATTTGGCTTTCAGCGTGAACCATGATCCAGCGCTTACCTTTTGAAATATCGTGCTGAACTCCAGTCACATATATAGATTGCCAGCATTTCTTTAGCTTATAGGATGAATGGATATAACTTTCATCTAAGTGAATTATATTTTTTTGCAGTTCTTCTGGTAAATTTCGGATATCCATGTTAATTTTTAAGTAATGCTCTCTTTTAGCCGCTATATTTGTTTTTTTCAATAAGTGCTGTTCTGTTTGTTTTGCACTTTTTTTATAAACAAAGCCAATGGAATGCAAAATTTTTCGTAAATTTTCCTGGCTACCATCAAAACCAATGTTTTCTTTGAGTACAGTTAGTAAAGTTCTTAAAGTTGGGAATTCTTTACGTACTATGTAAAAAAATGATTTTTTTGACGAATGGCACGGACGGATGATTTACCCCCATAAATAAGTAGGACTCGTGTATATGGGGGAGGGGGGGAGGGGGTTATTATATTGGTTTAATTTTTTTTTTGTTCAGTTCAAATTTTCGTTTTAATTTTTAAGCTGAGTTTTAAATCTTTTTAAATTACTGTTCCTGTTTCTGATTTTTTCAGGTAGTGAATTAAAAAAATTAACTCCGAGATATTTATGATTTAACTGTCCTTTTGTTTTTTTTTACATTTCGGAGTAGGAAGTATTGATGTTTGCCTAAGATTTCTGTTATTTTTAAAGGGTTCAACTATATTTTGAATATTATCTTTATAAATTTTTTAATGTTGCATGATAAAAGTATAATGCACTTAAATTTCTGACCTTAAATTGTTTGAATAAAAGTTCTGACGTATGTGAAGTAAGGTTGTTGTTTTTATAATTAATTTTTGTGATATCTATGAAAATTGTTTGTTTTTCATTTGTATATATACCGCCCCATCCTATATTAATATTATTATTATTACCTTATAACGAAATACAAGCCCACTTATAATTTGTTTTGTGTTATTTTATTTATAGTAAATTTAAATTTTACTTCGATTACATTATAGTTTTTTTGCAAAATTTTTGAGAACACAAATACATTATGAAATATGCATTTTGAACGAAGTAATTTTTAAAACTTATATTCATTGTCTTATGAGCCATCTTGGTGTTGCCATTTAAAACCTAAAAAACGATTGTGGCGCCATCATTTATTTTCTACACTTTCTTGCCAAACTGTAGTAATTGTTTCTCCCAATACCGTAGGTAAAGAAACTTTAAAATCGGTACAGTTTTGTAGGAGAAAAATGGGGAATACAAAACATCGATTTCGCCGATTTTATTTAGGTATTTACTAGCGAGTTCCCGGCATGTGTTGCAATGCCACTTAAATAAATAAATTGTTTCTTCCTGCGTGTCCTTTCCCATTCGTCCCTGTTCTTCTTCCACCCTCTCCGCCTTCCCTCCCCCCCCTGCGAAATTCCCCCCAAACTACACGAAAACAACTCTCGCGCCACCTATTATATAGAAACCATCGCGGGCGTGCGCACAACAACTCACCAAAGTTTATTTTATATCTTTTAATAGTATAGGAAATAATTTCACGACGCCAGAGCTCACTATTATATACAGAAACTAACGCGGGCATACACATCAAATCTCCAAAATTTCATCGCAATCGGATGAATCATTTAAGAACACTTAAGAGGCGGTTCTCCGAATTTCAACCGATTTCTTGCAAACCTCCCTTAAACATTTGAAGTTTTTAAGCTCTTAAAAAAATATATGTTATTCTTGAAGATAATATTTAGACATTTATCGCGCCGAAATGCATATTATATAAAATTTCCTAGATAGAAAAAAATTGCAAAGTATGCTCCAAAAATGATTATAAACACGTTTGTTTCAGTTATTTTACAAGTTATATGTATGAAAAAATTCACAGCGTTTCTTTAAATAAAATTAAAGACAATTATCGCGAAAATTTTGCTCTATTTTTAACGAGTCGTATTTTATTAAAGATTTTCATGATTTTTGCATCATTTTATCGCTGTAAATGTTAGCGCGCTCTTCTAACATTCGTAATTTCATATCTCTCCATCTTCTTTTTGGGGCCGGGAACTGAGCCTTAAGGTACAAACAAGGAAACATTAATTTTATAAATTAAAATAATCAGCCTGGGGTGCAGTTGTCTCTTTCTCTCAGTATTAAGGAGGGTATAGCGACAGACAACAACATTTTTTATAAAATACCTATCACTATTCAAATTTCTCGACGCTCGCTTTTTCTCGTAAAGTCCAAGGTCTAGAAATATTCAGTTGTATTTTTTGTAGAATGTTCGAAACACAAATACGTCGAACAGCTTCGGCGTCGGTTTATTGCGTCACTCGACGTCGCGACGCTTTGCCGACGTCTCCTAGAAGTTGTCATGAATGAGAGTAGACTCGCTAGACGATAGACACATCTGTCGACGCTAAATTAAGACCCGTCCTACCTGTTTTTACGTTGAGATTATTTTTGTTCGTAGGGTGTCCGATTGAAAATAAAAAAGTGGTATTATTTTTTTTTTTTTTTTAATATAATATCTTTTCTCTCGACCATTTTTAGAGTCAGTGAGACTATGGCGTCCTGGACAGTTGATCCGCCGACAATTACCCCCCCCCTTCCCCCCCGAAATGATATTTACTATAAATTTATAATTTTTAGTACATTATTTTTTTTATACGAATACCGCACAAGAGTCCCAACTCCCGTCTGAAGCCAGTGAGACTATGGCAACCCTAATTGGGATATGTTGTGAGGCTGAAGGTAGTGGGGAGGCGAAGGAGTTAGGGAAGAGGAAGGTGGGGAAGTACCTGGCTATTTAGATCTGGTCACCAAACACGGCTAATGCCATTTCAAGCAACGTTTCAATTCTGAATGGTGGTCTTTCACCAGGGCGATACTGAGAGTATCTTCCACTCTGGAACGTACCGCAAATATCTTATATATTATTTGAAATGAATAAATTGTTAAATAACACAAATTAATCAAATACAATTTATTTGCCACGTCGGGATTCGATCCCGCAACCTTCGGTGTGCGAGTCAAGCGCCTTGCCACTGGACTACGCCGCCTATTTACCAATTTCAAACGTAAAATCGACTTCAAAAATACCTTAAATAATAAGTTGGTATGAATATCAAACGAATTTATACACAGTGTCGATTTTTTGTACTTATACACTGGTATGTCTACAGTATATAGAGAAGCAGACTTTTTCTTGTGTGTTTAGGTGTACCGAATTTTCCCTAAACCGACTGCACATTATATGTATATAAGTATGCCGGGTGCCAATTGCCGGCGGATCAACTGTCATGGAACCGGCATTACCTATTGGGGTATGTCGTGAGGCTGAAGCTAATGGGGAAAGGAAGGAGATGGGGAAGAGGAAGGTGGGAGAAGTACCTCAATACTCAGTTTGGTCACCAAACCCGGCAAAACTCATTTTAAGCAACATTTTGATTCTGAATGTAGCTCGTTCACCAGGGCGATACTGATAGTATCTTTCAATTAAATAAATAAATAAATTACCTTAGCTCTACACAGGAGGAGGCCCTGAGGAAAATAATTTCCCTCAGCGCCTATGTCATCTTAGGGGATGCTGAGGGGATGGTCTTTTTAAGGAAAGGAAGAAGGGGAAGTTCTGGAAATGAAATAGATACAAGGGGTGGGTAGAAATCTGGGGGTCTTACGAACTTATGAACCCATTCCTCCCACTGCGGTACAAGTCGAAGGGCGATGGGTTGAGGGATTCTGGTTATATTCTGGAAGCAGTCTCCCTCGATCCGGCCCGCCACGCAGCAGGTGGGCAGACACATCGGCCGCCAAGATCTTTAGAAACCTCACCTCGTGAACCCGGTCACTCCGGCCAAGTAACCAAACGTAGCGAAACACTTGGGGTGACCTATGGCAGAGGTGTTGGTTGTACAATAAATGGTTCCTGGGGCGGCGGTACCCATACGCTTAATTGTGAAATAACACCAATTTAATTCAATTTTCTTGCGAACCCGCGGATTCATAGTCGAGAGCTTTACTCCTCGACCACGAAGACCTTCATAAGTTAGTTAAGGATAGAGTTGGATGAGGTTATGTCAGGTTAGATCTGTTTTTAAAAAAAAAATATGTATAATTTTTGTGTTGAAAATTTGGACACCCTGTATGAAAAAATATTGGCAAAGACACCAGACTAATGGAAACCAAAGTATATAAAGATTTTAATCTCATTTGGTCTCGGGTGTGTTTCGGCAATATTATGTTTGTTTCGTAACAATTAGGGTTTGCAATCCCGCAATCCCGCCGATAACGGAATTTTCACGTGCGGGATTTGCGGGATTGAAATAAAACTAAATTTGTACATAAAACATGTTTTTTTTTACATTAGCTCTACTCGGCATCATATAAGACATAGCATCATGGATGTCACCTAAAGATGACATGGGCCCTGAGGAAAATTATTTTCCTCAGGGCCTCCTGTGTGGAACGGCTTACTATGGTACCTACCTTTTCAATGACTTAAAGATAATTTATGACAAATCAATATCATTACATAGTATAAAATGAAGTCGCTCAAAATGTTTGTGCGCTTAGAATGCAACGGATTTTCATGCGGTTTTCACCAATAGATAGAGTGAGTTAAGAGGCAGGTTTATATGTATAATACATGCTTATTATAGTAGAGAAAATCCGAGAAATTCAAATATTCATCAATCGATATCTATATTACGTAAAAAAAATATTTGCTCTAGGTTCAAAATCCAGAGAGATAAATGGGGAATACGTTTGTATGGAAAAAACGCCGCCCGCATTCCCTCTTTATTTATATACTAGCTGACCCGGCGAACTTCGTACCGCCTCAGAATCAATAACTGCTGTGTTAAGTAATTAGCTTAAATTCAAATTCAGTTTTTTTATTAAGTTAAAAATTACACAATGAAGCAATTATCGATGCGTACCTGTCATCGTTTTGTTTTTGTCAGTATCAGAGATGGCGTTGTATACAGATTTATAATTTATATGATTTTTTTACTTTTCGACTTACTTACGGGAATTGCGTTTCATTTTCTTCATAAGTGTGGCGGAGATTTATTATAATTATTGTATTTTTCCATTGGAGGGGTGTAGACATACGTTCTCCGTTTGTCCCATTTTCAACTGTTGACATTGAGTGTGTAAGAAAGAGGAGCTATATTATATGTTTAATTACAATAACTCTTTCCTCTTTCTCTCATCTTTCCTGAATGTATCCACAAACTCCTATCGCAATGAATCTCTCCCCTTATACTCGTATCCCTATGAAAGTCTTACTTTCTATCCAAAGGTGCACCAATTTATAGGAATATGTAAAAAAAAAAGAAAAACTCAGCTGAATCCAATAATGCAGAATTCAACAAAATTATTGAAAATAACTGACCAAATTATATAATTTTTTTCACAGATGGTTCCAAACTCAGTCCGGACTCCTATTGTGGGGCCAGTATCTATGCACCTCACAGGAAATTGTGTTTGCCACACAGACTTCCCAAAGAGTATTCCATTTTCTCTGCTGAATGCAAACCTATCATAGAAGCTGTACGACTCGTCAAATCTCCCAACATTAGAAATGCCCTCATCCTTTCAGACTCACTTAGTTCACTACAAAAAATAAGCATATTCCCTCTCAATTCCAGTAGCGACTCTCTTACCTGCTCTATTTTATATTGCTGGCTAAGTGTCAGTGGTCTTGACCTGGATCCCAGGACACTTTTGTATTGTTGGAAATGAAAAGGCTGATTCTATTGCTAAGGAATCAATTGTCCATGGTCCATTAAGTAGTATAACTATTCCTGTTAGAGATTATTTCCCTATTTAAATAAAGTTAAAAATAAGTTACAACTCCAATGGTCCACTGAATGGAAATCGTCATCTCTGATAAAAAGTTACCAGTACTCATTAATTCAACCTTCTTTTCCTGTCAATAATTGTTATCTTAGCCATTTCTCCAGATTCCACATAGTCAATTCGCCTTATTGTGATTATGGTTCAGAGGATACTTTAGACCACTGATACTCAACCTTTTTCCTCCTCGGGCCACATACATGTATTTGTAAAGTTACGCGAGCCGCAACACCATGCAACCCCCCCCCCCCCCCCAAAAAAAAGAAATATTCTTCTTCCCATTTCTCTTGAAGCTTTTTTCGTCGGACATTTTTCGAGTGCATTTTGAAGACGCTCCCGCTATTATGCGTATTTAAATTATAACAGAACAACACTTTAAGATACGCGACAGCAAGAAATGCTGTTATTTTATGTATTATAATTGATGCGGTGGTTTTTAGAAGTGGCACTTTTTTATTTATAAATTATTTGTAAGTCAAATATTTGTATTTTTGGAATAAATCTAGCGTTTGCACTAGCAACACTCTTACACATCTGCCCTGATAATGGACACTGCAACGCTGTCGAAAACTGTAGCGTTGGCTAAAGAATGAAGTAGCGCAACACAGCATTACACCCCAAAAACAAATAACGAAAATACTTTTGGCCGTGAAAATCTAAAAAACGTATCTCACTCTTATACCTTAGGTATATCAGATTATGTGGACCATAATGACAATCCTTTTCGGGTATCACTATCTGTGCGTCAAATTCGAAACGAATCTCAAGATATAAAAAATTTAGAACGATATTTTTTTTTAAATTCAAGTTCCTGATAATAAAGTGTTTAGGGCCGCACACAAACGCTTGCCGGGCCGCATGCGGCCCGCGGGCCGCAGGTTGAGTATGGTTGCTTTAGACCATAATTTTTTTGAGTGTCCTATCAATGACCAATTTCCAAACTTCATTCGTGAATTAATAAAACTTAAAATTGAATTTCCTACCAGTATTCCCTGCCTTCTAAGTCTCAACTCTCCTTAAATTCGATATTTGTTAGCAAAATTTATTTGTAAAAATGGCCTTAACATTTAAGCATTAATCAGATTTCTTTCTCTTCCATACGTATGCATTTATTCTTGCAGTGTTATTATGTACAATCGTAGAGGTTCCTATTTTTGGGAACCTGTACATCTTCTTAATCTACAATTTTGTAATAACAATTAATATCAACTACGTATGAATATTTGTATAACTTGTATAATCATACGAATATTTGTCATGGCCCATTTTCTATATTTGCTAATATAATATGTAAAAAAATATGCTTACATGTAAAAAAACTGACCTGAAAATGTAACTAATTTTAAAAAACTGATATTGTAACTAATTAAAAAAAAACTGAAAATGTAAATACCTACTTTAAGAAATGGCCAAGATCACCCTTAATGGGTGAAAGCCAAATAAATAATTTAAAAAAAAAATAATAACAAATGCAAAACCATTAGCGCATTGACATTTGACGTTTTTGAATTTTTGGAATTCACGCACAGTTCAATATTATAGGTACTTATCACAAAATGCCCGTAGCTCTTTCAAATATGAGAATTCGTTCCATATAAAATGTATGGGGAAAAGAATTTTCTTAATAACTATATTTTTCGTTGATTTTTGTGATGTTTTAATAGTTATTATCCTTTCCGGGGCGGAGACAAATCCAACAAATGAAAGATCATCAAAATCGGCCCGGCCGTTCTCGAGTTATAAATAGTGTAACTAACCCGACTTTGTTTTATATATTAAGATTTATTTTTTTATATTCATAAATATTACAATGCATTACAAAATGAAGCTTTGTCTGTCCAACTGGGAAGGATACCCGTTTCAGGACAGCCAAATTGTATATTTAGTTCATAATATTCTTAACAAAGGAATGGTTTCATTCAAGATGTCACAGGAATGAGCTTCTGTCAAGACAACTTTTGAGAACATTAAAAATTATAATCTGAATGAAGGGATGGTTTCTTTATGTCTTTGAAAGAATCGCAAATGTGATTTTTTTTTTCAAGGATTATTTTGGAGAACATTAATTATTGAATTTAGAGTGAATCAGTGGTTTCTTTAGTGAGATCACAAGTAGGAGATTCTTTCCAGGCCATATTGGAGAACATTTACAATTGTATAGGTTAGTATTTATACGTTTATAAACTAACTAGCTGGTTCCCGGCATGCGTTGCTATGCCATCAAAAGAAATAAATTGTTTATCCCTAAATGTTTAGCGTTAATAGATAAATAAATAAATGGATATTCTCATGCGTCCGTTTTCCGTCCTGCGTTCCCCTTCCATATTTTTGACATTGACTCCCCTCCCGTACGGCCCGTATCCCAGTGACGCCTAGATCGCATAAGATGTTGCCTAGCTAGCCGAGCGGGGTGACTGGCGACCACGCAATTTTTTCTAATACTTACATTCTTAAACTCGTGATATCTTTCGAATGGGATGTCCGAATTAAATAATTCAAAAAGTTATATAAAGGTATTGAAGCAGTCTTGAATATGAAGTAATTTATTTTGATAAGGATTAATACGAAAATACAAATAAAGAGCCTTTTCTAGCGGCGGCATTTCAATTAAATTTTTATAATAAAATAACACTTGTTGTGGCATAACTATAATAGTTAGACATACGCTGTCGCCAC
This sequence comes from Limnephilus lunatus, assembly GCA_917563855.2. NCBI lineage: Eukaryota > Metazoa > Arthropoda > Insecta > Trichoptera > Limnephilidae > Limnephilus > Limnephilus lunatus. The sequence continues at coordinate 20,372,147 of OU830595.1, read as the reverse complement.
ACTTTTTGTAAATAATGATGTGTTCTTCAAAGTCGTAGTACATTATTTTATTCTATCATCAATAGTTTTCGCAGCGCACGCGATGCAAAGAATATTTTAGGTAATTTTTTAACACCTTGGGTTACATTATGGAAGTTTTAGTAAGGATCCCTATTTTTTTTGAAAATATAATATAGCCTATGTCACCCGGGGATAGTGTAGCTTCCCACCAGTGAAAGAATTTTTAAATCGGTTCAGTAGTTTCGGAGCCTATTCAATGCAAACAAACAAACACATCTTACCTCTTTATATAGTGTCTTAGATATATGACATATGTAAAAAGTACTTTTCATAAAGTACTATAATTTTTAGAATTTCGTAAGTAGTAGAATTTACACTTTTATGAGCCAAAATATGAAAAATGAATTTTTTTCAGGCTCGTTTTCGAGAACATTAATTTATTTTGTTGTTTATTTATTTATTTTATTTTACACCCAGAGGGCTTTTATATAAATAATCATAAAGGCAGTAGGTATATCTTTAACATGAGAAAAAAATAGACTAAATAAAGTTACAATGAAAATAAAATAAAAGTATATAAATGAAATAAAAATATAAGCAACAATCTTTTCAGTACAGTGAGATATATATACTATCAATACAGTTCAGTGGTTGAGTGGGCATAGCGCTTGGCTCTCACCCGGGCGTCGCGTGTTCGATTCCTCGGCTGGCTAAGTCTTCCATCACAACACGAGCAATATTTTCTTCTTTCTGTGGTGGTAGTAGGAGGTTTTCAAATATTGTTGGGTTATTCGTAACCCGGGAATGTTTGTCTTTCTTTAAAAAAAATATATATATATACGGTGTGATAGATCTCTATCCCCCCCCCCCCCAGGATGGCCAATTTTACCTAAATGGCGTGCTTTGGAAGATATAAGTGCTGAAAGTTTCGCCCTCTTGAAATTTCTAGAACAGTCTTCCGGAAAGTTCTAGAAGATTCGATAGAGCTCTAGAAAGTTTTGGAAGGAGTGGCGGAGTATGTCGTGGAATGTTCGGGAATTAGGAATCGGGAACATTATTGTGGAACATTCCAGAGCACTCTCGAATGTAGTACTGAGTGACGCCGGGTAATCCTGCTATTAATAAATAAAAATAAAAATTTGCCAATATTTCATTTTAATACCTTTTAATAAAAATCCTCCGGGATCCCGCAATCCCGCTAATACCTTTTAACAAAAATCCTGCGGGATTCCGCGGGATGGAATTTATGAATCCTGCGGGATTTGAAAAAGGTGCAACAATGCATATATTATTATTATTATTTCATTTGAGGTGATTTGTCTAAGATCTTTGAAGAAACTTGGTTAATTGCATTTCTAGGGCTAAATAAATAAAAATTCAATTTTAATCAATTTAAGTCAATTTTAGAGACAATCAGAAATTTGCCTTGCGAATGAATACCGTCAGTAAAATTAAGAAATGGACTGGAAAATGGGAAGAGGTGGGGAAGTACCAGGCTATTCAGATCTGGTCACCAAACACGGCTAAAGGCATTTCAAGCAAAGTTTCGACTCTGAATGGTGGACTTTTACCAGGGATATACTGAGAGAAAGTACCACACTGATTTCATTTCATTAAATTGTGTGAATCATTACAACAAATGTCGCCCGTGTTTATTTATCTGAGACGTGAAAAATTTATTCCGAACGATCTTTGAGAATCGAAAGTGGTTGTAATATGACTAAAGACCTCATTAACTAATTAACTCCCGTTTGGTGTAAAAAATGTAAATGCAGACTGCCAATGCGCATTTAGGTTAGTATTGCAATTCAACATTTTAAATAAATGAAAAGAAAATACTTGATTTGAAGTCACTTTATTTATATATTTTCACTAAAATTTATCCGTTAGCCCTTTGTTAAGTATGTTCCCCGTTACTTCACTTATCCCCCATTTTCCACCACCACCACCTTCCTCCCACAACTGACACACTGTCTATATCTAGTATACTGTCGCTTTCTTTTTTGACAATATGTACGAGGGCTATTCAGAAACTAGGGAACGTTTTGTAATAAAACAAAAACTAGGTACAGGAAAAATATTTTATTATATACATCTGAAAGAGTGACTAAAATGCCACTTTTCTACATAGTCACCAAACAAATTAAGGCACTTATCGTAGCGGTGGACAAGCTTCAAATTCCTTCGTCATAGAAATCCGCCGCCTGCGATCTCAGCCACTCAGTGACGCACGCCCAGAGCTCGTCGTCGTCATCAAAACGCTGTGTCGCTAGCCAGTTCTTCATCTTCGGGAACAAGTGAAAATCACTCGGTGCTAGGTCGGGACTGTAGGGTGGATGTGGGAAAATCTCCCATTTGAATGAGTCAAGAAGTTCTGCAGTTCGATTTGCCGTGTGAGGTCGGGCATTGTCATGAAAAAACAATTTTTTTTTGGTTTTTTGGGGGAACTTGTGTGCCCCCACTCCATGGACTGCAATTTTGTCTCGCAATTGACGTGCTTCACCCACGTCTCGTCACCCGTTACGATTCGATCCAGTAAAGAATCACCATGTGTGTGGTAGGCGTCAAGAAATGTTAAGGCTGCTCCCATTCGCTGACCTTTATGGAGGTCTGTAAGCATTTTTGGCACCCATCTTGCACAAAATTTGTGGTAGCCAAGCTTGTGAGTCACAATTTCAAACAACAAAGTCCGTGAAACTTGTAGGAAGCAAAGCGAAAGCTCCGTTATTGTGAAGCGACGGTTTTCACGAATCTTCTCATCAACTTTGGCGAGAAGATCGTCTGTCACAATGCTCGGGCGTCCACTCCTCTCTTCTCATGCACGTTGGTTGGCACCGGATACACCATTTTCGCACTGAACTTTCATTCATTACGTCGTTGCCATACACTTCGCACAGTTGCCGATGAATTTCTATCGGTTTTTCGTTTTTTGCTAACAAAAACCGTATTACGGACCGCACTTCACAACTGGCGGGATTTGAAATTGCAGCGCACATTTTAAATTGGAATATTGGGAAAACGGGCAGCGCGGAGACGTTTTCGTTCTGACGGCTAGATGCCGACTGAAGCTACGAGCACGCGCACACCAAAATAATAGCCCTCGTATGTATATGAATGTGAACTTCTGTATTTGAAAGCATTATTTTTATAACAGTCCTGATGATGGTACAGAGGTACCGAAACCGGTAGACAGTGAGAATATATCAATAAAGTGACTTAAAACCAATGACGTTATATAAATAGACTCGCCATAGTCTCACATACTCACAAAATAATGTGGCAAGTAAGCAACACTCTTTTGTTTTCAGCGATTTTCAGTAATTTCTTAATTCAAAAGTTGTTCATGGATTAAAAAGATATGCTACTTCCACACTACCCTTAGAACTACCCTTCTACACAATCGTCCGAAAATTTGAAGTTGGAAGTTGGCCTCGTTGTGGCTGTATTATAAGATAATCAAAGAATGTTTATTTTTTCTCTAATAACGCATAAAATTGTATGGGAAACATGAAAATTAATTGTATTGCTTATAATAATAGATAAATAATAAGTACTTTGTGTGTACATATAAATGAAATGTTATTTCTTCACTTTTACAACTGTTTGCCGTGTAATGGAAACATTTTCTCGTCACACGGGAGGGCATTTCGGCACTTTTTAAATGCAATTTTCCTACTGGTAAGACACGACTTTACTCGACGAGTGACAATTTAGTACTAAAGTACTAGAAATCGGGACTAGTGCAATTGTCTTGCTTTTGGCTTCCCGCTTTGAGATTTCTACCCCGCGTCTAAAGTATATAACGTCATTGCTTAAAACCAAGTATTTTCTTTTAATTTATTTTATTTTTATATAATTGCTTGGCGTCTGACATTTCGGAGTGTCAATTCAAAGTAAATACCTCCAGTGTTACCAGCATATGTCGAATTCTAATTTATTCCCTGTCAATATCGGTGGCGCTTTTTACGCTCTTGTTTGATTTCAGGTGGAGGTTTTCTGTGGTACTCACTTTTGTAAATCAAACGCTTGTTTTGTGTTTGTTTGTCTGGTCATAATTTATTATTCTTTTATTTACATAATCCTGATTTTTTATAAGATTTATATTGTGATCTGCTTGTTGGAACACATTTTTTTTACGTAAGAATGGAAGCTACCTTCCTTTGTTCTTCTATAGAACTATTTGAATAATGGAACAAAAAAGAAAATAATAAAATTAGGTAGGTACTTGCCTAGAAGTAATTGCCCATAGAACAAGTACCTACTCAATAAGCATCAATTTTAACCATAGCTCCCCGACAAAAAGGGCTGAAATTAAATGAAAGTTCTTTTTAGAACCCTATAATAGTTAAAATTGATTATTATTATTTGTGAGATAAATTATTTTTAAAAAATAAAAAAGAGAGGTGAAACTAGCTATTACACATATCGTAATCATCCATTGATTGTTGTAGTTAGTTTAGAAACAATAATATAATAAATTGAAGTAAATCATTAGAAGATATGCATAAGAAAAAAAAATAACACTAAATTATAAAATGTTCATCTTCTTGATCCTCGATCGATAGCCTCTGCAGTTCTTGTCTTCAAGAAAGATGGCTTCTTTTTGATCCTTGGCCTTAGTAAAGATGACTTATTTTTTATACTGCTCTTCTTAGATGTTAGTAGTTTATTTTGATCCAGTTCTTCTAAGATGTGATAGCATCGTCCATTGGTAGAAGACACAATTTGGTAATGGGCCTTTTCATAGACCCTTGCTGCGTCTTCAAGGTGACTATACGGGTTATCCCATCTTGTCCAGGGTGAGTGGCGATGACACGTCCCATCCTCCATAAATTTGGTGGTGCGTTGTCGTCTTTGATGATAACTAAGTCCCCAATCTTTAGTTGTCGCCGGTTCCCATCCGTCCATTTAGTCCTTTGCTGCAGCTCTCCCAGATATTCAATTCTCCATCTTGACCAGAAGCTCTGTCTTAGTTGGCTTAGTTTTTGGAAATTATTAAGCCTGTTTATGGGAATCTGTTGTAGGTGAGGTTCAGCTACAGCTGACAGGTTATCACCAATAAGAAAGTGACCTGGAGTAAGTGCGAAGAGGTCGAGGGGATCGTTGGATAGTGGAATTAAAGGCCTAGAATTTATGCAGGACTCTATTTGGTATAATAAAGTACACATCTCTTCATATGTTAATGAAGAGACGTTTGCCACTCTTTTTACGTGATATTTCACACTTTTTATGTTAGATTCCCAAAGACCTCCATGATGAGGACCTTTAGGTGGGATAAAAACCCACTGAATAGACATATTAGTTAAGTAATTAGCTATTTCCTTTTGAGAGACATATAAATTATACATATTTTTCAATTCATTATTCGCTCCAACAAATGTAGTAGCATTATCAGAATACAATTTACTAGGTTTTCCACGTCTGGAAATGAAACGCTTTAAACAATTAAGAAATGCATCTGTAGTCAGAGCGGTGACCAGTTCTAAATGAACTGCCTTAGTAGAGAAGCATATAAATAAACAAATATAAGACTTGACTGAATTGGATCTCCTACTGATTCCAGACTTTATTAAGATTGGCCCTGCGTAATCCAGTCCTGTAACAGAGAACGGTCTACATGGTGACACTCTATCCTCTGGAAGGTCAGACATTATTTGATGACTTGTTTTTGGACTGCATTTGAAGCACACAATGCAATTTTTAAGTATTTTTTTAATAGCATTTTTTGCCATTATAGGCCAATATTTTAGTCTAATAAGTGCTAGTAACGTTTGAGTACCTACATGCAAATTTGTATAATGAAAATGTTTAATGATTAACTTTGTTAGAGGGTGATCGTGAGGTAGTAATATCGGATGTTTTTGTGCTTCATGTATTAGTTTTCCTCTGGACAATCTCCCACCTACATGCAATAAATCCATATGTATAAATGGGTTTAATGATTTGAGATGACTGGTTTTATCTAAGTTTTTTCCCGCCTTTAATGTTTTAATTTCTTTTGAAAATGAATAAGATTGAGTGACCGTTATTAATGAATGTAACGACTTGTTTAATTCTATTATTGAAAGTTGTCCGCTAAATGTATGTTTTTTTCTTGTATTATTAATGAAACGTAGGATATAAGCAGTTACTCTTTGTAAACGCGTGAGAGAAGAAAAACGATAAAACAATTCCCAATCTTTATTCATACTGACGGTTAAATTTATTTTGCTTTTTAATTCCGGTGGATCGATGCAAATTTCCTTATAGTTCGGCCAAGTTACTTCATCTTGAGTTAACCAATTAGGACCTCTCCACCAGATTTCTGAAGAAAATAGACTTTTAGCACTGGTTCCTCTTGATAAAATATCCGCAGCATTATCTTCGGAGTTGACATGCTTCCATTGACTGGTTTCGCTTCTTTCCTGTATTTCTGCAACTCTGTTTGCAACAAATGTATTCCATCGCGCTGGTTGATTTCCTATCCAGCATAGAGTTATAGTGGAATCACACCAATAAAATGTTTTATCCAAAGGTATACCTAGGGATTCCTTTACTTTTTCAACAACTTTTGTTAACAGAACAGCACCACATAATTCCAATTTAGGCAAAGAAATCGTTTTTAATGGAGCTACTCTTGATTTAGCTGTGATTAATTGAGAATGCCGTTTTCCTGATTGGTCTGTGGATAGCATATATACGCAAGCAGCGTATGCTTTTTGAGATGCGTCACAAAATCCGTGCAATTGTATATTTACGGTTTGATTACATATAATTTTTCTAGGTATTTGAAAAGAATTTACACCTTTTAAATCTTCTAAATATTTTTTCCAAAGCTTCAGAATTTCTATAGGTATTTCTTCATCCCAAGATATCTTTTCTTGCCATAATTTCTGCATAATAAGTTTAGCATTCACGGTTACTGGTCCAAGCAAACCTAATGGATCGAAAATACTAGCAATCAGTGACAAAATATTCCGTTTATTATAAATAGGATGTGACGGTAGTTCCACGTGATATAAAAAACTATCTTTTTCGCAATTCCAAGCTAAGCCTAGAATTTTCTCTCCTTCTGGTTTGTCCAAAATTACCATATCAGTGGCCTGATCGGCCTCCGATGACAAATCAGAAGAATTAGACCGCCATTTTCTTAAGTTCATACCGGCCGAATTCATTATGGAGATTAACTGTTCTTTTAACAAATTACAGGATTCCACATTGTCTGCACCTGTAATTAGATCATCTATGTAAAAATCTCTCTCTAAAATGAGACTAGTTTCAGGATATAACTGAGCGTTTTCCATACTCAGCTGCTTCAAGCAACGCGTGGCTAAGAAAGATGACGGTCCCATACCATAAGTTATCGTATTTAACTTGAAATGGCCCATTTCCTCTTCTGGAGATGCTCGCCAAAGTATTTTTTGGAAGACGCGGTCCTCCTCTCTAATGTTGACCTGCCTGTACATTTTCTCTATGTCAGCCGTCAATGCCACTTGATATTTTCTAAAATTTAACAAATGGGTATATAAATCATTTTGTATTATTGGACCAACCATTAACGCGTCGTTTATTGATATCCTGCTGGAGGTTTTTGCGGAGCCGTCGAACACCACTCTTAGTTTGGTAGTGCTGCTGGTTTCCTTCTTGATTGCATGATGAGGTAAATAGTAAGATTTTTCTTCATTTGAAACTGGTTCAAATTTTGTCATATGACCTAAGTTTTCATATTCTTCCATGAATTTAATGTATTGAAGTTTCAAATCCATGTTAGAAGATAATTTCTTTTCCAAGTTTAAAAATCTTTTTTCTGCCATAGGCAAGGAAGTACCTATTTGATCTATACAAGGTCGGAATGGTAAGCTTACTTCGAAACGCCCATTTTCATCCCTTTTTTGGGTTGACTTGAAGCTCTCTTCACAAGCCTTTTCTTCATAATTTTGGTGCTTGATGGACACCAATTCCTCTTGTTTCCAAAATCTTTCAATTTGATTGTGAATCATATTTAAAGATAAGTGACATGAGGATGATTCTTGCTCTTTTTTTGTAGTGCACGTTCTAATTGGCCCGGATAATATCCATCCAAGTTCAGTGCGTTGCAGCGTAGGTCCAGTTGTTCCTAATCTCAATTGATCAGTGGTCAGCATTTCCCAAAATAGTTCGGAGCCGAGTAATATATCCACATGACCGGAAGTGGAAAATTCAGGATCGGCCAATTTCAATCCTGGTGGTATGTTTGCCTCCCTTTTTGGAAAAGAGGTCTGCGGTAACTTGCTGGTGATTTCTTGTAATACCAAGCAAGTAACAAGTTTTTTGTAATTAGAGTTTATTGATGACAATTCAAACGAGAGGCTCTTCTTTACATTTGTTATATTATTATGTAACCCAGAGACCGGCATATTTAATGACTTGTACTTTATGTTTAATTTTTTAGCAAATCGTTCAGTTATGAAATTCACCTGAGAACCATTATCCAACAATACTCTCGCTGAATGAATAATTCCATTACTGTCCTTAACGTTCACCATTGCCGTTGATAACAAAATTGTTTTTTCTGCTTCTCCAAAAGTGGAATGGTTTGAGACTGGTACTTGATCTATGCCATTCTCAGTGTTTTGATCCTCTTTAGGGAAAATATGGAGTAATGTGTTGTGTCCTGCTTTATCGCAAGTTCTACAATTATTCTTACTCCTGCATTCTTTAGTTGAATGACCTACATTTAAACACTTGATGCAAGCTTGTAATTGCTTGATTTTCTCAAACCGTTCATGTTGGTTTAGTTTCAAAAACTGTTTACAGAAATAAATCTTATGATTTTCCTTACAAACAATGCATTTCAACCTTTGCGACAATAATGAAACTGAAGATTCCTTTTTGTAACTTGACGGTTTATGATGCGCGAATATTGGTTTGGCTGTGGAACATGTTGCTTCCGATGCTTCCAAGACTATCGCTCGATCTGTTAAACATTTTAAAAATTCTTGCAATGTCGGTATTTTTTCTTTAGTTGGATATTGTTCCCAATAGATCCGGGTATTGGAATCTAATTTGTTGGCCAAAATATAAATTATTATTACATCCCAATACTCCGTGGGTAGACCTATGTTTTTCAATGAATTCAAATGTAATTGTGTTTGATCTAATAAACTTCTCAAGGCGACGTGACTTTCTTGTTTTAATTCCTTGAGCTTAAACAATGAATTTAAATGTTGATTAGCTATTACACGCTTATTTTCAAATCTATTTGATAAAACCTGCCAAGCTATTTCGAAATTGTCTTGGGTAATTTCAAGTGCGTTTAATATTTGTGATGCCTTTCCTTTTAAACAATCACGCAAATAGTAATGTTTCTGAAAATTATTTAATGATTTATTATTACCCACTATCGTGACGAAAGCATCCTTAAAAGATAACCATTTCGAATAATCACCACTAAATTCTGGGAGCGAAAACGTAGGTAATTGGATCTTAATATTGTTAGTATCATCAATTTTTTCAATGCTTTTTATGGATTTTTTTGCTAACGTCACTACTTGATAATATTGCAATTCAAAACACTCAAGTGGGCTATCCTCTTCATCTGAGTTACTATCAAACTCTTCGATCTGAGATTGTATATTCTTAAAGCGATTTAACAGTGTGTTTACCTCCTCCAATCTTGTTTCCGTTTCTATTACATCAACTGAATCACTTAATAGGTAATTCTTAAATCGTGTTAATTGTGCCTTCAATTCACCGCGCTTCTTCACCAGTGATTTTAATGTTTGTGGCATAATGCAGAATTTTTTACACAAACATACACATTAAATTATTTAAAAATAAACTTTTGTTTGTTCCACCTTTGCGGGAGCGAATAATAAATAGATTACAATAAAATAAATTATATTATTTAATAATCAGTGGTAATCATAGAGTAAATTATTTGGAATCTACCTACTGGTTAAATTATATTAGGTTGACAATATTTTATCTTGTTGATTATAATATCACGCAAAAAGAGTGGCTCTTGGTGGCGAATTCTTCGCGTGATTTTACAAGTTATATTATAATGCCTTAATACCTTAGGAATATGTAATGATGAATAAGAATGATGTAGACCGGACTTCTGGCTGGATGAGCTGGTTTTCATCTGGCTTCTCGAAGGACCATATGGCGCTTTTTACGCTCTTGTTTGATTTCAGGTGGAGGTTTTCTGTGGTACTCACTTTTGTAAATCAAACGCTTGTTTTGTGTTTGTTTGTCTGGTCATAATTTATTATTCTTTTATTTACATAATCCTGATTTTTTATAAGATTTATATTGTGATCTGCTTGTTGGAACACATTTTTTTTACGTAAGAATGGAAGCTACCTTCCTTTGTTCTTCTATAGAACTATTTGAATAATGGAACAAAAAAGAAAATAATAAAATTAGGTAGGTACTTGCCTAGAAGTAATTGCCCATAGAACAAGTACCTACTCAATAAGCATCAATTTTAACCAATCGGCTTGTCTCTCAATGGTGAAACCATGCTCGGGCCCACGTTATAAAATCATCGGTAGTTATGCCTCTCGATCCCATATTGTAAAATTATCAATTTCACTGTGCTAGAGCTTTCTGGTTTGAACATGTTTTAACTGTGTCCATTTCTGTCTGTCCAGGTTTCTCCCGTATTCCAGTGTACGAGGCCAAGCGCACATCCATCGTGGCCATGCTGTACGTGAAGGATCTGGCCTTCGTGGACCCCGATGACAATACGCCGCTCAAGACACTGTGCCAGTTCTATCAGAACCCGTGCAACTTCGTGTTTGAAGACGTCACCCTGGACGTCATCTTTAGGCAATTCAAGGAAGGTGAGTCTTGTAACAAAAAGTGAGTTTCTACTATCCTTATCCTATATTCCTCTTTCTTTCCCCTTCACCTTTTTATTAGTTTAAATGCATAATAAATCTTAGCCTTACTTATAAAAAAATACTTCACAAACATTAAACGTAGCTTTAGTTTCACATTGAATAATGACTGTACTTTTTATATTTCTAATTATTACTAATATGTCTTTAACTTCTTTCAATAGAGCTGGCAACGTTGTATCTTGGTGAATTGGCATTTGGAAAATTGGAAGATTTGTGATATTTGATGTGCAATTCATATCATGTTTTATTTATTTTTTTAAAGTACATAAGACAGGCATGATGCTTAAATATTTATATAATATTTTTTTTATGTGAATATCTCACAAGAGTCCCAGCTGCTCCCGTCTGGAGCCAGTGAGACTGTGGCATCCCCACTTGGGGTATGATGTGAGGCTGAATGTAGTGAGGAGGGAAGGAGATGGGGAAGAGGAAGGTGGGGAAGTACCTGGCTTTTCAGATCCGGTCAAGCATTTAAAAACACTTCAATTCTGAATGGTGTTCTTACACAAGGGCGACACTGAAAGTATCTTCCACTTTGGAACGTGCCGCAAATGTAATATATATTATTTTAAATGAATTAATTACATAAAATTTATTAGCGCATGCCGGGATTCGATCCCGCGATCTTCGGATTGTGAATCAAGAGCCTCACCCCTCGACCATGAAGGCCGTCAATGTCATGTTTTTGTTCATAATTTCTATTCTAGTGACCAATTCACTATTATGTATATATAATACTAACTCCCTCCAACCCCCCCGCCCCCTCCCCCCTGCCCCCCACCCCCTCCCTCCCCTCCCCCTCCCTCCCCTCCCCCCTCTTCCCCACCACCATCCCCTCCCATCACCCTCCCCCCACCCCTTCCCCCGCCCTCTCACTCTCCTCCCTCAACGTAAAAATCAAAAAGGCGCTGTAAATCTTAACTATTAAAGGATCTCCACAGCAACCTAAACAAATAATAAAATGACAGCGCATGTCAAAAAATTATGTAGCTACGCTTTGCTTTTCGTCTGGGCAATAAACGTATAATTGTATACAAATTTCATAATGCCAGAGCTCTAAGTTATAGCCTATAGACTATTCTAATGTATGAGCTATATTGCTGTAAAGTTTCATTAAAATCCGTTCAGTATTTATTGCGTGAAAGAGTGACAAACGTCCATACATCCATCCATACATCCATCCATTCATCCATCCATACAAACTTTCGCCTTTATAATATAACTAGCTGTTTCCCGGCATGCGTTGCAATGCCATATTCAAATAAATAAAATGTTACTCCTTGCTTGTCCTTTCCCGTGCGTTCCCCTGCAGCATTCCACTTCCACCTTCCCCGCCACCGCTCTCCCGCTCCCCCGTCCCGCCAACCCCCCTGGCACTTCATTTCTTGACTCCTCTCCTGCCCGGCCCGTAGCCGAAACTTTTTTCTAATACTAACATTTTTAAACTCGTGATATCTTTCTAATTAAATATCCGAATTGAAAAATTCTAAAATTTAAATAAAGGTATAGAAGCTGTCTTGAATATGAAGTAATTTATTTTGATAAGGATTAAAACCAAGATACAAATAAAGAGCCTTTTCAAGCGGCGATAATTTAATTAATTTTTTTAAATAAAAGAATGCTTATTGTGGTATAACCATAATAGTTAGACATATGCTGTCGTGACCTTTTTGTAAATAATGAAGTGTTCTACAAAGTCGTAGTACATTATTTTATTCCATCATCAATAGTTTTCGCAGCGCACGCGATGTAAAGAATATTTTAGGTAATTTTTTTACACCTTGGGTTACATTATTGAAGTTTTAGTAAGGATGCCTATTTTTTTAGAAAATATAATATAGGCTATGTTACCCAGGGATAGTGTAGCTTCCCAACAGCGAAAGAATTTTTCAAATCGGTTCAGTAGTTTCGGAGCCTATTCAATGCAAACAAACAAACAAACAAATCTTACCTCTTTATATAGTGTAGTAGATAAATGTAATAGGATATGTATTTTTTTTGACAGTTTTAATCCGTTAATAATGTCATGTTGTGAAATTAGCTTTACTATCAGAAAAAATTAGGTTATTTCTGAAACATTATTTTTTAATTGAATTTTACCGCGTGATTTTAATAAAATTTCAATGAAAGTGATGTTTTTTAATTACATGAATTCCTTATGCATGTGCACATCCAAATTCAAAAAATTGTTGTTTACATCTGTTTATGTGTTTGTGTATGTAAAAGTGATACTGTGTTGCATGCGTTAACCCTCCTAGGGCCGGCATCATTGTAATAATTACTAAAATTAATGTGGTTTTTGGCGTTTAGTTTTGGTGTAACCATCAAGTAACGGTATTAAGCTTATCACCAATACGGGGCCAACCTGTCGGATAGCGTTACAGTGTTCGTCATCAGGATAGGTGTGTAGATTGTGGCATTTGGTGTTTAGTTTTGGTGTAACTGTTAAGTGGCGGATACCAAAAACTATTAAGCTTATCCTAAATATGGGGCCAACCTTTCAGATAGCTTTACAGTGTCCATCATCAGGGCAGGTGTGTGGATTGTGTTGAAGCGTGTGCTTAATCCTCTTAGAGCCGGTAATTCCGTATAGTAATTACTAAAATTAATGCGGTTTTCGGCGTTTAGTTATGGTGTAACCGTCAAGTACTGGATACCAAGAACTATTAAGCTTTTCCCCAATATTACGGTTCCAACCTTTCGGATAATGTTACAGTGCCCATCATCAGGGCAGGTCTGTAGATTGTATTAGGTATTCTTAGGACTAGTATTTCAGTATAATAATTTGTTCAAATTAATGTGGTTTTCGGTGTTTAGTTTTGGTGTAGTCATCAAAAAATCTATTAAGCTTAGCCCCAAGATCTGTCCTGATGATGGAAACTGTAACGCTCCCCGAAACTTGACTAAAGGAGAAGAAAGCGCAACATGGCGTAGTCACCCAAAAATTAATCACAATAATATTTTTGTCTGTGAAAATCTGAAATCACATCTAAATAATTTGTATTTTCCAGGGCACAAGGGACATCTGGCTTTCGTCCAGCGTGTTAACAGCGAGGGCGAAGGTGACCCGTTCTACGAGACCATCGGTCTGGTCACCCTGGAGGACGTCATCGAGGAGCTCATCCAGGCTGAGATTATGGACGAGACCGACGTATTCAGTGAGTGTTTCCTAATTCTACCCTTTTATGATGTCCCGTCCATCAAGAAGTTAAATTTTGTTGTCGAGAATAGTTAATGTAAGAACCCTTCAACCTTCAGAAGAACATTACTAGAGTACAAGAACATTACTCACTTTCAATTTGGGAGGCAAGTATGGGTACCGCCACCCTGGGAACTATTTATTGGATAAACAACACCCCTGCTATAAGTCACCCCAAGTGGTTCGCTACGTTTGGTGACTTAGCATATAGCGAAGCTTTCTGCTAAGATATAATAATGAATCTTCCCAGATTCATAAATACTTACTTATACATTGATTACTTAGTGCAATGTGGCTAGCTTCTGTAATATAAGGTAGATGCATGGTAGGTAAGAAATAATTAAATTAAAGAACTCATATTTAACTAAATATATAAAAAGGGTTTATGGGAGATAATGATTTAAGTACAATTAATTAATTATATAATTAATAAGCATGACTCTAAGTTAATTAAATTTCTAGGGCCGCGTACAAGAGCATCGAAGATGATCATTGTTAGACAAAAATGTTACAAGAAGCTAATATCACAAGTGTGCAGAAACATAAAAGAATATCTAATTAAGGGCGCCATTGTATTTTAGAGTTAACCCTTCAAGATTTGAGTTATATTATTGATACTGCTCATAAAAGTCCTGTCAAATGCCAGCGATTTCTTGAGAATTTCCGCGTTTCAATAAAATCAAAATAATTTAAATATTTCTAAATGTATCCAAAAACTAAAAACTGTTTTTGAAAGGTGATTAAATAAGCTTTCAAATTATATCATTAGAAGTAAGCATTTTATTTTTGAAATATTTATATTTTGAATGCAAATATTAAAAAGTTTTAAAAGTGACTCACCTTACATTGTATCCTTTAAAAACTGAACTAAAACGTAAAAAGAAACTAATTTTTTCATAGTCGAATGCATTTTAAATACTCTTTCCAATTGTATTATTAGAAGTAAGCAAGTTGTATTTGAAATATTAAAATTTTGAATGCAAACATTAAAAAGTTTCACGTAACATTTTGGTTGACGTTTGACGTCATAAATCCGAATAATTTTATCTTTTTTGCGGATATCTATGGAACTCAAATCGTAGTGTAGGGTTGTCTCTTTCTATCACTGTTTAGATCATATATCTCGTCATTAGAGTAAGAGAGATAAAACGACTTTTATGAGACAAGATGAGCTGACCCATATATGGGTCTAATTTACTTTGTGTCAAATTGTTGTTTGGCCTATATATTGGCCAGATTTACTCAACCGGTTAATACAAAAACTGATAGTACGATAGAAATGATAACCTGATAAGTAACTAATATAATTATAACGTTACGTAGTGATGTTGCGTTGTCCAAAAGCGCCATGGCCTGGTTGGTCTCGACCTTGCAGCACGCGTCTCTCCTCTCGGTTGGTTTCTTTGTACTGAAGCTCGCCGCGAAACAGTCCTGCTGCCAGCGGTAGAGATAAATGATGTCATATGTTGAACGCTGCTGTGAGTAAGTACCATCGCAATCGGGGTTGAATGGTTCAAAGCCGGGACCACCCGCTATAAGCAGAGGTGCCCGGGTTCATGGGATAAGACTTGTCTAGGTCTTTGCGGACAATGCGTTTGCCCACCTACTACGTGGCGGGCCAGATCGGGAGAGATTAGTTGAGGGAGACCTCTCCACCCAGACTATCGACCCTTTACCTTGCACTGCAGTGGGAGGGATGGATCTGTCACTCCTAAACACATTGACACCCAGATTCCTACTCATCTCTAATACCTTTTTTCTCTCTCCTTCCTTTCCTTAAAAAGACCCTCCACACAGCATCACTAATATAAACTCAAAAAGCCATAATGAAAATTATACTGAAAATTCCTGTAAGAACTAGCACTGACGAAATCTTCAACAATCATCATGTCAATTAAACAACTGTATTCTAAAACTATACTCATTTACATTCATAAGTACAAAACCCAAGAAATAACAACTAACACGTACATTAGAAACACTAGATCTCATGGTCAAAAACATAACCAACAAGTAACTACTAACACAACATTTGGGCAAAAAAGCTTCTTGTATTATGGGCATTTAAATCTCAAATAAAAAGTTGGATACCAAATACATATAGAGAGATCAGAAATAGAAAATATACTGATATCAAATACAGACTAAAACCGAATCTACTGAACTGAATTATAAAAAAAAAACACTATCTTATTTACTTTATAATTATTTAAAAAAAATACTGCATGATAAATGTTTATAACTATTAAAATAAGTTAACAATAATAATCTAAACGAAAATATGAAAGAGAACAAGACACAGAATAACCTTCAAAAAAGTTTAAAAAGAAAGTTTTTCTTATAAAAATTGTTTATAACTAATTCATATTAATTTCATATACCTAGTTAAATTATAATAAGTAAATGAAATCCTCAGCACGGGAGATCCCAGTGAGGATGTCATTATCTCTACATGTAACTAAGAAAGGAAGACAATAAATCATTATTTTTTTTTTATTTTTCTTTATTCATTGCATACATGTAAGGTTACATTATAAGTGAATTTTTCGACCACCATGCTAGACTGATGCCCGTGTTATGGTGGTCGATTTTACATAATTTAGCGCAATAACAATCAGACGTTCGTGCACAAGTTCGTGTAATATTTATGACGAAAATAAATATAAAAAACTCTCTCAAGAGTGCATATTATTATTATAAAGATGACATAGGCCCTGAGAGATTTTTTTTCCTCAGGGCCTCTTATGTGGAGCTAATGTAAAAAAAAAGATGCATTCAGAAATATTCCATTAATTTGGATTTTATTGCATGGCGGAAATATTTTGACCTTCTGAGGCCTTAGGGCAGTGGTGGGCAAACTTTCTTCACGAGGGGCCAGAAAGTTTTAAGAAATTTCAGAGGAGGGCCAGAAGTATAGCCAAAATGCATTTTGTTTTAAAATCTATATTTTAATTATAAAAATTTAAACACAAACGCTAATATAAGTTACAGATTACAATTATTTAACTTTTATTCGAAGGCCCTGCTATGGTAGGTGTGTGAGACATATGAAATTGTTTTTAATTGGCCATAATGTCTTCAAATGGAGGTTTGAGCTGCGACGACCTTTACTGAGTAAAGTTCGAACTGAGTTTTTCAGCAGTTTCGTGGTCGAAAAAGTCTGTTCGCAGATATACCACGACCCAAACATCGCTATCATTTTCTGGAAGTGATCAATTATCTTTGGATATTCATTTTTCGGCAGTGTTCTATAAAAATCTAATTTTTCGGAATTTAAGAACAATTGTTTTAAATGGGGGCTGCACTGCATTTCAACAAAAATCTGCAATTCTGCAAGGATATTCTCCGGGTCCACATAAAAGACATCGAAAAAACATCAAGCGATGACTGAATATTCTTAAAATCTTTAAACCTAGTTTCAAATTCTGTGTGAAGTTTCTTCAACGCCTGACTGAATTCTTCTACTGAGTTTGTTCTCACTCACTGGTGCTAAGGATGCTAAGCGCGGAAAGTGAGTTAAATCATTCTTCTCAATGCAGTTATAAAACAGAAAAAGCTGATTTTTAAATGATTTCAGACAATCCCAAGTCTCATCTAAAAATAGGTTCCTTCCTTGCAATCTTATATTTAATTTTATTATAGCGTTTGTGCATGTGCCTGCGATGATTATATTTTGACGCCGAAGATCCTTCGAAATTAATAGTATATAATAGGTATACTTATAATTTCGAAAGATCGTCGGCGGGCCGGATTTAAATACTTTTGCGGGCCGGAGCTGGCCCGCGGGCCGTACTTTGCCCATCACTGCCTTAGGGGTTAACATCTTGGTGTTGCCATTTAAACGATTGATCCATTTTTTCTACATTTTCTTGCCATACCTTACCCAACCTAACCCTACCTAAACTCACCCTTTCCCTGTCCATTCCTTCCAGACCTGAAGCGCGCCCAAGAAGAAGCCAGCAAGTACGGAGAATGTTCCGACTCTTCCACAGCGGGCCGGCGATCTCGTAAAATGTCCCTCCTGTTCTTCAAAGCGGATGCCCTTCAGGCCAAAGCCGAGGCCGATGCCCTTCAGGCCAAGAACAACAAACCCACAACAACCGACAGTGAAAATCATAAAGACAATAAGGAGGAAGTTAATGACGATAATGCTAAGGATGTTTTACCCAGTAAAAATGAAGAGAACGATTGATGTGGTATATTTTTGTTTAATAATCTTACAATATAAGACGAGAGATCTTCTGGCATTCTTAAAACATTATGTCATCCCATTTGGATAGAGTTTAAACAGTCATTTTTTTTCAAAAATGACCTTCGAATGCCTAAGCATTTCTTTTGCTCATTTCTATACCCGAAATAATTTTCAGAACCATCTAGATGTGTTGTATTTTCATAGATATATGTATGACAAAGTTCTAACATCAAACATTTTTAATAATCATTTATTTTACAAGGTTCTAACATCACTTACACTCTCTATTTTGTTTGTATCTGACAGTTGATCGATATTACGAGGCGCATTATGTTTCGTCACTTTGGTTGGATAGGGTTCTTACTTTATTTATTTTTATTTATTTATTTATATTCTCACCATACATTTTGTTGTTGTTTTTTTTTTTACATAAATTAACCTCACTAGGACTAATGCCTGTATTGAGGTTAATAATTATAATTTGAGGATGCATTTTACATACAAAACACAATATAAATACACTACTTTCAAAACACTAATATTACATACTAATTACCCATCTATAATTACCATTTAAATAGTTTTATTGACTTACTGTAATATGATAATATAATATAATAATATGAAGACCAGATGGGTAATTTGAGAATGATTTGTAACAATATTTTATACCTGCCAAAAGCAAAGTTCAAAAGAACTAGGGTGACACTTCGATTTGTGCAACTGGAACTTAAATATCTTATTATTTAAAAAAAAAACTTATTATTTTAAAAAAAATCTTATTATTTAAAAAAGGACAAGGATGAAAATATAGTATGCCAATCCTCAGTCAACATAAATTTCTTAACATTATTTTTAAATTTAGTTAATGAATTGGAAGACTTAATGTAATCTGGCAGAATATTAAACATAAGTGGAGCCTGATATAAATAGTTTCTTTGGCCAAAAGATGTTTTAGTTTGCCTTACACTTTGCCTTCAATATATACTAGTGTTTCATTCAACAATTACTGCTTATTACATTTTTCCACCTGCAAACAACCAACTTTATTTTTTCTGAGAAAGGCATTGTAAGTGCTGAATCTCCCACTAGGCGGCGTCGAGACAAATTATGTCTACATTTTTTGGTGAAACACTTTAAGTAATTGTTGAATGAAACACTAGTATATATGGAATTATTTGGCAGGTAGGAGATAAGCCAACATAACTCAGTGGATAAAGAGCAGTTGACCGGATATCAGAAGGACGCGTTAACCTTTGTGCTATGCATAAAAATCATGTCTTAAACATTAGTTTACCAATTAAAAAAATAATAATAATTAATATTTGACAAGTTAAAGTATTTCACCAAAAAATGTAGACATAATTTGTCTCGACGCCACCTAGTGGGAGATTTAGCACTTGCAATGCCTTTCTCGCAAAAAATAAATTTGGCTGTTTTCAGGTGGAAAAATGTAATAAGCAATAATTGCCTTACCATGTTTTAAGGTTTCAAAGGTTGGAAAGATTAATTTTCGTAATCTATTTAACAATTTTAGTTACAGTATTTTAGTGTATCATATTTTAATGGAAAATATTTAAAAGATGTGGCCCTAGCTTGGAACTGCTTTAGGGAAATGTAATTAGAACATGTGCAATGAATTATTATGCCTTAGCTGGTTGCATATGGTTCTATTTGCATGTTTATGTATGTTCTAAAATAGTAAATGTACGTCCTATTTAAATATGTTCAATTAAAATACCTTACACAAGATTCAACCTCAAAATCAGAAATTGGTAAATAGATAATGAGTGCAGGTATTTGCAAACTTTGACTCATCAGATATCAGAATAAAGTAAAGTTAAGGTAGAATTCTGTCCAAATGAAGTGATGATTAGTCTCCTTCAACGGAAGCAATGTTCCAAACAGGCCTTCCATTGATATGCTTGGTGTATCTCTAAGTGACCAGCTCAGGTACGGTGGCTCCATCCAAGCCAGAGTTAGTTAGCCTCTCAGAAGCTGGGCGTACTGTACAGGGCCCGCAGATAGTTAACAACTGCTAACCCTGTACTAATTGCAAGAGTGCCCTACAGTTGAATTTGGCAGCCATCTCTGGTTCGGAGCCTCAAAATACCAGAAAAAAACCCTTGACTCTGTGCAGAAACAGGCGGTCCGTTTGATAGATTCTCCCATTTTTGGAGCACAGGCTTTGGCTGGGAATACGGTCCTTGTTCTTTATTTCAATGGGAGATGCTCTGAAGACCTAGCATCATTGATTCCTTCGGCACCGGTGCACAGTCGGGAAACATGCCAAACGCATGCCTGACTACTGTTGACATTTGTTCAACTCGTTCTTGCTTTCAAGAGCTCGGCTGTGGAACGATTTGAACTCCTTCCTACAACATGGGTCATTCAAGACCCAGATCCACTCATTCCTTTCCTCAAAAAGACCCTCCACACAGCATCTCCAAAGTATACATAGGCCATGAGGGAAATTATTTTCCTTAGAGCCTCCTGTGTGGATTAAAAAAAGAAATTATACCATGAAAACGTTGGGTAATACATTGATTTATAGAATACTACAATTTGGGAGTCTGATATGAGTACCGCCTCCCCAGGAACCCTTTATTAGATAACCAACACCTCTGCTATAAGTCATCCCAAGTGACCCTACGTTTGGCGACTTAGCAGGGGTGTCCGGGTTCATGGAGTGAGGTTTGTTCAGGTCTTAGCGGCAGATGCTGCCAGTCGGCCAATAGACTGTGTGGTGGGCCGGAAAGGGAGTCCCTTTGACCTCTCCAACCGGACTGTCTCGACCCATCGCCTTGCACCACAGTGGAAGGGATGGATTCAATAACCCACCCCTTAACCCTTTTCCTTCTCAGACCTTCCTCTCCTTCCTTTCCTTTAAAAGACCACCCACACTGCATTCCCAAAGATGATATCCCTGTGGGACAAATGTTAAAAAAAACTAACTTTGTCTTTATATTTGAATCTGCTATCCGTATTAATTCGTTTATGATAAATAAATAATATTTTTTTGTGTTTCAGCTGATAATAAATCGAAACGGCGCAGAAACCACCTGCCGAACAAACTGCAAGACTTTGGCGTGTTTGCCGAACGCAGGGAGAACCAGAGAATTCGCATTTCTCCGCAGCTGACGCTTGCCACCTTCCAGTACCTCAGCACTTGTAAGCCATTCTTCTTTACCACAGAAAGTTCACGAGTCTCCGGAATGTGTCGGCGCATTTTGTTTTGTTTTTTCTAAGAATAAAGTATTTATATAACTAATCCACCGAAATTCGTATAGCATGTACGTTCTTTAACCCTTAAAGTCAATTTATTCGGTTTAAGGAACAACTCAAACAGGTCTCATAGAAATGGTTGTATCTCCCTTACTATCATAGTGAGACTAACTAACTAACCATCATACCGTTCCACAGGGGTAGGCAGAGAGGATGGACCACCAAACAACTCGGTTTTGGCACACACTCCTTACCTCGTTCACATTCATACATCGTCTCATACATGCTCTTCTATTATTCCGACTCTTGACATGGCACGACTCAAGTATCTGATTCACTTGGTCGTGCCATGTCTTCCTCGGGCGTCCCTTACTTCTTCTGCCATTCACATTTGCGTCATATTCTCCATAGTGTGAAATATGATATAAACGGTGTTAGAAAGAGAAAACACCACGCTTTTACTTTAAAAAAAAAAAATTAACCACAAAATAATTCAAATGTACACCTTAATTAAGCCAAATTTTTCCGAAGCAATTTTCACCTTTCAAAAACAGTGTTTAGCTTTCGGATGCATTCAGAAATATTATATTTATTTGGATATTATTGCAAAACGAAAATGTTTTACCTTTCAACAAAATATGCCCAAGGCGATTAATATGACAACTTGATTGAATTCAGGCTAATAACTTGTGTCTTGTGACTAACACAACTTTTTGAATAATATCATTCATTATGCAAAATAACTGACTTATTAATAAATGCAGGTCAACTAAGGAAGCTCTTAGAATTGAAAGGAATGTATACAAAGTTGTCCTAACATGAAAAAACACAATTTTTTTGTGGGTTTCCAGCTCTGGATGCCTTCAAGCCGGACACCGTATCGGAAACCATCCTCCGACGCATGCTGAAGCAGGACATAATCCACCACGTCAAGTTCAGAAACAAGGAAAGGCAAAAGTCCGATCCGGCCACCCTCATTTACGAGCAAGGAAAACCGGTAACATCTTCATGCATTTATTATTATTTTTATTTGTTTGACTTTATTTGAAAATGTAAAATATTGTTATTTTTGCCACTGACAGCTGCTAAAAGAATGTTCATTTGAAAGTATACCGAAAAGCTAGATTAATCAAACGAAGTTTTACATCAAGAAAGATGTTAGCGCAAGCGATTCTGAAGTTGTCCTTTATACAGTTTCTTTATACATAAGAGTTAACCATTCAGCAACGTAAGCAGATATTCACGTTAATCTGACAATAGCAGTCAAGTACAATAAGCGTGTTTACACGTCAACGCGTATGTTTCCACAGAAATCGTTATAACTCCGTTATTGTTCTAGTGACTTCCCTAAAACAAAAAGTAGAAGCTCCGTAATAAATCAAGCTACACATCACTATTCAAGTTGTCCATAGAAATACATAAAAAGACCTATTCTGTCAGATACATGGTAGATTGCAAAATCAGAAATGATAAAAAATGAGGTGACTAAATTGTTTATTATACATTTATACGATAGAATAAGTATTGTTTTTTACATAATCCATGATTTTAGTACCGTTTTCACATAAAAACATCACATGAGTCATTTTTACATTTTTTTTGTGTTTGCATTTTAAATTTTAATATTTACAAATGTTAATATTTATTTGTAATATAACAATTTGAAAGCTAATTTCGTAACCTTTCAAAAACAGTTTTTAGTATTCGGCTACGTTCAGAAATTTTTCATTTATACAGCTTTATTTGTGAAGCGGATATGTGATTGTGATCTATTTAAGGATCTAAAGGTCACAAAATTTATTAAACTGGGAAGACTTCGGTGGCTGGGTCATGTAGAGAGAATGACCGAGCATCAAGCACCAAAGTCCCTTCTGAACTCGAGACCAACAGGGCGAAGGAGCCTGGGAAGACCATGTTTAAGGTGGAGCGACAAAGTCCTGAAAGATTTATCCACCTTGGAGATTGTAAACTGGAGAGAGCTGGCACTAAACCGTGATGAGTGGAGGAAGACTCTTGAGGAGGCCAAGACCCACCAGGGGTTGTAGAGCCAACAGTGATGATGATGACGAATTGTGAAGCGGAAATAACACAAAGTTTTTGTAAATATGACATTTCGTTTAAGAGGAAAAACTTGCAAAATCGCAATAGATCCGAGTGGTTAATCAATGTGTGTTGTTATTTCCCAGGTGGACTACTTTGTGCTGATCCTGGAGGGGCGAGTGGAAGTGACGGTGGGGCGGGAGTGTCTGGTCTTCGAGTCCGGCCCCTTCACCTACTTTGGCTGTCAGGCGCTCATGCAGAATGTCTGCATCGGTCAGTTCCATGATGATTATACTACCTTCTTAGTGGGTTCAGAACCAACAAAAAAAAAAATTAAAACACTCACCTAACCTAATCTCAATTTGGGAGGCGGATATGGGAACCGACACCCAATCCCAATTGGTTGCCACGTTTGGTGACTTAGCAGGGGTGCCCGGGTTCATTGATTTTGACGGCGAATGCGTTTGCTCTCCTACTGCATGGTGGGCTGGATCGGGAGAGGCTATTTGAGGGAGACTTAACCTAGACCTCTTCAGCCAGAATCCCTCGACCCATCGCCTTGCACCGCAGTGGGAGGGATGGATTCATATGTCCATCACTCTTGCACACATTGATCTTCAGATTCCTACCCAACCCTCATACGCTCTTTCCAGAACTTACTCTCCTATTTCCCTAAAGAGACCCCTCCACACAGCATCCCCAAAGATGACAGTCTCTTAGGGAAAATATTTTCTTCAGGACTTCCTGTGGGGAGGTAATCTAAGATTTTTTTTATTTCAAATAAGGAATTATACAATTTGTCCAAAGAATTGACACTATCTCAATGACAATTCTTTTTTCAAACTTTCGTTTAGCAGGTAGGTACCATAATAACGTCCAAATTATCACAACGATCAAGCCAATCAAAGTTAGCCGTCATAAGCCAAAGTGAGGCTTGCTTGAATAATAATTCAAAAATGGAACGCACAAACAAATTTACAGACAGACGAAATGCAAAATGGTCGAGTTAAAACAGAACTTTGCTATGCTCAGTCAATAACGCACCTATTCTCAAAAAATCACAATTGCTACCACTTTTTTTTTTTTTAACTTTATTACCATGAAAATCTTCTTCTTCTTTCAGCCGAGTCCCCTGTGATCCCCCCCACAGCCCTGGGGTCCCTGCAGTCCATCAACATGGATGCTATGCTCCGTTACACCTTTGTCCCCGACTACTCCGTCAGGGCCATCACGGAGGTGTTCTACGTCAGCATCAAAAGGTACACTTAACCCCACAGGCTAATTTGTTTGCTTTTGGGAACAACTCGTATAGGTTGTGTCTCCCTCACTATCATGGTGAGAAATATGATATAAATGGTGTTAGACAGAAAAAAAACCAAGCTTTATATTTGAATCTAAAAGTTAACCATAAAATAATTAAAACACCTTTATGAAACCAAAGTTTCCGAATGCAATTTGAGAAAAATTTATGAAACTTTTAAAATTTTTTATTAATTATTTTTACATGAAATGACAAAAAATTGAGTTGACAATAACGTTTATAATACATTTGTCTAATAAAATATGTGTGTGTTTTTTTTTTTTTTTTCATTTTCTGTAATTTTAGTTAGAAAAAACGTAAGGTGAGCCATTTTTAAAACATTTTTTATGCTGACATTTAAAAATGTTATATTTTTTAAATTATATGTTTATTTCTAACTAGCAGACGCGGCCACACATTGCTGTGGCTAACGAAACAACGCCATTACCCAACCTTTATAAAATCCACACCACCCGCTGCCTGAATTGAATATTTGAATTTCTCGGCTTTTCTCTGCTATAATAAGCATTTATTATACATATAAACCTTCCTCTTAACTCACTCTATCTATTGGTGAAAACCGCATGAAAATCCGTTGCGTAGTTTAAAAGATCTAAGCGCACAAAAATTTTGAGCGACTTCATTTTATACTATGTAATGATAATAAAATTTGAAAGTATATTTATACATCACCCTTCAAAAACAGGTTTTAGATGTCGGATACGTTCAGAAATATTAAATTTATTTGGATTTTATTGCAAAGTGGAAATATTTTGACCTTCTGCAAATATTGTCTACAAATTTATCATTTATATCACGAAATTACTTACTACTTATTATTTACTCTACTAATTATTCGTCACCCCAGAAACCATTTATTTAATAACCTTTGCCATAGGTCACCCCGAGTGGCAAGCTACATTTGGTGACTTAGTAGGGGTCCCCAGGTTCATGGTGTAAGGATCGTCTAGGTCTTGGTGGCGGATGCTTCTGCCCACCTACTGTACCTCTCCGGTAGTACTCTCTCTCGACTCGTCGCCTTGCATCGCAGTGGGAAGGATGGATTCAAACATTTGTCACTCCTGGGTGCACTCCCAAGATTCCTACGCACCCCTTATACTGATTTTCAATTTCAGATCGCTGTACCTGGCCGCCAAGAGGGCCACTCTGATGGAGAAGTGCGCCAGCAATCGTTTCAAGGGGCTCGAGGATGCTGGTGAACAGTTTGACGATGAAGTTGAGAAGGTAACACACTCCTTCCACACTAATACATTCTCTCCTATTTCACCGACTTTCAATTTGTTGGATTTTTATTGATATTAAATCTTAACTGTTAAAATGATATCCAACGAGTGATGAACGAAGAATGTATGAAGAATGAGTAAATGATGAATGTAAGTAAGTCTGAATTCATGGTACGAAAGAGAGAGTAAAAAAACAGTGTGCAATATAGTTGTGAATGATGAATACTTGGAGCAGGTGGATGAGTTTGTGTATCTGGGGAAAATTTTTACGAGAGATGGGAAGGCTGATAGAGATATTGAAAGAAGGGTGAATGCCGGTAACTCCATTAATGGAGGACTGAATGCCGTTGGCGCTAATAAAAACTGTCAAAAAATTAAAGCTAGCAGTCCACAATGGAGTCCTGGTACCTACCCTGGTGTATGGCAGTGAGGCATGGAACTGGAAGAGGAAGGATGAAAGTTAACTGAATGCCGTTGAAATGAGACCCCTGAGGCGTATGTGTTGTAAAACAATGTATGATCGTGTGAGAAATGTGCATATCCGCAAAGAATATAAGGTTGATGTAAGCATAATGAGTAAGATTAAGAAAGGGACCCTCAGATGGTTTGGGCAGTAGTGCGAATGGACGAAAAAAGTAATGTAAGAAGAATATACAATGCAAATGTGAATGGTAGAAGAAGTCGGGGACGCCCGAGGAAGACATAGCACGGTCAAGTGAATCAGATACTTAAGTCGGGCCATGTCAAAAGTCAGAATAATAGAAGATAATTTATGAATGTGAGTGAGGCAAAGAATGTGTGCCAAGACTGAGTTGTTTGGGGCTCCGTCCTCTCTGCCTACCCCTGCAGATAAACGGCGTAATGGTTAGTTAGTTATATTAAAATATTTATATTTAATATTGAGCTGGAGATAAACCACTTGACTATAGTCAATTAAAAAACACTTGGAACATAGTCAGTGCAAAATTCGGTCATTATATGTTCCAAATTGATCAGATAGATCTTCACGATGAGCAATTACACTGATTAATTTTCTTTGTGTGAATTCAATTCTAACTAACTAACCATCACGCTGTCTCTCCTCAGGGGTAGGCAGAGAGTACGGACCATCAAACAAGTCGGTCTTGGTTTACACTCCTTGCCTCATTCACATTCATACATACCTACTCTACTATTATTCTGACTCTTAACATGGCCTGCCATGCCATTTCTTCCTCATCCACGACTTCTTCTATCAATCACGTTTGCGTCACATTTATTTTTATTTTGATACAACATTTTATAACGCAATCCAATAATGTTGGCCTCATTGGGTGGCTTACCCGTGCTCAATATATTCTCTTTACACTCCTCTGATCTCCACATTTCCTACACGATCATACATGGTTTTACCATACATGCGCCTCAAGGATCTCATTGTAACAGCATTCAGTCTACTTTCATCCATGCTTCACTGCCATACATCAGGGTAGGTCCCAGTACTCCATTGTGGATTGCTAACATAGCTTCTTTGGACAGTTTGTTAGCTCCAACTCCGTTCAGTCCTTCATTAATGGAGTTACCTGCATTTACCCTTTCAATATCTCTATCAGCCTTCTCATCTTTCGTAAACATACTTCCCAAATGCTTCATAAATATTAAATTACATTTATGAAAAACAGCCTTAAATTTTGCAAAAGGTATTCTTTTTATGATGACATAAATTTCAGCCATATAAACTCTGTGATTATGAATCTCATTATTGGGAGACCAAATAGTGGATGCATATTCGAAAATACTTCACACAATTGATTTACATAATATTAAACAACTTATTTTTTACACTTTTGAAACAATTCATGATTCTTTGTTTTATATGTTATTTGTAAAAGCCCTACGGCTGTTAAATAAATATGATATAATTATTTGTGTCTGTTTGTCCATTCAGCTCCTGCATTCCCTGGAGGAAGAGGGAAGTCCCACACCGCAGAGGTCTCCCTCACACCATCTCAACTCTCATCATGTAAGTTAACTTTTCATGTGAATATAGCATAAGAGTTCCTACTGCTCCCAACCTTTTAGAGCTAGTGGGACTGTGGCATCCCATGATGTGAGGTTGAAGGTAATGGGAAGGGGATGCGGAAGGTTGGGAAGTGCATGGCTGTTCACCAAACATGGCTAAAGTCATTTAAAAAAATGTTTAGTTTCTGAATGGTGTTCTTTCAACAGGGCGATACTTAGAATATTTACCACTCTGGAAGGTGCCCCTAATATTTACATTATTATTTCATTAATTAATTACATGTATTAATTAAATTAAATTTTGTGTGCGCGCCAGGTTTTGAATCTGTGATCTCTGGATTTGTAGCTGAAACTGCTCGACCATGGAGGTAGACCATTGTGATTTGAAACTCGGTGAAACAAAAAAGCGACACTAAAAAGAGACAAACACATACATTTGTAGGATTTAGCCTGCATGAGAATGAGATAGAATAATCGGCCTCTTCTTTGTGTAGTGATTCGTAGCTTCCTCACTCTTGTTTACTTCAGTTTTCTGAAGGTTTCACTGCATGTAATTTTTAACATCTAAGGAACACTTTTACCTATTTACGGTTGATACTAGATTATTTTTTAAAACTTTCTCTAATGTAATCTCATTTTTTTGTCACCAGGTGTCACCGACGCCGCCCAATGGCTCCATAAAGACAATGTCTCGTCAGGCCTCGCCGGTGAAGCAGCTCGCCACCCTGGCAGAGCCCGAACACATGGACCCTGTCCTGCCGCTGGAAGTGCAAGAGACGGAAACCAACACTCTACTGCCCCACTCCAAGAGCTAAGGATAGCTCCGTCTGGGGCGAGCGGCCGTGCACACCCCGTCGGTTCAATCAATCAGTCATACCCTGTCGATTGATTGAATCAATCAGTCATACCCCGTTACCGACAGTTCAATCGGTCATACCCTGTCTAATCAATCAATCAATACTGTGTTAAGGATGTTTGAATCAATCAGTCATACCCTGTTAAGGACACGTTGATTGAAAGTTAAATCAATCAGTCATACCCTGTTAAGGACACGTTGGTTGAAAGTTGAATCAATCAGTCATACCCTGTTAAGGACACATTGATTGAAAGTTAAATCAATCAGTCATACACTGTTAAGGACACGTTGATTGAAAGTTAAATCAATCAGTCATACCCTGTTAATGACACGTTGATTGAAAGTTGAATCAATCAGTCATACCCTGTTAAGGAGAGTTAAATCGATTAATACGCTGTTGACCGACAGTTCAATCAAGACATGCGTCAAGAGCAGTTCAATCAATCAATCAAAACTGCGTTGAATCAATCAGTCATACTCTGATAAGAACATTTCAATCAATCAGTACCCAGTTGATTAAATTTAATATTTGATTCACACACGGTCGACTGCCAATAATTCAATACCTCATTAATCGAAAGTTCAATCAATCAGTCATACCCCGTCATTTTAAAATTCAAACATCCCTAACAATTGACCGACAGTTCAATCAAGAAAAACCTTTATAACACTGTCAGAAGGAATGCAAATACTGTCCGATTATTTGTAACATGAGAATCACCATCCTCTATATTTAAAAAAAAAAAATGAAATACCTATATATATTATAGTGGAATCAGTGATTGTCGTTTAACTAATGCCAATATGACAATACAACATTACGACTGGGGTAAAACGGTACGGTGTTAATAACATAATATATATTATAATATTGAAGAAGAATGTTTATTACAGAAGTCTTTGCATGTTGATAGTACGAGATTAGATTATTTTTAATGTCATTTGTGTTACGTATGTCGTTTAATTTATTGTGAATTAATAATTATACTTTTTGGTATGCCATTTTCTCTGATTTTTTTTTGCCTCGGCTAGCTAAAATAATATATTTCACTTGAAGTTTAAGAAAAAACTAATTTTACTTTTTGGTATGCCATTTTCTCTGATTTTTTTTTTGCCTCATGGCAAAAATGATGTATTTCAATCTTCGATCAATTAAGTCTAGATAAGCCCTACCTAACTAACTTGCCTGTGAATAATGACGCCATATATATTAATGTTAACAATACAACTCTTCATCGTATTCCACCGCCTCGCTCAAAAAGCCTAGAGAAGCCAGTTCCTAAAACACAAAGTTCTTTCTCAAATCCCATTATGTAGTTTTGACATTCATCAACCAATCAGATGCCTTGAATATCACGCGACACGTATTGTGGAGTTGAATTTATCACTCCTACTTGGTATAAACTAGCCGTACACGCTCGCTAAGTCGCTTGAAGAAATAACCCGAGGGCGTTCAGTGTGTGACAAGATGTGGTCTTTTAATTTTAAACAAGCCGTTATGTTTTGTTTTGAGCCTGTATGTCAATGTATTAGTGAACGAACCGGGCTACGTGGCATGACGTCAGAAATATTGCTCGACCAAAAGTAATTTCTTTAACATTATTACGTTTATTGAAACGCTGCCTAAAAGTCATCTGTAAGGTATATTTTTTTTGTTGTATTCAGATAGCTGACTACATTTTCAAAAATAAAGTCCGCGGTGTGTACCTTGTACAATATTCGGAAGTGGTATATTTTTGTGTTTTAAAAAAATTAACTCGGTCCGGACGGCTGACACACAAATTAGTTTCAGTGTAGATCTTGTAGACCGATAAAAGATACAACACAAAGCACTATGCGATCTGAACGGTGCAAAACAATGCAGGCACTTTTTCATAAATTGGCCTTGAGCCTGCTTTTGCTGGCTTCTTGCGTCATTTTGAATTTCACAGGGCTTGTCTAGATATCATACGTCAATGATTTCAATTGAAGTTTTAGAAAAAAATGTGTGAAAAAGCTTAACATAACTCTGTTTTGTGATTTTATCACCTCAAGGGTGCTCTTTAAATTAGTTACTGTAGATAGCCTTTTTTTAAGGGTGTTTTTTTTTATTACTTTTAAGTTTTCAAAACAAATTTTTGACTTAGAATGGCAGGTCATTTTAAGACTAGCAGGTCCTATCAGGTTTAACTAATCATTTTGACATTATAAAAAAAAATCGTTCTAATGACTTAGTTAAAATGGTATACCTCCAGTTTAAAATGGGATTTAAATGATTTTTTAATTCTTCTTCACCTGGTAATCTCTCCTATCGGAAATGGCTATCTTCAGAACAATCTTCACCCTGCGGGGCTGTAGTCCAGAACAAATAATCAGACAAACTATTTTTTAAAATGGTATAAGCACCTCAAATTCCAATTTTATTTACAAGTGTTATACCTAATGTAAATTAATTTTCTGACGTTTAATATGATGTACCTTCCCAATAAGAAACTTTTTTTTATTAAAAATTTGTTAAAATGGCGTACTTTAAAATTGTATACTTCCAGTTCATTTTGGAAAAATAATTTAAATATATAAAAGCAAGCTGCGAATTTATTTTCTCCTATATTATTTAATATGGCATACCTTCACACGGTAAAACCATTTTTTTCAACTATCGAAAAATTTATAGGATAAAAAATTCACATAGTTTTGAACCTTGAAAAATTACGTGCATCGAAAATAAAAATTTATTAGGTGAATATTGTAATAAATTGTATTTGTTATAGGGAATGCTTTGTGTGCGTCGAATAAAAAAAATTACGTTAGTCGATTTTTGACCACGGTTCGTTAAATTTGAGTGTTTTTTTTTTAAATATATAGAATGCTTGAAGTAGTAATATCAGATTTATTTATTAAAATAATATTTAAGGACTTTTTTTACTATTTTTATTTGAAGTTTTTTTTTATTTTTATTTAATCTTAATTTAACTTTGGGTCTAGTTTTTGAAGCAACAAAACATTAAATTATTTTATAATAGGATCATAAATTCTAGATTTAAATTATCAGATCATAAATTTTTAATGATTTTAATTAATAAGATCATAAATTCTTAATGATGTCATTAAACTGATCATAAATTATTTATGAATTAAATAATCACATCATTAAGACTTGATGATTTAATTTGTCAGATCATTAAGATTTAATGATTTAATTTATCAGATCGTAAATTATTACAGTCTTACTCATAATCGCAAAATAGGTTAGGGGAAATTGTTACTCATAATGGTGGGTCAATCGCGCGCATGCTCGTTTTCTTACCCCTTCGCTGTACGGGAGATGTAGTAGTTGTCAGAATTTAAACCACCCGGTCACCAAACTTTTTTGAGAATCTTGACGTTTTGAATGGAGTTTTGGCAAATATTGACCGTATTCGCAGCATTCGTGCACCACGGCTACGGAAAAGGTTCGATCCATTTGCGGCACTTACGGAAGGAGATTTTAGGTCTAAATATAGATTTACAAAAGTTAACATGAGACGTTTGATTGCCTTGGTACGGCCGTATTTGGATGTGAACGATAAACGGGGTGGCAAAGTATCTACCGATCTCCAAGTTCTCTGTGCCATAAGATAATGGGGTAGAAACAAGTGTTTATAATTGCATTCTTGTGAAATAAATCAGCAAAATCGATAACCAAACAGGCTTTATTATTATTTTTTTTTTTATAACATTCATTTCAACGTCACCCCAATTCTTATTACGCCTACTCCTTTTTGTTTCCACATCCGAATTACTGTTTATGATGTTGTCTATTATTAGTTATTTTTGAAACATGAAACACAAAATCTTGTCTAATAATATTTTGACGTATGAATAAACGTTAAGTTGGCAACACGCCGCAAAATTCCAAATTGACCGCGTTTTTCAGCTTTGGAGCAGAGTGTTGCTACCGTAAAAAAATCATAACCCATAATCCAGCTGTCGAGCAATATTATGATGATGAGTAAAGATTTTTAACCTGAGCAGTGTAGGCCCCCTCCCCTGTGTAGCTAACGCAACGCTACAGTGTCGTGTTAGGGTTTCATTATGAGTAAGGCTGTTAATGTGTTAAATAATCAGATAATAAAATCTGAATGATTTAATTAATTTGGTCATAAATTCTTAATGATTTTAAGAATCCGATAAAGAATTCTAAATTGTTATCAATCAGACTAAAATCATATAAAACTTTCAAATTTCTCAAGCAATTAAAAAATAAATTTACAATTATTGCAAAACAGAAATCAAATAAAACAAGAGGCAGACCCTTAATCTAAGTTCCCTTTGAATTTTGTTCCAAAAATGTATACACAATTTTTATTTTTTAGTTTTAATACTAATATTATGACTTATTACAAATGTCAATTTTTTACAACAACAAAAAAAAACTGCAATATTCGTCTTACGTAACTTAATATTTCTTATTTTTAGAAAAAGTAGTTTTAGAGTAATTTTTTTATTATTAATTATTGTATTACGTAATTAGGTACATACGCGCTGTTAAACTTAAATCGCCACGATTTATCCTTACGTATTTTTTTGCACGTTGTGTTTATTATTAAAATAATTGTATTAAATACAAAAATTTAAGATATATTATATCCAAAAACTATTGAAAATTTTAAATTATACACAAAAGAGGCTATTTTTATTAAATCGAGTCTGTTAACAGCCTTAAGCACTAGAGACAAATTTCTTGTAAAGAGTTTTGAAAATTTAATAAAAGATCGAAGTCATGAATCACAAATAAATAAATAAAAAATACAGTTCTGCTATAAATACAATTTTAATGATTTATAAATTGTTAAGTATTATCAAATGGCCACATTTTGACATTTAACCCCTTGAACACCCTCCACCAACATCCTCTGTTTTTAACCCCATCAATCCCAGTGATTGCGATTACTTAAAATGTGTTCGAGAAAACTTTAATAAAGATCGCAGTTCGTCGAGATTAGAAATTTCTTTATTTACGTTGTAGTAAGGTTTACAATGAATATTTAACTGGATCGTACTTCCGTTCTATTAGATGCTCTAAGTCATTCTGAAGCTAGGGAACCTGACACTGCAGGAGCCCAGCTGTCTATCGTGTAACATCGGATTACGATAGTCCACACTCTCCTAAGGTACTACTTAACTGACATCTGTTGACACACCTCAAAAATACGTATAATTGTCTACACTAACGACATCTGTTGAAGGATGTTGAAACTACATGTACAATCGTATATTGAGAATTTGCAAAACTGCACGAAAATTACCATTTGAATTTCTATGAAACACACCAACCTTAAAATTCGTAATACTATTTTTTACAAGATTTTGTTTGCTAGTGTGGAAAGCGCTGTTAAATGATTTACATATTAAATAAAAATGTAATATATCATTGAAGAAGAAGTTAATACTAATAAATCTAAAAGAAAAAG
This sequence comes from Limnephilus lunatus, assembly GCA_917563855.2. Taxonomy (NCBI): domain Eukaryota; kingdom Metazoa; phylum Arthropoda; class Insecta; order Trichoptera; family Limnephilidae; genus Limnephilus; species Limnephilus lunatus. The sequence goes on along the minus strand of OU830595.1, from coordinate 20,337,790 downwards.
AACAAGACACAGAAAAAAAATTGGTCAATAGGTGTCCCATATAAATAAACCGGATATGTTTATCCGAGACACTATCTAGGTTAAAAATCAATTATTTAGAACTTTGTGATCATTTTAAAAGGTATATTATGGGAAAAATTAGCCGAAAAATTGTTAATTCTGAATTTTGAAATATGAGATCGACAATAGGCATTTGTCCCGGTAAGACAAGAGATCCTGGGTTCAAGTCCCTATAAGAAAGATCAGGAGTACCCCAAGGCTCCAATCTATGCCCACTGCTATTTTCCTTATTATTATTGTTCGAGTCCAATTTCGACCTACCTTTTTATTTTTATTTATTTCTAGTTAAGATTTACTAATATTATTTTCTTCTTCAATGACATATTACATTGATGGGTATATAACCTTTAAAAGTTATTATAACAAGAGTATAAAAAGTTTAAAATGTAACAATTTAAAAATCTAAATTAATACGCAATGTTTAATTTTTTCTTCTATTTAGAAAAATTCATTGTTCATGATAATATGTACTTAGTATTATATATGTTTATATATATACCCAAATTATTGAGGTTAAAATGCCTTATACATAGTTACCAAAATTAATATTACTTACAAGTTATAAACTTTATATTATGAACAATTTATTCATCACATGAAAGCTAAAGTTATGAACTGTATATTATATCGATTTTCTAGTTGATTAGTCAGACATCTCCGAAAAATCTAAATTTGAGATGAGTATGCAGTTATATGTAGGCGTGTACCCTCTATCTGGTACAATACTCAGATTACTCATAAACAGCTCCAAATCAATTATATTGCACTAAAACTTGATTTTTTTGGGTTACTAGTAAGATATTTCAAAATGTCGTACTAATATACAGGACCGTTATGCCTCCCGGTCTTATTTTATAGCATATTTAATGCGTTAAACATAGACACGTGCCAATAATATTTGATTTATAGTGAGCATTAAAATATTGGTTTCCTCATTATCTCTAAACATAGTATTTGGAGATGTCTGACTAATCAACTGGAAGAACGGTATAGGTGAGTGGCATACAATGCGATATGTTGAGGGAAGCACCTGCCAAAGACCACCGTTCAGAATTTAAACATTTGTAATGGCTTTGACTGTGTGCGGAAATTCTGGGAAGGAAAAGTATGAGGGGTGGGTAGAATCTGGGGTTCAATGTGTTTGGGAGTGATATGAATCCATCCCTCCCACAGCTGTGCAAGATGAGGTCAAAAGATCTCCCTCAGCTGGTGGGCAAAAGCATCCGCCTCCATGACCTAGACAAACCTCACTCCATGAACCCGGGTAACTAGTTACTGTGGTACTGCTAAGTTACCAAAAGTAGTGAACCACTTGAGGTGACCTAATGCAGAGATGTTGATTATCCAATAAATAGTTCCCGGGGCGGCGGTATCCATACCTGCCCCCAATTTGTAAAGTTGTGACTAAAAAGAATTGGGACTCTTGCGCGCTAATCATATAATTTAGTAATTACTAAAAGCCATTGCTTTTCCACAGCAATACTTACGAATTATTCCATTTTTATTAATAAAAAATTACCATGAGAAAACAAATATTATATTCATTACTAATAAAGAAATATTCATTAATAAAAAATTTACTACACACAAACAAAAATCATTTCCTTCAATATTTTGCATTTACCAAACACCTTTAAATATACAAAATCCAAATGAATGTTACAAACTACGTGTACAAAGTTAATTTGATGTATTAACAATGTAAACAAAGTTAATTTTGATGTATTAACGTTGTAAACAAAGTTAATTCTGATGTATTAAAGTTGTTAATAATGCACACCGAGTTAATTATGATGTATTAATGTTGTAAACAAAGTTAATTTTGATGTATTAACATTGTGAACAAGGTTAATTTTCATGTATATCAATGTAAACAAAGTTAATTTTGGTGTATTAATGTTGTGAACAAATTTAATTTTCATATATTAACAATGTAAACAAAGTTAATTGTAAAGTGTTAACGATTTGTACAAAGTTAATTTTGATGTGTTAAAGTTGTAAACAAATATAATTTTGATGTATTAACGATGCAAACAAAGTTAATTTTGATGTATTAACGATGCAAACAAAGTTAACATTGTACACAAAGATATTTTTTATGTATTAACATTGTAAACAAATTTAATTTTGATGTATTAACGTTGTATACAAAGATAATTTTGATGTATTAATATTGTATACAAAATTCATTTTGATGTATTAACGTTGTAAACAAAGATAATTTTTATGTATTAAAGATGTGTACAAGTTAATTTTCATGTGTAAATCACACTTTTTAAACCAAAAAACTAAATTTTTTTTTGACGAATAATAAAAAGCATGGCGTCTTTATTTTGACTTTCTGCCACCTACTATGTTAACTGTGTCAAACTCTTAAAAAAATAATATTTTAATACTAATTTATTAACTTTCTTACAATTTAATTATTTCACAATGCATTGCAGAAAAAAAAAATTAGAAGTAAATATAAATATTTTTTAATAGGGCACCTAGAAAAAAATCAATGATTTGAAAATATAGACATTTTCTTAAAAAAATGTAGGTACTTAAATTACAAGTATCACAACCAGAGTTGAGTAGAACACAGTACCCATATGTTACGGCGTTGCTTGCATACAGCATGATTCAAAGTTGTTATTTGACATCAGAAAAAAATTATAAAGAAATTGAAAAATGCTAATTTTTAATGTAATAAAAAGAACGCATTGGAAAATTTTAACACACTCTTATGCACCAATACACAAAAAAATTGTGTCAAGTTTGGTGATTTAGCAGGGGTGCCCGGGTTCTTGGGGTGAGGTTATTCTAGGCCTTGGCTGCGAATTGCCCATCTACTGCATGGCGGGCAGGATCGGTAGACTGGTTGAGGGAGACCTAACCTAACCTAACCTAGACCTCTCGAGCTGGACACTCGACCCCATTGGCTTGCGTCACACTGGGAGGGATGGATTCATACGTCCGTCACTCCTGGACACTTTGTCCTCAGATTCTTAACCACCCTACATACATTTTTCCTTCCTTTCCCTAAAAAGACCCTCCACACAGCATTCCCAAAGATGACATTTGCCCTGAGGGTTTTTTTATTCAGACTCTACTTTTTTGCGAAGCATCACTGAGAAACATCCTTTAAATTTGTTTATGCGATTACTTATCGTGATTAGCGAGAAGACAACGATAATTTTACGTATATAATATTCTTTTATAAAGTCGAATAACAATTTCTTAATATGCTGTACGCGTGTAATGCATCTGTGAAGGTACCATATTCATGACAACTCTGGCTACGATATTATTAAAAGCATATTACAAAAAGACAGCCACAATTTTGGTACATATTATAAATCCTTAAAATTGCTTTACAATTTACCGTCAAACATTGGTATATACATATTTAATATATACAACATTGCACGTCGAATTTAAATATTGTACTTAAACACTTAACAAAACCCTCCTATATAAAAGGTCTCAAATACTGAATAAGAAAAGCAAATAGAAGTGTATTTTGGATATTTGCATGTCTTCGAAGTGAGTAAAAATTTTCCTTACTTCCGCCAAAAATTTATTAAATATCAAAAAAAATTCTTAAAAAAATCAACTTTATTAAACTGTCTTGAGGCCTAGGAGTCGAAAGATCTTAAAGGCACACACTTCTAGGGTTTATCTATTCATTGGTTATCGATTACTAGAGATTAATGGCACAATAGTTTTGGTGTCATACTTACTAGACTTGGAACAGACTGGTTTATTTGTGGTCACTTCTGAATAATAAAAAAAATACCACCAAATGTACATAATTAATATATATATATATTATACTTTATTCAATTTGTGCTGAGAAAAATAATTATTTTTTTCTCTATTTTTATCAGTATTTTTTTACATTACCTTTTTTTATGTAAGTAAGTATATTTTTATTGTATAAGTATTGACGTTTTTTATTTATTTATTGTAATGCTGTTAAAAACTCTGATGTTAAACGATGTATTTGTACATATATAGTCGTCACCACAACTTCTTCAAGATACTGCACGACATAACCAGGGTGGCCACAGAACCTGGAAAACCTGGAAAACCTGGAATTATCAGGGAATTTTACCGAACCTGGAATTATCAGGGAAATGTCAGGGAATTTCAAAAAAAAATTATAATATCAGGGAATTCCAAAAATAAAACTAAATTCGTTATTTTGCGATTTGTGAAAACCCAAAGTTGTGTTTTATTACTTTTACTTGCGACGCACAGTGGACGGAATGAAGAAAAAAACCAAATTAATTCCTTGCTGACTAAATATAAATGCAATTTTAATTTTTTTTATCTTATTAATGAATTAAAACTATTTTGAAGTAAAAATTATTAATTAACTTTTTTTAAATTAAATTTTTTTTTTTTAACTTTAATAGTAAAACTCAAATTATAATATTTAATTAAATGTAGACAATATTAGCGAAACTCGATCAAAATCCGAAGACAGAAAAATCAGAAAAAGATATTGGTTCCAATGGAAACGAACCCAGATACCTTAGCATTCATGGCCAACTGCTCTACAGATTGAGCTATGGAACCCATTTCCAATTCGATCACTTTTAACTGTATCATACTTCGACTAAGAAACTACCAACACTATCTTCATTTTTCTTAACGCACATATTATTGGCTGCTATCTTTATATATGATTGCATTGTGCGTTAAGAAAAATGAAGATAGTGTTGGTAGTTCTTAGTCGAAGTATGATACAGTTAAAAGTGATCGAATTGGAAATGGGTTCCATAGCTCAATCGGTAGAGCAGTTGGCCATGAATGCTAAGGTATCTGGGTTCGAGTCCCAGTGGAACCAATATCTTTTTCTGATTTTTCTGTCTTCAGATTTTGATTGAGTTTCGCTAATATTGTCTTCATTGAATTAAATATTAATTTAATCTTCCGTAGAAATTTACAACAACAAAATAATACATTGTGAAAATATACAAATATCTAGGCAAATAAAACATATTAATTTTAAATTTTACATATTGTATTTCACATATATAAACAAAAAAAGACGGGCAATAATTAGGTACACGCATATTTTAATCGAAAAATGGTAGAAAATCTAAGTGCTAAAGGTTTTTGCGTTGTCGTTGGAGTCAAAATCATCACACAAATTTCCAGAACCATTGAACGAATTTTTAGTAGACTTAAAACTTCAGTAGGTAAATAGAACCTTTTTTTTAGGAAAGGGTCGCAAAATGCAAATTCATTTCTTATTATCTCGGGAGTTTCTTTTTTAAATTGTAATCTTATTGGTCTGAAGTTCCTTGTAGATGAAGACCGTGGGTTTAGCTATATAAGTCTTGCTTCTTGAGTTTCCTTCGCTGTAGAGCTGAAGTGGCACCTACGACGTTGTAGGGATATTCGAGTCATCATGATATTCTCCATCACTATACCTTTGTTTGAAGTGACTGTGACTACCATAACCATCGCAGCCCCATTTATACATTTGTGCAATCTCATTTCTGCTGCTAACTGGAGTTCATCAAGAGTGCGAGACTCTAACATATCATGCACTTTTTTTCTTCCTTGATCTAGAACCACTTTCTTGAAATACTTCTATTGGTCTACCCAAAGATTTGGAGACAACTGTCATTTATGAGAACCACTCTAAATTATGTTTTTCAAACCTCACAATAATAACTGCGGGTTTTTCTCCATTTCTTCACCGATTGCAGTGAAAAATATTGTTCCATGTGATATTTTTTTTAGTATCTTCTAATTTTAATGTTTTTTTTTTTTGTTTATTTGTCTCTTTTTGTCTTGTCTTTTCATTTATTCACAAATTGTCTTTAGGCGAAATATCATAAATTTTTAACAAGTGTATTTGGTTTTTAATGGATTATTGGGATGCAAAGAAATAATAAATGCTATAGATGAGGGAATTCCCTTCATTATTTATCTAACGAACGATATCCCCTTATATCAAATTAAAAATATCAGGGAAAAATGTAAAAACTGCCCTGGAAAACCTGGAATTATCAGGGAATTTTGAAATCCGTTTTTTGTGGCCACCCTGATAACAGATCTCTAGCACGGCATAGCATGACGAGAGGAATGGTGCTATTGAATAACATTTCTTAAATGGTAGATATATTCTCGGATGACATTAATTTTCAAATATATTTTCTGTTTTTGAATGTGTACCGAAATGAAATACTGTTTTTGAAAACAGATGAAAAACTGTTTCAGATTTTAGTATTACAAATCAACAAATAAATGCAATTAAAAAATCAACCCATAAAAAACAAGTTTTTTTTTACTATAATACATATTTGTGCCATCTCTTGGGCCGGTTAGTAGCCAATTTTGAAGAGAAAAAAATGGATCCGCTGACCAGTTCATTTCGGTTGTCTGTGCATATTGAATAAAGAAGAACACAAGAAAGGCTTTGTGGACGTGTTTCATGATTCAAATACAGATTTTTTTTTTGGCCTCGAGGAAAATAATTCCACTTAGGTCCTATCATCTTTGGGGGTGCTGTGCGGAGGGTATTTTTAGGGGAAGGAAGGGGGGAAAGTTCTGGCAATGAAAATATATATATATTTTTTTTACAATAACTCCACACAGGAGGCCCTGAGGAAAATAATTTCCCTCAGGGCCTATGTCATCTTTGAGGATGCTGTGTGGAGGGTCTTTTTGAGGAAAGGAAGGAGTTAACATGGGTCTTGAAGAGACTCATGTTGTAGGAGGGAGGAAACACAGAGGCCGGTAAATCGTTCCACAGCCGAGCTGTTGAACTCAAGAACGAATCGTAAAAACGACCCGTTCTCATGTGACTAATATCAACCGTGTTCAAATGTTGGGCGCGTGTTTGGCATGTTTCCCGACTATGCACCGGTGCCGAGGGGATCAATGACGCTAGTTCCTCGGAGCATCTTCCATTGTAATACCGGTAGAACAAGGACAGCATTCCCACCTGACGCCTATGCTCTAAAGATTGCAATCCGTCTGTTAAGATGGGAGAATCTATTAAACGGACCGCCCGTTTCTGCACAGAGTCAAGGGTTTTTTTTTAGGTATTTTGGAGTTCCAGACCAGAGGCGGTTGCCAAATTTAACAGTGGGGTGCACTTGCGATTTGTACAGGATTAGCAGTTGTGTACTATTAAAGTATTTGCGAGCCCTGTACAGTACGCCCAGTTTTTGAGAGGCTAACTTAACTCTGGTTTCGATGGAGCCCCCATACCTGAGCTGGTCACTTAGAGTTACACCATATGAGGGGTGGGTAGGAATCTGAGGGTCAGTGTGTCCAGGAGTGACGAACGAATGAATCCATCATTCCCACTGCAATGCTCCGAGAGTCCTGCTCGAGAGGTCAAAAGAACTCCCCCAACCAGTCTCTCCCGATTCGGCCTGCCACGCTGTTGATGGGCAGACACATCTGCCGCCAAGATCCGGACAAACCTGACCCCGGGCACCCCTGCTAAGTTACCAAACACAGTGAACCACTTGGGGTGATCTATGGCAGGTGTTGGTTATCCAATAAATGGTTCCCGGGGCGGCGGTACCCATACACGCCTCCCAAATTGAGCTAAATGGAACATTTGTTTCTGTGCATTATTAGTCCTGCATAAAATCTGGTCAAATGAACTCAAATTTGTTTTGAAGTTAAGTGTCATTTTCAAAATTAGAACTGATTGTGTGAAGAATTCAGACAATTGATAAAGTAGGTATCTACCTACCTTTATTATATTTTTAACAGAAAATTGTTTTAATTGACTATAAAAATAATTATTTATTGATTCACTTAACAAAACTCTTTTAAGACAGTAAATGATATCTTTTTCATCAGAGATTTTAACAGCTAGAAGCCGAATTTTGTACGAGACAATTTTGTAATGAAAATTCTACAATAAATTACTATTGTGATAATTCAGATATGAAATGCTGTTCGACTCTGACTAGATCTGGTAGCCAGGTTTGCCAAAATGCTGTAGTATTCAGTATTCAGCATCAATGGAGTTGCAATAAAAAAATGGTTTCAACCAGTGAGATTGTGTTTTTTCAAAAATAAATATTACAGTTTTTTTTTAAATGTAATGCGCAAATTTACCTAATATGTAGGTTAGAGTTGAACTAAACATTACATTTATTAGGATTATGCGTACCAGTGCATATACTGCGTATGTCATGTGTTTACCACGTAAGTCGTGTGTCTACCACGGTGATAAGCTGACTTGCTGACTTATTGTAAGCAAAACACTAACTATTCAACTTTTAACTAAATGCTGAGGGACCGAGAATTGTCAATAATAATTCAAAAAGACTCTGATTGCTGATTCGACGACAGTGAAATCAGTTCGCTACATTTGGTGACTTAGCATGGGTGCCCGGGTTCACGGGATGAGTTTTGCCTGAAGTCTTGGTGGCAGACTCTCTAGACTCGTCACCTTGCACCGCAGTGGGAGGGATGTATTCATACATCCGTCACTCCTTATACATTTACCCCCACATATCCTTTCCTTCTTTTCCTTTACTTCCCCTCCTTCCTTTCCTTATAAATACCCTCCACACGGCATCCTCAAAGATGACATGGGCCCTCGGTGAAATTATTCATGTTTAATATTGAGTTGGATTATTGGTATACCCAATTTGGTTATGTTGTGAGGTTGAAGGGAGATAAGAAAGAGGAAAGTCAGGTGAAGTACTTGGCTATTCAGATCTGGTCACCAAACATGACTTAAGCTATTTCAAGCGACGGCATCCTGAATTTGGAGTATGCAGTAAGGCTACAGGGACTAATAGTCTTTTTACACCATCTCTTTTTTCAGCCCGATTCCCGTATAGAGAACAAAGACAAATATTTTCGCTTTACACGATCGCCATTTTCATGTCGACGATTTCAATTGGCATCACAGCAAACAGCGTGGTTTGTGTGTTGTTTGCAGTGATGCCAACTGAAATCGTAGATATGAAAATAGCGATTGTATAAAGCGAAAATTTTTGTCTTTGGTCTCTATATAGGAATCGGGCTGAAAACAGAGATGGTGTAAAACGGCTATAAGGGAAAGAGGATTGGAAAGTATCTAATTTAGATCTGGTCAGCAAAGCGGCATTTCAAAGTAATTCATTATGGAATTGTTTTGTACCTATGTATATCGTTACTGGAAAGGAAAAATGAATAAAAAGAGCATACAGCTGTGACATTAAATGTGAATCTACACAATTAGCTATATATGTATATTGTTTGTGCTTTTGTTCATCAAATCAAGCTTTCTAGAATTTACCACATGTTCCGGAAAACTAGAAAACTTGATTTGATGAACGCAAGAACAACAATTAAAATCGAGTGCAGTTCACACGCGGTAGAAGTGAAATCTTCACACAATCTCAACCAATAGGAGCCTTGAAAAGTGAACTCATAAACAAAGCTCCTAATGCGTGCAACTTGACAAAACGCGACGCTTCGTATGTACTGTACGAAGGTAAGGTTTCATTCTATCTCATTCTCTCACAGGCTAAATCTTATAGATTTATGTGTTTGTCTCTTTTTAGTGTCACTCGTATCCGTTTCATCGAATTTCAAATCACAAAGGTGCTAAAGAAGATTCACTTCAACAATATAGCTTATTGTGTAGTAGGTTCATCTTTAATGTCACAGCTGTATAGCGCTTTAGTCATTTTTACTTTCCAGCGTTGATATTTTATTTCGGTTTTTGTATATGTACATTTTGAAGAACAGAAGAGTTATTCTCTGTCTTTTGTGGGATCGTTATCGAGATAACGGATGTGATCTCCTGTCAGATTTGTGTGATTTATTTGCTTTTTCTATGTACAACGTACACTAAATGAATAAAAAATAATCATGCATACTTGCAGGAATTCGTGTTTAAAACAATCTAAACTAAAACATGTGACAGCAAATATGTAAAATCACACAAATCTGACAGGAGATCACGTCCGTTATCTCGATAACGATCCCACAAAAGATAGAGAATAACTCTTCAGATATTTAAGGTGTTTTTTTTACAAATGTTTTGTAGACTAGATTATACTGACTTGTTATATACAAGCCTTACAAAGAGCATTGCAAATAATGTTACAAATAAACATTTTGTTTGATATGTACCATTCAAATATAGTGGAGATGTAATGTAATGTTCCCAAACGTCCCAATGTTATATATACATTTATTTAAATATAGTTTTGAGAGTTTTATTTTATAATTTATCCTTCCTTTCATTGTTATTTTTTATTTTGTGGTTCGACATCACAAAAGGTCTTAACCTGTCAGCAAAGCAATTCCGTATTTTTTGTAGGATCGTTATTAGATCTCCTGTCAGATTTTTGCGATTTTTATGGCTGTTATTTGCTTTTTCTATGTTCAACATACATTAAATGAATAAATAATCATGAATAATTGCATGAATTCCTGTTTAAATCAATCTAAACTAAAATATGTGACAGTAAATATGTAAAAATCACACAAAATCTGAGAGGAGATAACGTCCGTTATCCAATAACGATCCCACAAAAGATACGGAATCGCCTGGCTGGTCTATTTGTTCAATTTTCAGAATAACTCATATAGATCTCGTAGAAATCATTGTGTCTCCCTTACGATAATAGTTAAAAATATGATCTAATCGGTGTTAGAAAGAGAAAATACCACGCTTTAAATTCAAATCTAAAACTTAACCGCAAAATAATTAAAATGTTCACCTTTATGAATCCAAAGTTTCCAACTGCAATTTGAAAAAAAATCACGAAACTTTTTGAATTTTTTTATTAATTATTTTTACATGAATTAACAAAAAAAAAGTGAGCTGAAGAAAAGTTTTATAATACATTTGTCTAATAAATTATGTATGTGTTTTAATTTTTTTTCGTTATCAGTAATTTTAGTTAGAAAAAATGTAAGGAGAGCCATTTTTAAAACTTTTTAATGTTTGCACCCAAAATTTATATTTAAAAAATTATATGTTAATATATGTGCACAGTTTAATTTTTCTGTGGTTAAATTCTAGATTTGAATATTAAGCGTGGTGTTTTCTCTTTCTAACACCGTTTAGATCATATTTCTAAACGTGATAGTAAGGGAGACACAACGATTTCTATGAGACCTATATGAGTTGTTCCAAAAAGCAAAAAAAATAGCTTTAGGGGTTAAGCAAAGCTGCGTAATGTCACTGTGGTTATTCAATTTATACATGGATAATTGTATGCAAGAATTTGAAAGAGATGGGATTGGGTGCAAAATTGAGTAATCTGAAAGGGAGGCGTCTACTAATATCTACAGGAATTCCAAAAACTGAACAAATCGGACTAATATCTATGAAAACCAAAGTGAGGACGAATATCTACAGCTCATACTGCTGACTAATATCTATAAGAACCAAAGTGAGGACGAATTTCTACAGCTCAAACTGCTGACTAATATCTATGGAACAGGTGATGTCGACGAATATCTACAGCACTGGCAGAGGTTGGATGTACAATTATGTATAGTGTATTGGCATAACGTAATATTGCGTATGCAGTTTAAAAAACTTAATTTATGATAAGTTAGGTTAGGTTAGTATTACGTCATTGAAGTAATTTATGCTTTTCCGTAACAAACAGTGTGCAATATAACTTGAAACAATAAAAAACTTTTTTTTTTTTTAATTTCACCCTTAGCGGAACTTTTGCCTTTTTTGTTTGTTCCAAATTTTTTGTCATATTTAGGTTCTTTTGGAAGTATATAAATAAAAGAGGAAAAATAATTTTAAAAATATTTATTATTCAATTTTTTATAAGAACAACTCTCTTTTTATAACATTTTACAACATTGCAACAGTCTCAGATATTTGTGATATTGAAATAACCCTTGATAGTAAACTACAATATAACCTTTACATACAACAAATCACAAATAAAGCTGCTAAAATGTTAGTTTTCATCATAAGAAACACAAAACTTTTTAATAGCGTCAATATCATAAAGCAACTCTACTTTGCCTATGTACGGAGTCATCTGGAGTTTGCATCAGTTGTTTGGTCTCCTAAAATCTACATAAAAGAAATCGAAGCAATTCAAAACAAATTTCTAAAATATCTTTGTTACAAGTCATGTGTAAGATTTAATAATTATGCGGAGACAGCTTCACACTATAAAATTGATTTATTGAGTGTACGAAGGGGAAGGCATCATATGGATGTGCTATTCCTGTATAAATTAGTTAACCACTCAGGTATTTTGCCATTGTGCATGTTTTTTGTCTTAAATGAACTGTCAGATTTATAAAAACTTTGTGTTATTTCCGCTTCATAATTAATACTCTATAAATGAAATATTTCTGAAAGTAGCTGAATAATAATAACTGTTTTTAAAAAATAATAAAATTTGCTTTCAAATTGCATTATTACAAATAAATATTAAAAATTGTAAATATTAAAATTTAAAATTCAAACATAAAAAAATAGTAAAAATGACTCACATGATGTTTTTATGTGAAAATTGTGCTAAACAATACAACGGTAGTACTGACCTTTTTGGCTGGCACATTAAAATTTATGAGCGCCAAGAATTCAGGGCTGTTAATTGTATTATGCAAGATTTTAAATAAAAATACTAGATCAAAAACAATTCTTCTGTCACTCAAATTTAATAGATTAGATAATCGCAGTAGATAAGTGTAGTTTAATTGTTCTTTCGGTATTTTTAGTTTATAATTTAAAAAGCTTATGAATTTTTTTTATACTCTTTCTATTGTTTGAGAATGCACGTTATAGTGAGGAGACCAGACAGTAGAGTTATATTCAACCTGACTCCTCACTAGTGATGTGTACAGAAGTTTTAATGTTGGTAAAATCTTTGGCCACTCTTAGTACAAAACCTAACATTTTTAAACCCTTCTTTGAGATTTTTCAATGAAGCTAAGTTTAGTGTCGAAAGTAACACCTAAGTCATTATATTTCTGTTATGATTTGATTTATATGTACAACCTCCATGGGTACCAGTGTATTGATAATTTTTTTGTTTTGTAATTTTTCGTTTTATATTATTTTTTTTTGTTTTGTATAATTTTTGGATTCATATTCTTTTCTTATAAATTTAATTTACTTATTTCTTATTATGCTGTCTCAGTAGAGGTAAAGTCATAAGGAGGAAATCTTTAATTGGTTTTATTTTGGCTATTTAATATCTGTGTACTGAAATAAATCTAAACTGTTGATTTCAAGAAAATTAATAAATAAATAACTTTTGAAGGTTATTTCCATCAATATAATTCATTGAAGAAGATAATAATAATAATCTAAACGAACATATAAAATAGAACAAGACACAGAAAAATTAAAATGATAATGTAAAAACTGTTTCACATAAAATGCTGTATCTCTGTCAATTTTTTGAATTTCTTTAACCACTCAGGTATTTTGCCATTGTGCAGGTTTTTTGTCTTAAACGAACTGTCAGATTTATAAAAACTTTGTGTTATTTCCACATCGCTTTTCTTTAGTGTAAATGTATAATAAACAATTTTGTCAACTCACTTTTTTACCATTTCATATAATAATATTTAATAAAAAATTAACAATGTCTAACGGTGCGTAGGCGATTTGGCGGGCGAAAACTGTTTCTACAAAATAAGTATTTTTTATGTATTTCTATGGACAACTTTGAATAGAGATATGAAGCTTGATTCAATATGAATCTTCTACTTTCTGTTTTAAGGTTGTCACTAGAACAATAATGGAGTTATAACGATTTCTATGAGAACACACGCGTTACATTGAAAACAAGCTTTTATTGTACTTGACTGCTATTGTTATGTTGTCATGTAAACACGCTTAGGGGTCAGAGTGGTTAAAACATTGTGAGAGCATTCTTAACAAATGCATCTTTCAGAAAATGAATTTTAATAATGACATGGTGCCTTAAAGCTTTGTTTAGGATTTGATCATGGGAACACGGAGGCGTTTGGAGGTTATCCACCACTTATCTGCTCTTGTATAAGTAACAGATGGTTACTCCTTCAAGACCCTCGCAAGATTCTAATTTTTTTGTTAAACGAAGCTACATTTATTAATTTTGAACGATTCTAGACCTCCAGAGTCCCTGCATACGTTGTTAGTAAGCAGTATGCAAGTGATTAACATTAATAAGGACCAGAGGCCCGTGTAAACTGAATAAAACTCTTGTAAAATTATATCTACTTCTTAAACTAGTGGGGGGGCTCATTCAGCTTTGCAGCCCAGGGCCTCTGACGGGCTTAGTCCACCACTGAATGGCAGTGAGGCATGGAAATGGAAGAGGAAGGATGATGGAAAGTAGACTGAACGCCGTACAAATGCAAAAATTAAAAAGGGAAACATGGGACAATGCAGATTGTTTGAATATTGAAAATAATTATTGTAGTCTTTTACATATTGTAATTAAAATAAAAACAAAACACTCAATTATTATTATTACTACATATTAGATCAATTATAAAATCAACATACAAATATACACAGTATCCGGAAACTCATAGTACAAGCGGTAAACTGGTGTATCTACACAACACAGAAAAGAAAAAAAATCTTTTTTTTACGAGCTTTTCTAATTTAACTAAACTTTAACTAAAGGGTAAAAAAAAAAAAATGGGAGATGAGTCTAAGCTTCGACGTATTTTAAAATACTTAAAATAGTTGAAATTAACATTCTAGTGACCAATTTTTATTAAAATTTTATAAAAAAAACTCCATTTTCGGAATCGGTTTACTCGAAAACGAAGATCATATAAAAAAAAATTTTTTACATTAGCTCCATAAAGCAGACCCTAGAGAAAAAAATTTCTTCCAGGACCTAATCATCTTTGGGGATGCTGTGTGGAGGGTCCTTTTAGAGAAAGGAAGGAGAGGAAGTTCTGAGAAGGAAAAGAGTATGAGTGGTGGACAGGAATCTGGGGGTCAATGTGTCCAGGAGTGACGGACGTATGAATGCATCCCTCCCACTACGGTGCAAGGCATGGGTTGAGAGTCCAGCTGGAGAGGAAAAAGGTCTCCCTCAACCAGTCTTTCCCATGAAACGCATCAAACGCATGTGCAGCCAAGATCTAGACAAACCTCACCCCATGGCTCCGGGCACCCCTGCTAAGTCACCAAACGTGGCGAACCACTTGGGGTGACCTACGGCGGAGGTGTTGGTTATCCCTCCCAAATTAAACACCACAAAATTGACTGTAAACATGATATTATATATATATTATATTCATCAGTTTTTCGCTTGTACTATGAGATGTTAGACGGCGTCTCTAATTCTTATACTTGATGGTCATCTCGTTCCGGCCACGTTCCAGCATGGTGAGGAATATGCTGGAGTCGGCCAGGAGTCCGTACGCCGCCATGTCGCGCAGCGAACTAGTCACGTCCGCTGAGCGCATCGTGCACACGATGCGTAACATGCGAGGCCGGTCGCGCGAGGCTTCGTCTCGCAGCCGAGGAACTTCGGCCGTGCAACGCAGGGACTGGAGATACAACAGATAAACAAATGTACAATATATCAGAAAAATCTATAAATTTAACAAATTAAAACTAAAATTCAACCCTGGCTAAAGCTATTTCAAACAGAGGCATGCACATAGTTTTTTAACTTACTTATGGGAATTTGGGAGGCGGGTGCAGGTGCCGTCACCTCGGGAACCATTTATTGGATAACCAACACTTCTGCCATAGGTCACCCCAAGTGGTTCGCTACGTTTGGTGATTTAACAGGAGTGCCCGGGTTTATGGGGTGACGTTTGTCCGGGTCTTGGCGGTGGATGCGTCTGCCCACCTGCTGCGTGGCGGGCCGGATCGAGAGAGACTGGTTAAGGGAGGCCTTTTGACCTTTCCAGCCGGACTCTCTCGACCCATTGCCTTGCACCGCAGTTCGAGGGATGAATTCATACATCCGTCACTCCCGGACACACTGACTCCCAGATTCCTACCCACCCCTCTTACCTTTTTCCTTCCCGGAACTTCCTATCCTTTCCTTCCTTAAAAAGACCCTCCACACAGCATCTTCTTAGATGACATAGGCCCTGGGGGAAATTATTTTCCTTAGGGCTTCATGTGCGAAGCTAATGTAAAAAAAAGGGGATACGATACGGGACAAACAAAGAAACATTCATTTTTATATATAAATATTTTGTAACTTTCGTCCAATTTACAATAAAATAACACGAAATTTTAAAAGAAGTGTAAATTATAACAGTAAAGGATGGTATATGAAAACAAAGACAAAATCAGAGATTAACTTTAAAAAATAGAAGGGACTAGTCAAGTCAAGACTTAGCTAGAAGTCAAAATAGTTATAAATTATCTTTAATTGTTTAGTGACTGACAAAAATCATTAAGCGCATTCGTACATTGATCGAAGTATGATACAGTTAAATATGACCGAATCGGGTAGAAACACATTAGCTCAGTTTTTTTATTGAGTTTCGCTAATATTGTCGAAGTTAAGCCTCGATGACATGGAGCGAGTTTACAAGCTACTACCTCGGAAATTCACTATCTGCTAGTAAACTCGCTCAGTGCAATCATATTACTTGTTAACCAGCAGATTGTTGACAATCTACGAAAAAAGTTGAGAGGTGGTCAACTCGCTACTCGCTCAAGATGGCGGCCCACGAACAGCTGATTTCGTTAATGTAAGAATTAGTTCTCGCGGGAACCGTAATTCTTGCTACTGGCTAACGTGCGGCGCTAGCTGCGACCTCAAGTTTTTTACAAAATGTCGACCGAATTGGTTCGCGCGGGAGTCGTTATTTGTCGCTACTGAGCGAGTAGACAGTTTTGTGTGTCATCATGATAATCTCAACGCCGATTTACCCGCTTTTAAACTAACCGGTTAGTAGCTTGTAAACTCGCTCAATGTAATCGAGGCTTTAGTAAGATATAGTAGGCAGCGCTTATATGCCTGTATAAAATGCATGCCTCTGATTTCAAGCATTGTTTTGATAGTCTTTTGAGAGTACATATATTGGGTCCTTACATATGAAATTGGCGTTTTGCCGTACTGGCATTGATCTCAAATATCTTCTCTTTGGTTAGGAATTCCAAATTCAAATTTATACAGCTTTTACTCATGTATTTGTGTTTCGAAAATTATAATTCATTTGTTTTTTCCTTAATTGTTTTTTTTTCTTTGCATCACTTAGTTAACAAAATGGAAAACTTGAAATATCACGTTATTTATGAGTACGAGTTCCACCGTGGCACCAGTGCTGCAGAAACGACTTGAAGGATTAATGATGTGCATGGCGACGGTGCCGCAAAAGAAAACACAGTGCGTTTTTGGTTCCAACGTTTTCGTTCTAGAAATTTCGACCTGCAGAACAAGCCCCGTGGACGGCCGGAGACCAAAGTTGATAATGAAGAATTAAAGGCTATTGTGGAAGTGGATCCATCGCAAACCACGTCCGAGTTAGCTGCAGGCTGCGGTGTTAGTGATAAAACTGTTTTAATCCACTTGAAGCAAATTGGGAAGGTGAAAAAGCTCCCATACAAAACTCCCATAAGCTCCCATACAAAGTTCCTCCCATACAAAACGCCAATTTCATATGTAAGCCCCAATATATAGGATGGGAATAACCAACCTGCAACGTCGGAGGTTCTTCTCCAAGTCTTTTAACCACTTTTTCTTCCTCCCCGCGGCACTCTGAGAAGTCCAGACCCAGGCGCGTACGATACGGGTGTTTTGGTGGCGTATCGGGTTCATCAGACCCTTCGCGCACGGCAGCCGCATTGGAGCGCGCCCCCGAACGCGACTCCAGCATGCTCAGCAGGGAGGGGATGTGACGTCCAGACAGGTGGCAGTCCTTCACCTGGTTGTAGCCCAGCGCTGGAAGAATATGATGATCATAAAAACTTTTATAAGAAATTTATATGAAAACTTAATATGTTTATTAACCACTCAGCAACGTAAGCAGATATACACATTATTATGACAATAGCAGTCAAGTACAATAAGCGTGTTTTCACGTCAACACGTATGTTTCCACAGAAATCGTTATAACTCCGTTATTGTTCTAGAGACATCCCTAAAACAAAAAGTAGAAGCTCCATAATAAATCAAGCTATTACCATAATAAAAAAAACCATCACTATTCAAGTTTTCCATAAAAATACAAGAAAATACCTACTCTGTCAGATACATGGTAGACCAACAAATCGCCTCTCGCCGTTAGACATTGTTATTTTTTTAATTAAATATTCTTGTATGAAATGATAAAAAAGTGAGGTGGCAATTGTTTATTATAATAAACAATTAATAATTATTTATACTCTTTTCTTTTTTTCTTTTTTTTAAAAGAAAGACAAACATTCCCGGGTTACGAATAACCCAACAATGTTTGAAAATCTCCTACTACCACCACAGAAAGCCGAAAATGTTGCTTGTGTTGTGATGGAGGACTTAGCCAGCAGAGGAATCGAACATGCGACGCCCGGGTGGGACCCAAGCGCTATGCCCACTCAACCACTGACCGATATAAGAAGTATTGTTTTTTACATTATCCGTGGTAGCGTAGGGATTGTGGCGAACCCATCGCTCAGGGAGTGGAAACACAAACCTGCAATAGCCATCCCAAGCCAAGGTTTGAGCTTCCGTGCTCAGGCTGAATGTCCTGGGGAACAGTGTCACAAACAGTGCCTCTGAGAAACAAGGTCGCATCTCGGAGTATTTAGACCTTACCCCAGCATTCGGGGCTCTGCTGGAGTGGACCTTCTATTTCCCTGGTAACTCGTGGGACAAAAAATTGGGCCATTTGAAAACTAGGGGCCTTTTGAGAACCTAGGAGTGCTGAGGCCACCTCTGTGGACTCTTCCCTTGTGGGGCCTTCAGGGAACCAAGGGGAAGGGCACTCTTCCAGCATGAGGCCTTCGAGGAACCAAGGAGCAGTGAGGTGGAGAGATGATGTCCTCTTCCCATGTGGGGCCTTCAGGGAACCATGTAGGAGTGAAGTGGAGAAATGAGACCATCTCTGTGAACTCTTCCCGTTTG
The DNA here is from genome assembly GCA_917563855.2 of Limnephilus lunatus. Classification (NCBI taxonomy): domain Eukaryota; kingdom Metazoa; phylum Arthropoda; class Insecta; order Trichoptera; family Limnephilidae; genus Limnephilus; species Limnephilus lunatus. The sequence continues at coordinate 20,318,747 of OU830595.1, read as the reverse complement.
GGCCTTTGTGGAACCAAGGAGGAGTGAAGAGGAGAGATGAAGTCCTCTTCCCTTTTGGGGCCTTTGTGGAACCAAGGAGGAATGAAGAGGATAGATGAAGTCCTCTTCCTTCCTGGGGCCCTCGGAGAACCAAGGTGGGGTGGACTCTTCCCTTGTAGGGCCTTTAGGGAACCAAGGGGAGGTGGACTCTCCGTCATGGAGCCTTCGGGGAACTAAGGAGTGGAGAGATGAAGCCTTCTTCCCTCGTGGGGCCTTCAGGGAACCAAGGACGAGTGAAGAGGGGAAATGAGAGACCTGGGAAGACACATTGTCGAACGTTATTAAAGGGACTGGGTTCTTGTTAAAGGATTGAGGTAAAATGGAAGATAGCACAATGGGTCTATGGCCTAAGTGCTCACGGGAACTAATCGTAAACCGTCTCCGCCAAGAATAAAATAAAATAAATACATAATCCGTGATTTTGGTACCGTTTTCAAATAAAAACATCACATGAGTCATTTTTACATTTTTTTTATGTTTGCATTCTAAATTTTAATATTTACAAATGTAAATATTTATTTGTAATATAACAATTTGAAAGCTCATTTCGTAACCTTTCAAAAACAGTTTTTAGTATTCGGCTACGTTTAGAAATGTTTCATTTATAGAGCTTTAATTGTGAAGCGGAAATAACACAAAGTTTTCGTAAATCTGTCATTTCGTTTAAGATGTAAAAAGTGCATATTCGCGATAGATCGGAGTGGTTAACTTTCATGCTAGTGGCAATTTGGCATCCGCAATTTAAGGGTATGTTGTCAGGCTGAAGGTAGTGGGAAAGAGGAAAGTGGAGGGCTAAAGTCATTTCACTTCTAAATGGTGGTCTTTTACTAGGGCGAGACTGACAGTATCCAACCTGGAACTTTTTTTTTTACATTAGCTCCATACAGGAGGCCCTGAGGAAAATAATTCCCCTCAGGGCCTATGTCATATTTGGGGATGCTGTGTAGAGGGTTTTTTTAGGAAAGGAAGAAGCGGAAGTTCTGGGAATGAAATAGGTATGAGGGGTGGGTAGGAATATGGGGGTCAGCAAGTCCAGGAGTGACAGACGTACAAATCCTGTTGCAAATATGCTATATATCACATCACATCTTCTTCCCCTTATCCAATTCGGGTCGGGGAGCCACTGTATCGACAAGGCTCCTCCATACGTCCCTGTCTTGTGCTGATTGTTCGGCCTCCGTCCATGGCAGTCCCATCCTCGCCTCACACAGTTTCTGGAGTTGCCTCGCCCAACTGCGTCTGGGACAGCCCACTGGACGTCTACCCTCTGGAATAACACTCAGTATCTTCCTCGGAATTCGGTCATCAGACATTCTTAGTACATGCCCAAGCCACCTCAGTTGCGATTTTTCTATGAAGAATAACAGTGGTTCAATGTTTAGAGTTTAGATCATCTTGGATCGTCGAGTTTCTTATATGATCCCATTTCGTAACCCCTGCCACTCCCCTCTAGTACCTCATTTCAGCAGCTTGGACCCTAGAGCGTATTCTTTCGTTTAACATCCATATCTGGTGGCCATAAGTGAGTGTCGGGCAGAAAATGCTGTATATGTTATTTTAAATTAATAAATTTAAAATTAACACAAATTAATCGAAGAATGATACAGTTAAATATGACCGAATTGGATAGGGACACATTAGCTCAGTATACTTACAGCAACATACCAACAGATTGCTAATTTTCGCACCCAAGCCCAATTATTAAAAAAAAAAAAAAAAATATGTACCTGTAGCCATGCCTTCAACATATTGTGTTTTCTTAGCTCCGACCATGAGGCAGGCATACGGCAGGTATAGCAGCGTCACAAACGGGCGGCGCCCCCCGCCCAGCCCCAGCAATGCGCCCCCGAGGGGCCCCCGAGTGACGCGGCACTGGACGCTGAGGCTCCTGCCGATGGTGTCGCCCAGTTCCTTCATGGAGGGGTTGGAGTCGGGGGAAGCAGGGTCGAGGAGCCGGTACACGTGCCAGCTGGCAGAAGGAGAAAAACCCTGCGCTGGAAATATGGAATTACATTGTTATGATTTTTTTTTATTCATTAATGCCCTTTTTAGAGGTTTTTACAATTTTAAATTGTCGATTTAACTACTCCGACTTGTTAACGTGTTACAATATAACAATAGCAGTCAAGTACAATAAGGTTGTTTTCAATCTAACGCGTGTGTTCCCACAGAAATCGTTATAACTCCGTTATTGTTCTAGTGACAACCCTAAAACAAGTAGTAGAAGATCCATATTAAATAAAGCTTCCCAGGGGGTCTAGAGATTTGAAGAAAAACTGCTCACTTAATTAATGTATGCCCTCTAATACAATTTTAAAACAAATTTTCATCACCTTTTAAAACAGTTTTTAGTATTCGAATACGTTTAGAAATATTTAAATTATCGAGAGATGCGAAGGCTGATAGAGATATTGAAAGGAGGGTGAATGCAGGTAACTCTATTAATGGAGGACTGAACGCCGTTGGCACCAACAAAAAACTGTCCAAAGAAGCGAAGCTAGCCGTCCATAATGGAGTACTGGTACCTACCCTGATGTATTGCAGTGAGGCATGGAACTGGCATAGGAAGGATGAAAGTAGACAGAACGCTGTAGAAATGAGATCCCTAAGGCGTATGTGTGGTAAAACCATGTATGATTATGTGGTAAAACCATGTGAGAAACGGGGAGATCTGCAAAGAATGCAAGGCTGATGTAAGCGTTATGAGTAAGAACAAGAAAGAAACGCTCCGATGGTTTGGGCATGTAGAGCGAATGAACGAGGAAAGAAGTGTAAGGAGAATATATGACACAAATGTGAATGGTAGAAGAAGTCAGGGACGCCCGAGAAAGACATGACACGACCAAGTGAATCAGATACAAGATACATGTCAAGTGTCAGAATAATAGAAGAGCGTGTATGAGACGATGTATGAATGTGAACGAGGCAAGGAGTGCGTGCCAAGAACGAGGTGTTTGGCAGTCTGTCCTCTCTGCCTACCCCTGCGGAGAAACGGCGTGATGGTTAGTTAGTTAGTTCATTTATCGAGCTTTAATTGCAAAGAGGAAATAACACTAAATTTTGATCAAATTTGTCAGTTCATTAAGACCAAAAACTTACACAAAGGCGATAGACCCAAGTGGTTAATATTTGGAGTACTAAAAAACGGTAACCGATGAGTTCATCGAAAATCAATTCATCGAAAGCTAATTCATCGAAAACGAGTTCATCGAAAATCAATTCATCGAAAGCAAATTCATCAAAAACGAGTTCATCGAAAACCAATTCATCGAATGATCAATTCATCAAATCGCCAATACATCGAAAAAAAAAAAAATTTTAGACATTAGAGAGAAATGCTGAGCGGACCAGGAAGTTAAAAAAGCAGTTGAAAGACTACACTTAATCTAATAACTATAATACTTGGTCTATTGATAACACTGTGATACAAAATTGTTAAATTAGGTTAGGTTAGGTTAGGTTAGATTATGTTAGGTTAGGTTAGGTCCAAAGTTTTATTATCAATTTTTTTATAAATAAATTTATATTTGTCAACTATTTTTTTTTAACTTCCCGGTCGGCATTTCTCTCAAATATCTACAAAATATTTTTTTCCATAAATTGATCATTTGGTGAATTGGTTTTTGATGAATTGGTTTTTGATGAATTGGTTTTCGATGAATTGATTTTCGATGAACTCGCCGTGAACCTAACAAACAACCCACCTTTGAGTCGCAGGTTATGCAGCTGCCCCATGTGGGGGCTCTGCGTAACCGCGGCCAGAGCCTCTGCCAGCGCCGTGGCCGTGACGCGACGCCCCGCTGCCTCCAGCAGACGTCCTGCCCGCCTCAGCGCGTTCGGACCCAACTCGCGTGAGGCATGCTCGCGCAGATCAGGCAGGGTGAAGCGACGCAAGGTCTTGTCCAACTCTATGCGTAGAATGTCTTCATCTGAAACCAAAATATCAAACAGTGTTAACTACTCGGCAACGTAAGCAGATATACACGTTAATATGACAATAGCAGTCAAGTACAATAAGCGTGTTTTCACGTCAATGCGTATGTTTCCACAGAAATCGTTATAACTCCGTTGTTGTTCTAGTGACACCCCTAAAACAAAAAGTAGAAGCTCCATAATAAATCAAGCTATCCATCACTATTGAAGGTGTCCATAGAAATACAAAAAAAATACCTATTCTGTCAGATACATGGTAGACCGACAAATCGCCACCCGCTGTTAGACATTGTTATTTTTTTATTAAATATTCTTGTATGAAAAGAAAAAAAACTGAGGTGACTAAATTGTTTATTATACATTTATACGATAGAATAAATATTGTTTTTTACATAATCCGTGATTTAGTACCGTTTTCACATAAAAACATCACATGAGTCATTTTTACATTTTTTTATGTTTGCATTCTAAATTTTAATATTTACAAATGTAAATATTTATTTGTAATATAACAATTTGAAAGCTCATTTCGTAACCTTTCAAAAACAGTTTTTAGTATTCGGTTACGTTCAGAAATGTTTCATTTATAGAGCTTTAATTATGAAGCGGAAATAACACAAAGTTTTCGTAAATCTGTCATTTCGTTTAAGATGTAAAAAGTGATCGGAGTGGTTAATAGGCTTGCGTCTGCGTGGTTGAATTTAAGAACCCAACTTCGAATGCATATCTGCCGCTGCGCAGTACCCGCCGCACCATTGTAATTCGATTTCGAAATCAAAAATTCGTCAAAAGATTTCGCCACTTCCGTCAGCAACTTGCAAGGGGACGTTTCCCCCCTATATATAATTATAAGTTTTACGAATTTGTAAATTTGAGTATCTCTTCAAATATGGAAAGATTGACGGTAATACTTAGTTGTGATACTTATTTGTGTATCAAGCGACTATATATTATACATGACGTCATTGCCTGTCCCGGTGACTAGCTATTACTGGATGACAGTGGATTCGAGGAACAGGCTATTTTTGGAACGAGTTCCTATCGGATTTATAAAATGGTCAACTGCTTAAAGCGAACTATTTTAATGATAATTCGTCCTGTTAGAACGACGCGCAGTGTTTTGTTTAAAAAACCTACGCACCTATACCTCCCCACGCCCGGCTACTCCCAGCGCGCTAACACCTATCCTTATTAGCACGCTTAAATCACAGTCAGTGTTTATCATCTGTTGTGACTAGATTAAAAGCTCCACACAATGAGTTTCGTGAATCAAATGTAACCCTCGCGAAGAAGTTCGGCGTGTATCATGTAAAATAAGCTTAAATTGTCCGGCCGTTTTGTGAGTCATCCGGTTAGTACGACAAAGTATTGCCGGGGAGTATTAAGGGGACTCCAGATACTAATATCTACAGCCTATATGTCGGAGGAATATCTACAGGTCAAACTGCTGACTAATATCTATGAGAACCAAAGTGAGGACGAATATCTACAGCTCAAACTGCTGACTAATATCTATGGAACAGGTGATGTCGACGAATATCTACAGCACTGGCAGAGGTTGGATTTGCAATTATGTATAGCATATTGGCTTAACGTAATATTGCATTATATATAACCTAACCTAACCTAGCCTAGCCTAACCTAAACTAACTTAACATAAATTAAGTTTTTTAAACTGCATACGCAATATTACGTTATGCCAATATGAATATGCTTTACATAATTGCAAGTCCAACCTCTGCCAGTGTAGATATTCGTCAACATCACTTATTCCATAGATATTAGTCAGCAATTTGAGCTGTAGATATTCGTCCTTACTTTGGTTCTCATAGTCAGCAGTTTGAGTTGTAGATATTCGTCCTCACTTTGGTTTGCATAGATATTAGTCCGATTTGTTCAGTTTTTGGAATTCCTGTAGATATTAGTAGACACCGCCCTTCAGGGTCATTATATCCAGATTCTACTGTATTATTAAACTTATTGTAAAATCAAATATGAGAGCATCAGCAGAATGCTGCCTACTCATTAAATGATTAAATAATACTCCATACGTGAGCTAAGTATCAAAACAAAGTTAGCAATGCATAAATCGGTGTATACATCTGTAAAAACATGGGAACTGCATATTGCAGGTGAACTGGGGTCGTCAAAAGAGCAAATTCAATTAATATACTTCATCATGAAACATTCCTTGACCTTTTGCATCTTTTACCATCTGAACCGACATAAATATTTGTATCTTGTGTTGAAGCCGAGTGTTATTTTTAATAATTTTGCGTATTAAGCGTGCAGCGAAATTCAGCAACTCTACCAGTATTTGCACGTCTTTTAACTAGATATAATAATTTCACTTTTTACTAGTTTTAGCGCAAATATTGCAGTAAGGTAAATATTTTCACAATTACTACTTCTGTCTTGACAAATAACAATGAATACAAGGCGGACAACTTATCTTACAAATAAATAAATATAGAAGAACTTACCGATTTCCATAGCGAAAACTTAAAGACTTTAATATTACGACGTTTGCTAAATAATTATTGTGGAAATCGGCGAGAATTTTTAAAAATCTTGCGCCTTGCGTCAGTTGTCAGTTGTCAGTTGATTTGATATTTTAAAAAACCAAACATTTTCAGTGTTGCCAGTATCATAGAGATTTTTCCTAATTAAGTACTATTAACAAGTAAGTTATTTGGAAAGCTCATATTTTTTCGTTAAAGTGCCTATTTCAGCCAATTTATTTCTCAAATAATACGAACTGTTTGAATGAAAGAATTTCAACATTCAAAGATTCTTTTTAGGAGAACCGGCTCTATTCCTTCAGAAATTCACTAGCCGTTATATTTATTTAAAATTTATTGAGTGGTAGATACTTTAAGTATCGCCCTGGTGGATGATCACCGTTACAAACGTTAGTTGAAATAAATTTAGCCGTTTTTTGGTGACAAAATCTGAATAATTCCCAATGTTTATCTTCCCCCATCTCCTTTCCTTTTACACTCCCTTCAGCCTCACAACACATTCCATCCATATGTAATATGTATACATCCACAAAATATTACATTAGTTGTGGATTCCATAGTTCCACATGCTCCGGAAATTTGGTACTCTTGTGCGATATTCACATAAATAAAGCTCTTCGACCATACCGCTGTAACCAGAAAAATAATAAAAAGGTTTTATTTACTATTAATTGTTTTTTACCGTCATTTTTATTCGAGTAATTTAAAAACACCATTCCACACAATGACGTCATTGATTCCATAAAGTTCAAACCGGACCATCAGTAAATTCGTAATTTTTTAATGTTTTTTACCAACACGGAATTTTGCAATATTGCAACATCTTTGTAATGAAGTCAAAATACGCACTGTCAACTGAGACCCGAATTCTGAATAGAATAGCCCTTCTAGCGGCGGGAATTATAACTATTAATGGTTACAAAGGAAAAGCGGTTAAATTTATCTTTTACATGCAATGTTTGTTATGTTACTCCGCATCGCTAGGTCAATTTATCGCATCTTTCCATGAAATAATTATCATTCCAAACATAACGCAACATAACGGATATAATCGTATTATTTTAATAATTTATGAATTATTACATAATTATGTACTCATTTTGTGATATGAATACCAACTATCGAAATGCAAAACGGTTTATTTTACCTAAGTATGTGTATAGGACGTCACGTTAGGGTGGGCTACAGAACCTATTTAGGTTTTACTGAAAACGTAATTAATTTTTCAAACTAATTTTGATCTTCTACTCCAGCAGAGGTCAATATTTCGAGTTCAATATTTTTTATTATTTACGAACGAAACTACAATTAACTGTTGTCAGTAACTAACCATCATGCAGGTCTCCGACGTTGCCCGGGCTTTACGCAGAGATTATCAGTTGTAGACAGTGGCCTTCCTCTTGCTTTGAAGGTCAAGCGTGCAAAATTTCATCAATTTCCAAAAAAATTTTACACTTGTACACAAATCAAACCACTCAATCCGGGCGGATTGAGTGGTTTGATTTGTGTACAAGTGCACGATGCGGGCGCATCGGATACTCTTCTTGAAAACAGATATATTGACGATAAGTAAGCATGAATTTTTCGAAGAAAACTTCTTCGGAAAGTTTTTCACTTTATGATGGCATTATTCATTTTAATGGTTTTTTAAATTCTTAGGAAATACCATCCCTACACAATGAATCCAATGGTATTCCCAAGTGGATATAGTATAATACCTAGGTAAGTACCTAATAAATCAATTAAAAAAGCATTGCTTGTTCGAGTATAAAAAAAACATTTTTGATGTACGACGTTTTGAAAAATTCGAATTCAGCCTGTGACATTTTTTTTTTAAATCATGAATTTTCGTTGTTAGTTTTTGGGGTGTTGAATGAATCATGAAGTTCGAAACAATGAGGCATATTCGATCGAAAAAAGAACGGAGTGTTTCTTTCATTTATATACCTACCTAGCATTTAGTAATAATATAATTTGCCTACCATTGCCTACTGTGAACCGATAATAATGGTATATTTTGAAATCACTTCTTCATGTTAGGATATTTTATAATAATTATACAGTAATACCTAATTGGTTAGTGTACAAAAGAAAACATGAATGAAATGGCGAAATTGTGCGGGTACACGGAATGCGATAATAATGTAAATAAACGTGAAGTTATGCACAAGGTTACCGTAAACAAAAAGGGAGGTTATAAAGTTAGAACGGATCGGCGAACAATGTCGCATTGTATAAATTATAATATTCAATGATTGTTTTCCCACAACAAAGATTTCTGAAACGAAAGAAATGTACTTAAGCAAAAAAAAATACTGTAAGTACTAAAGTAAGTACTTAATATGACGTAAGCAATATGACGTTTTGACACGAATGCTGTTCCGCCCCCGCGGACTAAAAATGGCGAGATATAACTAAAAACACGAAAAGTATACGATCTTAAGAATTAAACATGCCTTCTTTTATTTCAGAAATAAATAAAAAAATATATTTCAGTGTGTTTACGATATCTTTGTTACTTTTACAACATTAACAAAATTTGTGTTTGTAAACAGCTGGCGCGGCGCCGCCATCTTGAAAATGTAGGTTAGGTTATGTTTGGGTTCTGTCAAATGTCAAAACAATTCATAATATTCACCGTTATTTGAACCAGTTTTCAATAAAATCGTATAATATATAAACAATGTCATATATAAATACACTTTTACTGCCGACATCGTTTAATTTATACTTGTAAAATAAATTAACCTCAAATAAAATTGATTTTATTTTTCAATTAAAACCGGACCCGCGAAGTTAATAATTGAAGCTTAGATATAAACGAAACCGGTCAATATTTTTTCAATGAATTTAGTGGTGTAATTTTTAACGTTATAACGTCAAATAAAAAGTGATAGTATTTCCGAAAAATACCTACTTAAATAAGTAGGTCACAAATTATATTGTGCAAAATAAAAACAAAAAAATTATAACCAATATAACAATAAATTAACATTATAACAATACTATATTTCCAAAATTGCAAAGACAATAACTGGAACATTGACCCCATTTTACACCTGTGGATATGTACAATATGCCCTTTATACAAAATACAAACTGATTCTAATTGATTGTAGGCCATAATACGACACACTAGCTAATCATCATGCCATTTCTCTGCAGGGTTAGGAAGAGAGGATAAACCGCCACACAACTATGAATACCTTTTTCGTTTTATACAAACTCTACCAATCAGATTCTTCACATGACCCAATTCTTGTAATAATATTATTTGTCTGATTTACATAATGCCGTTTTTGTGAAAAATCACCCCAAGGGCAATAAGTTCGATTGACTAAGGTAAATAAATTAATATAAACGCAATAAATATTACGTTCATATTTACAATAACAATAATATTGAAATAGAAACAAACAATTAGTTTAAAATTTGACCCAATTTTACTCCTGTATGTATTTGCCCCATATACCATAACTAACCCTACTTGACCCTACTACCTACTATTTATATTCATTTTTGTTTGTTTACATAATTTTTTATCGATTTTTATTATAAGAAAAAGGTTTGGTCTTGTATTAAAGTCGTAATTATTACATCTAAGGAATTTATGAATTCAATTTTAATTTAAATATGATTAATTTTATTCATATTTTTTAAAGTAACTTTAACTACCTACGATTGCAAAAAAAAAAAAAACAAACCCTTGAGGAAATGAGGTATAGCTATGCGTTTTCACTACGAACAGTGAGAACACATCAGAAGCTTTGAGCGATGAAAAATGTATTGTGTATCTCTCTATCTGCTGAATTTGGTATCGGAGTAACGGGAACGGAAGATATTTGTTTGTGGCAAGCTGCTAAAACCACCATTGTGACTTGTTCTGGCGTACGTGAGAAGTGAGAAGTCGGCGGCCATTACGTATTTTATTAAAAATCCAATATTTCGCGCTGCACGTGCAGTTTTCTAAACGAATTGTTAACAGTATTGTGATTTTGTGGACAAATGACATTTAAAATTCAACGCTGGGTCCGTAACACATCGATTACACGTTAAATTTGTATGTTTTCCTCGCGCGGACATCCGCAGCAGTTCGTTGAAGTTTGTTGTGCCAGTGATGTAATATTGTGACATTTGCGCGTAAATAACACGCCGAAATAATCATGTCTCGTGAAATTATCGACGGGGAGTCCAACCACAGCGGCCCAGGGCACAAAATCCAAACTTTCCGCCCCACCTGGGATGAGTTTAAAGACTTCAACAAATACATCCAGTACATGGAGTCGCAGGGCGCACACAAAGCGGGCCTCGCAAAGATCATCCCTCCTCCAGAATGGGTCACGAGAAAGTCGGGATACAATCTGGACGACCTGGATATAACCATCCCTTCCCCGATCTGCCAAGTTGTCACGGGAAAACAGGGACTATATCATCAGATAAACATCCAAAAGAAAGCCATGACTGTCAAACAGTTCGCCACTATGGCTAACTCGGCCAAGTACTGCACTCCAAAACACACCAGCTGGGACGATCTGGAGCGAAAATACTGGAAGAATGTGACCTACGTGGCTCCTATTTACGGTGCCGATGTCAACGGCAGCATCACAGACCCCGACGTCAACGAGTGGAACATCAACCGCCTCGGCACAATCTTAGATTATGTCAATCAAGACTACGGCATCGAAATCGACGGAGTCAACACCGCCTATTTATACTTCGGCATGTGGAAGACAACCTTCGCTTGGCACACCGAAGACATGGATCTTTACTCCATTAATTACCTCCATTTTGGCGAGCCTAAAACGTGGTATGCAATCCCGCCGGAGCACGGGAAACGCTTTGAAAGAATTGCATCAGGATTTTTCCCCACGTCGGCGAACACTTGCCAGGCGTTCCTCCGTCACAAGATGACGTTGATAAGTCCGCAGATCCTGCGTCAGTACTCGGTGCCGTTCAGTAAGATGACGCAGACTGCCGGACAGATAATCGTGACTTTCCCGTTTGGCTATCACGCCGGTTTCAACCACGGATTCAACTGCGCGGAATCCACAAATTTTGCTGCCCCACGGTGGATAGAATACGGCAAGCGGGCAGTACAATGTACCTGCAGTACCGACATGGTGAAGATCTCTATGGATACGTTTGTTAAACGCTTCCAACCGGAGCGCTACGATCTCTGGTTGAAAGGACAGGATATGGGTTGCCACCCGGAACAGCCGGAGAAGGTTGCAGCCGCCCCGCACCCCACCGGACAAGACATCTTATGCAATAAAAACAATCCCGAACTTCCGCAGTCTTTCGTAGACGCGGAGCAAAGAATTAAAGAAAAGAAGAGGCATCCTTTACACGTGAAGAGAGCAATGGCACGAGGAATGGCGAGTGGTGCTATCGGAGTACATCTCGGCAACGAAGACATTCAAGACGAGCTCGCCATGAAGGAAGGTGATCTGGACTTGCTAGGCAGCAAGCCGAGGGTCCCGACCTCTTTAAAAGGCATGACCGATGACTACGGAGATGACGTAGATCAAATGGAAGCCCTGGAAGACATTTGGCTGAAAGGCGGAGAGATTGGACCAGAGGACATGCTCCACAAAGACGCTGGTCAGTTGGACGATTCTGATTACGAACGTAAAGGACGCAAGAAGAAGTTAAAGAAAGAACCCAAACCCAAAAAACCAGTCGAAACTAAAGGCAAAGCAAAATGCAAAAAGTTGAGTCCTTTACAAATCAAAGAGATCGATGAAGTCTTAAACGCCTGGGACGATTTGCCCAAACTGTCAGACAACTCGGACAGAGAGACGCCTAAACCGGTCCAACAAGAAAGCGGAGAGGTTGATCCGGACGGGTTAGGAGAAGCCAAAGTTAAATGCAAGAAGAAACGTAAATTACAGACCTATCCAGCGGCTCAAAAGACTCCCAAAAAAAAAACGCCGCAAAAACCAGCCACAGACGATAATGCAGTTAAAGAAGCCGTTAAAACAACCCAAGGCTTGGCTACCGAAGGCATCACCATCAAAAAGAAGATTTGCAGTAAGAAGAAGAGAAAGCAGGAAGCTAAGCTTCTAGCATTGAATAGTTTCGTAGTTAAGACGGAAAGTGAACCTGAAAAAAGTGATATAATCGTTAAAAGACAATACGTGAAGTCGGAAACCATCGTTAAAAAAGAACCAAAATACTCGGCTATCATCAAAAAAGAACCGTCGCCTAATTTCAAGCCGATTCGGGCCATCAAATATCCGCCGGAAAACATGGATCTGAAGCCCGGTAAGGTTGTTGTCGATATTCCCATCGAACCCATGGATAAAGATGACGTCAAGAAGACTGCAGCAGAGACTCTGACAAAGTCGGCGTACCAAGACGAGTTCTTCAAGTTCATGAAACAGAAACCGAAGATACCCAATGAAAGCAGTGTAGTAGAGCCTTGCTCTCCGAAACCAAAATCGCAAAGAAAAGCTCGAACCCCAAAGAAGCTGCCTTCAATGCCTCAAAACAACGATTCGAAAGTTTCCGTGGAACCAGCGCATAACATTGCACCGCTCAGGTTGAGCGACAACAGGATCCAATTTCCATTAGCGACGCCTCAAGGTATAAGAGAGCCGATGTATTCCACACTCCCTCCGCACTCTCTGGAGTACTTCCAAAAGCAGTATATCCCATCCGAATACCGCCTGAACCAAATGGACCCAGCATACTACTCCCAGGCTGTCAATCAGCCAGTTCCTTCGTCCATGCCGCCCAACGAAAATCGTACAGACGCGCAGAGCGTAACGGACTGGGTGAACAGCTTCACCAAAGCTGAATACAACCAGCAGTACAGCAATCAGTACGCACAGATTCAGATGCGTAATCAGATGCAGCAGGTTGTTGATTTTGATCTCCCGAACGAGGCGCGCTGGTTCCAGCAGTACGTTCAGCGAACCAGCGGAAGCCAGTCGACTTCGCATTCGCCCGGCGAACGACCGCTGCCAAACAACTCGAATCCACAACAGTGGCCCTAAAATAGTTAAAAGAAATAACTCAAAATGAGTATTTCATTCGTGAAATGTTAAAAAAAAATAGAACTTTAATTAGTATTTTGTGCATGAAATAGTAATAAAACATCTTAATTAGTATTTCATGCGTAACATGGTGAAAATGAAAAACTTGAATTAGTATTTCATGTGTGAAACTTTAATAATGCGAAAGTTCAAAGTGATGTTTTCCATGCAATTGATCTATTTATTTGATAATGTGTTTTATTATCTTGTATGTTTTTTGTAAATAAGTCTTCACATTTCATACAGTCCCTCGTATCCGATTGTATCATTTGTGATACATATAAAACAAGCACTCCAACCTTTCTAATTTATCTCGTTTTTAATTGCTATGTGTTAACATTTTACCTTTTTGACATCATTTGATTTTAGGATTAGAGCTGTGTTTTGCTTTCTTTCATTTCTTGAGCCAAATATTACGGTTTTACCCGTATTTAAAAGAAAGATGCTCCGATGAATTGGCATCATTCAGAATTTAGAATTTCAATAAATTATTGTCAACAGTTTTAAATTTCATAACAAGGCGATCGTGCCACGTAAAATTTCCACAGCATTTCGTAAATGAGTGTTTTATGATAATTAGTAATTAGTGCGTACTTATCATGAGTTCGCGATTTGTGTACGTTATATTCCATAAGTTAGTACGAAGCGCGGGTCGGAGAGGCTCTGGTATTGACATGAAGTGATTTGTTTTGCAATTAGAATTATAATTTTACTTACTATTATGTATTTGAAGAGATTCGAGACTTTTTCCTAAGTTATTATAAAATAAATTATGTGTTACAGATACGTTTTTAGATTTTCACGGCCAAAAGCATTTTCGTTATTTGTTTTTGGGGTGTTACGCCGTGTTGCACTACCTACTTCTTTAGCCAACGCTGTTCGAAACGTTGGCTAAAGAAGGAGGCAGCGCAACATGGCATAACACCCCAAAAAAAATAACGAATATGTGTTACAGGTTTATATTTCCATTTGTGTACAATTTTAAATCAACCGATGAGATATAACAGATATAAATGTGTTACGGGCGTGTTTGTGTGACCAAAGTAGGCTAATTTTATGCTGCTCATGATGAAATCTATCTAACAGTTTTCATTGTCTTGTTTGGGGCCTAGGATTCGAAAGATCTTAAGTAAATTGGCGAATTTAGTTTTATTTCAAGTGTAAAAGGTACTACAGATCACTTTTGAAGGTATTTTCAGTAAACTATAACAAAAAAGAGATAAAAATTTGAATATTTTATATATGTACAATGTCCTGCTAGTGATAGCTTCATTCTAACCTCGCTTTCTGATTTTCAGAGCGGTAGATACTCTCAGTATCGCCCTGTTGAAAGACCGCCATTCAGAATCGAAACATTGCCTGAAATGGCTTTAGCTGTGCTTTGTGACCAGATTTGAATAGTCGGATACTTTAAAAACACCTTATTGTCTCATTTCGCTCCCCGCTACTTTCAGTGGCTTTGGGTAATTGGGACTTTTGTGCATTATTCATTGAGAAAGAAAGAAAGGTTACAATTAACCTATCATCGGTGTGTTTTTAATTATGTTTTAAATTCAATACTAAATTATTATAATTTTTATTTTTTTAAAGCTGCTTCGGCTTCTAAGGCCATTTTAAAACTGTGGTTAAACCACTTTGAGACAACTTATTTATACGATTCTAAATGTCAATTTTTGAAAATGGACTTTTGAGCCGAAACAGCTGTAACAAAAATAAAAACTAAAATACTTGCAAAACTTGATAATAACAATATTAAATTAAATAAAAAAAAATTAAATTGAGTTCTACGAATTAAACACAAAAACAATTAATAATTTATTAAGAAAACGCTAAGGTCTGAGTATATGATGTCTCGATATCGTTTACGATAGTAGAAATCTCCCAGATACCGTTATCTGATGAATTAAAACATGCCGATAGCTAATTTGATCCAAACAGATATGAATTTGCTAAAAAATCACTATTTTTCATTTTTTAACTGCAATACCTTATCTATGACTAGATAACTGTTAAAATAGAGATTGACATACCTAACTCTGCAGTCATAGTATTTGCTAGTGTAGATTTTGTTATCCTTTCGTTAATAAAATAATATATATATATCGATTGTTCAGCTCATTAGTCAGACATCTTCAAATACTAAATTTTGAGTTAATGAGAAAAGCTGTATTCGAATGCACACCATAAATCAAATATTATTTACATGTGTTTGCTATAAAATAACACCAGGAGACATAACGGTCCTGTACATTAGTATGACATTTTAAAATATCCTACTAGTGAGCCAAAAAACATCAAAATTTTGTTTAATTCACCACTACAAGTTTTAGTGCATTATAATAGATTTTGGTGGTGTTTATGAGTAATCTGAGTATTGTACCAGATAGAGGGTACACGCCTACATATAACTGGATACTCAACTCTAATTTAGATTTTTCAGAGATGTCTCACTAATCAATTGGACGATCGATATGTCTATCGGCACGTAAGCTCCAAACTTTAACGCCGACCTGACGTTGTCACAGAAATCGTCGCAATAGGACTAGCGATAAAAAAACGAGTTAAAGGACCGAAAGGCGGCGTCATCTCTCTCTTTCTCTTCAGTCATTATAAAGTCAGTAAAGTGACTGTTCCTGTGTGAGGATGGATCGTATCAAATTCGGGTCGGCATTTGTTTGACGTGCTTACTTAAATGTAATTTTCAAATTTTGAATTGGAACTAAAATAAAACACCTTGCTATCTTTTAAAATGTTTGCTTAAGATATAATAACTTTGGAACATTATAAATTAATTAAAACTTTTTATTTAATTAAATTAATACAATATTAGCGAAACTTAATTGAAAATCTGAAAACAGAAAAATCCGGAAAAGATATGGTCACATCTAGGACTCAAACCCAGGATCTATGACTAGCCAGGTCAGTGCTCTACCAATTGAGCGGATGTGTTCCTATTCGATTCGGTCAATTTTAAATGTTTCATACTTCGATTAAGAACTACCAACATTATCTTAATTTTTATCATGTCGCATATTTTTATTGGCTGCTATCTTTATGTACGATTGCAAGATTCAAACCCAAACTAAATGCTATCTAGATAGTGTCTGAACAAATTTTTATCCATTTTTATTTTTAATATGCAACATCTATTGACTTTTCTGTAAGTCTAGGATGAATATTTATTTTTAATTTAAATAAATGAGAAAAATCTAAAATTTATATTTAATTAAATGAATACAATATTAGCCCGCATTTAGTTTGGGTTTGAATCTTGCAATCATATGTAAAGATAGCAGCCAATAAAAAAATGCGTTAAGAAAATGAATATAATGTTGGTACTTAGTCAAAGTGTGATAAAATTAAATATGACCGAATCGAAAAGGGACACATTAGCTCAGTTGGTAGAGCACTGATCCGGCAAGGCGAAGATCCTGGGTTCGAGTCCTAGATGTGAGCGTTCGCTAATTTTGTCTTCATTTAATTGAATATTAAAATTTGAAGTCTTATTCATTAAGTCAAAAATAAAAATACGTATTTATTTGTCAAAAAAAAATCTTTATGTTTTTAGCGAGTTAAAAAAAAAAAATTATGTCTTCAAAATATGTATTACGAATTTTTTTTTTTTTTCATATGAATGATTTTTTTTTAATGTCTTAAGTTTAGCAGTGGTACCAATACGATTTTTTAATTACATTTATTTAATCAAAAATTATTACAGAATCTTGATTTTGAAGATTATAAAATTTTAGATTGAAAATAAAGTCAACAACTACTTATTAAGAGATAAGCCGGTGTCTTGGAATTATTTGCATGCCCAAAGTAAGGTCAAATTTAACTCACTTCTTGAGAACTTGATTGAACATTTTTAAATATTGAAAATTTTTTTGAGCCGGTTAACAAATTTGTGGAAAGGTCTACAAAAATGGATTATTTTAGCACTTTAAGAATTAAATATTAATATTAAAATGCTATCCACAGAACTATTGACCGCCTCTAATCTACAAAGAATATCGTAATAAGAAATAGTAGATATTCCCAGTATCGCCCTGGTATAAGACCACCTTTCAGTATTGAAACATTGCGTTTGGTGACCAGATCTGAATAGCCAGGTACAACATTCCAACCTTACTCTTTAGCATCGCCTTTAGCAATGTACCGCAACTGTTAAGGATGACATAGTCCAACTAGCTCCGGACACATAGGAGCATTTGCGACTCTTGTGCGGTAGTCTAATAAAAAAATAAATATTTGCAACACTATTTATGTTATAAAGTAATTGTAATATTTTTATATCTTTTAAAACAGTCCATGTTAGGTCACAGAATTTTTTTTTATCGATGATCCAGTTGATTTGTCAGACATCTCCAAATTCTAAGTTATCAAATATTATTTACGCTTGTTTGTGTTTTACATGTAAAATTTGCTATAAAATATCACTGGGAGGTATAACAGTCTTAACATTAGTATGAAATATCCTACTAGTGACCCAAAAAGCATCAACATTTAGTTTAATTCACCGCTACATGTTTTAGTGCATTATAATAGATGTTGGTGGTGTTTATGAGTAATCTGAGTATTGTACCAGATAGAGTGTACACGTCTACATATAACTGCATACTCAACTCTAATTTAGATTTTTCAGAGATGTCTCACTAATCAACCGAACTATCGATACACAGGATGTTAGGGAGACGTACCTGACCTAATTAAAAACAAAACATATTTTTTTCTATCACGAGTGTGACAAAAAATATATTTTTCGTTTTTAATTAAAAAATATCTACATATTGTTTTGTAGTAAACCCAGGAATCCCTGATTAAAGTCTGTAGGTATAAACAATGTACAAATTGACACATTTAACTTTTCAGTTGCTATTATATTTTAAATCCAAAAAATAAAATTTTCAAAATTGTTTTTATTCATTTTCGGCTGCCTGCAAAATTGAGTACCTATTTGTTTATTTAAACATATCTCAATCATTAAAATATTTTTATTTTTACTTTATAAATTATATATGTAAATATAAGTTAGTAGCAATTTTTTTTTCAACTGTCCTTTTTACTAGCGGCAAAATTTAAAAAAAGTATTACGCAATATATAAATAAATCTAAGATGCTACAATTTCGTCTACGAATTCGGAGGTAGTGCAAGTAAATTGTACTTAATTAATTTGTGTCATTTCGCAATATGTAATTAATAATAGCCTTGTGTCTGTACGGTTGAAATTGAAGAACCCGACTTCGAATACATCTCTGACGCCGCGCCTCATGCAAAACCATCTTCGTACTTGAAGTTTGTTAAAAAGCTACTTAGTAGCCAATAATGCCAAAATATGGCGCGCCACTTACGTTAACAGCTAGCGTGATGAACGTCGGCTGGCAGGCGTAAGTACCGTTGGATTTGTAATTTCGTGAATCTCTCTGGGTATGGAGAGATTGTTTATTATTTTAACGTCTGTATATTATATACAACATAATTGCCTGTCGCGGTTACTTTGTCCTGGTGACTAGCTATTCCTATCGGATTTATAAAATGCTCACCCAAACTTAAACTGGGCAAAGCCGAACCAAAACCCGCCCACAGGGCCTAGCAGCCAAAACCTGCGGAGCTGTTTTTTAATTGCTAGTATATCTATAGCATATTTGTAGCACATTCCAGATACTCTCAGTATAGCCCTGGTGAAACTCAAAGACCACCATTCAGAATTGAAACGTTGCTTGAAATACATTTAGTCGTGTTTGGTGACTAAATCTGAATAGCCAGGTACTTCCCAACCTACCTCTTCGTCTCATAACACATCTCTTGTGCGGTATTAACATAAAAAAATAATTGTATATTGCGTAAATTTTTTTTAAAATTTTTGCTGTTAGTATGAGAGGACTGTTTTATATGTGTGAGTGTTTGGTTTTTTTTTTAACAAACTTTTTTTTGTAACTTAACTGGAGAGAAGAAAATGCATATAATTAAGTATTAATAATAATTAAATTAATTAATATATATAATACAAAATTAATTATATTGTATTATAATATAGAAGATAAATTAAAAGATACGTTTAATGGGTTTTGTGAAGCCATCGTTTATAAAATGTAATAAATAAAAAATTCGAATATTGAAATGTTTTTTTATTTATTTATTGATATATTTTATTATGTTTAAAATTAACAATTTGAGAGACGGTTATGGGTATCGCCAATAACCAACTCCTCTGCCATAGGTCACCCCAAGCGGTTCGCTACGTTTGGTGACTTAGCAGGGGTGCCCAGGTTCATGGGATGATATTTGTCTAGGTCTTGGCGATAGATGGATTTTTTCCCACCTTGATTGATTTAGACCTTTTGGCCTCTTCGGCCGGACTCTCTCGATGCATTGCCTTGCACCACATTGGGAGGGATGGATTCATACGTCTGTCATTCTTGGACACATTGAACCCTGGATTCCTACCCACCCCTATTCCTTCCCAGAACTTCTCCCCTCCTTCTTTTCCATGAAAAGACCCTCTACAGAGCATCCCCAAAGATGGCATAGACTTGAAGGGATTTTTTTTCCTCTGGGCCTCCTGTGTGGAGCTAAAGTTAAAAAAATGTAAGTCCTCCAGCAATTTCCGCTCCCTTCTCAAGTATATTTAATTCCCAACCTTCCTCCTTCTCATCTCTTTACAATTGGGGATGCCATAGTCCTGTCTTGTGCGGTATCACTTCAATCGTCCCTTTTTACAATGGTGCACAAATTCATCACTGTTCTTATCAGTAATTAAAAATAGTAAAAATACAAGATCTCATAAAAAAAGGTTTTTATTTGTTTATAAAAGATACAAGTGTGTGGTTCATACAAGTATGCTGTAGAAGTGAAACCTTCAGAAAACTAAAGTAGACAAGAGTGGGGAGACTACGAAGCACCGCTCAAAGAAGAGACTCATTATTCTATCATTCTCTGGCAGGCTAAATCCTATAGATGTATGTGTTTGGTCTTTTTTTAGTGTCGCTTTTTTGTTTCATCGAGTTTCATATTACAACAGAAGAAGTTTTCATTTCAAAACTGAATATTTTGCAAGAGCAAATAGTTTTTCCTTTTGCAATTGTCGTATAATTTACTCACCGCACTAAACTATCACTTTATATTTTGCGTTGAGCTACTTACGTTTTGGGTATAAACCTAGGCCTACTGATCAACAAGACCAAAACAAAACTAATGGTGATCGATAAGGCAAACACCTTTGTGAGAACAAATAATGCTCTCACAGACTTAGAAACGGTGAATGACTTTATATACCTAGGCTCATCTATAAGTGGCGAAGAAGGTTGTGAAATAGAAGTGAAAAGAAGAACTTGCATGAGTAAAATGCAAAAGATATTTATTTTAGAGAATGTTGACAGCAAATCAGAGATTACATAATAATAAAATAGTTAATTATGCCAATTATGAACTTTCCACTGATGATAGTGAATGATTATGTGTAACATTGTAAGGATGTTTTCTTGATGTTGCGATTTGAATCATGGAATGATAGGCGTTGAAGATCAGGATAATCGATTAAGTTAAGTGTAATTTTAAATAACATTACCGAATCTGCTATATTTCTTCGACAATTTTGAAGAACTTTGCAGAGTCTTCATTGCTAACATGAGATCGAAAAGAGCGGAAATTGAGGTACCTTAAAAATCTATTTTGAACGCTTTTAATTATATTTTTGTGTACTGCATAGTCTGGGTTCCACACTTGATATGCGTATTCAAGGATACTACGAACATATGAGAAATACAGTGTTTTGAAAGTAAGAAGGTCTTTGAATTGTTTACAGAAGCGGATTATGAAACCAAGCATAGAAGATGCTTTAGTGACTATGTGGTCGAATATATAGAGTGACAGAGGCATAATGAAGACCATGAAGATGATACTCGTCCGGGCATTGATTTTCCCCATATTTCTATACGGTGTGGAAACATGGACACTTAGAGCCAGCAAAAGAAAACTAATAGACGCACTCAAAATGTGGTGCTGGAGACAAATGTTCAGGTTTCCACGGACAGTCAGATGCACAAATGTATCCATTCTGGAAGAGCTATACTTCCACATTAGGCTCTCAACTATCTTCTTCAATCTTTGCAAATGCACTTTGTGGCGTCATTTTTAAATAAATGAAATTAAATAACTTTGTAAAACATCACTATTTAATCAAAATTATCAACATGTTTCGAAACCAAAGGTTTTTTTGTAAGGATAAGATTAACAAAATCTTGATTAACCACTGGAGCGACCACGTGAAATAAATAAATTTGCCTCGATTGCTCGAGATTTCCCAGAAGATAAATTTTTTAATTTTTTGACAACATAAAAAAAATCATACCTTCTAATTTTAACATGGAGTCAAAAAACTTATTAAAGTGCTATATAGCCAATGAATTGACCCGTGTTTTAACCCTTTATCTCATATTTGTAGGATTTATAAAAAAAATATTAAATTGTAAAGTTTATAACCACACGAATCCTGCGTGTTTTTTACTTTCAAACTGCCATTAGGGGTTCTTATTCGAGTCAACATAGAATATTTTTGATTTCTGTATGTTGTCTGTGGTATGCTTGATAATGAAAGGTGCATATCTATGAAAAAAGGACTTAATTTTAACCGTAAACAACTGATCAAAAATTCGGCGTGGAATTTTTTTATTTTTAACATCGTTCTAAAATAGTCTACGAAGATCGGATTTGCAACATCTACAGTCTTAATTGATAAAGCATTTCAATATCTTTTTTAAAAAATAAATGGCTGGCCATGGAAATGTTTTAAATAATTACAATTGGTCCAATTTTGGACCGCGATCAATCGCAGAAAAATAAAAGTGGTCCATTTTTTTTACCATAATTGCTCCAGTGGAAAAATTGTTACTTTTATGCTGATATGTTGATAATTTTGATTAAATAGTGGCGTTTTACAAAGTTATTTGTTTTCATTTAATTTCAACTATCTGCCTACAACTTGTCTTTAGACACGTTGCTTGCCAAAATTAGGACTAGTGTTTGGCAGAAGAAGCAGAGGAAGGTCAACAATGTGTTGGAGTGACTAAGTATCGCTGGTGTCTGGTAAGTCGGTTTCCTTAGCTCTCCATGCAGCACAGGACCACAAGACTTGAGATATGTATCTATATATATAAAAATCAAAATATGTTTGCTTGGGCGTATATGAATATATGAGATGTCTGTGCATTGCTAAACCATTCATCCGATTGCGATGAAACTTTGGGGATTTGATGTGCGCATGTCCACGATGGTTTCTATATACAATAGTGTGCTCTGTTGCCATGAAATTATGCATTGCTCACCATTCACCCGATTGCGATGAGACTTTGGGGATTTGATGTGTGCATGCCTGCGATGGTTTCTGTATATACTGGTGAGCTCTGGCATTATGAAATTTGTATTAAAATTTTTCAATAGATGTCACAATTTTTTATTAAGTGGCATTGCAACGCATGCTGAGAAATTGCTAGTCTTCTATAAGTGTAAAAATTTAAATAAATTAATTAAATTAAATTTAAAAAAAACTGTTTGCCTACAGCATATCCTAAGATACTTAGCTTGTCACATTAAGGACTCCAACCTGAAGAAACTTACGGTCACTATTGGCAAAGTGTTTAGCCGGAGAAGCACAAAAGGAAGATCACCAATGCGATAGAGTCACCAAGTATCAAATGCATTGTCGACGATCGAGACTCCATGGACTGCAGTACTGCCAGGAGTGAATGATCCTGGTTCATCAGGCCGTTTGGAGTGGGGATCTCAATTCTCAACAAGGAGGTAAATATCATCAACTGCATAGTTAAGCATGTCGATGAGTAGGTATGAGTAGGTATAACCTGACTTACATTGCCTAATTATAACAACCGTGATTTACTTGGATTATACTAAATAAATATTATGTTTGGTAAACTTTTAATACTTGTCAATTCCCTTTAATACAAATAACTTGATAAGATTGAGGATCCTTCTAAAAGTTTAATTATAAAATATAATAAAATATTATAAATATAATCCTTCTATTAGTTTTATTATAGAACTGAAATCGGGGTAAATCGCACAACTAGAGTTAAGCAAACCCGGTTGGCTGTTAAATATCAATAACTAGCAAGTTCCCAGCGTGCGTTGCTATACCACTTAATAAAGATATTGTTTCTCCCTGCGTGTCCCATTCGTCCCATTCCCCTTCCGCCTCCCCCTCCCCTGACGCGTTCCCACTCCGCCTTCTCTGCCTTCCCTCTCCTCATTCCCCTCTCCCGCTTTTCCCATCCCGCGAACCCTCCTCCCGAGTTCCCCTCCCCCCTCCCGCATTCCATACATTCAGCCCCGGTACATTCAGTTTTAAAACAGCTCGCGTACCACCTATTGCAATTTTTTTATACAAATTTCATAATGCCAGAGCTCACTATTATATGTATATAAGACAATTTATCTATTTGTTGTAATTTTTTATTAATAATGTGACATACAAATATCATGAGTTGCTTTGCTGACAAAGAAACTACAATTAAAGTTATTTGTCAATCTTCTTATTACTTCAATCTGTGCTACCCAGCCAGACAACAAAACAACCATCATCTATCATTTTCTGTCTCCATGACAACACCTTTTTAAAATTCGAACATAAAGGAATCCTATGCATTTCTAGGTAGGTATTCCTTTACATGTATACAGAATCCATAGCGGGCATGCACACATCAAAACCCCAAAGTTCCATCTCAATCAGATGAATGGTTAGAAATGCATAATTTCATGATGCCAGAACTCACTATTGTATATAAAAACCATTGCAGGCATGAGTACATCAAATCCTCAAAGTTTCATCGCAATCAGATGAATGGTTTAGCAACACGTAGACAACTCATGTACTTATATTTTTATACCCAAGAATGCATATTTTGATTTTTATATGTATAGATAAATAATTGGTGTATTACAAAGTTTTAATTTTTTCATTGAATAAAAATAAATAAATTAAACCTGAGTAACATTACGTAAACACAACATAAGTTAAATTTAGTAAAAAAATTAACTAAATACCTCATTCATCGAATTACTCGCAACAATTAACCATTTAAAAGACCCTCCCAATCAGATTAAGTGTAATTTCGATAATTTTGTTCGTGCGTCAATAGATAAGATTAGTCAAGCTGATAGCATTGTACGGCACAAAACGCACCAACAATCTGCTCTTCATTATCAAGTGTTCCACTGCTGTAAGTATTGTGTACTTCACTTAATTAAATCTAATACTAATTGATATAAAAATGTCCTCCTAATTGTAATTAAAATTATATAAGTATGTCGTTCATTTGCACGATAACTAGCTAATCATGCCGCTTCTCCGTTGGGGTAGTTACTCTGGTTGGAATGTCTCACAGATCTTAGTTAAGTTTGTATTCTTCTTCTCCTTCTTGTGCCCTGTCCGTTAAACGGACGTTGGCTATCATCTTGGCTATGCGGACTTTGTTTACTGTGTCCCGGAACAGCTCTACAGTAGACTGGCCAAACCACTGTCTCAGCTTTTTCAGCTATGAGGTTCTCCTTCTTCCAGGGCCCCGACTTCCGGCAATCTTTCCCTGCATTGTAAGATGCAAGATCTCCTACTTCTCTGGATGTCTCATCACATGTCCTAGATATTGAAGTTTACGAATTTTTATTCATCCGAACCATAACATCTTCATTGGTAACTCTGTCCATCCAGTTTATTTTGGGTATTCTTCTGTAGATCCACATCTCGAATGTCTCAAGTCGCCTTATCAGTTCTTCAGTAAGCGTCCATGCTTCCATTCCATAAAATAATACCTAAAGCACTGTTCAATGGCACGCAGCAACACGTACCATCTGACCATTCGCATCCGTAATCCAAGGTTGAGATCATGACTGCAGAACATCTTTTTCATTCGGATAAAGGTGGCACGAGCTTGCTTAATACGGCATTTGATTTAAATGGAAGGATCCCATCTTTCATTTAAATTGCAGCCCAAATATACAATTCATCATACCTTCTCTATTTTCGTTCCAGCAATATAGGGATTTTCATTCAATGCGTTATTTTTGCTTATGAATATGTATTTTGTTTTAGTTGTACATATTCAGTTCTAACCCAAAATTCTCCCAAGTCTTCACTTTTGTTTGTATTATACTACAATAATAATTATTGTCTTAAAAAAGGTTTGGCAATCACATTCAATCAAAAGCTATTTAACCTCTAAGGCTAATTTGTTCACTTTTGGGACCAGCTCACATAGCGTCGCCTTAATTCGTATTTGTCCAACAGACCATTCGAAAATTTTACAGAAGGAGAAGGTTTTCTTTCATTATTTCAATGAAACATTATGATAGGTGTTTAAAATAAAGCTATTTTCGTAAAGTTTAACACTAGAAAGACCGGGTACTTCTCCATACCTATAAAGACCACGACCGTCATTTTGACGGCTGATCACTTTTCGCCATTTGGTAGGCGAGTATGGGTACCGCCACCCCGGGAACAATTTATCGGATAACCAATACCTCTGCAATAGGACACTCCAAGTAGTTCGCGCTATTTTTGGTGACTTAGCAGGGACGCCCAGGTTCATTGGGTGAGGTTTGTCTGATCTAGGTGGCGAATACGTTTGCCCACCTACTGCGTAGCCGACTGGGTCGAGAGATACTTTTTGAGGGAGACCTAATCTAGACCTCTCCAGCAGGACCTCTCTCGAACCGTCCCCTTGCACCGCTGTGGGAGAGATCGATTCATTCTTCTCGCTCCTAAATACATTTACCAATTTCTCCTATTCATCCCTCACACCTTCTTCATTCATCCGTTACTCCTGGATAAATTTACCAATTTTTCCTATTCACCCCTCACACCTTCTTCCTTCCCAGAACTTCCTTTCCTTCCTTTCCCTAAAAACACCCTCCATACAGCATCCTCAAATATGGCATAGAACCCGGTTTCTTTTCTTTTTTCGTTTACATTAGCTCAACAAAAAAAACCTAAGGAAAAACTTTCCCCTCATCGCATTGTCATCTTTGGAGATGCTGTGTGGAGGGTGCCTAAAGGGAAAGGAAGAAGAATAAGTAAGGGGAATTAAATGAGGTGTGAGGGGTGGGTAGGAATCTGGGGATCAGTGTGGTGACCAACGTAAGAATCTATTCCTTATCACTGCGATGCAAGACAATATTCCGAGAGTCCTGCTGGCGAGTTCAAACGATCTCTCTCAACCAGTCAATCCCGATCTGACCTGCCATGCAGTCGTTTGGTGGACGCATCCGCCACCAAGATCCGAACACACCTTCCCCGAACAGATTCCCAATTTGGGAGGCGGATATGGGTACTGCCGCCCCGGGAACCATTTATTGGATAATCAAAACCTCTGCCATAGGTCACCAAAATTGGTTCAATGCGTTTGGTGACTTAGTATGGGTGCCCGGGTTCATGGGATGAGGTTTGTCCAGGTCTTGGCGGCAGATAATAATAATATTTGGCTAATTTATATAGCGCGATTTCTGTGAAAAATCACCTCAAGGGTGCTGTACAAATAAATATGCGTCTGCCCATCAGCTGCATGGCAGGCCAGATCGGAAAAGATTGGTTGAGGGAGTCCCTTTGACTTCTCCAGCCGTGCTCTCTCGGAACATCACGGATGGATGGATTCATACGTCCGTCGCACCTGGACACACTGATCCCAGATACCTACCCACCCCTAATATCCTTTTCCTTCCCGGAACTTCCTCTCCTTCCTTTCCTAAAAAGACTCCCTGCACAGCATCCCCAAAGATGACATAGGCCCTGAGGGGGAATTATTTTTTTCAGGGCCTCCTGTTAGCTAATGTAAAAAAATACCTAACCCCATGAACCTGGGCACCCCTGCTAAGTCACCAAACTTAGCGAACCTCTTAGGGCGGCCTATGGCGGAGGTATTGGTTATCCAATAAACGATTCTGCCAGTGATTCAGGAGCTTACCCAGCTGGACCAATAATTGGTATGAATGCAATGAATTACAATGAATTATTCTGGTATATGTATGCATACCCTGTCTTTAGTTCTCAGACGAGCCATAAAATAAATTTGGGCCACAGATATATTTTTTGTGGTATTTTTTTATCAATTATATAATACGCGATAGCGAAAAAAAGAGACAGAAATATTAGTACTGTCGTGGTACTATCGTAAACGAGGAGGAATGGGTATGTTATAAACTTGGGTAAAGAAGGTTGTAAACAAACTCAGCATTATGGCCCAAACCGTCACATTGACGGCGGTGGTCTTTGTAGGTATAAGTCAATATATCTCACAAACTAAATAAGACCCGTACCTGTTTTTTTCACCATAGTTGTAAAATCATAAATCATGAAAAGTGAAAAAAAATCACATCAATACAATAATTATTAAGCATTATATCGTCACATTACTTCGGCCAGCCGTCAAAATGAAGGCTTCGGTCTTTCTAGTGTTAAGGTCTCATTATTTAAATAATTCTTAGTTAAGTGATTAACTATCATTTTTAATACTTTATTTTTAATTTTAAAGTGGAAATTGAACATTAACTAAAATGGTCTGTTGAACAAATAAGAACTGAGGCGACGATAGGTCTCACAGAAATCGTTGTCTTTCTTACTGTCGTAGTGAGAAATGTGATCTAAACGGTGTTGGAAATAGATAGCATCACAGATAAAAGTTAACAATAGAAAAATTAAAATGTAGACATGTATAAAACCAAAGTTTTTGAGAGCAAATTAAAAAAATTTATGAAACTTTGTGAATTTTTTATTTGTTATTTTTATACAAAATGACAAAAAAGTGAGGTCACTATAATATCGTCTTCTTTTTCGATGGCGCTACAGCCCATATCGAGCTTTGGCCTCCTGCAACAGTCGCCTCCAACTCCTCCTGTCCTCAGGGGTTGACTTTCAGTTTGGTACCTGGAGAAGCTGTGCTGCATCCCCTCTTACCTCGTCTTCCCACCTCACTCTGGGTCTGCCCACTTTTCTCTTTCCACCTGGGTGTCCTATGTTGTAATACATTTGACATAATTTTTGTAATGAAACTGAACTGAAGTGAAAAAAAAGTTGTGATTTGAAACTTGATGAAATGAAAAAGCGACACTAAAAAGAGACAAACATCTATAGGATTTAGTCTGTGAGAGAATGAGATAGAATGAAACCTTACCTACGTACATGAGCTCTTACGCTCTACGATTATGAGCTCTTTCAACGCTATTGGTTGAGATTGTGTGGGTGAAGGTTTTATTTCTACCGCGTGTGAACTGCACTCGATTTATTTCATTATCAGTAATTTTTTTTTCATTATTATGTGCTGTGCGTTCAAAATTTTAATAATCCAAAAATATATGTTTATTTCTCATAATAAAATTTGTATGCTTATTTCATCACCTTTCAAATGCAGTTTTTATTTTTTGGGTACATTCAGAAACATTTAATTTATTTGGATTTTAATGCAAAGCGGAAACACCCTGACCTTCTGATGGAAAGTGCTCCAAGCCTGACAGTTTAAAAATCTTTTTCAATTGATTTTTTATCTATAAATTTCTATAAATATTTACAAGGTTAATTGACACACTAAACTTTTTAGCAAATTAAACACATAGCCGAGGAGTGACAGAAAGATGTCAAATTAACATTTTTTTTCCAAATATTGTAACACGTCAACAAAGGATTTGACGTCAGTTGCACGCTATGCTAGTTGCATAAATGTTATGCTAGTTGCATACAACTCGTTTGACAGAAATGGTATGCGAGCGTGAATTGAATGATAAATTGGTTCTGAAGTTGGGAAAATATCCACTCTTTCTGCGCTAAATCATTTCTTACGTATTCCGGTAAATTGTAGTTAAATCAACATGGATATTTGCCCATCTCCAAAACAGGTTTAACATTCAATTCATGCTCGCTTACCATTTCTGTCATACAAGTGGTAGATGAGTTTGCAACTAGCATAGCGTGCAACTGACGTTAAATCCTTTGTCAACGCATCGCATTGTGTACGAACATTAGCAAAATAGTATGGCGAATACTCACAAACGATTCGTATGCTATGCATACAAAACTCAAGTCGCTTGTAAGTATCTCTATGTACTTGACTTTTTTAATTAGTCCTACTTATTTAAATACTGGACCCATTTTAGTGGGAAAGTTTGCTTGTGCAGTGACGGAGGACTTGTCTAGTAGGGGATTGAACCCACGACTCTGCGCTAGGAACCCAAAGCATCTGTTCACTCTACTAACTGGTCAAATTGATTGTTAAATTAGTATATTTTGTTGCAGGTGTCTTTTGAAGAAGGGATAAACAGGTCCAAAACATACCAACATGAGTGACTGTGAGTATATTTATATGAGGCAGGTATGGGTACCACTGCCCCTGGAACCTTTTATTACCCAACACCCCTGCTATAGGTCGCCTCAAATGGTTTGCTACTTTAGGTGACTTTGACTGTCTTCAGCAAAATTAATAATATTGGAAAGTGCCCATTATTGTATAACTGTCTCGCTTCTTCGCCTCTGTGGCACGGGCTATCCCATTGTTAGTAAACTAAAAACATGACAAAATAACATAAGGGGAGGACTTTGTAGAATAGTATCAAAACAATCACAATATTCAAGCGCGTAATGCGATTTGCACTAATATTCATGTAAAACAATATTTTTCAATGTGACACGCTTGAAATATTGGAAAACAAAAAATGGCAAAATGTTTGTTGAAATTGAAATTGTACGATTAATTATCGAGTTATTGTGTGAAAGGTGGATCATTCACACGATAACGGCGTGGTCGAGGGGTAAGGCTCTTGACTGTGGGCAAATAATCTTATTTGATTAATTTGTGTTATTTCACAAATAATTCATTTAAAAATAATAAATAGTATATTTGCGGCACGTTCCAGAGTGGAAGATACTCTCAGTATCGCCCTGGTGTAAGACCACCATTCAGAATTGAAATGTTGCTTGAAATAGCATTAGCCGTGTTTGGTGACCAGATCTGAATAGCCAGGTACTTCCTCACCCTCCTCTTCCCCATCTACTTCCCTCCCCACTATCGTCAGTCTCACAACATACCCCAATTGGGGATGCCACAGTCTCACTGGCTACAGACAATTTGTCCAAAGAAATGAAACTAAATCAATGACAATTCTTTTTCAAATTAAAAAGGAAGGTAAATACATACCATAATATTGAAAAAAAAAAAATGCACATAAAGTCCAAATAAACAATTTCAAATTTAAAAAAACAGGCGGTAAATGAACTAATATTGATTAACTTGTTTCAGTCGGTCTCGACGGGCTGCTGATATCCGAGCACTACACAAGCCTGACCCATGAGCTGAAGTGCGCCTGCGGGGGCTACCTGCACCCCCCCATCAGGCTGTGCGCCAAGGGGCATGGGGCCTGCAAGCGCTGTCGGCGCTCGGCCCAGAGGTGCCCCACTTGTCAGGTAATTCACAATCAAACTTAACAGGATCTGGCTCTTAAATTTAAAATTGCACAATGAGTAAACACTATGGTCAGAGTTATTCATAGAATCTAGTCTCCTTCAAAAGAAGCAGTCTTCTCAACATGCCTTCCATTGATATGTTTGGTGTGAGTCTAAGTGATCAGCTCAGGTACGGGGGCTCCATCCAAGCCAGAATCAATAAATTTAGCTTCTCAGAAGCGGGGCACACTGTAAAATATATATATTTTTTTACATTAGCTTCAAAAAATCCCCTCAGGGCCTATGTCATCTATGGAAAGGAATAAGAGGAAGTTAAAGACGTACAAATCCATCCCTCCCACTGCGGTGTGAGGTGATGGTTTGTGAGGGTCCGGTTGGAGAGTTCAAAAGGTCTCCCTCAACCAGTCTCTCCCGATCCGGCCCGCCACGCAGTAGGTGATCAAATGTATCCGACGCCAAATGTATCCATAGACAAACCTCACCCCATGAACCCACGAAACCTCACGCCACATATCCATTGTTTCTTAAATTTCATTCAATAGCACCATTTTTTTGTCATGCTATACTGTATTAGAGCATGTTCTGCCATGTGGTATCTTGAACAAGTTGCGGCGATAACTACGGCTGGAGTTTACAAACACATTAATGTCATAGCATTCCAATAGGGTTGGGCTATCAATATAATTAAAGATAAGGACCGGTTGTTTAAAAAAAATTGACAAATTCATAAAACATTTGAAGTTAATTTTGACGTTTTGTGTAAGTTTTATTCAACTACTGTGATTATTTCAGTTTTATAAAGCAACTGGCCTATAATGATATAATAATAGATCTTGAATAGAACTTACACACAACATGAAAATTAACTTAAAATATTTGATGAATTCGTCAAATTTTTTGAAAGAATCCTAAGTATTGCAACATTTGGGAGGCGGGTATGGGTACCGCCGCCTCAGGAACCATTTATAGGATAACCAACAAGCCACCCCAAGTGGTTTGCTACGTTTGTTGACTTAGCAGGGTTTCATTAGGTGAGGTTTGTCTAGGTCCTGGTGACGAATACGTTTATCCACCTAGTGCGTGGCAGGACAAATCGGAAAACTCGTTGAGGGAAACCTAGTCTAGACCTCCCCAGCCGGACTCTCTCGACCCATCATTCCGTCCGTCACTCCTGGGCACATTGATCTCCAGATTTCTACCCACCTCTCATACCTTTTTCCTTCTCAGAACTTCCTTTCCCACAAAATATCTCCAAAGAGACCCGCGGAGCTAATGTAAAAAAAAAAATTGTAGATTGTCTGGTTTCTAGGTTAGTTTTACATGTCGGTTTATTCTCATATGTTTGTGATTGCAGGAGGTTTTCACGGATACCCGCAGCGTGGCACTGGAGGCCTTGGTGGACAAGCTCCAGTTTCCCTGCCCCCATGAGGGCTGCACCATGCGTAGCCCCCTCAAGGAGCTGGACGACCACACCAGGGACTGCAACATGCGTCCCACAGCCTGCTTTATGGCTAAAGTCTATGGTATAACCTTTTAAAGGCATTATTATCATCATCATTCTTCCCCTTATCTATTCGGGTCTGCATTTTCACTGCATCGACAAGGCTCCTCCATACGTCCCTGTCTTGTGCTGATTGTTCGGCCTCCGTCCATGGCAGTCCCATCTTCTCCTCACACAGTTTCTGGAGTTGTCTCGCCCAACTTTGTCTGGGGCAACGCTCTGGACGTCTACCCTCTGGAATCGTACTCAGTATTTTCCTCGGAATTCGGTCATCAGATATTCTTAGTATGTGCCCAAGCCAACTCAGTTGCGATTTTTCTATGAAGAGTAGCAGTGGTTCAATGTTTTGATCGTCTCGGATCGTCGTTTCTTATTTGATCCCATTTCGTAACAATTCATAGACAATATTAACCATTTTTAAATGAAAGATGTAAAATAGACAGAAAAAGATTCGCATAGCATCTAGGAATTGAACCCAGGATCTCTTACTTGCCGGGGCCTTTTCTCTGACCACTGAGCTAATTCCACCTCATCAAATTCTACGAAGTTTTGCAAAGGAAAATGGTATGAGGGATGGGTAGGAATCTGGGGGTCAATATGTCCAGGAGTGACGGATTTATGAATATGGACATCCCTCCCACTGTGGTGCAAAGCTATGGGTCGAGAGAGTCCTGTTGGAGTGGTCTGGGTTAGGTCTCCCTCAACCAGTCTTTCCTGATCTGGCACACCGTGGGCAAACATATTCACCACCAAGACCTAGACAAACCTCACCCCATGAACCCGGGCACCCCTACTATGTGGAATGAGCTAGGTCTAAGCTAAGTCTCCCTCAACCAATCTCGTGATCCAGCCCACCACGCACTAGGTGGGCAAATGCATTTGCCGCTAAAACCTAGACAAACCTCACCCCATGAACCTGGGCACCCTGCTAAGTCACCAAACGTAGCAAACCACTTGGGGTGACCTAAGGCAGGGTTGTTGGAAATCCAATAAATAGTTCCCGGGGCGGTGGTACCCATTACCTCCTCTCAAATGTTGCAATACTTAGTTTTAATATAATGCATAACTCTATTGATAGCCCACTCCTCTTGGAATGCTATCGCATATATGTGTACGTAAACTTCAGCCGTAGTCATCGCCACGACCTGTTCAAGATACCACATGGCAGAACATGCTCTAGCACAGAATAGGATGACAAATGAAAACGGTGCTGATCGAAATTTATGAAAAGGTGGATATATAGTGTGAATTTCCTGGGTTCATGGGGTGAGATTTGTCTAGGTCTTGGCGGCGGATACATTTAAATGTCCACCTACTGCGTGGCGGGCCGGATCGGAAGAGACTGGTTGAGGGATTACTTTGAACTCTCCAGTCGGACTCTCTCGATCCATCGCCTTGCACTGCATTGGGAGCGATCGATTCATACATCCGTCACTCCTGGACACATTGAACCCCAGATTCCTACCCAACCCTCATACCTTTTACCTTACCAGAACTTCCTCTCTGTTTTTTTCCTTCAAAATCACATCAATAAAATCCTTCCCACAGCTTCACAACGCTGCTCAACTAGGTGGAGATAAAGTTTCCCTGTCTGTATCATATATATTTGTTTATTAAGACATACACAGTACATAATTTTAGAAGTTATAAGAAATATTAAATGAAATTATTACATGGTATAGTACCTATTACGTAAGTCCGTAGAATAACATTAGATATTTCGCCTGGAATTTGAACGGTTCAACCTCTTAAGTAAATTTGACCCATATATGGGCCAAACAACTATGTATTTGACATAAAGTAAATTTGACCCATATATGGGTCAGCTCATCTGGTCTCATAAAAGTCGTTTTATCTCACTTACTCTAATGACGGGATATATGATCTAAACGGTGATAGAAAGAGACAACCCTACACTACGATTTGAGTTCCATAGATATCCGCAAAAGAGATAAAATTATACGGATTTATGACATCATACGTTCCACCACAATGTTAGGTGAAACTTTATAATTTTTGCATTCAAAATTTTTATATTTCAAATATAACATGCTTACTTCTAATAATTCAATTTTAAAGCGTATATTGACTATTAAAAAATGAGTTACTTTTTACGTTATCAGTTATTTTAGTTCAGTTTTTAAAGGAAACAATTTAAGGTGAGTCACTTTTAAAACTTTTTGATGTTTGCAATCAGAATATCAATATTTCAAAAATAAAATGCTTACTTCTAATGATATAATTTGAAAGCTTATTTAATCACCTTTCAAAAACAGTTTTTAGTTTTTGGATAGGTTCAGAAATATTCACATTATTTTGATTTTATTGAAATGCGGAAATTCTCAAGAAATCGCCGGCCTTTGACAGCATTTTTATGAGCAGTATCAATTACATGCTCATAAATAGTAAATAAAGTTAATGAAAAGATAAGTATTTTTAGAACAAGAATTACATGCTCACGAATAGTACATAAAGTTTAATGAAAAGATAAGTGTTTTTAGAAGAAGAATTACATGCTCACGAATAGTAAATAAAGTTAATGAAAAGATAAGTATTTTTAGAACAAGAATTACATGCTCACGAATAGTAAATAAAGTTAATGAGAAGATAAGTATTTTTAGAAGAAGAATTACATGCTCACGAATAGTACATAAAGTTTAATGAAAAGATAAGTGTTTTTAGAAGAAGAATTACATGTTCACGAATAGTTATAATTTAATGAAAAGAAGTTTTAAAATAAATTATATCACGCCAACAAATTTAGTAAATTAGTTTTGTATACCTATATATGTCAGTAAGTTAGATAGTGAAACAGAAAATATCAAGTAACTCCCTTTTCCAGCAGAAGGCTGTCCCTGGGTGGGGCAGGCGGCTGACTGGCTAGCACACTGCGGGACCGAGCATCCTGAGCATGTCACGGAGCTGCCCTTCGTGGCCTTCAGCGGCCCCTGGAGCCCCCGTGCGCGCAGTCCCGTCATGCGCTACCATCTGCTCAAGTGCTTCGACCGCGTCTTCAACGTCTACCAGATCTATGACGCCAAGTCGGGTAATAAACGTTCACTTATTTTATAATATGAGAGATTAATGACACTAGTTCCTCGGAGCATCTTCCATTAAAATACTGAAACGTTTTTATTATATCCGCTGGTCAGCTCCAAAATAACTGAAAAAACGCTCGACTCTGTGAAGAAACGGGCGATCCGTTTGAAAGATTCTCCTGTCTTAACAAACAGATTGCAATCTTTAGAGCACAGTCGTCGGGTGGAAATGCTATCTTTGTTCTTCCGGTATTTCAATGGAAGACGCTCCGAGGAACTAGTGTCAAAGATCCCCTTGACACCGGTGCATATTCGGGAAACACGCCAAAAGCGCACCCAATATATGTACACAGGATAAT
Source organism: Limnephilus lunatus (assembly GCA_917563855.2). NCBI lineage: Eukaryota > Metazoa > Arthropoda > Insecta > Trichoptera > Limnephilidae > Limnephilus > Limnephilus lunatus. The sequence continues at coordinate 20,282,865 of OU830595.1, read as the reverse complement.
ACTGAAGTGTGAGTGAATGTCAAAAATTCAATAATGTCAAATGTCAATGCGCTGAAGGTTTTGCTTTTGTTTTATATAGATACATTTTTAGATTTTCACGGCAAAAAGTATTTTCGTAATTTGTTTTTGGGGTGTTATGCCGTGTTGCGCTACCTCCTTCTTTAGCCAACGTTTCGGACAGCGTCAGATCTGCCCTGATGATGGACACTGTAACGCTGTCCGAAACGTTGGCTAACGAGGGAGGTAGCGCAACACGGCGTAATACCCCAAAAACAAATAACAAAAATTGTTTTATATAAATTTTGGCTTCATATTCCTTTATTATAAATTTTATATTTCTTATTCTTTATTATGTTGTTTAATCAGAGGTAAAGTCATAAGTAGGAAATCCATAGTTGGTTTTCTTTTGGCTATAATTCACATGTAGAAACTGAAAAAATGTAAACTGTTGATTTCCCGAAAATTAATAAATAAATAACTAACTAACTAACCATCACGCCGTTTCCCCGCAGGGGTAGGCAGAGAGGACGGACCGCCACACAACTCGATCTTGGCACACACTCTTTGCCTCGTTCACATTCATACATCGTCTCATACATGCTCTTCTATTATTCCGACTCTTCACATGGCCCGACTCAAGTATCTGATTCACTTGGTCGTGCCATGTCTTCCTAGGGCGTCCGCGACTTCTTCTACCATTCACATTTGCATCATATATTCTCCTTACACTCCTTTCCTCGTTCATTCGCTCTACATGCCCAAACCATCGGAGAGTCCCTTTCTTAATCTTACACATCACGCTTACATCAGCCTTGCATTCTTTGCGGATATCCACGTTTCTCTCACGATCGTACATGGTTTTACCACACATTCGCCTCAGGGATCTCATTTCTATAGCATTCAGTCTACTTTCATCCTTCCTCTGCCAGTTCCATGCCTCACTGCCATACATCAGGGTAGGTACCAGCACTCCATTATGGACGGCTAGTTTCGCGTCTTTGGACAATTTTTTATTACCGCCAACGGCATTCAGTCCTCCATTAATGCAGTTACCGGCATTCACCCTTCTTTCAATATCTCTATCAGCCTTCCCATCTTTCGTAAACATACTACCCAGATGCACAAACTCATCCACCTGCTCCAAGTATTCATCATTCACAACTATATTGCATACTGTTTTCGTACTCTCTCTTTCAAACACCATGACTTTAGACTTACTTACATTCATCATTAACTCATTCTTCATGCATACTTCGTTCATCCTTGACACGAGAGACTGTAGATCTTCCATACTGTTAGAAATTAGCACCGCATCATCAGCATACAAAAGGCAACATACTTCCAGATTACTCAATTTCGCGCCCAATCCCATCTCTTTCAATTCTTGCATACAATTATCCATGTATAGATTAAATAACCACGGTGACATTACGCAGCCTTGTTTAACACCTTTTGTGATGTCAAACCACTCCGTAAAATCGCCGTTCACCCTAACACATGCAACGCTTCCCTCATATAGCGACGCAATTGCCTGAATGAGCTTCGTATTCACTCCGTACTTGGACAACACCTTCCATAGCTTTTTTCTGTCAACTCGGTCGTACGCTTTTTGTAGATCTACAAAGGCACAAAAGAGTTTCTGGTTTTTTGCAAGAAACTTCTCAGTGAGCATACGCAATGAGAAAATCTGGTCCATGCACCCCTTTCCACTCATAAAAGCACCTTGCACATCCCATATTTTATCTTTTGTTTCCATTCTTACCCTTTCAATCAATATTCTACCATACAGCTTGCCCACTGAACTAAGAAGGCTAATAGCCCTATGGTTCCCACATTCCATACGTGACCCTTTACCTTTGTATAATGGCATGATTACAGCCCTTCTCCAATCTAATGGCGTGTAACCCTCCTCTAAGCATTGGTTAAAAAGTCTGCACAGCCATGTGAGAATAATACGACTATCTCCTTTAAAGTATTCGGCAGCAATATTGTCGAAACCCACAGCCTTGCCACTCTTTATGCATTTAATTGATCTTTTTATTTCATCCATACTGATTTTGGTAACATTCACTCCATCATCGTTCATAACCGATTCACCGCTGGAATCACAATCAGTCGGGTTACTTTCGAAGACTTCCTCAAAATATTTCATCCATCTCTCTTTAATTTCATTCTCATTCGTCAACATTTGTCCATCTTTCGATTTTATCACTTTCATGCTTCCGTTCTCTGGTCCACTCCGGGATCTTTTGACCTCCTTCCAAAACAGTTTTATGTTTTCTTAGAAGTGATTTGTCATTTTGATTCCCTCTTCTTCTTCCAGGCGTTTTTTTCGTTCTTTCACCCCAACACTTACTCTTTTCTTGCATATCTTATATACTTCTTTTGCTCGATCTCTCTCTTCGCTTGAAACACTGCCAATCGCTATCAGACGTAACCATGCTTTCTTCTTCTCTGAGACCAGTGCTTTGATCTCATCATCCCACCATGCATCACCTTTTTTCCTACCTTGCTTACTTATTCCACACACATCTCTAGCAGATTCGCATAGACTCACCTTAATGTGGTTCCATGTTTCCTCTATGCTTAGACCTTCCATTTCCTTCTCATTCAATCTCATTTCTGCACAATTCTCATATTCACTTATAAATAAATAACAACAGTCGAAAATAAGACAAATGGTGAACGTAGGTCTGTAACCCCCCAAAGAAACATACAATCATTATCATACATCTCCCTCACACGTATAAAGAAAATGAAACGCAATTCCCATCGCCGTAGATGAGCTGTAATACATATATCTGTTTCCTCCAAAAAAAGTAGTACTTTGGAGGAAACAGTATTTTGTGTGTCTCATCTTTTGTCTCACCATTTTTAATGTGTGAGAAAGAGTTGCAGCATTATAAAGATAAGGAATGTATGTTTATTGTCTTTTTCGGCCATCATGGTATTTATAAAAGTGTGATTGTCAGTGGGTGTTATATGAAATGATTAACAATGAATTGAACATGCTTTGTGTAAATACAGGGTGGCGCAAAATTAATCATCCAATTTTGTTTTTGAATAATTTTTTTACTAAATGAAAAAAAAAATGATTTTGAGTAACGGAAATCTATATTTGGACTTTTACAATTTTTTCTGTTAAGTGAAAAAGATCATATCCGTCAAGTGGCTGCCGCCAGTGTTGATACACATTTGTGCCCGTTTTATTGCATTTCCCATGACTTTCCGCAAGATTTACGGTGATAACTGTTCGCGTTCCTGACGAATATTCTCCTTAAAGGCTGCGATTGTCTGAGGCTTGTTGACATAAACCCGTGACTTCAAGTAGCCCCAAAGAAAGAAGTTTGGGATGGTTAAATCGGGTGATCTTGCTGGCCATGCAAAATCGCCAAAACGGGAGTTAACGCGACCAGGAAACGCTTCCTTCAAAATATCCATTGTGGCTCGTGCTGTGTGTGCAGTTGCACCGTCTTGTTGAAACCACATGTTCGCCAAGCGCCGCTCATCCAATTCCGGCAGTAAGAAGTAATTTATCATGGCCCTGAAGCGTTCACCAGTAACAGTGACCATAATGCCAATGGCGTTCTAAAAAAATTCAGCCCAATCAGTAAACTCCGCACCACACAGTGGCTTTGAGTGGATGTAATGGCTCTTCTTGCATTACACGTGGATTTTTAGTTCCGCAGAAATGAAGATTTTCTAATTTACGTAACCGCTTAAATGGAAATGCGCCTCGTCTCACATGATGACTTTTGACACAAAATCGCTTAAAGCGTTAAAGCTAAAATCGACATAATTATTCCACGCTCTTGCGGAGTATAGCACTCCATTGCTTGTCTGTTTGTATTCTGTAGCTGTCTAGTTCACAAATGTCAAATATGATTGACGTACGACGCCATTTGCAAAAATTATAACATCTTCCGATAGGGTGATTAATTTTGCACCACCTTGTATATTGCAGGCAAGATGATGTGGTCGGTGGTGATGACCGGGGAAACCATGAATGAGTCGGGACAGTTCTACTTTGACCTGGAGATCCACAATCCTCAGGACCTCACCAGGAGGATTTGCTTCAGGTAAACACACATATTCATTACACGATGGATTCATTTCTGGCCTATTATGTCATTTTACTCTTCCTCCTTCTATAACCAACAGTTTGGACAGCGTTTCAGTCTCTATCATCTGCATGTGACTACTTCTACCCCGATGATGGTCATTGTAACACTGTCCGAAACCTTGACTAAAGAAGAAGGAAGTCCAACAGAGGATAATAATAAACTTAATCACAATACAATAATACTTTTGTCCGTGAAAATGTCAATAGGCTTTCAAAGGGGTGGGGAGTTTTTTTTTTTTTCAATTATTTCTGGCTTTCACTCTTCAAGGGTGTTCTAGGCCATCATTTAAAATTACAGAAAAAGGAAAGGTGAAATTATATATTAATTTTATTTAAATTTCAGTATTATATGGAAGATTGGAGTCGAGTTCAGACTTAGAAGAGATGAAATGTTGAATGGAGGGGAGGCAATTTTAGATAACGCTTGACAGAAAAGCGTATATTTATTTAGAGAGGGACAACCCTGTTCCCACATCTAGACCACAGAATGTACAATCTGGGGAGTCAAGGATGTGAATTTTAAAAAGGTGAGAAGGAACGGAACAATGTCCGATTCTCATTCGAATAAGTGAGGAAATTTCTTTTTTGGAAAAATGGGGGAATTTTTGAAACCACGGTTTTGATGGGATAGTCCTTTGTATTGAGGCGTAGTGGGCTCCCTTGGATTGACTAGCAATGTTCCAATACTCTGTCCAAACATTGCGGGATCTATCTTTGATGATGGAAAAAATATCAGATAGGGGAATATGGTTTAAGAGGGTACCCAGTTGTTTTATGAAATTATTCTTAGGTGGTGTTATTTTTAGATTGAAATTATGAGAGCACTAATCTATTTTTTATTATATATTGATGCTCAAAATTACATCTCCATCAAAAAAATTATTTTATTTGATTCCAGGCAATCCTGCAAGAACGGAGATGATCTGGACATCCTAGACAGCAGCCAGAATGTGCTGCTCCCGCTGGAGCAAGTCCTTTACATGCTGGACACGGAGCGCAACCTGCACTTTCACTTGCGTATCTCCGAGACCAAGAACCTGGGTCCTCACGAGGCCGCCGACACGGGAAAAGATGAGCACCTCATGGAGAACATCATACTGGGCTTCGAAAACCTGTAGAAGCTGGCGTATTAATCTATACAAGTGTATAACTTGAATATAACCCTTTTCGACTCCCAGGCCCCAAAGAGGTTGAGCAATAGTTTATCTGGTTGAAAAATAATTTCCATATTTAATCACCGTGTTTAACCCATTGGCCACAGAGTTAATGATCTAAAAAATTGGCCTTCACCACTGAATTAATTTTGTACCAAAAATTGAAATATGCATTGCTGTACTAAATCTATTGTAACTTTTGAACCGTATATTCAAATGAATTAATTTTAAATTTGTTGATATATTAGATTAAGGTAAAGAAAAACATAAAAATAAACATTTAAAAAATATTGAAATATGTGTAAATAAGAATACAAATACAAATACCTTCTCTTTTTCCTAAGTTTTTTTCCACATTTTTATTCGAAAAGTTACAAAAAAACATAATATTCATAAATCGAACGATAATAATTTTTGTTTTTTATAAGCTTATACACTAAACCTAATACAATAATTTGGTATAATAGTCCTCAAAGCAATCAGGGACGTTCAGGGTCACTACCAAAATCCTACAACCGCTCGCAATTTCGAAGAAATTAAATGGCGGCTGGCTGCATATAAAACTTGGAACACAAATATCAGGGAAAAAATATAAGAAATATATTATTGCCAATTCAATGAAATGAATGATTAATTACCTACAGAGCGTTCGGCATTCAAAATTTTATTAAAAAATGTCACTGTCGTGTTCATTGTCCGTTTTTTGGCGGACCTGCTCTAGCCCGTCAGCGTGCCGGGGTTTGTGGTTAAGTTGCACACCCGGCACGCTGCCGGGGTTTGTGGCCATTGGGTTAATTGCCTTAACCTTCCAGTAGTCGCAACCTTGCGCTGAACATAAGCAGTCGCACGCAGTCAGTGATTCCACAACTTTAGGCATCTGGTTTTAGAAGAAGACTGAATATTTCATGATTTTGTATATAGCATATAATAAAAATTCTTTTATCCATATAAATAATAAATATTAAAAAAAAAAAACATTTATTTATAATCACTTTTTAATTTGTACGTAAGGAGGCGTCTACTAATATATATACAGGAATTCCAAAAACTGAACAAATCAGACTAATATCTATGAGAACCAAAGTGAGGACGAATATCTACAGCTCAAACTGCTGACTAATATTTATGGAACAGGTGATGTCGACGAATATCTACAGCACTGGCAGAGGTTAGATTTCCAATTAGTTATAGCATATTGGCATAACGTAATATTGCGTATGCAGTTTAAAAAACTTAATTTAGGTTAGGTTAGTATTACGTAATTGAAGTAATTTATACTTTTCCGTACAACCTCTTGCTCAGCCGCCCTCTGTAGATATTAGTCCCACCTATGCTCCATAGATATTCGTCACAAATGTGACCCTCATAGATATTTATCTGACCTTAGCTGTGTAGATATTAGTCTTCACTCTGAAGTTCATAGATATTTGTCCAACATATGAGCTGTAGATATTCGTCCGACATACAGGCTGTAGATATTAATATCTGGAGTCGTACGTAATAGTGTAAGTCTGTGAAATCTCAATTTTTTTAAACATCTGACACAAAACTTCACAGCGGTCTTGAGGTAATTTCTCATAAAAATGGCGCTCTACAAGTTTTACTAATTATAATTATTATTATTAAAACAACGCTATAAATCAACATAATAATGAAACAAGTTAAAATTTTACAACTACTTATTTGGTATTTACGTAAAATAAAAAAAAAGTTCTAAATAATATGATACAAATATCATGAAATACTCAACCAGCTCTCAATATTATTCAAGAGATTTTTCAAGTATACAACCAGTCGCATGCGGAATCTGAGACCGCAAATATAAACAAAAGAACATGTGCGTTTGTGACGAATGTCACTGGGGTATTGAGAGGACAAACCTCACCCCCCCGAGGATCTCACGGAAGCGGAATTGTCTATTGTTTATAGTTAGCGCATAATCAGTAAAATAAGTTCGCTGCGGTCTCACAGACCTCTGAAAGGTTAAGGTTTTAAATTCAAAATGAAAGACACTACATGTAATATAATCAACAACGGCTCGGTCCCGGGGATCTAAGACACTCCTTGTTCGTTGGTTGCTTCAGGTAAAAAGACAAAAGAATAAAAGCGTGCATTGTATTTATAAAAAATGCTAGAGTGAAAAATACACAAAAAAAAAATAAACAATACACAACTGTCAACGAAACATCAATAGATGGTGGTTACGCCAATACACATACCTACACATACACACACCTACATAGCACGCATACATACTGTTGCTGCTTGGGATTGGTATTCAAGATGAATGAGATAGTGTGTGTAGAGTGGATTTGATATGTGTGAAGATTGACTGACGAAGGACCTTGAATTTTGTGTTACTGTTACTGATTGAAACGAGAAAAAACATATGCTGCATAGAAAGGAAAGAACTCACCGAACAGGATAAAGAACTTGTATGCTGGCAATTTTGTCTGCTTTCTCCCCATCCAATAGGCACAGAAACAGCAAAATTCAAGGTCCTTCGTCAGTCAATCTTCACACATATCAAATCCACTCTACACACACTATCTCATTCATCTTGGTCCTTCGAGCCGGATTGATGTGGACTGTAAATCCATAGGCCGCTGGTTCATATCCGGCTCGAAGGACCAAGATGAATGAGATAGTGTGTGTAGAGTGGATTTGATATGTGTGAAGATTGACTGACGAAGGACCTTGAATTTTGCTGTTTCTGTGCCTATTGGATGGGGAGAAAGCAGACAAAATTGCCAGCATACAAGTTCTTTATCCTGTTCGGTGAGTTCTTTCCTTTCTATGCAGCATATGTTTTTTCTCGTTTCAATCAGTAACAGTAACACAAAATTCAAGGTCCTTCGTCAGTCAATCTTCACACATATCAAATCCACTCTACACACACTATCTCATTCAGATGGGTTAGGTATCTACTTTACCAAATGATTATTAGTTACTAGAATACACAACAGGGGTTAAGCCAAGCGCCGAACCATTTTTATACAATATTATATTTATTCTATACTAGCTGACCTGACGAACTTCGTACCGCCTCAAAATCAATAACTGTTGTGTTAAGTTATTAGCTGAATTCAATTCAGTTTTTTTATTATATTAAAAATTACACAATGAAGCAATTAACGATACACAACTGTCCGTGTTTTATTTAGAGTTACACCAAGCATATCAATAGAAATATCCTTCTGTTATTTTGACTCGATCATGCTATCTATTTGGTTCACTTGATCTGCCATGTCTTCCTCATTCGTCCTCGACTTCTTCTACCATTCACATTAGCATCATAAGCTTGTTCTTCTTACACTCCTTTCTTTGTTTATCCGCTTTACATGCCCAAATCATTTAAGCATTCGTTTCTTAATCTTACTCATTATGCTAAACCAGACTTGTATTCTTTGCGGATCTTCACATATTTCACTTGGTCGTCACGGTTTTACCACACATATCTCGTTTAGGGATCACATTTCAGCAGTATTCAGTCTAAACAACATCATAAATGAAATAAATTCCAGTCATATTTCATGATGCCAGAGCCATAATGTTGAAGAGTTTTTAGCGGGACATAAAAACAGATTGTACATCCTACGCCTCCGGGATCTCATTTCTACAGCATCCAGTATACTTTCATCCTTCCTTTGCTAATTCCACGCCTCACTACCATGCTTCAGGGTTGTTATCAGCACTCCATTGTGGACTGCTGTAGTCTACATTTAAAGTGTAAAATATAATAATATTCACATGACTTACTTGTACATTCCACACTGGGTCCACAGTTAATTAAGTTTTAAAACTGTCAACAAATTCACTACAATTTAAAAAATGTCTCTTTTCAGAAACACATCAATTTGATTATTTGTCGAAATAACATTCTTGTCGCACTGAAGGATTTTCGTTTTGATATGTATATATTTATGTAGATTCCACATGGACTTCCATCTGTCACTTCACTAATCTCTTCACCGATGGCCAAATCAAATTTGCATTGTCGTCACAGATTCAGCTCCATTTTTCAAATCAATGTCATGGTTTGACATCTCCCAGGCTCTCTCATTTCTCTAAAACAAGAAATATAAAACATTACCTAATATACGCTTTGAATAGTGTTTGACAATGTGTAAAATAGTAATGTAGCGACTTACGTTAAACAAGTTTACGTAATGCAATATTTACATCATTGATTGCACTTACAGATTTATAGAAATTACTACTTATGGATATATTACTGTAAAAATGTGAATAAACGTTACCTTGTAGCTTTATTCAATGATGATTATAAACTCTAATCACAATATTTTGTGACGTAAATCTTTACACAACGTGTACTTCGTTAGAATCTGAAAAACAACATAATCATTATTATAGGTTATTATACGCCGACAGTTGAAAAGTGTAAAACCATATCACACATCATTATTAGACATAATATTTATTGTTAAGGGTGAATAAACACTACATTCAACGGTGACTAAAAACTGAGTCTAGTCTGAACATAATCACAATATTTTTTTATCATAAAACACGTGTATTTCGTAAAGAATTGGTAAAAACAACACTGCAAATACTGTCGGAGACGCGTTGATGCTTGTAACGTGTAAAACGATAGTTAACATCATATTAAATGTAATAGTAACTGAAAAAATGTGTTTAAACGTTACCTTGAAGTTTTATTAAAACAATGATTACAGATTGAGAACCGAATCATACAATTTTCAATGAAAATTCATTATCACAATATCAACAACACGCAAACATCAGTGGGAAAACTGTTCGAATGACTAGAAATTACACATTACACGACTACTAGCAGCGTTGCCGGATCTCCAAGGCCACGTCTAGTAATACTGTAAAGGTGTCTATGGTCAACGCCGTCAATGGCCGTCAAAATAATATTGACATTAGAATAAGGCGGAAACACACTTGTGTGGTGTGGTGTGTCGTGGCGCGCCAGTAGCACATCGATTTCATACATTTTCTATGGTTAGAGACATATTTGTGTGGTGTGGTGTGTCGGGGTGGGTTCTGTTGTGGCGTGGACTGCTCGCCGCCGATCGCGCCATACCCCCCACCACCACTCTAGCGCACCATAGACATTTATTTATGGTCATAGACAACTAGCGGACGCTTGTTTGCAGCGTGGTTCTGAAAAATGGCTGACGAGCTAATTGAGCTTGTACGTCAACGAAAAATTTTATACGATTTAACGTGTAAAGAGTATAAAGGTCATTTGATCAGAAATGCTGCTTGGGAAGAAATTTCTGAAATATTGTATTATCTTTATGTAATATAAAATGAAGTCGCTCAAAATATATAGGTGCGCTTAGATCTTTTAAACTCTGCAACGGATTTTCATGCGGTTTTCACCAATATATAGGGGGTAAAGCTATCTTTTGCAAAGACCATCAATAAGTCACAGGGTCAAACATTCAACGTTGCTGCCTTAGGTTTGAGTGTTGAGTGTTTCTCACACGGCCAGTTATATGTCGCGCTTTCGAGAGTAATATCTTATTTTTTTAAATTTATTTATTAAGTTAAAGAAATATAATATTTCGCTTTCTTAACTTAAGTGCAGAGCATATAAAGTATAGTAGTAATATTTTTAATTTTGTTCCAACCTCTTAAGTTTAAATAGTTTTTAATATATATATATATATATATATATAGTAGTACAAGTATAGTAGTAACATTTTAATTTTGTTCCAACATCTTAAGTTTAAATAGTTTTTTTTAAAGGTTTTTATATTCTTTTCCGTTTTTAGGTTATCTGGAAGGAGATTATATATGTGAACTCCCTCGTCCCCAGTACTTTTCTTACCAGTTTCAGTCCTGACAGTATTTGTGTACAATTTATTGTGTTGTCTAGTATAATGTTCGTGTACTTGTGATGTTTTTATAAATGTTGTGTTTGTGTGTATAAGTCCATTTTGTATTTTGTAGATTAAAAGACATATGTTATATTCGTACAATGTTCTTATTTTCAAAAGGTTCATTTCCTGATATAGTTTTTTTTTGGGAGTGTCTGGGTTATAGTTGAAGAGTTTTTCAAACGAACAATACACTCTCGTAAAGGTTATGCATATATATTATATATTTTAAAGAACTGTCTGTTTTTTTAATATATGTTATCTGTTCTTCAGTGCATATATGTACGCTAATAAATTGAATGTATATAGTGGTAATTATAGGTATAATTCTAGAAATTAAACAAATCTTGTAAAAATTCCCTCTCTAAACACGAGTTATTCTCAATTAGGGAGGTATTAAATCATAGTATTATTAAATCACTCCACACTGCTCCACATTAATATCTACATTGCACCCATGCGAAGCCAGGGCGGGTCGCTAGTATTATTATTTTACTAATATACTATATAAATTACTGATGGAATTTCTCTTCGTCACTCTCTAGTTCTTTAACAAGACGATGAAATTCACCTTTGTTAAATTCTGTCTCTCTCTGTTTAAAGGGTGAACCTAGTGTCTTCTTTTCTTTTTTTTGCCCTTTAGAAGTTTCATTGCTAAGAGAAATTGAAGATCTTCATCAAAATCACTATCCAAATCATAAGAAAACATTATGCACATTTAAACGCTGCAAAGGTTTGATATCTAGGTAGGTACTGTTCAGAAATAACGCCAGAGCACCCTTTAAAATAACGCCAGAGCATTTTGACCCTTATGCATAAAGAAACTTTATGAAAGATAAGGTCACATTCACTTGCGCCAATATCTCTCTTCGTAGCTTTAAAGATTTCATGCATGTGGCAACACTACAGAAAACGCCAGAGCGCTCCACGACACGCCACACCACACCACACTAGTGTGCACACTCACCGTCACGACAGTAAGCGCCACAACACACCACACCACACAAATATGTTTCCGCCTTAAACGTGAAGTCGGCAACGCGCCGCAAAATGCGAAACAAAGGGCGTTTTTGAGGTTTGGGATGGGATAGAGTGAGGCCAGTCTAAAAATATCAAAACCCATAATCCATCATTAGAGGCATATCGGGAAAAATGTGATTGAGTAAAGATTTTAAACCGGAAATTAGCCAGAACTTTATATACACTTTTATCCACAGAATTTTTAAAAGCAGTATAGATTCTTTACTTGTACAGTTATTTTATATTTTATATTCTCATTTAAAAAAGCTTACGAAATATATAATTTTTTCCTCCCAAAACATTTTTTCATTTTTGTGACATGGCAACACTGCCCTTGATATTATTTATTTTTCGCCCTGGCAACGCCGCAACAGTGATTGTATTTCTGATTTCTGACATGGTGAACATATGATGTCGTAAATACGTCCGAGAAAGCTAAAATGTCCAGCCGTAGGTCTATCCTGGCCTCCACCATGGATCCCTTGCCCAATTCCCCTGCGGACCCCCTCAGGGAGTTATTCGAGGCTTGCAAAACAGGAGACATTGGCCGCGTAAAGAAACTGGTAAATCCGCAAACCGTCAATGCCAGGGACACGGCTGGGAGGAAATCGACTCCACTGCATTTTGCCGCTGGTAAACATACAATTTATTGATAAATAAACAACATAATCTTCAATTGTCATGTCATATCAATGTGTAAAGTGTTCATGGTGGAATTTCTGATGACAAGTGTCAGATTTTTGTGTGTTTTTTTGTTCGTTCATGGATTCGTTTGCAGATTTGATCCGGATGAAGATTGACGTTTGATGGATATTGTGAGGAATATGACCGTTTCGAAGATAGTATCATTGTTTTAATTTTGTGGAATCTTTTCAACTTTTCAAAGAACCGACTCTAATGTCACTATTTTGTTTTTTTTTTCTAGGAAATTGTTTATATTATTGTGTTGACATTGGGCCTAAAACTATTGTGCGCGTTCAAAAAAGGCAATACACATACGTTTCTTATCAATATAATGCTACAGGTCTGAAACACAATGTACATAGGATTGTCTCCTCTAATGGAAAAAAAGTGATAATTTTCTTGCATCTCTCTCACACACCGCACCGTCACGTCTCTGTAAACCCCTACAATACTACTAGCCGTGACGAGTATTTTGAAAGTATGGAATATATTAACAATGATAATATTGAAGTGTGAGTGAATTCCAAAAATTCAAAAACGTCAAATGTCAATGCGCTGATGGTTTTGCTTTTGTTCTTAAACATATAATGCTGCCGCTCTTTCTTACACACTTAATAACAACAGTCGAAAATGAGACAAACATATGTCTGTCTGCACCCCCCAAAGCATCTCTGCATCTCCCTCACACTTATAAAGAAAATGAAACGCAATTCCCGTTGCAAAAAAGTAGTACTTTGGTGGAAATATTCACATATATTTTGTGTGTCGCACCATTATTTAATGTGTAAGAAAGAGCTGCAGCGTTATAGAGATAAGGAAGATATGTTTATTGCCTTTTTTTGCCGTCACCGTGCTGTAATCGTGAAACCTCACGGTAATTAGAAAAGCGTCCAATGGTTCCTGGGGCGGCAGTATCCATACCCGCCTCCTAAATTGAATGAAGTAAGGAGTCTGTACCAAGACAGAGTTGTGTGGCGGTATATTCTCTCTGCCTAACCCTACAGAGAAACAATTTATTGGTTAGTTAGTTATGGATGAGTTTGTGTATCTGGGTAGTATGTTTACGAGAGATGGGAAGCCTGATAGAGATATTAGAAGTGTAAATGCAGGTGACTCCATTAATAGAGGACTGAATGCCGTTGGCGCAAATAAAAAACTAGCAGCCCACAATGGAGTCTTGGTACATACCCTTATGGTATGGCAGTGAGGCATTGAAGTGGCAGAAGAAGGATAAAAGCAGACTGAATGCTGTTGAAATGAGATCCCTGAGACGTATGTGTGGTAAAACAGTGTACGATTGTGTGAGAAACGTGGAGATTGGCAAATAATGCAAGGCTTATTGATGTAAGCATGTAAGCTTGGAGGTTAGGACTTGAAAGAGGCGAATACTTGTATGCTGAAATAGAAAAAACTTTAAACATTTCTTCTTTAGAAAAATGTAGAAAGGATTCTGATCTAATTTGGTATTCAAAATTATCAACAGTGTTACTGACACACCTGCTTTGTTACAACTCATCCAGTTCAACATCCCTTCCCGTAGACTCCCAAATAATGAATTGCTGTTCCTCAATCAACATTCTACTAATTATGGATATCATTCTCCTTTATCTAGAAAGTCGAGACTTTTCAACGCAAATCAAAGCATCGAATTTTTTGGTGTAAACCTAAATGACTTTCGGCAGTCGATAATTTAAGTGATTTTTTAAAGCCTTTTAAATCCATCTTCAAGCTACTTTTTTTTATTGTTATTATGTTCTCTTTTTTTTATTGTTATTATGTTATATTGTTAGTGGACTATTTGTCCGTAAATAAATAAAATAAAAAAAATTATGCGTAAGATTAAGAAAGGGATGCTCCAGTCAGAATAAATGAATGTGAGTAAGGCAATTAGTGTGTGCCAAGACCGAGTTGTGTGGCGGTCTATCCTGTCTACCTAACCCAGCAGAGAAACAGTTTATTAGTTAGTTATGTGATAAAATCAGTAAAACAAGGTTAATGTTAATTTTGAAATGATTATACGAATGCAAGCAACCTTCCTCTATAGTGAAAGGAAATTTAGCAATGGTTAATTAATTAATAATCAGTTTGTGTAATTGTTATTAGGTTTGTGAGTTGAGCTATGAATTTCAATTGTTCTTCTAAAGATTTAACCTCTCAGGCCTCAACTATATTATTCTGTCAGTAATCAGAATATTTCCGCTTTGCAATAAAATCCAAATAAATGAGTAGTTGAAAATCAAAAGGTACTTAACCACCATTTCGACTTTTTTTTGAAATTTGAATGCCATCACATTTTCTTGGATCATAGATAGCTATTTGTTTGTTTTTGTTTTGTTTTTGTTTTTGTTTATTAGGGAAACAAACAGTTGTACATATTATAAGGTAATTACATATTACATGGGTGCATTAACCAGTGAAGTTTCCGCAAAAATAGCTATGTTTGAAATATTATTTTAGTGCCAAAATATGGTTAAATCCTTAGTTATAGCTTGCTCAAAATCGTCTTCAATTTCAAAACGTACTTAAATCCAAAATCATTTGTTTTTAAAATGTACTTAACTCCAACAACCAATAAGGGCCTTGGAATTGGCAGCCATATTGTTTTTTTTTACCAATCAGTGAGCTACTTTCTGTGCAATGGACACCGTTACAAGAAACACATGTTTTGTGAGTGGTTTTGAAGTTGACGTGATCGTGATTTTTGTGAGACTATGTGAAACTATGTACATATAAATATCTATGCATATATTAATGTAATTTCTTCACTACATCCCTGGCAGAGAAGTATTTTCAAACACATATGAGTTTCAAAATGTGACTAAAATCCAAAGACTTCACTTTCAAAATCTATCTAAATCCATGGTTCAATATCAAAATGTAACTAAGTCCATTTTTAAATATTAAATAACCAATTAATTATCTATCAGATTTATTTTTCAAATATGCATTTAAAATGTTTTATTTGACCGTTATTTTTACAAAAAATTTAATTTTACTTTATTATGCTTAAATGCTATGAAGCAGTTTTCTCGCTTTTGCTAAAAATTTGGTTTGTGGAGATAAGTACGTTTTGATATTCAACTACTCAATTGTAATATTTGTGAATGTATTAGAAAATTTAAAACTGTTTATAAAAGGTGATATATTACATTTTTAAATTTTATTATTAGAAATTAACCAATGTGCAGTTTTTTAAATATAAAAAATTCAAATGCAAACATAAAAAAGTTTTGAAAATGGCTGGCTTTATGTTTTTTCTAACTAAAATTACTGGTAAATATAAATATTATTAAAAAAATGGATTATAAACGTTATCAACACCTAAATTTTGCTGTATCATTTAAAAACAATGAACACAAAATTCACATTTCATAATTTTTTTTCAAATTGCGGTCGCTAGGCGATGGGTCGAGGGATTCTGACCGAAGGGGTCAAAAGACCTTGACCAGTCTCTCGATCCGGCTCGCCATGCAGCAGGTGGGCAGACACATCAGCTGTCAAGATCTTGGTAAACCTCACCCTATGAACCCGGGCACCCCTGCTAAGTCACCAATGGCAGAGGTGTTGGTTATGCAATAAATGGTTCCCGTGGCGGCTGCACCCAAACCTGCCTCCCAAAAATATGAAATTAATTTATCTCTACATATTATAAAACAAAGTCATCCACCGCGTCTGTCTGTTTGCGATAAACTCAAAAATTACTGAACGGATTTTCATATGGTTTTTATCAATAGATAGAGTATACATGAGGAAGGTTTCGGCATATAATTTGTCTAGGTTTTGTGTTGAAATATATCATTACATAGTATAAAATGAAGTCGCTCAAAATGTTTGTGTGGCTTAGATCTTTTAAACTACGCAACGGATTTTCATGCGGTTTTCACCAATAGATAGAGTGATTCAAGAGGAAGGTTTATATGTATAATACATGCTTGTTATAGTAGAGAAAAGCCGAGAAATTTAAATATTCAATTCAGGCAACGGGCAGCTGGCAAGCGGGTGGTGTGGATTTTATAAAGGTTGGGTAATGGCGTTGTGTTTCGTTAGCCACAGCAACATGTGGCTGGGTCTGCTAGTAATATATAAAGGATAATGTCTGTATGTGATGGACGAGAGGGAAGTGTGGATTTGATTTGTAAGCAAATCTAAAGTTTTATGCCGAGGTTGATGAAATTTTGCACATGTGAACTTCGAAACAAGAGGAAGGTCATTGTCTACATTTGATTTCGAAAACTCTGTATAAAGTCTGGACATCGGCTAGTATTTAATATTTTATTTTTTAACCTTTCCAGGCTACGGCAGACGAGAAGTGGTAGAATTCCTTCTATCGTCCGGCGCGTCGATAAACTCGCGTGACGACGGCGGCCTGCACCCTCTGCACAACGCGTGTTCGTTTGGCCACGCGGATGTGGTCCGCCTGCTTCTGGGAGCAGGCGCCCCCGCTTCCGCCCGAGACAACTGGAGCTACACCCCCCTGCACGAAGCAGCCGCCAAGGGAAAGCTGGACGTTTGTATAGGTGGGGTTTTTTAATTTTGTTTTGAAGAGTTTTACTTCACATGTACATTTGTTACTTAATTTTTATTTATCTGCTACCGGTTTCGACTCACCCGTGTCATTCACTGGCAGACTTATCAAACTATTAGGAGGTTTTTTTAAAATTATTATTTTTTTTTCTTAATTCATCTTGATGCTCTGAGAGAGTCCTGTTGGAGAAGTCCCGATCCAGCCTGCCATGCAACTGGTGGGCCGATGTATCCGCCGCCAAGACCATTCCAAACCTCAACCCATGAAATTGAGCACCCCTGATAGGTCGCCAAACGTAGCGAACCGCTTGGGGTGACCTATGTGCAGTAGTAATGGTTAAATGGTTCCCGGGGCGGGAACCATTTATCCATTTAACCTACACCCCTGCCACAGGTCACCCCAAATGGTAAGCTACGGCTGGTGACTTAGCAGGGGTGCCCGGATTCATTGTGTGAGGTTTGTCTGGATCTTGGCGGTGGATGCTTTTGCACATTTACTGCTTAGCAGACCGGATCAGGAGAGACTGGCTGAGGGAGACCTAACCTAAACCTCCCAGGGTGGACTCTCTCGACCCATCGCCTTGCACCGTAGTGGGAGGAATGGATTCATACATCTGTCAATCTTGAACACATTGACCACCAGATTTCTGCCCACCCCTCATATCTTTTTCCTTCCCAGAACTTCCTCTCCGTCCTTTCCCTAAAAATATTATCCACACACCCAAAGTTGACATAGGTCCAAAGAGAACTAATTTTCCTCAGGGCCTAAAGTGTTTGGCTAAAAATAATTTGTTTTTTATTTTGTTTTTGCAGTTCTTCTACAGCATGGAGCTGATCCCAATATTAGAAACACGGAAGGAAAAACCGCTCTTGACATAGCGGACCCCATCACTAAGCCAGTTCTTACAGGTATACTCACTTACAAACTAACTACACTATAGTCTCTTTAATTCAATTCAATTTATAGTCGAGACAAAATGGACGAAAAAAAGTGCTGATTTTGCATTAATTCCCAATAAGCTGAATTTTTGTACAGGTCTTAAATACGTCATAACAAACGCTATCTCAAAAGTCCCCATCGATCCCGCTTGTGTGTGGTTTTTTATCTGAAGTCAAAGGTCACAAATTTCCGTTTTTTGCGTATATCTCTGAAACAGTGAGAGCTTCCAAAAAAATAGACAAGGGAACGTTTGTAGATCGTAAAATTCTCTACAAATAAGATATTAATGCTTTTTTCCCTATGAAGCACCGTTCTCTAGTTATCGCGATTTCAAACCTAGAAAATAAGTGGAGTATTCCTACTGGGGAAACCACGTTAAAAAAAAGCACTGAGTACACTACCTCAGGAAATGTGTGCACACCTTCGGTCTGAAATCACGATAACTCGAGAACGGTGCTTCATAGTGAAAAAAGGTTTTTTGTAGAGAATTTTACGATTTACATACTTTATTTCGTCCATTTTTCCAGTAGCTCTCACCGTTTCAGAGATACATGCAAAACACGAAAATTTGTGACCATAAAAAACAATGCACAAGCGGGATCAATGGGTACTTTTGACATTGCATTTGTAATGACGTATTTAAGACCTATTCAAAAATCCAGCTTGTTGGGAATGAACGCGAACTGGAATGTCTATTTTGTCTGGACTATTTTATTCATTTTAAAAACATTACAAAATTAACATTTCAAAGCGTTTTTAAAAGAGAGAACTAACAGCAACAAAGCTTGCCGTCTAAATTGTGCTTCGTTGATGTTAAACATATCTATATTTGAAGTGATTCTATTTAACAACAAGACAGCTCTCCCAACTGCCATAACCATTGGCAAGTCAGTTCTGCAAACCGGAAGATAAAACAGTCAGGTTCATACCGAGCATGCACAAGAGAAAGTCGGTAGAGTATAGCCACGGGTAGTGGCCATACTTCCTCAGGTAGCGAAATCTCAGAAATTTCTTCTGAGCCTTTTCCAACGTGAGGGTTTGGTTTTCGTGTATTAAATTCGAGAAAATTAAAAATATATCTTTTTGGACGCAGGTCAACTGTTCACAGAACTTATCAATAAACCAACAACCTTATCCTTTAATTATTAGGAGAGTATCGCAAGGAGGAGGTGTTGGAAGCGGCCCGCGCCGGCTGCGAGGAACGTCTCGCCGCTCTTCTGACGCCGCTGGCGGTCAACTGTCATGCGGCGGACGGACGGCGGAGCACCCCGCTGCACCTGGCCGCCGGGTACAACCGCCTGCGCGCCGTTCGGCTTCTATTACAACGAGGTGCGGACGTGCACGCTAAGGACAAAGGGTAAGGCGAAAACACTTGAAAAACAGTGATGAAATATAACATTTATTTATTTATTAATTTTAAATGCCCTGCTCAACTTTTACATGATTACTGTATGATACAGAGAAACATAGCCTTACTAATAAAAAAACATTTAACACGTGTTTTTTTACATTTGAAGCTTAAAATTAGGGATGTAACGATACCAATATATCGGCCGATATAATCGGCAAGCCGATATCAAGCGCGTGAAAAGAACAACACGCGGACGTTGCCGCTCTGTCGTAGCTTCTCAATGGTCGTGAGAAAAATACTTGTCCTGTCCGAAGCCACTTCAGCCAAATGTCTTTTTTCAACTGCAGGCCTGATGCAAAATGATTTGCGTAACTGATTATCTGCTGATAATTTGAATAAACTTTGTTTTCTTAACAAAAATCTACCAAAAGTAAATTTTAGTTACTAACTTTATGTATCTTTATTTTTTCTAACTATGAGATTTATTTCATTCCATACAAATAAATGTTTTTTTTTTTCTTCAATTTAATTTCTGCATTTTTATTGATTATTTTTCTTTCACATTCCTGAGGGCAATCAATATTGGCATCACTATCGGTATCGCCGATTATTTTTGTTAAGAATCGGTATCGGTATCGTATCGGCAAAATCATGTATCGTTAATCAAAATATGGCAATTTTTAAACACGAAAGTATATTTCAGATACAAAAATCTGAAAGGTAATAATATCTTGTTTCTATAAAGATATTTGTTTTTACGACATCTTCAAAAATAAGAAATATCCAAGACATATCTACAAAACACGTTGAAAAAATGCCAAAATTCATTCAGAATTATTAATAAAACAAGCATATACAGTAGAAATACAACCACCTTTGGCTGTGTAAGCTATGTATATATCTTTCCATGAACAATTTTTTTGTAATTTTTTTACCTCCACGGTCATCAATTGAATTAAATTTTCACAAGGTTTTAAGTGCTGTAAATGTTTAATTAAAAAAAAATTAAAGAAATCTACATTATATATTCATTATATTATCATCCAGTTGATTATAGTCCAAGAGCCCGTGACGATCAAACCTTCGTTATTTTATAAAACCTGAAAGTTTCTCTGTGTATGTCTCTACTACAGGTAAAGTTGATCCCCGAATATGAAGTTTGGATCATGGTGGCTTTGAAAGATATTATATTAATAGGGGTACGTAAATTTCGTTTTTACGAAATAGATGCGATAAAAGCTAAATCTGCATTTTATTTGCGATGAAAGCGAAATTTGAAAATTGAATACTTTCCTACCTTTTTACGTTACCTGCTTTCAAATGTTGATCAGACGCGCTAACAATTATTACAACTCTGTTCAAAACAGACAGAGACGGCACGAGTTGTTGCGTAGATGAGGAGCGAGCGAGTGTACTGATACAACTTACATTCGTATCAGAATTCTGTCCGAAAATTATGAAACTTATTGACAATTTAGAAGGTTCAAATTATTCGTTTGCACACATTTTGTGGAGTAAATTAGAAGATTTGAAGTCCTCTCTTCAGCGTCAATGTGAAGGCTCTTTTGGCGAAAAAACAATGAATATTTTATCAACCCGAAAATTCTAATCGATCACAGCATGATGTTGAAGACAGCAGCTCAAAAGAGCTTGGATAAATTGTTGATACACATGGGGCCGAATCCAACAAATGAGTGCTACAAGCACATTGGCAGATTATTTTGTCCATCGGAAGCAGCAAATGTGCCATCTTCTTCTGTCAATTCAAATTCCATAGTGGAAAGTTTCGCGAAAATTCCGTTTTTCAAAAGAAGAACTAATTGACGGGTACTCTCATTTTCACAGAAAATTACTTCGATTGGTCGGCCAAGAAGCTCCTGTGGATGTAATGCAAGTTTTAGTTACATCAAAATCTTGCTACCCTGGATTTGCAAAAGCAGCTATTCAATGTCTCAATTGCCCTGTCAATAGTGTTGGTGCCGAGAGGTACTTTAGTATCTACAACATTGTCGTAACTGATCGCAGGCAAACAATGAAAGATGAAAATGTAGAAATTACAACAATGCTTGCCTTTAATTGAGTTTTTAACATTGTATTTTTTTTTTTTGCAAAATAAATGCGAAATTTTCTACTTTGAGTTTTTTTAAATGCGAAATCACGATTTTTTATTTGCGAAATTTACGTACCCCTATATATTAATTAATTACAATTGTATTTACGTTAAAGTATAAAAGCTGAATTTTATATATGTTACTTCAGGAACTATCAACATATGTTTTCTCAGTTATCAGACAGTTTCAACGGTTCCTTCACCTTGTCAGACACATTAAAAGTTTACCGTAGGTGGGGGCGCGATATATACCTGCAAGCGGGTGGGAGTGAAATAGTGCGAAATTTCAACGCTAGCAGACTACCTTGTAAAAGTGCGAGCAAAATGCTCTTGAAATTGATTTTCTTACTTTTCCACTTACTTACGGGAATTTGGGAACCATTTATTGGATAACCAACACCTCTGCAATAGGTCACCCCAAGTGGTTCGCTACGTTTAGTGATTTAGCAGGGGTGCCCGGGTTCATGGGGTAACGTTTGTCCGGTTCTTGACAGCGGATGCGTCTGCCCACCTACTGCGTGGCGGGCCGGATCGAGAGAGACTGGTTGAGGGAAGATTTTTGACCTTTCCAGCTGGACTCTCTTGACCTATTTGCCTTGCACCGCAGTTGGAGCGATGGATTGGATGGATTCATACGTCCGTCACTCCCAGACACACTGACCCCCAGGTACCTACCCACCCCTCATACCTTTTTCCTTCCCAGAACTTCCTATCCTCCCCTTCCATAAAAAGACCCTCCACACAACATCCCCTAAGATTTTATACACCTTTGCTACCTACTATCTTTCAAAGCCACCGTGATCTAAACTTCATAGTCGGGGATCATCTTGATCTGTATTAGGGACATACACAGAGAAACTTTCAGGTTTTATAAAATAACGAAGGTCTGATCGTCACGGGTTCTTGCCCTATTAGTCAGACATTTAAAAAAAATCCTAATTAGAGTTGAGTATGCAGTTATATGTAGACGTGTACACTCTATCTGGTACAATACTCAGATTACTCATAAACACCACCAACATCAATAAGAAGGAATCCTATTTCATAGGATCGGATACAAAATATATTTTTATAATTTTTTAGTGTCAGTCATATGAATTTCATTTTATTAAATTTCTAGTAGTTAAGTAGAAATTAATAATGGTGACAAGGTAATTTGAATCCTATTTCTTTGTATTCCAGGGGTCTGGTTCCTCTGCACAATGCCTGTTCCTACGGTCATTTGGAGGTGACGGAGCTTCTCATCAAGCACGGCGCCAATGTGAACGCCAATGACCTCTGGGCCTTCACACCGCTGCACGAGGCCGCCAGCAAGTCTCGCATTGAGGTTAGGTTCACCCAAATAACCAACATTTAAATTTGGGATGAGGACTGCCGCCCTGGGAACCATTAACAAATAATGTGTACAAATCACAAGTGCGCCCCACGGTTGAATGTGGCAGTCACTAGAGCTTCAAAATACTTGAAAACAAGCCCTTGACTCTGTGCAGAAACAGGCGGTCCGTTTGATAGATTCTCCCATCTTAACAAACTGATTGCAATCTTTAGAGCACAGGCGTCTGGTGGGAATGCTGTCCTATCCTATCGGTTGTTTTAATGGAAGATGCTCCGAGGAACTAACATCATCGATCCCCTCAACTCCGGTGCATAGTCGGGAAACACGCCAAACGGGCGCCCAACATATGTACACGTTTGTCACGTGAGAACGGGTCACTTCTTCGACTCATTCTTGAATTCAACAGCTCGGCTGTGGTTGTGTTTCATCTTTCCTACAATATGGGTCTCTTCAAGACCAATATTCATTCCTTCCTCTCCTCAAAAATACTGCACACAGCATCTTAATGACATAGGCCCTGAGGGAAATTGTTTTCCTATGTGGAGTTAATGTAAAAAAAAAATTATTGGATAAACCACGGCTCTTCCACAGGTCACCCCAAGTGATTCGCTATGTTTGGTGACTTAACAGGAGTGCCCGGGTGAGGTTTTTCATAGCGGATAATGTATCTGCTTACCAACTGTTTTGTAGGCCCGATCGAGAGAGACATTTTGATCTCTCTCTCGGAACATTGCCTTGCAAAGCAGTGGGAGGGATGGATTCATACGTCCGTTACTCCTGGACACACTGACCCTCAGATTCTTAAATCAACCCCTCATACCTTTTTCCTTCCCATCCTTACATACATACCACCTTGGCACACATTCCTTGCTTTTGCTTTCGTTCACAGTCTCATACATTCCAAATGCACACCCAACATTTGTTCATGGTTGACATTTCATCGCCTTAGTTCATATTTGTCCAACAGACCATTAGAAGATTTGACAGAAGGAGAATGTTTTCTTTTATTATTTCAATGAAACATAATGATAGGTGTTTAAGATAAAGCTATTTCTGTAAAGGTAAAGGTCTCATTAGTTTAAATAATTCTTAGTTATGTGATTAACTATCATTTTGTATACTTTATTTTTAATTTTAAAGTGGAGATTGAACAAAAACTTAAATGGTCTATTGGACAAATAAGAATGAGGCGACGGATTTGTCACATTAGGACAGGACTTTTTCACATTCTTTAGTTATATGGCTCGCCTGTGGAAAAATTTGCTGGCATTGGATCTCTTGTAGATCCATGTTCACTCCTTCCTCTCCTCAAAAAGACCCTCCACACAGCATCCCCAAAGGTGACAGAGGCACTGAGAGTAATTATTTTTCCTCTGAGCCTCTATAGAAACGTACACAAGAATGCTGTGAAATAATACAATTTTCACAAATAATAACAATTTTCACAATACAATTTTTACAAATAATACAATTTTCACAAATAATACAATTTTCACAAATAATGCAATTTTCACAAATAATGCAATTTTCACAATTAATACAATTTTCACAAATAACACAATTTTCACAAATTATTCATTTTTCACAAATAATACAATTTTCACAAATAGTACAATTTTCACAAATAATGCAATTTTCACAAATAACACAATTTTCACCAGTACCTAATACAATTATTACAAATAATACAATTTTCAAAAATAATACATTTTTCTTTGCTTAGGTTTGCTGTCTTCTGCTGAGCGAGGGAGCGGATCCCACCCAACTGAACTGTCATGGGAAGTCAGCTATAGATGTCGCTCCCACCCACGAACTGCAGGACAGACTTGCCAGTGAGTTGTCAATATTTATATATTTATTCTTTGTGTGCTATTAGTTGTTACGAGTCGTCGCTACAAATCTATTGTTTTATAAATCACTATAGTACGAGGGCTGTCCGTCTAATAAGGTCTCTAAGTTGCTGCGGTCGCGAGAAACAATTTTACGCATGATCTGGCAACACTGGCATGTAGCCTGGTTCCCCCACGCCAAATGCCCACCACTCTGGACTCTCTGTGATGTAAACATAAAAAGTTTTAAAAATGGCTAACCTTACATTTTTTCTAACTAAAATAACTGATAATGAAAAAAAAAACAAAAACACATACACATTTTATTGGACAAATGTATTACAAACGTATTGTAAAATGACAAATATATTGTCACCTCACTTTTTTGTGGTTCCATGTAAAAATAATTAATAAAAAATTCCCAAAGTTTCATCATTTTTTCAAATTGTGATTGAAAGTTTTAGTTTCATAAAGGTGTACAAAGTGTGGTGCTTTTTCTTTCTAAAACTGTTTAGATCATATTTCTAACCACGATAGTTAGGGAGATACAACAATTTCTACGAGACCTATATGAGTTGTTCCGAAAATCGAGCAAATTAGTCTGAGGGGTTAATAATGTGTTTGTAGTTAAAACATCTCAACCTATTTGGTATTTACAACCATAGACAAATTCATCTCTACCTTACTGCAATGTTCATTTTCTGACTTATTCAATTGTCCTTTATTTTCTTTATGACGGTTCACTTTTTCTCTCCCAAACAAAATGTTGAAAAAGTTATCAACTAGTTTGGAGTTCAATTTGTCTTCTCGCTCAAGTTTCAGGACATCTCTTAGATCCGTTTCCTCTTCATCTTCCACATCAGTGCCCAATTCTCCTTCCAGATCAGATTTCAATCTATCTTCTAGATCAGTCTCCAATTCATCTTCCACATCAGTGCCTAATTTGCCTCCATGATCAGATTTCAATTTATCTTCTAGATCAGTTTCGAATTCATCTTCCACATCAGTAACCAATTTGTCTTCTAGATCAGATTTCAATTCATTTATCAGATTAGAGTTACATTCATTTTGAAGATTAGCTGTCATTGCCTTTGCTTCATGAATGTGTTCAAATTCGCTTTCACCACAATTATCAATTTGTTTATTAACCTGCCATCCTAAATCTTTTTCCTCTGGTAAGTCCGATTCTCTTTCCAGCTTCAAATTCAATTCAACTTCCAGATCGTTGTCCAATTCACCTTTCAAATCATTAATGTGTTCAAATTCATTTTCGTCACAGTTATCAATTTCTTTATTAACCTGCCATCCTAAATCTTTTTGCTCCGGTAAGTCCGATTCCCTTTCCAGCTTCAAATTTAATTCCACATCTTCCAGATCGGTGTCCAATTCACTTTTCAAATCCTCAACGTGTTCAAATGCACTTTCGTCGCAATTATCAATTTCTTTATTAACCTGCCATCCTAAATCTTTTTCCTTCGGTAAGTCCGATTCCCTTTCCAGCTTCAAATTCAATTCATCTTTCAGATCGGTGTCCAATTTTCCTTTCAGATCATCAACATGTTCAAATGCACTTTCATCGCAATTATCAATTTCTTTATTCACCTGCCATCCTAAATCTTTTTTCTCGGGTAAGTCCGATTCCCTTTCCAGTATCGAATTTAATTCATTTTCAAATTCACCTTCCAGATCAGATTTAGATTCACTTTCTAGATCTGTTTCCCATTCATGTTCCTCGTTTTGGTTCAATTCATCTTCTAGATCAGTTTCCAATTCATCTTCTGCATCACTTTCCAATTTGTTTTCCTCATCAGATTCCAATTCATCTTCATTACCATGGTTCAATGCATCTTTGTCTTCGGCGTTCAGTTCTTCCTCCAGGTTCAATTTGTCTTTCACACCAAACTTCAATAATTCATCTTCTTCTTCAGAGTTCAAATCAACTTCCTCATCAAAGTTCAAATTATCTTCCTCATCAGAGTTCGAATCATCGTCCTCATCATAGTTCGAATCATCTTCGTCGTCAAAGTTTGAATCATCTTCCTCATCAAAATTCGAATCATCTTCCTCATCAAAGTTTAAATCATCGTCCTCATCAAAGTTCGAATCGTCTTCGTCGTCAGAGTTCGATTCTCTATTTTGAACATGTACAAATTCATTTTCATCGCAGTCGTCGATCTCTTTATTCACCTGAAAACCCCACTCGTCTTTCTCAAATATGTTTACTGTATCTTGCCAAATCTTGTCCAAAAACTTTCCCACCCTGATGACAATTTTGGAAGTTCCATACATATTCTTCTCATTTAATCTGTTGGTGTTCTTTATATCATTAAAAATTTTGTTCAATATCTTTCCCAAATT
This sequence comes from Limnephilus lunatus, assembly GCA_917563855.2. NCBI lineage: Eukaryota > Metazoa > Arthropoda > Insecta > Trichoptera > Limnephilidae > Limnephilus > Limnephilus lunatus. The sequence goes on along the minus strand of OU830595.1, from coordinate 20,255,563 downwards.
CCCGATGATTTCTTTGGAAGTTTCTTTTATATTCTTCTTATTAGGTCTTTTAATCTTTAGCTCCTTGGTTCGCATCCAAATATTTTCTTGCAAAGGTGTCTTTTTATGGTTATTTTGCTGTCCTTTGTCATCTTGAATTTGTTTATTTAAAGAATTTGAACCAAATCTTGGTTTCTTTAACACAGTACTGTTGGCATTGAAAGCAGTTTCCAAATCATTTTTTAGAATATTAGGCATCTGAATTTCATCATTTATAATGTTTTCAACATTTTCTTTTAATCTTGTATTATGTTCGATCAATACATTACTTTCTTTAAGACATTGTATTGATAATACAAGACATATTTCTATGAAAATAACAATTATCACTGCTTTCCTCAGCATTATTTTAAAATTGTTTTGGTAGGAGCAACTGACTACGTTGGTGGAATTTTCCGACTATTATTTTTTCTTCTCTATCTTTTGTATGGTTACCGCCAATAATCGAATTGATTTGTTCTGGTATTGTTAATTATGCGTGTTATTATTTGTTTAATTTTTTAATCGGTTTGGATTTAAAAAAAATCATGTTATGTAATTTTGTGATAAGTTTGTGAAAATTGGACGCAGTACATAATTCGAAAAAAATACACTTCAAATTAAATGTAAAGAGCTACTTGAGGCATTCAGTATTAAAAAAATAATTTTTCAAAAATGCAACAATGTTTTGAAAATGATGTATTTTTTTTTACCTAAATGCAAAGTAAAAAAAATGTATTAAAAGAACAAATAAAATAGTGTAAAAAGAATATATATATATATGACGCAAATGTGAATTGTAGAAGAAGTCGAGGATGCCCGAGGAAGACATGGCGCGATCAAGTGAATCATGTACTTGAGTCGGGCCATGTCAAGAGTCAGAATAATAGAAGAGTATGTATGAGATGATGTATGAATGGGAATGAGGCAAAGAGTGTGTGCCAAGATCAAGTTGTTTGGTGGTCCGTCCTCTCTGCTTACCCATGCGGAAAAACGGCGTGATGGTTAGTTAGTTAGAAGTGTGATTTTGTCATTTATTTTTGGGGTCTTACGCCATGTTGCTCTACCTCCTTCTTTAGGCTCTTTTATTTTCTGACAGCCTTACAGTGTCCGTCATCAGAGCAGATGTATAATCAATCATGGTGAAGTGTGTGCTTATGTATGTACATGCCCTGATGATAGACACTGTAACGCTGTTTGAAACGTTGACTAAAGAAGAAGGTAGTGCAACATGGCATAACACCCCAAAAATAAAATGATAATACTTTTGGCTGTGAAAATCTAAAATCAGAAATGTGATGTTTGTTGAAGTTTGATCAGTAATATAAATAAATAAATAAATAAATCATCTAAATAGATATTATAAAGGCGAAAGTTTTTATGGATGAGTGTTATTCTTTCACGCAATAAACACCGAATAGAATTTAAAAATTCTTTCACTAATCGAAAGCTACATTATTTGGCTATATATATTGGTAAGCTCTGGCGTTATGAATAAGCTGTAACGTTATGCAATTATTTTTCATACGTTTTCTGTCCCAAACAAAATCGAGTTATTGCAAACGTCAAATAAATTGTTACCTTGGAAAAAATGTTTTTATTTTTTTATTAGGCAATTCACCCTAAAAATAGTGCTTTGTTGGCGTCATAGTAAATATCTACCTATCTCTAAAAATGTTAATTGTCCGGACGAAAAGCATAGCGTTGCTATGTAATTATTTGACGTGGGCTGTAATTTTGTTATTTCCTTAGGTTTTTCTCTGAATTCAAATATGAATAAAATACTAATTCCTACTTGAGGCGAAATCATCAGAATAAATTAGGGGAGTAGGTACTTAAAATAAATTTCTATAATTTAAATATTTTTTAAAATAGAATTTTTATTTGCGAAATGTCATTCTCAAATTTTGAAATTTTCTATTAAACAATAATTATTTTTTATTAGACAAAAAAGCAAGAATAATAACAATTATGCCAGTATTTTCCTACTAATACCATGCGAGCGAAGCCGCGGGTAAAAGCTAGTATGCAATAAGTCAAAATTAATATAGATTTATTTATGTAATTATTAATCCACTTTTTAGGGGCTCTTTTATACGAATTTACAGTTTTTGAACTGCCCCAGTAATAATGTTTTGCATTTATTAAGTGATAAATTAAAAATGTCCAATGACTTTGCATAATTATTTCCCCCCTTTAGTATTATATGGGCAAAGAGGAATAAGTATGGTAGTATGGTCTGCGTAAATAAGTTTTTGATTAATTTGTGTTATTTCACAAGAGTGGAAGATACTCTAAGGATCGCCCTGGTGTAAGACATCATTCAGAAATTAAACTTGGCTTGAAATGGCTTTAGCCGTGTTTGGTGTCTAGATCTGAATAGATAAGTACTTCCTAACCTTCTTCTCCATCTCCTTTCCCTCCTCTATACCTTCAGCGTCACAACATACCCCAATTGGGGATGTCATGGTCTCACTGCCTCCAGACGGGAGCAGCTGGGACTCTTGTGAGGTGTTTACATAAAAAAATGGCATCGAGGACTTGACAGTTTTCCCAATCAAATGGGACCATCTTAAAATGACCCATTTAAGCAGAACTAAGTCCATCCGCTCATGGGGTAACTTAAATAAAACTAGTTGGCAACTCAATCGCTACCCACAGGAAAGCAACTTGCGAATTTCATTGGCTGTCCACACACAGGCAACTCGTTAAAAACCTGTTGTCAGCGTCAGTCTAGGGGCAAATATTTATACTTTCAAAGCTTCAGTTAATATTCTCAAAATAATGCATAATTTAAATTTATTATAATAAATTTTCAAAAAATACAACCATTATTACAAAGTACACTTAATTATAAATAGAGAACCCAAAAAATAAAAAATTTCCATTCTTTAATAGCAAATTTCGTAATTCATCTTCTTCACAACAATTTTTTCTTTTTTTCCCGTTTTCCCGTAGAATGATTAAAGAATTATTGAAAAGTTTTCCCGCTTTGCTTAGATAATTTTATTGTCTTCGCAGCAATTTTTTTCATTTCCGTTTATCTTTCCTCTCTTGTGGTTTCCTGGAATATAGTACTCTGGCATATTCCCATTCTGATTGTTTCCTAGAACATTTTCCGGCATATTCCCTTCCTGATTGTTTCCTGGAATGTAGTATTCTGCCGTATTCCCATTCTGATTTTTTCCTGGAATGTAGTATTCTGCCGTATTCCCATTCTGATTGTTTCCTGGAATGTAGTATTCTGCTGTATTCCCATTCTGATTGTTTCCTGGAATGTGATAGTCCTGCGCTTTGACAACAGGAGGGTTGCACATATTTTCTGCATTGTCCTTGGAGCAATGTCTCTGTTGGGAATACTGCACCAGCAGGACAAGACCCAGAAGTGCAATTGCAGAACGCATTGTGATGTTTAGAGAGAAACTAGAATTATTACAGAATGATTACAATTAATATTTTTGTGGCTTTCTTCTAAAAGGGCAAATGGTTAATGTCAGTTTTTCAAATTTCATGATGCCCTTGTAGAATTTGCTCTTTTTAACATACATTTTAATTTAACCTCTCAGGCCTCAACGATATGTGTCAAAATATTTCCTCTTTGCATTAAAATCCAAATAAATGGAATATTTCTGAACGGATCCGAAAACTAAAAACTGTTTTTGAAAGGTGATAAAATATGCTTTAAAATTTTACAAATCGAAATAAATATATAATTTTTGCAATATAAAAATGTTGCATGCAAACATAAAAAAGTTTTATAAATGATTCACCTTCCTTTTTTTCTAACTAAAATTACTGAAAAGGAAAAATAATAAAAACACACATTTTATTAGACAAATGTATTATAAACGTTATTATCACCTCATTTTTTTTCATTCCATGTAAAAATAAGTAATAAATTTCCAATGCTTCATAAATTTATTTCAAATGCAATTCGAAACTTTGGTTTCATAAAGGTGTAGATTTTATATTTGAATATAAAGCGTGATGTTTATCCTTGACCATTTATATTAAAATAATAATAATAAGGTCTTTATTCCAGGATGTGGGGAGGAGAGTGCAATCCCACACATCCCATAGCTAACCTTCCTCATGAATCACTCTATCTATTGGTGAAAACGGCATGAAAATCCATTCAGTAGTTTTTGAGTTTATCGTGAACAGACAGATAGACAGACACTTTAATTTATAATATGTAGAGATTTGTATTTTTTTTTCATAACAGTATTAATTTTTATTAGAAAAAACGTAAGGTGAGCCATTTTAAGTTTGAAATTAAAAATTATGTATTTAAAAAAACACATGGTTATTACTAATAATAAAATATGAAAGCGTATTTAATCACGTATCAAAAGCAGTTTTTTGTTTTCTGATACCTTTACAAATGCTCCATTTACTTGGATTTTATTGCAAAGCGGAAATATTTTGACCTAGTGACAGAATATACCCGTGTACGTAATATAAATAAATAAAAATTATGAATTGGTACCTTTTTTTAAAATTTCCTTGTAATAAGAAAACTTTAATGATGTATTTATATAGTTGCAATTGCAAATCTCTTAAATTTATAATTTTTAGAAAGCTCAAACCATATTTTATACAATGATAGTATTGTGATTTGACATCATTAAAATATACTAGGTTGCACCCCTAGTTGTAAAATGACATTGGCATATTTTGACGGCGTCCATAGTCTAGGGGTAAGGCTCTTGGCTCGTAATCCGAAGGTCGCGGGATCGAATCCCGGTTTGCTTGTTTGGTTAAATAAATTTTATTTGATTAATTTGTGTTATTTTACCATTAATTCATGAAAAATAATATATAGTATATTTGCGGCACGTTCCTGAGTGGAAGATACTCTCAGTATCGTCCTGGTGTAAGACCACCATTCAGAATTGAAACATTTACATTCATAAGTACAAAACCCAAGAAATAACAACTAACACGTACATTAGAAACACTAGATCTCATGGTCAAAAACATATCCAACAAGTAACTATGTACTAACATAACATTTGGGCAAAAAAGCTTCTTGTATTATGGTATTAAACTTTACAATAAAATACCACTCTCACTTAAAAACCTCAACAGTATAACATTTAAATCTCAAATAAAAAGCTGGATACTAAATATAGGGAGAACAGAAATAGAAAATATACTGATATCAAATACAGACTAAAACCGAATCTACTGAACTGAATTATAAAAAAAACACAATTTTATTTAATTTTTAATTATTTAACAAAATACTACATGATACCTATATGTTTATAACAAATTCATATTAATTTCTTATAATTAAATTATAATATGTAAATGAAATCCTCAGCACGGGAAATCCCAGTGAGGATATCATTGTCTTTAGATGTTTGTAAAGAAAGGAAAACAATAAATCATTATTATTATTATATTATTATTATTATTATTATATTTAGCCGTATTTGGTGAGCAGAACTGAATAGCCAGGTAATTTCCCACCTTTCTCTTCCCCATCTCCATCCCCTCCCCATTACCTTCAGTCTCACAATATACTCCAATTGGGGATGCCTTAGTCTCACTGGCTCCAGACGGTAGCAGCTGGGACTCTTGTGAGCGATATGAAAGAAAAAAAACAGACATTACGTTGACTGTCCTAGGACGGGAGTCTCCTAGTTGGACAGTCAAAGTTTCTTTGTACTGATGTATTCTTTGTAATAAAAACAAATAAATAAATAAAAAAAAATTACGGCTTCAATTCTCTGCTAGTTAAGTTCTCCGTCACTGCACAAGCGACATTTTACTCTTATAATGACAGTCGTAGAAGGTATTAAAATATTGTTACCTTTTTTAACATTAATACCACAATTTGGTAGGCGGGTGTGGGTACCGCCGCCCCGGGGAACCATTTATTGGATAACCAACACCTATGCCACAAGGTCACCCCAAGTGGTTTGCCACGTTTGGTGACTTTGCAGGGGTTCCTAACCTAACCTCACCTAACTTAACCTAACCTAACCAACACCTATGCCACAAAGTCACCCCAAGTGGTTCGTTACGTTTGGTGACTTAGCAGGGGTTCCTCGGTTCATGTGGGGGTGAGGTTTGTCCAGGCCTTAGCGGCGCATGCGTTTGCCGACCAACTGCGTGGCAGGGCAGATTGGGAGAGACTGGAAGACATTTTGATTTCTTTAGTAGGACTCTCTCAGAACATCGCCTTGCACTGCATTGGGAGGGTTGGATTTATATATCGTTCTCCTGGACACACTGACCCCCAGATTCCTACCCACCCCTCTTATCTTTTTTTCTTTCCAGAACTTCCTATCCTTCCTTTTCTAAAAATACCCTCAAAGATGATATAGACCCTGAGGGGAATTATTTTCATCAGGGTCTCCTGTGTGGAGCTAATGTAATAAAATAAAATAAAAAATACTTGTTAATCTTTGAGGATGCTGGATGATGTGGAGGATCTTTTTGAAGAGACCAATGTTCTAAACGGAGGTCTTCAAAATCGTTCTACAGCCGAGCTGTTGAACACAAGAGCCGTAGAAACATCCCATTCTCCTGCTAACCGTGTGCCAATGTTAACAGTGTACAAATGTTGGGTGCGTTTTTGGCGTGTTTCCCAACTATGCAATGGTGCCGAAGGGAACAATAATGCTCGTTCCTCGAAGCTTTTTCCATTAAAATAACTGTAGAACAAGGACAGCATCCCCCCACCTGCGCCTGTGCTCTAAATATTGCAATCTCAATTTGCGAGGCAAGAATGGGTACCGCCGCCCCGGGAACCTTTATTGGATAACCAACATCTCTGCCATAGGTCACCCCAAGTGGTTCGCTATGTTTAATGATTTAGCAGGGGTGCCCGGGTTCACGGGGTGAGTTTTGTCTAGGTCTTGGAGGCAGGATGACCAGGACACACTGAACCCCAGATTCCTACCTACCCCTTAAACCCTTTTCCTTCTCAAAACTCCCCTCTCCTTCCTTTCCTTAAAAAAAACCCTCCACACAGCATCCCCAAAGATGACATAGGCCCTGAGGGAAATTATTTTCCGCAGGACCTCGTGAGTGGAGCTCATGTAAAAAAAAAATCTGTTAGTTAAGATAGGAGAATCTATCAAACGGACCGCCCGTTTTTGCACAGAATTGAGGTTTTTTTTTCAAGTATTTTGGTAGTTAAAACCGGAGGTAACTGCCATATTCCACCGTGGGGCGCACTTGCGATTTGTACAGAGCAAGTAGTTGTGTATATCTGCAGTATCTGCAGGCCCTTTACAGTACGCTCAGTTTCTGAGAGGCTAACTTGGCTCTGGCTTCGATGGAGCCCCCATACCTGAGCTGGTCACTTAGAGTTACACCAAGCACATCAATGGAAGGCATGTTGGGAAGATTGCTTCCGTTGAAGGAGACTATGATTGTAATTTCGATCTTTTTAGCTGTAATCAAACATGATTGTTTGTTTACCTTTCAAATAATTTTTTTTTTCAAAAGCCAGTACTTGTTTTTCTATTTCAATGGTATGTTTGTTGTTTTATTATTTATTATAAATTATGCATGGGAAATAAAATTAAAAACTGGTAACCATACAAAACAAATCTACTTAATTCATTTGATATCGTGTTTGATTTCCCTTCCATGAATTATTTGTGGTATGTAAGAGTATGTAGGGGCCAAAAAAAAATTAAAAAATTAATAATAAGTGGCGATATAAATATTATAAATAAATAAAAAAAAAATCACTTTTCTTTTAATTTCGTCAGGAAAATACTGGGAGTATCTTTCACTCAGTAACATGATTTTAATTGTAAAGAGGTCTGGAGATAATCTATGTCAATTGTTAATGGGTCATTGACAATGTGCAATGGAGTGCGATTGACAGATCTTCAATCGACCCGTCAATATTTTTGCCCCACTTGCTTTGTTGACATATATGCAGAAACATTACCCAAACTGACTGACTTTCTTTTAATGTGTATATATATTAAAATAAAGTGTTTTTTTCAGTGGAATACAGAGGGCACTGCTTGTTGGAGGCATGTCGGACATCCGATGTTGCACGTGTCAAAAAATTGCTGTCCGGACATTCGTGTGGAATGTTACTGACGCCCGCACCTCCTCAGGTAACTTCAATATCTACTTCTGAATAGATATTAATGATTGCTTATATGTAATTACTAATGGAGTATTGATACCAACCCTGATCAGTGTATGGCAGTGAGGCATGGTACTGGTAGAGGAAGGATGAAATTAGAAGATAGAATGCTGTTCAAATAAAATGCCTGAGGCGTAAGTGTGGTAAAACCATGTTACATTTGTGGATATCCGGAAAGACTGCAAGGCTTATGTAAGCTAATGGGTAAGATTAATAAATGGTTGCTTTTGTGGTTGTGGCATGTAGAGCCGATCGATCTTCCAGTTGATTAGTCAGACATCTCCAAATACTATGTTTTGAGATAATGAGAAGAGCAATATTCTAATTCTCAACATAAATCAACATATTATTTACAGGTGTCCTATGTTTTACCTATTAAATATGCTATAAAAAACACCAGGAGGTATAAGTTTGAAATATTCTACCAGTGACGTAGAAAAAAATCAACATTTTGTTTAATTCATTACTAATTTTTGTGCATTATATTTGATTTGGTGGTGTTTATGAGTAATCTGAGTATTGTACCAGATAGAGTGTACACGTCTACATATAACTACATACTGATGGTTGAAATATATAATTAAAGGAGAATGTCTGTATTTGGTGGACGAGCGGGCTGGCAAGCAGGCGGTGTGGATTTGATTTGTATGCAAATTAACAGATCGCGGTGTGAGTCAAAAGGTTGGGTAACCATCCAATAATAATAATAATTATTGGATGATTTTTATAGTGCCATTTTCGGCTGACACAGCAACGCGTATCCAGGTCAGCTAGTAAATACACATTTCTTAAATATTTTAAATTATTATTATTACAATTTCTATTTTCAGTCATCGGAAGTGCGTCCAGGCTCCCCTGCAGGCGGTGGTCCGTCCCCCCCACCCCCATCCCCTCCCCCGCACGCCAACCCCAACAATAACAACAACAGCAACAACGCTTCACAACAACAGCAACAACAATTATCCCAGGCATCGCAATCACAATCCCAGCAACTGTCTCAGCAACAACTGTCGCAGTCCCAGTTATCTCTGCACCATCAGCAGCAGAACAGCTCTTCCGCCTCGTCGTCTGTGTCCCTATTGGTGCAGCCATCGGCCAATCAGGGGGCGGGTGGGGGTGCGGCGGGCGGAGTGGCGGGTGGAGCGTCCTCGGCCGTGGTCAATTTTAAGCATCCGTACAGCGGTGAGACTCCGCTGCATTGTGTGGCCGCTAGTCAACACGCCAAGAGGAAACAAGTATGTTAAATCACTTAACCTGTTGAACGTTGGAGGGTATTTCGAAAAACCGCGCTAAAATTACCTTGATATGTTCTAGTCAAATATCCATATAAAAACAAAACGATCGTTTTCTTCTTCTTCTTCTCGTGCCCTGTCTGTTCAACGGACGTTGGCTATCATGTTGGCTATGTGGACTTTGTTTACTGTGGCCCGGAACAGCTCTACAGTAGACTGGCCAAACCACTGTCTCAGATTTTTCAGCCATGAGGGTCTCCTTCCAGGGCCCCGACTTCCGGCAATCTTTCAACCATAATATCTTCATTCGTTTTCTGTTTACCAGATAATATATCTTTTTTAATATATATCAGTTTTTCCAGAATAGCTTCTTCTTCTTCTTTGTGTGCCCTATCAGCTCCCCCCGACGTTGGCGATCACTCTTGAAAAGGTCTCTCTGTCTTGCGCTGCCCGGAATAGCTCCTCCACACTTCTAATGCCGGTCCACTCTCGTATATTTCACAGTCAAGACATTTGTCTCCTACCAGGCCCTCGGCGACCCTCTATCTTGCCTTTCAATATTAAATGGAGCAAGTGATACTTCTCCCCTCGAAGTATATGACCCAGATATGAAATTTTCTTGATTTCAATTAATCTAAGCAGTTCTCTCTCTGCTCTAGCCCGCCTGAGCATTTCTGTGTTGGTGATCATGTCGGTCAATGGGACCTTGAGCATTCTCCGGTGTAGCCACATTTCGAAAGCCTCTAACCTGTTCATGGTATTTATTTTCAAGGTCCATGTTTCACAACCATACAGCAAGACTTACCACACATAACATTTTAGCATTCTCTGCCTTAGTTTTAAGCTGATATTGTCATTGCAGAAGAGGGATTTCATTTTACTGAACGCAGTTCTTGCTGCTTCAATTCTGCACCTAATCTCTATATCTGGGTCAAGAGTCTCCGTGAGGATACTGCCGAGGTATCTAAATCTCTCCACCTTTTCGACATTACAACCATTTAACTGTATCATTGATCCAGAGTGATCTAGTTGTCCAAATGTTGTTAGGCCCAGTCTGTCACCGGCATTATTAACAAGATTTAATAGGTCTTGGAGGTATAAAGAATAGCTAACTAACTAAAAAAAAAGATTCCGTTTTGGAAATAATTGTCAAAAAATATATTCTCACAAATATAAACTGGTACAAACAAAATGGTAATTTTAAAATGTTTTGAGTGATGTTAGAATCTTGTAAAATAAATGGTGGCTTTAAAAGCTCGATGTTAGAACTTCATCATACAAATATCTACGGAAGTACAATTCAGATGGCTCTGAAAATTATTTTAGTTATAGAAATGAGCAAAAGAAATGATTATGCATTCAAAGGTTATTTTTGAAAAAAAATTGGGTCAGAACGTTGTCCAACCAAAACGACACCTCGTCCAATTATTGTTAGATTTTTGAATTCAACATTTGTTACACTAATGGGTTGTGTTTTAGGTGATGGAGATTCTCATAAGAAAGGGCGCGCGTCTGAACGAGAAGAATAAGGACTTTTTAACACCGCTCCACGTGGCCGCAGATCACTCTCACCTCGACGTCATGGACCTGCTGCTAAGAAATGGTAAACTATCTTACTGTTCATTTACACTAAGCCATCAAGCGTTGCGTATTTTTTTGGTTTAAGAAGAATTTCCTCTTTTTATTAGCAGTAGTCGCTAATAGCGGTAGTCACCCCAAGTGGTTCATTATATTTGGTGATTTAGCAGGGATGTCCAGGTTCATGGGGTGAGGTTTATCTGGGTCTTGGCGGCGGATGCACTTGTCTACCTACTGTGTGGCAGGCCACATCCGGAGAGACTGGTTGGAGGAGACCTTGCACCACAGTGGGAGTGTTGAATTCATTCGTTCGTAACTCCTGGACACACTGAAAACCAGATTCCTACTCACCTCATACCTTTTATATTCCCAGAACTTTATTTCCTTCCTTTCTTAAATACCCTTGAGATGAATGTGTGTTCAAATCTCATTTCTCATCTCTCCCATGATTCATATAATAAATAATAATAATAAAAAGGAAAATAATTTACCTGGGGGCCTGTATCTTTGTGGATGCTGTGTGGGGGGTATTTTTAAGCAAAGGAAGTTCCGGGAAGGAAAAAGGTATGAGAGGATTCTGGAGGTCAGTGTGTCCAGGAGTGATGGACGAAAAATTCCACCCCTCTCACTGCAGGGTAAGGCCATGTGCCGAGAGAGTCCTGCTGGAGAGGTCAAAAGGTCTCCCTCAACCAGTCTCTTCTGATCCGGCTTGCCAAGCAGCTGGTGGGCATACGCATCTGCCGCCGAGATCTGGACAAAACTCATCCCATTAATTTTCGGGCACCCCTGCTAAGTCACCAAAAGGTAGCGAACTATTTGGGGTGACCTATGGCGGAGGTGTTAGTAATCCAATAAATAGTTCCCAGGGCAGCGGTACCCATTCACGCCCCCAAAATTTTATCTTTGATTGCTGTATATTTTTCTTATTTATGACTAATGTGTTCATTGTCACAAATCCTTGACGGCTGGCATGGTCTAGCGATAAGGCTCTTGACTGGCAATCAGAAGGTCGCGGGATCGAATCCTGGCGTGGGCAAATAAATTTTAATTGATTAATTTGAGTTATTTCACGATTAATTAATTAAAAATAATATTTAGTATATTTGCGGCATGTTCCAGAGTGGAAGATACTCTCAGTATGGCCCTGGTGTAAGACCACCATTCAGAATTGAAAAGTTGCTTGAAATGGCTTTTAGCCATGTTTGGTGACCAAATCTGAATAGCCAGGTACTTCCCCACCCTCTTCCCCATCTCCTTCCTCTCTCCACTACCTTCAGCCTCACAACATACCCCAATCGGGGATGACATAGTCTCACAAGCTCCAGACGGGAGCAGTTGGGACTCTTGTGCGGTATTCAAACTTTGTAATGTTTTTAAAATAATTAATTTAATAATGAATTGAGAAACAGAATTCAATACTGTATATCTACCATGAGCCTCGGTTAAAATGATGATGTGTTGTGTTTCTAGGCGCCAAAGTGAACGTGCTGGATGGTTTGGGTCAGACGGCGTTGCATCGTTGCGGCAGACGTGACGCGGCGGCCGCCTGTCGCCTGCTCCTCGCGCACCGCGCAGATCCCGCCCAGCAAGGCTACGGCAGCGGAGACGGATCCTCCATGGCCGTACTGAATGGTATACCGTGATTATTAATTACTTAGTTTATTTTTATAATTGTTAACCTCTCAGGTCTCGGGCTTATTAGGTTAGAATTTGCGTTTTGAGTTTCCGCTTTGCCCTAAAATCAAAATAAATGTAATATTTGTGAATGTATCAGTTTACTGATATTACTGATAATGAAAAGAAATGAAACCTATATGAGTTGTTCCCTAAAATCAAACCAATTCGCATTTATCTTCTTCCACATTTTTGACTTGACTGTTTTAAATTCCAGAGCGCATCGCGGACGAGCCCCCTTCCTCACCCAACGGAGACCTGGAGCGTCGTCTGCTGGAAGCGGCCAGATGCGGAGATGCAGAGGCTGCCCGCGCCCTACTCCGCGCTCGCCCCACTCTCGTCAACTGCCGAGACCTGGACGGCCGCCACAGCACTCCGCTGCACTTTGCAGCCGGGTACAACCGCTTGAGGCTGGTGGAAGCGTTGTTGCAGCACGGCGCTGACGTTCACGCTAAGGATAAGGGGTAATACATGGCTTGACGACTTATTTAACTGGCGGTTGACTGTTCCGGATCCCGACCTTGAGGTTGCCACAGTATTTATTAAAGTCGCAATCCTTGTATTATCGGTAGGGATAAGGCATTGGACGGCTTATTAACCTTTTCAAGTCGGTTCCTCATTGCTGGAGAGCCAAGGACACCCTAGTATACCGGACACCAGAGATACTTAGTTACTCCAGCGCATTGGTGACCTTCTCTGTCTCTTCTGCCAAACACTTTGCCAGTGACTAGGAGTTTCTCCATGTTGGAGTCCTTAGTTTGGCAAGCAACGTGTCCAAAGTATGTTAACCTCTCAGAAATAGACTTTTGTTTATTTTGTGTCCCTTAGAAAACTGTCAAAACGTGATAATATTTGTGTTATTTACGATTTTTACTAAAAGCTTCATAAATCACGTTTTGGGAAACGTAGCCTCATTCTAAAAACTGTTTTGGAAAGGTTATGAAATAAGCTTTCAAATTATATTATTACAAATGAATAATAACATTTGTAAATATTAAAATTTAGAATGCAAACATAAAAAAATTGTAAAAATGACCCACGTGATGTTTTATGTGAACACGGTACTAAAATCACAGATTATGTAAAAATAATACTTATTCTATCGTATAAATGTATAGTAAACAATTTAGTCACCTCACTTTTTTACCATTTCATACAAAAATATTTGAATAAAAAACTAACAATGTCTCAATCAAACAAGATGGAGGTTCCATTCGGCTCAGATAATTAATCTCTATGTTCCATAGATATTTTTGAATACAGACGCATAGCGATCATTATCGATATTCCGTTTTTTATTTCAATCGTAATCCGTATACTAATGATGGAAAAAAATCAATTTTTGTAAAATCTCGCGCGTTGACGTCAAAAGACGCTCTAATGTCTTGACCGCTATTATTATATTCGCGTCTTTTGACGCTCTAATGTTCCGAGTGGTTAAGATACTTTGCAGGCAGATAGTTGAAAGCCTATTGTGGATGCCTAGTTCTTCCAGAATGGACACATTTTTCTCCCGCATCACATTTTAAGGGTATGTTTTCTTTGGCTGGCTCTAAGTGTCTTATGTTTCCACACCGTAAAGAAATATGGGGAAAAAATCCCTTCCCTCTCCTCTATGTATATACATGAATGGATTGCTTATTTTCAGAAATATATTTTTGGCAATCATCCTTCGAGGGTGTTCCAGGCCATCATTTCAAAATATGGAGAGGGAAGGTAGTTTTTCCCCAAATTTCTTTACGGTATGTATGTAATGTAATGTAATGTATGTATGTAATGTAATGTATGTAATATTGTCTTTTCCAGGGGTCTGGTACCGCTGCACAATGCGTGTTCGTACGGCCACTATGAGGTGACGGAGTTGCTGGTACGTGCAGGAGCCTCCGTCAACGTGGCCGACCTGTGGAAGTTCACTCCGCTGCACGAAGCCGCTGCCAAGGGGAAGGCGGACATTGTACGCCTGCTGCTTAAGGTCTGTGGTCACTATGTGTAAATTCTCCACCGGCTGTGTATACGTTCTTTCCTTCATCCTTCAGCAGTCCATCCAATGGAGGCTCTTGCCAGCAGTGCATTTCCCTGTTAACCCCTCAGGCTTATTTGTTCGTGTGATGTTTGATTACTTCTTTTTATTACTTCTTAATAACAATAAGTCCTTGTTTATCATGAGTTTACGTATTTACAATTATTATGCTACAAGTCACATGACCTGCCTATATAGGCGACTAATTGAATCTAAGCGGTAGACTGGCCAGAACCACTCTAACGGCCAATATTTTAGATGAGATAAACAGATTTACACTAATTCCGTTTGAATTGTGCTACATTGATGTTAAACATATCGATATTCAAAGTGATTCTATTTAACAAGAAGATAACTCTCCCGACTGGCATGACCATTGGCAAGTTAGTTCTGCAAGCCGGAAGATAAAACAGTCTATGCTGTCGGTGATGGAGATAACCATCGGGAACATAGAAACTAATGCTCTCCATGATAGCCGAATTTTCGAACCATCCACAAATCAGTCTGTTATTAATAATTTTAGTCAGAAAAAGTTTTAAACCTTTTTTGTGTTTGCGTTGAAAATTTATACGTTTATATCGAATTATTAAATTTGAAAGCATATTTCATCACATTTTAAAAACAGTTTTTAGTTTTCAGATTCGTTCAGAAATATTCCATTTATTTGGATCTTATTACAAAGCAGAAATATTTTTACCTTCTGATAAAATATGCCTTGATGGATTAATAAATATAAATTAAAACATTTTCTTCATCTACAGCACGGTGCCGATCCGTCTCGCCGTAACCGCGATGGCTTGACCGCGCTACAGCTAACGCGCGAGGGCGATGCGGAAACGGCTGATTTGCTGCGCGGCGATGCTGCTCTGCTGGAGGCAGCCAAACGAGGTGATTTACCCCGACTGCGACGAGTCCTGACGCCGCATAATATCAACTGTAGGGACGCGCATGGCAGGAATAGTACTCCGCTGCATTTAGCCGGTGAGTGGTTTTCTTGGATGTCCCTGATTTATTCATCCATTCACATGTTAAATTCAGTCGATTCTGCTTAAGAGCGTTTAACCAGCCAGCGGCCGAAAATCCACGTTTCGTCGAAAGATGTTCTTACGATCGTGCAGGTCGGTTCCAATGAGAAAGATAAATTACTCTCCGTACCAGCTTTTTAAAATTATAACTCAATATCGATTTTATTTCATTCCAAATTTGCTTTAATTTATACCTACATCCAAAAATGCTGAAAGGTGCGTTGATAAAACTATTAAAATTATGTACTTTTTACAATTATTTTTTGATCATACGTATTTATCATTTTTCAATAATGTCTGAGCAAAATAAGAATGTAAAAAAATCTGAAATATATTAGTCTGTGTGTGCGCAAAAAATACACAAACGGACCAATTTTCGTCAAGAAACACATGTACGTATTTTTTTTTTATTGATTTTATTGAAACTAAAATTTAAATTCTGTAACATACATTTACCAGATAATGTATTGATTTATTTAACTGCATGATTATATGATTTGAAATAAGTGTTGTATAATACAAAATCTTTTTTGAAAATTTAACAAATCTGCCAACGACCTATGATATAACCTTATTTTACTAAAAATAAACATTTTTTCACAAAATTTAAAACATACGTTTACTAGATAAAAGAACAATCTTTCGAAATCAATCTATACTTTTTTGTGGAAAAGAGTCAATACGTCTAAACACTGATTTAAAAATGACATATTTCTGGTTTTCTCTGGTTATACACTCATAATTTCGACACATGGGGATCCAACATTTTGTCCCAGATAAGCGGCTGTCCCAAATAAGCCAATTTTAAGAATTTTAAAATAAAATTATTTATTAAGCATTTAAGTGTACATAATAAATTTTTTATTTTTTACAATAGCTCCACAGAAGAGGTCATCTTTGGGGATGCTATGTGGAGGGTCTTTTTAGGGAAAAAAGGGAGATGAAGTTCTGGGAAGGAAAAAGGTATGAGGGGAGGGTAGGGATCTGGAGGTTAGTGTGTCCAGGAGTGACGGACGTATGAATCCAACCCTCCCGCTGCAGTGCAAGGCGATGGGTTGAGAGTCTGTCTGGAGAGGTCGAAAGACCTCTCTCAACCAGTCTATCCGGATCTGGCTCACCTCGTAGTAGGTGGGCAAACGTATCCGCCGCCAAGACCTAGTCAAACCTCACCCCATGAACCCGGGCACCCCTGGCTAAGTCACCATACATAGCGAACCATGTGGCAGAGGTGTAGATTATCCAATAAATGGTTCCCGGGAAAGCGGTACCTATACCCGCCTCCCAAATTGAAATCGTTGCAGGATGTTCAGGTTCATGGGGTGAGGTTTCAATTTGGAAGGCAAGTATGGGTTCTATGAAACCATTTATTGGATAACCTACACCTCTGCCACAGATCACCACAAGTGGCAAGGTATATTTGGTGCAAGGATGCGGTTTGCCTAGGTCTTGGCGGCACATGTGTTTGCCCGCCTACTGCTTTATGGGCCGGATCAGAGAAGACTGGTTGAGGTAGACCTTTTTACCTCTCCAGGCAAGGCTCTCTCGACCCATTTTCTTCTACCGCAGTGGGAACGATGGATTCATATGTCCGTCACACCTGGACATACAGTGAAACCCCTATTTTACGTTTTTTAAGGGACTGAAAAAAAAAAACCTAAACGGAGGGAAAATGTAAATGGGGGGTATTGAAAAAAACACATTTAAAATTTTATTTTTTATTAAAAAAAATCATATATATCATGTGGGTATTGAAGAAAAACACATTATAAATTTTATTTTTTATTAAAAAAATCACGCAGATTAGTTTGTTGCATTTTTTTTTTCTGTTCTAATTCTTTTTCGATCCTGTATAGACATTTAAAAGTTTCTTCTCGAACGCCACCAATGCTTGAAAAATAGGTTTTAAGACCCTCTATGTACTTTATCGCTTCTTCTTTTGTTGGGATAACATTTATCTCTTCTTCATCGGATGGCTCTTCTTCAGTGGACAAGTTTTCTGGTGCTGCATGACTGTCCACGATGTCATCCACTTCCACCAAGTCTGACGTCATCACATTGGAGTCGAGGTTCATGTAGTCCTCCAAGGGATGATCGGAAATCCTTTCCCAGCTATCGATAATACAATCCTCGGTATTTTCTTCTGCCACTGCCTCCTGCTCCTTGCTTATGCCAGCTTTACGGAAACAATTTTTGATTGTAATGTCCGTAATTTCTCCCCATGCCTTTACAGTGTAATGCATTGCATCTAAAACGGATATTTTAAACTTTTTGGGGTCCTCACCTCGATCTAGCTCGGACAATAATTTATTTACCAAGTTTTTTCTGTAGTGGTGCTTGAACGAACGGATTATCCCCAAATCCAGAGGTTGGAGTTCACTCGTACAGTTGGGTGGAAAAAATGCCAACTTAACATTCCTCAGTGTCAGGTTTGTGGGGTGAGCAGGGCACCTATCGAGGAATAATAAGATTTTTCGATTTTTTACTCCCATCGAAGCGTCTAATGCAGTCAGCTGTTTTTCAAAAAGTGTTGAAGTCATCCATGCCTTTTTGTTAGCTGCATATTTTGTTGGCAGCGACCTCACATTTTTGAAGCAGCGGGGCTTTTCAGACTTCCCAATTATTAATGGGGGAAGCTTCTCACTGCCATCTGAATTTGCAATCAAAAGAACAGTGAGCCTCATCTTGCTTAATTTTCCTCCGTGACAGTCCTCCCCTTTGAAGCAGAAAGTCTTTGACGGTAGTACGCTGAAGAAAAGCCCAGTCTCATCCGCATTGAAAATATCTCCGGGAGCATAGTCTGCAATTAACGTCGGAACATCTGTCTGCTTCCAATCTTCAGCAATATCCAAGTCGACACTTTGTGATTCTCCGCAAATCGATCTGTAGACCACATTATGCCTCTTTTTGAAACGATCTATCCATCCATTTGATGCAGTAAATCCTTCGATACTGAGTCGATCCGCGATGCGTAGCGCCTTTTCGCGAATTATCGAGCCGCCGACGGGAACATTGCTGGACCTCGCACTGATGAACCACTCTTTTAAAATTTCTTCCAGTTTGTCGTACTTCGACGTAGTGATATATTTTCGTTTTTTCGCCATGTGGCCACATTGAATCGCACTTTTTTCGATTGATTCCCGATTTTTAACGATTGTGGCCAACGTAGTTATGGGTATACCCAAATCACGAGCCAGCGAAACACGTGAACCAACGTGTTTATTAAATTTTTCAATAATGTTCCTTTTCTCCCGCACTGACAATGTTTTTCTTTGTTGAGACATAATAATAATATAAAACACTTTAGATTGCAATAAACTTAACTAAAACAAAACAAGAAACGTAAAAACTATGTGTAAATGATGATAATAAACGAATAATGTCAGAAAGAAGTGGAAAGAAGCGTCACAAGTCGAGTTGGAAACCGAATGACAGATGCATAAACAAACCGAACAGACGATGCTACAGTACACTACCACGTGGCTAAAAAAGAAAAATGTCGGCCAATCGGGCCAATCACCCACATTGTCAACTGTACGCCGACCATTCACGGCCGGCCAAAATTGAAAGATGTCGGCCAATCACCACGTTGCGTGCTGTCCATCGACCAATTACGGCACGGCCGTGTCAAGCGCGCGAAACTCACACTTTTTTGAATATTTTCGACGTAAATTGCGGGAAAAAAAACGTAAAAAGGGGGTATAAATGTACTAAAATATATCGGGACCGAAATAATTACACGTAATTGGCGGGAAAACTTAAATTCCGGGGACGTAAAATTCGGGTTTCACTGTATTGATCCTCGCTAACCACCCCTCATACCTTTTTCTTTCCCTGAACTTCCTGTCCTTCCTTTCCCTAAACAGACCCTCCACACAACATCCCCAATGATGAAAGAAGTCTCCCTCACTCACTTTACACTGCTAGAATCATGTTAGTAACTTTACTAATCCCACAGGTACGGTTTTCTTTCTGTAATATACAGTAAAACCCCTATTTTACGTTTTTTAAGGGACCGAAAAAAAAAAACCTAAACGGAGGGAAAATGTAAATGGGGGGTATTGAAGAAAAGAACATTTTAAATTTTGTTTTTTATTTATTCAATCATGTATATTGGTGAATTGAAGAAAAGAACCCTTTAAATTTAATTTTTTATTATTATAATCATGTATATGGAGAGAAAAATGTTATTCCAACAAAAGAAGAAGCAATAAAGTACATTGAGGGTCTTAAAATCTGTTTTTTCCAGCATTGTTTGCTTTCAAGACGAAACTTTTAAATGTGTATTCATGATTGAAAAAGAATTAGAACAGAAAAAAATGTAACAAACTAATTCTATGTGATTTTTTTAATAAAAAATAAAATGTTCTTTTCTTCAATACATGAAAAAATAGGGGGTATAGATATTCTAAGTAAATTCGTCGAAATACGATATATTTCCGCATAAATCGAAATTTCGCAGCCGACTCTCTAAATTTAGATACCTCTTTGAAATAAATTTGTAAAAATTTCGCATAATGTCCGCGTAAATTAAATTTTCGCGGCTGATTTGTAAAAATATGATAAATTTTCTCGTAAATCGAATTTTTGCAGCCGATTTCCGCCGCAGCCGGCCATTTAAATTCATATGTACGAAGTAAATTTGTAAAAATACGACATTCTAGTGTAAACCGATTCAATTTAAAACTAACCAACTTGTTTTATCAACTTTTTCGAGAATGTTCTTTTTCTCGCACTGAACTGACAGTTTTTCTTTGTTGAGACATTACGAACATAATTAACTTAACAAAAACAAAACAAGAAACGTAAAAACTGTGTACAATGTCGGAAAAAAGCGTCTCAAATCACAAATCGAGTCAAAATCAAATGACAGATGCGTAAATAAACAAACTGACAGATGCTGTAGCATTTTAAACATGGCTAAAGTTGAAAGATGTCGGCCAATCGCCGCGATGCGAGCAGTACGCCGACCAATAACGGCCGGCTAAAAATGGAAAGATGTCGGCCAATCACCACGTTTCGCGCAGTTTGCTGACCAATCACTGCTTGGCCGTGTCAAGCGCGCGTAACTCACATATTTTGAATATTTTCGACGTAAATTGCGGGAAAAAAAACGTAAAAAGGAGGTATAAATGTACTAAAATATATCGGGACCGAAATAATTACACGTAATTGGCGGGAAAACGTTAAATCTGGGGACGTAAAATTCGGGTTTCACTGTAAATAAAATTAAAACAATCTGTTTGGCTTCTAGCGGGCTACAACAATCTGGAGGTGGCCGAATGGCTAGTGGAGCGCGGCGCCGAAGTAGACGCGCGCGACAAGGGCGGCCTCATCCCGCTGCACAACGCCTCGTCCTACGGTCACGCCGACGTGGCAGCCCTGCTCATCCGCTGTGGCACCAGCGTCAACGCCACCGACAAGTGGGGCTTCACGCCGCTTCACGAAGCCGCTCAGAAGGGACGCACGCAACTGTGCGCGCTGTTGGTAAGTTATTTAAAAATAAAATGTACATAAGTGAAATCTTGTCACCATACCTTTGGAGGAATTATTATGGAAAACCAAAAAACACAAACGCCATCACAAAAGAATGCGCATTTGTCTGGGTAAAAGATGGAAAAGTTATGGCGCGAAAAGTTGAAAAATCTGCTACGCTAGAGCGGTATAAGGGTTTGATGAGCAGGGCTATTGATGAGTTTTATTCTTACTTACGGTAGATGCCTTAAAACACCGCTTGTTAAGTGGGTGCATGATTATAGGTAGGTACATATATTAAGGATTATAATGGCCATCACTGTGGCCAGCTTTGTTCCCGACGGGAACTCGGACGCCAAATCTTGCCGGAGACAAGGTATGCTGACTCAGCGGGTAGGCATGGATTCTCATCATCAGGGATGGGCATGAGGTGCTTATTCACAAGTACATCTGCATGAATCAATAAAAGGCAAGATCTTCTGATAACACAATTAATATCTATTTCAATATAGGTAAGATGTTTACAAAAACAGGTGAAAACTTACCCCCATCATTGACCGTATAACTAAACCTAATCTATCTATGTTTCTACCGATGGATGGGGACGCCTTCCTCCAGGGTTCCGCGACTGCTCCAGAGCGGCATCCAGCCTGCCAGCCCGTCTCTCGTACAGTTTACAGACCAGAAATCTACCGGGACCTCGTGGATTACCTCCGGTATTCTTCCATCCGTGTGTTAGCGCGACTTCCACGGCGTGCGCGGCAAAGTGGGTAAAATGCGATCTCGCCCCCAAATACGGATCCCATCCGATATAAAAATAATTAATACTCGATCCCGACAGTCAACAGGTTCAAAGCGAGCGAGGATTACCATCCGACGCATCGATTCTACAAACGGAATCTCGATTCTCCGGAATACGCCGACACGCGATTTACGTTCGCGGATCCGGTCTTGTTTCACGCACCATGCGTATTTAATCGCGATTCGCACACGAACTTAATATTCATAATCATCCAGGATTGGATGCCTTGATTAATTTAAAAGAGCATTTGCTCCGCTCGACTTTTAAAATTCACATAAATTTAAACTTGGCACTGTGACGTTCCCACTGGGTCCGTGCCCAATCAGGCCCCGTGGGTAAGTGCAGAGCCAGGCAAGAATAAAACGCTTCCTGCCTATTTGCACCAATATATGGCTGTCAAAAAAATCACAGACAATATTAATATTAGTAATCAGTACCTGATTACAATTGTTATGAATATGTTAAATATTATCATAACAAATCGTTTAATCACAGGAGACCATATTTACTCCAGCTCTCTCCCAAGTCTCATAGAAATCTTTGTATCCCTTACTATCATAGTGAGAAATATGATCTAAATGGTATTGGAAAGAGAAAACACCATGCCTATATATTCAAATCTAAAAATTAAACAAAACAATAATTAAAATGAAACCCAAGTTTCCGACCCAAAGGACACAAAAGTGAGATGGCAATAGCATTTATAATTTTTTTTTTTACATTATCAACAATTTTAGTTAGATAAAACCAAGGTAAAGTGAGCCATTTTTAAAACTTTTTCAGCCTTACTAAAAAAAAAACTACAGCACGACCGATAACCTGTGTTTTTGCAGCAACATCAATAAAAAAAATTTACGACACGAAATAAAACAAACACGAAATACTACTAATAACAAATTTCACTCTAAAACAGGTTTAAAATCTGGCAACAGTGCAATTTTTAGTAATGTTCATACTAAATTGTTGTTTTCATTCATAGCCACAGTTCACAATGAAAACATATTTTAAGCCGCGAAAGATTTTTTGGGTACGGCGATATGTTTCGTAATATTACAAAAGTGATCATAATTTTTATTATATATGACTAATTCACTCTTATATTCATATAATTGATATATTTACCATGTTTTTTGTGGTTTTTCATAAGTTTTAGTGAAGTTACAATAACAATAATAATTATACTTTCAAAGTTGAAATGTCAAAAAGTTTTTTATATGATACATAAAAATTCATATTTACATTTAACGATATTTATTTTATGAGAATTTCATAAAAGTGGTGATTTTTGTAAATATTAATATCAAATTCATGTGGTGGTAAACTTATCAAAGAAATTAACATCTTTAGTGGAGCAAGAAATGTGTTGAAATGTTAGAGATGTTTTTAGGTTATTTTTTTGGCAATAAAAAAAACTTTGAAATTTTTTATAATTTTTTTATTGTATGCACGAGGAAAAAGTGAGGTGACAGTTTCATTCCAAATTCATTATATAAAAGGTCTGTATTTTTTAAATTTTAATTTTTTATATATTTCTGTATACTTTCATCAAAAATGTTTTTGGTAAGAAATTATTTTACATTTTTTTCCCTGTTTAAATCTTAAAATATGGCAGTTTTTAAAAACTAAAGTGTATTTCAAATACAAAAATCTAAAAGGTAATTTTATCTAGTTTTTATAAATGGTATTTGTTTTTACGACACCTTCAAAAATAAGAAATATATAGAACATTCAAAATACTTTTGAAAATTCCAAATTTCGTTCAAACATCATCACTAAAACAGAGATAAACTACCCTTCCAGGCCGTGCAAATGGTGTGTATTTTTTTCCAAGAACGATTTTTTAATTAGTAATGTTTTCACATCCGAGGCCGTTTGTCAATTGAATAAAATTTTCACGGGGTTTTTTAGTAAGGCCGTTTATGTCTAAAAAATTACATGGTTATTTTTAATAATAAAAAAAGCCTATTTTATTACCTTCCGAAGACAGTTTTTAGTTTTTGGATATGTTCGCAAATATTCCATTTATTTAGATTTTATTCCAAAGTGAAAATATTTTTTCCTACTGACAAAATACGCCTGAATTTTGAAAGCTTAAATGATCACAATGTTTAAAGAACTTGGTTTGTAACTTAGATAGTGTCTTGGGTAAATGTATCCAAGTTTATTTATATAGGACACCTATTGACCTTTTCTAAAAGTCTAAATGAATATTCAATTTTTATTAGAATAATTTTATTTAAATTTTGAAGATTATTTATTATATGATATTTGAAGGATTTCTAGTGTTGATTGAATTGTAATCCATTTTTTTTCAGCTGGCCCACGGTGCCGACCCTTTCCTAAAGAACCAAGAGGGCCAGACCGCCCTGGACCTCTCACTGGCCGAGGACGTCCGCTGCCTGCTGAAGGACGCCATGGTGGGGGGGGCCACTCCGGCCCCAAGCTCGCAGGCTGCCGGTGCGACGGCAGTGTCCGGGCCGCCGGCGGGGTCGCAGGCCGGCACGGCGGTGGCGCTGGCGGGAACTGCTGGCGTCCGGGCGCCGCAGGAAACGGTCACGATGCCCAGCGGCAGCACTATCACCTTATCCTTACCAGTAAGAATCCTAATTTAACAGATTAGATTTTGTAACGTGTATTGATTATTTAGTATGTGTTAATTATTTAGATACTAGCTTTTACCCGCGGCTCGCATGTTATTAGGGGGAAAATTACTGTATAAAGAATTTTCCTTTGGTAGTATAACTCCTAACCTATAATTCCAAACTAAACTGTTCTTTCGAAATTCAATTGGAATGGAGTTCTACGATTTTAGGGGAGTGCAAAGGTGGAGCACAGCGATAGTAGTATAAAGAAACATACTAGATTCCAAATCTATGATAATTGTTTATTACTCTCTTTGTCAATCAATCATTGAATATGGAATAATCGCATGAGGAGGTGCAACACTATCAGCTATAGATTCATTTACGAAGGCACAAAAATTAATTATGAAAGTTATTCTTAAAGTTCCCATAATAACAAGTACTGTAGATATATTCAACAAATTCCATGTATTAGATATTAGACAAATTTACACAAAAACAATCTTAACTCATCTGTTTAGAAATAAAACACATATTTTATGAAAATACCCAAAATATTGTAAATACGCGGAACAAAACCAAAGAACTCATACAAACACCTAAAACAAACGCAACATTTGGTCAAAGAAATTTCAAATCCCTGGCCCCGACAAAATTCCGCCACTCCTAATAAAAAAATGTGCACACAGTCTCGCACTCCCTCTGACTATCATTTACAGAAAATCATTGTCTTCATCCATTTTCCCAACAAGATGTAAACAGGCTAATATTGTACCAATACCTAAAAGCGGAGACCTTCACGAAGTCACAAACTATAGACCCATCTCTATTCTCTGTTCGTTTGCAAAAATTTTCGAAAAATTAATTTGTCCATATCTAAATTATCATCTCAAAAATCTTATAACTCCTAAACAGCATGGTTTTCTCTCCCAGAAATCAACATCCTCTAATTTACTTTGCTATGTCAATACCTTAACCGAAGCTGTCGATAGAGGTCAACAGATAGACACAATCTACACAGATTTTAGTAAGGCCTTCGATAAAGTAAATCACAGATTATTAATTCGTAAACTCAAACAAATGGGTGTTCATGGTACCTTGCTAAACTGGTTTTACTCCTATCTAACTGACCGCATACAAAGAGTAGTATTTGATGGCTATGAGTCAAGAGGATTAGAAGTGCCATCTGGAGTGCCGCAAGGGTCCCATTTGGGCCCAATCTTATTTCTTGTTTTTATAAATGACTTGTGCAATGTTATTTTGGATTCTGAAATTTTGTTGTTTGCTGATGATTGTAAGATATTCAAAATTATTCATACATCACTAGACTCAATACTTCTCCAAAATGATATTAACAGAGTTTCAAAGTGGTGCAACAACAATAGAATGTTTCTAAATTCTTTAAAATGTGTTCACATAACTTTTACACGTAAACACAATCCTATTCCAACTCAATACTTTATCGACGGTACTAAACTCCAGGAAGTCGCAACCATTCGGGACCTAGGCATATTATTTGATAAAAAACTTACTTTCACACCTCATATCGACAACATCATTTCTAGATCCTTGAAAATGCTAGGATTTATCAAACGAAATAGTAAACATTTTCAAAATCCTATATCAAAAATAACGCTGTACAATTCCTTCACCCGCAACGTGTTGGAGTACGCAAGTGCTGTATGGAGTCCAACCTACAAAGTTCACATTCAGCGAATAGAGCGAGTTCAAAAACATTTTATGTACCACCTAGCGTATACCGATAAGCGAGCTCGATCACTTCCTCACTACACCGATAGACTAAAATTCTACAATGTACGCACCCTTGAACAGAGAAGACTAAATACAGATTTAAATTTTCTTTTCAAAATTGTTAATGGTTTAATAAACTGCCCTTTTCTACTTCATCAAATCAGGTTCAATGTTCCTAGAATTGGTTCACGACTTGTAAATCATGTCCCGTTAAATATTAAAAAATATCGAACTAAGCTGGGGTATGACTCAGCTTTATCAAGAATGTGCCGTAATTTTAATGAGGCTTATAAAAAACATTCAATTAATTTGACAATGTCAACATTGGCCAAATTCAAATCGTCTATTAACAAGATTTAAAGCTCCTTTTTATATTGTTATATAAACTAAACCTTTAAACTTATATTATAATATTATTGTTCTAAAAACTTGTTTCAAAATTTTGTAATATATGGTATGTGTGTGTGAATGATTGTATATATATGTAAGTATTATGTTATCAATGTTGTGTTTGTCTTTAATTAGTGATAGCATCAACCATGGTTCAGTGTAATTGTATCTGTGAAAGCTTTCATGTAAATCACTGTTGACAAACCTAATAAAAAAAAATAAAAAAAAAATAAAAAAAAAATACATTGCGTCTAAAATATACAATAACCTACCTGACAAAACAAGACAATCAAATAATATTAGCAAATACAATGGTTCATCGGAAAAGGTCGTGCAATAATTAGTCACCTCACCCAAATATAATCCTCTATCTCATTATTGTTACCACTACCTACCAACCTGAAAATTTTTGTCAAATATTTTTGCTTTATTGAAAAATGTATTTTATTTAATATTTATAAAATATTTGTAAACTAGTCTGTCTCGACACAGGATTTCCTAGTGAGACAGGCAAGGCCAAAAAAAAAATCTAAACCTTTTTATATAGATGCACATAATAAATAAAAAAATAAAGTATCGCCGTGATACAACGACTGTTTGGGAGTTCATTGCACATGGGCTCCTCAGAGAAAACTGCTAGTGGCCATAGAATTTCTTATTTGCAAACCTTTATTTTTTAACAATGAATAATTATTTGTTGTACGTCTTTTCCAGCTATCCTCAAATTCCCATGGCAGCACGCCCTCTGTCTGCTATTCCTTGGGACCGCGGTCGGAGTGCGGTCAGGCAGCCGGTGCGGCCTCTGCTAGCGACGAAGACGGCCTCAGACAATTCCTGCAAGGGTAAATATTCTAATAACAGTTATTCTTACTGTATTATTTTTGTTTATTTATTCATTAATATTTGGAAAATCAATAGCAGAATTTTTACGGTGACCGGCCAGCTCAGAATGAAACCAACTCAGAAGCACCTCAGAAAGGTCATTAACCTGTCATTTGCCACCATTTACCGACCCTTTTCTTCTTTTTTCCAAAATTTTGAATTTCGAAGCACCACTTTGAATTTTGAATTGAATGTTTTGTGAATTAATTTTAAGCTCTCATATATTTTATTGACCGAAACACATTCCTAGAACAATAAACTATGTACTAAAACTTCATTACTTGCGTTAATTTGATAAATTAATAGGTTTTACGATGTTTTCGTAAAGAATTCCGCATCAGATTTAATCGCGGCAAAATTTGACACTTCGACTCCACAGATAAAAATCATTTAAAAATATTCTGGTGCTGCCAGGTGAATGAAATAAGTTGCTATATCTTCTACAATATTTGGGCAAGCTATTCTGACCTTGTTCTTCATACAAATCCTGTACACAGAAGGGTCAAAATCGCATTCAAAAATATTTTTTTCAAACTTTTTTCCGCGCGCTTGCGCACAGACTTGACGCCAATTGGCGGCTCCGGCCAATTAGAGGTTAAGAGTGAAAAAAATTGTTAAATAGGTTAAGCGAGGTTAGGGTTATTTTAAAATTATTTTTTCATAGCTTTTAATGACCTTTCTGAGGTGGTTCTCAGTTGGAATAGAAGCAATTTTTGCATCTTTTACATTGTACCAAAAATAAGGTTCCATAACAGTTGATCCGCCGACAGTCGGCCCTCCGGCATACTTATATTTATTTAGTACAAGATTATACATTATTTATGGCACTGGAAAGTAACCGATGCGACTCCAGACTGGTGATGGAATGCAGGACTGTTCTTACAGAACTCGCTACCATCAATAAAATAACACTGATATGGGTACCAGGACATAAGGGTATTGAGGGCAACGAGCGGGCTGACGAACTAGCAAGGAAAGGGGCGAAAGCACCACTTGCGGGATCCGAGCCGGCCATAGGAGTAGCAGCTTGCCACACTAAATTACATATTGAGAGGTGGGTCAAATCCCAGCACTGGAAGGAATGGGAGAGGGCACCCGGAATGAGGCAATCCAAAGTAGTCATAAACGGACCGGACCCCAGACGGACCAGGAAACTACTCGATATGGACAGAAACTCGCTGAGGGAACTAGTAGGACTATTAACGGGACACTGCCGGGACTACTAACGGGACACTCAGGAGACACATGCAGCTATTGGGAGTGGAAAGCACCAATAGATGTAGAAAATGTGAAGAGGATGAAGAGACTCCAATTCACTTGTGGTGCCAATGTCCTGCCCTGGTGGGAACTAGGCTCAGATACCTGGGGAGACACATCATGGAACCAGAAGACTTAGCCACATATCCAATGACAACTCTGGTGAACTTCATTAAATGGACTGGGTTATTGTTAAAGGATTGAGGTAATATGGGAGATAGTACAATGGGCCTATGGCCTAAGTACTCATGGGAACTAACTGTAAACCGTCTCCGCAAGTTTAAAAAGAATTTTATTTTTTATTTATTAAATGTTTTGACTGCCCACCTGTTTCCCGTTTTAGGACAGACAGTTTTATACAATGTGCAGTTGACTTCGGGAAAATTAATAACACAAAATATAACTAATTGACCCCAAAGGGATATGTAGAGAGGATGTACCGCCAAATAAACAAAATATAAAACATATTTTCATTCAAATGCATCAAGGATAAATTTGCTTCTCTATTTACTGGCGTATAACAGCGTATAAGTACAAAAAAATTGACACTCTGTATAAATTCGTTTGGTATTAACTTTAACTTATTATTGAGGGTATGTTTGAAGGCGATTTTATGTTTGAAATTGGTAAATAATGCACAAAAAATTATAATTTTATAGTTAACTAAAAAATTTGCAATGCCATTCAAAGAAATAAATTGATTCTCCCTGCCACCTTTCCGCCTTCCCCCTCCCTCGTCACCGCTCCTGCGAACCTCACCCCCTGCTGCTAAAATATATGAAATATTCACATTTTCATCCATAAAAATTTCATAATGCCATAGCTTACTATTATATATAGCCTATTAACTTCGGGAGCATGCGCACAACATATCACCCAAGTTTATCGCAATCGGATGAACGGTATGGCAGTACATAAAATACGAATAAACAAACAAACAAATATTGATTTTTATATATAAGAAGATGTCATTTCGAGGGACCAACTGTAGGCGGATCAACTCCCTCGTCACCGCTCCCGCGAACCCCACCCCCTGCTGCTAAAATATATGAAATACTCAAATTTTCATCTATAAAAATTTCATAACGCCAGAGCTTACCATTATATATAGCCTATTAACTTTGGGAGCATGCGCACAACATATCACCTAAGTTCATTGCAATCAGATGAACGGTATGGCAGTGCATAAAATACGAATAAACAAACAAACAAATATTGATATTTATATATATATAAGAAGGTATCATTTCGAGGGACCAACTGTCGGCGGATCAACTGTCGGGTTATCCAAAAATACAACTAGTGTTAATTTTAACCCTTATGCTTTAAAAAATGTATAAGGCAAAAAATCAGAATCGCTTGCACTAATATTACTGTCAATTCTTTGTCGAGGACTATATCCATCAAAGTTGCTGATAAACCTTTTCTTTCCAGTCTTGGTCTGGAGCTGCTGGGCGAACTCCTGGAAAGGGAGCAGATCACCCTGGACATCCTGTCGGAGATGAGCCACGAGGACTTGAAGCAGGTGGGGGTGGCGGCCTACGGACATCGTCACCGTCTTCTGCGGGGACTGCAGCAGCGCTCCAATACCCCGGGTAACTAACCTAACCTTATTAACACAATCACACCGGTGGTGTCTCAGAAATAACCAAGTATTTGCAAATATAATTTATTTTGTTGAGGTTTATTTCTTTTAGAACATAGGTTCTCAACCTTATTTTGCCCTTACCATCTGCCGCGAATCTGAAACAGCTATTGTCACAATTATATTTACCACAAGGGAGAGGGGGGGGGGGGTTCTGGGTTGCTACCTCCTTCCTTCTTGTATTCATAATATAGTGTCAACTCTTAAGATGTATGTATAATACACTATGCTATCTCAACGCCCCCTAGTTTTCTCTAGGTCTTCTACCGTCCCCCTGAATGTCTGAAACGCCCACAAGGGGACGTTATCGCCCACGTTGAGAACCTATGCTTTAGTCTAATCTTTTATCAAATATTTAAGTAAAAATTAATATGTTTGGAAAAGGTTCAAGTGAGTTATTACTTTAATTGTGGATAAAATTTCTTTCTTCTCTTTTACCTTTTTTCCTTCCCAGAACTTCTTTCCCTAAAAAGACTCTACACACGGCATCCCCAAAGATGACATGAGCCCTGATGCATTTTTTTTCATCAGGGCCTCCTGTTTTAGCTCATTGGCATCCCCAATTGGGGTGCGTTGTAAGGCTAAAGCTATTCATAGAAAAGTAAAGGTCTATGTTTAGGAACACCAGAAAACTGTGGAAAACTTCAAATTAAAAATGTGCTTTATTTTCGGGACCTCTGTGGATCTTTAAGTCCTATAAGCACAAGCGTCCCAACTGCTCTAGTCTGGAGCATGTGAGACTGTGGCATCCCCAATTGGGGTATGTTGTGAGGCTGAAGGTATACATAAAAAAGTAATGGTCTGTGTTTAGAGCCTTGGGGAACACCAAAAAACTGTGGAGAACCTCAAATTAAAAATGTGCTTTATTTTTGGGACCTCTGCGGATCTTTAAATACATACATTACATAAACAATTAGTTGAAAGGGGCCTAGAGGTCTGAAGAAACATATATTTGAGAGTCAAATATGTGAAGAACTTTGATTTGTAGAGAAGTTAAACAGCTTACTATAGATCTTCTCTTCTACCAAGAGTTCTCCATTCAACAAATCATCTCTTCTAAGCCTGAACTCGACTCCAATCTTCCATATAATTCTGAAATTTGCTCATTTAAATAAAATTAATGTATAAATTCACCTTTCCTTTCTATGTAATCATAAATAATGGCCTAGAACACCCTCGAAGGGTGAAAGCCAGAAATGATTGAAAAAAAAAACAATGGCTAACATGTTTCTGTTTTTTGATTCCAGACTGGTACGCCGGCACCATGGTGGCCGAACTAAGCCGTGATGACCCGGAATTTGTGGCCGTGGAGGCGGAGATGCAGGCGTCCGTGCGGAATCACCGCGATTCCGGGCACGCCGGCGGAATCTTCTCGCACTATAGCGTTATAAGGGTAAGATTTACATTCTTTATTCATATAATGTACCACAGGCTCAAGCCAGTTAATTTATAACATACCAAACAGGGAATATTTTTGATTTTTTATGTATGTACTCAGTAAAACCCTGTTATTATTCAAAATTTTTGCCAAAAAGATGTCCCCAGAAAATTTTTCAGTCAAATCTTTTTTAAATTTGAATTTTGTTAATTTGTAATTTGACAACATTTGATTTGTGTTCAAAATGCAAATTGTTGAGAACTGCAAAATGACAATTGTTTGCAACAAAATTTCGATTGCAATAACTTTTCATTTCACTGGCGTGTTGGTAGTTTTTAAGTCTTCTTTCTTCCCAGGTAAGACTTTGAATGAAAGAGAGAGGAACGAGGGAGATGGCAATATGGAGTGTCCCAAAGTTTTTTTTTATTTTTTATTTTTTATTTTTTTTTTTTTTAAAGAAAGACAAACATTCCCGGGTTACGAATAACCCAACAATGTTTGAAAATCTCCTACTACCACCACAGAAAGCCGAAAATATTGCTTGTGTTGTGATGGACGACTTAGCCAGCAGAGGAATCGAACATGCGACGCCCGGGTGGGACCCAAGCGCTATGCTCACTCAACCACTGACCGGTCAAAACAGTTGTTTCAATTTCAATGTGGCCTTAGAACGGGGTACTCCAGTAAGGACACATTTTTCTCAAAAAAATTGTAATACAAAAAAAAATACTTATAAAAATAATTAATAAAAAATTCAGAAAATTTTACTAATTTTTCTCAAATTGCTGTTGGTACTTTTTGTCTCAGAGGTGTAGAGTCTGTCAAATAAGAGTAGAAAATATAAAAAATGGAATTACAAAATTTTTAGGCTGGCAACACCAATTTAACTGTCAAATATTCTTTTAACGCGAAATGACACTGAATGTATAGAACACGGTAAACCACATTTAAAAAAACATTTTTTCTTCATGACATAAATTTGATTAAAATGTGTTTTATAAAGCGATTTGCTTTAATTGAATTTAACATAAATTTGAATTTAACAATAGATAGAAAGGAAGATTCACTAATGGTGAATTTAGTTACACTACTTTTAATCCGAGTGAGTTAAATATATTCAGATCTAAAATTAGAGACATGATCTAAAGCCCTGGCAACGCTAGGTACTTAAGTATTAAATAAATGTGAGCAATTTCTAAAGTGTGCTTTATATTTATTTTATTACATTATCGTTATTCTTCACTATGTTAACACAAAATTGCAAAGGTATAATAATAATATACCTACAGTGAAACCCTCTTAAGAAGTTCTCTGTTAAGACGTTTCGTGGCTTAAGAAGTTTGGTTTTTTCGGTCCCTCGGCTCAAAATTGGCCTAATTTTTCCCACATATAAGGTTTTCCTGCTTAAGAAGTTGGTTTTTTCCGGTCCCTTGGAAAACTTCTTAAGAGGGTTTCACTGTATATGCAATTCTAATTTTGAGATCAGTGGATTGAAAAAATATTTTTTCCACTTTTATGCCTTTTTAATGTTTTATAAAAATGTAGGTTACACAGCTTTACTTTAACAATTTGATCAACAGTGGCGCCCTCCTATGTTTTTTACTCTTATCTGACAAACTGTAGATTTTAATTCTTCTGAGGTTGACTTCAAGATTTGAATATAAAGCATCGTGTTTTCTCCTTCTAACACCGTTCAGATCATATTTCTTACGTGCAAAGGAGGCACAACGATTTCCAAAGACAGTATGAGCTGTTCCCAAAATCGAACAAACTGATTCTATGAATAATAAGCTGTTTGTTCAAAAAAGTGAACAAATTCGCCCGTGGGTTAACTTTTCTCAGACTAGACTAGTGACATCTTCAGCTTTTACTACTAACTAATTTGTTTTTAAACCATAATTATAAAAACAACCAACAGAGGGCAAAGCTAATCTTAACAATTTTCCTTTTGTCGTTTCAGATACAAAAGGTGCAAAACCGGCGTCTGTGGGAGCGCTATCGTCATCGTCGCCGCGAGATCGCCGAGGAGGCGCTCGCCTCAGCCCACCAGGAGTCGGCCCTCGCCTCGGGAGGCAGCCAGGTGGCCGCGGGCAGCCCCGGCGGTACTCTGTCGGCCATCAGCGGTAATGGCGGGGCGACCGCGGCCAACGGGCAGCAGGATCTGGCCGCTGCGCATGAGCGCATGCTGTTTCACGGCTCGCCATTTATAAACGCTATAGTGCAGAAGGGATTCGATGAACGGCATGCTTATTTAGGTGAGAAATGTGAAAGTTATGTTGACAATAACATTTTTAATAACAGTCGTTCCGTTCCTTACCCAAAAGGGTAAGGAATCGATATATACACCGTAAAAAAGTCTACGCAGAAAAGTCTAACAATGGCTGCACTGCAAACCATAGCCAACTTTACTTTCTGAGCAGGGTTTTGTTACACTCGCTTTACGTCGATTCCTTCCTGGACCGTGGGATGGCGGCCTTAATTGATTGTTAAAAGCAATGAAATTACTGAACAAATATTTCTTCATTATATTGCATTGTTCTAGGACAGTATGGAGTCTAATACCGTGTCCTTAAGTATATTTAACGATAAAAGAGAAAGTGCTGTTCTCTTTTGTCAATCTTGTTTATTTCTAGTCAATTCTGTCCTCTTGTGTCAATCTTGTTAATTTCTAGTCAATTCTGTACTCTTTTGTCAACCTTGTTCCATTATGATAATTTTTTACTATTTTATTTTCTTCTTCTCAATCTCTTCATCTTACATGAATCTTGTGTCCATGTCTGATAATATCACTAATATATATGTATGTATGTTGCAGGCGGCATGTTTGGCGCAGGCATCTACTTTGCGGAGCACTCATCAAAGAGCAACCAGTACGTGTACGGTATCGGGGGCGGTACGGGATGCCCGGCACACAAGGAGCGAAGTTGCTACGCTTGCCACCGTCAGCTGCTGCTGTGCCGCGTCTGCCTGGGCCGCTCCTTCGTGCTGCTGAGCGCCATGAAGATGGCGCACGCTCCCCCCGGACACCACTCGGTGGCGGGAAGACCTTCACAAGGGGGACTCTCCTTCCCCGAATATGTCGTCTACAGGGGAGAACAGGTAATTAATTTAAGCTTATAATGCATTTGCATCGTAGCATTAGTGTAGGGAGTGTTGCGAACTCGTCGCTCAGGTTGTGGAAACACAACCTACAAGCCAAGATGTGATCTACCGTGCCAAGGTTGAATGACACTGGGTGTAAAATAGGTGACGAGATACGGGGTCGCATCTCCCAGCATTTAGACCTTCAACAATCCAGCACTTTGGGCTCCGTTGGAATGGACCTTCCATTTCCCTGGACACTCGTGGGACCAAAAAGGCCAATGAAATCTGCTCTAGAAAGAATTATTCATTTTAATAATTTTGTTTTGTCCTAAACTATTTAAGTTATTTATTTATGGGGTGGGATTGTGGTATCACCACTATAAATTATACATCTGCACAGATGATGGACACTGTAACGCTGTCCTAAAGAAGGTAGCGCAACACGGCATAACACCTCAAAAATAAATAAAGAAAAAACTTTCACTGTGAAAATCTAAAATCATGTCAGCGATAAACTATTTTTCTTTTCCAGGCGTATCCGGAGTACCTACTCACCTACCAGATAGTCCGCCCTGAAGATGGACAGATCACGGAGCTGCCCGCTTGAGACCGGCCCCCGCCCATCCCGGCGCGCCCCCCCCACCCCCTCCCCAATACATCCAACCCATCCAATCAATCCAATCAATCGAATCCATTAAACTCTTCCAAAACGGCCAAACAATCAACAGTCAACAATACTGCACACTCGAACCAGTCCAAAAACCACAATCAATCGAAACCGGCAAAACCATCGAAATCAGCTCCATCCACTCCGAAAACATCTGATTGCTTATCTGTATTGTCACGCAAGCCTGTTCATCTCGCTAAATCAGCACCAAGCACTCCAATCTTTTCCCACCCATCTCAAAATTCTGCAACTCCTTCCACGTCCAGTCACCACTTCATTCCGGTGCAATTCGGCGCTAATAACATGTATTTGGCGCCACCATCATATCTCACGCATCGTCCACATTCCGCCCCGGCCAATCCGCAACTAATCAATCAAAATAATAATTCGCTTACGTTACCGTCGCGATCACATCCTGCAATTGTTAAACCTATTGCAATTGTGCCGAAAATGACTGCAAACGTACCGTCGCACAATCGAGAGCTTTGCAGATCGATGCCAAACACGCCGACATCGTTGTCTACGTGTCCTTATTCGTTGTTTGCACCGCAAGAACGTAACGCCAACGCAAATTCGCATCTGAGTGCCAGATTGAATCTCGAAACTCGCACACCCATACCGCGTTCGTATGTTATAATGCCAAATACCGGACATACGCATCAGTTGCGATCCAATTCGATGTCGTCGCAAAATAAACCTAATCGTTCCATTTCGGTCATGCCGCATTCTATTTCGTACACGCCTCATTCAATATCGTATCCGAATCAATCGAATATGCAACTCGCTATAAATAACTTAAATGACGCTTACGCTGTTTCGCAGAGTATTTCTTTGCCGTCGCATTCGAGGCACGGTCATGTCAATGCGCCCCAATCTATTCCGAATATCTCACATTCTATCGCGAATATGCCTCATTCTACATCGAATGTGTCTCATTCTATAGCGAATATGCCTCATTCTACAGCGAATGTGTCTCATTCTATAGCGAACATGCCTCATTCTTCTGCCAATATGCTTCATTCGGGTTCGAATCTGCATCATTCCGTAGCGAATATGCCGCATTCTATGGGAAATTTACCTCATTGCGTGGCGAATATGCAGTATTCCAGTGGGAATTTCTCGCATTCGATGGCGAATATGCCTCATTCTATCGCGAATGTGCCTCATTCTATATCGGTTACTTCTCAGATGCTTCCGACGCAGTCCTACTCTGTGACATCACTATCTTTACCGGAAAATTCAAACTACCATCGGGTGACCGATTTACGAAAACATAGGGCCGTGCAAATGGCTAAGAGATTATTTCTATGCAAAACTAAACGTAAATTAGTTGATTGAAAATCCTTTCTGGGATGGCGTAATTTTAGTCAATAGACTGTAATTAACACAATGTATTATTGTCTCAAGTAACAGGTGATGAAGAAGAGACAAACGTTCACGCTCTCAATAGTCGACAGTTTTAAGCGTTATAACATTAATAATAAATTATACTACGAATTCTGATGGTAGACTTACAATTTTGTGATCTCTCTGAAAGGCAAACTTTTACATAAAAAGCGACCTTAATAAAAAAATAATTTTTTTTTAATTCCTTTTTAAATATTTGAGGAGTTGTTTTGGATAAAGGATAATTATCTAAATTGGTTTGAAATTTTTGTTTATCCCTAGAACGAATATATCGTATTTTTTTAACCCTTTTCGTTACATAAAGGCTAATCATTTGTCAATATGACTAACACTACTTTACAAAATGCATTTTTGAAGTGAAAACTTCTTTAGCAGCGTTGTGATTTGAAATTCGATGAAACGAAAAATAGCGACACTGAAAAGAGACAAACGCATACATCTATAGGATTTAGCCTGTGAGAGAATGAGATAGTATAATCGGTCTCCTCTTTGTGCGGTGCTTCGTAGTCTCCACTCTTGTCTATTTTCTGAAGGTTTTATTTCTACCGCGCGTGAATTGCACACTGATTTTTTATTTATGAATTTTTCAAATGTGTGTGTTATTTTATAAAACATCTTTATACAAGGTGTCCGAAAACTCATGGTAAAAAAGGAGACTGGTAATTTACATCACATTTGTTGCTGATTTTGTTGTACAACTTTTTTTGATTTGAGCTTGCGTTTTCAAGTAAATCGAGTCTCCGCTTGTACTACGAGTTTCCAGATACAGTGTATTAAAAAAAAAATGTTTGTGGTTTCTAGTATTTATTTCTTAAAAATATTGTTATGTGTAGGTACAAAAACCTTGAACTCCTTACTAATAAAAATGTTTTAAATTTTACACAAGTGATAAATTCAATCCAATGTATTTATTTTAAAACCATTACAAAATTAACTTTTTAAAGCATTTTTAAAAGAGAGAAAATATTTAAAATAAGATAAGCATACTTAAACTAATAAAACAAAGCTTGCCGTCTAAATTGTTCTTCATTAATGTTAAACATATCGATATTCTAAGTGATTCTGTTTAACAACAAAACAGCTCTCTCGACTGGCATGACCATTGTCAAGTTAGTTCTGCAAGCCGGGAGATAAAACAGTCTACGCTGTCGGTGATGGAGATAACCACCATAGAAACTAATGCTCTCCATGATAGTGGATAATGATCATATACAATAGTTGTTTATCAGTTGTGTAAATTTTAAAACATGCTTATTTGTAAGGATC
Source organism: Limnephilus lunatus (assembly GCA_917563855.2). Taxonomy (NCBI): domain Eukaryota; kingdom Metazoa; phylum Arthropoda; class Insecta; order Trichoptera; family Limnephilidae; genus Limnephilus; species Limnephilus lunatus. The sequence goes on along the minus strand of OU830595.1, from coordinate 20,217,304 downwards.
TACGGCTATATATAACCTTTCAAAATCAAAATTAGCATTGATAAATCTCAAAAAAATTTAAGAATTTTTTTTATTTATTCTTACTAACTAACTTAAAAAGGTTTATTATCATAAAGAATATTTAATCATAGAGTGATCACTCACAAAGCCTCATTGGTGACTGATTTAGCACAGAGAATTAACACGATTGGACATTAGTCAGATAGACACAACAGAAAATGCATACTGTATTAGTCAAAATGACTAAGATTGGTCTTCTAGGGTTAAACACATAGATATAGGTTACGCAATGAGATTCGACCCAATAACACACACTCAATATTGTGTGTATTGGTACAAATGTAAGCACTTCCCTCAGCTATGTCCTTGCGAAACATCACTGAGAAAGCCTTTTGTCTCGCTTACACCTGCTTTTTTTTTAGCGAGAAAAAAAGACAACATTTTATCTAATTTGAAATTTAGAAATTTTTTTACAGTGTGCTCTTTTTATTAAACTAAAAATGAACTTTTTTCAATTTTCAAAAGTCGAATATTAACAAGTTTGAAACATATTCCACGCAAGCATGTACTGTATTTGCTTCAACTCTCTCTGCAGTACCTACCTACAGTTTATTTATTTTTATAAAATCCATTGCAGTTGTTCCCCTCGAAAGTTGATCCCCGGAAATATGATCTCTCAGACAGTTTATCCCTCGGACAGTTGATCCATCGGACAGTTGATCCATCGGATATTTGATTGTATAAACAGTTGATCCCTCGGATAATTGATTCTATGGAAAGTTGATCCATCGGACAGTTGATCCCTCGGACAGTTGATCCATCGGACAGTTGATCCATCGGACATTTGATCCCTCGGACAGTTGATCCCTCGGACAGTTGATCCATCGGACAGTTGATCCCTCGGACAGTTGATCCATCGGACAGTTGATCCCTCGGACAGTTGATCCATCGGACAGTTGATCCATCGGATATTTGATTGTATGGACAGTTGATCCCTCGGATAATTAATCCCTCGGACAGTTGATCACTCGGACAATTAATCCCTCGGACCCCTCATACCGTTGATCCCTCGGACAGTTGATCCCTAGGACAGTTTACCCCTCGGACAGTTGATCCCTTAACACCTCTTATAACAAAATGCGATATACTTATATCTGCAGGCTTCTTGGAAATCCACTACACAATAAAGTTGTGTCTCCGAAAGAGTATGCAGTGAGAACATACAGCCAAATAACAAAATACAACATACATATATACGCAGTATGTTTATGTAAATGTGCTATATGTACATACTTACATAATATAAGGGCATAGTCGAGGACCAACTGTCGAGGTGCCAACTGTCAGAGAATCAACTGTCGGATCATCATATTTTTTTAAACTCTTTTTCCATATTAAATATTAAAATGTTGAGCATTTCTGTAATATTTATAAAATCCTTACTTATGATTTTTATTTTTAATAAATCTTTAATTTGCACAAAATATAATAATATATTTTACTGTCCACTGCACATTGAAGCACGAAATCATTTTTATCGCATTTAATAAACACATAATTTAAACAATTTATTATTAAAAAAAATTATAATTCTTTCACCAAGTGTATTTTTATTATAACATTTTTGTACATGTTAATAATGAAAAATATGTATTATTGTTTGTTTATTAATTAAAAACTGTGTAATTAAAAACAAAAGGATGTTTGTGTATCTCTTGTTTTGTTAGTTAAATTTAAAACATAAACTTTTTTTTTTGTAAATTGTTTAACAAAAATTAAAAAAAAATTCAATCAGCTTCTTAGAAACTTGTAAAAAACTGGGCTTAAAAAATGTATGAATGTAGATGAATCTTAGGTAAGATGTCTCGACGGCAACGTGTGGCGCTTGTTCTTCTCTGCCTATCCTCTTGGAGAAACACGTTGAGCCGGTATGTGTGACGCGTATTATATAACGTGATATAATTATAACATTATGTATATTTAGTCAAATAATATAATGAATATTATGTATTTAAAATTGTGCAATTTAATCTGCTTGTGCGGGTCGTCTGGTATATCACGCTACAATCAAATTTGTGCGTCAATTACCAAGCGACTCGCACATTATGCAATATTCAATATCTCATTAAATATAAGGATTAACAATTTTTTTTTAAATGTCTTAATCTAATGTAATTTTGAGTTGTGTAATTTTTAGCCACTGGAGTGTTCTGCAATTTGATTAAAATTAATTTTTAATCCAATTAATTTAATTTGATCAAAATTACAATTAATTTTATTTAATTTGATCAAAATTACAATTAAATTTAATTTGATCAATATTACAATTAAATTTAATTTGACCAAAATTACAATTGATTTATTTAAGGTGATCAAAATTACAATTAATTCAATTTGATCAACATTAAGATTTAATTGAATTGAATTAGACCAAAATTACAATTAATTTTATTTACTGTGATCAAAATTACAATTGAATTAATTTAATTTGATCAAAATTACAATTAACTTAATTTATTTTCATCAAAATTACAATTTAATTTGATCAAAATTACAATTAACTTAATTTAATTTGATCAAAATTACATTTAAATAAATTTTATTTGATCAAAATTACAATTAATTTAATTTCATCAAAATTACTATTTAATTTAATTGAATTTGATCAAAATTAAAGTTAAATTAATTTACTTTGATCAACATTTCAATTAAATTAAATTAATTTAATTTAATCAATTTTACAATCGCCTCGAGTGCTGCAAAATTTTGGCATTCGGTTTAAAATTTCCTGCCCTCCTTAAGAAAAATAATGTCTCCGAATTTTAATATGGAGACATGTAAACTGCTTATAGTGTTCGAGAACCATTGAATGCACCTATTTTTAACTCGCTTATCCCATATTTTTAAGATTCATAAAAAAACTTTTTTAAAAAAATTTATATACGTATGCGTGAATTCTGCTTATAATTTACTATAAAATTGCAGTATGTGGTTCCTATTTGCAGAATTAAATATAATGACTTCTATATGTTGTCTACAGCCTAAATGATAATCACAGATATAAATTTAAATTTGAACATGCATTTTTTAATTTGTAAACACATGATAATGATTTGTAAGAAAAAATATTTCAATTATTTCAGTTCACGAAATGTCGATAACAAATAATTAATAAGAGATGTGAGACATCTCTTGTTAAACTGTGAAACTACGAAGTTAGACTTTTGATTATCCGAAGATCTCAACACGCGGGAACTTGTGGAAAAATCCAATAAATGTTTTTAAATATTTGGCCATATTTTGGCCAGCAAGAGCTCGAGGGTGTTTGCAAATTGGCCAAAATCTGGCCGTAACACTCCAGTGGTAAGTCAACTCAAAATTGTAATTATTTCACTCTAGTACTGGTGAGAAAAACATATGTGCAATTTACATACCTTTGATGAACATTTCAGAAATGGGTTAGCATTTTTTTTTTTTGACAATTAAATATAGTGCAACTCAACAATAAGGTTTTCTAAGTGACAGAAAAAAAAACTCACAGTGTTGGATAAAATGTTTTTGAATAAATTTCCTGATTTCAGTCTTCAAAGGATTGAAAAAACTATTTTCTTAAGCGCGAGAACTTCTTAAGCATGAAAATTTAAGCGCGAGAACTTCTTAAGCGTGATAACATAATCGTGACACTTAAGCATAAAAAATTAAGAGCGAGAGCTTCTTATGAAACTTAAGTACGAGAACTTCTTAAATGTAAAAACTTAAGCACAACAACTTCTTAAGCATGAAACTTAAGTACGAGAACTTTTTAAAAGTGAAAACTTAAGCATAACAATTTCTTATTCGTGAATCTTAAGTGCGAGCACTTCTTAAGTGTGAAAACTTAAGCCAGACAACTTCTTAAGCATGAAAACTTAAGCATTTATACTTAACCCCTTGTTCGTCAGCTTAAAATCATTTCTCTGAATATAACTAGCGTTTCTGGCGATACCACTTATGGTAGATTATATACAATTTTTATAAATATATAAACACATTATCTGGAAGACAGTACAATTTTCAAAAACATAATTGTGTAAAAAACGTTATTACGAAAATAGAATCAGCTGGCACACGGCGAAAATTTTGCATCGGCGATCAAGAAGTATAACAACTTCTTAAGTGCAAAAACTTTAGCCTAAAAACTTAAGTGTGGAACTTTAAAAAGCGAGAAAACTTATTAAGCAAGAAAACTTTTAAAGGGTAAAAACTTAACCTTGAAAACCTTATAAAAATGTGTTTTCAACTGTAAAACAATTTTCGTTCAGATAAAAAATAATTCTCCCAGTAAATAGAGTATTTGTATCAAAATTTTTATTATTATTTTTGTATTATTATTTTGAAATTAAATAATATTGTTCTTTAACCGATACAAAGAATACATTTTCATTTTTTTTTCATAGGCCTGCACAAAAATTTCATTAAAAAAATGTGGTTTTTGCATTTTTTTTTTATTCCTTTTTTAATTTTTCTATGTGGCCTGTTATATATATTTGGACTTTTTTGTATTGGTATTTTTGAACTATGGAAAACTCTATTGTAAAATAATAAATTTGGCTAGTATTAGAAAAATGTGATTTTTAGCTAATAAGGAATGTTTTTTTGTTCTTGTAAGTTAAAATGAATCAAATAAAATATACATACATAATTTAAATTTACATTTGTTTTTATTACTATTTTTCAACCAAGTGATTCCCTATGTTTGGTGACTTAGCAGGGTTTCCATGTTCATGGGGTGAGGTTTTGGCGGCGGGCGCTCATTTGGGCTGCCTGCATGGCGGGCCGGATCAGGAGAGACTGGTTGAGGGAGACCTTTTTAATTTTCCAGCCGGAATCTCGACCCATCGCCTTGCACCGCAGTAGGAGGGATGGATTCATACGTCGTCACTCCTGGACGCACTGATTCCCAGATTCCTTCTCACCCATCATAGCCTTTTCCTTCCCAGAACTTCCTCTTCTTCCTTTCCTAAAAAAGACTCCACACAGCATCCCCAAGCCCTGAGGATTTTTTTTTCCTCAGGACCTCCTGTGTGGGGCTAATGCAAAAAAAATGTTAATACCGCACAAGAGTCCCTAGTGCTCCCAAATGCCTGGAATCAGTGGGACTATGGCATCCCCATTTAGGTTTTTATTAACCCATTGGCTACAGAATTAATGAGCTAAAAAATTGGCCTTCACCACCGAATTAATTTTGTACCAAAAATTGAAAACCTGCTTTGGTGTACCAAATCTATTGTAACTTTTGAACGATATATTCAAATGAATTAATTTCTTTAAATTTGTTTACATATTGGATTAAGGTAAAGAAAAACATAAAAAATAAAATTTAAAAAATATGAAAATATATGTAAATAAGGATACAAATACAACCTTATCTTTTTTCGTAAGTTTTTTTCTCATTTTTATTCATAAAGTTACAAAAAAACATAATATTCATAAATCGAACATTAATAATTTTTGTTTTTTACTTACTAATAACTAATGAAATAATTTGTTATGATAGTCCTCAAAGCAAGCGGGACGTGCAGGGTCACTGCCAAAAGCCTAGAATAACTCGCAATTTTGAAGAAATTAAATGGAGGCTGGCTGCATTCAAAACTTGGAACACAAATATCAGTGAAAAAATATAAGAAACATATTATTGCCAATTCTACGAAATGAATTATTAATTACCTACAGAGCGTTCGGGATTTACATTTTTTTTTTAAATGTCAATTTCGTGCTCGTTTTCTGTTTTTTTGGCAGACCTGCTCTAGGCCGTCAGCGCGCCGGGGTTTGTGGTTAAGTACCCGAGTTGCACACCCGGCAGGCTGCCGGGGTTTGTGGCCGATGGGTTAATGTTGTGAGGCTGAAGGTAATGGGGAAAGGAAGGACCCGACTATTCAGATTTGGTCACCTAACACAGCTAGAGCCACTTCAAGCAACTTTTCGATTCTGAACTAACTAACTAACTAACCATCACGCCGTTTCCCCGCAGGGGTAGGCAGAGAGGACGGACCGCCACACAACTCGATCTTGGCACACACTCTTTGCCTCGTTCACATTCATACATCGTCTCATACATGCTCTTCTATTATTCCGACTCTTCACATGGCCCGACTCAAGTATCTGATTCACTTGGTCGTGCCATGTCTTCCTCGGGCGTCCCCGACTTCTTCTACCATTCACATTTGCATCATATATTCTCCTTACACTCCTTTCCTCGTTCATTCGCTCTACATGCCCAAACCATCGGAGAGTCCCTTTCTTAATCTTACACATCACGCTTACATCAGCCTTGCATTCTTTGCGGATATCCACGTTTCTCTCACGATCGTACATGGTTTTACCACACATTCGCCTCAGGGATCTCATTTCTACAGCATTCAGTCTGCTTTCATCCTTCCTCTGCCAGTTCCATGCCTCACTGCCATACATCAGGGTAGGTACCAGCACTCCATTATGGACAGCTAGTTTCGCGTCTTTGGGCAGTTTTTTATTACCGCCAACGGCATTCAGTCCTCCATTAATGGAGTTACCGGCATTCACCCTTCTTTCAATTTCTGAATGATGATATTTAATCAGTGTGATACTGAGAGTATATTCCACTCTCATTTGAGATCTGTATAGCTTTAAATGAAACACTAACGTCAAACTGGGTAATAAAATTAAGTTTCTTTTCTACATTAAAACTTCAACCTTCAATTTAAGAGGCGGGTATGGGTACCGCCGCTCCGGGAACTATTTATTGGATAACCAACACCCCTGCCATGGGTTACACCAAGTGCTTCGCTGCGTTTGGTGACTTGGCAGGGGTGCCCGAGGTTTGTCTAGGTCTTGGCGGTGAATGCGTTTGCCCACCTACTGCATGGCGGGCCGGATCGGGAGAGACTGCTTTAGGGAGATCTAACCTAGACCTAAGTGGGAGAAATGGATTCATACGTCACTTCTGAACACATTGACCCCCAGATTTTTACCCACCTTTTCCCTCATACTGTTTTCCTTCCCAGAACTTCCTCTGCTTTCTTTTCCTAAAAGACACGCCACACAGCATCCCCAAAGATGATGTAGGCCCTGGAAATGTGTGGAAAAAAAACAAATAAAAACTAATTGGTAAGGCGTTTGTCCCGGTAAGACAAGAGGTTCTGGGTTCGAGTCCCAGTTGTGACTGATAACTTTTTATTTTTCTGGATGTTAGGTGTGAAGAATGAGTTAATGATGAATGTAAGTTAGTGTTTGAAAGAGAGAGTACGAAAACAATGTGCACTATAGTTGTGAATGATGAATAATTGGAGCAGGTGGATGAGTTTGTGTATCTTAGAAGTATGTTTACGACAGATGGGAAGGCTGATAGAGATATTGAAAGAAGGGTAAATGAAGGTAACTCCATTAATGGAGGACTGAATGCCGTTGGCGCTAATAAAAAAATGTCCTGATACCTACCCTGATGTATAGCAGTGAGGTATGGAATTGGCAGAGGAAGGATGAAAGTAAACTGAATGCTGTTGGAATGAGATCCCTGAGGCATACGTGAATTAAAACCATGTATGATCGTGTGAAAATTGTGGAGATCCACAAATAATGCAAGGCTGATGTAAGCGTAATGAGTAAGATTAAGAAAGGGACCCCCAGATGGTTTGGGCATGTAGAGCGAATCAACAAAGGTAAGAAAATATATGGCGCAAATGTGAATGGTAGAAAAAGTCGAGGACGCCCGTGGAAGACATGGCACGATCAAGTGAATCAGATACTTGAGTCGGGCCATGTACAAAAGTCGGAATAATAGAAGAGTATGTATGAGACGATGTATGAATGTGAGTGAGGCAGAGTGTGTGCCAAGACCGAGTTGTTTGGAGGTCTGTCCTCTCTGCCTACCCCTGTGGAACGGCGTGATGGTTAGTTAGTTAGCCTGTGTCTTGTTCCCTTTCATACTTTCTTTTAGATTATTAACCACTCGAGCGACAGACCAATTTAAAACTTTTTCCTCAGATTGCTCATGATTTTCTGGTGATCATTTTGAATATTTTCCACCCACATAAAATCATACCTTAACTTAATAATAATTCAAATTAAGTACAAATGCATCTAGGGAAAATTTGCTTAAAACTGGCAGCAAAGCAATCCAATGTATTTAAATAGTGCCATATTGTGGCAAAAAGCGCTCCAGTTAGTGTTATCTTCTTGTACAATGAAATAAAAAGCTTTTTACTCCACCAAAATAATTTATTAACTTTTAAGAACACACAATTCATTATACTAACATAAATAACTAGTCATTTTTATAAATTATTAAATAGTTAGTAAGCTGGTAATGTTTTCATTTGAAAAATGTTGCAAATTTCATTCTCATCAAATTTGACCAAAAATACATTAAAAAGGTTCTACCTCAGTTATTTTTTAATCCTCTCTTAAAATAGGTTTTATTTTGTTAACATCTCAATGTCAAATACAATATTGAAAATTATATTAGACAATTTTTTAATTTGGGATAGTGTATGGTACCGCCGACCCGGTAACCATATATTGGAGTGGTTTCTCACTATTCTGAAATGTTGGAATAATAAACAGAAAAGAGAGAGAGACAAAATGTTAAATACATCAATCATCCAGTTGATTAGTCAGACATATCCGAAATATCGATATTAGAGTTGAGTATCCAGTTATATGTAGACGTGTACACTCTATCTGGTACAATACTCAGATTACTCATAAACACCACCAACACCTATTATAATGCACTAAAACTTGTAGTGAATTAAATAAAATATTGATGTTTTATGGATCACTAGTAGGATATTTCAAAATGTTATACTAATGTACCAGACCGTTATGCCTCCCGGTGTTATTTTATAGCCAATTTAACCACTCCGATACGTAAGCGGATATACACGATAGCAGTCAAGTACAATGAGCGTGTTTTCACATCAACGCGTGTGTTTCCAAAGAATTCGTTATAGCTCCGTTATTGTTCTAGTGACATCCCTAAAACAAAAAGTAGAAAGTCCATAATAAATCAAGCTGCATATCTCTATTCAAAGTTGCCAATAGAAATACATAAAAAGACCTATTCTGTAGATACAGATTTTACCCCCCAAATCGCCTACACGCCGTTAGACATTGTTATTTTTTTATTAGATATTCTTGTATTAAATGATAATAAAAAAGTGAGGTGACTATATTTTTTATTATACATTTATACGATAGAATACCTAAGTATTTTTTTTTTACATAGTCCGTGATTTTAGTACCGTTTTCACATAAAACACATCATGTGAGTCACTTTTACATTTTTTATGTTTGCAATCTAAATTTTAATATTTACAAATGTTAATATTTATTTGTAATATAACACTTTGAAAGCTTATTTCGTAACCTTTCAAAAACAATTTTTAGTATTCGGCTACGTTCAGAAATGTTTAATTTATAGAGCTTTAATTGCGAAGCAGAAATAACACAAAGTTTTTGTAAATCTGATATTATTTAATTTAAGACAAAAAACTTGCATATATGCGATAGATCGGAGCGGTTAATACATAAAACAATGACATGTATAAATAATATTTGATTTATGGCGAGCATTCGAATAATTGCTGTCAAAACTTAGTATTGGAGATGTCTGATTAATCAACTAGACGATTGACATAATAATTTAAACCAAACGGACCACATAGAGTGCCATATCTGTCACCACATGATACGTCCTCATAAATTTGTTATACATATCTCCTTTCCTTTTCTATTAGAGCTGGCACAAAACCGTGATGAGTGGAGGAAGACTCTTGAAGAGGCCAAGACCCACCAGGGGTTGTAGAGCCAAGAGTGATGAAGATGATGATCTCCTTTTATATTATGCACAGAAATATAATATAAACAGATTTAGAAAGAGTCAACACCAAGCTTTGTATTTGTATGTAAAAGTTTACCATAGATGCTCTTGTACAATTTTAGATAATAATTCTATAAAACAAAAAACTGCCACCTATTTTACAAAATTTTGATTCCATGACAGTTGATCTCTTAACAGTTGGTCTCCCGGCTTATATACAATATATATTTATATACAATATGCAGTCGGTTTAGGGAAAATATGGTATACCTAATTATAGAAAATATAACTAAGTGTCCCCGGAGGGATGTGCAGAGACGATGTACCGCCGAATAACAAAAGTATAAAATATATTTTCACTCAAATGCATCAAGGATAAAACTACTTGTCTATAAACTGTGTATACCAGCGTATAAGCAATGACGTTATATAACTGTAGACGCGGGGTAGAAATCTCTAAGTGGGAAGCCAAAAGCAACACAATTTCACTAGTCTCGATTTCTAGTACTATAGTACTAAACTGTCACTCGTCGAGTAAGGTCGTGTCTTATCAGTAGGAAAATTGCATTTAAAAAGTGCCAAAATGCCCTCCTGTGTGATGAGAAAATGTTTCCATTACACGGCAAACAGTTGTAAAAGTGAAGAAATAACATTTCATTTATATGTACACACAAATTACTTAATTATTATTATCGATTATTATAAGCAATACAATTAATTTTCATGTATCCCGTCCGACAATTTTATGCGTCATTAGAGAATTTGTCTTATGGTACGGCCACACTGAGGCCAACTTCAAATTTTCGGATGATTGTGTAGAAGTTATGTTCGTGCGTTGGAAGTTCGAGTTGGAAGTTCGGCTTCGTTGTGGAAGTAGCATATCTTTTTAATATGTGAATAACTTTTGAATTAAGAAATTACTGAAAACCGCTGAAAACAAAAGAGTGCTGCTTACTTGCCACATTATTTTGCAAGTATGAGAGACTATGGCGAGTCTATTTATATAACGTCATTGCGCATAAGTACAAAAATCGACACTGTATATAAATTCGTTTGATATTCATACCTACTTATTATTAGGAATTTTTATCATCGATTTTATGTTTGAAATTGGATATACATATAATTATAATTTCAGGGATCAACTGTTTGGTCACCAAAAAGCTTATATTAGGTCCTTACATATGAAATTGGCGTTTTGTATGGGAGCTTATGGGAGTTTTGTATGGAAGCTTTTCACCTTCCCAATTTGCTTCAAGTGGATTAAAACAGTTTTATCACTAACACCGCAGCCTGCAGCTAACTCGGACGTGGTTTGCGATGGAACCTCTTCCACAATAGCCTTCAATTCTTCATTATCAACTTTGGTCTCCGGCCGTCCACGGGGCTTGTTCTGCAGGTCGAAATTTCCAGAACGAAAACGTTGGAACCAAAAACGCACTGTGTTTTCTTTTGCGGCACCGTCGCCATACACATTATTAATCCTTCGAGCCGTTTCTGCAGCACTGGTGCCACGGTGGAACTCGTACTTGTAAATAATGTGATATTTCAAGTTTTCCATTTTATAAACTAAGTGACGCAAAGTAAAAAAACAATTAAGGAAAAAACATCGAATTATAATTTTCGAAACACAAATACATGAGTAAATAGCTGTATATATTTGAATTTGGAATTCCTAACCAAAGAGAAGATATTTGAGATCAAAGTTGCTAGTACGGCAAAACGCCAATTTCATATGTAAGGACCCAATATAGGTACTTTCATATATTATATTAAGACAATAACACACAATATATTAATTTCAATTAAAAATAATAAACAAAAAATTAAATCTAATATTATGTGATGTGCCGCATAGGTTTCAGAACTGTTTGCAGCCAGTGAGTCTATGGCATTCCCGATTAGGGTATGTGTTGTGAGTCTGAAGGGAGTGGAGAATTGAAGGAGATAGGTAGAGGAAGCTTAGGTTAGTACCTTGTTACTCAGAAGGGTGATTCTGTATATTTTGTGTCAAGTCAGCTTTAAAAAAGGCAAAATCCGTTGGATGTTGGAAGGCATCCATCGTGCATTATCAGCTGTCAAATTTCTGTGATTTTCTATGGTTTTCAATTGCTTGTCTATGCCTGTCGTGTATTGTGAGGATTAATTACCTACTTAAAAAACATAAATTACTGTTTATTAGGCAACGTTGAAAACTTATTAAAATAAATAAATTGTTTCTCCCTGCATTTTCTTTTCCCTTGCGTCCCCGTTCCCCTCCCACGAACCCAACCTCCTTCGTTACCCTCCCCCTGTTGTCTTCCCTCCCTTCTGCTAAAATATACGAAATACACACATTTTCAAACCACTCACAACCTGTAGTAAATTTTTTATAAAAATTTAATAACGCCAGAGCTTACCATTATATACATTAACTTTCGCAGGCGTGCGCAGAACAAATCACCGAAGTTTCATCGGAATTGGATGAACGGTATAGCAATAAAATAACGGTATAAAATATGAACAAATTAATATTGATTTTTATATATAAGATTACATAATTACTTACATATAAGCCTAATAGGCCAACATAAATTACTATGCGTTTGCCTTATTATTTTGATGTTTGTACACAATGACATTCGACTCACAACTGACATCTCTTAACAAGGATTATGCCGTAAACGCGCCGTAATCTCTGACGTTAGGGTAACTACTGTTAAGAGTTGGTGTCTTAACACAATCGCAGTATTTAGCTTGTTATCTTGATAAAAAATACTGCATTTAAGAACACTAAAATGTGCCGTATACGTCCAATTTAACACGCTTTACGCTGTCCCAAAAGATATAGAATCACCCTGTAGATCTCGTCACTAAAAAACAATATATTAAATTTTTAAACAATAATATTTGCAGTGTTACCAACTACAAAACAAAAAACAAAATTTGTTCTAACAAATTCAAAATAGAACATGAAACAGAGTAAATTTAAAAAAAAATTAAACGAAGACATTATTAGCGAAATTCAATCGAAAATCTGGAAAAAGAAAAATCAGAAAAAGATATTGGCACCTCTGGGACTCGAACCCAGGACCTTCAACTTTCTGGGCCATGACTCTACCAACTGAGCCAAGGTGTCCCTATCCGATTCAGTCACATTTAACTGTAACTAATAACCCCCAATATTATCTTCATTTTCTTAATGCTTATATTATTGGCTGCTATCTTTATGTATGATTACAAGATTCAAACCTGAACTAAATGCTATCTAGATAGTATCTGAATAAATTTTTATCCATGGCCTGGAAAACAGAAGGTCCTGGGTTCGAGTCCCAGAGGTGCCAATATTTTTTTCTGATTTTTTGTTTCCAAATTTTGGATAGAGTTTCACTAATATTGTCTTCATGTAATTAAATATTACAATTTGTGATTTTTACTCATAAAGTTAAAAATAAAAAAGTAAAAAAAAAAAATTAAAAATTTACAAAGTTTTAGAACTTTCAAACCATAGTTTAAAAAATAAAAAAAATTACCTAATCGTAATATTATTTAAAAAATGTTTTTTTTTTCTTCACGCCCAACTTGTAGATTTGAGCATATTCCAATACTTCAGTTAATTAGTCAAACATCTATGAAAAATCTAAATTAGAGTTGAGTGTTCAGTTATATGTAGACGTGTACACTCTATCTGGTACAATACTCAGATTACTCATAAACACCACCAACATCTATTATACATGCACTCAAACTTGTATTTAGTGAATTAAACAAAATGTTGATGTTTTTTGAGTCATTAGTAGGATATTTAAAAATGCCAAACTAATGCACAGGACCATTATGCCTCCCAGTGTTCTTTTATAGCATATTTAATATGTAAAACACAGAAATGTGTAAATAATATTTGATTTATGTTATCTCAAAACTAAGTATTTGAAGATGTCTGACTAATCAACTGGAAGATCGATATTATTATAAACACAAAAAGTACAACCTAACACCATCTTTGGTTAAAAATAACAAAAAGATGATGTAATTTTTTTCCATCATTCGTATAGCATAGTACATATAAAGAAGAAAATCTGTTTGCACAAAACAGCAAAAACTCTCAAACGGTGAGCTCCGGCATTGTGAAATTAGCACAACATTGCAAATCGAAGTGTGATGCTAATTAGGAATAAATATAATTTATATATTATAAATACTTAGTAGGTAACGATTTTTAAATATATATTTTTTAAGATTACTTGCACTTTAAGGTAGGGGTGTTTTCTCGGTCCGTTTAAGCTTTTGATCAAATTGCGATCAACTTTCAAGCATAATGGTTATGCTTTTGCGCTCGATATTATCACATTACTTGATAACATTAATTGGTAACCAACACCTCTGTCATGTCACCCCAAGTGATTCGGTACGTTTGGTGACTTAGCAGGGTTGCCCAGGTTCACGGGGTGAGGTTTGTCCAGATCTAGGCAGCGGATGCATCTGCAGTACCCTCTTGACCCATTGTCTTGCGCCACAGTGGGAGTGATGCATTCATACTTTCATCAGTCTTGGAAAACTTCCAACAGTTTTCCTTCTCAGAACCTCCTCTCCTTCATTTCCTTTCATCCGTCGCTGGCCCACCGGCAGGCTAAAAAAAAGTATTTTTTCGAAATAGGCAATTCACCCTAAAAAGAGTGCTTTAAATGCGACTTTAACCCTTATGTATAAAGAAACGGTTTGAAGGAAAAGGTCAGAATCACTTGCGCCAATATCAATCTAGGAACTTGGTACTATTTGATTATTGTAGCTACTCTGAATTATTTTAAAAGAATTTTCTATGAAATTTGCAGGCATTTCTTCGAAATACCATCCAACGTTCAACAGGTTAAAAGACCCTCCACACAGCTTCCCCAAAGATGACAGGCCCTGAGGGAAATTATTTTCCTCCTGTGTGGAGCTAATGTAAAAAAAAAAATTAAAAAAGCTAGTCGCAATTTGAACAAAAGCTGAAACAGTTGAGAATTGGCATTAAAGCCTCGATTATATCGAGCGAGTTTACAAGCTACTAGCTGGCAAGTTTAAAAGCGGGTGAATCGGCGAGTGAGATTGTCATGATGACACACAAAACTGTCCACTCGCTCAGTAGCGAACTAGTTAGCGAGTTGAAACCACGTGTCTCTATCTTTTCTAGGTGTTCTGTGTGATAACGTGAGCTAAAATAACGGCTCCCACGCGAACTAATTCTGTCGAAATTTTGTAGAAAGATGTGCTCGCAGCTAGCGCCATCGCTAGCTAGTAGCGAGAATAACGACTACCACGCGAACTAATTCTGTCGACATTTTGTAGAAAGCTGAACTTGCAGCTAGCGCCACCGCTAGCAAGTAGCGAGAATAACGACTACCATGTGAACTAATTTTGTCAGCTGTTTGATAGTTACAAAATCAGCTGTTGGCGAGCCGCCATCTTGTGGCACATGCTAGTGAGTAGCGAGCAAAGTTGCCCCCTTTCAACTTTTTTCGTAGATTGTTCACAAACTGCTAGTTAGCTAGTAGTACGATTACCGTGAGCGAGTTTACTAGTAGATAGTGAATTCACCAGCTAGTAGTTTGTAAACTCGCTCAATGTCATCGAGGCTTTAACATTTCATTTTTCCATTATTGACCACTAATATTTCTATTCTTTCTATTATTTATACAAAACACCCTAACCTCAATCTTTAATCAATATCATTATTCTTTATCGTTTTTATGTGCCAATCTATGCCTGGCGAAAAACGCCCAAGACTTATAGCTAGCCGAACAAATGCCGCAAATAAATTTATTTTGAATAATATCCACTGTGGTCTTGATGTCCGCGTTGGTATGCGACAACTTGTGTATATATAACATCTGTATAATCTTGCAACGAAATCCGCAGACATCGCACTCGTATAACGGCGTACTCGTAACGCATCTGATTTTATTCGGTTTATGGATTCTTTCGTGCGCAATTAGATCCACTTTCGAACTAGCGACAAATCCGCAAACCCCGCAAGACAATGGTTTATTAAAAGCGAAATGCGTACGAACGTGGATGCTAAATTCGTTTTTGACATTCGTTTTATATTCGCATTTAGAACACTTATACAACATTGCAATGTTGTGTCTGCGTATATGTTCTAATAGTTTATGCTTGATTTTCGCACTATAACCGCATATATCACATGCGTACGGTCTTGTTTCTGAGTGCGATGCTTTATGCGCACGTAAACCAGCAGGATATTGCGAACTGTAATCGCATTTGTCACATTTAAGTGGTTTTTTTCCCGTGTGTCGCATTTTGTGGTAACGCAATGAGGTTATGTGTCTTGTCGAAAAGTCACACACGTTGCATTTGAACGGACGTTCGTTGTCGTGGATCATCTGATGCTGTTTCATGTTTCCACCGTGAATTGTCGTGAAGCCGCATTGATTACAAGTGTACCGTTCTGTCGCCATATGGATGATTCTATGCCGGTTTAATTTACCGTGAGATTTGAACGAGGCCGAACAAATTTCGCATTTTATCTTGAGTCCAGTGTGTTTGATCATGTGGTGCTTAAAGAGATAGTCCAGATTGGTACCGTATCCGCAAATATCGCAGTTAAACAGTTTGTGCTTCACTAGTACATGCTTTTTCAGTAATTTTTTTCTGTTTGTTACAAAGTTGCACTGTGTACATTCGTGCGGTTTTCGCTTTAATTTTGGAGGACCCCTCTTTTCAATTCTTTTAATATCTTCAGGAGCTATAATGGTAAATTCAAAATCTTCACACTCCGTATTAGCAACTAATGAAACTTTAGATTCCGTATTAGCAACAATTGAATCCTTAGATTCCATATTAGCAATTCCTGGATCCTTAGATTTCGTATTAGCAACCACTGAATCTTTATATTTTGTATTATTAACAACTGAATCAATTGATTCAGTTTGAGCAACTCCTGGATCCATAAATTCCACATTATAAACTTCTGGTTCTTTAGATTCCGCATTAGTAACTTCTAAATCTTTGTATTCCAAATTAGTAACAACTGAATCAATTGATTCTGTGTGAGCAACTCTTTGATCCTTCGATTCCATATTAGCGACTACAGGATCTACAGATTCCGTATTAGCAATTTCTGAATCTTTAAATTCGCAACTAGCAACTCCTGATTCTACACAATCCATTTTAGATACATTTGAATCAATAGATGCCGTATTAGCAATTACTGAATCCTTAGACACTGAATTAGTAATATTGGAATCAACAGTCACCGTTTTAGTAACTTGTGAATCCATAGACGCCGCGTTAGCAACTTCTGAATCCATAGACGCTGTATTAGAAGCATTACAATCCATAGATGTCGCATTACTAATTCCATCCTCCACCGATGTATTGCCTTTATTTTCCAACTTGGACATCATATCAGGATCAAAATAATAAACTTTACTTTTTTTACACTTCCGTGACTTTACACTTCTGGTCTTCTTTTTTTTGGGTCGATCTACGACTCCAGGTACCTTCTCCACAACGATGAAGCCTTCCAAATCTCCCGACCCAACAAAAAGAATAAATTTCTGCTTTTTATTCTTCGGATAAGATTTGTCGTTATTGGACGATATCCTTTCTTGTTTTTTTATCTTTTGTTTCTTCATCACAACAAAAGCTTCCAAATCTTCCGAAGTCAAATGCGTCATGACTTCCTGTTTCAAATTAACTTCTGAATATTCTATCTCTTCTTGAGCCGTGACTTCATTTTCGACCACATTACAAATTTCGTCTTCAGGTTCAATTTTGACCATGGCATCGCAAGGAATAGATTTTGGATAGGTAAGATCGATGACATCGCGTACGTTTTGGCAGAAAGCGGCAGTTTTTCCAATGCCATTGGGGGTAGAGCTCTCTGCCACCACTCTGGCAATGTGACGGGCTTGCTTTCGGGTACGCATTTTGAAGAGTTTTTAACCTGAAAAAAAAGAAAAATATATATAAGTCAGGTATGTCTCATACATCATTACATATGTCTGGTAATGTTGTAGGAAGCTTGAAGACAAGCTCATGGGTCCGAGTGGTTAGCTGGCGAAAATGTGTGTTAAATGCAACCCCAATATATTTTTTTGCATTAGTTCCACACAGGAGACCCTCAGGAAAAAAATTCACTCAGGGCCTATGTCATCTTTGGGGATGCTGTGTGGAGGGTCTTCTTAAGGAAAGGAAGGAGAGTAAGTTTTGGGAAGGAAAAACGTATGAGGAGTGGGTAGGAATCTGAGGGTCAATGTGTCCAGAAGTGACAGACTGGCCCGCCACACAGTAGGTGGGCAAACACATTCGCCGCCAAGACCTAGAAAAATCTCGCCCCATGAACCCAGGCACCCCTGCTAAGAACCAATTGGGGCGACCTATGACAGAGGTGATGGTTATCCAAAAAATGGTTTCTGTGGCGGCGGTACCCATACCCGTCTCCCAAATTGTAATTAGTTGATAGAATATTTAGGTAAAATATTAGTTACTTTTGCGAGTAAGGTCAAGGTCTTGAAAGTGATCTTTTAGAAAGTTCGGTTAATATCGCTTTTAACCACTCCGATACGTAAGCGGATATACAGAATAGTATAACGATAGCAGTCGAGTACAATAAGCGTTTTTTCACTTTTTAAACCTTAAATCACCTATTGTGATGATTTTTGATCAACGTCAGGCTGTTCTTAAAGTTTGGAGTGTACTATAATAATTAAGGTGAATAACAGTAGTGAAGCACGGAACTGGCAGAAGAACGATCAAATAGACTTAATGCTGTAGGAATGAGATCTCTGAGGCTATGTGTGTAAAATAAATGTGGAGTTTCTAATATTCCCCAAACCGCCGCACTTCTGGGCACAGATTATAGAAATTACACTTCATTTCAACAATTACTACAAGAAACAACTATTTACAGCACAAATAGGTTATTAGGTTTAGGTAAACTAAGTAGTTCATGCATATTCAGATTGAAACAAAACACATGCAAATCGTTGCCTTAGTTCTTAATAGTCCAAACTACCATTTTAGTTTTTGTTCAATCGCCACATTAAAATTAAGAAGAAAGTATAAAAAATGAGATTATTTAGGCTTTGAACTTCTTACTCGTTAATACGGAATATGTTTTATTCAAACAGTTAGATTTAGCTTTATTATTACGAAAAAAGAGTATTTATGTCGGGGGAGACAAAAAAACATGCAAAAATATGCATTTAACATTTTAATTTTGTTTAAATTAATTCACTTATGCGGATTCGCCATTTCTATTTTAATTTAACATTTCATAGAGACAATCAATCAATGGTGACAATCATAGAAAACATATTATTGTCATATAACACAATAATTAATTCACGTTAAAGTGAATGCATTATTGATAAGTTTGTACCTGTATTTATAAAAGCAGAACATGGAAAGAAATGTATTAGAATAATTACACATACCCGCTAGACAAACCCTGCTTTGCCAAACAAACCATTCAAAACTCGGGATGTTTTTTAAAATTATGATGACATGCAGCTTTCATAGTTAAAATCTCAACCCAATAATTCGAAGTAGGTATTTTTTTTGATTAAATGTTCCGTAAGCCGCCGCAGCACAGATTTTGAAAAGTACACTACTTTTAAACTTAGTTACCATAAAAAATATCGATTTCAGTCGGAACCGGTGGAAAAATATGCATTTAAATTTATATTTCATAAAAAAAAAAATTGTACGTAATTTCTCGTTACGGCTGACATTTCTTATTACATTATTTTGCATACTGACCGATTTCCAGGGTGCAAATCGATAAATATTAAAAAAAGATTGCCATATCGCAAAAAATCACACATATTCGAGGAAGGTACTAAAGGTTGCACCATACAAATTTTCATGATCTGAATAAATACATAATTGGAGTATATTCTTTTGAATCACAAACCTAGCGTAGCCGCTAAACTACTTGAAAACTGGGATGTTTTTCTTGCCTTGACGCGAGTAGGCGTTATACAGGGGCACTTTCTTTTGTATCACAAACCATGTTACACAAACCTAGCGTAGCCGTTAAACTACTAGAAAACTGGGATGTTTTTCTTGAGGTAATAATTTTTCGGGTATGGCAACCTTTATTAATATTTAAAAATTGGTACCCCTTCAAAATGGAAAGAATACATCATGAAATGTCATTCGTAAAGGAAAAATTACGTACAAAAAAGTTTTTATGAAATATAAATTTAAATGCATATTTTTCCGCCTTTTTCGACTGAAACCGATGGTTCTTGTGGTAATTAGGTTTATGGGTAGTTTATTTCTTTAAATGTATGCCTATTAAAAGTGAAGCGGCTTGCGGCGGTTAGGTCAATATTTACCTTTTTTTGTTTTTATTTTATAAGATTGGTACTTCCGACAAATGTCATATTTCATTGTCTATTAGTTAAAAAAGGAATATTCCGAATTACCCGTGCATCAAACTTCAACAACACGAACGTTTCGTATTATCTGTGAGGTGGACTCAATGCATATTTACCACCAAAAAATGGACTCAACTTCCTTATTAAGAACTAAGGAACCGCAATGTCAATCCATTCAATTTTAAGATGGCAAAAAAGAATAGTTTTATGTGAGAAATTTTGAACTTTGAATAAAAATGTTATTTGAATGCATGTTTTAACATCTATCAAAACGTAATTAGTTGTTTCTTGTAGTAATTAAGTTGAAACGTAGTGTAATCTGTTCCTAATAAAAGTGCTGCGGTTGGTGGAATATTTACCTTAAATTACAACAATAATAATAAATAGTACGTCAAATATAAAATAAAATAATCATCAATATGTCAAAAAATTATAAATACAATACATTAAAATATAATAAGTAAAGATCACGCCAAAACTGACCTTATTTTAAACAAAATCGTGGAATTTTGAGAATGCTCACTGTAAAACGTAGAAATTTCTTCATAAATAGATTATTCAACGTGTCAATCATTTATATATACTACATTCTACTTCAATAACTGTTTTTTCCGTGAAATATTGTGTTAAAACCAAATAATCTGATAGCTGATATCATCCTGATATTGCCTTCCATAAATATACCTTGCCTTCTAAAACTATGGCATTTCGTTTATCTATGATCTGTCACTGTCAGATTATAATGTTGCCAGTACTTTACTATTTTAATATATATATTTTTTAAATTGTGACAGTTCTTACTTTGAGTTATGAAATTTAGAGATCGCAGGTGCGAATCCCGGCGTGCACATAATTTTATTTTAGATATATTTGTGTGGAGGCGTCTACTAATATCTACAAGAATTCCAAAAACTGAACAAATCGGACTAATATCTATGAGAACCAAAGTGAGGACGAATATCTACAGCTCAAACCGAAGTGAGGTCGAATATCTACAGCTCAAACTGCTGACTAATATATCTATGAGAACCAAAGTGAAGACGAATATCTACAGCACTGGCAGAGGTTGGATTTGCAAATATGTGTAGCATATTAGAATAACGTAATATTGCGTATGCAGTTTGAAAAACTTAATTTATGTACGTATGTATGTAAAAATCCCTAATATCGGACTATTGGACACATTTAGCTAATTATTAAGGATTTGCCCTCTGTACGTATTAGTCCCACCTACGCTCCATAGATATTAGTCACCACTGGGACCGTCATAGATATTAGTCCGACCTTAGCTCTGTAGATCACTGTAGATATTGGTCCTCACTATGAAGTTCATAGATATTAATTTGTCAAACATACGAGCTGTAGATATTCGTCCGACATACAGGCTGTAGATATTACTACCTGGAGTCATTTGTGTAACGTTTATTTGTATATTTGCGGCAAGTTGCTGGCAACACCAATTTAATTGTAAAATATTATTTTATTTATTTATTTGGAATTTCACGCCCGGCTGGGCTTTTACATACATTATTTTAAAAACAAAGAACATCTAAATCTAAATGTGCATAACAAAATAAAAAAACAAAATCATAAAGAAAACAAAAACAAAATCGAAATCAAAATCAAAATCAAAATCAAAATCAGAATCAAAATCAAAATCAAAATAAAAATCAAGATCAATATCAAAATCAAAATCATGCAATGACACTGAATATGTAGAACGCTGTTATCATTAGAAATCACATTTAAAAAAAAGAATTATTTAAAAAAAAAATTTTTTTTAAGAAGCACTGTTGTTAAAGTATCTACTTAATGACTTAAATTTGATTAATCCACTTGGAGCAAATTGGGAAGGTGAAAAAGCTCCCATACAAAACTCCCATAAGCTCCCATACAAAGTTCCTCCCATACAAAACGCCAATTTCATATTCAAATGACCTCGAACTTCCTCTAAAAAGATCCGTTTCGGTTTTCCGTGGTTAAGTTGATGACAAAATTTGTCCCTAGAAAGAGCCCGAAGATATCGATCTAAATGATCTAAATATTGGTTAATTTATGTCTCGGGGTCTTTTCGACATTATTTTATTTGAACAATTGTGTACGTCATTATCTAATCAAAATAAAATGAAAGTTTTCTAGATAATATAGATAAAGGATAAAGTGACGGAAACAAAATAAATGTATGCAAACATACCACGCCCCACAGAATTTCTACACAATCTTAAACGCTGACAGTTGGCTCCGTAAAATATAGATAGTGTTCCATTTGTGGAGAGTTGATTTTAATATTCATTTTGTAAAAAGTTTTTGTTGCGAATACTTCTAAAAAATTGTGCCGGTAGTTAATATAAGTGACTGCTGAGCGATTCTCTATCTTTTCTGACATCGAGTTAGATCTCCTGTCAGATTTGTGTGATTTTCTTTGGTTGTTATTTGCTTTTTCTATGGGCCGATGTCAGAATTTCAGCTGTGAGCTGTCACATATTTTAGTTTAGGTCGTTTTAAACACGAATTCCTGCAAGTATCCATGATTATTTATTCATTTAACAGCCATACAAAATTACCCAAATCTGACCAATCGCTCGGCTGGGAGTGCAATAAAAATAACGTTTACTAGTTTTTTTATAATGCGGTATTCCAATTGACATGTTATTCATGTCTAACATTTGATAGTATTTTTTTCACCTGCGATCGAGTGAGTCGTTTAGTGTTATAATACATGGTGTTAAAAACATGAGTGGTAACGGGAAAAAGGTGCAGTTGGCACCGGACCAGTCTCCTGGATATGCCTGTGTAACGAGACCTCACACCCCTCAGAGGGCCGACGGCTTCCCCGTGCCACCGGGGCTTAGCATGGCGCCGCATCCCATGCTGGTGTCAAACCGCTACTCTCCCATGCAGCACGTGCCTGGACCGCCAAACGACAAGAAAAGTAGTGCATTTGCCATTGCTATAGTGGATCCCAAGACTGGGAAAGACGTCAGAGATGAGATATTAGAAGATGATGCGTTCTTCCAGAAGCCCTCCGCCATGCCCTCCATCCTGCAGAAGCAGCACTACTTCAGTTCCTACCCCAACCCCCCGGGCCAGCAGCCGTA
This sequence comes from Limnephilus lunatus, assembly GCA_917563855.2. Lineage (NCBI taxonomy): Eukaryota > Metazoa > Arthropoda > Insecta > Trichoptera > Limnephilidae > Limnephilus > Limnephilus lunatus. Next base: position 20,194,001 of record OU830595.1, on the reverse strand, counting down.
CATCAACAACCCTCCAGCAGGGCAGCAGTGCGCACAGGCCTCCGCCTTGCAACAGAACCTGCAGCAGCCGTTCATCTACAACCCTCCCGCAAGGCAGCAGCCGTTAATCTACAACCCTCCCGCAAGGCAGCAGCCGTTCATCTACAACCCTCCCGCAAGGCAGCAGCCGTTCATCTACAACCCTCCAGCAGGGCAGCAGTGCGCACAGGCCTCCGCCTTGCAACAGAGCCTGCAGCAGCCGTTCATCTACATCCCTCCCGCAAGGCAGCAGCGCGCACAAGCCTCCGCCTTGCAACAGAGCCTGCAGCAGCCCCCTATGCTGGCGTCGAGCCGCTACACTCCCATGCAGCACGTGCCTGAACCGCCAAACGAGAAGAAAAGGCGTGCATTTGCCATTGCTTTAGTGGATCCCAAGACTGGGAAAGACGTCACAGATGAGATATTAGAAGATGATGCGTTGTTCCAGCAGTCATCCGCCATGCCCTCCATGATGCAGAAGCCGCACTACTTCAGTTACTACCCCAAACCTCCAGGCCAGCAGCCGTACATCTACAACCCTCTCGCAGGGCAGCAGCGCGCACAGATCTCCACCTTGCAACAGAGCCTGCAGCAGCCGTGCATCTGCAACCCTCCCGCAGGGCAGCAGCGCGCACAGGCCTCCGCCTTGCAACAGAGCCTGCAGCAGCCCCCTATGCTAGTGTCGAGCCGCTACACTCCCATGCAGCACGTGCCTGAACCGTTAAACGAGAAGAAAAGGAGTGCGTTTTCCATTGCTTTAGTAGATCCCAAGACTGGGAAAGGCGTCACAGAGGAGATATTAGAAGATGATGCCAACAGTGAGGTTGGTGATCGCGTTCCTTCGCAGCCGGGTGAGAATAGTTTGGTTATTGTGGAAGAGTTTGCCACGAAAAGCATCACAGATGAGATATTAGAAGATGATGCCAACAGTGAGGCTGGTGATCGCGTTCCTCCGCAGCCGGGTGAGAATAGTTTGGTTATTGTGGAAGAGTTTGCCACGAAAAGCATCACAGATGAGATATTAGAAGATGATGCCAACAGCGATGCTGGTGATCGCGCTCCTCCGCAGCCAGGTGAGAATAGTTTGGCTATTGTGAAAGAGTTTACCAGGAAAGCCGTCGCAGAAGAGATATTAGAAGATGATGCCAACAGCGAGGTTGGTGATCGCGCTCCTCCAAAGCCGAAAGATAATAATTTGGCAGTTGTGGAAGAGTTTGTCAGGAAAGGCGTCACAGATGAGATATTAGAAGATGATGGCAACAGGGAGGCTGGTTATCGCGCTCCTCTGCAGCCGGATGAGAATAGTTTGGATGTTGTGGAGAAGGTTGCCAACGATAAACAACAAGGAAAAACACAGTACATTCTAATCTTAACTCTAAACTGGCGAAAGTCGATAAAATAATGATTATTTTACCTGGATCAAAAAATATCTATTTAACCACTCAGCAACGTAAGCAGATATACACGTTAATATGACAACATCAGTCAAGTACAATAAGCGTGTTTTCACGTCAACGCGTATGTTTCCACAGAAATCGATATAACTCCGTTATTGTTCTAGTGACATCAATAAAACAAATATTAGAAACTCCATAATAAATCTAGCTACCCATCACTATTCAAGTTGTCAATAGAAATACATAAAAAACCTTTTCTGTCAGATACATGATAGACCGCCAAATTGCCTACCCACTGTTAGGCATTGTTATTTTTTTTATTAAATACTAACTTTTACCCACGGCTTCGCTCGCATAGTATTAGTGGGAAATTGCTGGCATAATTATTGGCATAATTATTATAATTCTTGCTATTTTGTCTAATAGAAAAAAAATTAATTTGTGAAAAAGCCTTCCGTGGAAAAGATTTCCGTGGGAACACGCGAAAACGGGAAAACACGCTTATTGTACTTGATTGCTATTGTTATATTGTCGTGTAAACACGCTTAGGGGTCGGAGTGGTTAAGAACCATTTTTTTTTCTAATTCAATCTATATTGCAATATGGAATTGTTGGCTGGGGTGGTGCATTAAAAAATTCTCTCTTTTCTTAGAAATAATTCAAAAATGATAAATAAAAATAATTTTTAAGAAGCCATATGATTATCCCACCATCAGCCTTGTGATTCTGTAATTTTTGTGGGATCGTTATCGGATAACGGGCGTTATCTCCTGTCAGATTTGTATGATTTTTACATATTTACTGTCACATATTTTAGTTTAGATCAATTTAAACACGAATTCCTACAAGTATGCATGATTATTTATTCATTTAATGTACGTTATACATAGAAATAGCAAATAACAGCAATAAAAATCAAACAAATCTGACAGGAGATCACGTCCGCTATCTAATAACGATCCCACAAAAGATTTAGAATCGCTCGGCAGATGTGATTTTAGATTTTCACGGCCAAAAGTATTATAGTGATGTATTTTTGGGGCATTATGCCGTGATGCGCTACTTCTTTCTTTAGCCAACGTGTCGCATTTACAATATAAACACCGTATCGCATTTACATACATAAGCACACACTTTACAATACCTGGTAAAATACACATGTAAAAATACCGGGTACAAAGTAGGTAGGTACTCTCAGGTATTTTATACCTTTATGCTACGGACATTGGAGGTTGCTCAACCACTTTCCCACGGTGTTCTAAGGAAACAGATGGTTTCCTCCTTCACCGTACACCTCAGGACTCTAATTTTTTTTTTATAAAGAAGCTACTTTTTATTTAAAATGATTCTAGACCTCCAATGTCCAGGCATACATTGTTAGGAGGCAGTATGCGAGTGCGTACATGTTGTTAGTTATTTATTTCACAGTATGACGTCTCATCTCCGCCACTTGATGTAGCTGAAATAAAAATTTATTATTATGTAGGAAGAAAAGTTAATAGAATAAGGAAAAAAAAAATTATATGAGATGAGATTGTTTGACTTCACCAAAGCAGCTGAGCTGTAGTCGTCCGGCGGTCCCGCCAAGAATAAGCGGAGCTACGGACACACTTACTCATTTGAAGCCAAAGAGCATGCTACCTAGTAGCATGTGTGTCAGTGACGTTGCAACTATTGAGCATGTTCATTTGAAGCCAGATGAGTATGCTCATTGGATTATCGTGTGGAAGGGGAAGCCTCTAAGCATGTGTGAACATTCTAGCTTATGAGCATGCTCATTTCAATCCGATCTCAGTTCGCGCCTACGCGTTCTTTGCAAAAATGTCAAAATAGCCCGCTGGTAAAAACGTTGTTTTTCGTGATTTATTATGGGATTTTATTATAATATATTTTGGACACAAAAAAAGGTCACTAAAAATATCCACAATACATTTCTAAATTCCTCAAAAGTTCCCTTACCTCTAAAATGAAACCACATTCTATTGAATTTAGCATTTATTTTTTTATTATTCAGTCATTTTCGGATTTGTTGACATCCTGAACTTAAATCAACCATCTTATTTTTTTACGTCAGATAATTCTTATATAATTGCGTTGCACGCAAAGATATTGTGTATTTGAATATCTTTGGTTGCGAGCAATAATATTATTTTGTTTAATTCTGAGTGAATGGGACTGACTCAATTGACATGAGCATGCTAATTAGAGAGCATGTGTGTTCAATTGTTCATTGAGCATTCTCATTCACAAGAAAGCTCAAACCTAGCCTGCTCATTTATGAGCAAATGTGGACAGTAGTTATCATCAACTGTCATTAAGAGCGTATTATAACCACCAGAGAACGCCAAAAATATGTCATTTTTAAATTAGTGTTTAGACGTATTGACTCTTTTCCACAAAAAATTATAAATTGGTTTCGGATTGTTCTTTTACCTATTAAACGTATATTTTAAATTTTCAGAAAAAATGATAATTTTTAGTATAATAAAGTTATACCATAGGTCGTTGGCGGAGTTGTTAAATTTTCAAAAAAGTACATTTATTATACAACACCCATTTCAAATCATATAATCATGCAGGAAAATAAATCAATACATTATCTGGTAAACGTATGTAACAGAATTTTAATTTTAGTTTAAATAAAATCATAAAAAAATATATAAGTACATGTGTTTCTTGGCGAAAATTGGTCCGTTTGTGTTTTTATTTGCGCACTTACAGACTAATATGTATTTCATTTTTTTTACATTCTTATTTTGCTGAGACATTATTGAAAAATGATAAATACTTACGATCAAAAAGTAATTACAAAAAGTACATAATTTTAATAGTTTTATCAACACGCCTTTCAGCATTTTTGGATGAAGGTATAAATTAAAGCAAATTTGGAATGAAATAAAATCGACATTGAGTTATAATTTTAAAAAGCTGGTACGCAGAGTAATTAATCTTTCTCATTGGAACCGCCCTGTACGATCGTAAGAACCTCTTTCGATGAAATGTGGATTTTCGGCCGCTGGCTAGTTATACGCTCTTAATGAGCATGCTCATAAGCCGGCTTGTCAATGAGCATTGTACCTTTAAATATCCGGAGACTTGGAATGGGGACCAGGTCCCCGGGGTGCTGAGACTGCTGAGCACCGAGCAGGGGAGTTGAGGGGTATGTGTGTACAGGAATAACACCACTTAGAGGATGTACAAAATAAATATTATACATACTCTTTTTTTATTATTTTATAGTCATTTTCATTCCTATGTATTCTTTAATACAATGCTATGTTATATTCTTTGATATATTAATAATCTTTTATCTTATTTCAAATGTTAATGCACTGCATATTATGTAAAATCGACCACCACGGGCATAAGTCTAGCATGGTGGTCGAAAAATTCACAAATTATGTAACCATCAAAGAAATTGTATATTATATCTAGAAATATGTATTGCATATTTAGAAATATGTTTTGCCTTATCAATACTTTAAATCATTTATTTTAACTAACCTATATTTTTATTACTTTTATCTGTATTTTCTCATTAAATCACTATTTTTTTGTTTGTTAAATTACTAATATTTTTTGTTTTAATTGAAACAAATATATATATATATATATATATATATATTTTTTAGTTGTCCTCTCCTAAACACAAGCAGCTGCTTTATTAGGAGAGTGATTGAAATATGAATTGTATATATTATGTTGTAAAACTGTAACTTTTTTATATTTTTAAATGAAAAAAAAAAAAAAAATGAATAAAGAAAAATTAAAAAAAAAAAAAATTTCCGTGTTTTTTATTTGATTTTTATTGTTTGCACATTCGTAGTTTCATAACATAATACGAGTATAATAAAGTAGTTAGTAGGCAATGTAGGCACCACAAGCAGTGATTTTCAGTAATTAAATCCATTAAAAAAATATATACATATATTGCACAGAAATGTATTGATTTATTTTTATTGCACAACTAGGTATAGAAATTATTTTACAATACATTGAAAATTTTGAGATTGTCCAACTAGGAAATTCTCGTAAAATATAATCCCAATATTGACTAAATTAATTAACCTTTGTGTAAGTAAAAGCATTATGCCATTATGCCTGACAAACTTAAAACATCCATTATCAGACCTATATATAAATCAGGAAACCACAAAGATTTCACAAACTATCGACCAATAAATAGCGATTCTCTCATGTATTGATAACATTATTGAAAGAGCTATCTTTAACCAAATACAACTCTTTATAGAAAAAAATAAAATCATAAATCCCATACAATACGGATTTCAAAAAGAAAAAAGTACTACACAATTACTGTCTAAATTCACTGTCCATATAAATTGTCATTTAAATGAAAAATATTATGTTGGTATAATTTTTATAGACTTAAAAAAGGCCTTTCACACATTGAACCACGAAACATTATTAAGGGCAATGAAGGAATGTGGTATTAGAGGTCCTTTAAAAAAATTGATTAAAAATTATCTATTAAATAGAAAAATTAAAGTTAAAATTGACGGAATTTTTAGTGATGAAATGTTAACAAATACCGGAGTAGCAACAGGGTCGATACCGGGGCCTACATTTTATATAATGCAAGTAAACAGTCTACCAAACGTAATAAAACGTTGTAAATGCTACATGTTTGCAGACGACAATGGCATTATTATTAACGTAAAAAAACCAAATATATGCTTATACACTCACCATATGCAAATTGTCAGGAAAAGGAATTGCATATAAAAAGTCATTCATATGATTGTTTGCACACATAAGATTATAGGTAGGTACATATATTAATGTGTATAATGGCCATCACTGTGGTCAGCTTTGTCTCCTTAGGAGACTCGGACGCCAAACATTCGCCTGGACCGGCAAATGTATGCTGACTCAGCGGGTAGGCATGGGTTCTCATCATCAGGGATGGGCATGAGGTGCTTATTCACAAGTAATCACAATCAATGAAAGGCAAGATCTTCTGATAACACAATTAGAATCTATTTCATTAGAAGTAAGGTGTTTACAAATACAGATGAAAACTTACCCCCCATCATTGACCGTATAACTAAACCTAATCTACTATGTTTCTACCGATGGATGGGGACGCCTTCCTCCAGGGTTCCGCGACTGCTTCAGAGCGGCATCCAGCCTGCCAGCTCGTCTCTCGTACAGTATACAGGCCAGAAATATACCGGGACCTCGTGGATTACCTCCGGTATCCTTCCATCCGTGTGTTAGCGTGACTTCCACGGCGTGCGCGGCAAAGTGGGTAAAATGCGATCTCGCCCCCAAATACGGATCTCATCCGATATAAAAGTAATTAATACTCGATCCCGACAGTCAACAGGTTCAAAGCGAGCGAGGATTACCATCCGACGCATCGATTCTACAAACGGAATCTCGATTCTCCGGAATACGCCGACACGCGATTTACGTTCGCGGATCCGGTCTTGTTTCACGCACCATGCGTATTTAATCGCGATTCGCACACGAACTTATTATTGATAATCATCCAGGATTGGATGCCTTGATTAATTTGAAAGAGCATTTGCTCCGCTCGACTTTTAAATTTCACTTATATTTAAACTTGGCACTGTGACGTTCCCACAGGGTCCGTGCCCAATCAGGCCCTGCGGGGAAGTGTAGAGCCAGGCACGAATCAAACACTTCCTGCCTATTTGCACCAATATATGGCTGTCAAAAAAACCATAGACAATAATTATATTGGTAATCAGTACCTGATTACAATTGTTATGAATAAGTTCAATATATTCATAACAAAATCATACGTGTTATGGTTGTTAAATAAAATTATAAGTTATACAAATTAAATTACATTTCAAATATTACATTTCATGGCTTCTAAATGTACTTATAATTATATATTTTAATAATAATATATTGTAATAATAATTAGGTCGATAATAATAGTATACATTGCACAATCAAGTTTTAAAAATAATTCACCAAAGTTTGGTAATTAAACATAACTTGATTGACTGCCGTAATGTACCATATTATGAATATGAACCAAATTCATTTTTAGAAAATGAATTTTATAAAATTTATTATGATAAAACTATTCTAACAGACAGAACAATTAGTCATAATAGAACCGATATAATTTTACATGACAAAATTAAAAAAAAAACTTATATCATTGATGTCGCTATTCCAAATTCTTGTAATATTCAGAAAACTGTTTCTGAAAAAATTAGAAAATACACAGATTGAGGAAAGGAGATTAAAAGAATTTGGCACTCTCAGAATATAAAAATATTAACCATTTGTTATTTCGGCTTCTGGCATTATACCTAGCTCTCTCATTCAAAATTTAGGCGTATTAGATTTGCCAAAGAATTTATATATAAAAATGCAGAAATCAGTCATTTTAAATACATGTGCATAGGATTACGAAAGATTTTTAAAATATTTATATTGAGGGATCAGTAGGATTTATCGGTCGAGTTAGGATTTCATCAGAGCCGAACCCTCTGATATGAAAATATCTGGAGTCGGTGAAATATTTTCCCATTATATTTCTGGTGGATTGACGTATTGTTCTTGTATTGTTTTGTATTTATTCGACTTATACATATAGTGCACTTACATTGCGTGAATTTACTAGATAATCATTTGTGGAAATGTGTGTGTAAGGGTTTAGTATTTCATTTGGGAAATATTTAACCCGGATATAAAATCTGGAGCACCGTTACAAAAATCAAATCAATGTAAGTAAAAGTTGTTAAATTATTTGTTAATTTAAGAAATAGTTGTTAATTTATACAATTCAATTTGATAATAATAGTATTCAAATTTTACAATTTAAGTAATAAGTTTTATATTTCATAGTTTCTAAATGTAAGGATCCTGTTGCATCCGAAGCTATCTTCGAAAATGACAGCCTCAAATGCAACTGGCGAAATGGACTGTAAATTACTAAAACAAACAAGAAATGATTGCAGCTGAATGCTTAAATGTGTTTGGTAAATTGTGGACTACAAGGAAGTAAGGAAAACCAAGGCACTTACCAAATTAGAAGGCGAACACATAACTTACAAAAAACACTTCCTTCCAATGTCACAAGTCGACTTGTAGTAACCAATTGTTGGTTGTTATTGTTGTCACGGTTCCCAGCTTTCTTCAGCAATGTGACATGGTTGGGGAAGGTAGGAAGGATAAAAATGACATCCCGGTAGGTACTGTGCATATTATCACTTCAAAACCAAACATTCCCGCCCCCGAGAAGAGATTGAAATCTCTTATCTACGACCGATGGTAAATCACACATTTCCGAATACTGACAACAAACAAATGAATCTAATAACAACCTATAATTAACAAACGACAAACAATTATTCAATCTTTGTGCAACGAAAACTTTAACGAAATTAAAAAATAGGAACGTAAGTCAAAAATAAAGCTAAAATTAGTACATAACGAATATGTTCCTAAGATAAGTTACCTAAGAACTATCTTTCATAGCAACCGACACTGCGGTAAATCGAACAAAAAGAAAGAGAAAACAAACGAAAATGAAAACGATAAATATAAAATAAAATTACGAGTAAAATATTTCAGAGTGGTAATGGATAAAGTTTGACAACTGGTCGACGAAAAGTTCCCTGAGCAGTTTTAACTGTCACAACCCGTACGATTTGATCAGGACCCAGATGACATTCCTCGATATGTCCCAGTTGCCAATGCATAGATGGAATTCTTCCATCATTTAATGGCACCAAATCTCCAACATTAAGATTAGGTGATGAAGTTATCCACTTTCCACGTTGTTGAAGGGTGTGCAAATATTCTTTTCTCCATCGATTCCAAAATGCCTGAGTTATTTTTTGCAACAATTGCCAACGTGATAACCTATTCATCGGTACTTCAGACCAATCAGGTTCCGGAACCGATGTAAGAAGAGCCCCTATCAAGTCAATGCTTCAAGTTCAGATGGATCAGAAGACAATTGAGATAATGGACGAGAATTCAAGATGGCTTCTATTCGACTAAACAATGTTGCTAATTCCTCAAACGTGAGTACTTGTTCACCTATTACTCGTTTTAGGTGATATTTTGAAGATTTTATTCCTGCCTCATATATGCCTCCAAAGTGAGGTGTAGAAGGGGGGTGAAAATACCATTTGATTTGCCGCGTGGTGGCAGCAGATTTGAGGTAATCACGAGCTGATAAGTAAAGAACGAAGTTTGTGTGGTTATCACTAATGATACGAGAAGGTAATCCCCTTCTGGCTAAAAAGCGATCCAAAGTCACTAAAAAGGCTTCTGTGGATAATTCAGATTCAACATCTAAGTGTTCTGCCTTAGTACTTAAACAAATGAATAAGCACAGATAAGCCTTCAAAACTTTGGCTCCTCTACGCCTACTTTTCTTTATTGAAAATAGATTCCCAAAATCTACCCCAAGATTGAGGGAAGGATGACCTTCACGAAACCTAATTTGGGACAAATCTCCCATCATAGGCTGTACACCAACAGGACGAGCTTTAAAACATGTTACGCATTTACCAAGATGCGACCGAATGGCATTTCGAGCGTAAACAATTACATGTTTTGATTGTGAAATTGAAAATAACGTCCTAGGCCCCACAAGTAAATAATTTTTATGCTACGAGTCAATAATCAAATTTGTAAAATGACTTTTCTTGGGCAAAAGTTCAAAATGTTGGACATTAGAGGCGATATGGACATGCTGCAATCGCCCACCACCTCTGAATAAACTAATGGAATTCAAAAAAGGTATAATCTGCCAACCGAGAGACAAATTTTGACAATTTTTGCCTGTAACGGGATGAAAATGCACGAATTGCACTTTCATAAACCACGATTTTAGAACTGAACGAAGTTCTTCAGCAGTTAACTTACAGGCAATTTTGTGAGCTCACAATATCATGTTGAAGTTTAAGCTCAATCAAAAATACATCATTCAACGAATGGTTAGAAGATGTTTTTATTCGATACGAGAACGAATCAGTTTGCGAATCCCAAACAATACCTAATATCTTAATGTTATTGGCATGATCTAAATCAATTTCTATAGGTGCTTCCTGGTGTGAGATTGGAAGATCAGAAAGCAGTTCACGACAATTACTCGACCACTTGCTCAATTCAAAACCGCCAAGATTAAGTAGTTCCACCAAGTCTCGCTGCAATTTGCGTGCCGATTCAAGTGTGGATGCTCCAGTTAAAATATCATCAACGTACGTATTTTCTAATAAAACTTTTGATGCTGTTGAAAATTTGGCATTTACTTCCGATGCGAGTTGCTGTAAACTACGTATCGCGAGAAACGATGCGCAAGCCGTTCCGTTTGTAACAGTTTGCAGTTCAAATTCTTTAATCATTTGTTCTGGTGATTCACGCCATAAAATATGTTGATAGGATCTATCCTCTGGTCGAACCAATATTTGTCTATACATTTTGCAAATATCTGTTGTAAAGACAATTTTGTGCGTTCTGAAATTTGAAATTAACTTCACAATATCTTGCTGAAGTTTAGGTCCTACTAAAAGTATATCATTTAACGACTGGTTAGAAGATGTTTTTGAACTTGCGTCAAAAACAACTCTAAGCTTTTTAATGGATCCAGTATCCTTAATCACACAATGATTAGGAATGAAATATTTTCCAGTCGAAACTGATGAACTTGTCACATCTATCATGTGGCCCAAAGATTCATATTCTCTCATGAAGTGAATGTAATCAGATTTTATATCCGGATGCCGAGAGAAACGGCGCTCGAGGTGATGCAGACGAGATACTGCCGAATGATATGAATCACCAAGAGCCGATTTAACTTCCCCGAATGGAAGTGGAACAACATACCGTCCCGCATAATTTCTATAATGCTGAGTTGAAAATATTTCATCACAAAGCAACTCTTCCGTAGACAACGGTGAAGGATGATTGGGAATGTCCTCAATTTCACAAGTTATCTTCACATTAGTTTCAATTGATGAATCTAATACTGTCAAAAACGAATTAATAGGAGATGTGCTGTGATCGACATTTCCCATTAAAATCCAACCAAAAGCCGTGTTCAAAGCTATCGGTTCATTCACTTTTCCAACCACCTGCCCCGAACGAAGTACTGACGAAAACAATCCAGCACCCAATAAAATATCTATTGCAGAGGGCTTATCGAAATTTGGATCTGCCAAAGTTAAATTTCTCAAATGATCCCAGTCTCCCCGACGAATGGGAGAACTAGGCAACTGTGCACAAATGCTTGATAACACGACGAAATCCGCATCAAAAAGCTCATTCGAACATAGAGGACGGATCCGACACTTGACCAGTCCCTTCTGCGCGATGGCCGACAACTGTCCAATTCCTCGAATAGGAATTTGTTTATTAGAACAGTCGAGGCCCAAACGAATTGCACAATCATTTGAAATAAAATTTGCCTGACTTGCACAGTCCAATAATACACGAACCTTGTGGAAATTACCCTTTTTATCACGAGCTTCTACGATAGCCGTAGCTAACAAAACTGATGATTGGCTAGAGCTCGATAAAACGTTGGGATTATTAAACCTCTCCAAATGAGGTGTGGTTGCCGCGATGGCCGATACGATTGGGTCGATGGATTCAGATGGGGAATCAAGTATCTCTTGTCTAGAAGTGTTATCGAAATTGTTGCTATTTGACGCCTGTACTTGGCTGTTTACGTCACGAGAAAAATGCAACAACGAATGATGATTTTTATGACACCGAAAACAATTAAAACGCGACGAACAGTTCTTGACCAAATGCTGACCGGAAAGACAATTCTGACACAATTTATATTTCTTCACAACATCGAATCTAGCACGTGGTTGTAACTTTAAAAACTGGTCACACTTTGAGAGAAAATGTCCACCTTTACATATTAAGCACACCGATTTTTGTGTACTGACAAAAGAATTTAATAAGCGATTTGGTTTTGCTTTTGGTGCTACGTTTTTCACACCGTACCCATGAACTGATTCATAAATTTTAGATTGTGATTCTAAAAACGACAATAACTGCGAAAATGAAGGAATTTCGTCCTTGTGACCCATTATCTCGAAGTTATTTCTGAGGACATCAGGAATTTTCTTCAGAACAATATGTAGTAATAAAAATGACCACTGATCTGTTGGAAAATGTAAGGCTTCTAACGCCTGAATATTTTCCTTCAAAACATTAACAACAGATCTGAGCGAATCCTTTTTTATTATGGGGCATGAGATAATGTTCTCTACATGTCTGTCTGCAATTATCCGTTTGTTATGAAAACGATCTCTCAACAAATTGTAAGCAATTGGATAATTGATTGCGGAAACCGGAAGATGCTTTATAATATTCAGCGCGTCACCCGATAGCGCTCCTAACAAATAATGCAGTTTATGTATGTCACTTAGAGACTCATTATTATGAATAATTGCATCAAACGTATTTATAAAATTTATCCATTCAGTAATTCCACCCGAAAAGGTTGGCAAGCTAATTTTTGGAAGTGAAAAACCGAGACTATTTGATGTTTTTATTGAATCTTCCTTTGGTGGAAAAACTGCTAGATAATTCGTATGAATTTAAAAATACGTGTTCATAAAGGTTTTATATTTATTTTCCAAATCCGTTAAGTCTAACTCTTTACTCTTTGACGTTTCTAAGATCACATAAGATTCAACAAAGTCATTCCTTTGCTTTTCGATATCTTTTATTCTAACCAGTAAACTATTTCTATCTATTAAATTACCAGAAATAACTGCTTTGATCGATGATTCATGAATTTCCCGAAGACCTAGAATGGCCAATTTATTACGAACAATAGCAGAAGCAGCCATTTTATACAAAGATTGAATAATAATAATCCCTTGCTAATATTTGAAAATAGAATTCAACAAATGAAAAATGCGCAATTTACCACGAATTTTATCCCCTTTGAGGTGACAATATGCCCAACTCGAAGGCCGAAATGCCAGGAATATTAGGAACACGGGAACAAAGTTAATGGAAAAACACATACAAGCATCCAACTCCAAAGGCTCACGAAATCCGGCACGATTGGAACAAAAATGTTGCATCCGAAGCTATCTTCGAAAATGACAGCCTCAAATGCAACTGGCGAAATGGACTGTAAATTACTAAAACAAACAAGAAATGATTGCAGCTGAATGCTTAAATGTGTTTGGTAAATTGTGGACTACAAGGAAGTAAGGAAAACCAAGGCACTTACCAAATTAGAAGGCGAACACATAACTTACAAAAAACACTTCCTTCCAATGTCACAAGTCGACTTGTAGTAACCAATTGTTGGTTGTTATTGTTGTCACGGTTCCCAGCTTTCTTCAGCAATGTGACATGGTTGGGGAAGGTAGGAAGGATAAAAATGACATCCCGGTAGGTACTGTGCATATTATCACTTCAAAACCAAACAGATCCATTGTAATAATTGTTTTTTAAAAAATGGGGTTGGGTTTCGGTTTTGAAGTTCTCAGGGAGAAGGTTAAATATTTTAGGAGCTAGGTATACATTGGCGTAGTTACCGTCGTAACAGCAGTATCAATGATACGGGGCCCCCGGGATACAGGGGCCCCTAACGTGTGTATGCAAAAAAATAAGTAAAATTTTATCCATAATGTCACTTAGTCTCGTGTTTCCCGGGAAAAAAACATATAAAAAAACTGTCATACGTGCCTACAGAGTTTTCACTTCAGAAATGGTTCAAAACTTCACAACATCGGTTATTGCGGTATTCCCCCGTTTAAGTCATCCCCTTAAAAGGGGGAATCCCGCAATACCCGATGTACAATGACAAACCATGGAGAGCAATATTTAGGCGTTTTATTTCATTCCGGTTCAAACGTTATTTATTACATTGTAATACAATACAATCTTGTTCTTCTGATACTTATTCGTTAATTTATTTGATTTGTGAAAAGAATAAGTGAAAGGAAAAAGATATTATCCCAGTGGAGCTATGAAAAGAAGAAGTAAACAAATACATTTTTTTAAATGCCCAAAATGTTCATTTTTTCAGAAATCAGCTTCTGAGAGTGATTTAGATTGCAATGGTAAGTACCTACTTATTTATCTACTAGTAGCGAAGGGTGAATTTGGTTTTTGAAAGAACAATGGCAACCTTCAATACATGAAAATACCTGATCACGTATTGTACCGAGCAATAATAAGGGCACCAACTAATTTTGATACAGGGCCCCTCCAAGGCACGCTACGCCACTGTCGGAGAATTTTTTTCTTATATTTGAACATGAAAATTTTAGATGGAGTTGCCGTATGTTTAGGACATTAGATTCAGTGAAGATTCAAGTGGAGGGGTATCTTGTCGTTCGCTTGTTGATAGCTCGAACAAAACGTTATATGGGTCGAGAGAGTTCGGCTGGAGAGCTCAAAAGGTCTCCCTCAAACTATCTCTCCCGATTCGGTCTTCCACACAGTAGGAAAACGCATCTGCCGCCATCAGGTGTAACCTCACCTTTGAACTCGGGCACCCGTGCTAAGTCACCAGTGAACCACTTGGGGTGACTTCTATGGCAAAGGTGTTGGTTACCAAATTAAAATTACTATATTATTAAAATAAATATTTGTACACTAGTTTCAAAATCCAGAAAATAAATAATGAGGGAATACATTTGTATGGACAAACGCCGCCCGCGTTTCCGAAAGGAACTTTGTTTCTTAGAAAACTAGTTTTTTCCGCTGCTTCGCTCGCATGGTATTAGGTGGAAATACCACTGATGATTCATTCATTTATTTTTATTTATTTTTTATTTTATTATTATTTTTTTTCATGCATTCATTCATTCATTATTTCGTTCATTCTTTCATTGATTCATTCATTCATTCGTTCATTCATTCATTCATTTCCCGGCATGCATTGCCTTCCCTCTCCCCACCAAGGGCGGATCCAGCTTTGGCGCCAGGGGGGGGGGGTTCACATAGTCATGACAAGTCACAAGAAGTTATAATTTAATTTTAATAATAATAGATACAAGTTAAAAGTAAGTATTTTATTAAGTACTTATATAAAATCTATATTGTGACAAAAAATATATAAAAACATTAAACTGGATCCGTTCTTGCTCCCCACTCCCCTCGCCCGCTTCCCCCGTCCCGCGAACCCCCCTCCCAGATTCTACTTCCCCCTCCCGGGTTCTCCTCTCCCCTTTTGGGTTTCCCTCCCCCTCCCCTCTCCTGCGATCACATCAATTCCGAAAGTTTCATCGCAATCTAATGAATGGTTTAGCAAGTTCGAGTCCTGTCGGCGGCATGTATCTTTTCTCGGGAGATTTTTTCAATGTTAATGAGTTTTTCAGGCTAATAAAATTATTGCTTATATTAAATTAACATTTACTCTGCACATAAACAGATAAGGAATCTGTCGCGGCTACCACCTAGGGACCTTGCCCAAGAGGATAACTCCACTAGAGTCACTAAAGCGGAAATTGAAGTGATCAAGGGCGGATCCAGGAATTTTTTCTGGGGGGGGCACAAGGGGCGAAGGGGCGGGGGGGGGGGGGGGGGGCGGCCGATGGGGGGGGGGGGGGGGTGCTGCACAAGAGCACAATTATTTCCCCCCTTTTCCCCCTTTTTTTTTTTAAGTCGAATTTAATGGGGTGGGGGGTTTTCCGACCGCTCTCGCAAACGCTGATTATCATCTTTCATTTCGTCGGTCTAGTGGCAAAGTCCATTAAGTCACGTTTTTTCATGAAATAAATTAAGTATGAGGTCTTATGTAAAAATCGTCCTCTTCCGTCTGGCATACTCCATTAAGTCGTACATTTAATCGTTTTCGATTTAAACGTGTTTTTAAATTCAAGTCATAAACCCGATATTATTGTCAAGCAAAACACATTAAGTCAAACATTATACGAGGGTGGGTTTTAAGATCGCAGAATGGGGGGTAAAGGGTAGAAATAAAAATCCAAATTTATTTTTCCTTTTCAATATATTCACCTGCTACCCTAATACATTTTTCGGATCTATCAATTATCTTATGTTTACCCTCAAAAAAAAATATTTGTCTTTGTCTACGAAATTCTTTTTTCAAGTGTGGAAATAATTTATTTATTTATTTGCAAAAACAGTATGAAACCAATACATTGCAAGAGCGGTAAGAAAAGATACATAATAAATAAATTTACAGTTAAAGTAAGTAATACATTTCGTTAAAACATAAGTGTTATTTCACGCTTAAAATCGTTGTAGGAAATGTGGAATATATCCACATTTCCTGCGAGGCAGTTAATTAACCTAGTGAGTCGTCCCAGGGGCATCACTATTGGTAAGTTAGTTCTGCACCTAGGAAGAATCAAAAGCCTGTGTTGGCGGCCTCGCGTGAAATTATCCGGGACATAGAATCCTATTTCAGCCAGAATATCTGGTACCGATACAAAACCATTTAGAAGCTTATAAGCCATCAGCAGTAATGCGACATCTCTTCTGGAACTAAGGCTGCATAAGTAATAACCACTGGGAGCCAGGTCAGTACTGCAGGGTGGGTGTAGCAAAATTTCGTAGCACATCTTCTGCAAGACAGACATCGCAACACGGCTCTCGTGAACAGGCGCGCTGTCGCGCAGAAGGACACCTTTGGTCAATTTTCCCCTTCTTTTCTCCTTGATGGCTTCCTTTAATTGTTCTAGGATTGAAGCGTAGTAATCTCCGGTTATGGAGACATCGTTATCTTTGTAATCGATCAACAGGATTCCTTCTGAGTCCCAAAAGACTGTCGCCATGATTTTCTTAGTCGATTGTGACACTTTAAACTTCTTGGGCAGTGGTGTGCCTTTCCGTGCCACTGCGTTGCGTCCTTTTTAGACTCAGATTCATAATGATGAGCCCAAGTTTTATCACCAGTAACAATTTGAGCCAACACTCCATCTTTGTCTTCCCTACCAAAAATGCACGAGAACACTCCACGCGCTGTTGTTTTTGAGGCAGCGTCAGCATTCCCAGCACCCATCTTGCGCTGACTTTAGTCATGCCAAGATGGTCGTGAAGAATTTTGAAACTGGGCGTACTATACAGGGCCCGCAGATACTTTAATAGTACACAACTGCTAACCCTGTACAAATCGCAAGTGCGCCCCATGGTTGAATTTGGCAGCCACCTCTGGTCTGGAGCTCCAAAATACCTCAAAAATACTCATTAACCCCTTCGGCACCGGCAGAACTTCCTATACTAAAAGTACTTTTTGATTTTCGTTTCGGGGGGGGGGGGGGGGTTGCTGGATAATTTTACTGTGGTAAAGGGGGCGATTCTTTCAATAGGGTTAAGAAACACTGATTTAGACCGTTAAAACACAAGCAAAATCCACAAATTCTGCTTTAAAATAATCTTAAACCATTTTGCGGCATTAATGTCAACCATTTAACAGTAAACTTAACAAGCAAAGAACACTAAGTCATTATTGACTGGTAAAATCCACTAATTCAGGCTCATTTTTTTGTAAATCTTTGATTGAAGGTTGCTGTTATTGATTTCAACTAATATTGCATATTGATAAGGTACTTAACGGTTCATTCTAAATTATAAATATTTAAAAATATATATTTTGGAGATATTCATCCACTAAAATCCTTTCCAAAATTGGTAAATATCGAAATGCGATTATCTCAGGATTGTATTTTAGTGACTTAGTGAACTTTGCCAGTAGACCGATGATTTGCAAGTGCATGAATGGGACGCAACGAACAAAATTCGCAATTCCAGCCAGAAATAGACAAGAGTTTCACTCATGTTCTTTCCGTTATTTTATTCATATATTTTAACAACTCTGATAATTTGATTTGCTGCTAAGTATGTACTGTGATGGACTCTCCACAGTACACAAAAATACCGTCCTGGGGGGGGCACGTGCCCCCGTGCCCCCCCCCCTAAATCCGCGCTTGGAAGTGATAATTAAGGGATTGGGTCCTAAGAAGGCACCAGGGCATGATAGGCTCAATGGCGTGATTGCGAAGCAAGTCTGGGTCCACGCTAAGGAAGAGCTCTTCCAAGTGATGGACACGTGCCTGAGGAGAGGAGTTTTCCCCTCCGAGTGGAAGCGCGGCGTGCTCCGGATCATACCAAAGGGGAACGGAAAACCACTGACCGACATCAAGGCGTACCGGCCAATTACCCTCCTCCCTGTACTTGGCAAAATCCTGGAAAAACTGATACGAGAGCGACTTCGGCGAACCCTGTCACCGGCAAGTGACGTTCAGTTCGGCTTCGTCCCCGGTAGATCCACGGTGCACGCCCTGTCGTATGTGCTTGATTGGGTGAAGGCTTGTCCAAAGAGGTATGTAGTTGCAATCTTTCTCGATATAACTGGTGCCTTCGACTTCGCGTGGTGGGACATGATACGTACAAAGGTGAAAAACAGGCAGTGTTCCAAACTTCTGTTCCAGGCCATCGATGACTACCTTTCGGATCGCACCATAACAATTTGTTTTGGCGATTTTCTACTCGAGAGGGAAGCAACTATGGGATGCCCGCAGGGCTCCATCCTTGGACCTGACCTGTGGAAGATTCACTTTGACGACTCCTCTCGGTTACCCTTGCCTGATGGATGTATCTCTGTCGACTACGCGGATGATAAGACGTATCTGGTCGCTGGGGACAGCAGAAAGGAAGTTGAGAGCAAAGGCAGTGAAGGTTTGAACATGTTCCTCGATTGGGGTAAAAGAAACAAGATGACATTCGCTCCCAGAAGACCCAGGGCCTCCTGATGAAGGGCTTTCTCAGTAGAAAAAGAAATCCCGTCATCAAAATGGGGGACTCTACTGTTCAATTTCGTGAAACTGTAAAGTATTTAGGCGTCACACTAGATCGATCGTCCTCCTTTCTGGCTCACGTCAAGGATGTATCCAGCAAGGCTCAGGCCCTCTTCTTTAAGCTTAGGAGACTCTCCACAGCTGAGTGGGGATTGCGGAGTCCGGCTTTGCGTGTTCTGTACAGATGCGTATACGTGGCGCAAGTTTCGTATGCTGCGTCTGTTTGGGAGCACCGCCTGGATAACTCGCTTATACTCCTGGCTCTCAAGCGGGGCCAACGAACTCCCTTGCTGGCACTATCCGGGGCGTATAGAACCGTTGCTTCGGACGCTTTGCCTGTTTTGGCTGGCATTTTGCCAATCGATCTGGAAATCAGGGAAGTGCTCACTAAGCAGAGATTAACCAGAGGAACCCCGGCCACTCACCTAGGCGTTGTTCTCACTCCAGGCGGGCCGGGGACTCTCCCTGGACTGCTCCGGCAAATGAGGGATCTGTCGCTCCAAGAGTGGCAGCTCCGGTGGGATAGATCGAATATGGGAAGAAGGACTTTCTCCTTCTTCCCATCAGTTAAAGTCAGAATGGAAGGGGCTTATCTACAACTGGACCACCACATCACCCAGCTCCTGTCCGGACACGGGGAATTCAGGGGGAGACTTCACACCCTTGCCCTGTCACCCCACCCCAACTGCGCATGCGGATCTGCAAACCAGTCAGCCGAGCACATTCTGTGGCATTGCGAGATTTTGACGGATGCGAGAGAGGAACTGTTCGATGGTTTGGACGTACCTATCAGACCAGTATGGAATACTGACTGGTGTCGAACAAGAGGAATTTCGAGTGTTTGAAGAAATTTGCAAGGGTCTGGGTTGAGAGATGGCCTGAGCTTAGAGTCGCTGATTAGTTGAATTTTTTTGAAACCAGGTGTACTTGTTCCTGATTACCACGGTTTACTCTATGATTTTTACTCTATTATTTGCCCAGGATGTACAGTTTTATTTTATCTTGTTTTTTTGTTTTTATTTATACATTTTTATGTCTTATGGCTAATAAGTTGGTTCTCTTTTTTTTCTTTTTTTATTTCCTATGCAACTAAATTTTATGTTGTACTTTTTATATTTTACATTGATTACTTCTCTTTTTACATCTTTTGTATTATCATCTACTACTGTATATATGTATTTCTTTGTTTGTATATTCTTTTCCAATTTAGACTTTGGGTCCAGTTACATAGGCGTACATAAGCGCTTATGTCGACTGTACAATATTTAGTTCTATTTTTTTTCACGCCTTTGGTTTTCTTCTTTTTTTCTATATATTCGTTCAACTTCTGTGTTTTTTTATATATTTTTCTTTTCAGTCTGTGACAACGTGCGAGTACTGAACTCCGTTGCTTGTGTTGTATCGTCCTTCTCCCCATTTAAGGGGTTGGACTAGAACATGTCCCTGTGTACGTGACTTGTCGTTCTTATGGTTCTGGTGGGGCTGCTTTTGGCCCCGTGCCACCCCCCATGACATGAAGAGGCTGAGGAGAGGGCTAAACGCCATCCGAAAGCTGTCCGTCCCGCCTCCAGCGACCCGACGCTTCTCTCCCTAGGGTCTTCTTTGGATTTCCACTTACTTATCGTCTAGGCACCACCGGGTAGCTGGCTTACGGACGACGCTGCCGGTTGTCGGGAGGCCTAACAATCAGCCCCCTTCACTGTTAAGGGGACTGCCGGTGGCTGAATTTTGGTTTCACCAGCTCCTCATTGTTTATACTTCTTTACTTTTTTGTTTTTCTTTTACATGGACAGAGCACGGTGTTGCCTGCAGGACTGTTGTGTGGTCCGTCGCCGTCATGAACTTCCCACTCATGACGGTTTTACTTACATTGTTTCCTTGTTTTCTTATGTATTTTTTACAGCCCTAGCCTAGTCACTAACACCCTGTTTGACTGTCCATGAGGCTTACCGCTTTGCGGTGAGTTACTCATGGGCTTTAGAATTGTAGAACTGACCATAACAGTGCATTTCTGTAGGCGCGCCTGCATACCGCCCACTAACAACGTATGCGGGGACATTGAAGTTCTAGAATCGTTCCATATTTAAAATGTAGAGTCGTTTTTTTCAAAAAAATTAGAGTCTTGCGAGAACTCCGAAGGGGCGACCATAAGTCGCCTATACCGGGGTGGGAATAGGTGGGTGAAAGCTTCAATGCACGTAAATGAAATAACAAATAGAGCTATAAAAATGCTCGGGTTCATATGCAGAACAGCAAGTGGTTTCAAGTCACTAGAATGTTTGAAAACATTGTACACTTCTTTAGTAAGAAGCCAGGTAGAGTACAATTCGCCAATTTGGTCCCCAATGTATAAAATCCATTCCAACAATATAGAAAGGGTACAGCACAAATTTCTAAGATTTATTAACTTTAAGCTGAATATTCCAATTCAAAATATTAACTATGTCCTTTTGATGAAACAACTCAACATAATTACGCTGTCAGATAGGCGGATCATCTTTGACCTTGTACTATTAAATAAAATTATTAATAATTGTATTAAAAACCCTGAAATTCACTTCAAAATAAAATTTTACATACCGACCAGAAATACGAGACAAAGTGCTACGTTTTTCTGTGATAATTTCAAAACAAATTATGTAGCTCATTTATTTATTTATTTATTTTCAGAAACAAACAGTACATAATTACATGTTAGAAAGTAGTTACAAGTTGTAGAATTAATACAATAATTGGTACCAATGACATGTCGCTGTTATATAATATATGTTTTTAAGTGACAAATTATAAATTTTACCTATATTAAATTAGCAAATTATTGAGGGAGAGGTGCGTGTGTGTGTGTGTCTGTGTGTGTGTGTGTGAATATGTGTGTATGTATGTATGTAAGTATGCGCATTAAACAATTTATATGATTGACATGATGCTCTTTTTAAATTTGGGCAGTGAATCAGAGAAAATGTCGATGTTATAATTTAGATTAATGTTAATTATTCTTTTTAATTGGTAAACTAATGTTTAAGACAAGATTTTTATGCGTAGCACAAAGGGTAACAATTATTATAAGCAATAATTATTAGCCTGAAACACTCATCAATATTGAAATAATCTCCCGAGAAAAGATAAATGCCGCCGACGGGACTTGAACCCGCGTCCTTCTGATATCCGGTCAACTACTCTACCAACTGAGCTACGTCGGCTTATCTCCCACCAGCCAAATACTTCAATATGTACTAGCGTTTCATTCACAAAAATTACTGCTTATTACATTTTTTCACCTGAAAACAACCAACTTTATATTTTGTGAGAAAATGCATTATAAGTGCTAACTCTCCCATTAGATGGCGTCGAGACAAATTATGTCTACATTTTTCGGTGGAATACTTTAACTTATCAAATATTAATTATTTATTTTAATTGGTAAACTAATGTTTAAGACAAGATTTTTATGCATAGCACAAAGGGCAACAATTATTATAAGCAGGTGAAAAAATGTAATAAGCAGTAATTGTTGAATGAAACACTAGTACATATTGAATTATTTGGCGGGTGGGAGATAAGCCGACGTAGCTCAGTTGGTAGAGTAGTTGACCGGATATCAGAAGGACGCGGGTTCAAGTCCCGTCAGCAGCATTTATCTTTTCTCGGGAGATTTTTTCAATGTTGATGAGTGTTTCGGGCTAATAATTATTGCTTATAATAATTGTTACCCTTTGTGCTATGCATAAAAATCTTGTCTTAAACATTAGTTTACCAATTAAAAATAATAATGAATATTTGACAAGTTAAAGTATTCCACCAAAAAATGTAGACATAATTTGTCTCGACGCCATCTAATGGGAGAGTTAGCACTTATAATGCATTTTCTCACAAAATATAAAGTTGGTTGTTTTCAGGTGAAAAAATGTAATAAGCAGTAATTTTTGTGAATGAAACGCTAGTACATATTGAAGTATTTGGCTGGTGGGAGATAAGCCGACGTAGCTCAGTTGGTAGAGTAGTTGACCGGATATCAGAAGGACGCGGGTTCAAGTCCCGTCGGCGGCATTTATCTTGTCTCGGGAGATTATTTCAATGTTGATGAGTGTTTCGGGCTAATAATTATTGCTTATAATAATTGTTACCCTTTGTGCTATGCATAAAAATCTTGTCTTAAACATTAGTTTACCAATTAAAAATAATAATGAATATTTGACAAGTTAAAGTATTCCACCAAAAAATGTAGACATAATTTGTCTCGACGCCATCTAATGGGAGAGTTAGCACTTATAATGCATTTTCTCACAAAATATAAAGTTGGTTATTTTCAGGTGAAAAAATGTAATAAGCAGTAATTTTTGTGAATGAAACGCTAGTACATATTGAAGTATTTGGCTGGTGGGAGATAAGCCGACGTAGCTCAGTTGGTAGAGTAGTTGACCGGATATCAGAAGGACGCGGGTTCAAGTCCCGTCGGCGGCATTTATCTTTTCTCGGGAGATTTTTTCAATGTTGATGAGTGTTTCAGGCTAATAATTATTGCTTATAATAATTGGTAGATTAATATTATTGAATACACGAAGAGCAAGATTGATTGGCGAATTAGTTGCTGCATTTGTCTTGTAATTAAGCGTGTGGAATAGTTCTGTATGGCGTGTACGTCTTAATGGTATGTTAAAATTTATTAGGGAAAGTAGTTCGGTACAATCGATGTTATTATTTTAAATTTTGTGTATAAATGTCAAATCAGCAATTACTCGTCTTTGTTGCAAAGTTTGAAATGTGCATTCATAATTATTGTTCAATTTGAATTTAAGATATTTTATAAATTTGTTTTGAATATGTTCTATGCTATATATGTATAATTTGTACTGCCGGTTCCAAATTGGCGAGGCATATTCCAGTATACTTCGGACTAATGCTAAATATAACATAACTACTGTGCGCGCGTTACTGAACACTTTACTTATACGAAGAACAAAACCAAGCATTTTATATGACCTGCGAACGATTGAGTCGATGTGAATATTAAAAATAAGTTTGCTATCAAGGTAAACACCAAGGTCTTTACATTCCGTTTTAGAGATGACAGGTTCATTGTTGAGTGAATAAGAGTACTTAATTACATTTTTATTTCTGGTGAATGTCATAGTATGACATTTTTAAACATTGATATCTAAACAGTTAACTTTACAATACTTGCAAAGCCTATCTAGGTCACTTTGTAACGCTTCACAGTCAGAGAGAGAATGCACAACTAATTAATTTATTAATTAGTTGTGCAATTAATTTATTAACTCATACACCAATTAATAGAATGCATCATCTGGGCAATAAATTTGGGAATACTGTAGACATATTTAAATATTCCGTATTAGTCACAAAACGAAGTCTTTATAATTATTTTAATAAAATGTATGATTTAACGACTACGTAGTAGAATACACTTTATATTTCTATTTTCTTTTAGTTTGTATATTTCTTTTTAAAAATTTCGCTCTCCATACCTATTAATTTAATTTGACTTAAATTTATCATAAATCAATATACAGTCTACTCTCGTTAATTCAAACCTGCGATAATTCGAACCTCTCTATAATTCAAAGTTATCACGAGTTCCCAACGAAATCTCTTTATATTTCGAACTAAATCCATAAATTTTTGTACACTTGGTAATTCAAACGAAAAAATCATTGCTATATAACAAAACGACGCGTTAATTCGAACTCATCGGCGTTCAACATTCGACAATTCAAAGTTGCAGAGAGAAAGAGGCGGAAAGATTGTTACACACACGTTAGTACAAATACAATTTTGCGACAAGTTCAAAACGTGTATTGTTGTGTAATTCACATTATGATTACATGTATGTACACGAATGTACCTATAAACTTTTGTCATTGTTATAGAATAGGAGTTAATAAATAATAATTGATCAACACTTAAGAATTCGAAGTTTTATTTATTTACTCTCACAAATTTCGAACCATTTGATATTTCAAACACTCGATAATTCGTAATATTTTAAGAGTCCCTCGAGTTTCGAATTATCGAGAGTCGATTGTATATTGAATACTATGTATTTGCTAACACAACGGTATGTCGGTATTACTTATATATCTATCTTGTAAAAGCCCACTAGGGCGTAAATAAATAAATAAATAAATTTTTACCCTTTGTGCTATCCATAAAAATCTCGTCTTAAACACTAGTTTATCAATTAAAAATTATATATTTTCTTGTTTTAAAATTTGAAAGATCCTACTTAAAAGCCATTTATGTGTCCGTTTCAACACATTTTTACCAACGAAAAGCACAACCTGCTGTCAGCTGATAACAATGATTTGACTAGCGGCGATTTTTCGAAGCTTTCCTAACAAAATATTCACAGCAAAACGTGGAAACTTTTCATAACTTTTCTTCCGAGCATTTTCTTCTAGTAGCGCCCGAAACTCGTGTCAAGCGGTCGTCGAAAATGTTGCCTATACACAAAATGTTTGTAAATTTAATTATTATAAACAATGATTATCGTTTTATTGTCTAATTAAGCCATTTTTCAACTACTTGATTACGTGATGCTACGTGATTTTAATTAAATGGAAACGAATCAGTATATAATATATATACAACTTATTGAATCTAAATTATCAATATGTTTCAAAACCAATTTAAACTTCGTCAGGATGAAATGAAAAGTCAATATTTTTTAACTTTATCCTGAGGAAGAAACTATTGGTTTTTAAAAATGCTTAATTTTTTTTATTAAATAAGTGATTTATACAAAGCGATTGGTTTTAATTTTTCAACAGTTCATTTGAACATCGATTTAATATTTTAACAGTGTTTAAATAATTACTTTTGAAGCGAAAACTTCTTTAGTGCCATTGTGATTTGAAACTCGATGAAACAAAAAATAGCGACATTAAAAAGAGTCAAACACATACATCTGCAGGATTTAGCCTGCGAGTGAATGTGATAGTATAATCGGTCTCCACTTTGTGCGATGCTTCGTAGCTTGTCGGTCTCCTCTTTGCGCGGTGCTTCGTAGTCTCTGCAATCTTAGCGATCAATAGCGACACTAAAAAGAGACAAACACATACATACATCTATAGGATTTAGTATAATCGGTCGCCACTATGTGCGGTGCTTCGTTGGTTATCGGTCTCCTCTTTGTGCGGTGCTTCGTAGTCTCTCCATTCTTAGCGATCAATAGCGACAGTAAAAAGAGGCAAACGCATATATCTATAGGATTTAGCCTTCAAGAGAATGAGATACCTAGTATAACCGGTCTCCTGTTTGTGCGATGCTTCGTAGCCTATCGGTATCCTCTTTGTGCGGTGCTTCGTAGTCTCTCCAATCTTAGCGATCAATAGCGACACTAAACAGAGACAAACACACTATAAGAGAACGAGATAGTATAATTGGTCTCCACTTTGTGCGGTGCTTCGTAGCCTGTCGGTCTCCTCTTTGTGCGGTGCTTCATAGTCTCTCCAATGTAAGCGATCAATAGCGACACTAAAAAGAGATAAACATATACATCTATAGGATTTAGCCTGCGATTAAATGATATAGTATAATCGATCTCTACTTTATGCTGCATCGTAGCCTATCGGTCTCCCCTTTGTGCGGTGCTTCGTAGTATCTCCAATCTTGTCTACTTTAGTTTTCTGAAGGTTTCACTTATACCGCGCGTGAATTGCACACTTTGTTTTTTAAATAGTGTTTTCTTAAAAACTATCTGGTACCCGGCATGCGTTGCTATGCCATATCGTTTCTCCCTCCTTTCCCATTCGTCCCGTTCCTCTACCAACTCCCCTACCTCTTCCTCGTCTCCTTCCCCTCCCGCGAACTCCCTCCCTGAGTTCCCCTCCCCCCTCCAGCATTCCATACATTCAGTCCCCGTATATTCAGTTTTCAAACAGCCCGCGTGCCACCTATTGCATTTTTTTAATACAAATTTCATAATGGCAGAGCTCACCAGTAGTTTTATACAAACCTTGTCCTGACAATAACGAACTAAAAAAAGAATTATCCAATTTGGTGCAATCGTTCGGAAGTTATGCTCGTACATACATTTCGGCGATTAATTTTTATTTATATAGATAGAAGATAGATAGATTATTATGTTAATTGAGTGCTTTTGATTTTATAAATAAAATATAGTCGTTACTACAGTGAGCACCTATGTACTTAGTTTTTGAATAAATAATAAATAAACAATTTAAATAAATTAAATACAAATTACATGTATGTAATTTTTGTAAGTGTTCAAAATGTGCAAACATCTTGTGTTTACGAGAAAACCTAAATTTATGTATTACCTATGTTAGCAGAATAAATAGGTAAGTGATTTAATAATTTGTGATTTTTTATAAGATTGTTTTTGTTACATTATTTTTTGTTTAATAGTGCTTAAATGATTTTTTGTGTGGTTACCGCAGATTTCCTTCTGTCCCAAACCGTCTGGAGCCAGTGAGACTAAGGCATTCCAAATTGGGGTATGTTGTGAGTTATTAGGTTGAAGGTAGTATGGAGGGGAAAGAGTTGGGAAAAGTAAGGTGGGAAGTATCTGGATGTACAGATTTTGTTACTAAACACGTCTAAAGTAAATTTGAGCAACGTTTTAACTCTTAATGGTTGTCATACATCAGGGCGATGCTGAGCGTATCTTCTACTCTGTAACGTGCCGCAAATAACGGCCGGCGTAGTCCAGCAGTACGGATCTTGACTCGTACGCCGAAGGTCGCGGGATCGAATCTCGGCGTGGCAAATAAATTTTATTTGATTAATTTGTGTTATTTCACAATTAATTAATTTAAAATAATATTATGTAGTATATTTGCGGCACCTTCCAGAGTGGAAGATACTCTCAGTATCGCCCTGGTGTAAGACCACCATTCAGAATTGAAATGTTGCTTGAAATGGCATCAGCCGCGTTTAATGACCAGATCTGAATAGCCAGGAACTTCCCTACCCTCCTCTTCCCTATCTCCTTCCCCTCAATTGGGGATACCATAGTCTCACTGGCTTCAGACGGGAGCAGTTGGGACTCTTGTGCGGTATTCATATAAAAATTGTTAATTAAACAAATTATTTAAATAAAATTGGTTACCGCAGAGTCCCAACTGCTCCCAGCCGTCTAGAGCCAGTGAGATTATGGCATCCTTAATTATGATATGTTGTGAGGTTGAAGGTAGTGATAAGGGGAAGGAGATGGGAAAAGGAAGGTGTGAGGTGTCTGGCCATACATATTTGGTCACCAAACACGGCTACTTCAACCAAAGTTTCAATTCTGAAGGCGAAAATCACTATTTTAGATTTATCTTTACAAAGAATTGAAAAGGATAAACGATCGATACTAGAGAAACGAAAGTGGTTGAAATATGACTAAATACCTCATAAACTCCCGTTTAGTCTCAAAAAGTACATACGAAGCGCCAATGTGAATTAAAGTTAGTATTTCAATTCCAAATTGTAAATTTATTAATCTTTTTAGTTTTTTCGAAGCCCTTTGACATTTACGTATGTAAATCCAAAGATAGATCGGCTAGTGTCGCCAGCGTGCATCTATTTGTTATTTATTCGCTGTCAATATCGGTTCGGCTATCAACTGTGCGGCCGTGCTCGGAAAAACGGTTTAAAATCATCAGTAGTTACGCCTATCGATCTGATATTGTAAAGTTGTCGGTTTTACCGTGCTAGAACACCCGTAGAATGTTTGATAAAAGAATTGCGTGAGGATTATTTTATCTTTACAAACGGTTTTTTAGTTTTTTTTTAACATGAGCTCCATACAGGAGGCCCTGAGGAAAATAATTTCCCTTAGGGCCTATGTCATTTTTGGGGATGCTGTGTGGAAGGTTTTTTTAGGAAGGAGGGGAGAGTTCTGGGAAGGAAAAGGGTTTAAGTGGTGGGTAGGAATCTGGGGTTCAGTGTGTCTTGGTCAACCGCCTCCAAGACCTAGACAAACCTCACCCCATGAACCCGGGCACCCATGCTAAATCACCAAACGTAGCGAACCATGGCAAAGGTGTTGGTCATCCAATAAAGGTTCCTGGGGCGGCGGTACCCATACCCGCCTCCCAATTTTTAGAGCTCAGGCGTCAGGTAAGTGTGCTGTGCATGTTCTACCAATAATAAAATGAAAAATGCTCCGAGAACTATCAACATTGATCCCTTCTGCACCGCTGCATAGTCCGGGAAATACGTCAAACGCGTGCCCAACATATTTAGGTACACACACGGTTGATATTTGTCACGTGAGAAAGGGTCGCTTCTAAGACTCGCTCTTGTGTTCAACAGCTTGGCTGTGGTACGATTTGCCGGTTTATGTTTCCTCTCTCCTACAACATGGGTCTCTTCAAGACCCATGTTCACTCCTTTCTTTCCTCAAAAAGACTCTCCACACAGCATCTTCAAAGATGATGTAGGCCCTGAGGGAAATTATTTTCCCCGGGGCCTCCTGTATGAAGTTAAAAAATGTAAAAAAAAAATTTTTTTTTGTTTTTTTTTTTATTTACTTTTTTTTTAACCTCCGACGCAAGGAGCGGTGTTATAAGTTTGACTTTCTGTGTGTCTGTCTGTGGCATCGTAGCTCCTAAACGCATGGACCGATTGTGATGCGTTTTTTTTGTTTGAAAGCTGACGTGATCGAGACAGTTCTTAGCTACAATTCATGAAAATCTGTTCAGGCGTTTCAAGGTCATCAGCTCTTTTTTGTGTCAGGGGTTGCTTAAAATTTTGATTTTTTTTTAGTTATATATGAATACCGCACACAAGTCACCAACTGCTCCCGTTTGGAGCCAGTGAGACTATGGAATCCATAATTGGGGTATGTTGTGAGGCTGAAGGTAGCGGGGAGGGGAAGTATACCTGGAAGAGGAAGGTGTGTAAGTACCTGGCTATTCAGATCTGATCACCAAACACGGTTAAAGCCATTTCAAGCAACGTTTCAATTCTAAATGGTGTCTTACACCAGGACGATACTGAGAATATCGTCCACTCTGAAACGTGCCGCAAATATACTATGTATTATTTTAATTGAATTAATTGTGAAATGACACAATTTAATCGATCCCGCGACCTTTGGATTGCGAGTCAAGAACCTCCCCCCTAGACCACGCCGGCCGTCACGGACGCACTTTTATAATAAAATATGTGTGCGTTTTTATTTATTTTTTCATTATCAGTAATTTAAGTTAGAAAAAACGTAAGGTGAACCAATTTTAAAACTTTGCATTTAATTTTTTTATATTTTAAAAATTAAATGGTTATTTCTAATAATACAATTTTATTACCTTTTATAAACAGTTTTTAGTTTTTTGATACGTTTACAAATATTCCATTTATTTGGACTTTATTGCAGGATAGAAACATTTTTACATTCTGACAAAATACGCCCAATTTTTTAAGGGTCGATTCAAAAACGCTGATTTCTGGGTTACCTACGTGTAGTACCTAATTATACGGAATAATATAAACTTTCGCCCCTCGTGTCCAATAAATGGGTCATGACCCAAGTTATGGCCTCTGACCCCTTCCTATCATTCAATGCAGGTATATATTTTTATACGTACATTAGAAAAAATGACATGTGTTTTGTTAATAATTGGGTCAGTTCACGGTACATCTGAAATAACAACATCGATTTACAACGGAAGTGTTACCGACGTAACCTATTGACATTATTACGTGAACAGGTCGACAATCCGGTTGATTAGTCAGACATTTCAGAAAAAAATGATTTGAGTATGCAGTTATATGTATGCGTGTACCCTCTATCTGGTACAATACTTAGATTACTCATAAACACCACCAACATCAATAATTATAATGCACTAAAACTTGTTGTGAATTTATCAGAATGTTTTGATGTTTTCTGGGTCACTTGTAGGATATTTAAAATTGTCATACTAATGTATTAGACCGTTATGTCTCCCGGTGTTATTTTATAGTTTATGGCGAGCATTCAAATGTTGCTTTCCTCATAATCCCAAAACTTAGTATTTGGAGATGTCTGACTAATCAACTGGACGATCGAAGTATCGACGACCTTTGTGGTCGAGGGGTAAGGCTCTTACAGGCAAATAAATTTTATTTGATTAATTTGTGTTATTTCACAATTTACTCATTTAAAATAATATTAGTTATATTTGCGGCACGTTCCAGAGTGGAAGATACTCTCAGTATCGCCCTGGTGTAAAACCACCATTCAGAATTGAAACGTTGCTTAAAATGGCTTTTTCTGTGTTTGGTGACCAGATCTGAATAGCCAGGTAGATACTTTCCCACCTTCCTCTTCCCCACTTCCTTCCCCTCCCTACTACCTTCAGCATCACAGCATACCCCGATGATGCCATAGTCTCACTGGCTCCGTAAGGGAGCAGCTGAGACTCTTTTGAGGCAGAAGATTCTTGTTTAGAATTGAAACGTTACTTGAAATGGCTTTAGCCGTGTTTGGAGACCAGATCTGAATAGCCAGGTGCTTCCTCACCTTCCTCTTCTACATCTCCTTCCCCTCCCCACTACCTTCAGCATCACAACATACCCCAATTATCGATGCCATAGTCTCACTGGCTCCACACGGGAGCAGTTGAGACTCTTTTTAGATTCTTATTTAGAATTGAAACGTTGTTTGAAATGACTTTAGCCGCGTTTGGTGACCAGATCTGAATAGCCAGATACCTCCCCACCTTCCTCTTTCACATCTCTTTCCCATCCCTACTACCTTCAGCCTCACAACGGTTCCATGACAATTGATCCGCTGACGATTGGCCTCTCCGCATACTTATATACAATATGCGGGCGGTTTAGAAAAATACGGTACCTATACCTAATTGCACAAAATATAACTAAGTGACCCCGAAGGGATGTGCAGAGAGGATGTACCGCCGAATAACAAAAATATAAAACATATTTTGATACAAATGCATCAAGGAAAAATCTGCTTCTCTATATACTGTGTATATGTGTATATGATCAAAGAAATCGACACTGTTCGTTTGATATTTATACCAACTTATTATTGGGTATTTTTGAAGTGGATTTTATGTTTGAAATTGGTAAATAATGGACAAAAAAATATTATTTTATAGTAGGATCACCCCTCACAACATATCCTAATTGGGGTGCCATAGTCTCATTGACTCCAGACGGGGACAGTTGGGACTCTTGTGCAGTATTAGATCCGGCCCTGTGACGAATTATTGATTTTTATTCGTTACATCAGTGACAAAAAAATATAATATATCATTTTTTGTTTTTTTTTTCAGATAGAAGACATGTCATCGATACAGTGTGGGGGAAACGCGGCCAGAATGATTTTGATTCTCTTTAACATTTTATTTGTGGTAAGTAATTACGTTTTTATTTTAATACTGCTCAAGAGTCCCAACTGCTTCCAATCTTCTGGACTATGGCATCATCTGTAATCCGGGCATGTTGTGAGAATGAAGATAAAGTAATGAGAAAATGAAGGTTGTATTTAAACTATGCTGTTCAGATCTGGTCACTAAACACGACTAAAACCATCTGTGAGATGGGTATGATGGATGGATGACAAACACCCCTGCCATAGGTTATTCCAAGTGATTTGCTGTATTTGGTGACTTACCAGAGATGCCCGGGTTCAGGGGGTGAGGTTTGTCTAGGTCTTGACGGCCAATGCGTTTGTCCACCTACTGCGTGGCGGGCAGGATCGGGAGAGATTGGTTGATGGAGATCAGACCTAAACCTCTCTAGCCGGACTCTTTCCATCCATTGCCTTGCACCGCAGTAGATGCACTGACCCACAAATTCCTACCCACCCCACACGTTGCTGTGGCTAAAGAAACACAACGCCATTACCCAACCTTCTTCATTTTATACTATATAATGATGAATATTTGAATTTCTCGGCTTTGAAAATCGGCATATATTATGTATGATAAGTGTGTTTGTGAGTGTTGCGTGTGTATGTTTTATTCCTTTATGTTATAAAATTTTGGTAATATTGTATTTTTTGTTCTTTAATCCATTTTTTTATTTTGTGTCGGAATTTATTTTTGTTTTCCTCAATTTTTGTTTCAAGTGAAAGACTGTTGAATGCTTTTATAGTGTCTTTGTTCAAATATAGTGTTTACTGTCGGAGTTTTAATGTTTTCTTTGTACATTTGTCTAACCGGTCTGTTCGTGATATTTTGTATTTTTTGGAATTTGTTTTTTTGGTCAGAAGTGTAGTTTAGTAGTGTTTTAACATATAATTGGCGTATATCTAGTCACAACTGTTGAATATTTTTTAAAGTATTGCCCTTAAGATCGTTTTCTGTGCGATTTCTATTTATTTATTTATTCAACGCCCAGAAGGCTTTTTTGGTAGTACAATTAAATCATGATAGATGATTTTAAAACAGCTAAAGAAATAACAGAAATAAAATAAATAAAAAATGCACACAAGTCACAAAAATACAGCGATTTGATAAGTTTACAAAAATACAGATATGTTTAGGAATAATTTTTTTACAAGATCCACAAAATTCGCCAAGTTGATGTTAAATATGTCAACATCACTTAAGTACTGATTTCCCATAGTGTGAAATCGTTGTATCGTAGAGTGGGCAATGTAGTTCCGCTTATGAATGCTGCAGTAGAATAGTGTATTTTTTCGTGTGGTTACTGTCGGTATTCGTAAGTTTATGAGTTGTAGGAGTTCGCAACAGTCGAATTTAGAGTTAAGTAATTTGAATAGAATGTTAAGTCGTTTATTTTACGTCTGTCTTCTAGTGTGTGTATTTTTAGAATATTTATCTTGTAATAGATTATATTTTAAGTCTTCTAGTGGGATATTTAATTTAAAATTTATAAAACGCAGATTTTTTTTTATATTCGATCAATATTATTAACGTGAAATTTGTAAGATGGAGACCAAACTACCGAGTTATATTCAATTTGGCTTCTAACTATTTGATCAATAGCTGCGTTATCTCAAAGCATAGTATTTGGAGATGTCTGACTAATCAACTAGACGATCGATATATCTAATATTATATTTGTTTCAGATTTCAGGACTCTGTCTTATTTGCCTTTCTGTCTGGTTGGCTTGCCATCCCTCTAGCGTGTTTGTGACCATCAAAGAGCTGAACCCTGCGTTTGCAAATGTAAGTAAAAATGATAGAGACTACCGTTAAAAATCGAAAATTTGATTAAAATGGCTTTAGTCATGTTTGATGATTATATCTGAATAGCCAGATACTTCCCCACTTTCCTCTTTACCATCTCCTTCACCCTCACAACATACCACAATTGTGGATGTCACGGTCTCACTGGCTCAAGACGGTTGAGAGAAGTTGGTACTCTTGTGCGTTAACACATAAAACAGGGGCGAAGATTGTCTACATTGGAGGTTATCCCCTACTTATCAGCCCTGGTATAATTAACAGATGGTTACTCCTTCAAGGACTCTAATTGAAAAAAAACGAATTTACATTTAAGTTTGAACGAATCTAGACTTCCAGTGTCTCTGCATACGGTGTTAGGAAGCAGTATGCAAGTGCTTAGATAATATACAAAACGCGAATAATATAAGCAAATCAGGGATAAACTCATTTAAAAAGATAACAGATAAACATAAAAGGCGGCTGCTCGCAGGGTAATGGCATCTTGCGTATGCTGCAAGCATCTGCAAGAAAATATAATGAAAACACTTAATGTCGGGTGGGATACCTCTCTCGTCATTTGGCAGTACCAGCCAGAATGTGTATGGTGGTCGGTCTGCCGTGAATGAATCTCAACGTCCGCGCCCTTTAGCCGGTTCCTCAGTTGTGCCTTGACGATAGTGATTGGGATGTAGGGGAACGTAACCGAAGACCCTAAGGATAGAAGCGTCGAGTGGCCGGAGCCAAACCTCTGGCCTACACATGTAGCTGGGGAAGGCGCAGAGAAGATTATCTACGGTTACTATTATTGATTTCATGCACTTTATTTTGCCACTTTTACTGCTTAATTATGTATTTGCTAATAGGGAGCGGTTCAGTGCGTTGCGCGGGCGTTTTGTGGACGAAAGTCGGAACCTTAGATTACGAATCAATATAAGTCAGTTACATATTATTTTTAGAATTATTACTAACTAGCAGACCCGGCCACACGTTGCTGTGGCTAACGAAACACAACGCCATTACCCAACCTTCATAAAATCCACACCACCCGCTTGCCCGCTGCCCGCTGCCTGAATTGAATATTTGAATTTTTCGGCTTTTCTCTACTATAATAAGCACGTATTATACATATAAATCTTCATCTTGAATCACTCTATCTATTGGTGAAAACCGCATGAAAATCCTTGCGTAGTTTAAAAGATCTAAGCGCACCTACATTTTGAGCGACTTCATTTTATTTATATATTTTATTTTAGGGAAATCAACAGTTTATAATGTGATTAATTTTTACATGTATAATTTACCTAACTTATAAACCAATTATAGATTTCCTCATTTTAATATTACATTGTGTATCTAGAAATTAAACAGTAATCTTATAACAATTAAAAGATATTACATTAAAAGATGTTGCATATAACAGGTCATTACATAATACATATATCATTACATTTATGCAGTTTTGTACTCATTTAATACACTTTTGATACATTTTTTTATATTTACTTTCGTCACAAATGAAGATATCTATATCAGAGAAAATGTTATTATATGTTGAACACAGTCTTATAAGGCAAGCATTTTGGATTGAATTTGTTTTAAGTACAGTGATTTTCTTTAAAAATATTACACGATCGTGTGTGCCGTGTAGGTAGGTACTTTAAAATCTATTCTGTTCAATAATTAAGGACAGTGGGTTATGTTATTTACAATTTTGTTTATCAACATCGCATCTGAGAATTGTCTGCGTACACTCAATGCATCAATTTTGAAGAAATTTGTTGCATCAAGATAATTAATCGATTGTGCGATTTGTAAGAAAGGTATTTTATGATTTTTTTCTGTTTTGATCATTGATATATATACATTGTACGGGACAGGCACTGTAGTCGCCAGCCGCACAGACGATGAAGTGGGAAGTTGCCGGCTGGCCGCTTCGACACCTAGGGAGAAAGTGAGGAAAAAATGTAGGGAGAGGGAAAAGTGGGGAGATTTCAGGAAAATTGGGTAAATGTAGGGAGAAAGGTAAAAATACATAGGTTGCACAAATTTGAATTTGTGCAAGTGTAAATAATAGAGATTTGCACAAATTGGACCCGTGCGAAGGTTTGTATAGGAACGGCTTCGCACAGATCGAATTTGTGCAAAGGAAAAAGTCAATTTAAATAATTTAAATAGTGTAGGTATGTACACTGAGGGTTGGGGTCAAGCTTTATTTTTTGTCTTAGGCTGACTGCCGGACCCCGTGAATATTTTTATTCTTTCATAAATATTACATTAAATTACACATGAAATTAAACTATAATTAATCTTAAATACGTCCGGTACATACATAGATGAGACATTTAGCGAATAAATTGGTTCAACGAAATCGTAGGTTAGTACCTCCATTTCTGTGTGACGTATGAAAGTAGGATGAAACCATGGGCTTGAGTAAAAGGAAAGGACGGTCTGACGGCCGAGCCTTTCGACGCGGTGGCTTCAGTTTGAATGCACTTGTTCGTGCATGATTTGAATACGAATCTCGGAGAATTATGTACGGGATAGCGCTTCTTTAGTATATCTCTATGGTTTTGATTCATTTTTGTTTATTTATACTCTGTAATGATAAAAAATGTCATTATTTTTCTGGATATAGGTATGCCCCATATTTTTTTTCACGCGCGGCAAAATTAGAGATTTGACTTGTAGTATTTGACGTGCAATTCATGTTATGTTTTTGTTCATAATTTCTAGACATCGGATTATATGCATTTGCATATTTGCATATGCAAATGCATATAACTCTCTAATTACGGCGTTAATGCATATTTTAAGCCTTTTTTCCCAATCGTGCATATTTCGTTTCGTTTTCGTCAATTTGACAATCCTGAGGCCATCGCAATTCAGTCAAGCGCGAGCTAGCATTTGAAAACGCATCCACTAAACAGAATATTACCCTCATCTCAACACATTTCCACAAGTTACCAGATGCCATAGTTAAATTGGAAACAAAAAACCTACCTCTATTTAAATCAATAGAAATACTGGAAACAATGATCGAACTTGCCAACGCCCTTCCATTCAATATCGGAAGAGATTCGTAAAAAGTTAGACGCTATTTTGCTTAAGAACCCGAGTCTTGAAGACATGAAGAACATTAATGCCTGCATCAACGATATAGGTGATATCCTGCCTAAACAGGTATCTCCAGAAATGGCGCCAATTTTTAATTTTTGTACAATGACATCAATTTCCGGCGTACAAATGAATACTAGGTGACAAACGTCACAAATTAGGGCTCGAAAATTTGAAAAAAACAGTTAATATTATATTGTCACAAAAACTATGCACAATTTTAAGAATACTTCGCTGTTATTGAACCGTCTTTAATTAAAATACATACAAAAAAAAAAGATTTTTTTATTTTTCATTGTGCATATTTTGGCCATATCAAGAGTTTTTAGTGCATATTTCGGCCTTTTTTAGTGCATATTTTGGCACTTTGTTAGTGCATATAATCCGATGTCTAATAATTTCTAATGTAACTAACTGAGCTTCATTAGGTTTCTTTGAAAATGAAATGGAAGGCATTTATTTATTGTCGTATTCTTTACTCCACGATTAGTATAGAAGCAGAGTTTGTTTAGCAAATTTTGTTTTTTTTTTTCAAACATTCGATCCTACGTAGTAACTAAATAATTTTATAAATTACTAGCAGACCCGGGAACACGTTACTGTGGTAAACGAAACACAACGCCATGCTATTACCCAACTTTTATAACAAACGCAAATCCACACTGCCCGCTTGCCAGCTCGCTGCCCGCTGCCGGCTGCCTACTTGCCAGCCCGCTTCCTTTATTTATATATTTCAAGCAATTTACACAAAACCTTGACATATTATATACCTAAAAATCTTTCTCATGAATCAGTTTATTGGTGAAAACCGCACGGAAATCCGTTGCGTAGTTTAAAAGATCTAAACGCACAGACAGCGGGAGCGACATAATTTTTTACTATGTAAAGAAGATGACCATTTCTTGATTTTTTTCTTTATTCATTGCATTTTATGTTTTTTTTTTACGTGAGTTCCACACAGGAGGCCCTGAGGAAAAAAAATTCCCTCAGGGCCTATGTCATCTTTGGGGATTATGTGTGGAGGTTTTTTTTTTAGGAAAAAAAAGGAGATGAGAGTTCTGGGAAGGAAAAAGGTTTAAGGGGTGGGTAGGAATCTGGGGCTTAGTGTGTCTTAGTCATCCGCCTCCAAGACCTAGACAAACGTCACCCCATTAACCCGGCCACCCCTGCTAAATCACCAAACGTAGCGAACCACTTGGGGTGACCTACGGCAGAGGTGTTGGTTATCCAATAAAGGTTTCTGGGGCGGCGGTACCCATTCCCGCCTCCCAAATAACATTGGTTACATAATTTGTGGATTCTTTGACCACCATGCTAGGCTCATGCCGGTGTTTTGGTGATCGATAATTAAATAAAATATATGATAATTATTAATTTTGTTAATTTTCGTCAGTTTTTTTTAATCCATAAATAATTCATGTTGTGAATTTAGTTTTGTTGTTTGTAGGAATCCGGCATTCCAAAGGGGGACTATGGTTGTAGGAGTACCACAGCAGAGTATATCCCCTGTTCTTAGACCTTCGTGACTGGGTAGTTATTAAATAAACTCCAGAATATGTAATAGGCCACGTCTCGAGTCTCGAGGGAGGTTCCCCGTATGAATATATAAGGGAACAATGCGCCTTTACTGGGAAAAACTACGTATAGAACGGAATTATCAATTTATTAGTAAATTGTTGGAAGTAATCTACTAATAAATAAAAAAAACGCGTTCCTGGAAACTAACAGTTTAATATTTACTAAAGCCTCGATGACATTAAGCGAGTTTAAAGCTACTATCTTGGAAATTCACTATCTGTTAGTAAATTCGCTCAATGTAATCGTATTACTTGCTAACTAGCAGATTGTTGACAATCTACGAAAAAAGTTAAAAGGTCGTCAACTTTACTTGCTACTCGCTTACTCCTGATTGGTTTATTGGCTTGTGCTTGACGCTGGCTCGCAGAAGAATGATGACGTCACATTTTTTAGATTAACTCGAAGCCATATTCGATCCCAGCCGGTTCCAATGGAATGGTTCCAATGGGAGGGGGAAATTATACGCTTTTATCACTCAGGGCAGGTCTACTAATATTCATATAATAATAAACTTTCTAATAAATTGTTTTTTTCGGAAGTGACCTGCAGGTAAGTATGTTTTTGTATTTATCTGTAAATATAAAAATTAAATAGAACCTAGGAATTCATAATGAATTGTAAAGCGCCCTTGAGGTGATTTTTCACAAAAACGGCGCTCTACAAACTGTCCAATTATTATTATTATTCATATGTCTATGATATTTTAAAGTTTTCTTATATCCTATCATACTCGTACATTTATACTGAAAACTTTTTTTTAGTAGTTTACGCATACATTTTTTGTAAAGTATCTAATTGTCAAAAAATATTTTAAATCTACTCAAGGGAAACGATAGAAAATGCTGTTAGTTTATGTGAACTGATTCGTGGTAAAGATTAAACTAAAATCATAGACATACAAATAGCTAGACGAGAACTTACGGATGAGGGGTAAAAACCAACTATGGCGGGACGAAGAGAGGAAAGAGACTTGTGATTTGCCAACAAATC
Organism: Limnephilus lunatus; assembly: GCA_917563855.2. Classification (NCBI taxonomy): domain Eukaryota; kingdom Metazoa; phylum Arthropoda; class Insecta; order Trichoptera; family Limnephilidae; genus Limnephilus; species Limnephilus lunatus. Next base: position 20,154,020 of record OU830595.1, on the reverse strand, counting down.
AATCTAACAGTATATAGGCACCTCGCACTATAATATCACCATTTAGTTCTTGAAAGTAAAATCTGCTTTTGAAAGAATAGACCTTTTTATATGAGAGCGCGAATTGCATGCCACGTTATGAACAGATGTGTCATGTCCAAATTCGCAAAGTAAGGTTCTGAGTATTTTCATAGTCGAATATTTTGTTTCCGTAGACACTTTTACAAATGTTTCATGATTTACTTACCCCAGTAAACAGCGGCTTTGTGTTTCGCGTCGCCATATATCTCGATGTCATAGTATGTGTTCCATAGACATGCAACGTCCGTGCGTAAAATGTAAATGGTCCGGACAAGAATGATGACGTCACATTTTTTAGATTAATGCGACGCTCTCGCAAACCCAGCCGGTTCCGAAAAATGGTTCCAATGGGAGGGGGAAATAACACGCCTTTTATCACGTAAGGGCATGTCCATGTATTTTGTACGTCCGTGACTAAAATAGTGATTTAGCGTTAAAATAAGTCAGGTACGCTTCATACGTCGTACATATTGTCCGTTAATGTTATATTATCGTGAAAACAAGCTCATATTTTTATATTTTTTTTCAAGCTTTGCATTAATCGTTTTATTAGCGAGCTCCCTCTAACACACATATTTACACAACTCCAAACCATATTTTCTTCTTTTTTTAACGCTTACTACAGACCATTAAAACATCTTATTATATAAATACTAGCTGGTTCCCGGCATGCGTGGCAATGCCATATTCAAAGAAATTCCTTTTTTTACCGGAATCACCTTCCCGTGCGTCCCCGTTCCCCTCCCGCGTCTAATACTTTCTTACGTTTCTAATACTTAAACATCTTTAAACTCGTGATATCTTTCGAATGGTATGTCCGAATTGAATAATTCAAAAAGTTAAATAAAGGTTAAATTGAAGCATTCTTGAATATAAAGTATTTTATTTTGATAAGAACTAAAACCAAGATACAAATAAAGAGCCTTTTCAAGCGGCCACATTTTATTTAAATTTTTAAAATAAAATAACACTTATTGTGGCATAACTATAATAGTTAGACTTATGCTGTCGCGACACTTTTTGTAAATAATGATCTGTTCTGCAAAGTCGTAGTACATAATTTTATTCTTTCATCAATATTTTTCGCAGCGCATGCGATGTAAAGAATATTTTAGGTAATTTTTTTACACCTTGGATTACATTATTGGAGTTTTAGTAAGGATTTCTAATTTTTTTGAAAATAAAATATAGCCTATGTCACCCTCGAATAGTGTAGCTTCCCAACAGTGAAAGAATTTTTTAAATCGGTTCAGTGGTTTCGGAGCCTATTTAATGCAAACAACAAACAAATCTTTCCTCTTTATATAGTGTAGTAGAAAACAGAGAAAAATGTATCGGCCAAGTTAAATTTCTTAACGTTGTTCCCGTCCACTGGCGTGTCGTGTGGGGCTCTCCCTTGCGCGCCCTGGGGCTGTCGGGAATATCCCTTATTATATCGTACTTAGGGGGTAATAACCTCACGGGAATTATCAGGGACGAACTGGGAATTAGTAAAAATGGAAGACGATTTTTTATGGAAAAAAGATTACTACTACCTATCATGACAATTTTATTTGAATACACTGCTCCGCAGGTTTTTGCTGCTAAGCCCTGTGGGCGGCTTTTAGTTCGGCTTCGCTTAGTTTGACTGTAGGTAACCATTTTATAAATCCGATAAGAATTAGTTCCAAAAATAGCCAGTTCCTCGGATCCACTGTGATTCAGTGTCACCGAGTTAAAATAACCTTGACAGGCAATGATGCCATATGTAATCTCTCCATATCCGGAAAGATACTTAATACAATATATTAAATTCTATTAATCAGTAATCCGTAGTACTTAAATCTAGGGAAGAAGTGTCCACATGCAAGCTGCTGACGTAATTGGCGACATCTTGTTATGAATTCTTTAATTTTAAACCGAATTAACCGGTAGTTTTGTTTGAAATTCCACGTTCCAACACATAAGATGTTATATGTGGCGCAACGCGTACGGCGTGTCGTCAACATGCACTCGAAACGGTTCTGAAATTCAACCACGCAGACGCTGGGGTAATAGTAACGTTCGATTGAACCCGCGACGCCCAAGCCCAGACGAATTGTCTCATTCGAACACCTAAGACATAATTAATAAAATATAAATACTATATATTATATTAGAATAAGTTAACAATAATAATCTAAACGAAAATATGAAAGAAAACAAGACCCAGAAAAACAGAAAAAGACAATGGTCGCAACTGGGACTCGAACCCAGACCTCTCCTCATTTGGAGAAAAATAATTAGTTGATAATAATGTAATTCTGAAAAATATGAGATTGACAAATATGACGGCTTTGACAGAAGGTGGCAATGGCGAAATTGGTTAACGCCGCTCGTTCCGGTTAGACGGAGAGGTCTGGGTTCGAGTCCCAGTTGCGACCATTATCTTTTTCTATTTTTCTGTGTCTTGTTCTCTTTCATATTTTCGTTTAGATTATATTGTTAACTTATTCTAATATGATATATTTCACTGATGGGAATAACCTTCAAAAAAGTATAAAAAGAAAAATTTTCTTATAAAAATTGATTTTACTATATGTATATTATTATTATCCAAGGTGTCCGGATTATATTCCGTGATTCTAGTATAAGTATTGACGGCCCCCATGGTCGAGGGGTAAGACTCTCGAGGTTGCGGGTTCAAATCCCGCAACCTCAAGAGTCTTGAGAAATTAAATTACGTTTCGAGTGGAAGAAACTATCAGTATCGCCCTGGTGTAAGACCACCGTTCAGAATTAAAAAGTTGCTTAAAATGGCTTTAGCCGTGTTTGATTACTAGATCTGAATAGCCAGGTACTTTTTTACCTTCCTCTTCCTCACCCCCTTCCCCTACTCACTATCTTCAGCCTCACAACACCCCAATTGGGGATGCCATAATGCCACTGGCTCTGGACGGTTGGGAGCAGTTTTTGATGAGAACCCAGGCTATCTCTCAGTGGGGTCTTGAACGAGATGGGCGTTTTTGACGTTGGCCGATTGCCACTCAAGCTTCCACCTATCTTCTGGGATGAGAGGTGTTCGAAGGAGTCTTTCTCCTTCCGTTCAGAAGGGTTTTCGAGACTTCAAGCGGCATGCCGGGTGAAAAACGATATCATCGTGCAATGGTATTGCGCGTTTTTGCAGCGCCTTCTTGTATTCCCTCAGTGTTGAAATCTCTCGCCTAATATTTGGCGGGGTTATGTTTGCAAGTACGGGGAGCCAAGGAAGAGGAGTCGATTTTAAGGTTCCGCTGATGGTTCGCATTGTGGCATTAAGCTGAACGTCGACCATGGAGGTGTGGGCGCTTCTAGCACATACTGGAGCACAGTATTCAGCTGCTGAGAAAACCAGGGCAATGGATGCCGTTCTGAGCGTGTTGGCGTCGCATCCCCAGCTAGTACCTACCAGCTAGCTTACTGACTAAATTTAGTCTTCTCCTGGTTTTTTTTGCCCACTTTTACTTTAAGTTTCTTTGCCCGTATAAGGTATGAGTTATAGGTATGTTTAATGTTTTTTTTTGTAGAGGCCCTGGTTTTACTTGCTAATTGAGGTTGCATTGGAATGTGAAGTTTATGTTGTTAGGATTAAATAAGAACCGGTTTCGCCAATCCGCCCCTGAATTGGGCAAGTTATTCCCCTCGGAAGTAAGAAAACGGAAGGAAGTAGACTGAATAATGGTGCATTTTTTATCGTCTACTGACTTCATAGAGTCACGCACTAGATGACTAGATTATACTCGTAACTACAGTTTACCAGGAATATACCATAAGTCGAAAATGCATAAATTCTTAATGTGACATAAATCACCACGAATATCGGTAATAAATAATAAATAGGCCTTATGGGCCAATAACCAGCCAGCGGCCGAGAATTCAATGAGAAAAATTCATTATTCTCCGTATATAATAACTCAATATCGATTTGATTTCATTCTAAATTTATTTAATTTATACCTACATTCAAAAATGTACTAAAATTATGTACTTTTCGAAATTATGTTTTGATCATAAGTATTTATAATTTTTCAATAATGTCTAAGCAAAATAAGAATGTAAAAAATCTTTAAAATATTAGTTTGAAGACCGTAAATAAATAGACAAAGTATTTTCGTCAAAACTAAAATTAAAATTCTGAAACGTTCCAGAACGTCCAGATAATTTATTGATTTATTTTACTGTATGATTATACGATTTGAAATGTGTGTTGTATAATACAAAATTTTGTTTGAAAATTTAACAAATCTGCCAACGACCTACGGTATAACCTTATTGTTTATTGTACTAAAAATAAACACGTTTTCTCAAAATTTAAAACATGCGTTTACTAGATAAAAGAACAGTCTATCAAAATCAATTTATATTTTTTTGTGGAAAAGAGTCAATACGTCTAAAATTTGATTTAAAAATTACATAGGTATTTCCGGTTTTGTCTGGTTATTCCCTCTTAAAATAGTTTGGCAAACAGTGTCTAGAATGGGTGTAATTTAGGGCAAGAGTGTTTTTTTTTTAATTTTTCGAAGTGAGACTTCTTTGGCACCGTTGTGATTTGAAATTCGGATGAAACGGAAATTACGAATTATAGTAAGTACCTACCTACGAAGCGTCAAACTGCGCTCATTTTCCGCTTTGATTATGATGTCACTTTTTAAGGCTCCTATTGGTTGAGATATTAAACGGAAATGACGCTAAGTCTGCACTCTGGTCGCTTTGATTATGACCTCACTTTCCAAGGCTCATATCGGTTGAGATTGTTTTGGTGAAGTTTCGCTTCTACCGCGTGTGAACTGCACTCGATTTTTTATTTAGGAATAATTAAAAAACCAAACATTTGATCAGCCGAAACTTTCACAGATAATGTCAACCATTAAAAAATATTTAAGTTGTTTCCTATATGCATTCATACATTTCTATTGAAAAAAAGATTTTATTGTAGATTATGCTTACATTTTTTACAAAATAATTATTGAATTTATTTTAATTCTAGTCAAGCGAAACTATAGAAAAAGCTTCAATTTATTTAGAGCTAATTTTTTTATATTCACAATGAAAACCGATTCGTAGTAAAGATTAATCGAAAATATCAATTTCTTGAATAAAATAAAATCAAGTTTTATGTGATACCTACTAGCTAACCCGGCGAACTTTGAACCTGGCAAACCCGCCTCAGAATCAATAACTGTTGTGTTAACTTATTAGCTGAATTAAATTCAGTTTTTTTATTAAGTTAAAAATTACACAATGAAGCAATTATCGATGGGCGTGTTTTGTTTTTGTCAGTATCAGAGACGGAGTTGTGTACGGATTTATAATTTTTGTGATTTTCTTACTTTTTCACTTACTTACGGGAATTGCGTATCATTTTCCTTATACGTTTGAGGGAGATTTATTATAATTATTGTATTTTCCCTTTGGAGGAGTGCAGACATACGTTCACCGTTTGTCCCATTTTCGAATGTTGACATTTATTGTGTAAGAAAGAGGGGCAGTATTATATAATTGTGTTTAAGAACAAAAGCAAAACAATCAGCGCATTGGCATTTGACGTTTTTGAATTTTTGGAATTCACTCACTACCTACTCAATATTATACTTATCAAAATATTCCAGCAGCTCTTTCAAATATGATCATCGTTTCATATAAAATGTAAGAGGAAAATAATTTTCTTCATAATTTTTCCGATGTTTTAATAGTTATTCTGCTATTCGGAGCGGAGACAAATCAAATAAATCAAAGATCATAAAAATCGGTCCAGTCGTACTCGAGTTATAGACGATATAACTAACCCGACTTTGTTATAAATATATGAGGATTATTTTTGTTTTTTCGGCGCGAAAATTTATTGAAAGTTATGTAGTGTTAAGGGCCGGATTATATTTTTAGATTGTACCTACGTAGGTAAATTCGTTTTTTTTCGGAATTATTAATTAAATATTTTACACATCACAAAAAATTCAATAGGGTAAGTAAGGGTGAATAAAATCATATTGACAAGTTGTCCCCATGTGTAGTGTTGAATACCTCACCCAAAATGCATTACAAATGTCACTTACAAAAAAGAAAAATGTCCGCCACCTCAAAAATATATTTGTTTCAATTATTTTTCTTTGCGTTACTACAAAAGGTTTTGCAATAAAACTGAGCTGGACCTTTGCAATTTGACAATTTGGAATTCAACCTATAAATACATTTCTATTGAAAACATATTTTTTAGTAGTTTATGCTAAGAACTCTGATCTTTGAATTTTGAACTCTGATCCTTTGAACTTTGACAATTTGACCATTGAACTCCAAGCTGAAAGCTGAGCTTTGATCTTTGACCTTTGAACTATGACACCTGAACGTTGATCTTAGATCTTTAAAATTTGAACTCTGGATTATGTCGTATGATCGTTGACTATTTTTTTCTAGTCTTTAGAACTCTGATCTTTGCACCTAGATATTTAAAAGTTGAGACCTGAACTTCATTCTCTGAATAATTTTAATAATTTAATAATTTAATCTTTAATATTTTTTTTACTTCGACCTTTGAACTTTGAACCACGAACTCCAATCTGACTTTTGAACTTTGATCGATCTCTGAGCTATGACATCTGCACGTTGATCTTTGACCTCTGAACTATGATCTTTGAAATTTGAACTCTGGACTATGTCCTCTGATGTTTGACAATTTTTATGTCGTTTAAACTACGAACTGTGCACCTAGATATTTAAAATTTGTGATTTGAACTTCAATCTTTGAACTTCGAACTCTGAACTTTGACAAAAATTTTACCTCGACTTTTGAACTTTGAACAATGAACTCCGATCTGACTTCTGAACTTTGATCTTTGACCTCTGAATTATGACGTTCGAAATTTGAACTCTGAACTATGTTCCCTGAACTTTGACCTTTGAAAATTCCACCTAGACCTCTTAACTACAACCTTTGAACTTTGATCTTTTCCCTCTGAACTGTGAACTATGACCCCTATATTTTATTTTTTTATTTTTATTTTAGCTTATTAGGAAAGCAGTTAGTTACACGAACCAGTGAAGTTTTCCTTTCGAAGGTGAAAAGTTTTTTGAAGGTCAAGTGTTCAAAATTTCATCAATCTTTGAAAACACTGTAAATTTGTACCAAATCTATATTAACATTACACTTCTGGGTAGGTACGGCTATTATAATTTGAGTGGTCTATGATTTACAGATTGTAAAAGGCGCATTGGACTCTTCGGTTCTTGGAGTGGCGGGGTGTCTTATTTTCATCCCGGGCGTCACCGGGTGTTGCGGGGCACTACTGGGACGTCCCTCTTTGCTATACCTGGTCAGTTCAACGTTTCACCACCTGGCTCGCAAAATCCGTTACCGGTTTGCGTTTTTCCCCAAAAACAATAACAATTTATCTCTGTGGAAAAATAAAATATTATGAATTAGGTATATTAAAAAAATATTTAAACATAAAAATCGTAATTTTTTTCAGTATGCCCTCACAGTATCGGCAAGTCTCCTTCTTCAGCTGGCATCCGGTCTGGCCCTCACTGTATATAGAACAGAGGTAGGTACATGTAATCAACATCAGATTGATTACCTTGTCTCCCCTTCTCCCTTCCCCATATTCCCTATCTCCCTTATCCGTTTCTCATCTTCTCCCCTACTCCCTTTCTACCTTCCAGCTTATCCGTTCTTTCCTTCCCTTTACCCCCTTCTCCCCTTTTTTCTTATCCACTTCTCTTTTATCCGTTTTTCCCATTTCACCTTTTCCTCTTCACCCCAACTCACCTTCTCCCCTTCTCCACATTCCCTGCTTCCTTGACATTCTACACCTTCTCCCCTTCTCTGCATTCTCTGCCTTCTTTCCATTTTGACAATTTCCACCTTCTCCTCTTCTCTACTTTCCCTGTCTTCTTCCCTTCTCCACATTCTTTCCTCCTCCACATTCTCCCCTTCTCCAGATTCTCTACCTTTTCCACATTCTCCACTTTTCACATTCTCCACCTTCTCCCTTTTCCACATTCTCTACTTTTCACATTCTCCACCTTCTCCCTTTTCCACATTCAGAATTTTTTAAATGTTTGATATAAACATTTTTACCATAAATATGTGTTTGGGACTGCAAAATAATTTTAATTATTTTGTAGACGTCCTTATAAATTATTTAAATTGCTTCATAGAAGTAAACCAAAGCTTTTCAATTCTAGTTTGTTTGACTAATTTAAATTGAAGCTACAAGTATTCACATATTCCAGATAGAGTCCAAGGGCCGCAGCTGGTTGCATAGTCACATCATCAGGCATTACTCCGACTCCTCGACTCCGAACTCCTCTAGGCTCCTGTGGAATCAGCTCTTCACAAGCCTTGAGTGCTGCGGAGTCAATAACTATAGGTGACTAACCAACTTAACTAAGCTTAAAAATCATCAATATGAATGTTGTTTATTCCAATACTTTTATTTATTTAAACACAAATAAACACATATAGAAAATATTTTCTACTATTTTTGTTTTATTGAATATCTATTTATGTGAGGATTTTTAGTCTCAGATCATATTTTTACCTATATATTTTATTTTACGCTTTTTTTGTTACATTTTTTAAATCTTACTAGTATTATAAAAGCGTAAGTTTGCATGAATGTATGTGTGTTTGTTACTCTTTCACGCAAAAAACTAGTGAATGGTGTTAGTTGTGGGGGCCCCACGTTGGAACCCAGTGTTAGTTATGGGGGCCCCGTTGGAGCGCCAGTGTAAGTTGGCGATGTTGGGCGTCCGTGTTAGTTGGGCGACAGTATTAGTTTCGTAGCAATTATTCGGCTCCACGGTGGAACGCCAGTGTTAGGCATTTCAAAAGAGCCCCATAGCTGGTCGCCAATGTTAGCGTCAGTGTTGATGATGGGCCCAACCTACCTGCGGCTAGCTCATACCGGCAGGTACATGGTATTCAGGTCGAGGATCCGGCCGCAGCTGAGATTCACCATACCTCGTAGGGAGGCCTAGATTGTTTTAGGTTAATTTGCTAGCAAAATAAGAAGAGAGAGATTTCCTTTACTTCATTTAATCTCCAGAACAAAGCGGCAAAACATCACAAATTACAAGGTTAGAACACTTAAACACATGAGTATCTCTATACTATAAAACTCAATTCTCTCTCTCGGATTTCATCCCGGGTTTTCGCGGTGAGGCAAACAGTTAAATCAGCACAAATAATGGGGAATTTGGTAGGCTTACTGTGTCAGGAGAGTCTCTCTTGGAGTCCCATGTCGGGGTCCTGCTTCTTAGAGCCCGCCAAAATGGTGGTTTCCAGAACATTTGTTAGACGCGGCTCGCGTCGGTACAAACACAGACACGTCACGCGTGGGATGTCTACACATCGAGCCCTTGCGGGAGAGCATAAATCATGCGGGAGAGAATGGGCCGCGCTTGGCTTGCGACGCGGGGCGAGGTGTCGCGGGGTTTTGAACCAGTCGCATGATGCGCGGCCGGAGTGCGCGGGAACGCACGCCGTTAGCGCCCTCTTTCTGCACTAATTTCAATTGAGGCGGAAAATTTGAATACTGAAATGCGTATCATAACAATGGATGTGAATGAAAGTTTACAATAATATAGCTCATACATCAGAATTACGTATAGGCTATAATTTATAAAGCTAGCTGGGAAGGGGACACGGGAGGGGAATGGGGATGCACGGGAAAGGTGATTCAGGGAGAAACAATGTATTTCTTTGAACGCATACCGGGAACCAGCTAGTATATTATATTTTGATCATTGTTTTAATATTTAAGTTTTTAAAATAACAGTGATTTAAACCACTTATAAAATAGAATCTAAACGCCCCTTAGGGCATGTAATAAATAAATTAATTAAAAATATTCTAATCAATAATTATCAGCCTGAAACACTCATCTACATTAAAAAAATCTTCCACGGGAATTGAACCTGTGTCCCTCTGATTGCCGGTCAGGAGCTCTGACCGCTGAGCTATGGCGGCTTATCTAATACCCGCCAAATAATTCAATATATACTAGTGTTTCGTTCGACAATTACTTATTATTACATTTTCCAACTGAAAACAACCAACTTTATTTTTGTGAGAGAGGTATTGTTAAATACTAAATCTCCCGCTAGGTGGCGTCGAGACTAATTATGTCTGCATTTTTGCTGAAATACTTTAACTTGTCAAATATTAATTATTATTTTTAATTGATAAACTACACTTATGAGTGTTTCAGGCTGATAATTATTGATTATAATATTTGTTATCTACCCTTTGTGCTATGCATAAAAATCTATTTAAACGTTAGTTTATCTATTAAAAATAATAATTAAAAATATTCATCCATAAAACCTGTTTGCAGTGACTTCGAGGGTTCCACCTTCCAGACGAATAATGGAGCCATGTTTCCTGCATCATGCTGCGAGTCCAACAGAAACACGGAACTGGTTTCCAACATACAATGCAATCCATTCAAGAAGGTAAGATTAGAATTTTCATAATTTTAATGACTTGATATGTATATTGTAAGTTTGACGATGGTTCTTCGCAGTACAGTTTGTCAAATAAGAGTAGAAAACATAGGAGGGCGCCACTGTTGATCAAATGGCAATACTAAACACATAACTTATGGTGTTAAAGTAAAGCTGTGTAACCTACATTTTTATAAAACATTAAAAAGGCATAAAAGTGGAAAAAATATTTTTTCATTGCAGTATAGATACCCACTGATCTTAAAATTAGAATTGCATATAGGTATATTATTATTTTACATTTGCAATTTTGCGTTAACATAATGAAGAATAACGATAATGTAATAAAATATAAAGCACACTTTAGAAATTTCTCACATTTATTTAATACCAGATTAAGTACCTAGCGTTGCCCGGGCTTTAGATCGTGTCTCTAATTTCAGATCTGAATATATTTAACTCATTCAGATCTAAAAGTAGTGTAACTAAATTCACCATTAGTGATTCTTCCTTTCTATCTATTGTTAAACTCAAATTTATGTTAAATTAAATTAAAGCAAATCGCTTTATAAAACACCTTTTATTCAAATTTATGTCATGAAGAAAAAATGTATTTTAAAATGTGGTTTAGTGTGTTCTATAGATTTAGTGTCATTGCACTTCAAAATAATATTTGACAGTTAAATTGGTGTTGCCAGTCTACAAATTTAGTAGTTCCATTTTTTTGTATTTTCTACTCTTATTTGACAGACATATCTTCCATTGAAATTCAGATAGAACGAGAACAGCATTCCTGCATGATTCTGTGCCCAAAGATTATTGGGGGAACCTATCAAACAGACAGATCGTTTGTGACGGCCTCCGTGGTCGAGGGGTAAGGCCTTCGACTGCCAATCCGAAGGTCACGGGTTCGAATCACATCGTACACAAGTTCATTTTATTTGATTGATTTGTGTTATTTCACAATTAATTCATTTAAAATAATGTGTAGTATATTTGTGAGACATTCCAGAGTGGAAGATACTCTCAGTTTCACCCCGTGACTACCTTTCAGAATTGATGCTCCCGTTTGAAGCCAGTGAGACTATGGCATCCCCAATTGGGGTATGTTGTGAGGCTGAAGGTAGTGGGGATAGGAAGCAGATAGGGAAGAGGAATATGAGGAAGTACCTGGCTATTCAGATCTGGTCACCAAACACGGCTTTCAATTCTGAATGGTGGTCTTATACCAGGACGATACTGAAACGTGCCGCAAATATACTTTATATTATTTTAAATGAATAAATTGTGAAATAACTCAAATTAATCAGATAAAATGGATTGCCACGCCGGGATTCGATCCCGCGATCTTGGGTGTGCGAGTCAAGAGCCTTACCGCTGGACTATGCCGGCCGTCAGTTGAATCGTTGCTTGAAACGGCTTCAGCCGTATTTAGTGACCACATCTGAATAACCAAGTGTTTTCCCTAACCACTACCTTCAGCCTCATAACATACCCCAATCGGGAAAGCCACAGCATTACTGGTTCCTGATCAGATCAGAGCAGTTGGGACTCTTTTGCGGTATTCACATTAAAAACATCCTCAGAACCTCCTCTCCATCATATCCTCGTTCATTTGCATGGAGTTCACAAAAAAAATTGTACATATTAATTATTAATATTAACATGTTTTGCCACTAATTTTACTTTATATCCTGTACCTTTCTTCCAGGGTTGCGTAGAAGTACTGCTGGATCAAATACACAAATTTCGCCATCATATCGGCATCGCCATTTTCATATTTCTGGCCTTCCAACTACTCCTGACTATCCTCGGAGTATATCTCGCAAGAAGTCACATAGTCTACAAGGTCTCCTAGCATCCATAATCCCGGCTGATCGGGCCAATAACTGGCCTGAGCGACCGGACAAAATACACAAATCAAAGTGAGGCAAGACAGATTAGAGTTAAGCCTGCGAATGGTGTTAGTGGGGCAGGCTCAGTTGGTGGTAGATTAGGTGTAGGAGATCAGGATAGAAGGCCTGGTGATGTGTTCACTATTATAGTTGGGAGTGGTAAGATTGAATGGGTGGGAGGTATCAACAAGGCTGAATAGTTTTTGAAATTTTTTATTATCGATGAAAATAATAAGATTTTTTGTACTTATACACTGGTACATACAGCGAATAAACAAGTAGATTTTTCCTTGGTGAATTTGAATGAAAATATGTTTTATAATACTTTTGTTATTCGGCGGTACATCCTCTCTGCACGTCCCTTCTGGGGCACTTAGTTATATTTTGTGCAAGTAGGTATACTGTGTTTTCCCTAAACCGACTGCATATTGCACATAAGGTTCCATGACAACTCAGAATAAATTCAACTCAACACCTCTTAGAAAACTCATTAAGTTATGAAAAAACATATTTGAAAAATAGCCCATAACCTAACCTATTTAATATTTTTTACATCACTTTGACTTTTCAAAGGAGGTGTTGAGTTGAATTCATTCTGAGTTATCCGGTCACCCTATACAAGGGGGGGGGGGGGAAACAATTTACATTGTTTCAGTACTTACCTGTTATGTACGTAAAACTTTATAATTTGAAATATGTGTAATACTTATAGGTAGTGGTTTCATTATTACCTACATATTAAAAACTTTAACTTTTTTTTTTCTTTATTCATCTTTATGAATTCTATTACAATTGATGTTGTATGCCTGTCTCACTAGGAATTCCTGTGTTGAGAGCAGGTGAAGTTAATAACAGCTATTATGTTTAAAATAAAAGACAATCAGCATTGTACCATTGGAAAACATACTTATAAGTGGTAGTAGTTTATAACAAAAAATACAAATAACAGCTCAATGAACAAGTTACGTATTAAATAAAAGACAATCATCATCAAACCATTGGTAATGCATATCTACTTATAAATTGGTTTTAGTATATTATGGCAAAATTATATTCGATAATTAGATCTGTCTTGGCTGATGATCCAATACTTGATGTCTGATTTATATTTGAAATGAATTGTGTTCTATCTAATGGCCAGTGGAAGTGCAATGTACAGCGTTGTTGCAAAGTATTTAAAATTTCTTTGGCCAAAAGTTGTTTTATATTCAGTGTATATCTATTCTAAAACTACTATAATAATATTCTATTTTCTACGTACTAACATTTGGACTTCATAACATTGAGACATAATCCTGGAAAAAACTGCAATTATAATTCTGTGTTTAGTTTTTTTAGTGTTGGAAGGTAAAATTAAGTTGAAAGATGAAATTTACCTAAAAAAAACAAGTGCCATTTTAGATAATATGTGATTTAGGTACTATTAAAAACTTTAATAAATATTCGTTGTTGTTAATCATGTTGTTTAATTTATAAACCTCGTCTTTCTATATTTTACTATATAAAATAAAATAAGATATCACTGATGCCATAATAAAAACATTACATAGTATAAAATGAAGTCGCTCAAAATCTTTGTGCGCTTAGATCTTTTAAACTACGCAACTGATTGTCATGCGGTTTTCACCAATAGATAGAATGATTCATTAGGAAGGTTTATATGTATAATACATGCTTATTATAGTAGAGAAAAGCCGAGAAATTCAAATATTCAATTCAGGCAGCGGGCAGCTGACAAGCGGGTGGTGTGGATTTTATATAGGTTGGGTAATGGCGTTGTGTTTCGTTAGCCACAGTAACGTGTGGCCGGGTCTGCTAGTATAGGTATCATAAAAAAGTAGGAGCTTTATTTAGTCGTGGTTTTATTTTTGTAAAAAACAACTGTTGTGTTTGAAAAAACCACTTAGCGATATTATTTTTGTGTACTCGTTCATTCTTATTTTGCCGTTAATACTACTAATACCACTGTCATTTAAATGAAGCCATTTTATGGCATTTACATAAATAGTTAAATAAACTTTTGGCAGTATAATCACGGGTGTGCGTTATGGAAAGGGGCGAAGAAGAAAAAAATACAAAGGGGGCGGAAATCGTCAAAGATTGGAGCACGGTGCACTGGTATTGTGGGGCACTAGACTTGTGGGGCACTAGTCTTGTGGGTGAGTAGTCCTGTGGGGCACTAGTCTTATAGGGCACTAGTATTGTGGGGCACTACTCTTGTGAGACACTGGTTGCACCAATGCCTCAAGGCCATACGACACTCTCAATCCAGGGGATGAATGCTGAGACCCGCGTGTAGGCAGTGGTGCAGCTTTTAGGGTCCAGTGTGGAAATGAGCCCCACTAGCAGGCGGGTGCAGGACACCCTGGCGCCATTGTATATGGTCAACGGAGAGCCTGTAATGGCGACCTGAAAACAAATAATATAATAATATTATTAAATGGTAGGTGGATAATTTAAAGACAACTTTTTGTTAAAATTTGACTTCATTTCAATCAGAATTTAGGATAAGATCTTTATTTTTATGAAAATACAGCACAAAAGTCCCAATTGTCCCCAACCGTCTGAAGGCGGTGAGAAAATGGCATCCATCATTGTTAGTTGCATTTAACTAACTAATAAAATAAATTTATAAATATGCTTGTTAAAAATACAGAGTGTAACAGAACATACCCAAACATTATTGGAGTTAAAAAAGTAGATGTCATTTATGATGATATATTTCGTCTATTTGTTTTGTTGTGATTATCCTATTTTATATTTAAAGTCATTCAACTCTAAACACTTTTTATTTCTCATTATTAATCTCGATGTGTAGAGCCCTTTACATTATACTTTCCATGTCTGTGCCACTTCGTAGTGAAATATTGTAATGAATTTAGCATCTATAAACTTTTTTGTCTGTGGTCACGTCAAACTTTATCTTGTTGTTTATAAAAATCGTTGTTGTGGTTTTAGCAATCTCATTCTCTTCTCAGACCAGTTCATTTATGTCTCAGACTCTACGTCTAACTTTTCTCGACTCAATTAAGTTCTCTTTTTAATTGCCAGTCACTCTCCTCATTGTGAATTTATTCTCAAATAAACGTAACAATTATATCTAGTAAAACAAAACGCTAATCCTTGGCGTGAAAAGAAGGAAGCCAAACAAAGCAGATCAGCCTTACAACCTGACTGCGACTTCTGAAAAACACGACCTAGGACGCTGCGCACTGTTAATACAAAAAAAAAAATCAACCACACTTCGCCACAGATCCCACTCCTGTTTCGTGTGTTACTGTTCTGCTGAAACGAGACGCAATGTTTATCAAGTGATCCACTAGGCTATAAATGCGTTACTCTCCTGACTACTCTCCCGAATATCTACAGCTCAAACTGCTGACTAATAAATTAACTAATCTATGGAACAGGTGATGTCGACAAATATCTACAGCACTGGCAGAGGTTGGATTTGCAATTATGTATAGCATATTGGCATTACTTAATATTGCGTACGCAGTTTAAAAAACTTAATTTATGTTAAGTTAGATTAGGTTAGGTTAGTTTAAGTTAGGTTGGGTGAGGTTAGGTTAGGTCAGGTTAGGTTATGTTAGGTTAGGTCAGGTTAGGTAAGGTTATATATAACGCAATATTACGTTATGCCAATATGCTATACATAATTGCAAATCCAACCTCTGCCAGTGTTGTAGATATTTGTCGACATCACTTGTTCCATAGATATTAGTCAGCAGTTTGGGCTGTAGATATTCGTCCTCACTTTGGTTCTCATAGATGTTAGTCAGCAGTTTGAGCTGTAGATATTCGTCCGACATACAGGCTGTAGATATTAGTATCTGGAGTCATTGTTACATACCCGACATGGTCCAACTGAGTTTACACGGCGCCCGCAGAATTGAATGTCATGTTTCACACCTTCAGGGTGAAGGCTGCCAGGACCCTTTGCAGGAAATACTCTAGAACATTCGTCCTCTGGAATTTTCCTGATAGATGTCTGAAATGAATGATTTTCTTAATTTTATTCAGTGAAAACAATAAAATCGTTTTTGGCAAAAATATACCTGTTATATATCATAACTGATAGCTTATCTGCATACATTTCTCTTTTAAATTAAATTTCTTAACTATATTACATGCACACATTTAGCTGCTTTCCAAGGAAATGTACAGGGCTAGCAAATACTTCAACAGTGACCAGTTGGTATATACAGTATACAATATATAGACAAGTAGTTTTATCCTTAATGCATTTGAATGAAAATATATTTATACTATTGTTATTCGGCGGTACCTACATCCTCTTTTAACACCCTTTCGAGGACACTTAGTTATATTTAATGTAAGTAGATTTAAAAAACTTTAAACTAACTGCGGATTGAATATAATAATGCTAGGGGGCCATCTGTCGGGGGATCAAATGTCTTAGAATCGTACTGTCTGTTTCTGTGATATTAATAAATTATGTAGTTAATTTTGAATTATTTTTTTATTACTTAGTAATAAATAGATACATAAATTACAAATAAATTTTATACAGTAATTAATAACATGGTAGATATACTTACCCCCATAAGTAAGCAAGGCTTGTGTGCATGGGGGGGGGGGGGGGGTGTTATTGTATTGTTTTTTTTTACGTGATTCAGTTTAAGTTTTCAGTATAAAATTTAAGGTGAGTTTTAAATTCTTTTATATTAGTATGCATGTTTCTGATTTTTTCAGGTAGTGAATTAAAAAAATTAACTCCGAGATATTTATTATTTAACTGTCCTATTGTTTTTTTATATTTTGGAGTAAGAAGTAATGATGTTTGTCTAAGATTTCTGTTATTTTTAAAGGATGCAACTTTATTTTGAATATTATCTTTATAAATTTGTATTTTTGCATGATAAAAGTATAATGCACTTAATTTTCTGACCTTAAATTGTTTGAATAAAAGTTCTGACGATTATGAGTAGGGTTTTTTTTTATTGTTTTAATTATTAGTTTTTGTGATATATAAATTATTTGTGTTTGATTTGTAAGTGTACCGCCCCATCCTATAATGCCGTATTGTATAATTGATTGACAGAAAGCGAAGTAGTAATTTTTTCTAAGTAATTTTTCGTTTAAAATATCTCTTAAACATCTAAATACATATGTTAGTTTCCTTATTCTGTTGTTCAGAATATTTAGTGTATGGACCATTTTAAACGCTGGTCTATTGTTATGCCCAGGTAATGTAAAGTTAATGTACAAATAAGTAAAATAAAATAAATAAACAAAATACTTTGGTGATGGTACAAAAAAGGAATAAACGTATGTTCATTATTGGTTGTGCCAATTGATATTTTAATTATAAAATTGTCTATTGCTCAAAACGCTTTGTTCCCCTTATACATCCCGACCTACAAAATATATCAAAATGGCTGAAATTAAGCAAATTGAAACTGAACGTAAACAAAACAAAATATTTGGAAATAGGCAATAAAAAGCATAACACAGGGTTAAATTTGACAATTAATGGTGAAAAACTTGGAAACGTAAATGAAATCAAATACCTGGGTGTAATACTCAATTCAAAACTGACTTTTACAGCAAACTTTGAATATGTGCTAAAAAGATATCAAAAAAGGTAAATTTTCTTAGAAGACCAAGACATAAATTAAATAGAAACACTAACGGAGCTCATTTATAAAACTATTGTTGCTCCACATTTGGATTACTGCTCTACGATGTTATATTTGGCCAATGAAGGAAATTTAAACAAACTAGAAGTTATACAGAACAGAGCTATGAGATGTATACTGGGAAAAGGCAAATACGCAAGGATTAATTAAATGAGAGAGGAGCTAAATTGGATTCCAATAAAAAAAATACAAATGTGTTCAATTTTGTGCATAAAATTATGAAAAACCAAATGCCAAAATAGTTTAAGGATGAAATTGTCTTTAATAGAGACGTACATAATTACGAAACAAGAAATATAAACAGAGTTCGATTGCCACAAATGAAGAAATCAAAATCACAGAACTGCCTAATGTATAGAGGACTAAAGAATGAAGAAATAATGAATGTATTTAAAAAGAAATGTTATGCTAACTGTAAAAATATTTAAATTTATCAAATGAAATTTTACATTGTGCTTATTAGTTTATATTCATATAGTATAAACTAACTCAATAAATAATAAAAGAAAAAAAAAATAGTGCTGCAACTCTTTCTTACACATAAAATAATTGTGAGACACACAATGTACGTATGTCTGTTTCCTCTAAAGGAAAAAAATAATAGGTACTTTCGTCCAGTTTAATATACAGACATTTCCAAATACTATGTTTTGAGATAACGAGTAAAGCTACAAATATTCTATTGCTCGCCATAAATCAATTATTATTTACACGTGTCTGTGCTTTACATATTAAATATCCTATAAAACAACACTTGAAAGCATAACTGTCTGTTACATCAGTACACTTTCAAATATCCTACTACTGACCCAAAAAACATCAACAATTTTTTTTAATTCATTACATAATTGATTTTTTTTTTTTTTGCAGTGAATACCGCACAAGAATCTCAACTGCTCCCGTCTGGAGCCAGTGAGACTATGGCATCCCCAATTGGGGTATGTTGTGAGGCTGAAGGTAGTGGGGAGAGGAAGGAGGTGGTGAAGAGGAAGGTTGGGAAGTACCTGGCTATTCAGATCTGGTCACCAAACACGGCTAAAGCCATTTTCAAGCAATGTTTCAATTCTGAATGGTGGTCTTATACCAGGGCGATACTGATAGTATCTTCCACTCTGGAACGTGCCGCAAATATACTATATATTATTTTAAATGAATTAATTGTGAAATAACACAAATTATTCAAATAAAATTTATTTGCGCACGCCGGGTTCGAACCCGCGACCTCTGGATTGTGAGTCAAGAGTCTTACCCACTGGACTACGGAGGTCGTTGTTATTGGTCGTTGAGATTGGTGGTGTTATAAGTAATCTAGAGGGTAAACTTTTACGGTGACCGGCCAACTTAGAACCACCTCAGAAAGGTCATTAAGAGTGATAATAAAAAAATATAAAAAATTGGTTAAATAGGTTATGTTAGGTTAGGGTTACCGGCTATTTTAAAATTATTTTTCGTAGCTTTTAATGACCTTTCTGAGGTGGTTCTGAGTTGGTTTCATTCTGAGTTGCCTTAGAACCACTTTTACATTCAACTGCATACTCATCTCAAATTTTGATTTTTTCAGAGATGTCTGAATTGGACGATCGATGTGTAAGAAAGAGCTGCAGCATTATTTTGATAAGGAACGTACGTGTATTGCCTTTTATATATCGTCGTCGTTCTGTAAACGTGGTAATATTAAAAATATCTAATAACATCTTCTTCAATTATAATTCGTAAAGCAAAACCCTTCCACAACATAAACACTCTATATTTCCTTTACACCTCATATATTCGCCCGCACTTGGAATACTGTACACCGATCTGGACTCCTTTATACCAAGCCCATATTGAAAGAATTAAATTTTTTTTTTTTTTTAACATAAATTATAAATTCAAATCACACATCTCAAATTTATTTATTTATTTGATGCAATATATTTACAATTTATACAGAATTCAATGATCTTGGCCTCACCGGGTGGTTTACCCGTGCTGAGGCCTCCATTTCATATACAAAATTTACACAATACATAAATTAAACCGAATCCTTTAAATTTCAAATCCCTCCAAACACGACGTCTAATTTTTGATCAAATCCTATTGTTTAAAATTCTAAACAATGGCCTGGGCTCACCAGAACTTAACAATTTAATAAATTTTCATATTCCGTCAAGATCAACCCGGCATTTTATTTACCCTCTTGTAGAACAAACATTAGAAAAAACTCCCCAATTCCTCGTGTATGTGCACAATATAATACAAAATTTCACAGCATTGCCATTTTTAGTAACAACCTAAAGAAATATCGGTAAAACTTTACCTAACGGCCGCAAGCCGCTTGCTTCAATTTTAATAGGCATATATTTAAAGAAATAAACTACCCATAAACTTAATTACCACAAGAACCATCGGTTTCAGTCGAAAAAGGCGGAAAAATATGTATTTAAATTTATAATTCATAAAAACTTTTTTGAACGTAATTTTTCCTTTACGAATGACATTACATGATGTATTATTTCCATTTTGAAGGAGTACCAATTTTTAAATATTAATAAAGGTTGCCATACCCGAAAAATTATTACCTCAAGAAAAACATCCCAGTTTTCTAGTAGTTTAGCGGCTAAGCTAGGTTTGTGTAACATGGTTTGTGATACAAAAGAAAGTGCCCCTTTATAACGCCTGCCCGCGTCAAGGCAAAAAAAACATCCCAGTTTTCAAGTAGTTTAGCGGCTACGCTAGGTTTGTGTAACATGGTTTGTGATTCAAAAGAATATACTCCAATTATGTATTGTTCCGACTGAAACCGATATTTTTTATGGTAACTAAGTTTAAAATTAGTGTACTTTTCAAAATCTGTGCCTAATAAAAGTGCGGCGGCTTACGGAACAATTAATGAAATATCGATATGAAGTAACGCGTACGATCGATTATTAATATGAAAATATAGAATATATCGTGAGCATCTCCTATCCTTTTCCTATATTCCTCTTCCTCTCCCCTTCCTATAACCAAAATTAATTATAATATAAAAAAACTTCATTTCCGATGTACTTTAGCATAAGAAACTTTTGTGGATATATTTATCACTGCATATGTATTATGTAAAAGCTGTTTGTTTCTTACAAATAAATAAATAAATCATCAAGGCAGAGGAAAAAGGTCTTACTTTAACGTCAACGTGCAATGTTAAATCCCATCCGGTGTAAATGAAGTCATTATTGGGAAGTTGGGTTCCAGTGTGCAGACAGGCTGGGAGAATGCTTCTTGAAAAAGTAATCCTGAAATCCATAAAAGGGTTTTTATTTATTTTTTAAATTTATTTAACCTCACTTTTTCAAGACGGGAGTTTGATGTCAGTCTGCCAAAATGCGACACCAAAACGCGAGCTCTTTTGGAGCATAGTAACAAACATATTTTATTTTTATTAGTACCAAATCGAAACTGAGCTGGTACAGTCTGTATAATTTTATAATCATCATCATCAAACAGTATTAATAGCCTTGCGTCTGTCCTACACACTCGATTCACAAATAGATACAAACGGAAGTGCTGCCATCTATATTATTAATACACTAAAAAAAAGCTGCTTCTGTAATTCGGTTTCGAATTCAAGAATTCGTCAAAGAATGGCGCCACTTACGTTAGCAGATCGCACGATGACGTGCCCCCCTAGGTATAAGTACTACGTATTTGTAGAATTTGAGTATCTCTCCGGATATGGAAAGATTGACGGTAATACTTAGAGTTGTGAATAGTATCACACGGCTATATATTACATATGACGTCATTGCCTGTCGCGGTTACCTTGTTCCAGTGAATAGCTATCACTGGATTACAGTGGATCCGAGGAAACGGCTATTTTTGGAACCAGTTCTTATCGTATTTATTAAATGGTCACTAACACTCAAACTGGGCGAAGCCGAATCAAAAGCCGCCCACCGAATAAAAACCTGCGGGCGGGCTTTTAACTGCTAGTTGAACGGTATAATTACTGCCCTCTACAGAAGTCAATCTGTTTTTATTTACCGATTGGCTATATGTCGATAACGATAATGCAGGTTTCTATTGGGCGTCCAGATGGCGCTTTTGTGAAACTGTCAGCTTGTTTAAAAGGGAGGCATCTACTAATATCTACAGGAATTCCAAAAACTGAACAAATCGGACTAATATCTATGAGAACCAAAGTGAGGACGAATATCTACTGCTCAAACTGCTGACTAATATCAATGGAACAGGTGATGTCGACGAATATCTACAGCACTGGCAGAGGTTGGATTTGCAATTATGCATAGCATATTGGCATAACGTAATTTTGCGTATGCAGTTTAAAAAACTTAATTTATGTTAACTTAGGTTAGGTTAGTGTTACGTAATTGAAGTAATTTATGCTTTTCCGTACAACCTCTTGCTCACTTGCTCTCTGTAGATATTAGTCCCACCAATGCTCCATAGATATTTGTCACCACTGGGACCGTCATAGATATTTATTCGACCTTAGCTCTGTAGATATTAGTCTTCACTCTGAAGTTCATAGATATTTGTCCAACATATGAGCTGTAGATATTCGTCCGACATACAGGCTGTAGATATTAGTATCTGGAGTCGTCTAAAAGTGCTTTGTTGATAAAAAGGCTGGTTTCTGTAGACTCATTATTTTTTATTGCTAATAATAATCGAACGGGAAATAGTCATGTTCAATAAATTAGTTCAATAAATAACTAAAAGTTTTAAATGAAGAAAGGACCCCTACCAAATCCTAACATAGTCCTTATTCAATACAAGAGTCCCAACTGCTACTAGTCGTCTGGAGCTAGTGAGACTATGGTATCCCCAATTGGGATATGTTGTGTGGCTGAAGGTAGCGGGAAGGGGAACGACAAGGGAGTAGGGTGGCGGAGTAGTGGCTATTCAGATCTGTTGAAGCCATTTCAAGCAACGTTTCAATTCTGAATGGTGGTCTTACACCAGGGCGATACCGAGAATAACTTCCACTCTGGAACGAGCCACAAATATACTACATATTTTTTAAAATGTACAAAATGTGAAATAATACAAATTATTCAAATAAAATTTACTTGGGCATGCCGGGATTTGAACTCGCGACCTCTTACCCCTCGACCACGGAGGCCATCTAGAAATAATTTACACATTCTAGAAAAAACTATGCGAGTATAGAGCAACGCAATAGTTTTTCTAAAATTTGAGATAGTATTAAAAATATTAAAAAAAAGTGATCTACTTGACAAGCCACTTGTAATAGCTTAGCGGGTATAAATTCCCATTGTATGTCATTTTGATACAATAATAAAAAAAATATTTGAATTTATGATTTTATGTAAACATGTTAGGTCATTAACTATTCTACGTTTAGATAATTTTAATAAATTGCATTGATATATTAGATAATCATAGTTGACACATTCAGAAATTAATAAATCTTAAGAATTTATTTTGAATTCTTTCTTTCGTGAGCGAATGTCAAGTGTAACTAGGTGACCACATTGTCGAGTTGTACTCAATTTGACTCCTAACCAATGACATGTACAAATTTTTATAGGTTTGAATATTTTTAAATTGGCTGCAGATTCTTATTACAAAACTCAACATTTTCAAAGCTTTGTTTGATGTAATTTCAATATGGTTTATAAAATTCAGATTTTGATCAAAGTTTACACCTAAATCATTCACCCTGGTTACAGCTGTTAACACTACATCGTTGATGGAGTACTCATAAATTATTGGATTTTTTATTCTATAAAATCTCATAATCAGGCATATGCTTAAATTTAGCTGTAGATGGCACCAAACAAAAAGTTTAAACAGGTTTTTAGACAATGTTTGACAGTCAAATACCAACTCGTTAAAAAAGTTTTAGGAACGGCCACTGTGTGACGCTGTCAGTCACCTGATTGGAATTCTTTTTTGTTGTTGTTAGGTTACCAATGAGTTACCACATCTGTCATTGACACTTCCCTCCAAATTTCAGCGTCATAGCTTGACGTTTGTAAAAGTTACTCCGTACTGAGTACCTCTACCTTTGTGCGCGTTTTAGATTTTTTATAGGCCTGAATATGGCATCAATTTTGCACCACAATAACGCACTGTCGCATAATGCGATCCTCGTCCGTGAGGTTTTGACCAAAAACAACATGAATACTATCCAGCACCCTTCGAATTCGTCTGATCTGGCTCCCTGCGACTTTTTTCTGTTCAACTGACCTAAAAATCCGCCGCGTTACAGCACCCGAAAGAATGTCATGAAAAAATCGAAAACGGTTCTGATGGACATACTGAAAATTAAGTTCCAGCGGTGTTTCGAGGACTAGATCAAACGCTGGGTAAGTGCGTTGTAGTTGCCGGGGAGCGTATTTCCTTTATTTTGGCGAAGCAGGCTTTGTCTAGCGGGTATGTGTAATTATTCTAATACATTTCTTTACATGTTCTGCTATTAAAAATACAGGTACAAACTTGTCAATGATGCATCACTTAATAACATGGATAAATTATTGTTTTATATGGCAATAATATTTTTTATGTTTCATGCACCGCCGAGGACGCGTGCCTCGTATTGAACACGGGTTTTGAAAGGGATTTGGTGTTACAAACCCGTGCACAATTGGATGCCGCTTGCCTTCTATTAAACACGGATTTGGAAGGTGAAATAGCGTTACAAACCCGTGTTGATTTCGAGGCATGGTTGCCTCCTATTGAACACAGAAAAGGAAATACGCTGCCGGGGCGTACTGTGAAGGGAACCATATCGATTTTGATGAATAAACTTATAATTTTGATTTTATGAATAAAGTCCTAAAACTTTTTAATCAATGTGTTATTTCTTATAGCTTTAAATATTTCCGCAAACATATTGCCCGCAAACATTAAAATTCGGATATTGTTGATTAATATGTCAACGAAAAATGCTTACCATCGATCCAATTGCACAAGCGCAATGTTGTTGTAAATGTTGGAGTACGATGAGACGAATTCTGGATGGATGACAATTCTACCAACATCGAAGATCTCATCCGGAGTACTGGGATTAAATCTTCCTCCCAGGCCGACAAACTTTAAGTTTTCAGATCTGAAACAAAAGGAGTGGTGATAGTTGCACATTATTATACTATTTTATTTTTTAACACCGTTGTGATTTTAAACTTGATGAAACGAAATAGCAACACTATAAAATAGATTCTCAACGTGGGCGATAATGCCCCCTTGTGGGCGTTTGAGACTTTCAGGGGGCAGTAGAAGATCCAGAGAAAATTCGGGGGCATCGGGGCAGGTTAAAAAAATATGGTCTTAAAAAAAACACGCTAATAACATATTAATAATACCTATTAAATTATATCATCTTACTTGCATTAGTATAATTAAGAATTGATATTCTAGCATGAATAAAATAGTAACACGGTACTTAAAATACAGAATAATTGCTTTTTTAACTTGCTAAGGAAAAAGTTAATTTAAAAAAAAAAAGAATTATTGATTCCGTGACAGTTGAACCCTCCCCCCCCCCCATTAGGGGGCTCCAGAAAAAAGAATATTTTCAAAGGTTGAGAACCTTATTTTGCCCACCTATAAGATTTAGCCTGTTAGAGAATGAGATAGTACAATCTGTCTCTTCTTTGTGCGGTGCTTCGTAGCATCCCCACTCTTGTATACTTTGGTTTTGTGAAGGTTTCACTTCTACTGCGTTTCACAATTTTTGAAGTGAAAATTTCTTTAGCACCTGTTGTGATTGAAACTCGATGAAACGAAAAATCGACACTAAAAAGAGACAAACACATACACCTATAGGATTTAGCCTGCGAGAATGAGATAGAATAATCGGTCTCCAATTTGTGCGGTGCTTCGTAGCCTCCCCACTCTTGTATGCTTTAGTTTTCTGAAGGTTTCGCTTCTATCGCGTATGAACTGCACAATCGCATTTTTTTTTGGTAATGATTTTTTGTTGTGTTTAATTAATTTGTACATATGTATACATATTAAGCTCGTCAATGGCTGTTGTACCCAAATTTTCGATCGATCAAGCTGAGCCTCCGATTAGCTAAGTGATTTGTTTGGTAACGCTCGATTCGCCTGTTGGAGAGTGCGTAGGGAAGAGTGTAATTGTGCATTTGAGGAGTGTTGAGCCTAGCCTAAGTTACAGCTCAACAGTTGATCAGTAAGATTGGTAATAACGGCCATAAGGATATACCCACACATTTTTGACTTGTGTATGGTCGTTTACAGTAGTTGTTGGGGTTTGTACGGGTCCTTTTTAAATTTGAAAACATTAAGAGATTTTTCACTGAGGTATTTATTTACAACTTCTGGGTAAACACGATGAAAGAAACACTTAAAACATGCCACAAAATCACACGGCTCGGTTCCCCGATACCACTAAAAAATAGTTTTATCCGTGTACTCGATGACGTAGGGTTTACCTATCTCGTCTCCTGGTCTATTAACAAAGGCTAGGAAGACTTCGTTGTTATACGCATGATCTTCAGTAAAAAATGAGAACAATTTTTTTTTTTTTGATTTTTTTTTATAATCCTCTAACTAGCTAGGGCTTTGTTTTCCCTTTCATGTTTCTAGCTATTAGTACTGCGGCATTTGGCCTTTTTACTATTACCTTCTGAAGGTCGTATTTACTTGACTGAATTTTTTACATTAATGTCATCGTGAGGAAAAAGTCTTTACTGGATAAAAAACCTCACAATGTGAACAAATAAACTAAAACAATATTTTTATTTTTGTTTTTATTTTTTTATTTCAAAAAGTGATTCCTTCCACAGAAACAAAATGCTTTGTCATTTAAAAACGTCAACAAGACTACTAACGACACCTGCCCGGGCTGTAGTAACTAGTATTACCGACATATGATTTGTGAGTGATCAACTTAGAAACAGAAATTACAGATGTCACTAACTGTATTAAATTATAACTTTAAACAGTAGTTTTACTGCCCATTTTTTGGCAGAAGAATACAAATACATTACTAATCATTAAAAAAATTCACATTTTACGAAAAAACGAAATAAATTTCAGATTGCTATGCTTTTCTCCGGTCTCTATTTATCACTTTGATAGTTGTTTATAAGACTTTGAAATTAAAATTAATAAAATAATAAACTCACCCAATGCCATCAACGACGTATGCAGTGGTGAGCACCCACCGGTCGCTGATTAGGGTCCCCCCTTTCCTCTCCCAGGCGATGCTGTCTTTATTACCGGTTCCAAATCGTGCCTGGAAATAAAAACACTCTTAATGTATAAATATTTTGTTGACTAATGTTACTCCATTCAGTTGCATCGAAGGAGTTACAGCATTTGTGTCTTCAAATAGCAAGTACAAATATTCAGTATTTTTCCTCCAAATTTTTAAGTCATTATCCTCTAGGATCTTTCTCCACCTTATCGTATCAAACCCTGTTGTATCAAAATAAAAATAAAATATTATAATTGTACGTAATTCTTCTCAAGTCAGTTCCTCGTTGCTGTTGATCACGACCCTTACTCCAATATTCATAGTGGACAAAGCTACCCACTCCTTGCGGTTCTGCCCTGCGTGAAGAGCCAAGGACACCGATGTACCGGATGGTCACTTTACTGTCAAACACTTTACCAGTGACTATGAGCTTCTCCAAGTTGGAGTCCTCAGTTTGGCAAACAACATGTTTTACTGTGGTCGTAATAACGTCTGTAACTTACCCAAGACGGGGCCTCTGAGATGGAGTATATCCGAGTCTCATGATATTCTGCACCAATGATGGGGATAGCTGGACATATGTCTCCCCGTGTCCAGCCATAGCTAGTGCGCTGGCAGGGGTACATCTGACCAGCCAGCTCTATGCAGTCTGTAGAAGAAAAACAAATACATAATTAACATTTTGAGATCACAGTGGAATGCATACTGCACATTAGAGTGGTTTCAAAGTGGAAGATATTTCTAATACAGCAGATGTGTATAGACAAGTAGGTAGTTCCTCTTATTTATTTGTTTATTTATTTACGGACAAATAGCCCATTAACAATATAATATTATAACATGAATAAAAAAAGAGAGATGACAATGAAAGGAGAGTACATACATAATATGAAGAGCATTGACAAAATACATATAATATAAAAGTACATAAGTAGCTTGAAGATGGATTTAAAAATACTAAAAAATCACATTGTTTATCGACTGCCGAAAGTCATTTAGACTTACACCAAAAAATTCAGTGCTTTGATTTGCATTGACAAGTCTCGACATTCTGGATAAAGGAGAATGATATCCATAATTAGTAGAATGTTGATTGAGGAACAGCAATTCATTATTTGTGAGCCTAAGGGAAGGGATGTTGAACTGGATGAGTTGTAACAAAGCAGGTGTGTCAGTAATACTGTTGATAATTTTGAAAACGAATATTAGATCAGAGTCCTTTCTACGTTTTTCTAAAGAAGAAATGTTTAAAGCTTGTTCAATTTCATCATACGAGTACTCGCCTCTTTCAAGTCCTAACCTCCAAGCAATTCCTCGTAGGAAGCGATGTTGTACAGATTCGATGTGACAAATGTGGACAGCATAGAAAGGAGACCAAATGACACTAGCATATTCAAGGTGAGGGCGAACCAGCGAACAGTAAAGAGTTTTAAGTGTATTTATATGTTTAAAGTCAGAGGTAATTCTATGAATGAAGCCGAGTAGTTTAAGTGATTTGTTTACAATGTTATTAATGTGATCACGGAAAGAAAGTTTGCAGTGCAGAGTGACCCCAAGGTCCTTGATAGATTTGACAGTAGATAGACAAACACTTATTTAGTTTATAATCAAACTGAATAGGTTTTTTGGTTCTATAAAAGGACAAAATTTTGCATTTATCAACATTAAGTTTCATGCAGTTAATTTTGCACCAATCATCAAATGAATCAATATCAAGTTGAAAAAGTAAACAATCAAGATGGGATTTAATTATCTTAAGAATCTTATTGTCATCGGCAAAAAGCCAAAAACGTGTGTGAGAAAAAACTTTAATGATATCGTTAATCGTCCGGGTTCATGGGGTGAGGTTTGACCAGGTCCGGATGTGGCGGATGCGTCTGCCCTCCTGCTGTATGGCGGGCCGGATCAAGAGAGACTGGTTGAGGGAGGTCTTTTGACCTTTCCGGCCGGACACTCGACATATCGCCTTGCACCGCAGTTGGGGGGATGGATTGATACATCCATGACTCCTGGATACACTGACCCAGTGGTGGTTCTTTACAGGGGGACAATGGGGACAGTCCTCACCAGTTATACTCAAAACCTACTAAAGGAAATAACAGTCTTCGCCAAAATGAATTAATTCTTTAAACATAAAAGTAATTAACATTTGCAGAAATAAAATACAAACAATTATTCCGGATTATTTTAAGACCCTACTCGCGTACAGCGAACAATGTACGGCGCAAAAAACAGCGGGTCTATTTCTCGGTGCACAGAATCTAATGCGCACTTGGGGGACGATCCGAACTATCCCCATATTTTCCTTGCGTTGTGTCGAGATCGTATGCAACTGCGCATGCGCAGTAGTATGTGAATTCAAGTACCTGCGGTGACAATCCTTTGGATCCCCATAGAACCATTGGTTTGCGAAGTTACGGGCGGGAATCACTCGCGTTCAAATTAGTTTGATAATAATCTTGCAAGGTAAAGCTTTATTTTTATTATATTATATTATAAATTGGCATATATCTATAGACATTTTATATTAATTTTTCAAAAGAAGCAAACACATTGTGACTTGACATTTTAAATAAATAAAAATAAAATACTTTGTTTTAGGTCACTGTATTGATATTTTATAGTCTACCGGTTTCGGTACCTCCGTACCATCCTCAGGACTGTTATAAAAATACTAACAAATACAGAGTAATATACATATATATATATACACAATTGTTGAGAAAGAAAGAGACAGTAAATTAGAGCGGGACAGTGCGACAGTCGCGCGGGGGAGGGGGGTGTGGGATTTTATATTATTTTGTGTTAAATATATCAGACTAGCATGATTAGACCATTGAATTTTTTTTTTGAGAAATTTTATATTATATTCTACGGGTGGTGAGATTACAGTGCAGTACGTAAAAAACGTCGATTCCCACCACTAAAGAAGTGCTCGAGCCGCCACTGATATGCTTGGTGTAACTCTAAGTGACCAGCTCAGATATGTGGGCTCAATCGAAGCCAGAGTTATTTTTTTCCTAAACTTTTTGTATGAGTAAAATCTGAAATTATAATATTTAATCAAATGAAGACAGTATTAGCGAAACTCAACCAAAATCTGGATGCAAAACAATCAGAAAAAGATATTGGTTCCACTGGGACTCGAACCCAGGTCCCTTAGCTTACATGGCAAGTGCTCTACCGATTAAGCTATGGAACCCATTTCCAATTCGGTCACTTTTAACTATATCATACTTCGACTAAGAACTACTAACACTATCTTCATTTTCTTAACGCAAATATTATTGGAAGTAAATGCTATCTAGATAGTGTCTGCATAAATATTTATCCATTTTATTTTTAATACGCGACATCTATTGACTTTTTCTGCAAGTCTAGGATGATTTTTTTTTTTTTTAACTTTATGAGTAAAATCTCAAATTATAATATTTAATAAAATATTATAATTCGAGATTTTACTCTTAAAGTTGAAAATAAAAAAAATATAATAAAAATGCTGTTGATAGTTCTTAGTCGAAGTATGATACAGTTAAAATTGACCGAATCTGATAGGCACACATTAGCTCAGTTGATAGAGTTGTGGCCCGGAAAGCCAAAGGTCCTGGGTTCGTACGGGTGCCCATATTCTGATTTTTCTGTTTCCAGATTTTCGATTGAGTTTCGCTATATTGTCTTCATTTAATTAAACATTATTTGTAATTTCATCAATAAGTTACAAGATACTTTCTCAAAATTTGTTATTTAATTTGACCTCTCAAAAACTAGGCGTATGTACTGTACAGCGCCTGGTCCATTTGATTGATTCTCCCATCTTAACAAACGAATAGCAATATTTAGAGGACAGGCGTCGGGTGGTAATGGTGTCCTTGTTCTACCGGCATTTGAATGGAAGATGCTCCGAGGAACTAGCGTCATTGATCCGGTGCATAATCTGGAAACACGCGTGTTCAGCATATTGTACACGGTTGGCGTTTGTCACGAGAGAACGGGTCGCTTCTAAAACTCGTTCTTGAGTTCAACAGCTCTGCTTAATAGTATTGTATACTCACAATCAGCCGCCTTTGATCCAGTTGGTTCCTGATGCACTAGTAACTTGGACACAGGCGAACACGGCTCAGAGCAACAAACTAACTGGCCCTCCGTTGCACTCGAATACGGATTACATATCTGAAATCCAACATAATTTTTTTTTAATTGTAATTAAAGAAAATGCGTTACATTTATACATATGTATTTTACAAAATATTATATTTAAGGTCATCATTGTACATGTTTTTTTGTTTGTTTTTTATATTAGCTCCACACAAGATGGCCTGACGAAAATAATTTCCCTTAGGGCCTTTGCCATCTTTGAGGATGCTGTGTGGAGGGTTTTTTTAGGGAAAGGAAGGAGAGGAAGTTCTGGAAAGGAAAAGGGGTGGGTAGAAATCTGGGGGGGTCAATTTGTCTAGGAGTGACGGATGTATGAAACCATTACTCCAACTGCAGTGAAAGTCGATGGATTGAGATAGTCCGGCTGGATCCAGCCCGCCACGCAGTAGGTGGGCAAAGCCTTTCCGCCGCTACGAGAACTAGCCAAATCTCACAACCCTCAGGTCTCGGGCATATTCTGTCAGAAGGTCAGAAAATTTCCACCTTGCAATAAAATCCAAATAAATGGAATATTTCTGAACGCATCCAAAAAGTGAAAACTGTTTTTTAAAGGTGATGAAACACGCTTTTAATTTTTTTTAATTCGATTTAAAAATATAATTTTTTAAATATAAAATTTTGAATGCAACATAAAAAACTTTTAAAAATGGCTCACTTTATGTTTTTTCTAACTAAAATTACTTTATTTTTAATCAATCAATCAACAACCCGCTCAATCAATCAACAATCACATACGCGCCGTTTCGCATTCATAATATTAGTATAGCTGTTGGCTTAGGTCAAAATGTAGATAAGTACCTATTTTGTATTTTTACACTAAATATTCATATTTGAATTTTTGCTATCAAATAAATCTCCATAGTAACCTAAACAAATAACAATCTGACAGCCCACGTCAAACATTTACTTAGCAACACGCTTTGCCGTGTTAATAAATAATAAATAATTTCATAACGCCACAGCTTATTCATAACCCCAGAGTTTACCAATATATATAGCGTATGTTACTCGCAAATAATCGTAGCTTTCGATTAGTGAAAGAATTTTTAAATTCCATTCGATATTTATTGCGTGAAAGAGTAAGGACCATCTAGGACCATCCAACCAACCATCCATACAAACTTTCGCATTTATAATATTAGTAAGAAAGATTTTAAGCACCCTCTAAACTGCCAATACAGTTTGTCAGCAGGTCAATTTAACAATATTAATATAACACAAGAGAACAATTATAACAAGATACCACAATATAGAAACAGAAGAATAACTTTTTTAAGTACCTAATTACTATATAAAAGCATAAAATACACAGAAAGACAGATCTAACACAGGAAAATTACTCATAGTCATATTATACAAAGATTAAAACAAAATTCAATATAAAAGTCTTGATCTATTAGCCATTTTAAAATTTTTTTTTTTTTTAATCGGTGGTGTAATTTGATTCGTTTTTTATGTTCATTAACATCTTATTAAATATAGTAGGGACAAGATAAGTGAATGTCCGTTGCCCGTATTTATTTATAATTTTCGGAATGGATTCATTTTTAATTAATCTAGTGCCATATGCATGATATACTTTTTCCTTGTATATTGAATCAAACAATAGGTTTTGGCATACAATTTTAAACCATATATGTATACTGATAACTAAAAAAAAACACACAGCTAGCTCACTAAACATATTTCGATGTAACTCTGTTACCAAACATTCGACTTACAGACGAACAAATAAAAATGCATGTGTGTAAGGTTAGCCCGTTGATGGCACTATCTTACGTGGGTTAGAATGAAGCTGAAAGTTCACTCTTATAGAGTAAAGTTCACTCTTATAGAGTTCACTCTTATAGAGTAAAGTTCACTCTTATAGAGTTCACTCTTATAAAGTAAAGTTCACTCTTATAGAGTTCACTCTATAAGAGTGAACTTTCAGCTTCATTCTAACCCACGTAAGGTAGTGCCATCAACGGGCTAACCTCACACACATGCATTTTTATTTGTTCGTCTGTAAGTTGAATGTTTGGTAACAGAGTTACATCGAAATATATTTAGTGAGCTAGGGTTAAAAAGACCCTCCACACAGCATCTAAGATGACAGAGGCCCTGTGGGAAAATTATTTTCCTCAGGGTCTCCTGTGTGGAGTTAATGTAAAAAAAACGGGTTAAAACAATATATAAATTGAATTCAATTTGATGAGTTCGTCATTAGTGAATTTGGGCAAAACATGTGGGCCTAGTTCTGTTGATTACCTGTGGCAAGTTTCCTTTACTGGCGGCAAGCATCGCCACCCGGCAGTCAGACAGTCGAGTACAAGCTCCAGGCATTCCCGTTGTCTCCATGATACAGCTGCTACCTGCAAGAACACAACACACAGATACACCAGGACCAGGGTCACGTGGGGGAGCCTCAGAAAGAAAACTTACCATCGCCTACTGGATTTGATTAACGGTAAACTTTAAATTATTCATAAAATGAAGGGTGGTTTTGTATCTTTTGTGTTAAGTCTACGTTACGAGGCAATTAACACAAAATCCGTCAGTCGTGCGTTATCAGCTGTCAATTTTCTGTGATTTTCTATGGATTTCAATGGCTTGTCTATGCCTATTGTGTGTTGATGTCAGTTGGTATTAATTAATTATCAAACTAAAAACCAAATTATAATTTACTAGCAGACCCGGTCACACGTTGCTGTGGCTAACGAAACACAACGACAAATGCCATTACCCAACCTTTATTAAATCCAAACCACCCGCTTGCCCGCTGCCTGCATTGAATATTTGAATTTCTTGGCTTATCTCTAGGTACTATAATAAGTAGATATGTATTATACATATAAACCCTTTCTCTTGAATTACTCTATATATTGGTGAAAAACGCATGAAAATCCGTCACGTAGTTTAAAAGATCTAAGCGCACAAACATTTTGATCGACTTTGTTTTATACTATGTAATGATTAATTATTAAAACTACTAATAAGCGTAAAAGGCGTTCATAAATGACTATCCGTTTATTGTATTATTTTTATGTTTGTGTGCGATGATATTCAATTAGCAAATTTTCATGCGACTGACATCTCTTAACGAGGATTATCGTTAAGAGATGTCAGTCGGCGTTCGCGCAACTTCCTTTAACCGCGAGTGAGTTTTGGCAAACAAAACTGTACGTGAGGAGAGAGTTTTTTTTTTGGTTAATTTTTTTATAAATTATCATAGATGGCACCATCAAGTGAATCAGATACCTGAGACGGGCCGTGTCAAGAGTCAGAATAATAAAAGAGTATGTTCGAGGCGATTTATTAATGTGAATGAGGCAAAGATTGTGTGCCAAGACCGAATTGTTTGGCGGTCCATCCTCTCTGCCCACCCCTGCGGGGAAACGGCATTATGGTTAGTTAGATAGTTAGTTATTAACTAAAAGTAATCTAAAATTTTAAATTAAAACGTCATCGATATCAATCCACGAAAATAAACCAACATAGACATAGAAAAAAACATGTGCATACAAAAAAGATGCTTCGTACCTCTGACGCCTGCTAAATGACGCAAAAAGAAATTTTAAGCTAAAACTGTGAAGTCACTATTGTAGGTATGTGTTCCAAAACTTCGACAAACTACGCGCAGATGTCCATAAGTGCCACTACAAGTCAAATATTTTCATTAAATCTGATGGCATTTGAATAATAGCCGCGGACGCAACGTTTCGGCCGTTTTTCTTCTGGGAATTTTTCCGCTTAGTCAAACCGTTTCGGCCATACTCGTGGAAAGGTTAAGAGTTGGTGTCTTAACATGCAGCGCAGTATTTAGTTGTTACGGAATACCGAATTTAATAAAACTGTCAAAATGTGTATATTATCATCTTTCTCGTAACAGAATTACTCTCTAAAACCTTATTTTTTTCTGGGCTTATAAAAATATTAAAAAAAAGCTCAATTATTTCAGAGGCCAGGATGACGTATTTAATTAAATTACTCGCTTCATTTAATTAAAACATCAAAAATATTTCTAAGCAATCCAATTTTCAAAATATTTCTAGGCGATCAAATTTGGATTACTTCTTAGCGTGTTGTATTAAGTTGAATAATTGTTTGTTTGTGCTTGTAAACTCAGTTCTTTTAAGAAAGTCATAAAATATATATATATTGTATCGCTGATTCAACCCAATATCATGTGGTTGCGTGGATTACATTGTAGGCCATTTTTAAACTAAAAAAAATAAGTGAGATCAATTAGAATTATTATGTATTTATATTTTAATCTTATAATCTCTAAGCGTTGTTTATTATAAATAAGCAACATATATTAAATATAACTTCAATGTTTTTCACAATCAATCAAAACCTCTTTTTTTAAACTTAAAATTTCATCTTTCACTTTTATTGGCATAATAAAAAAAAATAATAAAAATAACATACCTATACTACTTTAATTGCTGATTTCTGAGCAGGATAAACATAAAATTATAGAATGATCAGGAAAAATGATTTTTTTGCATTTTGCATACACTTTTTGTTTGTGCAAAATGGTCGCGCGGATTACAGGTGTAGACCATAGACTTTGTGGAGCTCCTGTAACACAACCAATGCGTGCCCTACACCAGCGCTGAGCTGAACGTGTCCGTGAGATCCAACTTAAAGTGCACGGAAGATAAAATGATTCGCGCCACCCGTTTTTGAGGAATCTTTAATTTTGCATGAATGGATTACACATGTAATCTACGCGACCACTCCAGGGTTAATAGAGACATAATTATTAATTCATATTCAAATTGGGGTTGTACAAGTTTATAATCCATCTTATTATTCTAAAGCATTTTTTTTTTTAAATAATTAAATTAGTGCCATCTATGAAAGAGCAGATTATGAATACTTTTAATACTGTACCTTCAACTATCTTCACTGTTGGGCAGCAGACAATTGCGACGGTGCCCTCAAGACCGCAATTCTGAAAACAATATTAATTGCATAATTATAATATATTTGTACAATAATAATTATTAAAAAATAGCATTATCAACGCTTCTTTATGGCATAAATTTAGTCTTGAAAAAACAAAGCAAAAAAATAGTGGAGATTATAAAACAGGAATCCACAGAATAGGCCACTTGCATCACATTTTAAAAAAAAATCCGGTTTAGGCAAATATTCTAAGACATTCTGTATTTTTTTTTTAATCGTATTTTTGAAAACCTGGCAATTTTTTGAAAATTTCAATCCGAAAAATCAGACCATTTTTTAAAAAACCGGAGAGACGGGACATAATTTTATGGGTGCGATAAAACGATAATTACATAGCCGAAAATCATTTAAAAAAAATAAAGTTTTTCACACAAATAGCAATAAATTGTACGGGGTTCTCTTCGTAACATCTGTAAAAACACCTGCATCTTTATCAAAAAATCAAATCAAAGGATATGTTCGCATAGAACAAACAATAAATCTAGTGAACGTTAAACGCAAATTCAAAAATTCGCCGGAAATCAAAGTATTGCCATATAAAAAAAATTAATCAGTGTGGAATTTTACAAAATTAAGGGAACATAATCGGAGACGGGACATTTTCATGTAGTGACGTCACGAGCTCAAATAATGGATTTATTTATTTACAAATAAAAAACTATACATTTCTAAACATTTTTACTAACATTTTCGTAATCTCAGTAAAAAAAATCTCTCCACACGATTTTTTCCAAGTCGTTATGAAATCCATGCAAGTGGCCTATTGGATCTATTATATGAAGGAAAATGGTAACTACGGTAAAACAAGAATCTACTAATATTGAAAATTAAATGTTACTAGCGATGGGTAAGTTCTGCATTTTGCCGGAGGCCTCCGAGGCATGCTTCCTTTTAAAAGTACTTGAGTTTTAGGAGTTCCGAGTTCGGCTCCAAGTTCCGGGTTTGGGTCCGAGCCCTGGACCGGGGTCTCTGGGAGTAGTCGATTTGAAAAAGGAGTAGGAGTAGGATCTGCTTCCAGCGAAGAACCTGAGTTCAAGAGCCCATTACAGCTGAACCGACACATCTTTAAATGGAACCACAGTTGACATCTTAAATTAAACTACTAGCCTGAATGCCCCTTTCTGATTGGGCAAGTATTTTAGTCGAGTCAGCAGCGAGTATTTTAGTAACTAAACGCGTCCGAACACCACACGTTTAGTAGTAAGTAGAAGTATTTTGGTCGGTCAAGTGGCGAGTTACTCGATACTCGACTAAATTACTAGCCCAATCAGAACGGGGCCAAAGAGTAAGTAAGTAAATAAGTTGGTATTTCACCTGAGGAGCTATTCCCTTGTGGAAATCTTCAACGGCACTAGGGCACTTGGATAAGTGCAAACACCTTCCGGCCTGCCCTGTACTCTCCATCGTGCATGGATCACCTGTTACATTATACATAATATTAGCATTTAGTTTTTACCAAACGTTGTGAATCTGGGTAGTATGTTTACGAGAGATGGGAAGGCTGATAGAGATTGAAAGAAGGGTGAATGCCGGTAACTCCATTAATGGAGGACCTACAAGGGCGTGTAGTACTAGGGGCAGTTAAAAAGTAATGTCTGTCTTAGTACTTAATAAAGGTAGTTAAGTGAAAATTTTGAATTTGGTGCAATTCCTCAAACCTTCTTCTAGAATCTGCTGCAGTAGTAACTTTTTTGCGTCAACAGGTGGCAGCACTGAAAGACTGAAAATGTGTACCATGATGCAACAGTGGATGTCAGCACTGCTAGACGATGGGTTCGTCACTGTAAAGAAGCTAAAGGACAAACAATGCTGGTTGAAGAAAAGCTGGTTGATGAAGAAGTGACTGCACGCAACATTGAACGAGTTGATGACATTATTCGTGGTTACCCCAGATAACTACAGATGTCGCATTCTTTCCTTCAGTAAAGGCAGTGTGATGACGATTATTTGACAACTGATTATTCAACAAAAGTTTGTGCAAGGTGGGTACCAAGAAAGTTAACGGGACAGAGTAAAGAAACAAAAAAAAAAACAATAGCCTCAGCGCTTAGTTTCTGGAAAAAATTGTGACCGGAGACGAAATATTTTATTTATGTTACATATATTAGACATTTACGTATATTAGATTTATTAAATCGCCATACTAGACGGCTGCCTGTTTCATGGTGATCAATTAAGGATAGTTACTTTGAGTAAAGTCTAGTGTAAACACATGGTAAAATTGGTAAAGTTATAATAAAAAATAGAAAAGAGAAAAAGAGTGGTAATATTTTTTACATATATGGATTTTATATTAAGAACTTTGAAGTCTTTAAATAGTTCTTTCGTGGGGTGTTTATAATGTACTTTGTAAATAGTCCGTATTATCAATTTTTGGACTTTTATTAATGGATCTAATACAGTTTTAGAGTATCCTCCCCAGGCAATTATACCATACGATAAAATTGATTGACACAGGGAAAAGTATACTGTTCTCAGTGTTTTTTTTTAGTAGGTACATGGATTCATTTTTTTAATCCTTAATCAAAGAGGCAGTCAATGGAATTGCATCAGACAAACTCACCAAGGCGATGGTGTTCTGGATATGACCTTGCTTTTTTTTTTTTTTTTAAATTTTTTATTAGTTACTATTTAGTTACAGATTTGATGACAATTACAAGATATGATGATGTATATAAATATTTCATTCGTTTGTTCTTAGTCCTCCTCACTAGATGGTCCTGTGCTCAGGCGGACTGGTAGATTTCTTTGATTTTCCGTTATTTAGTTTCTATGATGTTTTTAATACATTCTCTAGTATGTCTGCATTAATTTCTTTCACCCATGTTTTGATTTTTTCCTTAAACTTATTTATCTTTTCTATCTTTTTCAGACTTGGAGGAAGGATGTTGTAAAGTTTAGTTGCCAGATATATGTGGTTTCTTTGGCCAAAACTTGTCTTGAATTTTGGAACATCTCGTATATCCTTTTTTGAGGCTCTTGTGTCATGTACCCGAGTTTCATTAGGAGATTTTCTGTTTTTAAAATGATGTATAAGAATATTCTTGGCATATATTTGTTTTAAATTTAGAATGTCAAAACACTTAAAAATATCTTTTGAGGGGGTTCGGATGGGTAATTTTAGTATGTTTTTTATAATGCTCTTCTGAGCAATATCTAAGTGGTTTTTTTTACAACACTGTGATACATGCCCTTGTTAAAAGACGGACCAAAGCTGTGGAAATGGACGGAGATTATATTGAAACAAATTAATCGTTAATTGTATATTTTTAAACCCATGCAATTGCATTTTTTATATCCCGACAATTAAAGGAGAAAAAAATAGGAAGCATTACTTTTTGACTGCCCCTAGCAAATAAATTAATAAACAAATAAGTAAATTCTTTTCCAAAAAATGGCAAAAAATAAATAAATAAACATTTATAAATATTTTTACCTTTCTCTAGTCCCACAACACATGTCAACATGAACACGGCAGACACAATCCGAAGGATATAACGCATCATGAGTAATTTTTGCAACACTGAATTTAAACAATAAGTTGAGACGATGAGACGATGTATGAATGTGAGTGAGGCAAAGAGTGTGTGCCAAGACCGAGTTGTTTGGCGGTCCGTCCTCTCTGCCTACCCCTTCGGGGAAACGGCGTGATGGTTAGTTAGTTAGTTTGATAAGAACCTCTCCAGTTCTGATTTAAAATGAAACTGCGATGCAAAGGTCTCGGTTACCATATTTATTTAATAGTTTATATTAGTATTTTGCCTTGTAGGGTTATCACACAAATGATAAGGAAATGGTGCGGTATTATGCAATTATATAGCTGCATTTAGGATTTGCAAATCCCGCAACTTTCTCAAAACTCGCGGGATTGCGGAAAATAATATGAAATATCGAAAGAATATGCGCGAGGATCCGCGGGATTAGCGAAATGTTTATCGGGGACTTTTTTATGCTCCGAAAGTGAGAACTTCACCCCATGAAAAGTTTGTGTTTTAAAGAAGATAACAATAATAATCTAAATGAAAATATGAAAGAGAACAAGACACAGAAATATCGAAAAAGATAATGGTCGCATCTGGGACTCGAACCCAAAACCTCTCGTCTAACCGGGACGTGTGCCTTCTGTCAAACCGTAAAATTGTCAATCTCATATTTATAATTTTGGAATTAATAATATTATCTTCAAACTAATTATTTTTTCCACATCATAGCAAGTACCCTTTTTATTGGAAACAATCATTCTAAGAATTGGTTTGTAGCCTGGATAGCGTCTCGGATAAATATATCCGAATTTATTCAAACGAGATCGACAAAATATGTATAATGGTTTGACAGAAGGTGGCAATGGCGAAATTGGCACACGTCCCGGTTAGACGAGAGGTCTGAGTTTGAGTTCCAGTTGCGACCATTATCTTTTTCTATTTTCCTGTGTCTTGTTCTCTTTCATATTTTCGTTTAGATTATCAGTGTTATCTTCTTCTTCAATGATATATTATATTGATGGGAATAACCTTCAAAGTTATAAAAGGACAATTTTTCTTATAAAAAATGATAATATCAAACAGTATTAATAGGCTTGAATTTAAGAAACCGGCTTCGAATGCATGTATCTCTTTGGATATTGAAAGATTGACGGTAATACTTAGTTGTGATACTTATTTGTGAATAATAGTATCATACCGGCTATATATTACATATGACATCATTACCTGTCCCAAAACTTTGTCCCAGTAACTAGCTATTACTGGATGACAGTGGATCCGAGGACCGGGCTATTATCGGAACCAGTTCCTATCGGATTAAAAATATGGTCACCAAATTAACTGGGCGAAGCCAAACCAAAGGCCGCCCTAAGGGCCTAGCAGTAAAAACCTGCAGAGCGGGTTTTTAACTGCTAGTTTTTGTTTATTCCGCTACAAGTAAGTTTTAGTGCATTATAATTAGGGAATGCAATCCCGATCTCGCGGGATCTCGATTTCGCGAGATCTTGTGACATTTTTCGGGATCAATCCCGAAGCATAATATGACGAGATCTCGTTCGAGATCGACGGGATTGGGCGGCAGTAGCCAGCGACGCTACACACGTCCACTCGGGGCGCGAGTGGTGCGCTGAGTGCTGACTGACTGACGGTCGGGCGGGAGTGTTAACTATCCCGACTATTTACGAATATTAGCGACGGATGACGAGCGAGGCAGATAATATAAAACTAAATAATTATCTGGGGAGGAGCAACAAACTCAGCTATCGATCACTTAGAAATTGCGCAGAAAACTATCTTAAAGGTAATAAATACTTAAAAAACATAGATTGACTGATACAGACCATATATTTAACAGTTGTGACGTACTGGATATACGCCAATTATACAGGGTGTTAAGGGACGTACTTGAGTTACTTTAACCAGTGATTCCTGACATTATTTGCAGTAAAAAATGTAAATGAAATTTTGGTCTCCGGTAACTTTTTCTGGTGACTTTTTTTTTCAAAATTTTTTCTTCAAAATCAAACAAAAAAAAAATCTTCCCCATGTCGTCAATGGTCACTCTGCCCAGTAGCCGACCCACCCCTTACCCCGCCTCCATCTATCCTACCATTTTTTTATGTTTTTGTAAAACAAAAAAAAAAACATCGAAAATGTTACCGGAGACCAAAATTTTATTTACATTTTTATTAATTTTTTGAACCGACCGGTTTCGATTTACTCAAGCATCAACAGGGTACAAATTAATACTAAACAATAAGTCATAATGTGTGCTTATATAAAACAAAATATAGAGGGAGACAACATGATACAAATATAACAAACACATCGACGGCCATAAAATACATTAACCTAAGTGCAGAAGTAAACCAAAAAGTATTTTATTTTATTAAATATGTCAAACCACAAAGTGATTGCTTTCTACAATAAAATAAAATAAAATAAATAAAATAATAAAATAAAAACTACGCCAGCGGGATTTTATCTGCTAGTATTAATTGATAATTATTGATGACGGCATTTTAACCTTAGACCTTCGCTGAGGAAACTCCACAAATGGTGTTACTGTCAATATTATGTGTTATCGATTTTTTTAAAGCTCAGCTATTAACCTCTGGGCCACAGAGGTCGTCGAGCTTCATATAATCCGAGCTATGTAGGAAGGTGGTATAGGTATGCTTCTTAATTTATTAAAACAATCATAATTTATTAATGACTCCTTTAAGGAGGGGGGGGGGGGGGGGGGGTTTAAAGACAAAGAAAAGCAGTGTACAGACCATGGTTTTTAGTAAGAAAACGACTTTTGAAGTTCGACCCCAAGCGTTAAAACTGATGAATTTTCAAAAACTTGTTCATCTGGAATTTTTTTTGATTTATTCGTATAGTTTTCTCAGGCCCTATGGCACCGAACCGCCTGAAATATTGGATTCTTACTAAAAACCGTAGTCTGTACACGAATCAATAAACAAATTTCCAGATGAACAAGTTTTTGAAAATTCATCAGTTTTAACGCTTGTGGTCGAACTTCAAAAGTCGTTTTCTCAGGCCCTGTGGCACCGAATCGACTGAAATTTTGTATTATTATTAAAAACCATGGTCTGTACAGGAATCAATTAAAAAAATCCGAATCCAAAAAATATTTTTTCAACGTAGATGAGTGTTTCAGGCTAATAATTATTACTTATAATAATTGTTACCCTTTGTGCTATGCATAAAAATTTTGTCTTAAACATTAGTTTATCAATTAAAAATAATAATTTATATTTGACGAGGTAAAGTATATCACCAAAAAATGTAGACATAATTTGTCTCGACGCCACCTAGTGAGAGATTTAGCACTCACAATGTCTTTCTCATATAAAAATAAAGTTGGTTGTTTGCAGGTGGAAAAATGTAATAAGCAGTAATTGTTGAATGAAACGCTAGCATATATTGAATTATTTGGCGGGCATGAGATAAGCCGACGTGGCTCAGTGGACAGAGCATTTGACCGGAAATCAAAAGGACGGGGTTCGAGACTCGTCAGCAGCATGTATCTTTTCTCGGGAGATTTTTTCAATGTAGATGAGTGTTTCAGGCTAATAATTATTACTTATAATTAAAAAATTAAGTTGAACAAGTTTTTTAAAATTCTCGCCCTGGACAACGAGAAGAAGTTTTACTGTCTGTGGATTTTCAAATACGCACACGGTCTGAAAGAGTTAATAACCTTCTTCTTAATCTTAGAAATATCGAAAATGTTCAAACGAATTTCAGATTAATTTGAAAAATTACACAAAACATGGTTAACTAATAGTTCATTATGTTATTATTTTAAAAAGTCTTCTTTTTCTATTATCGACTAGCTGTTTCCCGGCATGCGTTGCAATGCCATATTCAAATAAATAAAATGTTACTCCTTGCATGTCCTTTCCCGTGCGTTTCCCTCCAGCGTTCCACTTCCACCTTCCCCAACACCGCTCTCCCGCTCCCCCGTCCCGCCAACCCCCCTGGCACTTCATTTCTTGACTCCTCTCCCGCCCGGCCCGCCGAAACTTTTTTCTATTACTAACATTTTTAAACTCGTGATATCTTTCTAATTAAATATCCGAATTGAAAAATCAAAAAGTTAAATAAAGGTATTGAAGCTGTCTTGAATATGAAGTAATTTATTTTGATAAGGATTAAAAGCAAGATACAAATAAAGATCCTTTTCAAGCGGCGACATTTTAATTAAATTTTTAAAATAAAAGAATACTTATTGTGGCATAACCATAATGG
Source organism: Limnephilus lunatus (assembly GCA_917563855.2). NCBI lineage: Eukaryota > Metazoa > Arthropoda > Insecta > Trichoptera > Limnephilidae > Limnephilus > Limnephilus lunatus. Next base: position 20,109,937 of record OU830595.1, on the reverse strand, counting down.
TTAGACATATGCTGTCGTGATCTTTTTTGTAAATAATGATGTGTTCTACAAATTCGTCTTACATTATTTTATTCTATCATCAATAGTTTTCGCAGCGCACGCGATGTAAAGAATATTTTAGGTAAATTTTTTACACCTTGGGTTACATTATTGAAGTTTTAGTAAGGATACCTATTTTTTTTTTAAATATAATATAGCCTTTGTTACCCAGGGATAGTGTAGCTTCCCAACAGCGAAAGAATTTTTCAAATCGGTTCAGTAGTTTCGGAGCCTATTCAATGCAAACAAACAAGTCTTACCTCTTTATATAGTGTAGTAGTAGATAAATCTTGTATTTTTTAAAAGTAAAACCAGGCAGAGGTCGAATCCACGTCATCATGGAGCATTTTAAAGGAAAGTACCTCCTAACTTGCTTCTTACAATATTGATGGGTGACAATGACCATTATTCTATAATTGACTTAAAATATAATATATTTATTCTAGCTGGTACCCGGCATACGTTGCTATGCCATTTAATAAATAAATTGTTACTCCATGCGTGTCCTTTCCTATTCGTCCCGTTCCCCTTCCGCCTCCCCGAAACCCCCTCCCGAGTTCCCATCCCCTCTCCCGCATTCCATACATTCTGTCCCGGTACATTCAGCTTTCAAACAGCTCGCGTGCTATTGCATATTTCATAATGCCAGAGCTCTCCAGTAGTTTTATACAAACCTTGTCAATAACGAACACAAAAAAAAGAAATTATCCAATTTGGTGTAGTCGTTCGGAAGTTATGCGCGTACATACATTTCGGCGATTCATTTGATAGATATTAACTACTACGCCTATAATAAAATTTCTCGCAAATATATCAACTTCGTTTCCAAGACAACGATTTGTTTTGCTTTACTTCTGACGTTAGCATTTTTGTTAGGGACAGAAAAGGTATAATAAATATATTAATATTTATAATTTCATAATGCCAGAGCTTACCATCATATACAACTTGTAAAATAACTGAAAAAACGTGTTTATAATAATTTTCGATAATTTGCGATTTTTTTCTATCGAGGTAATTTCATATAATTACAGTTTCGGCGTGGAGAATGTATAGATATTATATTCAAGAATAACATATATATTTTTAAAAGCTTTAAAACTAGAAAAATATGTAATAAATCGGTAGAAATGAGTTAAGCCGGGCCTTAAATGAAAGAAGAGAAAGGGGTAAGAGGTATACACCTATCTATACAATAGTCTCTTTCTTTCTATGGTACAGAGACTTTCAAAATTTTATCTGGACATTATAGTAATTCTGAAATTAAAGAAATTTTCACCACCAACATAAATGTAAATATCCCTTTAAAACACAGAATATTTTTTTTAAATCAACCAATAACAACAATTTTTTTTAAAACATTAATCAAATCGCAATTGCCAGGACAGATATTAATATCTTAAATCAAGGTAGTCATTTTTTTTTTTTCATTTACTAGATTCTTATGTTTCTTGAAGAGATGAATCATTTAAATTTACTGAATTTAAAGTTAATGTTCTTTATAAATAGAACGGCGTCATATGCGCCTTGCAATTTTTACCTCATGTGGGTATTTTAAAATGTTACCTGGCTATTATAGACTTAAAGGCCTTGTATTTCATCGGTAGGGAAAAATTGTTATCTAAAAACCCTACTAAAATTGCATGTTATGCAATCAAGGTAGTCCAGCGTAAGGCTCTTGACTCGCACTCCAAAGGTCGCGGGATCGAATCCCGGCGTGGCAAATAAATTTTATTTGATTAATTTGTGATATTTAACAATTTATTCGTTTAAAAAAATATATATAGTATATTTGCGCACGTTCCAGAGTGGAAAATACTATCAGTATCGCCCTGGTGTTAGACAACCATTCAGAATTGAAACGTTGCTTAAAATGGCTTGAGCTGTGTTTGGTGACCAGATCCTATATATATATTTTGTTTAATTACCCTTATAATCTTTAAAAAATATGTTATTAAGTCTAAATCTATTCATAAGTTAAGTTCTTAAGTTTGTTATAAGGTTTTGAAAAAAAAAAAAAAAAAAGTTATTATCAAGTTGTCCTCTCCTAAACACAAGCACTAGCTTTATTAGGAGAGTATATAAAATATGTAATTTTAGAATGAAATAAACTTATTGTAAAAAATTTACTCAATAAAAAAAAAAAAAAAAAAAAAAAAAAAAAAAAAGATCTGAATAGCCAGGTACTTCCCCACCTTTCTCTTCCCTATCTCCTTCTCCTCATCACTACTTTCAGCCTCACAACATACCCCAATTGGGGATGCCATAGTCCCACTGCATTCAGAGGGGAGCAGTTGGGATTCCTGTGCGGTATTCATGTAAAAAAAAACTTATCATATTTCAGAGAAATATTTCCGTATGTGAGTGAGACAACGAGTCTATCTGCCGAGTTGCAGCTTGATCGGATGTCGAGAAGTAGGCTTATTTCCACCTTCAAGGTTCCACTTTATTCATTCATACATTCATTCAATCAATAAAACAAAAATTATATTCAAATAGATGTATTTAAAAACAAGGAGTTTTTTAGGAAAATGAAAATAGACAAAATAATTTTATTTGTTTATGTTAATTATGTTTGAGATACAGGAGTATTTGATTAAAAACTTTGGTCAACTATTTTTTGCTCTTCGCCCGAGCGCCCCCGATTATCAGGAGCCCCTGGGCACTGCCCCGATTAGCCTAGAAAAAGATTAAAACTAAAAAGGACATTGATTCATGGTGAGATTAATTACACTTGAACAAGGGGAAGGTGACTGTTGCTTGAAGCCCTGAATCGACGACTTTTTCAAACCGGAGCAGAAACTTATTAGGGGTGCCCCCTCTCGATGGGTGGCGCCCCTTTTCGTAAGGTTTTATCGTCGCTTCGCTTGGCGTTCGACCAGTGGCGTAGCTAACATGAGTGGCACCCGGGGCAAGGGGCGGATAACGTGATTGGTGTCAACCCCCCCCCCCCATTAAAGTTGACAAAAAATTGTTCTGTCCTGTGGGAGGGGGGGGGGGGGGGTGGCGGCTATAGAATTGGGATTGGGGGGGTGCCACCCGACCGAGTGTCACCCCCTCCCCCCCCATCGGGTGGCACCCGGGGCGGTCCGCCCCCCCCTCGCTATGCCACTGTGTTTGACCGCTCGGGTTTATTCGGCTCAGCTCATGTAGCCCCTAGTTCTAGATGCGGCGGGGATTCCCCTATCAGAGCATCACGTACACTATGCATGCGTTCAAAATCGACTTAGGATACATTCATAAATCAACTTACGATGTATTCAAAAACTAACTGGACGTTTTAAAACAAATGAATAATCGATAGAACAACATGCGCTGGATGCCAGGCGCTTTGTGAATCAAGTTTTTTTTTCAATCTAACATACAAATTACGATTTTGACGACCCCCTAAAGCCCACCCTTAAAGCAGAATTTTCGTACTTACCTGAGGAAATTTTTAATAGTAGATGCTCAACGTCATCTTTGGGGATGCAACGTGGAGGGTGTTTTTAGGGAAAGGAAGTTCTAGAAAGGAAAAAGGTGTGAGGGGTGGGTAAAAATGTGAGGGTCGATTTATCCAGAAGTGACAGATGTATCATACATCATGTATGAATTTGGTATGAATACATATTATCTACAGCTGTTTTCGAAAAACTTTACGCCCGGGCAACGCCGGAAATTTTATTTAGTCGCGATTAAAAAAAATACAGTGACAGTGAGGTATACTATAAAAAGATAACGGTAGTTCGAAAATACAATAATTTGGTAAGGTAATGGTGTAAAACCTTTTGTTTGACAATACTGTAATATAACTAGCGCAGGCCCGTAAATAATAACGGGATATAAATTACATGATTTGTGATTTGTAACATTATCATTGTCTATCAAAACAAATAATATTGTGAATTTTATTAATTTAATAGTATTTTTTGTCAATCACAATTCGGGTACCTGCTTTATCGCTCGTCTGATATGTAGTTTCAATTTTGAAAATTAAAAGTTTATTTAACTTGAATAATATTACGCATTACGCAGGAATATTTCAAATTACTTACCCATGCACTAACAAACAAATTAAATTAGTATTTTGTTAATTTAATTTACACACAGGCTTTCATAAAAACTTAGAAATACCGGCATCGCAGTATATTCTATAGCCATAAAAGATTCATTTTTTGTTTTTTACCACTGGCAAGCACCATAGAAAAATACAAAAAATGCTTTCTCCAAAGTTGTCAGATTGCGAGGAATTCCCAAAATGCAAGCAATTTCTAAGAATTTTAACCGATTGAGTATTTCGTGGGAGAACTTTGACGTGGAGAAAAATATGAGAACTGACGTAACTAATGCCAATTATAATTTATAATAGCATTTCTTGATTATTATTAAAAATAATATTTACAATTATTAGTAGTGAGAATATACAATAATATAGTTTTCAAACATATTATTAATTTTTTAAGCCTAAACGAGCGAGAAAATCTAAAAATGACTATTTAAAAAAAAAAATCACAACTCTGCAATTCACACGCAGTAGAAGTAAAATCTTCAGAAAAACTAAAGCAGACAAGACTGGTGAGGCTACGAAGCACCGCTCAAAGAGGAGACCGATTATTCTATCTCATTCTCTCGCGGGCTAAATCCTATAGATGTATGTGTTTGTATCACTTTAGTGTCGCTTATTCGTTTCATCGAGTTTCAAATCACAACGATGCTAAAGAAGTTTTCACTTCAAAATAGTAAGTGCTAAATTAAATAGAAATTTGTTTCGTTTCCAACTTGTGGTGAAATTGTTGGGGTTGTTATTTTGTTCTGCTTCTATTGTGGGTATTTTAGAATATATGCATTGGCAACTCCGGTTGTGTCAAATAAAATCTCCATAGACAAATCAGAAGCAATCAACCAACTAAAATCAACTTCTCTTCTAAACATCAAACATGGCGGCTCCGTCGAATGGTGCCGGGAACTTGGTGGAAGAATTCGAGGAATCCTTTCAGGTAACATACTGTTTTTCTCATCTCAATATCTTCCTTAAACTTCGTAGCTACTATTTATTGAAAATTCGCTATTGTTTCGAGCCGTTTCGACCGTTTGCCGCGTGTTTGAACATGTGACATTTTCTTTGTTGATATCGTCGGCTATCGATCTGTTTGTTGTGGTGCATTTTTCAAATATACGATAGTTAGTGTAGCCGAGTGGTCAATTGCTTCAAGTTCCCACTGCGGTGTGGCAGGTACAATCTCCTGCTACCTAAATCCTTCATCATTGATTTAGCAACACTTTTCAATTATAATAATGGTAGTGTGAGGAATTCAAATATTGTCAGGTTATGCGTAACCGAATGTTTGTTTTTGTTTAAGTAAGAAATTGCAGTATATATTTACAAAATGGAGACGCGCTAAAATAAAAGGAACATTTCTGAACGTATCCCTGTTTTTGAAAGGTGATAAAATACGCCTTCTAATATTATTATTCGAAATAAACATACTTATAATTTTTTAAATATAAATATTTTGCTTGCAAACATTAAAAAAGTTTAAAAATGGCTCACCTTACGTTTTACTTCAATTACTGATAAAGAAATAAAATAAAAACACATGCAATTATTAGACAAATCGTCGCGTTAGTTTTTAATTGTCCAAATGACCATTAGAAAATTTGACAGGAGGAGAAGGTTTTCTTTCATTATTTCAATGAAACATTATGATAGGTGTGCAAGATAAAGCTATTCCCGTAAAGGTAAAGGTCTCATTAGTTTAAATTATTCTTAGTTATGTGATTAACTATCACGTTTTATACTTTATTTTGAATTTTAAAGTGGAGATTGAACAAAAACTAAAATTGTCATTTGGAAAATTAAGAACCAAGGCGACGAAATGTATTCATTATCGTCACCTCACTTTTTGGTAAATGTTTAGAAAATAGGGACACGCTTAATATTTATACAATATTAAAAATTAAAAAAATATTGTAGTAGTTAGTAGTCAGCATAGACATATGAATATTAATAGACCAGAACTGAAAGGTGAGGGGTAGAAACCAACTACAGCGGGACGAAGAGCGGGAAGATTACTTTGGTGATATGTGATTCGTCAAAACTCAATCTTACAGTATATAGGCATCTCGCATTATAATATCACCATTTAGTTCTTAAAAGTAAACTCTGCTTTTGAATGAATAGACCTTTTTACATGGGAGCGCGAATTGCTCGCCGCGTAATGAACAAATTTGCGAAGTCCAAATACGGCAAAGTAAGGTCGTCTATTTCAATATTTTGTTGCCGGATTTAAGACACTTTTACAATTGTTTCATAATTTACTTACCCCAGTAAGGGTAAGTAAATATGAAACAATTATCGCTCAGGGAGTGGAAAAACACCTGCAATAGCCATCCCAAGCCAAGGTGTGAGCTACCGTGCTCAGGCTGAATGTCCTGGGGAACAGTGTCACAAACGGTGCCTCCGAGAAACAACGTCGCATCTCGGAGTATTTAGACCTTAATCCAGCACTCGGGGCTCTGCTGGAAGTAAGGGTAAGTAAATTATGAAACAATTATCGCTCAGGGAGTGGAAAAACACCTGCAATAGCCATCCCAAGCCAAGGTGTGAGCTACCGTGCTCAGGCTGAATGTCCTGGGGAACAGTGTCACAAACGGTGCCTCCGAGAAACAACGTCGCATCTCAGAGTATTTAGACCTTACTCCAGCACTCGGGGCTCTGCTGGAGTGGACCTTCTATTTCCCTGGTAACTCGTGGGACAAAAAATTGGACCATTCGAAAACTAGGGGCCTTTTGAGAACCTAGGAGTGCTGAGGCCACCTCCGTGGACTTTCTTCCTAGAGCCTGTATGCAGAACCAAGAGGAGAAGCCGTGGAGATGAGAGCTGGGCCACCTCCATGAACTCTTCCCTTGTAGGGCCTTCAGGGAACCAAAGGGAAGGGCACTCTTCCAGCGTGGGACCTTCGAGGAACCAAGGAGGAGTGAGGTGGAGAGATGATGTCCTCTTCCCAAGTGGGGCCTTTAGGGAACCACGTAGGAGTGAGGAGGAGAAATGAGACCATCTCTACGAACTCTTCCCTTTTGGGGCTTTTGTGGAATCAAGGAGGAGTGAAGAGGAGAGATGAAATCTTCTACCCTTTTGGGGCCTTTGTGGAACCAAGGAGGAATTAAGAGGATAGATGAAGTCCTCTTCCCTCCTGGGGCCCTCGGAGAACCAAGGTGGGGGGGGGGACTCTTCCCTTGTGGGGCCTTTAGGAAACCAAGGGTGGGTGGACTCTCTTTCGTGGAGCCTTCGGGGAACTAAGGAGTGGAAAGGAGAGATGAAGCCCTCTTCCCTCATGGGGCCTTCAGGGAACCAAGGACGAGTGAAGAGGGGAAATGAGACCTGGGAAGACACATTGTCGAACCAGAGGATATAGCTTAATTTCCAATAACAGCTCTGGAGAACTTTATTAAAGGGACTGGGTTGTTGTTAAAGGATTGAGGTAAAATGGGAAATAGCACAATGGGCCTATGGCCTAAGTGCTCACGGGAACTAATCGTAAACCGTCTCCGCCAAGAATAAAAATAAAAAAATACCCCAGTAAACAGCGACGGGCACACGCCATGTATCTCGAGTGATAGTATATGTTACAAAAACGATCATATTATGTGATCTGAATAAGCTTAAAATAAAGTAAAATAATGCTTGCCTATGGAATGTAATGCGACAATTGGGTTTATTCTCTTTTTCACTTCTATTTTTACACGTTTTCAAAACACAAGCCACTATTTTTATTGTGTTATTTCATAAAATGCACCGATGAGTGCTCGACGCTGGCTCGGAGAAGCCATACTCGATCCCAGCCGGTTCCAATGGAATGGTTCGAATGGGAGGGGGAAATAATATGCTTTTATCACTTAATTCTACTAATATTCATATTATGTCTATGGTAGTCAGCAATTCAGTTACTGGAAATAAAAAATAGTGCATTTTAATGGTTATTTTGTTAACTTTAAAAATGCGATACGCCATTTTTCAAGGACCTCCATGTTATTAATTATGACGGTAAATATGCACTTTTAAAAAGGAAAAATCACTTTTTGTCAGTTAGATAATAATAAGAAGTACATATTACAATTTTCGGAAATGATAAATAATGATACGTTTTTAGATTTTTCACGGTCAAAGGTATTTTCGTTATTTGTTTTTGGGGTGTTATGCTGCGTTGCGCTACCTCCTTCTTTAGCCAACGTTTCGGACAGCGTTACAGTGTATAACACCCCAAAAACAAAACGAAAATGATAAATAATGCATATTTATCATTATTTTATTCGATTTCATAAATGTTAAAAATCATTGCTCATTATGTGTGATGTATCTGTGGGCCATGAGGAAAAGAAATCCCCTCAGGACCTACGTTATCTTTGGCGATGCTGTGTGGAGGGTCTTCTGGAAGGAAGGAAGGAGCGAACTTAGGTCTTGAAGACACCCATGTTGTAGGAGGGAGGGAAAACAGTTGTCGAAAACCCATTCCACAGCCACAAGAATGAATTTGTAGAAGCGACCCAATCTAACTTGACTTGAAATATCCGCCATGTACAAATGTTTGGCATGTTTTCCGACTAGTTCCTAGGCGCATCTTCCATTCAAATAGCGCTAGAATAAGGACAGCACTCCCACTTAATGTTTGCGCATCAAAGACTGCAATTCGTTTGTTAAGATACCACAATCTACAGAGTTCATTTATGAGATTTCTCTACCTGAGGGAATATGGCTACTGCCCGTGGCTCTACCCTTCCCACTTTCTCTTGGGCATGCTCGGTATGAACCATCTACTGAAGGGATGTGCTCATTGTAACACATTTCTTCAGACTGTTTCTTGGATGGTTCAAAAACTCTGCTATAATGGAGAGCTGCTATTTCTATGTTCCCGATGGTTATCTCCATCACCGACAACATAGACTGTTTTATCTCCCAGCTTGCAGAACTAACTTGACAATGGTCGTGCCAGTCGAGAGAGCTGTCTTGTTGTTAAATAGAATTATTTCGAATATAGATATGTTTAACATCAATGAAGCACAATTTAAAAGGCAAGCTTTGTTGCTGTTAGTCTAAATCTGCTCATCTTAAATACTTTCTCTTTTAACCGCTCCGATCTATAGCGAGTTTTTCGTCTTAAACGAGATGTCAGATTTACAAAAACTTTGTGTTATTACTGCTTTTTTTAATTTTTATATGAATACCGCACGAGAGTCCCAACTGATCCCGTCTGAAGCCAGTGAGACTATGGCATCCCCAATTGGGGTATGTTGTGAGGCTGAGGGTAGTGGGAAGGAGAAGGAGATAGGGAAGAGGAAGGAGATAGGGAAGAGGAAGGTGGGGAAGTACCTGGCTATTCAGATCTGGTCACCAAACACGGCTAATGCCATTTCAAGTAACATTTCAATTCTGAATGGTGGTAAAAGCTTCACAATTAAAGCTCTATGAACGAAACATTTCTGAACGTAGCCGAATACTAAAAACTGTTATTGAAAGGTTATGAAATAAGCTTTCAAATTGTTATATTACAAATAAATATTAACATTTGTAAATATTAAAATTTAGAATGCAAACATAAAAAAATTGTAAAAATGACTCAAGTGATGTTTTATTGTGGAAACGGTACTAAAATCACGGATTATGTAAAAAAACAATACTTATTCTATCGTATAAAATATAATAAACAATTTAGTTACCTCACTTTTTATCATTTCATACAAGAATGTTGAATAAAAAAATAACAATGTCTAACGGCGGGTAGGCGATTTAGCGGTCTACCATGTATCTGACAGAATAGGTCTTTTTATGTATTTCTATGGACAACTTGAGAAATAGGGATGTCACCTAAACAATAACGGAGTTATTACCATTTCTGTGAAAACACACGCATTGACATGTACTTGACTCAGTGGCGTAGCGTGGGTATCAGCCGCCCGGGGGGGAGGAAAATTTTGCCCCCCCCCCTTATTTATAGGTACTTCTTCAGGGGGGGGGGGGGGGGGTGGTAGTGATCCTTTTTTTTTTTAAATATTTATTTTACGATTTTTATTAATTAAATCTGTTTGCGGTGAATTAAAACCACACTCAGAACATGAAAACGGTTTTTATTTGGTTCTGGCAGCACATAAATTGTCTGCAACTAGAATTTTATATTTGCACTTCGAAAAAAGTTATGTTTTCCTTCGAAATATGTCAGCAGATGAATACACAATTGGAATTTTACATTCTGAACAATAAACTGGCTTAAATTTTATCTGTATGCGGTGAAATAAAACTACACTCGGAACATGAATATGTTTTTTCTTTGATTCTGGCGCACATAAATTGTCTGCAAGAATTTTATAAAGCACTTCAAATTATATCATGTTTTCCTTCGAAATGTGTCGTCAGATGAATCCACAACTGGAATTTTTCATTTTGAACACAAAACTGCGTTTTAATTAAATATGTATGCGGTGAATTAAAACTACACTCTGAACATAAAAATGGTTTTTCTTTGATTCTGGCAGCACATAGATAGTGTGCATCTAGAATTTTATAACTGCACTTCGAATAAGTATGTACAAACCTGTCAGCTATTTAACTCTCTGTGATAATAAATTTAAAATATATACACTGTGATATATACGTGGAAGAAAACCGTATAAGTGTAATTTTTTGTGCGCTTTCAGCAGGGCGCACAAAGCTTCGCGAATATAAAACACAAATCGACTATCAATTAGAGCTAAAATGATACTGTTGCTATTTACATTTTTATTTAAAAATAATGTATGTGTTAGAAATAAAAACAAAACGTCTGTCATTAATATTTTGATTTTAACAGTATATAAAACTTTAGAAAGATGTTAAGAAACTATAAACTAGAAAAAACTTTTAAGTCCTGACGCGAGAATTGAACCCGCGACTTCCCCAATCCAAATTTTTACAAGATAATTATTGATTGTGAAATTTTGCCGCCCCCCCAAAAGTGCCGCCCGGGGCGGGCCGCCCCTCCCACCCCCCCCACGCTACGCCACTGACTTGACTGCTATCGTTATATTATCGTGTATATCCGCTTAAGTATCGGAGTGGTTACAAACACTTTGAAATTTTAATTTTGTAATGTTTTTAAAATGAATAAATTGAATTGAATTGAAAAAAAGAGTTCTTTAACGCAAACATAAACATGCATATTTTTTAATGCTTTCTTTCTATGTTTTTTTCCAGTCATGTCTGAATGTCCTGACCAAACAAGAGGCTGGACCTTGCGTTGAGAAGGAGGAGGTCAAAGTCGAAGTGGAAAGGTATTATAATTATCCAGTATTTATGTCTACTAAATGGGAACCCGCATATTGATGGGATTGTCGAAAGAACAATTTGAATAAAATACTTAGGCCCGGTAGTACCTGCTCAAAAAGAAGAAGGAGAGATAAGTAAAGACGAAAGTTAGAGGTAGCACGCTAATATTAAAAAAGATAATATTTAAGCAAAAATTATAAAAATGTTTAATAAAACATGACTTGTTTAAAATAGAGCAGAAATCTTGTGAGGAGTGTCTAAAATAACATTTAAAGAAACACCGTGAATTTTTTCATATAACTTTTAGAATAACTGAAACAAACGCATTTATAATGATTTTCGGAGCATACTTTGCGATTTTTTTGTATCGAGAGAATTTCATATAATTGCCGTTTAGCGTGGGAAGTGTACTTATAGATATTTTCTTCAAGAATAACGTTTTTTTTTTAAGAGCTTAAAAACTTCAAATGTTTAAGGGATATATGTAAGAAATCGGTAGTAATTCGGGTAGCGGCGGCTTAAGGTAAATATGTAATAAATCGGTAGAAATGCGTGAGGCCGAGCCTGTTTCCTAGGATTGGATTATTGTTAATATGTACGCAAAATCAATTTTTTCGAAAGCGTTCCTTGTTTTCTCTCGCATAAAGAGAGTTATTATTAGTATCGTATTGTTTAATCCAGGGGTCGGCAACTTTTTGGCAGGAAAGGGCCACAAGTTGGCAAAATAAACTAAAGGCGGGCCGCACTAGTGATATTTACCCTAGAAGCCCAATATACTTACGTATAATTGGTCATATCCCATAGAAAAAATAAAACTGCTATTAAAAATTGTTCAAATATACGGAATTTAATTCGTACACGTAATACTTACATTATGTTTATGAAAACTACAAAGTAACTAAATGATTTTATACAAATTTCAGTGTGATGTCTGAGGTTGCATTCGGGAGGCTATTTCTTGTATGTTAGCTGTCATATTTGTAGTTGCAACTCATAGAATGCCTCTCAAATACTCATCTGTGAGACGAGAAACATATTTATTTTTTTCTATAATTGACAATTGAAAAAGTTTGTTTGCATAAATAAGTGCAAACAAAAATTGTAATGAACTGCCGAGCAATCCTTTTCAATTCCTCAAAATCAGATGGCAAGCTGCCATTAAATTTAACAACATCATTGATTTCTTAGAAAGAGCTTTTGAGAACGTCATTAGATTTGAGATCAATCACGTTCATTTGTAAATGACTCGGTACATCCTCAATATCACACAAAAAAGGGTTTGCAAAAATTTTCGGTTTGCTTGAAACTTTCTCAAAATCACCAAATCTGTTGCTGAATTGAGTTTGCAGTTGTATTAAAATATCCTTCATTTTATCATTTTTCCAATGAAAATTAATTCCAGCTACCTCAACAAGACAAATGTTCAGCTTTTTTCATCAATATGTTTTGTAAAGAGTTTGTTTTTCTTTTTTTTTGTGTGCATATCCAATATTAGTTTGTTTGTTATCCAATATTAGTTTTACCCATTCAGCGTATTTAATTCTCGAGTTACATCTGTCAATCCAAGGTCTATTAACCACTGAGTATCTGTTAGCTCCGGAATAGATTTGCCTTTTTTATTCATAAAAGTGTTGATTTCTTTTCTGAGATCAAAAAATCTTTTCAATACTGCATCTCCACTTAACCATCTCACTTCAAAATAATAAACAACATCTCCATGATCTGCTTCCGTATCTGACAGAAACTGCTGGAATTGACGATGAGTCTACCCATTTTTTCTAATGTAGTATACAGTCGATACCACAATGTCCATTACTTCTTTCCATGATACGACTTTGGAACATAACGCTTCTCGATGGATAATGCAATGAAAAAATAATGGGATGTCACATCCTATTTCTGGCAGTTTCGTTTTAATTCTACTTTCCAAACCCTTATTTTGTCCACTCATGTTCCTGCCTCCGTCGGTTGTTACACTTACCAATTTTTCCCATGGTAATTGCATTGATACTAGCGGTTGTTCTAAGTTACAAAAAAAATCTTCCCCTGTAGTCGTTCTCTTCAAACTACATAACTGTAAAAGCTCCTCATAGACATTAAAGTTCTTATCGATTCCGTGAACAAATATTAAAAGCTGGGCAGTATCTGAAACTTCATTACTTTCATCGGTAGCTAAAGAGAACCATTCAAATTATTGTGCTTTTTCCCGGAGTTGAATAGTTGATAACGTATTTACAAAACACTCACGGGCCGCAAATAAGACGTCCGCGGGCTGTGCGTTGCCGACCGCTGGTATAAGCCATGGGTGGCCAACCTTTTCAGCAGCCGAGCCACATTTCACAAATGAGATTTCCTACCGGGCCGCACAACAAAATTTCTTTTATTATTCAAAGCAAACAAGAAATATATTTTACACTTATAAAAGTGGTGTTTACAAAGTTATTGTTTTATTTTAAATTATAATGTCACATCACAAAGTAACTGCTTCATATGAACAAGAAATATATTGTTTTTAAGAAAATATAACAAAAATGAGATCAAAGATATTTATTAGATTACAGTTAGGCAATACAAAAAATAATAATAAAAATTCACAAAATATAAGAAATTTTAGTGAGACGTCTGATTTCAGTTGTCAGAACTAAGTGCATCAATGTTGATAACGATTGATGTTGTTGCTACGCGCAAATATTTTTCCAAATGCTCATCAGTGATTCGTGTTCTCATTTGAGATTTAATATGCTTCATTCGACTAAAAAGCTGTTCACACGTTTAGCAAATACCGAAATAATCGATAGAGCCTGTTTGTAAAATGCAGGACAGTTCTCCTTGTCCACGTGTTTTGTAAAACTCTTTCAAACAAACCTGATTAAATTTCTCCTTTAACTGTGCATCACAACACTTTTCACAATGTTCTATTTGTAAAATTCCTGGCAATAAATTCACGTCTACGCAGAATAGCGTTGCAAATGCAGAAAAAAGTACACAATGCTTTTTAAAATCTTGAAATCGGTTTTCAAATTCTAGGTTTAATAATAATAATAATAATTGGACAATTTGTAGAGCGCCGTTTTTGTGAAAAATCACCTCAAGGGCGCTTAAGTCGGATATCGACGAAGCGTATTTATCTGCCGCCATTTCTGTGATGTCTGGCTGCAATAACAATGTAGGAAAGTGGGAGAAGATTTTTGTCCTTAACTGTTGTTCCCAAAACCCAAGTTTCATTTGGAATGCAGAAATAAGATCATACATGTTATTAATTGGTTGATCTTTCCCTTCTAGACGAGTATAAACAACGTGACTAACTATATCGACCAGAAATGCAAAGTCGCCAACCCACTAATTGTCTTCAAATTCTGGGATACTTTTTGACTTGTTTGCGAAGAATGATTGTATTTCTTGCATCACATCAAACACTCTTTTCAACATTTTGGCATGGATCAGTTATCTTACTTCTGCATAAAATGTAACGTCATTATACTGTAAATCTGATGGCGATTCAACCCCTTCGACTTAATAAAATTCACTGTTTTGATGACCATCTTCATAACGTGATCCATTTTAAGGGGCTTGGAACATAAATTCTTCTGATGAATAATGCAATGAAAATTTTGTATCGAAGTATTACCAACTTTGCAGGCCTCATTTTCAGTCAATTTTACTTAACCTTCGTGTTTCCCAACTATTGCTGGAGCACCATCTGTTGTCAAGCCCGATAGATTGTTGAGTTGTAACAAAAAGCAATTCAATGTCTATGTAAAAGCTCCTAACAAATCTCGTGAGTAAGTAGTGTCCTTAAATGGATACATGCTGCTAATTCTTTGTGATTCTTATAGTGATTGTTTGTTAACACGAATATACTATAGAAGAAATTGTCACGATAGTTAAATCAATGTACTGAGATACTTCCATATATGAGATATGATACGAACTTAGCACGTTGGAATGTTCTTTTGATGGTTTTATGTACGCTAAAAAAAATGTGTGCATATGCTCCGCGGGCCACAAATAAGACACCCGGCAGGCCGCATGCGTCCCCGCCCTTGGTATAAGCGTTCCTTGTTTTCTCTCGCATAAAGAGAGTTAGTATTAAAAAATTTGTGATGTTTGTGTTATTTACAATCAACACTATTTGTTCTATGTGGGTACTTTCTAATGATAATAGGGTCCTTGATACAAATTGGTTTATTATGAGTTTTATGTATTTACAATAATTATACTACCGGTCACACAACCTTTCTATACTGGCTGCTAATTGAATCTAAACAGTAGGCTGGCAATCTAAACAGCCACTGCCTACCCGGTCACCCCTGCTGGCATCTGTCGGCAACTGACAGAAGCTCTTTCCCTGCTGGCATCTGTCGGCATCCGATAGAAGCTCTTTCAATACATTACAAAAATATATAACATTCCAGGTTCATAGAGCTGGCTCGTCAGATGGAGGCGTTCTTCCTGCAGAAGCGCTTCCTGCTGTCGGCGCTGAAGCCCGAGTTGCTGGTGAAGGAGGACAACAACGAACTACGACTGGAGCTGGCCCGGAAGGATGAACTCCTGAAGCGGCATTACGAGAAGATTGCAGTCTGGCAGAATCTCCTGGCTGATCTACAGGTGAGTGTCCTCAGCGCACTAATGGTAGATTTTCTTTTAACGATAGCTCCATACAGGAGGCTCCGAGGAACATAATTTGCCTAAATAGTGTCATCTTTAGGGATGCTCTGTAGAGGGCCTTTTTAAATAGAGGAAGTAGTGGAAGTTCGGTGAAATGTTGGGTATTATTTACATTCACTACAACACTATTAGTTCTGTGGGGGTCTATTCTCAATAACTTTAGATTCTTAATAACAAATTGGTTTATTACGAGTTTACGTGTTTAATAATGCTGCAAGTCACACGACCTGTCTATACTAGTGGCTAATTGAATCTGGTTGGCAGGCTGGCCAAAGCCACTACTCGGGTACCCCTGTCGGCCACTATCAATTTGGGAGGCGGATATGGGTACCGCCACCTCGGAACCATTTATTGGATAACCAACACCGGTCACTCCGAGAGATTCAATATGTTTGGTGACTTTGGTGCCCGCATCCATAAGTTGATATTTGTCTAGCCTTACCTAAAAAAAAAAACCTCCACACAGCATCCCCAAAGATGACAGATTAAAAATAAAATGATTTTTATGCAGTTATAATGCATATGTTTGGTTCAGTACAATCAACGTGTCTCCCTTTCCAGGGCTACGCCAAGTGCGGTGGCCAAACCGGCGCCAGCACCCCGGCCACTGTGGGCGTGGCGTCCCCCTCGCCGGTGCCCCAGCAGCAGGTGGCAGCGCTGCAGCAGCAGATGCAGCCTCACAACAATGCCATGCAGGTGGGTTTCTAGTCTGACCGTGCCGTGGCGAGTGAAAAGGGAACAGATTACGAAAAAAAATGCCTTTTATAAACGTGTATACGGATCTTAAGTAAAAATTTTCATTTTGCTGTCCGATGATATTCTTTTTCATTAAACTCTTAGGCTAATTTATTTGCTCTTGGGAACAGCTCACATAGGTCTCATCGAAATCGTTGTATCGTCCTTATAGTCATGGTGAGAAATATGCTTTAACCACTGGAGTGATTTTTGACACATATTGATGCCATTTTAAATGTCTTCGATTGCTTTTCGGATAAAAATGGCAACAATCTCCTATATTCGGCAATTTAAAAAAATATTTTTAGATCCCACGTTTGTTATTTTGGACTTTAAACGAAGTTATTGAAATTGTCGCAAATCGGAATTTCCTAGACTATTTTATAACGATGTTAAAAATAATTTTTTTTAAATATTTTTTCACGCAGAATTTGTGATCAGCTGTTTTTAATGTTAAAATTAAGTCATTTTTCCATTGATATGCCCTTTCATTAGCAAGTATACTACAGACAATATACAGCAATCGAAAATATTCTAAGTTGACTCGAATAAGTACCTCTCACGGCAGTTTCAAGTTTCAAAGTTACAACACGCAGGATTCGCGCGGTTATAAATTTTACGATTTTTTCATATTTTTTTTATAAATCCTACAAATATGAGATAAACGGTAAAATACAGGTTAATTCATTGGCTATATAGAAATATAATAAGTTTTTATGTCTCCATGTTAAAATTCGAAGGTATGATTTTTTTAATGTTTGCAAAAATTTAAAAAAATTATCTTCTGAAAATGTGGAGCAAACGTAGAAAAAAGTTTTAAATTGCGCTGTCATTCCAATGGTTAAAGGGTGTTAGAAAGAGAAAACATCACGCTTTGCATTAGAATCTAGAAATTAACTGCAGAAAAATCAAAATGTGCACCGAAATATGCAATTTGAGATAAATTTATGATATTTTTTGAATTTTTTATTGATTATTTTTTTATGAAAAGAAAGTGAGGCTTCAGTAAAATTTATATGTAATACATTTGGGCTATTTTTTTTTTTTCATTATTAGTAATTTTAGTTAGAAAAAATTTAAGGTGAGCCATTTTTAAAACTTTTGAGGTGAAAACTTCTTTAGCACCGTTGTGATTTGAAACTCGATGAAACGGAAACGATCGACACTAAAAAGAGACAAACACCTATAGGATTCACCCTACGAGAGAATGAGTAAGACTAATCGGTGTCCTCTTTGTGCGGTGCTTCGTAGCCTGTCAACCTCCTCTTTGTGCATTTTTAAACTTGGTAACTTATTATAATAAATAAACCCTACAATAGTATAATAATCTGTGATATTCTGCATTCGTCTCATTCTCTCGAATTTTAGTTTTCTGAAGATTTCACTTCTACCGCATGTGAACTGCACACTTATTTTTTATTTTATTTTATTTTTTTGTTCAAAATTTATAATATTTAAAAACTGATTTGTTTATTTCTATAAATCAGTTTTTTACTTTTCGGATACATTCAGAATTATTTCATTTATTTATATTTTATTGCAAAGTGGAAATTTTCTGTCCTTCTGATAGAATATGTCCAAGGCTTTAGGCGTTAAATATCATCGGACGACTGGTAATATATATTTCATAATACATACAGAATTTAAACGTTACGGTTTAAGGCTCCGTTCCCGGCCCCAAAAAGAAGAAGACGGAGAGATATGAAATTACGAATGTTAGAAGAGCGCGCTAACATTTACAACGATAAAATCGATGCAAAAATCATGAAAATCTTTAATAAAACACAACTCATTTAAAATAGATCAAAAATCTCTCGATAATTGTCTTAAACAGCATTTAAAGAAATGCTGTGAATTTTTTCATACATATAACTTGTAAAATAACTGAAACAAACGTGTTTATAATAATTTTTGGAGCATACTTTGCGATTTTTTTCTATCGAGGGAATTTTATATAATTTGCGTTTGGGCACGACTAATGTCTAGATATTATCTTCAAGAATAACATATATTTTTTTAAGAGCTTAAAAACTTCAAATGTTTAAGGGAGGTTTGCAAGAAATCGGTAGAAATTCGAATACCGGCCTCTTAACCTATTGTGGGCCACTATTCAGCGGCCCTCCTCTTCTTTTTTCCTAACTTTTGAATTTTGAATTGATTGTTTTGTGGATTAATTGTGAGCTATTATATATTTTATTGACTGAAACACATTCCTAGAACAATAAACTATGTACCAAAACTGCATTATGTGCGTTAATTTGATAAATTGATAGGTTTTACGATGTTTTCGTAAAGAATTCCGCATCAGATTTAATCGCGGCAAAATTTGACACTTCGACTCCACAGATAAAAATCATTTAAAAATATTCTGGTGCTGCCAGGTGAATGAAAGTAGTGGCTATATCTTCTACGATATTTGGGCAAGCTATTCTGACCTTGTTCTTCATACAAATTCTGTACACAGAAGGGTCAAAATCGCATTTACAAATATTTTTTTCGAAGTTTTTTCCGCGCGCATGCGCACAGACCGCGCGCATCCGCGCGGCTCCGGCCAATAACAGGTTAAGAATTGTATTCCCTAAAACGTAACACAAATCTGCAATCGTATTTTTAGGTCCAAGTATGTTTTTTAAGATTTTTTGAGGCATTTTAATTTGTTCCCTTCTCATGTCTCAGTCATGGTAAGAATGTGTGAGATAGAGTTGTGTACCATCCCGTCTACTCTGCCTACCTCTACAGGAAATGCAATAGATGATTATGGACATAGTTATTGTCATCTGCTTTAAAATAAATAACAAAATGATAATATAATTCATTACAAATCTACAGATTTACGGTGTTGTTTCCAATCCTACTGATCCACTGTTGAGCCAAAATTTTGGCTCAGCACTCCTCAAATGCACAAATACGCTCTTCCTAACGCAACTCTCCGATCAACAGACAAATTGAGCATTATTAACCTTAGTTAAATGTCAGGCGTATTTCATAAAAAACCGCACAGATTTGAATTATTAACCTTAGTTAAATGTCACTCCTCAAATGCACAAATACGCCCTTCCCAACACAACTCTCCAATCAACAGACAAATTGAGCATTATTAACCTTAGTTAAATGTCAGGCGTATTTCACAAAAAACTGCACAGATTTGACCTTGTTGCTTTCTGGTCAAATATCCATGTAAAAACAAAGGAATTGCTTTTTTGCAATTGTTTTCTGTTTAACAGATAATATAATATCTTATTATTCATGTATATTACATGATAATATCGTATGAGGTTTTTCCAGAATAGCTAACTAACTAAAAAAAAGATTAAAAAATCTTCCATTTTGGAAATAATTCTCGAAAATATAATCACACAAATAATATAAACTGATTTTATTATTTCTACACAAATCTGAATACATACCCAACATTAAAAAACACAATTCGAAGGAGTTTGCACAAATAATTAAAGACCTCTATAAGTATTTGAAAACATAAAACATAGATTTACTTAAACATAGTTATAGAAAATTCATTTAAAAATATTCTAGAGTAGCTAGATTCATGAAACCATCGGTTACATCAAGAATGATGTTGGCGCAAGCGACTCTGACCTTGTCCTTCATACAGTCTTTTTATATAAGGGTTGATATTGCATCTAAAAAAAAAATCAAAAAGAAAATCATCACTGCGGGCGGGTTTCTGGCAAATGACAGGTTAAACAAATAATTTAGCTGATTGGAGACTCACATTAATCGATCGAAATCTTGGGAACAACGGCCGTAAGTCACATAACTTTTTAAATATAAAACCTTCTTTTTTAAAAGTATTATCTTAGCTATAAAGAAGAATATACGATGCAAATGTGAATGGTATAAGAAGTCGGGGACGTCCGAGGAAGACATGGCACGATCAAGTGAATCAGATACTTGAGTTGGGCCATGTCAAAAGTCAGAATAATAGAAGAGAATGTATGAGATGATGTATGAATGTGAGTGAGGCAAAGAGTGTGTGCCAAGACCGAGTTGTTTGGCGGTCCGTCCTCTCTGCCTACCCCTGCGGGAAACGGCGTGATGGTTAGTTAGTTAGTTATAAATTGCACAATAACCTAGAATGCAGATCTGCTACCCCATCTCAAATTGTTTGGTGTGATCCTTTGCACTCACCGTCCACTTATTAAAATCAGATCAGTTGCATTCGAACTTTCGAGAAATGTGCAGAAAAAATATTCAAGTCCGAGGTCTAATAACAAGAAAGTTCTAATTTCACAAAATAAATGTGATGCAACACTGACAGAATATCGCACTTAGGACTGGTTGTTTAAAAAAAATTGACGGATTCATCAAATATTTGAAGTTAATTTTTATGTTCTGTGTAAGTTCTATTCAAGTTCTTTTATTATATCATTACATGTTGATTGCTTCATAAAACTGAAAAAATCACAGAACTTCAATAGAACTTACACGCAACGTAAAAATTAACTTCAAATATTTGATGAATCTGTCAAATTTTTTAAAACAACCCTTCCATAAATTCCATCCCACCGTGTCATAACTCTTTGAATTTCATACTAACCTCACTTTACAGTCGACGGAGGTTAGGTAAGAACTCTACTTGAATGTTAAGTTGACTGTATTTTATGTATTGTTGGTATATATAGTGTTCGGCACCGTCCGCTTCAGGAGCAACTCTATGCTAGTGTCTCTCTCTCTCGCAGGGTCAGCAACAACAACAACAGCAGCAGCAACAAGTCGGGCAGCTGCAGCAGCAACAACAGCAACAACAGCAACAGCAGCAGCAGCAGATGGTTCAGCTTCAGCAGCTGCAGCAGTTACACCAGCAACAGCACGCCATGCAGCAGGTCAGGGAGCCATTATGACTGATAATATCGATGATGATTATCGGATAATGACAGTTGTCACGCGTAATGACGATTGTCTCTCGTAATGACAGTTGTTGTCACACAATGTTCATTGTCTCTCGTAATAATCATTATCTCTTGTAATGGTAATTGTCTCTCGTAATGACAGTTGTCACACACATTTTCATTGTCTTTCGTAGTTGTAATTTTCTCTTAATGATAATTGTCTCTCGTAATGATGATTGTCGTAATAATAAATGTCACTTGTAATGCTAATTGTTTCTCGTAATGATAGTTGTCACATGTAATTTTTATTTCCTTTCTTAATGTTGATTGTCTCTCTTAACGATGATTGTCTCTCGTAATGATGATTGTGTCTCGTAATGATGATTGTCTCTCGTAATGATGATTGTCTCTCATAATGATGATTGTCTCTCGTAATGATGATTGTCTCTCGTAATAATGAATTTCTCTTGTAATGATAATTGTCTCTCATAATGACAGTTGTCACTTCTAATGATGATTATCTATCATAATGACAGTTGTCACATGTAATATTAATTTGTCTCTTACAATGATGATTGTCTCTCGTAATAATGATATTTCTCTTATAATGACAGTTGTTTCTTCTAATGATGATTGTCCCTCGTAATGATGGTTGTCTCTCGTAATGATGATTGTCTCTCGTAATGATGATTGTCTCATGATGACTCTTCCAACTTGTAATGATGCTATTAGCTAACTAACGATCACCATTTTTACTCTATACATTTTTGCTCTACATTAAAAATTTTTCTATATATTGTATAAGTATTATCATTTGTTTTTTTAGCGCTATAATCGGCACCTCTATTTTTTTCTCTCCAGACAGTTATATAATGATTCTTTTCTACATTTTTTTGTTATCATTTTGGATTTTTTAGCACCATAATCAGCACCTTCTTTTATAAAACATGACAACGCCAGCATTTAAACATCTAAATAAAGTACCATTTTATTTTTTTCTTCTTTAGACTGGCATCAACAATAATGTTACAAAGGGATCGGCATAGCACTATTTAAACGGTACTATTGGCACTATTGATGGCACTACTATCCCCTTTGTAATAAGCAGCTCTACTAATTCAACAAGTTTATCACCGATTTTAGCTAAATAAGTGCTGTAGAATCTGTGCTATTGGTTCCCATGTTTTTGCTATAGCTATTACGAAACCTAAGGGGTTTTGTACCAATGCTATAACGAATATGAATGTTGTAAATAGTGTTTTTATTTATGTTTACATGTTATTGCTATGGCTATTACGGAAAGCCGTGTTATTTACAATGCTTTTATGGTATAAAAATTGCTTTTGGGTCTTGTATTATATTTTGCCTTCACTGAATGCATTAACTGATAAAAACCCAGTTTGCATAAGATGGGTAAATGAATTTGAGCATCTGTTCAAGAATTGGATAACCAACAACTCTGCCGCAGGTCACCCCAAGAGGTTCGCTACGTATGGTGATTTAGCAGGGGTGCCCGCGTTCATGGGGTGAGGTTAGTCTAGATCTTGACGGCGAATGCGTTTGCCCACTGTTGCGTGGCGCTCGGATTGGGAGAGACTGGATGAGGGAGAACTAACCTAGACCTCTCTCAACCCATCGCCTTGCATCGCAGTGGGAGGGATGGATTCATACTTCCGTCACTCCTTCACACATTGACTCCCAGATTCTAGAACTTCCTATCCTACCTTTGTCAAAAAAGTGTGTGAAGCTAATGTTAAAAAATTAAAAAAAAAACAAAGTAAGGTAAAATGACGCCTACTTCGGATATACATACTTGCCAACAACATATTTCTATCGGTTAATCTATTCGGTGTGGTACTGCAGTTGATCTAGTGCTAATATTTTCAGTGTATGTATTATGATTAACAATACTATCAGAACAATATTTTTCTAATATTATTTTTTGTTTTGCATTTTTTCTTGTTGTAAATAATTTTTGTTAATCGAAATTAATTATAGATTTTAAAATCGCACTTAAGGCGATGCACCACTTCATGTAACATTCAGAATCGCGTTTCGTACAATAACATTCCTTACGCAGATGGCGATAAGATTTAAATTCCCGCTTAACATCAGCCGCCCGTTTTGATTTATGCAAAAAACAATGCCAAAAGCTTGTTTTATTTTATTTTGTGAAGTTTAGCCACAAATATTAAAATGTTTTCCGATTATGTTCTGAAGAATTTAATTTGTTACATTACACAATAAAATCATATCCCAAAATGGTTCAGGAGTAGGAGATTTTGCACTTTTTATGGGCCTTATACTTATATTTCTAGGCTTATTAGTAAAAGAAATCGATTATTTTTGAAGGCTTGTGTTCTAATTGAAGTATTTAATTAAAGCATATGTAATATTTCTAAGCAGTGCATCGTCTTGAAAAATATGATTTTACGTTCTTAGTTTTGCTTTATTTATGTTTATTTCTTAGAGCCAGTGTTACTATGGCACCCTTATTTGAAAATGTTTTCGCGTGTTAAGAAATTGGTATGGATAGGTGAAAAGGAAGTGAACGGTTTGGAAGTACCCAGCTTTTAGATTCACTAAGAGAAAGGTGATTTCTCACAAGGATGATACTGAAAGTACAGTATAATATCTCTCACTCTTGAATGAAATTGATTAAAAAATCATTTATCCATAGATTTTATTTTGTATTATAATGAATTTTTTTTATTTATTTGTTTATTATGCTTTCTTATTGCTTTTTATTTATTATTTACGGGTTTTTTTGATTTTTATAAGTAAGCATTAAATTGTCTTATATTGTTGATATATTGGAAGTACATACATATTACTTATAATTAATATAACCAAGTTATTGAAGTTTTCTTTTCTTTTTATATCTATAAGCTAAAACCATTTCAGTCATCATTTCAAATCTGATGTAGTGGCCTGTCACTAAGAAAATATGACTAAAATGCGACTTTTTTTTTCAAAAATTATGTACATAATTTTATTGACAATTTTTTTTCCAATATGTCTGCAATTTAAGATAATTAATTATTTTTAGCTTTATATGTCTATACATGCTAATCATTTTAAAGAGGATACATTTGAATATATTTGTTTGGTTTGGAACATTTCCACCCACAGTCCCCTCTTACCTCGCAAATGCCAAAAATTCTGTTTAAATTTAAACTCGCGTTTCAATTCGATAGTTCAGTTTTCTAACAAAAACAAAAATGCATATATTATTAATTTTAATTATTTTTTTATCCATTCATAACACCAAAACACAAGCAAGGCTCTTTTTAAAATGATTTACCTGTACCACCTATTATGTAAAATATATATATTTTTTTTTTATTTTAGTTCAAAATAGACTGACTACACAGATATGTACTTGATTGGTTCATTTTTCGTTTTAAAATGTTTTCATTTTGGGTGTCTGTTGATAGATTAAATTTTTATTTAATGTTACGCTCAAGATTTTAACTGCCCGAACTAGTAGATCTATGGCACCCCTGTTTGGGGATTGCTGTCAGGCTGAATGAAGAGGGGAAGATGAAGATCGGGCGTTTAAAGTTTTCGCTTGTAACTGGGCTACTCCTTTTTCTGTTCTACCTGCTTGGCGCGCACCGCTCCTAACTATACTTCGAGAACGAATTTGATGCTATAATTTTGGGAATGTATTCTCCACATGTACAGGAAGATTTTTAGGCAAAAAACAAAATAGGAACATAACAGCGAACAAAAAATGACAGCTACAGCAGTTTTGAGGGAGGTTAAGAGAGCCAGTTTTGACTTTTGTAGATGTGGTGGCAACGCGGGTTTTTTTCGATTTAGACCATGCGCTACAAGTTGTTTGCGACGTGATTACACAACATCAGTATCAGATTCATGCGTATTCCTGTGGAAGAAGAGCCTTACCCATTAATTTGATGAAATTCAGCACACGTCTTCAGTCTATTTTGAACCAAATCGTATGTTTGTGTAAATTAATTGATATTTTATGGAAACCTGTAAGACTGATTATTTAAACAAAATTTATTGCCTAAAAACGTGTTCAATTATATACAAGGTGTAACAGCACGTAGCTGAAGTATTTTAACCAGCAATTCCTGAGAATATTTGGGGTCGAAAATGTACATGTCGTTTTGCTGTATGATGATATTCTTTTTTTCGATTAAAAATAATAAAAATATTTTTCCTTCACAAGTCACAACTGAGTAGTCGGGTATAGCCTATTCCAGCAGCACGTTAACACACGAAACAGTGCGAGTATCATGTGATCCTGTCGCAACATGTAGGAGTGTGATCAGTGGCGACGATTTTTTTATTTTTAATGGGAAAATGTATCATCGGACAACAAAAAGGCATCTACATTTCTTACCACAAATATGCTTAGGAATCGCTGGTTAAATTCCTTTGGTTACTTGCTGTTTCACCCTGTATATATATATATGTATTTTTATATTATGTATATATGCAATTTCTTTTAAGTGTTTTTTTTTGTTTAATAGAGATTAGGTAATTTTTTTTATATTTGTATGTAATTATGTTGTTGTAAAATGATGTAAATAATGCTCACTTGAAAGTTGGTTGAAATGTTTTAATGTGTCTAACTATTTTAACCTTATCACGCAGTTGTCACATATATGATCCATCGGCACATAAAAGCATACGCGGATGTCACATATGTGATGCATGGAGTTTTGCTATAACACATAGATTGTGTCAAAACTTGCCACGTGACGGGAAATATCGTAGAGGTTCAGTTAAAATTGAAAAATGCTGAAATGCTGATTGACATAGAAATGAACAAGTTGTCATTAAGGCACTACTTGACATAGATATTTGTGAGTTGTCAGTATGGTGTGATTGACATAGAGATGTACAAGTGGTTATATGTCATGAGGGTGCTAGTTGACTTAGAAATATGCAAGTTGTCATTTAAGTGCTGGTTGATCTAGAAATGAAAGTTGTCATTAAGGTGCTAGTTGACATAGAACTCTGAAAGTCGTCATTTTGATGCTGAATGATATAGAAATGTGCAAGTTGACTTAGAGGTGCTAGTTGACATAGAAATATGCATGTTGTCGTTAAGGTGCTAGTTGACATAGAACTGTGCATTAAGGTGCTGATTGACATAGAAATATGCAAGTGGACACAAGGTACAAAGGTGCCAATTTACATAGAAATCTGCAAGTTGCCATGAAGGTGCTAGTTGACATAGAAATGTGTTAGGTTGACCTTAAAGCGCAGATTAATATAAAAATTTATATAGAATGTGTTTTTTGGATACTAAATGTTGCGAGTTGACATACATAATATAAATAGGTATAAAATGACATAAAAAGTGCTGTTGGATAGTAGTTATTACAAATTAGCAAAAATAACCAGGTGTAAAATTACATAAAATGTTTTTTGTGTATTAAATATTGCAAGTTGACATAGGTAAAACTAAGTATAAGGTGACATGAAAGGCGTTGTTCGATAGTAGATGTTTCTAACTGACATAAATAAATAGGTATAAAATGATATAAAAGGTTTTTGAATAGTAAATGTTGCCAGTTTACATAGAAAACTAGGTATAGGATAACATAAAAGGCGTCATTAGATTGTATATGTTACAAATTGACATAAATAATTAGTTATAAGATGACATAAAACAAAAAATATTATGTATTGAATTATTATAGATATAACATTCTATCCTAGCAGAATATAAGCGAGGGGGGTAAGTTTTGTTGTACCTAACTGCTTTCTTCATTTTTATTTTGCTTTGTAATTAATACCAATCAACCAAATGTGCTTTTTGTATTAATAATTTGTGCTTTTTTAAAAATGCTTTTGATTTTATGTATTTTAATTTGATCTGGAAAAAGACAACACTACATCTATGGGATAAAATTTGAACATGCAGAAATGGTAAAGTACATTGATATCTTGTTTTGATATACTCCGGAAACAGCAGGTCTGTGTCCTATTAAATAAATATATATATTATAAACCTGTGAAAAATCACGGGATGTAACTTGACTAGCTAAGATGATAATAAACTGACGAATTTTGTTTTTGATTTTCAAAAAATTATTATGCCTTACACACTTATCACTCGTCTAGATTTGAAAACAATATTTTTATATTTTTAAAAATTTTTTAAATTCAAAAAGCTTTTTTTGCAAGTGAAGGCTTTTTTCAAAATGTTGTCTTTCCACAGATCAAATTTAATTTTATATGTTTTTAGTATATAAGTTAATTAATATTTTGTTTGTAATTTTAATTTTTTAAATACATTTTTTGCATAAAATGCTTTTTTGTTTTTTTTTCTCTGCTTTTTTATTTTATGTTGGTTTTGGAAAATGCTTCCTATGGTATCACTGCTTTATAAAAGTATTATATATTATAATAGTAAAAGTATTATTGTTTTCTACACAAGTCGATACATTTATATTATGTTCATTAGTTTGCACCATAATTTTTAGGATTCTTATTGCTTCTTTATTTTATGAATTTGGGACAGTCAATAATACAAAAATTGAGATGTGTAAATTTTTTCAATCTTAATTGAGATCAGTGGTGATTTTCTCTAAAGTGCGCTTTTGCAGTGAACTCCCATGAAAAAAGGTAAGAAAAATCAGACATTTTTTTTTTTTCAAATGTTTCTGGCTTTTACTCTTCAAGGGTGTTCTAGGCTATCATTTCAAATAATGGAGAATGGGAGGTTGAATTTATACATATATGAATCGTTGAGTTCCAAAACCCTCCCTAATGATTTTCTTACTTTGGAAATCAAGAAAAATTTGTAGTGTAGTAAATCAAGAAAAGCATAGTATCCACTGGAACGACCAAGCGAAATGAATAAATAAATTTGATTATTTTTTTTATTTTTTGCCAACATTAAAAAATCATACATTCGAATTTTAACATGGAGACATAAAAACTTATTATAGTGCTATATAGCCAATGAATTAATCTGTATTTAACCGTTTATCTCATATTTGTAGGATTTATAAAAAAATCGTAAAGTTTATAACCGTGCGAATCCTGCGTGTTTGTTACTTTGAAACTGTCGTGAGAGGTACTTATTCGAGTCAAAATAGAATATTTTCGATTTCTGTATGTCGTCTGTGGTATACTTGATAATTAAAGTTGCATATCTATGGAAAAGGACTTAATTTTCACCGTAAACGGCTGATCAGAAATTCTGCGATCAAAAATATTTTTAACATCATTCTAAAATAGTCTACGAAGTTCGGATTTGCGACATCTATGGTCATAATAGATACAGTATTTCAATAGCTTCGTTTTAAGTCCAAAGTAACAAACGTGGGAGCTACAAATATTTTAACAATTTTTTTTGGCCGAATCAAGAGATAATGGGCTTTTTTTTATCCGAAAAACAATCGGAGACATGTAAAATGGCGCCAATATATGGCAAAAATCGTTCCAGTGGGTAGGTTGATGAGTTTTATTGATTTCAGTTATTTTGTTTTTGTACATATTAGAACAATCTTGTACAAACTGGATATAATTGTTATTTTGCATTTAAATGTTTAATATATATTTAAAAAACGTATTTTAATTATTATAGGCCCATATTACACGATTTTTAAAGAAACTAGAAGACTTTTTGAAATAATAACAATGGCATCGCATTCCTTGTGAGAAACCACATGGCATTCACACCTAATTTTTGACCAAAATTCATTAGGACGGATATTGGAACTCAACGATTCATTTATAAATTTTAAAATTATGTGGAAGATTAAGAATAGTTCAGACTTAGGAGAGAGGAGATGTTGAATCGAGATGTGGCTATTTTAGATAAGGCTTGATAGAAGAGAGGATACTTGTTTAAAGAGGGACAATAAAAAAATATGTGATCTAAAGTTCCCACTTCTAGACCTCAGAATGTACAATCTGAGGAATCAAGGACGTGATTTTAAAGGTGAGAAGGAACAATGTCCAATTCTCATTTGAATAAATGAGGAAAATTCTTTTTTGTGAAAAATGGGGGAGTTGATGAAACCTCAGTTTTGTGGGGTAGTTTCTGTATTATAATTTTACCACACTTTTATGAAGTACAGCGGGATTGTCATTGGGTGTTTGTCCATGTCTTCTGGTTCCGCAACATGGTATTTAACTCCCCAGGGAATTTAGGTTTTTACTAAATGTAACTACAAAGCTCACCAAGGTTCTTCCACGCTGGAATGAGGTTCAAATATACTTCACACCGTAGACATTCAAATTGATAGACCAGCCAATCAGAGAAAGTGGAACAAATCAAGAGGCTGAGTGACCGTTAATAAATGACAGTATACAGGCAACTTGCATTGTATTTTCACTATTTAGTCATCAAAAATTAAATCTGGTTACGAATTACTAATCCTTTTTACAATAGCACGCAAATTGTTGGCTGTGTAAAAAACTACAAATCCCAAATCGGATAAATTTTTTTTTTGTAAATGGAATATTTTGTTGCACTATTTAGTTAGACACTTTTACCAATGTTATATTACCCGCCTCACTTAATATTAGCATATCTATGCAAGGTGGTTCGTTCAACAAACGATCATTCACATCCTGCGCAGAAAAGTCTCACAATGGACTGCGCTGCATACCTTTACCTAACTTTAATAAACTTTACTTTTCTGTGCAGGGTCTTGATATTTTAATGTACGCTCATCGGTGTTATGATCCCATAGGGCTACTGGGCGACTTACTGGTTGAAACACTTGCGCATGAAGGTACCCTACATAAGCAACTTCAGTTCAGTTCAGGATTTTTTCAAAGACAAGCCTAGGAAGCCGGTTGTAAAGGGATAATTTGCCTTTAGAAAATTTTAAATGCTCAGTATCTAACAATTTTGAAATAAATGTAAAAAAAAATAAATGGAGGGTCTTTTTGAAGGAAGGTATGAACACTGGTCTTGAAGAGGCCCATGTTGTAGGAAGGTGGAAATACAGAGGCCGGAAAATCATTCCACAGCCAAGCTGCTGAAATCAAGAACGAATCATAGAAGCGACTTGTTCTCATTTGACAATTGTCAATCGTGCACATATGTTGGGTACGCATTTGGCGTGTTTCCCTACTATGCACTGGTGCTGAAGGGATGAATGACGCTAATTCCTCGGAGCATCTTCCATTGTAATACTGGTTACAATTAGAACAAGGACAGTATACCTACCATGATCTAAATATTGCAATCCGCTTGTCAAATCAATCAAATGGACCGCCCGTTTCTGCACAGACAAGGGTTTCTTTCAGGTATTTTGGGCTCCAGACCAGAGATGACTGCCAAATTCAACAGTGGGGAGCACCTGCGATTTGCACAGGGTCAGCAGTTGTGTACTATCTGCAGGCCCTGTACAGTACACCCAGTTTCTAAGAGGCTAACTTGACTCTGGCTTCGATGAAACACCCGTGCCTGAGCTGATCACTTTGAGTTTCACCAAGCATATCAATGAAAGGCATATGGCCGAACGGTAATAAAGATACCGTATAGTAATTGGATATCCTTTGCATCTCTAATATAGATGATTTTTATCGGTCTTGTTTGTTTGGAGTAGCGAGTACTGGCCTCATATTTATGGGTGTGTTATTTTGTGGGAGCCCCTGTTTGGCTGGTCCCCAGTGAGTGTCTGTACGCCTCCCCTCGGTCTGTTTGTTGCAGATGGCCGGCGTGAACCAGGGCATGTTCATGCAGCAGGGGGGCCCCTTCCAGCCGCCCGGATCCCTGCAGGGCCCCCTGGCCTACCTGGAGAAGACCACCACCAATATAGGTAAATATCTCATACACAAATTAATTTTGTGACAAAAAAGTCATCAAATTTCTTTTCAAAATTGTAAATAACCATGTAGAATCTTCCCTCTTGGCCACTATCAAAATTCATTGATGTTAAACATATCGATATTCGAAGTAATTCTATTTAACAACAACATAGCTCTCCTGACTGGCATGACCATAGGCTAGTTAGTTCTTCAAGCCGGGAGTTAAAACAGTCTATACAGTCGGTGACAACCATCAGGAACATAGAAACTAATGCTCTCAATGATAGTCTAGTTTTCGACCCATCCAAAAATTAGTCTGAAGAAATGTGTAACAATGAGCACATCCCTTCTGACCCATAGATGGTTCATACCGAGCATGCCCAAGAGAAAGTCGGTGGGGTGGAGCCACGGGTAGTAGCCATACTCCCTCAGGTAAAGAAAGTTCAGAAATTTCTTCTGAACCTTTTCCAACATGAGGGAATACTGATTGATCAGTTTTGTAAGATTTAAGTATGATAAATTATTGTGCAACTAAAAACTAAATAAACATATTTAAAAAAAATAAAAAACAATTTTTTCATAAGGGCTCAATTTCAAATCGTGCCCACACCGAAATGAACATTTTATAATATTGTTATGTGCTTGTATTGCAGATCTGGTGGGAATGGGCGATGGGAGAAGGTGACGGGGTAGGGGGAGGGGTAGGGGACGCGGCCGCGGCAGAGGACGGGGCAGAGGTGAGTGGCAAAACAACCCTTCATCATCCCGCCCACCCTTTCTTTACAACACTTGAAAAAGATTTATTTTGCAGTCTGTCAATCTATTATTGAGTACGGTATCATAACATGGGGAAGTTGCGCTGCATCTACACTAGACCCAATCATAAAGGCACAGAAAATTATTATAAAATTAATCTTTAGGCTACCTCTGATTACCGATTCGAACTTAATCTTTAATATTATGCATGTGTTTGATCTTCGACAGATATACGCAAAAACAATTCTATATATAAATACTATGAAATAATATTAAATACTCGCTGTACTCGAATCAATAACAAAACTTCCTACAAATTCCCATAATGCATACTACTTTTGGTCAACGAAACTTCAGATACCTTGCGACAAGACTTTACAACATTCTTCCAGATAGAATAAAAAAATATGATTCCCAAAACAACTTCAAAGATAATGTAAAAAATTTCATCTGAAGTAATGATAATAATAGTGCACTCACACAAATACGACAATATTAACGCAACCAACCTATTGAGTGAATACTTTAATACAAGTGTAGGTATGTTCGTAGGTATTACAAATTAACTTATAAAATGACTGCCTCAACACAGGCTAGCCTAGTGCGGCGGGTTATGTGAAACCTCTGCTTATAACTATAAATCTCTGTTCTCTAAATATTACCTACTGTTCACATGTGGATGAGACCAACTTATTGATCTATACAATCCTGTAAAACTTTAGGCGGCTGGACCCCAATCTTAACTTCGGGAGATACTTTGTAATTAACTCGGAAATCTTTTTGGTAATGAGAAAATATTTATTTTCAGTCAGCTTTTATAACAAAATATTCGCACACCTGTTCTAAGTTTTTGACGTGAACATGTTATTGTTAAATCTCTGCACCTGCAAAGGGCGGTTAATTTGTTTAGCCGCAGGTGTTCGATTTTAATTAGTTGTTTTGAAGGAACACGTGCAGCTCCTATTTGCGTAAACACCAGCTGCCCTCTTTTAAGTAGATAACATCTGGCAGGTGTACACTTGGACAAGAATCATCTTGTACAACATGTATTTTTTTTCTGTTTTCTACTTTTGTACCCGCAGCGGAGACATACTATTTGTTTTTCATTGTTGTGTTTTCTGTGTTGCAGGTCGTGGAACGTCCCCCGAATACGGCGCCAGCAGCATGACGCCTCCCTAGTAGAGACCCCTCCCTCCGTCTCTCTCACACCATCACCATCACCACCCTACACATCCAGATTAACACAACTTACCCCACCCTACATACACAACATCCCACACTCCCCTCCTTACCTAATGTAACCCAATCCAAGCTAACCTATGCTCTTATAATGGTTTATTTTTGGGGTATTATGCCGTGTTGCAGAGCTAGGTATCCACAATAGGCTTTCGTCTGTGGAAACATGGACACTTAAAGCCAGCGAAAGAAAGCGAATAGAGGCCCTCTTAATGTGGTGCTGGGAGAAAAATGCTCAGTATTCCATGGACAGCCAGACGCACAAATGTGTCCATCCTGGAAGAGGTAGTCATCCCCAATAGGCTTTCAACCATCTGTATACAATGTATCTTAACATACTTTAGACACGTTGCTCACCAAACTGAGGACTCCAACTTAGAGAAACTCATAATCACTGGCAAAATGTCTGGTAGAAGAAGCAGAGGATTGTCACCACCGCGCTGGAGTGACCAAATATCACTGGCGTCTGGTACTAGGGTGTCCTTGGCTCTCTACGCGGCGCAGAACCACCAGGAGTGGAAGTGTCTTGTCTACAATGGAAATTGGAGTAGTGATCACAATCCTTAACTATGAGGAATCGATTTGAGAAGATTGCCGTGTTGCGCTACGTCCTTCTTTAGCCAACGTTTTGGACAGCATTACAGTGTCTATCATCAGGTCAGATGTGTAATCGAAGACTGTGGTGAATTGAGATGCGATGCTGTGTTGCCAGCTCCAATCTAAAATGCTTTTCTGCATTTAGTTTTGGTGTAGTCGTCAATTACCGGACACCCAAAACATTTGAGCTTAGCCCTGTTGTCCCTATTAATATTAATGTATTTTTGTGAATTTTAATTGTCTACATAATTAGACATGCTCTATGCGTTTTGGGTCTTCCCAGGACTTCAGGAACAAATTCCGTTACTTTGGATATTACTTTTGGCCGTGAAAATCTCAAATCAATATGATTTTATGATTGTGATATATTTTTAAACCATTTACATATAACTACCTATACTGGCGACATCTGTTGACAGACATTGAAACTACACACATATTCAAATTCACTACAATGTCCGAAACATTGGCTAAAAAAGGAGATTGCAATAACCTAAGCTCAACTACACCGATGTAACCTAACCAAACCTGTAGACCCGCCGCTGAGAGCTCAATTTTAACCTTTCTTCAAGTAGTCTCAATCACTGGGATTGACAGATACAACAACAATCAAGAAGAAATGTTTTTCTGCATTCAGATGTCTCTTAGTTTCCATAGAACAACTTTAAATATTTTGGGCAACTTCTAAATAAGTTCTAAATGAGTTTCATGTAATTACTAGTTGATTTATCAAGTTATCGTAAATATTACAATGGATATGAAACTGTACTCAACGTCCTTACTTGACTAGGCTCTAAGTAGTTCTGCCGCTGCTAGCTGGCGATCTGAAGGTGCTCACCCAACTCCCAGATGCCTTCGCCAATCATTGTAACCGTTCGCACATTAGACAAGAACGATGATAGATGTCACTCTTCTGATATCATACTTACTGCCATCTGTTGGGAAATAGCGAAACTTCGTATCACTAGTATACTAGTGACATCTATTGAAGGATGCCGAAACTACATGATTAACTGAAATGTAATGGAATTTAAAATGTTACATTACAATAGAGTTCTCAGTGGTATGTCTACAACCTAACCTAACCTATCCTCTCCTGAACCAATAGTGACCCTGGACTGATCGTAATAGTGAATACGAAATCTGAAAGCATGAACATTTTTATTATTATTTATTTTTTGAACAGACTGAATTATTATTGATTGAATTATGTTCATAAAAGATGTTGTTATATCAATTTTATTGTAAATTTTCTATTTTATATACCGTGTAGATATTTAAAAAAATTTATAATTTATTTTGGACTCTGTGTTTCATGGCCGTTGTTTCTAATCCTACTAATCACCTGCTAAGCCGAAACTAAGGCTCAAATGTACAACTATGCTCTTTCCAACACACAAGCATTGCTCAATCTAAGGAAGCCGGACTAGTGGATTAAGCTCGACTGAGCAAAGCAAAGTTATAAAAAGTGTCAACAGAGGTACCGACACGACGGCGACATAGTCAAGCTGACACTTAATTTTTAATATAATAATAATAATAATACTTTATTTCACATAAAATTGAACAATAAAACATATGTGGAAACTTTGACTAGCCAACTAGGAATGGATCCTGTTTTAGGCCAGTATATTTTATATGTTTGTTTAAAAAATTTAAAATGGCAGTTTATTGATAAGAGTATTTAAAAGAAATTATGTGTGTTAATAATAAATACAATAATTAACTCTTCAATAATGTTAATTTACGAGGGCTGTCCGTAAAATAAGGTCTCCAAGGTGCTGAGGTCGCGAGGAACAATTTTACGCGAGATCCGGCAACACTGGCTTGTAGCCTGGTCCCCCTACTCCAAATCCCCACCACGCTGCACTCTCTGCGATACTTAG
This sequence comes from Limnephilus lunatus, assembly GCA_917563855.2. Classification (NCBI taxonomy): domain Eukaryota; kingdom Metazoa; phylum Arthropoda; class Insecta; order Trichoptera; family Limnephilidae; genus Limnephilus; species Limnephilus lunatus. Next base: position 20,074,138 of record OU830595.1, on the reverse strand, counting down.
TCTCGGCGTGGCAGCTGTTCACGATGGAGCTTCCACTCGCCGCACCCGCCGGATGGGAATTACGCTGTATAATTAGTTTTTTACAAAACCTCGGTAGTCATTCAACAGAGGTTTGAAGTGTACGAGTGCAAAAGACGTGCCCAAATGATGCAGAGAATTTAAAATCGATTTCAGTTTTAACAATTGCCAAAGTGGAAAAAGCAACGATTGCAAATTGACGGGTGACAGTTCAGGAGCTCTGTGACATGATCCCTGATATCAGTGAGACCACTATTGACAAGATTTTGACAGAACATTTGGGAGACCACAAGGTCTGCCCAAGGTGGGTCCCAAAATGCTCACCGAAGATCACAAACTACAACAGGTTGAGACAAACGAATTCCTTAAGTGCTACGACATCGATGGCGAAGAATTCTTGGACTCAATTGTGACTGTGGATGAGACCTGGGTACACTCAGTGGCTTGCACAGAGTTTTTAGTGAGTGAGAGTGCTAAGATTGAAAAATTCGACGTAAATGATGTTGTTGTAGCTGAAAATGATTTATATTTTTTTTCGAAATTTCAATATTTTGCATGAAGATTTTTTATTCAGGGTAGGCATACCTATAGGTATGCCTACGCTAGATAAAAAACTTCATACAAAAAATTGAAATTTCGAAAAAACATTTTCAGCTACAACAACATCAATAATGTTGTGTTTTCCAGTCTTAGCCCTCTAGCTCACTAAAATTTCTGTGCACGCCCCTGGGTACACTACACGATAGGAAGGACAAAGGAACAATCCCGTCAGTGGCGTCATTCAGATTTGCTGAAGCAAAGTTTAAAAATGAATTACAGAGCATAACTCACACCTGGCGGGTGCGGCGATTGGAAGCTCCGCCGCGAACGGCTGCCACGCCGAGACTAAGCGTCACAGAGGAAGCAGCATGGTGGGAATTTGGCAAGGTGAAACCAGGCTACACGCCAGTGTTGCCGGATCGCGCGTAAAATTGTTTCTCAAGACCACAGAACCTTGGAGACCTTATTTTACAGACAGCCCTCGTAACATGGAAAGTTTTTACTTTGATGCCATTTTGTTGTCTATGAAAGTGGGCGGGGTCACTTAAGATAATCAACGATAAAATATTTAGAAACGCGATGCCTTAAATTGCTTAGCTGATTGCAGACTCAGATTGGTCGATCATAAAGTTGGGAACAACGGCCGGTAAAAACTGTATTTTGGACTTAGACTTGTTTGAACACAAGTGTTGTTCAAACACACAACGAAATTCTGAACAAAAATTAGATTTGAACATATAATTTACTAGTAAATACAATATTGATTGCTCAGTAATAGTTGATGCGAACAACACATACTTCGGATTGTATGTATTGGTGAATATGTATACCTACACTTCCCATTGTTATGTCCATTTTTTGTTGGCCCCGGCATACTTCTATATTGGTTTAGGGAAAATATGGTATACCTACTCACACAAAATGTAACTAAGTGAAAGCTAAAGGGTGTGCAGAAATGTACCGCCGTATAACAATAGTATGAACATATTTTCATTCAAATGCATCAAGGATTTTACTTGTATATATACTGTATATACTAGCAAGTACAAAAAATCGACACTGTACATAAATTTGTTTGATATCCATACCAATTTATCATTATTGAAGTCACCAATTATTATTAGTCAAAAAGTTAACAAGAAGTGTAAATGTTGAATCCAAATTAATAATTATATTAAAAAATTACAATGTGTTATTTTCACTGGAAATGCGATATACGCAAGCAATTCAACTATGTAAGTAATGTGTTCGCATCAACATTATTTGCGATTCTATATACAATTTGAACATCATTTTGATTTTCTATGTAAATACATTTTTATTAACTTCTACAGACCTCTCTCACTAATCTGCTACCCCAAAAACCGGGACATGTAAACGTTCAATATCAATATCATATTATAAACAAAATATGATAAAAATTAAAACAGGTGTTTCGTAAAAACAAAAAACACCGCTATTGAACTTTTGTAAAATTATAATTTTTTTTAGGCCCTTCGTACATGGAGATACTTACGAGCTACGTGAATGTGACGCAACTACAAGTAGCCTACCGATATGCTACTCTTTAATGCTGGTTTTCGTACACTGCGCTACCCCAAATATACTGAACTTGATCTTTTTTACAAGTGCAGCCGTAGAGGCTAATGCGATGTCAAGTCTTTATAATAAGAATTAAAAACGATCCAACAGAAGATTTTCTGTTCACCCATATATCGAAAGAAATATTAACCGCAGGGCGTTTTTTTGCTGCCAGGGAACTGCATGAGAATGATGAAAACATGTTTCGTTCTTTCAAAAGAATGTCGAATGGCTCTTATTTTAATTTGGGGCAATTATTAACTTCTAGAATTCTTAACCGCTCCGATTTATCGCGAATATGCACTTTTTTTTGTCTTAAATGAAATGTCAGATTTACAAAAACTTTGTGTTGTTTCCGCTTCACAATTAAAGCTCTATAAATGAAAAATTTCTGAATGTAGCCGAATACTAAAAACTGTTTTTGAAAGGTTACAAAATAAGCTCTCAAATTGTTATATTACAAATAAATATTAACATTTGTAAATATTAAAATTTAGAATGCAAACAAAAAAAAAAATATAAAAATGAAAAATGAGTGATATTTTTACGTGAAAACGGTATTAAATCACGGATTATGTAAAAAATTGTTTTTATTCTATCGTATAAATGTATAAAAAACAATTTAGTCACCTAACGTTTTTATCATTTCATACAAGAATATTTAATAAAAAAATAATAATGCCTGACGGCACGTAGGCGATTTGGCGGGTAAAATCTGTATCTACCGTGTATCTGACAGAATAGGTCTTTTTATGTATTTCTATGGACAATTTGAATAGGGACGTGCAGCTTGATTTATTATGGACCTTCTACTTTTTGTTTTAGGGATGTCACTAGAACAATAACGGATTACAATGATTTCTGTGGAAACACGTTGACGTGAAAACACGCTTATTGTACTAGACTGCTATCGTCATATTATCGTGTATATCTGCTTACATATCGGAGTGGTTAAGAAAAATACACTTTTTTCCAACATCAATCAATGCCTTCTCCACTAAATCCTTTCTTACGGATTGTTATATAAACATGCATTTTTTTTCCATTTCCAGAGCAAATTTAACATACCATTCAAGTTCGATTGTCATTTCTGTAAAATGTCAAACTTATAGTAGTAGATATGAATGCAACTAGCGAGCGCGCTACAAGCACTGACGGTAGCATGCAACTGACATCAAACCCTTAGCGGGCGCATAGCATTGTGTTCGAACACTAGCAAAATAGTTTGGTGGGTACTCACGAGTGGTGCGTGTACTATGCGCATCAAACTCGAGTCCATCAATCTCCGTGTACGAAGGGACTTAAGAGTGACATGTTTACACTTGTGAGAAGACTCCATTTTGTAAACTTATTCAAACAAAAATCGTGACAGATCTTAACGAACAGAAGCACATGCGACAGTTGCTAATTGCCTCGCCCCACCTAATGGGTCAGAAAGGAGCATGTCTTACTAAAAAAACAATAACAATGAATCCTGGTGACTAGTGGCACGGTCATCTCTAGCAAGCTAGACTCGTCTATACTAACTGACTGTGTTAGAGCAAAATAACACAACCCCAAGGTGTGCTTAGCTTGGTGCTCCAGTCTAGACATACAGTAGACTACTGAATTTGACATACGTTTACCGGCTAATTATAGAGTTTGATTTTGTGCTTTTAACTAGTAAAAATAACGTTGGATTATTGCAGTTGTTGAATAATCTGGTGGCTGATCACTGAGAGAGTGCTACGTTTAATTTAACCACAAAATATCCTCTTGGAAAATATTTTTATAACAAAATATAAACTTACATACATAGATACTTTTATAACAAAACGATTGTACGGTTGATTAGTCAACCTCTGAAAAATCGAAATTTCAAATCAACAGACATCTCTGAAAAATCGAAATTTGAGTTGAGTATTCAGTTATATGTAGACGTGTACACTCTATTTGGTACAATACTCAGATTACTCATAAACACCACCAACATCTATTATAATGTACAAAAACATGAAGTGAATTAAACAAAATTTTGATGTTTTCTGGGTCACTAGGGTCTGGGTCTGACTAATAAACTGGACGATCGGTATAACAAATAAACAAATAAAATTTCAGTAGATAGCTTCTCTACATTTATATTTATTGAAAATTCCTAATTGATAAATATTATAATATATTAATTATTATTAGAAAAAAATAGTTGCCTATAATTTTTTTTTTAAATAAATCCAATATTTATAATGTTGTGGTGGAATTTCATTACCTTCGGGTAAACTGTTGAGTAACTATTCGTCAAGTAACTTTAATAACAGGATTGAAAACAGATAATAACAGTGATATATATATGTTACTTGATGAGTAGCGCTAATCGAGAGTTTAGTGATATGCCCACTATGCCTATTGTTTATATAATATGAAATGTTTAGACCTGATCTATTCTATAAATGGTCAATTTATATAACAAAAATCTGAAATCGGAGAAAATCGTCGTAATGTGACCCAAAAATATTTGAATATTTTTCTAAGCGGGTATGTAAGTATGTATTCTAAGAACTATCATTTATTTTATATTTATTACATTTTTTAAAATGTTTACTCTTTATTTGTACTTAAAAATATCACAAAGTATTTAATCATTGTAAAAAAATAAAATATATTGTATTGTCTTTTTATAAATACAGCCCTTTTTACATAGACTAGTAAATTTCTCAAAATAGAATTATTTTTTGTGAAATTTGTGATTCTTGAACTTTTATACACGCAATTTTTTTTGCTTACCAAACTTATTTCACAGATTTAAATCTTATTACAAAGCGAGGCATCTGTTTTTTATAGCAGAAAATGTGGTGAGCTCTGGCGTCATGAAATTTACATAATTTTTTAATGTCTGGCATTTTTAGGTCGAAGAATCTATTTTTAGCTACCGATGTTATTGTTATCTGTAATAGGTTAGAAATTATGTCTTTTAGGTTAGAAATCACAACTTTCTAAAATTTGTAAAATGTATTTATTGGATCACATTGTACAGTAGACCTAATAATGATGTAATATAGTAAAATAATTTTAAATAAATTTTTACTGTTTTTTAATTACAAATCCTTTTTTTCCACGATTTTTTAAAATATATTTTTTATTATCAAACATCTGAATTTTGGTTGTCCGTGCTGTGCTCGCCTGTGTTAATTAACTCATATTTGCTTTAAATTTAAGTGCCATTTTAAAAATTGCAACTGATTGTTTGAAGAATTCGGCTAAGCAATAAAAGTACCTACCTATAATATAATATTTTAAATGTAAATTTATTGTAATTGTTGTTTTTAAAATTGTAACTGATTTGTCGAGAATTTAGACTTTCCCGTGATTTTTCACAGATCTGCATGGTTATATAATTTCCTTGTGAGTATAAGTGACACATTTAAAAAATAAATCTTCTTTTTTCTTAACAGGTTTATAACTATCTTCTTGTTTCTTAACCGCTTCTGTGCCAAGAGCGAGATTTCTCGCATCCTTGGTCGTGTCCATCAGGCCGGCCATAGAAAAATAGCGAGTTTACTCTCTCTTTTTGAGCCTCTGTATCACACATATGTCCCGTTTTTTATTAATTTAAAATATGGAACACACAGAGACGACATTGGGATGATTTTGGTTTTTTTTTGGTTTTTTTTTTTTTTTTTGATTTTGATTTTTTTTTTTTTTAAATAAGATGTAAAAATGATTTATTTTGATTAAAAGTTCACGGCCTGCTGTACACAGCTACACTTCTACCTACTGGCATTTAAAAGGTTAATAGGTTTATAACTATCTTCTCATTTCTTGACAAGTTTATAACAATCTTGTTTCTTGACAGGTTTACAACAACTATCTTCTTGTTTCTTGACAGGTTTTTAACTATCTTCTTGTTTCTTAACTGGTTTTTAACTATCTTCTTATTTCTTGACAGATACGTAACAATCTCCTCATATCTTACCATTCTTATTGTTTCTTACCAGATTTATAACGATCTTCTTGTTTTTTAACATATTGTTTCTTATCAGATTTATTGTCATCTTCTTGTTTCTTTGCAGATACATAATGATCGTCTTGTTTCTTAACATTTTTGTTACCATTATCTTGTTTATTAACAGATTTTTTATAATCATCTCTATGTTTCTTCGCATGCTTATGACCATCTCCTTGTTTCTTAGAACGTTTAGAACTAAATTGTTTCTTAACAGATTTATAACCTTCTTGATCCTTCAAATTTTTATAACTTTTTTTCTCAATTCTTTGACCTTCATCAGATATATTTTCGCAATAAGTCAAGTCCTCTTCACTATCGTAGCTGGTTGCTTCATAACAGCTAGAACTATCTCCATCGAACACATCACTAACGAGGTCTAAATAATTCGTCTCCAAAACGATACCATATTCATATTCCGGACTAAACGTTTTTATTCCATGTCCTCCATAAATAGGTTTAAATTGGCTTTCACCTTTGGCGGGAATGCCGGGTTTTAAGCATCCAAATCCTTTACAAGGTTTATCAGGCTTAAATCCGCCGGTTTCAAAGGGTTTTTCACTATCGTAATAAGGTTTACTCAGTTCAAGACAGCCAAATCCATTACAAGGGTTAGCAGGTTTGAATCCACTATTTTCAAAGCCAAATTCAATTGGCATTTCTTTGACCTGATACTGTTTTTCCGGGTTCAGACAACCTTTTCCTTCACATGGTTTACCGGGTTTAAATCCGCTAGTTTCAAAGTTAAATTTGACTGGTCTTTCATTGACGTAATGTTGTTTTTCCGGGTTCAGACAACCTATTCCTTCACAAGGTTTACCAGGTTTAAATCCACCAGTTTCAACGCCAAAACTCAATGGTTTTTCGTTGATGTGATACTGTTTTTCCGAGTTCAGACAGTCAATTCCTTCACAAGGTTTATCAGGCTTAAAGCCACTGGCTTCAAAGCCCAATTTGTAATCGAGGTAGTTGAATTTATCAGTTTTTATTCCATGAATGGGTTTGTCAGGTTTATTAAAACCAGTTTCATAATCTAGAACAAAAAGTTTATCATGGTTAGGTTTTTCAAGGTTGACATCTTGTGGTTTATCAAAATTATAGCCATCAACTTCATAATTCAGATTAATAGGTTTACTTGTTTTTATACCCTTGCTAGATATTCCAGGATTAAGGAAATTTGTCTTACTAGGCATTTCAGGATAAGGAATGTTGGAATTACTAGGTATCTCAAGGTTGGGGATATTTGGCTTATTAGGTTTTCCAGGAATAATGACATTTGACTCACCAGTTATTCCTGAAATTAGAACGTTTGTCGTACTAAGTTTTCCAGGTATATATTCTTCGTGGTATTCATAATCCTGATTAAATGCAGTTTCCATTGTGTTTATGTTGGGGTTTACGGGCATATTACTCCCAGTTTCGTAATCCAGGTTAAAATATTGATCAGTTTTGATTGCATTGTTATGTATTCCAGGGTTGAGGATGTTTATTTTAGTGGGTGTTCCAGGATTAAGAACGCTAGGCGTACTGGGTATACCGGGATTAGAAATTGGATTTGCGATGTATGGATTACTGGGTATTTCAGGGTTAGAAATGTATGGATTGTTAGGTATTCCAGGGTTAGAAATGTATGGATTATTAGGTATTCCAGGATTTGGAATGTATAGATTTTTAGGTATTCCAGGGTTTGGAATATATGGATTATTAGGTATTCCAGGGTTTGGAATGTATGGATTACTTGGTATTCCAGGGTTAGGAATGTATGGATTACTAGGTATTCCAGGGTTAGGAATGTATGGATTACTAGGTATTCCAGGATTAGGTATGTATGGATTGCTAGGTATCCCAGGATTAAGAGTGTATGGATTATAATTTGGTTTTATAAGCTTAATACCTTCAATATCATTAGTATTTACACCTTTAATGCCATCAACTCCATTACTAGGTTGAATGCCAATACCGTGCCAATATCCAATACCGTGTTTATAACTATCAAAGCCATTTTTAATAGAATTTTGACTTTGTCCATCATATTCTGCTTCATAAGTTTGTTGTATATCTTTAATTACTCCGAGATCTTCACTAGGCTTTACTTCTATAAAGCTATCAATACCATTACCATCATAGTGTTCTTCTTTGTAAATTTCTTTTATATGTTTAATATTTCCAAGATCATCACTAAGACTATTACTTTCCGTTTTAAAGCCATCATTACTAGTTTTAACAGGTATCAAAAGACCATCAATACCATGATCAATATGTTTGTGAGTTTCTCCGTCATGGTATTCGTCTTCATACGTTTGTTTTATATGTTCAAGAACTCCGAGATCATTGCTAAGGACATTACTTACCGTTTTAAAGCTATCATTTTCATTACCAGTTTTAACAGGTATCAACATACCATCAAGGTTGTTATCAATATCAATATTTTTGTAAGTTTCTCCATCATGGTATTCGTCTTCATAAGTTTCTTTTATATGTTCAAGAACTCCGATATCATTGCTAAGGATATTACTTACAGTTTTAAAGCCATCAAATTCATTACTACTTTTAACAGGTATCAATAGACCACCCGGACCATTATCAATATCAATATTTTTATAAATTTCTCTGTCATGGTATTCGTCTTCATAAGTTTGTTTTGTATGAACGCCTCCAAGATCATTGCTAAGGCTATTACTTACCGTTTTAAAGCTATCAACTTCATCAACAGTTTTAATAGGTTTATAACTATCAACTCCGATACTATGTTTATAACTATCAATACCATTTTTAATAGAATTATAACTTTTTCCATCATATTCCTCTTCATAAGTTTGTTGTATTTGTTTAATTCCTCCAAGATCTTCAATTGGCTGTACTTCTACAAAGTTATCAAATTCATTGCCGCTATTAACAGGTTTATTACCATTAACTCCGATACTATGTTTATAACTATCAACGCCATTTTTAATAGAATTATGATTTTGTCCTTCATAAGTTTGTTGTATTTGTTTAATTCCGCCATCTCCAATTGGCTGTAATTCTGCAAAGCTATTTACTTCAATACCAATTTTAACAGGTTTATGACCATCAACTCCAGTTTTAATAGGATTTTGATTTTCTTCTTCATAAGTTTGTTTCATGAACTTAACACCTTCCAAATCATGACTATTTACAATTTTAAAGTCCTCATTTCCTTTACTAGTTTCAATGGGGATACGACTGTCAATTCCATTACCAGTTCTAACAGGTTTATGACTGTCAGATTCATGACGTTCTATAGGTTTATCTCCATCAATATTTTTACTAGATTTATTAGTTTTATCCAAAGCGGCTTCGTAATCATAATCGTAGTCGAAATACCCATCATTTTCTGGCATTGGGTTATAAGCATCTTCAATTTTGTGGTCTGCATCAAAATGTGTACAAACATCATTCAAATTAGGACTTTTGTCTGCGTGATTAGTTTTGTTGGGTTTATTGCTGTCATAATTAGGTTTGCTAAGCTTATTATTATCTTTCTCATCTTTTGGTTTACTTAGTTTATTACTGTTTTTTTCATCTTTTGGTTTGCTTAGTTTATCGCTGTCGTTTACATACAATGTTTTGCTGAACGTATTACTATCGTTATCATATATAGGTTTGCTGTTTTTGTATCCATCATCATGATTGGTTTTGCTGGGCATAGCGCTGATGTCAAGTACAGGGATGGTTGGTTTGTATCCATCATTGTCATACTTAGTTTTTCCAGGCTTATTACCATCAATAAAATTATTTATTTTGATGGTATTTTTACCATCGATGTCATTATTTGTTTTACTGGGTTTATAATTAGAGATACCGTAAACAGATTTACTGGGTTTGAAACTGTCAGTATTATATGCAGGTTTACTGTATTTATAATCACCGTTGTCATAATTAGGAGTGCCAGGTTTATAACCATACTCATCATAATTTATTTTGCTTGCTTTATAACCATTGTTGTCTTTATTCATTTTGCTGGGTTTATAACTGTAGGAATTATGTATAGGTTTGTTGAGTTTAAAACCATTTGTGTCATGCATTTGTTTATATTCATCATACTCTATATCAGTTTTGCTGTGTTCATGACCACCATTGTCAAGTTTAATAGTTTTGCTGGGTTTATAACCATAATTGTCATAATCAGTTTGGCTAGGTTTAAAACTGACATTGTAATAAATATTTTTGATAGATTTATAACCATGGTCATGATTTTCAAGACCTACAGGTTTCATGCTGTGTATATTAGATTTGTATCCATCTTCTCCCATATTAGGGGAAGAAACATTAAATCCATCGTTGTCATAATAAGATTTAATGGGTTTCTGATTATTATAACCATGTTCATTATCGGAAGAGGGAAGTTTAAAATCGTTTTTGTCGTAGAAAGTTATACCTGGTTTCTTATTGAGTATATAACCAACGTCTCCGTTAACAGGAGAGGGACGTTTAATGCCATATTTTTCATATAAATAATGAATGGGTTTATATTCGTTTTGATTATCAGAGAAGAGAAGTTTAAAACCATCGTCGTCATGAAAACTTTTTATGGGTTTCTGATTGGACACATAATCATCTCCGTGATCAGAAGAGGGCATATTTAACCCAATGTTGTTATAATAGGTTTTAATGGTTTTATAACTGTCATAACCACCTTCCCCGTTATCACGGGAGGGAATTTTTAACCAGTCTTTGTCATAATAAGTTTTAATAGTTTTATAACTACTTTCTCCGTTATCAGAAGAGGGAATTTTTAATCCATCATTACCTTGATAGGTTTTAATTTCTTTATGACCACTTTCTCCATTATTTGGGGTGGGAATTTTTAATCCATTGTTACCGTAAAAGGTTTTAATTTCTTTATAACCACTTTCTCCATTATTTGAGGGAATTTTTAATCCATCGTTACCGTAATAAGTTTTAATGATGTTATAACCATTTTCTCCGTTATTTGGGGAGGGAGTTTTTATTCCATCGTTACCATAATGAGTTTTAATCACTTTATAACCATTTTCTCCAGTATGATAGGGGGGAATTTTTAATCCATCGTTACCATAATAAATTTTGATGGTTTTTTGACCACCTTCAATGGAGGGTACTTTTAATTTATCACTGTCATAATAAGTTATGACAGGTTTACCAGGAATGAAACTGTTGTCTTCAAAATCATGTTCAATGGGTTTAGAACCTGGTTTATAACCATTAATATAATTGTGGTATTCATCATATTGAGGGTAATTATATTCAAATACTTTTTGATAATTTGGTTCCCATCTGTTTGGTCTGATGGGTTTTTTGATACTTGTAGGTGGCTTACATTTTTTAGGTTGCTTTTGTGTTCTGACAGGTATTATTTCATATGTGACAGTTTTGCATATCAGAGTGATTGTCTTTTTGACAATAGTATGTTGACCTGATCTCTGTTTAAATCTTCCGTTAGGGCTTTCACTGCTTTCTTCTTCTACTTCAATTTCCATACTGATGAGTTCAGATCCTTCATCTTCATCAAAGTCTTCCCACTCTATATTTTCTTTAAGTGCTATTTCTTCTTTTATATGTTCCAATTCATCATCTTCTATTTCCATTCCTTCAAATTCTTTTACACTGAGTTGTTTTTCATCTAATTCTTTTTCTTCAATTTCCTTTCCTTCATTTTCATTTCCTCTAACTGAACCTCCTTCAATCGTATTTCCTTCAGTTGCCTCTCTTTCAAATGCTTTTTCTCCAATTGCCTCTCCTTCAAAAGTATTTCCCTCAATTGTATCTCCTTCAAATGCTTTTCCTTCGATTGCATCTCCTTCAAACGGATTTCCTCCAATTGCTTTTCCTTCAAACATGTTTCCTTCAATTGCCTCTTCTTCAAATGCTTTTCCTTCAATTGTATCTCCTTCAAACGTATTTCCTTCAATCGCGTCTCCTTCAAATATATTTCTTCCAATTGCCTCTCCACGCAGATTACCACCGATTTCTTCATTATTACTTGGTTTAACATTGATTCCTTCATTTAACATTGCAGGGTATATTACACCTTCCGATAACTTGACTTCTGAATTCAAAAACTTACCACCATTATCAAAATCATTTTCTATTTTCATGCCATCATCAATATACTTCAAATCATCAATTTTTGTATTTGAATCAATTACTTCTTTGCCGCTCGTTTTTGCAATAGCCCCACAAGAGAAAACCACCAAAATCACAATCCATTTCGACTTATTTAACATTGGCACTTAGTTATCTTAAAACTTTATTAAAAATAGCCTGCTTCATTGATTGGAAATTGCTCTGCGTTCTTCGCAGTGTTCCAAACAAAAGCCTTCAATATATTGTTACATACAAATCGGTCTCAATGTATGACAAAATAAATTATGCAATTTGTTTTAAATAAAACCGTTGAACCGTGGTGAAATAATTTATACATTTTCTGATAAAAACTCCGTTAAATTGTGATTTTAAGCCTTGCTTCCGTGTTGGGTTTTATTTTATTTTTGTAAATTTCATGCTTGTTAAGATTTGCAACGGTCTGAAAATGTACATAGAAAGCTGTGATATTGTTTTAAAACTACTTATTTTGCTATTAATGTCGACCAGTATCGAATTTACAGATTTTTTTATTGTGCAAGAGTCCCAAATGTATTCAGCCGTACTATGGCATCTCCAATTGGGGTATCTTGTTAGGCTGAAGGGAACTGGGGAAAGGAAGGAAGTGGAGAAGGGGATGGTAGAGGAGTACCCTACTATTCAGATCTTGCCATCAAATACGTTTTTTTGTTTTTGTTTTAGACCAGCTTCACATGAGAGGCCCTGACGAAAAAAAAATCCCTCAGGGCCTTTGTCATCCTTGTGGAAGGCCTTTTTAGGAAAAGGAAGGAGAGGGTGCCCTGGGAAGTAAATAGGTATGAGGAATCTGGGAGTCAATAATTCCAGGAGTGACGGACGTATTAATCCATCCCTCCCACTGCGGTGCAAGTGTGGATCAAGAAAGTCCGGTCGGAGAGGTCAAAAGGTTTTCCTCTACGAGTATATGGATCTGGCCTGCCACGCAGTAGATGTGAACGCATCAGCCGCGAAGACTTAGATAAACCTCCCCCCATGAACCAGGGCACCCCTGCTAAGTCAGACCTATGGCAGGGGTGTTGGTTATTCAATAAATGGTTCCGAGGGCGGTGGTACCCGTACACGCCTTCCAAATTGTTAATATGTTTATAATTTATAGTATTTAAGTTTCATAAGTAATAACTAATTCGGAACTGTGTGCTTTGGTTTTTCACGCATTAAATTTATCAAATTATCATTAGTCAAAGCACAGCTGATTCGTTTCCGGCAGCCATGTCTAATTCATTGTTTTGCAAATCAACGAGATTTATTTAAATTTTTCTCAGTACATTTTCATGCTGAAACTCAAATAATGCCAATCCAACAATGTTCCAGTAAGCACACGCACAATGAAAATACCAATTTCTACTGTATTGATAGTATCTTTTACTGTTTTTGTTTCATCAAAATCAATATCTAAAGACTTCAGAAATGATTTGAAATCATTTGAAGTTTTGAGTGAAGAGACAAAACCCATGAAAGAAGAAATTGATCCTGCAGAAAAAGAATTATTGATAGAACCGTTGGTATCTGAAAAGGAAGAAAAGAATGTAGAAGTCAAAGGAAAACAATTAAATAATGTGTCAAATTCCGCATTGGATAAATTGAAAGAGAAGAAAGAAGAAATAAACCTAGTCGAAGAAGAGTCGAAAGCTGTTCAACCGAATCCTATTGAAAATAATTTTGCTGAAGTATTTGAAGACAATAGTACGGGAAAAGAAGTGAGTTTCGGTAAAATAAATGAGACTAAAGAAGAAATACAACCTGTGGAAGAAAAAAAAGAAGCTGTTAAACCAAATTCTAATGAAGATAATACTGCGGAAAAAGAAAATAAACTTCCAGTAGAAGATTTTGAAGAAAAGCGTGCAGAAAAAGATATTGATAATGATTCATCTTTAACGTTAGGCAAAATAAATCAAACGAAGGTTAAAAAAAATCTTGTGGAAGCAAAATTAGACGCAGTTAAATTAAATTATAATGATACAAAAGAAGAAATTAAACTTCCACAAGAAGAATTTGAAGATAATATTGGTGGAAATGACGCAAATCTTATGCCCTCTCTAAGTTTGGGTAGTATAAATGAGAATAAAGAAGAAATTAAACTTCCAGAAGAACAATTTAAAAAGAATCATATAGAAAATGATATTGTTTATGAGTCACCTTTAACATTGGGTAAAATAAATCAAACTAAACTTGAAAATCTCGTGGGAGAAGAAATAGGAGCCATTGAACCAAATTCTGTTGAAGGTAAGGTTATAGAAGAAATAAAACTTCCAGAAGAAATTTTTGAATCAAAGCATGGAAAAAAAGAATCTTTAAGTTTGGGTAAAATAAATAAAACAAAAGAAGAAAAAAATCTTCTGGAAGAAAAAATAGAAACAGTAAAATTAAATTCTTTTGAAAATAATGTTGCAGAAAAAGAAAAAAAGCTCCCAGAAGATGCAGAAAAATATTTTGATCTTGTGTCGTCTTCAGATCTGGTGGAAGAAGAAACAGGAGTTATTGACCCAATTCCTATTGAAGATAATGTTGCAAAAGAAGAAATGAAACTTTCTGGTGAAGAATTCAGGGAGAAGCAGGTAGAAAAAGAAATTAATCTTAAATCCTCTCTAACATTAGATAAAGTAAATCAGACAAAGGATGAAAGAAACCTGCTGATGGATGAAATAGTAAATATTAAATCGAATTCTATTGAAGTTAGCGCTGTAGAAGAAGAAAAAAAACTTCCAGAAGATAAATTTGATGTGAAGCACAGAGAAAAAGAAATTGTTCTTGCGCCAATAAATCATACAAAGGATGAAAGAAATCTGGTGGAAGGAGAATTAGAAGTTATTGAACCACTTTCACAGAAGATTACACAGTTTTTAGGGTTGGGTAATATAAAAGAAACGAAAAAAGAAAAAAACCTGACGGAAGAACAATTAGAAGCAGCTGAACCGATTTATATTGCTGATAATGTTGCGGAAGAAGAATTAAAACTTCCAGAGGAAGAATTTTTGGATAATGATGCGGGAAAAGATATACCTCTCTCGTCGCCTTTGAAGTTGAGTAAAATAAAACCGATGGGAGAAGAAAAGAACATAGTGGAAGAAGAAATGGGAGCTGTTGAACCGAATTCTATTGAAGATATTGTTTCGAAAGAAGAAGAAAACCTGGTAGAAGAATTACAGGCTGATACATCCAATACTGTGAAAAAGGAATTAAAACATTCCGATGAATATTTTGAGAAAAAATATGCTGAAAATGATATAAATCTTTTATCATCTTTAAAGTCGGGTAAAATAAAACAGTCAAAAGATGAAAAAAATCTGATAGAAGAAGAAATAGGAGATGATGAATCGAATTATATTGACGATTTTGTTCCAGTAGAAGATTTTAAACTAGGAAAAGTGTTAAAGCTTGCAGAAGAACATTCCAAGCTTTCGGAAGAAGAACCAAGACTTGCGGAAGAAGATCTAAAGTTTGCAGAAGAATATCTAAAGCTTGCAGATGAAGAACTAAAGCTTACGGAAGAAGATCCAAAGCTCTCGGAAGAAGAACTGACAGAAAAAGGTCTGGTGGAAGAAGAAATAGGGAATTCTGAATCAAATTATGTCAACGATTTTGTTGCAGTGGAAGATTTTAAACGTGCAGAAGAAGATTCCAAGCTTGCGGAAGAATATTCAAAGCTTGTAAAGGATCCAAATAATGCAGCAGATAATTCAAAGTTTGCGAAAAAAAATCTGGTGGAAGAAGAAATTGGAGATGCGGGTGTTTCAAAAAATGAAATGAATCTTAAGGACAATCGTTCTGGAGAAGATAAAGATCAATTAGAAGAATCAAATTATATCAACGATTATGTTGCGGTAGAGGATTTTAAACTTGCAGAAGATTTAAAGCTTACAAAAGAACATTCCAAGCTTGCAAAAGAACATTTCAAGCTTGCAAAAGAATATTCCAAGCTTGCAAAAGAACATTCCAAGTTTGCAAAAGAAGAATCAAAGCTTGCGGAAGAAGATCTAATGCTTGTGGAAGATGAACCAAAGCTTGCAGAAGAAAAACCAAAGCTTTCAGAAGAAAAACCAAAGTTTTCGGAAGAAGAACCAAAGCTTGCGGAAGAAGATTCAAATCTTGCGGAAGATTCACATCTTGAAGAAGAAGATTTAAGGCTTGCGAAAGAATTTTCAAAACTTACAGAACAAGGTGTTTCAGAAAATCAAATGAATCTTAAGGACAATCTTTCTGGAGAAGATACTGATCAAATAGAAGAAGAAATCAGCCTTTTTGATTCGGAAGAGATGAACCAACTCAAAAAGGGTGCGGAACTAAAGTCTAGATCTCTTTTGGGTCCCAGAGGGTATGGAGGGCGAGGATTTGCCCCGGAAAAAGCTTTCTACGATAATAGAGCCGCCGTCGGTGGTTGCAATAAACAAATAATAGTCAAAAAACCTTGTGGTCCAAAGTTAAGGCCACATAAAGTTTGTGATGGTGATGATGAATTTGATTATTTTGATAGTGGTGATGTTTATTATGATGGTGAATATATTGATTCACCTTGCAAAATACCCAATAAATCACCAGGATTGAAACCCATTGCTTGTAAACCCAATAAAATAGTAATTAAACAACCAATTGGATATAAACCCAGCAAATTTCCAGGAATTAAACCTGGCACGTCTATTGGTTTGCAACCTATTGGATGTAAACCCAATAAAGTCGGGATCGCTTGGACTCCAGAGGAGAGCATTGGTCAGAAACGCCTGCTTGGATATAAACCTTCAATAAGTTGGGAACCTGAGGGCGGTAACAGTTATCCAATAGATGGATATAATCCCAACAGGCCACCATTTAGTTTAACTCTCGGTGTCAGCGATGGTCACAATGGTCCATCCAGCAGTTACAATCCTTCAATAAGTTGGGAACCAGAGGGTAGTGAAAGCTACCGAATAGATAGTTATACACCCAATAATCCCTACACTGGCTTAGCTTTTGATGGCTATGACGGCCCTTCCAGCAATTATATACCCATTAAATCTTCAATAACGTGGGTTTCTGGTGATATACCTAACATGCCATCAGTAAGTTGGGAACCTGATAATATTAACATGCTTGAATATGGTAGTTATAAACCATCGGTGAGCTGGGAACCTAGCAACTATATAATTAATATACCCAATAAGTCATTGGTAAGTTGGGAACCTGAAAATGTTAACACAATTGAATCTGGTAGTTATAAACCTAACAAAGCATCAGTGAGTTGGGAACCCGATATGGCTAATACGCTTGTATCTGGTAGTTATAAACCTAACAAAGCATCAGTTAGTTGGGAACCCAGTGATGTTAAAACGATTAAATATGGTAGTTACAAACCTAACAAACCATCGGTGAGTTGGGAACCTAATATGGCTAATACGCTTGTATCTGGTAGTTATAAACCTAACAAGCCATCAGTGAGTTGGGAACCTAATGAATATAACATAAATAAACCCAATATAATTTCAGTAAATCGGGAACCTGATGGTGTTAAAACGATTGTACAGAGTTATAAACCTAATAATCCATCAGTGAGTTGGGAAACCATTAAAATTAATAAACCCGAAATTTCAGAAAATTGGGAATCTGATGGTGTTCAAAAGCTTGAACAAGTCAGTTATAAACCTATCAAACCATTAGTAAGTTGGGAACCAGATGACCACAGTTATAAACCTAACAAACTATCAGTTAGTTTGGAAACTAACGGTCATAATACAAATAAATTTAACACGCCATCGATTAGCTGGGAGCCTGATGGGATCAACACAGTTTCTTCCACCAGTTATAAACCTATCGAACCATCAGTGAGTTGGGAAACTGATGGTGTTAAAACGATTAAACACAGCAGTTTTCAACCTGGTACAGCATCACTGAGTTGGGAACCCGATGGTGTTAAAACTATTGAATACGGTGGTTATAAACCTAATCCATCGATTAGCTGGGAACCTGATGGAATCAACACAGTTTCATCCACCAGTTATAAACCTATCGAACCACCAGTGAGTTGGGGAACTGATGGTGTTAAAACGATTAAACACAGCAGTTTTCAACCTAACAAAGCGTCAGTGAGTTGGGAACCTGATGGTGTTAAAACTCTGCAACACGGTAGTTATAAACCTAACAACCCATCAGTGAGTTGGGAACCTAATGGTGTTAAAACGATTAAACACAGCAGTTTTCAACCTAACAAATTATCAGTAAGTTGGGAACCCGGTGGTGTTAAAACGATTAAAAACAGTAGTTATAAAACTAACAAAGCAATAGTAAGCTGGGAACCTGATGTTGTCAATACGTTTAAATCCGGTAGTTATAAACCTAACCAACCATTAGTACATTGGGAAACTAACAACCACCAAACCAATATAGAGGATGGTTATACACCAAACCAGAAACGATTAAGTTTGAAAATAAAAGACATTAGTTATAAACCCAATAAACCATCATTAAAGAAAGAACCCGATTCGCGTGATACGAAACAAACTGGTCATTCAGTCTCTCATGGCAGTATCAACAAAATCGAAACATCAAGCACTTCTAAGTCTGGTGTTGAAAATGGTTTAAATTAAACACTGATCCTCCAACTAATTATGCAAATGAAATTAATTCAGGACCCATTTAGCAACCTTGTGATAACCCAGAAAAATCTTCACACATTAACATTGTAAGTCAGCAGATACGGAAGTAGGTTAGTGGCTGAGTTGAACAGTGCTTCGGGTTCCCACTCTGGTGCCATTGGTTCAATTCCTCTCTTATCTAAGTCTTCCATTTTGCATAAGCAACATTTAAAATAAAACATTTTTGGGTATCAAAATTCTTTCACTAGGAGAAAATCGTGGGCCTAGCGGTCAAAAATTTCTTATATATATTGAGGCAACATGTGTTTTATTTCAAATCGTATATATCACACTACTATTTAATAATAATTTAGTTGCCGGCAACCCGGGTTTTTATTGTGACAAATGTGATAAAGTAAGCACATTTCTCACCTCACTAGAATATGTCTGTTCTGAGGATGGGTAATAATTAGTGTCCGACAGAAACAGGACTTTCTACCGAAACCGAATCTTCGGTATCTGTCTCAGTTTCGGCCGAAACCGAAACTGAAACTTGTTTGACATATTTAAAATCTATTGTTTACTGAAATTTGGATTATTATTTACACTTATACAGACAGTTAGAATGTGTTAAATAAAATAAAAATAAAAAACAATAATTGAAGTAGGTGAAATTTTTATTTTTTTATATTACTGCTATAAAACAAATAAAAATTAACAAAACATGTTAACTACTTCCTGGATGCCCATTCCCCATTGCGTCCCCGTTCCCCCACTGCATCCCCTTCCCCTCTTGCGTTCCCCTTCTACCTTCCCCGCCTCTCCCCTCCCTCATCACCCTTTCCGTGAACCCCACCTCCTTCGTTACTCTTTTCCTCCTGCCTTCTCTCTCTGCCGCTAAAATATATGAAATACACACATTTTCAAGCCACTCACGCACCATCTGTAGTAATTTTTTTACACAAATTTCATAACGCTTTTATATCTTCTGCTAAAATACAATTTTCTGTAAAAAATTTCGAGTCATTCCATCGATTACTTTCCAAGATTTGCGGACACAAACGTACAGAACCTAAATTTTTAATATTTATTGATAATTCTTGAAATACAGAAAGTCAGAGTATATAAAATTTACACAAAATAAGCATGAAAATGACTTTGTTCCCCGAAGGCCCTACAAGGAAAGAATCTGCAGAGATGGCCTCAGCGCTCCTGTCCACTACCCCTTGGTTCTGAAAAAGGCCCACGGAAAGAAGGGTCCACGGAAGTGACCTCAGATCTCTCCACTTCCCCTAGGTTGCCTAAAGGCCTGATAGAAGTAAGGTTTGATAGAATCTCCGAATTTAACAAAATTCTCCTAATTTGCAATCTTTAGAACACAGGCGTCGGGTGGGAATGCTATCCTTACTCTACCGGTATTTCAATGGAAGATGCTCGAGGAACTAGCGTCATTGCTCCCTTCGGACCAGTGCATAGTCGAGAAACATGCCAAATACCCGCCCAACACATGTACGCAGTTGACATTTGTCACATGAGAATGGGTCGCTTTTTCAACTCGTTCTTGAGTTCAACAGCTCGGCTGTGAAGCGATTTGCCGGCAAGAATTTTCCTCAGGGCCTCCTGTGTGGAGTTAATGTAAAAAAAAAAAGATGTGACCCCGTTTCTCAAAGGCACCATTGGTGATACTGTTCCCCAGTGTCGTTCAGCCTAAGCACAGTAATCCACAATTTGGCTCGGGATGATTATTGCAGGTCGCGATTCCAAACCCTGAGCGATGGGTTCGCCATACTCCCTACGCTACTGTGTATTAATTATGTGCTAAAATATTATATTTTATTATGCTTTAAATGTCATTAATTAAACTATGCAAAGATTGTTATGATAATAAATAAAATAAAACACTGTTGTGTGTTACTTTATTTATCAATAAATTTGATTTATTTAAGCCTAATGGAGCTTTTACATAAAATAGGTCTGAATGAAATACATTAGAGATAACATGCACTATCTTTTAATGTTACATGTAATATGATCCACAACGGATCGGTCCTTGGGATCTAAGACACTCCTAGTTCGTTGGGTTCATAAGTTACATTTTTTACTTTTAAATTTTGATATTTGACTTTGGAAAACGTTACGTTTGGTTAGATATTTATTAATATTTTTGATATTTAAGGTGAATTTGATTTTATAAATATTCAGGAGGAATTCAGTAATTAGGTACCTCGTACAATCTCATTCTGAAATCTATGGAGAATTTGATCTGCAATTTAGAAAGATTTTGATTTGAAATCTATGAAGAATTTAGTGTCCGATCGAAACTAGTTTTTACGGCCGAAACCGAAACCGAAACTGAGTATTGGCTTCGGTCTCAGGTTTGGCCGAAACCCAAACCAAAACTTCCATATAAGGTCATGTTTTCGTGGAATAAAAATTCGATCTTAATCAGTTAGCCTTTATTTTCAAATGATACGAGTATATTAATCATTCAGTCTCTGATATTTGAACTAAAAACAAAAAACATATAATTATCACTACTTATTTCAAATAAATTATTTATGCTTTTTGAAATCGTAATAGTAAATCGCTTCGTAAATAATATTAAAAAAAATAAAATAGTAGGTATTACCTATTTGAACATTTTTAACAAATAACATAAAATAAAAGGTAGAAAACCAAATTACTTTTTTTTTAAACCTAATTTATTTAGGCACACTAAACAAAAAATATTCTTTCATCTTAAGAATAAAATAATTTCTTATAAAATTAAAACAAACATTTTGTACCTATTTAACCACATAACTTTGGTCATATTGTATGGCACTCGTTTTAATGAACTACAATATAATTAAAATTAAGTACCTACCTACCTACAATAACAAAATATATTTAATGCAAATAATACTCTTTTTAATGAAATACAATATTAAAATTTAAAAATACCTACCTACCTACAATAACAACATATTTTTAATGCAAATAATACTTAATGTGTGAAAATAAGAAGCGTTTTCTCTCAAACTAAATGAAGAGCTTTCATCTTAAGAACAAAATAATTTCTTCTAAACTTATTGAATGGCACTCCCGAACAGTGTTGCCAACCTGTTTTTTGAAAAAGTCGTAGATCAGACTAGAAAATTACGTAGAATCGTATAATTTGGATTATGAAAAGTTCATAAATATACGTACTTTTTTTCTGAGTGAAATGAAGAATTTAGGGTAGGTGAACGTAATTAGTTGTTTCTTGTAGTAATTAAGTTGAAATGTATCTATTTTTAATGCATTTTTTGCCAATTTTAATTATATTTTTTAATGATTTATCATAGGTTTTTAACCTTGCCTCTCACTCTTGGTTTTTCAATTGTGCCCATCGCCCACTTTGAGATTTTTTTTCTTGAGAACCCCTTTTTTTCTTATTGGGGGGGGGGGAAGGGTAATGGATTCAATTTTCTTCCACTTCCCCAAAACTAATGTAAATTTATGAAGCACCCTAATACAGGGTGCCCGGGGGTAAAGTGTATTAACTTTGGGAGGTGATTCTACATGATATTTATTATAAGTAAAAAATAAATAACTTTTTTCGAAATTCCAACTTTTAAGGGTAGTTTTGTGGTAAAAAGATAAAATTAGACCGGCGTGTTCTGCTAACTTTATTATTTTCCGATGTTACGATACGGGCCAAGTACAACCATGCAATGTTGCCACCATCGTGCCCGGCAGACTCTCAGTAAGTAAGATCGTACCTCACACTAAGGATTTTTAGTAGGTAGGTAGGTGGGAAAAAAAATGTTGGAATTTCAGAAAAAGTTGTTAATCTTTTTTACTTATACCATCATGTAGAATCACCTCCCGAAGTCAATGCACTTTACCCCCGGACACTCTGTATAGATGTTGGAAACCTTTTATTTTAATAATAAGATTGACCGGTTTATATCAGTGTTTAGACACGTAGGTATGTGGAAAAACCGACAATGATAAAGTTGTGATAAATTATTCTTCAAAACAAAATTATCATTTGCCTTAAATAAGATGTTATATTCCAAGAAATTTAATATCAGTTTGTGTGTTGTTGACAGAGGTCTAAGTTTAGGTGACAGAAAACAAATTTTCTACAATTTTAAAAGTAAGTAAGTGTAATAATTTATTTATCCTTTCAGGAAATTATGTCGATTATCTCCGTAGCAGAATGGTAAGAACTTAGTTGGTAAACCCAGCGGTTACAAGATCGAAATCTGGTGTGGCTGGTAATTTTATTTTATTTTTTTATAAACTTAATTCATGACGTAACTCAACTTTACGATTTCAGTAATCATATCAGCTTGTTTACAAAAATATAATATGTATATTTATAATTTATCAATTATCAACCTTAATATCTCTACATACGAGTATTATAAATTAGGGTCCTCCGCCACATCTGTCTGTTTGTGATAAACTCAAAAACTACTGAACGGATTTTCATGTGGTTTTCACCATTAGATAGAGTGATACATGAGGAAGATTTAGGTATATAATTTGTCAAGGTTTTGTGTAAATTGGTTGAAATATATAATTAACCCGGCGTCATTGTGGCGGAAATAAGTCATACTAACATTGATGTGGGTCATTATGACCCTGTTACAGTTGTTACTATTTTGCCTTGTATATAATTTTTAATTTTTAAATAATATGGGTATTTATAATATATAACTGTATATATAATCAGTAGCAGCAATAAAACACATTGGTAATAAATGAATTTGCGTGTAGACTTATCATCAAGACAAAGACAGCCTTTTTATGAAATGGAAACGCTGCTGTGACATAGTAAGACGAAAAGTATCCAGTGCCATCAGATGTCCATAAATCATTTAATTTCTGTCTTACAGAACGATGGATTCCAGCTATGTACAGTAATCCGATAAAAGTTTTGATTTCACTCAAGGTTACTTCTTTCATACAAGTGTGTTTCGAGAAATCTATGAGATCTCTATGGCACAAAGCAGCAACTTCGCCGTTGAGCTGGGTCATAATTACCCTTCGCAGGTTTACACACGTGTTGCTCCTTGCGCGGGCGATGGACGACCTGGATGACTAAAGTGAGGTACACGAAGGGGAGGGGTGATACTTAGCTGCAGCTACTGAGACAGACGGTTGTGTGCGGCAATTATATCTAAATAAATTAATTTGGAAGGCGGGTATGGGTACCGCCGCCCCGGGAACCATTTATTGGATAACCGACACCTCTGCCATAGGTCACCCCAAGTGTTTCACTACGTTTGGTGACTTAGCAGAGGTGCAGGGGTTTATTGGGTGGGGTTTGTCCAGATCCTAATGGTGGATGCGTCTACCCCCCTGCTGCATGGCGGGCAGGATCAAGAGAGACTGGTTGAGGCCGGACTTTCGACCCATCGCCTTGCACCGCAGTTGTAGGAATGGATTGGTACGTTCGTCACTCCTGGATACACTGACCCCCCAGATTCCTACCCACCCCTCATACCTTTTTCCTTCCCAGAACTTTCTACCCTTCCCTTCCTTAAAAAGAACCTCCACACAGCATCCGCTAAGATGACATAGGCCCTGAGGGAAATTATTTTCCTCAGGGCCTCCTGTGTGGACCTAATGTAAAAAAAAGAATGCTCAGCGGTGTCGAACCAAATCATCGAAATCTACTCATATACCTATGCCTTCTAAAATGTTTTGTAATTGTTTAAAAAGTCAGGTACGCCTCACACGTCATATATATCTGGTAATGTTATATTATTGTGAAAACAAGCTTATGTATCCGAGTGTTTAAGGTTTGCTATTTAATTACAGAATGTTGGCCCCACTGTTCTTCCTGCTGGTCGCATCTTCGTGTGTAGGAAGAAGACAGCTTGTAGAGGCACATTGGGAGAGGTATAATGTACGTAGAGGAGAGGCATGTACAACGATGGACGGCCCGATGGGGAAGTGCGTGGCATACCAGCTCTGCAAAGATGACCGCCGCTCGGTGAGCTCAGACTCCCTCATCAACATGGACAACACAGAAGAGATCAACAAAGACATCAACAACACAACAGAGATCAACAAGGACATCGACAACACAAAAGAGATCAACAAGGACATCGACAACACAAAAGAGATCAACAAGGACATCGACAACACAAAAGAAATCAACAAGGATATTGACAACACAAAAAAAATCAACAAGGGCATCGACAACACAAAATAGTAAATAGTGTATTTATTACCTTTGTACAATGATGTTGTCTCTTATCTTGTGTGGTTTGAGATCCATGTTTGACTTTTAACTTTCAGTTTTGCAGTCAAAATTCTCAAGCGCTTTTATAATAACCGTGACGATTCACGATTATGGTGCCGTGACGGCAATAAACTATAAAGTAAAGTAAATGCTGCAGCTCTTTCTTACATATTAAATAATGGTGACAAAAGATGAGACACACAAAATACGTGTGTCTGTTTCCTTCAAAGTAATATTTTTAAATTTGGGAGGTGGGTGTGGATCCCGCCGCCCCGGGTACACCTCTGCTATAGGTCACCCAAGTGGTTCGCTTGGTGACTTAGCAGGGGTGCTCGGGTTCATAGGGTGAGGTTTGTTCTGGTGTTTGTTTATTCTTGGTGGCGGATGCGTCTATGGCAGACTGGATCAGGAGAGAATGGTTAAGGTAGCCTCTTTGACTTCTCCAGCCGTACTCTCTTGCAATATCGCCTTGCACCGCAGCGGGAGGGATGGATTTATACGTCCGTCACTCTTGGACGCACTGACCCTCAGATTCCCATCCACTCCTCATACCCTTTTCCTTTCCAAAACTTCCTCTCCTCTCAGCATCTCCAAAGACCCTCCACTCAGCATCCCCAAAGATGACATATGCCCTGAAGGGAATTATTTTCCTAAGGTCCTCCTGTGTGGAGCTAATTAAAAAAGTGTATATACATTTATCTTTTTACCCCTCAGCTATGGTGAAGGGAATTACTTTTTATATTCTTTAAACGTGTGAGGGAGATGTATGATAACGATTGTATGTTTCCTTTGGGGGGGTGTAGACATATTTTCACCGTTTGTCTCATTTTTGACTGTTGTTATTTAGTGTGTAAGAAAGAGCTGTAGCATTAAATGTTTAAGAACAAAAGCAAAACCATCAGTGCATTGACATTTAACATTTTTGAATTCTTGGAATTCACTCGCACTTCAATATTATCCTTGTAACTATATTCCATACTTTCAAAATTATCGTCACGGCTAGTAGTATTGTAGTGGTCTATGGAGACGTCACGGTGCGGTGTGTGAGAGAGATGCAAGAAAATGATGACTTTTTTCCTTTGGAGGAAACAGACCTACGTACATTGTGTATCTCATCTTTTGAAAGAGCTGCAGCATTATTGTTATATTAAGATTAATTTATTTTTTAACCCGGCGTTCGCACAGTTGGGTCAATTTGACCCGCGCCATTTTAAAATTAGCTTATTTCTTAGAATTTTTGTGCGATATTGCCATACTTCTCAGTAGCTGGAGCTAACAATCTCCCCTCCCTGCGGGCTATCGCTGTTCATTGGTGTAGTGGCCGTAACGGTGGATAGACGTGGCTAAACACGAAAAAAGGTAAATATGACCCAACCATACATTTCGTGTCGTAATTTCGCGCCATTACTTAAAAAGTATGTTATTGATTTGTTTTGTTAATTTTTTTTATTTTCAGAACTTTTGCAATTATGGATCGTGAAGAACGTGAACGGTAGCGAATTTTAAAATTTTGGAAGAATCTGACTCCGATTGTGAAAATTTTACATCAGAAGCTCTGCAGTCAGAATGCAATTTTGTACTGTGGAGATTGCGCAAATACAAATGATAATAAATATGTAAGATTAACTCATGGGACTGGTGTATTATTCTTAGTCCTGCTATAGATCTCATATATAAGATATCAGTTCACATTTTGAGAAAAAAATTATGTTTTATTTAAATTTTATAACTTTAAGACAGAGGTTGTCTATTTCGTTAAAATTTTATTATACTTTTATAAAAATGTCATTGAAATATAGTTTTATGTGAAGTTGTTTCAATTTAGCCGAAATCTCGCAAACAATATAGTTGTTTTATCAAATTATTGCAATATGTTACTAAATTTCTTTAATATTGATATCATAGCGAGTTTTTTATTCGGGTCTTCTAGACCCAACCCTACTATCATTGTTACATATTTTGACTGTGCTGATGCCGGGTTAATGTTCTCCCATAATAAGCAAATATTTGTGTGTGGGAGAAAATTATGTACATTTAGTGTGTAAACTAGACAATGTATTTTTTTTAAAGTTAAATTTAAAGGCATAGTCAATTTGCTTCTAATACAGTTTGTAAAAAAAAATTAATTCGGTCCAGTTCATAGGCGCAATCAATTCCAACCAGTATATTTTTTCAGCACATTTCTTGGAAGATCGAATGCAACTGAACTGATTTTAATAAGTGCAGGGTGAGTGCAAAGGACACACATAGGCGTGTGTACAGTCAGTTT
This sequence comes from Limnephilus lunatus, assembly GCA_917563855.2. NCBI lineage: Eukaryota > Metazoa > Arthropoda > Insecta > Trichoptera > Limnephilidae > Limnephilus > Limnephilus lunatus. The sequence goes on along the minus strand of OU830595.1, from coordinate 20,046,863 downwards.
ACGCCTTCTAGCATTGAGATTGAAGGAAACTGGAGGAGAAAAATGGGAAATGCAAAACTTCAATTTTGATGATTTTGCTTAGGTATTATCGCCTGAGGTACAGTTGTCTCTTTCGCTCAGTATTCGGGGGAGTAGGAGTGACAGTGACAGTAACCGTTTAGTAAAATTCCTGTTGTTTAAATTTCTCGGCGACTGTGTTTTCTTGTAGGTACTATATTTTGCAGTGGCAGCTCGAGCACTTCTTTGATGGTGGGATCGACATTTTTTACATACTGTACCGTGATCTCTCCACCCGTAGAATAATTATATAAAATTAAAAAAAAAAAAAATTGACAGTCTAATCATGCTAATTGAATATCTAAGCATAAAATAATATAAAATATCAATAGATATTTACCAATTTACATAACACTTTATCTTGCAGTATTATTATTGAACTTAATTTGAACGCGAGCGATTCCCGCCCGAAACTATGCAAACAAATGGTTCAGTAGTTTGTCGTGGGGATTCATTGGATTGTCCCCACGGTATTAGAAATTCACATACGAGTGCGCATGCGCAGTTCTCGGATTGCATACAATCGCGAAAAAAACGCAAGGAATGAAACAAAATGCTTAAGGGGACAGCTCGGATTGTCCCCCCAAGTGTGCAATTGGTTCTGCGCACTGACAAATGGACTGATGTTTCAGGCGTTGGTCGGCTATCCGCTATTCACTGTATGCGCGTCGGGTTTTATTAAAATCATCGGAAATAATTTTATTTCTGCAAAATGTTAAATTACTTTTAAGTTTAAATAATTCATTCGTTCAATGTATTCTTTCCTATTAGCATTTTTTTTGCACTCATCTATAAAAATGTTCCAATACATAAACAAAAATAAGTGTAATTTTCTATTTCTGTTGCAGTATCTCCTGTGATAGCTACTTGGACGTTTGCTGTCTGCCTGCTAATATACTCATTTCTGCTGCCTAGGGTTTGTAAATCCAGATACCTCCTCGGATTTCTTGAAACCCTAAATCTGGATTTTTTAAAAAGATCTTTTATTAAAAAGTGAGGAATAAATAAAAACTAACCTAAAAAAAACAATCAGAATTCCTTCATTATTTCCTATACCATTCATCCGATTGCGATAAAACTTTGGTGAGGTATTGTGCGCACGCCTGCAAAAATTTCTATATATGATGAGCTCTGTCGTTATGTAGTTTGCATAAAAAATACCTTATTATTCTCTTCGATTCCGGTGAAATTTTGTTTATTGTTTGTTTTTTTTTTTTACATTAACTCCACACAGGAGGCCCTGAGGAAAATAATTTCTCACAGGGCCTATGTCATCTTTGGGGATGCTGTGTGGAGGGTCAGGAAAGAGTGAACATGGGTCTTGAAAAGACACATGTTGTAGGAGGGAGGAAACGCAGAGGCCAGTAAATCGTTCCACAGCCGAGCTGTTGAACTCAAGAATGAGTCGTAAAAACGACCCGTTCTCATGTGATTAATTTCAACCGTGTACAAATGTTGGGCGCGTGTTTGGCGTGTTTCCCGACTATGCACCGGTGCTGAGGGGATCAATGACGCTAGTTCCTCGGAGCATCTTCCATTGTAATACCGGTAGGACAAGGACAGCATTCCCACCTGATGCCTGTGCGGATGGGAGAATCTATCAAACGGACCGCCCGTTTCTGCTCAGAGTCAAGGGTTTTTTTAAGGTATTTTGGAGCTCCAGACCAGAGGTGGCTGCCAAATTCAACCGTGGGGCGCACTTGCGATTTGTACAGGGTTAGCAGTTGTGTACTATTAAAGTATCTGCGGGCCTTGTACAGTACGCCCAGTTTCTGAGAGGCTAACTTAACTCTGGTTTCGATGGAGCCCCCATACCTGAGCTGGTCACTTATGGTTTTTTTTTTTTATTTTTTTTTTTTATTAGGTTTGTCAACAGTGATTTACATCAAAGCTTTCACCGATACAATTACACTGAACATGGTTGATGCAATCACTAATTAAAGACAAACACAACATTGATAACATATACTTACATGGAGTTAATAATAATAATAATAACATAGAATTTATATAGCGCAGTTTTGTTATATTTCATTTCAAGTGCGCTTAATTATAATAAACTTAAATATAGTGTTCTTACGATTCCTAACAAAAATTGATTAAATAATGTAAAACAAAGAATTTACAGTATAATAGTATTACAATACATACATTACATACAAAACTAAATTTCAATATTACAGTATTAAAAAGCAATTCCAAAAGAACAATACTAACAAAAATAGTGAGTGCTGTTTTGTCACAGAACATTAGAAATGATAACCATAACGGTGCCATTCAACAAGAATCATTAAAACTAAAATATAATATAGAACAGGAGGTAGTTTACGTTTAGAAATAATGATGGAGTTTTACCTACCATTAAAACTCTATATAGAACAGGAGGTAGTTTACGTTTAGAAATAATACAAATTCGGAGTGCATATAAAACTATACCAGGGGGGTAATCGAAACCAAACAATTACCGGAAACTTGAGGAACATGGCTTATTATAGTATATTGAAAAGGAGTTAAAATTCATGAAAGGTATGATTTTTTAAATAAGTATGTTTTTAAAACCCTTTTGAATTCAGCCAAGTTCTGGATATTAGTAAGAGCTGAGGGAAGTTTGTTCCAAATGAGCGGGCCAGTTACACGAAAAGATCGATCATAGTAAACGGCTCGATTTGACCTAGAGAGTTCGATTAAACGATTATTAACATCAAGATCTGCTGACCTTAGAGTAAGCTGTCTGTCGCTTAAGTTTTGTCAGACACATAGTTCCGATATATAGGCTGGCGCCATTCCTTGCAATGCTTTGAAGGTCATTAAGCAGATCTTAAACTCTGTTCTTTCAGGGCATCGAAGCCAATGAAGGCGATCCCTTAGAAGCAGGGTTATACGGCAATACTTAGATTCACTAAAAATCATTCTCGCCGCAGCATTGAAAACGGACTGGATTCTATTGAATTGTTTTTTAGGTAAGCCTGCATATGCACTATTACAATAGTCCATATGTGAGACAACGAACGAATTTATGAGTGATTTTGCTGCATCAGAGGGAAGGCAACGCCTGATCGATTTTATCTGCCTTAGATGGAAAAAACCTGAACTTACAGATTTTGAAATTTGTGACTCAAGAGAAAGACTATTGTATTATTATAGTGAAACCTAGAAATTTTATTTCTGAAGAAGAGATTATATCTGTACCCTGAATATGAATTGGATTAGAGTTGATGAGGGCTTGCCTTCTAGGAGAAGCTATCCAAATAAATTCCGTCTTGGTCGGATTAAGTTTGAGTTTATTGACAGACATCCAACATGAAATGTTGTGTTAATGAAACTAACCACCTCGTTTTTAAGGACATCTTTTTCATCCGGGGAACAAAATTTGAAAATGAAACGATCGTCTGCATAGCCTTGTGACTCAAAGCCAGCTGATTTAATGAGTTTCTCAAGGCGATTGGTATAGAGAATGAAGAGAATGGGACCCAAGACGGAACCCTGGGGAACTCCACATTCTATGGGAGTTTCAGGTGAAGTACAATTATTGAAAATTACTGAAGCTACTCGTCCAGACAGGTATGATGTCATCCATTGGAGTACATCATCTCGAATGCCAAATTCGGTTTCAAGCACATTTATTAAAATACTATGATCTACCGTGTCAAATGCCGCACTCATGTCAAGAACAGATACTAAAGGGGTCTCCACACGGTGCTGCCGCAGTAACAACTGCCGAAGAACTGACTAAAAATCGTATAGTCTGTAGTCAAAAGCGCCAGCCGTATTGTTATTATAATAACAATACGGCTGGCGCTTTTGACTACAGTCAACTAAAGTTCTGCAGCAGTTGGTGCTGCGGCAGCACCGTGTGGAGACCGTCTTAACCCAACCAAAAGTTATACCAAGCATATCAATGGAGGTCCTGTTCGGAAGAATGCTTCTGTTGAAGGAGACTAGATTATCATTTCGATCCCTTTTAGACGTTATCAAACATGATTGGGTCTTTGAAACATTAAATTCGACGAGGTTATTCTTACCCCAAGAGAAAACACTCTCGAGGTAACTGTCCATTCTCTGCTTCAAAGCCCTCCGAGCTATTGGGGTTTGTGTGCTCTTTGGAGGCTTGTCAAACAAAAAGTCGTTGATGTGCAACAGACCAAACCAATCTGCTGATCTATAGTGCCACACTTTTTTCTTCAGCCGCTCGTTTGGCGGTCTGAAGGTTACGGGGATTGACGTCGTCACCAGGCAGTGGTTGGACGATCCTAGAGGCGCTGTGACCTCAATCTTGTAACCGTGTGGCACAGTGGTTAAAAACAGATCTAAAAGATTGGAGCGGTGAGTCTGGACATCAGGAACCCTTGTAGGCTCCTGAACCATTTGCTCCAGTCCGTAGCAGAGGGCAAAGGATTCCGCCTCTCGTCCAGCCGAGTCCGTTGGTCCTGAGAACTTTAACCAAGGTTCGTTATAAACATTGAAGTCCCCCAGGACCACAAACTCTGCCGTAGGGAAGCGGAGCAAGAGGTCATCAACAGTATTGCTTAGATGTTTGAAGAGTTCGGACGTATCTGAAACGCTAAGGTTTGGTGAGCAGTATAAACACGCGTAAAATCTTACCGTACTGGCAAGATTGACGCGCACCTACATTACGTCGAATCTGGAGTTCTCCAGATTCAACAGTCGCACACGGTTGACGTCAGCTCGGCTGAAGAGACAGACACCTCCTTTGGGTCTGAATTTGCCAATGAGGGTGAAACCCGGGCAATCCAGATAGGAGGCATCTGTAGGCTCAGCTATCTGCGTTTCGGAAAGGAAGAGAAGGTTGGGACGTTGGGTGAGAAGGTGGTGGTAGACTGAGTTTAAGTTTTAGTGCAGGCCGCGAATGTTGGTGAAGTTCACCAACAGTTTTGGCCTGCACCGGGGACTCCTGCTTCTCGCCATTGTAAAAACGTTACTTGATGTTATTGGGTTATTCATGATTTTATGATATATATATATATATATTTTTTTAGTTATGAGGGGAAAGGAAGGTCTGGGAAGGAAGGTTGAGGGGTGGGTTGGAAACTGGGGATCAGAGTGTCCAGGAGTGACGGATGTATGAGTCCAACCCACCCACTGCGGTGCAAGGCGATGGGCTGGGAGAGTCCAACTGGAGAGGTCGCCCAATCCGCCCCAAACGCTACTGCTGGGTCCCCTCCGGTCACGAACCGGCACAACAGCAGCAGCAGGGTTTTTGCACTCGTTGATGGGGCAGCCCACCCTCAGTCGTGAGCCTGAGGGTCGGGCCCCTGTACTACCGAGCGGCCCGGACAACGGAAACCGGTTGTAAAGGGTCTCCCTCAACCAGCATCTCCCAATCCGGCCTGCCACGCAGAAGGTGGGCCGACGCACCTGCCATCAAGACCCAGTCAAACATTACCCCATGAACCCGGTCACCCCTGCTAAGTCCCCAAACGTAGCCAACCACGTGGGGTGACCTGTGGCAGAGGTGTTGGTCATCCAATAAATGGTTCCCAGGGCGGCGGTACACATACCCGCCTACCAAATTATAAAGGTCTAATGGTAAACGCTGGTTTTATGAAATTAGGATTAAAATTACCTTATTATTTCCTACACAATTTAACCGATTGTGATGAAACTTTGGTTAGTTGTTGTGCTGAAACCGCGAAGGTTTCTATATATATAATGTTGAGCTCTGACTTTATGATATTTATATAAAAAAAAATACATCAGGCGGCTCGCGAATTGTTTGAAATATGTGTGTATTTTAGTGTCCGACCGAACTTTCGGTTTCGGTTTCGGCCTAGTTTTGGCCAAAAAACGAGTTTCGGCTTAGTTTCGGTTTCGGCCACCATCCAGCCGGAAACTACGGCCGAGCCGAAACTGAAACTGAATTTGGGAGGTTTCGTCCTGCGATCGGACATGTTCGGTGCACTGAACTGTGAGCCACGAAAAGTCATTTTGCTCCATCCGCGCTCATAGTCGTGTCAGGACTTGATTCGTGTGAAAACTCTATTTATTTTCATGTATAACTTGCATTAAACATATTTTGTTATTGTAGGTAGGTAGGTACTTTTTAATTTTAATTATATTGTAGTTCATAAGAGTGTCATACAATATGACCAAAGTTTAGAAGAAATTATTTTGTTCTTAAGATGAAAGATCTTCATTTAGTTTGAGAGAAAAAGCTTCTTTTTTTCATACATTAAGTACCTATTATTTGCATTAAAAATATTTTGTTATTGTACTTTAAAAAAAAAACCACAGCAAGACCGATAACCTGTGTGGCTGCAGCAACCGAATACTAAACTAATACAATAAATAATCAATATGGCGGCGAGCCGTCATGAAACGGCATGCTGTGATTGATCAATTGGTGGAGGTTGAACAAGCTAGCCCGCAATTTTAATTTCGCAGCAAATGAGATTGGACTAAAAAGGAGTTTGGCTAAGTAAGAACTAACTTTTAGGATATCGTTGAGGACATTGACATTTAAAAAAGCTTATAATTAATTTACGAAATTTTATCCTTAACATTATTGCATTAAAAACTCATTTTCGATAAAATGGTAGTTTGAACAATTAAGAACTTTAGTGACGAATTGGCTACATATCGGTCTAAACCGGTTTATACTTGTCTAGACACGTATGTGGAAAAACCGATAACGGCACCGATAAACCGACACGTATGTGGAAAATTGTGATAATTGTTCTTCAAAACCGTATTATCATTTTCCATAAATGAGATGTTTTACTCCAAGAAATTTTGTTGTTTCTTTGTGGTTGAGAGAGGACGAAGTTAAGTTTACAGAAACCAAATTTTCTACAATTTTAAAAGTAAGTCTCTTAAAATTGTCTATCCTTTCATGAAATTATGTTGATTACCGTAGCAGAGTGGTAAGAGCTTGGTTGGGAAACCTTAATAAAATAATAATAATTTTAAAATATTTATTTATTTTAATTAACAAAATAGATTAATTATTAATTTTTTTTATTAACAAAATTAATTAATCATTAATTAATTGTAATAAAAAAAAAAATTATTGTTAAATTTACAAAATTAATTAATTAACCTGCTCCGCAGGTTTTTGCTGCTAGGCGGCTTTTACTTCGGCTTCGCCCAGTTTGAGTGTTTGTGACCATTTTATAAATCCGATAGGAACTGGTTTCTAAAATATCCAGTGCCTCGGATCTACTCATCTACTGTGATCAAGTGACCATTGACAGGCGACAGCTAGACACCGTTGGTGACTCGCCGAGACAAAGTAACAATGACAAAATAATCGAGACACGCAATGACGTTATATATAATTTATAACAACTTTGTCATTGCCGACGATCTTTCTAAATCCAGAAGGATACTTAGGTGATTTTTCACAAAAACGGTGCTCTACAAATGGTCCAATTATTATTATTATTATTGAGAATTAAAATCCGTAGCTCTTATACCTAGATGGGAATTAATCATTTGCGATTGTTGACGGAAGTAGTGACATCTCGTGACGAATTCTTGAATTTAAAACCAAACTACAACAGAAGCTTCGTGTGAAACTCCACGTATACAGATGTTATTTGTGGCGCGGCGTATAAGGCGTGACTTCGGACATGCAATGGAAGTCGGGTTCTGGAATTCAACCACACACAGACGATAAGCTATTAATACTATTTAATATGAACTACAAAATGATTGAATGCTCAGATCTGTGTCAGTTCAAATCATTGAAATCTTCCCATATCCGCCTCCTTTTTTTATATGAATAGCGCACAAGAGTCCCAACTGTTCCCGTCTGAAGCCTGTGAGATTATGGCATCCCCAATTGGGGTATGTTGTGAGGCTGAAGGTAGTGGGAGGGGAAGGAGATAGGGAAGAGGAAGGTGGGGAAGTACCTGGTTATTCAGATCTGGTTACCAAACACGACTAATGCCATTTCAAGCAACGTTTCAATTCTGAATGGTGGTCTTACACCAGGGCAATACTGAGAGTATCTTCTACTCTTGAACGTGCCGCAAATATACTATATATTATTTTAAATTAATGAATTGTGAAATAACACTAAATATTCTAAAAATACACACACTAGAAGACAGACGTAAAATAAACGACTTGACATTTTTATTCAAAATACTTAACTCTAAATTCGACTGTTGCGAACTCCTACAACTCATAAACTTACGAATACCGACAGTAACCACACGACAAAACACACTATTCTACTGCAGCATTCATAAGCGGAACTACATTGCCCACTCTCCGATACAAAGATTTCACACTATGGGAAATCAGTATTTAAGTGATGTTGACATATGTGAATATCACTTAAATACTGAATATGTGAATATATTTTGACATATGTGAATATCACTTAAATACATCAACTTGGCGAATTTTGTGGATCTTGTAAAAAACTTGTTCCAAAACTATTCCTAAACATATATGTATTTTTGTAAACTTATCAAATCGCTGTATTTTTGTATTTTTGTGATTTGTGTGCATTTTTATCTAATTTTATTCTTATCATTTCTCTATCTGTTGAAAAATCATCTGTTATATCTGTATTACTGTAAAAGCCCTCTGGGCGTTGAATAAATAAATAAATAAAAAACACAAATTAATCAAATAAAATTTATTTGCCACGCTGGGATTCGATCCCGCGACCTTCGGTGTGCGAGTCAAGAGCCTTACCGCTGGACTACACTGGCTGTCAAAAATGTTTTTATAAATACTTCTTTTCACAAATACCCTTTGTGGCGTCATTATTGATTTAATGAAAACAAATAATATTAATAATATAAATATCAATAAGCAAATGATATAAGTATTAATCTCTTATCCTAACGAAGAAAATATTGTTTTTGAAACATGTTGATAATGTTAATAATACAGTGATGTTTACAAAGTTATGTGTTTTCATTAAAATAATTTTTTTGTACATGTTTAACATTTGCTATTTAATTTCAGAATGTTGGCGGTACTGTTCTTCCTGCTGGTGGCATCTTCGTGTGTAGTAAAAGGAAAGGATGGAGCCGCTAGAGGAGAGGCATGTAAGGAGAACGGCCAGGCGGGCAAGTGCGTGGCTTACTACCTCTGCAATGCTGACGTTGGATCAGTAGACTCCGCTATTACCGTGGATTTCACGACAAAGTAACTACTGTCTCTTCTTCAAACACAGCAAACTTATTTTGTGGCTCCATTTTAATTCAAAATCAACAGACTACTTAGTTTTTTTTTTTTTTTGTAAAAAATTGCGTACAATTGTAATTTATTACCTGCTAAGCTGCTGCAAGTAGTTTGTCAGTAGGAAATTAGTTCCACAGATTATTAGTTTCAACAACAAATTAAATAATCATAAACGCGTTACCGTAGCAACAACAAAAACAACATTTATTGTTCAAAAAACTCACTCTCGGAGTTTGCCAATAATTTATTGGAGATGAATCACACTTTTGACTTTAATAATAGATTTGAGTTACTACATTGTTATTCTAATGTTTCCATTTATACCATAGGTTCCAGACCTTTAGGGGGGGCGGTAGGAGACCCAGAGAAACCCATCCCACACCATCCCATCTTGCCCCAACCCATCCCATTAGGGGCCATCCTGTGATAATGGGGTACGGGGGGGGGGGGGGGGGTTATGAGCTTTGTGACGTCACATACACAAAACGACTGCGACACATGCGACTGCCACAAAAATATTTTCCCTATCCCATTACGTCCCCTCCGTCGTGGTATCTCGTTACGTCTCACGAGTTAGGGGGGGTTAGAAATAAAAATATTCTCAAAGAGGGCGGTGGGCAAAAAAAGGTTGAATTAGACAAATTAGAAATTTTAGAAATTATAATGAGCATAAATATAAATTTAAATATTATAAACAATCAAAAAATATTTTTAAATGACCCATTATTAAATTTGTTCCTTTTTATAAATTGACACCTTTAAGGGCTTTCGCTCATGGACTAAAAAAAAAACAGTTGCCGACGCAATCGCAATCAACCTCTTGAACCAAATCGATATTTTTCTGATGTGACATATCGCAGATTACTCGAAAACTTGACAGATCGTGAGCCGCTCTACCATGGCAATCTGCTAACAATGCAACTGAAACGCGAGTCGTGTTTTCGTGCAAACTGTCAAGTTTTCGAGTAATCTGCGATATGTCAGATCAGAAAAATATTGATTTTGATCAGGAGGTTGATTGCGGTTGCGTCGACAACTTTTTTTTTTAGATTCTCCATGAGCGAAGGCCCTAAGTCTATTGTTGTAATTAATTTTAAAATAGCCCTGATGAAGAAAGCATTGCTTGCGAAACGTGTCAGTTTTTTTTAACAATATACACGGTCAAAACTAAGTAATCTATTAATTTTAGTGTATTACCTTTGCACGGTGATGTCGTCTCTTATTTTGTGTGCTACTTCTAAACCTTCTAAAAGACAGGATCCATTTAATTTTTAGTTTTGCAGTCGAAATTCTCAAGCCAATTTGTCGTTTTTTGCCATCGCAGTACCATAACCGTGAATTGTCACGGCAAATATAAAAGCAATTCTTTTTGGGAAATTTTTGAAAACTTTGAAATGATTTAGAACTTAAAACTTAACCTCTAATTAGGATAAAATAAAAATTTACAGGGGAATTCAGTACTTCAGTACCTCATAAAATCCAAACACACGCCCAACACTATGTACGCATCTGACATTTGTCACATGAGAATCTGAAATCGTTCTTGAGTTTAACAGCTCAGCAGTTTCTCAGCAGTTCCCGCTAACTATACTGATATATCGTTCCATTAAAGAAGGCATTTTCCTAACAATTTTAAAAACGGGCAAAGTGATTCCAATCCATAAAAATGGAAACAAGGAAGAAATAAATAGCTACAGACCAATTACAATTCTGAACATACTTTCTAAAATTCTCGAGAATTATATCAAAAACAATCTGTTAACTTTTCTCAACAAAAATAATATACTATCACCAAATCAATTTGGATTCAAGGAAAATATGAGTACCTCACATGCAATAGCTTCAGTAACAGATTTCCTCAAAACAAATATAGATCAGGGCAAAAAATGCATTGGAATATTCCTAGATAGCGTTTGACACAATTCACCATCAAAACCTATTCAATAAACTTAAAAACATCGGAATCAAGGGAACAGAACTCATTTTAATCGAAAGCTATATGGGAAATCGCAACCAGTATACCTCAATAGAAAACACATGTAGTGACAAGGAACAAGTATCCTACGGAGTACCCCAAGGCAGCGTGCTTGGTCCAATCCTATTCCTTATATTAATGACCTGCGTCACCTCCAAATAGACAGGGAAATTATAAGTTTCAATGATGATACTGTGTTACTATTTAAGGCAAATGACTGGACAACACTAATCATAAAAGCAGAACTTGGTTTAAATATTACTAAAAAATGGCTCGACTCTACTTTATTAACTTTAAATATAGATAAAACGAAATTCATAGCTTTCAGCATAAATTCAAGAGGCCAACCCTCCAATAACATCCATCTTAAAATACATTCTTGTCAATCAACACACACCCTATGCGATTGTCCCCCAATTACACAAACGGAAAATATTAAATATCTTGGTATATACTGGGTGTCCACTGGCAGATTTTACACTTTGAACTGAGCTCACGGCCCGTAGGAAGGCGGCAGCGGGGAGAGCGGGGTGTCATTCGACGCGGGCGTGTTGCGGATTTTAGTTTTCAAAAATCACTCCACTCAAATGGCGTCCTTCTATCCGCAAAAATTCTTGCAATCTTTCCTTCATGTTGGCGAAAACTCGCTTGCAAAGTTCTGGACTGATGGCTGTAATCTTTCGTTGGATATTTTCTTGTAGGGCCTCTATAGCTGATGGTGAATTGCTGTATACGCGAGATTTGAGATATCCACACAAGAAAAAGTCGCAAGGGGTCAGATCGGGTGATCTAAAGGGCCAGGCTATGTCTCCGAAGCGACTAATCAATTTTCCAGGAAAAAGCTCTCTCACTTTAGTCATTGAGTCCCTAGCGGTGTGTGCCGTGGCCCCATTCTGCTTAAAATGGGTTCTCTTATTGTAACCAACAGCTGAAGATGCAGCTCCGGTATAAAAAAATTGACCAGCATCGCGCGGTACTATTGTGCGTTAACGGTTTCAACCCTACTGAAAAAAAAAAGAATTTTGTGAAATTTCCCTCCTCTTAAGCTCTGGGTTATCAAGAGTAGTTACAGTCCTTGAAGGTCCAGGACGAGGTTCATTTCTGACTGATCTAGTTTCTCTAAATTTTTGTACCCACGCCTATATCAATTGGTTCGACGGGCCATCCTTCAATCGTCTGATATCAAAGTGAGAACAAAGCCGACGCCTCGTCACATTGATCGAATTATTGTTCGTGAAATACACCTCAACCGCAAAAGTGCGGTGCGCTCCCGTCCACTGACTCATGGCTACTAAACTTAACTAAACAACAAAAACAACCCGCAACACTCGTGCATTGAGTGATACCCCGCTTCCCCCGCTGCGGCCTTCCTACGCGCTGTGAGCTCAGTTCAAAGTGTAAAATCTGCCAGCGGACACCCTGTACTTCAACCGTTATATAAAATGGGATAGACATATAGATTCAGTAATAGGAAAAATAAACAAGTTGATTTACTTCTTTAAAAACGTGAGAAAATACCTCGCACTAGCACAATCCATAATGGAATACGTCATTATTGCCTGGGGCTGTGCCAGTAAAAAATACATTAACCCTCTGATGGGCAATGTACTTTTACCCCTTTGGAAAGGCAATGTAGCCTGGCCAGGCCACGTAAGTTGTGTGGGCTGTCAAACTAGTTTTAGATAAAATCAGATTCGCAAATAGTATTTTATATGTTGGTATGTTATATATATAGTGTATATATGTTGGTATGTTATATATATAGTGTGTATATATAGTGTATATATGATGCATTTGTTTGTCTTTATAATAGAAAAAAAATATATTATTCAGGCAGAATTTTTTTAACTTGAAAAATGGCGTTGTATGTTTACGTTTTAGTTTCCGTGCCGTGTGTCAAACACACTGGATCATTGAAACGGTGACAAATCAACTGGATTTTACGTTGAAATTTATCGATGGTTGCACTCAAATTGCATAATGATCGATACTGTGAGTTCACTGGTCTTGCAGTAACTGCTGATTTTGATGCCTGGAGAGATGTTAGTGGTTCATGTAAAGAGGTAGAACATAAATTAATGTGATAAAGGTGTGTGTGTGACTTAAGCAGAGTGATGCGGTGATGTACTCATAGAAAATATAGAGAATTTTTGCATTGTCGATTTGATTGCTGGTCTACCATATACCATTGGATTGGTAGCAAATCTTTCCATTTTTGGATGACCAATTGTTCTGCCAATTCCATAATAATTGACCTGTGTTTATCAGATTTGTTCGCAGGCTTCAAATGATTATCGATGATGTATGATGCCAAACAACTAATATCCAGAATGTTTAAAATTTGACTTTTTTGACAGAGGGACACGGGTTCAATTCCCGTTGGCGGCCAGTATCTTTTCTCGGAAGATTTTTTCAATGTAGATGAGTGTTTCAGGCTGATAATTATTGATTATAATATTTGTTATCTACCCTTTGTGCTATGCATAAAAATCTTGTTTAAACGTTAGTTTATCAATTAAAAATAATAATTAATATTTGACAAGTTAAAGTATTTCAACAAAAAATGCAGACATAATTAGTCTCGACGCCACCTAGCGGGAGATTTAGTATTAACAATACCTTTCTCACAAAAATAAAGTTGGTTGTTTTCAGTTGGAAAAATGTAATAATGAGTAATTGTCGAATGAAACACTAGTATATATATTGAATTATTTGGCGGGTATTAGATAAGCCGCCATAGCTCAGTGGTCAGAGCAGCTGACCGGCAATCAGAGGGACACGGGTTCAATTCCCGTTGGCGGCCAGTATCTTTTCTCGGAAGATTTTTTCAATGTAGATGAGTGTTTCAGGCTGATAATTATTGATTATAATATTTGTTATAAAATTTGGTCAATGGCCATCGGTTTGTTGATCCTCTTCCTTATTATCCGCCGTCAAATATTCGATCAATATTGCCTTGTGATCATGATTTTCTGGTCGTAATCGTCTGACTTGTACACAAGTCAGACGATTACGACGTCTAGCTAATAATCCGTCTAATGATTCCATTTCGGAAAAGAATCCAAGAAAACCAAATAAATGTAAAAAAAAACACAAAATTTTCTTCTATAGGTCTGTACAAAACGAATGAATAACTCGAACTGGGTAGCTGCGTATGTATACATGCTGCCTGATGTACCCAGTAGCCAAACCAAACTTGTTTGAACGTGATTTTTGCTGAGAAAAAGATTATTCCAGACAACGGAAAATAATAAATGTGTTGTGGCCTGTCCAGGCCACATGGTACAGTCCTTGAAGTTTTTGTCTTAATTTTTTTTTTTGTTATACCAACTAAAAGCAAATTCGTCGGCAATAGCACCATTCGATGCAGCTCGCCGAGTTGTATAGTATATTCATAGCGCTTGCCAAAAAATCAACGGAAAAAAAAGATGTTTACTTTTAAAATCCAAATGGCCTGGCCACATTGCCCATTGGCCACATTGCCCATCCGAGGGTTAATACACTGTTTAAAGCTAAGAAAACCCTAATAAAATTAATACTTAAATTACCAATACTAACACCCACTTCAATAATATTCGAAAAATTCCCAGTGCCAAAAATTCAAAAATTATATTCAAAACAAATACTAACTTTCCTTTACAAGAACTTAAACACATTTAGCACTTCACAAAATTCTCGCAATACTAGAACAAGACATGCACACCAACTAAAAATACCAAAAACAAACACATCCTTTGGACAAAAACACTACAGATACCAGGCTATTAAACTACACAATTCACTTCCAACGCAATATAAAACAACTAATATTATTGAATACAAAAAAAAACATATGGAACTGGCTACAATTCTTTTAACTTTTCATTTATAATTTTGTCGTATAGAAGTCGATTTTATATTTAAATTTTTATGTTTCTGTATATTTTGATTTTTATTGTTTCATCTTTATATTAACTAAGACCACTGTTTGTTTTTGTTTTACTACTTACATTTTTTAATTTATAATTTACAGCTGAAAAATGTCTTTTACTACTTACATTTTTTAATTTATTGAATATAATAATTTGATAGTATCAATATTAATAATAATATATTTGATATAATTTATAGAATAATTTACTGAAATTTACTACTTAATAAATAATTTACTGAAATTTACTACTTACATTTTATAATTTATAATTTATAACTGAAAAATGTCCTCTACAATACAGGTGAACTCCTAGTGTGGAGGACAATACACTATACCTTTGTAATGTAAATATACTAAGAATAAATAAATAAATTTCTTGGTGACCGGGTTTTCTTATAGGAACTATATTTTGAAAAGTATTCTTTCCTATTAGAATTATTTTTGCACACATCTAAAATAACGTTCCAAAACAAAAACAAAATTATGTGTAATTTTCTATTTCTGTTGCAGTGTCCTCTGTGATAGCTACTTCGACACTTGCTGTCTGATTGCAAACATAACCACTACTCCTGTTTAGGGTTTGTAAATCCAGATACTCGGATTTCTTGAAACTTAAATCTTATTTTTTTTAAAGATATTTTTATCAACAAAAAAAAGGTGACAAAACAAAACCTAACCTTACCTAAACCAACTAACCTTTCCTAATCTGACTTATTACATTAATAATGTGTTCTGTTTTATACGGTTACCCTTTTTATGAATATTTTTGAAGTAATCATAATTAAAATTTTTATAAGAATTAAATGTTTTATTTTTATTTGTTGCAACATTGTTCATTTAACCCTCAACCCGTCGCGTGGGGTCTTTAAAATCCCAGGTTTTAATAATGTACAATTTAAATGTTCCCACTGATTCCTTTCTTTAGGTAGCTTCCTAAAAGGGACTATACTTGACGCTAGCGCCGCCAACATTCAGTCTGCGCATGTGGGATGTGAGATACAGACTTGTGTTTCGGCGTGAGGCTCAAAAAAATCAACAAAATACCAAGTTTATATGTTTTTTCATTGTATTTTGTTTATTTTTTTGTAATAATAATAAGTCTGTATCAATTTCAAATAGTTATAAGTTCGATAGAAATTGGTTAGTTTTTTTTTAAAGTTTTCTTTAAAAAAAGTATGATTCAAAATTACAAAAAAATGTTCCTTGTTGATTATTGAGCCTTAACATTGAAAATAATTACCTAATTTTTAATATTTCTTTTTATTTCAATGCATTCATTTTCACCTGACTATAATCAATTAAAATAACACATAAAATGTAAGCTATAACAACAATTTAATCATATTTATTTTTGGGGTCCTCAGCGACCCCGCGCGACACCTCGCATTATCTACAGATAAAAAACATTACGATGAGTGGTGATTTTAGATATTCTTTATCATGTTAAAAAATTATATAAAATAATTATAAAATAGATATTAATTGTTTTTGTGATTAATTTGTAAAAATCCATCTAATTTTTCTTTTAAATTAATTTAAAAATGTTTCGGTATTTGGTCCAAAGAAAAAATTGGATTACTGAAAGAACAGTAATAAATTTAGGACATGCTGTTTCACAGAATTTGAATAGTTAAATACATAAAATCTCAAAGCTAATATTCAAGTTTTGTTAGTTATTACTGTGAAACTACTATTTATTTAAGTTATTATTTAAGTACTTACTGTGAAACAACCAGCCCATGGTGAAATAATAACAGAACTTGAATTTAACTTTTCAATTTGATGAATTGCTCAAATTCTTTCAAACAACCCATCCTAAATGTTTGTTGTATTCCGAGAGCCTGTTAAAAGCATAGCTTTTTTTCTTTTTTCTTACCTCAAATTATACTATTCCCAGAGAGAGCTTGTACACATGTCATCGATGTTCATTCTCTTCCTTCTTACACGTCTTGTATGAAAACGAAAAAGGCGAAAGATATTAGAACGATAACAATTATTATAAGTAATAATTATTAGCCTGAAACACCCATCAACATTGAAAAAATCTCCCGAGATAAGATACTTATTACATTTTTCCACCTGCAAACAACCAACTTTATTTTATATGAGAAAGGTATTGTAAATGCTAAATCTCCCACTAGGCGTCAAGACAAATTATGTCTACATTTTTTGGTTAAATACTTTAACTCTTCAAATATGGAGGCGTCTACAAATATCTACAGGAATTCCAAAAACTGAACTAATCGGAGTAATATCTATGGGAACCAAAGTGAGGACGAATATCTACAGCTCAAACTGCTGACTAATATCTATGAGAACCAAAGTGAGTACGAATATCTACAGCTCAAACTGCTGACTAATATCTATGAGAACCAAAGTGAGGACGAATATCTACAGCACTGGCAGAGGTTGGATTTGCAATTATGTGTAGCATATTAGAATAACGTAATATGAAATCCTATTTTTTACTATGATCAATTTTTATACGAGCCGATCTTTTTAATAATCACAGTTGACCAGTATTCTTCCGACGAAAATGGTGTTTATAAATTCTACTGCAAAGTTTATAACCGCTGTCGGAAATCCAGAAAACACACGAAACAATCAATTTATCAGAATTTTACAGCATTTAACTCCAATGTAAAGCTTCACTTGGTACACGATGAATCTGCAACCCATTTAATTTATCGTTGTATTCTGAACACAAAACCAGTTTGGATGCGGTGTATTAAAATTATAATCAGAACATGAAAATGGTTTTTCTTTAATTCTGGCATTGAATAAACAGTCTGCAATTAGAATTTTATAACTCCACATCAAATAAGATAATGTTTTCCTCAGATAAAATGTGTCAGCAGATGAATCTTCCATTCTGAACACAAAACTGGATTAAAGTACACTCAGAACATGTAAATGGTTTTTCTTTAATTCTGGCAGCACATACATAGTCTGCAACCAGAATATTATAACTGCACACTAAATAAGATAATGTTTTCCTTCAAAATGCGTCAGCAGAAGAATCCACAACTGGAAATTTACATTCTCAACACAAAAAATGGTTTAAATTAGTTCTGTATGCGGTGAATTAAAAGTACATTCAGAACATGAAAATGGTTTTTCTTTGATTTTGGCAGCACACCAAAGTCTGCAAATAGATTTTAATTACTGCACTGATTTAAATGTATTAGCAGATGATGAATACACAACTGAAATTAAATCGTTACATTCTGAACACAATTCTGGTTTCATTTTATAGTGAATTTGTTTGCGAGTTCCGAGCTTTAATTAGTTCCCAGCTTTATGTTTAATATCTGAATTTATTGTAAGAAGTTAGTGTATTATATTTTAGTTTAAAAGTTCTTGTTTTGTCCTGTGCTACAATAACACTGTTATTGTACATTATTATTTTCCTCTGTGCTATAACAGCAATGTTTTGTTAATCTTTGTTCTCTTGTCATTGTTTTGTAAATAATGTATATTCTTTATTTCATAGGTATTATTTTATCAATATTTTGTAATGAACTTGTAAGGAACACTGTAGGATTATTTTTAAATTTATTATAGTTTAGCGCACTTGAAGTGAAATGACACAAAACTGCGCTATACAAATATTACGTTATTATTATATTATTGCTCTCATAATATGCTTACGGTTTTCCTACGAATTACGAAATTTGCTGCTTAAAAAATATAATTACTGACATTTATGATAAATAATAAAATAAAGAGTTGAATTCGTTAACGAAAGTATCGTAGAACATTTTCAAATAATTATTAAACATTTAAAAAAAAAACTTACTTTACTGAAATTTATTTTTCTGATTTCTGAAGTAATGAAAATCATTTCAATCGGTCCGAATCGAAGGTGCGACAAAAATATGAAATGAAATGGATTGAATTTTTACAACATAATATTATTATTTGTA
Organism: Limnephilus lunatus; assembly: GCA_917563855.2. Classification (NCBI taxonomy): domain Eukaryota; kingdom Metazoa; phylum Arthropoda; class Insecta; order Trichoptera; family Limnephilidae; genus Limnephilus; species Limnephilus lunatus. Next base: position 20,027,830 of record OU830595.1, on the reverse strand, counting down.
TTGTTGTGAAAATTTGCCGCCCCCCTTAAAAGTGCCGCCCGGGGTGGACCGCCCTCCACCTCCCCCCCCCATGCTACGCCACTGGTCAGTAATATAGGTACTTGAATGCCCCCTAAGGCGTTGTCAAGGTAAGACAAAGATCCTGGATTTGTTTCCCCGTTGCGACTGTTTCCATTTAATTTTTCTGCGTCTTGTTCTGTTTCATGTTTCTTTCAGATTTATTAGTATTACCTTCTCCTTTAATGATACATTAAATTGATGGATATAACCTTCCAAAGTTATTACAATAAAATTGAAATAAAAATTTATTTTAACATATTTTTATTTATTTGAACTCACTAACTAAACATCATGCCGTTCACCGACCTTTCTGGGAGGCAGAGAGGATAGACCGCCACACAATATCGGAATACACTCCTTGCTTCATTCACATTCATACATCATGTTATCCGACTCTTGACATATATTACCCGACTCAAGTATTTGATTCACTTGATCGTGATATGTCTTCCTTGGACACTCCTTTCTTCATTCATTCGCTCTACATCTAAGATACCTTTTCTTAATCTTAACCATTACGCTTACCTACATTGCATTCTTTTCCGTTCTCAACATTGCACGGTCATATAAAGTTTTACAACAAATACGCCTCAGTGATCTCATATCTAGCATTCAGTCTAATTCATCTTTCTTTTACCAGATTCAAGCGTCACTGCAATACATCAGGGTTGGTATCAGCACTGCAATGTGGACTGCTTTTTTGATTGACACTTTTTATTATAAATTTAGTATCAAATTACAAAACTGTTACATATTGAATTACAAATTACATTTAATATCAAAATACAAATTAACTATATTAAATTACAAATTAAATTCCAGAAGAACATGATGGCCTTCCTTCCGCGTGAGTCAACACGTGTTTCTTTAAAACTGATTCTTGTGAACATGAATAGTTACATTGAGAACACGAAAACGGTTTTTCTAAACTGTGCTTCATCGCGTTGTGGCTCTTCAATTGTGACTTTCGTAAACATGAATAGTTACAGACGGAACACGAGAATGGCTTTAATTTACTGTGAGTCAAGACGTGTCTTTCCAAATCAAACTTTCGTAAAAATGGCAGTTGACAGACGGAGCATAAGAATGCTTTTTCTGCATCGTGAGTCAATTCATGTTGCTTCAAAACTGACTCAACCAAAGAAGTATAATTACATATTGAACAAGAGAAAGGGTTTTGCCCACAACGAGTAGCAGTATGTCTAGTTAGTAAATACTTACGCGTAAAAGAAGTGTTACAGTCCGAACAAGAGAATGGTTTTTCTCCGCTGTGAACGATTGTAATATGCCTCTTTAGTAAATACTTTGTTGCGAAAGAAGATACACAGTCGGGACACGAAAATGGTTTATCGTGGTGAATTAGTTCGTGTTCCTTTAATCGCGCCTTTCGCGAACACGAATAGTTACAAGCGAAGCATGAGAATGGTTTTTCTCCACTGTGATTTTTCATGTGTAAGTTCAAGTCTTTCTTTCGTGAACACATATACCCGCAATCGGAACACGAAAATGGTTTTTCTCCGCTGTGAATCACTTTGTGTATTGTCATATCATGTTTTCGTGAACATGAATAGTTACATTCGGAGCACGTGAATGGTTTTTTACCGCTGTGAGTAAGCATGTGTCTATTTAATAAATACTGTTGTGAAAATGAATAACTGCAGTCTAAACACGAGAATGGTTTAACTTTACTGTGAATCAGACGGTGCTGTTGTAGTCGTGAGTTTCGTGAACACGAATAATGACAATCAGGACACGAAAATGGTTTTTCCACGTTGTGTCCCACCACATGCGTTTTTAAATCAAACTTTCGTGAACACGAATAGTTACAGATGGAACACGAAAATGGTTTTTCCCCATTGTGGACCAACGTGTGCCTTTTTAAATCACACTTTCGTGAAAACGAATAGTTACATATTGAACACGAGAAAGACTTTGAAGACGATTGAACAACTTCTCGAGTTTCCTGGTATGCTCCTGTAATGAAAAAATTAAGTTCAACAAAAATTTTAAAATTGTGTTAAGGCACAAATGCTTTGCTTTAATCAATGTTTCATGTTTAGATTACGTTTATTAGTATTATTTTCTTCTTTAATGATTAAATATTACATTGATGAACCTTCAAAAGTTATTCCAATAAATTTAATTATTATACACTCAATAAAGTGTTCTTACCAGTTGTCGTATCATCACCCTTTGCATACGCCAAACATTTCTTCTTAACATCAGGTAGGTCAACCTCAATATCTCTGCACATTACTTCAACTCTCTCATATTTTAGAACCATTGGTTCTACCTTGATGGTGATGCTTTCCGGATTTTGAAACTCCTTAAGTTCACCTTCTATTTCATCTTTAGGTCCTGGTTCCACCTTGGTGGCGATACTCTCAGACTTAAGATATTTTAACTTATTGACAAGCTCATCTCTGTATTCTTCTTTTGACCCTGACTCCGCCTTGATTGCGACATTCTCTGGGTTAAGAAACTCGAAATTATCGGTAACTTCACCGATGTATTCTGAATTCATTGGTTCCACCTCGATGGTGATTGTTTTAGAGTTAAATTTTTGCGTAAGTTCCCCTTTGACTTCTTCTTTGGACCCCGGTTCCACCTTAATAGAGTGGCTATCCGAGTCAATAAATTGTAAATTATCTGTAATTTCACTTCCGATTTCTTCTTCGGGGTCTGGTTCCACCTTGATGGTGAAACTATTCGTTTTAGGAAGATCCATGGTAATTTTTCAAATGTTAAAACAATTCTGATATTTGGGAATACTTAAAATCCGTTCACAAATAAATTAATCCTGGAAGCGAACATTATAATCAGCGCTTTATAATGTAATTGAAGAAGAATATAAATGAAACAGAAAAAGGCACAGAAAAATAAAAAGGTAACGGTTGCAACTGGGACTCGAACCCAGGATCTCTTGTCTTACCGGAACACAGCGCCTTAACCAACTCGGTTGGTTCTTGAAAAATGAAATGACGTAGAAGGAGATTGTCAAATATTGTCGGATTATTCGAAACCCGGTAATGTTTGTATTTCTTTATAAAATGCATTATTTTTCAATTCCGGTAACTGAATTACTTAAGTAGGTCCTACTACTAACTATTATCTAACTACTAATATATTTTTAAAATTTTAAGGTGCATATTAAGCGTGTCCCTCTTTTGTAAATATTTATCGTAACTACTTTTTTTTTAAATTTTGGGTCTCTTACATAGATACATTGTGTGGTAGTCAAAAGTAAAACTGTATAAATAATGTTTGAACACTAACCAATCGGTAATATATGGAAATTGAAATGCTTTTCATAGTAAAGCAGGATGAATGAATTCATTTCTTCATTTATAATAATGATGTGACGACGAGTGGACGAGATATCGTAAACGTCATCATTTCTATGGTTAACTAATTACATAGGTAAAAATGGGGGAAATAGACTAGTGAGGTTATAGAAATATTGATGTTGTAGGAAATAGACTAGTGTAGGGGGAAATAGACTAGTGAGGTTATAGAAATATTGATGTTGTAGGAAAGTACCTACTTTTAAAAATCCGCTTGGTATTTTACTGAGCGATGTACCGTTGTATGTAAAGGCCGCTCAATGGACCAGCTTGAAATATCAATGCCTCCAAATCCTCTCATGAGCACGCGCAACCGCAGGATTTAAAACCATTTAAAAATAAATAAAAATGGTTAATAAATATGGTGATTGGAGTGGAGCTAAAAATTAAATCGAGAAAAATATATGCGAGGATAAAAGAAAGTCGTGGTTTGTTTATAACAGCAACCTACTTAATATTGTTTTCCTATAAATGTATGCATCTACACATACTTTTAACAGAAAAAGATAAGATATAAGTTTTGCCGTTTTCAAACTTTTTTTAACTAATATGTTGAAAAGTGAGGTTAAATCAAGTTTTATAAAAGTGCCAATTTATATTTGTTTCGCTATTATAATTTTTGTTCAAATTATATTATGATTACGAATATAACAGATTCCAGAGGCATCATACAGTCTGATAAAAAATTCATCGCTTAGGAACCTATGCCTAGACGGTCTCGAGGGTCATAAAGGTACAATAGAACATTGATACTTATTAATTACAATTATTTTTAACTTATTTGTGAAAAAACTCTCGTCATTGAATAGGAATAATAGCAGACGTGATAATCAACTACACCAGTGCCTACGGCTGATCAGAATGTTTCAGATAACCTCCTTAATTTTTTTATTGTTAGAATTGATGCGAACATATTTATTTTGAATTACGTGAATTAGTGCATAAATGTGTACCTATACTATACCAGACGAGCTATTTTATATCTGTAATTTATGAGAACGAAATAGTTTTCGGCCGAGATCTGTTGCCAGACTTGTGCGATTTTATATGGCTGTTATTTGCTTTTTCTGTGGGCCGATGTAAAAATTTCAGCTGTTAGCTGTCACGTATTTTAGTTTAGTTTAGATTTTAGATCGTTTGAAACAGGAATTCATGCAAGTATGCATGATTATTTATTCATTTAACCTCTTAGAAAATCACACAAATCTTACTAGAGATCTCAAACACTTGATATCAATTTCAATCGAGACGGATGAAATAATAATTATTTTATCAAAATAAGAAAATACTATAATCTTATTGTCTACGCTTCCTTGTTGTCTATGACCTCATTGAGGTCTGTGTTCGGGTCATTCGGGGTCAACGACGTTTTCGCTTTCGTATATTTTTTTGTAATGGATAATGGATCTTCCTAGCTTTTAGATAGTATCAGCATTAAGTTGGAACCGTTGATCGGGATTGGTTTATTTATGCTGTGATCACAGAAAATTAAATAAGTCAATCATCATATATTATCCTCATTTAGATATGGATGTCCAAAGTATAAAGAAGGAACATTTGGATTTGTCCTGGAATTCAGAAGCGAGAGCTGGTAAGAAAATCGACCAGTTTACTTAGATGAATTAATTATAGAGGAAGTTGCTATACTCAGTCATCGCGTACGGTTTCATTTAACAGATTCCAGTGGACACACTTTAGCGGGCCGTTCATTTAGCTATTCGATCCGTACACAAAATATATTTTAATTGGATATTCTTTTCTTTCTTGTATGTATTAATTCTATTAAAATTGATTATATAGTTTATAACATAAGCAGTTTATAACGAAAATACAAAAAAACAACACAATATGCGTTTAAAATAAAAGCCAACCAGCCTCGTACCACTGGAAATGCATACGTATAAGTGGAGGCGCAATTTATAATATTTATAATCAGTTCATAACAAACAAACAAATAACAACGCAATGTTACGTTTAAAATGATTGAAACTGAAAACAAGAACGTGCTATATTTTTTGCTTGATTAATATGAATATAAAGTGGCTTGTATTTTATGAATATCTATACTTACAGAATGAGCCTAACCGTGTCCTACTTTTCTATATATTTACGCATTTTTGTAATGTCTTTAGTCGTTTAACGGTCATTGGCATTAGCCATCAAATTTGTGTTACGATTTCTCAGATTCAATCGACAATATGCTGTAAATCGCGTGAAAATCTACCTCTGGTATATACAAATAAATCGATATAAGTTATTATTTATTATACTTATACCGATTCCTAGATCATAGATAGGTCAATGAAATTAATCTTCTAATTCATGAAAGAATTTCGATGTTTGATCAATTACACCCGAGGTATGATAAAATTGCGCTTACCTCGGGCACACGGAGGCGTGCATAACACGCTTCTATCCATTAATATCTTCATTTTTTTACTACAGATTGACGTTAACATTGTGTTATAATTTTTATTACAGGAACACATTTATGTCATGAAAATGAGAAGCAAAGCAATAATGATTTTGACTCAAACAAGGATTTGAGGCAAGATGAGCCGATTGACTCGTCTTCAAAATCAATTACAAGTTCCTATTGCAGCTGTTCGAGTTCACACCTACTGCTGGAGAGCCAAACGTTGAGTAACAGTGATAATAAACCGCCCTCGTGTACTGACTGCAAATATTTACATCCATTGAAGCCAGTTTTAAAGAAAGCATGTGGAGAAAAACCATTTTCATGTTCTGTCTGCAACTATTCATGTTTACGAAAGTCACAGCTAAAAGAACACGCTCTCAATCATGGTGGAGAAAAACCATTCTCGTGTTCCGTATGTAAATATTCATGTACACGAAAGTTTGACTTAAAAATACACATGGTGGTTCACAATAGAGAAAAGGCATTTACATGTACCGTCTGCAGTTATTCTTGCTCAAGAAAGAAAGATTTAAATGCGCATATTGTGACTCATAGCGGAACTAATCCTATTTCATGTTCTGTTTGTAATTATACTTGTACACGAAAGTCACGACTAAAGGAACATATGCTCAGTCACGGTGGAGAAAAATCATTTTCGTGTCACATCTGTAATTATTCGTGTTCTCGGAATTCAGATTTGAAAAAACATGTCTTAACTCACAGCGGAAAAAAACCTTTCTCGTGTTCCGTCTGTAACTATGCATGTTCTCGAAATTTTGATTTAAAGATGCACGTTTTAGCTCATAGTGGAGGGAATCCATTCTCTTGTTCTGTGTGTAACTATTCGTGTTCACAACAGTCGCAATTAAAGCGACACATGGTGAAACACAGTGGAGATAAACCGTTCTCGTGTTCCGTCTGCAACTATTCGTGTTCTCGAAAGATACAATTGGATAGACACGCTTTAAATCATAGCGGAACAAAACCATTCTCATGTGCTGTTTGTAATTATTCGTCAAGGCAAAAGTCACAATTGAAGAGGCATATGGTAAGGCATTTTGCTGGAATAACATTCCTGTGTTCGGGATGTAACTCTTTGGATTCACGAAAGACGATTCCTGTGATTCATAGTGATACAGATCCACCCTTGTGTTCCGCTTGTAACAGTTGATCTTAACAAAAAATTGAATTTTGAACTGTATTAGTTTTTAAGCGAAAAATTCACATTAGAAACTGCCTAGAGGCAGTGGGATTATGGATTCCCAAGTTAGAAGTCTTTTGAGAGGCTGACGGACGTGGAAAGGAACATTATATGAGAAAGAAGAGCCTCCTAGGATTCGATAAGTCTTATTTAATCTTGTGACAGATCAGTTTTCTGTCAATTTGTGGTAGATATCTGTTCTAGAGGATTTCTGTTCAGTGATTGGATCATATTGTTATAAATAATTACAAATAAAATTATTTTTAACATGTTTATTTATAAAATAATTGTGTATATTTAATTTACATAATAATTACAATAATAAAGTGGGCAAATAAATTACATTTATATTTTATCCATTTTTGGTTTTGTCAAGTTCACAACAACATTGGAAATAAATAATTTATCTTTGGTTTGGTTAGGACCATGGATATATCATATAAAATTTTCACATTATTCCATAAAGTTACGGGAAATGTGTATGTTTTTTTTAATATCTCCATGTTTCGAAGGGTTTGGGACGTGGAAGTAATAGGGAGGTGGTATTTATTGGGAATAGATTTGTTACGAGTCACTTATTTGATGATTTTTCTCTATTTTCCGCAACAGTGCGAAAACCTTGACATTAAATCAAGCACTAACCCGGAAGATTGATGCCTTTGAAATGTGGATGTATAATTTGTATAGGTGCCTCTTAGATGTTCTTTTTTTATGTAAAAATCTACCGCACAAGAGTCTCAACTGCTCTCAACCAATCTGGAGTCAATAAGATGGGGAAGAGGGAAGTGAGAAGTTCTTCATCGTATGACCAAAAGTTATAAAATTCTGATAAAATAAAAATATCTTGGTCACGTTAGAAGGAAGAAATTTAATACAAGATTATCAAATTGATAATCCAAGGAAATGTTGAAATTTGAAAGAGCCTGTATTTATTTAATATGAGTACTGCACAAGAGTCTCAACTACTCCCAACTGCCTACCTTCAGCTCCTATTATCTATTGATCTGGTCACCATCACAGGGAAAGCCATTTCAAGCAAATTTTCGGTTCTGAATTTTTGTTTATCATCACAGCAATTCTGAAAGTATACAGACCATTTTTTCACTTACATTTTTTACTCCAAATAATGTCAAGAATTACTGGTTAAAGTAAGTCAAGTATATCTTGTAACACTTATGTCGCTCTTGAAGTTGAATTGGGCGAGGTTGTTTTTTTGTGAATACCGCACAAGCGTCCAAACTGCTCCCAACCGTATGGAGCCAGTGAGACTATGGCATATATTGTGAGGCTGATAGCAGTGTGGAGGGGAAGGAGATGTGGAAGAGAAAGGTGGGGAAATACCGTAGGTGGATTATGGATATCTGACAATGTCTTTTTGTTTGAAAGGGTTAAGGGTTTGGAAAGGGACTGGGGTATGAGGAGTGTGTTGGTATTTGTTTTTTTATGACTTATGCCTTCTTGCCCTCGGCTTCCAGACGCTTCTTCATGGATTCTGGCATCTCTGGGGGTGGGGGGCGGGGCATGCGCAGGTATACCTAGAAAATTAAACAATAATAATAATTAGTGGGGTTTGCAAATTCCATAACTTTTTCAAATCATGCGGGATTGCGGGATAGAATTTTAAAATCCCGCAGGATCCACTGGGATTTTTTTTTAACCCCTCAAGCTAATTTGTTCGCTTTTGAGCAACTCATATAGGTCTCATAAGTTGTGGCTCCCTTACTTTCATGATGAATATGATCTAAACGGTGTAAGAAAGAGAAAACATCACTTTATATTCAAACCTAAAAGTTAACAACAAAAAAATTTTAATGTACAACTTTATAAAACCAAAGTTGCCGACCTTAATTTGAAATAAATTTATGAAACTTTTAAAAATTTTTATTAATTATTTTTACATGAAATTTTTCGTGTGAATGTTTTTTTTTTCTTTTTCGTTATCAGTAATTTTAATTACAAAAAACGTAAGGCGAGCCAATTTTAAAACTTTTTTATGTTTGATAACAAAATTTTTACAGCTTATTTATTCACCTTTCAAAAACAGTATTTTGTTTTCGGATATGTTGAGAAATATTCAATTTATTTGTATTTTATTGCAAAGCTGAAATACTTTGACCTTCTGACAGAATATGCTCGAGGCCTGAGGGATTACTTTTAAATCAGTACAAGTACAAATTCCACAAAAAAATATTTTTATGAAATACCTGTTATTTATAATAGCATATTTTTGTGTGTATATGTACGAGTATTATAATTTTCACTTATTGAATTTTTGTTGTGGAAAATTAATGAGAAAGTTCTGTATTTATTTATGCATACATTTTGAATGGTGATCTTCGTTTATTTATGTATACATTTTTAATGGTGATCTTTGTTTATTTATGTATACATTTTGAATGGTGATCTTTGTTTATTTATGTATACATTTTGAATGGTTATCTTTGTTTATTTATGTATACATTTTGAATGATGATCTTTGTTTATTTATGTATACATTTTGAATGGTGATCGTTGTTTATTTATGTATACATTTTGTATGGTGATTTTTGTTTATGTATGTATACATTTTTAATAGTAACTAACTAATTAACCATCATGCCATTTCTCCACAGGGGTGGGCAGAGAGGGCGGACCGCCAAACAACTCAGTCTGGTACACATTCCTTGCCTTGTTTGCATTCATACATCGTCTCATTATTACTCTCTTTTATTATTTTGCCTCTTGACATGGCCCGACTCAAGTATCTGGTTCACTCGGTCGTGCCATGTCTTTCTTGGGCGTCCTCGACTTCTTCTGCCATTCACATTTGCGTCATATATTCTCCTTACACGCTTTTCCTCATTCATTTGCTCTGCATGCTCAGACCATCGGAGCGTCCCTTTCTTAATCTTAATCATTACGCTTACATCAGCCTTGCATTCTTTGCGGATCTCCAGATTTCTCACACGATCGTACATGGCTTTACCACGCATTCACCTCAGGGATCTCATTTCTACAGCATTTAGTCTACTTTCATCCTTCCTCTGCCAGTTCCATGCCTTACTGCCATACATCAGGGTAGGTACCAGTACTCCTTTATGGACGGCTTCAAATCTTTGTTTATTTATGTACGATAATGTATAACGTATACATTTTGAATGGTGATCTTTGTTTATTTGTGTATACATTTTGAATGGTGATCTTTGTTTATTTATGTACATATTTTGAATGCTGATCTTTTATCAGGGCGATAATGAGAGTTTTGATTACTTACCTTGACGGCATCATAGATGAACCACTGCGCGGCAGTGAGGGTACCGATCATGATGATCCTGGGGCCGAGTCCCTTCCATACTCCGGCCATGCCGAGGTTCCTCAGCACGGAGCCAGCCGTGGCGGTGGAATCCTGGAAACATATCGTAGCATGGAGTTAGTCAAGTTTTCTTTATTGTCACCAGTTGAATTTTAAGAGGTATTTATTGTTACAAGCAAGATTTTGATTTTATTTATATCCACCGGAGCGATTTTGGTCAATTAGTAATTATTTCAAACATTTCCTTGGCCAGTCATATATTTTAAAAAGAAGCTATTGAAATGCTTTATTTATTACGACCATAGATGTCGCAAATCCGAACGATGTTTCGATTTTAACGATGTTAAAAATAAATTTTTAAGAATTTTTGATCAGCTGTTTACGGATAAAATTAAGTCATTTTTTCATAGACATGCCTTTAAATATTAAGTATGCCACAGACAACACACAGAAATCGAAAATATTCTATGTTGACTCGAATAAGTATCCCTCACGGCTGTTTCAAGTAAAAAAAAACATGCAGGATTCGAGCGATTATAAACTTTACGATTTTTTTAATAAATCCTACAAACATGAGATAAATGGTAAAATACAGGTTAATTCATTATGATAAGTTTTTATGTCGCCATGTTAAAATTCGAAGGTATGATTTTTTTAATGTTGGCGAAAAATTTTAAAATGACCTTCTGGAAAAACTCGAGCAACCGAGGCAAATTTATTTATTTCGCGTGATCGTTCCAGTGGATCAGTTGAATATTTAATGAGATTTACTATTACCAGTTGAATTTTGATGAGATTTTATTTTAACCAGTAAAATGTTAATGGGAATGTACAATTAAGTATTAATGTTTATGTTAATGTTAGTAGGACTTTAACGATATTTTATTGTTCTTCAGTTCTTATAGAAATAGTGTTATTGAAATAACGTTATCCTTAAACTTGAAAAAACTGAACATTTATTTTCTATTTCTTGTATCCAGTGTCCACTGGCACATTTTTGGTTAGTACCTGTGTATATTTTGGCTTCTTTTAATTTATTTTTTTATACTATCTGATATCTAGTGATCTGTAAACATCACAGCTCAAACTTCAGTTAGGATTGCTGTACTTGTTCATTTTTAACCTCACCACGAGATGGCCGGCGAAGCGAAAAAATGTCCAGAAGAGTATGGCCGAAACGTTGCATCCGCGACTATTATTCAAATGCCGTCGTATTTAATGAGAATATTTGACTTGTAGTGGCATCTATGGACATCTGCATGTAGTTTGTTGAAGTTTTGGAAGACATTCCTACAATAGCGACTTCACGTTTTTAGTTTAAAAATTCTTTTTGCATCATTTTGCGGTCGTCGGAGGAAGGTAACAGTTTTTTTTAATGAACATGTATTTTTTCGATGTTGGTTTATTTGCGTGGATTGATGTCGATGACGTTTTAATTCAAAATATATAAAATATAAGATTATTTTTAGTTAATCTATGATAATATATAAAAAATTAACCAAAAAAAAAAACTGACTCCTCACATAGTGTTATGTTCGCCAAAACTCACTAGCGGAGAGGTTTTAATGGAATATGCTAAGACGAACTAGCCATGTTGACCCTTTCTGCACCAGTGCATAGTCAGGAAACATATTAAACGCGCACCCAACATTTGTACACTGTTGAAATTTGTCACATGTGAAAGGATCGCTTCTACGAGTCGTTCTTGTGGAATGATTTGTTGACCTGTATTTCTTCTCCTTAAAACATGGGTCTCTCCCTTCAGCATCCCCAAAGCTAATATAATGTAAATTATTTCCCCCACAACCTCTTATATGAATTATTTGGTCGCTTGAGTTCTTAATTGTACAAAAGACCATTAGAAAATTTGACAGGAGGAGAAGGTTTTCTTTCATTATTTCAATGAAAAATTATTATAGGTGTTTAAGATAAAGCTATTTCCTTAAAGGTAAAGGTCTCATTAGTTTAAATAATTCTTAGTTAAGTGATTATTGATAACAATCATTTTCATACTTTATTTTTAATTTTAAAGTGGAGATTGAACCAAAACTAAAATGGTCATTTGGAGAATTAAGAACTAAGGCGACGTAATGTTAAAAAAATCAAATCAATCTGCAACTTGTAGTGTACGTAATCTAATGTTTAGTAAAGTGTGAATATCACCAGCTTCGTGGGTGCGTACCTGGTTGAGTTTGGAGACTACGGTGTCAGCGGGATGGGAGACAATAGCGCAGAATACACCGGCAATGTAACCAGCGGCGAAGGTGACCACTAACTGCTCGCCCTTGGTGCACTGATCACGGGGCTTGGGTACCACATAGCTGCAACAAACATCAGATTAATTAATTGGGATTTCGAAATGATAGTCAAGAGACATTGGTGCAACATAATAACAACACATGTGCAGTGGCGGCTCAAAAACTTCTTTGAATCATCAAATGAATCTTCTTTGAATCATCTTTGGTCCCCATCAGGGGACCAAAGATATTGAAATACAAGAGATATGCTATGATGGCCGCTCGACCGTCGGCAGACTACTATCTAATGGGCATACTTTGGATACGGAAAGAATTCATTCATTTAGTTGATTTTTTCAAGGTGGCAGTAGTATTGTTTTTTTTTACATTAGCTCCACACAGAAGGCCCTGAGAAAAATAATTTCACTCAGTCCTATGTCATCTTTGGTAATGCTGTGAGGAGGGTCGTTTTAAGGAAAGGAAGGAGAGGAAGTAAAACTTAAGAGGGGGGAAAAAGTTGGGAAGGAAATAGGTAAGAGGGGTGGGTAGGAATCTAAGGTTCAGTGTGTCCAGGTCATCCGCCATCAGATCCAGACAAACCGCACTCTATGAACCCGGGCACCCCTGCTAAGTAACCAAACATAGCGAACCACTTGGGGTGACTTATGGCAGAGGTATTGGTTATACAATAAATGGTTCTCAGGGCGGCGGTACCCATTCCCGCCTCCCAAATTGATTATTGGTTAACAATATAGTTTGAATATGGAAAGAATTCGTTTATTTAGTTGATTTTTTAATGGTGTGCAGTAGTATTGGTTAACAATATCAGCGACACCAGGAAGCACAGTCCCACCCAGTAAAAACTGCCAATAGCACATCTCTTACATTTCAACATCTTTGATGGGGACCAACATTTTTTACGTTTACTTTTCTTCGCTGGTTTCACATATGATTTTAGAACCTTGTTCATCAAGTTTACATCAAGATGGGGAGTGTTATGTATTATGAAATTACTATTTTTTTTCAAATGTTTCTGGTTTTCACCTTTCAAGGGTGTTCTAGGTCATCATTTCAAATTATGGAGAGAGGAAAGGTGAATTTAAACATTAATATTAATAAAATAGGCAAATTTCAAAATTATATACAAGATAAGAGTCGAGTTCAGACTTAGAAGAGTTGAGATGTTGAATGTAGGGGAGGTTATTTTATATAAGGCTTGATAGAAGAGAGGATATCTGTTTAAAGCGGGATAAACAAAAAATATGTGATCTAAAGTTCCCACTTCTAGACCCTCAGAATGTAAAATCTGGGGAGTAAAGGATGTAAATTTTAAAAAGGTGAGAAGGAACGGAACAATGTCCGATTCTCATTTGAATAAGTGAGGAAATTTATTTTTTTGAAAAATTGGAAAATTGTTGAAAGCATGGTTTTAATGGGATAGTCCTTTGTATTGAGGTATAGCAGGTTCTCTTGGATTGACTAGCAATGTGCCAATACTCAAGTGGTATTATTTTTTTTATTGAAATTAGATTAAGTGCTGATTTCTAATAATAAGGAAGATCTAAAGTCTCTCGTATCTAGGATGAACCAAGTTTGTATGAAGATTGAGTTAATGGTGAATGTAAGTAAGTCTAGAGTTATAGTATTTGAAAGAGAGAGAGTACGAAAACAGTGTGCAATATGAATGATGAATATTTGGAGCAGGTGGAAGAGTTTGTGTATTCGGGAAGTATGACGACCTCCGTAGTCCAGTGGCTAAGAGTCTTGACTCACAATCCGGAGGTTGCGGGTTCGAACCCGGCGTGCGCAAATAAATTTTATTTGATTAATTTGTGTTATTTCACAATTAATTCATTTAAAATAATATAAAGTATATTTGCGGCACGTTCCAGAGTGGAAGATACTGTCAGTATCGCCCTGGTGTAAGACCACCATTCAGAATTGAAACGTTGCTTGAAAATGGCTTTAGCCGTGTTTGGTGACCAGATCTGAATAGCCAGGTACTTCCCAACCTTTCTCTTCCCCACCTCCTTCCCCATCCCACTACCTTCAGCCTCACAACATACCCCAATTGGGGATGCCATAGTCTCACTGGCTCCAGACGGGAGCAGTTGAGATTCTTGTCAATATTCACTGTAAAAAAAAAAAAAAATTTTCAATTTGGGAGGCGGGAATGGGTACTGCCGCCCCGGGAGCCTTTAATGGATAACCAACACCTCTGCCATAGGTCACCCCAAGTGGTTCGCTGTGTTTGGTGATTTAGCAGGGTTGCCCGGGTTCATGAGGTGAGGTTTATCTAGGTCTTGGAGGCGGATGACCAGGACGTACTGAATCCCAGATTCCTACCCACCCCTTAAACCCCTTTTCTTTCCAGAACTCTCCACACCTTACTAAATTAGAAATTATTTTCCTCAGGGCCTCCTGTGTGGAGCTCAAGTAAAAAAAAAAAAAAAGTTTATGAAAGATGGGAAGGCTGATAGAGATATTGAAAGAAGGGTAAATGCAGGTAACTCTATTAATGGAGGACTGATCGACGTTGACGCCAACAAAAAACTGTCCAAAGAAGCGAAGCTAGCAGTGTACAACGGAGTGCTGGTACCTACCCTGATGTATAGCAGTGAGACTTGGAACTGGCAGGGGAACAGAACTCAAAAACTGCCCTGCTTTAATGTATGGAATGATATAATATGTATGTATATTATAACTTACGCGTAGAGCAGCTCGACTGTCTTCTCGAAGCAGGCGAACTTCATCATGGTGTATGGAATCTGCCTGAGCCAGAGGGGAACCAGACCCTTGTAGAAGGTCATTACTCCCTCGGCTTTCACCATCTTGGGCAAAGCCTCGCGCAGTGTGGACGCGAAACCGGGCATGGTCTGGATGCGGACCTACAAACAAACATTGTTACCAGTTTAAAAGCAGAATATTTTGTTACCGGCAACGCCAATATGATTCAAGTGTTTTATAAAAACTTTTGAAGGTTTTTTCTATCAATGTAATATTTCTTTTTTTTTATTTAATATTTGTATGTTTTCACAATAATTATACATTTTTTTTACATGTTAAACAGTTTTTTAATATGAATATAATAAAAGCCTTTCCTCACCATAAAGAGTCAAGGCTCTTTTGTGTTTGGTGAGTGAATTCATACTCAATTATGTTATCAGTGTTATCATTTGAATAAGTGAATAATAATATTGCAACTAATAAAATAAATATTTAACCCGGACATAAAATCTGGAGCACCGTAAAAAAGAGAAACTTGAGATATATCAATTAATAGATTTAAGTGAAGTGAAATGAAATATTAATAATAGTAATGTACTCTTACAGTTTTTTCAGGTAATTTTTCAATTTAATTTGAAATAAACATTTATTTTCGATAAATTTTAGTTTTAATGGTAGTTTGTTAAAATAATTTATACCAAGATACAGATAGGAATTTTGGGTGTGCTTGGTATTGAATTTTGGGATTTTAATATTGTTTTGATATCTTGCTGATACATTGAAATTTAATTTTTTAGCTGTATTTCTTTGAAAGTTTGTAGTATTGAATATTTTTTATATAAATTGTCTATTGTAGATACTTTGAATATTGAAAAGATTTTTTCAGTTGAAAATGTAGATGATTTTTTCAAAATAACCTTAATTATTAATCTTTGAACTATTTTGAGAGGATTTAAAATAACATCATATGTTCCTCCCCATCATATAATACCGTATTGTAATATAGATTCTTCAATGATATATTACATTGAGAGGGTATTTCACCATTCTTATCACAGGTTATACGTACGATAACGTACATTTTCGTTTGATAAACACGATTTATGAAAAGTGGCTACATAATATAGGATAAGTTAGCCGAGTTTTTTACCTGTTGCGAGTGTTCATTTATTTATTTATTTATTCGTTATCTTATGGATAAGTTATCAGAAGGATGGTGAAATGCCCCCTGAGGGGAATAATCTTAAGAGGGAGTTGTAATGATATTTTCCTTGTGATTTGGACGACACAATCAAAATATAATTGAGTTTCTCTGTAAGGAAAGCGGAGGTTTATTTTGCTAATCTCGCAAGATTTATATAAAGAAAAGTATTTAGTAACCAAACATTACCTGTAAGGAAAGAAACAACATTTAATGTTATTAATTGTAAAGTCGATTCCTTTCACAATCACGATAGTAATTACTTTTAATTATTGAAATTAATCTTATCAATTTGCTTTGTCATAGTCCATAGATTATTTAACTATAGTTTTAATAATCCATAGATTATAAAATATCAAGTCGACTGAAGTAGGTACTGTGGCGCATATCCAGTGACAGTACAATACATACAGCCACATTGACGAGTCAAGGCATTGTTTTAAATTAAAGAAAATTATATTTTTATTTGAGTAATTTAGACTTTTAGAAAAAGATCAATAGGTGTCACAAAAGATATTGAAATACAAAAGAGATATGCTATGATGTCCGTGCGATTGTCGGCGGACTACTATGTACCTAATGGAAGCAGTTTGCATACGGAAAGAATTTTTTCGTTTCGTTGATTTTTTTAAGATGTGCAGTAGTATTGGTTAACAATATAGTTTGAATACGGAAAAAATTTGTTCATTTAGTTTAATGTTCGTTTAGTTTATTAGTTCATTTAGTTTATTCGTTAATTGGTTAACAATATCGGCGACACCCGGAAGCACAGTCCCACCCAGTAAAAACTGCGGATAGCACATCTCTTATATTTCAATATCTTTAGGCGTCACATATAAATAAACTCCAATATGTTTATCTGAGACTAGGATAATCTAGATTACAAACCAGTTCTTCGAACTTGGTTTTCATTTGAAAAGGTAGCTGCCAATAATATGAGAAAAAAAATTGTTAATTCAGCTGAGTTATTCTCTATCTTTTGTGAGATCGAGATACATCTCGGGCGAGATCTCCTGTCAGATTTGTGTGATTTTCTTTGGCTGTTATTTGCTTTTTCTATGGGCCGATGTCAGAATTTCAGCTGTGAGCTATCACGTATTTTAGTTTGGGTCATTTTAAACACGAATCCATGCAAGTATGCATGATTATTTATTTATTTAACAGCTTTAGAAAATCCCACAAATCTGACAGGAGATGTCACCCGATATGTATCTCGATCTCACAAAAGATAGAGAATAGCTCGGCTGAATTTGAAATATTAGATTGACAAAAATGACTTGGAAAATAAGAAGTAAGTCTCTGTAGCAGAATTGGTTAGTTGAATTGGTTCCACACCAACTTATTATTAAGATAAAACACTGAGATATGTACCTTGGCGGCCTCCATGGGGGACAGGGCAATGTCAGCGAAGAACTCGGCAGATGCGGAGGCAGCTAGATATAGCAGCGTACGGTAAGTGTATCCGGTCTCCTCTGAGAACAGGCTGAAGTACTGCACCTTGAACACCTCGTATAGACCGAACTTGCACATTCCCTGAAACACAAACAAAATTGATAAATATTCAGTTTGGAAGGCAGGTATGGTATCGGTAACTTGGATAATTTGGATAGTAGGTCAAACTAAGTGGTTCGATACGTTTAGCAGGAGTGGGATGTGTCTAGGTCTTGGCGGCCAATGCGTTTGCCTACAAACCATGTGGCGGGCCGGATCGGGAGAGATTAGTTGAGGGAGACCTAACCTACACCTCTCCAGACCCTCTCGAGGTCTAGGTTAGGTGTCATCGCCTTGCACCACATTGGGATCTGTCACTCCTGGACACATTGATCCCCAGTTTCCTACCTATCCCACATACCTTTTCTCTCCCAGAATTCTCTCTCCTTTATTTCCAAAACCTATGTTACAATTTAAATTTTAAATACACCTCTATATTGGTTATTTTTTATTACTTTGCAAAAACAAAAATTGTTATAAAATCTAGATAAAATAAACTTTCCAATGTTTATATTAGAAATTAATAAAAAAAAATTTAATATTTAAATTTTGATACTGAAAATGTAAATTGTTGTTAACGCGACTGAACCGGTATAGGTTTTGGGATTATGCTGCCTGGGCTTTACACAGAGTTTTCGAAATCAAATGTAGACAGTGACCTTCCTTTGCTTACAAATCAAATCCACACCTCCTGCTTGCCAGCCCGCTCGGCCACTACATACAAATGTTCTCCTTTATATATTTCAACCAATTTAAACAAAACCTTGACAAATTATATACGTAAACCTTCCTCATGAATCACTCTATCTATTGGTGAAAACCGCATGAAAATCCATTCAGTAGTTTTTGAGTTTATCGCGAACAGACAGACAGACGCGGTGGAGGACTTTAATTTATAATATGTAGACATGTGCTATGCCTTTTCTGAAACCATATTGTTTTCATTTCGGGTTGTACATTATCTTACTAATATTATAAACGCAAAAGTTTGTATTGATGTATCTGTGTTTGTTACTCTTTCACGCAAAAACTACTGAATGGATTTTAATGAAACTTTACAATAATATAGCTCATACATCAGAATAACATATAGGCTATAATTTATGTTGCTAGCTATGTAGGAAGAGGACGCGGGAGGGGAACAGGGACGCAGGGGAAAGGTGATTCAAGGAGAAACAAAGTATTTCTTTGAATATGGCACTTCAACGCATGCCGGGAACCAGCTAGTATTGTATAATTGTACAATAATCCATTTGAATAGCATGTGGGTTTACCTGCATGGAGTACCCAAAGAAGGTGGGTGCCCATCCTTTGGCCAGTCCCCGGAATCCTTCCTCGCGGACGGAAACCCGGAAACCATTGATCAAGTTCTTGTACTTAGCGGCGTCCACCTGCAGACGGCACTTCACCAAGTCTAGGGGTACGACAGCTGTGTGAGTGATACCTGGAAACAAAATTATCAACAAAAATTATTTATTTATTTATTTATTCATGCCTTGAAGGCTTTTACAATATCACGTTATTATAGATACATAAGTTATTCAGGAGTACAATTATAAGCATGTAGTATTTAACATAATAAACTGATAATTAAGGATATAAGCAGAATTAAAAAGAAATAACAACAAAAACAATATTAGAAGAATAATAACAAAATTTACATCAGAATTTTAGAAATTTCTGATATAAATTTAGGTAAGGAATAAATGAAAATATCAACCGAACTGAATTTATTTCCAAGTCTATGTAGTCTTTGGATTGGGGAGTTAATGAAATAGTTAGTTTTAGACGGATAAACAAAGAACAGCTCTGGAAGTCTCGTGTCACGATTTGGTACTCGGAATGTTATTAGTTTTGTTAAGTCAGGTGCGTCAAGTGATCCATTAACTAATTTGAATAATAGAACCAAATCGCTCTTGGTTCTTCTACACGGTAGGTCAGTTAAATTAAGTATTTTCAAATTAAGAGAGTTTGAAATTAATGAATTATAAACAGTACAGTAGCTTATGAAGGACTGTCAGGGCCATTTGTTGCATAGAAAATCAAATGTAACATTGTTATCAACTGCCATTTTGTTTTTTTGATATTTGAAAGGTTTCCGTTAAGCGACGATTACAGATGTGCATTTCAGCTTCCTATCCAATTTTAACAAGGTGACAAGCTTAACAAACTGTGTTCACTCTGGTGTTATGAAATTTGTTCGCTTGGGGGGGGATCACGGGGATGGGGGAAAGCGGGAGAGGGAAGGAGGGAAGGTGCGAGGGAAAGACACAGGAGGTAGAGGGGTGGTGGAAAGGGAACAGGGATAAACGGGAAAGGACATGGAGAGAGAAATAATTTCTTTATTTGTGGCTTTGCAACGCATGCTGAAAACTCACCAGTTCCACTATAAAAATATCTAAATTCTGTTTTTTTATAACAATTTAATTTTCATTAGAACAACTCTCTTTTTATAACTTTTGAAGTACTTATTCCCATCAATGAAGTGGAAGATAACAGTGATAATCTAAACGAAAATATGAAAGAGAACAAGACACAGAAAAATAAAAAGATAACGGTCGCAACTGGGACTCGAACCCAGAACCTCTTGTCTTACCGGGACGAACGCCTCTACCAATTAGGCCACTGCCACCTCTTATTATTTTTATGAAGGCTTTAATCCCGGTAAGACGAGAGGTTCTGGGTTGGAGTCCCAGTTGCGACCATAACCTTTATCTTGTTCTTTTTCATATTTTCATTTAGATTATTAGTGTTATGTATCTTCTTCTTCAATAATAATAAAATGTTTGGACCAATCTATGATTTGAAATACATAAAACAAATACAGGTCAGCGACAGACAGAATTCTAACACTGCACATATGTGGCCAATAGACCAACCAATCTAATGCCAAAAACATCTATAAGAATGCTGAGGCCAAAAATGATTTAATAGATAACGACACGTGTATGATTAAAAATAAAAAGATTATGGCTTGTCTGCAAGTGTTACAATAAAATTGTTTACTAATTAACCACTCGGACCATAAGCGTGTTTTCACGATAATATAACATTACCAGACATATGAATGACGTATGAGGCGTACCTGACTTGTTAAAAACACTTTAGGCAGTAAGGGTTGTTCTGCCCTTTACGCTGGTCCTAGATGAATGCCTGGAAAGGCATTTATATCAATTATTTTTATATGAATATTGTGCACCAATCTCTTTGTAAGAGATAATATGCCATTATCTCGAAATATGCCATTTCAAAAAATGTAATATGCCATAATATTCAAAAAAAACAAATAGCGCAAGTAAATTAAGTTTAATTATTAAATAACTTAATATGCCACATTATTCAATAAAACCAAATCCGTGCGCAAATAAATTTTATTTAATAAATAACTTAATAAGCCATACTATTCAATATAACCAAATTTGTGCGCAAGTAAATTTTATTTTATTAATTTACGATGCATTGCCAAGTGTTTTCGATTTCGTTTATAAATTGTTCTTCACTGTATTGAACCTTTTGGGAATTGGAACACTATGCAATGTCGGAGCGTAGCATTCTATGGGCTTGGGACCTTGGAATCGCTCCAACTAAATCAAGAACAAATACTGATGACTAAAAATAATATGCAAGTTGAATGTCTGTTACATCACACCTACGTCCATTGATCGACAGCGTTCTGTATATATATATATTGTGGCCTTCGTAGATGAGCGATTACGAATTCTGAGGTCGCGGGTTCAAATTCCTGCATGCACTAAATTTTATGTGTTATTTCATGATTTATTAAAAAATATATTTATATAGATTTAGAGGGTGATAAGGAACGTATTTGACTTACTTTTTTAACAAGTGATTCCTGACAAGATTTGGAGTAAAAATTTAAACGAATTTTTGGTCTCCGGTGACTTTTTCGATGACTTTTATCAATTTTTATTCATTAAAATCAAACAAAACAAAATTTCTTCTGCATGTTGTCACCGGCCACTCAGGCGAGTAATCGCCAAACCTCTATCCTCGCCCCCAACCGTCCAACAACTACTATTTAATTAACCCCGACGCAAGGAGCAGTGTTATAAGTTTGATATTCTGCGTGTCTGTCTGTCTTTAGTCGTGTTTGTTAAAGCCAAATTCTAATTCTACACTTTATTTGGTCCTTTTCATCTTTATTGACAAAATCACGTAAATTTGACAGTAGCAGATTGTTGTTGACAGGAAGCCATCTTACCACAAATAAATTTATAGATGTAAACAGTAGCATGAGCATTTACACAGGTCAAACTTCCGAACAACTTCCGTGAGCATTAATTACCACAAGACAGATGCATATGTAAACGCTCCTGTGAGTTACTTGTCAAAAACTTCCGTTAAGTCATAAATTTTACTTATGAGTTTAAAGCTAGCCTTATATCTGCTTTTAAGAACAGCATTTTATTTTAAATACATTGAAAAACAGTGAATTTATCTGGAATCAACAATGAGAATATATATTTTTCGCAGAATCTGTATTCTGACATTTCTCCTACGAGAAGTATAATAGTACACGCCAAACTTTAATACCTACCTGAACTTGATATGATCCATTCACGTGCGGATATATGACTTTACAATGATCAATAAGCGAAAGAGAAAGATGCCTTAAACATATTTGCGACAGAGAATGGGATCGGCGGGAAGGCATGCCACTTTTCTGAACTAAAACTCGCCTATTGTGACGATTCTGTATCAACATCAGGTCGATATTATAGTTTGGCAGTGTACCATACATTGTCAGAAGCTTTACGCGTTAAAGAGGTGGTGGCTACTCACCGCAAGACAGGATGCCTCCGAGTCCGCAGAGGGCAAAGTATTTGTTTGAGGCGAACTCGCAAGAGTCACCGCTGGCGGCAACCACTGCAGCAGCAGCGGCAATGTTGCGTCCCTGTCAACAATTAATACAGTCATTAAGATCTTTTAAAAGCCTTGAGAGGAACGTCTGCGCGGTCCGTTTCGGTCGGTTTCATATAAAACTTAATTTTAGATTTGAGGCAAAAATACGCAACCAAACTGAATAATATTTTTTTATAATCAAAAGTTATATTAAACATTAAGTAGGGATATGTGCTGTTATATGTATATATATATAAATATATATATTTTTTTTAAATGATATGTAGGTAAAGACTGAATAACAAATTCGTGTTCCAACATAATAGGTCATTTGTAATTTAAATTACATCTATCGAAATGCTTTCTTTTTTCATTTATTTTTTCAAATTTTATATTTCATCATATTTTTGTAATAAATGTAGTAAAATTATTTTTTATATGTTTATCCTTTACTCATTACTTAAATCATGAAATATTAAAATCTTTATTAATAATAAAAATATTTTTATAATCGGTTGGATATTTTGGCCTTTAATGATAAATATGCTGAAAACAAAAAGGTTTTGTAGTCTCAAAGATTGTGCTGGACTGGTCACTGGACATGTCTGTAGAAAAACTAGACACTTTATAATTACCGTGACGATTCACGGATACAGTAGTGTGAAGGCATAAAAAGGAATATAAGTTCCTTATCGTTATTTTGTTTCAGCTCTTTCTTACACATTAAAAAATAATGATGAGAAAAAAGATGAGATACACAGAATATGTGTGTCTGTTTCTTCCAAAGTACTACTTTTTTCCTTTGGAGGAAACAGATATATCTTATTACGGCTCGGCCACGTTTCATTTTCTTTATATGTGTGAGGGAGATGTACGATACTAATTGTATGTTTCCTTAGGAGGGTGCAGTCATACGTTCACTGTTTATCTCATTTTCGGCTTTTGTTATTTAGAAGAAAGAGCTGCAGATTCATTTTTGCAGATGATACTGCACTAGTTGTATCAAATGAAAACCCGGAAATAGCTATTAAAGAATTACAAATAGACTTTAACGAGCTACTCAAATGGTCTCATGATGTAGGACTAATTATTAATGTCAAAAAAACTAAATGTATGCATATAAGATCACCGAGCTTGAAAATGTGGAATTTACCTAAAATAACTGCACATAATTGCACATAACTGCAAAGTTTCAAAAGACATTTACATAATATCTGGGACCGAAATTGTATAATAAAATCCCCCCAGAATTAAATATTAAAACATGCAAAATGGCATGCATCGGTATAATAATAACTAAATGGTTGATTGACTTAGGTAGGATTGAGTCTGAAAAATTATTAAATAATGTTACTTAAAACTTAAAATTATACATGGTTAATTATTAATGGCACAATCAGTAAAAACTTTGTGTATTTAACCCATCTGCTTGGTTCAATATATTCGCACCTCACAATCCAGAAGCCTCGGTTTTCAGTTTCGTCAAACCGAAGTCAAACTGTCACTTTGGATCGAGATTGTAAAATATCTATGCAAGATAGCTTTCATATATCAAAGACAATAAGAAGCATTATTTCGTTCTCTTTCTGGTTAAGATGACAATATACCCAAAAATATATTCAGAATCTTAACGTCATAAATAAAGAAGCCGTGTATACAAATAGCGACTCGCGATCCGTGTATTGCACGGACCTACTGTCGAATTTGCCCTTTCAAAAAAAAAAGAAGAAGAAGACAAATAATGTGGGAATCTTAACGACGTAAGTGACGAAAGCGCGTAAACAAATATGCGCCCGCTGCACGGCGTACTGGACGAATGTACGGTGGAATTCACCCTAGCAGGCATGGAGATTAGACCTTTTCACCGCGCTCAATTTAATTAATTCTGAAGAACGTGTTACAAATATTGAAAATGTGAGATGCTATCGCACTGCCGAAGTTATTAATTTATCGTCTAGAAAAATAAAATCTGGTGCTTACCGCTAATTTTAGTTGTACAACGTATTACAATTTTTTAAAGGCGTTGTAAGTAAAATATATTAATCGTAAGGTATTGTTTTTATTAATCTTAAATACAAAGAACTTACATCCCCAGGACAACATCTGAATAAAAAGGTTAATATAGTTACGAATTCGCCGGAAATGATTAAAAAGTGAGTTTTGAGCAAACAAAATTTATTAGGATTGTGTACCACCTTAAAAGAAAAATACTTAACTTTGCATGAGAGGAAGAGATATGCGAGAGAGCGAAATGTAAGATCGCTCTGGGACGTTTTTGGTCTTATGAAAGTATAACGCGATTACGTGTTTTGAGATGTATTTATTCCTAAACAAGCAGAAGGGTTAAACTTAGTGTATATTTAATCTACAAAAAAAATCAAACTTTTTTTTTTCTTTTTACAGAATATATTTTTGGCATTTTTCACCAACATTTGGTTCCTTAGAAAAGGCAATCTGCCTAGCTAGGTACTTTGAACGTACAAGACATAATAAAACTTGTACACATTTTAAAATCTACAGTTATTTGAAATATTATTATTATGTAATTTTTTCTGTATAAATTGTAATAAAATAAATAAATAAATAATTTTTAATGTATTCATAGAAAAAATGATAATATATGCCACTGTGAAAAAATTGATTTTACAAATGAATATACTTACCTAGGCATAATCGTAGACAATAACTTTAAATGGGACAAACAAGTGATCAAAATTTGTAACCAGCTCCGATGTTTGTAGAGTAATTTTTATAAATTAAAATTTGTGTAGCCTCGATGCACTCTCAAACTTATATATCATTCTATGGTCGAATCCATACTTAGATATGGAATGTGAACTTGGGGACACTCAAGCATAATTAATATTAAATACATAAAAAATTTACAAACTGCTATAATTAAAGAATTTGTTAAACCCAGCATTTACAAACAAAGAAACAACTTAAAATTACTGTAAGGGTCTGAGGGCCTACTTCCAATTAAAGGGCTTCTTTGGTACATTATAGTTATGGATAATTCGGGAGAAAGCGCGTATAAAAAGTTATTGGTGCATAGTCACACAACAAGATTTACCGAAAACAGAGGCCTAAAAATACCACGAATATCAAATAAGTATGGTAGCAGAACGCTCAAATATATGATACCTTTGATTTATAACATATTGAATCGAAACATTAATTTAAAAAATAATGAGGAACCCTGCCCTAAACTGACAAAAAAGTGGTTAATGAATGAACAACACATTTATCTATCCTGAATCTTATATTATGTATTGATATTATAACTTAAGCTAATGTATGTTATGTAATAATACTAAATGGTAGAACCTACAGACAAGCTGATCTGTCACAGCTTTGTGGGACTACCCATATCTTATATTGTATTAGATGTAATTATATTCAAATTAATAAATAATAAAAAATAAAAAAAATAATAAAAGCAAACCATCAGCGCATTGACATTTCAGGTTTTCGAATTTTTGGAATTCATTCGCTTTTAATATTATCGTTGTAAACATATTCCATACTTTCAAAATTATGTCACGGCTAGTAGTATTGTTGGGGTCTATGGAGACATCACAGTGCTATGTGTGAGAGAGATACAAGAAAATTATGACTTTTTCCTTTGGAGGAAACAGGCCAGGAGATATACATTGTGTATCTCATCTTTAGAAAGAGCTGCAGCATTATTGTGTTAAGCAACGTACGTCTATTGTCTTTTTTATGCCATCACGTTACCGTTACAGTGAATCGTTACAGTACGTATAAAAGCATATATAATTTGATGGCGTTAGTTAAGGGCAACTTACAGGTACGAGGGCATTGTGAACTGTCTCCCTGTTGTCACAGTGGGCTGTGGAAATGGGACCCTTGAAGGGACTGTTGCGGGCGAGGTCTGCCAGTGAGGAGAACATGGTGCTGTGGAACCTGAACACACACATACATCACAATCAATAATTGGGAAGATACTCGAGGAAACTTCAGTTAGAGTTCTGTTTACTGAACTAATCCCAAGAAATGAATTCGTTATATTGAGCAGATATGTGACCACAAGAAGAGAGTTTTATACTAGTCCCGGGGAGAGAACGTTCGCATGTCATCGATGACCGTTCTAACAGCCGTTCATAACCACTGGAATGCTTTTGGCCATAATATGGCACTATTTAAAATACCTCGGATTGCTTTACTGCCAGTTTTAGGCAAATTTTCCCTAGATGCATTTGTACTTAATTTGAATTATTAAGTTAAAGTACGATTTTATTAATGTGGTCGGAAAACATTCAAAATGATCACCAAAAATTCACAAGCAATCCGAGGAATAAATTGGTCTGTCGCTCGAGTGGTTAATAATCTTCCTTCTTACACGTCTTGTTTGATAACGAAAAAGACAAAAGATATTAGAATATTTTTAATTATATTCCTACAGACATTTTGCGAACATACAATGATTCTTTCGAATTTTTGACATATTAAAATAAATGCTTTATTTCACGAAACGCACATTACGATAAGAAAATTCGCCCCGGATGAGGTAGACATTTAACATTAAGTAAATACTTATTCGTTAATAATTGTACCGTAAAAATAATATGATATTGTTGGTAGTTATAAAGCATAAAAGTTCCTGTCCAGGATGACTTATTTTTAGATTTGTAACACTTAACCCATTGACACATGAAGCCGGCGAATCGCCAGTCCACTATGTCATAATATTAAAGCACTATGCCGGCGATATGCCGGTCTGTCTTTGCGTAATCATTTTATGCATAAAAAATCCAAAATTCCAAAACTGCCTTTTTTTTACATGCGCTCCACACAGGAGGCCCTGAAGAAAATAATTTCCCTGAGGGCCTACGTCATCTTTGGGGATGCTGTGTGGATGGTTTTTTAGAGAAAGGAAGGAGAGGAGAGTTCTGGGAAGGAAAAGGGGTGGGTAGGAATCTGGAGTTCAGTGTGTCCTCGTCATCCACCTAAAAGACCTAGACAAACCTCATCCCGGGCACCCCTGCTAAATCACCAAACGTAGAGAACCACTTGGGGTGACTTATGGCAGAGGTGTTGGTTATCCAATAAAGGTTCCCGGGGCGGCGGTACCCATTCCCGCCTCCCAAATTGAAGATGAAGATTAAACAAATATCCAAATAACAAAAAAAAAATTATAGTTTTATTTTATACCGTTTTAATTTTATATGAAGTTTAGTGTTAAGGTTTCTTAAAAATAAAAGTTGAAATAATTAAATAGTGTTTTTAATTAACAAATTAAGTCATATTATTAGTGATAGAATGGGTTAAGCGTAAAAACTAAAAACATAAAAGTACATATAAGATGAATTCAGTATCACATCAAAGCAAGTGCGTACTTAAGGGGGGTTTTCAAACCTCCCCCCCCCCCCCCCCCCATCGGCCTCAGTATTGCATAGAAAAATATATATATAAATATATATATTACTCTTTATTCCTCGAAATACTAAAAATTTTTGCACGACCACTTTTATCAATACGATGTAAATAATAAGTTGTAGTAAGTAAAGGTTCCAGAAACTTCTAATAAAATTTTCAACCCTCCCCCTTTCTTTCTTGTCCTAACCAGGAACGAACCCCCCTTCTTACGACCATGGGCCAGTTCGTGTCCCATAAAAAGGAGAAGCCTTTAACTTTATGTTCCCTTCCTATCTAGGTACTTTACGAACTGTAAAAATGTTATATTTTTTTAAAGAAATTGCCGGGTTACGAATAACCTGGTAATAACGATAGTATTATAATGATAATATTATCTAAAGGATTGTAAATTTTCGATTGTTATAAACAGAAGTGGCGTCCTCTATTATTTTCACGTAGTATTTAATTTTAGTTAATGTTTCAAACAGCATCCAACATGAGAAAATGTCAAAAATAAAATTATAAAAACTTTAATACAATTTCCCGACTCGTTTTCCGAGGAACTTTTTTCGCAATTTCTAATTTTTCCAAAAGAAAATTTTTTAACATGAAAAATTTCCAAACATCACATAACAAAATCAAAAAGATAAATGTTTTCATAAAAATTACCAGACACATTTACTACAGATTTTCTAACATAATATTTCCGATTTTCCTATTTTCCCGAAAGAATTTTTTTAGAAATGAAAATTTCCAAACATGGAAAATTTCCAACTTAACATAATAAATTCCCGACCTTTTTTCCGATTTTTCCAGAAGATTATTTTTTTTTTAATAAAATTTTCCAGTATCGAGAGTTTTCCTAACATGAAACTTTTCCAATACTTCAAATCAGAAAGATAAAATGCCTAAATTTTTATACGAAAAATTGCTGACCCATTTTCCAACCAATTTGCCGAGATGAAATTTGGAATTATCCCAGAAGAATAAAAAAATTCCAACATTGGAAATTTCCAAACTTCCCCCATAATATCAAAAGTCTTTAAAAAAATTGAATACCAATTTTCTCACAAGAAATAAAAATTTCCCAGCATGGAAAAGTCCCAAGCATTATATAATATCAAAAAATGCATTTAAAAAATTACCTATTAATTTTCCGATTTTCCCAAAAGAAATTTTATTTATTGTACTTTTTCCGTTCTCCTAGTTATATTTAGCTGTAAAAAATTGAAAATTCAACTTTTTTAATTTTTTTTTTTTCAAATTGTTCGTTTTGATGGCTGATTTGTGAAAAATATTACGAAAATTTGGAAAATCAGTATTTCTATTAGAAGCTATATTTATTTATGCTGAAGAAAATTCAGTTTTTACAAATAATCCTCCACACATTATTTCTACGCTACCAAACGGACTTCTAATATTTTTTTTGTAATCTACTTAAAAAAACGGACAATTTAAAAAAGAAAAAAATTGTAAGGTTTCGGAAATTTATAGTGATTAATTACTGTTATATTAAAACAAATCCCATTTATTGTTACAGTTATTGATGAATACTGTTTCGTTTAGATTGAATACGATTTTATTTTAATTTGTATGTTTTTTTTTGCGTAGATAATGAAAAAAATATGAAAAGTCGAATTTATAAGGGATAATTCGTAGAAAGGTAAATTTTTTTATCATTCAAAGCAAAAAACGATCCGAAATCCATAATTTTTTAAATTTTTTTTTTACATGAGCTCCACATTCAGCCCTGAGGAAAATAATTTCCCTCAGGGCCTATGTCGTCTTTGGGGGTGCTGTGTGGAGGGGTTTTTTTTAAGTAAAAGGAAGGAGAGGAGGGTTCTGGGAAGGAAAAGGGTTAAAGGGGTGGGTAGGAATCTGGGGTTCAGTGTGTCCTGGTCATCCGCCTTTAAGACCTAGACAAAACTCACCCTATGAACCCGGGCACCCCTGCTAAATCACCAAACGTATCGAACCACTTGTTGTTTATCCAATAAAGGTTCCCGGGGCGGCGATACTCATTCCCGCCTCCCAAATTGTGTGACAATTTAATTTGGCACCAATAAACTTCTAATAATTGCTGGGTAAAAAAGGGAAAAACCCTTCTATCAGGGAACTGTACTAAATTAGGCGAAGCCCGTCAAAAAGCCGCCTGCAGGGCCTACCCGCGGTAGTTTTAATTGCTCCCACTACCATATTATATTAGGAAAATGTTTTATGTGCCGTGATGGAGGTCCTAAATGGGAACTCAGAGTTTTTGAATCACTAATTCGCAGTATAATTAAATTACACCTTCTTTACACAGTATAAAATTAAATCGCTCCCGCTGTATGTGCGCTTAGATCTTTTAAGCTATGCAACGGATTTTCATGCGGTTTTCACCAATAGATAAAGTGATTCACGAGGAAGGTTTTTAGGTATATAATTTGTCAGAGTTTTTTGTAAATTAGTTGAAATATATTAAAAAAAAAAGGGCTGGCAAGCGGGAGGTGTGGATTTGATTTAACAGCTGGCGTTGGTTATAAAGGTT
Organism: Limnephilus lunatus; assembly: GCA_917563855.2. Classification (NCBI taxonomy): domain Eukaryota; kingdom Metazoa; phylum Arthropoda; class Insecta; order Trichoptera; family Limnephilidae; genus Limnephilus; species Limnephilus lunatus. The sequence continues at coordinate 19,997,086 of OU830595.1, read as the reverse complement.
TGGTAATGGCGTGGCCATGTGTTTTTTTAGCCATAGCAAAGTGTGGGCGGGTTTGCTAGTTAAATATAAATACGTAATACACATAATATGTGTATTAAATGTATTATATAAAGTAAATAAAAATGAGTTATTTTTCAAACTTTTGCAAAAATTCCGCTGTTTTTAAACACAACAACGCGATTTTAGAAATATATTTCTAAAAACACGCAATACTATAATGTTTTAAGTTAGATCCATTAGGAACTTTTAAAAATACTGACTTGTAAGAATAAATTATTTTTAAATAAGAAAGCAGCCTATTAAAATTGCATTACGCTTAAAAAGCACTCAGTTTCAACTCACGAAAGTTTATTTCGTTGCGAAATTTTCACTTACGTAAAATTGCAAGCTTTAAACTGAAAACCAAAACACATTGACAGATGTTGTTTCCAACGAAAGATATAATTATAAATAGATTTCTCACGAGTTGGTCTTCACGAGTTAGTTCTAATTTAAGCCAAAACTTATTGTAATAGTGCTAGAAAATCATTTAAAGCTAAATCTATTATTAACTCATCGATGTAACACGCGCCCTTGAACACGGACGAAAAATTGAACTACTAAATAATAATTACACACTTTATTAAACAAAATACAACCAGATGTTATAAACAAAAGTGTAAAATGATTATAAACTTAAGTTTCACACGAAAAAGCTCAAATGTGACATTGAGAAACGAGAATACAAATGTCCTTTGGACACGCAACAAATTGCAGCACAAATGTAAATTTATTACAAAAATTTCAATCAAATGTTTTAAACAAAAGTGTGAAATGATTATAAACTTAAAGTTTATGCGTAAAAGCTTGAATTTGATGCATAAAATACATTTTTATGAAGTTTTTAAACTTACAAGCAAATTAAATATCGATAAATAATTAAAGATTGTTGTTAATTATTATAATTAATTAAACACATTATTTCACTGTTAATATTTGTCGATTTTAAACGTAATATCGTTGTATTTTAAACGTTACGTAATTTTGCAAAAATTACAAACTGTGTCAAATAAAAAACTGATTGCACTTTTGAATTGTGTTAAAAAATCGCGTAACTTTTTTAATGTTTCACTTGTGATTATCGTAACACTTTATTATGTGATATTATACATGGATTTATGATTTGTGGCCACAGTTTTGACATTTTTTTATTGTACTTACTTGAAATTTGCGGGATATAAAGGGGAACCCGCCTCTCGAATTGGATTTGGCCGCGAAACTAGAGCAAAGAAATCTGAAGTGAACACAGTAACAGATCAAAGGAAGTTACGTAATTTGTCAGTATTGCCATTGGTATTGTGTTTTGACGTTTGAGGTACCTAATTTAAATAACAGTTTGACACGGTTAACTTTTCAAGCGGCCGGAAGAGGGACAATACCAATATTTTTTAAATAGTTTTTTTCAATCTTCTTATTTTTGTATTAATGATATGAAGCGATGAAAATGTGAAAACACTGAAAAATTGGTGGAAAAATTTGCCAGGAAATGTTTTTAGACATTTATCTCCATGATATTAGTGAAGTTTGAAAAATTTCTGTCCGAAGATTTTTGTTTTTCTGAAAAAATCTTAGGGAAAATTTTTATAAAAACAATAGGCCACTTGCATAACATTTTTTTTTTAAATTTCCGGCTAAGGCTAATATTCTAAGACATTCCGTATTTTTATTTTTATTAATCGTATTTTTGAAACCCTGGCGATTTTTTGAAAATTTCAATCCGAAAAATCAGACCATTTTTTATAAACCGGAAATACGGGACATAATTTTATGTGTGCGAAAAACGATGATTACATAGCCGAAAATCATTTAAAAAAAACGTTTTCCACTCGAATAGCAATAAATTGTACGGGGTTCTCTTCGTAACATCTGTCAAAACACCGCCATCTTTATTAAAAAAATTAAACCAAAGGATAAGTTCGCATAGAACAAACAATAAATCTAGTGAACGTTAAACGCAAATTCAAAAATTCGCCGGAAATCAAAGTGTTACCATATAAAAAAAAAAAATCAGTGTGGAATTTTACAAAATTAAGGGAACATAATCGAAGACGGGACATTTTCATGTAGTGACGTCACGGGCTCAAATAATGGATTTATTTATTTAAAAATAAAAAAAACTATACATTTCTTAAAATTTTCGTAATCTTAGTAAAAAAATCTATCCACAGGATTTTTTCCAAGTCGTTATGAAAACCATGCAAGTGGCCTATTACTTATGTTTTGGATTTTGTTATGTGAAGTTGAGATATTTTTGTCAAAAATTATTATCTTTTTGGTTTTGTAATGTGAAGTTTGGAAATTTTTATCAAAACTATTATTTTTTTGGTTTTGTTATGTGAAGTTTGGAATTTTTTATTAAAACTATTATCTTTTTGGTTTTGTTATGTACAGTTTGGAAATTTAAAACCATTATTTTTTTGTTTTGTTGTGTGAAGTTTGGAAATTTTTATCAAAACTATTATCTTTTTGGTTTTGTTATGTGAAGTTTAGAAAATTTTATCAAAACTGTTATCTTTTTGGTTTTGTTATGTTTCCCCTCCCCACTACTTTCAGCCTCACAACATACAAATGGATTGCTGATACCATGGTATCACTGGCTCCAGACAGATGGAACTCTAGTTTGTTATTCACATAAAAAACTTTTGATAAAAAAAATCCACAAAAAATGTCACCAGAGACCAAAATTTAATAATGCAACATTTTTGTTTGTCAGGGAAGTCTTTTTACACCCTGTATAGGATTGTTTGGCCGGCGCCACACTTGACGGAAATTACGTCGCGGATCTTCCACGACGGAACGCCAATACATGTAATTGCATATAAATTACAAATAACGGGCACACTACGCGGAAGATCGGTCATTCCGTCGCGGACGATCGGTCGCTCCATGGCGGACCGCTCGCAGACGCGTCTGTTCCGTCCTCCGCGCACCGATCTTCCGTCGGCGTAAGATCGGCGACGCCGCATTCCAGGTATTTGTATGCATCGCGCCACACTCGACGGATAACCCGCGGCGACAGCGCACGTACAGGATGTTCGACACAGAACGATTTATTATCGAGGTGCAAAATAGAGTTTGCCTTTGGGACCCTAGAGAAAAGCCGGATAGAACGGCAAAGAAACGAGCATGGGAAGAAATAGCAAAATTATTTTACGACAATTGGGATAGTGAAATAGAAACAAAACAGCGAGAATTTGGTGAGTTTATCACTTTATTAATTTGCCATAGGTATAAGTAATTCCGATCTGAGTTTTGTATTTTGCTTGGTAATATTGTCCTTCGTTAAATTCAACAATACATCAAATGATTGTATGGACATTCGATAATATTCAAATGCTTTATCTGGATAATGTCTTAGTCTTAGTTGCATATACAAGGTATGAAATTGCCCAATTTCTAGTCGAAGAGTATTTAAGGGATGAACCCAATATTTACGCTTTCTTTTTCTTTCTTCTTCTAAGGCCTTATAAATAGCTATCACTTCTATCCGATCCATTACGACCACACCGTATAAGCGTTGGCAGTCGACTGATAATCTGCCACTGAATATTCAGTGTGGCTGCAACGGCGGAAGTTACGCGGCGGAATTTCCGTCCAGTGTGGCGGAATTTCCGTCCAGTGTGGCGGAATTTCCGTCAAGTGTTGCGCCAGCCTTTGTTTTAATTCCTATTTTGATTGTACATTTTCTTTTTCTGTAAGTCCTTATTACCCGAAACTAGTGGGACTATGGCATTCACAATAATTAATTATTTAATTAGCAATGTTTCGATTCTGAATAGGTCTCTCACCAGGGCAATACTGAGAGCATCTATCATAATAAAAAATAAAAAAATATATATTGTGACAAATGCTTGATTATTCCATACTCAAAGAAAATAAAACACAAAATAATTTTACAACAATTTATTTTAAACCATTTATTTACACAATTTTATAAAAATAAAATAAAAACAGACAATTACATTCAGAACTTTTAAATTGTTTCAATAAATAATCAACACAGAATAAATTGTTAATTATTTCAATCACAGCTTTTATGCATATAAAACCTATAGAATAATTCAAGTGAATGGATGATCACCATAAAAACTGCATTAAAGGATTTTACTGCACCAGAGTGATGGGGAAGCATTTTAAATATACTTCTTCATACTCTTTAACTTCTCTGGTATAATTTGCCTCAACAGACTGCTGGAGAAGTCAAAGGCAAATAATTTTACCATCACTCTTGTATATAATAAATCTTACTCCTGTGGCAGTCCAGAATTTGTCTCATCTAACTTAATTATAAGGAAGCATCTTGTGTGTGCTTCACTATACTTTTGAACTTTTCAGATTTAATATGTCTGGTGAGGAGTTAAAGGTAACTTCCCCATCACTCTAATTATACAAGAGGCTATATACTTCCTGATGAAGCCAAAAGCACAACTTCAGCATCGTTCTTGTTTACAACATACTTCATATACTGCTTAACTTTGCAATGTTAGAATCTGGCCAGAGTACTGTGAAAGATGTATATCACTTTGACACCACTAATGCTTATAATATAATGATTATTGTCCATGTGAAGAGTGCTGGGGAAGTGAAAGTTACATAGCTTTAATATTATTTGTGTTCTATGTTGTCTGGTCAAAGCAGTGGGAGGGAAGTCAAAAGCATTTGACTTCAACTTCACTCTTGTTTATAACCGACTACATATACCGTTTAAGAACTATATCTCAAAAGAGTATTGGGGAAGTCAAAGACGCATAACTTAAACAATACCATGAAATACCATTTTCAGACAGTCGTATCGATAAACTCAAAATCTTTCACCTTCACATTGAATGCCCGCGACACTGTAAATAACTAACCTGTAAAAAAAAACCTTTTTGTAAGCGTTTGTAAAGTTTCATGAACATTCTACAGCCCTAAATTATCCAGTCTTTTAAAATAAATATCAACTCTATTTTTGCCACTAATCTTTTCATAAATGTAATACTAACAGTGATGAGGGTAGCAAATAAAGTAAAATCATACAATGTCCAGTGTGTTTGTTAACTATAATGTCCTCTGCGTGCACATTCGTATCTTTTCCAAGCATAAACTTTCTAATTAAAGTGTGTTTATCGAAAGTGACCTGCCAGGTAAGTATGTTTCTGTATCTATTTGTAAATAGTAAAATTAGATAGAACCTAAGAATTCTTAATAAATTGTACAGCGCCCTTGAGGTGATTTTTCACAAAAACGGCACTCTATAAATTATCCAATTCCCATCCGTCCCGTTTCCCTTCCGCCTTCCCTTCCCCTGCCATGTCCCCTTACCCTCACATGTTCCCCCTCCACCTTCCTTGCCTTCCCTCTCCCCTCTCTTGCGAACTTCCCTCCCGCGATCCCCTCCCCTCTCCCGTATTCAATATATTCAGTCCCAGTATATTCAAATTTTCAAACAGCTCGCCTATTGCAATTTTTTTACAAATTAAAATTTTTCATATATTACAAACATTCATTTTTGTATATTATAAGAACAATCAATCAAATTTGGTACCTAACACAGGTAGTTATATAAAATAAATATATTTTTGATTAGATTCAAGTATTCGAATTTGGTTAGTATCATAGGTGAGTACTTCGATTAAATTCATTATTTTAAAAAGTTTATTCTAAAATTGATTTTTGATTTAACAATCGATGGTTTGCAAAATGTCATTCTCAAATTTCGACATTTTTTACAGTTTCGTGAGTTTTTGTAATGATTAAAAAAAACTTTTCAGATGTATTGTCATGTGGTTGTAATAATTCAGAAACTTTTGCGAGAGTGAAAAGAAGGTATTTTGAAAGTTTCAAACATTTTCTATGCTTAATATAGCAATGCACAGACAACTCAAATACACAGAAACATATATTGATTTTATATATATGTATATAGATGTCCAAGTAGATTTCTGGCATCCTTCAATAGAGTGCCGGGGAGGTCAAAAGTGCAAAAATTAAACATAATTCTAGTTTATACTGTTGGTAGTGTTAGAGTTGGTGTAGCAAATACCAGAGTATGTATCTGGTTGGAGTCCTAAGACAGTTCATTACTCTTGTTAACTTCTCTGGTAAAATATTCTTGAACAGAGCACTGGAGAAGTCAAATTTATACAACTTCACTTTCACTCTTCTTAATTCCAGAGTATACTGTCTAATTTTGGCAGTTAGTGTCGGTGTGTTTCTCAACAGAGTACTGTGGAAGTCAAAAACACAAAACTTCACTATCTCTCTTGTTTCAGTGATGTGAATGAATGATTGCCTAGTGTGAAATTCTACAGAGTAGTAGAGAAGTCAAAGACAGATGACTTCAACATCACTCTTTTTCATAGTCAACTATACTGCCTGAAGTGAGTGTTAGTATAAACATACTACACTGCCTATGTGTCTGACCAGAGTAATGGGGTAGGTCTATGTAACAGAACTTCAACATTACTCTTGTTAACTTCTCTGGTAGTGCTGCTGTGCTTCATTTGCTTCAAAACAAGGCTGAGGAAGCTCATTGCTTCGACATCATTCTTCTTTACAACAGACTATACTTTCTGACGTTAGCAGTGTTAGTGTCGGTGTGACACTCCAGTATGTGCCGGGTGAGAGTGCTGGGGAAGCGGAAGGCGCAACGGCAGAAAGAGCAGGAGTGCCCTCCGTTGCCCTCGCCATCGGCCCCCTCCTGAACGGCGTGGATGGTGAGGTGGCGTGACAGATTGGACATGCGGTAGAACACTTTCTGCAACAACAAACAAAATGCAACATTTTTTGTTGTGTTCCAAACATGAACGAAAGACTCTATGAAAATCACACCTTAAAAAAATATATATTCAATCATTGTTTTACACAACTGATAAAAAACCGTTTTTGCAAAAACCTTACAAACAAACAATATACAGACTAAACTACTGATGTTTAACAGCTGTATCGAGTTCAAGTAAAGTTACAGATTGCTTATAATAGAAGAGGTTTATTGTAGCTATGTTTTAGCGTTAACTCTCGAAATTTGTCTATGATCGATATATTTGCATGCTTGTGTGTACATAGATTCAAAACTGTCGATATCTGTCATTCAACATTGCCCAGGCAAATGGGCTTGTGCTACGCCACCGAAAGCGACCTTGCCAGGCCACAATATGTATTAACTACACAGTCACTAAAAATGCGTTTAAATGCGTATTAGTATGATTTCAAAACAAAACATACTGCCTTATAGAAGGCCCAAAATGGGGTTACCATAAATCCATTGACTTCAGAAAGTTGGAAATCTATTTCACTGCAAACTTACTGCATTTCAAAATGTTATAAATATTTTCAAATATTGATGACTCAAGCAGGTGTACCTTGCAAACGTGGCAGCTTTTCTTGAAGTTTCTTGACTTTGATGCAGAATTCTGAAAGAAAAAAACTTCTATATTTACTTAAGGTGGGGTTCCAAGCACAGCGACAGTAGCATCAGTATCGATTTCATGTTTTATTTTTTATTTAATTATTACATATATTTTAATTTTTAAATTTATAGGAGATTAAACTTAAGCGTGGATCAAACAGACCGAGTAGATGGGCGAGATAGTGCTCTCGGCCAAGTACTCGGTCTGTGTAAACACATCACCGAGTGCTGGGCCGAGCACTCGGCCCAGTAAAAGGGCGAGACAGTCACTCGGACCCTGTCCTACTTACCGGGCCGAGTGCCGACCCCCGCACTTGCTTGTCCACTCGGCTGGTATAAACATACACTCGCTGCGTACTCGCCACTGTCGTTCGCATTGCGCTCGGTGCTACCGTTTCCTGCAGTTTTGTGATTGTATTGTCACGCTAGTCTGTAGCGGCGCAACTGACTGACTGACTCAGTGCCAAATTAAAAATTTTGTGTAAACACCTACTCGTTCATCCAACTGTCTCGGCCTAGTATTATTTTACAGTCTCGCCACTCTACTCGGTCTGTGTGATCCAGGCTTTGGTGTAAGATTAGTTAAACATAAATATAAAATAGATAATATTCGTAGTCCTCACGAGGAGATCCTATGCTGAGGGGGAATATGTTTTGGATAAGTTTTCAGCGACTTCTATGGTACAACTTCATGGCTTGGGTAAGGTTTTTCAGAAACTTCTATGACAAAGTTTTTAATATACTAGTAAGTTCTTTATGTGATAGTTCCTTAAGCCAAGATTTAATGTCCTTAATGTAGTTATTTTTTGTTATAATTTGTTTTATACTGTATGGTAGTTTGTTACCCACTCGAGCGACAGCGCAATTCAAAGCTTTTTTCTCCGATTGCTTGTGATTTTTTTAAATATTTTCTGCCCACATTAAAAAAATCATACCTCCAAATTTTAATATGGAGACATACAAACTGATTATAGTTCTATATAGCCAATGGATTTATCTTTTGTCCATTATCACACATTCGTAGGATTTATAGAAAAAATATTATAAAATCGTAAACTTTCGTCCAAAAAAATGTGGTCCAATTTCGGACAGCTATCAATTGCAGAAAAATAAAAATGGTCCATATTTTTACCTTTGTTGCTCCAGTGGTTATATAACTTTATTACTATAAATTTAAAGCTTTTTTGCCCAAAGGTAGAGTTACACTTTATAGTATATTTAGTATGTCTGTTTGTTTGGCTCTGGTTTTATGAGCATGTGAGATGTTTGCCTTTGTGTCTTTTTTGAGGCGATGAACCAGAGTGGTTTTGTACTTGGAACCTCAAACTGTTTGAAAATTTCTGTTGTTGATGTCCTTATGGGGACCTTTAGTATGGTCTTTATGATGCAATTCTGAGTTACCTTCAGTTGTTTTACTTGTTTTGATGCTGTTGAGCCCCATTCTATTACTCCATATTCCAATTGAGAGCGGCATAAAGCATAATATACTCTCTTTAGATCCCTAGTTGACAAGACGTTTTGTAATTTTTGTGGATGATTTTGTTAGATTTTTTGAGGTTCGAATGTAAAAATAATTAATAAAAAATTCACAAAGATTCATAATTATTTTCAAATTGTGATCGGACACTGATATTTTGTGGTTAAATTTTAGATTTGAATTTAAAACATGGTGTTTTCTCTTTAGAAAACCGTTTATATCAAATTTCTCACTATGATAGTAAGGGAGACACAACCATTTCTATGAGACCTATATGAGTTGTTCCCAAAAGCGATTATGGTTAAGGAAATAAGCAAGTCTTACCGAGATGTGCGCCGGTTCCCAAAGTTTGTCGCTATTGTTGGGGTCTGCTGCTTTTGCTGTAAACAAAAATAAAAGTTAGGTTATGTTGTCAGTTGTAGAAAACCCTTCTGATGACTTCTGTCTGTCTCCCGGTATCAGGATTGGTTGCTTACCTCTGTCCATGATGACAACTTCACAGGCGTTTCCTCCGGAACTCTTGCCCAGTTTGACAACCAGGAAATTTCCATTCTTCAGCAAGACTTCTTTTTCACACGTCTCCCCTGAAAATGTACATTTTTAGGAATTTGATAATGATAAAATTTTTTAAATTCTTTTACAAGGTGTAACAGCACGTATCTAAAGGATTTTAACCAGCAATTCCCGAGCACATATTTACAGTAAAAAATGTACATGTCATTTTGCCATCAGGAGATATTTTTATTCAATTAAAAACAATAAAATATTTTTTCACCACATATTGTTTTTCGTATGTTTTTTTTTTTAAATTAGCTCCATGGCTCCGAGGAAAGTAACTTCCCTCAGGGCCTAGGTCATCTTAGGGGATGCTGTGTGGAGTTTTTTTAAAGGAAATGATGAAGAGGAAATTCTGAGAAGGAAATAGGTATGATGGTTGGGTGGGAATCTGAGGGTCGGTGTGTCCAGAAGTGAAGGACATGTGACATCCCTTCAACAACGATGCAAGGCGATGGGTCGAGGGATTCTGGCTGGAGAGGTCAAAAGACCTCCTCCAACCAGTCTCTCTCTATCCGGCCCATCACGCAGCATGTGGCTGGCACACGGCTGCCAAGATCTTGACAAACCTCACCCCATGAACCTGGGCACCTTTGCTAAGTCACTAGTGAATCAATTGACATACGGCAGAGGTGTTGGTCATCATCTCCCAAAATGGAATGGGGAATTTGTTGTTAATTTGTCTGATATATTACGGCAATCTTGATGTAACATAGCAGTACTGATGGCCAAGACAATAGGCCACTTGCATGGATTTTATAATGACTTGGAAAAAATCGTGTGGATAGATTTTTCTACTGAGATTCCGAAAATGTTACTACATATTTTTAGAAAATTATAGTTTTTTATTTTTTTAAATAAATAAATCCGTTTTTTGGACTCGTAACGTCACTACATGAAAATTTCCCGTCTCCAAAATATTCAATTAATTTTGTAAAATTCCACACTAATTTTTTTTTTTTATATGGCAACCCTTTGATTTCCGGCGAATTTTTCAATTTATTCACTAGATTTATTGTTTGTTACCTTGCAAACTAATATTTGTTTTGATGTTTTGACAGATGGTAATAAAGATGGCGGTGTATAAAGTGAAGAATAATGGTAAAAGTGCTGATTTTAACAAAATCAAATCTTATAATATATTATTACAATTGTAATTTACAAGCACAAGTTTATTATATTGGATTTAGTCATATGTAAACGTTGAACATTTTAATGATTAATGATCAATAAGACGGATCAAGGAAACAAATATTTATGAGCAATTTATTTATGTAATATTTTTGGTATGCCTCGTTATTCTCCTGTGCCATTCATGTGGAATGCGACATGCTATGTAATTTTTTTTTTTTTGCACCCATAAAATTATGTCACGTCTTTCCGGTTTATAAAAAATGGTCAGATTTTTCAGATTGAAATTTTCAAAAAATCGCCAGGGTTTCTAAAATACGATTAAAAAAAAAAAAAAAACGAAATGTCTTAGAATATTTGCCGAAACTGGATTTTTTTTTTTAAATATGATGTTAGTGGCCTATTGTTCGGCAATAGGCAATAACAGGCAATTTATCTTGCTCGATTATCGGCACTTTTATGATATGTTATAGGCAGACAGTTGACAGTCTATCCCAGCTTTTCCAGATTGGGTGGATTGAAACAGGTGGACAGATTCAAATACCTCGGGGTCGAATTCTCCAGTGATGGATGGCAAGACGAAGATATTGATCAAAGAATAAGTACGTTAAGCGGTGTGTTGCATCCTCTCTACAGCTCAGTGATAAGGAAAGCCGAGCTTAGTATCAAGATAAACATGGCAGTGTTTAAAACAATATACCACCAGACACTTATGTTTGGCCACCAGATATGGATGCTAAACGAACGAACACGCACTAGAGTCCAAGCTGCCGAAATGAGGTACTTGAGAGGAGTGGCAGGGGTTAAAAAATGGGATCAATGAGAAATTCGACGATCTAAGACCATCTAAACATCGAACTACTGTTACTCTTTATAGAAAAATCGCAACTGAGGTGGCTTGGGCACGTACTAAGAATGTGTGATGACCGAATTCATAAGAAAATACTGAGTGTAATTCCAGAGGGTAAACATCCAATGGGCCGCCCCAGACACAGTTGGGCGAGACAAATTACTATCATACATTATTTTAATAAACATTATAATAATTAGTATTTTATAATAATAATTATTCCAATATTAAGTATTATATTTAGTAATTACTATGTAAAACTTAAAAGTACCTATATAGTATTTTAATTAGGAAAAATGAGAGATTTCTTACAATCAAACTGTTCGATCAGTTTCGTAAGATTTGTAAGATAAAATATTTTAAAATTAAAACTGAATAAAAAAATAAATCAAATAAAATTTTAAAAAACTGTGCGAGGAGAGGATGGGACTGCCATGGACGGAGGCCGAACAATCAGCGCGACAAAGACGTATGGAGGCGCCTTGTCGATGCAATTGGTCCCCGACCCGAATAGAATAAGGGGAAGAAAATGATTATGATAGGTGATTGGTATAAAAAGTAAATCGGTTGATTCTTTACCCATATAATCCTTGCACAGTTCCGGCATGAACATAAAGTTCCAATCTGCCGGTCCTGCCTCGTCCAAGTTGAGCATTCTTCCAATAAATATCCTCTCCTGGTTCCCCTCCTCCTGAAATAACAACAAAAATAGTACAGTGAAATCTCCCTCGATCGTTCCTAGAATAATCATTTTACCACTTATTTCTTCCAGTTCCAAATTTCAAACAAAACTCACAAAAATAGATTGCCTCGATAGTTCCTCAAAAACCATTTTCGTGTTCTGGATTTCGTGTATCAATAAAAGCTGGAAACTCGCATGCAGATTCTTTTTTAAGATAAAACCAGTTTCATGTTCCAAACGATCTGTTAAAATTCCAGCAGCGGATTAATCTACTGACGCATTTCGAACAGATCAGTTCTAATGTTTCGAGTGAAGTTAAAGTTACGCTAGCGTAATTCGTAGGAGTACGAGAGTAATACTGCAGAGTGAATTGCATGCAGAATCACTCTTAATAACCACTTTTTTTGTGTTCAGAATGTAACAATCTAATTCCAGTTGTGGAAACATTCTCTTAATCGATTAAATTCTAAAATTCTAGTAGTAAAACCATTTTCATGATCTGAATGTAGTTTGAATTCCCCGAATAAAAAATTAATTTAAAGTAGTTTTGTGTTCAGAATGTAACGACAAATCAATTAATTATAATAAAAAAAAAAACTATTATTTAAGCTTGTGGACTCGCAGAATCATTTTTTAAATAAAACCTGCCTCATTTTCTAAAGACCATGTAAAAATTCAAGATACAAAATTATATACTGACGCAATTTAAGGGATACCATTCTCGAATTTCAAGATCAGTTTTGAATGGCTTGTGCAAAATTTGTGTATATGATTTTTTATTGAAATAAGACTCGTGACATGTGATATAAGAATGTATTTCTGTGATAGCTTTTGAAAACTTTTGTAGTAATTTATACAAAATAGAAACAAAAACCTTTAACAAAACAAATATGTGTTACTTACCTTAACTACCATTAAATCTCTTGTTGAAAGAGGTACGGTCAAATTAGGCATCTTCATCAATGTGGACAAAATGTTGGTAAGTGAAAGTAGCTCCCCTTGTTCCAGTGTTACTACAAAACAGATAATAGACGCTTTTATAATTACCGTGACGATTAACGGTTATGGTACCGTGATGGCAAAAAAAGGCGATAAACACACAAGCCTTATCACAATAATGCTGCAGCTCTTTCATAAGATGAGATACACAATGTACATAGGTCTGTTTCTTCCAAAGGAAAAAAGGAATCATTTTATTGCATCTCTCTCACACAGCGCACCGTGGTACTACAGTTTGTGAAATCAGAGTAGAAAACATAGGAGGGCGCCACTGTTGTTTAAATGGCAATACTAAAAATATAATCATTGTGGTAATCTAGAGTTGTGTAACCTACATTTTTATTAAAAACTAGCTGGGTTACCTGGCATCGCTCAGGACAACATTCGAGAGTGTTCTGGAATGTTCCACAATGATGTTCCCGATTCCCTATTCCCGAACATTCCACGGCATACTCCGCCACTCCTTCCAGAACTTTCTAGAGCTCTATGGAACCTTCTAGAACTTTCCGGAAGACTGTTCTAGAAATTTCAAGAGGTTTAGAGGCTAGAAACTTTCAGCCCTTATATCTTCAAAAGCACGCCCTTTAGGTAAAAATGGATACCCTTATTCCCTAGGGGGGATAGAGATCTACCACACCATATAACTCCTTTGATCGTACCGGGACTCGTTTCTGAGTTTTTGCGAGCCGCACGTTTTTTTGGACTTTCTTTTATAATATACATTGATTAAAAAGGCATATTTAAAAGTGAAAAAAATATTGTTTCATTGCTTGCATAGATACCCACTGATCTCAAAATTAGAATTGAATAAAGGTATATTATTATAACTTTGCAATTTTGTGTTAACATAATGAAGAATAACGATATTGTTATCAATATATATATTATAAAAGAAAGTGCAAAAAAACGTGCGGCTCGCAAAAACTCAGAAACGTGTCCCAGTAAGTTCAAGGGAGTTATATGGTGTGGTAGATCTCTATCCCCCCTAGGGAATAGGGTGTCCGTTTTTACCTAAAGGTTGTGGTTTTGAAGATATAATGGCTGGAAGTTTCGCCCTCTTGAAATTTCTAGAACAGTCTTCTGGAAAGTTCTAGAAGGTTCCATAGAGCTCTAGAAAGTTCTGGAAGCAGTGGCGGAGTATTTTGTGAAATGTTCAATGTTCGGGAACAGGGAATCGGGAGCATCATTGTGGAACATTCCAGAACACTCTCGAATTGTCCTGAGCGAAGCCGGGTAACCCAGCTAGTAAAATATAAAGCACAGTTTAGAAATTGCTCACATTTATTTAATATTAGCTTCGATTTAATTTTTTTTTTTTAGAACAAAAAAATGTTTTTTTAAATGTGTATACAGTGTTATATATTTTCAGTATCATTGCACTTTGAAAGAATATTTGACAGGTAAATTGGTTGCCAGCCTACAAATTTTGTAGTTACATTTTTTGTAGTTTCTATTCTTATTTGACAGACTATACTAGCCGTGATGATAATTTTAAAAGTATGGAATATAGTTACGAAAGTAAGTATGGAATATGGATTATAGTTAGGATAATATTGAAGTCTGAGTGAATTCCAAAAATTCAAAAACGTCAAATGTCAATTCGCTGATGGATTTGCTTTTGTTCTTAAACACATAATGCTGCCGCTCTTTCTTACACACTAGATAACAACAGTTGTAAATGAGACAAATGCCATGCCTGCCATAGGTCACCCCAAACGATTGGTGACTTAGCAGGGGTTCCTGGGTTCCAGTGCCAATAATATGTGGCAGAAGTTTGGCATTCCAAAGGTTAACATAAAAATAAATTAAATAGGAAACGTAAATGCAATTTTTACTTTCTTCGTTTTCAACCTCTCCTTCCAGATCTAGTCTGTAACTAACTTTGTTGGAATCTTGCTTCGATCCTTTACTTTTGGTAGGATTGTGGATGAGGTTCACAGAATTATCTGAAAAAAAAAAAAATTAAAATACAATATACTACTTCAAGCGAATACAACATTTTTGTTGGTTTTTTTAAATTAAACCGTTTAGTCACAGGAGACCCACATTGTCCAAAAACATTAAGTGCCGTTATAATACTAGGAGACCCAAATTGTCCCAGAGCGACATTGCATTATTAAAAAATAGATATGTATCTCTCTTCCTGTCATGCGAACATTTGTGATTTCTTTTATGTTATAAAGTGAAAGAAATAATGCTTCTCATTGCCTTAAGAATATGCGAGATGTTGTTCAGATATTTTACAAACCAGATCATCTTACGATAAGATAAATCTTTTTGTACCTCCAACCAAAACAAAAGTTTAACATTTAATTTAAAAATAAAATTGTATGAATATGATAAAAAGTGAAGTGACAGTTTATTAAAAAATTTATTAAGAAAAATAATCAGTATTTAAATTTTTAAGTTTCTTTTATTTTACCTAATTTTTCGGGGAATCCGCAGGTATGTATTTTTTAAGCCATTTTACATTTTCAATATCAAAATTTAAATATTTAGAAATAAAATTATTAATTTCTAATATACCCATCAGAAATTATTTAGATTTTAGAACAATTTTTGTTTTTTCGAAGGGAATTTTTAAGAAAAAAATAACCAATATAAAGGTACATTTACAATATATGGGAAGAATCTGGAATTTTGGTCGCCAACCTTAACTGGCAAAAGTTAATGGATATTATTTTCTTATTATTGTAAGGGTTAAAACACAAAAAATCACTATTAGGTATTGGACAGTTGGGGCGTTCGCTCATTTATCAACACACAAATTTATCAACCTCAACTCAATTTAACAACCTCCTGAACAAAATCAATATTTTTGTGAACTGACATATCGCAAATTACTCAAAAAACTTGACAGTTCGCGAGACGCTACCATGGCAACCTGTCAACAGGGCAACTGAAACGCGACAGCCGCGGCGACCAGCACTGCTAGTCACCTTATCGTCCTTGACAAGTTGCCTGTGTGCGAACCGCCAATGAAATTCACAAGTTCCTTTCCAGTGGTTAGCGATGAGTCGCCAACTGTTTTTTTTTTCAGTTTCTCCAGTAGCGGATGGCCTTAGGGTTGAGGTGTGGGGTTGGGCGGTTACTCGAGTGACCAGTGATGACATACGCAAGAATTTATTTGTTTTTTGAATTTCAAGAAGAAAAAAAAAACCTCAACAGAGATCAAAATTTCATTAACTTATTTTACGCCAAATAATGTCAGGAATTATTGGTTAAAGTGAGCCAAATACTTCCCTTAACTCCTATCTCCTTCCCACGACAACCTCGGACAGTCGGATGTACAAATAAATGACGCACTTACCAAGTGTAGATTTTGACTCCCCATCAGCTTTTAGTGTTGAGTTCAAAATCAGAGGTAGTAGCTCAGCTGCAAAAAAAGATTAGTTAACATTATATATTATTGACGATGAAGATAACACTAATAATCTAAACGAGAATATGAAAGAGAACAGGAAATAAAAATAGAAAAAGATAATGGTCGCAACTGGGACTCGAACGCAGAACCTCTCAACAGGGACATGTGCTTTTACCAATTCAGCCATTGCCACCTTCCATCGAACCGACATAATAGGCCACTTGCATGGTTTCATAACGACTTAGAAAAAATCATGTGGATAGATTTTTTTACAAAGATTACGAAAATGTTAGTAAAAATTTTTAGAAATGTATAGTTTTTTTTATTTTTAAATAAATAAATCGATTATTTGAGCTCGTGACGACACTACGTGAAAATGTCCCGTCTCCGATTATGTTCCCTTAATTTTGTAAAATTCCACACTGATAAATTTTTTTTTATATGGCAACACTTTGATTTCTGGTGAATTTTTGAATTTGCGTTTAACGTTCACTAGATTTATTTTTTGTTCTCTGCGAACTTATCCTTTGGTTTGATTTTTTGATAAAGATGGCAGTGTCTTTACAGATGTTACGAAGAGAACCCCGTTGCTATTCGTGTGGAAAACGTTCAACCCTGATGAAGTAAGCTTGGCTTATGAAACATGTCAGTTTTTTTTAATGATCAATTATAGAGGTAAAAACTAAGTAATTTATTAATTTGAATGTAAGATTAGTCGAAGATAATATTGTTAATTCTAAAATTTGAAAATATGAGATTGAAAATAGGCCACTTGCATCTATTTAAAATTTTTTTTTTTCAGTTTTAAGCAAATATTCTAAGACAATCTATATTTTTTTTTATCGTATTTTTGAAACCATGGCGATTTTTTGAAAATTTCAATCCGTAAAATCAGACCATTTTTTATAAACCAGAAAGACGGGACATAATTTTATTAATTAATATTTTTTTATATGGCAACACTTTGATTTCTTGTGAATTTTTGAATTTGCGTTTAACGTTCACTAGATTTATTTTTTGTTCTCTGCGAACTTATCTTTTGGTTTGATTTTTTGATAAAGATGGCAGTGTCTTTACAGATGTTACGAAGAGAACCCCGTTGCTATTCATGTGGAAAATGTTATTTTTTTTTAATGATTTTCGGCTATATAATTATCGTTTTTTCGCACCAGTAAATTTTTTTATTATTAAAACCCTGATGAAGTAAGCTTGGCTTATGAAACATGTCAGTTTTTTTATAATCAATTATAGTGGTAAAAACAAAGTAATTTATTAATTTGTTTTAAAATGGTGTCACAAAATAAGTTTGCTGTTTTAGAAGAAGTAATTTTACATTTTTGGGAACAACCTTCAAAAGTTATAGAAAGTGAATTGTTCTTATAAAAAAATTAACATTACATATATGCTTTGCAGAGGTAAGTACTACTTGCAACGCTTCTTCGAGTGTTTTAAGAGCAACTTTTACTACTACGATCAAGTTTGATATAGGTACCACCGCTCCGGGAACCATTTATTGAATAACAGGTTCATGGGGTGAGGTTTGTCCAGGTCTTGGCAGCAGATGCATCTACCCACCAGCTGCATGGCAGACTGGATTGGGAGAGGCCGAATGATGTAATCGGACTCTCCCGACCTCGCATTGGTTAACAATATCGGCGACGTCAGGAAACACAGTCCCACCTAGTAAAAACTGCCGATAGCAAATCTCTTATATTTTAATATCTTTGATATATAAACATTTAACTTCTTACCTTTTGGTTTAGATGTCGGTAATATTACAATATCACTAGTAACATCGCTTTTTTCTTTTTTAAACACTTGAATGATTTCCGGTTTATCGTTGGAAATCGCCTTTTTCATAACACCGCCTACGACATCGCTTTTTTTAAGCATCTTTGCCACTTTAGCACTTATCACTTCCGAATTAAGCAAGTTCTTACTTTTAACTTCAGAAATGGGTCTTTTGCCACTTACAACTTGCGTTTCTCTAACATCTAAAGCTAATTTGTTAGTTTTATCATTAGTAGCATCATTATTTTTAACTGCGGCAAGTTTTTCAGTTTTTACGAAAATATTTTTAGTTTTAACAATGTTTTTCGCATTCGCTGTTGGATTCTCCACAATTTTGACAATTTTTTCGGCACTTTTGCAGGATTTCTCGCCTTCACCCGCCAATCCGGCGGGTAAAACCGCCACTTCTGCGGGATTGTCGGCCGCATTTGAGTCGTTGCTCTCTGAATCAATCGGCAAGGGAGTGCGTGTCAATTTTTTACTTGTGTTGGATGGGGTTATAGCTACGATACGTCCGTACAAACTTTTTCCGTCCTGCGTTTTGCCGATGAATATCTTTTTATTAATCTTTGATTCTTTCTGTTCTGGAAATTAAAAGAAAAAACATGTAATAAACAGAAAATGTATCACTGTAGATGAAACAAAATTCGTGCAGTAATAAGTACATTACATACTTGGTAGATTTCTTGTCTTTTTGGGCGAACAATCAGTTTGAAAATTGGTATTGGTGCATTTCTGAAAAATGAACAATGTTTTTAGCAAAAAAAAATCGATTTTGAATCTTAATATACCTATATAAATAAATTTTTCTTGGTTTGCCTTTATGTGTTCCTAAACCAATCATCAGATTGTGATGAAACTTTGGGGATTTGATGTGCGCATGTCCGTGATTTAGGTTAGGTTTGGTTAAATATAGGTTAGTTCAGGTATCGGAAGATGCTATAACTTGTGCAAATGGCGGCAAATGTCAGTTCTGCTTTACAGGTACAAAATACACGTCGAACGGAACTTACAGAACGCGAAAGAATTTTTTTTTTATTGAAACCGGCCAGTGCAAATCACCAAAACGAGAATTGGCAAGATTGCACGATTTAACCATTCCAGACTTCTTTTTGTGGGTTCTTCTTGAAGTCACGAGTCTATGTCAACAAGCCTCAGACTCTTGAAGCCCTCAAAGAGAATATCCGTCAAGAATGCGAGAACCTATCGCCGGAAGTTCTGGAAAGAGTGATGGAAAATGCCATAAATCGGGCCCGTGTGGTCATCAATTCTGGCGGCGCCGATATCATTTTCTCGACTTGAAAAAATTAATACATCAAATTAACACAACCCAAAAGCAGAACCAACATTTTTAATTCATGAAAAAAATTACAGCCAAAGAACATCGGGTGACAACTTTTGCGCCACCTTATATTTAGGTTAGGTTTAGTTAAATATAGGTTAGATTAGGTTTGGTTATGTTTTAGGTTAGGTTGTACGATTGTTTACCTTTACAGTGGTGGGAGCGGATATTCTAGGGTAGTCATTTGTGGCAAAGTCTGGCATCAGTACTATCTTCTTATCTGAAAAATAAAACAAAAACTGTCCACATCATCGTCACTTATAATGTTTTATCTCCAGAACGTGAAATTATTGGTTGCCTGTTCAAGAAAAAAATTCAATTTTTGGAAATGTACAATCGTAAGAAAGAAGCAAGGGAAAATTGATCCTACTTTGGTAATGGTGGTCTTGGACCAGGGCGATGCTGAAAGTATCTACCACTCCAGAAATTATAAAATAACACAAATTAATAAAATAAAATTTACTTTCGAACAACGATATTTAAACTGCAAACTCTGAATTCGTATCCAGGAATCATAGCCATTCAATCGCAGAGGCTGTTTTGGCGGTGCCGTTTCTTAGAAGGACGTCCCCGGATTCTCTACATTCGCTTTCAAGGCATATCCTTATACTCCTTTCTTCGTTCGCCTGCTCAACATTTTCAAACCATCTAAGCATCCCTTTCTTAGTCCTAACCATTACGCTTACATCAGCCTTGCATTCTATCGCGATCTCTTTCTACTTTCATCCTTCCTCTTTAGTTCCTTTCTTCACTGGTATACGTCAGAATTGGTATCAGCACAACTGCTAACCTCGCAGGGATCTCATTTCTCCAGCATTCAGTCTACAATCATCCTTCTTTTTTATTTCCATGACTCACTGCCAAACATCAGCATTGGTAACAACGCTCCATTGTGGACTGCTAGCCTCGCAGACCTCATTTCATCGCAGATCGGATCTCATTTCTACAGCATTTGGTTTAGTTCCATGACTAACTGCCATAAATCAGGATTGGTAACAGCACTCCATTGTGGAATGCTAAACTCACAGGGATCTCATTTCTCCAGCATTCAGTATACAATCATCCTTCTTTTTTATTTCCATGACTCATAGCCATACACCAGAGTTGGTAATAGCACTCCATTGTGGACTGCTAACCTCGCCGGGATCACATGTCTACAGCATTCTGTCTACTTTCATCCTTCCTCTTTAGTTCCATACTAACTGCCAAACATAAGCGTTGGTAACAGCACTCCATTGTGGACTGACCGCTAACCTCGCAGGGATCTCATTTCTCCAGCATTCAGTCTACAATCATCTTTCTTTTTTTATTTGTGGACTGCTATCTATGTTTCTTGTAATAACAATAAATACAAATACACGTACATATTTTTTGACATTTAATTTTCTGCAGCTTGACACTTGCAATTGTATTATCACAATCGTCTGCTTTTGCAAAGTTATTTATGTCATTTTCGTACAGTTTTTGCTGTTTCTGAGCATCTTCCTCCTGATGTTGTGCATCGTCTGCCGATGTTTTTTGCACGGCTTCTTCCGATTTTTGCTCCTCGATGGCCATGTCCAAAGCTTCCATTGCGCCGTCGCTTTGTACGTAAATGATTTGGTTGGATTCATCTGTTGGATCTTGTTCGTCTGTGTCCATTTGTACAGCTAGAAATGAAAATTAAATTATACTTTTGAATGTAGCTATAATTTTGTGATTATCCATTATAAAAAAATGAAGCAATATTTCTTTGTTTCAATCATTTAAATATATAATTAATGCTGACCAGTTTCAGAACGACCGTTCCTTCCCCAAGGCAAACGTATAATGACTTGACAATTACAAAACAGTGGGTGAGTACAATGTATTACTAAGTGTTGTGGTAGGGGTGGGGGTGTGGCTATGGGATTAATGAAGAGTGGAACGAGGAAACAGAATGGAGATTGAAAGGGAACATATCTTAGATAGGACTATAAGATAATATTTTTTGTTTATTACTCCCCTATCTTAACAAGTGGATTGCAATCTTTAAAACACAGGTATGCTGTCCTCGTTCTACAGGTATTACAATGGTAGATGTTCCGAAAAACTAGGATCATTGATCCCTTAGGCACTGGTCCATAGTTGGGAAATGCGCCAAAAGCGCGCACGCACTTGACATTTATTACATAAGAACGGGTCGCTTCTACGACTCATTCTTGAGTTCAACAGCTCGGCTCTGGAACGATTTGCCAGCCTCTTCAAAACCCATATTCACTCTTTCCTCTCCTCAAAAAGACTTTCCACGGAGTATCTTCAAATCAGTGGCGGCCGGTGGTCAAAATATGTGGGGGTTCACCAGAGTCATTAAGGCTCTGCAACCGGGCTCGAAAAGAAGAAGATGGAGAGATACAAATAATAATAAAAATGTTTAATAAAACACGTCTCGTTTAAAATAGAGCAAAAATCTCGTGGGGAACATCTTAAGTATCATTTAAATAAACATTGTGAATTTTTTCACAAATATAATTGTAACAGACGTGTGCTACAAGACTGTAGAAAAGGGCACCGGTGGCTGTGCACGTGGATGTCGATTATTGTAATATTGTTTGAAATGCAGTACTGGCTGGCCTTCCTTGAAGGTGGCAGCCCTGCTGTACTGGAGGGTGGTAACCCTGGATCTGCCTCCCTGCACCCAGAGCTGGTGAGTGGTAGCCCTGGATGTCCTTGTTCTCTGCCTGAGCCTGGCGCCTTGCGGTGTCCAGAAGTTGGGCCGGCTAGTCTTGAGGAGGTAGGCACCAGACTTGTTGTTCAGGCAGAGCTTCAGCAGGAGGCAGGTCGGAGAGAGGTTTCTTCCAGAGGAAGGAGTAAAACACGAAGATTTAAAGAAAACGTTGAACTGATTTATTATCAAAAAATGCGCCGTATTTATACCAAATCGGCAGGTCGATTTGGTGGCTCACGGAAAGTGGAGGGGGAAACTTTGCCCCGGCACCTTTCCTTTATAAAGGGCAAGAAACTGCTCATTATCTATTTTGCTGGCTTAATCCGTAAAAGTGCTCGTCTAAATTTGGCAACTTTTACGGATTTTGTATCCTTTATTAACAATCAAAATACATATTAAATAGAAAAAACATATAAATAAAGCCAAGATTTATAACAAGAATTTTAGTTTGGTGAATTTACCGTGATTTTAAGAATTTTTGATTTTTAAGAAAATATTTTATGATTAATCAAGTTATAATTATTTTTCCTAGGTTCCCTGTGAGATAAGTTAACGAAATCTGTTTATTTCACCATCTCACAGGGTCCCTAGAATTTTGTAAAGGTAAAAATGTAAAAATGTCATGACCGAAATTTTCTAAGTCTTTTTGACATGGCAAATTGAGCTCTAATTTTAGCTCTAAGTATTTTGAGAGCAAAGTCTCAGTTTGACTGGAGGCCTTGTAGGATCAAGAATGAAAACTGATTATTTCATTGTCCTACAAGGCCCGCAGGTTTTGATATTTGAAAAAACATAAAATTTACACCTTCGAAATTTTCTAAGTGTTTTTTGGTAGGCAAAAATGACTTTATTTTTGCTTCCCAATTTGTTGTGAGATAAATCTTGGCTTTACTCGAGACCTTGTAGGATTTCAAATGAAAACTGATTATTTCATTTGTCCTACAAGGCCCGTGTGCATAATAATTAAGATATAAACATTTAAAAATAAGTACAAGAATCAAACATATTTAAAACGAGTTTACAATCTCCCCAGTAGCGATTTCTCAAAGTATTATTTATTGATCGCACCGGGGAGATGTACATGAAAAATAAAAAACTTAAATATTTCAAAACCAATAAGAAAATAATAAGTGAATAACAGAAATAGCATTTCTAACTAGAAAGCAAATATTTTCCATCAAAGCGTCGCCGGCGGCACGGTACTCCAGTATTGTGAGGTCAGGCCATTTTTTCCTGATTCCCAAAAATGATCACAAAACTGTAGAGGACCGAGCCAAGCGATGAGCTTTGATGAAAAATATTTCGAGGGTGTGAACACGTCGGTTACAATAATTTATAAGATAATAGAAATACACTTGTTTTTTTTTGGAGCATACTTTGCGATTTTTTTCTATCGAGGGAATTTCATATAATATGCCTTTCAGCGTGTGCAGCATCTAGAAATTATCTTAAAAAATAACTTTTTTTAAAAAAAAACTTTAGTAAAGTAAATTTAGTAAAGGTACACACCTACTTATAAAGAAGTTTTATTCTCCGTTCCTTTTGTTTAGCGAAGCGATCTGTTGATCTTTATATATTCCACATTCAAACTCATTTTGAATGTATACAATGAACAAACACAAAAATAAACATGGGTTGATATAACCTGCAATTAAAGTTTAAAACTTCGCAGTGCAAGAAACGTTCCGAATTCGACACATAATGACCGACAACGGCGACAACTAATCAGCTAATCTGAGCTAATCACTCATTCCATAGTGACCATAGTAACATGTTTTGACTTGAATAGAAGAAAGCGCAGAACATTCGTTAGAAATAGTAGCACTGCTGTTAAATTGAAGACAAAATGTCGACAACTACATTACACGTAAGCGTTCTCGTTAAACAAGCCACTGTATGACCCGCTCCTTTCGCTGTGGTGGTAAAATGTCGAACGACGTTCGCGCTTTTGTAAAATTTGCAAAAAAACGTATGCACCCACGCTTCCGACTGTTCAACGAATTTGCTCACAAAAGTAGTAAGATTTTGGAACGCATCGAAAACGAACTGCTACGAATGTAGGCACAGTCTCGTCGCTCGTCGCTCTCAAAGAAAGCACGTATAATAGGTACCTACCTACTTACTGTACGAGATCTTGAGAAAATATAATAATTTATAACCGAACCGCGTTTCGTTTCAATTTTTGTGGGTTGTGCGGCGCTCGGGAGCTCTTATTAACTAGCCGCCACTGCTTCAAATATGACATAGGCCCTGAGCTCAGGGAACTCCCAGAGAACCCGGTCCAGTCCTGTTCCTAGTTTGGGTCCCCTCGGACCCAAACCAGGAACTCGGCGGTGCGAGCCACACGCGAGTCGGGAGCAGGTCCCGGGTTTGAGTTCTTTCGCGGGTTCCGACTCCGGTCGTACCTGTGTGTCTCGGTCCGAGCACTCGCGAGTCGGAGCATGTACCGCATTCGAGTTCTTTTGTGAGCTCCGGCTCCAAGGTCCGGCTCTGGTCGTAACCCTTGCGTCTTGGTCTGAGCCATTCGCGAATCGGGAGTGGCTCCCAGGACCTGCTCCAAGAACTCAAGTACTTTTAAAAGGAAATACGTCTCGGAGGCCTCCGGCAAAAAGCAGAACTTACCCATCTCTAGTGTGGAGTTAATGTAAAAAAAGAACACCCTGAGGATTAAAATGAATCAAGAAATACCTACAGTCAATGATGTCTTCTAAATCTGTCTCCATATTATCCTTCTGTTGGTCTTCAGGAGATGTGGTTTCCTCAGGGACTTCCGTCTCTCCTTCAAATTCCTCAGTCATTAGCTTGCAGCCATTGTAGGGCACCAGGGTAACAGATTCACTGTAAATACAAATTAATTATTGTTTTATTTTTAATTTAATAAGTTCATAAATCCAAAATATGTATTTAGTTATTCTCACTTGTTGTCATCGGGAAGGATGTATTCAAGGCTTTGAAGTTCGGCTTCATCTAAAAATATTAACATAATGTAATATGTTACGAAAGGAAAAAAAAAAAAATTTTTTTTACATTAGCTCCACACAGGAGGAGCTGAGGAAAATAATTTCCCTCAGGGACTATTTCACCTTAGGGAATGCTGTGTGGAGGGTTTTTTTAAGGAAAGGAAGAAGAGGAAGTTTTGGGAAGGAAATAGGTATGAGGGGTGGGTAGGATTCTGGGGGTCAGTGTGTCCAGGAGTGACGGACGTATGAATCCATCCCTCCCACTGCGGTGCAAGACGATGGATTGAGGGATCCTGGCTGGAGAGGTCAAAAGACCCCCTTAACCATAGTCAGATCATTTAACATTGAAATTCCGGTGGAATAGAGACAGCATTCCCACCTGGCTTATGTGTTCCATTGGGTAAGATAAGGCAATCTATATTATAAAGCATCCATTTCTGTACTAACTCAAGGTTTTATTTACCGACAATGGGGTCCAACTCTCGTAATCCATCTCCGTCCAGTACGAATCTCCGGTTCCCCTCCTGCAGCAGCACCCGACCGCATCCTTGCAGCATCCGACATTGCTCTTCGCTCAGAACTACCTGAAAAATAGATAGGTCATTTAAATAGTTAATTAAATACTGCTGGTTATATCAATTTGGGAGACGGGTAACCATTTATTGGATAACCAACACCCCTGCCATAGGTCACCCCGGGGGTTTGCTATGTTTGGTAACTTAACCCCTCAGGCCTCGACCATATTCTGTCAGTAGATCAGAATATTTTTTCTTTGTGTTCACCACTCCGATCTATTGCGAATATGCAAGTTTTTCGTCTTAATGATATGTCATATTTACAAAAACTTTGTGTTATTTCCGATTCACAATTGAAACTCTATAAATGAAATAATAACGTAGCTGAATACTAAAAACTGTTTTTGAAAGGTTATGAAATAAGCTTTCAAATTGTTATATTAATTACAAATAAATATTAACATTTGTAAATTTAAAAATTTAGAATGCAAACATAAAAAAAATGTAATGCAAACAATACTTATTCTATCATATAAATGTATAATAAACAATTAAGTCACCTCACTTTTTTATCATTTCATACAAGAATATTTACTAAAAAAACAACAATGTCTAACAGCACGTAGGCGATTTTTCGGTCTACTATGTATCTGACAGAATAGGTCTTTTTATGTATTTCTATGGACAACTTGAATAGTGATTGGTAGGTTGATTTATTATGGACCTTCTACTTTTTGTTTTAGGGATGTCACTAGAACAATAACGGATTTATAACGATTTCTATGGAAACACACGCGTTGACGTGAAAACACGCTTATTGTACTTGACTGCTGTCGTTATATTACCGTGTATATCCGATTACGTATCAGAGTGGTTAAAATCAAAATAAAAGGAATATTTGTGAATGTATCTAAAAACTAAAAACTGTTTTCTAGTTTTTAAATATAATAATTTTGTTAATTGTTTTTGTGTTTAATTCGTAGAACTCCATTTTAATTTTGAGAAATTTAATTAAATTTAAATTTGATATGTTATTATCAAGTTCTGCAAGTATTTAAGAATCTATTTTAGTTACAGCTGTTTCCTTAAAAAAAAAAACCTTAAAAACTCAAAAAGTAAAAATCCTAAACTGAATAACGGTGGCAAATATGAATTAAAATGTGACCACGCCGACTGTAACGCTACTTACATCGGACAAATGGGTAGGGCATTCTCAACTAGATTCAAAGAACATTTACGATGTTATAAAAATAAAAACACCGCTTCAAAATTCGCAGAACATCTCTTAGAAAATAATCACATTCCACTTAAAAACAACCAGCCAAAACCATTACGTATAGAACGAAAGGGTCTTAGATTAAATTTGCTTGAACAATTAGAAATCAATAAACGAACGAATGACCCCAACATAACACTAATTAATAAAGTAAGGAAAATTATTTATTCTCCACTACTTAGTATTTTTACCAAACCTAAACAATATAATGCACTTAAATGAGTCATAGAAATAACATCATTCTAAATCAATAACGAAAACCCTTGCACTTAGTGCAAGTGAAACCAAAAAGGGAAAGATTCGGGATAATCCCACTTAATCACTCTCTCAATTAGTGTCTCTGCAAATTAGGATTTACCAGTAATAAATCAATTTGGACACCTTCATAAATTGACATTTAAAATGTTATAAATAAGTCGTCAGTACGTGGCTTCACCACAGTTTAAAAATGACCTTACAAGTCGAAACAGCTGTAACTAAAATACATTCTTAAATACTTGCAGAAGTCGATAATAATATATCAAATTTAAATTTCTAAAAATTAAAAATAATAATTTTGAATGCAAACTTAAATAATTATTTCTAACTAAAGTTACTACTGGTAATGAAAAAAAAAAAACACACATTTTATTAGACAAATCTATTGTCGGGAGTATTTATGGTAAATTTTTAATGCAAACTGAAAGCGTGGTATTCTCTCTTTCTAACAGTGTAAATCATATTTCTCACCATAATAAAAAAAATTAGATAGTATAACTTTTATGAGACCGTATCAAGCTGGGAGACTCTATGGGTGTTTTTTGTCTGTGAAGAATATCTCCCAAAAATGCCCAAAAAGTTAAATGCAATAGATACCTGAGTAACTTCCCCTAATTCTTCATCTTCTCCTATGGAGAACATTTGTTGCTCCTCCGCTTCCAATACTTGATCTTGCGGATTCTAAAATAAATACAAATCAACAAATAAAATTAGTTTCCAGTTTCTGCAGTTGTATTTAAGGTACCTATAACAACTTTTGTAAGCAATACGGATAAAAAAATATACTCACATTCTCAATTTCTGCATAGCCTGCTTGTTGAATGACAATATGTCCTTTATCTGAAAAAAAAATTAAAGCAATATTGGATATGATTTCAGATTTTCATGGACAAATGTAGTATCGTGATTAATTTTTGGGTTAAAATGTCGTGTTGCCATCATCAGGGCAGATGTCACACTGCCCAAAACATTGGTTATGTTAATATAACTCAAAAATTAATCTTGATAAAAGACAATATTGTTTCCAAAGGTTGTATTTTTTTCTACATTAGCTCCACAGACGAGGCCCTTATGAAAATAATTTTCCTCAGGGACAGGAAATAATGTTAAAAAAAAGTTTCACGGAGTATCTTCTATTGAATAGAGAACTCCGGTCCAATTTTTTTTTTTTTTAACGAATAATGACCTTCTCACTTAAATAACTGCATTTTTTTTAAATTTTATAGTTAATTTTAATAGTTAAAATAATTGTCAAAGTTTTAATTTTTCAAGATCCCCGAAAACCACCGTATCTATGGTGGATCGTGTGATGTCATCAATCACGTCATCTAATATAAGATCGCGCAATCAGCTGTTCGACTCGCCGCCATTTTGAAATTTGGAATTCGAAGGAATCTCCCTAGAAGTAGCATTACTATTTTTTTTGTACAGTAGTTTTTGAATATTTTCAATAATAGAGATAAACTAATAAGTTTTTTGAAACTGAATTATTTAGGCCTAAATAATGTTTCAATAAACACTGAATCTCTATAAACAGTAGACGTGGGCAAAATTGAATGATTGAATTAAATGAATAAATTCAATCTTGTAACACACTTGATCTGATTCTCATTTTCAAAAGGAATTAAATCTTTATTCCTTACTCTTGGCCTTGCATCCTACGATTTTTTAACTGCACCATATTTATTTTTATTTGTATTAATTTATTTTACAGTTAAATTATTTCATGTTATATTGAGGTAAGAAAATAATAATGTACTCTTTAAATATTGTAGTGTTTCGTAGGAATTTATTTAAATATTATTCTGCATATTTGTTGCGCGGATAGGTACAAGTATCTACACCTACTACAGGCGGCGCGCCGCGAAATTGTCTATCACGTGTAGTAAGTATCCCGCACCCCGCGCAGTAAATCCACACAACAAAACCCCGTCGGCCATAGAGTCACTAATCCAAGCGACATAACCGCCAACCGAATCAGCCAAGAGCCAAGAGGCAAGGAGTCAAATAATTCTGAGATTCGAGTGTAGCGTGCCGGTCCCACTATTCATCATAGTCCTACAGGTCTACGCGGACCGTAGCGTTCAATTCTCAACTTCAATCAATGTTTCATTTTTATTCAAGGAATCAAAACATTTGTTTCTTGTTCATTTGTGACGTCGTTGTCCCAATTCCCATGTCCCACGTATCGAGTAACGAGTTGATTCGGCCGACAATTCAATTCCCATATGTTGTATCGAGGCTATGGTCCGCGGAATGCAATTTATTCAATTCACAGCAAGACAAACAGCACATATTAGTCAGAAGTTCCTAATTTATTCCTTGATATGCCCGCAGAGAATCGGTTCGTCGTTAGTCCTCGCACGCCAAGCCTCATATTAGGGCGAAACTTCTCACTTCGGACTCTGAACTTCTGCTAATAAAAAGCCGAAAGTTAATCCTATATTTTTCTCCCTCACACGTGCGTAAATTATGCAATGCGTTTAGCAACAAAACGATGTTTATGTATTATTGTTTTTTTTATGATATTGTCTATCTAGCCGATAGCCGTAAACAAAACAAACATCAGTCGCTGTCGTACCGTGATAAATGATAATCGAGTGATTTGTTCCTTTATTTTTGGAATAAATTGTATGACGCGTGTCGCTCAGACTTTTAATTAGTTTTATATTTGACGCATGGTTTTTACTTCACCATTGAGGTAGGTGCATTTAAAAATATATTTATTTATACTGGGTTTTACAGATGTTCGCACTTACGTGAGAACAATCCAGTTATAAAACTCAGTTATATATTTGAGTGGAGCTTATTCCAGGTGACCGGATCGGATATACGAAAGCGTGATAATAGTATATATATATTTTTTTATGTGAATACCGCACAAGTTCCAACTTCTCCCGTCTGGAGCTAATGAGACTATGGCATCCCCAATTGGGATATTTTGTGAGGCTGAAGGTAGTGGGAAGTTTAGATCACGTAAAGTGAAACAATTTTAAGTTTAATAAATAAAACAAAATTGGTGAAACTGTAGGGTGAACCATAAAAATTGTTTAATTTTAAGATTTAATTGCTAGCCTTTATAAATATATTTTTCTGATCAAAAAAATTTTTTTTTGCAAAATAATAATATTTTTGGTACCTACAATTTTTCAGAACGACAAAATTCACCCTATACGTAGTGAAAACTTCTTTAACACCGTTGTGATTTGAAACGCGATGAAACGAAAAATAAACACATTCATCTAAAGGATGTAATCTGCGATATAATGAGATCGTATCATCAATTTCCTCTTAGTGATTTTTTTTTTATTTTTTATTTTTTTATTTATTTATTTATTTATTTATTTTATTTTATTTATTTTTTTTGAATTAAAGGAATGAATAAAAGGAATCAATTCAAAAGGCCGGGGGAATCAGACTGAATCGATTCAGTTCTAGGAATGAATCTGCCCATGTCTAATAAACAGTATGTAATAAACGAATAAGATGAAATGTTGTTAATACGATGGC
Source organism: Limnephilus lunatus (assembly GCA_917563855.2). Classification (NCBI taxonomy): domain Eukaryota; kingdom Metazoa; phylum Arthropoda; class Insecta; order Trichoptera; family Limnephilidae; genus Limnephilus; species Limnephilus lunatus. The sequence goes on along the minus strand of OU830595.1, from coordinate 19,966,261 downwards.
TTGTGTCATACATTCCCGTACAATGACTTTACAGTGATCAGTGACGTCACCACTAAACATTTTAGTAATACCAACTTGACGGCGTGTTGCAACGACAATATTAAAAATGCACTTTTTAATATTTTTTTAAAAACTTTACATTTAATATTATTTATTAAAAATTATATATTCAGAATCAGCGTTGATTGGTCCATATGAACATATTTTTTTAAAGCCATAAGATTTTTCACTGGAGTTCCTTATTACCGGTAAAACAAGGACAGCATTTCCACCTGACGCCCGTGCTCTAAAGATTTCAATCCATTAGTGGAACAAGGAATACTGTGGTGCAAGGAACATTGGTAACTAAGTGAGGTGGTAATGAACCTTGCAGCTGCTCCAGGTTCTGTTGCTCCAACAGGTAATGTGTGCCGTCCTGTCGCACCAGCTGCATGTCCCCTCCCTCCCCCAGGACATACTGCACCGAGTCATCGCCATCTGTGAACACAAATATTAACTCATTGGTATTAATTAAGAAATACAGTACCTACCTATTTAACTACTCAGGTATTTTGCGATTGTGAAAGTTTTTTGTCTTAACCACTCAGCAACATAAGCAGATATACACGTTAATATGCCGACATCAGTTAAGTACAATAAGCATGTTTACACGTCAACGCGTATGTTTATACAGAAATCGTCATAACTCCTTTATTGTTCTAGTGACATCCCTAAAACAAAAAGGAGAAGCTCCATAATAAATAAAGCTACCCATCACTATGCAAGATGTCCATAGAAATAGATAAAAAATATCTTTTCTGTCAGATACATGACATACCGCCAAATTGCCTATCCACTGTTCGACATCGTTATTTTTTTATTAAATATTCTTGTATGAAATGTTAAAAAAGCGAGTTGACTAAATTGTTTATTATACATTTATAAGATAGAATAAATATTGTCTTTTATATAATCCGTGATTTTAGTACCGTTTTCACATAAAAACATCACGTGAGTCATTTTTTTTATGTTTGCATTCTAAATTTTAATGTTTACAAATGTTAATATTTATTTGTAACATAACAATTTGAAAGCTTATTTCATATCCTTTCAAAAACAGTTTTTAGTATTCGGCTAAGTTCGGAAATGTTTCATTTATAGAGCTTTAATTGTGAAGCGGAAATAACATAAATTTTTCATAAATCTGACATGTCGTTTAAGACGTAAAAAGTGCATATTCGCGATGTATCGGAGTGGTTAAAAGAACTGTCAAATTTATAAAAAATTTGTGTTATTTCCGCTTCGCAATTAAAGCTTTATAAATGAAACATTTTTGAACACAGCCGAATAATAAAAACTGTTTTTGAAAGATTATGAAATATAAGCATTCAAATTGTTACATCACAAATAAGTATTAACAATTGTAAATATTAAAATTCGAATGCAAACATAAAAAATTGTAAAAATGACTCACATAATGTTTTTATGTGAAAACGGTACTAAAATCACAGATTATGTAAAAAAAACACTTATTCTATTGTGTAAATGTATAATAAACCACTTTGTCATCTCATTTTTTTACCATTTCATATAATAATATTTAATAAAAAATTAACCACTTCTTCTAAAACAGCAAACTTATTTTGTGGCACCATTTTAATTCAAATTATCAAATTACGTTGTTTTTACCACTATAATTGTTTATAAAAAACCGACATGTTTCGTAAGCCAAGCTTACTTCATCAGGGTTTTAATAATAATAATCAGGGTGCGTATTATTAAAACCCTGATGAAGTAAGCTTGGCTTACGAAACACGTCGGTTTTTTATAATCAATTATAGTGATAAAAGGAAAAAATTAACAATGTCTAACGGCACATAGGCAATTAGGCGGGTGAAAACTGTTTCTAAAAAAAGTATTTTTTATGTACTTCTATGGACAACTTTGAATATAGATGTGAAGCTTGATACAATGGATCTTCTACATTTTTGTTTTAGGGTTGTCACTAGAACAATAACAGAGTTATAATGATTTCTGTGGGAACACACGCGTTAGCATGAAAACACGCTTATTGCACTTCACTGCTATTGTTATTTTGTCAAGTAAACACGCTTACAGGTCGGAGTGGTTAACATTCAGTAACAAAAAATAATAAATATTACTTCTCACAAAAATTGGTGTTTGGAGAATTTAAGACTATGAATAAAAGGATATTTTACCGAGGATTAGAGCATTCTCATTGATGTAGATGACCTGATGTCCCCCCTCCATGGACAGTTCTTCCACTCCTGGCTCCGACATTTTGCATCACTGCAAATAACATAAAAATACATAATATTGTTAGGTGATTGGACAACTCAGAATGAAATCAACTCAGAACCTTCTTTGAAAAGACATTAAAAGTGATGAAAAAAAATATATAAAAAATTCGTTAACCACTGGAGCGATTTTTGCCATATATTGGCGCCATTTTAAATATCTCTGTTTGCTTTTCGGATAAAAAAAAAACCCGTTATCTCTTGATTCTGCAAAATATTTTTTTTTAAATATTTTTAGCTCTTACGTTTGTTATTTTGGACTTATTGAAATGCTTTATTTATTATGACCATATATGTCGCAAATCAGAACTTTATAGACTATTTTAAAACAATGTTAAAAATAAAAAAAATTCACGCAGAATTTCTGATCAGCTAATTACGGTTAAAATTAAGTCCTTTTTCCATATCAAGTATAGTACAGACAACACAAAGAAATCAAAAATATTCTATGCTGACTCGAAGAAGTACCTCTCGACTTTACGATTTTTTTATATTTCTTTTATAAATCCTACAAATATAATATAAACGGTAAAATACAGGTTAATTCATTGGCTATATAGCAATATAATTAGTTTTTATGTTTCGATGTTAAAATTCAAAGGTATGATTTTTTTAATGTTGGAGAAAAATTTAAAAAATGATCTTCTGGATATATCGAGCAATCGAGGCAAATTTATTTATTTCGTGTGGTCCAGGGCCGGATCTACGAAATCTGGCGCCCTGTGCAGTGGGTACAGATGGCGCCCCCCCCCCCCCCCCCCTACATTTTGATTTTGATTAAAAATTCGTTCACCCCAATTTTTTTATTTAATTTTTTTTTTTACACTAATTTATCAAATAAAATCAAGACATACATTTTTTATCGGTGCTGGAGAAATTGGAATAAAAAAATTCCCAATGGAAACGAGTTTTTTTATGTCATTCTGCTCTTTAATTCTACGTTTTAGATTCTGCGAGCCTGAAAGTTTTTTTTTTAATTATTATTCTATTCATTGTAATCCACAGTACTTTTATAACCTCTAACAACCAATAGAAATTTAGTTATAAATTTAAAAATCTAATAAGAATATAACCTCAAATTTGTACCTTGCATTTCCCCTGTGTTGAGCGAAAAAACACCAAATTGAGCAAACAAACACTAAACACTGACGTATGGTATCAACGGCTTACTAAAGACGCTTACACTGATACCGTAAAATAACAAATCCAACATCCAACAAATCTAATAGATATTAATTATACATTTAACGAACTTCAAATAACTGTCAACACGTTCAACCTGCAAATCCTGCAAACCGTGCGATGCTTTTGTTAATGGAATTTACTGAAGATTTCATAAGAAAATGGTATTTAACTACCTTCTCCTAGAGACTTAAATTGTACAAAATAAAACAATATCGAGCGTATGGACGACACACTAACAAAAATTGTCAGCATTTTGAAAGGCGCAAGTCGGTTTGTTTGATTCACAGGAACAAAAAAACTGCGCTGTGATTGGTTATTGAATTTGGATCGCACCCATTCGTCGTAAAAGATATATGGAAAAATAGATATACACTGGGTTAGGGTTATGGGCTATTTGAAAAATATTTTTTTCTTAGCTTTTAATGACTTTTCAAAGAGGTGTTGAGTTGACTTGATTCTGAGTTGGCATGGAACCTATTGCATTTAAATATTGCCGCCTCACACTTACTTTTGGTTCACTCATCCGCTGCCAGAGATACTTGCACCTCTGGCGGCCAACAGGGAAACTACTTCAGCTACTGCGATCGGTAAAGAAGAGATTGATTGGAACTACTGACAGGTTGGCAATACTGACTGGAAATACCAATAGCAACCAACAGCCAATGGCAGCCTAGGGTAATCTTGCCAACTAGCAGTTAAACCCGCTCTGCAGGTTTTTGCTGCTAGGCACTGTGGGCTTCTTTTGGGTCGGATTTGCCCTGTTTGAGTGTTGGTGACCACTTTATAAATCGGATAGGAACTGGTTCCAAAAACAGCCAGTTCCTCGGATCCACTGTGATCCAGTGACAGCTAGTCACTGGTACAAAGTAACCACGACAGGCAATGACATCAAATGTAATATATAGCCTAACCCTTGCCATAGAATCAGGTAAGTTAGCCCTTCTTTCACTTTTAGATATGAGCGCCGCATTTGACACCATTGACCACGACTTCCTTATTAAGAGACTAGAAGTAACATTTGGTTTACACTCTAACATTAAAAAAATGGCTACAATCTTATCTATCCAATCGCTCTCAAGCAGTGAAAGTTGGAAACAAACAGTCCAACTTCACAAAACTCTCTTCAGGGTTACCTCAGGGATCTGTTTTGGGTCCACTTCTTTTCATTCTCTTCACAAATGATGTCGCAAAAATTATTGAGTTATTTGGTCTTTTATCTCACTGTTATGCTGACGATCAGCAAGTATACTTTTACTGCACACCAAATGAGATCAACAGCCTTAAAATTCGCACAACTGAGTGTCTAGAAGCGATCAGTCTTTGGATGTCCTCGAACAAACTTAAGTTGAATCCTACAAAGACCGAGTTTCTCTGGGCAGCCACGAATAGACGCCAACATTTAAGGGGTCTCCACACGGTACTGCCGCAGTACGTACTGCCGCAGAACTGTAGTCAAAAGCGCCAGCCGTATTGTTATTATAATAACAATACGGCTAGCGCTTTTGGCTACAGACCATACGATTTTTAGTCAGTTCTGCGGCAGTACGTACTGCGGCAGTACCGTGTGGAGACCCCTTTTATAGACAACTCACCAGTTTCTATTTCCGGTAGCGACGTAATTGCAAAAACAACCGTCAAACTTCTAGGTGTTTATCTGGATTCAGACCTTTCGCTAAAAAGTCAAGTAAATAGGACCGTCAGTACTGGGTTCTTCTATCTAAGACAACTTAAATCAGTTCGTAGGAACCTCTCAATGGAGGCAACTAAGCTTCTTGTGAACTCATACATAGTTTCACGTCTTGATTATTGTAATGGCATTTATGCAAAACTTCCTAAATTTCAAACTGATAAACTACAATCAGTGTTCAACGCCGCAGCACGGCTAATTACTGGGGTACCCAAGTTTTCGCACATTTCGGAACACCTTCGAAATCTTCACTGGCTGAAGTGTCCTGAAAGGATCCAATACAAGTTATGCTGGATGGTGTTTAAAGCTCTCAATGAAATGGCTCCACCCTATATCTCTGAATTGTGCATTCCGGAAAATATTGGTCTAAGGCAGTCAACTCTTAGATCAGCGACATCATCTGCAATCGGAAGGTTGAAAGAACCTAAGCGAAATCCGAACACTAATTTTGGTGATGTGCATTCGGAGTATCCGGCCCTGAGGCTTGGAATAAACTTCCTATGGAATTAAGATGCATAACCAGCCCAACAGAATTTAGGTCCAAACTTAAAACTCACCTATTTAAACACTCATTTCCATAAATTCGCTATTCCATTCAAATATTGCTATCCAATCTGTTGTTGAGCGATGAATTATCTTATTGCGGTTGAGATCGACGATTAAATTCATTCATTCATTTAAGATACCTATGCTTTCCTTTAAATACAGTTAACCCATTAAAATCATTTTTTCAAAACCGTGTTATAAAATTGTAATATTATGTACGAACTTCCTTCTTCTTATGGCGCTAACAATATTAATATTTAAAAAGGGTATAAAATAATTTGTAAAATGTGTAGAATAAAATATGTTTGTATGTATACATGTATATATAAAATCATCAAACTGCTTCGACTTGCAGCAATAACTTTCTTCTCTGTCTGTACCTATATCGGTAGAGTTTTGTTGATCACTTGGTAATATTAGACACCTCGCAAAACTAAAAAATATTTATTGTTAAATGTAAACACCTATTTTAATTGTAAATCTCTAATTTTAAGTCATATGTATATGTATGCCAATATATATATATAATATATGTAAATATACATATATGTATGCCACTAGTTTTCAGTCAGTAGTAATAAGTCTTAGTCGTAAGTCACTAGCTATGTACATAATAATTTATAAGTCTTAAATGTAAGTACCTAGTTATAATTTTGAATCTTAGTTGTAAACCTATCGTATTAATCTTATTTTATTGTATGCTTATATGTACAGCGCCCTTGAGGTGATTTTTCACGAAAACGGCGCTTTATAAATCAGCCAAATATTATTATTTATTATTATTATAGCTACGTATTATTCACAACTTCCAGTTACAATAATAATCATATTACTGTCAATCTCTCCAAATCCCGAGAGACACTCAAAATTACAAATCCGTAGTACTTATACATGCCATTAAGCATGTTATCCGTTAACGTAAGTGGCGCCAAGGTTCTATTACAAAAGTAGCTTATTAACAAACTTCAAGTACAAAGATGGTTTTGCGTCCGGCGCATCATCAGAGTTGCATTCTTAGCTGGATTCTTAAATTAAAACCGTACAGAATCTGGCCTATTAATACAGTTTGATTATTGAATGTTACTATTGTAATTTACATAAACATTTACTAAGCGTTTTATTATTGCCAACAATATTATAAAAAGATACTATTGCACATAAAAAGCAAATCAAATTGCGCCTTAAAAAAAAAATAAAAAATGGATAACATAATTTCTTAATAATGGATAGATAATATTATTTCTAAGCACCTAAACATTAGTACCCATTGATTGTATGCTTGTAATATTATGCATGTTGACGCCCTCCGTGGTAGAGGGGTGACTTTCTTGACCAGCAATCCGAAGGTCGCGGATTCAAATCTTTTCGATTGTTTTATGTTATTTCACAATTATTGAAGTTAATATAAGGTGTATTTGCTGCACGTTCCAGAGTGGAAGATACTCTCAGTATCGCCCTGGTTAAAGACCACCATTCAGAATTGAAATGTTGCTTGAAATGGCTTTAGCAGTGTTCGTTGACCAGATTTGAATAGCCAGGTATTTCCCCACCTTCATCTTCCACGTCTCCTTCCCCTCCCCATTACCTTCGGCCTCACAACATACCCCAATTGGGAATGCCATGGTCTTATTGGCTCTAGACGGTTGGGAGCAGTTGAGACTCTTGTGCGGTATTCACATTTTAAAAAAAATGTATAATAAACATGCAGAGAATGAATGAGACAATATGAATATAATATGAATGTGATTCTTATAAGAAATGTACCGAGACAGAGATATGTAGCAGTCTATTTCTCTCTGACTACCCTTGCGCAGAAATGGAGTGATGGATAGTTAGTTACGTTTTGAATTAAAATTGTGTAAACTAACTAAATATTAAAAAAATATTCTGAATTTAAATTGAACAAACTTTAAAATGTATGAATATGGAATACCTACTAATAATTTGAACGAATAGAGGTTATTAAATATGTAACTGTTCTGAATTCAATAAAATTATGTAAGAACTAAATGTTTAAAAAATATTCTGAATTTATATTGAATAAATTTGAAAATGTGCATGTATGAAATAGTAAAAATATATTCTGAATATAAATTGAATACATTTGAGAATGGGCATACGTAGGAACTGGTAATAAAAATATTCTAAATAAATTTGAAAATGTGCATAAGTTTAAAATGGTAAAAAAATATTCTGAATTTAAATTGAATAAACTTTATGTGAAAGAACTAAATCTTAAAAATTATTTTGAGTTCAATTCTAAAATGGATCTGTCAAAAACTGAAAATAAATATGGCGTTGGGCTGCACAACACAATAATGTTATTACAGTAATAATATTGTGATCCGTACAATATTCGGCTATTTATTAAATTTGAATTTATTATTATTTGAAAGATGTGAAGGTAATGTCGGTAAAGTTAACAAATGTACTTACCAGTTGAGACGTATTCACTGCAGAACGATTTTATCATGCGAGCTCTTTGCAAAGGCGGTGTCCATCTTGTAATCGGTCGGTAAAAACAAATACTTTGGATGACATGACAGAGAGTTCAAAATATTTTTTAACATAATTTTTTTTTATCTTTCTCCAGTCATTATATTTATTTGCTTGTTTTTTTTTAATGAAAACTTCTTTAGCACCGTTATGATTTGAAACGAAAAAAAGCGACACAAAAAAGAGACAAGCACATAAATCTGTAGAATTTAAATTGCGAGAGAATGAGATACCTAATATTATCGGTCTCCTATTTGTGCGGTGATTCGTAGCCTCCCCACTCTTGTCTACTTTAGTTTTCTGAAGGTTTCACTTCTACCACGTGTGAATTGCAGACTTTGTTTTGTTATTATCTTGAGTTGCTATGTGGAGGTTTTTTTTTATGAAAGGAAGGAGCGATCCTAGGTCTTAAAGAGACCCATGAAAGAGGCCAGCAAATCATTCCATAGGTGAACTGTTAAACACAAGAACGAGTTCTAGAAGCGATTCGTTCTCATATATTGTGACAAATAATGTCAATGATGTTCTCATGTTGGGCACGTGTTTGACATGTTTCCTGACCATGCTAAAGGGATCAATGAACGCGTTGGAGTAAAACTAACAATTTTATATAGTATTTTGATTGAAATTCGAAAATTGTCTTGTCCGTAAAACTAATCATAACGGCGCTTTCCCAAAGGGATTGGAATGGCATGAACCTAAGAAGCCCTACACATAACTATTCGAGAACAATTTGAAGCCGTGAGGTGAGGTGGTAAATTTTTTAATGACTTATCCCATTTCCGGTCACATCAAATACATTAAAAATTAACTAACTAACCATCGTGCCGTTTACATGCATACACCGTCTCATACATGCTCTTCTATTATTCAGACTCTTGACATGGCCCCACTCACGTACCTGATTCACTTGGACGTGCCATATCTTTCTTGGGCGTCCCCTACTTCTTCTACCATTCACATTTGCGTCATATATTCTCTTACACTCCTATGACCTAGTGGTGACATATGACATTGGGGTGAAATATGACCATGGGGTGACCTACGACCTTGGGGTGACCTACGACTTTGGGGTGACCTACGACCTTGGGGCAACCTTCGACCTTGGGGTAACCTACAATCTTGGGGTGATCTACTACCTTGGGGTGATCTACGACCTTGGGGTTGACTACAACCTTGGGGTGACCTAAGACTTTGGGGTGACCTACGACCTTGGGGCGACCTTCGACCTTGGGGTGACCTACAATCTTGGGGTGATCTACGACCTTGTGGTGATTTACGACCTCGGGGTTAACTACGACCTTGGGGTGACCTACGACCTTGGGGTAGCCATACTTATCTTTATCCTTATCACTTCCTAAGTCAAGCATGCTTAAACGCCCGACCATTCGCCTCGCCATCGATCACCGTTCGCATTGATTACCGTTCGCATCACACTTTTCGTAACAATCACTACTTTTTGTAACTCATTCACCAGCTTACCCCCAAGTCGAGCGTGCGTAAAGAAGTTTTACTTCAAAAAAACATTTATGTGTGTGGAGTAACCACCTATTTGCCTAATGACGACCGACCGGTTATTTTTACATTCATCGGCTGCCGGGCGGTTTTCGTCCGGTATATATTTATGTAAGCTTTGTAAGTAACTACTCTCCTTTGTAAGTGGTTACTCCCCTTCCCCTCTCCATTTACCTTCAGCCTGACAACATCAATTGATGAAGGCATCTGAAGGCATCCATAGGATCCATAGTCTCACTGGCCCCAGACGGGGGCACTTGTGACTCTTGTGCGGTATTCACATAAATTTCGAAAACAATATATTTTTCGGGCTTTTCTATTTTAACACAAATCTTTATTTTGATACCAAAGACGGGGATGGCTTTGATACAGATTGATAAATCTAAACATCATATCATTCGAACATTTCAGATATTTTTTTCATTGAAAAATATACCGTTATGATAGGTAGGTACGTCTAACGTCCCCTTTCGCCCGCGGGGTCTAAAAATAGCAAGCAAGTTGAAATATATGTAAATAATCGGTGTGAAACTCGAACGATGACTCAGACTTAAACAATAAAAGTAGACGGGCTTTCAACGTTAGTTGTTCTATTAAAAACATGATCGATGTAATCTTGAGGGTGTTCACACTACTCGTTAATAAGCTTTCATCAACTAAATTATTGAAGCGTTAATCAACAAAAATTGAACCGTCTGAAGGGACCACTATTCATGAGAGCTTCTTGAGTTTTTTCTATAGTATTTTGGTTAGTAAAAATATAAATATTGTCTATAATCTACACAGCTGGGAGTTGTCTGGTGATCGTAAAACCATATTTTATAAATTGCGTTTGAATAAAAATACGTAAAGAATTATTTTCTCTATTTATTAACCCAAACTTTTCTTTTGTTTATGCATTAGGCCGGCGAATGAAAACTATTCAGCTTTTCCGGTAAACATTTACCATAGACAAAACATAAGTCCTGAAAAAGTGTAGAATTTGAGAAGGCGAAGTTTTGTAATCAACCAAATAAATATTATAATATGTGAAAAACATAGTTAACTAAACATTATTGCGACCAAAATTTAAACTACACAAGTATTTGAATAACAAAATCATTTTTCTAAAGAACGTGACGTACATGGACGTACTCTACAGGGATGTGATGCCCAAAAAAATTGTTTCCCTAGATTTCGAGGTGAAATTTCCCTAGAATTTCCCTAGAATTCGGCGTTTTTAAACTTTCTAAAACGTTTTTTTATATTTTCTGAAAAATATTCATATTATTAAAAATATTTATATATGGTCAGTTCGATCGAAAATTTACCATAATTTGAAAGTATGTGCTTTACCACTAAATTATAAACGGAATTCGTAATGAAAATCACTTTGCAAAATAAAAATCAAACGCAATCACTGAAAAATTTTTTTTAGAAGTCCCCATTATCTTTTTAGGTACATAATATCATTTTGAGTTGTCAGTGTTTTTAAAACAACATTGCTTGAATGTAAGTACATCAACAATACGTAAGATTCATGGGAATTAAAAAAAAAATACGACTAGCAATACCAGTAATATTGTTATATGTAACTATTTTTTTGCCAGAGTTCGAAATTTCCCTAGATTTTGTGCTGATTTCCCTTTTCCCTAAACAATATTTTTCTCCCCTAGATCTAGGGAAATTTCCCTAGACATCACATCAGTGGTACTCTACTACATTGCAATATTAGGTAGTTCTAGTTTTGTCCGCCAGTCTCGCTGCATTTTTCTTCCGAATAGTTTTAGAAAATTGTCAAGCAGCTTTGACATTATCTAGGGAGAAATCCCTATATTTAGGGAAAAATTGAGAAATCCGTCACAGAAAAAGTATTTCTGAACAAATTTAGGGAAAATTCAAAAAAAAAAATCCCTCATTCAAGTCATGTCATATTTTACATCACCCAAGACGAATAATAAAAGTATAATTTATTATTATTCAACAAGTAATATATCTAACTACAATTATTTAATTCAATAAAATAAGATTTAAGTCATAATAGAACGCGAATTCCAAAAATATAGGGAACTTTTCCGATTTACATGGATATTTGTGTGACAAGATTACTAGGGTTTTTGATGTCTAAAAGATTTTTTGGGATTTTTAAGGGATTTGAAAAAAAATCTGGGGTTTTCTATGCCTGAAAAGATGTCGTGAGTTTTTCGATGGCTTTGAAAAATTTCTAATTTTTTTATGTCTTTTCCATGGAATTTTTGCAATTTTGATATTTATAGAGCTTTTCATGACTTTCATGTAAATTTTGGGATTTTTTTAATCTTTGAAAAGATTTTTATGAATTTTTAATTACTTTGCTAGGCAATTTTCGCATTTTTACTGATTTAATGCCTACAGACTTCTAAAAAAAGTTTTCCCGGGAGTTTTCACGTCCTCGCTATATCAGGAAGTTTATTTTTTATTACTGGCAACGATGTTGTCATGTATTACATTGTTATGTATGGTATGGCGATATCAGTCAGTACCGGACTTATATCTGTTAAATTGTTTCCAGTGATGTAATTTGGTGTTTTTAAGTATAATTCGTTACTCGTATTCGAGCTGTGATCTATAATAATTGTTTTTAAACAAATTTATACCGTTTTTATCCCAAATTTCAGTACAAAAGTTCAATTTATTTCCGCGATGGAGTGAGCAGTGGTGGCCGAGTTGTGTCAAACACAAATGCGAAGAAACAACAAAAAATGTCAGAAGAACAGGTCGGTTTCAAAATAATCTTATTTCAGTGCATTCCTGAATGTTAAATCATCCTTTTCCGATATTTACAAAGGTTAATTTCTGTATATTTTTTGAAATACAGCCCGCCGCGTTTTACACCATTTATATTTTGGTCTGAAATTTGTGAACATGCCTTTTCGATAAATGAATCTCGGTTACCAGAAAAATGTTAATTTAACCATTTCATTATCGATTTTATTGCATTTCGTATTAGATTAATGGATCTAGATTATTTTTAAAACGATTTTCGTTAAAAAAAATGATTTTTATTTTAGCGCCCTTGACGTTTTTTTCACGAGAATGGCGCTATAAAAATCATAAATTCTGTATTATTTTTTATGTGAATACCGCACAAGATTCCCAACTCCTTCCAACAGTGTGGAGTCAGTGAGGCTATGGCATGTCCAATTGTGATATCTTTCGAGGAGGAAGGGAGTGGGGAGGGGAAGGAAATGGGATAGAGGAGGGTTGGAAAGTGCTTGGCTATTCAGATCTGGTCATTAAACATGACTAAAGCCATTTCAAGCAATGTTTTGATTCTGAAGGTGGCCTCTCTCATGTTGTTATTTTACTTGTTTTGTTTTCACTTGATCATGCCATGTCTTCCTCGGGTACCCCTAACTTCTACATTCAACAATTCACTTTCATGTCATATATCTCCTTAAATTCCTTTCTTTGCTCATTCATCCACTCTACATGTCCAAACCCTTAACTAACTAACTAACCATTGCGCCGTTTTTTTCCACAGGGGTAGGCAGAGTAGACGGACTGCCAAACAACTCGGTCTTGGCACACACTCTTTGCCTCACTCACATTCATACATCGTCTCATACATACTCTTCTATTATTCTGACCCTTGACACGGCCTGACTCAAGTATCTGATTCACTTGGTCGTGCCATGTCTTTCTCGGGCGTCCCCGACTTCTTCTACCATTCACATTTGCGTCATATATTCTCCTTACACTTCTTTCCTCGTTCATTCGCTCTACATGCCCAAACCATCGGAGAGCCCCTTTCTTAATCTTACTCATTACACTTACATCAGCCTTGCATTCTTTGCAGATATCCACGTTTTGTACATGGTTTTACTACACGTACGCCTCAGAGATCTCATTTCAACAGCATTCAGTCTCCTTTCGTAGGGTCCCTTTCCTTATCTAATCCATTACTTAGCTCTGTTTGAAATCCCTAAAACTTAATCAATGTTCAAAAAGTCATATTATTCATTAATTATTTAACTCACCTTTACAAAGAAAATTTAATTTTATGCAGTAACAGGATTGGAAGATACTCTCAGTATCGCCCTGGTGGAAGTCAATCATTCAGGAACGAAACGTTGCTTTAAATTGTTTCCGCAGGATTAGGTGGAAACGTGGTCTTCAATGGTCCTGAAGAACAATGTCGGATCTGCTAAAAATTGAAAATAATTCTTTTGGCTTATTTTATTGATTTAATTGTCTATATTTTTAGAATTTTTAATGTAACGCCAAATATCAAAAAACACACTGTATTTCTTGATCTCTAAAACAGTAAAAATGCAGAAACCAAACTTTAAACAGCTCTACTGCAAAACTACAAAATTGCACATCCGACATTATTCTTCTGGACCTGTTGTATATGCATTATACGCGGGCAGTCATTAATTGTTGTGTTGGGGCTCTTCAAAAATAGAAAAGTCCTTATCTGAATTATTATTGTATTCACGTGTTTAACCGCTTCTGTGCCAAGAGCGAGATATCTCGCATTCTTGGCCGTGCCCAGCAAGCCAGCCATAGAAAAATAGCGAGTATTCTCGCTCTTTTTGAGCCTCTGTATCATACATATGTCCCATTTTTTATTAATTTAAAATATGGAACACACTGAGAGATCTATTGGGATGATTTAAATTTTTTTTTTTTTAAATAAGATTTAAAAATGATTTATTTTGATTAAAAGTTCACGGCCTGCTGTGCACAGCTACACTTCTACCTACTGGCATTTAAAAGGTTAACTATTTATCTAACCATCACGCCGTTTCCCCGCAGGGGTAGGTAAAGAGGATGGACCGCCAAACAACTCAGTCTTGGCACACACTCTTTGCCTCGTTCATATCATCTCATACTCTTCTATTATTCTGACTCTTGACATGACCTGACTCAAGTATCTGATTCACTTGGTCGTGCCATGTCTTCCTCGGGTGTTCCCGACTTCTTCTACCATTGCGTCATATATTCTCCTTACACTCCTTCCCTCATTCATTATCGCTCGCTGTACATTCGCAATGGGAATATATGGCGAGCGATATGCTGAAATAGGCCAAGCCAAATGCTCATTTATCTTTTATAGCCAAGTCTGTTGGCCCCATAAAACAAATTTGACGGGTTAAATAACGATTATTTAATAGTTTGGCCTTTAATAATGAGCGGTTCTGGAATTTTCGTTTTGCCACAGCCAGCCGGATACTACTCGTTAAGCTTTCATCAGCTTTGCATTCTTTGCGGATCTCCACGTTTCTCACGTAATCATACACGGTTTTACCACACAAATACCACAGGATCTCCAGGTTTTGTGTGCTGCCTGCAGGTTTAGCAACACTTCATAACTAAAAAATCCAAGGCTGGCAATCTGGCAATGCTGGCAATCTGGCAATGCATAATTGTCAATAATCCATAAATACTAATGTGCCACATACCGAGACCATAAATATGGTGTTTAAAAGTGTTCACACACCTTTAAACACCACTCACTTTATGTAACAAAAGGTCTTGAGGATGTATGGCTATATCGTACTGACTTTCTCTTGGATATGCTTGGAATGAACCATTTGAGGGTCAGAAGGGATGCACACATTGCTACACATTTCTTCAGACTGATTCGCGGATGGTTCGAAAACTCGGCTATCATGGAGAGCTTTCATTTTTATGTTCCCGACGTCTGGTAGTTGGCTATGTATGTGTTGCAGAAAAAATATAATATTTTGTCTTGTGTTCCTTAATGGTAGTTACATGGAATTTATTAATGGCAACGGTGGCAGGACTGTTAATTAGGTGGTTAACGACCATATACATGAAGTACTTCTCAAATAAAATTACTTATATACAACAAGGACATTTATTTTATTTTATTTATTAGCGTTATAAACAGTCTGTATAAATTCATAAATGACAGTGATAATAATATGTATGTCATTGACCAATAAAATAACGACAAATAGAAATTTAGAACCATAATACAAAAATACACAACAATACCTATACCTGATATAAACAATTCTGATAAAGTGCATCTTCTTACTTAAATCTACAAAAAGTGTTTAATGAAATTTTTCAAGGGTTTACATTTAAATTTTGATAAACATCAATAATATCTTTCAGGAAGCGATTTTATTTGAATTCGAACTGCTAAAAGTATGAAAGGTGGTGAACTAAAAATAAAAAAACAAAAATCAATGAAATATTAAGTTAGTAGTTAAACATGTGGCATTCAATAGAGTGTTATTTTTTTTATGCATGCTTTGAATTTAACAAGGTTCGTGTTAAACACATCTTGAATTTGGGCATAATCTGTTAAATGTGCTACAGCTTCTTCTTATAAATACATTTTCAAGATAATTTGTGTTGCTCTTAGGGATATAAAATGTGTCCGGAGATCGAGTAACTCTTAATGGACATCTGAAATGAATATTTTGTAGTAAGTATGGGCTATCAATGAAATTATGAATAATCTTATAGAGCATTAATAGGTCTCCGATATCTCGGCGTTGATCGAGAGATTTAAGGTTTACAGGGACATAGTATTCATCATTTCGCACGCGATAAGAGACATATTTCATAAACTTTTTCTGAACTCTTTCTATATTTGCTTTATATGTAGAACAATGAGGGTTCCACACTGTAGAAGCATACTCGAGCACATTCACAGACATAACACAAGGACGTGCAAGGAAATCAGGCTACAAAAAAAGGACTAAACGAATTCGCAGAACAGTTCACTGCACAAAGGGGTGAAGTTATATAACACGCTACCAGAAACTTTAAATTCCGTACCAATTGGAAGGTTCAAGGTGTATTGTAGGAGTTACATCAAACTAAAAAAAATGTAGTTTGCAATTAAGAAATGTTACAATTAATTAGCATATTTGTAAACTTCAATCACTTCTCAGCCTCACAACATGCCCCAATTGGGGATGCTATAGTCTCACTGGGTCCAGACGGGAGCAGCTGGGATCCTTGTGAGGTATTCACATAAAAAAAAGCTGTGACTGTGACGCAACTGCAAGTAGCCTACCGATATGCTATTCTTTAAAGCTGGTTTCCGTACACGATGCTACCCTGAATATATTGAACTTGATAATTTTTTCAGTGCAGCTGTAGAATTAAAATGATGAAGGCAATAATATTCTAGTGATAGACTCTAGCGATGAAGACAATAATATTGTTCTTCTTTATTGTTACAAGCATAAAAAACGATCTGAAAGAATATTTTGGGATCACCCACCCATACAATGAAATAAATAATAATTGTAGGACTTTCGTCGCAATGTCTAACTATTGTCACGTGAGAACCTGTCGATTCTATGACCTTTTCTTGAGTTCAGCAGCTCCACTGTGGAATGATTTGTTGGCCTTGTTTCATACACATTACTTCCTCTCCTCCACACAGCATCCCCAACAATGATATATATGCCTTGTATGTAATTAATGTAAAAAAAAATGATAAATCGAAAAAATGTCATTAAAATTAAAATATGCAAGGTGTTACTGAGTCACGCCAAATGTAAATATGTCGATCTTTCAGGTGATTGGTCAGAACTTCCTGGAAGATTGAAATTTGATAAGTATGCAGTTATATGTAAAAGTATACCCTCTATCTGGTACAATACTCAGATTATTTATAAAAATCACCAAATCAATTATAATGCACTAAAACTGGGTAAAAATTAGTAGTAAATTAAACAAAATGTTGATGTTTTCTGGGTCAACAATAGGATATTTCAAAATGTACAACTAATTGACCGGTCCGTGGCTGAGTGGGCATTGCGTTTGGTTTCCACCCGGGCGTCATGTGTTCGATTCCTCGACTGGCTAAGTCAAAGATTTTGAAATATAAGCGATGTGCTATCGGCAGTTTTTACTGGGTGGGTCTGTGTTTCCTGGCGTTGCCAATATTGTTAACCAATATTACTGCACACCTTAAAAAAAAATCAACTAAATGAATGAATTCTTTCCGTATTCAAACTGTATTGTTATCCAATACTACTGCACACTAGCGATGTGTAGGTTCAGCTGGAGTGGGCTCTTAAACTCGGGTTCTTGGTGCGAAGCGGCTCCTATTCCCTTTTCAAATCGACTGCTCCTAAAGAACCTGGTCCGGCATGAACTCGGCAGGCCGATCCACAGTCGGTTGGCGGTGCGGCGCGGCGCGGCGCGGTGGCAGTTTGCACTCGTATAACACATGCATCACGGTCCGAGCCACATTTTTTTTTTTTTTTTAAATATGTTTATTCAGTTTTAATTTTACAATATTTTATTTTACAAATCTTACGAAACTGATCAATCAGTTTGATTGTAAGAAATCTCTCATTTTTTTCTAATTATTTAATACAGTATACTTTTCAGTTTTACATAGTATATACTAAATATAATACTTAATATTAAAATACTAATTATTACGACAAACTAATTATTATAATGTTTTAATGTTTATGAATTGCGTTGCAGTAAAAATATTTTACACAGTACAAACATACGGTGAGAAAAAAAATAGAAAGGTACTATATTATTTGATTTCATGTTCTTCGGAGGTAGAAAGATTTAACTTTTGTTTTGATTTTTGAATAAGATGTCTCATTTTTGATATTTTCAGGTAATGCGTTAAATATTTCCGGAATTTTATGACTTATTGTTCTATCTCCGTATACATTTTGAGATTTATTGACAATAAACATTTGTATGTTTATCTTTGTATGTTTAGCCTCTCTATGCCTAGTAGGGTAGTTGTGGTTTACAGGTTTTTTGAATTCTGTATTCCAGAATTCATCTAGCGTTAATTGGTAATCTACCTTACTGTGTATAGAGAGGACATTACATAAGGAGAACATTTTTTTATAATCACCTTCACATAACTGGACCTTT
Source organism: Limnephilus lunatus (assembly GCA_917563855.2). Classification (NCBI taxonomy): domain Eukaryota; kingdom Metazoa; phylum Arthropoda; class Insecta; order Trichoptera; family Limnephilidae; genus Limnephilus; species Limnephilus lunatus. The sequence goes on along the minus strand of OU830595.1, from coordinate 19,947,667 downwards.
TTTTTGCCTGATATCAATTTTAGGAAACGGATTTGTAATTGTTCTATTTTATTTAAGTATGTTTTGTACGTTAATCCGTAAGTATTTATTCCGTATCCTATAATTGATTCTGCTAATGCGTTGTATATACAGTATAATATTTTTTTATTAGCGAAATTTTTTAGGTGGTAAAATTTTCCTAATATGGATCTTAATCTATTACATACATTTTCAATATGATTTGACCAGTTAAAGTTGACATCTATTGTAAGACCAAGGTATGTATATTGGTACACTTTTTCTATATTCGGGCAATTACAATTACGTTATTTGAGTCGGGAGTAGGTCGCGCGTTCGAGTTCTTTTGCTAGCTCCGGCTCCGAGGTCCGGCTAGGGTGGAACCCGAGCGTCTGAATTCGAGCCATTCAGGAGTAGGTCGCGCGTTCGAGTTCTTTTGTGGGCTCCGGCTCCGAGGTCCGGCTAGGGTGGAACCCGAGCGTCTCGGTTCGAGCCATTTGCGAGTCGGGAGCAGGTTGCGCGTTCGAATTCTTTTGCGCGCTCGGGCCATTCGCGAACGAATCCAAGAACTCGAGTACTTTTAAAAGGAAGGTCTCGGAGGCCTCTAGAAAAATGCAGAACTTACCAATCTCTACTGCACACCTTAAAAAAATCAACTAAATGAAGGAATTTTCTTTCCGTATTCAAACTATGCCGACGGTCAGGCGGCCATCACAGCATATCTCTTGTATTGCAATATCTTTGGGCTAAGTCCTCCATTACGACACAAGCAACATTTTCTTCTTACTGTGGTGGTAGTAGGAGATTTTCAAACATTGTTGGATTATTCGTAACCCGGGAATGTTTGTCTTTCTTTTAAAATTTTTCTTTTTTTAACCAGTGATTCTACACGCGAAATTGAACAAATTTTGTTCCACGTCTTTTTATTTCGATGAAAAAAAATCATTTTCTCCGTACACAACTCCAAATTCACTAAGTGTATTGAGAGGTGAATTTTTTTAATATCAAAAAGTTTAATCTCTCATCTGTCGCAAGCCCGTCGGCAGGCCCAAAAAAAATTTTTATTTAAAAAAAAATCATACAATGTTGGAAGTAGCGTCCTGGCGAGGTCTCTGGAAGTCTGCCGTCAGGTTGTAAGGCTGCACTGTTTTTAGTGGCTTCTTTCGTTTAAAAGCCAAGATTGGCGTACAGTTGAGAGAGCGTGATTGTTTGAGGTTATCCCTGTTAGTTTAAAACACTTGTGTTTTTACTGGATATATTGTTACGTTTATTTAAGAATAATTTCACAATGAGAGAGTGACTGGCAATTAAAAGGAGAACTTAATTGAGTCGATAAGGTTAGATGTTAAGTCTGAGAAGAGAATGAATGAGTGAGTTTGACAGTGGCGGCTCGAGCATTTCTTTAGTGGTGGGGATCGACTTTTTTACGTACCGGAATCTCATCACCCGTAGAATATATATTTTTTTTAATTTTTTTATTTATTTAATATTTGTTTGTTTTTACAATAATTATACATTTTTTTACATGTTAAACAGATTTGTAATATTAATGTAATAAAAGCCTTTCCTCACCATAAAGAGACAAGGCTCTTGTGTTTGGTGAGTGAATTCATACTCAATTATGTTATCAATGTTATCATTTGAGTAGGTGAATAATAATATTGCAACTATTAACAATAGATATAGTAAGAGAAACTTGAGATGTGTCGATTAACAGATTTAAATGAAGTGAAATAGTAATGTAACTCTTACAGTTGTTTCAGGTAATTTTTTAATTTAGTTTGGAATTTACTTTTATTTTCAATAATTTTTACTTCTAATGGGAGTTTGTTGAAATAATTTATACCATGATACAGATAGGAATTTTGGATGTGCTTAGTATTAAATTTTGGGATTTTAATATTGTTTTGATATCTTGCTGAGATATTGAAATGTAATTTTTTTAGCTGTATTTCTTTGAAAGTTTGTAGAATTGAATATTTTTTATATAAATTGTCTATTGTAGTTACTTTGAATATTGAAAAGATTTTTTCGGTAGAAAATGTAGATGGTTTTTTCAATATAATCTTAATAATTAATCTTTGAACTATTTTGAGAGGATTTAAAATAACATCATATGTTCCTCCCCATCCTATAATACCGTATTGTAATATAGATTGAACAATTGCATAGTACACTCTTTTTAGGTTTTCCAGTCTAAGAATATTTCTGAGTCTTATAAATATATATATGCATTTCCTAATTCTTTTGACAAGTTCACAAATATGTGTTTTCCATTTAAAATGTTGATCTATATATACACCAAGATATTTAATTTTGGAAGTTGAATTCAGTGTAGAACATTCTGGAGTGCAATTAGTTCCACTACATTTACTCTGATGTATTAGAATTTTTATTTCTGGTTTAGATTTAAATTTATTGATAGAGAATGGGATAAAGTTTGTTTTTTCGGTATTTAAAGAGAGGAGAGAGGATATTATTATTATTATTTAATTAAATTTCTCAAAAAAAAATTTTGATGGTCTAATCATGCTAGTCGGATATATTTAACACAAAATAATATAAAATGTCTATAGAAATATGCCAATTTACAATGATATATAATAAAAATAAAGCTTTACCTTGCGAGATTATCATCAAACTAATTTGAACGCGAGCGATTCCCGCCCGTAACTTCGCAAACAAATGGTTCTATGGGGATCCAAAGGATTGTCCCCGCAGATGCTTGAACTCACATACTACTGCGCATGCGCAGTTGCATACGATCGCGAAACAACGCAAGGAAAGTATGGGGATAGTTCGGATTGTCCCCCAAGTGCGCAGTAATTCTGCGCACTGAGAAATAGACCTGCTTTTTTTTGCGCCGTACATTGTTCGCTGTACGCGCGTAGGGTCTTATTAAAATCATCCGGAATAATTGTTTGTATTTTATTTCTGCTAATGTTAATTACTTTTATGTTTAAAGAATTCATTCATTTTGGCGGCATCGAATGTTATTTCCTTTAGTAGGTTTTGAGTGTAACTGGTGGGGACTGTCCCCATTGTCCCCCTGTAAAGAACCGCCACTGGAGTTTGATAACACGCTGTTTTATAAACAAATACAAAGGTGACGTGATCACAGACAAAAGATATTATAGATGCTAAATTCATTACAATATTTCACTATGAAGTGGTATAGACATGAAAAGTTTAATGTAAAGGGCTGTACACGTCGAGATTAATAATGAGAAATAAAAAGTGTTCGAGTTGAATGATTTTAAATATAAAATAGGACAATCACAACACAGAAGACCAAACAATGTTAACAAACATCCAATAGTTTGAGCATGCTTTACAGAGTAAAGTTTTACAAAGTTTGGCTCAATTTCACATTCAGGAAGAGCTGAGTTTCAAAATCTACATTCGTGCCACGATATTTCGTACTACCAATTTTTGTTTGGTTGAAAACTGCCGAACTAGACGATTGATGTGTTGTGGTATTGAGTTGTTGATGCTGTGATGTTGTGATGTTGCGGTATTGTGTTTCAGGAGGTGCGGCAGATAGAGCTGCTGTGCAAACAGCTGTATGAGGCGCAGGATGCCACTCTGCAGCAGGAGGCCGAGAAGGCGCTAGTCGGATTTCAGGTGAGCCCATTTCTATACCCGTCGCTCGTTCAGTGTCAAATTATTGATGTTTATATTAGTTGCAAACTGGGTTACCATGATTTGCGATAGCCTCCGCAGTAGAAAAATTTAGGCGAGTAAGTCCCCACTCGGCTAAATTGTAGTATAATACAAGCAAACGCTTCTAATGGAAGCGTAGTAAATAATCTAAGATGTAAAAATGTCAACATGTATCATTTAAAACATACCTATTGTTAAAAAAATAAATTATTAAATAAATAAAATGTCTAATAGTAGTGGTGAAATCAGATGTATACCTTGTTTCACCTTTGTTGATAGTACGTTGCGTAATAAGAACTGCTAAATAACGGACAGGGTCGTTTTACACAACAAAGTTTGTGAATTAACTGATATTTCAGCATTTTCAACTCAAGAATGAGATTTTCACACATGTGGTTCTAATGAAATACATTAGTGGCATTTATTTATTTATTATTTATCAACGCCCTCTTTGAGGGCTTTATTTATTATACATAACTGAACTTTTGTATTTGTTTACTAATAAATTGAAGATGTCCACTGGACTTGGTATAATTATTTCCCTCTATTAGTATTCTGGGTAAAGAGGAATACATAAGGTAGTTAGTCCCAAAATTTCTGCACTGAAATAAAACCCGACTTCTAGTATTACGTAGTGGAATCCGAGAGCTTATCAATGCAAGAGATTCTGGACTATTATCAGTTACCTCATTTTATATAGAAATACCCAAGTCAGTGAAAATCCTTCTGGCATAGCATGTTCATATCATTTAAAGGGTATTATAGTTAAACAAAATTGCAGGAATATCTATTTTAAAATTTAGAAAATGTAAGAATTTACTTTTTATTTTTTCAATAGCTTGTATATGAATATTGTAATGTGGGTTCCAGACGTGAGAATTATACTCAAGTTGACTTCTAACAAAGGCAAAATATAAGTTTAAAATTATTTAAAATTCTAGTTAGTTAAGTTATAAATTTCAACATTTGTAAGCTCTTAGAGATTTCCGTTTTGTGGTTAACAAATGAAAGATTTGTTTGAAAAGCGATGCCTAAGTCTCTAATTTCTGTTAATGTCTCAAATACATTGTTATCAATGTTATAGTTAAAGATCACTGGTTGGGTTTTCCAGTGTTGCATCTGAAACTGCTTACGAATTACAGCTTCAGTTGCACTTGGGCTATAAGTACTAACAATGGAACAAAACGTAATGGTGTTTGCTGGAATTGTGTGATAATTTGTTTAGGGAAAACTAGGGAAGCAAGGAAGAAGGAAAACCAATCACTTACCTCTGCGAAGGAGCACACAATACAATCACAAACATAGTTTATATAGTTCCACTGCGATACCTTGAGGTAGTTTTCGCCACAACAACAAAAATAAGTACAAAACGATATGGTACTTTCGATATGGTCAAAAACCTTCTTTTAGTTTATAAAGAGAATATCAATTCTTGTTCGGTTTGAAAAAAAAAAAATGCATTCGAATTCACTGTTGTTTACTTATTTTTAGAACCAATAATTACACAGGAACAAGTCTTAAAAACTCAAAAAGTAGAAATCCTAAACTTAATAATAGTGGCATATATGAATAAAATTTTAACAACGCCGACTGTAACGGTACTTATATCGGACAAACAGGATGAGCATTCTCAACTAGATTCAAAGAACATATACAATGTTATGATAACAAAAGGACTTCTTCAAAACAAAGGGGCCTAAACCATTACATATAGAAAGAAAGGGTCTTAGATTAAATTTAAAACAGTTAGACATCAATAAACGAACGAATTACCCTAATTATAACACTTATTGATAAAGTAAGGAAAATAATTTATTCCCCACTTCTTAGTATGTTCTCAAAACGTAAATAATATAACCATTCTCATAAGTCATAGCAGTAATGTCATTATTAAACAAGTTCAAAACGCTTTTTCAGCAAGGTGATGTGGTGTTAAGCTGAATTCAAACGATTCATTTATCATTCATTTCCTCATTTCATTCCGCCTCTTTCCCTCGAAATGACCCGTCTGAACACGCGATGAAACGAAAGTGAAAAGAGACAGTGCCGAAAGAAGCGATCCAACAATGTTGGATCGCTTCATTCGCGCACTTTTCACTCGCAACCGGAACTCATCACTTGACAACATCATGTGACGCGAATGATGTGTGTGAACACTCAAATGAACAGTTTTTCACTCGCGAATTAGTCGGCCGAGAATATTCTGGCATGGCCGGAGAGGCATAAAAGTCAAAATACTCCGTTTTGTTCGCTTTTCGAAATAACTCCTACACGTCTCATAGAAATCGTTGTTTCTCCAATACTATCATAGCGAAAAATATGATCTAAACGGTATTGGAAAGAGAAAATAACGCTCTACATATTCAATCTAACAATTAACAACAAAATAATATGAATGTACACTTTTATGGAACCAAAGTTTACGATCGAAATTTGAAAAAATAATTAAGAAACTTAGTGATTTTTTTATGAATTATTTTATATGAAATGACAAAAAAGTGAGGTGATAAAAACGTGTATAATTCATTTGTCTAACAAAATAAGTGTGTGCCTTTATTTTTTTTGTTACCTGCAATTTTAGTTAGACTAAACGCAAGGAGAGTCATTTTTAAAACTTTTAAAAGTTTACATTAAAAATTATTCTATTTAAAAAATTATATTGTAATTTCTAGTAATAAATTTTGGAAGCATATTTCATCACCTTTCGAAAACAGTTTTTAGTTTTTGGATACGTTAATAAATATTCCATTTATATGGATTTTATTGCAAGCCGAGGCCTATTTTGGAATAAAAAAATTTTCATGGTGCAAAAATCCTGTAGATATCTGTTTTCAGGTTATTATTTAACCATATGATCATTTTATGGTGTTGATATTTATTTACTGTTTACAAGAATCGCCAATTTCTCGTAATTTAGTTCGACGTTATCAGAAATGTCAATTTGAAATTGTAAATATTCCTGAATTAGAGGTCAGCGCCGATCGACGCGTGCGACTGCGCTCGACGACTTTGTAGTGAGAATGTCGAGTGAATCGAAGGAACCGTCTGAACACGCGGTGAAACGAGAACGGAACACTTCATCGAGTAAAACCTTCTTCCGAGTAATACGTCTGAATTCAGCTTTAGGGAGGGTAGATACTGGATAAATGACATCCCGGTAGGAATTACGGGTATTATCATTTCAAAGCCAAACATCAAGGGACGGAGAAAAAAAACTTGTCATGTGGAAACTTTAATGTTTTTTTATCAAGTCCACACAACAGGAGGCAAGCAGATAATTAATTTGTGTCTTGTTTGTGTATCCAGGAATCTACGAGCACACTGGGAAGATGTCAGGCCCTACTGGAGAGGGCTGACTCGAGCTATGCACAGTTGTTGGCCGCCACCACTCTAGTTAGACTAGTTTCCAGGTAATTACAATATATTACACTTCATTTATTTGGTTATTTTATAAAACGGAGACGGTAAACGTGTAGTTTCCACGGCCCCATTGTGCCATCTACCATTTTAATATTTCAAAAATGATATGTTTATTTCTGATAGCATTCAAAAGCATATTTACCACCTATATCCTCTCATTGTAGCTCGCCTGCCGGTGGGCACAATTTTTTTTTTTAAATGCGATTTTAACCCTTATGTATAAAGAAACTGTAGGAAGGACAAGGTCAGAATTGCTTGCGCCAATATCTTTCTTGACGTAACACTTTATTTGATTAATCTAGCTTCTCCGATGGCGAAAATATCTATAATTTATGTTTTCTAAATAATATAGTGATCATTATTTCTTTCATAACTCCTTTGAATTGTTGGGTACATATTCAGGTTTGTGTAGAAATTATAACATCAGTTTACATTATTTGTATGAGTATATATTTTTAATTTGTTTTTCAAAAATGGGATTTTTTTTAATTTTTTTTTTTAGTTAATTTCTTACCATATTATTATGTAATATACATGAATAATAAGATATATTATCTAGTAAACAGAAAACAATTGCATTATTTTTATATGGATATTTGACCAGAAATTGTCGAGGTAATTTCCATGCTGCTTTTGAAATATCATCCTACGTTCAACAGATTAAAAAACAGTTTTAAGTTTTCGGATACATACGTTCAGAAACATTCCATTTATTTGAATTTTATTGCAAAGTGGAAATTTTCTGAACTTCTGACTGAAAATGCCTGAGGAGGTTTAAATTCTTTCAGGATTCTCTCCACATTTATAATATGGTTGTTATATGGATTGCTTGTTTTGGTTTGCAGGTCGACCCAAGTATTGTCTCTACAGCAGAGACTGGACATCAGGAACTATGTCCTCAACTATTTGGCCACCCGCCCTAAATTGGCCGTTTTCGTTGTACAGGTAACATTTCAAATAAATGATTATATGTGATAGGTTTTACCCACGACTTCGCTCGCATAGTATTAGTGGGAAATTACTGGCATAATTATTGGCATAATTGTTATTATTCTTGCTATTTTGTCGAATAGAAAATAATTATAGTTTAATAGAAAATTTCAAAATTTGAGAATGACATTTCGCAAATAAAAATTCTATTTTAGAAAATATTTAAATTATAGAAATAGAAATTTATTTTAAGTACCTACTCCCTTTATTAGTTTTTTATTCATATTTGAATCCAGAGTAACCTAAAAAAAAAGAAAATAACAGTCCACTTCAAACGCTATGCTTTATAGCAACGTTATGCTTATTGTTCGGAGAATAAACATTTTTAGAGATATGTATGTAGATATTAACTACGACGCCTAAAAATTACTCTTTTTAATCACAACAAAGCATTCTTTTTAAACATAAAATTAAAAAAAAAACATTGTTTCCAAGGTAACAATTTGTTTGATGTTTGCAATAACTCGATTTTGTAAGGGACAGAAAACGTATGATACATAATTTCATAACGCCACAGCTCATTCATAACGCCAGAGCTTACCAATATATAAAGCCGTTGTTACTCGCAAATAATGTAGCTTTCTATTAGTGAAAGAATTTTTAAATTCCATTCGATATTTATTGCGTGAAAGAATAAGGACCATCCAACCATCCATACAAACTTTCGCATTTATAATATTAGTAAGATAGAATCTTATTGTTTATGTAATGTTACTGTGGTGACCCAAGCTCTTTTGGGGGACTAACATTTTGCTGTCGGTAATTAGTTTTGATGGCGGGCTATATGAATAATGTCAATTTTTTTGAGGGACCAAGCCACTTTCTATGTCACTCGTGCACGCGCGAGCCTGCTCAGTCAGTGCGCTTGTGACTTCCCGTCTGATCGTCCGTCGACACCATATGTCGTGTTGTGCCAAACAGCGCAGAGGTTCCCAAATTTAACTGAAGTATGTTTTTCTTCAACAGATATCCTTCGTTTCAATCAAACGACACAAATTTTGTAATTTTTTGTTTTTGCTATCTTTTAGGCGTTGGTGTCATTATTTGCGCGCCTCACCAAGATGGGATGGTTTGACTCCATCAAGGATGAATTCGTCTTCAGGAACGTAATGGCAGATGTCACCAATTTTCTGCAGGTTTGTATTCATTTACATTTTTATTTTTGGTCTTAATATATGAGGCGTGTATTTACGTGTGGAGGGTCTTTTAAGGTAATTAAGGAGAGGTGGTTCTGGGAAGGAAAAAGGTTTGAGGGGTGGGTAGATATCTGGGGGTCAGTGAGACACATGAATACATCCCTCCCAGTGCGGTGCAAGGTGATCCCTCAATCAGCATCTCCCAATCCGGCCCGCCATGCAGTACATTAATGAAATACGGTTGATAGATTTGAACAGAAGAAATTTATTATCGTAAAACAAAAACATGTAGGCACACTAAGCTTCCCATAACTGATCCTAGATGGCCGTAGGTGTAACATTTTAATTATTTTATTATCATAGACTAATTAATACACCTCACCCTGTTTTTTTTTTACATTGGCTTCATACAGGAGGCCCTGAAGAAAATAAGTTCCCTTAGGGCCCATGTCATCTTTGGGGATGCTGTGTGAAGGGTCTTTTTAGGAAAGGAAGGAGAGGAAGTTCTGGGAAGGAAAGGTGGGAGGGTGTGTAGGAATCTAGGGATCAGTGTGTCCAAGAGTGTCAGACGTATGAATCCATACTTCCCATGCGGCTGGTGGGCAGACGCATCTGCCGCCAAGACCTGGACAAACCTTACCCCATGAACCCGGGCACCCCTGCTAAGTCACCAAACGTAGCGAATCACTTGGGGTGACCTATGGCAGAGGTGTTGGTTATTCAATAAAAGGTTCCCGGGGCGGCGGTACCCATACCCGCTTGAATGCAAATTGAACCTTGCCCATGAACCTGGGCACCCCTGATAAGTTACCGGATGTAGCTTGCCACTTGGGTTAGCCACTAGCAGAGGTGTTGGTTATCTATTGAATACTTTCTAGCGGGAAAATGTTGCTTGTGCAGTGATGTAGGACTAAGCCAGTAGAGGATTGAACCCACCATGCCGTAATGGGAACTCAACGCATCTGTCCACTAAACTACTTACAAGTTGTCTATCTTTTTACATCCATAGATAACAAACTTTTTTGTATCCAATAACATCAGAATAAATTGATTACGTCTCTGAAATTATAGTTGTACTTGTAAAACTTGTCATGCGTATTATTTGCAGGGTCCCGTGGAGCACTGCACGATAGGTGTACAGCTCCTATCCCATCTCACGTGCGAGATGAACCAGATATCAGACGCAGATGCCAACAGATCCATCACTAAACACAGGAAGATCGCTTCTTCCTTCAGGTAAGAAATTATTATTGTTATAAATTATTTTTATTACTTACTGCAAAGTCAAAAACTCGTTAATTGAAAGCTCTACATGGTCAGGTGTTGTTTTTCGGAACCTTAATTCATTGGTCAAAATGTTTAAACGTTTTGCGAGTCAATTTCAACTGTGAAAAACGAGATTCTACTGCATAAACCGCGAGTTCATGAAAATAATCTCTACAGACTACCAATTGACTCTAGCGAGTTCGAACTTGTATTGAAGGCACATCAGATGTTGGCCTGCCACTGTCGCTTAAATATGTTTTTTATATTCAGACCACTCCTTTTTTGGAGCATGAATCTGGAACACACATGGGCAACCGCCGGCTGATTCATCTCGGCGAAGTAATAGAGAAATAAATTAATTATATAACTAAATGATCCGAATCTTAAATTACAAAAACAGGGACAATTGGTCATTGAACTGTATGGAGATGTCAAAGTTTTTTGTCATAAACTCAGATTTGTAAATCAGATTAGAGGTAAAAGTTTAAAAAGTTGCCATTTTCCTAGTCTACCAACTCATACAAACATCACATATAATTCGTATGTACATAAACTTATGGCACTAATAGAGCACTTTGATACAAGGTTTACCGACTTCCAAAACAAACACTCCACATTCGCTAGATTTGTTCGTCCGATGGATGCTGATGTAAATGATGTGCCAGGAAATTTACAGATGGAACTTATTGAGCTTCAGGAGAACTTGGTGCTAAAATAACAATTTAACAACATTGCTTTGAAAAAATCTTCAGAGAAAAGATACTGGCCGCCAACGGGAATTGAACCCGTGTCCCTCTGATTGCCGGTCAGCTGCTCTGACCACTGAGCTATGGCGGCTTATCTAATACCCGCCAAATAATTCAATATATACTAGTGTTTCATTCGACAATTACTTATTATTACATTTTTCCAACTGAAAACAACCAACTTTATTTTTGTGAGAGAGGTATTGTTAAGTACTAAATCTCCCGCTAGGTGGCGTCGAGACTAATTATGTCTGCATTTATTGTGAAATACTTTAACTTGTCAAATATTAATTATTATTTTTAATTGATAAACTTAACGTTTAAACAAGATTTTTATGCATAGCACAAAGGGTAGATAACAATATTATAATCAAAAATTATCAGCCTGAAACACTCATTTACATTGAAAAAATCTTCCGAGAAAAGATACTGGCCGCCAACGGGAATTGAACCCGTGTCCCTCTGATTGCCGGTCAGCTGCTCTGACCACTGAGCTATGGATTGCATAGTCTCATTGTCTGAATGTATTTTCCCATTGCAGAGACCTGCAGCTATTTGAGGCGTTCCGGCTGGCGTGCTCGCTGCTGGGTTCTGCGCGCGAGGAGGCGTTGGACCTGGCCGACGAGCGCCAGCACGCCCTGGTCACGCAGCTACTGCGCCTCGCCATCAACTGCCTCACTTTTGACTTCATCGGCACCAGCAGCGATGAGTCCTCTGACGATCTGTCCACTGTTCAGGTGAGTTTACTCGCAATTAATTGTTACTGACCAGCACCAATTATATTTCAGATAAATAGTACTCTAATCCACCAATGTTGTGTATTTTTTTTTTACATTAACTCCACACAATAATTTCCCTCATGGCCTGTGTCATATTTGAAGATGCTGTGTGGAGAGGAAGGAATGAACATGGGTCTTGAAGAGACCCATGTGTTGTAGGGGAGAGGAAACACAGAGGCCAGCAAATCGTTCCACAGCTGTTGAACTTAAGATCGAGTCGTAGAAACGACCCGTTCTCTTGTGACAAATGTCAACCGTGTACATATGTTGAGCGTGTGTTTGGCGTGTTTCCTGACTACACCGATGGCGAGGGGATCAATGATGCTAGTTCCTTTGGCGTTCTGATGACGCTAGTTCCATTGAAGTACCGGTAGAACAAGGACAGTATTCCTCGCGGCTGTGCTCTAAAGACCTCATTTGCGTAAAGCATTTGTAATATGTTGTACATTCTCGGCATATTTCAGAATGGAAGATACTCTTAGTATCGCCCTGGTGTAAGTACACCATTCAGAATTGAAATGGCTTTTGCCGTGTTTGGTTGCCAAATCTGAATAGCCATATACTTTCCCACCATCTTCCCTATCTCCTTCCTCTCCTTACTACCCTCAGCCTCACAACATACCCCAATTGGGGATGCCTTAGCCTCACTGGCTCCAGACGAAGAAGTTGAGACTCTTGTGCGATATTCACAAAAAATAAATTATTACCTTTTCAGTCAATAAAATACCCTTTCTGTTTGCAGATTCCTACATCATGGCGGCCCGCCTTCCTGGACTCCACTACCCTGAAGCTGTTCTTCTCGCTGTACTCTTGGCTGCCGGTGACGCTGTCCAACCTGGCGCTATCCTGCCTGGTGCAGGTGGCCTCCGTGCGGCGCTCGCTGTTCAGCAATCCCGAGCGGGCCAAGTTCCTCCAGCACCTCGTGTCGGGTGTTAAGCACATCCTCGAGAACCCTCAGGTAACACCCAATGTCTATTTAGCCATCTGACTGTATAAGACTGCCTATCTGACTGCCTGTCTATCTGACTGCCTTTCTATCTGTTTTCCTGTCTATCTAACTTCCAGTCTATCTGGAAGCAATTCTATCTGTTTGACAATGTGACTGCCAGTCTATCTGACTACCAGTCTATCTGACTGCCAGTCTATCTGACTGCCTTTCTATCTTTTTGCGAGTCTATCTGTCTGCCTTTCTATCTGTCGGTCTATCTATCTGTTTGTATGTCTAACTGACTGCCTTTCTTACCTTAACTACCTTCCCATCTGTTTGCTTCAATGTTAGCCAGTCTGTTTGCCAGTCTGACTGTCTTTCTATCTGTTTGTCTTTCTTATCTGTTTGTACATACAGTGAAACCCTCTTAAGAAGTTCTCTGTTAAGACGTTTCGTGGCTTAAGAAGTTTGGTGTTTTCAGTCCCTTGGCTCAAAATTGGCCCAATTTTTCCCACATACAAGGTTTTCCTGCTTAAGAAGTTTGTTTTTTCCGGTCCCTTGTAAAACTTCTTAAGAGGGTTTCACTGTATATCTAACTGACTGTCTTCCTATCCGTTTGCCTCTATCTGACTCCCTTTCTATCTGTTTGTCAGTCTATCTGACTGTTTGCTATCTGTTTATCAGTCTATCTGACTGCCCTTCTATCTGTTTGCCAGTCTATCTGACTCTTTGCTATCTATTTATTAGTCTATCTGACTGCCTTTCTATCTGTTTGCCAGTCTATCCGACTGTTTGCTATCTGTTTATCAGTCTATCTGACTGCCTTTCTATCTGTTTGTCTAACTGTTTGTATGTCTATCGGACTACCTTTCTGTCTGACGACTGCCTTCCTATCTATTTGCCTGTCTATCTGGTGCAAGAAATATATCTAAAGAGGGATGAGACAGGGCTGTGCAATATATTACCAAAAAAAATAAAAATAGCACACTTCTCTTTGTCACTTTCAGGGTCTGTCAGAGCCGACAAACTACCATGAGTTTTGCCGCCTGCTAGCACGGCTAAAGTCCAACTACCAGCTTGGAGAGCTCGTGATGGTGGACAACTACCAGCAGACCATTCAGCTCATTGCCAAATTCACCGTGCAGAGTTTACAGGTTTGGTTTTTTTTATTAGTGACATACGGTTCATTTTAGTAACCATAGAATAAAGAATATAATACTAGAAGCAGAGGTGGCTCTAGGGGTCCAGAAGTGAAAGGTAATATAAAAAAAAAAAAAATTTGTAGATACCTTACGAGTTTGAGAGTCGAAAGTACATTTAATATACATAGTAAATTATTTCATGCGACAAGCGTACAATATGCAAAATCAAACTACGTTTATCAAACCATCTCTTTCAGACGCATAATATTCATCAAGCTCTCTCCCTCATGGCAATGACCCAAACTGTCTTCAGAATCTGAAAGCATTTTTACTAGGCCACAAAGTGCCATCTCGTTTATTGTATGGTGCTTAAAATAAAGAGACAGACGACATGATATTGGGACATTTGATAAATTAACCCAGCCAATCTTAGTGCTTGGAAAGAAAGCTTCCATTTAAGATGTTAGATGTCACTACTTGCCGCTGCCGGCTATCTCGCGGTGCTTTACAAATACATTAGAATAATACCGGATGTTTTGAATATATAATTTATAATACATATTATGTTTTACCGTCATGTTAAAATTTTGGGAAGTCATTGACCAATTGACCTGAAGGAAGGACAGCCACTGATTCACAGTCCTCTTCACGAAGGATTTCTTACAAGGCAGAATGTAGGTAGTCTTGTTGGCGTTACATCATGATTTCCTCATTCCTTTGATGATTTCCACATCTTCATGATGGCATCCGATGGATCGAATTTGCGACAGCTGCTTATATAAGTCTAAAGACGTGTGTTGTATTTTGCAGATGTGGCAGTTTGCGCCAAACTCGGTGCACTATCTTCTGTCGCTGTGGCAGCGCATGGTAGCCTCTGTGCCGTACGTCAAGGCCACGGAGCCGCATCTGCTGGAGACCTACACGCCCGAGGTCACCAGCGCTTATATCACTTCACGCCTTGACAGTGTCACCGTTGTCGTCAGGTATTTATTAATTCACTTTCGCTACACTAATTGTATAATACTAAGTTTTAAGGAGAGCAATATTCGAATGCTCACTATAAATCAAATATTATTTATACTTGTCTGTTTTTTACACATAAAATAAGCTATTAAATAACATCAGGAGGCATAATGGCCCGGTACGACATAACATTTTGAAATATCCTACTAGTTATCTATCCAGAAAACATTAACATTTCGTTTAAGAGATAATAAATAACCAGACACAAATTCTAGACGTATCGACTCTTTTCTACTAAAAAATATTAATTAATTTTGATAGTTTGTTATTTATCTAGTAACGTTATGTTTTATATTTTCAGAAAATATGTTTATTTTTATTACAATAGATTTGTTAAATTTTCAAAAAAATGTTGTATTATACAACATACATTTCAAAACATATAAAGCAGTAAAATAATTCAATAAATTATCTGGGAAAGCTACTTTCAGAATTTAAATTTTAGTTTACATAAAATCATTAAAAATAAAATCCGCATACGTGTTTTGCGACAAAAATACTTCAGTTTGTCTATTTATTTAAGGTTTTATAAACTAATGTATTTCAGATGTTTTTACACACTTATTTTGCTTAGACATTATTGAAAAATTATGAACACTTATTTTACAATGGCATTTCCCGCCTAAGAAGGTTGTTTTTTCGGGTCCCTTGGAAAACGTCTTAAGAGTGTTTCATTGTAACTGCATACTGCACTCAAATTAAAAATTTTCAAAGATGTCTGCATATTAAATTACAGTGGAACCCTCTTAAGAAGTTCCCACTTAAAAAGTTTTGTGGCTTAAGAAGTTTGGTTTTTTCGGCCCCTCGGCCGAAAATTAGCCCAATTTTTCCCACTTATAAGGTTTTCCCACTTAAGAAGTTGGTTTTTTCCGGCCCCTTGGAAAACTTCTTAAGAGGGTTTCACTGTATTATAATAACAAAAAAAATTGATTGAGTTTGTATTTTTGTCTGCAGCGAAGGGCTGGAAGACCCTCTGGAGGACACCGGCATGGTAGCCCAGCAGTTGGAGCAAGTGTCTGTGATCGCACGATGCGAGTACGGCAAGACGTGCGCGCTTCTCGTCGCCCTGTTCGACTCCGCCGCCGGGGGATACCAGGAAAACAGACCCACGCAAGACCCCCAGAGGCTGGTCTATCAAGGTAACACTCATTTAAATACCACATTGAAAATGTTACATCTGTAGAGTCTAGTTTGCAAAGATGATTTCTTATTATCTATTAACCACTTTCTGATTTTGAGGATCAAACTTGTGTAAAGTATTTTAGTTTAGTATATTTTAAAGAAAAATATAATACGACATAATCAAATATGTTAACCATTCTGACCCATAAGCGTGTTTAAACGACAATATAACAATAGTAGTCAAGTACAATACACGTGTTTTCATGCTAACTCGTGTGTTCCCACAGAAATCGTTATAACTCTGTTATTGTTCTAGTGACAACCCTAAAACAAAAGTAGAATGTCCATAATAAATCAAGCTGCATATTTCTATTCAAAGTTGTCCATAGAAGTACATAAAAAATACTTATTTTGTAGAAACAGTTTTCATTCGCCAAATCACATATGCGCCGTTAGACATTGTTAATGTTTTATTAAATATTGTATGAAATGGTAAAAAATTGAGGTGACAAAATTGTTTATTATACATTTATACAATAGAATGAGTGTTTTTTTTACATAATCCATGATTTTAGTACTGTTTTCACATAAAAACATCACGTGAGTCATTTTAACATTTTTTTATGTTTGCATTCTAAATTTTAATATTTACAAATGTTAATATTTATTTGTAATATAACAATTTGAAAGCTTATTTCATAACCTTTCAAAAACAGTTTTTAGTATTCGGCTACGTTTAGAAATGTTTTATTTATAGAGCTTTAATTGTGAAGCGGAAACACAATGTTTTCGTAAATCTGACATTTCGTTTAAGACGAAAAACTTGCATATTCGCGATAGATCGGAGCGGATAATTAACAAATATTTTTCCTATACATTACTTCATTTGGAATTTTTAAAAATCTTTTGTTTGTGTTTTGTTGCAGGTCAGCTGACGTGGCTGGTTTACATAATCGGTGCTACCATCGGAGGTCGCCTGTCGTTCAACAGCAACGAAGAACATGACGCCATGGACGGGGAGCTGGTCTGCCGCGTGCTGCAGCTTATGAACCTCAACGACGCACGCCTCGCCAGGGTGAGAACCTTTTCTTCTTCTTCAATGGCGCTACAGCCCATTTCGAGTCTTGGCCTCCTTCACGATAAGCCTACACCGCCCTCTGTCCTCAGCTGTCGTCTTCCAATCTGCGACATGGAGTAGTCCTCTTGCATCCTCCTGACATCATCCTCCCATCTCAGCCTAGGTCTGCCTGCCTTTTGTTAACCTCCCGGGTGTCCTGTTAGGACTTTCTTCGGTACTCGTGTGCTTGGCATTCGATGCAAATGTCTGGCCCATGATAGTCTTTGGAGCTTTAAATGGGTGGGGATTGTGGGAGCTTGGTAAATATCATAGAGCTCATTATTGTGGCGGATTCTCCATGCCTTTCCCTCTCAGTGAGAACCTAACCTGACAAAATCTGACCCTACCTAACATAACCTTGATATTTGGATCATTTCTAAAGCATCGTTTTCGTGAGAAAATCGTCTTCAAGGTTTTTTTAACCTTACTTAGACGATAACCACTGGAGCGATCACGTAGGGAGAAATAAATTTGACTCGATTGCTTGAGATTTCACAGAAGGTCATTTTAAAATTTTTTCGCCAACATTAAAAAAATCATATCTTCGAATTTTAACATTGAGACATAAAACAACTTATTATAGTTCTATATAGCCAATGAATTACCCTGTATTTTACAGTTTATCTCATATTTGTAGGATTTATAAAAAAAATCATAAAGTTTATAATCGCGCAAATTTTTAGTGTTTTTACTTGAAACTGCCGTGAGAGATACTTATTCGGGTCGGTTGTCTGTGGTATACTTGATAATGAAATGTGCATATCTATGGAAAAAAGACTTAATTTAATCCGTAAAAAGCTGTAAAAAATTCTGCGGGAAAAAAATATTTTTAACATTGTTCTAAAATAGTCTACGAAGTACAGATTTGAGACATCTATGTTCATAATAGATAAAGCATTTCAATAGCTTTGTGTTAAAATAAACGTCTGGCCAAGGAAATGTTTCAAATAATTACAATAAATGTTTTACGAATGGTAGAAAAAAAAATAAAGGTGGTCCATTTTTCGACCAAAATCGTTTCAGTGGTTAATGAAATGTACGAGACATTAGCGAAATGTACGAGAGTGGACCGGCATTTGAAGTGTGGAGGAGCTATTCCGGGCAGCGCAAGACAGAGAGACATTTTCAAGAGTGATCGCCAACGTCGGGGGGACCTGATAGGGTACACAAAGATGAAGAAGACATTAATACATGGTGTCTGGAAATTCTTAGTACAAGCGGTAATCTGGCGAATGAATGTACATCAAGTAGAGAACACATAAAAAATTTGATCTGTACATTTCAATTTTTTTTTATTTTTTTTTATTAATTTTTAAAATATTTTTTTTTTTGGCAATTAAAGGTTTAATTAAAAAAAAATCTTACGGATTCGAGTCTATACTTCAAAAAAAAAGTAAAATCAGAGTGTGCAATTCTCACTCAATAACTAAAGTAGACAAGAGTGGGGAGGCTACGAAGCACCGCACAAAGAGGAGACCGATTATTCTATCTCATTCTCTCATAGGCTAAATCCTATAGATGTAGTATGTGTTTGTCTCTTTTTAGTGTCGTTATTTTTCGTTTCATCCAGTTTAATTTCACTTAAAAAAATATATTAACCATCTCGCAGTTTAAGTCACACAGTAGGCAGGGAGGGTGGACCGCTAAAGAACTCGGTCTTGATACACACTCCTTGCCTCATTCACATTAATACATCGTCTCACATATTCTATTATTTTTCTGACACTTGACATGCCCGGACTCAAGTATCTGAATCACTTGATCGTGCCATGTCTTCCGCATTTGTGTTATATATTCTCTTAACACTTGTTTCTTCATTCATTCGCTCTGCATGCCCAAACCATGTAAGCCTTGACGGCCGGCGTGGTCTAGCGGCAAGGCTTTTGACTCGCAATCCCAAGGTCACGTTCCAGAGTGGAAGATAGTCTCAGTATTGGCCTGGTGTAAGACCACCGTTCAGAATTGAAACGTTGATCGATATGGCCTTAGCCGTGTTTGGTGACCAGATCTGAATAGCCAGGTATTTCTCCACTTTCCTCTTACCCATCTCCTTCCTTCACATTATCTTTAGCCTCACAACATACCCCAATTGGGGATGCCATAGTCTCACTGGCTCCAGAAGGGAGCAGCTGGGACTCTTGTGAGGTATTCATATGAAAAAAATATAAAGAAAGGATCATTTTCTTAATCTTTCTCATTACGCTTACATCATTTATATATTGTAAACTGTACGAAATAAATAATTTTGTCATGTGGTTCTAGCAACAAGGCGGGTGCGAGAAGTTGGAACTGGCCATGATGTGGTTCCTGGAACAGTTCCGCAAGATCTACGTCAGCGACCAGGTCCAGAAGACGTGCAAGCTCTTCCGCCGTCTCAGCGAGGTTCTGGGAATAACTGACGAGCCCATGCTGCTCAGCGTCTTCATACGAAAGATGTAAGTACAGGTCGCACCAATAGTTTTTTTTAACATTGAAGACAATATTAGTGACTCTCAAATGAATACAGTGAAACCCTCTTAAGAAGTTCTCTCTTAAGACGTTTCGTGGCTTAAGAAGTTTGGTTTTTTCAGTCCCTAGGCCCAAAATTGGCCCAATTTTTCCCACATATAAGGTTTTCCTGCTTAAGAAGTTTATTTTTTCCGGTCCTTTGGAAAACTTCTTAAGAGGGTTTCACTGTATTTGAAACGAAAAAATGATAAAATAAAGTACTGTTGCAGCTAGGAAAACCCACGACCTTAGCCTTGTTGGGGCTCTGCTCTAAGCATTGAGCTAATTCGACCCTATCCCCTATAGGTGTCGCACATTAAAATAAAAATGGATATCATCTGCCAATCACTTTTAGAATACGGTATTATCGGATGGGGCAGTGCAAATAAAAACATACTAAATCCACTAATTAAAACTCAAAAAAGCCATAATGAAAGTTTTACTGGAAGTTCCTGTAAGAACTAGCACTGACGAAATCTTCAACAGTCTTAACATCATGTCAATTAAATAACCAGTGGCGGCTGGTGTTCATAAAAATAGGTGGTGCGCTAAAATAATAATAATAATGGTCTTTATTTCAAGATGTGGGAAGGTGAGTGCAATCCCACACATCCCATAGAGATATCCCATAAATCTTGGACCTACCTACTCTAATTAAAATAAATTCAATTATGAAAAAATCCTACCTATTTGTAAATTAGGTCGATCCTCCATTATCTCTGGGTGCATGCAACACATTGAGTCTAAATTAATTTTATTTATTAAGATAGATTAAATTCTTTTAAAGTTTAACAACATCGTTCAATCTAAACAGATGTCATAAGGATTGTGAGGAACAACTCACTGAAAAAGCATTCCATATTCCATTATTTTAAAAGAGTTCTAGTAAAATAAATATTGATCCATCACCATTTGTAAAATCGCCGCGATTGTAAATTCAAATTCAATAACAGTTGACTCCTATCCAGAAAATTGTATGTAGATACTTATTGGCACGAAAATCGAGTTAAAAAATCGTTCAGTTTACCACAAATCCGAAAGTCTTCCTTACGCTCCGTAACTCCAATGAAATATATACTGTCATAACTCATAACAAATAATGTCCGCAATGCTTATGTTGTTATGCTGTCGTTGGTCGATGCTGAGTGAAACATAGCATGAAAAAGAGTAGATATTAAAATAAAGACACGATATGGATAATAATATGACACAAACGTGTCCCCGTTTAACATGCTACAGAACGAACCATTCCTTTTGATGTGGTGGAAATTTTCGGATCGTCACCCGCGATTTCGTAAAATTTGCAAAGCATTCAAGCTACCTACGATTTTGGCTCATTATAGAATTATAGAAGAACTCCTGTGATCGCTTTGCAAAATGAACCACCACTCTGAATATAGGCACACAGCCACACAACGATCTGCTTTGTTAGGCGCGCAGTCCAGTAGGCACCTATATTACGCATGTATTATAACCGAGTGTATATTGTGAACTGTGATGAGGCGTGTCGGAAATAAGTATGTTTTTTGGCGCTCGGGAATTTTTAGATTTAAATTAATTAATTAGATTAGATTTAAATTAATAGATATATTTTGGGAGTGCGGCGCTCCTCCGCACCTTAGAGCTGGCCGCCACTGTAAATAACTACATATATTCTAAAACTATACTCATTTACATTTATAAGTACAAAACCCAAGAAACACAACTAAAACGTACATTAGAAACACTAGATCTCGTGTCAAAAACATAATCAACAAGTAACTACTAACACAACATTTGGGCAAAAAAGCTTCTTTTATTATGGTATTAAACTCTACAATAAAATACCACTCTCACTCAAAAACCTCAACATTATAATATTTAAATCTCAAATAAAAAGCTGGATACTAAATATAGGGAGATCAGAAATAGAAAATATACTGATATCAAATACAGACTAAAACTGAATCTACTGAACTGAATTAACCACTCAGCAATATAAGCAGATATACACGTTAATATGCCGACATCAGTTAAGTACAATAAGCGTGTTTACACGTCAACGCGTATGTTTATACAGAAATCGTCATAACTCCGTTATTGTTCTAGTGACATTCCTAAAACAAAAAGGAGAAGCTCCATAATAAATCAAGCTACCCATCACTATTCGAGATGTCCATAGAAATAGATAAAAAAAAATCTTTTTTGTCAGATACATGATAGACCGCCAAATTGCCTATCCACTGTTCGACATCGTTATTTTTTTATTAAATATTCTTGTATGAAATGATAAAAAAGCGAGGTGACCAAATTGTTTATTATACATTTATAAGATAGAATAAATATTGTCTTTTATGTAATCCGTGATTTTAGTACCGTTTTCACAGAAAAACATCACGTGAGTCATTTTTTTTATGTTTGCATTCTAAATTTTAATGTTTACGAATGTTAATATTTATTTGTAATATAACAATTTAAAGCTTATTTCATATCCTTTCAAAAACAGTTTTTAGTATTCGGCTAAGTTCGGAAATGTTTCATTTATAGAGCTTTCATTGTGAAGCGGAAATAACAAAGTTTTCGTAAATCTGACATGTCGTTAAAGACGTAAAAAGTGCATATTCGCGATGTATCGGAGTGGTTAAAAAACATTATCTTATTTACTTTATAATTATTTAAAAAAAAATACTACACAATATATGTTTATAATAAATTCATATTAATTTCTTATAATTAAATTATAATAAGCAAATGAAATCCTCAGCATGGGAGATCCCAGTGAGGATTTCAGTATCTCTACGTGTAACTAAGAAAGAAAGACAATAAAACATTATTATTATTACTATATATTTATCCAAGACACTATCTGGATTGCATTTAGTCCGGGAAGAATCTTGCAATCATACATAAAGCCAGCAGCCAATAAAAATATGCTTTAAGAAAATGAAGAGTTGGTACATAGTTAGCTCCTCAGGATTCAACCGTATTATGTCAGAGGATCAAAATATTTCCACTTTACAATAAAATACAAATAAATGGTATACAGTGAAACCCTCTTAAGAAGTTTTCCAATGGACCAGAAAAAACAAACTTCTTAAGCGGGAAAACCTTATATGTGGGAAAAATTGGGCCAATATTGAGCCGAGGGACTGAAAAAACCAAACTTCTTAAACCACGAAACGTCTTAAGAGAGAACTTCTTTAGAGGGTTTCACTGTATTTCTGAACGTACCCCAAAACTAAAAATTGTTTTTTGAAAGGTGATGAAATACCCTTTCAAATTTTATAGGTCAAAATAAATATTTAATTTTTGAAATATAAAAATTTTGCATGCAAACATAAACAAAAGTTTTAAAAATGGCTCATCTTACATTTTTTTCTAACGAAAATTACTGATAACAGAAAAAAATAAAAATACATTCACATTTTATTAGACAAATTATAAACTTTATTTTCATCTCATTTTTTTGTCATTCCATGTTAATAAAAAAATTATATTAATAAAAAATTCCCAAAGTTTCATAAATTTATTTCAAATTGTAATTTGAAACTTTGGTTTCATAAAGGTCTACGTTTTACTTCTTTTGTGGTTAACTTTTATATTTGGATATAAAGCGTGGTGTTTTCTCTTTTTAACACCGTTTACATCATATTTCTCACTAAGATAGTAAGGGAGACGCAATGATTTCTATTAGACCTGTATGAATTGTTCTGAAAACTGAACAAATAGACTTGGTAGGTTAAAAACTGTAGTTTTTTCATTAGGTCTTTTATCAAATTGTAGACCTCCGTTGATGATTTCAACTTCTTTTTGTTTCAGCATCACCAACCTGAAGTACTGGGGCGGCTCCGAGGCCATCACCAGCAAGACCCTGGGCCTGCTCAGCGACCTCAGTGTCGGCTACTCCTGCGTCAGAAAGCTGGTGAAGCTGGACGAGGTCCAGTTCATGCTGACGCACCACACCGTGAGTTTGTCTCTTTTTATATTATTTTATTCCAAAATTGTTATTCCAAAATTTGCGGGACTTAATAAACCTAATTTTCAATTGACAAATTCTTGACGAAAAGTTTCATTATCAGCATTATCATGTCGAATTCAGCCGAGTAATTCTATATCTTTCCTGGGATCGAGATAGATCTCTTGTCAGTTTTGTGTGATTTTCTATGGCTGTTATTTGCTTTTTCTATGGGTCGATGTCAGATTTCAACTGTGAGCTGTCACATATTTTAATTTAGGTTGTTTTACACATGAATTATGCAAGTATGCATTATTATTTATTCATTTAACCACTGGAGCGCTTTTTGCCACAATATGACACCATTTAAAATACCTCAGATTGCTTTGCTACCAGTTTTAGGCAAATTTTTCGTAGATGCGTAAAAATTTTTTTTTTCCATATTAAAATTTGGAGGCATAATTTTTTTAATGTCGGTGAAAAATATTCAAAATAGTCACCAAAAAATCACGAGCAATTGGAGGAAAAAGTTAAAAATTGCGCTGTTACTCGAATGGTTAATGTACATTTTAAGTTGTAGTATACTGTTTAAAATCGCCGAAGCCAGCCTGATACCCATGGGAAAAGCAATTGATAGCCATAAAAAATCACACAAATCTGACTGGAGATCTCATCCGTTCTCTATCTTGTTCCCACAAAAGATATAAAATCGCTCGGCAGGTCACTTATGTTCAAAGTAAATTCGTTCACAAGAGTCCCAACTGCTACCAATTGCCAACAGTGAGTCAGTGAGACTAGGCATCCCTGATTGGGGTACGTTGTGGAGCTGAAGATAGTGGAGAAGGGAAAAAAATGGGGAACAAAAAGGTAGGGAAGTACCCGGCTAGTCAGATCTGGTCACTAAATACGTTTAGAGCCATTTCAAGCAATGTTTTGATTCTAAATGGCGGTGTTGCACCAGGGCGATACTGACAGTGTCTCCCACTCTGGAATGTGCTGCAAATCGTATCGCCCTGGTGTAAGACCACCATTTAGAATTGAAGCGTTTGCTTGAAATGGCTTTAGCCGTGTTTGGTGACCGGATCTGAACAGCCAGATATTTCCTACCTTTCTCTTTCCCATCTACTTCCCCTCCCCACTACCTTCAGTCTCATAAAATACCTGGATTGGGGATGCTATGGTCTCACTGACTCCAGACAGGAGAAGTTGGGGTTCTTGTGCAGTAATCATATTAAAAAAAAAAAATCCTACACAAGTTTGGTGGAGTTATTGCGGGAGATAGGTTTTTCATTTGAGGATATTGACGGCCAACACCTTACCCTGTAAGACTATTGACGACCCAAAGAATTGTTTGGCAATAGGCAATTTAATTTGCTTGTTTTCTCCCACCATTAGAGAAATGCCAATAAGTATAGAAAAATTGATAGAGGTTTTAGGGCTGATAATAATAAGTGTAGCAAAATTGATAGGTCTGAGGACTAATAATAATAAGTGTAGCAAAATTGATACAGGTTTTAAGGCTGATAATAATAAGTGCAGCAAAATGGATAGAGGTTTTAGGACTGAAAATAATAAGTGTAGCAAAATTGACACAGGTTTTAGGGCTGATAATAATAAGTGCAGCAAAATGGATAGAGGTTTTAGGACTGAAAATAATAAGTGTAGCAAAATTGACACAGGTTTTAGGGCTGATAATAATAAGTGCAGCAAAATTGATAGAGGTTTTTGGACTGATGATAGATAATAAGTGTTAGAAAATATAGAATTTTTAGGGCTGATTGTAGCCTTCGTCGCTGCAAAGCTGATTTTTTATGTTGTGTGTTCCAGTCGGAGCACTTCCCGTTCCTGGGCTGCAGTGCCTCGGTTGGTGAGATGCGGTGCCGCAGCATGCTGTACACCGCCCTCGGCCGCCTGCTAATGGTGGATCTGGGAGAGGATGAGGACCGCTTCCACACCTTCATGATGCCTCTCACGGGTACATTCTCATTTTTTGTCATGATGCCTCTCACGGGTACATTCTCATTTTTTGTCATGATGCCTCTCACGGGTACATTCTCATTTTTTGTCATGATGCCTCTCACGGGTACATTCCCATTTTTTGTGAAAGGGTTGCCGTTAGTCCTGGAATATCGATTCTATTTTTTCACAATGCGTCCTGCTGCGCAGCTGGTGGGCTGATGCATCCACCGCCAGGACTCGGACAAACCACACCCCATGAACCCGGACAGACACCCCTGTTAAGTTGCCAAACCTAGCTAACCACTTTGGGTGACCTATTGGAGAGGTGTTGGTTATCCAAAAAAATGCTTCTCAAAGTGGATCCCCTTTTGCGAACTTTATATTATGAGAGTTTTACTGTATTTACAGTGAAACCCTTTTCAGAAGTTTTCCAAGGGACCGGGAAAAAGAAACTTCTTAGCAGGATCATAAACTTAACTCAAACTTCTTAAGCAAAATCATAAGTGGGAAAAATTAGGCCAATTTTGGGCTGAGGGACCAAAAAAACCAAACTTAAGCCACGAAACTTCTTAAGAGGGTATTTATATATTTTGTTGTTTTTTCTAGCCGCATTCGAGAGTATATCAGGGCTGCTCAACCCGGCGGACCAAACCCGACTCTTTGGATCCGAGGAGGCCAAGAAGGTCCTGATTGGGCTGGCCAGGGATTTGCGAGGATTGGCCTTTGCTTTCAACACCAAGACCACCTACATGATGCTGTTTGACTGGATGTGAGTAGTCGTCGATTACTGGGTCTGGATTGGCGGTTCATCCACCCCTTGCTGGTTCCTCGGCACATTTTTTTTGATCATTTTTTCTTTATTTGTTTGTTAAACAGCAGTTCAATCATTTTAAATCAAATTATTTGTTAAACAGCAGTTCAATCATTTTAAATCAAATTATTTGTTAAACAGCAGTTCAATCATTTTGCATCAAATTATTTATCAAACATCAGTCCAATCATTTTGCATAAAATTATTTATCAAACAGCAGTTCAATCATTTTGCATCAAATTATTTGTTGAACAACAGTTCAATCATTTTGCATCAAATTATTTATTGAATAACAGTTCAATCATTTTGCATCAAATTATTTGTTGAATAACAGTTCAATCATTTTGCATAAAATTATTTATCAAACATCAGTTCAGTTCAATCATTTTGCATCAAATTATTTGTTAAATAACAGTTCAATCATTTTGCATCAAATTATTTGTTGAATAACAGTTCAATCATTTTGCATCAAATTATTTGTTGAATAACAGTTCAATCATTTTGCATCAAATTATTTATCAAACATCAGTTCAATCATTTTGCATAAAATTATTATCAAACAGCAGTTCAATCATTTTGCATCAAATTACAGTGAAACCCTCTTAAGAAGTTTTCCAAAGGACCGGAAAAAATAAACTTCTTAAGCAGGAAAACCTTATATGTGGGAAAAATTGGGCCAATTTTGGGCCTAGGGACTGAAAAAACCAAACTTCTTAAGCCACGAAACGTCTTAAGAGAGAACTTCTTAAGAGGGTTTCACTGTATTTGTTGAACAACAGTTCAATCATTTTGCATCAAATTATTTATTGAATAACAGTTCAATCATTTTGCATCAAATTATTTGTTGAATTAACAGTTCAATCATTTTGCATCAAATTATTTGTTGAATAACAGTTCAATCATTTTGCATCAAATTATTTGTTGAATAACAGTTCAATCATTTTGCATCAAATTATTTATCAAACATCAGTCCAATCATTTTGCATAAAATTATTTATCAAACAGCAGTTCAATCATTTTGCATCAAATTATTTGTTGAACAACAGTTCAATCATTTTGCATCAAATTATTTATTGAATAACAGTTCAATCATTTTGCATCAAATTATTTGTTGAATAACAGTTCAATCATTTTGCATAAAATTATTTATCAAACATCAGTTCAGTTCAATCATTTTGCATCAAATTATTTGTTAAATAACAGTTCAATCATTTTGCATCAAATTATTTGTTGAATAACAGTTCAATCATTTTGCATCAAATTATTTGTTGAATAACAGTTCAATCATTTTGCATCAAATTATTTATCAAACATCAGTTCAATCATTTTGCATAAAATTATTATCAAACAGCAGTTCAATCATTTTGCATCAAATTATTTGTTGAATAACAGTTCAATCATTTTGCATCAAATTCTTTGTTGAATAACAGTTCAATCATTTTGCATCAAATTATTTATCAAACAGCAGTTCAATCATTTTGCATCAAATTATTTGTTGAACAGCAGTTCCATCATTTTACACCAAATTATTTGTTGAACAGCAGTTCCATCATTTTATATCAAATTATTTGTTGAACAGCAGTTCAATCATTTTGCACTAAATTATTTGTTAAACAGCAGGTACTTCCCTACCTTCCTCTCCCCCATCTCCTTCCCCTCCCCACTACCTTTAGCCTCACAACATTCTCCAATTGGGGTTGCTATAGTTTCACTGGCTCCAGACGGGAGCAGTTGGTGACTCTTGTGAGCTATTACTATAAAAAAAATGTAAGAGACTATGTATGAATGTGAACAAGGAAAAGAGTGTGTGCCAAGACCGAGTTGTTTGGCGGTCCGTCCTCTCTGCCTACCCTATCGGAGATATGGCTTGATGGTTAGTTAGTTATATAATTTATTGTTCCAGTTACCCCAACTACCTGAACATCTTGGTGCGGGGGCTGGAAGCGTGGTGCACGCAGCCCTCCGTGTCCACACCGGTGCTGAAGCTGGCCGCAGAGCTGGTGCAGAACCGGAGTCAGCGGCTGCAGTTCGACGTCTCCTCGCCCAACGGCATCCTGCTCTTCCGCGAGGCCAGCAACATCATGTGCACTTATGGTACGTGGACTGTAATCTATATTCCTGCGACTACTTTATTTTGGTCCTTCGAGCCGCATCTACAGTCTACATACTTTCCCCCCCGGAGCCAAATGTTATTGTTAGCAATTTAATCAACAAATACCCAATGTTTAGTGCCAAGTGTTACCACCACACAATGCTTTTCAATTTGGGAGACGGGTATGGGTACCACCGCCCCAGGAACCATTTATTGGATAACCAACACCTCGCCATAGGTCACCCCAAGTGGTTGGCTACGTTTATCAGGTTTGCCAGGTTCATGGGTGAGGTTTGTCCGGGTCTTGGCGCCCACCCGAGAGAAACTTGTAAAGGAAGGCCTTTTGACCTCTCCAGCCGAACTCTCAACCCATCGCCATCGAGGTGTTTTTCACAAAAATTACTATCTACAAATTATCCATTTATTATTGTTCTTATCGCCTTCCACCGAAGTGGGAGGGGTGGATTCATACATTTTATTGTTGGTTATTATAAATTATCAAGAATGAGGAATCTCCCCAAAATATATACTGACAGACTTCAGTCAGTTTTCAATGCTGCAGCGAGACTGTTAACCGGCGTTTCCAAATATTCTCATATTTCCCAACATCTGCGGAACCTTCATTGTCCTGGCTTCATTCTGGCTTAAGTGTCCTGAGAGAATCCAATTCAAACTCTGCTGGATGGTTTTTAAGGCAACACACGACATCGCGCCACCCTACCTGTCGGAACTGTGCATTCCAAATGATGTCAATACTAGGCAAGCAACCCTTCGATCAGCATTTTCAACAGCCATAGGTAGACTATCAGTACCTATGCGCAATCCCAATACCAATTTCGGAGTCCGGGCTTTTGCAGTGGAAGGCCCAACAGCTTGGAACAAACTCCCTTCATATTTGCGAAAGATCGACAGCACATCTGAGTTCAGAGCAAAGCTCAATAATCACCTTTTCACATTATCTTATCCAGAAAAATAACTACATTTTTTCAGTAGTATGTCATTACTCAGTCCATTGGATTTACCTAGTTTGATGTATCTTCACTGTTACGTTGTTACACAATTTTTTTTACAATATTTTACAATTTATTAATGTGTAAACTTTTTTTTTTTTTTTTTCATGACTTATACTGACAGCACGGGCAGTAATCATATCAATATGTGTTTATAAATGTAAATAAGTATGTTAGTCGTAAATAGCTAATTTTAAGGCAGTTGCAAGTCATAATACGAATGGGGCAGTAACAATACTGCTCTATTCGTATTATGGCAGCAACCATTACAATATGTGATTATAAATGTAAATAAGTATGTTAGTCGTAAATAACTAATTGTAAGACTGTTGAAAGTCATGATACGAATAGAAATACTGCTCTGTTCGTATTATGACTTGCAAGTGCAATCTCGGTTATAAAAATAAGTACAGGTAGTTCTAAGTCACTAGTGATATAAGTCTTAATTGTAAGTCAATAGTTATCAATCTTAGTTATAAACCACTTGTAGTATATAGGTATAGATTAAATGTATAATTGAATTTGTAAAGCGCCCTTGAGGGGATTTTCTCACGAAAATGGCGCTATAGAAGTCATCCAATTATTATTAATTCCATATTTTTATTGTTGGGCACCAGTGTTATTATAAATTATATTGGACTTCGAACTGTTCCTTGAGGGATTCCATCTTATTATCATTGGGCACCAGTGTTATTATAACCACTGGAGCGAGCACGTGAAATTAATAAATTTGCCTCGATTGCTTGAGATTTCCCAGAAGGCCATTTTTTAGTTTTTCGCCAACATAAAAAAAAATCATACCTCCGAATTTTAACATGGAAACATAAAAACTTATTATAGTGCTATATAGCCAATGAATTAACCTGTATTTTACCGTTTATCTCATATTTATAAAAAAAATATAAAAAAATCGTAAAGTTTATAATCGTGCGAATCCTTGGTATTTTTTACTTGAAACTGCCGTGAGGGATACTTATTCGGGTCAACATCGGTTTCTGTATGTTGTCTGTGGTATATTTGATAATGAAAGGTGCATATCTATGGAAAAATACTTAATTTTATCCGTTAACAGCTGTTCAAATAGTCAGCGGAAAAAAAATATTTTTAACATTGTTCTAAAATAGTCTATGAAGTTCGGATTTGCGACATCTATGGTCATAACAGATAAAGCATTTCAATAGATTTGTGTTAAAATAAATGGCTAGCCAAGGAATTCAAATAATTACAATAAATGTTTTACGAATGGTAGGAAAATGTGGTCCATTTTTGGACCGAAATCAATCGCAGAAAAATAAAAGTGGTCCATTTTTCGACCGAAATCACTCCAGTGGATAGATAATATTGGACCTAGAACTGTTCCTTGAGGGATTCCATCTTATTATAGTTGGTCACCAGTGTTTTTATAAATAATATTGAACCTAGAACTGTTTCTTGAGGATATCCGTCTTATTGTTAATATAAATAGCATTGGACCAAAACTGTTCCTTGTTTGAGGGGTTCCATCCTATTATCGTTAAGACACCAGTGTTTTTTTACTTTTTGAAATAAGTGAAACCCTCTTAAGAAGTTCTCTCTTAAGACGTTTCGTGGCTTAAGAAGTTTGGTTTTTTCGGTCCCTTGGCTCAAAATTGGCCCAATTTTTCCCACATATAAGGTTTTCCTGCTTAAGAAGTTTGTTTTTTCCGGTCCCTTGGAAAACTTCTTAAGAGGACATTACCAGAGAAACCAGAAATATGTCATTTTTAAATCAGTGTTTAGACTTATTGACTCGTTTCCACAAAAAATTATAAATTGATTTTGAAATATTGTTCTTTTATCTAGTAAAGGTATGGATAAAATTTTGAGAAAAAATGTTTATTTTAAGTATAATAAGGTTATACCATAGGTCGTTGGCAGATTTGTTATATTTTCAAAAAAGTACATGTATTATACAACACCAATTTCAAATCATATAATCATGCAGTAAAATAAATCAATACATTATCTGGTAAAATTATTTGTCAGAATTTTAATTTAAGTTTAAATAAAATTATTAAAAAATATATACGTACATGTGTTTCTTGACGAAAATTGGTCCGTTTGTTTATTTATTTGCGCACTTACTAACTAATATATTTCAGATTTTTTTACATACTTATTTTGCTAAGACATTATTGACAAATCATAAATAATTTTAATTGAAAAATAATTTTAGGGTGTATTTAATATTAATTAATTTACAGCTTCGCGTTTCACAATTTTTCTTATCAACGAAAACACGAATCGAGAGCGCTCATTCAGACCGCAACTGCGGCCACTGGCGGTTGTCTTCGCGGCGCTCTACATCGCAACATTTTCAAACGAATAACGAAGCAAAATAAATAGGATTTCATGTTTGTAAAATTTATAGGGTTGCCCCAACGCAAAATTTCATGTTCATTGAATATTTTTATGATAAAATTTTTATAATTTTGAAATTTTTTTTATTGTAAATTATTTTTATGTGAATACCGCACAAGAGTCCCAACTGCTCCAAAATATTTATTTTCAAGTAAAACTTCTTTACGCACGCTCGACACTTGGGGGGTAAGCTGGTAAATGTGTTACGAAAAGTGGTGATTGTTACGAAAAATTTCCTTCGAACGGTAATCGATGCGAACGGTGATCGATTGCTAGGTGGGTCGTGCCTTTACGCACGCTTGTTATTCGTGTTATTGTTTTATTGTTAATAGACTATTTTTGCGTAAATAAATAGATAAATTAAATTATTTAAAAATATATACGTACATGTGTTTCTTGATGAAAATTGGTCCGTTTGTTTATTTATTTGCACACTTACAAACTAATATATTTCAGATTTTATTACATACTTATTTTACTAAGACATTATTGACAAATCATAAATAATTTTGATGGAAAAATAATAAACACGAGAATCGGGTATGGGTACCACCGCCCCGGGAACCAATTATTAGATAACCAACACGTCTGCCATAGGTCATCCCAAGTGGTTCGTAACATTTGGTGACTAGCAGGGGTGCCTAGGTTCAAGGGGGTGAGGTTTGTTTAGGTCTTGGCGGCGGATGCGTCTGCCCACCAGCTGCATGGCAGGTCGGATCTGGAAAAGTTAAGGGAGTCCCTTTGACTTCTCCAGCCTTACTCTCTCGGAACATCGCCTTGCACCGCAGTGGGAGGGATGGATTCATACATCCGCACTCCTGGACACGCTGACCCCCAGATTTCTACTCACCCCTAATATCCCTTTCCTTCTCCGAATTTCCTCTTCTTCCTTTCCCTAAAACGACCCTCCACACAGCATTCCCAAAGAAGAGATAAGCAGTGTGTCGAGCGAGTGTAAAAAAAACGGTCTCTCCCGATCCGGCCTTCCATGTAGTTGGTGGATGTACCTTCCAAATTACTGATACTACCTATTGACGGCCGGCGTGGTCAAGGGGTAAGGCTCTTGACTAGCAATCTGAAGGTAGTGGGATCGAATCCCGGCATAGGCAAATAAATTTTATTTGACTAATTTGGGTTATTTCACAATTATTTAATTTAAAAATAATATATTTGCGTCACGTTTTAGAGTAAAAGATACTTTCAGTATCGCCCTGGTGTAAGACCACCATTCAGAATTGAAATGTTGTTTAGTGACCAGATCTGAATAGCCAGGTAATTCCTCGCCTTCCTCTTCCCCCACCACCTTCAGCCTCGCAATATACCCCATAGTCACGTCATAGTCTCACTGGCTCCAGTAGGAGCATTTGGGTCTCTTGTGCGGTATTCAGATAAATATAAAATAAAAAATTGTGCATACGAATAAATATTTCAAAATGAGACATTTTTTACAATCCAACTGAATATTACACTTTTTTCATAAGTATACCGCACAAGAGTCCCAACTGCTTCTGTATGGAGCCAGTGGGACTATGGCATCCCCAATTGGGGTATGTTGTAAGACTGAAGGTAGTGGGGAGGGTAAAAATATAGGGAAGAGGAAGGTGGGGAAGTACCTGGCTATTCAGATCTGGTCACCAAACACGGCTAAAGACATTTCAAGCAACGTTTCAAATCTTAATGGTGGTCTTACACCAGGGCGATACTGAGATATCTTTCGCTCTAATGGCCGTAAAATAAAATTAAAAAACAAAAAACCAAAATATTAAAAAGAATTTAACACATTGTTTATTCATGTAGGTATCTATTTAATACCTACTGTGTTTACGCATTTTACTTGTATCTATTTATGTTTATGCACTTCGATATACAAATTACAAATAACTACTACTAATTAAAATTCTGGACGCGAGAATATAAGCATACCGTAGCAATGTAGCCGCCCTAGCTCCGCGCGATACACAAAAGCCAGTTTACAGCGGAACGTAATCTAATTCCAAAAACTTCCGCTAACAAGCTCTGATATGAGAGCGCTGGCGCAGGAATCAGAATAATGATTAGCTGGTAAGACACTCTTAAGAGGGTTTCACCGTAATGGCATTCAGAGCTCCGGGCCAAAAATGACCCTTTCTTTTCATCATGAATTTATAATAATGGTTGTTGAAAATTTGGTTTATTTGGTTGATTGTTAAATTTTTTTTGCCTGGGGACATGCCTGCCATATGGGGAGGTTAATCTTTACAGAAGATTTGTTTAGGTTTTCTATGTGTGATTTGTACTTCTTCTCGTACCGGGCGACGCAGTTTATGGATGCATTTTCATGGGTGTATGTAAAACGTTTCCGCGAGACTTGGATGTGTTTTTTTAATAAGGGTATTTCAGAATCTTTGTGTAGTTGAGATACCCTTATCCGTTTGGGGGCACCCAGGGCTATACGTATTGTTTATTGTTTATTGCGGTATTTTAAATAGGTACATAGTTATCTATCTATGTCCTAATTCAATCCTTATTTATACATACACTTAAAATAACACATCTATTCCAAATCAATCCCATATCTTTGCAATTTAATTTTAAATGCCTTTATGCTCTCTTCCAATTTTATTTTTTCTGGTAATTCTCCAAATATCTTCAATGCCCCGTACATCAATTACTTTTGACTCTGTGTTTTTTTCCTGAAGGGGAGTCTTAGTTCATTTCTTTTCCTCGTCTCGTGTGTATGTTTGAATTGTAGTTAATCAATTTTTCTTAGGAATTCAATAGAAGTATGGCCATTGATTATTTTGTAGATTAACAATATACTTAGTATTGAAGTAAATAATTTGTTTAAATGACAAGATATTTAACTCCTTCAACATTTTCTTGACTGAAGTGTACCTATTTTTCTTAAATATAGTTCTCATAGCTCTGTTTTGTAGAATTGTTATTTGTTTCATTAATCCGTCGTTGGCTAAGAATATAATGATGCTACGGTAATTTATGTGAGGTACAATGATTGAGTTTTGGCTTTATTCTGGAATGTTTGTTCAAATGAGTCTCTGAAGCGTGGGCCCAGATGGAGTTTGCATAAGTTAGTTTGAACACCAGTGTTATTATAAATAACATTGGACCCAGAACTGTTCCTTGAGGAATTCCATATTATCCTAACTTTGGATGCTAGTGTTTATTGTTTATGTGATGTTAATATGATTTCAGGCAGCAGGATACTGACTATAGAGGTGACCAAAGACCTGATGTACCCCATGAAGCTGAAAGGGATTTCTGTATGTTTCTCCATGCTGAAGGCAGCTCTGTGTGGAAACTACGTCAACTTTGGTGTATTTAGGTGACCAAATTCATTCTGTTCTATTATATTTATTACTATGAACCACATTTCTTTCTACTACACACCAAATGCATCACTTTCATTGCATAGTCACTTTGTTAGTCTGTTTTCAGCCAAGTTGTTTTTAGCGAAGCGACTGTCATCACACAAGTTTTAATATGTAAAATTTCTCTTTATCTCTCTACACACTTTCTTCCTTTTTATTACTATTACTCATACATTAATTAGTTAAGTTTTAAGAACCGTTACCTACTGATATCCGTATCTTAACAATTGCTATCATTAGGTGGGAAAGTTTTCCTTGTTCTACCGGTATTTCAATGGAAGATACTCAAGGGACTAACTTCATTGACCCCTTCGGCACTGGTGCATAGTCCGGAAACATTTATGCACGGTTGACATTTGTCACATTGCTTGAAATGGCATTAGCCGTGTTTGGTGACCAGATCTGAATAGCCAGGTACTTCCCCACCTTCCTGTTCCCTATTTCCTTCCCCTCCCCACTACCTTCAGCCTCTCAACATACCCCCAATTGGGGATGCCATAGTCTCACTGGCTTCAGACGGGAGCAGTTGGGACACTTGTGCGGTATTCATATATGAAAAAGGTTGTTCTACAACTTGTTCTTGAACAATTTTCCAGCCTCTGTGTTCCCCTTCCTACAATGAGGGTCTCGTCAAAAAGACTCCACACAGCATTCCCAAAGATGACACAAGCCTTGAGGGGAAAAATAATCCTCAAGGCCTCCCTTATAGAATTATTGGAAAAAAAATTATGTACATTTTTTTTTTTTACAGTGAATACCGCACAAGAATCTCAACTGCTCCCGTCTGGAGCCAGTGAGACTATGGCATCCCCAATTGGGGTATGTTGTGAGGCTGAAGGTAGGGGAGAGGGGAAGAGGAAGGTTGGGAAGTACCTGGCTATTCAGATCTGGTCACCAAACACGGCTAAAGCCATTTTCAAGCAACGTTTCAATTTTAAATGGTGGTCTTACACCAGGGCGATACTGATAGTATCTTCCACTCTGGAACGTGCCGCAAATATACTATATATTATTTAAAATGAATAATTGTGAAATAACACAAATTAATCAAATAGAATTTATTTGCGCACGCCGGGTTCGAACCCGCGACCCCCGGATTGTGAGTCAAGAGTCTTACCCACTGGACTACGGAGGTCGTCAGTGGGTAAGACTCTATGTATTCATATATCTCGTTTTGTTTCTAATATCTATTAGTGCACTTTATAT
This sequence comes from Limnephilus lunatus, assembly GCA_917563855.2. Lineage (NCBI taxonomy): Eukaryota > Metazoa > Arthropoda > Insecta > Trichoptera > Limnephilidae > Limnephilus > Limnephilus lunatus. The sequence continues at coordinate 19,911,092 of OU830595.1, read as the reverse complement.
TAATGTTTTATTGTGATATTAGGACAGCGGGATAATAGTCAATAGCCTATAATTAACACAATGTTTTAACCTACAGTTGTCTCGCTTTCATGCCATCTCTCTCATACATGATTTTGGTCGTACTCTCATTACACTTTGTTAATGTTGTGTTTGCTCAACCTCTATTTCAATAATAGATGCTCTGATAAATATGATTTATTGTTACATAATGATATTTTTTTTATTGTTTGCAGGTTATATCGTGACGAGGCATTGGAGAACGCCTTAAATATGTTTGTTAAATTACTCTTAAGCATTCCACAGACTGATTTACTGGTGAGTTCACACTTCATATTATGTTAATTTTTAGCTTATAAATGTAATTAAATTTAAACGCTCCGATCTATCGCGAGTATGCGAGTTTTTCGTCTTCAACGAAATGTCAGATTTACAAAAACTTCGTGTTATTTCCACTTCACAATTAAAACTCTATAAATGAAACATTTCTGAACGAAGCCGAATACTAAAAACTATTTTTGAAAGGTTATGAAATAAGCTTTCAAATTGTTATATTACAAATAAATATTAACATTTGTAAATATTAAAATTTAGAATGCAAAAATAAAAAATAAATGTTAAAATGACTCACATGATATTTTTATGTGAAAACGGTACTAAAATCACAGATTTTGTAAAAAAAATACTTATTCTGTCGTATAAGTGTATAATAAACAATTTAGTCACCTCACTTTTTTATCATTTCATACAAGAATATTTAATAAAAATTAACAATGTCTAGTGGCCCGTAGGCAATTTCGCGTGTAAAATATGTATCAACCATGTATATGACAGAATAGGTCTTTATATGTATTTCTATGGACAACTTGAATAGTGATGGGCAGCTTGATTTATTATGGAGCTTCTACTTTTTGTTTTAGGGATGTCACTAGAACAATAACGGAGTTATAATAATTTCTGTGGAAACATACGCGTTGATGTGAAAACACGCTTATTGTACTTGACTGCTATTGTCATATTAACGTGTATACCTGCTTACGTTGCTGAGTGGTTAATAAATGTAATTTAATTTAATAAACCGGCAATTTTTAGACTAGGGAAATTTTTGATGTTGATCAAATTGACGATCAACATCATCTTGAATTTTTAATATGTACTACATAAACCATATAATAGAATATATGCACTGTATATGATTTGTATGGTAACTAATGTCGCCACTGATTTTAGTACCTTTTGGTTCTATCCCATTTAAAATGCACTCTATCTCTCTCACACTTATCGCTATCGCATTTGACATTCATAATGTTGATTCAATTTCCAATTTGTGAGGTGGCTATGGGTACCACCGTCCCAGGAAACCAACACCCTTGATATAGGTCGTCCCTAGTGGTCCGCTGTGTTTAGTGACTTAGCAGAGTTGGTCGGGTTCATGGGGTGAGGTTTGTCTGAGTCTTGGGAGTGGATGTGTCTGCCCACTTGAGAGAGACTGGTAGAAGGAGGCCTTTTGACCTCTCTAGCCGGACTCTCAACCCATCGCCTTGGATTCACACGTCCGTTACTCCTGATTGAACCTCAGATTCCTACCTACCCTCATATCTTTTACCTTCCCGGAACTTCTTCTACTTCGTTTCCTTAAAAAAACCTTCCACATAGGCCCTGATGAAAATTATTTTCTTTTGAACTTATTAATAATGTTGAAAGTGTTTGTTAGTTGATGTATGAGAGGATGAAGAGTGTTTGATGAGGAGATCCTCTCCACGTCAGGCAGGATTGCCTTCATACTTTACCGATATTGAGGTTAAAATGCTCCTTGAGATCACGGCACTTCCAAGCCGTGATCTTGTGTTCAGGCTTATAATAATGATGATGTTTAATTGAAAACACTTAATTATCCACGATATTAAGTTTTATTTAAAATATTATTTACAACGAATATACATTCGCGTACAAACTGGTAGTCAGGTAAAATTGCCGTGCAACCGGATGGATCGAGTACTAGAAGCGGAATAATAATAAGATCCTATCTCGGGGCAATCGGTGTCATTTAGTGTTGGTCATCTGGGATACCATACGCGTGAAATAAGTAATGTGAATAAGTACTGCCATATACCTCCCCACCAGCGTTGCACGCGAATAACAAAATATGGCATACGAAAAGAAAATAATTATATACACCTAAATAGGGTTTAGTATGTTATTGAGATATACATATCTATATACAATGTTTTTCATAGTTGAAAATATAATTTTTACATAAGTAGTTTTGTGAACAATTCTAAATTTACATCAATAACTTAGAACATAACATGCCTATAAAAAGAAAAAATAACCAAAGTTACAAAATGTTTTAAAATTATAATGTTATTTATTTAAAGTCCTAATTATCATTAGTAATAGAAGTAAGTACCTATTTCTCAGTCGGTATTGACCGATTAAAATTATTATTACTCGTTCCTTCTTACGGCTAGACATATAGTGTTGAGGTAGGTAGGTACTGCTAGAATGCATAACGGTGATTATTTACAAAGGCGAGTAGCTGCTGGCTGACTCGGTACATACTTATTATGCGTTTATACAATTTCAACGAAAGTAAACTTAACTATGCGTAATATTAAAATATAAATAAAATACATGAACCATATTATACAAAATTAACTTTATAAATCTTAGACTAAGGAGTGAATTCATTTTTAATCGAGGGAAAATAATAATTCGAATTCCAAGTGCTGTCTTTGTTTACTACCTGACTTTAGGTACGTAAGTACCTCCGCAGTGGTATTGGAATGTCGAATTATTATTTATTATATTGTTATTGTTAAACAGGTACAGTTTGGTTAGTATTTATGACGGTCCGATCTAATATGTGGCTTCTTTTTAATAAGATAACACTACGTAAAATTAATAGATATCGGAAATTAACAGAAATTATTTACAGGTTGGATAACTTATTTGCTAAATTTGATATACCTTGCTAATCTTATTAATTAGTTATTTACAAATAAAATGTAGTCTGTATACTGTTCAGAATTCGGGATACGAAAATGAATTGATATAATATTATTATTTGTTAGAAATACTGACTACGTAATAATACAATAATTTATATGGCGGTGTTTCGCTAGCTAAATACCTAAATAAACTTAGTTTTATTTCACAGTAGTTAGTTAGAATTTTAATCAATTATGAGGTACCGTGATACAAATCGTATAATAAATTTTGGATACATCAATATAAGTTTTCTAATTAATTTGTTTAAACGATAGCTTTTTTAATTGAAGTATTGCCAAGTATTACTTTTACGACTGGTACCTTTCAGGAAAATGTACGTGTCTTCCACAGCGTGTTTTTCTTGTTGTTATTGTGGGCAGTGTGCTTGCCGTTTTTTGCGGTATTTCCTCCGAATTTTGGAAAAATGCAGGTTTGAGTCGGTCACAGTTGGAAACATTAATTTAACATAGGACGAGGGCGGAGTCATCTTTTGCCTTAATATAATCGTCAGGTTGACTCTGCGCTTTCCCTTCAATCCTTGGTTGCTTGTAGTAGGACAGTTAGTCTCTTCAGATTGAGATATTGTGTCAGCTACTGTATATATACATTATTGGAGATGTTGAAGTTGAGAAGATGGTGAAAAAACGATTTGTTTCTTTAAAAAAAAAATTCGAGATCGTAGCTATTCAGTAGATATTCATGAGTCCATTAGTATTCCTGTTGTTCCCAGTTGCTACTGAATTTGGTGGACAATAACCAATGAACTATGTTGGACAATAATGTTCTTTACTGATTTATTTTCATATGATTCTAATGTACATACTGGACCTACTGAATTTAAGTTTAAAAAATTGAAATGTTACTCACAAGATTGGGGTGTCCAGGATTCCGCATTCCAGTACTCAATCCTCCGTATTGGCAGTATTCATCATTATCATTAGAAATTCTCGGGGTCACCAATGTTGAAAGTGTTTGTTAGTTGATGTATGAGAGGATGAAGAGTGTTTGATGAGGAGATCCTCTCCACGTCAGGCAGGATTGCCTTCATACTTTACCGATATTGAGGTTAAAATGCTCCTTGAGATCACGGCACTTCCAAGCCGTGATCTTGTGTTCAGGCTTATAATAATGATGATGTTTAATTGAAAACACTTAATTATCCACGATATTAAGTTTTATTTAAAATATTATTTACAACGAATATACATTCGCGTACAAACTGGTAGTCAGGTAAAATTGCCGTGCAACCGGATGGATCGAGTACTAGAAGCGGAATAATAATAAGATCCTATCTCGGGGCAATCGGTGTCATTTAGTGTTGGTCATCTGGGATACCATACGCGTGAAATAAGTAATGTGAATAAGTACTGCCATAATAAGATATTAAATTTTGGAAACAAGCCGGATTAAATTTTGGAACAAGCCTGATTTACCCGATTTAGGATTTGAGTTACGTTTTCAGCTAGCAATTTGCGCACCATTATAAAAAGGGTGAACGGACAACTCAGAATGAAATCAACTCAACATCTCCTGAAAAAGTCACTAACCTTTTAAAGACAATGTCGTTAAAGAATTTGCGATAACCGTGGACTGGTATATCAAATTTTCACACTTATGCATCATGTATAGATGACGCTCGTCTTTTAGGCATGCAATCGGTTGGCATGTATACATGACGCTCGTCTAAAAAGGGTTAAAAGTGATGAAAAAATGTATTAAAAATTGGTTAAAAGATACGTTACGATATGGGCTATTTTTCAATTACTTTTTTTTATAGCGGTGTTGAGGTGTTGAGTTGAGTTGATTCTGAGTTGTAATGGATCCGTTAAAACAACTAGAATTCGCAAGTAGATTTTATATTTGATGACTAAATAGTGATTGTCATAAACCGCTCCAAGCAACTTGGTTTGTACACCTTTCCCTGATTGGTCTATCAATTTGACTGTCTGTGGTTTTTTATTGAATTATTTGTGTGTCTAGGATTACCCGAAGCTCTCGCAGACGTACTATGTTCTGCTGGAGTGTCTGGCACAGGACCACATGGCCTTCCTGGCCTCGCTGGAGCCCGCCGCCTTCCTCTACATCCTCGCCACAATCTCCGAGGGACTCACCGCCTTAGGTACCCATACTCCTCACTCCTCAAACAAACAAACATACTTGGACACTCGCGAGGGAATAACCAGACACAACCGGAAATATGTCATTTTAAATCAAATTCTAAACGTTTCGAATCTTTTCCACAATTTTTTTTTATTTGATTTCGAAAGATTTTTTTTTTTATCTAATAATAAAGTTATGTTTTAAACTTTGAAAAAATATGTTCACGTTTATTATAATAAACCCTCGGGCCTCGACTGTATTATTTCAGACAATCAAAATATTTTCACTTTACAATAAAATCCGAAAAATTGATCTTATTTATAACTCAAGAACGGCTGGACCGATTTTTATGATCTTTGATTTGTTGTATTTGTCTTCGCTCCGAATAGCAGAATAGCTATTAAAACATTAAATGAAGACAATATAAGCGAAACTCAATCGAAAATCTGAAAACAGAAAAATCAGAAAAAGATATTGACGTCCCAGATGTGTCAATATCTTTTTCTGATTTTTCTGTTTTCAGATTTTCGATTGAGTTTCGCTTATATTGTCTTCATTTAATTAAATATTACAATTTGAGGTTTTACTCATAAAGTTAAAATAAAAATAAAAATATTAAAACATTGTATTATATTGAGTAGTTAGTGAATTCAAACATTCAAAAATGTCAAATGTCAATGCGCTGATTGTTTTGCTTTTGTTCTTAAACAAATAATGCTGCCCCTCTTTCTTACACACTAAATGTCAATAGTTGAAAATGAGACAAACGGTGAATGTATGGCTGCACTTCTACAAAGGAAAAATACAATAATTATAATAAATCTCCCTCACCGTATAAAGAACATGAAACGCAATTCCTGTGAGTAAGTGGAAAAGTAAGAAAATTACAAAAATTATATATCAGTACACAACGCCATCTCTGATACTGACAAAAATAAAACACGAACAGTCGCGCATCGATAATTGCTTCATTGGGTAATTTTTAACTTAATAAAAAAACTGAATTTAATTCAGCTAAAATGTTGACGCAACAGTTATTGATTCTGAGGCGGTACGAAGTTTACCGGGTCAGCTAGTTTGAATTATTTTGCAGTTAACTTTGAGATTTTAATATAAAGCGTGATTTTTTTCACGGCGTGACTGGGAGCAGTAGGAATTTAAAATAAAGTTGTCTTTATGACTTTAGTGTTTTGTTTGTTAATGAAGCCATACTAAATAATGCAAAATCATACAAAATCATAGGTTTTTGTTTTGAAAATTTGATCGCTTAGAAGTATTATAGATGCTTCAATTAAATTTATGAACCCCACAAAATAAAATATAATATGCATTTGAAATATCAAAGTGAACCTTATACCGTCCACCGAAGAACGACTGGCAGCCACCCCTATTTCCTGCCACTACTCCTTCCGGACGGAGCGGAGAATAGACGTGTTAGGCTCCGCGTCGCTTGTTTTCATGAAATCAATTTTAAATTTCATTTTATTACAATAAACAATGCATCAAAAAGGAATTAATGTTTTTTACAGGCCTTTACGAAATCAACATGTATCTCAAATACATTTTCCAACCTTTCCAAAAGCTTTTTCTCAAGTATTTTTAAACTCCTCCCTTAAATGGGCGTGAATTCCGATTTGGATTTTTTCCTGTAGTATTGGATGGCCTTAATATGAATGTCTTTTGGTTGTAACAATGGTTTTGTTTGTTTGTATTGCAGATACAATGGTTTGCACCGGCTGCTGTGCCACGCTCGATCATATAGTCACCTACCTATTCAAACAATTATCACTTAAAAGTAAGTATGCCTGTTTGCTTTTGAAATAACGATATGCATAGTTCCTACCGGGATATCATTTATCCAGTTCCTACCCTCCCCGACCACATCACCTTGCTGAAAAAGCAAGTTTTGAAAATGGAATAAGACAAGAGTGAATTCAAGTGCTTTTGTTTCTGAAAAGACGGAAGAAGATTTTGGACTACGTTGAAAGCATGTTGTTGGTTGTTCGTGTTTATATATATATATATATATTTGTTTATGAACTAAAAGAATCCATAATTTTTCCCTACATATATGTATTATCACCCAATTCTTTTTGTTTAGTATTTATAGTGCATTTCCAAGTGCATCTGACGCTGTAATTCGGAAACAGTTTTTAATTCAACAATGCCGTTGCATAATAATTTTATATCTGTTGTTTCTATAACAGAAAACATTAAATTAAACTCAACAAATCATCCTTTATACTTGCCAAGGTCTGGTTTGCATTTCGGGAGGCGGGTATGAGTATGAGTACCACCGTTCCATTTGTTGAATAACCAAAACCCTTGCCATGGTCATCCCGAGTGGTTCGCTATGTTTGATGACTTATTAGGTGCCCGGGTTCATGGAGTGAGGTTTGTCTAGGTCTTGGTGGCGAATGCGTTTGCTCACCTACTGCGTGGCAGGACGGATCGGAAGAGGCTGGCTGAGGGAGACCTAACCTAGACCTCTCCAGATGGAATCTCTCAACTCATTGCCTTACACCACAGTGGGAGGATTCATACGTCCGTCACTCCTGGATAACTTGACCTCCAGATTCCTACCCACCCATTATACTTTTTTCTTTCCCCAAAAATGACAGGCCCTAAGGGAATTTTTTCCTCAGGGCCTCCCGTGTGGAGCTAATGTAAAAAAAAATACTCAGGAGGCCATGAGAAAAAAAATTACCTTAGGGCCTATACCATCTTTGGAGATGCTGTGTGGAGGGCTTTTTAGAGAAAGGAAGGAGAGGAAGTTATAGAAAGGAAAAGGGTATGAGGGGTGGGTAGGAATCTGGGGGGCAAATGTGTCCAGGAGTGACGGACGTTTGAATCCATCCCTCCCACTGTGGTACAAGGCGATGGGTTGAAAGAGTCCGACTGGAGAATTCAAAAGGTCTCCCTCAACCAGTCACTCCCGATCCAGCCCGCCACGCAAAAGGTGGGCAAACGTATCTGCCGCCAATACCCCCATGAACCCGGGCACCCTTGCTAAGTCACCAAATGTAGCGAATACTTGGGGTGAGGTATTGGTTATCCAATATATGGTACCAAATATACTAAAATTGAACTCTCTTACTCTTGCTTAAGGTCGCCGCCATTCATTGCCTTTCATAACAATGTGCTATCGCACACAAGCCGACAAGCGCCAATCCATTGGATGTTGGTTCGTGCCTCTGTATCCAGATACCGGTACTAATTGGTAATGTGTTGTATTGCAGCTAGCGCATTCCCTAGCAAAAAGCAGTCGTCGAGGGGTGGGCAGGATCACAACGCCATGTTCCTAGAGGTGATGCAGAGGAGACCAGAAATCATGCAGCAACTCCTGACTACCGTGAGTATCACTTTAATTTTTTTAAATTTTCAAAATTATAATATTAGTGAGAGTACCCGGCATGCGTTGCAATGCCAAAGATGCAATCTCAAAGAAAGCATTTGTGTTTGCAGGCCTAGTATTGCCCTGGTATAAGACCACCATTCAGAATTGAAACGTTGCTTGAAATGACTTTAGCCGTGTTTGGTGATCAGATCTGAATAGCCAGGTACTTTCCCACCTTTCTCTTTCCTATCTCCTTCCCCTCCCCTTTATCTTCATCCTCACAATAAACCCCAATTAGACGATGCTATAGTCTCACTGGTTCCAGATAGAAACATCTGGGACTCTTGTGAGGTATTTACATAATAAAATTTTCAAAACTTTGAGCAACCCCCGACACAAAAAGTGCTAATGACCTTGAAACGCCTTAACAGATGTTTATGAATTGTAGCTACGAACCATCTCGATCATGTCAGCTTTCAAACAAACAAAAAACGCATCACAATCGGTCCATTCGTTTAGGAGTTACGATGCCACAGACAGATACACAGAAAGTCAAACTTATAACAATCCTTGCGTCGGGGGATGAAGCATGGATTTTTAAAATTCATCGCATGCTATCCCCTACCGCTATTATGTCTCCTTTGCAATCCCTTCCTGTGCCCCTCCCTCGTCCCCACCCCTCTACATATGTGTCCTTACCAATGCATCCCCGTTCCCCTCCCGTGTCCCTTTCCCCTCCCGCATTCCCCTTCCACCTCCCTTCCCTCCTTTCTGTGACCCTTCCCCCTCTCGTGTTACCCTCCCCTCGTCCGCATTCCCCTTACATCTTCCCCGCCTTTCCCACTCCTTCAACTCCTTCCATCTTCCCCGCCTTTCCCACTCCTTCATTCCCCTCCTCTCCGCGACCCACTGAATTAGACATGATGAATAAAATTATAGGGCTCAATTTTGTACCTTTAACTAATTATAGTAGATAAAAAGGTCCGTATAAATAAAATTGGATAATTTATCCGAGACACTATCTAGGTTACAAACCAATTCTTAGAATGATTGTTTCCAATAAGAAACAAAAAACGGCTTCAAAAAATGCACTAAAAAGTAAAAAAATAATTTCGTACGATTGTTATTTTTGGAGTCGGTGTCAGCCAAGGTAACTACATATATAGGTAGTTATAGGTGAGATGTGGAGATCTTGGCTGACACCGACTCCAAAAATAACAATTGTACGAAATTATTTTTTTACTTTTTAGTACATTTTTTGAAGTCGTTTTTTGTTTGGTTAAAATTTTTGTTTATTTTTTGATTTTTAGTGACGAGCGTGCGTAAAGAAGTTTTACTTCAAGCACCAGCTTTCTAATAAAAAAAGAATCATCAATATCGGTTCACCCAATCGAAAGTTCTGAGGTAACGAACATAAACAAACAAAAAAAAATACCGTTGAATTGATAACCTTCTCCTTTTCGAAGTCGTTTAAAAAGGGTAGTTGCCTATAATATGGAAAAAAATTAGTTGAAGATAATATTGTTCATTCTAATATTTGATATATGATATTGAAACCATTCCAATCTATTGCGAATGTGCAAGTTTTTCGTCTTAAACGAAACGTCTCATATTTACAAAAACTTTGTGTTATTTCCGCTTGACAATTAAAGCTCTATAAATAAAACATTTCTGAACGTAGCCGAATACTAAAAACTGTTTTTGAAAGGTTATGAAATAAGCTTTCAAATTGTTATATTACCAATAAATATTAAAATTTAGAATGCATACTTAAAAATTTGTAAAAATGACTCACGTGAAATTTTTATGTGAAAACGGTACTAAAATCACAGAATATGTAAAAAAACGATACTTATTCTATCGTATAAATGTAAAATAAACAATTTAGTCACCTCACTTTTTTATCATTTCATAAAAGAATATTTAATAAAAAAATAACAATGTCTAACAGGTGGTAGGTGATTTGACGCTACCATGTATCAGACAGAATAGGACAACTTGAATAGTGATTGGTAGCTTGATTTATTATGGAGCTTCTACTTTTTGTTTTAGGGATATCACTAGAACGATAATGGAGTTATAACGATTTCTGTGGAAATACACGCGTTGACGTGAAAACACGCTTATGGTACTTGACTGCTATTGTTATATTATCGTGTATATCCGCTTACGTATCGGAATGGTTAATATGACGGTTTGATAGAAGTTGGCAATGGCGGAATTCCTAAAGGCGCACGTCCCGGTTAGACAAGAGGTTCTGGGTTCGAGTCCCAGTTGCGACTATTATCTTTTTCTCTTCTTCTATGTCTTGTTCTCTTTCATATTTTTGTTTAGATTATTATTGTTATCTTCTTCATTGATAAATTATAGCAGTTGTCGGATAATTGAGCGGTGGATTATTGACAGAGTGTGTTAATTTTTATTTCATTTCTGAAAAGTTCTTGTTGTTTGTTGTCAGGTCCTAAACGTGATAATGTTCGAAGACTGCCGCAACCAGTGGTCCATGTCTCGGCCGCTGCTGGGACTGATCCTGCTAAACGAAGAGCACTTCCAGCGGCTACGTGAGCGCGTGGTCGCCTCGCAGCCCGCCGAGCGACAGGCCGCCATGGCCCAGTGGTTCAACTCGCTGATGGACGGTATCGAGCGGAACCTGCTCACCAAGAACAGAGACAAGTACGTGCATATAACTAACTGGCTGTAATAGGATTCTTCATGATACTACTCACCTTTTTTCCAGCTTTCTTGCATACAGGAATCAATTTGTTGAATCAATCTAATGGACTATTCCATTTTTATACAATCAGGAGTACCCCAAGGCTCTAATTTAGGCCCACTTCTGTTTTCCATATTTTTTAATGATATTTCAGAAGAAATTCTGCACTCCAGGATTCTTCTCCTTTCTGATGACATAAAACTATTCTTAGAAATACTAATCTTAGAAGACTGCAATCGACTTCAGTCAGATATTGATAGAATTATTGACTGGAGTAAAAGGAATCGGATTGAGTTCAATGTATCTAAATGTTTTATCACTTTTTTGCTAGCTTTCTTGCAGACATGAAACAAATTGTGTCTCATGGACCATCCCAATCTTTTCCTTTTTTTGTTCGATCAGGAGTACCCCAAGACTCTAATTTAGGCCCACTCCTGTTTTCCATATTTATTAATGATATTTCAGAAGTAATTCTGCACTCCATGTTTCTTTTCTCTGCTGATGACCTAAGGAGTTCAGTCAGCTATTGATAGAATTATTGAGTAGAGTAAAAGGAATCAAAATGAATTCAATGTAACTAAAAGCAATTTTTCATTTTATGTTCTAATGGTTTCTTTTTGTTCATTTCAGATTCACGCAAAACTTGTCCACTTTTCGACGCGATATTAATGATTCCCTGCGCGGCCCCAACACCACGGCCTCATCCGTCACCGACATGATGACCTCATAACACACGTGACACCGCACCCGCTAAACTACCCAACCGCAACAATGACCAACAGGCCAAAAATCCCGCCACCCAGAGGACAACCTACCGATCAATGGCGACCTGAACCGAACCAGCCGATGTACAGTTTTTAGATGAAATTGATTTATAATCTTCGCAGCAGACAATTTTTCTAATCAACCGAACATGTAGAACGTGAAGGACAACTTTACCGATCTATGGCTATACTGTTGGCATATTTTAGATGAAATTAATTCGATGAATACATCTTTATGGATTGATGGTGATTTTGTTGGTTGATTTGATTGATTTTATTGGCTTTGAATTAGTGCTGGTTAACTACCGAATTTTAGATGAAATCGATTTGAAATCTTTTATAAACCGTTTGTTATTGTGACAGTCTTTCAAGTGTCACTTTGTGACTGTTTCTTTCAGTGACATTCTTTCACAGTGGCGCCGCCTTTCTGTTAAAATAGTGTTCTGAAGTGATTCATTGTGGTTTTTTTATACCTTAAGTGACAGTTTGTCTGCGATTCATTGTAACTGTTTCTTTTAGTGGTTTTATTTCATGGAGCCATCTGTCTGTCTAAATGTTATTTTTCGTTGATTTATTGTAACTTATGGTGACAGTTTTTTGCTGATTCATAATAACAGTTTGTTTCTGATTCTTAGTGACTGTTTCTTTTAGTGACAGTTTGTCTTTGGTTCATTGCGGCTGTTATCCAATGTGACAGTTTGTCTTTGATTCACTGCGGATTTACTTAAAGTGACAGTTTGACTGTGATTCATTGCGGCTGTTACTTTAAGTGATAGTTTATCATTCATTGCGGCTGTTTCTTAAAGTAACAGTTTGTGATTCATTGCAGCTGTTATTAAAGTAACAGTTTATCTGTAGTTCATAGCAGCTTTTACTTAAAGTGACAGTTTGACTGTGATTCATTGCGGCTGTTACTTAAAATGACAGCTTGTCTTTGATTCATTGCGGCTGTTACTTGAAGAAACAGTTTGTCTGTGGTTCATTGCAGCTGTTACTTAAAGTGACAGTTTGTCTGTGATTCATTGCGGCTGTTACTTAAAGAAACAGGTTGTGGTTCATTGCAGCTGTTACTTACAGTGACAGTATGTCTATATTGCGGCTGTAACTAAAAGCGACAGTTTGTCTGTGAATCATTGCGGCTGTTACTTAAAGAAATAGTATGTGGTTCATTGCAGCTGTTACTTACAGTGACAGTTTGTCTGTGATTCAGTGCGGCTGTAACTAAAAGTGACAGTTTGTCTGTGATTCATTGCGGCTGTTACTTAAATGACAGTTTTTCTGTGATTCATTATGACTCTTGAATATGAATTTATGACTATGATTTTTTTTGTGATTTAATGTTTCTCTCAGTGCTGACTCTGTGCCTCTCATAGTTACAGTCTTTTTAAATGACGTATACCAATAAATAGATTCATTCACATTGTCTTGGTTTTTATGATTATAAAACTGCATTTTACCTTTTGACTAGAGTTATAAGCGTAATGATTTTATCTATGAACTTATTCGTGCAGCTAAAACTCACATTTGCTAGATTCAATGCTAAAAACTTCAAAGAACACAATGTAATTTTTTTATTTTTTTTATTCATATTTTTATTTTTTTTATATTTTATTTCTGTTCGCTTTTATGTCCTGATTTTTGATATTGATAGGTTTGGTGCCTATACTACGGTTTTTTACTGCATTTGATGGTGATAGAGCATTTTGTTGTGCTTCTTCGACTGACTTTAAAATGAACTATTGTCTGTAATAGATTTTTTTCTATTGGTGTTATCTTGTTGAATGGAATATGCCTTCTGAATTGTTTGTTGACTTGTTGATTTTTTCACATTTTGGTCACTTTTTAAGCGAATTTCTCCCAAACCATCAAGCTTTTTTGAACCTCAAAGAAACAGCTTTTTGCTAGGCTTTCTCTGAAAATAACTAGCATTTAAAATGCCCGTTATTCAAAGCGCGCTTCTTCGAGTGACTGTCTCTCAAAATATTCACCATTTAAAGCATAATATCTCTTAAGTAACCAGCATTTAAATCATCTACCTTAAAAATTACAATTGAGTGACTGTCTCCCAAAGTAACCACACTTCAAAGTGTTAGTTCTATCTAAAAATAGGTTTCTTTCAGCAACTATCTCTCAAAATCATCAGATTTCAAAGCATTTATTTCCCAAAATGACACTGAGTGATTTTCTCCGAAAGTAACAATTGTTTATACTTCCTCGAATGAACCGATTCACAAGTTGTTGTCTTATCGTCTCTCAAAGTGAATGCCTCAAAGTGACTGTCTCTCAAAGTAACAGTCGCATCAAGTGACTCATCATCTCTCATAGTGACTGTCTCTCAAAGTAACAGTCATATCAAGTGACTCATCATCTCATTGTGACTTTCTCTCAAAGTAACAGTCACACCAAGTGACTCATCATCTCTCATAGTGAATGTCTCTTAAAGTAACAGTCGCATTAAGTGACTCATCATCTCTCATAGTAATATCTCTCAAAGTGGCCGTCTCTCAAAGCAATCATCTCTAAAGTAACTATCTCTCAGAGTGAATGTCTCTCAAAGCAATTGTCTCCCAGAGTAATAGTCGCATCGAATGACTCCATCTCTCAAAGTGACCATCTCCCAAAGTGAGTCAATCTCTCACCGAATGTTTTACAATAACAATGAAAAGTGTATAAGACCGCACCGCACATTGACTATTTTTACCGCCAACCTTGAATAACTAATTAGTGTTGTACGTTTTGTAAAGACAATGTAAAAATATATTGGAAAAAAAAACTGTAAAAAACTAAATAATGTATAAATAACAAAAAAAAAAACTATTTTTGGCTTTTTTATTTCATTTAATTTAAGATATTCATAAACACATAATAATTACAAAATAACAATATTTGAAGTAATTGATATAAGCAGAACAATCTTATATAAAAAGTATATAATTTTATTGTAAACCCTACACCCTACCACAGGTATTTTACAACCTTCCTCTCCCCCATCTCCTTTTCCTCACCACTGCTAACCTCCAGCCTCGCAACATAACTTTTTTTGGATTAGTCTCACTGGCTCCAGGCGATAGAGCATTTTTTTTTTTTTTAATATTTCTTTATTCATTGCATAATAATATGGTTAAATTAAGAGGATTTTTCGAGCACCATGCTAGGCTGTGGTTATGGTGGTCGACAGTGTTGGGACTCTTGTGCGATTTCACATAAAAAACATTAGTAAATACATAGTAATTTCATGCCTAAAAGAAGATTCTGCCATAATCAGTTGCAAAACAGTAATCACGGAAAAATTGTGTAATGTAACCTGCTTGGTTAAACTGCAGCTTTGTTCTTTGCAATCATGCTAAGTCATGCATTTTGGAGGGAACCACTTATTGGATAACCGATACCACTGTCATAGGTCATCCTAAGTGGTTCGCTATGTTTAGTGACTTAACAGGGGTGCCCAGGTTCATGGGGAGAGGTTTGTTAAGGTCTTGGCAGCCGATGTGTCTGGTTGAGGAGGTCTTTTGACCCCTCCAGTAAGAATTCCTCGACCCATCGCCTTACACTGCAGCTGAAGGGATGGATTCATATGTCCATTACTCCTGGACACAGTGACCCCCAGATTCCTATACACCCCTCATACTTATTTCCTTCCCAGAACTTCCTCTTCTTCCTTTCATTAAAAAACCCTCCACCCAAAAAAAAAAATCCTCCACTCCAAACCATTCCCTAAGATGATATAGGCCCAGAGGGAAATTATTTTCCTCTAATATAAAAAAAGTCTGTATTACAGGTATTTCAATGTAACCTGCTTGGAAGAACTAACAGCTTTGTTCTGGAGTCATGCTTAGTCTGCATTACAGATATTTCAATGGAGCCTGCTTGGATGAATTAGCAGCATTGATTCCCTTCTTCAATGGTTAGAACTTTAGGCTATCCCACTTTTGCCACAAAAATATTTCAATAATTTCGGTTTGCGAAATGTCAATAACAAATAGTTCAGAAGAGATGAGAGACACCTCTTATTAAAATGTGAAACTACTAAGTTATATTTGTGATTAATCTAAGTATACAACGCACGGGAAGTTTTGAAATAATTCCAATAAATGTTTAAGAATATCTCTTCAAATTTGCCATATTTTGGCCATCCAACGCTCGAGGTTTTTTTCAAATTGGCCAAAATGTGACCAAAAATGTGATTTTGGGGTTTAACAGCCGTCATGTGTATCAAAATTCATATTTTGACAGTAATAATTGCTGTCGTATTTTTGTCGATCAAAAAGATATGCATACAGACACCAGTAGTAATTATAGTATCCATGCTTTTGACAAAAGTACGGCTGAAAATTTGTATTGTCATTGCAAGGTGGCAAAACTGTTGCCACAAAGTGATCCGGACATTCTGTCATTCCCACAGATTTATCTGGACATTCTGTCATTGCCACAAACGTATCTAAACATTCTGTCGTTGTTACAAATGTATCTGGACAATCTGCCGTTGCCGCAAACGTATCTGGACATTCTGTTGTTATCACAAATATATCTGGACATTCTGTCGTTGTCACAAATGTATCTGGACATTCTGTCGTTGTCACAAATTTATTTGGAAATTCTGTCATTGTCACAAATGTATCTGGATCTGTCGTACTTACATTTTCCGAAAATCCATAATTGTTTTCTTTACCAAGAACAACATTTTTCAATTCTTTGCTGCCATTTTTTTGGTGCACTGTTCTTTTATCACCAAAAACATAATTAATCTCTATTGTAAATCTATCCGTGGTAAATTCTGACTCATTTTTATGAATATCTGTCTCCGAATATTGACTTTTTAATATAATTTCATTTGTTGAATTCCAATCAATATTTGTCAAATTTTTTTCTTCAAATTCATCAACTCGGCCATTAGGCAAAATTCCTTCAAAATTGTTAATTTCTCCGGTGAAATTTTTTGATGCGGTTTTTATAAAATTCTTTCTTTCGAAGTCATAATTATTAAAAATGGAATTTACAAGTGAGCGCATCGGTGTACCAATCATAGAGAAAAGTATTAATTCCATGGATTCAATCATTTTTCTGTTATTTTCTGCATTTCTATTCAAGTTATCATCTTGTTTTTCTTCATCTATGGCATCTGGTTTTTCTTCTCCACTTGAATTCTGGGTTCGATTTTCAAAATTTGTGCTGCCCATTTCTATTTCTGTGGTGTTAGTTTGAAGGTCTGTTTTATTTTTATTATTATCTTCATTTTCAGCAACATTTGTAGCACAAATTACGAAGGAAATCTGCAAAGAGGTAAAACATATTTGAAAGCTTGTACTCTTCCTTTTTGAGATAGGAGATGGGGAAAGAGAAGGTTTGGACATATTTGGCAATTCAGATCTAAAAACCAAATCGCTAAAGCCGTTTCAAGCATCATTGTGAATGATGGTGTTTCGGCAGGGCGATACTTACGTCACATTCACACAGCTTGTTTTTCTCGTGTTCCATATTCCAGATTTTACTGTTCACACCTGTGGTAATATTTAACCCTCCGCCCGTCGCGTCTTTTTTTTTACGCGAGCAGTCGCGCAGGGTCGTTGAGGACCCCCAAAAAAAAAATGATTAAATTGTTGTTGCGTTGTTACATTTAATGTGTTATTTTAACTGATTATAGTCAGGTGATAATGACTGCATTGAAATAAAAGAAATATTACAAATTATATATTTATTTTCAATGTAAAAGCTTGAAAATCAACAAGGAACATTTTTTTATAATTTTGAATCATACTTTTTTAATAGAAAACTTTTAAAAAATCTAATCAATTTCTATAAAACTTATAACTATTTGAGATTGATACAGACTTATTATTATTACAAAAAAAATCAACAAAATAACATATAAACTTGGTTTTTCATTGTATTTTGTTGATTTTTTTGAGCCTCACGCCAAAACACAAGTCTGTGTCTCACATCGCACATACACAGACTGAATGTTGGCGGCGCTAGCGTCAAGTATAGTCCCTTTTAGTAAGCTACCTAAAGTAAGGAATCAGCGGGAACATTTAAAATGTACATAATCAGCATTCCTGTAAAACCTGGGCTTTTAAAGACCCCACGTGACGGGTCGAGGGTTAAAAAGCATCCCCAAAGGTGACATAGGCCCTGAGGGGAATTATTTTCCTCAGGGCCTCCTGTGCGGAACTAATGTAAAAAAAAAAAAAAAATATCAGCCTTACAAAATTACACAAATTGTGAATGCCATAGCTCCGGGCAATTGGGATTGTGTGCACATAATATATAAATAAATAATATCTTACCTGTATCAATAAAAAAATCCACAATTTAAAATTGTCCATTTTAACAGCTAAATCACTGCGGCCTTTATGACTTTTCTTAGAAAACTAATGTTGGTTTTAAGATCTTTTCTAAGAGAACAATGCTCCAATTGTTCTTTTATTGATTCGATTGAGAGGTTGAATTCAATGGTTATATAAAAAAATAAATTATTTCTGGCTTTCACCCTTCAAGGGTGTTCTAGGCCATCATTTAAAATTACAGAGAAAGGAAAGGTGAATTTATATATTAATTTTATTTAAATGTACAAATTTCAGAATTATATGGAAGATTGGAGTCGAGTTCAGATTTAGAAGAGATGAAATGTTGAATGGAGGGAAGGCAATTTTAGATAACGCTTGATAGAAGAGAGGATATTTATTTAGAGAGGGACAACCAAAAAATATGTGATCTAAAGTGCCGACATCTAGACCACAGAATGTACAATCTGGGGTGTCAAGGATGTGAATTTTAAAATGGTGAGAAGGAACGGAACAATGTCCGATTTTCATTTGAATAAGTGAGGAAATTTCTTTTTTGGAAAAATGGGGGAATTTTTGAAAGCACGGTTTTGATGGGATAGTCCTTTGTATAGAGGCGTAGCTGGCTCCCTTGGATTGACTAGCAATGTTCCAATACTCTATTTTAATGTAACTAACTAACTAACATCCAGCTGTGTCCTGAAAGGGTTGGCAGAGAAGACACACAGCTACACAATTCTGTTCTGCTTGTTTTATTCACATTTATATATCGTCTCACACATACTCTTGTGTTTCTGATTTGTGACATGACCTGACTAAATTATTTGTTTTATTTGATCGTGCCGTATATTGAGTCAGGCGTACATTTACTTTCGCAATATAATACATTGATAAACTAATAATATGTTACTAGCAGTTAAAAACCCACGTTTTTGCTGCTAGGCCCTGCAGGGGGCTCTTGGTTCGGCTTCGCCCAGTTTGAGTGTTGGTGACCATTTTATAAATCCGATAAGAACTGATCCAAAATAGCTGATTCCTCGGATCCACTGTGATCCAGGGACAGCTAGTCATCTGGACAAAGTAACCGCGACAGGCAATGACATCATATGTAATATATAGCCGCTTGATACTATTAATCACAACTCTTATTCCGTCTGCTTGGTTCGCACCTCACAATCCGGAAGCCTCGGTTTCATCAGACCGAAGTCAAACCGGCACTTTGGATCGAGATTGCAAAATATCTATGCAAGATAGCTTTCATATTTCAAAGACAATAAGAAGCATTTATTTCGTTCTTTTTCTGGTTAAAAGAAAAATACATATGTTTGCATGAGAGGAAAAGAGATGCGAGAGAGCGAAATGTAAGGTCGCTCTGGGACGTTTTTGGTCTTATGAAAGTTTAACGCGATTATGTGTTTTGGAATGTATTTATTCCTAAACAAGCAAACGGGTTAAGTATTACCGTCAATCTTTCCATATCCGGGGAGACCTAGAGACACTCAAATTCTACAAATCTGTAGTACTTATACCTAGGTGGGGGGGGGGGGGGGGGGGGGGGGGGGGCGCACCATCATGCGACCTGCTATCGTAAGTGGCGCCATCCATTGACGAATTCTTGAATTCGAAACCGAATTACAATAATTATTCAACCCTTTTCTATGGGATGTGCAATATATTCTCCTGGTGCTCCTTTCTCCCTAAAGAATTTAATTTTGCCCGGAAAGCGAAAGGTCCTGGGTTCGAGTCCCACAGGTGCAAATATCTTTTTCTGATCCCAGATTTTCGATTGAGTTTCGCTAATATTGAGCTTTAATTGTGAAGCGGAAATAACACAAAGTTTTCATAAATCTGTCATTTCATTTAAGACGTAAAAAGAGCATATTCGCGATACATCGGAGTGGTTAATTAAATGTTTTGATTAGAGATTTTACTCACAAAGTTAAATAAAAATAGTTATCTTTTAGATTGCAACGCATTTTAAAATCTCAACCTTTGCAAAACAACAGTTATATCAAAAACGTGACATCAATTAGAGAGTCAGCGTTTTTTATTTATTGTGTGTCACATATTAGCTGATTTAACAATATAAACAAAATACTTATTTGCATAATCGGCTCAATTCAATTTGATTAAACGTTTATTTTACTGATAACAGCACAATGAATTTTAAATTAGTCTTAACTGCTCCCAGCCATCTAGAACCACTGAGACTATGGCATCCCCAATTGGGATATGTTGCGAGGCTGAAGGTAGTGGGTAGGGGAACACAGTCAAAGCCATTTCAAGCAACATAGACGGCCGGCGTAGTAGATGGGCAAGGGACTTGACTCGCAATCCGAAGGTCGCGGGATCGAATCCCAGCGTGGACAAATAAATTTTATTTGATTAATTTGCGTTATTTCACAATTAATTTATTTAAAATAGTATATAGTACATTTGCGGCACGTTCCAGAGTGGAAGATACTCTCAGTATCGCCCTGGTGTAAGACTACCATTCAGAATTGAAACGCTGCTTGGAATGGCTTTATCTGTGTTTGGTGATCAGATCTGAATAGCCAGATGCTTCCCCACCTTCCTCTTCCCTATCTCTTTCCCTTCCCTTCCCTACTACCTTCAGTCTCACAAAATACCCCAATGGGGGATGCCACAGTCTCCAGACGGGACTCTTGTGAGGTATTCACATAAATAAATAGTTTCAATTCTGAATGGTGGTCTTACACCAGGGCAATACTAAGAGTATTTCCACTCCGAAACCGGTCGCTGGTTGAAAGCTTTACCCCTCGACCACGGAGGTCTTCGAATATGACCAACAACAATTCGTTTTGATTTTTTAGGACAATGAGATTTCTGAGGCGTATGTGTGGTATGGATTGCGCAAGTAAAGTAAATGAGAATTTTTATTTTATTTTTTAATATAATGTGTATTTTTGTATAAATACTGCACATATCGCTGAAGGGGGTGGGAAGGGGAAGGATATGGGAGAGAGGAAGGTTGGGCAGTATCACCTGGCTATTCAAATCTGGTCACTAAATAAATTTGATCATTCGACTTCCAAATATGTAGCTAAGGGTTTGTAACAAAACAAAAAATTAAACTTCATTAAATAAATGTAATATAATTTGTGGTGTTTTATTTGACATTAAAAAAGAAAAACATTTGCTTAGTTTTTATCATAAAGAAACAGAGAAATAGGTTAATTCAAAATAGAAAGTGATCTTTTACCCAATCAAGGGGCTTTCTACCGTTGGAATGATTCCGCCAATCGTAGGCCTTAGAGCAGCTAGAACACCTGCACGGAGCTTTCTGATTGGTTGCTGTATGCTGCTGTCCAATTGGTTGATATTGCTGGCTGTACTGCGTTGGTTTTGGCTGTACCTGGCTTTGAGAGTTGTGACAAGCATAAGACGAATATTGCGAATTTATGCCAGTTTTTTCTTCCTGCTTTTGGGCTTGATTGCAAGAAGAAACACCTGAATTTGGTGGCGGTGTTACATTGGAGCATCCGCAATAATTTGATGCAGAATTAGCAGCAGATCCTTGTGGAATACTCTGTAAAGGAGCTGATGATGAAACGTGATGCAAAATCGAAGGGTTGTTGTTTTGAGTGTGGCTGCAGGGTCTTTTAAAGTGTTCCAATGGTCCAATTGTTGGTCTTTCGGCGATTTTTACGCAAGGGCGAGTCAAAATTGGTATTTTCGGATGGGAGATAGCTGGAATTGGTAAAATCTGTTTTGGGTTTGACGGGATTTGTTGATTCTGTTGTGAAATTGTTGAAATTGGTTGTGGATTTGTTCTTTGGTTGCAGTTCTGTTGTGGTTGATTTTCGTGGTTGATTGCTTGAGCTGTTTGGCTGGGAAGATTTTGTCCGTTTGTTGGTGCGTTTGCTACACATCCGCAATTCTGATTGGTTTGAGGGTATGATGAAGAGGATTGAGGGAATGCTTGAGAGGTTTGTTGAATGTTTTGTGGGGTTTGTTGAATATTTTGAGTTGACTGTTGAACATTTTGAGGAATTTGCTGGATATTTTGAGGTGTTTGTTGTGCTAGGGCATGGTTTGAACATCCACAAGACGGCTGAACAGGAGTTTCTACGACCAATTGCGGAGCTAGTGGTGGAACAGGGACCAAAATTGGCTCCTTCGATAAAGTAGGGTGCGAAGTATGCAAACACCCACAAGAAGGGTTGACTGATTCCACAGTTTCTGCAACAGGAGACTGGACAAGTGGTGTTGAAAACTGAGCTGATTGTTGGATCGGCTCTTTCAAAACTAGAGGCTTAGTTTCTGAATGGGTGCATCCGCAAGATGGCTTAACGTCTTCTGCAGTATTAGTTTGAGTTGCAGCATGGTAAGGACATCCGCAAGGTAGAGCAATATTTCCTCTTGACGTTGCGCCAAATTTATCTTCATTTTGAGCATTTTCTTCATAGTTTACAGCTGGTTTTGTAGGGTATTCGTCAATTTTAGCAAAGGTTGCGGAGAATTCTTGGATTGGTAGCTCGTCGGATGTTTGCTGTTGGTTTTTGCTGTCGTGAGAGGAGTCGCGGTAAGCTTTGAACTCATTCCATATCTTCATCTGAGCATCATCAACCCAATGGCCGGGAACCCACGCTGAAAGCGCACCCTGTGGACAAAAAGTAACATTTTTCTTATTTTATTTTTTTATTTATTAACCCATTGGCCACTGAATTAACGAGCAAATAAATTGGCCTTCACCACTGAATTAATTTTGTACCAAAAATTGAAACTTTTGTAACTTTTGAAATATATATTCAAATGAATTAATTTATTTACATTTGTTTACATATTGGACTGTGGTAAAGAAAAACATTAATAATTAAAATAATAAAAAAAATTAAAATACGTGTAAATAAGGATACAAATGTAACCTTCTCTTTTTTCGTAAGTTTTTTTCACATTTTTATTTATGAAGTTTCAAAAAAACATTATATTCATATACCTATCGCACATTAATAACTTTTTTTTTACATACATGTATACTAATAACTAATAAAATAATTTGGTATGATAGTCCTCAAAGCACTCAGGGATGTCAGGGTCACTGCCAAAATCCTAGAACCACTCGCAATTTTGAACAAATTAAATGGCGGCAGGCTGCATACAAAACTTGGTACATACACAAATATCAGGGAAAAACATAAGAAATATACTATTGCCAATTCTATGAAATGAATGATTTACCTACAGAGTGATCGACATTTAATTTTTTTTTTTAATTCACTGTCGAGCGCGTTTTTAGTTTATTGGCGGACCTAATCTAGCCCTGGGGCGCGCCGGGGTTTGTGGTTAAGTACCTGAGTTGCACACCCGGCAGTCTGCCGGGGTTTGTGGCCAATTGGTTAAAGAAAAATACAGATGTCAATTGACAAGAATATACAAAACAATAACTAGAGAACTCACCTGCATCCAAACTATTTCTCATGAATTAACAATATTATTCATGAAAAATAAAGATAAACATTTCTAGATTACGAATAACTTGATAAAATTTGAATTCCTCCTACCGCCATCATTTCAGTGAGAAAATATTGCTTGTGCAATGGTAAAGGACTTATAGCTAGCAGAGAAACGAATTTATAGGGTTTGCGTATAGCTGGATAGATCGATCATTTTACACAATCTCATGATCACGACCATGAACCTAAAAAGCTTTAGAATGAGGGGGAAGATGCAGGGCCCGATTAAGGGTTCCAGCCGCCCTAGGCTTGTAACAGTTTGGAATTGCAATGCAAATAAGCACCCAGTACCTAACCAAGTTGTTGTCTACAAATTGATTATAATAATTCAAATTGACTTTATTTCAAATGAGAACAAAATAGAATACTAGTTTCATCTATTGGAAAACCTAATATAAGCATAAGATTTTTCAAAACCAGTTCCAGATAATGTGGCCAGGGAAGGTGGACGTCTATTTCAACGGGGGGCACATTTCGATGGATTCATCATTTCTGTGAGCTTTTTCTTTCTTTTTAAGTTTAGAATTTTATTAATTATCATCGTTTGTCGATTTACCATTTAATTAGTTGTTCAATAATATAATTGAACTGGCGCCCTTAGAATAATATCTTTCACATCGTGATTTAAATTTAATTAACATTTATTTTATTTACAAAACTATATGAGCTATCAATTTATCTATAATTTCTAACTATTTAGTTTCTCTCGTAAGCTAAACGCAACCCTGAGAATTTAAATTTTATTTTTTGTAATAGTCTCATTTTCTGGATTTTAAATAATAATCATATTTGTTTTGTCTGAATTCTTTTATTTTAATATTATACCTTAATTAATTCATAAAGATTTACTTTTAACAACGTGTACACAACACATAAGCATTACAGGCTAGAGTAATGATAGTGCCCGCCTCATCAATCTAACATCTTATAAAAATGTATTAAAAAAATAAGACTGTACAGTTCACACGCGGTAGAAGCATGGGCGTAGGCACGGTGGGACAAAGTGGGACGTTTCCGACATTAGAGAAAAAATTATGAAACTTCGTGAATTTTTTAAATTAATTATTTTTATATGAAACAACAAAAAAGAGAGGTGATAATAATGTTTATAAAACATTTTTCTAATAAAATATGTGTGTACTTTATTCCATTATCCGTAATTTTGGTTCAGCGTTCAAACGAAATAAGGTGAGCGATTTTTAAAACTTTTTTATGTTCGACTTAAAAATAAAATTTGAAAGCATGCTTTTTTTTTGTTTTCTGATGTATTTTTGTTCAGAAATATTCCGTTTATTTGGATTTTATTGCAAAGCGGAAATACTCACAAAATATGCCAGAGGATTGAGGTGTTACATGAATTCAATCGCTCATTGGTAGTTCGTGAGCAGGTTTTAATGATCGGGTCGTTCACAATTGACTCACACTAGCGAACCACGACATTTGTCAACTAAGCTACTAATCGGCAAAACAAAGTAGGTACCTAATAATAAAGTGACTTCTCCAATCACTTCTCACCCCAGAAGATAGGTGGAAGCTTGAATGGCAATCGGCCATCGTGAAAAATGCCCAACTCGTACAAGACCCCACTGAGAGACAGCCTGGGTTTTCATTGCCTCGCAAACTCTGGACCGCCATCAATAGAATAAGGTACTCCCATAGCCGTTGTGCTCACAGGATGCATAGATGGGGCCTTAAATATTCGACGTTGTGTGAATGTGGTGCGGTGCAGACCACCGAACATGTGGTCAACGAATGCCCGCTCCATTCATTCCCCGACGAGATTGATGATTTTCACAGGGCAACGCCTAAGGCCCTAGACTGCCTCGCAGACGTACATGTCTCCCTCTGACCCTCCCACCATACGAAAGAAGAAGAATAATAAAGTTTCTTACCTGAAAAAACAATGCCATAAATAACAAAAATTTAAAACACAGCATTGTGATGACGATGTAACTGTCACTGATTTAAACTGGGATCAACATTCAATTAAAAATATTACTGTTATTTCACTTTTTTTAAAACAAAATTTAACAATTAAGTTTATAGAACAAAAGCAAATAAAATTTGAATTACGTCTTTTAAATTGGAATCTTCACAAATGTGTGTTAGAATTTTGTATGGAATTTTCTCTTTTATACAGAGAAAAACAATATTCACATCAAAAATATGTGATAAAATCACGTTTCCATTAATGCTTTATTGAACATTTTTTGCAAACTTGACAAAGATTAAAGGATAGCTTTAAAAAATGCTGTAGTTTGCGTGGATAATCCGCAAATACAAACATTTTCGACGTGCTTTTTTGCTGATGTTAATTTATATTAGTGTAAATCATTTTGATGACCATTTTTTGTTTCTATCCACTGGAGCGCTTTTTACTACAATATAGCACCTTTTAAAATACCTCGGATTGCTTTGCTGCCAGATTTAGGCAAATTTTTCCATTTTAAAATTTGGAGGTATGATTTTTTTTTAATGTCGGCGGTAAATATTTAAAATGGTCACCAAAATATCACCACCAATCGGAGGAAAAAGTTTAAAATCGCGCTGTCGCTCGAGTGGCTATAGTAACGTTTTTGTGATCTATATCAGGTTGAAATTCTGTTTTCAATGTGGGAGGCGGGTATGGGTACCGCCTTCCTGGAAACAATTCATTGTATAACCAACACCTCTGCCATAGGTCACCTCAAGTGGAAAAGTACAGCCAGTGTCTTAGCAGGGTTGCCCGGATTCACGGGTGGTGGATCTACCCACCAGTTGCTTGACGGGCTGGACCCGTTTGAGGGAAAATCTTTGACCTCTCCAACCGGACTCTCTTGACCCATCGCCTTGCACCGCAATATAACTCCAGAAAATTTGGGAGGCAGGCATGGGTACAGCTGCCCCGGGAAGAATTTATTGGATAACCAACACCTCTGCCATAGGTCACCCCAAGTGCTTCGCTACGTTTAGTGACTTAGCAAGGGTGCCCAGGCTCATGAGGTAAGGTTTGTCCGGATTTGGCAGCTGCTGATGCGTGTTAGTGGGCAGATGCGTTTGCCAACTAACTGCGTGGCAGGCCAGATCAGGAGAGACTGGTTGAGGAAGACTTTTTAAATTCTCCAGCCGTACTCTCTCGGAACATCACATTGTACCGCAATAGAAGGGATAGATTCATATATCCGTCACTTCTGCCCATCCACCCCTCATAACTTTTTCCTTTCCAGTACTTCCTCTCCTTCCAGTCTTATAAAGACCTTCCTCACAGTATCCAATGATGAAATAGGTCCTGATGGGAATTATTTTCCTCAGGGCCCCCTTTATGGAGCTAATGTAAAAAAAGCTCTGAGGAAAATAATTTCCCTATTTAATTTGCATATGTCATCTTTGGAGTTTGAAAGAAATAATGAAAAACAGTGAAACTAGGACAACTATCAAACGGAAACTTTTTGATACCTGTATACTTCCTGTACTTACTTATGGTTGCCAAACTTGGGCACTCATAAAAATTCATAAAAAGAAAGAAGTATGATAGGTGTAGTATCCGCAAGCTTGCTTCAGCGTGGCAACATTTACGGAAATAGCCGATCGCTTCCAATGGCACCCGAAGTCGGTAGTCGGAGGCAGGCAGCGCGCGGTACATCGGCCGCTGAGCGCTCATTCTCTCGTAGACCGTAGCATAGGAGATACTATTACACTGTAAACTTTATAACGTCAATAAACTCGTCTATTACGATCTTATTCTCCTCATTACAAATTAATTTGTTTGTCTTGTTTATAAGTCTATCAAGGACATTACAAATTGGCGCAACCAGGATAATACGACGCAGTGTCAAATTGACAGATTATCCACGGTGTAATATAATATTATAATTTTTTTCTCAGACGGTTATTGTCGTGGAAGGGCCAGCCGGAGGAATTAAGTGTAATAAAGTATTCCGTGATACCTTGGAGGGAACCAGGATAGACCATCCGATTTGCCATCCGGAGCAATTTTGAAGGAAGGAAGGACGACCTTCCAGTGGGATTCCGCGGTTCTGCCATCATAGTGACGATTGGGGAATTTTTCGACTGAGGTTAAAACAATTCTTGCTGATCCGTGATGAAATGAAAACCGTTAAGCTTGATGATGCAACTCAAAAGAGAGCGTACTTGTTGAACTCTCTCGAGGCTAGGACGCTCACCTTATTGATTAATTTGTGCTTTCCTACCAAGATTACAGATACGACTTTTGATTCTTTGTTGAGTTTATTAGAAAAACATTGTTCGAAACCGAAGTCGGTTTTTAGGGAACGGGAATTGTTTTTTTCAGCTAAGCAATCGCAAGGGGAATCGGTTAGAGATTTCGCAGTGCGTTTACGTGGTTTAAGCACTTTTTGTGAATTTGGTACTCGTTTAGAGGCAAATTTAGCAGATGTTTTTGATCTGGGGTTGATCCCCGGGAGAGCAAAAGAGAAAATTTACCTGGAGGGACCTAGTCTTTCTTTCAATAAGATAGAAAAACTGGCAACTAGTATTGCGGGGTTGGACCATCTGGGGTTGAAAATTAAGATTGAGGGTTCGGTAGGTAGTTGTGTAAGTGCAATCGGTAAAAAAAAGATCACTTCGGGGGATCAGAGGTCGCGTTCTAACAAACGTTCAAGAGGTGTTTCAAGATCAGATTCGCATTCAGTCAGTCATTATGGGAAGAATGTCTCGGGTTTTAAAAAATGCATTTGTTGTGGAGCAAACCACGCGTTCAGGGATTGTAAATTTAAAAACGCAAAGTGCTTCATTTGTCAACAGGTGGGTCACATTAAGAGTATGTGTAAGAATAACAGAGTGTCTCCGATTATTGTAAAAAAGGCAATTCGCAAGGAGCATGTTGCATTCATTAATCCGGTTAAAGTCGACATTAAAATTAACGATATTCCATGTTCAGCTATGGTAGATAGCGGTTCGAGTTTGTCGATTTTACCAGAGTTTTTTTTTAACGAGTCATTTAAAAACATAGAATTGTCACCGGACAGGCGGATAATTTCGGGTTACGATGGGTATCCTTTAAAAATTGTAGTGAAGTCATTTTTTTTCGGTGGCTTACAACAATTCTAAAAAGAACATTTATTTTATAGTTGTCACAAATGGTTCGGATTTAATTATGGGCCGGGACTTCATGAAGCTTTTCAATTTAGGGATTGTGCCGGTTATTCGTAATTCGGTTTCCGCGGTGAATGTAAAGGTAGAAGAAATTTTTAGGGAATTTCCTCAAATAGATTTGCAGGCGGTTAAAGCAGCTACTTCTACGGACGCTGTGTTTCAGTTAGTAGAAAAATATCTAAGACAGGGCTGGCTCAAATCTATGAAACGTGACAATAGTATATGGAATTTTTGGATTAAAAAGAATGAACTTACAATTGTGGAAGATTGTTTGTTCTGGAATCATAGAATAATTATTCCGGTATCGTTACAAAATCATGTGTTAACCTTGCTACATAGATCACACTTAGGTATACTCAAGATGAAAGGCGTAGCGAGAGTGTATTTTTGGTGGTCATCATTGAACAAGGATCTGGAAAAGATGGTTCAATGGTGTTCGGATTGTGCTATGAATAGACAATCACCACCCAAAAGTCACTTAACAGTTTGGCCGAATTCAGCTAGAGTATGGAGTTGTTTGCATATCCGATTACTGTGGGCCTTTAGCAGGTAAAATGTTCTTAGTTATTTGCGATTCTTTTTCCAAGTGGATAGACTGCATCAAAGTTTCTAAGGCGGATTCAGCTCACACCATTCTCGAGTTGAGGAAAATTTTTGCGGTTTTCGGGAACCCGGAATTGATTGTGGCAGACAACGGTACAGCTTTTACAAGCGATGAATTTAAGAAGTTTTTGCTAGATAGCAATATTAAATTCATGACCAGTCCGGTGAGGCATCCTCAGAGCAACGGTCTGGCAGAAAATGGGGTTAAATGCGTAAAAGGTTTTCTTAAAAAAATAATGTTAGGTGCTAGCCTGCACAGAGATTATAAGGAAAAATTACTGAATTTTCTGTTAGATTATAGAAATTCACCTCACTGTTTGACGGGCATCGAACCCGCTGTTTTATTAGTAGGAAGGAGGCTCCGGTCTTCGTTTGACGGGTTAGTCCCACCCAAGGTTGGCGAACAAGACTCAGAGTTAATAAAACGGGCGAACGCCAACATTGAAAAAAGTCAGAATAGACAAATCAAAGGGTTCGGTGGTGTAAAAACTCGTGTTTTTAAGGTAGGTCAAAAATGCCTCGCGCGAGACTATCGCCAGAATAATAAGATTTTGTGGGCGAAGGGAGTGATTTGTAGGTCTCTAGGTAAAAAGATTTATATTGTAAGAGTGGGTAACTCAGACGTGACTTGGAAGAGACACATATACCAATTAAGGGAGCTGTCAGTAAGCTGGGATGAGGAGGTCTCCAGGTCGCAGCATCCCACGTCTGAGATTGGTTGGAATGACCCTCGGGAGTTAGAGACCTCAGTGTTGCTTGGTGGTTTGACTCGGTTTTCTTCTGGTTCCAGGTTGACGGATGTGATGAAGGCCGCGCCAGAATCTGCAGGGGCGCGGACACAAGCATCAGCACCACGTAGTCCATGGACGGGACGCCTGCGTCCCAGACAAGGAATCCAAAAAGAGCAGACTACTTAACTAAACAATACATGTTTAATAATATTTAATGTAATATAGATTTAGTCGGTGAAATAATTAAGTGTAATGTTTGAAATATTTAAGTGTAATGTTGAAATATTTAAGTGCTATGTTTGAAATATCTAAATTGTAAATTGAAGTATTTAAGTATTTATTGTAGCGTATGGTTTATTTATATGATCAGGTCATCGACCTACAGTCAGCGAACAGAAGCAGGTTTTGCTACATAAAGGAGCAAAAATAGGGTCAACCATCTCTGTTTTGTAGCTATCTTTAGCCATTGAGTTAGAGAGGGAAGGGTGTAGTATCCGCAAGCTTGCTTCAGCATGGAAACATTTACGGAAATAGCCGAACGCTTCCGATGGCACCCGAAGTCGGTAGTCGGAGGCAGGCAGCGCGCGGTACATCGGCCGCTGAGCGCTCATTCTCTCGTAGACCGAAGCATAGGAGATACTATTACATTGTAAACTTTATAACGTCAATAAACTCGTCTATTACGATCTTATTCTTATCATTACAAATTCATTAGTTTTGTCTTATTTATAAGTCTAACAAGGACATTACAATAGGGAAAAGACTGTCCGATAGAATAAAAATTAAGAGACAAACAAGAACAAAAGATGTCATAAAAACAATAAAAAAGCTTAAGTGGAAGTGGTCAGGCCACACAATCAGAGGAAGTGAAAAATGGTCAAAATTAGTCATGAATTGGTTCACAAGTGACAAGAAGAGAAAACGAGGTAGACCGTTTAGACCATAGGTTCTCAACGTGGGCGATAACGCCCCCTTGGGGGCGTTTGAGACCTTCAGGGGGGCGGTAGAAGATCCAGAGACAATTGGGGGGCGTTGAGATGGCACAGGGGGGCGTTTACAAGAAAAAAAAATTATGGTCTAAAAAAGACAAACAAAACAAGCTAATCACATACTAATAAATAAAAAATGAAAGTATTCTAGAATATGAATATACATATGTATTATTTTACCAACAGAATAGTCAACACTATAATTCACTATAATTTACTATAATTTACATGTAAAAACATTATCATACTGGAATGTCCTAAAACGGGCAATTGCCTAGTTGGACATTTTAAGTTAACTATATTGTATTATGTAATATTTACAAACAATAAATAAATAAATAAATAAAAAAATAAAGCAAAGTAAACTTTAATGGGTAATTTTTGTTATTGTGTGTATTTTAATCATTTTTATCACGTTTGCGAAAATTCATTCGAGAATTCGGGAAGTGAATGAAAATTGAACTGATAGATTACGTTACATTCAGATCTACATTAAATTTTATTATTGAAAATTTTAATTTGTTGATTAGAATAATTTTTTTTAAAAATTAAAATCTTCCGATTTCACGTGAAATATCTCATACATACATAAATACAGGCGAAGTTAATAAAAGCCTGTTAATAAATAAAAAGTTTTTAGCTATTAAATTATAACGTTTTTTGTTAAATAACGGGATTTTTGCAATCCTGCAAGAATTGACAGTATTATCTGTGTATTGATCTAACTTGCTCAGTGTCGTCAATGCATTCGGGAGTCAACGAGTGAGCTTGCATGCGTCGACAAGACGGTCCCTTAGCCCCCGATCCATTCTGTTCCTGCGTCGCCTTTGTCTCCGCGACAAGCCCGCGTTTTATTTCTGCGCCGGGTGGCGTATTTACAAAACCTATACCGGTTCAGTCACGGCGGCGACTGAAATGGAATTTTTTTTTGTGCAAAATCATCAACAAACCTAATACCATTTCAGTCGCCAACGCGCTTCGTTGCTCTATCTATCTGTTTCAGAGACTGTGGGGACCGTAATTATAGAGTAGCTTCTGTTGGTGTTGGTGCTGGTGCATTTCAATGGTTATATATTTATTTCGTAAATTTATAAAAACGTGTACAATTCATAGCTTGCATTATATTCTCAAAAGGTATGAAACTCATGGGGGAACTCAAACTATGTTGGATCATAAGTGCAGTCGCAGTACATTTTGACACATAATTAAAACTAGCAATACATATTTTGTCATTTACCGCATACTCCTTGCTTCACTGACATTCCTACATAGTTAAATTTACGTACAAGTCCAAACCTACCAGTTCAGCCATCCCAACAGACTTTAATACCGTCAGATAGTTTAACCGCAGGGGTAGGCAGAGATGGTGGATCGCCAAATAACTCGGTCACACTGCTTGCTTTAACCACATTTATACATCGTCTTGTTTACTAGTCTTTATTATATACCCACAATTTCAGTTATGGTAGCTAATAACATCAGGCCGTTTCTCTAATAACATCAGGCTGCTTCCCGCAGAGGGAGGCAGAGAGGATAGACCGCCAAACAACTCGGTTCCATTGCTGGCTTAATCACATTTATATGTATGAGAATAGATACATCTTACTAATATTTTAGCCATTGGTATTTAATAGTTGTTTGGCGGTCATCCTATCTCCTACCCATGCGGTAAAAATATCTAATGGTATTGTAGTTTTTGAGATGTAGGTACTAGTAGGAATGGACTTGTATGTTTGAATGTTATTGTAGAAAACCGTGTAACTGAAGCAGAGAGAGCAACGAAACGAAGCAAACGAAACAGTTTTTTTAGGGTTTGTTGATGATTTTGCACAACAAACCCTATCCCATTTCAGCTGCCGTGGCCGCTGCGACTGAACCGGTGTAGGTTTTGTAAATACGCGACCGGGTGCTGAAAGCGAGTCACTGCGTGTTTATTTTATTCCTGTCGAAGCGTGTTATATGTCTCCAACCTATATAAAGGCACTGATTTATCATTTTATGTTCATTAACATTAACGCGCGTCATTAATAACAGGGTTTTAAGAGTTAATCTTTTACTCACGAACCTATCTCTAAATGTCGGAAGTAAAAAAGAAGATACGGCAATATGGTGTGGATTATATTAAATACGGATTTATCGAAAATCCTACAAATCCATCATCGCCAATGTGCCTTATTTGTCGAAAAACATTTTCAAATGAAGCGATGAAGCCTTCTAGGCTTCAAGATCATTTTAATAAAATCCACCCGGATAAGAAAGACAAAGATGTGACCTATTTTCAAGACATGAAAAAGATGTACGAAATTCAGCCAACTATATCAAAACAATTTTCGACAGCTTCTAAGCAAGACGATGATGGACTTCGAGCTTCGTACAATATCTCATTGTTGATTGCTAGAACAGGCAAACCACATACTATAGGGGAAGATTTAATTTTACCAGCAGTAAAAGAAGTTATAACCACTGTGCTCCATAAACCAGCTGCAGATATTATCAGAAAAATTCCTTTGAGCAATAGTTCTGTGCAAAGACGAATTGATGAAATGGCTGAAAACATTGAAGAATCATTGTTCAATCATCTGCAGTCTTGTCGATTTTCAATTCAGCTGGATGAGTCCACTTTACCAACCAATGAAGCATTGTTATTGTCATACGTGAGATTCATCAAAGATGAGAAAATATGTCAAGAATTATTGTTTGTTACAAATTTGGAAACAGATACAAAAGGAGAAACCATATTTAATACACTGGAAAAGTTTTGTGACGAAAAGAAAATTCCTTTAAATAATATTTTGTCAGCTGCTACGGATGGCGCCCCAGCTATGACAGGGCGCCACAAAGGCTTCATAGCGTGCTTAAAAACTAAAGTTCCTGACTTGCTTGCTGTGCATTGCGTAATTCATCGCCAGCATTTGGTTGCGAAAAATCTGAGTGAACGCCTCCATACATCACTGCAATATGTTATCAGAGCAGTTAATAAAATCAGAAGTAACTCATTGAATGACAGATTATTTCGACAGCTTTGCATTGCCAATGATGAAGATTTCAACCGATTGCTGCTTCACACAGAGGTGCGCTGGCTGTCAAAAGGTTCATGTTTGACTCGATTTTACAATCTGTTTGAGTCTGTGATAGAGTTCCTAGAAAACAAAGACACAGAATTGCGCGACAACCTCACCTCATCGAAGAACGATATTGCGTACTTGACAGACCTGTATAAATTGTTTAATGATGTCAATCTCCAACTTCAAGGCGACGACTTAAATTTGATTAAGACAAAAAATTGTGTTGGAGCTTTTGTATCCAAACTGCTATTATACAAAAGAAATATCGGCAGACGGGAATATAATAACTTCCCAAATTTATCAGCAGTATCATTCAAGAACGACGACTTGCTTGTTTACAGTCAACACTTGGAAAACCTCCACATTGATTTCAAGGAACGATTCCAGGATATTTTAAACATGGACATACCAGATTGGGTTTTGGATCCTTTTTCAAATGTCAACACAGCAGGATCATCCCAGTTAGAAGAAGAACTAATAGAACTGACGACAAATGAGGAATTAAAAATTAAATTTAAGAATGGGTACCAAGAGTTTTGGCTGCAGAAGCCGATTTTGCAACTGTACCCAGGATTATGGTCGGTAGTTCAACGATTTTTAATAGCATTCCCATCGTCTTATTTAGCTGAACGTGGATTCAGTGCTGTAGCAACGTTGGTAACCAAAAAGAGAAATAGGCTCCATATTACAGAACGCGGCGACTTACGTTTGTTTTTAAGTAAAATCAAGCCTAATATAAACAAACTTCTTAAAACGCATCAAATTCAACCATCTCATAAATTCAATACCTTTTCTATGTTAATAAAAATACTACTCCATATAATTAAGTACGCGTTTTAATTAACAATCTTCTTCTCAGAAATAGGATAAGAGCCATAACCCATCTCCCCCCCCCCCCCCCCCCCCCCCTTGTAGGAGGGAGGATGCACAGAGGCTGACAAGTCGTTCTCCAGATGAGCTGTTGGACTCAAGAACGAGTCATAGAAACGACCTGTTCTCATGTGACAAATGTCAACCGCGTACATATGTAGGGTGCGCGTTTGGTGTGTTTCTTGACTGTGCACCGGTGCTGAGGGGATCAATAAAGTTAGTTCCTCGAAGCATCTTCTATTGAAATACCGATAGAAATAACTCCTACATTTCTATCCACCCTCATACCCATGAACCCGCACACACATGCTAGGTCACCAGCCATTTATTTATTTCTATATACTACAGTTTTTATTTTTAAAACATTTTTACATATAAATATTACATTTTATTATATTGGTTGATAATGTTGTATGTTTCGTGAACACCTCACTAGGAGAACCTGTGCTGAGGTGTTTACGTGTTTATGATTCATTGTGACAAATACAGGCATTTATGTGCTGTAGTAGAAAGTTAGTTTTTTTTTCTTTTTTTTTTACATTTTAATGGTTATTTATTGCACATGGATTATTTAGAAGAAAAAAATATTTATAAAGTATATATATGTAATATATATGAATAGTTGGTAAATTCTTGAAAGACATGTTTATTTATTTTACTTTTTTATAGTTTTGTTATGTTTGGTTAGGGATTAAGAACTTTTGTATAAAGTGAATATTTTGATTTTTGATCCAGGCTGTGATATGTTTTTTGTGAATGTTTGTAGATGTATGTGCGGTTAGTAGTAGTTTCAGAGTAATGGGCATATAATTAAAAAGTTTGGTTGCGTAATACTGAAAATGTTTTGTCCATGTGTGGTGTGTGTTATCGGTATGTTTAGGATTATTTTTGTTAAGGACCTTGTTTTTATTATTGTTTTTGAATTGGAATATGGAGTTTGTTTTGGAGGAGATCTAGCAAAGCAGATTTGATACAAAGTTGTTTCATTGACATGACTTCCAATTTTTTGCATATTTCGCTTGAATCTGTGTAGAATGGCACTTGCAGGATTAGTTTAATTATCGCCTTTTATATCTTTTGAATTGGGTCAATTGCCATATTTGTAGCACTTCCCCAAGCCAGTATTCCATATGTGGCAATGGACTGACAAAGTGCAAAGTATATGGTTCTGAGTATTGTTAGTGGGAAAATGTTTTTAATGGATTTTATTAGGTGCATGACTCGTTTTAGTTTATTTGTGATGGAGTTTGTGTGATCAGTCCAGTGTAAGTGTGTATCCATAATAACCCCTAAGTACTTTGTTTGCTTGACCCTTTCTATATGCTCGCATTGACGATTGTATGAAGTTTGTTCACAGTCATGCAGAAACAGGTATATGTTCGATGGAGGTTGACCTCTTTGTGTGATGTGTTTTGTTTTGATTGTGTTACCTTAAGAGTATTACTGTTTAACCATTTTTTAACAATTGACAAACTTTTTTAGGCTATTATGAATACATCTTTCCATGTGGCTGCTTGACAGAGAACTGTATCGTCAGCGAAGGTTAAAATTTTACCTTCAATATTAATGTTACATACAGTTTGTCGATGTAGATGAGGAATAATAAAGGGCCAAGTACACTCCCCCGTGGGACTCCGTACGTAATTAAAAGTGGTTCACTTATCTTGTTATCAATTTTAACTTGTTGAGTTCGGTCAGACTGAAGCTTTTAATTGTGTTGAAGGCTATGCTTAGGACTAAATAAATTGAAATAACTTTTTTCTTAGCATCAAGATTATGTGTAATGAGGTCTGTTATAGTAGCTATTGCATGTTCTGTGCTCCTATTATTTATTGTATTACTTATGTTCTCTATTTTACGCAGGTGCTTGCAGGTTTTTACAGATGCAATGCCGCCTCATGAATAGGTTTTTCTTTTGCCCTGTTTAATTTATCATTGTCTTACTAACCAATTTTTTGGTTTTTGTTTTTCCTGTTAAGAGCACTTGCATACTGCTTACTAACAACGTATGCTGGGACACTGGAGGTCTAGATTCGTTCAAACTTAAATCGGGATGGAATCATATGGTTGCAGCCAAATACGCAGAATCCAGACGCGCCTTTCTTTCATGGCTCGAAGCCGGAAAACCGCTCTCAGGGCCGGTTGCCGAAGACAGGAAGAAATACCGAACGATTTTCAAAGTAGCTCTGAAAAAATGTCAACAGACAGAAATACAAAAGCGAATGGATGGTATTGCCACCTCACTAATAAATAAAGATTTTCATAAATTTTGGCAAAAAACATCTTCAGAATTGAAAACGAATATGAAAACTCCTCTCTGTGTTAATGGAGTAAGAGGAAAGGAAAATATCGCCAATGAATTTCGTAATTTCCTCTCTATGGCGGGTGAAGAAGCGGCAGAAAAATCTCTGGATATAAATTTTTGCTTGAAAACTGAATGTAGTACCACCGCTATCAGTATTACTCCGTGTATGGTTGAAAAAGCTTTAAGAGAAATGGCAGCAGGAAAAGCCACAGGACATGACTCAATAGCTCTTGAACACATTAAGTATGCTGGACCAGCGATTCATTTCATCCTAGCAAAACTATTCTCAAATATTTTGCGTTACTGGCACATCCCGAATGAAATGACAAAAACGGTAATTATTCCCATAATTAAATCAACAAATCTTGATCCATCCGTGATCAATAACTACCGACCAATTTCACTCTCAACCGCCGTGGCGAGATTATTTGAAAAAATTTTATCCGTTGTTGTAACAGACCATCTAAAAACAGAAGATAACCAGTTCGGATTCAAACCTGCACTGTCAACATCTATGGCAATATATTCCCTAAAAGAAACCATCAGCTATTATAAACTAAGGAAAACGCCAATCTATACCTGCTTTCTAGATCTAAGCAAGGCGTTTGACCGTGTACGTCATAATAAACTGTGGGAAAAACTAAGGAAAAGAGCAGTTCCGGAAGATGTAATAGCGATTCTTTCAATTTGGCACACGCAACAAGAAAATATTGTGAAATGGTCTGGGGAGCTGTCTAATCCATTCTATTTAAAAAGTGGCGTAAGGCAAGGAGGAAGCATGTCTCCGGTTCTGTTCAATCTGTATACCGATGATCTTATTAAAAAACTTAATGCCACGAAAATAGGATGCCATATACATGGAGTATGTGTGAACAACATTAATTACGCAGATGACATGGTTCTTCTTGCACCGTCACTAAGCGCATTACAGAAGTTACTAAGAATTTGTGAAAACTTTGCAAAAAACCATAACCTGTTATATAATACTACCAAGTCAGTAGTTATGGTTTTTAAAAACAAAAACGAAACCATTCAAACACCCTAAGTATGGTTAGATGACAGGAAAATGAATGTATATCACAGCGTTAAGTACCTGGGACACATCATCACAGACGACCTTAAGGATATCGAGGATATGGAAAGGTAGAGAAGAGCGATATCTGTTAGAGCGGGTATGCTGTCAAGACGTTTTTACCTATGCAGCCCAAAAGTAAAAAGAATATTGTTTAACGCTTTCTGTACCTGGCTGTACACATCAGAACTGTGGGTTGACTACACTGCATCCCAATGGAACAAGTTAAAGGTTGCTTACAACAACGCATACCGTCAACTTTTCCGCCTACCGAGATACTGCAGTGCTACGGAAATGTTCCTGGAGGGACGAGTGCACACTTTCCGAGCACTTCTCCGCCACCGCATGGGAAGTTTATGGCGCAGACTACGCCAATCGAAGAATGCAATCATCACCGCCATGACTACCTGGTTGGAGTCCCCCCTGATGGCCCTCTGGAGACGGGAGACGATAAAATACCCTCCGTAAACAGCTGCATGAATTAATTTTACTGTTTATTATTATTTTTCTCATGTTGTTCATGCTCATTCGTTTTTTTTTTTTTTTTAATTTATTTATATGTTGTTATTTACTTTATTTTTAACATTAACCCATTTTTTGTTTCAAAATATGGAATGTATTGCATTGCACTACCCCTGCATACATTCTGGAATAAACTTTTATTATTATTATTAAATGTAGATTTTTTCTTTCAAAAAAATTAGAGTCCTTGCGAGAGCCTTGAAGGAGTAACCATCTGTTACTTATACCAGGGCGGGTAAGTGGTGGATAACCTCCAATGATCTGTGCTCCTGTTTTTCCTGAATCGTCGAATGTTGGTTCGACGACAGTATTTGTTCTGTTTCCAGATAGTGTTGAAGTTGTTTTTTAATAGTTTTTCCAGAATTTTTGAAAAGGAGTAGCGTAATGGGTCTGTAGTTGTTTACATTATTTTTTTCCGAAGGTGTCTGGAGGATGCCGTTCCTGCTGGTCATCCTGTTGCGATCCCCGAGACGCGGAAAGACTTAGAAGTGTTGTAAACTTTAGCTAGGTTAGTTTAATTTCAAATCGGTCCTTGGGGCGAGTAGTGAGTAGCACTGTTCTTTATTGTTATCTGTTGCTTTTGAAACAATATATGATATTTAATATAAATTCCAAGTGAAATTAATGTTTTTATTGAATACCCGAATAAGCTGGAGATCGCATACATTGGTCATGCCTTGAGATGGAGTTTATGTTCTACCCACCACGGGCATAAATCTGCATACATTGCGCTCAGTTTTACTGAAAACTTGGTGGTGGAAACTTGAGACAAAGAGAAACCTACCTATCAATATATCTTGTAACATTACCGTAGCACAATGTTCCAAAATAGTTCCGCTTGAGAGATCACAAGGTATCACGCAACAATTCTCTCCCGATCCGGCTTGCAACGCAGTTGGTGGGCAGACACATCCGCCGCCAAGACCCGGACAAACCTCGCCTCATGAACCCAGGCACCCCTCTAAGTTGCCAAGTGATCCACTTAGGGTGACCTATGGCGGAGGTGTTGGGTGTTGGTTATCCAATAAATGGTTACCGAGACGGCGGTACCCATACCCGCCTCCCAAATTGAAAATACTAAATACAAGCACGAGAAATACACGTATCGTTATCGCATGTAATCATTTCCAAGATATAAATCTGATAATCCAAATACATTTACATCATGTTAAAACAATTAAAAATTCTAATAATTTAAACGAAAATATGAAAGAGAACAAGAGACAGAAAAAAAAAAAGATAATGGTCGCAACTGGGACACGAACCCAGAACCTCTCGCCACAGTTAACCCAGTTTCGATCATTATCTTTATCTATTTTTCTGTGTCTTGTTCTTTTTATTTATTTTAATTTTATATAACATGCATTCATAATATGTTTAAACTTTGCCTTCAGATAATTAGGAAAACCTTTAATTTTTAGACACACTTTGTAAAAGTATATATCAACCCACATTTATTATTTTTATTGATTAAATAATAACATTGTTACAGTAATAAACATAATACAATGGTAAAAGGAAAATAGTGAAATATACATTTTCAAGGATTTCTATGCCAATTAAGAGAGGTAGTTCTTGAGCTTGGTGTAAGAGTTATTTCATAAATTATGTAATAGAATGTACAAATATAATCTTACTAGGATGTTGTAACGTTAAAAATTATAATAAGGCATGAAATGAAGTCACAGCATTTTGACTGGAGATGTTATGGTTGTTCATTTTTTAACTCTGCAGTGGTCGCGTGGACTACATATGTAGTCCACTATTACTAAATCAAAAATTTCTCCAAATTGGTAAGCATTAGTTTCACGTGCCGCCAGGTACTTTTAAATGAACTATCGAGAGACGCACTCAGTGCAGCGCAAGCGCCGATCGCGTACGGATGTGTAACAGTAGCTCCGCAAAGATCCTGGACTACATATGTAGTCCGCGCGACCAATCACGTAACACATTTTGCATATACGAAAAATGTATGCAACATGCAAAAAATTTAATTTTCCTGATCATTCTATAATTTTATGTTTAACCTGCTCAGAAATCAGCAATTAAATTAGTATATGTTATTTTTTTATTTTACTTTTTTTGTTATATCAATAAAAGTGAAAGGTGTAATTTTTAGTTCAAAAAAAGAGGTCATTTTTGTTTTGGTTAATTGTGAAAAACATAGAAATTTTGTTTAATTTATGTTGCTTATTTCTAATAAACAATGCATAGATTATATGATTAAAACATAAATACATGATAATTCTAAATGATTTCACTTATTTTTTAAAGTTTAAAAATGGACTACATATGTAATCCACGCGACCACTGGCGTTGCTTTTAAGAGCGCAACCACTGTAGGGTTAAGAATTATTCGACCTTTTTCTTGAATGATACCAAATCTGTTATTTTTTTACTTCTTTGGAAAGACTATTAAAATATTTCATGTCTTTCTAAATATAGGTAATAATTTTGCATCTGTTTTGTTGAAAATATAGGAATTTGGATGTTATGTTTATGCCGTAATGATAAATTAAATTTTAATTTTTTGATTACATTTTCCAATACACATAATATATTATATTTGTAAGATCGAATCTTTTTTATAAAGGTCTTCAATTTTTGGTACTAAAAATATTTTGAACAATGTTCCTGAGAAGTTTTAGTACAATTTTGCTTCAATAGCTGGACTTGCTAATAATATTTGTTCACATGAAGCACATCATTATCCCATTTTTTTAAAAATTATTCATAACACACATGTAACTAAACCGTTACTTTGGTAGATTATTATACTGCATAAAGTATTTAAGTGATTAACTAAGTAATTGCTTTTTTTTATCTCCTCCTCTTCTTTGTGTTACATTACTTCTTTTATATGTTTCATACATATACTATATAAAAATATATAGACATATTATATAATATAAACGATTTTTCTAGCTTACTGTTAATTATATTACCTATTCTTAGTTTTATACTCGTATATATAAAAAAATATGTGTTACTTTACCATTAGTAATTTTTTTTTTTAACTACATTCGTTTTCTCCGCCTTTTTTGTCACGAGCTTTGCTCCTAAAAAAAGGTGTAAACGTAATAAACAATGTATTCTTGAAATAAAAACTTTATATAATGTATTAACCATGTAATATTTTAAAAATAAATATATTTAAAAAAAAAAAATATTTAAATAATAATATTATTGATTATTTACAAGAAATTAAAATGGCGTTTTACAAATCAAACTTAATAGCAATAAATATGTATATTTTTTACATTAGCTCCACACGGAAGCCCCTGAGGAAAACAATTACCATCAGGACCTGTCATCTTTGGGGATGCTGTGTCGGGGGTCTTTTTAGTAAATGAAGTTCTGGGAAAGAGTGGTTAGGAATCTGGGGGTCAATGTATCCAGGATTGACGGACGTATGAATCCATCCCTCTCACTGCGATGCAAGGCAGATAGAGAAGTGAAAGGAATTGCTTCTGTCCAACCTTGGTACAAGGGAGTGTTTCGTATACATACTTAGTCCTGGTGTAGTTGCATTTAAACAGGATTTTAGAACGAATGGCTCTCGTGGGTATATGAAATTCAATGAGGTTAATTAAATCAGGACTGTCTATTCTGCCATTTAAAATTTTGAACATAAATATTGAGTCAGATATA
Source organism: Limnephilus lunatus (assembly GCA_917563855.2). Classification (NCBI taxonomy): domain Eukaryota; kingdom Metazoa; phylum Arthropoda; class Insecta; order Trichoptera; family Limnephilidae; genus Limnephilus; species Limnephilus lunatus. The sequence continues at coordinate 19,868,509 of OU830595.1, read as the reverse complement.
ATTCTTCGATCTAAGTTTGTGCAATGTGTGATGTATTGTGTTGTAACTGGACAAAGTTCGTGAATAAATTAATATTATACCATTTCTTGTAATTTTGTGTAATGGGTTAAATAACACTTTAAATCTCTTAAAAACAGTTTTAAAACCTACCAAACTCTCTCATTGGTCAGAAGTGACGACACTTTTATAATCATTGTTATTGTGATAAACAACATAGTTTAATAAGTTTTTAACATTTCCAATCACTTGTGTTCTACTCCCGAGTGTCCAGTGAATCTTTTATTTCAAATATTTGTTTACGCCGAGTCTGTATTAAGTGACAAAATCAACAAAAACTCTCTCATTGGTCAGAAGTGACGACACTTTTACAATCATTGTTATTGTGTTTGCGGATAAATAGGCGTTATTACAAACATGGGCCAAGACGATTCCGCTCAGGATTTTATGATGAAATCGAAGGAGCTAATCAATGTTATTAACAATATTCTTATGGATCCTAGTAACAAGTTTACTAAAGAACAAGTGGCCAAAATACTGCCAAAAACATCTGATCTACTTGGGACTATTGGTCTCATGGCTTTGAAGATGGGGATTACAGAAGGTGAATTGACGGCTTATAAACAAATGGCACTAAATCCTCAGCCCATCATGCAGTCTTCTCCGCCTATGCAAAGTGCCGAGATTATTGAAACCCTTAACGAGATGGAGGACAGGAAGGTGAGGGCTTCCAACCTCATAATCCACAATCTTCCGGAAACTTCTGAAATGACCCAATTAAATAAAATTAAAGATGACACTAACAATGTTGTGAAAATTCTTAATAATATAGATGATTTAAACCTTCAGGATAATATTAAGATATACCGATTGGGAATTAGGAAGGGCGACAAGGCCAGACCTATAAAAATTGAGCTCCTGAACCCCCAAACGGTGAAGCATATATTATATAATAAACAAAAACTACCAGACTACATAAGGATTTACAAGGACCAAACACTTCTTCAGCGAAAACAATTGATGGACTTACGATCTGAACTGGATGCACGCATTAAGGATGGCGCATTGAACCTCACCATAAAATATATCAACTCAGTTCCGAGGATAATAGCTAAAAATACTGAAAAAAACTAAAAAACAACTCTAAACAGCAAATTCCGATGTACTACCAAAATGTGAGAGGAATGCGCACCAAGCTACAGAACTTCAGATTATCCAGACCTACTATTCATCATAGCATCATAATATTGACAGAAACCTGGCTCGACCCCGATATAAACACAGCAGAGTTAGGCATGTCTAACTACATCGTATATCGCCTTGATAGAAATTCGTCCACCAGTAGGAAGATGCGGGGTGGTGGAGTACTCATCGCCATAAATAAAAAAATGTGTTCTAAAATTATTAAACACAAACATCATGATGTTGAACAACTTTTTGTGATGCTTCAAAATAAAAACGCCGGCAAGTTTATAATAGGATGCGTATATTTCCCACCATCCTCTGCTCCACAACAATATATGAATCATGTTGAAGATGTGGAAATTTTAAGATTTAAGTACCCCAGTGCCAAACTTATTGTAATAGGAGACTATAATTTACCAAATATATCTTGGAACCATGATGACCCTCAATTATCTGGTATCAATATGTCTACTGCTAATCCTAGTGAGAGGGAGATACTGGGTATGTCTAATTACTTATCAATCCCACAATTAAATACTATCGCTAATGTGAATAACCGTATTCTTGATTTAGTTTTCTGCAGTACTTCTGCTACGGTATGTAAATCTGTAGAAGAACTATTACCTGTAGACGCCTATCATCCTCCTCTGGACATAAATATCTCCCTCGTTAACGATAATGATCATAAAAATGTCAAGTCATGTTATAACTTCTTTAAAGCAAATTTTCCAAATATTTCTGATTACTTAAATACAACTGATTGGTCCTTTCTGGAAAACACAGACATTAATAACAACGTAAATAAATTTTATGATATTCTAAAGGATGCTATTGCAAATTTTGTGCCCCTCCGACAAAATAAAATTGTTAATTTTCCAAATTGGTTTAGTGCTGAATTGATCACTTTAATATACAATAAAAAAATTGCTCATAAAAATTACAAGCGATCGAGATTGTCAAGTGATTATAATGAATTTCAATTATTAAGAAAGGAGTGTTGTAAAATGTCTAAAATGTGTTATAAAAATTTCATTGATAAAATTGAAAATGATATTCATGTGAACATTAAACAATTTTGGAACTACACTAACTCACAAAAAAATAATAATTCGGGAATTCCTACTTCTATGAATTTCAATGGAAAAATTGAATGTAGTGTTCAAAATATTGTAAATTTATTCGCTGATTATTTTAAGTCTGTCTATGAAAAGGATATACCTGATAATGAAATTCACAAATTCTCGACTAATCTTAGTCTGAACATATCTGAAATACACATTGAAATTAATGATATTAAAAAGCATGTCAATTTGTTAGATGCTAGAAAAAGTGCTGGACCTGACAACATTCCACCTGTGTTAATTAAAGAATGTCTAAACAGCTTATCTGTTCCTCTTTGTCTAATTTTTAACCAATCATTAAAGACAGGTTGTTTCCCTAATATATGGAAACATAGTTTTCTTACACCTATTTTTAAAAAGGGAGACAAAACGGATGTTACAAATTACAGACCAATATATGTATCCAGTCATCGATACCTAAACTTTTTGAAAAATAGTACTCGATAAAATATCTACATACATAAACAAAATTATAACTCCCCACCAACATGGCTTTTGTTCAAATAAATCAACATTAACTAATTTACTAATATATGAAAACTTTATATCTAAATCCTTAGCAAACAGATGCCAGGTAGACTCAGTATACACTGACTTCAGCAAGGCATTTGACAAGGTGTGTCTCAAAATATTAATGAATAAATTAGAAAAACTTGGAATTTACGGTAATTTACTAAATTGGTTTGCTAGTTATTTGTTCAAAAGAAGTATTAGTGTAAAAATAAATGGCACAAGTTCATACGAATTTATGGCGACAAGTGGAGTGCCACAAGGCTCTCATTTAGGCCCCATGTTGTTTTTAATATTCATAAATGATATTGTTGATGTATTTACTGATAAAACGTTCTACTGTTTGCAGATGACATGAAACTATATAAAGAGATTAACCACATTAATGATTGCATTACACTACAAACTAACTTGAGATATCTTTTTGAATGGTGCACTGTCAACAAACTAGCATTGAACATAAATAAATGTCAGTTCATTTGTTTTTCCAAAATAAATAATCCTATATTATTTCAGTATTCATTAAATGATGAAAATTTAAATTGTGTTAGTGAAATTATTGATCTACGCATTATATTCGACAGTAAACTCATTTTTGTATGTCATATTAATAATATTATCAATAAGGCTCTTAAGACTCTTGGTTTTGTGTTGAGAGCTGCAAAAGATTTCAATTATTTGGGTACATTTATCTTGTTATATAAAACCCTTGTCAGATGCCAACTTGAGTATAACTCTACGTTATGGTCTCCCTTTTACAATATTCATTCAGATAACATTGAAAAGGTTCAACGCAGGTTTCTTAGGTTTATAAACTTTAAATTGCATATTCCTATACAAAACATTGATTACAATTACCTCCTGGATAAAATTTCACTATTGAAACTTTCAGAAAGAATAAGCACAGATTTAATACTATCACATAAAATACTGCATTACAAAATTGACTGTCCTGAATTACTTCAATTTATCAATATCCATGTTCCCAAAAAATCATGCCGACATTTATTACCCTTTTACTTCAATAACACCAGGACACTAGCTTATCAAAATTCTCCGATTCCGAGACTTCACAGTCTCGGAAATAAATATTCTGATCTGGGCGATATATTTCATCTCAAAACTAATCAGTATAAATGTTGTTTATTTTATCACTTTTATTCTTTAAGACACAAGTAGACCATAGCATAGAAGTTATTTGGTAGGTACATACTCGTACTACCAAATAACTTCTATGCTGCTACTATTTTGTTTTGTAGAATCTTTTAAATTCAATTGTGAGGATTATTAGTTTCTGTTTACATTTTTATCCATGTATTTTGTTTTGTTTCAACGTTCTTTGTCATTATCTTTTTCTTTATTGTTTAAATTTTTACTTTGATACAAATATTTTGTAAAAAATTTATAATAAAAGCCCACTAGGGCGTGTAATAAATAAATAAAAAAAATAAATAAATAAAAAAAAATTGATGAATTGAGACAAAGATAAATAAGGTCAGGTCATAAATCTCGTCATTGCCAACATGGTAACTCTATGATTGGGCCCAACAGGTTCAACACTTATTTGGTTTAAAGAAGAACAATACTGTTGTCAACTGTAAATGTACTGTCTAGCGATAGAAAAGGTTTTTTCAAGGGTGCCTGAGCATGTGAATTTGAATGACTTATGCGAGCATGCATAATTACAGTCAGGACATGAAAATGGTTTTTCCATACTGTGAGCAAGTAAGTGAATTTTTAGACTGTCTTTACGAGAACATGAATAGTTGCAAACGGCACAAGAAAAATGTTTTTTTTCACTGTGCGTAAACATGTGACGCTTAAGATTCACCTTCTGATAACACGAATAGTTGCAGTCAGGGCATGACAAAGGTTTTTCCCCACTGTGGATCAACACATGATATTTTAGATGCACCGTTGTAGAACATGTATAGTTGCAGTCGGGCATGAAAAAGGCTTTTCTCCACTCTGGGTCAAAACGTGGTATTTTAGAAGCACCTTTGTAGAACATGAATAGTTGCAGTCGTGGCAAGAAAAAGGTTTTTTTCCACTGTGGGTGAACATGTGAATTTTTAAATGACTCTTCGTAGAACACAAAACAGTCACAGTCGGGACAAGAAAAAGGTTTTTTTTTTACTGTGGGCAAGCATGTGAACTTTTAAATTCCCTTTTCTAGAACATGAATAGCTGCAGTCGGGACATGAAAAGGGTTTTTCTTTGCTGTGGGTAAACATGTGCATTTTTAGTAAACTCTTTGTAGAACATGAATAGTTGCAGTCGGGACAAGAAAAAGGTTTTTTTCCACTGTGGGTAAACATGTGAATTATAAGAGAACTCTTTAAGGAACATGAATAGTTGCAGTCGTGGCATGAAAAAGGTTTTTCTCCACTGTGGGTAAATAAGTGATATTTTAGTTGATTCTTTGTAGAACATGAATAGTTGCAGACGGGACATGAAAAAGGTTTTTCCCCAGTGTGAGTAAACGTATGAACTTTAAAATTACTCTTTGTAGAACATGAATAATTGCAGTCGGGACAAGAAAAAGGTTTTATTCCACTGTGGGTAAACATGTGAATTATAAGAGAACTCTTTGAGGAACATGAATAGTTGCAGTCGTGGCATGAAAAGGGTTTTTCTTCACTGTGGGTAAACATGTGCATTTTTAGTAAACTCTTTGTAGAACATGAATAGTTGCAGTCGGGACAAGAAAAAGGTTTTTTTCCACTGTGGGTAAACATGTGAATTATAAGAGAACTCTTTAAGGAACATGAATAGTTGCATTCGTGGCATGAAAAAGGTTTTTCTCCACTGTGGGTAAATAAGTGATTTTTTAGTTGATTCTTTGTAGAACATGAATAGTTGCAGACGGGACATGAAAAAGGTTTTTCCCCAGTGTGAGTAAACGTATGAACTTTAAAATTACTCTTTGTAGAACATGAATAGTTGCAGTCGGGACAAGAAAAAGGTTTTTTTCCACTGTGGGTAAACATGTGAATTATAAGAGAACTCTTTGAGGAACATGAATAGTTGCAGTCGTGGCATGAAAAAGGTTTTTCTCCACTGTGATTAAGCTTGTGAATTTTGAGATTACTTTTTGTGGAAGATAAATAGTTGCAGTCGGGGCATGAAAAAGGTTTTTCTCCGCTGTGGGAAAACATGTGCGTTTTTAGTGTACTCTTTACAGAACATGAATAGTCACAGACGAAACAAGAAAATGGTTTTACTTTGCTGTGGGTAAACATGTGAATTTTTAGTGTACTCTTTGTAGAACATGAATAGTTGCAGTCGGGGCATGAAAAAGGTTTTTTTCCACTGTGGGAAAACGTGTGAATTTTTAGTATACTCTTTTTAGAACATGAATAGTTGCAGTCGGGGCAAGAAAAAGGTTTTTTTCCACCGTGGGTAAGCATGTGAGATTTTAGTAGTCCCTTTGTAGAACCTGAATAGTCGCAGAAGAGACATGAAAAAGGTTTTAATCCACTGTGGGCAAACATATGGATTTTAAGATAACTCTTCGTGGAACATGAATAGTTGCAGTCATGGCAAGAAAAAGGTTTTTTCCCACTGTGGGTAAACAAGTGCATTTTTAGTTGCCCCTTTGTAGAACATGAATAGTCGCAGTCGGGGCATGAAAAAGGTTTTTTTCCACTGTGGGTAAACGTATGAACTTTTAAATTTCTCTTTGTAGAACATGAATAGTTGCAGTCGGGGCAAGAAAAAGGTTTTTTTCCAACGTGGGTAAGCATGTGAGATTTTAGTAGTACCTTTGTAGAACCTGAATAGTCGCAGACGAGACATGAAAAAGGTTTTAATCCACTGTGGGCAAACATATGGATTTTAAGATAACTCTTCGTGGAACATGAATAGTTGCAGTCATGGCAAGAAAAAGGTTTTTTCCCACTGTGGGTAAACAAGTGCATTTTTAGTTGCCCCTTTGTAGAACATGAATAGTCGCAGTCGGGGCATGAAAAAGGTTTTTCTCTACTGTGGGAAAACATGTGAATTTTTAGTCGACGGTTTAGAGAACATGAATAGCTGCAGACGGGACATGAAAAGGGTTTTTCCCCAGTGTGGGTAAACGTATGAATTTTTAAACTCCTCTTTGTAGAATATGAATAGCTGCAGTCGGGGCAAGAAAAAGGTTTTTTTCCACCGTGGGTAAACATATGAATTTTTAAATTTTTCTTTTTTAAACATGAATAGTTGCAGTAGGGACAAGAAAAAGGTTTTTCTCCACCGTGGGTAAGCATGTGAGATTTTAGTCGTCCCTTTGTAGAACCTGAATAGTCGCAGACGGGACATGAAAAAGGTTTTAATCCACTATGACTAAGCATGTGAATTTTGAGATTACCTTTTGTGGAAGATGAATAATTGCAGTCGTGGCAAGAAAAAGGTTTTTTTCCACTGTGGGTAAACATGTGAATTTTTAATTGCCCCTTTGTAGAACATGAATAGTCGCAGTCAGGGCATGAAAAAGGTTTTTCTCTACTGTGGGAAAACGTGTGAACTTTTAGTTGATATTTTGTAGAACCTGAATAGTTGCAGTCAGGACATGAAAAGGGTTTTTCTACACAGTGGGTAAACATGTGAATTTTAAGATTACTCTTTGTGGAACATGAATGGTCGCAGACGTGACATGAAAAAGGTTTTTTTCCACTGTGGGTAAACATATGAACTTTTAAATTTCTCTTTGTAGAACATGAATAGTTGCAGTCGGGACACGAAAAAGGTTTTTCTCTTTTATGGGTGCACAAGTGGATTTCTAACGCTGACCTACTAGACCAGGAATAGTCACAATGAGGACAAGAGTACTGTTTCTCCCCAGGATGCTTCTTCAGGAATCCTTCTGAAAAATATTAAATACAAAGCCTATTAAGATATATAAGAGTAAGTAGGGAACGTAGATAATGAAATGTTAACGTAAACCAGGGGTGGGTACTTCTGGTGGTGATTTGTAGAACAAAGCTTTTAATTTGAATTAAACAACTTATGCTGCAAAATAGAAATTCACTGTTCCACATGTAACGATTATTCAAGCTCTTGGAATAATTAATAAGTTAAATCTTGTTGTAAACGCAAAGTACAAAATCAAAAAGAATAAACGGGAAACCATTATCACTTTCTGAAGAGATTCTGTATCTTTGTGGATACGGAATCAATTCCATCGTAATCGTCTGTCAAATTTGTGTGATTGTATAAGACTTGCAATTGCTTTTTCTGTGGGCTGATTTCTGTCAGTTGTCGCCGATTTCAACAAGTTTGATACAAGAAACGCATAGATGTAGAAAAGTAAAGATGATTATTTATTTATTATGAACTAACGCCGAATAACGGCTTTTACACAAGAATTACAATAATTTGAAATGGATAAAGAATATACATAGAAAAGAAAAAATATTCACATGACAAAAAATTTAAAAGTAAATATTGAAGTGAAAATTATAAATGTAAAGAAAAAATAAAATCTCATGTACATGTATACAAGATATTTTAACGGTGCTTTGAAACTAAAAAAAAATGCACAACTTTAAACATATATTATTTTTTGAATGTCGGTATAAAGTTGGGTAATTTTTGGATAGGGCCTGACACGCTTATTATGAATAATTTTTAGAAAAAAACTTTAGATTCGCCTTAATTACTATAAGAGGAAACTTTCTGCATTCCGGGAGGCGGAAAATTATGCATTTTAATTTTCAATTGCGTAAAACCAAAATTCACTTCGCGAAACGACCGGCGACTGTCAGCGGGCATTGGGTACGTCACTGTTATGTTGGTATCCCTGATGCATTAACAAGAGCTAAATACAACCGTAGCCATCTTCGTGGGATATAAAAAGAGGCGCGGAATTATGAAAACACAACAGAATTATAATGTTAACAAACCTCTATTCGTATATTATATTATGTATATTTATTATTACCATAAAATAACGATTAGCTAGAAGTTACGTAAAATAAAACTAAAACATGCGCATTAGGTAAGCACTACTTTGACGAAATTCTGAAAATAAAATGAATAAAGGCCTTTAGGCAAGTTTTTTTAGATTGAAAATTTCATTTTTACATTGAAAAAAATTTTTTTAAGTAAGAAAAAAAAAATGCGGTGTTTTTTTTTTTTTACTTAAAATTTTTTTCAAGGTAAAAATATAATTTTCAATCTAAAAAAACTTGCCTAAAGGCCTTTATTCATTTTATTTTCAGAATTTCGTCAAAGTAGTGCTTACCTAATGCGCATGTTTTAGTTTTATTTTACGTAACTTCTAGCTATTATTATGTACGGTGCTCCAGATTTTATGTCCGGGTTGAATCTTTCCCAAATGAAAGACTAAACCCTTCCACACACTTTTCCACAAATGAATATCTAGTAAATTCACGCAATGTAAGTGCACTATATAAGTATAATAAATACAAATAATACAAGAACAATACGTCAATCCACCAGAAACATAATGGGAAAATATTTCACCGACTCCAGATATTTTCATATCAGAGGGTTCGGCTCTGATGAAATCCTAACTGGTCCGATAAATCCTACTGATCCCTCAATATAAATATTTAAAAAATCTTTCGTAATCCTACATGTATTTAAAATGACCGACTTTTGCATTTTTATGTACAAATTTTTTGACAAATCTAATACGCCTAAATTTTGAATGAGAGAACTAGGTATAATGCCAGTAGCCGAAATAACAAATGGTAATATTTTTATAGTCTGAGAATGCCAAATTCTTTTAATTTCATTTCCTAAATCTGTATACTTTCTTATTTTTTCAGAAACAGTTTTCTGAATATTACAAGAATTTGGAATATTTCATTTCCTAAATCTGTATACTTTCTTATTTTTTCTATTCTTCAATTATTAATGCGACGAATACCAACACCTCCAACTATAATGACGATGAAATCCAACACACGATTCCAGTGCCTCAGCTAGACTCTGAAGTGATTCTGATTAGAGGTTCGTTTATCTACATTATTAATTCTGTTTTTCATAATTCCGCGCCTCTTTGTGTTACCCACGAAGATGGCTACGGTCGTATTTAGCTCTTGTTAATGCATCCGTGATACCAACATAACAGTGACGTACCTAATGGCCGCTGACAGTCGCCGACCGGTTCGCGAAGTGAAATTTGGATTTACGCAATTGAAAATTAAAATGCATAATTTTCCGCCTCCTGGAATGCAATAAGTTTCCTTTCATAGTAATTAAGGCGAATATAAAGTTTTTTTCTAAAAATTATTCGTAATAAGCGTGTCAGGCCCTATCCAAAATTTACCTAAAGTTGCATACCACATTTGCGAAGTTTGATTTCAATCTAAATACCCATGAATTACTTAGTTTGCCCAAATTAGGAATCTATTTAACGCAAAGCTATTGAAGCGGTATCCACTTGTATAAAGATTGAACACTTGGGGATGAAATACATTAATTATTCTACTAACCGCCGCACTTTTGGAGACGGACTATGGGAATTACGCTTCATTTCAACAATTACTACAAGAAACAACTATTTACCAATTTGGTCAAAATAAGTAATTAATGCGTATTTAGATTGAAACTTAACTTCGCAATTGTCGCATCGATGGTATACAACTTCAAATGTACGTTAAATGAATAAATAATCATGTATATTTACTGCATTGTGTGCGACAGCGCAGACAGCTGACACATATCAGCCCGCAGAAAAAGCAATTGCAAGCCATAGACAATCACACATACTTTACATTCGATTACGAATGGAATCGATTCCGTATCCACAAAAGATACAGAAACGCATGGTTGAGAGCAGTTACAAATTAATTTTTTTTACATGAGCTCCACACAGAAGGCCCTGAGGAAAATAATTTTCCTCAGGGTCTATGTCATCTTTGGGGATGCTGTGTGGAGGGGTTTTTAAAGGAAATGAGAGTTCTGGGAAGGAGAGGATTTAAGGGGTGAGTAGGAATCTGGGGTTCAGTGTGTCCTGGTCATGAGCCTCCAAGACCTAGATAAACTCATCCCATGAACCCGGGCACCCCTGCTAAATCACTTAACGTAGCGAACCACTTGGGGTGACCTTTGGCAGAGGTATTGGTTATCCAATAAAAGTTCCCGGGGCGGCGGGACCCATTCCCGCCTCCTAAATTGTAAATTAATTATCAATATATGGTTGCAGATTGCAGAGTTTGTACACCTGGCGTCTTGTCATTTCTCGAAAATGTTATTCTAAGAATTCAAGTCACGTGCGACATACAAAATAGGTAACTATTTTAAGTAAAATGAGGTCATAATAACATATAAGGGATTATTAACCCTCCCCCCACTTGAAAATCTAAGTGCGGCCCGCGGGTGATACTACAATCATCCAAATGTACCCCGACAGTAAAAAGGTTCCCCGCCCCAGACTTAATCAAACAAAAATTCGATTTACCTGGTGATTGGGTAATTCTTTCAGAGCGCTCTGAGCATTCCTTTTTTACATCCGGGTGATCTATGTCAATTTCCGTATAAGTAATTACCCCTTTGATTTCTTCTCGAGGACCTGATTCTGCCTTGATGGGAACAGTCTCCACATTACTGCTACCTGTAGAAACAAAATATAATACCTACATTGATATGCCGCGAAGAACAGTGTTTAACATTCCAAAATACGATCATCTTTCCCCGAGATGGAATTATATTGGTTTAATAAAAAAATTAAATAAATTACATTATTGAGGATAGAAATATCTTTGAAAAACCGGGTACTAACGGTTATTAAGAACAGAGTTTTTACAAGAGACTTTAAGGTTAATTTCAGAAAAAGAAGGGCGCTAGATGTCCGCTTCAGGGACGGACGCTTTAGGAAGAAAATACCATTTTCTTTTGAGCACCTTCAGGACGAAGTTTGGTAGGATAATATTTTTAGTGTATCAAAATAAATTTAACTTACATGGTGTCCCAAATAAGAAGTGGTCTTCACTTCGGGGATCTTTTTTGAGAAATATAAGTTGTAAATACTTTAAGAAAATTGAAAATATACAATATGTCCGTCAGCGAAAAACATTGGAAAACGGACATGAATTTCGAACATCTGAAATCAACATTTTATTCCTTTTGCAATGCAACTTACTGACTGCCGGAGTGCTCACCGCATACTGCAAACATTCCTTCTTCACATCCGGGAGGTAGATATCAACATCCATATATGGCATTTCACCTCCACTCTCTTCCTGGAACCCTGGCCCTGGTTCGACCTTGATGGAAACACTCTCTGGGTTGGAAAGATCCATGGCCTTCTGTGATAGCGTCCGGTTTAAAATAAAAATGGTAAATTGGTCCCAGCACAAAATAAATTAGACCTGCAACAGAACCTTGATATATTATCCTATTTATGAGTGGTTATAATAGAGCTTTAACTTATCTAAAACAATCAAAGCCTCGGAAGTGATCTGGACAAAACTAAAATAATAAATTTAATAATCGTAGACAGTTGCTAAACCTCGAGTATCAAATATGAAGGTGGATTAAAAAACCGTTTTGTCCTGCATTCCCGTAAAAATAAGTAGGTTTACATAAACATATAAATTATTAAAAAAAAATTCATTTGCAGATTACTTATTACGCTTATACAAGTCATTCAATTGATCGAGAGACACAAAATAACTATATTTTAAAACTGTAAATGTAAACGCGTAACAAAAAACAGCGTTTGAAAAAATTGATGTAACAATGACGATTGATGTACAAAATACTAGCTGGTTCTCGAGCTACGAGTAGCTAGCTGGCATGCGTTGCAATGCCATATATTCAAAGAAATACAATGTTTCTCCCTGAATCACCTTTCCCGTGCATCCCCGTTCCTCTCGTGCGTCCGCTTCCTAGCTAGCTTTATAAATTATATCCTATATGTTATTTTGATGTCTGAGTTAAGTTATATAATTGTAAAGTTTCAATAAAATCCGTTCAGTAGTTTTTGCATGAAAGAGTAACTAACACACATACATCCATACAAACTATCGCGTTTATAATATTAGTAAGAAGATCTCACTTCTGCATTTATCAATTAAACGTTGATTAAATGTTCCGTAAGCCGCCGCACTTTTATTAGGCACAGATTTTGAAAAGTACACTACTTTTAAACTTAGTTACCATAAAAAATACCGGTTTCAGTCGGAACCGGTGAAAAAATATGCATTTAAATTTATATTTCATAAAAAAAAAATTGTACGTAATTTCTCGTTACGGCTGACATTTCTTATTACATTATTTTGCATACTGACCGATTTCCAGGGTACCAATCGATAAATATTAAAAAAGATTGCCATATCGCAAAAAATCACACATATTCGAGGAAGGTACTAAAGGTTGCACCATACAAATTTTCATGTTCTGAATAAATACATAATTGGAGTATATTCTTTTGAATCACAAACCATGTTACACAAACCTAGCATAGCCGCTAAACTACTTGAAAACTGGGATGTTTTTCTTGCCTTGACGCGAGTAGGCGTTATAAAGGGGCACTTTCTTTTGTATCACAAACCATGTTACACAAACCTAGCGTAGCCGCTAAACTACTAGAAAACTGGGATGTTTTTTTTGAAGTAATAATTTTTCGGGTATGGCAACCTTTATTAATATTTAAAAATTGGTACCCCTTCAAAATGGAAAGAATACATCATGAAATGTCATTCGTAAAGGAAAAACTACGTACAAAAAAGTTTTTATGAAATAAAAATTTAAATGCATATTTTTCCGCCTTTTTCGACTGAAACCGATGGTTCTTGTGGTAATTAAGTTTACGGGTAGTTTATTTCTTTAAATGTATGCCTATTAAAAGTGAAGCGGCTTGCGGCGGTTAGGTAAATATTTACCAAACGTTGAAAAGAGAGTTCACTCAGCTAAGAGAACTAAATGCAATGTTGAATTCACAAACATGACCGCCAGAAAATATACTTGGAAAAAATTCGGTTTACTGGGCAAATTCCTAAAAATACAAACTAGTTATTTTTATACTAACTATGGGCCGGGGAATACGAATCTGAAAGAATTAGGCGGCGGCAAGCAATATTAACTGAATTATACGACTTTAAAAAATTTTTTGACACCTCTACGAAAATGGCCATTTTGGAAACATTCTGATTCCTAGAAAATCAAACTAGTTATTTTTATACTAACTTTGGGCCGCGGAATCCGAATCTGAAAGAATTAGGCGGCGGCAAGCAATATTAACAGAATTACACGACTTTTAAATTTTCAATAAACACAAGCACTCTTCAAAGCATTTTAACACATGAAAACCATAGAAAAACAACAATTTGAGTGTGGCCATCCCTAAAACAAAATCAAAAACTAATTATATCAATAACGTAAAACTTTCCGACGCGATAATTCTTCACATGATAATTCATCACATAACACATTAACCTGATGAATTATGACTATCTCAACGGCCGTATTCTTAAACCAAAAGTATGAAAATTCGTAGTCTTAAAAAGTTGTTACCTAGACCGGTCACCAATATCAATGTTATTATATAAAACCTAACCTAACCTAACCTAACCTAACCTAACCTAATCTAACCTAACCTAACCCAACATGGTTTGTGCCCCTTTATACCGCCTGCTCGCGTCAATTTAAAAAAACATCCCAGTTTTCAAGTAGTTTAGCGGCTACGCTAGGTTTGTATAACATGGTTTGTGCCCCTTTATACCGCCTGCTCGCGTCAATTTAAAAAAACATCCCAGTTTTCAAGTAGTTTAGCGGCTACGCTAGGTTTGTGTAACATGGTTTGTGCCCCTTTATACCGCCTGCTCGCGTCAATTTAAAAAAACATCCCAGTTTTCAAGTAGTTTAGCGGCTACGCTAGGTTTGTATAACATGGTTTGTGCCCCTTTATACCGCCTGCTCGCGTCAATTTAAAAAAACATCCCAGTTTTCAAGTAGTTTAGCTGCTACGCTAGGTTTGTGTAACATGGTTTGTGCCCCTTTATACCGCCTGCTCGCGTCAATTTAAAAAAACATCCCAGTTTTCAAGTAGTTTAGCGGCTACGCTAGGTTTAGGTAGCATGGTTTGTGATACAAAAGTGAGTAAAATTTATAAAAAGTAAGTACTTAAATTATAAACATGTCATTTTACGTTATTGATATTACTGCTTAATGGCAACACTTAATTTTATGTGATGTAACATCTTTATTCTTTTTCTATGGTTTTCATGTGTTAAAATGCTGTCAAGATGGCTTGTGTTTATTGAAAATTTAAAAGTCGTGTAATTCTGTGAATATTGCTTGCCGCCGCCTAATTCTTTCAGATTCGGATTCCGCGGCCCAAAGTTAGTATAAAAATAACTAGTTTGATTTTCTAGGAATCAGAATGTTTCCAAAATGGCCATTTTCGTAGAGGTGTCAAAAAAAATTTTAAAGTCGTATAATTCAGTTAATATTGCTTGCCGCCGCCTAATTCTTTCAGATTCGTATTCCCCGGCCCATAGTTAGTATAAAAATAACTAGTTTGTATTTTTAGGAATTTGCCCAGTAAACCGAACTTTAGCCATATACTTAAAACGGTTCAATACCAACTTAAATGATTTATTTTCATGAACAGAAAGTGCAGAACTGCCAAAATTACTATAGTATAGTTTACGTGGGCTGATCCAGTTGACTTTACTGTCATCTGAGTGGAAGGTACGTTCATTGTTATATTTAATACTCTAGGAAAAGATTTATAGTTGTCGCTTGGTGAAATTTTGACAGCGGTCGAAAATCTAAAATAAACAACCCCATGTAATCTCCTGTATCGAGTGTTAACCTGGTTTGTGTTGGTTGGCTCAATATAACAGAAGCTTATAGCAGGTTCAGGACCTTTCAATTTTAGTTGATCGACTTGAATCACAAAAAAATGTTTGAAAAAACTTGTTCAACTTAGTTGAAAGTAAGTTCAAGGGGAAATGCCTAAACCCGATATTTGGCTTTAGTCTTTAGTCAATGTGAAATGAACATTCTTACGTAAAAGAAGCGCGGCGGCCAACTCCAAACTCCAATGCGTTGAAAAAACGTCACTAGAAAAGTCCAAATGCAATAATGTCATTAACTTCGGGATAGAATTATGTTGGTAACAGATTACCTAAAACTGTACAAATGGAACACAAATATTGTTTAATTATTACAAAAACGAACAAAGTACATCGTAGTGAGACGCAACAGCATAAATCAAGCGCCATAAATAAACCCATAAATAAAATTGAATAAACCTGTCAAGCGCAATTTAGCGCAATAGGTTCGTTCGTTCGTTGCTACCAGTGATGCATAAATTAGAAGTGTGTCGTTCCGGCCGGAACGAATCCAATGACTACGAGTCCGAATGCGTTTGATTCGTTCCGAGTTCAGAATTTAGAAGTGTGTCGTTCCGGCCGGAACGAATCCAATGATGAAAATATTTTTCAAAAAGAAATAGCATTATCTCGTATTCAAAAGATAGTAACGAGCATTGCTTTTTACCTTTTGTTGGTAACAAATTTGGCTTCCAGCAAGTTCGCGCCTACGAACTTGGGTGTAAGTAATTACTAGTTTTATGAAGATCATTTTTAAAATACAAGTATTCTCTGGAAATATGCACTTTATAAAGTAACGACAAGGCATTTGAATATATTTATAGCGCAATATGTGTATATATGGATTTTTCATTCAGTAATTACTTTAAAATTTAGAACATGTGATAAAATTATAATGCTATAGGTACTAAATTTCCGCTCCTAAATCCATTGTCATTTTATCACATGTTCTAAAGTAAAATTTTATATAGAGTCCATTATAATTTTATTCCTAATCTAATACTCCTACGCAAATGTATATGGTAAAAGAAGTCGGAGACGCCCGAGGAAGACATGGCACGACAAAGTGAATCAGATACTTGAGTCGGACCTGTCATGAGTCATAATAATAGAAATGTGAATGTGAATGAGGCAAGGAGTGTGTGCCAAGACCGAGTTGTTCGGCGGTCTGTCCTCTCTGCCTACCCCTGAGGGAAACGTCATAATGTTAGTTAATTAATTATGTAAAATATGTATCCTTTTAAAATCTAACATTGCAATAAATGCAATATCAATAAAAAATCCATGTTACCTGAAATGTTGTCGCCCAAAATGTATGTGCGCTTAGATCATTTAAATTACGCAACGGATTTTGACGCGGTTTTTACCAATAGATTGAGGTTAAGGTTTATATGTATAAAACATGCTTATTATAGTAGAGAAAAGCCGAGAAATTCAAATATTCAATTCATAAAGCGGGCAGCTGGCAAGCGGGTGGTGTGGATTTTATAAAGGTTGGGTAATGGCGTTGTGTTTCGTTAGCCACAGCAACGTGTACCCGGGTCTGCTAGTATAATAATAAAATTAATAATTTTCTCTAGCGGGGCGGTCTTACTCTCTCACTCGGGAACGAGAGAGAGAGTGAGAGTACAGGAATCACTCAAGGGAAGAGGCGCGCGGCGCGGGCCGGGGCACAGTGTACCGCTCTAACCGGTCACGAAAACATTTTTCAAAAAGAAATAGGCCTAGCATTATCTCGTTGTTAAAAGATAGTAAGGAGCATTGCTTTTTACCTTTTGTTGCACGGAGCAAATTTACTTTCCGGCAAGTTCGCGCCGGCGATAATTACTTGTTTTATGAGGATCATTTTTTTAACACATGGTACAAGGACTTCATTGTTCGTAAATTTCAAATATAACGTAAATATTATCTTACATGGTTCTCATAAAGCCGACATATGATATCACTCATCCCAAACAGATTATTATTAGCTATAAAAAGATAAGACTTCTCGAAATAATAATCTCACAATAAACAATAACACAGACGCCCGGCTGGCGGCCACGGCTCGACCATGGGCTCGACTCAAACACATAAACACATTTGTTGGCGCTAATAAAAAACTGTCAAAAGAAGCGGAGCTAGCAGTCCACAATGGAGTCCTGGTACCTACCCTGATGTATGGCAATGAGGAATAGAACTGGCAGAGGAAGGATGAAAGTAAACTGAATGCTGTTGAAATGAGATCCCTGAGGCGTATGTGTGGTAAAACAATGTATGATCGTGTGAGAAATGTGGATATCCACAAAGAATGTAAGTCTGATGTTAGCATAATGAGTAAGATTAAGAAAGGGACCCTCAGATGGTTTGGGCATGTAGAGCGAATGAACGAGGAAAGTAGTGTAAGAAGAATATACGACACAAATGTGAATGGTAGAAGAAGTCGAAGACGCCCGAGGAAGATATGGCACGATCAAGTGAATCAGATACTCGAGTCGGGCCATGTCAAAAGTCAGTATAAAAGAAGAGAATGTATGAGACGATGTATGAATGTGAGTGAGGCAAAAAGTGTGCGCCAAGACCGAGTTGTTTGGCGGTCCGTCCTCTCTGCCTACCCCTGCCGGGAAAAGGCGTGATGGTTAGTTAGTTAATATTTTACTTCCAACATTTACCAGTAAATTAACCCCCACTTTTGTTGAGAACACCAGATGGTGAGTGCCATTTAAATAATAATAAAAAATATCAAATCTTGAAAAGCAATAACCTTATTTTTTTAACTCCCCAATTAACCCCAGTGGGTTGAATAATTGATCCCTAACTCCGTGACCTTCTACGATTCCGCCGGGTAAGGGAATCCAGCAGAATCAACTTTCGGCATTGAATCAGCTGGAGTCAAACTGAATTTGGCCCAGGCTGATTCAATGAATCCGGCGGAACGATACAATCAGTTTGATTCAGGTGAGTCCGGCGGAATCAAATTTCGGCATTGAATCAGCCGGAGTCAAACAGAGTTTCGTTCCGGCCGATTCAACGACTCCGGCGGAGCGCTACAATGCGTTTGATTCCGTGAGTCCGGTGGAATCAACTCTCGGTTTGGTTCTGGCCGATTCAAGGACTCCGGCGGAGCGCCGCGCGCCGCAATGAATTTGATTCGGCGAGACGGGCGGAATCAAAGGAACGAGTCCAGTGAATGGAGTGCACACAGTTGAATATCGGTCCGGAACTGATTCCGTAAAATGAGTGAATCGGCACACTTCTAGCATAAATATACTAACCCTGCAGTGATGTGATGCCCAAAAAAATATTTCCCTAGATTACGAGGTGAAATTTCCCTAGAATTTCCCTAGATTTCAGGGGTACTACCTTGGCAAATCAAAACCCCTCGTCAGGGGGGGGGGGGGGGGGGTGGGAGGGGGGGGGGGTTTCAATTATTTCTGGCTTTCACCCTTCAAGGATGTTCTAGGCCATCATTTAAAATTACAGAGAAAAGGAAAGGTGAATTTATATTTTAATTTTATTTAAATGTACAAATTTCAGAATTATATGGAAGATTGGAGTCGAGTTCAGACTTAGAAGAGATGAAATGTTGAATGGAGGGGAGGCAATTTTAGATAACGCTTGGTAGAAGAGAGGATATTTATTTAGAGAGGGACAACCAAAAAATATGTGATCTTAAGTGCCCACATATAGACCACAGAACATACAATCTGGGGAGTCAAGGATGTGAATTTTAAAAAGGTGAGAAGGAACGGAACAATGTCCGATTCTCATTCGAATAAGTGAGGAAACACGATTGTTTTTTCTGGATTTCAAAAATAACTATCGTACCTACATAATATTGATGAGTAGAAAATTTTTTGAAGTCGTTTTTTGTTCTGTTAAAATTTTTGTTTATTTTTTCTAAAAAAAATTTCCTATTATTTAAAAAAAATATATATTTTCAAATTTTTTTTTTTATTATCATTAAAAAAATGTTTTTATATTTTCTAAAAAATATTAACTAACTAACCATCACGCCGTTTCCCCGCAGGAGTAGGCAGAGAGGACGGACCGCCAAACAACTCGGTTTTGGCACACACTCCTTGCCTCGTTCACATTCATACAACGTCTCATACATGCTCTTCTATTATTCTGACTCTTGACATGGCCCGACTCAAGTAGGTATCTGATTCACTTGGTCGTGCCATGTGCCATGTCTTTCTCAGGCGTCCCCGACTTCTTCTACCATTCACATTTGCGTCATATATTCTCCTTACACTCCTTTCCTCGTTCATTCGCTTTACATGCCCGAACCATCGGAGCGTTCCTTTCTTGATCTTACTCATTACGCTTACATCAGCCTTGCATTCTTTGGGGATCTCCGCGTTTCTCACACGATCATACATGGTTTTATGACACATATGCCTCAGAGATCTCATTTCTACAGCATTCAGTCTACTTTCATCCTTCCTCTGCCATGTCCATGCCTCACTGCCATACATCAGGGTAGGTACCAGTACTCCATTATGGACGGCTAGTTTCGCGTCTTTGGACAGTTTTTTGTTGGTGCCAACGGCGTTCAGTCCTCCATTAATAGAGTTACCTGCATTCACCCTTCTTTCTATATCTCTTTCAGCCTTCCCATCTCTCGTAAACATACTTCCCAAATAAACAAACTCATCCACCTGATCCAAGTATTCATCGTTCACAACTATATTGCATACTGTTTTCGTACTTTCTCTTTCAAACACCATGACTTTAGACTTACTTACATTCATCATTAACTCATTCTTCATACGTACTTCGTTCATCCTTGACACGAGAGACTGTAGATCTTCCATACTGTTAGATATCAGCACCGCATCATCAACATACAACAGGCAACATACTTTCAGATTACTCAATTTCGCGCCCAATCACAAATATTAATATTATTAATAATATCATAAATATTCATATATGGCCAGTTCGATTGAAAATTTACCATAATTTGAAAGTATGTACTTTACCACTGAGTTAGAAACGGAATTCCTAATAAAAATCACTTAACAAAATAAAAATCGAACGCAATCACTGAAACTGAAGAAAATTTCTTATAATAAACATAGATAAAAACGTAACTCGAAACCTTTTTTTTTTTTTTTTAGAAGTCCTCATTTATCTTTTTAGGTACATAATATCATTTTGAGTTGTCAGTGTTTTTAAAACGACATTGCTTGAATGTAAGTACATCAACAATATTTAAGATTGATGGGAATTCCAAAAAAAATACTACTAGCAATTTTTTTTTACATAATATTGTCATATTATGTAAAAAAAAATTTGCCAGAGTTCGAAATTTCCCTAGATTTTGTGCTGATTTCCCTTTTCCCTAAAAAATATTTTTCTCCTGTTGCTACGTTGCTACCATAAATATACCTGAATAATGAATACACCAATAGGCTCCCCCACACGCACACTTCGGCGCGACCGAGTCCCGCGCCACTTCAGGCCGCCGCGCAGAAAAGTAAAGACCGATAGGTTTACAGCGCAGTTCACCGTGAAACTTTTCTCGGTTTCTCCGAAGTGTGCGTGTGGGGGGCACGGGGGGCACTAATCAATCCCGTTGCTACTGTCACCGCGGCACCCAGACACCCAGTGTTGTCAGTGTTGAAGATGACTGGTTTATTTATGGTTGAAGAGCTCAGTGCTCAGCAGTGCTCAGTATCAAAGTGGGACATATGGTGGGACATAAGCCATTTGGTTTATTTTTCAGTAGAGCGAGTTATTTGTTTCGAATAGGTATACCGGTATGAAAAATCTGATATTTTTCTACCTGCATAATCCTTGCGCGTAAAGAATCACAAGCCATAACATTCTATAATTTAATACTCTTAGCTGTTTAATTTTTAAGTTTAAAAATGCTTTTGATACTAAAAGGAGCAATTGTCCTTTTATGAAACGCATGAACTTGTAATTGTCCGTTTGATGTATTATCAACTGTAAATATAAATCTATAGCACAGACTTTGATTATATAATGTATAATCAAAGAGCACAGAATAAGTACCTTACCTATTCTGTGCTTAGAGTCAAACACACACACGCACAGTGCACACCCTGTTAGCCGGCGTAAATAGCCGGTACTCAAAAAGTCAGATTTGACGAATCTCGAGTGAGCGAGACGCTATGGTTAGGTTAGGTTAGGTTTAATTTGTAATTTACACAATAGTGTGAAAGAGAAGGATGTAAAGTTTTGCAATATGTGTATAGTCTATGATTTAACACTCCCGTTTCCGCGGTGCGATTTTAGTCTATCAGGCTCTTTAAAACTTCAATAACTCCTTCAATATGTTAATCATTAAACCTACATTTTAGGTATTCCTAAAAAATATATTTTTGAATTTGTAAAAAATACTTAAAAAATTGTGATGATTCTGTATAAAATAATAAAAATGTTTTCCTAAATATCGACACATTTCTGTGTGAGATAGAGACAACAAATATCAAATTAAATTATGGAAATAACAGAGAAAACAAAACATTAATTCATTCCAACCTCATAAACCTACGTGCAATATTAGGATCTCTTTTTAGTTATGTGTAACAAAAAGAGAAGTAAAATAAAACGTTTAAATCTCTTGCCTATCTGTAGGGGGGTTGAACAACTCGTTACGTAACATGTTTTTTTTATTTAAATAAAAAATATCGAAATAGAAACTCAATGCACATTCTGAAGGTTTAAATTGCTTTAAGTTCTTTATTTCTTAGAACCTAAAATGTAAAATTGCTTTGGTTTTTCGAGGCAGTTCTCTATCTCAAGCTGTCTTTGTTAAATAAGATTGTAGATGGATACATTAATCAAAAAAGCACTTTTCTAAACCTCCAAAATTATGTCGTAACTAACATACTTACTTGCACTATTTTGAAGTTCTTCAGTGTTCAAATTTTGATGAAATGAAAAATTTCTGATAAAGGTTTTTCTCCACTGTGGGTAAATATATGATTTTTTTAGGTATCCCTTTGTAGTTCATGAATAGTTGCAGCCGGGACACGCAAAAGGTTTTTGTCCACTGTGGGTTAAAACGTAATCTTTTAGATGTCCCTTGCGATAGCATGAATAGTGGCAATCCGGACATGAACAAGATTTTTCTCCTCTGTGGGTATGTGACGCTTTATTTGTTATTTTGTAGAACACTTATATTTGCAGCGGGACACGAAAAAGGTTTTTATTCACTATGTAAAAACATGCATTTTTTGTAGATTTCTCTTCGTATATGCATAGTTACACTCAGAACATTAAGAAGTTTTTTTCTCCACTATGAATTGTGCTTTAGATTTTTAAATCTCCGTATCGAGAACTTGAATAACTGCATTCGGGACATGAAAATGGTTTTGTCCGCTCTGGATAAACATGTGTTTTTCTTGGTGCATCTTTGAAGAACGCGAATACTCGCAGTAGAAACATGTAAAAGGTTTTATGTCACTGTGAGTCAGCAAATGATTTCTAAGAATTTCCTTTGTACAACATGAATAATTGCAGTCGGCACATGAAAAGGGTTGACATGGAAAAGGTTTTTCATCACTGTGAGTTAGCCGTTTTAGTTATTTTTTTCGAGAAAGAGAAAGGTTGCAGTCAGGGAATGAAATAGGTTTTTCTCCACTGTGGATAAACATTTGATTTTTAAATTTTTTAAATTTCTTAAATTTTTTAAATTTTTAAATTTCTCTTCTTAATAGTTGCAGTCGAAACATGAAAAAGGTTTTTCTCCACTCTGAGTCAGCAAGTTACTTCTTAGATATTCCCTTTGAGAACACGAATTGTTGCAGTCAGGACGTGAAAAAGGTTTTTCTCTTGTGTGAATCATACTGTGGATTTTTAAATATTCCTTTTGAGAACTGCATTCGTAACATGAGGAAAGACAGTGTTAAATTGTGGAGATCCGGAAGGAATTGGTACAAGGCCGATAGAAAACAATTAGAAAATAGATTAAAACAACAAAAAAAGGTAATTAAGTGACTTTCCAGTGCTTTGCGCAACTTTATTGGGCTTTTGGGTAAACATTGCCGCTTTGAAGGAGGAACGTTAAGGAGAGGGGGGGGGGGGTGTAAACAGAAAAACGTTACGTATAGCCCGTGCAGATCTAGGACAAACAGATAACGCTTGCATAACAGAATCACGATCATTAAGGGCGTTTATGCTCGAAAAAATCGAGAGTGTGAACAAATACAAACTATAGAATATTCGCGACTTTTCTCGAACAAATGCCAGACTCGTAGGACAGAAACGTATAAAATACGATGCTACATAAGAAAGTATAACTATTCGATAACTCGACTCTAAAGTCGACGAAAGAAATGAACGAATAGCGTGTGGGCTGACGGCCTCGCAAGGGGGGGGCGCGCGCCCCTCCCCTGTATCTGCCACTGGGCGGCGATACCCATACCCGCCTCCCAAATTGAAACGTGAGGCATTGAACTGGCAGAGGAAGAATGAATGTAGATATGCTGTATAAATGAGATTCCTGATATGTACCTATGTGTTATAAAACCATATACCTAGTTAAATAATGGGTATAGCCATGTTAAATTGTGGAGATCTGGAAAGAATACTAGGCCGATAAAAATTATTATAATTTTCACCTTTTTATAGCACCGCTTAGTGATAAATCATGTCTAGTGCACTTGATGGGTAGGATTAAAAGGTACGCTTAGTTAGTTAGGGCATTAAAAAAGGAATATATGACGCGAAGTGAATTGTGGAAGAAGTCAGAGAAAGCCAAGGAATGGCATGATCAAGTGAATCAAATGCTTTCAGTCGGGCCACGCTAAGAGATAGAATAATATAAATATACAGATAAATTATTTAAAAGAGAGTACGTTTGAATGTATCTTTTACCTCGCTGTTGTCCTCCGATAGAGTGCACCGTAACGCATCCAAGCATCTATTTATTCAGATTTATCTGTATTAGACGATTTATGAATGCGAATGAAGCAAGGAGTGTGTGTCGTGACAGAGGGTTTTGGTGGTATGTCCTCTCTGCTCAGCACGGCATGATGTAGTTTCGGTATCGAAGACTATACTTCAACCAAAATACGATTGTAAACATTTATTACTGCACCATCATAAAACTCTTTTGTGATAATCGGGTGCAATATTTAGGAATCTTACCTACTTATTTTTTTTTACTAAAACTATCCCCCATAAAATAATTTCTTTCCATTGAAACAGTAGTTAGTGACATCTTTACAAATGATTATTACATAAATTGAAGGTACAATTTGCAACGAATGTTAGGATTCTTAGATTTTTTTTTACTATTTTAGAATGCTCAAAGTGTCTTTGTTTGACTTTCTATTTCGATCATTTTCTAAAATGCATTTTTTTCATAATAACGGCATGCCGCCGCCCCGGAAACCATTTATTGGATAACAAACACTTCTGCCATACGTGACCTCAAGTAGTTTGCTACGTTTGGTGACTAAGCAGGGGTGCCCAGGTTCATGGGGTAGGTTTGGTTCCGGATCTTGGCAGCGGATACGTTTGTCTACCAACTGGCTCTGCGTGGCTGGCCGGGTCGGGAGAGACTGGTTGAAGGAGACCCTTTGACCTCTCCAGCAGGACTCTTTCGGAGCAGCACCTTGCGCCACGGATGGAGGGTTGGATTTATACGTCCGTCACCCTTGGACATACTGAACCCCGGATTCATATCCGCCCGCATACCAAATTCCTTCCCAGAACTTCCTCTCCTTCATTTCCTTAAAAGACCCTCCACATTGCGTCCCCAAAGATGACATAGGCCTTGAGGAGAATTATTTTCCTCAGAGCCTCATGTGTGGAGCTAATTAAAAAAATATATACTGTATGTCTGCACTACTAATTTTAAGATTTATTGTAGATTTGCTATAGGCTATTGACAAATGCATTACATATGTAGGTAAATATAATAACAAAGTCTTTTTTTTTGCTTTTTTGTAGAAAAAAGAAAGTGTTCCATATCTTTTACATCTACATTTTTACTTACATTTTGGTATTAATGTTTAAATAAGAATTTACTAATTGGTTTTTGTCGTTATTTTCTGTCAAATAAGTGTTTTTAATTTGCTATGTAAACTATTTCCACTAATAAAAGGAAATTTTTTCTTCTAACAATTCCTATAATAAATACATTTCTGAAAAATATTAAAACATACAATTGTGCAGTTCACACCGGTAGAAGCGAAACCTTCGGAAAATTAAAGTGGATAAGAGTGGAGAGGCTACGAAGCAGCGCATAAAGAGGAGACCGATTATTCTAACTCATTCTCTATAAATGCCATATGCATGTGTTTGTCTCTTTTTAGTGTCATCCCGTTTCAAATCACATCGGTGCTAAAGAAGTTTTCACTTCAAAGTAATTTAAAAATTTTTTTTTCTTGGTTTGCTTATTGTTTCTATTTAGTGTCGGTTTTTCGTTTCAACCGCATTTCAAAGCACAACGGTGCTAAAGAAGTTTTCACATCAAAGTAATTATAAAATAAATTTTTCGTTGCTTGATTATTATTTCTTTTTAGTGTCGCTTTTTTGTTTCAACCAGGCTCAAATCACAACGGTGATAAAGAAGTTTTTACTTCAAAGTAATTATAAAATAAATTTTTCGTTGCTTGCTTATTATTTCTTTTTAATATCGCTTTTTTGTTTCAACCAGGTTCAAATCATAACGGTGCTAAAGAAGTTTTCACTTCAATGTAATTTTGAAATTAATTTTTCGTTGTTTGCTTATTATTTCTTTTTAGTGTCGCTTTTTTGTTTCAACCAGGTTCAAATCACAACGGTGCTAAATAAGTTTTCACTTCAATGTAATTATGAAATTAATTTTTCGTTGTTTGCTTATTATTTCTTTTTAGTGTCGCTTTTTCGCTTCAACCAGGTTCAAATAACAACGGTGCTAAAGAAGTTTTCACTTCGAAATAATTATAAAATTATTTTTTTCGTGGTTTGCTTATGCGTAAAACTGTATTTTTTTATATTCGAGTATTCTGTAAGTATTGTATTTTTCTTGTAATCTATTTCTCTACGCAAGTGGTGTTAAAACCATTCAATCTGGTATTAAATTAGATAAGCAAACATTAAAAACTTTTCGTTTGTTTTTGGGGTGTTATATATTTTTGCGCTACCTCCATGCATGGCATAACACCCCAAAACAAACAACGAAAATGCTTTTGGCCGTGAAAGTCTAAAAAAAAAAATTATCATAAAAGAAGTATTTACGATAAAGTATTTTTGTAAATATATTTAAAAAATGATAGTAGGTCGGTGTCAGCCCTCACCAGTACCTAGCGCATTCCACACGTGGCTTTCTGAATGCTAACGTGACCCTAGGCGGTCGGCTGTCACAAGCGCACGCCTTACTGGGCGTTGCTAATAATTTTTGATTATTTATTATAAATGATGATTTTTTAATATTTCAGTTACTAAGCACAAAATCAATATTTTTTTCTTACAATAAATTAATAAAAGCCATATAAAAAATATTCACATCAATATTTTTACAAAAAACCCGAAATAATTTCCAAATCCCATACAGTAACGCTGTGTAACAAGACGGTTTGTCAAGGGTATTTTTAGGATGGTATGGAAAAGGTTAATAAAAAAAAAAACAAAAGAGCGTTCCGTTTGACGTTGGTTCTTTAGTGGTATGGTTTGGTTTTATAATATTTTATTGCATTGCTTCAACTGTATGGCTTTTAATAAAGAGACTGCTTTTTGGTTACTGATTTTGTTTTACTTGACAACCAACAAGTCAAATGATTATTGTTTTCCAAATTGATTTTCGAATTATATAGTGTCAGTAGGTACTAGCGAAAGTGGTCGCTACACACTCCTTCCCCAGCAGGACGAAGTACTGCGTTTAAAAGTGATACCAAGGTCTCTGAGAAGCCGGATTGATGCTGGTCGGTGTGTCCATATTGATCCGATTCTAGAAAAAAAAACTCGGCTAGAGATTGAGGTGATCGGCAAAACGAACATGCCTTCCTGAACGCGTGGTTGTGTGAGTCCGATCTTGAGTGAAAATGGGCCTAGGAAGAGTTAGTATTGGTTCAGTTGTAGTTTCCTTAGGCTCCTTAGCGATATAAGTCGGCTTGAGGCGATCAATAGTTACAGGTAATTGCTTCCCTTTGCATAGGATTGTGTATGTTCGTTCATTCCGGTGGACGACTTGATAAGGGCCACTGTAAGGTTGTTGTAACGGGCTCTTGACGGTGTCGTCCCTCAGAAAGACATGAGTAGCTGTGGGAAGGTCCTTAAAGACGGAATGATGTCCATCACCGTGGCGGGTACCTTCAACTGGTCTGAGTTCATTGAAGTGCTGCCGTAGTTCTTTGAGGAAGTTGCAGGTGTCTTTGAGGGTCGATGGTCGTGCGGTGAGGAATTATCCAGGAAGGCGGAGTGGTTCGCCGTAAACCAGTTCGGCTGAAGTGGTAGCGAGGTCTTCTTTCCAAGCTGCCCTGATTACCATAAAAACGGTGGGAAGTACTTCCGTCCAGTGGTCTGTCTAGTGGCATTTGATTGCTGCCTTGAGTTGGCGGTGTAGCTTCTCTACCATGCCAATTTGCTGCAGGATGGTACGCAGTGGTGTGAATCTGAGTCGTACCTGCCAGGCAGTTCAACTGCCTGAACAGCCTCGACTCGAACTGTCTACCTTGGTCGGTAGTGATTCGGAGTGGAGTACCAAACCTGGTGATCCACCCCTGATAGAATGCACGTGCCACCGTTTCCGCTTCCTGGTCCTTGATAGGGAATGCTTCTGGCCATCTTGTGAACCGGTCTACGCATGTCAGGCAGTATCGGCATCCTTCTGACATGGGCATGATGATGATGTCGATGTGTACGTGCTCAAATCTGGCTGAAGGCCTAAGAAAGGTTCCTAGGGGTGCTGACACATGTCGTGATTACTTTACTTAGTTGGCACTGGAGGCAGTTGCGTACAAGTTTCCTTGTATCGGCTTTGATTTCCGGCCAGACATAACGTTCAGTTATGAGCTTGACTGTTGCCTTGATGCCAGGGTGAGCCAGTTGATGGACTGCGTTGAATACTGCAAGTCGGAACCTCTTTGTGATGAAGGGTCTGGCTGATTTTGCGAAAGGTCGCAGAATAGGTCTGTATTGATGCCGGGAATGCGCACCTTTCTGAGCTGCAGGTCAGAACCTCCTTGTATTTGTATTCTCCCTCTATGTCCTTTCCCGTGCGTCCCCGTTCCTTTCCGCCTTCCTCGTATTCCCCCTTCCTCGTCTCTTCACTCTCCGCGAACCCCACCTTCCCCCTGCCTTTCCTCCCTGCCGCTAAAATATATGAAATACACATATTTTCATTTATACAAATTTCATAACGCCAGAACTCACCATTATATACAGCCTGTTACTCGCTGATAATGTAGCTTTCTGTTGTTGAAAGAATTTTTCAAATCTGTTTAGTAGTTTCGGAGCCTATTCAATGCAAACAAACAATCAAATCTTTCCTATTTTTTATCTTACTAATATTATAAATGCGAAAGTTTGTATGGATGGTTGGTTGGATGGTTAAATGGTCCTTACTCTTTCATGCAATAAATATCGAATGGAATTTAAAAATTCTTTCACTAATCGAAAGCTACATTATTTGCGAGAAACAACGGCTTTATATATTGGTAAGCTCTGGTGTTATGAATGAGCTGTGGCGTTATGAAATTATGTATCATAAGTTTTCTGTCCCTAACAAAATCGGGTTATTGCCAACGTCAAACAAATTGTTACCTTGGAAATAAGGTTTTTTTAAAAATTTTAGGCTTAAAAAGAGTGCTTTGTTGTGATTAAAAAGAGTACTTTGTACATATCTCTAAAAATGTTTATTCTCCGAACAAAAAGCATAACGCTGCTATAAAGCATAGCGTTTGAAGTGGACTGTCATTTTCTTATTTTTTTAGGTTACTCTGGATTCAAATATGAATAAAATACTAATAAAGGGAGTAGGTACTTAAAATAAATTTCTATTTCTATAATTTAAATATTTTCTAAAATAGAATTTTTTTTTGCGAAATGTCATTATCAAATTTTGAAAATTTCTATTAAACAATAATTGTTTTCTATTCGACAAAATAGCAATAATAATAACAATTATGCCAATAATTATGCTAGGCGTATTAGATTTGTCAAAAAATTTGTACATAAAAATGCAAAAGTCGGTCATTTTAAATACATGTAGGATTACGAAAGATTTTTTAAATATTTATATTGAGGGATCAGTAGGATTTATCGGACCAGTTAGGATTTCATCAGAGCCGAACCCTCTGATATGAAAATATCTGGAGTCGGTGAAATATTTTCCCATTATGTTTCTGGTGGATTGACGTATTGTTCTTGTATTGTTTTATTCTTATATAGTGCACTTACATTGCGTTAATTTACTAGATATTCATTTGTGGAAAAGTGTGTGGAAGGGTTTAGTCTTTCATTTTGGAAAGATTCAACCCGGACATAAAATCTGGAGCACCGTAATAAAATATTTACGGAGCACCGTAAAAGTTAAAATAATATGCGAGCGAAGCCGTGGGTAAAAGCTAGTATTCAATAGTGAGTGAATTTACAAATATTCAAAAACGTCAAATGTCAATGCGCTGATTGTTTTGCTTTTGTTATGAAACATGTAATGCTGCCCCTCTTTCTTACACACTAAATGTCAATAGTCGAAAATGAGACAAACGGTGAACGTACGTCTGAACTCCTCCAAAGGTAAAATACAATATTGATAAAAAAATCTCCCTCAGACGTGTAAAGAAAATGAAACGCATATTCCGTAAGTAAGTGGAAAAGTTAGAAAATCATAAAAAATAAATCCGTACACAACGCCATCTCTGAAACTGACAAAAACAAAACGGACAGTTCATTGCGCATCGATAATTACTTAATTGTGTAATTTTTAACTTAATAAAAACACTGAATTTAATTCAGGCAATAAGTAAACACAACATTTATTGATTCCGAGGCGGCACGAAGTTCTCCGGGTCAGCTAGTAAAATAATAATATGTTAGATAAAGTGATAACGATATCAACTCCAACAAGAGTCAAAGTAGAAAAACTGCAAAACGCAAATGTCAGAAGTGAGTATGAGAATTGTGCAGAGATGAGATTGAATGAGAAGGAAATGAGTGGTCTAAGCATTGATGAAACATGGAACCACATTAAGGTGAGTCTTTGTGAATCTGCTAAAGATGTATGTGGAATAAGTACGCAAGGTAGGAAGAAAGGTGACGCATGGTGGGATGACGAGATCAAAGCATTGGTCTCAGAGAAGAAGAAAGCATGGTTATGTCTGATAGCGGCTGGCACTGCTTCTAGCGAAGAGAGAGATAGAGCGAAAGAAGCATATAAGGGATGCAAGAAAAGAGTAAGTGTTGGAGTGAAAGAACGTAAGAAACGTCTGGAAGAGGAAGAGGGAATAAAAATGACAAAACACTTCCAAGAAAACATTAAACTGTTTTGGAAGGAGGTCAAAAGGTCCCGGAGTGGTTCAGAAAACGGAAGCCTGAAAGTGATAAAATCGAGAGATGGAAGAATGTTGACGAATGAGGAAGAAATAAAAGAGAGATGGATGAAATATTTTGAGGAAGTCTTCGAAAGCAACCCGGGTGATAGTGAGGCCAGCGGTGAATCGGGTATGAACGATGACGGAGTGAATGTTACTAAAATCAGCGTGGATGAAATTAAAAAATCGATAAAATGCATGAAGAATGGTAAGGCTGTTGGTTTCGACAATATTGCTGCCGAATACTTTAAAGGAGATAGCCATGTTATTCTTACATGGTTGTGCAAACTTTTTAACCAGTGTTTAGAGGAGGGTTACACGCCATTAGATTGGAGAATGGCTGTAATCATGCCATTTTACAAAGGTAAAGGGTCACGTATGGAATGTGGGAATCATAGGGCTATTAGCCTGCTAAGTTCAGTCGGCAAGCTGTACGGAAGAATATTAATTGAAAGGGTAAGAATGGAAACAAAGGATAAAATATGGGATGTGCAAGGTGCCTTTATGAGTGGAAGGGGATGCATGGACCAGATTTTCTCCTTGCGTATGCTCACTGAGAAGTTTCTGGCGAAAAACCAGAAACTTTTCTGCGCCTTTGTAGATCTACAAAAAGCATACGACCGAGTAGACAGGAAAAAGCTATGGAAGGTGTTGTCCAAGTATGGAGTGAATACAAATCTCATACAGGCAATTGTGTCTCTGTACGAGGGAAGCGTTGCATGTGTTAGAGTGAACGGTGGTTTTACGGGGTGGTTTGACATCACAAAAGGTGTTAAGCAAGGCTGCGTAATGTCACCATGGTTATTCAATCTGTACATGGATAATTGTATGCAAGAATTGAAAGAAGTGGGATTGGGCGCGAAATTGAGTAATCTGAAAGTATGTTGCCTGTTGTATGCTGATGATGCGGTGCTGATTTCTAACACTATGGAAGATCTACAGTCTCTCGTATCTAGGATGAACGAAGTATGTATGAAGAATGAGTTAATGATGAATGTAAGTAAGTCTAAAGTCATGGTGTTTGAAAGAGAGAGTACGAAAACAGTATGCAATATAGTTGTGAATGATGAATACTTGGAGCAGGTGGATGAGTTTGTGTATCTGGGTAGTATGTTTACGAGAGATGGGAAGGCTGATAGAGATATTGAAAGAAGGATGAATGCCGGTAACTCCATTAATGGAGGACTGAATGCCGTTGGCGCTACTAAAAAACTGTCAAAAGAAGCGAAGCTGGCAGTCCACAATGGAGTCCTCGTACCTACCCTGATGTATGGCAGTGAGGCATGGAACTGGCAGAGGAAGGATGAAAGTAAACTGAATGCTGTTGAAATGAGATCCCTGAGGCGTATGTGTGGTAAAACAATGTATGATCGTGTGAGAAATTTGGATATCCGCAAAGAATGTAAGGCTGATGTAAGCATAATGAGTAAGATTAAGAAAGGGACCCTCAGATGGTTTGGGCATGTAGAGCGAATGAATGAAGAAAGTAGTGTAAGAAGAATATACGACGCAAATGTGAATGGTAGAAGAAGTCGGGGTCGTCCGAGGAAGACATGGCACCATCAAGTGAATCAGATACTTGAGTCGGGCCATGTCAAAAGTCAGAATAATAGAAGAGAATGTATGAGACGATGTATGAATGTGAGTGAGGCAAAGAGTGTGTGCCAAGACCGAGTTGTTTGGCGGTCCGTCCTCTCTGCCTACCCCTGCGGGGAAACGGCGTGATGGTTAGTTAGTTAGTTAGATGACTCCCCTTTCGCCCGGGCGGGGTGAGCTAAGTAATACTTACATTTTTAAACTCATGGTATCTTTCGAATGGAAGTCCGAATCGAATAATTAAAAAAGATAAATAAAGGTATTGAATCAGTCTTGAACATGAAGTAATTTATTTTGATAAGGACTAAAACCAAGATACAAATAACGAGCCATTTAAAGCGGCGTCATTTTAATTAAATTTTTAAATAAAATAACACTTATTGTGGCATAACTATAATAGTTAGATATATGCTGTCGCTTCACTTTTTGTAAATAATGATGTGTTCTGCAAAGTCGTAATACATTATTTTATTCTATCTATAATAGTTTTCGCAGCGCACGCGATGTAAAGAATATTTTAGGTTTTTTTTTTACACCTTTGGCTACATTATTGGAGTTTTATTAATGATCCCTAATTTTTTTGAAAATATAATAAAGCCTTTGTCACCCAGGAATAGTGTAGCTTCCAAACAATGAAATAATTTTTCAACTCGGTTTATTAGTTTCGGAGCCTATTCAATGCAAACAAACAAACCAAAAATCAAATCTTTCCTCTTTATAAAGTGTGTTAGATAAGATGTTAGATTAGGTAGTTAGGCCGACCTAGGAGAGAATGGTTGAGGGAGTCCCTTCGACTTCTCCAGCCGTACTCTCTCGGAACATCGCCTTGCACCGAAATGGGAGGGATGGATTCACACGTCCGTCACTCCTAGACACAATGACCCCCAGATTCCTAACCACACCTACTACCCCTTTCCTTCCCTAAACATCCTCTTCTTCCTTTCCTAAAAATACCCTTCACACAGCATCCCCAAAGAAGACATAGGCCTTGACGGGATTTATTTTCTTCAGGGCGTCCTGTGTGGAGCTTATGTAAGAAAAATAAGGTCTCCCTCAACCAGTCTCTCCCGATCCGGTCCGTAATTCAGTAGGTGGGCAAACCCGTTCACCGCAAAGACCTAGAC
This sequence comes from Limnephilus lunatus, assembly GCA_917563855.2. Lineage (NCBI taxonomy): Eukaryota > Metazoa > Arthropoda > Insecta > Trichoptera > Limnephilidae > Limnephilus > Limnephilus lunatus. The sequence goes on along the minus strand of OU830595.1, from coordinate 19,834,703 downwards.
AAATCTCATCCCTTGAACCCGAGCAGCCCTGCTAAGCCACAAAAAAATAGTTTGGATGACGTATTACGAGTCGGTTATCCAATAAATGGTTCCCGGGGCGGCGGTACCCATACCTGCCTACCAAATTATAAGTCTAGGTTAAATGGTTCGCTACGTTTAGGGACTTAGCCGGGGTGCCCGGGTTCATGGGGTGAGGTTTGTGTGGGTTTTGGCGGCGGACGCATCTACCCACTATCTGCACGCCAATCCGGATAGGGGGAGAATGTTTGAGGGGGTCGCTTTGACTTCTTCAGCCGTATTCTATCGGAACATGCCATGCACCGCAATGGGAGGGATGGATTCATACGTCCGTCACTCCTGGACACACTGCCCCCAGATTCCTACCCACATCTACTACCCTTGTCCTTCCCAGAACTCCCTCTCCTTCCTTTCCTAAAAATACCTTCCACACAGTGTCCCCAAAGATTTCATAGGCCCTGAGGGGAATTATTTTCCTCAGGGAGCTGTGGAGCTCCTGTGTGGAGCTAATGAAAAAAAAAGTCCCTCTACCAGTCTCTCCCGATCTGGCTTGCCACGCAGTAGGTGAGCGAACGCGTTCGCCGCACGGACCTAGACAAATCTCACTCCTTGAACCGGGCACTCCTGCGAAGTCACGAATGTCACTGCAAAGTGACATATGACAGAGGTGTTGATTACCCAAAAATGGTTCCCGGGGCGGTGGTAACCATACCCGCATCCCAAAATTTAGGTATACCTTAAGTGGTTCGCTATGTTTGGTGACTTAACCGGGGTGCCCAGGTTCATGGGGTGAGGTTTGTGCGGGTCTTAGAAGCGGAAACGAAATCAAAATCAAAATCAAAATCAAAAGCAAAATCGAAATCGAAATCGAATTGAAATCGAAATCGAAATCGAAATCGCAATCGCAATCGAAATCGAAATCGAAATCAAAATCAAAATCGAAATCAAAATTCAAAATCGAAATCGAAATCGAAATCAGAAATCAAAAATCAAAATAAAAAAAAAAAACAAAAATCAAAATCAAAATCAAAATCTCAAACCAAAACCAAAATATAATCAAAGTCAAAATCATAATTAAAATCTCAAACCAAAACCAAAATCAAAATCAAAATCAAAATCCAAATAGAAATCCAAACCAAAATCAAAATTAAAATCTCAAACCAAAACCAAAATCAAAGCCAAAATCTCAAACCAAAATCAAAATCAAAGTAAAAATCAAAATCTTAATTAAAACCAAAATTAAAAAATCAAAATAAAAATCAAAATAAAAATGCAAATAAAAATTAAAATCAAAATCAAAATTAAAATCTCAAACCAAAATGAAAATCAAAATCTCGAACCAAAATCAAAATCAAAATAAAAATTAAAAATCGAAATCCAAATCAAAATCAAAAACAAAATCAAAATCAAAATAAAATCTTAAACCAAAAAAATTTAAAAAGAAATGAAATAAGAACGAACAGGTACCTACTAAAAGAAGCTGAAAAGTACGACAGACGGGCACCTTTGTTGGCGGTCAAAACTTGGCATTTATATATATATATCAACAACGAAAAAACGTGTAAAATGTATAAGACACCGAACAATGGGCGTGGCTTACAGCTAAATCTTGATGGTATAAATTGATCCACATGGATCAGGATGTGTATGCCAGTTTGTGTAATGGATCAGCATATCCGGATGGATCAACACGTGCAAACGGATCAATTTAAAACTGGTGTACCGTCGCGCAAGATCAACGTTTTACGAGAGGAGATAACCTTCAGTTTTGATTGCATTCAGCAACTTTGTTAAATGATCGATGTGTTCAGCAAAAGTTTCTGAAAATATAAGTATGTCATATATGTAATTGACAGCAAAATCGGTTAGTTTATATTTTCTCAATATATTGCTTAATATCCTCTGAAAAATTGCCGGAGAGGTCTTTAATCCAAAAGGTAGGCAGGTCCACTGATAATGCTCCTCCTGTGTTACAAATCCTGTCTTTTTTTGTCTTCAATCCGCAACGGAATAGACCAAAAAGCTGAGTTTATATCCAGCGTTGAAAAAAATTTGCAATTTCTGGTCTTTGTCATTAGGTCTTCAATCAATGGAAATGGTTGAGCTTGAGGTATTACTATTTTATTTAAGTCTCTGAAGTCTATGCATAATCTGGATCTTTTGTTTTCTTCTTTTTTAAATGCTAGAGTGACAGGTGCAGCAAATGGGCTGTACGACTCTTCTATCAGTTTATTGTCTATTAATTTTGCTATTTGCTCTTCTATTTCCTTTTTATCTTCTACGCTGCATCTGTAAGGCCTCTTACTACAATATTTATCCACCAATAAGTCTATCTTCGCTTCATATCCATTAACAGTACCAACATCGTATTTACTTTTAGCAAACACTGATGTGTATTTGCCTATTAGTTCATTTATTTCTGTTTTTTGATCATTATTTAAGAGCATATTATAGGGGCAGAATTGTAATTTGCTGAAAAACGGCTCTCTAAAACGGCTTAATACTACCTTTCGTGTGTCATTCTCAGACTTGATATTTTTTGTTACCAAATAATGGACTTTTATTTTTCAATCTGCTTATTTTTTTTTGTAATTGATGTAGGCATTCGACCATGAAAAATAAAAACATTGATACACCATACAACCCGCTTTTAAAACTTCAGTCTATGTTTATCGCCTTAATAATGATTTTATACAATATTTTTAATTTAAAATATATACATAATACATACATCTATAAAAGTACGGCCTCTTATTCTCGTTATGATATCTGTGGATTTAACAATTAAATAAATACTTCCTTTTTTACCAAATTCTAACACATTTCACAGCTCGTCATTCATTCCGGGCTAGAATCTCCCGTCGGCAAGTAACGAAACTATACGCTCCTTGTTTGTTAGCGTATATATTTAAAAAATGCCATCAAAACGCATTGTTAATGGCTCTAAAAATAGAATACCCAATCACTTGAAGCACTGCAATAATCTCAGGAAGCTACAAAAACAGTAAGTACTCGAAAATTCTCTTTTTTGGTGTAAATTTGACAAACTGCCTTTTTTCAACTGCCATTTTGTTCCAGACACTTAAAATATAACATTTAACTTGCGTATGCATTCCAATTCCGAAACCGTTAGCGCAAACTTCATGTGGCAGGTGCACGTTTTGCAAGTATGTGTGAGAATTCATTGTCTTTAAGCTGTGTACACACACATAGCTACAATATACGTGGCGTGGGGTATTTCGGCATATCGCTCGCCGTACATTCCTTATTGGAATATATGGCGAGCAATAGGCAGAAATACGTCAAGCCACATATATTATAACTGTGTTTGTACAAATCAACGCTAATCTGAGAGTGAACGGTTTTTATGTACACAGTGTTTGGTAATTAATACAATAATTACCCTACATTGCTAAAGGGGAGTTATGGGGTAGAATTATGTAAAAATACAGAATTTTGGTTTTAATTTCTTGAGTTCTGATTGGCCATGGCAATACATTTCTTAATTAATGGGATGTTTTTTTACTTAGTTTTTTTTTGTTTTACTTTTTTTACATATTAGAAATTAGTTACATTATTATCAGTATAAGGATCATACGATACGATACGATACGATTGTACCACCCCAGCCAGAAGCACTCCTGTCCCGGTGAGACCGGTACACCAGGGGGCACTGTTTGTTAGGAGTGGAACACGTGCTCTGAGGATAGGATTAGTATAAGGATCATGTATAAAAAGTTTATTGCCGTTTATATATTTTTATCTAAAATTTCAAATGAAGTCAATAATGTGTAAATGGTGTTGGAGAAACGGACAAAAAAAACTTTGAAAGGAAATTAACAAAAATATCGCCTTTCTGCGTACACGTAATCATTCACACATTGTCAAATCAAAGATATTCTATATTTATTTATTTAAGGAACATAAACAGTCTTAGTAATAAAATATACATAAGAGGATGGCAAAAAAACAGACCAATTATTAATGTTCACAGATAGGTATTTAGAAACATAAAAGTATCTGAATGTAAACTAGAAAATTTAAGAAAAACAGAAAAAATAAAAACAGAACTAAGCAGCAATTTAAAATTCATTTTGGTTGGAATTAGTGTTGCATCTATCAATGTAGAAAAGGGTATTTTGTCTGCTATATCGAGTCGGCGTGTGGAAATTTATTTTATTTAGCAGCTCCGGGCAGTCAACTTTTGAGTTAATAATTTTGTACAGGAGCATCTGATCAGCGACAAGCCTCCTATTGAGCAGTTTCGAGATTCGAAAATGTTTCTCGATTTCGTCGTAAGAATTGTATATGTTGAATGATTTAAAATTGAGGAATTTGAGAAATCGCTTCTGAACTCTTTCTAACCTGTTAAAATAAACAATATAGCGCGGGTTCTAAACCTGTGAACAGTATTCCAGGTGAGGACGAACATGTGAATTGTACAGAATCAGATAAGTCTTAGTGTTTTTGAAAAATTTGCATGTTCTCAGTACAAAGCCTAGACTCTTTGTTGCTTTGGTGACAATATTATCAACGTGTTTATCAAAGGTAAGTTTAGAGTCCAAAATAACCCCGAGGTCACGTATATAATCTTTATTTGTTAACAGCGATCCAGAAATGGTGTATTCATGCAGTATTTTTATATGGTTACGTGTGAATGTGACTTTGCAACATTTGGAAATATTGATAAAAAGCTTATTTCTGAGACGGTAATCCGTCAGTCGGTCAAGATCTTCTTGCAAACGCACAGAACAGTCATGGGAGCTTATAGGAAGGTATATCTTCATATCGTCGGCAAATAGTAAAATTTGAGCGTTGTGAAAACATGTCGTAATATCATTTATATAGATAGAGAAAAGCAAAGGACCCAAAATGGACCCCTGAGGCACACCAGAAGTAATGATTTTCCAGATGGAAGAATATATGTGTTGTGTTGTAAAGTTTCAAATAATAATATTATTTTTCTCTTCGTAGATCAAAACATGATTTATCTATGGCAGCCGGAAAAAATACTCCAAACAAGGTATGCTTCAAGTAACGAATGAATTTGAGTGCGTCGGAGTCCCGGGAGGGGGGGGGGGGGATTTTTCATCTTTATTCCTTAATGTTTTTTTTTGCTTTTTTATTTAGGAAAAAATACAGCAACATACGATAGAACCAAATGAGCCTACCGTAAATATTGCACACAGAGGACCAAACTTGGAAGATTTAGAGCACGAGGATATTCTTATTGGTACATCAGCCACTACTGTCGAAAAGGTACTTTTATACTTATTGCACTTCAAATATCTCGCATTTACTATTTGTCACCTCATTTGGATAGGGTTCTAACTTCACTTAACTTGTTCTGTGATATGAGGTGTCAAAGTTTGAAAAGACGATTTATCATAACCTATTTACGTATATTCATAACAATAACATATCGGAACACTTTTTTCATGCACCTGCGTCAGCCCTTATAAAATATATTGTCGAAGGGCGAGATTTTTTTTGCCTTTTTATGATTTTGATGACACGTGTTCCCAACATCGTGATAGTAGGTTCGTATTTTACTAAAATTTATACTAATAATCTCAAAATCAGATTGAATAACATGGTAATCAGTTTTTTATTTCTACATTGTTTAGGAGCAAAAAAACAGCAATTCTTTGGCCAAATTACCTGTGACCGAAGACCAAGGATGGAGCTGTGAAGAATCGGAGCAGGAGCTTATTATTGAAGAGGCGATAGAAGAAAGCGATGATATTTGCGTAGAAGGGCGGAGAGTAGTACAATTTGATTATTTTTTTAAACAACTCCAATGTATAAGTCAACATGATTCCCTTTTTAACTGCAATTTAAAGCATTTGCGAATTAACTCCGAAAATAGAAATGGTTTGAACTCTACTTTTAATTTAAAATGCGTGCTATGTGGTAAAACTTTTAAACTAAAAACGTCCGAAAGCCTACAAGAAGGCATTGGCATCAACGAATCTTTTGTATCGGGATTAATGAGCATAGGATCGGGTTATTCGGGCATGGAAGAGCTATGTGCTACCCTTGAAGTTCCGTCCTTATCTATTGCTGGATATGGAAAATGCCATAAGAAGGTTTGTGAATGGTGGGAGAAAACCAAATTTACCAGTATGGCTGCGGCAGCTGACGAAGAAAAAAAACTGGCTATTCAAAGCGGCGATGTTGACGAAAACGGGACGCCGATGATCACTGTAGTAGCTGATGCGTGTTGGTCCAAGCGATCTTATAAAACCAACTATTCTGCCCTCTCAGGAGCTGCTACGATTATCGGTTACCGCACAAAAAAAATTATTTACATGGCAGTTAAAAACAAGTATTGTACAACCTGCGCAAGAGCTATAAATTTGAAAATTCCTATACCCGAGCACATGTGCTTTAAAAATTATGTTGGTTCTTCAAGCGGAATGGAAGCTGAAGCAATTTTAGACGGCTTCCAACAATCGATGAGTATGTACGGTCTTATATATTCAACCCTCATTGCCGATGGAGACTCCAGTACTTATTCCAGAATTAGAAACAGTCACCCGTATCCTAATATTACAGTACAGAAAATTGAATGCTCTAACCACTTAATTCGAAACTACAGCAATCAAATTGAAAAAATTACAAAAGATACCGGCTTTCCTTTGGAGTTTAGAAAAATTATTTCAACCAACAAACTTCGTCTTAGGAAGGCGGTAGTCGGAGCTGCAAATTACAGGATGCAATCAAATAGTACTTTGGACCAAAAAATTATCGATTTAAGGAAAGATTTATTAAATGGACCCAAACATGTTTTCGGTGAACATAAAGATTGTTTACCATACTTCTGCAAATTTAAACTTGATCCGAATAAAATATTAGACTACAATCACGTTCCACAGTTACAAAGCAATATTATATTTTCAAAAATTATGGATGCTAATTCTCGACTTGTCAGTAATGCCCGAAGTCTAGTATATTGTTTAGACAGTAATATTGTTGAGAGTTTTAATGGAGTTATTGCAAAATTTATTGGCGGAAAAAGAATTAATTATTCTTTTAAACAATCCTATATGGGTCGTTGTGCAGCTGCAGTAGTTTCTTTCAATTCCAAGCGACCTTATTATTCTTTACATAAGCAGATTTTCAACAGGAGTCCTAGTAATTTTTTAAAACGGTTAGAATTGAAAAGAACAAAAAGAAGAATGGCTTCTAAAACGAACGATAAAAGATCTTTAAGAAAAAAACAAGGGAAAAATTTACTTACAAAATCAAGAGCACCTGATAACCATTATGGCGAATTGTGTGAAAAAACGGATATGGAACAAGATGCATATGAATGTGCTAAGGCAGAATTCTTAAAGCTACTCGACATTTCACAAAGTGAAAAGAAGGCAGTCGAAAGACGAACTGTCTTACAGTCAGATAGCGGAGAGTGGCTGGAACGCAGAAGAAACATGTTAACAGCTTCTTTATTTGGTAATATCTGTAAACGAAGTCAATCCATAAGTTGTGCTAATTTAGTAAAAACAATATTATACGGCCGCTCTCTAGATAATATAAAATCTATTCAATACGGTAGGGACCATGAGCAAGTTGCAAAAAGGCAACTTTGCATTCAAGAAAATATTGTCGTCGATGACTGTGGATTATTTATTGATGACATTTTCCCATTCTTAGGAGCCACCCCAGATGGTTTGGTAAATGACAGTACAATATTAGAAATTAAATGTCCGATTTCTGCTAGTGGGATGCTATTTGAAGAAGCAATAGCAAAAAAAAAAATAACGTTCTGGAAGCAAGATAAAAAACAAAAAAAAATTTTTACAAATACAAATCACAACTGGTATTATCAAGTACAGGGTCAACTTCACATTTCCAATAAGACTGTATGTATTTTTGCCGTCTGGTTTGGTGAAGCAATTCCATTAAAAATAGAATTAATAAAAAGGGACGACAAATTTTGGGGAGAAAAAATGGAAAGCAGATTAAGTACTTTCTTTATGGATTGTTTATTACCAGAAATTATAGATCCAAGATTTAAAAGATCTATGCCCATTCGTGACCCACAATATATTATAACCGCCTTGGAGAAAAAACGAAAAGCAGCGACACTAATTCGAACAGAAAAAATTAAGAAATGCAAGAAAAATCTATTACGGGATATTGAAACTAATATATGAATGCATTGTTATTTTGTCCATTTTTGTACTATTTCGTAATACGGAATGTATTGCATTGCACTACATCCGATTGTTCTGGCATCATGAAATTATGCGTTGCTAACTGTTCATCCGATTGCGATGATGCTTTGCGGAATTTATGTGTGCATGCCCGCGATGGTTTCTATTTATAATAGCGAGCTCTGGCATCATGAAAATGCTTTACTAAACCGTTCATCCGATTGCGAGGAAACTTTGGTGAGTTGTTGTGTGCATGCCCGCGATGTTTTCTATATGTATATGTAGTGATTTCTGGCATCATGAAATTATGCGTTGCTAACCGTTCATCTGATTGCAATGACACTTTGGGTATTTTATATGTGCATGCCCGCGATGGTTTCTATATATAATAGCGAGCTCTGGCGTCATGAAAATGCGTTAATGAACCGTTCATCCGATTTCGAGGAAACTTTGGTAAGTTGTTGTGTGCATGCCCGCGATGATTTCTATATATATAGTGAGTTCTGGCATCATGAAAATATGCGTTGCTAACCGTTCATCCGATTGCGATGACACTTTGGTGATTTTATGTGTGCATGCCCGCGATGGTTTCTATATGTATATAATAGCGAGCTCTGCCGGGAACTCTCTAGTTCTGGAATAAATGATTTTTATTATATTTCTTTTTATTAAAATAGAGTGAGTGTCGCTGCAGTTTTGTCATGGTTTTCTGCAGCCTTGCACGACAACTACTGCCATGTTAAAAAAGATTATTGTTTAGTTTACTAAATAACACAGAAAAATTTAATAAATATATAAATAAAAAAGAATCTTTCTTTTATTTCTGGTAGTCAATATTATTAATGATGTTATTAATGTATATATTCTATGCAATATACGTTTCCAAATAATTTGGGGATAGTAATAATAATGATGAATTCTAGAAAATTTAATATTGTTTAAAAAACAATAAACTACTGAATATTTAGAAGTAAAGAAAAAAAAAATCGACTCCAAATGTGAACCACGAGATTCCAATCGCCGTTTATAATGGAAGCCTGTGGGAAAGGACCATGAACAAGCAAATGATGAAACATTTATAAAAAAGGATCATGCTAAGTATTCTACCAACATAATAAGTTCCATAAACAAACCACACTTTGCTATTAGTTTGTTTTTTTTACTTCGATATATTTTTAAAATACTGTGCTTGTCTGTTCATAACGCAATATGTGTTTATAATGGAAGCATATGGGAAAGGACCATGAACAAGCAAATGATGAAACATTTATAAAAAGGATCATACTAAATATTCTACTAACATAATAAGTTCCATAAATAAACCACACTTTGTTATTAGTTTGTTTTTTACTTTGACATTTAAAAATACTGTGCTCTTCTGTTTATAACGCAAGTATAATGTTGATCTTTTAAAATTCGGGAAGACACTCCTACCGCCATCTAGCGATGTGAAAAATAACTAATTTTGACAGCTTACGGATTTCTCCACGGGTATAATATCCCTTTAAATGATTTATTGTTATTTTAAAATCTTCTTCTTTAACATGTTCATTAAAATTAATTTGGTGTTTTTCTATAATGTTCTTATTTTCAGAATGTTTAAATTCAGTATTTGTTTTCATATTTGTAGAATTTTCTTCTTTTTTATTTGTATTATTCAGGCAGATTTTCTGTGATATTTGTAAGTCTTCACTTTGGATTTTTTTTTTTTTTTTTTTTTTAATTCATTTATTTTTCCCATATTTTACAATTTATATTTACATATTTGAAAATCATAACAATAATGTGGGAACCCACTAAGGCGTAGCCTGTGCGTGGGTAATATATTTAAAAAAAGTTTTTTTTAGTACCTAGAAAAAAACAAACAGGGGTATATAAAGCAAAAACAAAAATTGTTTAAAACATTTTGTACTAAAAGTGTATACTATAGTGTACGGTTAAATAAGTGTAAGTGTAATTAATGATATACATTGTAATAATAGGTGTAAAGTTTGTGAGAAAAGTGATATAAAACTAAATAAATAGAGTTTTTACATCTGTATGGTTTAGCCATAATTTTAACTCTTTTACGAAATGCGGAAGTTTTGTTGCAACTTGAATATGTTTTGGTAAACTATTGAAGGTACGAGGTCCAATAAAACTACTGTGAGTTTGCATTTGTTTTGTGTGTGTTTGGGGGGTATAGAATACATTATTATTTCTAATGTTGATTCTGTTTACATTTTTTTCGAATTTGTTTACGTTTTTAAAGATATATTTCATAGTTTGCAGTATAAATAGTTTACGGAGACTGAATAGTTTAGATTCTTTGTATAAAGCATCTGTCGAAAATATTTTAATTCTATTATACATAACTTTGATAATATAATTTTGAGTTGTTTGTAAAGGTTTTATAAAAGTATCAAGGGCACCACCCCATCGTATTATTCCATACATGAGTGAAGATTGCACCATAGAATAATAAATCATTTTCAATTTGTCAATATTCAATACTTCTTTGAGTCTGTAAAATATGTATGTAAGATATCTCAATTTAGAAACGGTATTATTTATTTGTGAATGCCAATTTAAATTTGTATAAATACATATACCCAAATATTTTATCTTTTCAACTTTTACAATTTCAGAGCAAGATGAGCATATTACTTGATTACAGTTAGTATTATGAATTCTAATTTTAAGGTTATTGGGGGGTTTGTTTTTACTGTTTTTATAAAAAGGTAAGTAAAATGTTTTATTGTTGTTTAGGAAGAGTCTATTACTATTTAGCCATGATGAGACATGTGCAATACATTTTGATGCATTTAAATAAGTTTCAAGTCAGGATTTTCCGTTTACTGTTATTACTGTATCATCAGCATAAGATACAATATCACCAGGGATTACAAGATTACATAAATCATTTATATATATTAAAAACAGGATTGGGCCAAGCACAGTACCCTGTGGTACTCCATTTTTTATCCTCGTTTCAGTACTATAAAAATTCCCTATTTTTGTTTTTTGTTTTCTGTCTTTGAGATAGTTTGTGAGAATTTTTAGTGTATCTTTTTTGAAACCTATTCGATTAATTTTTTTATAAGTATATTGTGGTTAACCGTATCAAAAGCTTTTCTTAAATCTAAAAATAAAGCTAGGCATTTTTTATTTTTATCAACAGATGTGTACAATTTTTTTGTCAAATCGAATATTGCATCTTCAGTGCTTAGGTTACTTCTGAAACCATATTGATTTTGGGACAGAATTTTGTTTTGTTCTAGGTGATTCATTACTCTATTTTTGATACATTTTTCAAATATTTTTGAGAGGTTTGAAACTAAGGAAATAGGTCGGTAATTGTCTAATATGTGCGTTTCTCCTGATTTGTGAATTGGAATGATGGTGGAGATTTTAAATTGTTCAGGGAAATGTCCCTCTTTTAGTGATATATTAAAAATATGTAGCAATGGAATTAAAATATTATGTTTTATTTTTTTTAGTGTGTTACCCGATAAACCATCAATTCCTGTAGAATTTGTTGACTTTAGACTATCAATGTGTTTTACAATTTCGTTTATCGTGATAGGTGAAAAATATTCTAAGGAATTTATTGAATCGTAAGTTGAGAGTAAATGCAAAGATGAGTCTACGGGTGTTGTACTATCAATTTTACTAGAAGATTCAAGTACTTGATCTACTACATTTGTGAAGAAGTTGTTAAAGTTTTCTGCAATGGCCGATTTGTCAGTTATACTATTGTTATTTATTTTAATCTCTTTCACATCAGTTGATGCCATTTTTTTTTTGTTCATTATTTCATTAATAATATTCCACGTTTTTTTGGTATCATTTTTTGCGTTATCAATTTGTTCACAATAGTATTTCTTTTTACAACTTCTTATTAACCTATTTCGTAAGTTTCTATACATCAAATACTTTGTTTTCATAAAAGACATTATTCTTACGTTATTTTTTTGACAGGTTTTTTCATAATTTAACATTTCTCTGTAAAGTTTATCTCTGTGTTTAATGGAGACTATTAGTCCTACAGTAATCCAAGGTTTGATTTTTTTATATTTTCGCTTATTAATAACAATTTTGTATGTGCTTTTCGATATATAATCTTGTAGAGTTTTATAAAACAATTCTAATGCTGAATGTGGGTTAGCTGTCGATCGTACATTGTCCCATTTTTCTGAATGGAGTAGATTGTTTAATGTGTCGTAGTTAATATTATTTTTTTCTAGATTACCAGAGTTTTCTTTTAAATTAGTGGTTAAGAGGTTGTGTCCATAAAATGTTGGGTAGTGGTCAGTAATGTTTGTATGTAGAGTTGAAGATGTAGTTTTGACGTGTTTGTGTGTTTTTACAAATATATGATCTAGAGTCGTGGAGTTATTCAAATTTTCTCTTGTTGGAGAGTTAATGTATGACTGATATCCTGCATATGATAAACAATCTAAGTATTCATTTATACAGTTTGTTCTTTTGTTATTTTCATTAATGTTTATATTGATATCTCCAGATAATATTGAAAAATTGAAATTTTTTCTGTTTGCCGTTTTAAAAAATGAATTTAGCTCGTTAGTGAAAAGTGATTCATTTAAGAAAGGAGATCTATATATAGCTAATATCAGATAATTACAATTATTGTGCTTGAATGTTACTTCAATTGCATTAGCTGTTTTAAAATCTAAAATTTTGAAGGTAGTTTTCTTAAGACAATTTTTCACAAATACGGTGATACCATCGTGCCCAGTATGTATGATTAGTTTGAAGTCTTTTATCATGTCTAATCCAATCAAAAAATCATACTTAAAATTGTGTTCATCAATAATGTACACATCAACATTTTTCTCCAATTCAAAAATTTTAATCTTCAACGTTGTCAAACCACTCGTTTTTTTAACACCATTAATCGTTACTAAATTTGCTTCATTCAAATTGTTTCCTTTTCTTTTTAGTTTCAAAAACTTAGAATTAATTAGAGAAACATTTGAACCCGAATCATAAATTCTGTATATTTTTAATTCATCATTTAGTAATAGTTTGACTTTGATTAATGGTGTTACTATTAGTTTTTTTTGATCATTTTCATTTATCTCAGTCTCTATCACTGAATTGTTTACATGTTTAATGGCATTTCTCTTAAATTTTTCATCCTCTTTTGTTTTGAACCAGCATGTGGCTTCAGGGTGGTAACGAGTGCCCTTATTCAATTTTTCACAAATTTTACATGGCTTTTTATCCTCATTTTTATTATATTCTGCATTCCTAAATGTTCTCCTATTCATGAATCTTTTTTTGTTGACCATATGTTCATACTTGTTTATTTCATTAAATAAATCCACAGTATCTTGTAATCCTTCTCTATCGATCTTGTTAAGTATGAATTCTGGTAGTCCGGAAGCAACAAGATCTATCAAAGTACCGGTGTCGATTGATCTTCTCATATCCAATAGAAGTTTTTTTTATTTTTTATTTATTTATTTCATCCAAAGAATATATGAATACATTATATAATGTCATATTACAGTCGGTATTGGTTACATTTTCCCTTTTTATTTTCTTCCTTTTCTTTTAAACAGTAGTAATAATAGCATAATTTTAATGACAATAACATGTTACTTACAAAGTTAAAAACATAAGGTAATGAATGATGCATTAGTAAGTAAATATCTATAAGTTGCATTATTAAGTTAATATCTATAAACATTGTTATAAGAATAATGTTATAATAATAATTGATGCCAATAAAGCTGTATCAAGATAGGAAAAAAGATATGGAGGTAAGAACTGTTATATAGAAGTAACATAATATATATTTTAAGTTGAGCATAGTCTGCCTCACTAGGCGAACCTGTATTGAGGCAGAATTTTTAGTAAAATTGTTTCTCGTAATTTTGTCTATGGTTTACTTATGAATGTATAATATATGTTCTTATGCAGCAATACTTTGTTTCTGTTTACATTATTGCTGATACACAATACAAAAACAGCAATTTTATTACTACAATAACCATTGACGTATTAATTGATCGAAGACAAAAACCATTAATGACAAGGCGTTTGGGTGAGGGCACCAGTAAAGGATCGATCATTAGAACATATCCAAATTTTAACATTTTTTTAAAATTCTTTCTGTGTTTGACTCAGTTTGATATTATCAGGAAGCATGTTGAATATTTTTGTGGCAAAGTATCTAAAACTACGTTGTCCAAAGGTGGTGGAGAGTGCTGGAACTTGCAATGTGTCTTTGTTAGAATTACGTGTAAATCTTGGTAACCGACGAGTTCATCGAAAATCAATTCATCGAAAGCAAATTCATCGAAAACGAGTTTATCGAAAATCAATTCATCGAAAATCAATTCATCGAATGATCAATTCATCGAATCACCAATTCATCGAAAACATTTTTTTTTGTAGATATTAGAGCTGTCAAAATTAAATACTCAAAAAGGTCTGTTTAACTGAGTTATGTGTTTAGCTACTGTCAGTATCGTAGTGACAATGTAAAATGTACATATAGGTTATCTCTTCGATTTCCGATTGTCTGATACTGCAAATACCTATCTATCTAATTAATTTGTATTCACGATGGACATTTGGGATTTGTATTCTGACGATGACGAAGAAATTATAGATTTTATAAGTACCTAGACCGTTTATAGTGATAGAAGTAAACACAAGAACAAATTTATTTGATACACTCAGTGCCAAAAAGTTTCAAAGAAGATTTCGTCTCATTAAAGAAACGACATCATTATTAGTGCAATAAATTGAAATTTCAACACCAAAAAAAAACAATGCTGTGACATCTATGAATCAAGTATTATGCACATTGAGATTTTATGCAATAGGGAGTCAATTAATTACTTGTGGCAACGTGATTGGCGTCGACGAGTCCACAGCTCACCTTGTTACCCAAGCCATCACTCTCTGTATAAAAAAATTATCAAGATGCCTAATAATTCTGAGAAGCGGCAGAGAATAGCAGCAGAATTTTACAGAATAACGAAATTTCCTCGAGTATGTGGCGCCATTGATGGCACTCATGTGCGCTTATTCTCTCCTGGCGGAAGTATGGCAGAGATTTTCAGGAATAGAAAAGGGTAGGTATTTTCTATTATTACGCAGTGTGTAGCTGCAGCTGATTTACAATTCCTCGATGTTGAGGCACGGTGGCATAGATCAGCCCATGATTTTAATATAAGGGACAATTCTGCCTTGAAATGAAGTTTTCTTCGGAGAAAATTTCACAACAAAATATTGTTAGGTGACAGTGGTTATGCTCAAACCAATTATATGATGATACCACTTACGGATGGTACTATACAAACGAGAGGACAGGAATTATACCAGGAGTCACAAATAAAGACAAGAAATGTTGTAAACAGTTCTGTGATAAGAATGCATCGAAAACATTTGAGGTGTAGTTTTATTTTATGACGCATTTCTCGCGTAAGTAGTGCATTTATAACATTCTGGTTGCGTAAGTACTTTATGATGCCAAAATTGGAGGAAAGCCATTTTCATGTTCTGAGTGTTGTTTAATTCTCCGCGAACAAACTCACTTTAAAATTAAAACCAATTCTGTGTTCAGAATGCAACGAATAAATTCCAGGTGGGGTTTCATCTTGCTTACGCGTTTCGTGGGAAACCATTCTCGTGTTTGAAATGCAGTTACAGTTTATAGTTGCATTTGTGCTGCCAGTATTGGAGGAAAGCAATTTCACGTTCTGAGTGTAGTTTGAAATCCACGCGTAGAGATTCACCCTGTAATTAAAACCAGCTCTTTGTTAAGAACGCAAAAAAACATGTTAGGTGTGATTTCATTTGCTGATGCGTTTCTCATATTGGAAGTGTATTTATTAAATCCAAGTTGCATAGTTTGTACTGTCAGAAATAGAGGAAAGCCGTTTTCGTGATCTGTGTGTAGTTTTATTTCCCCGCATGCCAATTCAACCGAAATTAAAACTAGATCTGGGTTCCAAATGCAACGAAAAATTCCAGTTGTGGTTTCATCTAGTGATGTGTATTGAAGGAAATCATTCTGGTGTTCAAAGTGCAATTACAAAATTCTGGTTGCAGAAAATGTGCAGCCAGAATTGCAGGAAAATCATTTGTATGTTCTGAATGTAGCTATATATAAGGACTGTAGGCAGTAATATATCTAATTTTTTTATATGTTTCAGTAAAACCAGTTCTTTGCTTCGACTGTGGGATATCTAAGCAGTCACTTGTGGACTCATAGCGTAGAAAAACCTTTTTCATGTTCCGACTGCAACTATTCATGTACTATGAAGATAAATCTAAAAATCACATGTTTGCCCACAGTGGACAAAAACCATTTTCTTGTCCCGAATTCAGTTATACAAGTTCTCAAAAATGGAGTTTAACGACGACCCAAACTGATTACGTGGACAAATGGGTCTAATTATTCAAACATTTTCACGAGCAACACATTGATGCACCTTATCTGATTTAATATTGTACAATATATTTTGTGCCTACACAGGACTTCAGCACGCATGCTGGAGTCTACTGTACGAGCGTTACTTTACTGTAAATTAAATTTTTAAGAACAGCGAAAAGCACAATTGGCATAATAACAGGACGGACCGCCACTGCCTCCCGTCACGGTTTGGAGCTTCAGAATTATGGTAAGCCAATTTGTCGAGGAATACTTTGCAAGGTTGTAAACTTAAAATTATACTTACAGCATTCTTGTAATTCAAAACAACCTATGTTAAAGAAAAAAAACATATTACCAAGATAATTGTTTTATTTTTAAGTCTAACAACAAAAGCTTTTTTACATCAGCTCCATTGAGAAATTCATAAGGACTGTAATTTTTCTAAGGTTTCCCTATGGAGCAACACTTTACTCCACTATGATTCACAAGCTTTTGATAAACAACTCAGAAAGGTTGTTAAGAGTAATGATAAAAAAATATTTAAAAATAGGTTAAGATAGGTTAGGATTACTGGCTATTTTAATTTTTTTTTTTTTTTAGCTTTTAATGACCTTTCTAAGGTGTTTATGAGTTGGTTTCATTATGACTGGGCATGGGATCCTAAGGAACACTTGCTGACTCATAGTGGAGAAAACCCTTCTTCATGTTCCCATTGCAAGTATTCAAGTACTACGAGGGGAAAACTAAAATACACATGTTTACGCATTTTGTAGAAAAACCTTTTTCCTGTCGAGACTGCAACTATTTTTCTTCTCTTAAAATCTACTTAAACAGCACTTGTGACTCACTGTAATAAAAAACCTTTTTCATGTCCCAACTGCGACTATTAATGCGCTACAAAACGTTATCTTAAAATTCACATGTTTACCCATGGCGGGCAGAAACCTTTTTCTTGTTCCGAATTCAGTTATTCAAGTTCTCGAAATGGAGATTTAAAAATCCACAGCGCTTTTCCACAGTGGAGAAAACCCTTTTTCATGTTTTGAGTGTAACTTTGCACGAACTAAAAAGATAAATCTAAAATATACGCACGTTTTCCCATTTCGTGTCCCGGCTGCAACTATTCATGTTCTACATGATAACTAAAATAACAACTAAAACGTCACATATTTACCCACAAGGAAGAAAATCTTGTTCATGTCACGATTGCCGCTATTTGTGTTATCGGAAGGGATATCTAAAATATGACATGTAAACCCTCAGTGGACAAAAACCTTTTCGTTACCCGACTGCAACTATTTATGTTTTTAATAGGGACTTCTAAGAACGCGCTCGCTGATTCACAGTGGAGATAAGCCGCGAAGCCATGAAGCCGCGACACGAAAAACGTTTTTCTTCACAGTGAATTATGCGGTGGATTTTTAAATTTTCCCTTCGAGAACTTGAATAACTTCATTCGTAAAAAGAAAAAGGTTTTGGTCCACCGTTGGTAAACATGTGAATTTTAAGATACCGTTGTGCAGTGCATGAATAGTCGCAGTCGGACATAAAAAAGGTTTTTCACTGTGAGTCTGCACCTGCCGTTTGATTTTGTCGGGAAGAAGAATAGCTAAATTAAGGACATAAAAAAGGTTTTCTCCATTGTGGGTAAAATGTGAATTTTAGATATCTCTACCTAGAACATGAACAGTTGCAGTCGGAATATAAAAAAAACATGAAATGTTTTTCCTCCACTATGAATCATTCTGTGGAATTTTAAATCCTATTTTAAGAACTTGCTTAACTGCTATCAAAACATGAACAAGTTTTCACTCCATTATGGGCCAGCTTGTGACTCATAGTTGAGTAAAATGATGCTCCACTGAGAAACCCGAGGAAAATTATTCTCCTCAGAACCTCCAGAGTGGAGCTAATGTAAAAAGGGTTTTAAAATCATGTTAAATCTATAGGTATGATGATGGTTCGGATAACACTAAATATAAAGACTGCTTTTAAAAATTGTTTTGTTTTTGAAATGTTGAGAGTAGATTTGGGTCTCGTAATTTTGTTACAAGTATGCAATGACTGTGTTACCAACAGTGACTAGAAGGATTTGCAGGTTTTTTTTTGTTCAAACCAAGATATTTTTTGATTTTTATAAGAATTGATTATGTTTTTGTTATATTTCTTTAAAAATTACTTTAAAAATTGTTTTGTTTTTGAAATGTTGAGACTAGAAGTTGGGTCTCGTAATTTTGTTACAAGTGCCATATTCTAGAAGTTCCTTAATAAAAGGTCGTGATTCTATAATTTTAATTAAAAACCTATGCCATTGTAAAACCAAATACCTATCTAATAAATAAATATTACAAGTATTTCTTTTTAAAAAAGGGATAATTTCATTTTATATTTACGATTTTATTTCCGAGAGTCATGGGGACTTCACCAGGTAAATTGTGTATGTATGAAGTCACCGGGTAAATCAAGGGTTAAAAAGAGATAATGTGATGCGAAGTTAATTGTGGAATAATTCAGAGAAAGCAAAGTAAGTCATGGCACTCATGGCATGATCAAGTGGATCAAATACTTAAGTGCCATCAATGTTGGACCACGCCAAGAGATCGTTTACCGACAAATTATTTTAAAGAGTACACGTTTAAAAGTATCTCCTACCTGCAGTATTCTTCCGATACTGTATACCGCAACGCAACCATTAGACGATTGCATCAAATGCATTCGGGACAAGAAAATGGTTTTTGTTCACTCTGGGTAAACATGTGATTTTTTTATTTATGTTCAGAATACATGAATACTTGCAGTCGGAACATGAAAAAGGTTTTTCTCCACTATGAGTCAGCAAATGACTTTTTAGACATACCTTTTGAGAACAGTTTCATTTAGGACTTGAAAAAGGTTTTCTCTTCTGTGAATCGTACTGTGGATTTTTAAATCTACCTCTTGAGAACTCGCATAAATGCATTTGGGACAAGAAAATGGTTTTTGTCCATTGTGGGTAAACATGTGATTTTTAGATTTATCTTCACAATACATGAAAAGTTGCAGTCGGAACATTAAAAAGGTTTTTCTCCACTATGAGTCAGCAAGTGACATCTTAGACATCCCTTTTGAGAACAGTTTCATTTAGGACTTGAACAAAGGTATTTCTCTTCTGTGAATCGTATTGTGGATTTTTTAATCAAACTTTTGAGAACTCGTATAATGCATTCGGGACAAGAAAATGATTTTTTCCACTGTGGGTAATCATGTAATTTTTATATTAATCTTCATAATACATGAATAGTTGCAGTCGGAACATGAAAAGGGTTTTTCTCCACTCTGAGTCAGCAAGTGACTTCCTAGACATTTTTTTTGTGAACAGTTTCATTTAGGACTTGAAAAAGGTTTTCATTTCTGTGAATCGTACTGTGGATTTTTAAGTCTTTCTTTTGAGAACTTGCATAAATGCATTCGGGACAAGAAAATGGTTTTTGTCCACTGTAGGTTAACATATGATTTTTAGATTTATCTTCGTAATACATGAAAAGTTGCAGTAGGAACATGAAAAGGGTTTTTCTCCAATATGAATCAGCAAGTGACTTTTTAGACATCCCTTTTGAGAACAGTTTCATTTAGAAATTGAAAAAGGTTTTCTCTTCTGTGAATCGTACTGTGGATTTTTAATCTTCCTTTTGATTTTGATAACTTGTATAACTGCATTCGGTACAAGAAAATGGTTTTTGTCCACTTTGGGTTAACATATGATTTTTAGATTTATCTTCGTAATACATGAAAAGTTGCAGTCGGAACATGAAAAGGGTTTTTCTCCACT
The DNA here is from genome assembly GCA_917563855.2 of Limnephilus lunatus. Taxonomy (NCBI): domain Eukaryota; kingdom Metazoa; phylum Arthropoda; class Insecta; order Trichoptera; family Limnephilidae; genus Limnephilus; species Limnephilus lunatus. The sequence goes on along the minus strand of OU830595.1, from coordinate 19,814,323 downwards.
ATGAGTCAGCAAGTGACTTCTTAGACATCCCTTTGGAGAACAGTTTCATTTAGGACTGGAAAAAAGTTTTCTCATCTGCGAATTGTACTGTGGATTTGTAATCTTCCTTTTGATAACTTGTATTACTGCATTCGGGACACGAAAATGATTTTTTTGGTGTCTCTTTGTAGAACATGAATAGTCGCAGTAGAAACATGTTAAAGGTTTTATGTCACTGTGAGTCAGCAAATGATTTCTAAGAAGTTTATTTGTACAACGTAAGTAAATGCATTCCAGTGTTGCTAAACATGTGAATTTTTAGATACCTACCGTTTTATAGCGCATGCATAGTCACGGTCGGGACTTGAAAAAGGTTTTTCATCACTGTGAGCCGGCAAACGCCGTTTTAGTTTTTTTTTTTCGAGAAGAAGAGTTGCATCCAGGACAGGAAACTCAAAACTTGCCGGGACTCCGGGACCCGTGTCTGAAACCGGGACAATCCCGGTCAAATCGGGACGTACGGGAAGCGTAAAAATAATAATAGGTACTTAAACTTTCTTATTTTCGAACGGAAATAATAAATTGCTCCACTACCCCTGTATTACAAGTTGTAGCTAGCATTAGCACCCCGCACACTTCCATTTCGGAGCGACAGAGTCCCACCCCGCTTCAGGCCGCCGCGCAGAAAAGTCTCGCAGTTGACAAGTGTGGGCTTCCTCAGAGCTGAAAAGAATCTAGGTATTTCTAAGTTCGCAGGTTACACATATGAGGTATGTAAGTAAAAACAATAATAATTAAATAAATACCATTTATAATATACCATTAGAGAATTCATGTGCTTTGTGCTGAGCACATTATATTTAAATTTAAATATTATAAAATTACTGTAAATAAAAATTAATCAAATTAAAATTACAAAATCAATCCAATCATATCTCATAATTTAAAAAACAATATATTTTTAAACAAATTACTAAGGTTCTCGACGTCCGTTTTATAGTTAACACATTCATATTTGTTTATGAAAACCATTTTACTAATTAATATTTGATGTAAATTAGTTTCCTTGTCCAAAGTTTGATTTTACTGTCAACTTTTATTAACCAATGCTTTTTTAACTTCTCGGTCCGCTCAGCATTTCTCTCAAATATCAACAAAATATATTTTTTCGATGAATTGGCGATTCGATGAATTGATCATTCGATGAATTGGTTTTCGATGAATTGATTTTCGATGAATCGGTTTTCGATTAACTCGTTTTCGATGAATTTGCTTTCGATGAATTGATTTTCGATGAATTGATTTTCGATGAATTCGTTTTCGATGAACTCGTCGTGAACCCACCAATCAGTTATTTCAAGAAACCGAAATTATGGAACTAAGGCGGATCTACTGTACCCAATGTCTCAAATATATATTAACTCGTCCTAACAATTTCACTAAAAACACAAATCACTCTAGCCAGAGACATAACACGTGCGTATTCACAGTGCCTTACTGCAAAACCAGGCTGGCCCAAAGACACATTAATTATATTGCCCCAAAATTGTTCAATTCCCTACCTCACTCCACCAACATGTGTCAAAATATAATGAATATACGAATATAAAAAAAATGTTAAAATCTGGATAAAAAATAATTTGGAACTGAGTAATTTTTTTCGGTAAGTCAAACTAACAGCTTCCTAATTTTGCTAAAATATTCCATGTCTTTCTGAATATTTAGAATAAAAAAAGGAAATGTAAATGTATTTTTGTAAGGGTGTCAATATGCGATATAAATTTTAAAAATATTTTATGTTTGAAATATGTATATATCCAAATTAAAAAAAATTTAATTTAACTCCATTAAAATCAATCATCATGTTGATTGATCTCTATAGCCTCTATACATATATATTTTAAAAATTTTATTTTAACTACCACTGTTAACCACATAATATAATACCCACACACGGTGCTTCGCCTTCCTGGGATTTTTTTTGTCACTTGTATATATATATATATTTTTATGTTATTATTTATTAACTTATTTATTATATGTATATTTTTTTGTTATTATGTATTTACTTGTTAAATGTACCAAAAAAAAGCTAAAAAAAAAACTTGAAGGGACAAATAAGTGATCAAAATTTGTAACCAGCTCCGATGTAATTTTTATAAATTAAAATTTCTCGATGCACTCTCAAACTTATATATCATTATACGATCATATCCATACTAAGACATGGAATTCGAACTTGGGGACACGAGCATAATAATCAATATTAAATACATTCAACATTTATAAACTGATATAATTAAAAAATATATTAAACCTAGCATTTACAAACAAAGAAACTACTTAAAATTACTGTACGGGTCTGAGGGGCTACTTCCAATTAAAGGGCTTCTCTGGTACATTATAACTATGGATAATTCGGGAGAAAGCGCGTATAAAAAGTTATTGGTGCATAGTCACACAAGATTTACCGAAAACAAAGGCCATAAAATACCACGAATATCAAATAAGTACAGTAGCAGAACGCTCGAATATATGATACCTTTGATATAAAACATATTGAATCAAAAAATTAATTTAAAAAATAATGAAGAATCCTGACCCAAACTGACAAAAAGTGGTAAATAAATGAACAACACATATATCTATCGTAAATCTTATATTATGTACTAATATTTTAACTTAAGCTAATTTGTGTTATGTAATTATATTAAATGGTAGAACATACAGACGAGCTGATATGTCACAGCTTTGTGGGAATACCCATATGTTATATTGTATTAAATGTAATTATATTAAAATTAATACATAAAAAAATAACACGACTAATCGCATTTAGAACAACTGATAGGTTTCTCCCCGGAGTCTGTGACGATTTAAGTGTGATTTTTGAGAAAAAGAATAATTGCATTCAGAACAAGTGAAAGGTTTCTCCCCAGAGTGTCTCAGTTTGTGACGATTTAAATGTGATTTTTGAGATGACTATTGCATTCCGAACAATTGAAAGGTTTCTCCCTGGAGTGGAAAAAACTGTGATTCTTTAAACTTGATTATGATTATACAAGTAATCGCATTAAGAACAATTGAAAGGTTTTTCCCTGGAGTGGGTAAACCTGTGTCTCTTTAAACTTGATTTACGATTACACGAGTAATCGCATTCAGAACAACTGAAAAGTTTGTCCACGGAGTGGGTCAGCATGTGACTCTTTAAACTTGATTTTTGAGAACAGGAGTAATCGCATTCAAAACAACTGATAGGTTTCTCGCCGGAGTGAGTAAGTCTGTGACGATTTAAATTTGATTTATGAAAACAAGAATAATTGCATTCAGAACAACTGAAAGATTTCTCCCCGGAATGGGTCAGCCTTTGCCTCTTTAAATCTGATTTTTGAGAACACGTGTGCTCGCATTCAGAACAATTGAAAAGTTTCTCCTCGGAGTGGGTCAGTCTGTGCCTCTTTAAATCTGATTTTCGAGATCACGAGTAATCGCATTCAGAACAATTGAAAGGTTTCTCCCCAGAGTGTGTAGGTCTGTGACGATTTAAATATGATTTTTGAGAACCCGAATAATTGCATTCAGAACAAGAGAAAAGTTTCTCCCCGGAGTGGGTTAGCAGGTGACTCTTTAAATTTGATTTATGATTACACGAGTAATCGCAATCAGAACAATTGAACGGTTTCTCCCCGGAATGGGTAAACATGTGACTCTTTAAACTTGATTTATGATTACACGAGTAATCGCATTCAGAACAATTGAAAAGTTTTTCCCCGGAGTGGGTAAGCCTGTGACTCTTTAAATTTGATTTATAATTACACGAGTAATCGCAATCAGAACAATTGAACGGTTTCTCCCCGGAGTGGGTAAACATGTGACTTTTTAAACTTGATTTTTGATTACACGAGTAATCGCATTCAGGACAATTGAAAAGTTTCTCGCAGGAGTGGGTCAGTCTGTGACGATTTAAATATGATTTTTGAGAACACGAATAATTGCATTCTGAACAACTGAAAGGTTTCTCGCCGAAGTGTGTCAGTCTGTGACGATTTAAACGTGATTTTTGAGAACACGAATAATTGCATTCAGAACAAGAGAAAGGTTTCTCCCCGGAGTGTGTCAGTCTGTGAAAATTTAATTGTGATTTTTGAGAACACGAATAATTGCATTCAGAACAAGAGAAAGGTTTCTCCCAGGAGTGGGTTAGCAGGTGACTCTTTAAATTTGATTTATGATTACACGAGTAATCGCAATCAGAACAATTGAACGGTTTCTCCCCGGAGTGGGTAAACCTGTGACTGTTTAAACTTGATTTATGATTACACGAGTAATCGCATACAGAACAAGAGAAAGGTTTCTCCCCGGAGTGTGTCAGTCTGTGACGATTTAAATGTGATTTTAGAGAAGACGAGTAATCGCATTCAGAACAATTGAAAGGTTTCTCCCCAGAGTGGGTAAACCTGTGACTCTTTAAACTTGATTTATGATTACACGAGAAATCGCATTCAGAACAATTGAAAAGTTTTTCCCCGGAGTGGGTAAGCCTGTGACTCTTTAAATTTGATTTATAATTACACGAGTAATCGCAATCAGAACAATTGAACGGTTTCTCCCCGGAGTGGGTAAACATGTGACTCTTTAAACTTGATTTTTGATTACACGAGTAATCGCATTCAGGACAATTGAAAAGTTTCTCGCAGGAGTGGGTCAGTCTGTGACGATTTAAATATGATTTTTGAGAACACGAATAATTGCATTCTGAACAACTGAAAGGTTTCTCGCCGAAGTGTGTCAGTCTGTGACGATTTAAACGTGATTTTTGAGAACACGAATAATTGCATTCAGAACAAGAGAAAGGTTTCTCCCCGGAGTGGGTTAGCAGGTGACTCTTTAAATTTGATTTTTGATTACACGAGTAATCGCAATCAGAACAATTGAACGGTTTCTCCCCGGAGTGGGTAAACCTGTGACTCTTTAAACGTGATTTTTGATTACACGAGTAATCGCATTCAGAACAATTGAAAAGTTTCTCCCCGGAGTGTATCAGTCTGTGACTCTTTAAATTTGAAATCTGAGAACACGAGAAATCGCATACAGAACAAGAGAAAGGTTTCTCCCCGGAGTGTGTCAGTCTGTGACGATTTAAATATGATTTTCGAGAACACGAATAATTGCATTCAGAACAAGAGAAAGGTTTCTCCCCGGAGTGTGTCAGTCTGTGAAAATTTAATTGTGATTTTTGAGAACACGAATAATTGCATTCAGAACAAGAGAAAGGTTCCTCCCCGGAGTGGGTTAGCAGGTGACTCTTTAAATTTGATTTATGATTACACGAGTAATCGCAATCAGAACAATTAAAAAGTTTTTCCCCGGAGTGGGTAAGCCTGTGACTCTTTAAACTTGATTTATGATTACACGAGTAATCGCAATCAGAACAATTGAACGGTTTCTCCCCGGAGTGGGTAAACATGTGACTCTTTAAACTTGATTTACGATTACACGAGTAATCGCATTCAGAACAACTGAAAAGTTTGTCCACGGAGTGGGTCAGCATGTGACTCTTTAAACTTGATTTTTGATTACACGAGTAATCGCATTCAGGACAATTGAAAGGTTTCTCCCCGGAGTGTGTCAGTCTGTGAAAATTTAATTGTGATTTTTGAGAACACGAATAATTGCATTCAGAACAAGAGAAAGGTTTCTCCCCTGAGTGGGTTAGCAGGTGACTCTTTAAATTTGATTTATGACTACACGAGTAATCGCAATCAGAACAATTGAACGGTTTCTCCCCGGAGTGGGTAAACCTGTGACTCTTTAAACTTGATTTATGATTACACGAGTAATCGCATTCAGAACAATTAAAAAGTTTTTCCCCGGAGTAGGTAAGCCTGTGACTCTTTAAACTTGATTTATGATTACACGAGTAATCGCAATCAGAACAATTGAACGGTTTCTCCCCGGAGTGGGTAAACATGTGACTCTTTAAACTTGATTTACGATTACACGAGTAATCGCATTCAGAACAACTGAAAAGTTTGTCCACGGAGTGGGTCAGCATGTGACTCTTTAAACTTGATTTTTGATTACACGAGTAATCGCATTCGGAACAATTGAAAGGTTTCTCACGGGAGTGTGTCAGTCTGTGACGATTAAAATGTGATATTTGAAAACAAGAGTAATCACATTCAGAACAAGTGAAAGGTTTCTGCCCGTTGTGGGACAGCCTGTGACGATTTAAATGTGATTTTTTAGAATATGAATAATTGCATTCAAAACAAGTGAAAGGTTTCTCGCCCGAGTGCGTCCGCATGTGCCTCTTTAAATCCTGTTGACGATCGCAAGAGTACTGGCAAACGAAACAAATTAAACGTGTCAAAATGGTTTTCTTAATCGGATCATCATGATGAGTCGCCGGATTGGATTTTCTTCTAGAAGATATCTTTTCTTGGATGAGTTCTGTTGAAAAAACTGAAAAAATAAAGGAAAATTATAAGGGTGCTATGGAAATTGATCTATATTAATATTATACTTAAAATCGTATTAAATTATTCAAACTCAATTCAGCAATTGTAAAATAATATGATTCTTTGTGCAATAAATAAAAGTGGATAGTATGTATAATTTATTTGCAAATAGCTCCATCTCCATTTACCCGATGGGTTTATCGAAAAACGGGAGATGGAGAAATTCGTTGAACTGGCGTACTACAGCGTTAAAAACACTCTTACTTTTAATGCCGATCTCGATAAGCAATTTGATAGCATACTGTCACTCATATTAGTTTGAACAAATGACTTGAAATTATAATCATTAAACAAATCTCAAAGAACAACATTAACCTAAGGGAGAAGATGGCTCCAAAGAAGTTAATATCTAGTCCCTGGCTTCAGTTTTTGAAATGCATATTATTTATTTTTTTATTGCAAGGGGACAAACTCAACCGAGAAAATTAATGAAACCTTTTGGATAAGTCGCAAGCTGCTGTTGGGGAAAAAAATAAGAAAACAACGTAAAATGATAATTTTACAAAATTCTTCACGCATTACAGTTCAACTATCTCAACCAAACATATGTAGATTAACTTTCGTCAAACAAATGGTTGAGTATTGGAGACTTAAGCGCGGAAATAGAAGTATTTATGTTTGCTATTCAAGATAGAGTCATTAATACTAAAAATTATAGGAAACATATCTTCAAAGATATAAATAAGTTGATGATTTATGTAGAAAATGTTTGACTTTTCCGGAAACTTTAAAACATATTATATCGGGATGTTCTGTATTAGCGCCGTCCGAGTATACATTTAGGCACAATCAAGTTTTAAAAATAATTCACCAAAGTTTGGTAATTAAACATAACTTGATTGACTGCCGTAATGTACGTTTGTAATGTAATTATGAATATGAAAAAAATTCATCTTTAGAAAATGAATTTTATAAAATTTATTAAAATCTATTCAAACAGACAGAACAATTAGTCTTAATAGACCCGATATAGTTTTACATGACAAAATTTAAAAAAAAAACTTATAGCATTGATGTCGCTATTCCAAATTTTGTCATATTCAGAAAACTGTTTCTGAAAAATTAAGACAATATACAGATTTAGGAAACGAGATTAAAAGAATCTGGCATTCTCAGAATATTAAAATATTGCCATTTGTTATTTCGGCTACTGGCATTATACCTAGCTCTCTCATTCAAAATTTAGGCGTATTAGATTTGTCAAAGAATTTATATATAAAAATGCAAAAGTCAGTCATTTTAAATACATGTAGGATTTAAATATTTAAATACATTTATATTGAGGGATCAGTAGGATTTATCGGTCCAGTTAGGATTTCATCAGAGCCGAACCCTCTGATATGAAAATGTCTGGAGTCAGTGAATTATTTTACCATTATGTTTCAGGTGGATTGACGTGTTGTTCTTGTATTGTTTTGTATGTATTGTACTTATATAGTGCACTTACATTGTGTGGATTTACTAGATAATCATTTGTGGAAAAGTGTGTGGAAGGGTTAGTCTTCCATTAGGGAACGATTTAACCCGGACATAAAATCTGGAGCACCGTAAAAAAGTAAATGCAATACCTTAAACCTATACAATTGTCTTTGAATTCAGTTCTGCGTATTTTTTTAAAATCCTCTGGCATAGTTAATTATATTTTCAAAATATGCTTCTTACCTGCCATCCGATCAACACTTTCGCTGTATTCCAGACATTCCTTCTTAACGTCTTGGAGGACTATATCTATCTCCATATCCGGCATTTCACCTTCGTCTCCTTCTAGAGTCCCTGGTTCCGTCTTGATAGAAACACTCTCTGTGTTGGGAAGGTCCATTGCTGATTTAAGCTGAACAGTAATTAGTGACAGCTTACAGTTAAACCTAAAACAGATGGTTAAATTTCGAATAGTCTAGTTGCACAGAAATGCGTTCAATACATCCAGAATTTTACGAATTCCGAACCCGTTGAATGTCATATCGAAGGCACACCGTTTTCCGGTTTATTATTCTGCGTTAAGAAAAGTTATAAGCATTGTATCTTCCTTTTAATAGTTATGCTTGGCTTGATTACGTTGGAATTTTACTATTTTCTACCACTATTAAGCAAGTAAGTTCCTCCGCTACTTCTTTGACGTTTAACCAATGACATTGTACATAATATATAGACGCGCCGTATAAAATATATTACAAACTCAAGTTAGAATTTGGAAAGTTAGAAGCATTCATGTTTTCAGTAATTTTTTAATCAAATGTGTGATAAACACCATAGATTAAGGAAAGGGCGGCGTTTTCATATTGAGCCGAATACTTTGTTCTACATCACGGGTATGACTGAGATACGCTTAGTCGCTTACACTAAGGCGAATACAGAATTCTGTATGAGACGACCAACTGTTATAGGTTGTTCTAACGCGACGCGTGGCAGTTGAATACTAAAACTACGAAATCGAAGACAAATACAATTTTGTCTTTGGCTTACCACTTTCGAGATTTCTACCACGCATCTATATATTATATATAACGTAATTGCGTTTGACTAAACATCTTTTTACAGAACTGTGTGAAGATGCTCTTGTAAGAACTTAATTCAAATATTTCAACAAACGCGCTGTTCATCTGTAAATGCAATAACGATGTGCATTGTGAACGTCAAATTTTAAAAATGTGTAGCACTTGATAGCGAATGAGATAGGAAAAAACGTTCTTAAGATAAAACAATTCTGGGTAGTTAAGGCAAAGCGTATCTTGTGATTTCGAAAGTTTACCAAAGTTTGTGTGCCGTCGAACAGCAAACAAGGACTAAAATATTCCAAATGCTTCAGAAAACCGATTTTATACATTGAATGAATGACGATGAAGATAGTTTACAGGTTCGTACCTCAATACAATAAAATATAAAAGGTTTGTGATCGATCACAATTGCACCGAGGGATGCTTCTTCAGAATAAGATGGATGCCATATGGATGCCAAGCGCATCTTGCGTCTGTCAGGCAGTGTTGCCAACTCTCAAAAATATTTATCCCTATGCTAATCTTAAAAATTTAAAACCCCTAGACACCGGCAAATTATTTGAACATATTTTTTTTTTTTTTGTAAACATAATGAATAATCATCAATAAATGATATGCTGTAATGTTTTTTTAATAATCTTTTTTAATAAATTATTTAATTCATCAAATATTGCATCATTTTCTTGAAAAGAATCAGATTTTTTTAAACCATGCTTGTTAACATTTCAGGAGATGGATTAAATGTAGTGCAAGATTAGGGTTGCCATCCGTCCCGATATATCGGGACTTACACCTTTATTGAGCTATCTGTCCCTACTTGCCGACAAAAGCCTTAAATGTCCCGATTGAAATTACGCAATGCAAATTTTAATTTTCCGTGAGTCCCATAACCCGTACGTGCCGTGAAGTGCCTTTGGACGGGCGCAGGCGGCCGGTGGGTGGCAGGTAGGGGGGAGAGACGAGAGCGCCGCTTCGCCGTTAGTTAGTCGCTCCAAGTCGCTCTTTGAATGCCAGCCGTATAGAACGATTGTTTTGCTTTTGAACCGCGCAGTGTGTGAGTTTATTCATTTATTTACGAAAATGTCTGCAGTAAGAAAGAGGAAGTGCCATTTTTCGGACGACTATACGAAAGAGTGGAGTTTTATAAATAAAGGACGTACGAATGAAGAAGCGTTCTGCGTTACGTGTAATAGTTTTATCAATTATAAATGGAGTAAGGCTGACGTAAAGCACTACATTTCTACGACCAATCACAAAAAAAGGTTCGCTGGTTTATCTACATCAAGGCCTATATCCGCATTTATGATTTAAGAAGATACTGTAATATTACGTAATCGTAAAAAACCTATGACTCCTTTCCTATTTCTGAGAAGAAGATTGTTTCTTTAGAGAAGCATTTTTATTAACATTGAAAATATATTGAATTTATAACTTATTTAATGAGATGGTTGAATTTGATGCGTTTTACGAAGTTTGTTTGTATTAGGCTCGATTTTAATTAAAAGCAAACTTAAGTCGCCGCGTTCAGTAATATGGAGGCTATTTCTCTTTTTGGTTATCAACGGAATTTGGAATCCATGTTCAGCTAAATAGGACGATGGGAATGCTTTTAAAAATCGTTTAACTATCAACCATAATCCTGGGTACAGTTACGAAATCGGCTTCTGCAGCCAAAACTCTTGGTAGCCATTCTTAAATTTAATTTTTAATTCCTCATTTGTCGTCAGTTCTATTAGTTATTCTTCTAACTGAGATGATCCTGCTGTGTTGACATTTGATAAAGGATCCAAAACCCAGTCTGATATGTCCATGTTTAAAATATCCTGGAATCGTTCCTCGAAATCACTGTGGAGGTTTTCCAAGTGTTGACAGTAAACAAGCAAGTCGTCGTTTTTGAATGATACCTACTGCTGATAAATTTGGGAAGTTATTAAATTCCCGTCTGCCGATTTTTTTTTGTATAGTAGCAGTTTGGACACAAAAGCTGCAGACCAATTTTTTGTCAAATTTAAGTCGCCGCCTTGAAGTTGGAGATTGACATAATTAAACAATTTATACAGGTCTGTCAAGTGCGTAATATCGTTCTTTGATGAGATGAGGTTGACGCACAATACTGTGTATTTGTTTCCTAGGAACTCTATCACAGACTCAAATTGTAAAATCGAGTCAAACAAGAACCTTTTGACAGCCAGTGCAGCCTGTGTGAAGCAGAAATCGGTTGAAATCTTCATCACTGGCAATGCAAAGCTGACTAAATAATCTGTCATTCAATGAGTTATTTCTGATTTTATTAACTGTTCCGATAACATATTGCAGTGATGTATGGAGGCGTTCACTCAGATTTTTCGCAACCAAATGCTTGCGATGAATTACGCAATGCATAGCAAGCACTTCAGGAACTTTATTTTTAAGCACGTTATGAAGCCTTTATGACACCCTGTCACAGCTGGGGCACCATCCGTAGCAGTTGACAAAATATTATTAAAAGGAATTTTCTTTTCGTCGCAAAACTTTTCCAGTGTATTAAATGTGGTTTCTCCTTTTGCATCTGTTTCTAAATTTATAACAAACAATAGTTCTTCACATATTTTCTCATCTTTGATGAACATCACGTATTACAATAACAATGCTTCATTGGTTGGTAATGTGGACTCATCCAGCTGAATTGAAAATCGACAAGACTGCAATCTCATTAATTTCCTACCCACGGTGCGGCTGTGCTATTTTTTCACTCCTCGTATTTAAGTTTGCTAGTAATTTTTAATTCCAATTTAATTATAAAATGTTGTGTTTACTTATAGTGTTTTGCGAGGGCTTTCGCCCCGTAATATTTTTTTTCCCGGTTATCTACCGGGAAGCCCGAAAAAAACAGTTTAAAAAGTTTAATAAGTCAAACTGTCAAACGGACTGTCAAAGTGCTATTGTTGTTTTCAGGTTAATTTGTACATTATTATTTCATTTGTGCTAAATAAGTTATGTTTACATATGATGTTTTGTGAGGACTTTCGTCCCATAACAGTTTTTTTACCGGTTTTCCACCGGCAAGACTCACAAAAACAGTTCTTTAAAAGTGTACGTTATATTTACTAAGTGTCAAATTAGAACTGCAACGAACAATTTGTGCGAACTGTTTAAAGAGTGAACTCCTCATAACTCTTTACAGTGTCAACGGATTTTTGAAACATTTTAATAATACAACATACAATACATTTAAATTCTCTTCTTATAACTACACAGTGAAAGTAATGTTGAGATAAAAAAATGGACCGCGCCGATGAGATTTTAAAGCGGATCTCGGAAGACCTAGACCGCCAAACGGCCCATAGGGCACGCCTGGCGGAGATGGAGTTTGAGGATGCAGTAGAATTTGCACGCTCGCTGGAGACCACAGACCCTACCGCGGGAACCTCTCATCCTTCTCCGGTAAGAGATACAACTAACTTGGGCTTGTCCTTGCAGCTTGCTGATATGATTACGCAGTCTCCCGATAAGGATCAGGAATCAGATCACCTGAGGCGACTCACGACAGGCTTCTGCAGTAAGGATAGTGAGAACGTGGTAACTAAGTCTCCAAATCAATCAAGCAAAAAGCGCCCACGCTCTGAGGAAGCTACACCTTTCGAAGATTCGCTGAATAAGTTCTGGGAAAATCTGGCAAAAATTACAGGTGCTGTCACGGAGGGTAGGAACAAAATGAATAAGGAGGAGAAACAGGTCGTCGCTCAAGCGATCGACATAATCAAGAGGGACCTAGTTATCCTCGTTGTGGAGAATGCGTCGCTAAAAGCAAGGGCTAACTCTCTCGAGGAAGTCATTACCTCTCAAGCTGGTTTAGTTGAAAAAATCGACCTTTTAATTAAATATAAACCCACTGTTGCCCCTCCCTCAGGTGAGAAACAAATAAATACGGCGCTCGCAGGCAAAAGAACGTATGCGAGTGCAGCTGGCGCGACACCTAGCGCCTCAATCATTGTCGATGGACAGGAGCGCAACTTACCCCTTCAACAGCCGACAGTATTGTTCTACCCCAGTGTACCGGAGGGTAAAACGTCGGAGGACACTAAAAAAGTGACCACCTCTATCTTAGACCCGATGTCAGATGGATTCCAAGCGGTCCGCACTAGAAGTATTAAAGGAGGAGGTTTTCTCCTACAAACATCCAGTGTTGGGGGGTTGAAAAATATACAGAAAGCTGCGGAAAAACTCTCTGCTAATGGTATAAAAATGATCAGTCCACAGGGTCGCCTACCGAAAATTGTTCTTTACGATATCCCGAGGGGTGACGTCTCAAAAGATGCCGCCCTATTTGAGGAGATCTTCGTAAATAATATTACAGGGAACTGCACCCTTACTAAAGACGACCACCTCAGAACTATGAGGAGGGTGTCACTTTTTGGTAGGAAGGACGCCCCTACCATGAATATGATTATTACATGTCATCCTGACTGCAGGAAGGTTCTAATAGACAGTGGACATTGCTACCTTGGATGGAACGCCTGCCGTGTTCGGGATTACTTCGGTGCAACGAGATGCTTTAAATGCCACCTGTAAATGATGTAAATGATGTAAATGATGTAAATGATGTAAATCTGAAAAGATCAGAAATGAGAATCATTTTTAGATTAAGATCCGGACATGCACTAATGGGAAGAATATTGTGTTTGATAGGCCTCTCTGATTCTCCAATGTGCTCGATATGTGAACAAATTGAAGATGTGGAGCACACATTATCAAAGTGCATTAAATATGAACGACAGAGAGTGACAATATTAATGACCTCGAACCCATCAGAAGTTCAGAATTTAATAAGCCTCAACCGAGTTTCATGCCATATCGAGAATAATGAAATTTATTAGATCATGTAAACTGGAAAATATTTTAAAGTGAATTTTTATACAAAATGAATATAAAAGGACTAAGCACCTTTTAAAGATCATTAGAGATTATAGATAATATTATAATTTAAAAACAGATGAGGCAAAAAATGACAACATTGTGTGAGTCAGAAGCCTCGATAATATACATGATTTAAAAAAAAAAAAAAAAAAAAACATTATGTAATGCACTTGAGGGCGGGGGGGGGGGGGGGTCGAACAGTCAATGTTTGGGTAAATTGTTTTAAGTTCTTTATGTCTTAGAACCTAAAATGTAAAACCGCTTTGGTTTTTCGGGGCAGTTCTCCATCTCAAGCTATCGCTGTTAAATAAGATTGTAGATGGATACATTTATCAAAAAAGCACTTTTCTAATTGCTTAAAATTATGTCGTTACTAACATACTTACTCGCAATATTTCGAACTTCTTCAGTGATCAAATTATGATGGATTAAAATTTTCTGATAAAGGGTTTTCTCCTCTATTGGTAAATATAAGATTTTTTAGATATCCCTTAGTGAATCATCGAGCGCGTTCTTGTACGTCCCTTTTGAGAACATGATTAGTTGCAGTCGGGACACGAAAAAGGTTTTTGTCCACTGTGGGTTAAGACGTGATTCGATGTCCCTTGCGATAAAATGAATAGTGGCAATCGGGACATGAAAAAGATTTTTCTCCTCTGTGGGTAAATATGTGACGTTTCGTTTGTTATTTTGTAAAACATGTATATTTGCAGCGAAAAGGGTTTTTATCCACTACGGGAAAACATGCGATTTTTTTTAATTTCTCTTCGTATAAGCATAGTTACACTCACAACATGAAAAGGGTTTTTTTCACTATGAATCGCGCTGTGGATTTTTAAATCTCCCTGTCGAGAACTTGAATAACTGCATTCGGGACATGAAAATGGTTTTGTCCGCTATGTATAAACATGTGATTTTCTTGGTACTTCTTTGAAGAACGTGAATACTCGCAGTAGAAACATGTGAAAGGTTTTATGTCAATGTGAGTCAGAAAATGAATTGTCAGAAGTTCCTTTGTACAACATGAATACTTGCAGTTGGGAGATGAAAAAGGTTTTTGTCCAGTGTGGATACCGTTTTGTAGCGCATGAATAGTCGCCGTCGAGACATAAAAAAGGTTTTTCATCACTGTGAGTCAGCAATTGCCATTTTAGTTTTTTTTCGAGAAAAATAATAGTTGCAATCAGGACATGAAATAGGTTTTTCTCCACTGTGGTTAAACATGTGAATTTTAGATTTTCGTATACTTCGAAGTACATGAATAGTTGTAATTACTTCGTAGTACATAAATAGTTGCAGTAGGAGAATTTTCTCCACTACGAGTCAGCAAGTGACTTCTTAGGTATCTCTTTTGAGAACACGAGTAGTTGCAGTCAGGACATGAAAAAGGTTTTTCTCTTCTGTGAATCATACTGTAGATTTTTAAATCTTCCTTTTGAGAACTTGTAAAACTGCATTTGGAACATGAGGAAAGACTGTTAAATTGTGGAGATCCGGAAGAAATACAAGGCGGATAATAATAATAATAATTCCCAATTTTTTATAAATAGCAACTTGCATAAATAAAATAAACAATATACGCATGTATCGCGAGTTAAAAATCTCTTCTTTTATTTATTACCGCAAACGCGATTAAAACAAGAAAAAAGGTATTTAAGCGACTTTACAGTACTTTGCGCAACTTAATTGTGACTTTCAGATAAAAATTGTCACTTGGGCGTTACGTAACGTTTTTGTAACGAGTCTTTGTTGGGCAGGAGATAATAAGTTTATTTTGTGCGGCTTTACGGACTCCGTTTACAGCGATTCCCAAATTAGCAATTTTAATTTTTTTGACTATTTGGTCTTTTATAGCGTCTGCAGTAAGGTGGTCCAAAAATTTTTTTTACTATTTTTCATCTGGCCACCCCGTGAATTTGTTACACGTATTTATAGTAATAACATTGAAAAATTTCAGCGAGGTAGCTCAACTAAAAAAGGTTGCTCAATCGAGTGTTGTTTTTGAATTTTTTGTGTAAAATGCTTAATTTGTACTTTTTAATATATTATAATAAAATTAATATAAAACTTTTTTCCACTTAATTTTATTTCACCGTAACCGGTTTCAACCTGTCAAGATCATCTTCAGCCTTATATACACAAATATGGGGGAGGGGGAGCGAGGTTGGTCTACAAGGATTTTATACGAATATTCTTGTATGTGTTTTCTTACAATTGTTACTAATGCGTCGATGACACAGGGAGAGTTTACAAACTACTATCTCGGAAATTCACTATCTGTTAGTAAACTCGCTCAGTGTCATCGTGTTACTTGCTAACTAGCAGATTGTTGACAATTCACGGAAAAAGTTGAAAGGTCCTCAACTTTACACGCTACAAGCCGACTCGTGATTGTTTTATTTGTATTTCCAATATGGCTGCCAAAAACCAGCTGATTTCGACTGTCAACTGTCTGAAGGATTAGTTCACGTTATTTCCGCTATTGGCGCTAGCAGCTACGTGCGAGTCCACTTTCCTACAAAAATGTCGCGAGCTACTGAGCGAGTGGACAGTTTTGTGTGTCATCATGACAATCTCACTCGCCGATTCACCCGCTTTTAAATTTAGTAGATAGTAGCTTGTAAACTCGCCGTGTGTCATCGAGGCTTTAGTGGTGTTTGGCTGTCTAATTGAATTATTTTGGTTTTTTCCAGTAGGCCTATTTACCTCGGCTTGTAGCCTTACTTCAATATTGTTTGGGAAAAACCTTATAAGTAACATGCATTATTAATGAAAATATGATATATTTCTCAATAAAAAACAGTGGAATGTCACAAATAAAGTCCGGGCTATGAGTTTTGATACTACTGCCTCTAACACCGGTACCAAAAAAGTGAGCTTGCACTCTTTTAGAATATAAGACAGGACGTGATCTTTTGTGGCTTGCGTGTCGTTATCACGTATTTGAAATAATGCTTTCAAAAATATTTACTCATTGTTTTGGGCCATCAAGCTCTCCTTAAATCCCACTTTTCAAAAGATTCAGCAATATTTGGGAAACATTACTGAAAGAGCACTACAATTGTCTTCACCTCGATAAGAATGCAGGACAGTTCACCGAAAATACTCTTGAGAGTCTTACAACCGCTCTATTTAGAGAGAATGATTCATGATGTTTACGAAGAGCTAATAAAGCTCAACGTGATTTTTTTGAACAAACGACATACGAAGATACATTGGTGCGCTCCAGGTCTGATTCATCATGCCCGTTGGATGGCGAAATTGCTGTATGCTTTGAAGATTTTTCTCTTTCGAAATAATTTACAAGAATAATTAAACCAACCAAGAGAGAAGAAAAACAAATAGATCGATTTGTTTGTTTTGGTGTGCTCATCTACACCAAAGTTTGAATCGAAGAGCCTTTGGCAGCAGATGCACCAGTAAATGACTTACAACTTTGGAAGAGCTTAAAATTGTACGAAGCCATTGATTCCGAAATCAGTAAAGAAGCTAGGGGTGTCTTAGAGCGTCACTTACGGTATTTGTCAAATGAACTAGTTGCATTTGCCTTATTTTCTGACATGCTGTCTGATGCTGACAAATAGGTCATTGTTCAAAAAATAAATTCTGATGGCGGAAATCGCTCAGTACGAGATGATTGTGCTAAGCTTGCCTCAGAGGTTACATTAGAATAAGGCGGCCAACTTTATAAAATATCAATGCGGGACACATTGGAGTAGCGTAGGGGGGGGGGGGGGGGGTAGAAAACCTTTTTGTTATTTTTTAATTACCACCGCTTTAGGCAGATTTTTATAACCACATAATTGAGAGAAAGAGTATTCTTCAAATAAAAATCATGTTTATGAATTCTACCACAAATTTATAAGTGTTATCTCGGAAATCGAGATTGGTAACCTTGTAATAGGATGAATATGCAACTTTTTATTTAATTTGTTGTTAAATTCTAAAGCCTGAACTGGTTTAAACTAAATCTGCATGCGGCGAAATAAAACTACACTCAGAACATGAAAATGGTTTTTCTTTTATTCTGGCAACACATACATAGTCTTCAACTAGAATTTTATAACTGTTCGAATAAGATAATGTTTTCCTTCAAAATGTGTCAGCAAATGAAACCACAGCAGAAATTTTACATTCTGAACACAAAAACTGGTTTTTTAATTAAATCTGCATATGGCGAAAATTAAAATGGTTTCTCTTTGATTCTGGCAGCACATGCATAGTCTGCAACTAGAATTTTATGACTGCGCTTCGAGTGAGAGAATATTTTCCTTTGAAATATGTCAGCAGACAAAATTTTACATTCTGAACACAAAAATGGTTGAAATTAAATCTGTATGCGGCGAATGAATACTACTCAGAAATTAAAATGGTTTATCTTTGATTCTGGAAGCGCATACATAGTCTGCAACTAGAATTTTATTACTGCACTTCGAATAAGATAATAATTTCCTTCAAAATATGTCAGCGGACGAATCAAACTGGAATTTTACATTTTGAAGACAAAACTGGTTTAAATTAAATCTGTATGCAGCGAATTAATTCAAAAGTATGATTAAAAATACACTCAGAACATACAAATGATTTCTCTTTGATTCTTGCACTTAAATATTCTGCAACTAGAATTTTACTACTGCAACTGCACTTCGAATACGGGAATATTTTCCTTCAAAATAGATATGTCAGCAGACGAAATTTTATACTCTGAACACAAAAGTGGTTGAAATTAAATCTGTATGCGGCGAATTAAAACTACACTCAGAACAAATATGGTTTCTCTTTGATTCTGGCAGCACACACATAGTTTTCAACTAGAATTTTATAAATGCACTTCGTAAGGTGGGGTCCCCTCTAATGCACTTCGAATTAGAGAATATTTTCCTTCCTGGGTCAGTCTGTGACGATTTAAATTAGATTTTCGAGAACACGAATAATTGCATTCAAAACAAGAGAAAGGTTTCTCCCCGGAGTGGATCAGCATGTGCCTTTTTAAACTTGATTTTCGAGAACAGGAGTAATCGCATTCAAAACAACTGAAAGGTTTCTCGCCGGAATGGGTAAGTCTGTGACGATTTAAAACAGATTTTTGAGAACACGAATAATTGCATTCAGAACAACTGAAAGGTTTCTCCCCGGAGTGGGTCATCATGTGACTCTTTAAACTTGATTTAAGATAACTCGAGTAATCGCATTCAGAACAAGTAAAAGATTTACTCCCGGAATGGGTCAGCCTGTGCCTCTTTAAATCTGATTTTTGAGAACACGAGTGCTCGCATTCAGAACAATTGAAAAGTTTCTCGCCGGAGTGGGTCAGTCTGTGACGATTTAAATTAGATTTTCGAGAACACGAATAATTGCATTCAAAACAAGAGAAAGGTTTCTCCCCGGAGTGGATCAGCATGTGCCTTTTTAAACTTGATTTTCGAGAACACGAGTAATCGCATTCAGAACAATTGAAAGGTTTCTCCCCAGAGTGGGAAAATCTGTGACTCTTTAAACTTGATTGATGATTACACGAGTAATCACATTCAGAACAATTAAAAAGTTTCTCCCCCGGGTGGGTAAACCTGTGACTCTTTAAACTTGATTTATGATTACACGAATAATTGCATTCAGAACAACTGAAAGGTTTCTCCCCGGAGTGGGTCAGCATGTGATTCTTTAAACTTGATTTATGATAACACGAGTAATCGCATTCAGAACAACTGATAGGTTTCTCGCTGGAGTGGGTCAGTCTGTGACGATTTAAATGTGATTTTTGAGAACACGAATAATTGCATACAGAACAAGAGAAAAGTTTCTCCCCGGAGTGGGTAAGCAGGTGACTCTTTAAATTTGATTTATGATTACACGAGTAATCGCATTCAGAACAATTGAAAAGTTTTTCCCCGGAGTGGGTAAGCCCGTGACTCTTTAAACTTGATTTATTATTACACGAGTAATCGCAATCAGAACAATTGAACGGTTTCTCCCCGGAGTGGGTAAACCTGTGACTCTTTAAACTTGATTTTTGATTACACGAGTAATCGCATTCAGGACAATTGAAAAGTTTCTCTCCGGAGTGGGTCAGTCTGTGACGATTAAAATGTGATTTTTGAGAACACGAAAAATTGCACTCAGAACAACTGAAAGGTTTCTCCCCGGAGTGGGTCAGCATGTGATTCTTTAAACTTGTATTATGATAGCACGAGTAATCGCATTCAGAACAACTGATAGGCTTCTCGCCGGAGTGGGTCAGTCTGTGACGATTTAAATGTGATTTTTGAAAACACGAATAATTGCATTCTGAGCAACTGAAAGGTTTCTGGCCGAAGTGTGTCAGTCTGTGACGATTTAAATTTGATTTTTGAGAAAACGAATAATTGCATTCAGAACAATTGAAAGGTTTCTCCACGGAGTGGGTCAGCCTGTGCTTCATTAAAGATGATTTTTGCGAAAACGAGTCATCGCATTCGGAGCAATTGAAAGGTTTCTCCCCGGAGTGTGTCAGTATGTGACGATTTACATTTGATTTTAGAGAAGATGAATAATTGCATTCAGAACAATTGAAAGGTTTCTCCACGGAGTGGGTAAACCTGTGACTCTTTAAACTTGATTTATGATTACACGAGTAATCGCATTCATAACAATTGAAAAGTTTCTGCCCGGAGTGTATCAGTCTGTGACTCTTTAAATTTGAATTCTGAGAACACGAGAAATCGCATACAGAACAAGAAAAAGGTTTCTTCCCGGAGTGGGTCAGCCTGTGCTTTCTTAAATATGATTTTTGAGAACACGAGTAATCGCATTCAGAACATTTGAAAGGTTTCTCCTCGGAGTGGGTAAACCTGTGACTCTTTAAACTTGATTTATGATTACACGAGTAATCGCATTCAGAACAAAAAAGTTTCTCCTCCGAGTGTGTCAGTCTGTGACGATTTAAAACAGATTTTTGAGAACACGAATAATTGCATTCAGAACAAGTGAAAGGTTTCTCCCCGGAGTGGGTAAGCCTGTGACTCTTTAAACTTGATTTATGTTTACACGAGTAATCGCAATCAGCACAATTGAACGGTTTTTCCCCGGAGTGGGTAAACCTGTGACTCTTTAAACTTGATTTATGACTACACGAGTAATCGCATTCAGAACAATTGAAAAGTTTCTCCCCGGAGTGGGTCAGTCTGTGTCTCTTTAAACTTGATTTATGATTACACGAGTAATTGCACTCAGAACAACTGAAAGGTTTCTCCCCGGAGTGGGTCAGCATGTGATTCTTTAAACTTGATTTATGATAACACGAGTAATCGCATTCAGAACAACTGATAGGTTTCTCGCCCGAGTGCGTCTGCATGTGTCGCTTTAAATCCTGTTGACGATCGCAAGAGTACTGGCAAACGAAACAAATTAAACGTGTTAAAATGGTTTTCTTAATCGGATCATCATGATGAGTCGCCGGATTGGATTTTCTTCTAGAAGATATCTTTTCTTGGATGAGTTCTGTTGAAAAAACTGAAAAAATAAAGGAAAATTATAAGGGAGCTATGGAAATTGATCTATATTAATTAATATTATACTAAATATCGTATCAAATATTTCAAACTCAATACAGCAATTGTAAAATAATATGATTCTTTGTGCAATAAATAAAAGTGGATAGTATGTATAACTCATTTGCAAATAGCTCCTTTTCCATTTACCCGATGGGTTTATCGAAAAACGGGAGATGGAGAAATTCGTTGAACTGGCGTACTACAGAGTTAAGAACACTCTTACTTTTAATGCCGATCTCGATAAGCAATTTGATAGCATACTGTCACTCATATTAGTTTGAACAAATGACTTGAAATTATAAACATTAAACAAATCTCAAAGAACAACATAAACCTAAGGGAGAAGATGGCTCCAAAGAAGTTAATATCTAGTCCCTGGCTTCAGTTTTTGAAATGCATATTATTTATTTTTTTATTGCAGGGGGACAAACTCAATTAGAACAATTAGTCTTAATAGACCCGATATAGTTTTACATGACAAAATTTAAAAAAAAAAATTATAGCATTGATGTCGCTATTCCAAATTTTTGTCATATTCAGAAAACTGTTTCTGAAAAATTAAGACAATATACAGATTTAGGAAACGAGATTAAAAGAATCTGGCATTCTCAGAATATTAAAATATTACCATTTGTTATTTCGGCTACTGGCATTATTTATTTATTTATTTATTTATTACACGCCCTGATGGGCTTTTACATTATAGTTTATAAGTTGAGTATAAAAACAATGAAGAAAATATAATACAATGAGAAAAGAAAATACGTAATACAATATAAAAACAAAACCACATAATAAAATAAAAAGTACATATGTAAAAATGATAATAAGTCTCACATTCAATATAAAAAAAAAAAAAACTGCAGAAATGATGTAAATCTATTTGTGTCTAGATGAATAAAAGTGATAGAATATGCAACATTTATACTGATTGGTTTTAAGATGAAATATATCACCTAGATTAGAATATTTATTACCGAGACTGTGAAGTCTAGGAAACGGAGAATTTTGATAAGCTAGTGTCCTGGTGTTATTGAAGTAAAAGGGTAATAAATGTCGACATGATTTTTTGGGTACATGGATATTGATAAATTGAAGTAATTCTGGACAGTCAATTTTGTAATGCAGTATTTTATGTAACAGTATTAAATCTGTGCTTATTCTTCTTTCTGAAAGTTTCAACAGAGAAAATTTATCCAGGAGGTAATTATAATCAATGTTTAGTATAGGAATACGCAATTTATAGTTTATGAACCTTAGAAACTTCCGTTGTATCTTTTCAATGTTGTCTGAATGAATATTGAAGAAGGGAGACCATAACGTAGAGTTATATTCAAGTTGGCATCTGACAAGGGTTTTATATAACATAATAAATGTGCCTAAATCATTAAAATCTTTTGCAGCTCTTAAAACAAAGCCAAGAGTCTTTAGGGATTTGTTGATAATATTATTAATATGACATACAAAGGTGAGTTTACTGTCGAACATAATGCCTAGATCCATAATTTCATTAACACAATTTAAATTTTCATCATTTAATGAATACTGAAAAAATATAGGATTATTTATTTTGGAAAAATGAATGAACTGACATTTATTTATGTTAAATGCTAGTTTGTTGATAGAGCACCATTCAAAAAGATATGTCAAATTAGTTTGAAGTGTAATACAATCATTAATATGGTTGATCTCTTTATATAGTTTCATGTCATCAGCAAACAGTAGCACGTTTATGTTTGTGAATATATCAACAATATCATTTATAAATATAATGAACAAAATGGGCCCTAAATGGGAGCCTTGCGGCACTCCACTTGTTGCTATAAATTTGTACGAATGTGTGCCATTTATTTTCACACTAAGACTTCTTTTGGACAAATAACTAACAAACCAAATTAATAAGCTACCATAAACTCCAAGTGTCGCCAATTTATTGATTAATATTTTGTGACACACCTTGTCAAAGGCCTTATTATACCTAGCTCTCTCATTCAAAATTTAGGCGTATTAGATTTGTCAAAGAATTTTTATATAAAAATGCAAAAGTCAGTCATTTTAAATACATGTAGGATTCCGAAAGATTTAAATATTTATATTGAGGGATCAGTAGGATTTATCGGTCCAGTTAGGATTTCATCAGAGCCGAGCCCTCTGATATGAAAATGTCTGGAGTCAGTGAATTATTTTACCATTATGTTTCTGGTGGATTGACGTGTTGTTCTTGTATTGTTTTGTATGTATTGTACTTATATAGTGCACTTACATTGTGTGGATTTACTAGATAATCATTTGTGGAAAAGTGTGTGGAAGGGTGAGTCTTCCATTAGGGAAAGATTTAACCCGGACATAAAATCTGGAGCACCGTAAATTAGTAAATGCAATACCTTAAACCTATACAATTGTCTTTGAATTCAGTTCTGCGTATTTTTTTAAAATCCTCTGGCATAGTTAATTATATTTTCAAAATATGCTTCTTACCTGCCATCCGATCAACACTTTCGCTGTATTCCAAACATTCCTTCTTAACGTCTTGGAGGACTATATCTATCACCATATCCGGCATTTCACCTTCGTTTCCTTCTTGAGTCCCTGGTTCCGTCTTGATAGAAACACTATCTGCTTTGGGAAGGTCCATTGCTGATTTAAGCTAAACAGTAATTAGTGACAGCTTACAGTTAAACCTAAAACAGATGGTTAAATTGCAAATAATCTAGTTGCACAGAAATGCGTTCAATAAATCCAGAATTTTACGAATTCCGAACCCGTTGAATGTCATATCGAAGGCACACCGTTTTCCGGTTTATTATTCTGTGTTAAGAAAAGTTATAAGCATTGTATCTTCCTTTCAATAGTTAGGCTTGGCTTGATTACGTTGAAATTTTACTATTTTCTACGACTATTAAGCAAGTAAGTTCCTCCGCCACTTCTTTGACGTTTAACCAATGACATTGTATATAATATATAGACGCGCTGTATAAAATATATTACAAACTCAAGTTAGAAGCATTCATTTTTTCAGTAATTTTGTAATCAAATGTTATTCATCTGTGATAAACACCATAGATAATTGAACGGGCGGCGTTTTCATATTGAGCCGAATACTTTGTTCTACATCACGGGTATGACTGAGATACGCTTAGTCGCTTACACTAAGGCGAATACAGAATTCTGTATGAGACGACCTACTGTTATAGGTTGTTCTAACGCGACGCGTGGCAGTTGAATACTAAAACTACGAAATCGAAGACAAATACAATTGTGTCTTTGGCTTACCACTTTCGAGATTTCTTCCACGCATCTATATATTATATATAACGTCATTGCGTTTGACTAAACATCTTTTTACAGAACTGTGTGAAGACGCTCTTGTAAGAACGTAATTCAAATATTACGACAAACGCGCTGTTCATCTGTAAATGCAATAACGATGTGCATTTTGAACGTCAAATTGTAAAAATGTGTAGCACTTGATAGCGAATGAGATAGGAAAAAACGTTCTTAAGATAAAACAATTCTGGGTAGTTAAGGCAAAGCGTATCTTGTGATTTCGAAAGTTTACCAAAGTTTGTATGCCATCGAACAGCAAAGAAGGACTAAAATATTCCAAATGCTTCAGAAAACCGATTTTATACATTGAATGAATGACGGTGAAGATATTTTACAGGTTCGTACCTCAATACAATAAAATATAAAAGGTTTGTGATCGATCACAATTGCACCGAGGGATGCTTCTTCAGAATAAGATGGATGCCAGGCGCATCTTGCCATTCTTGCATCTTGCCTCTTGCGTCTGTCAGCCAGTGTTGCCAACTCTCAAAAATATTTATCCCTATGCTAATCTTAAAAACCCCTAGACACCGGAAAATTATTTGAAAATACCCCATAATTTTTTTTTTTGTAAATATAATGAATAATCATTAGTAAATGAAATGCTGTAATGTTTTTTAATAATCTTTTTTAATAGATTATTTAATACATCAAATATTGCATCATTTTCTTGAAAAGAATCAGATTTTTTAAAATCATGCTTGTTAACATTTCAGGAGATGG
Organism: Limnephilus lunatus; assembly: GCA_917563855.2. Taxonomy (NCBI): domain Eukaryota; kingdom Metazoa; phylum Arthropoda; class Insecta; order Trichoptera; family Limnephilidae; genus Limnephilus; species Limnephilus lunatus. The sequence goes on along the minus strand of OU830595.1, from coordinate 19,788,853 downwards.
ATTAAATGTAGTGCAAGATTAGGGTTGCCATCCGTCCCGATATATCGGCACTGTCACCTTTATTGAGCTATCTGTCCCGACGTGCCGACAAAAGCCGATTGAAATTAAGCAATGCAAATTTTAATTTTCCGTGAGTCCCATAACCCGTACGTGCCGTGAAGTGCCGTTGGACGGGCGCAGGCGGCCGGTGGGTGGCAGGTAGGGGGGAGAGAGAGAGAGACAAGAGCACCGCTTCGCCGCTAGTTAGTCGCTCTTTGAACCGCGCAGTGTTTATTTTTTATTTATTTATTATTATTAACGCCGATTAAAGCGGCTTTTACAAAAATATTACAATTATTTTACATATGAATACAGAATATACATAGATAAAAAAAAATAAAAATATAAATATAAAATACATAAAAAAGAACAATATAAATTGTAGTATCAACATAAAAACAACAACGAGTAGGTTATTATAAATACAATACAACATATTATAAATCCCTGACAATATGTATTAAGAAATTAATACTTTAAAACTGTATTTGATTATAATCAAGCTGAAAAGCGCTGACAGACAGTTTTGATTAAGTAGTGTTTGTATGAGGTTAAACTAGCAATGTTTATAGATTCATCCAAAACATATTTATTTCCAAGTACATGCAGGCGATTCATTATAGAATTGAGTTCAGCGTTAGATCCTGTATTGTTGCAATGATAAGTTAATTTGAAACGAACTGATCGACTAGGTACATGGAAACATATTAACGAAAGAAGTTCAGGGGAGTTCAACAGGTTGGTAACGATTTTAAATAAATAAAATAGGTCTGAACAAATTCTTCTTTCTTTTAATGTATCGAGTCCCAATAATTGTAACAGAGAGGGGTAATTAATGTTTTCGATGAATATTCCCAATTTAAAATTAATATAACGTAAAAATTTATGTTGGACTCGCTCAAGGGAATTCTCATGCACACTGTAGTAAGGATTCCAAATGGTGGAGTTAAATTCTAGTTGGCTTCTAACAAGTGAAGTGTAAAGTAATTTGACGGTTTTTAAATTTTTAAAATCCTTTGAAATCCGTAAGACAAATCCTAACATTTGCATTGCTTTACTGGTTATATTATTAATATGTTTAATGAATGTTAATTTAGTGTCAAAGGTTATACCAAGGTCCCTTATTTCATCAACAGATAATAAGATGTGATTATTGAGAAAGTAGGTAAACAACAAAGGGTTTTTTTTTCTGTGGAATCTCATAAGTTGACATTTTTTTACATTGAGAGTTAATTTGTTTATAAGACACCAATCATAAAAGCTATTAATATTAGATTGAAGTGTCAGACAGTCCTCGATATTTGTCCTCGCAGTGTGTGAGTTTATTAATTTATTTACGAAAATGTCTGCAGTAAGAAAGAGGAAGTGCCATTTTTCGGACGACTATACGAAAGAGTGGAGTTTTATAACGAAAGGACGTACGAATGAAGAAGCGTTCTGCGTTACGTGTAAAAGTTTTATATCAATTACTCATGGAGGTGGCTGACGTAAAGCAGTGGCGTAGCGTGGGTATCAGCCGCCCGGGGCGGAGGAAAATTTTGCCGCCCCCCCCCCCCCCTATATAGGTACTTCTTCAGGGGGGGGGGGTTATTTATATTTTATTATTATTTTATGTATATTTTTTTTCTTTTTTTTTAAATATTTATTTGCCGATTTTTATTAATGAAATCTGTATGCGGTCAATTAAAACTACACTCAGAACATGAAAACGGTTTTTCTTTGGTTCTGGCAGCACATAAATTGTCTTCAACTAGAATTTTATATTTGCACTTCGAAAAAAGTTATGTTTTCCTTCGAAATATGTCAACAGATAAATACACAATTGGAATTTTACATTCTGAACAATAAACTGGCATAAATTTCATCTGTATGCGGTGAAATAAAACTACACTCAGAACATGAAAAAGGTTTTTATTTAACTCTGGCGGCACATAACTTGTCTGCAAGAATTTTATTGAGCACTTCAAATAAGTTTTTCCTTCGAAATGTGTCGTCGGATGAATTCACAACTGGAATTTTACATTCTAAACACAATATTGGTTTTAATTTAATCTGTAAGCGGTGAATTAAAACTACACTCAGAACATAAAAATGGTTTTTCTTTGATTCTGGCAGCACATAGATAGTGTGCATCTAGAATTTTATAACTGCACTTCGAATAAATATGCACAAACCTGTCAGCTATTTAACTTTTCTGCGATAATAAATTTAAAATATATACACCGTGATATATATTTGGAAGAAAACCGTAAAGTGTAATTTTTTGTGCGATTTCAGCAGGGCGCACAAAGCTTCGCGAATATAAAACACAAATCGACTATCAATTAGAGCTAAAATGATACTGTTGCTATTTACATTTTTATTTAAAAATTATGTATGTGTTAGAAATAAAAACAAAACGTCTGTCATTAATATTTTGATTATAACAGTATATAAAACTTTAGAAATATGTTAAGAAACTATAAACTAGAAAAAAACTTTTAAGTCCTGACGCGAGAATCGAACCCGCGACTTCCCCGATCCAAATTTTTACAAGATGATTATTAATTGTGAAAATTTGCCCCCCCGCCCCCCCCCCCACGCTACGCCACTGACCAGGGGGGTATAACTCCGTCAGTTTTTGTAACCCGGTCACGTGATCATGACGACGTCATAGTAATGACTACCAATAGGAATCTTACAATTTCCATAGAAAAACTTTTGAGAACTGAGTGGGTATATACGGTGGGATATCTATGGTATTATATGTCAAATAGCACGTTGGCCGAAACAATCCGAACGATCCGAACATTCAAAACAATGAAATATTTTGAAAAAATGCTTCCTAAATATCGTTTCAGTGTCGAAGGCTGTGAGGATAGTGTTTCAGTTCGACACAGAGTACCTAACTGCGAAAATAATGAGAGTCGTTATGGGAATGGGCGTTGAGAATCGGCAGATCTGACTATTGCTTATCCGATTTTGGGAAGTTGTGGTTATGTTTGGTTCCCATTTCACTAATAACTGCAAAAATTCCAATGGCACGTTAAAAAAAGACGCTTTGCCGACCCTTAATCTTCATGGAATCGGAACACATCGGGGTTTACCTAAAGAAAACGTAAACGATCGTAGGATACCAAAATACAGGTGCGAATCTTTTGTTTGTTCAGTGTTCCTAATATACTTTGTAACTTTTCCCTAACTTCACCTAAAAATTGTATCTATTTTCATTTTTAGACTATCCATATTCTACCTGGAGTGTCCAGCACGAATGGTGCCGTCCAAGACCACAATTACAGTTTAAAAGGTATAAAGTCTTCTCTATACTCTATATGGCATCAACCTATTTTATTCATAGAGATAGCTGCTGATTCACTGAGTCTTTCTTATTATAAAGATATTCAATACATTTATTATTTCTTCAAACACAGCAATTCCTTATTATTAAGATATTTAATATGACAGGCGCGTATCCGAGACGCGTAATCGTTGTTCTTAATTTATTTTCTCTTTTATACTCTGCAGTGGTAGGATATAGTTCATAGGATGAGGCTGGGTAATGTAATGAATTTTTTTTTGTTTCAGAACCAATCGTGTTCTACCTGGGCCGAGTACCGTGAGTTTTGCTGCCAAAAAAGTAGTGGAAGATTATACAGGTATACATCTGGATTTATATTTCATTAAAGGAGATAATATTATATGTTTTGCTTGCGAACTTTGGTTAATGTGGTGAATATGCTTATTTCAGAACCAAACGTGTTCCCTGGGCTGAGCAGCGTACCGTGTGTGAATTGCACTCTGTTATTACATTGTCTTCAGACCTCTGCAGCCATACTCGGTCAACCATCGCCTTAGCCGCAGTAAGACGGATAGATTCATACATCCATCACTCTTGAACATATTGACCCCCAGATTCCTAACTACCCCTCTGTACAATTTTCCTTCTCAAAACTTCCTCCCTTTCCTTTTCCTAAAAAGACTCCACACCGCATCCCTAATGATGACATAGGCCCCGAGAGAATTTTTTCCTCAAGGCCTCCCATGTGGGCTAAAAATCTATCCAAACACTTCCTTTTTTATTATTATTACTCATATTTTCATTAATTATGATTAAGTTCCTTCTAAATGTGTTTGCACATGCTTGTATTTCCGTTTTTTTTGTGTTATTCTGTATAAAGCAATAAAATACTACATGCAATTATGAGTTTTTCATTTTATTTTTAAAATAAATTTTAGGCTAATGATTTGGGTAGGTACTGATATTGTCCAAGGTAGTATCTTTTTTTTTTTTTTTTACTTTCCTCTATCCTTGTCGATGGTCCGTCACGTCATAATCGCGGAATGAGCATTATTTATGGTCAAATAGTGTTGACACCCGTTCCATACAAAAAGCCCGAAGATATCGATCTAGGTATTAGTTCATTTATGCCACTGACGTAAAGCACTACATTTCTACGACCAAACACAAAAAAAGGTTCGCTGTTGTATCTACATCAAGGCCTATATCCGGATTTATGATTAAAGAAGATACTGTAATATTACGTAATCGTAAAAAGCCTATGACTCCTTTCCTATTTCTGAGAAGAAGATTGTTTCAATGAGAACAATTAAAACGCATACTTAATTGTTTGGAGAAGCATTTTTATTAACATTGAAAATATATTGAATTTATAACTTATCTAATTAGATGGTTGAATTTGATGCGTTTTACGAAGTTTGTTTATATTAGGCTCGATTTTAATTAAAAGCAAACTTAAGTCGCCGCGTTCAGTAATATGGAGGGTATTTCTTTTTTTGGTTACCAACGGAATTTGGAATCCACGTTCAGCTAAATAGGACGATGGGAATGCTACTTAAAATCGTTGAATTATCAATCATAATCCTGGGTACAGTTACGAAATCGGCTTCTGCAGCCAAAACTCTTGGTAGCCATTCTTAAATTTAATTTTTAATTCCTCATTTGTCGTCAGTTCTATTAGTTATTCTTCTAACCGGATGATCCTGCTATGTTGACATTTGAAAAAGGATCCAAATCCCAGTATGATATGTCCATGTTTAAATAATCCTGGAATCGTTCCTCGAAATCACTGTGGAGGTTTTCCAAGTGATGACAGTAAACAAGCAAGTCGTCGTTTTTGAATGATACTGCTGATAAATTTGTGAAGTTATTAAATTCTTGTCTGCCAATATTTTTTTTGTATAGTAGCAGTTTGGACACAAAAGCTGCAGACCAATTTTTTGTCAAATTTAAGTCGCCGCCTTGAAGTTGGAGATCGACATCATTAAACAATTTATACAGGTCTGTCAAGTACGTAATATCGTTCTTTGATGAGATGAGGTTGACGCACAATACTGTGTATTTGTTTCCTAGGAACTCTATCACAGACTCAAATTGTAAAATCGAGTCAAACAAGAACCTTTTGACAGCCAGTGTACCTCTGTGTGAAGCAGCAATCGGTTGAAATCTTCATCACTGGCAATGCAAAGCTGACTAAATAATCTGTCATTCAATGAGTTATTTCTGATTTTATTAACTGTCCCGATAACATATTGCAGTGATGTATGGAGGCGTTCACTCAGATTTTTCGCAACCAAATGCTGGTGATGAATTACGCAATGCATAGCAAGCACTTCAGGAACATTATTTTTAAGCACGTTATGAAGCCTTTGTGAAGCCCTGTCACAGCTGGGGCACCATCCGTAGCAGATGACAAAATATTATTAAAAGGAATTTTCTTTTCGTCGCAAAACTTTTCCAGTGTATCAAATGTGGTTTCTCCTTTTGCATCTGTTTCTATATTTATAACAAACAATAGTTCTTCACATATTTTTTCATCTTTGATGAACATCACGTATGACAATAACAATGCTTCATTGGTTGGTAAAGTGGACTCATCCAGCTGAATTGAAAATCGACAAGATTGCAGATTGCACAATGATTCTTCAATGTTTTCAGCCATCTCATCAATTCTTCTTTGCACAGGACTATTGCTCAAAGGCATTTTTCGGATAATATCTGCAGCTGGTTTATGGAGCACAGTGGTTATTACTTCTTTTACTGCTGTTGGAATTAAATTGTCCCCAATAGTATGTCGTTTGCAATCAACAATGTGAAGCTCGAAGTCTATCATGGTCTTGCTTAGAAGCTGTTGAAAATTATTTTGATAAAGTTGCCGAATTTTCTACTTCTTTTTCATGTCTTGAAAATAGGTCACATCTTTGTCTTTCTCGTCAGGGTGGATTTTATTAAAATGATCTTGAAGCCTAGAAGGCGACATCACTTCATTTGAAAATGTTTTTCGACAAATAAGGCACATTGGCGATGATGGATTTGTGGGATTTTCTATAAATCCATCTCTAATATAATTAACACCATATTGCCGTATTCTTTTTTGCTTCCGACATGGATTTTACTTTAGAGATCGTGAGTAAAAGATTATTTTTTACAACAATCAATGGCGCGTGATATGAACATAAAATGATCAATCAGTGCCTTTATATAGGTTGGAGACATATAACACGCTTCGACAGGAATAAAATAAACGCGCAGTGACTCGCTTTAAACACCCGAATGCGTATTTACAAAATCAATACCGGTTCAGTCGTGGCGGCAGCTGAATTGGGATAGGTTTTTTTGTGCAAAATCATCAACAAACCTTATGTTACTATTTCAGTCGCCAACGCGCTTCCTATCCTATCTGTTTCAGAGCCTGTGGGGACCGTAATTATAGTGTTATATATGTTGGTGTTGATGCATTTAAATCAGGGGTGTCAAAGATACGGCCCGCGGGCCGCATGTGGCCTTCGGGCCCTATCAATATGGCCCGCGACCATTTTAGTTTAGCACCATCCAGTGAATTGAACAGTTCTGTAATTTTGGTATTGGTTAACGACTATATAGTGCACTTAACATACCCTCGTGATATAGATATCGCACATAAACAATTAGTATGCCTTGTTGTCGTTTTCTGTAGATTTGTCTACCTGGAGTGCATACCACGGTGATGTATTAATCCTCTCCAACAATTGTATCTCACTGTCTTCAGCTATTTCCTCAATGCGCCTAGTCACAGTGATAGCTGACAAAGTCACAAATCTTCCCCCCAAGCTGTCTCACTGTGGAGAAAAACCTTTTGTAAGTTCCGATTGTAAATATTTATGTGCTAGAAAGGTGACTTTAAAAACTCATAAGTTTACTCATAGTGGAGAAAAACCATGTTCATGTTCCGACTGCAACTATTCATGATCACAAAAGGAACATTTAAGAGTACACAAGCCGTCTCACAGCGGAGATAACCGTTTTCATGTTCCGACTGCAACTGATAAAGTTGCCGAAACTGAATTTGACACCCGACATCAATGAGTTTATCAAAAATAAGAGAAGTCAGGTGTCCAGCTCAAGATAATTTACCATTTTACCCTCCTTTTTAACATTAATGAAAATTTATAATTACTAGGTACATATCTAGCTAAATAAAGATTTTAACAATTGAGTATTGGTTTTAATTTTTAGTCTGGCCCGCTTTCACACGCTAAATCTTATAAACGGCCCTTAAGAAAATTCAGTTTGACACCCCTGATTTAAATGGTTATATATTTATTTCGTAAATTAATAAAAACGTGAACAATTCATAGCTTGCATTATAATCCCAAAAGGTATGAAACTCATGGGTAAACTCAAATTATGTTGGATCATGAGAGCAGAGTGGATCGGGGATTACGGGGCTGGCTTGTCGACGCATGTATGCTCACTCGCTGACTCCCGAATGCACTGATGACTGACGACACTCAGTCTGACCAAGTTAGATCAATACACAGATAATACTTTCAATTCTTGCAGGATTTCAAAAATCCCGTTATTTACAATACACACAAACAAAAATTAACCAATATTAAAGTTTAATTTGCTTTATTAGTATGTGATTAGCGTATTTTGCTTGTCTTTTTTAGACTATATTTTTTTACTTATCAACGCCCCCCCAATTGTCTCTGGGTCTTCTACCGCCCCCCTGAACGTCTCAAATGCCTCCAAGGGGGCGTTATCGCCCACGTTGAGAACCTATCTAGGGCATTGATCAGACAAAAAAATGGTGTGACGCGTTGAATTTCCATCAACAGTCATATCATTCTTTATTTGTTTATGGATTACTACCGAGACATACTCAATAAAATGCATTGGCATTGTCAAACAATATTTTCATATTTACTCGGGTTACGCTGCGCCCCACGATTTTATTTTTTATCTATTTATTTAGGTACACCAACAACATGTTAAACTAAAAAAGACATTACAACTTTTTAAAACTAAAGCTATCGATAGTTATTATTTATTCTTAACTAGCTGGTTCCCGGAATGCGTTCCCATGCCATATTCAAATAAATACATTTTTCTCCCGGAATCACCTTCCCGTGCGTCCCCGTTCCCCTCCCGCGTCCCCTTCCTAGCTAACTTTATAAATTATATAGTCCATGTCACCCGGGGATAGTGTAGCTTCCCAACAGTGAAAGAATTTTTCAAATCGGTTCGGTAGATTCGGAGCCTATTCAATGCAAACAAACAATCAAATCTTTCCATTTCATATAGTTATTAGATTAGATTAGATTAGATCCCGGGTGGTTATGTTATACAACACAGTTTAAAACACAATTTAAACAATACATTTCAAAAAATACTTAAGGAACACTAAAATAACAACCAAAGGAAGACTCACACCTGTAATTTTGTTCCAATTACAGGTCATGTTCTCCCATTTTTCATTTGATCGCAAATTCCCAAAATTCGTATTAGTACTTATTGAGTCGGAAATCAAAAATGTCAAACGAAAATAATATTTACGATTATATTTTATTTCCGAGAGTCCTGGGGACTTCACCAGGTAAATTGTGTTTGTATGAAGTCACCGGGTAGATCAAGGGTTAAAAAGAGATAATGTGATGCGAAGTTAATTGTGGAATAATTCAGGGAAAGCAAAGTAAGTCATGGCACTCATGGCATGATCAAGTGGATCAAATACTTAAGTGCCATCAATGTTGGACCACGCCAAGAGATCGTTTACCGACAAATTATTTTAAAGAGCACACGTTTAAAAGTATCTCCTACCTGCAGTATTCTTCCGATACTGTATACCGCAACGCAACCATGAGACGATTGCCTCAAATGCATTCGGGACAAGAAAATGGTTTTTGTCCACTCTGGGTAAACATGTGATTTTTAGATTTATGTTCAGAATACATGAATACTTGCAGTCGGAACATGAAAAAGGTTTTTCTCCACTATGAGTCAGCAAATGACTTCTTAGACATCCCTTTTGAGAACAGTTTCATTTAGGATTTGAAAAAGGTTTTCTCTTCTGTAAATCGTACTGTGGATTTTTAAATCTACCTCTTGAGAACTCGCATAAATGCATTCGGGACAAGAAAATGGTTTTTGTCCATTGTGGGTAAACATGTGATTTTTAGATTTATCTTTAGAATACATGAATAGTTGCAGTCGGAACATGAAAAAGGTTTTTCTTCACTATGGCACTTAGGCACAAAATATATTGTATAATATTAAATCAGATTAGGTGCATCAATGTGTTCCTCGTGAAAATGTTTGAATAATTAGACCCATTTGTCCACGCAATCAGTTTGGGTCGTTAAACTCCATTCTTGAGAACTTGTATAACTGCATTCGGGACAAGAAAATGGTTTTTGTCCACTGTAGGTAAACATGTGATTTTAAGATTTATCTTCATAGTACATGAATGAACATGAAAAATGGTTTTCCTCCATTATAAGTCAGCAAGTGACTTCTTAGATATCCTTTTTGTAAACAGTTTCATTTAGGACTTGAAAAAGGTTTAAAGGTTTTCTCTTCTGTGAATCGTACTGTGGATTTTTAAATCTACCTCTTCAGAACTCGTATAAATGCATTAGGGACAAGAAAATGGTTTTTGTCCATTGTGGGTAAACATGTGATTTTTAGATTTATCTTCAGAATACATGAAAAGTTGCAGTCGGAAAATGAAAACGGTTTTTCTCCACTATGAGTCTGCAAGTGACTTCGTAGACATCCCTTTTGAGAACAGTTTCATTTAGGACTTGAAAAAGGTTTTTTCTTCTGTGAATCGTACTGTGGATTTTTAAGTCTTCCTTTTGAGAACTCGTATAAATGCATTAGGGACAAGAAAATGGTTTTTGTCCACTGTGGGTAAACATGTAATTTTTATATTAATCTTCATAATACATGAATAGTTGCAGTCGGAACATGTAAAGGGTTTTTCTCCACTATGTGTCAGCAAGTGACTTCTTAGACATCCCTTTGGAGAACAGTTTCATTTAGGACTTGAAAAATGTTTTCTCTTCTGTGAATCGTACTGTGGATTTTTAATCTTCCTTTTGATAACTTGTATAACTGCATTCGGAACAAGAAAATGCTTTTTGTCCACTGTGGGTTAACATATATGATTTTTAGATTTATCTTCGTAATACATGAAAAGTTGCAGTCGGAACATGTAAAGGGTTTTTCTCCACTATGAGTCAGCAAGTGACTTCTTAGACATCCCTTTGGAGAACAGTTTCATTTAGGACTTGAAAAAAGTTTTCTCATCTGTGAATTGTACTGTGGATTTTTAATCTTCCTTTTGATAACTTGTATAACTGCATTTTGGACATGAAAATGATTTTTTTGGTGTCTCTTTGTAGAACATGAATAGTCGCAGTAGAAACATGTTAAAGGTTTTATGTCACTGAGTCAGCAAATGATTTCTAAGAAGTTTATTTGTACAACGTAAGTAAATGCATTCCAGTGTTGCTAAACATGTGAATTTTTAGATACCTACCGTTTTATAGCGCATGCATAGTCACAGTCGGGACTTGAAAAAGGTTTTTCATCACTGTGAGCCGGCAAGCGCCGTTTTAGTTTTTTTTTGAGAAGAAGAGTTGCATCCAGGACAGGAAACTCAAAACTTGCCGGGACTCCGGGACCCGTGTCTGAAACCGGGACAATCCCGGTCAAATCCGGACGTATGGGTAGCTTAAAAATAATAATAGGTACTTAAACTTGCTTATTTTCGAACGGAAATAATAAATTGCTCCACTACCCCTGTATTACAAGTTGTAGCTAGCATAAGCACCCCGCACACTTCCATTTCGGAGCGACAGAGTCCCACGCCGCTTCAGGTCGCCGCGCAGAATAGTCTCGCAATTGACAAGTGTGGGCTTCCTCAGTGCTGAAAATAATCTATTTCTAAGTTCGCAGGTTACACATATAAGGTATGTAAGTAAAAAAAAAGCAAAAAATAATTAAATAAATACCATTTATAAAATACTATTAGAGAATGCATGTGCTTTGTGCTGAGAACATTATATTTTAAATTTAAATATTATAAAATTACTGTAACTAAAAATGAATCAAATTAAAATTACATAATCAATCCAATCATATCTCATAATTTAAAAAACTATATATGTTTAATTATATTTTTATACAAATTACTAAGGTTCTCGACGTCCGTTTTAAAGTTAACATATTCATATTTGTTTATGAAAACCATTTTACTAATTAATCTTTGATGTAAATTAGTTTCCTTGTCCAAAGTTTGATTATCAATTTTCTTATATATAAATTTACTGTCAACTTTTATTTACCAATGCTTTTTTAACTTCTCGGTCCGCTCAGCATTTCTCTCAAATATCAACAAAATATATTTTTTCGATGAATTGGCGATTCGATGAATTGATCATTCGATGAATTGGTTTTCGATGAATTGATTTTCGATGAATCGGTTTTCGATGAACTCGTTTTCGATGAATTTGCTTTCGATGAATTGATTTTCGATGAATTGATTTTCGATGAATTCGTTTTCGATGAACTCGTCGTGAACCGTAAATCTTAAGTATATATTTTTTTCGTAAAGTACGTGTTTGTTTTTAAAGAGATGCATGAGGATAGTTTTTACATATATCTGTCGAACATCAAATACTCTTATTATATTAAATATTAAGTCACTGTTTGCAGTTAGAGGAAGTTTGAGAATAATTTTCATAATTGTTTTCTGCGCCTTTTCAACAGGATCTAGAGCTGATAAAGTACCCCCTCCCCATGCAATGATATCATACTCAAGGATAGATTGGGTGATTGCAAAATATATCGTTTTTAGAAGTTGTGAGTTAAGAAAGTTCCTTATGGATCTGAAGAAGTGTATTGTTTTTCTAATTTTATTTGCAATATTCTGTGTGTGTAGATTCCATTTGAGGTATGGGTCAATGGTGAGCCCTAGGTACTTCATCTGTGATGTGCGCTCTATACTGGGGCACTCACTGCATTCATTGGAATTCGTACATCTATGTGTTTTAATGGAATAATCATCATTAGGTTGGCCTGTAGTATTGATGCTTGAAGTGACATATTTGGTTTTCTTCGTGTTAAGGGTAAGCGTGTTGATATCTAACCATTTTTAACGAAGTTAATATTTCTTTCAGCTTTTTTAAATACCGCTGGCCAATTGTTGTCTTCGAACGATAGGACCGTATCGTCTGCAAAGCTAACAATTTTTCCTTGAATTTCAAGGTTGCAAAAGTTGTTAATATACAGTAAGAACAGAGTCGGTCCCAAAACACTTCCTTGTGGAATTCCATAGTCAGTTGAGCGCTGATCACTAAGGGTATTCTGTATTTTAACCTGTTGTTTGCGTCCATTTAAATAGCTTCTAAAGAAGTTAAGCTCTTTGTCTGTAATGCCGATTTTTTCTAGTTTTTGAATTAGTTTAACATGTGATATTGTATCAAAAGCCTTAGAAAGGTCTAAAAATATTGAGATACATTTTTTTCCTTTATCAAGGCTTTTTACAATGAAGTCTGTCACATTAGCAATGGCATCTGAGGTACTTTTATTTTTTTGAAATCCATATTGGTTTTCTGAAAGTATTTTATGGCTCTCGATGAATTTTAAAAGTTGTGCATTAATGTGGTTTTCAAAAACTTTAGACAAACTATTCAGTAAAGTAATTGGTCTGTAGTTATTGGTATCTGACTTGTTTCCAGATTTGTAGATGGGAATTACGATACTTTGTTTTAAGTTAGAGGGGAAGTAGCCCTGTGTAATGCTTAAGTTTATAAGATATTCCAGAGGTAATGTGATATCTGAAGATAGCATTTTAAGGATTTTGGTTGTAATTTCATCTGATCCAGCAGAGGAAGTGTTTTTTAGAGATTTAATTGTCCTGAGAATGTCTTCCTTTGATACAGTTTGAAAGAGAAATTTTATATTTTTGTTATTTGCTTGATCCTCTGTATCGGTAGATCGGGTGATTTCACTCTTTTCTCATAGCATAATCCAACAGAGAACCATCTTTGTATCTAAACAATAGTGCGTAGGTGACAGGGTTCCATCCTTTGTTTGAGAATGATTCACAGACTTTGTTTTTCCATGTTGACCAATCTGAGTTCATTGTTAGTAATAATCATGGAACTATACCAATCTACACAACTTTTATCCATGAACAATCTTAGTATTTCTATTTTTTTTTTCATCCATGGTCACATCAAATCGTAAACATTCTTTTTCAAACACTTCTATCCACTGGCTTGCATTTGTATTTTTACTACAGAATTTTTCTATAACAAACTTCTCAGCAATGTTTTTGAGGCTCTGTTGCTTATCTTCCATTAATTTTACCATCAATCTTCCCAGTGTATCTTCTTTTTGATGTACTTGTAAACTTTCTTCTTCCAATTCTTCGAGGTATTGGTCTCCGAACTGTAGGTTTCCATCTTCGTCTACATATGTTTTTTTTAGTTCTTCTGTCATTGTTACCCAGACTCTTCTAACCTGGTATCTTTTTTTTAAACTATTTTTTACTTTGCCAAAAGCACCACTTTTCATAATCTCCTTGTGATGGCTGGCGGATTGTAACATTTCTGGTATTGTAAACACTTTTTCATCACTTGTGACTATTTTTGTAATGCTAATAATATTTGACTTGCCATCGCCTCCAGGTAGTAACGTAAATTCAAATTGAAGTTTCTCCATTTGTGGTTACGAAAAATGTCGTTTTATAATATGATTTAATTCTTTTCTATTGATTTATAAATAAAACACTTGTGTTGCAAAGTTTAACAAAGAAACGACATTTATGTTTATTTATAATAAAATAATAGAAAATAAAACAAGTGACAATTGATAAATACATTCCAACTGACACTACAGGATTCAAATTTAAATGGAATATATTGCCTTTACATATATATATTTATCTCCTCTCGTAAAACGTTGATCTTGCTATACGTCATATATATATAATTATATGTATATGACGGACAGGATACCGGTCTGGAATGGTTCTGGCGTTGAGACCGCGATAATCACCGCATGGTCGCCATTGGTCATCCTTCTTGGGGACCATGTGTAGTGGCGATGCCCAACAGCTCTTAGAAGGCCGTGCGATTCCTAAACGGACCATGGTCTCAAACTCCTTCTTGGCCCGCTTGAGCTTGTCAGGAGCGAGTCGGCGGGGTCGCTCAGCAACTGGAGGGCCCGGTGTAGTTTTGATATGATGAAGGGTAGCGTGACGTACCTCCTTCATGGCGCCATCAGGGCGCGTGACATCAGGAAACTGTTGTAAAAGTTTGTGAAAAGAGGACGTCCCTGTGACCGTTTTGATGGAAGCAATGTTGTTGATGCTTCACTTGCCTGTGGTTGTCAGGTTTGTTACTTGATCTAGCAGTCGATTGTTGCAGATATCTACTAATAGCTCGAATCTTGCTAAGAAATCCGCTCCAATGATGGGCTTGGAGACGTCAGCGATGACAAAGCTCCAAGTGAAATCGCGTCACAGACCCAGGTCAAGGTTGAGCGTTAGGCTGCCGTAGGTCGCGAAGGTGCTGCCATTTGCGGCCGCCAATTCGTACGTTTGCTTGGTTGGACGGCCTTGGACTAAACGCCGTGGAAAAACACAGAGATCCGCGCCTGTGTCGACAAGAAACTGAGTACGCGTTTTCCGGTCGGTGCCGAAAAGGCGACTTATTTGAGACGGGCTGTTGGTGCTGGTCGCCATCAGAGTGAGTCCCGGGTGTTTCTCCTGCATGAAGTTGCTAGGTTTACGCGCGCGTTGTTTCTAAACCTACTATGGTACCAGCACACGCCTTCGGGTTTCCGACCCTTGAAATTGGAACGGGAGCGATGTTTCCGCCATTGAGGACTTGTGTTCCTTGATTGCTGATGTTTGGAGCGCAGCGCGACTAATTCCTGTCTAAGGATGGTCAGCTCCTCTTGGAGTGGTTGCATGATTCGGTCCATTAAGGTGGCCAGTCTGTCTCCAAGAGTTGGTGTCGACATCGGTGGAGCCATGTTGTCATGGGAGTTATAATTACACGACGAATAGACGATGAACGTGTTAATTTTACACGTTTACAATTGAAGTGAAATAACACCAAAGAAGCACTATGCACATGTTACGTTATTATTTACGCTTATTCATCACGTCGGAGTCACCACTTTAGTGGTATGGTTTGGTTTTATAATATTTTATTGCATTGCTTCAACTGTATGTCTTTTAATAAAGAGACTGCTTGTTGGTTACCGATTTTGTTTTACTTGACAACCAACAAGTCAAATGATTGATGTTTTCCAAATTGATTTTCGAATTAGGTATATAGTTTCAGTAGGTACTAGCGAAAATGGTCACTACAGTTCTAATTCCGTAGGGAACAGTAGGGAATTAATTCTACGAATTCCGAAAAATCACCTAAAAATAACCTTTTGAGTAGTGTAACCTGAAAGAAACGTTTCGGAGTTAAAAATCACCTAAAAGGTTACAAAAGTAACTTTCTGGCAATACTGCTGTGGATGGTGCCAAACCATAACGTTGTAAGTGCCAGAAAATGAAAATTTCAAGAGACAAAAAACATTTTTATGGAAAAATTAAAAGAAATGCGATGGTTAAAAATGAATTATTAAATTTTCATTAATTATTAATAATTTTAAAAAAATGTTCTCTGTTAAAATACGGAAATAATATATATTTTTTATTTATAAAATTATGATATGTTAATAATATATTATATATATATTTTTTTTTTATGAAAAAAAAAAATTAAAAGACTAACACGTTTTAAGTGCCATTATTTATGCAAGTCATAATGCTGTAGGTTTTATATTACTTGCACATAACTCAACACTTTAAATATCATTAATTTAAAAGATTTTCATAAAACAATTAGCTTTCTCCTGCTAAATAAGGCTACACATTTTCCCGTGAATTTTTATTTTTTTTCCCGACATTTTCATGCTATTTCACAATATTTAGGCTAGATGGCGTTAGTAACCCTTCAACTTAACACTTTCTCACCGGACCGGGGTAATGCAACAACACGAACGAGAATTTTACATTTTAAATCACATACTCGATAATTTAGGTAATCCTAGAAAAACTATCCGGTTATCGATCGGCATTTAAAAAAATAATATCGTATTACTAATTTTTTAAATATAAATTAATTTCAATCAAATTCCGGCGGAGCATCTGTTCCGCCCGCCCCACTTCCCCTCGGTTATATCGCCTAACATTTCCCCGTGCCTATGTTCTAGCTATGAAGATTCCGGGGTCTGGTAGCCGATCAGTAAAAGTCACACTTTAGTGGAAAGGTCTGTGTCGTACTAACTGAGTCACGCTGGCTTTCTTACTATCACTTTGACGATTTTGCTATTACTTAAGGATTGACGAAAGTGAAAATGGGCGTGCGTATAACTGGATAATTTTAAGCGGTAGCAAGCAATTACTAAGTTATTTATAGAAAGGACTTAAACCCGTTCGCTCACTCTACGCATCTCGTATGAACTTTTTAAAATGCTAATATAATATCAGCTTGCCGGTCCAAGATCATTCTGTCTGGAGCGTTTCCTGTAAACAATAGAGTTCACATATTTTAAAGTACAGGACGGATAAAATTTACAGCGAATAAATTGTGTTTTCGGTTTTAATTGCTAACTTGATTAGATTTGGTGGTAAAATTTAATTTGGGAGGCGGATATGGATACCGCCGCCCCGGAAACCATTTACTGGATAACCATCACCTCTGCCATAGCTCACCCCAAGTGGTTCGCTAGGTTTCATGGGGTGAGGCTTGTCCGGGTCTTGGCAGCGGATTACCAGATTGGGAGAGACTGGTTAAGGGCAACCTTTTTATATCTCCAACAGGACTCTCTTGGAATAACTCCTTGCACCGTAGTGGGAGGGATGGAGTCATCCGTCCATCACTCTTGGATACACTGAACCCCAGATTCCTACCCACCCCTCATACCCCATTCCTTCCCCGAACGTTCTCTTCTTCCTTTATAAAAAGAAACCCTCCACACAGCATCCCCAAAGATGACTTAGACCCTGAGAGAAATTATTTCCCTTGGGGCGGTCCGTTTGATAAATTCTCCCATCTTAACAGACGGATTGCAATCTTTAGAGCACAGACGTCGGGTGGGAATGCTATCCTCGTTCTACTGGTATTACAATGGAAGATGCTCCGAGGAACTGGCGTCATTGATCCCTTCGGCACCGGTGCATAGTCAGGAAACATGCCAAACGCGTGCCCAACATATGTACACGGTTGACATTTGTCACATGAGAACGGGTCGCTTCTTCGACTCGTTCTTGTATTCAACAGCTCGGCCGTGGAACGATTTGCAGACCTTTGTGTTTCCTCCTTCCTACAACATGGGTCTCTTCAAGACTAATGTTCATTCCTTCCTCTAAAAAGCTCCTCCACACAGCATGTTCGATGACATAGGCCCTGAGGGAAGTTATTTTCCTCAGGACCTCCTGTGTGAAGTTAATGTAAAAAAAAATAAAGGGAATAATTTCGGGGATTGCTGTGTGGAGGGTATTTTTAAGGAAACGGAGAGAGGAAGTTCTGGAAAGGAAAAAGGTATGAGGAGTAGGTAGGAATCAGGGGGTCAGTGTGTTCAGGTGTGATGAATCCATCCCTCCATCTACGGTGTGAGGGGATGAGTCGAGTCCAGTTGGAGAGTTCAAAATGCCTCCCTCAACCAGTCTCTCTCGAACCGGCCCGCCACCCGCAAGGTGGGCAGACGTATCCGCCGCCAAGATCTATTCAAACCCAATGAACCCGGGCACCCCTGATAAGTCACCAAACGTATTTTACTATCTTCCAAAAATCGTTTTTTTTTTCAGACATCGACAGAGTTGCCAGACTGCCTTTATTTGATGTCCTTTGCAGGACAAAACCGTTCACTATTTAAAATATATTAGAATGTACCTATTTAAATGGACCAGTTAAAACTATTAATTAAATATCTGCCTATGCAAACAAACGCCTCATTTATGATACGGATATAATAACAGCAATCATAAATTGGGAGTTCAAATTTAATATCTATATTAAATTTATATGTATACTATAAGTTTCAAAACAATTAACATCCGTAGCTAGTTTAGTAATAGGAAGTAGTTTTCAACAGATGAAAAAGTTAAACAAATATATATCCATCATTTACAGATCACCCTGTGTAACAAACTAGCCAGTTGAGATTCGGAAACGAGGGGTTATGGTGGCTATCGGACCGCCTTCTCTGTTTTCTATGGAAAAATATGCGTTATGGTTTAAATTCATAAGAATATTAATTATGACTTTATTTATCAAACGATTTTGATGTTGACTACTGAAATATTATGAATATACTTCCCCCTAATTATTACCAAAACAAATTACAGAAAATTATGTCATTAATAATAATAATAACGTAATATTTGTATAGCGCAGTTTTGTGTCATTTCACTTCAAGTGCGCTTAACTATAATAAATTTAAAAATAATCCTACAGTGTTCCTTACGAGATCATTACAAAATATTTATAAAATAATACCTATGAAATAAAGAATATACAGTATTTACAAAACAATGACAAGAGAACAAAGATTAACAAAACAGTGCTGTTATAGCACAGAGGAAAATAATAATATACAAAAACAGTGTTATTGTAGCACAGGACAAAACAAGAACTTTTAAACTTATTAACACCCTTTAATAAGCAAATCAAATTGGGGGACCCTAGTGACCCCACTTCGGATCATGTGTGATTTTTTTTCTTTCCGGACGAAAAGGTTAAGAGTGCAAGTTAACACCAGCACATACAAAGTTTTGCTGCAATAAAACGTATTTGAGTTCGTGAAGCACTTAATACGTTATAGTTTGGCACCCCCAGGGGGGTATAACCGTCACCCACGGTATAAAGGCCAAGACCCAGTTTACGCCTCTAGCGGTAATAATCCTTCTAGGAGGCTGAAGCTAGGCGGCTGGAAACGTCAGATTCATACGTTACGAACCTCACTTCTATGGATATTATTATCGCGGTGCAGCGCGTGCGTTTTGATTTAGGCAAAAAACTATAAATTAGAAGTATTACATGCACAATACATACAAAAGTTTGAGCGACGTTACGTATTAATTCTCTACAGAAGTGTTTTAAGTTTGAAAATGGTTAATAAGTGCGTTGTACCTCGTTGTAAAGGAAATTATGACAACGAACCAAAACGTCATACATTCAAGTTCCCAAATGATGTTATATTACGTAATAAATGGGTTAAGTCTATTCGTCGGGATTTCATTCCAACAAAATATTCAACGGTAAGTGAAATGTGCTTATTTTTTACTGCAAATACAGGATTCAACTTTGTACATAACCTCAATATACCTATATGAAAAACGTCATAAAAATCTATTGTAATGTGGTGTTTACACATGCTTATTCGTATTATTTTGATTTTAAAATGTGTTTATTGTCTAATTTAATGATGTTAGCTCATATCGTTGTTGTCTAATTTAATATTGTATCGGTTTTGGCAGCTTTTTGGTGTAATGAAAGACAACACCATGAAAAAATATAAGTTTTCAAAGTGCCTAGATATGTAATATTTTAAACGGCTAAATAACACTATTTTTATGGGTGTACAATTGAAATCTATTATTGTCATGCATTGTGAAAATGTACCTACATTATATTAAAACAAGCACAATTCAATGCATATTGATTGTTATGTTTGTACATAACCTCAATTTATAAAAACGTGCAACTGCGATTATGTTTACTCATATTATTTTGATTTGAAAATGTGTTTATGTTAATGTTGTTGTATAATTTAATATATTGTTTCGGTTGTGACAGCTTTTTGCTGTAATGAATGAGTGCCTAGATATTTAATGTTTATTGAACATAAATTAACACTAAAGTAATAACTTTTCAGGTTTGCGAGCTGCATTTTAGAAAGGAGGACATCATTACAACCAGTGTTCACACCAACATTCAAACTGGAGAGCAATGCATAATGAAGTACAAGAGGGTGAAACTTGCTCCGGGAGCCATCCCATCAATTCTGCCAAATTGTCCAGCCTACCTGTCAGCGACTCCGACATTATCCCGAGAAAGTGTGGACGCAAGGAAGAACAGGAAAGAACTTATTAATTTACAAATAGCAGTAGAAAAGAGCATAGTTTCTAATGCAGTCTTTGAATCTCAGAACCATTTTTCAACTTTTAATGAATTTTTAGGTTGCATTGACAAACATAACTTCCCAACTGATTGTATTACCGTGAAAAAAGAAAGTTCTGTAGTATTTTTTTTTATCTTGCGAAAACTCCATTTCCAAAAGTCATTGCATCTGCCGTTGTCGATATAAATTTACAGTTGAGTTTATTTGTTGAATGCGTAGAATTAAAGTAAAAACACAGTAAAAAAAAATATTCTTGACTGATTGATATACCCACATACACCATTCCCTCATCACCATTCAACATTTCAAAACAATATACCTCTAATATTTATACTACTTGTGTACTACTTTAGTTGTTATTATTTTCAGGTGCATGTTCTACAGCAGCCAGCCTTCAACCTCCAGAAAATGCAGCAGACTACTCTACAATCTCAACTGCCGGCAACCATATCCACCAACTACACAACATTCATATTATACATATTCCAACACATATCATTATAATCATATTTCGTTATTAAATGTAATCAATCATTAATTTTGTGTATATTTAGTTTATTCTTTAAGGCCAGTTGTTTCGCAGAATAACAATTCATCAAATTTCAAAGTTAATTTTCAAGTTCTGTTGAGGTTCTACTCAAGTTCTGTTATTATTTCAGGTATGTGGAATAACTTGCCCATATTGGTTTAATAACAGAACTTAAATAGAACTTTCACAGAATTTTTAAATTTACATTGGAATTTGATGAATTGTTTAAATTCTGTGAAGCAACTGGCCCTTATTCTAAAAAAATTGTCTTTTTTTGATACCTTCTCCAATTATAAGTACCAATACACTGTACTTAGAAATGTTGCATTTTTAATAAAGGATATTATTGATTTTTTACCAAGAAATTTTGTTGCCTTATTTTACCCGTCAATACTTTTTCCCCAATGTGCCATGAACCTATGTTTTTTGCACTTCAGTGTGTAATTAGTATAATATTTTCTCTCTTCAGATAACTATTTTGCCATAATTGGCACCTTGTTAGATTTTTTAATCCATACTCATCAGCCTTCAGCGGCGGCCATCTTGATCCAGTGTCCTGGCCTTGTGGAGTCTAGGAGGTTTTGGTATAACTCCGTCAGTTTTTGTAACCCGGTCACGTGGTTTGTGACGTCATAGTAATGACTGCCAATAGGAATCTTACAATTTCCATAGAAAACTTTTGAGAACTGAGTGGTATATACAGTGGGATATCTATGGTATTATATTTCAAATAGCGCGTTGGCCGTCAAATAGACGGTTGGGAGATGGCCGAAACCAGGGGCGTATATCTCTTTACTTAACCTTGAACCTCCAAAAAATATCGGGTACCATAGAAGAACTGAATTGTAGATAGTAAACGGAAATGACAAATACGCCATTGAACCAGTATATCCGGTTTGGCCATTATGATTATGCTTTATGCTTTCAACTGTCGGTGAATAGTCAGTCGCGTTATGCCAATACGTAAATATTTTGAAGTTAAAATGTTTCTTGCTAAAGCACTTCGATGAAATTAGAAATTATAAAATTCACAGATTTACCTAAGCAAACTGAAAAAAGGAAAAGGACTAAGCCAAATGAAAGTTATGGTGACGAAATTACAGGTAATAATCTTTCATCCGTTAGGTATTACAATGTTTTTGTTGATGCTTAATTTTGTTGTTATTTGCCTAAAACTGAATTTATTTCTCATTGTAGACCCCAACTCGACGAAATCGTACAGTATTATGTATTGTGATGCCGTAAGGGACTAAGATTTCATCAAACATTAAAAAGGTATGTAATCTTAAATAGCATCATTATTCATTTTTATATTTATTCAGATTTAATCGGCATACTCAATGTCGTTTACTGACGACAAAGCTGTGAACATTATTGCAAAGCGCAGCATGAGAATTTGAATAGTGGTTTGGGTAATTCTTCGGAACAAACGTCAACGGTTAATACGGAATATTTATTTCATAACAATCAATCATAATTACACAAACCCGCCAGGATAAACCCTGCCTTGCCCTCAAACCATTCAAAACCTGGGATGTATTTTAAATTATGATGACATGAAGCTAAAGGTTTTATAAAAAAAAAGTGCGTATTAACCATTGACGTTTGTTCCGAATATTTACCGTGGTTTTTTTTATTTATTTCTGAAGCACCTTTTTATTTCTGTCAGAAGCACCTTGAGCAACATATAATCCTCAATTTAGCTTGGGTATAACACTGGTTTGTTCACAAACTTTGGTTAATTATATTGATTTCAGTGCATAATGACTTCCCGAGGGCCATCGGTGTGGTTGTTCCTGCCAAGGGGGGTTATATTTCTTGAAAAGGAAAAAATAGAGTAGTTTTTGTTCCCAAATTTTTGTTAATATATTAAATATATTTATTTCAGATACGCAGGCACCAGCAGTGAGATTGTTCCTGCCAAAGGGATCCCAGAAGTTAACGAAGGTATGTACATTTAGTAAACTTGCCTTTTCGTGTGCCTACACGAAAAAAAAGTGCATCGAGAAAAGCATTATTAATGAACGGTATGAGTAAATGCGCCTTGAAGGCTTTTACATGTTTACCTTGTTTTCAGGAGAATACATAAGTTGTTCAGTATAATAAACTGAACATTAAAATTACTCATTATTTTATTTTATTATAGTGTATATATATGTGTGCTTTAGTTAATATAATAAGCCCTGATGAAGTTTGAGCTAAGCGAAATTAAATATTTATAATAAAAAGTGGTGTATTTACACAGTGTATTTTTTCATTTAACGCGAAGAAGGAATAGGTATAATATCCGTACTAAACTGCAACAGAGCACTCCAGCGGTCAGAACGGTCTTTATCATTCATTTTGAGATTATTTTGTTTTCAAAAAGTTTCGTTAAAATCCGAAAGATGCCACTAGAAAAATAAATATTATTTATTTTATTATTCAACATGTCGCATCTGGTTGCATCAAATGCAACCAGATGAATGAGAATGGCCCTTGGCCGGCTAGCCGCTTGAATTATGCCGTGTTTTATGCACGTGTCAATACAATAAAGTTTTGAGAAAAAACTACCTGAAGTCATTATGGCAACGTCGCGTCGCACGTCAGCTGTAGCTAGTGACATTTCTGACGCTTGGCCAATTTATCGTCACCCAAAATCTTAAGATCACGTGGATCACAGAATGATTTGTGCTTGTTCCTTTTTTTGCATTATCTCGATACAGGAGGCCTCAGGAAAAAAATGCTCTTAGGGCCTATGTCATCTTGAGGGTGCCGTGAATAGGGTATTTTTAGGGAAAGGAAGGAGGGGACGTTCTGGGGGGATTAGGAGTGACGAACGTGCGAATCCATCCCTTTCACTGCGGTGCAAGGCGACGGGTCAAAACGTCTCCCTCAACCTGTCTCTCCCAATCCGGCCCGCCATGCAGTGGGTGGGCTAAAGCCTCCGCCGCCAAGACTTAAACAAACCTCACTCCATGAACCCGTGCACTCCTGCTCACCAAACCTAGCAAACCTTTGTTGTTGGTTATCCAATAAATTTGGGAGGCGGGTGTGGCTGCCGCGCCCCGGGAACCATTTATTGGATAACCAACACCTCTGCCATAAGTCACCCCAAGTGTTACGCTACGTTTGGTGACTCAGCAGGGGTGCCCGGGTTCATGGGGTGCGGTTTGTCGGGTGTTGGTGACGGATGTGTATGCTCACCTATTGCACGGCAGGCCGGATCGGGAGAGAATGATTGGGGGAGGTCTTTTATCCTCTCGAGTAGGAATCTCTCAGAACATCGCCATGCACCGCAGTAGGATACGTCCATCACTCCTGGACACACTGCCCCCAGATTCCTACCCACCCCACGTACTTTTTCCTTCCCAGAACCTCCTCTCCTTCCTTTCCTGTATAGAGTACCAGGCTATTCAGATCTGGTCAAACACGGCTGAAGCAATTTCAAGTAAAATTTAACTATTTCTCAAAGGAATGTATTTAAAAAAAATAATCGGAACGTAGTCATCTATTTTAGTTTTTAAATTGAAAAAAAAAATAAAATAAAAACTTGGTTTGACCAAGGCTCGAACCTTACCTCCCAGTGACCGAAATCAAACGCTTTACCACTAAGCTAACTCGAAAGTCAGAGAGCTTGACATTATTTATAATATAAGACTAAACTCATGGACAGAAGTGAAGGCGATGATTTTATTAATTGGCAACAGTGTATTGTATCGCTTTCCGTATCCTGTTGCCAAAAAATTAAAGCTTTTGGTTCAAGTTTGGGCCACGGGCATGATAAAGCGCCATGTTACGGTAATGTAATTCATTATTTTAAAAGTCCCGAAAACCTCTTTTAATACAATATTTAAAAATATGAAAAGTATTTTAAAAAATGGAGAAAGATTTTAACATGGTGTTGTCATTTCGTTTTTTCTAATAAACTTAACCTAAGTTTTGTAATTTGAATTTTTAAAAACATTGAATTTAGGGTTTATGAAAAAAGTTAACCAAAACCCTATTCTTGATTTTTTTTTAAATTTACGTATGTCGTTATAAAGAAAAACCTCCAGAGTATTTTTAAGGGTCTTAATAATTTGAAAATATTTTGTAAAACATATGTAAGGGCGGTCAGAAAAGGGTCTGATTTCTGATTTATTTTTGATAAATGCTAACCCCCTGTAAATTTAAAAAATACGAAATTATTTTTTTTCCCACTAAAAACATTATTTTTATCGTATTGCGAAATAAAATTTTCGTTATTTCGAAATAATTTATGATTACATTCCACCTTAATATATTTTATTTTGGTTGAAAGGGAATAGTAATTCTACATTTTGTTCATCTAACATGTAGATTTTTTCTTACATTCCTTCAAGAACTAAGAAACATATTCTTTTTTTCAGATATAAGCATTCCTGTGAGACCCGGCACCGGCAGTAGTCATGCATTCGCAACCCACCAAAATGAACATTTTAAACGTAAGCATTTTTATAGCTTTTTGTTTGTAGATCATGGTTTGGTATATTTTGTTATTAAAAATGTAATAATTTTTCTCAAATATTGTCTTTCTAGGTAATAGGAAGAGTATTTTAACTTATGTTGGACAGAACGCAGCCCTGACTCCCAAGTGAAGAAGAAGGTGAATATGGAAATTTTGAAGACCAGGCGTCGGCTGCAATATGTCCAGTGTAAGAATTGCTCGTTGAAGAAACGTTTGATGATAGCAACTCGATATACAGTAAGAAACAGCTTGGAAGATTCTCTTTCAAGTTCAAACCCCATTCTCTCTAGATTCATTTTAGCACAAGCTAAACTTAGCCCACGTCACAAAAAAGGACGGAGAATACAGCAGAGAAGACAAGTCACTGGCACTTGCTGTTTACAAGGGAGGGCCAAAATCTTACCGATTGTAACAACTGGACTGATGGCTCCGCTCATCCTCGGCGGGACTGCCTTAACTCTTCTTCCTTTATATTAATAAAATTTTATTTCAGCTACATCAAGTGGCGGAGATGAGACGTGATATTATCAACATGTACGCACTCGCATACTGCCTGCTAACAATGTATGCCTGGACATCGGAGGTCTAGTGAAGGAGGAAACCATTTGTTTCCTTAGAACGCTGTGGGAAAGTGGTGGGCAACCTCCAATGTTTACATATTTTTGTATAAGGCTTTTTGTGCTTACATGTTTTTAATTTTTTTTTGCCTGCTGTGTTTGTGCTTATAATTTGTGCCATTATTTTTGTGTATTTGTATTTATTGTACGTTTTATATAAAAGATTACAGAGTTATCGTATTAAGCCAAATAATGTATTCATGGATATTCCATTGGATATATGAACAATTATATAATTCTTGTCATATTAATACTGTTAATTATATTAACAGTAATAATATGACAAGCCCTCGATGTACATTGTTCTTGTCATATTATTACTGTTAATTATATGACAAGTACAATGTACCTCGAGGATAAACTGTAATACAGGCGTGAATACGTTAGTTTCTGACTCATGCTCAATCTACCAGTCGAACCGACTGCGTTTTTATGTGTTGTTTATCTTTGTTCTTTTGAAAATAAAAATATTTAAAACACCCACCTGTGACTTTTTCATTTTTCATCTCCTCGGGATAACAGGTTTCCGTCTGACAAAGCTCCTTCCTGAGAAAATGAGCTGAAAAAAACTATGTAAATCTCATTTTCTCAGAGCCAGCTTTGGCACATGGAACCTTGTTGTCCTGGGGAAGAATTTTTGCATTTTTCTGCTTTACAATTTTTTTTTAATAATTTATTTGGCTAATAAAGCAATTCGAGTATATTGTCTATGGTAGACCTTGTGCCATTGTCTATGACAAATGGCCTTGAACACCCATCTACGTATATCGGGTTTGTTTTTCCGTGGTGAAATTGATGTTGAAATTTTTCCCATAGAAAAGGCCCGAAGATATCGATCTAGGGATTGGTATATTTATGGCCGAAACAGTCCGAACATTCAAAACAACGAAATATTTTTTTTAAAAAATGCTTCCTAAATATCGTTGCAGTGTTGAAGGCTGAGAGGATAGTGTTTCAGTTCGACACAGAGTACCTAACTGCGAAAATAATGAGAGTCGTTATGGGAATGGGCGTTGAGAATCGGCAGATCTGACTATTGCTTATCCGATTTTGGGAAGTTGTGGTTATGTTTGGTTCCCATTTCACTAATAACTGCAAAAATTCCAATGGCACGTTAAAAAAAGACGTTTTGCCGACCCTTAATCTTCATGGAATCGGAACACATCGGGGTTTACCTAAAGAAAACGTAAACGAACGTAGGATACCAAAATACAGGTGCGAATCTTTTGTTTGTTCAGTGTTCCTAATACTTCACCTAAAAATTATATCTATTTTCGTTTTTAGACTTTATCCATATTCTACCTGGAGTGTCCAGCACGAATGGTGCCGTCCAAGACCACAATTACAGTTTAAAAGGTATAAATAATGTCTTCTCTATACCCTAATATGGCATCAACCTATTTTATTCATAGAGATAGATGTTGATTCACTGAGTCTTTCTTATTATAAAGATATTCAATACATGTAAATTTTCTTCAAACACAGCGATTCCATTATTATTAAGATATTTAATATGACAGGCGCGTATCCAAGACGCGTGGTCGTTGTTCTTCATTTATTTTCTCTTTTATACTCTGCACTGGTAGGATATAGTTCATAGGATGAGGCTGTGTAATGTAATGAATTTTTTTTTGTTTCAGAACCAAACGTGTTCTACCTGGGCCGAGTACCGTGCGTTTTGCTGCCAAAAAAGTAGTGTAAGATTATACAGGTATTCATCTGTATTTACGTTTATCATTAAAGGAGATAATATTCTATGTTTTGCTTGCGAACTTTGGTTAATGTGATGAATATGTTTATTTCAGAACCAAACGTGTTCCCTGGGCTGAGCAGCGTACCGTGTGTGAATTGCATTCTGTTATTACATTGTCTTCAGACCTCTGCAGCCATACTCGGTCAACCATCGCCTTAGCCGCAGTAAGACGGATAGATTCATACATCACTCTTGAACATATTGACCCCCAGATTCCTAACTACCCCTCTGTACATTTTTCCTTCTCAAAACTTCCTCCCTTTCCTTTCCCTAAAAATACTCCACACTGCATCCCTAAAGATGACATAGGCCCTGAGATATTTTTTTCCTCAAGGCCTCCCATGTGGGCTAAAAATCTATCCAAACACTTCCTTTTTTATTATTATTACTCATAATTCAAAATAAATTTTTACGTTTTATTAATTTCAAAATTGGTATTCCTATTATTGAAATCAATTATGTCAGTTTACGCAGTAAACTTAACTTATCGAAATTATCGGAAAGGCGAAAAATATTTGATCTCCTTTTATTGTATAAAATTATTCATTCAAGGTTGGACTGCCCTGACGCTATCAACTTGTTATCCTTACACATACCTCCAAAATATACTAGACGGAATATTTTATTTTGTAACAATAACTTCGCTACGAATTCTGCGGTAGAAAGAATACATAGGTTGGGTAATGAACTGACTGATGTCGCTGACATATTTAATTTAAACTTCGATTCATTTAAAGCCAAATTAGTTCACCACTTTTTAGATGTAAATAATGAATGAGTAAATTTTATTTTATTTCGATTTTCTTTTGTTTATGGTTTTATTTTATTGTTCTTTTTCCAATATGAGTAATTAAGTAAAAATAGATGTGTTTTGATTTTTTTCATGTTTTTGTTGTTCGTAGGTATATGAATTGTTGTACCTACGAGTTCTAAAGTCATCCATGTGGAATTAGCTTTAGATGTATGTACTCCTATTTTTTTTTATTGAGTTTATGCTTTATTTGTATATTTTGTAATACTTTTTTAAGTTTGTTATGTACTGTTGTTATAAATGTTATTTGTATTTTATATGTTAAAGCCCAATAGGGCGTCAATAAATAAATAAATATTTTCATTAGTTATGATTAAAAAAACCTTCCCTTTCCAGGTGAAATTACTGAGATATTGTAATCAGTTCCTTCTAAATGTGTTTGCACATGATTGGATTTCCGTTTTTTTGTGTTATTCTGTATAAAGCAATAAAATATGTATGGTCAAATAGTGTTGACACCCGTTCCATATACAAAAAGCCCGAAGATATCGATCTAGGTATTAGTTCATTTATGCCTCTATCCTTGTCGATGGTCTGTGACGTCATAATCGCGAAATTATCATTTTTACGGTCAAATAGTGTTGACACCCGTTCAATACAAAAAGCCCGAAGATATCGATCTAGGTATTAGTTCATTTATGATCGTAGCACTTGCGGGCCGAACCACGTAGCCGCGTCTGCATATAACACGCCTTCGCGTATTCATCCCATCCATGTATTCTTCCCAGGACCTCAATCTTCTGCAGCCACGACACTGCCGTGACGGTCTTGTCCTCTGGATCAAAGAATGGGATTATTTCTGCTTTCACAGACGGACCGCCGCTTCGTGCCGACGAAGTACTTGGTCCATCACGGTTGGATCCAGAACTCCCACCCCTAGTCGTAAAATACTTGGCTAGCATGGTCTCGAGTTTTGTTTCCAACAATCTCTCAAACACCACGCGCGAGGGCTCCATAGAATCCTCCGAATTGCTCGGGCTTCTGTTACGGCCACTACGGCTCGGGCTTCGAGACATTCCGTATGGCAAGCGAACACAACAAAAATGGCGGCGGTAGCGTCCCTTCCCAGAGTCCCGCGCACGAATAGAATTTGGCAAATCAATTAAACGTCTCTCTCATATGCACACTTTATCACCAAACCATAAAGCGTCAATTTCGCAATGAATAAAACGTCTCTATCGTAATTCTTATCCAAGTAACAAAACACAAAACAATAACCAAGCGTCAATTTCGCGCGCAAATCTTTCACGAAAATAAACAAACAAACGTCACTGTCGTAATCACTTTGGATTTATCCCACTTCTGAATTTATAAACATAAAGAGATGAATAAAACTCTGGGCACTTTTAAACAGTCGTGTATTCACATTTAAACAACAGGAGCTCTCAATACTCTCAATAGTTAAAGATGGATTCCCGTGTGATGCGTCTGGCCATCGTCTGGCTTGTGTTGTTGAGCGAGAAGAGGGCGGAAGCAACAGCAACAGGTGGGGTAACTAGCTACCCTTCGGGGCCGGTCTCATGTCCCTGTCCCATTCCTGCCAACCGATGAAATGTGTTCGGGGTTGGTTGTTAGGTTTACAATTTTACCTAACATATTTGGCATTTTCGATGGCAGTGTTTGCTAGTGGGTTGACAGGTTTGGTAAGAGGTAGCAGACTGGGTTGAGTTATAATTATTAACTTATAATTATAGCACTAAATTTACTTATTTTATTCAACCTGTAATTATTTAATAATAAAAATTAACTTGTGTAATATTTTGTAAGCGATTATTAGAGTTATCCCTCTCGTCATTGCCAACATGGTAACTCTATGAATGGGCTCCACAGGTTCAATACTTATTTGGTTTAAAGAAAAACAATACCGTCAACTGTAAATGCAGTGTTCCCGAACCCAAAATTTCAAAATCGGGAGAATTTTCGCCTAAAAATCGGGAGAATTCGAGAGAATTTTGAAGAAATCGGGAGGTGACTAAAATTATTATAATAAAATTCATCCCTTGTAAATATTCCGAATCCCTTATACTATTGCGAAGCAGAACCATAACAACAAATTAAAAAACCCATAAGCAGCGCCATCAATACGATTGTTGTAGATATTGCCCGTGGAATAACGCAATTTTCCCTAACGTTCAACGGGGACTTACTTTACGTTTGGAAACTCAGCACAAATTTTTGTGAAACTTCGACGTTGGGGGGCGTTCAAGTACTACGTAACGCAATTTAGGGGGGGGGGGGGGGGTCTTTTGAAATGTTACTGTGCGTTATCTGTGCGGGAGGGGGATTCGAAAAACGCGTTACGTAACATGTTGGGAATGCTTAAAGTTGGCAAGTCTTTTCGTTTATGTTTTACAGGGAATCCCTCGACTGTATTGTACGAAATTTTAATTTTATTTTATTGTCAGTATTCGTTAGTGTTTTAAACACGAAATACGCATAAACACAAAATGCTGTAGTCAGTGTTGTTAAAGTGAGTTACTATAGTTTCCTCAAAAGCGAAAGATTCCCATCATCAACTGTTCTTGGCCTATAAAGGCTCTCGTAACAAGGGAAAAACATGAAAAGTTGCAGTCAGGATACGAAAAAGGATTCTCTCCTCTGTGAATCAGCGAGTAATTTCTTAGACGTCCCTTTTGAGAACATGAATAGTTGCAGTCGGGGCATGAAAAAGGTTTTTTTCCACTGTGGGTAAATATGTAATTTTTTGGTGCCTCTTTGTAGAACCAACATGAATAGTCGCAGTAGAAACATGTAAAAGGTTTTATGTCACTGTGAGTCAGCAAATGATTTTTAAGAAGTTGCTTTGTACAACAAAAATAATTAAAGTCGGGACATGAAAAAGGTTTTTCATCACTGTTAATTAGTAAGTGCCGTTTTAGTTATATTTTCGAGGGGAAGAACAGTTGCAGTCAGGACATGATAAGAGAGTTTGAGCGCCTTGTTAGTGCATCTCTTCCAGAGGCAACGTTGATGTCTTTGTTGTTTTTTTGCTAAGAGCAGGCCAACCTGCGTAATCGTACTAAATTTCCCACTCTTTTTTATAATATTGGGAATATTTCTTTTTTTTATCAATACTTCTACTCGTACCTGCGCCTGTATCGGGGTCTGAGGTGGTCATAATTAAAAAATATATATTAAGTTCGTAGAACAAAGTACTGAAAAATCTTCTGATTCGAAGAGGCGTTACGTGATAAATTATAAATTTTACCTCATAATTCATAGATGATCGATTTGCATGGGTCTGTAGTGGAGATATGCTTAGATTGAAGTATTTTTTAATTATTCTGGTCAATACCCGAATCTTAAATTTTTTTTTAACCATACACAATTAGTTGCCTGTTGAGCGGACCATAATCAAAGAATCGATGAGAAACGAATTGGCTCAGATCTCCCGAAAAATCGGGAGCTTCGGTAACACTGTGTAAATGTACTGTCCTGTGATAGAAAATATGTTTTTTCAACAAACCTGAGCATGTGAAGCTTTATAAATGACTTTTGCGAACATGAATAATTACAGTCGGGACATAAAAATGGTTTTTTAAGTAAAACTTCTTTACGCACGCTCGACACTTGGGGGTAAAAAATGAATATGTTACGAAAAAGAACCATATGCGAACGCTAATTAAAGTAAAACATGTTTACGAATATGTAACGCTAATCTATATGAAACGCTTATCTATATGATACGCTAATTTAAGCGAACGATAATGAAAGTGACACGCTAGTTGAGTTTGAGGTTGAGTTGGAAGTTGGGTTGGAGGTTGGGTTTGAGGTTGGGTTGGAGGTTAGGTTAGGTTAGGTTTGAGTTGAGTTGATGGGGATGTTGAGGAGATGGGGATATTTTTCAAATTAATAAATTACTTTGTTTTTACCACTATAATTGATTATAAAAAACCGACATGTTTCGTAAGCCAAGCTTACTTCATCATGGTTTTAATAATACTAATTTTTAAATATAGACATAGAACGTAGTGTCAAAGAAAAAATAACAAACATAGACAAATAATAAACATAGACAATGGTAACAATGGAAAAAATTAAAATGGGTAGGGACAATATGGAACAATTTACAAAGGAAATAAGTTTAATATTGGGTCATTTAAAAATAAATTTTGATTATTAATAATATTTAAATTCACATTCACACTCTTTCTGATCTCTAAAACTTCAAGTTTATCCAAATGACAAGTAAATTTTCAAGTTTATCCATTGACATTACAATGCATTAATTCTATTCCACTGTTGAAGTTAAAGGTACATATGACTAGTTTCCAACAAATAGTTTGCAAACTCGGAAAAACTGTTATTGTTTAAAGATTTCGTATGCTCTTTAATCCTTATTTCAAAGTTTCTCGAAGTTTTACCTATATAAAAGAAACCACAATCATTACACTTCAATTTATAGATTCCAGATTTTTTCAATTTTGAATATCTATCTTTATTATTTAATATGTAATTTTCATGTTTGTTATTTGCATAAAATACGGGGAAAATTTCATTAGGTACAATTTTCGTCAAGGAATAGGCCACTTGCATGGATTTCATAACGACTTGGAAAAAATCGTGTGGATAGATTTTTTTATTAAGATTACGAAAATGTTAGTAAAATTTTTAGAAATGTATAGTTTTTTTATTATTTTTAAATCATTAAATCCATTATAATAGCTCGTGACGTCACTACATGAAAATGTCCCGTCTCCGATTATGTTCCCTTAATTTTGTAAAATTCCACACTGATTACTGTTTTTTTTGTATGGCAACACTTCGATTTCCGGCGAATTTTTGAATTTGCGTTTAACGTTCACTAGATTTATTGTTTGTTCTATGCGAACTTATCCTTCGGTTTGATTTTTTGATAAAGATGGCGGTGTTTTTACAGATGTAACGAAGAGAACCCCGTTCAATTTATTGCTATTCGTGTGGAAAACGTTCTTTTTTTAAAATGAATTTCGACCATGTAATTATCGTTTTTTCGCACCCATAAAATTATGTCCCGTCTTTCCGGTTTATAAAAAATGGTCTGATTTTTCGGATTGAAATTTTCAAAAAATCGCCAGGGTTTCAAAAATACGATTTAAAAAAATAATACACAATGTCTTAGAATATTTGCCTAAACCGGATTTTTTTTTTTAAATGTGATGCAAGTGGCCTTTTAGAAATTTTATTGTTAAAATACATAATTTTTCTCCATTTTTTCTCTTCGATGTCCTTTTGTACAGGATAGATGAATGAGATTTATGTTTGTGTAGAGTGTATTGATATTTTTGTGTAAAGAATGACTGACGAAGGACCTTGATTTTGTGTTACTGTCACTGCCTGGAAATGAGAAGAACATATGCTGCATAGAAAGGAAAGGACTCACCGGAAGGATAAAGAACTCTCATGCTGCCAATGCACTTGTCTGCTTTCTCCCCAATCCAATAGGCACAGAAACAGCAATAGGCGTGGGTTTCGTTTATTTGATAGAACACGGCGGAGTTGTGATAATGGCGATTCACCGATAGCGGGAGCACAATGGTTATATGATCTGTTGCGGCGGGCGGCTAATTACAGACTGGTGCACGTGGCGACGGTAGTTAAAGGTGCGGATTTTGGAGCAAGGTAGGACAGGAATTTGCAAAATCATTAATACCAATCCCAAGCAGTAACAATATGTATGCGTGCTATGTAGGTATGTGTATGTGTAGGTATGTGTATTGGCGTAACCAATAGATGTATGATTTAAGAAATTTATTCTT
The DNA here is from genome assembly GCA_917563855.2 of Limnephilus lunatus. NCBI lineage: Eukaryota > Metazoa > Arthropoda > Insecta > Trichoptera > Limnephilidae > Limnephilus > Limnephilus lunatus. Next base: position 19,754,437 of record OU830595.1, on the reverse strand, counting down.
ATATTTTTTATTAATATTGTTTTCAATTAAATTAGTGTTATATCCATTATTGATTAATTTGAATTAAAACGGTGCCACAAAATAAGTTTGCTGTTTTAGAAGGGGATATTTTTATTCCTGTTATTGTTATATTGTTAATGGACGGCATGAGTGAGTGAAGTTTTACTTCAGTCGTGTCGTCTAAAGCACACTCGTTTTTTTTCTATACTGTGAGCCAGTAAGTGAAATTTTGGACTGTCTTTTCGAGAACATGAATACTTGCAAACGGCTCAAGAAAAGGGTTTTTATTCACTGTGGGTAAATATGTGACGTTTAAGATTCACCTTCTGCAAACATGAATAGATGCAGTCCGGGAATTAAAAAGGTTTTTCTACACTGTGGGTAAACACGTAAAATCTAGGATCCACCTTTTGTAGTACATGAATAATTGCCGTCAGGCATGAAAAAGGCTTTTCTCAACGTGATATTTTAGATGCACCTTTGTAGAACATGAATAGTTGCAGGACGTGAAAGAGGTTTTTTTCCACTGTAGGTAAACAAGTGATTTTTAGGATTATCCTTTGTAGAACATGAATAGTTGCAGTCGTGGTAAGAAAAATGTTAAACTCCGCTATGGGTAAACATGTGAATTTTTAGACGCCCATTTAAGAACACGAACAGTTGCAGTCTGGGCAATAAAAAGATATTGCTCCGCTGTGAATTTTTAGATGCCCCTTTGTAGAACACGAACAGTCGCGATAGGAAAAAGTTTTTTTCCAACTGTGGGCAAGCATGTGAACTTTTAGATGCCCTTTTTAACATTAATAGCTGCATTTGAGGCATTTTTTCCTCCATTGTGGGTGAACATGTGATTTTTTAGTTGTCTCTTTGTAGAACATGAATAATTGCAGTCGGCACACGAAGTAGGGTTTTCACCAGTGTGGGCAAACATGTGAATTTTTAGTTTACTCTTTGTACAACATGAATACTTGCAGTTGGGGCAAGAAAAAGGCTTTACTTCGCTGTGGGAAAACACGTGAAATTTAAGATGCTTCTTTGTAGAACATGAAAAATTGCAGTCGGGACAAGAAAAAGGTTTTTCTCCAATCTGGGTACACTTATGAATTTTTAGTTGTTTTTTTGTAGAACATGAATAGTTGCAGTCGGGGCAAGAAAAAGGTTTAACTCCACAGTGTGTAAGCATGTGAATTTTAAGATTACTTTTTGTGGAAGATGAATAGTTGCAGTCGGGGCAAGAAAAAGGTTTTTCTCCACTGTGTGTTAAGATGTGAATTTTAAGATTACTTTTTGTGGTACATGAATAGTTGCAGTCGTGGCATGAAAAAGGTTTTTCTCCACTGTGTGTAAACATGTGAATTTTAAGATTACCCTTTGTTGAAGATGAATAGTTGCAGTCGGGACATGAAAAAGGTTTTTCTCCACTGTGGTTAAACATGTGAATTTTTAGTTGTTTCTTTGTAGAAACTGAATAGTTGCATTCGTGGCATAAAAAAGGTTTTTCTCCACTGTGTGTAAACATGTGAATTTTAAGATTACTTTTTGTGGAACATGAATAGTTGCAGTCGTGGCATGAAAAAGGTTTTTCTTCACTGTGGGTAAACATGTGACGTTTAAGATTATTCTTTCTGGAACATGAATAGTTGCAGACGGTACATGAAAAGGGCTTTTCTCCACTGTGTGTAAACATATGAAAATTAAGATTACTTTTTGTGGAACATGAATAGTTGCAGACGGGACATGAAAAGGGCTTTTCTCCACTGTGTGTAAACATGTGAATTTTTAGTTGTTTCTTTGTAGAAACTAAATAGTTACAGTTATGGCATGAAAAAGGTTTTTCTCCACTGTGTGTAAAAATGTGAATTTTAAGATTACTTTTTGAAGAACATGAATAGTTACAGTCGTGGCAAGAAAAAGGTTTTGCTCCACTGTGGGTAAACGTGTGAATTTTTAGTTTACTCTTTGTAGAACATGAATATTTGCAGTCAGGACAAGAAAAAGGTTTAACTTCGCTGTGGGTAAACTCGTGATATTTAAGATGACCCTTTGTCGAGCATGAAAAGTTGCAGTCGGGACACGAAAAAGGTTTTTCTCGACTGTGGGTAAACGTGTGAATTTTTAGTTCCCTCTTTGTAGAACCTGAATAGTCACAAAGAGGACAAGAGTACTGTTTCTCCCCAGGATGCTTCTTTAGGAATCCTTCTGAAAAATATTAAATATAAATATTAAAGTACATTAAGATATATAAGTGTAAGAAGGGAACGTAAAATAATATAAAACTCAGGAGATAATGAAATGTTAACGTACACCAGGGGTAGGGAAACTGCTGCCCGCGAGCACTTCTGGTACTGATTTGTAGAACAACGCTTATAATTTGAATTACACAACTTACGCTGCAAAATAGAAATTCACTGTTTCACATGTAACAATTATTTAAGCTTGTGGAATAATTTATAAGTTAAATCCTGCCTTTTGTTGTAAACGCAAACTATAAAATCAAAAAGGAATTATCGGGAAAACATTTTCGCTTTCTGAAGAGCGATTCTGAGTCTTTAGTTAATACGGAATCAATTCCATACGTAATCGACTGTCAAATTTGTGTGATTGTGTAAGGCTTGCTATAGCTTTTCTTTCGACTGATTTCTGTCAGCTGTCGCCGATGTCAACTGGTTTGAAACAAGAAACGCATAGATGTAGAAAAGTATAGATGAGTATTTATTTATTTATTATGAACTAACACCGAATAACGGTTTTTACACAGGAATTACAATAATTTGAAATGGATGCAGAATATTCACAGATAGAAAAAAATATTCACATGACAAAAAATTAAAAAGTTAATATTGAAGTGACGGAATAAAGTATAAATTAATCAGCTATTAAAAATATTAATGTGAAGAAAAATAAAATCTCATGAACAATCTCAGACACGATATTTTAACAGTGCTTTGAAATTTAAAAAAAAAGTACTACTTTAAACGTATCGTAATTTTTGAATGTCGGTATAAAGTTGCATACCACATTTGCGAAGTTTGATGTCAATTGATCCATGAATTACTTAGTTTGCACAAATTAAGAATCTGTTTAATGCATAGCTGAGGCAGTTTAAACGCGTATAAAAATTTAACACTTGGGGATGAAATACATTAATTATTCTACTAACCGCCGCACTTTTGGTCATGGACTATGGGAATTACCTACAGTTAATTAAACAATTACTACAAGAAACAACTATTTACTAATTTGGTCAAACTAAGTAATTCATGTGTACTTAGATTGAAACAAAACTTCGCAATTGACACATCAATGGAACTTTAACGTACTTTAACATTAAACGAAGGTTAAATAAATAAATAATCATGTATACTTAGGGCATTTCACATTTTAAACTAGTTGAAATCGGCGACAGCGCAGACAGCTGACACATAGAAAAAGCAATTGCAAGCCATAGACAATCACATAAAAATTTCACATTCAATTACGAATGGAATCGATTCCGTGTCCACAAAAGATACAGAAACGCACGACTGACAGCAGTTATATATATATATTTTTACATGGGCTCCACACAGGAGGCTCTCTGGTTGTAGATTGCAGAGTAAACAAACTTAAACAAACAAAAAATTGATTTACCTGCTGATTGGGTAATTCTTTCAGAGCGCTCTGAGCATTCCTTTTTAACATCCGGGTGATCTATGTCAATTTCCGTATAAGTAATTATTCCTTTGACTTCTTCTCGAGGACCTGGTTCTGCCTTGATGGGAACAGTCTCCACAGTACTACTACCTGTAGAAACAAAATATAATAATAAATAATAATAATAATATTTGGACGATTTATATAGCGCCGTTTTTGTGAAAAATCACCTCAAGGGCGCTGTATAAACTTACCATACATGCCTAAATTGCCATAAATACCTACATTGATATGCCGAGAAGAACAGTATTTAACATTTCAAATTACGATCATCTTTCCCCGAGATGGAGTTATACTGGTTTAATAAAAAAATAAAAAAAATTAGGAGGATAGAAATATCTTTGAAAGACCGTGTACAAGCGGTAATTTAGAACAGACTTTTTACAAGAGACTTTAAGGTTCATTTCAGAAATAAGAAGGGCGCTAGATGTCCGCTTCAGTGACGGACGCTTTAGGAAGAAAATACCATTTACTTTTGAGCACCTTCAGAACGGAGTTTGGTAGTTTGTTGTCAATGGGATAATATTTTAAGTGTATCAAAATAAATTTAATTTATAATTGAATTAAATGAAGACACTATAAGCGAAACTCAATCAAAATATGGAGACAGAAAAATCCGAAAAAGATATTGGTTCCATCGGGACTCGAACATTTTTCTGTCTCCAGATTTTGATTGAGTTTCGCTAATATTGTCTTCATTTAATTAAATATTATAATTTGAGATTTTAATCATAAAGTTAAAAATAAAAATATTCATTCTAGACTTGCAGAAAAAGTCAATAGATGTCGCATATTAAAAATAAAATTGATAAGTATTTATCCAGATACTATCTAGATAGCTTTTAGTTCGGGTTGAATCTTGCAATCATATATAAAGATAGCAGAAAATAATACGTGTGTTAAGAAAATGAAGATAGTGTTGATAGTTCTTAGTCAAAGTGTGATACGTATACGATACGATAGTAAGTGACCGAATTGGAAATGGGTTCCAAAGCTCAATCGGTAGAGCACTTAAGGGTCGGGTATCAAACCGCGCTAACGCTGCAGTTAGGTATTTCTTGTACTTGTAGACAAACACGGCCGCAGCTGGCCGCCTGCGTCTGACTAGAGGAGATGTGGGTATACTAGACACTACGGACTTACGAAATAAAAATATACTTGCCTTATAAAATTAAATTTAGTTCCTACTATAATGGATACAGCTTAACATACTAAGAATCATATTGTGGAATAGCGTGGATAGCTCATAGAGACATTTGCGCCTGGGTCAAACTGCCCATTCACTGCAGTTAGGTATTTTTGGTAGTTGCAAACAAGCTCGGCCGCCGCGAGCCGCGAGCCAGCCGCTCGATCTACTGTGTATTTCGGTTAGATTCAGGCACGGCTGGTCAGCATTTTGATAAAATACGGAATAAAAATACACTTGCTTTATAAAAAATTAATTTATTTGCAACATAATTGATACAGCTCGACAGACTATAAATCATATTATGCAAGGGCAAGGATACATAGACTTTTTTTAGCCCCCGGACCTTTACAGACGTCTTAGTTTTTGACTCAATGTGACATAGAATCTAATGGTGTTTTGATGTGGAAAAAAATTCTGGTTCATATATGGTTTGTTTTCAATTGCAGCCAACACTTTCCTAAAAAAACATTTAAAATAAATTTATTTGTAATAATACAACCCAGAATTTACCCAACATCGAAATTCATTCGATTTATCAATGGATCTGACAGCCGTTGTTTTCAATAAAACTTAGTGACTATTTGAACGGAATCGGTAGAGAACTCAAAATGGTCGTCGAAATTATGCATTTTGACATTAAATTCGAGTTCGGTGAACCTCAAACTCCTTAAACCTGATTTTGAACCAAATCGTCAAAGTACTTAAGAAGCGGTTCTCCGAATTTCTACCGATTTCTTGCAAACCTCCCTTAAACATGTGAAGTTTTAAAGCTCTTAAAAAAATATATGTTATTCTTGAAGATAATATCTAGTAATTTATCGCGCCGAAACGCAAATTATAAAAAAATCCCTCGATAGAAAAAAATCGCAAAGTATGCTCCAAAAATTATTATAAACACGTTTGTTTCAGTTATTTTACAATTTATATGTATGAAAAAATTCACAGCGTTTCTTTAAATAAAACTAAAGTTAATTATCGCGAGATTTTTGCTCTTTTTTAAATAAACCGTGATTAATTAAATATTTTAACAACAGGCGCTTACGTTTTTTAATTCTGAAGATCATTATTACAGGTCCTCTCTGTCTAACGCGCGTGTAACCTATGTGCATTTCAAATATCCGCCAGTCGCTACCAGGAGAGCGTGCCTAGCGGACCTATGCCCGAATTTTTACATGATTTGTCGTAGAATAGAATACATATTTTTTACCAAACGCGGTAGCCTCTCTCGCAGTCAGATGTTATTCTTCTGCGGCCCGATAATAGTCGTCTGCGCCGCTGATATACTGTTAAACTGTGGGGAATCAGAAATTTTGATTTAATGAATTATGATTTTTTTAAAGATTAATAATACGTTTAATTAAAATGTAACTCTTAGATATACTTTTATAAAATTTACATATTCATTTATAAAATTCAATTTACAAATTAAACCATTAAATAAAAACAGTCAAAGCAAAAAATCAACGTCAATATTAGAAATTACCTTTAAGGAACAACTCTGTATAAAAATAAATATAAAATTAATCGGTACCTACTCATGTCGGGAAAGAAAAAGAAAGAAACTCCACATCGCGAACTGATCGATTATTCGACTGTCGCACGTGGACTAAACTACCATTGGCATACGTATTATCATTGTTTGGCCCCGGATCGTGGACAGCGGAACATGTTCCGAAACTATTAAATTGTTTTTGTGTTTAATTCGTAGAACTTCATTTAATTTAAAAAATATATATTAAATAAAATTTTATTTAGCGCCGTTGTGATTCTACAATTTATTCATTTAAAATAACATATAGTATATTTGCGGCACGTTCCAGAGTGGAAGATACTCTCAGTATCGCCCTGGTGTAAGACCACCATTCAGAATTGAAACGTTGCTTAAAATGGCATAAGCCGTGTGTGGTGGCCAGATATGTATAGCCAGGTACTTGCCCACCTTCCTCTTCCCTATCTCCTTCCCCTCCCCATTACCCTCAGCCTCACAACATCACCCAATTGGGGATGCCATAGTCTCACTGGCTTCAGACGGGAGCAGTTGGGACTCTTGTGCGGTATTCATATACAAAAAAAAATTAAAACTCGAGGAAACGGAAGCGAGGGACACTAAAAAGAGACGAACATATACATGTATGTATAGGATTTAGCGTGCGAGAGAATGAGATAGCAATAGAATATGTATTTATTTCACGGGTACTCGGTTCCAATATAATACGATAAATCCACGGTCCCACGCACTTTTTTCCACACGTTCGTCAGGCACTTTATACCATTAATCCTTTGGTTTAATGGTATAAAGTGCCTGACGAACCTTAGCGGTCATAAATTCAGCGGACCAAGTATCAAATCCTACGAAATAAAAAAACATATTTTTTTGTTGTTGTACATTGGCGATCTATTTTCAATAAACTCTTAATACCTATCATTGATTAAACTTCTAGCGGTTCATGTTAAGGTCCCAGTTTTATTATTTATTATGGTCCCAACAAATAACGAGCGTTATTACTAGGTTGTCATTTTTCGTATCACTCAGTTTCATTAGTCATGAACACTTTAATGCACCTGTTGTTGCTGACGTCTATAAATTATTATAGGTATTGGTATAGTTAAATGAATATGTTTGACAAATGAAATAATAAAACATTGAAAAACTTAAAATAACATCTAAAAATATAACCAAAAAGAATTCGAAATAAAATTGACAGCACTCTGAAAACTTAAACTCTTAAAAATAATAGAAACTAATTTTCTCGTGTGCATAAATAATGCCCCAGCTTTTTAAATAATCACAAAAAAAAGAATTCTGTTGGACGCCTTTACCTAGTGTGCGAATCCTTTTGATATGAAAAAAAAACTTAAAATTTATAAATATTTTTTTATAGTAATACCTCACTAGAGTCTCAGCTGCTCCCGTCTGGAGCCAGTGAGACTATGGCATACCCAATTAGGGTATGTTGTGAGGCTGAAGGTAGTGGGGAGGGGAAGGAGATGGGGAAGAGGAAGGTGGGGAAGTACCTGGCTACTCAGATCTGGTCACCAAACACGGCTAACGCCATTTCAAGCAACGAATTCTGAATGGTGGTCTTACACCAGAGCGATACTGAGAGTATCTTTCACTCTGGAACGTGCCACAAATATACTATATATTATTTTAAATGAATAAATTGTGAAAACACAAATAAATCAAATAAAATTTATATTCCACGCCAGGATTCGATCCCGCCACCTTCGGTGTGCGTTTAAAGAACCTTACCGCTGGACTACGCCGGTCGTCTAAATGTAAATAATCTTCGTGTTATTATAAATTCTAAACGTGGAGATCCGCAAAGGTAAAAGAAGACAGGGATGCCCGAGGAAGACATGGCACGACCAAGTGAATCATATACCTACTTAAGTCGGGCCATGTCAAGAGTCAGAATAATAGAAGAGCATGTGTGAGATGATGTATGAATGTAAACGAGGCAAGGAGTGTGTGCCAGGATCGAATTGTTTGGCGGTCTGTCCTCTCTGCATACCCCTGCGGGTAAACGGTGTACGTACGGTTACGAGTATATTTATCTTCTATTGTAATAATATCTTCTATTTCTCATATTAGAATAATGGACAGGATGTCCGAGTGTAAGTGCAGAAACTTTATGAGATGATTCTACATGATGGTAGAAGTAAAAAAGACAAGCATCTTTTTTCGAATTTTCGTTTTTTTTGTATGTATAAATTATCTTCGTTATACAAATAAAATATGATAAGCATCAAAAATGTATGAGTGTATACAGGGTGTTAAGGGACGTACTTGAGTTACTTCAACCAGTGATTCCTGACATTATTTGGAGTAAAAAATGCGAATAAGAAAAAAGCCTTCATTAATTTCGATTTTTTTAAAAATATATATTAAGTTAAATTTTATTATAAAATTTAAAGAATATTTAATTCATTCCACAGTTTGTGAATCTTCGTTGAACTTGAAGACCGCCCGGAGAACACAACCACGATGTACCAACTCATATTTAGTTTGCTGTCATTTTTCACAGATGTCTCTAATGAGGTATATTTAATTTCTTTATTTATTTTGATATGACAATGGTACCTCTGCAGGACATTTTTCAAAGTATTAGTTGTAGAGAAGAACCAAATCGCAATTTCTGATAGAGATAACCGAGCCTTAAGATATTCAAGATGGATGCCGAAATTTTGCATTTTGACATTAGATCCGAGTTCAGTGCACTTCCAAACGCCCGAATCCTGATATTGAACCAAGTCGGTAGATAACTAGAGAAATTCAAGATGGATGCCGAAATTTTCCATTTTGACATTAGATCCGAGTTCAGTGCACGTCCAAACGCCCTAATCCTGATTTTGAACCAAATAGGTAGATAACTAGAGAAATTCAAGATGGATGCCGAAATGTTGCATTTTGACATTAGATCCGAGTTCAGTGCACCTCCAAACTCCCTTATCCTGATTTTGAACCAAATAGGTAGATAGCTAGAGAAATTCAAGATGAATGCCAATATTTTACATTTGGACATTAGATCCGAGTTCAGCGCTCGCCAATACTCCCTAATACTGATTTTGAACCAGATCGGTAGAGAACACGAGAAATTCAAGATGGATGCCAAAATTTTGCATTTTGACATTAGATCCAAGTTCAGTGCACTTCTATTCTGATATTGAACCAAATCGGTAGATAACTAGATAACTATTTTATTTTTCTTTTATTGTATTTATCTATCTAAACTAAAATATTTAATTTTTTAAATCTTATTTTTCTTCCAAGATTAAGATATCAAAATTAGTTTAAATTCCTGCCACCTCGGAACAGGCTCAGCCTAGTGAGGTGGTTTATACCAAAAAAAATGTACATTGTATTTTGTATATATGTATTGCAATATCTTGGTTAATAAATAATTTAAAAAAAAAACTAGAAAAATTCAAGAGGGATGCCGAAATTTTTAGATGTCAAAATCCAAAATGACTTCAGTCCACCTTCAAACTACCTTTGATAGAAATCAGTAAAAAATTTAAATGTTGACATTATTACCTTATTCTCCTTTTCTTCCAGTGGGTGGGTCTATTTTTATGGCACGGTAAGCAAGGCTTCCTTTATTTTTACCCATTTTGAAGGTAACTGAAGTTTAAAAAAATAATAATAAATAAAATCTGTAAATCAAGTTAAAAATAATTTATTAGATAATAACAAATATATTTTATTTCTACTTACCCGGTTACTGTAACACCTATCTCCTCAATGATTCCTTCAAAAATCAAAGACACAGCGAACAAAATTGCCGCGAAAACAATATGCGTGCTCCCACCGTGACCGCTTTCTCACAACTGAATGAATTCTGTGAAATTCAATAGACATTTAGACATCGCGCGGCGTATTTTTCCGCCATACATTTTTGTATGGCGGAGGATAGTTGAAAAATTCAGAAAGTTTAGGCGAATTACAATAAAAATCTAGTTACACTGAAGTGCTTTAAATTTAATAGCGTGTTTTAACATAATGTTTACTCTGAGATTACGGAAGGATTTTTGTTAAAAACGTTTACAACAGGTTCAGGAGAGATAATCGCGTAGGCCTTTTTCAACGTTTTAGCTAAAGTTGCAGTATGTATAACTTATAGAATTTGTAAGATTACAGTAAAAAAAGTTTAATCACTAGTAACTTTACACATTTTTCTAACTACCCGTATATAATTTTCTAGTATTGCTGCTACTAGATGCGGATGCTACTGATAATGCGGAGCGATGTTTTCCAAACCCGACCCTTAAGCAAAGGGACCTGGGTTCGAGTCCCAGTTAAACTAAGATATCTTTAGAATTTTTCTGTCTTCCGATTTTGATTGAGTTTCGCTAATATTGTCTTCATTTAATTAAATTTTATAATTTGAGATTTTACTAATAACTTAAAATTAAAAATTAAAAAAAAAAAAAATTATATGGTGTCCCAAAGAGGATGTGGTCTTCACTTCGGGGATCTTTTTTGAGAAATGTAAGTTGTAAAGACTTTTATTATGACAGTCAACTGAAAACATACAATAACGAATTTCTACATCGTTGAAGTGCTTCAAGAAGCTCTGCGGCGAATGGTTGCAGACTGCAAAGTCAACCGCACAACATCTTGATTAAAAAAATTACAATTGAAGGAATGCTTTCTTGTGTTATTGATTTGATTACATTATATATTTTGATTATATTTTGCACTTGAATTGATTTTATTTTGAATTTGAACTGATTATATTATATTTTATTTGAATTGATTTTATTTTGTATTTGAGTTTCAATATTAAGATTATTGGTTTTACTTTGAATTCCAATTATTATTAATTTATTTTAATTTCTATTATTTATTTATAATTTGTGTTGAATTAGGGATTTCATTTAATTTTTTTGATGTAATTTAATTTGTGTATTTATTTTATCTTAATATAATTAACTTTTTATTTTATTTTGTTTTTTATATTGGAGGTACTGCTGAAAACCAGCTGCATTCCAGGAGAAATCCTGAATTGTAGCTGAGCAGTGACGTTTTCATCAATAGATTAAATGATAAAAGAACCAAATGTATAATACTGTAAAAAATCTATTGATGAATAAACGTTTTTATTATTATTATTATAAGTTCGGTCAGCGAAAAATATTTCAAAACTGAGATGAATCCGAACATCTGAAATCAACACTTTCTTCCTTTTGAAATGCAACTTACTGACTGCCGGAGTGCTCGCCGCATACTGCAAACATTCCTTCTTCACATCCAGGAAGAAGATATCAACATCCATAAACGGCATTTCTCCTCCACTCTCTTCCTGGAACCCTGGTTCCACCTTGACGGAAAAACTCTCTGGGTTGGAAAGATCCATGGCCTTCTGTGATAGTGTCCGGTTTAAAATAAAAATGGTAAATTGGTCCCAGCTCAAAATAAATTAGACCTACAATAGAAACTGATATTATATTATCATATTTTTGAGTAGTTATAATCAGTGGCGTAGCGTGGGGGGGGGGGGGGGGGGGGGGTATTGTGTTTTATATTCGCGAAGTTTTGTGAGCCCTGCTGAAAGCGCACAAAAAATTACACTTATACGGTTTTCTTCCACGTATATATCACGGTGTATATATTTTAAATTTATTATCACAGAAAAGTTAAATAGCCGACAGGTTTGTGCATACTTATTCGAAGTGCAGTTATAAAATTCTAGATGCACACTATCTATGTGCTGCCAGACTAAAAAAAAAAACATTTTTATGTTCTGAGTGTAGTTTTAATTCACAGCATACAGATTTATTTAAAAGTAGTTTTGTGGTCAGAATGTAAAATTCCAGTTTTGGATTCATCTAACGACACATTTCGAAGGAAAACATATTATTTGAAATGCTTTATAAAATTCTTGCAGACAATTTATGTGCCGCCAGAATCAAAGAAAAAACATTTTCATGTTCCGAGTGTAGTTTTAATTCACCGCTTACATATTTAATTAAAACCACTTTTGTGTTTAGAATGTAAAATTCCAGTTGTGAATTCATCCGACGACACATTTCGAAGGAAAAATTTATTTGAAGTGCTTAATAAAATTCTTGCAGACAAGTTATGTGCCGCCAGAGTCAGATAAAAACTTTTTTCATGTTCTGAGTGTAGTTTTAATTCACAGCATACAGATAAAATTTAAGCCAGTTTATTGTCCAGAATGTAAAATTCCAATTCTGTATTAATATGCTGACATATTTCGAAGGAAAACATAACTTTTTTCGAAGTGCAAATAAAAAAATCTAGTTGCAGACAATTTATGTGCTGCCAGAAACAAAGAAAAACCGTTTTCATGTCCTGAGTGTAGTTTTAATTCACAGCACACAGATTTAATTAATAAAAATCGGCAAATAAATATTTAAGAACAAAGGATCGCTACCACCCGCCCCCCCCCCCCTGAAGAAGAACCTATAAAGGGGGGGGGGGGGGGGGGGGGGGGGGGGGGGGGGGTGCAAAATTTTCCTCCGCCCGGGCGGCTGATACCCACGCTACGCCACTGGTTATAATACAGCTATAAGTTATCTAAAGCGATCAAAGCCTAGGAAGCGATCTAGACAACACTACAATAATAAATTTAATAATCATAGACAGTTGTTAAGCCTCAAGAATAAAATATCACGATGGATAAAAAAACCGTTTTGCTCGGCATTCTCGTGTAAGTGTATGTAAACATATAAATTATAAAAAATGATTCCTTCGCAGATTGCTTATTACGCTTATACGAGTCATTCAATTAGTCGAGAAACACAAAATAATGAACTGGAAATATATATGCGCAACAAATAACGGAGTGTAAGAAATTGTCGTTACAATGACGATTAAAGTATAAAATATCTCACAGCCGCAAATATCAATTGAACGACAAAAGAGATCTAAATGCAGTTAAGAGAACTAAATTACTGTTGACTTCACAAACATGATCGGCAGAATATACTTAAACGGTTCAATATCAACTTTAATGATTTATTTTCATGAACACAAAGTGTAAAACTGTCAAACTTACTACGGTGTAGTTTGTGTGAGCCGATCCAGCGGACTTTGCTGTCATATGAGTGGAAGGTACTCTCAGTATTATATGGGTAAAGATTTAAAGTTACTAATCGCTTGGTGAAATTTTTGACAGCGGTCAAAACTCTAAAGGTAAATATGCTTCGAGTCCACCGCACGGATAATACGGAACGTTCGTGTTGTCGAAGTTCGATGCATGGATAATGCTGAATATTCGGTTGAGGTTTAAACGGCGAAAGCTGCATGTCATCATAATAAAATAAAAAAAAACATCCCAGGTTTTGAATGGTTTGTTTGGCAAAGCAGGGTTTGTCTAGCGGGCATGTGTAATTATGATTGATTGTCAAATAAAAACGGTAAATATGAAATGACGTTACCGCGTAAGAGAATTAATTTAAACAAAATTAAAATGTTAAATGAATATTTTTTGCATATTTCTTTGTCTCCAACGACATAGGCGACATAAATACTCACTTTTCGTAATAATAAAGCCAAATCTAACTGTTTGAATAAAAAATATTCCGTACTAACGAGTAAGCGGTTCAAAGCATAAATAATAAAGAGACTTATAGCAGGTTCAGACCATTCAACTTTAGGTGATCGACTTTTGACGACAAAAAATTGTGTGAAAAAACGTGTTCAACTTCGTTAAAAGTAAGTTCAAGGAGAAATGCCTAAACCCGATATTTGGCCTTAGTCAATGTGAAATGAACATTCTTACGTACAAGAAGCGCGGCGGCTAACTCCAAAGCGTTGAAGAAACGTCTCCAGAAAAGTCCAAGTGCAAAAATGTCATTAACTTCGGGATAGAATTATGATGGTCATAGAAGTTACCCCAAAGCAGTACAAATGGAACACAAATGTTATTTAATGTACACAAAATGGAGAAAAATAGTATTGTGCGTCGTAGCAAGATGCAATGCGTAAATATTACAAATATAAATACTACATGAATACTACTGTCACCAGAACATTATCATATTATCAATAACATTTCCATAGACAACGACTAATCGTAGAAAATTATCATACAAAGATGGCTGCCGAAAGTTCTTACTTTTGGTAAAAATAATATTTAAAAAAATTCTTGACAAGGAATTAAAGTTCCTCAAAAGTAACCGGTATTTTTCGGAACGCTTTTATGATGACATGATTAATGTGAGAATTCCAAGAAAGCTTTGAGTCTAAAAACATTCCCAGGAACTTAACTTCCTTAGAGATAGGGATGATTTCATTGCCAAATATCACCTGAATATCTGGGAGCTTTCGACGACGAGTAAAGATGACAACTTTGCTTTTGGAAGGGGAAAGTTCAAGGCCATTACTATTTAACCACGCCAAGAGTTTTCTAAGAGCATTGTTGATTGCTGATGCTGCAATAAAAAATATTACGGGATATTTTGTAGAAAGTCAAGTCATCAGCATATTGGAGTATGTTGCACAAGAATTGAATAGATTTTTCTAGATCATATGTGAAAATATTGTACAGGATCGGGCTTAAGACTGACCCTTGCGGGAGACCTTTGAATATGTGTCTTATGTGGGGAGGGGATTCGGACCTATCTACAAAAATAGTTCTCTTGGAGAGCAAATTGACAATGAATTGGACCAGTTTAGGTGGAATACCTATTGCCAGTAACTTTTCTTTCAGGATGGGGATAGAAACATTGTCGTATGCTCCACAGATGTCTAAAAACACTGCAATACAATATTCGTTTTTGGATAATGCTAATTTGATATCTGTAACAAGAGAGGAAAGGTTGTCGAGGGTACTTTTACCCTTTTTAAATCCAAACTGGGAAGAGGAAAGAATTTGATTTTTTTCTACAAACCAGTCCAATCTATTCTTAATCATTATTTCAGATACTTTACAAAGAGTAGAAGAGAGAGCGATAGGTCTGTAGCTCGAACCTATACTTGGATCTTTGCCACTTTTGCAAATGGGAATGATATTTTGAATTTTCCAGTCTGGAGGAATAATACCAGAATCAAGAAAGGTATTGATGAGAGAGAGAAAGTAGGTAAGAGAATTGTCATCAGTATGGCGGATGAATGAATTCAGGATTTCATCCTTGCCCGGAGCTGAGTCATTGAGGTTTACCATGGCTCTTTTTAACTCATCAATGGAAAATGGAGCATCTAACCATGAAGAAGATTTTAGAGTATGAGCTAAAGAAGGAAGGAAGTTCAAAATTAGGGACATATGGGGGAGCTATTTTATTAATAAAGTCATCTATCCAAATAGCAGAATTATGAGATGGCTTTGGCAGGGAAAAGGAAGATCTAAACCTGCGAATCATGGACCAAACCTCCCCCGCTGGAGTAGCAGGGGATATATTGGAACAGAAATTACGCCAGCTGTTTTTTTTTTTAAACGGAAAGTGCGTTTAGCAACAGCTTGGGCATTCTTGGCTGAGATGTAATTATCCATAGTCATCTGTTGGCAGTACGTCTTATTGGCCGCTTTCTTCTCCTTCAGGACTCTAAGGCATTCCTCATCCCACCAAGGGGGAGGGCGAGCCTTCGAGCCTACTGGAGATGATTTGGGGATAGACTTGTCAGCTGATTTTAGAATGGAATCAGTCCAAGATTTATACGAGGAGGTGCAGTTATCAGGAGTAGGGGGGGGGGGGGGGGGGGCAGGGAGAGGGTATGACCCTGTATAGAGTCTCTGAAATCGGCTTTTTTTGTGATAAATTTGGGCTTACTTTTAAAGAGGTTGGTATTCAACCGTTGAGCCAAATTCAAAATAATGGGATAGTGATCACTGCCGCAGGGGTCTGAAGTAATTCGCCAGGAAATTAGAGGATAGATACTCGGGGAACAGAGGGATATGTCCACCGCACTAGGATTCTGTCCAGGATGACTAAACCTTGTTGAGGATCCGTCATTTAGGAGACAAATGTTCAAGGAGTCCAAAAGGTCAATTAATTTGATACCCGAGGAAGAAGAACCACAGAGTGGGGAATGTGCATTGAAGTCACCCAGAATGACTAAGGGAGAAGATAGTTTGCTAAGCATGTGGACCCACAATGGAAGGTCAAACGGGGTAGAAGGGGGAATATAGAGAGATACAAATGTAATATTAGAGACAGTGGCTGCCACTAATTGGAAGGGTGAATTAGGGGGTTTAATGGAAATAGGGGAGAAGGGAAGAGAGTTTTTGATGAAAAGGGCTGCACCACCCTTCCCATCAATGCGGTCGTCCCGCAGACATTGAAAGCCACTCACCTTGAAGAGTTGAGATGGCTTAAACCAAGTCTCAGAGACGGCAGCAATCGATATGGAGTGTAAATGTAGAAGGCGGATGAGGTCATCCTTATTGGAGGTGGCACTTCTACAATTCCACTGCAGAATTGTTGCTGCTGGGGCAGCCATTGGGAAGAAGAGAATACAAGGAGGCGAGTAATGAGGCAGCGTTGGACGGTAGAGAATTATTATTGTTAATAATTGAGATGAGTAACATGACAAGAGTTTGAATTAAAGAAGAGTTTTCATTAGAAGAATTGTTGTTTATGGAATTTGCATTTAGATCAGGGTTGAAAGAACTGCTGTTAGTTGAATTGCTGTTAGAAAAGACAGAATTTTGAGGAAAAAGAGCGCTGTTGTTACCATTTGGGAACAAGAGCTGGGAGTTGTGGCCAAATTGATCATATCCAGGGGTTTTAATCGGACGAGAAGCGGATTTTGTCATTACAGTCTTCCTGTAAGACAAATTTGAAGAGGTACTAATTTGGGGGTGAGAGACAACTTCAGCAAAAGATTTTTTAGAAGGAGCTATTAATTTGGAGGCATGGAAGTAAGAAACGCTATTGGAGGCCATATAACTTTTTATGTTTTTTTGGCGAGAAAGTTCAGGGCAGGATGGATGTATGGCTGTGTGCGAGCCTGAACAATTGACGCAAGAGGGGGAATTGGAAGGGGAAGAGCATTGGTCTGCTAGGTGGTTTTCTGCGCATTTAAAGCAACGAGGAGAAGAGCGGCATGACTGTTTCGAATGGCCAAACCGACAACAATTAAAACATTGGATTGTCGGGAATGAATAAATTTCCACCGGGAGAGAGTTGTGGAATAAATATACGTGAGAGGGGAGGGACTGTCCTTCAAATGTCAGAACTACAGTTTGGGAGGGTTTCCAAACTACAGACTCTGATGATTTATCTTTGAAATTAAGACGCCTAGTCTTAATAACTTTTCCCGAAGATGATGGGATAATCAGTTCCGAGATAAGCTCTTCTTCTGACAGGTCTACAGGAATACCTCTAACGAGACCCAAGCGAGAGATATTGAAGGAAGGGATGTAAGCTTTAAATTTTTTCGCAGAGAGGGAGTCGATGGAATTAATAAATTTATTGGCATTAAATGCGGATGTGAACTCGACACAAATGTGAAATCTGCCCTCAGATCGGATACCACCTGGGGAAATGCCAAGTGGTTTTTTTCCAATGAATTTACCAAATTCAAGGGGATGTAAAGAGTGGCCAGGAGAGTTGTTTTGTACATACACAATAAAAGGAGCTTTTGCCGAAGTCGGATACAACGAAGGAGAAGCTACAGGAACTGAGACCTGTGAAGTATCAGTGTTTGGAAGGTCGTAAACTTTCCTCTTTTTTGGAGTAGAAGATGGAATTTGATCTACTATCTCTACCTCACTACCAATGTCAAAATTTGAGGGGTCAGGGGGGGCGGGATCAGGGGGTTTCTTCCCCATGGCAAAGGCAATTGGGGCAAAAGGAAATAAAACTACAAATAAAATAACACTTACTGGAGTTACACAACAAAAAATGAACTCAAAGAGGACAAAAAACTATAATTAAAACTGAATAAATGCCAAGAATTAGATATTTCGTATTTTAACGAAAAAAACGCAACAGTGGTTTTGAACTGTCAAAATTCGAATGAATCTTTTCTGTAGTTGAACATAAAATATCTTTGGTTTTTTCTATGGCATTGTTGAGAGCGTCAAAAACGTCAAAATTACCTGTAAACTGTGTATGAATTCAAAATTTTGCAGTCGTGTAATTCAGTTTATATTTGCTTGCCCCAACCTAATTCTTTCAGATTCGGATTACCCGGCCCATAGTTAGTAAAAAGATAGTTTTATTTTTTAGGAATTTCGCCCATAAACCGAACTTTTTCCGACATATTGATAGACAGTGAAGTTTTGAAAGAAGTATTTGAAAATAAATATTTGGGAGTAATAATTGACTTTCGCTCTAAATACAAAAAAGATTGCCAAAAAAATTTCGCTGTTGGGAAGAATAAGAAGATTCATTGACACAGTCTCCAGTAAAAATGTGTACAACGCAATCATTGTACAACTCATAAATTACTGTAGCAGCATTCTATTCTTAGCCAACGACGGATTAATGAAACAAATGACAATTGTACAAAACAGAGCTGTGAGAACTAGATAAGTATATTGAAGAAAAATCGGTACACTTCTTGCCATTAAACCAAATTATTTACTTCAATATTATATTGTTAATCTACAAAATAATCAATGGCCATATAGTCTATTGAATTCCTAAGAAAAATTGATAAAGTACAAAGCAAAAGTATAGAAAAAGCGCGAATGTTAGCTGTTAAATTTTCAGATCTAGTACAAAATCTACAAAGAAATGGTATCTCGCGGCAGTAAAGTTATCGAGCTATCTAAATTCATCTGACCCCCTCTCCTACCACAGGAAGAAATATTTGATAGGGTCGTGTGAACGGCACAAAATATAAGCGCTCGCGGTTGAACAGATATCTGCTCGCGGTTGATGTGTCAACATGAAGTCATAGATACATCCATAATTTCAATAATAATTTTCGCAACGGCAACACTGTAAATAAACTTCAAACAGCATCCTAGTCCCGTGAGCCGTGAGTGATATGTCAATGTGTCAGTCTATATGGTCTATGATTGGTTTATTTATGGTCAGTCTCCTTTACATTCTCCCCACATACTGCAGTCATTGTTGCTCCGCCTTTCTAATAGTAACTTCCTATAAACTACATAATATTTGTGTTATATTTATATTATATAAAATTATTTCAATAACCAGCACATTTTTATAATTCAAGTGCATCTACTTTTCTGATGACGTTTCTTTAACAACCGCGGCACTTCACCTTATAGTGAGTAGGTTCTTGTTGTATAACTCCTTATTGTTTTTTTGGTAATTATCGGTTCGGACTGGACACGCTTATTACGAATAATTTTTAGAAAAAAACTTCAGATTCGCCTTCATTACTATAAAAGGAAACTTTTTGGCTTGGGGGCGGCGGAAAATAATGCATTTTAATTTTCAATTGCGTAAAATTAAAATTCACTTCGCGATCCGATCGGTGACTGTCAGCGGCCATTAGGCACGTCGCTGTTATGTTGGTATCACTGATGCATTAACAAGAGCTAATACGATTGTAGCCGACTTCGTGGGATACCTACACGAAATACCGCGAAATTATGAAAACACAGCAGAATTATTATGTTAACAAACCTCTATTCGTATGTATTTGTTACCATAAAATAACGATTAGCTAGAAGTTACGTAAAATGTAAAACATGCATATTAGGTAAGCACTACTTTGACGAAATTTAGAATATTAAATAAATAAAGGCCTTTAGGCAAGTTTTTTTACATTGAAAATTATTTTTTTAAGTAAAAAAAAAAAAAAACGCCGCGTTTTTTTTTTTTTTTACTTAAAAAAATAATTTTCAATGTAAAAAAATTTTTTTCAATGTAAAAAAAAATTTTTCGAAGTAAAAAAACTTGTCTGAAAACCTATTGTACATTTAAAACACAATTGGTTCCAGAATATTTTTGTTTTTGGGGTGTTATGCCGTGTTGTGCTACCTACCTCCTTTAGCCAACGTTTCCTACGCGTTTATTTCTTCCTTCCGGTTTTTTGTTTCCGGTAGCCATGTATTTAATTAGTTCCGACTATTTGTTTCGCCGAACAGACCTTTTGCCGAATCTTCTACAAAAAATGTCTTGCCAAACATGTGCTATCGGAATCTTGGAGTTCGCTGATATTGTTCGAAACGATGATACCATGTTCGAATGGTTACGAAGCCACGGAGTGCTTTCCCGCGAGAAAATATGCGATATTTGCGGAAAGGCGTGTAGCTTCTCAAATTCTATGTACCGTTGTAGAAAAACTTCCGTGGTAAGTTCGGGCCACAAGCGGATCAAAACAAGGTGTACTTTTTCAGTTTCCATCAGAAAAGGCACGTTTTTTGGCCAATCGACTCTCACCATCGCCAAAATATGCAACTTCGTCGCATTTTGGACGATGATGCGTCCTCCGAGAACGACCTTCCTCATGGAAGAAATGGACATAACATGTGAAACGGTCGTGGACTGGTCTTCATATTGCCGGGAAGTTTGCGTGATGTGGTGTAATAAAATGAAGCAACAGATTGGAGGTGTTGGCGTTACCGTGGAGATAGATGAAGCGAAGATCGGAAAAAGGAAGAACAACCGTGGCAGAAGAGTGGAAGGAAAATGGATTTTCGGTGGATTCGAGAGGGGATCAAAGAAATTGTTTGTCTGCGGAGTAGAGGATCGCTCCAAGGAAACTTTGTTGAAAATAATCAAAGAATATATACTGCCGGGCACCACGATCATAAGCGATTGCTGGAAGTCGTATGACTGCCTCAAAGATGAAGGTTTCGTCCATTTAAATGTGAACCACAGTATAAATTTTGTAGACCACGAAACCGGAGCACACACTCAAAATATCGAGCGGTGCTGGAGAGATGTGAGGGGTAATGTACCCAGATTCGGGAGGAAAAAGGCCCATTATGAGGGATATCTCTGCGAATTTCTGTGGAAAAGATCGGTGCCCAAAAATAAAGACCGACTCCACTCATTTTTCCTAATGGCTGCTGAAATGTACAAACCGTAATTGTTTTTGTGTTGTTTTTTATTATTTATTTTCTTCAATTATAATGACGATGAAATCCAACATGATTCCATTCTATTATTATTTCTATTATTCAATTATAATGACGACGAACACCAACACCTCCAACTATAATGACGACGAAATCCAACATGATTCCAGTGCCTCAGCTAGACTCTGAAGTGATTCTGATTAGAGGTTCGTTTACATTATATTATTAATTCTGTTTTCATAATTCCGCGCCTTTGTGTATCCCAGAATATGGCAACAGTCGTATTTAGCTCTTGTTAATGCATCAGTGATACCAACATAACAGCGACGTGCCTAATGGCCGCTGACAGTCACCGATCGGATCGCGAAGTGAATTTTAATTTTACGCAATTGAAAATTAAAATGCATTATTTTCCGCCGCCCCCAAGCCAAAAATTTTCCTTTTATAGTAATTAAGGCGAATCTAAAGTTTTTTTTCAAAAAATTATTCGTAATAAGCGTGTCCAGTCCCAACCGATATTTACCGTTTTTTTTATTGTTATAGTATATCGCTTAACACCTAATTTATCAGTATAGCACATTGCTTGCATTATAGCACATTGAGTTACCCAATACCAACCAGGTTAACAGGTTACATGAGAGTTTAGGTGTATGAGTTTGTCAAACATTTAAACCTATCGATTAGTTAGTTTATCCAGTCTTGACCGTGAGTGAAATATTTAACTCGATTCCTTTTTAGTAAATTTCATTATTACAACATCTTTTGTCTTTTATTTACACTTCAAAATAAATAATAGACGTCAAAAAGGGCGATTTATTTTTCGCCCTTAGATTCATAAACCTGTATTGTTACTTTAGGGATATATTTCCAATGTTCCTATTACATATATACCTACTTCATATATTATCAGATAACTGTTTTAACCCACACACAACTACACCAACGTCAAATTAACAGTTCTGAACTCAGTGCGGCTAAATACACGAGAAAGACTTACTTTAACGTATAATTGTATCATTTAACAATAATTTCTGTTGGTTCCATTTGTGAAGCAAGTATGGTTTCCAGTCATAACTGAGCAGTAATTCTTTTGTCGCTTCATTGATGCAGGTGGTTTTTGCAGAATAATAAATTGATAATTTCCGTACAGCTGTTTTCCTTAACAATTATCTCAAGGGCTCTTATTTCGCCAAGATTTTATTTTTTATTTATTGTGCTTTTAGAGTAAAATTTCAAATCTGAATCGTGATATTTTTTCAGGGTGATATTAAATTCTTATGCCTACACTGTGTGCATATAAAAAAAATGCTAGTTTTTCAGTAAGTTTGCTTTCTGGGTACAAGCGAGTATGTAAATGACCATGTAATTACGATATTACCGTTACAATTAAACGTAATTTCGGATGGAGCTGTGTTCGTTGCTATATTAAAAGTAATTTGACCAAGTAAAACAGTGATGTCTATTTGTAATTGTTATTAACGATTTCATTTGGTAGACCGGGTTTAACATTAATATTGCTTTGAAATTTTTATTGAACTCCTTCGCTGGACTCGAAGTGGGGGACCAAATAAAAAAATATTGATCTTGACTTCAAGTTCAAAATATCTAATGTTGATATGTTAACCAGAGATACATGTAACCAGAGAAAACCAGAAATATGTCATTTTTAAATCAGTGTTTAGACGTATTGACTCTTTTCCATAACTATTCATCAATTGGTTTCGAAAGATTGTTATTTTATCTAGTAAACGTATGTTTTAAATTTTAAGAAAAATGTTTATTTTTAGTATAATAAAGTTTTACCAAAGGTCGTTAGCGGATTTGTTAAATTTTCAATTTTCAAAAAGTACATGTATTATTATACAACACCCATTTCAAATCATACAATCATGCAGTAAAATAAATCAATACATTATCTGGTAAACGTATGTTTCAGAATTTTAATTTTATTTTAAATAAAATCATTAAAAAATATATACGCACTTGTGTTTCTTGACGAAAATTGGCCCGTTTGTGTATTTATTTGCGCACTTACAAACTAATATATTTCAGATTTTTTTCATTCTTATTTTCCTAAGACATTATTGAAAAATGATAAATACTTATTATAAAAAAAAAAATTACAAACAGTACATAATTTTAATAGTTTTATCGTCACGCCTTTCATCATTTTTGGATGCAGGTATAAATTAAAGCATCTTTGGAATGAAATAAAATCGATATTGAGTTATAATTTTAAAAAGCTAGTACGGATAATAATTAATCTTTCTCATTGGAACCGCCCTGTACGATCGTAAGAACATTTTTCGAAGAAATGTGGATTTTCGGCCGCTGGCTGGTTAAACGCCCTTAAATCACTGGAGTTAAGGAGAGCGCAACAGAGTATTCATAAACCTTTACTTGTATTGTGTTGAAGTGTTAGAAAAATTATCGTTTGGAATAAAATATAATTGCCAAGATCATTAATTAACGTAATCAGGTAAAAAAAAGGATTATTCATTTTATTTGGATAGTTAAATTACGGATTTTTTGTGTACTTTATAAAATACATACAATTTTTTCGGTATTTTTATTCTTAAGTGAATATTATGTTTGAATAGAGAACTTTTGTTACAGGCATAATTATTATTCGTTTTCAGCTGACACTAATTACCATCACATAACAGGACGCCATCACAGCAGTTCCATGGATCTTCCCAACCCAGAGAGTGTTACCATCAAGACTGAACCATGGTCGCAGGAAGAAGGCTCAGGTGAAAAAGCGTACACTGATGTAGAAATCCACCCCCCAGATGTGAAGAAGGAATCCTTTCAGTATGCGGAGAGTGTTCAGCCAACTAGTAAGTTGCTTTGCGTGTATAGGAAGTGTTTCAGATGGATAAAGTCAGGACAGCTGCTTGTTTTCCACTTTCCCTCTTATTGTCCATTTGTTTTTTTTTTTTTTAATTTACAAAATTTTGGTATTGATGAACTAAGACATGTATAACTTATTATGCCCTCAAACTCTTCTTTATTATTTAAGCTGTTACCTCACCGTATTTTGTCACTAAAGTAATTCATTTTTCTTTCTCCACTCCGACAAAACTTTTGGATAGTGTAAAAGATGCCACAGGTCACCCCAAATTTATTCAAATACAAAAGAGATAAGCTATGACGTCCGCGCGACTGTCGCCGAACTACTACCTAATCAGGGTAGTTTGCGTACGAAAAGAATTTGTTCATTTCCTTGATTTTTTGAAGGTGTGCATGAATATTGGTTAGCAATCTGATGGTATTAATAGCCTACGATCTGCGTGTGGTTGAATTCCAGAACCCAGTCACGAGCACATGTCGACGCCATGCTTAACGGCCGCGCCTCAAATAACACCTGTGTACGTGGAATTTCACACAGAGCTACTGTTATAGTTTGGTTTCAAATTCAAGAATTCGTCACAAGATGTCACTACTTCCGTCAACAGCTTGCGTGTGATTAATTCCCACCTAGGTATAAGTGCTACGGATTTTTAAACTTCAAGACTTCAAGTATCCTTCCAGTTTTGGAAAGATTGACACAGGCAAAATGTGATACAGGCCTCAAGCGAACTGTAGACTGTAGGTACTTATGTACTTCAATAAATACTTATTATGATTCGATCGACTAGAAGCTATAAACTCAATCTAAAGATTCTCAAGAATGGAAGGCTTTAGCTAAAAACGTCCGTATTTTAGACTATTTTATTTCTACTGTGTTTTTACAGATGTTCTCACTTACGTGAGAACTGACGTGAGAACAATGCAGTTACAAAAACTCAGTTATTACGCAAATATGCAGGTATAGATAATTACAAAAATATACTCAGACGGAGGATACATTAACTTGCATACGTCTGTATAAAGATAAAAAAAAACAAGAACTAAACAAATAAAAATACATTATTATGTAAAAGCTCACTCAAATGACAAATAATACAAAGCGAGGCAAGCCACATAAATAGAGACACAAGTTGTTTTGGCGAGGTTTTAATTAATAATTAAAATATTCTGTAAAATAAAAACATACGAATTCGTTATAAACCACTTATATTATTTTATTTACACTACCGGATTCGGAAGAACCATTCCTTCTGATATTCTAGTTCTAATATTCTCCTGACGAAGGAAGAGTGCTTCCGAAACCAACCGGTAGTTTGTTAATAAAATCAAATTAAATTGGTTTATAACAATTTATACATTTTTATTGCAAAGTATGGCCAGCCAAAATATTATCGGTTTTTTTCAAATATGTAAAAATCTTCTGTGTTTCTTGAGGTCCTTACATTGGCAAAAACAATTATTGTAAAGAGATCGTACTTAATGTATTTAATGAGAAATAGTAGTTATAGGAAAGATAGCTTCTCTGCTCTATTTTCCAATCTGTGAGTTCACTGTGAAAAAAATTGTTAATTCCGTAATATTATCATGTAATTTTATATGCGCGTTTATGAATGCACTGCGTAACTGCATTCCACTGCGATCGAGTGGGAACTGAAGTCCGGGAAGGAGAGAGGTCTAGAGGGCGGAGGGGATGAAGGAACAATTCATTGCCACATCATAAATACCAATTCATTGTATTATTGTTTTGTTTTTCCAGGTAGCATTAATGTGGAAGCTGTACCAATCAAGACAGGACCAGGATGCCGAAAAATAGATACAGAAAGAGGAGGAATTCCTTATACGGAAATAGACATAGACCAGACAGATGTAAAAGAGGGATGCTTAGAGTACTATGGAAGGGATTCTGGTAAAATCGATTTTTATTTGTCTGAAATTGTTTTAGTAATTTTCATATTTCACTATAGAAACCTACTTATTGAGCTTTATCCGCAATTATTTTCAGATACGATAAGAGACCTGAAGACGCATCCTGGAGAAAAACCTCATTCATGTTCCCTTTGCAACTACTCCTGCTCGCACAAGTCAGTGTTAACAAGGCACTTACGCACCCATACTGGAGAAAAACCTTATGCATGTTCCTACTGCAGCTATTCATGTTCTCAAAAAGAACATTTAAAAAGTCACATTTTTACCCATACTGGAGAAAAACCTTTTTCGTGTTCCTATTGTTACTACTCCTGCTTAAGCAAGTCACATTTAACAAGGCACTTACGCACCCATACTGGTGAAAAGCCTCATTCATGTCCCCATTGCAACTATTCCTGTTCATGTAAGTCAGTTTTAACAGTGCACTTACGCACCCATACTAGGGAAAAACCTTTTTCATGTTCCCATTGTAACTACTCCTGCTCAAACAAATCATATTTAACAGTTCACTTACGCACCCATACTGGGGAAAAACCTTTTTCATGCCCCCATTGTAACTACTCCTGCTCATACAAATCAAGTTTAAGGAAGCACTTACGCACCCATACTTGAGAAAGACCTTCTTCATGTTCCCACTGCAGCTATTAATGTTCTCAAATAAGAAATTTGCAAAATAAAATTCTTTCCCATACCGGAAATAAACCTCATTCTGTTCCCATTGTGACTACATCCGTTCATTAAAGTCAAATTTAACAGTGCACTAACATAACCATACTGGAAAAAAACCTTTTTTCATGTTCCCGATGTAAAACAATATATTTTATATTTGTCAATCAATAATAGAATATGGAATAATTACTTCTTCAAACTTTGCAAAATTACTTTGTGGCATTTTTTATTATTTAATTAATAACAGATCACTTTGTATAAACCACTTTTTAATAAACAATATCGACATGTTTCAATAACATTGTTACCTTCATCAGGATATGTTAATATAAAGAAAAATAAATGACAAACAAGGTCTATACCCTTTTGTCATTTATTTTTCTTTATATTAACATATTTTGATGAAGGTAACATTGTTATTGAAACATGTCGATATTGTTTATTAAAAAGTGGTTTATACAAAGTGATATATTATTAATTAAATCACCATACTAGGCGGCTGCCTGTTTCATGGTGATTAATTAAGGATTTTTACTTTGAGTGTAGTCTAGTGTAAACACATGGTAAAATTGGTAAAGTTATAATAAAAAAATAGAAAAGAGAAAAAGAAGTGCGTAAAATAAACATGTAAATAAAATAAACCTGTAAACATACGGTACTAGTATGTAATGATGTTGAAAATTTATATCTCTGAGTATGTGAAACAAGCTGTAAACACTGTCGTCACTCATCAGAAGGTCAGTAAGCGCATTTCTGAAAGTGAGATATTTGGCTTTAGACTTTATTTTAATTGATAAGTTATTAAAAATTTTAGGTGCAAGAAAGTTAAACTGGGACTGTGCCATTGAAGTTTTTGTTGTTGGAATAATATAATTCGAATGGTTTGAATATCTTGTGTTGTATTTTGAATTTATAATATATATTTTTTTATAAATTTGAATTTAAAATAAGAGGTAATATTTTTTACATATATGGATTTTATATTAAGAACTTTGAAGTCTTTAAATAGGTCTTTCGTGGGGTGTATATAATGTACTTTGTAAATAGTTCGTATTATCAATTTTTGAGCTTTTATTAATGGATCTAATACAGTTTTAGAGCATTCTCTTCAGACAATTATACCGTACGATAAAATTGATTGACACAGGGAAAAGTATACTGTTCTCAGTGTATTTTTTTAGTATATTGCGCAATGATCTGAAGATATATGCCAGTTTCCGTATACGGCTTGTGACATTAATTACATGATCTTCCCATCGAAGTTTATTATCAATTATTACGCCTAAGTATCTAATGGAATCTACTCTTTCCAATGGATTGCATAGACAGCTGGATATATCACTACAATAATGTATTTTTAGTACATGATTACTTGTGGGTTGACTTGGATTGTTTGTACTAAATGTTAGGTATTTTGTTTTAGTTATATTTAGCGTTAGTAAATTATCATCTAGCCAGTTTTTAACATTTTTCAAAATTAGTTCCGCTTTATGAAAAGTTTCTACCCATGTTTTAATTTTTAGTACTAGGGCAGTATCATCGGCAAAAGTGATTATGTTGCCATCAATTTCTAATCTACATAAATCATTAATGTATATGAGAAAAAGTATTGGACCGAGTACACTGCCCTGTGGTACACCAAAATTGTTTCTGATAGGTTGAGACGATTTGTGTGATGGTAACTTAATAAATTGCTTTCTGTCTGTTAGGTAAGATTTGAACCATTATTCTTTATTCCGATTTTCTGTAGCTTAGCTAGGAGGATTGGACGAGAGACTGTGTCAAATGCCTTAGCTAAGTCCAGAAATATTGCCAGACATTTATGACCTTTGTCTAGGGCTTCTGTTATGTGTGATGTTAATTCTAGAATAGCTGAATCTGTGCTTTGATTTCAGACTGTTAAGGCCATCTTCAGACTGGTACAAATTATTCATAACTCATTACATACAAAAATATGGGAATTAGGGAGAGGAGAGGGGTGGTTTACAAGGATTTTATTCAAACATATGGGTTTTCTTACGATTGTTACTAAGTTGTCTTGACTGTTGAATTTATAATTATTTTACTTAATTCAATATTGTTTGGGTAAAACCTTACAAGTAATGCAATTGACCCTATTCAAAAGATACAAAAGGCGATAATTGAACTAATCCTGCAAGTGTCATTCAACACATGTTCAAGCGAAATATACAAAACATTAGAAGCCATGCCAATAAAACACGTTAATCCAAATCTGCTCTGCTACACCTCCTCCAAAACAAACTCCGATTCAACAAAAAGCAATTTAAAAAAAAAACTATTTTTTGTTACAGAATATTTTTTTTGCATTTTCACCAGCATTTGGTTCCTTAGAACGGGCAATCTGCCTAGCTAGGAACTAATATCGACTCACAAGACATAATAACACTTGTACACATTTTAATGTCTATAGTTATTTTGCAATGTTATTACTATGTTATTTTTGCTATAAAAATACTATGTAAAAATGTTAATAATAAGATAAAACTGTAAAATATAGAAATAAATGCATTATTAATAACCTAATTTTATTGTTGTCAATGTAAAACATTGGTCACTTCGAAATTCCATATCATCATAAATATCTTTATCTATTTGGTAGCCTTATTTTTGTAATAGATGTGTTTTTATCCTAAATTGCATCAGTTAAAGGGGTAATTTACGCGAACCGAAATAATATTTCGGGGCGGGGAAGCATGAGGTAAGCTGGAACGGGGAATTCGCTACGCGCACGGGCGAAGGCAGAGCAGCGAAGAAATCTGGACTAGATGGTACTAGATTGACTTTCAACATGAAACGTTTAATAAATAATGGGCATCTTTCAAATTATATTTATTAAGTTGAATGTGCATGTTTTAGGTAAATTTAGATAGAAACATTACCTATTGCAGAAGGAGCTCATGATTTTATGACTCTTTCGATCGGATTTCGATCAAAATTGTTTGATAAATTATTCGATACAATCAACTACACTGCTAGACGGTAGTCAGTAGCTTATGACTCGTAACGGACACGTTCTTCATTGACAGATGTCAAAACAATACGGTATTCAATTACCTACGCACTATTTTTATAATGTGTGACCTTTTTTTTTTACATTAACTCTACACAGGAGGCCCTGAGGA
Source organism: Limnephilus lunatus (assembly GCA_917563855.2). Lineage (NCBI taxonomy): Eukaryota > Metazoa > Arthropoda > Insecta > Trichoptera > Limnephilidae > Limnephilus > Limnephilus lunatus. The sequence goes on along the minus strand of OU830595.1, from coordinate 19,724,549 downwards.
AAATAATTTCCCTCAGGGCCTATGTCATCTTTGAGGATGCTGTGTGGAGGGTCTTTTTGAGGAAAGGAAGGAGTGAACATGGGTCTTGAAGAGACCCATGTTGTAGGAGGGAGGAAACACAGAGGCCGGTAAATCGTTCCACATCCGAGCTGTTGAACTCAAGAACGAGTCATAAAAACGACCCGTTCTCATGTGACTAATGTCAACCGTGTAAAAATGTTGGGCGCGTGTTTGGCGTGTTTCCCGACTATGCACCGGTGCCGAGGGGATCAACGACGCTAGTTCCTCGGAGCATTTTCCATTGTAATACCGGTAGAACAAGGACAGCATTCCCACCTGACGCCTGTGCTTTAAAGATTGCAATCCGTCTGTTAAGATGGGGGAATCTATCAAATGGACCGCCCGTTTCTGCACAGAGTCAAGGGTCGATCATAATTATATCTTAATATATTGGAAAGATAAATAAAATTTCGGCCATTTTTAATATGTATTATTATTTTTTACAAAAAGTTACATAAAATAACAAATAATTATTTATTTATTTTTATGAATTAACGCCTTTTACATGGTGTAACAGACGTGTGCTACAAGACTGTAGAAAAGGGCACCGGTGGCTGTGCACGTGGATGTCGACTATTGTAATATCGTTTGAAATTCAGTACTCGCTGGCCTTCTTTGAAGGTGACAGCCCTGCTGTACTGGAGGGTGGTAACCCTGGATCTGCCTCCCTGCACCCAGAGCTGGTGAGTGATAGCCCTGGATGTCCTTGGTCTCTGCCTGAGCCTGGCGCCTTGCGGTGTCCAGTAGTTGGGCCGGCTTGTCTTGAGGAGGTAGGCACCAGACTTGTTGTTCAGGCAGAGCTTCAGCAGGAGGCAGGTCGGAGAGAGGTTTCTTCCAGAGGAAGGAGTAAAACACGTAGATTAAAGTAAACGTAAGAACTGATTTATTATGGAAAAATGCGCTGTATTTATACTAAATCAGCGTTTCGATTTGGTGGCTGACGGAAAGTGGAGGGGGAAACTTCGCCCCGGCACCTTTCCTATATAAAGGGCAAGAAACTGCTCATTCTCTATTTTGTCGGCTTAATTCGTAAAAGTGCTCGTCTAAATTTGGCAACTTTTATGAATTTTGTAGCCTTTATTAATAATGAAAACACATATTAAATTGTAAAAACATATAAATAAAGCCAAGATTTATAACAAGAATTTTTGTTTGGTGAAGTTACCGTGATTTTAAGAATTTTTGATTTTAAGAAAATATTTTATGATTAATGAAGTTATAATTATTTTTCCTAGGTTCCCTGTGAGATAAGTTAACGAAATCTATTTATTTCACCATCTCACAGGGTCCCTAGAATTTTGTAAAGGGAAAAATGTAAAAATGTCATGACCGAAATTTTATCCATATATATTGTGAGATAAATCTTGGCTTTATTCGAGACCTTGTAGGACTTCAAATGAAAACTGATTATTTCATTTGTCCTACAAGGCCCGTGTGCATAAAAATTAAGATATATAAAATTTAAATTAGTACAGAATCAAACATATTTGAAATGAGTTTACAATCTCCCCAGTGGCGATTTCTCAAAGTACTATTTATTGATCGCACCGGGGAGATGTACATGGAAATTATAAAACTTAAATATTTCAATATCATATAAGACAAATGGAAATAAACAACAAAATGACATTTCTTATAAGAAAGCAAATAGAACCAATATTTTTCATCAAAGCGTCGCCGGCGGCACGGTACTCTAGTATTTTGAGGCCAGGCCATTTTGGCCCAATTCCCCGAAATGATAACAAAACTGTAGAGGACCGAGCCAAGCGATGAGCTTTGATGAAAAATATTTCGAGGGTGTGAACACGTCGGTTACACATGGGAATTACAATAATTTGAAATGGTATAGAATATACATGGTTAAGAAAAAAATATTCATGTGACAAAAAATTACGTATCGAAGTGACAGCATAAAGTACAAATAGTAAGCTATTATAAATACAAATATGAAGAAAAATAAAACCTCATATAACATGTATATTAGATATTTTGAAAAAAAAAATCGTAAAGGACGTAATAAAAATAAATTGAAATATTCCAGAAGTAAACATTGATGAAGAGTACAAACATTCAAAATATATTTGATTATAATCGAACTGAGAAGCACTGACAAACAGCTTTAGTTAAATAAAGTTTATATGTTGATAATCTTTCAATATTTATCACATCATCAACAACATGTTTATTACCAAGTATATGCAGGCGATTTATTATGGAATATAATTCAGCATTTGATCCTGTATTGTTACAATGGTAAGGTAATTTGTGACGAAGTGATCTATTTAAATCAGTTATTACTTGTTCCGAATTTTTCTCATGCGACATCGATCCTTCCGACAATTTTTCAGTATTTTCCTGATGAAATAAAAAAAATTTTTAGAAAAATTATGTTAATTCATTTTTCTATAAAATTTTGGCATTGGACACGCGAGTGTATAAGTACATAAAGACGGGTATATACAAGTGTATAAATTACTTGCTGTAATAATTGCAGAGGTGGTAAAGTATCGCTGAATCTAGAAGCAAGCATTAATAGCATATTTTTTCTGCGTTCTTTATTTTTCCTTTTGATTTTTTTCACCCTGCTTACTAGCGGATACCTTTTCTTCTTGTCTTTGTTGCCCATTCTAAAAAATTAGTATCCTCTGAAAAAAAGATTTAGGGATTATATTTTGGTTTTGGTATTATTTAGATGATGATGAACGTACCTACATGTTAGAAGTAACGACGCGCTCTGTGAAACTAATCATTTGTTACGTTTAAAAAAAAACGCAATAACGAAACATATCAAAAAATTTATCGTGTAAATCAAACGCGATTTTATTAGCAACGGTGTTATCCACAAACTCCATTGTGATCTTGCCTAGTTAAACCAATTTAAAAGGTTTGTAACCGAAATAACAGAAATTTTGGAGTGCCACGAAAATTCAGATTTCCGAGGCGAATACTAAATAAGAGTTACATCACAATATTTGCCCTTGATATTAAAGCCTAGGAAACTAAAAAAATATTTCATACATTCCATAGTTCTCATGAAAAACCTGCGGCAGGAATGTGAACTAACATTTTCGTTATTTGTTTTCGGTGTGTTATGCCGTGTTGCGCTACCTCCTTCTTTAGCCGACGTTTCGGACAGCGTTGTAGTGTCCATCATCAGGGCAGATGTGACAGATGTGTCGGATCTGCCCTGATGATGGACGTAAAGAAGGAGGTAGCGCAACACGGCATAACACCCCGAAAACAAACAACGAAAATGCTTTTGGCCGTGAAAATCTAAAAACGTATGTGAACTAACATATTTCAATATGAAATAGAACAATTTGTTGGTTATTCACATTTGGTCGTTTTAATTATTGCTGCAAGGTACGTTAGATTCGTACTGGGAGATTTATGGTGAGGATCGTTTCGTGTTTTTATGAAACTTTTTGCCTACTATTTTCAATTATTATCTCCTGTGCAATAAAAAATACTAAAATATCTTTATCTTTAACTAATAAACAAGAAGTTTCACTTCGGTCGCGCATGGACTCCACTCACACAATTTTTATGGTTTATTTTATTTTCGCATTAAAATGCGATAAAAAATGTTTCAATATTTTTTTCGTTAATCCTATATTTAATTTTCAGGAGTGTGTCGGTTTCTTTTTGTTTGTTTGCAACCTTTATAATCTATTTTACAATTTTCTTACTTTTTATAACTCATTTATTTTACCATAATTTATTAGATATACCAATGTTACAACTAACATAACTGTATAATTATAAATTTATGAAAAAGCCCAGTAGGGCGCAAATGAATAAAACTAGGAATACGATTCTGGTGAAGGCGCACTCTAAATATTCTATGCCGCTGGTTGTAGACAGCCCGGCGAGAAATGGAATTTCTAGTAAAAAAGTCAACTTGGTTCTGAAATAAAACACAATAACATTACGACTAACTTTTAGTGTGACCCCTTTTCTCATGTGCCAACACATTTACGTATTTATTTTTCGTAAAATTTGACGTCGTCTCACTCTGAAAGCATCTCGCGTACTGACGAGAAATAACTTCTGCCTTGGTTTATATAATGGCGCGAGACAAAGTATTTTATCGTATTACTGAAAAACGGTTTTTATTTTTATAAGCATTGTTTTTATGCATTTTAAAATAATTTTATTATCTAGTCGTTTAGAAAACATTGATGTGGTGATAATATATATTTTTTTATAATTCTCCCGTATTTAGAATTAAAGGATATAATCGAACTTTAAGGTATTTTTAGAGGTTTCGTAAATATTTTTTAACGCAATTGTTTTAAACATTTAAACACGTTTTATTATTTCACCATTTAGAAGAATAATTTATTTGTACAAAACATAATATTATTTTCTAATAATCAATATAGAAATTTTCTAAAAACTGCATCAAAAACCTGCAAATATGCTGCGATTGCGGTAATATCCCCTTAAGTTTATTTATTTAATATCTACGGTATAAATAAACTATATGTCAAAAAATCATAGGGAAAATATAAGAAATAATAAAAAACAGAGTAAAACAGTTTTATTCAAACTTTCTATTTATTTTTTTTATTACGATCGCTTTAGGCAGACTTTTATAACCACATAATTGAGAGAAAGAGCATTCTTCCAATAAAAATCATGTTTATAAATTCTACCACAAATTTATAACTGCTATCTCGGAAATCGAGATTGGTAAACTTGTAATAGGATGAATATGCAATTTGTTATTTAATTTGTGTTAAATTCTAAACCCAAAACTGGTTTAAATTAAATCTGCATGCGGCGAATTAAAACTACACTCAGAAATGAAAATGGTTTCTCTTTTATTCTGGCAACACATACATAGTCTTCAACTAGAATTTCATAACTGTTCGAATTAGAGAACGTTTTCCTTCGAAATGTGTCAGCAAATGAATCCACGGCAGAAATTTTACATTCTGAACACAAAAACTGGTTTTTAATTAAATCTGCGTACGGCGAAAATTAAAATGGTTTCTCTTTGATTCTGGAAGCACATTTTTAGTGCGCAACTATAATTTTATAACTGCACTTCGAATCAAACTGGAATTTTACATTTTGAACACAAAACTGCAGCGAATTAAAACTACACTCATAACATACAAATGATTTCTCTTTGATTCTTGCACATACATAGTCTGCAACTAGAATTTTATTATTGCACTTCGAATAAGGGAATATTTTCCTTCAAAATATGTCAGCAGACGAAATTTTACATTCTGAACACAAAAGTGGTTGAAATTAAATCTGTATGCGGCGAATTAAAACTACACTCAGAAAAAATGGTTTCTCTTTGATTCTGGAAGCACACACATAGTCTGCAACTAGAATTTTATAAATGCACTTCGTCGGGAGGGGTCACCTCCAATGCACTTCGGATTAGAGAATATTTTCCTTCGAAATATGTAAGCAGACGAATCCAACCGGAATTTTACATTCTGAACACAAAACTGGTTTAAATTAAATCTGTATGCGGCGAATTAAAACTTTATTCAGAAATAAAGTTTTAATCAATACTTTTGCCAAAAAGTAAATATCTTTCGGAAGTTTTCACTGAACTTACAACACCGCTCTATCGCGGTCGGCGGCAAGGTCAACAAATTTGATTTGATATGAATGATATATGTTGGTTATCAATATTTCGTGTCACGGCATGCACTAATTCGTAAACAAAACAACTCAATCACTACTACACGGGCGCTCTTTGACTCTTGCTTGTTAACATAAATAAACCAATCCCTAGATCGATATTTTCGGGCCTTCTCTAGGGACAAATTTTGTCTTGAACTTAACCAAATGGCTAAAATATAGATGCTTATATAATGGCTAAAGATAGAGGAAGTTTATTCGACTACAATAGACAATACCAAAAAATATAGGAATGCGGGACGCTTTAGACGATTTGTGGGTCAATTTTTGTAAATATTGCAATGCGGGACTACAGCTGTCAATGCGGGACGGTCCCGCAGAATGCGGGACGATTGGCCGCCTTACACATACCTACAAAAATGTATAGTACAAAGAAAATTAATATTAATAAAATAAAATACTGTTTTGTTTAAAACCACGAGTCTTATTAATTTTTTGAACCGACCGGTTTCGCTTTACTCAAGCATCATCAGGGTACAAATTAATACTAAACAATAAGTCATAATGTGTGCTTATATAACACAAAATACAAGGTGTCCGGAAACTCGTAGTACAAGCGGGAAACTGGGGATTCCCCATCACATTTGGAGTCGATTTTGTGGTATAACTTTTTTTGATTTGAGCTTTCGTTTTCGAGAAAATCGAGTCAGAAGTTGATTTTTTTTTTGATCAAATTCTTGTAAATTATTACCGACGATCATAGTACCTAACTAATAAAAACAATTTAAAAGAAAACCAAACAAAGAAATCGGTATTTAAAGCATAATTTTGAAAATGCCCATCAATTAATTCAACATAAAAATAAAATATTCGCTCGTTCCACGGTTAAACACAGCTGTTACTACATATTCGCAGCTTCTGTTAAAATAACAATGCAAAATTAGCTCGTTCTCTTTCTACGCTAGGTACAATCAACACGTGAAAGAAGAGACGAGATAGCGTTTTCGATATTTCCTAAACAGATACCATACGGACGAACTAATAATTAAAGGGCTCTCCACACGGCGCTGCATGCAGGGAATCTGTCGCAGAGTCCCTGCAAATTGGGTTGGTAGTAGTCAGAACCGCCTGCCGTATTATTATTTACCCTCTTCGAATTCTCTGTCGGGTCAGCCGCAGAGGGTCCGCCTCCAACTTGCGACCAATCTGCTGGAATGGACATGTTACGACACGTCATTGACAGCGACTTGTACCAGTACAGCGATTAGGATATAAATATTATTATTTTACTCATCATGCTTGAAAAGGAAAAAGAAGTTTGGGTAGAAATTTTTGATTTATTCAAGGACCTTCGATGCTTGTGTGATATTTCCGACAAAAATTATTTGCGGCGAGATCTAAACCATAGATTTTCAACGTGGGCGATAAGGGGGCGACAATTCAGGGGGGCGGTACAATTAAAGGAGAAAATTGAGGGCGTTTCAGACTTTCAGGGGGGCGGTAGGAGACCCAGAGAAACCCATCCCACCCTATCCCATTAGGGGCCATCCATTCACAAAAATAATTTGCCTATCCCATTACGCCCCCTCCGTTGCGGCAAATGTAGCCCCATCGTGATATCCCGTTAAGCCCCCTTCGTCGTGGTGATGGTGGTGTACCGTTACGCCCCCTCCGTTGTGGCAAATGTAACCCTATCGTGGTATCCCATTACGCCCCGTATTGCTGTTTCGGATAGGGGCGCGAGGATAATATTATTCTCAAAGTGGGCGGTGGCCAAAAAAGGTTGAGAATCTATGATATAGGTTCTCAACTTGGGCGATAACGCCCCCTTGGGGGTTTTTCAGACCTTCAGTTGGGCGGTAGAATACAAGGAGAGAATTGAAGGGCGTTTCAGACTTTCAGGGGGGGGTGGTAGGAGACCCAGAGAAACCCATCCCACCCTATCCCATTAGGGGCCATCCATTCACAAAAATAATTTCCCTATCCCACTACGCCCCCTCCGTTGCGGCAAATGTAGCTCCATCGTGATATCCCGTTACGCCCCCTTTGTCGTGGTGGTGGTGGTGTACCGTTACGCCTCCTTCGTTGTAGCAAATTTAACCCTGTCATGGTATCCCATTACGCCCCCTATCGCTGTTTCGGATAGGGGGCGCCAGAAATAAAAATATTCTCAAAGTGGTCGGTGGGAAAAAGAGGTTGAGAATCTGTGATCTAAACGGTGCGGTGTTAGAATACAACGCCACTTTTTAAATTCGAACCTAAAAGTTAACCTCAAAATAATAAAAAGATGTACACCTTTAAGAAACTTAAGTTTCCGGCCACAATCTGAAAAAAAAAGTGAAATTGTGGGATTTTTTTTATTAATTTTATGCAAGAAACAACATAAAATAAGTGGTTAATAATGTTTATAATAAATTTGCCTAATAAAATATGCGTGTGTTTTTATTTTTTTTCGTTATCGGTAATTTAAGTTAGAAAAATACGTAAGGTGGGACATTTTTAAAACTTTTTTCAATTAAATTGTTCCATATTGTACCAACCTTTTCTCATTTTTTCCATTGTTACCGTTGTCTATGTTTATTATTAGTCCTATGTCTGTTATTTTTCCTTGACACCATGTTCTATGTCTATTATTTAAAAATTAGTATTATTAAAACCCCGAAGAAATAAGCGTTGCTTACGAAACATTTGGTTTTTATAAACAATAAAAATGGTAAAAACTAAATAATTTATTCATTTTGTTTTTTTTTATTTTGCGTGACAAAATTTTATAATTCAAAAATTATAGATTTAATCAGGGTATAACCGCACGTACCCGAGAGATTTTAACCAGAGATACCCGATCTTATTTGGAGTTAAAAAAATTAAAGTCATTTTGAAATTTAAAGTCATTAAAGTCAGACTAACAAAACCTAAGAACTCTCTGCAAATTGGGTTGCTGCCCTGCATGCTGCAGTGCCTGCTTGAAGTCCTACAAATCGGGTCGTGTGAAAGACCCTTAAAACATGGCCGCTTCCTTGCATTGTTTTGGCAGGTTCGGGCAAGCAGTGTTACCGAAGCTCCCGATTTTACGGGAGATCTCCCGATTTTTCACTTCATCTCCCGATCTACCGGAATGGCATCAAAATCTCCCGATTTTTTGAAGTTCTTAGCGAATTCGTTTCTCATCGATTCTTCGTCCGCTCAACTAGTAACTAATTGTGTATGGTTAAAAAAAATTCTTAAGATTCTGGTATTGACCAGAATAATTACAAAATACCGCAATCTATGCATATCTCCATTATAAACCCATGCAAACCGATCATCTATGAATTATGAGGTGGAATTTATAATTTATTACGTAACGCCTCTTCGAATCAGAAAGTTTTTCAGTACTTTGTTCTACTAACTTAAAATATGTATATATTTTTTTTAATTATGACCACCTCAGACCCTGATGCAGGCGCAGGTACGAGTAGAAGTATTTCTAAAAATGAAATATTCCCAATATTATATAAAAAAGTGGGAAATCGGCCTGCTCCTAGCAAAAAAGTTGCAACAAAGACATCAACGTTGTCTCTGGAGGAGATGCACTAACAAGGCGCTCAAACTCTTTTCATGTCCTGACTGCAACTATTCTCCTCCTCGAAAAAATAACTAAAACGGCACTTGCTAACTAACAGTGATGAAAAACCTTTTTTATGTCCCGACTGCAATTATTCATGTTGTACAAAGCAACTTCTTAAAAATCATTTGCAGACTCACAGTGACATAAAACCGTTTACATGTTTCTACTGCGATTATTCATGTTGGTTCTACAAAGAGGCACAAAAAAACCATATTTACCCACAGTGGACAAAAACCATTTTCTTGTCCCAAATGCAGTTATACAAGTTCTCAAAAGGAAGATTTAAAAATCCACAGTAAAATTCACGGAAGAGAAAAACCTTTTTCATGTCCTGACTGCCACTATTCGTGTTCTCAAAAAGGATATCTAAGAGAATTCACTTGCTGACTTATGTAGAGAAAAACCTTTTTCATGTTCCGGCTGCAACTATTCTTGTACTACGAAGAGAAATCTAATAATCACATGTTTACCCACAATGGAGAAAAACCTTTTCATGTCCTTACTGCAACTATTCTTCTTCTCGAAAAAAATTAAAACGTTATTCATGCACTACAAAACGGTATCTAAAAATTCACATGTTTACCCACAGTGGACAAAAACCTTTTTCATATCCCGTCTGTAATGTTTCATGTTGTACAAAAGAACTTCTTAGAAATCATTTGCCGACTCACAGTAACATAAAACCTTTTACATGTTTCTACTGCGACTATTTACTATTAATGTTTCACAAAAAGGCACCAAAAAAATCACATGTTTATCCACAGCGGACAAAAATCATTTTCTTGTCCCGAGTGCAGTTATTAAAGATCGCGAAAGGAAGTTTTTTTGCAGTTATTAAAATCCACAGCGCGATTCATAGTGGAGAAAAGCCATTTTCATGTTCTGAGTGAAACTATGCATGTACTACGAAGATAAATCTAAAAAATCGCAAGTTTTCTCATAGTGGACAAAAACCTTTTTCGTGTCCCGACTGCAACTATTCATGTTCTAAAAAGGGACGTCTAAGAAAGCAATCGCTGATTCACAGTGGAGAGAAACCCTTTTCGAGTCCTGACTGCAACTATTCACGTTCTTCCCTTGTCACGAGAGCCTTTATAGGCCAAGAACAGTTGATAGTGTGAATATTTCGCTTTTGAGGAAATTATAGTAACTCACTGTAACAACACTGACTACAGCAATTTGTGTTTATGCGTATTTCGTGTTTAAAACACTAACGAATACGGACAACAAAATAAAATAAAAATGACGTACAATACAATCGAGGGATTCTCTGTAAAACATAAACGTAAAGGCCTGCCAACTTGAGCATTCCCTAGTTTTTTATTTAAATAAAAAAAATCATGTTACGTAACGCGTTTTTCGAATCCCCCTCCCGCACTGGTAACGCACAGTAACATTTGACAAGACCCCCCCCCCCCCCCCCTAATTTGCGTTACGTAATATTTGAACGGCCTCCAAGGTCAAGTTTCACAAAAATTTGTGCTGAGTTTCCAAACGTAAAGTAAGTCCCCGTTGAACGTTAGGGTAAAATTGCGTTATTCCACGGGCGACATCTACAATAATCGTATTGATGGCGCTGCTTATGGGTTTTTTCATTTGTTGTTAAGGTTCTGCTTCGGAATAATAAAAGGGATTCTAAATATTTACAAGGGATGACTTTTATTACAATAATTCTAGTCATCTCCCGATTTCTTAAAAATTCTCCCGTTTTCTCCCGATTTTTAGGCGAAAATTCTCCCGATTTTTAAATTTTGGGTTCGGGAACACTGCGGGCAAGTTTAAAGTTAGTTCCCGCTGTCCAGTGTTACCGAAGCTCCCGATTTTTCGGGAGATCTCCCGATTTTTCACTTCATCTCCCGATCTACCGGAATGGCATCAAAATCTCCCGATTTTTCAAAGTTCTGAGCGAATTCGTTTCTCCTCGATTCTTTGATTATGGTCCGCTCAACAGGCAACTAATTGTGTATGGTTAAAACAATCTTAAGATTCGGGTATTGACTAGAATAATTACAAAATACCGCAATCTAAGCATATCTCCATTATAAACCCATGCAAACCGATCATCTATGAATTATGAGGTGTAATTTATAATTTATTACGTAACGCCTCTTCGTATCAGAGAGTATTTAACTTTTTTTATTATGATTACCTCAGACCCTGCAGGCGCTGGTACGAGTAGAAAAATTGCTAAAAAAAAATATTCCCAATATTATAAAAAAGAGTGGGAAATTTAGTCCGATTATGCAGGTTGGCCTGCTCCTAGCAAAAAAGTTGCAAACAAGGACATCAACGTTGCCTCTGGAAGAGATGCACAAACAAGGCGCTCAAACTCTTTTCATATCCTGACTGCAACCATTCTTCTCGTCGAAAAAATAACTAAAACGGCACTTGCTAACTAACAGTGATGAAAAACCTTTTTCATGTCCCGACTGCAATTATTCATGTCGTACAAAGGAACTTCTTAAAAATCATTTGCTGACTCACAGTGACATAAAACCGTTTACATGTGTCTACTGCGACTATTCATGTTCTACAAAGAGGCTTAAAAAATTACATATTTACCCGCAGTGGACAGAAACCATTTTCTTGTCCAAATGCAGTCATAAAAGTTCTCAAAAAGAATATTTAAAAATCCACAGTATAATTCACGGAAGACAAAAACCCTTTTCATGTCCTGGCAACTATTCGTGTTCTCAAACGGGATATCTAAGAAGTCACTTGCTGACTCATTGAGAGAAAAACCTTTTTCATGTTCCGGCTGCAACAATTCTTGTACTACGTAGAGAAATCTAAAAATCACATGTTTACCCACAATGGAGAAAAACCTTTTCATGTCCCGACTACGATTATTCTAGCGGTACAAAACGGTGTCTAAAAATTCACATGTTTACCCACAGTGAACAAAAACCTTTTTCATGTCCCGACTGCAGTTATTCATTCTGTACAAAAGAACTAATTAGAAATCATTTGCCGACTCACAGTAACATTAAACCTTTTACATGTTTCAAATGCGACTATTTATGTGTTATTTTATTAATGTTTTACAAAGAGGCACCAAAAAAATTACTTGTTTATCCTCAGCAGACAAAAATCATTTTCTTGTCCCGAATGCAGTTATGAAAGATCGCGAAACGAAGTTTTTTTGCAGTTATTAAAATCCACAGCGCGATTCATAGTAGAGAAAAGCCATTTTCATGTTCCGAGTGAAACTATGCATGTACTACGAAGATAAATATAAAAAATCGCAAGTTTCTCTTTCTGGATCGAAAGAATCTTTTTCATGTCCCGATTGACACTATTCATGATATCGCAAGGAACATCTAAAATATGGCATATTAATCCATAGTGGACAAAAACCTTTTTCGTGTCCCGACTGCAACTATTAATGTTCTCAAAAGGGACGTCTAAGAAAGCACTAGCTGATTCACAGTAAAGAGAAACCCTTTTCATGTCCTGACTGCAACCCTTCATGTTTTTCCCTTGTCACGAGAGACTTTATAGGCCAAGAACAGTTGATGATGTAAATCTTTCGCTTTTGAGGACATTATAGTAACTCACTTTAACAACACTGACTACAGCAATTTGTGTTTATGCGTATTTCGTGTTTAAAACACTAACGAATACTGACAACACAAACAAAATAAAAATGACGTACGATACAGTCGAGGGATTTCCTGTAAAACATAATCGAAAAGGTTTGCCAACTTGGGCATTCCCTAGTTTTTTATTTAAATAAAAAAACATGTTACGTTACGCGTTTTTCGAATCCCCCTCCCGCACCAATAACGCACAGTAACGTTAAACAAGACCCCCCCCTTAATTGCGTTACGTACCTAATACTTGAACGGCTCCCAAGGTCGAAGTTTCACAAAAATTTGTGCTGAGTTTCCAAACTTAAAGTAAGTCGCCGTTGAACGTTAGGGAAAATTGCGTTATTCCACGGGCAACATCTACAACAATCTACAATAATCGTAGTGATGGCGCTGCTTATGGGTTTTTTCATTTGTTGTTAAGGTTCTGCTCCGGAATAATTAAAGGGATTCGGAATATTGACAAGGGAAGAATTTTATTATAATAATTCTAGTCATCTCCCGATTCCTTCAAAATTCTCCCGTTTTCTCCCGATTTCTCCCGATTTAAAGGCGAAAATTCTCCCGATTTTGAAATTTTGGGTTCGGGAACACTGCCGCTGTCACGCGTTTGATTGATGTCGTTGACATCTTTTTACCGTTTTGTTAATAAAACTTTAAAACAAAGTGTGTTTGTGAATTATTTTGTGCCATTTTCATATTAATAACGTGATTAATTATTGTGTATTACAATGGAATAATACCAACGCAGAATATTATTACATGTTAATGTATTTTTTTATGATGTGCATAGTGTTTTAAGTTTTTGGATTACCTTTCCTCGGAACATTTCTTCGTAATGTAAGTAGGTTAACACCTATGCTTATAATTTATCTCACAAGGGTTGTTCGAATTGGTCCAGTACTAAGTCAAGTAGCGTGTATACTTTATTTGCTGAAAATCTTTCGTATTGCTTTTAAGTAGAGTACATTTTTGCCCGCCGCCCGTTTCGAATTTAAAATTTATTAACCCTAAAGTAGCCGAAAAAATTCATTTTATATATTTTTTTTAAATTTTAAATGTAAAAATGCTTAAATAGAAAATTTGTATGTTTATTTGGGTTCTCTATGTGATGTAGGTTCACCAGTTTTCCGCTTGTACTACGAGTTTCCGGACACCGTGTATAGAGGGAGACAAAATTTGAGGGAGACAAAATATAGAGGGAGACAACATGATACAAATATAACAAACACATCGACGGCCATAAAATACATTAACCTAAGTTCGCAAGTAATGGAAAAAACCGAACGATAATTATGTGACTAATGGGTTACAGTAATAAATTTGGAGAAACAAAGTATCAACTGACATGGTGGTAAGGAGCACTGGGAATTTTTTTATTAAGGGTTTATTGGAAACAGACCTAATATTGGACTACTTGATATGTCTAATTGATTATTAAGTATATGACTTTTGGTTTTTACAGCTTTTTTAATTTCTAGTGCCTCTAAATTGTTAAGTCTGTTACCATGTCCGTTTTTATGTAAGATTTTAGCACCGGTGCTATGACAAAACGTATGATCTTTATCGATCAAATGGTTGGCGAATTCTGAAAAACCGTTATTATTGAGGCAACGAAGATGCTCCTTTATCCTAATATTAACATTACGTGTTGTCTTACCGATATAAAAAGCCGAACAATTATTACAATTTAATTTATATATTCCCGAATGACTTAATTTGTTGTCCTTATCTTTAGAATTAATTAGAAATTTACCTAGATTGTTATTCGTATAAAAGGCAGGTCTGACTTCAGAAGGAAGGTTTTTAACACTTAAAGTAGAAAAATTATTAATGAATAAAACTCGCCGCCATTGATAATTAATATTATTATCATTGATTTGAGGACAAGGACTAGCGAATAAGAATTGATTAATGGCTATTTGTTTTAGTTTTTTATTTAAGATTAAATCAATAAAATATGGTTCATAGCCATTATTTACCGCTATTTTTTTAATTAATTTAAGTTCATTAGCAAAATTAGTATCGGACAGTGGAATTGTGACTAAACGATGAACCATTGAATGGAATGCGGAGTGCTTATGTGAAATCGGGTGATTAGAGGTGCTGTGTATTACAATGTCAGTATAGGAGGGTTTACGAAATATGTTAAAATCAATTTTGTTATTAATGATGGATAAGGTAAGGTCTAAAAAATTTAAGGTTGAGTTTTTGCCTATCTCTAATGTGAATTTAATCTGATTATGAAAAGAGTTTATAAGATTGAGGAAGGAATTCAGTTGACGCTCAGTCCCTGTCCATATACAAAACACATCATTAACGTATCTTTTCCAGTACAAAAGATTTTTAATAAGAGGTGAGGTACTAGATAGAATTTTATTCTCTAGGCTATCCATGAATATATCAGCAATCAGAGGACTGGTAGGGCTGCCCATAGCCAGGCCGTCACGTTGCTGATATATAACATTATTAAATTGAAAATAATTTTGATTCAGGCAAATATTAAACAAGGAAGTTAAATCTTTTATAAAATCTCCAGAGAGGTCCGAACTATTTAGTAAATCAGAAATTAAACATTTACTCTCTTCTATGGGAACATTAGGAAATAAATTTACAACGTCAAAAGAAATTAGTTTAGAATTACTAGGGAGAATCATATCTTTCAATTCTTCTACTAATGAAAAAGAGTTTTTAAGGGTATGTTTCGGTGAAAAAACATTGGTATTTTGAAACAAATTAGTAATAACGGATGATATTTTAAAATTTGGGGCATTGCAACATGAAACCACTGGTTTGATGGGGTAATTATTCTTGTGTATTTTAAGGAACCCATATAATTTAGGAGTTTTGGGATTTTTAGTTAAAAATTTAACTTTGTGATATGATTCATCTTGAAATATTTTAGTTTTACATGTTTGAAGGGTTTGTTTCACATTTTCTTGGAACTTATTGGTTGGGTCTTTCGCAAGTATTACATAATTGTCACTGTCGATGAAGTCCGCTACTTTAATATTATAATCACTTCGAGGAATTACGATGACTGTATTCCCCTTGTTCGCTTTCGTGAGGATCAAATCTTCTTCTGCTAGTTTTGCACGAATATTCTTCATTATTGTCAACTCAGGATTTGGGTTAGGTTTAAATTTAGGTATTATTTTTTGTAAAGTTTCAGCACTTTGGTAATAATTTTTTTTTGGTTTATTACATAGAGCTGTGTCTATATCCACCGCGACCTCTTCTATTGCAGCATTAAAGTTATTATTAGAGTATTTAAGGTTGTATTTTAATCCCTTTGCCAATAGGGACATCTCCTCAGGAAGAAAATGTACAGAAGACAGATTCTGTACACGGTCAAAAAATGTATGGACCGGCTCCGGGTTACTATTATTAATATCCGGATTATTTACATGGCACAAAATCTTCAGTTTTTTATTTTTTTTTTATTTTTTTTTTATTTATTTATTTCAAGACTTGTTTTTACATTAAAAAATGATAACATTTGCAAGGTTAAACAACATTTTTTTTTTATTCTACTACTCCATAAGTTGAGCTCTGGGAGCTCGTGTTTATGGGAGGAGTATTTATTCACACGCAAAAAATAAACTAATTAAATGTTTAAATAATATTCAAATAACTTATGAGATAAATACAAATATTAATTGACATAGATTCGTAATTTAGGAAAAAAATTGTTATACAAGGTCAATACTTTTTTTTTTTAAATATTAAATATTACAGTTAAAGTAAGGGTAAATTAAATTAAGGGTACAATATATCATTATCCAATTTCAGTGACTTAATTTGTTTTTTGAATTGTTCATATTTCAATGTTTCAGTTACACTAATTTTGTTTTTAGATAATAATATATTGTACCATCTTACACCTAGATACAGATAGTGGTGCTGAGCCGTGGTAGTTCTAAGCATAGGGATGGCTATTAAGCCATTCGTTTTAAATCTATTGCTTATGCTATCAGAGGGGTGAATTTTTTTAATAAAATACTCTTTATAAATTTGATATAAGGCGTTTCTCTTATACAATTCTGTGATGGATGGTACATTAAATTCTCGAGATATCTCTAGAGTAGGGAAGTCGTATGGTTTCCTAAGGATGATTTTTATAATTATTCTTTGAATTATGATTATAGGTTGTAAGGAAGCTTTAAAGGCCCCTCCCCACCCAATAATGCCGTACTGTAATAAGGACTGAATTAATGCAAAATATACAATTTTTATGGTTTTCTTGTTTAAAATATTTCGTATGTTATAGAATACATAGATAAGTTTTCTTATTCTTTCCACAGTGAGATTGATATGATCTTTCCATTTAACATTTTTATCTATTAAGATTCCAAGATATTTTATACTAGATTTATGATTTAGCTTAGCGCAGTCCGTATTACATGTACCGTCATTTGCACAATTTTTAGAATGAATTGTTATGTTAATTAAATTATTTGGCATTTTATTGTATTAAGTTTATTGAAGGATTTAACTGAAACTAGGGATCGAACTTTGTCGTCGAATAAGTCCCATTCGACAGGGTGCAACTCATACACTAGTTCAGTATGTAATAGTTTTAAATTAAGTTTAATATTATTACGTCGTTTGTATGCACATTTTAGATCCTCTCTTAACCACGCTAATTTAGCTTTATACATGGAAGATTGGGGAATTGATGATTGATTTTTGGCGCTTTTGAACTGCGCATTAAGATAGTTAGGAAACACTTTTGTTTTTAGGCACTGTTTAAAAAAGTATATATTAATACACATCACTTTATACTTAATTGAGAAGTTTTTATACATTTTTGCTTTTTTGGCCGTATTCGCCAACTTAATATTATTGTAGAAACAAAACAGTATTTTATTTTATTAAATATGTCAAACCACAAAGTGATTGCTTTCTACAATAATAATAAATTAATATTAATTAAAAGTTTTGATAGCTTAGCGTTCTTGTACCTATCTTCCATGCAGTTAAATAAATCTACCGTGCATATATATTAGTAACTTCATGCCACCTAGGTACAAGACAGTGTTTCGCATACCGAGTCCTGGTGTTGTTGCATTTAAAGAGGAATTTAGAACGAGTGGTTCTCGCGGGTATAAGAATTTTAATGAGATTAATTAAATTAAGACTATCTATTCTACCATTTACAATTTTGACCATAAATATTAAGTCGGATATAATTCTTTGATTTAAGTTTGTGTAATGTATTGTGTTGTAACTGGAAAAGTCCGTGAATAAATTAATATTAGACCGTTTCTTGTAATTTTGTGTAATGGGTTAAATAACACTTTTAATATCTTAAAATAGATGAATTGAGACAAAGATAAATAAGGTCAGGTCATAAATCTCGTCATTGCCAACATGGTAACTCTATGATTGGGCCCCAAAGGTTCAATAATTTGGTTTATAGAATAACAATACTGTTATCAACTGTAAATGTGCTGTCAGTGTTTAGTGACAGAATTTTTTTTTCAACGGTGCCTGAGCATGTGAAGCTTTAAAAACTGACTTTGGCGAACATGAATAATTACAGTCAGGATATGAAAATGGTTTTTCCGTACTGTGAGCCAGTAAGTGAATTTTTAGACTGTCTTTTCGAGAACATGAATACTTGCGAACGGCAAAAGAAAAGGTTTTTTTTTCACTGTGGGTAAACATGTGACGTTTAAGATTCATCTTCTAACAACACGAATAGTTGCAGTCAGGGCATTAAAAAGGTTTTTTCCCACTGTAGGTTAACGTGCAAGGTTGCAGTCGGGATGTGAAGAGGTTTTTTGCACTGTGGGTAAACATGGGAATTTTAGTTAACTTTGTAGAACATGGATAGTTGCAGTCGGGGACAGAAAAAGGTTTTACTCCGCTGTAGGTAAACGTGTGAATTTTTAGATGCCCCATTGTAGAACACGAACAGTCACAGTCGGGACAAGAAAAAGGTTTTTACCCACTGTGGCCAAGCATGTGAACTTTTAAACGCCATTTTCTAGATTATGAATAGCTGCATTCGGGGCATGATTTTCTCCTTTGTGAGTGAACATGTGATTTTTTAGTTGTCTCTTTGTAGAGCATGAATAGTTGCAGTCGGGACATGAAAAGGGTTTTTCTCTGCTGTGGGTAAGCATGTGAATTTTTAGACACCCCTTTGTAGAACATGAATAGTCGCAGTTGGGGCATGAAAAAGGTTTTTCTCCACTGTGAGTAAACATGTGAATTTTTAGACAACCCTTTGTAGAACATGAATAGTTGCAGACGAAACATGAAAATGGTTTTTCCCCAGTGTGGGTAAACGAATGAATTTTTAAATTACTCTTTGTAGAACATGAATAGTTGCAGTCGGGACATGAAAAAGGTTTATGTCCACTGTGGGTAAACATGTGACTTATAAGAGAACTCTTTGAGGAACATGAATAGCTGCAGTCGAGGCATGAAAAAGGTTTTATCGCGCTGTGGGTAAACACGTGAATTTTTATTTTACTCTTTGTAGAACATGAATAGTTGCAGTCGTGGCACGAAAAAGGTTTTTCTCCACTGTGGGTAAACACATGAAATTTTAAATGCCCCTTTGTAGAACATGAGAAGTTGCAGTCGGGGCAAGAAAAAGGTTTTACTCCGCTATGGGTAAACGTGTGAATTTTTAGTTTACTCTTTGTAGAACATGAATATTTGCAGTCGTGGCATGAAAAAGGTTTTTCTCCACTGTGGGTAAACACGTGCAATTTTAGATACCCCTTTGTAGAACATGAGAAGTTACAGTCGGGGCATGAAAAAGGTCTTTCCCCACTGTGTGTGAACATGTGAATTTTAAGATTTCCCTTTAAATAACATGAATAGTTGCAGTCGGGGCATGAAAAAGGTTTTACTCCGCTGTGGGTTAGGATGTGAACTTTTAGACAACTCTTTGTAGAACATGAATAGTCGCAGTAAAAACAAGAAAAAGGTTTTTCTCCACTGTGTGTAAACATGTGAGTTTTAAGCTTACACTTTGTGTAACATGAATAGTTGCAGTCGGGACATGAAAAAGGTTTTACTCCACTGTGTGTAAACATGTGAGTTTTAAGATTTCCCTTTATATAACATGAATAGTTGCAGTCGGGGCATGAAAAAGGTTTTACTCCGCTGTGGGTTAGGATGTGAACTTTTAGACAACTCTTTGTAGAACATGAATAGTCGCAGTAAAAACAAGAAAAAGGTTTTTCTCCACTGTGTGTAAACATGTGAGTTTTAAGATTACCCTTTGTGTAACATAAATAGTTGCAGTCGGGGCATGAAAAAGTTTTTACTCCACTGTGGGTTAGGACGTGAACTTTTAGATAACTCTTTGTAGAACATGAATAGTCGCAGTCGAAACAAGAAAAAGGTTTTTCTACACGGTGGGTAAGCATGTGAGATTTTAGTAGTCTCTCTGTAGTACCTGAATATTCACAGAGGGGACATGAAAAGGGTTTTTCTTTACTGTGGGTAAGCATGTGAATTTTAAGCTTACTCTTTGTGGAACATGAATAGTTGCAATCGGTACAGGAAATATGTTTTTCTATAGAATGGGTGCGTAAGTGGATTTCTGACGCTGACCTACGAGAGCAGGAATAGTCACTTTGAGGACTAGAGTATTGTTTCTCCCCTGGATGCTTCTTCAGGAATCCTTCTGAAAAATATTAAGTATAAAGCCTTTTAAGATATATAAATGAAAGTATGGACCGTAAAATAACAAAAAAAATGAGATAATAAAATGTTTACGTAAAACAGGGGTGGGGAAACTGCGGCCCGCGGGAACTCTGGTGTTGTAGAACATAAGCTTTTAATTTGAAATACACAACCTATGCTGCAAAATTCTGAGAAATTCACTGTTCCATATGTAACTATTATTTAAGCTTGTGGAAAAATTAATAAGTTAAATCCAGCCATTTATTCTAAACGTCATGTACAAAATCAAAAGGAATTAACAGGAGACTTAAAAAAATCACTTCCTGAAGAGCGGATTGTGGATACGGATCTTTTGTGGATACGGAATCGATTCCATACGTAATTGATTGTCCAGTTTTGTGTGATTGTGTGTGGCTTACAATTGCTTCTTCTATGGGCTTAAAAGTATGCTGTCGGCGCTGTTGCCGATTTTAACTGGTTTGAAATAAGAAATGCGGTAAGTGTAGATGATTACTTTTATACCATGGATGTGACATTTGCTAAGTTTGGTTTTAATCTAAATACTCATGAATTACTTAGTTTGCCCAAATTAAGAAACTTTTTAAGGCAAAGTTATAGAGGCAGTATACACGTACACAACGATTGAATATTTGGGGATGAAAAACATGAATTATTTTACTAACCTCCGCACTTTTGGACACGGACTATAGGAATTAAACTTCATTTCAACAATTGGTACAAGAAACAACTATTTACTATTTGGTTAAGCTAAGTAAATCACGCGTACTGAAATTGAAACTTAAGAGCGTTGCTGGTCATTTTGAAATGTGTTTTCTATTCCACTCCGCGCTTCAGTCACACATCGGTCACACTCATACATCCTTAGTAGCATCGCGCTGTAAACATGTGAGTGTGTGACCGTTTTCGCGCGCTTGTATTGATTCTTGTGTGTTTGTCGCCTCTGCCTGCTTTGACCAAGTTGGTGACGAGAAATAAAAGCGAAGATATATTTATGCACTCGTAATAAACTACCAGATGAATTTTTTTTTAATAGTTCCGAATCTGTTCTGCCTAAATCTATTTATTTATTGATTAACGCCCTTTTTCGAGGCTTTTACATATCTAATAACCATTTTGCTATTTTTGGACTGAAGAAACTGATTATGTACATATTCGTAATAAAATAGCGAGGCCTACATTATGTAATAATTTATTTAACTGTACTGTATCAAAATGTTGCTCTGTATCAAAATATACAGGTACGCCTACTAAAATATAGACCTACGTACATTTAAACTGCCTCTCGACTACGATTTCGGCTGTAAATACGCCCGTGCGAAGTTAATTGCATTAATTTAATTTGTATTGTGTCGCTTAATTAATTAATTGAAAAAAAACAATTGTTTCGAGGAATAGTCATGTTTTTTGTTTATCAAAACTTTACCATACCATTCAAGTGATTCAAGTTGTTTGAGATGGGGAAAAGTACTAAAATAAAATATTTTAATTCTATTTTAGTAAAATTCCTGAAATCAACAGGCTTCAATTCCCTTGCGATGTTTCTTTAGCTAAAATGACCAACTTTGCCACGTACACATCGCAAGTGAGAAGGTGGCAATAGCGAAATTGGTTAACGCGCTCGTCCCGGTTAGAAACCCCCCCTTTAAGCGCACTTGAAGTGAAATATCACAAAACTGCGCTATATAAATTCTATGTTATTATTATTATTAGACGGAGAAGTCTGGGTTCGTGTCCCAGTTGCGACCATTGTCTTTTTTCTGTTTCTCTGTGTCTTGTTCTCTTTCATATTTTCGTTTAGAATATTATTGTTAACTTATTCTAATATGATATATTTCACTGATGGGAATAACCTTAAAAAAAGTAATAAAAATAAACTTTTTCTTATAAAAATTGAATACACATTTTTTTTTTTTTTTCATTGAATTGTTAACATAAGTTGAGGATTTTTCAACCACCATGCTAGGTACATGCCCGTGTTGTGGTGGCCGACCTTTGTTACGACCAAGTCCAGTATCAGGTTGTCACAGGGTTTCGTTATAATACCCTTCCAGATAATAGGCCAGTGCAATTAGCGCAAAAAAGGGTCACGATTGGAATTATTCCGGTAGTCTCAATTTTTTATGCCATTTGAAAAAACTGCCGAAATCGAGCCAAAATCTAATTCTATCTCAAATATCTTATTTCGAATAAAAATTTCGGCTGAAGTAGCTGTACAAATTTAGTAGAAAATAAAATTACCTAAAATTTATATGTAATCTCTAATAAATTTCTAGATATGCAGTCGTACAAATTTGTATAAGTTTATAAAAGCAGGTAAATTGCTTGACTTAGTTCGGTTTTTTCTGCATATATCTTTTCCTGTACAATTTTGTGAAAAATTACTGATATCAATTTTGTTGAGAATAAAATTTCATGAAAGACCTAGGTATAAGTTTTATGTTTTTATCGCAATTAGGAATCCAGGTTCTAATACAAAAATTAAGTCAAAATTTGAATCAGAAGAATAGTGTTTTAATCTAGGCAAACCTTGATTAGTCTTTTTATTTAAAGAATTATTGTTGAAATAACATGTAACATATATATAACATGGCCCGTCCTGGAGTGGCTAATGGCACCGGATGGGGAGGGTGGAGAGGGGAACAGGGAAGGGGGGGGGGGGGGGGAAGGGGGGTGACCCTTATAGTTAAAATATGTAAAAATGAAATATGAACAAAAGTCGAATAACGTGGTAATATAATAAATTTTCTGTTTTCACCTACCGATATTTGTTTATACATACTTTATATAAGTAAAAGTAAAAAACACTACAAAAAACATAAAAATTACACATCTTTGTAGTAATTTTTTCACAAAATTGTACCAACTGGAAACACGCACAAAAAACCGAACCAAGTCGAACATTTTACCTGTTTTTATAAACTTATATGCATTTTTACCACTGAATATCTCGATATTTATTAGAGATGAAGAAATTTTTTAAAATAAAATTTGTAGGTAATTTTTTGTTCAACTAAACTTGTCAAGCTACTTTAGCCGAAAATTTTATTGGAAACCAGATATTTGAGAAAAACTAGATTTTGGCTCGAATTCGGTTGTTTTTTTTTCAAAGTGGCGGCGAAAGCTCAAGTGACCCAAGGTCGAAAAAATCGGATTTTACATCACAAGATGAGTGTATAAAACATATAAAAAATTGGGACTACCGGAATAATTCCGATCGCGGATCGCTAATTGCACTGGCCTTATAAGTCACGATACCACTGTTAGAAAACTTCTACCATCAATGCCTTTTACCAGAAATAATTGACAGTCACATACCAAGAAATTTACCGGCGAGAGAAAGATCTAAATCATAAATTATTTTAATTTCATTGTCAAGTTGTAAAAATTTGTACAATAAAGCGTTTACAAACAGAAGAATTTCAATTAATCACTGAAGACAATATAAGCGAATCTTAACCGAAATTTTGAAACCGATTTAAAAAAAAAGAAAAACCCCACATTGGAGGCCCCGAGGAAAAATAATCGCCGAGGGACTTTGTTGGAAAAGTTGTTAGACGTCATTAGAGAAACCGTGTGGAGGGTATTTTTAGGGAAAGGAAGGAGAGTAAGTTCTGGGAAGGGAAAAGTATGAGGGCTGGGTAGGAATCTGAGGGTCAATGTGTTCAGGAGTCATATGTTCATGAATCCAATCCTCCCTCCCACTGTGTTGCAAGGTGTTGGTGGAGAGAGTCCGGCTGTAGATATCAAAAGGCCTCCCTCTTCCAGTTTCTCCCAATCCATCCGCCTCCTAAACCCATGCAAACCTCACCCGTGTACCCGGGAACCCATGCTCAGTCACCAAACATAGCGGACCACTTGGGATGACCTAGTGGTGGGGGTGTTGGTTATCTAATAAATGGTTCCCGGGTCAATGGTATCTACAACGCCTCCCAAATTGAAAATTTATTATAGTACTTGACACAAACAAATTCAATTTGGCACATTTTAGTGTGAAAGCTGGGTCAGTATTGGTATACCGAGATAAGCCACTAAACAAAAGAAAAAAAACGAATAAAGATATCGATTACTCGAGGAAAGACAACACAGTCCACCGATAAAATTCATTACATCACTACTTCGCTTTGTATGTATTTGTCAGAACCCTCATTCCCCGGCCCCCGCAGGGGAACTGAGCGAAAGGGACAACTGCACATCGAGCCGAAAATACCTAAATAAAATCTTCAAAATCGATGTTTTGTATTCCCCATTTTTCTTCTCCAAAACTGCACCGATTTTCAATTTTTTTTCACTAACTGTATTGGAAGAAAATATTCTTCGTCGGAACGTTTTGCTTTTTTTAAAAATACTTTGCTTAGTTTGTATACTGAACTCTTGTATACTTAACTGCTTGACGGCGTTTTAATCAGGCAATTTTATTCATTTTTGGAAGGTCCTAACTTCTATAAGAAGTAAATTATCAAAAAAAACAAAACGTACCGACACGCCAGTAGTCGATATCTATATTATGAAAAAAAATTTGGTCCGATAAATCCGCAAAATCCAGAGAGATAAAGGGGGAATATGTTTGTATGGAAAATGCCGCTCGCATTCCCTCTTAACTTCGCAATTGTCGCATCGATGATATACAACTTTAAACGTAAATTAAATGAATTAATAATGTATATTTACAGCATTTTGTGTTTTAAACTAGTTGAAATCGGCGACAGCGCAGACAACTGAGACATATCAGCCCATAGAAAATGCAAGTTATAAACAATCATACAAATTTGACATTCAATTACGAATGGAATCGATTCCGTTTCCACAAAAGATACAGAAACCTTTGATTATGTAAGGCGGCCAACTTTATAAAATATCAATGCGGGACACATTGGCGTAGCGTGGGGGGGGGGGGGGGGTTTGGGAGGGGGGGGGGGGGGGGGGGGGGGGGGGTAGAAAACCTTTTTTTAAATTTTTTTATTACGAATGCTTTAGGCAGATTTTTATAACCACATAATTGAAAGAAAGAGTATTCTTCCAATAAAAATCATGTTTTTGAATTCTACCACAAATTTATAAGTGTTATCTCGGAAATCGAGATTGGTAACCGTGTAATAGGATGAATATGCAACTTGTTATTTAATTTGTTGTTAAATTCTAAACCCAGAACTGGTTTAAACTAAATCTGCATGCGGCGAATTAAAACTACACTCAGAACATGAAAATGGTTTCTCTTTTATTCTGGCAACACATACATAGTCTTTAACTAGAATTTCATAACTGTTCGAATAAGATAATGTTTTCCTTCGAAATGTGTCAGCAAATGAATCCACAGCAGAAATTTTACATTCTGAACACAAAAACTGGTTTTTAATTAAATCTGCATACGGCGAAAATTAAAATGGTTTCTCTTTGATTCTGGCAGCACATGCATAGTCTGCAACTAAACTTTTATGACTGCACTTCGAGTAAGAGAATATTTTCCAGCGAAAAATGTCAGCAGACGAAATTTTACATTCTGAACACAAAAATGGTTGAAATTAAATCTGTATGCGGCGAATGAATACTACACTCAGAATCTTTGATTCTGGAAGCACATACACAGTCTGCAACTAGAATTTTATTACTGCACTTCGAATAAGATAATAATTTCCTTCGAAATATGTCAGCGGACAATCAAACTGGAATTTTACATTTTGAACACAAAACTGGTTTAAATTAAATCTGTATGCAGCGAATTAATTCAAAAGTATGACTAAAACTACACTCAGAACATCAAAATGATTTCTCTTTGATTCTTGCACATACATAGTCTGCAACTAGAATTTTATAACTGCACTTCGAATAAGGGAATATTTTCCATCAAAATAGGTATGTCAGCAGACGAAATTTTACATTCTGAACACAAAAATGGCTGAAATTAAATCTGTATGCGACGAATTAAAACTACACACAGAACAAAAATGGTTTCTATTTAATTCTGGCAGCACACACATAATTTGCAACTAGAATTTTATAAATGCACTTCGTCGGGTGGGGTCCCCTCCAATGCACTTCGAATTAGAGAATATTTTCCTTTGAAATATGTCAGCAGATGAATCCAACTGGAATTTTACATTCTAAACACAAAACTGGTTTAAATTAAATCTGTATGCCGAGAATTAAAACTTTATTCAGAAATAAAGGTAAACACTTTTGCCAAAAAAGAAATTCTTTTCGAAAGTTTTCACTGAACTTACAACTTACAACATCGCTTTTTCGCGGTCGGCGGCAAGGTCAACAAATTATTTGATTTAATTTGAATGATCAATATTGGTTATCAATATTTCATGTCACGGCATGCACTAATTCGTTAACAAAACAACTCAATCACTACTACACTGGCGCTCTTTGAATCTTGCTTGTAACATAAATAAACCAATCCCTAGATCGATATCTTCGGGCCTTTTCTAGGGACAAATTTTAACCAAATGGCTAAAATAGACTAAAGATAGAGGAAGTTTATTTGACTTCCATAGACAATACCAAAAAATATACGAATGCGGGACATGCGGGACGCTTCAGACGATTTGCGGGACAATTTTTGTAAATATTGTAATGCGGGACTAGAGCTGTCAATGCGGGACGGTCCCGTAGAATGCGGGACGGTTGGCCGCCTTATGATTATGTAATGTCTTGATAGAGCGCCTGGGCGACGAAACGCCAAAAAAAATATCAGCCAACTGTTGGCTCATAAGCTCGTCCTGTCCGCTCAGTGGCGACACTTTCGTTGTGCGGTAAATACGTGTTGTGTGTCATTTGAAAATGACGATTTACGCTATAACAGTGTGCAGGAATTACAAAGGACCATTGAAAACAACAAAAAATGTTACATATAATCGGTAAGTTACCTTTAAATAACCATTTAGTCAATGAAACAATTCAGGTTTAATAATGTAATTTGGTCTGACAGTTTGGTCTTAGGACAACGCTATTTGACGCCATGTTTACAGGGTTGCCTGATCTTCAAATTAAATTTTCCCATGAGTGCGTTGTTAATTTTAAAATAGGTTTTTAATAATTACCCAAAAGTACACTATATATAATAATATTGTAAATGTGAAAGTTTGCCTATATTTTAAAATGTTATGAATACGAAATTTATCTATTAAAATTTAAAAAATTTGACAGGTTTGTTTGGTGAAGTATCAAGTAAACTTTTAATTTTATTCATACATATTTTACAGAATACCTCAAATGATCCTATATTACGAAGTAAGTGGATAGAAATAATAAGAAAAAGCCTCAGAGCTGGCAACTAGCTAAAACAACTGTTATTTGCTCTGATCAAAACAACTGTTTAACTTATTTTTTTTTAAATGTTCTTTGTCTTTATTATATAACTAAATAAAACCGTTTCTAATGCCTTTCGTTGCCTTTATTTGTTAAAAATAATCAAATAAAAATAAATCTCTTTTAACAGTGATTTTCTTTTCATTTATATCATTATATATAGAAAACTATCTTACGTAAATGAATTCAAAATTATAAGAATTATAGGTTTCGCAGAATCGAAACATATTTTTACCCACTTTTATGGGAAATACTCAGGAGCTGGTTTCACTCAGCGACGTAGAGCGCTTGTAAAACTATAGAAGTTACGCATAGTTGTGTGTGTGTCACACACACTAGTTTTTCAAATCTGGCCTGTTGTTTTTGTTGGAATTACAGCGCAACAAACGCACGACTGACAGCAGTTATATTTTTTTTTTTTTTTTTTTACATGAGCTCCACACAGGAGGCCCTGAGGAAAATAATTTCCCTCAGGACCTATGCCAACTTTGAGGTGCTGTGTGGAGGGGTTTTTAAAGGAAAGACAGGAGAGGAGAGTTCTGGGAAGGAAAAGGGTTAAAGGGTGGGTAGGAATCAGGGGTTCAGTGTGTCCTGGTCATCCGCCTCCAAGACCTAGATGAATAAGAAAAACACCCCTGCTAAATCACCAAACGTAGCGAACCACTTGGGGTGACCTATGGCAGAGGTGTTGGTTATCCAATAAAGGTTCCCGGGGAGGCGGTACTTATTCCCGGCTCCCAAATTGTAAATAAATTATAAATATATGGTTGCAGATGGCAAAGTTTGTACACCCGGCGTCTCGTCATTTCTCAAAAATGTTCTTCTAAGAATTGAAGTCACGTGCGACAAACAAAATAGGTAACTATTTTAAGTAAAACGAAGTCATGTTAACATATAAGGGATTATTACCCCCCCCCCCCCTCTCCCCCACCCCTTGAAAATCTAAGTGCGGCCCGCGGGTGATACTACAATCATCCAAATGTACCCCGACAGTAAAAAGGTTCACCGCCCCAGACTTAATCAAACAAAAATTCGATATACCTGCTGATTGGGTAATTCTTTCAGAGCGCTCTGAGCATTCCTTTTTAACATCCGGGTGATCTATGTCAATTTCCGTATAAGTAATTACCCCTTTGACTTCTTCTCGAGGACCTGATTCTGCCTTGATGGGAACAGTCTCCACAGTACTGCTACCTGTAGAAACAAAATATAATAGGTGCCTAATTTAATATGCCGGAAGAACAGTGTTTAACATTCCAAATTATGATCATCTTTCCCCGAGATGGAGTTATATTGATTTAATAAATTACATTATTGAGGATAGAAATATCGTTAAAAAACCATGAACAAGCGGTAATTTAGAACAGACTTTTTACAAGAGACTTTAAGGTTAATTTCAGAAATAAGAAGGGCGCTAAATGTCCGCTTCAGGGACGGACACTTTAGGAAGAAAATACTATTTACTTTTGCGAACCTTCAGAACGGAGTTTGGTAGTTTGTGGTCAATGGGATAATATGTTTAATATATCAAAATCAATTTAATTTATATAGTGTCCCAAAAAAGATGTGGTCTTCACATCGGGACCTTTTTTGAGAAATATAAGTTGTAAAGACTTTTAGTATGACAGTCAAATGAAAACATACAAATATGTCCGTCAGCGAAAAACATTGCAAAACGGACATGAATTCCGAACATCTGAAATCAACATTTTCTTCCTTTTGCAATGCAACTTATGCGTCGATGACACAGGGCGAGTTTACAAGCTACTATCTCGGAAATTCACTATCTGTTAGTAAACTCGCTCAGTGTCATCGTGTTACTTGCTAACTAGCAGATTGTTGACAATCCACGGAAAAAGTTGAAAGGTCCTCAACTTTACACGCTACAAGCCGACTCGTGATTGGTTTATTTGCGTTTCCAATATGGCTGCCAAAAATCAGCTGATTTCGACTGTCAACTGTCTGAAGGATTAGTTCACGTTATTTCCGCTATTGGCGCTAGCAGCTACGTGCGAGTCCAGTTTCCTACAAAAATGTAGCGAGCTACTGAGCGAGTGGACAGTTTTGTGTGTCATCATGACAATCTCACTCGCCGATTCATCCGCTTTTAAATTTAGTAGATAGTAGCTTGTAAACTCGCCGTGTGTCATCGAGGCTTTACTGACTGCCGGAGTGCTCGCCGCATACTGCAAACATTCCTTCTTCACATCCGGGAGGTAGATATCAACATCCATATACGGCATTTCACCTCCACTCTCTTCCTGGAACTCTGGTTCCACCTTGATGAAAATACTCTCTGGGTTGGCAAGATCCATGGCCTTCTGTGATAGCGTCCGGTTTAAAATAAGAATTGTAAATTGGCCAGCACAAAATAAATTAAACCTGCAACAGAACGTTGATATATTGTCCTATTTATGAGTGGTTATAATATAAGGCGGCCAACTTTATAAAATATCAATGCGGGACACATTGGCGTAGCGTGGGTGGGGGGGGGGGGGGGAGAAAACCTTTTTGTTATTTTTTAATTACCACCGCTTTAGGCAGATTTTTATAACCACATAATAATTGAGAGAAAGCGTATTCTTCAAATAAAAATCATGTTTATGAATTCTACCACAAATTTATAAGTGTTATCTCGAAAATCGAGATTGGTAACCTTGTAATAGGATGAATATGCAACTTGTTATTTAATTTGTTGTTAAATTCTAAAGCCAGAACTGGTTTAAACAAAATCTGCATGCGGCGAATTAAAACTACACTCAGAACATGAAAATGGTTTTTTCTTTTATTCTGGCAACACACACAGTCTTCAGCTAGAATTTCATAACTGTTCGAATAAGATAATGTTTTCCTTCAAAATGTGTCAGCAAATGAATCCACAGCAGAAATTTTACTTTCTGAACACAAAAACTGGTTTTTAATTAAATCTGCATACGGCGAAAATTAAAATGGTTTCTCTTTTTTTTTTTTATTTATTTATTTTATACACTTTACAAATACAAGACAAAAAGTCCCGATAAACTACTTTTTAGCAGTTTGTCTAACGGGTTCTTTACGTTAAAGATCGTATTATAGTGATTTAATAGTTACATTTTTACAATTATATAAAATAAAATTAAATTTTTTACAGAAATATAGATAAAAATAAATTTTTGAAAACATAAATAACATTTTTAAAGTTTTTAGAATAATATGTCATTGTGAGCTAATACAAATTAATTCTTTCCGTAAGCCAAGTCTTCAGTAAATTCATCAATTGTTTGTTTTGGGCACAGTTTTTAATTTCAGCAGGTAAAATATTTAAACAACTGGGAATCATGTAATTTAACGTTCTTTGTCCATATTTATTTGTATGCTTAGGTACAATTAGCCCTTCATTAAAGTTAAAACGAGTATTATGGTTGTGTTCCAGCCTGTTAATATATAAAGGATTATTTATGTGCTGAAATATAATTTTGTACCACAGAATTGCTCTGACTGAAAGAACTTTGAGACTCTGATAAAAGTATGGAATATTATGCCTTTCTTCGTATACATTTTTTTCAGCTAATAATTTAACCAATGAATTGATTCTGGCAGCACATGCATAGTCTGCAACTAGAATTTTATGACTGCACTTCGAGTGAGAGAATATTTTCCTTCGAAATATGTCAGCAGACGAAATTTTACATTCTGAACACAAAAATGGTTGAAATTAAATCTGTATGCGGCGAATGAATACTAAACTCAGAAATTAAAATGGTTTATCTTTGATTCTGGAAGCGCATACATAGTCTGCAACTAGAATTTTATTACTGCACTTCGAATAAGATAATAATTTCCTTCGAAATATGTCAGCGGACGAATCAAACTGGAATTTTACATTTTGAAGACAAAACTGGTTTAAATTAAATCTGTATGCAGCGAATTAATTCAAAAGTATGATTAAAAATACACTCAGAACATAAAAATGATTTCTCTTTGATTCTTGCACATACATATTCTGCAACTAGAATTTTACTACTGCACTTCGAATAAGGGAATATTTTCCTTCAAAATAGATATGTCAGCAGACGAAATTTTACACTCTGGAACATAAAAGTGGTTGAAATTAAATCTGTATGCGGCGAATTAAAACTACACTCAGTACAAAAATGGTTTCTCTTTGATTCTGGCAGCACACACATAGTTTGCAACTAGAATTTTATAAAGGCACTTCGTAAGGTGGGGTCCCTTCCAATGCACTTCGAATTAGAGAATATTTTCCTTCGAAATATGTCAGCAGACGAATCCAACTGGAATTTTACATTCTGAACACAAAACTGGTTTAAATTAAATCTGTATGCGGCGAATTAAAACTTTATTCAGAAACAAAGGTAAAAACTTTTGCCAAAAAAGACATTATTTTCGAAAGTTTTCACTGAACTTACAACTGACAATATCGCTTTATCGCGGTCGGCGGCAAGGCCAACAAATTATTTGATTTAATTTGAATGATAAATATTGGTTATCAATATTTCATGTCACGGCATGCACTAATTCGTAAACAAAACAACTCAATCACTACTACACGGGCGCTCTTTGAATCTTGCTTGTTAACATAAATAAACCGAACCCTTGATCGATATCTTCGGGCCTTTTCTAGGGACAAATTTTAACCAAATGGCTAAAATAGACTAAAGATAGAGGAAGTTTATTTGACTACCATAGACAATACCAAAAAATATACGAATGCGGGAGATGCGGGACGCTTCAGACGATTTGCGGGACAATTTTTGTAAATATTGTAATGCGGGACTAGAGCTGTCAATGCGGGACGGTCCCGCAGAATGCGGGACGGTTGGCCGCCTAAAGGGGTCTCCACACGGTGCTGCCGCAGTAACAACTGCCGAAGAACTGACTAAAAATCGTATAGTCTGTAGTCAAAAGCGCCAGCCGTATTGTTATTATAATAACAATACGGCTGGCGCTTTTGACTACAGTCAACTAAAGTTCTGCAGCAGTTGGTGCTGCGGCAGCACCGTGTGGAGACCGTCTTATTATAATAGCGTTTGAAGTTATGTAAAGCAATCAAAGCCTCGGAAGTGATCTAGACTCTAGACCAGTGTTTCTTAACCTTATTGAAATAATCACCCCCTTTATCACAGTTAAATCATCCAGCGCCCCCCCCCCCCCCGAAACGAAAATTAAAAAGTACACATTCTACTAGGAAGTCCATTTATGTAATAGATTTCCTACTAAAAATAAAAAATTATGAGAAATATAAATAAAACACATTACTTATTATTACATTGACATTGAGTATTAAACCTCAGTTAAAATTTTTGTGGAATGAGCTTATTTTCTATATTGACACAATGCCCACTCGAACTTTTGCAGCGCCCCCTAAATGCTAAAAATTTAAAAACGCCCCCCCAGACCTCCAAAACGCCCACAGAGGGGCGCTGGCGCCCCGTTAAGAATCACTGCTCTAGACTCTAGACAACATTAAAATAATAAATTGACTAATCATAGACGGTAGTTGTTTAACCTCAAATGTCAGGGTGGATGAAAAAACGGTTTTGTTAAAAAAAAACATTCTCGTATATGTATACACGGTGTCCGGAAACTCGTAGTACAAGCGGAAAACTGGTGAACCTACATCACATAGAGAACCCAAATAAACATACAAATTTTCTATTTAAGCATTTTTACATTTAAAATTTAAAAAAAAAATATAAAATGAATTTTTTCGGCTACTTTAGGGTTAATAAATTTTAAATTCGAAACGGGCGGCGGGCAAAAATGTACTCTACTTAAAAGCAATACGAAAGATTTTCAGCAAATAAAGTATACACGCTACTTGACTTAGTACTGGACCAATTCGAACAACCCTTGTGAGATAAATTATAAGCATAGGTGTTAACCTACTTACATTACGAAGAAATGTTCCGAGGAAAGGTAATCCAAAAACTTAAAACACTATGCACATCATAAAAAAATATATTAACATGTAATAATATTCTGCGTTGGTATTATTCCATTGTAATACACAATAATTAATCACGTTATTAATATGAAAATGGCACAAAATAATTCACAAACACACTTTGTTTTAAAGTTTTATTAACAAAACGGTAAAAAGATGTCAACGACATCAATCAAACGCGTGACAGCGGGAACTAACTTTAAACTTGCCCGAACCTGCCAAAACAATGCAAGGAAGCGGCCATGTTTTAAGGGTCTTTCACACGACCCGATTTGTAGGACTTCAAGCAGGCACTGCAGCATGCAGGGCAGCAACCCAATTTGCAGAGAGTTCTTAGGTTTTGTTAGTCTGACTTTAATGACTTTAAATTTCAAAATGACTTTAATTTTTTTAACTCCAAATAAGATCGGGTATCTCTGGTTAAAATCTCTCGGGTACGTGCGGTTATACCCTGATTAAATCTATAATTTTTGAATTATAAAATTTTGTCACGCAAAATAAAAAAAAACAAAATGAATAAATTATTTAGTTTTTACCATTTTTATTGTTTATAAAAACCAAATGTTTCGTAAGCAACGCTTATTTCTTCGGGGTTTTAATAATACTAATTTTTAAATAATAGACATAGAACATGGTGTCAAGGAAAAATAACAGACATAGGACTAATAATAAACATAGACAACGGTAACAATGGAAAAAATGAGAAAAGGTTGGTACAATATGGAACAATTTAATTGAAAAAAGTTTTAAAAATGTCCCACCTTACGTATTTTTCTAACTTAAATTACCGATAACGAAAAAAAATAAAAACACACGCATATTTTATTAGGCAAATTTATTATAAACATTATTAACCACTTATTTTATGTTGTTTCTTGCATAAAATTAATAAAAAAAATCCCACAATTTCACTTTTTTTTCAGATTGTGGCCGGAAACTTAAGTTTCTTAAAGGTGTACATCTTTTTATTATTTTGAGGTTAACTTTTAGGTTCGAATTTAAAAAGTGGCGTTGTATTCTAACACCGCACCGTTTAGATCACAGATTCTCAACCTCTTTTTCCCACCGACCACTTTGAGAATATTTTTATTTCTGGCGCCCCCTATCCGAAACAGCGATAGGGGGCGTAATGGGATACCATGACAGGGTTAAATTTGCTACAACGAAGGAGGCGTAACGGTACACCACCACCACCACGACAAAGGGGGCGTAACGGGATATCACGATGGAGCTACATTTGCCGCAACGGAGGGGGCGTAGTGGGATAGGGAAATTATTTTTGTGAATGGATGGCCCCTAATGGGATAGGGTGGGATGGGTTTCTCTGGGTCTCCTACCACCCCCCCCTGAAAGTCTGAAACGCCCTTCAATTCTCTCCTTGTATTCTACCGCCCAACTGAAGGTCTGAAAAACCCCCAAGGGGGCGTTATCGCCCAAGTTGAGAACCTATATCATAGATTCTCAACCTTTTTTGGCCACCGCCCACTTTGATAATAATTTTATCCTCGCGCCCCTATCCGAAACAGCAATACGGGGCGTAATGGGATACCACGATAGGGTTACATTTGCCACAACGGAGGGGGCGTAACGGTACACCACCATCACCACGACGAAGGGGGCTTAGCGGGATATCACGATGGGGCTACATTTGCCGCAACGGAGGGGGCGTAATGGGATAGGCAAATTATTTTTGTGAATGGATGGCCCCTAATGGGATAGGGTGGGATGGGTTTCTCTGGGTCTCCTACCGCCCCCCTGAAAGTCTGAAACTCCCTCAATTTTCTCCTTTAATTGTACCGCCCCCCTGAATTGTCGCCCCCTTATCGCCCACGTTGAAAATCTATGGTTTAGATCTCGCCGCAAATAATTTTTGTCGGAAATATCACACAAGCATCGAAGGTCCTTGAATAAATCAAAAATTTCTACCCAAACTTCTTTTTCCTTTTCAAGCATGATGAGTAAAATAATAATATTTATATCCTAATCGCTGTACTGGTACAAGTCGCTGTCAATGACGTGTCGTAACATGTCCATTCCAGCAGATTGGTCGCAAGTTGGAGGCGGACCCTCTGCGGCTGACCCGACAGAGAATTCGAAGAGGGTAAATAATAATACGGCAGGCGGTTCTGACTACTACCAACCCAATTTGCAGGGACTCTGCGACAGATTCCCTGCATGCAGCGCCGTGTGGAGAGCCCTTTAATTATTAGTTCGTCCGTATGGTATCTGTTTACGAAATATCGAAAACGCTATCTCGTCTCTTCTTTCACGTGTTGATTGTACCTAGCGTAGAAAGAGAACGAGCTAATTTTGCATTGTTATTTTAACAGAAGCTGCGAATATGTAGTAACAGCTGTGTTTAACCGTGGAACGAGCGAATATTTTATTTTTATGTTGAATTAATTGATGGGCATTTTCAAAATTATGCTTTAAATACCGATTTCTTTGTTTGGTTTTCTTTTAAATTGTTTTTATTAGTTAGGTACTATGATCGTCGGTAATAATTTACAAGAATTTGATCAAAAAAAAAATCAACTTCTGACTCGATTTTCTCGAAAACGAAAGCTCAAATCAAAAAAAGTTATACCACAAAATCGACTCCAAATGTGATGGGGAATCCCCAGTTTCCCGCTTGTACTACGAGTTTCCGGACACCTTGTATATAAACATGTAAAACATAAAAATGTTTCGTTCGCAGATTGCTTATAACGCTTATACTAGTCATTCAATTGATCGAGAAACACAAAATAATAATATTTTAAAACTGGAAATATATTACACTCTTTCTGCCTGAATCACCTTTTTCGTGCATCCCCGTTCCCCTCCTGCGTCCGCTTTTTAGCTAGCTTTATAAATTAAAGCCTATATGTTATTTTGATGTATGAGCTAAGCCATATTATTGTAAAGTTTCATTAAACTCCATTCAGTAGTTTTGCATGAAAGAGTAACTAACATACATACATCCATACAAACTATCGCGTTTTAATATTAGTAAGAAGTAGGAGGATCTCACTTCTGCATTTATCAATTAAACGATGAAAAGAGAGTTCGCTCAGTTAATAAAACAAAAGCAGAAAACATACTTAAACGGTTCAATACCAACTTGAATGATTTATTTTCATGAACACAAAGTGCAGAACCGTCAAACTAACTATGGTGTAGTTTGCGTGGGTCAATCCAGTTCACTTTACTGTCATCTGAGTGGAAGGTACCTACTCTCAGTGTTATATTATTTAATACTATAGGTAAAGATTTAAAGTTAGTAATCGCTTGGTAAAATTTTTGACAGTGGTCTAAAATCTAAAATAAGCAACGCCATGTAGTCTCCTGTGTCGAGTGTTAACCTGGTTGGTGTTGGTTGGCTCAATATAACAGAGGCTTTTAGCAGGTTCAGACCTTTCAATTTTAGTTGGTCGATTTTTAATGAATGACAAAAAATTGTTTGATAAAACGTGTTCAACTTAGTTGAAAGTAAATTCAAGGAGAAACGTCTAAACCCGATATTTAGCTTAAGTCTTTAGTCAATGTTGAGTCTTTAGTCAATGTGAAACATAAATAAACCAGTCTAATGTGAAATGAACATTCTTACGCACAAGAAGCGCGGCGGCCAACTCCAATGCGTTGAAAAAACGTCACTAGAAATGTCGAAGTGCAATTATGTCATTAACTTCGGGATAGAATTATGTTGGTCACAGAAGTTACTCAAAACTGTACAAATGGAACACAAATATTGTTTAATTAATACAAATTCAAGCAAAGTACATCGTAGCAAGACGCAATAGGTTCATTCGTACGTTGCTACCATGTTGCTACTCATAAATATACTTGCTACTATCACCCCTGTCAGTCCTGTCTCCTGTCACCAGTCACCAGCATAAATTTGGAATTCCCCAAGGGACTGTTATTGGACCAATTTTATTTATAATATACGTTAACCAAATGTTTAAATTATCACTTAATGGTAAACTTATATCCTTTGCTGACGACACTGCAATAATTATTGAAAAAAAAACGTGGAACGATATTACCATTGCAGCCAATCAAGACATGAAGGTTATAAAAAAATGGTTCGATAATAATTTATTATCACTCAACACAGAAAAAACTTATTGTATTCCATTCTCTCTACAAGAAGATGTACCAAACAATTTAATTAACATAATAATTCATTCCAAAAATTGTACAAATTACGATACATGTAATACGGACTGCGCTAAACTAAATCATAAATCAAATGTAAAATATCTTGGAATCCTAATAGATAAAAATGTTAAATGGAAAGATCATATCAATCTCACTGTGGAAAGAATAAGAAAACTTATCTACATATTCTATAACATACGAAATATTTTAAATAAAAAAAACCATAAAAATGGTCTATTATGCATTAATCCAGTCCTTATTACAGTACGGCATTATTGGGTGGGGAGGGGCCTTTAAATCTTCCTTACAGCCCATTATTATAATTCAAAGAATAATTATAAAAATCATCCTTAGGAAACCATACGACTTCCCTACTCTAGAATTATTTCGGGAATTTAATGTACCA
Organism: Limnephilus lunatus; assembly: GCA_917563855.2. Taxonomy (NCBI): domain Eukaryota; kingdom Metazoa; phylum Arthropoda; class Insecta; order Trichoptera; family Limnephilidae; genus Limnephilus; species Limnephilus lunatus. The sequence continues at coordinate 19,686,204 of OU830595.1, read as the reverse complement.
TCAATCATAGAATTGTATAAGAGAAACGCCTTATATCAAATATATAAAGAATATTTTATTCAAAAAATCCACCCCTCAGATAGCATAAGCAATAGATTTAAAACTAATGGCTTAATAGCCATCCCTGTGCTTAGAACAACTACGGCTCAGCATCACTATTTGTATTTAGGTGTAAGATGGTACAATTTATTATTGTCCAAAAACAAAATTAATATAACGGGAACATTGAAATATGAACAATTTAAAAATCAAATTAAGTCCCTGAAATTGGATAATGATATATTATACCCTTAATTTAATTTACCCTTACTTAAACTGAAATATTTAATATTAAAAGAATATGTTATATATATATATATACTGTTATTGTCCTTCTAAAACTATTTTTTCTAAATTATGTACCTTTGTCAAGTAATATTTGTATTTATTTTCATAATGTTCTTTGATCATTGCTTAAACATCTCATTAAAACACTATTAATTTTTTTTTTGCATGTTAATACTCCTCCCATAAACACGAGCTCTTGAGCTCAAATTATGGAGTAGTAGTAATATAAAATGAATTATTGTATAACCTTGCACATGTAATCATTTGTATTGTAAAAAAACAAAAATTTTTGAAATAAAAAATAAATAAATCTAAATCTAAATCTAAATATACTAATACTAATCCCTAGATCGATATCTTCGGGCTTTCTCCATACAAGTGATGTGGAGTTTTTTTTTTTTTTTTTAATTATTTATTTTGCTTTCACCCATTAAGGGTGATCTTGGCCATTTCTTAAAGTTAGTTACATTTTTTTAAAATTGTTTACATTTCCAGTTTTCTTAAAAATAGTTAGTTACATTATCAATTTTTAAAAATTATTTGCATTTTCAGTTTTTTTTTTTTAAATTAGTTACATTACCAGTTTTTAAAATTAGTTACATTTACAGTTATTTAAATGGAATAGATAAATCCTATTAGCAAATACAGACAATGGGCCAAGACAAATATTCATATGATTATACAAGTTGTACTAACATACAGAGTTGGTATAGCAATTACAAAATTGTAGAGTAGGAAGATGTACAGGTTCCCAAAAATAGGAACCTGTACATCTGTACAACATACATACAAAGTAACATACAAAGATGGTATTAATAATAATTACAAATTGCAGAGTAGGAAGATGTACAGAGTTGGTATTATGTAATGGTAATTATAAAATTGTAGTGTAGGAAGATGTGCAGATTCCCAAAAATAGGAACCTGTACAACTGTACATAACAACACTTCAAGAACAAATGCTCACGTATGGAAGAGAAAGAAAGGTGATTGATGCTTAAATGTTAAGGCCATTTTTATAAATAAATTTTGCTAACAAATAGTGAATTTCAGGAGAGTTGAGACTAAGAAGACAGGGTACACTGGTAGGGAATTCAATTTTAAGTTTTACTAATTCATGTATGAAGTTTGGAAATTGGTCATTGATAGGACACTCAAAAAAATTATGGTCTAAAGTATCTTCTGAACCACAATCACAATAAGGCGAATTGACTATGTGGAATCTGGAGAGATGGCTAAGACAACAAGTATGACCTAGACGCATTCGAGTTATGGAAGAGATGTATTTTTTAGGCATGGAAGTGTATTTGTGAAACCAGGGCTTGATAGGAATAGAAGGTTGAATTAATGAGTACTGATGACCTTTTATCAGAGAGGATGATTTCCATTCAGATGACCATTGACGTTGTAACTTATTTTTTAAAATAGGGAAATAATCTCTAACAGGGGTAGGAATACTGCTTAATGGACCATGGACAATGGCTTCCTTAGCAATAGAATCAGCTATTTCATTTCCAACAATACCGAGATGTCCTGGAATCCAGGCCAAGACGACTGACACTTGAGCCAGCGACATGGAATGCAGGAGGTCTCTGATAGAGCAGGTTAGAGAGTCGCTACTGGAATTGAGAGGGGATGCGCTTATTTTTTGTAGAGAGCTAAGAGAGTCTGAAAGGATGAGGGCATTTCTAATGTTGAGAGATTTGACGAGTCGCAAAGCTTCTATGATAGCTATGCATTCAGCAGAGAAAATGGAACACTCTTTGGGAAGTCTGTGAGGGAAACACAATTTCCTGTGAGGTACATAGACACTGGCCCCACAATGGGAGTCCGAACCGAGTTTGGAACTATCTGTGAAAATTTTGATATAATTTGGCCAGTTATTTTCAATAATTTTGTTGAATTCTGCATTATTGGATTGAGCTGAGTTATTTATATTTTTTTTACATATTCCTATAAATTGGTGCACCTTCGGATAGAAAGTTAGACTTTCATAGGGATATGAGTATAAGGGGAGAGATTCATTGCGATAGAAGTTTGAGGATACATCCAGGAAAGAGTTGAAGCAATCATAGAGAAGTGGAGGGGAATGTTTTTTCCAAAAAGGATTCACATTAACCTCGTACTTTAACAATTGAAGTTTGGGAATCAAGGGATGAGAAGTAATTGAGCATGTTTTGAAAATATATTTTTCTGCTAGGCATCGCCTTCTAATATTTAAGGGAGGTTCACAGCATTCAACTTGCATTGCGTTGATTGGGGAAGATTTCATGGCTCCTAATATAAGGCGAAGAGATTTTGATTGAATTTTATCTAATTTGAGCGAATTTGAAGTAGACATTGGATCAAACAGACAAGATCCGTAATCGAGATGGCTTCGGATGAGAGCATTGTACAGAAGTTTTAAAGATGAGGGGTGTGATCCCCACCACACTCCGGACAGAAATCTAAGGGGATTGATGTTGCTTTCGCATTTCATGATGACATGATTAATGTGAGAATTCCAAGTAAGCTTTGAGTCTAAAAACATTCCCAGGAACTTAACTTCCTTAGAGATAGGGATGATTTCATCGCCAAATATCACCTGAATATCTGGGAGCTTTCGACGACGAGTAAAGATGACAACTTTGCTTTTGGAAGGGGAAAGTTCAAGGCCATTACTATTTAACCACGCCAAGAGTTTTCTAAGAGCATTGTTGATTGCTGATGCTGCAATAAAAATATTGCGGGATATTTTGTAGAAAGTCAAGTCATCAGCATATTGGAGTATGTTGCACAAGAATTGAATAGATTTTTCTAGATCATATGTGAAAATATTGTACAGGATCGGGCTTAAGACTGACCCTTGCGGGAGACCTTTGAATATGTGTCTTATGTGGGGAGGGGATTCGGACCCATCTACAAAAATAGTTCTCTGGGAGAGCAAATTGACAATGAATTGGACCAGTTTAGGTGGAATACCTATTGCCAGTAACTTTTCTTTCAGGATGGGGATAGAAACATTGTCGTATGCTCCACAGATGTCTAAAAACACTGCAATACAATATTCGTTTTTGGATAATGCTAATTTGATATCTGTAACAAGAGAGGAAAGGTTGTCGAGGGTACTTTTACCCTTTCTAAATCCAAACTGGGAAGAGGAAAGAATTTGATTTTTTTCTACAAACCAGTCCAATCTATTCTTAATCATTCTTTCAGATACTTTACAAAGAGTAGAAGAGAGAGCGATAGGTCTGTAGCTCGAACCTATACTTGGATTTTTGCCACTTTTGCAAATGGGAATGATATTTTGAATTTTCCAGTCTGGAGGAATAATACCAGAATCAAGAAAGGTATTGATGAGAGAGAGAAAGTAGGTAAGAGAATTGTCATCAGTATGGCGGATGAATGAATTCAGGATTTCATCCTTGCCCGGAGCTGAGTCATTGAGGTTTTCCATGGCTCTTTTTAACTCATCAATGGAAAATGGAGCATCTAACCATGAAGAAGATTTTAGAGTATGAGTTAAAGAAGGAAGTTCATCAAAATTAGGGACATATGGGGGAGCTATTTTATTAATAAAGTCATCTATCCAAATAGCAGAATTATGAGATGGCTTTGGCAGGGAAAAGGAAGATCTAAACCTGCGAATCATGGACCAAACCTCCCCCGCTGGAGTAGCAGGGGATATATTGGAACAGAAATTACGCCAGCTGTTTTTTTTTTTGAAACGGAAAGTGCGTTTAGCAACAGCTTGGGCATTCTTGGCTGAGATGTAATTATGCATAGTCATCTGTTGGCAGTACGTCTTATTGGCCGCTTTCCTCTCCTTCAGGACTCTAAGGCATTCCTCATCCCACCAAGGGGGAGGGCGAGCCTTCGAGCCTACTGGAGATGATTTGGGGATAGACTTGTCAGCCGATTTTAGAATGGAATCAGCCCAAGATTTATAAGAGGAGGTGCAGTTATCAGGAGTAGGGGGAGGCAGGGAGAGGGTATGACCCTGGATAGAGTCTCTGAAATGGGACCAATCGGCTTTTTTTGTGATAAATTTGGGCTTACTTTTAAAGAGGTTGGTATTCAACCGTTGAGCCAAATTCAAAATAATGGGATAGTGATCACTGCCGCAGGGGTCTGAAGTAATTCGCCAGGAAATTAGAGGATAGATACTCGGGGAACAGAGGGATATGTCCACCGCACTAGGATTCTGTCCATGATGACTAAACCTTGTTGAGGAACCGTCATTTAGGAGACAAATGTTCAAGGAGTCCAAAAGGTCAATTAATTTGATACCCGAGGGATCCGAGGAAGAAGAACCCCAGAGTGGGGAATGTGCATTGAAGTCACCCAGAATGACTAAGGGAGAAGATAGTTTGCTAAGCATGTGGACCCACAATGGAAGGTCAAACGGGGTAGAAGGGGGAATATAGAGAGATACAAATGTAATATTAGAGACAGTGGCTGCCACTAATTGGAAGGGTGAATTAGGGGGTTTAATGGAAATAGGGGAGAAGGGGAGAGAGTTTTTGATGAAAAGGGCTGCACCACCCTTCCCATCAATGCGGTCGTCCCGCAGACATTGATAGCCACTCACTTTGAAGAGTTGAGATGGCTTAAACCAAGTCTCAGAGACGGCAGCAATCGATATGGAGTGTAAATGTAGAAGGCGGATGAGGTCATCCTTATTGGAGGTGGCACTTCTACAATTCCACTGCAGAATTGTTGCTGCTGGGGCAGCCATTGGGAAGAAGAGAATACAAGGAGGCGAGTAATGAGGCAGCGTTGGACGGTAGAGAATTATTATTGTTAATAATTGAGATGAGTAACATGACAAGAGTTTGAATTAAAGAAGAATTGTCATTAGAAGAATTGTTGTTTATGGAATTTGCATTTAGATCAGGGTTGAAAGAACTGCTGTTAGTTGAATTGCTGTTAGAAAAGACAGAGTTTTGAGGAAAAAGAGCGCTGTTGTTACCATTTGGGAACAAGAGCTGGGAGTTGTGGCCAAATTGATCATATCCAGGGGTTTTAATCGGACGAGAAGCGGATTTTGTCATTACAGTCTTCCTGTAAGACAAATTTGAAGAGGTATTAATTTGGGGTTGAGAGACAACTTCAGCAAAAGATTTTTTAGAAGGAGCTATTAATTTGGAGGCATGGAAGTAAGAAACGCTATTGGAGGCCATATAACTTTTTATGTTTTTTTGGCGAGAAAGTTCAGGGCAGGATGGATGTATGGCTGTGTGCGAGCCTGAACAATTGACGCAAGAGGGGGAATTGGAAGGGGAAGAGCATTGGTCTGCTAGGTGGTTTTCTGCGCATTTAAAGCAACGAGGAGAAGAGCGGCATGACTGTTTCGAATGGCCAAACCGACAACAATTAAAACATTGGATTGTCGGGAATGAATAAATTTCCACCGGGAGAGAGTTGTGGAATAAATATACGTGAGAGGGGAGGGACTGTCCTTCAAATGTCAGAACTACAGTTTGGGAGGGTTTCCAAACTACAGACTCTGATGATTTATCTTTGAAATTAAGACGCCTAGTCTTAATAACTTTTCCCGAAGATGATGGGATAATCAGTTCCGAGATAAGCTCTTCTTCTGACAGGTCTACAGGAATACCTCTAACGAGACCCAAGCGAGAGATATTGAAGGAAGGGATGAACGCTTTAAATTTTTTCGCAGAGAGGGAGTCGATGGAATTAATAAATTTATTGGCATTAAATGCGGATGTGAACTCGACACAAATGCGAAATCTGCCCTCAGATCGGATACCACCTGGGGAAATGCCAAGTGGTTTTTTTCCAATGAATTTACCAAATTCAAGGGGATGTAAAGAGTGGCCAGGAGAGTTGTTTTGTACATAAACAATAAAGGGAGCTTTTGCCGAAGTCGGATACAACGAAGGAGAAGCTACAGGAACTGAGACCTGAGAAGTATCAGTGTTTGGAAGGTCGCAAACTTTCCTCTTTTTAGGAGTAGAAGATGGAATTTGATCTACTATCTCTACCTCACTACCAATGTCAAAATTTGAGGGGTCAGGGGGGGCGGGATCAGGGGGTTTCTTCCCCATGGCAAAGGCCATTGGGGAAAAGGAAATAAAACTACAAATAAAATAACACTTACTGGAGTTAGACAGCAAAAAATGAACTCAAAGAGGACAAAAAACTATATTTAAAACTGACTAAATGCCAAAAATTAGATATTTCGTATTTTAACGAAAAAAACGCAACAGTGTTTTTCAACTGTCAAAATTCGAATCCCTGATGTGGAGATGTGGTCGTCAAACTTAACTGCAGGGATGTGATGCCCAAAAAAAATATTTCCCTAGATTTCGAGGTGAAATTTCCCTAGAATTTCCCTAGATTTCGGGGGTACTACCTTGGCAAATCAAAACCCGCGTCGGGGGGGGGGGGGGGGGGGGCATACCATATTTCCGTCAAGGGCGGATCCAGCTTTGGTGCCAGGGGGGGTCACATAATCGTGGTCAAGTCACAAGGGGGCGTTCAAGTATTACGTAACGTAATTTTTAAAATATTTTTGACCCCTCCTCTTCCCCAGGATTGAAGAAAAACCTTTTTCATGTCCCGACTGCGACTATTCATGCGCTACAAAACGGTATCTAAAAATTCACACGCTTACCCAAAGTTGAAAGAAACAAAGTTTTTCATGCCACGACTGCAATTATTCGTGTTATACAAAGGAACTTCTTAGAAATCATTTGCTGACTCACAGTGACAAAAAACCTTTTACATGATTCTACTGCGACTATTTATGTTCTACAAAGAGCACCAAAAAATTCAGATGTTAAGCCCACAGCGGACAAAAACCATTTTCCCGTCCCGAATACAGCTATACAAGTTCTCAAAAGGTAGATTTGAAAATCCACAGTATGATTCACAGAAGAGAAAAACCTCTTTCATGTCCTGACTGCAACAATTCGTGTTCTCAAAAGGGAAATCTGAGAAGTCGCTTGCTGACTCATAGTGGAGAAAAACCTTTTTCATGTTCCGACTGCAACTATTCATGTACTAAAAAGAGAAATCTAAGAATCACATGTTTATCCACAGTGAAAAAACCTATTTCATTCCCTGACTGCAACATTTCCTTTTCTCAAAAAAATAACTAAAACGGCACTTACTAACTCACAGTGATAAAAATCCTTCTCCATGTCCCGATGGCGACTATTCATGCGCTATAAAACGGCATCTAAAAATTCACATGTTTACCCACACTGGACAAAAACCTTTTTCATGTCCCGACTGCAATTACTCATGTTGTACAAAGGAACTTCTTGGAAATCATTTGCTGACTCACAATGACATAATTTTTTTTACATGTGTCTACTGCGAGTATTCAGGTTCTTCAAAGAGGCACCAAGAAAATCACATGGTCATCCACAGCGGACAAAATCATTTTCATGTCCCGAATGCAGTTAAGTTCTCGACAGGGAGGTTTAAAACATCACAGCGCCACAGTGGAGAAAAAAACCTTTTTCATGTTCTGAGTGTAACTATGCATGTACGAAGAGAAATCCAAAAAAATCTCATGTTTTCCCATAGTGGATAAAAAAACCTTTTTTGTGTCCCGGCTGCAAATATACATGTTCTACAAAACAACAAATAAAACATCATACATTTAGCCACAGGTGAGAAAAATCTTTTTCATGTCCCGATTGCCACTGTAGCAACCAGCATTGCTATCCCACGCATTGGGATTGCCCCGAAACTTATCGATGTTTCGAGAGACCGGCGCCTTGTTCAAATCAATGCAAGCGAAAATACTAGAGTGTTCCCCGTCAGCCGTCTGCCTCGGACGGAACGTGACTGAGCGGTAGCTGCCTAGCTCATTGGAACAAAGCCGCGGACCTACCTACTACGCTCGTTCCAGAAAAGGTTCGAATCATTGTACGCTTACAATGCACAGTTCCGGCTCTTTCTAGAAACCAGGCGAGTGTTGATTTACTGCCAATGCTCCACTCGTCGGGCTATATAAGAGCGCCCAGCAACAGCCGACTGATTAGTAATTCAGCATTACCGCAGCTCGCCTCCTCTATCCGCGACCGACCTTGACCGAGTGTGAAACTTCGTAGTAATACTATTCAATATCGTGTTTGTGTGTTTTCAATTATTGTGGGAACTCATTAAAGGTTTTCATCACGCAACCTCGTTTTTCTTCACTCGACTACAAGCCTATACTGAGTACCTACACCACTATTCATGTTATCGCAAGGGACATCTAAAAAATCACGTGTTAACCCACAGTGGACGAAAACCTTTTTCGTGTCCCGACTGTAACTAATCTTGTTCTCAAAAGGGACGTTCAAGAACGCACTCGCTCATTCACAGTGGAGAGTAACCTTTTTCGTGTACTGACTGCAACTATTCATGATCTACAGAGGGATATCTAAAAAATCATATATTTACCCACAGTGGAGAAAAACATTTATCAGAACATTTTTATTTCATCAAAATTTGAACACCGAAGAATTTCAAAATAGTGCTAGTAAGTTTGTTGGTAAAGACATACTTTTGGAGGCTTAGAAAAGTGCTTTTTTGATGAATACATCCATCTACAATATTTTTTAACAACGATAGCTTGAGATGGAGAACTGCCCCGAAAAACCAAAGCGATTTAACATTTTAGTTTCTAAGAAATAAAGAACTTTAAACAATTTATCCAAACATTGACATAGAATGTACAAAGTTACTAATTCCTTATTTAAATTTTAAAAAATGTTACGTAACGCGTTATTCGAACCCCCCCCCCCTCTGTTAGGCACAGTAACGTTTTACAAGACCCCCCCCCCCTCCCCCAAGTGTGTTACGTAATACTTGAACGGCCCACAAGAAGTTCTTATTTAATTTTGATAATAATAAAAAAAGTAAAAACAATAAACAAGTAAAATACATATTAATTTGTTGTACACCACTTTTATTTCATAAACAATCTACCGGTTTCAGAAGCACCCTTTTTTCGTCAGGAGAATATTATAAAAAAGTAGGTTTTTTATTAAGTACTTCAATAAAATCTATATTGTGGCAAAAAATAAATACAAACATTATGTTTAACAATTTTAATTAGTGGTCCTCCTAGGTCCTTGACCCAGCCCAGGGGGGGGTCATGACCTCCATGACCCCCTCCCCCCCCTCATGGATCCGCCCTTGGTATCCGTATGAAGTCACCTACCCTGCAGAACGAAATGACAGCAACCATAAATACCCACGAAATCAGTATACGAAGTAAAATTTCACTTTCGAAATTGAAATTCAATTGCGTTGTTTCCCATCGCCCCGAATGCAAAAAGTTACCTTTAATAGTCATTAAGGCGAATCTGAGGGTTTTTTTCCAAAAATATTTTCTTATTATTAATAAAATGTTTTTTATATTTTCTAATAAATATTCATATTATTAAAAATCATCATAAATATTCATATATGTGTGATTGATCGATCGATCGAAAACTTACCATAATTTGAAAGTATGTACTTTACCACTAAATAAGAAACGGAATTTCTAAAAAAAATCAGTTTGCAAAATAAAAATCAAAAGCAATCACTAGAAACTGAAGAAAAATTCTTGTACTTTTGAATGTATCTATAACTTTGTGGTAATCCATTATAGATAAATTAAACAAGCCTTCAAAGGCTTCAAACAAATATACAAGTGGTTCAAACAAAGTAAAAAATTTGTTTAATTTAAAAATTCTTGTAATAAACGTAGATAAAAATGCAACTTGAAACCTATATACATTTTTTTTTTCTTAGAAGTCCCCATTTATCTTTTTGAGTACATAATATCATTTTGAGTGGTCAGTGTTTTTAAATCAACATTGATTGAATGTAAGTACATCAACAATATTTAAGACTCATGGCAATTCCAAAAAAATAATAAAATACGACTAGCAATACCAATAATATATATATAATATGATTTAATTCTTTTCTATTGATTTATAAATAAAACACTTGTGTTGCAAAGTTTAACAAAGAAACGACATTTATGTTTATTTATAATAAAATAATAGAAAATAAAACAAGTGACAATTGATAATTACATTCCAAGTATTCCAACTGACACTACAGGATTCAAATTTAAATGGAATATATTGCCATTACATCTCCCCTCCCCCTGGAAAGAAAATTACTGCAAAATTTTCACTCATCTTCGATGTCCTCTTCATGGTTCATAAATAAAGGTGCTGGAGTTAACTTCGAGATGTGGAAAAAATTTGATTCAAATTTTTTTCGACCAGTGTTTATCTTGTAAATTGAGTTTGATAATTTTTCTATGATTTTGTATGGTCCGATTCTCAATTCGTCGAGCTTCTTCCTGTTAAGTTTGTTTCCATTCTCCACAAAAACAGTATCACCAACTTTGAAGTCAAAGTGTCTCCTGGTTTTATCGTAAATTATCTTGTTGTAATTATGTGACTTCATAGTATTTTCTAGAGCTTTTTTTCGCTCTTGAATCAAATCGATGCCGGTCTTCTTAAGTTTTAACTCATTTGGCAAAATCGTAACATCTGTGCCGTCAAGTAGGTACTGTGGCGCATATCCAGTAACAGTGTGCTCCGTTTCATTATAGTTTTTTACACAATTATGCGCTATAGTTGTCCAAGCTACTTTTGAGTCATTTTCGTTGATTTTGCATCTAATTTTATTGACCAGCGTTTGGTTCAATCTTTCATTTAATCCATTTGAGAAAGGTGAGTTCACTGCAGTAAAAATTATTGGAATATTTTTTTCATCCAAAAATTTTTTGAATTCTCTAGAATTGATACCCGGGTATTGGTCTGAGAGTATCATGCCAATGTCATTAGTTTCTGTGGAGTTTAAGAGTTTGATGAAATCATTGGTATTTTGAGTTCTTGACGTCAAAATATATGCAAACCTCGTGAAATGATCTGATAACAGGTGCAAGTATCTCTTTGTTGATCGTGAACCCCCAAAACCGCCTATTGTATCAATGGAACATATTTCAAAAGGTTTTGTTGCGGGACCCAAGTGGGACATCAATCCATATTTATTTTCACCTCTTGATTTGTTCTTTAAACATACTGCACAACTTTCGCAGGTTCTCTTTATATTATTTGTCATGTTTTCTGCTGTGTACCATGAGCTTATCATTTTTTGCATTTGTGTAATTCCTATGTGACCTAGTTCTGTATGAACATTTCTGATAAAGTCTATGCTGAATTTTTCTGATAGAATTATTTTTTCTCTTTTTTTTACTTTCTTGTAATAAACATTATTTTTCGATATCAATTTATCTCTTCTGCACTGTATCTTCTCATTTTTTACCTGATCTTTTAAGATATCTTCTAATTTTATTAAGTTGACAATTTTTAATTGCTCATCTGTATTTTCATTTGATTCCAGCACTGGGTTTCTGCTTAGACAGTCAGCTTCCAAATTTTGTTTTCCTGGAGCATATTTTATGTTAAAGTCATATTGAGAAAGATAATATGTTAAATCACCTAGCTCTTCATCGGTTCTAGATTTGAGATTCATGTTTTCCAGTGGTTTGTGATCTGAATAAACTGTAAATGGTTTACCTATCAACCAGTATTGCCAGTATCTCACTGCTTCTTTTATAGCTAAGCATTCTAAGTAAATTGCTTTTTTCTTTTTCTGGGCTCCATTTAGTTTTTTCGAAAAGTAAGCTACAGGTTTTTCTTTTCCATCAGACTGTGTTTGTTTTAAAATAGCTCCAAGGCCTTCTAGAGAAGCATCTGTATATATATTAATTGGTAAATCTTGATCAAAAATTTCCAGGATTGGTTGTGAGCATAGTAGGTTTTTCATCGTTTCAAAAGCATTTTGGCATTTATCAGTCCAAATAAACTTTTGGTTTTTCCTTAGTAAGTTATGCAAAGGATCTAGTATTATTGCACTCTTCGGAATGTACTCATGATAAAAGTTGATTTTTCCTAGAAATTGTCTCACATTCTTTTGTGTTTTTGGAATAGGAAAATTCTTTATTGAAATCAAATTATCCTTTACTGGCTTGACTGAATTATTCTGAATTATATGACCCAGATATTTTACCATGTCTGATGCAAATGTGCATTTTGTAAATTTTAATCTAAAACCTTCAGTTTTGATTGCATTCAGCAACTTTGTTAAATGATCGATGTGTTCAGCAAAAGTTTTTGAAAATATAAGTATGTCATCTATGTAATTGACAGCAAAATCGGTTAGTTTATATTTTCTCAATATATTGCTTAATATCCTCTGAAAAATTGCCGGAGAGGTCTTTAATCCAAAAGGTAGGCAGGTCCACTGATAATGCCCCTCCTGTGTTACAAATCCTGTTTTTTTTTTGTCTTCAATCCGCAACGGAATAGACCAAAAAGCTGAGTTTATATCCAGCGTTGAAAAAAATTTGCAATTTCTGGTCTTTGTCATTAGGTCTTCAATCAATTGAAATGGTTGAGCTTGAGGTATTACTATTTTATTTAAGTCTCTGAAGTCTATGCATAATCTGGATCTTTTGTTTTCTTCTTTTTTAAATGCTAGAGTGACAGGTGCAGCAAATGGGCTGTACGACTCTTCTATCAGTTTATTGTCTATTAATTTTGCTATTTGCTCTTCTATTTCCTTTTTATCTTCTACGCTGCATCTGTAAGGCCTCTTACTACAATATTTATCCACCAATAAGTCTATCTTCGCTTCATATCCATTAACAGTACCAACATCGTATTTACTTTTCGCAAACACTGATGTGTATTTGCCTATTAGTTCATTTATTTCTGTTTTTTGATCATTATTTAAATGATTTATTGTTATTTTAAAATCTTCTTCTTTAACATGTTCATTAAAATTAATTTGGTGTTTTTCTATAATGTTCTTATTTTCAGAATGTTTAAATTCAGTATTTGTTTTCATATTTGTAGAATTTTCTTCTTTTTTATTTGTATTATTCAGGCAGATTTTCTGTGATATTTGTAAGTCTTCACTTTGGATTAGTTTGAAGTCTTTTATCATGTCTAATCCAATCAAAAAATCATACTTAAAATTGTGTTCATCAATAATGTACACATCAACATTTTTCTCCAATTCAAAAATTTTAATCTTCAACGTTGTCAAACCACTCGTTTTTTTAACACCATTAATCGTTACTAAATTTGCTTCATTCAAATTGTTTCCTTTTCTTTTTAGTTTCAAAAACTTAGAATTAATTAGAGAAACATTTGAACCCGAATCATAAATTCCGTATATTTTTAATTCATCATTTAGTAATAGTTTGACTTTGATTAATGGTGTTACTATTAGTTTTTTTGATCATTTTCATTTATCTCAGTCTCTATCACTGAATTGTTTACATGTTTAATGGCATTTCTCTTAAATTTTTCATCCTCTTTTGTTTTGAACCAGCATGTGGCTTCAGGGTGGTAACGAGTGCCCTTATTCAATTTTTCACAAATTTTACATGGCTTTTTATCCTCATTTTTATTATATTCTGCATTCCCAAATGTTCTCCTACTCATGAATCTTTTTTTGTTGACCATATGTTCATACTTGTTTATTTCATTAAATAAATCCACAGTATCTTGTAATCCTTCTCTATCGATCTTGTTAAGTATGAATTCTGGTAGTCCGGAAGCAACAAGATCTATCAAAGTACCGGTGTCGATTGATCTTCTCATATCCAATAGAAGTTTTTCTTTTCTCACAGCATAATCCAACATAGAACCATCTTTGTATCTAAATAATAGTGCGTAGGTGACAGGGTTCCATCCTTTGTTTGCGAATGATTCACAGAATTTGTTTTTCCATGTTGACCACTCTGAGTTCATTGTTAGTTTAATAATCATGGAACTATACCAATCTACACAACTTTTATCCATGAACAATCTTAGTATTTCTATTTTTTTTTCATCCATGGTCACATCAAATCGTAAACATTCTTTTTCAAACACTTCTATCCACTGGTTTGCATTTGTATTTTTACTACAGAATTTTTCTATAACAAAATTCTCAGCAATGTTTTTGAGGCTCTGTTGCTTATCTTCCATTAATTTTACCATCAATCTTCCCAGTGTATCTTCTTTTTGATGTACTTGTAAACTTTCTTCTTCCAATTCTTCGAGGTATTGGTCTCCGAACTGTAGGTTTCCATCTTCGTCTACATATGTTTTTTTTAGTTCTTCTGTCATTGTTACCCAGACTCTTCTAACCTGGTATCTTTTTTTTAAACTATTTTTTACTTTGCCAAAAGCACCACTTTTCATAATCTCCTTGTGATGGCTGGCGGATTGTAACATTTCTGGTATTGTAAACACTTTTTCATCACTTGTGACTATTTTTGTAATGCTAATAATATTTGACTTGCCATCGCCTCCAGGTAGTAGCGTAAATTCAAATTGAAGTTTCTCCATTTGTGGTTACGAAAAATGTCGTTTTATAATATGATTTAATTCTTTTCTATTGATTTATAAATAAAACACTTGTGTTGCAAAGTTTAACAAAGAAACGACATTTATGTTTATTTATAATAAAATAATAGAAAATAAAACAAGTGACAATTGATAATTACATTCCAAGTATTCCAACTGACACTACAGGATTCAAATTTAAATGGAATATATTGCCATTACATATATATACAATATATGTAAAAAAAAAATTGCCAAAGTCGAAATTTCCCTAGATTTTGTGCTGATTTCCCTTTTCCCTAAAAAATATTTTTCTCCCCTAGATCTAGGGAAATTTCCCTAGACATCACATCAGTGCTTAACTGTCAAAATGACTTGCGTGGCGCGAATTTACTAAAAGATAGAGAAAGTTTATTTGTCTACCATAGACAATATAATCGCTCTATCCTACTTCATGGATTCATTAGCCCAATAAAATATATAAAAAATAAAAATACTTTAGAGCAGCAAAATTTGAAATTCTGCTTGCATTAGAAAAATGAAAACTCGGGGTACATTTTTAAATATAATTTTTATTTTCACAAATACAATGGATAAATGGATAAGTTTTCCAAAAACACAAAATGCTTTATACAAAAATATGAAATACCTTCCGTGGATATATTTCAGCAATCTCACAGCAAAAACTGCAACATGTCTTCTGAAATAAATATGTCACATTTAACAAATTTTGGGAACGGAACATAGAATACTTGTGATGAACAAAGTTTATATGCGACGGGCCACTTTAAGAGTCAGAATAGTATGTGTTAGTCGGTTTACATGAGTTTGGTGAGTCCAAATAAGTGAGAGGCTTATGGCGGAAAGCAAGTTGTTAATAATCGTCTGCAACACGGCCTTTCTTTCTTTATGGTGGAGGAACGAGAGGTTAAACTAAAGCTCTACGAGCATTATTTGACACTATGTATGTGCAAGTAATCATAGCAAATAGAGAAATAAACAGTCACCTTTCTTTGGAATCATGCGACGTGTCTTCAGCTGGGACGTTGAACTCTCCTCTGGTGTTCCTCTTATATCTGAAAATTGAAAACAGTTTTTACAATATTTGTATCTCAAATATTACTTAAGATTGTCTATGGCTTACTTGATAACCACAAAAGCAAACATATTTTTAAAATCTCAATTTTTAAGTGCAATCAGCTGATTGAATATTTAGCTCAAAATTTTTTTTATAGATTTTTGAGATTTCTGAGTGTAAAAATGAAATCCACTTTCTAGTATATTTAAATACATTTACCACAAAATAACTGTATGAAATTAGAAGGATACGTTCATTGTTTACAATTATCAATAAGAATTAAAGTGATTTTTGCTCTATTTAACTAAAATAATCGTTTTACAAATACACCCTAAATCACAATATCAAAATCGGATTTCAGCTTTATACCTACACATTTGTGACCTAAGATTAGATATTTATCACCATGTTTTTATATAACGTAGTATAACAAGATACAAGGTTTTTAATAAAATATATATCATAATAATATGTAGTACTAACCTTTTACAATACTTGCTTGAATTTTGTTGAGTTTCGCAATTTCCATTGTGACAAAAAAATATTTAGATAGCTTTGGTTGTCAAATACTGGATTAACACTTTTCAAAACTAATTGAAATTTACATGTATATTTTTTTAAGAATTCTTCTAATTGATAAACTATAGTTCAAATGCACACGTCAAGTAATAAGTTCGATAACTGTAAAAATAAACACTAAAATCGGACAAAATTTAAATTTTAAATCCCACTAACGTAAAACATGTAAAAAGGCACTAATTTATTATTTGAACGAATTGAAAACACGGTAAATAGATGGACAATTGAATTGCGGGAACTGTAGTACATAAACACGTAATAAAAATCAATTAAAACGATCACTTTCACCTCTCTCTACGCAAACACACGGCTGTCAGTTTTAACGAAAAAATGCGGTCAACAACGCTAAATACATCTTTTTTAAACGTCTTTATTAAACCGTAGACTCAAAACCACTAGAGACATCTACGAGAAACGCTTCAAAGGATTTTATAAACTGCATTGTTATGCGAATTGCAGATCGCGGGAGTTTATGAAAATATTTCAAAAAAAAAAATTAATGCATCTAGGGAGAATTTGTTGTAATTCGACAACTTTGCAAACTTAGGTTTTGTAAATTGTACCGAAATTCGGCAAAAAGCATTCCAGTGGTTAACCATTTTTTGGAGTATTGACCGTCTACATTTTTGACGACCGGTGTGGTCTTGGGGTAAGGCTCTTGACTGGCAATCCGAAGGTCACGGGATCGTATCCCAGTATGGGCAAATAAATTTTATTTGATTAATTTGTGTTATTTCTCAATTATCCATTTAAAAATAATATATTATACTATATTTGCGGCATGTTCCAGAGTGGAAGATACTCTCAGTATCGCCATGGTATAAGACCACCATTCACAATTGAAACGTTGCTTGAAATGGCTGTACTTTAAATTTTGTGAGTTGTGACTATAGATATGAACAAAAAGTAAAGTTAGTAAGTATCTTTTCAACTTTTTCATCTTTTCCACTTTTGTAAATATACATATTATTATCTATATATATAATGACATAGACTAGCTCTCCAGTTAGACCCGAGAATGTTTCTCTACTAATTGGGTAACCAAAAAAGTGATGTCTGATATGAAATGATATATATTATTATTTATTGTGAATATTTACTTTTATCTAAATAAAAAAATATTTATTGTCAATGGGGCCCGTGATGCAATTTGAGTTGGCCATACCTGCTTTATGCTACGTTCAGACTGAAGTCAACCTTCTAACTCCGAACACAGTTCAGTGTTGGAAGGTTGGCCGATCGTGTGGTGGCTGCGGCCTATCCTATCGGTCTTCTATTCAGTTTCCATAATATTAATTTCTATTCGTAAAGCTAAGAAATTATAATTTCAAACAACATTTATACCACTCTCCCGTAATAATATTCCGCTGACTGATGTGTTGGACGAACTCGCATGAACCAGCCATCGCCGATCACCTCGGAGACGATCCAGGGCCAACTCGAACACCAACCTTCCAACGCACAAACTACCCCTCCACCCAATCATCCAAACGATTGAAGTTGGAAGTTGGCCGCAGTGTGGCCCTACTGACTTGTTGATTTATGGGCCCTACCATAACGCACAACCATGCACGAACTACATTCAATCGTCCAAACGTTGGAATTTGGCCGCAGTGTGGCACCACTATTATGATCATTATTTTCATTTCACAGATAGTTGCCATTAGAGAAGAAATAATATTTTGGAATTCTAAGAACTACAAAAATGGCAACACCTTGAACATAACCATAGATCACAAATCACAATCATTGAAGCCATTTGATTCATTTGAAGCATCTGTCACTGTCATTTGCGAGATTCAGATGGTCGGTCGTTATCTAATCGAAGTTTTGTTCTTTTTGCAGTTCTGACAAAGTTTATGCCTGATACAACCCTTTCTCTATACAAATTTATTAAGGTATTTTACAATATGAAATTAACACACACAGATTTTCTTTATTCCATGAGTTAACAGTGCGTCTGTAAAGTGTAAAATTTACTCAAAACAGAATGTCAAATGGTAATTATCGGTTCGGACTGGACACGCTTATTACGAATAATTTTTAGAAAAAAACTTCAGATTCGCCTTAATTACTATAAAAGTAAACTTTTTGGCTTGGGGGCGGCGGAAAATAATGCATTTTAATTTTCAATTGCGTAAAATTAAAACTAACTTCGCGAACCGATCGGTGACTGTCAGCGGCCATTAGGCACGTCGCTGTTATGTTGGTATCACTGATACATTGCAAAGAACTAACATTTGTTTTTATTTCACAGACAATCAATCATAATTACACAAACCCGCTAGACAAACCCTGCTTTGCCAAACAAACCATTCAAAACCTGGGATGTTTTTTTAAAGTTTGATGACATGCAGCTTTTGTAGTTTAACCGTGTTTTTACGTATCCCACGAAGTTGGCCACAGTATTATTCAGTTATTTGCAATGTATCAGGGATACCAACATAACAGTGACGTACCTGATAGCCGCGATTTGACATCGTGTAGATTCGCGAAGTGAATTTTAATTTACGCAATTGAAAATTAAAATGCATTATTTTCCGTCGCCCCCAAGCCAAAAAGTTTCCTTTTATAGTAATTAAGGCGAATCTAAAGTTTTTTTCTAAAAAATTATTCTTAATAAGCGTGTCCAGTCCCAACCGATATTTTTTAATTCATATATTAAATACAAAATTCAATAAACATGCAACATTTCCAAATAACATAGTTACGTAAAACAATGAGAGATGACAGATGTAAAATAATAATGTCCGAAATCTCATCCATGGATATACCAATACTGAATAAAATAAAACATGTCTGTTTTTTTATATCGGATCCTTATAACTTTTAAGGAAGAATAAACAAACTATAAAAAAAAACATCGTCCATAACCCTCATAATGCGATCTAGCTTAACTTACGCCAATTGGTACACCTAAGAGAACCGTTTTATGGATGTGTATTTCTAAAACACTGATTAAAACAATCACAAATCATAGAAATATGCTAAGTTATTTGTCTTTTAACAAAGTTAACAAAGTTATTTGTCTTTTTATTAAAATAGAAATATGGTTCATCTGGGTAGACCGATATTTTGTGTAATGCAGAATGGCGGATAAAATAAACGGTTATGTCATTTTATAGAGATAAAGGGCGTATAGAGAAAGACAGCTTCGAGTTACTGTAATCTAACTATTGAAAATAATTCGGCCAACCGTTTCCAATTGTCTTCTCTCAAAGTTTCAGTCATAATTACATAATTTTTTCCAAATGTTTACATACATTGATATGTCATTTTTTTTAAAGAATAGTTCAACTGAACAGTCCATAACCCTTCCACGTTCTTGCCATGGATCTACCAAGCCCAGAGAGTGTTTCCATCAAGACGGAACCAGGGCCCCAGGAAGAAGGTGTAGATGAAATGTCGTATGCGGATATGGATGCTGACCTCCCTGATGTAAATAAGGAATATCTACAGTATGCGGAGAGTACTCAAAAAGCCAGTAAGTTGCATTACATCCTTGCTCGTTTTGAATCGTTGCTCAGGCAGGACATAATATGTTTGTCCACAAAGTGCTCTCTTGCCGTACTTTGGTATTTAACTTGAAATGTATATTTACGGGAATCTACCAAACTACAACAAATTTTTAACTTATCACATTTGGGAGGTAAATAAGTTACATTATTATGCGTTCAAAACACATACAATATTTTTTATTTATTTATTTTATTTATTCAATAATAAATAAATTAATAATTAATAATTTATTCAATGTACAATATATGATATTATTAATTATGTATATATGTTCAAATATTTTACTACTACTCTTCGATGGAAGAATTAGCTTGTGTCTGGAAGATTAGTGTACATTTTTAATGCTGTATTGTAAGTAAATTACATGTGAAGGTAAAAAAAACAATAAGTTGTAAGTTTGGTGTTATGTAATTAAAGTCTGTACTATCAAACAATTTAACTCTGTATATGAATAATGTATCTAAAAACATTGTTATTAGTTATTAAAAACCAAACAAAATTTATTTTTTTGAAGAATGGTGTATCACTTGGAAATTGAGTTATGTTCTCAATTTTTTTTTTTTGAGATTATCTTTAAAATATTTTTTACAGTGTTTATTAATCGGATTTTATCGTTAATGTTTCTAATTTCTTCCGGTTGTTGATTGAAAAAAAGTCTTCCTTGGTAAGTGTAATAATTTTGTGCAAAGGAAAAGCCCAGTTTAATTTTGGGCATGGAAAAATATATTTATGTCTAGTACGGTTTTCAGTTATAAATTAATACTCGTCTTTTTATTTTATAAATCTTTAAATGAAGGTACTTGGAATTCTTTAAATAATCGATCCGCTGGGTAGTCAGAAGAGTTTTTCTCATATGATTTTAATTATTAGCCTCTGTACAACTTCAATTGGGGAAATATTAGTTATGTATGCGGATCCCCAGCTAATGATAGCATATTGTAAAGTTGATTGAACCAAAGCGTAATATGTATGTTTTTTACAGATAAAAAATTCTTATTCTTAAAAATATATAAATCAATTTTCATCTTTTTGTACAACTTGACAAATTTGTTCCTTCCATTTCAAATTTTTATTTATTTATTTAATACATGTTTTTTTATGATATTTCACCCTCCATGCTAGGGATGACCTAGTGTTATGGCGGGTGAAGTTTACAGTTTTCGGATTACATTCATTAGTATTGGTTGAAAATGTTCACTAATTAATACTATGCACACAGATTCTTCTACAATAAGAGAGTTTATGTTGGTATTTTGGATTATAAGAATAAGGTAAAGAAGTTAAAGAGTTTTTGAAAAAGAGAAGTTATTATTGATATATTAAGTCACAGTAATCAGTCTTATACATACATACAAAGCTGCTTAGATAGTAAATAAAAATTAGTAAAAAATGTATCATGTATGTATCGATAATTACTTCTAAATATTTGATTGTGTTTGTAGTTTTTAATATTGTGCAGTTTGGGATACAACAATTTTTATAATGTGTTTTTGAATTATCATGAATGATGATTTTAAAGATTTTAGGGGTATCGTTTTTGTGTATTGCAAATTGAACAACCAATGTTTTATCACTATTTAGTGATAGTAAATTTACTTCGAGAGAAAATTTTAAGATTATTCATGTCTTCGATGGCTTTAAGTGTTACGTTTTCCCAAGTATTTTCGGTAGTTCATAATCCACTTATTCGCGTTGTCTTTTATACCTATATTGTTCAGTTTTTTTAGTAGAATCTCATGGGATATGCTATCAAAGGCTTTTCTGAGATCAATAAATATACCTGCACATTTTTTACCTTTATCCAATGATTCATTGATGTACGAGGTTACATTAGCAATAGCATCTTGTGTGCTGAGTGACTTTATAAAACCGAACTGTTTTTTGTGAAGAATTTTATTACTTTCTAGGAAATTGACCAACTGGTTTTTCACATTTTTTTCAAAAATCTTTCTTATGTTTGAGATTAGACAGATTGGGCGATAGTTAGTTACTCCAGATTTATAAATAGGTGAAATTATTGTATTTTCATAGTTTGTCGGAAATTTTCCCTCTGTTAAACCTAAATTTATCAAATGAGTAATTGGTTTTATCAAATGAATTTTCATGGATTTTAGAATATGTACTGAAATATGGTCAAATCCGGGAGACGAACCTCCTTTCATGCCTTCAATTATATTTAAAATTTAACTTTCTGAGGTTGTTTCAAATTTTGATAAATAATTTTGATTTTGTACATTTTCAATCGTTTGTGTTTTTGGGTTAAAAGGTTTATTGATGCTTTTAGCAACATTTTTTCCTACATTTGCAAAAACAGAATTAAAGATGTTTGCACATTGTTTAGGTTGAATATTAGCATCTATGATTTTATTTTCGTGTTCAATGTGTTTTATGTTTTGTGTTTTTTTAGTGTTATTTATGGCTAAGTTGACTGTTTTCCATATTTTTTTATTGGTATTGTCTGCAGAAAGTATTTTATTTTTGAAATAATCTTTCTTAATACAGTTAGTTAGTTTATTTTTAATTTTTTTGTAAGGCTTTAAAAATCTTAGTTTTGATTTTATATGGACTGTAGTTTCAGTACATTTAATTTTTTATGTGTTGAGACAATGTATTTTCAAAGTTTTTTTAACAATTTCAGTATTATAACTGTTTAACACGTTATTCCATTGTTCGTTTCTTAGTTTTTTGCATAAAATAGTCATATTTGTGAAGGATGTCTTCTTTGATAAATGAGTTTTTTTAGGTTTAATTTTGTTATCATAGAGAAGAATGCATGCATGGTGGTCAGTTATATTAGTTTTCCAAACAATAGATTTTATTTTGTCGATATTTTTAATATTTATGTTAGTCTATATATGGTCTAAACAAGATGGAGTATGGTTTTTTATTTCTCTCATATTTTTATTAATGCACGATATGAAGTTAAATTCAGTCATACAATTAATATTGGTATTCATTCTTGAAATTATTTTCTACGTTTTCATTTATGTTTATGAGGGAGCGGACGCGCGGATCGGCAGCGACAGGGGACGATTGAATGAAAGGCGTCAGTTGATGTATGAGTCAGTCTTTATTGCTGCTACGTAGCGATGGTGGATTTGGTGTAAAGTAACAGTGTGCAGACAGGAGCGATGATGATGATGAGGCTCGTAGGTGTTGCAGTGATGAAGGTCGGTGATGCAGTGGTGTAGCAGACCTCGGGTCTGCATGTCGCCAGCATGTAGTTCTGCACCGTGTTAGTGGAGAAGACCTTGACGTCCAGGATGAATGCTCGACGCGGTGAGTCGCGGAGATGGCTGCGGTGAACCTCGTGAGGAGAATGAAGTCTCAGTGGCTGAGAAGTTGCTGCCTGCGTGACAAGAAGGTGCGGCGGGCCTTATGTCGCGGGCAATTGTGTCTCTTGAGAGATGTTGCGTCCTCGAAGGTTGATGATGCACCGGCACAGTCGGCAGTGAGTCGCCGAGAGTCTGGCCGGTACCGCACTGGAGCGTTATCACTTGATGCCCTGTCTATGTGTTTGTGGATTGTTACTGGTACAAGAGACTGGAACTGACTGACTGACTAGCGCTGTGTCGCTGCGCTTTATATATCCGACCATGTGAGTAACTACCCGTAGCGCCAAGTAATATTGAGCGCCCGCGCAAAGCGGAGAAGCCTCTGGAACATTCCGCGGCCGTAAGAATGTGACGGCTGTGAGTCGAGGCCTTTCGATGCGCTTCCCGAATGTGTAGCCGTATGCGGCGTGAAACACTACAACTGTAGGTAGATTGAACCTTTCGAGAATATGCTGGCTGTATCAGTGGCGGCGCAAGGATTGTGGCTAAAGAGGGCGACCGTTCTGGTCGCCACATTTATATTGAAGTCCCCTGCAATAAAGCAAAGTTTATTGCTAAATTTTAACAGAATATGTTTAAATTCAGTTATAAATGAAGAAATATTCGAATCGTATGTTCTATAAATAGCTATTATGTGATAGATAGTTTTGTCGAGTTTGAATTGAATTTCAATACAGTTTACTAAATGTATAGGATGTTCAGTTATTTTGACAATACTAAGTTTATCGTGAATAAATATGACGAGTCCACTGTTTTTATTGATGTTTATTTTGGTTGTAACATAGTTGTATTCTGGCAAATGATAAGTGGGTGATTAGTAAAAGTTTCTGATAATATTATGTCAGGTTTTTTATTTAGATAATTTAATTTTAGAATTAATTCCTCCCAATTTCGTTCCACACTTCGTATGTTAATATGAAGAATGAAAATATTATTGAGATTCTTTGAAATTATGTCATTACATGAATCGGTGTATATACATTCATATTCTTGTATTTTAAAGTTATTTTCTAATTCATTAGCTATGAAGTCATCCATTTAAAGTTTTTTTTTAATATGACGGGGATATTGATTATTATATTGCTTTTGATTATTATATAAAATCTCTGAATGTAAATCGAGTAATTACACTTATAAGAACCAAGATCTTTGGGATATTTAAATGTGTTGTATGTATGACATTAAAAGTAGTGACATATATTAGGATCGTTTCAGTCATTGTAAAAGACGTAGCAGGTTATCAATAGAATCAAAAAAATTGAGTGGATTATATGAATTGGCAGGATTAGAACAATAGGAAGAATGTGAGTAAACATAAAAGAAGAACAATTTAAGTTCATCGAAAAATAAAAGGCATTGGGATAATCTCAATAATTAAAACAGATAGCAAGATTTAAGATGTAAATACATACATTGGAAATGGTAACAACAATTGTTATAGTAATAGTTCAGGCGATAAGGATAGTTAAGAAAATTAAAGAAGAATTTAATTATTTGGAGAAGTAAATGGATTAAAGTTAAGTGTATAATAATTACTAAGGGATGAGAGGAAATTGATAAATATACCACATTTAAAAAATTTTACACAATTAAAATGTTTAAAATAGGTAAAAAAAGTGCAGGAAAAAAAAACAATCAATTGGATAGAAGGAATCAAGTGGTTAGATATTATGAAATTAATTAAAATATTTGGATTCAGTTTTTGAATTACATTATTTGGAGAAATTAAGTGAAGTAATTGATTTAAGTTAGAGAATTTTATTTGATGATTCAAAATTGTTTTTAAAATAATTACGTAATTAAAATCAATGGAATGTATCATATATATGAAATAAGTTAAAATAATTAAAAGAAATTAAATTGAGTTTAATATAATAATAAGATAGATTAAAATAGTGGAAATAAATGAATAAATGAGAACAGTTAAGTGGTAGGAATATTTTCATAATTTATAATAATTAGACAATTTAAAACAATTGAATGCATCACATATCTTAAATAAGATAAAATAATTAAACATTTTGTTTTGAAGAGTTTTAATTTTCAATGTACATTTGTTACTATAATTTTAAATTTTCTGCGACCGGTTTCGACACATCCGTGTCATTCACAAGCAAACTTAAAACTTACCTAAAAATTCTATACAAGTACAAAAATTAATTAGGTGGGGGAAGTGTCCACTAACACTAACAACTCGTTGGACTTATATCTAGTGCTGTTAATGAGCTTCCATAAATGATTTGAACCATATATGCAGGATGAATGTGTTTTGATAGCAAACCAGACAGGAGCGTATAATTTTACGACAAACGTTGCTAAAATCACAAGATTTTGTTGTAGATTTTCCCTTGAAATATACAAACGCAGTATGCGATTCGCTCTTGTCAACCAGCGGGCATGGCATAGTTTACCTGAGCTTCTCTGTAATAAATCAGAAGAGCAGGATCCATTTATGACATCAGTAGTAAATTCTTGTAAATATTTCTGGTATGTACTGAGATCTGTGGATATTTGTGGAGGTATTTCATCTTCTATCTTCTCAAAGTTGGCCAACGGCAGCGTCTCGCATATCTCAAATGGTTTACCAATTTGGTCTGCAAATGATTTATATCCTGCAGTAGGGCCTTCCAAATAGGTAAACAAATGCCTCAATGGTAACTCATTGGCATGCAAGAGACAAATTATCCATTGCAATAGTCGAGATAGTCTGTTGTCCAAAATACGAATCACGCCTCCCACTTTCCCTGTATTTGTATTTGTTCCATCACAGCCAACAGCCATTAAACCCTCTAGTGATATCTTTTCAGTCATCAAAAAGCTGTGGATAGTTCTTTCAATATTTCTTGCACTGCCCAATGTTGGAACCACATACTCAACATAAACTGAACCTGGTTCTTTTATAATCGAAATATCTTCATCTTGTACAATCACTCTAAACCTCTTCGATCCTTTTAAAATAGTTTTAACCGTCTTGTCTTTCCTTCCATCTAATGGCGGAATTTCTGTTATGCTTTCTTCGGTTAAAATTTGCTCGCGTACTTTCTGTCTTATTCTTCTCAGTTTCATCCGCACTTCGTTTCTGCTTTGTCACAGCGCCAAAGAATATTAAATAATCAAATATTTGATTGCAACAGCTAGTTAACTACATTTGAATGTGTTTTTAAATAAAATAAACCGTTTTTAATAAATTATGTACTATTTTGTAGGCTGCGCAAATAGCCCCTAAACTGACGTTTTTGTAAACGTCCGATGTCTTGGCTGTCTATGCTTTTACCGTTGTCTGATATTTTTTAATATTTTTAATTAAGGTAATTGATGGCAATTAGCAACTTAATACAACTATTCCAAATAAAAATTAGAAAAAAAAATCGTTCCGCACTACTGAGCATGCGGTAATGCCTAATGAAGAAGTAGTAATTTGTCCAGTTTGTCCTTTGGATTTAACATGATCTTTAAGTTAAATAAATCACGCATCAGTTTGGAATTGAGGGTGATAATTACGTCTCTTGGTTTTTTATGGGTTTCCTCGGAGCGGTTCCTATCTCCCACCCGTACCACAGAGGTCTCATCCTCGGGTTAAAGTACTGTTTTAATGATGTTTGTGGATAGGTTGTGGAATACGTTTACTAGATTTTCCTGGGGATTTTCCGGTAGGTTGCGTAACGACACGTCAACACTTGCGTGTCATGGCGTGTCGTGGCGCGCTAGAGCACATCGGTTTCATACATTGTGTCGACACGCCACGACAAACAAGCATGTCTCTAACTATAATAAATGTATGAAACCGATGTGCTTCTGGCGCGCCACGACACGCCACGACACGCCACGACACGCCACGACACACAAGTGTGTTTCTGCCTTTATTCTAAGTTGTTAGACTTAGACTCATACTCCTGATGATCAATTTTATTGTCAAGGTACTCTACTGTTTTTTTTGAGATCTTGGTGTTCCTTTTTTAATTGTTTTGATTTCGGTTTATATTTTTTGATTTTGGATAATGGTTTGGTCGATTTTTTTTATTAGGTCATCATATTGTTTGCTGACGAATTCAATACTTCTTTGCGTTTCTTCCTGAAATAATTCCATTTTTGTTATAATTTCTTTTTTCATAATATCCATTTTTTTTTATCTATGTGTTGAATAATTTTTTCAATATGGTTGTCTTCGAGCTCCAACGCACCTTTACCTCTAGTTGCTATGATTAGTATATGTTATAATTTGATTTTTAATTTTATGTTTTTATTTAATTATTATTTATTTTTTATTGGATTTTGTTTGTTTTCTCTAAATTTAATTAAAATTTTTGATAATTTTGCTTGTTTTGATTTATTATATTAGTATTTATCAAATTTATAGATTGTAATGTTACTGCCATCTATTGCTTATTAAAGTAACTCGATTTAATGAATTTTTGGTTTAGTTTGTGTAATTATTTACCGCAATGACGACCTCCGTAGTCCAGTGGCTAAGACTCTTGACTCACAATCCGGAGGTCGCGGGTTCGAACCCGGCGTGCTCAAATAAATTTTATTTGATTAATTTGTGTTATTTCACAATTGATTCATTTAAAATAATATATAGTATATTTTCGGCACGTTCCAGAGTGGAAGATACTATCAGTATCGCCCTGGTGTAAGACCACCATTCAGAATTTTTTTTTTTTTTTACATTAACTCCACACAGGAGGCCCTGAGGAAAATAATTTCCCTCAGGGCCTATGTCATCTTTGAGGATGCTGTGTGGAGGGTCTTTTTGAGGAAAGGAAGGAGTTAACATGGGTCTTGAAGAGACTCATGTTGTAGGAGGGAGGAAACACAGAGGCCGGTAAATCGTTCCACAGCCGAGCTGTTGAACTCAAGAACGAATCGTAAAAACGACCCGTTCTCATGTGACTAATATCAACTGTGTACAAATGTTGGGCGCATGTTTGGCGTGTTTCCCGACTATGCACCGGTGCCGAGGGGATCAATGACGCTAGTTCCTCGGAACATCTTCCATTGTAATACCGGTAGAACAAGGACAGCATTCCCACCTGACGCCTATGCTCTAAAGATTGCAATCCGTCTGTTAGGATGGGAGAATCTATCAAACGGACCGCCCGTTTCTGCACAGAGTCAAGGGTTTTTTTTAGGTATTTTGGAGCTCCAGACCAGAGGTGGCTGCCAAATTCAACCGTGGGGCGCACTTGCGATTTGTACAGGGTTAACAGTTGAGTACTATTAAAGTATCTGCGGGCCCTGTACAGTACGCCCAGTTTCTGAGAGGCTAACTTAACTCTGGTTTCGATGGAGCCCCCATACCTGAGCTGGTCACTAAGAGTTACACCAAGCATATCAATGGAGGTCCTGTTCGGGAGAATGCTTCCGTTGAAGGAGACTAGATTATCATTTCGATCCCTTTTAGACGTTATCAGACATGATTGGGTCTTTGAAACATTAAATTCGACGAGGTTATTCTTACCCCAAGAGAAAACACTCTCGAGGTAACCGTCCATTCTCTGCTTCAAAGCCCTCCGAGCTATTGGGGTTTGTGTGCCCTTTGGAGGCTTGTCAAACAAAAAGCTATCATGGACTGTACTGTCATCCGCGTAACAATGAATCGGTGCACATGACAAGAGGTCGTTGATGTGCAACAGAAACAGAGTCGGAGACAGAACCGATCCCTGTGGGACGCCAGCATTTATCGAATGCGAGGAAGAGGTGAAACGTTGCTTGAAAATGGCTTTAGCCGTGTTTGGTGACCAGATCTGAATAGCCAGGTGCTTCCCAACCTTCCTCTTCCCCATCTCCTTCCCCTCCCAACTACCCTCAGCCTCACAACATATTCAATTTTTTTTTTAAATTCACTTCTGGCATTTTTTTTCCTGATTGTTTATTGTTTTATTTAACTCATTTCAATAGGTGATAAAATCCTAGTTAGATTATGTGTCAATTTTTTAGACAGAAATAAAATCACTTTACGAGCGTTTCTCGGTAGAATTTCGAGAGACAAACACACCGGGTGGTAGGTAGCCCTTGAAAAACACTGGACCTCAGTAACTAATTTGTTTTGATTTGCACACTATTTAATGTTATGATTCTTCAGAAACTGTGTGGCGGGGAATAAATGTTTCATAGCTACTTTTTTAATAGCATGCTTATGAAGTGATGCTATGTAAGATAATGTACCAAGGAAATATGTTGTAAATCAAAACCCAGAGCATGAGATATAAAATTTAATTAACACAATTAAATCATAGTCCAACATAAAATATTTACTAAAATCTACAGGGCGTTTCATTCACTCGAAGAGTCAATGATTATGTATTTCTGAATGTTTAAACAAGTAGGTAGTTAATAGTTTAAGGAATTGAACGTGGTAAAGGTTGAGCGCCATCTTATTTTGTTGCGAATAAGAAAACAATCAGATAAGGATAAACCATGGTAAATGATAATAAAGCTAATTAACGTTACGTGTAGAGTTGCGATGATAAGGTAACAGCATGACTCTTCCGCAGGAGAATTCTGTAGGTCCGGCAACCAGACGCGATTCTCCGTTCGCAAGGTGGGTGTTTCTTCACTCGTTCCCAAATCCAAACTGCCCGGTGGAGTCGCCAACGCGCTCCAGGAAACGCTCGCTGGTCACATGGTCTGTTGTGACCTAGTGATGTGCATACAACAAACAGTAGGGATGGGGAGCCGAATCGCTACATTACCCCCTTCCCAAAGAGAACATTTCCAGCAGGAAATGTAGGCCCTCCAGGCGCCTATTACAGCAACAGGAACATTGTTGAAGTTCCATTTCTTCAGATGATCAGGAGGAGAAGCCATGAACAACCCTTGAGACCAGATTAATGAGGTATCCATCCCGAAGGCTGCATTCAAGGGACTGATCCAAGCAGGAAGAAAGCCAATTGTTAGGGTTAAAACTTCTGCCTTTTCAAGAGCAACTTTAAGTAGGTTGACATAATAATTGAAGGTCCAGGAAATTTGACGAACCCAATAGTGCTGAAGTCCAAATGTAGGAGTTAAAACTTCTGCCTTTTCAAGAGCAACTTTAAGTAGGTTGACATAATAAATGAAGGTCCAGGAAATTTGACGAACCCAATAGTGCTGAAGTCCAAATGTAGGAGTTAAAAACTTCTGCCTTTTCAAGAGCAACTTTAAGTAGGTTGACGTAATAATTGAAGGTCCAAGCAGGATGCAATGTTGCCAAAATAGTCCATATCTTCTTTGTTAAGAGCCCATGACATGACAGGAGGTGGAGCCAGTATTTGAAAGGAGTGTGAATGGTCCAATTTCTTGATGAAGGAAACCAAAATGTGATAGGATGAACCACCAGAATGATGAGAATCTGTGTGACGAGTCCAATCTTCTTAATGTTCTCTACAGCTTAGACTGCCTAACTTATGGTTATCAGCAAGGAAATTGAAACAAATAAAATCCAACATTGTTTAACCAACAATTAAAAAAAATTTAAAGCGCTTTATACCAATCTAAATAAAAAGTCTCCCAAAATACAGGAAAACTATAAAACATTTGACCTCAACAAATGTGAAATGCTAGCAAGTGATTAAAACTGCAGAATTGAAAATAGAATTTTATCAATAAAATTCAAAATGACAAGCCTATCCAAGCCTATACATAATGACCAGAAAAGTTATCACATAAAATCAAACAAGTAATTAAACAAACTCAGGCATACAAAACCTAATCATACCGAATATGTGAGAGAAGAATTCTCAAGGAATAATTACAACATAAAATTAAAACCCGAGTTATCAAATTACCGATATTATGTTTAAATATAAAATATAAATTTCAGCAAAGAATTAAATTAATTCAAATAATGAAAACGAAAATTTTATTGAAAATTGAAATCTGCCAAAACATTAAAAATACAGTGTGTAATCCACTGAAATATATGTATTATATCCTTTGTAAGAAAATTCAAAATTAATACCAACGGTATATGCAAGTAATGATAGAAATCAACAATCAAAGATAAATTATAACTGACGTAAGAAGAAATTGTATTAATATTATTCTTTTAATTCATATAAAAAAAACTCGTCAAGCAATTTCCCTAAGATAGGGGAAGTGCTTAAGAAGATGAACACGAAAACATGAAATAAAGATTGTTCAGATAATCACCCAAATAAACGTTCATAAAATATGACGTCAAGTACTGTACTAAAATATCATCCCGAACGATAATGCATTACTCAAAAACTATAATCCCATGTAATCTTTAAATCAAAATTAATTATCTGAACAAAGTAAAACGACTGTTGAACGACACAAATTGCCCAACATTTCCATATAAATCCTCAGAATGAGATGTAAACCCGGAAAAATGCCAGAACACCAATATCTGGAAAACATTTCCCAATAATAACATGAATGTTGTATAAAACCCCAAAGTGTGAACAAGTGTTATTCAAATACCATTTGAACAAACTTCCCATATAAATCCTCATAATGAGATGGAAAACTTCCTACTATAACGAAACGTTACGTCGTCTTCAAGTTTATCGAAAATAAAAATAAAAAACCCATGGCAAATAGAAAAGGACCACAGGCCTCCCACCACTACAAGAATAAACATCTGTATCAGTAGGTCCCCTGTCTTCCTGCGATTGAAAGGAAAGGAAAACCAAATCCATTTCCGCGAAACGATTTTTAAAAAAATCGCGTCCGAGAACTCAGAGGTTAAGAACATAGAACCCGAGACTAACTACTCACGAACTCAGTGGTATTAAGCATGGAAAGCTCGTAATCATTCGCATATCGCTTCCAAAATGCCGAAACATTCCCACCGAAAGGAAAGTTATGAAAATAATGACCCGAAATTAGAAAACAAAAGAAACATCACATGGACGCCACGAAAGGACAGACAAAAAACAAAACAACCATTCGAAGTTCATACTCGTGTTCATATATGAACGTCGAATGTGTGTTCTTTAGAAAGAATAACATCCCTCTTCGTGCCGGACAAAGTGAAACGCTGCTCCTTCCAGTACCACCTAACCGCAAATAAAGTGAAACCGCTCAAAAAAAAATTGAAAGTCAAAGTAAGGAATAAAATAATCCCGAAATATGATGTATATCTAACACCAAAATCAGACCTAATAGCCATTATGGAATCCGACTAAAATCTTTTATGAACAACTTAACGTTGCATAAACTCCATACAAATCCAACATAACAGTTGATATCATAACGTTGATCCTACAACAAAAAAAATTATGTGTTCCCGCAAAATGAAAAAAAATTCCGAAAAATAAATTTACTTATGCCATTATTAACCGAAGTTTGTTCGAAGACAAAACGGAGATATAACAATTCTTAAGCTTCTGTAAATATTTGTATAAAACTTTTGAAAAAAAATAAATTTGTAGCAACCAACAATGCTGTATCAAACTTCCATAAAAAATCCAACATAACCGTTGATGAATGTTTAATAATAGCAAAACTTGAGTTACCAAAGAAAAATAATTAAAGAGATAAGTATGTTAACTTAATATAAATCTCTCAATATCTGAAAAAATTTCTAAAAGAAAAAATAATTGTAAAAGAAGATTTGAGTATAAATCACTTCCAAGGTTGGTATATTGTGTTTCCGAAACGAAGCATTATTTATTTTATTTAGAAATAATGTATCTGGTTTAAAATAAATTAAATGTTGAATCCTAATAAAGTATCTGTAACCATTTCATATATTTATTATTTGAAAAGTGCCGTAAATAATTTATAAAGTTATTAACGACAAGAAGGAATAGGTATAATATCCGTAATAAACTGCAACAGAGCACTCCAGCGGTCAGAACGGTCTTTAACATTCATTTTGAGATTATTTTGTTTTCAAAAAGTTTCGTTAAAATCCGAAAGATGCCACTAGAAAAATAAATATTATTTATTTTATTATTCAACATGTCGCATCTGGTTGCATCAAATAATTCAAGCGGCTAGCCGGCCAAGGGTACTATGCACGTGTCAATACGGTAAACTTTTGAGAAAAAACTACCTGAATTCTCAGTGCCTGAAGTCATTATGGCAACGTCGCGTCGCATGTCAGCTGTAGCTAGTGACATTTCTGACGCTTGGCCAATTTATCGTCACCCAAAATCTCAAGATCACGTGGATCACAGAATGATTTGTGCTTGTTCCTTTTTTTGCATTATCTCGATACAGGAGGCCTCAGGAAAAAAATGATCTTAGGGCCTATGTCATCTTGAGGGTGCCGTGAATAGGGTATTTTTAGGGAAAGGAAGGAGGGGACGTTCTGGGGGGATTAGGAGTGACGAACGTGCGAATCCATCCCTTTCACTGCGGTGCAAGGCGACGGGTCAAAAGGTATCCCTCAACCTGTCTCTCCCAATCCGGCCCGCCATGCAGTGGGTGGGCTAAAGCCTCCGCCGCCAAGACTTAAACAAACCTCACCCCAAAAACCCGTGCACTCCTGCTCACCAAACCTAGCAAACCTTTGTTGTTGGTTATACAATAAATTTGGGAGGCGGGTGTGGCTGCCGCGCCCCGGGAACCATTTATTGGATAACCAACACCTCTGCCATAAGTCACCCCAAGTGTTACGCTACGTTTGGTGACTCAGCAGGGGGGCCCGGGTTCATGGGGTGCGGTTTGTCGGGTGTTGGTGACGGATGTGTCTGCTCACCTATTGCACAGCAGGCCGGATCGGGAGAGAATGAATGAGGGAGGTCTTTTATCCTCTCGAGTCGGAATCTCTCGGAACATCGCCATGCACCGCAGTAGGATACGTCCATCACTCCTGAACACACTGCCCCCAGATTCCTACCCATTCCACGTACCTTTTTCCTTCCCAGAACCTCCTCTCCTTCCTTTTCTGTATAGAGTACCGGGCTATTCAGATCTGGTAAAACACGGCTGAAGCAATTTCAAGTAAAATTTAACTATTTCTCAAAGGAATGTATTTAAAAAAATAATCGGAACGTAGCCATCTATTTTAGTTTTTAAATTGAAAAAAAAAATAAAACAAAAACTTGGTTTGACCAAGGCTCGAACCTTA
This sequence comes from Limnephilus lunatus, assembly GCA_917563855.2. Taxonomy (NCBI): domain Eukaryota; kingdom Metazoa; phylum Arthropoda; class Insecta; order Trichoptera; family Limnephilidae; genus Limnephilus; species Limnephilus lunatus. Next base: position 19,651,981 of record OU830595.1, on the reverse strand, counting down.
CCTCCCGGTGACCGAAATCAAACGCTTTACCACTAAGCTAACTCGAAAGTCTGAGAGTCTGACATTATTTATAATATAAGACTAAACTCATGGACAGAAGTGAAGGCGATGATTTTATTAATTGGCAACAGTGTATTGTATCGCTTTCCGTATCCTGTTGCCAAAAAATAAAAGCTTTTGGTTCAAGTTTGGGCCACGGGCATGATAAAGCGCCATGTTACGGTAATGTAATTCATTATTTTAAAAGTCCCGAAAACCTCTTTTAATACAAAATTTAAAAATATGAAAATTATTTTAAAAAATGGAGAAAGATTTTAACATGTTGTTGTCGTTTCGTTTTTTCTAATAAACTTAACCTAAGTTTTGTAATTTGAATTTTAAAAAACATTGAATTTAGGGTTTATGAAAAAAGTTAACCAAAACCCTATTCTTGATTTTTTTTTAAATTTACGTATATCGTTTTAAAGATCATTAATCGATTTTGTGGTAATTGACTCTACGTTGAGAGCCGTTACTGAGGACACAAGAGTTTTCAGAGGGGCTGAGGTTGAAACTGACCACTTTCTGGTGGTGTCAAGAGTAAACCTCTTTCGCGGATGGCGCTCTAAAGTGAAAAAGGTATCAACTCCTACCAGAGTCAAAGTAGAAAAACTGCAAAACGCTAATGTCAGAAGTGAGTATGAGAAGCGTGCAGAGACGAGATTGAATGAGAAGGAAATGGATGGTCTAAGCATTGATGAAGCATGGAACCACATAAAGGTTAGTCTTTGTGAATCTGCTAGAGATGTGTGTGGAATAAGTACGCAAGGTAGGAAGAAAGGTGACGCATGGTGGGATGACGAGATTAAAGCACTGGTCTCAGAGAAGAAGAAAGCATGGTTATGTCTGATAGCGGCTGGCAGTGCTTCTAGCGAAGAGAGAGATAGAGCGAAAGAAGTATATAAGGGATGCAAGAAAAGAGTAAGTGTTGGAGTGAAAGTACGAAAGAAACGTCTGGAAGAGGAAGAGGGAATAAAAATGACAAAAAACTTCCAAGAAAACATTAAACTGTTTTGGAAGGAGGTCAAAAAGTCCCGGAGCGGTCCAGAGAATGGGAATCTAAAAGTGATAAAATCGAAAGATGGAAGAATGTTGACGAATGAGGAAGAAATAAATGAGAGATGGATGAAATATTTTGAGGAAGTCTTCGAAAGCAACCCGAGTGATAGTGAGGCCAGCGGCGAATCGGGTATGAACGATGACGGAGTGAATGTTATCAAAATCAGCATCGATGAAATTAAAAATTCGATAAAATGCATGAAGAATGGTAAGGCTGTAGGTTTCGACAATATTGCGGCCGAATACTTTAAAGGAGATAGCCATATTATTCTCACATGGTTGTGCAAACTTTTTAACCAGTGTTTAGAGGAGGGTTACACGCCATTAGATTGGAGAAGGGCTGTAATCATGCCATTATACAAAGGTAAAAGGGTCACGTATGGAATGTGGTAATCATAGAGCTATTAGCCTGCTAAGTTCAGTCGGCAAGTTGTACGGAAGAATATTGATTGAAAGGGTAAGAATGGAAATAAAGGATAAAATATGGGATGTGCAAGGTGCCTTTATGAGTGGAAGGGGATGCATGGACCAGATTTTCTCCTTGCGTATGCTCACTGAGAAGTTTCTGGCAAAAAACCAAAAACTTTTTTGTGCCTTTGTAGATCTACAAAAAGCATACGACCGAGTCGACAGGAAAAAGCTATGGAAGGTGTTGTCCAAGTATGGAGTGAATACAAATCTCATACAGGCAATTGCGTCTCTGTACGAGGGAAGCGTTGCATGTGTTAGGGTGAACGGTGGTTTTACGGGGTGGTTTGACATCACAAAAGGTGTTAAGCAAGGCTGCGTAATGTCACCATGGTTATTCAATTTATACATGGATAATTGTATGCAAGAATTGAAAGAGATGGGATTGGGCGCGAATTTGAGTGATCTGAAAATATGTTGCCTGTTGTATGCTGATGATGCGGTGCTGATTTCTAACACTATGGAAGATCTACAGTCTCTCGTGTCTAGGATGAACGAAGTGTGTATGCAAAATGAGTTAATGATGAATGTAAGTAAGTCTAAAGTCATGGTATTTGAAAGGGAGAGTACGAAAACAGTGTGCAATATAGTTGTGAATGATGAATACTTGGAGCAGGTGGATGAGTTTGTGTACCTGGGTAGTATGTTTACGAGAGATGGGAAGGCTGATAGAGATATTGAAAGAAGAGTAAATGCAGGTAACTCCATTAATGGAGGACTGAATGCCGTTGGCGCTAATAAAACACTGTCAAAAGACGCGAAGCTAGCAGTCCACAATGGAGTCCTGGTACCTACCTTGATGTATGGCAGTGAGGCATGGAGTTGGCAGAGGAAGGATGAAAGTAAACTGAATGCTGTCGAAATGAGATCCCTGAGGCGAATGTGTGGCAAAACCATGTATGATCGTGTGAGAAATGTGAATATCCGCAAAGAATGCAAGGCTGATGTAAGCATAATGAGTAAGATTAAGAAAGGGACCCTCAGATGGTTTGGACATGTAGAGCGAATGAAAGAAGAAAATAATGTGAGAAGAATATATGACGCAAATGTGAATGGAAGAAGAAGTAGGGGACGCCCGAGGAAGACATGGCACGATCAAGTGAATCAGATACTTGAGTCGGGCCATGTCAAAAGTCGGAATAATAGAAGAGTATGTATGAGACGATGTATGAATGTGAGTGAAGCAAAGACTGTGTGCCAAGACCGAGTTGTTTGGCGGTCCGTCCTCTCTGCCTACCCCTGCGGGGAAACGGCGTGATGGTTAGTTAGTTAGTTAGTTAGTTTTAAAGAAAAACCTCCAGAGTATTTTTAAGGGTCTTCATAATTTGAAAATATTTTGTAAAACATATGTAAGAGCGGTCAGAAAAGGGTCTGATTTCTGATTTATTTTTGATAAATGCTAACCCCCTGTAAATTTTAAAAATACGAATAATTTTTTTTTCCCACTAAAAACATTATTTTTATCGTATTGCAAAATAAAATTTTCGTTATTTCGAAATAATTTATGATTACATTCCACCTTAAGTTCTCATAAGTAAGCAAAGCCTCGAACCAAAACTGCATTACGAACGATGAATCATTAAGGTATATGAATATTTTAACCTGACGCGCGACGTACAGATGTCGTTAAATGCGATAATAATTATAATAATTACTTAGCAACTGCATAAATCAAATGCTGTGACTAAATGATAAAATTAATTGTATTTAAATTAAATAAATAATATTCCGATAAGCTGAAATGAAAATTAAATTTTAAACATTATAAATTTACTAAGACAAAATAACGATTCCAACATACAATTGATTGACAATAAAATCCCATAAAGGTGTACAAAGAATCGAATGCTAAAACCGCCATAATATCTGAAAAAATAAAGTAGCTTCCTACTAATTTAAATATTAATGTTATTTATATTTATTTGGAACCGCTAAGCTTGAAATTATTAAAGGAGAACGGTGAAATGTTGAAAAAAATGTAATGTTCAAATTTACAATATCGAAAAAAAAATTCTATAAAATTTTAGAAAACCCCAAAATTGAGCTTAATGTTTTCGAAAAGAGAGAAAATTGTTATATGTGAATGATCCAAAAAAAACCCGCTTGCAAAACAAATAAATTGTACAACAAGAAATTCAAATAATAGATGTTATATCAAGGTGAAATAGAATTGAATTTATTCTAATGTTAATGAATCATAAAAATTATAAACAACATTCTAATTGAAAATCAATTTATACAAACTACTCATTATAAATCCCATCAGATTTATAGAAAACGATGTATGATGAAAGGCTACAAAACCGTCATTATCAGTTCTATCCCTGTATGAACTAACATAAGAGTTTGTGACGTAATTCATCAATAAGTTAAATAATTCCCACAATTATAATTCCAAAGAAGCTATTAAAATTATCAAGTGCCAGGAACCAAACTATAGTAAAATCAACCAAATTAATACGCGAATTATTCAATTCAAAATTTTTAACTCAGGATTAATAAAATTAATTTTATAAATTAAATTAAAATTAACGCAATTTTAAACAACATACATGAGCTCAGGCATATTGGATAGAATCGACAATAATTCGACATGATTTGACTGTGACAAAATGCCAATAAATTCCTCATAAATAATTAACAATTAAAGTTATTGGAGAATTCCAAAGAAATTCACACAAACTATTTACAAAATATTTCTTTAAAATCAATCAACAACTCAACCGAAATTAAAAATAAGTTATTTGAAAAACCTTTTATCCATGAAGCAATGTTAAACTGGACTCGGCAATTTCCATTGAATAATAGACGTCTCTCAAATCCAAAAGTCATGTGAAGAAAACCAGCAACTCTGAAACGCATGATTTGACGCATTTGAAAATAAAGTAAATTAAAATTCCGAAATACAGGAAAATAATTTCTAAATAAATATGTAAATAATTCCAGTGTAACAATTTTTGCGCAATTATTAACGCGTAGACAATAAAATTTACAACTCCATTGAAATTAGTACCCATCAAACTGTAACAATACTACATATGAAGGTTAAATTTAAAAATTCCTTAAAATTCGTTGCAAGATAAATTCAAGATTTATAGGAAAGTGATTATTTATTAATCACATCAACAACAAAATTTAATCAACTTGGAAATCCATAAACATAATCTGAAAGAAAGATGTAATGCTGACATAGATCGACCGTCTCACATACTAAAAATGTTGAGCCGCGTAGCGTTCAGAAGCAAATTTTATCAACCAGATGTTGCAATAAAAATTATGAAAGATATTGGAACACAATAGCATTATTAAAGAATGAAAATTCACTCAAAAGATAGGATATAAAATTGAAATACACTTACGTAGTACAGCGCGTGCCATTATGACCGTAGGTACATATTTGTTCCGATCGCAACCAATAAAGTACATCGTGAATAATGTACGGAGCTACCGGTGATAGCTAATTATCTATTAACCTGCAACATTATTACAAAAGGAAACCAACCAAAATTATTATGCGAATCAAAGATAACCGCGATTATATATTGAAACCTGTGAAAATGAAGGAACCGTTGAAGTATTATTTTTTTTGACATGAAATGGGAACACATGATATAAAATTAATATAATGATTAAAGTATCTTTGTGAGCGGTTACACTTATGACGAAACGAATACAAAAAAAATGAGTTTGGATGTGGGAAACAATGAATATAAAAGTTATAAGGACATTATAATAAATAAAATATAAAACACACTCACCCCACGAACAGAAGATGCGCATGGAACCCACAGAATCTCAACATCGGAGTCATACCAAAAAAAAAATTCCTACCCAGTGAAAAAAAATAAACGAAACAGAAATTACTGAGGTTAAACCACGTTGCGCGCCATTTTGTAGCGGGGAATAAATGTTTCATAGCTACTTTTTTAACCCTCCCGTTTCTGAAAGGGGTTCTCAAAATTTCTAAATTTACTATTCTCCATGTAGAATTTTTAATAGAGACTTTACGACTTCGATATTTTTTGTATTCCTACAAAACCGATAAACACATATTTGGTGATTAAAAAAAATAAAAATTGTCCTTGATAAAAGCGTAAACAAAATATTTTGTTAATGTGTAAGTATCATTCCTTGCCGGTTCGGCTCTGATGAAATCCTAACTGATCCGATAAATCCTACTGATCCCTCAATATAAATATTTAAAAAATCTTTCGTAATCCTACATGTATTTAAAATGACCGACTTTTGCATTTTTATGTACAAATTTTTTGACAAATCTAATACGCCTAAATTTTGAATGAGAGAGCTAGGTATAATGCCAGTAGCCGAAATAACAAATGGTAATATTTTTATAGTCTGAGAATGCCAAATTCTTTTAATTTCATTTCCTAAATCTGTATATTTTCTTATTTTTTCAGAAACAGTTTTCTGAATATTACAAGAATTTGGAATAGCGACATCAATGATATAAGTTATTTTCTTAATTTTGTCATGTAAAACTATATCGGGTCTATTATGACTAATTGTTCTGTCTGTCAGAATAGTTTTATCATAATAAATTTTATAAAATTCATTTTCTAAAAATGAATTTTGTTCATATTCATAATATGGTACATTACGGCTGTCAATCAAGTTATGTTTAATTACCAAACTTTGGTGAATTATTTTTAAAACTTGATTGTGCCTAAATGTATACTCGGACGGCGCTAATACAGAACATCCCGATATAATATGTTCTATAGTTTCCGGAAAAGCCAAACATTTTCTACATAAATCATCAATTTGATTTGCATCTTTGATGATATGCTTCCTATAATTTTTAGTATTAATGACTCTATCTTGTATGGCAAGCATAAAGCCTTCTATTTCTGCGCTCAACTCTCCAATACTCAAACCATTTGTTTGACGAAAATTTATCAACATATGTTTGGTCAAGGGCGGATTTAGGGGGGGGGGGGCACGGGGGCACGTGCCCCCCCCAGGACGTATTTTTGTGTACTGTGGAGATTCCATCACAGTACATACTTGGAATCAAATTATCAGAGTTGTTAAAATATATGAATAAAATAACAGAAAAAAACATGAGACAAAGTCTCGTCTATTTCTGGCCGGTATTTCGAATTTCGTTCGTTGCATCCCTTTAATGCACTTGCAAATGAAATATGATAATTAGCGTTTGCGAGAGCGGTACGGTCGGGGGAAAGCGCGGTCGGAAAAGTCCCCCCCCCCCCCCGATTAAAGTTGACAAAGGGGCCGTTCAAGTATTATGTAACGCACTTGAGGGGGGGGGGGGGGGGGGGGGGGTCAAAAAACGCGTTACGTAACATGTTTTTTCTATTTAAATAAAAAATAGGAATTAGAAACTGAATGCACACTCTTGAGGCTACGTCAATGTTTGGGTAAATTGCTTTAAGTTCTTTATGTCTTAGAACCTAAAATGTAAAATCGCTTTGGTTTTTCGGGGCAGTTCTCCATCTCAAGCTATCGCTGTTAAATAAGATTGTAGATGGATACATTTATCAAAAAAGCACTTTTCTAAACCTCCAAAATTATGTCGTTACTAACATACTTACTCGCACTATATTGAACTTCTTCATTATTCAAATTTTGATGGATTAAAATTTTTTGATAAAGGGTTTTCTCCTCTGTTGGTAAATATAAGATTTTTTAGATATCCCTTTGTAGTACATGAATAGTTGCAGTCAGAACACGAAAAAGGTTACTCTCCACCGTGAATCAGCGAGTGCGTTCTTGTACGTCCCTTTTGAGAACATGATTAGTTGCATTCGGGACACGAAAAAGGTTTTTGTCCTCTGTGGGTTAACATGTGATTAGACGTCCCTTGCGATAAAATGAATAGTGGCAATCGGGACATGAAAAAGATTTTTCTCCTCTGTGGGTAAATATGTGAAGTTTCATTTGTTATTTTGTAGAACATGTATATTTGCAGCGAAAAAGGATTTTATCCACTATGGGAAAACATGCGATTTTTTAAATTTCTCTTCGTATAAGCATAGTTACACTCACAACATGAAAAAGGTTTTTTTTTCACTACGAATCGCGCTGTGGATTTTTAAATCTCCCTGTCGAGAACTTGAATAACTGCATTCGGGACATGAAAATGGTTTTGTCCGCTATGTATAAACATGTGATTTTCTTGGTACCTCTTTGAAGAAGGTGAATACTCGCAGTAGAAACATGTAAAAGGTTTTATGTCAATGTGACTCAGCAAATGAATTGTAAGAAGTTCCTTTGTACAACATGAATACTTGCAGTTGGGAGATGAAAAATTGTCCAGTGTGGATATGTGAATTTTTAGATACCGTTTTGTAGCGCATGAATAGTCGCCGTCGAGACATGAAAAAGGTTTTTCATCACTGTGAGTCAGCAATTGCCGTTTTAGTTTTTTTTCGAGAAAAAGAATAGTTGCAGTCAGGACATGAAATAGGTTTTTCTCCACTGTGGTTAAACATGTGAATTTTAGATTTTCGTTTACTTCGTAGTACATGAATAGTTGTAATTACTTCGTAGTACATAAATAGTTGCAGTAGGAGAATTTTCTCCACTACAAGTCAGCAAGTGACTTCTTAGGTATCTCTTTTGAGAACACGAGTAGTTGCAGTCAGGACATTAAAAAGGTTTTTCTCTTCTGTGAATCATACTGTAGATTTTTAAATCTTCCTTTTGAGAACTTGTAAAACTGCATTTGGATCATGAGGAAAGACTGTTAAATTGTGGAGATCCGGAAAGAATACAAAGCGGATAAAAATAATAATAATTCCCTTTTTTTTATAAACAGCAACTTGCATAAATAAAATAAAAAATAAATGCATATATCGCGAGTTAAAAATTTCTTCTTTTATTTAGTACCGCAAACGCGATTAAAACAAGAAAAAAGGTATTTAAGCGACTTTACAGTTGCGCAACTTAATTGTGACTTTCAAGTAAAAATTGTCACTTGGGCGTTACGTAACGTTTAGGGGGGGGGGGGGGGTGTAAGAAAACGTTACTGCCCGTTACATGGGGGAGGGGGGGTCAAAAATCTTCAAAAATTGCATTAAGCAATACTTGAACGCTCCCAAACACAAATTTCGACTTTCGACGAAGAGGGGGGGGGGGTGCCCTTGATCCCGGGGCGGGCCCCCCCTCCGCCCCTTGTGCCCCCCCCAGAAAAAAATCCTGGATCCGCCCTTGTGTTTGGTTGAGATAATTGAAGTGTTTTGCGTGAAGAATATTATTTGACCAGGAATCTAATAATTCCTGGTTGGTATTTATAAGAATGCTGGCATTTATTTTATAATAATAATTAATAAATTAATTAATATTAACATGAAGGCAATTCTAATAACATGAATATAATGACAAATAACCCATTAATGGTTTATTCTATTGTACCTATAACAGGTATTATTATTTTCCAGATATTCATGGATTCTTAGGAGCATTATTTGCATATCATTGCTCTGGTACTGCCTTCTCAGAAACTTATAATGATTATTGCGGAACATGGAACTTACATTTTTCCCGTTTCATGTAAGGAGCACTTAACGGGGCATTTAATTTTTCTTAATCTCAAAATGGGGTTCATAATAATTATTTTTAGATTTTTACAAGCTCAATTGTTCGATTTATAAAACAGTTTAAAAACGTTCTTAACTAGTTTCTAGGGTAGGTAATTTTATATAACATATGTACGTTAACTTATAATTATCTTGTATTTAAAGTGTTCTACTTCTATCTTCTAAACCACCACTGTATAGGTAGATATTGTAATTTTTAGTACTTATTTGATTGTTTGCATTGCTTTTATGTGTTACTTTGCCCCTCTTGTACCTTGCTAAATAACTGTTTTAGAAGATGATTTAAATCAATACTATAACATAAATTAACGGTTTTAGCACAGCCCCACATTGGGCGCCAATTTATAACGTTAATTATTATTAAGTAATGCGTGGGTTCGAACAGAGAGCTTTTATTTCAGGTAAAAAATAATAAGTACACGGTTTATAACTTATACGATTATAACAACACTTCGTACTAGTAACGCGGCGCCTAGGTAATTTCCGACTATAGTCTGGAGGCTGACAATCTCCAGGGGTTCCTTTACCTTATCGCAGTGGACAAAACAATATCTCACTCGATCTTTAGGTATTGAGCCTTGGGACTGTGATCTGGATCTCTGCTAGTTCAAGGCCGCGCTCCAGTTTATATAGGGCGGCTGGTGGTACATCATTTGGTAAGTAGGTGGCCGGCAGCGGGGAGCTGCCCGGTCATTGGTCAAAGGTAACCAATGCTATTCCTATGGCATGCTGCGAGTGTAGACAAGGACGCGGTATTATGTGTGAGCGAGAAAGTATTCGAGCCCGCGCGGTGTCCCTCGTTACATTCTCCCCCTCTGGATCAAAGGACGTCCTCGCTGATGATCCAGTATAATATAAGGGAAGTTAAACTGTTTTCTTCTTTGGCCGACCTCGCCTTCGGAGGGGCACTATTCGTTCTGGAAGAGGCAGCTCATTTCCTCTGTATGGTGTGATGTCGGAGGTATGGTAAACACCAAGGGAAACCTCTGGTTCTTCAATTGTTGCTACTTCATAGCTCGTAGGCCCGTGTTTGCGCATAATTATATATGGGCCATCTCTGCGAGGAGCTAGTTTAGCGCTAAATCCTTTGGAAGCATTGCTAACAGCGTGCAAATGGATCAAAATGTGGTCACCAGGTTGGTACTGAGGATCAGGGCGTCTATTGCGGTCAGCGTATTTCTTTTGTTCATCACACCTTTGGTTGGCATATTCGCGAGTCACTTTAAGTGTGTCGGTCAGGCGAAGCAGGTATGGCGTTATTTCGGGAATAAAATTCTCGGACTGGATGATTCCTTTTAGGTCTCGATTCACATCATCCGGGGATCTCAATTCACGGCCAAAGGTGAGATATGCAGCACTGTGACCAGTTTTTGCGCTAAATGCTGTATTCATTGCAAATCTTATGGTAGGTAACATGGCAGGCCACTGCGCGTGTTCTTTTTCCACTAATATTGCGAGTTGTGGTTTTAGATCTCGATTCTTTCGTTCCACGGGATTAGCTTCCGGATGGTAGAATGGAGTGTAGGAGTGCTTGATATCTAGACAGTACGTTAGTTGCTGCATCACTGCACTGACGAACTGGGTTCCATTATCGCTCATGAAACGGCGTGGGGTTCCATAACGGAGACAAATTTCGTCGATCAAAACTCTTGCGTATGTTTCTGCAGTAGCTCTTTCAAGCGAGAATAACTCGATCCAGCCTGTAGCTACGTCTTCCACTATAAATATCCAGTTTTTGTCATGCTTTGAAGAAGGTAGTGGTCCAAAGAGATCAAATGCTATTGTCTCGAATCTCTGGTTGGCTACTGAAGTTTGGAGGAGTCCCGCTGGCTTGAGATTACTTGGCTTATATCGCTGACATTCCACACATGCTTTTATGTAATTCGCTATGAATGTACGCATATTTGACCAGTAATATCGCCTGGATATACGTCGTATAGTACGTTCCACCCCGTAGTGTCCAGCTGTAGGTGCATCGTCATATTCTTGTAATATTCTGATTCTTTCTTGATCTGGTACTACAAGTTGAGCATCTTCTTCTTCAGCATCAGGAGCATAGCGGTACAATATCCCGCCCATCATCAGGTAGCCTTTTGTTGTCCAGTAACTGATGTTTTCATCTGGGTGTGGTTTCTCAAAGCACTCTATTATTGTCTTCAGTTTGGGATCACTTAGTTGATTTTTCCGTATATCATCGGCAGCACGAACGGGTAGGTCAACGGCGACCGTGCACACAGTGCATATCGTAGGAAGGGGTTCTGATATTGGAGGCCTTGATAGCGTATCGGCCACAAGATTGCTACGACCTGGGTTATACTTGATGTTCAAATTGTAGGTTTGTAATTGTAGAGCCCATCGTGCTAATCGTCCAGCTAATGATTTTAGTGACATCAACCACCGTAGAGCCTGGTGATCTGTAATCACGGAGACTTCTGATCCTTCGATGTAGCCTCTAAATTTGTCTACAGCCCACACTACTGCTAATGCTTCCCTCTCGGTAGTCGAATAATTTCTCTCTGCAGGGGTGAGAAGGCGACTGGCGTATTCCACAGGGTGTTCATCGGGTCCCTCCCCCTGCACCAAAACTGCTCCCAATGCGTAGTTGCTGGCGTCAGTTCTAAAGGTAAAAGGTTGCGTGTTGTCGTGGTATTCTTTTATCACTGTGATCCGTTCTTGGTTGGGAACTACGAGCTTCTTATCGTCTTTTTCGGTATCAGTGATTTCATCTGGGTATGGTTTCTCGAAGCACTCGTTTATTATCTTCAGTTTTGGATCACTTCGTTGACGTATGTTTTCGGCAGCGTGTAAGTCAGCGGCGTATATCACAGAGAGAGGTTCTGATGCTAACACTTCTCTCTCAGTTGTTGAACTATTCCTTTCGGAAGGGGTGAGAAGTCGACTGGTGTACTCGAGTGGGAGTACATCGGGTCTCTCATCCTTTACCAGTGCAGCTTCAAGTGCATCCGTGTTCTCTTGAGCGCAAAGGTTTTTAGTTTCATCTTCTCGTAGTATTACGTCATCGATGGTAATGAAATCAAGCTCAAGAGTACGCATAGTTTTCTTTTTCTTGTATGGAGAATTGGGAAACAATGTTATGGACTTTTCAAATGTTTGCTCAAATTCCTCTTCTTCTGTTGAGGTGGACCGAAACACTTCGTCTTCTATTTTAAAATCATTAAATATCCCTGGGCTCTCAACAAAAGACCACGAGTGCTGGGGTATATTAATTATAAGGCCTGCGTTGCCGATGAAGTCTACGCCCAGTAGTGTGCGGTTGTCTTTACAACCAGGAAGTACCACAAAGCTTGTTGTAATGAGCTTGCGTTTTAGTTTCACCACAGTTGTCATTATTTCTACATTTTTACGGTGTAGCACTCCGTCTGCCATTACGACATCCATCTCTCGACTTTCAGACGGAATCTTCTGCTTCTTAAGATGCTTATACAGTTGGATGGATGCTATGCTTAGTTTTGCTCCGGTGTCGAGGAATGCGGTGCCACTGAGAGAACCAATATTTATTTCAATAATCGACCTTCCCCACGGAGTCACTGCTAGGTTTATCATGCAGAAGTCCGCTTGCGTTGGAATCACTGCTTTTTGCGGGTTGCACCTAGAACATTTGTTTCTAATAACACCTGGGTTACCGCACCCATAGCATGTTATTTTGGGTTTGGGTTCCACAACTTTGGTTTTCGGGAATCTCCCAGCCCTTCCATATTCTTCATGTGTCCGGCATTGTTTTTCAGTATGCCCACGGCGACTGCAGATGTTGCACCGAACTTTGTCTTTTCCATTCGTTGTAAAACTTGATGGTCCGCGGCTTGAAATTTGCCGCTCCTGTAAGCTTTCCTCTACTGTGCGTGCTTTACACAGTAGTTCTGAAAATGTCTTAACACTCTCCCGTGGTACGCTGTCTCGTACTTCAATCCTGAGGAGACCGTAGATCATATCAATCTGTACCGCTTCAGGATGCGCTAGTGGTGGCAGTTCTGCAAACAGCATCCTCTTCTTACTGATAAAGACGTCTGTTTATTTATTTATTTATTTATTTAAACGCCATAAAATGGCTTTTACATTAAAGTGTTACATGAGATTAAAAGTATACAGAGATACACAGGAAGGTGTCAGTATTATATTAAGAACAAAATAAGAATGTACAAGTATACAAAAGTAATATCGCTGAAGTGATACAGTTGTTATTGTAAGTACAATGAGATAAAATTGAAAAGAAATACAAAATAAATATTTAGTCGTACAATAGAAAAAGAATATACTAGGGTTATATAAGACCTGACATAAAACAAAGTACCAAGTAAGCTATAAATATTGAAATTTGATGAATTGGAATACGTGTTAGTAGGTATCCAAGTAATGTTATAGCAAGTAATTGCAAAAGGTATACAAGATTTTAATTCTAATCTGTTATTCACAGTTGTAACTGCAGAAGGAAGCAAGTCAGACAAATGGCCTAACTAATTATTAGGGCTCAGGCTACAGTAGATTCAGCAAATTATTGTCACAATATTACACAAAACAGGATTACAAACATACTCGAAGCATACCGGTTGGCAGTGGTTTAAAACATTTTTTTAGCGATTAATATATAATTTCATTTATATATTAATCGATTAATATATTAATATAACTGCCTGCATATAAGCTTTTTAAAGGGAGCGATGTTTTTATAAATAAATATGTCAGTAGAGCAAGTTTCATTCCCCACACGATGCAATCTCTGAATACAAGAGTTGAACATAAAATTAGTGCGAGAAGCAACTATGTTAAATGGAGCATGGAGTCTAGTGTTGTATTTATTGGGTACTTTATAATGTATCATATTCACTAGTTCAGGGCTATCCAAATATCCGTTAATGATTTTAAATAATAATAAAACATCACAGATTTTTCTTCGCTGTGATAATTCGGGTAGTCTAAGCAATTTCATTAAATAATTATAATTTAAATTTTCTATGGGAATGTGTAATTTGTAATTTATATGCCTTAAAAATTTGTGTTGTACTCTTTCGATTTTGTGTGAATGTACATTGTACAAAGGCGACCAGAGAGAGGAATTATACTCAAGGTTGCTTCGGACCAGTGTTATGTATAGCGTTTTAAGGGTATTAATATACGTTAGATCTTTGCACGTTCTTAACACAAAACCGAGACATTTAAGTGCTTTATTCGTGATTGCATCGATGTGGGGGACGAACGTCATCTTGTTATCAAAAACGACACCCAGATCTTTTATTAATGTTACTATAGAAAGATTAACATTGTTGATATGATATTGAAAGAGTATTGGATTTTTATTTCGAGAAAAACTTATAGATTGACATTTGTTAATATTTAAAAATAAATCATTCGTGTTACACCAATTATATAATCGATCCAAGTTGTTTTGCAATACAAGACAGTCCATTAAATTTCTTATAATAGTGTAAATTTTCAAGTCATCAGCAAACAATAGGAAATGGATACCTTCAAATATTGAAACAATGTCATTGATAAATAGCAAAAAGAGAATCGGACCTAGATGAGAACCTTGTGGCACGCCACTTGAAGCTTCAATTTCGTGTGATATATGATTAAATAGTTTAACGTATAGTTTTCTAGATGTTAAATAGGTCTCAAGCCATTTTAGTAGATTTCCTTTTATTCCATATACTTCTAGTTTGTTTAATAAGATTTTTAGAGTGATTTTTAGTTTTTAATTAGATTTTTAGACTGTTGAGGTAGATGCATCTTGCGAGTAGGATTTATCTACTATTTCAAGGTATAGTTTGTATGCTGGTTTTCTGGGAGCAAAAGCATGCCGTAGGAGGGTTGTAGCCTCCTCCCAGCTTCTAACTTCACTCTTGATGCCTAGCCACCATGTAGCTGCGTCTTTCTCTAGAAGTATCGACAGGCCGGTGAGTGCATCTTTGTCAGAGATGTGTTCTGCACTTTTGAATGTCGAAGCTGCTGCTATAAAACATTCCACCGTATTTCGATCACGTAATCCATCATACCTTACGGTGCAGGAGGTAAAACTTCCAGATCGTCTGTTTTCTCGCGTGTCTCGTATGGAAGTAAGGATATCCTTAAGATCATCCATGGACATGCACGACTCGTGTTTTGGCTTCACCATTGTGTAGGTACTGCGGCAGAATCTAACGGTTTCAAAAACACTTATCACTTTACCAAGTACTTTACACTTAGTACTTTCACTTAGTACTTAACACTTACTACTTTCACTTTTAAACACTTGTATTTTTCACTTATTTAAAAACACCTTAAAAGTCTCTGCCCCCACGTTGGGCGCCAATTTATAACATAAATTAACGGTTTTAGCACAGCCCCACATTGGGCGCCAATTTATAACGTTAATTATTATGGCTGACAATCTCCAGGGGTTCCTTTACCTTATCGCAGTGGACAAAACAATATCTCACTCGATCTTTAGGTATTGAGCCTTGGGACTGTGATCTGGATCTCTGCTAGTTCAAGGCCGCGCTCCAGTTTATATAGGGCGGCTGGTGGTACATCATTTGGTAAGTAGGTGGCCGGCAGCGGGGAGCTGCCCGGTCATTGGTCAAAGGTAACCAATGCTATTCCTACGGCATGCTGCGAGTGTAGACAAGGACGCGGTATTATGTGTGAGCGAGAAAGTATTCGAGCCCGCGCGGTGTCCCTCGTTACAAAACTTAATATGTATTTTTATTATTTTATGCTGAATTTCAATAAATGATTAAATTGTTAAGTTTTTTTTATGTTATTGTTGTAATGAATCTGTTTATTTTCTTATGAGTGTAAATCAATTATCATATTAAAAAAAATCTTAATTTTGTTGATAATATTATTTTTGTTATTTTGGAACCACCCAGTTATTTGCGACCGCAATGCAGCATGCCGGCCGGCAGGTACCAAAATACCGACTAGGAAACAAGTCAAAGCCGTCGCGGCCAGAGCGTTCGCTGATGAATGATTTTGTATGAAATTAACTGAATAGGTTTTATATTATGAAATTAACTATATTATGATAATTATTTAACGTAAATACATTAAACGTGTAAGCCATAAGAGTAATTTGTCATCAAACTTATAAATAGATGGTAAAAGTGGGATTGAAATGATGAAATCCCTGGGGTTGTGGCTCGACCCCTCATAGTACCCAACGTTTCGTTTTGCATCTTGGCATGCCGAAGGTTAATAGCATGCTTATGAAGTGATGCTATGTAAGATAATGTACCAAGGAAATATGTTGTAAATCAAAACCCAGAGCATGAGATATAAAATTTAATTAACACAATTAAATCATAGTCCAACATAAAATATTTACTAAAATCTACAGGGCGTGTCATTCACTCGAAGAGTCAATGATTATGTATTTCTGAATGTTTAAACAAGTAGGTAGTTAATAGTTTAATGAATTGAACGTGGTAAAGGTTGAGCGCCATCTTATTTTGTTGCGAATAAGAAAACAATCAGATAAGGATAAACCATGGTAAATGATAATAAAGCTAATTAACGTTACGTGTAGAATTGCGATGATAAGGTAACAGCATGACTCTTCCGCAGGAGAATTCTGTAGGTCCGGCAACCAGACGCGATCCTCCGTTCGCAAGGTGGGTGTTTCTTCACTCGTTCCCAAACAGTGTTCCCGAAACCAAAATTTCAAAATCGGGAGAATTTTCACCTAAAAATCGGGAGAAAACGGGAGAAGTTTGAAGAAATCGGGAGATGACTAAAATTATTATAATCAAATTTTTCCTTTGTTAATATTCCGAATCCCTTTTATTATTCCGAAGCAGAACCTTAACAACAAATGAAAAAACCCATAAGCAGCGCCATCAATACGATTATTGTAGATGTTGCCTGTGGAATAACGCAATTTTCCCCAACGTTCAACGGGGACTTACTTTACGTTTGAAAACTCAGCACAAATTTTTGTGAAACTTCGACTGGGGGCCGTTCAAGTATTAGGTACGTAACGCGATTTAGGGGGGGGTCTTGTTTAACGTTACTATGCGTTATTGGTGCGGCAGGAAAAATAGTCAAAAAACGCGTTACGTAACATGTTTTTTTTATTTTAATAAAAAACTAGGGAATGTCCAAGTTGGCAAGCCTTTTCGTTAAAGTTTTACAGGGAATCCCTCGACTGTATTGTAAGTCATTTTTATTTTATTTTTGTTGTCAGTATTCGTTAGTGTTTTAAACACGAAATACGCATAAACACAAATTGCTGTAGTCAGTGTTGTTAAAGTGAGTTACTATAATGTCTTCAAAAGCGAAAGATTTACATCATCAACTGTTCTTGGCTATAAAGGCTCTCTTGACAAGGGAAGAACATGAAGAGTTGCAGTCAGGACTTGAAAAAGGTTTCTCTCCACTGTGAATCAGCGAGTGCTTTCTTAGACATCCTTTTGAGAACATGAATAGTTGCAGTCGGGACACGAAAAAGGTTTTTGTCCACTATGGGTTAATATGTGATATTTTAGATGTTCCTTGCGATAACATGAATAGTGTCAATCGGGAAATGAAAAAGATTTTTCTCCACTATGGGAAAACTTGCGATTGTTTAGATTTATCTTCGTAGTACATGCATAGTTTCACTCAGATGATGAAAATGGCTTTTCTCTACTATGAATCGCGCTGTGGATTTTAATAACTGCAAAAAAAATTCCTTTCGCGATCTTTAATAACTGCATTCGGAACAAGAAAATGGTTTTTGTCCACTGTGGATAAACATGTTTTTTTTTTGTGACTGTTAGTCGGCAAATGATTTCTAAGAAGTTCTTTTGTACAACATGAATAATTGCAGTCGGGACATGAAAAAGGTTTTCGTCCACTGTGGGTAAACATGTGAATTTTTAGATACAGTTTTGTAGCGCATGAATAGTTGCAGTCGGGACATGAAAAGGTTTTTCTCCATTGTGGGTAAACATGTGATTTTTAGATTTCTCTACGTAGTACAAGAATAGTTGCAGCCGGAACATGAATAAGGTTTCTCTACACGAGTCAGCAAGTGACTTCTTAGATATCCCTTTTGAGAATACGAATAGTTGCAGTCAGGATATGAACAAGGTTTTTCTCTT
The DNA here is from genome assembly GCA_917563855.2 of Limnephilus lunatus. Classification (NCBI taxonomy): domain Eukaryota; kingdom Metazoa; phylum Arthropoda; class Insecta; order Trichoptera; family Limnephilidae; genus Limnephilus; species Limnephilus lunatus. The sequence continues at coordinate 19,633,758 of OU830595.1, read as the reverse complement.
CCGTTAATTTTACTGTGGATTTTTAAATCTTCCTTTTGAGAACTTGTATAACTGCATTCGGGACAAGAAAATGGTTTTTGTCCACTGTCGGTAAATATGTAATTAATGCCTCTTTGTAGAACATGAATAGTCGCAGTAGAAACATGTAAACGGTTTTATGTCACTGTGAGTCAGCAAATGATTTTTAAGAAGTTCCTTTGTACAACATAATTGCAGTCGGGACATGAAAAAGGTTTTTCATGTTTTGTTAGTTAGCTAGTGCCGTTTTAATTATTTTTTCGAGGAGAAGAATAGTTTCAATCAGGACATGAAAAGAGTTAGAGCGCCTTGTTAGTGCATCTCTTCCAGAGGCAATGTTGATGTCCTTGTTGCAACTTTTTTGCTAGGAGCAGGCCAACCTGCATAATCGGACTAAATTTTCCACTCTTTTTTATAATATTGGGAATATTACTTTTTTTAGCAATACTTCTACTCGTACCTGCGCCTGCATCAGGGTCTGAGGTGGTCATAATAAAAATAAAAAATTAAGTTCATAGAACAAAGTACTGAAAAACCTTCTGATTCGAAGAGGCGTTAGGTAATAAATTATAAATTCCACCTCATAATTCATAGATGATCGGTTTGCATGGGTCTATAATGGAGATATGCTTAGATTGCGGTTTTTTGTAATTATTCTGGTAAATACCCGAATCTTGAGAATTTTTTTTAACCATACTCAATTAGTTGCCTGTCAAATAATCAAAGAAACGGGGAGAAACGAATTCGCTCAGAACTTCGAAAAATCGGGAGATTTTGATGCCATTCCGGTAGATCGGGAGATGAAGTGAAAAATCGGGAGATCTCTCGAAAAATCGGGAGCTTCGGTAACACTGTTCCCAAATCCAAACTGCCCGGTGGAGTCGCTAACGCGCTCCAGGAAACGCTCGCTGGTCACATGGTCTGTTGTGACCTAGTGATGTGCATACAACAAACAGTAGGGATGGGGAGCCGAATCGCTACAACTGGAGCTAACAAATTTTGCGACTGATCAAAGTTATTATTGTTGTGATTACTAGTTTAATAGATATTGAATAGATCCATAGCTTACATTGGAGATTAGTCCGGAGATTAAAACATCTTCAGTGACCTAGATAATATTCTCGAGAGAAAAATGTGCAAATGTTAGACGTCAGAGCTCCCCAACAGATTTTACACCCTCAAACTCAAGCAATAAGCAATACAATATTTGTTCATATGAAGCAGATACTTTCATATAATATTAACAAAAACATAATTTCCCTGCCTATACAAAACTTCGTACAGAATGTGCTCAAGAGTAAAAAAAAATTCTTTCCTTTTTTTTTCCTTCTTGAAGCATCGTTCCCGGACATTTTGCGTATTTCATATTTCCTAAATTAACCTTAAAGCCTGTTAACCAAATTCTTTCTTTTATATGGTTAATCATCGGTATCTTTATTTTTTTATATCAAAAAAGTTTTTTTGTAGTACTGTCTCGGTGAGGAATGACCATAAATTCAATTGTAACAGTATCTTCGTCTGTGCATTTCTATGTACGTATTGTTGTTTGGTTTTTCTAGGTATCCTTGAAGTGGAGACTATTAGCTTCAAGGCAGAACCGGGACCCCGAGATGAAGATGAAGAGGTAATTCCTTATATGGAAATTGACATAGAGTTGCCGGATGTTAAAAGGGAATGCCTAAAACACTTTCAAATATTTGCCCAGACAACGGGTAAATAACGATTCGTGATTTTTTTTTAACATTTTTTTGAATTGACTGTGTCTTCACTTGTATCGTGTTATTTTTCAGACTCATTGACGGATCTGACTTATAGTGAAGAAAAAAAAATTTCATGTTCCGAATGCAGTTATACTTGTGCCCGATGGGGATATTTGACGAAACACATGCTTACTCACAGTGGAAAAAAACCTTTTTCGTGTTCCGACTGCAGTTATTCATGTTCTTACAAAAGTAGTTTGACGAGACACATGCTAACGCACGGTGGAGGAAAACCTTTTTCATGTTCGGACTGCAGTTATTCATGTAACCAAAAAGAATATTTGACAAAACATATACTGACTCACTGTGGAGGAAAACCCTTTTCATGTTCCAAATGCAGTTATACTTGTGCCCGAAGGGGATATTTGACGAAACACATGCTGACTCACAGTGGAGAAAAACCTTTTTCGTGTTCTGACTGCAGTTATTCAAGTTATAACATGCGTAATTTGATGAGACACATTTTGACTCACAGTGTAGAAAAACCTTTTTCGTGTTCCAATTGCAGTTTTTCATGTTCTGACAAGAGTAGTTTGACTAGACACGTGCGTATGCACAGTGGAAGCAACCCTTTTTCATGTTCCGACTGCAGTTATTCATGTTTTGACAAGAGTAGTTTGACAAGACACAAGCTGACGCACGGTGGAGGAAAACCTTTTTCATGTTCCGACTGCAGTTATTCATGTACCCAAATGGGACATTTGACGAAACACATGCTGACTCACAGTGAAGAAAAACCTTTTTCGTGTTCCGATTGCAGTTATTCATATTCTTACAAGAGAAGTTTGGCAAGACACATATTGACTCACAGTGGAGAAAAATCTTTTTCGTGTTCTGAATGCAGTTATACCTGTGCCCAAAGGGGATATTTGACAAAACACATGATGACTCATAGTGGAGAAAAACCTTTTTCGTGTTCCGACTGCAGTTATTCATGTTCTTACAAGAGAAGTTTGACAAGACACTTACTGACTCACAGTGGAAGCAAACCTTTTCCATGTTCCGACTGCAGTTATTCATGTTTTGACAAGAGTAGTTTGCCAAGACACATGCTAACGCACGGTGGAAAAAAACCCTTTTCATGTTCCGACTGCAGTTATTCATGTACCCAAATGGGATATTTAACCAAACACATGCCGACTCACAGTGAAGAAAAACCTTTTTCGTGTTCCGATTGCAGTTATTCATATTCTTACAAGAGTAGTTTGGCAAGACACATATTGACTCACAATGGAGAAAAACCCTTTTCATGTTCCGACTGCAGTTATTCATGTACCCAAATGGGATATTTAACAAAACACATGCTGACTCACAGTGAAGAAAAACCTTTTTCGTGTTCCGATTGCAGTTATTCATATTCTTACAAGAGTAGTTTGGCAAGACACATATTGACTCACAGTGGAGAAAAACCTTTTTCGTGTTCTGAATGCAGTTATACTTGTGCCCAAAGGGGATATTTGACAAAACACATGATGACCCATAGTGGAGAAAAACCTTTTTCGTGTTCCGACTGCAGTTATTCATGTTCTTACAAGAGTAGTTTGGCAAGACACATATTGACTCACAGTGGAGAAAAACCTTTTTCGTGTTCTGAATGCAGTTATACTTGTGCCCAAAGGGGATATTTGACAAAACACATGATGACTCATAGTGGATGTTAAGAATTGCAGCATTAACGCTATCTATTGTACATTGGCTTATAAATTATCATAAATCAGCTGCTGGCAATTTATGTTATAATCAGTTGCTAGGGTTACAGATTTAGTCTTTACCGACGCAACCTAGTTTTTTCCTGGCAAATGAGGTAACAGATTGTTTTTTGTTTCTTGTTTTTTGTTTTTGTATAAAAAATGTCACCACTTTAAAAAAACTGTCCTTTTTCTTAGTATTTTGTCAGCATAAAATGTTGACTATTAGTCGTTTGTGGGGGTTAAATGTTACCCAGTTTAAAGTAAAATAACAAGTTGTAATAATGTGTGAATAAATGGCTCTATAAAAATCTTCTTATAAAAAAGTGTTTTGGATTGAAAAAAAAGTCCACTATCCCAATCATGCCTTACAAAATTTAACATGATCCTTCTAAACCGGGTGAACAAATTGGATTCAAATAAATAATACCAGCGACCAAAAAGGAAAAAAAAAACGATCCATGCGCACAAGGGCGGATCCAGGTTTTTTTTCTGGGGGTGGCACAAGGGGCGGAGGGGGGGCGGCCCATCCCGGGTGCCACCCCGATGGGGGGGTACCCCTCAAGAGTACAATCCCCCCCCCCCCCCAGGACGGAACAATTTTTTATGAAGTCGAAATTTGAATTTGTCAACTTTAATGGGGGGGGGGGGGGGGGGGCATTTCCGACCGCGCTTTCCCCCGACCGTACCGCTCTCGCAAACGCTGATTATCATCTTTCATTTGCAAGTGCATGAATGGGATGCAACGAACAAAATTCGCAATTCCAGCCAGAAATAGACAAAAGTTTGACTCATGTTCTTTCTGTTATTTTAATAACTCTGATAATTTGATTTGCTTCTAAGTATGTACTATGATGGAATCTTTACAGTACACAAAAATACAATCCTGGGGGGGGCACGTGCCCCCGTGCCCCCCCCCCCCTAAATCCGCCCTTGCATGCGCAAGAAGAATAACAAGGAATCAGAGCTAAGTGCCCATAATCTTCCTCTAAATCTTCCTCTAAACCTTCCTCCCTCCAAATACCCTCAATTAATTATTCTTTTAAATAAAAAAATTTTGAACAAAATGGTTGTCACCAGACTTGGTTGTTACAATTAAAAAAAATTCAAGTCATAGTTGAATAACATCATGATAATTTAGTTTTTTATCTTCAATTTGCAAGCAAAATAACACAATTAATCGATTGAATAAATATAAACAAATCTGTTTGAATTTTGTCAACATTATCCTTGTAGAACTGTTGTATGTTTTTGTTCACCGTTATTTTTCCAGTGAAAATAATTCATAACCCCAAGAAAGCATACGTTAGAATATATTTTGCGGTATTTTTTATCGAGTGTTGTCGCCAGTACATTCAAATATTTTGTTTTTGTTTTTCACAGAGTTATTGTCGTAAATATTAAAATGGAGAAATTAAAAAGCTTAGTAAATAAACGGTCGATTTTAAAAGGCAAATTAACTAGATTCAATCATGTTCTGAATTCGCTATTAGCTAACGAAATCAAATTGAGATACGAGAGGATTCAGAGTTTGCTAGATGAATTTGAAGTACCTAATCCAAGACCAAATTGAAAACATCGACGAGGCGAATAGTGAAGACAATGAATCTCAACGGAAAAAATTAGAAAATATTTGAAAAGTGGACAGTTAGCAACGAAGTTTTTGAGAATTTGCCCCCAAAAATATATGTAGTAGATGGAGGGTATCTTTTGCAGTGTTATTTGACCTGACAAAGTGACATATAGCAGCATCATAGAGAAGTACCTATGTTGTCACTGTAATGAAACGGTATGGGAAAGATTGTCATGTTGTGTTCGATGGGTATCCTGACTATCTCACCACAAAAGGGGTCGAACATATGCGGAGAAGTAAAAAAAAACATCTCCAGAAATGAAATTCAATGTTAATATGGAATGCTCTGTGAAGCAAAATGAATTTTTAGCAAATCCAAAAAACAAAAGCCAGCTTATTTAACAGCTCGCTCAGAAGCTTAATGAAGCAAACATTCCAACCATTGTGGCGGAGGAAGATGCAGATACTGAAGTGGTCGGAAGAGCAATAGATGTCTCCCAGATTCAAAGTGGGGGGGCCTATAGTTGTTGTCGGACAGGATACTGATCTTTTCGTTCTATTGTTAGGGCTACCACAGTGTCAAAATGTGTAACTATTATTTCATAAACTCTCTGGCACACCATCAACGTATGACATCAGCAAGATTCGTGAAGAGATTGGTGATATGAAGGATGTGATATTATTTTTGCACGCTATCACAGGATGTGCTACCACGTCTTATTTATCCGGCAAAGGCAAAATTAACGCGTACAAATTGATAAGTTCATAAAATGATCTCCGAACAAAAGCTTTACAGTTTTAATATTCTCAAAGAGGTACGTGAGTAGAGGCTTTTGTCTTGAAACTATATGGATGCACAAGATCTGCAAGTCTGAATGACAGTAGATTTTCAATGTACCTTAAAGCTGTTGCAAAAATGTCATAAAAATCCAAATTTAACGTGGCATCCCTCCCTCCAACATCTGGTGCTGCCGCTGCTGAATAACACGCCTGTCGAACATACTATCAGATTAAAAAATGGATCGGAGATAAGGAAATCAGCGCTACGGACTGGGGATGAATTTTAACTGATAACATGCTGTACCCAGTGCACTCAAAAAAACCACCGACACCCGAAGAAGTTATACCTAAACTTAGAAGAACGAAGAAGTTTCCTGCAACTGCAAAAGACTTGCAAAAATAATTGTAGCTGCTTTAAAGCATCACTTGATTGCACGGAAATGTGCGGGAGCTGTGGCAGATCATGCAGCAATGTAACTTTGGTTGAAGTCGAGGAAAATGAAGAACTTGTCATGGAAGCTTAGGAAATCGGAAATAGTCAACATCAATTTATTTTTTACTGAGAATAATCTGAAAATATATTTTACTTCAAACTAAGATACCGCAAATTTTTTGTTCTAAAACAACATCTTAAAAAAATATTACACACATTTTCAAACCAAAAACTATTTAAATTACCTATTTTAGCTGTATACAAGTACTTATTATTATTTGAAACATATTCAAAAGGTGAGAAATTTAGGTTTCACTGAGACTCGATTAGGTAGTTCTTTTTATAGAAAATGCAATAGTGTACCTTAAAGATAAAAAACACTCTCACTATACCTACAACAATATTTGCATTGCAACGCTTCGCCAGCCGGCCCCACCTCGACCGAACCCGCTATGACAGAGTACGCATTCTGTGTTACACCGGCTGAATCTCGCTGGATCTCCAACAAAGTAAGTATTTTTTTATATCGTTTTAAAGGTAATAATAAGAGCTATAACTTTTGTAGGAAACATTTTTTTCATAAAATGCCGGCTTAAAAAGCTCTGTGACAAAAAGTAAAATTACGTGCCAAAAAATATACAAATTTTTACCTTTTCATACAAATTACAAACAAACAGTAAAAGTTACGACAAAAGTTAACCATAATTAATTGTAGACAATGTTACAACAAAGAGAATAAAATAAAATTGCAATCCGATACGTTATTTAGTAGTCGAGATAGAAGCAATTTACGAAACCCTTATTTTTTTCATGTTTGATGGGGCATAGGGGGGAAGCAAGGGGGATAGGGGCGGGGACTTTTGGCCAAACACTTGTCTAAATGGTAGTAGTCGATGGGAAATAAATAGCTTTATACTATTTAGTTCCACATAAAAACACAGGTTGACTGGACTAAAGGACTTAAAACTGAAATTTTAAACACGATTAAAGAATATGGAATTGATTTGTGTAAATGTAGAGGGCAGGGTTACGACGGAGTAAATGTTATGTCAGGTGTATATGGAGGATTACAAGCCCTTATAGAAGAGCATGTCCCGAATGCCGATTATATTCATTGTACTGCCCACGCATTAAATTTAATTTTAAACGATGCTTCTAAACATGTTCTTGAAGCGTTGACTTTTTTCGATAATTTAGAAAAAAATATATACTTTTTTAGCAATAGTATAAAACGTTGGGTAGTGTTGAGTAACGATTCGTCTGAAAAACATAAAATGCGCTTAAAAATGTATTTCCTACTAGATGGTCTTCAAAGAACGACGCTTTATTAGCGATAAAGAAAAATTGTTTATTAATCATGAAAACTTTGTACCAACTAAAATTAATTTCCACTAAAAAAAAAGAACGTGAAGAATGTAAAAGTATAATTAACATTTTAGAGAGTTATGATTTCTTAGTGCGTGTCACATTTTTTTCTTCACTATTTGAAATCATTAATCCTGTTCTAAAGCTCTACACACTCTACAGCATGAAAATAATGACTTACAGAAATTTAGTATTTTATAAAGTAATCTTTTGAATAAACTGAGCGAAATAAGAAAAGGAAAATCATTCAATGAGTCCAGTCCAGCTAAATGAGTCCAGTGATTCAGCAAAGGAGTGGGGGTAACAATTATTTTTTTAAATAAACGGCAAAAGTTAACGAAGCGTCTTTTTGATGAGTTATCACAAGATGAGAGAATTTCAGACCCGGAATCATATTTCAAGGTCAATGTTTAGATATATTAATTTATCAAACTAAAAAAATATTTCAGAGCCTTTGTGACCTATGTTATATGTTCGAAGTATTACAACCGGAGAAACTCCTATCTTCTTCAAACGAAGTGATAAAAAACGCTTCCGGAAAACTGTCGGCTAAACATCTCAGTTAATCTTTATGAACAATTAATTGCTCTGAAAACATGCTTATAATCTGAAATTCAAAAAATTCATTCCACCAAGAAACTCATGGAATTATTGCCGATAAAATTCAATAGTCTTGCATCCAGTTTTCCGGAGGTATGCTTTCTATTCTTGACCCATCCAGTTACAACCGCAACAGCTGAAAGAAGTTTTTCAAAATTAAAAATGATAAAAAAATACCTAAGGACTTCGATGGGACAGGAACGGCTATCAGACTTGTCACTATTGGCTATAGAGGCAAAAATTTTAAAAAACTTAAATCGTCTTCAGCTGTAGATGATTTAATAAATCAATTTGCCGCAAAAAAGGCAAGAAAAGTGGATATTTAATTTGAATTGTTTGACTAGCTCATTTTCTAGGAGAAGTATAATCAATAAATATTCATTTTAATTTAATGCAAGCATTTTCGTTTCTTTTGTGAGAAATCTTTACCTTTCATTCGGGCCCCCAACTAATTTTGATACAGGCCCCCTCCAAGGCACGCTACGCCACTGATCTGTTATCGCCTAACCGCTGCATATCTAATAATGAGCAATTTTTGTTTTTTTTTGCAGTAAATTCGCCAATAACATGAAATGTATGAATACTTGTTGTGACAGGATGCAGGGCCGGCTCTGAAACCAACGTGGCGTCGCCTGACGCTAGTAAAAACGTCAAGGGTGCTGTGAAGTGTCAAGTATTATATTATCACCCGAAACGAACCGCTCCAATACCGCCCTAACAGGTCCTGTACTGACAAGATGTAGGTACCTACCCGGCAGACTTTAAGAGGAAACATGCAAAAATTTATATATTCTTAGTGCGCCTTATATCTCCACGATTATAGGTAATAGACGTAAAAATCGCTTGGCAAACGTAGTCTAGAGCAGTGATTCCCAAAGTGGTCCAGATGGACCCCCAGGGGTCGATTGGAGACTCGACAGGGGTCTACGTTGGCGTGACCACAAGTTGTATGTAGGGGTCCACGAAAATTTATCTGGTTTCGATAGTAAGGAACAAAAATGTTGGCTTGGCTTTACCTATCAATGTAGGCAGATAATATAAAAAAAATTATGGGAGCAAAAAAAATTTTTCTGTGATTTTGAAAAATTGTTGTATTGAAACTTTAAAAAGCGCATTTTGAAGCTTTAAGATTATGATTTTCAAATTTTTGGCAAATTTTTTTAGGATGCAATCCTAGTATATAGCGCTAAGATTCTCACGTAATACTAATTTATAATTAGCAATAATTTAATTTTTTTAAAACCTCCCTTAATTTTTTTTGAGTCGTGTATTTTAAGAATGTCAGCGACTGTTACTTGTAATAACTTGCTTATTCGATATACAATTCTATTAAGGTGGGAAATACAGGACTAGTTTTATTTTATGATTTTCATGATTTTTTTTCGCATGGAAGAAATGTGTATAATTTGTTAAAAAGTTGAGGTGATGATCTATATACAAAAATTTTGTGAATTTTTCGAAGCATTTTCTCGGAAAATCGGAAAATTATCAGCTGCTACACATCGAACGTCATCGAACATGTGTGCATTTTGGAGGCCACAGTTTTTATCTCAAATCAATAGGGTTTTGAATTTAATTTAATAACATGTGTCTCTTCTATGTAAACCTAACTTTTCCCAAAAAAAAATGGAAATAAATAAGGCAACTGCACATTTTAAAAATGTTTGGTTTAAAACTTTCTGAGCTATAGTTCACACAAATTCCAAAAACGTCATTTCGAGAAAAATACGTTTCAAGTTTACCACGCGATTCGGCACAAACACCCTCGTTATGCCGGAACGAATTGAATTTTTTATTTAAAACTTTGGGAACATATTCTTAAATAGTTGTAGGTACTAACAATTTATGAAATAAATAAAATAAAAACAGTTTTTGGAGTCATCTACATGTATTTCCTCCCTAAGTCTGTATTCATACTAGTTTAATAAATAGAACACCAGAAAATGTACCTACCTACTATTTTTCTTTTTAAACGACTTCGAAAGGGAGGAGGTTATCAATTCGACGGTATTTTTTTTATGTTTGTTACCTCTGAACTTTTGATTGGGTGAACCGATATTTATGATTCTTTTTTATTAGAAAGCTGGTGCTTCCCGTGTGGTCCCATTTTAATTTGGTCTAGTTCTGACAATGGGATCCATGAGAAAACTATATACCTATGTCTTAAATTTGCAATAAGTATGTGCGCAACAAATGTACGAATAACTCAATATTACGCCAACAGATTTCGACGATTCTTTTTTTTAAGTAAAACTCCTTTACGCACGCTCGTCACTAAAAATAAACAAAAACTTTAACAAAACAAAAAACGATTTCAAAAAATGCACTAAAAAGTAAAAAAATAATTTCGTACGATTGTTATTTTTGGAGTCGGTGTCAGCCAAGATTTCCACATCTCACCTATGTATGTAGTTACCTTGGCTGACACCGACTCCAAAAATAACAATCGTACGAAAATATTTTTTTACTTTTTAGTGCATTTTTTGAAATCGTTTTTTGTTTTATTAATTTTTTTGTTTATTATTTAGACCACTCCGAATTTATGGTTGGAACTCAGCCGCGACGCAAATTTCCATCGTTTGATCTAATCTTCATATTTTTGATGAGTTTTGGGAATATGGTAGAAATGTAGCAGCAGGGGGTCCACCGAAATCAGAAAAAAATTGTTAAGGGGTCTATGAGAAAAATAAGTTTGGGAACCTCTTGTCTAGAGGCTACGATTTTAAGCGCAATAGTTGTTTTCATTTATTTTGTGAATAATTTTATAATAAAGAAAAAAGTTAAACAATGAACACTGTCACATATAATAATCGCCATAAAACTGTATTTTTACACACATAACACGTTTATCGGGGGTTTGCCCGAGGCTCATATTGAAATTTATTTCGACGAATTCGTAATTGAATTGTCATTTTTATTTCCATACCTCACAAGGAATGCGAGTTATTTATATTTTAGATTAATAAAAACAGTACGTTGCATCATTTTTTTTAACGTACAACGCCTTTAAAAAATTGTTATACGTTGTACAACTTAAGTTAGCGGTGAGCTCCAGATTTTATTTTTCTAGACGATGAATTAATCACTTTGGGAGGAATTCATTAAGAAACATCTTAAATATAGAAACATGTTCTTCAGAATTAATTCAAATGATCCCGCCCGAATCTTCAGGCCTGCTAGGGTGAATTCGACCGTACGTCCATCCAATACGCCATACGCCGTGTTGCGGGCGCATATTTGTTTATACGCTTTCTTCATTTACGTCGTTAAGATTCACACATTATTTTTCTTTCATTGGGCAAATTCGACACTACATAGGTCCGTCCAATACACGGATCGCAAGTCGCAATTTGTATTCACGGCTTCTTTACTTATGTCGTTAAGATTCTGAATATATGTTAGGGTATAGTGCCGTCTTAAACGCGTTCATACAACTACTATGTAACAATGTAACTACTACTATAACAATAAATTTGCAAATATAGACACACGTGCTGACATATTCACTAGCCCGGAGTGAAAGTGGTCGGAAATTTTTTTAATTCGAATTTTGTCAACCCTATATCATTTAATTTTGCAATGGATAAATGGCTGTTGAAATTTTTTTTTATTTTTTTTTCACATATGATCCTCTGATGGCGCTAAGGACTTGAAATTTTTAAAAAATGTTCGATTCTTGAAAATAAAATAAAAAATTAAATGAATATTATTATCAACTTTTACTCGATATTTGAGCAAGAATAAAATCATATTCATCGCGTACTTTACTTCTGCAAACAGCCAAACTAGCTTCATTGACCAGCTTCACACCTCTCTCCATAGCCTGTGTGTGACAGGGAAAATTTCCAATAGGGATATTTATATCGTCGCTCATGATTTTCGCATAATTTACTGACACCGTATTTTTTGTGAATGTTGGCTCGAATATTGGTTCTGTTTTCCAGTCTATCAAATCATAATAATCGTTGTCTTCGAGGTGTAATTTTGGAGTCACGAATGTACTTACTTTCTTCTCCTTTGCATTTTGTCGGGCTTTAAGAAATCTGCTTAATGCTAATTCTTTTACATGTTGTCTTCCGCCCTGTAGGATATATAATATTTTCAGAATGTGCGAAGAAAGAGTTATTCGAAAAGCCGCTCGATTATTTGAAAAGCAAATGTTTTCAGCTCATATTTTAAATGAGCTGATTCTGAATATATGTTAGGGTATAGTGCCGTCTTAAACGCGTTCATACAACTACTATGTAACAATGTAACTACTACTATAACAATAAATTTGCAAATATAGACACACGTGCTGACATATTCACTAGCCCGGAGTGAAAGTGGTCGGAAATTTTTTTAATTCGAATTTTGTCAACCCTATATCATTTAATTTTGCAATGGATAAATGGCTGTTGAAATTTTTTTTTATTTTTTTTTCACATATGATCCTCTGATGGCGCTAAGGACTTGAAATTTTTAAAAAATGTTCGATTCTTGAAAATAAAATAAAAAATTAAATGAATATTATTATCAACTTTTACTCGATATTTGAGCAAGAATAAAATCATATTCATCGCGTACTTTACTTCTGCAAACAGCCAAACTAGCTTCATTGACCAGCTTCACACCTCTCTCCATAGCCTGTGTGTGACAGGGAAAATTTCCAATAGGGATATTTATATCGTCGCTCATGATTTTCGCATAATTTACTGACACCGTATTTTTTGTGAATGTTGGCTCGAATATTGGTTCTGTTTTCCAGTCTATCAAATCATAATAATCGTTGTCTTCGAGGTGTAATTTTGGAGTCACGAATGTACTTACTTTCTTCTCCTTTGCATTTTGTCGGGCTTTAAGAAATCTGCTTAATGCTAATTCTTTTACATGTTGTCTTCCGCCCTGTAGGATATATAATATTTTCAGAATGTGCGAAGAAAGAGTTATTCGAAAAGCCGCTCGATTATTTGAAAAGCAAATGTTTTCAGCTCATATTTTAAATGAGCTGAAAATAATTAATTAAAGAACGTATTTCGGACCATCTTTACAAAAAGGTTTTGTTTTTTTATGGTGAACCATGTTGGCGCGTACATTTTTATCAAAATTTGATTGTTTGGATCTTGATTGCTGTCTGATAATCGAACACTATCATTCGAGGTCTCTGGAGTCAATGTAGTATCTGGTGAGGCACTCAGAGGTTTCTCAACAGTCTGATTTTGAAGTAATTTATTTGGCCTCATTAGTTGTAATTGCCTACGCTCCAAAGCCTTAGTTGCCACTATATCTTTTGAGCCGATATATTTTTTTCGTCTACCTCTCTGATATTGCTGGAATTCTAGCTCCTATTTGGGCATTTTTACTAAACATTTATAAAAATCGATACAAACGCACTTGCACACAGCAGTATCAAAGAGGTGTTTTGTGTCATCTTCATAAAATTTAGATTTCTTTTTAGGTATTCGTCATTTCTTTAAGCATTTGTACTTGTGATAATACCGGGTTAGTCTACTTACAATTTGACGTTGAGTAACAATAGGAATAGACGCTCTATTCCTCAAAGTAATTAGATCGATTGCATTTATTTCACATATTTCTCACAGAAGGATCTTTTCTATTGAATAACCACTGCAAGTCATTTCTAATTCACAAATAATACTTTATTACGTCCGAATAAGTTTGAAACATATTGTCTTTTAATTTTTCTGGGTCACCAAACATAGGACATAATGATTTTTTTCTTGTTTTAGGCATACTACAAACAAATCACAATCAAGTTTGCGTGGGTATTTCAACGAAATTGCGCTCCGTTCTGATGTCCGTTTTTTTACTGATTAAGAGCATCTGTTGTACCACAAAATAGTGTTAAAGGGTGGGAGGAAGAGGGATTAGTTAGATGGCTGAAAATAAAATGTATTTTGTAATGTTTAAACAAGATTAGATGAGGTGTTTGTTTAATAACAAAATGTGAAAAATCCCACTTTTTTGCAGAAATTTAGGGCCAGTGCGCCACCTGAAGATGAAGTAAGAATATAATGATATTTTGTGTACTTTACAGGGTAATACCAAGCCACCCATTTGTCATATAGGAAACACGAAATTTGAAAAAAAGTTTTTTCACTCTGCCCTAATATTCACTGCTAGTTACTATCGCGCCATAATTTCATTGTATCACATTCTAGGTGCGAATAACACAAATTCATGACGATTAAATAACTTGTCCCTAATTTTTTTTTAATATTACTTGTGTGGCAACTTTTCCTTATCCCTCTCCTCTCCTTACCCATCCCAACCCAAATACCTATTGAGCAGACTAATTAAGTATCGTTGTCATCAAATTTATTTTTTACGGTGCTCCAGATTTTATGTCCGGGTTAAATCTTTCCCAAATGAAAGACTAAACCCTTCCACATACTTTTCCACAAATGATTATCTAGTAAATTCACGCAATGTAAGTGCACTATATAAGTATAATAAATACAAAACAATACAAGAACAATTCGTCAATCCACCAGAAACATAATGGGAAAATATTTCACCGACTCCAGATATTTTCATATCAGAGGGTTCGGCTCTGATGAAATCCTAACTGGTTCGATAAATCCTACTGATCCCTCAATATAAATATTTAAAAAATCTTTCGTAATCCTACGTGTATTTAAAATGACTGACTTTTGCATTATTATATATAAATTTTTTGACAAATCTCATATGCCTAAATTTTGAATGAGAGAGCTAGGTATAATGCTAGTAGCCGAAATAACAGATGGTAATATTTTTATAGTCTGAGAATGCCAAATTCTTTTAATCTTATTTCGTAAATCTGTATATTTTCTTATTTTTTCAGAAACAGTTTTCTGATAGGTTTATCATTTGTTGAATTTACATCTGTATTATTTTTTTTTTTTAATTGCTGATTAGTTTTTTTTTTCTTTTCTCTTAAATATTCAGTTGGTATGTTTCTAAATTTGTTTTCTCAACAGTATTATTAAATGAAGAATTTTATTTGTGCCAAATAGCAGTTGGCGATAAATTATGTTGTTTTTTGCACACGAAATGTGACTAAACAAAATTGTTGTTAAGTACCTGAAAATTAAGAAAAATGTTAAGTTTTGAAACAAGCTTTGAACTAAAACCTATTTTCCCAGAGTCCTCGCATTGCTATTTATCTCCTCTTGTCCCTTTCCGTTCCTACAAAGCCCTATCTAGTATAAAAAGAATAAAATTATGCCTACCAATATAGAATAAAATGATGATTGCACAAAATTGAAAATATCTACATTTTGGCTGTCGAAAATTGTCGTGAAATGGTTCACATCTTTCTATGAAGCTCTCGTTTGAAATTCGTATAAAAATACTGTTGAATAATAATTTTTTTTTTTAAATTCTTAAATTTTTTTAAATTTCTCTGTGAACATTAATAATTGGTCTGTTTCTTTGATATCCTCTTATGTAGGTATATTATGTTACTAAGACTGTTTATGTTCCTTAAATAAATAAATACATTTCTAACGAAAATATGTTTTAGTTGTTTATGGTTATATTTTTTTAAAGATAATTAAACATTTTATTTTAATTCTGCTCGACGGAAACGATAAGAAAAGCTTTAATTTATCTAAAGCATATTTTTGTTGTCTCTATAATGCAAACCAATTTGTATTAAAGCTTTATCTATCATTGAGCTTCGCCTTGACTGGCGATTCCTTAGCTTATATTTGTAGTTGTAATTTCAACAATCAACTTTTTCACCTAGTGAAATTGAGGTAAATTAGAAAAATATAGAATCAACAATAGCAATCTTGGAAAAATATGTTATTCAACGCATAAACTTTTTATGATAAGCTAATTTTAGTGCAATTTGCAATAACTAAGCAAGATCTCTATTACATCTCTGACAAACCGCAAGTTTTGTTAAGAACCTACGAATATTTGCCGATAAACACTTTGCGGTTTAAAAATTAAATTGTAAACAAAAATATGTGGAAAATGCACACGGTTTTTCGATATTATTTTAGTGCAAAAGCATAGGTACGTGCATCCAATAATTAAGAGGGAACACGATGGCCGAGAAGTTTTAAAAATAGTTATTTCAACAAAATGTTTTTATTTTTATTTTTATGTGAATACCTCACAAGAGTCACAGCTGTTCCCGGCTCGAACCAGTGAGACTATTTCAACCCCAATTGGTATATGCTGGTAGTTGGGGAGGAGTGGGGGGGGGGAGGGAAGGAGATGGTGGATTGGAAGGTGGGGAAGTACCTGGCTATTCAGATCTGATCACCAAACACGGCTACAGCCATTTGATGCACCGTTTCATTAAGGTCTTACGCCAGGGCGACACTGAGAGTATCTTCCACTCTGGAACGTGCCGCAAATATACTATGTATAATTTTTTATTAGATCCCGTGAACTTCGGATTGGGAGTCAAGAGCCTTACCCCTAGAATACGGAGGCCGTTATTACCTCTTAAATACTGAGCGAAAGGAACAACTGTACCTTAGACTGTTTGTATTTTGTATTTCCCATTGCCAAACTGAACGATTCTTAAGATTTTTTTTACCATCTATATAACTTATCTTTTTTTTTAAATAGGTACATTGTCTAGTTTTTTTTACTGAATGTCTGTTGAAGGCGTTCAAACCAAGAAATTTTAAAGATTTTTGGATGGTCCTAACTCAAAAAAACAAAAAGTACCGACACCCTAGTAGTCGATATATATATTTTATTTTTTTACATTAGCTCTACACAGGAGGACCTGAGGAAAATAATTCCCCTCAGGGCTTATGTCATCTTTGGGGATGCTGCGTTGAGGATCTTTTTAGGGAAAGTAAGGAGATAGAGTTCTGAGAAGAAAAAAGAAATGAGAGGTGGGTTGGAATCTTGGGGTCAGTGTGTTCAAAAGTGACGGAAGAATGAATGCCAATGTGGTTCAAATCCCGCTGAGATTTCTGCTGGAAAGGTCAAAAGATCTTCCATCCCTGACTTATCACCAAACGTAGCGAACCACTTGGGGTGACCTATGGCAGAGGTGTTGGTTATTCAATAAATAGTTTCCGGGCGGCGGTATCCATACCCGCCTCCCAAATTATATACATTATATTTAAAAATATTTGCACTAGTGTCAAAATCCAGTTAGGAAATCGGGGAATACGTTTGTTTGGACAAAACGCTGCCGTGTTTCCTCTTAATACGATCGTTGAGTAAACAACAGTCAACTTTCTCGCCCAGTCATTAGTTATAAAATAGGGAATTGAGGGGCGTACTTGACTTACTGATGTTCCTGTATCTTTCCTGATGTTTTTTTTTCTATTTAAAACATTAGAAAAATCAGTAGGTACCTACCTATTGGATAGGTACCTAATAGGTTAGGGGTTCTGCTTTTACTCGTCTGAGTGACCGTGATAACACGTAGAAATTAATTTTATGTTGGTTGTTGAAATAAACGCTTCGAAAAAAATAAATAAATAGCGTCACCGCAAATAAAATAAATACATTAAGTCACCGGAGACCAAAATTTCAGTCATATTTTTTACTCAAAATAATGCCTGGAATCTGGAATTACTGTTCCAAGAAAATTAATAAATAAGTAGATAAGTCCCTTAAAACGCCCTGTATAAGTATTATTTTGTAAACAAAAGGTTATTTCTCTAAGATAACTAGCTCCTAATGGGCCACTTGCATCCCTTTTTTTAAATTTCTTTTTAGGCAAATTTTAATATTTTTTCCGTTTTTTTAACGTATTTTTGAAACCCCGGCGATTTTTGGGAAATTTCAATCCGAAAAATCAGACCATTTTTTTATAAACCGGAAAGACAGGACATAATTTTATGGGTGCGAAAAAACGATAATTAGATACATAGCCGAAAATCATTTAAAAAAATAACGTTTTCCACACGAATGACAATAATTTGTACGAGGTTCTCTTCGTAACATCTGTCAAATCCCGCCATCTTTATAAAATCGTCAAACCAAAGGCTAAGTTCGGAGAGAACAAAGAATAAATCTAGTGAATGTTAAACGTCAAATTAAAAAATTCGCCTGAAATCAAAGTGTTGCCATATAAAAAAAAAATTAAGTGGAATTTTTCAAAATTAATAGAACATAATTGGAGACGGGACATTTTCATGTAGTGAAGTCACGAGCTCAAATATAGGATTTATTTATTAAAAAAAAAAAAACTATAGGTACATTTCTAAAAACGTTTTCGTAATCTTAATAAAAAAATCTATCCACACGATTTTTTCTAAGTCGTTATGATATCCATGCAAGTTGCCTATTTTGGAGAAAATGGAGGTATAACGATAGATCTGTATTCGTTTCTTTCCGAACAATGTTAAATTCAATTTTATTTCCAAAAAATTTAAGCAACAATTTTTACCAATTTCTAAGGTAATTCGTTTTTTTTAACAAACACAATGGTTGTACAATTGAATATCTTTAAAATGTCAGAAACTATAAAAAAATATTTTGTGTTAATTTATAGAAGTGTTTTTTTTATTTATTATTTTATACGTAGGTATATGTAATAATTATCGAGTAAATAATTTTTTTTTTTATTCCGTTTTTTTTTGATTAGTGGTAACTACGAATATTTTTGTCCTAAGGTACTTATTTTTCCAAACTTGTTTTTCTGTTATTTCTCATATTTGTTAAATTTCATCTTACGTTTATCTTGATAAAGAAACCATTGGCTTTAAACATGTCGACTATTTTGATTTAGTAGTGGTAAATAATACAAAGATATATATTTTCATATAATTAAAATAATGCCACAAAGTTTAATTTGCGATTATTGAAGAAGTTTTTATAATTTTTATTACCCACAAAATCCCAACTTGATTAGCCAGAACAATTATTTTGTCCTAGAAGCTGAAGATGTCACTAGTCTGATAAATACTACTATCTTACTAGTCAGTGTTGCTCAAAGATATTTATTTCCACAATTTTTTTGTACCAAAGTTAACGATTGTTTTAATAAATTCGGCGAAAATGTGATAATCAACAAAAAATATGTGAATTCATTGGCTATACAGAACTATAATCAGTTTGTATGTCTCCATGTTAAAATTCGGAGGTATGATTTATTAATGTGGGCGGAAAATATTCAAAAAATCACAAGCAATCGGAGAAAAAAGTTTTACTCCCCGAGTAGATAAAATATAAAAACTTCTTCAATGCTTTTTTAATTAAATATCTTTGAGTAAACTTTACTAGTTAGTGGAATTAGACAGACTAGCGACATCTTCAGCTTCTAGGACAAACTATTTGTTCAGGCTAGTCAAGTTGGAATTATGTAGGTAATAAATTTTTTTAAAACTTCTTCCATGATATAGTAAAGTTCTTTGAGCAAAGACATTATATAATCAAAGAGCCCATGATACACGACATCTTTTTTCAGTCCGATTCCAATTAGAGACAAAAGTCAACATTTTTCGCTTTTAGCGATCGCTATTTTCACCTCTTTTTTCATATCTACGATTTCAATTGTCATCACTGCTAACAACACATGAACCATGCTTAGAGATGGCAAAATTTAGCATTAATTTTCAGATTTTTTAGCATTAATAATTGGAAATTTAGCGTTTTATAGCATTTTAAGGCATAATTTAGCGTTTTGTAGCAAAATAGAAAAAATGTATTTCCTGAATGTTTTTAGCGCATATTTTAAGTATTTTTGGTAAAATATATGTTTAACCTTCATTTGCAAGTATTTCCATGTGAAAGATTATAAATAATTAATTTTAATATTAAATTAATAAGGAAGGAAACTCTAAGTACGGGTCGAACACAAACACAACTAATGCAGATTGCGATTAACATCAATAGGCGTAATTTATTTCGCACAATTTGTGTAATGTCAAAAAGCAATTTTAGCCTACAGTACAAAAATATTAAATATTTACACATAAAATAGTAACAAAATTATAAAAAATCGTAGGAAAGGCTTCCAAAAATGAAATAAAGTAGGCATAATACTTTTCCCTGCACATTCACGAGAAAATTTGCGAGAAAGTAATGTGTTGTTGAAGAACGTGCGATGTAGGGAAAACCCGAGCTTACGCTCACAGTCGGGGGTATATAATAGTCACAGTCATATAATAAAATATGGTATAATTTTTTGGGGAAACTCAGTAAACGCTAAAGATGTTTTTATCATCCAAAAAAGATGCATGCGTAAAATTACAAACTCTGCTCGTCTGGATTCATGTAGACCTTTGTTTAAACATCTGAAAATTCTGACAGTCACAGACATATATATATAATGGAACTATGCATGCTAGTGCGATCATCTACAGTCAAGTTTCCACAAAAAAACTCGACACATAAATACGCTACAAGATTCACAGAAAACTTATCAATTCCCAAAGCAAACAAAACAATAGTCCAAAAAGGACCATATTACATGGCCGTTAAAGTATATAACAACCTTCCACATAACATCAAACAAATTCAAGACACACACAAATTCAAATCATCACTCAAAACATTACTTCTAAACAAATGTCATTACACCTTAAGTGAATACCTCACATAAATGAAACACCTATTTTTGTATTCTTGTTATCTGTATTTTCTTATTTGTATAAAAATTATAATATTATTCTTTGTATGAACATTATAATATAACATGTATGTGGTTAGCTGGAAGAAATGGGGTCTACCCATAAGCAATACCTTTTGTATTTTTTATATGTACAATAAATATTTTTTTATTTGATTTGGAGCGCGAGCTGAAGTTAGAGATGATTTTTAATCACTTATTTCCGCTGATAAATATCGATTTTTTGAAATTCTCACATATTATTTTAATACCCGGTATTTTCGGGAAATTCGCGCCTATTTCGCTAAATAGAATAAAATCACGTTTTTCGCTATTTTTTCGCGTTTTTTAGTTAAAACGAAATTTTGCCATCTCTAACCATGCTGTTTGTTGCGATGCCAACTGAAATCGTAGGTATGAAAATAGCGATCGCGTTAAGCGAAAAATTTTGACTTTGGACTCGTGGAATCGGGCTGAAAAAAGAGATGATGTGAAACGGCCATCGACTGACTAGTAATTGGAATTTGTCAGACTAGCGACATCCTTACCTTCTAGGATAAACTAATTGTTCAGGCTAGTCAAGTTGGAATTTTGAAGGTAATAAATTATAAAAAAACTTCCTCAATGCAAATGAATATCTTTGAGTAACGACTAATAAGAGGAATTTGTCAGACATATTCAGCTTCTAGAACAAACTCATTGTTCAGGTCAGTCAAGTTGGTGTTTTTAGGTAATAAGTGATAAAAACGTCTTCAATAATCGCATACTACACTTTGTGCCATTATTTTAATTAAATGAAAATAAATGTTTTTACCACTACTTAATCAAAATAATGATAATGATAATGATAATGATAAAAGAGCTGAATCACAAAAGAAATACAAAGTGCTAAGAAACAAAATAAATAGAGAGTCAAGAATAGCCAAAGAAACATTCTACCAGAATAAATGCGATGAGATAAACGACGACCTCAAGAGAGGAAATGTAGAAAGAGCTCACGCTGCGGTAAAAGACTTCTTTGGGATGAGAGTTGGAAAGGGTAAGGCAATAGAAGGAGAAGACGGCAAAATACTTTTCGAAAATGACCAAATAGGAGAGAGATGGAAAAGATATCTAGAAATGCTGTACAATGGAAAGGCAAATACTGACAACGAAACATTGATAGAAAGAGAAAATGAGGTAGACGCAGATGATTTGGGAGATCCTATCACTAGAGAAGAGTTTGACCTCGCACTGAAAAACCTCAAAAACGGGAAAGCACCCGGAATCGATGACGTTCCGGCTGAACTCATTAAGCCAGCAGGAAAAGGAACTACAGATGCCCTGTTTAAAATGATACAGACAATGTATAAGACTGGAGAGATACCGGAGGATTTCGAGAAATGCCTAATTGTCGCATTACCAAAGAAGGCAGGCACGACGAAATGTGAACAACACAGAACTCTTAGCCTAATATCCCATGCCTCAAAAATATTGACTAATATCATTCTAAAAAGAATCGAACCAAAAGTAGAGAACATCCTTTCCGGAGACCAGTATGGCTTTAGAAGAGGTGTAGGAACCAGAGAAGCAATATTGTCGCTACGAATACTACTAGAAAAAAGAATAAAAAGAAACCAAAACACATTCATCGCATTCATAGACCTGGAGAAGGCTTTCGACAAAGTAGAATGGAAAAGACTCTTCGAGATTCTGAAGAGAATTGATATCAAATATAGAGATAGACGAATAATCCAGGCGCTATACAAGAATGAGGCCGCTATAATTAGATGTGACAATGATACAAAAGAAGCCAGTATAAGACAAGGGGTGAGACAGGGATGCTCTCTGTCACCTGTTCTTTTTAACGTTTATATACAGAGTGCGATTGACGACTTGAGAGAGAGAATGAGTCACAGAAAAGGTGTAAAGATACACGGGCAAAAGGTGGATATGATAAGGTTTGCTGACGATATTGCTTTGGTTGCTGAAAGCGAAGAAGAACTGCAAGAGGCCTTAACAACCATGCAAAGCATTCTTCAAAACAACTACAACATGAAGATAAATAAAGACAAAACAAAGCTGCTGACTGTAGGCCGAACGCAACACCAGATGAGAGTAGAGATGGCAGGAGTTCCACTAAAGAACACCAAAGAGTTTGTCTACCTCGGGAGCAAAATAACATGGGACGGTCGGTCTAAGAGCGAGGTCGACAGCCGTATACACCAGGCTAGGCTTGCATTCAATAAAAGGTCGAAAGTAATTGAATCAAATAATATAGACCTAAAACTGCGAATACTCCTCATCAAGACCTATGTGTGGAGTATCTTGATGTACGGCTGCGAAACATGGTGCCTATCCGAAAGAGATAAACGGAGACTAGAGGCTTTTGAGATGTGGTCCTATAGAAGATTATTAGGAATTTCATGGAGAGACCACATTACAAATGAGGAGGTTCTCCAAAGTATCGAAGGAGGAAGGCACCTGCTCAGGACCTTGTCCGAAAGGCGTGCAAGATGGATCGGACATGTTATACGACAAGAAGGTCTCTTGCATACCATAATGGAGGGTATGACCGAGGGGACAAACTCTAGGGGACGCCCACGCCGAGAGTACCTGGACGACCTGCTGGTGGACGTGCGCTGCTCATCATATGCAGAATTCAAAAGAGCCGCACAAGACAGGGAAGAATGGAAAAGAAAATTAAAGGAAATTGCTGCAAACCAATCCCAGGATTGAAACCAGAGAGAGAGAATCAAAATAATCGACATGTTTACAACCAATGGTTTCTTCATCAGGATGAACGTAAAATGAAATTGAACCAATATTAGAAATAACAGACAAAAAAGTTTGGACAAATAAGTACCTTGGGACAATCAATATATTAAAATTCGTGGTGGTATCAAAAAATGGAATACAATAAATATAATTATTATACACTAGATAATTATTGCATTTACGAATAAAATAAAATAAATCCACAATATCAACATTTGAAAATAAATAAAAGAATTTTTATTAAAAAAAAAATGGTAGGTAATTAATAATATTAAATTGTCTATTAATTTTTTTTCTAGCTTCTGACATTTCAAAGAAATTCAATTGTACACCCGTTGTGTTTGTAAAAAAATACCTTAAAAATAGGAAAAAATTCAAGCTTAATATTTTTGGATTTGGATATTTCTATTTTCAACAAAAATTTAAAAATTTAAAATTCAAAATTTGAATTTAACATTGTTCGCAAGTCGGATTTGACATTTGCGAAGTTTCAGAAACAGATACAGCTTTGTTGTTATACCTCCATTTTCTCCAAAATTAGCAGGCTTTAGAGCAGGGGTTGGGAACCTGCGGCCCGCGGGCACTTGTGGTGCGGCCTGCTGAAAGAACCACAAAAAATTACATAGAACGGGATGGTTTTTTCACGGTGTTGTAGATGCATTTTTAAGACGTTATTACAAAATCGTTACTAGCAAGAAGTTTAGATACAAATAAAAACGTGATACAACATCCCATTTTATTTTAATTTGTTATTGTGAAATGATAGTGAAATTTCATGGTACTTTTAACTTTCTTGTACGGGACAGTTCAGATATTTTAGGATTGATAGCAAGTCTATTCGGAGGGGAATCTTAGGCACTCTGTCATAAACATTATTTTCTAGTCATTGTTGCGGAAGTAAAGTGGAAAGTAAATCAATAAAGTTCTATTAATGGCAACTACAAAGAAAAAAAATTTGAAGCTCAGTAAAACGTGAAATCATTTGAAGCTTATTTAAGGCTGTGGAAAGCCGTGCAACTCGAAATGAATAACACCACGCATTTTCCAACATTGCCAGGAAAATTAATCCTTCTGCATCGTTTGAATACGCTGGTGAGTGCGCAAAATTAAGTGAGGCATTTAATGAACGATTTAAGGGCGTGAAAAGCAAGCAAATGGATTTGAACATATTTGCTACACCGTGCAACGTGAAACCATTGAATGTGTCTGATAATCTGCAGCACGAAATTATCCAATTACAAGGCGATGATGAACTAAAAGCTAGATTTAACAATCTCCCGCTGCTGGAATTTTATAAACGCTGTATAAGAAAAACTGATGAGTTTTCAAATTTAAGGAGGCACGCCCTTAAATATGCATCTATTTTCGGAACAACTTACTGCTGTGAGCAGTTCTTTTTAAAACTATCCATCGCAAAGAATCATCTGCGCTCCAGACTAACCGATGCAAATCTGGAAAATCACACGCTTTGCCAAAGAGAAGCAGTTCCAGCCATCACATTAGGGGACAGGGGTGACCTACATACTATAATGTTCATCTGATATTACTGTTTGAGTATTTTTCTGTTTTTGCTCTGATTTGAGAATGATGAACACGAAGGAAAAAAGTACGTGAGTTTTTAATATATTGCAAAACTTCTGCCATGTAAGTAGTTAAAAAAAATCATTCCATGTAAATTAATTTAAATAAACATAAAATCATATTCTTTTTCTAATCTAACCTAATTGCATACGATAAATATGCTACAAAAATGTAGAAAAACCATTCACGAACAAATAATCACAAAAGTCACCGGAGCATCAGTCAAGTACGCCCCACAATTCCCTATTTTATATTTATATTGATGAAATACCTTCCGTAAACAGTTGCATGGACTCATTTTAGTGTTATTATTATTTCACTTTCATTTCTCATGTTTTTCATCGTTATTCGTTTTTATTTTATTTATGTGCTGTTATTTACTTTCAACCTTAACTTATTATTTGTGTAATTTCTTTTGTTTTTTTTTTCAAAATATGGAATGTATTGCAATACAATACTCCTGCATACATTCTGGAATAAAATATTATTATTATTATAACTAATGACTGGGCGGGAAAGCTGAGCGGTTGTTTACTCAACGATCGTATTAAGAGGAAACCGGGCGGTGCTAGCGTTTTATCCAAACAAACGTATTCTCCGATTTCCTAGCTCTATTTTAATACTAGTGCAAATATTTTTAAATATACCTAACATATATAATTTGGGAGGCGGGTATGGATCCCGCAGCCTCGGGAACCATTTATTAGATAACCAATACCTCTACCATAGGTCACCCCAAGTGGTTCGCCACGTTTGGCGACTTTTAGCAGGGATGGGAGTAGGAGATCTTTTGACCTCTCCAGCACGACTCTCAGCAGGATTTGGACGAATTCATTGGATGAATTCATTCTTTCGTCACTTCTGTACACACTGACCCCCAGATTCCTAAGTATTAAATTAATAATTTAATTATAATTTATAATTTTTTATTATCATAATAATTTTTAATATATAATAAAATAATTTGTATAATAATTTTATTAATTATTAAAATTATAATTTTTTCCTTCTCAGAACTTCCTCTCCTTCCTTTCTCTGAAAATACCCTTCATGCAGCATCCTCAAAGATGACATAGGCCCTGAGGGGAATTTTTTTCCTCAGGTCCCCCTATGTAGAGCTAATGTAAAAAAATAAATAGAAATATGGACCACTAGCGTGTCGGTCCTTTTTTTTTGAGTTTGGACTGGAAAAATCGTTAAAATTGCCAGGCTTGAACGCCATCAATAGAGGTTTAGGAAAACAAAAAAGACAATGTACCTACCTATTTAAAAAAATTATGAGTTATATGTATAGATGGTAAAAAAATCATAAAAATCGTCCAGTTTGGCAACGGGAAATACAAAATCTTGATTTTGACGATTTTATTTAGGGCAGGCTTGACCAACTTGCGGCCCATTTGAAGATATTTTGTTTACGGTATTTATAAAAGATTTGAAAAAAATCGTTCTCGTAAATTTATGACATTATAATTATAATTTTCTTGTTATTAGACCCAAAATGGTCACCTTAGCTCAGAAATTTTGTTTTGGCCCACCAAACGATTTGGGTCGGGCACCGCTGAAGATATAGTTGTTCCTTTCGTTCAGTTTTCAAGAGGTAATAACGGCCTCCGTATTCTAGGGGTATGGCTCTTGACTACCAATCCAAAGTTCAGGGGACCAAATTTTATTTTGTTAATTTTTGTATCACAATTAATTCATTAAAAAAATAATATATATTATATTTGCGGCAGTCCCAGAGCGGAAGATACCTACAATCAGTATCGCCCTGGTATAAGACCATAATGAAACGGTGCATCAAATGGCTGTAGCCGTATTTGGTGATCAGATCTGAATAGCCAGGTACTTCCTCACCTTCCAATCCACCATCTCCTTCCCCCCCCCCACTCCTCCCCAACTACCAGCATACCACAATTGGGGTTGCCATAGTTTCACTGGTTCGAGACGGGAACAGCTGGGACTCTTGTGTAATATTCACATAAAATTAAAAATAAAAGCATTTTGTTAAAATAGCTATTTTTAAAACTTCTCGGCCATCGTGTTCCCTCTAAATTATTGGATGCATGTACCTATGCTTTTGCACTAAAATTATTATCTCGGAAAACCGTGTGCATTTTCCAGATATTTTTGTTTACAATTTAATTTTTAAACCGCAAAGTGTTTATAGGCAAATATTCGTAGGTTCTTAACAAAACTTGCGGTTTGTCAGAGATGTAATAATGATCTTGCTTAGTTACTGCAAATTGCACTAAAATTAGCTTATTATAAAAAGTTGTTAGCGTTGAATAACAAATTTTTCTAAGAGTGCTATTGTTGATTCTATATTTTTCTAATTTACCTCAACTTCACTAAGTGAAAATTTTGGTTGATGAAAATACCAACTACAAATAAGCTTAGTCAAGGCGAAGTTTAATTATAAATCACTATTTTAGATTAAGGTTTACTACAAATTGGTTTACATTACCGAAACAAAAAATATACTTTGAATAAATGAAAGCTTCTCCTATCGTTTCCATTCAGTCGAATGAAAATATAATTTTCAATTATCTTATAAAAAATGTAACCATAAACTACTAAAACATGTATACTTTCGTGAGTATATACTAATATTGTGAGGCATGGCAATAAAAATGATAATTCCATTACGAATTCGCCGAAACAATTTTATAGGAAAACCCCCAATAAACGTGTTTATGTCTCGCCTTAAGAAACAGCTTTTGAAAAATACAGTCGTAAGGCAATTATTATCTGTGATACTGTCAATTGTTTAACTTTTTTCTTTATTATAAAATTATTCACAAAATAAATAAAAACAATTATTGCGCTTGAAATTGTGACCTCTAGACTACGTTTGCGAAGCGATTTTTACATATATTACCCATAATCGTGGAGATATAAGGCGCACTAAGAATACGTCAATTTTTGTATGTTTCCTCTTAAAGTCTGCCGGGTAGGTATTACAACTTGTCAGTAGGTACAGGTCCTATTGGAGCTGTTCGTTTCGGGCGATAATATAATACATGACACTTCACAGCACCCTTGACGTTTTTACTAGCGTCATGCGACATTTGTCTCAGAGCCGACCCTGCATCTTGACACAAATTATATTCATACATTTCATATTATTGGCGAATTCAGTGCAAAACAATTTTAAAATAGCTTTTTATTTGATATGTAGCGGTTAGGCGATAACAGATATTACCTATAAAATATGTCAATTGCAGATATTTGTATTCAGTTTTTCTAACCTGGTTCGATTTAACGGAGAGTTTATTCATTATTTTGTGAAAGTAAGTTGCAGTCCTCGCTGAGCAACATTATCATGGAGTACGAGTCTGATTCAATCGTGAGTATTTATTCAATATTAACGAGTTCCCGGCATGTGTTGCAATGCAACCAAAATAAACAAATTCTTTCTCCCTGCATGTCCTTTCGCATTCGCCCCCATTCCCGTTCTTCTTCCACCTTCCCATCCCTTCCCCTACCCCCCTTATCGCAATCTTTTTATACAAATTTCATAACGCCAGAGCTCACCAGTATGTATGTAGAAATGGCGTTATGAAAATATTTCCCATATCATTCATTTGATTGCGACGAAATTTGTTGTGTGTACTTTCGCGAAGGTTTCTATGTACACTGGTGAGCTCTGTCTCTATTAAATTTGTAAAAAAAATTGCAATAGTTGGCCCGAGAATTGTTTGAAAAATGAGTGTATTTCATGTAGTTTAGCGGCAGGGAGGGTAGGCGGGAGAGGAAGGGGCGGTGGGAAATGAAGGGGGTGATTATCGGGAGGAGGTAGAGGGAGAGGAGAAGGCTGTGAAAGTGGAAAGTAAATTCAAGGTGGTGGGGGGGGGGGGGGGGTAAGGGAAGACGAGAAAGATTGAGGGGAAACGCTGGAGGGGAACAAGAGGTGGAAGGAGAACGGGGACGAATGGGGAAGGACACGCAGGAAGAAAAATAATACTCATACATCACTTGATATCAATTTGAGAGACGGTTATTGGTACCGCCGCCCTGGGAACCATTTATTGGATAACCAACACCCCTGCCACAGGTCACCTCAAGCGGTTCGCTACATTTGGTAACTTAGCGGGAGTGTTCGGGTTCATGGGGTAAGGTTTGTCTAGGTCCTGGCGGTGAATGCGTTTGCCCACCTTTGCGTGGTGGGCACGATCCAGAAAGGCTGGTTAGGGGCAGTATTTTAATCTCTCCGGCCAGAATCTTTCGACAACTGCGGTTGGAGCGATTGATTCATAAATCCATTACTCCTGGATACACTGACTCCCAGATTTCTACACGTTCCTCATGCCTGTTTCCTTCCCAGAACTTACTCTCCTTCATTTTATTAAAAAATCCTTCCACACAACATCGCCTAAGATGACATAGGCCCTGAGGGAATTTATTTTTCTCAGAGCCTCCTGTGTGGAGCTAATGTGAAAAAAAACAATTTTTTTTTAAATGCCGACAACCCGGGCGTAATTTAATAATAATATCTTTTACAAAACAAGTAAGTAACCCGCCTCACTAGACTAAGTCTGTTCCGAGACGGGTACATATTTATATATTTACACATATAACTTACACACACATATATACATATAGGTATTCGCATACATGTTTATAATATATATGATATAAACATAAGTAAATATAATCAAATGAGAATTATTTGGGGTTATTATAAAGTTATCGTGAAATTGACATATTTTCATAAAACCAAAAATTCATCAGATACATATAGAAATGCTAGAATCTTAATCTAGAACAATTAAATTTCAACAAAATAATATAAGCATACATATGAGAAAATAATAATATAAGCATTCGTAAAACAAAAGCAGTATTTATAGGTAAGAATAAATTTCAGTAAGTAACTAACACATAGGTATATGTAAATAAAAAGTGAGAATTAAGACGAGAACTAAGATGAGATTACTAGTAACTTGGTGATGCTTGCCCTATTTTTGTGTAGTAACCATGTATTGAAATGTTTATATAACCATTTTAGGTTTTTTTTAGTGATGCAATAAGTGGTTTCTTTTAGGAAGGTGTTGAAAATGAGAGGTGCAAGGTAGGATTCGTGCTTTCGGGCAAATGCTCTAAGAGATTTTTTTCCTCAGGGTCTTCTTTGTGGAGATGATGTAAAAAGAACATGAGTGTCGAATGATGAATGAGACGAACTTTTAGGGAAAAAAAAAACAATAATTGTAATACCTCCTTATTGTTTCAGTTTGTGGCCGCCTTCCCTGAGGCTGTTAGAAATGGTAGTTTCGTCACCATAGAGTGAAAACAGAAGGCCGATTCTTCAAGGTGGGTAGATCTTTTTAGCTCTTACCTACGCGTTATTAAGATGAAGCCATACTAAATAATGCAAAATCATACAAATCATAGTTATAGACGCTTCAATTACATAAGTCTTTTAATAAGCCTAGAAAAAAAATTATAAGATCTATAAAAAACACTTTGAAGTCCAAACTCTCCTATTTATAAACCTCTTTTCGTATATGGTTTTATTGTTTAATGTGGCAACTTTAGTTTCTTTTATGATAATCGCAAAAAAAAATTTACGCCTAATCCTCACAAAATAAAATATAATATGCATTTCCGCGTTGTTATTTTTGACATCACGGCGACAACACGGCAGTAGACAAATTTGGAATATCAAAGTGAACCTTATACCGTCCACCGAAGAACGACTGGCTGCCACCCCTATTTTATGTCACTACTCCTCCGGACTGAGCGGAAAATGGACGTGTTGGCTCCGCTCCGCTTGTTTTCGTGAAATCAATTTAAAAATTCCGTTTTTATTGCAATAAACAATGCGTAAAAAAGGAATTAATGTTTTTTACAGGCCTTTACGAAATCAACGTGAAAAAATTTTTTCTCTAATATCTATTCCAACATTTCCAAAAGCTTTTTCTCAAGTATTTTTAAACTCCTCCCATAAAGGGGCGTGAATTGCGATTTAGATTTTTTCCTGTACTATTGGATCGCCTAAAACCCCCCAATCCTTTCCATTTGTTGAGGATCGTGACTCCTGATTGTCTACTCCAACCTTTCTGATGAACTAGGCTTATCAATTCTTAGCAGTCCTGCGCTGCATGGTGATCCGAGGATACCCTAGTTCCTTACGTAGGTGATACTTGGTTACTCCAACCTATGGGGGACTTTCCTCCATACAAACACCTTGCCAGTGACCGTGATTTTCTCCAGGTTGGAATTGTCACTTCAGCGAACAACGTGTGTATTTGTTTATTAGGACATACACAGTACATAAGTTTACAAGTTATAAGGAATATTAGATGAAGTTATTACATGATATAGTACCTATTACGTAAGTCCGTAGAATATCTGGGACAATTCGCCTGGGATTTGAACAGTTCTTAAAACTTAACTAATGAATGAACGAGAAGAATAATATAAAGGAAGATTGTATATATGAAGATAAAAGAGATATATTTTTAGAACAAGAATTACATGCTCACAAATAGTAATTAGTTTAATGAAAAGATAAGTGTTTTTAGAGCAAAAATTATATGCTCATGAATAGAAATTAAAGTTTAATGAAAATATAAGCGTTAATAAGAAGTTTTAAAAGTTCAAAGTATATAAAGGATAGTATTTTGTTGATAGCTTAACCCGTCTGCTTGGTTCAATATATTCGCACCTCACAATCCGGAAGTCTCGGTTTCGCGCCAAACGGGTCAAACTGTCACTTTGGATCGAGATTGTAAAATATCTATGCAAGATAGCTTTCACATTTCAACGACAATAAGAAGCATTATTTTGTTCTCTTTCTGGTTAAAAGAAAAATTTCATATGTTTGCATAAGAGGAAGAGAGATATATAGATTTTAAAATGTAAGGTCGCTCGGGACGTTTTTGGTCTTATGAAAGTATAACGCGATTACATGTTTTGGGATGTATTTAGTCCTAAACAAGCAGACTTTTAAGAATCTTAAGATGACAATATACCCTAAAATATATTCAGAATCTTAACGTCGTAAGTAAAGAAGCCTTGTATATAAATAGCGACTCGCGACCCGTGTATTGAAAGAAAAGAAGAAGAAGAATACAAATAATGTGGGAATGAACCACGGGGGTGTAGCGATAATAGCCTGACAAGGATTGCGGCTAACCAAAATAACCCTTGGTACATTTAGCACGTTTGAGTATATTGCAGGCAGGGTCTCTTCTAACGACGCGCGACGTAAATGGAAGAAAGCGTGTAAACAAATATGCGCCCGCTGCATGGCGTACTGGACGAACGTACGGTGGAATTCACCCTATCAGGCATGGAGATTAGACCTTTCTACCGCGTTCAATTTAATTAATTCTGAAGAACGTATTACAAATATTGAAAATGTGCCATGATGTCGCACTGCCAAAGTTATTAATTTATCGTCTAGGTCTAGAAAAATTAAATCTGGTGCTTACGGTTAACTTTATAGTTGAAAACCGGGTTGTAAAGTTTTAAAATCGTTGTACGTAAAATATATTAATGGTAAGGTATTGTTTTTATTAATCTTAAATACAAAGAACTTACATCCCCAGGACAAGATCTGAATAAAAAAGTTAATGTAGTTACGAATTCGCCGGAAATGATTAAAAAGTGAGTTTGGAGCAAACAAAAATTATTAGGATTGTGTACCGCCTTTATTTGTTTACCAGCTATTCACAATGGTCAGATTAGTGCCGCCAACAACGTGCGTTGCGCAAATTCAATTTGAACCATAATATATTGGATACTCTGCCGTAGGTCGCCCCAAGTGGTTCGCCACGTTTTGGTGACTTGGCAGGAGTGCATGGGTTTATTGTGTGAGTTATCTTCAGGTCTTGGCGGCGGATACATCTCGTCATCTTGTATCGTAATGTGAGGGCTGGATTCATACATCCGTCACTCCTGGATGCACTGATCATTAGATTCTTACGCCCCTCGTACCTTTTTTCTTTCCCAGAACTTCCTTCCCTTAAAAAGACCCTCCACACAGCGCTCCCAAGGATGACAATTGAACAGAGGGAATTTTTGTTCCTCCGTGCTTCCTGTGTAAGGTTAATGTAAAAAAATATAGTCTAGCCATCATACACAAGCACTTCAATGGTAACTCGTTTCTAATATCTTTGGTAACTTGTGAAGATTGTATGAACATAATTTGAAGTCTGTATGGTGTCGGTTTGCAGAGATGACGTCCATTGGGCTGAAGAAAGTTCATCATTATCTCTATGAACATCCCAAGGTGGGATCTATCCTCCTTCACAAATAATGACGTTCCCCTCTTGTTATAGTCCATCGCCATTTGCATTCAGTCCTCTGTCCTTCTCACCCGGCTCCAATTTTATTCTATGGAGCATCCTCACGTTCATATGGTGGGGTAATTACTACAATTAGGTAGCTCAGAAATTGAATTATAAGATGCTTATCAATCTGATATAGCGGTTGTTGTATATTTATACTGATAAGTGTGGTTAAATCGTAGAGTTGTGTGTTGGGAACCGTGATACTTATATTTCGTAACTAGCTGGGGTACCCGGCTTCGCTCAGGACAACATTCGAAAATGTTCTGGAATGTTCCACAATGATGTTCCCGATTCCATTTTCCCGTTAAAATTACATAATGAAGCTATTATCGATGTGCAACTGTGCGTGTTTTGTTTAAGTCAGTAGGTATGGCGTTGTGTACGGATTTAAATGTTTTTGTTATTTTCTTACTTTTCCATTTACTTACTGGAAATGCGTTTCATTTTCTTTATACGAGTGAGGGAGATTTACTACAATTTTCGTATTTTTCCTTTGGAAGGGTGCAGACATACGTTAACCATTTTTCTCATTTTCGACTATTGATATTTAGTGTTTAAGAAAGAGGGGCAACATTAAAATATGTTTTAAAACAAAAGCAATATAATCAGCACATTACCATTTGACGTTTTTGAATTTTTGGAATTCACTCACTATTCAATATTATATTTATCACAATATTTCTGCAGCTCTCCCAAAAGATGGATAATTCGTTCCAATCGAAACGTACCTACAAGAAAGAAAAAATTTTAACATATTTTTTTTTCGTGAATTTTTTCATAGCTATTCTGCTATTCGGGGTGGAAATAAATCCAACAAATCAAAGATCATAAAGATCGCTCCAGCCGTTCTTAATGGTGTAACTAAACCGGCATTGTTTTATATGCCTATTAAGATTGATTAATAAAATGGGCAATTTTTTATGTGTATTTATTTACAAAAATGGAATGTCTTATCTGGTTGTTACATACAGAAATACAACTGAAGCATTTTAACAAATTTTAATGCTAGATACAACATACAACTAAGTCTAGTTGCCTAAATGAAACATGGAAAACACGTAGTTCTAGTTATTACCGCATGATATAATAATACAAGAGTCCTACCATTTGGTATTCTTTCTATACGCCCAGTCTTTCAGACCTACGGAATAAGGTGACCCAGCGTAGGTACTTTAAATTTAATAATATATAATGCTCTAAATTAAATTTAAATATTCCAGCCATATTTACAAGAACTTCATTGTTAACTCCTGAAGGTAGTACCTATAATATATACGATTTTAGTCTGTAAGGTGTCGGTCTGCGGGGATGAAGTCCATTAATGACGGAAGGTCATAATTATCGCAATGAACATCTTAAGTTGGGTTTTGTCCTCGTTAATAATAATGACGTTCCCCTCTGGTTGTAGTCCCTCGCTATTTACCTTCAGTCCTTCGTCCTTCTCATTCTGCTCGAATTATCTTCATTCTATGTCATCTAATACACCATTCCTAATAATAATAATAATTGCATAATTTGTAGAGCGCCGTTTTTATGAAAAATCACCTCAAGGGCGCTGTACAATTTAGTAAGAATTCTTAGGTTCTATCTAATTCTACTATTTAGAAATAGATACAGAAACATACTTACCTGGCAGATCACTTCCGATAAACACATTTTAATTAGAAAGTTTATGGTTGGACAAGATACGGCTTTGCACGCGGAGGACATTATATTTAAAACACTGGACATAGCAAGATTTTACATTCGCTTCCCCCTTCACTATTAGTATTACATTTATGAAAAGATTAGTGGCAAAAGTAGAGTTGATATTTGTTTTTAAAGGCTAGAGAATTTAGGACTTTTAGGGTTAGAGAATGTTCATTAAATAACCTTTATGAACGCTTACATATAGTTTTTTTTCCTAAATTTTTACAAATAAGTCATTTACAGTGTCAAGGGCATTGAAAGTGAAGGAGAAAGATTTTTGATTTTATGGATACGACTGTCTGAAAAGGTGAGTTTTAAGTTTAGCTCTAAATTCTGCCGAGTGTGTGATCATTCTTAAGTAATGTGGCAGTCCATTTCAGGCCTTAGGTCCTGACACTCCGAAAGCGCGCTCACCGAACTAAGTATCGGTGTGCGCCTTGGTTCCTTTAACCTTCGGATAGCTGTTGACGCTGCTGACCTCAGGGTTGACTGTCGAGAATTGGAATTTTCTGGAAATGCAATTTGGCATTTGGCATTCATTTTACATATCCAGTCTTCGAGACCTACCCTGGAATAAGGTGATTCAGCGTACCTAACTCTAAATTTTAACTGTTTTCAGGTTCCACTTTAATCTCGTCTGCATCCCTTCTGGAGACAAGGCCTTTCACTGCGGTTTCCGACTTGACGAACGGAGAGTGGCCAGAAACCATAGCGTACACTCCCCCGCCTATTGGGGAAAAGAAGAAAGCGACGGAGGGTGGCCCATTCAAGAATCAGGGGAATTTGAAATATCGTTTAAGATAAAAGAGGATCATATCGAAGTAAGTTTATCCCTCTTCCTCTTATAATAATCGTATTTGAATATTTCGAGACAAATCACCTCAAAGGCGTTGCACGGTAGAAAAAAGACTGAATACCAGAAATAATAATATCTAATAATAAATAAAAATTTCATGGAATGGTGAAAAAGCATACATATTTATAATTTTTTTTTCTTTTTGAATTTTCTTTTTATTTCTCTTCTCTATGTTTATATTATTCTAAAATATAGATATTATTTATAGTTATAAGCAACTTCTTGTATCTATCATCTAAACTAGTTGGACAGCCTAAGATCATTGTAATATGCAATATGTATTGTTTTTAAGAAATACATATATAAGCCAGCACATACAGGATACAGGGGTACGAAGGATTCCTGCGATTCCTGAGCATATTGTAAGTTAAAAAAAATAGATGTCATTATTTTGCTGTCCGCTGATTTATTTTGTTTAAGAAAAAAATTTAATCGGATCGGGAGAGACTGGTTGAGGGAGACCTTTTGACCTCTCTAGCAGGACTCTCTCAGAACATTGCGTTGCACCCTGGTGAGAGAGATAGATTCATACGACCTTCACTCCTGGACACACTGACCCCTAAATCCCTAGATTCCTACCCACCCCTCATATCTTTATCCTTCCCTGAACTTCCCCCCATTCTTTTCAAAAAATAATCTCCACATAGCACCCCCGAAGTGACGCAGGCCCTGAGGGGAATTATTTTCCTCAGGGCCTCAGAGCAGTGAGGCATAGAACTGGCAGAGGAAGGATGAAAGCAGACTGAATGCTGTTGAAATGAGATCCCTGAGGCGTATGTGTTTAAAACCATGTATGATCGTGTGAGAAATGTGGAGATCCGCAAAGAATGCGAGGCTAATGTAAGCGTAATGAGTAAGATTAAGAAAGGGACCCTCAGATTGTTTGGGCATGTAGAGAGAATGAACGAAGAAAGTAGTGTAAGACGCAAATGGGAATGGTAGAAGAAGTCGGAGACGACCGAGGAAGACATGGCAAGATCAAGAGAATCAGATACTTGAGACGGGCCATATAGAGTCAGAATAATAGAAGAGTATGTATGAATGTGAATGAGGTAAAGAGTGTGTGCCAAGACTGAGTTGTTTGGCGGTCCGTCCTCTCTGCCTACCTCTTGTTACGATACACATTTAGTATTCAAATTTGCCGCCTCAATTGCAATTAGTTCCAAAAGAGGGCGCTAAACGGCGCACGATCCCACGCACCCGCGCTGCGCATTTAGCCTTTTTTTTACAGTGAATACCGCACAAGAATCTCAACTGCTCCCGTCTGAAGCCAGTGAGACTATGGCATCCCCAATTGGGGTATGTTGTGAGGCTGAAGGTAGTGGGGAGGGGAAGGAGGTGGGGAAGAGGAAGGTTGGGAAGTACCAGGCTTTCCAGATCTGGTCACCAAACACGGCTTAAGCCATTTTCAAGCAACGTTTCAATTTTGAATGGTGGTCTTGCACCAGGGCGATACTGATAGTATCTTCCACTCTGGAACGTGCCGCAAATATACTATATATTATTTGAAAATGAATTAATTGTGAAATAACACAAATTGATCAAATAAAATTTATTTGCGCACGCCGGGTTCGAACCCGCGACCTCCGGATTGTGAGTCAAGAGTCTTAGCCACTGGACTACGGAGGTCGTCAGTCTGACTCGAGCCGGCGGGCTTTTGGCGCTGCCAGCACCGAGCGGCGAGTACGATATTACGACCCGAGCGGCCACCACGATTGAAGCGGTCTCTGTGTTCCCCGTGTGAGCATTCACGGCTCGCGAAGCGTCGCCGCCATGTTGGCGGTTGCACTGTTTGCGTTTTGAACTGATCAATTCCCGTACTATACTCGGTAAAAGTTAATCAATTCTTTACTAACACGTGTGTGAAATTGGAGACGTGATGATGGCCCTGAGGACGTTCTTTGGAGAACCCCGCGGCCCACGCCCCACGCATCAAGTAAGCCCCCCATGACTCACCGTTATGTGCTGTAGTGTTTATTCCTCCGTGTGTACCCCGGGATTACATGCCACAGAGAGCGATAGATTATTCCTGCTAAGCCTAGGTCAATTGTACTCCTAACTTGTTTGTTCTGTTGTATCGATTGCATTTGCTCATGTCCCTTTTTATAACAAATAAACCCTAAAAGTTAAACTCTGTCGTTTTTAGTTGTTGAGAAATCTAACCCTACATGCTCAAGGGCGTCACTCTGGACGCTGTAGTTTTGAAGCTGCTGCCGAAACTTTCCGCCTTGTGGAGAGATCATGTTCCCGCCCAAATGAGTTAGACCTCTTCCATGGTGTCCGACTCCGGACATAGGTTTGTATGGCCACTGAATTACCTTGTTGCCCACATGGTTATTTTTGACGCCAACACTGGCACATAACTTGGGACTCTTTTGCTATAACTAACACTGGCCCCCAACATCGCCAGCCAGTGGCGTACCGTGGGGGGGGCGGGGGGGGCGGCCCGCCCCGGGCGGCACTTTTGGGGGGGCGGCAAAATTTCACAATCAATAATCATCTTGTAAAAATTTGGATTGGGGAAGTCGCGGGTTCTATTCTCGCGTCAGGACTTAAAAGTATTTTCTAGTTTATAGTTTCTTAACATCTTTCTTAAGTTTTATATACTGTTAAAATCAAAATATTAATGTCAGACGTTTTGTTTTTATTTCTAACACATAAATTATTTTTAAATAAAAATGTAAATGGCAACAGTATCATTTTAGCTCTAATAGGGTACAATCACATTTTTTTTTGTTTTACCAAAAATTAAAGAAAAAAATTGCAAACTGGAATATTCAAAAAAATTTTTTTTACGATAGGAAATAGTCCTTCAATAACGTTTTGAATATTCAATTTTCAAATTAGCGCTAAAACGCCCTTTTCGCGCGGTTTTGGCTTGTGACGTCACTGCGCACTTCTTGACAGATGTCATAAGTCGCAAGTCGTAATCCAGTAATCAGTCTGCAGTTGATCATTTGTTTATCGAAGAAAATGTCCGTAGATACCGTTTATAAATACTGTATTGTACTAAAGTGTACAAATACAACATCTTCAACACCAAACAAACTATTTATAAACGTCACAAATAATGTTATTATGTGTAAAAAGCGGTGTCATGCGATGAAAAGGTACATGTAACTGCCATTATAATCGCGTCGATTTTTGGCAAATTATCAGACTGTCTTTGTAGAAAACCACTGTCTGTCATGATAGTATGTATTTACAATGTATGTTTTACACAAACGAATGGGTTTAGGATG
This sequence comes from Limnephilus lunatus, assembly GCA_917563855.2. Classification (NCBI taxonomy): domain Eukaryota; kingdom Metazoa; phylum Arthropoda; class Insecta; order Trichoptera; family Limnephilidae; genus Limnephilus; species Limnephilus lunatus. The sequence goes on along the minus strand of OU830595.1, from coordinate 19,594,599 downwards.
CATAACTAAACGATTATGACTATCAAACTTATTCAAACCAGCATAGCAGCTGGAACAAAAACTGTCAAAAACAATTTGACGTGGGACTAGGTGGGTGCGTTGTGACGTCACAATCTCGCAAGTCAATGATGACTCGTTTTTGATATATGAATTTTCATACAACTTTAAAAGTGAATTAATTAATTTAATAAATTTTTTCGGGGGTTTTAGGTGTGATATTCGAGTTTAGTTATTTTTTTTACTTGTATTAAATGCATTGAAAACACTATATTACATATAATGCATGTACCCTATTGATAGTCGATTTGTGTTTTATATTCGTGAAGCTTTGTACGCCCTGCTATATAATACACTTGTACGGTTTTCTTCCACGTATATATCACGGTGATATATTTTTAATTTATTATCACAGAAAAGTTAAATAGCTGACAGGTGTGTGCATACTTATTCGAATTGCAGTTATAAAATTCTAAATGCACACTATCTATGTGCTGCCAGAATCAAAGAAAAACCATTTTTATGTTCTGAGTGAAGTTTTTATTCACCACATACATATTTAATTAAAAGCAGTTTTGTGTTCAAAATGTATAATTCCAGTTGTGGATTCATCTGACGACACATTTCGAAGGAAGACATTATATTATTTAAAGTGCTTTATAAAATTCTTGCAGACAATTTATGTGCCGCCAGAATCAAAGAAAAAACATTTTCATGTTCCGAGTGTAGTCTTAATTCACCGCTTAGAGATTTAATTAAAACCCCTTTTGTGTTCAGAATGTAAAATTCCAGTTGTGAATTCATCCGACGACACATTTCGAAGAAAAAACTTATTTTTTTAAGTGCTTAATAAAATTCTTCCAGACAAGTTATGTGCCGCCAGAGTCAAATAAAAACCTTTTTCATGTTCTGAGTGTAGTTTTAATTCACCGCATACAGATAAAATTTAAGCCAGTTTTATTGTTCAGAATGTAAAATTCCAATTGTGTATTCATCTGCTGACATATTTCGAAGGAAAACATAACTTTTTTCGAAGTGCAAATATAAAATTCTAGTTGCAGACATTTTATGTGCTGCCAGAACCAAAGAAAAACCGTTTTCACGTTCTGAGTGTAGTTTTAATTCACCGCATACAGATTTAATTAATAAATATTTAAAAAAAAAAAAAAGGATCACTACCCTCCCCCCCTCCCTGAAGAAGTACCTATATAGGGGGGGGGGCGGCAAAATTTTCCTCCGCCCCGGGCGGCTGATACCCACGGTACGCCACTGTCGCCAGCTAACACTCTGTTAGTTAACAATAAGGTTATGTAAATGATTGGCTTCATTAATTCAGATGAAAACTCTCCAACCTAATATAAGATATTATATCTTTTCAGATATTTGTTGACGGGAAGCTGTTTGCAAACTTCCTGCACCGACTGGCTTATTCTAAAATAACCCACATTAACGGCACAGTGGGAGCTAATTACACATCCATCAAATTTGGGAAGAATACCAATGCGCCATAATAACATGGCCGAGAATCGAACCCCGATGAACTACTTGGAAGGGAAAACCGGTCAGTGGCTGAGTTTCATCGCGTTTGGGTCGCACCCAGGCGTCGTGATTTCAATTCCACGGCCTGTTAAATCTTTCATAACGACACAAGGGACATTTTCCATTTACTTTTATTTTTTATTTTAAATAAAACCATGCTGACTATATTGAGCATTTTACACCAAAAACCTGTGTAAGAACGGCGGTATACATTCATTATAATGTCTGTAGGCATGCCAAAAAAACTGTGTAAGAACGGCGGTATACATTCATTATAATGTCTGTAGGCATGCCAAAAAACTGTGTAAGAACGGCGGTATACATTCATTATAATGTCTGCAGGCATGTACCGTATATAAACATTATTTATTTTGAATTTTAGGATTTTACGTCACAATTAATAATAAAGTAATCATAAATTTACAATACCTTTTTGATTTTTTTTATTTTTTAATAACTTCTTTAAAGTTAGTGTGATGATCATAACAAGTATATTTTATTTTATTCTTTATTTAAAAAAAAAAAATCAAATTTCACCATTGTTTTCAATTGTTTATTTCAATTACATGTAAAAGCCCAATAGGACGTTAATAAATAAAAATGACATCCGATATATTATCGCTTTATTAATTCACATCTATTTTTATAATGCATATAACTACTCTTCAGCATATTAAGCAATTCACAACAATACAAAAACACCTGAAAAACCTAGCATATTTACTCCTAATGTTTTATCATGTATATTAACCCAGCGTCATTGTGGCGGAAAAAAATTACACTAACGTTGAGGTGGGTTATTATGACCCCGTTACAATTGTAACTATTTTACCTTGTATAAAATAATTTATGTTTTTTAAAATTCGATATTTATAATGTATAACTGTATATATAATCAGTAGCAGCAATAAAACACATTGGTAATAAATGAAACTGTAACAAATCTAATTATTTTGAGCGCATTTGAGAAGTGTTCACGCTCGAATACTTTCTCTGTCTTGCATCGGTTATCCCTTACTACCGCTGCGGGTACAGCATCGGGCCAATAGGTTGGTATGTAAAGTCAAGCTTACCCTTAGAGTTTAAGTTTACTTGCCGAGGTGTCGGGCGTAACTTCAAGGTACTCGTGAATCTTTTGTATAAAGTGACGAATGATTAAAGGATAATTGTAAGGATAATAATACTCACTGTGTTCAATAATAAAAGCATGGATTGATTTTATTTAATTAACACGCTATTAACCACTGGAGCGCTTTATTCCACAATATGGCACTATTTAAAATACCTCGGATTGCTTTGCTGCCAATTTTGGCAAATTTTCCCTTATTTGTAAGTAATTAAGCAGAAGTTTACGATTTTATAATATTTTTTTTATAAATCATACGAAAATGTGATAATCGACAAAATATTGATGAGTTTATTGGCTATTTAAAACTACAATCAGTTTTTGTGTCTCCGTATTGAAATTCGTAGGTATGATTTTTTTATGTGGGCGGAAAATATTCAAAATGTGCACCAAAAATCTCGAGCAATCAGAGAAAAAAGTTTTAAATTATTCTGTCGCTCCAGTGGTTAAAATTATTTTATTTTTAACTTTCACTCTCTTCGTAATAATAATTACCCAGTCGCAAATTTACACACGTGTTGCTCCTTTCGGGGGCGATGGACGACCATAAATATACCAATCCCTAGATCGATATCTTCGGGCCTTTTCTATGGGAAAAATTTCAACATCAACTTCACCACGGAAAAACAAACCCGATATACGTAGATGGGTGTTCAAGGCCATTTGTCATAGACAATGGCACAAGATCTACCATAGACAATATACTCGAATTGCTTTATTAGCCCAATAAATTATTAAAAAAAAAATTGTAAAGCAGAAAAATGCAAAAATTCTTCCCCAGGACAACAAGGTTCCATGTGACAAAGCTGGTTCTGAGGAAATGAGATTTACATAGTTTTTTACAGCTCATTTTCTCAGGAAGGAGCTTTGTCAGACGGAAACCTGTTATCCCGAGGAGATGAAAAATGAAAAAGTCACAGGTGCATGTTTTAAATATTTTTTTATTTTCAAAAGAACAAAGGATAAACAACACATAAAAACGCAGAGTCGGTTCGACCGGTAGATTGAGCATGAGTCAGAAACTAACGTATTCACGCCTGTATTACAGTTTATCCTCGAGGTACATTGTACTTGTCATATAATTAACAGTAATAATATGACAAGAACAATGTACGTCGAGGGCTTGTCATATTATTACTGTTAATATAATTAACAGTATTAATATGACAAGTATTATACATATAATTGTTCATATATCCAATGGAATATCCATGAATACATTATTTGGCTTAATACGATAACTCTGTAATCTTTTATATAAAATGTACAATAAATACAAATACACAAAAAATGATAGCACAAATTATAAGCACAAAAACAGTAGACAAAAAAAAATTTTAAAACTTGTACCTAAACACAAAAAGCTTTATACAAAAATATGTAAACATTGGAGGGTGCCCACCACTTTCCCACAGCGTTCTAAGGAAACAGATGGTTTCCTCCTTCACAGTACACCACAGGACTCTAGTTAGCAGGCAGTATGCGAGTGCATACATGTTGTTAATTATTTATTTCACTGTATCACGTCTCATCTCCGCCACTTGATGTAGCTGAAATAAAAGTTTATTAATATAAAGGAAGAAGATTTAAGGCACTCCCGCCGAGGATGAGCGGAGCCATCAGTCCAGTTGCAACAATCGGTAAGATTTTGGTCCTACCTTGTAAACAGCAAGTGCCAGTGACTTGTCTTCTTTGCTGTATCTCCATCCTTTTTTGTGACGTGGGCTAAGTTTAGCTTGTGCTAAAATGAATCTAGAGAGAATAGGGATTGAACTTGAAAGAGAATCTTCCAAGCTGTTTCTTACTCTATACCGAGTTGCTATCATCAAACGTTTCTTCAACGAGCAATTCTTACACTGGACATATTGCAGCCGATGCCTGGTCTTCAAAATGTCCATATTCACCTTCTTCTTCCTGGGAGTCAGGGCTGCGTTCTTACATAAGTTAAAATACTCTTCCTATTACCTAGAAAGACAATATTTGAGAAAAATTATTACATTTTTCATAAAAAAATATACCAAACCATGATCTACAAACAAAAAGCTATAAAAATGCTTACGTTTAAAATGTTCATTTTGATGTGTTGCGAATGCATGACTACTGCCGGTGCCGGGTCTCACAGGAATGCTTATATCTGAAAATAAGAATATGTATCTTAGTTCTTGAAGGAATGGAAGAAGAAATCTACACGTTAGATGAACAAAATGCAGAATTACTATTCCCTTTCAACCAAAATAGTAAGGAGTAATGTTAATGTTCAGTGTATTATATATTAAACCCTTATTATTATACTCCTGAACAATTTATGCGTATTCTCCTGAAAATAACGTATACATGTAAAAGCCTTCAAGGCGCATTTACTCATACCGTTCATTAATAATGCCTTTCTCAACGCACATTCGGGATTCGTGTGTCGGAATATCTTTTTTTCGTGTGCCTAAGTTTACTAAATGTACATACCTTCGTTAACTCCTGGGACCCCTTTGGCAGGAACAATCTCACTGCTAGTGCCTGCATATCTGAAATAAATATATTTAATATATTAACTAAAATTTGGCCTTTCAAGAAATATAACCCCCCTTGGCAGGAACAACCACACCGGTGGACCTCGGGAAGTCATTTTGCACTGAAATCAATATAATTAACCAAAGTTTGTGAACAAACCAGTGTTATACCAAAGCTAAATTGAGGATTATATGTTGCTCAAGGTGCTTCTGACAGAAATAAAAAGGTGCTTCAGAAATAAAAACTATTCAAGTTCTCATGCTACGCTTTGCAATAATGTAAGCTTTGTCGTCAGCAAACGACATTGTGTATGCAGATTAAATCTGAATAAATATAAAAAATGAATAATGATGCAATAAGATTACATACCTTTTTAATGTTGATGTATACTTAATCCCTTACGGCATCACAATAATACTGTACGATTTCGTCGAGTCGGGGTCTACAATGAGAAATAAATTCAGTTTTAGGCAAATAACAACAAAATGAAACATCAAATAAAACATTGTAATACATAACGGATGAGAGATTATTACCTGTATTTTCGTCACATAACTTTCATTTGGCTTAGTCCTTTTCCTTTTTTCAGTTGGCTTATGTAAATCTGTGAATTTTCTAATTTCTAATTTCCTCGAAGTGCTTTAGCAAGAAACATTTTAAATTCAAAATATTTACGTATTGGCATAACGCGAATGACTATTCACTGACAGTTGAAAGCATAATGGCCAAACCGGATATACTGGTTCAATGGCGTATTTGTCATTTCCGTTTACTATCTACAATTCAGTTCTTCTATGGTACCCGATCTTTTTTGGAGGTTCAAGGTTAAGTAAAGAGATATACGCCCCTGTGGACGACTAAAGTAAGGTACATGAAGGAGACAGGTGATACTTAGCTGCAGCTACTCAGACAGACGATTGTGGGCGGCAATTATTTCTAAGAAATTTTTCGTACACAAAACGTGCAGGGTCATATTGACCCTACCTCAATGACGCCGGGTTAAATAAATTTAAAAAATGATTTACATCACCTTTTTTATTTTGTGAATATAATATAAAATATTTGTAATTACAAAATATAATGATGAATTTGTATCAAAGATATTCAAATATTAAAATAGATATTGTAGGATGGGCCATAAACAAATTGTAACATATCTATTTCGTGAGCAGGTACTGCGCAAAGTAGGTACTGTTTATTGTCTATTGATTATTATTTTTTTTTCTGATTTTAACTTTGTTGGTTGGCAAAACTGGAAGGAGACCGGAAAGAGGCATTCTTGGAATCATGGCGGCGGACATAACTTAGTGCTTGTTGGCGGCGGGGTTTTTTGGGGCGTTTGAGTTTAAGAGTTTTTTTATCCTAGTGCAATGTAGCCGGGAAATATTATTTTGTTAAGTCACGAGAGTGTGTGACGACCCAAATGGCATTGAAGCTTTTTTTATTTTTATTAATCCCTCGCCGGATGTCGTTGGATAAAATGATCCGCGTGCGGAAGTTAATTTGGACTGGAATCAACGGATGATGTTCTGCCCGCAAGGATTCTTTTGCTGTCTGTTTGTTTGGCCGGCGAGATTTGCCAACGCCGCCTGAGGGGTGGCAAATCGCCGTGCTTATTTTGTTGGGTGGATTCCCTTTAATGAAGCGGCTCTTCGACACGCGCAGGACCCGCAAGTATTCTTTTGCTGTCTGTTTGGCCGGCGAGATTTGCTCGCGCCGGTGAGAAACCGCCGTAGCTATTTTATTGGGGTGGATTCCCTTTAATCGAGCAGCCTCCCCTGCGACGCGCTGGACGGCGTTTTGGGATGGCTGTTTGCGAACTTGAGGCGTTTCGCTCTGCAAGAGGAGAATCACGACGACGTGACGTATGCGGTACTAAAAATTAACTGTGATTTAAAAAAAAACTCTCTCTCTCCAAATCTGTTGCTAAATGCTCAAAGGTATTTATGTCCTTTTGTTAAGCCTTCTTTGGTGTTTATTTTCCTTGCAAAGTGCAATAAAGTATTATTATAATTTCACTAGAAAAACGGATGCTTCATTTATATGCATGACCTCAAATCCCTGACTCCACCATCCTGAGAAGGACGTTCTTTTGCTCTAGGATAAGCTGTCGGATGACAAAGGTGGGTTTCCTACTTCCCCTAGGTGTTACATTGGCGCCCAACGTGGGGCCACTTCACTGTGGTAACAGATCATTCTAGTCTACAATGGTTGGTATCGTTATCAAATCCAACAGGTAGACTTGCTCGCTGGTCTACTCGTCTGTCACAGTACTCTTTTGACGTTATACACAGGAAAGGTAAATTAAATACGGTTCCGGACATTCTTTCACGAAAAGACGTTTCATTAATTTCTTCCATTGATTCCGTTCCCATAAGTACGGATACTTGGTATAATACCTTATTTTCCAATTGTAAATCAAATCCACAACGCTTTAACAATTTTCAAATTAGGGAAAATAAATTGTTTCGTCACACTAAATCTCGTTTCGCTCTGCAGGAGGACACAGCTTGGAAGCTTGTTGTTCCTTTTGAGGACCGTAACGCAATCCTTTCTAAAGAACATGAATCGGATATTTCTTGTCATCCAGGAGTTTTTAGAACCTACAAAAAGGTTCAACTTCATTATTTTTGGCCAGGGATGTATAATGACGTCAAAATTTTTGTTAAAAGATGTAAAACGTGTAAGGCACATAAAATTAATACTGCTGCGCCGGCAGGCATTTCTACCAACCCGAAAATAGTCACAAGACCAATGCAAATGTTGTCTATTGACCTTGTCGGTCCTCTTCCGCGTAGCTATGCAGGATTTATGTATATTTTAACGGTTGTTGATGTATTTTCTAAATATACCTGGATTTTTCCGTTTAGAAATGCAACTTCTAAAAGCATTGTTAAAAACATTGAATAATACATATTCCTTGTACACGGGGTGCCGCAAACGTGCGTCTGCGACAACGGGAAACAATTTATTTCTAAAGACTTTAAACAATTGTTGGCAGAGTATAATGTACCTCCACCTTTTTATAATGCCTATTACACCCCCCAAAATAATGTTGTGGAACGCTATAACCAAACTATTGGAACTGCATTGTCTATCTTGACCGAGTCTGACCAGCGTAATTGGTCCAGATATCTGCCTCAAATTCAATCAGCTCTAAATAATACAGTTAATTTTGCAACCGGCTTCACGCCCTTCTTCCTTTTGAATGGTAGGGAACAAATTATTGACGGAAACTTTCATAAAAATAATTTATCTTCAGGTGTCATAGACACTACGTTGCAGCAATCTAGGGATGAATTTGCTAAGAAGTTAGAAGACTTGGTTCCAATTTATGAACAAGTTTCAAATGCTTTGTTACAAGCTTTTAAGAAAAATGCCCAACACTACAATTTGCGCCGTAAGACGGTCAATTATGAAGTAGGAGATGTGGTTTGGAGGAAGAATTTTGTCCAGTCCAGTGGACCGAATTATTTTTCTCACAAATTGGCCCCTAGATTCGTTCGCAATATTATTAAAGATAAAGTCTCTAATTTGGTCTATACGCTAGCTGATATGAACGGTAAAATTGTAGGAAATTTTCATGTAAAAGATATTGTTCGCATTGATTAAATATTTCTTACTCTTTATAATTTGATGAAACCAACGTGATAGTATGCGGGGCTACCAACCTTGCATGCTGTTCCGTTTGTTTCGTCAGTGTTTTTTCTAGTAACTTGCTCTTGGGGCTTGGTACCCTCAAGAGGTTGTGACTAGAATTTTCACAAAATTTCCTCATTCTTACTATCATAACATTTTTTTTAAATTCTTCTGAATATTTTTTTTTTAGGAGACGATGTTTGTAATGAATGTCGTTTCCTCTGATCCATGTGATCAGTGGCGCCCATTATTTTGTGTAGGTCATGTTTTTGTAATTGACCTATTCTTTGACGAGATTTTTTTTTTTTTCCTCTGGTTTAAAACGAGACGTTTCGTCTTCCTCATAGTATATCTTTGCTGCGATTATACTTACACATTGATGAGTTCGTAAAACAATTGGTTATGTTGTACTATTCTTATGTTTAAGTCTGAATCCTTCTTCTCAAGTTCGTTGGAGCTTTCTCCTGATTAATGATTTTCCAGGGACTTGGAAAGAACGATTCAAAACTTCTGTTTATGAGAGATTTGAGCGACTTTCTTATGCACAGATTGTTTAAATCACCAATTAGTGATTAAGTAATTTTTGTCATAAATATACCTTAGCTGTGTTAAATATATTAAGTCTGGTTTAACTTTCCTTAAAGTCAGTTAGTTAAGTTTTTTCTTTGTTAAGAAAATTTGTCTTGTTACAAACAAAGGTGGTACTGCTCTGGCATGCCTACCCAGTAAAACAATTCGTATTTGAAGTTTATCACCTTAACTCTAATACAGGAAAGTGTATTTTGTCTTTTAATTTTAAGTTAACCTTAAGTATATACATACATCTATTGGTCTCTCACTGCTTAAAACAGTGTTTTACTGTTAATTTTGTCTACTAGTGTCGATTATCTAATAAGTATATTCGATCACCAAAATATTATTGTTTGTTCAAGAAATTTTGACTTTTAGCATTTTTGTAAAAGTTTTTTTTTTTAAGGAATGCCAACTGGGTTTATCCTTAGTCCTTTTCTTGCATAAGCAACGTCCTCTGAGGATGGTTTTTCATAGTTACATCTTGTATTTTTGTTTAGAATCAAGAGTACTTTTGAGGTTCACTTTTATAATAGCTAGGTGTTTTGATTAATTGTAATCCCTAAGCACTAAGCCTAACATTCTAGATCCTGTTTTGCTTCTGTGTTCCTAATGAATTTTTTTTTCATAATTTTGATGAATAGGTAATTAAAATTGTAAAACCTAATCTAAACCTTTTGACAGTTAGGTATGTCTTTACATATAAACCCTACTCTGACCACTAATTGACAGTTTTTTTATAAAACTTGTTATACGATAGACAAGTAATAATTGCATTATATTTGATCTGATTTTTTGACAGATAGGTATGTCTTTACATATAAACCCTACTCTGACCACTTTGTAATTGACAGTTTTTTTATAAAACTTGTTATACGATAGACAAGTAATAATTGTATTATACTTGATCTGACCTCCTAGACATCAATTTTAAATTGAATGAGTTAATTCTGTACATTTGTTTATACCTTGGTCTAATTTTAGTTGATAATTTAAGACGCATTAAGTATAATTTATGTAACTTAACTTTTTCCAAATATCACTTTTGTTTAGAATATAAGGATAGAGAGAGAGAGAGAGAGAGAGTTATTTTTTATGTTCATAATAACTAAGTGTTGCTTTTTCTATACATGAAAGTGGGAGCTTGAGTTCTCCATACTCACTAGTGTTTTCTTGAGAGATTATCTCTCGTCATGTGAGTAACGTGTTGGTAATCGTACAAGCGAGCTTGTAAAAGTGGAGGTATTACCTCATTTTCAATGTTTTCTTTTGTACTCCATTCTGTGAATGATTTTTGTTTTTTAATTTGCTTCTTTAGTATGTTTATGTTTTTCTAATACTGTGATTTGTTATTTTTTTTTAACAGATATGGATAGAGAGAGTCGTATTGAGCGGTGTCCTAATAATTTTACTTCACTTCGCGGCGTAAAATTTTCGGGGGTTGCGGGGAAATGTAACATATCTATTTCGTGAGCAGGTACTGCGCAAAGTAGGTACTGTTTATTGTCTATTGATTATTATTTTTTTTTTCTGATTTTAACTTTGTTGGTTGGCAAAACTGGAAGGAGACCGGAAAGAGGCATTCTTGGAATCATGGCGGCGGACATAACTTAGTGCTTGTTGGCGGCGGGGTTTTTTGGGGCGTTTGAGTTTAAGAGTTTTTTTATCCTAGTGCAATGTAGCCGGGAAATATTATTTTGTTAAGTCACGAGAGTGTGTGACGACCCAAATGGCATTGAAGCTTTTTTTATTTTTATTAATCCCTCGCCGGATGTCGTTGGATAAAATGATCCGCGTGCGGAAGTTAATTTGGACTGGAATCAACGGATGATGTTCTGCCCGCAAGGATTCTTTTGCTGTCTGTTTGTTTGGCCGGCGAGATTTGCCAACGCCGCCTGAGGGGTGGCAAATCGCCGTGCTTATTTTGTTGGGTGGATTCCCTTTAATGAAGCGGCTCTTCGACACGCGCAGGACCCGCAAGTATTCTTTTGCTGTCTGTTTGGCCGGCGAGATTTGCTCGCGCCGGTGAGAAACCGCCGTAGCTATTTTATTGGGGTGGATTCCCTTTAATCGAGCAGCCTCCCCTGCGACGCGCTGGACGGCGTTTTGGGATGGCTGTTTGCGAACTTGAGGCGTTTCGCTCTGCAAGAGGAGAATCACGACGACGTGACGTATGCGGTACTAAAAATTAACTGTGATTTAAAAAAAAACTCTCTCTCTCCAAATCTGTTGCTAAATGCTCAAAGGTATTTATGTCCTTTTGTTAAGCCTTCTTTGGTGTTTATTTTCCTTGCAAAGTGCAATAAAGTATTATTATAATTTCACTAGAAAAACGGATGCTTCATTTATATGCATGACCTCAAATCCCTGACTCCACCATCCTGAGAAGGACGTTCTTTTGCTCTAGGATAAGCTGTCGGATGACAAAGGTGGGTTTCCTACTTCCCCTAGGTGTTACAAAATGTACTTTTGTAATCGTGCTAGCGGCGATACCGAAGGGGGGAGGAGAGTGAGGTTACTTATGCGTGGTTCCTCGCTTCTTGGAAATAAGGTCACAATGGAAAGCTTTACGGGATAGCAACGCGCTTTCTGGGTAAAACATTTTTACAAAAACAATGATTTTGTTATTTACTGTTCAACAGTGATTCTGTTCTGTTTTACAAAACAATGATGCACCCCGCCAATTTCGTAAGCATCACCAATTACAGAGTATTAATCAATGCCCAAGTGCTAATTTAATTAAATCATGGTTTAAAAATTTCGAAGAACCCGGCAGGAAAACAAACAGGGCGGCCATGGAGTAAAAGAAATTGATTAAAGAAATTTTCCCTAACAAACTGATCTCGCGCATATATATAGACTACGAGACGAAATAAGTAAACCCTACGTCATCAAGTACACGAATGAAACTACTTTGTAGTGATAATGGACATTTAGAAAACCTTTAAAAAGCTGGTCTGCAGGTGCGCCTCTTGGCAGGAGCCGCGCAGTAATGGAAATAGTCGGCGATTTTTTTCGAAAAAATTACGTATTCGAGAATACGAGCGAGAATGGTTTCATATGATAAAGGTCGATTAGAAAATGAAAAAAAATCAGGTCTGCCAACCGGCAGCCAGCAAGTTCGCAGGCAGCCAGCCTCAAAAAGGTAAATTTTACGTCATCGAGTACACGAATGAAACCAATGAATAACGTCAGTCCAGATCATTCCATTTAAGAATTTCTTGGTCTTCCGACCAGCAGCCTGGCAAATTTTTGTGTACGATTTTTTTTTTTTTAATTTTTCGTTTATCTTTATTATTATTTTTATTTCATTATAGTATTAAAAACTTAGATTGCCATATTTAAAAAAAATAAGCGATAATGATTAAAAAAAAATTGATAGTTCCGAATGTACCCATCCGTCAGGCGAGCCGTTCGACGCCGACGCGATCCAAACAATCAACGAACACTGGTCCTCATCAAGGGCGGATCCAGGGGGGGGGGGGGGGGGGGGGTCATGGGGGTCATGACCCCTCCTGGGCTGGGTTCAGGACCTAGGTGGACCACTAATTAAAATTATTAAACATAATTTTTTTATATATTTTTTGTCACAATATAGATTTTATTTAAGTACCTACTTAATAAAATACCTACCTACCTACTTTTTACTTGTATCTATTATTATCAAAATTAAATTATAACTTCTTGTGACTTGACCATGTGACCCCCCCCCCCCTGGCGCCAAAGCTGAATCCGCTCTTGGTCCTCATTTGCAGAAACATCGCCCCTGCTCCAATTTTAGGGGAAGTCTCTATTCTCTGTTCATTTGCTAAAATTTTCGAAAAATTAGTGTGTCCATATCTGAATTCTCATCTGAAAAATCTTATATAAAAGAGATAAAGATTGTTGGTTTCACTGTTGCCTCTTTGAAATTTTTTTTTATTTTTTCAAAGTTCTATCGTTGGTCAAAGTATTATTTTCAAGGAATTTAGTCAGTAATTTTTTAAAATTATTATTCTTCACTTACATTTTTGATAATATATTTAGTACCTTTTTTTAAACTTAATAAGTAAAACATAAAATTGTATTATTTTATTAAATGAAGACAATATTAACGATCATTATATTAATGAATCGAAAATCTGAAAACAGAAAAATATACGGCCACATCTGAAACTCGAACCCAACCTTGCCGGTGCGCAACTCTACCAACTAAACTAATGTTTCCCTTCAATCATACGAGGGATGTTCAGAAAGTAAGTGTACCTACTGAATTTTTTGAAAATGTGTAATAGAAACAAAATACAAGGGCGTAGGGGGGGGGGGGGGTAGAGAAGTTCGACAAGGTGTATGTAACTTTTGTTTTGATTATTTTTAGATGTAAAATTGCAAAATATGTGACGCCACACTAGGGGGGAGGGGATCTCACAAATGTGACAGGGATGGGGGGGGGGGGGGAAATCATGAAATTCGTGTGACGTAATTTATGGATGGCCGCTTGGCTCATGTTTGCATTTTGTTAACGAGGTAGGTACTAACTAAAATTTTGGCTTGAGTATAAGTCCCATTTCTGTGTCTGAGGCCCTCAGAGCCCTAACCGTATTTTAAATTATAAGAAAAGAAGCAATAAAACAATTAAAGACAGATGTTTTACTTCAATACAAGTACATTTATTCAAATGTATTTATATTTAACAATATAAATACATTTGAAACCGTATAAGGTCGAAGTTATACAAATTCACGTAAAAATAATACATAAAAAAAGGAAAAGTAAAATACAAATAAACGTACAATCTTTAGTTAGATACGTAAGTTATGCGGGTACAAAAAAAAGCTATTCTAATATTTATCCCAACTTTCCACGATGCACACAAAAATTATAAACTGAAAGGGTAATAATAAAAATTAAATTGATTCTCACAAACAATAGGCTACCGACGTAATATTACTTAACGGTTTGTGAGCAATCCTGCATCATTTAGGGGGGGGGGGGGGGGGAGCTGCCCCCCCCCCTGCCCGTACCTCGCTACGCCCTTGCTTGTTGACTATTTTTCCAAACAATTGCCAACCCGTTCAATGCATGTGGGGAGCCGTGGCACAAGTTTCTTTATGCCCTCCACGAAGAATTTTGCCGCCAGTTCCTTCCCCCACTTCAGGACCATTTTCTGCGCCTGCTAGACGGTTGAAATTTTATTTTCATCCTTACATGCCTTTAGAAAGCTGAAAAGATGATAATCTGAAGACCCCAAGTCAGCGGATTACGGGAAGTGGTTCAAAATATCTCAATCAAATGAGTCCATGGTCGTATTGGTGGCTAAGGCTGTGGAAGGGCGGACGTTTTCGTGAAAAAAAGCACACTTCTCCGGTCAGCATTCCCCTCCTTTCGTTTTAAATGCTCTTTTTGAGTTTTTTCTGGGTACACAATATTGTTGTGCATTGATGGTCTCAACCTGAGGCAAAAATTCGACCAAAATGATGCCTTTTCTGTCCCAAAACACTGAGGCCGTGATTATTTGCCCGAAATTGTGATTATCAATTTTTTGACATATGGAGAATTGGTGTGAGGCCACTTTGACGACTGTTTTTTTTTCCAGGCATGTAATGAGTCACCCACTATCATCTCCAGTTACAATAGAGCTCAGAAATCTTCAGATTTTTTTTTTTTTTTTTTTTTTTTAATTATTTATTTGGCTTTCACCCATTAAGGGTGATCTTGGCCATTTCTTAAAGTTAGTTACATTTTTTTTAAATTGTTTACATTTCCAGTTTTCTTAAAAATAGTTAGTTACATTATCAATTTTTTAAAATTATTTGCATTTTCAGTTTTTTTTTTTAAATTAGTTACATTACCAGTTTTTAAAATTAGTTACATTTACAGTTATTTAAATGGAATAGATAAATCCTATTAGCAAATACAGACAATGGGCAAGACAAATATTCATATGATTATACAAGTTGTACTAACATACAGAGTTGGTATAGCAATTACAAAATTGTAGAGTAGGAAGATGTACAGGTTCCGAAAAATAGGACCCTGTACATCTGTACAACATACATACAGAGTAACATACAAAGATGGTATTAATAATAATTACAAATGGTAGAGTAGGAAGATGTACCTTGTAGGTGTTATTTCTTCCGTGAGTAAAAAGCGGATCACAGCACTGATTTTTACGGCGGTATTTTTAACCGATATCTTCCACGCGACTTGTCACTACAACGCGAGTTCACGCACTGCGGTGTTTCTGCGATGCTTGGTCTATTCAGAAGACCCCCCTCTACCACTCACTGTTACCAAACCTCAAAAACCAAAAAAACCACAGCCCGCTATGGTCACAGCACACTTACATACTGTTTGAAAATCCCATGTATTTATTTATTTATTTAAACGCCATAAAATGGCTTTTACATTAAAGTGTTACATGAGATTATAAGTATTTAACTGTATATATCTTATACTTCGAATAAGAACAACCAACATTATCTTCATTTTCTTAACGCAACTTTATATTCGTTACTATCTTTATGAATGATTGCAAGATTCAAACCCGAACTAAATACTATCTAGATTTTCATTTAATTAACCTTTAACTATGGACGTGCGATCTCACAGACCGCTTGCAGTCTGTGAATCGCGTGCTCCTCTCCTCCCGCGTACCTTACGCATCTGTCCGCCTCAGTAGCTTTGGTTTTAGTGGCGAAACGACTGTCGAAAGAGAAGGTTACGTCGTTGGCTGTATATTGCGTAAGTAATTTCGCTTTCTATTTTGATTGCGGTCTGTGGGACCGCGCGTCCACGTTTGTGTAATAAATTGAGCTCATGGTAATTTTCTTTTTTCTAGCTTAAATTTCAGAAAACGATCAACCTAGTACATCTGCAAGTAAACTATGACCTATGACCACCGTTTTCAGATTTTCGATTGAGTTTCGCTAATATTGTCTTCATTTAATTAAATATTTAGTAGCTAGTTAAGTTTATCTACTGAGACTTAAAACAGATAAGATTAAGCAAGAGCATTGTTAGCAATCAAATCGATAAGCTAATAAAAGACTACTGATACTGCAAATACCTAAATACAATTCTTATTATCAAGTTCATCCTTGTTAAAACACCTCACACCTTGTTTCTTTCTAATTTTTTCTTCTGTTTAGAGAAAATTTTAATTTTTTTGTTTTCAATATTTAGTCGATAAATTAGTTACTTGTGTCAAGATGTGAGTTGTCGTGTTGTGTGCAAAATTAATTTCAACCCAAACCTCACAATTAGTTTCCTGCCTTTTTGCCTATCTTCCCAGTGTTGTAATAATATTAAAGTAGGTATTCAAAATAACAATAAATTAAAGTGTTTTGACTTTGCTCCGTATCAATCAAGAATTATCAACGTCTTACGGTAAGTCTTTTTAAATTCATATCAGCTCTCTTCTTCTTCCTTGCGCTGTCTCAACTCATTGCCTAAGAAGGCTGTTGGGGTCGGCTCTTCCGTTATCAGGTTGTAGCTTCTTCGGTTCTGAGTATCGCCTTCATCCAGGCCGTTTCTCTGAAGTATTGTGGAGCATTGAGTCATCCAGGAGTTCTTTGGTCTTCCTCTGGATGACTGTCGATGAAGCTCCATAGACATTGCCTGCTTCACTGTGTGGTCTGATGGTCTCCGTCTTACGTCGTATGCGCCCATACCATCTCAACCGTCGTTCCTCCAGCTTACTGTTTATGTCCGTGACACCAGGCTACCAGGAATGCGTGAATTTTTAATCTTATCTTTTAGTGATAATTATTAATATAATTCGTATCAGCTGATGGAATGCAATTTGTATAACTAAGAAAAATTACTAAGGAACTGAGATAAATTAAGTTCGTAGTAGATATGACTTTAGATTTTCAGCGCCAAAAGTATTTTCGTGTATTTTTTGGGGTGTTACGCCGTGTTGCGCTATCTCCGTCATTAGGCAAAGTTTCCGACAGCGTTACAGTGTTCATCATCTCACACCTGCCCTGATGATGGACACTGTAATTTCTTCTTTAGCCAACGTTTCGGACAGCGTTACAGTGTCCATCATCACACATCTGCTCTGATGATGGACACTTCTTCTTTAGCCAACGTTTCGGACAGTATTACAGTGTCCATCATCACGCATCTGTCCTGATGATCGACACTATATCTCCTTCTTTAGCCAACGTTTCCGACAGCGTCCAGTTTCTATCATCAGGGCAGATGTGAGATAATGATGATGGACACTGTAACGCTCTCCGAAACGTTAGCTTAACACACGAGTTACAGTGTCCCTTATCAGGGAAGATGTGTGATGGAGCGGCATAACAGCCCAAAAATACATAATAAATAAACAAATATTTCACATCTACCTTGATGATGGACACTGTAACGCTGTCCGAAATATTGGCTAAAGAAGGAGTTAGCGCAACATGACATAACACCCCAAAAATATATAAATAAATATATCACATCTGTCCTGATAATGCACACTGTGACGCTGTCCGAAATGTTGGCTAAAGGAGGAGATAGCGCAACACGGCATAACACCCGAAAAATAAATAACGAAAAAATCCACGAACTTATTAATTTTATTTCCACTTTATATGCATTTAACTACATGGTGAGCCTTAATGCGTATAATATAAGTAGATATGCCATCTTTTCTAATTCAGCGGTAGGTTAGGTACTAATATCCTCTCTGCATATCCCTTCAGAGTCAGAGTTATAACTTCACTTTACCTAATTTTGAGATGAGTTGTCAAACTCAAAAATTTCTCATTGTCAATTTATCGATCTCTGATTTTGAGGTTGAATCTCGTGTACAGTATTTTAATTAAACAATAATTTATGGAAAATATTTGAATATAACCTACACTGATATAATATCATAACCTAAACATGGAGATAGAACCGGTTCCATGACGGTTGATTCGCTGACAATTAACCCCCGGCGTACTTATATAAAATATGCCGTCGGTGTGGGGAAAATACGGTAAGTATACCTAATTACCAAAATATAACTAAGTGACCCCGAAGGGATGTCCAGAGCGGATGTACCGCTGAATAACTAAAGTATAAAACATATTTTAATTCACATGCATCAAGGATATAATCTGCTTCTATATATACTGTGTACCAGCGTACAAGTACAAAAATAGACATTGTATATAAATCGGTTTTATATTCATACCAACCGATTATTTAGGGTGTTTTTGAAGTCGATTTTGCGTTTGAAATTGGTAAATAATTCAAAAATAAATATAATTTTATAATTAAGTAGCAGACCCGGCCACACGTTGCTGTTGCTAACGAAACACAACGCCATTACCCAACCTTTATAAAATCCGCACCACCAGCTGCCTGAATTGAATACTTTAATTTCTCGGCTTTTCTCTACTATAATAAGCATGTATTATACATATTAACCTTGCTTTTGAATTACTCTCTCTACCTATTGGTGAAAATCCGTTGCGTAGTTTAAAAGATCTAAGCGCACAAACATTTTGAGCGACTTCATTTTATACTATGTAATGATGAATATTTGAATTTTTCGGCTTTTATCTAATATAATACGCAACCTTTCTCTTGAATCACTCTATATATTGGTGAAAACCACATGAAAATCCGTTGCGTAGTTTAAAAGATCTAAGCGCACAAACATACGTCATTTTTATCCCTCTTTTTTTTCTTTCGATCTGCTTCGTCGAAATTTTTTTAATATGAATACCTCACAAGAGTCCCGTCTGGAGCCAGTGAGACTATGGCATCCCCGATTGGGGTATGTTGTGAGACTGAACGCAGTGGGGAGGGGAAGGAGATGGGGAAGAGGAAGGTGGGGAAGTAACTGGCTATTCAGATCTGGTCACCAAACACGGCTAAAAGCCATTTCAAGCATCTTTTCATTTTCGAATGGTGGTCTTACACCAGGGCGATACTGAGAGTATTTTCCACTCTGAAACGTGCCGCAAATATAGATAGGGGAGACCGGGGACAGTATTACCACGGGTCAGTAGTACCAAGGCGAATAACTCCCTAACTTTAATAGGTACGTATACTATATGTCGTCAGGGGATAGCCCTGACACAATCGGACAATCGTCAGGACATAGTGGAACCCGGACCCGTTTAAAATAGTAAAATAACTGAAGCAAACGTGTTTATAATAATTTTCGGAGCATACTTTTCGTTATTTTTTTTTATCGAAGGAATTTCACATAATTTGCGTTTCGGCGTAGAATGCGTCTAGACATTATGTTCAAAAATAAAATATATCCAAGAGCTTAAAAACTTCAACGATCTTACTAAAAAAAAACCACAGCACGACCGATTACCTGTGTTTTTGTAGTATCATGGATACAAGACATTTACACTAAAACACGAAATATTACTAAAAAAGAATTTCACTCTAAAACACGTTTTAAATTTGGCAACACTGCAATTTTTCAAATTGCAGTGTTGCCAAATTTGCAAAAAAAATTATTTTAATGCAGCGCCACATACCAAAATTGGCTGTTGTTGACCTTGTTGCAGATTCAGTCTCCAGAATCCACATCTCTTCAACATGCAGGCCGACAGGAACTTGGTGTTCTGCTCACCCAACTGGCGGAAAACCCTCGAATCGTTTCACCGCATTAAGAATAACAAATGTAAACTAGAAATGGAACCTTATCCGGACTTTAAAGTGTTGGCAGCCATTGCCAAGTTGGCTTATTCCGATTGTTCAGGCAAAAAGCCTAAAGGGTGGTACCTGCTCACCACGGCACAAAACAAAAATAACGGATACTTTGGTTGCGCCGTGTGGAACCCCTCGCAGCAACAGATCATTATCGCCCATAGGGGGACGGATATTAAGGAATTGGGAGCAATCTGGACTGACGTACAAAGTGTTTACCGCAACAGATATACCGGGCATATGAATTCCGCCGTGTCTTTCGTAGATGAGATTAAGAGGGCAATAATTGAAGTGAACAAAGAACATGGCAGTTGCTTCGTTTTGTCCTTCACAGGGCATTCCCTAGGGGCGTGGTTGGCCGGTGTCACCACATTCACGGTGAAATATCTGAAGAGAGAAGACGGTGGTTTTTGCCGGATTTCCAGCCCCGAAGAAGGCCTCCACGCGCACACACTAGCCCTGGATAGCCCGGGAATTGAAGATATCTTAATAAAGATTTGCAGAAATTATTGTGTAAGATACGATCGATCCATGTGCATCAAGAACCTGGATATCACAAATTTTTTCGCCGCCCCAAATATCGTAAACTGCACGGGATATCAGTCGGGAGACTTACTTCAGATCCATATTGAACGGGTCGCTCTCCCCAGCGATTCAAATGAACCCACACTGATATCCAATACAGACACACACGGAGTAGACATTTTTATCAAAGGTTTTGATGATGGGAAGGATACATATGTGATACGGAACTGGCCCCATGGATGGAGTGAACGCAAATACTACCACGGGATAGAAATGTTTTGCAATTCCTACGTCTTACATCCAGATGCCATACAAGCTCCTCCTGAGAGTTTTAGAGGCAGCCACCGGAATATACAATCAGTTAA
Source organism: Limnephilus lunatus (assembly GCA_917563855.2). Taxonomy (NCBI): domain Eukaryota; kingdom Metazoa; phylum Arthropoda; class Insecta; order Trichoptera; family Limnephilidae; genus Limnephilus; species Limnephilus lunatus. Next base: position 19,573,692 of record OU830595.1, on the reverse strand, counting down.
AGGAAATGCCAACAATAAGTACTCAGAAGAAATACCCAAATTACAATATAGCACTATTAAATCCCTAGGAACAGTCAGCCAGTTGGGGGTATTTTCCACAGAAGAGTTTAATTTTTTACAAAATTGGAGCATTTTTCAAAGCAACGCGCTAATTAAACGAAAAGAAATTGAACACTTTTTCTTGCGGAAGAAACTTAAAAAAATAGATTTCCCACTTTTTAAGATTGATGTAAGAAAAAACTCCATTACTTGTGATACGAAGAAACATTTGGAACAAGTTATTGGACAGACTAAACAATTGTTGCGCTGGTTTCCTGCGGAGATTATGGGAGCCTTAAATTTACAGAACCGGAGTATAAAGTCAGCCCCCTTATACATGGCTGGCTTGGCCTACCTCCGCACCTTACCCGAAATCATGGACTGCAAGGACACCTTGGGGCTAGAGTTATTCTTGCAATCTTCTAAACGTGTTTTTCAAATAATTGTGACTAACGATTTTCAATTTCAAGCCGCCAGATTGTACAATATACTAATTCTCATTGACAACACTACTTTAGATTCAAAATTCTTGAAAGAAAAATACCACACAATATTGAATTGGAATGATATGCCAACTCTAGCTAAGGTTCTTGATTTCAAAGGATTAAGCGAGACAGACGTTAACATCAGTAACCTGATCATTCTTATTGTCGATTCTACAAGAAGAATGACTCGGCGATTGATACCAATATTAGAAAATTTAGTGAAGTTCAGCCACAAGAAGCTTGTGATCATTAAATCGCAACCAATTGATGGAAAATTATTTGAGAAATATAATCTAACCGTTGAAACAAATACTTTGAAAACATTTGGACTAGAAGACATCACTCCTTTGTCTCGAGAAAAAATATTTTCCAGAGATGTAATTACAATAGGTGAAGATACCCTAAGCCTCGAAGTTATACTGGGAAGTGACTTCAAAACTACCAATGAGAAAATAAATCAATTGATTTCACCCATCTTAATGAATATCGTGATGGACAACTTATACATATATAAAATCCCAAACAAACTTTTGAGGCTTTGTGAATTGGATGCCCTATACTCCAAAGGGAACAAACTAGTGGACAAAGAGAAGCTCACCGCATTACTGGAGAGGAGTGGGGCCGATGGATCGCTGCTGGTGATCAGCGATCCAGAGGGGCTCAGCCAGGACTACTGGGGGAAGGTGGCAGAGGCCGCGCGGAGGAGGATATTAACCACTGAGGAAGATGGGCAGGACCTTTTTCAGGAAAAGTGTCGGGAGGAGTTAGCTAGACTGATCTATTGGTTTCACTTATCCATTGAGGGCTTCATCCTGAAAGAAGTTCACAATAGAAGCGTATACCTGCCCAGAAAGTTCTACAGCCGACATATCATTAAATCCATCGATGAATTCGTGCAGTACAGCGGAGATAAGGATTTATTTATATTTTACAATGTGGAAGATAAATTATCACTTATTCGTGCCTTCAAATTATCCAAGGAATCTGAGGATTTATTTGTCTCAAAAAAGCACTTTAAAATTCGTTCTCCCGTATTGAATATCGGAAATAAAAATACAAATGATATGCTTAACAAACATTATTTTAAAATTTTGGAGATTGGAGGCAGCCCGTGTATGGTTTGGCAATACTCCCACGGCTCTCTGGATGGCCTTCGCCCCTTCATTACCAGGGACTATAGGAACCCCGTCGAGGAAAGAGATTTTAGTATCATCAAAAAGAAGCTGACCATCATCGCTGATGATCCAGGTATGGGAAAGACCACCAGCCTGACGCGTATGTCGGAGATCATCCAAGACTCCTGGATATTGAGAATTGACCACAAGCTTCTGGCTGATAGTTCCAAAAAATTACCCCCAAGACTTGACTTGAAATCTGTTACAAAATTTTTGCTACATGCATCGGGTTTACCCACTGATAGTGAAATAGCGAGCAGCCTGTTGCGGCATTGCCTCGAATCAGATAATTCGAGGCAGGTTTGTATCTTGGTGGATGCATTCGATGAGATTTCTGATGAAAATAAGTTTAAAATGGTAGAGCTCCTAAAATATTTAAAAACTGCTACAACCTGTCGAACAGTAGTCACCACACGTGTACACCAAAGAAAATGGCTTGAAAAAGATTTGGAAGAATTTGCCGTTGAGCTGGAAAAAATTACAGAAGACGAACAGGAAGAATACTTAGTAAATTCCTGGCTACCTCATCTAGCGTTAGAACTTCCAAAATACGGAGAACTACAGAAGGAAAGGCTGCGTCAGTTTGCAAGAGAGCTGCGGGAGGAAGTGGCGGGAGTGCTGGGGGAAGATGTAACAAGTTTAATGGGCATTCCCCTTCAGATCCGTATGCTTGCCGAAGTGTTCCTGCAGCAAGCCATACTGTTTGTGATATCTCCTGAACAAGTTAATAACTTACACAAAATCACCAATTTGTTTGACTTGTACAAACAGTTCATTGAAGTCAAGAAAAATATATATTTTGAGCAGAAGACTAATATTAACAAGCTTCTACCTACCCTGCGAAAAGCTATGTTTAAAGATATGATGAAAAAGCATTGTATCTTGGCTTTCCAGAGTGTCGACCCAAAATTTGCCACGGAATATTTTACAAACATAAAATTATCTAACCTGAAGACCGAAGAAGTGCAAGACATAAGCAGTGTCGGGTTGATAAAATATAAAACTGATGGAACTTTTCATTTTATTCACAGAACTTTCCAAGAACATTTTTGCGCTGATTTCTTCGTCCGATGGCTCAGAAAGGGTAGAAATAGCAAAGTAGAAAACACACTCATTAAAAACGAATTTTGTAAATTTTTGCTTAAACCGGAATATAAAATAATCAGATTATTCGTCGAGACTCAGCTTGAAACAAGACCAATATATGGCGAAGAACTGGAAAATCACCAGAAAATATACCAACATTGGTGCGAACATCGTCAGCTATTCTACCATGATCATAAAAAAACTCCATTGCACATAGCGGCGGAAGAAAATAATACACGCATTGTTGGAATCCTTCTCAGTGGCCCGATCAGCAGAACATCTGAAGAATCCTACATTTCGTTTGTAGGAGCAAGAAGCAAGTCCGGGAGGACCGTGCTAAACACAGCATTGGAGAACGAAAACACCAACATTGTAAATCAAATAACTGAAACTGTAAAGAGTTGGTTGCACGAATCAATAGTAGGACTAATGCTGGCTACTTTCTTAAACACAAGAAGGGACAGAAACGAAAGCAACGATGAAAGATTTTATCTTAAAAAGTATTTTTCAAATACACAGCAGTTAACCAGCGTAAACCTAGCCTTGAGAAGAACTCGTCATATAAGAGAAATTATGTTTAAGCCGTTTATTGCAGCAGTGAGAGATGATGATTATGAGACTGTGCTGAAGATCTTCAGTGACCTGGAAAGTGATATAGAGCGAGCTTTTATATTAATTGCCACTGATGATTGGGGAGAAACTGCCATCAATCTCGCAACGAGTAAACAAAATGTTACATTGTTTAAATTATTTGCCAAAAAAGGAGTTTGTGTATCGTACGATAAACTTGGGCGGACTCCCTTGCATTGTGCATCAAAGCAGGGATGTCACAAAATTATAATTTTTTTATTAAATCAATCTGAAGAAACCTACGATTACATAAACGATGAATGCTTTGGAAATGAGAAAATATTCGAAAATCGTAATATCATATTAAAGTACGAAAAAAATTCTTGCATAAATTCTCAAGACATGATGGCTCATATTAACTCTGCAACTAAAGCTGGCAATACTGCGCTGATATATGCTGCAAAAAGTGGATGCCACGAGGTGGTAAGCACGCTGTTAAAGTCCGGGGCAGATACTAACTCTGCAAATAGGTATGGTGATACGGCCCTGATGTGTGCTGTGAAGACTGGGAACTATGACGTGGTGCGCACGCTGCTTGAGTCCGGGGCAGATATTAACTATGCAAATGGCGATGGTTATACTGCATTGATGTATGCTGCACAAAATGGATACCGGGAGGTGACACGCATGCTGTTAGAGTACAATGCAAATATTAACTCTGCAAATGGCAATGGTTATACTGCCGTGATGTTGGCAATACAGAATGAACCGGAAGTGATACGAATGCTGCTAGAATCCGGAGCAGATATTAATTCTGCAAATGGCGTTGGTGATACTTCCCTTATTATAGCTGCGCAAGATGGACAACCTGAAGTGGTGCGCATGCTGCTGGAATCAAAGGCAGATATTAACTATGCAAATGGCGACGGTTACACTGCCTTGATGAATGCTGCACAGAATGGATTCCAAGAGGTGACACGCATGCTGCTAGAGTTCAACCCAGATACTAACTCTGCAAATAGCGATGGCTACACTGCTCTGATGTTGGCTGTAATATTTGAACACCACGAGGTTACACGCATGCTGCTAGAGGCTAGGGCAGACATTAACTCTGAAAATTGCAATGGTTATACTGCACTGATGTTGGCAGCGCAAATTGGACACCACGAGGTTACACGCATGCTGCTAGAGTTCAAGGCAGATTTTAACTCTGCAAATCGCAAAGGTTTTACAGCCTTGATGTTGGCTGCGCGAAGGGGATACCACGAGGTAATACGCATGCTGCTGGACATGGGAGCAGATGTTAATTCTGCAAATAGCAATGGTTATACAGCCCTGATGTACGCTACACAGATGGGACACGACGAGGTGACACGCATGTTGTTAGAATCCAAGGCAGATGTTAACTCTGCAAATTGCAAGGGTTTTACAGCCTTGATGTTGACTGCGCGAAGGGGATACCACGAGGTAACACGCATGCTGCTAGACTCTGGAGCAAATATTAACTCTGCAAATAGCGATGGATACACTGCCCTGATTTACGCTGTACAAAATGAACACCTTGAGGTGACACGAATGTTACTAAAGTCGAAGGCAAATATCAATTCTGCAACTTACAATGGTTATACTGCCCTGATGTTCGCTGCGCAAGGGGGATATAACAAGGTTACACGCATGCTGCTAGACTCAGGAGCAGATATTCACTCTGCAAATAATATCGGTAATACTGCCATCATGTTAGCTGCTCAGCATGGATATCACAAGGTAACACGCACACTGCTAAACTTTAGAGCACGTATTAACTCTGCAAATAGTCATGGTAACACTGCCTTGATGTTGGCTACACTGGGAGGATACCACAAGGTAGTGCTCATGCTGCTAGAGTCCGGGGCAGATACTAACTCTGCAAATGACCTTGGCGATACTGCCCTGATGTTCGCTGCACAAAATGGACAACAAGAGGTGACACGCATGCTGCTAGAGTCCGGGGCAGATACTTACTCTTCAAATAACCTTGGTGATACTGCGCTGATGTACGCTGCACAAAATGGACAAAACGAGGTGATGCTCATGCTGCTAGATTCTGGGGCAGAAATAAATAATCAGAACAAAAGAGGTGAGACAGCGTTGATTGAGGCAGCATTCAATGGACATATGAATATTGTGGAGTTGCTTGTGCAGCTCGATGCCAATATATCATTGCAGGACCGGAATGGACTCACAGCTCTCTACTGGGCGGAAAAAATGGGACACACAGAGATTTTTGATCTTCTCCGTGGCCCCCAGGAAATCACACACTTATAGGACCATACCACTATCAGCTGGACTCCAATTTATTACGACAAGTGCATCATACAAGGATTAATCCAGATTCCATTATAAACACGCTACTTCTAGTGCGGGCATTATCAGCCTGGAAACTTCGGGACCTGCAACGAGAACATGACGGTTCTTCCCAAAACTTCTAGAACTTTCCGGACAGCTGCACAAGTACTGCACTATAAAACAAGCACTCTGCCAGTGTTCAGTTTAGCCTACCAAATACAGTCAGTTCAGGATCAGTGCTGACGATGAACTCTCTACCATTACTCACACAGTGAATGAAACATATATGTTCAAAAGTTTTCTAAATCCAAATATAAAAATGATCAGAAAAGTGTCGGAAAATAAAAGTTGTATAAATGCATAAAATGAAAGTGCATCTTACCGATTCTGAAATGTAAAAAAAAATCAACAGGACTACCTTGAAGATAAGATTAAAATTAAGTCGATTTATAAAAAAAAAATCTATTTAAAAATATAATTAACTCACCGGAAACTTCCAATATAAATAATAATAAATTCTAAATGAAATAGTAAAATTGAAAAAAATGAATTTTTTATTTTTTTAAATGATTAATTTTTAAAAAAATGTGTTAAGATCAAACATAAGTACATCTTAAGAAATAAAATTTAAAACTATATATTTATAATATAAGTATGAAACTTTGTAATTTTACCATACTTACATACATATTTTACCTCAACATCTGTAATAATATTTCATCATAACAAAAATTTAAAAATAAATTAATAAAAATACCTCATTTCAAAATAAGAGTGTCACAACATTCTGCCCCTCGTTTGCCCTGGACATCTCTTGAGGAAAACACTCTGAATGCAGCCACAACCCACGTATGCTCAAGACATCTTTCGAGGGAAACACTCTGAATGCAGCCACAACCCACGTATGCTCAAGACATCTCTCTAGGGAAACACTCTAAATGCAGCCACAACCCACGTATGCTCAAGACATCTCTTGAGGAAAACACTCTGAATGCAGCCACAACCCACGTATGCTCAAGACATCTCTTGAGGAAAACACTCTGAATGCAGCCACAACCCACGTATGCTCAAGACATCTCTTGAGGAAAACACTCTGAATGCAGCCACAACCCACGTATGCTCAAGACATCTCTCGAGGGAAACACTCTGAATGCAGCCACAACCCACGTATGCTCAAGACATCTCTCGAGGGAAACACTCTAAATGCAGCCACAATCGCGGTCTGCCTCTAGATATCTCTTGAGGGAAATATTCTGATACAGCTATAATCCAGTTCTGCCTCTGGACATCTCTTGAGGAAAATACTCTGAATGCAGCCATAATCCATCTCTACCCTTGGCCATCACTTGACGGAATCAACATTCTTCATGCAATTTTCATTAGGTACATATTTTTTTTAGTTATTTTTACATTCAAATTCAGGATGATATTTACCAAAACATTAAAATATGTTATAATTACAGACTCTGTCACTGGACATCACTAGAGGGGAGCAACATTCTTCAGGTCAAATGGATTCATAAGGTACATAGTTTTTAATTATTATTTCTACATTCAAATTCGGGATATTACGTTACTCAAATATTTAAATATTTTTTTATTACATACACTGGACATCATAACGGAGCAACACTATTTATTACATACACTGGACATCATAACGGAGCAACACTATTTAATATATTTTTATTACATACACTGGACATCATAACGGAGCAACACTATTTAATCAAGTTTTATTACATACACTGGACATCATAACGGAGCAACACTATTAATCAAGTTTTATTACATACACTGGACATCATAACGGAGCAACACTATTTAATCAAGTTTTATTAATAATTACACTGGACATACACTGGACATCATAACGGAGCAACACTATTTAATCAAGTTTTATTAATAATTACGATTGATATCAGAATATTATGTTACTCAAACATTGAAATATATTTTAATTACAGGCAGTCTGTCGCTGAACGTCACTAGAGCGAAGCTTTTAAAAAATTATTTCTACATTAAAATTCAGAATACTTTTTATTTTAAAATAAAACAATAACTTTGTAAACACCACTTTTATTTTTTATACTTTATGCCGACCGGGTTTCGCTACAACCGTACTTTTTCAGGGCAGTACAATCTCTACTAAAATTAATTTACATGTGTGTTATAGCTAATACATGATTTAACCAAATGTGCTGGACTCCTCAAGTAACGGAGGAAGTTGGTATGGGTGTAGATGAAGAATTGGGAAGGGAACGGGCGTGTTCTTTGTCAATTGGGAACAATTTTAATATGGGACTTTTATTTAAATTTAGTTGGTTATTAACTACCTTACTAATAATGTTTATGGCTTTCCTTAGTTCAAGTGCTTCTAAATTTTCTAGCTTAATACCGATGTTGTTTTTATGAATTAGTGTGGCGCCTGTCTTTTTATCAAATTTATGGTCTTTTTCGATCAAGTGGTTTGCAAATTCCAAAAATCCAGAGCTGTGTAAACATCTCAGATGTTCTTTGACACGGGTTTTTATATTGCGTGCTGTTTTGCCTACGTAAAAAAGGGACAATCGCTGCATATGAACAAATATTATTTATTGTTATTAAGTTTATTTTGCAGAACTATATTTAATTTTTTTATTTCTTTCATATTATATTTATATTATTATTTAATGTTTATAACCAACTGTTTTCATACATTAAATAATAACATTAATATATAAAAGAAATAAAAAATTCAGAATTTTATTTTACTCAAACATTAAAATATGTTTTAATTACAGACACTCTGTCACTGGACATCTCCAGAAGGGAGCAACACTCTTTATGCAAATTTCATTAGGTACCTACATATTTTTTTAATTATTTCTACATTCAAAATCAGCATTTTATGTTACTCAAACATTAAAATATGTTTTCATTACAGACACTCCGTTACTGGACACCAGTCGGGAGCAGCACTCTTTATGCAAGTTTCATTAGGTACATATTTTTAAAAACTATTTCTACATTTAAATTCAGATTATTGTGTTAATCAAACATTAAATTATATTTTAATTACAGGCACTCTTGTTACTGGACCTCACTAGAACGGGGCATCTTCGGCAAGTTTTATTAGGTACATATTTAAAAAAAATATATTTCTACATTCAAATTCAGAATATTATGTTACTCAAACATTAAAATACATTTTAATTACAGGCACTCTGTCTCTGGACATCACTAGAGCGGAGCATCTCTTCGGCAAGTTTCATTAGGTACATTTTAAAAATAAAAAATTTCATTTAAGTTCAGAACATTATATTACTCAAACACTAAAATAAGTTTTATTACCGACACTCTGTCACTGGACATCACTAGAGGGGAGCAACACTCTTTATGGAAGTTTCATTAGGTACCTAGTACATATTTTTTAAAATTATTTCTATCTTCAAAATGAGGATTTTATGTAACTCAAACATAACCATTATTTTAATTACAGAGACTCTCTCACTGGACATCTCTAGAAGGGAGCAACATTATTCAGACAAGTTTCATTAGGTATACATTTTTTAAATTAATTCTACTTAGATATTCATGATCATATGGTAGTCAAACATTTAATATGTGTTTTAATTACAGACACTCTGTCACTGGACATCACAAGAGGAAGAGGGGAGCTTCTTCGGCAAGTTTCCTTAGGTACATATTAAAAACAATATTTCTACATGTTTAATTAAGATTATTTTGTTACTCAAACATTTAATTATATTTTAATTACAGGCACTCTATTACTGGACATCACTAGAGTGGGGCATATTCGGAAATTTTCATTAGGTACATATTAAATAAACTATTTCTAGGTTCAAATTCAGAATATTATGTTACAAAAACATTAAAATATGTTTTACTTACAGACACTCCCTCACTGGACATCACTAGAGATCAGAGCAACACTCTTAAGGCAGCCACGTACTGCCTTACCTAAACTTTAAGGTAAAAATTGAGGCTTTTTGAAGTAATCTAAAGCAAGTATTTGAAATAACTCATTTCAGACATCAAACACGGACTTTTTACTCATTTTTGCAATAAATTATTGAGTAAAACCTCAATTGTAATATTTAATCATTGAGGACAATGTAAGTGATTCTCAAACGAAAAATTGAATCAGTAAAATCAAGAAAAGATTCGGTCGGATCCCAAATGAACTAAGGACCTTAGCTTTGCCGGGGCTCTGCTCTAACCACTGAGCTTATTCGATCTCATCCCCTTCGGTCTCTTTTAACTGTATCGTACTTCAACTAAGAACTACCAAAATTAATTAATTTTTTATTTATTTATATTTATTCATTCATTCATCATTATTATAATTTTTTTTCAGTTATTTATTTATGTATTTATTTTTTTACTTGCTTATCCCCCGGCTTCGCTCGCATATTCGCCATTCCCCCCCCCCACCCCCTTATTATAGATAAATAAGTTATTCAGGAGTACAATTCTAAAGGAGTACAGGTTCTTTCAATTAAGGCAAATTAAAGCAGTACGGAGAAACTTGACAACAGAGGCGACTAAATTACTAGTCAATTCGTATGTTGTTTCATGTCTAGATTATTGCAACGGAATATATGCTAGTCTTCCGAAATATCAAATCAGCAAATTACAATCTGTGTTCAACGCTGCGGCAAGACTCATCACCGGCGTATCTAAATATTCCCATATTTCTGAGCATCTCAAAAATCTTCACTGGCTCAAGTGTCCTGAACGAATCCAGTTTAAGCTCTGCTGGATGGTATTCAAATCCCTTAACAGAATGGCTCCGGCTTACTTATCGGAAATGTGTATTCCAGAAAATTCCAATTCGCGACAATCAACCCTCAGGTCAGCAGCAACATCAGCTATCGGAAGGTTGAAGGAACCAAAGCGCACACCAGATACTAAATTCGGTGAGCGTGCTTTCGGAGTGTCAGGACCTAAAGCCTGGAATGGACTGCCACACGAGTTAAGAATGATCACAGATTCAGCGGAATTTAGAGCTAAACTAAAAACTCATCTTTTCAGACAGTCGTATCCATAAGATAAAACCTTTCACCTTCAGCTTCACGGCTCGCGACATAGTAAATAACAAATTTTGTAAAAATAAAGCAAATTCTTTCAATTCTCCAGTCTTTCAAATAAATATTAACTCAACTTTGGAATTAATCTTCTTATAAATATAAATATAAATGTAAAACCAACAGTGATGAGGGTAGCAAAGATAAAGTCATGCAATGCCCAGTGTTTTGAATATAATGCCCTCCACGTACAAAGTCGTATCTTTCCCAAACATAAACTTTCTAATAAAGTGTGTTTTTCGGAAGTGACCAGCAGGTAAGTATGTTATAGTATCTATCTGTAAATAATGAAATTAAATAGAACCTGGGAATTTATAATGAATTGTAAAGCGCCCTTGAGGTGATTTTTCACAAAAACGACGCTCTACAAATTGTCCAATTATTATTATTATTAATTATAAGCATGTAGTAGGTATATAATATTATATACTGAACTTTAAGGATATAAGCAGAATAAATTTAGGGAAGGAAAAAAATGAAATTATCAACCGAACTGAATTTATTTCCAAGCCTATGTAGTCTTTGGATTGGGGAGTTAATGAAATAATTAGTTTTAGACGGATAAACAAAGAACAGCTAATAATAATAATGTTCATATCTATACATACATAAAAATCTCGCATCACGATGTTTGTTCGAGATAAACTCCGAAACTACTTCGGATTTTGATGAAATTTGGCTTACTGTGTGTAATTTTGTCGAACGTAAAAGATAAAATAGTTTTCATCTCGATTATTGACTTATTATTGCCAATTAAATAGTAAAATTAATATTTGGCTGATTTATATAGCGCCGTTTTCGTGAGAAATCACCTCAAGGGCACTGAAATATTTATTATCATACAATGCTTTGTAATAATTTGTAAGTTCCATAAGTTCCTAACAGATGGCGGTGTGAGTTAATTTATGGACAAAAAACTTGGAAATCTAGGTTGGGTAACCATCCAGTAATTGGCGTTGTGTTTCGTTAGCCACAGCAACGCGTGGCCGGGTGAGCAAGTATAAATATAAATTACAAAATAAGTTTGCACAATTTTTTCATTTATTTTGGGTACATAGTTTTTAATTATTATTTCTACATTAAAATTAATTATATATTTATTTTACTCAAACACTATAATATGTTTTAATTACCGACACTCTGTTACTGGACATTTATAGAGGGGAACAACACTCTTGAGGAAAGCTTCTTAAGGTATATTTGAAAAAGGAAAAATTATATTCAAATTCACAATATTATGTTACTCAAACTTGGAAATATGTTTTGAATTACAGATACTCTGACGCTGGACACCTCTAGAAGGGAGCAACAATCTTTATGCAAGTTTCATTAGGTACGTTTTTTTAAAATTATTTTTACTCGGATTTTTTATCAGAATGTCTGTATTATTTTTTCCAATTTTTTGTTAGGTTTGGTTAGGTTGGGTTAAGTTTTAGTAGATACTTTGTTGGGGGATATTTTGTCCTTAAGATATTTTGTCGGAGGATATTTTGTCGGGAATATTTCGTGATGAAAACCCGCATTACTCCGTCGGTCCGCTTGAAGGCAGCTTTTTCCTTGCTAGAACTTCCTCTCCATCCTTACCTTTAAAAGAACCTCCACACAGCATCACCTAAGATGATATAGACACTGAAGGAAATAGAATTTTCCTCGAGTAAATGAAAAAAAATGTATTTTATACGGTGCTCCAGATTTTATGTCCGGGTTAAATCTTTCCCAAATGAAGGACTAAACCCTTCCACACAGTTTTCCACAAATGATTATCTAGTAAATTCACGCAATGTAAGTGCACTATATAAGTATAATAAATACAAAACAATACAAGAACAATACGTCAAAACACCAGAAACATAATGGGAAAATATTTCACCGACTCCAGATATTTTCATATCAGAGAGGGTTCGGCTCTGATGAAATCCTAACTGGTCCGATAAATCCTATTGATCCCTCAATATAAATATTAAAAAAATCTTTCGCAATCCTAAATGTATTTAAAATTACTGACTTTTGCATTTTTATATATAAATTCTTTGACAAATCTAATATGCCTAAATGTTAAATGAGAGAGCTAGGTATAATGCCAGTAGCCGAAATAACAAATGGTAATAAATGCCAAATTCTTTTAATCTCATTTCCTAAATCTGTATATTTTCTTATTTTTTCAGAAACAGTTTTCTGAATATTTCGAGAATTCGGAATAGCGACATCAATGATATAAGTTATTTTTTAAAAATTTTGTCATGTAAAACTCTATCGGGTCTATTATGACTAATTGTTCTGTCTGTTAGAATAGTTTTATCGTAATAAATTTAATAAAATTCATTTTCTAAAAATGAATTTGGTTTATATTCATAATATGGTACATTACGGCAGTCAATCAAGTTATGTTTAATTACCAAACTTTGGTGAATTATTTTTAAAACTTGATTGTGCCTAAATGTATACTCGGACGGCGCTAATACAGAACATCCCGATATAATATGTTCTATAGTTTCCGGAAAAACCAAACATTTTCTGCATAAATCATCAATTTAATTTGTATCTTTGATGATATGCTTCCTATAATTTTTAGTATTAATGACTCTATCTTGAATGGCAAGCATAAATCTATCTTCAAGCTACTTATGTAGGTACTTTTATATTATATGTATTTTGTCAATGCTCTTCATATATATGTACTCTCCTTTCATTGTCATCTCTCTTTTTTATTCGTTTTATAGTATTATATTGTTAATGGACTATTTGTCCGTAAATAAATAAATAAATCCTTCTGTTTCTGCGCTCAACTCTCCAATACTCAACCATTTGTTTGACGAAAGTTTGTCAACATAATATATGTTTGGTTGAGATAGTTGAAGTGTTTTGCTTGAAGAATTTTATTTGACCAGGAATCTAATAATTCCTGGTTGGTATTTATAAGAATGCTGGCATTCTCGTCGTATACATTTAATGGCGAAATATTTCTATCTGCCTTGCAAATTATTTTGTGCATTTCTGAACTATCAGCTTTCCTATGGAAAATATTTCTTAGCATTTCTACCTGATTATGTTTTAAAGATGTAATTTTGACTATACCTCTACCTTCTAAATTTCTAGGTAAATTAATTCGTTCTATAGCTGAATTTAAATGATGGCAATTAAACTTTGTTAACATAGTTCTAATTAATCGTTCTAAGCTATCTAAATCTGTATTGGACCATTTCATTATGCCAAATGAGTAAGTTAATAGAGGTATTTCCCAAGTATTTATTGCTTTACTAAATTTTTGGCAGATAGATTGCACTTAAAAAAAATTCTGATCCTAGTTTTAAATTTAATCCTAATATTATTTTTAATACTAGTACGATCTAATCTATTTGATTGCGGATATCCTAAATATTTATAAACCTCATTTATAAGATAAAATTAATATTATTTTATCTTTAATGTTTTTATAGATAAAAATAATATTATTTAATCTTTAAAAACATTTTATCTAAAACAAGTTCTGCTATGTTATTATTATTACGCGTGACAGAGTGAAAAATGTATATTTTTCCGCACAATTATGTGATAGAAAACCAAATATGATTTTTATTTCGTTAGTTAAGGCGCCGTATCCCCGCTCAAAAAGAAGAAAATGGAGAGACATGTAATTACGAATGTAAGAAGAGAGCGCTAATATTTAAAACGATAAAGTTGAAGCGAAAATAATGAAAATGTTTAATAAAACACGCCTCGTTTAAAATAGAGCAAAAATCTCGTGGGGAACATCTAAAAGAGCATTGTGAATTTTTTCATACATACCTATAACTTCTAACATTTTGTCTCTGGTCTCTATACGGGAATCGGGCTGAACCAACATTAATTAGTTTCTGCTTTTAGTAGAGCGGTCGGTAGTGCACGGTGTTGCGATTCTTGAAATTATAGATTAAAATTTGATGAAATAACATTTTTTTATTTACTAGCTGGTTCCCAGCATGCATTGCAATGCAATTTTCAAAGAAATAAGTTGTTTCTTCTTGCATGTCCTTTCCCGTGCGTCACGGTTCCCCTCCCGCATCCCCTATCCACCCGCGATCCCCTCTCCGACTCTCCCGTCCCGTAAACTCCCCTCCCGCGTTCCATGTATTCAGTCCCGGTACATACAGTTTTCAAACAGCTCGCGTGCCACCTATTACAATTTTTTTATTCAAATTTTAATTTTTCGTATATACCTATATTCATTTTTGTACATTATATGAACAATCAATCAAATTTGGTACCTAACATAGGTACCTATTTAAAATATCTATAAAATAAAAAAATCAGAACAACAGCTGCCTTTTAAATTCAATTTCATCAAACGCGCGAACTGTCAAATATGCGAAGTTAAAATAGTCGTTAAGTTTCCTGAAATTATTTAATTTTCTGGGCAATTTTCTTAATTTTTCTTTCCGTAAGAACCTTCTACAAAAAACTTTGAAAAAAAGATGAATGAAATAGGTAAAGTCGTTCTGAAGTTATGGCGTAACCAAGGGAAACAAGGAATCATTTTTATATATATGTAGATATTTTTATATGATTACAGTCAGGTGACTAGCGCTTATGTGTTTATATGGAGTGAACGCCTCTGTAAACTGTTGCAATTAATAATAGATTTGTATCATAGATTAAATAAAAAATCGATTTTATAGATTACAATAAATGCATTTTATAAATTCCTTCAGGCAACAGACCCTTCATTTTTTGTTGGATTGATTATAACACTATTTGTGTTATTTAATCGGCAACATACTACTGCTTGGAATGATTAGTGTGAGTTTTTTTTAACAGTTTTTTTTTTCTAAAAGAAAGACAAGCTTTCCCGGGTTACTAATAACCCGACAATATTTTAAAATCTCTCACTACCACCACAGTAGCAGTGGCGTGCACAGAGTTTTTGATCAGGGTAGGCAGAAGGAAAATCGCGGAATTTATCCAAATAAAAAAAATTAAACCTACCACAGATAACTCCCTTCGTACAAGTTTTCGCTAAGTGTGCTTGCTGCTGGCTGCAGATGATGTAGGTTTGGATTATCAAAGCCACATCAAATATCCAAATAATAATAACAAATAATTGCTTCATTTATGCATATTATCACAAGCCAATTACTGGATATCCGAGGTGGCCTTGATAAAGGCCGTTGGCGTTGTCTCACACTTCATACTTCAGATAACAACAGATGTCACTGTCGTCACTATTTGCCATTTGCTAATTTTATCCAGAAAGCACTGCCTAATGCTAACAAAAAAATCTCATAGAAGCAAATTCAAAACTACAGTTCTACTCTATGCTACATGCACTTCGTAAACATTGAGATTATAATTATCTTGTATGAAGTTAGCTCTAAGCAGAAATAATTCCTGCTTAGGCCGCATATGGGCCGCATTTTAGTGAGATGGTCGGAGGGCGCGTGTAGTTTCTAGTTACGGTCTATCCCACGTTTGTAGTATGCCTTTTGATGTGGCGCTCGCGTAGTTTCAGTTGTTCAGCTTTGTCGCGCTTATTTTTGAAAGTGTGTATTTATTTTTAGCAATAATTTAATAAATTATAATATTATTTACATGCTTATGTTTTACAAATACGGTAGGGTAGGCAGTGCTTATGTGCCTATATGGAGTGCACGCCCCTGCACAGTAGGCGGAAATGTTGCTTGCATTTTAATGGAGGGCCCATACGCAATGCACCTCAGTCGCTGACCGGTCTGAAGATAATTTGATAATTGACCCCCAGATTCCTACCGACCCCTCTCTTCTTTTTCCTTCTTGGAACTTCTACTTCTTCCTTTCCCTAAAAAGACTCGCCACACAATATCCCCAAAGATGACATAAACCCTGAGGGGAATTATTTTTGTTGGTACTGTTGTTAACATAGGTACCTAGTTGTTAGCACCTTTGTTAACACTATTTTTAACACGTTTGTTAACACTGTTGTTTACTACTTTACAATTTTACAGACGGATTGCAATCTTTAGAGCACAGGCGTCAGGTGGGAATGCTATTCTTGTTCTACCGATATTACAATGGAAGATGCTCCGAGGAACTAGCGTAATTGATCCCATAGTTATCCCATAGTTATCCCATAATTGATGCATAGTCGGAAACACGCCAGACACGCGCCCAACATTTGTACATGGTTGTCGTAGAACGATTTTCCGGCCTCTGTGTTTCCTTTCTCCTACAACATGGGTCTCTTCAAGACCCATGTTCACTCCTTCCTTTCCTCAAAAAGACCCTCCACACAGCATCTTCAAAGATGACATAGGACCTGAGGGAAATTATTTTCCTCAGGGCCTCCTGAGTGGAGTAAATGTAAAAAAAAAACCCTTACGTTAACACCGTTGTTACTTGTTACATAAGACTGTATTTAACACTATTGTTAACGCTTTTGCTGGTACTATTGTTAATATAATATATTATGTAGTTGTTAGCACGTTGTTATCGTTGTTGTGTTCACACTATTGTTATCACGATTGATACCATTTTTAATACGTTTGTTAACACTGTTGCTTATTAACACTTATGTTAACACTGTTGTTAATACTTTTATTAACACCCTTGTTAACAATGTTGTTTACTACTGTTAACACTTATGTTAACACCGTTGTTAACACTGATGTAAACACCCTTGTTCAACACTGTTGTTAATACCTTTATTAACACTCTTGTTAACACTGTTGTAGCACTGTTGTTAACACTTTTGTCAAAACGGTTGTTAACACTCTCGTTAACACTATTTTAACACTGTTTTGAATTTTGTTGTTAATACTGAATTTTTAACATTAAAACATCTTGTTACACCCTGTATATAAAATATTATATTTAAATTCCGGGCTAGTGGCGTAATCAGTGCAAAGCATAATAACTTAGGAATTTGATAAGAAGTGTTAAGGTGTAAAAGGTATTATAAATGATTGCAACTGTAAAAATATTTAATCACTTTTTCCAACTAGCTTCGATTGAACTGAGAACCAGATATAATTTAATTTATTAATAATTTATTCAAAATAAGTTGCAGTGCCCGCTTAGTTATAACTAATCATGGTTTCCTATGAAGATAATATATCCGTGAGTATTTTTTTTAATATTTACCTAACATTTTTCGAAATTAAAAAAATTTGTTTATTTTATGTGAATTAAGCACAAAAGTACCAACCTGCTCTCTCAACCGTCTGGAGATGTGAAAATTTGTGTGGAGTGATGAGTGAGGTTGTAAAGAATAAATTTGAAGGAAAACAATTGAAACACTGCAAAAACGTTGAATCAGTGGCGTAGCGAGGGGGGGGGGGGGGCGGACCGCCCTGACTGACACTCGGTCGGGTGGCTGACACTCCCCAATCACATTTCTCTAGCCAACCCCTCCCCCCAGGACAGACCAATTTTTCATGAATCGAAATTAGTGTTTGTCAATCGCATTTTCCGCCCCGGGTGCCACCCATGCTAGCTACGCCACTACGTTGAATGTCACATTTATTTTTTGAATTAGTTTGCAGAGAAACGCTGTTTTTTTTTTAATGTGAAGAACAAGAGTCCCAACTGCTTACAACCGCCTTGATCCAGTAAGACCATGTCATCCCCAATTGGGGTATGCTGTGCGGTCGAGGGTAGTGGGAAGAGGAAAATGGGAAAGAGGAAGGTGTGGATATTCCTGGCTATTCAGATCTGGTTACCAAACA
This sequence comes from Limnephilus lunatus, assembly GCA_917563855.2. NCBI lineage: Eukaryota > Metazoa > Arthropoda > Insecta > Trichoptera > Limnephilidae > Limnephilus > Limnephilus lunatus. The sequence continues at coordinate 19,555,246 of OU830595.1, read as the reverse complement.
CGCCTAAAGCCATTTCAAGCAACATTTCAATTCTAAATTATGTGGTCTTACACCAGGACGATACTGAAAGTATCTTTCACTCTGGAATATGTTACAATATACGATATATTAATTTAAATGATTAAACTGAGAAAAAACACTTGTCCACGCCGGAATTTGAACCCGCGACTTTCGGATTTCTCGAGTTGAGAGCGTTTCCTCTCAACCGTGGAGACCATCTAAGGTAAAAATCTTGACTCGCACACCGAAGGTCGCGGGATCGAATCAGGGCGTGGCAAATAAATTTTATTTGATTAATTTGTGTTATTTCACAATTTATTCATTTAAAATAATACATAGAATATTTGCGACACTTTCCAGAGTGGAAGATACTCCCTTATCATCTTGGTGGAAGACCACCATTCAGAATTGAAACGTTGCTTGAAATGGCATTAGCCGTGTTTGGTGACCAGATCTGAATAGCCAGGTACTTCCCCACCTTCCTCTTCCCTATCTCCTTCCCCTCCCCACTACCCTCAGCCTCACAACATACCCCAATTGGGGATGCCATAGTCTCACTGGCTTCAGACGGGAGCAGTTAAGACTCTTGTGCGGCATTCATATAAAGAATAAAAAATAAACCCATCAGATGATGTCGTATGGTTCTAAAATATTCAATATCGCTCACAGTACCGAGAAAAATAACATTTTCCTAAAGCCTAAACAGTCACAGATGAATGAGGGACAATCATAGTTCTTGAATAGCAAAATATAAAATATTCGTTTTTGAATGCTCTTCAATGTGGTCAATGATCATTTTTTCAATGGAAACGGAGTAACACAGCTTTTTTAAGTGAAACTCTTATAGCTCCGGTGTGATGTGGATTTCGGATGAAACGTAAATGACGAATACTGCACCTGCGACGAATCCACTGCGCTCATTGGCTGCTTTGATTAAGATGTCACTTTTAAAGGCTTCTATTGGTTGAAATATGTAAAGGAAATTACGTTAGGTCTGCGCTCATTGGTCGCTTTGATTATGACCTCACTTTTCAAGTATTGGTTGAGATCGCTTTGGTAAAGTTTCGCTTCTAGCTTCTACTGCGTGTAAACTGCACTCGATTTTTTTTATTTGTTCATGAGGTGAGGTTTGCCTAGGTTTTGGTGGTGGATGGGTAAATAATTTATTAAAAATTAAGCTTCATTTACGTCCCAAAACCCGTATTTTTTTCTACTGTTTTAAAACTTAAAACGAAGATAATATTTCAAAATCTCTTTCCAAGGACATTCAACATTATTGCAATGGCCCCTTCAATTTTTAATCTTTTGTTTTTTTATGTTTCAGTTTGAAGCAGCCTTCCCTGAACCTGTGACAATTGGAAGCATCGTCACAGTAGCGGGAAAATTTAAGCTAGAATCTTTGAGGTAGGTACATCTGTTTTGCTGTTATTTTTATGTTTTAGTTTGAAGCAGCCTTCCCTGAACCTGTGACAATTGGAAGCATCGTCACAGTAGCGGGAAAATTTAAGCTAGAATCTTTGAGGTAGGTACATCTGTTTTGCTGTTATTTTTATGTTTTAGTTTGAAGCAGCCTTCCCTGAACCTGTGACAATTGGAAGCATCGTCACAGTAGCGGGAAAATTTAAGCTAGAATCTTTGAGGTAGGTACATCTGTTTTGCTGTTATTTTTATGTTTTAGTTTGAAGCAGCCTTCCCTGAACCTGTGACAATTGGAAGCATCGTCACAGTAGCGGGAAAATTTAAGCTAGAATCTTTGAGGTAGGTACATCTGTTTTGCTGTTATTTTTATGTTTTATTTTTTTATTTATTGATCTATATAAGGGATGTTTACATTATATTATTCGATGCCTGTCTCGCTAGGGTGTACCTGTGTTGAGAAAGGCGTAGAGGTACATTAATGAATATCATATATAAGAGTATTTCAGAATGTCATATAAATATTTTTTAATGAAAAAATCTTTTCAATATTCAAAGTATCTACAATTTATATAAAAAAATATTCAATACTACAAACTTTCAAAGAAATACAATAAAAAAAATTACATTTTAATATATCAGCAAGATATCAAAACAATATTAAAATCCCAAAATTTAATACCAAGCACATCCAAAATTAAAAGTAAAAATTATAAATTTCAAATTAAATTAAAAAATTACCTGAAACAACTGTAAGACTTACATTACTTTTACTAATATTTCACTTCATTTAAATATGTTAATTGATACATCTCAAGCTTCTCTTACTATAAGTTGCAATATTATTATTCACCTACTCAAATGATAACATTGTCATCATCCAAATTCAGCTATAGAACGTATTAATTTACCCAGAAATTTAGGAGGTAGAGGTATAGTCAAAATAACATCTTTAAAACATAATCAGGTAGAAATGCTAAGAAAATTTTTCCATAGGAAAGCTGATAGTTCAGAAATGCACAAAATAATATGCAAGGCAGATAGAAATATTTCACCATTAAATTTATACGACGAGAATGCCAGCATTCTTATAAATACCAACCAGGAATTATTAGATTCCTGGTCAAATAAAATTCTTCACGCAAAACACTTCAATTATCTCAACCAAACATATGTTGACAAATTTTCGTCAAACAAATGGTTGAGTATTGGAGAGTTGAGCGCAGAAATAGAAGGCTTTATGCTTGCCATACAAGATAGAGTCATTAATACTAAAAATTATAGGAAGCATATCATCAAAGATGCAAATCAAATTGATGATTTATGTAGAAAATGTTTGGCTTTTCCGGAAACTATAGAACATATTATATCGGGATGTTCTGTATTAGCGCCGTCCGAGTATACATTTAGGCACAATCAAGTTTTAAAAATAATTCACCAAAGTTTGGTAATTAAACATAACTTGATTGACTGCCGTAATGTACCATATTATGAATATGAACCAAATTCATTTTTAGAAAATGAATTTTATAAAATTTATTATGATAAAACTATTCTGACAGACAGAACAATTAGTCATAATAGACCCGATATAGTTTTACATGACAAAATTAAGAAAATAACTTATATCATTGATGTCGCTATTCCAAATTCTTGTAATATTCAGAAAACTGTTTCTGAAAAAATAAGAAAATATGCAGATTTAGGAAATGAAATTAAAAGAATTTGGCATTCTCAGACTATAAAAATATAACCATTTGTTATTTCGGCTACTGGCATTATACCTAGCTCTCTCATTCAAAATTTAGGCGTATTAGATTTGTCAAAAAATTTGTACATAAAAATGCAAAAGTCGGTCATTTTAAATACATGTAGGATTACGAAAGATTTTTTAAATATTTATATTGAGGGATCAGTAGGATTTATCGGACCAGTTAGGATTTCATCAGAGCCGAACCCTCTGATATGAAAATATCTGGAGTCGGTGAAATATTTTCCCATTATGTTTCTGGTGGATTGACATATTGTTCTTGTATTGTTTTATTCTTATATAGTGCACTTACATTGCGTTAATTTACTAGATATTCATTTGTGGAAAAGTGTGTGGAAGGGTTTAGTCTTTCATTTGGGAAAGATTCAACCCGGACATAAAATCTGGAGCACCGTAAATATAATTGATTATGAATTCATTCACCAAACACAAGAGCCTTGTCTCTTTATGGTGAGGAAAGGCTTTTATTACGTTAATATTACAAATCTGTTTAACATGTAAAAAAATTAATAGTAAAATTATTGTAAAAACAAACAAATATTAAATAAAAAATATATATTTAAGGTTAAATACATGTTAATTTGAATACAATTAAAACATATATATCAGATAATTTAAGAATATCCTATGAATATAAGGTTAGATAGATATAAATTTGAATACAATTAATATTATTATTAAACTTCCGAACAATTTTTTTTTATTTTTTATTGTTTTCAAGATACAATCCCGTTAAACCGCAATAAAGCAGTTTGTCAACAGGATGTTAATGTTCAATTACAATTTAAACATACATACATATTATTATTACTATAACTATACAAATTGTCAAAATTAACACACATTAATTAATGTAAACAATCTCTATTTAGTAACCATTGTTTCAGCATATGTCTTAATCTATTTGTAGAGTCGCAATTTTTTATATTAATTGGTAACATGTTAAATATTTTTGGCACGTTAAATTCCAGGGTTCGCCGTCCGTAGTTATTATTACATTTTGGAAGAAGCATTACTTCATTCATTGTGAACCTCGTATTATGCTCATGTTCTACTTTCTTCTTATAATCAGATTCAGATACATGCTGAATCAATATTTTATACCATAATAAGGCCTGCACCGGTAATATTGTTAAATTCCGATACAACAATGAAATGTTTCGTCTCTGTGAAAAAATATTTTTTTGAACTAATAACTTAATCATAGAATTTTGTACTGATTGTAGGTGGTTTAAATTAGTTTTGCAAGAGTGTCCCCGAGTAGTTAATCCATATCGTAAAGTTGATTCTGCGAGTGATAAGTAAATATTTTTTTAAATATTCACCGGAAAGAAGCATTTCAGTTTGTACATTCTACCCACTATCGCCCTCAGCCGTTTACAAATTTTGTTTATTTGTATATCCCATTTGAAATTACAATCAACAGTCACTCCCAAATAAACATATTCATTTACAAGTTCAATACTATCGCACATGCAGGGCTGCAAAATGTTTTGATGAATACAATATATAAAGTCATGAGATATTATTTGAGGCGTTTTCTGAAATGAAGCATGTGGAGATCGTATGTGCATAAATTTAGTTTTTTTTTTGTATTAATGATTAGACCTGCGTCATGTGACCATTTTATCAGGGACGTAAAGTCATGTTGCATACATTTAATCGCAATGGATAATTGTTCATCAGATATGACAAGAGCCGTGACGTCAGCATATACAAAGTGTTTTACATATTTAAATAGTTTTATCATTATTGATACAAATATAATATATAGGGTATATTAATTTTCTATCAATAATATTATTATTGAAATTACGAATCTTTGATCAGTGTTGAGGATTGTGACTTCTACTCCAACAGTTCTGATGTATGAATGCGTTTCCAATGGTACGATGCTGATTGGTATTTTATTTTATTATATATGTAGGTTCTAGAGAGTATTTGAAATGTGTTGCAATACCACTCAAACAAATAAATTGTTTCTACTGTGTGTTCTTTCTAATGCGTCTCCGTTCCCACCCCCATTCCCCTTCTGTGTCCTCCCTTCCTCTCAAGCGATCGCCTCTTCAATACCGCGTTTCCTTCCCTCATCCCGCGTTCCCACCTTTCCATCTCCCTCGTTCTTCCTCCCGCGAACCCCCATCCATCGTTCGCAAAATTTTCATACAAATTTCATAATGCCAGAGCTCAACAGCATATATAAAAACTTTCGCGGGCGTGTGCACAACAAAACACCAAGGTTTCATGGCAATCGGATGTAGGAACGGTATAGGTCCGCATAACTGTAAAAAAAAATGTATAAGAAAGACAAACATTCCCGGATTAAGAATAACCCGACAATATTTGAAAATCTTCTACTACCATCACACAAAAATGTTGCTAGGGTCGTGATAGAGGACTTAGCCAGCCGAGGAATCGAACACGGAATGCCTGGGTGGGACCCAAACGCGATGCCCACTCAACCACTGACCGGTTATTCATTACACAATGTAAATAATAACCCGATCGGGTGCATTTCATATGTGAGATTATATCATGGAAAAACAGATCAAAATAGATTTTTCTCCTAAATTTTTCAAAAAAAAAAATTGCATGAAGTGAGTGGTGACGAAAGAGGAAAAGTCAGGAGGTCACGCCCCTAGATTGGCGATATTTACCCTTTGGCAAAATAATAATAGATCACTTCATCTCATAGAAAAACAGGTCAAAATAGATTTTTATTTTAATTTTTCAAATTTTTTTTTTCCTAAAATGTGAGTGGTGGCGAAAGAGGAAAAGTCAGGAGGTCGCGCCCCTAGATCGGCGATTTTTACCCTTTGGCACAAAAATAACAGATCACTTCATCTCACAGATCAGTTGCGCTTGACGGAGGGTTAAGAATGTTGTGTTGTTATTTGTGTTTTTGTAATAAACTGCTTAAATTAATACAAAAAATTTGGTCTTGACGTGTGCAGTGAAGGAAAATATGTTTCCTTATAACGCTGTTGGGAAAGTGGTGGGGTCCCCTCCAATCCCAGGGTGGCATTGTCCTCCACAAATAATGTCGTTTTCTTCTGGTGGCAGTCCCTAACAATTCGCTTTCAGTCCTGCATCCTTTCCACCCTGCTCCAATCCTCTTCTAAGTAGATTTTATTTCTGTGGCGCATCCACACAATCATGCTTGGTTTTACCGTTTTACTATGAGGGCTTGAAATTTAAAACGTGTCTCCACCATGAAAGATCTTGGTATTGTGTTTGATAGTAGGTTAACTTTCCATTCTCATATCGTAATGACATGTGGTACTTCACTGATAATGCTGGGTTTTGTCCTACGCACTGCGAGAAATTTCAGAGATTTCCGGGTTCTCGCAGTAGGTAGGTACTATATAATACTTTGGTTAGAAGTAGGCTTGACAGTAGACCGGGGGCTTGGAGCCCGCACGAAGTGAAGTATTCCATCACGTTGGAGAAGGTTCAGAAGAAATTTCTCAGATTTCTCTACCTGAGGGAGTATGGCTGCTGCCCGTGGCTTTACCTTACCGACTTTCTCTTGGGCATGATCGGTATGAATCTACGTGTCAGAAGGGATGTGCTCATTGTAACACATTTCTTCAGACTGATTCGTGGATGGTTCTTAAACTCGTACATCATGGAGTGCATTAGTTTCTATGTTCCCGGTGGTTATCTCCGTCACCGACAGCATAGACTTTTTTTATCTCCCGGCTTCCAGAACTAACCTGTCAATGGTCATGCCAGTCAGGAAAGATGTCTTTTTGTTAAATAGAATCGATCGAATAGTTATCGATCTAAAATATTTTATACTAGCTTTTGCCCCCCGCTTCGCTCGCATATTCGCCCCCCCTTCCCCCCCACCCCCTCCTCTTCCACCAATTAATCAACAATCAAATACGCGCCGTTTCGCATTCATAATATTCAGTTTCAGTTTCAGTGCCGGCAACCCGGGCGTTTATTTAGTTTCATGGTTATTTACATTGTTTTCTTTTCTTTTACCCGCCTCACTAGACAAAGTCTGTTCCGAGGCGGGTAAATCACGTCTATGTTTGTTCCAAAAGAAATGTGTGTGTTTAAACAAATATATATATGTATGTGGAAAGATAAAAAAGATAAATTATATGTTGGTATATTAAATATTTACATACATACTTTGTTTTTTTTTTTTTTTTTTCTTTTTTTTATTAGTTACATTTCCATGAGAAGATTGCATATGTTATATAGATAAAAGTAAATTAAAATTTTGTGACAGTTGAATATAGCGGTTACATAATAATTAATATTGCAAAATTGCAGTTTCTCGTGTTTGTTTTATTTGAATATTATATAATTTCGTGAGAACTTGTATGAAATGTTATTTATTTAGAATATTTTGAATGTCTGTTCTTTCCTTTTCATTCAACCATATTATAAATCTTTTGAACAGCCAATTCAAATTATTTGGGGTGACGTAAGTTTTTGTTTGTGTTAGGAAGGTATTGAAAATGTGTGGTGCTAGGTAAGATTCGTGTTTTTTTGCAAAAGTTGATTTGATATGGGGAACTTTAAAGTGCTTATTAATTTTTGCTCTTGTGTTTTGCGAGTGAGGTATGTGGAGATGTGAAGTTTTGATACAGTTTTTGTGAATGATCTTCCTTATGAATAGTTTATTTACGTCTAGTAATTTGTTTTTGATCATTAGCTGTTCCGTCGGATGTTGGTAAGGTTTTTTAAACATAATTCTAATTATTGTTTTGTGATTTATTTTAAGAGAATTGAGGTAAGTATCTGCTGCTCCTCCCCAAACTGAAATTCCATACGTTAAAATACTTTGACAGAGTGCGAAATATATATTTTTTAGTTGATTTAATGACATGATGTTTCGTATTGTTTTGAAGATGTATGATAATTTTCGTATTTTTTTTGATAATATATTAATATGGAGATCCCATTTTAGTTTATGGTCAACAGTTAAACCTAGATATTTAATATTGTCTGCATAAACAATTTTGTCACAAGTACAGCATGTGTTATTTGACGAAATATTGGTGCAGGGGTTAAGATGTAGTTGTGGTTGGCTATGTGGTTGACCAGCCTTTGTTTTGCTAAAAGTTAAATATTTGGTTTTTGAAATGTTCAGTGTTAGTAGATTATTTTGTAGCCATTTATTTACTACAGTCATCCCTGTTTCTGTGTTTTTGAATACCTTTTCCCATGATTGTGCCTTGAACAAAATTGCAGTGTCGTCTGCATAACTGATTACTTTGTACTCAATTTTTCCTAGGTTTATCTCAGTTAGACTATTTATATAAATGAGGAATAGTATGGGACCCAAGACGCTGCCTTGCGGTACTCCATACCTGATATCTGCTTTGTCACTGCTGTATTTATTTATTTTTACTATTTGTTGTCTCTTTTCAATGTAGCTGACAAACCATTTTAGCGGTTGACCAGTTATACCGATATTTTTGAGTTTTTGTTGTAGTAAGTTATGCGAAATAGTGTCGAAAGCTTTTGCTAGGTCTAAGAACACCCCTATCACCTTTGATCCGCCATCTATGCTTTTCACTATGTAGTTGGTTAATTCTGATAAAGCATCTTCTGTACCCATTTTGGCACGAAATCCAAATTGGCGGCTTGAGAGCAGGTTGTGTTTTTCAAGGTACGCAAGTAATCTTTTTTTCATGGCTTTTTCTAGAAGTTTAGATAGTGAGTTTAGCAGAGTGATTGGTCTGTAATTTAATATCAGAGTTTTGTCTCCCGATTTATGTATTGGAGTAATACATCCTATTTTTAGTTTAGCTGTTGGCTTAGGTCAAAATTTAGATTAGTAGGTACCTATTTTATATTTGTACACTACTACTATTATAACACTGATATTTGAATTTTTGCTATCAAATAGTAACCTAAACAAATAACAAAATGACAGCCCACGTCAAACATTTACTTAGCAACACGCTTTGCCAATAAACGAATGTATAATACATAACGCCACAGCTTATTCATAACGCCAGAGCTTACCAATATATATATAGCCTATATTACTCGCAAATAATGTAGCTTTTGATGAGTGAAAGAATTTTTATATTCCATTCGGTATTTATTGCGTGAAAGAGTAACAAACATTCATGCATACAAACATTCACATTTATAACATTGGTAAGAACTAGATTTGGCATTCTTAAGGATTTACGGAATAGGAAACAGGGTGATGAAGCGAAGATAAATTTAAATTTCAAATGTTTTCAGGTTCGTCTTGAATCTCATCTGCCGGCCTTCGGAAGAGATTGCATTGCACTGCAGTTTCCACTTTAACGAACGGAAAGTAGTCAGAAAACATTTCACGCCCAGCACCGGTTTGGCAGAAGACGAACTAGATGGAGGATGGCCGATTAAGGCATCGGGGGAATTTGAAATCTCCATTGAAGTAGAAGAGGATGTTTTCAAAGTAAGTTTGTTCCTCTTCCTCTGATAATAATAATTCCACGCCCGGCAGCGGTTCGGGACAAGAAGATCTGGCTGGAAGCCGCCGCTACCCGAATTTCTACCGATTTCTTACATATTTCCCTTAAACACGTTAAGTTTTAAAGCTCTTCAATTTATGTTTTTCTTGAAGATAAAATCTAGACATTGCCCGTGCCGAAATGCAAATTATATAAAATTCCCTCGATAGAAAAAAATCGCAAAGTATGCACCAAAAATCATTATTGACACGCTTGTTTCAGTTATTTTACTAGTTATATGTATGGAAATTATACGTATGGGAATGAGAGATCTAATGCAATCGCCATTCGGCGTGAAGTACGACAAGGATGTATCCTGTCGCCACTATTATTTAATCTTTATTCCAACTATGTCTTCAAAAGAGCCCTAAGTAATACCCAGAAGGGTCTCAAGATCAACGGAGTTGTCATTAATAACATAAGATATGCAGATGATACTGTATTACTAGCTGACAGTATCAGTGACCTCCAAGACCTATTAGATCTTGTTAATAATGCTGGTGAGCAACTGGGCCTAACAATCAACGTCAATAAAACTAAATGGATGACTTTTGGACGACTAGATCACTCTGGATCAATGATTCAGTTAAATGGTTGTAATGTCGAAAAGGTGGAGAGATTTAGATACCTCGGCAGTATCCTCACGGAGACTCTTGACCCAGATATAGAGTTTAGGTGCAGAATTGAAGCAGCAAGAACTGCATTCATAAAAATGAAATCCCTCTTCTGCAATGACAATATAAGCTTAAAACTAAGGCAGAGAATGCTAAAATGTTATGTGTGGTCGGTCTTGCTGTATGGTTGTGAAACATGGACCTTGAAAATAAATACCATGAACAGGTTAGAGGCTTTCGAAATGTGGCTTCACCGGAGAATGCTCAAGGTCCCATGGACCGACATGATCACCAACATAGAAATTCTCAGGCGGGCTAGAGCAGATAGGGAACTGCTTACATTAATTAAAATCAAGAAAATTTCATATCTGGGTCATATACTTCGAGGGGAGAAGTATCACTTGCTCCATTTAATATTGAAAGGCAAGATAGAGGGTCGCCGAGGGCCTGGTAGGAGACAAATGTCTTGGCTGCGAAACATACGAGAGTGGACCGGCATTAGAAGTGTGGAGGAGCTATTCCGGGCAGCGCAAGACAGAGAGACCTTTTCAAGAGTGATCGCCAACGTCGGGGGGACCTGATAAGGCACATAAAGAAGAAGAATGTATGAAAAAATTCACAGTATTTCTTTAAATGCTGTTTAAGTTTAAGACAATCCCCGAAAGATTTTTACTCTATTTTCAACGAGTCGTGTTTTATTAAACATTTTCCCAATTTTCGCAACGATTTTGTCGCTTTAAATATTAACGCGCTCCTCTAACATTCGTAATTTCATATCTCTACATCTTCTTCTTTTTGAGCCCGGTTGCGGCGCCTTAAGGCCTATCTTTGTCATTCGTTCATTCAACTTTGGAGGGTTGGATTCATACGTCCGTTACTCCAGAACACATTGTTCCCTAGATTCCTACCCACCCCTCATACCTTTGTCCTTCCTTTCCCTAGAAAGACACTCCACACAGATCTCCTGTGTAGAGCTAATGTAAAAAATGGTCTTACTCAACTAGTGTCTCCTGATCCAGCCCGACACGCAGTAGGTGGGCAAATAAATCTGCCGCCAAGACCTAGACAAATATCACCCCATGAACCTGGGCACCCCTGTTAAGTCAGCAAACGTAGCAAACCACTTGGTGTGATCTATGGCAGGGGGTGTTGGTTACCTAACAAATTGACATATAATAATATGTTTAAATTCTTTGAAACACCACTAATATTTTATATTTCCAGATGTTCGTTTACGACAAACTGTTCGCCCGCTTCAGACACCACCTGCCTTACTCCAAAATAACGCACATCATCGGCTCGGTGGGGGCTGACTTTACATCCATCAAATTCGAGAAGAAAGAAAACAAATTGTCCTTTTAAGCAATCTGTAATTTCTACCTAGGAGGTTAATTATATTTTCAAATGTAAATACTTACTAATATATATATATATATATACATATACGCCTACCACATTGAAATAAACAGCAGAGAAAACTTAATTATTATAATTTAAACTGCACAATATAAAAAAAAAAAAAAACAACAATCAAATAGGTTAATATCAATAACTAGCTAACGGAATTGTGCTCAAGATGAAGTACTTTTTGTTTAGAGTTTAGAGGCACATATTTAGTTATTCAAAGGTGATAAAAAACAAATCTAAGGGTACATATCAAAAAAGTTAATTTACGAAGCACACAACATTATCTTGACGCTAAAGAAATTAACATAATTAAAACTAAATTTAAAAAAAAAACACCGATCATGTCCAAGTAAGTAAGTTGACACACATCGGTTTAAGTTGACATCCTATTTATCGGTGAATAATTCACATTTCGTCTTGAGAAAAATCTTCCACAGATTCATCATTTGAGTCATTGTGAAGGGTAGCACGCAAAGATATTCAGATACAAAGAGATATGCTATGATGTCCGCGCGACTGTCGCCGAACTGCGGCCTAATGCACGTAGTTTGCATACAAAAAGAATTAGTTTATTTTCTTGATTTTTTGAAGGTGTGCATTATTATTGGTTAACAATATAGTTTGAATACGGAAAGAATTTGTTCATTTAGTTTAGCGTTCGGTTAGTTTATTCGTTAATTATTCGTTCGTTTAGTTTATTCGTCAATTGGTAAACAACACCGGCGACACCCGGAAGCGCAGTCTCACCTAGTAAAAACGGCGAATAGCACATCTCCTTATATTTCAATATCTCAGCACGCTTCACTTTCTTTCGAGCTCTAATGCTCTTGCGATTTTCCTTCTCTTTTTTTATTTATTTTGGACTTCAGCTTTTACTTTTACACATACTATGTCATTTTAAGCCAACAGTTGCTATGTCATCTTACCCTGCGAGGTAATATTTATATTTGCCGCCTTTTGTTACTATAAACTTTTGTTATTTAAATCATTCCTCGATATTCATGGCCCATAATAATCACAGTTCATAATAAAGTAGTCAACACAATTAAAAACGTACCTGATACAAATTTATCGGAAGAAACACTTTCACAACAAAAATATTTTTGAGCCACGAAATCACAAAGTTGCACACCACATCCAAACAACGCGATCGGGCGGTCACAAAATTTTTGAGCGGTGACGCCATCTTGAGCCGGCATGTAAACGACATATTGGAACATGTGGCGCGTATAGTTTCACAGATGTAAACACTGTGTCATCTTACTTATGTATGTCATCTTAAGCACAATTCCCAATATTATTGCCCTCTGTGGAAAAAAAAGTACGATAAACTGGTTCAGCTCTTAGACAAACCTCTTGTGACGTTTTTATGAACTGATCATCCTACGGTAAAACGGATTTCTAACCTAGAACGTCAATTATTGAGATTATTTATTTGTTTTTTTACTTTAGCTCCACATATTTTCCACATATTTTTTTGTTTTTTTACTTTAGCTCCACACAGAAGGCCCTGATGAAAATAATTTCCCACAAGGCCTATGTCATCTTAGGGGATGCTGTGTGGAGGGTTTTTTTTAAAGGAGGGGAAGTAGAGGAAGTTTTGGGAAGGAAATAGTTATGAGGAGTGGGTAGTAATCTGGAGGTCATTATGTCCAGGTATGGACGTAGGGTTGGCGGTGGGTTGAGAGATTCTTTCTGGAGATGATAAAAGACCGCACTCAACCAGTCTTTCTCGATCCAAGAACAAGACAAACCTCACTACATGGACCCGGGCATCCCTGCTAAGTCACCAAACGTAGCGAACCACTTGGGGTGACCTATGGCTTAGGTCCCTAATCTGCCAGCGAACTAAGAAATGTCACAGACAGGCATGGGACCGAGCCGTATAGATCAAATTCAGTGTAGCTTTAAAAAAGTGCAAAAGCATGTTTAAAGGAACTTGTAAATAAATTACGAATACTTATTTTGAACCGGAATATTTTTTTATTGAATGGGAGCTTATAAATTCGTAGCCTCAGTTCTTATTTGTCCAAGAGAGCATTTTAGTTTTTGTTCAATTTTCACTTAAAACTTAAAAATATGGCATTAAAAATGATAGTTAATCACTTAACTAATAATTATTTAAACTAATGAGACCTTTACCTTTACGGAAATGGCTTAATTATACACTTATCATAATGTTTCATTGAAATAATGAAAGAAAACCTTCTCCTCCTGTAAAATTTTCTAATGGTCTGTTGTACAAATACGTACTAAGGCGACAAATTATCGATAAAAATGGAAGGACCATAAAGGAACACAAAAAAAAGAAAAATAATATCTTATACCTACGTTTTTAAAACCTTAATTTTTTGTGGTTAAAATGGCAATTTAATACTTACAGTAATCACACATAATATTGATTGTGAATCCATTTGTGAACTGCAATCAATACATAATTTAAAAAACGTTTCAAGTTGACCCAACTACCTATATGGAAATAAAGATTTGTATATTTTTTAAAGGATTGACTTACTCCTCGTCTTCTTATATTCTTATCGACAAGAGTCTTTATTATGACCTTGAGGGATGCTGGCGGTACGCACTGTACAATCACACACAAAAGAAAGATGGTCTTGAGATCGTACCCTTGCCACTGTAGAGGGTGGTACGATGAGAAAGATTGATTATTCTCATGTATTCTATAACTCAATATCGATTTTATTTCCTACATTCAAGTTAGCAATAAACATGCTCAAACACGTGTTTAGAAAATTATTATTATTTTGTACTATTTGTAATTATTTTTTTGTCATAAAAATATTTAAAAATTTATGATGTGTAAGCAAAATAAGTGTGTCAAAAATCTGAAATACATTAGTTTGTGAGACTGTAAATAATAAAACAAACTGGAGAATTTTTGTCGCAAAGACGTACGCGGAATTTCTAAATACACAAAAAATTTAAATTCTGAAATGTAGCTTTCCTAGATAATTAATTGATTTATTTTACTTAACATATTTTATGAAAAACAGTATAACCTTATTACAATAAAAATATTTTCTCAAAATTTAAAACAAAAATTTACCGAATAAAATAAAAATCTTTCCAAACCAATTTATAATGTTTATAGGAAGTAGTCGATACGTCTAGAATTTGATTAAAAAATGACATAATTCCGGTTGTGTCTGGTTATTCCGTCATTAACACAGTCGATATTAAATTGACTGAGAGATCAAAATGTTTTTTTTTTTATATTAACTCCATACAGGAGGCCCTGAGAAAAATAATTTCCCTCTGGGCCTATGTCATCTGAGATGCTGTGTGGAGGGTTTTTTCTGGAGAGAAAGGAATGAGCATTGGTCTTGAAGATAACCATGTTGTAGAAAGGAGGAACACAAAGGCCGGTAAATCGTTCCACAGCCGAGCTGTTGAAAAAAGAACGAGTCCAAGAAGCGATCCGTTCTCATGTGACAAATGTCAACCGTGTACATATGTTGGACACGCGTTTGGCGTCTTTCCCGACTTTCTTTCGGCACAGGTGCCGAAGTGCATCTTCCATTAAAATACCGATAGAACCAGTGTATCGCACAGGCTTCATTGATAGACTAATTGTATTATGGTTTATTGTTCGAAAATCACTTAGCTAAATTACTACACACTGCCAGACAGGGACAGGTACTTGGATAGCAGGTTGGGTGGAGGAATGCGGAACATATGTTAGCCTTATTATAAGCAATAATTAATAGCCTGAAACACTCATCTACATTGATAAAATCTCCCGAGAAAAGATACATGCCGCCGACGGGACATGAACCCGCGTCCTTCTGATTTCCGGTCAAATGATCTGACCACTGAGCTACGTCGGCTTATCTCCTTACTCGCCAAATTATTCATTATATACTAGTGTTTCATTAAAAAATGACTGCTTATTACATTTTTCCACCTGCAAACAACCAACTTTATTTCTATGAGAAAGGTATTGTACGTGCTAAATTTCTCACTAGGTGGTGTCGAGACAATTTATGTCTACATTTTTTGGTGAAATACTTTATCTCGTCAAATATTATTTTTTAGTCGATAAACTAATGCTTAAGACAAGATTTTTATGCATAGCACAAAGGGTAACAATAATTATTGCTGTATTGTCCCGTCGGCGCCATGTATCTTTTCTCGGGAGATTTTTTCAATGTAGATGAGTATTTCAAGCTAATACTTATTGCTTAATAATTGTTACCCTTTGTGCTATGCATACAAATCTTGTCTTAAACATTATTTTATCAATTTAAAAATAATCAATATATATTATAAAAGTTCAAAAAAACGTGCGGACCGCAAAAACTCCAAAACGAGTATCGGTACGATCAAGGATGGTGTGGTAGATCTCAATCCCCCTAGGGAATAAGGGTACCCGTTTTTACCTAAAGGGCTTGCTTTTGAAGATACAAGGGCTGGAAGTTTCGCCCACTTGAAATTTCTAGAACAGTCCTCCGGAAAATTTTAGAAGTTTCCATAGAGCTCTAGAAAATTCTGGAAGGAGTGGCGGAGTATGTCGTGGAATTTTCGGGAATAGGGAATCGGAAACATCACTGTGGAACATTCCAGAACACTCTTGAATGTTGTCCTGAGCGAAGCCGGGTAACCCAGATAGTAAATAATATGTTAGCCTGTAGTTGCGTCAATAACCAACAATCAACAAATATCTTCTTACTAATATTATAAATGCGAAAGTTTGTACGGATGGTTGGATGGTCCTTACTCTTTCACGCAATAAATATCGAATGGAATTTAAAAATTCTTTCACTAATCGAAAGCTACATTATTTGCGAGTAACAACGGCTTTATATATTTGTAAACTCTGGAGTTATGAATGAGCTGTGGCGTTATGAAATTATGTATCATACGTTTTCTGTCCCTAACAAAATCGAGTTTTTGCAAACGTCAAACAAATTGTTACCTTGGAAACAATGTTTTTTTTTTAAATTTTATGCTTAAAAAGAGTGCTTTGTAGTGTTTAAAAAGAGTACTTTTTTGGCGTCGTAGTTAATATCTACATATCTCTAAAAATGTTTACTCTCCGAACAAAAAGCATAACGTTGCTATAAAGCATAGCGTTTGAAGTGGACTGTCATTTTCTTACTTTTTTAGGTTACGCTTGATTCAAATATGAATAAAATACTAAAAAAGGGAGTAGGCACTTAAAATAAATTTCTATTTCTATAATTTAAATATTTTCTAAAATAGAATTTTTATTTGCGAAATGTCATTCCCAAATTTTGAAATTTTCTATTAAACAATAATAATTTTCTATTAGACAAAATAGAAAGAATAATAACAATTATGCCAATAATTATGCCAGTAATTTCCCACTAATACTATACGAGCGAAGCCGTGGGTAAAAGCTAGTGAAAAATAATTTTTTTATCTATTCTTTATTTTGTAGAAATCAGCATAGGTACATCAAAAAGAGGAAATTATTTATTATCATATCATAAATATATTGGCTCGCCAACAGAATACATCACATTATAATCACATCAAAGCGTGATGTCATACCAGTACTAGTAAGGAGGTCTGATATATTTTTATAAAATATTCACTGAAAATAACAATAGCCGCCAAGTGAACAATCGGTTTCAATTTTAACCAAATTATTTTTTTTAAATTTTTTTAAAGAAAGGCAAACATTCCCGGGTTACGAATAATCCAACAATGTTTGAAAATCACCTACTACCACCACAGTAAGCACAAGTAGGAATATGTTGTTTGTATTGTGATGGAGGACTTAGCCAGCCGAGGAATCGACCCACTCAACCACTGTAACCAGTACCGGATTATCCCTAAGGCAGAGTAGGCAACTGCCTAGGGGCCCCGCATCGGCTGGGGGCCCCGCGCCCCAAGAAAAAATAACTTGCGTCAACGGTTCGACTCACAATTAGTGAGCAACTCCGACACACTTTTGGAAAAAGTCAGCTTTCAAGATGTTTTAAATATTTTAAATTTTTATTACGAACATTTATAGGTTAATAACATTACATGCATTAAAGAAAACAACAAATTATAATAATTAGGTTATAACCCAAAAACTGTTCACATCACGCACAAATAATAAATATAAAGTCAATAATTGAAACAAATATTTAAACATCGTTGTATTTTACTTTATTTGCCTTCGTATCAATGGGGATATGATTATAGGTGCCGTGTGTGGAAGAGATCACTTTAGTGATAGGACCGCTCATTGTACTATTGTTTTCGTTTCATTTTTTTTTTATTGAATGAGAGTGAAGGCATACCTTCGAAATGTAGTAAAAAAAACAAATCAATTAGGAATAAAATTACGTTGTGGTAGAAAAAAAAGTTTGGAAGTTAGAAAAGGGTAGGTAAGTGCAGTGGCGGACTAAGCCCGTCAGAGGCCCGGGGTGGAAAAACTGGATGAACCGCTCCCCCCCCCTAGTTGAAGAAGTTGATGTAATTTTACAAGCTTTTTCTTCAGTTCACACGGGCCTCTAACTCTGGGGGACCTCCAAACGCCTCCATGTTCCTTTGATCAAATCCTAAACAAGGCTTTAAGGCACCAGGCCACTGTAAAAAAATTGTCTTTTTTAAAAATTAATTTTCTGAAGATGCATTTGTTAATAATGCTCTCACCAAATGTTTTAAGGAAATTCGTAAAATTGACGAAGATACCTACATCATTTTATATAAAACCATTTTAAACAGTTTGTATATTGAATTAACGTTCAGCAAAACTTTGAACGCGTTTTTCTCGAAACTGCTTTTTTCAACACGGTTGACAACATATTGGAAAAACTATACGTCCGATTTGCATGTACTAAATCTTAAACTGTTAGTAAATCCAGTCAGTATGGCATCGCTTAGGGATTTTTTTATAATGGGCCCCCTTCTATTTTTTTATGAACAATGAAAATTTTCCATAAAAAATCGAAATTAAAATTCGTTGGTTCGCCATTTTTCCTTATTTTTAAACAAAATTCACCTACGTGGTGAAATAGACACTAGATTTTCAAACAGTTTAAGACCTGCAAATTGGATGTATAGAGGTTAAAAAATGTGTTAACAAAGTTTAGAGAAAAACACATTCAAGGCTTTGCTGAAGGATAATTCAACATCCAAACTGCCCTGAAGAACCTACGGTTGTAGTGAAACCCGGTCGGCATATAGTACATATCATAAAAGTGGTGTTTACTAAGTTATTGTTTCACATAAAATTCTGAATCTCCTTCAATTTTTCGAATATATTTAAAACATTTGGTGAGAGCATTTTTAACAAATGCGTCTTTCAGAAAATGAAACAAAAAAATAAAATTACAACAAAAAAAATTTTTGCATTGTCCGCCTGGGAGTGGGAATCACCAGACAAAACCGGAAATATGTCGTTTTTAAATCAAATTTTAGACGTATTGACTCTTTTTTACCACAAAATCATAAATTGATTTCGAAAGACTGTTATTTTATCTAGTAAAGCTAAGTTTTAAATTTTGAGAAAATATGTTTATTTTTAGTACATTAAGGTTTTACCGTAGGGCATTGGCAGATTTGTTAAATTTTCAAACAAAATTTTGTATTATACAAAACACATTTTAAATTATATAATCATGGAGTAAAATAAATCAATAAATTATCTGGGAAAGATATGCTTCAGAATTTTAATTTTAGTTTAAATAAAATAATTTAAAAAAACATCTGCTAATATATTAAAAAAATATTAAAACTCATCGAAACCGCCCTGTACAGTTGCAAGGGTACGATCGCAAGATCATCGTTCGACGAAATTTAAATTCTCGGCCGCTGATTAATGGCATTAAAGCCTTGTTAAGGATTTGATAAAGGGGACATTGAGGCGTTTGAAGGCCCCCGGGGACCAGAGGCCCGGGGCGGGCCGCCCCCCCCCCCCCCCGTTAGTCCACCATTGGTAAAGGGGCCCCGAGAAATGCATTGCCTACGGGCCCCGGCATGGTTAATCCGGCCCTGACTGTAACGGACGTGTCGTCGTCCTTACAAGACTGTAAATTATGAGGGCACCGGTGGCTGTGCACTCCTTCCCTTTTGTGCGCCAATGATGATGATGATGTCGATTTAAAGCTGGCCTCCCTACATCCAGTGGGTGGTAGCCCTGGATGCGCCTAGTTTCTGCCTGGGCCTGGTTGCCTTGGGAGTACCCAGAGTTAGGGCCGGCTATGGCGGCAGGCACCAGGTACTCGTCCAGGCAGAACTTCAGCAGGAGGCAGCAGGTAGTAGGACTTCCAGAGGTAGGAAGTAGTAAAACAAGAAGAGTAGAATTGAACTTGAACTGAACACAACATATTTATTTGGAAATTTGCATCATATATAAGGGGTACTTGTACCCGACAGCGTTCGGGCAGTGTTTTTATAAAAAAGTGGAGGGGTTTTCGTCCTCAGACCAAATGGTATAAATAGGGCGGTCATTATGTGGGCACCCTATTTTGCCGGTGTCACCGTTGAAGGCGGTCGCTTAAAATGTATATTTTATATTAATTCTACAGAGTTAATTGTGTACATATGTGTTTGTTATTCTGTATCAATGGTAAAATAAACGTATTGTTTATCACCAGATTTTTATCAGGGCGATTTATCTCATTTTTTGAGATACATCGTAAAATTTAAGAAGTTATTTGCCGTTTGGCAGGACATGTGGTAATTTACCAATGCAGTGTTATTTTTATGAGATCCCCCGTAAGATGTGTTAATGAAACCTGTTTGTTTCACCATCTTACGGGGAAGCTGGATTTTTATAATCCGGAAATACATATTTTTATCGAAATTTTTCTAAGTGTTTTTTGAAGGCCATTTTTTGCCCTAGTTTCAGTAATTTAAGGGCTAGAGACTCAGGCTCTCTTTCCCTCGATGCCTTGTAGGACTGCGGAATGAAATTTCTTAGTTTCATTATCCTACAAGGATCGTAAGTTAAAATATTTAACAATATGTCAAAAAAAAGGAAACATAAAAAATACGTTTGAAATTATAAATTGAAAAATGTCCCTGGTGGCAACCTGAGCATGATAGCGTTTATTTGTTGCACCGGGGGCATTGTACATGGTAAAATGAAAGTTTTTTATTAATACAATATTACAATTAGAATAACTTTAAATTCTAATTGGAAAACAAACATAAAAATATTTTCAACGAAAAAGATCGCTGGCGGTACGGTACTAACGAGCTCAGTGGGCAAGCGGATTTTTGGATTTCCAGCGAAATCTCAAAAAATGACCACTGAACTGTAGAGGATACCGCCAAGGATGTTTTTCGTTGAAAGAACATTTGAGGGTACGTAACACGTCGGTTACAACCACTGACCGGTCATTTAAATGCATTATTTCTAGGGGTACGTAAATTTAGTTTTTACGAAATAGATGCGATAAAAGCGAAATCTGCATTTTATTTGGGATAAAAGCGAAATTTGAAAATTAAATACTTTCACACTTTTTTTACCTTACGTGCTTTCAAATGTTGATCAGATGCGCTAACAATTATTACAACTCTGTTCAAAACAGACAGAGACGGCACGAGTTGTTGCGTAGATGAGGAGCGAGCGAGTGATTATCGGCGCCATCAACCAGTAAAATTCAAGTTCAACTTACATTCGTATCAGAATTCTGTCCGAAAATTATGAAACTAATTGACAATTTAGAAGGTTCAAACTATTCGTTTGCACACATTTTGTGGAGCAAATTAAAAGATTTGAAGTCCTCTCTTCAGCTTCAATGTGAAGGCTCTTTTGGCGAAAAAACAATGAATATTTTATCAACCGAAAATTCTATCGATCACAGCATGATGTTGAAGACAGCAGCTCAAAAGAGCTTGGATAAATTGTTGGTACACATGGGGCCGAATCCAACAGATGAGTGCTACAAGCACATTGGCAGATTATTTTGTCCATCGGAAGCAGCAAATGTGCCATCTTCTTCTGTCAATTCCATAGTGGAAAGCTTCGCAAAAATTCCATTTTTCAAAAGTGTACCTACCACAAGAAGAACTAATTGACGGGTACTCTCATTTTCACAGACAATTACTTCGATTGGTCGGCCAAGAAGCTCGTGTGGATGTAATGCAAGTTTTAGTTACATCAAAATCTTGCTACCCTGGATTTGCAAAAGCAGCTATTCAATGTCTCAATTGCCCTGTCAATAGTGTTGATGCCGAGAGGTACTTTAGTATCTACAACATTGTTGTAACGTAGAAATTACAACAATGCTAGCCTTTAATTGAGTTTTTAACATTGTATTTTTTTTGCGAAATAAATGAGAAATTTTCTATTTTGAGTTTTTTAAAATGCGAAATCACGATTCTTTATTTGCGAAATTTACGTACCCCTAATTATTTCCTATATCCGGAAATTAAAATACTTCTTTTTAATGATAATCTAATTTCTACAAAGTGTTTTTTAAAGAGCGTATTAAGCGTGTCCCTATTTTCTGTATTTTTACCTTTGATTATATAATGTCTAGATAGAGTGTTGCGCTGTAATTCCGACAAAAACAACAGGCCAGATTTGAAACACTAGTGTGTGTGATACGCACACAACTATGCGTAACTTCTATAGTTTTACAAGCGCTCTGCGTCGCTGAGTGATACCAGCTCCCGAGTATTTCCCATAAAAGTGGGTAAAAATATGTTTCGATTTTGCGGAACCTATAATTCTTTAAATTTTGAATTCATTTACGTAAGATAGTTTTCTACATATAATGATATAAATGAAAAGAAAATCATTGTTAAAAGAGAATTATTTTTATTTGATTATTTTTAACAAATAAAGACAACGAAAAGCATTAGAAACGGTTTTATTTAGTTATATAATAAAGACAAAATAAAAATACATTTAAGAAAATTAAATGAAACAGTTGTTTTGATCAGAGCAAATAACAGTTGTTTTAGCTGGTTGCCAGCTCCGCGGCTTTTTCTTATTATTTCTATCCACTTACTTCGTAATATAGGATCATTAGGTATTCTGTAAAATGTGTATGAATAAAATTAAAAGTTTACTTGATACTTCACCAAACAAACCTGTCACATTTTTTGTAATTTTAATAAATAAATTTCGTATTCATAACTTTTTTAAATATAGTGTCAACGCGAAGAATTTACAAACACTTAAACATAAAGGCAAACTTTCACATTTACAATATTATTATATATAGTGTACTTTTGGGTAATTATTAAAAACCTATTTTAAAATTAACAACGCATTCATGGGAAAATTTAATTTGAAGAACAGGCAACCCCGTAAACATGGCGTCAAATAGCGTTGTCCTAAGACCAAACTGTCAGACCAAATTACACTATTAAAACTGAATTGTTTCTTTGACTAAATGGTTATTTAAAGGTAACTTACCGATAATAGGTAACATTTTTAGTTGTTTTCAATCGTCCTTTGCAATTCCTGCACACTGTTATAGCGCAAATCGTCATTTTCAAATGACACACAACACGTGTTTACCGCACAACGATAGTGTCGCCACTGAGCGGACAGGACGAGTTTATCAGTGAACAGTTCACTGATAATTTTTTTGGCGTTTCGTCGCTCAAGCGCTCTATCTAGACATTATATAATCAAAGATTTTTACCAACATTTTTTAACAAACCTACAACTCTTACACATAAAGGTTGTGTTTTTTTTAATCGCATAAGCATGATCAGGGACAACATACGATATTTGCAGCCAGACGAAAAGCTTGTGACATCACGGCGGTACTGCAGCAATGCCATTCAATTACGAATTGTACTCAATCGTGTCTTGTGTGACGTCACGAGACACCATTGCAAACGTTTTACCTAAGATCACTTTGAAAGCTCGTAACTCCGTCAATTTTGGAGATATCGAAAAAACCAATTTGACTGTCATTATTAACTCTTTAAATGTAATAAATCTGTGAGACGTACATACAATTATGAGACGACTACAATTTAGACTATCCCCTGATTTATCACTGGTCAGAAGCGCGCTAGTTAAATATTACATACTAAGAAGAATATCATAAATACCATAAGAAATAAATATTTTAAATAGAGAAGAGAACAAAATATAACATAAGATATATTACTTATATCTCTCCACACACTTTCTTCCCTTCTACTATTATTACTCACACATTATTTAATTAAGTTTTAAGAACCGTTCTCATCTCAGTAAAACATATCTACTGATATTCTATGGACTCACGTAACAGCTATTATAATATTTAAGGCTTGCTAAGACATATTTATCAGGAACGCTCTACAATATTTATTTTAAAGGTTTTAAAATGAAGAATCAACTACTTTAAAACGTTAAGAAGGCTAAAAGTATTGCAGTTTTTCATGGGCTGTCTCAATGTGGTGAAGTCAAAATTTGAATACGCAGTTAATAGAACATTATTATAGCATTTTAGAATATAAAACATTACATAGATAAAAGATGTAAAAAAAATTATAGCTTAATAAAATATATTTTTAAAAACAAGTAATATTTTGATTTAATATACCTCATTAACGGATATTTGGATAGCCCTGAACTAGTGAATATGATAAATTATAAAGTACCCAATAAATACAACACTAGACTCCATGCTCCATTTAACATAGTTGCTTCTTGCACTAATTTTATGTTCAACTCTTGTATTCAGAGATTGCATCGTGTGGGGAATGAAACTTGCTCTACTGACATATTTCTATATAAAAACATCGCTCCCTTTAAAGAGCTTATATGTATGCGCAGATATATTAATATATTATTCGATTAATAGATAAATGAACTTATATGTTTTAAAATGTTTTATACCACTGCCAACCGGTATGCTTCGAGTATGTTTGTAATCAAGTAATCATGTTTTGTGTAATATTGTGACAATAATTGCTGTATCTACTGTAGCCTGAGCCCTAATAACTAGCTAGGCCATTTGTCTGGCTTGCTTCCTTCTGAAGTTACAATATTGTGAGTGGGAATGGATTATTTCATGCCGTCATGTAAACTGAATTGGCAATGTTTACCTACTAACACGTATTTCAATACATCCAATTTCAATATTTATAGCTTACTTGGTACTTTGTTTTATGTCAGGTAATATATAACCCTAGTATATTCTTTTACTATTGTACGATTACATATTATTTTGTATTTCTTTTCAATTTTATCTCATTGTACTTACAATAACAACTGTATCACTTCAGCGATATTATTTTTGTATACTTGTACATTCTTATTTTGTTCTTAATATAATACTGACACCTTCCTGTGTACCTCTGTATACTTATAATCTCATATAACACTTTAATGTAAAAGCCATTTTATGGCGTTTAAATAAATAAATAACTTGTAGCATAATGTACCGCGTATGTCTTAATGGAGAAAAAAAACAAAAACATTTCTAAAACGTCGAACGATGCGCCAGGGCGGGTAATTATTTAAATGCGATTTTCGAGAACGTCAATGGTCGCATCTGGGACACGAAAGTTCTTTTCTAGACCGTGATGTCTCAGCCGGTGCCTATTTAAATGTGAATTTCTTGTATATGAACGACTGCACTCCATACACGGAAATGGTTTAACTATACTGTGAATAATCTGGTGTCGTCTTAAATACCTCATGTGTGAGCATACAAAGCTGCATTCAGAGCACGAGAATGGTTTCACTCCACTGTGAGTTGTCACGTGAAATTGAAGCTGCGCCTTTTGTGAACAAGCGTAGTTGCAGTCGGCACACGAGTATGGTTTTAATCCATTGTGGGTCAACATATGCCTCTTTATACCAGAATTTTGGGCACAAGAAAAGTTACATTCGGAACACGAGAATGGCTTTTCTCCGGTATGGGTGAGCAGGTGACTTTTCAAGTGCGACGTTTGTGAAAAAGTATTATCGCATTCGGAACATGTGATTCGTTTTCTTCTACCATAAGTCTGCAAGTTGTTACTTAAATTTGGCTCAGGTAAACTTGACGAGAACTGTTTTCTTCTACTGTGAGTAAACATGTGCTTCCTTATATCCGACTTTTTGAAACAAGAAAAGTCGCAGTCGGAACACAAGAATGGTTTTCCTTTAATGTGAGCCAGTGTGTCCATCTTTAATTGTGACTTTCGTGGAGATACACGGTTACAGTCAACAAGAGAATAATCCGACGACAAATTTCCTTCTTGTTTTTGCTCGGTATTATTTTTTAAAATTCCGCCCGCGTGGCTAATATTCTTATTTTTCTTTGTGGTGAAAGTCTCTGCAAAAAACAATCGTACAATTTATAAAGATGATAGATAAATTATTTAAAGTGCATATTGTATATTCTAGACGGTTTATGAACTACAAACATGAATACGACATAATAAAAACTTCAGAAAACTTCAAATAACATCAAACAACATCTTAGAACGTCGAAGAACGTCAAGAATGCAATAAAATTAATAAAGCGTAGAAAAACGTCAAGAATGCAATAAAATTAATAAAACGTAGAAAAACGTATTTTCATGGCGAGTATCAAATAAAAAAAAATTACTACAATTTAGGATACAGCCAAGTGGCCAATCCAAACCACACTTTGAATTTATATTTCAATAAAAGGCCTTGAAACGTCAGTTTTAACGTTTTGTGAGAAATTAAAAAAAATATAAGTTTCCGCAAACGCGAAAAAAAATACGTTTGAATAATTTGTACACACCGATAGTTGTTCAAACTGATTAAAAAAATATTTGGAACACTCGCCCGCAGTCCCGTCTTACCCAACGATAGTAGCCCAACGATACAGTTCACCGATACACAAGCAAGAATTGCTTTAAAATGATTCTACCGCACTTTTATATGTTTCGGTAACCGGATAAACCAGAACAGATAAAAAACTTAAACTGTTTTGTTTTGTCATGGCACTTTGTAACTGAACCGTAAAAGAACAAGGATACTGAACTTTCAATATCCAATGCATCGTTCAAAAGTTTACAGTGTCTTTCTTACCAGTCGTGGAATCAATTCGTTCATTAAATTCCAGGGGGTCTGCGTCTTTGTCCAAACATTCCTTCTTAACATTCAGCAGGTCCATCTTAATGCCTGGCAGTTCTATTTCTATATAAGTGGGTAGCCTTTCACCTCTGTCCTCTACTTCAAGGCTTGGCTCCATCTTGATGGTGACAAATTCTGTGTTAGAAAGGTCCATGTCTGTGGATGAGATAGGGTACAACTAATGCTGTGATACTAGCAATACCTGGAACAAAACTTTAAAATTTACAATCTCTCGTGTCAAAATGATTTAACAATGATTATAAGTAATGGATAATTCAATAAATTAATATCTTGAATAAGGAAGAGAACAATAATACACAGCTGATGTCTATTTAAACGCGACCGTCTTATATATGAAAGACTGCACTCAAAACACCGGAAAAGCTTGACTATACGGAAAAATAAAGCGGTTAAATTGCTTATTTTTAAGTATATGAAGTAATATACATTTAGATCACAAGAATAGTTTTACTCCACAGTCAGTTATCAAGTGAAATTAAAACTGTGACTTTGTATTGTATGCAAAAAATTAAATGGGTGGACTTGGGCGCAAAAGTTAATTATCTGAAAGAATTTTGCCTGTTGTAAGCTGACGTTGCAGTGCTGATTTTTGACGGTTTCGTAGAATATCTACAAAGTGTCCAGAATTAAAGTAGCAGTGTGTATGTAGAATGATAACAAAACGATGAATGTTAGTTGGATTAAAGTTATGAGTACGGTCGATCGATTAAAGCCTATATATCAATTGGATATTGACTAAATCCGTAACCTATGATAAGTAGACGACATCAGGCGGTATGGGCTAGCACGAATCGCAATAATTAATACAAAATCTAGCCACCGATAGACAAAAGTTGTGTTTTCACTACCACTGAGCATCGGTTAACTGTCAATGTACATGACTTTATAAAAGAACGTTCGATGTCTTAATGTCTTTCGTAACCAGTGTTCCCGAACCCAAAATTTCAAAAACGGGAGAATTTTCGCCTAAAAATCGGGAGAATTCGGGAGAAAACGGGAGAATTTTGAAGAAATCGGGAGATGGCTAGAATTATTATAATAAAATTCATCCCTTGTCAATATTCCGAATCCCTTTTATTATTCCGAAGCAGAACCTTAACAACAAATGTAGATGTTGCCCGTGGAATAACGCAATTTTCTCTAAAAATTTTCTCTGTTCAACGGGGACCTACTTTACGTTTGGAAACTCAGCACAAATTTTTGTGAAATTTCGACCTTGGGGGCCGTTTAAGTATTACGTAACGCAATTTAGGGGGGTGGTCTTTTTTAATGTTACTGTGCATTATCTGCGCGAGAGGGGGATTCGATAAATGCATTAAGTAACACGTTTTTTTTATTTAAATAAAAAACTAGGGAATGCTCAAGTTGACAAGCCTTTTCGTTTATGTTTTACTGGGAATCCCTCGACTGTATTGTACGTGATTTTTAATTTATTTTGGTTGAGAGTATTCGTTAGTGTTTTAAACACGTAATACGCATAAATACAAATTGCTGTAGTCAGTGTTGTTACAGTGAGTTACTATAATTTCCTCAAAAGCGAAATATTCACATCATCAACTGTTCTTGGCCTATAAAGGCACTCATGACATGGGAAAAACATAGAGTTGCAGTCAAGACACGAAAAAGGATTTTCTCCACTGTTAATCAGCGAGTGCTTTCTTAGACGTCCCTTTTGAGAATATGAATAGTTGCAGTCGGGACACGAAAAAGGTTTTTGTCCGCTAAGGGTTAATATGGGATATTTTAGATGTTCCTTGCGATAACATGAATAGTGGCAATGGGTACATGAATAAGATTTTCCTCCACTATGGGAAAACTTGCGATCTTTTAGACTTATCTCCGTAGTACTTGCATAGTTTCACTCAGAACATGAAAATGGCTTTTTTCCACTATGAATCACATTGTGGATTTTAATAACTGCAAAAACACTTTCTTTCGCTATCTTTAATAACTGCATTCGGGACAAGAAAATGGTTTTTTTCCGCTGTGGATAAACATGTGATTTTTTTGGTGCCTCTTTGTAAAACATTAATATATCTAATAATGCGTAAATAGTCGCAGTAGAAACATGTAAAAGGTTTTATGTCACTGTAAGTCGGCAAATGATTTCTAAGAATTCTTTAGTACAATATGAATAATTACATTCGGGACATGAAAAAGGTTTTTGTCCACTGTGGGTAAACATGTGAATTTTTTGATACCGTTTTGTAGCGCACGAATAGTCGCAGTCGGGACAAGAACAAGTTTTTCATCACTGTGAGTCAGCAAGTGCCGTTCTAGTTTTTTTTCGAGAAGAAGAATAGTTGCAGTTAGGACATGAAAAGGTTTTTCTCCATTGTCGGTAAACATGTGATTTTTAGATTTCTCTTCGTAGGACAAGAATAGTTACAGCCGGAACATGAAAAAGGTTTTTCTCTACATGAGTCAGCAAGTGACTTCTTAGATATCCCTTTTGAGAACACGAATAGTTGCAGTCAGGATATGAAAAAGGTTTTTCTCTTCCGTGAATAATACTGTGGATTTTTAAATCTTCCTTTTGAGAACTTGGATGACTGCATTAGGGACAAGAAAATGGTTTTTGTCCACTGTGGGTAAATATGTAATTTTTTGGTGCCTCTTTGTAGAACCAACATGAATAGTCGCAGTAGAAACATGTAAACGGTTTTATGTCACTGTGAGTCAGCAAATGATTTTTAAGAAGTTGCTTTGTACAACATGAATAATTGCAGTCGGGACATGAAAAAGGTTTTTCATCAGTGTTAGTCAGCAAGTGACGTTTTAGTTATTTTTTCGAGGAGAAGAATAGTTGCAGTCAGGACATGAAAAGAGTTTGAGCGCCTTGATAGTGCATCTCTTCGAGAGGCAACGTTGATGTCTTTGTTGCAACTTTTTTTGCTAGGCCAACCTGCATAATCGGACTAAATATCTTGTTCCTTTTTATAATATTGGGAATATTTCTTTTTTTAAGCAATACTTCTACTCGTACCTGCGCCTGCATAGGGTCTGAGGTAGTTATAATTAAAAATATATATTAAGTTCGTAGAACAAGGTACTGAAAAACCTTTTGATTCGAAGAGGCGTTACGCAATAAATTATAAATTTCACCTCATAATTCATAGATGATCGGTTTGCATGGGTCTATAATTGACATATGCTTAGATTGCGGTATTTTGTAATTATTCTGGTCAATACCCGAATCTTAATAAATTTTGTTTTTTATACATACACAATTAGTTGACTGTTGAGCGGACCATAATCAAAGAATCGATGAAAAACGAATTCGCTCAGAACTTCGAAAAATCGGGAGATTTTGATGCCATTCCGGTAGATCGGGAGATGAAGTGAAAAATCGGGAGATCTCCCGAAAAATCGGGAGCTTCGGTAACACTGTTCGTAACGCAAAATGACTGGCTCACCAATAACGGAGGCAGCCTAACGAAGCTCGATGAACTGGAGGACGTCATACACGCGATCATTTGAAACCGTCCGGGCTCAGAGGAACGGATACAGAAAGTTGTGCAGAACATCACTAGCTTTGGCTAAATACCTAATTGACCTATAAACTCCTCTTTTAGCGTCAAGAAGTAAATGCGGAATGCTAACGTAGAATGCGAGCGTATATCAAAACGGCATTGTCAATTTGTAGCCGTTTGACATTTGATGTCCATAGCACAAATATACTAACCCCTAGATTGATATCTTCGGGTCTTCTCCTAGTAAGTTTTTTGTCATCTCACTGTCACCAACTTAATCACGGAAAACTGTTGGTTCACCGTAGACAATATCATAGAGGAAGTTCAAGGCCATTTGTCACCATAGACAATATAATTGCACTCGACAAAATGCTTGAAAGCAGAAAAATGTTTTGTTTCCTCAAGAAAACAACTTTCCATCTGACAAAGCCTGAGGGAATGAGCTTTACAGATAATGTTTTACAGCTCATTTTCTCAACAGGGAGCTTTGTCAAATGGAAACCTGTTATCCTGAGGAAAAAAATCAAGCGTTAGTAAAAAACCTAAAATACTTGAAATATTAACTCCTTATAAAAGGAAAACATTTTCAAATAATGATTATGGTTTTCTATAACGAATTTACATTTTTCTGCTTGAAAAATGATAACTCGGTGGTACATATGTTTAAATACTTTTTATTTTCAGAAAGACAATTGATAATAGTACATAAAAACACTGGTTCGGTGAATTCGAAGAATTGAAAAAAAATATTGACGCTGGAAAGAAAACGTTGCTAAACAGCTGATGTTTGCGTTGCAACATACAGCTGGGACATTAAATATGAACCTACACAATAAGCTATATTGTTTGTTTACTTACGTTCATCTAATGTCACAGCTATATAGCGCTTTAGCCGTTTTTTCCTTTCCAGCAGTCACCATACATACATACATAGTTCTGTAGAATGAAATAAAAATCTACATATTCTAAATATATAAAAACTATTTATTTTCAACCGAAATAAAACACAATATACCTTCATCGAGGACCTAGCCAGCCCACAGTAAAAACCGCATCATGTGTTCTGAAAAAAAAAATATCACATTAAACAAAGTTTGTGAACAAAACGTACAATATTTTTCCTTTGTGATGACATACTTTTTTCATCAAAAGGGAAAAATATTTTCCCTTCTGTCAATACATATGAAGAACGAAAAAAACACTTATGATCGTTGGAGATCCTCAAAAAATGCAAGGCTGGTGTAAGCGTAATGAGTAAGATTAAAAAAGGGACCCTCAGATGGTTTGGGTGTGTAAATGAGGCAAGGAGTGTATGCCAAGACCGAGTTGTTTGGCGGTCCGTCCTCTCTGAATACCCTGCGGGAAAACAGCGAGACAATTAGTTAGTTAAAGCATTATTATTTTTATCTGCCAATAACAATGTGGTCGGCCAAACAATGTTCTAAGGTGTAAATGTAAAGCTTCAAAATCATTCAGTCTGGAACATTTTCTAAAACAAAATTTGTGAAACATTAACCACTCGGAACCATAAGCTTGTTTTAACGATAATTTAACATGAACAGACATTTGTATGACGTTCGAGGCGTACGTGACTTATTAAAGTAAAATTGAAAGCATATTTTTTCAATATAAATGTCATTTAACCTCAAATTCATTTACAGATAAATTAACTGAATTAATGTAATTAGCTGATGTCTGGATCAATTGCAGACACATTTTGACCAATTTTCCACCTCTGGAATTTATTTAAATGATTTTTGAATGAAATATGCCCATCGGCGATGTCAACAATACAAATTCAAATACGACTTCATGACATTCATGTTCGTTTAATCCATAGGTTCTCAACGTGGGCGATAACGCCCCCTTGGGGGCGTTTGAGACCTTCAGGGGGGCGGTAGAAGATCCAGAGACAATTGGGGGGCGTTGAGATGGCACAGGGGGGCATTGGCAAGTAAAAAAATATGATCTAAAAAAGACAAACAAAACACTCTAATCACTTACTAATAAAGCAAAGTAAACTTTAATATTGGTTATTTTTTGTTATTAAAAACCCATGCCAGAAGTTAAAAAGTAGATACGGCAATATGGTGTGGATTATATTAAATACGGATTTATCGAAGATCCCACAAATCCACGCGATGAAGTCTTCTAGGTTTCAAGATCATTTTAATAAAATCCTCCCGGATAAGAAAGACAAGTGACATATTTTCAAGGCATAAAAAATAAGTACAAAATTCAGCCAACTAAATGAAAATAATTTTCAACAGCTTCTAAGCATGACGATGATAGACTTCTAACTTCGTACAATATCTCATTGTTGATTGCTAAAACAGGCAAACCACATACTATTGGGGAAGATTTAATTTTACCAGAATTAAAATAAGTAATTACCACTGCGCTCCATAAACCAGCTGCAGATATTATCCGAAAAATTCCTTTGAGCAATTTGAGCATTCCCATCGTCCTATTTAGCTGAACGTGGATTCAGTGCTGTAGCAACGTTGGTAACCAAAAACAAAAATAGGCTCCATATTACTGATGCTGCGACTTACGTTTGTTTTTAACACTCCAATACACGAGCGTCATTTTCGTCAGTTCTGTTTTTTCGTCATAAGTTTGATGTAGGGAGGGGAGTCAGGTCCCCCGCCCTAGTATTCCTCAAGCTCGCCTAGCTCTACAGTTCTGCAAAATTGCGAAAAAACAATTATACTATTCACTTTTGACAAATAAGTGAACAGTCATCTGACAGATGACACGCGTGTATTTATGTCTCACTAGGGGACGCGTGTATTGGAGTGTTAAGTAAAATCGAGTCTAATATAAACAAACTTTTTAAAACGCATCAAATTCAACCATCTGATTAGATAAGTTATAAATTCAAAATCTTTTCAATGCTAATAAAAATACTTCTCTACATAATTAAGTATGCGTTCTAATTGTTCTCATTAAAACAATCTTCTTCTCAGAAATATGATAGGAGTCATAGCCTTTCTTATGATTACGTAATATTACAGTGTAATTAAACTAGAAAAAAATAATACTGTCAAGTGGGCGGTGGGCAAAAAAAGGTTGAGAATCTATGGTTTAATCGTTTGACGCAACACAAAGTTTGACCTATCTATAATTCAGCTTTATCTATAAGAATTTGGTCTCCGTCTTGGCAGCAGGCGGGTATAACTCCGAGCCAAAACGTGGTCAGAATCTTTGGATGACTTCACAAGTCCACTTCGATTTGTTTATGGTCACCGGCTACTAAATCAACCAATAGGAATCTTTTATTTTTGTTGCATTTTTCTGCTTTATTTACGTTTGATTGACAATTGACATTTACATTTCCGACGCAATAAGTAACGATTATGAATTTTGGAAATTCACGATAGAATGTAAAATGGGAGAACGGGACCCGCAATTGGAACAAAATTACAGGTGGGAGTCTTCCTTTGGTTGTTATTTCAGTGTTCCTAAAATATTTTTTGAAATGTATTGCTTAATTGTATTTTAAACTGATGTACATGTTTCCGTTTTCAGAACATATTTATGTTTCACCTGGGATCTAATAATTGACGCTATCCAACATCACGATTACATCTTAAAAAGGTAAATATGTTTTCTATATTGCATTTTTTGTTCTTATTTTCATCATTTTTATCAGTATATTAATAAATTTATTCATATTTTTCAGTGGAATCTGAACCGACAAAACTTTACTTGTTTACAATATAACATTATTTATCCAAATTTCAATACATTCGCTTCTGTTTCTGGAGATGGTTACATGAGGTTAAGGGAAATACTATCGGTCATGGTGCATGATGCAGAGGTAATTATTATTTCTATAACTTTCATTTTACAAAAACGTCAGTCAAAATTAATGTATTTGAGTAGGCTTCTTTATATAAGTAAGTAGGTATTCTAGAACTTGGTTTAATATGAGAGTTATCATAAATTAAAAGTTAAAAGACATGGGAGGAAATGTAACTACATACATACATAGGTATGTACTATAATACACATACACAAATACAATAAAAATTTCATTATTTTACAAATTTCCATAACTGAACCAATGTAGTTTTTAGAAAATATAACTTATCCTATTTTTTATGATTTCAGGGAAAATATGTTGAGCTGAGCTACTTTAAATGCCAAATAAACAAATGTAATGTTTTTTTGAGCCCCTCATGAAGAATCAAACATCTTATGCAAACTCTTGTCTCCGTGGATCTTGGAAATATGATAAATTTATTTTTACCTGCCGAAAGATATAATAGGAACGTTCAAAAGAGAAATTTATCTTTAAAACAACGTCCTCATGTGGCAATTTGCTACAGAAATATAACCTGCTTATATTGTATTCTTGTTTAAAATATGTACCTACATGTAATTCTGAGTTTTAAATTTTTCTGTTAAAAGATGAAAATATTTTAAATTCAGTAGTTTTGTTGGAACGCATAATCATATTTTAATTATATATTCTTGTATTTCCTTTTTCTACATGTTTATAATAAAATTCTTATCATGTAATTACGAGTTTTATTTTTAAAATAATATTTTAGGCTAATGATTTGGGTGGTATTGGGTAATGACGTAATGACGTAATCGGGTCATGTCTGGATTCATAACACAAGAGTACAGTGTTACCGAAGCTCCCGATTTTTCGGGAGATCTCCCGATTTTTCACTTCATCTCCCGATCTACCGGAATGGCATCAAAATC
Source organism: Limnephilus lunatus (assembly GCA_917563855.2). NCBI lineage: Eukaryota > Metazoa > Arthropoda > Insecta > Trichoptera > Limnephilidae > Limnephilus > Limnephilus lunatus. The sequence goes on along the minus strand of OU830595.1, from coordinate 19,520,375 downwards.
TCCCGATTTTTCAAGTTCTGAGCGAATTCGTTTCTCATCGATTCTTTGATTATGGTCCGCTCAACAAGCAACTTATTCTGTACGGTTAAAAAAAAAATCTTAAGATTCTGTTATTGACCAGAATAAATACAAAATAGCGCAATCTAAGCATATCTCCATTATAGACCCGTGCAAACCGATCATCTATGAATTATGAGGTGGAATTTATAATTTATTACGTAACGCCTCTTCGTATCAGAAGGTTTTTCAATACTTTGTTCTACGAACTTAATATATATTTTTAAATTATGACCACCTTAGACCCTGATGCAGGCACAGGTACGTGTAGAAGTATTGCTAAAAAAATAAATATTCCCAATATTATGAAAAAAAGAGTGGGAAATTAAGTCTGAATTTGCAGGTTGGCCTGCTCCTAGCAAAAAAGTTGCAACAGAGACATCAACGTTGCCTCTGGAAGAGATGCGCTAACAAGGCGCTCAAACTCTTTTCATGTACTGACTGCAACTATTCTTCTCCTCGAAAAAATAACTATAACGTCACTTGCTTACTAACAGTGATGAAAAATCTTTTTCATGTCCCGACTGCAATTATTCACGTTGTACAAAGCAACTTCTTAAAAATCATTTGCCGACTCACAGTGACATAAAACCGTTTACATGTTTCTACTGCGACTATTTATGTTGGTTCTACAAAGAGGTACCAAAAATTACATATTTAACAACAGTGGGCAAAAACAATTTTCTTGTACCAAATGCAGTTATATAAGTTCGCAAAAGGAAGATTTAAAAATCCACAGTATAATTCACGGAAGAGAAAACCTTTTTCATGTCCTGACTGCAACTATTCGTGTTCTCAAAAGGGATATCTAGGAAGTCACTTGCTGACTGATGTAGAGAAAAACCTTTTTCATGTTCCGGCTGCAACTTTTCTTGTACTACGAAGAGAAATCTAAAAATCACATGTTCACCTACAATGGAGGAAAACTTTTCATGTCTAACTGCAACTATTCTTCTTCTCGAAAACAACTAAAAAGGCACTTGCTGACTCACAGTGATAAAGAACTTGTTCATGTCCCGACTGCGATTATTCATGCGCTACAAAACGGTATCTAAAAATTGGCATGTTTACCCACAGTGGACAAAAACCTTTTTCATGTCCCGATTGTAATTATTCATGTTGTACAAAAAAACTTCTTGGAAATCATTTACCGACTCACAGTGACATAAAACCTTTAACATGTTTCTACTGCGACTATTTATGTATTATTATGTTATTGTTTTACAAATAGGCACCAAAAAATCACATGTTTATCCGCAGTGGATAAAAACCGTTTTCTTGTCCCGAATGCAGTTATTAAAGATCGCGAAAGGAAGTTTTTTTGCAGTTATTAAAATCCACAGCGCGACTCATAGTGGAGAAAAGCCATTTTCATGTTCTGAGTGAAACTATGCATGTACTACGAAGATAAATCTAAAAAATCGCAAGTTTTTCCATAGTGGAAGAAAATCTTTCTCATGTCTTGATTGCCACTATTCATGTTATCGCAAGGAACTTCTAAAATATCACATCCCATAGTGGACAAAAACCTTTTTCGTGTCCCAACTGCAACTATTAATGTTCTCAAAAGGGACGTCTAAGAAAGCACTCGCTGATTCACAGTGGAGAGAAACCTTTTTCGTGTCCTGACTTCGACTCTTCATGTTTTTCTCTTATCACGAGAGTCTTTATAAGCCAAGAACAGTTGATGATGTGAATCTTTCGCTTTTGAGGAAATTATAGTTACTCACTTAAATAACTCTGACTACAGCAATTTGTGTGTATGCGTATTCCTGTTTAAAACACTAACGAATACTGACAACAAAAATAAAATTAAACTTGCCAACTTGAGCATTCCCTAGTTTTTATTTAAATAAAAAAAAAACATGTTACGTAACGCGTTTTTCGAATCCCCCTCCCGCACAGATAACGCACAGTAACATTTAACAAGTCACCCCCCTAAATTGCGTTACGTAATTCTTGAACGGCCCCCAAGGTCGAAGTTTCACAAAAATTTGTGCTGAGTTCCAAACGTAAAGTTAGTGCCCGTTGAATGTTAGGGAAAATAGCGTTATTCCACGGGCAATATCTACAATAATCGTATTAATGGCGCTGCTTATGGGTTTTTTCATTTGTTGTTGAGGTTCTGCTTCGGAATAATAAAAGGGATCCGCAATATTGACAATGGATGAATTTTATTATAATAATTCTAGTTATCTCCCGATTTTTTCAAAATTCTCCCGTTTTCTCCCGAATTCTCCCGATTTTTAGGCGAAAATTCTCCCGATTTTGAAATTTTGGGTTCGGGAACACTGGAAGAGTATGACATGTACGGGACGATGCATGAATAATTAAGGCCCTCCGTTCATGGAGATACTTACAATTTACGTAATTGTGACGAAACCACCAGTACCCTGATGATATACCACTTTTTAATGCTGTTGTCCGTACACGGTGCTACCCCAAATATACTGAACTTGATCATTTTTCACGTGCAGCCGTGTAGTAAACACGATGACAAGCGATGTCAAATGACTTTTTCCAACATCTATCCATGCCTTCTCCACTAAATCTTTTTTTACGTATTCTGGTAAAGTATAGTTATATAAACATGCATTTTTTTCAACTTCCAAAAAAAATCTAACATTACTTTCATGTTCCGACGCCATTTCTGTCAAACGTCAAACGAAAAAGTATCGGACACAAATGATACTACGCGTCGCGCGCGATCAGCACCGTCGGTGTCGTGATACTGATTGGAAACCGACAACCACCACGTAGCGCCGTGTACAGGCATCAGCAAAATTGTATGTGGGGTAGGGTAAGATTCGCACCATTCATACACTTTATAGATTTTGATTTTTCAAAAATTGATAATTATAGATAGATTGCTCAATCAGTTATTATAACATAACAGCATTGGTCCCGCTTCTTATTCAAAAAGTTTGAAGTCAATAACTTTAAAAATAAATTAATGGATTGAATTTTAGCAAAAGCCGACAAATGTCCGAATCTACCCCACTCACGGGGTACCTACATTCGTACATGGGCATGGAAACATTCATTGTGACTCTTCTTCAGTAGAAAACACTTGGTAACTTGTGTATTTAGATTGATATGTACTGGGATCGTGCCAACATCATCAGGTTTATCTTTTATTTTCTTTACCCGACTCTCCCAGAGACTCTCTTTCTGTAAGATAAATTTCCTTTCAAAGCATCTTTTATTGCCGCGGACATATTTTCATCTTTTATTATTATGCACCTTGTTATTGTGCATATAAGTCGCCCGAGTTCTTAATTGTCCAAACTACCATTAGTGAATTTTACAGGAGGAGGTTTTCTTTGATTATTTCAATGAAACATTATGATAGGTGTTTAAGACGAAGCTATTTACGTAAAGGTATAGGTCTCATAAGTTGAAATAGTTCTTAAGAAAGTGTAAAATTATCGTTTTTGATACTTTATTTTTAATTTTAAAATGGAGATTGAGCAAAAATGTAAAATCAAAATTATTCATATGGAGATTGCGCTCAGTTAAATGGAGATTGAGCAACTTCTGTATAAATATTTTCCGTTTTTGATTGTGCAAACGACCATCTCAAGTTATATACAGGATGAGTATATTTTCAATATTTCTATTTTTGATATCGACAATTCGTGGTGGAATATATAATATATTATATAAAAACGTACGTCCCTGATTATTTCCAATACCATTTAACCGATTGTGATGAAACTTTGGTTAGTTATTGTGCGCGTGCACGCTAAGACTTCTAAATATAATGGTGAGCTCTGGATTTATGAAATTTGCACACAAATTTTCTCATTATTTTCTGTACTATTCATCCGATTCCGATGAAATTTTGGTGAGATGTTGTACGCACGCCCGCGAAGGTTTCAACATAATAATGGTGAGTTCTGGTGTTATTAAATTTGAATGATGAAATTTTGGTGAGGTATTGTGCGCACGCCTGCGAAAATTCCTTTATATGATGATGAGCTCTGGCGCTATGTAGTTTTTGTAAAAAATACCTTATTATTTTCTGCGATTCTGGTGAAACTTTGGTGAGTTGTTGTACGCATGGCGGCGAAGGTCTCTGTATGTAATGGTCAGATCTGGGGTTATGAAATTTGCTTTAAAATTTCATTATTATTTCCTGTACCTACAATTAAAGTTGATGAGTTATTGTGCGCAAGCACATGGTGGTTTCCACATAATATAAAGGTGAGCTCTGGCTTTATGCAATTTGCACACAAAATCCCTTATTATTTTATATTCCATTCTTCCGTTTCTGATTCATCTTTTGGGTGTTGTTTTATGCACGCCCGCTAAGGTTTCTTTATATAATTGTGAGATCTGGCGCTGTGAAATTTGCATTAAAATTCCCTCATTATTTCCTATACCATTCATCCGATTGCGATGAAACTTTGGTGAGATATTGTGCGCACGCCTGCAAAGATTTCAATATATAATGGTGTGCTCTGGCGTTATGCAGTTTGCATAAAAATTACCTTATTATTCTATGCGATTCCGGTGAAACTTTGGTGAGTTGTTGTATGCACGGCAGCGAAGGCCTCTCTCTATATTTAACGGTGAGCTCTGGTTTTATGAAATTAACATTATAATTATCTTACTATTTCCTACACAATTTAACCGATTGTGGTGAAACTTTGGTTAGTTGTTGTGCTGAAACCGCGAAGGTTTCTATATATAATGGTGAATAATAATTTATATATATATATATATATATATATAATTCTATACATATATAATTATCAATAATATGATGATATATAATTAATGGTATTCATTTTTAAAAAAAAAATTAGGCGACTCGCGAATTGTTTGAAAAAAATGTGTGTATTTTACATAACTAAACGGAAGGGGGAAGGGGGTGGGGAAACCAGGAGGGGGGAAGGAACGAAGCAGGGGGAGTCAACAACTGAAACAAGAGTGGGGAGACGGGAAAAGTGGAAGCGGGAGGGGGGAGGGGTTATGGGAGGGGAGACGGCGTGGAAGATGAAAGGGGAACGCGGGAGTGAGAAGGGATCGTGGAAGGGGAATGGAGCGGTAACGGGAGCGCTTGGAAATGGACGTGAAGGGATAATTATTTAAAAAAATTATAAAGCTATAATTGAAACACATTAAAATTTTTAAAAATTTAGTGAAATGCTTGTTCGTGAGAAAAATACAAACAATCTGAGAATCAGGAAGAGGGGACGCGGGAGGGGAACAGAGCAGGAACGGGAACGTTTGGGAAAGGTCACGCAACGGTAATAATTATAAAAAATACTAAAGCTATAATTGAAACACATTAAAATATTTTTAAAATTTTTTTGTGAGAAAATTCAAAAAATCTGATAATAATGAATTAAAAAATATTTATACTGATTATCAAAAATCAGAACTGCAACAGAAATTATATCAACAAACTGCCCGGACTAATGACCGGACTAATTCTTAAATGTCAAACAAAGGCTTCATACAAATACGGATAAACTAACAATTTCAAATAAAACTTCTAACTTAATATAAATGGCAGTCAACAAAACTAATTTCGACAATAAAAACTCTCGAAAAGGAGAGTCTGAGTTAAAACCGAAATATGAACACGCTGTATTACAAAGTTCCTTGTCATCTATAAAACAAAACTGAAACGTCATTGATTAAGATACTTAAAACTAATACTAACCGCTCTATTTCAGCACTGCTGCATATGTATGAACTTTTGTCAATAGTTTTGGACATTTTGTTGTGATTTCGTTATTCAAAAACTCACTGGTAATACAATTAAATGCCTTTTGCTTCCGCGTAACACGCCACAAAAACAAAAACAGTGCGAAGTAAACAAAAAACATGGCGGCGGGGCATCGTGAATCGGCGTGCAGTGATTGGTCAATTGATGGATCTTGCGCAATCTAGCCCGCAAATTTTATTTCGCGGCGAATGAGATTGAACTAATAAGGAGTTTGACTAATTAAGAACTCACTTTTCGAATATTTTTGTGGACATTGAAATTTTAAAAAGCTTGTAATTAATTGTATAAGGCTCGTAAAACTATGTTTTATGTATCTGACGACGGGAAATTTTATCCTTAACATTATTGCATTTAAAACTCATTTTCGATAAAATGGTCGTTTGCACAATTAAGAACTCGGGCGACGATTTTGTTGTCCGGCGAATTTTTGAATTTGCGTTTTAACGTTCACTAGATTTATTGTTTGTTCTATGGGAACTTATTCTTTGGTTTGAATTTTGATAAAGATGGCGGTGTTTTTACAGATGTTACGAAGAGAACCCCGTACAATTTATTGCTATTCGTGTGGAAAACGTTATTTTTTTAAAATAATTTTTGGCTATGTATTAATCGTTTTTTCGCACCCATAAAATTATGTCCCGTCTTTCCGGTTTATAAAAAATAGTCTGATTTTTCGGATTGAAATTTTCAAAAAATCGCCAGGGTTTCAAAAATACGATTAAAAAAAAACAGAATGTCTTAGAATACTTGCCTAAACCGGTTTTTTTTTTAATGTGATGCAAGTGGCCTGTTTTACTTAATATAATCTTTTCAAAAAGTTTAGGTAGTGATGACATAATACATATGGGTCTATGGGTCTTTATTTTTCAATTTGACTCTAATCTCCTTTTTTTAAAATAGGTGTTATCAGTGGCGTACCGTGGGTATCAGCCGCCCGGGGCGGAGGAAAATTTTGCCGCCCCCCCCCCCTGTATAGGTACTTCTTCAGGGAGGGGGGGGGGGGGTGGGGGTAGTGATCCTTTTTTTTTTAAAAATATTTATTAATTAAATCTGTATGCGGTGAATTAAAATTACACTCAGAACGTGAAAACGGTTTTTCTTTGGTTCTGGCAGCACATATATTGTCTGCAACTAGAATTTTATATTTGCACTTCGAAAAAAGTTATGTTTTCCTTCGAAATATGTCAGCAGATGAATACACAATTGGAATTTTACATTCTGAACAATAAAACTGGCTTAAATTTTATCTGTATGCGGTGAATTAAAACTACACTCAGAACATGAAAACGGTTTTTATTTGACTCTGGCGGCACATAACTTGTCTGGAAGAATTTTATTAAGCACTTCAAATAAGTTTTTTCTTCGAAATGTGTCGTCGGATGAATTCACAACTGGAATTTTACATTCTGAACACAAAAGGGGTTTTAATTAAATCTCTAAGCGGTGAATTAAGACTACACTCGGAACTTGAAAATGTTTTTTCTTTGATTCTGGCGGCACATAAATTGTCTGCAAGAATTTTATAAAGCACTTTAAATAATATAATGTTTTCCTTCGAAATGTGTCGTCAGATGAATCCACAACTGGAATTATACATTTTGAATACAAAACTGCTTTTAATTAAATATGTATGCGGTGAATTAAAACTTCACTCAGAACATAAAAATGGTTTTTCTTTGATTCTGGCAGAACATAGATAGTGTGCATCTAGAATTTTATAACTGCAATTCGAATAAGTATGCACACACCTGTCAGCTATTTAACTTTTCTGTGATAATAAATTTAAAATATATCACCGTGATATATACGTGGAAGAAAACCGTATAAGTGTAATTTTTTGTGCGCTTTCAGCAGGGCGCACAAAGCTTCACGAATATAAAACACAAATCGACTATCAATTAGAGCTAAAATGATACTGTTGCCATTTACATTTTTATTTAAAAATAATGTATGTGTTAGAAATAAAAACAAAACGTCTGTCATTAATATTTTGATTTTAACAGTATATAAAACTTAAGAAAGATGTTAAGAAACTATAAACTAGAAAAAACTTTTAAGTCCTGACGCGAGAATAGAACCCGCGACTTCCCCAATCCAAATTTTTACAAGATGATTATTGATTGTGAAATTTTGCCGCCCCCCCAAAAGTGCCACCCCCCCGCCCCCCCCCCCACGGTACGCCACTGGGTGTTATATAGCTACTTTTCCAAATAGGTATCAGGAAAATGACCTGTAGATAAAGATAAATTGAAAAATATAGCAATAGGAAGAGCTAAAACATGAATACAGTTTTTAAGTAATATTGATGGAATCATATCTGGTCCAGAATTCGACCTGATATCCAGCTGTTTGTTAGAAGTCACAACTTCATTTACTTCTACATGGATGTTATGCAAGGTGAGTGAACTTTCGGTGAATTGGGGTTTATAAGATGAAATGTTGTCATTGTCTTCAACGTATACACTCCTAAAGAAATCTGCAAAAAAATTACAATATCGTTTTTGTTATGACCCACTTTTTTCACATAAAACATTGTACCGGGATAGTTAGATTTATTTTTCCGAAAGGAGTGAGCGTAATTCCAAAATTTGTTAATATTTGTTAAAATAGAATTTTCAACATTGTTGGTGTATTTCTTAAAACATACTTTAGATTTCCTGGTACGAACTGAGAATGCGATGTAATTATCTAGTGTTATGTTTGTTTTATATCGCTTGTGGGCAATTTTTTTTTCATAAGTTAGATTAATAAATTCAAAATCGAACTATTTAGGTAATTTAGAACTATAATTTTTTTGTAAGGGTACAAAGCTTTCAATTGATTGATAAATTACATTGTAGAAGTATTCTAAGGTACCATTTAAACTTTTACATTTACAAGTGATAGCATAAGCCCAATTAAAAGTCGATAAAAATTCAACAATTTTTGGGTAATCTTGTAGCGATTTGGTTTGCATACCTAGCGAACCGCACATCACTAGATCCACATACCACGAGACCATTGGGATCTAGGGAGCGAGCCCTAGAAATCTAGAAACCTTTTGAATTAAGTTACGGGATGGTTACGGGATTGTTATATTTATGGACCGTCCGGTCTGCCACTTGAGTTTTAGTGTGTCGTTCGGGTCGTTTCTTCCATAAATTACATCCTTATGATAATCCGTGTCGTGTAAATGCTTTAATAAATATAAAATCAGTGGTAATAAAATCTTATAATATGTGGTCACGACACATCCTTTAGCAACATAATACGGAGTCGTAAAAGTAAGTACACCCAGGCCCCAGGCGGGATAGTCTGAACCACCGCTGGGAATATAGACCGCCATTATACAAACCCGCTAAAGGTACTTAAGTTAGTTAGTTTGGCGATCTTGCCCGGTTTGGGGATCCCTCGTCGTCGATTGGCTATTTTCTGGATGACCACAGGCAGTTGCAAGTCAGTTATATAACGATAGATGAAATACCGACGGAAATTTTACTTTGCAAGTCTGTTAACTTATCTCGATAAAAATGGTAAGGTGTTGACATAAGCTTGACGATGAGAGGACTGAATACACTTTTTCGTCTCCTTGACAACGTCTGTTAGCTGACCGATATCAGCCAGGGTAGTCACTAGGGTGGACCGAAAAAACTTTTTTTTATTTCGAAGTTGTAATAGCGCAGAAAAGTAGCGAATTAGATAGACAAAAAATAATAATAAAAATCGGATGACATCTTCCATTCGCGCATAGGCCCTAAATATTGACAAAATATGAAAAAACTTCATTTTTGCGATTATTTAAAAAAAAAAATTATTAAATGTTTTCGTAATGTAATAGTTTGTAACGTCTTCAAATAAAGCCTAAAGATATTCGGCGCAGTGGCGTACCGTGGGGGGGGGCGGGGGGGGGGCGGCCCGCCCCGGGCGGCACTTTTGGGGGGGGCGGCAAAATTTCACAATCAATAATCATCTTGTAACAATTTGGATTGGGGAAGTCGCGGGTTCTATTCTCGCATCAAGACTTAAAAGTTTTTTCTAGTTTATAGTTTCTTAACATCTTTCTTAAGTATTATATACTGTTAAACTCAAAATATTAATGACAGACGTTTTGTTTTTATTTCTAACACATACATTATTTTTAAATAAAAATGTAAATGGCAACAGTATCATTTTAGCTCTAATTGATAGTCGATTTGTGTTTTATATTCGTGAAGCTTTGTGCGCCCTGCGGAAAGCGCACAAAAAATTACACTTATACGGTTTTCTTCCACGTATATATCACGGTGATATATTTTAATTTTTTATCACAGAAAAGTTAAATAGCTGACAGGTGTGTGCATACTTAATCGAATTACAGTTATAAAATTCTAGATGCACACTATCTATGTCAGGGGTGTCAAACTGAATTTTCTTAAGGGCCGTTTATAAGATTTAGCGTGTGAAAGCGGGCCAGACTAAAAATTAAAACCCATACTCAATTGTTAAAATCTTTATTTAGCTAGATATGTACCTAGTAATTATAAATTTTCATTAATGTTAAAAAGGAGCGTAAAATGGTAAATTATCTTGAGCTGGACACCTGACTTATTTTTGGTAAGCTCACTGATTTCGGGTGTCAAATTCGTGGTAGTTTCGAGAACTTGATCAGTTGCAGTCGGAACATGAAATAGGTTAACTCCGCTGTGAGACAGCTTGTGGACTCTTAAATGTTACTTTTGTGATCATGAATAGTTGCAGTCGGAACATGAAAATGGTTTTTCTCCACTATGAGTAAACTTGTGAGTTTTTAAAGTCACCTTTCTAGCACATACATATTTACAATCGGAACATACAAAAGGTTTTTCTCCGCGGTGAGACAGCTTGGGGGGAAGATTTGTGACTTTGTCAGCTATCACTGTGACTAGGCGCATTGAGGAAATAGCTGCAGACAGTGAGATACATTTGTTGGAGAGGATTAATACATCAGGTGTGGTACGCACTCCAGGTTGACAAATCTACAAAAAACGACAACAAGACATACTCATTGTTTATGTGCGATATCTATATCATGATGGTGTGTTAAGTGCACTATATAGTCGCTAACCAATACTAAAATTGCAGAACTTTTCAATTCACTGGTTGGTGCTAAACTAAAATGGTCGCGGGCCATATCGATAGGGCCCGAGGGCCACATGCGGCCCGCGGGCCGTATCTTTGAAACCCCTGATCTATGTGCTGCCAGAATCAAAGAAAAACCATTTTTATGTTCTGAGTGAAGTTTTAATTCACCGCATACATCAAAATGTATAATTCCAGTTGTGGATTCATCTGACGACACATTTCGAAGGAAAACATTATATTATTTAAAGTGCTTTATAAAATTCTTGCAGACAATTTATGTGCCGCCAGAATAAAAAAAAAAACATTTTCATGTTCCGAGTGTAGTCTTAATTCACCGCTTAGAGATTTAATTAAAACCCCTTTTGTGTTCAGAATGTAAAATTCCAGTTGTGAATTCATCCGACGACACATTTCGAAGAAAAAACTTATTTGAAGTGCTTAATAAAATTCTTCCAGACAAGTTATGTGCCGCCAGAGTCAAATAAAATCCTTTTTCATGTTCTGAGTGTAGTTTTAATTCACCGCATACAGATAAAAATTTAAGCCAGTTTTATTGTTCAGAATGTAAAATTCCAATTGTGTATTCATCTGCTGACATATTTCGAAGGAAAACATAACTTTTTTCGAAGTGCAAATATAAAATTCTAGTTGCAGACAATTTATGTGCTGCCAGAACCAAAGAAAAACCGTTTTCACGTTCTGAGTGTAGTTTTAATTCACCGCATAAATATTTAAAAAAAAAAAAATTATAAAAGGATCACTACCCCCCCCCCCCCCCCCCCCTCCCTGAAGAAGTACCTATATAGCAGAGGGGGGGGCGGCAAAACTTTCCTCCGCCCCGGGCGGCTAATACCCACGGTACGCCACTGTCGGCCTTACTAAAAAACCCCGTGAAAAATTTATTCATTGATTGTGAAAACATTACTAATTAAAAAAATGTTCTTGGAAAAAAATACACACCGTTTACACAGCCTGGGGGGCTAGTTTATCTCTGTTTTAGGGATGATGTCTGAACGAAATTTGGAATTTTCCGAAATTTGGAAAGTATTTTGAATGTTCTATGTATTTCTTATTTTTGAAGGTGCCGTAAAAACAAATACCATTTTTAAAAACTAGATAAAATTACCTATTAGATTTGTGTATTTGAAATACAGTATAGTTTAAAAAAACTGCCATATTTTAAGATTTAAACACGGAAAAATGTGTAAAATAATTTCTTACCAAAACATTTTTGATGAAAGTGTACAGAAATATTTAAAAAATTAAAATTTAAAAAATACAGACCTTTTATATAATGAATTTGAAATGAAACTGTCACCTCACTTTTTCCTCGTGCATACAATAAAAAAATTATAAAAAATTTCAAAGTTTTTTTTAATGCCAAAAAATAACCTTAAAAATATCTCTGACATTTCAACACATTTCTTGCACCACTAAAGATGTTAATTTCTTTGATAAGCTTACCAACACGTGAATTTGATATTAATATTTAGAAAAACCACCACTTTTATGAAATTCTCATAAAATAAATATCATTAAATGTAAATATGAATTTTTATGTATCATATAAAAAACTTTTTGACATTTCAACTTTGAAAGTACAATTATTGTTATTATAACTTCACTTAAACTTATGAAAAACCACAAAAACAGGGTAAATTTATCAATTATATGAATATAAGAGTGAATTAGTCATGTTAATAAAAATTACGATCACTTTGGTAATATTACGAAGCACATCGCCGTACCCAAATAATCTTTCGCGGCTTAAAATATGTTTTCACTGCGAACAGCGAATGCGCCGGCGCCCCCTCTAGCGGCCATGAATGAAAACACTGAAAACAACAATTTTGTATATGAACATTACTAAAAATTGCACTGTTGCCAGATTTTAAAACCTGTTTTAGCGTGAAATTCTTTACTGGTAGAATTTCGTGTTTTAGTGTAAATTTGTTGTACGGATGTTGCTACAAAAACACAGGTCATCGGTCGTGCTGTAGTTTTTTTTTTAGTAAGGCTGATTATGTTTTAACTAGGTTTAGATCAATGGATATCTTCCAGTCGCTTATAATTCCCAAAATTTGCCAAAATATTGAAAATTAAAATTTTTTACTCATTTTTGGTATTTGATAAGCAAACCAATGTGCTTAAATTTAGGGATTTTAATAGTTTTCTGGTATCTTGCTGATGAATTGAATTGTAAGCTACGAGTATTCAACTGTATTTCTTTAAATTTGAAGTTTTGAATATTTTTTATACATTCTGTCTATTGTTGGTACCTACATTGAATATTGAAAAAAGAATTTCTGTAGAAAATTTAGACGGTTTTTTAAAATGACCTTATTTATCAACCTTTGAACTATTTTAAGTGGATTTAAAATATTATCATATGTTCCTCCCCAGCCAATAATACCATATTGTAATATAGATTGAACAATTGCATTGCTCATTCTTTTTAGGTTTTCTAAGCTAAGAATATTGCTAAGTCTAATAAATATATAAATACATTTTCTAATCCTTTTGACGAGTTCACAAATATGTGTTTTCCATTTAAAATGTTGATCTTTATATACACTAAGATATTTGATTTTGGGATTTGGTCTCAGTATAGCACAATCTTGAATGCAGTTAGTTTTGTTACATTTACTTTGGTGTGTTATGATGTATAAATCTGGTTCTAATTTTAATTTATTAAAAGAGAATGGAATAAATTTTGTTTTTTCAGTGTTTAAAGAGAGGAGATTTTTATCGAACCAATTATTCAATACTTTTATAAACCAATTATTATACCCCGGCTTCGCTCGCATATTCGCCCCCCCCCCCTCTACCGCACTACCACTCACCCTCCCCCAATCAATCAAATACGCTTCTTTTCGTATTCATAATATTAGTATAGCTGTTGGCTTAGGTCAAAATGTAGATAAGTACCTATTTTATATTTGTATCTACCTATACTAAATATTCATATTTGAATTTTCGCTATCAAAGAAATAATATTGACAGCCCAAGTCAAACATTTACTTAGTAAAACACTTTGCCAATAAACGTATTATAGATAATTTCATAACGCCACAGCTTATTCATAACGCCAGAGCTTACCAATATATATAGCCCATGTTACTCGCAATAAAAGTAGCTTTCGATTAGTGAAAGAATTTATAAATTCCATTCGATATTTATTGCGTGAAAGAGTAAAATCCAAACATCCAACCATCCATCCAACCATCCATACAAACTTTTGCATTTATAATATTAGTAAGATGTTAATATGAATATTTGCTAGGTTATTGACAGTATTCCAATCGGTACCTTCAATTATTATGACAGTATCGTCAGCATAAGATATTATTTTTCCGTTAGTTTTTGTATTAATGTCATTAACATAGATGAGTAACGGTCCCAGGACTGTACCTTGAGGCACGCCAAAATTTGTTTAGAAGATTATTTCTTTCCATGTACATTTGATACTTACATAAGCTCCATACAGGAGGTCCTGACTAAAATAATTTCCCTTCTATGCCACGAAATTGAAAAGTATAACTATTAATAGTAACATTTTTTATGAAAACTACAAATCCGACTTTTTTTGTATGATATTCATTTATTTATTAATTCTCAACGCCCTGATGGGTTTAACGCTAAGCGTACTCGTATAATACAGAGACACAGCTTTTAAATAAATAGGACTACTGTAATACGGATATGTGCCTAGCGTGGTAGTCGAATCATCTGTAAAACTGTAGAAAAAATTATATAATGAATAAAGAAAAAGAAAAAAAAAAAAGAATAAAAAAAAAATGTAATTGAAAAAATAAACATCATATGAATGGTATAAAGATAAATTTAAGTAAAAACAATGCGTAACAAGAATTTTTTAATCAAACATTATTATAGGATCATAATATCAAATTTACCTACTTTTTACTATGTGTCAGCATGTGGGTCCCTAAAGTTCCCTGTACAAAAAATGATTTTTTGCAATCGGAACATGAAAAGGGGTTTTCTGCACTGTGTTTCAGCATGTTATATCTCAAATATCCTTTTAGCGAAAATGATTTTCCGCATTTGGAACATGAAAAGAGTTTTTCTCCACTGTGTAGCAGCATGTGGTTCATCAAAATTACCTTTGTAGAAAATGATTTTTCACATTCGGAACATGAAAAGGGTTTTTCTCAACTGTGAGTCAACCTGTGTCTCTTCAAAGTTACCTTTCGAGGAAATGATTTTTTGCATTCGGAACACGTAAAGGGTTTTTCTCCACTGTGTGTCAGCATGTGAGTCATCAAATTTGTATTTAGAGAAAATGATTTTTCGCATTTGGAACATGCAAAGAGTTTTTCTCCACTGTGTAGCAGCATGTGGTTCGTCAAAGTTACCTTTGTAGAAAATGATTTTTCACATTCGGAACATGAAAAGGGTTTTTCTTCACTGTGAGTCAACATGTGTCTCTTCAAAGTTCCCTTTCGAGGAAATGATTTTTTGCATTCGGAACACGTAAAGGGTTTTTCTCCACTGTGTATCAGCATGTGGTTCGTCAAATTTCCCTTAATGGAAAATGATTTTTCACATTCGGAACATGAAAAGGGTTTTTCCCCACTATGAGTCAACATGTGTCTCATCAAAGTTCCCTTTCGAGAAAATGATTTTTTGCATTCGAAACATGAAAAGGGTTTTTCTTCACTGTGAGTCAACATGTGTCTATTCAAAATTCCCTTTCGAGAAAAGGATTTTTTGCATTCGGAACATGAAAAGAGTTTTTCTCCACTGTGTATCAGCATGTGGTTCGTCAAATTTCCCTTAATGGAAAATGATTTTTCACATTCAGAACATGAAAAGGGTTTTTCCCCACTATGAGTCAACATGTGTCTCATCAAAGTTCCCTTTTGAGAAAATGATTTTTTGCATTCGAAACATGTAAAGGATTTTTCTCCACTGTGTAACAACAGCATGTGTTTCGTCAAATTTCCCTTAATGGAAAATGATTTTTCACATTCGGAACATGAAAAGGGTTTTTCCCCACTATGAGTCAACATGTGTCTCATCAAAGTTCCCTTTCGAGAAAATGATTTTTTGCATTCGAAACATGAAAAGGGTTTTTCTTCACTGTGAGTCAACATGTGTCTATTCAAAATTCCCTTTCGAGAAAAGGATTTTTTGCATTCGGAACATGAAAAGAGTTTTTCTCCACTGTGTATCAGCATGTGTTTCGTCAAATTTCCCTTAATGGAAAATGATTTTTCACATTCGGAACATGAAAAGGGTTTTTCCCCACTATGAGTCAACATGTGTCTCATCAAAGTTCCCTTTCGAGAAAATGTTTTTTTGCATTCGAAACATGTAAAGGGTTTTTCTCCACTGTGTAACAGCATGTGTTTCGTCAAATTTCCCTTAAAAGAAAATGATATTTTACATTCGGAACACGAAAAGGGTTTTTCCCCACCGTGAGTCAACATGTTTGTCATCAAACTTCCCTTTTGAAAAAATGATTTTTTGCAGTCGGAACATGAAAAGGGTTTTACTCCACTGTGTGTCTGCATGTGGGCCGTTAAATGTCCCCTTAGGGAAAATGATTTTTTGCAATCGGAACATGAAAAGGGTTTTTCTCCACTGTGTGTCAGCATGTGAGCCTTCAAAAATGTTTTTTGAGAAAATGATTTTCCGCATTCAGAACATGAAAAGGGTTTTTCTCCACTGTGTGTCTGCATGTGAGTCTTCAAAGTTCCCTTATGAGAAAATGATGTTTTGCAGACGGAGCACGAAAAAGGTTTCTCTCCAGTGCAGATGCGCGAGAGCTTTTCTATTTTTGACTTATGAAAAGAGGAGTAGTTACAATAGGAGCACGAAAAAAGAAATTTCCTGTGGTGCGTCTTCATTGCTATTACGTCTGAAAAATAAAGTAATACATGTAAAGTAAGTTAATTTATAACACAAGAAATTTTGAAAGAGCTCTAATTATCAATTTTACGAAGAAAAATCGGTTATACCTGATTTTCGGGTAGTTGTTTGAGTGTGCTCTAAGCACTCTTTTTTAACATCCGGCAGGTCTAAGTCTATTTCCGTATAAGGAATAACACTTTCATCTTCTTTTCGGGCTCTTGGTTCTGCCTTGATGGGAACAGTCGCCACATTAATTTTTCCTGTAATAACAAAACAGCAATGTATTCGGTTTATGGAAAATAAACATAAACTAAATTTTAGTGATAAGAAGGACAACAGACGCCTACTTGTGGAATCCATATTTTCATCCCAGAAAAAGCCTATGATTCTTTAACCCTTTGTCGCTGACGTTACGTTTGTCCTAAATATGATACAAATCTTTGTGCAGTTTCTCAGTTTCCATTTCACGGCGCATCGTTCTGTATTTCCCCGTACTTTCCGAGTATATAATTGTAGAAATATTAATTGATGATGTAGAATTTTATAACGTTTTAGGATGACTAAAACATGTTTTTTTATCTGTTTTGAGCCAAATAGACGATAAATTAACATACGCAAGCGAAAGGTAAAGTTCTAACTTATTCGAGCGTCATTTTTGCAATAATATGTGGAATATATTTACCACTTGTCAGGTCTGAAAACCTTTTATCTAATGTTTATTACCTATGCTTTGTTTTTAACATAGTCACCGTTAAGGCTAACGCATTTCTCCCAACGCGTAACAAGCTTTTTTCATTACGAAACTGAAAAATTCTTCCGACATTTCCCGAATCCAGGTCATCTGAGGTGTAATGATTACCCTTGAGGTGTCTCTTGAGTAGAGAAAAAAAATCGCATGGCAAAAGATCGGGTGAGTATGAAGGGTGTGGAATAGGTTCACACTTTAGGTTTGGCAAAAGTTCTAATTTACGATGTTTATTCTCATATGTGCAACGGCGTGGTACTCATCGTCCACAGATTCCACGGTATTCTAATTGTTAAAGAATGAAGCCGACACGTTCCTTGGATATTCCAAAATGATTTGTGATATGTTTTTGAGTGATTCGCCGATTATTTTGAATCAAATCTTGTTGGACGAGTTTGGATTGTGTATTTTTTGTATCAATGATCGGACGTCCGCGGCCTGTTTCATAAAAAATCATTGCTTTTCCAGGCTCAAAATCATGAAATTTTAATTATTATTTTTAATTTATAAACTAACGTTTAAAAAAGATTTTTATGCATAGCACAAAGGGTAGATAACAAATATTATAATCAATATTTCATTTGGAAAAATGTAATAATGAGTAATTGTCGAATGAAACACTAGTATATATTGAATTATTTGGCGGGTATTAGATAAGCCGCCATAGCTCAGTGGTCAGAGCTGCTGACCGGCAATCAGATGGTCACGGGTTCAATTCCCGTTGGCGGCCAGTATCTTTTCTCGGAAGATTTTTTCAATGTAGCTGAGTGTTTCAGGCTGATAATTATTGATTATAATACATGAAATTTTATTACACACCGATTTATAGAAGACCTATCAACAGCATCGTCAACATAAACATTCTTTAAACGACGATGAACCTCAGTAGGAGTCATTTTTTCAGCAGTTAAAAATTCGATGACAGCACGCTGTTTACCTTGCGTTGACATAACACTAAAATACGTCTCCATACTTCCGCTTCTCAAAATAAACTAGATGAATTCAATCACCTCAAACTTGCACGTACGTGTAGAGGAGTAGTGTTACATCCATTTTCCACCCAGTGCGCTTCAGGAGGTCATTTTATTTGCGCGAACCTCCTATAACCTCGTATTATACTATAAATATATGAGTATATAATGCAATATCTACTTCGTAATTCATTGCGCACCACGGTGATAGTAAATTAATGCCGAAACGTGAAAATAGTTATTATCAAATAAAACTTGACCACGGCAGTTCAAAGCCGGTTGGGATAATAACATTTTTACTTTTACGTATGATATGATAATAAATATGATATATCAATATTTAATCCAATAGTACCAACCAAACGACAATTTTATTATCACCAAATGAAATTCCGCAAAACTTTATTCCAAATGAGCATCGAACCCAATTCAATAGCCAATTAAACCACTCGAAATCACGGCGCTGGGATGGGTTTCTAATAAATTTGCATGCTAATTAAAATTAATTCGTTCTTTATAGCGTGCAATAAAATAGTATAAATGAGATGAACAATCGAAGGGAGAAATAAAGTGTGGGTCTTGAATTGCAGGCCGGGGAGCCCAGGAAGCTGTTAGGGACAAGATTTATTTAGCGAAGTTTGATAAGGCGACAGGCTTCTGTGAATATTTTGTAGTTTTCCGAGTCCGGAGCAAGCTTCTTGACGATTTGAGTGCTAGACGGCAGTTTATGACTTTAAATAATTATATTAGTTGTGTCTACGTCTACGGGTGGTCACAAAAAATAAAATATGTTAACGGCGTTATATTTCACTGTCATCTCAGAATAGCGAAATTATTTTTAGATGGTGAGCGATAGACCTTCAAAGAAGAGAAAGGTTACTGGAACATAAGCTGATTTGAAAAATTCGGCTATAGTTGGAGAAAGAGGAAGAGCTCGAATTCAGTAATGTCGACGATGAAGTAGCCAAACAAGTTTTTTTTATTGGAAGAGAGTGAAATTTCTTTGGGTGAATAAACTCTGAATGAAGACTTGAATACATCCGTATGCCCGTATCTATGAAATGCCTAAGCTTTCAAAGGTTAAACTAAACGTTCTAACTGAGGAAACTTGCGAAATATGGAATCAAGGTAATGATTTTATGAGGTTAATAATAATAATATTTGGATGACTTGTATAGCGCCGTTTTTGTGAAAAATCACCTCAAGGGCGCTGTTCTGTTAAATTTAATTAAAGAAAATACGACTGTGAGACTTTTACATACATGTTTTTATATGAGCAATTTTAAGCCAGGATAAAGCATACTTATGTACAAGTATGCTTTAATAATAATTATAATTTTTATCATCCAATTTTTTTTCAAAAGTACTATTTTAAAAATACCATGATTTCATAAGCATTCATAAATTAATAATCACATCTGTCAGACTACCTCTCAGTAGAATGGAAAAAAAGGTCACTTCGGTGGCAGATGGTTAAATAGGAGATGTTGCTAATTACTATTTCCTCTCATATTTTTTTTATGGTGCTTATTAATACGTGTTTCACAAATCAAAAAGAATGAGAGCAAGTTGTCAGTAAGGTGAATGAATTATTTCTTAAGGAATCGGAAACTTTAACAGGTTGAAAATTTGTTGAGTTTGGCAATTTCCAATAAACTTGATATTTAACGGTAATACAAAATTGACAAATGTTCGGCAAGAGGAAACCTCGATAATATGCAATTGTTCTGTCTGCGTTACATTCCTTAAAGAAAGAGAATCTAAACATTTTAATTTAGCAATCTACAGTTTAAACACAATAAGAGCAATAAACTTACTGGCTGTCGGAGAACTCTCCGCATACTGCAAACATTCCTTCTTTAAACCCGGGAGGTTGATCACTAATCACTATATCAGAATTTATTTTTATATCACCTCCACCCCCTTCCTGAAACCCTGGTTCAGTCTTGACGGAAACACTCTCCGGGTTGGGAAGATCCATGGCACTGCTGTGATAGAGTCCTGTTATGTAATGGTAATGGTTTGCAAAGAAATCAGTAGGTTCACCTATCTGAGAAGACAAGTGAGTGTAAGTTTTAAGTTTAAGTTTGAAAGTTTTTTAGTTTGTTTTTTTTTTTAATTTTTTTTTTGTCAAGTTTTTTTTTAAAGTATATTCATATGTTGTGTCTGTATGTTGCTTCTGTAAAATGTTTTGTAAAATTTTTCTTTATATATTGTGGTTGGGTTGGGTTAAATTTTTCAAAAGTACCAATTGACGATCCCTAATGAGTTTTGATCTCATGGGAGTGCAACTTTGTTGTATGATTTTTTAATAAAATTTTTTTCAAAGTTTAAGATATGTGTGAAACATAGACCTCGAAAAGGACATTTACAATCAGTATTTATTAATATTAGAACAGTCATCTACTTTAAGTTTTAGATATTCATTGGGTTGGTCAGTAGTATTAAAACTCTAAATAAAATTATTATAAGCAATAATTATTAATTAGCCTGAAACACTCATCAACATTGAAAAAATCTCCCGAGAAAAGATAAATGCCGCCGACGGGACTTGAACCCGCGTGATTTTTGTGCTATGCATAAAAATCTTGTTTTAATAATTAGTTTACGAATTAAAAATAATAATCTAAATAAAATGTTTAAATGATAGTTGAAATCATTTAGAGCCAAGAGTAATATAGATCAAATAGATTCCTTAACTAAGTGTTGGTAAATTTTGGATAGCCCTTATTCCGAAAAAATAACTTTAAAAATATGACATCTTGGATTCGGTGTTACGCAATTTAATGTGTTGATTTCTGTATTTTGTATTTATTTATACATGCATTAGTCTTTAACATTATTAAATAATATTACTTTCATGGAAGTTTTATTAAATTCACGCGGAAAAGTCATAAAAAAAAAAATCTGACGTAACCTTAAACCTATCGTACAACGGAAATATACCAACAAAACACTATTTAAAGGACTAAAACTGAAAAAAAAAGTAACGCAGCATTGGTACTTATGATGAATTACACTAATATCAGAGTGAATTGATCATTCAAACGTAAATTAACTTCAAAAACATAAAACTGAATTAACTTCAAAAACATAAAACTGAATTAACTTCAAAAACATAAAACTGTAAAAGTAAAATTCATCATGTCATTTTTGCGAAGCTTCTGATCTCGCCGTCGCCATATTGCCATTGCGCATACACCATCAGTGTTCCCGAACTCAAAATTTCAAAATCGGGAGAATTTTCGCCTAAAAATCGGGAGAAATCGGGAGAAAACGGGAGAATTTTGAAGAAATCGGGAGATTACTAGAATTATTATAATAAAATTCTTCCCTTATCAATATTCCGAATCCCTTTTATTATTCCGAAGCAGAACCTTAACAACAAATCAAAAAACCCATAAGCAGCGCCATCAATACGATTATTGTAGACGTTGCCCGTGGAATAACGCAATTTTCCCTAACGTTCAACGGGGACTTACTTTACGTTTGGAAACTCAGCACAAATTTTTGTGAAACTTCGACCTTGGGGGCCGTTCAAGTATTAGGTACGTAACGCAATTTAGGGGGGGTCTTGTTTAACGTTACTGTGCGTTATCGGTGCGGGAGGAGGATTCAAAAAACGCATTACGTAACATGTTTTTTTTAATTTAAATAAAAACTATGGAATGCCCAAGTTGGCAAGCCTTTTCGTTTGTGTTTTACAGGGAATCCGAAAATGAAGATTTGCAGTCAGGACATGAAAAAGGTTTCTCTCCACTGTGATTCAGCGAGTGCTTTCTCAGAGGTCCCTTTTGAGAACATGAATAGTTGCAGTCGGGACACGAAAAAGGTTTTTGTCCACTATGGGTTAATATGTGATATTTTAGATATTTTTTGCGATAACACGAATAGTGTCAATCGGGACACGAAAAAGATTTTTCTCCACTATGGGAAAACTTGCGATTTTTTAGATTTATCTTCGTAGTACATGCATAGTTTCACTCAGAACATGAAAATGGCTTTTCTCCACTATGAATCGCGCTGTGGATTTTAATAATTGCAAAAAAACTTCCTTTCGTGATCTTTAATAACTGCATTCGGGACAAGAAAATAGTTTTTGTCCGCTCTGGATAAACATGTGATTTTTTTGGTGCCTCTTTGTAAAACAATAATATAATAATACATAAATTGTCGCAGTAGAAACATGTAAAAGGTTGTATGTCACTGTGAGTCGGCAAATGAATTCTAAGAAGTTCTTTTGTACAACATGAATAATTGCAGTCGGGACATGAAAGAAACATGTGAATTTTTATATACCGTTTTAAAGCGCATGAATAGTCGCAGTCGGGACATGAAAAGCCTTTTCTCCATTGTGGGTAAACATGTGATTTTTAGATTTCTCTACGTAGTACAAGAATAGTTGCAGCCGGAACATGAAAAGGGTTTTTCTCTACATGAATCCGCAAGTGACATCTTAGATATCCCTTACCCTTTTGAGAACACTTATATTTGCAGTCAGGACATGAAAAAGGTTTTTCTCTTCCGTGAATTATTCTGTGGATTTTTAAATCTTCCTTTTGAGAACTTGTATAACTGCATTTGGGACAAGAAAATGGTTTCTGTCCACTGTGGATAAATATGTAATTTTTTGGTGCCTCTTTGTAGAACATGAATAATCGCAGTTGAAACATGTAAACGATTTTAAGTCACTTTGAGTCAGCAAATGATTTTTAAGAAGTTCCTTTGTACAAAATGAATAATTGCAGTCGGGACATGAAAAATCGGGAGATTTTGATGTCATTCCGGTAGATCGGGAGATGAAGTGAAAAATCGGGAGATCTCCCGAAAAATCGGGAGCTTCGGTAACACTGTACACCATAAATAGACCAATCAACGCGTTAAGATGGCCGGCGGCGCCTGCGCAAATCTATGTGAGATTCAAGGAGACCAACATAAACATGAAATGGAACTGTTGATGACTTCACAAAATACATCTTAAATTTGGCGGGTTTTTGAGGGACCTTGAAAAATTGAAACTTTGACAATTATTTTAACTATTAAAACTAACTCTAAAAAAAAAAAAAAATTGAGTTATTTAAGTTAGAAGGTCATTATTCATAAAAAAAATAAAAAAATTGGGCTGGACTTCTCTATTGTGAAAACAAAATGAATAAAGGCCTTTGGGCAAGCTTTTTAACATTGAAATTTTTGTAATACTTAGGTATAGTAGAAAAAAAAATTTCAATGTAAAAAAAAAATTTCAATGTAATATTTTTTTAAAATAAAAATCATGGTAAATATGCATTTAGTCCACCTCACGGATAATACGGAACTTTGAGGTTAATTAATTAGTCTTAAAATTAATTAATCTTAATTAATTAGTCTTAAAATTAATTAATCTTAATTAATTAGTCTTAAAATTAGAAGGTCTGTTTGCTTAATTCTTCGGTAAAAGTCTTTATGTAATTTTTCAGAGTTTAATCACTTCGGCGGTTAAAACAAATAAAATCTTCAGTCACTTCCCTTTGATTGCTGATGATGGAGTCTCCGCGTACAAATTATCGTCCTGGTTGATACACGGCACTTTAACTTATTTATTATTTGTTTCACTTGTTATTGCACAAATCGCACAGGTCGGGTGGTTGCACAATTTCTTTTTGAATGTTGAATTTCTTTAACAAATCCCTGTTCGGAATTTTTCGCGGTCACTTTGTTGGACTTCCTGGCGGAAGTTCACGAACGTATCAGCGGTTTCTGGTCGAAATCCGTGAACGTGTCTGTCAATTTCCCTGGTCGGGAAATTGAGCGGGGCGCGAGGGAGGCAGTTTGGAGAGAGTTGCAAAGCCCTAGGGTTGCAAATCGCTTGATTGGGCGGGATTCGGTTCGCGCTGTTCCCGGTTGGTCGAGATACTCCGATCGCGGAGTGGAGTACGACCTCCTGGCCGGGCAAAATCGTGACTTCCGGTCGTGAAAAACTGTGACCCCTAGATCTTCGGATTTATTTCATCGGCGGCGGCATTAATTGACTAACGAGAAAGATTTATTGCCCCTCGCTCGGCTCGGCGATGTCGGGTTTGTCCGGCCTCGCAATGGTTTGGGGTTTTATTAGCCAGGCAATGTTGGGTCGCATTTGTTCGTTTGCATTGCCGAAAATATCCTGGCTTTCCAATTTTTATTACGCTTCTTTGGCTTTCGCCGCTAGTTACAAATTTTATTGTTATATTATTTCTTATTTCTAAAATTATATGACGACTTCCTGCCTAAATATTTTAAGACCTCTTTGGGTTTACCGCCTTATTCACGCTAGTTAAGCCATCTGGGAAAAGATAGCACATCTTTTTCAAATTTTCAATTCTGCGAATTTTTCGCATTAAAATACCTAAAGGTACATCATCCTGTAATCACTGACTGTCAATGTCAATATTCCAAAGGTTTCCATAGATATCACATCCAAATTTACGACAGAAAGGACCGCTGAAATGGCCGATGTTGACAACGGAATAAATAAGAAATCGCCTTACGATGGCAGCACTGACGGGTGAATGGCATGTCTATGCATGCTGGCATCTATTGCCTATGGTTCGATATTCGTAATTTCGTAAACGTCAGACAGCTTCAAATTGACAAAATTGTGTTGAAATAAACTCACTTTAATACACGTTGTCATTCCGCATGTACTTTTGACGCTGAAAGAGAAGTTTATTGGTCAATGAGGTACTTAGCCATAACTAGTGATACTCTGAAAAGCCTTCTGCATTCCATTTGTGAGTTCGAACAGATTTAAATGATCGTGTTAACGACGTCTTTCAATTCTACAAGCTTTGTCGGGCAGACTCCGTTATTAATGAGCCAGTTATTGCTAATTCTTCGGAACAAACGTCAACGGTTAATACGCACTTTTTTTTATAAAACTTTTAGATTCATCTTAATTACCATAAAAGACAACTATTTGCGTTGGGGGAGGTTGAAAATGATACATTTTTAATTTTAGTTACGTAAATTGAAAATTTGCTTTAACACTGTCAAATCACTCTGTTTGCAATATTATTGTTATTTTAATATGTTGGTATTACTGATATTTTATATTCCATGTTACACAAACCTAGCGTAGCCGCTAAACTACTTGAAAACTGGGATGTTTTTCTTGCCTTGACGTGAGTAGGCGTTATAAAGGGGCACTTTCTTTTGAATCACAAACCATGTTACACAAATCTAGCGTATAGGTTTTTTCGGTTACGCGCCTTTGAATATATTGCCATGAAGTCAGTTACGGTATGATGTAGCCTTCCATATAGTATCAGTAATACCAACATAATAAAATGACAATAATCATTACAAATTGCATATGGTGAAGCGTTGTGTCTAAATACGAAAGCAAATTTTCAATTTACGTAACTAAAATTAAAAATGTATCATTTTCAACCTCCCCCAAGGCAAATAGTTGTCTTTTATGGTAATTAAGAAGAATCTAAAGGTTTTATAAAAAAAAGTGCGTATTAACCGTTGACGTTTGTTCCGAATATTTACCCAGTTATTTTGCATAACGGACGACATTATTAAAAAAATGATGTATCATGTCAGTTAATCGAAGCTCAGTCAGCGCCAAGGGACTGCCAAGGCGGTTTTTGTCTATCGGTGGCTTGCGGAATATTTTTTATCAATTATTACTTACCGTGATCGTACAAATCACCCGACGACGCCGCCTATTAATAGTGGATGACAGATTTAGTCAATATTGTATTGATGTAGGGTTTCATATATCTCAACTTTGGATACCATGTCCTTAGTCAATTTACATTCTTCGTTAAAAAATTATCTTTTAACATACCTACATACTATTTCGTTCATCCTACACACGAGCGTTTATAGATCGTTCAAACTCTCAAAAATCAGCATCGCACCATCAACATACAATATACTTACACAAGCCCACACATTTTATTTTTTGCATTCGAAGCAAAGTCGTAGTTTCAATTTCACTTAATAACTCACAGTGGAGTAAACTACACTCGTACTCCGAATGTAGCTTCGTATGCTCACAAGTAAGGAGTTTAACCGGGTTATTTTCAGTGTAGTCAAGCCATTCTCGTGTTCCGAGTGCAGCAGTCATGTACAAGAAGATCGCATTTAAATAGACAACAGCTGTCTCTTGTTTATTATTATTCAGTTCTCTACCTTATCTAAAACATTAACTTATTTTATTATTCATCACCTACAATCATTGTTAAATTATTTTGACATGAGAATTGTTTTTAATTTTTTTCCAGGTATTGCGAGTATCACAGCATTAGTTGAACGCTCTTTCAGCAGTGCCACTGATATGGACCATCCTTATCCAGATTTTGTCACCGTGAAGTTAGAACCAGAGACTGAAGTAGAAGACGGAGGTGACAGACTTCCCACTTGTATAGAAATAGAACTGCCGAGCATTAAGAAGGAATGTTTGGACATAGGCTCAGACCTGGATTTTAATGAACGAGATGATTCAACGACTGGTAAGAAAGACACTGTAACTTTTGTACGATGCATTGGATATTGAAAGTCCAGAATCCTTTTTCTTTTACGGTTGAGACACAGGGTGTCATGACAAATCCTTTTAATTTTTTTATCATTGTTTATCATACATCGCTTTATCCGGTTACCGAATCACGTACAAGTACAGTAGAATCATTTTAAAGCGATTCTTGCTTGTGTATTTCTGTACTACTGGTATATCGTTGGTACTGTGGGGTAAGAGGGGGTAACGGGTGAGTGTTTTAAACCATTTTTGAACTAGTTCGAACCACTATCGGTATGCACACATTCATGGTCGAGCGGTAAGGCTCTTGACTCGCCATCTGAAGGCCGCAGGCCGACGTGGGCAAATAAATTTAATTTGTGTTATCACAATTAATTTATTAAAAATAATGTGTAGTATATTTGCGGTACGTTTCCGAAAGGGAAGATCCTCTCAGTATCGCCCTGGTGTAAGACCAACATTCAGAATTGAAACGTGTCTTAAAATGGCTTAAGCCGTATTTGGTGACCAAATCTGAATCATCTCCCCCTCCCCACTACCTTCAACCTCACAACATACCCCAATTGGAGATATCATAGTTTCAATGGCTCCATACGGAAGCAGTTGGGACTCTTGTAAAGTATTCTCAAGAAAAAAAATCAATCACGCTTTGCCTTTCTTTTGCATTTCAAAGGCAGTCAACTTAATTTTTTTTGTATTTTTTACGAAACATTCAAGCTAACTCTCAGGCCCTAAAATCAAAACGTTGAACGGTACCCTAATTGCAGTTTAACCCGTTCAGACCTCAATTATTGTTAAGCAAGAAAAAAAATATTTAAGAGTGGATTGGGGTTTTAAAAAAACAAAAATATATATTTTTTTGTACTGTTTATTAGGAAATTGAACATGTGCATAACTATGCCCAATAGGTCTCAACGTACGCAGAAGACTGAAAAGAGAATGATGTTGAATAGGTTGTTAGTAGGTTTTTAATAGATTTTTAATACAAAATTTTCCACAATTATTATTTTACTTTTTTTTACATCAACTCCACACAGGAGGCCCTAAGGAAAATAATTTCCCTCAGGGCCTATGTCATCGGAGATGCTGTGGGAGGGTCTTTTGGAGGAGACGAAGGAATGGACATTGGTCTTGAAGAGACCCATGTTGTAGGAAGGATGAAACACAGAGGCCGGCAAATCGTTCCACAGCTGAGCTGTTTGAACACAAGAACGAGTCGAAAAAGCGACCCGTTCTCATGTGACAAATGTTAACCTTGTACATATATTGGTCACGCGTTTGGCGTGTTTCCTGACTACGCACTGGTGCCGTGGGGATCAATGACGCTAGTTCCTCGGAGCATCTTCCATTATAATACTGGTAGAACAAGAATAGCATTCCCACCTGACGCCTGTGCTATAAAGATTGCTATTCGCCTGTTAAGATGGGAGAATCTATTAAACGAACCGCCCGTTTTTGCACAGAGTCGAGGGTATTTTTCGGGATTTTGGAATTTCCAGACTAGAGGTGGCTGCCAAATTGAACAGTAGGGCGCCGTTGTGATTTGCACAGGTTTAGCAGTTGTGTACTATTAAAGTATCTGCGGCCCTGTACAGTACGCCAAGTTTTTGGGAGGCTAACTTAACTCTGGCTTCGATGGATACCCAATATCTGAGCTGGTCACTTAGAGTTACACAACTACAAAAGTAATTTTATCTCTATTAGTATACCTCTTCGTTGACGATAGTATTTGGAGAAAATTTTTCTGCACCTATTCTAACTTGTTTTGTAGTAGTCGAAGGTTCACGTTCCAAAGCATTGTCCTTCAAATGTTCAGTTTCCACGTCAAAGTTATCATCGTCACTCAGGTCTGCGTCAGATCATTCTTCAACAATCTGAAAATCACCTCCAAGTCTTTTTTATTCATAACATTATACATTATTCCTAAAATAAACCATTTTCTAAATCATAAACAAAGATGTACATCATTTTGTGTACATCGTGGAAAGGTACCACAGAGACTGATTTTGCATAATTCTGCACATCAAAAAACACGTCCATACGCTTATTTATTTCACTATTTACATCTTTAATGCATACATTATAGTTATTAACATTTTAAAATTGCATCTGCGTACACCTTTTGTTAAATATTTATGAAATTCTAGTAAAAACAATGAAAACAAAATGTACTTACCAGCACTCCTGTCAAACGGTTCAGTCGCACTATTTAAAAGAACCAATATTTATAAATTTCACTGGTAGATGTCTCCACTAGTCATCTTTTTAGGCAATAATAATGTTTCTAGTCTAATGCGAAAAAATTTAAAAACATATAATTACGCCTTATATTATGCTTTGAAATTAGTGTGCGTAATTTATTATGCTCAATGGGTCTGAATGGGTTAAGTTTTTTTGCTTTGTAACTCGAACCTATAAAAAGTCATGTTTTTCTACGTTTTATTATTTCTTACGCATTCTTTGCGTTTTAATACGTTATTTGATGTTTTAAAGTTTATCTTTTGTACATTCAATACACATAAAGTATGTTAAAGAATAAATGGCGTTTTGAAAATTATTTGAACTTGATGACAAAAAATAAGGGATTTGAGAATACTTGAAACTTTTTTTGATGTTTTTAGATGTCATTAATTAGACGTCTTCGCGTTTGTGTTTCGTAAACTCTCCTGAATATACAGTATTCGATTTAAATAATATACACCTACCAACAGTATAAAATGTACAATTGTCTTTTGCAGAGACGACTAACAATGAAAATATGACCATTTGCCAGGTCAGCGGTGTTCTAAAAAATAATAACGAGCAAAAACAACAAAGAAATTTATTGGCAATGTCGTCAGATCACCGCTCATCATCTCGAAAGTCACAATTAAAGAGGGACGTGCTGACTCATATTAGAGGAAAACCATTCTTGTGTTCCGACTGTGACTTTTCTTGTTCCAAAAAGTCGGGTATAAGGAAGCACATGCTTACTCACACTGGAGAAAAACTGTTCTCCTCAAGTTTACGTAAGCCAAATTTAAAGAGCCATTTGCGGCCTAATAGTCGCGGAAAACAAAAATCATGTTCCGAATGCGATTATACTAGTTTACGCACGTGGAGCTTGAAGAATCACCTACTCACCCATAGCGGAGAAAGACCATTCTCGTGTTCCGAATGTAACTTTTCTTGCGCCCAAAGTTCCGGTATTAAAAGACATATGTTGACCCACAATGGATTAAAACCATTCTCTTGTGCCGACTGCAACTATGCTTGTTCACAAAAGTCGCAGTTGCAATTTCACGTGACAACTCACAGTGGGGTAAAACCATTCTCGTGTTCCGAATGCAGCTTCGTATGCTCACACATGAGGTATTTAAGAAAGCACCAGCTTGTTCACAGTATAGTCAAGCCTTTCCTGTGTTTGGTGTGTAGTCGTACATATACGAGCAAGACAAATTTAAATAGACACCGGCTATGTCACGCTCTAGAACAGAACTCTCGGGTGCCAGATACGACCATTGATATTTTGGAAAATCGTATTTAAAGAAGTACGTGCCAGGATGTATTGTTTTAGATATCGTCATTGGTGTTGCAATATGTTGTATGTATTATAAATTAATTGAAATTTTCAAGGTGAGACCATCTTGAGGAATGAAAAATTACCTGTTAATCTCTAGGTATATTAATACCGTCCTTAGACGCACGAAGTTTTGATACAATGATGATCAGGAATTTGGATACTTTTCCACCAAAAAACAAAATGGTTCTTTTACATACCATCTATTGCATTATCAACGGCGATGTGCTTTTTTATTTTAGTGTATTCAGATATACGCAGGACATTATGATTAAAATTACAAGATATATGTATATATATAAATATTTTTTTTTATTAATATTTTTTTTGGTACATACATTGGTATAATTTTACAATACTTAAAGGCATTTTTTATAAATAAACATTCAAAAATTAAAGAATAAAGAATAAAACAATTAGCAGTTTAACGAAAAAATCCCACATAGGCATCGCCTGTTCGTGGGTATACTTGTGTGTTTTAAAAACGGTTTAAATTTGACTCATATACATACATTATCTTTGTAGATATTAAAGCATAAAATTAAATAAACAAAAAATAAAATAAAATTATTGTTTACTGAA
Organism: Limnephilus lunatus; assembly: GCA_917563855.2. NCBI lineage: Eukaryota > Metazoa > Arthropoda > Insecta > Trichoptera > Limnephilidae > Limnephilus > Limnephilus lunatus. The sequence goes on along the minus strand of OU830595.1, from coordinate 19,489,265 downwards.
TTACAATTAAAACAAGATGTTAATAAAGATTAAAATTTGTTTAGTTACATCAGGTCAGATGTAAAAGCAATTAAATTTTTGTATCAATGGTATTCATCCAAGACTTTATTATATTAAATTTAACTATTACGTGGTTTTTTTAAAGTATATTTTATTAAGGTATAAAAACTTGACATCTTTAATCTAGTGTTTTTTTATTCTAACTGCTACAATAATATTCTATGCCTACGCACTAAAATTAGGACTTCACAATATTGAGACTGTGCCCACGACAAACTGCAAGACGTTTTAGTTTCGTTAATATTAAAAAGGGGTTCACTGAACATTTTCAAACCTTTATAATAACAAGTGTTTTGCATTCCCCTTGAATTGGTCTAAAGCCTAATGGTACATTTCCATGCTTGCCAAGCCTACGCAAACCTCCACACGCTCCAAGCGTACGCAAATCTCGCCTGGCATTTGGAAGCCGTTTACACGCTTGTGACTGCGTCAGTGAGCTACCAACACCCGAGCATGGCGGACGCCGAATTTGTGTAGGCTATTGCGTTTGGTTTAACATACTTTTATTTGAAATGCAAGCAAAGTATAAAAAAACAATATAATATTGTCTTGTATTATAAAAAAAAGTTATTCCAACAAAAATCATATGTTTTTTATTCTAATAAATAATAAATCATCAATAAAAGATTATTTATTTATATTGACTTTTTAGGTAAATCCAATAAATTAAATTAGTGCATTCAAATTATGTTCTTATACATTTTAATAAGTCAGGCATGCCTCTTTCGTCATACATATGTCTCGTAATGTTAATTATCGATATACCGCATGGAGCAAAAACGGCGTGCATTCGCCGTCAGTTCTGAAATTACACTGAGCGTTTGCCGAAGCTTGCCGCTGGATCCGACCCCGACTGGATCGGCGGCAAGCTCTTGCAAGCTTACGCAAACCCTACGCAACCCTACGCAAGCCAAGACAAACGACCTGTTTCCACGCTGGCGTTTGTGGAGGTTTGCGTAGGCTTGGCAAGCGTGGAAACGGCACATTAAATCTTATACTACCTATTACGTGAGTCCATGGAATTTCAGTTAATAATTTCGCCTGAGATGAGAACGGTTCTTAAAACTTTAACTTTAAAATTACTTCCTCAACACAGGCTAGGGTAGTGAGGTGGGCTACGAGAAACCTTAATTTATAATTATAAATTTCTATTCTTCAAGTACCTACTGTTCGTATGTATATTGTTTTCTCTTGATAATTTATTGTACCTGTGTAACTTACAAACCATTGTAAACATTAACCTTAACACTGAACATATACTTTTTTAGTTTTCAATCTTGCAAATTTCGTTCAATAAAAATATGTATTTTAATTATTACTAAACGGTAAGGAAGTGTGTGGAAACATACAAATATATCACAATTTGTTCTCTTCGTTATTCAAAATTTGTTTTTCTTATGGTATTCTAGGAAGATATGTAATATTTAACTAGCGCTGCTGTCCCGTGAAAAATCACGGGCTAGTCTGAATTAAGTCGTTTCCTTATCTAACGCATCTAACACACTACAATAAAGAGGAAAGATTTGATTGTTTGTTTGCATTAAATAGGCTCCGAAACTACTGAACCGATTTGAAAAATTATTTTACTGTTGGGAAGTTACACTATCCCCGGGTGACAGGCTGTATTATTTATAAAGGTAGCTAGGAAGGGGACGCAGGAGGGAACGGGGACGCACGGGAAAGGTGATTTAAGGAGAAAAATGTATTTATTTAAACATGGCTTTGCAACGCATCATGTCGGTAACCAGCTAGTTGGAAGTGCTGCAGAATACCGTACGTTAACCATGATATCACAAGCTTTTCGGCCGGCCAAGGGCGTAGCGAGGTACGGGCAGGGGGGGGCAGCTGCCCCCCCCCTATAAGATGCAGGAATGCTCACAAACTGTTAAGTAATATTACGTCGGTAGCCTATTGTCTGTGAGAATCAATTTAATTTTTATTATAACCTTTTCAGTTTATAATGTTTGTGTGCATCGTGGAAAGTTGGGATAAAAGATTGTACGTTTATTTGTATTTTACTTTTCCTTTTTTATGTATTATTTTTACGTGAATTTGTATAACTTCGACCGTATACGGTTTGAAATGTATTTTGGAAAGTAAAACATCTGTATTTAATTGTTTTATTGCTTCTTTTCTTATAATTTAAAATACGGTTAGGGCCCTGAGGGCCTCAGACACAGAATTGGGACTTATACTCAAGTTAGTCAGCCAAAATTTTAGTTAGTACCTCGTTAACAAAACGCCCACATGAGCCAAGGGGCCATCCATAAATTACGTCACACGAATTTCATGATTCCCCCCCCCCCCCCCTCCCTGTCACATTTGTGAGATCTCCCTCCCCCCTAGTGTGACGTCACATATTTTGCAATTTTACATCTAAAAATAATCAAAACAAAAGTTCAAATTTTTTTTACATATGACGTCACCGAGCTGATAACCTTCCATACCCCTTGTCACACTTCTTTACCTCCCACCCCCGCCTGCCCCCCCCTTAATAAAATCCTAGCTACGTCCTTGCGGTTTTTTACATTTTGATGGCTTATATCTTCGGTACTATTCGAAGTTTTCCAAAAGTTCTTCCGACAGAATGTTGTATTTAATTTATAATACTATCTGACCCGCGAAAACGTTCTTCTGCCATATAAATGAAAATTCGATCAGGTGGACGTAACGCCATCTGTCATCCAACAACATAAATAATTTCGTTCTGTTTTAGATACGAACGACTGTTAAATTTATTCCTACAAAAATACGAAAAACGCGATAAAAAGGGTCAGAATAAAAAAATTATAGGGTGGGTGTAGGAGGGTGAAAATTTGGGGTTATAGGTATTTTTGATCATAAGGATACCTTAATCACCTAGCGGTATGAAATATACTTTCCGACCCTATTCTCATACCTACCAAATATACATAAAAAATCATAAAAATCGGTCCAGCCGTTTCAGAGGAGTGCGACCACAAACACCGTGACACGAGATTTTCATGTATTTAAAAAGAAGACTAGCGAGTTCCCAGCATGCGTTATAATGCCACTAATAAAGAAATTGTTTCTCCTTACGTGTCTTTTCCCATGCGTCCCGTTCCCCTTCCGCCTCCCATATCCCCTTCTCCTCACGCGGTCCCGAATATTATTAGATTTATAAATAAACATTAAATTCAATTCATTTCTGATATGCAGCGTACATACACCGAAAACAAACTGTTGGTAGCAATTAATTTACATAAAAAAATAGTTTATTCGAAAATCGATCAATAAAAAAATTGATAGGTAACATAGGTACCTATTTAAAATAATTTATCTTTAATTCTTGATTCGATTCAAAATATTAGATAAGTACTTCGATTTTGGGCTAATGAATTGCGTTGGTTCCAAAGGATTATATTGTTTATGGTCGCATCTTTTTTGGGTTACCTCTATCCTCGTCGATGGTGTGTGACGTCAAATAATCGAATTATTGGCATATCAATGGTTAAATAATACCGAAAATTTCCCTGTACAAAAAGTACGAAGTTATCAATCTAGTGGGCGTTTAATTTACTGTCAGACGCCGAACGACTGCAAATTGACAACGTCCGTCCAGTTGATATTATTATTTAATACGAGTTAGCATTCCGGTTGACGCTAAAGGGGGATTTTATTGATCAATTAGGTATTTTGCCAAAACAAGTGAAGTTCTGAACAATGTTCTGTATTCCGATTCCATAAGATCGAACAGCTTTAAATGATCGTGTTTACGACCTCTTTCAATTTTACGAACTGCGTTAGGCCCGCCGCAAATTTACCACAGCACACGGGTGACCGAAACCCAGCCCACGTACATGTTTTTTAATAGTAACGCATATTGAACACAGCCCACACCCACGCCATATTCACCCTCACTTCTCGCAGTATGCAAGATGACAGCAAGGCAGCAACTTTTTGTTGATTTAGAATCTGAATCTGAGAATGAAGAAAGTTTTATCATGCTGCACCTACTCAGCAAAAAAATTAAAAGAAGTAAGTAAAACGAATGATTATTTACGAAAAAGAGATTCATGGAGAGTTCAAGTTAACCATTTTTTTTTTTTTTTCCTTAATTGATTTTTTTTTATTTTATTTGAGCTTCACACAGGAGGCCTTGGGGAAATTTTTATTCCCTTAGGGCCTATGTCATCTTTGGAGGTGTTGTCTGGAGGGTTTTTTTAAGGAAAGGAAAGATGTGAGAGTTCTGGGAAGGAAAAGATTTTAAGGGGTGGTTAGGAATCTGGGGTTCAGTATGTCCCGGTCATCCGCCTCCAAGACCTAGACAAACCTCACTCAAAAAAATTAAAATATTTGGTTTTAGTAAGTTTTACTGGATTTTATTAAAGATTTCTGGATTTTATTAACAAGAAAAAAATATATAAAAAAATCTTAAAATTGAAATTATTTATGTCCATATCCATGTGAAAATAAAGGCCGAGTAATGTTTAATTTTGCTTATTAACATTCTGATGCACACTATAACAAAGAACTTTTATGGCATACAAAAAAATTTGCCAAAGAAAAAAACTATGCTTATGTCTGGTACAAAGAAGGGAGAATCATGATGAGGCGCCTCACGAACGATAAAATTATTTATATTAAACATGTAGATGATTTAAAAAAAATTACCTAAAATATCGGTTTATTACCCATACATATTTCAACACAATCTACTCACCATAAAAAATGGATACTACTATCATAACATCTAACAAAACAAACTTTTCAATATACCATCAAAATATTAGATCTATAAACAAAAACTTTGACCAATTCCTCATTGAACTCAACCTTACTAAAATCAAATATGACATAATTATCCTGACAGAATGTTGGCTAACACCTTACTATACTCCTAAAAACATCCCCAATTATACTCACCATCAAACCTCAAATCACTACAGACAAAACGATGGCATAGTAGCATATACATTAAACAACACTCGTAACTCATTTAATGTCAAAGAAATATATATTACTAACTCAAACTGTCTTCAAATAACGTACAACGTCAACACATGTATCATTGCACTTTACCGCTCTCCTTCTAAACCTAACATCTCCTCATTTTTGCAGGACATAAACTGCTATCTCACGGATCTACACAAAATAAAGAACGTAGTTTTAATGGGGGATCTTAACATTAACATTTTAAAAAACAACGAACATCCCCAGTGCCAAGACTATCTAAACACACTAATGTTCCACGGAATGGAAAGCACAATCAATTCAGCAACACGATGTACACCAAACTCCTCCTCCTGCATCGACCATATTATGGTTAAATCAAACAACCAATACACCTCCGAAATCCACATGTCATCAATTACAGATCACTACGCCACCTCTTTCACTATGAGTTCCAAACACAACGTACAAAACAAACCTTCATCTAAAATAACGAAGAAAACAATTAACTTTGACAATCTTAACAAAACGATTAACTCTAAATCGTGGGACACACTCTATAACAAAACTAATATAGACGAGGCCTGGAACTACTTCTCTACCTACCTTCAAGACATCCTTGTCCAAAACACCAAAATCACCACAATCACCATTCCTAAAGCGATCAAACCTCTCAAACCGTGGATAAACCATACTATAATCAATTGCATTCGGAAACGCAATTCCATACATAAAAAATGTGCCACAAATCCATATGATATCACACTCCATAATTTCTACAAAAGATATCGTAATATCTGCACACAAGTCATTAGGAAAGCCAAAAATCTATATTACAACAAAAAAATTTCCGAATGCAACAATGACCCTAAAAAAATATGGAAAGTCCTCAAGGAAGCTACCAATTCAAATAAAGCCACCGACACCTTAAACTCTCTCAATATAAAAGATATCACTGTAGACTTTACATCGAACCCCAACACAATTGTCAATTACATAAACCATTACTTTACAAACATAGGTCCGGAACTAGCAAAAAAAATCCAAATAAATAACGATGCGCTTGGTCCAAGTGACCACGCGACCAATAATGATTTCCCAACCCGCTTTGTTCTTAAAACGATCACAGAGAAGGAAGTTTCTATAGTAATAAACTCGCTTAAAAACACTTCATCAACCGGCATTGATGAAATACCCAACAATGTTCTTAAAAAAATTGCCCCTGGTATACTTCAACCATTAACGCATCTACTTAATATTAGCATCCGCCAAGGGCTATTTCCCTCCATTCTAAAACAAGGTCTCGTTATCCCTATTTTTAAAACTGGCTCCAAACTTGATATTAGTAATTATCGTCCTATTACGTTGCTAAATTCCCTCTCAAAAGTATTCGAAAAGATCGTCAATAATAGTCTCATGGAATATCTCGAAACCAATAACTTAATATCGCCGCGGCAATTTGGTTTCAGAAAACATAAAAGTACCAACGATGCTATAGCCACAGTCACTGACCATATTTCTGGCCACCTGGATAAGGGCTTGAAATGTCTATCGGTATTTCTTGACCTATGTAAAGCATTTGATACAATCTCACACAGCAAATTAAAACGCAAAATGTTTAATATAGGTATTAGGAACAAAGAATTAGGCCTCCTCTCCAGCTTCTTATCTGACAGATCCCAATGTGTTAAACTCAGTACCACAAAGAGCCAGAATTTGCCCATTAGTTACGGGGTCCCTCAAGGCAGTGTTATAGGTCCAACCCTCTTTCTAATATATATTAACGAGTTATGCAACCTAGATATCGATGCCACTATTATCAGTTTCGCCGATGACACTGTCCTACTCTTCCAAGCAAAAGATTGGCTTACCGTTTATTCCAAAGCGGAGGAAGGAATTCAACAGGTAAAATATTGGCTTGACTCGAACATATTAACTCTAAATGTACAGAAAACTAAATACTTACTGTCTAGTCTCACCAATATCCCAAAGTCAAACCTACCCCCGCCATTAAAAATACACGTATGTAAATATACATCTCTAAACCGGAACTGTGACTGCCCATGCCTAGAGCAAGTAAACATTATCAAATATTTAGGAGTAACCTTCGATACACACCTAAATTGGAAGCAACATATACATAATACTACAAACAAAATCCGCAAATCTATACACTTTTTCAAACAAACACGCAATTTCCTTAACCTAAAACTTTTAAAAACAGTATATTACTCACTGTGCCAATCTCACATCGAATACGGAATTTTAGCCTGGGGTAATGCATATTCCAATGCCCTTGATCCCATCATGAAAGCACAAAAACTAATCATAAAAATAATTCTTAAAATGCCACTTACTACCAGCACGGATACTATATTCAATTCCTTCAACGTTATGGACATAAAACAGCTCTACTCAAGATCCATACTAATTAATTTACACAAAAACAACAAAACACTATACAAAGGTACACAAACAATACACAATACCCGAGCCAAAAACAACGAACTTCTCCAAACTCCTTTTTTCAAAACCACCTTCGGGCAAAGACACTCTAAATACATAGCTTGCAAACTATACAATACACTACCATCTACGATCAGACAAACTGACTCCTTTACAAAATTCAAACAAGATATTAAAAAATGGATTATAAGTATTGGACGCCTCACTATTACAAACATCTGTAAAATAAATCACACATAGACAAAAATAACTATACAAATACAACCTAACCCATATAAAATAAATGAAAATAATGGAATCCTGTCAAATTGACCTTTAAATAGATTAGGCAGAATTTACTTCTCTACTTCATCTTCAACATTTATAAAATAACTCTCTTTAAAAGATTTATCACCCTTCCAATCACCTTTCTGTTTTAATTCTATTCAAAGTGATATGTATTTTACCTTAAATATCCTTGTAACTACAACATTCATTTATATACCTGTACGCCTGTCTCGACACAGGTATACCCTAGTGAGACAGGCATATACATAAAACCATTGTAATTATATTTTATTATAGATAAATAAATAAAAAAAAAAAAAAAAATCATCATCATCGTCGGTGCTAAAGATATTTAAATAATGAATATCCAGAAGAAATATTAAATCGAAAACTTCTTTAGGAAAACGATTTAATTATTTATTTGGGGGGTTACCTGTTACTAGTTATGACAGGATCAGATGTAACTAACATTAAATTAAAAACATTCTCATTAAATTTCTCAATAGAACATTTTCTAGAATAGTTTTCGCGATATTTTTAAAATTCTTTGTTCCGAGCTTCCGGAGCCTCTTATGATAATCTTAATTGGGCGGCAATGTCTGGTGGACGATGGGCAATCATTCTGCTACACTACGTTCGTATTGTTAGACTTCCCGCAAACTAATCGCATAGGTAGGTACAATTGAAGATATAAACATACTAGAATAATCCGCATCCTCTCACGTACCAATGAACATCTGTTTTTTAGAAGAGCGATTATCATAAAATATTTTCTACACCTGTCTGTTAATAGATGAGCGCCTAGAATAATGTCTTCTAATAATTTTGATGCTACCGAATGACCGAAAAGTGCACCTCTTTCTCAAACGCCAAATGAGAAAGAAGTGCACTTTTCCGAAAATCTTCTGTTTTCAAGCGCTTGGATCGGTCAGAACTACATCCAAATTGTGTTTTCGACCACGACGTGCCGTTTTCAGGAGAAATCGCTTACAATATAAAACCAATCGGAGACTCAAGTCACTTTTTTATTTTCCATTACAAATCTAGCTTCATCTCGATGAGCAATTGTCCATCTTGTTTTAAAGCGAAATTTTAAGCCCTCGATCTTTTTACAGAGTTTAACCAACCCCTCTTTAAGGCAATTGGTGAGGTTTATAAGTTTTTTTTTTTCAAATAAAAAAAATATTTTTCCATCTGTTGACACTTTGAGTTCATCACTTTGTCAAATAACCCCTTTTGTCTGAAGAACAAATCCTTTGAAACCGAACCTGTAACTATAATAATATTTATGAAGCACTCAAATTTTACAGTAAGTAAATTACGTAAAAGTTACTGAGCCGTAGAGACGCAAAAATACGCAAGATTTTTTGTGAATGTGATACTAAAATAGTTCAGCTATAAAAGTACGTCAGCACATTTATGGAATATTAATATTAGGGAATATCAAACTAAAACCTTAACTATTTCAGATATCGAAGTATTTCTTTTTAAATTCACGAGATGTTTTTTAAATTTGTCATATTAAATATATGAGAAAATAATACTTATATAACAAACGTTGCATTTTCACACAAACGTCCTGACTGCTCGGGAAGTCAATCTTTGCTGACGTGTTACGCAGTGATGAAAGGTTTTCATGAGTTTGGTGGTATTGGGAAAGATGCGCTGGTATGTGGTGTCAAGATATAGAAAAAAAAATTATGATCCCTGCAATTTGAAATTTCGAATTGTTTCCAACGCTCCCATACCATTAAAACCATTGTGCGGCGGTATTCATTCCCGCCTCCCAAAATAAATATATAGATAGTGTGATCAGTATAATTTACTATATATTTATTTATTTATAAAACACATGATACATAATTAAGACATTTACATAGAGTAGATATATAAGATCACCATACTAGGCGGCTGCCTGTTTCATGGTGACCAATGGAGTACTGTTACTTTGTGTTAAATATAAAGTCTAGTGTAAATATATAAATTTAGTATAAATTATGCTAAAAATGGAAAACATTATAATTAAAAAGTAGAAAATAGAAAGGGGAAAAGAAGTAAATTAGCATTAGTTTATAAAAATGTACATAACTTTTTTTTCATTATGTGTGCATGTAAGCACACACTATATACGTAAGTGCACACATCTATACAGATATAACATACGTGCATAACTTTTTTTTTCAATATGTGTGCATGCAAGCACAACGAATGTGGTGCACACTAGACATGGGCAGATTCATTCCCAGAAGTGAATCGATTCAGTCTGATTCCCCCGGCCTTTTGAATTGATTCCTTTTATTCGTTCCTTTAATTCAATTAGTTCGAAAAAAAAACTTATTTATATGCATACTGTTAGCAATAATAAAACGCTAAGTTAATATTTACGATGAAATATATTGTCTCCACATTAATTGACAATAACAACATTCAAGAATCAGCAAGATTATGTTCCGCAATCCGCCATTTGTAAATCCAGCCGTTCGCTGTCCGTGTTCTAGGTAGTTCTTCTCCAGTGCCGCCAGCCAGGAAGCGTAAGTTTACCGGCAACCCTTCTTTACCGGCCCCCATAGCTGGCGTAGTTTCCTTGTTGGCCGCCAGAGGCGATAGCAGTACCTCTGGCGGCAGATGAGCGGCAATATTTAAATATGCTGCTAACAATACATAGATATATTTTCTAATACGTAGTTTTCACTTAAGAAAACTAAAGTATACATGAGAGGCTACGAAGCACCGCACAAAGAGGAGGCCGAAAGGCTTCGAAAAACCGCACAAAGAGGAGACCGATAATACTATCTCATTCTCCCGCGGACTACATCCTTTAGATGCATATGTTTGCCTCTTTTTATTGTCGTTATTTTTTGTTTCATCGAGTTTCAAATCACAACGGTGCTAAAGAAGTTTTCACTGCGCAAAGCACTCTTCTTAGGGTGAATTATGTCGTTCTGAAAAATTGAAGGTACTAAAAACGAAGTTAATGAAATATTTATTTTAATGTGACATTAAAAATATTTTGCATAAATTAATAGAAATTAAAAGAAATATGGTGCTGTTAAAAAATCGTAGGATGCAAGGCCAAGGGTAAGAAATAAAGATTTAATTCCTTTTGAAAATGAGAATAAGATTGAGTGTGTCACAAGATTGAATTTATTCATTTAATTCAATCATTCAATTTTGCCCACGTCTAGTGCACACATACATATTATACAAACGTGCACATATCTATACTCGTACAGGTATAAACATACATATATAAACATACATATCACAACATATAAAAAATACAGTTATTCTATCTGAGAACGAGAAACAGGCCACTGGCACTGTTACATTCACTCATCAAAAAATCCCTAATCGCTTTCCTAAAAGTGTGATGTTGGTCTACCGTCTTTATTTCAATTGGTAGATTATTAAAGATTTTCGGGGAAAGGAAGTTAAGCTGTGACTGGGCCATTGAGGTTTTTGTAACTGGAATAATATAGTTAGATTGTTTGGAATATCTTGTACTGTAGTTTGATTCAAAAATAATTTTTTTTATAAATTTAAATTTGAAACAGGAAGATAGGTATTTGATATACGAGGATTTTATGTTAAGCACTTGGAGGTCACTAAATAAGTCCTTCGTGGGGTGAATGTAATGTACTTTGTAAATAGTCCGTATTATCAGTTTTTGAGCTTTTATTAACAGATCTAATATTGTTTTAGAGCATCCTCCCCAGACAATTATACCGTAAGATATTAATGATTGACATAGAGAAAAGTAAACTGTTTTTAGTGTATTTTTGTTTAATATGTTTCGTAATGATCTGAAGATGTATGCCAGTTTCCGTATACGGTTTGTGACATTAATTACATACTTATATCTATTTATACTATATAAATGTAATTTAATTATTTGGCTATCTTCCCCAACAAATCCTCCTTCAGTTTTGCTCTAATGTAATCTTCATGCGTCGTATCATGGAACACGGGAAAGCCTTTAACATTTCAATTCATTTTATCATGTTCTAGTACTACCAATGGAGGGAAATAATTTTACCAAGTCTGTGGACATCTTCAATTTATCTTTAGACAAATACAAAATGCTGTTACTGAGGCAGTTCAGTTATGTAAAATAAATACTGTATATTTTTTATATTTATTGGTAAAAGAAATATATAGTATTTATATTTTATTTCATCAAGTGTAATTTTTAAATTGTATATGTAAAAGCCCCGAAAAAGGGCGTAAATAAATAAATAAATAAATAAATAAATAAAAAAATCAATGTTCACACAGACAAAACTAGGGACCCACGATCCACGAAACTGTGTTGCAAGCACAACACGTCCACGCGTGACACAGCTTGAGACTGTACTGTCCGTGGAATGGGTTTAATATGCGCCACTCCGTCAGAAACCATGTTCTACAAAATAATATTTCTCAATTAAGTCAAACCATTCCCGTGTTCTGAGTGCAGCAGTTCATGTCCAAGAAGGTCGTGTACAAATTCATGTACAAGTAAACACCAGCTGTCTCTTGTGTATTATAATTTTGTTCTACTCATTTAAAATATTCGTTTCTATTATAAACCATTACCAACTATTATTACAACATATTACTTTGATACGAGATATTGTTTATTTAAAAGTCTTACTCTAGGTATTGCAAGCATCACAGAATCAGTTGAACGCTCTCTCAGCAGTGCCACTGATATGGACTATCCTAACCCCGATTTTGTTACCGTGAAGATAGAACCAGGGACTGAAGTAGAGGATGGAGATAAAAGGCCGCCCACTTATATAGAAATAGACCTGCCAAACATTAAAAAGGAATGTTTGAACACATGCGCAGACCCTCTGGATATTAATGAACGAGTTCATTCAACGACTGGTAAGAAAGACATTGTAGACTTTTGAACGGTTCATTGGATATTGAAAGTTTAGGATCCTTATTATTTTACGGTTGAAGCACAGTGTGCCGTGATAAAACATAACAGTGTAATCCTTTTATTTATTTTGTTAGTGTTCTGCTTTATCTGGTTACCGTATCACCTACATCAGTGGCGTACCGTGGGGGGGGCGGGGGGGGCGGCCCGCCCCGGGCGGCACTTTTGGGGGGGCGGCAAAATTTCACAATCAATAATCATCTTGTAAAAATTTGGATTGGGGAAGTCGCGGGTTCTATTCTCGCGTCAGGACTTAAACGTTTTTTCTAGTTTATAGTTTCTTAACATCTTTCTTAAGTTTTATATACTGTTAAAATCAAAATATTAATGACAGACGTTTTGTTTTTATTTCTAACACATACATTATTTTTAAATAAAAATGTAAATGGCAACAGTATCATTTTAGCTCTAATTGATAGTCGATTTGTGTTTTATATTCGTGAAGCTTTGTGCGCCCTGCTGAAAGCGCACAAAAAATTACACTTATACGGTTTTCTTCCACGTATATATCACGGTGATATATTTTAAATTTATTATCACAGAAAAGTTAAATAGCTGACAGGTGTGTGCATACTTATTCGAATTGCAGTTATAAAATTCTAGATGCACACATCTATGTGCTGCCAGAATCAAAGAAAAACCATTTTTATGTTCTGAGTGAAGTTTTAATTCACCGCATACATATTTAATTAAAAGCAGTTTTGTGTTCAAAATGTATAATTCCAGTTGTGGATTCATCTGACGACACATTTCGAAGGAAAACATTATATTATTTAAAGTGCTTTATAAAATTCTTGCAGACAATTTATGTGCCACCAGAATCAAAGAAAAAACATTTTCATGTTCCGAGTGTAGTCTTAATTCACCGCTTAGAGATTTAATTAAAACCCCTTTTGTGTTCAGAATGTAAAATTCCAGTTGTGAATTCATCCGACGACACATTTCGAAGAAAAAACTTATTTGAAGTGCTTAATAAAATTCTTCCAGACAAGTTATGTGCCGCCAGAGTCAAATAAAAACCTTTTTCATGTTCTGAGTGTAGTTTTAATTCACCGCATACAGATAAAATTTAAGCCAGTTTTATTGTTCAGAATGTAAAATTCCAATTGTGTATTCATCTGCTGACATATTTCGAAGGAAAACATAACTTTTTTCGAAGTGCAAATATAAAATTCTAGTTGCAGACAATTTATGTGCTGCCAGAACCAAAGAAAAACCGTTTTCACGTTCTGAGTGTAGTTTTAATTCACCGCATACAGATTTAATTAATAAATATTAAAAATAAAAAAAAATAAAAAAAAGGATCAGTACCCCCCCCCCCACCCCCCCCCCTCCCTGAAGAAGTACCTATATACGGGGGGGGGGGGGCGGCAAAATTTTCCTCCGCCCCGGGCGGCTGATACCCACGGTACGCCACTGACCTACATGTACAGTAGAATCATTTTTAAAAGATTCTTGTTTGTGTATTGGTGTACTGTATCGTTGGACTACTGCGGGGGAAGAGGGGACTACGGTTGGGTGTTCTAAACCATTTTTAAGCGGTTTTAACCACCATCGGTGAGTGCAAATACGTTCAAAAGTTTTTATCGGCTTTTAAGGACCTTTTCCATATAAATTTAACTTTCAGGCCTCGTTGAACAGAACCCTAATATATATATTTTTATTTTAATTTTTATTTTTTTATTTCATAAATGTTTACATGTTACATTTTAGCCAATTTTTTAAACTACCATACTAGACTATTGCCCGTGTTGTGGTAGTCATACATGAAAGATTTTTTTATATAAACAGATAATAAAATATAAGAAGAGGAGAAAAAAAATGAACACATTTAAGTATTAATAAAACTAAAAAAATACTTATACAAATAAAAATATAAACAGAAAGCGGAAATAGAGAATAAAAAGATATTTTAAGAAGATTGAAATAAAAATGAAAATAAAAATTGAAAAGTATTATTCTTCTTGAAATAAAAGTAAAAGTAAAATTTGGTAACTATTCCTCTACACGAGAGTACATGTTTATGGTCACTTTCAAAGTTCGTTCTACGAAAGAAATTGAAAAATAGATGCGCTAGAGTAAGTACATTTTTTTTATTCATAATTAATATTATTAATAATATTATATAATATTAAACTCTTATGTGTAGTTTGAAGAAATCTCTTCGCTTTTCAAATATCCAATGTTTTATACGGACTTTAAAGAGAGATTTAGAATTATGTGACTTTATATCGGCACTCAACGCATTGTATATTTTAGGAGCGATATACCAGAATTGACGTTGAGCGAATGAGGTTTTAGTTTTAGAGACCACGCAACCCAGGTTTGATGAGAAGCGGGTGTGTGCTTGATGTTGTGGAGCCATCAGTAGGTTTTTTTGCCATATATAACATATGCTTATCATAGTAAATAACTGGCGAATATCTAACACCTTGATTTTAGCAAAGAGTTTCTTTGAATTGTATTTAAGTTTTTTTAATTTGTCCAATGAACCTTTCAAAAATGCTTTTTTTTGCATTTAATTAATTCTTACACATTCTTTACGTTTATAGAAGTTATTTGATTTTTTAAAGTTTATTTATTTAATATTCAATATTAAGAACCATTTATTTTTACTTAATTCAATCAGTACAATATGGAATTGTTGGTTGGGTTGGTGCTTTCAAAACATCTCTTTTACCCTTGGAAATCATTAAAAAATAATTATAAAAATAGTTTTTAAAAAGCCATATGATAAACCAACCATCAAATTATTTCAAGAATAGTACCTTCACTTCATGTTATTTATAAAAAAATCACAATTTTACAAATACACAAACATTGCTTCCATAATGAGAGCTTTTTAGCATTATAACAAATATTCTTGGCTCTATGATTGTCACGCGTTGTAAAACCACCACAGCTTAACAATTCTATAAATATATTGGAGTTAAATGGTTTAACCAATAATTACCAGTTAATTTAGGATTGGAAAAAAACTATAAAAAATGCAAAAAGTCAATAAAAACATTACAATCACTATATATTATAATACTATATTTCTCAAGACAATTGTAATGACAGATATCCTTCTTCTTTCTTGATTTTTTTTATCCCCTCTGCTTCATTCTGTTATATTCCTTATATATCATTAGTTATTTATATGCATATATGATTTTTTGTTAACTGTTAATTATCTTTTCTTTGTTCACCTACATAAAAAAATATATTATTTTTCCTTTGTTTAATTTTGTGGTTTACATTCGTTTTCTCCGCCGTTTTGCTCTTAAAAAAGGTGTAAGACGTAGGTATTAACTAAATGTATATTTGAAAAAAAAAGTATAAAAACAATGTTAATTGGTACCATTGTATTTAATAAAAAAATTATATACGTACATAAAATATGTACTTAAAACTAAAAACTTTAAATTGAAATGGAATCTACAAACTAAATTGATAAAATAAGTTATTTGAGACGTTGTTTGGTGTTATTTAACCATTTCAGAGTTCATTTTCTTTATGTTTTTGTATGTCGTAAATGCTCCAGAATATATAATATTCACTTTAAATAATATTCCAACCAACATTATAAGTTCTATGATTGTTTTTTGCAGACACATTTACTACGAAGGAAAACATGAATATTTGCTACGCCGGCGGTATTTTGAAAAAGAATAATGAACAAAAACAACAAGGAAATGTAATTGCAATGTCGTCAGATTGTTCTCTTGTTGACTGCAACTATGTTTCTCCACGAAAGTCACAATTGAAGAGGGACACACTGGCTCACATTAGAGGGAAACCATTCTCGTGTTCCGACTGCGACTTTTCTTGTTGTAAAAAGTCGGGTATGAAGATGCACACGTTTACTCATATTGGAGGAAAACTATTCTCGTCAAGTTTACATAAGCCAAATTTAAGTAGCGACTTGCGGACTCATAGTGGAAGAAAACGATTGTCGTGTTCCGAATGCGATTATACTTGTTTTCACACGTCGAACTTGAAGAGTCACCTACTCACCCATAGCGGAGAAAAACCATTCTCGTGTACCGAATGTCACTTTTCTTGTGCCCAAAATTCTGGTCTAAAGAGGCATATGTTGACCCATAGTGGGTTAAAACCATTCTCGTGTGCTGACTGTAACTATACGTGTTCTCAAAAGTCGCAGCTTCATTTCCACGTGACAACTCACAGTAAACTTAAACCATTCTCGTGCTCCGAATGCAGCTTCGTTTGTTCACACATGAGGTATTTAAAACGCCACCGGCTTGTGCACAGTATACTCAAACCTCTCCGTTGTTCTGATTGCAGTCGTACTTACACAAGAAAGTCAAATTTAACTAGGCACCGACTGTCTCATGCTTGAGAAAAGAACCATTGCGAACCATGCGACCATTAACGTTCTCAAAAATCGTGTACAAAGAAGTAAGTGCCAGGACGCATCGTTTAACGTTTTTTATATTTTTTTAAGAAAGCCAAACATTTCCGGATTATGAATAACCTGACAATATTTAAAGATCCCTCTACCATTGCAGTGAGCAGAAATGGTGTTTGTGTCATGATGACTGACCGGTCAAAGAGATATGCTTTCGTTTTTTGTTTATTCAGACATACACAAGTAATATAATAGAGTATAATAAATTATCTTCGATAATGCATGGCGGTGCTGCTGACCGCCGCGCATTTACCGTGATATCACAATCTTTTCGGCTGGCTGCAAATGTCAACATTTCAATGCGAATAATACCGAAAAAGTTATAATTCTACCGGCAATTGTTTTCGTTAAGATCTATTCAGCGAAAGATCTACATTAATGATTTATGAGCGGTCTCATAAAGTGATCATTTTGAACAATCTATACGAAGTGACAGTTAAGTGAATATTGTTGCCCAAATAAATATCCGATTATTACAAGTACCTATTAACTAATACTGCGCCCAAATCAACAAATATTGCACTAACTTGACGCTACGTCACATGTGGTCAATAGTGTAATAGCTAACGCGATCGCTCAGGCACACCTAACGGACCGAGATCGAATCCTACCTAATCCAGAAGAACTTTAATATTTTTATTTTTTCCTAAATAAATATCCGAGTTCCAAACCTTCCCAAGATGAACAGACAGAAGAAATCACAAAAAAAAGTGACATCTAGCGATTCTGAAGAGGATAATCTCAATACTAATAAGACTACCAAATCTACAGGAAAAAATGCACCCGAATTAGACGATATAAATATGGAAAAAATTATCCTACACATCGCCAAAAATATGGAAAATATTAAAAAAGAAATTATAACAAAAATGGAAAAAATCACAGCTGAAACCCAAAAAAGTATAGAATTTATTAGTAATCAATATGACGAACTAATAAAAAAGATAGATCTAACTCTCATTCAAAACAAGAAAATTGAAGGGGAAATTGCAATCATTAAAAAGGATCAACAAGACAAAAATACCACTATAAAACATCTGGAAATAAAACTATCTGACCTTGAAACTAAATTCCGCTCAAATTACTTGGAAATAGCCGGCATCAAACATTCAAGTGGCGAAGTGGCGGCCGAAATAGTTACAAAAGTTGCTGCAGCAGCTGGCCTGGAGATCAAATATGGCGATATAACCGACGTAAAAAGAATACCGGACAGACGTACTGATGCCCCCCCCAAACTGCTAGTTCATTTCGTTAACAAAACCGCAAGAGACAACCTCCTCGCCGTAAGAAAAAACATCAACTACGCTGCCATCAAAGGACTTGCACAAGACAAGATATACATTGGAGAAGAACTCACCCCATATAATAAAGAACTTTTATGGCAAACAAAAAAATTTGCCAATGAAAACAATTATGCATATGTCTGGTACAAGGATGGAAGAATCATGATGAGACGCCTCCCGAACGAAAAAATTACTTATATCAAACATGTAGATGACTTAAAAAAAATAACTTAAAATATTGGAAAATTTATCCTCTCATATTTCATCACAATCTAACAACATCATACAAAAATGGACTCTGCAACTACTAATATAACGTCTAACAAATCAGACCTATCAATCTACCATCAAAATATCAGATCAATAAACAAAAACTTTGACCATTTTCTCATCCAACTCGACTTAACTAAAATCAAATATGATCTAATTATCCTGACAGAATGTTGGCTAACACCTTACTATACTCCTAAAAACATCCCCAATTATACCCACCATCAAACCTCAAATCACTACAGACAAAACGACGGCATAGTTTTATATACATTAAACAACTCTCCCAACACATATAACGTCAAAGAAATTACCATAACAAACTCAAACTGTCTTCAAATAACATACAGCATCAACACATGTATCATTGCACTTTACCGCTCTCCTTCTAAACCTAACATCTCCCCTTTTTTGCATGACTTAAACTGTTATCTTACCGAGCTAAAAAAATCAAAGAACCTAGTTTTAATTGGAGACCTAAACATTAATATTCTAAAAAACAATGAACATCCCCAGTGTCAAGATTACTTAAATACCATCATGTACCATGGAATGGAAAGCACAATAAACTCACCAACACGATGTACACCACACTCTTCCTCCTGCATCGACCATATTATGGTTAAATCATCTAACCAATACACCTCTGAAATCCACATGTCATCAATTACAGATCACTACGCTACCTCCTTCATAATGAGTTCCAAAAACAATGTAAAAAGCCAAACGCAAACCGAAATAACAAAGAAAACAATTAACTATGACCACCTCAACAAAACGATTAGTTCTAAATCCTGGGACAGACTATACAATATATCTAACGTAGAGGAGGCCTGGAACTACTTTTCTACCTACTTACAAGACACCCTTGTACAAAACACAAAAATTACCTCAAAAACCATTCCTAGAGCTATCAAACCTATCAAACCATGGATAAACCATACTATCATCAACTGCATTCGGAAACGCAACTCTATACATAAAAAATGTGCCACGAATCCGTATGATATCACACTCCATAATTTCTACAAAAGATACAGAAATATTTGCACACAGGTCATTAGGAAGGCCAAAAATCTATACTACAATAAAAAAATTTCCGAGTGCAACAATGACCCTAAAAAAATATGGAAAGTCCTCAAGGAAGCTACCAATTCAAATAAAGCCACCGACTATTTAAACTCTCTCAATATAAATGATACCACTGTAGACTTTACATCGAACCCCAACACAATTGTCAATTATATAAACAGTTATTTTGCAAATATAGGTCCAGAACTAGCAAAAAAAATCCATCCAAATAACCATATGCTAGGCCCTAGCGACCACCCCCCCAATAATGAATTCACATCCCGCTTTGTTCTTAAAACGGTTACAGAGAAAGATGTTTCTATGGTAATAAACTCTTTAAAAAACTCTTCATCCACCGGCATTGATGAAATATCCAACAGTGTTCTTAAAAAAATTGCCCCTGTTATAATTCAACCATTAACTCATCTGCTGAACATTAGCATCCGTCAAGAATTATTTCCAACC
Organism: Limnephilus lunatus; assembly: GCA_917563855.2. Lineage (NCBI taxonomy): Eukaryota > Metazoa > Arthropoda > Insecta > Trichoptera > Limnephilidae > Limnephilus > Limnephilus lunatus. The sequence goes on along the minus strand of OU830595.1, from coordinate 19,469,131 downwards.
ATTCTAAAACAAGGTCTTATTATCCCTATTTTCAAAACAGGCTCCAAACTTGACATTAGTAATTATCGTCCTATTACGCTACTCAATTCCCTGTCCAAAGTATTTAAAAAGATCGTCAACAATAGTCTTATGGAATACCTGGAAACCAACAACCTACTTTCGCCGCGGCAATTTGGCTTCAGAAACCATAAAAGCACAAACGATGCCATAGCCACCGTCTCTGACTATATCTCTGGCCACCTCGATAAGGGCTCAAAATGTCTATCGGTATTTCTTGACCTATGTAAAGCGTTTGATACAATATCACACGCCAAATTAGAACGCAAAATGTTCAATATAGGTATTAGGAATAATGAATTAAGCCTACTCTCCAGCTTCTTATCTGACAGATCCCAATGCGTTAAACTCAGAGCTACAAAGAGTCAGAATTTGCCCATTAGTTACGGTGTCCCACAAGGCAGTGTTATAGGTCCAACGCTCTTCCTAATATACATTAACGAGTTGTGTAACCTAGATATCGATGCCACTATTGTCAGCTTCGCTGACGACACTGTCCTGCTATTCCAAGCGAAAGACTGGCCTACCGTTTATTCGCAAGCGGAGGAAGGCATTCAAAAGGTTAAATACTGGCTTGACTCAAACACACTAACTCTCAATGTACAGAAAACAAAATACTTACTGTTTAGTCTCACCAATATCACAAAACCAAACCTCCACCCCCAATTAAAAATACACGAATGTAAAAACTCATCTCCGAACCTGACTTGTAACTGTCCATGCCTTGAACAAGTAAACATTATAAAATATTTAGGAATAACCTTTGATACACACCTAAATTGGAAGCAACATATACTTAACACTACAAACAAAATCCGCAAATCCATATACTTTTTCAAACAAACACGTAATTTCCTCAACCTACACCTTTTAAAAACAGTGTATTACTCACTGTGCCAATCACACATCGAATACGGAATTTTAGCTTGGGGTAACACTTATTCTAGTGCCCTCAACCCCATCATTAAAGCACAAAAACTGATAATAAAAATAATCCTTAAACTTCCTCTTACTACCAGCACGGATACGATCTTCAACACCTTCAACGTTATGGACATTAAACAGCTCTACGCAAGATCCATCTTAGTTAATTTACATAAAAACAACATAACCCTATACAAAGCAACACAATCGATACACAATACCCGAGCCAAAAACAAAGAACTCCTCCAAACTCCCTTTTCTAAAACCACCTTTGGACAAAGACACTTTAAATACATAGCTTGCAAACTACACAATACACTACCAGCTACGATTAGACAAACCGAATCAATGACCAAATTCAAACAAGTTGTAAAGAAATGGATTATAAGTACTGGTCGTCACACTATTGCAAACATCTGTAAAATAAACTACAAATAGACAGAAATATCCATCTGCATACGTCCTTACCCATATAAAACAAATTAAAATGATAAAATCCTAAATAATCTAAATCCATAAATAGATTTGACAGGATTTACTACTGTACTGTATCTCTTCCCTCATTTATAAGAAAACTCTCTTTATGTGATTTACCCACACTTTCAATCATCTTTATGTTTAACTGTTAATTATATTACTCTAATATATGATATGTAATTATGTACCTCTACGCCTGTCTCAACACAGGTATACCCTAGCGAGACAGGCATCGAATAATATATTGTAAACATCATGTATATAGATCAATAAAAAATAAAAAAAAAATAAAAATGGCTTATATCTTCGGTACGATTTGAAATTTTCCAAATATTAAAATAGTTTGTTCCTTGGCATGTTATTTATATTTTTATTTATTTATTAACCTTAGATCACTAATTTTATTTTACAACGCTTATTACTAACCTTTGTCGTTTCGGCTACGACGTATAAAGGGAGGTTTCTAAGGGTTTATGGAAAAAATATAATTATATGTGTTTTACTTATTTAATTCAATAATCATTTGTAAACATGTTTATAACTTTTGTATTTTCTAAAATCACATTTTAATTACTTTGACAGTCTTTTAATTGAGACCAGAGTTTTTACTCATTTGAACATTTTTGTTTTTTTAAATGCTTAAATTTTATTAATTAAGAAAAATAAAGACTTAAAATATTAAAATTAAGTAATAAAATCAGCAAAAGAAAGTAACAATTAAAAAATATATATTACTTAATACATTTGTGACAAACCAGCCACCAGGGCCCCTACACAAAAAACACTGTTGCGGGTCGACTGAGATTAGCCGGAATCTGGAATGCGTACGACGACGCACTCAAAATTTATACCACTTTTTTCCAGTCCGCGTCATCGTTTTGACGAAGGTTAGTGATCTAGGGTTAATTAAGATAATAATACATTTCGTATAAATCCATTTTTTCTACAACCCATATAACCAGGCTTAATTTGAATGTATTAAGAAAATGAGAAATTCAAATAAATACATAGAAATAAAAGAAATGAGAAAAATGTAAAAGATATGACAGAATAGAATAAAAATAAATGATAAGAAAAGTGAAAAAATTCAGACGTGGAGTGTTTTATAATATTGTAGACGTTAAATATGTCCGTAGCGTACAATGTCTTTGTTAATTGTCCATTTGTGTTTTAGATTAACATTTTTGTCATAACGGAATGTCAAATATCTTTTGCAATTAAGAATGTGTGGATCAAGATTATGGTAGGTAATGTCTTTATCCATAGGTGGCATTTGTCATCGGAGTTTTTAGTTGATGTCTATGTCTTGTTTTTTGCAGTAGGTAAATCAGTTAAGTTAGTTTTTTTGGAAATGTAAGAATATAATTTTGATGTACAGTTAGTCCTTAAATAACTGAATTGTCGAGAATATATCAGGTTTTTTGTAATAACCTTAATTAAGGCTTTTTGCGCTTTGCCGGAAGGGTCCATATACGTTTTAACAGCATCACCCCAACCGATTATACCGTGAGTGATAATTGATTTGGCTAATGCATAATAAATCGTTTTTGAGTCTTCATTATGTTTTGTATGTAATTAAAAAAATATATGGGTTTTCTAACTACCCGCTGTTTTATTTTTATTTATTTTTTTATTCCAGTTAAAAAAAATTACATTTTCACTCATTTAACTAGAAATAATAATACACATTTAAGATAAACTAAATATTTCAATACAGCGATATTATATTTCATTATTTTGTTTATCAAGAATAAATATTAATATATATTTTTTAAATTTACCCAACTTCTTCTTCTTCTTCAATGGCGCTACAGCCCATTTCGAGCCTTGGCCTCCTTCAAAATAAGCCTCCACCGCCCTCTGTCCTCGGCCGTCGTCTTCCAATCTGCAACATGGAGTAATCCTCTTGCATCCTTCCTGACATCATCCTCCCATCTCAGTCTAGGTCTGCCCGCCTTTCGTTTACCTCCCGGGTGTCCTGTCAGAACCTTCTTCGGTACTCGTGTGCTTGGCATTCGGTGAACATGTCCGGCCCATCTTAATCTTTGGAGCCTTTGTTGTGGCGGATTCTCCATGCCTCTCCCTCTCGCACCGCTCCTAAGATTCTTCGCAGTACCTTTCTTTCGAAGATGTCCAGCTGTTCTGCTGACTTTGCTGTCAGTGTTCCCGCCTCACATCCATAGGCCAAGACCGTTCTGATAATTGTTTTATATAAGGTTATTTTGGTTTTCCTATGGACGTTTCGTGATTTGAACACTGGCAGCAACGCGAAGTAAGTGTTGTTAGCGGCTGTGATGCGCTTTCTTACTTCTACTGGGTCTTCATTGTCCTGTGTTATGATGGAGTCCAGGTAGGTAAACTCTTCGACCACTTTGAAATTATAATTGTCTTTAAATTTCACTTTATCTTTTATTCTGCGGTGAGGGGTTCTGGTTTGCATCATGATTTTTGTTTTATTTTCATTGATTTGCAACCCCACCTCTTTTGCCGCAGTCTCCAAAGGGTCAAACACATCTCTTACAGCCTGTAGGGATCTTCCGACAATGTTAAGGTCATCTGCGTAGCCAACTATTTGATTGCTTCTGTAGCAGATGTTTGAATCGGTACTGATCATTGTCTTCCTAACGACGTGCTCCAGTACAATATTGAAAAGGGTAGGTGCTAAGCCATCACCTTGTTTCAGCCCCTGGGAGACGTTAAAATCCTCCGTTGTTTCACCTCCTATCCTTACTCGACACCGTGAGCCGACCATTGTTGCTTTTACAAGCTTGACTATTTTGGGCGGTATTCCAAAATTTAGGAGTATTTCATAAATCTTCTCCCTATCTATGCTGTCATACGCCTGTTTGAAGTCAACAAATAGTTGATATATATCTATATCGAATTCCCAGCATTTTGTCAGGATTTGTCGATTAATGAAGAGTTGATCAGTGGTGGATCTCCCCCTCCTGAAACCTGCCTGATATTCTCCTAGTAAGTTCTCTGAGTAATATTCTAGTCTTTCTTTCAAAATCATTGTGAAAATTTTATACGCTGTGCAAAGTAACGATATTCCTCTGTGATTTTCACACTTCAATTTGTCTCCCTTTTTTTTTTTTACCCAACTTATTTTCGTTTAATGATATGTTTATTATTTGTTCTATCCATTTAAAATAATTGTTATTGTAAATGCCCAAGTCATTAATTACCTATCTGAGTCCGTGCTAGCGGGATGCATAGGCAGTTTTTTTAGATGTGCAGTCATGTGAATGGTTAATTTTTCATTTTACCTGCTGAAATTAAAAACTGTGCCCAAAACAAACAATTGATGAATTTACTGAAGACTTGGCTTACGGAAAGAATTAATTTATATTAGCTTACAATGACATATTATTCTAAAGACTTTAAAAATGTTATTTATGTTTTCAAAAAAAAAAAAAAAAAATTCCATATATCTGTAAAAAATTAAATTTTATTTTAAATAATTGTAAAAATGTAACTATTAAATCACTATAATGAGATCTTTAACGTAAAGAACCCGTTAGACAAACTGCTAAAAAGTAGTTTATCGGGACTTTTTGTCTTGTATTTGTAAAGTGTATAAAATAAATAAATAAAAAATAAAAATAATACCCATTTTCACTCTTTCCTTTCCTCAAAAAGACATTTCCACACAGCATCCTCAAAAATGACACTCCTGTGTGGAGTTAATGTAAAAATAAAATAATAAAAAAAGTATGCTTGTTGGATCTTTATAAGGGACGTATGCATGATTATTGTCCTCTTTTACCTACAAGTAGCTCCCTAATAAATACCAGTACATAGTAATTATAGTCTCTTCATTTGAGGTGTACTACCGACACAGTATTCACAGACACTTTACATCATAAAGTCCGTATACCACAGAGATAAAAATATAAATAGATAGTGTGAGTAAGTGTTATGCCACAGTTTCTAGTTCGTCAAAAAACGAGATAGCTGTCACGCGTTATAATGATTACCTACCCATCAGATATTTAATGAATTGCTCATTGTTTACTCATTGCAAAACACGATAGGGTGAGTTGAGGTAAATCCGGATTTGGGGGAAGATCGAAAAACTCGATTTTCGCGTTATCCGTGCAACCTATAATGTGCTCCAATACCTCTAGAGGAGCGCTATTTCATTACGCATCGCACCCCCTTCGGTCGGATCTAGGAAGCTTCAGGGTTAGGTTGTGAGGCGCGTTTTTTAAACAAGTGAAATTTCGTGGAAAATTGTGAGATAATCGATCTTACCCCCATCATAAATATCTATGGATCCAGGTAAGATATTGAATTGATTTCAAATCCATTATGTATTTTTTTTAGATAAAAAATAGTTTAGGAAGGCTCCAGTGCCTAATCTGCTTCGGTTTCGGCTGTAGCTAAATTTTCGATCTTCCCCCTTGACATATTTCCCGGGGGAAGGTCGGAATATGACCCTTCCGGCCTTACCCCTTTTTCGGTTTCCATAAAAATAGCCACGTATTCCCAAACTAAGAGTTTCGTGCGGGCGCATTTGTGGTGGTGGTGGTGCTTCGTGCAGGAACAGCGATGTGCCGGGCGGACACCGCTATTCCCGCATGCGATAAAAGCTAGTATCGATTACGAGACCAAGATCATTCATAGCGTTTTTAAAAATGTGTAGCTTTTAATTTTTTTCAAGGTTGTTATGCCGCGGAACTATCGCAGAAAAACACTGCGAGCTATATATATTTATTTTAGTTTATTAGGGAAACAAACAGTTATACATATTATAAGGTAATTACATATTACATGGGTGCATTAACCAGTAAAGTTTCCGCAAAAAAATTATAGTATACAAACACAGATTAAAACGTTAAAGAAAAAATAAAGTGTTAGAAAAAAAGAAAAAATATAATATATGCATACAACAGAAATGAAAAAGCACAAATTAAAGCATATGGGAAAGAAAAGATGAAGTTAAACAGTGAACCTATATAAAATTAACATATTTTCACATAATAATAATAATACTAAATTGAAAAACGCTAACGCTAAACGCTAACGCTCTACAAATTGGACAATTTGTAGAGCGCCGTTTTTGTGAAAAATCACCTCAAGGGCGCTTAATCATAAACATCATTAGAAAAAGTTTAAGGATAAATGATTAGCCATTTGCCAGCGCCCTTGAGGGGATTTTTCACATCAACAAATAAACAGCGCTATATAAATCATCCAAATATTATTATTTTATAATAAGAAGGAAAAACAACATAATGAGAATGAAAAAACAACAGACAGCAGGATTGAAGGGTTCGCAATTAACAATTGGTTTTAATTTTTTCAGTTATGAATTTAATAAATTGGCCTGAGGACAAATGGAAAATATCAGCTTCGTAAAACATATCATTGTATTTTGTGCACGTTCTTCGGAAAAAAGAATATTGTGTATGATTTGTTTTTGAGTGTGGGATATGGAATAGTAGGTTTGACCTTGTATTTCTTGTTGGACAGTGGAAATTAATATGTTCTAGAAAATAGTTGTTGTCAACAACGTTATTAATGATTTTAAATAAAAAATTCTGGTCGTATATATTTCTTCTATCTTCTAAGGTTGATAAATTATGGAATATTAATGAGTATTTTAGGTTTTCTGATGTTCGAAAGGATTTAAAGTCTAGGTGTTTCAGTCAGTGGCGTACCGTGGGGGGGGGGGGGGGGGGGGGGGGCGGCACTTTTGGGGGGGCGGCAAAATTTCACAATCAATAATCATCTTGTAAAAATTTGGATTGGGGAAGTCGCGGGTTCTATTCTCGCGTCAGGACTTAAAAGTTTTTTCTAGTTTATAGTTTCTTAACATCTTTCTTAAGTTTTATATACTGTTGAAATCAAAATATTAATGACAGACGTTTTGTTTTTATTTCTAACACATACATTATTTTTAAATAAAAATGTAAATGGCAACAGTATCATTTTAGCTCTAATTGATAGTCGATTTGTGTTTTATATTCGTGAAGCTTTGTGCGCCCTGCTGAAAGCGCACAAAAAATTACACTTATACGGTTTTCTTCCACATATATATCACAGTGATATATTTTAAATTTATTATCACAGAAAAGTTAAATAGCTGACAAAAAGTTAAAAGTTAAATAGGTGTGTGCATACTTATTCGAATTGCAGTTATAAAATTCTAGATGCACACTATCTATGTGCTGCCAGAATCAAAGAAAAACCATTTTTATGTTCTGAGTGAAGTTTTAATTCGCCGCATACATATTTAATTAAAAGCAGTTTTGTGTTTAAAATGTATAATTCCAGTTGTGGATTCATCTGACGACACATTTCGAAGGAAAACATTATATTATTTAAAGTGCTTTATAAAATTCTTGCAGACAATTTATGTGCCGCCAGAATCAAAGAAAAAACATTTTCATGTTCCCAGTGTAGTCTTAATTCACCGCTTAGAGATTTAATTAAAACCCCTTTTGTGTTCAGAATGTAAAATTCCAGTTGTGAATTCATCCGACGACACATTTCGAAGAAAAAACTTATTTGAAGTGCTTAATAAAATTCTTCCAGACAAGTTATGTGCCGCCAGAGTCAAATAAAAACCTTTTTCATGTTCTGAGTGTAGTTTTAATTCACCGCATACAGATAAAATTTAAGCCAGTTTATTGTTCAGAATGTAAAATTCCAATTGTGTATTCATCTGCTGACATATTTCGAAGGAAAACATAACTTTTTTCGAAGTGCAAATATAAAATTCTAGTTGCAGACAATTTATGTGCTGCCAGAACCAAAGAAAAACCGTTTTTACGTTCTGAGTGTAGTTTTAATTCACCGCATACAGATATAATTAATAAATATTTTTAAAAAAAATTATAAAAAAAAAGGATCACTACCCCCCTCCCCCCCCCCTCCCCGAAGAAGTACCTATATAGGCGGCAAAATTTTCCTCCGCCCCGGGCGGCTGATACCCACGGTACGCCACTGGTTTCAGTATCTTTTTTTGAATTCTTTCTAACCTTAACATATTAACTTTGTATTGAGGATTCCATAAATATGACTGATCCGAATTCTAATATTAAGCGGACAAAAGAGACATACAGTATTTTGATTATATGTGGTGACCTGAATGGTTAAGTCACTCTTAAGATGAATCCTAGAAGTTTGTATGCCCTATCACTGGTGGAATTTAAACCAAAAAGTTGGTAGTCTCCAGTTAATAAAAACATTCCTTCTGGGTGATTTGTGTGCAGGTCTGGTGTGGTGTTGAAATGACGAGTTAAATTGTGGATGTAGTTGGTGTTTTGTGGGTGATATGTGCAGCAGATATATAAATTTTAGAGTTTATTATTGTTGCCTAATATTGGCACTGATATCCAGATCTCCTCAGTACACGTGGACCAGGGTAATCTCTGCGCTTTGAGAGTAAAACCATAAAACATTAATTAGGATCATGTTCATAAAACCCTTTCTTCATCCAACGGAAAACATCCTAATTATTAATAACCTGTTACTTACTTCATGTTTATGTAAGCAAGTACTTATAATATAATAAATAACGGTTTTAAAACTACACCCAATAAACAATCAATTTTAAATTCTAATGGTAATAAACGGAGATTAGGAAATAGATGGTATCATTTAGGTATTACATCACAATATTTATGCAATATACTGAAATAATCTTTGAAGATATTGATAAAATTATGCAATAACATTAAGGGATCTAACAAAAATAACATTTCTTCAATAATTGCTAATTCACTTTGTGGCGAAATTTTAAATTAACCCACAGAGCCCTACAGTACCAATTTTGGTTCCGAACAAAAAATAATTATAAATAGGCATAAATTTTTAAGATAACTTTGTCTATGACTTGTGTTACTTTAGATATACTAGTTTTACTTTACGGTTTTAACTTCAAACATCATAATTTTATCGTTTTTTGAGTAAGGTGAGTTGGGGTAAGTGCCTTTTTGGGGTAAGTTCATCTAGGCCTTCTACATTCTTTGAATACAATATTCAAGCCATACCATTTATGAGAATGTATTGTAATTAGCTAAATTTTCACCCTGACATATATATGGAGCTGTTAAATAAACACAGATAGATGTTAGAGAGTTTCGAATTTGGCGGTTGGTTTTAGTTAGCGTGCGAGTTGTGAGTGCTTCCGTAATTTATCTATAACTTGACTAAAACTTGTGCTAGGAAGCTACAAATTGGTGAGTACTCCGAAATTGAATTGAGGTTCAATGTGTATATATTTGAATCATTAATATCTTAAATAATTGTGATTTATAAGACTAGATTCACTTCCCTCCATGAATTTACATGCTGAGGTAAATACTTCTAAACTGTATATCCATTTCCCCCTGATATTTTTGTATGGAAGTAAATGTGACTAGTGACTTAAAAAAACGAAGCACAAGCTTAATTAGTACTATTAGAAACATGGAAAAGATTAACAAAAAATCCGTGATTGTAAGGGACATAAGTGTAGTTTTACTAAATTACCAGAATTTAATGTTTATGAGTGGGAACATTAATGTAACAATATTGTTCTTTCAAAACTTTATTATTTTGTGTTATTTTTTTAATACTTCGTAAAATAATTAACTTCAACACAGGCTTGTCCTAGCGAGGTTAAACATTGCAATACAGTCTATTAAACCTATCATATAAACAAACAATAAAATAATTATTAATATAAAGTATAAAATAATCTTGTAGGTTTTCTTTTTCAGAAAGTAAATACCCAGGAATTATGTAAGAAAGACTTTTAAAGCTACTTCTTACACGAAAAAAACTGTTGGAAGCAGTGGAAGTGAAAAGCAGTCACATATATTTAGTTTTCTGTGTGTTCAGAGTTAAAACATTATTATTCAACCAACTACTTACCACTCTTAAACCTATATTGCATTTGTCAAAAGTTTCATCCCAAGTTTTTCCCTCAAATATTAAGGCAGTGTCATCTGCGAAACTGACAATGTTACCAGGAATATTAAGACGGCATAAATCAATTACATAAATTAGAAACTATATATTAAAAGCAGTTAATCTTGAATAATAAACGCCTCGACTTTTCACACCTAAAGTCATTCCTCCATCGATTCTGCAATATAAAATGAGTAAAATGACAGCACCTGTTGAAAGTGAATAAAACTATCGGAAGGTGATGACGTCACACGACGCACAATGGATACGGTGGTTCACGAGGGATCTTGAAAAATTAAAACTTTGACAATTATTTTAACTATTAAAACTAACTCTAACAATAAAACTAAATACGCAGTTATTTAAGTTAGTAAATCATTATTAATTAAAAAAAAAATTACTGAAGTTCTCTATTCTTTGAAATCGAAATAAAAATATATATATATATAAAAATAAAAAAATGCTTTTTTTCAAGAGGTTTTTTATATTTATATTAAATCGTACTAGAATTTTATTTAAAAAAAAAATATATATATATATGTATGTGTATATATGTATATATATATATATATATTCCCAGAAAAAAAAAGAGGTTACTTAAACAAAACATCTTTTATATTGAATTTGGGTGATATCTATCTCCGATACCTACCTTCAAATATATCTACACTTGATTAATTTCCGAGTTCCTATAGAGTTATATATATCTTATATATAATTTATTAAAAATAAGTTAGGTTATGTAAACTTATTCTATGCGAAATTATCTCTATATAAGTAATGTATGTATATGTGTATTTAGAATATAAAACACATTTATTTACGTATAAATCCTATATATATATAGTTGTATATACTGTATAATAAATTAGAAGCCGGGTTTCGATCAGATATAAAGTGAAATAATAATAATAATTATTGGATGATTTTTATAGCGCCATTTTCGTGAGAAAATCACCTCAAGGGCGCTTAAAACCAAGACAATGAAAAAAAAGGGAACTAATTAGGGCAAATTGGTTCGGAATGCATAGTGTAAACAAAAACACATGTCATTCCATGTATTTATTCGAAAGTATGTTAGTGGGTCACCAAGTCAGTGACGATTTTGTTTATGAATTCAAAGGTAAAATAAACAATTGACATTCTTTAATTGCTTCGGGCTAACATTACTACGATATTAAAATACAAAAGGATTAAAACAATTTATATAAAATGAAATTAGTATTTATTTTACAAAAAAAAATCATCTATTTGAAACATTTGGAAAATCACGGGTTAGTTGAAACAAATTTGATTTGCAGTTTACATGAAAACATTTGAAGTTCGGGGGCGATACTTTTACAAGTGTCAAACATTTACATGAGACAATTGAAAAAAGTCACGGGATAGTAAAAGTCTATATCAAAGAGTTGAACATGAGGGGGGGGGGGGGGGGAATTTAGAAAAACAGTTCAACAAAAGGAGGCAGTGGTCGCTCCTAAAAACAAGGACCATTAACCAAACACGTAATAGAGATGGCAATCTCTTAAATAAAATTGTCAACCAAACAAATCAAATCCCTGGAGTTATTAGCTCTCCATCAATAAAACTAATAAGTATTCTTAGTTTATTCCTATATATTGTTATTTCACACTTTTAGTATGTATATATTCGGTCATCGGCTAAGGTTTTGTGCAGAATTCCATTCCACAAAATCCGAGCTTGGAATGTGAGGCTAGCTAGCTTCATATTGCGAGTTATAATCCTTCCCAAACGTATGTATACATATATATCTTTCTATGTACGGTACATTGGATGATGTGGACTCGCTTTCAGCTAGCGTTTTAGACTCAACAGAGTTACTTTCACATCGTTTCTTGTACGTGGAAACGAGGACTCACGCCCCGAGTTTTCACAAAGACCGTGAGTATATGATTAGAACGAAACCGGTTCGCTCTAAGTAAATAGTAGACTTCGGAGGAGTTGGAATTTGGAGGTTTCGGGACTTGGGGAAAGACCTGAGTGACGTGCACGACGACATGGAAAATTGACAGAACAAGGTACTAAGACCCTCTGGAAAATCGCGTCGGCTGACTGTGCGAAGTTCTAGTTGATCCTTGACCATCTTGTTAACTTGCAGGAGAATAGGAGCCAAATTATGCAAGCAAAAGAGCATTTCAGAGTTCGTTCTAAAAGACAATCAATTAATAACAATAATCTACTAAAACAATGTCATATGTACGTTATAGCATCAGGACCAAAATAGGGGAGAGCCAAGCAGTAATAAAATCTTGAGTAACAAAAGACTTCACTAACAATTAACCATTTGAGTCATTCTTAATTATACAAATAATTGAACAGGTAAATGTCATTAATTACAGGTACATTACGAATTCATTAGAGGTAGGAAATCGATATAGTGTTTAGGGAAAGTTTAGTTCCTAAAGAAAATAAAATGAAATTTAGAATTGCAAGAGATAGACCAATCAAATTCGAAGCTCAACGCTCCTTTCAGAATCAAAGGGTACCACAAAACAAAAGTAATTAAGTTCCCACACCATAAATCAAAAAATCACACAACGTTTGGTGGAATTTATTTACAACATAAATACGAAAATTTACGTTCAAGGTCGTAGATAACGTATTAATTAGTTTAGTACTTATATCTATAAAGATATGTAGTACAAGGGAGCTTTAAATAGCTTCCTGTAGTAATCAAAGAAAATAAGGGTCACATTTTCATGAAGGTTTGTGTGTTACACATATAAAGCCTTAGAAAAAATTAAATATCGATCAGAGCCAAAAAGAAAAGTTCAAGAAAACTTGGAAGGATGAAAGAATTCAAAAATTGTAAAATTGAAAAGAGAGAAGCGAGGATATCACAGTATGTAGCATTGGTTTTCTTCAAAAAACAACCATGTTTCCGTTCTTGATTAGTTGGCTCACTGACAACAGGTTTGTTGTTAAATTTGGAACGCATAGCACATCTTTAGCTTTGATATCTTAATTACAGTAAGTTGATATTTGTATGTCTCCGGAACACAAAATTGGCACTTTCACATTATTCGCGACGGTTATCTCTGATAAATACGGCGTAAGATTTGCGTGTAAGTGCACCGTTAAATGTGATTTGTCTGAGCAGGAGTAGTAACAATTGGAGCAATAAAAAGGTTTTTCTCCAGAATGGGTGCGTAAATACCGGGTTAAATGTGACTTGTCTGAGCAGGAGAAGTTACATGAGGACATGAAAAAGGTTTTTCTCCAGTATGGGTTCGTAAGTGCACCGTTAAATGTGATTTTTTTGAGCAGGAATAGCTACAATGGGGACATGAAAAAGGTTTTTCTCCAGTATGGGTTCGTAAGTGCACCGTTAAATGTGATTTTATTGAGCAGGAATAGCTACAATGGGGACATGAAAAAGGTTTTTCTCCAGTATGGGTTCGTACGTGTATCGTTAAAGTTGATTTTTGTGAGCAGGAGTAGCTACAATGGGGACATGAAAAAGGTTTTTCTCCAGTATGGGTTCGTAAGTGCACCGTTAAATTTGATTTTTTTGAGCAGGAATAGCTACAATGGAAACATGAAAAAGGTTTTTCTCCAGTATGGGTTCGTAAGTGCACCGTTAAACTTGATTTGTCTGAGCAGGAGAAGCTACAACGCGGACATGAATAAGGTTTTTCTCCAGAATGGGTGCGTAAGTGTCTTGTTAAAGTTGATTTTTCTGAGCAGGAGTAGCTACAACGGGGACATGAAAAAGGTTTTTCTCCAGTATGGGTTCGTACGTGTATCGTTAAAGTTGATTTTTGTGAGCAGAAGTAGCTACAATGGGGACACGAAAAAAGTTTTTCTCCAGTATGGGTTCGTAAGTGCAACGTTAAATGTGATTTGTTTGAGCAGGAGTAGCTACAATGGGGACATGAAAAAGGTTTTTCTCCAATATGGGTTCGTAAGTGCACCGTTAAATGTGATTTTTTTGAGCAGGAATAGCTACAATGGGGACATGAAAAAGGTTTTTCTCCAGTATGGGTTCGTAAGTGCTCCGTTAAATGTGATTTTTTTGAGCAGGAATAGCTACAATGGGGACATGAAAAAGGTTTTTCTCCAGTATGGGTTCGTACGTGTATCGTTAAAGTTGATTTTTGTGAGCAGAAGTAGCTACAATGGGGACATGAAAAAAGCTTTTCTCCAGTGTGAGTGCGTAAGTGCCTTCTTAAACGTGATTTGTTTGAGAATGAGCGGTTATAATGGAAACATGAATGAGACTCTTCTCCAGGGTGCATCAGTACAATCAAGTCCGTTATAATATCTGAAAAAGATTGAGGATAAAGTTCAATAAGTATATAGTACATATCTATAATGAAACGAGAAAATTATTAAAACAAACAAAAATCGATATTACCTGCAGCAGTCTCTGCAATACTTTCAGAGTGCTCCAAGCATTCCTTTTTTACATCTGTCAGGTCTATATCTATTTCCGTGTAAGGGATACTCTCTCCATCTTCTTCTCGGGGTCCTGGTTCTGATTTGATAGGCACAGTGTCCACATTAATGCTACCTGGAATAATAAAAACGAAATATTGATAATAATATGAGTAATGATGTATTACATTAAAATTCACTGTGGGTCAGTGCTATTTGTGACATTATATGATTTGTACTTGTATTTATTTGTTTACACAGTACATAAGTTTACAAATTATAAGGAATATTAGATGAAGTTATTACATGATATAGTACCTATTACGTAAGTCCGTAGAATATCTGGAATAATTCGCCTGAGTTTTAACAAATTGAGTAAATTAGTTTTGTATGGATTGCAAGGAGGTGTGGAAAATTTCTATGTGTAACAATTTTTCATAGTGTGTATAAGATGTGATTGCATGAGAGATTGGTGAATTTTTTGCTGCATTAGTATTATTGGATCCTATGTGAAAAAGTGAAGTGTGCCTGGTACGCCTCATTGGAACATTTAAACCAATGACAGATAACAATTCGGGACTATCTATTTTAATATTAAGCAGGTTATGAAGAAACATCAGATCTGACAATGTGCGTCTTTTTTGTAAAGATAACATATTATTTGAAGTTTTGTTGTATTTCTTGAGTAAATGTTTTGAAAATTTATTCTGTATACTCTCTATTAAATCTATGTGTACCTTATATTGAGGATTTCATACGGTGGAAGCATACTCCAGTGGACTTCTGACCAATGAACAGAATAATATTTCCAGAGTCTTAGCACTTTTAAAAACTTTACATATTCTTAATAGAAAACCTAGCATCTTATAAGATTTTGATAAAATGTATTCGATGTGCTTATTGTGATGAACCTGTTTCACTCCGAAACCGGTGGGTAATTTTTTTTTTTAAATAGAGAATATGATCACACTATCGACATCTATTGGGTGATTTTAAAAGCAATATTAAGGAAATCTGTACCTTTTGCTATTTCTTTGCCGCGAAGGGAAGTAACGAGTTGGAAAAAAAAACGACTATCCAATCAGAATAGAGATGGGGCCAGTAGGTGCGTCTAAGCCAGTCACCGACTAGGGGCGTGAGATGAGGGATTTGCAAAATTAAGATACGAAGATTATCTCACAGTTTGGCAAGACAGTTATTTTAATGGGATAGAACCACTTCTAACTTGGTTATAAATCGCTTTTTTATGGGGGCAGGAGGGAATCGACAACAGTTGATTTCACGTCTGGAATCGGAGAGTTTTGCGAGGATATCGGTGGCGGAAATTCAAAAGACAAAGATCATGCGCTAATTAACATAAAGTAACAAGCGATCTCGATTACTTAGTAGTCGTGAAACGGGAGTAGACGTTGACGGTCATTACCACCTATTCCAGACAAATTTCTAGCCGATCTCTTCAAGGTAGTCGAGGGAAATCAATTCACGTTAGTGACCACATGAAATCTAAGATTTTGTATTGGATTTTTGTCCGTTAGTTTAGAGGGGGGAGAAGGTTTACGATCTCTTGTTACTTAAGTGGGTCTCGAGTGTGAAACATCTGACATGATTTTGGGCCTCTAAGGTACGCATAAAGCTGAAATCACCACTTAATTTTACGTAAAGATATGATAGGAGAAAGTAATTAGTGAAAAAGCATAAAATTTAACAATCTGTCAGGATTTTAAATTATTTGAAAACTCAAGTATTTTCTTGATCACTAGGCGAGTAACTACGGGGGATTTATCGGTTTTGGTGCCAGAGGGAGATGTAATACGAATGAGGAACTAGGTAATGAAAAAAAAAACGTTCGAAGGCAGGATTGAAATAGGATCTTGGTAGTGTTTATAGCCCGTGAGAAAGGAGAATCGAGGTCATAAAAGTTTAGATTATTATAAAATAAGGTCCTACGAGAGTCCCGACTTTGCTGGGAGGAGGGTCAAGTGACTAGAGATTGCACGTGGGCGTTTGCAAACGCGGGAAATATTGCAATTGTATACGAACATAAGGAACGCGACATATAGCCAGAAACGAACACAGTTGCGTGTTCACACTAGCGGTACGTCCGATAAAGGATATTCAGTCACTAATTTATTAAAAAATCCATAGCCAAACATTAAAACGACGAAATATCTAGGCGGTGACGTGTTAGGCGCATTTTTTTTTTTTTTTACATGAATACCTCACAAGAGTCCCAACTGCTCCCGTCTGAAGCCAGTGAGACTATGGCATCCCCGATCGGGGTATGTTGTGAGGTTGAGGGTAGTGGGGAAGGGAAGGAGATAGGGAAGAGGAAGGTGGGGAAGTACCTGGCTGTTCAGATCTGGTCACCAAACACGGCTAATGCCGTTTCAAGCAACGTTTCAATTCTGAATGGTGGTCTTACACCAGGGCGATACAGAGAGTATCTTCCACTCTGGAACGTGCCGCAAATATACTATTTATTATTTTAAAATGAATAAATTGTGAAATAACACAACATAATCAAATATTTATTTGCCACGCCGGGATTCGATCCCGCGACCTTCGGTGCGCGAGTCAAGCGTCTTTCCGCTGCGCTACGCCGGCCGTCAAAATAATAATGAATGCGTAGTAGATAACTGTCGGGATATGTTGTAGGTTACTGAATTGAAATTGAATTTGGGTTAAGCCAATAAAGTAGGGCGGTTATATCGAAAATTCAGGATACACCGTATTTGGAAGCGAATTAAAAAATGATGGAACGGACACTATAGATTTTAGAGAAAAGTTGAATTAATTATTCACATGATAAAAGGTGGATTATAGTCACTAATCATGCAGAGATTCGTGTGGGAATTAAATGTTTAGACCCAAATACGCCCCTGATCGATTGCAACAGAGTAGTGTGGGAGTCAAAAGGCGGTTCGATCGGAACGGCACGTTGGAAGGAAAAAGGGATAACCGGCGGTATAGGATGTGGAATGGAACATAGGCGATGTTACGCGTTGATAATGCGTCGATGACACAGGGCGAGTTTACAAGCTACTATCTCGGAAATTCACTATCTGTTAGTAAACTCGCTCAGTGTCATCGTGTTACTTGCTAACTAGCAGATTGTTGAAAATCCACGGAAAAAGTTGAAAGGTCCTCAACTTTACACGCTACAAGCCGACTCGTGATTGGTTTATTTGTGTTTCCAATATGGCTGCCAAAAACCAGCTGATTTCGACTGTCAACTGTCTGAAGGATTAGTTCACGTTATTTCCGCTATTGGCGCTAGCAGCTACGTGCGAGTCCAGTTTCCTACAAAAATGTCGCGAGCTACTGAGCGAGTGGACAGTTTTGTGTGTCATCATGACAATCTCACTCGCCGATTCACCCGCTTTTAAATTTAGTAGATAGTAGCTTGTAAACTCGCCGTGTGTCATCGAGCCTTAAGGTTGTAAATTGCAAAATTTAAATTTGATTGACGGGAGAAACGGGGTATTATGCGTCGATGACACAGGGCGAGTTTACAAGCTACTATCTCGGAAATTCACTATCTGTTAGTAAACTCGCTCAGTGTCATCGTGTTACTTTCTAACTAGCAGATTGTTGACAATCCACGGAAAAAGTTGAAAGGTCCTCAACTTTACACGCTACAAGCCGACTCGTGATTGGTTTATTTGTGTTTCCAATATGGCTGCCAAAAACCAGCTGATTTCGACTGTCAACTGTCTGAAGGATTAGTTCACGTTATTTCCGCTATTGGCGCTAGCAGCTACGTGCGAGTCCAGTTTCCTACAAAAATGTCGCGAACTACTGAGCGAGTGGACAGTTTTGTGTGTCATCATGACAATCTCACTCGCCGATTTAAATTTAGTAGATAGTAGCTCGTAAACTCGCCGTGTGTCATCGAGGCTTTAAAGACGTAGATTGGTCAGGGAGGGGGAAGTTGGGTGCTAGATTTCAGGAAAGGAAGGCTGGAAATATCGTGCGCGAATCCGAAAGTGTTGGGAATTGATTGCTGGACTGATTGCTGAAATCGAGACTGTGTAGTGTTGAATTAACTTCGTTGATTATGCTTTGCAAGTGTTAGTGAATTAGATTCAGTGGAAAATACATGACTTGGTTCACGAGCCAGTGTGAAAAGGTGTTAACTGATTACAGGGGATATTAATTAAATCAATTCATTCTAATAATAATAATTAACCAATCGATCGGACGAAATAAAAATCGGTAAATACGTATTATGAGAATGACGGTCTTATATCTATCCGGTGTTGTGTTAATTACTCACTAAAAATAATCATTCGTAAAAGTTCGCGATTATTATCGTTCATTACGTAGAGAGAGGAAAGATATCTATAAATATTTATCCTAAATAGTAATAGCGGCTTCGAATTTTAATAATAATAAAATGGTGCTAGCGTGAATGAGGAGGGCTTAACTAAATTCAAAGTTATAACGAGTAAACAGTCGTTCTAGGTTTACAATAATGGTCCCAGTCTTGCAATAATAAATTTCATCCCTTTTATAAAAATGTCGTGTTAGACCGCGATAGAGCGAAATTAATAATAAACTCAACTAGATTTACATAATCTCAGCAAGGGTTCGGGAGTCAGGAATGATATCGAATTTGGAATATTTTAATTTCAATAGTTAGAACATAGTATTCTACGAAAACGTTCAATTTGTGCAAGCTCACACCAACGGCGTCGAGCGGTTTATTGCGAAATGTATGTCCTATTTATCATCTTTAGTTTACAAATAAAAGTATGATTAGTTGCAAATTAATATAAAGGTGATTTTCTAAAAATAAATTTTACAACGATTCGGGTTCCTAGATAAATTTAATTTTAACCATTAATTTAATTTTAGGTCAGTAGAGTTTAGAAATTCGTAGGAAGTTTTGTTTTCTCCACAGGTCTACGGCATATGTAATTCAGATAATTGGTCGTGTATTTCTCCGACCGGGATTTTTAGCAATTACGTAATCGGTAAGTTTATGTTATACCTAATTTAAATTCCCAGGCCATCCTGAAACGCGACGCAGAGATGACAGAACGGAAGCTGCCTCGGGAAACTAAAGATTTAAATAAATGACAAAATTTTATAATATTATTTCAGGATATGAGTCAGGATATGTTCAACAGTTGTTATCACCAAGGGCAGTGACCTTTTCTTTCAGACAGCTGATGGCGGAACGGCGAGGAGCAAAAAATGAACGAGCAGTGCAGTGTGGAGCTTACACCCCTGTGAGCATTGTACTCTCAACCAAATGGGGAGTCCATCGTGGTATACGACATACCCAGTAGAAAGCGACTGTCTACAACCTGAACACTCCGAGGGTGAAACGTAAATTTAAAACTAACAGGTACTCCTTTGAATTCCTATTTTTGAATTGCGCCTTTAATCTTTAAGGTTGAACGATGTGACGATGACACCGAGGCTATACATATGTGTCAATGTGTGGTCCAGCGGTAAAGGTCTTTCCACATTGTCCTGTTAGGGGAAGATGCTCACCATAGACTGATCAGGTCACGCGAGATGCTGGAAGCAATTCCCTTCCGCGGAACCGTGTCGAGAGAATGGGCGTGACGGGGCGTTTGAAATGAGTTGCCAAACGGTATGTAAGGACACGGTTTGCCGACGGAGGCGTTTTGGCCAAAAGCATCTCGGGTTGCCGGCAAGGTAGTGTGGGTGGAGCATAAGCAGTTAATCTTGCGGAAACAACCCTGCAGCGTCTGCACATTTTTTAATCCTATCGACCTAGAAGCAGACATAGCGTTTACAAAGTACCTAAATTCTATGTCGGCTTGCTGGAGGTGGTTGTTACACGCTAGATCGGTCACGCAGGAGGATGGATCTGTCTGTCTCAAGCTGTAGCCACATGTTCGCGAATAGAATCTTGACAAGGGACGAATTGGATTACCCATTCTAGAGCCAGTAAAGTAGTCCCGGAGGTGTTCGATACTGGGGTTGATCGGGAAAGGTTTGAAGGCATGCCGTCCTTCCTTTGTTATGGATGGGTCCGGGTATCTGGTTGGTCGACAAGAGATCTTCCGGGTGCCATGGGTATAGCCTTGACATGCTTTGGTCGGGAGGTTGTGTCCGGAGAGCCGACCACCTAGTCAATTTGGTCAAGTGGAGGAGCCAGTACTAGATTGCAAAAATATCATTCTCTTCATCATCCATTCCATCTATCCTCCCCTCCCTTTTCCTCTTCATCCTAGGTACGAATTTTACGTTTACTAACAATAAAATATATTATCTCAATTATGTATAGGGTCCAGCCATGGAGAGCGATGCAAAGAAACTGCCAGCTAACCAAATGAAACATTCTAGGTATGGTAAAATTTATTAGAACGTATAGGGTCAATAATCAATTGTATAGACTCCCAAGAACTACAGGGGGTACGACGTGAGTATTAAAACAGCGTACATTATTAGGGACGTAATGGGGACATATTTAGGATAAATTTAGACAGTAAGTATCCTTCATACGTTCGAGAGATACAGAGAAATTCTTCCACACCTTACCTAAAAGAACCAAAAGTTACCACATAGAAACATTAAATACCTATTCTAGATTTTCTATAACCTTTGAAACAAAAAAATACACAACGTAAAGGAAAGGGTTTATTGTAAAATTTTCCCGGAAGGAGAAAACCTTTTGCTGTGTTCAGTCACAGGGTGTGGGAAAAACGAGCCATGATTCAAGACATTATTGGTGAATCATACAGTACGAGGGAAGGGCCTACCGTCCGGAGATCGAAACGCACGAGAGGAGAGGTATTAAAACCCAAAATAATAGTTTGTTATCTAAGTGAACACCTAGATCTTTACATGTAGACATATTTATTTATTTATAAACATACATATTACAATACGTTACAAAATGATCCTTTGTCTGTCCAACTGGGAAGGATACCCGTTTCAGGACAGCCAAATTGTATATTTAGTTCATAATATTTTTAACAAGGGAATGGTTTCTTTCGAGATATCATAGGATATCTTGAAAGAAACCATTTATATACTCAATATATGACAAATAATATATATTTTTATACTTAACTTTTTATATATTGTAAAGGTTTGTTATTCAAGTTGTAAGGATAGATTATTTTATTTTTTATTTCTAGTAAACGTAATCGAGTGACACTTAGATATATTTAACGACAATAAGTTTGATTCACAGTGTGCGCAAAAATGATCAAGATCTCTTTCTAATTCGATGCAATCGGATAACGACTGTATAGGTTTAAAAAATTTCATGTGATCCGCATACAACATAAAATAACTCTTTGGGAAGCAAACAAGAATGTCATTTATATAAATATTGAATAGGAGTGGTCAGAGGTGCGACCCCTGGGGCACACCTGAGACGATTTCTATTAAGCAAGATGCGTAACCATTGACAACCGTGATTTGGTGTCGATTACTAACATGAGATGCGATCTATCTATAGAGATCACCGTGAATTCCTAAACCTAATAGCTTCTGTAAAATAATATAATGGTTAACACGGTCGAATGCTTTGGAGTAATCAGTGTAGATGGCATCCACCTGGCATCTCATGTCCATTTGAGCATGAAGAAAATTTATAAAAGACGCAAGATTTGAGGATGTGGAGCGATTTTTCATTAAGCCATGTTGAGTGAAGGTGAGATGGTAGAATATAATTGATCGTAAACAATTTTTTCCAATTCTTTACTTAGAATCGGTAATTTGGATATAGGTCGATAGTTGGAGACATCATTTTTACTGCCATTTTTAAAGATTGGGGTAATCAAGGCTGTTTTCCACTTGTCGGGAAATTTTCCTTCAGATAGCGATAATTTGAAAATAGCAAAAATAGGGGGTGTCAATTGTTTACTACAATAGTTTATAAAGATCCCTGGAAGTTTATCGTTACCCGGTTCCTTTTTGATATCGATAGACTTAAGGTATTTGAAAGTTATGTCTTCATTGATCTCGATTGAGCTAATTACGCTATTTGAATTTAAACAATCACTGACATTGCTTGTATGAGCAGGTTGAACAATCGAAAATACAGAACCAAAATACTGCGAAAATAAATTGGCTACTCCTTTACTGTCATTAGCAGTTTCATATCATATGATCGGGGATGGCAGGAGATTTTCTTTGAGAATTGACATAGGACCATATTTTTTTAACATTGTGCTGTATACCGGAATCTATAGAAGAAATGTAGTTTTTATTATTGGATTTTTTTTTCTTTTTTACATTAACTCCAGGGAAATTATTTTCCTCAGGGCCTATGTCATCTTTGAGGATGTTGTGTGGAGGGTCTTTTTAAGGAAAGTAAGGAGTGGGTCTTGAAGAGACCCATGTTATAGGAGGGAGAAAACACAGAGGCTGGTAAATCGTTCTACATCCGAGCTGTTGAACTCAAGAACGAGTCGTAAAAACGACCCGTTCTCATGTGACTAATGTCAACTGTCTACAAATGTTGGGCGCGTGTTTTTCGGGTTTCACGACTATGCACCGGTGCCGAGGGGATCAACGACGCTAGTTCCTCGGAGCATTTTCCATTGTAATATTGGTAGAACAAGGACAGCATTCCCACCTGACGCCTGTGCTCTAAAGATTGCAATCCGTCTGTTAAAATGGGAGAATCTATCAAACGGACCACCCGTTTCTGCACAGAGTCTAGGGTTTTTTAAGGTATTTTGGAGCTCCAGACCAGAGGTGGCTGCCAAATTCAACTGTGGGGCGCACTTGCGATTTGTACAGGGTTAGCAGTTGTATACTATTAAAGTATCTGCGGGCCCTGTACAGTACGCCCAGTTTCTGAGAGGCTAATTTAACTCTGGTTTCGATGGAGCCCCCATACCTGAGCTGGTCACTTAGAGTCACACCAAGCATATCAATGGAGGTCCTGTTCGGAAGAATGCTTCCGTTGAAGGAGACTAGATTATCATTTCGATCCCTTTTAGACGTTATAAAACATGATTAGGTCTTTGAAACATTAAATTCGACGAGGTTATTCTTACCCCAAGAGAAAACACTCTCGAGGTAACCGTCCATTCTCTGCTTCAAAGCCCTCCGAGTTATTGGGGTTTGTGTGCTCTTTGGAGGCTTGCCAAACAAAAAGCTATCATGGACTGTACTGTCATACGCGTAACAATGAATCGGTGCACATGACAAGAGGTCGTTGATGTGCAATAGAAACAAAGTCGGAGACAGAATCGATCCCTGTGGGACGCTAGCATTTAACGAATGCGAGGAAGAGGTGAAACCGTCAGCAACCGCCTGAATCGACCTCCCCCTCAAAAAGTCGGCAATCCACGCACACAAGAATGCGGGAAGTCCGTACGAACGCAGTTTGTTGACAAGCGCTCGATGCCAAACCCGGTCAAAGGCCTTGGAAATGTCCAGTCCAACCGTTTGGGTCTCACCAAAAAGTTCCAGGCACCGTCCCCAAACATGCGTCACATACGCGAGAAGATCACCGCACAAGCGGTTCCGCCGGAATACGTATTGACGGTCGTTAATAATTTTGTTCTTCTCGAGATATGTGAGCAGTAAGACTTGAAGTACATCCCGATGCCGGATCCTCAGCTTTTTCATATGAAAACCGCAATGAGGAACCAACGGCGGGGTAGTACCTTGATCATCGAGAGTTGAGTTTTCCGCGAACATTTTGCCTAATAAGTTAGCCTTTTCGGCGGCGGTATTTGCTAGAGAGCCGTCAGGTCTGGTAAGAGGTGGCAAACTGGGTTTGCAGAAATTGCGACCTATTGAGCCCGCAAGCGACCAGAACGCTCTGCTGCCGTGCGGGCAGGCAGCCAGCTTTCTGCTGATCTGCAGGTCGTGCTCGAATTTTGACCTGTTAATAATCCTCTTGCATTGATTGATTATTTATTCATTATTGATTGATTTATTATTTATTGTTGGACAATATTAGTTTATTGTTGGATTGATTTATTGGTTTAGTAAAGATCCTGCTGATAAGCTATTTGCAGTAACTAAACGAGTACAAAATATTGGATAAGTATATTATAAAACGGTCACATTACTGCTACCTGTAGAAACAAAATAAAATACCTACATTGACATGCCGAGATGAAAAGTGTTTAACATTATAAATTATGATCGTCCTTCCCCGAGATTGTACCTAAAGGAGTTTGATAAAAAAATAACATTATTGACGATAGAAATATATTTGAAAAACCTCGTACGAGCGGTAATTTAGATAAGAGACTTTTAGGTTAATTTCAGATACCTATTTATTTGTATTTATTTAGGCCCTAGTGGGCTTTTACATGAATAGAAGTAAATTTATACCAACAATATTAATTATGTGTATTACTCAACCAATAAAACAGAATAAATATGAAAGCAATTATCATCGCAAGGTATAGAACATCATAACAGAGATTGAAAGAAATTAAATAGTATGAGTAGTACTTATAAAAATCCAAAACAAATTTAGCTAAATTTAATTTATTTTTTATAAATACATATATAATCGGTAATAAGGCAAAAATAAAATAAAATACAATGTGTACAGTGGCGGATACCGAAAAAATTCAAGGGGGGGCGCTAAAGATATCTTGAGCAGTGGCGTAGCTTGGGCCCACCCGACGCCACCCTAAGAGCACAATCCTCTAGCCGACCCCTCCCCCCCCCCCCCCCCCCCCCCGCGGCAATGTTGAAAAACTTCTTTCTACTATAGCAATAATAGATACAGGGAGACAAGCAAATATTTTGTACAGCGTGTGCAAAGGGGGCGTTCAAGTATTACGTAACGAAAAGTGACAATTTTCACTGTTAAGTTAAGTTGCGCAAAATACTGGAAAGTCGCTTGAATACCTTATTTCTTGTTATCGCGTTTGCGGTAATAAATAAAACAAGAGATTTCTAACTCACGATACATGCGTATATTATTAATTCATGTTGCTATTTATAAAAAAATTGGAAATTATTTTTATTTTTATTGGCTTTGTATCCCTTCCGGATATCCACAATTTAACACTGTCTTTCCTCATGTTCCGAATGCAGTTATACAATTTCCCAAAAGGAAGATTTAAAAATCCACAGTATGATTCATAGAAGAGAAAAACCTTTTTCATGTCCTGACTGCAACTATTCTTTTTCTCAAAAAAAAAAAACTAAAACGGCACTTGCTGACTCATATTGATGTAAAACCTTTTTCATGTGCCGACTGCAACTATACATGCGCTACAAAACGGTAACTAAAAATTCACACCTTTACTCAAAGTGGAAAGAAACCTTTTTCATACCCCGACTGCAATTGCCTGTCTCAAGACAGGTATACCCTAGCGAGACAGGCATCGAATAATATATTGTAAACATCACGTATATAGATCAATTAAAAAAAAATAAAAAATCTTCATGTTGGACAAAGGAACTTCTTAGAAATCATTTGCTGACTCACAGTGACTTAAAACCTTTTACATATTTCTACTGCGACCATTCATATTCTACAAATAGGCATAAAAAAATGCACATGTTAACCCAGAGCGGAAGAAAACCATTTTCCCGTTCCGAATGCAGTTATACAAGTTCTCAAAAAGAAGATTAAAAAATCCAGAAGTCACTTGCTGACTCATAGTAAAGAAAACCCTTTTTTATGTTCGAACTGCAACTATTCAGGTACTACAAAGAGAAATCTAAGAACCACATGTTTATCCACAGTGAAAAAAAATTCCCTTACTGCAACATTTCATTTTCTCGAAAAAATAACTAAAACGGCACTTGCTAACTCAAAGTGATGAAAAACCTTTTTAATGTCCCGATTGCAATTATTCACGTTGTACAAAGGAACTTCTTAGAAATCATTTTCTGACTCACAGTGACATAAAACCTTTTACATGTGTCTACTGCGAGTATTCACGTTCTTCAAAGAAGCACCAAGAAAATCACATGTTCATCCACAGCGGACAAAACCATTTTCATGTCTCGAATGCAGTTATTCAAGTTCTCGACAGGGATATTTAAAAATCCACAGCGCGATTCATAGTGGAGAAAAAACCTTTTCCATGTTCTGAGTGTAAATATGCATATACGAAGAGAAATCTTAAAAACAACACACGTTTTCCCATAGTGGATAGAATCGTTTTTCGTGTCCCGGCTGCAAATATATATGTTCTGCAAAATAACAAATAGAATGTAATATATTTACTCACAGAATAGAAAAATATTTTTCATGTCCCGATAGCCACTATTCGTGTTATCGCACGGGACATCTAAAAAAATCATGTGTTAACCCACAGTGGACAAAATATCTTTTTCGTGTCCCGACTGCAACTAATCATGTTCTCAAAAGGGACGTCCAAGAACGCACTCGCTGATTCACAGTGGAGAGTAACCTGTTTCGTGTACTGACTGCAACTATTCATATACTACAAAGGGATATCTAAAAAAACATATATTTACCCACAGTGGAGAAAAACCTTTATCAGAAAAATTTTATTCCATCCAAATTTGAACACTGAAGTTCAAAATAGTGCTAGTAAGTTTGTTATTAACGACATAATTTTGCAGGTTAGAAAAGTGCTTTTTTGATGAATGTAGCCATCTACAATCTTATTTAACAACGATAGCTTGAGAAGGAGAACTACCTGAAAAACCAAAGCGATTTTACATTTTAGTTTCTAAAAAATCAAGAACTTAAAACAATTTACCCTAACATCGACATATAATAGCCTTAAGAACGTGCATTCAGTTTCTAACCCCCTATTTTTTTATTTAAATAAAAAGTTACGTAATGCGTTGTTCGATCCCCCCCCCCCCCTCCCCCTCCAGATAGTCAGATTTAGGACAAACAGACAACGCTCGCATAACAGCATCACGATCATTAAGGGCGGTTTTGCTAAAAAAAATCGGGAGTGTGAACAAATACAAAGAGTAGAATATTCGCGACTTTTCTCGTAGGTTAGCCATCTATGTGCCAGACAGAAACGTATAAAATACGATGATGCTTGATAACTCGACTCAGAGTCGACGAAAGAAACGAGCGAATAGCGTGCGGGCTGACGGCCTCGCAAGGGGGGGGGGCGCGCGCCCCCTGCGCCTTCCCCCTGTATCCGCCACTGAATGTGTAAGAGCTAGTTAGTAGGTATAAACAAACAGTTGTATGTGTATATTATTGTAGGACAATAAATAAATTCCTATTAGAGATGGCTTGAGTGCAATCAGTCTCTCCCGATCCGGCCCGCCACGCAGTAGGTGGGCAAATACATTCGCCGCAAAGATTAGATCCATAAAAACCGGGCACCTCCACAATGTCAGGTTAGGTCTCCTTCAATCAGACTCGTCCGATCCAGCCCGCCACGCAGTAGATGGGCGAAAACATTTGCCACAAAGACCTAGACAAACCTCACCCCTTGAACCTGGGCACGTCTATAATGACAGGTTAATTCTCCCTCAATCAGTTGTTATATAGATTTTAATATAAATAAAGTAAAGATTTTATCATGGTGTTTGCTAATGAAACTCGCCTTACAGCTCTCCAATAAAACACATATCAGTGTGAAATTGTTATTGATATTTATACCAATCAGAAGGCTTCGTTCACAAGCCTTCTGATTGGTCATAAAAACATGTACCTATATCTGGTTTTACTGTTAATTTGTTGATACAATATATGATGATCTAAATTATGTATATGTATACATTTGAGAATAAATATTTTCGTTCAGCGAAATGCGGTCGAAATATCAATTTAGAAGGCGGGTTTGTATACCGCCGCCCCGGGAATCATTTAATGGATAACCAATACCTCTGCCGAAGGTCACTCCGAGTGATTTGATACTTTTGGTGAATTAGCCGGAGTGCCCGGGTTTATGGGGTGAGAAGTGTTTGGCGATGGATGCGCCTGCCTACCAACTGCTTGGTTCGGATAGTATTTTTTGACCCATTCATAGAATATCTACGGTCCGGCATTTTGATATGGACAAAAGTAACAATTTCGGATTTTAATTATTACAATTTCGAATTTGCGTACCGCAGCCCCGGGAACCATTTATTGGACAACCAATATCTCTGTCATAAGTCACCCCAAGTGGTTCACTACTTTTCGTTACATAGCAGGGGTGACCGAGTTCAAGGGATGAATCGGGAGAGTCTGTTTTAAGGATATTTTTTTTTCATTAGCTCCACGCAAGAGGAAATAATTCCCCTCGGATCTTATGTCATCTTTGGGGATGATGTGTGGAGAGTATTTTTAGGAAAGTAAGGAGAGAAATTTCTGAGAAGGAAAAAGGTAGTAGGTGTGGGTAGGATTCTTGGAGTAAGTGTGTACAGGAGTGACCCGAGTGACGGACGTATGAATCCATCCCTCTCATTTCGGTGCAAGGCGATGTTCCGATAGAGAACGGCTGAAGAAGTCAAAGGGACTCCCTCAACCGTTCGCTCCCGATCCGGCCTGCCATGCAGATGGTGGGCAGATGTGTCCACCGCCAATACCCGCACAAACCTCATCCCGCGAACCCGGACCCCCGGCTAAGTCACCGAACGCAGCAAACCATTTAATTTTGACTTAAAGTTTGGGACGCGAGTATGGGTACCGCCGCCCCGTTAACAATCTATCTATTACAAGGTAAAACGTGTGAAGATACAGTAAAGCCAATAAATGCATTGCAACAGTCAAAGATTGGCTGGATAGAAATCTTCTCAGCCTAAATTATGATAAAACTATTTTTATTCCCTTTTATAATTCCCATAAGTCATCCCCTAAAAATGACCTTAACTTGAAGTTCCATAATGTTAATTGTAACTTTGAGACATGTTCAAACTACGAAGATGTAAAATTAGGAAAATATATCAAGTACTTAGGTGTAACTATAGACAGCCAACTCAAATGGACTTACCGTATAGAAAAAACTGTATATAAACTGAGATACTTAATTTACATATTCAAACGTATGAGCAATATCGTCAGTACAAGAACCATGAAACTTGTTTACGACGCATTGGTGCTTTCGTTCATTTCCTATGGAATAATCGCCTGGGGTGGAACATACAATAACCATGTAAAACTATTAGAAATTGCTCAGAAGTCCATCATTAAGGTAATGTACCAAAAGCCCAAGACATATCCCACCAATCAGTTATTTCAAGAAACCGAAATTATGGAACTAAGGCGGATCTACTGTATCCAATGTCTCAAATATATATTTACTCGTCCTAACAATTTCACTAAAAACACAAAAACGCTCTAGCCAGAGACATAACACGTGCGTGTTCACAGTGCTTCACTGCAAAACCAGGCTGGCCCAAAGACACATTAATTATATTGCCCCAAAATTGTTCAATTCCCTACCTCACTCCACCAATATGTGTCAAAATTTGAACGAATATAAAAAAAAAATGTTAAAATCTGGGTAAAAAATAATTTGGAACTAAGTAATTTTTTTCTGTAATTCAAACCAACAGCTTCCAAATTGCTAAAATATTCCATGTCTTTCTGAATATTTAGAATAAATAAAGGAAATGTAAATGATGTAAATGAAAATGTATTTTTGGAAGGGTGTAAATATGCGATATAATTTTTTTTAATATTTTATTTTTGAAATATGTATACATCCAAATTTAAAAAAAAAATTAAACTCCAGTAAAATCAATCATGTTGATTGATCTCTATAGCCTCTATACATATATATTTTTTAAATTATTTTAACTACCACTGTTATCCACATAATATAATATCCACACACAGGCTTCGCCTTCGTGGGATTTTTTTGTTTTTTATATATTATATATATATATTTTTTTCTTATTATGTATTTACCTGTTAAATGTACCAAAAAATTTGCTAATAAAAAAATAAAAAATAATAATAATA
Source organism: Limnephilus lunatus (assembly GCA_917563855.2). Lineage (NCBI taxonomy): Eukaryota > Metazoa > Arthropoda > Insecta > Trichoptera > Limnephilidae > Limnephilus > Limnephilus lunatus. Next base: position 19,438,557 of record OU830595.1, on the reverse strand, counting down.
ACACCTCTGTCATACCTTAAGTCATTCTACTGCGTGGCGGGCCGGATCAGTGCAGACCTAACCTGACATTGTAGGGGTATCCGGGTTTAAGAGATGAGGTTTGTCTTTGCGGCGAATGCATTCGCCCATCTACTGCGTGGCGGGCTGGATCGGGAGAGACTGATTGAGAGAAAACTAACCTGATATTGTAGACGTGCCCGGGTTCAAGGGGTGAGGTTTGTCTAGGTCTTTCCGGAAAATATGTTCGCCCATCTACTGTGTGGCTGGCTGGATCGAGCGAGTCTGATTGAGGGAGACCTAACCTGACATTGTGAAGGTGCCCAGATTTTATGGATGTGGTTTGTCTAACCTAATCTTGGCGGGGAATGAATTCGCCCACCTACTGCGTGGCGGGCCGGATCGGGAGATACTGATTGCACTCAAGCCATCTCTAATAGGTATGCTTATTCTTTTCTTTACTTATTTCAATCGAGTCTTTGAACCCTATCTTTATCCGTCTCACGAAGTTGCCCAACTGAGTAGCGATAAAAGAAACCCCTATACCTAGTCCGCACATAGAATGTCTCATATAAGAATAGTTTTCAAGTACCAAGACAAAATTTTTAGGCAGTCTATCCTCTTAAAGTAATTATTTCTTAATAGAACTTACAGGTGTCTACTAAAACCAGCAGAAAAGTACGACAGAAGCGCACCTTTGGTAGCGGTCAAAATCAAAATCAAAAATTAAAACCAAAATCAAAAATAAAAATCAAATTCAAAATCTTAATCGAAATCAAAATCATTTTGGGTAAGTACTGAGTTTCACGGTACGTCGTCAAATATTTTTTTTTCAATTACAGATAAAATTATAGAGTGAAAAATGTTAAGTTGTGCATTGATATCAGCTTCGCTATCCAAGAATAACCAGTCAATCTGTTTGAGATAGTTTGAAATTTTTTCATAATCTGCCTTTTTGGAATTTCGTGTTTTTACTATCGTTTTTACAATAGGAACACGTTTTAGGTTAGACATGCACAATTCAAGTGGTTGATGGTAAACATCGACAGGTAATATTTCGGTACTTTTTGCAACACAGATATCTGACACATTTGACAATGCCAAATCCAATGTACGGCCGCCAATATTATGAATACTATTACATTGAGTTAATCCTAAGAACAGAGCCATATCTCTAATTACACTAATATTAGCATTAGAACAATAATTATCAGAAACCATATTACTCCAATCATAATGTGGCAGGTTGTAATCACCAACCAGAAGTAATTTAGTGTTAGAGTTTTGAGCACAGATTGATTCAACCTCATCGCAGTGATCGCTGTAGCATTGGACGTCAGCATTTGGAGTTAAGTACACATAACCCACTATTCATTTGCCACTAGAAATGTTTACTTTGACAAAAAGTTGCTCGGTGGATGGGTACTTCGTGGATATTTTTGAGGAGCTGAGATTTTTTGAGATAGCAATGGCTACACCACCCCCTCTTGATTTGGCACTGGTTTTATAATTCCTGTCCATACGGTAAATGTGAAATTAGGGAAGCCTAATTCGGCAGAATATAATACATGTAACTAATATTGTTTCCCAAATGAGATAAGGTCTTCACTTGGAGGATCGAGAACTTTTTTTGGGAAATATAAGTTGTAAGGACTTTTAGTGTGACAGTCAACCGAAAACATACAAAATACACAAGATACAAAACACAAAACATTGCAAAATAGACAAAAATTCCGTACATCCTATAATCAACATGTTTTTACTTTTGCAATGAAACTTACTGACTGCAGACTGAGTACTCTCCGCATACTGCAAAAATTCCTTCTTCACATCCGGGAGGTAGATATCTATATCCGTATAGGGCATTTCACCTCCACCCTCTTTCTGGGACCCTGGTTCCACCTTGATGGAAACACTATCTGGGTTAGGAAGATCCATGGCCTTCTATGATAGCGTTCCAATATAATAAGGGTTAAAGGACCCAGCTATTGGTCACAATAAATTAGACCTGCAACAGAACTAATTCATTCAATTTACAAGTCGTTATAAGGGTGTTTTAAATAATCACCTTTATTTGGAAGGAAATATTTAAAGTGTTGGAGGTGATCTGGATCACTCTACATCTATTTATTTATTTCTATTCTTTAACATACATACATATTACAGATAATTACATTGGTATACATAGATATCAAGTTAAGTAATAAGGAAAAAAAATGTTAATGATCCGTAACTGTATATAGGTAAGTACCTAGTAGTATTTTGTGAACACCTCACTAGGCGAACCTGTGCTGAGGTGTTCCCATTATTTGGAATAATTGAAATTCTGACGACAAAAGTAGAAACACCGTATCCTCCTTGATATTGTCAAGGAGGGACTGTGGGTCGACCCATGGCGGCAGTATCGTATACATAAGATAAAAGATTAGTTGCAGTTAGGATAAAAGATTAGTTGCAATTGAATATTATAGATATCAATTATCAAGGTTGAGAGCAGGAACACAAAAATATTAACAATGGGCGAGTAAGTTATAAATATACCGCATTACACCAAAAATTCTGGCAGGAAAACATCTTTGTAAAACTATCCGTTCCCGTGTCCCGTGCAGAGCTTGTTTATTGCGCTTATAGAAGTCATTAAAATATATTTTTTTAAATGTGCCACCTTCGATTTCATCTCGAACATTCAGCAGTACATAGACCAGGGCGAATACGTAGCAGCTATTTTTATAGACCTAAAAAAAGCCTTTGATACAGTAGATCATGAAATACTCCTACAGAAAATGGAACATTTGGGTATAGTTGGAAAATCTTTAAAGCTTCTCCGAAGTTACCTATCTGATAGATTTTGCCTTGTCGACATCGAAGGGAACCTAAGCGACTTTGGAAAAATCACATGTGGAGTGCCACAAGGCTCGATTCTGGGACCCCTACTTTTCTTACTATACATCAATGATATAACTAAATGCGGCATCTCGGGAAAACTACAACTTTACGCTGATGATACCGTGATTTACTATCGTTGCAAAAATCTGGGGGAACTTGAATCTCTAATGAATAAAGATCTCGCAAAGCTAGCTAAATGGCTGCGAATAAATAAATTAAGCCTCAATGTCAAAAAAACCCACTACCTCACTTTCGGGAAAAAAGATTATATGAGCATGAATATTACTCTTGGAAATGAAAAGCTCCAAAATGTACAAGTAACGAAATATTTGGGGTTATTCATAGATTCTAACCTGTCGTGGAACTCTCATGTTGAATATGTAAAATCCAAAATTTCCCCGATTACTGGTGTACTCTATCGACTTCAAGATGTGCTCCCCATAGCTTTACTGCGTGCCACATATTATGCTCTGATCCACTCTCACCTAAGTTATCTGGTTAGTATCTGGGGCACCATTACTAAGAAACAAATATCCGAAATACAAGTAATCCAAAATAGAGCCATAAGAAATATATACCATTTACCATGGGATACACATGTCAAAGATATATACTCACTGACACAAATACTTCCCTTTACCATTCTGCCAAAATATAGCATCACCACTGCCATCCTACAAATAATTCAACACTCCTCACACACCAACACTAAACCAGCCTTTAATTCCGATATACACCAGCACAAAACACGATCCCAAAATCAAATACACTTAGCATCATCTACCCACACAACTAAATTTGGTATTAAATCATTACAATATATTGCAAATACACAATACAATGCATTACCTAATGAAATTAAGCAACCAGTAGATAACAAAAAAAAATTAGTTAAAACGCTTAAAGAACATTTCCTGAAAATGTTTTTAAACCAGTGAATATTTGCTCGCCTTCATACGTTTTTTTTAAAAAATTTTTATATGTTTTATGTGTATGGATGTCCTCAGTTTTTCTAAAATCTCTATTCTTGACAATGCATTTTTTTCCCCTTTTTATGTTGTATTTTTTAAACATGTAATATTTGTGTAAAATGTACTCTTATGTGTTTGTCCTTCCCGTAATGAGTTTTTTCTCAACTCATTGGGAATAATGTGTTACTCACCATGTTTTTGTAATACATTATAATTAAATAAAAAAAAAAAAAAAAAAAAAAAAAAAAAAAAAAAAAAATAAACATTTTATTAACGGATTAACTTACGTCTAAATTACGATCTAAATTATTGTAGTATAAATAAATCTTCTCGTATAGAAAAATCAATATAATTTGTTTGTTCATATTTTATGCGCTGCCATACTTTTTTATTTATTTATTATAAGAATATTGTACATTGTATATTATTTTTGTATTATTTCAACCGCCATGCTAGGGATGTCCCTGTGTTATGGCGGGTGAGGTTTTACGATAGGAAATTATACATGTTATGGTTGTAAAATAAAAATTTAAGTTATACAAATTAAATCAAGTTGCAAATATTATGTATCATGGTTGATGATTACTGAACATCCGATTGCGATGAAACATTGCTGATTTGTTGTGCGCAAGCCAGCGAAGGTCTATATTTATGATGGTAAGCTCTGGCGTTATGAAATTCGTTTACATGAAAATTTGGGTATTTCACATATTTTTTGCGTCAGGGAGGGAAAGAAGGAGGGGGAGAGTAACGAAGAAGGTGGGGTTTGCGGGAGGGGTGACGAGGGACGGGGAAGGTGGAGAAGGTGGAAGGGAAACGCGGGAGAGGGAGAGAACGCGGAAGGGGAACATGGACATTAGAGGAGAAAATATATATTTATTTGAATGCATTTGCAACGCATGCCGGGTATCAGCTAGTAAATAATATTTATTCGCATTATATCTCCAGTCACATGTTGTTGTTTTTGAAAATGTTAATCGGCGGCCTCTGTTTTCCACACAATTCGGGTAGTTCATTAAATAGTTGAGTTTGCAGAGGACTTTAATCACTCGCTCCCGGCTGCATGCAAAGAACTACAAGTAGTAATATTCAGTTGTTTGCGCGTAAATATGAAATATCTCACGGACACTTTCACCTTTAATCGACAGAATAGAGACCGATTAGTTAAGGAATTAAGTTAAGAGAACTAAATGCAATGGTGACTTAACAAACATGACCGGCAAAATCAATTAGAAAGGTTTAATATCAACATAAATTAGTTGTTTTCCGCAGTTTTATTAGTAGCCACACAATGTGTAGAACAGTCAAATTTGCTATACTGCAAATGTATGTGGGTGGAATAAGTTGATTCCTTTGTTAGTTCGTTGTAAATACTCTTAAGTATCACCCTGCTTCATTCAGAATCGAGAAGTAAGAAGTTGGGTAAAGATAATAAACTTACTAAACGCTTGGTTGGCATTTTTTACAGCAGTCGTAAGTCTATTTGTCTGTCGCGTGTTAACCTGGTTGTTTCGGGGAATCTCAATATAACATATCGCGAAAGTTGTAAAATGTGATATATTCTCATAAAAAACATGCACTAATAAAGAGGTTTAGGTCTTACTTTGTCAATATAACATCAGCCTACTTACGTACAAGACGAAGCGCGGCGGTCAATACCAATGTGTTGAAGAAACGTCACTAAAAAGTAGAAGCGCAAGAATGTGAATAACTACGGTATAGAAATGTGATGGTCACTGAAGGGACACAAAACTGTATAAATGGAAGGAAAATATTGCGCATTTAATACAATATTACTTCAAAAAGGGGATCAATAGTGAAATCATGTAAAGACGCGAGGCGCGACGTAAACGTCACAATGTTCACAGACATTTCCATAGACGACGAACAATTGAAGAAAATCACACAAGACAGTTCCTACTTTTGATAAATATAATAATAGCGTGAGTTGGAGTAAAGGGCTAGCGAGACTATCAAATCGTTTGACTCAAACACGTAGTTTTTTGTCTATGGCTAGAGTTTTTTGGTCTATGGCTAGAGTTTTGACCGTCTCCAGAGGAAGCTTGACGCTTGATTCAAACATTGCGCAATAATCTACGTGATTGAAGCAAATTTATATTTTTGGGCGTATTATAGACAAATAAGTACCTACGTGGTGATTTTTGACATTACGTAGCACGGAAAACGTTTATAAAATTATATTAAATTATTACAAAATAGGTATTAATTGTTTTTGTGTTTAATTTGTAGAAATCCATCTGATTTTTCTTTTAAATTGATGTAAATATAATTTAATAATTTTATTTTGTTAATGTTTTATTAAAATATCAATATATAACATTTATTATAACATAACAAATAATAATTTTTCTTTACTAGATTCCATATCGCACAAAAATCACTTTCGACTACCGAAAATGACAGGAAGCCAACATCTAGGCATAGACTAGTTTTGACTCAAATGGTTTGAAGCGCGCGTCAAGCTGTTTGAGCCAAACATTCATAGACAATAACGGAAAATAAATTTACGTGTTTGCCGTCAAGCCATTTGATAGTCTACAAGCGTTCTGTCAAGCATTTGTCTATGCATAGATGTGATTTTCGATATTTGGGGGTTAGATGGATAGTTGGTTTGATTTATTTATGGTTGACAGTGAATTTTGTGCTGCTGGAATATAATGGAATCTAACAGAGACAAAGCATTCTTAGCTCTTGGGTAAGCTTTGTGTTTTAATAAAAAAAACGAATTTGTTGTCAAGAATGGTACAATTTGAGATCCCGCTTTACCAATAAACATTTACAAAGCGTATTACAGGCAACAGCACCAAATGATTACGCGTATTTTTTCCAAATAGATGACCGTTCTCACGAAGCATTGTTGTATATTTCAATTGATTTTATGAATAAATGTTATAATTAATATTTTAATAGGTATAACATTAATTGATAAAAGAAAATTATTTATTCCCCATTTCTCAGATGTTCACAAGATCTAAACAATATTTTTGAAATCAGTCAATAGCAGTTACATTATTATTAAACAATATGAAAACAAAACAAAAAAATATTTGCAGAACTGAATAATAACATTATTAATCAATAGCACTATAGCAGTTACAATAATATTTATTTCAAAAGCATACGGCACAACATGTACCATTAACATAATTATATTTTTATATATATATATATTATAATACAATAACAGAGAAAGTAACATATAAATGTAGAGTTAAATCTAAAAACAAAGGTAAAAAAAGGAGTTAACGTAATAAGTAGTAAAAAAGTAAGATGTATAAAATGAAATTATAACATAATGCATAAAATCTGAGGTATAATGTAAAAGTAAAAAGTTTAAATACAGGAAATAATATAGTAAAAAGTAAAATGTATAGACTACAAGATATCTTTAAAAATAATAAAAAACACAAAAGTTATAAATATGAAAAAGTAAAGAGTTAGAAATGCTCTTAGGAGCAAAAATAAATAAAATAATAATATAAAATTTTTAAAAAATAAAATAGTTTTAAAGTAACTATGATATGTTTCTAATCCATAGATATTAGAGTGCGTACTGGAAGGACACATTATTATGGTTACATGATTAATTTATGATTACGTGGTAGTACTAGCAGACAAATTTTGTTTAATGCGTCTTTTGTATGAAGACAGACTTCCGGCATGATCGATATGAGCAAATTCATTACCTAAAGTGTGTAAACGATGTATTATTGAATTTTGTTCTGCATTACTGAGAGTATTGTTGCAATAATAAGGTGTTTTGAGTCGAGTTGTTCTACTAGGAACATGATAATTTATTAATGAAACTAGTTCAGGGGAGTCAAACCAGTTATTGTTTATTTTAAATAAGAAAATTAGATCATTAAGTATTCTTCTATCTTTTAACGATAACAGTCACATTTTTTGTAAAAGAGAATCATAGTTAATTTCATCCACAGGAATTCCTAATTTAAAATTTATTGATCGGAGAAGTTTGTGTTGGATTCTTTCAATGGAAATTGCATGACTTTTGTAGAAGGGGTTCCATATGGGAGAATTATATTCTAAATGACTTCTAACCAGAGTTGAATAAAGCATTTTAAATGTATAGATGTTTTTGAAATCTTTCGATATTCTTGTAATGAAGCCCAACATTTTCATTGCCTTACTTGTAATGATATTAATGTGATTAGTAAATAATAGTTTTGTATCAAAAGTTATACCGAGGTCTCTTATTTCAGGTACTGACAATAAACTATGGCTGTTCAGTGAATAATTGTATTTGATAGGGTTTTTTATTCTGTAAAAACTCATGATTTGACATTTCTTAATATTAAGTGTAAGTTTGTCTATGGTACACCATTCTACGAATTTTAAAAAATTTGATTGTAGGGACAAGCAGTCGTACATATTTTTTATGATTTTATATATTTTCATGTCATCGGCAAATAATAATATATTAACATCAGAGAATATGGAAGTGACATCATTTATAAAAAGAATAAACAATATTGGACCAAGGTGCGAACCCTGAGGCACGCCACTAGTGGCTTCAAATTCGCAAGACAAATGTTCTTTAATAAAGACAGTTAGTACACGTTTTGATAAATAATTCTTAATCCAGAGTAATAAATTACCACTTATTCCTAGTTTTAACAATTCATTTATAAGAATTTTAATGCAAACCTTATCAAAGGCTTTACTAAAATCTGTATAAATCGAGTCAACTTGTTCTCTATTAGCAAGGGCACCTGAGATAAAATGTTCGTACAGTGTAAGGTTAGTTAAGGTAGATCTTCCAGAGACAAAACCATGTTGAAATGATGAGATGTTAAATTGAATGGAAGAGCATATTTTTTGAAGAATTAACTTTTCAAAAATTTTTGGTATCGACGATTGTATGCATATTGGTCTGTAATTTTCAACTAAAGACTTGTCTCCGCTTTTAAATATTGGAGTGAGAAAGCTATTTTTCCATATTTGTGGGAACTTGCCTGTTAAAAGTGATTGATTAAATAGTAGGTACAGTGGGTAAGAGACACTAGCCCCACAGTTTTTAAGAAATACGGGGGGAATTTTATCTGGCCAATCTGAGCAAGATTTAGGTTCCAGTAGTTTGATACATTCTGCAATTTCTTTAATCTCAATATGTATCTGAGACAGTTGTAAATTTATATCTGACTCGAAGTTTGGAATTTCATCATCAGGGATATCTGTTTCATACACATCCTTAAAAAAGTCTGCAAACAAATTGACAATTTCATTGATTTTACAGGAAGTTTTCAGTGTGTAGTGCATAGTTTCAGGTATGCCTAGGTTATTATTATTTTGGGATTTACAATAGTTGAAAAAATGTTTTACATTCTAAACAATAGAAAATTCAACATTCTTAATATAATTATTATAACAAATGTTTGATAATTTATTACAATCTTTTCGCAGTTTGCTGAAAATTGTAAAATCAGAAAGACTTTTTGTTTCTTTGTATATTTTATGGGCTTTTTTCTTCTCAATTACTTTGTTAATGAGGTCCTTGCTAAACCAGCTAGGGAAATTTGAGGATAATTTATAACTAATCGGAACAAAGTTTTCTATGGCTTTATATAGATGATCATAAAAGGCTTTAATATTTTCATCAAGGTTACATCCTTCTAATATCGACCAGTCAGTGTTATATAGATAATCACGTATTGCAACATAATTGGCTTTATGAAAGTTGAGAAATTGCGTCTGGTTTTTAATTTGGCATTTTAAAGGGTTACATAATATAGTAATGTCTAAAGGTGGGTGATGAGAATCAGGGGTAAGAACTGAGTCGAGTGACTTATCAACCGCAGTTGACATGTCGGTACAAAGAACAAGATCAAGTAATCTATTATTGTCATTTTTTACATTGTTTAATTGAACTAGGTTAAGGAAATCACATAATTCAACTATTTCTTTTTCGGTTTCAGATAGGCTAGTGTTTTGTGATACTTTAGAATTGTTGCGGGTGCTCCAATTGATTTTTTGTAAATTGTAGTCACCGATGATAGTGATTTTACTGTTTGGAAATTTGTACGACAATTGTTCAATATCCTCAAAATGACTTTTGTATACACTTATGTCCGATGACGGTGGAATGTAAACACTGCCTATGATATTTTTTTGATTTTTACCGTTTAGTAAGATGTAAACTTGTTCCACATTACAATTTTTGGTTTTCAGAAGTTTTGAAGAATGAGCCTTATTGACAGCTATCATGACGCCACCGCCTCTAGATTTAGAACTGGTATTTTGACTTCTGTCAGACCGGTAAATATGATGGTGGGGTAGACCAAGCTCAGCAGAGTTGATGGATGGTTCCAGCCAGGTTTCCGTTAGAATGAGAATGTCATGTTGCAGTGTCGGGGCATGTATTTTGAAGTCCTTAAGTTTAGTTTTCATGCCTCTGACATTTTGGTAATAGCACTTCAATTTGTTTTGGTTGTGTCGTTTTTTGGAATAGTTGTAACAATAGTTGGCTTGGAATTTATGTACTTTATGGTAAGGTTTGGTTCACCATTCTCTTGACGGTACAATAATTGCTTTCTCAACTCCACCAATTGATTCCGTTGGAGGATAGTTAAGTCATTACTCGCTTTGATGCCGTCCTTAAATTTTATGCTATTTCGTAGGAGAGTTCTCGGTGCGATGTTGTCAGTAATTTCCAATTTTATTGGACGATTTTTGTTAGTTATTTTTTTGGCACCCAGTCGGAATACTTTGACGTTGATTAGATTTAACGAGGGGTCGACGGTTTTTATAGCCGAAGAAACCTTGTCTCTATCTTCCGTAATGATGACAGCCTTTTCTTCTGACAAGCTCTCAGGGACGTTATATAATATGATGTTTTTGGATCTGATTGCCCTCTCTTCCATCTCGGTAACAATATCACACATATTTATGTCCTTCGGATTAGTCCCGATTGGCGTCGTGAGTTGGGTATTATTTTTCATTGAATTCAATTCACCTTGCATTACTCCAAAATCAACTACCAATTCACCAATCGTTGCCATTAATTCGGTAGTTTTAGGTATTATTTTTACGATATTTTCTTTTGAAAATTTATTATTTGGATCATGAACAATTGAGATCAATCCACTAATTATCGCATTTACTTTGGCAATGTACTGCGATGCTTTATCACTTAGAGCCATTTTTATTTAAAAAAAAAAAAAACTTTTTTTTTCTTTACTTGAGTTAAACAGTTGTATACCCCTGGATTTTCGGTAAGGCGTGTATTGTTTGGCAATTAAGTCTAGAAATTTATTATTTTGGAACTAAATTTTTTCATTACTATGGTAACACCGAAATACTCGTTTTTTCAATGACATTTCGTATGGCTCTTGGCTTTACTGACTTAAAAAGTGTAGAAAACACTGAAAATCACTCGTTTTATGTTTGTATTTTTATTGTTTGCCTGTGCATTGTTTGAATTGAATAAAAATGAACAAACCAATACGTAGTGGTGCAAGAGAAGTTATATACTGGGTTTTCAACGCTGCCTAGCCGATTATCGCGCGAAGAAGCTCCTATGCCTAATTCGTAAGATCTTTACAAACGAACTACAGAAATGACTGGCACGTAGTATCGTTTTTTAATGAATTTCATTAGTATTACAAGATTTATGCCAAATTTTCGAGCGATTATAACCATTACAATCTGATTTGAGGTTATGTTTAAAAATCCGAATTTGACATTTACATTTGACAGTTAATATTAGGCCACAAGAAAAAGGCAATAACTCAATTAACAAAAAAATAATAATAATATGCAACTTCTTTAAACTCATAGAAAAGTTACTTTTTTCTTACTTTTCTCAGTCTTTCTTTCTAAATGAATATTATCTAGCGTGTTTTTTTAAACTCCCTTCTATAGAATAATAATTTTAATGATATTTTCCACACACAGGTAAATCTGAATCAACGGTAAGATGAATCGTCAAGGAAAAGCATGTGGGACAAAACCCATTTGGCTTTCAGCGTGAACTATGATCCAGCGCTTACCTTTTGAAATATCGTGCTGAACTCCAGTCACATATATAGATTGCCAGCATATCTTTAGCTTGTAGGATGAATGGATTTAACTTTCATTTAAGTTAATTATATTTTTTTGCAGTTCTTCTGGTAAATTTCGGATATCCATGTTAATTTTTAAGTAATGCTCTCTTTTAGCCGCTATATTTGTTTTTTTCAATAAGTGCAGTTCTGTTTGTTTTGCACTTTTTTATAAACAAAGCCAATGGAATGCAAAAATTTTCGTAAATTTTCCCGGCTACCATCAAATCCAATGTCTTCTTTGAGTACGGTTAGTAAAGTTCTTAAAGTTGGGACTTCTTTACGTACTATGTAAAAAAATGATTTTTTTGACGAATGGCACGGACGGATGATTTACCCCCATAAATAAGTAGGACTCGTGTATATGGGGGGGAGGGGGTTATTATATTGGTTTAATTTTTTTTTTGTTCAGTGCAAATTTTCGTTGTAATTTTTAAGCTAAGTTTTAAATCTTTTTAAATTACTGTTCCTGTTTCTGATTTTTTCAGATAGTGAATTAAAAAAATTAACCCCGAGATATTTATGATTTAACTGTCCTTTTGTTTTTTTTTACATTTCGGAGTAGGAAGTATTGAGGTTTCCTAAGATTTCTGTTATTTTTAAAGGGTTCAACTATATTTTGAATATTATCTTTATAAATTTTTTAACGTTGCATGATAAAAGTATAATGCACTTAAATTTCTGACTTTAAATTGTTTGAATAAAAGTTCTGACGAATTGCTTTTATAATTAATTTTTGTGATACCTATGAAAATTGTTTGTTTTTGATTTGTATATATACCGCCCCATCCTATATTAATATTATTATTATTACCTTATAACGAAATACAAGCCCACTTATAATTTGTTTTGTGTTATTTTATTTATAGTAAATTGTAATTTTACTTCGATTAAATTATAGTTTTTTTGCAAAATTTTTGAGAATACAAATACATTATGAAATATGCATTTTGAACAAAGTGTTTTTTAAAACTTAGATTCATTGTCTTATGAGCCATCTTGGTGTTGCCATTTAAAACCTAAAAAACGATCGTGGCGCCATCATTTATTTTCTACACTTTCTTGCCAAACTGTAAGTACTGTCGCCGGCCGCGGAGTAGGTGCGGGCGCAGGGGGGCGTATAAGAACTGTCACTTGATTGCACTAATCGATCTTTTATACACTTTAAATGCACTATATACTGTTCTGTTGATTCGTATACTTAAAGCCAGTATTAATTTAATAAAATTCAGTGAAACACTTTGGGCCTTACTAAAAAAAAACCACAGCGCGACCGATTACCTGTGTTTTTGTAATATCATGGATACAACAAATTTACACTAAAACACGAAATTCTACCAAAAAAGAATTTCACGCTAAAACAGGTTTTAAAATCTGGCAACAGTGCAATTTTTAGTAATGTTCCATACAAAATTGTTGTTTTCAATGTTTTCATTCATGGCCGCTAGATGGGGGCGCCGGCGCATTCGCTGTTCGCAGTGAAAACATATTTTAAGCCGCGAAAGATTATTGTGCTCCGTGTAAGCCGTGATCGTAATTTTTATTAATATGACTAATTCACTCTTATATTCATATATTTGATATATTTACCGTGTTTTTTGTGGTTTTTCATAAGTTTTAGTGAAGTTATAATAACAATAATTGTACTTTCAAAGTTGAAATGTCAAAAAGTTTTTTATATGATACATAAAAATTCATATTTACATTTAATGATATTTATTTTATGAGAATTTCATAAAAGTGGTAGTTTTTCTAAATATTAATATCAAATTCACGTGTTGGTAAGCTTATCAAAGAAATTAACATCTTTAGTGGTGCAATAAATATGTTGAAATGTCAGAGATATTTTTAAGGTTATTTTTTTGGCATTAAAAAAAACTTTGAAATTTTTTATAATTTTTTTATTGTATGCACGAGGAAAAAGTGAGGTGACAGTTTCATTTCAAATTCACTATGTAAAAGGTCTGTATTTTTTAAATTTTAATTTTTAAATATTTCTGTACACTTTCATCAAAAATGTTTTGGTAAGAAATTATTTTACACATTTTTCCGTGTTTAAATCTTAAAATATGGCAGTTTTTTTAAACTATACTGTATTTCAAATACACAAATCTAATAGGTAATTTTATCTAGTTTTTAAAAATGGTATTTGTTTTTACGGCACCTTCAAAAATAAGAAATATATAGAACATTAAAAATACTTAGGAAAATTCCAAATTTCGTTCAGACATCATCCCTAAAACAGAGATAAACTAGCCCCCCAGGCTGTGTAAACGGTGTGTATTTTTTTCCAAGAACATTTTTTTAATTACTTAGTAATGTTTTCACATCCGCGGCCGTTTGTCAATTGAATAAATTTTTCACGGGGTTTTTTAGTAAGGCCGTTTTTGATTATAATACTTTTTAGAATTGCTTTAGATAATTTTGTTGGGATAAAAATAACGCGTGTACACTCTCCGTATTGTTATTGTTGTTAATTAAGTAATATTAAACAATAAGAGAACAAAAAATAAAATACTTGCAGAACTTAATAATATGTGATACTAGCTGGTACCCGGCATGCGTTGCAATTCCATTAAAATAAATAAATTTATTCTCCCTGCATGTCCTTTCCCGTGCGTCCCCGTTGACCTCCCGAGTCCCCTTCCGAGAATACCGCACAAGAGTCCCAACTGCTCCCGTCCGGAGCCAGTGAGACCATGGCATCCCCGATTGGGGCTGAAGGTAGCGGGAGGGGAAGGAGATAGGGAAGAGGAAGGTGGAGAAGTACCTGGCTAATCAGATCTGGTCACCAAACACGGCTTATGCCATTTCAAGCAACGTTTCAATTCTGAATGGTGGTATACCAGGGCGATACTTAGAGTATCTTAAAATCTGGAAAGTGCTGCAAATATACTTTATATTATTTCAAGAAAAAAAATGTGAAATTACACAAACTAATCAAATAAAATTTATTTGCCACGCCGGGATTCAATCCCGCGACCTTCGGTTTGCGAGTCAAGAGCCTTACCGCTGGACTTCGCCGGCCGTCAATTCTTCTTTCCGTAAGATCTTTCCACAAAGTATTGTAAGACTTAAAAAAACTTTCAATTCCTTCCCCTCCCTCCAATTTTCTTACTTTTTCTTTCCGGAAGAACCTTCTACAAAGTATTAGAAAACGCTGTCCGAAACGTCGGCTATAGTAGGAGGTAGCGCAACACGGCATAACACCCCAAAAACTAACAACGAAAAAGGGATTCATTTATATATATATTTAAACAACTTAATAATTAAATTAGTTTTTTTTTAAATCTGATGCATTTCTACAAATGAAACACAAAAACAATTAATACTTATTTTATATTAATTTTATCTAATTTATAGAATTGTTCCATGATCGTAACAAATGTAACTAATTTTGAAAAAAATCTGGTATTTTATGTCGAATAACGCTAACTATTAATGTACATGGGTTCCTATTTTATGATACTGCCATTGCTTCGAAAATGTAATAAATTTCAAGAAATGGCCAAGATCACCTTTAATGAGTGAAAGCCAAATAAATAATTTAAAAAAAAAAACAAATCTATGAGTTGTCTATCCTCAAAAAATATCAATTCGCATCAAGCTCGCCGCCATCACGTAGATCATTTGAAGCAAGCCACAAGCTTCCTCTGTAGACTGTCAAATCGCTTGGCTCAAACAAAAACTACGCACAGTGTTGCCAACTTAACGAAAAACTACGTGTTTGACAGAAACTACTATTGATAGTGTCGGAATCTCTAAACATTGCGCAATAATCTACGTGATTGAATCAAATTGATATTTTTGGGCGTATCATAGACAAATAAGTACCTTCTTGGTGATTCTAGATATTATGTATCACGTAAAACGTTTATAAAATTAGATTACATTATTACAAAATAGGTATTAACTGTTTTTGTGTTTTAATTTGTAGAAATACATCTGATTTTTCTTTTAAATTGATGTAGATATAATGTAATAATGTTATTAAGTTAATGTTTTATTAAAATATCAATAAATAACATTTATTATAACATAAAAATAATTATTTTTCTTTACTAGATTCCATATCGCACAAAAATCACTTTCGACTACCGAAAATGACAGGAAGCCAACATCTAGGCATAGACTAGATTGGACTCAAATGGTTTGAAGCGCGCGTCAAGCTGTTTGAGCCAAACATTCATAGACAATAACGGAAAATAAATTTACGTGTTTGCCGTCAAGCCATTTGATAGTCTACAAGCGTTCTGTCAAGCATTTGTCTAGGAAACAAAAGCTACCGTCTAACTGTGCCAGTGTCATTTCATTCCTCTTTACAAAATTATTCATTTTAAATAGATAATAGCTTTATAATAGTATTGTAAATTAGTGGAATATAGTTTTAACTTGTATATTTGTTTTCACAGTAAGTATTTGTGTTGTGTAATTGGTTCTTCGGAGCAGTAAAGGTAAGATTTTTTTTTTGTTTTGTGTCATTTAGTTTTGTTGAAAAATGGTCCAAGAAAAACCACCTGATCCCCCAGATGACGGTGGTTTGCTATCTGAATCCTCGGGTGTTGGGAAAA
The DNA here is from genome assembly GCA_917563855.2 of Limnephilus lunatus. NCBI lineage: Eukaryota > Metazoa > Arthropoda > Insecta > Trichoptera > Limnephilidae > Limnephilus > Limnephilus lunatus. The sequence goes on along the minus strand of OU830595.1, from coordinate 19,422,054 downwards.
AAATGATCGCTGTTAATATTCCGGAGGCTTCGGACTTCGTAACGATTACGTCCAAAAAAAGAAAAATGGTGTTACGATACGCCCCTGTAGCGAATAGATTCAAGCCCTAGAGCACGAGACAAGACACAACACGGTCTCCCCTCTTTCCTCCCTGTTTCCTGCTTCCCGCTTCCCTCCCCCTTGCCCGGCCACTGGCCCATTCCGCCGCCACACCACAGACGAGATTTGAGCGCCTTTGCGAACACACGTACGCGGCCTGTGGCCGAGCGGACCAAATTCAATTGTAGCCCGCGATGTTTATTGAAATAACTACGGGTTGGAGCCGGCTTCGCCGCGCTGTAATAATTTCGGTTTGTTCGAACTAAGAAAGTGCCCTGGTCGAACTTCCACATAAGGCGAGGATCCTGCGAATCCACATGTAAGCTGTATCTTTGATTTCCTCTTTTGAATGTGTCCGTAATCAGTGAAATGTAGGGCCCCGCGAAAATCACCACTCGGAGAGTTTCGTTTCAGAGAGAGAAAATGAGAGTTAAACACTTCAGCTAGGTTTGTGTAATTTGCATTTCTTGTATTGAATTGTACTGTAGAAACCTATGTACTGTGTTTGAATTTACAATACATGTCCTAATGATTTAATTTTGTTATTATTCTGCTACGGCAGGAGGATTATTGACCAGAGTGTATCCCGTTGGACGCCGGAAGTTAGGGAGAAATTCCATAGCTTTGAGCGACTTGCTCCCTGGATAGAGAGTATCATTGTTCCCGCTGAGAGCTAGCCTGGGAAATGTTAGGGCCCCCTTGGCCCCGGTGCTGGTGTTGGTTTGAGTAGCCAACATCGGTGACCCTAACAATGGCTAAACCAACAGATAATAGAAATGCAACAGATTTTGAACAGATACATCGTAAAATACCCTCCACGCAAAACGACTCCCTTCAAAATAATTCTTCTGTTTTACAGGATGTAATTCCGTGCACTTCTTTCTCGATCTCAAACCCAAGTCCACCTAACCCTTCCACCACACTCACTACAGCCGCCCCACTGGTACCCTCTACTCCTTTGTCACGTTTATATAATAATCTGGATAGACCTCCTTACATAACACACGTGACTAAAATTTCAAAGGATGAAAAACAAACAAATTTATATGATGTGGACTTTGGACATTTTATGTTTAAAAATAAAATCCATCCTGTCTGGAATGGAGTTAAATCTGTTGGCCGTAACCGTCTTTCTGTTGAATTCAGGACAGCGGCTGAGGCCAATAGCTTTGTAAAATCTGATGTTGCCAAAAAAACTCGTACAACGTTTTTATACCTACATATCAGGTTGCAAGGCTAGGTGTCACAAAAGGGATCCCACCGCACTGGTCGATAGAGGACATCCTGGAGAACATTACTGTTCCTCAAGGTTTCGGAAAAGTTTTAAAAGCGCGTCGTCTAAATTACAGGTTTAATACGGGAAACTCTGTAGAATGGAGACCCTCCCAATCCGTTGTCCTAACCTTTGACAGCAAAGACCTTCCACAAAATGTTACTATGTTTAACGTCTCTCTACCAATAGAGCTCTATGTGTTCCCAACTGTGCAGTGCTACAAGTGCTGTAGATTTGGACACACAAAGAACCTCTGCAGATCAGAACCCCGTTGCTTCAAGTGCAGTTCATCCCATAGTGGCGATTCCTGCGATAAAACTGAGGAAAATTATAAATGTTTAAACTGCTCCGGAATTCACATGTCCATCAGCAAAACTTGCCCTGAGCTGTCAAGGCAGCGCAATATTAAACACACAATGGCCGAGAAGAGCATTTCTTATGCGGAAGCATCAAGAATGTTTTTTTTTTTTTATTTATTTCTATATATTACAGTTTTACCTTATATATTTAATATTTTAACATAATATATTTTGGAACACATTTTTACATATTAATTAATATAACATTTTATTATGTTGGGTGTAAGGTAGGTAGTTTAACCCTCCCGTTTCTGAAAGGGGTTCTCAAAATTTCTAAATTTACTATTCTCCATGTAGAATTTTTAATAGAGACTTTACGACTTCGATATTTTTTGTATTCCTACAAAACCGATAAACACATATTCGGTCATTAAAAAAAAATAAAAATTGTCCTTGATAAAAGCGTAAAAAAATATTTTGTTAATGTGTAGGTATCATTCCTTGCCGCATATGATATTTCTTGCTCACTGGAACCAAATCCACGATAAAATAAACTATGAGAAATACTCCATCTCTCTCCCGCATTAGTTCGCTTATGGATATGTTTCCCCTGTTCCTTTCGCACCTCGGCATTTACGGCATCTCGTTACCACGCACTACATCTAAAGCTGCATAAGGGTGTAAGGACATAGTGTCATTTGCTAAGGCGTCGCCAGTGTGGCTGACCCGACCAGCTGTGTTATTGGGGATTATATACAGTGCGTGCCGAAACACTGCAGCGGACGTTAAAAAAATAAGTTCAATAATTAAAAATTTGAAGTGCGATTTTTGTGGTAAATTGTGTCATTCTTGTGATATTGCGTTTCAATAACTGTGTTCATAATGACAAGAAGGGGTCTAACTGATGAAGAATTATTAAAATTTCTCGAAGATGACAGTGACATTTGTGAAAGTGATAATGATAGTGATTTGGATTTTGAGACAAAAGATCAAGACGATCTTTCTGACGTGGAGGACCAGGTTGAGGTCCAGGAGGAGTCAGAATCTGACGAAGACATCGGAGAAGACGAAAACACAACAACATTTGCGGCTAGTGAAGTTTTCATGACCTCAAAATCGGGCATGAAGTGGAGTTCAGTGCCATCGCCGCTGGCAAGAAATAGAGCACACAATATTGTAAATGCGAATCCTGGCGTTCAAAATGAGGGGAAAAATATAACTACCATCCGAGAGGCTTTTTGTTTGTTTATGAACGACAGTATTATTAAAAAAGTGTGTGAGGAAACTAATCGATTTATACGTAAAAAAATGCCAAACAGTGAAGACCAATTGGTTAAAAACGAGGAAATCTACGCTTTCATGGGAATTCTTCTAGTGGCCGGCAGAAATCGGGGACGAAAACAACATTTACAAGAATTGTGGACGACGAATGAGCTTTTTCGGCAGCATTTTTACTCCGCTACAGTGGCAAGGTGCAGATTTCATTTCATATATAGCAGCATACGGTTTGACGATAAGGAGACACGGACTTGCAGAATGGAAGTATCCAAAAATAAATTTGAAGCAATAAAGGATGTGGTTGAACTCTTCGTACCAGCCTGCAGAAATAATTATTCACCCGGTTGCAATATAACTGTTGATGAGCGATTAGCCACATTTCGCGGACGTTGTCCTTTCCGGGTTTATATGAAGAGTAAGCCTGGACGTTACGGAATAAAAATTTGGGTAGCGTCTGATACCAAAAATGCTTACATTTTGAATTTGCAAATTTATACGGGCATGATAAATAACAAAAGAGAAGTCAACCAGGGGTTCCGAGTGGTTACCGATATGGTAAGTCCTTGGTTTGGATCCTGGAGAGGAATTACTACAGATAATTTCTTTACTTCAATACCGCTGGCGAATCATTTGTTTGATAATCAATTAACGCTAACAGGAACAATTAGAAAAAATAAAACAGAAATTCCCCCAGAAATGGCAGCTAATAAAAATAGGGAAGAATTGTCAACAATATTTGGTTTCACGGACAAAATGACATTATTGTCGTATGTTCCAAAAAAAAACAATGCCGTAACGCTCCTAACGACACAATTTAACTGTGGAGATATAGAGAGTGGTGTCAAAAAAAGGCCCCATGTTATCTTACATTACAACAAAACAAAGGGAGGAGAGTTGACACCGGCGATAAAATGACCCAAGAATATTCATGTGTAAGGGCAACCAAGCGATGGCCATTTCGAATATTTATGGAGTTAGTTGATATTGCTGCCTTAAATGCCTACATTTTGTGGGTCGAAAGATATCCCGAGTGGAGATCTAACGATCGAAGCCGTCGAAAAGACTTTATTCGCCAACTAAGCATTGAGTTGGCAAAGCCCAATGTCGATTTGAGGTCAAATAACCCAAAACATCACAAGAATTTACAAAACTCCATAAATATTTTCAAAAAGACTTGTTATCCCGACGAAAGTACACCAACTTCGTCAGTTTTTAGCGACAATCCAAGCCAGCAGATCTTCTGCAAAAGCCAAACGATGCCTTTTTTGCAACCGTACAAAAGACAGAAAAACAAAAATATCATGTAGTCAGTGTAACAAACCCGTGTGCCCATTACATAGAATGCTAAGTATTTCTTGGCAATGTCCTGAATGCCAACATGGTGAACCAATTTTGTGAATTTCATTTTGATGCCGTTTTTTTGTTTTGTAAATTCTTGTGATGTTTTGAGTTATTTGACCTCATATGGACGTTGAGCTATGCCAACTCAATGCTTAGTTTCGATAGCTTCGTTAGATCTCCACTCGGATGACGTTTGACCCACAAAATGTAGGCATTCAAGACAGCAATATCAACTAACTCCATATATATTCGAAATGGCCATTTCCTGTTTTATCTATCTATCTTTAACTATCGGGAGGTGTCCCTTTGTTTTGGTGTAATGTAAGACAATATCGGGTATCTCCATAAAATAATTCACTCGTTAGGAGCGTTACGGCATTGCTTTTTTTAGTACCTACATATCTACGACAATAATGTCATTTTTTTCGTGAATCCAAATATTGTTGACAGTTCTTCTCTGTTTTTATTACTATGCACTTTTTTATCCATTTCGCCCATACAATTTTATACTAAAAAATAATTAGAAATATATCATTCTATGAATTTACCTACACACTTTAAAAAAATCATTATTATTTATAAATAAATAAATGGTTACTTCGTTTGAATTTTATTGTAAAAGTTTGGCGACAGACAATTATATGTTTATTATTAGAATTTCCCACCATAGTTGGAAGGGTATTCCGAGTAATTGGTAATAATTAGTCGCAGGAGGGTATTTTTAAAATGGACCGTTAATATTAACATGAAGGCAATTCTAATAACATGAATATAATGACATTTTGGAAATAACCCATTAATGGTTTATTCTATTGTACCTATAACAGGTATTATTATTTTCCAGATATTCATGGATTCTTAGGAGCATTATTTGCATATCATTGCTCTGGTACTGCCTTCTCAGAAACTTATAATGATTATTGCGGAACATGGAACTCACATTTTTCCCGTTTCATGTAAGGAGCACTTAACGGGGCATTTAATTTTTCTTAATCTCAAAATGGGGTTCATAATAATTATTTTTAGATTTTTACAAGCTCAATTGTTCGATTTATAAAACAGTTTAAAAACGTTCTCAACTAGTTTCTAGGGTAGGTAATTTTATATAACATACGTTAACTTATAATTATCTTGTATTTAAAGTGTTCTACTTCTTTCTTCTAAACCACCACTGTATATGTAGATATTGTAATTTTTAGTACTTATTTGATTGTTTGCATTGCTTTTATGTGTTACTTTGCCCCTCTTGTACCTTGCTAAATAACTGTTTTAGAAGATGATTTAAATCAATAATTAATATGTATTTTTATTATTTTATGCTGAATTTCAATAAATGATTAAATTGTTATATTTATATATATTTATTTATACTGGGTTTTACAGATGTTTACACTTACATGAGAACAATCCAGTTATAAAACTCAGTTATTACACAATTATAAAAATCTACAATTACATACAATTAAATACAAATAAATACAATTAGAAAAACAAAAACATCACAAATAAAAATACAGAATTATATACAAGGTCACTCAAGTAACACATTGCAATGAGTGGTAAAAGACATATGAAATACGCGAGCATGCATAGAAAGACAATTCACACAACATAATTAGTTAGTACTTTTTAACAGCGCTAGAACTTTTTTTTTAAATCCGTACAAATTGTCAACGAAAATATCCACATCAGCGCACTCTATCTTGTTATACAGTCGACACATCTGGGTCAGAGGGCTAAAGTAGACGATATTATTTTTAAATGTATTCATATGAAAAATGCTATGGCGTCTTAAACAATGGGAATTGGGGACATTAATTTCAATACTGTTAAGACATAATGTAGTATTTAAGTTTTTTTTTATGTTATTGTTGTAATGAATCTGTTTATTTTCTTATGAGTGTAAATCAATTATCATATTAAAAAAATCTTAATTTTGTTGATAATATTATTTTTGTTATTTTGGAACCACCCAGTTATTTGCGACCGCGCCAGCATGCCGGCCGGCAGGTACCAAAATACCGACTAGGAAACAAGTCAAAGCCGTCGCGGCCAGAGCGTTCGCTGATGAATGATTTTATATGAAATTAACTGAATAGGTTTTATATTATGAAATTAACTATATTATGATAATTATTTAACGTAAATATATTAAACGTGTAAGCCATTAGAGTAATTTGCCATCAAACTTATAAATAGATGGTAAAAGTGGGATTGAAATGATGAAATCCCTGGGGTTGTGGCTCGACCCCTCATAGTACCCAACGTTTCGTTTTGCATCTTGGCATGCCGAAGGTTAACAAATCCATTCCATCTTATTCTGAAGTAACTTCGAAAAATTCTAAAAATTCCACCCCTTCTCAACCTTCATCTTCTTCATTTAGAAAAACTGTTGAACGGGTTGTGAAACCTAGAATTCTAACAAAAAAAAATAATACTAATCACGAATCCCTTCTGTGGTTCCCTAATGGACAACTTCCTTCCAGTTCAAATTTCAATACTTACCTAAAGTCATCTAGTAAAGAACAAAATTATAATATAGACATTAACTCTACACTAATCACCTCATTTTTACATATTTTACAAACTTTAAATAAAAACAACATCCAAATACCGTCCCACGTTGCTAAACAAATTACTAATATTATCAACTCAACTAGAAATGGCTCCTCTGATGAGGATTCTTCAGTGGAATTGTCATAGTCTTAGAAATAAGTCTGACGAATTTTTAAACACATAACACTCAAACTCAATTGCAGTGGCTGCCATCTCGGAGACATGGCTGGAACCGGATTCTGATTTCAGAGTCAGGGGATACCACTGTCTTCGAGACGACCGTCAAGATGGAAAGGGCGGCTCCGCTCTTTTCATTAAAAAATCATTACCATTCTCCCCAGTAGATGTAAAACCAATTGGTTGTCCTTTTCAAGTGACGGCCGCAAAGGTTTTTGACACTACAATCATTTCTTTGTATATATCACCATCTAACAAACCTTCAAAATCAATCCTGAAAGCAATGTTTTCCAAGGTCACTTCCCCTTCTCTTATTCTGGGAGATTTTAATGCCCATCACGGATTATGGGGAGCTCACAATTGTGACAGAATGGGCAGAGATATTGTTGATCTACTCGACGAACTAGACTTTTGTATCATCAATGATGGTTCTCCTACCCATCTTCAGGTGCCTGGTCAGCGTCCCAGCATGGTTGATCTTACTATTTGCAATTCCAGCATAGCCGCATCCCTGTTATGGAAGGTTTTGGATGACCCTCATGGGAGTGATCATTACCCCATCCTCATTGAATCCTCAAATATTTATCATTCCAATAAAATTGTCAAGTTCAGTAGTCGAAAACCAAGGTTCTTAACGGCCAGGGCAAACTGGAATGATTATTCAAATCATACAAAGTTCTCCGTGCAAAGTCTACCCTCTCCAACTACAGAAAATGTTACGGAATGTTACGATTTATTGGTGTCTGCAGTCATTACGTCCGCAGAAAAATTTATCCTCATTAAAACGACACGTAACAAAGGGAAACCTCCCCCAGCTCCTTGGTGGGATATTGAATGCTCAGACGCAGTAGATAAGAGGAAAAAATATGCGAAAATTTATTCAACAAATATGAATATGGAGAACTTCCTTCAGTATAAACAGATTGAAGCTAAGACCAAACGTCTTCTAAAAAACAAAAAACGTCAAGGCTGGAAAAAATTTTGCTCATCATTATCTCCCGAAGTTCCTCTTTCAGTTGTTTGGAATTCAATTCGTCGGTTTAACGGTTCTCACGTCCCATCGGTGACTCGACCACTCTCTTCACAGTGGGTGAAGGAATTTGCCGATAAACTAGCTCTTAAAACACGGGGTTGGATGGACACCCACTTCAATTTGACAGAGCTTAGGGAGATCTTAAATGATCTCACAGACTCATCTCCTGGTGTAGATGGAATTCCTTATAGCTTTATTAAAAACTGCGACGTTACCACATTAAACTATTTTCTTTCAGTTATAAATTTGATCTTTGACTCCGGCAAAATTCCATCAGCATGGAAAACTCAAATAATTGTCCCCATTCTGAAACCCCAGAAAGACCCTAACTCAGGACTTTCTTACAGACCTATAGCTCTGTCATCTTCCTTAGTTAAAATGGCTGAACATATGATTAAAAGACGCCTAGACTGGTATGTAGAAAATGAGAAAATTCTTCCCAGTTCTCAGTTTGGCTTTCGAAAAAGAAAAAGTACGATCGAAAGTGGGTCCATCCTGACTTCTGATATCCAGTTGGCCCTGGCCGATAATGAATCCCTTGTCGGTGTTTGCCTTGATGTGTGTGGAGCTTTTGACAACGTTTTATTAGATGTTTTATTTAATAAATTATTAAAAATTGGCATCCCTCGTAAGCTTTCCAGTTTTATAATTAACCTCCTTCTTACCAGGAAAATTCAAATCCAGGTGCTGGATTCTTCTCCACTGGAAAGAATAGTAAACAAGGGTTTGCCTCAGGCAGTGTTACCGAAGCTCCCGATTTTTCGGGAGATCTCCCGATTTTTCACTTCATCTCCCGATCTACCGGAATGGCATCAAAATCTCCCGATTTTTCGAAGTTCTGAGCGAATTCGTTTTTTCCCGATTTTTTTGATTATTTGACAGGCAAGTAATTGAGTATGGTTAAAAAAAATTCTTAAGATTCGGGTATTGACCAGAACAATTACAAAAAACCGCAATCTGGGCATATCTCCATTATAGACCCATGCAAACCGATCATCTATGAATTAGGAGGTGGAATTTATAATTTATTACCTAACGCCTCTTCGAATCAGAAGGTTTTTCAGAACTTTGTTCTATGAACTTAATATATATTTTTTAAATTATGACCACCTCAGACCCTGATGCAGGCGCAGGTACGAGTGGAAGTATTGCTAAAAAAGTAATATTCCAAATATTATAAAAAAGAGTGGGAAATTCAGTCCGATTATGCAGGTTGGCCTGCTCCTAGCAAAAAAGTTGCAACAAGGACATCAACATTGCCTCTGGAAAAGATGCACTAACAAGGCGCTCTAACTCTTTTCATGTCCTGATTGCAACTATTCTTCTCCTCGAAAAAATAACTAAAACGGCAATTGCTAACTAACATAACAAGAAAAACCTTTTTCATGTACCGAATGCAATTATTCATGTTGTACAAAGGAACTTCTTAAAAATCATTTGCTGACTCACGGTGACATAAAACTGTTTACATGTTTCTACTGCGAATATTCATGTTCTACAAAGAGGCATAAAAAAATTACATATTTACCGACAGTGGACAAAAACCATTTTCTTGTCCCGAATGCATTTATACAAGTTCTCAAAAGGAAGATTTAAAAATCCACAGTAAAATTCACGGAAGAGGAAAAACCTTTTTCATATCCTGACTGCAACTATTCGTGTTCTCAAAAGGGATATCTAAGAAGTCACTTGCTGACTCGTGTAGAGAAACCTTATTCAAGTTCCGGCTGTAACTATTCTTGTACTACGTATAGAAATCTAAAAATCACATGTTTACCCACAATGGAGAAAAACCTTTTCATGTCCCGAATGCGACTATTCATGCGCTACAAAACTGTATCTAAAAATTCACAGGTTTACCCACAGTGGACAAAAATGTTTTTCATGTCCCGACTGCAATTATTTATGTTGAACAAAATAACTTCTTGGAAATCATTTGCCGACTCACAGTCACAAAAAAATAAATCACATGTTTATCCACAGCGGACAAAAACCATTTTCTTGTCCCGAATGAAGTTATTAAAGATTGCGAAAGGAAGTTTTTTGCAGTTATTAACATCCACAGCGCAATTCATAGTAGAGAAAAGCCATTTTCATGTTCTGAGTGAAACTATGCATGTACTACGAAGATAAATCTAAACAATCGCAAGTTTTCCCATAGTGGAGAAAAATCTTTTTCATTACCCGATTGACACTATTCATGTTATCGCAAGGAACATCTAAAATATCACATATTAACCCATAGTGGACAAAAACCTTTTTCGTGTCCCGACTGCAACTGTTCATGTTCTCAAAAGGGACGTCTAAGAAAGCACTCGCTGATTCATAGTGGAGAGAAACCTTTTTCATATCCTGACTGCAACTCTTCATGTTCTTCCCTTGTCACGAGAGTCTTTATAGGCCAAGAACAGTTGATGATGTAAATCTTTCGCTTTTGAGGACATTATAGTAACTCACTTTAACAACACTGACTACAGAAATTTGTGTTTATGCGTATTTCATGTTTAAAACACTAACGAATACTGACAACAAAAATAAAATAAAAATGACGTACAATACAGTCGAGGGATTCCCTGTAAAACTTTAACGAAAAGGCTTGCCAACTTGGGCATTCCCTAGTTTTTTTATTTAAATAAAAAAAAACATGTTACGTAACAAGTTTTTCGAATCCCCCTCCCGCACCGATAACGCACAGTAACATTAAACAAGACCCCCCCCCCCTAAATTGCGTTACGTAATACTTGAACGGCCCCCAAGGTCGAAGTTTCACAAAAATTTGTGCTAAGTTTCCAAACGTAAAGTATTTCCCCGTTGAACGTAAGGGAAAATTGCATTATTCCACGGGCAACATCAACAATAATCGTATTGATGGCGCGGCTTATGGGTTTTTTCATTTGTTGTTAAGGTTCTGCTTCGGAATAATAAAAAGGATGCGGAATATTGATAAGGGAAGAATTTTATTATAATAATTCTAGTCATCTCCCGATTTCTTCAAAATTCTCCCGTTTTCTCCCGATTTTTAGGCGAAAATTCTCCCGATTTTGAAATTTTGGGTTCGGGAACACTGGCCTCAGGGCTCCGTCCTTAGTCCTATCCTTTTTAATATATATACCTTTGACCTGCATCGGAGTTTGCATCCTTCTTGTAAAATACTTCAGTATGCGGATGATCTTTTCATATACATTTCAGGACGAATTATTACTATTCTGGAGGAAATAATTAAAATTTGCATGAAAAACCTTGACACCTGGTTAACGAATCACGGCTTAGAAATTTCTCCGTCCAAAAGCAATGTTATCGTTTTTTCCAGAAAACGTGTTCCTCCGCGTATAACAGTCCAAATAAATAATTCAATTCTCCCTATGCAGGTACAGATAAAATTCCTTGGGGTAATTTTAGACTCTAAGTTAACATGGAACCCGTATGTTAATTTTATCATTAACAAATGTCAAGCTGGCCTCAACATTTTACGTGCCGCTTCACGGGTTTGGTGGGGAAGTCACCCATTCACCCAAAAACTTTTTTATAACGCAAATGTTAGGAGTCATTTGGATTATGCATCATTCCTCATCGAACCCACTTCTAAAAAGAACCTCGCGAGGTTGGACCGTATCCAATTTCAAAGTTTAAGATTGATTATCGGTGCAACTACAACACGGGCACGTGCCTAGTGTGATGGCCAAAAAATTACCCATTTTCTGTAATTATAAACTTTACTGAATAAAGAACATAAAAAAAAAAAAAAAAAAAAATGCGTTCTTCCCCAATTAACGCTTTACAAGTGGAAGCTGTGGAGGCTCCTCTTCATTTCAGAAGACAGTTCTTGGCAGACAAGTTTTTATTTAAATGCTTAAGACTTTCTAATCACCCACTGATAGACAAAATTACTGCACTCACTGCTCAAGTGAAATCACTTCCTTATTGGAGGAACAAATCAATCCCTCTTCTTGTTAAAAGTCTCCATACGTACAGTGCGTATAAACCCCTCTTAAATCCATCTGATAGACTTCCTTTATATGCTAACTCCTTTCGTATTCATTTACGTAAACCAAATATTCTTCTTTCTCTCGGCATAATTAACAATCACGAAGCTCCAAGAAAGCTTATCGAAATTCTAAATTCTAAATACTCCAACTGGAAAATTATTTACACAGATGGTTCCAAGTCTTCCTTATCAAACCATGTGGGAGCGACATTCCATTGCCCATCAGATCAAGTCAATAGAAAAATCAAACTTCCAAAAAAGGCTTCCGTTTTCACTGCGGAATGTATAGCCATTTTTGAATCCCTCAAATACATTGACAATGATCACATTGGAAACTTTTTAATTCTCTCAGATTCCCTGAGTGCACTTCAAAAATTGAACTCTTCCCCCTTCCATTACCCAGAAGACGATTTCTGTGTTGGAATCCGCACTTTAATTCATAAATTAACCGACTCTGGCAAAGAAATCGTGTTGGCTTGGATACCTAGTCACTGCGGTATCCCTGGAAATGAAAAGGCAGATTCATTGGCGAAAGATGCCATTATTTCGGGGGATATTTTATATAATTTTTTAAACCCCGATGACATTTTCATTAAATTGAAAGAAAACATGATTTCCACATGGCAGAATCATTGGGATGAGTCTAGTAAAACAAAAGGATATAACTTTTTCATAATTCAGCCAACGATTCCTTCAAAACCGTGGTTTTCTAGACTCTCTTTGAACAAATTCTCAACATCCTCGATTTGCCGCATACGGATAGGGCATTGCTGCCACAATGTTCACTTGACAAATATTCATGTCGGCTTGGTGAAGAGGACCTCAATCATATTTTTTTCAGTTGCCCTATAAATAATTCATACATAAATTTCATCCCTCACCTTATCAGTACGGGCATAATGCCTCCCTACAACATTGCATGTCTGTTATCTTCTCAAAACAAACGCGTTTATAGAGTATTGGCTAATTTCCTGAATATTAACAGCATCAATTTGTAATTGTAAGTTTAGTTTAAAAATTTTCATTATTTAGTTTATTTTTTATGTATAATAAATTACATAAGCATATTTATTATTTTCCTGTTACTTCCACTTGTTATACATATGTAAATAATTAAAATCATCTCGTGTTGTAAGAATTTAGCGTAATATTATTATTATTTGTATAGTATTATTATATAATGTAGATATGTTCTTGATACCAAAATTGTAAATATTGACCAAAAATACACTCACAAAATTACACACAAAAATCATTCACTTGACACTGGCCAGAACACTCCTTTGGGGTGAAAAGCCATTAAAAAAAAAAAAAAGCATTTGTCTATGCATAGATGTGATTTTCGATATTTGGGGGTTAGATGGATAGTTGGTTTGATTTATTTATGGTTGACAGTGAATTTTGTGCTGCTGGAATATAATGGAATCTAACAGAGACAAAGCATTCTTAGCTCTTGGGTTAGCTTTGTGTTTTAATTTAAAAAAAACCGAATTTGGTGTCAAGAATGGTACAATTTGAGATCCCGCTTTACAATAAGCATTTACAAAGCGTATTACAGGCACCAAATGATTACGCGTATTTTTTCCAAATGGATGACCGTTATTCCGAAGCATTGTTGTATATTTCAATTGATATTATGAATAAATGTTATAATTAATATTTTAATATAACATTAATTGATAAAAGAAAATTATTTATTCCCTATTTCTCAGATGTTCACAAGACCTAAACAATATTTTTGAAATCAGTCAATAGCAGTTACATTATTATTAAACAATATGAAAAAAAAACAAAAAAATATTTGCAGAACTGAATAATAACATTATTAATCAATAGCACTATAGCTGTTATAATAATATTAAACAACAAGAGAACAAAAAATAAAATACTTGCAGAACTTAATAATATATAATACTAGCTGGTACCCGGCAGGCGTTGCAATTCCATTAAAATAAATAAATTAATTCTCCCTGCATGTCCTTTACCGTGCGTCCCCGTTGACCTCCCGAGTCCCCTTCCGAGAATACCGCACAAGAGTCCCAACTGCTCCCGTCTGGAGCCAGTGCGACCATGGCATCCCCGATCGGCGTATGTTGTGAGGCTGAAGGTAGTGGGAGGGGAAGGAGATAGGGAAGAGGAAGGTGGGGAAGTACCTGGCTAATCAGATCTGGTCACCAAACACGGCTTATGCCATTTCAAGCAACGTTTCAATTCTGAATGGTGGTATACCAGGGCGATACTTAGAGTATCTTAAAATCTGGAAAGTGCTGCAAATATACTTTATATTATTTTAAGAAAAAATTGTGAAATAACACAAACTAATCAAATAAAATTCATTTGCCACGCCGGGATTCAATCCCGCGACCTTCGGTTTGTGAGTCAAGAGCCTTACCGCTGGACTTCGCCGGCCGTCAATTTTTCTTTCCGTAAGATCTTTCCACAAAGTATTGAAGACTTAAAAAAACTTTCAATTCCTTCCCCTCCCTCCAATTTTCTTACTTTTTCTTTCCGGAAGAACCTTTTACAAAGTATTAGAAAACTTTAAAAAAAATCTGAATGAAATAGGTAAAGTGGTTCTGAAGTTATGGCGTGACCAAGGGAAACAGGGATTCATTTATATATATATATTTAAACAACTTAATAATTAAATTAGTTTTTTTTTAAATCTAATGCATTTCTACAAATTAAACACAAAAACAATTAATACTTATTTTATATTAATTTTATCTAATTTATAGAATTGTTTCATGATCGTAACAAATGTAACTAATTTTGAAAAAAATCTGTTCTTTTATGTCGAATAACGCTAACTATTAATGTACATGGGTTCCTATTTTATGATTCTGCCATTGCTTCGAAAATGTAATTAATTTCAAGAAATGGCCAAGATCACTTTTAATGAGCGAAAGCCAAATAAATAATTTAAAAAAATATAAGTCTATGAGTTGTCTATCCTCAAAAAATATCAATTCGCATCAAGCTCGCCGCCATCACGTAAATCATTTGAAGCAAGCCACAAGCTTCCTCTGTAGACTGTCAAATCGCTTGGCTCAAACAAAAAAGATGTTGTGAAGTGAGGGACTTAGGAATAATAATGGACTCTGGAATGTCTTTCCGAACACATATAAATTCTATCTGTGACAGGGCATACAAACTTCTAGGATTCATCTTAAGAGTGACTAAACCATTCAGGTCACCACATGTAATCAAAATACTGTGTGTCTCTTTTGTCCGCTCAATATTAGAATTCGGATCAGTCATATGGAATCCCCAATACAAAGTTAATATTTTAAGGTTAGAAAGAATTCAAAAAAAGATACTGAAACACCTAGACTTTAAATCATTTCGAACATCAGAAAACCTACAAGACTCATTAACATTCCATAATTTATCAACCTTAGAAGATAGAAGAAATATATCCGACCAGAAATTTTTATTCAAAATTATTAACAACGTTGTTGACAACAACTATCTTCTAGAACACATTAATTTCCACTGTCCAACAAGAAATACAAGGTCAAACCAACTATTCCACATCCCACACTCAAAAACAAATTACACACAACATTCATTTTTCCGAAGGACGTGCACAAAATACAACGATATGTTTTACGAAGCTGATATTTTCCATTTATCCTCAGGCCAATTTATTTAATTCATAACTAAAAAAAATTAAAACCAATTGTTAATTGCGAACCCTCCATCCCTGCTGTCTGTTGTTTTTTCATTCTCATTATGTTGTTTTTCCTTCTTATTATAAAAATAATAATATTTGGATGATTTATATAGCGCTATTTTTTATTGTTGTTGTGAAAAACCCCCCAAGGGCGCTGGCAAATGGCTAACCATTTATCCTTAAACGTTTTCTAATGATGTGAAAATATGTTAATTTTATATGTGTTCGCTGTTTAACTTCATCTTTTCTTTCCCACATGCTTTAATTTGTGTTTTTTTCATTTCTGTTGTATTTGTTTTTCTTTTTTCTAACACTTTATTTTTTCTTTAACGTTTTAATCTGTGTTTATATATTATAATTTTTTTGCGGAAACTTCACTGGTTAATGCACCCATGTAATATGTAATTACCTTATAATATGTACAACTGTTTGTTTCCCTAATAAACAAAAACAAAACAAAAACAAAACTACGCGCAGTGTTGCCAACTTAACGAAAAACTACGTGTTTGACAGAAACTACTATTGATAGTGTCGGAATCTCTTAAGAAAAGCATTCGATAGTATCTCACACGAAAAGCTTATCAAAAAACTGAAATTAAATAACATCAACGATAAAGCCATCCAATGGATAGAAAGTTATTTGAACTTCTTCTTCTTTATGTGCCTTATCAGGTCCCCCCGACGTTGGCGATCACTCTTGAAAAGGTCTCTCTGTCTTGCGCTGCCCGGAATAGCTCCTCCACACTTCTAATGCCGGTCCACTCTCGTATGTTTCGCAGCCAAGACATTTGTCTCCTACCAGGCCCTCGGCGAACCTCTATCTTGCCTTTCAATATTAAATGGAGCAAGTGATACTTCTCCCCTCGAAGTATATGACCCAGATATAAAATTTTCTTGATTTTAATTAATGTAAGCAGTTCCCTATCTGCTCTAGCCCGCCTGAGAATTTCTATGTTGGTGATCATGTCGGTCCATGGGACCTTGAGCATTCTCCGGCGAAGCCATATTTCGAAAGCCTCTAACCTGTTCATGGTATTTATTTTCAAGGTCCATGTTTCACAACCATACAGCAAGACCGACCACACATAACATTTTAGCATTCTCTGCCTTAGTTTTAAGCTTATATTGTCATTGCAGAAGAGGGATTTCATTTTCATGAATGCAGTTCTTGCTGCTTCAATTCTGCACCTAATCTCTACATCTGGATCAAGAGTCTCCGTGAGGATACTGCCGAGGTATCTAAATCTCTCCACCTTTTCGACATTACAACCATTTAACTGAATCGTTGATCCAGAGTGATCTAGTCGTCCAAAAGTCATCCATTTAGTTTTATTGACGTTGATTGTTAGGCCCAGTTGCTCACCAGCATTATTAACAAGATCTAATAGGTCTTGGAGGTCACTGATACTGTCAGCTAGTAATACAGTATCATCTGCATATCTTATGTTATTAATGACAACTCCGTTGATCTTGAGACCCTTCTGGGTATTACTTAGGGCTCTTTTGAAGACATAGTTGGAATAAAGTGGCGACAGGATACATCCTTGTCGTACTCCACGCTGAATGGCGATTGCATTAGATCTCTCATTCCCATGTCTTATTTCTGCTGTTTGGAACCAATAAAGGTTTTTAATGAAATTCTGGTCTTTGGTGTCAACGTTACAATCCGCAAGCATTTTCATTAGGTCAGCATGTTTTACCCTTTCAAATGCCTTTTCGTAGTCAATAAAACAGGCAAAGACTTCCTTTCTTTGGTCACGACACTTTTGCAATAGTACGTCGACAGAAAATAATGCTTCACGTGTACCGAACGCATTTCTGAAGCCAAACTGAGTGTCATCCAAGTCCTGCTCGCACTTATCGCGTGTCCTGGCATGTATTATTTTAAGGAATAATTTAAGGACATGACTCATCAAGCTTATTAATCGATAGTCACTGCACTTCTTAGGGTATTGTTTTTTAGGTAATGTCACGAAGGTGGATTTTAGCCAATCTTGGGGTATATTCCCTGTGTCATATATAGAGTTAAATAACCTCAACAGGTAGTCAACATTTTCATTATCAAAGAGCTTCAACACCTCAACTGGAATATCGTCTGGTCCGCACGCTTTTCTATGTTCTGAAGTGAACATTGAACAATCGTGCATAATTTGTTAAAATAAATGACCAAACTAGCGACCAAGAAACATCAAATTTTGGTATCCCACAGGGCACCGTGCTCGGACCAATATTGTTCATTTTGTATGTAAACGACATATTTATTCAACCATTACATGGTCAAATTATCTCTTACGTCGATGATACAGTTCTTCTAATAAAAGAAAAAACACGGGAAAAAATTAATTTAAAAGCCACAGAAGATATAAATAATCTAAAGATATGGTTTTGACAATAACCTCTTGTCGTTAAATATTGATAAAACATACCTATATTAGGCTATCAATTAAAACTTAAAATGGAACAGTTTTTGTGGTTCACCCTTAAGTTTCACTAATTTTATTTTATTTATTAAACTTAAAATTGGTCTACTTCACGTGATCTAAACTTCCCACTACCTTCAGCCTCACAAAATATCCCAATTGGGAATGCCATAGTCTCATTAGCTCCAGCCGGGAGCAGTTGGGAGTTGCTGTATTCACATAAAAAACATAGTATTATCGCGCTTTCATACATCCGATCCGGTCACCTGGAATAAGTTTCACTCAAATATATATTTTTAAATGCACTTACCTCAATGGTGAAGTTAAACCGATGCGCCGAATAAAAACTAATTAAAAGTCTGAGCGACATGCGTCATACAATTTATTACAAAAATAAAGGAATAAACCACTCGCTCATCATGACGTATCACGGTCCGACAGCGACTGGTGTTTTGTTAATTTTGTTTACGGCTAGGTAGACAGATACCATATAAAGAATAATATAAATAAACATCGTTGTTTCTAAACGCATTGCATAATTTATGTACGTGTGAGGGAGAAAAAATATAGGATTAACTTTCGCTTTTAGCAAGTTCAGGGTCCCGTGCAAGCGCAAGCTTCGCCCAAAGACGACGGCTTGGCCGCGCGGGAACTAATGACGAACCGATTCTCTGCGGGCATCAAGGAATGAATTAGGAACTTCTGACTAATAAGTGTCTTTTGTCTTGCTGTGACTTGAATAACTTGCATTCCGCGGACCTAATAATGACTCGATATCTTCAACAGATTAGAATTTAACTCGATCCGATGATCGACTCGATCCGTGGGATTTGTGATTTGGTACGACGACGCGACGTCACAAATGTTTTGATTCATTGAATAAGTGAAACAGAGATTGGGGTTGAGAATTGAACAGACTTGTAGGACTATGACGGTATTAGTTCATTTATGACTATGACGAACAGTGGGACTGGCGGGACGACTGTGACTTTTGGATGACTCGATCGCTTGTCGGTTCAATTGGTTGGCGGTTTTGTCGCTTGGGCTGGGGACGGGAACTCTCTGGCTTACGGTTTTTTTTGTATAGATTTACTACGCGGGATACTACACGTGATGGGCAATTTCGCGGCGCGCGCCGCCTGTAGTAGGTGTACCTATCCGCGCAACGAATATCCAATATTTACAGAGTACATTTTTTTTTTCTTACCTCAAAATAACATGAATTATTTAACTGTAAAATAAATTAATAGAAATTAAAAGAAATATTTATAATTATATATAATATAATTAATATTATACTTTAGAGCTCTGAGGTACTCCTGCTTTGATTGGTCTTGGGGTGGAACGATGGCCGTCTATTTTAATGGTGAATGTGCGACCACTTAGGTAGCTGTGCGTGTATTGAATCATGGAGTCATCGAACTCTTGTTCGTCCATATTGTATAATAAGCCTTCGTGCCAGACTCTGTCCAATGCCTTACTTATATCAATTGAGATAGCTGCGGTGTGGAGGCGCTTGTTAAAGCCGTGTGATATGTGTTCGACCACACGGAGAAGTTGGTGTTGGGTTGAGTGATTAGCACTAGACGTGGGCAAAATTGAATGATTGAATTAAATGAATAAATTCAATCTTGTGACACACTCAATCTTATTCTCATTTTCAAAAGGAATTAAATCTTTATTTCTTACCCTTGGCCTTGCATCCTACGATTTTTTAACAGCACCATATTTCTTTTAATTTCTATTAATTTATGCAAAATATTTTTAATGTGTATTTTTTTGCAAAATAAATACACATTAAAATAAATATTTCATTAACTTCGTTTTTAGTACCTTCAATTTTTCAGAACGACATAATTCACCCTAAGAAGAGTGCTTTGCGCAGTGAAAACTTCTTTAGCACCGTTGTGATTTGAAACTCGATGAAACGAAAAATAACGACAATAAAAAGAGGCAAACACATGCATCTAAAGGATGTAGTCCGCGGGAGAATGAGATAGTATTATCGGTCTCCTCTTTGTGCAGTTTTTCGTAGCCTTTCGGCCTCCTCTTTGTGCGGTGCTTCGTAGCCTCTCATGTATACTTTAGGTTTCTTAAGTGAAAACTACGTATTAGAAAATATATCTATGTATTGTTAGCACCATATTTAAATATTGCCGCTCATCTGCCGCCAGAGGTACTGCTATCGCCTCTGGCGGCCAACAAGGAAACTACACCAGCTATAATAATAATAATAATAATGATTTATTGTTTTTCTTTCTTTACAAACATCTAAAGATAATGATATCCTCACTGGGATTTCCCGTGCTGAGGATTTCATTTACATATTATATTTTAATTATAAGAAATTAATATGAATTTGTTATAAACGTATAGGTATCATGTAGTATTTTGTTAAATAATTAAAAATTAAATAAAATTGTGTTTTTTTTATAATTCAGATCAGTAGATTCGGTTTTAGTCTGTATTTGATATCAGTATATCAGTAATTCAGTATGGGGGCCGGTAAAGAAGGGTTGCCGGTAAACTTACGCTTCCTGGCTGGCGGCACTGGAGAAGAACTACTTAGAACACGGACAGCGAACGGCTGGATTTACAAATGGCGGATTGCGGAACATAATCTTGCTGATTCTTGAATGTTGTTATTGTCAATTAATGTGGAGACAATATATTTCATCGTAAATATTAACTTAGCGTTTTATTATTGCTAACAGTATGCATATAAATAAGTTTTTTTTTCGAACTAATTGAATTAAAGGAACGAATAAAAGGAATCAATTCAAAAGGCCGGGGGAATCAGACTGAATCGATTCACTTAAAATGGACCGAACACATTACCTGTTTAAATAATAAAATTAAAAAACTAAGTTATTTTTTCAAAACTATCAGGAATGTCCTCATTAAAAAAGACTTAATCAAGATTTACATGGCTCTCTGCCAATCACTGTTAGAATACGGTATTATCGGATGGGGCAGTGCAAATAAAAACATACTAAATCCACTAATTAAAACTCAAAAATCCATAATGAAAATTATACTGAAAGTTCCTGTAAGAACTAGCACTGATGAAATCTTCAACAATCTTAACATCATGTCAATTAAACAACTGTATTCTAAAACTATACTCATTTACATTCATAAGTACAAAACCCAAGAAATGACAACTTACACGTACATTAGAAACACTAGATCTCATGGTCAAAAACATATCCAACAAGTAACTACTAACACAACATTTGGGCAAAAAAGCTTCTTGTATTATGGTATTAAACTTTACAATAAAATACCACTCTCACTTAAAAACCTCAACAGTATAACATTTAAATCTCAAATAAAAAGCTGGATACTAAATATAGGGAGAACAGAAATAGAAAATATACTGATATCAAATACAGACTAAAACCGAATCTACTGATCAGAATTATAAAAAAAAACACAATTTTATTTAATTTTTAATTATTTAACAAAATACTACATGATACCTATACGTTTATAACAAATTCATATTAATTTCTTATAATTAAATTATAATATGTAAATGAAATCCTCAGCACGGGAAATCCCAGTGAGGATATCATTATCTTTAGATGTTTGTAAAGAAAGAAAAACAATAAATCATTATTATTATTATTATTATTACTTCTGGGAATGAATCTGCCCATGTCTAATTAGCACGGAAGCCGTGTTGGAAGTCTGGGATTATGTTTTTTTTTCCGAGAGATGGGCGTTTATTCTAATTACCATGAGTTTTTCAATTATTTTGCCTATCGAGGGGAGTAGGTTAATAGGTCGGTAATTTTCTGCTTGAAGTAAATCTTTCCCCGGTTTAGGGATTAAGATGACGTCTGCTTTTTTAAATGCGTTTGGGAATTTGCGTAAACGGAATGAGGCATTAGTTATGGCGGTTATGGCGCAAGCGCATTTAGGGGGGAGGTATTTAAGAATTTTATTTGTTATGGCATCCGGGCCCGGGGCCTTTTTGGATTTAAGTGATTTTATTATGTTTGTGACCTCTAGGGGGGTAGTGAATTTAATTGAAGGACCCGTGTGCGGGAGATTTACGATTTCGGCTACCCTATTGTTTACTGTGTTGACAAATGAGGGGTCGTCGTATGGTGTGCAAGGTGTAAACTGTTTTTCTAAACTGTCAGCGAAAGTTTCTGCCTTTTCTGCCGTTGAAAAGACAAATCCGTTGGGGCCATTAAGAAAAGTGAAGAGGTTTTAGTCCTCAATTCAAATGGTATAAATAGGGCGGCTATTATGTGGGCACCCTATTTTGTCGATGTCACCTTTGAAGGCGGTTGCTTAAAATGTATATTTTATAATAATTCTACATGGTTTATTTTGTACATATGTGTTTGTTATTTTGTAGTAAGCATGAAATAAACTAATTGTTTATTGCTAGATTTTTAGTTTGAACGATTTAGCTCATTTTCAAGCTAAATGGTAAAAAATTTAAATTCATTTGCCGTTTGGCTGGATATTTGGTAATTTAAAGATACAGTGTTATTTTTGAAACCTGTTTGTTTCACCATATTACGGGGTACCTGGATTTTTAAAATCGGAAAAAACATATTTTTACCGAAAATTTCTAAGTGTTTTTTGAGGGCTATTTTTGCCCTAGTTTGAGTAATTTAAGGGCTAGAGACTCAGGCTCTCTTTTCCTCGATGCCTTGTAGTACTGCGGAATGATTTTTAAAGTTTCATTATCCTACAAGGCTCGTAAGTAAAAATAATTAACAAAATGTACAAAAAATAACAAACATAAAAAATACGTGTGAAATTATTAATTGAAAAATGTCCCCGGCGGCAACCTGAGCATAGTAGCGTTTTTTTGTTGCACCGGGACATTGTACATAGTAAAGGGAAAGTATTTTATGAACATAATATAACATTTGGAATAATAAAAACAAACAAAAATAATACATTTCAACGCAAAAGATCGCTGGCGGAGCGGTACTAACGAGTTTAGAGGCCAAGCGGAATTTTTATATTTCAAGAGAAATTTCCAAAAATGACCACTAAACTGTAGAGGATACCGCCAACGGTGTTTTTTGTTGAAAGAAAATTTGTATCGTAACACGTCGGTTCCAAAAACTACTAGCTGTGTCGATAATTTTGAAAGTATGGAATATAGTTACAAGGATAATATTGAAGTAGTAGGTACTTTGTAGGAAACAGTCACATGTACCTTGTGTGTCTAATCTTTTGTCTTACCATTATTTATTTTGTAAGAAAGAGCTGCAGCATTAGAGCGATAAGGAACTAATGTTTCTTGCCGCCACGGTACCGTAACCGTGAAAAGTCACGGTAATTATAAAAGCGCACGCTCCCCTTGTAACAAAATACTGAGACATTTGTTTTAGTTCAAGAAAGTAGCGTAGCTTCGGGCGGGAATCGCTCACGTTCAATAAAATTTTTTGCAAGATAAAGCGTCATTTTTATAATATCATCATTACATAGTATAACATGAAGTCGCTTAAAATGTTTGTGCGCTTAGATCTTTTAAACTACGCAACGGATTTTCATGCGGTTCTCACCAATAGATAGAGTGATTCAAGAGAAAGTTTATATGTATAATACATGCTTATTATAGTAGAGAAAAGCCGAGAAATTCAAATATTCAATTCAGGCAGCGGGCAGCTGGCAAGCGGGTGGTGTGCATTTTAAATAGGTTGGGTAATGGCGTTGTGTTTCGTTAGCCACAGCAACGTGTGGCCGGGTCTGCTAGTTATATCATAAATTGGTTTATATCTACAGACATTTTAAATTATTTTGTGTTTCGACATCTGATTAGCAAGATTTGACTACGAAATTTTTGTTTGAGAAGTTTTATATTATGTTCTCCGGGTGGTGAGATCGGCCAGATATGTTCTATATTAAAACCTACCACACAAAATACAGGATATCTCTCCTCTATACCCCCTATACCGCAAACATTAAGAAATTATAACACTGCTTTAATAATGAAATTGACATTTTTAATGACCCATTTAAACAATTTAAAAAACATATTTTACCATCAATCATATAAAGCTGATACTGTGATGAAGCCCTTTATTTAAAGACAGGCAATATTGGGATTGGTTTATTGATCAACTAAATCATTGTCCCATCAGTACAGGTGCCAATAATGAATTGTTTACTTTGCATGCTTAGCTAATTATTTTTGTTACTATTTTTTTAATCATTTCTGGTAATACATTGTATTTTAATCATCCGTGTATGTCAATTTTTGGGTATCATGCCTGTGTTATGTACTAAAATAAAAAAATTCCAAATAAATAAACACACATTCAATTTTAACCCCACGCTCTGGGGCTCTAGCATAGTAATCAATGGGCGTAACTTCCGACGAATTTATATCGATGTCCCGAGCACGGTTTCACTGTTGACAGCCGAGCCGGTATTTTCAGAGAATAACTCTACATATATTGAAGGCGTTTACACTACGTAACGTCGAACGCCAAGCAATTACATAAAAAATATTAATAAATTGGCAATGCTGAATTGAAATACTGACCTAATTAAGCATTGGCAGACTTCATCTACTTTTTGATACATAATAGGAGCTAATTAATTAAGTAGGTCTTTAGTTAGAGTACATTTCAACATCGTTTCACAAAACTAGGTCCATTAGACATTCTTGAGATTTACTGCGTTTATGTATATACCCAACGCGAATATTAATAGAAAAAGCAAATACAAATACGTTTCCATGGCAACGTACAACACAAGAATAGCATCTACAGCTTCTGACTAGCTCTAAAATCTAATAAGAATATAACCTCATATTTGTACCTTGTATTTCCCCTGTGTTGAGCGAACAAACACCATTGTAACGGACGTGTTACATATCCTCGTATGTTATTTCAACGAAAAACATCCTTGGCGGTATCCTCTACAGTTCAGTGGTCATTTTTTGGGATTTCGCTCGAAAACCAAAAATCCCGCTTGGCCACTGAACTCGTTAGTACCGTACCGCCAGCGATCTTTTTCGTTGAAAATATTTTTTGTTTGTTTTCCAATTAGAATTTAAAAGTTATTCTAATTGTAATATTGTTTTAATAAAATACTTTCATTTTTATATGTACAATGCCCCCGGTGCAACAAATAAACGCTATCATGCTCAGGTTGCCACCAGGGACATTTTTCAACTTATCATTTCACTTGTATTTTTTATGTTTCCTTTTTTTTTTGACATATTGTTAATTATTTTTAGTTACGATCCTTGTAGGATAATGAAACTAAGAAATTTCATTCCGCAGTCCTACAAGGCATCGAGGGAAAGAGAGCCTGAGTCTCTAGCCCTTAAATTACTCAAACTAGGGCAATAAATGACCCTCAAAAAACACTTAGAAAAATTTCGGTAAAAATACGTTTTTCCGATTTTAAAAATCCAGGTGCCCCGTAAGATGGTGAAACAAACAGGTTTCATTAACACATCTTACGGGGGACCTCGTAAAAATAACATTGTAACTGTAAATAACCAGATATTCAGCCAAACGGCAAATCAATTTATATTTTATGCGATTTAGCTCAAAAATGAGCTAAACGTCTCTAACTAAAAATCTAGCAATAGACAATTGGTTTATTTCATGATTACTGTATAATAACAAACACATATGTAGATAAGTTTTTAGATTTTCACGGCCAAAAGCATTTTCGTTGTTAGTTTTTGGGGTGTTATGCCGTGTTGCGCTACCTCCTACTATAGCCGACGTTTCGGACAGCGTTGCAGTGTCCATCATCAGGGCAGATCCGGTAGATCCGACGATGTGTAATTGTTAGTGTAAAGTGTGTGATTATTTACTTGGAAGCGATACGAATTATTTATCAGGAACGAATCCAAAGTAATGGCCGGTCTCAATTAAGTGCTCGGCGATTGCCGATTTATCAGGGTGGCCGAGTTTACAAGCACGAAAATGTTCAGCTATCCTTTTGGAAATCGTCCGCTCTGTTTGGCCTACATAAACTTTGTCACATCCGGAACAGCTGAGTTTATACACTCCATCTGCTTCCAGAGGAAACTTGGTCTTTGGAGACCTCAGTAGGTCGTGGATTTTAGTAGTGGTTCCGAAGACAGTCTTGATGCTTTCTTTTCTCAACAGCCTGGCAATTCTGTCTGTCACATTGTGAACGAAAGGCAGGAAAGCACAGGCTTTTGACTCTTGTTCAACTCTGTCTTCGTTCGGTGTAGATTTGGCTCTTATAATTTGCCTTGTTTGACTTGCCGGGTAACCGTTGCGCTCCAGTGCATCGGTCAGCTTTATAAGTTCTGCTCCAAGTTTTGTTTCTTCACATATTCTGGTCGCTCGGGTCACCAAAGTATGGATAAGTCCTCTCTTCTGCGCTGGGTGGTGGTGCGAATCGGCATGTAGATACCGATTTGTATGCGTTGGTTTTCTATATACTGTATGTCCTAGATTACCATCTTCTTTTCGCATCACCTCCACATCTAGAAAAGGCAGGATTTTATCGTCGTTTTCCAGCTCCAAAAATCCAATTAATATTAATAGAGACGACGGAGCTAAGCTCAACAGCTCTTGGTATCCGGTAATTGACGGCTACACCAAAGCTAAACGCAAAAAATACCATGTCTAAGTATACTGTAATATCATATAATAATACAATATAAAGGTATAAAACCTTTTTTGCTTATATTGGCTACTTTCGCTTTAACCACTTGAACTCTGTTGTCTAATTCTAGAATAAGGATGGCGCCACTTTCGTCGGCAATTCTCACATGGACGGACCCCAGGCTAACGTAAATACTGCGCTTTCACTAAAATCGCAGTTCCCTTTCTCCTGAAATACCTACCAGCTCGTAGTGAATTGGATCTGGCGAAACGGTATCGCTTCCAAGTAAATAATCACACACTTTACACTAACAATTACACATCGTCGGATCTACCGGATCTGCCCTGATGATGGACACTGCAACGCTGTCCGAAACGTCGGCTATAGTAGGAGGTAGCGCAACACGGCATAACACCCCAAAAACTAACAACGAAAACACATATGTACACAATTAACTCTGTAGAATTATTATAAAAAACACATTTTAAGCGACCGCCTTCAACGGTGACACCGGCAAAATAGGGTGCCCACATAATAGCCGCCCTATTTATACCATTTGGTCTGAGGACGAAAACCCCTCCACTTTTTTGTAAAAACACTGTCCGAACGCTGTCGGGTACAAGTACCCCTTATATACGATGCAAATTTTCAAATAAATCAGTTCACTTCGACTCTTCAAAACTTGTTTTATTACTTGTTACTTAAGAAGTATTTTCTTCAACACCAGCTGCCTCCCGCCGACTTCTGCCTGTCTTCCGTCCTGGTGCCTACCTCTTCCGGACAAGCCGGCCCTACTCCAGGACACCGCAAGGCGCCAGGCTCAGGCAGAAGAATAGGCACATCCAGTGTCCCTCACTCATCAGACACTGGGTGCAGGAGGCCAGCTTTTATTATTTTACTCATCATACATCCTCATCAGCGTGCACTTAGACCCGGACCTATTTTACAGTTCTTGTAAAGGCGTCACGTCTGTTACAACCATACAAACACTAAACACTGACGTATGGTATCAACGGCTTACGAAAGACGCTTACACTGACACCGTAAAATAACAAATCTAATAGACATTAATTATACGTTTAACCTTTCTTGTGCCAGGATTTGTTGCCCATACTTCGTATAAAATCTCGGAAAGAGCACTTTTGAAGTAATATTTTGTGCATTTATTTTGAACTATCGTATATTTTATTGACTGAAACACATTCTTTGAACAATAAACTATCGATAAAAACACTATTACTTGTGTTTATTTGATGAATTCATAGGTTTTTATAAGTTTTTGTGACCAAACATCGACGGACTTTTGACAGTTCAACTGTGGCAAAATATGACGTTCGTACTCCACAAGTCCACAGAAAATGCTTTTTTAAATATTCCAGATTCCAGTGCTGCCATATGAATAAAACTTTTGGCGGTATAAACAGTACTGTTAGCGCAAGTCATTCTGAGCTTGACTTTCATACAGTTTCTTTATATATAAGGGTCAAAATCACATATAAAAATATTGTTTTGGCCGCTTTAAAGGCGCAAGTCGGTTTGTTTGATTCTCCAGAATAAAAATACCGCGCTGTGATTGGTTATTGAATTTGGATCGTACCCATTCGTCGTAAGAGATGTACGGAAAAATAGATCTTACGTTTAAACTAAATATATGGAATTTGTAAAAAAATTCTGTAACTGACTATAAATTCGTAAGCCGTTGATACCAACCTGAAGCGTGCGCATTCTGTTTCTTTGGAAAGTGTTGCTAGAGCGTAATAATTATTTCGTACTATGGGCAATTTTTAAACGATTCAGGGAATATTATAACTAAATTTTAATACAATATTTATTTTCTCACGGCGCCCTTTCGGAGTTGGCGCCAGGTTTTTTGCACGTTTTTGAACGTATGGCAGATCCGGCGCTGTTTATGAATGAGGCAAAGAGTGTGTGCCAAGACCGAGTTGTTTGGCGGAACGTCCTATCTTTCCACCCCTGTGGTGAAACGGCGTGATGGTTAGTTGGTTATTCTTGTATTTCCTGTTTTTAACTAACTAACTAACCATCACGCCGTTTATCCGCAGGGGTAGGCAGATAGGACGGACTGCCAAACAACTCGGTCTTGGCACACACTCTTTGCCTCACTCACATTCGTACATTGTCTCATACATTCCTATTATTCTGACTTTTGACATGGCCCGACTCAAGTATCTAGGTCACTTGATTCACTTCCTCGGGCGTCCCCGTCTTCTTTTACCATTCACAAATGCGTCGTATACTCTTCTTACACTATTTTCTTCGTTCATTCGCTCTACATGCCCTTGTATTTCCTTCTTGTATTATTGTATTGTATTTCCTTGTTTCACTAATTCTTGTATTTCCTGTTTATAATAAAATATTAAAACATGTTATTGAGTTTTCATTTATTATGACATTCCATTTTATTTTTAAAATAATATTTTAGGCTAAAAAAATTGGGTAGGTACCGAAAGATAATTATATTGTCTATGGTCGAGCCTTTTATTGTTTCCTCTATTATTGTCTATGACGTCATACCGGTAGGAAAAAAAAAAGTCGTCACATTTATGGCGTATCTATGGTGAAATAGTGTTGAAATTTTTTCTGAGCAAAAAGCAGGAAGTTATCAATCTAATGACTGGTTTATTTATGCGCCCGTCTTTCGGGCCGAATAGACGTTGCTAGGTTCTCCACGTTGCTTCGTTCCGTAAAATTGTACTTGCGGACCGTTGATGGCTACGGATTATGCTTTTTATTGGTCAACAGCGTCAACGCCCTAAAGTCCTTTACTCTCCCCGATTCTGAATGGGTCCAGTACTAGGGGATCGCCTTAAATTCAACCACGCAGACGCAAGCCTATTAATACTGTTTTATACATCCATAAAAGCTTTCGCTTATAATATTAGTAATATTTGTCTAATAAAATATGTATATCGTGTTTTCTTTCGTCATCAGTAATTTTAGTAAGACAAAAAAGGAAGGTGACCCATTTTAATTTTGTTTTTTTTTTTGCATTCAAAATTATTAAATTTAAAAAATCATATGTGGGTATATTTCGAATCATACAATTTTAAAGGGTATTTTGTCACCTTTCAAAACAGTTTTTAGGCTTCGAATGTGTTCTGAAATATTCCGTTTATTTGGATTTTATTTCGAAGCAGAAATATTTTGACCTTCTGACAAAATATGCCCGAAGCCTGAGGGGTTCTCATGTCTCTTATCCGTGTGTTTGGTTCTGAAACAGTTTTAAAAAAAAAACTTAATCCATATTCCCCAAGTCCTTCATAAATCATATATTCCTTCCTCGTCCTCCTGTCCTCAAAGTCTCTACCAGGGGAAGAAGAAGATGTTTGTCGACTACCTACCTGTGAACAAGTGGAAAATAATATTGTCGCCCTAATCTAAGTTACCTACACAACAGTTGAAATTTGGTAGTGTTATGGGACACAGCTCTCTGTCGTTGAACTATCGCAATTATCGCAAAAAGTCCGTTTTTTATGGATTATAAGTGTAACTGGTGTTGTGCCGTTTCTTGGGAAACTCCAATATCCAGGATCGATCCTGAAACAGCCGAATAAACCGTCAAAAGGTAAGAGACTATTCCGTCATACCCCATTTCCTGTGATCTGTAATTTAAAACACAATTCATTGGTCATTATCTTTTCGAAATCGATTTACAGTCCACAACATCATATTGTCGTGTCATCGGACGCGACATTTTTGGTCCTTCGAGCCGGATAAATTCTCGTTTTTGTCGTTTTTTGATAATCGTTATTTCGAAACTAGACATTGTGTTTGAAATATAGATCATCCCATTCGTTGACCTTTCCGGTTTTATAAAGCTGTTTCAGAATTACACATTCAATCGTGAATATTGATTAGCATATTTAAATCGTTGGGTAGCTCAATATTCGTAGATAATACTTTGTACCTACACAAAGTATTGCCGCGTCGGTAGTTTTAAATACAAGCATTCTCGTGTCGTTGGGTTGCTACCTGCACTGAGTGTCGGTAAAGAAGATCGCGGATCGCATCGGTCAGCTGTTATCACAGCGGACATTCTGTTTGTTTACAAGTTTGACGTTTGACGTTTGTTTGCGGTTTTATTATTAGAGTTTGGTTAATATACCTCTTCTTAATGGCGGCTACTCTTGTGAAGTACAAATTAGCTCTGTTAGACATGGAAAGCATTCGCTCCGCTGCATTGAAAGCTATAACTTCGTTGAACGTTGTTGACAAAAATATATTTAAAGCGCGTTTTTCGGATATATCAAATATTAGAGAAACTTTTGTTGCATCACATATTTCAATAGAATCAAATAAAAAAGATGAATCGGAAATTAAAGTTTTACAAGAAAAATATACTGAAATTCAAAACATGTATTACGAGATTCAGTCGTATTATAATCAATTATTTCCACAAGTTTCGAAAATTGAATCGGATCATTCACTGGCAAATAATAATGTGTCGTTACCAAAATTAAAATTGATTATTTTCTCGGGAATATCAACAGATTGGACAAATTATATTAATACCTTTAATTCGTTGATCGATTCTAATAATGCCTTAAATCCTGTTCAAAAATGCATTATTTAATAAGTAGCCTGTCAGGAGAGGCATTAACACACATTAAACATTTGCCGATTTCTGAAGAAAATTATTTTATTGCATACAACCTTTTAAAGGAACGGTATGAAAACGTACGTTTCATCGCTGATAGGCATGTAGAATTAATTCTGTCGATTCAACCTGTAAAATCTCAGGATAATATCAGACAATTTATTTCTATTTTAAAAGAAAATATTGCTGCTTTAGAAGCTTTGAATTTTCCAGTTCGCCAATGGAGTTTTCTTTTATTACATATTGTATTACGTAAATTAACAAAAGAATTGCGTATTGATTTTGAAATTCAACATAGTTCAGAGAATATTCCAACGTTTGATCACCTATTAAAGTACTTAGATAGACAGTGCTTGGCAAAAGAAATGGCACTCGGGGTTTTTCCTGAAAACCTGATACAGACTCATAAAGGTCAATCGAAATCGTATAATGCTAAACATCGATCTGGCAATAATGTTAATGCATTTGTATTAAAGATTGAAGTCAAGTGTATTCTTTGTAAATCGTCACACTCTCTGCACAAGTGTGAACAATTCTTACGCCTTACTCCAAAAGATAGGTACTTGTTAGCAAGGGAAAATAATTTATGTCTCAACTGCCTCACACAAGGAAAACACAACGCTAAGAATTGTCAATCTCGTTTCACTTGTAGGGAATGTCAATCAAGACATCATACCCTATTACATTTTCCAAAAAAAATCGTGGAAAATTCAGACCAACAAGAAAACTCGTCGGAGCCTTTGGCGTTGACAACATTTTACAATAAAACCAACACGGTACTGCTGTCCACAGCCTATGTTGAAGTTTTAGACAAAAATGGAGTTTTCCAGAAGGTTCGTGTCATGCTCGATAGCGCCAGCCAGGCAAATTTTATATCGGAAAATTGCGTGAAAAAATTAGGATTCACTCGTTTTAAGAAACAACCTCTTACCGTGATAGGTATTGGAAATACTCCTACAATTAATTCTAACGGATTAATAAAAACACAATTTCGTCCTGTCGATTCGAAGGAATCTGGTATTTTGACAGATTTCCTTATTTTAAATAATATTTGCTCAAATATGCCATCAAATCGTATCGTCGATCATCATTGGGAACACATCGTAGGTCTCAAATTGGGAGATCCAACATTTTACCTACCATCAGCTATTGATATACTGCTTGGAAGTGATATTTTTGCCTCATTGCTATGCTCAGGAAAATTGATAGGCAAAGAAAATGAACCCATAGCCATAGAAACTAAATTGGGTTGGATTTTGATGGGAAATGTTGGACCATCAAATAATTGTATAAATTCATTCTTCACGTCAATGGAGGAAAATATTGATGAAAAGCTTAAATGTTTTTGGGAAATTGAAAATGTTCCACCTTTGAAGAAAATTCAATCGCCTGATGAAATTCGTTGTGAAAAATTGTACACTGAAAGTACCTACCGTAACCAAGACGGAAGATACGTCGTTTCGTTGCCATTTACGGAAAGCCCGGAAAAATTGGGAAAGTCATATGACATAGCATTGTCACGCCTTACGCATTTAGAAAGGAGACTGAATAGAGATTCTGATCTCAAATCTCAATATATTTCGTTTATGAGAGAATACTCAACATTAGGGCACATGATGGAAGTGCCACTTCAATCGCCAACTATTGGTAACTATTTCATACCACATCATGGAATAATCAAAGAAACCAGTTCTACAACTCGTTTAAGGGTCGTTTTTGATGCCAGTACCAAATCGTCCTCGGGTACGTCATTGAACGATATACTTTTGGTTGGTCCCAAATTACAAAGGGACATTGTCGAATTAATGTGTAATTTTCGAATACACAAAATCGTGTTTACAGCTGACATCCGTCAAATGTATAGGCAAATACTTGTGGATGAGAAATCTCGCCGATATCAACATATTCTATGGAGAGAATCTCCGGATTTTCCTGTAAAGGAATTTGAATTACAAACAGTAACGTATGGCACGTCTAGTGCGCCATACCTATCTATTCGCACACTTCATAAATTAGCAAATGATGAAAAATTTAATTTTCCAGAGGCTGCTAGGACGTTAATTGAAAACACTTATGTAGATGATATTATCAGTGGTGCGCAAACTTTGGAAAGCGCTCGACATTGTATAGTGGAATTAATTGCATTACTTCAAAAAGGTTGTTTTGAATTGAGAAAATGGTCGAGTAACCATCCTGAAATACTGGAAGATATTCCTGTTAGCTATCGAGAAGTACCCTTAAGTTTTGAGTCGGATACTGACAAGAAAAACCTTAATATTTTAGGTATTCAATGGATACCGTCGCTTGATCAATTTACATATAAAATTCATAATGTTTTTAGTGACCACTGTACCAAACGTATAATTTTATCGACAATTGCACGTCTATATGATCCATTAGGTTTTATTAATCCTGTCGTTTTCATTGCTAAATGCTTTATGCAAAATTTATGGAAACTTCAAATTGGCTGGGACGAAGAAATCCCTTCGGACATGAATTTGAAATGGAAGAAATATATAAAAGAGCTTCCATCACTCGCCAATTTAAAAGTTGATCGATATGTCGCAACTTCTCCAACCAGTCGATGCATCCTTGTTGGGTTTGCGGACGCCTCTGAAAGAGGATATTGTGGAATTGTTTATCTGGTAGTGATTAATAACACAGAAATATCCAGCCATATTTTATTAGCAAAATCCCGTGTTGCCCCCATAAAGATAACATCGATCCCGCGACTGGAATTGTTGGGAGCAGTTTTATTAGCAAATTTGTTGACTTATTGTCAAGAAGTATATAAAGATAGACTTCAAATAGAAAAGACTGTCGCGTTCACAGATTCAACTATTGTATTGGCATGGTTGAAGACACCTTCTTTTCTCTTGCAAACTTTTGTAGCAAATCGTGTTGAAACTATAATACAAAATATACCCTATGAACAGTGGTATCACATTTCATCGCAAGAAAATCCTGCAGACTTGGGTTCACGAGGAGTTTTTCCTAGTGAAATCGCTGACGCTTCGTTATGGTGGAAAGGACCTAACTTTATATCAACACCTTTGGAGGAATGGTTATTTGTTAAACCTCTTAATATCTCCGTGGACCAGTTACCAGAGTATAAGTCAAAAAATTTAATTTCTCTATCGACGAATGTGTCAACGTATGACGAAGAGTTTTTATTGAAATTCTCATCATTATCGAAATTATTGCGTGTTATATGTTGGTGCCGTCGATTTATCAATAGATTACGTTCGGAATCGATCATCAATTTCAATGGTTTATCCCCACTTTCGTTAAAAGAAAATAATGTAGCCTTACAATGTTGCATTAAGCTTGTTCAAGCAATTTATTTTCAACAAGATATCAACAATATCTCTTCCCATCGTATATGCTCAACGCAACTTCAAAAACTCGCTCCATTTATTGATACAAATGGGGTTTTAAGAGTCGGTGGTCGAATTCGCCTTGCACAGATTTCTGAAAATGCTCGACATCCTATTATTTTACCGAAGCAATGTCATTTGACAACATTAATAATTGATTATTACCATAGCATGTACCTTCATCCAGGTCCTCGTGCACTCCAATCCATAATATCATTAAAATATTGGATAATTTCGGCCAGGAACGTAATTCGACATCGATTGAGTAAATGCATTTCTTGTTTTAAAAATAACCCGCGTGGTAGTTTCCCTTTGATGGGTAACTTACCCGCTTCCCGTTTTCGAGAAGGTCGTCCATTTTTGAATGTCGGAACAGACTTTGGAGGTCCTTTTTTGGTACGCGAGAGTAGACGTCGCGGCGCAAAAACTTATAAGGCCTATTTATGTCTTTACGTTTGTTTATCGACCAAAGCCGTTCATCTTGAATTAGTATCAGATCTATCTACTGAAGCATTTGTGGCAGCATTAGATAGATTCATCTCTAGACGCAGTATATGCCAGAATATCTATAGCGATTGCG
Organism: Limnephilus lunatus; assembly: GCA_917563855.2. Taxonomy (NCBI): domain Eukaryota; kingdom Metazoa; phylum Arthropoda; class Insecta; order Trichoptera; family Limnephilidae; genus Limnephilus; species Limnephilus lunatus. The sequence goes on along the minus strand of OU830595.1, from coordinate 19,386,762 downwards.
GAACTAATTTTATTGGAACTAATAGATATCATACTGGCCTTGCTAAATTCATACATGCATCTGAAAACACTGACAAACTTGTTGACGCAACTGTCGCTCGTTCAATTACTTGGCATTTTTCTCCGCCCTCCGCACCCCATTTCAATGGTGTGTCGGAAGCTGGTATTAAGTCAACTAAACACCATTTGAAGAGGGTTGTGGGAGATCAAATCCTTACGTTTGAAGAATTAACTACTGTCCTGACTCGTATCGAAGCCATTTTAAATTCGCGACCAATTGGAGCGCTGTCGTCGGATCCATCCGAAATGGATCCGTTAACTCCTGCACATATTTTAATTGGGGCTCCTCTTGTTTCTGTTCTTGAAGAAAATTTTGTGGATGTACCAATGAATCGCTTATCGCGTTGGCAACTATTGAAACAAATGTCCCAACATTTTTGGAATCGTTGGCGGAAAGAATATCTACATACTCTTCAACAACGAAACAAGTGGGCAACGTCAACTCCTAATTTGCAAGTTGACGATCTAGTCATGTTAGATGATTCACAAGCTACCCCAATGCGATGGCCTGTCGGGAGGGTGGTTGAATTATTCCCCGGTGCCGATGGCATGGTTCGTGTCGCTACTGTAAGAACCCCTCAGGGCATTTTTAAGCGGCCCGTGTTCAAATTTTCAAATTGTATAAACTACCCATCGATTGATTAATTAGTTAATTAATCAATTTCATTTTTATTTTTGTCTTGTTCAATTCCTAGGTTAATTAGTTACTTTGCTTTGTTTTTTTTTTTTTTTTTTTTTTTTTTTCGTTTATAGTTGTTGAGAAAATATCACATTTTCTCAAGGTCGGCGGAATGTTTGGTTCTGAAACAGTTTTAAAAAAAAAACTTAATCCATATTCCCCAAGTCCTTCATAAATCATATATTCCTTCCTCGTCCTCCTGTCCTCAAAGTCTCTACCAGGGGAAGAAGAAGATGTTTGTCGACTACCTACCTGTGAACAAGTGGAAAATAATATTGTCGCCCTAATCTAAGTTACCTACACAACAGTTGAAATTTGGTAGTGTTATGGGACACAGCTCTCTGTCGTTGAACTATCGCAATTATCGCAAAAAGTCCGTTTTTTATGGATTATAAGTGTAACTGGTGTTGTGCCGTTTCTTGGGAAACTCCAATATCCAGGATCGATCCTGAAACAGCCGAATAAACCGTCAAAAGGTAAGAGACTATTCCGTCATACCCCATTTCCTGTGATCTGTATTTTAAAACACAATTCATTGGTCATAATCTTTTCGAAATCGATTTACAGTCCACAACATCATATTGTCGTGTCATCGGACGCGACACCGTGTATTTATGTTGCGCTGGAGTTGAGGGACTTGTTGGTTAAACAACTTTAAAGATATAAATGTTAAAAAGCTACATTACTAATGTCAACAGGTTGGAATAACTGGTGCCCCTCTACAAGTGTACAACGGAGGTTCTGTGGCGTGCACACAGACAGTGTTGGGGATGTTCGCAAGTAGTGTTGGCCGAGTCCATCTGACCACAAGAGTTGCCGCCTACACCCCCTGGATTGAGGGAATTGTGTGGCCGACAGTACCACCAACTTTATAAAGATAACACCTTCAATATATATCACTCAATCAGTTATTATTTTTAATTGATAAACTAATGTTTAAGACAAGATTTTTATGCATAGCACAAAGGGTAACAATAACTGTTATTATAAGTAATAATTATTTGCCTTTTCTCATGAGATTTTTTCAATGTAGATGAGTGTTTCGGGCTAATTACTTTACTTATAATAATTGTTACCCTTTGTGCTACACATAAAAATCTTGTATTAAAAATTAGTTTATCAATTAAAAATAATAATTAAAATTTGACGAGTTAAAGGGATGTAATAGCCACGGCCGAATTCTAAAACTGTCAAAATGTATTCATTATTAGATCGCTAGGTGGCGGTAGTGATGCCTTCGCGAATTTTAAAACTTCAACATTCAACATGTGTATGATATGACGAGCACAATATTTTTAAATATCGAAGTAAAAACAAAACCAATAACAAAGTGTGTTCAACTTATGGAACTTATTATTTTGGTAGAATATTTAATATGATCCTTTTTACAAATGTTTCATAATTTGCTTGTTGATGGTTTTTTCCCATAGTTCATGGTCGTTCATACTCGCAGGACTTCCATTATAAACGACGTTTGGAATCTCGTGGTTCATTTATTGTTATTAAGTTTATTTTGTAGAACTCCATTTTAATTTTTTATTTCTTTTATATGTTCAATAATATTATTATTTTATGTATAAAAACTAACTAACTAAATAACTAACCATCACGACGTTTCCCCGCAGGGGTAGGCAGAGAGGACGGACCGCCAAACAACTCGGTCTTGGCACACACTCTTTGCCTCACTCACATTCATACATCGTCTCATTCATTCTCTTCTATTATTCTGACTTTTGACATGGCCCGACTCAAGTATCTGATTCACTTTATCGTGCCATGTCTTCCTCGGACGTCCCCGACTTCTTCTACCATTCACATTTGCGTTGTATATTCTTCTTACACTACTTTCTTCGTTCATTCGCTCTACATGCCCAGTTTATTATAAACAAGTTATTATACAAACAAACAGTTTATTATAAACAAGCCAAAAACAGTTAATTATAAACAAGTTCTGCTTCGTAATTATGTATTTCGTATTTATGTATTATATAATTTTTTTTTTAAAGTAAATTTCTTTACACACGCTTGATACTTGGGGGTAAACTGGTGAATGCGTTACGAAAAGTGTGATTGTTACGAAAAATTAAAAAAGGAAACAGAGCATGTGCAACTTTTGAACATGCTTCGTTTCCTTTTTTAACGTGTTTCAATGTCATATGTTCTTTTATAAGTTAGTGAAGTTTTACTTCAGTCGTGTGGTCTAAAGCACACTCGTTTTTTTAAAGTAAAACTTCTTTACGCACGATCGACACTTGGGGGTAAACTGGTGAATGCGTTACGAAAGGTGTAATTGTTACGAAAAGTGTGATGCGAACGGTGATCGATGCGAACGGTGATCATCGATGCGAACGGTGATCATCGATGCGAACGGTGATCAATGTCATTAAAAAAGGAAACGGAGCATGCCAAAGAAAACGGAGCAACTTTTGCCCAGCGAAAAAAAGACGCATGAGTGTGTACTACTGTGTGAAATGCAACAAACAATATTGTCTGGAATGTCAATGTCAATGTCACCCCAATATCATGTGTTCTTTTATAAGTTAGTGAAATTTTGCTTCAGTCGTGTGGTCTTGCACACTCGATTTTTTATTTATTTTATATGTTCAATAATATTATTATTTATTGTATAAAAACAGTTAATTATAAACGTTCTGCTTCATAATTATGGATTTCGTAGTTATGTATTGTATAAAAACAGTATATAACAGGGAAACTACATTATAATGCAAGCGCCTGCCATTACCACTTATTTAATTTAATATCTGGCATTCTAAGTTTTTAAAACCTTATTGAAATAAAAATAATAATAAAGATATTGATTTTTTTTTAATTAAAACAAATCGTACACAAAAAACTGCCAGGCTGCTGGTCGGCAGACCAAGGAAGTCATGAATGGGATGATCTATATTACAGTTTTTCGTTAGTTTCGATCTTGTATTCGATGTAATCGATGCAGCAGGGGAAGCAAAACCGATATGAAACGGACGAGGTTCGGAAATTTCCGTCGTTTTACGAACGAACGCAGCTCTTACGGCGACGATGCGTTAGTTGTTCGAACTTCCAACTACTATGGACTATTTGGCAATCTTAAAATGACTATTATTATTATAAATTTGTACAATAATATGGACACGCGACAGCGGTGAGGGGCACCGCGGCAGGTTTCGTAAGTGGTTTGGCGTTGAAAGGCTCGCCCGACGGATGGCTACACTCGGAACTCTCAAATACTTTTTTTTTTTTATCATTATGGCTTATTTTTTTAAAATATGGCAATCTAATTTAAAACTATAATGAAATAAAAATAATAATTCAGATAAACGAAAAAAAAATAATAATAATTAAAAAGTCGTACACTAAAAGCTATCAGGCTGCTGGTCGGCAGACCAAGAAATTCTTAAATAGAACGATCTGGACTATGTTATTCATTGGTTTCATTCGTGTACTCGATGACGTAAAATTTACTATTTTTTACCCCACTTTGACGCCGGCTGCCTGGGAACGTGCTAGGCTGCCGGTTGGCAGACCTGCTTTTTCTCATTTTCTAATCCCCCTTTATCATATGAAACCATTTCCGTTCGCGTACTCGATGTCGTAATTTTTTCGAAAAAAATCGCTCACTATTTCCATGACTGCGCGGCTTTACCCATTATCCATTATCACTACAAAGTAGTTTCATCCGTGTACTTGATGACGTATGGTTTACCTATCTCGTCTTCTAGTCCATTATACTTGATAGTAATACTAATAATATAAGGTAATTTTTGTATCTATTACCAAACACAGCGTACACAATTTACCGACGGCGAGCAAATGCTCACAAATGAACATACTGACATTCCGAAATAAGCCACGCTACATATATTATAGCTGTGTGTGTGTACGCAGCACAATTAATTCTCACACATACTTGCAAAACGTGCGCGTAGCACGTTTTGCAAGTATGTGCGCACACACGTGTGAACATCGCGCTAACGCCGTTTCGGAACGAGAACCAAGAACGCACATGTAATGTTATATTTTCAACGATTTATACAATATGGCCGTTGAAAAGTTACAGTTCGAAAAATTTATACCAAAAAAGAGAATTTTCGAGTACTTTCTGTTTTTGTAGCTTCCTGAGATTATTGAAGTGCTTCAAGTGAGTCGGTATTCTATGTTTACAGCTATTAATGAAACACTTCGACCGTATTTTCAAAATATATACGCTGTCAAACGAGGAGCGTACAGCTTCGCTACCTGCCAATGGGAGATTCCAGCCCGGAATGAGTAGAAGCTAAGAAACGTGTTCAAATTTAGTGAAAAAATGAAGTATTTATTTAATTATCAATATCCACAGATATCATAACGATAATAAGAGGCCGTACTTCTACAGATGTATGTATTATGTATATATTTTTAATTTAAAATATTGTGTAAAATCATTATTAGTGCGATAATCATAGACTGAAGTTTTAAAAGTGGGTTGTATGGTGTATCGATGTTTTTATTTTTCATGGTCGAATGCCTATATCAATTACAAAAAAAAATAAGCAGATTGAAAAATAAAAGTCCATTATTTGGTAACAAAAAATATCAAGTCTGAGAATGACACACGAAAGGTAGTATTAAGCCGTTTTAGAGAGCCGTTTTTCAGCAAATTACAATTCTGCCCCTATAATATACTCTTAAAGTATTTCACCAAAAAATGTAGACATAATTTGTCTCGACGCCACCTAGTGGGAAATTTAGCACTTTCAATACCTTTTTTCATATAAAAATAAAGTTGGTTGTTTGCAGGTGGAAAAATGTAATAAGCAATCATTATTGTTGAATGAAACACTTGTATATTATATTGAATTATTTGGCGGGTAGGAGATAAGCCGGCGTAACTCAGTGGATAAAAGAGCACTTGACCGGATATCAGAAGGACGCGGGTTCAAGTCCCGTCAGCAGCATGTATCTTTCTCAGTAGATTTTTCCAATGTAGATGAGTGTTTTAGGCTAATAATTATTACTTATTGTTAATTGTTATCATTCAATCAATTTTTAAAAAATGTATTGTTTTTTTGTGGAAATAAAATAAAAAATTACCTTTTTTGGTTTATTGTTTGTAATGAAAAACTGTGTACTTATTTATTTAATAATAGATACCCGGAATGCGTTGCAATGCCATTTAAGAAATAAATTGACCTTCCCCGCCTTTCCCCTCCCTCGTATCTTTCCTCTCCGCGAACCCCACCTTTCCCCTGCCTTTCCTCTCTGCCGCTTAAATATATGAAATGCATTCATTTTCATTTATACAATTTTCATAACGCCTGTTTCATTACAGAGTTTACTATTTTTTCTATTCTAGTTATAAGAAAATTACATTTTCACTCATTTAACTAGAAATAATTATACACATTAATCTTACTAATATTATAAATGCGAAAGTTTGTATGGATGGTTGGTTGGTTGGTTGGTTGGTTGGATATTTGTTACTCTTTCACGCAATAAATATCGAATGGAATTTAAAAATTCTTTCACTAATTGAAAGCTACATTATTTGCGAGTAACAGGGGCTATATATATTGGTAAGCTCTGGCGTTATGAATGAGCTGTGGCGTTGTGAAATTACGTATCATACGTTTTCTGTTCCTAACAAAATCGAGTTATTGCAACCGTCAAACAAATTGTTACCTTGGAAACAATGTTTTTTTTTTTTATTTTAGGCTTAAAAAGAGTGCTTTGTTGTGATTAAAATGAGTACTTTTTTGGCGTCGTAGTTAATACCTCAGTGGCGTAGCGTGGGGGGGGGGGGGGGGGCGGCCCGCCCCGGGCGGCACTTTTGGGGGGGGGCGGCAAAATTTCGCAATCAATAAAAATTTGATTCAGGACAAGTTTTTTTCTAGTTTATAGTTTCTTAATATCTTTCTTAAGTTTTATATACTGTTAAAATCAAAATATTAATGACAGACGTTTTGTTTTTATTTCTAACACATACATTATTTTTAAATAAAAATGTAAATAGCAACAGTATCATTTTAGCTCTAATTGATAGTTGATCTGTGTTTTATATTCGCGAAGCTTTGTGCGCCCTGCTGAAAGCGCACAAAAAATTACACTTATACGGTTTTCTTCCACGTATATATCATGGTGTATATATTTTAAATTTATTATCACACAAAAGTTAAATAGCTGACAGGTTTGTGCATACTTATTCGAAGTGCAGTTATAAAATTTTAGATGCACACTATCTATGTGCTGCCAGAATCAAAGAAAAACCATTTTTGTGTTCTGAGTGTAGTTTAATTCACCGCATACATATTTAATTAAAAGCAGTTTTGTGTTCAAAATGTATAATTCCAGTTGTGGATTCATCTGACGACACATTTCGAAGGAAAACATTATATTATTTGAAGTGCTTTATAAAATTCTTGCAGAAAATTTATGTGCCGCCAGAATTAAAGAAAAACCTTTTTCATGTTCTGAGTGTAGTTTTAATTCACCGCATACAGATTTAATTAAAAGTAGTTAAGTGTTCAGAATGTAAAATTCCAGTTGCGGATTCATCTGACGACACATTTCGAAGGAAAACATATTATTTGAAGTGCTTTATAAAATTCTTGCAGACAATTTATGTGCCGCCAGAATCAAAGAAAAAACATTTTCATGTTCCGAGTGTAGTTTTAATTCACCGCTTACAGATTTAATTAAAACCGCTTTTGTGTTCAGAATGTAAAATTCTAGTTGTGAATTCATCCGACGACATATTTCGAAGGAAAAACTTATTTGAAGTGCTTAATAAAATTCTTGCAGACAATTCATGTGCCGCCAGAGTCAAATAAAAACCTTTTTCATGTTCTGAGTGTAGTTTTATTCACCACATACAGATAAAATTTAAGCCAGTTTATTTTTTAGAATTTAAAATTCTAATTGTGTATTCATCTGCTGACATATTTCGAAGGAAAACTTAACTTTTTTCGAAGTGCAAATATAAAATTCTAGTTGCAGACAATTTATGTGCTGCCAGAACCAAAGAAAAACCGTTTTCATGTTCTGAGTGTAGTTTTTCACCGCATACAGATTTAATTAATAAAAATCGGCAAATAAATATTTAAAAAAAAAAAAAGGATCACTACCCCCCCCCCCTCCCTGAAGAAGTAACTACATAGGGGGGGGGGGGCGGCAAAATTTTCCTCCGCCCCGGGCGGCTGATACCCACATACCCACGCTACGCCACTGTAATATCTACATAGGTATCTATAAAAATGTTTATTCTCCCAACAAGAAGCATAACGTTGCTATAAAGCATAGCGTTTGAAGTGGACTGTCATTTTCTTATTTTTTTAGGTTACTCTGGATTCAAATATAAATAAAATACTAATAAAGGGAGTAGGTACTTAAAATAAATTTCTATTTCTATAATTCAAATATTTTCCAAAATAGAATTTTTATTTGCGAAATGTCATTTTCAAATTTTGAAATTTTCTAAAACAATAAATATTTTCTATTAGACAAAATAGCAAGAATAATAAAAATTAGGCCAATAATTATGCCAGTAATTTCCTACTAATATTATGCGAGCGAAGCCGTGGGTAAAAGCTAGTATAAAATAAATATATCAATTTCATTATTTTGTTTATCAAGAATAAATATTAATAATTTTTTTTTTAATTTACCGAGCTTCTTTTCGTTTTTAGTGTCATTTGGGAGGCAATTATATAAGTTGCCCCCCTCGTAACCAATGGAACCAATTGGCATAGTTAGAGTGGATGGTGTTTAAATGTATGTTGTCGTGTAAAGTGTAAAGTGTTTGTGTACTTGGGACGTTTTAATAAATTCTGTGTTTGTGTGTGCACGAGTTTATTTTGTATATAAGGAGATATGTATTGTATTCATATTGTTTTTTTAATAATTGTTTTGTTTCTATTTTTTTTGTGGATGTTCTGGGCTTGTAGTTAAATAGTTTATTGATTACCTTGTTTTGTATTACCTGTAATTCATTTATGTATGTTTCACATGCGTTTCCCCAGATTTCAATCAAATAATGTAAATTTGAGTGTACGAGACTATAATATAAACCTGTTTTTAATTTATTTGGCAACAAATATGAAATACACCAGTGGCGGTCCGTGAGTTGTCAGCGAGCTAGAGTGCTAAGATTGAAAAAATAAGACATTACTGATGTTGTTGTAGCTGTAAATGTTTTTTTTTTTTTCAAAATTTCAACTTTTGGTGTGAAGATCTTTCAGTATGTGGATGCGGCGCATCCCTTGACTGAAATAATCTAAAAATTCTAAAAGTGATTTTCAGCTACAACAAGTCAATAACGTCATATTTTTTCAATCTTAGCGCTCTAGCTTACCGAAAACTTACGGACCGTCATTGAGGTGTTACTCGTTGATAATGTAGCTTTCTATTGGCGAAAGAATTTTTAAAATCGGTTTAACGGTTTAGGCGTGAATGTGTAACAAACAAACACACGCACTGTCGCATTTCTAATATTATTATTTCCAATATTGATAATTTGGGAGGCGAGTATGAGTTTATTGGATAATCAACACCCCTGCCATAGGTCGCTACTTGGTGCCCGGGTTCATGAGGTTAGGTTTGTCTAGGTCTTGGCGGCGATTGCATATGCCCACCTACTGTGGGACGGGCCGGATCAGGAAGGACTGGTAGACAGATACCTAACTTAGACCTTTCCAGCCGGACTATCTCGACCCATCGCCTTCTCCGCAGTGGGAGGGATGGATTCATACGACCGTCACTCCTAGACCCACCCCTTATATTTTTTTCCCATCCAGAATTTCCTCTCCCTAAGAACACTCTCCACACAGCGTCCCCAAAGATGACACAGGTTCTGAGGGAATTTCATTTACTCGGAGCGTCCTGTGTAGAGATAATGTTGTAGTACAAAGAGACCGTCTCATTGTTTAACCCTTTGCAGCAGGGATCGGGAACTAAAAAAAACTCAAGAATTTTATTGATTCTTAATTTTGTAGAAATCGACTACTTTACTCTGTACTTTTTTAAAATACCCAAAAAATTATAAAATAATTAAAACCCATAAAAAATAATCGACCTCAATTTTAACGAACCTATACCTGTTCACTTTTTAGTATTGCATCAAACAAGGCCGTAGCCAGAGAAAAAATTCGGGGGGGGTTTTGTTTTGGTGGAACAGTGTTTATAGAAATACGTAAATTTTTTTAAAGGCATCATTTCGGTCGACTTTCTGCCTCCCCCCCCCCCCCCCTTAGTTTATAAGTTGATGTAATTTTACAAGCTTTTTATTCAGTTCACACGGGCCACTGATCCTGGGAGTCCTCCATGTTCCCCTGATCAAATCCTAAACAAGGCACAAGGAAATTTATTGTCTTTTTTTTATTTCATTTTGATGCATTTGTTTAATGCTCTCACCAAATTTTTTAAGGAAATTCGTAAAGTTGGCGGAGAAAAAGCATTTTATAAGAAACTGTTTTAAACCATTTGTATTTTGAATTATCTTGCAGCAAAACTTTGAACGCGTTTTTCCGAAACTACGTTTTTCAACCTGGTTGACAACATATTAGAAAAACTACACATCCGAAGTCTTAAAGATGACATTTTTCATCCGGCTATTGAATTTCATTGCAGCTTGATGAGAGTTTGGGCAAATGCGTTGGCACATTTGGGTGTGGCTTACGCATTTGCTGATCATTTCCAATCGGTCTATAGTAAAGACCCTCCACTTCTAGACATTAATAAAGCGGCCTCATTTAATACCAGAGGAGCTTCAAACGTTGATTTAGGGTTATTTACGGAACCCGAAGTTTTGAGTGCCATAAGTCTCATGAAGAACTCAAACTCCATCGGACCAGACTTCGTTCCCGTATTTTTTGTTAAAGGGTGCGCCGAGTTCCTTAAAACACCATTATGTTTTATCTTTAACATAGCTATTAGTACTTCTACTTTTCCTGAAGTATGGAAACTTCCAAAATAAGTCATATTTTTAAGAAAGGTTCACAAAAGCTAATCGAAAATTATAAACCAGTTGCCATTCTATTAACTCCTGCTAAATTATTTGAAAAAATAATTTATAAATTCCTTATGCCTCAGATAGACGCATACATTATCCCCGAACAGCATGGTTTCAGGAAAGGAAGATCCACTGAAATCCATCTGGTGGTTTTCACCGACTATGTTGCTAGACAGTGGATACCAAGTAGATTGTTCGTATAACGACTTCTCCAAAGCTTTTGATACTGTGAATCACGATATCTTACTCACAAAACTTGCCCTGATAGGTTTTTCTCTTCGGATGTTACAGTTTTTTGTAAGTTACCTCAAGAACAGAAAATAATTTGTCACACACGGAATCTTCCAATCTGCTGAATTTCTTGTTTTTTCAGGGGTTCCTCAAGGATCTATCCTAGGGCCTCTTCTTTTTTCCATTTTCATTAACGACATTGTTGAAGTCATCCGTTTTTCTCGTTTTTTGCGGTTCGCCAACGATTTAAAATTATTTCTTCTAATAAGAAGTATTGAGGACTCCCTGCGCCTTCAAGCTGATGCTGATAACATTTCAGAATGGAGTCAACGAAATCAGCTTCATTTCAATGTCTTTAAATGCGTAGTTCTGACTTTTACCCGTGCATTTAGTCTCACCTATTATAGGTTCACTATGCTCGGTCATAATCTCATACGCGTTTCTAGTATAAAGGATTTTGGGATTATGTATGAAAGTAAGTTGACATTTCGTCCTTATATCGAAGGAGTGCCAGTCTGCGAAAATTTTAAGGTTTGTTCTCGGGATACCAGTGCTCTGAAGTTTTTATACTTCTCCCTGGTCCGCAGTAGGCTGGATAGTGGTTCGCTTATCTGGAATCCTCATGATTATATATTGTGGGGTGATCCCTCATGTCGGAGAGGGTTCAAGACGGTTTCTAAGATTTCTCTACATGAAGAATTATGGCAACTATCCATGGCTCTACCCGACGAACTTTCTTCTGGGCATGCTGGGACTTCATTCCCTGCAGCTCAAAAGAGAGGGGTATTCCGCCACCCACTTATTCAGACTGCTGCGAGGCTATATTGAGAACTCAGCCATTTTGAAGCGCGTGGGTCTCTGTCTTCCAGATGACTTTCTTAGACAGCGTCATCATAGATTATTCTATCTTCCTGCCTGTTGGACTAACCTGCCTATGGTTCTCCCGGTAGGGAGGATTATATTGCTCCTGAACCAAATCTCCTCGGAGATTGATATATTTTGCGTCGGTGAGGAGAGATTCAAAAGGGAAATTCTTTGGATTCTTGTAGTAAATTCTTATAATAAATTCATTTATTCAGTTATTTCTTATACGTAATAAATTCAAATTTGTAAGGTGTAAGAAATTAATAAAAAAAATAATATTATTATTATTTATTTTTAAACTGTTTGAAAATCCAGTCACTATGGCACCACGTAGGGATTTTTTTATAAAGGACCCCCTTCTATTTTTTATGAACGATGAAATTTTTCCATGAAAAATCGAAAATAAAATTCGCTGGTCCCCCCTTTTTTTAGATATTGAAATTCCCCTACGTGGTGCCATAGACACTGGATTTTGAACCAGCTTAAGACTCGGTGCATGCAAATCGGATGTAGTTTTTTTAAATATGTTGTCAACCAGGCTGGCCATATGTTGTCAATGGTTCACATTAAATGCTTTATCTCCGTCAATTTTTCGAGATTCTTTAAAACATTTTTTTTCATTTCTTTAAAAGATTTTTTTTTATTATTATTAAATAGATACATAAATTACAAATAAATTTTATACAGTAATTAATTACATGTTAGATATATTTGATGTACCCCCATAAGTAAGCAGGGCTTGTGCGTATGGGAGGGAGGAGGGGGGGGGGGTTAGAGTATTCTTAACAAGCATCTTTCAGAAAATGAATAATTTTTTTACAGTGTCCTGGTGCCTTAAAGCCTTGTTTAGGATTTTATTAAGGAAACATGGAGGCGTTTGCCCCACCCCCCCCCCCCCAGGATCAAGGTCCCGGAGCAGGCCGCCACCCCCCCCCCCCCTCCCTTAGTCCGCCACTGGTCCTTCAGCCTTAGCCTCCAATATGCTCTTGGACTCATTTAGTTGTAATGTTTTGAACCACTCCCCGCATTTCCTGACTTAGCGCCTTCGGAATATCATCTTTTCACCTCTCTTATTTCTTTTTTTTCTTTTAAAGAAAGACAAACATTTCCGGGTTACGAATAACCCAACAATGTTTGAAAATCTCCTACTACCACCACAGAAAGCCGAAAATGTTGCTTGAGTTGTGATGGAGGACTTATGAGCGTAATACACGAGCCCGATTTTCAGCCCGATTCCAATTAGAGACAAAAGTCAACATTTTTCGCTTTACGCGATCGCTGTTTTCAACTCTATTTTCATACCTACGATTTCAGTAGGCATCACAACAAACAGTATGGTTCATGTGTTGTTTGCAGTGGTGACAATTGAAATCCTAGATATGAAAATAGAGGTGAAAATAGCGATCGCGCAAATCGAAAAATGTTGACTTTTGTCTCTAATTTGTCTCGTGTAGCCAGTCGAGGAATCGAACATGCGACGCCTGGGTGGGACCCAAGTGCTATGCGCACTCAACCACTGACCGGTCAAAAAAAATATATGTAGATACCTATATAGATGAAATTAAATTTTCAACCGACGAGCAGATACGGAAAGCGGTTCTGAAATGGGGAAAGGAGCTGGCGGGAGAATTCTTAGAGGAAGGCATAAAGAAACTTGTGCCATGGCTGAACACATGCATTGAACGGGTTGGCGATTATTTGAAAAAATGGTCAAAAATTGTATCAACAATATCCTGTAATTTTTTTTTTCAAGTACACTTTAAAAAAATCATACCTCGTATTTTCAGTGTGCTTTATTAGATTTCGGGGGGGGATCAAACCCCCTCGATCCCCCCCCTGGCTCAGGCCTTGGCATCAAAGAATGCACTCAGTAAATAAGACCAAATTCAATATAAATCTTTGCGAATAATAACTGGAGCGATGCAGTCGTCGCCCATCAATAGGCCACTTGCATGTATTTCATAACGACTTGGAAAAAATCGTGTGGATAGATTTTTTTTACTAAGATTACTAGAATGTTAGAAATTTTTTTTAGAAATGTATAGTTTTTTTAAATTTTTAAATAAATAAATCCATTATTTGAGCTCGTGACGCCACTACATGAAAATGTCCCGTCTCTGATTATGTTCCCTTAATTTTGTAAAATTCCACACGGATAATTTTTTTTTTATATGGCAACACTTTGATTTCCGGCGAATTTTTGAATTTGCGTTTAACGTTCACTAGATTTATTGTTTGTTCTATGCGAACTTATCCTTTGGTTTGATTTTTTGATAAATATGGCGGTGTTTTTACAGATGTTACGAAGAGAACCCCGTACAATTTATTTCTATTCGTATGGAAAACGTTCATTTTTTTTATGATTTTCGGTTATCGTTTTTTCGCACCCAAAAAAATTTGTCCCGTCTTTCCGGTTTATAAAAAATGATCTGATTTTTCAGATTGAATTTTTCAAAATATCGCCAGGGTTTCAAAAATACGATTAAAAACAAAAAAAAATACAGAATATCTTAGAATATTTGCCTAAACTGGATTTTTTTTTAAATGTGATGCAAGTGGCCTACTCCCTTCAAACGTAATGTTCTGATCCCCCACTTTATTTAAGGCGTCAACTATTTGCTGACCAATTACATTTTTAAATTCTAAATGTCATCAGGTTATTCCCAGAGTCTCGTTGTTCAGAGACTCAACACATTCATCTACTATCAGAGCTCGAACTAAACCTCTTCCTGCCATCTGTAAAAAAAATCGCTCTCTCTCAGAGAGAGGAAGTAGAGGAAATTCTGTGATGAAAAAATATATGAGGGGTGGATCTAAGAGTGACAGTCGTATAAATCCATCCCTCCCACTGCGGAGCAAGGCGATAGGTCAAGAGAGTCCGGCTGGAAAGGTATAGGTTAGGTCTCTTTCAACCAGCCTCTCCCGATAGGAGGGCAAATGCAATTACAGCCAAGACCAAGACAAATCTCACCCTTGGGGTGACTTATGGCGTGGGTGTTGATTGCTATCCAATATTCTCTTAATTCTTAACCTTAATTCTTAACCTTCCAAATTAACAATATTTAAAAAATCGAGTCTCATTTTTTATCTACTCTTATATATATAAAAAATTAGGTTCCGTAAAAGTAATTAACTCAATTTTTTTACAGAACATCGAATTTTAGTAGAAGGCTATTTCTATATATACTGGTGAGCTCTGTCGTTACGAAATTTGTAATATAATTTTGCAGTTGGTGCCGCGCGAGTTGTTTGATAAATGAGTTTAATTCATGTAGTTTAGTAGCAGATAGGGTAGGCGGGGGGGTGGGGAATACGGGGACGTTCGCGGGACGGGTGGAAGCCAAAAAGGGGAGGGGAAAAGGCGAGAAAGGTGGAGGGGGAATGGGGACGAATTGGAAAAGACATGCAGGAAAAAACAATATCTTTATTTAAGGCTCCACAACTGTGCTCGAAAAGAAGCTGATGGAGAGATGCGAAATTACGAATGTCAGAGGAGAGCGCTAACATTTACAACGACAAAATCGATGCGAAAGTTGCGAAAATGTTTAATAAAGCACGACTCGTTTACAATAGAGCAAAACAAATCTCGTGGGGAGCATCTTAAATATCATCTAAAGAAACATTGTGAATTTTTTCACAAATATAATTTATAAGAAAATAGAAATAGACTTGTTTTTAATCATTTTTGGAGCATACTTTGCGATTTTTTTCTACCGAGGGAATTTCATATAATTTGCGTTTCGGCTTGGGCAGCATCTAGACATTATCTTCAAAAATAACATATATTTTTTTAAAAACTTCAAATGTAAGGGAGTCATGTAAGAAATCGGTAAAAAATTTGGTTGCGGCCCCTTAAGTGGCATTGCAACGCATGCCGGGTGTAGCTATTTATAAATAATAACCAAAAATATTTTTTTATTTTTTTTATTTTTTTACAAAAACACAATAAATTACTTTTTAAAAATTGATTGGATGATAGAATGGATGTTTTTCCTTTGTAAAGTTGATGGGATTATCGGCCACACTTTTTCCTCAATCCAGGGGATGTAGGCGGCAACTCTTGTGGTCAGATGGACTTGGCCCTCACTGCCTGAGAACACTCCCAACACTGTCTGTGTGCACGCCACAGTATCTCCGTTGTTCACCTGTAGAGGGGCGCCAGCTGTTCCAACCTGTTGACATACAATGTAATTTAATATTTCATTCTTTAAAATAGTTTTACCTACAAGTACCTAAACTCAAGCTCCACATATCGATCATCCAGTTAATAATTCAGACATCTCCGAATAGTTTTACCTACAAGTACCTACCTTAACTCAAGCTCCACATATCGATCGCCCAGTTAATAATTCAGACATCTCCAAATAGTTTTACCTACAAGTACCTTAATTCAAGCTCCACATATCGATCATCCAGTTAATAATTCACACATCTCCGAATAGTTTTACCTACAAGTACCTTAATTCAAGCTCCACATATCGATCGTCCAGTTAATAATTCAGACATCTCCAAATAGTTTTACCTACAAGTACCTTAATTCAAGCTCCACATATCGATCGTCCAGTTAATAATTCAGACATCTTCAAATAGTTTTACCTACAACTACCTTAAATCAAGCTCCACATATCGATCGTCCAGTTAATAATTCAGACATCTCCAAATAGTTTTACCTTCAAGTACCTTAATTCAAGCTCCACATATCGATCGCCCAGTTAATAATTCAGACATCTCCAAATAGTTTTACCTACAAGTACCTTAATTCAAGCTCCACATATCGATCGCCCAGTTAATAATTCAGACATCTCCAAATAGTTTTACCTACAAGTACCTTAATTCAAGCTCCACATATCGATCATCCAGTTAATAATTCAGACATCTCCGAATAGTTTTACCTACAAGTACCTTAATTCAAGCTCCACATATCGATCGTCCAGTTAATAATTCAGACATCTCCAAATAGTTTTACCTACAAGTACCTTAATTCAAGCTCCACATATCGATCGTCCAGTTAATAATTCAGACATCTTCAAATAGTTTTACCTACAACTACCTTAAATCAAGCTCCACATATCGATCGTCCAGTTAATAATTCAGACATCTCCAAATAGTTTTACCTTCAAGTACCTTAATTCAAGCTCCACATATCGATCGCCCAGTTAATAATTCAGACATCTCCAAATAGTTTTACCTACAAGTACCTTAATTCAAGCTCCACATATCGATCGCCCAGTTAATAATTCAGACATCTCCAAATAGTTTTACCTACAAGTACCTTAATTCAAGCTCCACATATCGATCGTCCAGTTAATAATTCAGACATCTTCAAATAGTTTTACCTACAAGTAGGTACCTTAATTCAAGCTCCACATATCGATCGTCCAGTTAATAATTCGACATCTCCAAATAGTTTTACCTACAAGTACCTTAATTCAAGCTCCACATATCGATCGTCCAGTTAATAATTCAGACATCTCCAAATAGTTTTACCTACAAGTACCTTAATTCAAGCTCCACATATCGATCGTCCAGTTAATAATTCAGACATCTCCAAATAGTTTTACCTACAAGTACCTTAATTCAAGCTCCACATATCGATCGTCCAGTTAATAATTCAGACATCTTCAAATAGTTTTACCTACAAGTACCTTAATTCAAGCTCCACATATCGATCGTCCAGTTAATAATTCAGACATCTCCAAATAGTTTTACCTACAAGTACCTTAATTCAAGCTCCACATATCGATCGTCCAGTTAATAAGTCAGACATCTCCGAAAAATTGAAATTAGAGTGTGCAGTTATATGTAAAAATGTACTAGAGCAAGAGCCCGTGACGATCAGACCTTCGTTATTTTATAAAACCTGAAAGTTTCTGTGTGTGTGTGTCCCTACTACGGGTAAAGACGATATCTGACTATGAAGTATGGATCACGGTGGCCTTGAAAGATAGCAGGTAGCAAAGGTGTATAAAATTGCACCTCAAATTCAAGAGCATTTTGTTCGCACAGGTAGTAAGTAGTCTGCTGGCGTTGAAATTTCGCACTATTTTACTCCCACCCTCTATTCTATATCGCGCTCGCACCTACGGTAGACTATTAATGTGTCTGACTAGGTGAAGGAACAATCGAAACTGTCTGATTACTGAGAAAACCTATGTTGATAGTTCCTCAAGTAACAGTTGACAATAATGATTAATTTATACATGTATAATTAACCTAACTGAGAAACCAATTATAGATTTCCTCACTATACTATTACATTGTGTGTCTAGAAATTAAACAGTAATCTTAGAAAATTTAAAGATAGTACATTAAAAGATATTACATAGATATAACAGGTGGAAGGTGGAGTCTGTCAAATAAGAGTAGAAAAAAAAATGGAACTAAGAAATTTGTAGTCTGGTAACACCAATTTATCTGTCAAATATTCTTTAAAAGTGCAAATACAAAACACTGTATACACAATTGAAAAAACATTTTTTTGTTCTTAAAAAAAAAATAATAATAATCAAAGAAGCCCTGTTCTTAAGGTACCTACTGTTGGAAGTGTTTATTAGTTGATGTATGAGTGGATGGAGAGTATTTGATGAAGAGGTCCTCTCCACGTCAGGCAGGATTGCCTTCATACTTTACCGATATTGAGGTTAAAATGCTCCTTGAGATCACGGCACTTCCAAGCCGTGATCTTGTGTTCAGACTTATAATAATGATGATGTTTAATTGAAAACACTTAGTTATCCACGATATTAAGTTTTATTTAAAATATTATTTACAACGAATATAGATTCGTGTACAAACTGGTAGTGAGCTAAAATTGCCGTGCAACCGGACGGATCGAGTACTAAAAACGGAATAATCATGTGATCCTATCTCGGGGCAATCGGTGTCATTTAGTGTTGGTCATCTGGGATACCATACGCGGGAAAATAAGTAATGTGAATAAGTACTGCCATACTACTAAATGACAAATTTTATTTAATGGTGTTTGAGCAACGCTAGGTACTAGGACAGGCTAGTAATAAATAAATTTGAGCAATTTCTAAAGTGTGCTTTATATTTTATTATAATATCGTTATTTTTCATTATGTTAACACAAAATTGCAAACGTATAAAAATGTATTCCAATGAATTTTTTTTTCACTTTTATGCCTTTTTAACTTTTAATAAAAATGTAGGTTACACAGCTTTAGATTAACAACATGATTATATTTTTAGTATTGCCATTTGAACAACGGTGGCGCCCTCATTTATTTTCTACTCTTATTTGACAAATTGTAGTACATAATATATAACATATGTAAAATTCAGCTTTTATACTTTAACGTAAGTATCTACAATTATAATTAATTAGTATAATATCTTTCAAAGCCACCGTGATCCAAACTTCATAGTCGGGGATCGTCTTTATATTTATTAGGGACATACATAGAGATACTTTCAGGTTTTATAAAATAACGAAGGTCTGATCGTCACGGACTCTTGGACTATTCCCTCTATCTTGTACAATACTCAGATTAGGTACTTATAAACACCACCAAATCAATTATAATGCACAAAAACGTGTAATTAATTAAAAGATGTTTTTGGGTCACTAGAAGGATATTTCTAAATATCCTTCTAATGTACCGTACCTTTACACTCGGACATATTTTGTAAATATTTCAGCTTTGCAATAAACTCCAAATAAATTAAATATTTCTCCACGCATTTGAAACGAAAAGTGACGAAATAGGATTAATAATATTTTTTTTTGTCGTTTTATGTAAAAATAATAAATAAAAAATTCCAGTAAGTTCATTAAGTTTTTCAAATTGTGGTCGGAAATTTTGGTTTCATAAAAATGCACATTTTCATTATTTTGTGGTTAACCTTTTTGATTTGAATATAGATCGTGCTTGTTCTCTCTTTCTAACACCGTTGAGATCATATTTCTTACCATGATAGTAAGGGAGACACAACGATTTCTATAAGACATATATGAGTTGTTCCAAAAAGCAAACAAATTAAACGGAGGGGTTTAAAAGAAGCTACATTTTATGACGTCAAAGGAAACCATATATTTTAATGTACTTATTTATATACATAACATTAACGAAGGGATGGTGTCTTAAGTACTAAACTAAACATAAATTGCAATTACGAGATACCATACCAACTTATTATTAAAGATATGTTTGTTGTCGATTTAGGTTTGAAATTGGTAAATAATGAACAAATAATCATAATTGTAAATTCGGGGGGCTAATTGTCGGGATCAACTGTTGAGTCACCAATAAAATTCATAAAACAAAAATTATCTATCAGCAGCCGACGATAAAATTCGCCGATTTGTGTTCATACACTCTGATATATTTTTAGACTTTATCCATAGAATCAAGAATTAATTATAAGTTATTTAAAGTAAAAACTACTGTAAGATTTTTTAATAATCGGTTGAATAATAAATTACATGTTATTGTTTTATTTATCGATAACTCTAAAGCTTTTGACACAATTAACTCTAAAAAATTTCAAAAAAACTCTATAAAGAATTGCAATAAGAGGAAATATTTTAGAGATAGAAAAATATCTATCAAAATAAATAATACTTTTAGTAAAACAAAAAATGTATCTGCAAGAGTTCCACAAGGTTCCATATTGGGACCTACACTATATATTTATAATTAAGTAACTGTAATGAAAAAACTTGTCATATCACATAAAGATTTAAAAATTGCAATTTAACTCATGCAAATTGATTTTAATCAACCTTTTAAATGGTCACATGATGCAGGACTATTAATAAATGCAACACGTTTATCACTAGAGGGAATAAAATATATAAAATGACTTACTTCTAAATCTTCATCATTTTTCTGTTTAATGCAAAACTGGGTGGTTTCCCTCACCCCTCCTGCACCAACTTTATCATCGAAAACTTTGGAACACTCTTCGTGGGGAAGAATCTCGACATCCATCTGTAAGAGAACATAACAAAGTGGTATTTATTAAGGCAAGCATTCTTTAATACAAGAAAAGGACACTGAGTGCCAAAAAAAAAGCAATAAATACACTAAATATTTTGCAGAAATGTTCTCCGTGCCATCGCCAATGACAAAAATAAATGCCCAAGTGCCAAAAAAATAGCATAACTGTGCGCAGGAGCTACAGTGTTTTCTTTTATTACAAATTATATACCCTAAATACCATTCATTTCAACTGTCACTTGCATTTAAATGGCTGACAACGAATGTTAGCGTTGTGTTCTTTTGATAAAAAATGTATTAAAAGTTGTGAAATCATAATTTATTTATAAGATTATGCTCCCATAAGTGTTATTGCGTACATAAGATTTATGCACTAATTTGTTTTTTAAAGTTCACTTACGTACGGTTAAAATATGAATTCTTCAAAAGCCCTGACAATTTCGCCCTTACATTTTGCAATCAACACTGGACCAAGGTTAGTTCCTTGGGGAATTCCTGAGAATGTGAAAAAATCTTGTAATCGGTACAGCGTGTTTGTATCAACGTGTATGTAATTATAATGGTTAACCTAGGTCTAAGGATCTACGCCCGCGTCTACGTCCGCCAAAAATGATTTTTGATAGCAAGCAAGTTTTTTTTCTTCTTTTGAATGGGCACTGAATATCATTAATTTCAACCGCCACTTGTATGTAGATAGCTGACAATGAAGGTGCGGTGTATTGTTCTATTAATAATAAAAATTAAAAATGTAAAATAATAATTTATTTATAATATTATTTTCTCAGCAGTGTACATACATACATACATACATCTGATTTAAGTATTAATCTATTTTTTAAAAGGTCACCTAAAACAGTTTACATCTTAAATGAACAAAAGCTGTTTAAATTGCGTTCGTAAATTTTGCAAATAATACTTGGCCCAGGTTGGGTCCTTGGGGAATTCCGAAGAAATCTTGTAATGAAATTGGTACAGCGTGTTTGTATCAACATACATATATGCAATTATAATGGTTAATTTAAGTTTAAGATAGATTAAAGTTTCCAATAAAATTTAAGGGTAATTGTACCACTAACCGCCGAACTTTTAGGCATAGATTATAGAAATTACACTAAAGTGAATTAAAGTAAGGCAGTTAGTGGAATGTTTAAGAGGAAACCGGGTGGTGTTTTTTCCATACAAACGTATTCCTTATTTCCCTCTCTGAATTTTGACACTAGAGAAAATATTTTTTTTACATAATATGAATATTGACCGCAAGCGTGTCGGTACGTTTTGATTTTTTTGATAAGTTACTTTTTATAGGAGTTATAACCCTTCAAAAATTGTTAAAATTGCCTTTTTTTAACGCCATCAACAAACGTTCAGTATACAAATTAGACGATGTATTTTTAAAAAAAGCAAAAGGTACAGACATAGAATGTTTTCTTCCAATACATTTGGTAAAAAAAATCTTGGAAATTGGTTCAGTTTTGGAGTAGAAAAATGAGGACTACAAAACCTCGATTTTGACAATTTTATTTAGGTATTATCAGGCTGAGGTGCATGTGTCCCTTTCTCTCAGTATTCGGGGGTGAGGGGGGGCGGAGAGGGTTTTGTTGAATACGTATACAGTCAACGAAGTGATGTGACATTCTCAATAATTATATCGATACACTAGTCCACTAGTGTTGTCATGTCCCGAGTTATCGATGTTTTTTTAAAATTATTTTTCTGTTTGGTGACTTATTTTGAGTGTGCCAATACTTACCGAGCTTATTTACTAAAGTTATTGTGACAAATTTAATTTGTTTACGTCAAATAAATTAATGGAAAAAAATTGAAAAAAAAAACACCTGTTACAGACAGACCCCGAGATGATTCCGTTCCGTATTGCCGAGTTGGATATGGAACACAAAAATTAATTAAAATATTTTTTGATAACTTTTGAAGGTTGTACTCAACATAATATTATCCCTTTATAGGACACTTTTTTTAAGATACAACTACCGAACCAAAAAAAAACTTTTATATTTGACTAAATATATTGTTCTAGATTTTTTTTTTCAAAAAAATTATATTTTACAAGAAAATGTGTGATGGTAAGTACATACACCACTGATCGTTTGATGGAATGCTGGTACAGCGTATGTTCAGTGGTACATGCATCTACCACATGTTGTTGAATCGATTATGTTATTATAATATCATATTATACAAATGAATATTGAAATCTATGTATAAGAGGCACCATATTGTTTATTGTGCTACATATTAGGTACATACACATAACTAGTTTAGTTTTATTTAACTTTTTTAATACGTTATATTATTACAGAAAAATGCACTTTTGGGAATACCTCCTACATCACTTGACATTTTCAATCTTCTTCAATGATCTAATATTTTTTGTTTTTAAACGCTTTATTGTAAAAAAAATTACTGTTTAACATCTACACAATGAAATTAAAACAATTTATGGTCCAGACCTTTCCCTCGCCGGTAAATTTCTTGGTATGCGACCGTCAATTATTTCTGGTAAAAGGCATTGGTGGTAGAAATTTTCTAACAGTGGAACGATTTTTTGCCAGATTTCATCGTCCCTCTCAATTTTTTCATACAGCAAACCTTTTGGACTCCACACAACAAAATAACAATAATTACGACGAGTAATATGTAACTGGCCTTGTACTTGGTAGAAGTAATTATGATTCCGTTTTAATGTTAAAGAATGGTCTTCCAATTGACAGTAATCAATTATCTTTTGTGCAATTCCCTCTTCTGGTGACATATTTGCTATACTATAAGGGCATTTAATTTCAATTATAGAATCCTCACCG
This sequence comes from Limnephilus lunatus, assembly GCA_917563855.2. Taxonomy (NCBI): domain Eukaryota; kingdom Metazoa; phylum Arthropoda; class Insecta; order Trichoptera; family Limnephilidae; genus Limnephilus; species Limnephilus lunatus. Next base: position 19,363,165 of record OU830595.1, on the reverse strand, counting down.
ATAAGGCCATCCGGACTTGCCGCTAAAAAGTTTTTGGTTTTATCGATAAATAGCCCACAAGCGGATACCTGAAAACTTGTTTTTTTTGAAAATTGCTCTATTGCTAGGCTTTCATTTTCTTTTCCATAATTTGTGGCCATAGTTCCTTTGAATTGTGAGTACAGTAAAGAGTTTAGTACTCCCGTAACTGAAGTTTTTTGCCGAAGCTTATATATTTTTCCAAAGTTAGACGCCGTTATCCGCTTACGTCTTTCAATTGCCCACAGATTGTTATTGCTTTGGCCTACCGTATTCCGTTCGAGCTCTTCCTTATTGGTTGAAGATAATTCTTTGAGAAATTCCTCTTTTTTCGTTTCAAATATTTCAGGTGGCATATCTGGTTCTAATTCCAATTGACCATAATTTTCATCGGGCCCTGTAACTTTTTTTCTTTTTTCTGTCGTATTTTCATTATACTTTAGTTTTTTTTTTCGACACATTTGTTTATTCTCCTTCGAACGTCGTTTTCTCTCTATAAAGTGCTTCGTGTATTTGCCGGGACTGTGGCCTTGGATTTTCTTTTGTATTCTTGAATGGGTTGCCAATTCACTATTCCACGAAGTTACTGCTCCAAAACATCTTGCTTGGTAAGATCCTCTTGTAGTAAAATTTACCCTTTTTCCACCTATAAATTTGGCGATAACGTTGTTGAATTGCTCCACAGTGTTATTTGTCACGTCAATAATAAGACTTTCTGCATTTGCTATTAGAGACAATAAGAATTGTTGGATATCAGTCCATATTCCACAATCTCGAAGATCGCTTACTAAATTTGGATCATCAGTATACTTCTCCGGCTTGCAATAGTACGATGCACAATTTTTATGATCACCAAACACATGATTTGCGGTATTTTTTATGTCCATTTTCAAATTTTGTATTTTATCACTTTGTACTGTGTTTTCTTGCTCTTTCCTGTAATTTATTGCTCCAACTACAGCCCTTCTCATGCGTAAAACGTTTGCTTCAACCTTTTTCCTTATATGAACTGGTACAAAGCCTTTAGCGTTGTTGGTTTTTTTTCCAAGTGCTTTCATTTTGTAACTCTATTTTTTGTACTATAAGGTTAGGACCATATGGCATTTGTTGCATTATTTTTTTCATGATGCTGGAGTCGCCATCACCAACTAGTTTGTTAAATTTCAATCCATGCATTTCCATGCTTCTCGAGAACCCTTCTGCTATAATGTGGGCTTCCATGGCATTAGCACTGTCACGCCAGTTTATGAAGCACCTGTGCTCAGAAGCAACTATGTGTAGTTTAGTAGCTCTAGCACATATGCAGCAGTATGAGTTTCGCACTCCCAGAAATAAAACCTTTTTAGTTCGTAGTCCAACTATGCACCCTGCGCCAGATGAGGAGCTAAATCCACTTTTGTACGACCTCTTTGCCCAGGAGCCATCTGCAACCACCGTTACCAAAGGATAGCCACCCTCGTCTACGTCACCGTTTAAAATGGCTAGCCTTTTTTCTTCTTCACCAGCTGCGATCATTTCTTCTAAGGCACATTCTTCAATTGTTGGCGCTAAACATTGTTCTATGTTCGTGTAAGTCTTACAATCCATATTTGGCATATTTAAAACCCCACAAATTTCATTCCATTGTGAATACCCATTTCCTGTACACATCACTCCTTCGACGACAGCAGTATTTATAGACATTTTCCGTTTCGGGTCTTCGGAGTGAATGTATTCTATTTTCTTGCACATTTTGCACTCGAAAACATACTGGCTTAGAAGACCATTTCGTCGTTCCTTCATAAATTTTAAATCGGAAAATGTGCAGTTGGTGTGTTCGTGCTTTATATTTGATATCTCCGAAAACAAATATTTTATATCCACAATTCTGCGACCTTCGAAATTATCGGTTTCATCAATATGGTCTGGTTCTATCACCAAATCATCAAGCGTTGTTGATGATGATGAACTTGCGTTTTCGTCTATATTTGGAGCAAATGATTCATCCATGGAAGTTTCATGCATTAGTGAAGATGTAGTTAAGTTTCCAAAAGTAGTATCGATGACATCCATATCCCTGTAAATGCAAATGATTTATTTATTTAAATTTGTCCATCCCATTTTCCCGTTATACATGCTACATAATACACGGCTCTCATAGCATAAATCTTTAGGTTTTTCTCGTAAGTCGCTCACGTAAGAGAGTTATGGCAAAATTATCAATGTAAACGATACCCATTGGTAATTTTGCCATAACTCTCTTATGTGAGCAACTTACGGGAAAAAAAACTTTACGTACGTAAAGGTAACCTTAGGAAGGTTCAGTAGTAAGAGTGACAGGAAAGCGATATTTCGACTTACCTAGATGTCGAACGTGGTGCAACATGAATCTGTCGTTTGATACTAATAATCGGTTTTTTTCGTCTAGTAGATAAAAACAAACGCGCTTTGTTTCCATTTCTTTTACCCATTATTTATCTGTAAGAAAAAATTTTTTGAGTTGAAGGTAGGTAATATAGTAGTCGATTTTATGTAACTCAATTTCTAAATACACATATCTTATGCTACGTATATATTTGCGAATAGTGGCGTGCACAGAATTTGAAAATTGAAATTTCGGCAAAAAAATAATTTTCAGCTTCGACAACATCATTAATGTCGTATTTTCAATCTTAGGATTCTAGCCCACTGAAAAATCAGTGCACGCCACTCTTTGCGGACAGAGACGCGAGCCGAACCACGAATTATGGTAAAGGTACGAAGCAACCGCAAGCGGCGCAGCGTTTCGGGCAGTTTGCTTTTGCTTCGTTCCTTTCCCATAATCCGTTGTTCGGCTGGCGTGTGTATACGCAGCCTAAGACGTAGAATAATATTTATTATAGGTTACTAGATATGTTAACAAATGTACCGACTTGCACTAATGCACTTTATGCATACAGTCAAAACTGATGAATTTACGTTATTCAGGGAGAGCCAAAAAACAACAACATTTTTAGCGATATTTATATGTTTAATTAAAAAAGGAAATTGTGTTGTAATATTGAGTTTTTATGAATGAATAGTTTATGTTTATAATAATAGTTTATGAATAATTTATGAATAGTTTAGTAGGTATCTACTCACCATATGTCCTATATGTGTAAATCGTGAGAAATGACCAAACAGATTTCAATATTCAAGGGGGTTTCAGGGTCAAAATTCGAAGGTCTGTATTTGACGTAGAATAGTTTCCAGTAAAAAGGCTAGTCAAAAACAGTAGAGTGATGCAGCCAGCGAAAAATAAAAACACTATACAATCACAAAGTACGTGATGTACCTACTGCGCCTATGCTGCCGTTTTATAAAAAAAGATGGTATGAATCTCCCGATATTACTAAACCAAAACAGCGTGCATCTTACTTTATTAATAGTAACAAGATGAATGAACTATGAGCGCAGAAGATATCTATTATATAGGAATACCTACGCACGCTCAAGTCGCGACGCGTATTGACTTATCTGTTGCAGCAGGCAGCAACCTGTATACACGCACCCACAAGTCTCATTGACTTGTGCGTGTGCAGAAGATGAGCTCGGAGCAGGCAGTCACATGTATTTGTAGTAAGTAATAATAATAATAAAGTTAAGTACAATACAATATTAAATAATGTAGACCTCGCTATTTTATTACGAATATGTACCTAGGCACCTACTTAATTTTTGGAATAAATGAATAACAGTAAATGAAATAATAAGAACGCGAAGTCGCTGGCGGGCGCGGCGCGGCGATTCGTGCTTCCAACACCTGCAGCCACGCACACACACGCATTGGGGTTCACCAATACACCGATAGCGCTTTTGCTGTCCCCGCTGAGATGAACGAAATAGAAATAATTTTTACAAATACCTATCGTTAAAATTTCTCGGCGCTCCTGCGCGCTCTTAACACGTCGTAAGTTCAATTCTTCGGTAGACTAAGATCTTCATCCCAACACTTGCAACATGTTACGCTTACAGTGATTTTAATAGATAAAAAAAAAATTAAAAATAATTTTTTTTTTTTTATTGGTGATTTAACCCATATGTAATCCACTCATGTAAAATTTAAGATCCCTCAGAAACGAGTGGCGCGAATCATTTCATTTACCGCGTACTTTAAGTTGGATAACACACCGACGCGTTCAGCTCAGCGATGGTGTCGGGTACGTTTTGATTGAGCTTTGCAAAGTCGACGTTCTACACCTGTAATCCGCGCGACCAATTACGTAACACATTTTGCATACCACACGAAAAGTGTATGCAAAATGTAAAAATAATATTTTTCATTCTATAATTTTATGTTTATCCTGTTCAGAAATCAGCAATTAAATTACTATGAGTTATTTCTTTATTTTACTTTTTTGTTACATCAATAAAAGTGAAAGGCGTAATTTTTGGTTTGAAAAAAAAGAGGTCGTTTATGTTTTGCTTAATTATGAAAAACATAGAAGTTGTGTTTAATATATGTTACTTATTTCTTATAAACAATGCTTAGATTATAAGATTAAAACATAAATACACAATAATTCTAAATGATTTCACTTATTTTTTTTTTTACTTTCAAAATGGCCTACATATGTAATCCACGCGACCACTGGCGTTACTTTTAAGGCACAGTCCCAAATCGGTAAGTTACATCGATATAAAGTTCGGCAGCAGTCTCTCAGACCCCATGTCACCACTTAATCCTTTAAATGGCAGGAGACCATATTTGTCCCAACGCACATGGGTCTCGTATAAAACGCTGTAACTCCCTTACTATCATAGTGAGAAATATAATCTAAACGGTGTTAGAAAGGGAAAACACTACGCTTTATATTCCAATCTAAAAATAGACACCAAAAAAGTAAAATGTACACTTTTATGTGTACAAAGATTGGAATCGCAAATTGAAAAAAAAAATGAAACTTCGGGAATTTTTTATAAATTATTTTTACATAGAGCGACAAAAAAGTGAAATAACAATATGAGTTTGTTATAGGTTTGTCTAATAAAATATTTATGTGTTTTTAATTTTTTTTATTATCAGTAACTTTAGTTAGAAAAACGTAAGGTGAGTTATTTTTAAAACTTTTTTATGTTTGTAAGCAAAAAATTTATAATTAACCCCTCAGGGTTGGAGTCATATTTTTGATACTGCTCATAAAAATGCTGTCAAATACCGGCGATTTCTTGAGAATTTCCGCATTTCGATAAAATCAAAATAATTTGAATATTTCTGAACGTATCCAAAAACTAAAAATTGTTTTTGAAATGTGATTATATAAGCTTTCAATTTGTTTCATTAGAAGTAAGCATTTTATTTTTGAAATATTGATATTTTGAATGCAAACATTAAAAAGTTTTAAAAGTGACTCACCTTACATTGTTTACTTTAAAAACTGAACTAAAATAACTGATAACGTAAAAGGAAACTCATTTTTTAATAGTCAATATAGGCTTTCAAATTGTATTTTTAGAAGTAAGCATGTTATATTTTAAATATTTAAATTTTCAATGCAAACATTATAAAGTTTCACCTAACATTTTGGTGAACGTTTGACGTAATAAGTCCGAATAATTTTATCTTTTTTGCGGATATCTATGGAACACAAATCGTAGTGTAGGTTTGTCTCTTTCTATCACTGTTTAGATCATATTTCTCGTCATTAGAGTAAGGGAGATAAAACGATTTTTATGAGACCATATGAGCTGACCCATGTATGGGTCAGATTTACTTTATGTCAAATAGTTGTTTGGCCTAAACCATATTGGCCCTATTTACCCAACAGGTTAAAAAATATATGTTTATTTAGAACTAGCTGGGTTACCCGGCTTCGCTCAGGACAATAAGATAGTGTTCTGGAATGTTGCACAATGATGTTCCCGATTCCCTATTCCTGATCATTCCACGACATACTCCGCCACTCCTTCCACAACTTTCTACAGCTCTATGGAACCTTCTAGAACTTTCCGGAAGACTGTTCTAGAAATTTCAAGAGGGCGAAACTTTCAGCCCTTATATCTTTTAAAGCACGCCCTTTAGGTAAAAACGGATACCCTTATTCCCTAGGGGGGATAGAGATCTACCACACCATACAACTCCCTTGATCGAACCGGGACTCTTTTCTGAGTTTTTGCGAGCTGCACTTTTTTTGGACTTTCTTTTATAATATATGCCATATTCAAATAAATAAAATGTTACTCCTTACATGTCCTTTCCCGTGCGTTCCCCTCCAGCGTTCCACTTTCACCTTCCCCACCACCGCCAACCCCCCCTGGCACTGCATTTTGTTGACTCCTCTCCCGCCCGGCCCGTAGCCGAAACTTTTTTCTAATATTAACAATTTTAAACTCGTGATATCTTTCTAATTAAATATCCGAATTGCAAAATTCAAAAAGTTAAAAAGTATTGAAGCTGTCTTGAATATGAAGTAATTTATTTTGATAAAGATTAAAACCAAGATACAAATAAAGAGCCTTTTCAATCGGCGACATTAAAATTAAATTTTTAAAATAAAAGAATACTTATTGTGGCATAACCATAATAGTTAGACATATGCTGTCGCGAACTTTTTTGTAAATAATAATGTGTTTTATAAAGTTGTAGTACATTATTTTATTCTATCATCAATAGTTTTCGCAGCGCACGCGATTTAAAGAATATTTTAGGTAATTTTTTTACACCCTTGGTTACATTATCGAAGTTTTAGTAAGGATCCCTAATTTTTTGAAAATGTTATATCGCCTATGTCACCCGGGGATAGTGTAGCTTCCCAACAGTGAAAGAATTTTTCAAATCGGTTCAGTAGTTTCGGAGCCTATTCGATGCAAACAAACACACAAACAAACAAACCTTTCCTCTTTATATAGTGTGTTAGATGTTAGATGTTAGATTAGATCTGATGTAAGATGTTAGATTATATAATTTGAAAGCATATTCCATCACATTTCTAAAATAGTTTTTAGTTTTTGAATGTGCTCAGAAATATTCCAAATATTTGCATTTTATTGTAAAGCAAAATATTTTGACCATCTGAAAAAAATCTTTAAGGGTTTAACTTTTTAAAGTAATTTTGAAATATTATTTTTTCGTTTCTTTTTTAATGACAGGCCAAAAACACGAAAAACCTCTGCCAAATGTCCTCTGAAGTTAAGTCGCATATATAATTTAATATCAAACAAAAATCTTTTAGTAATAAAACAGTTCTTTTATAACAAACAAAACAACGAAAAGTAAAAAAAATAATAAACCTAATATCTAAGTTGAGTTGACTATTAAACTGAGATATCATTATCAATTAAATAAAACTTTATCTACTCAGTAGATCCATTAGATATTACAGAATAATTAACAAATTATACCAATTATTCAGACTATTAGAAAATACCGTCCGTGTCAGTCCGCGCTTCGAATAGGGCGTTTTTATGCTCGAGTTCAATCGAGATCTCGCCCTTTTTTCGTCCGAGATCAATCTCGCTAAAAAAGGCCCAGATCTCGCGAGAACGAGATTGCATTCCCTACTTGCAATGTGCCAAACAATTATGCCCTGATTGCCAATAAAAAAACCAAAGTTTGACCATTGCCAGTTTTAAAAAAAATGATACCAGTGATTAGAGCATTATTTTTTTATTTATTAATTAGTATCTTAACTATAAGGAAAATGAGTATTTTTGTTATAATATGTTGATTTTTTTTGTTTGTAATTACTGATCTCATCTCTATTTTATTTTTATTTTAGTTACTACATACATTGTAATAACGAGTTCTTCATTAAAAATTACATTTAGAGTTTATTGACTTCTTTTATTTTATCATTTTATATGTTATTAAACTGTTTTTAAATACTGCTGTAAGCTACATTACCTTATTTCTGTGCTATATACCAGATACGGCAGCGGCCTCTCAGGCCGCTCGTCACCAGTTACGTTACAAAAATACCATGTCACCAGTTAAAGGATAAGAAGGCTCAAAGCTGTTTAACGATTTACCCGACACAATCAAAAGTGCGAAAAACTTTTTTAGAATTAAAAAAAAAACTCACGACGTGTTTTTACAGATAAGCAACAGATTGACTTATTTTTTATCAATGATTTTCTGATATATCCTGTTGCTAATATTTTGTTGATATTCTATTTCTCTAATATATATGTATTTTTCTTATTGTACAATATTTTGTAATATCTTACAGTATTTTTGAAAGTATTTTATTTCCATTTTGTCACTACACATATTATCTATAAACAGTTCTAAATATATAACATAAGTACATAGACTAGCTCTCCAGTTAGACCCGAGAATATTTCTCTACTAATTGGGTAACGAAAAAACTGATGAATGATGTATGTGTTATGAAATGATATTATAATATGTGAATATTAACTTTTTTTTCTAAATAAAAAAAAAAAGTTTATTTATTTATTTCTTATATTATATAAAGAAAGTTTACTTACGCTTGTGAAGATATCTGCCACCGTAATAATATCCTTTAGTGTTTCTTTAGGCAGCGCGTTACCCGTGTGGAGGCAGGCGGGCAGGACGAACTTTGAGAAAACCGCTCTAAAATATAGGAGAAAACGTTTAACGTTTTTAATACAGAATCCTACTATTAAGTATATTATTATTATTATTATTATTGTTAGGGTGCCTCGATGTCGGCTTCTAAACCAACACCAGGGCCCAAACACGTCCCTGACTAGCTCTCAGCGGGACTATGGTACTCTCTATTCAGGGGGGTGGGCAGCTCAAGGCTAGGGAACTTCTCTCCATCCTCCGGTGACCCACGGGATCCTCACTGGCCAACAATCCTCCCGCCGTAGCAGAATAATAACAATGTTAAATCATTTAGACATGTATTGTAAACTCAAACACATACATAGGTTTCTACAGTACAATTCAATTACAAGAAATGCAAATTACACAAACCTAGCTAAAGTGTTTAACTCTCTCTGACTCTCTCTCAAAACGAAACTCTCCGAGTCGTGATTTCCGCGGGGGCCCTACATTTCACTGAATTACGGACAACATTTAAGGAGGAAATCAAGATACAGCTTACATGTAGGTTGGCAGGAACCTCGTCTCATGTGGCAGCTTCATCAGGCACTTTCGTAGTCTAAATAGACCGAACTATGGTGTGGCAAAAGGCCGATTATACTCAAAGGTATTTCAATAATACATCGCGGCCCCGTTGAATTGGGTCCGCCAGCTACCGGCCGCGAGCGTCCGTTCGCAAAGGCGCTCAGATCTCTTCTGTGGGGAGAGCAGCGGACTGCCGAGTGGCCGGGCACGGGGGAGAGGCAAGGGGAAACAGGATACGGGGCGGGGAGAGGCGGCGGCCGAGCCGTGTGGACTTGTGCTGCGTTCTGTGCTCTCGTATTTACTCGCTTCAGGGGCGTATCGTAACACTTCCCCCCGCGCTTGGAAAAAAAGCGACGTGGCAATGGAGCTGTAGGAAAAAAAAATCCTCTTAAACTTCCATAGGGGTTTTTGAGAGATTCGTTGCTTGAGAGATGCCTAGCTAGAACATGCAATTTATGTTATAGTTTAGGTCACAATGTTTGTAGGGAATGGGTGAGGGGTACATACAATGTTTGGAAAAGAACAGTTTTGGTGAAAGTACATGGTGTGAAACAACATACAAGATTATGCAATTGAAAGATGACAATACATGGTTATGCAATTGAACAAAATAACAATACATGGTTATGCAATTGAAAAATAACAATACATGGTTATGCAATTGAAAAATAACAATTCATATTTGTACAATCGAAGAACAAAAAAAACAAGAACAATAATGCCTGTGTGATTCTAAGGTTTCATTGGTCTGGGAGCTAAGTTTGCGAAGCGTGGATTTGTTTGATTTCGGAGAGTTTCGAAGAGGAGGACGTGGTTTCACAGATTCTAAGGATTACATTATCACTGTAATCAGACCCCTTTGAGATAACACTCAAAAGTACACTTGGGCCTTAGAAAACACTTGGTTTCGTTGAAAACGTCGAAGTTCACGAAGTGGAGACTGTGGTTGCTGTGCCGTGACTATGGTTACAGAGGTCATTGAGGAGGAGAATCCAGTGTCTGCAGACATGCCAGTACGAATCCTAAGTGTTATTAAGGTAAACACGGATCGTATATAATGGTTATTGAAGCATAATGTAGCTCAACATAACTTGTATTGGTACGCATTCAGCGAATACTGGAGGTCAAGGTAATGATGGTTTACACATGACGATATATGCGTCACTGCATGACAGCGCAAGAGACGACATGGTTGGCATTGATAGCAAGAGTAAGAACAAACCTAGGAGCTAGCGTGCCCAAAAGGTGGTTCAGAGTGTCATAATGTATAGTGGGACAACTCAACTTGCTGTGGCACGACAAAACAACATACATATGGGTGGTATGGTCTGTGCTTTCAGGAACAAATGCGTAGAAAAATGGCAGCAGGAGGGACCTAGTAACCACAGCGCGTGCTGTCAGGAAGTGGAGCTCAGCTTGGCTGTTGGTGATGACATCCGCCTGGGCTTCTTTTTAATCCGGGAGAAATTATTATTAGAGCAAAATTCTTGAAGTTTACCTGCCTAGGGACCAATGAAGAAAAGGTTTGGAGAGAAACAAAATGTGTCCAGATTATGAAATAAACGAAGTTTTAATCACCGACCCAGAGAGTGACGAAGAGAGAGTTTTCTAACTACATTGTGATTACATGAACATTTTCCTTTACCAGGATGACTTGGCGTTTGCCGAGTGACAATATGTCTTGGTTAAAAACAACCGGCCTTCCATGGCCTATGTTAACATAAAGGTGGTAACATTTTTTGTAGAATTTTAAAAAACAAGACAAAGAAGTCGTGAATGAGTCACGGTAAAAGCAGAGAAACCAATTCATGAATAAAGGTTGTCAAAAGGAGACAGACGGTACGCCAAGTGCATATCGTACATATCCAACATTCATGAATGTGTTTCGTGAAATTGAGAACGAGAACAAAAGGCGAGACATATGCAGAGAGTGAGGGAGAAAGCCTGCTGATAATTGGTTAATTTACCGATTCGCACTCCCAGTGAGGGCGAATTATGGTTAACAACAGATTTTCCTCTTCATAACATATACCTGAGAACATGATGGTGAGGAGAAAGGAAAGGAAAAGGAAAGGAGTTGAGTGACGAAACTTGCTAGAGACTGGACTAATTTCCACTTCAAACTCCATGTGAGAATGAAACCTGATCAACCAGCAGATTTCCTGACTCTTTACAATTGTTAAAAGGATGAGGAGAAATTTGAATACACATTAACAAAGAGACTAATCTTTTGCGTGTATTGGGCAAAAGATTAGGGGTCATTTTAAAAACTCCTGCGTGATTGTGAGAAAAGACAGACCCTTGCTCCAATTTCACAAACCTGGGGGTTTTCTTATCCGTTCCCCAGACAACGAGTTGGGTGGTTTTGTGCTCAATCGATTAACTCCCACAGCACTATGCCCCATAGTTAGCAGTGAAGCTACAAACTAGTCCTTTTGGGATAGTAGATATTCCTGGGCTTCTTTCCTTTTGCAAAGAAGTAAAAAAACAGGAGGTCCACGGGCATTGGCGTTGAATGACAACAAAGGGTTGTGGACTACATTTCGTAGATCGCACACAAAAGGTTTGATATTATTTCGTTCGCACGACTCATGGTAAGTGTTTTAACGTCTCCACGTATAGTGTACAAAAACATGTAAGTACATACAAGATAAAACTCAATTATAGACAGAAGTCAAGAGTTTATACAATGCCTCTTAAAGAAGATGGCAAGGCCGATATTATGTCGTTCGCACGAATCACGGTAAGTGTTTTAACGTCTCCACGTCTCGTGTACAAGGGTTGTACACAATTATACATACAAGTGGTACTCATGACAAATTAATGACACTCGACCAAAATACAAGAGCGGTACTCATGACAAATGAATGACACACGACCAAAATACAAAAGCGGTACTCATGACAAATGAATGACACACGACCAAAATACAAAAGCGGTACTCATGACAAATTAATGACACACGACCAAAATACAAAAGCGGTACTCATGGCAAATTAATGACACACGACCAAAATAGATTGTACAGAAAGGGTGGTAGGGTAGACTGGGGACGATTGAAACACGTTATGATTGAAACATCTCAATTTACTCGAAAACTATAATACCTAAGAGTGTGATACAATACTCGAAACTCCGTCAGGTCTGTTGGGACGTTTCTACAAAAGCGCAGTAGTCGGCGAGTGACTCAATCGTGCATAGGGGACATTATTGAATTTCGCACTAAAACGTAAATATTTAAGACATTATTGCCTATCTTATAACTCATTTTACTCTCGCAACTTGACGAAATGTTTCATTACATTCTCTTCTTTATCTATTTAAAAGTATTTATAATGCATTTGCGTGGCGTTAATGTCTATTTAAAAGGCATGTTTTTTACTTTGAAGCAGAAAATGCAGCGTGGGGATTTTTGAAACAACTCGTGTGGGGATTATTGCAACGTTTCAATCATAACCATGTTTCAATCGTCCACACTGAGAGAAAATTTAAAAGTTATAATGAAAAAAGGTCAGAAATTTAAATCATTAAGTATTATTCAAATTCAAATCATTAAGTCTAATGTACTTCTGTGATCTTGAATGGTGAACTTCTGTGATCTTGGTTGATAAAGTCGATCTCATTCGACCACATTCGACGTCACACACCCTCACGTGACAATTTCGTAATAACATATCTTTATTGATTTTCTTACATTTATAACTAAAAAAAATCAACGTTAATAGTATACATTGTTTTATCAATTATGTAAGTACAAAACAACAGAGAAAAAAATTATGTTATGAAGAAAGTGTGTTCCCCTTCTCAAGAAACCGAGGTTGCAAACTATGCTAAAAAAACAGCCAACATTTACCTATTTTGGGCTATCTTCAAAAGATTTAAGACAATTGGCATTTGATTTGACCACACAAGGCCATATTCATGGTACACAAATGGGATGGCCGGAATAGAATGGCTCCGAGGATTTTTGCGCGCCACCCAGAATTTATTATCTATAAGATGTGCCCAAGCCACGATTAGGTATGGCACAAGCAACAAGTTTTAATTGACATAATGTTGATGAATTTTTCAACAATTTAGCGAACGTTATGGATAGTTTTAAATTTGAACCAAAGGACGTCTATAACGTAGATGAGACCGGTGTTACAACTGTTCAAAAACCTAATCGGTTTATAGCCAGGAGAGGAACTCGGCAAGTAGATGCAGTAACGTCGGCCGAACGATGAACTTTCAAAACTGTCTGTAGCGGCAAATGCAATTGGCAACTCAATTCCGCCGATGTTCACATTTATACGTATCAATTAAGCCATTTCTTAAAAGATAGTCCGATTGGTAGTATCGGTACCACGAACAAATCTGTCTGCATGCAAGAAGAAGATTTTACCTAATTTCTTATTCATTTTCAAAAATTCACCATTTCGTCCTTAGATCGCAAAGTTCTTTTATAACTTGATAATCATTCATCGCGGTCGAATCCTACGAAATCAAAAAAGAATATTATTTCGTAAAATCAATATTTAGTCTTCAAACCATTCCAAAATGAACAGGCAAAAAAAAACTACACCTAGAGACTTCGAAGAAGAAACCACAAATAAGATGACCAATGCATAGGAAAAGGTGCACTGGAATCCGAGGACAAAAATATGAAAAAAAATCACCCTTCACATTGATAAAAAAAGTGCTTCGTAGTCTCCACTTTTGTCTACTTTGGTTTTCTGTATATTTCACTTCTACCGCATGTGAATTGCACATCAAGATTTTTCTTTTCTTTTAATAGATAATATTTACTTGTTTAATAGATTTTAATGCCACTTAACAGATTATTTAAAAAAAAACTAAAATATTGCGATATTTTGTATAATTATGTCACATCCCAAACCATAAATTCAATAAATTTTTATTTTTTCGACTTCTTAATTGTTGAATTTTACACACAAAAAATGCTCTTAATTCAGAGGTAAATTCTACATTGTTATGATTGAAACAGTGTGATGGTTGAAACAAGCACTTTTGTATGAAAGCAAAAAACTTATTTTTAATACCGTTCTATTCTGCTCCAGGATAATATCGCAGTAAAAGTATGTTGATTATGCCAAATACTCATAATAAGTATAACTAAGAGCACGTAAACATAAATAATAAAAAATATATTTAAAGTTGTTTCATTTCAAGCTATTTATGTTTATAATTTTTTAAATACTTGAGATATGTTTAATCACTATTCATGATCTCATTGAGTACTGTTTTAATAATGAAAATGTTGAAAATTGATTAAAATTATTCCAATTATTCCATAGATATTTAGAGTGTTTCAATTATCCCCACATACTGTTTCAATCGTCCATACTATGGGGATAATTGAAACAGTTTTCCCCATCGTCTTTAAGTGGTCATTGTAGCTTACCTGTACGAGTTGTGGCCATACAATAAATTTAATTTGATAACTAGATAGATCATAGAACATCTGGTATAAACATCTTTTCCATAAATACATAAGAAATATTACTACGCCTAGTTAAAGTAAAAGTGTTTCAACCATCCCCAGTCTCCCCTACTCATGACAAATATGTCACACGACCAACTCAATAACATTTAGCTATGAGCAAAAGTGATTATGACGAACTTCTCGTATCGTGGCAGGTATTTTAAGGATCCCTCCTATGACGGTGGATGTTCTAAGGATCTCTCCTATGACGGTGGATGTTCTAAGGATCTCTCCTATAATGTAACAGGGTTACGTTTAAATACAACACAATAAACGTTAACGATGCTTGATTTTAACACATTTTATAAAGATTCGTTAGATTAACTAACTCCGTAGCCCAAGAGCGTACGACAGAGAAGATAGACAATTTGATGCTACTTCATGTGTTACAAAATACAAGGGTGATGGCAGAGTATAATTCTACTTACACCAAGTATTTAAAACAAAGACAGACCTATAATGGTTTTACATACTGTCTGTTGTGGTAACCTACAGTGAGGAAGACCAAAGAAAAGGGACCAATTACGGTTTTACATACCCTTTGTGCAGTTACAAACATACCAGGTTATGTGCAATTTGGGTTGCAAATACTTGGTTAAATGAACACCTAAAAGTTGTGAATTCCAAAATCAGGATGACCATAAGGTTTTATTAACCTGTCTCGTAGGGTTGAAACGTGTCATATAAGACATACGTAACGTACAAGCAAAAAAACAAAATAACAAAAGGTGGCTTTGTTATAACAACCAAAGACCGGATGATTCGGTTTTACGTACTTTAGTTGAAACGAGCCAAATTGATTTATATACAGGGTTATAAAGACCAATCATTGGTTTTATAAATACGAGTTCCAAAATGGACGTGTCGATATCCAATTTGGGTACATGAGCATGAATTTGGGTAGGACGCCATCAATTTTTAATTTAAGAGGAAAAAATTGAAAAAAACTTATTTACACGAGGGGCGACTATGTAAGTAACCACTGTTTGATTTTCATGCTGGAGATACCTCGGAAGGTTTTACAACTCGTGATGAACAAGATAAAAGGAAAAATTGTAAAAATAGTTAACTGGTTCTGAGTCGGAATTTAACACTTTGGAATTTACAAAACCCGACTTCTAGAACGACACGCCGATGGGCAATTGTCAACTACTTTACATGAACAAAATAAACAGGTGAGAAAGTTCCTTTCCACACGACAAAAATGCAACAAAAAATAGGAGAAAAATTACAAAATTACATGACAAGGCAGGGTATGACGTGGCATGAACATTGCGTAGTGTACGTGTTGAGACAATAAATGGGCTCGCGACTTCCCAAACATTGAAACTCAAAAAGTGTCTCCGTTCCAAAGTGATCAGTTTTAGAACAGGTGAGAAAAAATAAAAGAAAAAAATTGCCGTGAGGGAAAGAAAAAACAGTGCAAAAACAACATTTGAAAGTGACTTCAAGGAGAGTACGCATTAATTTACAAAATAATTTACAACTTGTTTCATTTACGAAACGATGGGCATGTGATTGACACAATACACGCCTGACGTAGTAAGACTCTGTAAGCTTACAAAAAAATGTGATACATACTGGATCATTTTACGTTTGCTGAGATAGTGGGGGCAGTTTTACTTGACTCCTCACTTCCAGACTTTACAATGTCCTTAATGTGGTAATTACCAATGTGCTTTCCAGATGAGTCAGACAAGGAGTACACTAGGTCTGATATTTTCCTTAGGACTTTGGCCTTCACGAAACGTGGTGCCAGCTTAGCAGAGAAATACATGGCTCCTTGGGAAAGTGTGTTGATCTTTCTCCAAACTATGTCTCCTGTATTGAAGGTGACATGTTTTCTACGTAAGTTATATCTGTCCGCACTCTTTTGGTGAGCCAGGAGCAAAGCATCAGTGACTTCACTGTAAATGGCCGACAGTTCTTCCAAGCGATGGGCATAGTCTGCGGTAGGGTTGCTTGTGGTGGCGGATGACGTAGGAAAGTTTGTGTCCCTATGTAGAGAACCATGGACGACTTGTTCCATACCGTGTTTTAAGAAGAAAGGTGTGTAACCAGTGGCCAGATTAACAGTGTTGTTCATAGCGGCCTGAATTTTATCTAGGTTTTTACACCAAGTGCGTTGGTCTTTATCAACTAGAATAGCTAGAGCTGTGTTGATTGTTTGGTTGTAACGTTCGACAGTGTTATTTTGGGGAGTGTACAAGGTGTTATAATAAATGTCCTTGATTCCGTATTTGGCAAGAAATTCTTTGAATTCCTGGGCAATAAACTGTTTTCCGTTATCAACAATTACGGTTCTGGGTGTTCCGTAAGGTATAAAAATGTGTTTTTCCAGAAGTTTGATGATGGCGGACGCATTGGCTCTTTTTAAAGGGAAGATCCAACAGAATTTGGTGAAAACATCCACTACACTAAGTATGTGCATGTATCCGGCATAACTTCGAGGAAAAGGTCCGACGAGGTCCATTGACAATGACTGTAGGGGTCTGTCGGCACGTTTGGGGTTACCCATTAGGCCGGCAGGTGCTGCCGTGCTATGTTTATAGGCTTTACAAGTTTCACATTTAGAGATGTAATTGCGAATTTGTTTGAAAAGACCAGGCCAGTAATACTTCAAGGAAATCTTTTTATACGTCTTGAAAGTTCCTGGGTGTATAGAGTCGGGAGCACTATGATTGTCAATTATTATTTGTTCTCTTCCTTCGAGGGGAACGACAAGTTTCCAAGAGTAATCTTCGAGGATGGATAGTGGTACCTTGCAATTACGGTATAGTTGTCCTTCTTTTATGATAAAATTAGGAAACTTTTGTTGATTATTTTTACAACCTTCGAAGATTTTCAAGTACCATTCATCTTTTGTAGATGGAGGGGGGGCAATTGTGTCAACATTTAATGAAGCCAATTCAATTCTTGAAAGAGCGTCAGGAACAATATTGTCCGCGCCTTTACGGTGTACAACATCAAAATTGAATTGAGACAAACGGGAGGCCCAACGAGCGAGTCTACCGGAGGGATTACTTAAAGAGATCAGCCATTTCAAACTACTATGGTCTGTGACTACAGTAAATTTGCTACCGTCTATGTAACCGCGGAAATGGTGAACAGAATCCAATACAGCCAATAACTCCTTTTCGGTAATTCCGTAGTTTTTCTCGTGTTTATTTAATGTACGGGAAAAATACGCTACAGGGTGTTCGCCATCTGGGAATTCTTGAGTTAGGACTCCACCGATTCCTACGTTGGAGGCATCCGTGTGGAGGGTAAAAGAGAGTGCAAAATCCGGGCAATTCAGAACGGGGGCTTTTTGAAGGGCATTTTTTAAAGTTGTAAACGCTTCTTCAGTTTCAGCAGACCATCGGAAGTTGCTGACACCTTTACGGGTGCCGGTAATTTTATTTAAGGGGGCTGCAATTGTGGAAAAGTCTTTGATGAATCTTCTGTAGTAACCTGCAAGTCCAAGGAAACCTTTGACTTCTTTCGCGTTTTTGGGTCGGGGAAAATTTGCCATGGCTTCCACCTTAGCGGGGTCTGTTCTTAGACCTTTTTCGTCGACAATGAATCCCAAATAACGTAAACGGGACTTACAGAATTCAGACTTCTTCAAGTTGATGGTTAAACCAGCGAACTTGAGTTGTTGAAAAACCTTTTCCAACATTAATAGGTGTTTTTCAAAGGTGTCGCTGACGATGATGAGGTCGTCAAGGTAACAAAACAGGCTGTTATCGACTTCAGGACCGAAGAGTTTGTCCATCAGTCTTTGTAATTCGGCGGGGCTGTTCTTTAGACCAAAGGGTAATCTTTTAAAATGGAACATTCCCCTACCAGGTACAACGAAAGCAGTTTTTTCACACGATTCTGCGTCCAAAGGTATTTGCCAAAAAGCTTTGCTTAGGTCAACAGAGGAGATGAACTTGGCGTTGCGCAGTTTGTCTAAGGTCGCGTGGACGTAAGGTAAGGGGTATGCGTCAGCTTCCGTACAAGAATTTAAACGTCTACTGTCGAGACAGAAACGTGCGGAGCCATCTTTTTTAGAAACCAAAAGAGTTGGGTTGGTCCATGCACTTCTGCTGGGAACCACCACACCCATTTTTAACATTTCATCAAGTTCTTTTTCCAAAAGTTTAAGCTTTTGGGGGGCTAAGTTGTAATAACGTTGCTTTATGGGTGGGCCATTGGTTTTAATGTGGTGTTCTACCAAATTTGTCAAACCCAATCCACATTTTTCGAAAGATATTGATTCGAATTTATTGACCATTTCCTTTAGTTGGAGAGCTTGGTCCGTGCTTAAATTTTCGTGAGGTATTATTGTGCGGATCTCACTAATTTGAGCAGCAGTGGAGGTTTCGCCAAGAGTATTAAATACTTGGGGAGCAACGTTAAAAGCCTTCCAGAAGTCAACGCCAAGGATGAAATTCTGGGATATAGAGGGCACTATTAGAAAATTGATTGTAATTATTTTATTGTTACAATTAATTGGCAGTGCAAGGGTACCGATGACCGGCTGGGAAACATTATCCGCAGTCGTCAGGTGTGTTGTTTGTGGCGAAATTTTAAAATCACTGTTAACAAAAGGCAGGTGAGCATTGTTGCCAAGACAGCTGACAGATGCACCGCTATCAAGTAATCCGGAAAAGGGCACATTGTTAACAGAGAAAAGAGCATAGGGTCTCCCATCTTTAGCTTGTTTGCAACAAACCGAGGAAACATTTAAGGTCTGGTTAAAATACTTAATGTGTGATAACCAATCAGTCCATTCTTTAGACCTTGGTTCAGAATGGGTACCTGAGAGGTTATTATTTAGTTTTTTGGCCTCTTCATGTAGAAATTTGGTGGGGGCTTGGAGAAATCCACCTGAGGTCTGACATCGCTTGGGTTTTGTAACCTTTCTGCATTGTGCCTTGATCTCTTGAAAATGTTGCGCAGTTCGTCGCGTGGAGGAGAGCGGTCCCTAGAGTGGTGTCTCTTGGAGGTTCGGGGTTCCTTGGATTCCAGAAGTCTTGCTTGCTTGAAACAAGTAGCGGCTAGGTGGCCTACTTTTTTGCAAAAGGAGCACACTTTTTTGTTGTCGAATTCTGGCTTTAAACCAGACGAACGGCTTGGCACAACCACATTATTCGACACATTCTTTATGTTTTTCCTATCCTGGTACGATTCCAGGAGGAGGCAGACTTCGTTTAGCTGGGCCAGGGATGCAATTTTCTGTGAGGTGATGATGTTCTCGTATTTGCTTAAAAGGCCATCAGTTATGACTGGTAATAGTTCAGCTTCCGGAACAGGATGTGAAAGCTTGATTTTGATGGATTCAGCCCTTTCTATGAATGTAGCCACAGGTTCATCTACTAGTTGTTTAATAGATAGTAGAGATAGTTTGATCCGGTGCTGGGCCTCCTTTTTTCCAAAGCTAGAGATTAGGGCAGCTCTGAGTTTATTCCAATCTTTGCATTTAGTCTTTTGGATGCGGTGCCACGGAATTAATTCTGGGGAGATGAGTTCTATAAAGTTTCTCCGTAGAATCTCGAATGGGATATTTTTGATTGTAGCCGTTTCTTCAATACGGTCAATGAAATCCAGCACATCGGAGATGCCATTATATTTGACTTTCCAAGAGGATAAATCGTAAGTTTTATCTTGTGTCAAGATGGGTGCGACGTCCTGTTTTATCATTACATGCGGCGTAGGTTCTTTGTCAAGATTATCCAAAACTTGCGTAGCCGAACATGAATTATTTTCGTTGGAGGGGGCGAGATTTATTCTCCTAATGTACTTTTTGTTGAATAAAAGTGCATATGCCTTCAATGTAGATTTAGATTTGCTTGATGGCGAGAGTCCTCTATCCCTTAAAGCAGCTTGTAAGTGGGCTTTGGATAAACTATGCACATTGGGAATGGTACCCAAGTTGGATGGTGTAATAGCTTGCTTGTCCTCCATTGCGAGTTTCCTGGGTGGTGAGGAGAAGAAAAAAAATTGGCCAGGGGTTTCCTTTAGAAAGCGCAAAAATTAATTTTTGTGAGGCACTTTTCACTTGGTGATCACTGTTGGCACTTCCAAATGTGTTTTGTATACATGACACCAGAATTCTTGTCAAGGAGAGGCAGACGAGAAAAAATTTTGCGTGGGAAGACCTTAGTGGTAAAGGTTTTTGTATTTCACTGACCACTTTTGAGAAAACTGTGAAATTCACAAGTATTTATTTATTTTAGAAAAATTTTGCCAGGACTGACCTTTAGAAAACAGGTTTTTTATTTTCACAAAACACTTTGCACTGAGAAAGGCACTAAAGTTCACAAAAGGCACATTTCTGGCAAATAAAGGACAAACTTCCGGATGAAAATGACTGAATATGGGGTTTATTGCATCCAACCATATTAAAATTATTTTATTTATTCATGGAATCAGTCATTGGCTTTATTATTATTCCACTTTTCACTTATGTAAGGGAAAAAACACAATTCACTTTCACTTATGCTGAAAAAAAAACAGTACCTATAATGTACAATGGGGAAAGAAAGTCATTATTTTGTCCATTTGGAGAAACATTAAATTGTACTAATTTGACAGACACAAGTGGGCCAATTGGTATATTGTGCAGAAATAATAAAAATACGTAAGTCCGAAATTTTCATTAAGGAATTCGCAAAATAACTGGGGTTCCAGAATCAAATTTATAATAATGATTTCCGTTGGTATCCCGGTTCAGTCATAAAAAACGGTTTGGATTTAAAACGCAGCCTAGCAACAGTCGGTTAGGATATCGGCGGGAACAAGGCATTTGCGCGCACAATCCGGAATATCGCGTGAAACAAAGGCCGTTGGATTTGGCGCGGATTGCTGTTGCTACGCGCTCGTTGTTTGGTGACGCGTGCGCAATCAGATTCGCGGCGTTTCGGGTACTCAAAATGGCCGTTGTTTCAACTTGCGATGCAATTTATAATTCCAGTCAGATCCGTTATGGATCTAATTTACATATTGGTTTCTGTGGTTTTTTCACAGGATTCACTGTAGAATAACAAGGCATAATTAATGTTTACAAAATAGTTGTTATGCGGGGAGGATTTCGACAAAGGAAGGTCCCGTAAAGCGACCGGGATAGAGAAAAAAAAAAATTCCAACCCCACGATCGGGCGACAGTTGTTAGGGTGCCTCGATGTCGGCTTCTAAACCAACACCAGGGCCCAAACACGTCCCTGACTAGCTCTCAGCGGGACTATGGTACTCTCTATTCAGGGGGGTGGGCAGCTCAAGGCTAGGGAACTTCTCTCCATCCTCCGGTGACCCACGGGATCCTCACTGGCCAACAATCCTCCCGCCGTAGCAGAATAATAACAATGTTAAATCATTTAGACATGTATTGTAAACTCAAACACATACATAGGTTTCTACAGTACAATTCAATTACAAGAAATGCAAATTACACAAACCTAGCTAAAGTGTTTAACTCTCTCTGACTCTCTCTCAAAACGAAACTCTCCGAGTCGTGATTTCCGCGGGGGCCCTACATTTCACTGAATTACGGACAACATTTAAGGAGGAAATCAAGATACAGCTTACATGTAGGTTGGCAGGAACCTCGTCTCATGTGGCAGCTTCATCAGGCACTTTCGTAGTCTAAATAGACCGAACTATGGTGTGGCAAAAGGCCGATTATACTCAAAGGTATTTCAATAATACATCGCGGCCCCGTTGAATTGGGTCCGCCAGCTACCGGCCGCGAGCGTCCGTTCGCAAAGGCGCTCAGATCTCTTCTGTGGGGAGAGCAGCGGACTGCCGAGTGGCCGGGCACGGGGGAGAGGCAAGGGGAAACAGGATACGGGGCGGGGAGAGGCTGCGGCCGAGCCGTGTGGACTTGTGCTGCGTTCTGTGCTCTCGTATTTACTCGCTTCAGGGGCGTATCGTAACATTATAAAGGCGAAAGTTTGTATGGATGTATGGGATCTATGAATGTTTGTTACTCTTTCACGCAATAAATACTGAATGGATTTTAATGAAACTTTACAGTAATATAGCTCATACATCAGAAAACGTATAGGCTATAACTTAGAGCTCTGGCATAGTGAAATTTACATAAAATTATACGTTTATTGTCCATACGAAAAGCAAGGCGTTGCTGCGTAATTGTTTGACATTCGCTGTCAATTTGTTTAGGTTGCTATGGAGATCCCTTTGATAGTTAAGATTTATACGTTACGATTGTTACATTGAGGGGGGCGGGGTGGGGGAGGGGGGAGGTGGGGGGGGCGGGGGAGTGGCGCGTGCGAAGCCGGGAGCAAATGCTAGTAAATAATATGACACAAGAAGTGCCTTCCATACAAATTTTAATTGAAACAGACGTTTCGTTTAGCGCAACCCCCTAGCGTTCTGTCTCACTTACCCTTGCCTGAAATTTTAGATTTACATCCCTTTTGAACTTCGATAACACAATTTGTATGGAAATTGAGGCCCAAATTGGGCCTTTGTTTGGATGATGAATCCACCAAGTGATTTTAATGTTTTTTACAATACAATTATTTTTATTTTACTTTAATTCTAAATCATCAATTTAAGAGGCTGGTATGGGTAACGCCACCCAGTGACCATTTATTGCCATAGGTCGCTGCATATGGTTCGCTATGTTAAGTGGCTAAGTACGGGTTCATAGGTTGAGTTCGTCTAGGTTTTGGCAGCGGATGCGTTGCAAACCCAGTTGATCGGGAGGGACTGGTTGAAAGAGACTTTTTGAGCTCTTCGGCCGTAATCTCTCAACCCATCGCCTTGCACCGCAGTGAGAGGGTGGATTCATACGTCCATCACTCCTGGACACATTGACCCCAAATTCCTACCCACACCTCATATATTTTCCTTCCCAAAACTGTCTCATCTTCATTTCCAAAAAAATACTCTACGCAATCATCCCCAAAAATGACGTAGACCCTGAAGGATTTTTTTCCTCTAGATGTGGGGCTTATATATTAATATACTTGGGCTGCAATGTAAATGATAGATGGTATCCTTCGGTTGAAATTAAATGCCGCATTGAGCAAACTCGTGCATCCTTTATCCGCATGAAAAAGATGTTCTGCATTCATGATCTCAACCTTGGATTACGAATGCGAATGGTCAGATGCTACGTGTTTTCGATATTATTTTATGGAATGGAACTAATTAGGCGACTTGAGGTATTAGAGATGTGGATCTACAGAAGAATGCATAAACTAAGCTGGATGGACAGGGTTACGAATGAAGATGTTATGGTTGAAATGATTAAAGAAAAAGAAGTTATTAAAACTATAACAATTCGAAAACTTCAATATCTTGGACATGTGTTGAAACATCCAGGGAAGTATGAGATCTTGCATCTCATAATGCAGGGAAAGATTGCTGGAAGACGGGGCCCTAGAAGAAGGAGAACCTCATGGCTAAAAAACCTGAGATAGTTGTTTGGCCAGTCAACTGTAGAGCTGTTCCGGGCCGCTGTAAACAAAGTCCGCATAGCCAAAATGATATCCAACGTATGTTAAACGGACAGGTCACAAGAAGAAGTGTAGGGCTAATGTAAAAAACAGATGTGTAGTTTCCTTCTTAAATTTCTCAGTTTCCCTTGAGCATGTTGAGTTATTTAAAGATAAATGATTTGGAAAATGAACATTTTTTCTTACTCCATTACGACAGTACAAAAAACTTGCTTACTTTCTATCCAATTCTAGGAGTCCAATATCATCGAACAATTCTCCCGTAATGAATTTTTCGTGAGGAACACGTCTCACAATGTTGTAGGGGTTTCCACCGACTCCTTCTATCAGTCCACCGATCTTTGCGAATTTGAACCCCTCGTTACTGCAAAAAAATGATACGAGTATTTTAATAATTGGCATAAAATTCAAGAAATGTATTCAATTGTTACTAAAAAAATCGTTATTTTTGAAAATCCTTCAAATTTCTTCACATTTGAGTAGTTCAAAGTTGGTGAAGTTGTTGCCGATACAAATTTCATTTGGTTCATAGTAATAATTATTATGTATAGTTATAGTAATAATTAATATGTATAGTTATAGTTATAATTATAGTGTAATTAAATTGTAATTGAAGATTAAAATCCTGTTGACAAACTGCTTAGTTGCGGTTTAACGGAAAAAAAAAATAAACAATAAACAATTTAAAAAAAAAATGAAATTAATTACGTTATTTAATTTTATCCGCCTTGTGTTTGGTAAAATGTCCCTAATCCACTGTGGATTTCTTCCCGAATATTACAATATTAGAATTTTTGATCATGCTCATGGCCTTAAAGGTGGATTTCACAAAAATACATAGATAACAAAATCTTCGAAAAAGTCTTTGAAACTAGGGATTTTGGAGTTATGTTTGACACGGAAATCACATACAACCAACAACTAACAAAGGCATATATAGGATTTATAATCAGAAAAATCAAAGACTTCAACTCGTTGGAAGTTATAAAAATCGTATATTTGTCACTCGTAAGCAGCTTGCTGGAATACTATTCCATAGTTTGGTCCCCATATAATCAAATTCATATAAAAATATTGAAAGAGTGCAGCACAAATTTTTTAGATTTATTAACTTCAAGTTACACATACCTATTCAACACATTAACTACATATCCTTACTAAATACACTTAAATTGCATTCCCTAGAAAACAGAAGAAAAATAAATGACTAACTTTTTTGTTTAAAATTATTTATTCTAAATTAGATTGTTGCGAACTCCTGCATCTTATAGATTTCAAAGTACCCAATCGAGCAACAGGGCAAAACATATTATTCTGCAACAATAATTTACGAACGAACTACCACATACGTGCACCTAGGAAACAAATTCACATCTAATATCGATGTATTTAACACAAGTTTAACATTATTAGAAATAACTGAACGATATTTTTATGTAGAATATTTTGATATTTAAGGAGCATCACATAGGGGCTACTGCATATATTTGTTTATTTCTATATTAATCCACAATGTAAAAACTTGTTACCGTTTTATTTTTATGTATCTTGCATTTTTCATGTATTTACACATCACAATTAATCAGTCACTTGTAAATTTTGTAATTACTAACATACGAGTACCTACTAGTTTATTATCTATGCTATTTACAACTTGAAACTTTCTCGTTTATTGTAATGTATTATCTTTCCACTCATATGACGTGTACCTACTAGTTATTTTTTATAGGTAGTTTATGTTTTTTTTCTTCTTTTATTAAACTGTCTCTGTATTTATAAACTTGAATTTTAAAAGCCCATCAGGGCGTTGAAATATAATAAGTAAATAAAAATTAAATAATAATATTGTAAAACTTACTCCGCTACGGAGCCACTAGTCAACACCCACGTTTCGCTAACAAGGGTGCCAAAGGAAACAGAAATCCAATCATCAGGGTCCGCACTCAACAAGGCCTAAAATCAATAAAACAACGGTTAAAAAATGGACCACTTTTATTATTTTTCTGCCATTGATAGCGCTTCAAAATTGATTCACATTTTCCCACCAATCGTAAAACATTTATTGAAATTTATTATTTAAAACATTTCCATGGCCAGCCATTTATTTTAAAACGAAGCTATTGAAATGCTTTATTTATTATAACCATAGATGTCGAAAACCCGAATAGACTATTTTAGGTTTTCTAGTCTAAGAATATTTCTAAGTCTCATAAATTTATAAATGTACATTTCCTAATTATTTTGACAAGTTCACATTTTTAATGTTTTCCATTTACAATGTTGATCTATACATTTAATATCCATTACATTCCTTTTCCTTCCCAGAACTTGCTCTCCTTCCTTTCCCTGAAAAGATCCTCCACACAGCATCCCCAAAGGTGGCATAGGCCCCGAGGGATGTTGTTTACCTCAGGGCCTCCTGTGGAGCTTTTATTTATGGAGCTTTTGTCCAAAAAAAGTGTACATAATTATTAAAAGTAATAATTTTTAGTCTGAAACACTCATCTACATTGAAAAATAATTGTTACCCTTTGTGCTATGCATAAAAATCTTGTCTTAAACATTAGTTTACATATTGTTTGATTTATGGTGAGCGATCGAATATTGCTTTCCTCATTCCCACAAAACTTAGTATTTGGAGATGTCTGACTAATCAATTGGACGTAGATACTGGACGATGTTCGGACGATTTTCGGGAACATATGAATGTGGTTGTTAATAAATCTTTCAAACTACTTGGTTTCATCACTAGAATCACTTCAAAAACATAAATACCCTAAGATATCTTTACTGCTCCTTGGTTCGCCCTCAACTTGAATATGCTCGCGTTATATGGTCTCGTTTTTAACTAACTAACTAACATCACGCCGTTTCCCCGCAGGGGTAGGCAGAGAGGTCGGACCGCCAAACAACTCGGTTTTGACACACACTCCTTGCTTCGTTCACATTCATACATCTTCTCATACATGCTCTTCTATTATTCTGACTCTTGACATGGTCCGACTCAAGTATCTGATTCACTTGGTCGTGCCATGTCTTTCTCGGGCGTCCACGACTTCTTCTACCATTCACATTTGCGTCATATATTCTCCTTACACTTCTTTCCTCGTTCATTCGCTCTACATGCCCAAACCATCGGAGCGTTCCTTTATTGATCTTACTCATTACGCTTACATCAGCCTTGCATTATTTGCGGATCTCCGCGTTTCTCACACGATTATACATGGTTTTACCACACATACGCCTTAGGGATCTAATTTCTACAGCATTCAGTCTACTTGCATCCTTCTTCTGCCAATTCCATGCCTCACTGCCATACATCAGGGTAGGTACCAGTACTCCATTATGAACGGCTACCTTCGCTTCTTTGGACACTTTTTTGTTGGTGCCAACGGCGTTCAGTCCTCCATTAATAGAGTTACTTGCATTCACCCTTCTTTCAATATCTCCATCAGCCTTCCCATCTCTCATAAGTTTCGTTTTATGCTGTCCATATCATGTTGAGTCCGTTCAACATCGGTTCCTAAAAAAGATTGCTAGGAGGCTAGAATTAGAGCGAGGCAATTACTCGTATGCTGAAATCGAACAAACTCTAAACCTTTCTACTTTAGAAGACCGTAGGAAAAATCTGATCTCATTTAATTCTTCAAAATTATCAAATGTATTATTGATTCACCAACATTACAACAACTCATACCATTCAATATACCTTCTCGTAGACTCAGATATAAAGAACTGCTCTTCCTCAATCAACACTCGACTAATTATGGTTATATAATTCACCACTGTCCAGAATGTGTAGAATGGTCACCTCACGTCAAGACCTTGATTTTTTTTTATAAGCCTAAATGATTTTTGTCCCTCTTTAAACAATTGAAGATATTTTTTATAATTTTAGCAATGCTTGTGTAACCGTCGTGTTCACACCCTCGAAATATTTTTCATCAAAGCTCATCGCTTGTTCGGTCCTCTACCTTTTTTTTAATCATTTCGAAGAATTGGGCCAAAATGGCCTGGCCTCAAAATACCAGAGTACCGTGCCGCCGGCGACGCTTTGATGAAAAATATTTGTTCTACTTGCTTTCTAATAAGAAATGTTATTTTTGTTGTTTATTTCCATTTTTCTTATATTATATTGAAATATTTAAGTTTTATATTTTTCATGTACATCTCCCCGGTGCGATCAATAAATAATACTTTGAGAAATCGCCACTGGGGAGATTGTAAACTCGTTTTAAAATATGTTTGATTCTGTACTAATTTTAAATATTATATGTCTTAATTTTTATGCACACGGGCCTTGTAGGACAAATGAAATAATCAGTTTTCATTTGAAATCCTACAAGGTCTCGAGTAAAGCCGAGATTTATCTCACAATATATTGGGTAGCAAAAATAAAGCCATTTTTGCCTACCAAAAAACACTTAGAAAATTTCGAAGGTGTAAATTTCACATTTTTTCAATAATCAAAACCGCGGGCCTTGTAGGACAATGAAATAATCAGTTTTCATTCTTGATCCTAAAAGACCTCCAGTCAAACTGAGACTTTGTTCTCCAGTCAAACTGAGACTGAAAATTTCGGTCATGACATTTTTACATTTTTCCATTTACAAAATTCTAGGGACCCTGTGAGATGGTGAAATAAACAGATTTCATTAACTTATCTCACAGGGAACCTTGGAAAAATAATTATAACTTCATTAATCATTAATATATTCTTTAAAATCAAAAAACCTTAAAATCACGGTAACTTCACAAAACAAAAAATCTTGTTATAAATCTTGGCTTTACTTATATGTTTTTATAACTTAATATGTTTTTTCATTATTAATAAAGGCTACAAAATTCGTAAAAGTTGCCAAATTTAGAAGAGCACTTTTACAAATTAAAGAATGAGCAGTTTTCTGTCCTTTATATAGGAAAGGTGTCCGGAAACAGATTCCCCCACCACTTTCCGGCGGCTTTCAAATTGGGCCGCCAATTCAGTATAAATAGAGCGTGTTTTTCAATAATAAATAAGTTCCTACGTTTACTCTAATCTACGTGTTTTACTCCTTCCTCTGGAAGAAACCTCTCTCCGACTTGCCTCCTGCTGAAGCTCTGCCTGAACAACAAGTCTGGTGCCTACCTCTTCAAGACAAGCCGGCCCAACTACTGGACACCGCAAGGCGCCAGGCTCAGGCAGAGACCAAGGACATCCAGGGCTACCACTCACCAAGCTCTGGGTGCAGGGAGGCAGATCCAGGGTTGCCACCCTCAAGTACATTCAGTGCATACATACTGTCACCTTCAAGGAAGGCCAGCCAGTACTTTAATTCAAACGATATTACAATAGTCGACATCCACGTGCACAGCCACCGGTGCCCTTTTCTACAGTCTTGTAGCACACGTCTATTACATCTTGACTTGACTTGACACTTCTATTTCACTTCTATTTTCATATGTTTTCTCTGTTTGGCTTTGCTTTCATGTACCATCCTTTGCTTTCGTGTTTATCCTTATAATGTAGGGGAATTGTGCTTAAGATGACATACATAGATAAGATGACACAGTGTTTACACCTGTGAAACTTTACGCGCCACAAGTCTAAAGATGTCGTTTACATGCCGGCTCAAGATGGCGTCACCGCTCAAAACTTTAGTGACCGCCCGATCGCGTTGTTTGGATGTGGTGTGCAACTTTGTGATTTCGTGACTCAAAACTGTTTTTTTGTGAAAGTGTTTCTGCCGATAGATTTGTATCATTTACGTTTTTTATTGAATTGACTACTTTGTTATGAACTGTGATTATTATGGGCTATGAATATCGAGGAATGATTTAAGTAACCTCAAAGTTTATAGTCACAAAAGGCGGCAAATATAAATATTACCTCGCAGGGTAAGATGACATAGTATGTGTAAAAGTAAAAGCTCAAGTCCAAAATAAAAAAAGAGAAGGCAAATCGCAAGAGCATTAGAGCTCGAAAGAAAGTGAAGCTATCCTTCAGGATGACTCAGATGATGAATTTGTGGAAGATTTTACCCAAGGCGAAATGTGAATTATGCACCGATAAATTTTAATGTCAACTTAAACTGATGTGTGTCAACTTACCCACTTGGACATAATCGGTATTTTTTAAAATTTAATTGTAATAATTATGTAATTTTCTTTAGCGTCAAGATAATTTTGTGTGCTTCGTAAACAAAAACGCTTTTAATGTGTACCCTTAGATTTATTTTTTATCACCTTTGAATAACCAAATATTTGCCACCAGACTAAAAGTATGTCATCTTGAGCACAATTCCCTAACATTTCCCCAAATTTCGTGATACTCTGTTGCATTATAAATTGTTTATTGTAAATTAGACGTCCGTTAAGGGGTAATTTACGCGAACCGAAATAATATTTCGGGGCGGGGAAGCCTGAGGTAAGCTGGAACGGGGAATTCGCTACGCGAGCGGGAGAAGGCAGAGCAGCGAAGAAATCTAGACTAGATGGTACTATATTGAGTAAGCTTTGAACATGAAACGTTTCATAAATAATGGGCATCTTTCAAATTATGTTTATTAAGTTGAATGTGCATGTTTTAGGTAAATTTAGATAGAAACATTACCTATTGCAGAAGGAGCTCATGATTTTATGACTCTTTCGATCGGATTTCGATCAAACTTGTTTGATAAATTATTCGATACAATCAACTACACTGCTAGACGGTAGTCAGTAGCTTATGACTCGTAGCGGACACGTTTTTCATTGACAGATGTCAAAACAATACGGTATTCAATTACTCACTATTTTCATAATATGTGATCATAATTATATCTGAATATATTGGAAAGATAAATAAAATATCAGCCATTTTCAATATTTATTATTATTTTTTACAAAAAGTTACATAAAATAACAAATATTTATTTATTAATTTTTTTATGAATTAACGCCGATTAACGGCTTTTACATGAGAATTACAATAATTTGAAATGGTACAGAATATACATGGTTAAGAAAAAAATATTCATGTGACAAAAAATTAAAAAGTACATATCGAAGTGACAGCATAAAGTACAAAAAGTAAGCTATTATAAATACAAATATGAAGAAAAATAAAACCTAATATAACATTTATATTGGATATTTAGAAAAAAAATATTTCGTAAGGAACGTAATAAAAATAAATTTAAATATTCCAGGAGTAAACATTGATGAAGAGTACAAACATTCAAAGTATATTTGATGATAATCGAACTGAGAAGCGCTGACAAACAGCTTTAATTAAATAAAGTTTGTATGTTGATAATCTATCATCAACAACTTATGTATTACCAAGTATATGCAAGCGATTTATTATGGAATATAATTCAGCATTAGATCCTGTATTGTTACAATGGTAAGGTAATTTGTGACGAACTGATCTACTCGGTAAATGAAAACATATTAACGAAAGAAGTTCAGGGGAGTTCAACAAGTTATTAACAACTTTAAATAAATAAAATAAGTCAGAAAAATTCTTCTTTCTTTTAATTTATCAAGTCCCAGTAGATTTAAAGGGAGAAGTAATTAATTTGTATTTATTTACATACGCATAAGGCTTTCACATTATAAAATAATATCACTTTTATGGAAGTTTTATTAAATTCACGCGGAAAAGTCATTAAAAAAATAAAATTTCAGAAATAACCTAAAATCTATCGTTAACAAAACTAAATCATCAACAAAACATTATTTAAAGGACTAAAACTGAAAAAATAATAACACCAGCATTGGTAATTAAGTATGTTAAATTACACTAATGTCACAGTGAATTGATCATTTAAACGGAAATTATCTTCAAAAATATAAAATTAACTGCGAGTACAATTCAAAAGTCAGTACAGTCAAAAATTAAATTTTACTGCGAAGCTATAAAACAAGATGGCCGCGGCGCCTGCTTAGATCTATGTGAGATTCAAGGTGGCCAATATAAAAATCATAAAAATGTTATATTCTTATTAGTAAAGAGGCAAATATGCTGTTCAACGGGCAAGCAACAGATATGCCGTTCAATGACCGTTAAGGCGTTTTGTTATTAGTAAGGCTGTAAATGTCAATAGTCTAAAATTAGACAGACGGTGAAAATATGCCTGCACCCCTCCAAAGGAAAAATAAAATAATTATTAGCCCGCCACGCAGCAGGTGGGCAGACGCATCCGCCGCCAAGACCCGAACAAATGTCACCTTACAAACCCGGGCACCCCTGCTAAATCACCAAACGTAGCGAACCACTTGGGGTGACCTGTGGCAGAAGTGGAAAAGTAAGAAAATCATAACAAATTTAAATTCGTAAAATCGGTAAAAAGATAAATCCAAAAAATATAAAGTTTAATATAAAAACGAAAATTTAAGTATTCAATCAACTAGCATTTCATCGAAATCTAAACGACGTTTTCCTAACTGACGTTTTGACATACGATTGCGTCTAAGATATATGAAGGATCACGAACATTCATAGACCTTGTTACTCTAGGATCAATAAGCTCGGGAAGAATGCAATCCATATAAAAATTGGTTAATTTAATACGCATTTTTTCTTCCCAGAACTTGTCATCTCGAAGTATACGCTCAACTTTTAGAGGGAAGTGTGAGCCAGTCCAAACGGCAAAAATGCAATGACTCTTATTACTAATGTGTAATTGACCCTGCACCTGGAAATACCAATCGTGATTTTGGTTTACGCGGTACTTTGTGTTATCTAATTTCCAAAAAGTTACTTTTTTTTTCAATCGCGTCTTCAACAGACATATCTTTTGCAGAAGATGGGCATTTAATTTCGACGATACAGTTACCGGACAAACCATCAGGTGTAGCTCCAAAAAAACAATGTTCAGGGTCTATAAATAAGCCGCACTGTTCAATAGTTATGGACTCTTGTTCACATAACTGCCGGATTGCGATTGGCTCATTTATTTTCCCAAATTTTATAGACTCAACATTTTTCAAAGAACGTCCATATAATAAAGTTTTAACCAATGGCGCACAACTAATCATTCTTCTCTTACAAATCTTACCAAACCACGACGCTGTCAAAAGATTTCGGCGCCTTTCTAACCATTCACCACTCTCAGACTGTAAAATGGTTTCCCTCTCAATTCGCTGACGTTCTGGGGAAGAACATTGCAAATCTTTTAAAAACTGTTTTTTTGCAGCATCAAATGATATGTTATCCATATCCGGCTTTTGACATGCATCACCATATTCGGAATCTGGTTTTAATGAATTGTGTGTTTATTTATTGTTTTTGTTTTGTACTTGTATTTTTTGTTAGTAAGTTTTCTATGTTTATTTGCTTCAAAACGTTTCAATACATTTCGCGGGCTGCTATCAAAAACTGTTTTATGGAGAACATAGTGTGGCCGTTTTGTATTAAACGCAACAACAGATGCTGCGCACCTCCCAGTATAAGACTGTTTCGTTGAAAAATTAATTCTTTTCCCACCTACCATTTTGGCGACAACGCTGTTATAATGATTCTGCAATATTGCTATCAACATTATATATTAAGCTACGGAAATTTGAAGCTAAACGCGAACAAAGTTGGGAGAGTTTAGAAAATAAGTTGCACAATTTTAAGTCTTGAATGTAGTTTTTCTCATCCACATGCTTACAGTAATAGTCGTCACAGGTAGCGTGGTCGCCAAATACATGTTTAATGCTATTTAGAATATCTTTATTTAAATTCCGGATTTTGGTATCCATCAAACAATTTTCTGAAATCCTATATTTAATAGCAGATGTGATTGATCTACGCAAGCGGAGTAATCTTTCACTAATAACTTTGCGTAAGCGTATAGGGTACTGGGTATCTAACGAAAGTACATTAATTTTATTAATATAATTACGTAGAAGGTGATTCCGACATTCGATTTTCTCTACGGTTATATTGGAATAGGGTCGAGCTTCTAATATTTTCTTATATGTGCTACAATCGCCATCTGCTATTAACTTTGAATATATTAATCCGTATGTGGCTATTGAGCTTTTAAATCCTTCAACAATTATTTCGGATTCCATGCCGCTTGAAGACCCTTCGTAATTCTTATAGCACTTATGTTCGGGTGGGGTCACGCTTTTATTTGAGGCCCGAGTGCAAGTCATACAAAACTTATTCTTGACACCCATATACAAAACTTTCTTTGCCCTATATCCAATAATTACAGCTGCGCCAGACAAAGCAGCATATTTTGTCTTATAAGATCTTTTGGACCAGCATCCATCTGCCACAACTGTAATCATTGGAACCCCATCCCTGTCAACATCACCGGCAATTTTGGCTAACGTAGCCTCCTCTTGGGCGGCTTCTGCCATCGTCTTAACCTTGGTGCGGTCCCACCATTCACACGCCTTTTCGTGTGATTTGCTGTACTGTCTGTTACTCATACAAGGGATCCCTGCTACGGCCGTTAGTTCTTTTAGGTTAGAATAGCCAGATCCAATACTTATAATTCCGGAAACCATTGAATCAGTAACATTCATACCATCTTTCACATTTTCGCAGGTAAAAATACTAAATTTGTTCATGCACATATTACAAATAAATGTCAATTCTGAATTAAATCCTAATTGCTTCTCTTCAACTATCTCCAAGTTAGATAATTTACAATCGTAAAGAGAGTCGTGTTGCGATATTTTATTTAATTGATTTTAAAAAAAATATATGTCTACTATTCTTCTTCCTTCCAGAATAACGGGTTTCTTCTTTTCCTGTGTAAAAAAAAAACTTTATTTACGCCAAGTGAAAACAATATATATATGAGAAATATGTATTTGAAAATTTTTTTACGACTTCAATACGTTCATAAAAAAATATATGTTTAAATCAGTTATTACTTGTTCTGAATTTTTCTCAGGCGACATCGGTCCTTCCGACATCGGTCTTTCCGAAATCGGTCCTTCCGACATCGGTCCTTCCGACAATTTTTCAGTATTTTCCTGAAGAAATAAAAAAAATATTAGAAAAATTATGTTAATTCATTTTTCTATAAAATTTTGGCATTGGATACGCGAGTGTATAAGTAAATAAAGACGGGTATAACAAGTGTATAAATTACCTGCTGCAATAATTTTAGATGTGGTAAAGTATCGCTGAATCCAGAAACAAGCATTAATAGCGCATTTTTTCTGCGTTCTTTATTTTTCCTTTTGATTTTTTTCACCCTGCTTATTAGCGGATACCTGTTATTCTTGTCTTTGTTGCCCATTCTAAACAATTAGTATCTTCTGAAAAAAAGATTTAGGGATTATATGTTGGTTTTGGTATTAATTAGATGATGATAAGCGTACCTACATGTTAGAAGTAACGACGCGCTCTGTCAAACTAATCATTATTGTTATTTAATTATAAATACGAGTTACATCACAATATTTGCCCTTGATATTAAAGCCTAGGAAACTACAAAAATATTTCATACATTCCATAGTTTTCATTAAAAACCTGCGGCAGGAATGTGAACTAACATTTCCGTTATTTGTTTTTGGTGTGTTATGCCGTGTTGCGCTACCTCCTTCTTTAGCCGACGTTTCGGACAGCGTTGCAGTGTCCATCATCAGGGCAGATCCAAGAGATGTGGCAGATCCGACACAACGCTGTCCGAAACGTCGGCTAAAGAAGGAGGTAGCGCAACACGGCATAACACCCCAAAAACAAACAACGAAAATGCTTTTGGCCGTGAAAATCTAAAAACGTATGTGAACTAACATGTTTCAATATGAAATAGCACAATTTGTTGGTTATTCACATTTGGTCGTTTTAATTATTGCTGCAAGATTCGTTCGATTCGTACTGGAAGATTTATGTATGGTGAGGATCGTTTCGTGTTTTTATGAAACTTTTTGCCTACTATTTTCAATTATTATCTATTGTACAATAAAAAATACTAATAATGTCTTTATCTTTACCTAATAAACAAGAAGTTTCACTTCTGTCGCGCGTGGACTCCACGCACACAATTTTTATTGTCCATTTTATTTTCACATTTTATGTATAAAATAGGTTTAAAATTTTTGTTTCGTTAATCCTATATTTAATTTTCAGGAGTGTGTCGACTTATTTTTGTTTGTTTGCAACCTTTATAATCTATTTTACAATTTTCTTACTTTGTATAACTTTGTAACTCATTTATTTTACCATAATTTATTAGATATACCAATTTTACCACTAACATAACTGTATAATTAGAAATTTATGTAAAAGCCCAGTAGGGCGCAAATGAATAAAACTAGGAATACAATTCTGGTGAAGGCGCACTCTAAATATTCTATGCCGCTGGTTGTTGACAGCCGCCCGAGAAATGGAATTTCTAGTAAAAAAGTCAACTTGGTTCTGAAATAATACACAATAACATTACGACAAACCTTTAGTGTGACCCCTTTTCTCATGTGCCAGCACATTTACGTATTTATTTTTCGTAAAATTCGACGTCGTCTCACTCTCGAAGAATCTCGCATACTGACGAGAAATAACTTCTGCCTTGGTTTATATAATGGCGCGAGACAAAGTATTATATCGTATTATTGAAAAACGGTTTTTATTTTTATAAGCATTGTTTTTATGCTTTTTAAAATAATTTTATTAACTTGCCGTTTAGAAAACATTGATGTGGTGATAATGTATATTTTTATTATTCTCCTGTATTTAGAATTAAAGGATATAATCGAACTTTAAGCTATTTTTAGAGGTTCCGGAAATATTTTTTTACGCAATTGTTTTAAACATTTTAACACGTTTTGTAATTTCACCATATAGAAGAATAATTTATCTGTTCAAAACATAATATTATTTTTTAATAAACAATATAGAAATTTTCTAAAAACTGCATCAAAAACCTGCAAATATGCTGCGATTGCGGTAAGATCCCCTTAATAAATCTAAGACACTATATAAAGAGGTAAGATTTGTTTGTTTGTTTGTTTCTTTGCATTGAATAGGCTCCGAAACTACCGAACCGATTTGAAAAATTCTTTCACTGGTGGAAAGCTACACTATCCCGAGGTGACATAGGCTATATTGTATTTTCAAAAAATTAGGGATCCTTACTAAAACTCCCATAATGTAACCCAAGGTGTAAAAAAATTACCTAAAATATTATTTGCATCGTGTGCGCTGCGAAAACTATTGATGATAGAATAAAATAATGTAACACGACTTTGAAGAACACACCATTATTTACAAAAAGTTTCACGATAGCATATGTCTAACTATTATAGTTATGCGAAAATAAGTGTTCTTTTGTTTTAAAAATTTAATTGAAATGCCACCGCTAGAAAAGGCTATTTATTTGTATCTTGGTATTAATCCTTATCAAAATAAATTACTTCATATTCAAGACTGCTTCAATACCTTTATATAACTTTTTGAATTATTCAATTCGGACATCCCATTCGAAAGATATCACGAGTTTAAAAATATAAGTAGGTATTAGAAAAAAATTGCGTGGTCGCCGGTCACCCCGCTCGGCTAGCTAGGCAACATCTTATGCGATCTAGGCGTCACTGGGATACGGGCCGTACGGGATGGGATTCAATGTCAAAAATATGGAAGGGGAACGCAGGTGGGAAAAGGGACGCATGAGAATATCCATTAATTTATTTATTTTAATGGCATAGCAACGCATGCCGGGAACCAGCTAGTAAATAAATAAAATATGTACATCATTGAACTCACCAGATGTGGGTAATCTCCTCGAACCACTGCATCTCCGTTCTCGCTCTCCTTCCGATCAAGGCAGAAGCTTGATCGTGTAATGCTGTCGCCCATGTCTAGGCACGGGTGCGCCTTCTCGGCAAGGCTCACACAGTAGTCCCAGGCCTTGTAGCCCGTCAGGGGAACCTTGACCAGGCTAGGCAGCAGCGGCGGGCACTCCAAGCTCCTGCAGCACACCGAGTCATCTTCAGGGTCGCTGGAGCACATCTGAAGACACAACAAATATAGGAGCATCTGTCTCAATCTATAACATATCACTTTACCGCTTTGGATAACCAACACCTTTGCCAATCATGTCTTATTACGTCTCAAAGGGATCGAAATGAAAATCTAGTCTCCTTCAATTCGGGTTTTCTATTGTAATGCTTGGTGTAACTCTAAGTGACCAGCTCAGGTACAGGAGCTCCATTGAAGTGTTCTGTAGTTTTAATATACACACTAACAGATTCTCCAACACACTATGGATGGAGATTACTTCTTGGGAATAATAGATTCTTGATGTTTGTCTGGTTTTATTAAATACTTCGCGTATTACAATAGAGACCTCGTTAGTCGACCTAACTAGGAACTGGCTTAATTGAATCTGATGAGAGAGTTCTACTGAACACTCTCCCTGAGCTACTTGACACTTTTTATTATAGACCCGGATATTTTTGTTGATATTTCGCCGATATAAGGAATGGAATTACCAAAACATTTAGAAATTCGACAGTCTAAAACGACTTAGTAACAAATAAAATTGAATCCTTGTAGACCACCCCTCTCCCCCTCCCCCATATGTTATGTATATAAACCGTAGACTAAGAATTATTTGTACCAGTCTGAAGATGGCTCTGACGAGCTGAAACCGGTTACGGTCAAATAAAATTAAGTGGAATAAAGTTTTTTTTGTTTTATTATAATCTATTATAATGGAATTCTACCACGAATTGTCAGTTTCAAAAATAGAAATATTAATACACATCTAACCCTAGTTTAGAGTTTTGCAGCTACGTCTTGTCTGGAGCTGGAGCCCCAAAATACCTGAAAAAAATCGGTGAAAAAACGAGCGGTCCGTTTAATTGATTCTCCAATCTCTGATTGCAATCTTCAGAGCACAGGCGTCGAATGAGAACCGAAGGTGCATGGTCGGAAACACGCCAAACGCGCTCAACATGTGAGCATGGTTGACTTTTGTCACAAGTGAGCAGGTCGCTTCTACGACTCGTTCTGGAGTTCAACATCTCGGCTGTAGAACGATTTTCCAACCTCTGCGTTTCCTCCTTCCTTCGACATGGGTCTCAAAGAGAAGAAGATGGAGAGGTATGATATTACGAATGTAAGATAAGCGCGCTACCATTTAAATCGACAAAATTGACAATAAAATACGACTCGTTTAAAATAGAGCAACAATCTTGCGGGGGTAGTCTTAATCACCACTTAAAGAAACACTGTGAATTTTTTCATACGTTTAACTTGTAAAATAACTGAAACAAACGTGTTTATAATAATTTTTGGCGCATACTTTGCGATTTTTTTCTATTGAGGGAATTTTATATAATTTGCGTTTCGGCGGGGAAATGTCTATGAATTATCTTCTAGAATAACATATATATATTTTTAAGAGCTTTAAAACTTAGCGTATTTAAGGGAGATGTAAGAAATCGGTAGATATTCTGGTAGCGGCCGCTTTAGACTTCGTTCATCTCCTCAAAAAGGCCCTCCACACAGATGACATAGGCTCTTAGGGGAAATTATTTTCCTCAGACCCATTTGTCAACGGAATAAATATTTAAAAAAAAAACGTAAAAATTTTGTAAAAAATTATTGATAAATTATAATGTGACAAGTGAATTATTATTTTTTTTTTAATTTATGAGTAAAACCTCAAATTGTAATATTTAATTAAATGAAGACAGTATTTTTTTTTAAATCCTTTATTTTTCCCAATTTTACATTTTATACATACATATTTTGAAAATCATTAAAGTAATGGTACCCACTAAGGCGCAGCCTGTGCGTGGGTAATATAGTTAAAATAATATTTTGTTGTACCTAGGGAAAACAGGACAGTTAAGCAAAAACAAAATTAAAATTTGTCTAAATAGTTTGTACAAAAAGGGTATACAGTAGTTAACAGTGTAAATAAGTGTAAAGTTTGTGTGAAAAAATAAAAGTGATGTAAATTATAAAAATAAAGTTTCATCATCTGTATCGTTAAGCCATATTTTTAAATCTTTTAGGTATTAGGGAAGTTTAGTTGCAACCTGAATAATTTTCGGTAAAAGATTGAAAGTACGAGGTCCAATGAAACTGCTGTGCGTTTGCGTTTTTTTGGTATTCGTTTGGGGGGAATAAAATACATTATTGTTTCTATTGTTGATTCTGTTTTCATTTTTTTTCGATTTTGTTTTTGTTTTTAAAGATATATTTCATAGTTTGCAGTATAAATAGTTTACCAAGACTGAATAGTTTAGATTCTTTATATAATGCATCTGTCGAAAAAGTTTTACTTCTATTATACATAACTTAGATAATATAATTTTGAGTTATTTTTAAAGGTTTTATAAAAGCATCACGCGCACTACCCCATCCTATTATTGCGTACATGAGTGAAGATTGCACCAGAGAAAAATAAATCATTTTCAGTTTGTCAATATTTAGTACTTCTGTAAAATATGTACGTAAGATATCTTAATTTAGAAACGGTATAATTAATTTGTGATTGCCAATTTAAATTTGTATCTTGTATATTAGCGAAACTCAATCGAAAATCTGGAAACAGAAAAATCAGAAAAAGGTATTTGCACCTCTGGGACTCGAACCCACTTTCACTTTCCGGGCAAATGAGCTGACCGCAGTGGTCAGCGTAAATCTTATTTTGATTTTTCTGTTCCCAGATTTTCGATTGAGTTTCGCTAATATTGTCCTCATTTCATTGGATTTAATTTAGTTTATATTCTGTTTACAATGATTATATCTTATTGAATTAACAAAATCATTTTTTGAAAATATTTTAGCCCCCTGGTACTGGATCCTACATCTTTTATTCGAAGGAAATTCAGAAAGGGGTGATGAACTAAAAGAAATTAATTAATATATTTTTAAAATTAGTAAACTAATGTTTTTAAGACAAGATTCTTTATGCATAGCACAAAGGGTAACAATTATTATAAGCAATAATTTTATTAACCTGAAACACTCATCTACATTGAAAAAATCTCCCGAGAAAAGATGCATGCCACCGACGGGACTTGAACCCGCGTCCTTCTGATATCCGGTCAGCTGCTCTTTATCCACTGAGCTACGTCGGCTTAAAGCTCATACGCGGATTCAAGTCTCGTCGGCGGCATGTATCTTTTCTCTGGAGATTTTTCAATGTAGATGAGTGTTTCAGGTTAATAATTATTGCTTATAATAATTGTTAAATAATATTATAGGGTGTCCGACAAAGTAAAAACTTGCTTACTTGCGGTAGGTGTCCCCTGCAGGCTTCTCCCTTAGCATAGGTACAATTCGTGTAGGGAATGCATGTCGCGTACTCGCTTACTGGATTACCAGTATCTGGATCAATTGTGAGTAGGGTGCAACCTTCTCCTGCAAATATACAGTAGGTATTATTAGAACATGCTGTAAAAGGGATCGCAAGTTTTGTAATATTTATCGTGAGTTATTACTACAACTAGGTATGTAACTCTTAAATCAGCTTCGATTGGAAAGCGAATTATGAGATGGCAATTAATCTAATAAATCTGTTTGTTGAATATTCATAATGATACTAACACTAAATGAGGAAATAGAGTTATACTTAGTGTGCAACTTAAAAACGCTGATTTTGGAGTAACCTAGTTGTAGTAATAACCCCACGATATTACTATTCAAAGTACACTAAGGGCGAAGCCATAGTATTCACATGGGGGGGATCCCGGTGGGTGGGGGAGGAATCCGGAGAGTGGGAGAGGAATCCGGGGGGGTGGGAGAGGATCTCGGGAGATGGGGGAAGATCTCGAGGGGGTGGAGGAGGATTCGGGGGGGGGGGGGGAAAGGATCCCCGGGGGGCGTGGGAGGATCCCAGGGGGTGAAGAAGGATTCGGGGGAGAAAGGATCCCGGGGGGTGGGGGAGGATCCCGGGGGGGTGGGGGAGGATCCCGGGGGGGTTGGAGGATTCGGGAGGGAAAGGTTCCCGGGGGTTGGGGGAGGATCCCTTGGGGTGGAGAAGGATGCAGGGGGAAAGGATCCCGGGGGGTGGGGGAGGATCCCTGGGGGGTGGAGGAGGGTTCGGGGGGAAAGGTTCCCGGGGGGTTGGTGGAGGATCCCGGGGGGTGGGGAAGGATACGGGGGGTGGGGGAGGATCCCGGGGGGGGTGGAGAGTTTCTGACCCGGTGACTTTTCGTCCGGCATTATTTTTCAAGGAATTGGCTATTTTCGGAATCGGTTCCTTTTGACTTTTATAAAATTATGTACCAAATTATGAAAAAAAAAAATTTCTTTATATATAAAAATCAAAATATGTTTGCTTCTGTGTAAGTAAATATATGTTATGCGTTACTAAACCATTCATCCGATTGCGATGAAACTTTATTTATTTGATGTAAGCACGCCCGCGAAGGTTTCTTTATATACTGGTGAGCTCTGGCGTTATGAATTTTTATAAAAAATTGCAAAAGGTGGCACGCGAGCTGTTTGAAAACCGTAGGTACCGGAACTGAATGTATGGAATGCAGGAGGCGGGAGGGGAACCTGGGAGGGGGTAGGGGAACTCGGGAGGGCGGAGGGAAACTTGAGAGGGGGAGGGGAACTCGGGAGTGGGCATTGAAGCTTTCACCCACCTATTCCCACCCCGGTATAGGCGACATATGGTCGCCCCTTCGGAGTTCTCGCAAGACTCTAATTTTTTTGAAAAAAACGACTCTACATTTAAAATATGGAACGATTCTAGAACTTCAATGTCCCCGCATACGTTGTTAGTGGGCGGTATGCAGGCGCGCCTACAGAAATGCACTGTTATGGTCAGTTCTACAATTCTAAAGCCCATGAGTAACTCACCGCAAAGCGGTAAGCCTCATGGACAGTCAAACAGGGTGTTAGTGACTAGGCTAGGGCTGTAAAAATACATAAGAAAACAAAGTAAGTAAAACCGTCATGAGTGGGAAGTTCATGACGGCGACGGACCACACAGCAGTCCTGCAGGCAACACCGTGCTCTGTCCATGTAAAAGAAAAACAAAAAAGTAAAGAAGTATATACAATGAGAAGCTGGTGAAACCAAAATTCAGCCACCGGCAGTCCCCTTAACAGTGAAGGGGGCTGATTGTTAGGCCTCCCGACAACCGGCAGCGTCGTCCGTAAGCCAGCTACCCGGTGGTGCCTAGACGATAAGTAAATGGAAATTCAAAAAAGACCCTAGGGAGAGAAACGTCGGGTCGCTGGAGGCGGGACGGACAGCTAAAGTGGGCTAGGGAGTGGGCAGGGGAAAGTGGGCTAGGGGAATGAGGATAGGGAAGGTAACACGCAGGGAGAAACAATTTCTTCATTAAGTGGCGTAGCAATGCATGCCGGGAACTCGCTAGTGTATTATATAAATGGTAATCTTTTAATTTTAAACCTCTCAAAGAAATTTGTTCATAAATGACTATAGAACTAAACTAGAATTCTATGTCAGAATTCACAATTTCGGCAGCGCTCTTTAATTTCTTGAGTTCTGATTGTTAGTAATTTTTTAGGCTAATTGGAGTTTGTTTCTTTGTAGAAATTAGTTTTCATTCGTCCACTGAATTTCGAAAATTGAAAAAATCTCCCGAGAAAAGATACATGCCGCCGACGGGACTTGAACCCGCGTCCTTCTGATATCCGGTCAAGTGCTCTTTTATCCACTGAGTTACGCCGGCTTATCTCCTACCCGCCAAATAATTCAATATATTCAAGTGTTTCATTCAACAATAATTACTGCTTATTACATTTTTCCCCCTGCAAACAACCTACTGTATTTATATGAGAAAGGCATTGTAAGTGCTAAATCTCTCACTAGGTGGCGTCGAGACAAATTATATCTAATTTTTTTGGTGAAATACTTTAACTCGTCAAATTTTAATTATTATTTTTAATTGATAAACTAATGTTTAAGACAAAATTTTTATGCATATCACAAAGGGTAACAATTATTATAAACAATAATTATTAGCATGAAACACTCATCTACATTGAAAAAATCTCCCGACGTAGCTCAATGGTAAATCATTTGACCGGATATAAGAAGGACGCGGGTTCGAGTCCCGTCGGCGGCATGTATCTTTTCTCGGGAGATTTTTTCAATGTAGATGAGTGTTTCAGGCTAATTGTACTATAATAATTGTTACCCTTTATAAAATATTAAGTTATGTGTTACCTGCAGAAGATGCGGCCGCGACCCATCCCACGGTAAAAGCAGCCACCAAAAACAATAATACGTATTTGAACACCATTTTTAGTGTTAACGCAAACTCCAAGACTGAGTCGCCTAATTGAATTGAACATTGTTTTATAACGATTTTTCATAATACCTTACTTAAATTTATCAAATAAATGATAAAATCTGTTTTATTTTTACGACACATGTGATTTGTTCATTGATATATGGACTACATGCACTCGATCAATCAATGCGGATTAAATTAGGTTTCATTCATTGCAATCTCCTGGTCGTGAGATTAGCGCGCACCTAAAATAATCGGCTTTCACCAAATCTCGATGAAAAACTAGCACTTAATTAGTAATGTAATCGGTGCACGAAGGATCGCTTTACTATATTAACAGGCCAAAAATATTGTTACCACATTAAGCAAGCTCGTGCAACTATTATTCGCATAAAATAGATGTTCTGCAGTCATGATCTCAACTTTGGATTACTTATTTATTTATTTATTAACGGACTTAGTCCAATTTACAATAAAAGTAACACTAAATTTGGAAATGTACATTGTAAGGATAAAGGATGGTACATGAAAGCAAAGACAATCAGAGAAAACATAAGAAAATAGAAGTGTCAAGTCAAGTCAAGACTTTTCAAAAATTAAAGTAAATATAAAATATCTTCAATAGTTTCAAGTGCGACAGAAATCATTTAAGC
The DNA here is from genome assembly GCA_917563855.2 of Limnephilus lunatus. Lineage (NCBI taxonomy): Eukaryota > Metazoa > Arthropoda > Insecta > Trichoptera > Limnephilidae > Limnephilus > Limnephilus lunatus. Next base: position 19,318,358 of record OU830595.1, on the reverse strand, counting down.
TTGTACCAAAAAAATCTGAGTGCTGATTGAGGAAGAGCAGGTCTTTATTTTTGAGTCTACGAGAAGGTATTTTAAATTCTTAGAACGATAAAAGGGTACCAAATGGGTTCTTTTTCATTATAAGGGATTATTTCTTGTGTGTATAAAAGTTAATTTGAATCCTTTTAACTATATTATTTGTAACCTTCCATAACAAATGCAGTATATTTTTACGAAATCATTTACAATAAGTCCCAAGAATGAGTCTCGCAAAATAATGCCGAAATTTGAGAGTAAGAAGGATTTTTCAGGTATTTGAATACACTGCCTTGAGATAATTTGAATTATATTTTTTTTTAATAAATCAAAATATTCCTTTTATTTCGTGTTTTATGAAAAATAGTTCATTTTTAATGGTTTATGTAACGTTTTTTTAAGGTTTAACGAGGGTGGATTTTCTCTATTATGTGAAATTTCAAAGTCAATCCGGAGGAAGAAGATGATATCCAAATATTATTAAAAAAAATTCGTTATCTTCATTTAACGGTTTTAACACCCTTTTTATAGCTATTAGACAAATCAAAACAAACGAATTTTCCACACAGTTGTGACCAATACTACGTACAACCCACTCTCGGGGCGTTACATCACCTTTAAGGTCGACAACAAGTAATTCTTTGACTTAAATCATTTTCTAACGTAAGAGCGAACAACGAAACTTTGTTAAACATCGACTTTAAAATCTTAAGAAAATTCTAAAATATAGGTTCTCAACGTGAGCGATAAACCCCCTGTGGGCGTTTCAGACTTTCAGAGGGACGATAGATGGTAAGTACCTAATAGCAGTTGGGGGGCACTAGAAAAAAAAATCCCAAAGTGGGCAAAAACGTTTAAAATCTATGCTCTAGAACAGTGGTTCCCAATTGGTCCGTACGGCCCCTCAGGGGTCCCCAGGATCATTCAGGGGGTCCGTGGAAAATAAAAATTGATTTCGAGGTCCCTGAATAACGCCAGGGGGTCTGCTGCAAGGTTTTAACACATTTATTCATATGGAAATTTCATCGGGGGAGGAGCGTAATGGGATGGGATGGTACCCCGTTCAACCTCATATCCCATTTCGCCCCCTTCGTTGTAGTAAATTTGCCGTCCCACCCTGTCCCATTCCACCCCCTACATTGTGCTATCCGGGTCCGGGGTCCGTGTGCCAAAACAGTTTGGGAAAGGGGTCCGTGGACCAAAAGAGTTTGGGAACCACTGCTCTAGAACATTTTATCTAAGTTTAAACAGTTTTATCTAAGTTTAAACTTAGATAAAACTGCACTAGAACTTTGAATAATTTTTATTAATTTATTGGCACCCTATAACTTTATAGGCACTTACTTGTCTTTCAGTTGTTTGTTTCCACGACTGAATGGTGGATTTACGCAATTCAGACTTTTCGCTATCAAAAATTTTCCATCTATACGCCTGTTTGCATACTTTAACGTGAAACGTTTCATATTATCCGTGTGTATGCCACGAATATATATGTCATTTTCTTTTTTATTTTATTTTTATATTTAGAAAAAAAATAAACCTTCATAATTATGATATCATTTCATTACATATCTGTATTAAGAACAACTAAAAACTCATATTTTTGTATTATGAACAACTAAAAACTTTAATTCTATACAAGCCATTAAATTATTATATGTATCTCTAGTTAGAAACTTTTATTTTTTTTATTTAATATTTGTATGTTTTTACAATAATTATACATTTTTTTACATGTTAAACAGATTTGTAATATTAATGTATTAAAAGCCTTTCCTCACCATAAAGAGACAAGGCTCTTGTGTTTGGTGAGTGAATTCATACTCAATTATGTTATCAATGTTATCATTTGAGTAGCTGAATAATAATATTGCAACTATATTGTTAGCAATAATAAAACGCTAAGTTAATATTTACGATGAAATATATTGTCTCCACGTTAATTGACAATAACAACATTCAAGAATCAGCAAGATTATGTTCCGCAATCCGCCATTTGTAAATCCAGCCGTTCGCTGTCCGTGTTGTAGGTAGTTCCCTTCTTTACCGGCCGCTATAGCTGGTGTAGTTTCCTTGTTGGCCGCCAGAGGCGATAGCAGTACCTCTGGCGGCAGATGAGCGGCAATATTTAAATATGCTGCTAACACGGCCATACTGACCACTGCTTTGACCTCAAAGCAGGAAGCTAAAAGAAAAGAAAAAAAAATATTAGAGGGATTGAAATTTTTTTCAACCCCACAATGGTACTGACAAACAGATTACCCTGCTCGCCCTTCCTGACCATTGCAGAAATTTGTTCATCCGGTCAATTCCTCATATTTTCATATGCGACCATCACTCTGTGAGTGCTGCCATTGGGTCTGGTACCCACCACGTCAAAACGATCGTTCGGCAAGACTTCTACCACCTTATAAGGCAAGCTCCGAAACCGACCTTTCAACTTTTGTACACGTCAAAACGATCGTTCGGCAAGACTTCTACCACCTTATAAGGCAAACTCCGACCTTTCAACTTTCTGTACTCCGGATTTCCCCCAGAAATCCGTATCAAAACTGTATCGCCAACGCGATACGAAGGTTTAATTAACCATTTCGCATTGAATCGTTTCATCTGCCGCCTTTGATCTGCATCAAAAAGCATGAATCGGTTCGAGTTGAACCGTTTCATCTACCGCCTTTGATATTTATCAAAAGAACCCTTGTCTCAGCACGCAAGACCATAAGGTCCTGCCACTCACCAACCTGTGAGTTTATGAATTGGTTCGAAATGAACCGTTTCATCTGCCGCTTTTGATATTCATCAAAAGCACCCGTGTCTCAGCACGTATGACCATAAGGTCCTGCCACTCACCAACCTGTGAGTTTATGAATCAGTTCGAGATGACGAGATGAACCGTTCCATCTGCCGCTTTTGATATTCATCAAAAGCACCCGTGTCTCGGCACGTATGACCATAAGGTCCCGCCACTCATCAACCTGTGAGTTTATGAATCGGTTCGAGATGAACCGTTTCATCTGCCGCTTTTGATATTCATGAAAAGCACCCGTGGCACCCCAAAAAGGTACGCCATCGCCAAAATTGTCATGATGACAACTTTCGTGCTTGTTTCTGCCTCTGCCTCTAATCGGCAGTTTTTTTCATGATGTCATCCTGGAGAGCAATAACATGCAGCATTCCGTTCACGCTCTTCACGAAAGATCATAGTAAATTGATCTACCTGCTCAACGCAACAGCAAAAGACATCTCCATTTTATAAAAACCCCGGGCTCACATATCACATCGCCCAGTATCTCATTTTCCAACCAACATTTAAAATAGTTTTTCACGTATTTTGTGATAACATTCCTCTTCCATGGAAACCAGTATTTGTCCCGGACGGCAGCCAGTGTTTGATAAACACCTCGATGTCCAAACTCATCATGAAGAATCTAAAGAATGCCACACCTGACATATCTAGGTGTTCACCATTTCGAATATCTTCGAACCATTCAACATCGAATCATTTTGATTATCTCCGAATCATTTCGAACCACTTTGAATCATTTTGATTATCTCCGAATCATTTCAAATCACTTTGAATCATTTTGATTATCTCAGAATCATTTCAAACCACTTCGAACCATAATACAAGGTTTCGACAAAAGATAGTCGGCATAATTGTAATTCAACATGATTACAACTCCTTTTCGCCCCACATAAACGGGCTTTAATTTTCGCAAACATATTTCCTTTTAGTTATTTCATAAACCATCTGCGATGTCCATACTCAAAGCAAATCACCAAATTGATCCTCTTTTTGTCAGCTAGACGGCTACCAAGATAAGACTGTCATCGCCGCGTAAACTTTCAGCATCGTAATTTTGAAACATTTTGAGGTTCCGAACATTTCACCAATTGCCATCAAGAGATCATATGATCATATCCATCTGCTATCTTCTGACCCTGAAGTCAGCTTTCCTCAGATTACGCGCCCAGCACAATGCTGGCGACTTTATTTGACAGTCCTTTGTTGACATTTTTGACAAATGTCTTCGATCATCAAATTAGGCTCACGATGATAGACACGAAAGGGAAAGGTCTTTTTGACAAACCCATTGAACCACAAATGAGTTTTCAAGCACCAAATTAAAATTTTCAATGCGTCCTTTCGGCGGGAACACGATCCACGCATTCCTTCGACATCGGGCATCAATGCATCTGTCATCACTGTAATTACGCGGCATTTTTACGTTAATTCACAACAGAAGTCCAAACATTTCACATATATTCAGAAGTCCGATACACAGATTGTTATTAAATCACCGACATCAAACATCAAATGCAGTAAACAAACTCGAGAGACGCTATGATGGCCGCCGTTTGTATACAAAACACGAGTTTTTGTCAGGTGAACGAAACAAAAGCCAATGGACACTTGCTTTTACGAATCCCACTTCTGATGTTAGCAATAATAAAACGCTAAGTTAATATTTACGATGAAATATATTGTCTCCACGTTAATTGACAATAACAATATTCAAGAATCAGCAAGATTATGTTCCGCAATCCGCCATTTGTAAATCCAGCCGTTCGCTGTCCGTGTTGTAGGTAGTTCCCTTCTTTACCGGCCGCTATAGCTGGTGTAGTTTCCTTGTTGGCCGCCAGAGGCGATAGCAGTACCTCTGGCGGCAGATGAGCGGCAATATTTAAATATGCTGCTAACAATATGAATACGAGACATGCCAAAAGAGCTAAATATGTTGATGGTGAAGCAAACTGTGTATTTGAATGTACTAATTTTTTTACATAAAATTAACATGGGGATGATGTCTAAAGCGTCGATGACACAGGGCGAGTTTACAAGCTACTATCTACTAAATTTAAAAGCGGGTGAATCGGCGAGTGAGATTGTCATGATGACACACAAAACTGTCCACTCGCTCAGTAGCTCGCGACATTTTTGTAGGAAACTGGACTCGCACGTAGCTGCTAGCGCCAATAGCGGAAATAACGTGAACTAATCCTTCAGACAGTTGACAGTCAAAATCAGCTGGTTTTTGGCAGCCATATTGGAAACACAAATAAACCAATCACGAGTCGGCTTGTAGCGTGTAAAGTTGAGGACCTTTCAACTTTTTCCGTGGATTGTCAACAATCTGCTAGTTAGCAAGTAACACGATGACACTGGGCGAGTTTACTAACAGATAGTGAATTTCCGAGATAGTAGCTTGTAAACTCGCCCTGTGTCATCGACGCATAAGGAACTAAAAAGAAAAATACATTATAATAACGAAACACACGGACACGAAATAAGAAATTCAAAGCAAATTAGACTGCCGACAAGAAAAAAATCAAGCACCCAGAAATCTCTGATGTACCAGGCCGTCCAACTGTAACAACGTCCCGAATGAAATTACTAAGATAGAAAATATAAATAAGTTTCAAAAAGAATTACGAAAGTATGTCTACCTCAATTATTAATGTCTTTATTTATGTTTAATATTTAAAGAATGATTATGTTTGCCAACCAATGTAAATGTTTATATCTTTATAAAATATAAGCAACAAAGATGTGAGCTAACTTAAGATTAATAAATAAATAAATAAACTATTAACAATAGATATAGTAAGAGAAGCTTGAGATGTATCAATTAACAGATTTAAATGAAGTGAAATATTGGAGTAAGTTCGGGTAATATGGCACACCATAAGCCTTTTTGGAAATAAAACACGAAATTTTTAGATCAAACAGCTTTTATTGGTTAAATCAGTCCTTTGAACTTAATAGTATAAAACATTTATAAATTTAAGGTTATTGACTTCGAAACATAACTAAAATAACCTTTTTTCTTAATCTTGAGAAATCTTAAAATCATAAATGTAGTAGGCCAATATGGCCTAGGGCCATATTGGCCACAAATGAAGTGTGCCATATTGCCCACCATATCAAATAAAATAAAAAAAATCAAAATATATAAACTTTGTGCTACTTTGCAGAACAAAATTCGCAGAAAAAAACTTCCGTTTCCACTCCTCAGCATTCTTCGTGAGCCCATAATTTACAACATAGGCATTGAACCCATATTTCACCTATTTTATTCATAGAATTGAGATCGTCACAATACAAACACTTAGCATCAGAAGCATTGCTCCTATCTGGACTTTCGTCAGAACTGTCATCATTCAATGGTTCATTTTCTTCCTCCGAGCTCGACATTTGTACCTCTTTAGATTTTGACTTTGGCTTTTTACCATTGCCCTTTCGTTTTTTACCTTCATCAATAGTCTTTTCAATTTTATCTTGTTTCTTTTTTAAATAGTCTTGCAATTCATTTTCTACGGTGATGAAGTAAGCAATGTCGGCGTAGCAGTCTTTCTGCCTCGGTTAGTAGTTTTCTAAATGTTATTTCTGGTATTGGAGACAATTTGGATGGCGTTATATCTCTTGAAGTCGAAGGCTGTGGCGACCTCGCAATGGGAACTACAACTTGTTCAAAATGGACAGGTAGTGTTCTGTTCTCGTCTCTTGAAGCAGAGGCTACACTTGTAGCCAACGCATCACTCATATCAGGTTCATTTATGGTGGATGTCATGTCAACAAATTCATTTTCTATTGTAGGAGTAGAACCTGAAGTAATTGGTTCTGGTGTAATATTTTCTTGATTTGATTCTACTACATTCTGGCTCATTGTCCATATAAATAAAATCGTGATTTTTAAAAACATTTCTGTTAATAGGATATAACCCTGTTGCACGAAAACCACTGACAGCTATCTCACCGCTTTAATTACGTAGATATGCGTGTTCAAAAACTTTTATCATTTCATTTTTTTTTTTTACTTTTAAAAGAAAGACAAACATTCCCGGGTTACGAATAACCCAACAATGTTTGAAAATCTCCTACTACCACCACAGAAAGCCGAAAATGTTGCTTGTGTTGTGATGGAGGACTTACCCAGCCGAGGAATCGAACGTGCGACGCCCGGGTGGGACCCAAGCGCTATGCCCACTCAACCACTGACCGGTAACCATATTGGGTTAGTGGGCATGAATTGTTCCTGACCCATGATCTCATCTTATCAGAAACATACTTTTTCAGTGGTTCAAACATGTATGAATTATCTAGTGGTTGTATTTTGTGGCTGGAATGTGAAAGAATTGATAATAAGTGGACAATATTTTGTCTCGCGAGGTCTATCAATCCCAGATTTCTAGTATGACTTATATTTATTTCTATGACCCATTTTATTATTTCGTACATCTTCGATTGCCTTTTCCATTGACACCTTGCACAAAGTTTGCCGTTTTCTTTGTGAAATTGGATTTCGTGGAGCCTTTGCCTTTAGGAAATATTTTTTAACTTATTAGAAAGATTTACTTTATGTGAGGCCAATATGGCCCGGTAGACCATATTGGCCACCTACCTTGTGGCCATAATGGCCGCAAGGACGTTTATGACAAATAAAATTATAATTTAAAAACTAATAAACAATGTGCTTAATAAAAGTCTCCACACTATTAATTAAAAGTTTACCTACAAAACTGTGTACAAGCAATTTAAAAACAATGATTATTTGAGGAACAGGAATGAGTGAAACTAAACCAAAAAATAACATCAAATCAGATAATTTTAGATCGTCGCACGCACCGGACAAACGCGTATTCGTCGCAACGCAGGGATCGAGTGAGGGGGTCAAGGGAAGGGGCCTGACAATATGACGTAAACCACTAATATTGGTTGGTTTCGGAAAAAATAATACTGGCCATATTGGCCGACTAGGCCATAGGTATTACCCGAACTTACTCTAATAATAGTAATGTAAGTCTCTAAAAAGATGGAGACCAAACTCGATAGTTTGATCTCCATCTTACAAAATTCACATCAATAACATTGAGCGAATACAAAAAAAAACTGCGTTTTATAAATTTTAAATTAAGTATCCCACTAGAAGACTTAAAATATAATTTATTATTAAATATAAAACAAAGTCGGGTTAGTCACACTATTTATAACTCGAGAACGGCCGGGCCGATTTTGATGATCTTTGATTTGTTGGATTTGTCTCCGCCCCGGATAGGATAATAACTATTAAAAAATCACAAAAATGTGGTTATTAAGAAAATTCTTTTTCCCATACATTTCGTATGTAACGAATTCTCATATTTGAAAGAGCTGCGGGAATTTTGTGATAAGTACCTATAATATTGAACTGTGCGTGAATTCCAAAAATTCAAAAACGTCAAATGTCAATGCGCTAATTGTTTTGCATTTGTTCTTAATCGTGTAACGCTGCCCCTCTTTCTTACACACTAAGTATCAATAGCCGAAAATGAGACAAGCGGTGAACGTATGTCTGCACCCATCCAAAGGAAAGATACCTACAGTAATTATAATAAAAATCACTCACAAGTATAAAGAAAAATAAAAGCATTTTTTTAATCAGCTCCACAACACATGAGGCCCCGAAGAACTCAGGACCTACGTCATCTTAGGGGATGCTGTGTGGAGGGTCTTTTTATGGAAGGAAGGATAGGAAGGTGTGTCCGGGAGTGACGCATGAATCCATCCCTCCAACTGGGGGGCAAGGTGCAAGGCGATGGGTCGAGAGAGTCCAGCTGGAAAGGTCAATAGGCCTCCCTCAACCAGTCTCTCTCTATCCGGTCCGCCACGCAGCAGGTGGGCAGACGCATCAGCCACCAAGACCCGGACAAACGTCACCCCATGAACCCGGGCACCCCTGCTAAATCATCAAACGTAGGGAACCACTTGGGGTGACGTATGACAGAGGTGTTGGTTATCCAATAAATGGTTCCCGGGGCGGCCGCACCGATACCCGCCTGGAAAAATACGAAAAATCACAAAAAATATAAATCCGTACACAATGCCATCTCCAAAACACAGACAGTTGCGCATTGATGATTGCTTCTTTGTGTAATTTTTAACTTATTGATTTGACAGTTATTGATTCTGAGGCGGTCCCTACGAAGTTCGACGGGTCAGCTAGTTATTAAATATTCTAAAAATGCACACACTAGAAGACAGACGTAAAATAAACGACTTAAGTTCGACTGTTGCGAACTCCTGCAACTCATAAACTTACGAATACCTACACGACAGAATACACTATTCTACTGCAGCATTCATAAGCGGAACTACATTGCTCACTCTCCGATATAACGATTTCACACTATGGTAAATCAGTACTTAGGTGATGTTGACATATTTAACATAAACCTGACGAATTTTGTGGATCTTGTAAAAAATGTATTCCAAAACTATTCCTAAACATATCTCTATTTTTGTAAACCTATCAAATTGCTCTATCTTCGTAGGTATTTTTATGACTTGTGTGCATTTTTTATCTAATTTTATTTTTTATTATTTCTTTATCTGTTTAAAAATAATCTGTCATGAATTAATTGTACGACCAAACATGTAAAAGCCCTATTGGCGTTATAAATAAATAATATCATTCATCAGTTTGTTGGTTACCCAATTAGTAGAGAAATATTCTCGGGTCTAACCAGGGAACTAGTCCATGTACTTATGTTATCTATTTAGAACTGCTTATCTTATAGTCTTATATAGATATTATAAAGGCGAAAGTTTGTATGGATGTGTGTTATTCTTTCACGCAATAAACACCGAATAGAATTTAAAAATTCTTTCACTAATCATTTACTTACATTATTTGCGAGTAACATAGGCCTTATGAATAAGCTGTAGCGTTATGCAATTATTTTTCATACGTTTTCTGTCCCTAACAAAATCGAGTTATTGCAAACGTCAAACAAATTGTTACCTTGGAAACAATTTTTTTTTTTTAAATTAGGCAATTAATTCACCCTAAAAATAGTGCTTTGTTGGCGTCATAGTTAATATCTACCTATCTCTAAAAATGTTTATTGTCCGGACGAAAAGCATAGCGTTGCTATGTAATTATTTGACGTGGGCTCTCATTTTGTTATTTCTTTAGGTTACTCTGGATTCAAATATGAATAAAATACTAATTCCTACTTGAGGCGAAATCATCAGAATAAATTAGGGGAGTAGGTACTTAAAATAAATTTCTATAATTTAAATATTTTCTAAAATAGAATTTTTATTTGCGAAATGTCATTCTCAAATTTTCTATTAAGCAATAATTATTTTTTATTAGACAAAAAAGCAAGAATAATAACAATAGAGAAGTCCAGTCCAATTTTTTAATTTTTTTTTATGAATAATGACCTTCTAACTTAAATAACTGCATTTTTTTTAGAGTTAGTTTTAATAGTTAAAATAATTTTCAAAGTTTTAATTTTTCAAGGTCCCTCTAAAAACACCATATCTATTATGAATTTTATGACGTCATCTACTAAATACGAAAAAACGTATTTTATCATTTTTATGTTGGTCTCCTTGAATCTCACATAGATTTGCGCAGGCGCCGCCGGCCATCTTAACGCGTTGATTGGTCTATTTATGGCGTATGGGCAATGGCGTCTATGGCGACCAGAAGCTTCGCAAAAATGACATGATGAATTTTACTTGCAGTTTTATGTTTTCGAAGATAATTTACGTTTAAATGATCAATTCACTGTGATATTAGTGTAATTCATCATAAGTACCAATGCTGCGTAACTTTTTTTCAGTTTTAGTGCTTTAAATAGTGTTTTGTTGGTGATTTATTTTCGTTGTACGATAGGTTTAAGGTTACGTCTGAAAAAAAGTTTTTTTAATTACTTTTCCGCGTGAATTTAATAAAACTTCCATAAGAGTAATATTGTTTAATAATGAAGACTAATGAATGTGTAAATAAATACAAAATACAGAAATCAACGCATTAACACCGAATCCAAGATGTCATATTTTTAAAATTATTTTTTCAGAATCATAAAAATATTTTTTTATCCTTTTTAATTGTATGAACGAGGTAAAAAGTGATGTGACAGTTTTATTCCAAATTCATAAAGTAAGAGGACTGTATTTTTAAAATTTTGAATTTTCCTAAATTTTTCGACCATTTAATAGATTATGTTTACAGTCAGCTGTTTTTTTTTAATTTTTTCATTTTGAAACTTAAAATACTGCAATTTTCAAACACGATCGTATATGTGCGATACAAAAATCTAAAAGGCAATTCTATTTAGTTTCTATAAAGGTATATGCTTTTACGACATCTTCAAAAATAAGAAATGACGTACAGCATAAATAAACCTGTCATTACAGTGATTACCATCGTGACGTCACCATAACAGCATTACACAGCATACCAACCTGACGCTGTGTTTTAACGAGAATATTAAAAATGCACTTTTTAATATTTTTTTAAAAACTGTACGTTTAATATTATTAAAAAAGACTTATATATTCAGAATCAGCGTTTATTGGTCTATATGAACATATTTTTTAAAGCCATAATATTTTTCACTGGAGTTCCTTATTATGCCAATAATTATGCCAGTAATTTCCCACTAATACCATGCGAGCAAAGCCGCGGGTAAAAGCTAGTAGATAATATATAGATATAGTTACAAAAATGGAAATAAAATAATGTAAGATATTGCAAAATATTGTACAATAAGAAAAATACATATAATATTGTAGAAATAGAATATCAACAAAATATAAGCAACAGAATATATCTGAAAATCATCGAAAAAAGTAAGTCAATCTGTTGCTTATCTGTAAAAATACAACGCGAGTATTTTTAAAATTTAAAATAGTTTTTCTCACTTTTTATTGTGTCGGGTAAATCGTTAAACAGCTTTGGGCCTACATATTCATAATGGTGTTGTGCAACTGTCGTGTTGCATCTAGGTACATATATGTTCCCAGATGTTCTAGGTCTTATACTTCGTGTTGAGGACACTTCAGTTCCCCTCTCACGTTTCCACTCCGCCTCCTCAACCTTCCCATTTCCCCCTTCCCCCTTCCTCGCAAACCCCCCTCCAGAGTTTCCCTCCCGCCTACCAGGTTCTCCTCCCCCCTCCCGAGTTCCCCCCCCCCCCCCCCCCCTTGGGTAAAGTTCGGTTTATGGGCGAAATTCCTAAAAAATAAAACTAGTTATTTTTATACTAACTTTGGGCCGGGGAATCCGAATCTGAAAGAATTAGGTTGGGGCAAGCAAATATAAACGAATTACACGACTTTAAAAATTTCGATACACCATCTGATTAATTGTTCCGTAAGCCGCCGCATTTTTAAGCACGGATTATGGAAATCACACTTCATTTCAATAATTAACACAAGAAACAACTATTTACCTTCACAAAATAGGTTGTTAGGTTCTTAGTTTAGGTAAATTAAGTAATTCATGCGTATTTAGTTTGAAACAAAACTTCGCAAATGTCAAATCCATACAAAACAAAAATGGCGGCAACGGAAGTTTTTAACTTTGATTGAATAAAACTCGAATTTTAATGTATATTTTTTCCGTCTATCCGGACTGAAACCGATGTTTCTTTTGGTAATTAAGTTTATGGGTAGTTTATTTCTTTAAATGTATGCCTATTAAAAGTGAAGCGGCTTGCGGCGGTTAGGTAAATATTTACCACAATCTGCAATGAATTAATGACACATCTTTTTATGGGCGATACTCCGAAAGAAGAAATTTAATTACATTTATACTAACTTTGGGCTGGGAAATCCGAATCTGAAAGAATTAGGTTACACTCGGCAATATTAACTGAGTTAAACGACTGTACAATTTTGAATTCACAACAATATAAAAGGCCATTTTGGACGCTTTCTGTCAATAAATATCATAGAAAAAACCAAAGATATTACATATTACTACATAAAATTAAGTGTTGCCATTAAGTAATAATATCAAAAACGTAAAAAAACATGTTCATAATTTCAGTAATTTTTTTTTATAAATTTTATTCACTTTTGTATCACAAACCTTGTTACACAAACCTAGCGTAGCCGCTAAACTACTTGAAAACTGGGATGTTTTCTTGCCTTGACGTGAGTAGGCGCTACGAAGGGGGCACTTTCTTTTCTATCACAAACCATGTTACACAAACCTAGCGTAGCCGCTAAACTACTTGATTGGTGGTTATTGTGCCTATGCTTACTGGAAATTCATATGTATGTTGATTGTTTAGGTGGAATTTATATACTGCAGCGTCGACAAACAATTATTTGTTAATAATGCCTAAAGGAACCTAAAATAAAAAGGGGTACTGGCAGAAGTATACCAATAAGTACAAGTAACGCGATGCTACCTAATATATATTTATTAATTTTTTTGTGTTTTCAACAACATTACAGTTTATCATATATCAATTATTATTGAAATATCCCTAAAAAAATGTTTAGGGGTTTTTTTCAAGTAGTTGGCGGATTTTTTAGGGTTTTTGATTTAGTTTTAGGGATAAATATTTGCTTATGGCAACACTTAATTTTATATGTTAATATGTAATATCTTTGGTTTTTTCTATGATATTTATTGTCAGAAAGCGTCCAAAATGGCCTTTTATATTGTTGTGAATTCAAAATTGTACAGTCGTTTAACTCAGTTAATATTGCCGAGTGTAACCTAATTCTTTCAGATTCGGATTTCCCAGCCCAAAGTTAGTATAAAGATAATTAAATTTCTTCTTTCGGAGTATCGCCCATAAAAAGATGTGTCATTAATTCATTGCAGATTGTTTGTGTATCGAAATTTTTAAAGTCGTGTAATTCGTTTATATTTGCTTGCCCCAACCTAATTCTTTCAGATTCGGATTCCCCGGCCCAAAGTTAGTATAAAAATAACTAGTTTTATTTTTTAGGAATTTCGCCCATAAACCGAATTTTTCCCCCCCCTCTCCCGCGAACCCCCTACCCGATTTCCCCTCACCCCTCCCGCATTCCATACATTCAGTCTTGGTACATTCAGTTTCAAATAGCTCGCAATTTTTTTATACAAATTTCATAAAGCTCACCAGTATTTTGATACAAACCTTGTCCTGACAATAACCAATATAAAAAAAAAAAAAATTAGGTATCCAATTTGGTGCAGTCGTTCGGAAGTTATGCGCGTACATACGTTTTGGCGATTCATTTTTATTTGCATAGATAGATAGATTTTCACAATTTTGCCTTTATTGTTAACGTTTTTTAATATCAGCGCGCTCCCTCTAATATTCGCATTTACATTTCTACCTTCTTCTACTTTTTGAACGCTTTCTACCTATCCCGAAGGTTTATGGATTATTACACCTGAAAAGTTTTTTTAATCATTTCAAAAACTCTTAAAAAAATGTCACAATTTGAAAATGACATTTTTAAAACATCGATTGTTCAATCAAAATTCAATATTCGAATTAACTTTTTAAATAAATGAATTTAATCGAAGTACTCACTAATAGTACTAATCAAAATCGAATACTTTGGAGTCTAAATGAAAATAATATTATTTAAAATATGTTACCTATGTTAGGTACCAAATTTGATTGTTTGTTAATAATATATAAAAATGAATGTTTGTAACATGTAAAAAATAAAAATTTAAAAAAATATATGCACTAGGTGGAACACGAGCTGTTTGAAAATCTGAATGTACCGGGACTGAATATATTGAACGCGGGAGAGTGGGAGGTGTCTACTAATATCTGCAAGAATTCCAAAAACTGAACAAATCGGATTAATATTATGAGAACCAAAGTGAGGACGAATATCTACAGCTCAAACTGCTGACTAATATCTATGAGAACCAAAGTGAGTACGAATATCTAAAGCTCAACTGCTGACTAATATCTTTGAGAACCAAAGTGAGGACGAATATCTACAGCTCAAACTGCTGACTAATATCTATGAGAACCAAAGTGAGTACGAATATCTAAAGCTCAACTGCTGACTAATATCTTTGAGAACCAAAGTGAGGACGAATATCTACAGCTCAAACTGCTGACTAATATCTATGAGAACCAAAGTGAGTACGAATATCTAAAGCTCAACTGCTGACTAATATCTTTGAGAACCAAAGTGAGGACGAATATCTACAGCTCAAACTGCTGACTAATATCTATGAGAACCAAAGTGATTACGAATATCTAAAGCTCAACTGCTGACTAATATCTTTGAGAACCAAAGTGAGGACGAATATCCACAGCTCAAACTGCTGACTAATATCTATGGAATAGGTGATGTTGACGAATATCTACAGCACTGGCAGAGGTTGGATTTGCAATTATGTATAGCATATTGGCATAACGTAATATTTCGTATGCAGTTTAAAAAACTTAATTTATGTTAAGTTAGGTTAGGTTAGTATTACGTATTTATGCTTTTTCGTACAATCTCTTGCTCAGCTGTCCTCTGTAGATATTAGTCCCACCAACGCTCCATAGATATTCGTCACCACTGGGACCGTCATAGATATTTATCCGACCTTAGCTCTGTAGATATTAGTCTTCACTCTGAAGTTCATAGATATTTGTCCAACATATGAGCTGTAGATATTCGTCCGACATACAGGGTGTAGATATTAGTATCTGGAGTCGGAGAGTGGAGAGAGAAGGCGGGGAAGGTGGAGGGGGAACGCGTGAGAGGAAGGGGACATGGTAGGGGAAAAGGAGACGGAAGGGGAACGGGACTAATGGGAAAAGACACGAAGGGAGAAACAATTTTTTTGTTAGTGGCATAGTAACGCATGCCGGGAACTCGCTAGTATATAATAAAAATTTATATTTTAAGTCTTCTAACGGGATATTTAATTTGAGATGTCATTGTTTGTAATGAAAGTTTGCGTGGGTGTCTAGACGGACGTCTGGGTGTGTCTAGGGTTGGATGTCTGATGGCCACACCAAGCTCTCGATCCATGGTATATAGGCAGACACTCGAGTGAAGAGAGATAGTTGATTGAACTGGACGAACACTCCCAAGACTGTCTGTGTGCAGGCCACTGAAGCTCCATTGTACACCTGTACAGGTGCGCCGTT
Organism: Limnephilus lunatus; assembly: GCA_917563855.2. Lineage (NCBI taxonomy): Eukaryota > Metazoa > Arthropoda > Insecta > Trichoptera > Limnephilidae > Limnephilus > Limnephilus lunatus. The sequence continues at coordinate 19,302,449 of OU830595.1, read as the reverse complement.
TAAGTACTGTTAACAGAAAAAAAATTTATGAGCTACTCGAATGTTTGAAAATAATTTTCACGCGGTAATAGCGACACTCGAAGGAATTTGCGCAGCGGGCAAGGCGCTCGACAAGTCTCAGCGGCCAGAGAGACAGAAATCCAGCGAACGGATGTTTGAATCCAACAAAATCCAAAAAAAAAAACACCATTTTACATACCATAAAGATACAAAGATGACAAATTCATTTGAAAAAGGGATTCCCCAGGTTTGTTACAGAATAAGTAATGAAAAATTCCGTGCCCATTTCAATCGGTCTGAATCGTAGGCGCAACAAATATATTAAACATAATGGTAAAATTTTTAGATATTATTATTATTTATTGTGAAATTTTGCTGCCCGGGGTGCCAAGTTCGAGTTGCTTGGCGGTCCATCCTCTCTGCCTGAGATGAAACGGCGTGATGGTTAGTTAGTTAGTGATCGTGGAAAGTGTTGTGTGAAAAAATTACATGAAAAAGTACGTACCGATTTTACGTCGTTGTTTGCCCGTTCAGTGCAAAACTGGGTATATTCCTTCACCCCACCTGGAAGAACTGCTGAGGAACCGCTGAGTACTTTGAAACACTCTTCATGTGGAATTATGGAGACATCCCACTGCAAGAGAACACATCAATGTATTTACTAAGTCTAGCAAAAATCTTTATAATCTTGACGATACCCAGTAACGGACTAAAAGGAGGCGGAAGGGGTGGCAAACCCAGGGCCCCTGGTCCTGGGGGGGGGCTTCAGACGCCTCCATGTTCCCTTCTCCATGGTTAAAAAAGTATGGCAGTACTTATTCACAACACATTCTCACGCGTATGGTATCCCAGATGACCCGCACTAAATCTCACCGATCGCTCCGAAACGCAATTATATTATTATTCCGCTTCTAGTACTCGATCCATCCGGTTGCACGGCAATTTTACCTCTCTACCTGTTCGTACGCGAATGTATATTTGTTGTAAATAATATTTTAAATAAAACTTAATATCGCGGACAACTAAGTGTTTTCAATTAAACATCATCATTATTTTAAGCCTGAACACAAGATCACTGCTTGGAAGTGCCGTGATCTCAAGGAGCATTTTAACCTCAATATTGGTAAGGTATGAAGGCAATCCTGCCTGACATGGAGAGGATCTCCACACCAAACACTCTCCATCCACTCCATTAACTAACAAACACTTCCAACAAAAGTTTCGAAACGCGTTAAAAGTTTTGCTGAAGGATAATTCAACATACAAACTGTTTAAAACGGTTTCACATAAAATGCTGCATCTCCGACTATTTTACGAATTTCCTTAAAACATTTGGTAAGAGCATTATTAACAAATGCATCTTTTAGAAAATGAAATTTTTTTAAATGACAATATTTTTTACAGTGGTCTAGTGCCTTAAAGCCTTGTTTAGGATTTGATAGGGGGAACATGGAGGCATTTGGAGGCCCCCCAGGGCCAGAGGCCCGTATGAACTAAATAAAAAGCTTGTAAAATCACATCGACTTCTTAGGGGGGGGGGGGGCTCACACTTCTCGGGGCCCCTTTACCAATGGCGGACTAACGGGGGGGGGGGGGTGGAAGGGGCGGCCTCTGGTCATGGAGCCTCCAAACGCCCCTTGTTTCTTAGCCTCTAGCTTTGGCCCCCGGCTAAGGCACCAGGACACGATACATTTTTTATTTTTTTATTTCATTTTCTGAAAGATGCATTTGTTAAAAATGCTCTCACCAAATGTTTTAAAGAAATTCGAAATATTGACAGCGATAGAGTATTTTATGTGAAACAGTTTGAACTTTGAATTCCTTCGGCAAAACTATGAATGCGTTTTTCTCGAAACTTTTTTAACACGTTTTTCAACCTGATTGACGACATATTAAAAACTACACATCCTACTTACATGCACCGAGTCTTAAACTGTTCTAATTAAATCTAATGTCTATGGCACCACGTAGGGAATTTTTGATATCTAAAAAAATAAAAATTGCGGACCATCAAATTTTATTTTCGATTTTTTATGGAAAATTTTCGTTTCATAAAAGAAAAATAGAGGAAGACCCTTTATAAAAAAATCCCTAATCCTTGATCCTAATCCAAAATCTTCCAGCAAATCGAATGTACGGTTTTTCTAATATGTTGTCAACCAGTCAAAAACGTAATTTCGAGAAAAACTCGTTCAAAGTTTTGCTGAAGGAAAATTCAACATACAAGCGGTTTTAAACTGTTTCATATAAAATGCTGTATCGTCAATTTTACGAAATTTCTTAAAACATTTTTGGTGAGAGCTTATCAACAAATGCAACTATCAGAAAATTAATTTTAAAAAATTACTTTTTTTTCCAGTGTCCTGGTGCCTTAAAGCCTTGTTTAGGATTTGATCAAGGAAACATGGAGGCCTTTGGAGGCCCCCCCAGAGTCAGAGCTAGAATAAAAAGCTTGTAAAATTACATCAACTTCCTAAACTAGGGCCACCCCGTGCCTCTGAGGGGTTTAGTCCGCCACTGCACTTTACCCTTTTCTAACTTCCAAAAAATTTTATTTTCTACCACAACGTAATTTTATTCATAATAATCAATCTGTTTTTGAACTATGCCATCACCCCTTTCAATAAAAAAGCCAAACGAATAAAATGCAATACCTACAATAACTCTTTATTGCACATAAGAGGACACATACATAAAAGCAAATGTCTGTAAAAAAAAATCACACACTCTTCCAGACAACCTTGGTTAGTGAAATAAAGAATTTTAGCAAGCAGATAGGTGGTGCACACTAAAGATTGAACAACATTTATATTTTAAACATATAATTAGAAATAAAAGCAAAAAAACTCAAACAAAACAAACCATACACGGCACCTACCATCACATCCCCATTGATACTAAATAATGCTGCTTAATGAATAGAAGAAAAGTAAAATACAACTACGTTTAAACATTTATTTTTATTATTTGTGCATGATGTGAACATTAGTTATTCGGTTATAACCTAATTATTATAATCTGTTGTTTTCTTTAATGCATGTTATGTTATTAACCTGTAAATGTTTCTAATAAAAAAAAAATTAAAACATCTTGCAAGCTGACTTTTTCCAAAATCGGTGACGGAGTTAGCTCACTAATTGACAGTAAGTACCTACTTGATCACCATTGACGCAAGTCATTTTTTCTCGGGCGCGGGGCCCCCAGCCGATGCGGGGCCCCTAGGCAGTTGCCTACTCTGCCTAAAGGATAATCCGATACTGCCTCTGGCGGGCTTAGTCCGCCACTTGCAATACCCCAAGATAAATTGGCCTGCTTTGCAAGTGTACTACGCCGGCATCAGTCCCAAGTCATTTGCTTCCATTGCCCACCATATCAGTTATCAACTTTGCTCTTGACTTTATGGTCCACTAAAAAACCGTATGATCTAAAATCTTTGGCATGTACTAATTCACCTGAGAACATTAGTTGATCCAGTTTAGCGATACGGCACATAAAAACAAAATTATTAATCATTGTCACCTATGAAATGAAATAAATAAAAAAATTGAACAATATTTAATACAATACGCAAATATTGATAAAAACAACGGACCCAAGTAGAATCCTTGGGGAACACCTGAAAATTTAAAAACGAATAAAAATATTGGTAGAGAGTGATTTTATCAACATAATTTGTCGTATATTAATGATGATCACTTTCATGTTCCTACTGTTCGATCAAGATTCCCTAGTACGTATTATTTTACTACGATGTACAACTGTACAATGTATTATATACGACGTAGTATATACGATTCTACAATGATTAAACTACGGTTGTAGGATATAATTATATTATAAATAGACTATTATCTATACTAGGCTTGACCAAATAACGTATCTAAAAATTATAGTGAGTGAAAAGTCAACCGCACCTCAGGCTGATAATACCTAAACAAAGTCATCAAAATCGAGTTTGGACTGGACCAAATATATTAAAATATAAAAGAGATATGCTATGATGTCCGCGCGACTGTCGCCGAACTACGGCCTGATGCGCGTAGTTTGCATACAAAAATAATTGGTTCATTTTCTTAAATTTTTTGAAGGTGTGCATTATTATTGATTAACAATATAGTTTGAATACGGAAAGAATTTGTTCATTTAGTTTAGCGTTCGTTTGGTTTATTCGTTAATTATTCGTTTGTTTAGTTTATTCGTTAATTGGTAAGCAACACGGCGGATAGCACATCTCCTTATATTTCAATATCTTTGGACTGGACCGATTTCAATTTTTTTTAAACTAACTGTACCTATTAGAAGAAAATACTACACGAATGTATCTTAACTTTAAAAATACTTTTTTTTTTATTCATTATTCTATATTTCTTATAGGCTTTCAATTTAATATGTCCTATGCCTGTCTCACTAGGAGAACCTGTTTTGAAATCAGGCTTTTAAAAACATTAAAAGTTTATATTAAAAAACAAAGGCACCTATAGTAAAAATACAAATAATAACATAAAAGTAACAAGCCAACCATCGTCGAAAACATAAATACATACTTATAAGTTCGTTTTGGTAATATCTTTGAAGTTGTATCTGTTTTAGCTGGAAAACCAGGACTCAATGTCAGATTTATATTAAATTTAAGATAAATTTTGTTTTGTTTAATTGCCAGTTGAAGTGCATTGTATAATTTTGTGGCAAAGGATCTAAAATTTCTTTGGCCAAAAGCTGTTTTAGAAAAAGGGATAAGTAGGAGATTATGCCCTTTGGTTCTAGTATCTCGAGCAGTTTGGATATCTTTAAGGTTGTTCTGTGTTTGAAGAGGTATGCAAGTATGTTTTTGGCATACAGTTGCCTAATGTCCAAGACATTTTTTTTTTTTTTTACATTAACTCCACACAGGAGGCCCTGAGGAAAATAATTTCCCTCAGGGCCTATGTCATCTTTGAGGATGCTGTGTGGAGGGTCTTTTTGAGGAAAGGAAGAAGTGAACATGGGTCTTGAAGAGACCCATGTTGTAGGAGGGAGGAAACACAGAGGCTGGTAAATCGTTCCACATCCGAGCTGTTGAACTCAAGAACGACTCGTAAACACGACCCGTTCTCATGTGACTAATGTCAACCGTGTACAAATGTTGGGCGCGTGTTTGGCGTGTTTCCCGACTATGCACCGGTGCCGAGGGGATCAACGACGCTAGTTCCTCGGAGCATTTTCCATTGTAATACCGGTAGAACAAGGACAGCATTCCCACCTGACGCCTGTGCTCTAAAGATTGCAATCCGTCTGTTAAGATGGGAGAATCTATCAAACCGATCGCCCGTTTCTGCACAGAGTCAAGGGTTTTTTTTAAGGTATTTTGGAGCTCCAGACCAGAGGTGGCTGCCAAATTCAGCCGTGGGGCGCACTTGCGATTTGTACAGGGTTAGCAGTTGTGTACTATTAAAGTATCTGCGGGACCTGTACAGTACGCCCAGTTTCTGAGAGGCTAATTTAACTCTGGTTTCGATGGAGCCCCCGTACCTGAGCTGTTCACTTAGAGTAACACCAAGCATATCAATGGAGGTCCTGTTTTGAAGAATGCTTCCGTTGAAGGAGACTAGATTATCATTTCGATCCCTTTTAGACGTTATCAAACATGATTGGGTCTTTGAAACATTAAATTTGACGAGGTTATTCTTACCCCAAGAGAAAACACTCTCGAGGTAACCGTCCATTCTCTGCTTTAAAGCCCTCCGAGCTATTGGGGTTTGTGTGCTCTTTGGAGGCTTGTCAAACAAAAAGCTATCATGGACTGTACTGTCATCCGCGTAACAATGAATCGGTGCACATGACAAGAGGTCGTTGATGTGCAACAGAAACAAAGTCGGAGACCGAACCGATCGCTGTGGGACGCCAGCATTTATCGAATGCGAGGAAGAGGTGAAACCGTCAGCAACCGCCTGTATCGACCTCCCCCTCAAAAAGTCGGCAATCCACGCACACAAGGATGCGGGAAGTCCGTACGAACGCAGTTTGTTGACAAGCGCTCGATGCCAAACCCGGTCAAAGGCCTTGGAAATGTCCAGTCCAACCGTTTGGGTCTCACCAAAACGTTCCAGGCACCGTCCCCAAACATGCGTCACATACGCGAGAAGATCACCGCACGAGCGGTTCCGCCGGAATCCGTATTGACGGTCGTTAATAATTTTGTTCTTCACGAGGTATGTGAGCAGTTTGTCGTTGATCACACGTTCCCTCTTGATCACTTTTGACAGAACAGATGTGATCGCTATGGGGCGGTAGTTGGCCGGGTTGGAGCGGTCACCCTTCTTTGGAATGGGGTGAATGATCGCTTTTTTCCAACCAGAGGGCACAGAGCCAGACTTCAGGGACATCTTGAAAAGCTTCGTCAAAATTGAAGCTATTTCTACAACGCACCTCTGCAATACCAGGGCAGGAATTCCGTCAGGCCCGCTAGCTTTTTTAACATCAAGCCCTCGTAAGACTTGAAGTACATCCCGATGCCGGATCCTCAGCTTTTTCATACGAAAACCGCAATGAGGAACCGACGGCGGGGTAGCACCTTAATCATCGAGGGTCGAGTTTTCCGCGAACATTTTGCCTAATAAGTTAGCCTTTTCGGCGGCGGTATTTGCTAGAGAGCCGTCAGGTCTGGTAAGAGGTGGCAGACTGGGTTTGCAGAAATTGCGACCTATTGAGCCCGCAAGCGACCAGAACGCTCTGCTGCCGTGCGGGCAGGCAGCCAGCTTTCTGCTGATCTGCAGGTCGTGCTCGAATTTTGACCTGTTAATGATCCTCTTGCATTCCTTTGCCATTTTGTTATAAACTGTTCTGTTTTCGGACGTTCGAGATGTGTTGTAGGCTCGGCAAGCCGCGTTTTTTCGTCGCACTGCTTCGGAGCATTGTCGACTGAACCACGGCTTTGAGCCCACACCAGTTTCTTTGACAGTGGATTGGATGAAGCCATCCATCGCAGATGTGATGACTTCACCAATTTCTTGGGCACATCTTGAGGGATCCGAAGTCCGAAAACAGACAGCTGACCACGGGAAAGCATTGAAATGAGCCCGCAGACCAAACCAATCTGCTGATCTATAGTGCCACACTTTTCTCTTCAGCCGCTCGTTTGGCGGTCTGAAGGTTACGGGGATTGACGTCGTCACCAAGCAGTGGTCGGACGATCCTAGAGGCGCTGTGACCTCAATCTTGTAACCGTGTGGCACAGTGGTTAAAAACAGGTCTAACAGATTGGAGCGGTGAGTCTGGACATCAGGAACCCTTGTAAGCTCCTGAACCATTTGCTCCAGTCCGTAGCAGAGGGCAAAAGATTCCGCCTCTCGTCCAGCCGAGTCCGTTGGTCCTGAGAACTTTAACCAAGGTTCGTTATGAACATTGAAGTCCCCCAGGACCACAAACTCTGCCGTAGGGAAGCGGGGCAAGAGGTCATCAACAGTATTGCTTAGATGTTTGAAGAGTTCGGACGTATCTGAAACGCTAAGATTCGGTGAGCGGTATAAACACGCGTAAAATCTTACCGTACTGGCAAGATTGACGCGCACCCACATTACGTCGAATTTGGAGTTCTCCAGATTCAACAGCCGCACACAGTTGACATCAGCTCGGCTGAAGAGACAGACACCTCCTTTGGGTCTGAATTTGCCCATGAGGGTGAAACCCGGGCAATCCAGATAGGAGGCGTCTGTAGGCTCAGCTATCTGCGTTTCGGAAAGGAAGAGAAGGTTGGGACGTTGGGTGAGAAGGTGGTGGTGGACTGAGTTTAAGTTTTTGTGCAGACCGCGAATGTTGGTGAAGTTCACCAACAGTTTTGGCATGCACCGGGGACTCCTGCTTCTCGCCGTTGTAATAACGTTACTTGATGTTATTGTGTTATTCATGATTTTATGTTATTTAATTTTTTTTTTTTTGTTATGAGGGGAAAGGAAGGTCTGGAAAGGAAGGTTGAGGGGTGGGTAGGAAGCTGGGGATCAGAGTGTCCAGGAGTGACGGACGTATGAGTCCAACCCACCCACTGCGGTGCAAGGCGATGGGCTGGGAGAGTCCGGCTGGAGAGGTCGCCCAATGCGCCCCAAACGCACGAACCGGCACAACAGCAGCGGCAGGGTTTTTGCACTCGTTGATGGGGCAGCCCACCCTCAGTCGTGAGCCTGAGGGTCGGGCCCCTGTACTACCGAGCGGCCCGGACAACGGAAACCGGTTGTAAAGGGTCTCCCTCAACCAGCATCTCCCAATCCGGCCTGCCACGCAGAAGGTGGGCCGACGCACCCGCCATCAAGACCCAGACAAATATTACCCCATGAACCCGGGCACCCCTGCTAAGTCACCAAACGTAGCGAACCACTTGGCGTGACCTGTGGCAGAGGTGTTGGTCATCCAATTAATGGTTCCCTGGGCGGCGGTACCCATACCCGCCTACCAATGTGTATTCTCCTGAAGATTTCATCCGAACTGCTTGTGATCGGTAGTTTTAATAATATATTTTTATATTTTTATAATCTTAATAATTAGTTTCTGAGCTTTAAATATTGGATCAATGGCAGCAATAGCTCCTCCCCAGACTATAATACCTTACTCGATTATAGACTGACATAGGGCATAGTAAATTGTTTTGAGTTGATTCAGTGAAAGTGGCGAATAAGTTTGTTTGATGTGGTGATAACATGTTTTTTTTCCACTTTAAATTACTGTCGAAAATAATGCCTACGTATTTGATTTTAGTCAACCTTTCTAAGTTAGGGCAATCACATTTTATTAGCATTAGTCAGGGGGTAAGTACATATTTTGATTTGATTTATTTGGATACTTCAGGAAGGATTTATGCTTATCTCAATGTATTTAGTTTTTGTCACATTCATTGTTAAGGGTATTCTCAAAATATTTTTAGAAACTTTATGCCGATAGATGGTGCTATTTTCAATATCGTCTAATAAAACACTTTTAACACGTTATGCTTTTTTAATATTGAGATGAATTATTGGTTCGCGAACGTATATTAGTAATATTAATCTATATAAAAAAAAATTTGGTACCTATAATTACATAATCGTAGAAAACGGGTGAAAAATACACAATTTCATTGCAAAAAATATGCACAAAAGACATTTTCCACAGCTCCGCGCGCGTTGGTAAAGAACATTTTTATTTACCCAACCAAAAAACATTCGCGAAAACGATGTATTTCAAAAATTTTACGATGTTCCGCATGCGTGGAAGAGAGACGCGAGATAGAGGTTTGTTGTATTCAGTAAATTAAATCAACGCCTGGGAAGATTGAATAAATTTATAAAAGGAACCGGCTGGGAACAACGGCATGTGTGGCGGGAGCTGGTGTTAACTGGACCTTTTTTAGAGGCCGCTTTTGCTAAACGGCTTATTCATAACAAGCGATGTAGGTACATACCTACTCATTAACCATGCATTCTCTCGGTTGCTTGCTCGCTAATATTTCGCGAATAAGTCAAAAAATTACATTTAATTCTTACATTTCTATGGGGCGCATTTGTCAAACCAACGAAGTGGTTAGAATTGCCAGATGGAGAAACTAATTTGTCGTGTGCTCAAGTCAGGATACATAATCATCGTTCATTCGACAACATCACAATACATAATAATATAGTAGGTATGTGGTGTGATTTCATAAAATTGTTGACACTCAGACGGTCTCCACACGGTGCTGCCGCAGCACCAACTGCCGCAGAACTTTAGTTGACTGTAGTCAAAAGCGCCAGCCGTATTGTTATTACAATAAGAATACGGCTGGCGCTTTTGACTACAGACTATACGATTTTTAGTCAGTTCTTCGGCAGTTGATACTGCGGCAGCACCGTGTGCTGGCAGAGGAAGGGGTACAAGTAGAAATGAGATCCTTGAGGGGTATGAGTGGTAAATCCGTGTATGATTGTTCTACAAGCGTCAAATAGATAATATAATATGTGTACTGTATCAAGAAAGAATGCAAGGCTAAAACTGGGATCCCACATCATCTATTTCATAGAATCTATGAAAAATATCGGTGAGAACCCGATTTCTGTACAATAGAAACACAAAATCGACTTCAACTTTCGTTCTGCGAAATCTAACAATTTTATTTTCTGTTATTGTGATACCAACTAACATTATAGTATAGTGTCTCTTGAGATCATTTTTCGCAAAAAACGGCGCAATCAAGCGAATTACTTATTTGGGAACAGTCAGTCGGAATAATAGAAGAGATGTGTATGAATGTGAATAATCGTATTCCTCACATTCTCTTTCAACTCTTAGTTGTGACCCATCCACTCAGCGAGAAAACGGTGATAGATAATTAGTAAAAATTACACGATTACTATAGAATGTAATAATTACTGCAGAATAAAATAATTTAATTGTTAAAATTAAAATAGTAATTAAAATATTTATTAGTAATCAAAATATTTATTATTTAATTTTAATTTTATATAAATTACTACAGAATGTACCTAGAAAATGTGGATATAGATCGAATTAATGAAGAAAGTACCTAGGTAGTATAAGAAGAATATATGACGCAAATATGAATGGTAGAAGTAGTTGGGGACGCACGAGGTAGACATGGCACGATCAAATGAATCAGATACTTGAGTCAGGTCATGTCAAAAGTCAGAATAATAGAAGACTATGTATGAGACGATGTATGAATGTGAGTGAGGCAAATAGTGTGTGCCAAGACCGAGTTGTTTGGCGGTCCGTCCTCTCTGCCTTCCCCTGCGGGGAACCGGCGTGATGGTTAGTTAGGTAGTTACCAAGAAAATATTTGTAAAAAAATTTGTAACTTAGTTTTGGATTCACTCTCTACCTTCGATCAAGTATGCTCTCTAATAATACTTTTGATTCTTATAAAGAGCACGCCTCATTTTTATGGAATAACAATAAAGCGTTGTACAAAGTCGAAAAAAGCTTCAAACTCGTGGCAGACGGACGAGAATCGGACAGAATGTAGGTACCCAGCTCGATCTATGCATTTTATTGTTTAGCAAGTCTCAATAACAAAATAACTAGGCGGGCGTCTAGTGATAGTTGGAGATTTATGAAAGTTCTAAATAATTACAGTCGTTCTCACTATAATTATATAGTTAATTTGTCCTTTTTTACTGAGTGCCAAAACCGCGAATGTTCCTTGCGCCGAGTAATACTGGAACATTCATAAAAAAGCAAAACGAACATTCTATTAGAATAACAAATCGCGCCACGCAAATTGACATTTTTACTACAAATATACTGACCACTTTAACACCATAGGAATGGGTTGAAAGCGTGCACGTGAAACGTATGGCTCGCACATAGGTTTGTCTCCTTCTAACGCAGATTAGGGCATTTTGGCTAGCAGTTTCTGCACAAAATAATTAATTTTGTTAATTTAATTACTGGGTTATTATAAGTGATAGAACTGTGAAATTTTCGTTAGCGAATATTTCATTATTAGTATTATTTTTCGACATTAAAATAAATAAAATATTATCTGTAGTTTTCAAATGCGGTTGAAAAATAGATTGTATGGGAATGGTCACATCTGTTTCACCTTAATGTGTTATTGTCTAACCATCTTTTAACAATAGTAAAATGGCCCCTGTTTGCTTTTAGATAGACATCATTCCAGTTACTTGATTTGAAGAGGGGAATCGTATCGTCAGCGAAACTTACAATTTTGGCAGCGATAGGTAGATTACACATTACACAATTAATTTATGTAAATTAAGAATAAAATGGCAAAAAAGGCAAAACGTGACGACATGCTAGTGGTCGATATCACGTGCAGTAGTGTCAAAACTTAAGATATTCAAATACAAAAGAGATATGCTATGATGTCCGCGCGACTCTCGGCGGACTACTACCTAATCGGAGTAGTTTGCATACGAAAATAATTTAACAATAATAATCTAAACGAAAATATGAAAGAGAACAAGACACATAAAAACAGAAAAAAGACAATGGTCGCAACTGGGACTCGAACCCAGAACTCTCCGTCAAACCGGGACGGATAGGTCTGGGTTCGAGTCCCAGTTGCGACCATTGTCTTTTTTCTGTTTTTCTGTGTCTTGTTCTCTTTCATATTTTCGTTTAGATTATTATTGTTAACTTATTCTAATATGATATATTTCACTGATGGGAATAACCTTCAAAAGTATAAAAAGAAAGTTTTTCTTATAAAAATTGAAAATAATTTGTTCATTTCATTGATTTTTTGAAGGTGTGAATTAGTATTCGTTAACAATATAGTTTGAATACGGAGAGAATTCGTTCATTTAGTTTAACGTTCGTTTAGTTTATTCGTTAATTGGTAAACGATGTCGGCGACACCCGGAAGCGCAGGAATTGGGGAAAACGTTTGTTTAGAGTGTATAGACCATAGGTTCTCAACGCGGGGGATAACGCCCCCTTGGGGACGTTTCAGACTTTCAGGGGGGTAGTAGGAGACCCAGAGAAACCCATCCCACACCATCCTATCTTGCCCCATCCCATCCCATTAGAGGCCAGCCTTCCACAAAAATATTTTCCCTATCCCATTACACCCCCTTCGTTGGGGCAATTTTTTATTATTTTTTATTATTTTTTATTATTTATTTCATCCGAAAATTATGTGAATACCTACATAATATAATATCATATTACAGTCGGTATTGGTTACATTTTAAGTAGGTTTTCACTTTTTATTTTCTTCCTTTTCTTTTACACAGTAGTAATAATAACATAATTTTAATGACAATAACATGTTACTTACGAAGTTAAAAACATAAGGTAATAAATTATGCGTTTATAAGTTAATATCTATAAGTTAATAACATTGTTGTAAGAATAATGTTATAATAATAATTGATGCTATATTATATATTACTGGAATGTAGGAACTAATAATAATAATCATTTTCGTGTTGTTTTGTAAATTGATAATATGTCATTTACAACCAACCGAAATGAAGAGCGGTCTGTTATGTCATCTACACAGATGAACAATGATAGTCTGAGACCACCAAAAACAAAAGCAGGTATTCCTAGGCAGCGTATGAAATGGACGAACGATGTCAATATGTTCATCGTTCGTTCATATTTTTATGTAACTAAATTAGAAACAGATATGTTATTGTATAGGAAAAAATTACATTTAATTTTCTCACAAAATTATCCGATTGCCCAAGTAAACGAACAAAGATTAGCAGACCAAAAGAGGGCAATTTTCAAAAATAATTTAATTCCTGTAGTAACATTAGATCAGATAAAAAAGGAAGTAGCAGTTAGATTGCAACTAGAAAATTATTTAGAACAAGTTAATACGAGTAGTAAGGCAGGAACACACCTAGCCCACGCGACGCGACGCTACGTAGGTTGACGTCACCATTTCCATATCTGGACTACTTATCTTCCATACATTTTCTATGGAAACGGGTGCTTTAGAATCACACTAGCCCTACGCTACGCAAACCGAGGTGCCCTACGCGACGCGGATCTGCCACAGCCAGATCGGCGTGGGCCGTGTGGAAGGTGGAGGGGGTATGGTCACGCCTACTATGCGATGATTTCACATCTTTTTGGTGTTATCTAAGCATGTAACGTGTTTCGCTACATTATCTGTGGTTGTCTTTTTGACAGATGACAGATAATGTAATGATAGAAATGAATGACAATCAAACCTTAGACTCACTGCCAGTCTTTCTCTAGTCCCAATTGACTTTCGAAAGCGTGTATTTTCTTTTTTTATTTCATTTTCAATTATACTGTGGAGTTCATCAAATGACGCTTTGCTCATGCGGAAGTACATTTGAAATCTTCCGTCATCAGATTCTAGTAGTTCCTTTACTAATGTATGGAATTCTCCAAATCTCTCTCGTTGTTTGTTGATGTCGTGGACCCAAATACTTCTCACTTTTTTTTTTTCTTTTTACGAGAATAATCATTTAATAACAATACTCGTAGCAAATCATCTTCAAATTCGCTTTCAGAAGAATCACATAAACATAACCTAAAAATTAAACGTCAAATCAAACGCGCCGGCGCACTAGAGACCCCATTGTCACGTGGTCACAGCGACGCGTATGGCCAGTGTGCACATGGACAGGATCTTTGCGTAGCGTCGCGTCGCGTCGCGTGGGCTAGGTGTGTTCCTGCCTGTAATGTTATATCAGATACATTGAACGTAGAAAGTTCAGATAATATTCTAGTCGAAGAATCCAATAATATTACAGTAGACTCAAATAACTTAGACGTTATTTATAATCTTAGAGAAATCAACATTGCAAATTTAAACTTACTAGATGAAAATATTATAGAATTAGCTAACTTACTTCATAATAATATAAATAGATATATAGATATAGAGCCCACAGTTAGACCAAAATTACCAAAATTACATACGTCAAAGAAATTATCTAAATTAATTTCTGAATTAAATAATATAATTTTACCAAAAATTATATTTGATGACATTAGTTTTTTAGATCTTCATACAATAGTGTATGCTAGTGCTATCACTATATGTAATAAGATAGGAGTTAAATTAACGTCTTCTGATGATAGATCATATAATTATAGAAAACCAGAATGGCAGAGTAGATTAGAAAATGATGTAGTATTTTTAAGAAGTAGCATAGCTAGAGTAATAGAGTATAAAAATGGAAATAGAAGTAGGAATATTTTGAGACATGTAGATGTAATTGGGAGAAAATTTGGTTATAGCATTGGTAGTAATAATAATGAAAATATAATCAATGATTTATTAGATTTGTTAAAACAAAAATTAGGTGTAAAAGCTAGTAGATTAAAAAGATACAATTATACGTATAATAAAAAAAATAATAATAGATTATTTCAGAAAAATGAGAAAATATTTTATTCCAAACTTGACGATAAACAAAATATTATTTCGAATAATAATAATCCGTTGCCATCTGAATCAGATATGCGCGATTTTTGGACAAATATTTGGAGTAAAGATATAAAACATAATGAGTCAGGTCCGTGGATAGAAAATGAAGAACTCAATTGTTCAGACATTGAACAAATGAGTTTTTCTGATATATCGGTTGAATTGTTAGCTAAAATTATAAAAAAATACTCATAATTAGAAAGCCACGGGTTGCGATTGGATACATAATTTTTGGTATAAACGTCTGACTACTTTACATCCCCTTTTGGCAAAAAATCTTTCAAAATTTGTCAGAGAACCTCAAAATTTTCCAAATTTTCTAACTAAGGGCATTACTTATATGTTGCCTAAAAGCGAACATATTAATAATCCCTCTCAGTATAGACCCATTACATGTTTACCGACAATATATAAAATTTTAACCTCTTGCTTGACAGATTTAATATACACTCATTTAGATGAAAAAAATGTTTTATCTGAACAACAAAAAGGTTGTCGCAGAAAACATATGGGATGTAAAGAACAATTAGTTATTGATTCTGTAATTCTAAAACAGATTCAAACCCAAAAACGTAATTTACATATTTGTTATATAGATTACCAAAAAGCTTATGATAGTGTCCCGCACTCGTGGCTGATAAAAGTTTTAAATATATACAAAATTAACCCAATTATTATTAGCTTTTTGGAAAAAATTATGGCATTTTGGAATACCGATTTGCTTTTGAATTTGAAAGATAAGAAAATTATAGTACCGGGAATTTCAATAAAAAGAGGGATTTTTCAAGGAGACTCATTGAGTCCTCTTTGGTTTTGCTTAGCATTAAATCCTCTCTCTAAAATGTTAATCAAAAGCAAGTTTGGAATAAAAATTAAAGGTAATACTAGAGAGAGAAATATAATTTCTCATTTATTATTTATGGATGATTTAAAATTATATTCGAATTCTGAACCAAATTTAGAGAAAATGATTAAAGTAGTTAAAAATTTTTCAGATGATATTAAAATGACTTTTGGTTTAGATAAATGTAGAACGATCCATATAGAGAAAGGTAAAATTGTAGATGGAGACGAGGGTATATTTAGAAATTTCAAAATTGAAAGTATGAAAGGGGGTGAGGTTTATAAATATTTAGGATATCCGCAATCGAATAGATTAGATCATACTAGTATTAAAAATGATATTAGGATTAAATTTAAAACTAGGATCAGAAAAATTTTGAAATACAATCTATCTGCTAAAAATTTAGTAAAGGCGATAAATACTTGGGCAATACCTCTATTAACATACTCATTTGGCATAATTAAATGGTCTAATACAGATTTAGATAGCTTAGAACGATTAATTAGAACTACATTAACAAAATTTCATTGTCATCATCGAAATTCAGCTATAGAACGTATTAATTTACCCAGAAATTTAGGAGGTAGAGGTATAGTCAAAATAACATCTTTAAAACATAATCAGGTAGAAATGCTAAGAAAATTTTTCCATAGGAAAGCTGATAGTTCAGAAATGCACAAAATAATATGCAAGGCAGATAGAAATATTTCACCATTAAATTTATACGACGAGAATGCCAGCATTCTTATAAATACCAACCAGGAATTATTAGATTCCTGGTCAAATAAAATTCTTCACGCAAAACACTTCAATTATCTCAACCAAACATATGTTGACAAATTTTCGTCAAACAAATGGTTGAGTATTGGAGAGTTGAGCGCAGAAATAGAAGGCTTTATGCTTGCCATACAAGATAGAGTCATTAATACTAAAAATTATAGGAAGCATATCATCAAAGATGCAAATCAAATTGATGATTTATGTAGAAAATGTTTGGCTTTTCCGGAAACTATAGAACATATTATATCGGGATGTTCTGTATTAGCGCCGTCCGAGTATACATTTAGGCACAATCAAGTTTTAAAAATAATTCACCAAAGTTTGGTAATTAAACATAACTTGATTGACTGCCGTAATGTACCATATTATGAATATGAACCAAATTCATTTTTAGAAAATGAATTTTATAAAATTTATTATGATAAAACTATTCTGACAGACAGAACAATTAGTCATAATAGACCCGATATAGTTTTACATGACAAAATTAAGAAAATAACTTATATCATTGATGTCGCTATTCCAAATTCTTGTAATATTCAGAAAACTGTTTCTGAAAAAATAAGAAAATATACAGATTTAGGAAATGAAATTAAAAGAATTTGGCATTCTCAGACTATAAAAATATTACCATTTGTTATTTCGGCTACTGGCATTATACCTAGCTCTCTCATTCAAAATTTAGGCGTATTAGATTTGTCAAAAAATTTGTACATAAAAATGCAAAAGTCGGTCATTTTAAATACATGTAGGATTACGAAAGATTTTTTAAATATTTATATTGAGGGATCAGTAGGATTTATCGGACCAGTTAGGATTTCATCAGAGCCGAACCCTCTGATATGAAAATATCTGGAGTCGGTGAAATATTTTCCCATTATGTTTCTGGTGGATTGACGTATTGTTCTTGTATTGTTTTATTCTTATATAGTGCACTTACATTGCGTTAATTTACTAGATATTCATTTGTGGAAAAGTGTGTGGAAGGGTTTAGTCTTTCATTTGGGAAAGATTCAACCCGGACATAAAATCTGGAGCACCGTAAAAAAAAAGCAGTATCAAAATAGGAAAAAAGATTTGGATGTAAGAACTGTTATATAGAAGTAACATAATATATATTTTAAGTTTTGCATAGCCTGCCTCACTAGGCGAACCTGTATTGTAAACCCATCGTGGTGTCCCATTATGCCCCCTTCATCATGGGTTTCAATTGCTTTCGGATTCCAGATATGGGGGCGATAGAAATAAAAATATTCTTAAAGTGGGCGGTGGGCGAAAAAATTTTGAGAATCTTTGGAATAGACAAAACGCCGCTCTAAAATAAAAGTAACCTAGCGATGCTCTTTACATAGTTCCTGTAATTAATTAAAAAATAGTATATTAGTATAATGTCTTACACTATTGTAGTTGTACGGACTGCTTGCTGTACGGGAAACTTCCTTTAGTTTTTCTTCAGGCAGCACGCTGCCCGTGTGTAAGCATGCGGGCATAACGTTCTTGGAGAAAGTCACGCTGAAATTAGAGAGATTTATTTAGAGACAACTTTATATTATCGACAAAAATGTCTACTTCAGCACAGAATTCTGGGTACTGTGTGGAAGGTCGTTTTAGAAAATAATTGAGAAGAAGTTCCGGGAAGAAAACGGTATGAGGAGTGGGTAGGAATCTGGGGGTCAGTGTGTCCAGGAGTATCCAACCCTTCCTGCGCGGTGTAAGTCAATGGTCCGAGAGAGTCTCGCTGAAAAGATCGAAAGATCTCTCTCATCCAGTCTCTCCCGATCCAGCGCACCTCGCAGTTGGTTAAGATCTGGACAAAGTTCACACCACGAATCCTGGCACCCCTGTTAAGTTACCAAACGTAGCGAACCGATTGGGTTGATCTTTGGCAGATGTCTTGGTTTCCCGGTGCGGCTTCTGCCTCCCAAATTGACTATCTCAGAGAAGTAGACACAGTGTTAGTTCAGAGGGCTAAAATAGGTCATGATTTTTATTTTAATACGTAAATAAATTAATAATACCTACATGAGATACAAAAAAAATTGATAGATAAAACATCAAAAAATAATACAAACAATCAGAAGAGATTGAATAAACAACACTAACACCATAAAAATACACGAATGTTTAAATACCAACATCTGCAATTACCCTTATCTAGAAAAAACAGAACCAATAAAGTATCTAGGAATTGTAATTGACCATAAATTTAGAAGGACACATCATATCAAACAAATCACAAATAAACTCCTCAAAACAATACACATTTTCTTAAGAAACATATACATAAAACAAAACAAATGAAAAAATATATATTTTGCACTTTGTCAGTCAATAATAGAATATGGAATAATTATCTGGGGAAGAGCAGGAGGAGGGGGGGTGGGGGGGCGAATATTTGAGCGAAGCCGGGGGCAAAAGCTAGTATCAAATAAATAAAATAAATTGAGCGATTTTATTTGTATCGTTGTGGCATACAAAAAACAGAAAACATGGTTCTGTATCCTGCTGCATCTCTTTCGTACACAATAAATAATGGTAACACAAAAGATGAGACTCAATACGCGTGTTTCTGTTTCCTCAAAAGTTCTAATTTTTGGTTTGAAGGAGACATATATCTTATCACGGCTCAGCTGCGGCAAAGGGAATTGCGTTTCATTTTCTTTATACGTGTGAGGCGATAATGATCGTATGTTTCCTTTGGGGGGTGCAGACATACGTTCACCGTTATTATTTAGGGTTTAAGAAAGATCTTCAGCATTAGAATAAATTAAAACCGTCACACCATTGACGTTTGACGTTTTTCAATTTTTGGAATTCACTTTCAATATTATCCTTGTAAAGTAATTCCATATTTTCAAAATTATCGTCACGGCTGGTAGTATTGTAGAGGTTTACGGAGATGTGACGGTGCGCTGTGTAAGAGAGATGCCAGAAAAAAAAATTCCTTTGGAGGAAACAGACCTACGTACATTGTGAATCTCATCTTTTGAAAGAGCTGCAGCATTATTGTATTATACCTGGGTCATTCCGCCGTTTCGTTCAAATCGCATGTTCACGCAAAAAAGTCATATGAAAGTTAATGTTTATCAAGAAAGTTTTATTGTAAGACGTAGCTATTTAAAAAAGGAAAAAGGAGTATTTCCCGAATTAGGCATTTGTTACTTAATTGCTTCATGATTTACAAAAAACATGCTAAAATTTCATTACCTTCCCTTTGCAAATGAGCGACCGGTAAATTGATCTATAATAAAAATCAGTTTACACTAATAAAATCACTACATTCATTAATCGACCTGTATGTACAACTAATTATGCATATTTATTTGTGTTTAATTTATTTTTAAAGCTACTGTATCATAGAAAGAATTGAGATTTTGTTTTTGTCCAGAGAAAATCGTTGTCGTCTTCCGCGAAAGCGGTAATTAAAATTGAGACCGCTTTTATCCCTGTTCGTCAGCTGTACACCGCCCCGCACCTCCGTTACTAATCAGTGTACCGCTACATCCAGACGGGGGAGGACATGTGTCGCTGAATAAAGAAATATCTGCGATCTAAGTGCTCGAAAACAACTTTGTCACTGACCAGGCATCATTACCTTCCAGCATTTTTTAAAGTAAGTACATGTTTTAAAAATTCGAATCGTGTATCTATAAACTATAATTAGTCGGACTATTTTTGATTGAATCATAAAGATTTGTAATGTCATTATTAAGCGAGTAATTGAGGAAAGATTGTCAAAACTTCATTACCCTCCGATTCATTACCTTCCGTATAGTCAAATTTTTTGCTGGATGGTAATGAAGAGGTGTGGAGGGTAATGAAAAATTTGTAAGGGTTATTTTTACGTACATCTGGGACCATGTTTGGGGTTAATAAAAGCTAATATTATCTATTAATAAAAGCAGTTTCTTGCGTTCTAGCGTCTGACAATTTCGGGTTTGGTGAAACACATATTTTCATTTTATCTATTTTCTAATATGGAAAAACAATCTGTTAAAATTTACCCTTCGAATTTTTATTTGAAAATCGATTTTTTATTCAATAATATAATTATTCAAATGTAAACGAATATATTAAACAAATGATTTAACATTCCCCTACAGTCACAAGATGTTTCATTCCTTCGGTTGTCTATCAAAACTGATGAATTTTTACACAATTTCAAGTTTCTAAACAAATCCAGATTTAAACAAAAATCTACATAACTGGGCATCAAGAGTCCAACGCAAATTTCTTGATTAAAAAACGATATCAATTCTGTTAGATTTTCAATCATTTAGGCAAAAAATTATTAAACAAATATGTAAAAGCAGTAACAATTTTTAGGTTCTCTTGTAAAAGTTATGAAATTATTCATTTTTGTTCTTCAACTTCTCATTTAATCCGATACTTATGATAATTTTTCTTTATTATTTGTTACAGGCTTAATAATTTAAACCACAATGGCAAAGTTAAATAAAAAAACTGAAAAAAGAAGATAAGTTATCCAAGGACAGGCTACGTAAGCAACAAAAATATGCAGAGATTAAAAACAATCCGGACTTTAGCTGAAAACAAGAATAACAAAACAAATGAAATAAAAGGAAGATACAAGATTTTTTTGAAGAAGATGTTAATAGCCGGGTAGCTCCCGGAAAAAAAGAATTTGTGAAACGCAAAGGTTTAAAAAAATAAAAAAGATATATTACAGATAACTTCAAAAATCTCCACAACAAATTCTGCAAAGAACAAAAAAAAATCAGCTATTCGACTTTTTGCAAATATAGACCCTACTGGACTGTTTTACCAAAAAAAGAACGAGACACTTGCCAATGCAAACTTCACTGTAACGTTAACCTTCTAATTAAAGCTCTGAAGAAAGCAAAGATAATTGCAGAAGGATCAGCGACAGAAGTATTGACAAGTTTGTTTTTTTCCATTTGTATTTTGATATTTTGTCCATTATTTTTTAACAATTCATACAAATATTGCAAGCATAAGTAAGCAGAACTGATTACGCATGAAAAAATGTATTTCTTGTCTCCAATGCTCAAAAGTCTGAATAAAGCATTTAGTTTTTCACTTTAATCGTTTTTTCTTCCTTTTTCCTAATCCGCTCATCACTTCAGGTCAAATGATACTTGTATCTATTTTATTATTCAATTTCAATTCATTTTTCATTATTCACAGAAATTTTAAGAACCCACAAGGTGTTCAATACCATCTATTAATGTTTCATTACCAAACTTCATTACCATCCAAATTTATAAATTACCATCCAACCGTTTTTCATTACCATCCACCCCTTCATTACCTTCCATCAATTTTCTTCGTATCTAAGTGTCGCACAAAGGTGCCCTTTTCACCTCTCTACATCTGATAGGTACAGGAACCCATTTCTATAAAAATATATAGTAAAAACGCAAAAAAAAAAAAATTCCGCGGAAACAGGCAAATTTGAACGAAACGGCGGAATGACCCACCTATGTTTATTGCCTTTTTTAAGTCACGGTACCGTAATCGTGGATTGTCACGGTAATAATAAAAGTGCTTATTATATGAAGATTTTTCGAAACGTGTAACAATATGCTTACCTGGATTTTAGTTCTATTAGGCCTATACTATCGTAGTAGAAACTCTGAACGTAATCTGGATGAAGTATAATTTCTTTGATTTCATAGATATCTCCTCCATCGGTGATTCCGCCAATCTTGGCGTAGTTCCTTCCTCTGGAAATAAAATTAGTGTACGTTTAACTACTGGAGCGTTTTTAAGAACATTTTTACCAATTTTCAAACAATAATACCTGTGATGTTGTAGTTTTTAATTGCAATTATTTCAGTTACTTAATTTATATATACTTAAAATCTTCATTTTAACCTTACAAATAAAAATATAAACCAATATTATACCCACACACGGGCATTGCCTTTATGGATTTTTTTTGTTCATACATTTATTGTAATAAGCTTTTTTGTATACTTTCATTATTTTTATGTATCTATTATATGTATTGTATCAAAAATTTTCAATAAAAAATATCAAGCGTTTGCTGAGGACTGGTGAGAACCCAAATGTGGCCAATTTTAGGAGATATTTTAAAACAATTATTGGATTTAAAAAAAAATTATTAGGGGAATTGTGCTTAAGATGACATACATAGGTAAGATGACACAGTGTTCACATCAGATCTGTGAAACTATACGCGCCACAAGTCCCAAGATGTCATTTACATGCCGACTCATAGATGGCGTCACCGCTCAAAACTTTAGTGACCGCCCGATCGCGTTGTTTAGATGTGGTGTGCAACTTTGTGATTAAGTGACTCAAAAATATTTTTTTGTGAAAGTGTTTCTGCTGATAAATTTTTATCAGGTACGTTTTTTATTGTATTGACTACTTTGTTATGTACTGTGATTATTATGGGCTATGAATATCGAGGAATGATTTAAGTAACCTCAAAGTTTATAGCCACAAAAGGCGGCAAATATAAATACTACCTCGCAGGGTAAGATGACATAACAACCGTCGGCTTAAGATGTAAAAGTAAAAGCCAAAGTCCAAAATAAAAATAAAAAAAAAGCAAAATTGCAAGAGCATTAGAGCTCGAAAGAAAGTGAAGCGTGCTTTTATCAAATGGAGTATGACTCAGATGATGAATCCGCAGTTTAAGTTGACATACCTATTTATGAACTGATAAATAGGTATGTCAACTTAAACTGATGTGTGTCAACTTACACACTTGGGCATGATCGGTGTTTTCTTAATTTAATTTTAATTATGTTTACCGTCAAGATTATTTTGAGTGCTTCGTAAATAAACGTTTTAATATGTACCCTTAGATTTATTTTGTTATCACCTATAAATAATCAAATATTTGCCTCCAAACAAAAATAATGTCATCTTGAGCACAATTCCCCTTAGCAGAAAATACAGATACATAATATGTTAATTGATAATAATATACAAAACAACAACTAGAGAACTCACCTGAATCCAAACTTTTTCTCACGATTTTACTTAAAAAGCAAATAAAAACGTAAACAAATATTTTTACTTATAAATAGGGAAAGAAATATATACATAAGAATATTATTTTACAAATAGAGAGATAAGATAAATGCGCAATATCCTTACAAAAGTTGACAAATTATTTTTTGAAAAAATAAATGGTAAGACAAAATATATACCTTTAGATATAAAAATAATGTTATACAGAAATTTTAAAAAAAAAGAAGAAAAGTACCTAAAATTATAAACCAAGTATGTCAAGTTGTATTTTATAGGAAAATAGCCTTCAATTTTCTACTAAAAGTACTGCGCGTATCAAAAAATAAACCGGAATCCTTGAGGTTTTGATTTGATTAAACGATTCGCACATTCTTCTGATAGGATCCCTGACACCAGCATTTGTACAAGAGTATTTGTTGGCATTGGCTATTGCAACTGCTAATTTATATTTCAGCGTGTTTTTAATGTACAATCTACATTATTATTTATCAAAATAATTTTCTGCAATTTTTTCAAAGTTAATTTATGAACAATTTGTAATAGTTGACATGTATCTGGTGTTCATAGCAGCATAATTGTCTCATCACAAGCTCTTATTTTGAGATATATTTTCTAATATTTTAAATTGATAAACTAATGTTTAAGACAAGATTTTTTTTTATGCATAGCACAAAGGGTTACAATGCCTTTCCCATATAAAAATAAAGTTGGATGTTTGCAGGTGGAAAAATGTAATAAGCAGTAGTTGTTGAATGAAACGCTAGTATATATTGAAGTTTTTGGCGGGCAGGAGATAAGCCGACGTAGCTCAGTGATTAGAGCAGTTGACCGGAAATCAGAAGGACCCAGGTTCGAGTCCCGTTGGCAGCATGTATCTTTTCTCGAGAGATTTTTTCAATGGAGATGAGTGTTTCAGGCTAATAATTATTACTCAAATAATTCTCCTCTTAACAACTGGAGCGTTTTTGGCCACATATTGGCAAGTAAATACCCTCGAGGGTTCGCCGCCAAAATGTGGCCACTTTGAAGAGATATTTTAAAACATTTATTGATAATAGGTATTTCAAAATTTTCCTTGCGTCGCGTCGTATCAATAGGAACTATCACAGATAATTTTAACAACATGAGTTGTCTCTTATGTGAAGTCAAACATTTCTAATGTAAAAACACTTTTTTTAGTAGTTCACGCTTATGTTTTTTGTAAGGCAATTGATCATCCATTTTATTTTAATTTTACTCAACGTAAGCGGTAGGAAAAGTTGTAGTTTATTGAAAGCATTTTTTTTTTAAATATTTATATTGTAAACCGATTCGTATTTAAGATTAATCTAAAATAGTGATTTATGACAAATGACAATTCTACAAAACAGAGCTATGAGAACTATATTGAAGAAAAATAGGTGCACTTCAGTCAAGAAAATGTTGAAGCCGTTAAATATCTTGTATACGACATATCTTGTATACCGGTCAGTGGTTGAGTGGGCATAGCGCTTGGGTCCCACCCGGGCGTCGCATGTTCGATTCCTCGGCTGGCTAACTCCTCCATCACAACACAAGCAACATTTTCGGCTTTCTGTGGTGGTAGTAGGAGATTTTCAAACATTGGGTTATTCGTAACCCGGGAACCCGCACTCGCATACTGCCTGCTAACAATGTATGCCCGGACATTGGAGGTCTAGAATCATTTTAAATAAAAAGTAGCTTCTTTATAAAAAAAAAATTAGAGTCCTGAGGTGTACGGTGAAGGAGGAAACCATCTGTTTCCTTAGAACACCATGGGAAAGTGGTTGAGCAACCTCCAACCCGGGAATGTTTTTTGTCTTTATTTATATTAAAAAAAATTTAATAAAAAAATAAAATAAAAAAATAAAAAAAAATAACTAAGACTCCCCTTCAGGAAAAAAACACAGAGTAAAAAGTCATTAAAGATATTTGGAGAATTGCCAGAAGAAATAAAATTGGAAGAGAGCATAAAGGCATTTAAAATTAAATTGCGAAGATATGTGATTGATTTAATATAGATTTGAGTGTAATTTTAATTGTATATATATATAAGGATTATATTAGGACATATATAACTATGTAGCAATTTAAAATACCGCAATAAACAATAAACAATTTATTATTTTGCTTGGTCTTAAATATATAAAAAACATAAACAATATTTAATGCCTTATATGGCTTACATCGCGGCAAGACCACTGCTCAACACCCATCTGTCACTAATGAGAGTTCCGGCCGCGACGGACACTGTACTCCAGTTAATTTCATCCGGAACTTCTCCTTTACTTAACAGGACCTGGAAATAAACAACAAATGAAATGATTCAGGCGTATTAGTCCGAGATTCATATTCCAGTCCAGATAATATCATCCACAATTAGTCCTATACTTAACAGGACCTGGAAATATACAAAGAACAAAAGGACTCAGCTTATAGTTACAGGCGAAGCACACTTATAGTTACAGACGTATCAGCCCAGATAATATCATCCTCAACTAGTCCTCTATTTAACAGGATTTGGAAATAAACAAAGAATGAAAGGATGCAGGCGTACTTAGTTTGAAATGAATCTTGCAGTCCAGATAATATCATCCACAACTAATCCTTTATTTAACAGGATTTGGAAATAAACAAAGAATGAAAGGATGCAGGCATTATAGTTACAGACGTATCAGCCCAGATAATATCATCCTCAACTAGTCTTCTATTTAACAGGACCTGGAAATAAACAAAGAATGAAAGGATGCAGGCGTAATTAGTTTGAAATGAATCTTGCAATCCAGATAATATCATCCACAACTAGTCCTCTACTTAACGGGACCTGGAAAAAAATAAAGAATGAAAGGATGCAGGCGTAATTAGTCTGAAATGAATCTTGCAGTCCAGATAATATCATCCACAATTAGTCCTCTACTCAACAGGACCTGGAAATAAACAAAGAACGATGGGCACAGACTTATAGTTACAGACGTAGCAGCCCAGATATATTATCCTCAACTAGTCCCCCATTTAACAGGACTTGGAAATAAACAAAGAACAAAAGGATTCAGGCGTAATTAGTCTGAGATGGACGTAGCAGTCCAGATAATATCATCCACAATTAGTCCCCTAATAAACAGGACCTGAAAATAAACAACGAATGAAAGGATCCAGGCTTATTAGTCCGAGATAGACGTAGCAGAAAATATCATCCACAACTTTCATTTACTTAACAGAACCTGGCCTCTAGCATGGTCGATCGATAAAAATTGATTGGATAACTTTCGATAAGTAACAGTGCAAATTATTAAGCGTTCTTAATATATTCGACGTCAACTGTTATATGTACGTTAGCGATCTGCAGTTGTCCTTGGGAACGATGAGAAGTTGCCGAAAGTTATACTATTAATCCTTAATCCTTATTAGTCTTAGTGAGGTTGATTACAATGTAACCAAATGTGATTTATGTTCTGGGAGTAGCATCGATTAAGTATATCATCTGGACAGGGCGTGCGAACCTTAAAATTAATACCGAAACCGAAAATATTGGTTAGAAAACATTTATCAAAAAGATTAAGATTAGAAGAAAGATTTCTTTTACCCTCTGCTGGTCTTCCAAGAAGTTCGTCCCATGAACGATGTGAAGATAATTTTTCAAACACGAATTTGAGGCAATTAGCAATATTTTAGGTACCTATCTCTCTCAAACCTTATTATTAACAATAATTTAATCATACGAATATTTTTTTTAATGTACCTACACCTCACAGATAACTTAATGGCGGCGTATCGATTGAATAAACAATTAAGAAAATGTCTTACATTTCATCTAATGCTCTAAGCAAAACAACATCGTCACGCAACAAATTACGACAACACTTTTGCCACAAAACAGTGTACGTTTGTAGAAGCTTGAACAACAATCAGAGGCATGCATTCACGTGCACATAAGCACTGCCTGTATAATATCTACCTCGCTTTCCTACCGTTCTGGCAAGAAAAAAAAATACAATAGACACAAAAATAAATGCAAAAAATGAATCTGTACCCGCGAACTTTCAGTTCCAAATAGCAGTTCAATACTTAAAATAGTGGAGTTGGAGTACATTATAAAATTTCTAGAATTTGTTGACAGACTGCAGACTGCAGATAATGGAATTTATGCATCGGCTGGATGGCGGCCGAAACCGAAACTAAGCCGAAACTAGGCCGAAACCGAAAGTTTGGTCGGACACTAGTTGGCTTTTGACGTTTCGAGTGAATCATTGAGGAAAAATTTTTTTTTGTTCAAATGGCAATGATGATATTTCAACTTCGGATTAATTCCTCAATCGAGTTCATAAATCTGATGCCACATAAAGTAAAATATGTATTTTGTAATACTATCGCCACTATTAATTAAATGTATAAATTATTGTCATTTTTTGTTTGTCGGCAGACAAATGAAGTAAAATTTAATAAAATAATTTAATTAATCTAAATAGTGGGTCTGAATGTGTTAAAACGTTCGTCCCACTGGCGTTGGGGGAAGGGGCGGAGACATGCGCCGTCACGAGTTGATCTTATTTTGGTATGAGTATAGAAAGCTCGAAGCAGATGGCGCTGGTGTGGTTGGCGGTCATTTGCTTGTAATACGAAAATATGGTGGGTAAAAATGGTGATTGATTCCATGAATAATCACCAACCAAAGTTTCGCGGTATGAGCATGAAACAGGATGTATTTACCTTACATATAAACTAAATTTCGAGAACTTCTTGACGGACTATAGATTTGTTCTGTTGGAACTCACCAGGTGCGGGTATTCTCCTGTCTGTACCGGGGCTTCCATCACGTCCCTGTTAGGCGGCTGCGGGCAAGAATTACCGCGCGTCCAGCTATCGTCCAGACTCTTGCACGGGTAAGCTAGCTCGGCAAGGCTCACACAGTAGTCCCAGGCCTTGTAGCCCGTCAGGGGCACGCTGACCAGCTCGGCTGGCATCGGGGGGCATTCCTCCTCGCTCGTACAGCACACCGAGTTGTCTTCAGCATAGCTGCGACACGGCTACAGATACAACAGATGTTATTCCCATCACTCTTGTGGGTTGGAGAAGTGGGAGGGAGTGGGGAAAGGGAAAGGAAAGGGGATGTGGAAGGGGAATGGGAATACACATTAGCCACGCCTAATCCGCACGAGACATGTATTCAATGGCAATCTGTCGAAAATGTATACAAAAATGCACTCACGTAACAATAGCCACTAGAGCGCTTTTTGCTGAATTTCAGCACCACCTACAAAACCTGGGTTTTCTTAGCTGCTGAATTTCAGCAAATTTTCCCTAGATCATTGTCATATTTTCAAATACGCCCGCAGTTTTATTTTGACGTTTTTTAGAAGGTGGAAAGATACTACTTATGTTCGTAACAATAGATGGCAGTGTACTCTAGTTATGTACGAAATATTATGAAACGAAAATTAATGAATTGTAGATTTCTGTAAAAGATTAAACTGTCAGAATTTGTCAGTATAAAATGCGGCATTTTATCGTGTTTTAGTGGATTTTTCTAACATATTTGTATACCAGCGTTGTAATGATTGAATTAGTAATGCATTCAACTGTTTCAACGTATTTCAAACTTTAAAATTCAGTGATTATTTGAAGAACAAAGTTTTGTGGTTATGTTTTTTTTGCCGATCGAACTGTGTTTGACAATGCGATATTTTCAATAAATTAACCAAAAATCGAGTTAATTGATATTGTGGATTTTAGATAATTGATGTATCTGTTTGATGTACTGCAGCTATTTTTGGTGAGTCCTTTATGAATTCCATTTTAGTCTATTAAAAGTGTAGCCATTCATTTCTCGATTAAATTTGGGTCAAAAGTTTGTTGAAAGGGAACATTAAACTGTTCACAACATAACAAAATTCAGTTTTCTTATATACATATGTAGATTGTGATTATAAATTAATTAATTAATAAATTAGGGGAGGGGGGAGTAGGGGGGGGGGGAGGGTGGAGTAGGTGGGGGGGGATAAAAAACTTATATTTTTTGTAAGTAATTATAAAAACGTTAATTGAAGAAATAAATAAATATGTAGTTGGCGCTCTGTACCTTACGCAGAATTCCCGAACAGCTTTGTTCTCGTGCGTACTCGCAGTCTTTGTAGGAGGTACATACTCCAATCTCTCCTGACCTGAGGATGCAACCATCGCCTGCAACGAAACACATCATTAAAAACATTCTCAAAACTCTAAAAAGTAGGAGAGATATTACAGATATGACTTGCATAAAGTCTTGAATGGTCATATCTACTGTCCAGCTCTTTTGTCATCAATCAATATTAGAGTCCCGAGTAAGAAAACTAGAGACAGGTCATTGTTTCATGTCGAAATTGCTTCAACCAGTCTCAGGCAAAATTCTTTATTATTAAGAACTTGCAATCGTTATAACCACTGGAGCGACAGCGCAATTTAAAAACCTTTTTCGAGATCATTTTGGTGATCGTTTGGATATTTTCCGCCCACAATAAAAAAATCATAACTCAGAATTTTAAAATGAAGACATACAAACTGATTAAAGTTCTACATAGCCAATGAATTCACCTATCTTTTTTCAATTATTACATGTTCGTAGGATTTATAATTTATTTTTGTAAAATCGTAAACTTCTACTTAATTGCTTACAAATAATGAAAAATTTGCTAAAATTGGCAGCAAAGCAATCAGAGTTGTTTTAAATAGTGCCATATTGTGGTAAAAAGCGCTCCAGTGGATAACAAAAAATTTATCAATTCTGATATCTTGTCGTGCATTGCTCTTTCGAACATATAGTTAATGAAGCTTTATAATAAACAAATCATTACTAAATACTCGTTGATTAATTCATTAACTAAATAAAAAAATTGATACCGTACTTTTTTAACGTATTTTTTTTTTATTAACGTTATACGTATATTTCTATTTGCGTACACTATATTTTACTATTTTCTTTTTTTTGTGAGTACTATCATTTTACTTTTACTTGTTTTTTTTATTAATGTACCTATACATATATTATTTCTCGACCCTACGTCTGGTGTTTCTCAGTTTTCATCATTATTATTATACATAAAAATATTTTTTTTTTTATTTATCATATATGAATCTTTTATATATTACACAGTATTAGACAATATAATAATAATAATTATTGGATGATTTTTATAGCGCCATTTTCGTGAGAAAATCACCTCAAGGGCGCTTAAATATATCTATATTATGCTTAGACAGTTTATCTAGTTCCTATCTCTATATAAATATGTAAAAAAAAGGAACAAAAAGTTAATAATTAATGACTTTTTTTATTTATTATTTGGGCATGATGTGAACATTTGTTATTGGATTATATCCTTATTATTATAATTTATTGTTTTCTTTAATGCATGTAATGTTATTAATTTTTAAATAATGTTCCTAATAAAATAAAATAAATAAAAATATTCAGATCAGTTACTGTTTTTTTATGTGAATACTGCACAAAGGTCCCAACTGAATCTAAATTTCTCTAATCCATATAATATATAAAAATGTAGGCTCCGTATGTTTGTTATCACTGTAATTACCGCTTATAAAATCAAATAAAATCCAGTCTGCTGTCCAGAACCACTAACATATTAGTGTACAAAACACTTAACAGACCAGTACTCACATACGCAGCTGAGACTTGGGTACTAACTAAGAGGAAATAGCGAACACTGGATGTTTTTGAAAGGAAAATTTTGAGTCGTATCTTCGGACCTGTTTCAGAAAATGTATTTCGGGCAGGCGTTACGACAATGGGCTATATACTCTGTTTAAGTATCTAAACGTCACAAAATTTATAAAACTGAGAAGACTTCGGTGGCTGGGTCATGTAGAGAGAATGACCGAGACTCAAGCACCAAAGTCCCTGCTGAACTCAAGACCGACCGGGCGAAGGAGCCTGGGAAGACCAAGATTAAGATGGAGCGACAACGTCCTCAAAGATATAAGATTGGAGATTGTAAACTGGAGAGAGCTGGCACAAAACCGTAATGAGTGGAGGAAGGCTCTTGAGGAGGCCAATACCCACCAGGGGTTGTAGAGCCAAGAGTGATGATGATGATGATGTTCGTTATCACGAATTGTTATAATTGTGTTTGGAAACTTTGGCTTCATAAAGGTGTACATTTTAATTATTTTCTGGTTAATAATATAAAACGTGGTGTTTTCTCTTCCTTTTACCGTTTAGAACATATTTTAGTTATAAAAAGCGAGAGGTAAGCCATTTTTAAAACTTGTTTTTATATTTGAATTCAAAAAATTATTATTTAAAAAATAATGTGTTTTGTCATTATAAAATTATAAAATTTGAAGGCGCTTTTCAAAAATTTTTAAAGTTAAATTTCTGTAAGTTAATTCATTTCAATTTTTTTCGGGCCTCTATGACCCATCGTAAGTACTTACGTGACTTTTTAAAGTTGTTTTTTACTGTATAAAAATAAACATAAATAACTTTACTAAAGTTTTACATACATAGTTTATTCGAGACACTATTGAAATATTATAATAAAAGTGAGTACATTGTTTTTTATTTAGTTTAAAAGATAATACAGACTGATTTCTGATCTCAAGAGATTTTTGTCCAAAATTATTACATAAATATCCAAATTGTCAATAATATAAGTTACCAATAAAAAAGTATTTTATTTTATTAAAATATATTTACATTGACCAATAAATAATAATTTGGACCCCAAAGTTTTCATGGATCTCTAATTTGTAAACATTTAAGGTAACGGGCCGCCCAGGCCCCACGTCAGAGAATACGTAAAAAAATAATCACGTCAGCAGTTAATACGTATTTCTTTTATATATTCAACTAGCAGACCCGACCACATGTTGCTGTGGCTAACGAAACATAACGCCATCTACTGACAACGCCATTACCCAACCCTTATAATTAACGCCATCTGTTAATTTACATACATATCAAATCCCGCTTGCCAGCCCACTCCCTTTGTATGATATATATTTCAACCAATTTACAGAAAACCTTGACAATTATATACTTAAGCCTTCCTCATGAATCACTCTATATATCGGTGAAAATCGCAAGAAAATCCGTTGCGTAGTTTAAAAGATCTAAGCGCACAGACAGCGGGAGCGACATTGCTTTATACTATAATATAAAGATATTGAAAATTAGTTAAAATTCATGAGAGGTATGATTTTTAAATAAGTTTGTTTTTAAAGTTCAGCAAAGTTCTGGATATTAGTAAGAGCTAAGGGAAGTTTATTCCAAATGAGCGGGCCAGTTACACGAAAAGATCGATCGTAATAAACGGCTCGAATTGACCTAGAAAGTAAGACCTTGGTTTCATAGATAAGTAACCATCTTCTATACAAAAATAAATAAATATTTACCATTTGAGGATTCGGCCACAACGAAACCCACCGAAACAAC
The DNA here is from genome assembly GCA_917563855.2 of Limnephilus lunatus. Taxonomy (NCBI): domain Eukaryota; kingdom Metazoa; phylum Arthropoda; class Insecta; order Trichoptera; family Limnephilidae; genus Limnephilus; species Limnephilus lunatus. The sequence continues at coordinate 19,269,527 of OU830595.1, read as the reverse complement.
CAAAAAAATGAATACGAGTTTGAACATCATTTCGTATTAGACGAAACTTCAGACTGATTTAATTCCGCACATTTATTTGGTATTTAAAGAAAGAAAAATGAGTTTGTTATTCGGAAAATTAATTTTATCGAATTAATTATAGTTGATAAGTATTGCTTTGTTTATTCCGATTGGAATTTTTCAACGAAATGGATTAGGATGTATTTTTATTTTATCCACAATCAATCAAATTAAGATATGGATTAAATCTGTTTTCCGCTGTGGGTCATAAAAAATATTTCGTTTTTTGAATGACGTTTTACTATTTATGACGGCTTCTATTTATCTTAATGTATTATACAAAGTCGGGTTTAATGCTAGTGTCCGTACACGATGCTACCCGAAATATACTGAACTTGATCATTTTCCACGTGCAGCCGTGGAATTAACACGATGACAAGCAATGTCAAATGGCTTTTTGTCCAACATCAATCCATGCCTTCTCCACTAAATCCTTTCTTACGTATTCTGGTAAAGTATAGTTATATAAACATGCATTTTTTCCACTTCCAAAACAAATCTAACATCATAACGAAAAAGTATCAGACACAAATGATGCGACGCGTCGTGCGCGATCAGCACCGTCGGTATCGTTATACGGTTATACTGATTGGAAAACGACAGCCACAGCGTAGCGTCGTGTACGGGCAAGGGCGGATCCAGGATTTTTTTCTGGGGGGCGCACAAGGGGTGGAGGGGGGGTGCCCCTCAAGAGCATAATTCCCCCCTCCCCAGATCGGACCAATTTTTTATCTTGTCGAAATTTGTGTTTGTTAACTTTAATGGGGGGGGGCTTTCCCCCGACCGTACCGCTCTCACAAACGCTGATTATCATCTTTCATTTGCAAGTGCATGAATGGGATGCAACGAACAAAATTTGCAATTCCAGCCAGAAATAGACCAGAGTTTGACTCATGTTCTTTCTGTTATTTTATTAATATATTTTAACAACTCTGATAACTCGATTTGCGGCTAAAGTTCGGTTTAGTGGCGAAATTCCTAAAAATACAAACTAGTTATTTTTATACTAACTATGGGCCGGGGAATACGAATCTGAAAGAATTAGGCGGCGGCAAGCAATATTAACTGAATTATACGACTTTAAAAATTTTTTTTACACACATAGGAAAATGGCCATTTTGGAAGCATTCTGATTCCTAGAAAATCAAACTAGTTATTTTTATACTAACTTTGGGCCGGGGAATCCGAATCTGAAAGAATTAGGCAGCGGCAAGCAATATTAAATGAATTATACGACTTTTAAATTTTCAATATACAAACAGCCATTTTGACACATGAAAACCATAGAAACCATCAAATTAAGTGTTGCCATTAAGCAGTAATATCAATAACGTAAAATAACATGTTTATAATTTAAGTACTTACTTTTTATAAATTTTACTCACTTTTGTATCACAAACCATGCTACCTAAACCTAGCGTAGCCGCTAAACTACTTGAAAACTGGGATGTTTTTTTAAATTGACGCGAGCAGGCGGTATAAAGGGGCACAAACCATGTGACACAAACCTTGCGTAGCCGCTAAACTACTTGAAAACTGGGATGTTTTTTTAAATTGACGCGAGCAGGCGGTATAAAGGGGCACAAACCATGTGACACAAACCTTGCGTAGCCGCTAAACTACTTGAAAACTGGGATGTTTTTTTAAATTGACGCGAGCAGGCGGTATAAAGGGGCACAAACCATGTTACACAAACCTAGCGTAGCCGCTAAACTACTTGAAAACTGGGATGTTTTTTTAAATTGACGCGAGCAGGCGGTATAAAGGGGCACAAACCATGTTACACAAACCTAGCGTAGCCGCTAAACTACTTGAAAACTGGGATGTTTTTTTTAAATTGACGCGAGCAGGCGGTATATAGGGGCACAAACCATGTTGGGTTAGGTTAGGTTAGATTAGGTTAGGTTAGGTTAGGTTAGGTTAGGTTTTATATAATAACATTGATCTTGGTGACCGGTCTAGGTAACAACTTTTTAAGACTACGAATTTTCATACTTTTGGTTTAAGAATACGGCCGTTGAGATAGTCATAATTCATCAGGTTAATCTGTTATGTGATGAATTATCATGTGAAGAATTATCGTGTCGGAAAGTTTTACGTCATTGATATTACTGCTTAATGGCAACACTTAATTTGATGGTTTCTATGGTTTTCATGTGTCAAAATGGCTGTTTGTATATTGAATATTTAAAAGTCGTATAATTCATTTAATATTGCTTGCCACCGCCTAATTCTTTCAGATTCGGATTCCCCGGCCCAAAGTTAGTATAAAAATAACTAGTTTGATTTTCTAGGAATCAGAATGCTTCCAAAATGGCCATTTTCCTATGTGTGTAAAAAAAATTTTTAAAGTCGTATAATTCAGTTAATATTGCTTGCCGCCGCCTAATTCTTTCAGATTCGTATTCCCCGGCCCATAGTTAGTATAAAAATAACTAGTTTGTATTTTTAGGAATTTCACCACTAAACCGAATTTTTTCCCGATTTGCTTCTAAGTATGTACTGTGATGGAATCTCCACAGTACACAAAAATACCATCCTGGGGGGGCACGTGCCCCCGTGCCCCCCCCCCTAAATCCGCCCTTGTGTACGGGCACTAACAAAATCGTATGGGGGGTACTTACGATCGGTGCGTATGATACGCTCACGAGGATCGAGTAGCTTGTAAGTAGCGCCATGTACGGAGGCCGTAACACTAGCAAAATAGTATGGTGAGCACTCACGAGCGGAGCGTATGCTACACCCACGAAACTCAAGTCATTTGTAAGTATCTCCATGTAGAAATGGCTATAGGCTTTCGAAATAACTCCACCTAACGTTCTCGTTGGAGATTTTCAACTGTTGGATATAGCCTTTGGAAATAACGCCGACTTTAACCCCTCAGGATATTTTGTTCGCTTTTCGAAACAACTCATATACGTCTCATAGAAATCGTTGTGTCATCTTTGCTATCAGGGTTAGAAATATGATCTAAACGGTATTTGGAGGAAGAAACACCACCGCTTTTTATTCAAATCTAAAATTTAACCATAAAAGAAAAATAAGCACCTTTATTAAACCACAGTTTCCGACCACAATTTGAAAAATATGTATGAATCTTTGGGATTTTTATATTAATTATATTTTTACATGAAAAAAAGTCAGTTCAAAATGTTAATAATACATTTGCCTAATAAAATAAGTCTGCATGTTTTTTTTTTCATTATCAGTAATTTTGATTAAAAAAATGTACGACGAGCCATTTTTAAAACTTTTTATGTTTACATTCAAAGTTTTTATATTACAAAAATATTTTTTTTATTTCGAATTATTTATAAAATTTGAAAGTATATTTCATCGCCTGTCTAAGTTTTCAGTTTTTGGATGCGAGAAAGATTCCATTTATTTGGATTTTGTTGCAAACTGGAAATATTTCGACAAAATAGGTCGAGGCCTGAGGGGTTAACGAAACATTAAACAAAATAATTCGTAACGATTCTAATAATATAAGAGAATTATTATTTCTAATTTTTTTTCAAAAATGACCTTTGAACGAAAAACCAATTCCTTTGCTCATTTCTATAACCGAAATAATTTTTAGAGATCGGAATTTTATTACCATGGATACATGTATGACGAAGTTCTAATTTTATTACCATGGATACATGTATGACGAAGTTCTAATTTTATTACCATGGATACATGTATGACGAAGTTCTAATTTTATTACCATGGATACATGTATGACGAAGTTCTAATTTTATTACCATGGATACATGTATGACGAAGTTCTAATTTTATTACCATGGATACATGTATGACGAAGTTCTAATTTTATTACCATGAATACATGTATGACGAAGTTCTAATTTTATTACCATGGATACATGTATGACGAAGTTCTAATTTTATTACCATGGATACATGTATGACGAAGTTCTAATTTTATTACCATGGATACATGTATGACGAAGTTCTAATTTTATTACCATGGATTCATGTATGACGAAGTTCTAATTTTATTACCATGGATACATGTATGACGAAGTTCTAATTTTATTACCATGGATACATGTATGACGAAGTTCTAATTTTATTACCATGGATACATGTATGACGAAGTTCTAATTTTATTACCATGGATACATGTATGACGAAGTTCTAATTTTATTACCATGGATACATGTATGACGAAGTTCTAATTTTATTACCATGGATACATGTATGACGAAGTTCTAATTTTATTACCATGGATACATGTATGACGAAGTTCTAATTTTATTACCATGGATACATGTATGACGAAGTTCTAATTTTATTACCATGGATACATGTATGACGAAGTTCTAATTTTATTACCATGGATACATGTATGACGAAGTTCTAATTTTATTACCATGGATACATGTATGACGAAGTTCTAATTTTATTACCATGGATACATGTATGACGAAGTTCTAATTTTATTACCATGGATACATGTATGACGAAGTTCTAATTTTATTACCATGGATACATGTATGACGAAGTTCTAATTTTATTACCATGGATACATGTATGACGAAGTTCTAATTTTATTACCATGGATACATGTATGACGAAGTTCTAATATTTATTTATTATTGTTATACGCCCATAGGAGCTTTTACATAGATTATAAATAAGTTATCGAGACAATAATAAAAAAATAACAAGTAGTTTTTGAAGAATATGGCGTAAAGAAATATTTTAAATAATATAATATTTGAGTTATCAAGTTAGAATTTATACCAAAAGTTATAAAAGTGAAAAATTTTAAAAAATATGCAAGTAGTTTTTGAAGAATATGTCGTAAAGAAATATTTTAAACAATATAATATTTGACAATAACATGATTAAAACATTACAATAACACATCAAATCGTTAAATATATTATACCCACATTACAATAATTTTTAGGATGCCACAAAGTGTTGGTTTAATTTGCATTTAAGATTATAAAGGGAATCAGCAAATATATCTATAATACCACCAAACTTGTTGCCCAAATCATGCATCCTGTTGGTGAGTGTAATTGATAGTTGGTTGTGTATGTGTCGCAAAAGAATGTTGTACTTTGTCTAGTATTCCTTGTCGGTAATATCAAGTTTTTAAGGCTTATATTTATTTTATACAGTTCTTACACCTTTTGCAATCACTATTTTATTTATATCTGACTGTTAAGAGGCCGCTATCCGCTATTCTACTGATTTCTTGCAAACTTCCCTTAAACATTTGAAGTTTTTAAGCTCTTAAAAATATATGTTATTCTTGAAGATAATATCTAGACGATAATATATAAACAAATATAAAACAACAACCATTTTCGGTTCAGCCTGAATAAAGCAAAATAAATATATTTAAGTTTATTATTTTTTTGTCTAACCACAAAAAGATAACTAACTGTGAAAGTATTATAGTAATAACTAGCTAACCAGTACACGCTTTGCTGTGGCTAACGAAACACAACGAATTTATCTATTGGTGAAAACCGCATGAAAATCCGTTCAGTAATTTTGAGTTTATCGCGAACAGACAGACAGATGCGGCGGAGGACTTTAATTTATAATATGTAGGTATTGTTTAATAAGATAAAACATTTTAGCCGGATGGCAACACTGTGAAACTATCTTAACACGGGCATTAGCCTAGTATGGTAATAAAAAAACAAAAAAATTGTATTTTAAAAAAATCTATGAAATAATAAAACCAAATAAAAAAACTATTACTTTGAGAAAAAAATTCAAATTAACTTTCAATCTAAAACCAAGTTATAAATCATTTTACTGCTTTCTTCACCGTGCCTCGTTTTTTGTGTGGGATATTTTTAGATATCAAAACGAGGAATTTTTGAAGATTGTAATTCGCGTCTAAAGTAAATTATATAAAATTAGAAAAAAAAAAAAAAAAAAAAAACGCAAAGTATGCTCCAAAAATTATTATAAACACGTTTTTTCAGTTATTTTATAAGTTATATGTGTGATCGTAAAAAATCAAATCGTTTCTTTAACACTAGAAAGACCGGGTACTTCTCCATACCTATAAAGACCACGACCGTCATTTTGACGGCTGATCACTTTTTGCCACTTGGTGGGCGAATATGGGTACCGCCGCCCCGGGAACCATTTATCGGATAATCAACACCTCTGCAATAGGACACTCCAAGTAGTTCGCGCTATTTTTGGTGACTTAGCAGGGGTGCCCGGGTTCATTGGGTGAGGTTTGTCTGATCTAGGTGACGAATACGTTTGCCCACCTACTACTACGGTAGACACTTGTTGAGGGAGACCTAATCTAGACCTCTCCAGCAGGACTTCTCTCGAACCGTCGCCTTAGGAGAGATCGATTCATTCGTCCTCACCGACGTGGGAGGGGTCGATTAATTCGTCTAAAATTCATAAATACATTTACCAATTTCTCCTATTCATCCCTCACACCTTCTTCATTCATCCGTTACTCCTGGATAAATTTCCCAATTTTTCCTATTCACCCCTCACACCTTATTCGTTCCCAGAACTTCCTTTCATTCCTTTCCATAAAAACCCCCCCCACACAGCATCCCCAAATATGGCATAGGGCCCGGTTTCTTTTATTTTTTCGTTTACATTAGCTCCACAAAAAAACCCTAAGGAAAATTATTCCCCTCATGGCATTGTCATCTTTGGAGATTCTGTGTGGAGGGTACCTAAAGGGAAAGGAAGAAGAATAAGTTATGGGAATTAAATGAGGTGTGAGGGGTGGGTAGGAATCTGGAGATCAGTGTGGTGACAAACGTAAGAATCTATTCCTTATCAGTGTGATGCAAGGCAATGTTCCGAGAGTCCTGCTGGCAAGGTCAAACGATCTCTCTCAACCAGTCACTCCCGATCTGACCTGCCACGCAGTCGTTTGGTGGACGCATCCGCCACCAAGATCCGAACACACCTTCCCCGAACAGATTCCCAATTTGGGAGGCGGATATGGGTACTGCCGTCCCGGGAACCATTTATTGGATAATCAACACCTCTGCCATAGGTCACCAAAATTGGTTCGCTACGTTTGGTGACTTAATAGGGTTGCCCGGGTTCATGCGATGAGGTTTGTCCGGGTCTTGGCGGCAGATAATATTAATATTTGGCTAATTTATATAGCGCGATTTTTGTGAAAAATAACCCCAAGGGCGATTTAGGTACAAATAAATATGCGACTGCCCATCAGCTGCATGGCAGGCCGGATCGGAAAATATTAGTTGAGGGAGTCTCTTTGACTTCTCCAGCCGTACTCTCTCGGAACATCACGGATGGATGGATTCATACGTCCGTAACACCTGGACACACTGACCCTCAGATACCTACCCACCCCTAATATCCTTTTCCTTCTCGGAACTTCCTCTCCTTCCTTTCCTAAAAAGACTCCCTACACAGCATCCACAAAGATAACATAAGCCCTGAGGAGGAATTATTTTTCTCCGGGCCTTCTGTTAGCTAATGTAAAAAATTACCTAACCCCATGAACCTGGGTACCCCTGCTAAGTCACCAAACTTAGCGAACCTCTTAGGGGGCCTATGGCAGAGGTATTGTTTATCCAATAAATGATTCTGCCAGTTCTTCAGGAGCTTACCCAGCTGGACCAATTCTGTTATATGTATAAATACCCTGTCTTTAGTTCTCCGACGAGCCATAAAATAAATTTGGGCCAGAGATATATTTTTTGTGGTATTTTTATAAATTATATGATACGCGATAGCGAAAGAAAGAGACAGACATATTAGTACTGTCGTGGTACTATCACAAACGAGGAGGAATGGGTATGTTATAAACTTGGGAAAGAAGGTTGTAAACAAACTCAGCATTATGGCCCCAACCGTCACATTGACGGCGGCGGTCTTTGTAGGTATAAGTCAATATATCTCAAAAACTAAATAAGACCCGTACCTGTTTTTTTCACCATAGTTGTAAAATCATAAATCATGAAATGTGAAAAAAAATAACACCAATACAATAATTATTAAACATTATATCGTCACATTAATTCGGCCAGCCGTCAAAATGAAGGCTCCGGTCTTTCTAGTGTTAAATGCTGTTTAAGACAACCCTAGCGAGATTGTTACTCTTTTTTAAACGAGTCGACTTTTATTAAAGATTTTCATGATTTTTGCATCGATTTTATTTTATTTAGCGCGCTCTTCTAACATTCGTAATTTCATATATCTCCATCTTCTTCTTTTTGGGGCCGGTAACGGAGCCTTAATCGTTTTCACGAGATGCAGTATAGTTTGCGACTTTAGTTGTTCAGGGCTCTAACTCCGCTTTTCCATGTTCTAAGTTGTCAAAGTTTGCAAAAGCGAATACAAATTTTTATTTCTTTTATATATATTAATTTATTCAATAATATTATTATTCAATTTATAAAAACAGTTTATTTATAAACCGGTTCTGTTATGTAATTATGATTACGCGTGACAACTGTTTCGCCTTCTGAAGGTATTATCAAACTGAATGCATTATCAACCTTCAGAAGTCGAAACAGCTGTCACGCGTGGTAATAATTACACAGCAGAATTTTTTTACAAACAAACTGTTTTTATAAATAGAATAATAATATTTTTGATCATATAAAAGAAATAAAAATGGTGTTCTACAAATTAAAGTTAATCACAATACTAATACCTAATCATTTAAAAAATCTTTAATTTTGAGTTTCAATTTTGTGTAAATTATTTTAGTTTAACATATTTTAAATGATTTTTTTACATTAGCTCCACACAGGAGGCCCTGAGGAAAATAATTCCCCTCAGGTCCTATTTCATCTTTGGGGATGCTGTGTGGAGGGCCTTTTAAGGGAAAGGAAGGAGAGGAAGTCGTGGGAAGGAAAAAGGTATGAGGTGTGGGTAGAAATCTGTTGGTCAGTGTGCCCAGGAGTTACAGACGTTTGAATCCATCCCTCCAACTGCGGTGCAAGGCGATGGGTTAAGAGATTGAAAGGTCAAAAGCTCAACCAGTCTTAAATTAAGGAAATATAGTTAAAACCATATTATGCAATCCATTATTATGCCCTAGCTAGTTGCACATGGTTCTATCTGCACGTTTATGTACATATATTCTTAAATGATTGAATGATTTAAAATTTCTCCATTAAAAGATGTTAAACCCAAATACTTAACACAATATTCAACCTCAAGATCAGAATTCGGTAAATAGAATAAGAGAAATGGTATTTGAAAACATTGATACCTCGTATCTCAGAACACAGTAAAATGAAGTTAGAAACCTATCCAACCGATATTTAAATCCAACCGTTGGGAAGTTGGGACTGTTATAACCACAGCGGTCATTGAGTCAACCAGGTGTTACAATACTGTAACCACAAATATTCTATAAAGGGCGTTTAACCAGCCAGCATCCGCAAATCCACATTTCGTCGAAAGATGTTCTTACGATCGTACAAGGCGGTTCCAATGAGAAAGATTAATTATTTTCGGTTCCAGCTTTTTAAAGTTATAACTCTATATCGATTTGATTTCATTCCAAATTTGCTTTAATTTATACCTACATCCAAAAATGCTGAAAGGCGTGATGATAAAACTATTAAAATCATGTACTTTTTGTAATTATTTTTTTATCATAAGTATTTATCATTTTTCAATAATGTCCAAGCAAAATAAGAATGTAAAAAAATCTAAAATATATTAGTTTGTAAGTGCGCAAATAAATACGCAAACGGGCCAATTTTCGTCAAGAAACACTTGAACGTATATATTTTTGAATGATTTTATAAAATTAAAATTCTGAAACATACGTTTACCAGATAAAGTATTGATTTATTTTACTGCATGATCATATGATTCGAAATGAGTGTTGTATAATACAAAATCTTGTTTGAAAATTTAACAAATCTGCCAACGACCTATGTAGTCCAGTAACTTTGTTGCCTGAATGTATGGGGTAGTATGCGTTAAATCCGGTAGTTCTGATTTTTTGCAGGCTTGTTTATAATTTTGGCCTAGTGAATAATCCAAGTTTTTGACCTCGACCGCCGAACGCAACTTTGTCAAAAATCGAAAAAACCGCGAAAAAATCGTTATTTTTTCAAATTTTGGCGATTATAACCCTAAAGGACTAGTTTTTTAAAAAACTTTTTTATGACGTTTTTACAGTAAACTAAATTTTCTACAAAATGATACTATAACTGTCTCTGTAAACCCAATAGTTTTTGAGATTAAGCCTTTCAAAGTTTGTGACCTTGAGCGCAAACCGCGAAAAAAACGTTATTTTTTTCAAATTTTGGCGATTATAACCCTAAATGGCTAGTTTTATAAAAAACTTTTCTGAAATGTTTTTAAAGAAGACTAAATTTGCTACAATAGGATACTAGAGTTGTCTCTGTAGACCTAATAGTTTCCGAGATTAAGCCTTTCAAAATTTATAATTTTTTTCGAACTTCGCAATATTTTGCAATTCTGTCTTTCTGAAAGAATTTTGACCCTGATTATTCTATCGAAGCCCTTTACTTTTATGATGTGATGATGATGTATAAGCTAAGCTACGAATAATGAAGTAAAAAAGATAAAAAACAAAGTATTTTCTTTTTATTATTTTATTTATAAAAAAAGATAAGTACAATAAAAGTTAATAATATAATGAATAACAGATCACTTTGTATAAACCACTATATTATAAACAATATCTACATATTTTGATAACAATGTTATCTTCATCAGGATATGTTAATATAAAGAAAAATAAATGACAAACAAGTATAGACAAATTAGAATAAACTATAACATAGACAAAATATTAAAAAGTAGAGGTGATTAATTGCTTAAAAATCATAAAAATAGTTATACAAAATTAAATATAAAAATTATTTATTATTTATAGATCTGTTATTCATTATATAATAATTAATGATGCCACAAAGTAATTTTGCGAAGTTTGAAAAAGTTAATAAGTTTATTTGTTAGGAAACTGAGTAATATTCAAAATCAAAAAATTAAATTAATTTAGCTGTCTTGGAAGGTCCCGGTTGAGGTTCGTCCGTATCTGGATCGACGTATTGGGATGGCATATCCCCATCAGCATCAGGAGATGGTGATGAATCGTCGACGTCTTGTGCCCACAAGTCATCCTCCATTTCGACATCGGACAGATCGTCGCCTTCTGGGATATGTATTACTTCAACATCGGGTATATTGTCACAAGAGGCTTCGCTACAGTGCCTGCAGACTGATGAGCATTTTAATCCTGCCTTCCTGCAGCTGCACGCGTTCCCACAACCCCTTCGTGCAGCCGCAAGAAATCATCCGCAAGAGGTGTATTGGGGCTGCATCTCTGGTCATCATTTTGGGGTTGAGGCCTTGTGGCGTAAATATCCATCCCCAGGAGAGAGGGTTCAGTGTGACTCCCAACCACGCCTGAACCTGTAAGAAGATTGTACATGAGAATAGAAAATGATGAATGACATGTAACTGATGCAAGGACAAATTTTTACCTGATGGAATGTCCGCAAGGAGTGAAATCGAGCAGTCTCGTGTAGGAGGTAACCTGGATGTCGAGTCACAACCACTAAAGGCATGGATGAAAGCTCTGTTTGTAAGGAATGGAGGGTGCTGTGCAAACCATATATAGAGTTTTTCAGTATCTGATTCATCTCTGGTGACACGAGATGGTCGCATGTCAACATGTATTCCAGCATCGCTTCTTCAAAATCCTCTTTGAAAACAGAGCTTTTTCTCTTCATCCATGCCTTTAGTGGTTGTGACTTGACATCCTGCTTCTTTGGCTTAGGGAAGATACAAACGATGTCCATAGTCGAAAAAAATCCGGACGTTGAAAAGAAAGCTGCGATTTTTCTCGACACCAACTCTACGCCTGATGATATAACAGCAGCAGGAGAACGAGTCATAATTGCTCTATACGGAGGCAACCCCAAACCCATAACCTTGACGAGCTGCGGTACGTACCAACTATTCGCCAGGGCTGCGACGAAAACCAGCTTCAATCTAGCCAGGTTACCTCCTACACGAGACTCTGCTCGTTTTCACTCCTTGCGGACATACCATCATGTAAAAATATGTCCTTGCATCAGTTACATATCATTCATCATTTTCTATTCTCATGTAAAATCTTCTTACAGGTTCAGGCGTGGTTGGGAGTCACACTGAACCCTCTCTCCTAGGGGTGGATATCCACGCCACAAGGCCTCAACCCTAAAATGATGACCAGAGATGCAACCCCACAACACCTCTTGCGGATGATTTCTTGCGGATGATTTCTTGCGGCTGCACGAAGGGTTGTGGGAACGCGTGCAGCTGCAGGAAGGCAGGATTAAAATGCTCATCAGTCTGCAGGCACTGTAGCGGGGCCTTTTGTGACAATATATCCGATGTTGAAGTAATACATATCCCAGAAGGCGACGATCTGTCCGATGTCGAAATGGAGGATGACTTGTGGGCACAAGACGTCGACGATTCATCACCATCTCCTGATGCTGATGGGGATATGCCATCCCAATACGTCGATCCAGATACGGACGAACCTCAACCGGGACCTTCCAAGAGGGCTAAATTAATTTAATTTTTTGATTTTGAATATTACTCAGTTTCCTAACAAATAAACTTATTAACTTTTGTTGTACTTATCTTTTTTTAAATAAATAAAAAAATAAAAAGAAAATACTTTGTTTTTTATCTTTTTTACTTCATTATTCGTAGCTTAGCTTATACATCATGACCCCATCATAAAAGTACAGGGCTTCGATAGAATAATCAGGGTCAAAATTTATTCAGAAAGACCGAATTGTAAAAAATTGCGAAGTTCGAAAAAAATGATACATTTTGAAAGGCTTAATCTCGGAAACCATTGGGTCTTCAGAGACAATTCTAGTACCATATTGTAGCAAATTTAGTCTACTTTAAAAACATTTCAGAAAAGTTTTTTCTAAAACTAGTCCTTTAGGGTTATAATCACCAAAGTTTGAAAAAAATAACGTTTTTTTCGCGGTTTGCGCTCGAGGTCACAAACTTTGAAAGGCTTAATCTCAATAACTATTGAGTTTACAGAGACAGTTATAGTATCATTTTGTAGCAAATTTAGTTTACTTTAAAAACGTCATATAAAAGTTTTTTTAAAAACTAGTCCTTTAGGGTTATAATCTCCAAAATTTGAAAAAATAACGATTTTTTCGCGGTTTTTTTGATTTTTGACAAAGTTGCGTTCGGCGGTCGAGGTCAAAAACTTGGATTATTCACTAGGCCAAAATTATAAACAAGCCTGCAAAAAATCAGAACTACCGGATTTAACGCATACTGTGATGTATAAAGTTACTGGACTAATGGTATAACCTTATCCACTGAAACGATTTTTTCCGAATTTCGGAACCACAAAGTTTGAAAAGCTTGCGAATTTCGGAAGATTCTCCCTTGACGCACTAAAAATTTTATTTTAATATTTTCGAAAACTCCCGCGATCTGTAATTTGCATCATCATGTAGTTGACAAAATCCTTTAGAACTTTCTCCAGAGATGTTTCAATTCTTTGTTTCTATGATTTAATTACGGAAATTTCTAGATCGATTATTTTCGCGGCATATCACAATGTTAAACGTTCTGAAGCTGTCAGTTTAAAATTCGGCTTTTTTATCGTATTTTAGTGGATATTTATAACAAATTTGTGTACCAGTGTTATAATAATTGAATGAGTAATGCATTCAACTATTACAACGTGTTTCAAACATAAAATTTCACTGATTATTGATAAAAAAAAGTTTTATGTTTTTGACATTTTTTCCGATCGTCGTGTGTTTTTGAAAATGCAATATTTTCTATAAATAAACCAATAATCGAGTTAATTGGTATTGTGGATTTAAGATAATTGATGTATCTGTTTGATGTACTACAGCTATTTTTGGTGAGTCGTTTAAGAATTTCATTTTAGTCTAATTAAAAGTGTCGCCATTTTTCGAATAAATTTGTGTCAAAAATTATTCAAAGGGAACAAACTTAATAGAAAATATTCAATTTGGAGGGAAATTTGAACTTACTGGGCGAGTTTAAAGGGAGGCAATACTGAGAATAGTTCCGTTTTGAATGTTTACGATTTTGTAATATTATTTTCATTAAACCTAGGAATATGTGATAAACAACCAAAGATAGATGAATTCATTGACTATGATCAGTTTGTATGCCTTCATATTAAAATTTGGAGGTATGATTTTTTTAAGGTCGGCGGAAAATATTCAAAACGCTCATTAAAATATCACGAGAAATCCGAGGAAAAAAATAAAAAACACGCCGTCGCTCCAGTGGTTATTATACTAGAAATAAACATTTTTTCTCAAAATTTAAAAATATTTACTAGATAAAAGAACAATCTTTCGAAATCAATTTATATTTTTTTTTTTTGTGGAAAAGAGTCAATACGTCTAAACACTGATTTAAAAATGACATATTTTGGGTTTTCTCTGGTTATACGCTCTTAAATGCGAGTAATAAGTGCATACTTAGGTACCTACGCTCGAAATATCTACAAAAAAAACTTGATAATGTAATTAAAGTAGTCTCGCGGTAAAGTGGTTTGACCACAAACTTCCTTTTTAATATACATATATCCTGTTCTTATATTAGCGTTTTAACCGTAATCTTAATTAATATTGATTTTATCAAATTGTTTTTTTTTTTTATATTATCAAGTTAAATATGTGGAACTCCCTTTTAATCTTACCTTTCAAAAATATTATTTTTCCATTTTAAAAAATAATAATAATTTGTAAACAAGTTCTGCTGTGTATGGTGGAGCGTATAAATAACCCCATCATAGTTGGGTTTTATACCAACCACTGGAGCGATCACGTAGGGAGAAATAAATTTGCCTCGATTGCTTGAGATTTCCAAGAAGGTCATTTTTAATATTTTTCGCCAACATAAAAAAATCATATCTCCGAATTTTAACATGGATACATAAAAAAATATTATAGTGCTATATATCCAATGAATTAACCTGTATTTTATCTTTTATCTCATATTTGTAGGATATATAAAAAAATATAAAAAATTCCGTAAAGTTTATAATCGCGCGAATTTTGAGTGTTTTTACTTGAAACTGTCGTGAAGGATACTTATTCGGATCAACATAGAATATTTTCGGTTTCTGTATGTTGTCTGTGGTATACTTGATAATGAAAGGTGCATATCCATGGAAAAAGGACTTAATTTTGTCCGTAAACAGATGTTAAAAATGCGGCGGGAAAAAATATTAAAAAAATATATTTTTAACATTGTTTTAAAATAGTATACGAAGTTCAGATTTGCCACATCTATGGTCAAATAGGTAAATCATTTCAATAGCTTCGTGTTAAAATAAACGGCTGGCCAAGGAAATGTTGGAAATAATTACCTACAATAAATGTTTTACGAATGGTAGAAAAATGTGGTCCATTTTTGGACCGAAATCAATCGCTGAAAAATAAAAATGGTCCATTTTTCGACCGAAATCGCTCCAGTGGTAATAATTCAAAAATCAAATCAAAAAATATTTATTGTACATATAAAAAATACAAAAGGTATTGCTTATGGGTAGACCCCATTTCTTCCAGCTAACCATTAATTTGATTTGATTTTGTGTTCATTTAAATATTACAAAATATGGTATTTATTATATATTATATTAGTACAACATACATTTCAAATCAAATAATACAGTAAAATCTTCTTCTTTCTTCTATGTATATATGAATGTAGGTAAGTAGGTTTAAATAAAAATGAATCGCCGAATGTATGTACGCGCATAACTTCCGAACAACTAAACCAAATTGAATAATTCATTTTTTTGTTCGCTATTATCAGGACAAGGTTTATATGAAACTACTGTTGAGCTCTGGCATTATGAAATTTGTATAAAAAAATTGCAATAGGTGGAACGCGAGCTGTTTGATAACTGAATGTACAGGGACTGAATGTATGGAATGCGAGAGGGAGGAAGGGAACTCGGGTAGGGGGTTCTTGGGAGGGGGGAGGGGAACCCGAGAGGGGGTTGCGAGACGGGGGATAGGGGGGAGTGGAGTGGGGATAGGGGGGATTGGAGTAGGGAGAGGGAAGGTTGAGGAGGCGGAGTGGGAACGCAATGGGGGAAGGAGATGCGAGAGAGGAAGGGGAGGCGGAAGGGGAATGGGACGAATGGGAAAGGACACGCAGGGAGAAACAATTTATTTATTAGATGACATAGCAACGCATGCTGGGAACCAGCTAGAAATTCAATAAATTATATAGAAAAGCTACTTTTCAAAATATAAATTTTAATTCAAATAAAATCATTCAAAAAATCCACGCACCTGTTTGGCGACGAAAATACTTCAGTTTGTCTATTTATTTACAGTCTTACAAACTACTTTTTTATCAGATTTTTTACACACTTATTCGTATTAACGTCATTGACTTATTCTACTTAGACATTATTGACAATTTACAATTACAGACAATATTGACAACTTATGATCAAAAAATAATTCATAAATTTTTCGTCCCGCGTTTGAGCATTTATATTGCTAACTTGAACGAAGGGACATATTAATGCAAATTTTGAATAAAATAAAATTGATATTGAGTTTTTAGTTAAAAATGCTACTACGAAAAATTATCAATCTTTCTCATCGGAACCGCCCTGTACAGTTGTAAGGGTACGATCGCACGACCATCTTTCGACGAAATTTGAAATCTCGGATATGGGCCTTATCCTTTCGAGAAAGGAATAAAAATACAATATTGGATTAAATCAACTATCAATATTGTACTTGTATGTCTTTCTAGGAAGAACTGGGTTTTTACACGGACAAAATTATTTATTCATATACATTTTGCGGCCTCAGGTCACGGGTTCGAATCCCGGCGTGCGCAAGTAAATTTTATTAAGTAATTGATTTATGTTATTTGACGTTCCAGAGTGGAAGAATTCTATCAGTATTGCTCTGGTGTAAGACTACCATTAAGAATTAAAACGTCGCTTGAAAAGGCTTTAGCCATGTTTGGTTACCAGATCTGAATAGCCAGGTACATTCCCACCTTAATCTTCCCCAACTCCTCCTCTCCACTACCTTCAGTCTCATAACATACCTCAATTACGGATGCCATAGTCTCACTGGCTCCAACAAACATTTCGACTTATTATTTTAAAGCATAACTTGTAACTTGCAAAAAGGGTTTTTTTCCAAAAATAAATGCATTACTGCCATCTGCGAAAAAGCAGATTATGAATTATTTTAACCACTGGAGCGACAGTGTATTTTAAAACTTTTTTCTCCGTTTGCTCGAGATTTTCAGATGATCATTCTTTTAATTTTTCGCCAACATTAAAAAAACCATTGGTACGTAATTTTAACATGGAAACATAAAAAACTTATTTAAGTGCTATATAGCCAATGACTAAACCTGTATTTTACCGTTTATATCAAGTTTGAAGGATTTATAAAAAAATCGTAAAGTTTACTTATTCGAGTCAACATAGAATATTTCAATTTTTTGTATGTTGTCTGTGGTATACTTGATAATGAAAGGTGCATAGCTATGGAAAAATGACTTAATTTTAACCGTAAACAGCTGATGTAAAATTGTGCGTGAAAAAATATTTTTTAATATTATTTTTAACATCGTTATAAAATAGTCTACGAAGTTCTGATTTGCGATATTTATGATCATTATAGATAAAGCATTTCAAAAGCTTCGTTTTAAATTCAAAATAATAAACGTGGGAGCTACGAATATTTTTTTTAAACATTTTTTCTGAATTAATAGATAATTGCCTTTTTTATCTGAAAAGCAATCGGAGACGTTTATTATGGAGCCTATATATGACAAAAATCGCTCCAGTGGTTAAGTTTACCGTTAAATAAGAAAAAAATAGAAACACGAGTTTTTGGACGTGAGGTCTATTTTTCATATAGCTGCTAGTAAAGTTAGTTAGTTCAATTTATTTTTATTTTTATTAGCCAAATGGGCCGCCGGTTGCATATCTCTGAATGCATCCAAACCCTGCAGCATTTAGTGGTATTATTTCGTTTGGCTCGTTATATTTTGACATAAAACTAGTTGACATTGAACATTAACTTTGAACAGTGACCCATGCACCAGTCCAGTGAGTTAGTGATGTGTGGATTCAGCCGGAATGAGTTCTTAAACTCGGGTCCTTTGCGGGAAGCAGATTACTCCTACTACTTTTTCAAATCAACTACTCCCAGAGTTCTCAGACCAGTATTCGGACCTGAATACCTCTAATCAACTACTTTTTTAACATTAACTCCACACAGGAGGCTAATAATTTTAATCAGGATATGTCATCTTTGAAGATGATGTGTGAAGGGGAATTTTTGAGAAGAGGAAGGAGTGAACATGGGTCTTGAAAATACCCGTGTTCTGGGAAGGAGGAAATACAGAGGCTGCCAAATTGTTCCACAGCCAGGTTGTTGAACTCAAGAACGATTCTAGAAGCGACCTTTTTTATATTTTATATATGAATACCTCACAAGAGTCCCAGCTGCTCCCGTTTGGAGTCAGTAAGATTATGGCATCCCCAATTGGGGTATGTTGTGAGACTGAAGATAGTGGGGAAGGGAGGAGATGGGGAAGAGGAAGGTGGTAAAGTATCTGGCTATTTAGATGTGGTCACCAAACACGGTTAACGCCATTTCAAGCAACGTTTCAAATCTGAATGGTGATCTTACACCAGGGCGATACTGAGATTATCTTCCACTCTGGAACGTGCCGCAAATATACTATACATTTTTTTCAGTGAATTAGTTGTGAAATAACACTAATTGTTCAAATAAAATGTATTTACCCACGCCAGGATTCGATCCCGCGACCTTCGGATTGCGAGTCAAAAGCCTTGCCTTAGACCACGATGGCCGTCACCTGTTCTCATATGACAAATGTCAACCGTGTACATATATGTTGAAAGACAGCCTTGGTTCTCATTTCCTCATAATATCTCGTCCGCTATCAATGGGATTAGTACCCTCCAGTAAAGAAGAAAAAGAAGACTACTCCCAGAAAACTTGGACCCGGACTCGAACCCGAATTCCTTTACCCAGCTCTCGGCAGTCCAGGTCCGGGTCTGAGTTCGGGGTCGGAACTGTGCATATCGGCACCCACCACGGCTCCCAGCACCCAGATCGAGTCGAGAAATCACAACCTAGAACCACTCAGGGAACTCGAGTTCTTTTAAAAGGAAGCACTCCTCGGAGGCCTTCAGCAAAACTAGGAACCCACTCTTCCCCTGGTTAGGAGTCTTCAATCTGTATCGAGACTCGGGTTAGTGAGGTCGTGTGCCAATCTTCTGAATACATTAGTACTCAGATACCGGTTTTTTGTTTACCAGTTGCTGCCACACGGATCGAAGGTAATCAAGTTTTTTCTTCTTCATATAATGCACGTATTTTTGCAAAATTATGTTTATCCTTATTTTTTATAGAAACAGTCTACATTATTACATATTGATTACATTATTTATTTCTGAGAAATGTTACATCGTCCATATTATAATATTTATTAATTTTTATTTGTATGAAACAAACAGTTTACAATATAAAACAATGGCTTTATATAGCACTATAATCAGTTTAAACGTGTCCATATTAAAATTCGGAGATATGATTTTGTTTATGTGGGCGGAAAGTTTTCCAAATCAAACGCTCAGAAATTAGTGAATAATATCTACTACAAAGATAGGAAATTCATAAATTTAATTAAGTTAATCGAAATAAGTTAGAGGAACATTATTATGTCTTAAAACTAATTAGTAGGTTAAGTGGAGAGGAAGAGGAATATAGGATAAGGAAAGGAGATGCTCCCGATAAATTATATTCTCTAGTGTTATAGCTCCTGTGGTTTCACCGGCCTCCATGCTTGAGTAGTTTCGATCCTTGACTACGAATCCGGAGGACATAGGTTCGAATCCGGGCTTGAACCTGAAAGCAAATTTTATTTGTATAATTTGTTTTATTTAACAATTCATTCATTAAAAATAATATTTTTTATTAACTGAACGCTCTAGAGGGGAAGATACTATCAGTATCACCCTGGTGTAAGAAAATAATAATGGAATTGAAACGTTGCTTGAAATGGATCTAACCGTGTTTGGTGACCAGGCCTATTGTCCATCTCATTCCCCTCCCCACCGCTTACAGCCTCCCAACACATCCCAATTAGGGATGCCATAATCTTATTGGCTCCAGACGGTTGGGACCAGTTGGGACTCTTGCGCGGTCTTCACATTAAAAAAAACACTGAACAAAAAATTCCATTATTAGATACATTTCCTTTATTTGAGATCCAATAAAATAATTGTTTTTAATGTCCAAAAAAAAAATACGTGTGCAATTCACACGCGGTATAAGTGAAACCTTCAGAAAACAAAAGTAGAAAAGAGTGGGGAGGCTATGAAACACCG
Organism: Limnephilus lunatus; assembly: GCA_917563855.2. Taxonomy (NCBI): domain Eukaryota; kingdom Metazoa; phylum Arthropoda; class Insecta; order Trichoptera; family Limnephilidae; genus Limnephilus; species Limnephilus lunatus. The sequence continues at coordinate 19,249,054 of OU830595.1, read as the reverse complement.
CACAAAGAGGAGACCGATTATACTCTCATTCACTCACAGGCTAAATCCTATAGATGTATATTGTGTTTGTCTCTTTTTAGTGTCGATTTTTCGTTTCATCGAGTTTTAAATCACAACGGTGCTAAAGAAGTGTTCACTTCAAAAGTCATTCACTTGGAACCATAATTAATGAATTGCCACCATCATACCATCATCAGTGGAAAATTGGTGCTGGTTCAATAATGAAGAAAAAAAATCCTTCAGGACCTACGTCACATATTTATAAATTTTATGATTTCAGAGAAAATTATTGTTTTGATTTATTAAACAAGAAAAAATTAAACGCATCTATTTTTGGATGCGAAATTTTCAGTTCAAACATCGTCACCTCATTTGGATAGGGTTCTAACTGACATTTTTTTTCAAAAATGACAAAAAAAATGAATGCCAAAGCATTTCTTTTACTCATTTCTATACCCAACATAATTTTCAGAACCATCTGTGTTGTATATTCGTAGATATATGTATGACAAAGTTCTAACATCAAGCATTTTAAATTATCATTTTTTTAACAAGGTTTTAACATCACTTAGGTACACTCCCTATTTTGTTTGTATCTGACAGTGGATCGTTATTACGAGGCGCATTATGGTTCGTCACTTTGTTTGGATAGGGTTTTAACTTCGCCTTCCCATGTTTTGAGGTTTCAAAGTTTGCAAAGACGAATTTTCATAATCTGTTTAACAATTTTCGTTTAAGTATTTTAGTTTGTCATATTTTAATGGAAAATATTTAAATAGGACGTGGCCCTAGCTTGGAATTGCATTAGAGAAATTAATTAGAACCTTACACAATGAATTATTATATCGTAACTGGTTGCATATAGTACTTCTTGCAAGTTAAGGTACGTTCTAAAATGTTTATGGCAGGAGACCATATTTATCCCAGCTCACAAGTGTCTCATAGAAATCGCTGTAACTACCTTACTATCGTAGTGAGAAATATATTCTAATCCGTGTTAGAAAGGAAAAACACCACGCTTTATATTCCAATCTAAAAAATAGCCACTGAAAAAGTAAAAAAAGATTAAACGGTTTAAACCAAATAAGTTCAAAGTTTTGAAAAGCAATTTGAAAAACAAAAATTGAAACTTTCTTAGAATTTTTTATTAATTTGTTTTTTTATGAAAACACAAAAAAGTGAAGTAACAATAACGTTTATCGTGGTTTATTTGTCTAATAAAATATGTATGTGTTTTTTACATTTTCATTACCAGTAATTTTAGTTAACGTGAGGTGAGCCATTTTTAAAACTTTTTTTATGTTTGCATGCTAATTTTTTATATTTGAAAAATGATATGTTTATTTTGAATTATAAAATTTGAAAGCGTATTTTATAACCTTTCAAAAACAGATTTTATTTTTGGGATGTGTTCAGAATTATTCCATTTATTTGCATTTTATTGTAAAGCGGAAATGTTTTGACATGTACATTAACATTTACATAGACATATCTAATAAATGTCTAAATGTCAATGTACGTCCTATTTAAATATTTTCCTTTAAAATATGTTCAATTTAAATACTTTACACAAGATTCAACCTTGAAAACAGAAATTGGTAAATAGATAATGAGTGCAGATCTTTGGAAACTTTGACAGCTCATTTCTCAGAACAAGGTGAAGTGAAGTTAGAACCCTATCCAAATTAAGTGACGATATCTATTGGTATATTCTCAGAACACGTTTTCCTTGTAAAACCTGAAATGAATATTTTATTTCTTCCAAGAAAATCTGTTTGGATATAAAACTAAATAATGAATATTATAAAAAGTAGTTTGAGGTCAAAAGGTCGAATTAGTTAAAATGAACAAATTGATAAGACAAATAATGTTTCGTTCAAATTCGACGTTCTTCTTTATTTTATTATTTTTTTCTTTTTTTATTATGTTGAAGACCCGACAGTCAATCCGCCGACAGTTGGCCTCCGAAATGATATCTATATATATATATATAAAAATCAAAATATGCTTGGGGATATACTAGTGAGATGTTTATGCGTTGCTAAACCATTCATCCGGTTGCGATGGAACTTTGGGGATTTGATGTGCGCATGCCTGCGATGGTTTCTATATATAATAATGAGTTCTGGCATCATGAAATTATGCTTTGCTAACCATTCATTCGATTTCGATGGAACTTTGGGGATTTGATGTGCGCACGAGCGCGATAGTTTCTATATATAACAGTGAGCTCTGGCATTATGAAATTTGTATAAAAAATTGCAACAGGTGGTACGCGAGCTGACTGAATGTATGAAATGCGGGAGTGGGGATAGGAACTCGGAAAGGAGGTTCGTGGGACGGCGGAAGCGGGAGAGGGAAGGTGGAGAGGGAATGCGTGAGGGGAAGGGGAGGCGGAAAGGGTACGGGACGAATGGGAAAAGACACGCAGGGAAAAACATTTTTTATTAGTGGCATAGCAACGCCGCGCCGGGAACTCACTAGTTTTTGCGTGGAAAAGGCCGAGCAGCAGTTTCTTATAGAACTATCGGAAAAGAGCTTACTAGTATATCAAAAAAATTATAACAGAAGTTTCTGAAAAACCTTACTTAAACCATAAAGCTGTACCATAGAAATCGCTGAAAACTTATCCAAAACAGTCACCCTCAGCACAGGATCTCCCATTGAAGAGGACTTAGAAAATAATCTAAATCTATTTTATATTTATTTTGAACATGTGTCTTCTATTAAGATATTATTTAAATACCTACTTACTTTTTAAAAAAGGTTCAGCGTAATTTCTTTTCGTTTCCTACTTTCTTGTATACCGTGATGTGATTGAATCATTTAAATTATTAAATTTAAATCTTCTATCTACACATAATGTATAAAAATCAATGTATATTCGCTTGCTTTCATGTACATAAAAATATGTATATTATGTAAGTATGTTTCGTATGCGTTGCTAAAACATTTATCCGATTGCGATGAAACTTTGGGAATTTCATGTGCATGTGCCCGCGATGGTTTCTATATATAATAATGGTGGTTTGAATAATTAAAATAATTTAATTTAAATCTAATATTCTTTATATACACTAGTGGACACTTTTCGAGATTTCTTGAATCTTGTCGTTCGCCGTATTAAAAAACCACTTATTTTGTTACGGAACCCTTCTAAGTTTTTTTTTCGTGTTCCTTGTGCTATTGTTGATTAATAAACATACCTTACGATATGACATATGGTGATTCAAAATTCCTATCACTTTTTATGAGAAATGGGAGCAAACGCCTTTAAAACAACTAATTTTTGAGAATAATGTTTTTAAGTTTTGGCAACCCTACAATATCTCGTGTTCTGTCTAAACCAAACACAAAGTGCAAAGGATCGTCGTGTGCTCCAATCGGGACACTTTAAGATGCAACACGATTAAGTTTTACACCCTTGATAGTCAGTCATCCATTAAAGAAAAGTGATATTGTTTTTTTTAGTAAATAAATTGGCCCCTAAGGTGCCAAAACGTGCCGATTGATCGCCCAAAGAGAAGCAAAGCTATTGCACTTCGTGAAGAAGGCTACACATATAAAGAAATTGCAAAAATATTGGGTGCAGGAGCTACCAAGTCTGGAGTAAAAACAGGTTAGCCAACGCTGCAAGGAGACCAAAACTACAAAACAGTCCGAAATTATCCAAAAGCCAAAGGTTACGCCCCAAAATGAAAGGAGCATGTGTTGTCTTACCCTGCAGAACCTTCGTCAAATATCCAAAGATATCATATCAACAAGGTTCGTAAAGCTGCTGGACTCGATATAACTGATATAACATTTAGGAAGAAATTAGGCAACAATAATAAAAGTCTAACCATGCCATGAAACAGAGGCAAAAACGGCTGAAATGGGCTGTAACACATAAGGAATGGATCTCAGAAGACTGGGCAAAGGTAATATGGAGTGATGAGACCAAAATTTTCACTTTAGAGAGTGATGGAATCAGATTATTTGTTCGTTGCCATCATGTTGAAGATGTGATACCAGAATTCACTACTGCTATAATGTAACTTCCTCCGAGTGTAATGGTGTAGGCTTGCATGATAAGGGAGAGTTTTGAAAGTCTGGGAGTGGTAGAAGGCACAATTAAGGCTAACAGGCATCAGTATGTGATTCTGGAGCCAGTTCGAGAGCCAGTTCCATTTGTCCGAGGGTAACCGTGGTAAATGCAATTTCAGCAGCATTGACCCCCATGCCACATAGCAAAACGAGCATGAAATGGTTACAGAACGACCGTATTGGCGTTCTACCTTGGCCAGGGAACCATCTGGCCTTGAATCCTATTGAAAATCTCTTGTCTAGATTGAAAATACTGGTTTTTCGTCGCAAACCCAGCAATAAAAGAGAAATAATTGAAGCAATTGTTCAAGCATGGTTCCATGTCATCAAACCTGAAAATTAGTGACGTTTGGTGGACTCCACGCCTAGAAAAATTGAGGAAGTTATTAAACTTAAAGGATTTCCAATGAAATACTAACGTTAAATGTTAATTTGAAATATTGTGGAAAATCTTCGTAATTAATAAATAATTTGTGTTTTGCCATGTCGTTGTTTTATTCAGGATTTTTGTTATTTTTCTAAAAAAAACATTTAAATCTATTAAAAATATAACAGAATATTATGTTGTTGAATTAATTAGCTAACAAAATTACAGTTAAACACCAACGTGAATTAAAAAAGAGCAAATGAACATCAAATACAAGAAATTTATAAAAAGTGTCCATACTTAAGTCCACTAGTGTAAATAGTACGCCGTCATTGCGCTTCGCAAGTTTTACCTCCCAAATTTTACCTGTCTATTTCTTTAATACAAGAGCTCTTTGGTCTTGTATTTAATCGGTAACGAAAAATTGTTACCTAAAAACCCTACTAAAATTGCACGTTTTCATCAACATCAGCACTCATCTGTTCGTGGTATGTTGGAAGTGGAAAAGAGTCGGTCATCGGTCATGTCCTTTTGTTTGGAATTTTTCCGCATTCGACTTTGGGAATAAGGGTAGGTACCCATGAAAAAACCTTATCCGCGAAGATGCGGCCGACTGTCAACTTGAAACAGGGTCGGCCTTCAGTCATATCGGTAAATGATGTCCTTCGTTGTGAGAGTGTGTGTGTCTGTTTTTATGTTAATAAATAATACCTTATGGGAGTATTGTGATGTAGATTCCTCAGCTTTCCGCTGGAACCTCTTGCTTCTAGACAACTGAACTTCCAGACACCGTGTATAGCTGATAATAATATATTCGATTCCGAACGGTGGTCTTTCACCCAGGCGATACTGACAGCATTTATCTCTCTGTCAACAAATACATTGATAAACACAACACGTTCCACATAAGATGGAAATACCAGCAGTGATTTATTCATAAATTAATCTGTTGTTTTATTTATATTATTGTTCCGAGGTTATTAGGGTTAAAGACATGTATTTTTTTAACAACCTGTTCGTATAATTTCGTTGTCGTGGAGTGTCAGATATTAACAACTAGCTTTTTCCCCCGGTTTCGCTCACATATTCGCCCCCCCCTCTCCTTACCCCAATTAATCAACAATGAAATACGCGCAATTCATAATATTAGTATAGCTGTTGGCTTAGGTCAAAATGTAGATTAGTACCTATTTTATATTTGTACACTAAATATTCATATTAGAATACTCATATTTGAATTTTTGCTATCAAAGAAATCTCCATAGTAACCTAAACAAATAACAAAATGACAGACCACGTCAAACATTTACTTAGCAACACGTTTTGCCAATAAACGTATAATAAATAATTTCATAATGCCACAGCTTATTCATAACGCCAGAGCTTACCAATATACATATATAGCCTATATTACTCGCAAATAATTTAACTCTCGTTTAGTGAAAGAATTTTTAAATTCCATTCGGTATTTATTGCGTGAAAGAGTAACAAACATCCATCCATCCATACATACATCCATCCATCCATCCATACAAACATTCGCATTTATAATATTAGTAAGATTTTACAGTTTTGAGAAAATGGGTATATTTTCGCCGTAGTTCTTAATTTTTCAAACAACGCGACCATTAAAAAAATTTTCAGGAGAAGGTTTTCTTTCATTATCTAAATGAAACATTGTGAAAGGTGTATAAGATAAAGATACTTCCGTAAAAGTAAAGGTCTCATTAGTTTAAATGATTCTTAGTTAAGTGATTAACCATAATTTTTTATAATTTATTTTTAAAGTGGAGATTGAACAAAAACTAATGGTCGTTTGGGCAATCAAGAACTAAGGCAACGAATTTGTAGTTGCAATTTTAAATGTCTATTTTTTGGTTAGATTGTACAAATGTTTTGTATTTATTATTTATTTGTAAATTACAAACCATTTTCAATACAATGGCTATAATGGCCCTATTAAAATTAGGGTGGTATGATTTTTTTAATATGGGCTGGAAATTTCCAAATCGAACGCTCAGAAATTAGGTACATTTGCTCAACTCGTTTTTTCAATTATTATGCTCGAATGGATAATATAAAGATAAACCTAATATAAATAATGTGCGTATAATTAAAGTTAAGAAGCCAAAAAGTTTCTTATGTAAAGACCGCACGAGAGTCCCAACTGCTCCCGTCTGAAGCCAGTGAGACTATAGCAAAGCTTAGAGATGAAAATTTTATTATGTCAGGAGAGGAATATAGGATAAGGAAAGGGATGCTCCTGATAAAATCCAATCTTAAGTGTTATACCTCTTATGGTTTTACCGACCTCCGTGGTTGAGTCTTTTTTATGTGAATACCGCACAAAAGTTCCAACTGCTCCTTACTGCCTGGAGCCAGTGAGACTACGGCATCCACAATTGGGGTATGTTGTGAGGCTGAAGGTAGTGGGGAGGTTAAGGAGACGAGAAGAGGAAGGTGGGCAATTATTTGGCTATTCAGATCTAGTCACCAAACACGACCAGAGCCACTTCAAGTGTCGCTTACGATAGATAGCAACCTTGAGTTTTTGACCAAGTTCAAAAATTTAGATGAGTGTTTTAGGCTAATAATTATTATAAATAAATGAAACAATGTTACTTTGTTTCATTTATCTATAATGGATTACCACAAAGTTATAGCTACATTCAAAGGTATAATAATTATTACTTATAATAATTGTTACCCTTTGTGTTATGCATAAAAATCTTGTCTTAAATATTAGTTTATCAATTAAAAACAATAATGAAGTTTAATGTTTAAATTAATCTTTTTTAAATAATTTTTTTTTAAATATTTAATAAATTTAATATAATGGTACAATGGTACATGTTTTTATACATTAAAAGTTTTTTTTCTTAAAAATACTTATGACGATTGTGTCGTTTATGATAGACTGTGAGACAACTTCCTTAAGTTTTTGACCCAGTTCTTCCATGGCGATAGTGGGGCTGCTGATTACGCCGTTAAATTTCGATTGTGGTCACATTGTTTGAGTTCGTATTATTTCTTAAATGTAAATCTGATAGGCCGGTCGCGATATATATAAAATAGGAAACTATTGACCCATAAGTATCTTGCCTGCACTGGAAAAAAATTTTGAAAAATATATTTCGTTAAAATTAAATAATAACTTAGAAAAATTTGGCATTTTAGACCAAAAACAATATGGCTTTCAAAAGAAAAATTATATAAATAATGAATTAAACGATAAAATACATGTTTTAGTACTATTTATCGATAACTCCAAAGCATTTGATACAATTGACCCACAAAAATTATTAAAAATCCTAGAAGCAATTGGAATTAGAGGAAACCTACTTAATTTGTTTAAAAATTATTTATTTTATAGATATACCTGTGTAAAAATATTAGAAAAAAATGAGTAGGAGGAAAAAATGTGTGCTGGAGTCCCGCAGGGGTCAATTTTGGGACCAACCCTATATATTATATTTGTATCAATAATGAAAAAACTATTTAAATATGTAATACACAATATGTACACTTTGTATATGCTGAAGACACTGCTCTTGTCATATCTGATGAACAATTATCCATTGCGATTAAATGTATGCAACATGACTTTACGTCCTTAATAAAATGGTCACATGACGCAGGTCTAATCATTAATACAAAAAAAACTAAATTGATGCACATACGATCTCCACATGCTTCATTCCAGAAAACGCCTAAAATAATATCTCATCACTTTATATGTATTCATCAAAACATTTTGCAGCCCTGCATGTGCGATAGTATTGAACTTGTAAATGAATATGTTTATTTGGGAGCTTTGATTATATAATGTCTAGATAGAGCGCTTGGGCGACGAAACGCCAAAAAAATATCAGCCAACTGTTGGCTCATAAGCTCGTCCTGTCCGCTCAGTGGCGACACTATCGTTATGTGGTAAACACTTGTTGTGTGACATTTGAAAATGACGATTTGCGCTATAACAGTGTGCAGGAATTACAAAGGACGATTGAAAACAACTAAAAACGTTACCTTTCATCGGTAAAATACCTTTAAATAACCATTTAGTTAAAGAAACAATTCAGTTTTAATAGTGGTTTGACAGTTTGGTCTTAGGACAACGCCATGTTTACAGGGTTGCCTGTTCTTCAAATTAAATTTTCCCATGAGTGCGTTGTTAATTTTAAAATAGGTTTTTAATAATTACCCAAAAGTACAGTATATATAATATAATAAATGTGAATGTTTGTCTTTGTGTTTAAGCGTTTGTAAATTATTATAAGCAATAATTATCAGCCTGAAACACTCATCTAGTACATTGAAAAAATCTTCCGAGAAAAGATAATTGCCGCCAACGGGACTTGAACCCGTGTTCTTCTGATTGCCGGTCAGGTGCTCTTGACCACTGAGCTATGGCGGCTTATCTAATACCCGCCAAATAATTGAATATATATACTAGTGTTTCATTCAACAATTACATTCTTATTACATTTTTCCACCTGAAAACAACCAACTTTATTTTTTGTGAGAAAGGTATTGTTAATACTAAATCTCTCGCTAGGTGGCGTTGAGACAAATTATTTCTACATTTTTTGGTGAAATACTTTTACTTAACTTAAAATATTAATTATTATTTTTAATTGATAAACTAACGTTTTTTTAAGACAAGATTTTTATGCATAGCACAAAGGGTAACAATTATTATATGCAATAATTATGAACCTGAAACACTAATCTACATTGAAAAAATCTTCTTGTTTGTAAATTCTTCGCGTTGACACTATATTTAAAAAAGTTATGACTACGAAATTTGTTTATCTATTAAAATTACAAAAAATGTGACAGGTTTGTTTGGTGAAGTATCAAGTAAACTTTTAATTTTATTCGTACATATTTTACAGAATACCTAATGATTCTATATTAAGAAGTAAGTGGATAGAAATAATAAGAAATAGCCGCGGAGAGGATGTTTGGCAACCAGCACAACTGTTATTTGCTTTGATCAAAACCACTGTTTAACTTAATTTTTTTTAAATGTATTTTGTCTTTTTATATAACTAAATTAAACCGTTTCTAATGCTTTTCGTTGTCTTTATTTGTTAAAAATAATTAAATAAAAATAAATCTTTTTTTACAAAAAATATTATTATATTATGTATGTTGAAAACTATCTTACTTAAATGAATTCAATAAAAGTAAGATAGTTTTCTACATAAATATCATTATATGTTGTAGAAAACAAATATAGGTCCAGCAAAATCGAAACATATTTTTTACCATCGATTCGTAGTGTTTCAAACCTGGCCTGTTGTTTTTGTGGGAACTACAGCGCAACACTCTATCTAGACATTATATAATCAAAGTTTGGGAGTGACTGTTGATTGTAATTTCAAATGGGATATACAAATAAACAAAATTTGTAAACGGCTGAGGGCGATAGTGGGTAGGCTGTACAAACTGAAATTTTTCGTTCCGGTGAATATTTTAAAAATTATTTACTTATCACTCGCAGAATCAACTTTACGATATAGATTAACTACTAAACTTGGGGACACTCTTGCAAAACTAATTTAAACCACCTACAATCAGTACAAAATTATATGATTAAGTTATTAGTTCAAAAAAATATTTTTTCACATAGACGAAACATTTCATTGTTGTATCGGAATTTAACAATATTACCGGTGCAGGCCTTATTATGGTATAAAATATTGATTCAGCGTGTATCTGAGTCTGATTATAAGAAGAAAGTGGAACATGAGCATAATATCCAAAATATAATAATAACTACAGACGGCGAACCCTGGAATTTAATGTGCCAAAAATATTTAACATGTTACCAATTCATATAAAAAATTGCGACTCTACAAATAGATTAACCACTCAGCAACGTAAGCAGATATATAAGTTAAATATAAGAACATCCGTCAAGTAGGTACAATAAGCGTGTTTTCACATCAACGCGTATGTTTCCACAGAAATCGTAATAACTCCGTTATTGTTCTAGCGACATCCCTAAAACAAAAAGTAAAAGCTCCATAATAAATCAAGCTACCCTTCACTATTCAAGTTGTCCGTAGAAATACATTAAAACAAACCTTTCTGTCAGATAAATGATAGACCGCCAAATTGCCTACTTATTGTTAGACATGGTTATTTTTTGTATTAAATATTCTTGTATGAAATGATAAAAAAGCAAAGTGATAAAATTGTTTATTATACATTTATTCGATAGAATAAGTATTGTTTTTTTTATATAATTCGTGATTTTAGGGCCGTTTTCACATAAAAAATATCGCGTGAGTCATTTTAACATTTTTTTAACGTTTGCCTTTTTTATTTTAATATTCACAAATGTTAATATTTATTTGAAATATAAAAATTTGAAAGCTTATCTTGTAACCTTTCAAAAACAGTTTTTATTATTCGGCTACGTTCAGAAATGTTTAATTTATAGAGCTTTAATTGTGAAGCGGAAATAACATAAAGTTTTCGTAAATCTGACATGTCGTGACGTAAAAAGTGCATATTCACGATATATCGGAGTGGTTAAGACATATGCTGAAACAATGGTTACTAAATAGAGATTGTTTATATTAATTAATGTGTGTTAATTGTGAAAATTTGTATAGTTATAGTAATAATAGGTACTATGTATGTATGTTTAAATTGTAATTGAACATTAACATCCTGTTGACAAACTGCTTTATTGCGGTTTAACGGGATTGTATCTTGAAAACAATAAAAAAATAAAAAATAAAACTTTATACATATTATTAAAAGGTACATTCCACTATATTATACGATAGTGGAATTAGCGACATTTACGTCGTTATGAAGAAATAAATTTAAAAAAATCATCTACATTCTTTATTCCTTGTAGTGTCAGGAACCACTGGTTACAGTAAGTCAAGTGCGTCCCTTAACACCCTGTATAGTTTTGCACCATGAAATTAAAATTAATTTGGATTTGAAATAATGAAAACGTATTTCTCTAGAGCCGCTGTGAACAATTAATATACCTAATTGGTCACAAGGTGAAACAAGGTTGATTTTTTCTAATGGCCGACAGTTTTGTCAACAATGGTCAACGATTTACTCCAAATCAAGGACAATGAATTTTGAAAGAGGGTTTTAAACATATTAAAAAACGCGACTTCAGCGTGCTCGGGAAATCCCAGTAAAAATAAACATTGAAAAACACGATATTTTTATTTATTGTCCATCGGGAACCAGTGGCGGTCCGTGATATTTCAGAGATTGAAAAAACATTATCAATGTTGCAGCTGAAAATTAATTAATTTTTTTCAAAATTTTAATTTTTCAATTCGAGGAGATAGCCTCATCAAAGTGAAATTGATAACTTTACAATATCGGATCAACAGGCGTAAATTTTAACGATTTCATATCGATCACGGTTTCACTGTTGATAGCAGTATATCTAGCACAGTCGATCGCAAAAGGTTTTATCGACAATGTCTATAACTTGCCATCGTTCCCGAGGGTTGCTGCAGATCGCCAACGAACCAACAACAGTCCACAACGACTAAGTATTCTTAATGTATTCGATGTGAACTGTGTTAGTTCGTTAGTGATATGCAGTCGTGTGCGGGAACGACGAAAAGTTATCGTCATATAAACCTTTATCGATCGACCGTGCTCGATACCCTGAACCGATATTGACGGGAAATAAATAATAAATCGATATGACGATGTTCGAGCAAAAGCAGACTGCCAATGCATATTTAGGTTAGGTTTCAATACAACATTGCCAGTTTATTAATGTTTTTATGTCATTGATTGACGTTTGACGTTTCACTATGAGAAATATCCGCCAGTGTTGCCAACATACATCGATTTCTCATTTTACCTTGTCAATATCGGTTCGTCTATCAACAGTGAAACCGTGCTTAAAATCGGAAATTACGCCTATCGATCTGATATTGTGAAGTTATCGATTTCTATGTGTTTGACCCGCATGCTCTCAAATTATCTGTTATATACCAACATTTATGTTGGTTTATAAACCAATAAAATATTAAAATTCTTTACATAGAACGCGTAAAATAGCACCGGAGCGCTCCGCTATATGATCGATTCCAGCCTTGAGTGCCTGGAAATTTTTAAGCAATCGGTATGGTAATTTACACCCACTTTCAAAAAAAATCATACCTCCGATGTTTGCTTCTTTTGATGACTTAACAGGGGTGTTTAGGTTCGTGGATCCATCACTTCTGAACACACTGATCCCCAGATCCCTTCCCACCCTTCTTACATAGTTGTACTAAAAGATGAACACTATTTTTAATGTATGTAATTGATTTTAATTAATAATGTTAATTTGTTCACAGAATGTTGGTCGTTTTTCTTCTTGTCAGTATGGCCACAGCGTGCCTGGCCCAAGCACCAGCAGTGGGTAAGTGTTTTTTTTTTTCTTCTTTATTAGGTTTGTCAACAATCAAAGCGCTCACAAATACAATTACATTGAAAATGGTTGACACTATCACCAATAATTAAAAACAAACACAACATTGATAACATAATTGGGCATAATACACTTCACTATACTAAGAAAGCATTCTGTAGAACTGTAGAGAGTGTATGTAGAGTATGTGTTATCCAACGAGATACCATCTCAATACTGTGAGCGTGGAAAATAATGTACATGTACACATACAGTATATACAATTTTCTATTTGGGAGGCGGGTACGGGTACCTCCGCCCCGGTAACAATTTATTGAATAACCAACACCCCTGCCACAGGTCACCCCAAGTGGTTTGCTACGTTTGGTGACTTAGCAGGAGTGCCGGTTTCATGGGGTGAGGTTTGTCTAGGTCTTGGTGGCGCATACGTTTGCCCAACCAATGTGTGGCGGGCTGGATCGGAGGAGACTGATTAAGGGAGGTCTTTAGACCTCTCCAGCCGGACTCTCACGAACCAACGCCTTGCACCACAGTGTGAGGAATAGATTCATACGTCCGTCACTCCTGGGCACACTGACCCCCAGATTCCTACCCACCCCTCATACCTTTTTCTTTCCCATATCTTCTTCTCCTTCTTTTCCCTTAAAAAACCCACCACACAGCATACCCAAAGATGACATAGGCTCCGAGGTAACTGTTTTCCTCGGGGCTTTTGTGTGGAGCTAATGTAAAAAAATAAAAAAACAAATTCATACACACATACATACATATACGTACACACATATACATACATTCACTTGCAAATATACAATCTTCGCTGATTTCGCGTATTTTTAGAAGCTTGTACAACAAGTTTGCATGGGGTTGTTAAGTTCATCTCTATATCTTGTGACGCGGTACTTTACAGGTTTGCTATAGGCCAATAAAATTAACGTTTTACAACACGAGATTTGAGTGCTAAATTTGTACTTGGTTTTAAATGGTAGGGAATTTGCATTTATATTAATTTATACTTTAAAAGCTAGGCTTAGTAATTCCATTGGGAATTGTATCGCGAAATTACTCTTAGGTGGTATGTAGTGTGCCAAGACTGAGTTGTATGGCGGTCTGTCCTCTCCATATACCCCTGCGCGGGGATTCAGCGAGATGGTTAGTTAGTTAATTAGTCTTAAATATTCTTAACGTACTAGTATCTTAAAAATTAATAGGTTTCTTAACTTTTCTCAAATATAATAGGTATTATTGATTTTCTTAAATTTTCTTAACTTTTTACACTTTTCGTAAGTTTCTTGATTTTTCTTTACTTTTTAAACTTTTATTAACTTTTTTGACTTTTCTTAACTTGTCTCAACTTTTCTTAACATTTCACAACTTTTCCCGATATTTCTTAATTTTTCTCTAACCTAACCTAACCTTACCTACCTTTTCTAATTTTTTTTAATACTTTTCTTATGTTTCTTAACTTTTCTTAACATTTCTCAACTTTCCCTAATTTTTCTTAACATTTATTAATTTTTCTCCAACCTTACATAACTAAACCTAACTTAACTATTCTTAATTTTTCTGGACTTTTTAAACTCTTTTAAAATCGTAACTTTTCTTAACTTTCCTTAACCTTTCTAAACATTTCTCAGCTTTTCCAAAATTTTTCTTAACATTTCTTAACTTTTCTCAACTTTTCTATTTTGTCTATGAACCTTTTAACTCAAGTGTCTGTTTTATTGTAGAAACTTGCAAGACTTCCGATGATAAGAACGGCGAGTGCGTGGAGTACTACCTCTGCAATTCGGACAACACCATGAACACAGACGGCTCAGGCATCATAGACATCAGGTACGTGTGACTAGATCTGAATAGTCGGCTTCTTTCTAACCTTCCTTCATAACTTGAGAGATTCACGAAATAACAAATCCATTGGTACTTACGCCTGCCAGGCGATGCTCCTCACGCTAGCTGTTAACGTAAGTGGCGCCATCTTTTGGCATTGCTTTAATTCGGTTCTATTACAAAAGGAGATTTTTATACTTACAAAATTTCACATATGAAAACGGTTTGGCGTAAGGTGCGGCATCAGAGTTGTATTCTTAGCCAGAGACCATATTTGTCCCAGCTCACAAATGTCTCATAAAAAACGCTGTAATTCTCTTACTATTAGAGTGAGAAATGTGTTCTAAACGGTGTTTGAAAGGCAAAACACCACGCTTTATAGTCAAGTCTAAAAAGAAACAGAATTTTTTATTCGTAGTTTTCATGTGAAAAGACAAAAAAGTGAGACGACAATAACGTTTATAATACATGTGTATAATAAAATATGTATGTGTGTTTTTTTTCATTATCAGTAATTTTAGTTAGAAAAAACTTGAGGTGAGCCATTTTTAAAACTTTTTCATGTTTGCGTGCAAAATTTTTATATTTAAAATATTGTACGTTTATTTTAAGTTATAAAATTTGAAAGCATATTTTATCACCTTTCAAAAACAGTTTTTAGTTTTTGGATATGTTCAGAAATATTTCATTTATTTTCATTTTATTGTAAAGCCGAAATATTTTGACCATTTGAAGAATACGCCAAATTTGTGAAGGGTTAAATTTCAGTCGCTAGGCTATTAATACTGTGTGATGATGATGTTTTTTTTATTCCAGGGCCGGTGCAGGCGCTTGTGAGGATTATATGGACGTGTGCTGCCTCTCTGACGAGGTTGTTGTGGAGGCAATCACTCCCCCTCCTCCCCCGGTACCACGCCTCACTGGCTGCGGAGTCAGGAATCCGCAAGGTGTCAGGTTCCGCATCCAGGGCGATAACGACAGCGAGGCGCAGTTCGGGGAATTCCCTTGGATGGTGGCGATTCTCAGGTAAGACTCCGTTATATATCTATATAATATAGTAAAATCATAGATGGGACCTACACATCAAAGGTGTATTATATTACTGAAAAACTCACAAGCCTTATATATTTCTTTAAAAATGTAAATAAAAAGGGTTTGTAAAATGTTAACTTATAGAATCTCTAATCGAGAATCGATATATTTTATGCAATTACCTTACAACACACAAATAGGTTATCAGTAGGTAGATTAACGAACATCAAATAACAAGCCTTGTGAGCGTTAACCATGTATTTAATATCTTAATCACATGACAGTATGTACTTGTAAAATGAGAGCAAGTGACTTAAGTATCGTCAGGGCATGACAGAACGCGTAAAATATTACGCCTGTTAGTTGTAAAGAAGGTAGCACAACTAAATCATAGTACATTACTAAAATGCATATAAAGAATTTTCAATGAGATATGGTGAATCTAACGTTTAAGGGCGCCAGCCATAAAAACTGACAAAATTTATGAACAGTAATCCTATATAAATATACTGAATCTTGTAATTCACTTTGCCTCTCGCGTGATAATTCCCGAAAGGCTCCACCGAACCAGCGGTCCAGTCACAAGCAGCAATCCTCGGCACGGAACTCCACCAACTGACGATTACGCAGTGTTCCCGAACTCAAAATTTCAAAATCGGGAGAATTTTCGCCTAAAAATCTGGAGAAATCGGGAGAAAATGGGAGAATTTTGAAGAAATCGGGAGAGTACTAGAATTATTATAATAAAATTCTTCCCTTGTCAATATTCCGAATCCCTTTTATCATTCCGAAGCAGAACCTTAACAACAAATCAAAAAAACCCATAAGCAGCGCCATTAATACGATTATTTTAGACGTTGCCCGTGGAATAACGCAATTTTCCCTAACATTCAACGGGGACTTACTTTACGTTTGGAAACTCAGCACAAATTTTTGTCATAAATAAAGGTTTTATGTCACTGTGAGTCGGCAAATGAATTCTGAGAAATTCTTTTGTACAACATGAATAATTGCAGTCGGGACATGAAAAAGGTTTTTGTCCACTGGGGGTAAACATGTGAATTTTTAGATACCGTTTTGTAGCGCATGAATAGTCGCAGTCGGGACATGTAAAGTTTTTTCTCCATTGTGGGTAAACATGTGATTTTTAGATTTCTCTACGTAGTACAAGAATAGTTGCAGCCGGAATATGAAAAAGGTTTTTCTCTACATGAGTCGGCAAGTGACTTCTTAGATATCCCTTTTGAGAACACTTATAGTTGCAGTCAGGACATGAAAAGGGTTTTTCTCTTCCGTGAATTATTCTGTGGATTTTTAAATCTTCCTTTTGAGAACTTGTATAACTGCATTTGGGACAAGAAAATGGTTTTTGTCCACTGTGGGTAAATATGTAATTTTTTGGTGCCTCTTTGTAGAACATGAATAATGGCAGTTGAAATATGTAAACGGTTTTATGTCACTGTGAGTCAGCAAATGATTTTTAAGAAGTTCCTTTGTACAACATGAATAATTACAGTCGGGACATGAAAAATCAGGAGATTTTGATGCCATTCCGGAAGATCGGGAGATGGAGTGAAAAATCGAGAGATCTCCCGAAAAATCGGGAGCTTCGGTAACACTGCGATTGCGGTCGTTTGTCGAACTAAAGTCCTGTCGAGCTACTACCCGCGGCTAGAATCTTTCCGGCATACGAGCGGCGTCTCACCATTTCAAAGTGCAGCAGTAGCTACCTGCTACAAACTACGCGTTAAGTATGTCATTTTCCAATTGAATATGGAATTATAGGATGGGGAACAACTACACATAAATACACACACAACCTGAATACAATTAAAAAAGGAATCATAAAAACCATACTGAAAGTACCTTTTAGAACGCCTTTGATTGAACTTTTCAATTGCTTTGACCACTTTGACGTACCAAATGTACAACGAATATATGCCAAAATATAATATTAAAGCTATTCAAAAATACTGAATCCTCAATTAGACCGCGTATCCATCACACTATATCGAATAAAAATAACATAAAAAACATTCTAAGTTATAAAACCACATTCGGACATAGAAACTACTTATTTTGCAAATAAACTCCATAATATTCTTTCCCAAGACATAAAACTAAAAAAAAAAATATGAAACAGAGCGTGTATAAAATAAAGTGATGTATACAAAGTTTTTTTTTTTTAAATAAAAGAAAGAGTAGATCTAATCTACATAAATAAAAATCAATTGGTGTTCGTTTATCTCGCTAAAACTCGAGAACGGCTGAGCCGATTTAGCTAATTTTGGTTTTGAAATGTTTGTCGTTGTACAGGGAAGCTTTAAAAGGTGAGAAAATATGTAAACATTGTGAAGAAGATGGTAAAAACCACAATTTCATTTTCCCATATAAACTGTTCAGAATATTTCAAACGTAAAAAGAAAGCAAACAAATTGTTGTCTGGAAACGAAGTTTTTTTTTTGAATTAGGCTATTCACCCTAAAAAGAGTTCTTTCTTGGCGTCGTAGTTAATACCTACCTTTAAAAATGAATCGCCGAATTGTATGTACATATGACTGCATCAAATTGGATAATTTTTTATGTATAAAACTAATATTGAGCTTTGTATAAAATTGTAATAGGTGGCACACGAACAGTTAGAAAACTGAATGTACCGGGAATGAATGTGGGGAATGTGAGAAATGGGAGGGGGAGGGGGAGGGTGTGGTGAAGTGTAGGAGGGTGGTATGGAGGGGTTGGAGGATTGAGAGGGGGAAGGGAAGGAAGGTGGGACGGATGTAGGAGGGGGAGGGGTAGGATTGTGGGAGGGTTGGGGGAGGGGGATGGTGGGAGAGGGGGGATATGGGGGGAGTGGAGTGGGGAGAGGTAAGGTGAAGGGGAACTCGGGAGGGGGGTTAGGGGGACAGGGGAAGGGGAGAGCTCTTTTAAAATTGAATGTATTGGGGATGAATGTATGGAATGCTGGAGGGGGGAGGGGAACTCGGGAGGAGGGATTGCTGGACGGGGGAAGCGGGGGGGGGGAGTAGAGTGAGGAGAGGGAAGGATGAGGAGGAGGAGTTGGAGCGCGAGAGGGGAAGGGGACGCAGAGGAGGAAGGGGAGGAGGAAGGTGAACGGGACGAATGGGAAAGGACGCGCAGGGAGAAACAATTTATTTATTAAATGGTATAGCAACGCGTGCCGGGTACCAGCTAGTATAAAGTAAATAAAGAGAAACAGTATAAACAGAAAGATTGGATCTTATGTAATGTAAATAACACAATTCAATTAATTTTAATCACTAGAATTTATAAAATTTCACAAACCTATCTCGTTCTTCCAGGGCAGAACCCAAGAATAAATACCAGTGCGGCGGATCCCTGATCCACCCCAGTGTGGTGCTGACAGCCGCCCACTGCGTCCTGAACGGCAAGAAACCCCTCCCCGTCTCCCAGCTGAAGATCAGGGTAGGAGAGTGGGACACACAGAACAGGAAGGAGATACTCCCTCATCAGGAGAGGACTGTTGCCAGCATTGTCTCGCACAACCATTACTTGCCAGGTAAGTTATGTTATGTAATATGCTAAATTAATGTGACGGTCAGTATCACCCTTTTTTTTTAACCATTGGAGCGCTTTTTGCCACAATGTGGCACTATTTAAAATACCTCGGATTGCTTTGCTACCAGTTTTAGGCAATTTTTTCCTAGATGCATTTGTACTTAATTTGAATTATTAAGTGAAGATATTATTTTTTTTTAATGTGGGCGGAAAATATTCAAAATGATCACAAAAAATCAAGAGCAATCTGAGGAAAAAGTTTTAAATTGGTCAGTCGCTCGAGTGGTTAAATAATTAGAATTATTATTACCTCTGCCCCGGGAACCATTTATTGGACAATCTACACCTCTGCCACAGGTAACCCCAAGTCGTTCGCTATTTTAACTAACTAACAAACTAACCAACACGTCGTTTCCCGCAGGGGCAGGCAGATAGTACGGACCGCCAAACAACTCGGTTTTGGCACACATTCCTTGCCTCTTTTACATTCATACAACATCTCATACATGCTCTTTTATTCACATTTACTCAAGTATCTGTTTCACTTGGTCGTGCCATGTCTTTCTTTGGCGTCCTCGACTTCTTCTACCATTTACATTTGCTTAAAATATTCTCCTTACACTCCTTTCGTCGTTCATTCACTCTACACATTAATCTTACACATTACGCTTACATCAACCTTGCATTCTTTGCGGATCTCTACGTTTCATACATGGTTTTACCACATATTCGCCTCAGAGATATCATTTCTACAGCATTCAGTCTACTTTCATACTTCCTCTGCCAGTTCCATTTCTGGTTCGCTACGTTTGGTGATCCATGGGGTGAGGTTTGTCCGGGTCTTGGCAGCCAATGTTTCTGCCCACCAACTGCGTGGCAGGCCGGATCGGGAGAGAATGGTTGAGGTAGTCCCTTTGACTTCTTTCTTGGAACATCGCCTTGCACCACGGTGGGAGGTGGGATGCATGGATTCATACATACATCCGTCACTCTTGGACACACTGATCCCCAGATTCCTAACACTCCCCATACCATTTTCCTCCTCAGAACTTCCTCTCCTTCCTTTCCTAAAAATACCCACCACACAGCATCCCCAAGGATGACATGGACCCTGAGGGGATTTATTTTCCTCAAGGCCTCTTGTGTGTAGCTAATAAATGTTAAAAAAAAAATTTTTAAGTAATCGAAATTTTTAGTAATCGAATAAAGTTTTATAAAAAGTTTTTTTTATAAAACTTTATTCGATTACTTTTCTAAGATAATTATCATGAATAACCTCCCAAATGTACACTATGAACATGGAACAAGGTGTATATGTCGCAGGCAAATCGTAAATCAGGCCGATCATGCTGCCCCTGAGACACTTCACGATCTGAAAAACACAATGACAAAAAAAATGAATCAAGAAAAACTATCATAGATAATAATTTTGGCTATACATTCGAATTTTTTAAGTTATTTCTCTTATGCATTCATTTGTAAAATAATTTTTTTTTTTACAATTTACGCTTAAATTTATATAAAGTAACTAGCGAGTTCCCGGCATGCATTGCTATGCCACTAATAAAGAAATTGTTTCTCCCTGCGTATCTTTTCCCATTCGTCCCGTTCCCCTTCCGTCTCCCTTTCCCCTCCCATGTCCCCTTCCTCTCACTCATTCCCCCTCTACCTTCCCTCTCCACTCTCCCGCAAACTACCTTGCCGTGATCTCCTCCCCTCTCCCGCGTTCAATATATTTAGTCCCGATACATTCGGATTTTCAAACAGCTCGCGTGCCACCTATTGCAATTTTTTTATAAATTTTTATTTTTTACATGTTACAAACATTCATTTTTGAATATTATAAGAACAATCAATCAAATTTGGTATTTAACATAGGTACCTACTTAAAATAATACAATTTTCAATTAAATTCATAGTATTCGATTTTGATAAGTGAGTACTCCGATTAAATTCATTAATTTAAAAAATTTATTCGAATATTGAATTTTGATTGAACAATCGATGTTTGAAAAATGTCATTTTCAAATTGTGACATTTTTGTAAGAGTTTTTGTAATGATTAAAAAAACTTTTCAGATGTATTGTCATGTGGTTGTAATAATCCAGAAACCTTCGCGAGGGTGCAAAAAAAGGTATTTTGAAAGTGATAGCGGACATACATACATACAAACATTTTTAGATTTATATATATGTATATATATATTATAGATAGATTAACAATCTTATTCTAATTTTACTCGAGCTAAACAAAAAAAGAACTTAAATTTATCCAAAGCGAATTTTTGGTATTCCTAATATAAACCAATTCGGAATAAAAATTAATCTAAACGGTAATTTCACGTTATGCTTCGGACACACTTGTCATGCTCATTTGAAGCCAAAGAGCATGCTACCTAGTAGCATGCGTGTCAGTGACGTTGCTAGTAGTAAGCATGCTCATTTGAAACTATATGAACATGCTCATTGGATTATCAGGTGGAAGGGGAAGCCTCTAAGCATGTGTGAACAGGCTAGCTTATGAGCATGTTCATTTCAATCAGATCTCAGTTCGCGCCTGCGCATTCTTTGCAAAAATGTCAAAATAGCCCACTAGGTAGACGAAAAAACCTTGTTTTTCGTGATTTATTATGGGAATCACAAATATATTTGGAACACAAGGTCACTAAAATACCCACAATGGATTTCAAAATTCCCCAAAAGTTCCTTTACCTCCAAAATGAAACCACATTCTAGTGAAATTAGCATTTATTTTTTATTACCTAGTCATTTTCGGATTTTTTGACATCTTGGACATAAATCAACTTTTTTTTCCTTTCGTCGGAAGATTCTTAAATAATTGCGTTGTAAGCAATAAGATCATTTTTTTAGTTCTGGGCCAATGGAACTGACTCCATTTGACATTTATTTGACACTAGCTGGTACCCAGCATGTCCTTTCCCATTCGTCCACTTCCCCTTCCGCCTCCCCTTCCTCTTCCGCATCCCATCCCCTCCCTCTCCACACTCCCCTCTCCCCGCGAACTCCCCTCTCGAGTTCCCCTCCCCCCTCTCAGGTTCCTTCCTTCCCCCTACCTGGTTCTTCCCACCCCCTCCCCCCTTCCGCGTTCCATACATTCAGTCCCGGTACATTCAGTTTTCAAACAACTCGCATACCACCTATTGCATTTTTTTTATACAAATTTCATAATGCCAAAGCTCACCAGTAGTTTTATACAAACCTGGTCCTGACAATAACGAACACAAAAAACAAAGAATTATCCAATTTGGTGCAGTCGTTTGGAAGTTATGCGGGTACACACATTTTGGCAATTCATTTTTATTTATACAGATGGATGAGCACGCTCATTAAAGAGCAATTGTTGGCTTTAAGCATGCTCATTCATGAGAAAGCTGCTACCAAACCTGCTCATTTATGAGCAAATGTGCACAACTTGTTAATGAGCAAGTGAGTCAGTACTATTAAACGTCGCCTTAACTACATCCAGCCTTAATTTCCAGGAAATTACTTCCACGACATTGCCCTTCTGTTCCTGACTGAGCCGGTTCAGCTTGCGGATCACATCGGAGTGGTTTGTCTGCCCCCTGAAGCCAAGAATGCGCCCCCTGCGCGCTGTTTCGCCTCTGGCTGGGGCAAGGACTTGTTCGGACAGGGAGGAAAGTACCAGGTCATCCTGAAGAAGGTACTTTATATTTGCTGACTGCTTATACCATTAGATATTTTGTACTGTCTAATTAATCTGCCGCTCGGTTATTTGACAATTTCCATTATAATCTGCTGTCATTTTTACTAGATAACCACTCAGCAACGTAAGCAGATATACACGTTAATATGACAATAGCAGTCAAGTACAATAAGCGTGTTTTCACGTCAACGCATATGTTTCCACAGAAATCGTTATAACTCTGTTATTGTTCTAGTGACATCCCTTAAACAAAAAGTAAAAGCTCCGTAATAAATCAAGCTATGTATCAATATTCAAGTTGTTCATAGAAATACATTAAAAAACCTATTCGGTCAGATACATGGTAGACCGCCGAATTGCCTACCCACTGTTAGATATTGCTATTTTTTTTATTAAATATTTTTCCATTTTCACATAAAAACATCACGTTAGTCATTTTTACATTTTTTTAAAGTTTGTATTCTAAATTTTCGGGAAACACGCCAAACGCGTGCCCAACATATGTACACGGTTGACATTTGTCACATGACGGGACGCTTCTTCGACTCGTTCTTGTGTTCAACAACTCTGCTGTGGTACGATTTTCCGGCCTCTGTGTTTCGTCCTTCCTACTACATGGGTCTCTTCAAGACCAATGTTCATTCCTTTCTCTCCTCAAAAAGACCCTCCACGCAGCATCTCAGATGATATAGGCCCTGGGGGAAATTATTTTCCTCACGGCCTCCTGTGTGGAGTTAATGTAAAAAAAAAAAGCTTTCTCCAGCACCACATTTCGAGGGTGTCTATCTGCTTTCTATCGCTGACTCATACCGCCTTACTCATAATGCAGAATAAGATAATACCACGTTAATACAAACGGGTTAGGTGAAATTTGTACGATAATTTCACCTAACCCTTTGGTATTACCGTGGTATTATATTATTTTGCGATTATGAGTACGGCGGTAAGTGTCCATGTTCAGAAATACGGGGAAAATCAATCTAATCATGAAAATGTATTAATTTGTTTCCAGGTGGAGTTGCCAATCGTGGAGCGCGCTGCCTGTGTGGCTGCCTTGAGGAAGACAAGGCTGGGCAAGGAGTTTGAGCTCCATCGCACTTTCATCTGTGCCGGGGGAGAGGCCGGCAAGGACACCTGCAAGGGGGACGGTGGCAGCCCGCTGGTGTGCCCCATGCCCGTAAGTTAACTACCCAACCTAATCTAACCTAACCTAGCTTAAACAAACCATAACACAACTTCATAACATAACATACCTTTTTTTATTTCTTTTATTTATTTAGTACAAGATTATACATTATTTATATAAGTACATAATTTATGAAATGTTTTGACTGCCCAACTAGGAGGATTCCCATTTTAGGAGAATCAAATTAGGATGGGTATGAACATACGGAACATGGTTTGTACAAAAAAATAAGGAAAATTGTGGAAATAAAAAGAACAGAAAGAATACAAAATAAAATAAAAAACGTTTTAAACATAGTAACTGTTATTTGCTTAACATAGTTATTAAAATAATATTAATTTTTAAAAAAGGAATATGGGTACTAAATAATATATACATAGATAACTTGTGTAAGCATTACATATATTATAGTCCTACATCCATGTGTTGTAGAAAAAAAAATAATAAAATAACTAATTAAAACATAAAATTTATAACAGAACTTATAAGTTAAATAATAAAGACCGGTCAGTGGCTGAGTTCGGGAAATATGGAGTAGTCCCAAAGATGTTTTTTCAGTCCCACGTTCTGTTTTTATTTCAGTTATGTGAAACAACTGGCCAATAACCGTATAATAAAAAAACTTGAGTAGAACCTTCACAGATCTTGAAATTTTATGAATTGTTCAAATTCTATGAAACAACCCATCCTTAGTAGATATTATAATATGACGACCTCTGTGGTCGAGGATAGCAATCCGAAGGTGGCGGGTTCTAAATAGAATTTGATTAAATTTTGTTATTCTAAAATGAATTAATAAAAATTAGTATTGCGTATATTTGTAGCACTTTCCAATGTGGAATGTACTCTCAGTATCGCATACATATTGACCGGTCAGTGGTTGAGTGGGCATAGCGCTTGGGTCCCACCCAGGCGTCGCATGTTCGATTCCTCGGCTGGCTAAGTCCTCCATCACAACACAAGCAACATTTTCGGCTTTCTGTGGTGGTAGTAGGAGATTTTCAAACATTGTTGGGTTATTCGTGACCCGGGAATGTTTGTCTTTCTTTTAAAAAAAAAAAAAAAAAAAAAAAAAAAAAAAAAAAAAAAAAAAAAAAAAAAAAAATATATATATATATATATATATATATATATTAAACGGTAATAATTAATACACAATATTAAACGGTAATACTTTTGGCCGCCAAATCACAAATCGAGCTAAATAACGTGTTTCTTTGTTCGTTTTGCAGGATGCGCCACAACGCTACATGCAATCCGGCATTGTTGCCTGGGGAATCGGCTGTGGAGAAGACAAGACTCCAGGAGTCTATGTAAACGTGG
Organism: Limnephilus lunatus; assembly: GCA_917563855.2. NCBI lineage: Eukaryota > Metazoa > Arthropoda > Insecta > Trichoptera > Limnephilidae > Limnephilus > Limnephilus lunatus. Next base: position 19,223,590 of record OU830595.1, on the reverse strand, counting down.
CAACACTGCGACCATGGATCGATGACCAGCTATACATTCAAAATATCGACATGGAGGGTCTCTCTCCATAAGCAAGTACTCGACAAGCACTTGTCAAGTACTTGATAAGCACATAAGAAACAAATGACAAGCATTATAAAAAGGAATATTTTTTTCTCTACAATAAATTCCTTTTTTCTTATTTTTGTACAACTGGAATAAAATTAAAAACTGACATAATAGCATTGATCGTTTTAATTTTTTTATAAGAACAACTCTCTTTTTATGACTTTTGAAGGTTATTCCCATCAATGTCATATATCATTGAAGAAGAAGCTAACACTAATAATCTAAACCAAAATATGAAAGAGAACAAGACTCAGAAAAATAAAAAGATAACGGTTAATACTGGAACCTCTCATCTCACCGGGATGAGCGCCTCTACCAATTTGGCCACTGCCACCTTACATCAAACCGTCAAATTTGTCAATCTTATATTTCTAATCTAATTTTGTCCATATTATAAGCAACTACCTTTTTCATTGGAAACAATCGTTCTAAGAACTGGTTTGTAACCTAGATAACTGTTGTGTATCTAAAAGCTTCCGGCTTTCTCACATAGATGGCAGTATTAAGAACTGTCCTAAGTCTCCGCTAGATGGCAGCTAGCTTAGTACAAGAGGTAATCAACAGGGCTGAGAGAATCTTCAGCAGATCTCACGCCAGAATCCAATTAGCCAGTTCCAAGCAGTGGCGGTTTTCTCTAAAGTGCGTTGTGCAGTGAACCCCCATTAAAAGATGATGACATAAAACAAACTCGTTTTATAATAATATATAATATTATTATAAAACAAGTTTTGAATCATTATAAAACAAGTTTATAATCACATTATAAATAGGGCTCCATTAAAATCCGTATTTTAAACTCGCGCCACAGCGCACCGCGTCGAAATCGGTACCTATGCCCATTTGGTGCTTGATGTGGTTGCGCGCAAAATTCTCCTTACAAAAACATCCTGGCCCATACAGATCCCTCTGATGGTGATTTGAACGAAACTATCCATTTCTTTGCCAAATTCATTCCCGCTTGGTGCGCAGCGATTCGTGTCATGGATTTGATGTGATTTCCGATCTTTCACGAATATTACCGATCGAGTCCGTCGGAGAGTGACAAGTTGCCTTTGCACGGATGCAACTATACGATGAAACTATACGTGAACTCCCATTTAGATACTACTTAGATTAATCTTTACTAAGAATCGGTTTACATTATGAACATCAAAAAATATGATTGGGATAAATTGAAGCTTTTACTACCTTTTGAATGGATTGGAATTACAATAAAATTATTATTTACGTTACAAAAAATATAATTGTAAACTACTGAAACAATGTTTTTAACTATGAAGTAATACGAGAAATAATTTTTTTAAAATACCCCTTTATGGCTTAGACTATTTTTGACGTTTTGTATGATCTAACTTTTTTTCAATCTTATAAAATTATGCACGAAATAAATAATAAAAAAAACACTTTGGCGCTTACTTGCCTCATACAAAAAAGAAGGTCGATTTTCAATTTTGAAGGCATGAGAATCAAAATATTTCTAGCGTTTATATTCCTTTTTTTTAGATTATTTTCGGCAAACGTCGCATTGTCAAGTCGCTAGTTATGTAATTTTGTGTTGAACTTACTTCAGTATTGTTTTGGCCATAAATATACCAAACCAACCACCCACCCACGTTGTCGCTAATATTCTGTCATAATTTTTTTACACAATCGCTGAGTGCAGTGTTGGGTACATAAAAAATAATGCTAATACTCATGAAAAAAGGTTGGAAAATAAAAATTAAAAGGCCTCCGCGTCTTCTTATATATTCTACGTAATTATTCTTGTTGTAAAAACAATAATAATTAGCAACGTGCATTGCTGTAAAAAACATTAAACAATTTAATTCCTCTGAAAGTATATTTTGATTAGATAAATATTCTCTTGGCTTTCTGAACCCCCTGTTAAAAAGACCACGAACCGCCACTGGTTCCAAGATAGGTCGACTATCGTGGTCAACTCTGTACACGTGAAGTATCAATAAAACAGATTTATAACAAAGAACATTACTCCACCCAGTTTTTTAAATCTCCCCCCAAGGTAAGTTGGAGAACTGTTGGTGATATAGCACAATAATCTAGATAGTTGTGACCGTTATCTTCTTATTTTTCTGTATCTTGTTCTCTTACATATTTTCTTTTTGTTTTGAATTTTATCCTCTTTTTCAATGATTAATTGTTTCATTTAACTACATAATATGTACAGAAAAAGTTTAGAATCGAATTAGGCTTCATTATTTCAATTTTCTCCCTGCAACGTATCTTAAGATATTTTGGACACGTTGCTCGCCAAACTGAGATCTCCAGCTTGGAGAAACTCATAGTCACTGGCAAAGTGTTTGGCAGTAGAAGCAGAGGAAGGTCACCGATGCGCTGGAGTAACCAAATATCAATGGTGTTTGGTACCAACACTTATTGTATCTTGTATTTACCGCTAAGCACTTGCATACTGCTTACTAACAACGTATGCAGGGACACTGGTGGTCTAAATTCGTTCTAAACTAAATATACCTTCGTTCTTTCAAATAAATTAGAGTCCTTGCGTAAGCCTTGAAGGAGTAACCATCTGTTACTTATACCAGAGCGGGTAAGTGGTGGATAACCTCCAATGGTGTTCGGTAAGTCGGTGTTCTTGGCTCTCCATGCAGAATCGTAGGAGTGTAGGAGCCTTGTCAACCATGGAAATTGGAGTAGGGGTCACTATCTTCAGCAATAAGGAACCCGCTGGAGAAGAAGAAGCTTTGCTATTTGACTTTACTGAAATTATTAAAAAAAAAAAAAAAACTTTGGTAGGTAAGTACCTACTTACTTCAAAAATTTGTTGTACAGTCCGGTACTGAGGTTCGTAGAAAATTTACATTTTCGATGAACCTTGGTCTGGTACGGTCCATCAAAAAAGTGTAGTTTTTTGTTTGTTACTACGGCAACACCGATTCAAAACAAACTGAACAGGTTGTTTCACAGAATATGGACATTTCATCAAATTTCAAAGTTAATTTTCAAGTTTTGTTATTATTTCAGTTATGTGAAACAACTAGCCAATAACTGTATAATAAAATAACTTGAATAGAACCTTCACAGAACTTAAAATTTAACATTGAAATTTTATGAATTTTTCAAATTCTGTGAAACATCCCGTCCTTAGTAGATACTAAATGACGACCTTCGTGGTCGAGGGATAGCAATCCGAAGGTCGCAGGTTCAAATCCCAGCATGTGCTTATAAATTTATTTTGATTAAAATGTATTTTTTCAAAATTAATTAATTAAAAATAGTTGTTGTATATTTGCGGTACGTTCCAGTATGGAATGTACTCTCAGTATCGCCCTGGTGTAAGACCACCATTCAGAATTGAAATGCTGCTTGAAATGGCTATAGACATGTTTGGTGACCAGACCTGAATATCTAGGTGCTTCCCCATCTTCCTCTTCCCCATCTCCTTCCCCTCCCCGCTACCTAATTTCCCAAATATCCCAACTGGAAATGCCAAGCATCACTGGCTACAGATGGGAGCATTTTAAAGCTTTTTTCTCCGATTGCTCGAGATTTTTTGGTTGAATATATTTCGCCCACATTAAAAAAATCATACCTCCAAATTTGATTATGGAGACATACAAACTGATTATAGTTTTATATAGCCAATGAATTCATCTATCTTTTGTAGATTATTACATATTTTTGTAAGATTTATAAAAAAAATTATAAAATCGTAAACTTCTTCGTAATTAATTACAAATAAGGGAAAATTTGCCAAAATTGGCAGCAAAGCAATTCGAGGTATTTTAAATAGTGCCATATTGTGGCAAAAAGCGATCCAGTGGTTAGTTAGAACTCTTGTGCAGTATTAACATGAAATAAAATAAAACGTTTGCTGTGCTTTCCCCGGTTTTATTGTATTTTGTAACATAATGGCATACTTAAATATTTTATTGGCCTTGCAAGAAAATAATGTATACTTTATTTTTAGGGTGTTATGCCGTGTTGCGCTACCTCCTCCTTTAGCCAACGTTTCGGACAGTGTTACAAGTGTCCATAATCAGGCCAGATGTGATGTTGGACACTGTAATGCTGTCCGAAACGTTGGCTAAAGGGGGAGCGAAAAAACACGGCATAACACCCCAAAAATAAATATCGAAAATACTTTTGGCCGTAAAAATCTAAAACTTATCTTTCAAAACATTATTCGAAACTCACATTCCGTCAAGTTGGTGCTTTCCCTCGGGACCTATGTCATATTTGGAGATGCTGTGTGGAGGGTCTTTTAGGAAGGAGAGGAATTTCAGGGAAGGAAAACGGTATGAGGGGTGGGAAGGAATCCGGAGGTCAGTGTGTTAAGGAGTGACGGTCGTATGAATCCTTCCCTCCCACTGCTGTGCAAATCGATGTTCCGAAAGAGAATGACAAATTGGATGCCCCCCCGCCCACACCTGTCTCTGTCGCATGTATGTTTATACGCATCTTTCTCTTTCACATGTATGTTTTTACACATCTTTTCTTTCACATATATGTTTTTACGCATTTTCTCTTTCACATGTATGTTTTTACGCATGTTTATCTTTCACATGTATGTTTTTACGCATCTTTCTCTATCACAAGTATGTTTTTACGCATCTTTCTCTTTTGCTTACACTCATTTTAATATCGGTAATTGCGCGAGAATGAATCGTACCTTGTTCAGGCCGGTCTTAAAGATTGGCGTATACTCTACTATTTTTATTTACAAGAAAGTCTCATCATTTATTGTTTATTGTGAAGATCAGGCCGCTAACAATAACACTCCTTGTGTAAATGGGGATAAGGTTTAAATTCCCGTTTAACACCAACTGCCTGTTTTGATTTATTAAAAACATCACCAAAAGGCGTGATTTGTTTTTTGCTGAGTTCGGGAAAAATATTAAAAAAATTATGGCCATTTTCTAAAGAATTTAATTTTCAACATTATGCAATAAAAACATAACCGCAAAAAGGATTAGTAAGTTGAAAATTTTGAACTTTAAAGTAGTTTTTATAGGCCTATTTTTTTTCTGGGATAAAAAGACTAAAAAAAAAAAACTCGATTGCTTCAAAGGCATAAATATATGTTCAACTCGCAGTATTTAATTAAAGCATCTGAAATATTTTTAAGCGATCTATTTTTCAAATCAAAAACATATGATTTTATTATACTTTGTGGTAGTCCATCGCCATATAGGGTATTTTCACAAACTGGGGATACCGGTAAAAACATGTGGAAGAATTAAAGATTATTTTTCTGATTACGATTATCGCAATAAAAAAGTTTAATTTGAATATTTTCATTCATAATTATTGATTTCAAAATAGGCCAGTCGGCTTAAAACGGTAAACGGCCCATGATTGGTTTAACGAATTATGACGTCACGCCCGTCAACGTTCAGAAGTTTATCACCGCGTAACTATCAAAAGTTTAAACATTCTCGACTTGTTCGCGGTTATTGACGGTTTTATTTCATTTTTTAAGATGTTTGTGTTATTTTTCTACAGTTTTATATAATATTGTCGAGTTGTAATGACTAACAATGGTTTTTTTTGGGGATTTACGGCAATGAAAACATTTTGTATGCACTAAATCTCATATTATATCCGTTATATTATATTATTTTAACAACATGCGCCCGAAAAAAGAGTTAATTCTGGCCCTTTTAAATTAAATTGAACAAAACAGCCAAGTGACAGTTCGTAACCTAACTTCCCTGTCATAAGATAATCTTTAAAACTTTGGCCATTCTACAAGTAAATTTCCTTATTTTAAGTGAATACCTATTAACTTCCCAACTCCCAACTACTCTCAACCATCTGGAGCCAGTGAGACTATGGCATACCCAATTGGGGTATGCGAAAGGAGATGCAAAAGAGGAAAGTGGGGAAGTACCTGGCTTTTCAGATCTCGTCATTAATCACGGCTAAAGCCATTTCAAGCAACATTTCGATTCTGAATGGTAGTCTTTCTGGTTATATTTTATGGAATGGTTATACTGAGAGTATCTTGCACTCTAAAACGTGCCACAAATATATTACATATTATTTTGACAGCCGGCGTAGTCCAGCGGTAAGGTCACGGGATTGAATCCCGGCGTGGAAAATAAATTTTATTTGATTACTTTGTGAGTGTTATTTGATTACTTTTTCACAATTTATACATTTAAAGTAATATACTATAGTATATTTGCGGCACGTTCCAAGTGGAAGATACTCTCAGTATCGCCCTGGTGTAAGACCACCATTCAGAATTGAAACGTTGCTTGATATGGCATTAGCCGTGTTTGGTGATCAGATCTGAATAGCCAGGTACTTCACCACCTTCCTCTTCCCTAACTCCTTCTCCTTCCCACTACCTTCAGCCTCACAACATACCCCAATTGGGGATGATATAGTCTCACTGGCTTCAGACGGGATCAGTTGGGACTCTTGTGCGGTATTCATATAAAAAATAATAAAAAAACGAATAAATTGTGAAATTTCAACTTATTCAAAGACCGATCATTGGCTGAGTTGGCATCGCATTTGGGTCCCACCCAGGCGACTCGTGTTCGATTCCTCGGCTGGCTAAATCCTCCATCATGACACAAGCAACATTTTCCTATTACTGTGGTGGTATTAGGAGATTTTCACACATTGTCAGATCATTCGTAAACCGGGAATGTTTGTCTTTCTATAAAAAATATGCATATATATATACATCCCGATATATATAAATATTAAACATATATTATTATTTACATACAAATATACTTATTCACACAGGGATTGCTAGTTGAGAGCCTTACTCCTCGACCACGGAGGCCGTCATTATTGTGTAGATATCCATCCTTCAAGTGTAAAAATGGGTGTTTCCACGTTTAAATTATAAATATAAATGGTCAATAACAAAATGTTTTTTATTGTAATGTTAAAATTCAAATCCGCAAAAAAGCAAGCCTGCTCCGTCGAAGCCAGAGTCAAGTTAGCTTATAAGAATGAGGGGGTATTGTACTATAGGGCCCACAGATACACAACTGCTGACCCTGTACAAATCACAGGTCCGCTTGTTGAATTTGGCAGCCACCTTTATTCTAGAGCCCCATAATACTTTATAGATTAAAATACCGTTCGATAGATTTCCCTCTCTAACAACGGATTGCAATGTTTAGAGCACAGCCTTTAGGTGGGAATGGTGTCCTTCTTCTACCGGTATTTCAATAGAAGATACTCCGAGGAACTAGTGTCGTTGAACCTTTCGGCATTGGTGTCGAATACATTAAACCCTCGCCCAACATTTGTACGATCGACATGTTTTATCGCTTTAGAAAGGGTCGTTTAAACATCTCATTTTGGGTTTTTCTTATAGTATTTGTATACATGTGTAATAAAAACAATACATGTTTCGCAAGTAGGAAGATATAGAATAAATATAATGACATAATTCGAAGAAACTGGAAGTAAATAAATAACTCAAACTGCAACTTACGCACTGACTACAGTCTCGCCGCCGAGATGTTCGGCGGCGTTGACGTCACGGAGGCATTGGGCAACGTAGAACGCGAAAACATCGTTTTGGCGGCATTTTAAAAAGGCGTATTTTAAAGCGTTATAGAAAGTTTATTCGTCGTCATAAAATTTTTATAAAAATTCCGTTATCTTCGTAATTTTTTACTTATTTTTTTTCAATAATAAAAAACTGTGAAAATACCCTATTTCGCTGGAATGTTTTTGAAAACCCATGAAAATTTTTGTTTTTATTTTTTTTTCAGAGAGAAAAAAACAAAATTTCTCCGAATATAAATAGCCCTGTCAATTCATAAAGCAAATATCCGTTTATATTTTTTTTTATAGAAGTGTAAAAAATATCTGGTAAGACAGTAGATTTTACAAAACATTATTTTGCCAAAAAAAACAAATAAGTTACTAAGAAAATGGTCTCAACCGGCGTACGGCGGGCGATTTGGCATTTTACTGGCACGATAGCACAATAAAGACGTGACTCTTTCGACAAAAACATGTATACATTTTGTGGATAGTTAGATCGGGCCACATTGCTTTTGTTTTCCGTGGCTAATAGAAAACAATAAATATTGCTGCCCCAATGTTTTTGTTTGTTTTAAATGTGAAACATTTTGTCTCCCTCGCTCAAGGAGCACGGTCGTGGTTAATGACGTCACATCCAAAATTGGATGTTGACTAAAATATTAAATAATTCTTTTTATCTATGCACAGAAAATGGGATATTATCTATGGACTGATAAACGTCATTGTTTGACAGATTTCATTGAGTTTCGTTCAACTTTCTCAAAAAGCGTTAGATATTTAGAGAGATATTCTGTTTAAATTCTATCCTAAGATATGTGAAAAACATTGACTGAATAATTAATTAATATTCTGAGTTTCCAAAATGGGCGGCAAAGCAGAGAAAGGTACTCCCAAATACATCGCCAACAAAATAAAGGCAAAGGGACTCCAAAAATTAAGGTACGTAAATTAAACTTTTGTTAAACATATTATTTGGTTACATCATTTGGTTAAACATATTGATTAGTTACATCTTCATAAGATGTGTAGTGGTATGTGCTTAGAAAACAACATTTGTTGATGTTGTGAAATTATACTTTAGATGTCAACATAACCTCTGTTATGATATTGTAATTCAGTAAATACAACGGATTGTATGCGATTATATCTGGAAAGAATGAAAATAAAATCATTTAGTTATATCTAAAAGAAAGCACAATACAAGCATTAATCTGTGCTAGGTTGCAAAATTATATTCTATAAATTATAAATCTATATTATTCCTTTCCATGTCCATATTCCATTTCTTTGCTTCTTTTGAAGTCGGTTATTTTTTTTAAAGGTTTTCATTGCGAGATCGAGTATGTTAAATAATTTTATGGAGAAGTATTACATATTTTCTTTGTCCGAAAGTCGGTTGGTGGAATGTATGTTGTAATGTAGATCTTGTGAATCGACCCGAGTTTGTCTGTGTAAAGTTATCCTGGTTTTTGAATGCGTACATTAGAATATCTTTTGTATATAATTGTTTCAGTGATATTAAATTCAGTGCTTTAAAAACGTAGTCTGTAGCAGTTCTGATGGGTACTTATATTATAATAAAATATAATTTTGATAATTGATTAATTTTTAAAATATTTAAAGAATTTTTAAAATATAATTCTCAAAAGTATATTTTTTTAAATTGCTGTGTGCTATGTGGACTGGTTTTGTAGTGGAATCGCACGAGCTTCCCCATCCGATAAGACCATATTGTATTGGGCTAATGCATAATAGATTTTAATTAGCTGTTCTTTATCTAAAATGTTTTTTATTGTTTTAAAAAAATTGTTTTTTTTTTCTTTAAATTTGTTCCTCACATTTTCCACTCGGGAGTTCCAATTTAACCACTCCGATCTATCTCGAAAATGCACTTTTTATGTCTTAAACGAAATGTCAGATTTACGAAAACTTTGTGTTATTTCTGCTTCACAATTAAAGCTCTATAAATGAAACATTTCTGAACGTAGCCAAATACTAAAAACTGTTTTTTGAAAGGTTACGAAATAAGCTTTCAAATTGTTATATTCAATAAATATTTACATTTGTAAATATTAAAATTTAGAATGCAAACTTTAAAAAAATGTAAAAATGATTCACATAATGTTTTTATGTGTAAACGGTACTAAAATCACGGATTATGTAAAAACAATACTTATTCTATTGTATAAATGTATAATAAACAATTAAGTCACCTCACTTTTTATCATTTCATACAAGAATATTTAATAAAAATTAACAATGTCTAGCGGCCCGTAGGCAATTTGGCAGGTAAAATATGTATCAACTGTGTATCTGACAGAATAGGTCTTTTTATATATTTCTATGGACAATTTGAATAGGGATGTGCAGCTTGATTTATTATGGACCTATTACTTTTTGTTTTAGGGGTGTCACTAGAACAATAACAGAGTTATAACGATTTCTATGGAAACATACGCGTTGATGTGAAAACACGCTTATTGTACTTGACTGCTATTGTCATATTAAGGTTGCTGAGTGGTTAAGTTTTTATCAATAATTATTCCAAGGTATTTTATTTTGGGCAGTTGCAGTTATTGACTAACAATTTGTTTGACCGTCTGTTCCAGATGGTACTGTCAGATGTGCCAAAAGCAGTGCCGAGACGAGAACGGCTTCAAGTGCCACACCATGTCAGAATCTCACCAGCGCCAGCTGCTGCTGTTTGCCGACAACGCTCACGAACTGCTGGACGAGTTCTCCAAGGAGTTCGCCGACGGCTACTGTGACCTGCTGCAGCGTCAGTTTGGCAGCAAGAGAGTCAGCGCCAACAAGGTGTACCAGGACTATATTGCTGACAGGTCCGAGCATTTACTAATATTTTATTTTATTTACTAGGTAATGGATTGGATTCTCTTCTCCTTCATGTCTTTCCCACTGATGCTATAAACTATATGAAATACACACGTTTTATATTTTTATGCAAATTTCGGGGAGAGTACGATTTCCGTGTCCCGCGATTTGACCATGTATTCAGGTAGAACTGCCCAAAATAAGACGAAAATAAAGAATTAAATTTTTCGATATATCCGCTTAGTTTTTGAGATATCAATACTTGAAGTTTTTAATTCTATGTAGACTATTACCATAGATTGTGCTCTAATACAGTTTAGTTAGGTTAGGTAAGGTTAGGATAGGTTAGGTTAGGGTAGGTTAGTTAGATTAGGGTAAAAACAGTACTTTTTATAAAATTAATCAATTTGAATCTGAAACCTTAAGTATCGATATTTCAAAAACTAAGTGAGATATTGAAAAAATTTATTCTTCATTTTCGTCTTATTTTGCATTGTTCTACCTGAATACATGGTCAAATCGCGGGGTCACGAAAATCGTACTCGTCCCCAAATTTCATTTCGCCAAAGTTCTACATTACATATAGAAACCTTCGCGGTTATGTGCACAATAAATCACCGATGTTTCATCGCAATCGGATAGGAACCGGATACGGGACAAACAAAGAAACATTCAATTTTATATATTTCAATTTGCCGTATCTCACCATTATACATAGAATCTAGAAACCTTCGCGGTAGTGTGCATAACAATTCACCAAATTTTTATCACAATCGGATGATTGATATAGAAACGCATACGGGACAAACAAAGAAACATTCGTTTTATATATATGAAGACTAGGACTCCTCCTCATACCTTTCTCCCTGATGCCAAACTATATGAAATACACTCATTTTATGTATTTATACAAATTTAATTTCACCAGAACTCACCATTAAGTATAGAAACCTTCGTGGTCGTGCGCACAATAAATCACCAAAGTTACATCGCAATCGGATAGGAACCGGATACGGGACAAACAAAGAAACATTCATTTTTATATATGAAGACTAGGAATTGGATTGGATTCCCCTCCACTTCATGCCTTTCCCCCTGGTGCTGAACTATATGATATACACACATTTCATGTATTTATACAAATTTCATTTTGCCAGAGTTAACCATTAAATGTAGAAACTTTCATTGTTGTGCACACGACAAATCACCAAAGTTTCATCGCAATCGGATGAATGGTATAGGAATGGGATATACATATGGGACAAACAAAGAAACATTCATTTTTATATATTAAAACTAGGAATTGGATTCTCTTTCCTCCCATGCTTTTCCCCCTGATGCTAAACTATGTGAAATACCCACATTTTTTAAACACCTCCCGCACTATCTATGTTTTTATACAAATTTAATTATGCCAGAGGTCACCATTATACATTGAAACTTTCACGGTAGTGCGTACAACAAACCACCAAAGTGTCTTAGCAAAGGCAATGGGTCGAGAGACTCCTGCTGGAGAATTAAAAAATTCTCCCTCAACTAGTCTCTCCAGATAGGTAGGTGGGCAAAAGCATCCACCGTTAAGACCTAGACAAACCTAACCCCATAACCCTGGCACCCCTGCAAAATCACCAAACGTAGTGCACCACTTGGAGTGACCTATGGCAGGGGTGTTAGCAATCCAAGAAATGGCAGTTGTGGCCATCAGCATTTATTTTATTGCATACATTCTTTAGTTTGTCAACTATTAACTAATCATTTGTTTAGGGAGCACTTGCACATGAACGCGACTCAGTGGGAGACGCTGACAGACTTTGTGAAGTGGGCCGGCCGCGAGGGACGTTGCACGGTGGATGAGACGGAGAAGGGCTGGTTCGTCACGTACATCGACCGCGACCCGGAGACCGTGGCGAGACAGGAGGCGCAGGCCAAGAAGGGAAAGATGGATAAAGACGATGCGGTAAGTACTTTTCAATTCAATTCAATTTAAAATATTACAAAATTACAATTTCAAAATGTTTTAAAAGAGAGAAAATGTTAAGATTAGATAAGCAGATTTAAACAATTTAAACATCAATGAAGTACAATCAGACAACAGCAACAAAGCTTGCTGTCTAAATTGTGCTTCATTGTTGTTAAAATATCGATAATCGAAGTGATTCTATTTAACAACAAGCTGCTCTCCCGACTAGCATGACCATTGGCAAGTTAGTTCTACAGGCCAGGAGATATTATAACAGTATATGCTGTCGGTTATGAAAATATGTATACAGCCCTGCGCCTGTGGAAGTATTGACCTAGTAAAAGAATATATCTACTTAGGGGTGACGCTGGATTGTAATATGAAATGGGATATCCATATTGTTAAGCTATGTAAGCGCCTTCGAACGATTATAGGCAAACTGTATAAACTTAAATATTATGTGCCCATCAAAACCATGAAACTAATCTATTTGTCCCTGGCTGAATCTTATGTGAGATATGGTATAACTTCTTGGGGGCACTCATGTAAGACAAACATCCAACATGTACAGTCAATTCAAAACGCCATGGTCAAATTACTCGTCAGCAAAGCAATTTATGACCAACGGCAAAATATCACAATAATGTATATATGTAAATCCATAAATGTTTTACCTATTAGAGCTCTTTTTTAGGATAAAATCTGTACGCAAAATATCCTAGATAGCACATACAAAACAATGGTGGATCACGTGTACAATACTAGGCTTACACAAAATGAAGGTATGATAGTACCTAGATTTTGTAATAAATATGGCCAGCGAACTTTTGAATATATTGTACCACTTATATTTAATATGCTGCCATATGATTTGAAAAAATGTTGCTTGACACCTAAATTTGCACTATTGTTAAAAACATGGCTATTGGATTCAGATTTTCTGTATTAACTGACTCCTCGGGCATTTAAAATTTTTTTTAGAAGTTGTCTTAATATTTTTTATACTTATTTATGTTTTTATTATGTACTCGTATTTTATAAAATTGTAATATTTTTTTCTACTATTGTAAGACATTTTATACTGTATTATGTTTTTGTCCACACTATTTTCCTGTTGACAAGCTACTTGCAGTAGCTTTGCAGGTATAATGTAAACAAAAAAAAAACATGTTTTCTGTAATAAAAAAATAAATAATAAAAACCACCGGGAACATAGAAACTAATGCTCTCCATGATAGTGGAGTTTTTTAACAATCCACGAATCAGTCTAAAGAAATGTTTTTTTTTTTGTTTTTACATTTTTTCAGAGAAAAATGTGTCCTTACTGGGGTACCCCATTCTAAGGACACATTGTACACGTTTTTTTGTTTGAATATAAGTGGTTACGCCAATACATATACCTACACATACACACACCTACATAGCACACATACATACTGTTACTGCTTGGGATTGGTATTAATATTGTTGCAAATCCTGTCTTGCCTTGTTCCAAAATCCGCTCCTAAAAATATTATCACCAAGTTCTCCAGTCTGCAATCAACAGCCCGCGTCGCAACATATACCTACTATAGCCACTGTGCTCCCGCTGAATCGACATAGACATAATTCCGCCGTGTTCGCCGTGTAAACGAAACGCACGCCTATTGCTGTTTTCAGTGCCAATTGGACGGGGAGAAAGAAGACAAAATTGCCAGCATACAAGTTCTTTATCCTGTTTCGGTGAGTCCTTTCCTTTATATGCAGCATATGTTTTTTCCTCGTTCCAAGCAGTAAACAGTAACACAAAATTCAAGGTCCTTCGTCAGTCAATCTTCGCACATATCAAATCCACTCTACACACACACTATCTCATTCATCTTGATCCAAACGAGCCGGACATTTTTGAACCATAATATTAGTAGATAATAATCCAGCAGAGTGTGAATACGTTCTACAATACCGCATATAAATAATTACCCGCATTCCCGCAGTTTGATATACCTACATGAGTAATTTTGTTTCTTTATACCTATCGTATTATGGTTGGAAATAACATATTTACCCGCTGTTAGAATAAATAGATACAAGACACTGCTTTGATATTTATTTCTGATAACTCATGTAATTGTATCTTGCTAAACAAATCGCATTACCTACCTTATAAATAATACGATTATTTCTTAATATTCTTATTGTTTATATTATTGGATTACATTACAAATAGAATAATACGATCGTAATATTTATAATTTGTTAATGATTTACCCACGTAGTACACGGCGCATCCGTTAACCTCTCACAGCTCACCAGTCAATTTAACCCCGTGCGGTGATCACTGTGAATTAATTAAATATTTATTAAATATTAATTAATTAATTCCGCATAAATAATACAGACACATTATTTTAACCGCAGTTTTAGTTGTTTATCGTCTCATATTTTGTAAAATATAACCGGAATAAATAAAATGGCTACAAGCGCGTCATCCGGGTCGTCTCGGGACGAAAGACGTCTCAAACGTTTAAATGCTAAACTATCAGCTAGCTTTGCAAGCTTACAGTCGGTGTATGACAAGATAAGGAAAGCTTCGGAAAGCATTAGCAATCGCCAATCTTTTTTGTCAGGCGCAACTACTGTTGAAAAAATTCGTTCTGAATTTATAACAATTTTAGATGAAAAGGTGGATTGCGAACTGGAATTGAATCCGGAAGCAATTGCTGAATACTCTCAATTAAATGCATTTGAAGAACTCTTCGGGGTTATTAAATATACCGAAGCAAATATGCTGTCCAATCCAGTTGCGAAACCTCGCCGTCAAATTAAGTTACCGCCTTTGGAAATAGCGTGCTTTGACGGAAAATTAGATAATTGGCCTCTTTTCTATGAAACATATAATTCGGTTATACATTTGAATGATTCTCTGGATAATGCTGAAAATATGCAGTATCTGATGTCTAAATTAACCGGAAAAGCATTAAATATTTGCAAAACTATTACGCCTACTGGTACACATTATCAAGTTATTTAGGACGCATTGTGTACTAAGTATAATGATCAACGCGTTCTTGCTGAATCATACTTTGACCGATTGCTGAAATTGCCTCCAGTTAACTCGACCACGCCCGCTTCTTTAGAGAATTTCGCAGATGCATACTCCGCTAACATCGCCGCGCTGAAGCAATTAAAAATAAAAGACCTCGCAGAATTCATATTGCTACAACTGGGTCTTAAACGGCTTGACATAGAGACTGTTAAGGCTTTCGAATCTTCTATTAAAAATAATGAAAATTTACCTTCCAGCGCGAAACTAATCGACTTTGTAAGACAACAGCAACGAATTCTCAACCGCGCGCAATTCACGCAACCGACCTCGAACCGCCTTGGCTCAAATATTAATTATACCGCTAAACCGCAAAAAACTAATTCCGCAAAGGCATTTATTAATGTCGAAAAAATCGATAATCACTCCATCGAAATTTGTTTTTGTTGTCAAAAGGGATCGCACCCTTTATACCAATGTTCTAAATTCACAAGTCTAGAACCACGCGATCGATTTAACTTTATTAAGTCATCGAATATTCGTGTTTGTGTGAACTGCCTCAGTACTAGGCATATCACGAAAACTTGTAAATCAAAAAGTACATGCAAAACATGCGCACTCAACCATCATAGTTTATTGCATTTCAAACAAACTGATGGGCGGAAGTCACAAACAGACCCAATACCATCTCCCGCGTTACAAGCAGATGCCGATAATGATAACTTAAATTCTTTTAATCCGGTTTCGCTATGTGTAACAAATTCATGCCCTAGTGCAAATACTACTGCACTCTTAGGAACGGCTGTTTGCACTACCAGAGACGCTAAGGGCCAGGTACAGACGATACGGGCTCTAATAGATAGCGGCTCCCAAAGGGACATAATTACGCGCAAATGCTGTTCACGCTTGAATCTTACGGTGCGGTCATCTCCAAGTACTTACGTCACGGGAATAGGTGACGTAAGAAATGTGACAAATGGCGTAACTTGCTTAAAATTACATTCCCGCTATGACATCACTCAGTCGTATACGATTAAACCATATGTAGTAGAAACTATAACCAGTGAGTTGCCTACTGTTAACATTAACCGTTCCTCTTTGTCGTATCTTGACAATTTGCCCTTAGCGGACACAACATTCTGTACGCCCGGTGAGATTGATATTATTTTGGGATGTGACATATTTGCTCGCATTCTAAAGGCAAACAAAATATCAGGTTCTCTCGGCCAGCCATTTGCTATTGAAACCACTTTGGGATATCTCATCTTGGGTACTGCCCCAACGATGATTGAAAACCCAAGTATAATCGCCACGCAATCATTTTGTACGTTCACGCAAAATAATGATTTTTGCCTATCGCGCTTCTTCGAATTGGAAGACATTCCAGATGAGAAGTTTTTAACGCCTGATGAACAAGAGTGTGAGGACATTTTTAAACTCACTACCTCTCGTGACACGGCAGGTCGTTATATCGTCGCGTTGCCGTTTCGAAACAGTCCCTCTGTTCTCGGTGAATCGTTACCCGCCGCCGAACGCAGGTTTCGATCTCTCGAACGCCGCTTGATATCTCAACCCGCAATAAAGTTAGAATATGACAAAATATTACGCGAATACCTACAGAAAGGGTACATTTCGCCGGTCGACAATTCTGACTTACCTCATTACGTTATACCGCATCATATTGTAGTTCGTGAAGATAAACTTACTACTAAAATTCGCATGGTGCTAGACGCGAATATGAAATCCGATTCGGGTTATTCGCTTAATGACATCCTACATACCGGAAAGAATTTACAAGGTGATTTGTTTCGCATTATCCTCAATTTCCGACTGTTCGCAATAGCTATAACCGCTGACATAAAACAAATGTACCTACTAATCGTAGTGCAAGAAGAATGCCGTCGTTATCAGCGCATGCTGTATAGATTTAACAATAGTGACCCTTTACAATTGTTCGAATTTAATCGCGTCACTTTCGGCATGTCTTGTAGCCCATTTTTGGCCATGCGTTCACTGCGCCAACTCGCAACGCATGAAAAACCTCGTTTCCCACTCGCGGCAAACTTGGTGGAAAATGGCTCATTCTACATGGATGATTTTGTCACCAGTTGCTCATCAGTCGAGAAAGCTACCGAGTTGTCGACGGAATTAATTCAGTTATTCGCTGCCGGAGGATTCGACCTTGTAAAATTCTCTTCTAATTCTCCAAAGTTTTTATCCACGATTCCTACAGCTCGTCGTGTGAAGGAACATGTAGAATTTAATCCCGATGAAAACCTAAAAATACTAGGGCTTCATTGGATACCCGCTTCTGATCATTTTGTATTTGTCGTACACACCGACGAAAGAACGTGTACTAAACGAAACATTCTCTCGACGATTGCTCGTCTTTGAGATTTGATGGGTTTCGCCGCACCAGTTGTATTATTGGCTAAGCTGATAATTAAATCTCTATGGGAGTATAACCTGGATTGGGACGATACTCCTCCTGAAACAGTTGCCACACTTTGGCGACAGTTTAAAAAGGAATTGCCATTACTGCAATCTATTAAAATTCCTCGTTTTTTAGGAATCGAACCCCAATGTGTATTAACGCTTATCGGGTTTTCAGACGCAAGCGAACGCGCATATGGAGGTGTTATTTACTTACATGTTTACTGTCCGAATACTGATAAAACCACAATTAATTTATTATGCGCTAAATCCAAGGTCGCTCCGGCTAAGACGATTTCACTTGCGCGATTAGAACTATGTGGAGCGCTAGTACTTGCACGATTAACCTCTAGGCTGCGTCAAAATGTGCGTGTGCCGACACTACTACGCGGCACGTTTAATATTTTGATCGAGCCGAACAACATCACATTTTAAAAATGTCATTAGATATATTTTAAATGATTGTTCTTTGTTTGAATTCAGGTCAATAAACTCGTCCATGCTTTAGCTATCCATAAATAATCCCGAATGTCGTTTTAGAATGATGTTAATATAAACAAAAATTATTTAACAAGAGTCAGACGTAAACATTACAGAATTATCTTTATGGTGCGTGGTACTTACGTCTGCCTGATTCTGCCGCGGGTCTCATGTTACAAAGGACCGATCAATGCGCCGAAATGTCGGACCATAGAAAGTGTTTTGCTGTCATAATAATACGAAGTATTTTTACACGAATGGGCATATTTTATGCGCACTTTAAAATGTATTAACCACATCACACGTAGGTACTACACATAACTATCTAATTTCTCGTTTTTAACATTAATTATATAAACATATTTTAAACTATTTTTTATTCACATGCACATAATTTTTTTGTTAATAATTATTTTTATGATGGTAATCTTTAAAACACGGAACTACACACAGTGCAACATTACATTCTAAGCACATGTAACGTGTAAATTTTTTCGTCTTAACTCTAAGTGTTGTATTTGCACAAACATGGCATTGACGACAAGGATTTGACCGTTTACTTGTAGGGGGGACAAAACCGGGCATATGATTCGCCAATTCTTTGGCAGCCAAACGTAATGGGCTATCGGATGATTGTTGATTTCTTGTTGATGGTATGTGATATTTCTCCAAAAGTTGTTTTATGATTGCGTATTGAAATTGAGTCAAGGTCATCTGCTTTTCGGAAACTGTTTTGTGAAGAATGTGTGCATTTAGTAGGAATAAATAAACAATATGGAAAGCAACCTTCTTGTACCATTTTATTGATTTTCTCATACAACTTAGATTACTCAACATCATGTCAGCCTTAACAACCGAACCCATACATTTATTGTAATCTAGTACACACTTCGGTTTTTTAATTGGTAGGCCTGTGTTTCTATCACACTTTCCAGTCTCTGCAAAAGAAGCATCGTGCACAGTTGTTAACAAATGAATCTCTCGTTTATCATGCCACTTGAGGGCTAACAAAGGGCCTGTATGTTTGGATTCATGGTCACCTTTTTTTAACTTATTAAATTTAGGCATTCCCTTTCGACTTGCTTTTACAGTTCCACAACCGTTTGTTTTTTGATCATGCAAGAATTTGAGTAATTTTGGACTTGTATACCAATTATCAGTCCATAGTGTATGATTTTTTCCAAAATAATCAGTGAGTAATGTGGTTACCACTGCTCCAGAAACACCTAAACATTGGCCGTCTTGGATATCAGTTCCTTCTCCACAGTATATAATGAAATCTAAAACAAATCCCGTGGTAACATCGCACAGTACAAATAATTTTATTCCGAACCTATGACGTTTACTAGGGATATACTGCTTAAATTTCAGACGCCCTTTAAACACGATTATGCTTTCGTCAATGCACAAGTTTTGGTAAGGGATAAAGGTTTTTTTAAATATTTCTCTGCAATGGTCAACCAAAAGTTTTATTTTATGAAGTCTGTTTCCGGGGGTTTGTGTGGCAGGGTCAGAAAAATGAAGCATTCGAAGAAGAATCTGATATCGATCTCTCGGCATAATCTTTCCAAATTGAGGAGACGCTAAAATAGGATCCGTTGTCCAATATTCCTCAATCGATATGTGCGAAACCCTAGTCATCAGCATAGTTATAGCAAAAAATATATACATTTCAGGCACTGACGTATCTTTCCATTGATGGAGTCGAGATTTGGGAGCTATTGTAATTTGGTTAACTGTAGCTCTATAGTATCTGTTGGATTCTAGAACTATTTTCTCCATTATTTCTAGATTCAAAAAGTGTTCAAAAAAATCTACCTCTAATGAATCTTTTGTCAATGTCATGTTTGTGATTCCTGACGAAAAGTCATCAAATTCATGTAAGACTGGAATAAATGGACCCGACACCCATGAGGAAAAAATGTCACTGTTTATCGAAGATGTGTTTTCACGGATGCTTGAAGTGCCGGGTTCACTGGTATCGGATGCACTGTTACCGGGCACACTCGTACCGGATGCACTGGTAACGGGCACACTGGTGCCGGATGCACTGGTACCGGGCACGCTGTTACCGGGAAGAGTTACACTGTGTTCACTTTGAACTTCATCATCACCGTCACCGATATCAAATAAAATTGATTCAGCGTCACTATCCAACTCTAAGTCGGATTCTAAATCTAACACGCTCTCAAAAATTTCTTTATCACTAAGACCCCGTGACATTTTGAATATTATAATATAAATAATAACGAATAAAAGTTTTGTTGAGTTAAACAAGACAAATATAAAGAGCCACGAAAACTAAAAGGTACACCATAAAATACCTAAATGCGAAAAAAAGTGTTTTTAATTTCACAAATTATAACAATCAAATCGATGTACGTAACAGAATGAAAAAGTGTACAAATAAAACAATCGGCGCAGTGTTCTATTGAAGCGCCTTTGTTTGTTCTACTGCGACTGCGCGAGATTAGTAATGGTTGGTACCGACGCGCGAGATTCAAATCGACTGACGGGGAAATTCTGTCTCCTTGGCTTTAAATGGTTCCCAAGAATAAACAAATAATATTTCGGGATAAATTTAGACAGATGTCGCTAGAGATATGATTGGAGATTTTTTACATGTAGAATTTGGCCCTCTACCTTGCATGTACACGATACAGCAAGGATTCAAACCTCGAAATAACTATAGTTGGCTCCCGCGTGAGAGGCAAGTTCGCTGAAATAACTAAAGATTGTTCCCGCCGCCTGGAGGTTAATGCATACGGTCAGTAATACCTACACATCAAATTCGAAAGCTCATACGACTTTAGCTTTTTGCGACAGTACGGTTGCTCTAGCTTGGATAAATTCACCGCCTGCAAAATGGCAGACCTTCGTTGCCAACCGCGTCTCACAAATACAAAACCATCTTGGGGCTGAATGCTTCCATTATATAAGAGGTCAAGACAATCCCGCCGACTGCTTATCGCGGGGTCTTACTCCCGCTCAGCTAATAGACCATCCGTTATGGTTTAACGGTCCCGTATTTGCCCAATTACCTAAAAGTGATTGGCCTTTACAACGTTTTGATACGAAATCGATATCTGATCCACCCGAATTAAAAACAAAATTTTTGATGTCCGTTCAAGACAATAACCGCCCCAAAACAATCGCTCCACCGTTATTGTGTGCACTAGCTTCTCGTGTTAGTTCATGGCCGAAATTAATTCGAATAGTAATTTATGTTTTTCGTTTCATTAAGAAATTACCACTAGCATTCGAATTAAGCCATATCTTAGTTGCAGAAATCGCCGTTATAAATTCTATACAGCAAGAACATTTCTCCGAGGATATAAAGGCAGTCCAAGATGGGAAGAAGGTTCGGCGAGCGATTGCAAAATTAAATCCGTTTCTTCATGACGGAATTCTAAGGGTAGGAGGCAGATTGAGTAACGCTGAAACAGAATTTGACAGTCGTCATCCCATTCTATTGCCCGCTCGGGATAATGTAGTCAATTTAATAATAGACTACTATCATATAAAGAACATACCGCAGGGCAGTTGTTAAACTCTGTCCCTTACCGTCACAATAGATTTAACGACATCTTAGAAGTTAGTTCATAATACTTTAATTTTTAAAAAATCAGTTAGATTAGTTTCATTGTTAAATAGGTACCAAACCCTACTTCTAGTTTTATCTACCGCAGGTTCAGTATTATTTATTGAATCCTTTCAAATCATATTTTTCGTTTCAATGTTTTTTTTTATTTTTTTATTTCCTTGCTATATCAGTCATTTTGACCATTTGGTAAAAGCATTTATATAACTTACATAATATTTTCTTAACTTTTACATAATTTATTACATTCTACCGCGTGTCATTATAATTTTGTTTGCGCATTGAAACGTATTGGCACTCTTTTGGTTTATGGAAGTGGATTCTTTCATCCCCTTCCAGGCGGGGGGCATGGTTACGCCAATACATATACCTACACATACACACACCTACATAGCACACATACATACTGTTACTGCTTGGGATTGGTATTAATATTGTTGCAAATCCTGTCTTACCTTGTTCCAAAATCCGCTCCTAAAAATATTATCACCAAGTTCTCCAGTCTGCAATCAACAGCCCGCGCCGCAACATATACCTACTATAGCCACTGTGCTCCCGCTGAATCGACATAGACATAATTCCGCCGTGTTCGCCGTGTAAACGAAACGCACGCCTATTGCTGTTTTCAGTGCCAATTGGACGGGGAGAAAGAAGACAAAATTGCCAGCATACAAGTTCTTTATCCTGTTTCGGTGAGTCCTTTCCTTTATATGCAGCATATGTTTTTTCCTCATTCCAAGCAGTAAACAGTAACACAAAATTCAAGGTCCTTCGTCAGTCAATCTTCGCACATATCAAATCCACTCTACACACACACTATCTCATTCAATAAGTATATACCTATGTTGAAAATATTACAGACGAAAATTTTAAGTTGAATCTAAAAGAAAGTACAATAAATTAATATTTGTTCGGTTGCAAAATTGCATCTATCTTCTTCCTTCCCATGTCCATAATACATATTGTTTATGTTTCTTTTGAAGTCGGTTATTTTTATTACAATGAGCACATCCCTTATGACCCGTAGATGGTTCATACCAAGCATGCCCAAGAGAAAGTGGGTAGTGTAGAGCCACGGGTAGTAGCCATACTTCATCAGGTAAAGAAATCTCAGAAATTTCTTCTGAACCTTCTCCAACATGAGGGAATACTTCATTTGGTGTGGGCTCCAAAGCACAGATCCACTCTCAAGCCTACTCCTAACCAAAGCATTGTATAGTACTATGAGAACCTGTAATACTTCACTTCTTTAGCCTTTTCTGAATTAAAATGTAGTTTCCTTCAACGGAAGTAATCTTCCAAACAATTTAATTCAATCTAATTAATAGAAATTAATTTTAACTTCTTGCGTATTTTTGGGAGATATTTTTCTCAGACGAACATAGACTCGTAAAAGTCATAATTAATTATTAACCCCTCAGGACTCAGACATATTCTGCCAAAATGTCATAGTTTTTGAAAGGTGATGAAATACGCTTTCAAATTATTTTCTCAGTTAATCAGTTTAACCGGTAATAAATTATTTTAGGCACCTAAAAATTGAAATTGGGCGGGGGTAAATAAAAACATATATAAACAAGAAGTTTCAAAGTAGCCTCACTACAATTGAAAATGACCTTGTAAGACGAGCATCTGTCACAATAATAAAAAACTAAAATACTTGCAGAACTTAATCATTACATTACAAAATTTAAAAAAATATATATATTGAGTTCTACGAATTAAACACAAAAATAATTAACTAACAATTCAATTTACGCTCCAAATTAAGAGTTGCATTTGAAGCTTTTTACAAGTACCATTGGCTGGGATATGTATTAAGTATAAATTCCGCAAATTCGTTAATAGCGTGAAGAGATCGTTTAGATTTACCGTCCTCAGGTATTCATGCAAATATCGCCATAGAAACTTAGCGGCGCACGGTTGAGTTGCCCGCATACAAGGCATATATGGTGCGGCGCAAGAGTGCGCTTTCCACAGCGAATGGGTAAATAATTCCTTGTCTCTCCAGTCACCATATTTATCGACCATTTAAAAAAAAGCCTTTCCGCTTTGCAATAAAATTCAAATAATGTATGATACAATTTAATTTTATTTTATTACAACAACACTAGACAAGAACCTCATTATAAAATTATTGTCAAGTGAACGTCGGTCTACGTTTTTTTTTTTAAATATGTAGTACAGAAAAAACAGTTGTGTTTCGGCGTGGGGCCCAAAAAAATCAACAAAATTCAATGAAAAACCAATTTATATGGTTTTTCATTGTATTTTGTTGATTTTTTTCTGTAATAATAATAAGTCTGTATCGATCTCAAATAGTTATAAGTTTGAGAGAAATTGGTTAGATTTAAAAAAAAAGTTTTCTATTAAAAAAGTATGATTCAAGTAAGTTTTTAGATTTTCACGGCCAAAAGCATTTTCGTTGTTAGTTTTTGGGGTGTTATGCCGTGTTGCGCTACCTCCTTCTATAGCCGACGTTTCGGACAGCGTTACAGTGTCCATCATCAGGGCAGATCCGGTAGATCCGACGATATCGTCTAACAAAACTAACAACGAAAAAGTATGATTCAAAATTATAAAAAAATGTTTCTTGTTGATTTTTAAGCTTTTACATTGAAAATAAATATCTGATTTTTAATATTTCTTTTGCTGTGTGGAGGGTATTTTTTAAGGGAAGAAGAGGAGAGTTATAGGAAGGAAAAGGGTTTAAGGGGTGGGTAGAAATCTGGGGTTCAGTGTGACCAGGTCATCCGCCTCCAAGACCTAGACAAACCTCACCCCATGAACCCGGGCACCCCTGTTAAATCACGAAACGTAGCGAACCACTTGGGGTGACCTATGGCAGAGGTGTTGGTTATCCAATAAAGGTTCCCGGGGCGGCGGTACCCATTCCCACCTCCCAAATTGATTTTATTTCAATGCAGTCTTTATCACCTGCCTATAATCAGTTAAAATAACACATAAAATGTAAGCTGTAACAACAATTTAATCATATTTATATCTGGGGTCCTCAGCGACCCCGCGCGACACCTCGCGTTAAAAAAAAGACGCGACGGGCGGAGGAGTCAATTGGCGATATTGTCATTTAAATTATGTTGAATTGTTACGTAACGTAAAGTGATTTTATAACGAGTGGCCCTCGCAGGGAATTCTAAACAGAAACAAGATTTTCTAGAATATTAAATGCACGCATTACACCGCAAACCGCGAATGTTTTATAATTTACGTTACTTGTTGGATCACGCTATCCATTTTTAAATCATACGCGAGTAGAGCGCCCGTGGTATTTGAAGTCCACCTTCAGGATGATTGACCCCCGAACGATCAATCTTGGTTTTTGGAGAATACAACGTTCCTCGAGGAGATCTGACTCGCCAGAAGTTAAAAATCGTCCGTTGGTTGAAGCGGTCTCTTCGGGTGAAACATTACCAGCAAAATCCGGTCAGATGGGAGTTCTACGGTTCACCAGCTTAGTGTGGACCTACATCGTATTTAGCTAAACTGTAGATTATTAATTGGTCGATCCCGGGGTAAGCCACTTCTCAGTCCAGATTACCTGGCAATAAGTCATTCCAGATTAATGGAATATGAGGATAATGTTTTGAATTGATGTTGCAGGAGCGCATGATGGAGTTCATCGAGAAGCAGGTGGAGCGCGGCATGCAGGCGGGGTCCAGCAGTTCAGCACCGGAGTACACGGAGCTCACCAGGAAGGACGAGGATGAGAAGATCACCGTCAAGCTGTTGGCCAAACCTGCCGGTGAGTGTTGCCACTGTTTCTTAACTGCTCCGACCTATCGCGAATATGTGAGTTTTGCGTCTTAAACGAAATGTCAGATTGCAAAAACTTTGTGTTATTTCTGCTTCACAATTAAAGCTCTATAAATGAAACATTTCTGAACGTAACCGAATACTAAAAACTGTTTTTGAAACGTTATGAATTAAGCTTTCAAATTGTTATATTACAAATAAATATTAACATTTGTAAACATTATAATTCAGAATGCAAACAATAAAAAAAAAGTTAAAATGACTCACATGATGTTTTTATGTGAAAACGGTACTAAAATCATGGATTGTGTAAAAAAAACAATACTAATTCTATCGTATAAATGTATAATAAACAATTTAGTCACCTCACTTTTTTATAATTTCGTACAAGAATATTTAATAAAAAAAAAATAAGTGTCTAACAGCGGGAGGCGATTTGTCGGTCTACCATGTATCTGACAGAACAGGTATTTTTTTTGTATTTCTATGGACAACTTGAATAGTGATGGGTAGCTTGATTTATTATGGAGCTTCTACTTTTTGTTTTAGGGATGTCACTAGAACAATAACAAAGTTATAACAATTTCTGTGGAAACATATGCGTTGACGTGAAAACACGCTTATTATACTTGACTGCTATTGTTATATTATCGTGTATATCCGCTTACGTATCTCAGTGGTTAACGAGGGTTCTGTAAATTCCGGAAATTCTGTTGCCAATGAAAAAATTGAAACATAGATCTCCGCCGTTTCCGTAAGTAATAATCAAAATAATCAAAGTAATCTGATGATCTTTGTGGTCAAAGGATAAGGCTCCCGATTAGCGAAATGGAGGTCGTGGGTTTAAATCCCAGTATGAGCAAGTAAATTTTATTTGATTAATTGATGTTATTTCGCAATATTATTAATTTAAAATAATACATAGTATGTTTGTGATGTGTTCCAAAGTGGAAGATCCTCTCAATATCGCCATGTTGAAAGATCACCAATGAGAATTGAAATATTCCTTAAAATGGCTTTAGCCGTGTTTGGTGACTAGATCTGAATAGCCAAGGACTCCCCATCTCCTTCCCCCTCCCACTACCTTCAACCTCACAACATACCCCTGTTGGGGATGCGTAGTCTCACTGGTTCCAGACGGTTGGGAGCAGTTGAGACCCTTGTGCAGTATTCATATAAATTAAAAAAGTGTAAGACCACCATTCAAAATCCAAGGGTTACTTGAAATGGCTTAAGCCGTGTTTGGTGACCAGATCTGTATAGCCATGTACTTCCTTACCTTCCTCTCCCTAATCTCCTTCTCATCTGCACTACCTTCAGGCACAACATACTCCAATTGAGGAGCATAGTCTCACAGTGAGCAGTTGGGACTCTAAAAAAAAAATGCTAAAAATATCAATCAGTTTTAGTCAATCAATAATTTTCGATTGTAACATAACCTCCAAATGGTTTGAAAATGATTTTGTATTGTTTACATTTCAGCTCCAAAATTCCTCCCGCCCGCCGCTCCTCTGGACAAGAGAAAAGCCTTCGACAGCCAATCCACTTCCGGCAGTAGCATCTCTTCTACCTCCTCGTCAGCTAAGAAGTTCAAAGACGGCAGGAAACCCTCGGCGCTGGATCAGATTCGCTTCGAAGAGGAGCGGAGAAAACAGAAATACGTCAAGAAACCGTAAGATCATTATTAATTTTATTTTTATTAAACAAATTTTCACAATGTGTAATTAAGAATTAGCTGTGTTTGGTGACCAAATCTAAATATTCAGGTACTTCCCAATCTTGATCATCCCTATCTCGCTTCCCAAAACTAAACTTACCTGTGCATAATCTCAATTTGAGAGGCGGATATGGGTAACTTCACCCCGGGAGCCATTTATTGGATAACCAACACCTCTACCATAGGTCACCCCAAGTGACAAACTAAGTTTGGTGAATTAGCAGAGGTGCCCAGAATCTGTTCCATGCCAACTCAGAATGACCTTTCTGAGGTGGTTCTGAGTAGGTTTCATTCTGCGTTGGCCAGTCACCCCCAGGATTATGGGGTGAGGTTTGTCCAGGTCTTGGTGGCAGATTCCTCTGCCCACCAGCTGCGTGGCAGGCCGGATCAGGAGAGACTGGTTGACGGAGACCTTTTGACCTATCCAGAAGGCCTCTCTCGGAACATAGCTTTGTACCTCAGTGGGAGGGGTAGATTCATACGTCTCTCACTCCTGGACACACTGACCCCCAGGCTTCCACACACCCCTCATACCATTTTCCTTCCCAGAACTTCTTCTTTTTCGTTTCCTTAAACAGACCCTCCACACAGTATCCACAAAGATAACAAAGGCCCTGAGGGAATTTTTTCCTCAGGGCTTCATGTGTGGAGCTATTGTAAAAAAAATTAAATCAAAAACCAAAAAAATGTGCCCTAGGGCGAAAGCTAGTCTGCTTGAATACTATTACTGACTTTTGGCAGTTGGGACTCTTGTGAAGTGTTCACATAAGATAGTTTTCATCCGTCTCTCTTCCATATGTCATCCTCACAGCAATTACAATTTTTCAGGCCTCCGGAACCAGTGCGACCCTCGGATGCCTGGCTCCACGAAGGCATCGTGGTGAAGGTCATCACCGACACCCTCGGTCCCAAGTACCACAAGAGGAAGGGCACCGTTTTGAGGGTCTTCTCAGACTATGGGGCCGAGGTCAAGATGATCGACAGCGGAGATAAGCTGAAACTCGATCAGGTATGTTATGTTTTCACTTTAGCCACTGGAGCGACCATGCGAAATAAATAAATTTGCCTCGATTACTCGAGATTTCCAGAAGATTTTTTTTTAAATTTCTCACCAATATTAAAAAAATCATACCTTCGAATTTTAACATGGAGACATAAAAACTTATTGCAGTGCTTTATATAGCCAATGAATAAACCTGTATTTTACCGTTTATCTCATATTTGTAGGATTTTAAAAAAATATATAAAAAATCGTTAAATTTATAACCTCGCTAATCCTGCGTGTTTGTTACTTTGAAACTGCCATGAGAGGTACTTATTCGAGTCAACATAGAATATTTTCATATTAAAAGAAAAAACACACTTTTTAAAACACCACTTTTTTATTTGAATTAATATTTAACAGCCAACCAGGTTTCGCTTAGCTCAAGCTTCATCAGGGCTTATTATATCAACTAAAGATAATTACATACAGACACATATTTATAAAAGAAATTAAAAGAATGAGTGAAAGAGATAGCAATAGAGTAGGCGACACACTATTGGTGCCAGTAAGATATACAAATAGATAAGACGGAGTTAACTTTTGTTGTCTTGTAGTGTTGAAAAAAATATATTTGTGGATAAATTATCCTTTATTATTTAATTCAAACAATACAACTTTAAAATAAGTACAATTCAAAGGGAACTTATTATATAATAATAATAATAATAATTTATTCCAGAATGTATGCAGGGGTAGTGCAATGCAATACATTCCATATTTTGAAACAAAAAATGGGTTAATGTTAAAAATAAAAATAAAGTAAATAACAACAAATAAATAAATTAAAAAAAAAAAGCGAATAAACATGAAAAACATGAGAAAAATAATAATAAACAGTAAAGTTAATTCATGCAGCTGTTTACGGAGGGTATTTCATAGTCTCCCGTCTCCAGAGGGCCATCAGGGGGGACTCCAACCAGGTAGTCATGGCGGTGATGATTGCATTCTTCGATTGGCGTAGTCTGCGCCATAAACTTCCCATGCGGTGGCGGAGAAGTGCTCGGAAAGTGTGCACTCGTCCCTCCAGGAACATTTCCGTAGCACTGCAGTATCTCGGTAGGCGGAAAAGTTGACGGTATGCGTTGTTGTAAGCAACCTTTAACTTGTTGCATTGGGATGCAGTGTAGTCAACCCACAGTTCTGATGTGTACAGCGAGGTACAGAAAGCGTTGAACAATATTCTTTTTACTTTTGGGCTGCATAGGTAAAAACGTCTTGACAGCATACCCGCTCTAACAGATATCGCTCTTCTCTGCCTTTCCATATCCTCGATATCCTTAAGGTCGTCTGTGATGATGTGTCCCAGGTACTTAACGCTGTGATAAACATTCATTTTCCTGTCATCTAACCATACTGAGGGTGTTTGGATGGTTTCGTTTTTGTTTTTAAAAACCATAACTACTGACTTGGTAGTATTATATAACAGGTTATGGTTTTTTGCAAAGTTTTCACAAATCCTTAGTAACTTCTGTAATGCGCTTAGTGACGGTGCAAGAAGAACCATATCATCTGCGTAATTAATGTTGTTCACACATACTCCATGTATATGGCATCCTATTTTCGTGGCATTAAGTTTTTTAATAAGATCATCGGTATATAGATTAAACAGAACCGGAGACATGCTTCCTCCTTGCCTTACGCCACTTTTCAAATAAAATGAATTAGACAGCTCCCCAGACCATTTCACAATATTTTCTTGTTGCGTGTGCCAAATTGAAAGAATCGCTATTACATCTTCCGGAACTGCTCTTTTCCTTAGTTTTTCCCACAGTTTATTATGACGTACACGGTCAAACGCCTTGCTTAGATCTAGAAAGCAGGTATAGATTGGCGTTTTCCTTAGTTTATAATAGCTGATGGTTTCTTTTAGGGAATATATTGCCATAGATGTTGAGAGTGCAGGTTTGAATCCGAACTGGTTATCTTCTGTTTTTAGATGGTCTGTTACAACAACGGATAAAATTTTTTCAAATAATCTCGCCACGGCGGTTGAAAGTGAAATTGGTCGGTAGTTATTGATCACGGATGGATCAAGATTTGTTGATTTAATTATGGGAATAATTACCGTTTTTGTCATTTCATTCGGGATGTGCCTGTAACGTAAAATATTTGAAAATAGTTTTGCTAGGATGAAATGAATCGCTGGTCCAGCATACTTAATGTGTTCAAGAGCTATTGAGTCATGTCCTGTGGCTTTTCCTGCTGCCATTTCTCTTAAAGCTCTTTCAACCATACACGGAGTAATACTGATAGCGGTGGTACTACATTCAGCATATATATGAGCAATACGCAAGCAAGTGCTTGGATGTAATGCACAGAATAGATTAATTGGTAGAAGATGATTTGGCCGTTATATAGTCCATCCAGTTGTGTTGTAACATGTGCATCTACTTCTGTTTACATGTTATTTGTCAACATGTTATTGAGTCTTCCTGATAAAGAGGTTATTGGTCCGATGCATGTAGGCACGTGGAATGAATGTGGTGGCTGGGTGCTGTATGCAAGTACATGCGGTTTATTTGTTATGATGATTATTCTTCTTTCAATATTATTTTATAATGATAAACGTTTGATATGTAATCATCCACGTAGTGATCCTGAGCTGGATGCAAATGTTGTCCATAGTTTAGGCAAGATGAAGGGCAGGTTGTAATGGAAGTACTGTGTCGTTCTCTGTTTGGCGGTGAGAGCGATCTGGAGTGGTTAACTAGGGAGACAAAATTATTACAGGATGGGCGATGGGCGGGGGGGGTGGGAGGCAGAATGTTTTCTGTATGTTGTCTGTGATATTCTTGATAATGAAAGGTGCATATCTATGGAAAAAGGGCGTAATTTTAAGCTGATCAAAAATTTGGCATGAAAATCATATTTTTAACCTCGTTCTAAAATAGTGTACGATGTTCAAATTGGCGACATCCATGGTCTTAATAGATAAATCATTTAAAATAGCTTTGTAA
This sequence comes from Limnephilus lunatus, assembly GCA_917563855.2. NCBI lineage: Eukaryota > Metazoa > Arthropoda > Insecta > Trichoptera > Limnephilidae > Limnephilus > Limnephilus lunatus. The sequence goes on along the minus strand of OU830595.1, from coordinate 19,192,158 downwards.
ATGGCTGGCCATGGAAATGCTTTAAATATGTAATTACAATAAATGTTTTACGAATGGTAAGAAAATGTGGTCCAATATTGGACCGCTATCAATCATGGAAAAAAAAAGTGGTCCATATTTCGACCATAATCGTTAAAAAAATTATCTAAACATTACACAACTCCACACAGGAGCAGTGATGCCAAATTTAATTTTTAAAATGAATCAAGACGTCACCCAAATAGGAGCTAAAAAAGAGCTTAAAAATTCCTAAGTTGGGACCAAAAATTCACCATGAAGACATAGCTCTTAACTCCTTCAAATATTGGGCGTATTTTGTTAAAGGGTAAAAATTTCCGCTTTGCAATAAAATCCAAATAAATGGAATGTTTGTGAATGTATCCGAAAACTAAAAACTGTTTTTGAAAGGTGATGACATAAGCTATCAAATTTTATTTTAAGAATTATAAAAATTTTGAATTCAAACTTTAACCACTCCGATCTATTGCGAATATGCACTTTTTATGTCTTGAACGAAATGACAGATTTACGAAAACTTTGTGTTATTTCCGCTTCACAATTAAAACTCTAAAATTGAAACATTTCTGAATGTAGCCGAATACTAAAAACTCTTTTTGAAAGGTTACAAAATAAGCTTTCAAATTGTTATATTACAAATAAATATTAACATTTGTAAATATTAAAATTTATAATTCAAAAATTACTCACTTGATGTTTTTATGTGAAAACGGTACTAATATCACGGATTATGTAAAAAAACAATACTTATTCTATAGTAAAAATGTATAATTAACAATTTAGTCTTCTCACTTTTTTATCATTTCATACAAGAATATTTAATAAAAAAAATAACAGTGTCTAACAGCGGGAGGCGATTTGTCGGTCTACCATGTATCTGACAGAACAGGTTTTTTTTTTGTATTTCTATGGACAACTTGAATAGTGATGGGTAGCTTGATTTATTATGGAGCTTCTACTTTTTGCTTTAGGGATGTCACTAAAACAATAACGGAGTTATAACGATTTCTGTGGAAACATACGCGTTGACGTGAAAACACCCTTATTCTACTTGACTGCTATTGTCATATTAACGTGTATACAGTGAAACCCTCTTAAGAAGTTTTCCAAGGTACCGGAAAAAATAAACTTCTTAAGCAGGAAAACCTTATATGTGGGAATTATTGGGCCAATATTGAGCCGAGGGACTGAAAAAACCAAACTTCTTAAACCACGAAATGTCTTAAGAGAGAACTTCTTAAGAGGGTTTCACTGTATCTGCTTACGTTGCTAAGTGGTTAAAAAGGTTTAAAAGCTATCACCTTATGTTTATTCAAACTAAAATTACTGATGAGACCTATATGAGTCTGTTATTCTGAAAAGTGAACAAATTGTCCTGAGGGGTTGCTTAAATAATATCGGCCTTATTAAAAAACCCCGTGAAAATTTTATTCAATTGACAAACGGCCGCGGATGTGAAAATATTACTAATTAAAAAAATTGTTCTTTACACAGCCTGGGCGGGTAGTTTATCTCTGTTTTAGTAATGATGTTTGAACGAAATTTGGAATTTTCCAAAGTATTTTGAATGTTCTATATATTTCTTATTTTTGAAGGTGTTGTAAAAACAAATAACATTTATAAAAACTAGATGAAATTACCTTTTAGATTTTTGTATTTGAAGTACACTTTAATTTAAAAAACTGCCATATTTTAAGATTTAAACAGGGAAAAAAATGTTAAATAATTTCTTTCCAAAACATTTTTGATGCAAGTGTACAGAAATGTATAAAATTTAAAAAATACAGACCTTTTATATAATGAATTTGGAATGAAACTGTCACCTCACTTTTTCCTCGTGCATACAATAAATAAAGTTTTTTTTATTGCAAAAAAAATAACCTAAAAATATCTCTGATATTTCAACACATTTCTTGCACCACTAAAGATGTTAATTTCTTTGATAAGTTTACCACCACATGTATTTGATATTAATATTTACAAAAAACACCACTTTTATGAAATTCTCATAAAATAAATATCATTAAATATAAATATGAATTTTTATGTATCATATAAAAAACTTTTTGACATTTCAACTTTGAAAGTACATTTATTGTTATTATAACTTCACTAAAACTTATGAAAAACCACCAAAAACATGGTAAATATATCAATTATATGAATATACGAGTGAATTATTTATATTAATAGAAATTACGATCACATTTGTAATATTCCAAAACACATCGCCGTAGAGAAAAAATGTTAATATGTTTTCATTGTGAACAGCGAATGCGCTGGCGCCCCCATCTAGCGGCTATGAATGAAAACAACAATTTAGTATGAACATTACTAAAAATTGCACTGTTGCCAGATTTTAAAACTTGTTTTAGAGTGAAATTCGTTATTAGTAGTATTTCGTGTTTTAGTGTAAATTTGTTTTATTGATGTTGCTGCAAAAACACAGGTTATCATCGGTCGTGCTGTAGTTTTTTTTTAGTAAGGCTGTATATGTTTAAATTTATTTATTGTTATATAAAGAATATGAATTATATGTATTCATATATATTTTAGAAAATATTATATTTAAGGTCATCATTGGTCATGCATACCCTATCAGAAAAGAGGAGTTCTTGTGCCAGATAAGGGAGCCACGATCCTTACTTAGGTTTTATGTTATCTATCCTCCTTCAACGGAAGCAATCTTCCGAACAGGCCCTTCATTGATATGCTTGGTGTAACTCAAGTGACCAGCTCAGGTGCGGGGGCTCCATCGAAGCCAGAGTCAAGTTAGCCTCACAAAAACTGGACGTACTGTACAGGACCCGCAGATACTGCAGATAGTACACAATTACTAACCCTGTACAAATCACAAGTGCGCCCCACGGTTGAATTTGGCAACCACCTCTGGTTTGGAGCTCCAAAATACCTGAAAAATACCCTCGACTCTGTGCAGAAATGGGTGGTCCATTTGATAGATTCTCCCATCTTAACAGACAAATTGCAATCTTTAGAGCACAGGCGTCGGATGGGAATGCTATCCTTGTTCTACCGGTATTTCAAAGGAAGATGCTCCGAAGAACTAGTGTCGTTGATCCCTTCGGCACCGGTTCATAGTCGAGAAGCACGCAAAAACCCTTTCCCAACGTGTGTACACGTTTGACATTTGTCAAATGAGAACGGGTCGCTTCTTCGACTCGTTCTTGTGTTCAACAGCTCGGCTGTGGAACGATGTTTCCTCCCTCCTACATAAGCATGGGTCTCTTCAAGACCAATGTTCATTCCTTCCTCTCTTCAAAAAAAAACCCACCACTCAGCATCTCAGATGACATAGGCCCTGAGGAAAAATATTTTCACTCAGAGCAGTAAAAGTTTAAAAAAAATGTTATAATATTTTTTTTTTACAGGAGCACCTTGAGACCGTGATCCCTGGACTAGGGCGTAACGTGATGGCAGTGTTGGGGGCCTGTCGGGGGCAAGTGGGCCCCCTTCTACAGCTGGAGGGGGAGGCCTGCCGGGTGCAATTGGGGGACAGGAGAGTCCTTCTTCAATTCCACGAACTTAGCAAAGTCGTCAGTGCAGATAGCTAACACTAAAACAAGCTCTGTTAGAATGTATAATTAAAGGAAAGAGATCGGTGATTTTGTACGCACTGAGACCATTAAAGCATCTGATGTCTGTACTTCAAATTCTGCAATCTGTTAGTTGAAGACGAATCTATCAAATCTATTGTTTCTGGGCGATCCATTTGATAGATTTAATAGAAACGAGGATTTCAAAAGGGTTCCGAAACTTTCATTCCGCGACAAAATATCCTATGGACAATGCATCCCCCAACAAAATGTCTACTAAAACCCAACCTAACCAAACAAAAATTATTGTTTTGAAATAAATTATTGTTATTTATGTCCCATTTTACTATTTTTGAACAATAATTTATTATTGAAGAAGAAGATAACAATAATAATCTAAACTAAAATTTGAAAGAGAACAAGACACAGAAAAAGACAATGGTTGCAACTGGAACTCGAACCCAGACCTCTCGTCTAACCGGGAAATAAAATCTAATATTTTGAAATATGAGATTTACAAATATTACGGTTTGACTGAAGGTGGCAATAGCCGAATTGGTAAACGCGCATGTTCCGGTTAGACGAGAGGTCTGGGTTCGATTCCCAGTTGCGACCATTGTATTTTTCTGTGTCTTGTTCTCTTTCATATTTTTGTTTTTATTGTTATCTTTTTCTTCAATGATATATTACATTGAAGAAGTTTAACCTTCAAAAGTTATAAAAAGATAGTTTTTCTTATTTTGTTGTGGGATGAAAACGCACATTACCTTTCAAAAGGGACGTCACCATGGATAAAGGAAATAAGGGAGATGGGCCATAAACCAGGTAATCAGGTGAGATACAGGAGTAACTGAGTGAAAATCACTCAGCGGGTTTGGTGATGCCCACTGTTAATTTGTATGAACTTGACACAATGAAATAAAATAAAAAAAAAACAATGAAACCAAAATAACATTTCTTCATTTTTATTAAATGTAAATAACTGTGAACTGTTCGGAGCCGGTGGGACTATGTCATCCTCACTTTGGATGATTTGCCGTGTGGAGGGTATTTTTGAGGAAAGAAAGGATTGAGAACCATGTTGAAGGGAGCCGGCAAATCATTCCATAGCTGAGCTGTCGAGTCACAGATGTGACCCATTCTCTTGTGAGTTCTTCGGAGCATCTTCATTTGAATTACCGGTAGAACAATACCTAACATCTGTGCTTCAAGCACTGCAATGTTATTGTGTTTTTATTGTTCATTATGAAGGAAGTATAGTCATCATCACGATTTGTTCAAGATACCACATGGCAGAACAGATGTCTAGCACAGCATTGCATGACACGAGGAATGGTGCTATTGAAAGAAATTTCTAACACAGTAGACATTAGCTTCATACATGTGACCCTAAGTAAAAAAATATATATATCTCAAGACCTGTGTCATCTTTGTGGATTCTGGGTGGAGGGTATTTTTAGAGAAAGGAAGGAGAGGAAGTTCTGGGAAGGAAAAAGGTATGAGGGATGGGCTGTTGGGTAGGAATTCGGGTTCAATGTGTCTAGTAATAACGGATACATTGACACACTCCGTCTCCAGTGATGAATCAGCATCAAAAACTCTCTGATGGTGAGCAAAATGAATTTTGCATAATTTTTTTTTTTTTTTAACTTATAATTGTCATAAATATGCGATTTACTAGGCACCTACCTACGATATAATATTTTAGCATAAAATTATTGTGGTAGTCTTTTTCGAAACAGGAATAATAATATGCCGTGATTTTTACAGTGTTAAAAAGTGAAATAAAAATAACCTTTTCTCACCATAAACAGACAAAACTTTTGTATTTGGTGAGGAAATTCAAGCTCAATTATGTGTAGTTAGGAAGTAACTAAACAATAAAATAGTGCAAATAATAACAAAAAGATAACTAAGATAAAAATAATATCCCATGATATTTCATAGGTCTCCGCAGTGGCGGACTAAGGGGGGGGCGGGGGGGGCGGTCCGCCCCGGGCCCCCGATCTTGGGGGGCCCCCAAACGCCTCCATGTTCCCTTGATCAAATACTAAACAAGGCTTTAAGGCACCACTGTAAAAAAATATATTTTTTATTTCATTTTGTGATTGATGCACTTGTTAAGAATGCTCTCACCAAATTTTTAAAAAAATTATTCGAAAAATTGACAGAGATACAACATTTTATGTGAAACCGTTTGAAACAGTTTGTATGTTGAATTATCCTTCAGCAATGCATTTTATTTTTGAATGAATTTTATTTTCGATTTTTTATGGTAAATTTTCATCATTCATAAAAATAAAAAAATAGAAGGGGGGCATTTATAAAAAAATCCCTACGTAGGGTCATAGTCAGGGCCGGATTAAACATGTCGGGTCCCTAGGCAATGCACGTCTCGGGGCCCCTACCCGTTCCGGCCCCCCTAGGTAGTTGCCTACACTGCCTTATAGACAGTAAGATCCTGCCAGGGCCGGCTAGGCAATGCACGTTTCGGGGCCCCTGTACCCCAGGGGCTCCTACTCGATGCGGGGCCCCTAGGCCCCTTATGGACAATAGGGCTTTGCAAGGGCCGGCTTAAACATGTCGGGGCCCCTAGGCTATGCACGTCTAAGGGACCCTTTACCCTAGGGGCCCCTACCCAATTCAGGGCCCTTAGGCAGTTGTCTATACGTCTTATGGATAATACGGAATATAATGAATTTTATTTTCGATTTTTTAATTGTAAATTTACATCGTTCAAACGAAAACGGAAGGGAGCCATTTATAAAACAATCCCTACGTAGGGTCATGGTCAGGGCCAGATTAAACATGTCGGGGCTCCTTGGCAATGCACGCCTCGGGCCCCCTTTACCCTGTAGGATAGGACCCTGCCAAGGCCGGCCTAAACATGTCGGGGCCCCTAGGCAATGCACGTCTCGGGGCCCCTACCCAATGCAGGGGCCCTTTAGCTTCTTTGACTTTTGCCTTTGCCTTCTGGACAATAGGGTCCTTCCAGGGCTGTTTAAATATGTCGGGGCCTCTAGCCAATGCACTTCTTGGGGCCCCTTTACCCTAGGGGCCCCTACTTAATACCGGGCCCGCTTGGCAGTTGTCTGTACGTCTTATGGATGCATGCAAATCAGATGTATAGTTTTTCTAATGTGTAGTCAACCAGTATGAAAAACGTAGTTTTGAGAAAAACGCATTAAATTTTTTACTGAAGGATAATTTAATTGTTTAAAACGGTTTCATATAAGATGCTGTATCTCCGACAATTTTACGAATTTCCTTACAATATTTGATGAAAGCAGTATTAACAAATGCATATTTTAGAAAATTAAATAAAAAAGTGACAATTTTTTTTTTGTGAGATGGTGCCTTTAAAATATGCTTAGTACCTATCTAAGAGGTGTTTTGGAGTTGGGAGGTCCCATACAAACATCATCCTATACAGATAAAATAGGAATAAATAAATACAGCCTGAACCGGTAATTTACAGTTTTTAAAAATAAATGTCCCCGGGGCCTCCAAGCCGCGCGCCGCTACCCGAATTTCTACCGATTTCTTACATATCCCCACCCTTAAGCATATGAAGTTTTTATACTCTTAAAAATTATATGTTATTTGGGAACATAATATTTATACATTACCCATGCCGAAACACAAATTATATAAAATTCCCTTGATAGAAAAAAATCGCAAAGTATGCTCCGAAAATTATTATAAACACGTCTGATTCAGTTATTTTACAAATTATATGTATGGAAAAATTCACAGTGTTTCTTTAAAGTCTGTTTTAGATAGCCCCCAAGAGCTTTTTTCTCTATTTAGAACGAGTCGTGTTTTATTAACACAATTTTCGCTTCAATTTTTGCCGTTTTGACCAGCGAATTTTATATTCGATTTTTTATGGAAAATTTTCAGCGTTCTTAAAAAAAATAGAAGGAGGCCCTTGATAAAAAAAATCCCTATGTGGTGCCATGGTGATTGGATTTTCTAACAGTTTAAGCCGCCGCTACACGGATTTCTACCGATTTCTTGCATATCTCCCTTGACGGCCGGCATGGTGCAGCGGTAAGGCGCTTGACTAGCACACCGAAGGTCGCGGGATCGAATCCCGGCGTGGCAAATAAATTTTATTTGATTAATTTGTGTTATTTCTCAATTCATTCATTTTAAAAAATAATATATAGTATATTTGCGGCACGTTCCAGAGTGGAAGATACTCTCAGTATCGCCCTTCAGAATTGAAACGTTGCTTGAAATGGCATCAGCCGTGTTTGGTGACCAGATCTGAATAGCCAGGTACTTCCCCACCTTTCTCTTCCCTATCTCCTTGCCCTACCCAATTCCCTCAGCCTCACACCATACCCCAATTGGGTATGCCATAGTCTCACTGGCTTCAGACGGGAGCAGTTGAGACTCTTGTGCGGTATTCATATAAAAAATAAACATTTGAAGTTTTAAAAAAAATACATTTTATTTTTGAAGATAATTTCTAGACGCGTTCTACGCCGAAACGCAAATTATATGAAATTCCATCCATAGAAAAAAATCGCAAAGTTTGCTCCTAAAATTATTATAAACACGTTTGTTTCAGTTATTTTACAAGTTATAGTTGTAAAAAATTCACAATGTTTCTTTAGATGATATTTAAGACGCCTTCCACGAGATTTTTGCTCTATTTTAAACGAGTCGTGTTTTATTAAAAATGTTCACAATTTTCGCATCGATTTTATCGCTTAAATATTAGCGCGCTTCTCTTACATTCGTAATTATGTATATCTCCATCTTGTTGTTTTTGAGTGCGGATGTGGCGCCTTAAGACTTGGTGCATGCAAATCGGATGTACGGTTTTTCTAATACGTTGTGTTATTTCGAGAAAAATGCGTTCAAAGTTTTTCTGAAGTTTAATTCAACATACAAACTGTTTAAAACTTTCTTGATTTTTTTTAGAATTTCCTTAAAACATGCGGTAGCATTATTAAAAAATGCATTTTTTAGAAAATGAAATACAAAAAAAGACGATTTTTTTACAGTGAGGCCCCCCAGGACCAGAGGCCCGTGTGAACTGAATAAAAATCATGTAAAATAACATCAACTTTTTATACTAGGGGGGGCCTCATTCAGCTTTGCCGCCCCGGGCCTCTGACAGGCTTAGTCCGCCACTGGGTCTCCGATAGATATTAAAAATACTAATTTATATTGTCCCTCTAACTGCGGTTCAATGAACTCTATAAGTTTTAACCCTTTTAGTTTAAACTTCATTTTCATATGTTTGTTTGTAGAATCTAGACTATTGATAAAGTGCCTATCCATAATATTGGAAAATTATTTGAATTGCCATTTTCAGAATAAGGAACTCCAGTGAAAAATATTATGGCTTTAAGAAAATATGTTCATATAGACCAATAAACGCTGATTCTGAATATATAAGTTTTATTTGATAATATTAAACGTACAGTTTTTAAAAAAATATTAAAAAGTGCATTTTTAATATTCTCGTTAAAACACAGCGTCAGGTTGGTATGCTGTGTAATGCTGTGTGGTGACGTCACGATGGAAGATTCACCTGGTGATGGCATTTTGAAATGTATGAGGCAAGTCGTTCAAACACAACATTTCGTGTTTTTTATTTGGTTTATTTACATACTGTTAGTAGAGATTTAGACATATAATAGTTGTTGTGTTTATTGAAACATTATTTAGGCCTTCACAATAAAATTATGACGGAAAAGGGCTATATTTGTGGACAATCTGATATTTCCAGGATAATGTTTTTCAAATATAATAGGGACTGTGTACCTAAAGCGCGCCTTCCACTGCGAGCGGAGCGGACTCTTTACGGACTCCGCTCGACTAGCAAACGTTAACTGCATACAAGTGCTTCCACCAAGAACGAGGTGAGCGGAGCGGACTAAACGAGTTTAAATAGGTTCGAACGAGTCCGCTCCGCTGATGCGAGCGGAGCGGACTCCGTACGAACTCCGCTCGACTCGCAAACGTTAACTGCATACAAGTGTTTCCATCAAGAACGAGGTGAGCGGAGCGGACCGAACTAGTTAAAATAGGTCCGAACGAGTCCGCTCGCGCACACCATCGCCGACTAGTTTCTAGCGGACTCCGCTCAAGAACTGTCGTCAATTCACTTGCCTCGACTGCATTTTTTGTCGAGACGGAGTTGTTTATTGAAGCCGGTCGCCAATTTTGTTTATAGGATACGACTCGCAAAGAATGTCGCAATGTTGACAAAAGAGAATTCGACTTAGAAAACCATCATTGAGATGAAATTGGCGGAAATAAGAAAGTTAAAATTTTGGAGATGAAATTATAAATATCCTACATTAGCAAACGTGTTTTCATTACATACAAGCTGTCAGAATCATCTTCACTAGAATCAATGCTTGACATCACAAAAATCACTCTGTTCACTTCAAACGTCAAACCGATACTGACTCGTTTTCAATGGAAGGGCAAAACTATTTCTCATTTTTCGTTGACCTCGCTCCGGTCACCTCGCTCATTTATCACACGGGGGCAGTGGAAGGCAACCACCTAACTTCTTAGCGACTCGTTTTTGGTGGAAGGTCAAAGCTATTTCGCTCATCTCCAACCCCGCTCCGCTCAACTCGTTTCCGCTCGCAGTGGAAGGCCCCCTTAAGTGCTGAATTTCGTGGGATAAAAGTTGGTTAGTAAATAAATCATCTTATTATGTAGTTGTTTTTTAAAGTCGTAGTAAGCTGTAAAAAAAGAATTTTGATAATCTTCAGTAAATGTGGCCTATTTGAGGTTAAAGTCGTGTCAATTTTGACATTTTGTTTATCTACCATAACATCGATCGTATTTTCGAATTGGTTTATTATCAAGGGCTTTTTATGGGTGATTCCACAAAAATTGGGTAACTCAATGTCATTAGACAATAGAACGGTGTGTTATTATATTTTGTGTAAATTTTTAATGTTACATATTTTAAAACAATTAAACGCCTTTAGTTGGTCACTCAATTTCAGCTACTCATTTTAAATACAAGTTTGTAAATTTCCACAATATGTTCTCAAAACGTCAGTACTTTGGCATGTCACAATCCCAAAAACGTGCAATGAAGTGGCTGTATATTAAATATTACCATGAATATAAGCAAAGTTACTGTTTCCCTACAATCTATGAAGTAGTTAACAATGTAAATTACAACTTTTATAATATAATATTCTTACCGTTGTTGTAAAAATAATAAAAAAAACTTTGTGTTCACTTTTATACGTCAGTCCGTTGTGTGTTGTTCGAATTTGAATTTCCCGCTAAATATTGTCTACTCAAATTAAAATCCGTCTTAAATTTCAACGTTGGTAGTGAAGTTACCTGCAGGCAGGCGCCATTCTACGGCGGCCAGTAGTATGCCAGTGCTAGCGTTGTGTTTGTCACCGAAACACTTGCCGATCCAGTCAAAATATCAGTCCTATGGTGAGTCAATATTTTCTTGTAAACCTGTGTTATATTTTAATTTATACATAGCTGGCTTTGCTTGTTTAAAATATAGCTTGTTGCTATTCAAAAATATCAAAATGTATGTTGGTTCTAATGATAACCTTAAATTCATGTCTTGTTCGTCAGTCCGTTGGCGTCAGTCCTTTGTCTGATATTGCGCCAGAGGACTGACGTGTTTCCAGAGTACTGATATTTAGCGTGTGTAACCATTTTTTTTTACTTATTTCAGTTTAAAACATTTTTCCGCCACCTAAAAAAAAACAAAATATGTCTAAGGATAGAGAAGATTTATTAAAAAAAGAAAAGAGAAGCCGAAAAGGTTCGCTTAGCTAGAATCAAAAGCGAACCTATTAAATTAGCCGAATACAAGGAGAAACAAGGGTTGCAGTACGAAAAAAGTTAAAGAAATGACACCTCGGGAGCAACGATTAACTAGAAAAAATTGGAAAAATTATTCATCAAAGTACAGGCAAAAAAAACAACAATTGAAACGTACTACTGATAATTTTGTACGCCAGAATACTCCGTCACCTCCCGATGAAGCGGCAGTTGGTGAAGTAATGAGACATATTATTAACGAAGACCAAAGAGAAGAAGAGGCAAAAAAGAGAAGTCAAAGGCAGAGAAAGTTAAAAAATAAACAATTAAAAAAAATGGAAAAAATCGTTTCAGAACTGAGAACTAAACTGAATACTCAGGGTCAAAAATATAAACGAGTTAAAAAACAGTTAAAGAAAGTTGTAAAATCTGTTGAAAATACTCCAAAAACCAGAATTGAAGAAATGAGTGAGAATATTACTAAAAAAAAGAAATTACTGAAGAAAGCCCTTTTCGGGGAAGTTATTAAAATCCAATTAGAAGGAAACTACACTAAAATAAAGAGTCATGAAGATAAAAAAGTTCAAATATCCGCTGAACATAGTACACGTTTAACTACTTCTGCCGTATTTACAGACTCTGAAGATGATGATATTCTACTATCCACTTACGTGAGAGACATTAATGACCACTCTAAATTGGATATCAATCTATCAACACCAGGAGTTAGCGGTAATTCACAACAGCAAAGTCTTTACAACAGTGGTGATTATGTATTGGTCAAATATGTCACAAGGAATACAGAATATCATTATGCAACAATCTGCTCTTCTGTTGATGATGAAGAGGGTGAATTGAGAGTGACTTTCATCAAAATCTGTAAACAGAATGGCACTCTGTTTCAATTGAATGAAAGAGACGTATCAGATGTTCCGATGGATCAAGTAATAAAAAAATACCTGTGCCAAACCTCATTACAAAAGGTAATAAAGTGATTTACCAATTTAAAGAAGAGATTGATGTTTTTGAAAAATAATTATTGTAGTGTTAAAGTATTTTAAGTATTCATTGTTTTTGTGGAGAAAAAGATCTCATTTTTTATTACCTACCTTTAAGGGGTGGATTTTCATAATTTTAGTTCCTATTACTTGTTAGTTTCTTAGAAAATGTACACTGATAATTCAGTAATACTGAATCCAAATAAATAAGTTAAGTGTTAAAGTATTTTGCAGTATTCATTTTTTTTGTGGAGAAAAAGATATCATTTTTATTACCTGCCTTTAAGGCGTAGATTTTTATAATTTTAGTTCCTATAACTTGTTAGTTTTTTAGAAAATGTACACTGATAATTCAGTAATACTGAATCCAAATAAATAAGTTAAGCAACATAACAGTATTAAAAATGTCAGAAGGCTGTTTTGAAGACTGAAGTACTTTGTTATAAATTCCATTAAGGCAGAATATATCTTCAAGGCAGAAAGAGTCTTATTTTAGTTTCAATTGTTTGTTAATTACTTAGAAAATGTATAATTTTAAAAGGAGGACAGTTAAACTACCTCAAACTACACTGTACTAATACTTAGTTAAGTAATAAAACATTCTTAAAAAATTTTAAATCGCTGTTTTAAAGGGGGAGAAAAAATTTTCTTACACTATTACACATTAATGGTTTTTAATTGTTACTTAAGTCAATTAAGACTCAAAATATGTGCCATTATTAGATTCTAAGAGATTTCTTCTAAATATTAATAAATTACATATATATCTTATGAAATTGTGTTTTTTGTCAGTACTATGTTACCCTCGTCAGTCCTTTGGCAGTCAAATTCAGAAAAATCGAAATATCTCAGAATCTACTTAAAAAAGTGACTGGCCCAAATATGAACAATATATTCATTATATTAGCTATCTTATATGCCCAAATTTATGGGAATATTAATAAAAAAGTATCGTAAACAAAATATCCCTAAAAGTTACCCAATTTTCGTGGAATCACCCTTAAATACAAGTCATGATAAGTACCATATATTATAAATACCAGTGTTTCTGTATGTGTTATACATAATACAATGTATTATGTTAAAGCAAAAGTCACACCTGAACACAAAATTCTACGGCTTACGATGTCATTTGCAGTCATTTTTATTTGCAATGAAAAAGATGATTAATTGTTATTGTTTTGCACTTTGGTACAATACAATAACAGTAGCGATGAGATGTCGATATTTTACCTAATGTTTTTCTATATTAAAAGCAGTTAATTGTGAAGAAAAAACGCCTCGACTTGTCACACCTAAAGTCATTCGGCCATCGATTTTTCAATATAAAATGAGTAAAATGACAGCACCTGTTGAAAGTGAATAAAACTATCGATGACGTGATGACGTCACACAATGCACCATAGATATGGTGTTTTTCAAGGGATCTTGAAAAATCAAAACTTTGAAAATTATTTTAAATATTAAAAGTAACTCTAAAAATAAAAATAAATATGCAGTTATTTAAGCTAGAAGGTCATTATTCAATAAAAAAAAATAAAAAACTGGACTGGAGTTCTCTATTGTATCTGATTTGTCTGGAATTCAGACTAAATATTATTGCTGTGTGTTTTATGTGATTTTTGAATTTCGAAGGACATTTGAAATGTGTGTGTGTGTTTTGACCACTGCACAAGTAGAAAATATGTACATAATAAAAGGAGAGAAATGACTTACTGCGGAACTTGTGGCACTTTCTTCTATTTTCTGGGTTTATCCTGCACTTTATATAATTATAATAGTTGCGGTACGTTCTTTTGCTGTGGCGAAGAGCAAAAGTGCGGAATAGGAATATTAATGCGGAGATGTTCTCGCAGTGAGGATCGATTAAAGACTGATGTGAGGTCTATAGGTAAGGATATGAAGGAAATGTAACAATACTAAAAACTCCAAGTACAGGGTTTATGATATATGTATGTAGGTAAGTGTAGCTATGTATTATGTAAATGCCCAACCAATTATATTATATTTAGTCTCCTTAATTTGATAAAAACCCATAAAATATCAGTCCTTTTGTTATCAGTTGTTATTTCTTTTACAAAAGGAGTGCACAAATACAAATATTTTTAGCATCGTTACCGCATTGACTTCCTGTTTTTGTTATCAGCCTGTCAACAGTGTCAACACTGATTTGAAAAACAGTTATCATATTACTTTCTCATTAATGAACAACGCTGCCGCGTGCAAAACCGTAGTAGTAAGATTGTCAACCCTTTGGTTACCGATTTTTTTTTTTTTTATCATACCTTACTAAAAACTATTCTTTTACATTTGTGATAATGGATTGAAGAAAATATTAGATCCATTAATTGAAAAGTAAGCAGGAGGTTTTTTTCTCCTGTACTAGTTAAGGAATGGGGTACAATACAAAAATTAATAGTAAAGGATTGGGAAACACCATCGATATTTTCGAAATGTTTTTGAAACTATGCACCGCATTATATACACCTATTCAATAGATAAAATCCTGGAATTGAGTCATCAAAACAACAAAGGTTTTTCCATGTGGACTTTCTTTTGGTTTGGTGAACCATTTGCTTTAATACAGTTTATTCGGCTTCCAGACACAAGTTCTTCATGATTAAGTTTAACATTTGTAACATGGATGTTATATTCCATTCCTTCCTTGTTTTTTAATACAACTATTATTCATAATTCTGTTATGCCGTATATAAAATGTTGCATGTTGTCCTGCATCTGTTTTGACTAACAACGATCATCGTTGACAGATCTCTAAAACAATGATTCATCGTTAAAAAGACCCTCTATACAGCTTCCCTAAAGAAGACATGCCTTCAGGGAAATTATTTCCCTAAAAGCTTTCTGTTTGCAAAACAATAACTGGCATCCAGAGGGTAAGGTTATTCACAAATAATTTACATGAGAGAAAAACATTGTTATCTTTTGTGTAACACCGAGTGCAAATATACTGATATAAATATTATAATGAAGCTCGTTGAATCACAGTGCGTCTTCAGTTCTTGGAGAGGTACTAACTAACAACAGATTTTTTTTTTTAATAAATCCGTGTTGCAAAATTATTTTCAAAATGCGGTATTTCCTAGAAATTGTGTTTACGGTGTTATTGATAATAACTTTCGCAGGAGCACTGAAGGAAGGTAAGAATATTTTCCATACTTTATAAACATACCCACTTCGTAATGTTAAAATAAATCTGGTATTTGAAATCAGAATAATTGCTTCTTTTTTAAAGTTTTTCTTTTATATAATCAAACTGATTGATAATGCCTTCGAAAGGTGAAATAGCTGCCACGCGTAATAATAATCACATAACAGAACTTGTTTATAAATAAACTGTTTTCATAAAATTTATTTTCTTATAAACTATTATTGAATATATGAATAAAAGAAAAATCTTCAAATTAATGTTAAATAATCTTCAAAAGGAGTTCCACAAACTAATCGACAACAATAAATATAATTGTAAATCTTTCTATTTTTTTTTGTTTTCAATTCTTTTGTGGGGCATGAAAATTGGAAACTAGTTATATTCCTAACGATTTTCCGATTTTTGGCTATTAAAACTAGATTTACTCGCAGTTGTTATTGTATACCCATTTTTACTGAAACCCGTGATTTTAATGGATTCCTTAAGCCTTTATTAAAATGCAGTATGATAATTATTAAATATATTTTATTTTAATTCAATAGTTTTTTTATATTCTTACAATTTTTACCAAAAAATCAATTTAAAATGCCTGCTGGCATTTGTTGACACATTTTTTAAAACCAAAACCCGTTGTTTTGACTGCTTGTTAAATAAAAAAACAGCGGTATTTTTATAAAAATCAATATTTTTAATAAAAAATCTTAATACACAAATACTTATTACTTATTACACTTCACAAAAATAATATTATTACATTCATGTATAAATCCAATCAGACAGGACTTATAATATTATTATGTACATAAGTATTGGAAGATAGCTGACGGGAACTTTCTTATTTTTTTTTTCAATTTAATTAAATGGGAGAATGTCAAAATTATATGCAAATATGATGTGCATTATTATTATTTTTAACTTCTATGTTCTCTGAGGGTATGTGTAAAAAAGTCAATTTAAAATAGTTTCGATACCTAATTCGAGACAAGAATATTTAAATTTTTTTACTAACGCACAAGAATCCCAACGGCTAATTTAAGAAAAACATGTCCACGGATTTTTGTTGTTTTTTTTAACGCCTTGTACTTCCTTTTCCTTTTTTTTCCTCTGTGAGGTGCATTCTAATACATTCTAGCACTTGTTCTTACTTCGTTTTGGTTTTATGTTACAGGAGACTTGTGTGTGGTGGCTGAAACCATTCAGCCTGGTGTCTGCAGACAATTCCTCAACTGCACCGGGGCCTTGGAAGCGGCTATTCAAGGAAAACCTTCTCAGGTGAGTGACAAGTCACATAATGTAATCTCTCTGCTTGTCAAGTTTTTATTTTAGGTAGGTAATATTTTATGGATATTTTACAACAATGGTAAAAACACTGCAGTACAAGATATAAATTAATAAACTCATCGTATTATCACAAACCGAGCCTGTTATTGGGCATTTTCGTCAAAAACAATGCAATACAAGTTATAAATTATAGATATAAACTTATAGTATTATTACAAACCGAACCTAATATTATCTTACCATGTTTTTATGCTTTCCATTCCGTTACATTGAAGTTTTATTTTTAAGTTCCACCCATACCAGATTACTACAGATTGGGTGTTTTTCAGAGCAGAAATTCTGGGACTCCCGTAATATGTACCTATTCCTCACTTCCCTCCATACCAAGGGTTGTAATATGGATTCTTCAGGGAACATTTCCAATTATCACTTAAGGTCTAAATCTAACAAGCGCCTAACTTCACTTTGAATAGTCAGCAGTGATGTACCGAATACCACAGATAACAGAATTTTATTGCGCTGGAATATATGAAACGAACCAATTGGCCTAGGTACACATAGAACCGAGGTTCAACAGGTTCCCTAATCGATGGCCCTATTTTAATTATTTTTTAATTGTTTATTTTTATCCTACGCAGATCTACAAATGAATAGGTAATAAATACAATGTGGTGTATTTGCAGATGTGCGCCTCCTCTGATAACAAGTTTATAATGTGCTGCCCCTGGGTACCAGGACAAGAGACAGGACTAGAAGCCAGTTGCCAAGCAAACACAACTACCCCTAGAGAAGGTAACTCACTTTTCTGTACATTCATACAGTTTATTCCCCTTCACTTTGTGTTGTGTAAGCCTTTGTGTGTCTGTCTGTTTGAAGGTGATAACTGTACGATGGTGGACACAGGAAGGACGGGAGTATGCAGACCATTTGCCAAATGCCAGTCAGCAAAGGAGGCCTCCTATAAAGGCATTTTCCCACAGGTACTATCCCGTCCTTTGTAAAAGAACAACATATTTTTAACATCGCAACAATTTTATCTTCTACTAGCTGGGGTACCCGTCTTTGCTCAGGGAGTTGATATGAGATTGAACAGACGTTCGAACCCACGACGGAACTTGCTTTATATATCCCTACCAATGGGTAGCCCCACCCATTCAAAAAATACTTCGAATGGTCCACAATATTCCAGAACGTTCCACAACATTCGAGAGTATTCTGAAATGTTCCACAATGATCTGAGATGTTCAGGGGTGTTTTGGAATATTGTGGGATGCTCAAGAATACTCTTGAATGTTCTGGAATATTCTATAAATTACTTGAGGGCGAAACTTCCAGCCCTTATATCTTCAAAAGCACGCCCTTCAGGTAAAAACATCATCGTGTGCGCTAATGGTAATAATGGCAATGCATTCTTCCTAAAGAGAAGAGAAGTTCTGAGTTCGATTCTCGGTGGAGATCTGATCTCTTATTTTTTTCTTTTTCTTTCGTGTTCTTTAAATCTAAATAACATTTTTTACAATAATTAGTAAAATCACAATGAAAACTAAAGCATAATCTTTTTTCAGTCCTGCAATGTAGAGAGCACCGTTCAGATTGTATGCTGCCCTCTGATGACAGTTGTTGAAGGTACGGTACACAGAACTTAATTATCATTCATGACAAATCCAATAGGCGATGCAAAGGTTTGTTGATTTTCTAGGCTCCCCCATCACCGCAATACCATTATTACAAAAGGCAGCGAGTCGTTGAGGTGGCATACCAATGGCTCTGAGTGTTTGCTACTTTATCACTAGGAATTCTTAAAGATACCTTATAGCTTAGACCGGCAAACATCAACTCTCAAAAATTACACTAAAGACCCGCTTGGACTAGGCGAGTAGTTCAGTTGAGTGATGAGTAATTTAGTAAGTTAACCCAGCCAGCCCGGAAAGGGGACTCCAAGGTCCCCAAGATCCATATTTTTTACGATATCTCAATAATTAGTCGTACAAATTTATTCATATTTTTTGTAATCTTTGAGAAAATAACCACAATCTTTTCGTAATGTTTTGTTTTCCAATATTCGAAGCATATAACATAGAAAAAAATGTTTTTGATAAATATTAGCGCAAATCGCGTAGCCCGCTCGTAAATCGCTTGCGTTTAGATACCATCATTCTTGTCTTCACTCTATGTTCCTGAGCCATGTTTTTTTTCAGTCTAACATACCTGGGTAGCCACCCGAGATCACCCATAACACAGATATGAAGGAGCGAGACAGTTATACTGTTTGCGGACTTTCCGCCAGTTTGCTGCAATAGGCCACTTGCATGGATTTCATAACGACTTGGAAAAAATCGTGTGGATAGATTTTTTTACTAAGATTACGAAAATGTTAGTAAAAAAAATTTGGAATTGTATAGTTTTTTTTTTTTAAATTAATAAATCCATTATTTGAACTTGTGACGTCACTACATGAAAATGTCCCATCTCCGATTATGTTCCCTTAATTTTGTAAAATTCCACACTGATAAATTTTTTTTTATATGGTAACACTTTGATTTCCGGCGAATTTTTGAATTTGCGTTTAACGTTCACTAGATTTATTGTTTGTTCTATGCGAACTTATCCTCTGGTTTGATTTTTTGATAAAGATGGCGGTGTTTTTACAAATGTTACGGAGAGAACTCCGTACAATTTATTGCTATTCGTGTGGAAAACATTATTTTTTTTATGATTTTTGGCTATGTAACTATCGTTTTTTCGCACATATAAAATTATGTCCCGTCTTTCCGGTTTATAAAAAATGGTCTGATTTTTTGGATTGAAATTTTAAAAAAATTGCCCGGGTTTCAAAAATACGATTAAAAAAAAAAAAAAAAAAAACGAATGTCTTAGAATATTTGCCTAAACTGGATTTTTTTTTAAATGTGATGCTAGTGGCCTATTGTAGTAACTTGTACCCAACTTTCGACGGTCTCGGTCAGTTTTTACCTTTCTGAAGTTCTTCAACGTTTATTTTAGACCAAAAGTGAAGTTACATAGTGTTAAGTTCTTTGAAAAAAGTATATTTTATTTTTTAGTTCAATTTATAGAACTGCTTTTAAAGTTTTTAAAATATTGTATGATAAATTTACACATCCGATACTTTATCATCCGATTTTTTATTAATTTTTTATATTATTTTATTTTATTCATAACAAAGTTATTTTTTAAATATAAAATATAATCTGTAGGTACGCGCCTTTAAAGATTTCTTAGACGTATTACTTAAAATTTGGGCGGTGGGAATGGGTAAAAATTTGGCAATCGGGAATGGGTACCGCAGCCCCGGGAACCATTTATTGAATAACTAACACCTCTGTCGTTGGTCACCCCCAAGTGTTTCTCTACGTTTGGTGGCTTAGCAGGGGGGCCCGGGATGAGGTTTGTCTCTAGGTCTTGGTGGTGAATGCGTTTTCCCACCTACTGAGTAGTGGGCCGGATCGGGAGAGACTGGTTGGGGAGATCTAACCTAAACCGGATAGTCTGGCTGGACTCTTTCGATCCATCGCCTTCAACCGTAGTGGGAGGGATGAATTTATTCGTTCGTCACTTCTGGACACATTGACTTTCAGATTCTTACCCCTTTCCTTCCCAGAATTTTCTCTCCTTCCTTTCCATAAAAATACCCTCTACACAGCATCCCGAAAGAAAACGTAGGTCCTGAGGGAATGTCAATGAACGACGTAAAGAAATTATGATTCTTATTCTAGAAATTTAAGCTTTCTTTGTAAACGTATTAATATGTTATTAATTTCTGATGAAAAATAAGGAACATTAGCTGTCCTCTGTAATTGTTCATAAATTAAGATTTATTTAAAATATATCCCACTGTTTAAAAAGAACTGGAAACTGATTGGTCAGGCGGCTGACGGTCCCAGTCATATTTTGGGCTAGACCAGATGGTAAAGAACAAGCGTCTCGAAACAAACTATTTATTATGATTTTTACAAATACGAGTGGGGACTCACGATACCCCGGTTCGGTGCATGCGGAATTTTTGGAAGGTTAGTGTGGGAAAGGTTAACGTGTCCGGACACCATAATTTTAGTAGAGTAGTTTAGTCAGCGGTTTAGTAGAGTCAATCCATTTAGTTCTTTTTTTTTTCGGGTGAGTAGCGCTCCCCACCATGCTTCGCTGCTCACTGGCTCAACCACTAAACAAGTCGAAACCACTTGTTTTAGTAGAGTTCATTAATGTCGTTCCGTTGGAACGAAGATTCTACTCTAAAATTCTTTATTTTTATTGCTATTAATCTATTCGATCGTATCCATAGTTCATTTACTTTCATACGAGAAGACGCGGAGACTTTAGGCTTCCCAAAACTAAGCTTTCGTGCACACAAAATAGCGCGTTTTATAAAAGACAAAACTTTTTAACTTGCCGAATGCCGTAAAGGAATCCTCAAGTCTTAGCACTTTTCGTAGGATGTGTGCATTACAAGTGAAGAATGTTTTTTGATTTATAACAATCTTACAAATATTATTGTCACATAGTTATCTGTTTCCTCAAAATGTGTTTTTATTTTTGTAATCTTTTTTTTGTTTTTCCTCGTAAAATGTATTTGTAAAAATGTAACTGTATCTTTAAATTGTATTTGTATATATTTTCTTACTAGATGTATGAAAAAAAATTTGCATACATCTAAATAAATATTCAAAAACAAAACAAAAAAACAAACAAATTTTTTTCTTCCACTTCTTCTAAAATAAGCATCACAATCAGCTTAATTAGCCTATTTACTTTATTGCATTTCAGCCTATTCATCTCGCAATGCGCCACTAATACTTGACCGTAATGTGAACGCCTTTTGGTCAGTCAAGTGGCAAGTTACTCGCTTCTTGTCTAAACTACTTGCCTAATCTGAAAAAGCAAAAAGCAACACACATTACTTCCGGATTTCAGATAGAATCTTCATCGTTATGTTGTGTTGGGTAACTCTGGGTGTGTCTGTTTGTTTGCAGGAAGCAACTGCACTGTAAAGGATACCGGGATAGCTGGAGTGTGCAGACCATTCGCCAACTGCCGGAGAGCTATGAAGGCCGCCAGTAGAGGCATTGTACCACAGGTACTGTTCCTCCCTTTATGTGTCTCTGCCAATGATTTTGACTTACGCACCCCTAACACGAATTTCCTCTGCTTACAGAGATGTGACTTAACTGATAACGAGTCGGATTTGATGTGCTGCGCGGAAGCCGATTGTCCGCCGCTGCCGAAGGCACTTGTCACTCAACTACCAACTGGCTCCAAGGCCGCCGACTGTGAGTACCACAAAATCTTAACTGAAATGTTCTAATATTGTTATGTTATATTTATTCTTTTGAGATCTCAGACTAAATCATGCTCTAGTCAAATTAAATTTTGTGTATTCCCTTTATATCCATAAAGGAGGCCCTGAGGAAAATAATTTCTCTCAGGGCTTATGTCATCTTAGGTGTTGCTATGTGGAGGGTTTTTTTTTAAGGAAAGGAAGAAGAGGAAGTTCTGGGAAAGGAATAGGTAGGAAGGGTAGGGAGGAAGAACTGACAGACGTATGAATCCATCCCTTCAACTGCGGTACAAGGTGATGGGCAGATACATTGGCCACCAAGACTTTGAAAAACCTCAACCAATTATATACGATGATGTAAGCCAATTATTTTTGAAAAATACTCAAATCAACAATATTAAAGTTTTAAAAGTTAACAGGTGAGCCAATGAAAAGAGACGATTTCAAAAAATTAGAAAGCATTCAATGAATCATCTTTCTTAAAATTTGTTGATGAAAACATAATGTACACGAATGGAAATATTATTAAAATGCATAATAGTTTTTTTTTAAATAATGTTTGAAAGGTGGCCCCCATTTTGTCGCACACATTCTTCACACCTCGTTACGAAGCGCACGAACGAAACTTTCCCAATTTTGGTAATAAGCTTTGACGGCAAAAGCGCATTGTTTAGCCTGACCAAGTATCCATGAAAACTAGCATAAATATACCAATCCCTGGAACGATATCTTCGGACCTTTTCTGGGGAAAAATTTTGTCATCAACTTAACCACAGATGAACCGAAATGAAACTAAGGATAGAGGAAGTTCATGGCTGTCTATCATAGACAATATAATCGAACACGACCTACTCCATTATTCATTAGCCCAAAAAAATATTTTAAAAATAAAAATGCTTGGAAGCAGACTGCTAACATTGGAAAAATTATAAACGCAAGGGTACATCTTTAAATATATTTTCAGAAAGACAATTGATAGTAACACATAAAGACACTGGGTCAGTTCCACTGATGAATTGAAACAATTATCTGAACAGGGATATCAAACGTCATTCAAATTGATTAAGGGATAAATTAAATTGAATGTTAATGTTTTATATAATTACCTCATTTCTTGACTAATTGTTGACACTTTTTTTTTTAATTAACTTATTACAATCATTAAGGTTCTTAAATTAACATGATAATATATATTTCAAATTATAAACTAGGCATGTTTACCTTTACGATAGTTAAAAACTCGTGTGTAAAGGGGAAAAAATAAGAATTAATAAATAACTAAAAATTATAACTCAACATTCAGTGTGAAAAAAAAAATGTACATACAAAAGTGAAAAGAACTTTTTGTATATATATATATAAAGTTAAATATTCAAAACAAATTATTTAAAATAAAAATAAAAACAAAAAAGTACTAGATACACTAAAAGTAATAGAATAAAAAAATAAGATGTCAATTGATTCTAATTAGCTAAATTATTTATGATAGAATAGTGTATTTTAATCTTAAATTTATTATGATCAGTTCTAACCTCAGCCCTGTCGCTAGTTGATTGAACCACATCACTCCAGTGTAAGTGTAGTAATATTGTGCAAAACTGGTATACATTAACGGAGTGCATAAGCGACCCATTATGTTTTTTCTACTGCTTTCAACACGTAACCTAATATTCTAATAATTATAAACAACTCTGGAATTGCGCTAAAAACAAAAGTAAAACAACCGGCATCCCACAAATCATGCACCTTAAAGACAAGTCAGGCACCGATGCTCATCAAGTATGTCAATTATTCTCTAAACACTTTCAGTCCACCTACGTAAGCGATATGAGCAAGTGTTCTTGCGTATGTGTTCTATCAATTGTGCTGGTATTGTTATACCAGCACAATTGATAGTTCTACGTATGTAAATAATCATTCCTCGATTGGTAATGTAAATATTGACAATCTAATGATCAATAAATACCTGAGTAATGTGATGTTAGTAAGGGTGCTGGTGGTGACGATGTCTCGCCATATTTTGTCAAAAAATGTGCCAAAACTCTTTCTTACCCTTTAACTAACATATTTATAATGTCACTAAAAGAAGGTAAATTTCCTACAAAGTTTAAAGAAGCAATTATAATCCATATTCATAAAACAGGCTCAAAAATTAACATTGAAAATATCTCAATACTCATGGTATTTAGTAAACTTTTTGAACGAATTGTCTACGACCAAATTTACACAATAATTGTTCGCAATATACAAAACCAACAACACAGATTTCTTCAAAAAAGATTAGTACTAACAAACTTGGTTAATTTTACGGAATATTTAACGAGCAATATGGACAAAAACCAAGTAGATGTAATTTACACTGATTACTCTAAGGCCTTCGATAAGGTAAACCATTTCATCCTTATTCAAAAATTAAAACATTTAGGCATCCATGGTGACTTACTCTGGTGGCTCACTTCATACCTTTGGACAAGAGTTCAAAGTATCTCAATTGAGGGAACAAAGTCCAGCTTCTTTTCTATGCCCTCCGGTGCACCTCAAGGTTCTCATTTAGGCCCATTATTATTTAATGTGTATATATATATATATATATGATATTCACAAATGTTTTTTACATGCTAATTGCCTAGCATATGCAGATGATAAAAAAATATACATTTTTTTTTTTTACATTAACTCCACACAGGAGGCCCTGAGGAAAATAATTTCCCTCAGGGCCTATGTCATCTTTGAGGATGCTGTGTGGAGGGTCTTTTTGAGGAAAGGAAGGAGTGAACATGGGTCTTGAAGAGACCCATGTTGTAGGAGGGAGGAAACACAGAGGCCGGTAAATCGTTCCACATCCAAGCTGTTGAACTCAAGAACGAGTCGTAAAAACGACCCGTTCTCATGTGACTAATGTCAACCGTGTACAAATGTTGGGTGCGTGTTTGGCGTGTTTCCCGACTATGCACCGGTGCCGAGGGGATCAACGACGCTAGTTCCTCAGAGCATTTTCCATTGTAATACCGGTAGAACAAGGACAGCATTCCCACCTGACGCCTGTGTTCTAAAGATTGCAATCCGTCTGTTAAGATGGGAGAATCTATCAAACGGACCGCCCGTTTCTGCACAGTGTCAAGGGTTATTAGGTCAACTTAGTTATTAAATCAATCAATGACTGCATTAAACTCCAAGAAGACCTCAATCGTCTTTTTGTCTATTGCGAATTAAACAAACTTGTTATTAACATCTCAAAATGCAATAAATTAACATTTACACGTAATAAAAATATAATTTCTTTTGTATACACATTGAACAGCACACATATCAATGAAGTAAAATATATCAGGGACCTTGGGGTAAAAATGGATGTCAAATTAAACTTTATCCAACACACTGATGAAGTAATTAACAAAGCCAATAAAATGCTGGGATTTATATTTCGTATAGCAAAATCCTTTCACAACATAAACACTCTATATTCCCTTTACACCTCATATATTCGCCCGCACTTGGAACATCACCCCGATCTGGACTCCTTTATACCAAGCCCATATTGAAAGAATAGAAAGTATTCAAAGAAAATTTTTGAACACATTAATTATAAATTCGAATTATATTTTTTTATAAATTATACCCAATCCAATAAATTTCACAATTTCAAATCCCTCCAAACACGGCGTCTAATTTTTGATCAAATCCTATTGTTTAAAATTTTAAATAATGGCCTGGACTCACCAGAACTTACCAATTTAATAAATTTTAATATTCCGTCAAGATCAACCCAGCAATCCGATTTATTTTATTAACCCCCTTGTAGGACAAACATTAGAAAAAACTCCCCAATTCCTCGTGTATGTGCACAATATAATACAAAATTTCACAGCATTGACATTTTTAGTAACAACCTAAAGAAATATCGATATAAAGTAACGCGTACGATCGATTTATTAATGTGAGAGTATAGAATATATTGTGAGCATCTCCTATAATTTTCCTATATTCCTCTTCCTCTCCCCTTCCTATAACCCAAAATTAATTATAATATAATAAAACTTCATTTCCAGAAACTTCTGTGGCTTGATTCCAGTTCAGTTTATATTTATCACTGTATATGTATTATGTAAAAGCTGTTTGTTTCTTACAAATAAATAAAGTAACATGGCATGTTGCGATTTCTTTGTAATATCTTTGTGTATCTGAAGGTGCGTATTTTTAATAAATGTGTTTTTTAGCGGTGGAACTTGAAAATCTTGCAAAAGTTGTGAGGTTGAATAATCTGGTGGTTTTTTTAATTATAAATTTGATTATTAGCCTTTGAGTAATCTCCAGCGGTAAA
Source organism: Limnephilus lunatus (assembly GCA_917563855.2). Taxonomy (NCBI): domain Eukaryota; kingdom Metazoa; phylum Arthropoda; class Insecta; order Trichoptera; family Limnephilidae; genus Limnephilus; species Limnephilus lunatus. The sequence continues at coordinate 19,165,745 of OU830595.1, read as the reverse complement.
ATTGATTAACATATTAACAATTCAATGTACAATGATTTTTCAGTTAAAAATAAAAAAAATACTAGAAATATCTTCCACTCTGTGAATTACTTAGTCCCATGAATAACACCCAACCGAGTGTCACCCCCAACAAGAGCACAATTCTCTAGCCCCCCCCCCCCCCCCCCACCACTTTATCCGCCCCGGGTGCTACCCATGCTAGCTATGCCACTGCCTGTAGGCACTTGAAGCGTGTATTTATAATGTTTTGTTTCCTCTACAGACTGCATAGAACTGGCAGAGAATATTCACCCGTGCCAAGAAACACGCTTCGGTTGGACTCGGGGAGATATGTGTCCTCTACTCATACCAGACACGAATATAGTATATCACAATACTCCTATAACAACTACAGCAGAGGCCCCTTACTATGTAAGATGCAGACATTGGTAGCTTTATTCAAAACCTAAAATATTCATTTATTATTTATGGGGTGGTTCTACCTTTTTTTACGTTAGCTCCATAATGGAGGCCCTGAGGAAAGTAATTCCCCTCAAGGCCTTTGTCTTATTTGGGGAAGCTACGTGGAGGGCTTTTTTAAGGAAAGGAAGGAGAGAAAGTTCTGGGTCCAACAACTAACCATCAGGCCGTTTTACGGCAGGAGTAGGCAGGGAGGATAGACTGCTAGAAAACTCTGTATCGGCTCACACTCCATCATTCACATTCATATTATTTCATCTCTTGTGTTTTTCTGACTTTTGACCTGACCCAACTCAAGTAACTTCATTTACTTCCGTGTCGTTAACACTCTTTTTTCATTCACTACTTCGTTCATCCGCTTTACGTGCCAAAACCATCTAAGGTGATATTATGATTGATATGATTCTTAATCTAAAGTGATATAACATACGTCGCTTGAATATTTTTAATTTTTAAGCTCTTAATAAATAAATGTAACTTTTGAATAAAATATCTATTCAGATACCAAGTTAATAAGTACGCTACTCAAAAGTAAAATCTACTCTTAATTGAAAGAGTAGATTTTACAACCCCTCTTTCTTCACAGCAGAAACAACCTCCCTCAAACTTGGAGAGTCTCATATTATAATAACCTACATTTGACGCCCAACATTAGGCACAAATCCACGACCCCGAAATTAAGAGTCTCATACTCTACCGACGGAGTTAGCCGTGCTTATTAATTATGAATATTAATTTAAGAAAAAAATTACTTCAATTAGGAATAATAATTTTTGTGACAATTTACTTCCCCACTTTCCTCTTCCCTATCTCCTTCCCCTCCCCACTACCTTCAGTCACACAAAATACCCCAATTTGTAATGCCATAATCTCACTGGCTCCGAAAGTTTGGGTTCTTCTGCGGTTACAAAATATTTTAGAACAATAATTAAAGTTGCTTAGAGAATAATATTTGGTTGACGTGTTGTGTTCCCAGGGACAAATTGGAACAGGTCAGAGAGGGAAAATCAACTGGCGGGGGTATTCTGTAAGTCTAGTAAGCAACCAGTGGGTGATGTGTGGTGCATTTGAAATTGGAGACATTGGGTGAGTTTATTATTTCTTTATTTTAAAATTCAACTCTTTCTTGAAATAATGACAAAACGATAAAGCCACAACAAATGTGTAATGCGCATGAATCTCAGAGGACGTAGTGGGACGTAGAAATTTGTGCAGCAATGCTAATTTAAACAACACTTCTTTTGTTCCAGGTCCAAAAATGTTCATTTTGTCGGATTAGGTGGGACTTTTAAACCCGGGTACAATCCAGATGAGATATTTGGCGTGGCAAAACAATACGTCCACCCGCAGTACAATGGCGCCTACTCTACAGTGTACAACAACATTGCCCTTCTTCGGCTAGACAGAGAGTAATTTTTTCATAATTATTATATAAAATGCTAGCTAGTTCCTGGTATGCGTTGCAAGACACTTAAATAAAGAAATGGTTTCTCCTTGTGTGTCTTTTCCGATTCGTCCCTGCTCCCCTTCCGCCTCCTCCACCTTTTTCTCCTTTCCCCCCTCCCCTTTTCCGCTCCCACCCATCCCGCCAACCCCCCCATTAACTTTCCACTTTCCCTCCTTCCCCCTCCCATGAATTTCCCTTTCAGTCCCTCCGCCCCTTCCGGATTCTCCTTCCCCTTCCCGCCTACCCTTCCTTCCGCTAAACTACATGAAATACACTCATGTTGATTTTTATTTGCTAAAAAAAATTATTGCCAATATTTAAAATGGCAAATGAACAGGTGACAGAGACACGTGCAGAATGTTAACGTATGTCATACCGCCGATATTCCGGCGTGACAAAAAACCCGGGTTTAGGAATATTATTGCATCTTAACCTCTCCTCGAGTAAGTTTTGGCAAACAATGTGGATTATTTTGGTTCATTTATTTACTATTTTTTTATAAATTTTCATAGATTAACTAAAAATAATATTATATTTTGAATTAAAATGTCATCGACATCAATCCACGAAAATAAACTAACATCGAAAAAAAACATGTCCATACAAAAAAAAACTGTTTCCTCTGCCGCTAAATTACGCAAAAAGAATTTTTACACCAAAACTGTGAAGTTGGTATTGTAGGTATGTCTTCCAAAACTTCAATAAACTATGCGCAGATACCACTACAAGTCAAATAGTTTCATTATTAATATGACGGCATTTGAAAAATAGCCGCGGATGAAACGTTTCCATATTCTTCTGGGCATTTTTTCGCTTCGCCAAACCGTTTCGCCCATACTCGTGGAGAGGTTAATACCACTTCATTGTTTTTTCAAAAAAAAAAAATTTTTTATTACAAAAAAATATTATTTGCCATTTTTTATATATTTCAGGGTGACATTCACAAACAGAATTCTTCCAGTATGTCTCCACACGGGCACCCCTCTTCCCAACAGTGGCTTCATCTTTACTGCATTTGCTGGCTCAACTGAATACAAGGTTAGAACACTTCTCTCTGCCTGCAGGATGAACAATGACCAATGATGTGATAACATCGTGTCATACATAGATACCTACTCTTCTGTTATTCTGAATCTTGAGATGACCCAACTCATGTAGGGAATTGATTCGCTTGGTCGTACCATCTGAAATCAATCCTCTGGCAATCCACATTTCTTCTTCCATTCTCTTACGCATCGCTCTACATTTCAAAATTTTTAAACAAGCATTTATCTTTTTGATTTGGTTATGCGATATTTGGAAATTTTTCAAGATTTAAACATCTCAAAAATTTCTTCCAGGAAAATTGGAAATTGGGGAAAAAAAATCTTAGAAATGGATTAAGAAATTGAATTCGGATATTTGAAACTGAGAAATTCAAAGTTTGGTTCATTTTATTTTTGACATTTCCTCGTCTGGGATGCAGTTTGAGACTTCAATGGTTCTTTTTGAAGTTAAACTTCTTTACGCACGCTTGACTTGGGGAGTAAGCTGCTGAATGCGTGACGAGAAAAGTTTGATCGGGCGAGGCGAACGGAAGTTGAGAGGGAGATATAAGTTAGTGAAGATAGAAAGAGAAGATACGTTTCGTTTACTACTGTAGGGCTGTAGGGGCAAGAGAGAGAGGTGCGAGTACACATTTTATTTCTCTCTTTCTCTCATAGCCAGATGCGTTTCGTATATCGAAACAATGCATCACTTATTATTTGTATCACTGTAGAAGAAAGAGAGAGCAGTGCGCGCGCACATTTTCTTTCTCTCTTCTTTTATAAGTTAGTGAAGTTTTACTTCAGACGTGTGGTCTAAAGCAAGGGTGGCCAACCTGCGGCCCGCCGGGTGTCTACTGGTGGCCCGCGGGGCATATGCACATATTTTTTTCTTTTAGTAAACATAAAAACAAAAATAAGCCTGTCTCGACAAACTATTACTAGACGTTTCGATGACATTGGAAAACATATTGAAGATAAATTAAAAAATCGAGCATCTAAGTTCATATTTTATGCTCTAGCATTTGATAAAAGCACAGACCTAACTGATACCGCCTAAGTGGCGATTTTTAGCAGGGGTGTTTATGTCAATTTTAAAAAAAATAGACGAATTAGCGGCACTGTATCCACTTAAGGACACTACTTGCTCACGAGATTTGTCAGGAGCTGTATATCAACGATGAATCGCTTTTCGTTACAACTCAACAACTTATCGGGCTTAACAACAGATGGTGCTCCAGCAATGGTTGAGAAATACGAAGGTTTAGTAAAATTGATTGAAAATGAGGCCTGGAAAGTTGGTAATATTTCGCTGCTAAATTTTCATTGTATTATTCAGCAGGAGAATTTAAGTCCCTTAAAATAGATATGTCACGAAGGTGGTCATCATAACAGTGTACTTTATTAAATTGAACGGGTTGAATTACCGTCAGTTCCAAGAGTTATTCAAGTCTTTGGATTCACAGTATAATGACGTTACATTTTATGCAGAAGTAAGATGGCTGACCCGTGCCAAAATTTTAAAAAGAGTGATTGATTTGAAGCAAGAAATACAATCATTCTTCGCAAAGTATCCCAGAATTTGAAGACAAGAAGTGGGTTAGCGACTTTGCATTTCTGGTCGATATAGTTAGCCACCTAAATGTTGTCAATGAAAATGTCTACAAGGGAAAGATCAACTAATTAATAACACGTATGATCTTATTTCCGCATTCCAAATGAAACTTGGGCTTTGGGAACAACAGTTAAGGACAAAAATGGTCACTCATTTTCCTACATTGTTATTGCAGCCAGATGTCACACAAATTTCATAACCGATTACAAGATTTTAAAAAGCATTGTGTGCTTTGGGCTGCATTTTCAACGCCATTCTCCGTAGACGTGAATTTATTGCCAGGAATTTTATCAATGGAACATTGTTAAAAGTGTTGTGGTGCTCAATTAAAGGACAAATTCAATCAGGTTGATTTGGAAGAGTTTTACAAAACATATTTGGACAAGGATTTCCTGCATTTTACAAACATGCTCTATCGATGATTTCGCTATTTGGAAACACTTGTTTGTAAACAGCTTTTCAGTAGAATGAAGCATATTAAATCTCATATGGAAACACGAATCACTGAAGAGCATTTGGAAAACTGTTTGCATTTAGCAACAACATCAATCGTTATCAATATTGATACACTTAGTTCTGACAAAAAAAATCAGACGTCTTACCAAAATTTATTGTATTTTGTTTATTTTTTATTATTATTTTTTGTATTGCCCAACTATTTTCTAATAAATATGTTTGATTCTCATTTTTGCTATATCTTAAAAAAACAATATATTTCTTGTTTGCTTTGAATAATAAAAGAAATTTTGTTGTGCGGCCCGATAGGAAATCTCATTCTAAAATCTGGCCCGGCTGCTGAAAAGGTTGGCCACCCATGGTCTAAAGCACACTCGTTTTTTTTTAAATAACAGAGGACGCCACTTCCGTTTATAACAAAGATAAAAATACTATCAGATATTTATATTAATTTACTATTTGTGTAAAGGCGCATTTCCTCTAACTGAATAAATCAATCAGTTGGTATATTTCAGACGACAATACACAGAATATCTGAGGAGGAGTGCACCAGAGTGTTTCCCGCTGGCGGTTCTGGTCACCCTGCCGGCGTACAACATGATATGGAGATTTGCAGCCGCCCAGTCAACACAACTGGGGCCTGTCTGGTATGTATAACTGGGATGCATTGTAAACAAAGCTTATTATAAAATGGGTTAAAATTTTTTTTTAAGTGAAACTTCCGTCCGAATATAATACGGACAAATGTCCAAATTTCATTTGGACAAATGTCCGTATTTTATAACATAATACATAAATTGGTTTTAACTTTGGCACAATCATTATAAAAAATAAACGATTTTCATTCATTAGCACATCTTCAGTGCTATAAGTGTAAGGATTTATTACCCGTTCAGCGTGTTTAATCAAAACCTCCTAGATCTCAAAGCCGGGATACTAGTTCAAATCAGCCTCCTAAGTTGTAAGATACTTTTTGGTTTAATATTCTTCCACACGAAAGACAAGATCTTTACAAAGAAATTGGCGTACAAAATTCATGTAAAGAGATCAGATGGCGACGCTTTTCCCGTCATTCAAGTAGGAACGGGCGTAAATTTTCAATTTGGTTGACGGGTGTGGGTACCGCCGCCCTAGGAACCATTTATTGGATAACCAACACCTCTGCCATAAGTCACCCCAAGTTGTTCGCTACGTTTGGTGACTTAATAGGGATGCCGGGGTCATGGGATGAGGTTTGTCAGGATCCGGTCTGCCAACCCACTGCATGGCAGGTCAGATTGGGAGAAACTGGTTGAAGTGGATCTTTTAACCACTCACAACACCGCAGTGGTAGGGAGAGATTCATAAGTCCGCCACTCCTGGACACACTGACCCCAAGATTCCTACCCACCCCTCATATTTTTTCCTTCCCAGAACTTCCTCTCCCTAAAAAAGACCCTTCACACAGCATCCCCAAATATGACAGCCCTGAGGAAATTACTTCCTTCTGAATGTAAAAATAGGTTGAACCATCCTCTCTCCAGAAGTTTGTTAAAAAATAGATTAAAAAATAAAACTTATTTATAATTTACCATTTGGAGTGTGCTCACCTTATTATTTTATTTGTTCTCAGAACTGGTATAGTGGCGCCCTGTTGACTATACCCAACAGCCACAGGGTGGCCTGCACCCGGCTACTGGTGGGGTTAGGATCCTGGCATACTACTTCTCCTTGCACATACACCTACATCCGCATATCTACCTACATCCCCTGGATAGAGGGGATCGTGTGGCCTGAAAACAGTGTTGTTGTATAGGATGTTGTTTCAGATTATTTTTCAATATAATTTTTTTTATTAATATTTTTTTAGTTACGCACTTATACACCCCCAATGATATTCTTAGATAAAATAACATAATAGAGAAAAAAAAACGAGTGTCCTTTAGACCACACGACTGAAGTAAAACTTCTATAAATTGTATACATGGTGTTCGGAAACTCATAGTACAAAGTGTATACATGTGTATATACCGTTTCCGGAAGCTCCTAGTACAAGTGGGAAACTGGTGAATCAACATCAAGTAAAGAAACCAAAAAAAAAAAACATTTTGTTTGTGCCAATATTTTCAATTTTTTATTTTTAATATTCCTAATGTCAAAAGGAAAAAAAATATATATCACCAATCACTGCGGTCATACGCATTTAGGAAAGTCTACAGTCAATTCTGAAACATTTTCTTTACAACAATATCGCATTAACCACTCAGCAACATAAGCAGATATACGCGTTAATATGCCGACATCAGTTAAGTACAATAAGCGTGTTTACACGTCAACGCGTATGTTTATACAGAAATCGTCATAACTCCGTTATTTTTCTAGTGACATCCCTAAAACAAATAGGAGAAGCTCCATAATAAATCAAGCTACGCATCACTATTCAAGATGTCCATAGAAATAGATAAAAAAAAATCTTTTCTGTCAGATACATGACAGACCGCCAAATTGCCTATCCACTGTTCGACATCGTTATTTTTTTATTAAATATTCTTGTATGAAGTGATAAAAAAACGAGTTGAGTAAATTGTTTATTATACATTTATAAGATAGAATTAATATTGTCTTTTATATAATCCGTGATTTTAGTACCGTTTTCACATAAAAACATCACGTGAGTCATTTTTTCATTTTTTTTATGTTTGCATTTTAAATTTTAATGTTTACAAATGTTAATATTTATTTGTAACATAACAATTTGAAAGCTTATTTCATATCCTTTCAAAAACAGTTTTTAGTATTCGGCTAAGTTCGGAAATGTTTCATTTATAGAGCTTTAATTGTGAAGCGGAAATAACATAAAGTTTTCGTAAATTTGACATGTCGTTTAAGACGTAAAAAGTGCATATTCGCGATATATCGGAGTGGTTAAGTAAGGCAGGGATGACAGGTAGGTACCATGGGTGTAGGCATGGTGGGGCGTTTGCCCCACCCTGGCTGGCCGACGAATGACCTCTGGGATTGACGACCGAGTTGCGTTTTCAAATTTACGTCATGTCATAGGATAGTTTTTCCTTATTCCGTTCGTTTTCTTTGTATTCATAGAGCCTAAAGAATTAATATGTTGTAGAAGCCTACTTTTATCGATACCTACTCTAGATTTTTATTTTTTGCCCCACCCTAAATCAAAACCTGGCTACACTCATGGTAGGTACCTACTGTGTGGATAAATGCTTCAGGAATATTTTATACTATTTCGTGAACACCTACCTCACTAGGAGAACCTACTATGCTGAGGTGTTCACATGTTTTAGTTAGTTTTTCTGTCAGTTGTTATTTGTTTTATTAATAGGTTAATTATTTTAATATTGTACAACATCTGAATAAAATATGTAACATGATTTTTTTCCATGTTTGATAATAAATTTTTGAAAAACTTTTCTACCTTTTTTTATCCAGGCACCTATTGTTGATGTATTCTCTATTACCAATATTGTCGATAAAAACCTTTATGGTGTCGATGTTGAATGCAGTGCTAGCGACGGATATGGGTAACTTCTTATATAGGCAGGTATGTGTAAATTATTATCATTATAACCATAACCAACACCTCTGCTATAGGTCACCCCAAGTGGTTCGCTACATTTGGTGACTTAGTAGGGGTGCCGGGTCTTGGCGGCAGATGCATCTGTTCACCAGTTGTATGACAGGCCGGACCGTGAGAGAATGATTGAGGGAGTAACTTTGACTTCTCCAGCCTTCTCTAGGAAAATCGCCTTTCACTGCAGTAGAAGAGATGGATTCATATGTCCGTCAATGCTGGACACACTGAACCCCAGATTCCTACCCACCTCCCATACCCTTTTTCTTCCAAGAACTTCCCCTCCTTCCTTTTCTAAAAATACCCTCCACATAGTAACCCCAAAGAGTGGAAGTGAAGAGGATCCCTGATAAACGGCCCGGAGTACCCCCAAAATTTCACGTTAAACTAATCAATCGACAAAAGAGATTCCAACTTCTTACCAACAGGAAACTTTTAAACTCAGCCACCTCGCAGGATCCAGGAAGTCAGCGAATCTACATCAGCGAAATCCTCAGTCCTCATTACAAAGACCTTATATGGAGAACAAAGTCAAAGGCGAAAGAAACGGGATTTAATTATGTATAGTACAAGGATCCAAAAATTATGATTAGAAAAAAAGAAAGAGAAAAAATCATCTACATCAAACATGCTGACGATTTGATAAAAATGGTCTAGTTGTTTCTGGAGAGCTCCAGTTCCGGTTAGTTATTGCCCGATCACCCTTCATTATAAAATGGTAAGGAGAAGCTTTACACTGTTTTCAACTACAACAATAATTACCCACTTAGCTAATTCTCTATCTACAACTAGGGTGAAACTCTCGGTGATTGCCACGGACAGTGGAGCTCCCATAAACAAATAAATTTTTTTTATTTTTTTTTTTATTTTATAAATTCAATAATATTATTATTTAATGTATAAATTAATGTATTATGACGAAAAAATGAAATGAAATTTGAAAATATATTTAATTTTTTCGTCATAAGTTTCTAGAAATGTTATAAATACATCGTCTGTAGGTGGTAACAACCACAGTTTGATAATGCCTTTAGAGGGCGAAACAGCTGTAACACATAATAATAATTACGAAGCAGAACTCGTTTATAATAAACTGTTTTTATACATTAAATAATAATATTATTGAATTTATAAAATAAATAAAAATTAAAATGGAGTTCTACAAAATAAACTTAATAACAATAAATAAACAAATAAACTATTTTCTGTTTTTGTATAATTATTATATCAACATGCCTTTTACAATGGAATATTTTGATGAGGAAGTACATAACCAAAACCTGTCTTACACAACTTCAGATACTAATATATGTAAACGCCTGATTGGAAATGGTATCAATACCAAAATTATGCACCAAAACAAAAGATCTATAAATAAAAACTTTGATGAACTCTTAATACAACTTCACCACATAAATGTTGATTTCGACATAATCATCCTAACCGAATGCTGGTTGTCAAACACTTATACACTTTCTTTCATATCTCACTTTCAGAAAGGCGCTTAATGACCTTCTGATGAGTGACTATGACAGTGTTTACAACTTGTTTCATATACTCAGATAAAGATATAAATTTTCAACATCATTACATACTAGTACCATATGTTTACAGGTTTATTTTATTTACATGTTTGTTTTACGCACTTCTTTTTCTCTTTTCTATTTTTTATTATAACTTTACCAATTTAACCATTTGTTTACACTAGACTACACTCAAAGTTATTATACTTAATTAATCACCATGAAACAGGCATTCGCCTAGTATGGTGATTTAATAAATCTTATCTATAGAAATGTCAAATATATGTATCATGTACTATATAAATAAATAAATACACCTAAAATCCTCAAAGACTACACATCGCACAACTGAACTATTTTTGATAATCAGAACGATGGAATCGTCGTATACACAAAAAATAATCAAAACTTTACAGTAACCGAACTAAAAATTCAGAATGCAAGTTGCACACAAATAAAATACAACAATGATACTGTAATCCTGGCTTTATACCGCTCGCTATCGATTCACAACATTACGCCATTTCTAAGCAGTCTCAGTTACGTACTTTCAAATCTCTTCAATGCTAAAAATATTATAATAATAGGCGATTTAAATATCAACATACTACCGAGCAACCAACACCACCAAAGCCAAGACTATATTAACATGCTAGAATTTCATGGATTATTAAGTACTGTCAACTCACCATCAATAACGATAAATGGATCTATATCATGCATTGACCACATTATGGTAAAGTCTAAAAAACCATCTAAAAGCATTGTATACCAATCAACAATCACTGATCATTATTTAACCATTTTTGCTATACAAACAGCAACCAAAATAAATAAATTTAATCTGCCTCTTGCATACAATAAAATCAATTTTCAAAACCTAATAACCAACTTTAAGAACAAATCATGGCACGAACTCTTCCAAATTAAACAATCGGAGGACGCATGGATATACTTTGTTAACTACTTGAAAAACGAATTACACAACCATTCCACGACGTTGACCAAAAATATATCTAATAAACTAAAACCATGGATTAACCACTCTATTATAAATTGCATACACAAAAGAAATACGCTACACAAAAAAACCAAAGATAATCAATATGACCAAATAACATCCAACTACTATAAAAAATATAGAAACATATGTTGTAACGTCATCAGAAAAGCAAAAGAAGTTTACTATTCAGAAAAAATTAAAGAAAGTAACAACAATCCCAAAAAATTATGGGAAATACTAAGAGAAACCACAAACTCGCAAACTAAAAAAGAGAAACAGAGCATAAATAAACTGTCTATTGATGGACGTATTGTTGAAACCACAAAAAATCCTAAACTCGTTGCTAATCATGCAAACAATTTTTTTTATTAATATTGGTCCTAATCTTGCTTCTCAAATTCCCCAGAGTGAAATCACCCGATCTACCGATACAGAGGATCAAGCAAATAACAAAAATATAAAATTTCTTTTTCAAACTGTATCAAAGGAAGACATTCTCAGGACAATTAAAACTCTAAAAAACACTTCCTCTGCTGGACCAGATGAAATTACAACCAAAATCCTTAAAATGCTGTCTTCAGATATCACATTGCCTCTGGAATATCTTATAAACTTAAGCATTACACAGGGCTACTTTCCCTCTAACTTAAAACAAAGTATCGCAATTCCCATCTAAAAATCTGGAAACAAGTCATATACCAATAACTATAGACCAATTACTTTTCTGAATAGCTTGTCTAAAGTTTTTGAAAACCTCATTTATGCACAACTTTTAAAATTCGTCGAGAGCCATAAAATACTTTCAGAAAACCAATATGGATTTCAAAAAAATAAAAGTACCTCAGATGCCATTGCTAGTGTGACAGACTTCATTGTAAAAAGCCTTGATAAAGGAAACAAATGTATCTCAATACTTTTAGACCTTTCTAAGGCTTTTGATACAATATAACATGTTAAACTTGTTAAACTAATTCAAAAACTAGAAAAAATCGGCATTACGGACAAAGAGCTAAACTTCTTTAAGTTGGATTATAATCGGTACTATTTTTCACACAAAACTACATCGAGAGCCTCTAGCGGACGTTATGGTCCTTTCGATAAATTTGGAATATTTTTGGTTTCAAAAAGTTTGGGTTGTTTTCGAAAGATGTCGCTAAAAACACGGAAAAAAAGGAGCATAAAAACATTTTATGGTTCCATCGAGACCCGCATTGCATGTACCCGCATGTCTACACGTGGCAAAATTCCGACCGAGGGTAATATACCGTAATCACGAATAATAATAATTCTAGAACATATGAAAGCGTAGGTACCTATCGATATTCCAGATGGGGTATGTTGTGAGGCTGAAGGACGTGGGACCTTTCTTTAAATTATCTCCGCACAGGAGGCCCTGAGAAAAAAAAAACCCTTAGGGCCTATGTAATCCTTGAGGATGCTGTGCAGTAGGTCTTTTTAGGGAAAGGGGAAGTTATGGGAAGGGCAAAGGTATGTGGGGCGGGAAGGAATCTTGGGGGTCAGGTGTGATGAACGTGTGAATCCATCGCTTCCACTGCGCTGCAGGGCGATGGGTCAAAAGGTCTCCCTCAACCTTTCTGTCCCGATCCGGCCCGCCACGTAGTAGGTGGACAAAATCAACCGCTTTCAAGACAAAAAAAACTCGTAAAAAACTAACAACGGATAATGATAACATTTTATATTTCCGTCGAATTCGTCGGAATTAATTATTAGCAAGGAGTTATGTGTCAAGACAGAGATCCTATACCTACTGATTTATTATCGTTTATGAATGGTCAAACACCATGCACAATTATTCTCAAATGGTAAAACACCGTACACAAACAGAGAATTTGCTTCTGCGGAGAGAGCTTATGACTAAAGCCGTAATTTATGGCAGAATCAACGAAAAGACTGCGATAAACTTATACGAGGAAAGACATTGCCATGTGGTCTTTTTTTTATTCATTTTTTTTATAGTGAATACCGCACAAGAATCTCAACTGCTCCCGTCTGTAGCCAGTGAGACTATGGCATCCCCAATTGGGGTATGTTGTGAGGCTGAAGGTAGTGGGGAGGGGAAGGAGGTGGGGAAGAGGAAGGTTGGGAAGTACCTGGCTATTCAGATCTGGTCACCTAACATGGCTAAAGCCATTTTCAAGCAACGTTTCAATTCTGAATGGTGGTCTTACACCAGGGCGATACTGATGTATCTTCCACTCTGGAACGTGCCACAAATTTTTTTTTTTTTTTTTTTTATTAATCATTAACGCCCTTATGGGCTTTTACATACATTTACATTTTTTTATATTTTAGTGCATACAGGTGTGTTCAGATGACAAAGAAAACATAATAGGTTTCAGACATGGTACACAGAAGTAAAGATGGTAGGTAAAGAGTATAGCATTATACAATAAAGAGACAGAAAAAAAATCAGTTTAAGAGATACAGATAGCATAATAAGTATATAACAAATAATAATAATGTGTGGGTACTTAATATATGTATAATTTTTACGTGTTGAATACATGGCGAAGTTGATTTATTAAACAAAAATACACACTACCGACTTGCACCGCACTAGAATTATTATTCAAAGCGATTCCATTTTAACCAATTACATTTACGACAGAGTTTCTGCTTAAAGAATTCAATTTCAGAAGACCAAAAACTTTATATTTATAATGCTACCACAGAATACTTAAGGTATAAACAAATAATGTCAGATTGTTGGGTATACAATCACGGAAAGTAGAAATGAATTCGATAATTTAATATAACAGAGTATCTTATTTTAATCAAATTAAAATATTAATTAAAGTTTAAGTAGTTAAGGTAATTTTGTTATTAATATTACAACGATAAATACGAATAGTTAATGTAAAATTTGTTTATAAATTACTAACCTTTATTACGCACTATATGGTAGGTGTTTTTCGGAATATAACTATGTTGGGTTAAGTGCACTATTGTACTTATTATTCTATTGTAAATATTCTAATATGCTACATTTAAATTTCGACACTGACTGATGGCGATAAACATCGATTGAGTTATATTTATTTCCGAGTCTATGAAGCCTAATATACTATATATTATTTTAAATGAATTAATTGTGAAATAACACAATACAATTATTTTTCATACGTTTGCTGTCCCTAACAAAATCTAGTTATTGCAAACGTCAAACAAATTGTTACCTTGGAAACAATGTTTTTTTTTTTTAATTAGGCAATTCACCCTAAAAATAGTGCTTTGTTGGCGTCATAGTTAATATCTACCTATCTCTTAAAGTGTTAATTGTCCGGACGAAAAGCATAGCGTTGCTATGTAATTATTTGACGTGGGCTGTCATTTTGTTATTTCTTTGGGTTAGTTACTCTGGATTCAAATATGAATAAAATACTAATTCCTACTTGAGGCGAAATCATCAGAATAAATTAGGGGAGTAGGTACTTAAAATAAATTTCTATAATTTAAATATTTTCTAAAATAGAATTTTTATTTACGAAATGTCATTCTCAAATTTTGAAATTTTCTGTTAAACAATAATTATTTTTTATTAGACAAAAAAGCAAGAATAATAACAATTATGCCAATAATTATGCCAGTAATTTCCCACTAATTCCATGCGAGCGAAGCCGTGGGTAAAAGCTAGTACTTTTATAATAGTTTTGATGTCCGATTTTATTACTATCTATTGCTGAATTTATTGTTTCCATTATTTGATGTATCCATCTGAGATTATGATCAATCATGATATAGACTACTACTAAATATGAAAATATAGATTTCAATACTATATATATTATAACATTGCTTTTTAATACTATCTATAACGCTTCTATTATTAATCATTACATGTATAAAATGAAGTCGCTCAAAATGTTGGTGCGCTTAGATCTTTTAAACTACGCAACGGATTTTCATGCGATTTTCCCCAATAGATAACGTTTTAAGAGTGAGGTTTATATGTATAATACATATTTATTATAGTAGAGAAAAGCCGATAAATTGAAATATTCAATTCAGGCAGCAGGCAGCGGGCAGCTGGCAAGCGGGTGGTGTGGATTTTATAACGGTTGGGTAATGGCGTTGTGTTTCGTTAGCCACAACAACGTGTGGCCGGGTCTGCTAGTTCAGTTTCCTCACACAGCCGTGGGAAAGTGGTGGGTCCCCTCCAGTTCTGCTGCCCCGGGAACCATTTATTGGATAAGCAGAGGTGCCCGGGTTCATGGTTTGTCTGGGTGTAGTTAGTCCGGGTCTTGGCGACGAATGCGTCTTCCCACCAGCTGCATGGCAGGCCAGATCAGGAGAGAATGGTTGAGGGAGGCCTTTTATCCTCCCCAGCCGGAATCTCTTGGAACATCGCCTTGAACCGCAGCGGGAGGGATGGATTCAAACGTCCTCACTCCTGGAAATACTGCACCCAGATTCCTACCCACCCCACATACCTTTTTCTTTCCCAGAACTTCCTCTCCTTCATTTCCTACCCGCCTCCCATAGCCGCCTCCCAAATTATACCTTGACCGTTTTGTAGATTTGAAAAAAAACATTTATGTGAATACTGCACAAGAGTACCAACTGATCCCGTCTGAAGCCAGTGAGGTGGGGAGGGGAAGGAGATGGGGAAAAGGAAGGTAGGGAAGTACCTGACTATTCAGATCTGGTCACCAAACACGGCTAAAGCCATTTCAAGTAACGTTTCAATTCTGTTCGGTGGTCTTACACCAGGGCGATACTGGTATCTTCCACTCTGGAATATGCCGTAAACATGGTATTGGTACTCAACGCATTTGACGTAGGTACTATAAATACATAAAATAACATTTTTTTACAACACAAACACACCACGTGGCAATGGCAAGAATTGTGCACGGTAAGGTACCTAAATGACCCTGTTGAAAGACCACATTTCAGAATTCAGATTGTAATGTATGTAGACCCCATAAATACCTAGTGATAGGTCTACATAACAAAAATAAATAAAGTAGTTTTTATTTTTTTTTGTGAATACCTCATAAGGGGCTATCCTAAATTACGTCACACGAATTTTATGATTTTTTTACCTCCCATAATAATATCTTAGATTCTCACCGCGTTTGATTACTGCCATCTTTTGAAATAATTTGAACAAAGCTTTTAGTTTAAAATTGTCCCGTAAGCCGAAAGATAAAACGGCGCCACACGACAGAGGGCATTTGCTAGTAATTTAAAATCCCCTATGTCATTGTTAAATTGTAGTTTAAAGTTATAAAATTATCTTTAAAAAATGGAGAAAGATTTTAACATGTTGTTGTCATTTCGTTTTTTCTAATAAACTTAACCTACGTTTTGTAATTTGAATTTTAAAAAACATTGAATTTAGGGTTTATGAAAAAATTTAACCAAAACCCTATTCTTGATTTTTTTTTAAATTTACGTATGTCGTTTTAAAGAAAAACCTCCAGAGTATTTTTAAGGGTCTTCATCATTTGAAAATATTTTGTAAAACATATGGAAGGGCGGTCAGAAAAGGGTCTGATTTCTGATTTATTTTTGATAAATGCTAACCCCCTGTAAATTTTAAAAATACGAAATATTTTTTTTCCCACTAAAAACATTATACTTATCGTATTACGAAATAAAATTTTCGTTATTTCGAAATAATTTATCATTACATTCCGCCTTAAAAACTATTTAAATGGACGCAAACAACAGGTTAAAATACAGAATACCCTTAGTTATCAGCGCTCAACTGACTATGGAATTCCACAAGGAAGCATTTTGGGACCGACTCTGTTCTTACTTTATATTAACAACTTTTGCAACCTTGAAATTCAAGGAAAAATTGTTAGCTTTGCAGACGATACAGTCCTATTGTTCGAAGACAACAATTGGCCAGCGGTATTTAAAAAAGCTGAAAGAAATATTAACTTCGTTAAAAAATGGTTAGATATCAACACGCTTACCCTTAACTCGAAGAAAACCAAATATGTCACTTTAAGCATCAATACAGGCTACAATCTACAGGCCAACCTA
Source organism: Limnephilus lunatus (assembly GCA_917563855.2). Taxonomy (NCBI): domain Eukaryota; kingdom Metazoa; phylum Arthropoda; class Insecta; order Trichoptera; family Limnephilidae; genus Limnephilus; species Limnephilus lunatus. The sequence continues at coordinate 19,148,622 of OU830595.1, read as the reverse complement.
ATGACGATTATTCCATTAAAATACATAGATGTACGAATTCTAATGAATGCAATGAGCGCCCCAGTATAGAGCGCACATCACAGATGAATTACATAGGGCTCACCATTGACCCATACCTCAAATGGAATCTACACACACAGAATATTGCAAATAAAATTAGAAAAACAATACACTTCTTCAGATCCATTAGGAACTTTCTTAACTTACAACTTCTAAAAACGATCTGTTTTGCAATCACCCAATCTATCCTTGAGTATGGTATCATTGCATGGGGAGGGGGTACTTCATCAGCTCTAGATCCTGTTGAAAAGGCGCAGAAAACAATTATGAAAATTATTCTCAAACTTCTTCTAACTGCAAACAGTGACTTAATATTTAATATAATGAGAGTATTTGATGTTCGACAGATATATGTAAAAACTATCCTCATGCATCTCTTTAAAAACAAACACGTACTTTACGAAAAAAATATGTACTTAAGATTTACGCGTAATTCTAACAAAGACACATTGCAAGTTCCAGCACTCTCTACCACCTTTGGACAACGTAGTTTTAGATACTTTGCCACAAAAATATTCAACATGCTTCCTGATAATATCAAACTGAGTCAAACACAGAAAGAATTTTTAAAAAATGTTAAAATTTGGATATATGTTCTAATGATCGATCCTTTACTGGTGCCCTCACCCAAACCCCTTGTCATTGACGGTTATTGTAGTAATAAAATTTCTGTTTTTGTATTGTGTATCAGCAAGCAATAATGTAAACAGAAACAAAGTATTGCTGTATAAGAACATATATTATACATTCATAAGTAAACCATAGACAAAATTACGAGAAACTATTTTACTCAAAATTCTGCCGCAATACAGGTTCGCCTAGTGAGGCAGACTATGCACAACTTAAAATATATATTATGTTACTTCTATATAACAGTTCTTACCTCCATATCTTTTTTCCTATTTTGATACTGCTTTATTGGCATCAATTATTATTATAAAATTATTCTTAGAACAATGTTATTAACTTATAGATATTAACTTACTAATGCATCATTTATTACCTTATGTTTTTAACTTTGTAAGTAACATGTTATTGTCATTAAAATTATGTTATTATTACTACTGTATAAAAGAAAAGGAAGAAAATAAAAAAGGAAAATGTACTTAAAATGTAACCAATACCGACTGTAATATGATATTATATTATGTATTCATATATGTTTAGGATAAAATAAAATTAAAAAAAAAAAATAAAGATGGCATAGGCCCTGAGGGAAATTATTTTCCTCAGGGCCTCCTGTGCGGAGCTAATGTAATTTATTTTTTTTCAAGTGTGGTTGAGAAAGTAGGTGGGCAAACGCATCCGCTACCAAGACCTAGACAATCCTCTTCCCATGAACCCGGGCACTGCTGCTGAATCACAAAATGTAGCAAACCACTTAGGGTGACAAACGGCAGGGGGGTTGGGCATTGACCGGTCAGTGGCTGAGTGGGCATCGCATTTGGGTCTCACCCGGGTGTGGCGTGTTCGATTCCTCGGCTGGCTAAGTCCTCCATCATGACACAAACAACATTTTCCGCTTAGTGTGGTGGTAGTAGGAGATTTTCAAACATTGTTGGGTTATTGAAGTAAAACTTCTTAACGCACGCTCTACTTGGGGGGAAAGCTGGTGAATACGTTACGAAAAAGTGTGATGCGAACGGTGATTGATGCGAACGGTGATCGGGCGAGGCGAACGGTCGGGCTTTTACGTACGCTTGAGGGGAGTGATTTGGATAGGAATAAGGATGAGGATAAGGATAAGGATGAGGATAAGAATGAGTGGATGAAGTTTTACTTCAGTCGTATGGTCTAAAGCACACTCATTTTTTTTAACTTGTTCGTAACCCAGGAATGTTTGTCTTTTTTTTTTAAATAAATAAATGGAGAGTCTGACTATTCAGATCTAGTCACTAAAACACATAATCGGGTCAATTAATTTTATTTTAAATCCATACAAAATCTTAAAACTACGAACAAAAAAATTATTTATTTTAAATAGTGAAAGCATATTTACAACATTTTAGAAAATAAATATTAAATGAAGAATTTTACATACAAAATATTTTTTGGTTCCCTTTGCAATATTTGGGAATCTATTTTAGTAAGGGTCATCATACAAAGCAAACACCGAAGAGAAAAACGACAGAAGCGTACTGTGAGCGTGTCGTTTGATCGAAGTGAGCTATATTTTTCGTCACTTCTGGCAAAATGGATCAATTTTTGTTTTTCAAATATCGAAATTATTTCTTTTGAGCAGTAAATCAATTTATTAACCTATGTGAGGCCTAAGAGTCGAAAGATGTTTAACCACTGGAGCGTTTCATTATAAAATCGATTTCAGCCTCGAGCACTCAAGAATTTTTGAGCATTCATTTTGGAAATTTTCCATCCTCATTAAAAAAAACATATCTCTGAATTTAAATACATATTGTGACATGTAAACTGCTTATAGTGTTAGGCTGCCTTCACACTCGTAAGTTTTTTCCCGTAGGTCGCTCACGTATGTAAGCGATTTATGGCCAAATTACCAATGTAAACGACACCAAAAGTCATTTAACGTAATTTATAGCAAGTTACAAGAATTATTTTTCACAAGTATTTTGACAGGTCTAATCATGTCTAACTTATCAAATTAGTTTGATAAGTTGAGAGACTTTCCACAAGAAATGGTACCGTTGCGAGATGTCAAAAATTAAAAGACAGTTGTTTTCGTAGGATTTTTTTCCTATAAAACTAGTATTTATTTATACTCATTTAAGTTTACTGAAAATGAGCCTCCTACTATTTAATTACAGGTCCAATCCTTTCTAATCTCAATGTTTCTGTTTTTAACATTACAATATGACGGTAGTCAAAGTCTATTCCTGTCATTCGGATAAAATGAAAGAACTCCATTAATTTCCACCTTTGACGGCACAAAAGTGTGTGGAGAATTGTTTAACCAAAGCCAAATTCTATTTCAACACTTTATTTGGACCTTTTCGTCTTTATTGACAAAATCACGTAAATTTATCAAAATCTTACTGTAAATAAATTTACAGATGTAAACATTTACACAGGTTGAACTTCTGAACAACTTCTGTGAGCATTAAGTACCACAAGTCGGATGCATATGTAAACGCTCCTGTGAATCAAAAACTTACATTAAGTAGTAAATTTTACTAATGAGTGTAAAGCTAGCCTTAGAGAGTCATTGAATGTCCCTATATTTAACCGTTTATTCCAAATTGTTAGGATTCAAAAAAAAAATTATTAAATTTATAAATGTCTTGAATTCTACGTTCCAAAATTTGACCAGTGAACGCTCGAGGGTGTTTACACATTGGCCAAAATGTGACCATAAACGCTCCGGTGGTTAAGAGCGCGCAGGAGCGCCGAGAAATTTTAACGATAGGTATTTGTAAAAATTATTTCTATTTCGTTCATCTCAGCGGGGACAGCAAAAGCGCTATCGGTGTATTGGTGAACCCCAATGCGTGTGTGTGCGTGGCTGCAGGTGTTGGAAGCACGAATCGCCGCGCCGCGCCCGCCAGCGACTTCGCGTTCTTATTATTTCATTTACTGTTATTCATTTATTCCAAAAATTAAGTAGGTGCCTAGGTACATATTCGTAATAAAATAGCGAGGTCTACATTATTTAATATTGTATTGTACTTAACTTTATTATTATTATTACTTACTACAAATACATGTGACTGCCTGCTCCGAGCTCATCTTCTGCACACGCACAAGTCAATGAGACTTGTGGGTGCGTGTATACAGGTTGCTGCCTGCTGCAACAGATAAGTCAATACGCGTCGCGACTTGAGCGTGCGTATTCCTATATAATAGATATCTTCTGCGCTCATAGTTCATTCATCTTGTTACTATTAGTAAAGTAAGATGCACGCTGTTTTGGTTTAGTGATATCGGGAGATTCATACCATCTTTTTTTATAAAACGGCAGCATAGGCGCAGTAGGTACATCACGTACTTTGTGATTGTATAGTGTTTTTATTTTTCGCTGGCTGCATCACTCTACTGTTTTTGACTAGCCTTTTTACTGGAAACTATTCTACGTCAAATACAGACCTTCGAATTTTGACCCTGAAACCCCCTTGAATATTGAAATCTGTTTGGTCATTTCTCACGATTTACACATATAGGACATATGGTGAGTAGATACCTACTAAACTATTCATAAATTATTCATAAACTATTATTATAAACATAAACTATTCATTCATAAAAACTCAATATTACAACACAATTTCCTTTTTTAATTAAACATATAAATATCGCTAAAAATGTTGTTGTTTTTTGGCTCTCCCTGAATAACGTAAATTCATCAGTTTTGACTGTATGCATAAAGTGCATTAGTGCAAGTCGGTACATTTGTTAACATATCTAGTAACCTATAATAAATATTATTCTACGTCTTAGGCTGCGTATACACACGCCAGCCGAACAACGGATTATGGGAAAGGAACGAAGCAAAAGCAAACTGCCCGAAACGCTGCGCCGCTTGCGGTTGCTTCGTACCTTTACCATAATTCGTGGTTCGGCTCGCGTCTCTGTCCGCAAAGAGTGGCGTGCACTGATTTTTCAGTGGGCTAGAATCCTAAGATTGAAAATACGACATTAATGATGTTGTCGAAGCTGAAAATTATTTTTTTTCCGAAATTTCAATTTTCAAATTCTGTGCACGCCACTATTCGCAAATATATACGTAGCATAAGATATGTGTATTTAGAAATTGAGTTACATAAAATCGACTACTATATTACCTACCTTCAACTCAAAAAATTTTTTCTTACAGATAAATAATGGGTAAAAGAAATGGAAACAAAGCGCGTTTGTTTTTATCTGCTAGACGAAAAAAACCGATTATTAGTATCAAACGACAGATTCATGTTGCACCACGTTCGACATCTAGGTAAGTCGAAATATCGCTTTCCTGTCACTCTTACTACTGAACCTTCCTAAGGTTACCTTTACGTACGTAAAGTTTTTTTTCCCGTAAGTTGCTCACATAAGAGAGTTATGGCAAAATTACCAATGGGTATCGTTTACATTGATAATTTTGCCATAACTCTCTTACGTGAGCGACTTACGAGAAAAACCTAAAGATTTATGCTATGAGAGCCGTGTATTATGTAGCATGTATAACGGGAAAATGGGATGGACAAATTTAAATAAATAAATCATTTGCATTTACAGGGATATGGATGTCATCGATACTACTTTTGGAAACTTAACTACATCTTCACTAATGCATGAAACTTCCATGGATGGATCATTTGCTCCAAATATAGACGAAAACGCAAGTTCATCATCATCAACAACGCTTGATGATTTGGTGATAGAACCAGACCATATTGATGAAATCGATAATTTCGAAGGTCGCAGAATTGTGGATATAAAATATTTGTTTTCGGAGATATCAAATATAAAGCACGAACACACCAACTGCACATTTTCCGATTTAAAATTTATGAAGGAACGACGAAATGGTCTTCTAAGCCAGTATGTTTTCGAGTGCAAAATGTGCAAGAAAATAGAATACATTCACTCCGAAGACCCGAAACGGAAAATGTCTATAAATACTGCTGTCGTCGAAGGAGTGATGTGTACAGGAAATGGGTATTCACAATGGAATGAAATTTGTGGGGTTTTAAATATGCCAAATATGGATTGTAAGACTTACACGAACATAGAACAATGTTTAGCGCCAACAATTGAAGAATGTGCCTTAGAAGAAATGATCGCAGCTGGTGAAGAAGAAAAAAGGCTAGCCATTTTAAACGGTGACGTAGACGAGGGTGGCTATCCTTTGGTAACGGTGGTTGCAGATGGCTCCTGGGCAAAGAGGTCGTACAAAAGTGGATTTAGCTCCTCATCTGGCGCAGGGTGCATAGTTGGACTACGAACTAAAAAGGTTTTATTTCTGGGAGTGCGAAACTCATACTGCTGCATATGTGCTAGAGCTACTAAACTACACATAGTTGCTTCTGAGCACAGGTGCTTCATAAACTGGCGTGACAGTGCTAATGCCATGGAAGCCCACATTATAGCAGAAGGGTTCTCGAGAAGCATGGAAATGCATGGATTGAAATTTAACAAACTAGTTGGTGATGGCGACTCCAGCATCATGAAAAAAATAATGCAACAAATGCCATATGGTCCTAACCTTATAGTACAAAAAATAGAGTGCAAAAATCACTTACTCCGCAATTTTTGCAACAAAATGAAAGCACTTGGAAAAAAAACCAACAACGCTAAAGGCTTTGTACCAGTTCATATAAGGAAAAAGGTTGAAGCAAACGTTTTACGCATGAGAAGAGCTGTAGTTGGAGCAATAAATTACAGGAAAGAGCAAGAAAACACAGTACAAAGTGATAAAATAAAAAATTTGAAAATGGACATAAAAAATACCGCAAATCATGTGTTTGGTGATCATAAAAATTGTGCATCGTACTATTGCAAGCCGGAGAAGTATACTGATGATCCAAATTTACTAAGCGATCTTCGAGATTGTGGAATATGGACTGATATCCAACAATTCTTATTGTCTCTAATAGCAAATGCAGAAAGTCTTATTATTGACGTGACAAATAACACTGTGGAGCAATTCAACAACGTTATCGCCAAATTTATAGGTGGAAAAAGGGTAAATTTTACTACAAGAGGATCTTACCAAGCAAGATGTTTTGGAGCAGTAACTTCGTGGAATAGTGAATTGGCAACCCATTCAAGAATACAAAAGAAAATCCAAGGCCACAGTCCCGGCAAATACACGAAGCACTTTATAGAGAAAAAACGACGTTCGAAGGAGAATAAACAAATGTGTCGAAAAAAAAAACTAAAGCATAATGAAAATACGACAGAAAAAAGAAAAAAAGTTACAGGGCCCGATGAAAATTATGGTCAATTGGAATTAGAACCAGATATGCCACCTGAAATATTTGAAACGAAAAAAGAGGAATTTCTCAAAGAATTATCTTCAACCAATAAGGAAGAGCTCGAACGGAATACGGTAGGCCAAAGCAATAACAATCTGTGGGCAATTGAAAGACGTAAGCGGATAACGGCGTCTAACTTTGGAAAAATATATAAGCTTCGGCAAAAAACTTCAGTTACGGGAGTACTAAACTCTTTACTGTACTCACAATTCAAAGGAACTATGGCCACAAATTATGGAAAAGAAAATGAAAGCCTAGCAATAGAGCAATTTTCAAAAAAAACAAGTTTTCAGGTATCCGCTTGTGGGCTATTTATCGATAAAACCAAAAACTTTTTAGCGGCAAGTCCGGATGGCCTTATCGGTGAGGATTCTATAATTGAAATTAAATGCCCTTATAGTATAGCAAATATGTCACCAGAAGAGGGAATTGCACAAAAGATAATTGATTACTGTAAATTGGAAGACCATTCTTTAACATTAAAACGGAATCATAATTACTTCTACCAAGTACAAGGCCAGTTACATATTACTCGTCGTAATTATTGTTATTTTGTTGTGTGGAGTCCAAAAGGTTTGCTGTATGAAAAAATTGAGAGGGACGATGAAATCTGGCAAAAAATCGTTCCACTGTTAGAAAATTTCTACCACCAATGCCTTTTACCAGAAATAATTGACGGTCGCATACCAAGAAATTTACCGGCGAGGGAAAGGTCTGGACCATAAATTGTTTTAATTTCATTGTGTAGATGTTAAACAGTAATTTTTTTTACAATAAAGCGTTTAAAAACAAAAAATATTAGATCATTGAAGAAGATTGAAAATGTCAAGTGATGTAGGAGGTATTCCCAAAAGTGCATTTTTCTGTAATAATATAACGTATTAAAAAAGTTAAATAAAAACTAAACTAGTTATGTGTATGTACCTAATATGTAGCACAATAAACAATATGGTGCCTCTTATACATAGATTTCAATATTCATTTGTATAATATGATATTATAATAACATAATCGATTCAACAACATGTGGTAGATGCATGTACCACTGAACATACGCTGTACCAGCATTCCATCAAACGATCAGTGGTGTATGTACTTACCATCACACATTTTCTTGAAAAATATAATTTTTTTGAAAAAAAAATCTAGAACAATATATTTAGTCAAATATAAAAGTTTTTTTTTGGTTCGGTAGTTGTATCTTAAAAAAAGTGTCCTATAAAGGGATAATATTATGTTGAGTACAACCTTCAAAAGTTATCAAAAAATATTTTAATTAATTTTTGTGTTCCATATCCAACTCGGCAATACGGAACGGAATCATCTCGGGGTCTGTCTGTAACAGGTGTTTTTTTTTCAATTTTTTTCCATTAATTTATTTGACGTAAACAAATTAAATTTGTCACAATAACTTTAGTAAATAAGCTCGGTAAGTATTGGCACACTCAAAATAAGTCACCAAACAGAAAAATAATTTTAAAAAAACATCGATAACTCGGGACATGACAACACTAGTGGACTAGTGTATCGATATAATTATTGAGAATGTCACATCACTTCGTTGACTGTATACGTATTCAACAAAACCCTCTCCGCCCCCCCTCACCCCCGAATACTGAGAGAAAGGGACACATGCACCTCAGCCTGATAATACCTAAATAAAATTGTCAAAATCGAGGTTTTGTAGTCCTCATTTTTCTACTCCAAAACTGAACCAATTTCCAAGATTTTTTTTACCAAATGTATTGGAAGAAAACATTCTATGTCTGCACCTTTTGCTTTTTTTAAAAATACATCGTCTAATTTGTATACTGAACGTTTGTTGATGGCGTTAAAAAAAGGCAATTTTAACAATTTTTGAAGGGTTATAACTCCTATAAAAAGTAACTTATCAAAAAAATCAAAACGTACCGACACGCTTGCGGTCAATATTCATATTATGTAAAAAAAATATTTTCTCTAGTGTCAAAATTCAGAGAGGGAAATGAGGAATACGTTTGTATGGAAAAAACACCACCCGGTTTCCTCTTAAGGGTAAAATAAGCTCAAATGAGTGTCAATATAGCTCATAGATAGTGCTTTTGGTGATTCAATTATGATGCTATGAACACCAGACATATCGTCGCCTTAGTTCGTATTTGTTCAATAGACCATTAGAAAATTTTACAGGAGAAGATTTTTTATCATCAATTCAAAGAAACATTATGATAGGTCAGATAAGTTTTTAGATTTTCACGGCCAAAAGCATTTTTATCGTTTGTTTTTGGGGTGTTATGCCGTGTTGCGCTATCTCCTTCTTTAGCCGACGTTTCAGACAGCGTTGCAGTGAAACGTCGGCTAAAGGAGATAGCGCAACACGGCATAACACCCCAAAAACAAACAATGAAAATTATGATAGGTGTTTAACCACTGTATTTTGCGATTATTCAAGCTTTTGTCTCAAATGAACCGTCAGATTTATAAAAACCTTGTGTTATTTCGCTTTGCAATTAATGCTCAATAAATTAAACGTTTCTGAATGTATTCGAATATTAAAAACTGTTTGTGAAAAGTTATGAAATAAGCTTTCAAATCGGTATATTACAAATAAATATTAACATTTGTAAATATTAAAATTTAGAATGCAAACATAAAAAAATTGTAAAAATGACTCACGTGATGTTTTTATGTGAAAACGGTATTAAAATCACAGATTATGAAAAAAAAAAACACTTATTCTATTGTATATGTACAATACAATAAATACAATACAATAAATAATTGTCACCTCACTCTTTTATCATTTCATACAATAATAAAAACTTAACTAAGTCCAAAGGCGCGTAGGCGATTTGGCGGATGAAAACTGTTTCTACAAAATAAGTCCTATTATTTACTTCTATGAATAACTTTGAATAGAAATGCGAAGCCTGATTCAATATGCATCTTCTACTTTTTGTTTTAGGGTTGTCACTAAAACAATAGCAGAGTTATAATGATTCATGTAGGAACACACAAGTTAGTGTGAAAACACGTTTTTTGTACTTGACTGCTATTGTTATATTGTCATGTAAACACGCTTACGGGTTGGAGTGGTTAAGATAAGCTATTTCCGTAAAGGTAAAGGTCTCATTAGTTTAAATAATTCTTAGTTAAGTGATCAACTATAATTCTTTTAATTTTAAAGTGGAGATTGAACAAAAACTAAAATGGTTTATCGAACAAATAAGAACTGAGGCGACGATATGTCAACTGTTAGAAATTGTCTTGATTAAGTATGTAGATTTTTACACAAATTAAAAAGCGGGAAACATTGAAAAACATATTAAAATATAAATTAGCAGTTGCAATAGCTAATGACGTTGATGCCAACAAGTACATATAATTTGGTAGGCGGGTTTGGGTACCGCCGCCCTGGGAACCATTTATTGGATGACCAACACCTCTGCCACAGGTTACCCCAAGTGGTTCGCTACGTTTGGTGACTTAGCAGGGGTGCCCAGGTTCATGGGGTAATGTTTGTCTGGGTCTTGATGGCGGGTGCGTCGGCCCACCTTCTGCGTGGCAGGCCGGATTGGGAGATGCTGGTTGAGGGAGACCCTTTACAACCGGTTACCGTTGTCCGGGCCGCTCGGTAGTACAGGGGCCCGACCCTTAGGCTCACGACTGAGGGTGGGCTGCCCCATCAACGAGTGCAAAAACCCCACCGCTGCTGTTGTGCCGGTTCGTGACCGGAGGGGACCCAGCAGTTGCGTTTGGGGCGCATTGGGCGACCTCTCCAGCCGGACTCTCCCAGCCCATCGCCTTGCACCGCAGTGGGTGGGTTGGATTCATACGTCCGTCACTCCTGGACACTCCGATCCCCAGCTTCCTACCCACCCCTTATACCTTTTCCTTTCCAGATCTTCATTTCTCCTCTTCAAAACAAAAAACTTAAATCAATCATGAACTCACAAAAAAACATAAATAACATCTTTACAACGGCGAGAAGCAGGAGTCCCCGGTGCAGGCCAAAACTGTTGGTGAACTTCACCAACATTCGCGGCCTGCACAAAAATCTAAATTCAGTCCACCACCACCTTGTTTCCCAACGTCCCAACCTTCTCTTCCTTTCCGAAACGCAGATAGCTGAGCCTACAGACGCCTCCTATCTGGATTGCCCGGGTTTCACCCTCATGGGCAAATTCAGACCCAAAGGAGGTGTATGTCTCTTCAGCCGAGCTGACGTCAACTGTGTGCGACTGTTGAATCTGGAGAACTCCAAATTCGACGTAATGTGGGTGCGCGTCAATCTTGCCAGTACGGTAAGGTTTTACGCGTGTTTATACCGCTCACCGAACATTAGCGTTTCAGATACATCCGAACTCTTCAAACATCTAAGTAATACTGTTGATGACCTCTTGCCCCGCTTCCCTACAGCAGAGTTTGTGGTCCTGGGGGACTTCAATGTTCATAACGAACCTTGGTTAAAGTTCTCAGGACCAACGGACTCGGCTGGACGAGAGGCGGAATCCTTTGCCCTCTGCTACGGACTGGAGCAAATGGTTCAGGAGCCTACAAGGGTTCCTGATGTCCAGACTCACCGCTCCAATCTGCTAGATCTGTTTCTAACCACTGTGCCACACGGCTACAAGATTGAAGTCACAGCGCCTCTAGGATCGTCCGACCACTGCCTGGTGACAACATCAATCCCCGTAACCTTCAGACCGCCAAATGAGCGGCTGAAGAGAAAAGTGTGGCACTATAGATCAGCAGATTGGTTTGGTCTGCGGGCTCATTTCAATGCCTTCCCGTGGTCAGCTGTCTGTTTTCAGACTTCGGATCCCTCAAGATGTGCCCAGGAAATTGGTGAAGTCATCACATCCGCGATGGATGGCTTCATCCAATCCACTGTGAAAGAAACTGGTGTGGGCTCAAAGCCGTGGTTCAGTCGACAATGCTCCGAAGCAGTGCGACGAAAAAACGCGGCTTACCGAGCCTACAACACATCTCGAACGTCTGAAAGCAGAACAGTATATAACAAAATGGCAAAGGAATGCAGGAGGATCATTAACAGGTCAAAATTCGAGCACGACCTGCAGATCAGCAGTAAGCTGGCTGCCTGCCCGCACGGCAGCAGAGCGTTCTGGTCGCTTGCGGGCTCAATAGGTCGCAATTTCTGCAAATCCAGTCTGCCACCTCTCACCAGACCTGATGGCTCTCTAGCAAATACCGCCGCCGAAAAGGCTAACTTATTAGGCAAAATGTTCGCGGAAAACTCGACCCTCGATGATCAAGGTGCTACCCCGCCGTCGGTTCCTCATTGCAGTTTTCGTATGAAAAAGCTGAGGATCCGGCATCGGGATGTACTCCAAGTCTTACGAGGGCTTGATGTTAATAAAGCTAGCGGGCCTGACGGAATACCTGCCCTGGTATTGCAGAGGTGCGCTGTAGAAATAGCTCCAATTTTGACGAAGCTTTTCAAAATGTCCCTGAAGACTGGCTCTGTGCCCTCTGGTTGGAAAAAAGCGATCATTCACCCTATTCCAAAGAAGGGTGACCGCTCCAACCCAGCCAACTACCGCCCCATAGCGATCACATCTGTTCTGTCAAAAGTGATGGAACGTGTGATCAATGACAAACTGCTCACATACCTCGAGAAGAACAAAATTATTAACGACCGTCAATACGGATTCCGGCGGAACCGCTCGTGCGGTGATCTTCTCGCGTATGTGACGCATGTTTGGGGACGGTGCCTGGAATGTTTTGGTGAGACCCAAACGGTTTCACTGGACATTTCCAAGGCCTTTGACCGGGTTTGGCATCGAGCGCTTGTCAACAAACTGCGTTCTTACGGACTTCCCGCATCCTTGTGTGCGTGGATTGCCGACTTTTTGAGGGGGAGGTCGATTCAGGCGGTTGCTGACGGTTTCACCTCTTCCTCGCATTCGATAAATGCTGGCGTCCCACAGGGATCGGTTCTGTCTCCGACTTTGTTTCTGTTGCACATCAACGACCTCTTGTCATGTGCACCGATTCATTGTTACGCGGATGACAGTACAGTCCATGATAGCTTTTTGTTTGACAAGCCTCCAAAGGGCACACAAACCCCAATAGCTCGGAGGGCTTTGAAGCAGAGAATGGACGGTTACCTCGAGAGTGTTTTCTCTTGGGGTAAGAATAACCTCGTCGAATTTAATGTTTCAAAGACCCAATCATGTCTGATAACGTCTAAAAGGGATCGAAATGATAATCTAGTGTCCTTCAACGGAAGCATTCTCCCGAACAGGACCTCCATTGATATGCTTGGTGTAACTCTTAGTGACCAGCTCAGGTATGGGGGCTCCATCGAATCCAGAGTTAAGTTAGCCTCTCAGAAACTGGGCGTACTGTACAGGGCCCGCAGATACTTTAATAGTACTCAACTGTTAACCCTGTACAAATCGCAAGTGCGCCCCACGGTTGAATTTGGCAGCCACCTCTGGTCTGGAGCTCCAAAATACCTAAAAAAAACCCTTGACTCTGTGCAGAAACGGGCGGTCCGTTTGATAGATTCTCCCATCTTAACAGACGGATTGCAATCTTTAGAGCATAGGCGTCAGGTGGGAATGCTGTCCTTGTTCTACCGGTATTACAATGGAAGATGCTCCGAGGAACTAGCGTCATTGATCCCCTCGGCACCGGTGAATAGTCGGGAAACACGCCAAACACGCGCCCAACATTTGTACACAGTTGATATTAGTCACATGAGAACGGGTCGTTTTTACGATTCGTTCTTGAGTTCAACAGCTCGGCTATGGAACGATTTACCGGCCTCTGTGTTTCCTCCCTCCTACAACATGAGTCTCTTCAAGACCCATGTTAACTCCTTCCTTTCCTCAAAAAGACCCTCCACACAGCATCCTCAAAGATGACATAGGCCCTGAGGGAAATTATTTTCCTCAGGGCCTCCTGTGTGGAGTTAATGTAAAAAAAAAAAAAAAAAAAAAAAAATATTATATCACAAATAACTTAAATAAATAAACATATAACTTGGGTCAGCTAACATAATAATATATCGATTATCCAGTTGATTAGTCAGACTTCTCCAAATATGTACTAAGTATTAAGATAATAAGGAAAGCAATATTCTTATACTCATCATAAATTAAATATTATTTACACATATTTTTGTTTTACATACTAAATATGCTATAAGATAACACCAAAATTTTTTACAAGTGACCCAGAAAATATCAACATTTTGTTTAATTCACTACAAGTTTTAGTGCATTATAATTGATTTGTTGGTGTTTATGAGTAATCTGAGTATTGTACCAGATAGAGGGTACACGCCTACATATAACTCCATACTCATTTCGGAGATGTCTCACTAAACAACTGGACGATCGAAATGCGTAAGGCCCTTCGGTCACAAGGATAAGCAAATATCCGATAGTCTACAAACCGATCATTTTTGTACATCTGCGAGGATGTTCGTAGATAGGCACACGTTGCTGACATTTTGTTACTCATCGGTGATACCAGTTTTCCGAGACCAGTCCGATGAGGTAGTTCCAGATCACACTGTTGAGATTTTAAACATGGCATCACTTGTGACAGACATTTTGTAACTTGTGGGCTGTTAACTAAGAATGACAAGATATTTATGAGGTAGGTATGGATACAGCCGCCCCAGACCATTAATTGATAACCAACACCTCTGCTGCGAATAGCCAGTTACTTCCCCAGCTTCCTCTTTCCCCTCTCTTTCCATCCCCACTACCTTCAGCCTCACAACATAACCCAATTGGGGATGCCATAGTCTAACTGGCTCCAGGCGGGAGCAACTGGGATTCTAGGGTATTCCCATAAAATAAAAAATAAAAAATAATTGTAAATATTCGAGCATCATGCGAGAAAAAAAATTAAAAATTGATCACCCCAAGTGGTGGTACACTATGGTCGGTGACTTAGCAGGGGTGCTCATGGTTCAATGTGTGAGGAGATTTGTCTAAGTCTGCCCACCAGCTGCATGGCTGGTTGAGGGAGACCTTTTGTCCTCTCCAGACAGACTCTCTCGACCCATCACCTTGCATCGCAGCGGAAGGGATAGGTTCATAAGTCCTTCACTCCTGGACGCACTGACCTGCAGATTCCTACCGACCCCTCATACCCTTTTCCTTCCCAGAACTTCCTCTACTTTCTTTCCTTGAAAAGACCCTCCACACAAAGCATCCTCAAAGATAATGTGAGAAATTATGTTCCTCAGGGACTTCTGTGTTTTTTAATATGAATACCTCACAAGAGTCCCAGCTGCAACCGTCTGGAGCCAGTGAGACTATGGCATCCCCAATTGGGGTATTTTGTGAGGCTGAAAGTAGTGGGGAGGGGGAGGAGATGGGGAAGAGAAAGGTGGGGAAGTACCTGGCTGTTCAGATCTGGTCACCAAACAAGCTATTTCAAGCAATATTTCAATTCTGAATGGTGGTCTTACACCAGGGCGATACTTAGAGAATCTTCCACTCAGGAACATGCCGCAAATATACTATATATTATTTTTTAAATAAATTAATTGTGAAATATTTATTCAATCCCGCAGCTTTCCGATTGTGAGTCAAGAGCCTTACCCCTCGACCACAACGCCTGTGTAGAGCTAATGTAAAAAATAATAATAAAAATGACAGCTGCAGCAACTGGTTGATTGTGAGTGAGGTTATAAAAGCATTCTAGTTTTGAAATTTCAAGAAATCGACAATATTGGCGTTGACGCGGGTCTTGTGATTTCAGTGGCGAAGTACAGGATTTTGAATGTCAAGTTGTTTGTGACGTGAGTAAACAAAATAAGTATCGGATACTTGCGGATCCCTGTGGACGAAAAACCTAACTTGTAATTCAAAAATTATTCTGACTGTTATTATGACATAGGTACATATGTATAGATGTATGTAGGTAAGTGTAGCTATGTATTATGTAAATGCCCAACCAATTATATTATATTTAGTCTCCTTAATTTGATAAAAACCCATAAAATATATTATCAGACATTTTGTTATCAGTTGTTATTTCGTTTACAAAAGGAGTGCACAAATACAAATATTTTTAGCATCGTTACCGCATTGACGTTTTTGTTATCAGCCTGTCAACAGTGTCAACACTGATTTGAAAAACAGTTATCATATTACTTTCTCATTGATGAACAACGCTGCCGCATGCAAAACCGTAGTAGTAAGATTGTCAACCCTTTGGTTACCGATTTTTTTTTTTTTATCATACCTTACTAAAAACTATTCTTTTACATTTGTGATAATGGATTGAAGAAAATATTAGATCCATTAATTGAAAAGTAAGCAGGAGGTTTTTTTCTCCTGTACTAGTTAAGGAATGGGGTACAATAAAAAAAATAATAGTAAAGGATTGGGAAACACCCAGTGGCGGACTAAGCCCGTCAGAGGCCCGGGGCGGCAAAGCGGAATGATGCCCCCCCCCTAGTATAAAAAGTTGATGTACCTAATTTTTTATACAGTTCTCATGGGCCTCTGGTCCTGGAAGGCCTCACTGTAAAAAAATGTCATTTTTTGTATTACATTTTCTAAAAAATGCATTTGTCAATAATGCTATCACATGTTTTAAGAAAATTCTAAAAAAAATCATGAAAGTTTTAAACAGTTTGTATGTTCAGTATCCAGTACAAATTGTGCTGGATGGTGTTTAAATCAATCAACGAAATGGCCCCACCTTACATCTCTGAATTATGCGTCCCGGAAAATACCGGTCCGAGGCAATTAACCCTTAGATCGGCAATTTCATCTGCTATAGGCAGACTAATAGAACCCAAACGAAAGCCAAATACTAAGTTCGGAGATCGCGCTTTCGGAGTATCTGGGCCTAAGGCTTGGAATAGACTCCCTCCGGAATTAAGATGCATAAAAAGCCCAACAGAGTTTAGGTCCAAACTAAAAACCTACCTTTTCGGGCTCTCATACCCTTAACTTAATTTAAATATACCTATCTGAGAGTATCATACTTGTATTGCCTATGATATGTCTTAATCACACTTTTCTTACTGAATTAAAATTACTCGAATCCTTACACATCAATCTGTCTCTCGGAAGATCAAATCCTTATGCACCGCCCACCATTAAATGTTGCTTTTACTTTCCAAAATACACTCATTAAAGAATATATTACATATTAATATTAAAATATTTTCAGGATTAAACAACATGTGTTCACAATTATGTCCTCTGCGTGCGAACTCTATCTAAATTTCTTTAAATAGACAATAAACAGTGTTAATTTCAAGCGACCTCCCAGGTAAGTATGGTCCTGTATTAATTCATTTTTAGGGAGCATCGCGTTCATTGGTCAAAATATTGTACATATATTTTCGTATCGGTGATCAATGAACCGGTGGTTGCAATTTTTAGCCATAAGTTGTTTTTAATTGTTTGTCTAGCTTGTATGTAATTACGAATGTTAGAGGAGCGCGCTAATATTTAGGCGATAAAATCGATGCGAAATAGCTTAAAATAGAGCAAAAATCTCGTGGAAGGCGTCTTTGGTATTATTTAAAGAAACATTGTGAATTTCTTCACAACTATAGCTCCTAAAATAACTGAAACAAACATATTTATAATAATTTTTGGAGCAAACTTTGCGATTTTTTTCTATCAAGGGAATTTCATATAATTTGCGTTTCAGTGTGGAACGCGTCTAAATGTTATCTTCAAAAATAACATATATTTGTTTAAGAGCTTAAAAACATCAAATGTATGGGAGATATGTAATAAATCGGTAGAAATTCGGGTAGCGGTGGCTTAAACTGTTAGAAAATCCAGTCACTATGACACCCACATAGGGATTTTTTTATAAAGGGCCTCGTTCTATTTTATTTAAGAACGCTGAAAATTTTCCATAAAAAATCGAATATAAAATTCGCTGGTCCGCCATTTTTTTAATTTTTTTATTTGAAAATTCCCCTACGTGGTGCCATAGGTACTGGATTTTCGAACAGTTTAAGAATTGGTACATGCAAATGAAAATGCAAATGGAATAAAAATACACACATACGGATGTATGGTTTTTTTAATATGTTGTCAACCAGGTTGAAAGACGAGTTAAAAAAGTTTCGAGAAAAACGCATTGAAAGTTTTGCTGAAGGATAATTCAACATACGCAGTTTCAAACGGTTTCACATAAAATATTGTAAAAAATATTTGGTGAGAGCATTGTTAACTCGGAAAATGAAATTTAAAAAATATGTATATAAACCAGGGGCCCTGCATCTGGTAGGGGCCCCTGGGGTACACGGGCTCCGAGACGTGCATTTCCTAGGGGCCCCGACATGTTTAAGCCGGCCCTGGCATGACCCTATTGTCCATATATAAGGCAGTGTATGCCACTACCTAGGGGCTCCACATTGGGTAGGGGCCTCGAGATGTGCATTGCCTAGGGGCCCAGACATGTTTAATCTAACCCTGACGATGACCTTACGAAGAGATTGTTTTATAAATGGCCCCCTTCTATTTTATTTTATTTTTATTAACCATGAAAATTTACCACCAAAAATCTAAAATAAAATTCATTATATTTCGTATTATCCATAAGACGTATAGGCAACTGCCTACCCAATGCGGAGCCCCTTTGGGAAAAGGGCCCCAAGACGTGCATTGCCAAGGGGCTCCGACATGTTTAAGTTGGCCCCGTCTAATGACCCTACGTAGGGATTGTTTTATAAATGGCCCACTTCCATTTTTTTATGAACGATGATAATTTACCATATTAAATCGAAAATTAAATTCATTATATTCCGTATTATCCATAAGAAGTATAGGCAACCGTCTAGGGGCCCCACATAGGGAAGGGGCCCCTAAAATAAAGGGGCCCCGAGACGTGCATTGCCTAGGGGCCCTGACATGTTTAATCCAGCCCTGACTATGGCTCTATGTAGGGATTGCTTTATTGAAATGGCCCCCTTTCTATTTTATTTTTATTTTTATGAACGATAATTTTTTTTCATAAAAAATCAAAAATAAAATTCATTATATTCCTTATCATCAATAAGACGTATAGGCAACTGCCTAGGGGCCCCGCATTTGGTAGGGGCCCCTAGGGTAACGGGGCCCCGAGACGTGCATTGCCTAGGGGCCCCGACATGTTTAAGCCGGCCCTGGCAGGACCCTATTGTCCATAAGGCAGTGTAGGCCACTACCTAGGGGCCCCGCATTGGGTAGGGGCCCCGAGACGTGCATTGCCTAAGGAGTCTAGGGTCCCCGACATGTTTAATCTGGCCCTGACTATGACCCTACGTAGGGTTTTTTTTTTATAAATGGCCCCCTTCTATTTTTTATTTTATTTTTATGAACGATGAAAATTTACCACAAAAATTGAAAATAAAATTCATTCAAAAATAAAACGCAATCAAAGTTTTTCTGAAGGATAATTCAACATACAAACTGTTTCAAACGGTTTCACATAAAATAAGTATCTCCGTCAATTTTTCGATTTTTTTTTTTTAAATAAGGTGAGTGCATTCTTAACAAGTGCATCAATCACAAAATGAAATAAAAAAATAATATTTGATTTTTACAGTTGTGCCTTACAGCCTTGTTTATAATTTGATCAAGGGAACATGAAGGCGTTTGGGGGCCCCCCAGGACCGGGGGCCCGGGGCGGGCCGCCCCCCCCCCCGCCCCCCCCTTAGTCCGCCACTGGAAACACCATCGATATTTTCGAAATGTTTTTGAAACTATGCACTGCATTATATACACCTATTCAATAGATAAAATCCTGGAATTGAGTCATCAAAACAACAAAGGTTTTTCCATGTGGACTTTCTTTTGGTTTGGTGAACCATTTGCTTTAATACAGTTTATTCGGCTTCCAGACACAAGTTCTTCATGATTAAGTTTAACATTTGTAATATGGATGTTATATTCCATTCCTTCCTTGTTTTTTAATACAACTATTATTCATAATTCTGTTATGCCGTATATAAAATGTTGCATGTTGTCCTGCATCTGTTTTGACTAACAACGATCATCGTTGACAGATCTCTAAAACAATGATTAATCGTTAAAAAGACCCTCTATACAGCTTCCCTAAAGAAGACATGCCTTCAGGGAAATTATTTCCCTAAAAGCTTTCTGTTTGCAATACAATAACTGGCATCCAGAGGGTAAGGTTATTCACAAATAATTTACATGATAGAAAAACATTGTAATCTTTTGTGCAACACCGAGTGCAAATATACTGATATAAATATTATAATGAAGCTCATTGAATCACAGTGCGTCTTCAGTTCTTGGAGAGGTACTAACTAACAGATTTTTTTAAAAATAAATTCAGTGTTGCAAAATTATTTTCAAAATGCGGTATTTCCTAAAAATTGTGTTTACGGTGTTATTGATAATAACTTTCGCAGGAGCACAGAAGGAAGGTAAGAATATTTTCTATACTTTATAAACATACCCACTTCGTAATGTTAAAATAAATCTGGTATTTGAAATCAGAATAATTGCTTCTTTTTTTAAAAGTTTTTTTTTTATATAATCAAACTGTTTGATAATGCCTTCGAAAGGTGAAATAACTGCCACGCGTAATAATAATCACATAACAGAACTTGTTTATAAATAAACTGTTTTCATAAAATTTAGTTTCTTATAAACTATTATTGAATATATGTATAAAAGTAAAATCTTCAAATTAATGTTAAATAATCTTCAAATGGAGTTCCACAAACTAAACTTGACAACAATAAATATAGTATATCTTTCTATTTTTTTTTTGTTTTCAATTCTTTTATGGGGCATGAAAATTGGAAACTAGTTATATTCCTAACGATTTTCCGATTTTTGGCTATTAAAACTAGATTTACTGGCAGTTGTTATTGTATACCCATTTTTACTGAAACCCGTGATTTTAATGGATTCCTTAAGCCTTTATTAAAATGCAGTTTGATAATTATTAAATTTATTTTCTTTTAATTCAATAGTTTTTTTATATTCTTACAATTTTTACCAAAAAATAAATTTAAAATGCCTGCTGGCATTTGTTGACACATTTTTTAAAACCAAAACCCGTTGTTTTGACGGCTTGTTAAATAAAAAACAGCAGTATTTTTAATAAAAATCAAAATTTTTAATAAAAAATCTTAATACACAAATACTTATTAGACTTCACAAAAATAATATTATTACATTCATGTATAAATCCAATCAGGCAGGACTTATAATATTATTATGTACATAAGTATTGGAAGATAGCTGACGGGAACTTTCTTATTTTTTTTTTCAATTTAATTAAATGGGAGAATGTCAAAATTATATGCAAATATGATGTGCATTATTATTATTTTTAACTTCTATGTTCTCTGAGGGTATGTGTAAAAAAGTCAATTTAAAATAGTTTCGATACCTAATTCGAGACAAGAATATTTAATTTTTTTTACTAATGCATAAGAATCCCAATGGCTAATTTAAGAAAAACATGTCCACGGATTTTTGTTGTTGTTTTTTTTAACGCCTTGTACTTCCTTTTCCTTTTTTTTCCTCTGTGAGGTGCATTCTAATACATGCTCGCACTTGTTCTCACTTCATTTTGGTTTTATGTTACAGGAGACTTGTGTGTGGTGGCTGAAACCATTCAGCCTGGCGTCTGCAGACATTTCCTCAACTGCACCGGGGCTTTGGAAGCGGCTATTCAAGGAAAACCTCCTCAGGTGAGTGACAAGTCACACACATGTAATCTCTCTGCTCGTCAACTTATCATTTTAGTTAATGTTTTATGGATTATATTACAACAATGGTAAAACCACTGCAGTACATGATATAAATTAATAAACTCATCATATTATTACAAACCGAGCCTGTTTTTGGCATTTTCACCAAAATCACTGCAGTATAAATACAAATTAAGAAACTCATCGTATTATCACAAACTAAACCTGTTATTGGCATTTTCGTAAAAAACAATGCAGTACCTACAAGTTATAAGTTATAGATATAAACTCATCGTATTATTACAAACCGAACCTAACCGATTATCTTACCATGTTTTTATGCTTTCCATTCCGTTACATTGACGTTTTATTTTTAAGTTCCACCCATATCAGATTACCAAAAATCGAGTGTTTTTCAGGGCAGAAATTCTGGGACTACCGTAATATGTACCTACTCCTCATTTCCCTCCACACCTAAGGTTGTAATATGGATTCTGTAGGGAACATTTCCAATTATCACTTAAGGTGATTACTTAAAAGAATTCATTATCTAACAAACGACTAAATTCACTTTGGATAGTAAGCAATGATGTCCCGAACACCACAGACAACAGAATATAAATAGCACTGGAATATTCGAAACGAGCCAATTGGCCTAGTTACTCATAGTACCGAGGTTCAACAGGTTCCCTAATAGATGCCCCTGTTTTAATTATTTTTTTATTTTAAAATAAAACAAAAACTTTGTAAACACCACTTTTATTTTTTATACTTAATGCCGACCGGGTTTCGCTACAACCGTAGCTTCTTCAGGGCAGTACAATCTCTACTAAAATTAATTTACATGTGTGTTATAGCTAATACATGATTTAAGCAAATGGGCTGGACTCCTCAAGTAACGGAGGAAGTAGGTATAGGTGTAGATGGAGAATTGGGAAGGGAACGGGCGTATTCTTTGTCAATAGGGAACAATCTTAGTATGGGACTTTTATTTAAATTTAGTTGGTTATTATCTACCTTACTGTTAGTGTTTATGGCTTTCCTTAGTTCAAGTGCTTCTAGATTGTCTAGCCTAATACCGATGTTGTTTTTATGAATTAGTATGGCGCCGGTCTTTTTGTCAAATTTATGGTCTTTTTCGATCAAGTGGTTTGCAAATTCCGAAAATCCAGAGCTGTGTAAACATCTAAGGTGTTCTTTGACACGGGTGTTTATATTGCGTGCTGTTTTGCCTATGTAAAAAAAGACCAGTCGCTGCATTGAAGTGAATAAATTCCCGAGTGAGATAGACTATTATCTTTGTCCTCGCCGTTCATTAAAAGCTTACCTATACTATTATTAGTGTAACATGCTGGTTTGATATCTGATGGGAGGTTTTTAATGCTGTTTTGAAAGAAATTGTTTATGTACAAGATTCTACGCCATTGATAAGGTTGATTATTATTACTTGGTATATTATTATTATGAGGTGGACTGTTGTATAAGAATTTACTTGTGGATAATTTTTTTTATATAGAATGTTGTTGACTATATTTGGACTGTAACCGTTATTTATTGCGATTTGTTTGATCGTAGATAATTCTAATGCAAAGTTGGTATTTGATAAAGGGACTTTAACCAATCTGTGTACCATGGAATGGAAAGCTGAATGTTTATGGGATTCGGGGTGGTTAGAGGAATTGTGAATAGTTTTATCGGTGAACGTCGGTTTGCGGTAGATTTTAAATTCAATTTTATTATTTATGATTGATAATGAAAGATCTAAAAAGTTTAATGTAGAATTGGTACCTATTTCTATTGTGAAGTTAATTTGTTTATGGAAGGAGTTAATTAATAGCAGGAAGGAATTGAGTTGTCGTTCAGTTCCTAACCAAACACAGAACACATCGTCAACATAGCGCTTCCATACAAGTAAGTTTTTTAATAATGGTGATTTACAGTTAAAGATATTATTTTCTAAATTGTCCATGAATATATCAGCGATTAGCGGTGATGTCGGTGCCCCCATGGCCAGGCCTTCTTTTTGTTGGTAAAAACGTTCGTTGTATTGGAAATAGTTTTGGTTCAGACATATATTAAACAGGTGAGATAATTCCTTGGAGAAATTATTTGGTAACTTTGAATTTTGTAGTAATTTAGACAGTATATTTTTACTTTCGGCTACGGGAATATTTGGAAAAAGGTTAACGACATCAAAGGAGACTAATTTTGCACTATTGGGGATATGTAAGTTTTCAAGTTCGTCAATCAAGTTAAAGGAATTTCTAATTGTGTATTTTGGAGTAAAAACTTTTGAGTTATTGAATACATTAGTGATAAATGATGCTATTTTAAAATTTGGGGAATTGCAACTTGATACAACCGGCCTGATTGGTTTGGCAAGTTTATGGAGTTTTAAGAAACCATATAATTTAGGGGCTTTTGGATTTTTTGTAAAAAAAATTACTTGTTGATACGAGTTGTCTTGGAAGATTGCGGATTTACATGATCTTAGAGCACTTTTAATATTTTCTTGGAATTTGGTAGTAGGGTCCTTAGGTAGAATGTCAAATTTGTCCGTATTAATAAATTCTTGCACTTTAGAATTATAATCACTTTTATTTAATATAATGACCGTATTGCCTTTGTCTGCTTTAGTTAGTATTAGTTGTTCATTTTTTAATTTATTACAAATGTTTATCATAGTGGAAGTTTCACGGTTAGAACTAGCCTTAAGATTAGGAACTAGCTTTTTTATTGTTTCTGCACTTTTATATGATTTGATGTGTAAACGTGGATGAAGCGATAAACGGGTGTTTAATTAAATATATGAAGAAAAAAATATGTATGAATGTGGATGAAGCGAGTGTGCCCCTACAAAATGCAAAGGTAGTCAATCGCTCAATGTTGAACATCCGCTCTCGGGCCGCTTCGGTCGCCTGATGATACTTTGTTGTAATTTTTCACAAAAACGACGCTATAAAAATGTATAAATCAGAATTTCTAAGTAACTACAACTTTGATTTATTGCTGTTAAAAAAACTAGAGAAAAAAATATTATTTCATAGTGAGCGGGTAGGTAACAACTGCCCTGCAGGCATGGTACGCATGCGCACATCAAAACCCAAAGTTTCATCGCAATCGGATGAATGGTTTAGCAACGCTTAGCGGTTAAACATATAAATATATACAAAGCCGCCCGCAGGGCCCACCAGCAAAAACCTGTCATATGTTAGTATATTGACACCATTTCAGGAATGCAATCATCAAATCCCTAAAGTTTCATCGCAATCGGATGAACGGTTTAGCAATGCGTAATTTCATGATGCCAGAGCTCACTATTGTATATAGAAACCGTCGTGGGCTTGCAAACATCAAATTCTAAAATTTTCATCGCGATCGGATGAGCGGTTTAGCAATACGTAATTTCATGATGTCAGAGCTCACTATTGCAAACAAAAACCATCGCATCAAATCCCCAAAGTTTCATCGCAATCGGATAAATGGTTTAGCAACCCATAGCGGACATACATACATACTTACATGCAAACATTTTTTTGATTTTTATATATATAGAAGATTGCTGGTACCCGGCATGCGTTGTTATACCATTTAATAAAGAAAATGTTTCTACCTGCGTGTCCTTTCTCATTTGTTCCGATCCCCTTCCCTCCCTTCCTCACCCGCGTCCTCTTCCCCTTTCGCGTTTCCACTCCGCCTCCCTCACCTTCCCTCCCCCCACTTCACTCCTACCCTTCACCATCTCGTAAACTCGAGTTCCCCTCCCCCCTCCCAGGTTCCCATCCCCCCTTCCTGTTTCCACCCCCCCCTGCCATATTACATACACTAATTCCCGGTACATTTAGTTTTCAAGCAGCTCGCGCGCCACCTATTAATTTTTTTTTACAAATTTCGTAATGCCAGAACTCACCAGTAGTTTTATACAAACCTTGTACTAACAAAAACGAATACAACAAAAAAAAAATTCAATTTGTTGCAATCCTTCGGAAGTTATGAGCGCACGTACATTTTTATACAAATTTTATAATGCCAGAACTCACCAGTAGTTTTGCTGCTTAAAAAAAGCGCTTTATAAATTTAATACTTTAAAAACATATCCCGTTCAACTTCGAGTAATTTCATTGTAAAATTAGAAAACTAATTCGTATGCAATATAGTCAGATGATATCGCGTCGTTATGTGCAGGTAGGTAGTAGGTAGCTACTTAGATTAGATTAGTTAGATTAGTAGCTACTTAGATTAGATTAGTTAGATTAGTAGCTACTTAGATTATATTCTGAGTACAGCTACTTGCATACATACGTAAAAAAACACATAATTAGGCTGGGTTGTTTAACGAAATTAAAAATTCTTCAATTTTTCAAGTCAATTTTAACATTCTGTAAAAGTTCGGTTCGAATTCTATTCAAGTTCTGTAATTATTTCAGTTTTATGATGCAACTGGCATTTACTGATAAAAAAAAAAAGAACTTACACAGAACGTGAAAATGAACTTTAAAAAAATGTTAAATTATTCAGTATCGTGAAAACAACATTACCTTAGTAAATTAAATTGCATTGAAACCTAAATAATTGTGTAGCCACCCATTACGGTAGGTACCTACGCATTTTTTTTTTTTTTTTTTTTTTTTTTTTTTTTTTCATTTATTTATTACAGAAGATACATTATTTATACAGCAAAAATAACATATAAAATATAATATTTATATTTCAAAATAATCTTTTTTTGATACAAATAAACTATATAATAAATTTTCACTGATATTTTTTTTTTTTTTTTTGTATGATATTTCTCTTCTATAGAAGCAGACGCTTGTGATTAGAAGAGGGACGAGTATCGGGATGAAAAAATATTTAAAATATATTAACAAAATATATTTTGAATCTTTTGATTTAATTGTGGTAGATACTTAAAAAAAAAACAAATTTACAAGTTATATAAGTTATGATGATAAATTTTATCAATTTGTTATTTTTACTTTAAATTGCTCTTTATTTGCTTTTAGTAGGCATTTATCGTCTTCGATTGTTCTTATTTTTTCAGGTAGGCTATTGAAGTATTTTTTTCCTAGATATGTGTAATGATGTTGTGCAAATGAGGTGTTACATTTTTGTGTTGGAAATATATGCTTTTGACGAGTACGACTTTCAGTTAAAAAGCTATGATTTTGTTTTTCTTTTATTATTTGGATTATTATATTTTTTCGAACTAGATCATTAAATTTTAATACTTTAAATTCTTCAAAAATAAGGTGAGTTGGATAATCTCTTCGTTTTTTCAATATAATTTTTATAATTAGACGTTGCACAATTTCAACAGGAAGTAGATTTGTTTTGTATGCAGCTCCCCAGCTTACTACAGAGTATTGGAGATTTGACTGTACTATAGCATGGTAGACTGATGTTAGATTTTCTAATGAGAGAAAGTTTCGGATTTTTAAAAATATGTAAATTAATTTCCTTATTTTGTTAACGGTAAGGTTGATTTGATCTTTCCAGTTCAGGTTTTTGTCTATTGTTATTCCTAAGTATTTGATTTTATTCGAAATTTTTAATGTGGAACAGTTTATTTTACAGTTATTATTTTTGTGATCTTTAGAATTGTCATGTATAATTATATCAAAATTTACCGGAATGTCCTTTGATTTTATTGCAAATGGTATAACGTGAGTTTTTTCACTATTAAGAGATAGTAGATTTATATCAAACCAGTGTTTAAGTATGTTTATGTCTTCTGTTGCTTTTTGTTTTACAACTTGCCATGTGATTCCACTTTCAATAAGTACTGTATCGTCGGCATAAGAGGTTACACTACCATGAAGTGACTGTGAGAATATACCGTTTACATATAAGATGAATAATATAGGACCTAGCACAGTACCTTGTGGAATTCCATATTCAGATGTCTCTTCGTCGCTATAAATGTTATTTATTTTGACACATTGAGGGCGATTTTTTAGGTAGCTTTTTATCCAATTTGCTACGTTTTCATTAATGTTCAAATTATCTAATTTTTTCATAAGTTTTTTATGGGATATGCTGTCAAACGCTTTTCTCAGATCTATAAAAATACCTATACATTTATTGCTCATATCAAGGTTTTTATATATGCGTGATGTGACATTTGCAATCGCGTCTTGTGTGCTGCGCGCTTTTCGGAATCCGTATTGATTGTCGTGAAGTATTTTGTTATTTTCAATAAATTCCATTAGTTGAGATTTTACGATTTTTTCAAATATTTTTCCAATATTTGAAATGAGGGAAATTGGTCGATAGTTAGTTACATTTTGTGCGTTTCCACTTTTGAATATAGGTGAGATAATTGTCCTCTTATAATTAGACGGAAATATTCCATTTTTTAAACTTAAATTAATTAGGTGAGTTAATGGTTTTATCACGTGGCTTTTAATAGATTTTAACATATTTGCAGTTATGTTGTCAAAACCCGGTGACGACCCTCCTTTCATATTTTCAATAATGTTTAGAATATCTACTTCCTTGATCATTTTAAAATGGGACAATGAGTTTACACTATGTATATCTTCAATAATTTGTTGAGTTGTCGCTCCCTTTGTTACATTAATTTTTTTAGCGAGGTTTTGTCCAACTTTCGCGAAGAAGGAGTTGAATATATCCGCGCATTTTTTAGGGTTTTCCTCTGCATTTATTTTTACGTCATTTTCGTCTACAATTACCTTGATTGAATGTTTTTGTTTATTGTTATCTATTGCACAGTTAATTGCTTGCCAGATTATTTTTGGATTGTTTTCAGAACTTATTATTTTATGTTTGTAATATTCATCTTTACTAATTTTTATTAAGCGTGTTAATTTATTTTTATATTTTTTATAATTAAATTCTATTTTTTTGTCGTTTGGGAATTTTATTGTTTTTTTGTAAAGCTTACCTTTTTCTTTGATTGAATTTAATAAACCCGGTGTGATCCATGGTTTCAAGTATTTATTTTTATCTAAATTACGATATGGAATATCTGTTTTTGAGTTTTCTACATGTTTGGATAAAATGTTTTCAAAGTACTTTGAGCATATTTCAACTTCTTCGCAGTTGATTACAGGTTGCCAATGTTCCGTTTTCAAGTTTTCAATTAATTTTTGCAGATTTATTCTGGTATATGATTTTTTTATTGATTTATTTTTTGTTTGTATTGTTTTTTCTTCCTCGTACAAAAATATACACGTATGATGATCGGTGATGTTATTTTTCCAGACAATGGTTTTTATTTTATGAAGATCTTTTATGTTAATATTCGTCCAAAAATGATCTAGGCAAGATGGTTTCTGACCTTGAATTTCGCGCGTATTTTCATTTATACACGATTTAAAGTTGTTTTCAGTCATACAGTTCAAATATTCATGTTTTATTCTATTGTCTATATTTTTGTTAATATTGATATTAAAATCCCCTGTTATTATGCAAGTTTTGTTTTTTAAATTTGATATTATATTTCGTATTTGTTCGATAAATAAATAAGCGTTCGATTCATGCGTTCTATAGATTGCTAACAAATAATAATTGATTTTGTTGTGGTTAAGATGGATTTCTATGCAGTTTGATGAATCTAAGTTGTGTTCTGAATGTGTAACAATATTATATTTCTTACTTACGAATATCGCAATGCCACTGTTTTTATTTATGTTTGTATTTGTTTGCATGTAGATATAATCACTTAAATTATAATGTGGTGAGTCACTGTTTGTGTATGTTTCAGTTAATACTATAACATCCGGCTTTACATTAAGATTATTTATATTGAGTATAAATTCTTCTATGTTTTTTTGAAGGCTGCGGATGTTAAGATGGAGTATTTGTATACCAGAGAATTTGTCAGTGATGATTTCGTTGCACTCTTTTGCACTTTGACTATTGAATTCACTGATTTTGAAGCAGTTGTCCAGTTGCGTGTTTACGAAGTCATCCATAGTTGTTTGTTTTTTTTTTTTGTTTTTATGATATTGTAATTTTTTTTTTAGTTCTTTTATGTATGTGGTTAAAGCAGAAGAATGTGTCCGATAAATAATAATTATATTAAATGAATATTTTTTTGAATTTATCTCCAAGTTTAATAAATTGACAATATTCACCATTATTTCATTTACACTTGTGACAGCGTAAATATTTAATATAAATATGGCAACGCCGTTATTTCTGTTAATTATATATTTTGTTGCGTAGTACAAGTAACTCGGTATATTATAATTAATTTCATTCGATGAATGCGTTTTTGATAATATTATAGAGTCAATTCTATTTAATTGTTTAATAGTTATTAGAAATTCTTCGAATTTTTTTTCCAAAGATCTAACGTTCATGTATATTATTATTAGGCTGACTGTAGGTTTTATATCAATAAAATCGTTTGTTTTATTTACCGTGTTTAAAATCCTTTCGTCTATTTTATATGAGTTATCTATTGCGTTTATTATAAATTCGTTCATTTTGAGGTAGTAATAATTATTATAACAATAATGTTGGCGCTGAGAATACACTTCACATTTGCAATTATAGTAGGTATTATATGTGTGTATATTATCACTGCGTGTTAACACTTTGCGGGCGGGCTTTTGGAAATATTTTTTGAAATATTGTAGATATTATTTAGGTTTTCGTTAGACTTGTAATTAATAATATGCATAATTAGTCGTAATCGATGCGATCCCTCGCAATTTTCAGCATTTTGTTTCTATAGTTGCACTTAATACTGTTGGCTGTGTGGTCCGTGGTGTTTTTTTCTCCATATTTAGAATTTTGTCTGGTGCAGTTTACACACGCTGGTATTGTTTCTCTTCCCGGACATTTTGAAAGGATGTGGTCGCCCATGCAGTGTGGGCAAATTGGAGGGCCGGTTCGGTGTAGGCACTTTTTAGCTGTATGCATGAACATACAGCAATGAAAACATTGAGTTAATGGACTGCAATCTTCAATTTTTACTCGTTGAAACTGTATATTTAGTTTACCGAGTGCAAGAAGACTTTTCCGCATTTTGCCACTGGTTTCCAAGATGTAGCTAGTGAATTGGCGCTGTTGTTCATTTACGTTTGTATTTTTTATTTCCGTTATTAGTGTGATTTTATTGTCTTCACTTTCCTTGTAAACATCTTCAATTCCTTCGTTCTGGGTAATTATTCCGCAAACTATTTCGTCTTCAGTAAGATTTGATTTTAATCCTTTTATTATTATTTTTGGTCTTTTCTTTTGAATTTCATTTACCACCAATTCGGTATTCAGTTTTTTTATTTCGGCAGTTAGGGTATTTGCATATTCCTTTTTTGGGCATGATATTATTATTTTTTCTTCTTTTGTTTTTCTCAACCCATTTATTCCTATCTTTATGTTGCTTAAATTTATTTCTTTTTTTATTATCTTTTCAATTTCTTCTGCTTTAGCATTATTTTTGGTCGACGAAATGATGATTGAGAATCTCTCTTCTTCTCGAGGAGTAACTTTAGTTGTTGATAATACCTGGGCATAGGATGGTATTGTTGCGTTTTTCATTATTTTTTCAATGTTTCCCACCAGTTGGTCGTTTTTTTCAATTAGTTTTTCTTGTAGTTGAATTATTTGTTGTTGCATTTTTAATATGTCAGATTTTACTTCATTATCAAGATCACCAATAATTTTTTCGATGTTGGTTTTGGTTTTCGAGTCTTTAATCGTTTGGATTTTTTGAACTTCATTTTTTAACGTTATTAATAATTCTTCTACCGTCATGAAAGTGTTACGGTAACGCGAGCGCTAGGACAGTACCGAGGCACGGGCTGCCGTTACGAGCGTAAGAATATAACTTCCGGCAATGTTTTTGCTTTTTTTAATAAAAATTCCGGCAATGTTTTTGCTTTTTTCATCATATTTGCAATACTACCGAAATAAGTAGGCCCTTACCCTATATGAATAACTTTTCAATTTGAAGTGAATCTATGGGCGACTATTGTCGTGTTTTTTTTGGAAAATTTTATAGGTTTTTCGGCGACCCTGAACTTTTTTACATGGGACGGACACCTAATATTGGTATCAAAAGTTGCGAATGTTTTCGGGTACCGAATTTTTCAAAAACATCCAAGCCGGAATCGTTTTTCCGGCCGCAATGCCGTTTCCCGAAAAACAACAACCCAAACCGCTGAGAGATCCGTTTTGTTTTGACATGTAAGAATCCTGACCTAACTCAACATTCCTAGCATTTTCTTTTGCATTGAAACTAATGGCCAAAATGACATCTTTTTTTTAAGTACACCTGTCGGCAGGAAATATAACTGAGCCGAATTGAGTACTTTTATTTGAGGTTCCAGTTTTTGCCGCTAATTTGCTTCAGTTTTCTGTGAATAAATCGCTAGCAAAAATGTAGGCAAACCAAATGCTTAATTTTTCCGTAGTTTTCTTAAGTACTGAAAAGTGTGCTTTTGTAGCCAAAAAAGACTTTTTTCCTTCCCTTTTGGAGCCTACGCGTACGTCGCGACGTTTCAACGGCTGAACATGACGGCGGGAAATAGAACTAAGGCCGAATTTCTCCATCGGTGGAAGATTTAATTGTAGTTTTCGCCGTTTGGGTGCACTGCTAACCGTGCATCGGTGTTTTGTATGAAAATTTTTCCGTAATCGGGACACGATTTGAGCACGCTACCCTGAGTCCGATAATGGTCTCTGTGCTCTTTGAAACTCGAGGAGCGGAGAGGTCATTTTCGGATCCATCAAAAGTCTTAAAATGCTGTATCCGAAAGTGAACCTTGAGGTTGATGAAACGTAAGGGGCGGTACTGTCGTTTTTCGTGTCAATGAAAAAAGTGAGTTTTTAAAAAACCAGACATTAATATCGTTTCATCACCGCATCACCGCTAATCGCTGATATATTCATGGACAATTTAGAAAATAATATCTTTAACTGTAAATCACCATTATTAAAAAACTTACTTGTATGGAAGCGCTATGTTGACGATGTGTTCTGTGTTTGGTTAGGAACTGAACGACAACTCAATTCCTTCCTGCTATTAATTAACTCCTTCCATAAACAAATTAACTTCACAATAGAAATAGGTACCAATTCTACATTAAACTTTTTAGATCTTTCATTATCAATCATAAATAATAAAGTTGAATATAAAATCTACCGCAAACCGACGTTCACCGATATAACTATTCACAATTCCTCTAACTACCCCGAATCCCATAAACATTCAGCTTTCAATTCCAAGGTACACAGATTGGTTACAGTCCCTTTATCAAATACCAACTTTGCATCAGAATTATCTACGATCAAACAAATCGCAATAAATAACGGTTACAGTCCAAATATAGTCAACAACATTCTAAATAAAATAAAAATAAAAAATTATCCACAAGTAAATTCTTATACAACAGTCCACCTCATAATAATAATATACCAAGTAATAATAATCAACCTTATCAATGGCGTAGAATCTTGTACATAAATAATTTCTTTCAAAACAGCATTAAAAACCTCCCATCAGATATCAAACCAGCATTTTACACTAATAATAGTATAGGTAAGCTTTTAATGAACGGCAAGGACAAAGATAATAGTCTATCTCACTCGGGAATTTATTCACTTCAATGCAGCGACTGGTCTTTTTTTACATAGGCAAAACAGCACGCAATATGAAACACCCGTGTCAAAGAACACCTTAGATGTTTACACAGCTCTGGATTTTCGGAATTTGCAAACCACTTGATCGAAAATGACCATAAATTTGACAAAAAGACCGGCGCCATACTAATTCATAAAAACAACATCGGTATTAGGCTAGACAATCTAGAAGCACTTGAACTAAGGAAAGCCATAAACACTAACAGTAAGTTAGTTAATAACCAACTAAATTTAAATAAAAGTCCCATACTAAGATTGTTCCCTATTGACAAAGAACACGCCCGTTCCCTTCCCAATTCTCCATCTACACCTATACCTACTTCCTCCGTTACTTGAGGAGTCCAGCCCATTTGGTTAAATCATGTATTAGCTATAACACACATGTAAATTAATTTTAGTAGAGATTGTACTGCCCTGAAGAAGCTACGGTTGTAGCGAAACCCGGTCGGCATTAAGTATAAAAAATAAAAGTGGTGTTTACAAAGTTATTGTTTTATTTTAAATTATAATGTCGCATCACAAAGTAACTGCTTCATATGAACAAATTTTTTTTTTAAATTGTTTATTTTTATCCTACGCAGATCTACAAATGAATAGGTAATACAATGTGGTGTATTTTCAGATGTGCGCCTCCTCTGATAACAAGTTTATAATGTGCTGCCCCTGGGTACCAGGACAAGAGACAGGACTAGAAGCCAGTTGCCAAGCAAACACACCTACCCCTAGAGAAGGTACCTCACTTTTCTGTACATTCATACAGTTTATTCCCCTTCACTTTATGTTGTGTAACCTTTGTGTGTCTGTTTGTTTGAAGGTGATAACTGTACGATGGTGGACACAGGAAGAGCGGGAGTGTGCAGACCATTCGCCAAATGCCAGTCAGCAAAAGAGGCCTCCTATAAAGGCATTTTCCCACAGGTACTATCCCGTCCTTTGTAAAAGAACAACATATTATTAACATTCGCAACAATTTTATCTACTACTAGCTGGGGTACCCGTCTTCGCTCAGGAAGTTGATATGAGATTGAACAGACATTCGAACCCACAACGGAACTTGCTTTATATACCCCTACCAATGGGAACCCCACCCATACAAAAAAGACTTCGAATGGTCCACAATATTCCAGAACGTTCACAACATTTGAGAGTGTTCTGGAATGTTCCACAATGATCTGAGATGTTCAGGGGTGTTTTGGAATATTGTGGGATGCTCAAGAATACTCTCGAATGTTCTGGACTATTCTAGAAATTTCTTGAGGGCGAAACTTTCAGCCCTTATATCTTCAAAAACACGCCCTTCAGGTAAAAACATCACCTTGTGCGCTAATGGTAATAATGGCAATGCATTCTTCCCAAAGAGAAGAGAAGTTCTGAGTTTGATTCTCGGTGGAGATCTGATCTCTAATTTTTTTTCTTTTTCTTTCGTGTTCTTTAAATCTTAATAACATTGTTACATTAATTAGTAAAATCACAATGAAAACTAAAGCTTATCTTTTTTCAGTCTTGCAATGTAGAGGGCACCGTTCAGATTGTATGCTGCCCTCTGGTGACAGTTGTTGAAGGTACGGTACACAGAACTTAATTATCATTCATGACAAATCCAATAGGCGATGCGAAGGTTTGTTGATTTTCTAGGCTCCCCCATCACCACAATACCGTTATTATAAAAGGCAGCGAGTCGTTGAGGCGGAATACCAATAGCTCTGAGTGTTTGCTACTTTATTACTAGGAATTCTTAAATATACCTTATACCTTAGACCGGCAAACATCAACTCTCAAAAATTACACTAAAGACCCGCTTGGACTAGGCGAGTAGTTTAGTTGAGTGATGAGTAATTTATTAAGTTAACGTGTACGCCGTGTACGGACACTATAATTTTAGTAGAGTAGTTTCGTCAGCGGTTTAGTAGAGTCAATCCATTTAGTTCTAATTTTTTTTTGGGCGAGTAGCGCTCCCCACCATGCTTCCCTGCCCACTGACTCAACCAATAAACAAATCCAAACCTCTTGTTTAGTAGAGTTCATTAATGTCGTTCCGTTGGAACGAAGATGCTACTCTAAAATTATTTATTTTTGCTTCTATTAATCTATTTTCGTATCCATAGTTTATTTACTTTCATCTCACTATTTTTTTTCTTCCATCTCTTCTAAAATAAGCATCACAATCAGCTTAATTAGCCTATTTACTTTGTTGCGTTTCAGCCCATTGATCTTGCAATGCGCCACTAATACTCGACCGCAATGTGAA
The DNA here is from genome assembly GCA_917563855.2 of Limnephilus lunatus. NCBI lineage: Eukaryota > Metazoa > Arthropoda > Insecta > Trichoptera > Limnephilidae > Limnephilus > Limnephilus lunatus. Next base: position 19,113,113 of record OU830595.1, on the reverse strand, counting down.
CGCTTTTTGATCAGTCAAGTGGCGAGCGGCAAAAAGCCATAATACACATTACTTCTGGATAGTGGGTAGAATCTTCAACGCAATGTTGTGTTGTGTAACTCTGGGTGTGTATATCTATTTGCAGGAAGCAACTGCACTGTAAAGGACACCAGAATAGCTGGAGTGTGCCGACCATTCGCCAACTGCCGGAGAGCTATGAAGGCCGCCAATAGAGGCGTTGTACCACAGGTACTGTTCCTCCCTTTGTGTCTTTTCCAATGAAACATGCTTGACTTACGCGCCCCTAACACGACATCCTTTGCTTACAGAGATGTGACTTTACTGATAATGAGTCGGAGTTGGTGTGCTGCGCGGAGGCCGACTGTCCGCCGCTGCCGAAGGCACTTGTCACTCAACTACCGACCGGCTCCAAGGCCGCCGACTGTGAGTACCACAAAACCTGAAATGAAATGTTCTAATATTTTTATGTTACATTTTTATTCTTTTGAGACCTTAGACTAAACCATGCTCTAGTCAAATTAAATGTTGTGTTTCCCTTTATATCCAATTTCTCTCAGGCTTTATGTCATCTTAGGGAATGCTGTGTGGAGGGTTTTTTTAAGGAAAGGGAGAAGAGGAAGTTCTGGGAAAGAAATAGGAATGAGGGGTTAGAAGGAATCTGGGGATCAGTGTGTCCAGGCGTCATAGACGTACGAATCCATCACTTGGTTCGAGGGAATGGGGCTGGAGAGGTCAAATACCTCCTCAACCAGTCCCATGTCGCACAGCTGGTGAAGAGACACATCAGCCGCTATGAATTTGAAAAGCCTCGACTTGTTATATATGATGATGTAAGCAATTTTTTTTTTTGAAAAATACTCAAATCAACAATATTAAAGTTTTAAAAATTAACAGGTGAGCCAATGAAAAGAGAAGATTTCTAAAAATCAAAAAGCATTCAATGAATCATCTTTCGTAAAATTTATTGATGAAAACATAATATACATGAATCGAAATATTGTTAAAATGCATAATAGTTCTTCTTTTATATAATATCCGAAAGGTGGCCTCCATTTCGTCGCACACATTCTTCACACCTCGTTACACAGCTCATGAACGAAACTTTCCCCGTTTACGCTTTGACGGCAAATGCGTGTTGTTCACCTGACCAATTATCCTTGACAGCCCCGGATCTACGACTTTTTCAAAGCAGGGCAGAAACTTGATAGGGGCGCCCCCTCTCAACCGCTCGAGTTTATTCGGCTCAGCTCGTATAGCCCCTAGCTCTAGATGCAATGGGGATTCCCCTGGCAAAGACATCACGTACATTATGCACGCGTTCAATATCGTTTTAGAATATGTTCATAAATCAACTTAGGATGTGTTCAAAAACCAACTAGGCGTTTTACAATCAAATGAATAATCAACAGAGAACGTGCGCGTTGCCAGGCGCTTTGTGAATCAAGTTTTTTTAATCAAATATATAAATTAATATTTTGGCGCCCCCTAAAACTGCCGCCCGGGGCAGACCCCTAGCCCCCCCCCCCCCCCTCATGATGATGATCCATGATAACCATAAATAAACCAATCACATCAACCATCCCTCTCTAGATTCACAACGTTAATGGTGCAAGTCGTCTGCCTCCCCTCTTCTTTATCTGCAGTGACATTCCCAAATCATCCCGTTTTATTGGCCACAACGAGATTGCAAGAATGTATGTGACAAAATGGAGGCCACCTTAAAAAATTAATGATTTTGCACTAACACAAAATTTCCATTTGTGTAGATTATGTTTTCATCAATAAATTTTACAAAAGATGATTCATCGAACATTTTATATTTTTTTATATCATCTTGTTTTATTGACTCACCTTCCATAAAAAGAAGAATCGTATTTGTTATGTTCTTCACTTTTAAATATTCCGACACTTGCTTATGGAGGATAACACAATATGCATAATGATCAGTAGATTATTGATGTTTACTTATTTACAATAAGAAGGCTACAAACTAGCCAAATTAACTCGGAGGATTGCGAGTCGCTGCCGAGCCGACCACTAAGTTCGCAGAAACGATCCCAGCGCCTTTGTTGGTCACATAGAGAAGTATTTCCCTGCTGACATTTTGCGGAGTAGTTTAAGAGCTTTTACAATACATATTACAGTATTCATTTTTTTCCATTGAAATTCAATACTATGTACGTTGTGAGGCTGGCAGAGGTAACGAAGCAAAGAGGAACTACCTGACAAACCACATTTGATATAAATACTAAAAATATCTTCCACTATATGAGTTACTTAGTCCCATGAAGGCACTTGAAACATTTATTTTTGTAATGTTTTGTTTCCTTTACAGACTGCATAGAGCTGGCAGAGAAGATTCACCCGTGCCAAGAAACACGCTTCGGTTGGACTCGAGGGGATATGTGTCCTCTACTCACAGCAGACTCGAATATAGCATATCACAACACTCGTATGACGACTACAGCAGAGGACCCCTACTTAGTAATTTACAAACATTGAGTAGCTTTATTTAAAACCAAAAATATTAATTTATTTATTTTTAAAAATAACTATTTTTTTTACGTCAACTCCATCGCAGAAGGCACATGAGGAAAATAATTTTCCTCAGGGCCTATGTCTTATTTTGGAATGCTATGTGGAGAGCCTTTTAAGGAAAGGAAGGAGAGGATGTCCTGGGAAGGACAAAAATATGAATAGGTAGTGGACTTCTACACTTTTGACAGGATTCTATGGATCGGACCGCCGGAGTTACCTATGGTGGAGGTGTTGATTATTCAATAAATAGTGCTGACCAGACCCAATTCAAGTAACTTCCATTAACTTCCGCGTCGTATATTATCCTTACACTACTTTCTTCATTCACTACTTCGTTCATTGTTCATCCTTTCTACATGCCAAAACCATCTAAGGGTCATTTTCTTAATCGTATGTGATATAACATACAATCATCAAACTGTTTTGGAAGGAAGTCAAAAAGTCCCGGAGTGGTCCAGAGAACGGAAGCATGAAAGTGATAAAATCAAAAGATGGACTAATGTTGATGAATGAGGAATAAATTAGAGAGAAATTCCACCGGTGAATCGGTTATAAACGATGGTGGGGTGAATGTTACCAAAATCAGTATGGATGAAATAAAAAGATCAATTAAATGTATGAAGAACGGTAAGGCTGTGGGTTTCGACAGTATTGCTGCCGAATACTTAAGAGATAGCCATATTATTCTCATATGTTTGTGCAGACTTTTTAACCAGTGTTTAGAGGAGGGTTACACGCCATTAGATTGGAGAAGGGCTCTAATCATGCCATTATACAAAGGTAAAGGGTCACGTATGGATTGTGGGAATCATAGGGCTATTAACCTGCTTAGTTCAGTCAGCAAGCTGTATGGCAGAATATTGATTGAAAGGGTACACATGGAAACAAAGGATAAAATATGGGATGTGCAAGGAGCTTTTATGAGTGTAAGGGGGTGAATGAACCAGGGTACCTAGCATGGTCGATCGATACAGGTTTTATCGAAAATTTCGGTAACATATCATCGCTCCCGAGCACGAATGCAGGCCGCTAACGAACAAACAACAGTTCACAACAACTAAGGGTTCCTAATTTATTTGACGTGAACTGTTATTTGTTCGTTGGCCCCCCTGTAGTCGTGCTCGGGATCGATTACAAGTTACCGACATTTTCGATAAAACCTGTATTGATCAACCATGCTAGGTACCCAGATCTTCTTATTGCATATGCTTATCGAGAAGTTTCTTGCAAAAAACCAGAAACTTTTCTGCGCCTTTGTAGATCTATAAAAAGCATACGACTGAGGTGACAGGAAAAAACTATGGAAGGTGTAGTCCAAGTATGGAGTGAGTACGAATCTCATACAGGCAATTGCGTCTCTGTATGAGGGAAGCGTTGCATGTATTAGGGTGAACGGCGATTTTACGGGATTTGGTTTGACATCACAAAAGGCGTTAAACAAGGCTTCAATATACGTTTTTAGATTTTCACGGCCAAATGCATTTTCGTTATTTGTTTTTGGGGTGTTACGCCGTGATGCGCTACCTCCTTCTTTAGCCGACGTTTCGGACAGCGTTGCAGTGTACCTCATCAGGGCAGATCCGGCAGATCCGACAGATGTCATCTGTCGGATCCTCTTTCTTGATAGCAGAAACAACATCCCAAAGAAACAAACTTGGAGAGTCTCATAAATATAATAATCTTCATTTGGCGCTCAACGTGAGGCATGAACCCACGATCCTGAAAATAAGACTGAGTTAACCGGGCTTATTAACTATGAATATTAATTTAAGAAAAAAATTATTACAATTAGGAATAATCCTCTTCCCCATCTCCTCCTCCCCATTACCTTCAGTCACGCAAAATACCCCAATTTGTAATGACATAGTCTCACTGGCTCCGGAAGTTTGGGTACAGTACGGACTCTTGCGCGATGGTTACACATGAAAAAAAAGATCAAATAACAAAATTAAATAAAATAATTTAGAGCAATAATTAAACTTGCTTAGAGAATAATATTTGGATATCGTCTTGTGTTCTCAGGGACGAATTGGATCAGGTCAAAGAGGGAAAATTAACTGGCATAATCATTTTGCAAGTCTAGTGAGCGACCAGTGGGTGGTTTGTGCTGCATGTGCCATTGGATGTACCATTAGGTGAGTTTATTGTTTCTGTATTTTACTTTTTTTTTATTTATTTATCTATATAAAATTTGTTTAGGTTGAGTGTTTCGATGCCTGTCTCACTGGGATATACCTGTGTCGAGACAGACATAGAGGTACATAAACATATATGATAGATTACAAGAATATATAATGTTAAAGACATATTATTTTTAATACGGTTAAAACTGGGTAAATCTAATAAAGATAGTTATCTTATAAATGTGGGAACAGATGAAGTAAATTAGTAAATCCTATCAAATCTATTTACAGAGTTTGAGTATTGAGATTTGACAGGATTCTATTCTTTTATATGGGTTAGGTTGTATGTAGATTGATATTTCTGTCTGTGTGTAATTTATTTTACAGAAGTTTCCAGTAGTGTGACGTCCTATACATTTTTTTTTTAAAGAAAGACAAACATTCCCGGGTTACGAATAGCCCAACAATATTTGAAAATCTCCTACTACCACCACAGAAAGCCGAAAATGTTGCTTGTGTTATGATGGAGGACTTAGCCAGCCGAGGAATCGAACAAACGCTACGCCCGGGTGGGACCCAAGCGCTATGCCCACTCTACTACTGACCATCTACTTACAATCCATTTCTTACTATCTTGTTTGAATTTTGACATTGGGTCTGTTTGTTTGATCGTAGCTGGTAGTGTATTGTAAAGTATGCAAGCTATGTATTTAAAATGACTTTGTCCAAAGGTGGTTAGCTCTATACAGGAGAAATATTCACTCAGGGCCTATGTCATCTTTGGGGATGCTATTTGTGGGAGGGTATTTTTAGGGAAAGGAAGGAGAGGAAGTTTTGGGAAGGAAAAAGTTATGAGGTATGGGTTGGAATCTGGGGTCAACAGGTCCAGGAGTGGTGGACATATGAATTCATCATATGTCTTAGTCATAAGTCAATAGCAATAAGACTTAGATGTAAGTCACTAGTTATAATTGTAAATCTTAGTTGTAAGCCAGTAATATTATTTTTTATGTATTTATTTGTTCAACGCCCTTGAGGTGATTTTTCACGAAAACGGCGCTATATAAATTAGCCAAATATTATTATTATTATTATTATTATCCCTCCTACTGCGGTACAAGGCAATGGGTCAGGAGAGTCCGGCTGAAGAGGTCTAGGTTAGGTCTCTCTCAGCCAGTCTCTCCCAATCCGGCCCGTCACAGAGCAGATGGTCAAATGCATTCATCGCCAAATACCAGATAAACTTCACTCCATGAACATGGGCACTCCTGCTTAATCACCAAACGCAGTGAACCACTAGAGATGACCTATGGCATAGGTGTTGGTTATCCAATAAATGGTATTATTGTTTCTTTATTTTAGAAGTCAAGTCGTCCTTGAAATGATGACACAACGATAAATCCATAACAAATTTATAATGATCATGAATCTCAGAGGACGTAGCGATTGTATTTAACAATTAGATCAGAATAATAAGTGGAAATTTGTGCACGTAGCAATGTTAATTTAACAAACATTTCTTTTCTTTCAGCTCCAAAAATGTTCTCTTTGTCGGATTGGGCGGGACTTTTAAACCCCAGTACAATCCAGATGCGATATATGGCGTGGCAAAACAATACGTCCACCCGCAGTACAATGGCGCCTACTCTACAGTGTACAACAACATTGCTCTTCTTCGGCTAGACAGAGAGTAAGTACTCTTTTCATAATTATGTAAAATGCTAGCAAGTTCCCGATGTTTATTTATTTAATTTATTTATAAAACACATGATACATAATTAAGGCATTTACATAGAGTAGAAATATAAGATCACCATACTAGGCGGCTGCCTGTTTCATGGTGACCAATGGAGTACTGTTACTTTGTGTTAAATATGAAGTCTAGTGTAAATATATAAATTTAGTATAAATTATGCTAAAAATTTATTTATTTATTTTATTTATGTGCGTTGAAATGTCACTTAAATAAAGAAATGGTTTCTCTCTGCATGTCCTTTCCCATCCCCCTTCCACCTCCTCTGTCTCTCCCGCGTTCCCCCTCCACCTTTTTCGCCTTTGACCCTCTCCTTTTCCGCTCCCACCCATCCAGCAAACCCCCTCCACTTTCCACTTTTCCTCCTCCCCCCCCCCCCCCCTCACCCCACACCCGTGAATTCCCCCTAAAGCTAAACTACATGAAATATTGCGGATGAACTGTCGCCGGATGAACTGTCGCCGGACGAATTGACGCCGGACGAATTGTCGGGTCATCATTTAAAGTGACTGATTTTTGTATTTTTATGTATAAATTCTTTGACATGTCTAATATAATATGCCTAATTTTTGAATGAGAGAGCTAGGTATAATGCTAGTAGCCGAAATAACAAATGATATGTAAAGTTTTTTTTTTCTGAGAATGCCAAATTCTTTTAATCTGATTTCCTAAATCTGTATACTTTCTTATTTTTTCAGAAACAGATTTTTTAATATTACAGGAATTTGAAATACATGATATAAGTTACTTTTTTTAAATTTTGTCATGTTAAACTATATCGGGTCTATTATAACTAATTGTTCTGACGGTTAGTATAGTTTTTTTCATAATATATTTTATAAAATTCATTTTCTTAAAATGAATTTGGTTCATATTAATAATATGGTACTATATTACGGCAGTCAATCAAGTAATGTTTAGTAACCAAACTTTGGTGAATTATTTTTTAAATCTGATTGTGCCTAAATTTATACTCAAACGGCGCTAATACAGAACATCCCGATATAATATGTTCTATAGTTTCCGGAAAAGCCAAACATTTTCTACATAAATCATTGATTTGATTTGTATCTTTGATTATATGCTTTCTATAATTTTTAGTATTATTTACTCTATGTATCTTGGATGGCAAGCATAAATCCTTCTATTTCTGCGCTCAACTCTCCAGTACTCAACCATTTGTTTGATCAAAGTTTGTCAACATACGTTTGGTTGAGATAATTGAAGTATTTTGCGTAAATAATTTTATTTGCCCAGTAATCTAATATATCCTGGTTGGTATTACCTGGCTGTACCTAATAAAAATGTATTTTTAACAAAAATACTATTATTTACCATTTTTTGTAAATTTCAGGGTGATTTTCACAAACAGAATTCTTCCAGCATGTCTCCACACGGGCACCCCTCTTCCCAATAGTGGCTTCATTTTTACTGCATATGCTGGCTCATTAGATTTCAAGGTTAGAACACTTTTCTCTGCCTTCATGATGAACTATGACCAATGATATTATAACAACAAGATTGACAGCTGTCGCCGGTACTAAATGTACATTTTTTACAAATGGATGGACCACCACACACCTCTGTTTAGACACACACTCCTTGCTTCATTCACATTCGTATATCGTCTCATACATAGATACCTACACATCTGTTATTCTGAATCTTGAGATGATCCAACTCAAGTAGGGACTTGATTCACTTGGTTGTGCCCTGTGAATGCCATCCTCGGGCAACCCGCATTTCTTTTACTATTTTCTTACGCATCGCTCTACATGTCAAAATTTTTGTACAAACATTTATCTTTCTAGTTTTGTTATGCAATATTTGATATTTTTTCAAGATTTAAACATTTCAAAAATTTTTTCCAAGGAAATTGGAAATTGAAATACAACTAGGTACAACAATTGGAAATGTTCAGTCCTTCAGATAATAATACTATCAGATATTTATATTAATTTACTCTTCGTGTATTTGTTGCAAACAGTAAAGGCGCATTTGTTCTTACTGGATAAATCAATCAGTTGATACATTTTTCAACATTTCAGACGGCAATACATAGAATATCTGAGGAGGAGTGCACCGGAGTGTTTCCCGCTGGCGGTTCTGGTCATCCTGCCGGCGTAAAACATGATATGGAGATTTGCAGCCGCCCAGTCAACACAACTGGGGCCTGTCTGGTATGTATCGCTGGGATGCATTGTAAACCAAGCTTATTATAAAACAGATTTTTATTATTAATTATTTTATAAAACTTTGAGATTTCAAGAAATTCAATAAACACAAAAAAGATCACGCAACGCTTCCGAAGATAGCCGACACAATGTGACATTCAATATTGGCGTGCCCCATATATATATATATATATTTTTTTTTTTTTACATTAGCTCCACACAGGAGGCCCTGAGGAAAATAATTACCCCATGTCATATTTGAGGAAAATGTGTGAAGAGTCTTTTTAGGAAAAGGAAGGAGAGGAAGTTCTGGGAAGGAAAAAAGGTACGAGGGGTGAAGAATCTGGGGTCGGTGTATCCAAGAGTGACGAACGTATGAATCTATCCTTACCACTGCGGTGCAAGGCAATGTTCTGAGAGAGTCCTGCCGCAAAGGTCAAAAGATCACCCTCAGCCAGAGTCTCTCCCGATCCGGCTTGCCACACAGTTGGTGGGCAGACGCATCCGCCGCCAAGATCCACACAAACCCCACTCCATGAACCCAGGCACTCCTGCTAAGTCACCAAACGTAGCGAACTACTGGGGGTGACCCATGGCAGAGGAGTTGGTTATCCAATAAATGGTTCCCGGGGGCGGCGGTACCCATACCCACCTCCCAAATTAAATAAATAATAAAGAAGACCACAAAAAATACTATGTGGGCGTGTTTCGTTATCCAAAAGTCTGGCCATTCTTTGCTTAAAATGTAGTTACCTATACATATCCTGTATAATAATGACATTCAAATGGATGGCGATATTCTACGAGATAGAGAGAGCGCATTCTAGATGGGTTAGAGCCAAAATGTACTAAGTCTGTAGCCACATTAGTTTCTATTTAAATCTGCATTGAAGGCATTTTTAGTGTTAACGCAAATAAGTTTGAAATTATTTATTTTTTTATTCAACATATATAATTTATGTGAAATGATTTTATTACATTTACGGCACGTTCCAGAGTTGAATTTACTCTCAGTATCACCCTGATGGACGACCATCATTCGAATCGTAAAGTTGCTACATAATTAAGTATTTAAGTACCTACTTACAAATCTTACGATTTTAGAGGAAATTTTGATTAAGAGAAAAAAGGAAAAATCCTTTTTTGAATGCAATGTATAATAATAATAATATTTGGCTAATTTATATAGCGCCGTTTTCGTGAAAAATCACCTCAAGGGCGCTGTACAAATAAATACATAAAAAATAATATTACTGGCTTACAACTAAGATTTACAATTATAACTAGTGACTTACATCTAAGACTTATTGCTAGTGACTTATGACTAAGACATATAAAAGCTGACCGAAAACTGAGCTCAATGACATATATATTTACAATTATGACTTAAAGTTAGAGATTTATAACTAACATATTTATTTACATTTAAAAATACTTCTACACATCTTATAAATATCATACATTCGCCAGAATCACACACAGCGCCAGAAGAAGAAGGAAGTTTTTACATAATATTACTATTTAAGGACATGGATGCAAAATTTATCGGATTTACGAAAATATATGGATATCTTAAATAAATTATTGAAATTAATCGCCGATCTTTACCGCATTACGATGATTCATCGCTCAAAATTAAACAGATTGAGGTGTTAGGTTACCACTGACAGACCATTGGTAGGTAGATCAATAGCATTTTGAGTTTTTCATTAGTAGTTGTAGGGAATAGCAAATAAAATAGTATATATTCGTGGACATCAACAATTATTAGAGTATAATTCAATTACAAAGTTTAAATATAATGACGGATTTATGGAAATGAGTATTTGAAAAAGTGAGTTTTTAGTTTGGATCTAAACTCCGCTGGGTTGGTTATGCATCTCAATTCCATGGGAAGTTTATTCCAAGCCTCAGGGCCGGATACTCCAAACGCACGATCACCAAAATTAGTGTTCGGATTTCGCTTGGGTTCTTTCAACCTTCCAATTGCAGATGATGTCGCTGATCTAAAAGATGACTGCCTTAGACCTATATTTTCCGGAATGCATAGTTCAGAGATATAGGGTGGAGCCATTTCATTGATAGCTTTAAACACCATCGAGCATAACTTATACTGGATCCTTTCAGGACACTTCAAGCAGTGAAGATTTCGGAGGTGTTCCGAAATGTGTGAAAACTTGGGTACCCCAGTGATTAGTCATGCTGCGGCGTTGAACATTAATTGTAGTTTATCAGTTTGACATTTAGAAAGACTTGCATAGATACCATTGCAGTAATCAAGACGCGATACTATATATTATGAATTCACAAGATGCTTAGTTGCTTCTGTTGAAAGGTTCCTACGAACTGACTTTGTCTTAAGTAGAAGAACCCTGTGCATGACCCCTATTCACCTGACTTTTCAATGAAAGGACTTTTCGAAGAAATACTAACTATTGACAAAATTACTAGTATTAGGTTAAGTTAGGTTGATCACACCAAACCGCAATTAGAACCATTGACCATGAATGTAAGCATTGACTACCTACCCATATTATGGGCGAAAACAAAAGCGAACTTCCACTAAAAGGATAAGGTTTTAAACTGCTGTATCTTTGAAAATAATAAATATATTATGTCATTGAAGACGTTATTATGCCGCCAAATTGGGAGGCGGATATGGGTACCGCCCCTAGGGAACCATTTATTGGATAACCAACACCTCTGCCATAGGTCATCCCAAGTGGTTCGCTACATTTGGTGACTTAGCAGGGGTGCCCGGGGTAATGGGATGAGGTTTGTCAGGATCCGGTCTGCCAACCCACTGCATGGCAGGTCGGATCGGGAGAAACTGGTTGAGGTACGTCTTTTGACCTCTCCAGCAGGACTTTCTCGCAACATTGCCTTGCACCTCAGTGGTAGGGATAGATTCATAAGTCCGTCACTCCTGGACATGACCCCAAGATTCCTACCCACTCCTCATATTTTTCCTTCCCAGAACTTCCTCTCCTTCATTTTCCTAAAAAAATACCCTCCACACAGCAACTCCAAAGATGACATAAGCCCTGAGGGAAATTACTTCCTTCTGTATCGAGCTAATGTAAAAAAAGGTAGAACCGTCCTCCCGCCAGGAGCGTGTTAAAAAAACGATTAAAAATAGAACTAATTTATAACTGCCATTTGGAGTGTGTTCACCTTATTATTTATTTGTTCTCAGAACTGGAATAGCGGCGCCCTGTTGACTATACCCAACAGCCACAGGGTGGACTGCACCCGCCTACTGGTGGGGTTAGGATCCTGGCATAATAACTGCACATACACCTACATCCGCATATCTACCTACATCCCCTGGATAGAGGGGATTGTGTGGCCTGAAAACAGTGTTGTTGTATAGGATGTTGTTTTAGATTATTTTACAATATATTTTTTTTTTCATATTAGAATAAGCTAACAATAATAATCTAAACGAAAATATGAAAGAGAACAAGACACAGAAAAACAGAAAAAGACAATGGTCGCAACGGGGACTCGAACCCAGACCTCTCCGTCTAACCGGGACGAGCGCGTTAACCAATTTCGCTATTGCCACCTTCTGTCAAAGCCTTCATATTTGTCAATCTCATATTTTCAAATTTCAGAAGTACATTATTATCAACTAATTATTTTTCTCCATATTACGGGCAACTAACCTTTTTATTGGAAACAATCATTCTAAAAATTGGTTTGTAACCTGGATAGCTTCTCGGATAGATATATCCGAATTTATTTATATGGAACAATTGACTTTTAGGAAAGTCTAAATGAATATTCAATTTTTATAAGAAAAACTTACTTTTTATACTTTTTTGAAGGTTATTCCCATCAGTGAAATATATCACATTAGAATAAGCTACCATGTTTATGTTTTGAGAGTAGTTTTAGTTCACCGCGTACAGATTTAATTTAAACCAGTTTTGTGTTCACAATATAAAGATTTTTTTAAATTTATTTATTTATCTATAATAAAATATATTTACATTGGTTTTATTTGTATGCCTGTCTCACTAGGGTATACCTGTGTCGAGACAGGATAAATAATTAAAACTAGAAAGACCGGGTACTTCTCCATACCAATAGACTATACCAGACCATACCAGACTTGTCCATGATAATATATATCCCCAACTTGCCGCCAAAATTACAGAGCAACAACACGGGTTTGTAAAAGGCAAATCTACCATGAGTAATTTACTCATTTATGCAAATTTCTTATTCAATAGCATGGATCGAGGCCACCAGGTAGATGTAATATATTGCGACTTCAAAAAAGCTTTTGACAAGGTTGACCATCTTATTCTTATTCAAAAAATTATATACAACGAAATTAGGGGTAATTACGTTGGTTTGTCTCGTATTTAACAAAAAGACAGCAAGCTGTATCATTACGAGGACATACTTCTAAGTGGGAACCAGTTACTTCTGGCGTGCCACAGGGGTCAATCCTGGGTCCGCTATTATTCATACTTTTTATTAACACCGTTACTAAATGTTTCATGCATTGTTTATTTCTTTTGTACGCTGATGACATAAAAATATTTGCCATTGTGAGAAATTTAAACGATTGTCTGCTCATCCAAAGTGATTTAGTAAGTTTCGAAGCATTTTGCAATGAAAACAAAATTTACCTAAGTTACAACAAATGTAAACAAATAAGTTTTACTAAAAATCATAACGCTATCATACACAATTATTGTATTGGTAACTATTTACTCGAGCGCGTTTACTGTATAAGAGATCTAGGCGTACTTTTTGATTCCAAACTACATTTCGATGCGCACATTGAGAATATTGTGAATAAAGCTTACTGCATGCTAGGATTTGTCATCAGAAACAGCCGCGAATTTCGAAAACCTGAAACCTATCTTCTTCTTTACTACACGCTGGTCCGTTCTCAACTTGAATACTGCTCCTCCATATGGACTCCACTTTACGGTATCTATAAAGACAATATTGAAAGTATTCAAAAGAAATTTTTGCAATGCCTCAATTACAGAATGAGCGCACCTAAACGGGGGTACATAAATATGCTTTCAAATTATAACGTCTCTACTCTATCTAACCGGCGAACATACCTTGACCTCATGACTCTATATAAAATCTGCAACAACGTTATTGACTGTCCTGACCTACTGAAACTAATAAACTTCAAAATACCACCCAGAGTAATAAGGCTTAACGACTTATTCCACATTAGCCGGACGCGTACAAATGCTGTTGTCAGGGATCCAATCAGAAGAATGTGCGAATTGTTTGTTGAAATCAAAACCTCAAGGATTCCGACTTATTTTTCGACACACGCAGTACTTTTAGTAGAAAATTGAAGGCTGTTTTCCTACAAAATATAATAACTTAGACATTACTTGGCTTATAATTTTAACTAATTTTCTTTTTTTTTAATTTCTGTATAATATTATTTTTTATCAATATATATTTTTTTTATTTATTTATTTATTTATATTCTCACCATACATTTTGTTGTTGTTTTTTTTTTACATAAATTAACCTCACTAGGACTAATGCCTGTATTGAGGTTAATAATTATAATTTGAGGATGCATTTTACATGTAAACACAATATAAATACACTACTTTTAAAACACTAATATTACATACTAATTACCCATCTATAATTACCATTTAAATAGTTTTATTGACGTACTGTAATATGATAATATAATATAATAATATGAAGACCAGATGGGTAATTTGAGAATGATTTGTAACAATATTTATACCTGCCAAAAGCAAAGTAAGTTCAAAAGAACTAGGGTGACACTTCGATTTGTGCAAATGGAACTCAAATATCTTATTATTTTTAAAAAAAACTTATTATTTAAAAAAAACTTATTATTTTTAAAAAAAAATCTTATTATTTAAAAAAGGACAAGGATGAAAATATAGTATGCCAATCCTCAGTAAACATAAATTTCTTAACATTATTTTTAAATTTAGTTAATGAATTGGAAGACTTGATGTAATCTGGCAGAATATTAAACATAAGTGGAGCCTGATATAAATAGTTTCTTTGGCCAAAAGATGTTTTAGTATGTATTGCCACAAAGTTCATTGTTGAGCCAATTCTAGTGGTATGGGTTTGTTGGGTTCTTTCTGCAGATTTAGTATTGATAAAAAATCTACAAATTATTTTAATAATGTACAGCTGTTTTATACACATAACATTAGATTCCTTGTAAAGTAGTTTCGATGGATAACGAAATTTTTTTTTGTACATGACCTTAAGAATTAATTTGTGAGCAATATTTAGTGGTTCTACATTGGACTTTAGACAGGATATATGTTTTTGGACTTACCATCAAAATTTTTCCAAAGATAATTTGTAAACTTTTATAGGGTTATTGCGCACTTTTTTCATATCTCTATTTGTAAAATAATTTTCTCATATTTACATACGTCTTTTCCATATTTATATGTATAAATATTTGTATATTTTTATTTATTTTATCTGCTGTTAATGTTAATTCGTGAGAAATAGTTTGGGTGCAGGTGAGTTCTCTAGTTATTGTTTTGTATATTCTTGTCAATTGACATCTGTATCTGTATTTTCTCCTAAATAAATAAAAAAAAAAAACAAAAAAAAATAAAAAAAAAAATAAAGACCACGACCGTCATTTTGACGGCTGATCACTTTTTTCCAATTGGTAGGCAAATATGGGTACCGTCGCCCCGAGAACCATTTATTGGATAACCATCACCTCTGCCATAGGACACTCCAAGTGGTTCGCCCTACGTTTGGTGTCTTGGCAGGGGTACCCGGGTTCATTGAGTGAGGTTTGTCTGAGTCTAGGTGGCGAATACGTTTGCGCAACTACTGCGTAACCGACCGGACCAGGAGACACTTGTTGAGGGAGACCTAATCTAGGCCTACCCAGCAGGACCTCTCTCAAACTGTCGCCTTGCACCACCGTGGGAGAGATTGATTCATTCGTCTCATACATTTACACTCCTGCACACATTTACCATTTTTCCTATTCACCCCTCACACCTTCTTCCTTCCCAGAACTTCCTTTCCCTAAAAACACCCTCCTCACAGCATCCCCAAAGATGACATATGGCCCGGTTTCTTTTCATTTTTCGTTTACATTAGGTCCACAAAAAAAACCCTAAAGAAAATAATTCCCCTTAGAGCATTTGTCATCTTTGGGGATGCTGTGTGGAGGGTACTTATAGGGAAAGGAAGAAGAATAAGTTATGGGAAGGAAATGAAGTGTGAGGGGTGGGTAGGAATCTGGGGATCAGTGTGTTCATGAGTGGCAGATGTAAGAATCTATTCCTATCACTGCGGTGCAAGGCAATGTTCTGAGAGTTTTCTCTCAATCAGTCGCTTCCGATCTGGCCAGCCACGCAGTCGTTTGGTAGACGCATCCGCCGCCAAGATCCGAACACACCTTCCCCAAATAAATCCCTAATTTGGGAGGCGGATATGGGTACCGCCGCCCTGGGAACCATTTATTAGATAATCAACACCTCTGCCGTAGGTCACCCCAAGTGGTTCACTACGTTGGTTACTTAGCAGGGGTGCCCGGGTTCATGGGGTGAGCTTTGTCCGGGTCTTGGCGGCAGATAATAATAATATTTGGCTATTTTATATAGCGTGGTTTATGTTAAAAATCCCCTCAAGGGCGCTGTACAAATAAATATGCGTTTGCCCACTAGCTGGATGGCAGGCCGGATCGGAAGAGAATGGTTGAGGGAGTCCCTTTGACTTCTCCAGCCGTGCTCTCTTGGAACATCACGGATAGATGGATTCCTACGTCCATCACACCTGGACACACTGAACCCCAGATTCCTACCCACTCCTTATATCATTTTCCTTCCCGGAACTTCCCCTCCTTTCTTTCCTAAAAAGACCCTCTACACAGCATCCCATCCCAAATATGACATAGGCCCTGAGGGGAATTATTTTTCTCAGGGCCTCCTGTTAGCTAATGTAAAAAAAAACCTAACCCCATGAACCTGGGCACACCTGCTAAGTTACCAAACATAGCTAACCTCTTTGGGTGACCTATGGCAGAGGTATTGGTTACCCAATAAATGATTCTGCCAGTTCTTCAGGAGCTTATTACCCAGCTGGACCAACTCTGGTATATGTATGCATACTCTGCCTTAAGTTTTCCAACTAGCCATAAAATAAATTTGGGCCAGAGACATATTTTTTGTGGTATTTTTATAAATAATGTGAAACGCGAAAGAAAGAGACAGATGTATTAGTACTGTCTTATAAACGAGGAGGAATGGGTATGTTGTAAACTTGGTTAAAGAAGGTTGTAAACAAACTCCGCACAATGGCCCAAACCGTGACATTGACGGCGGCGGTCTTTGTAGGTATAAGTCCATATATCTCAAAAACTAAATAAGACACATTCATGGTTTTTTCACCATAGTTGTTAAATCATAAATCATAAAATGTCAAAAAAAATCGCACCAATACAATAATTATTTAGCATTTTATCGTCACATTACTTCGGTCAGCCGTCAAAATGAAGGCTCCGGTCTTTCTGGTGTTAAAGAACAAGTTGCCGATTTATCAAGTACAAAACCTTGCATTTGAGTTGCATGCCTTAAGCTGCAAAATTGACTGTTCCATGTGTAACTATTATTTCGGGACTTTTACGCAGAATCAATCTTAAGTCAAAACTTGCTTTGTGTGATGAAGATGCAAAATCCTATCATTCTCGATTTCAGAGAGCAGTTATAAATTTGTAGTAGAATTTATGAACATGATTTTTATTGGAAGAATACTCGTCACATGTGATTTAAATAAAATTTGGCATAAAATGAGGTCGCATTAAAAAAATTGGATTTCTATGCAACCCCCCCCCCCCCCTCTCCACCCCGTGGTTTTGAAGTACCTAAAGAAGGGGGCGACGAAATTTTTGCATCACACATGCAGCCTCTCAGAGTCGATCAATCGGAGTCTAATAATATTGAGGTAAATCGCCAGCAGTTCAAGTTTGAGCACCCCTGTTCCATAAAGTGTATACACGACGTTCGGAAACTCTTAGTACAAAGTGTATATACGGTATCTAGAAACTCATAGTACAAAGTGTATACATGGTGTCCGGAAATCCATAATACAAAGTGTATATACGGTGTCCGGAAACTCGTACTAAAAAGTGTATATGCAGTGTCTGTAATACAAAATGTATATACGGTTTCCGAAAGCTCGTAGTACAAGTGGGAAACGGGTGAATCAACATCAAGTAGAGAAACCAAAAAAAAAACTTTTTGTTTTTGTCAATGTTTTCAATTTTTGTTTTCTTTACAACAATATCGCATTAAGCAAGGCAGGGATGACAGGTAGGTACCATGGGCATAGGCATGGTGGGGCAAGGTAGGGCGTTTGCCCCACCCTGGCTGGTCGACGAATGACCCCTGGGATTGACGACCAAGTTGCGTTTTCAAATTTAGATCATGTCATAGGATGGTTTTTCCTTATTCCGTTCGTTTTCTTTGTATTCATAGAACCTAAAGCATTAATATATTGTGGAAGCCTACTTTTATCGATACCTACTCTAGATTTTTATTTTTTGCCCCACCCTATATCAAAACCTGTCTACGCTCATGGTAGGTACCTAGTGTGGGTAAATGCTTCAGGAATATTTTATAGTATTTCGTACACCTCACTAGGAGAACCTACTATGCTGAGGTATTCACATGTTTTAGTTAGTATTATATGTTTTTCTGCGAATTTTTATTTGTTTTATTAATAGTATAATTATTTTAACCACTCAGCAACATAAGCAGATATACACGTTAATATGCCGACATCAGTTAAGTACAATAAGCGTGTTTACACGTCAACGCGTATGTTTATACAGAAATCGTCATAACTCCGTTATTGTTCTAGTGACATCCCTAAAACAAAAAGGAGAAGCTCCATAATAAATCAAGCTACCATCACTATTCAAGATGTCCATAGAAATAGATAAAAAAAATCTTTTCTGTCAGATACATAATAGACCGCCAAATTGCCTATCCACTGTTCGACATCGTTATTTTTTTATTAAATATTCTTGTATGAAATGATAAAAAAGCGAGTTGGCCAAATTGTTTATTAAGGCGGGTCACGATTGTATGGGGGAAAAAAAAAACTTGTTTTGGTTTGTCTGTTAGTGATAAAAGGGTGTTAAATGAAGATGTAAAATCACGTAATTTTTTTAATAATATTTGGATATCATCTTCTTCCTCCGGATTGAATTTGAAATTTCACAAAATAGAGAAAAACCCACCCTTGTTAAATCTCTAAAAAATATTAGATAAACAATTAAAAATGAATTTTTTTCAATAAAACACAAATTAGAGAGAATATTCTGACTTATTTATTAAAAAAATTTATGATTAAAATTAACATTATCTCAAGACAGTGTATTCAAATACCAGCAAAATCCTTCTTACTCTCAAATTTCGGCATTATTTTGCGAGACTCAATCTTTGCCTTAATAAGACCTTCTCTTGCAGACTTCGTACATAAAGTAGTCGAGGCTTCAGTAACAGTCTTTACAGCTCTTTCAACTGCTTGAGTATGACATGGCAGACGCAGAAGAGGCAATTTACCTTCTCCCCCCTGTGCTACAAATAATTGAAGATCTTCATCCGATATATTCTTCAGTATTGGGGGTTCGGTTACATTTTGCTGCCAATTAATAAGGTCGTAGTAATATGATGCATCGAGGTTTATGTTTGGAAGTTGGAACAGCCTTGTTTTACTTAGTTTCTTACAGCATGCTTTTAGAACACGACGCGCAACTAATTCCCGGATATGCTTGTGAGGGTCAGTTAACATTGCAAGTAGTAAATTTTCGGGGTGTGCGAAGTAACTGTATCTTTCTATGACTGGATCAATTATAGTTTTTAGTTCAGGGGATAAGTATCTAGACGCTGAAATTAGCTGCCATAGGTGACGTGCTCCATCTTTACAGGTGGGATGAGTTTTAATACTGAACCAAGTTGGAGCATAAACTTTAACAACGTACGTTGCTAAAATAATAAGATTCTCTGTAGGAGCTTCCGTTGCAACATAAAGACGAAGAATTCGGTTAGCACGCGTAAACCATCTGGCATGAGACATTTTTCCAGGAGATTTGTGGCCTAAATCTTCAGGTAATTCCCCCACCGTAACTGCAGATACGATTTTATACAAATATAACTGATCTGTACTTAGGTCTTTAGTTAATAATTCAGGCAACTCTGAAAATAAACAATAGGCTTTTTTTCACAGTTTTCTAAAGCTAGTCCTATTGTCCCTGAATATGTTTGAGGTCCAGATGTCTTACCGCCAAGATGTGTGAACAAATGACGAAATGGTAACTCGTTCATGTGAAGCAAGCAAATTATCCATTGCAATGGTTTATCCAAACGTTTTTCAAGCAATTGTTCTTTCTATAACTTTCGACGTGCCAGAGATTGGTGCAATATAACCCAAATATATTGAGTCTGGCTCTTTTATCATTGAAATATGCTCTTCAATGATTAGTTCTCTGTAATGCCTCCCCCCTTTTCCCTGATAATTAATGTTTTATTTTTCCGGCCATCAAAATATAATGCGGGTATTTGTAAAACTATGTGTTGTGCCTTAATATTTTCCCTTGTTTTTTTTCGTTCTCTGCGAAGTTTACTTTTGTCAATAAATGGAATAATAGACTTGATGTCATACAGAACTGCTGAGGCAATGGCTGCCGCTGCTCTATCCGAAACTCCATATCTATCACAAGTTTTCGACAGTGTATAATAATCAATAGTGACCGCAGCCTGCTTCTGAGGCACTTGAGATACAACATTTGGTTTGAAAACATCATTGCAATCGGATTCATTTGATGCAGAAGACGTGGAAATATCGATTAGAGAGGTAGTTGGCTTACCTGTGCTTTCCTTTTTAGACGTACGCAAGGATTTTTGCTTCAGAAGTTTTCTTTTCAACGCAGTTTTCATTCGTTTTGTTGTAGCGGTATCCACATTTCCTATTATCATTTTTCGTGTAGTACGTTGGTCACTAATGAAACTCTGTTCATTTACAGGTATTTTTTTATCTTTAGAACAGTCACATTTACTGAAATCTTTGCATTTGCAAGACGAAATATCAAACAGCACTTTAATTCTGCGACGGAATTCCTCCATTTTTTTCTCCGATATTTTAGGATGTGACTTAAGAAGGTTTTTGCATTTAAAATGATATGACCTCAACATGCGTGCTACTCGCGAGTGTGTAACGATGGGAATAGAAGCCTTTCTCCATATTTCTTCAATTCGTGCTATCACAGTACACTCTATTTGCTGAAATTTGGGTTCTAGTTTGGTCTCTTGATTTAATTTTATTTGATGCCTGGTCCACTCAAAAAACTTCATAACATCACAATAAGTTGGTAAAACATTGTCTTTAACGTCGAAAATTTCACCAAATATGAAACTTTTTAATGCATTCCGAGTACGTTCCATTTCGAGAACTTGTACAACGCGACCTACCGCTTAAAGAGCCGTAGCGATACCGACTCCAAACTCCGACGTCGGTTGCGCAGAGTCGCTGCGCTTAGTGCAATCGGTGCTTCCCCCGCCCTCACCTCGAGCCACTAATAATCAAAACTCGAATTTTTTGTAAATGAATTCGTAAATACGTACCATATTTGCCATAGAATATTACAAAAAAATATAGTATAAATGATTCGTAGTAACTTTTATACACACTAGAAAATACCTCTAAAAATGAAAATTTTCAAAACTTTGAAGTGAATCCGGAGGTAGAAGATCGTATCAGAAATTTAAAAAATTTTAAACACGTCGGTTTGAACCCATTTGGCACCCTTTTATCGCTAACAGAATCTAAAATTATCATTTTTTTTTAAATGACCCACCTTATTGTTTATTATACATTTATAAGATAGAATAAATATTGTCTTTTATATAATCCGTGATTTTAGTACCGTTTTCACATAAAAACATCATGTGAGTCATTTTTTCATTTTTTTTATGTTTGCATTCTAAATTTTAATGTTTACAAATGTTAATCTGAAACCTTTTGTTGATGTATTCTCTATTACTGATGTTGTCGATAAAATCCTTTATCGTGTCGATTTTTAATGTCCGTGCTGGTGACTCAGTAGTTCCCCTAGAGGTGACAGGTCAAATTTTCACTAGTGTTTTCAATTTGGGAAGCGGGTATGGGTACCGCCGCCCCGGGGACCATTTATTGGATAACCAACTCCTCTGCCACCCCAAGTGGTTTGCTACGTTTGGTGACTTAGTAAGGGTGCCCGGGTTCATGGGGTCAGGTTTGGCCAGGTCTTGGCAGCGGATGCGTTCTCTCACCATTTGCATGGCTCTTGAGAGAATGATTGCGGGAGTCGTTTTGACTTCTCCAGCCTTCTCTAGGAACATCGCCTTGCAATGCAGTGGGAGATGTATTCATTTCCGTCACTGCTGGACACACTGACCCCCAGATTCCTACCCACCTCCCATACCCTTTTTCTTCCCAGAACTTCCTCTCCTTCCTTTTCTAAAAAGACCCTCCACACAGCATCCCAAAAGATGACATAAATTAAAGTGTGGTTGCGAAAGTAGATGGGCAAACGCATTCGCTACCAAGACCTAGACAATCCTCATTCCATAAACCAGGACACCACTGCTAAGTCACCAAATGTAACAAACCACTTAGGGTGACATATGGCAGGGGCGTTGGGCGTTGACCGGTCAGTGGCTGAGTGGGCATGGCATTTGGATCCCACCCAGGCGTTGCGTGTTCGATTCCTCTGCTGGCTAAGTTCTCCATTACGACACAAACAACATTTTCCGCTTAGTGTGGTGGTAGTAGGAGATTTTTAAACATTGTTGGGTTATAGAAGTAAAACTTCTTAACGCACGCTCTACTTGGGGGGGAAAGCTGGTGAATACGTTACGAAAAAATGTGATGCGAAAGGTAATCAATGCGAACGGTGATCGGGCGAGGCGAACGGTCGGGCCTTTACGCACGCTTGACTTGGGGAGTGATAAGGATTAGGATAAGGATAAGGATGAGGATAAGGATAAGAGGGAGATATAAGTTAGTGAAGTTTTACTTCAGTCGCGTGGTATAAAGCACACTCGTTTTTTTTAACTTGTTCGTAACCCAGGAATGTTTTTAAATAAATAAATGGAGAGTCTGACTATTCAGATATAGTCACTAAAACACATAATCGGGTCAATTAATTTTATTTTAAATCCATACATAATCTTAAAACTAGGAACAAAAAAATTATTTATTTTAAATAGTGAAAGCATATTTACAACATTTTAGAAAATAAATATTAAATGAAGAATTTTACATACAAAATATTTTTTGGTTCCCTTTGCAATATTTGGGAATCTATTTTAGTAAGGGTCATCATACAAAGCAAACACCGAAGAGAAAAACAGACAGAACTGTGAGCGTGTCCGTTTGATCGAAGTGAGCTATATTTTTCCTCACTTCTGGCAAAATGGATCAATTTTTGTTTTTCTAATATCGAAATTATTTCTTTTGAGCAGAAAATCAATTTATTAACCTATGTGAGGCCTAGGAGTCGAAATATGTTTAACCACTGGAGCGTTTCATTATAAAATCGATTTCAGCCTCGAGCACTCAAGAATTTTTGAGCATTCATTTTGGAAATTTTCCGTCCTCATTAAAAAAATCATATCTCTGAATTTAAATTCATATTGTGACATGTAAACTGCTTATAGTGTTAGGCTGCGTTCACACTTGTAAGTTTTTTTCCGTAGGTCGCTCACATAAGCGATTTATGGCCAAATTACCAATGTAAACGACACCAAAGTCACTTAACGTAATTTATAGTAAGTTACAGAAGTTGTTTTTCACAAGTTTTTGGACAGGTCTTATCGTGTCCGCATGAACTTCCAGCCTTCTCACAGCTTATCAAATCAGTTTGATAAGTTGAGAGACTTGCCACAAGAAATGGTACCATTGCGAGATGTCAAAGATTAAAAGACAGTTGTTTTCGTAGGATTTTTTCCCTATAAAAGTAGTATTTATTTATACTCATTTAAGTTTACTGAAAATGAGCCTCCTACTATTTAATTACAGGTCCAATCCTTTCTAATCTCAATGTTTCTGTTTTTAACATTACAATATTACGGTAGTCAAAGTCTGTTCCTGTCATTCGGATAAAATGAAAGAACTCCATTAATTTTCACCTTTGACGGCACAAAAGTGCGTGGAGAATTGTTTAATCAAAGCCAAATTCTATTTCAACACTTTATTAGGACCTTTTCGTCTTTATTGACAAAATCGCGTAAATTTATCAAAATCTTACAGTAAATAAATTTACAGATGTAAACGGTCCCATGAGCATTTACACAGATTGAACTTCTGAACAACTTTCGTGAGCAAGAGTAGAACATTTGCATAATTAAAGCATGTAGTAAATTTTACTTATGAGTGTAAAGATAGCCTTAGAGAGTCATTGAATGCCCCTATATTTAACCTTTTATTCCATATTGTTAGGATTCATAAAAAAAATATAAAAAATCATTAAATTTATAAATGCCTTGAATTCTACGTTCCAAAATTTGACCAGTGAACGCCCGAGGGTGTTTACAGATTGGCCAAAATGTGACCAAAAACGCTCCGGTAGTTAAGGGTAAAATAAGCTCAAATGAGTTTCAATATAGCTCATAGGTAGTGCTTTTGGTGATTCAATTATGATGCTATGAACACCAGACATATCGTCGCCTTAGTTCGTATTTGTTCAATAGACCATTAGAAAATTTTACAGGAAAAGATTTTCTATCATCAATTCAAAGAAACATTATGATAGGTGTTTAACCACTGTATTTTGCGATTATGCAAGTTTTTGTCTTAACCTTTTAAATGCCAGTAGGTAGAAATTTAGCTGTGCACAGCAGGCTGTGAACTTTTAATCAAAATAAATCATTTTTAAATCTTATTTAAAAAAAAAAAAAAACAAAACAAAAAAAAAAAAAAAAAATAAATAAAATAAAATCATCCCAATAGATCTCTCTGTGTGTTCCATATTTTAAATTAATAAAAAATGGGACATATGTATGATACAGAGGCTCAAAAAGAGCGAGAATACTCGCTATTTTTCTAAGGCCGGCCTGCTGGGCACGGCCAAGAATGCGAGATATCTCGCTCTTGGCACAGAAGCGGTTAAATGAACCGTCAGATTTATAAAAACCTTGTGTTATTTCGCTTTGCAATTAAAGCTCAATAAATGAAACATTTTTAAACATATTCGAATATTAAAAACTGTTTGTGAAAAGTTATGAAATAAGCTTTCAAATTATTTTATTACAAATAAATATTAACATTTGTAAATATTAAAATTTAGAATGCAAACATAAAAAAATTGTAAAAATGACTCACGTGATGTTTTTATGTGAAAACGGTATTAAAATCACAGATTATGTAAAAAAAAACACTTATTCTATTGTATAAATGTACAATAAATAATTTTGTTACCTCACTCTTTTATCATTTCATACAATAATAAAAACTTAACTAAGTCCAAAGGCGCATAGGCGATTTGGCAGGTGAAAACTGTTTCTACAAAATAAGCCCTTATTATTTACTTCTCTGAATAACTTTGAATAGAAATGCGAAGCTTGATTCAATATGGATCTTCTACTTTTTGTTTTAGGGTTGTCACTAAAACAATAACAGAGTTATAATGATTCATGTAGGAACACACAAGTTAGTGTGAAAACACGCTTTTTGTACTTGACTGCTATTGTTATATTGTCATGTAAACACGCTTACGGGTTGGAGTGGTTAAGAAAAAGCTATTTCCGTAAAGGTAAAGGTCTCTTCAGTTTAAATAATTCTTAGTTAAGTGATTAACTATAATTCATTATATAATTCTTTTAATTTTAAAGTGGAGATTGAACAAAAACTAAAACGGTTTATCGAACAAATAAGAACTGAGGCGACGATATGTCAACTGTTAGAAATTGTCTTGATAAAGTATGTAGATTTTTACGTACTTTAAAAGGGGGAAACATTGAAAAACATATTAAAATATAAATTAGCAGTTGCAATAGCTAATGACGTAGATGCCAATAAATACATTATATCACAAATAACTTAAATAAATAAACATATAACTTGGGTCAGCTAACATAATAATATATGGATTATCCAGTTGATTAGTCAGACTTCTCCAAATATGTACTAAGTATTAAGATAATGAGGAAAGCAATATTCTTATACTCATCATAAATTAAATATTATTTACACATATTTTTGTTTTACATATTAAATACGCTATAAGATAACACCGAAATTTCTTACTACTGACCCAGAAAATATCAACATTTTGTTTAATTCACTACAAGTTTTAGTGCATTATAATTGATTTGTTGGTGTTTATGAGTAATCTGAGTATTGTACCAGATAGAGGGTACACGCCTACATATAACTCCATACTCATTTCAGAGATGTCTCACTAAACAACTGGACGATCGACATGTGTAAGGCCCTTCGTTCACAGGGATACGCAAATATCCGATAGTCTATAAACCGATCATTTATGTACATCTGTGAGGATGTTCGTAGATAGGCACACGTTGCTGACATTTTGTTATTAATCGGTGATACCAGTCTCCCAAGACCAGCCGGACGAGTTAGTTCCAAATCACATCGTTGAGATTTTAAACATGGCATCACTTGTGACAGACATTTTATAACTTGTGTGCTGTTAACTAAGAATGACAAGATATTTATGAGGTAGGTATGGGTTCCGCCGCCCCAGACCATTAATTGATAACCAACACCTCTGCTATGAATAGCCAGGGACTTCCCCACCTTCCTATTTCCCCTCTCCTTTCCATCCCCACTACCTTCAGCCTCACAACATAACCCAATTGGGGATGCCATAGTCTAACTGGCTGCGGACAGGAGCAACTGGAATTCCAGGGTAATCCCATAAAAAAAATAATAATAATGTAAATATTTGGACATCATGCGAGAAAAAAAAATTTAAATTGGTCACCCCGAGTGGTGGTCACACTATGGTCGGTGACTTAGCAGGGGTGCCTGGATTCGTAAGGTGAGTAGGTTTGTCTATGTCTGTCCACCAGTTGAGGGAGACCTTTTGACCTCTCCTGACCCATCGCCTTGCATCGCAGCGGGAGGGATGGGTTCATAAGTCCTTCACTCCTGGATGCACTGACCCGCAGATTCCTACCAACCCCTCAAACCCTTTTCATTTCCAGAACTTTCTCTAATTTCTTTCCTTGAAAAGACCCTCCACACAAAGCATCCCCAAAGATGATATAGACCATGTGGAAAATTATGTTCCTCAGGGACTTCTGTATTTTTTTTTAATGTGAATACTTCACAAGAGTCCTAGCTGCAACCATCTGAAGCCAGTGAGACTATGGTATCCCCAATTGGTGTATTTTGTGAGGCTGTAGGTAGTGGGGAGGGGAAAGAGATGGGGGAGAAGTTTGGGAAGTACCTGGCTATTCAGATCACCAAACAAGCTATTTCAAGCAATATTTCAATTCTGAATGGTGGTCTTATACCAGGGCGATACTTAGAGAATCTTCCACTCAAACATGCCGCAAATATACTATATATTATTTTTAAATTAATTAATTGTGAAATATTTATTCAATCCCGCAACCTTCCGATTGTGAGTCAAGAGCCTTACCCCTCGACCACAACGCCTGTGTAGAGCTAATGTAAAAAATAATAATAAAAAATGACAGCTGCAGCAACTGGTTGATTGTGAGTGAGATTATAAAAGCATTCTAGTTATGAAATTTCAAGAAATCGACAATATTGGCGGCGACGCGGGTCTTGTGATTTCAGTGGCAAAGTACAGGATTTTGAATGTCAAGCTGTTTACGACGTTAGTTAACAAAATAAGTAGCGGATACTTGCGGATCCTTGTGGACGAAAAACCTATCTATGACATGATATTCAAAAAATATCCTGACTATTAAGATGACATATATATTACCTTGAAGAAATTTTTTACAATAGGTTTTGGATGAGTTTTTATGAATTTGGGAAGTATGTTTATGAGAGATGGAAAGACTGATAGGGATATTTTTTCTTCTCAAGTCCGTTTCTCATTGCTGAGGATGGTAACCTCTACTCCAATTTTCATGGTGGACAAAGCTCCTGCACTCTTCGCGGTCGTGGAGAGGCAAGGACATCCTAGTAACGGACGCCAATGATTTTTGATCATTCCAGCACATTGTTGACCTTTCTCTGCTTCTTCTGCCAAATAATTTGACAGTGACTATGAGTTTCTCCAAGTTGGAGTCCTCAGCTTATAAATTATCTTATGATACCGTTGTAGGGGGATATTTAAAGCAGGATAAATGTGGAAAATTCTATTAATGAAGGACTAAACGCGGTTGGCGCTAATAAAAAAAATAGTCCAAAAAAGTGAAGCTAGCAGACCACAATGGTGTGTTGAAACCATCCCTGATGTACGGCAGTGAGGTTTGGAACTGTTATAGAATGACAGTAACCGCAGGCTGTATAAATTGAGATCCCTGAAGAGTATGTTTAGTAAAAACTTATAAAAACAGTATAATAGCCGTTTTACACCATCTCTTTTTTCAGCCCGATTCCCGTATAGAGACCAGTGATAAAAAAATTTCGCTCCCACCCATACAAAAAAGGCTTCGAATGGTCCACAATGTTCCAGAACATTCGACAACATTCGAGAGTGTTCTGGAATGTTCTACAATGATCTGGGATGTTCGGGACTGTTCCCGAACATTCCAGAATGTTCTGGGATGTTGTGGAATGCTCTTGAATACTCTCAAATGTTTTGGACTGTTCTAGAAATTTCTAGAGGGCGAAATTTCCAGCTCTTATATCTTCAAAAGTATGCCCTTCTGGTAAAAATGGGAACCTTTTTCATGAATGGGGGATAGAGGTCTACCACACCATATAACTCCCTTGATCGTACTGGGACTAGTTTCTGAGTTTTAGCGGCACACACATTGTACATTTTCTTTTATAATACTACTAATATAGATAAACTAGATTACTTTGAGACAAAAACTAAAAGAAGTGCATTTTGTGGTGCAAAACCATGTATCACGAATGCATACTGAACAATATTATGATAAGATAAGATGGAACGATCAAGTCAATCCAATATTGCATCGGGTCATGCCAAGAGTCAGAATAACATAAGAGTATGAATGTGAATGAAGCAAGGATTGTGTGCAGAGATATAAGAGTTGTATGGCGGTCTATCTTCTCTGCCTATCCCTGCGGTAAATGGAGTGATCGTTAATAACTTAAATTAAGGTGTTTCGCAGATATTCAAATGTGACATTGTCATAAAAAATGGGTAATTAGCACCATTTTTTTTTGTCATTTGAGAGGTTGAATGTTAAACGCTGATATTAGGCCGGTTTCAACTTTCCATCAAATTGTGAGCAGCTGACTGTCTTGGCAACATACCAGTTGTGCTTTTTTGTGATATATTTATCCGAGACGCTCTCTAGGTTGCAAACCAGTTCTTAGAATGATTGTTTTCAATGAAAAAGGTAGTTGCCTATAATATGGAAAAATTAGTCGAAGATAATATTGTTAATTCTAAAATTTGAAAATATGACATTGAAAAAACTGCACGTCCCGTTTAGACGAGAGGTTCTGGGTTTGAGTCCCAGTCGCAACCATTATCTTTTTGTATTTTTCTGTGTCTTGTTCTCTTTATTATTTTCGTTTAGATTATTAGTGTTATCTTCTTCTTCAATGATCATAATTTGTTCGAAAGCTGAAACGGATCGAGATTTTTTTAGTCCCACAGAGGAGGCACAGAAGAAAAATAATTCCTATGACTATGTCATCTTTGGGGATGCTGCGTGGAGGGTCGTTTTAGGGAAAGGAAGGAGAGGAATTACCGGGGAGTAAAAAGGTATAAGGGGTGGGTAGGAATTTGAGGGTCGATGTGTCCAGGAGTGAGGGGCGTATGAATCCGTCTCTCCCACTGCAGTGCAATGCGATGGGTTGAGAGAGTCCGGCTGGAGAGGTCAAATGGTCTACCTCAGCCAGTCTCTCCGATCCGGCCTGCCAAGCAGGAGGTGGGTAAACGCATCTGTCATCAAGACCTAGACAAACCTCATCCCATGATCCCGGGTGCCCCTGCTAAGTCACCAAAAGTAGCGAACCATTTGAAGTGTAGATTATCCAATAAATGGTTCCCGAGGCAGCGGTACCCATGCCCGCGAGAAAAATTCTCACGCTATTTCAAATATAATTTATGAAAAACTAAATAATATAAATAAAGAACATCTTTTTAGTATGAAAAAATGTGCAAGATCCACACAGCATCCCCTAAGATGACATAGGCTCTGCGGGAAATTATTTTCCTCATTGCCTCCTGTGTACGTCTAATGTAAAAACATATAAATATATATCACAATCAATTTTTGCGCGAGCAAAATGCTCATAGTGCACCTTCACACGGGTTAACGGGATCGTTCAAATGTCTAAAAAACAAAATGGCGCTGATTGGATATTTGATGATAATGTCACATTATTCGAGTTTTTTTGAAATGCCTCATCCCTGTCAGTTGGGAAACAGGCCCAGTGGAAAAGGGGAGGATGTATTATAAATAAGGATTACTGGTAAGAAGAGAATTGATTGTCTATTTCTATAGAGAGGACCTTTTTCAAAAGGTTTTTTTACTCCTTTGAGGCAGGATCGAGTCCTTGGCGAAACTAAAGAAGGACAGAAGACCATATTTCTTTCCTTTTCTGGAGAAGTAGTTGCTCACTACGTCGTTATCACCTGAAAATAATAAAAATAAAATTTTGATTAAACAATAAAAATATGTTGAATATTAAAAAAATAAATAAATATCCTTAATTAATTAATAAAGGTTTAGTGGTCGTCCATTAATCACGTGAGGCTCGAAAAGGGGGGTCGGTCGGATGAAAATCTGAAAATATTTATTTTTCATTGAACGCACGATTTCTAAAGGTGAACGTCGTATACTTTGTATTAAAAAAATTACACGTGATTTTGGGGGGGGGTAGTTGTCTAAAACCTCACCATATATCACCAGGGGGGGAGGGGGTTAAAAAGTTGCAATTATCAAGTGAATAATGGACGGCCCCTTACGTAAAAAAAGTGAATAGTATATTTTGGGAAATTAGAACTATCTTGTTATTAGACCTTGGACTCTCGATGGGGGATTTGATTTATTGCTTGAAAAGTAGTGACCGACCGAAGGTTCGGATTCGGTTTCGGCAAGTTTCGAAAAAAATATAGTTTCGGCATCAGTTTCGGTTTTTTAAACATGTTAAAAATCGGTTGTTTCTGTTATTTAGCTTATTTTTTTACAATATTATTTTTTCACATACTTCAATTATTGTATTTTTATTTATTTTATTTAACACGTGTTAACTGTCTGAATAAGTGTAAAAAATAAGCCAAATAACAGTAAACAACCGATTTTTAACATGTCTAAAAAAGTATTGGTTTCAGTTTCGGATGAAACTGAGAGACACCGAAGATTTGGTTTCAGTTGAAAGTCCTGTTTCAGTCGGAGACTATTGAAAAGTGAAAAGTGTATATTTTTTCCACACATTTCTCAGAAGATCGAATGTAACTGACCTGATTTCAATAAGTGGAGGGTGAGTGCAAAGGACACACATAGGCTCATATATAGTGAGTTTATGTCTTCTAGCATTGAAGGTTGTGGTTTCACATAGCTCCACACAGGAGTAGGAAGATAATTCACCCCAGTTCGAGATGGGTCGAGAGAGTCCAGCCAGAGAGAGGTTTTCTTCAACCAGTATCTAGTTTTGCCACATAATAGGTGGGTAAATGTATTCGCCGACAAGACCTAGACAAACCTCACTCCATGAACCCAAGCACCCCAGCTAAATCACCAAAAAAAAGCAAACTACTAGGGGTGACCTATGGCAGAGGTGTTTGTTATCCAATAAATAGTTTCCGGGGCGGTGGTCTCACATCAATCAATTGTCACTCAAGTTTCAACCTATCTTCTGGAGTCAGCCCTGCATCTAAAGGGGTCAAACAGTGGGGGCCAGCCCCGGGCGGCAAATTTAGGGGGCGCTAAAATCGAAATTTATATGTTTGATTGAAAAAAAAACTTATTTACAAAGCGCCTGGCAACCAGCCCAAGTTGTTCTATCAATTATTCCTTTGATTTTAAAATGCCCAGTTGGTTTTTGAACACATCCTAAGTTGATATATGAACGTATCCTAAGTCGATTTTGAATGCGTGCATAATGTTTGTGATGTCTCTGCCAAGGGAATCCCCGTCGCATCTAGAACTGTAACCGATTGTTTACATCAGTACCATCCAACCCCGAATGCGATAAAGTACAGCATGAGTAGCGGAGAGCATTTGCCCCATCACTAGCAGCATAGATGTCGCTGGATGGTTTGCGCATCGCTTCAGTTTGGAATACGCAAGCCCAAGGGAAGGACGTTATCTGCAGCGGTCAGAAATCAACACACCATGGTTTTCCGATTTCGTAATATATTCTTGATTCGTAACATATTATTTATCTTAGTATACTCAAGGTTACCATTTGTTATTACTAAAGACCGGATTATATGCAACAAAAACAGCCCAAAATATGCATGCAAATATGCAATAAAAATAGGTAAAATATGCACGAAAATCCATAAAAAAGGCCAAAATATGCAACATGAAATCGTATTTTTAAATATTTTTATTTTTTTAAGCCATTAGTTCTCAAGGATAACAATCGTATTTTCGAAAATATCAATTACAAAATGTATTAAACAATGAAATTTACAATTTACCTTTAAAAACGTATATAACCAAGTACTGTTCTAAATGTTCCGTAGACAAATTGTGTCTACGATCGCTTAATATATTTTTGTAAGCGGAAAGGAGCGTTCTACGTCTACTGATGTGACTGGACAGAATTTAAATTTGGGTACGATTTTTTAACTTATGTACCGATAAAAATTTCACCTGCCCTGTTAATGAAGCTATCAATTTGGCACAAGGGTTCACACCTTGGGTTATTGTTCAGTAAGTTTTAAAAATTTTCTTTGAGTTTACTCTGGAGGAATAGCTTTGACAACGAGGAATTCATAAGGCGAATTTTCTTCATAACCTGAATAGATTCATCAACACCAATCCATGAGTTTCAAGCGTTTTTAAACTTGCAGGTATGTAGGCGAAATGAGGGCTAACCATAGCTAGGTTTTTATTTTTTAATACTAGCATCGTCAAACGCTTTTTTGCACTGGAAAACTGTCGAAGCCTCAGCACTATCGAAGTCATTGATAATAAATACCCTTGAGGTCACTATGTGAGGCATCTGAACGATGAACGAGATCGAGCGTAAATATACAAGATCTCAATTTTCTTGCTAAAATATGCAATTACCGCTGAAAAGGGTCTAAATATGCAAATGCATATGCAAATATGCAATTGCATATAATCCGGTCTCTAGTTATTACATAATTCTACTTGGGTTTGGTTAGTTTAAAAACTCTGGCGCTAAACTACTTAATTCATCGTTCTTCCACATAACATAAATTCATTATTTTTGCAATATAATTTGACTGTTGTAATCCTCTTCGAGGATTACAAACTCCCTTTGAGATCACGTAATTACCTAAAGAGTCTAATCATTCAATATATTATTGTCATTTGAAGTTTAATATCAATAAATCTTTCATATATTCAATTGCATCAGTCTTTCATTGATTATACTGTATGTCATATAATTCATGTTCTGCCTTTCAGAAGTCATAAGCCAGCCTATACATTACAATATTAAAACACACATTCTTAGTAAAACTAGTCCTTACATTGGTGCAACCCAATTATAGCTGTTACAGAACTAGGGGCTACAACACAAGCTGAACCAAATAAACCCGAGCAGTTGAGAGGGGCGCCACTTGATAGTGGAGCCCCCTCTCAAACGCTGGCGAGAGGGGGCGCCATTATTAAGTCTCTGCCCCACCTATTGTTTGAAAAAGTCGTAGATCCGGGGCTGCCTGGAGTGAGAGGTTTCTCTCATTTCATCTAGAAGAATTTTCATGACTTGCCGGGTGAGAGACGGGATCATTGCGCAAATGTATTGCGATATTTTGCAGCGCATTCTTGTATTCCCTCAATGTTGCAATAATCTCTCGCCTAACATTTGACAGGTTTATATTAACAAGCTCGAGAAGCCAGGACCAAATCATCTACTAGAAAGTCTAGAATGATGAATATGTAAGTATTTAATATTACCTATCAACGGTCGGGTTTCTCCAGTGGTGGGCAGGACATTGTCATTGGCTGACAGTGACACAAACAGGGCAAATGGAACCAGCCACAAGCACAGAGTGAAGTAGGCCAACACCTATTAACAAATACGAGGAACTGTTACAAATAAATAAATTTATAAATACAACCGACAAAAAGCAAATTTCTTTTTTTAATCCGATTTTTAATTTACTTTACTTTTAATTGACCACCATAACACAAAACTGGCATGAGCCTAGCATAGTGGTCGAAAAATCCACAAATGATGTAACTATAAAAAACAATGAATTTTATTTTATTATTACTTTGATACGATATTATACATTTTGTAGCACAATCCAACAATGTTTTGCTTACCCGTGCTGAAGCCCCATTTTATAATACAAAAATTTAATAAGATGAAGTACATAAATAAGATAAATGTAAAAATTATCAAAAATAATCATAAATTCCAACTTAAATTGAAAAATAAACGGAAACTATTCATATCTATTGTTATTGTTTCTTTTAAATCCTGAAATCTATTTTTTTGATATATCATGAGTTTTTCTTTCTTATTTTTTTATTATTTATTTTTATTTATTTTATAAATTCAATAATATTATTATTTAATGTATAAAAACAGTTTATTATAAACGAGTTCTGCTTCGTAATTATTATTATGTGTTACAGCTGTTTTGCCCTCTGAAGGCATTATCAAACTGTAAAAAAAAATATATTTCTTTCTTATCTTTTTGTTATTATTTTAAATATTTATTATTTACTTAATTACATGATTTCATATAATTGAGCTAGAATTCCCTCACCAAACACAAGAGCCTTGTCTCTTTATGGTGAGGAAAGACTATTTTTAAATTATTTTACAACACTGTGTAACATGTAAAAAATGTGTATATTTGTTGTAAAAACATACAAATATTACTTTTTTTTAAAAAAGATGGAGTACATTAAAACGCAACGTTACCGGTTCTTTTGCAGCACAATTAGACATTTTTTATTGGTTCTGACCCTGGCCACACGTTGCTGTGGCTAACGAAACACAACGCCATCTACTGACAACGCCATTACCCAACCTTTATAACCAACGCCATCTGTTAATTTGCATACATATCAGATCCACACCGCCCGCTTGACGGCCTGCTGCCCGCTGCATGCTTGCCAGCCCGCTCCCTTTATATATTATATATTTCAACCAATTTACACAAAACCTTGACAAATTATATACCTAAACCTTCCTCATGAATCACTATATCTATTGGTGAAAACCGCATGAAAATTCGTTGCGTAGTTTAAAAGATCTAAGCGTACAGACGAAGTGACTTTGCTTTATACTATGTAATAGATAATTCGAAATAGATATTGTACAGTGTCCAGAAAAAAGTTGGAACTCGTGAATCTATATAACATTTGGGGTCGATTATGTGGTATAACAGTGATAATTTCAAGTGACCTCCCAGGTAAGTATGGTCCTGTATTCATTAATTTTTAAGCAGCATCGCGTTCATTGGTCAAAACATTGTAAATATATTTTCATATCGATGATCAATGAACTGGTGTATGCAATTTTTAGCCATAAGTTGTTTTTAATTGTTTGGCTAGCTTGTAGTTTATCTAGATTTTAGGCATGTATGGTAAGTTTGTACAGCGCCCTTGAGGTGATTTTTCACAAAAACGGCGCTATATAAATCGTTCAAATATTATTAATTTTATTATAACTTTTTTTGATTTGAGCTTTCGTTATCAGAGTCTGATTTTTTTAGGTCAAGCAAGCAATCTGTTAGTTAAGATAGAGAAATCCCTGAAATAAATCGATCGCCTGTTTCTTTCAGAATTAATAGGCTCCAGACCAGAGGTGACTGCCAAATTCAAAGTGGGGCACACTAAAAAGAAATAATAATCAAAATCACTCACCTCTGATATTGGAGCGTAATTATTCCCAAAGTGATTAAACGCCAAATAATGGTTCAGGAACAGCAGAAGTATGGAGGTGATGAAAGTGGGACTGGTGGGGGACACATAGGGAAACTCCCGCAGCAGGGCCCCGTGGAGCCCCTGTGCTAGCAGCCCGCAGCCCAGCAGTGGCCAGGGGAGCCCCTCAAACAGGGCCAGCCCCACGTACAGGCTAAAAGATACCTGAAAATAGTGGGACTTTTAGTTGCAGATTGTGAAATACTTCCAAAGATATTCAAATACAAAATATTCAATTCAATTTAATGTATTCCTTTTAAAAATATTACAAAATTATTATTTCAAGGCGTTTTTAAAAGAGAAAAATATTTTAGATGAGATAAACAGATTTACACTAACAGCAACAAAGCTCGTTGTTTGAATTTTGCTTCATTAATATTAAACATATCGATATCCGAAGTGATTCTATTTAAAACAAGATAGCTCTCCAGACTGGCATAACCATTGGCAAGTTAGTTCTCCAAACCGGGAAATAAAACAGTCTATGCTGTCGGTGACAGAGATAACCATCGGGAACATAGAAACTAATGCTCTCCATGATAGTGGAGTTTTTGAACCATCCACAAATCAGTCTGAAGAAATGTGTTACAATGAGCACATCCCTTCTGACCTGTAGATGGATCATACCGAGCATGCCCAAGAGAAAGTGGGTAGGATAGAGCCACGGGTAGTAGCCATACTAATTTCTTCTGAACCTTCTCCAATATATAAAAATACCATATAATCAGTTTAAATTTTCTTTTATATATATTTATTTTTCTATTTTCTATGTATTATAATTTTATCCAATTTTCAGCGTTTATATATTAAATCCATATGTTTACACTAGACTTCATACAAAGTAACCATATTCCATTGGTTACCATGAACCAGGCAGTTCCCAAGTATGGTGATTCAATGTATGTTGTTCTCTGTGAATGCCTTAATTAAATACCACCAGCCTTATTAAAAAAAAAACACATTAACGACCGTTGAGCGATATATCTGCTGGGTGACCGTTGAACAGTATTTTTACACCTTTACTAATTAATAACATGATCACATTTTTATGTTGGTTGCATTGAACTTCAATGAATTTCAAGATGTCAGATTTTTCAATTATTCTTGGAGAATTATTATAATATTTTTTTATAATTTTTCATTGTATGAACGAGAAAAACAATGAAGTGATAGTTTTGTTGCAAATTCTTTAAATAAAAGGACTGACTAACCATCATCAAGCCGTTTCTCCGCAGGTGTAGGCAGAGAGGATGGACCGCCAAACAACTCGGTCTTGGCACATTCTCTTTACCTCACTCACATTCATACATACTCTTCTATTATTCTGACATTTGACATGGCTCGACTCAAGTATCTGATTCACTTAATCGTGCCATGTCTTCCTCGGGCGTCCCCGACTTCTTCTACCGTTCACATTTGCGTTGTATATTCTTTCTTTTTAAATTTTGAATTTTCCGAAATTTTTCAACGTTTTAATAGCATATGTTTATGTTAAACTTTTTTTAAACTTTTTTCATGTTTCATGCTTAAAATACTGCAATTATTAAACACGAAAATGTATATCAGATTCAAAAATATAAAGGGTAATTTTATCTAGTTTCTATTTTGGTATTTGTTTTTACGACATCTTCAAAAATAACAAATATACAAGACATTTAAAATACGTTGGAAAAATTCCAAAGTTCTTTCAGAAATTATTAATAAAACAAGCGTTTACAATAGATAAACAACCCCCTCTGGTTGTGTAAGCAATGTATATATCTTTCCATGAACAATTTTTTTTCATTTTTTAATTAATAGTGCCTAATGTTTTCTCATCCAGTGTCGTTTATCAATTGAATAAATTTTCACAAGGTTTTTTAGTAAGACTAACTAACTAACCATCAAGCCGTTTCCCCGCAGGGGTAGGCAGAGAGGACGGACCGCCAAACAACTCGGTCTTGGCACACACTCCTTGCCTCGTTCACATTCATACATCGTCTCATACATGCTCTTCTATTATTCTGACTCCTGACATGGCCCGACTCAAGTATCTGATTCACTTGGTCATGTCATGTCTTTCTCGGGCGTCCCCGACTTCTTCTACCATTCACATTTGTGTCATATATTCTCCTTACACTCCTTTCCTCGTTCATTCTCTCTACATGCCCGAACCATCGGAGCGTTCCTTTCTTGATCTTACTCATTACGCTTACATCAGCCTTGCATTCTTTGCGGATCTCCGCGTTTCTCACACGATCATACATGGTTTTAACACACATACGCCTCAGGGATCTCATTTCTTTTAGTAAGGATGTATGTATTTTAAAAATAAAAAAAATTATTTTAAAAACAATACATTTGGCATTACTTACCAATATGAGCCATCCAATACATTTCTTGGCAATCACAGTGTATTCTTCAACCAACTCTGCCAAATAGTACAGACCAGCAGCTGAAATTAATAAATACATACATAGGTAACATTTCGTGATAGGATAAATTTTTATTTTTAATCAAATTAATATTTTACTGGATGAGTTTGCAGCCCATATAACTCTGCCTACCCCTGCAGTGAATCGGCTTAACCACTCAGCAACGTAAGCAGATATACACGTTAATATGACAATAGCAGTCAAGTACAATAAGCGTGTTTTCACGTCAACGCGTATGTTTCCACAGAAATCGTTATAACCCCGTTATTGTTCTAGTGACATCCCTAAAACAAAAAGTAGAAGCTCAATAATAAACAAAGCTACCCATCACTATTGAAGTTGTCCATAGAAATACATAAAAAGACCTATTCTGTCAGATACACGGTTGTTACATATTTTACCCGCGAAATTGCCTACGGGCCGCTAGACATTGTTAATTTTTATTAAATATTCTTGTATGAAATTATAAAAAAGTGAGGTGTCTAAATTGTCTATTATACATTTATACAATAGAATAAGTATTGTTTTTTACATAATCCATGATTTTAGTACCGTTTACACATAAAAACATCACGTGAGTCATTTTTACATTTTTTTAATATTTACTTTCTAAATTTTAATATTTACAAATGTTAATATTTATTTTTTATATAACAATTTGAAAGCTTATTTCGTAACCTTTCACAAACAGTTTTTAGTATTCGGCTACGTTCAGAAATGTTTGATTTATAGAGCTTTAATTGTGAAGCGGAAATAACACAAAGTTTTCGTAAATCTGATATTTCATTTAAGACGTAAAAAGTGCATATTCGCAATAGATCGGAGTGGTTAATGATTAGTTACTTATAAATAGATAAGTTAGAGCTATTCCTCATCAAATCAGTATAGCCCTGGTGTAAGACCATCATTCAGAATTGAAACATTGCTTGAAATGGCGTTAGCCATGTTTGGTGACCAGATCTGAATCGCCAGGTACTTCCCCACCTTCCTCTTTCCCATCTCCTTCCTCTCCCCACTACCTTCAGCCTCCAACATACCCCTGTTGGGGATCCCATATTCTCACTGTCTCCAGACGGGAGCAGCTGAGACTCTTATTACTATAAAAAAATTTTTTTAAAAGTTAAAAATGACCGAAGGGATAAGGTTGAATTAGCTCAGTGGTAGAGCAGCACCTCGGCTAAGGCTTAAGGCTTGTTCACATTGGTAGAGTACTTTAGTCAAGTGGCGAGTAACTTGCTACTTGACTCACCGAAAAGCGTTCGCACTACTTTCAAGTATAGTATATTAGTGCCTGCCGCCCGTTGCAAGATGTCGGGCAGTTACACGACAAAGTAAATAAGCTAATTAACCGTATTGTAATGCTTAGAAGAAGTAAAATTTTAGGAGAGGTGGAAAAATAAATTGGCAAGCTGAAAATAAATAAACTATGGACACGCAAAGAGATTAACAGCAGCTTAAATAAATAATTTTAGAGTAGCAGCTTCGCTCCAACACCACGATATTTCCGCACGTCCACAAATGAACTCCGCTAAAACGGTGAGTTTGCGTGGTTGGGGTCCTTACTCGCCCGAAAAATAGAACGAAATGGATTGAATTTACTAAAGATCTGACTAACCCATTCTACTAAAATTGTGATGTTCGGACGTGTTTAGTTACTACTATACTCTCCACTCGACTAAAATACTTGGCGTGTCGGAACGGCTCTTAAGGCTAAGGTTCTAGTTTCAATAAGGAACTCCAGTACAATTTTTTAATTTTTTTTTAATGAATCCCTGTAACTTAAATAACTGCATATTTTTATTTTTTTTTAGAGTTAGTTTTAATAGTTGAAATAATTCGTCGCCTTAGTTCGTATTTGTCCAACAGACCATGCTAGAAAATTTTAAAGGAGGAGAAGGTTTTCTTTCATTATTTCAATGAAACATTATGTTAAGTGTAAGATTAAGCCATTTCCGTAAAGGTAAAGGTCTCATTAGTTTAAATAATTCTTAGTTAAGTAAGTGATTAACCATAATTTTTTATACTTTATTTTTAATTTTAAAGTGGAGATCGAACAAAAACTAAAATGGTCTGTTGGACGAATAAGAACTGAGGCGACAAATTGTCAAAGTTTTAATTTTTCAAGATCCCAAAAACCACCGTATCTATGGTGGATCGTGTAACGTCATCACTCACTACGTATAAGTTATTTTTATTTTCAACAGATGTTCATTTTGTATGACAGTTATATGGAAGAAAGTATGATAGTATTCGATAAGTTAAAACTTTATTTAGGTGGAATTATTTATTTATTATATTATATTTATTATATAATTATACTTTCCAATATTATTACGGAAGAGTGGTATAAAAATTATTTGAAATTATTATTTTTTTAGCTTTTAAAATCAATATTATCGAAAATGAAGCATCACCTGCACAATTGTAGGCAAATAAGATACGGCGCCGATCAGTTGTTCGATGTCAGCCATTTTGGATTTCGAAGTTCAGAGTTGACCGTTGAGTAGGTAGCATTATTATATAACATATTATACGATTTTTTCGTACAGTTTCAAGTTTTAATAATAGAGATAAACTAATTGGAGATTTTTTTTTTTTTTTTTTTTAAATTATTTTTTTTTAATTATTTATTGACCAAGATATTGGAATACATATATACAAAATACAATGTACATTTTTTTTTTTTTTTTTGGTATAAACCACCTCACTAGGCTGAGCCTGTTCCGAGGTGGCAGGAATTTAAACTAATTTTGATATCTTAATCTTGGAAGAAAAATAAGATTAAAAAAATAAATATTTAAGTTTAGAAAGATAAATACAATAAAAGAAAAATAAAAGAGTAAAATAGAAAAAAATATGATAGAAACAAATTAGAGTCATAAAAATAATTGAGAGGAAAAGAGGAAAATACAGGCGTTGAGTGTGTTCTTGTATTGTTCAGGTTATCTGACCGCAGTATATAATGCCTTTGTCGATTATCCACATATGGATTTTGTGTTTTGCATTTTTTGTCATGTGGATATCTTTAACATCTTTTTTAATTAAATTAAAAATTTTTGGAGCCAGATTATGATAAT
The DNA here is from genome assembly GCA_917563855.2 of Limnephilus lunatus. Taxonomy (NCBI): domain Eukaryota; kingdom Metazoa; phylum Arthropoda; class Insecta; order Trichoptera; family Limnephilidae; genus Limnephilus; species Limnephilus lunatus. The sequence continues at coordinate 19,071,798 of OU830595.1, read as the reverse complement.
GTCTTTGTCCATATGTAGTATTTGTCTTCGGAGTCATGTGTTGATGTCTATGTCTTGTGTCGTAATTGTGTTGTGCAGTATGATGGTTTAAGTTGTCTTGTTGGTAATGTGTAGCTATAATTTTGATGTACAGTTGCTGTATGTTCAATACAGCAAAGTCTTTAAATAAGTGTATTGTCGAGAATCTAAAAGGTTTTTTAGTAATAACTTTAATTAAGGCCTTTTGCGCTTTGTTGAGAGGGTCCATATTAGTTTTCGCAGCACCACCCCAACCGATCATACCGTGGGTGATAATTGATTGGCCTAAAGCGTAGTATATAGTTTTTAAGGTCTTCATTGGCATTATGTTTCGTATGTTCTTAAAAAAATACATAAGTTTTCTGACTTACCTGAGATACCTCTATTTTTGATACTGAATTATTTAGGCCTAAATAATGTTTTAATAAACACAACAACTAAATCTCTATAAACAGTATGAAATAACGAATAACAAGAAATATTGTAATACCGATGGCTTGTGTCTTACCTACATTTCAATACAATGACTGGTGAGGAGTGACGTTAGCACTAAACATTCAATAATACCAACTTTATAGTGTGTTTTAACGACACATTTAAAAATGCACTTTTTAATATATATTTTTTTAAACTGTACGTTAAATATTATTAAATAAAACATATATATTCAGAATCAGCGTTTATTGGTCTATATGAAAATATTTTTTTAAAGCCATAATATTTTTCACTGGAGTTCCTTATTCCGAGATGCGATCACATCTTTTTCTGATTTTTCTGTTTCAATTCGATTGAGAGTTGCTAATATTAGTCTTCAGTGTTTAAATAAATGTGTGGGTAAAGTTCGGTTTATGGGCGAAATTCCTAAAAAATAAAACTAGTTATTTTTATACTAACTTTGGGCCGGGGAATCCGAATCTGAAAGAATTAGGTGGGGGCAAGCAAAAATAAACGAATTACACGACTTTAAAAATTTCGATACACAAACAATCTGCAATGAAATAATGACACATCTTTTTATGGGCGATACTCCGAAAGAAGAAATTTAATTATCTTTATACTAACTTTGGGCTGGGAAATCCGAATCTGAAAGAATTAGGTTACACTCGGCAATATTAACTGAGTTAACGACTGTACAATTTTGAATTCACAAACAATATAAAAGGCCATTTTGAACGCTTTCTGACAATAAATATCATAGAAAAAAACCAAAGATATTACATATTAACATATAAAATTAAGTGTTGCCATTAAGCAATAATATCAATAACGTAAAAAAACATGTTTATATATTTCAGTTATTATTTTTTAATAAATTTTATTCACTTTTGTATCACAAACCATGTTACACAAACCTAACTTAGCCGCTAAACTACTTGAAAACTGGGATGTTTTCTTGCCTTGACGCGAGTAGGCGCTACGAAGGGGGCACTTTCTTTTCTATCACAAACCATGTTACACAAACCTAGCGTAGCCACTAAACTACTTGAAAACTGGGATGTTTTCTTGCCTTGACGCGAGTAGGCGCTACGAAGGGGGCACTTTCTTTTCTATCACAAACCATGTTACACAAACCTGTTATCTATTCACATTGATTCATATAATAACATTGATATTGGTGACCGGTCTACGTCACAACTTTTTAAGACTACGAATTTTCACACTTTTGGTCTAAGAATACGGTCGTTGAGATAGTCATAATTCATCAGGTTAATGTGAGTTATGTGATGAATTGAATTATCATGTGAGGAAGTATCGTGTCGAAAGTTTAACGTTATTGATATTATTGCTTATGGCAACACTTAATTTTATATGGTAATATGTAATATCTTTGGTTTTTCTATGATATTTATTGTCAGAAAGCGTCCAAAATGGCCTTTTATATTGTTTGTGAATTCAAAATTGTACAGTCGTTAACTCAGTTAATATTGCCGAGTGTAACCTAATTCTTTCAGATTCGGATTTCCCAGCCCAAAGTTAGTATAAAGATAATTAAATTTCTTCTTTCGGAGTATCGCCCATAAAAAGATGTGTCATTATTTCATTGCAGATTGTTTGTGTATCGAAATTTTTAAAGTCGTGTAATTCGTTTATTTTTGCTTGCCCCCACCTAATTCTTTCAGATTCGGATTCCCCGGCCCAAAGTTAGTATAAAAATAACTAGTTTTATTTTTTAGGAATTTCGCCCATAAACCGAATTTTTTCCAAATGTGTTATTATTATTATATATGCCTAAGGGATCTCATTTCTACAGACTTCGTCTACTTTCATTCAAAACAGACAAACAGTCCCTGATTACTATCATTACAATGTAAAATATTGCTTGAGCGATAATAATTATGAAGAACATAGCTAGCAGATGATTAAATTAGTGGGAACCCGTCGCCTTGCACCATTCAGCTACTATCTTCAATTTTAGAAGGCTCCTAATTCAATTATTATGATTTTGACTGACGTAGGCAACACAAAATATAGATAACACAAAAAATGGCTATTACCAAAAATTCTTACCTATTGACACAGTTATGAACGAGATTTGCACCACCAAGGCAAATATGCTCATACAGTATATGAACCACATAGTTAAAGTTGAGCGTAAATTGGTGAAAACGAAAAATATACTAAGCTAAGTGATTTTCAGGTTACTGTCATCTGTCAGACGACCGTAAATATGTTCGGTGATGTGATGTCGAATAAATAGTTTCCCCGCGAAATAGGGAAAATTTTCCCCAAAAGTCAAACATTCCCTGTTATGAAGTGAAAACTTCTTTAGCACCGTTGTGATTTGAATTTGAAACTCGGTGAAACTAAAAAGCTACACAAAAAGACATAAACCCATACATCTTAAGGATTTAGCCTGCGAGAGATTGAGATAGAATCTTCGGTCTCCTCTTTGTGCGGTGCTCCGTAGCCTCCCAACTCTTGTCTACTTTAGTTATCTGAAGATTTCATTTCTACTGCGTGTGAACTGTAATTGTTTTATCAATTCATCCAGCAACCATCAATAAGAAGTGGGAAATTTTACTTGTGCAATGATGAAGGACTTAGTTAGTAGAGAATTAGTCTCACGGCGCCGGAATGGGAACAAGATGTATTGAATATACTTTGTGGTGTGAATAAGAAGAGAAAACCATAAATATACCAATCCGAGACAACCTTCGTGGCCGAGCAGTTGAATCTACGGCAACAAATCCAGAGGTCGCTGGTTCGAGTCCCAGCATGCCCAAATACGTCTTTAATAATTAAGAGTGGAAGATTTTCTTAGTATCGCCTTAGTGTAAGACCGCCATTCAGAAATGAAACTTGCTTGGAAAGGCTTTAGCCGTGTTTGGTGGCAAGATTTGAATAGGTACTACTTCCCCACATTCCTCTTTCACATCCCCACTACCTTCAGCCTCTCAACATAATATATGTCATAGTATAGTCTCACTGGCTTTAAGTCGTTAGAACTCTTGGATCTATTTGCGGCACGTTCCTGAATGACAAAATCACTTATCGCCTTAAAACGATGCTTCAAAATGGCTTTTATTGTGTTTGGTGTCCGGGTCCGAATAGCCAACTTTACAATTATTCTTTATCCTTCCTCCTCTCTCCCACGCCTTTCTGTTCTTCACCAAAAACTACCAATAAATTTAGGAATACATAGCCACATTGTTCCAACTATTGGGAGCAGTTGGGACTCATGTGCATAAAGAAAGGAATGTAAGTAGATATATGACGCAAATGATAATAGCTGTAGAAGAAGTCTAGACGCCCAAGAAAGACAGAGCACGATCAAGTGAATTAAATACTTAGAATAAGTCGGGCCATGTCAAGAGTCAGAATAAAATAATAAAAAGTATAGGTATGTATGAGACGATATATGTGAATGAGGCAAGGAGTGAGTGCCAAGACCGAGTTGTTTCGTTGTTTGGTGGTCCGTCCTCTCTGTCTACCCCTGCCGCGAAATGGCGTGATACTTAATTACAGTGTACTTATTATTAAAAAAAATTGTTATAAAACATCGTAATAGATTCAAAGTTACTCCAGCCGTCCAGCGTTGCCCTTTCACAAAAATAATACCAATATTTCACAGCAATAATTTTTCCTCTCTGGCAATACTTTGGTTATTGCTGTCAAAGTATATCTGACATGTTTTGTTGACAGATCCAAGAAATAACTGTTTTCGTAGTTCTTCTTTGATCCATTTTTCATCCATAGCTCATAAATATTAATGTTGTTTCATTTAAATTACCGTTTTACGTGAACGATGCATCGAATCCTAGCGTTTCACGCGCCGATACAGTAAAATGTCCCAATTTGTCGAGTGTCCACAAAAACATATTGATAACGAAAATTGTGATAAAGTCAGCAAACAGAATGTTAATATTAGCCTTCCGCATACCAGAGAAGAGATTGTGAAAACCAGTGGCTTTAATAACATTGATTTTGCTGCAAATTCAGAAGAATGTTTGTTGAAAATCGAAGCTGTTGACACAAACGAAGTGGTGCTTGAGAATGAAGTGTCAAAATTGAATTTGGAATGTTCTGAAAATGTTGGAAAATGCTGCGATGAAGCTGTAGATGTTGAAAAAGTTGTAGTTGAAATTTTAAAGCCTGAGATAAATTCAATTGAAGTCGGGCTCGAGAATGAAGTGTCAAAATTGAATTTAGAATGTTCTGATGTTGAAAAAGACCACAATGAAGTTAAAGACTTTAAAAATGACACAAAAGAACATCCAAAAACTGTTGAATTTGAGAATGAGGTGACAACATTGAATTTGGAACGCTCTGAACATGTTGAAAAGAACTCTAATGAAGCCGTAGATGTTGAAAAAGTTGATGATGTATTTTTAAAGCCAGAAACGAATGAATTTAATTCAGAAAAAGGTGAAGTGTCAAAATTGAATTTGGTTCGCTCTGAACATGTTGAAAAGGATTTTAATGAAGTTGTTCATTCTGAAAAGGCGGCAGGTCAATTTTTACCAAACGAATCTAACTTAAGAATCTCAAATAATGTTCCGATTGAATTATTTAAAGTAGAAAATATATTGTCGTCTTCAACTGAACTTATTTTCGATAGTAAAGTGAACGATATTGCTAGTGTTGAAGCTAATCGAAGAAACTCCCTACCAGAAGGTGGACGCACTGATTTAAACAAAATTATTGTTAATTCTTCATCGACAAACTTCGATAATGTATCACACGTGGATAGAACTCCAACACTGCAATCGGACCGCGCTAAAGTCGCTCCGAATATGCACAACATCTCCGACGTAGTAAGAAACGTCCACGGGTTATTTTCAATCGTTAAAAATGCGTACAAACCAATGGAGAAGAACATTGGAGAGATGATGATTGCAACACAAAAAAATCTCTCGTCCGCCAAAAACGGATATCTCAACATGAAACAAGAGTCGAAATCTCACGACATTGTTGAAAATCTCAGCAAATATAGCACGCTAAATTTATCTAATGAAAATAAGGATTTGGATAACGGCATTTTTAGCAAATGCGACAATTTAAAATCGGCGGAAAAATCGGCTAAAAATTCGGTTGCACAACACAATTTAAATGAAAAAATTAATGGGATTGCTAATTCTGATGTTGGGAGCAATTTAGATGTAAATAGAAAAAATAATTTTGAATCTGGAAAAGAAATGAATAGACAAAGTCAATTTGTAGATGGGATTGTGAAAATGGATAATTTTTCCATAGACGAAGAATCTATTGAACCCTGCCACAGAGATGTGAAATTAGTAGATGGGTCAGTTACCGCTGAGGTGACAGTAGATAAAATGAGCTCGGAGGGTATGGAAGTTTTAGAGGCGACAGTTTTAGAGCAAAATGCAGAACTGGATGCATTGAGACAGGCCTTGTCTCAAAAAGATGCCGTGAAAAGAGAGTTGGAAGCAAAAATCTCAAATGTAAGCTAATATTTGATTATTTTTCATGTTATTTTTTAATTCTTCCAGCTGCAATTTTTTTTTTGTTTTTTGTAAAAATATGTGTTCTAGATACTTAATGTGTGTAATATATGCATATATATATTTTTTACATTAGTTTCAACCGAAAATGATTTCCCTCAGGGTGTTATCATTGGGAATGCTGTGTGGAGGGTATTTTTAAGGAAAGGAAGGAGAGTAAGTTCTGGGAAAAAAAATGTATGAGGGGTGGATAGGATTCTGGGAGTCAGTGTATCAAGGAGTGAAGGACGCATGAATCCATCATTCTCACTGTGGTGTAATGTGATGAGTTCAGAGATCCGGCCCGCCATGCAGTGGATGGACAAACGCATTCGCCGCAAGATTTTGACAAACCTTATCCCATGAATCCGGACATCCCTGCTAAATCACCAAACGTAGCAAACCACTTGGGGTGACCTATGGCAGGGGTTGTAGGTTATCCAGATAAATGGTCCCGGGATGGCGGTACCCAGTGGCGGCTCGAGCAAATTTTTGGTGGTGGGGACCGTCATTTTTTATGTAGATACTTTAATGTTTTTTTTTTATTTTGTTTTAGTTTTATCAAAAAAAATTGAGATGTTTGCGTTTGTCGTGTGCTCCTACGAATTTTCGTGTTTTGTCGAACTTTCTGATAAATGTTTAAAATATTTAAGAAAATTAGTTCTAAATCTTATACCCAGATTGAGGACATCGCGTATCACCACCAAAAAGTTTACTGGAAATATATTTTTCCGTTAAAAGTCGACTTCATTAATTCTTTTTAATAGATTTTTTATTTCTTACAAAAAGTATAATAAAAGTATATAAAGTAAAATAGATCAGAGGATAAGTCACGCACCTACCAGAAACACTAACTAGGTACCTACACACATAAATATTAAGTTTAATAAAAATAACACAAGATAATCATAGGTAATTCCGTTTAAATTACCTTTGATTTGTAATTACCACGAGAATGGCGCCATAGAAATAATCCAAACGATCGATAACAATATTACTATTTACTAAACGTCAAATATGATTATAAAATGCCTAACGTGAATTCCGGCCAGTGCATAACTGATCTACTTGAATTAGAACTAAAAACAAACATTCTCAAGCTTCACAGGGGGATTCTGGAGTCTGTCCCCATGATTATGGTATAGATCAGTAATTCTTAACGGGGGCGCTGCAAAAGTTCGAGTGGGCATTGTGTCAATATAGAAAATAAGCTCATTCCACAAAATTTTTAACTGAGGTTTAATACTCAATGTCAATGTAATAATAATGTGTTTTATTTATACTTCTCATAATTTTTTAGTACTGGGGGTTAATAAATACTGGTATAGATGGTTCAAGTGCGCATGCGCGGATCCTTAAAATCCGATACAAAAATATTCCACACGAGCAAAAACTTCATTCTAGAAGAAATAGATCGCTGTGTTAGTGTGTTGTCCCCTAACTGCAGAATTCAAGTCGGGCGCTAGTACTCGTATCTAATGGCTATGCGCCGAGTGTCGAGTCGAATCCGGTGTCGAGTTCGCCGGCCGCTCGCGCTGCGCTAGTATTAGTATGCTAAAGAAAGAAAGGAGAGCGGTCGCACATTCGTTCGCAGAAATCTCCTCGAATTTCGAGCCTAAAAATTATCCAAATTATGTTTTTAGATTATATTTCTGCAACTGTTAATTACTTTTTTGTTGAGAACGCATTAATTATTTTTTGTTAACACAAAGAATTGTCTATTTTTTCTTGGCATGTTTATGGAATAACTGGTGGGGACTGTCCCCATGGTCCCCTTGTGAGGAACCGCCACTGGTGGTACCCATACCCGCCTCCCAAATTGAAAGAATAATAGAAGAGTATTTATGAATGTGATTGAAACAAGAAGTGTATGCCAGAAGACAGAGTTGTATGACGGTCTATCCTCTCTGCCTACCCTTGAATTTCCTGAAAGTTATGTTTTATGATTACATAAATGTATAAGATGCGCAAGTCTCTTCAAGCAATGTCTCTTTTAAAATGTGCAAACAACGCATTAAAATGTCAGTTATTTTATTGTTTTTTTTGGTTAGTTAATTGCTTTAACCGTGTACAATTCTTATTTCAGTTATCCCGCCAATTAGACGCCAGTGTGATGCGGTATGCCGTGTCAGAGCGTACCTCGCTGGGCGTGGAGAAAGCATGCTCAGAGGCCCGGGAGCGTGAAAATCGCGCCAGGGAAGAAGCCACGCTGCTGGAACGTAGACTGCGTGCCGCGCACAAAGAGCGCACTCGCATCTGTGATATGTTGGACGAAAAGGTAACAGATTATTTTATTTAAACACCCAAAGGACTTTTACAAACAATTAAATTAATACTAACAAAGGAAACAAAATAAATATATTTTTTTACATTAACTCCACACACGACCTTTGAAGTTTGCTGAGTTAAAATTATTGTCAAAAACATACATATTGTTTAACCACTCCGATACATCGCGAATATGCACTTTTTACGTCTTAAACGACATGTCAGATTTACGAAAACTTTATGTTATTTCCGCTTCACAATTAAAGCTCTATAAATGAAACATTTCCGAACTTAGCCGAATACTAAAAACTGTTTTTGAAAGGATATGAAATAAGCTTTCAAATTGTTATGTTACAAATAAATATTAACATTTGTAAACATTAAAATTTAGAATGCAAACATAAAAAAAATTAAAAAATGACTTACCTGATGTTTTTATGTGAAAACGGTACTAAAATCATAAATTATATAAAAGACAATATTTATTCTATCTTATAAATGTATAATAAACAATTTAGTCACCTCGTTTTTTTATCGTTTCATACAAGAATATTTAATAAAAAAATAACGATGTCGAACAGTGGATAGGCAATTTGGCGGTATGTCATGTATCTGACAGAAAAGATTTTTTTTTCTATTTCTATGGACATCTTGCATAGTGATGGGTAGCTTGATTTATTATGGAGCTTCTCCTTTTTGTTTTAGGGATGTCACTAGAACAATAACGGAGTTATGACGATTTCTGTATAAACATACGTGTTGACGTGTAATAAACACGCTTATTGTACTTAACCGATGTCGGCATATTAACGTGTATATCTGCTTATGTTGCTGAGTGGTTAAATATTTGTTACCAGTACTGTGTTAACATTGTATTGGGGAATTCAAACTATAGTTGGAATGAAATACATGTTACCTGGGATGAGGTGGCAACAATGTACAAGATAGATTATTTATGAGCATTGACTCGCATGGCAGATGTAAGGAGTAGTTTAATGATTTTGAAGAAAAGAAGGTATTATACAAAACAAATATATTAAAACAAAAATGACATCCTGAAACTAAGGCTGTCTGGCATGGGCTTGCTTAGGTTTAAGTAGTTCATTTTGATACCGGGGCAAGTTGAAATGACGCATGATGAAATCTTCTTTTGAGAAACGAATCTCACATCGTTAGATGGGCAGGACTCCAGAGAAATGGCTCCCAGCCAAAAGGACCCTCCAGAAACAGCAAAGACGGATGATTCTCAATGCCAATCATCCCTCCAGGATGACTTCCAGTCAGCTCCCAATATGGCGAGTATGTTTACAAAATTTACAATCACGATCGTAGCGGTCTTCAAAAGGGATGCGTCGTGTTGCAGGTAGGTCCGCCCTGAGCCCTCGGCTGTGACACCAAGAATGACAAGCTCTCTTTTCAAATCTGCTGATTGGAATTTGTCCAGGATCAACAACTGTTGCATTAAAAAATATTGCAGGGTTCACAATATAACCAATGCCCCAATGTCAATGGGCAAGCACTAGAGGTGCCACACACCGAAATCATAAATAAAGTGTCTATAAGAGGGTGCACAGACCTTGTTACAAATACTTTTATGTAACATATACATATATGTAAAATGTTATTTTTTGTCTAATTCATAGATTCTCTACCTTTTTTTGCCCACCGCCCACTTTGACAATATTTTTTTTTCTAGCGCCCCCCAACTGCTTTTATATACCATCTTGGGGGAGGGGGGGGGGAGGCATTATTAGCAGGGCTTCTCTGGGTTTCCTGAAAGTCAATTTTTATTTTTGGTCGAGAATTTGAAACAGCTATTGCCACGATTATATTTAAACGTGTTACACTGTAATATTACGTAATCGTAAAAAGCCTATGACTCCTACCCTATTTCTGAGAAGAAGATTGTTTCAATGAGAACAATTAAAACGCATACTTAATTATTTGGAGAAGTATTTTTATTAACATTGAAAATATATTGAATTTATAACTTATCTAATGAGATGGTTGAATTGGATGCGTTTTACGAAGTTTGTTTATATTAGGCTCGATTTTAATTAAAAACAAACTTAAGTCGCCGCGTTCAGTAATATGGAGGCTATTTCTCTTTTTGGTTACCAACACGCTACAGCACTGAATCCACGTTCAGCTAAATAGGACGATGGGAATGCTATTAAAAATCGTTGAACCATCAACCATAATCCTGGGTACAGTTACGAAATCGGCTTCTGCAGCCAAAACTCTTGGTAGCCATTCTTAAATATAATTTTTAATTCATCATTTGTCGTCAGATCTATTAGTTCTTCTTCTAACTGGGATGATCCTGCTGTGTTGACTTTTGAAAAAGGATCCAAAACCCAGTCTGGTATGTCCATAATAATAATTGGACAATTTGTAGAGCGCCGTTTTTGTGAAAAATCACCTCAAGGGCACGATGTTTAAAATATCCTGGAATCGTTCCTAGAAATCACTGTGGAGGTTTTCCAAGTGTTGACAGTGAACAAGCAAGTCTTCGTTTTTGAATGATACTGCTGATAAATTTGGGAAGTTATCAAATTCCCGTCTGCCGATATTTATTTTGTATAATAGCAGTTTGGACACAAAAGCTGCTGAACAATTTTTTGTCTTAATCAAATTTAAGTCACCGCCTTAAAGTTGGAGATTGACATCATTAAACAATTTATACAGTTCTGTCAAGTACGCAATATCGTTCTTTGATCAGATAAGGTTGTCGCGCAATACTGTGTATTTGTTTCTTAGGATTTCTATCACAGACTCAAATTGTAAAATCGAGTCAAACAAGAACCTTTTGACAGCCAGTGCACCTCTGTGTGAAGCAGCAATCGGTTGAAATCTTTATCATTGGCAATGCAAAGCTGACTAAATAATCTGTCACTCAATGAATTATTTCTGATTTTATTTATTCTGATAACATATTGCAGTGATGTATGGAGACGTTCACTCAGATTTTTCGCAACCAAATGCTGGCGATGAATTACGCAATGCACAGCAAGCACTTCAGGAACTTTATTTTTAAGCACGCTATGAAGCCTTTATGACGCCCTGTCACAGCTGGGGTGCCATCCGTAGCAGTTGACAAAATATTATTAAAAGGAATTTTCTTTTCGTCACAAAACTTTTCCAGTGTATTAAATGTGGTTACTCCTTTTGTATCTGTTTCCAAATTTGTAACAAACAATATAATAATTATATATATATATAATATATATATAATAGTTCTTGACATATTTTCTCATCTTTGATAAACCTCACGTATGACAATAACAATGCTTCATTGGTTGGTAGAGTGGACTCATCCAGCTAAATTGAAAATCGACAAGACTGCAGATGATTGCACAATGATTTTTCAATGTTTTCAGCCATCTCATCAATTCTTCTTTGCACAGGACTATTGCTCAAAGGAATTTTTCGGATAATATCTGCAGCTGGTTTATGGAGCACAGTGGTTATTACTTCTTTTACTGCTGTTGGAATTAAATCGTGCCCAATAGTACGTGGTTTGCCTGTTTAAGCAATCAACAATGAGATATTGTACGAAGCTCGAAGTCTATCATCGTCTTGTTTAGAAGCGGTTGAAAATTGTTTTGATATCGTTGGCTGAATTTTGTACTTCTTTTTCATGCCTTGAAAATATGTCACATCTTTGTCTTTCTTATCAGGGTGGATTTTATTAAAATGATCTTGAAGCCTAGAAGGCGTCATCCAAAGATATTAGAAACCCGAGATATGCTATGTTGGCCGCCAGACCGTGGACGGACTACGGCCTACGGAGCGGAGTGTGAATACGGAAAGAATTCGTTCATTCAATCGGTTTTGTGTCGTAACCGCGTACAGTTTGTGCCCGTTTTATTCAAAATGCCGTCTTGTTCAGTGCAACTATGCAAAAATAATACAAGAAATGTGAACTTCAAGATAAATGGAGTTTCATTTCACCGGTAAGTACAAAATTAGAGTACGTTATCAATTTTTAATGATTATTCGAAGTTTTTATTGACATAAGGCCCCGTTAAAACAAACATCGCCGCCATTACGATGCTAGTGATGGGGACGCGAATTCTTTTAAATACCGACCATCGATATTTCGTAATATTAGTAGGGCTTTATAAAAAAAAATATAAATATGTATAAACATATTATTTTTGTAGATAATTATTGTTGTAGATGCTGATTGGTGGTACAAACAAATACAATGCTTTTCTTTTAAAATCATTTTTTATAAAAATTAATCTTTCTTTGTTCCGCAAGCGTTCGTGTACCATTTATTCGATTTTCAATGGAACTTTGGTGATTTTTAGTGCCGGAGCCCATGGAGGTTTCTATATACGAGTATAATGGTGGGCTCTAGCATTATAAAATTATTTCCTATACCATTCATCCGACTGGGATGAAACTTTGGTGTTTTCGTGTGGGCACGCCCGTGAAGGTTTCAATATATATAACGGTAAGCTTTGGCGTTATAAAATTCGTAAATTTTTTGGCGCATGATCAGTTTGAGAAATGTGCGTGTTTCATTTATTTATTTATTTGCAAAAACAGCATAAAACCAATACATTGCAAGAGCGGTAAGAAAAGATACATAATAAATACATTTACAGTTAAAGTAAGTAATACATTTCGTTAAAACATAAGTGCTATTTCACGCATAAAATCGTTGTAGGAAATTTGGAATATATCCACATTTCCTGCGAGGCAGTTAATTAACCTAGTGAGTCGTCCCAGGGGCGTCACCATTGGTAAGTTAGTTCTGCACCTAGGAAGAATCAAAAGCGTGTGTTGGCGGCCTCGCGTGAAATTATCCGGGACATAGAATCCTATTTCAGCCAGAATATCTGGTACCGATACAAAACCATTTAGAAGCTTATAAGCCATCAGCAGTAATGCGACATCTCTTCTGGAACTAAGGCTGCAGATACCCAGCATTCCCGAGATAAATGCTGTTGGAAACAGCCATGGGTAAAAACCAAACTCTCTCTTATAGAGGTATCGTAAAAATTTCTTTTGTATTTTCTCGACCATTAGTACATGCACGATGTCCTCTGGCCCCCATATCTGAGATCCACTCTCGAGAATGCTACGCACCAAGCTAAAGTAAAGCAGCCTTATAACTGTGAGGTTGGTCAATTCTTTTGAATTGTGTATGACAAAACCCAACATCTTTGTGGCTGATTTACAGATCTTTTCAATGTGAGCATGAAATTTTAAGCGAGCGTCATACACAATTCCTAAGTCCTTGCAAGTCACCATGTGTTTCAATGGCGTGTCTTTCATTTTATAATTAAAATATATGGTCTTTTGTGACCTCGTAAAGCACATAACTGAACATTTTTGGAAGTTGAAATCGAGTTTATTATCGATACTCCAGTCAATAGTTTATTTCATATAGTTTAGCCTCAGGAAGGGAAGGAGAAGGGGAAGAGAATCCGGGACGAGGGATCTGATAGGGGGAGGATTATGTGGGTGGGGGAGGGAAACGAAGGAGGGGGTTGGCGGGGGTGAGGGAGTGATGAGAAGGGGGGGGGGGGGGTTCGCGGGATGGGGAGAAGCATAACAAAAAAGCGTAATAATTTATTTATCTTACGTAACGTATAATTTATATCCGTTTTTAAATGCAGTAACTTATAGTATTTTAATTATTTCAGATTTCCGAAGGACGGAACAATTAAAGAAAAATGGATTGAAAATAAAATATTAAACAGGAACTAGTAACCAAAGCCTTACGACATTTCGTTGGAATCAAAGTATTTGAAAATATTTATTTTCATCAATATGACCAATCACCAATGAATAATCATTTAGTTCAACCCACTAAAGCCGTTTTGGAAAAATACCTTGATATCCGTTTAGTTTAGTTAAAAACGTAACACCAAAATTATCGAAGCATTAAACAAATATCTCCACTTTACCGGTCAATAATATATATTTTTTAAATGTTTGTTTGCTAAATGAAATACCTCGTGTACATACATATTTCTATATATTTTTGTTAATTATACAAAGGTGGGTTTTTTATTTAAATTTTTTTATTTACATATGTTCGAGATTGATGAAAACAAGCACATTTGACATTCAAAAGAGGAAGAAAATAACTGTTTACGTATTATTTAAAAAAACTGCCTGTAAAACACGGGTAATAAATAGATTATGAAACAAAATATGAAATCGCAAAATAAAGGCCCTAACACGGGTAGAGCACCCAACGTTGCCCAAAATACTTGTCATTATTATTGTAAAATTATTAATTGTGAAACAGAATTGTAAATACTTTCAGTATAACCCTGGTTAAAGACCACCATTCAGAACAGAAAGGTTGCTTTAAATTTATTAGCCGTGTTTAGCGACCAGATCTGAATAACCGGGTACTTCCCCACCTTCATTTTCCTCGACTTCTTCCACTCCTCACCACCTGAAACCTCATAAAATACCCCAATTGCGGATGCCCTAGTCTCACTGGTTCCAGATGGTTGGGAGCAGATGGGACTCTTGTGAAGTACTCAAATACAAAATAAATTAACATGAGTAAAAAATGAGAGTTTCTTTTTATGGATTTTTACAACAACAAAAACAAACTGTGAGTGTTATTGTGATTTAAGTTATTGAACAAAACCAAAAACTGTTAAAATTCAGTTATCTAATTATAGATTAGAAACAATTGATTTGGATTTGTTACAAATGGGATACGTTAAACGTGCCCAGAGTCCAGATCACACTTGTTTCGATTTATCGGTTATGAGAATAAGAATTTTTCATCAAAATTTTAACTGGAACCATTTTTTAACTAAAATGTCGATCTCTGTCGATTTGTATTCTTGTAAGCCTTATTCGTCATCATTTCTATGTATTGCTAATTGCGAATGCGTTCGAAACGTGTACGCATAGAAATCTGTTCTAAGTATTAGTGCCAACGAAAATGACAAGCTTTAAGTGTGAGTTCGAAAAGGGGCGTATACTTTAGCGTAAGCGAAGGTGTGTAATAGTATTGGTTAATAATATCGGCGACACGAGGAAATACAGTTCCACAAGGTTTAAACTGCCCATAGCAAATCTCCCTTTGTTTATATTATCTGTGGCGTCATCGCTTCATTTGAAAATGCTTTTCGACAAATAAGGCACATTGGCGATGATGGATTTGTGGGATTTTCAATAAATCCATCTCTAATATAATCCACACCATATTGCCGTATCTTCTTTTATGCTTCCGACATGGGTTTTACTATAGAGATCGTGAGTAAAAGATTAACTTTTACAACAATTAATGGCGCGTGATAGTGTTAATGAACATAAAATGATCAATCAGTGCCTTTATATAGGTTGGAGACATATACGCGTATTTACAAAACCAATACCGGTTCAGTCGCGGCGGCAGCTGAATTGGGGTAGGGTTTGTTGTGCAAAATCATCAACAAACCTTATAATACCATTTCAGTCGCCAACGCGCTTCTTTGCTCTATCTATCTTTTTCAGAGCCTGTGGGGACCGTAATTATAGAGTAGCTTCTGGTGGTGTTGATGCATTTATATGGTTATATATTTATTTCCTAAATTAATAAAAACGTGTACAATTCATAGCTTGCATTATATTCCCAAAAGGTATTAAACTCATGGGTGAACTCAAATTATGTTGGATCATGAGAGCAGAGTGGACCGGGGGTTACGGGGCTGTCTTGTCGACGCATGGATGCTCACTCGCTGACTCCCGAATGCACCGACGACACCCAGTCTGACCAAGTTAGATCAAAACATAGATATCACAGCGCCCTTGAGGTGATTTTTTACAAAAACGGCGCTCTATAAATTATCCAATTATTATTATTATTATTATAAAACTGTCAATTCTTGCAGGATTTCAAAAATCCCGTTATTTACAATACACACAATAACAAAAATTAACCAATATTAAAGTTTACTTTGCTTTATTAGTATGTGATTAGCGTATTTTGCTTGTCTTTTTAGACCATATTTTTTTACTTATCAACGCCCCCCTGTGCCATCTCAACGCCCCCCAATTGTCTCTGGGTCTTCTACCGCCCCCCTGAAGGTCTCAAACGCCCCCAAAGGGGCGTTATCGCCCACGTTGAGAACCTATGGTCTAATTGCTCATAAAGGCATGTATGTCAATCATCCAGTTGATTAGTCAGACATCTCCAAATATGAAGTTTTGAGATAATGAACAAAGCAATATTCGAATACCAGCCACAAATCAAATATTATTTATACTTGTCTGTGTTTTATATATTAAATATGCTATAAAATAACATCGGGGAGCATAATGTTCCAGTACATTAGTAGGACATTTTGAAATATCCTACTAGTTACCCAGAAAACAACAACATTTAGTTTAATTCACTAAAAGTTTTAGTGCATTATAATAGATGTTGGTGATGTTTATGAGTAATCTGAGTATTGTACCAGATAGAGCGTACACGTCTACACATAACTGCATACTCAATTCAAATTTAGATTTTTCGGAGATGTCTGACTAATCAACTGAGCGATCGACATATATTATGACCTTTGAAGTTTGCCAAATTAAAATTATTGTCAAATACATCCATATTGTTTGTTACCAAGACCGTGTAAACATTGTTTTGGAGAATGCAAACTATAGTTGGAATGAGAAATACATGTGTACAATGTTAATATCTGTCTAGTCGTTCGTATTTGTATATGGGTATTTGTAGGTTGATTAAATGCAGGAGTTCACAACAATCGAATTTAGAGTTTGGTATTTATAGTATAAGCTTTTGGAACAGTGCGCAATTGCATATTGCTGACGGAGTAGAGAAGGAGCCTACGTTGCAATAATTAATAATATTACAATGGTTTGCTAAAATCATTAACTTAACTTTTAGGTGAATTCGTGTTTGAATCTTGGCTCTGCTATTGGCGGAGAGCACAACAAAGCCTTCTTTTATTTTAATTGATTTACCGCCGGAATGCTGTGTTCCCATAATGCTATGTAGATACAGACAAACCTAACGTGCAAACAATAAAATTACCTTTTGCGCGCCGTGCACCAGCTGACGGTCATTTTGTTCTTGCTCACTGTTATTGTGCAAAATATTGTCTCTGTATATTGTACCATATTATCAGATTATGTGTTATGTATTTATCACAATTGTATAAATATGGCATAAACAGTTTCTACAGAATACATACATAATAGACACAAGCATAATACAAAGATACACGCATAATAATACATGCATACAGAGTAGATACAAGCAACATTTTCCGCTTATTGTGGTGGTAGTAGGAGATTTTCAAATATTGTCAGGTTATTCGAAACCCAGGAATGTTTGTCTTTCTTTAGTAAAATTAAAAGATTTAAAAAAATTGCCAGAGAAATGTTTTTATTTTGCAGTATGAATTTTTCAAGTTTTTTTTCAATTTGAAGAAGCACAGCATTCCCAAACTGAAAATACTTATGCAAATTTTGAAAAAAACAAAATTTTCAGCTACAAAAACATCAATAATGTCGTTTTTTTTTATCCTATCCTTGAATAGATGGGAGGTGATTAATAAAGTTTTATATCTAACTTGTGTTATTTGTTAATATTGTTTGACATGCTTGTAATATTAAAATTTTTGATAGTAAAATGAAAACATATTGATTTATGGATTTTTTTTTTAAACGTTTTTTGTACTCTTTTGGATAAATTTGGGTATTTTTAAGGAAAGGAAGTTATGGGAAGGAAAAAAGATATGATGAGTGGGTTGAAATCTGGGTGTCAGTGTGTCCAGGATTGATGTTTGAATCCATCCCTCTCACTGCTTTGCAAAGCGATGGGTCGAGAGAGTCTAGCAAGAGAGGTCAAAGAAAATAATGCACTGTTTAAAAAAGCATGTTAAACAAAATTAACATAAGGACGCTAAGAAATTTTGTCAATATTGTACACGACATTTAAATTGGTTTTGTTTGCAGAGTCATGAGGTTACAGCGGCACAGAAAGAGATAGCACGGTGTAAGGAAGAGATGCAAGGCTGCGAAATCAAACTAAAATGGACGCAGAATAAACTCATGAGCGAAATAGAAGCACACAAGGTAAGCATGGTTCATCTTTATGTATGTTTACACACAGTGATATTTATTTATTTGATATCCGTGGTGTAAATATTACCATAAACAATGATTGCATGTCACAGTTACACTTAGAATTCTTACGACTTTATTTCCGGGTTAAATCTTCTCCACAGGAAAAACTAAACCCTTCCACACACTTTTCCACAAATGATTATCTATTAAATCTACGCTATGTAAGTGCATTATATAAGTATAATAAATACAAAGCAATACAAGAACAACATATCAATCTACCAGAGACGAAATGGGAAAATAATTCACTGACTCCAGATATTTTCATATCAGAGGGTTCGGCTCGGTAGAACTCCTCACTAGACCGATAAATCCTACTGATCCCTCAATATAAATATTTAAAAAAATCGTTTGTAATCCTACATGTATTTAAAATGACTGATTTTTATTTATAAATTCTTTGACAAATCTAATAAGCCTAAATTTTGAATGAGAGAGCTAGGTATAATGCCAGTAGCCGAAATAACATGGTAATATTTTTATATTCTGAGAATACCAAATTCTTTTAATCTCATTTCCTAAATATGTATATTTTCTTATAATTATTTATTTCTATTATTTTTTAATAATTATTATTTTTTTAAATAACATTTAGACGTGTCATTTCATCGTAAAATGACATCAGAAAATGAATAAAAGCTCTGATGGATAATAAAAATAGTATTTATTTATTTTTAAAAGAAAGACAAATATTCCCGGGTTACGAATAACCTAACAATATTTTAAAATCTCCTACTACCATCGTTTGATAATAAGCTTGTGATGCAATGCCTAATCAGCCACTGACCGGTGTGGCACATGTCGGTCCCCGCTGACCAGATTGTGTAATATTTTCAGTATGTGTCCCTGAGGGACCATGTCATCTTTGGGGATGCTGTGTCGAGGGTCGTTTTAAGGTAGCGAAGGAGGGGAAGTTCTGGGAAGGAAAAAGCCAAAAAGGGTGGGCAGGAATCTGGGGATCAGTGAGTCGTGACCTATGGCAGAGGTGTTGGTTATCCTATCAAGGTTCCCGGGGCGGCTGTACCCATATTCACCTCCCAAATTAGAGACAGGTGTGGGTAATTCAGACACAGCAAATCTTTTTTAAATTTTTTTTTTTTATGAATACCGCACAAGAGTCCCAACTGCTGCCGTTTGGAGCCAGTGAGACTATGGCATCCCCAATTGGGATATGTTGTGAGGCTGAAGATAATGGTGATGGGAAGGAGATAGGGAAGTACCTGGCTATTCAGATCTGGTCACCAAACACGGCTAAAGCCATTTCAAGCAACGTTTCAATTCTGAATGGTGGTCTTACACCAGGGTGATCCTGAGAGTATCTTCCACTCTGGAACGTGCAGCAAATATACTATATATTATTTTAAATGAGTAAATTGTGAGTAACACAAATTAATCAAATAAAATGTATTTGCCACGCCGGGATTCGATCCCGCGACCTTCAAATTGCGAGTCAAGAGCCTTACCGCTGGACCACGCCGGCCGTCTATTTGAAATTGAATGTCAAGCGAAATATTTGATGCCGTGCCCAAGGGCTATAGTTGTATGTATGTAATTTATAAAACAATTTTTTTTAATTAAAGGAGGCGTCTTCATTGGCAGAGAGACTTGGTCATCAGGTAGCCCAGTTGGAAAGTCCTCACAGAGATCCCGCTAGTATTCAGCAGTCTAATGACTTAGGTAACTATTTCTCTTCTTTATTTTTATTTATCCATTATTCCAGAATCAATGCAGTTTTGAAGGAGAATGTTGGGGAATACAAAACTTTGATTTTGATGGTTTTATTAAGGTTCTAGCTGGTACCCCATGTGTTGCAATGCGATTCAAAGAAATAAATTGATTCTCCCTGCATGTCCTTTCCTATGCGTCCCCGTTCCCTTCCACCTTCCCCGCCTTCCCCCTCCCTCGTCTCTCGTCTTGGGCATGCTCGGTATGAACTGTCTACGGGTCAGAAGGGATGTGCTCATTGTAAAAATTTCTTCAGACTGATTCGTGGAAGGTTCGAAAACTCGGCTATCATGGGGAGCATCAGTGTCTATGTTCCCAATGGTTATCTCCGTCACCGACAGCATAGACTGTTTTATCTCCCGGCTTGCAGAACTAACTTGCCAATGGTTATGCCAGTCGAGAGAGCTGTCTTGTTGTTAAATAGAATCACTTCGAAATCGATATATTTAACATCAATGAAGCACAATTCAGACGACAAGCTTTATTGCTGTTAGTATTATTGTGCTTCATTGATGTATAAATTGCTTAAATCTGTTTGAATCTTAATTTTTTATTTCTTTAAAAACGCTTTGAAATTTTTTTAATTTTGTAATGTTTTAAAAAAGAATAAATTGAATTGAATGGAGTTCCCTCTCCGCGAACCCCACCTTCCTCCTGCCTTTCCTCCCTGCCGCTAAAATATATGAAATACACACATTTTTATTTATACAATTTTCATAATGCCAGAGCTTACCATTATATACAGCCTATGTTACTCGCTGATAATGTAGCTTTCTATTGGTGAAAGAATTTTTAAAATCGGTTTATTGGTTTAGGCGTGAAAGCGTAACCAACAAACACACGCACTTTCACATTTATAATATGGATTAGCAAATTCTCGTCATGCATTACAATGCCTCATAAATAAAAAAAAATTTCTACCTGCGTGTCCTTTCCCATTCGTCCCCGTTTGTCTTCCGCCTCCTTTTTCCCTCCCGCGTTCCCCCTGCACCTTCCCCTTGCCCTCTCCCGCTTCCCTGTCCGGCGAAGACAATATTAGCGTCTCTCAAACGATAAATGTGGCTTCTCCGGAGAATGTTCAATTCACAGTCCCATAGACCGACATGATCACCAACACAAAAATTCTCAGGCGGGCTAGAGCAGATAGAGAACTGCTCACATTAGTAAAAGTCAGAAAAATTACATATCTGGGTAACATTCTTAGAGGGGAGAATTATCACTTGCTCCAATTAATCTTTCTTTGAGGCTTCACTGGGTGGTTGGCTAAGCACTAAGGGACACGGATGCTGGGTGTGGTTATATCAGGCTGAATGCAATTTACATTTTTTATTGGTACTTGCCAAATATTTTGAGACTTAATTGTTTATCTATGTTCTCTATCTATTTATACATGTGATTATGGAGCATCCATTAATTACGTGAGCACACAAACGGGGGGGGGAGGGGTCCAGCAAAATCTCGCGTTACTTGAAAAAAATATACGAATTGGTCCAAATTTATCTCACCGAGGGGGAGGGGGGGGGTCTAAATTGGAAGAAAAACTTCTCACGTAATTAATGGATGCCCCCTTACATGGTTTTTCACATGATGCAATGCTGCCTCATGAGATTCCTGAACGAGTTTTATTTTGCTTTAACTATTATTTTTGCTTGTATTACTAACCTGATTTGTTGTACAGTACAATCTCACTAATCCGACACTTTAATAGACCGAAACGTCCGGCACCCTCCACCCCCTATTCCGTACCGTTTGTCACCCGGTGGCCGCGGCCCGTATTTAAAAAAATAATAATTTTGGAATGCAATTTTTACCCTTATGTATAAAGAATCTGTATGAAAGTCTGTCACAATCGCTTGCGCCAATATCTCTCTTGGTGGCTTCAAAGATTTCATTCATGTGGCAACACTACACTGTTTGTCTGTGGCTTGCAAACGCTGTCAAAACCGAAAAGTTGAACTTATAGCATTTTTGTTCCTTTTTGAAATGCATATAAAGGAATTTAATTATTAGCAATCACCTTTGAAATGTGTTTTTTCACTAGGGATTTGTGTAAAAATAACAACACCAGTTAATATTCGTTCAGTTTATTATACGGATATTTAAGCAAAAGTCAGGAAGGTAATTTTCGCGCGCTTGTTTTCAAATCGGCGTGGCCATCGAAGCATTTGAGATTATGATTTGAGTGTAATTAATTTTATTTATTATGATTTTTTCTTTATAATCCAGTAATCCGAACATTCCAATAATCCTGCACCTTCTGGTTTTTAATAGTGCCGGATTAGTGAGTTTGTACTGTATTATATTTTTTTCCTGTGCACTTGCATACTGCTTTCTAATAACGTATGCTGGGACACTGGAGATTTAGATTCCTTAAAAATAAATAAATGTAGTTTGGTTTAACAAAAAAAATCAGAATCTTGCGAGAGCCTTGAAGGAGTAACCATCTGTTACTTATACCAGGGTGGATAAGTGGCAGATAACCTCCAATGCTCCAATTAATATTCAAAGTCAAGATAGAAGGTCGCCGAGGGCCTGGTAGGAGATAAATGTCTTGGCTGCGAAATGTACGAGAGTGGACTGGTATTAGAAGTGTGGAGAAGCTATTCCGGGCAGCACAAGATAGAGATACATTTATCAGAGTGATTGCCAACGGCGGGGGGACCTGATAGGGCACACGAAGAAGAAGAAGAAATCATAAGGATGCTTTTTCTTATATTCATAAATGACCTTGGCTCGAAATTAAACTGTGATTATGCTTTTTTCGCCGATGATCTTAAAATTTTTCGTAAAATTAAGTCTGTTTCCGATCATCAGCTGCTTCAAAATGACCTCGACACACTCAATAACTGGTGTACTGTCAATGATATGCACTTAAATGTTGAAAAATGTTACATTTTAAACTTTACTAGAAATAGAATTATAAAAGATTTTTCTTATGTTATCAATAATATTATTCTCAAAAAAGTTTCTTCAATAAGGGATCTAGGAATCACTCTTGATTCTAAATTCATATTTGATGTACATATTAACAACATTAAGTGCAAATCATTAAAAATGATGGGATTTATTCACAGAATATGTAAACCTTTCAAAGATCCTCAATCAATTCTAACACTTTACAATGCCTTAATTAGAAGTAAACTTGAATATGGAAGCACTATTTGGAATCCACATTACTGCAAATATGAAAACATTGTAGAATCAGTTCAAAAAAAATTACTAAGAATGTTATCCTTCAAATGTGGACTACACGACCATCTCAGATCATACGATGTACGTCGTGCTTACTTCAAGATTGATACACTTAAAACTAGAAGGCAATTGACTGATCTAATATGTTTACATAAAATTATTCACGGCCATCTTGATACTACATTATGTCTTAACAGTATTGAAATTAATGTCCCCAATTCCCATTGTTTAAGACGCCATAACATTTTTCATATGAATACATTTAAAAATAATATCGCCTACTTTAGCCCTCTGACCCAGATGTGTCGACTGTATAACAAGATAGAGTGCGCTGATGTGGATATTTTCGTTGACAATTTGTACGGATTTAAAAAAAAAGTTCTAGCGCTGTTAAAAAGTACTAACTAATTATGTTGTGTGAATTGTCTTTCTATGCATGCTCGCGTATTTCATATGTCTTTTACCACTCATTGCAATGTGTTACTTGAGTGACCTTGTATATAATTCTGTATTTTTATTTGTGATGTTTTTGTTTTTCTAATTGTATTTATTTACGACCTCCGTAGTGTAGTGGCTAAGACTCTTGACTCACAATCCGGAGGTCGCGGGTTCGAACCCGGCGTGCGCAAATAAATTTTATTTGATTAATTTGTGTTATTTCACAATTAATTATTTAAAAAATAATATATAGTGTATTTGCGGCACGTTCCAGAGTGGAAGATACTATCAGTATCGCTCTGGTGTAAGACCACCATTCAGAATTGAAACGTTGCTTGAAAATGGCTTTAGCCGTGTTTGGTGACCAGATCTGAATAGCCAGGTACTTCCCAACCTTCCTCTTCCCCACCTCCTTCCCCTCCCCACTACCTTCAGCCTCACAACATACCCCAATTGGGGATGCCATAGTCTCACTGGCTCCAGACGGGAGCAGTTGAGATTCTTGTGCGGTATTCACTGTAAAAAAAAAAAAAAAAAAATTTGTATTTAATTGTATGTAATTGTAGATTTTTATAATTGTGTAATAACTGAGTTTTATAACTGGATTGTTCTCATGTAAGTGTAAACATCTGTAAAACCCAGTATAAATAAATAAATAATATTTTCTTCAATGATTAAATAAAACAATTCGAGGATTACTTTATCCTGTAAGATTCATTTTCAATCAGTCCAAAGATTATTCTTGAAACTAACCTAAATGTGTTTGTTCAATATGTGCAGATGCGCAGATGAAAGAGAAGGAAGCTAGCGCCATCTTAGAGCGCCATGAACGCCAGCGACTGGACGCGCTCTGCAAACAACTGCAGGCGGAGGTGGAGCTGCTGAGAGCAAATCTGGCCGCTAGCGTGCTGGACAACAGGGAGCTGAGAGCGCAGGTGAATTAGATGAAGTGAATTAATTCAACACACTCCCATAACTCATTCACTTCATTTCATATCATTTACCTCGCTCCCTTCATTCAATAAATTCATCACACACCCATAACTCATTAACATCATTCACCTCATTTCATTAATTCATTGCATCTTTAATTCATTTCATTTATCTGATTCGTATCATTCAACTCGCTCCCTTCATTCAATAAGTTCATCACACACCCATAACTCATTAACATCATTCACCTCATTCCATTAATTCATTTCATCTTTAATTCACTTCATTTATCTGATTCATATCATTCAACTTGCTCCCTTCATTCAATAATTTCATCACAAATAACTCATTAACTTCATTCATCTCATTCTATTTATTCATTGCATCTTTAATTCACTTCATTTATCTGATTCGTATCATTCAACTCGCTCCCTTCATTCAATAAGTTCATCACACACCCATAACTCATTAACATCATTCACCTCATTCCATTAATTCATTTCATCTTTAATTCATTTCATTTATCTGATTCATATCATTCAACTTGCTCCCTTCATTCAATAATTTCATCACAAATAACTCATTAACTTCATTCATCTCATTCTATTTATTCATTGCATCTTTAATTCACTTCATTTATCTGATTCATATCATTCAACTCGCTCCCTTCATTCAATAATTTCATCACAAATAACTCATTAACTTCATTGTCCTCATTCTATTAATTCATTGCATCTTTAATTCACTTCATTTATCTGATTCATATAATTCATCTCGCTCCCTTCATTAAATAAATTCATCACACACCCTTCATTATTATGAATGTCAATGAAGGGAAAGATGCACAAAGCACTCTTTTTATCAAATGAATATAATAAAGGGAGTGAGGTGAATGAGGTGATTTGAGGGAGTGTGATGAATATATTGAATGATGGGAGTGAGTCGAATGAGATGAATGAGGTTGTAGCCGAGCAATGAACAACCATAAAAATACTATATTTATCCGATTTTATACAATGGTATCACCGGCCACCACTCTCTGGCTGGGTGCATGATAATGCACATTCATTCGGTTCTAGCGTTCGTTCTTTCTACCTGCTTTTCCTCTAAGCAAGATAATTATTAAATCTGTGCTTATTATTGGAACACAAAGTTTCATTTGTAAATATATTTGACTTGCGTTAAATCAAGAGTTGTTATTGAAAACCTCCACAACACACGCATCCAGTTTACAGACGTGCCAAGGTTTGTAAGCTGTCAAACCCACTGAATAAAATATCAAAATATACCAATATTGCCAAAAGGTGAATGAAGCTAATGAAGTGAATGAAGTGATGCATAGACCGCCCATTTAAGTTTTTATTTCAGGTATTTTGGGGCTTTAAAATAGAGGAATAGGCCACTTGCATGGATTTCATAACGACTTGGAAAAAATCGTGTGGATAGATTTTTTTTACTAAGATTACGAAAATGTTAGTAAATTTTTTTAGAAATGTATACTTTTTTTTAATTTTTAAATGAATTAATCCATTATTTGAGCTCGTGACGTCACTACATGAAAATGTCCCATCTCCGATTATGTTCCCTTAATTTTGTAAAATTCCACACTGATTAATTTTTTTTTTATATGGGAACACTTTGATTTCCGGCAAATTTTCGTTTAACATTCACTAGATTTATTGTTTGTTCTATGCGAACTTATCCTTTGGTTTGATTTTTTTATAAAGATGGCGGTGTTTTTACAGATATTACGAAGAGAACCCCGTACAATTTATTGCTATTCGTGTGGAAAACGTTCTTTTTTTAAATGATTTTCGGCTTTGTAATTATCGTTTTTTCGCACCCATAAAATTATGTCCCGTCTTTCCTGTTTATAAAAAATGGTCTGATTTTTCGGATTGAAATTTAAAAAAAATCGCCAGGGTTTCAAAAAAGAGATTTAAAAAAAAATACAGGATGTCTTAGAATGTTTGCCTAAACCGGTTTTTTTTTTTTTTTAAATGTGATGCATGTGGCCTATTAATGGAAGGAATGAGGCTATTGAAAATATTTATTTATTTATTTATATATTTTGTTTTACAGTTTTTTAGAGAAAAATGTGTCCTTACTGGGGTACCCCATTCTAAGGACACATTGTACAAGTTTTTTGTTTGAAATATAAGTAAATACCTGTATTAAAAAGAAGAAAATTATAAATTTAAATCTAAAAGAATGTACAATACAAGCATTAATCTTTGTTGGGTTGCAAAATTGTATCTATATTTTTCCTTCCCATGTCCAAAATCTATATCTTTATGTTTCTTTTGAAGTCAGTTATTTTTTTTATTGTTTTTATTGCAAGAGGGAGTAAATTAAATTATTTTATAGAGAAGTACCTATTGCATATTTCTTTGTCCAAAAGTCGTTTTAGTTGTAGGTTGGTGGAATGTATGTTGTAATGTAGATCTTGTGAATCGGTTCGAGTTTGTCTGTGTAAAGTTATCCTGGTTTTTGAATGCGTACATTAGAATATCTTGTGTATATAATTGTTTCAGTGACATTAAATTCAGCGATTTAAAAACATAGTCTGTAGGGGTTCTGATGGGGACTCTAAGTTTAATTTAAAAAATTGCCCTTTGTGCTATGAGGACTGGTTTTATAGTGGAATCGCATGAGCTTCCCCATCCGATAATACCATATTGTAGATGAGATTGGGCTAATGCATAATAGATTTTAATTAGCCGTTCTTTATCTAAAATGTTTCTTATTGTTTTGAAAAAATAGGTTAGTTTTTTAAAATTTGTTGCTCACATTTTCCACTTGGGAGTTCCAATTTAACTTTTGATCAATAATTATTCCAAAGTATTTTATTGTTTGTATTTCATTCAATTTTGGGCAGTTGCAAGGAATTTCTCGGTTCACGTTTATACAGTCTTTATGAATTTTTATGTTTAGGTTTGTATTGAGGTTATCTGTCTGTTTGTTAAATAAAATTTATAAAATGAATACATACAATGTTATGAAAATAATGAAAAAATTCAATGATGCATCTTTAATTCTGAATCAGATTGAATTAATACACTTGTCCGAATGAATTCACTCACAATGAATCACTTCATAAACTGAACATTATCTTCTAGGTTGGTTCCCACGCAGCGGAGGCTGACGCACTCAGAGAAGCGAACTCAGAACTGCGTGCGCATGCCGCACGTGACTGTGAACGCCTGGCCCAAGCGCAGGCACGCGCCGCTCGTGTAGACACTTTGACTACGCATCTTCAACAGTAAGCACAGTATATACGCTGATTTTTTAATCAATTGTTGATGAGGGTAGGATGAAAAGTAATGCACCCAAGCTTTTAGAACACAAAAAAAAAATAGCAAGATACGGCAAAAATCACATTAAAGTACAATTCTAAAGCATATATGTATTTATTTTTCAACATAGTCACCGTTATGGCTAACACAATCTACCAACATGTAACAAGTTTTTTTTATATGAAACGACAAAAAATTCAGCTGACAATAATTTTTATAATGCATTTGTCTAATAAAATGTGTATGTTTTTTGTCATTATCATTATTTTGTCATTAACCACACCAGCTAATTTGCTCACTTTTGGGAACAGCTCATATAGGTCTTACCCTCACGGTTAGAAAGATGACCTGAAAAGTGTTCAATCTAAAAGTAAACCATAAAATAATTAAAATATACCTTTATGAAACCAAAGCTTCTAACTGCAATTTGAAAAAAATTATGAAATTTTTGCGAATTTTTTATGAATTATTTTTACATGAAATGACAAAAACGCGAGGTGATGATAGAGTTCATAATACATTTTTATAATAAAATAAGTACGTGTTTTTTTATTCGTTACCAGTAATTTTAGCTAGAAAAAAAGTTTTAAAAATTTATGTTTGCGTTAAAAAAATTTATATTTCAAAAATTTTTTTTTTTAATTTGCACTGTATTTTATCAACTTTCATAAACAGTTTTCAGTGTGTAGATATATTCAGAAATTTATTTGGATTTTATTCCAAAGCGGAAAAATACAATATATTCTTGAGACTAATTAACTATCTGCAGAACGATTCTATATCTTTTGTGGGATAGAGATAGATATTGGACGAGATCTCCTAAAAATGTAAATATACATGATTATTTATCCACTTAAAGTATGTTTAAAGTTGTATACCATGGATTTGACATTTGCGAAATTTCGTTTCATTCCATATACGCATGAATTACTCAAAATTAACCTAAAAACCATAGACATATGAATATTAATAGACCAGAACATAAAGGTGAAGGGTAGAAACCAACTACAGCGGGACGAAGAGCAAGAAGACGGCTTTGGTGATATGTGATTCGTCAAAACTCAATCTGACAGTATATAGGCATCTCGCACTATAAAATCATCATTTAGTTCTTAAAAGTAAACTCTGCTTTTAAATGAATAGACCTTTTTACACGAGAGCGCGAATTGCTGGCCGCGCAATGAACAAATTTGAAGTTCAAATACGTCAAAGTAAGGTCGCCTATAAGGTCGAGTTCAATATTTTGCTCCTGTAGTTAGTTAATACACCTTTACAAATGTTTCATAATTTACTTACCCCAGTAAACAGTGACGGGCACACGCCATGTATCTCGGAGTGATAGTGTATGTATGAGTGGTTTGGTATATTTATGGTGTATGTTAAAAAACGATCATATTATGTGATCTGAATTAGCTTAAAATAGTGTAAAATAATGCTTGCTTATGGAATGTAATACCACTGTTGGAAGTGTTTATTAGTTGATGTATGAGTGGATGGAGAGTGTTTGATGAGGAGATCCTCTCCACGTCAGGCAGGATTGCCTTCATACCTTACCGATATTGAGGTTAAAATGCTCCTTGAGATCACGGCACTTCCAAGCCGTGATCTTGTGTTCAGGCTTATAATAATGATGATGTTTAATTGAAAACACTTAGTTATCCACGATATTAAGTTTTATTTAAAATATTATTTACAACGAATATACATTCGCGTACAAACTGGTAGTGAGGTAAAATTGCCGTGCAACCGGATGGATCGAGTACTAGAAGCGGAATAATAATATGATCCTATCTCGGGGCAATCGGTGACATTTAGTGTTGGTCATCTGGGATACCATACGCGTGAAAATAAGTAATGTGAATAAGTACTGCCATATACCTCCCCACCAGCGTTGCACGCGAATTACAAAATATGGCATACGAAAAGAAAATAATTATATACACCTAAATAGGGTTTAGTATGTGCCTGAGATATACATATATACAAAATATAAACAATGTTTTACATACTTGAAAATATAATTTTTAACATAAGTAGTTTTGTGAACAATGCTAAATTTACATCATTAACTTAGAACATAACATGCTTATAAAAAAGAAAAAATAACATAAGTTACAAAATGTTTGAACGTCTTAAAATTAATATGTTATTTGTTTACAAGTCCTAATTATCGTTAGTAATAGGAGTAAGTACCTATTTCTCAGTCGGTATTGACCGATTAAAATTATTATTACTTGTTCCTTCTTACGACTAGACATATAGTGTTGAGGTAGGTAGGTACTGCTAGAATGCATAACGGTGATTATTTACAAGTTGAGTAGCTGCTGGCTGACTCGGTACATACTTATTATGCGTTTATACAATTTCAACGAAAGTAAACATAACTATGCGTAATATTAAAATATAAATAAAATACATGAACCTTATTATTCGAAATTAACTTTATAAATCTTAGACTAAGGAGTGAATTCATTTTTAATCGAGGGAAAATAATAATTCGAATTCCAAGTGCTGTCTTTGTTTATCACCTGACTTTAGGTACATAAGTACCTCCGCAGTGGTATTGGAATGTCGAATTATTATTTATTATATTGTTATTGTTAAACAGATACAGTTTGGTTAGCATTTATGACGGTCCGATCTAATATGTGGCTTCTTTTTAATAAGATAACACTACGTAAAATTAATGGAGATCGGAAATTAACAGAAATTATATACAGTTTGGATAACTTATTTGCTAAATTTGATATACCTTACTAATCTTTTTAATTAGTTATTTACAAATAAAATGTAGTCTGTATACTGTTCAGAATTCGGGATACGAAAATGAATTGATATAATATTATTATTTGTTAGAAATACTGACTACGTAATAATACAATAATTTATATGGCGGTGTTTCGCTAGCTAAATACCTAAATAACTTAGTTTTATTTCACAGTAGTTAGTTAGAATTTTAATCAATTATGAGGTACAGTGATACAAATCGTATAATAAATTTTGGATACATCAATATAAGTTTTCTAATTAATTTGTTTAAACGATAGCTTTTTTAATTGAAGTATTGCCAAGTATTACTTTTACGACTGGTACCTTTCAGGAAAATGTACGTGTCTTCCACAACGTGTTTTTCTTGTTGTTATTGTGGGCAGTGTGCTTGCCGTTTTTTGCGGTATTTCCTCCGAATTTTGGAAAAATGCAGGTTTGAGTCGGTCGACCGAAACTCTTTTAGTGTATTATCCAATGTGAGCTCAGCTGAGAACATTTTGTTGTTCATATTGAATTATTGGAAACATTAATTTAACATAGGACGAGGGCGGAGTCATCTTTTGCCTTAATATAATCGTCAGGTTGACTCTGCGCTTTCCCTTCAATCCTTAGTTGCTTGTAGTAGGACAGTTAGTCTCTTCAGATTGAGATATTGTGTCAGCTACTGTATATATAAATTATTGGAGATGTTGAAGTTGAGAAGATGGTGGTAAAACGATTTGTTTCTTTAAAAAAATTTGAGATCGTAGCTATTCAGTAGATATTCATAGATATTCATGAGTTCTTTAGTATTCCTGTTGTTCCCAGTTGTTGCTTGTTGCCCGTTTACTGGATCTCGTCCAGTCGCATGTTTCTTGTTATCTGGTGATATCTGTTGACAGTTTCCTGTTTGCTGACTCTAATGTTCAGTTTCCTGTTGTCTGTGCTTGTTGAATGGCCAGTTTCCTGTTGTCTGTGCTTGTTGAATGGCCAGTTTCCTGTTTTCTGACTCTAATGTTCAGTTTCCTGTTGAATGTGCCTGTTAAATAGCTACAAGTGTTTATGTTACTTGTGCGTAAGTAAGGAAAGTTACGATGGACTGCTATTGTTTGCAAAATCACACTTTTTGTGTGGCGTCGCCGTTGTTTTTTGAATTTTCTCTGTGAAATGTGCATGGTTGAATGCAATTGAATGATTTTTCCCCGAATTTTTTATGGTATCTGCAGTAGTCGTTTGTTTTGTGAAGTTCATTGTTATTGTCCGTTCGATCGTTCGACCGGGATCGATGTTGGTGGTCGACATTTGAGTACGATGGCGATGGATGACGCCATTCTCGGCGGGGGCTAGGATTACGCCGATTATAAAAATGATGTACGGGGCTATGACTGTCTCTGCGACTTGACTTTAGTTGTTTGACTTCTAGAGATAGTGCAGAAATTTGTTCACGTAGGCTCTGAAGAACGGAAGTGATGTCGGGATCTTCTCTGTAATTGTTATCTCTACGTTGATTTTTGTTTATCGCTCCGCACTCGGTCGTCTGGTAGATTTCCAGGATTTTATCGGCTGCTGACGCAAGTTGTAGTAGATTGTCGTCTGGCCGTGCGGTCAATATGGCTTGTACATGTTGGGGAAGTCTTTGTAGCCATAACGTGCGTATGATTGCGCTCTCAGCTAACTCGGGACCAGCGAGTTCGTGCATCAATCGAAGTAGTCCGGATGGTTTCCTGTCGTCCAACTGTAATCCGGTTAGTAGTCGGGTGAGACGCTTTTCTTCGGAATCTTGCAACCTCGTGATGAGTGCAGTTTTTAAGGTAGAGTACTTGTCCGTTGTTGGTGGCTTGATGACGACATCGCTGACGGTCCTGAGGGTTTCGATGTCCAGGGAGGCGACAATAATGTTGTACTTCGTGGTGTCATCTTTGATTCTTGAGTTGGAGAACTGGCTTTCTGCCTGGGCAATCCAGAGCTGTATGTTGTCACACCAGACGGGGGGTAGCTTAACTGATACGGAGTTTATGACTGGATCCATTATTGTGTTATTGGCGCTGGTTCCTGATGCTGTTTCTTCTAGCGGCATATTGTCGTTGTAATATGGCAAGTGATAGGCAATGGCGAAAGCAGTAGTAGTACTGATAGACCGTGTAGGTATGCAGATAAAATTATCAAAATTGTGCATAAAACAAAATAACAATAAATCTAATCCAGGTCTGAAAAGTTAAATTGATGATATCCAAAATCTTTTACAAATCCCTTATCTTTGCGTTGAAATGTTAGTACAAATATATTGTAATTGTAATTGTATTAATGCATTGATGCAGTGCAGTTTAAAAATTTATACCGTGTAACAATATTTGCCTATTCTCGCTGGGTTGCTAAATTTCGTCGAAATGTTCGGATTATCAATTATTAACAAAGATCACTGTGAGAAGTTGAATTTGCGTTACTTGCTTTACTCCGATCTGCGGTGGATGCTGTGGGGTCGGGTTTAGTTTCTCCAGGTATATGGCATCCGGGTATATGGCATCCGGGTACCTGGGTCTGTCTGCAAAATCGCGTCTGTTGGTTAGGATACTCTGCCTTAACTGCTGGGCTTCTTGTTTATCTGAAATTGATATTTACCGGCAATATACTATCCACATAAACAAGTAATGAGTTGTGGGGGGGAAGCATTATTAAGAAAGTATTAGCGGGATGTAGGTATTTTCGTACGCTACTGAATTTGGTGGACAATAACCAATGAACAATGTTGGACAATGATGTTCTTTACTGATTTATCTTCATATGATTCTAATGTACATACTGGACCTACTGAATTTAAGTTAAAAAATTGAAATGTTACTCACAAGATTGGGGTGTCCAGGATTCCGCATTCCAGTATTCAATCCTCCGTATGGGCAGTGTTCATCATCATTAGAAATTCTCGGGGTCACCAATGTTGGAAGTGTTTATTAGTTGATGTATGAGTGGATGGAGAGTGTTTGATGAGGAGATCCTCTCCACGTCAGGCAGGATTGCCTTCATACCTTACCGATATTGAGGTTAAAATGCTCCTTGAGATCACGGCACTTCCAAGCCGTGATCTTGTGTTCAGGCTTATAATAATGATGATGTTTAATTGAAAACACTTAGTTATCCACGATATTAAGTTTTATTTAAAATATTATTTACAACGAATATACATTCGCGTACAAACTGGTAGTGAGGTAAAATTGCCGTGCAACCGGATGGATCGAGTACTAGAAGCGGAATAATAATATGATCCTATCTCGGGGCAATCGGTGACATTTAGTGTCGGTCATCTGGGATACCATACGCGTGAAAATAAGTAATGTGAATAAGTACTGCCATACCACAATTGGGTTTATTCTCTTTTTCTCTTCTATTTTTACACGTTTTTATAGCACAAGCCACCATTTTTACCGTGTTATTTACGATGAGAGCTCGACACTGGTCCTGACAAGAATGATGACGTCACATTTTTTAGATTGACACGTGGCTCTCGCAAGCTCAGCCGGTTCCGAAAAATGGTTCCAATGGGAGGGGGAAATAATACGCCTTTTATCGCTTAGGGCAAGTCCATGTATTTTGTACGTCCGTGCTAAAAACCTATTTTTTGCACGTAAATAGTTGTTTCTTGTACTATTTTTTTTAAATGAATTGTAATTTCCATAATCCTTGCGTAAAAGTTCGGCGGTTAGCGATTTCGTCCTCAAATATTCATGCCAACTCAGAATCAAGTCAACTCAACAGCTTTTTGAAAAGTCATTAAAAGCAATGTAAAAAATTATTTTAAAATAGCTGTTAATCCTAACCTAACATTACCTATTTAATCAATTTTTCATATTTTTTATCATCACTCTCAATGACCTTTCTGAGTTGATTTCATTCAGTTGGCCGGTCACCGTTCTATAGATGTAGATTTGCCTGACATTGAATTTTGACATTTTGCCATAGAAAATGACACAAATCTGACAGGAGATCTTGTCCGATATCTATCTCTATCCCACAAAAGATATAGAATCTCTCTGCGGCTTATCTACACACAAGAGACTGCGAAAAAAATCATTTTCCTGATATTCTGAAAAAAATTGTATTCGTACCTTTTGTTTTGGTCCAGCCCGAAACTTTAAAATGTGTATTTAGGGAGCAGGAGCGAGCGGCGCGCCTGCAGACGGAGCTGGATGCGGAGAAGCGTGCTCGCAGCGAGGCGCTAGCGGAGTGCGAGCTGAGCACACGGAGAGAGGCGGAGCTGCTGAGACAGGCGGAGAGGCTGACGGAGGCGGGGGTGCGCCTGCAGGCCACTTGCTCCGAGGCTGAAGCCAAGGTACCCTTACTTACTAATATTACAGCTTATAATCAGTCTTGCATTCTTTACCGATCTCCACATTTTGAGCATTATCACTTATGGCTTTACCACACGTTTGCCTCAAGGATCTCATTTCTAGAGCATTACTTCACTTCATTTATATAGGGTTCTAACTTCATTTCACCTTGTTCTGAGATATGAGGTGTCAAAGTGTAAAGTACCTATTTTAATTGAACATATTTTAAACGAAAGTATTTAAATAGGACGTATACCAACCATTTTAGAACATACCTAAACTTTCAAATAGAACCATATGCAAACAGCTAGGGCATTATAATTCATTGTTTCACAGAATTTTAACATCTCATCAAAGTTAAAATTCAAGTTTTATTAAAGTTCTGTTATTGTTTCACCATGGTACTTGGATAATAACATAACTTGAATAGAACTTTCACATAACTACGCTTTTTTTATGAATTGTTCAAATTCTGTGAAACAACCCGCCTAAAGAAAAGGGTTATTTTTAAATCTCGCACAAGAGGCCCTGAGGGAAATTATTTTGTTCTTTATGTCATCATAACGGCCTCCTTGGTCGAGACGTAAGGCTCTCAACTAGCAAGCCGGAGGTCGCGAATTCAAATTACACCATGCGCATGGAATGGTCTTTTCCCAAGGCGATACTGAGAGTATCTTCCACTCTAAAATGTGCTGCAAATGTACTACTATATTATTTTTAATTTATTAATGATTGTGAACCAACACAAATTAATAAAAATAAAA
Source organism: Limnephilus lunatus (assembly GCA_917563855.2). Lineage (NCBI taxonomy): Eukaryota > Metazoa > Arthropoda > Insecta > Trichoptera > Limnephilidae > Limnephilus > Limnephilus lunatus. Next base: position 19,036,039 of record OU830595.1, on the reverse strand, counting down.
TAGCTATAATTATGTAATGTTTTTAAAATGAATAAATTGAATTGAATCAAATAAAATTTTACTGCTATCGCTGGGATCTGAACCCACGGCTTTCGGATTTCTAGTCTAGAGGCCGTATCTATGATAATGTGTATGTCTATTCTCTGTGATGATCTATTTTTTTTAGTATTATAGATCATCACAGAGGATTATGATTAAATTAATTGTAAATCTTTTTTTTTAGTATTATTAAGTTTCGGAAAAATTGTCGGAACTTTTGTTTTGATCCAGCCTCAAACCTTTTTTATTTGATTTAATGTTTCATATTATTAGGCTCTAGCCCTCTCAGTGGACAATGCCTCTCTCCGCGCTGCCGCCTCGCGATCTGCCGAACTTCGCGCCGCCTCCCTGTCCGAAGCCCAGCAAGAGCGCGATGGCCGCGCGCAGGACGCCCGATCCCTAGCTGCCGCGGCCGCGCGAAGTCAACGTGCCGAACGCGCCGCTACGCTCAGGTTAGAGCAGGCTGAAGGAGACGCTAAGGCCATGGCTACGAAGCACGCTAGCGCTGTTAAGGTATTTATATTTTACAACAGCCCAACCAACTTAACTTTAACGCTTCTTGCTATTTTGTTCACTTCTAAAATAGGTAATCACAATCAAATTTGTAATCACAAACAAATCAAAATGTACACCTTTACGAAACCAAAGTTTCCAACGCAATAAACCCTTCAAAAATTTGTCATTTTTTTCATATGGTCAAAATATTTTCACTTTACAATAAAATGCAAATATTTGGAATATTTCTGAGCACATTCAAAAACTAAAAACTGTTTTAGAAAGGTGATAAAATACGCTTTCAAATAATATAATTCGAAATAAATATATATATAATTTTTTTAATTATAAAAATTTTGCATACAAACATAAAAAGTTTTCAAAATGGCTCACCTTAAGCTTTTTCTAACTAAAGTTAGTGATAATAAAAAAAAATTAAATAACTTACATATTTTTTTAGACAAATGTATAACAAACACATATTGTAACCTCACTTTTTGTCGCTCTATGTAAAAATAATTTATAAAAAATTCCCTAAGTTTTAAATTTTTTTTTCAATTTGCGATTCAAAACTTTGTATACATAAAAGTGTACATTATACTTTTTTGGTTGCTATTTTTTAGACTGGAATATAAAGCGTGGTGTTTTTTCCTTTCTAACACCGTTTAGAACATATTTCTCACTATGATAGTAAGGGAGTTACAGAGTTTTATGTGAGACGTATGTGCATTGGGACAAATATGGTCTCCTGTGATTAAAAGGGTTAAAAGATTTTAGATAACGCAAGTTGCCGCGTTGGGTATTGAAGAGTTAAGTAATGGGTTTTGTAATATTTTGCAGGAGTTGAAAAGGGAGATCCAGCAGTGGAAGCGGAAGTACGAGAAGGCAGAGCTAGACAACCATTCGGTCCAAGCCAAGCCCGCCCAGAGAACAGGTAACAATACTTTTTATTAATTATTATTAAAAAATATTTTTTTTTTTCATTTTTAACTTGATTAGTAAAACCTCAAATTGTAATAGAGCTCCCTCCCAGCAAGACAAAGGTACTGGGTTCGCTTCTTAGATGTGACCGTATCTTTTCTAATTTTTCTGTTTCAGATTTTCGTTTGAGTGTCGCTAATATTTTCTTCACTAATTAAACATTAAAAATGATAAATTAGCACAAACTTTTAATCTGAACATTCTGGCAGAATTAACACTGTGGCCCAGTATATCAGTTAGTTTTAACCTCGGCTTGGTTGGAATGTCAAGCATAGCATATATATCTCAATTTCAATTTGGTGACCGGGTATGAATAAGTACTGCCGCCCAGGGAAGCATTTATTATCGCTAGGTTTGGGTTCAAGGGGGGTTTGTCTAGGTCTTAGCGGCTTTAGCCTCTACCCTCTTTTACCTCTCCAGCCTGACAGGTGTTGAGGAATTTGACCCTCAGATTCCTAAACACCTCTCTTACCATTTTTCAACCCAACGCCTTGCACCGCAGTAGGAGGGATGGATTTATGGAAACGTCACTCCTAGATACTAAGCCTAAGATTCCTCTCTTACCATTTTCTAACCCAACGCCTTGCACCGCAGTAGGAGGAATGGATTTATGGAACCGTCACTCCTGGATACTGAGCCTCAAATTCCTAAACACCTCTTTTACCATTTTTCAACCCAATGCTTTGGACCGCAGTAGGAGGGATGGATTTATGCATCCGTCACTCCTGGATACTGAGCCTCAGATTCCTAAACACCTCTCTTACCATTTTTCAACCCAACACCTTGCACCGCAGTAGAATGGATGGATTTATGCATCCGTCACTCCTGGATACGTCACGCCTCATATTCCTAAACACCTCTCTTACCATTTTTCTTCCCAAAACATCCCCACCTTCCTTTCCTTAAAAAAACCCTCCATATAGCACCGCCAAAGATTTTTTCTTCACTGCCTCCTAACCACACCCCACTGGGTGGAATTTGTAAAAAATGTAATAAAATATATCAATGTAATTTGTATCTTAATATATAAAACAAAGTCGGGTTAGTTACACTATTTATAACTTGAGAACGGCCGAGCCGATTTTGATGATCTTTGATTTGTTGGATTTGTCTCCGCCCCGGAAAGGATAATAACTATTAAAAAATCACAAAAATCAACGAAAAATGTAGTTATTAAGAAAATTCTTTTCCCCATACATTTTATATGGAACGAATTCTCGTATTTGAAAGAGCTGCGGGCATTCTGTGCTAAGTACCTATAATATTGAGTAGTGAGTGAATTCCAAAAATTTAAAAACATCAAATGTCAATGCGCTGATTGTTTTGCTTTTATTCTTTCAAACATATAATGCTGCCTCTCTTTCTTACACACTAAATGTTAATAGTCGAAAATGAGACAAACAATAAACGTATGTCTCCACCCATCCAAAGGAAAGATACAATAATTATAATAAAAATCCCTCACACGTATAAATAAAATGAAAAGCATTTTTTTTACATCAGCTCACACATGAGGCCCGAAGAAAATTATTTTCCTCAGGACCTATGTCATCTTAGGGGATACTGTGTGGAGGGTATTTTTAAGGCAGGGAAGGATAGGAAGTTCTGGGAAGGAAAAAAGTATGAGGGGTGGGTAGGAATCTGGGGTCAGTGTGTCCGGGAGTGACGGACGTATGAAACCATCCCTCCAACTGCGGTGCAAGGCGATGGGTCGAGAGAGTCCATCTGGAAAGGTTAAAAGACCTCCCTCATCCAGTCTCTCTCGATCCGGCCCGCCACGCAGCGAGTGGGACCCGGAAAAACGTCACCCCATGAACCCGGGCACCCCTGCTAAATCACCAAACGTAGCGAACCACTTGGGGTGACCTATGGGTGACGTATGACAGAGGTGTTGTTTATCCAAAAAATGGTTCCCGGGGCGGCGGCACCCGTACCCTCCTCCCAAATTCTCATAAGTAATAAAAATGTAAGAAAATCACCAAAAATATAAATCCGTACACAACGCCATCTACGATACCGACAAACAAAACATGGACAGTTGCGAATCGATGATTGCTTCATTGTGTAATTTTTAACATATTAAAAAACTGAATTTAATTCAACAGTTATTGATTCTGAGGCGGTACGAAGTTCGTCGGGTCAGCTAGTAAGTATATATAAATTAAATAAGTTGTTTTTATTATTCTAGGTTCCTGTAGTTCTTTGAGTAGTTTCGAGGGATCGTCAGCCCAACACAACTCACAAACAGACTCCCTGGAGCCAATCCTCGATGTTCAGGTAATATGTATATTGATACATAAAATACTAAATTAAATGTCCTGAATTGCTTCGGTTCATATCCGTATACCCATAGATCTTTCCGACATTTATTACGTTTTAACTTTAACAACACAGGCTTGTCGAAATTCGCCGATTTCAGAGAGAGAGAGAGAGAGACTTCACAGTCTCGGAAATAAATATCCTGTATCTGTGTGATATATTTAATCTTAACCACCGGAGCGATCACGCAAAATAAATAAATTTACCTCGATTGCTCGAGATTTCCTCGAAGGTAATTTTTTTTATTTTTTGCCAACATTAAAAAAAACATAACTTCGAATTTTAACATGGAGACATAAAAACATATTATAGTGCTAAATAGCCAATGAATTAACCTGTATTTAATAGTTTATATCATATTCGTAGGATTTATAAAAAAAATCGTAAAGTTTATAACCGCGCGAATCCTGCGTGTTGTTACTTTGCAACTCCGTTAGAGGTACTTATTCGAGTCAACATAGAATATTTTCGTTTTCTGTATGTTGTCTGTGGTATACTTGATAATGAAAGGTGCATATCTATGGAAAAAGGACTTAATTTTAACCGTAAACAATATTTTTAACATCGTTCTAAAATAGTCTACGAAGTTCGGATTTGCGCCATCTATGATCATAATAGATAAAGCATTTCAATAGCTTTGTTTTAAATTGTTGTCTTTTCCAATACTTTTATTTATCTTTGACGGTCGGCGTAGTCCAGCAGTAAGGCTCTTGACTTGCACACCGAAGGTCGCGGGTTTGAATCCCGATATGGCAAATCAATTTTATTTGATTAATTTGTGTTATTTCACAATTTCTTAATTTAAAATAATATATAGTATATTTGCGGCACTTTCCAGAGTGGAAGATACTCTCAGTATCGTCCTGGTGTAAGACCACCATTCAGAATTGAAATGTTGCTTGAAATGGCTTTAGCCGTATTTGGTGACCAAATCTGAATAGCCAGATACTTCCCCACCTTCCTCTACCCCATCTCCTTTCTCTCACCACTACCTTAAGCGTCACAACATACCCCAATTTATATGAATCATCATTACATAGTATAAAATGAAGTCGCTCAAAATGGATGTGCGCTGAGATCTTTTAAACTACGCTATGGATTTTCATGCGGTGTTCACCAATAGATAGAGTGATTCAAGAGGAAGGTTTATATGTATAATACATGCTTATTATAGTAGAGAAAAGCAGAGAAATTCAAATATTCATCATTACATAGTAAAAATGAAGTTGCTCAAAATGTTTGTGCGCTTAGATCTTTTAAACTAAGCAACGGATTTTCATGCGGTTTTCACCAATAGATAGAGTGATTCAAGAGGAAGGTTTATATGTATAAAAAATTCTTATTATAGTAGAGAAAAGCTGAGAAATTCAAATATTCAATTCAGGCAGCGGGCAGCTGGCAAGTGGGTGGTGTGGATTTTATAAAGGTTGGGTAATGGCATTATGTTTCGTTAGCCACAGCAACGTTTGGCTGGTTCTGCTAGTATATTAATAAAATTGATTGACGCAGGTGGACCGTCAGCAGTTGGTGGAACGAATCGTGCAGCTGCAGCGGGCGGGGGCTCGCCGCTCGGAGCGCCTGGAGTTCCTGGAGGGCCACTCGGCGCAGCTGACTGCCGAGCTGCAGCGCAAGAGCCGAGTGCTTCGCGCCTTGCTTGCCAGCGCACCAACGGGGGCCCTCGCAAACCGTGCCAGCGACTGTAATAAGGTGGGTAGACTTGTACAAGGGATTCTGGCATTCCGAAGGTTAACTTCTAATGTGTCAAGAAATCTACCGTGGATTTCTGACATTTTCTCGAAATGTGTCCACTTTTTTTTTACATTAACTCATAGACATATGAATATTACTAGACCTGCCCTAAGTGATAAAAGTGTTTTATTTTCCCCTTCTATTGGAACCATTCCATTGGAAACGGCTGGGATCGAATATGGCTTCGCGTTAATCCAAAAAATTTGATATCATCATTCTTCTGCGAGCCAGCGTCGAGCACTCATCGGTGCATTTTACGAAATAACACGGTAAAAATAGTAGCTTGTGTTTTAAAAACGTGTAAAAATAGAGGTGAAAAAGAGAATAAACCCAATTGTCGTATTACATTCCATAGGCAAGCATTATTTTACTTTATTAAGCTAATTCAGATCACATAATATGATCGTTTTTGTAACATATAGGTACTATCACTCAATATACATGGCGTGTGCCCGTCGCTGTTTACTGGGGTAAGTAAATTATGAAACATTTGTAAAAGTGTTAAAACTAAATACGGCAACAAAATATTGGTCTCAATCGAAAATAGACAACCTTATTTTGCTGTATTTGGACTTCGCAAATTTGTATATTACGCGTCAAGCAATTCGCGCTCCCATGTAAAAAGGTCTATTCATTTAAAAGCACCAGAGTTTACTTTTAAGAACTAAATAGTGATACTATAATGCGAGGTGCCTATATACTGTCAGATTGAGTTTTGACAAATCACATATCACCAAATTCCCGCATTCCCGCTCTTCGTCCCGCTTTAGTTGGTTTCTACCCCTCACCTTTTTGTTATGGTCTAGTAATATTCGTATGTCTATGCATTTACTCCATACTTTCATTTATTGGATAACCAACACCTCTGCCATAGGTCACCCCAAGTGGTTCACTACGTTTGATAACTTTGGTGCCCGAATTCACGGGGTGAGGTTTGTCAAGATTTAAGCGGCTAATGTGTCTGCCCATTTGCTGTGTGGCGGGTCGGATCGAGAGAGATTGGATGAGGAGGTCTTTGACTTCTCCAGCCAGAATCCCTCGACCCATCGAATTGCACCGCAGTTGAAGGGATGGATTCATACATCCGTCAATCCTGAACACTGACCTCCAGATTCCTACCCAACCCTCACACATATTTCCTTCCCAGAGCTTCCTCTTCTTTTTTTCCTTAAAAACACCCTACACACACATCCCCTAAGATGACGTAGGGTCTCAAGGGAATTATTTTCCTCAGGGCCTCCTGTCTGGAGCTAATGTAAAAACAAAAAAAGGAGGCCCTGAAGAAAATAATTTCCCTTTTATTTTGAGATGCTGTGTGTAAGGTCTTTTTGAAGAGAGGAAGTAGTGAACTAGGTCTTGAAGAAGGAGGAAACACAGAGGCCGGCAAATCAGTCAGCAGCCGAGCTGTTGAACTCAAGAACTAGTTGTAGAAGCGACCCATTCTCATGTGACAAATGTCAACCGTGTTTATATGTTGGGCACGATTTGGCGTGTTTCCCGACTATGCACTAGTGCCGAAGGAATCAATGACGCTAGTTCCTCGGAGCATCTTCCATTGTAATACCGGTAGAACAAGGACAGCATACCTACCTGATACCTGTGCTCTAAAAATTGCAATCCGCTTGTTAAGATAATGGAATTAAAATTTGTTTTCAGGTATTTTTTTATACAACCCATACAGATGAACAGTAGGTATTATGCTAACATTGATTTATTTAGGTATGTTATTATAGTCTGTTTGTAACTACATATATTCCAGTTGCAGTTGAAAACATCTACTACTTCTGAGAAAGATTGCCAACTGCATGCAATCTAGATACAAGCAAATATCTAAATGACTCAGTCCTGATATTGTTGTTGCAATTAAAAATAATTTTAGTTTGAGTAGTTATGGTTGGTATACAGAAGGTTATTTAGCTAAATCAGGACTGTCTAAAACCATTAACATTTTTAAAAAAATGTATTTTTTTGTGATCTTATATACTTTTCAAAAGAGGGTTGATTTGCCACTGTGTTGAGTTTTTGCCGTTACCAAAAATTGAATGTGATGAAACTATCTTATGTCACAAAATAATTTGTTTAATTTTTATTCCAAAGCCTGCTAATGGAAAATCTACACCGGTATGTAAATAAATAAATATTTCTAATGTGTACATGGTGTCTGGAAACTCATAGCACATTTTGGAAGGCGGGTATGAGTACCTCTGCCTTAGGTCACCCCAAATGGTTCACTATGTTTTGTGACTTAGCGGGGTTGCCTGGGTTTTTGGGGTGAGTTTTGTCTAGGTATTGGTCTGGTGCGTTTGCCCACTTACTGCATGGCGGGCCGGATCGGGAGAGACTGGTTGAGGGAGACCTTTTGACTTCTCCAGCTGTACTCTCTCGGAACATCGCCTTGCACCGCAGTAGGAGGGATGGATTCATACATCCGTCACTCCTGGACACACTGACCCCCAGATTCCTAACCACTTTTCTTTCCCAGAACTTTCTCTCCTTCCTTTCCTAAAAATACCCACCACACAGCCTCCCCAAAGATTACATATACCCTGAGGGGAATTATTTTCCTCAGGGCCTCCTGTGTAGAGCTAAATTAAATTTAAAAAAAAATAAATACCCAACATTACAGATAGGTTAAGAGGGGCATACATGATGCTGAACGTGTATCCGCGGCTATTCATGTAGTGCAGGACGATGAGGATTGTGTAATAATGATTTTGTTATGTTCACAGATGGAAATGGGACGTCACGGAGGCATCATGGCTTCTATTTTCAACCACGAGGTGTCGGATAGTTCCATGACCTTGGAACTCTCCATAGAAATGAACGCCAAACTGCAATCTCTACTGGAAGACACTTTACTAAAGAATATAACACTTAAGGTATTATAGTTTGCATTATTCAATTTAATTTATCCATTTTAAAAACATTACAAAATTAAAATTTTGAAGAATTTTTAAAAGAGATAAAATATTAAGATTTAATTTAAACATCAAAAAGCACTAACGGCAAAAAAGCTTGCCTTCTAAATTGTGCTTCTTTGATGTCAAACATATCGATAGTCGAAGTGATTCTATTTAACAATAAGACAGCTCTCCCGACTGGCATGACCATATTCCAAATGCAAGCCGGGAGATAAAACAGTCTATACTGTTGGTTACTGAGATAAACATCGGGAACATAGAAACTAATGCTCTCCGTGGAGTTTTCTAACCATCCATGAATCAGTCTGAAGAAATGTGTAACAATGAGCACATCCATTCTGACCCGTAGATGGTTCATACCGAGCATGCCCAAGAGAAAGTGGGTAGCATAGAGCCACAGATAGTAGCCATACTCCCTCAGGTAGAGAAATCTGAGAAATTTCTTCTGAACCTTCTCCAACATGAGGGAATACTTCACTTGGTGTGATCTCCAAACCACCGATCCACTCTCAAGCCTACTCCTAACCAAAGTATTGTATAGTACGTTTAAATCAATTAATGAAATGGCCCCATCTTACATCTCTGAACTATGTGTCCCAGAAAATACTGGTCCGAGGCAGTCAACACTTAGATCAGCAACATCATCAGCTATAGGCAGACTAATGGAACCTAAACGCAAGCCAAATACGAAATTTGGAGATCGCGCTTTCGGAGTTTCTGGACCTAAGGCTTGGAATAAACTCCCCCCGGAACTTAGATGCATAACAAGCCCAACAGAATTTAGGTCCAAATTAAAAACGTACCTTTTTGGGCTCTCATACCTTTAAATAAAAATACCTATCGGAGAGTATCATAAAATTTTGCTTTTGTTTTCAAAATACGCTCATTACAGAACATATTTTATATTACATTATACAGTGAAACCCTCTTAAGAAGTTCTCTCTTAAGACGTTTCGTGGCTTAAGAAGTTTGGTTTTTTCGGTCCCTCGGCCCTTAATTGGCCCAATTTTTCCCACATATAAGGTTTTCCTGCTTAAGAAGTTTGTTTTTTCCGGTCTCTTGGAAAACTTCTTAAGAGGGTTTCACTGTATTATAGTTCCCAATTATGTCCTCTGCGTGCGAACTGTGTCTTAATTTCTCTAAATAAACAATAACAGTGTTAATCTCTAGTGACCCTCCAGGTAAATATGGTCTTGTATATTTTTTCTGCCTGTACAGTGCATTTTTACAGCAGCATCGCGTTCATTGGTCAAATCATTGCACATATAGTTTCGTATCGGTGATCGATGAACCGGTCGATGCAATTTTTACCCATTGTTGTCTATAGTTGAAATAAGATTGTATAAACATATTATAAATTTGTACAGCGCCCTTGAGGTGATTTTTCACAAAAACGGCGCTACAAAAGTCATCCAAATATTATTATTATTATTACTGTCTCATTATTTATTGGTTTACGACGTAGGCCCGGTATATCAGTTGGTTAAGAGATTGGCTTGGTTGGAATGTCGAGCTTATCACAGCTTGGAATATAATTCGTATATAGATCGAAAGCCCGGACGTCACCAATATTACGTGTATTGTACAAGAATTTAATAGAGGAATTTTTTTTTCTTTTAAAAACAAATCTACTGTCTACATGAGTGTTATATCTATGCTCTCTACTGTCATCTTCACCGACATAAAAATTACAATTTTTTTTTTCAGGAAAATATGGACACCCTTGGAGACGAAATCGCAAGACTAAAAGAAGATATAAATAAGAAACAGAAAAAATAGTTTTTAATTTATTTGACTTATATATATTCCAAGTATGACAACCAGCTAAATTTTATTTTAACTGTTACAAGGCAAAAGGGTTTCATAAGTAAAAAAACAGCTACTTTTTAGCTGAAAAATTCAACCCTTAAAAACAAGTATTTTTTACTACAATATGTCTATTTTCAATTTTTAAACCATCTCTTTGGCTGGCTAGTATACAATTACAGAGAAATGCGTGTATATGCGTGAGAGACACCAAATTTGGTGGAATGCATTGTCATTGACAACCAGTCTATCTACCGAGTTTCAGCTCGATCGGATGTCAGGAAGTGGGTTAATTTCCACTTCCAAGATTTGCATTCATTCTTTCAAGAAAACAATTTCGATCTTCAAATAGATATATTTAATAAATACATAAAAAAAAATTTACAATTATTTGCACAAAAAATATTGAATGTTATTTAATTGACTTATTTCACCAAATTTGACAATACAAAATATTAGACAATTTTTCGCAAGGTTTTCTATTTTTAACCATATTTGACAATATTAGACAGTTTTTTGGCATTTTTAACCATAATTAACACTTTTTGACAGCGTTTGCTTAGATTTCATAATGTTTTACCAGATTTGTCAAAATTTGAACATATATTTGATAATACATATTATTTATCGGTAAATTTTCGTAAGTGGTGTCCACGCGTATTATTGATAATTTTTAGAAAAAAACTTTAGATTCGCCTTAATTACTATAAAAGGAAACTTTTTGCATTCCGGGAGGCGGAAAATTATGCATTTTAATTTTCAATTGCGTAAAACCAAAATTCACTTCGCGAACCGATCGCCGACTGTCAGCGGCCATTAGGTAAGTCACTGTTATGTTGGTATCCCTGATGCATTAACAAGAGCTAAATACTACCGTAGCCATCTTCGTGGGATAAATGAGAGTCGCGTAATTATGAGAAAACACGACAGAATTAATAATAAAATGTAAACTAACCTCTAATCAGAATCACTTCAGAGTCTAGCTGAGGCACTCGAATCATGTTGGATTTCATCGTCATTATAATTGAAGAATAGAAATAATAAACAAAAAATAGTAGATTTCAGCAATTTTGAAAAATGAGTGGAGTCAGTCTTTGTTTTTGATCACAGATCTTTTCCATAGGAATTCGCAGAGATATCCCTCATAATGGTATTCGTCGTCATTATAATTGAAGAATAGAAATAATAATAATAAACAGAAAATTTATTTTTTACATTGAAAAATTATTTTTTTATAGCTAAAAATCATTGATAAATGTGCATTTAGTCCACCTCACGGATAATACGGAACTTTCAGGTTACTACGAAAGCTGCATGTCATCATAATTTTAAAAAACATCCCAGGTTTTGAATGGTTTGTTTGGCAAAGCAGGGTTTGTCTAGCGGGTTTGTGTAATTATGATTGATTGTCTGTGAAATAAAAACGGTAAATATAAAATGGCGTTACCGCGTAAGCGAATCAAATTAAAATGTTAAATGCATATTTTTGCCTCCCACGACATAAATACTCACTTTTCGTGATAATAAAGCTAAATCTAACTGTTTGAATAAAAATATTATTAATTCTGTTTTTCATAATTACGCGCGTTTTCGTATATCCCACGAAGATGGCTACGGTCGTATTTAGCTCTTGTTAATGCATCAGGGATACCAACATAATAGTGACTTACCTAATGGCCGCTGACAGTCGCAGATCGGTTCGCGAAGTGAATTTTGGTTTTACGCAATTGAAAATTAAAATGCATAATTTTCCGCCTCCCGGAATGCAAAAAGTTTCCTTTTATAGTAATTAAGGCGAATCTAAAGTTTTTTTCTAAAAATTATTAATAATACGCGTGGACACCACTTACGAAAATTTACCTGTTTATCTTATACATGGTGTTTAAAAACTCGTGGTACAAACCAGAAACTGGTGAATTTTCATCACATTTGAAGTATATTTTGTGGTATGTCTTTTTTTATGTCAAACTTTTTGTTTTTTACATTAGCTCCACACAGCAGGCTCTAAAATAATTTTCCTTAAGGCCTGTATCATCTTGGGGGTTGCTGTGTGGAGGGTCTTTTTAAACAAAAGAATGAGAGTATGTTCAGTATATAAGGAAGGAAAAAGGTATGAGGGTAGGAATCTGATGAGCTCATTTATTATCAGAGACACCATTGGCATATTGGAAGTGAAGGAGATGGGGAAGAGAAAGGTTGGGAAATACCTGACTATAACAACCTTCTCCTACTCATCTCCTCCCCTGGCTTCAGTAAGTTGGGAGCAGTTGGGACTAAGTGGATTAACATTTTTTTTTAATGTATAATTTTATTCACTTGTGCCCTTTTGTCTTGTGACAGCAGATATAATTTTTATAAATTATTAATTGTAATATAATGGGTCTGCCGCATTGTATCAATATACATATACGTAAGCTAAAAAAATTCATATGGTAATGTATTTTTTAAAGAATTTTTTTAAGCCCTTGTGTTAATTGTGTATGACTAAAAAGTATTGAGTTATTTTTACTCTAAATAATTATAATAATTGTCCGTACATTCTGTCTCCCTTTGTCTCTCTGTGGCGCCACATGTATTATTATTTTATGTGCCACATATACGTATTATTTTATAAGCTGGCTTGTTATTAATATTATACATTAATATTACAAATCTGTTTAATATGTAAAAAAAAAATGTATAATTATTGTAAAAACAAACAAATATTAAATAAAAAATAAAAATAAAAAAAATTGTTTCAAAGTCAATTACATTTGATGACTATTTGTTAATTAACGATTAGCAACTTTTTTTTTCATTATTGAATCATGTTATCACTATATTTAAGATCCCTTTTACTGCATTATCACTATATTTGAGGTCCCTTTTACCGAGTTATCAAAATATTGTCTCCCTTTTTGTACCAAGTTATCAATACATTTGTCTCCCTTTTACCAAGTTATCACTATATTTAATGCCTCGATAACTGTGTTATCTCTATATTTGAGGTCCCTTTTACCAAGTTATTACTATATTTTTTCTCTATTTCTGCATTATCACTATATTTGAGCTCCCTTTTACTGCAATATCACTACAGTGAAACCCTCTTAAGAAGTTCCCTTTTAAGAAGTTTTGTGGCTTAAGAAGTTTGGTCTTTTCAGTCCCTTAGCCCAAAAGTGGACCAATTTTTCCCACATGTAAGGTTTTCCCGCTTAAGAAGTTTATTTTTTCCGGTCCCTTGGAAAACTTCTTAAGAGGGTTTCACTGTATATTTGAAGTCCCCTTTACCAAGTTATCACTATATTTTTTCTCTATTTCTGCATTATCCACTATATTTAAGATCCCTTTTACTGCATTATCACTATATTTGAGGTACCTTTTACCAAATTATCACTATATTTAAGATCCGTTTTACAGCATTATCACTATATTTGAGGAACATTTTACCAAGTTCTCAATATATTTATGTCCTTTTTTCCAATTTATCACTATATTTGATGTAGGTACCTATTCCTGCATTATCACTATAATTGATGTCCCTTATTACTGTGTTACCTCTATACTTGAGGTCCCTTTTACCAAGTTATCACTATATTTAAATGTCCCTATAATCACTTTATTTGAGGTTTTACTGCAATATCACTTAATGTATTTGAACTCCCTTTTACCAAGTTATCAGTACATTTGAGGTTCCTTTTACTGCATTATCACTATATTTGAGGTCCCCTTTACCAAGTTATCAGTACATTTGAGGTTCCTTTTACTGCATTATCACTATATTTGAGGTCCCCTTTACCAAGTTATCAGTACATTTGAGGTTCCTTTTACTGCATTATCACTATATTTGAGGTCCCCTTTACCAAGTTATCAGTACATTTGAGGTTCCTTTTACTGCATTATCACTATATTTGAGGTCCCCTTTACCAAGTTATCAGTACATTTGAGGTTCCTTTTACTGCATTATCACTATATTTGAGGTCCCCTTTACCAAGTTATCAGTACATTTGAGGTTCTTTTTACTGCATTATCACTATATTTGAGGTCCCCTTTACCAAGTTATCACTACATTTGGGGTCCCTTTTACTGCAATATGTATCACTTTATGTATTTGAGGTCCCCTTTATCACTATATTTGATGTCCCTGTTTCTGTATTATCACTATTTTTAAGCACCTTTTACTGTGTTATCACTACTGAGATCCCTAATACAGCGTTATCACTATATTTGAGTTCCTTTTTACCAAGTTATCACTATATTTTGTCGGCTTAAAGTCAAACAACATTATCTACAAAATAACATTAATAATTAGTATTGGTATGTTTTTTGTAGATAACATTGTTTAATATTAAGCCCTCGATTTGAAGTCCCTCTTACTGAGTTATTACCACTGTATTTGAGATCTTTAAACTTAGTTATCACACAATCCAATTTAATTAAACCAGTTAACATTCCAACAAAATCACTACAGCAGAATAACATATTTTTAAAACCCTACATTCAATTGATTTTTGTTGAAGAACATTTTTTCAAGTTAGCTCCTACACGTTATCTGTGGAGATGCTGATGAGATTTTTATTCCTGATGTGTGGCCTTGATTTTTCACTGCCTATTGCTGCAGAGAGACAGTGTGATTGGTATTTAAATTTATACTGTATTCATATTTGACTCAATCATTAATTAATTATTACTATCATTGTTATTTATTTAAAAATCACATGTTATATTATACAAATATCTACCATTAATAAATTATAATGTTAAATACTTATTAAACCTTTTTAATTAATGTTTGCTGTTTTATTTACCACTTATTTACATATTAGGAACATTTTTAGTTACCACTTTTTTTATTTGGAACATTTTTACTTACCACTTTTATTTACCATTTATTTATGAGGAACATTTTTATTTAAGACTTATTTATTAGGAACATTTTTATTTAACTCTTACTTATTAGGAACATTTTTATCTATGCTAATTTGTTAGGAATATTTTTAATTACAACTTATTTTTTTACGGTGCTCCAGATTTTATGTCCGGGTTAAATCTTTCCCAAATGAAAGACTAAACCCTTCCGCACACTTTTCCACAAATGATTATCTAGTAAATCCACACAATGTAAGTGCACTATATAAGTATAATAAATACAAAACAATACGTCAATCCACCAGAAACCTAATGGGAAAATATTTCACCGACTCCAGATAATTTCATATCAGAGGGTTCGGCTCTGATGAAATCCTAACTGGACTGATAAATCCTACTGATCCCTCAATATAAATATTTTAAAAAATCTTTTGTAATCCTACATGTATTTAAAATGACTAACTTTTGCAAAAAACTTTCTTTTTTTTTTTTAGGAACATTTTGATTTACCATTTATTTATTAGGAACATTTTTCTTTACCACTTTTTTATTAGTGACATTATAAGTAGGGTATACACATATTTGTAACTGTGCCTGTCTCACTTTTTTTTTCTTTTTTTTTTAACTTTATTTATTCACATTTCTTTGTACATATAATGTATAAATAGCAAATATTATATAATAACATAATACATAATAACAATTAGTATGAACAAGAAACGAAAACCCACTAAGGCACTGCCTGAGTGTGGGTAATATTAAAACAAAATACTATATTTCCAAGTACCCAAAGTATAAAATAGACTTAAAAAAACATATTAAAAATAAAGTTAGTATTACATAGGTAGAATAAGTGAAACAGGTTTTTTTCAGCTATTATAAAAATAAAATTAAAAATATGGAGAAAAACATACTGATTTTAAAATTATTTTTTTTTAGTTATTATAAAAAAATAAATAAACAGAAAACATATTGTACTACAGTTTAGAAAGTTATAGAAAGTGAGTTGTAGAAGGATGGATAAATTTATAGAAAAAGCGTTTCAATATCTACATTATTCAGCCATAATTTTACCTTTTTTACATATTTTATCATTTTAAATTAGTCCTAGCTTCTCCCAATTTTCTGGAGCTAGTGGGACTATGGCATCCCCAATTAGGGTATGTTGTGAGACTGGAGGTTGTATGGAGGGATAAAGTACCTAGTTATTCAAATCTGGTTACCAAACATGGCTAAAGACATTTCAAGCAATGTTTCAGTTCTGATTGGTGGCGTAACATCAGGGCGTTACTGAGAGTATCTTCCACTCTGGAATAAGCAGCAAATATACTATGTATTATTTGAAATAAGTAAATAGTGAAATAACACAAATTAATCCTATAAAATTTATTTGTGCATGACGGGATTTCGACCCACGACCTCCGTCTTGCTAGTCAAGAGCCTTACTACTCAACCACGGAGGCCATCAACAGGGGCATCCTGTGTTAAAATATTATAAAAAAATTATACAAACAAATTTTTTATTTTAACAATACGTTAATTTTGAAAAATACATTTTTTGATAAACTGTAAGCAAAAATATTTTATAATATATGTATCTCACTTTGAGGTTTATTTTTTATTTATATTATTAAACTGTACGGACTTTTACAATCATGTTATATACATAATAATTTTAAGGAACGGTAATCATAAAGTAAAATATGCTATTTAAATTATATATATAGAACCCAAACAGAAGAAGAGTATTATGCTAATATTGATTATAATGTTGAGGCATGTTATTATAGCCTTCATATTATAATTATAATCCTTGCAGTTGAACACATCTACCACTTCCAAGAAAGTATTACCAACTGCATGCAATCAAGGTACAAGTATTATAATAAACAATATTAAAAAAACGTTAAATTAATCAAATCTTTTTAATAATATTATTATAAAAGAAAATAAATAGAGATTCCATTGGTGGTTGAAACTCTAGTCTTGTCAGGATAATTTTTAGCCTTTCGGAACAACTCCCAAAGGTCTCATGGAAATAGTAGCGTCTCCTTTATCTAATAGTGAGAAATATAATCTAAACCATAGGTTCTCAACGTGAGCGATAATGCCCCCTTGGGGGGGCGTTTTAGACCTCAGGGGGGCGGTAGAAGACCAAAAGAAAATTGGGTAGGAGGCCCAGAGAAACGCATCCCACACACAGTGGCGGATTATCCCTAAGGCAAAGTAGGCACGTGCCTAGGGGTGCAAGGTTTCAAAAGGCGCACCTAGGATTTTTAAACAGAAATTATAAAATTAATTGTGTAGTAAGTATGCACCCACTTACACAATACAGATTCTTTTGAATTGTAAAAATTGAATTGAAGTATTATCTTGGATAACTACCGGAACTACATCACGCAGTGCTGAGCAGAGAGGAAAGACCACGAAACAACTCTGTCTCGACACACACCCCTTGCTTCATTCGCATTCATAAATCTTCTCATAGTTGCGTTGCGTTGCACAGTATCGGAGGACTGCTGCGGGGTAAGAGATACATTCAAACGTGTGTTCCGTTATTCTATCTCTTGGCGTGGTTCAACTTGACTTACTCGATCATGCCATGACTTCCTTGGCTTTCCCTGACTTCTTCCACAATTCACTTCGCACCATATCATCTTTTTTTGATTCCCTAATCAAATAAGCACACCTTTTAATCCTATCCACTAAGTGCACTTGACGTGATTTTATCACTAAAGGGCGCTATAAAAAAATTGGAAATTATTATTGGTCAAATATTCCTTCCGGATCTTCATAATTTAACATGGCCATACCAATAATATACCTACACTAGCAGTCAAACACCCGCTCCGTATATAAATCCGATAGGATTTATAAATCCGTTTATAAATCCGATAGAAACTGGTTAAAAAATAACCCGTTTCTCGGATCTACTACCATCTAGTGATAGCTAGTCACCGGGACAGGCAATGAAGTCATATGTAATATATAGCCGCTTGATACTTTTTTTTTTGCATCATATAACTTTTTATACAGTTTTTACAGGTGATTCGACTACCACGCTAGGCGCATACTATTTATCCACAACTAAGTATTACGTTCTATCTTTCCATATACGAAGAGATACTCAAATTCAAAAATTCGTAGTACTTAGGTATACCTACAGGGGGTACGTCCCCATGCTACCTGCTGACGGAAGTGGCGACATCTTTTGACGAATTCTTGAATTCGAAACCAAATTACATCGGTAGCTTGTCTGATATTTACATTCACAGACAGACAAGTGGGGTCAGACATACACTCGAAACCGGGTTCTGAAATTCAACCACGCAGACGGTAACGTATTAATACTGTTCGATGGTTGTACAACACAAACTTATTTTTTACATTAGCTCCACTCAGGAGGCCCTGAGGAAAGTAAGTTTCCTCAGATTTCCCTGTGGAGCAACACTTCAGTCACTTAAGTCACAAGCTGACTCATAGTGGAGTTAAACCTTTTTCATGTTCCGAATGCAGTTATACAAGTTCTCAGAATGGAGATTCAAAACTCCACAGTATGATTCACAGTGGAGAAAAACCTTTTTTATGTTCCGACTGCAACTATTCGTGTTCTCAAAAGGGATATTTAAGAAATCACTTGCGGACTCATGGTTGAGAAAAACCCTTTTGATGTTCCGACTGCAACTATTTATGAACTGATTTGCTTGACGAAGCGAAATCTAAAATTCACATGTTTTCCCCCAGTGGAGTTAAACCTTTTTCATGTCCCAAATGCAGTTATTCAATTTCTCGAAAGGGAAATTTATAAATTCACAGCGCGATTCACATTGGAGAAAACCCTTTTTTATGATCTTAGTGTAATTATGCGTGTACTACGAAGAGAAATCTAAAAAATCACATGTTTTCGTTTTCCCACCGTGGACAAAAACCTTTTTTGTGTCCCGACTGCAACTATTCATGTTTTACAAAAAAACAATTTAAGCGTCACATATTTACCCACAGAGGAGAATAATCTTTTTAATGACCAGATTGCCACTATTCATGCTATCGCACAGAACATCTAAAAAATCACATGTTTACCCACAGTGGACACAACCTTTTTCGTATCCCGACTGCAACTATTCACGTTCTAAAAAGAGACGTCTAAGAACTTACTCGCGGATCCACAGTGGAGAGAAACCTTTTTCGTGTCCTGACTGCAATTATTCATGTTTTTCAAAGGGAAGTCACATCATTTGTTTATCCACAGTGGGAAAAAACCTTTTTCAAGACCCGACTGCAACTATTCTTGTACTTAAAAGAGATATCTAAAAAGTCACATATTTACCCACAGTTCAGAAAAAACCTTTTTCAGTAAATTTTTGCAGTAGGTAATTTTTCGTTTTTAAGCAATTTGGTCAATTTGAACTCTGAAGAAGTTCAAAATAGTGCTATGTAGTATGTAAGTAACGATGTATTCTGGTGATTTAGAAAATTAATTTGTTGATAAATGTATCCATCTATGTGCGTTCTTAGTTAACAACGAAAGCTCGACATGGAGAATCAACCCGAAAAATCAAAACTGTTTTACAGGTTCTAAGAAATAAAGAACTTAAAATAATTAACCCAAACATGTACATAATCTTAAGGATGTGTGAATCGACGGCATTTAGCAATTGCAGTGGTGAGCAGAGTTTTTACTGTCTAAAGAGAGTGAAAAATTATTTTTGCTCTTCGTTAGCAATACTTTACAATAGTGATTGAATGTGATTAGTAGATAAAAAATTTTAAATAAATAATTTATAACTTTAATATTTTATTTATCAAATGTTAGGTTATAAATTGATTTATTTATATTATCCCTACTAATATTATAACTGCGAAAGTGTGTATGTGTGTATAGGTATATGTTATTTCTTCATGAAAAAAATACGCTAGAAATAAAAATATTCTCAAAGTGGGCTGTGGGCAAAAAAAGGTTGAGAATCTATGATCTAAACGATGCTATAAAGAAAAAACACAACGTTTTATATTCAAATCTAAAAATTAACCACAAAAAATAATAATATATACACCTTTTTTTTAAATTTCGGATCGCAATTTGAAAAAATAATCTTAAGCTTTTGGAATTTTTTATTAATTATTTTTTCATGGAATGACAAAAAAGTGAGGTTACAATAATGTTAACAATACATTTTTCTAATAAAATACGTATGTGTTTTTATTTTTTCACATTACCTACCATTAATTTTAGCGAGAAAAAACATAAGGTGAGCCATTTTTGGTAACTTTTTAGGTTTGAATGCAAAATTTTTATATTTAAAAATTATATGTTTATTTCGAATTATAAAATTTTAAACCATATTTTATCACTTTTCTAAAACAGTTTTTAGTTTTCAGATCCGTTCAGAAATATTCCATTTATAGGGATATTATTGCAAAGCAGAAATATTTTCACTCTCTGACAAAATATGGTCGAGGCCTGAGGGGAATACATAAAAAAAATAAAACATTGAAATTCTGTTAATTTATTATTTCTATGATTCGAAATATTTCGAAAATTAACAAAATGTTCCTTTTCGAAATCGGTACATGGTAGTAACCTCACTATTTGTACAAAATTTCACCTTAAAAAGGGGACTCCCGTCATTATAATATTATAGATGTATGCCAGCTGGAAAATTTGTCACGGGTGTTGGTATGCCTGCGCGCAAGAGATGTCACAACGCCTACAGACTGACAGATGACAGGAGCCGGTGCTTTTAACAGTTCTTTTTGGAACCGGTTCCGAAAGTTATACTCTCAAGTGACGAATGTTAACGGTGTAAGTATAAATGTTGGGCACGCGTTTAGTGTGTTTCCCGGCTTTGCACCAATGTTAAAGGGATCAATAATGTAACCCGGAACATTTTTTACGGTGACCCCACTATTGTTGGCCGTTCGGAAGTTTCTAAATATAATAAAATATATTACTATTTATTCCACAATTTTTCTAATCGTTACGAAGTTCTTATTATAATCCAGAAACTGTGATCTAACTTTTTCTTTCTGAAGTAAAACTTGGGGGGAAAACTGGTAAATGCCTAACTAAAACGTTTGATGCGAGTTACGAAAAAGTGTGACGCGAGTTACGAAAAAGTGTGATGCGAACGGTAATCGATGCGAACGGTGATCGATGCGAATGGTGATCGGGCGAGGCGTACATACTGCACAACTAAGGTAAGGCGTACATACTAACCCAAGGTCGTAGGTAACCCAAAGGTCGTAGGTCACCCCAAGGTCGTAGGTCACCCCAGGGTCATAGGTCACCCCTTGGTCATATGTCACCCCAATGTCATATGTTATTTTATAAGTTAGTGAAATCTTACTTCAGTCGTGTAGTCTAAAGCACACTCGTTTTTTTTTTCAAAAAACAAGCTAGTGAAAAAGCGAAACATATTGAAACAAAAACAAAAGACCCTGTAACTGTTCCAATATTTGGATATTGACAAGTAGGTATGTAGGTAGGGGGCTGAGTACCTACCAGCATATATAGCCCACAGTATAATTATTTTAAAATTATAAGTTTTGTGCATTATTCACTAATTTCAAACCTAAAATCGACTTTAAAAATACCTATAATAATTACTCGTAGTTTGAATAGATATCAAATGAATTTATTAACAGTGACGATGTTTTGTACTTGCGCTGGTATAGACAGTATACAGGGTGTCCGGGGGTAAAGTGCATTAACTTCGGGAGGTGATTCTACATGATATTTTTTGATAGTAAAAAAAATAAATAACTTTTTTCGAAATTCCAACTTTTAGGGCTTGTTTTGTGGTAAAAAGATAAAAAATAGACTGGCGTGTGCCGCTAGCTTTATTATTTTCCGCTGCTACGATACGGGCCAGTCACAAACATGCTATTTTGCCACAATAGTGCCCGGCGGGCGCTCAGCAAGTAAGATCGTACCTCACACTATGGATTTTTAGTAGGTACGTCTTTTTGTATGGGAAAAAAATGTTGGAATTTCGAAAAAAGTAATTTTTCTTTTTTACTCCTACCATCATGTAGAATCACCTCCCGAAGTTAATGCACTTTACCCCCGGACACCCTGTATACACAATGTGTATTACACATTATACACAAGCAGTTTTTGCTTGATGTATTTGAATGAAAAAATGTGTTTTACTTTTGTTATTCTGCGGTACATCCTCACTACACGTTATATATTTGTGTAATTAGGTACACCATTTTTTCCTAAACCGACTGCATATTTTAAGTATTTCGGGAGAGCAAATGTTAGGGGATCAACTGTCATTGAATCATCTTCCACAGCACGTAATGTGAAAGACAATCCGTCGCCTCAGATCTTATTTGTCCAACAGACTATTTTCTTTACTGTAAAATTAAAAATAAAGTATAAAAAATGATAGAAAATCACTTATTTTTTCTAATGAGACCTTTAACTTTACGTAATTAGCTTTATCTTAAACACCTTTCATAATGTTTCATTGAAATAATGAAAGGAAACCTTTTCCTCCTGTAAAATTTTCTAATAATAATAATTGGACAATTTGTATAGCGCCGTATTTGTGAAAAATCACCTCAAGGGCGCTTTACAATTTATGTAATATAAATTCTTAGGCTCTTTCTAATTTTATTATTTAAAAATAGATACAGAAACATACTTACCTCCAGGTCGCTTCCGATAAACATACTTTATTCGAAAGTTTATGCTTGGGGAAGATACGACTTTGTACAATGGTCTGTAGGACAAATACGAACTGGCGACGAATCATTTATTATTCAGAATCCAAACCTTGCTTAAAATGGCGTAGATCGTCGTATTTTATTAACAGATGTGAATAGTCAGGTACTTCCCAACCTTCTTCTAGCACATCTCCTTCTCCTCCCAACTCCATTCAGCTTCACAAAATAGCCGGGAAGTTGAAGCACTTGCGCAGTGTAATAATAAAAATGGGAAAATAAATAATAATAATAAATAACCGGTTCCCCATTCCGACTGCATAGATAACTGTGTCGATCAGAAGATTTTAGATCGAGCTCCAAAAGGAACCGGTTCCTTGGTAAAATCTAACGAGACTGCGACTGGTCTGTCACCGGTACATTGTACTGTCAACTCTACACATCTCTATTTCATGCTCCAGACGGAATAACCTTGAACACCGGTGGTGTTGTTATGCCCGGGGAATTTTCCCTAACTCTGGGGAAAAAGTTATGATAAACAATTTTTTTCCTCGAAATCTTCAAATAAAAATTGGACACGGAGTGTTTTTTCTTGTATTTTTGTTAGTTATAATGTTTTTGTTTATTATGTTTTATGTGGGAATTGAAATTTGAGTTGAATCGAACCAGGAGCGTAGCTACCGCCGTATCAGCCGAATCAATGATACGGGGCCACCGGGCTACAGAGGTCCCTAACGTGTGTAAGCAAAAATTATTAAAGTTTTATCCACAATGTCACTTAATCTCGTGCTTTCCGGGGGAAAAACATACAAAACAACTGTCATACGTGCCTATAGAGTTTTCACTTCAGAAATGACAAAAGTAAAAAAGCCTGTTTTTTCCCGTTAAGTGTGTGCCCAAAAGTTGGCAAAATCCTACATCGGTTATTGTGTGATTCCCCCGTTTAAGTCATTCGCTTACACGGGGGAATCCCGCAATAACCGATGTACAATGACAAACCACGGAGAGCAATATTTACGCGTTTTATTTCATTCCGGTTCAAACGTTATTTATTACATTGTAATATAATACAATCTTGTTCTTCTGATTATTTATTGCTTAATTAGTTTGATTTGTGAAAAGAATGAGTGAAAGGAAAAGAGATTATACCAGTGGAGCTACGAAAAGAAAAAGTAAACAGAAAAGAGAGGAGGTTATTAACGAAAATGCCCAAAATTTCTTCATTTTTTCAGCAATCAGCTTCTGTGAGTGATTTAGATTGCAATGGTAAGTACTACCTATTTATCTACCACTAGCGAAGGGTGATTTTTGTTTTTGAAAGAACAATGACAACCTTCAATACATGAAATTACTTGTTGTACAATACGTATTGTACCGAGCAATAATAAGGGCCCCAACTAATTTTGATACAGGGCCTCTCCATGTCACGCTACACCACTGAATTGAATCCAGTAGGTATCCATTTTCATGAATACAGCAAGTTTCAACGTTGTTATTCGACTTCAGATTTTTTATGTGAATGGAGGGTCTTTTAAGAGAAAGGAAAGAGAGGAAGTTCTGGGAAGGAAAAAGGTACGAGGGGTGGGTAGGAATCTGGGGGTTAATGTGTCCAGGAGTAGCGGATGTATGAATCCATCCCTTCCACTGTGCTGCAAGGCGATGGGTCGAGGAAGTCCCGCTGGAGAGGTCTAGGTTAAGTCTCCGTCAACCAGTCTCTCTCGATTCGGTCAACCACGCAGTAGGTGGGCAAACGCACTTTCCGCAAAGAGCTAGACAAAGCACACACTATGACTCCGGACATTTCTGCTGTCACTAAACGTAGCGAACCACTTGAGGTTACCTATTGCAGAGGTGTTGGTTATCCAATAAATGGTTCCTGGGGCAGCGGTACCCATAACCGTCTCCCAAAATTCATATTTTCGTTTAGATTTACTAGTACTATATTCTTCTTCAATGATATTTTCAATTTCGTTTAGCGTGTTATTTTCCCCACATTCGGAATGTGGGGATTTACTGGAGAATTTTAGCAACTTTTTACCCTATTTTCGACTCCGAGGGAAATTTTGCACAAATGTGGAAATGTGCAATACATAAATGAACTAGTGCAATCTGCACGTGCTGTACCACTGTAGCACTGATGTGATGTCTAGGGAAATTTCCCTAGATCTAGGGGAGAAAAATATTTTTTAGGGAAAAGGGAAATCAGCACAAAATCTAGGGAAATTTCGAACTCCGGCAAAAAAAAATTATATGACAATATTACTGGTATTGCTAGTCGTATTTTTTTGGAATTCCCATGAATCTTAAATATTGTTGATGTACTTACATTCAAGCAATGTTGCTTTAAAAACACTGACAACTCAAAATGATATTATGTACCTAAAAAGATAAATGAGGAGTTCTAAAAAAAAAATTTAATTTACATTTCAAGTTACGTTTTTATCTACGTTTATTACAAGAAGATTGCGTTTGATTTTTATTATTAATTCAGTTTCTAATTCAGTAGTAAAGCACATACTTTCAAATTATGGTAAATTTTCGGTCGAACCGTCCATATATGAATATTTACGATATTTTTAATAATATGAATATTTTTTAGAAAATATAAAAAACATTTTTTTAATAATAAAAAAATGATATTTAGAAAATGTTAAAAAAAAACATTTTTTAAATTATAAGAAAATATTTTTTTGAAAATATAAAAAACATTTTTTAATAATAAGAAAATATTTTTTAGAAAATATAAAATATATATGTTTTTTAGAAAAAAAAAACTACAGATTAGCCTTAATGACTATAAAAAGCAACTTTTTGCATTCGGGGCGATGGGAAACAACGCAATTAAAATTTCAATTGCGAATGTGGAATTTTGCTTCGTATACTGATTTCGCGGGCATTCATGGTCGCTGTCATTTTTCGTTCTGCAGGACTAGGCGACCATAAATATACTAACCCCTAGGCGACTTCATACGGATACATGGTAGCCCCCCCCCCCCCTTCCCCCCCGGCGCAGGTTTTGATTTGCCAAGGTAATACCCCGAAATCTAGGGAAATTTTAGGGAAATTTCACCCCAAAATCTAGGGAAATATATTTTTTGGGCATCACATCCCTGCACTGTAGTCACTGTACGACTGTACTGTACTCTGTAATTCTGCAGACGATTATTGTGAATATTATTGTCGTTATCAACGTTTCTTATCTTTTCTTTATTACTTTAACACCAGAGCAACTTAAAGACAAAGAGGAGGGATTAATTCAAATACAGTGAGTAAGTACCTATTAATGATTTTGTCGTAAATTCTCACATTTTATTATTTTAAAACTTTACCGGCTCTTGACTTTGTACTTCCGGCCGCCATTCCGGCCGTTCTTATTTATGGGCGTCATGGGCGATTACAATTGCCCCCCCCGGCAAACTTATAATATACAATATGCATGCAGTCGGTTTATAGAGAATACGGTATACCTTATTCCTAATTACAAAAATATAACCAAGAGTGACCCCGAAGGGACGTACAGAGGGGATGTACCGTCGAATAACAAACGTATAAAATATATTTTCATTCAGATACATCAAGGAAAAATCTACTTGTCTTAGGTATATAATGTGTGTGTACCAGGTACCAGCACATAAGTGCAAAAATCGTAAATAAATTCGTCTGATATTCATACCAAGTTATTATTTAGGGTATTTTTGAAGTTGGTTTTTTCGTTTGAAATTGGTAAATAAAATGCAAAAAAAATATTTTTTAACTGTCGAGTAACAAATTCCGGTATATCTTATGTGGAAGTAGAGTTTGCGGCCTTGGGTTCATAGCCTGTGTTGCCAACTCTGATACTCTGAATAAAACAGCTGTCACACTATTTGATAGTTAATAATAATCTGCTGGAACACTCAATGGTAATTGTTAATACATATTTCAACATCAAACACAACATTATTATTCCAAAATTTACATGACAAAAGAGATATGTTAAGGCTCCGCAACCGGGCTCGAAAAGAAGAAGATGGAGAGATAAGAAATTACGAATGTTAGAGGAGCGCGCTAACATTTACAGCAACAAAATTGATGCGAAAATGTTTAATAATACACAACTCGTTTAAAATAGAGCAAAAATCTCGTGGGGAGCATCTTAGGTATCATTTAAAGAAACATTGTGAATTTTTTCACAAATATTATTTATAAGATAATAGAAACAGATTTGTTTTTAATAATTTTTGGAGCATACTTTGCGATTTTTTTCTATTGAGGGAATTTCATATAATTTGCGTTTCGGCGTGGGCAGCATCTAGACATTATCATCAAAAATAACATATATTTTTTAAGAGCTTAAAAACTTCAAATGTTTAACCACTCAGCAACGTAAGCAGATATACACGTTAATATGACAATAGCAGTCAAGTACAGTATGCGTGTTTTCACATTGTTCTAGTTACATCCCTAAAACAAAAAGTATAAGCTCCATAATAAATAAAGCTACCCATCCCTATTCAAGTTGTCCATAGAAATACGTAAAGAAAACCTATTCTGTCAGATACATGATAGACCGCCAAATTGCCTACCCACTAGACGTGGGCAAAATGGAATGATTGAATTAAATGAATAAATTCGATCTGATTCTCATTTTCAAAAGGAATTAAATCTTTATTTCTTACCCTTGACCTTGCATCCTACGATTTTTTAATAGCACCATATTTCTTTTAATTTCTATTAATTTATTTTACAGTTAAATAATTCATGTTATTTTGAGGTAAGAAAATAATACTCTGTAAATATTGGATATTTGTTGCGCGGATAGGTATTCCTACTACAGGCGGCGTGCGCCGCGAAATTGCCTATCACGTGTAGTATCCCGCGTAGTAAATCTATACAAAAAACCCCGTAGGCCAGAGAGTTCCCGTCCCCAGCCCAAGCGACAAAACCGCCAACCGACTGAACCAAAAAGCGATCGAGTCATCCAAGAGTCAAGTAATTCTGAATTCCGAATGTCGCGTCTATTTCACAGTCGTCCCACCAGTCCCACTGTTTGTCTTAGTCCTACAAGTCTGTTCAATTCTCAACCCCAATCTCTGTTTCACTTATTCAAGGAATCAAAACATCTGTGACGTCGTCGTACCAAATCACAAGTCCCACGAATCGAGTCGATCAATTCTAATCTGTTGAAGATATCGAGTCATTATTAGGTCCGCGGAATGCAAGTTATTCAAGTCACAGCAAGACAAAAGACACTTATTAGTCAGAAGTTCCTAATTCTTTCCTTGATGCCCACAGAGAATCGATTCGTCGTTAGTTCCCGCGCGGCCAAGCCGTCATCTTTGGGCGAAACTTGAACGGGACCCTGAACTTTTGCTAAAGACCAAAAAGCGAAAGTTAATCCTATATTTTTTCTCCCTCACACGTGCGTAAATTATGCAATGCGTTTAGAAACAACGATGTTTATTTATATTATTGTTTTTATGGTATCTGTCTACCTAGCCGTACACAAAACACCAGTCGCTGTCGGACCGTGATACATGATGATCGGGTGGTTTATTCCTTTATTTTTGTAATAAATTGTACGACGCGTGTCGCTCAGACTTTTAATTAGTTTTTATTCGGCGCATCGTTTTAACTTCACCATTGAGGTAGGTGCATTTAAAAATATATATTTGAGTGAAACTTATTCCAGGTGACTGGATCGGATATATGAAAGTATGTTTTTTTATGTGAATACCGCAAGTCCCAACTTCTCCCGTCTGGAGCTAATGAGACTATGGCATCCCCAATTGGGATATTTTGTGAGGCTGAAGGTAGTGGGAAGTTTAGATCACGTGAAGTAGACCAATTTCAAGTTTAATAAATAAAATAAAATGTATCATTTTAAGATTCAATTGCTAGCCTAATATAAATACATTTTTCTTGTCAAAATTTGTTTTTTTTTGCAAAATAAGTACATATTAAAATATTTTTAAACGTTTTTAGTACCTTCAATTTTTCAGAACGACATAATTCACCCTAAGAAGAGTGCTCTTTGTGCGGTTTTTCGTAGCCTTTCGGCCTCCTCTTTGTGCGGTGCTTCGTAGCCTCTCATGTATACTTTAGTTTTCTTAAGTGAAAACCGCGTATTAGAAAATATATCTATGTATACATATAAATAAGGTTTTTTTTTTTGGAATTAATTGAATTAAAGGAACGAATAAAAGGAATCAATTCAAAAGGCCAGGGGAATCAGACTGAATCGATTCACTCCTGGGAATGAATCTGCCCATGTCTACTACCCACTGTAAGTCATTGTTATTTTTTTATAAAATATTCCTGTATGAAATGATAAAAAAGTGAGGTAACAAAATTGTTTATTATACATTCGTACAATAGAATAAGTATTGTTTTTTTTTATATAATCCATGATTTTAGTACCGTTTTCACATTAAAACATTCTTAATTTTAATATTTAAAAATGTTAATATTTATTTGTAATATAATAATTTGAAAGCTTATTTTATAACCATTCAAAATAGTATATTAAAATATAAGTGGATAAACAGGTCTTTAAAACATGCGCGATTTTTCTAAGTGCTCGAAATAAAGCAAGTGTTTTAAAGACCAATTATCCACGAATATTTTACGCTATTTTTTTTTATTGGTACACTTTGAAAACATAAATATTGATATTATTATTAAAAATTTGGAAATAAGAACTATTAATGAATTCGTGATGTGACATCACAATATCTTGTTGTCATGGAAATGAAAAACACAAACATAAATTTGCAATCTGTCACATAAGATTAATAGTTGACATCACAGTTTTTACTAGTTATTGTGTGTTGTAAAATGAGTTCTAACATTGATAATTTAAATACCAAAGCAGAATCGCGGTTAATACCTGAAAAATCCAAAGACGTTTATAAAAAAGAATATGAAAGGTTCATAACATGGATGGAGGAGCAAAACGTAGTAGATGTAGATGAACGAGTTGTGCTTGCTTACCTTCAGAAAATGTCGGAACAGTACAAAGCATCGACTATGTGGGCCATACATTCGAAATTGCAATGTCTGTTGAGGATAAATAAAGGGGTTGATTAAAAATCATAAAATATTCCTGTCAGATTTATAGTTAAAAGTTGACATTTAGACTTCTCATTTTGTTGATTTGTTGATGTTGCCATGGTAACTTTAAAAAACGCGCGTTCCATAAAGTGCGATTTAAACACGCTAGAGCGTACTTTAAATGAGTAAAAAAGGGCACCAATAAAAAAAAACAGTTTTTAGTATTCGGCTACGTTCAGAAATGTTTCATTTAAAGAGCTTTAATTGTGAATCGGAAATAACACAAAGTTTTCATAAATCTGACTGTCGTTTAAGACGTAAAAAGTGCATATTCGCGATAGATTGGAGTGGAAGGGAGATATGTAAGAAATTGGTAGAAATTCAGGTTGCCGAGACTTAAGTAGGTAATTATGTAACAGTGTTAAAATACGTAGAAATACATTATTTTGCATTATAAATTTCCTAGTAATAAATTTTATGGAGCACCTATACATGTAAAATTTTTTAACAGTCATTGGTCGAATAGGTTAAGTTAGGGTTACCGGCTATTTTAAAATTATATTTTCATAGCTTTTAATGATATTTCTGAGTTATTATGAGTTGGTTTCATGGAACACGGAGTCGGTTTCATGGAGTTGACATGAAACCAAATAAACACTGTCAGTGAGCGTCACACGATAGCCACGTCCCAAAATATCGTTTTAGCGATAATTCAAAAATGGGAAACTTTAACTCGCTGTAGAAAAATTCGTCAACATAAAAATAAAATAAAAATGCTGTAATCATCGTAATTTTTTTAAGCAATAAAAAAAGTGCAAATACCCCATTTTGCCATCTTTTCATGCATTTTGTACGTAGATTTGTATGAAAATATTTTATATTATTTTTTTTTAAATGGCTACTTAAAAAATTGTGATGATTCTGTATAAAATAATAAAAATGTTTTCCTAAATATCGACATATTTCTGTGTCAGATAGAGACAACAAATTTCAAATTTATATGGGAATAACAGAGAAAACAAAACATTAATTCATTCCAACCTCATAAACCTACGTGCAATATTACAATCTCTTTTTAGTTACGTGTGACAAAAAGAGAAGTAAAATAAAACGTTTCAATCTTTTGCCTATCTGTAGAGACTATTTTACTTCTCAAAGTTGACATCATATTACGTGTGTCGTCTCTTTCTAGTGCACAATATTAATTATCTTACTGCAAAAAACTTAAGTTACTAGACTTTCCGTTTTCATTAAAAAAAAGAGTCCTCAAACCAGAGTATTTTTTAATCCCTTTCTGCATATTTCCTTAAAATTGACAACTACATGGGACGAGTGTAGGCAATCGGACAACGGGGATGTTTTTTTGCTTAGTTTTAGGGGTTTTGGGTTATTTGCAGGGTCATGTCGCATTAGTTTATAATAAATGTTTATAGGTATCATTTAATTTTATTTTTATTAAATAATCTTTTCGTGGAAGACTTGATTTACAAGGATGTAAGACAATGACAGTGCAGTGCTTTTTTTACATTGGCTTCATACAGGAGGCCCTGAGGAAAATAATTCCCCTCAGGGCCTATTACATCTTTGGGGATGCCGTGTGGAGGGTCTGTTTAGGAAAGGAAGGTAAGGAAGTTCTGGGAAGGAAAAGGTTATAAGGGACGGTAGGAATCTGGGTGTCAGTGTGTCCAGGAGTGACGGACGTATTAATCCATCACTTCCACTGCTGTGCAAGGCGATGTTCCGAGAGGTTACAGCTGGAGAAGTCGAAGATACTCCCTTAACCATTCTCTCTCGATCCGGCCTGCCATGCAGCTGGTAGGTAGATGCTTTCGCCGCCAAGACCCGGACAAACCTCAACCCACGAATCCGGGTACGCCTACTAAGTCACCAAACGTAGTGAACTACTTTGGGTGACCAATGGCAGAGGTTTTGGTTATCTAATAATAGTTCCCGGGGCGGCGATACCCATACCTGCCTCCCAAATTGAAACGTGAGGCATTGAAATGTCAGAGGAAGAATGAATGTAGATATGCTGTATAAATGAGATTCCTGATATGTAACTATGTGTTGTAAAACCATATAGTTAAATTATGGGTATAGCCATGTTAACACTAGAAAGACCGAAGCCTTCATTTTGACGGCTGGCCGAAGTAATGTGACGATATAATGCTTAATAATTATTGTATTGGTGTGATTTTTTTTCACATTTCATGATTTATGATTTTACAACTATGGTGAAAAAAACAGGTACGGGTCTTATTTAGTTTTTGAGATATATTGACTTATACCTACAAAGACCGCCGCCGTCAATGTGACGGTTTGGGCCATAATGCTTAGTTTGTTTACAACCTTCCTTACCCAAGTTTACAACAAACCCATTCCGCCTCGTTTATGATAGTACCACGATAGTACTAATATGTCTGTCTCTTTCTTTCGCTATCGAGTATCATATAATTTATAAAAATACCACAAAAAATATATCTCTGGCCCAAATTTATTTTATGGCTCGTCGGAGAACTAAAGATAGAGTATGCATACAAATACAAGAGTTGGTCCAGCTGGGTTAGCTCCTGAAAAACTGGCAGAATCATTTATTAGATAACCAATACCTACGCCGTAGGCCCCCCTAAGAAGTTCACTAAGTTTTGGGACTTAGCAGGGGTGCCCAGGTTCATGGGGTTAGGTTTTTTTACATTAGCTAGCAGGAGGCCCTGAGAAAAATAATTCCCCTCAGGGTCTTTGTCATCTTTGGGGATGCTGTGTAGGGAGTCTTTTTAGGAAAGGAAAGAGAGGAAGTTCCGGGAAGGAAAATGATATTAGGAGTGGGTAGGTATCTGGGGGTCAGTGTGTCCAGGTGTGACGGACGTTTGAATCCATCCATACGTGATGTTCCGGGATAGCACGGCTGGAGAAGTCAAAGGGACTCCCACAACCAATCTTTTCCGATCCGACCTGCCATGCAGCTGATAGGCAGACGCATATTTATTTTAACAGCGCCCTTGAGGTGATTTTTCATAAAAATCGCGCTATATAAATTAGCCATATAATATTATCACCTGCCGCCAAGACCCGGACAAACCTCATCCCCTACTAAGTCACCAAACGTAGCGAACCAATTTTGGTGCCATATGGCAGAAGTGTTGATTATCCAATAAATGGTTCCCGGGGCAGCAGTACCCATATCCGCCTCCCAAATTGGCAATTTGTTCGGGGAAGGTGTGTTCGGATCTTGGTAGCGGATGCTTCTACCAAACGACTGCGTGGCAGGCCAAATCGGGAGTGACTGGTTGAGAGAGATCGTTTGACCTCGCCAGCAGGACTCTCAGAACATTGCCTTGCATCGCAGTGATAGGAATAGATTCTTACGTATGTCACCACATTGATCCCCAGATTCCCACACACCCCTCACACATTATTTAATTCCCATAACTTATTCTTCTTCCTTTCCCTTTAGGTACCCTCCATACAGCATCCTCAAAGGTGACAATGCCATGAGGGGAATAATTTTCCTTAGCATTTTTTTTGTGGAGCTAATGTAAACGAAAAAAGAAAAGAATCAGGGCCCTATGCCATATTTGGGGATACTGTGCGGAGGGTGTTTTTAGGGAAAGGAAGGAAAGGAAGTTCTGGGAAGGAAGAAGGTGTGAGGGATAAATAGGAAAAAATGGTAAATTTATCCAGGAGTAACGAATGATGAAGATTTTGTGTGGGATGAATAGGAGAAATTGGTAAATGTATTTAGGAGTATTAGACGAATGAATCGATCTCTCCCACAGCGGTGCAAACCGACGGCTTGAGAGAGGTCCTGCTGGATAGGTCTAGATGAGGTCTCCCTCAACAAGTGTCTCCCGACTCGGTCGGCTACCCAGTAGGTGGGCAAACGTATTCGCCACCTAGATCAGACAAACCTCACCCAATGAACCCGGACACCCCTGCTAAGTCACCAAAAATACCGTGAACCACTTGGAGTGTCCTATGGCAGAGGTGTTGGTTATCCTATGAATGGTTTCCGGGGCGGCGGTACCCATATTCGTCTACCAATTGGCAAAAAGTGATCAGCCGTCAAAATGACGGTCGTGGTCTTTATAGGTATGGAGAAGCACCCGGTCTTTCTAGTGTTAAATTGTGGAGATCTGGAAGGAATACTAGGCCGATAAAAATTATTATAATTTTCACCTTTTTATAGCACCGCTTAGTGATAAATCATGTCTAGTGCACTTGATGGGTAGGATTAAAAGGTACGCTTAGTTAGTAAGGGCATTAAAAAAGGAATATATGACGCTAAGTGAATTGTGGAAGAAGTCAGAGAAAGCCAAGGAAGTCATGGCATGATCAAGTGAATCAAATACTTTCAGTCGAGCCACGCCAAGAGATAGAATAATAGAAATATACAGATAAATTATTTTAAAGAGAGTACGTTTGAATGTATCTTTTACCTCGCTGTAGTCCTCCGATAGAGTGCACCGTAACGCATCCA
Source organism: Limnephilus lunatus (assembly GCA_917563855.2). NCBI lineage: Eukaryota > Metazoa > Arthropoda > Insecta > Trichoptera > Limnephilidae > Limnephilus > Limnephilus lunatus. The sequence goes on along the minus strand of OU830595.1, from coordinate 19,001,704 downwards.
AGCATCTATTTATTCAGATTTATCTGTATTAGACGATTTATGAATGCAAATGAAGCAAGGAGTGTGTGTTGAGACAGAGGTTTTTGGTGGTATGTCCTCTCTGCTCAGCACGGCATGATGTAGTTTCGGTATCGAAGACTATACTTCAACCAAACTAACATTGTAAACATTTATTACTGCACCACCATAAAACTCATTTGTGAGGGTCGGGTGCAATATTTAGGAATCTTACCTACTTATTTTTTTTACTAAAACTACCCCCCATAAAATAATTATTTATTTCTTTCCATTGAAACAGTAGTTAAGTGACATCTTTACAAATGATTAATACATGGAAGGAAGTAGCAATAAATATAAATGTTTAGTTTTAAACGAATTGAAGGTGCAATTTGCAACGAATGTTAACTTTTTTTTACTATTTTAGAATGCTCAAAGTGTCTTTGTTTAACTTTCTATTTCGATTATTTTCTAAAATGCATTTTTTTCATAATAACGGCATGCCGCCGCCCCGGAAACCATTTATTGGATAACTAACACTTCTGCCATACGTGACCTCAAGTAGTTTGCTACGTTTGGTGACTAAGCAGGGGTGCCCAGGTTCATGGGGGTAGGTTTGGTTCCGGATCTTGGTAGCGTATACGTCTGTCTACCAACTGGCTCTGCGTGGCTGGCCGGGTCGGGAGAGACTGGTTGAGGGAGACCCTTTGACCTTTCCAGCAGGACTCTCTCGGAACAGCAGCTTGCGCCACGGATGGAGGGTTGGATTTATACGTCCGTCACCCTTGGACATACTGAACCCCGGATTCATATCCGCCCGCATACCATATTCCTTCCCAGAACTTCCTCTCCTTCATTTCCTAAAAAGACCCTCCACATTGCGTCCCCAAAGATGACATAGGCCATGAGGAGAATTATTTTCCTCAGGGCCTCATGTGTGGAGCTAATTAAAAAAAAAATACTGTATGTCTGCACTACTAAATTTACGATTTATTGTAGATTTGCTATAGGCTATTGACAAATGCATTACATATGTAGGTAAATATAATAACAAAGTCTTTTGTTTTGCTTTTTTGTAGAAAAAAGGAAGTGTTCCATATCTTTTACATTTACATTTTTACTTACATTTTGGTATGATAAACATGTCAGATTAATGTTTAAATAAGAATTTATTAATTGGTTTTTGTCGTTATGTTTCTGTCAAATAAATGTTTTTAATTTGCTATGTAAACTATTTCCACTAATAAAAGGAAATTTTTTCATCTAACAATTCCTATAATAAATAAATTTCAGAAAAATATTAAAATATACAAGTATTATAAAAAATACTTGTATGGTAGAAGCGAAACTTTCGGAAAATTAAAGTGGATAAGAGTGGGGAGGCTACGAAGCCGCGCATAAAGAGGAGACCGATTATTCTAACTCATTCTCTATAAATGCCATAAGCATGTGTTTGTCTCTTTTTAGTGTCGCTTTTTCGTTTCATCCCATTTCAAATCACAACGGTGCTAAAGAAGTTTTCACTTCGAAGTAATTTTAAAATAATTTTTTCTTGGTTTGCTTATTGTTTCTTTTTAGTGTCGGTTTTTCGTTTCAACCAGTTTCAAATCACGACGGTGCTAAAGAAGTTTTCACTTCAAAGTAATTATAAAATAAATTTTTCGTTATTTGTTTATTAATTGTTTTTAGTGTCGCTTTTTTGTTTCAACCAGGTTCAAATCACAACGGTGCTAAAGAAGTTTTCACTTCGAAATAATTATAAAATTATTTTTTCCGTGGTTTGCTTATGCGTAAAACTGTATTTTTTTTTAAATTCGAGTATTCTGTAAGTATTGTATTTTTCTTGTAATCTATTTCTCTACGCAAGTGGTGTTAAAACCATTCAATCTGGTATTAAATTAGATCAGCAAATATAAAAAAACTTTTCGTTGTTTGTTTTTGGGGTGTTAAGCCGTGTTGCGCTACCTCCATGTTCGGCATAACACCCCAAAACAAACAACGAAAATGCTTTTGGCAATGAAAATCTAAAAAAAAAAAAAAACCTATCATAAAAAAAAACTATTTACGATAAAGTATTTTTGTAAATATATTTAAAAAATGATAGAAGGTCGGTGTCAGCCCTCACCAGTACCTAGCGCATTCCACATGTGGCTTTCTGAAACAATAGTGTTACTCTGACCCTACGCGGTCGGCTGTCACAAGCGCACGCCTTACTGGGCGTTGCAAATAATATTTGATTATTTATTATGAATGATGATTTTTTTATATTTCAGTTATTAAGCACAAAATCAATATTTTTTTCTTACAATAAATTAATATAAGCCTTATATAAAATATTCACATACATATTTTTACAAAAAACCCGAAATAATATCCAAATCCCATACAGTAACGCTGTGTAACAAGACGGTTTGTCTAGGGTATTTTTAGGATGGTATGGGAAAGGTTAAAGATTTGGAAAATTTGTTGATTTTAGTTTATGGTTTGTAATGCTTAATAGACTGGTTATTTTGATCCTGGTAGAGACTACCTGGCAAGACTTTTGTATTAGAAATAATATAGTGGGGGTGGGAGGAGGGTGGCCGCTCAGGCCGGGGGAGGGGAGGGGGGGGTCACACTGAGTCTGAGTCACACTGAGTCAAACTCGCTCAATGTAATCGAGGCTTTAGACAAAATTAGTGACACTCGAACAGAAAAATCAGGAAAAGTATAAAAAAATTATTTTTCTTTTTTTTTTGATTTTTCCAACCAAGGCGAAGGTTTTTGGGTTCAGCACCTAACCCCGGAATCAAAAATGCAATCAATGACATGAATTGCATCTTTTTCTTCACCTGAAGTAACATTTGGTCAAAAAACCTTTGGAGACCAACAAGGACGCGGAGGAAGAGATGATAGCATATTTGACGGCGGAGTTCTGGGATAAGGGAGTCAAGGACTTAGTGCCACGGCTCACTAAGTGGAACGTAACGCGGACTAAGTCGAAAAATAATAGGGATATGTACCTAAAATGTCATACGATTTTTTTGTAAACATAAATTTAAAAAATTAGAACGGTCTTTAATTCTTGGACAACCCTTATATTTGGATATTACCCAGTTGTTTCCATGACAGTTTTTTTTGTTTCCAGCCATGGCGTTGCTCTGCCTGCATTGCAGTCACGAGCTAGCGCGCCTAGACGAACTCGCCTTCTACATTGACAACTTAGGAGGGTACCAACTCGGCTTCAATATCGAAACTGCAGCACCCGATCATGCCGACCGCTTTCTCAAATTGCCAGATACCACTAAGAAGTTCTCCACGCACAAGCTGCTATGCGTCAAATGCAACGGCCAAATTGGACGAATTCATACATTGAATGGATTTTATGACCCGGCGACATATTTTAGTCCCGATCGGACGCTGTTACCGAACGCCGCCAATTATCGCCGAGCCATGGCAAAAAAATGGAAACAGATTGAGGGAATGTATCCTGATTTCCCACGAATAACTCCAAGCACTGTCAGGCGCCGTGTGGTTGTTCTTGGAGATCCGCTGGAGGGTTTCAAGCGAGGTGAAGTCAACGAAATGTTCGAACTCGGGCGTCCGCTGGGACAGATTCCGCTCGAACATCAGCTGCGTTCGTTCTTCTTTGCGTGCCTGAACGACACTGTGTTATATCTGCACACGGGTATGGGTAAAACGCTGGTGGCGTGCATGGTGATTAAAGCATTCTGCGAACGTAATCCAGGGAAGGGAGCCTTCTTCCTTGTTCCTCGTGTGCTTCTGGTGGACCAACAGGCCAGGTATTTATTAAATAACTAACTAACCATCACGTCGTTTTCCTGCAGGGGTAGGCAAAGAGGACGGACCGCCAAACAACTCAGTCTTGGCACACAATCCTTGCCTCATTCATATTCATACATCGTCTAATACATGATCTTCTAGTATCTGATTCACTCGGTTGTGCCATGTCTTCCTCAAACGTCCCAGACTTCTTCTATTCCACATTTGCGTCATATATTCTCCTTATACTACTACCTTCGTTCATTCGCTCTATACGCCCAAACCATCTGAGGATCCATTTCTTAATCTTACTCATTACGCTTACATTAGCATTACATTCTTTGCAAATCTCCATATTTCTCACACGATCGTACATGGTTTTACCACACATACGCCTCAGGGATCTCATTTTTACGGCATTCAGTCAACTTTCATCCTTCCTGTCAGTTCCATGCCTCACTGAAAATAAAAATGCGTGCAATTTCGCGCGAAATTGGTGAGATTTGTCCGGGCCTTGGCAGCGGATGTGTCTGCCCACCAACTGCGTGGCAGGCTGGATTGGCAGAGACTGGTTGAGTAGTAGTAGTTGTTTTGATATTTTGCATTTCATTCCGCTCCGTGGTTGAGTGGGCATAGCGCTTGGGTAACCCGGGCGTCGCATGTTCGATTCCTCGGCTGGCTAATTCCTCCATCACAACACAAGCAACATTTTCGGCTTTCTGTGGTGGTAGTAGGAGATTTTCAAACATTGTTGGGTTATTCGTAACCCGGGAATGTTTGTCTTTCTTTTTTAAAAAAAAAAAAAATTCCTTTTCTATACATATTCTGAAAATTCATACTTTTAAATCAACAAAATAAGCAGATTCGACTTTGTTCTTCGGGACCGTCGATTTAAAATGTACGAGGGTGCTCCGATAAGTACTTAGCCTACAAAACAAAAACGAAAATTTTGGAAATTAACATAATCTACTTTTAGCTCGATACACTTGACCCAGCGATGCTCCAATTTCGGAGTGAGCAAACGCGGCACCCATCGCGCAGACAGCTTTCTCATGCTCAAAATTTCATGCAGGATGTGACTCACACGGTCTTTTGAGATGCCTACTGTCCAGTGGCGTAGCGTGCCTTGGAGGGGCCCTGTATCAAAATTAGTTGGGGGCCCAAATGAAGGGTAAAGATTTCTCACAAAAGAAACAAAAATGCTTGCATTAAATTAAAATAAATATTTATTAATTATAAGTTATCACTTCCTCCTAGAAATTGAGCTAGCCAAACAATTCAAATTAAATATACATTTTTTCTTGTCTTTTTTTCGGCAAATTAATTTATTAAATCTTCTATAGCTGAAGACGATTTCAGTTTTTTCTAAAATTTCTGCCTCTATAGACAATAGTGACAAGTCTGATAGCCGTTCCTGTCCCATCGAAGTCTTTAGGTAATTTTTTATCAGTTTTAATTTTGAAAAACTTCTTTCAGCTGTTGCGGTTGTAACTGGAAGGGTCAAGAATAGAAATCATGCTGTTATAACCTCCGGATAACTGGATGCAAAGCTGTTGAATTTTATCAGCAATAATTCCATAAGTTGCTTAATGGAATGAATTTTTTTTAATTTCAGAATTTAAGCATGTTTTCAGAGCTATTAATTTTTCATAATGATTAACTGAGATGACTTTACCGTATTTAGCCGACAGTTTTCCGGAAGCGTTTTTTATCACTTCGATTGAAGAAGAGGAGTTTCTCCGGTTGTAATACTTCGAGCATATAACTCTGGTCACATTTTTTTTTATAAGCTCCTTCCTTTTCTGCTTACTTTTTCTTTTCATAGTTCCACTGGGATAATCTCTTTTCGTTTCAACCATTCTTTTTACAAATCAAACTAATTAAGCAATAAATAATCAGAAGAACAAAATTGTATTGTATTACAATGTAATAAATAACGTTTGAACCTGAATGAAATAAAATGCATAAATATTGCTCTCCGTGGTTTATCATTGTACGTAAATATTACTCTCCGTGGTTTGTCATTATAAACGGGGAATCCCGCAAAAACTGATGTAGGATGTTGCCAACTCAGTGGCGTAGCGTGGGGGGGGGCAGGGGGTGGGGCGGCCCGCCCCGGGCGGCACTTTTAAGGAGGCGGCACTTTTAAGGGAGGCGGCAAATTTTCACAATAACGTTTAAAAATTATTAAGAAAATAATTATCATTAGAGAGAAACATAATGTAAACATCGTTGTACCTCAGTGGCGTTGCCTGTGGGGAGTAAAGTAAGTTAATTTTTTTTAAATGTATAATAATTATTAGTAAATGTTCTACGATCCTTTTTACGAATCCAACTCTTTCTTTTATTATTTATTATAAATGTCCGTAAGAATACGTAAGAAAACCGTACGCATATTATGAGAGAAATACTAATTAAAACTGGGAAGTCGCAAACAAATTCACTCTTAATTAAAACCAGAATTGTGTTCAGAATGTAACAATTGAAATTCAGTTGTGTATTCATCCGCTGATATATTTCGAAGGAGACCATTATTTTATTCGAAGTGCATTGGAGGTTAACCACCACATACCCGCCCCTCTACTTGACCTAAAAAATAGACCTCCTTCACTCGAAGTGCAGTTATAAAATTCTCTTTGCAGACTATGTATATGCTGCCAGAATTGAATATGAAACCATTTTCATATTCTTTGTATAGTTTTAATTCGCCAAATACAGATTTTATTTAACCTGTCTAATCTCAGAGACACAAATTGTCCCACACATTTAATTTTAAAATAAAATTGTATGAATGCGATAAAAACTGAAGAGACAGTTTTAGTTAAAAGAAAAGAATTTGCATTTAAAATTTTAAGTTTATTCTATTTTAAGTACTTTAATTCGAATATTCACAGCTGTGAATTTTTGAGCCAATTTACATTTCCAATATCAAAATTTTAATATTTAGAAACAAAAATGTTGTAATAAGCACGTCGGAAAAAATATTTTATGCAGATTTTAAATCAATTTTGTTTTTTGCAAAAGGGTAAAAAAAAACTAATAAAAAGGTACATTTAAAATGCACGGGAAGAACTGGGAATTTCGTGCGCAAACTTGACAGGCAAAAGTTTACAGATATTTTTTTCTAACTATTTGAAGGGTTAAACGAGTTTTCAGAAAGTTAAATTCTCATTGTGGATTCATCTGCTAACACAATTTGAAGAAAAACATTATCTTATTCGAAGTGCAGTTATACAATCCTAGTTGTGGCCTCTATATGTGCTAGACATGGGCAGATTCATTCCTAGAACTGAATCGATTCAGTCTGATCCCCCCGGCCTTTTGAATTGATTCCTTTTATTCATTCCTTTAATTCAAAAAAAAAAAAAAAAAAAAAAAAAAAAAATCACTAAGAGGAAATTGATGATACGATCTCATTATATCGCAGATTACATCCTTTAGATGAATGTGTATATTTTTCGTTTCATCGCGTTTCAAATCACAACGGTGTTAAAGAAGTTTTCACTACGTATAGGGTGAATTTTGTCGTTCTGAAAAATTGTAGGTACCAAAAATATTATTTTTTTGATCAGAAAAATATATTTATAAAGGCTAGCAATTAAATCTTAAAATTCAACAATTTTTATGGTTCACCCTACAGTTTCACCAATTTTGTTTTATTTATTAAACTTAAAATTGTTTCACTTTACGTGATCTAAACTTCCCACTACCTTCAGCCTCACAAAATAGATGCCATAGTCTCATTAGCTCCAGACGGGAGAAGTTGGAACTTGTGCGGTATTCACATAAAAAAATATATATATACTATTATCACGCTTTCGTATATCCGATCCGGTCACCTGGAATAAGCTCCACTCAAATATATAACTGAGTTTTATAACTGGATTGTTCTCACGTAAGTGCGAACATCTGTAAAACCCAGTATAAATAAATATATTTTTAAATGCACCTACCTCAATGGTGAAGTAAAAACCATGCGTCTAATATAAAATTAAAAGTCTGAGCGACACGCGTCATACAATTTATTCCAAAAATAAAGGAACAAATCACTCGATTATCATTTATCACGGTACGACAGCGACTGATGTTTGTTTTGTTTACGGCTATCGGCTAGATAGACAATATCATAAAAAAAACAATAATACATAAACATCGTTTTGTTGCTAAACGCATTGCATAATTTACGCACGTGTGAGGGAGAAAAATATAGGATTAACTTTCGGCTTTTTATTAGCAGAAGTTCAGAGTCCGAAGTGAGAAGTTTCGCCCTAATATGAGGCTTGGCGCGCGAGGACTAACGACGAACCGATTCTCTGCGGGCATATCAAGGAATAAATTAGGAACTTCTGACTAATATGTGCTGTTTGTCTTGCTGTGACTTGAATAAATTGCATTCCGCGGACCATAGCCTCGATACAACATATGGGAATTGAATTGTCGGCCGAATCAACTCGATACGTGGGACATGGGAATTGGGACAACGACGTCACAAATGAACAAGAAACAAATGTTTTGATTCCTTGAATAAAAATGAAACATTGATTGAAGTTGAGAATTGAACGCTACGGTCCGCGTAGACCTGTATGACTATGATGAATAGTGGGACCGGCACGCTACACTCGAATCTCAGAATTATTTGACTCCTTGCCTCTTGGCTCTTGGCTGATTCGGTTGGCGGTTATGTCGCTTGGATTAGTGACTCTATGGCCGACGGGGTTTTGTTGTGTGGATTTACTGCGCGGGGTGCGGGATACTTACTACACGTGATAGACAATTTCGCGGCGCGCCGCCTGTAGTAGGTGTAGATACTTGTACCTATCCGCGCAACAAATATGCAGAATAATATTTAAATAAATTCCTACGAAACACTACAATATTTAAAGAGTACATTATTATTTTCTTACCTCAATATAACATGAAATAATTTAACTGTAAAATAAATTAATACAAATAAAAATAAATATGGTGCAGTTAAAAAATCGTAGGATGCAAGGCCAAGAGTAAGGAATAAAGATTTAATTCCTTTTGAAAATGAGAATCAGATCAAGTGTGTTACAAGATTGAATTTATTCATTTAATTCAATCATTCAATTTTGCCCACGTCTAATATGTGCTGCAAAAATCAAAGAAAAACCATTTTCATGATCTGAGTGTACTTTTAATATGCCACATACCGACTTAATTTAAACCAATTTTGTGTTGACAATGTTAATTTCCAGTTGTGTCAGAATCATAGATAAACCATTTTCATTTTCTCAAGTGTTGTTTTTATTCACCGCATACAGAAATAATTTAAACCAGTTTTGTGTTCAGAATGTAAAATTTCTGTTGTGGTTTCATCTGCTGACATATTTCGAAGGAAAACATTCTCTTACTCGATGTGCAGTTATAGAATTCTAGTTGTAGACTATTTATTTAATGCCAGAATAAAAAAAACATTTTCATATTCTGAGTGTAGTTTTTATTCGCCACATACAAACTGGTTTTGTGTTCAGAATACAATGATAAATTAAATAATGAGTTGCAGATTCATCGTGTACCGAGTGAAGCCTTACATTTGAGTTGCATACCAAATGCTGCAAAATTCTGAGAAATTGATTGTTCCATGTGTAACTATTATTTGGGGACTCGAATCAATCATAAGTTATAACCTGCCTTGCGTTTTAAACACGGTGTAAAAGTTCGAGATGCGAAATCCTCTTACATGGACCGGCTGGTATATAAATAGGTCGTAATAAAAAATACGATTTCCGCATAACCTCCCCCCCCCCCCCGGCGCTTAAAGTACCCAAATAAGGGGGCGGCAAAATTTTCCCCCGCCCCGGGCGGCCGACACCCACGCTACGCCACTGTGCCAACTTTTGGGCGCACGCTTAACCCGGGAAAAAAAGAGATTGCTTTTTTTGACTTTTGTCATTTCTGAAGTGAATACTCTATAGGCACGTATGACAGTTTTTTTTATGTTTTTTTCCCGGGAAGCACGAGATTAAGTGATATTATGGATAACGTTTTACTAATTTTTGCTTACACACGTTAGGGGCCCCTGTAGCCCGGGGGCCCCGTATCATTGATACGGCGGTAGCTACGCCCCTGCTATCAGCTATCTCGCGCACCTTCAATCGGCGGTCTGCCAATACGAGATCGTGGATTTTTGTTATGTTATCCTCCGTGGTAGCCGTTTTCGGGGCACCTGGGCGTGTCTTATCAAAAACCGATGTGCAACCACGTTGAAACTCGTTAAACCAATTTTTGACGGACGCCATCGAAGGAGAAGAGTCATCGTACACAGCATCCAAGCGCTCTTTGATTTTGCTGCACGATTTCCTTTCCAAAAACATGAATCGAATCACCAACCGATATTGCTATTTTACCATTTTTCTAAAATCCGCGGACACGCCCGCTTCCACCCGCTGTCAAAACAAAACTACCATCTACTTTTCGGCTGAAATTTCGGCCGAATAGTAGACGGTACGAGAATGCACTACACGATAGTAAATTTCTCTTGCGATAGTGTCGCCACCGGGCGGTGAGGCTAAGTACATATCTGACGACCCTCAGAAAAGTCAGAATTCATGATTTTTAATTGGTTTTACTAAATTACAGGTATCTGACAGAGCAGACCGGTATCAGGCCAGTGAAACGTAGTAGCCAGCACGGCCAGAGCAAATGGGTTCAGACAGATGTGGTCGTATGTACGTCTGACACGTTCCTCAGAGGGTTGAGGGATGGACTTGTCTCCATTTCCCAGGTATTTCATTATCCGTATTTTTTTTTATTAAAGTAAGGTTAAAATCTTCTGAGCGTCACTGTTATCTTTGCAGCCGGGACAGGGAACTGGTTGTTCTTTTTCTTCTTCATGTGCCCTATCAGGTCTTCCCGATGTTGGCGATCACTCTGGTAATTGTATCTCTATCTTGCGCTGCCCGGAATAGCACCTTCACACTTCTAATACCGGTCCTGTCGTACATTTCGCATTTGTCTCCTGCCAGGCCCTCGGCGACCCTCTCTATCTTGCCTTTTAATATTAATTGGAGCATGTGATATTTCTTCCCTCCCCAAATACAAAATTTCCTTTATTAATTTTTATTAATGTGAGCTGTTATATATCTGCTCTAGCCCACCTGAGAATTTCTATGTTGGTGATCATGTCGGTTCATGGGAATTTGAGCATTCTCCGGTGAAGCCACATTTCAAAAGCCTCTAACCTGTACATGGATAACTGTGATAACCGGTTGTTATCACAGCTTATTTTCACATTTTGATAATCTACATCTATATTATTTTTGATAAATATAAAATAGATGTAGATTATCTTCGTAGTCCTCCTCACTAGGAGATCCTGTGCTGAGGGGTGACCGGACAAGTCAGAATGAAACCAAATCAGAACCACCTCAGAAAAATCATTAGAAGTGATGAAAAAAAATTATAAAAACTTGGTTAAGTAGGTTATGTTAGGTTAGGGTTAAGGGCTATTTTAAAATTATTTTTTTCATAGCTTTTAATGACTTTTCACAGAGGTGTTGAGTTGACTTTATTCTCGGTTGGCATGGAACCGTGCTGAGGGTGGCTTGCTTTTGGATAAGTTTTAAGCGACTTGGGTAAGGTTTTTCCAGAAACTTCGATGACAATGTTTTTAATTAAATAACTATTAAGTTATTTTTCTGATAGTTCTTTAAGCCAAGACTTGATGTCCTTAATGTAGTTATTTTTTTGTTTTAATATTTTTGATATTGTGGTTTTTTTTTTACATAACTTTACTACTAAAAATTTAGAGCTTCTTTGTCCAAAGGTAGAATTACACCTAGGTATATTACGTCATTGTTTGTGGTATTTGCCTCCCGTGTCTTTTTTGAGGCGAAGAACCAGAATATTTAAAATTCATAAGATATTAGACAAACTAACATATAATTGTGAATAATGCGTGTGTTGTTGTGTTTTAAGGTTTCCATTGTCGTGTTTGATGAAGCTCACGAAGCCCGTGGAGAATCTTCGTACACAAGGATCCTCAAGTTCGTGTTCGACACGCACGAAACGGTGCGACCACGGCTTCTCGCTCTCTCTGCCACGCCACTCGTCGGCAAGACCTCATTTGGCGCCGTCGAAGAGATGGTCCGGACCTTTCGCGCGAAGATATACTCGCCATTTCTCGACACAACATTCTCTACGCCTCAAAATAGCCAGATCGTCAACAAAAAGATATACGACATTACTCAGACCGCAGATGAGGTGAGGTGTCACGAATTTATCATGAAGTCGATTGATAAGGTGGCGAATATTCATCCGATCATCGCCAGTGCGTGGAACGACTGCCTCGGCACTCAGTACTTAGATGTCGCTTCTGGAGTTATCCGTGATCTTAAAGAGATAGCGCACTCGCAATCTGACAATCTGACATTCCTGGTGGCTAAGTATCTCGAGAAGTGGATGGATGCTTTTGAAGTGCTGCGAATTAGCGGCCCGCGGGTACTTCTTGCCAATATCAAAGATCACTACGAACAACCGGATTATGACGATGGTGAATTGACCGAATATTTGCGTTCTTTCAGAGCCTTTCTCGGGAACACTATCAACGAATTGATTTCCGTTGTTACTCAAAAGGAATCCACATCGCTAAACGCCCTCTTGGAGTGTGTCCGATCATTCATCTCGAAACGCAAGAATCAGAAGATGATAGTTTTTGTTACTCGGAGAAAAACGGCCATTCGACTCTGCAGGAGGCTGTGCTCCGAAAAGGATTTGAAAGACGAATTGAACCCGTGTTACATTCTCGGCAGTCGAGGAGGTTACTCGAAGGAACAGCAGCGGGATGCGTTGTGCAAGTTCCGCGATGGACGCAGCCGCCTCCTGGTGGCCACCAGCATGCTGGAGCAGGGGCTGGATGTGGACTCTTGCGGCCTGGTCGTCTGCTTTGACGGGGTGCGCTCCCTCACCGCGCTCATTCAGTGCCGCGGCCGGGCGCGCAAAATCGACTCTGAATTCGTCATCTTTACGGCTAACGTCGGAAGTATTCAAACCATCCAAGACAAAGAAGACGAGCTGAACACTCACGTCTCTCGAGCCATGATTCAACAGGCTGCCTGCTCTCCGGCCGGCTTAAACAAGGAGGTACTCGACGAACTAGCGCAGCGGCAACAGAAATACTTGGAGCAAGAAGAGGAGAGCAATGACCGTAAAAGAGATATCTTCGACGACGAGAATAGTCTCATTCTTAAATTCAGTGGCGTTGAAATGGAACAGATCAGTGAAGAGGTAAGCGATGCGGCGGCCGAAGCCGATATCCCGCACCGATTGTCGCCCACCTCCCAAGGAGTATTCGCTTTCGCTTGTGCCGATCACGAGCACTTTATGGACCAACTCTCGAAGATGGTTTCATCTCCATGCTGGGTTTCCGTACTGCATCCTCTGACTCCATGTCCAACCATCATCATGAGATTTGACACTCTTTCGACTTTCTACTATTTGTCTAAATACTCTGTGGGTCTTGACTCTAAACCGATCTGGAATAAAGGTTATGAGCTGCACATCAACGGATCCACGGTACATCTCATTAACGACGAGGATTCTGTTTGCAAGAAGTCCTTCTGCTTGGATATCTCAGATTTGGTCGGTGAAATCCTCGTACACAACTCTCATGAACGCGGATTTAATCTGCTTCTGAGCCTGCGCCGGCCGCCAGTCTTCGCCATAAACGGCCTAAAATCACCGTATGATTTCGATTTGCGGTCGTTCAATCTGGCTTTGCGTGTGGTCGATCTGCCTAAAGGCGCTCGCTGGGATCTGCGGTGCGCTCTCAGAAACTTCAACGCCGATGTCTTCGATGCGCCCAACATGACCTTTGAAGAGAGTGTGGAGAACCAGAAAGAAGCAGTGAGGGATTTTCATAAGGAGTACCTTGTCCGGGTGTGGAGAAGCAAATATGCTCACATTCTGCCAAACCCTCTCCCCGTCTCTGTACTTGATCAACTTCACCGGTATAGCTTTGAGGAACTACAAAGAGCACTTCCGTTATTCATCCCCAGAAGGTACCGACCTCTGCAACTTCCGTCAAGTGACAAAATCGAGAACCATTACTTTTCTGAGATCTTGATCTCGAAAAACTACGGCATGATCAGATCGGTGAGTTTAACCCCGTACCGCACAATCGTTCTGCCAGCCTCTCCGGTCTGCTTAAACCGCATTGTTCGCAACTTTGGAAACCCCGACGATTACTTGCTCGTCACTATTGCGGACGAACATGGCGGAAGCCCGTGGTCGAAGGAAACCAAAGAACACTTTCAAAACATCTTGTACAACGGAGTCAGGATTGCCGATAGAGAGTTTCGTTTCTTGGGTTGTTCCAACAGCCAGTTGAGGGAGGGTCACTGTTGGCTGACTTGCCTCGATGTCCAAATGATCCACAGTAGAATAGGCTCATTCGAGGGCATGGAGCCCGAGCGCAAGCTCACTCGGTTGGCAATGGCCTTTTCCTCCAGCATCGAGACTGTGGCCTTATCGCAGGAGGTTTTGGACAACGTAGAAGAGGACATCACTAGCTCCGAAGTCTGTTTCAGCGAGGGCATAGGCAAGATCTCCGAGCCATTCTGCCAAGAGATAGCGTCTTTGATGAACTTGCAGATGCCCGTGTCCGCATTTCAGATCCGTGTGGGCGGCATCAAGGGGGTCGTATGCGTCTTCGATCAACCCCAAGATATTACCTTTCGAAAGTCAATGAAAAAGTTCTCCGCCGCCAACTTTCTGAATCTTGAGGTGTTGGCCTATAGTCGGCCACTTCGGATGTTTCTAAACCGCCAGGTCATCCTCTGCCTCTCTTCCTTGGGTATCCCCAATTCGACATTTCTAAACTTGACTAAGACGGCTCTATATAATTGCCTATCAATTCTCTTTGATCCTATCAAATCGATCAAATTCTTGAAGAATGTTGATAACTTCTTCGATTTTGGAATGTTTCCCTTGGAGTTGGTCTCTGAACCGCTCTTCCGGGGCGTGCTGTTTCGCTGCGCTTTGAAGCACGTCAGAAACATAGTCAAGCACGCTCGAGTCTATGTACCCGAAGCGCGCGTGCTCATGGGCGTGCTAGACGAGACGGGTACGCTGGAGTACGGACAAGTGTACGTTCACATCTCGGAGGAAACCATGAACGAGGAGTTGGACGGGAAGGTTGCAGTGTTCCGCAATCCCGTCGTTTTCCCTTCGGATGTGCGAGTTTTACAGGCCGTCCGGGAAGTGGATCCGCGCATCCGCCAGCTCTACATCAACTGCGTGGTGTTTCCGAGCCGCGGGCCAGATTCCCATGCGGCTGAGTGCTCAGGCGGAGATTTGGATGGAGACTTGTTTTCCGTTGTCTGGGACTCACGGCTCGTTCCGCAAATCCCCGCTCCCGGTTTACCGGTCCCGACTAAAAATACAATTAAAATCCCAAGCGACGGTCATGTAGACGAGATTTCAGCTATGGTTAACTTCTTTTGCGACTATGCCTCTAAGTGGCAACTGGGTATCATGGGCAATGCCCACCTCGTGCTAGCGGACAAACTGGGAATGCAGCACCCGGATTGCATTGAGCTCGGTCACTATGTGGCAGCTGAAACGGATGAACCGAGAAAGGGCTATTCCGTCGCTGATTTCCCGCCGAGGTTCTACCCCAAGGAATACCCCGATTTCATGTGCAAGGATGGCAAAACGACCTATAAGTCCACATCTGTGCTTGGCGAAATGTTCAGACAATGCTTCCCCATACTAGAGACCCTGATTGAGAGCGACAGGGTACAAATACCCACAGTCTGGTATGGCATCGGCGGAGACCAAATCGAAAAGTTCTACTCCGAGTATGTCATCCAGCTTCGTCGCATTTTAGAAGTCTTCGAACTCGATACTGAAGCAGATTTATTTTCCGGTATTCCGTATAAGAGTTCCGTGTCCAAGTACAAGCACGAGGAGCAGCTGCGAGTGGTAGTCCAGCAACACGGACAAGACTTCTGGAATCGCTGGAAGGGCATCTACCAAGACTGGTTATTCACCATGGATCCGGAATTCAAGTCCAGAGCTGTTTCCGATTGGTATAACTTCCCAAGGAAAAGCAAAAAGTCTTACCCTGCATACAGTTTCTCGTGGCTCGCAATCGGCGATCTTGACCTCGCGGAGAGGCCGGACATTCCATTGGAAGTCAAGATCACCCAGTCCTTGGCGATGTGGGTCAGAGCCAACAAGATAGATTGGATCAGCGATTTAAGTAGGAGAAGCGACGTGGCCGAAGCTGCGGTTAAATACTTTCATAACTTGAATAAAAATTTTACCTGCCAGTTATACGGTTCGTCGCTCTTTGGATTTACCGAGGACAAGTCAGACATTAATCTGTGTATTCAGAAGGACAACATAACGAAAGAATTCAAGTTTGAATATGAAGACAATGTAGGGTTCACGACCCTTTTACAAATCGGAGAGCGGAAGATTGATCTGTTTCTAGAGAGATTAGATCATCACCCGTCGATGTGGGTTTGCTTGAAGGCTTTGACACAGTGGGCACGAGCAGTGTCCATTATCAAGTCACGCGGCAACCCTGGCATCATGCCGCTTGTGTGCTTTGTATGGATCTACATTTTTTACTTGGAGCGAGGAGAGGAAAATCACGAACAGCAGCAAGAGGCGCCCACACCCCCTAACCACACCTCCCGCTGGGCAAAGTGGATGACCGTCCCCCGGACAGAGCAATGGGGAGCAGATGTACTACACTTCTTGTCATTCCTCAGCGATGTCGAAAATGCGCCGTGGATCGCCGCTCAAGTGGAACCTGCCACGGGGGAGCCCCTGATCAAGGCAGATTTGATCCCCGAACTCGCCATGCAAGCGCTGGTGGCCGTAACCCAACTCTCCCTACACGAAGGCTGCATCGTAAAACTGTTTGAAACGTCCAAAGTGAGACTCTTCACAATAGGGTATTGCAAATCCTCAAACAATCCGCTGCTTCAAGAGCAGTATCTCCGGCACATCCGCCAAATGAGCGATCCCCACAACGAGTTGGAATTGAAGTTCTTGGAGAGGACTGGAAAGCTGTTTCTCCAGGTATCCGGAAATCCCAAGTTGTTCGCGTCAGTGGAGCGTTGCCTCCGATCCATGTTCTGGCAGCTGCGGGCCCTCCGGCTACAGCGTCCCACGGCGTACCACGTCTGCGGTTCCACCTTCATATTGCTGGAGAATGGCGTAGGCCGGAACACACGCGTCCGATTCGTCGCTCACAAGGGCCAGGGCAACTACCAGCACATCAACAGTATCCGCCGTCGCATCCAACCCATATTGGACGAACCGAATCCATTGTGGAAACTCGAAGGCAAAGCCCGGTTTATGGACATCGTCACCGAACAGCTGGACAAGCATTCTGCCTTCGTGGAAAACCACAGAGAGATTCAGAACCGATTCTTCGGCGAGTTACTCTTTACCATACGAACAGGCAGCAACTATCTGGTGAACGTACCCGGAATCATCGACAATACATTCGATACTGTCGACCTCGGTAACGTAGAAGAAATCATTCAAAATCACGAAGAGGCTTTCATCAACGAAGAGGAAGAGAACATTGTGACTCTCGACAGAATACAAAAGCTCTTCAATCCGGAAATGAAAGTGCTTAAAAAGCGACAAGTGGAGACATTGCCAGCCGTCAAACTAGTTCAACTGAGTCAAATTGCTATGAGCGGTGCAACCAACAGATGCTTCTCACTTCCAGATGAGTCTAAATCTCGTATCCGATCATCCTTCTTCCCTTCCTGGCGCTACTCCGTCGAAGCTGTGGAAGAATTCGCGCAAAAGAACGGTTTCTGGGAAACTAACGAACCTCCATTCAAAATTGATTTATACCATACAATATCGCTTGTGTGGCAAGGCAGGGAGTTAGTCCTACGTCTGAACAGTAAAGGATGCCTGAACACTCTGAGATATCGCACTACTCGTTGGGTGTCGGCCTCAATAATTGGAAATAATGATGACGTGAGAATTTACGTGGAAAGTTTGGCAGACGTAGAAAACGATTCGCCACTTATCCCAGTGGTAGCGTTATATAAAGAGAATTCCGTGCTTACTTCGACTGATTCCAAATTTGCGGAGAAACCACTAATCCAGGACATCTTCGACTGGGACTGGAGCGTTCGCAGTATGCGACGAGTACGCAATGTCAAGACATTCAAGAATGATCACGGGGCGTATATAACCCTAAACGATGTTAGCGGAGGTGTTTTTAACCCGGACAGCCATCTTTTTGGACCATGTCCGAATGTATTTGAGTTTGAACTGATGCAACCTGTGGAAAAGATGGATTCCGAGGGTATATATGACTTCGGAATTGCACTTTACGATCATATGGCAACACTAAAGCCTTTGTCAGATTTTGCTTGACTAACTACTCATATATTATACAACAGGTTTTAAATAACATCAAACCTGTTAAACAGGTTATATTAGCACACACCCAAATACTTTAACCAGCTATTCCTGAGCATATTTAGAGAAAAAATGATGTTGTCATTTTGCTGTCCGATGATATTTTTTTCAATTAAAAACAAAAACATATGTTTTACGTCACATGTCGCCACGTGGTATGCACTCCGTCTCATCCTAGCAGCTTCTTACAGATTAGACAGAGCATATCGGCGATGTGTAGTAGAAAATTGTTTTTTTTAATTGAAAAAAAAAAAATAACAGACAGCAAAATGATATCTTCATTTTGTACTCCAAATATGCTCAGGAATCTCTGATTAGTTTTTCAGGTATATGCTGACGTACCTGGTTCAATTTTTTTTTCTTTTTTTTTCTTTTTTTTTTCTTTTTTTTTTATAATAAAAAAAGTTTTCAGGTATAATGGGATCTAGATCTAGAAAATAAGCACAAGAATAATATGTATGCTTTTAAAATATATTTTGTAAATCACTTTGTGGTAATTTTGGGTAAGAAAATTATGTTTGCCATTTTCTATACTATATAATATATTGTATGTATAACCTAAAATTGTTTTATTTTTATGCGATTTTATGAAAAAAAAAATGCAAGGCAGAAGATATCTTAGTGAACAAGACTTGAAAGGGATCCTATACGCTTTTATAATTACCGTGATGGAAAAAACAGGCAATAAATGTACATTCCTTATCGTTATAATGCTGCAGCTCTTTCTTACACAATTAATAATGGTGGGACAAAATATGAGGTACACAAAATATGTGCGTCTATTTCCAAAGTACAACTTTTTTCCTTTGAAGGAAACATATCTCATTACAGCTCAGCCATGGTGACAGAAATTGCGTTTCACTTTCTTTGAGGGAGATGTATGATAATGATTGTATACTTTAGGGCAGGGATAGCCAACCAGTCGATCGCGATCGACCGGTCGATCGCGGCCATTAGTCAAGTCGATCGGGGGCACGGGACTCGAACCCAATAGAACCCGCACCCGCACAAGAACTCGGACCCATAGCCGGACAAGAACCCGCACAAGAGCTACGCGTATCATCTGGTGTGATTTTCAAATGCCGATCCATCATGTTATTGGACGTAATAACAAATTTTCTTGAAGAGAGCGGTGATGATTATCAGTAACTGTGTGATTTAGACTGGCAATGTGATTTACCATTTTAGCAGATTTTATCGGAAAACTAAGCACATTAAATCTGGAATTACAGGCAAGAATAAAACATTAACCCAATCCCTGCCATTTACGCGGATCGGCGTACGAAAGTTCCGTGCCACAACTGCCATTTACGCCGTATCACGTAAATCGCCAGTATGAATGTTTCGAGGATGATATTTCTAAGTTCTGATGGTAGATGGGGCTAAATATTATTTTGTAAAATATTATGAACTGTTTCTTAGCGACATCTCTTGTAAAATATGATAATTTAAATTGTTTATACTATGAAAAGCAGCATCCAAAAAAGGTCAACAGATTTCTTGGCGCAGTCGTTTGATTCTCCCGCCATCGCAGCGTCGTGTGTGTGTATGTCACGTGGTTCTTATTGCGTTCTCTGTGGTGTGGTTCTAAAAGTTTTTTTCATATTCGGCGGAGATGTGGACTTGAGTTTTTATTCCCGAATTGAGAATTTAGTTTGTGTGTTTTTTTTTAAATTTAGTTTGATATTTCATTTCGTGTGTACTTTTATACAATCATTTTTGAAACTTTATTTTTAATATCCCTAAATATGTCAAGACGCAATCTCGGTGAAGAGGAGATAAGAGAATTCGTCTTCGATATTGACTCCGAAATTGAGGAAAGTGATGATGACTCGGATTTTATAACGCAACTTAGTGACAATGAAGATGAGCCTATGGAGAGTGAAGTTACCCAAAGAACTTCGTCGGGAAATTGGACTGTGAATTCCGGAAATTTTAAACCAATAATCCATGAATTTAATGATTTTCCATCTGGAATAATCGCGACCCCATTATTATCAGAAAATTCCCCGGAAATAAATTTTTTTAAACACTTTCTAAATACAAATATAATGGCCGAAATTGTCAAGGAGACAAACAAATATTATCAAGCAACTATTAGAAATAAAGTTATTTCTGAACATTCACGGCTTCGCAGGTGGAAAGATACATCAGTTAATGAACTCTACATATTTATTGCAGTGACAATGCTTATGACCAGAAATAAGCACCACACGATAGAAGAGCATTGGTCGAAAGATCCCCTTCTGACAAGTAAAATATTTGGCAAGACGATGGCAAGAAATCGTTACCAGATATTGCTGAGTATGCTGCATATGTCAGACCCTGATTCACAAATTGCTGGTGACAAATTAAATAAAATTAAACTTCTGGTCAATCACACTCGAAAAATGTTCAAGGAAACAATGGTGCCATACGAAAATCTATGCATTGACGAGAGCATTATAGAGTTCAAAGGACGTTTTAAGTTTAAACAATATATTCCATCCAAACGCCATCGGTTTGGAATAAAAATGTTTGTTTTGTGCGACTCGAAGACAGGTTATATTTTAGATATAATTATTTATTGTGGAGATGGGTCGGATGTCACTGACGAGCAATGTCTTGGGGCTTCAGGGGCTGTTGTCACCACTATGTTAAATGGCTACCTCGGTAAAGGCCACAAATTATATGTAGATAATTGGTACACTAGTCCAATATTATTTAAATTTTTGCATGACCACCAAACTAACGCATGTGGAACGGTGCGAAAAAACCGTAAAAACATGCCAAAATTTAATAAATTGAAGAAAGGGGAAATTACTTCTCAGTATTCCGATTCACTGATGGCATTAAAATGGCACGACAAAAGAGAAATTCACATGTTAACGACGCTTCATGATGATAAAGTTTCTCCAACTGGGAAAATAAATTTTAGAACTGGAGAAGTAGTTTCGAAGCCAAATTGTATTCAAGATTATAATAAAAATATGGGCTTAGTAGATAAAGCGGATATGATGATAACTAGTGTAAATTCCCTTAGAAAATCAATTAAGTGGTACAAAAAAGTTTTCTTTCATTTAATCGATTTATATTTACTGAATTCGTAAATTATGCACAAAACCGTTAGTTCCAAAAACATTACTTTTCCTGATTTCCAATTAAATGTGATAAGACAATTATTAGAAAAACATCATACTCCATCGCACCCTGAAGTTGGTCCATGTTCGTCACAAGATGAGCCATTACGGTTATCTGCCAAAATGCTAGTAAAACATATGCCGATACCAATACCCGCAAAGGAAAAAACCCAAAAACCTTATAAAAACTGTTATGTTTGCTCAAACACTAAACTTAGACCAAAAACAAGAAAAGCGACGAAGTACATGTGTGGCGAATGTAACGTACCGTTATGTGTTTGGCCATGCTCAACAATATTCCACGAGAAAAAAGAATATTAATTTTAAATCTTTAAAACATTGTGTAAATAAAATGTAATAAAATCTAGTGCAATATCAAATATAAAATGTGAAAAAAGTTGGAGAATCGTTGCCGAACTCGATACACTCCATAATGACATGTGAGTGTTCAGCACTACGGCCGGTTCACGGCACTCAATTATTCTGATGGTGTTTACTATTTATGTCAAAAATACGTTACGGGACACACTCGAGAATTCAAATATCTTATAAAGTATGTAGTAAAGATATCAGTTATGAGTGTCTAATATAAACAAAGCCCTCAATGGCAATGGGAATGCCGTAAAGATTAATTTAATTGAGAACTTAAAAAAGACTGAAATAGCTTGGCGCGTCATAGTTGACAGAGTATATTGTCTGGGCAGCTATTGGGTTAACAGAAATGATGAATTTGATTCCAAAGTCAAACAACGTCTATGATAGTCGACATCTAAAAGATAAAATTCAACAATGTGTAATCATCAAGGATCGTATGGAAAAAAATATTACCTACAATTTCACTCCTGACAGATACACGAAAGAAATTAAGGCAGTGGTATCAGACTTCGAAAATCGCTTTAGTGATTTCAACAAAATTGAGAAGTTGGTGGAATTCATCAGTTATCCGTTTAATAATTTCATTTATCATAGTGATATTTATGAAATTACAGATTTGCAGATAATTTTCACATGGACCACATGATATTCAGTGGCGTAGCGTGGGTTTCAGCCGCCCTGGGTGGAAGAAATTTTTGCCGCCCCCCTATTTAGGTTCTTTAACAGCAGATTTTCAAGCGCCAGGGGGAGGGGGGGGGGGGGGGGGGAGAAGAAATATATTTTTTATTATGACCTCATTTTATGCCAATTTTTATATCATATATGATGAGTATTCTTCCAATAAAATTCATGCTGTAAATTCTACCACAAAATTTACAATTCGGCCCCTTAGAGTCAAAGAAACGTATCTCAATTTTTATCGATTTTGAGTTACGGATGGTACTAGTCACAAAATTACACGTTACGTTAAGTGACAAAGACACGTATCTGTAGGTTGAACAGATAAAAATATACATCGATACGTATCTGCAGAAAATCATTTGTTGTTAAGGTCAGTAGAGTGTATCTTTACTTGCGTTTTTTAAACTTGAATAAAAAGATATTTGCTTGCGAGTCAAAGAAACGCATCTTTAGTTACGTTCGATTCACCCGCATAGATTATGCAACTGTTTTACTGACATGTCACTTACGCGTCATTCACCTACGATTTGGCATTTGTGTTTGCGGCCGTTTTTATTTAAACGAGTGGTTTAAATATTAGTTTGGTTATTTTTCCTGTTTTTTGACTCAATATAAATCGAATACGGAAAGGAAAACACACAAAACACGGATTCAACGAATAATGGAAACGGCAATGTTGAATAATAAGGAAGATTCTTCAAATGCTACAAATATTTTATTTGGGAGGCGGGTATGGGTACCACCACCCTGGGAACCATTTATTGGATAAGCGACACCTCTACCATAGATCACCCCAAGTGGTTCGCTACGTTTGGTAACTTAGCAGAAGTACCCGGGTTTATGGGGTCAAGTTTGTCCGGATCTCGGCGGCGGATGTGTCTGCCATCAACAGCGTGGCAGGCCGGGTCGGAAGAGACTGAGGGAGATCTTTCGACCTCTCTCGGAACATTCCCTTGCATCGCAGTGGAAATGATAGATTCATTCGTCCGTCACTCCTGGACACACTGGCCCCCAATCTCCAACGCACCCCTCATACCTTTTTCCTTCTCAGAATTTCTTCTCCTTCCTTCTTCTAAAAAGACTAAACACACAACATCCCCAAAAATGAAATTGATGTTCCTACAACTGCTACGTCTAGAGTTACGACGCCAAATATCAAGACAGTTCTTCTTCTATAAGGGCGATTCGAAAATCCAAGTATGCCAAGGATTTTTCTTGGCTACATTGGATATTACTGAAACCTTTGTTAGAAATATAATTAGTAATATTTTGGGAAATCGCATGCATTTAAATATTTAACGGCCGATTTTACATTACACATACGTAATGTGCACATACTGCACATGTATGTTGGCTTGTGTAAGTATAAAATGTATGTACCTGAAATAATGTGGTTGTACCGATACACATTTAATGCCTGTAACCTATAGTTCCATCAACCACGCAAAGATATCTACAACTCGTGTGTTAAATACGAAAATGCTAATACGGAAGAAAAAATATCTCTTTCGGAAGAGTATGACCGCCATATACAAACGCAAAATTTCTGTACAGAATTTTAAAACCCAATCTAAAACCCTTGTTTCAGAATCCACTGTTAATTTCATCGAGTTTTTTTTAGAACACGTTTTTTATAAACGACGCCGACGCCTGGCAGTTTATAATTTAACTATTCTTAATGTTCGGAGCAATGAAGCTGGAAATTAAATATGGCATAATGACCCTTCATCGTGGTACACAGATATTAGATTAGCTTACAGAAAATCCAAATATGCTGTCATCAAGATGGGATAAGAGTATTTCTTCAGTTAAATCAACTTGAGGAAACAATTAATTAAAAACATAGCGACAGATTCAAATGGCATGGAGGAACTAGTTAAAAATCACATTCATATTCTGACCATATTTATTTCAAATATAACAAAGATGAACAAGAATGTCGTAAACTCGAAACAATTAGACAAGTTCCTAAAACACGGTAATGAGTTGGACTTCCACAATTACAAAGAGCTTACAATGCCCCAATGAAAATTGCTACTGAAAAGTTGCTATACTTGCAAGATTTGTGTGATAAAGGTATTATACCCTCCCAATATCACACATTTTACAACTCTATCAAAGTAGGAATTATTATTACTGATAATCAAGTTGAGGAAGGCATTATTGAACAATTTATTGATGAATGATTCTAAAATTAATTTATAATACATTTATATTTTCGTTATTTGTTTTTGGGGTGTTATGCCGTGTTGCGCTACCTCCTTCTTTAGCCAACGTTTCGGACTACGTTGCAGGGTCCATCATTAGGGCAGATCCGACAGATGTGTCGGCAGATCACATATCTGTCGGTAGATCACACATCTGACGAATCTGCCCTGATGATGGACACTGCAACGCTATCCGAAACGTTGGCTAAAGAAGGAGGTAGCGCAACACGACATAACACCCCAAAAACAAATAACGAAAATACTTTTGGCCGTGAAAATCTAAAAACGTATCTACATTTATATTATTTGCCTAATAACTTAAGAGTTTTTTTTTATTTCTGGTTACATATTTATAAGAAAGCAGGTACCTACATCGGTATTCATAATGTAGGTACAAAATTCCAGTTTTTTTAGCAAGTTAGCATATTATGTAGCATATTAAGTTTTCTTTTGACATTAGTATCGGGTGGTAAGTAGTTACCTACCTAAATATTTTCAATTTTTTTCTGTTTTAAATAAGTTTTTCAATTAATATTTCTAGACTTGAAATATTTTTATTGCTGTTCCACCACTATCCAAATTTATATTCATCATCTAAATTAATTTTCGGATGTAAAAAAAGTCAAACACCTATGCAAGTTTTTCGTAACTAGAGTTCAGTGATAGCAATTTTTACTTTGGTTAGGACCAAAGAAACGTAACTGAGATAAAGCTGAACTAAAATTTAAAAAAACATATGAAAATTAATTACTTATTTGAATTTAAAACATGTTTCAGAAGCACAAAATACCAAACTTTAAGAAAGTGAGAAGAAATTATTAATATGTTTCATTTGTTTAAAAGTAGACAACATTGATTAATTGAGAACTATGTTTTTTTGCTCTCCTGTAAAGTAGAGAAAAATGAGATACGTTTTTTTGACCCTAAGGGGCCGAATTGCTCTCGGAAATCGAGAATAGTAACCATGTAATGGAATTTTGCATCTCGAATTTTTACATTGTGTTTAGAACACAAGGCAGGTTTTCACTTAAGATTGATTCTGCGTAAGAATCCCACTATAATAGTTACGCACGGAACAGACATTAGCCATATTTGGTGACCAGATCTGAATAGCCCAGATACTTCCCCACCTTCCTCTTCCCTATCTCCTTCCCCTCCCCACTTCCCTCAGCCTCACAACATACCCCAATTGGGGATGCCATAGTCTCACTGGCTTCAGACGGGAGCTGTTGGGACTCTTGTGAGGTATTCATGTAAAAAAAAAAAAAAGTCAATTTTGCAGTTAATGTAAAGCTTCACTCAGTACACGATAAATCTGCAACTTGTTATACAATTTACTGTTATATTCTTAACACAAAACTGGTTTAAATAATTGAATCTGTATGGGGTAAATAATTAAAACTAAACTCAGAACATGACCTTTTTTTTATTTGATTCTGACAGCACACACATAGTCTGCAACTAGAATTTTATCACTGCACCTCGAGTAAGAGAATGGTTTTCTTCAAAATGTCTCAGCAGATGAATCCACAACAGAAATTTTAAATTCTGAATACAAAACTGGTTTATATTAAATCAGTATGTGGCGAATAAAACTACACTCATGAAAATGAAAACATGAAAATGGTTTTTATTTGATTCTGTTGGCATAAAAATAGTCTTTTTAGGAAAGAGGATTAGAAGAATAGAGGATTTTTCGAACGCCATGCTAGGCACATGCCCGTGTTTTGGTGTGTCTAGTCTGCAACTAGAATTTTTGACAGAGCATCCGGATGATCTGTCAAAATTCCTGTCAAATTAGTGACGCATTTCGAAGAAAATAGTTCTAATATTTCGGGTGGAGTTAATTATTTTGTTTCAAATCATTCTTCAAAATTCGTAATTCGTAGGAAAACCATAAGCACATTATGAGAGTAATACTTAACTAGCAGATTCACGCTCAAATTGAAAACCAGTTTTGTGTTCAACATGTAAAACGGTTATGGATTCATCTGCGGACACATTTCGTCAGAAAACATTATCTTATTCGAAGTGCAGTTATAAAATTTTAGTGGCCGATTATGTATGTGCTCCCAGAATAAAGAAAACCCTTTTCATCTGAGCGTAGTTTTAATTCGCTGCATACAGATTTAATTTAAACTATTTTTGTGTTAAGAAAGTGAAATTCTTTTTGTGGATTTAGCTGCCGGCACATTTCGAAGGAAAACATTTTCTTATTTGAAGTGCGGTTATAAAATTCTAGTTGCAGAATATGTATGTATATAACGATAAATTTAAATAACAGCAACTCAGTGTAAAAATTCGAGATGCGAAATCCTATTACATAGATATCATTCTCGATTTCCGAGAGCATTTGTAAATTTGTACCTCCCTTCTACAACATGGGTCTCTTTAAGACCCTTGTTCACTCCTTCCTCTCCTCAAAACGAACCTCCATACAGCATCTTCAAAGATGACAAAGGCCCTGAGGGAATTTTTTTTCCTCAGGGCCTCCTATGTGGAGTGAATGAAAAAAAAACAAACACGATTTTTATTGGAAGAATACTCATCACATGTGATTATAAAAATCTGCATAAAATGAGGTGGTAATAAAAAAGATTTTCGGTTAATCTCTAAAATTACCTACCTGTATGAATTGAATAATCGTAGTGAAATCGGTCATATCTTGCCATTGAAATCTCGCTATTAATCGCAAAATTACTAATTTATGAACCCCAAAGTGTCGGTAATTGTGACTTTGCATTGTGCCGTTATTGTGGAAAGCAGCCATCACCAAGATCGGTCCAGAAACAGCGGATAAACCCATCAAAAGGTAGGGTCTTATCCTTTTTTGCCATTTCCTGTGATTGAGTTAAAAATGCATTCAATTGTCTTGTTTCGCAACACTTAGATTTACAGTCCACAATCTCCCCAGATTCCTACCCATCCCTCACACCTTTTCCTTCCTAAATATTCCTGTCCTTTTTTTTATTTAAAAATACCTTCCGTACAGCATCCTCAAAGACGACATAGCCCCTGAACAATTTTTTCACGGAAGATTGTTTGAGGAAGTCCTTTTGACCTCTCCCGTCGGACTCTATCGACACAACGCTTTGCACCGCAGTGGGAGGGATGGATTCATATATTCGTCACTCTTGAACACATTGACCCAAGGGCGTAGCGAGGTACGGGCAGGGGGGGGGCAGCTGCCCCCTCCCCTAGAAGATTCAGGGATGCTCACAAACCGTAAAGTAATATTACATCGGTAGCCTATTATTTGTGAGAATCAATTTAATTTTTATTATTACCTTTTTAGTTTATAATTTGTTTGTGCATCGTGGAAAGTTGGGATAAATATTAGAAAAGCTTTTTTTGTACCCGCATAACTTACGTATCTAACTAAAGATTGTACTTTTATTTGTATTTTACTTTTCCTTTTCCTTTTTTTATGTATTATTTTTTACGTGCATTTGTAAAATTTCAACCATGTACGGTTCCAAATGTTTTCAAGCAGTTTAGGTATTTATAATTTATGACTTAATCCATAGAGGCCCTCGAACCCTTTCCTTAGAAATATGTATTCTCGAAGTAAAAAATGTGTCTTTAATTGTTTTATTATTGCTTCTTTTCTTATATTTTAAAATACGGTTAGGGCCCCGAGGGCCTCAGACACAGAATTGGGACTTAATACTCAAGTTAGTCAGCTAAAATTTTTGTTAGTTCCTCATTGACAAAATGCCCACATGAGCTAAAGGGCCATCCATAAATTACGTCACACGAATTTCATGATTTTTGACCCCCCCCCCCCCTGTTCCTATCGTCACATTTGTGAGACCCCCTTCTCCCCCCCTAGTGTGACATCACATATTTTGCAATTTTACATCTAAAAATAGTCAAAAGAGTAGTTCGATTTTGTTTTCATGTAACGTCACAGAGCTGTTGACCCCCCATACCCCTTGTGTCACACTCACCCTACCCCCCCCAGTCTGCCCCCCCTTAACAAAATCCTAGCTATGCCCTTGCATTGACCCCCAGATTCCTACTCACCCCTTTCACCTTTCTCCTTCCCAGATCCTCTTCTACCTTTCCTTAAAAAGACCCTCCACACAGCATCAAGGATTTTTTTCTCAGTGTGGAGTTAATGTAAAAAAAAAAATTCTATGGACTATGGCATCCCCAATCAGTTATTATTATGTTGTCAGGCTGAAGGTAGTGGGAAGGGGAAAGAGATGGGGTAGATGAAGATTTGAAAGTACTTGCTTATTCAGATCTGGTCACCAAACGCAGCTGAAACCATTTTTATTAAATTTCTAAATGTTGATCTTTCACCGATGCTATTCTGTGGGTATCTTCCACTCACGAAGAGATAAACCAATGAGCGCTTTTATAATTACCGTGACGATTAACGGTTACGGTAGCATAAAAAAGGCAATAAACATACGTATAATACAATAATGCTGCAGCTCTTTCAAAAGATGAGATACACAATGTACATAGGTCTGTATCCTCCAAAGGAAAAAAAGCCATAATTTTCTTGCATCTCTCTCACACAGCTTACCGAGACGTCTCCGTAAACCCCTACAATACTACTAGCCGTGACGATGATTTTGAAAGTATGGAATATAGTTACAAGGATAATAATGAAGTGTGAGTGATTTCCAAAAATTTTAAAAAATCAAATGTCAATACGCTAATGGTTTTGCTTTTGTTCTTAACAACGGGAGCGACCACGCGAAATAAATAAATTAGCCTCGATTGCTCTAGATTTTCCAGAAGATCATTTTTTAAATTTTTCGCCAACATTAAAAAGACATACCTTCAAATTTTAACATGGATTCATAAAAACTTATTACAGTGCTATAGCCAATGAATTAATCTGTATTTTACCATTTATTTCATATTTGTAGGATTTCGGAGGAAATCGTAATGTTTATAACTGCGCGAATTCTGCGTGCATGTTACTTTTAAACTGCCGTAAGGGGTACTTATTCGAGTCAACATAAAATATTTTCCATTTTGATGTTGTCTGTGGTATACTTGATGTGATAGGTGAAAATAAAATTTTATATTTAAAATTTTACCTCATTTCTGGTGAAATAGATCAGACGGTGAGTTAAGAACGTATCATACATGTTATATATTTTTAAATATATCTGTCATCGCTAAAAGGTCAATAATATTCGACCCGATGACCTCCCGACCTGAGACAAGATTGTTACTTCTGTTTATAATTATCTCTTCAATGAATATGGAATAAAAGTTATACATCTATCTTAGAGGATGCGTTACTTTTTTTTAAACTTTTTTTTTTTTAAGTGAAATTTTTTTAAACTCAATGTAGCGAAAAAGCGACACTAAAAAGAGACAAACACATACATCTAAAGAATTTAGTCTGCGAGAGAATGAGATAGAATAATCGGTGTCCTCTTTGTGCGGTGCTTCGTAGTCTCCTCCCCACTCTTGTCTACTTTAGAATTGAAACGTTGCTTGAAATGGCATTAGCCGTGTTTGGTGACCAAATCTGAATAGCCAGGTACTTCCCCACGTTCCTCTTCCCTATCTCCTTCCCCTCCCCACTCCTTCAGCCTCACAACATATCCTAATTGGGGATATCATAGTCTCACTGGCTTCAGACGGGAGCAGTTGGGACTCTTGTGCGGTATTCATATAAAAATAAAGTTTTCTGAAGGTTCCACTTCTACAGCATGTGAACTGCACACTTGTAAGTTTTTTTTATTACATTGGTTCCTCACGGGAGGCCCTGAGGAAAATAATTCCCCTCAAGGCCTATTTCAGCATCGCATGTTGATGGTCTTTTGATGAAAGGAAAGATATGAAGTTCTGGGAAGGAAAAATATATTAATGGGTAGGAATCTGGGGGTCAGTGTATCCATCCCTCCCACTGCGGTGCAAGGCAATGTTTCAAGAGGGTCCTTCTGGAGAAGACAAAAGGTCTCCCTCAACCAGTCTCTCCCAAATCCGGCTGGTAGGCAGATGTATCCACCGCCAAGACCCAGACAAACCTCACCCCATGAACCGGGCACCCGTGCTAAGTCACCAAATGTAGCGTACATGGGGTGACCTATGACAGAGGTTTTGGTTATCCAATAAATGGTTCTCGGAGGGGTGGTACCCGTACCCGCCTCCCAAATTGAAGAAAGTTATGTCAAAGCTGATAATTTCTCCGAGTGAGCTCCGCCATACTGAAATTTGCATAGCCCTTCCTGTCTGAAATGTCTCCATATTTTTTTTACTTCGCTTTCTCATTTATTACCTCTAAGACTTTAGTCTCATTCCTGACAAAAATATCAGTGCAAATTTCTTGACGCCAGAACTGACTTCACGAGTTTATCAACTTTAAAAATCACACAAACATATTTTCTGGTTCAAAATAAACATAACAAAAATTTTCTTGTGTTCAGACTGAAACAGCAGTACAAATTTCACTACGTCGGAGCTCACTATTAAACAGTTTTATCTTCTTCAAATATCACAGAAACACATATTCTGCTATATTTTCAATATTATACAAGTTTAATTGCATTCAGACAAATAATTTCACTATGCCAGAGTTCATTTCAAATCTGAAACAAACTCATTTTCCACTACATTTAACAATATTACCCAAGTTTATTGCATTCAGATGAAAATTTCTTGAAGCCACAGCTCACTGTTTAACAGTTTTTGCTTCTTTGTATTGCACAACAATATTTCTACTTAGTACCTGAATTTAAAATATATACATATATGGATTATATAAGTACTTACTTATAATAAAACTTATGTTATATTTTATAAGTGATTAAAAAATAAGTAGAAGAATTCGTATTGTTAAATTATTTAAAATTAGAACACTTAAGAGAATTATTTGAATATTAAAAGTTAAGTGTGATTAGGTAGATTGATCTGTTATCATTTAAAGTCAGTATTTGTGTGACAATTTGTTTTGTGAGTTAATAAAGGTCAGAATCGAAGTATTCAGAGGAGGCACGTGGAAAATAAAACAAAAATATTTAATTATTAACACGTTTTGTTCACAATGTCATATTTCTGTCACAATAATATGAAAATAAGATTTTTTTATAAAAAAAGTTACCTATTTAAAAAAAAAAGAAAGACAAACATTCTCGGGTTACGAATAACCCGACAATATTTGAAAATCTCCTACTACTTACTTACTTCAAACATAAGGGCCACCAATTAAATAAACAATTTTAAGATTAACGAAACTATTAAAAACTAAAATGCAGTATTTTTCATCTCTCTCTAAAACGCTACCAAAATAGACAAAAATTTTACAGACATAATTTACTTCTTATATCATTTCTACAGAATTCTGTCTGCTTTCATCATTCCAAACACTTTGCCTCATTCACATTCATACATACTCTTCTCTTATTCTGACTCTTGACATGGCCCGACTCAAGTATTTGATTCACTTGATTGTGTCTTCCTCGGGCGTCCCGACTTCTTCTGCTTTTCACATTTGCGTCATATATTCTTCTTACACTACTTTCTTCGTGCATTCACTCTTCATGCCCAAACTATCTGAGGGTGCCTTTCTTAATCTTACTCATTACACTTACATCAGCCTTGCATTCTCTGTGGATCTTCACGTTTCTTACATGATCGATTGTGCATGGTTTTCCACACATACGCTTCAGAGATCTCATTTTGACGGTATTCAGCCTACTTTCATCCCTTCTCTGCCAGTTCCATGCCTCACTGCCATACATCAGGGTTGCTATCAACATTCCATTATGGACTGTTGGCTTCGCTTCTTTGTATGTGTGGTAAAATCGTGTGTTACAAACAAAGATATTGAAATATAAGGAGATGTGCTATCCGCAGTTTTTACTAGGTGGGACTGCGCTTCCGGGTGTCGCCGATATTATTTACCAATTAACTAATAAACTAAATGAAGGAGGAAACTAAACGAACGTTAAACTAAATTAATGAATTCTCTCCATATTAAAACTAAATTGTTAACCAATACTAATACGGAATGCGCACCATCAAAAAATCAATGAAAGGAACAAATTTTTTTTGTATGCAAGCTATTAGGTAGTAGTCCGCCGACAGTCGCGCGGACATCATAGCATATCTCTTTTGTATTTGAATATCTTTGGTTACAAATGCAGACATCCAGAGGGATTTTATTTTACATTAACTCCACATAGGAGACTCTGAGGAAAATAATTTACCTCAGGACCTGTCATCTTTAAAGGTACTGTGTGGTGCGGCTATTTGAGGAGATGAAGAAGAGAACATGGATATTGAAGAGTCCCATATTATAAGAGGAAGGAAACACAGAGGCCGGCAAATCGTTCCACAGCCTAAATGATGAACTCAAGAACGACGGAAGCGACGGGTTCTCTTGTGACAAAAAATGTCAACCGTGTACATATGTTGGGTGCGCGTTTAATGTGTTTCCCAACTATGCACCGATGCCGAAGAGATCAATGATGCTAATTCCTTAGAGCATCTTCCATTGTATTACCAGTAGAACAAGGACAGCATACCTACTTGATGCTTGTGCTCTATAGATTGCAATCTGTTTGTTAAGATAGACAGAGTCAAGGGTTTTTTTCAGGTATTTTATTTTTTCTATGAACACCATGCAAGAGACTCAACTGCCCGAATTTAGATCCAATGAGACTACGGAATTCTTATTATAGGGTATATTGTGAAGCTGAAGGAAGTGGGAAAGGAAATGAGATATGGAAGAGGAAGGTGGGGAAGTACCTTATTATTCAGATCTAGTCACCAAATACAACGGCTGACAATGCTTGGATATGCAAAAATATCGTTCAACTGTATTTTTGGCACAATTCAATCACTAGAAATTAGGTTTTCGACATTTCTGCAATTTTTTTATATGAATTCCTCACAAGAGTCTCAGCAGTTCCCGTCTGGAGCCAGTGAGACTATGGCATCCCCAAATGGGGTATGTTGTAAAGCTGAAGGTAGTGGGGAGGGGAAGGAGAATGGGAAGAGGAAGGTGGGGAAGCACCAAACATGGCTAAAGCTATTTCAAGCAACGTTTCAATTCTGAATAGAGGTCTTACACCTGGACGATACTGAGAGTATCTTCTACTCTGGATCGTGCCTCAAATATACCAAATATTATTTTAAATGAATTAATTGTGAAATATCATAAATCAATAAAATAAAATTTATTTGCCTATGCCGGGATTCGATCCCACGACTTTCGGATTGCGAGTCTAGACCCTTACACCTCGACCATGCCGGCCGTCAAATGATTTTGTTATCAAATAAAAAAATAAAAAATTGTATACAGAAATCGTATGCCACTGGAATCTTATTCTTCTCGGAACACTTTGGTACAAGTACGGCCTTATCAGCAAATTGGTACAGGGAAGCCAGTCTCGTGTGGTGCTCTCAAAGGTCGGCAGTGACCAAGCCGTACCAATCTAACACTTGCAGTTTGGTACAGATCTATCCGTATCTCGTTCAATAAATGTGCTTCAAACTGTAATATGTATGTTGGTTGTTTTGTGAATATTTGCAAATGAGTATGGGCGAAAATGAATTGACAAAACTATATAGTTAATAATAATAATTTTAATAGTTGATACATCATTCCAAAGTTTCTTTAAAGTAAAACTTTGTTACTGTTACGGCTGAGGTCAAATGCCTGTCCGTTCAGAGTTATATTGTATTGAAAGTGATGTTTGTATTAGAATGTAAGTTTATAGTGTCTTGCAAGTAATCTGTGTATTAGAAAGTTGTACACTGTCTAGAAAGTAATCTTCTTATTAGAATGTTAGGTTATACTGTTTTGAAAGTGATGTTCATATTGGAATGTTAGGTTATACTGTTTTGAAAGTGATGTTCATATTGGAATGTTGTTTGAATGTTTTGAAAGTGATGTTCATATTAGAGTGTTAGGTAATACTGTCTTGAAAGTAATATTCATATTATTAGAAAGTAAGAATAGGTTAGGTTCCGATCACACTTGTTAGTGATCTTCAAATAAGAATGTTAGGTTATAGTATCTTAAAAGGGATCTTCATATTGGAATGTTAGGTTATACTGTCTTGAAAATAATTTATTAATTAACGCCATATAATATTAATAAAATTATTTATTTATTTATTTATTAACGCCAACTAATAATATTCATATTATTAGGCATGTATGGTAAGTTTGTTCAGCGCCCTTGAGGTGATTTTTCACAAAAACGGCGCTATATAAATCGTCCAAATATTATTATTATTATTTATTATTATTATTAACGCCGATTAAAGTGGCTTTTATAAATTATTTTACATATGAATACAGAATAAACATAGATGAAAAAAAATATATAAATATAAAAAAATATAAATATAAAATACATAAAAGAGAACAATAGAAATTGTTGTATCAACATAAAAAAGTACAACGAGTAGGTTATTATAAATACAATATTACAAACATATTATAAATCACGGATAATATGTATTAAGAAATTAATACTTTAAAACTGTATTTGATTATAATCAAGCTGAGAAGCGCTGACAGACAGTTTTAATTAAGTAGTGTTTGTATGAGGTTAAACTAGCAATGTTTATATATTCATCCAAAACATATTTATTTCCAAGAACATGCAGGCGATTCATTATGGAATTGAGTTCAGCGTTAGATCCTGTATTGTTGCAATGATAAGGTAATTTGAAATGAACTGATCGACTAGGTACATGGAAACATAGTAACGAAAGAAGTTCAGGGGAGTTCAATAGTTTTGTAATGATTTTAAATAAATAAAATAGGTCTGAACATCTTTTTCTTTCTTTTAATGTATCGAGTCCCAATAATTGTAACAGAGAGGGGTAATTAATGTTTTCGATGAATATTCCCAATTTAAAATTAATATAACATAAAAATTTATGTTGGACTTGTTCAAGGGAATTCTCATGTACACTGTAGTAAGGATTCCAAATGGTGGAGTTAAATTCTAGTTGGCTTCTAACAAGTGAAGTGTAAAGTAATTTGACAGTTTTTAAATTTTTAAAATCCTTTGAAATCCGTAAGACAAATCCTAACATTTGCATTGCTTTACTGGTTATATTATTAATATGTTTAATGAATGTTAATTTAGTGTCAAAGGTTATACCAAGGTCTCTTATTTCATCAACAGATAATAAGATGTGATTATTGAGAAAGTAGGTGAACAACAATGGGTTTTTTTTTCTGTGGAATCTCATAAGTTGACATTTTTTTACATTGAGAGTTAATTTGTTTATAAGACACCAATCATAAAAGCTATTAATATGAGATTGAAGTGTCAGACAGTCCTCGATATTATCAATAATTCTATATATCTTCATATCATCAGCGAACATTAGATATAGTATAACGAACATTAATAATATTCATATTATTAGAATGTTAGGTTAGGTTAGGTTCAGATCACTCTGGTAAGTGGTCTTCAAATTAGAATGTTGGGTTATACTGTCTTGAATGTAATATTCATATTATTAGAAGGTTAGGTTAGGTTCCGATCACACTTGTTAGTGATCTTCAAATAAGAATGTTAGGTTATAGTATCTTAAAAGGGATCTTCATATTGGAATGTTAGGTTATACTGTCTTGAAAATAATATTCATATTATTAGAATGTTAGGTTAGGTTAGGTTCAGATCACTCTGGTAAGTGGTCTTCAAATTAGAATGTTGGGTTATACTGTCTTGAAAGTTATGTTCATTTTAGAATGTTAGGTTATACTGTCTTGAAAGTAATGATCATTTTAGAATGTTAGGTTATACAGTCTTAAAAGTGATCTTTGTATAAGAATGTTAGGTTATGCTGTCTTAAAAGTAATGATCTTTTAGAATGTTAGGATAAACTGTCTTGAAAGTGATCTTTGTATAAGAATGTTGGTTGTACTGTCTTAAAAGTGATGTTCATGTTAAAATGTTAGGTTAGGTTATACTTTTTCGAAAGTGAACTTTATATTAGAATGTAAGGTTGTTAAACTGTCTTGAAAGTAATATTCATATTATAAGAATGTTAGGTTAGGTTAAGATCACTCTTGTAAGTGATCTTAACCACTCGGTCCCTTAAGCTTGTTTTCACAATAATTTATTGTTGCTAGACATATGTATGACGTAGGAGGCATATGGGGACTTATTAAAATAGAATGTTAGGTTATACTGTCTCAAAAGCGATGTTCATTTTAGAATTAATGTTTCGAAAGAGATGTTCATTTTAGAATTACTGTCTCGAAAGCGATGTTCATCTTAGAATTACTGTCTCGACAGCGATGTTCATTTTAGAAATACTGTCTCGCAAGTGATGTTTATATTAGAATGTTAGGTTATGCTGCCTGGAAAGTAATGCTCATTTTATAATAGGTTATACTGTCGTGAAAGTAATTTTCATTTTATTAGAATGTTAGGTTATACTGTCTTGTAAGTGATCTTCATAATATTATTAGAATTTAGCATAATATTACAACATACCCTGACACTGCACAGGAGTACCGACTGCTCCCTACATCCGGAGCTAATGGGACTATGGCTTCCCCAACAGGTTGAAGGGAATGGGGAAGGAAAGAAGAAGGAAGCTTGGGAAGTACCTAGCGTTGTTATTTCACAATAATTAATGAATTCAAAATAAAATATAGTGTATTTTCAACAAGTTTTAGAGCGTAAGATGCTCTCGGTATGGCCTTGGTGTAAGACCCCCATTCAGAATTGAAACATTGCTTGAAATGGCTGTAGCCATATTTGAGAATCAGATCTAAATAGCCAGGTATCTCCGTACCTTCCTATCACACATCTTTTTCACCTCCCCACTATCTTTAGCCTCACAACATACCATATAATCGGGGACGCTCTACTCTCGCTGACTGCAGACGATTGGAAGTAGTAAAGTTGGGACTGTTGATTAAAAAAACATTTATAAACAATAATTAACTGATAAAAGTACAGTGAAAAGTTTAAAAAATGTGTTTTCAAGTAATGAACAAAGTCGTATGTATGTATTTTTAAACACAGAAGTTTTCAAAACATAATTATGGTTCAAAATTAATAGATTCCTTAGTTTTAACCACATTTATAAAAAAAAACGACATATTTCGTTAGCCATGCTCATTTTCTCAGGGTTTACTTAAAACTAATTACAACAAAATGGTGTCAATAGAAAGGTGGGAGTGGGAAGGGGGGAAGGAAGGGAAGAAAAAAAGGGAAGGAAATCATTAAGGGCATAATTTAATTGGGCATAATATGTCGGTTTTTATAAACAAGTAGCGTTGCAATGCCATATTCAAATAAATAAATTGTTTCTCCCTGCATGTCCTTTCCCGTGCATCCCCGTTCCCCTCCCTTGTCCCCTTCCCCTCCCGCGTTCCCTTTCCACCTTCCCTGCCTTCCCTTTCCCCTCTCCCGCTCCCCCGTGCTGTCAACCTCCCTCCCGCCTTCCATATATTCAGTCCCAGTATATTCAGTTTTCAAACAGCTCGCGGGCCACCTATTTTAATTCAAATTTTCATTTTTCATATATTACAAATATTAATTTTTGTATATTATATAAGAACAATCAATCAAATTTGGTACCTAACAAAGGGACGCATTTAAAATATATGATTCTTGATTCAATTAATATTATTATGTAAGTACTTCAAATTAATTAATTAATTTTAAAAGTTTTGAAAATTGAATTCTGATTTGTCAATCATTACTTTGCAAAAAATTTAAAAAAACTTTTCAGATGTATTGTCATGTGGTTGTAATAATCCAGAAACCTTCGCGGAGGTTTTATGAAGGTATTTTGAAATTTTCAAACATTTTCTATGCTAAATAGAGCAATACATAATACACTAATCTCAACACATTTTGATTTTTATATATATAGTTAAAAATGGTTAAAACTAGAAATTAATTTGAATTAAAATGGTGCCACAACAAAAGTTTGCTGTGTTTGAAGAATTATAATTATGGAATATTACTTCCCTTTCTTGTTTTGATTCTCTTATCACAGCTAGGTTGGAAATTATTATAAGATAATTATTATTGAAACTAAATCTAGATAACGGTTGAAAGTTTATACAAATACAGGACAAACAGTATTATCATATTTCAAGTCCAAAGTCATGCTATCGAAAGAGAGAATACGAAAACAGTGTGCAGTTGTGAAAGATTAATACTTGAAGTAAGTGGATAAGTTTGTGTATCTGGGTAGTATGTTTACTAGATGGGAAGGCTGATAGAGATATTGAAAGAAGGGTAAATGTTGGTAACTCCATTAATGGAGGACTGAATGCCTAGATCTACAAAAAGCATGCAACCGAGTTGACAGGAAAAAGCTATGGAAGGTGTTGTCCAAGTATGGAGTGAATACGAAACTCATATAGGCAATAGAGAACTCCAGTCCAATTTTTTTTTTTAATGAAAAATGACCTTCTAACTAAAATAACTGCATATTTTTTTATTTATTTTTAGAGTTAGTTTTAATAGTTAAAATAATTGTCAAAGTTTTAATTTTTCAAGATCCCCGAAAACCACCGTATTTCTATGGTGGTATCGTGTGACGTCATCAATCACGTCATCTACTCTAAGATCGCGCAATCAGCTGCTCGACTCACCGCCATTTTAAAATTTGGAATTCGAAGGAATCTCCCTAAAAGCAGCATTACTATTTTTTTTGTACAGTAGTTTTTGAATATTTTCAATAATAGAGATAAACACTAATAAGAGATAAATTTATTTTTGAAACTGAATTATTTAGGCCTAAATAATGTTTCAATAAACACAACAACTTAATGTATATAAACAGTATGTAAATAAACGAATAAGATGAAAT
This sequence comes from Limnephilus lunatus, assembly GCA_917563855.2. Lineage (NCBI taxonomy): Eukaryota > Metazoa > Arthropoda > Insecta > Trichoptera > Limnephilidae > Limnephilus > Limnephilus lunatus. Next base: position 18,962,350 of record OU830595.1, on the reverse strand, counting down.
GTTGTTAAAACGACGGCTTGCGTCATACCTACATTCCCATACAAGGACTTTACGGTGACCAGTAAAGTCACCACTAAACATTTTAGTAATACCAACTTGATGGCGTGTTTCAACGACAGTATTAAAAATGCACTATTTAAAAAAAAAATGAACTCTACGTTTAATAAATATCATTTAATAAAACTTATATATTCAGAATCAGCGTTTATTGGTCTATAGTCTATATGAACATATATTTTTAAAGCCATAGTATTTTTCACTGGAGTTCCACGGCGATTTTACAGGGTGGTTTGACATCTCAAAAGGTGTTAAACAAGGCTGTGTAATGTCACCGTGGTTATTCAATCTATACATGGATAATTGTATGCAAGAATTGAAAGAGATGGGATTGGGCGCGAAATTGAGTAATCTGAAAGTATGTTGCCTATTGTATGCTGATGATGCGGTGCTGATATCGAACAGTATGGAAGATCTACAGTCTCTCGTGTCTAGGATGAACGGAGTATGTATGAAGAATGAGTTAATGATGAATGTAAGTAAGTCTAAAGTCATGGTAAGAGAGAATACAAAAACAATGTGCAATATAGTTGTGAATGATGAATACTTGGAGCAGGTGGATGAGTTTGTTTATTTGTGAAGTATGTTTACGAGAGATGGGAAGAAGGGTAAATGTAGGTAACTCCATTAATAGAGGACTGAATACCGTTGACGATAATAAAAAAAAACTGTCAAAAGAAGCGAAGCCAGCAGTCCACAATCAAGTGCTGATACCTACTCTGATGTATGGTGAGACATGGAACTGGCAGAGGAAGGATGAAAATAAACTGAATGCTGTAGAAATGAGATCTCTGGGGCAGATGTGTGGTAAAACCCATGTGTGACTGTGCTACAAATGTGGAAATCCAAAAAGAATGCAAGACTAAAGAAAACCCAGTTAACAAGTTTAAAAAAAGGGACCCTCAGATGGTTTGGACATGCGTGTTCAATTCCTCGAATCATTAAATGTTCCATCATTGCACAAGCAATTTGTTAATAATTTTGTTGTTAACAAGGTTATTTTTGTAACCCGAGAATTCATTCATTCTCAATATTGAAGGCAATAAAAAAGAGTCATTGTGGTTGTTTGTGCGTTAATCATTTGTCTTGTGTGAATGTGAAATATTGTTCAATGAACTCAAATTTGCTTTGATTAATTTGATTGCGTGAAGTAGGAGGTACCTACCTATATCTTATCATCATCTTCTTCCCCTTATCCTATTCGGGTCGCGGACCCACTGCATTAACGTCCCTGTCTTGCACTGATTGTTCGGCCTCTGTCCATGGCAGTCCCATCCTCTCCTCACACAGTTTCTGGAGTCTCGCCCAACTGTGTCTGGTGCGGCCCACTGGAAGTCTACTCTCTGGAATCGCACTCAGTATTTTCCTCGGAATTTGGTCATCAGACATTCTTAGTACATGCCCAAGCCACCTCAGTTGCGATTTTTCTATAAAGAGTAGCAGTGGTTCAATGTTTAGATCGTCTCGGATCGTCTGAGTTTCTTATATGATCCCATTTTGTAACTCCTGCCACTCTTCTCAACAGAGGCGGCTCCTGCCTTAGTGCATATGTGCAATGCACTGCCCATAAATGAACTAATACCGCACTGCCGAACATCGACAAACGTCAAAAGTGTAAATTCTTACATCCACTCACGAAGAATTCCCGCCAATTAGTTGTAAAAGCCTTACCAAACTTTCGTACTTAGACTCCGGCGCATCCGAATAAGCAACGCGTGCATCTTTGGTTATGCCGAGACGTGACGTCACATTATATGATATTTCTACTGGGACAGTCTACAGAGGCTGGAACGGTGAAATGAGCAAGACAGGTAGAGACCCATATCGGAAATTGACTTGTTAGAGTAGTGAAGATATATGACACACGCGTGCACTAGCGGAGAGGCATTCTGATTTATGACAAAACCTTAAACATGCGTGATATGGTGCCGAACGCTTGGAATGATATAGGATTTTAGGATTAACGAATTTACAACTAATTAACAATGTTGTGTATTAGCGCAACCAGCGCGCCAAGCATGTGAAATCAAGATTTTGGCAGATCACTGATCAGTATTGACATAATTTTAATGGTTTTCGCTAGTTTTGCTTTGTAAAAAACTTAGATATTTAAAAATAAGTGGTAATGAAAACATTGCGATTAACGTAGATTTTTTCAAAATTTAATTTGAGAATAAATTATAATTTAATTTGAGAATAAATTGTTTTTGAAAAATAATGGCCCTCCAATACCTTTGCTGAATATAATTCGAGTTTGTAAGGTTAAGGAAAAAAACGGTGAATAGAGTTTTAAAAACAAAGTAGGTATTAAATATTCGAAGGCATCTTGGCTTTGTGAATGTGATCGTTTGAACACATGTTTGTTTTCCGTTTCAAATTTTCGGGGGTGATAAACCGTGGAGTGAAAGTGGTGTAAATTGAAAATGATAGCCCTCATTTTACTGAAAAAGTTATTAAAAATTCATAATCCCAAGCACACACAAATAATGTATTGCAATTTAGTTTGTTAGGTCGAGTTGATAGGTATGCGATGTTGTTTTTCGCGAATCTGTGAATCAATCATTTCCCATATTATTGTTACCATTTTTTTTTGAAGTGCACTGCTGGCAAATTTTATCACGGGCCGCCTCTGCTTCTCAAGTACCTAATTTCGGCAGCTTAGACTCTAGAGCGTGTTAATTTGTTTAGCATCCATATATGGTGACCGTACGTAAACGTCAGGCGTTATATCGTTTTGAACAAAACCTACCTATATATAAAAAAAAATCTGAAAAATAATTATTATCTTTTCTAAAATTGAAATTAAAATATCCCGTGATTTTTCACAATTTCATGCTAGTAATATAATAATATAATTAAGAGTTCATTTCAGACAAGTGTGGATTTTCTTTGTGAATTTTAAATTATTGTGAAAGTGACAAAAAGTGGTTTTAGACAAATTTGTTATAGTGAGTTATTCCAAATGTCAGCCACTACATTTTTATTCCTGATTTTGGGTAAGTACTTTTTAATTATCTAATTAACCGATCTCTTCTGCTGTTACGACGCTTGACATGACCTGACTTAGGTGTTTGATTCTCTTGATTGTGCCATGTTTTCTTCCCTGACTTCTTTTACCATTCCCTTCCCCGTCATAGATTCTGACGATTTTTCAATAGGCCACTTGCATGGATTTCATAAAGACATGGAAAAAATCGTGTGGATAGATTTTTTTTTACTAAGATTACGAAAATGTTAGTAAAAATGTTTAGAAATGTATAGTTTTTTATTTTTTATTTTTAATTAAATAAATCCATTATTTGAGCTCATGACGTCACTAGATGAAAATGTGCCGTCTCCGATTATGTTCCCTTAATTTTGTAAAATTCCACACAGGTTAATTTTTTTTTATATGGCAACACTTTGATTTCCGGCAATTTTTTGAATTTGCGTTTAATGTTCACTAGATTTATTATTTGTTCTATGCGAACTTATCCTTTGGTTTGATTTTTTGATAAAGAAGGCGGTGTTTTTTACAGATGTTACGAAGAGAACCCCGTACAATTTATTGCTATTCACGTGGAAAACGTTATTTTTTAAAATGATTTTCGGCTATGTAATTATCGTTTTTTCGCACCCATAAAATTATGTCCCCTCTTTCCGGTTTATAAAAAAATGGTCTGATTTTTTTAAATGGGAGAAAATATTATTTAGATTTAAGCATTGATGTTAAACATATTGATGTTCAAAGTGATTCTATTTAACAACAAGACAGCTTTCCCCACTGGCATGACCATTGGTAAGTTAGTTCTGCAAGCCGGGAGATAAAACAGTCTATACCATCGGTGACGGAGATAACCATCGGGAACATAGAAACTAATGCTCTCCATGATAGTGGAGTTTTGGAACCTTCCACGAATCAGTCTGAAGAAATGTGTTACAATGAGCACATCCCTTCTGACCTGTAGATGGATCATACTGAGCATGCCCAAGAGAAGGCGCTAGGGTGGAGTCACGGGTAGTAGCCATACTCCCTCAGATAGAGATATCTCAGAAATTTCTTCTGAACCTTCTCCAACATGAGGGAATACTTCACTTGGTGTGGGCTCCAAACCACCGGTCTACTCTCAAGCCTACTCCTAACCAAAGCATTGTATGATGCACCATGATGTATAAAATTCAGGATCATTTCCATAACAATAACACTCCTTATGTGTATGGTGATAAGGTTTAAATTCCCGTTTAACACCAGCCGCCTGTTTTGATTTATTCATGAAAAAAAATCACGAAAAAGCGTGTTTTATTTTATTTTGCAAAGTTCAGGCACAAATATTTAAATGTTTTATGATCATTTTCTAAATAATTTAATTTTCCACATTATACAATAAAACCACAACCGAAAAAGGGTTCGTAAGTGGGAGTTTTGAACCTCAGTGCAGTTTTTATAGGCTTAATACTTTGCTTGATAATTTTTTTCTGGACTAATAAAATCAAAAGCAACACTCGACTCTGTGCAGAAACGGGCAGCCTGTTTGGTAGATTCTCCTATTTTAACAAATGCATTGCAATCTTTAAAACACAGACATCGCTGTAGGAAGCTGTCCTTGTTCTACCGTTATTTTGATAGAAGATGTTCAGGTCCTAGCGTCATTGATTCACTTGATTCCCAACAAATGCATTGCAATCTTTAAAACACAGACATCGCTGTAGGATGCTGTCCTTGTTCTACCGTTATTTTGATAGAAGATGCTCAGGTCCTAGCGTCATTGATTCCCTTGGCACCGGTGCAGTCAGGAAACATGCCAAACTCGCGCCCAACGTTTGTATACAGTTTACATTTGTCACATGAGAATGGGTCGTTTTTACGACTCGTTCTTGAGTTCAACAGCTCGGCTGTGGAACGATTTGCTGGCCTCTGTTTCCTCCTTCCTACAATATGGATCGCAAACCCAAGTTCACTCATTGCTTTGCATAAAAATACCCCCCATACAGCTTCCTCAAAGAGAAAGTTGTGGAGTTAATGTAAAAAACATTAAATAAGAGAAATTTAGAAAAATTATTTTTGGTTGAGACGTCTACTGTTCACAAAACTCCTATCTTAGGTTAGGTTATGTTACATTAATAGATAGTGAGGTTATGTTTATTTATTTTTTAGAAAACAAATACAAATATTCCCGGATTACGAATAACCCGACAATATGTGAAAATCTCCTACTACCACCATAGTAAGCCGAAAATTTGGCTTGTGTCATGATGGAGGACTTAGCCAGCCGAGGAATCGAACACAGGACGCCTAGATGGGACCCAAACGTGATGACAACTCAGTCACTGATTGGTCAAAGTTATGTTAATATATAGTTAGATAGTTAGATTAGGTTATGTTACATTAATATATAGTTATGTCAGGTTATGTTACGTTAATAGATAGGTTAGGTTATATTACTTTAATAGACAGTTAGGTTGGGTTAGATTATATAGTTATATTAGGTTATGTTGTGTTAATAGTTACAGTTTGTCAAATAAGAGTAGAAAAATAGGAGGGCGCCACTGTTGTTCAAATGGCAATACTAAAAATACAATCATGGTGGTAATCTAAAGCTGTGTAACCTACATTTTTATTAAAAATTAAAAAGGCATTAAAGTGAGACAAATATTTTTTCATTGCAATATATGTACTACCCACTGATCTCAAAATTAGAATTGCATATAGGTAGGCATGTTATTATTATATCTTTGCAATTTGTGTTATCATAATGAAGAAAATTGTAATAAAATATAAAGCACACTTTAGAAATTGCTCCCATTTATTTAATATTAGCTTAAGTACCTACTAGCGTTGTCCAGGCTTTATAGTATGTCTCTAATTTTTGTTCTGAATATATTTAACTCATTCAGATCTAAAAGTAGTATAACTAAACTCAGCATTAATGCTTCTTCCTTCCTAACTACTGTTTAATTCAAGTTTATGTTAACTTAAATGAAAGCCAATCAGGGCCCGTTCACATATGGGAGTCCGTTTTACTGGTACGTTTTTAACGGATACGTCATAAATTGCTCTGTTCACACATAGGCACCATATAATGTTCAACGGATCCGTCATTACTGGAAGCGATGTGTGAACAGTATTCCGCCGCTATTCTACAAGGATGGACGCTGTCGTGTTATATTTCGCGCCAACCTGCAATACTTGCAGTATTGTCTTTGTATTTATCCAGCGTCTTGTCCCAAAGGACTGGCCTATCTTCCACCAAACTAATTAACATTTCCTTGTCTATTAACTTTTCCCACTCCTTGGTTGACATGGTTGATCAGTGATTATAATAATTATTACACACAATGCACGCGCGCGTTCTCTAGGAATGTACAATAGAAAATGTGAGTCAAAAAAAACCTGCCACATCACTCCCCCTCCTACACCCCGCACACACCTCCCGCCATGCACACAATATCTATCCGTTAAAATTCTACGTATCCGTATATTTTTACTGTTCCGTCGTCCAGTATTCGATGACAAAACGGAATGTCATTTTTTTACGGAACGATATTTTTTACTGTATACAGAATACTGTGCCATGTGTGAAGTCGCTCATACAACTACATAAGCCATCGACAAAAAAAAAACGTACACATTAAAACGGAAGTAAAACGGAGACATGTGTGAACGGGCCGTAACTTTGTAAAACACCATTTAGTCAAATTTATGTCATTAAGTAGGTACCTTAACAACAGTGCTTCTTCGATTTAATTTTTTTTTATGAACCAAAGAATGTTTTTTAATTTTTAAATGTGTATATAGTGTTTTGTACTTTCAGTGTCATTGCACTATAAAAGAATATTTGACAGGTAAATTGGTGTTACCAGCCTACAAATTTTGTAGTTCAATTTTTTTATATTTTCAATTCGTATTTGACAGACTTTAGAAAAGATTAGTTATTTCATTATTTGTTGTGTTTTTACTGTTTTCAAAAAACTTTCTTACTTGGGGTATCATGTTCTAAGACCATGTTTTATATGCGTTTTTTGTTATAATGTAAAAGAATATCGACCTTGGAAAGGAAAAATGGCTAAACGCCATACAGCTGTGACATTGAACCTACACAATAAGCCATATTGTTTATTTGTGCTTGTGTTCATCAAATCAAGTTTTCTAGAGTTTCCCACGTGTTCTGGGAAACTTTAGAAAACTTAAATCAACTGTTTTGTGCCTTAGCAATTTTTCCTTTCCAGCGTCGATACGTTTTTTACAGTTTGTAAAAATAGCACCAGTAAAAACAAAACTGTAACCGTCCACTGCTCAACAAATCATTTCAGACATCCATCGTGCGTGGCTTATTGTGACATTTTTTATTTATCGTTTAAAACACTTATCTTATTCTGAAGCCTTGATTTTTTTTTCAATAACATAATATAAATAACAATTATAAATCCATACTAAAATTATGGTTATAATTTATGATAGGATAAATATAAAATTAAAACTCACTTAAGAGCGAATAACCAGCAAATTTAAATTCAGATTCCGACGTCAGCGCTACACATTCGCTAGCGGGCATTTTTAGAACTAGAGTTCGTTCCGCTCCAAGCTTGGTTTCGAGATTTACTAGCTCACGCGCTAGGACTGTATAGACGCCACAGTATGGGTCCGATGAAGATGTTAAATTCTCGCTTCCAGAATTTTGATGAGTAGTAGTTATTTGTAATTTGTATATCGAAGTGCATAAACATAAATAGATACAAGTAAAATGCGTAAACCCAGTAGGTATTAAGTAGATACCTACATGAATAAACAATTTGTTATATTCTTTTTAATATTTTGTTTTTAATTGTATTTTACGGCCATTAGATATCTCAGTATCGCCCTGCTGTAAGACCACCATTAAGAATTGAAACGTTGCTTGAAATGGCTTTAGCCGTGTTTAGTGAACAGATATGAATAGCCAGGTACTTCCCCACCTTCCTCTTCCCTATATCCTTCCCCTCCCCACTACATTCAGCCTTACAACAGACCCCAATTAGGGATGCCATAGTCCCACTGGCCCCAGACGGGAGCAGTTGGGACTCTTGTACGGTATTAATGAAAAAAAATAGTAATATTCAGTTGGATTGTAAAAAATTACTCATTTTAAAATATTTATTCGTGTGCATATTTGTTTATTTTATATTTATGTGAATACCGCACAAAAGACCCAAATGCTCCCGTCTGGAGCCGGTGACGTAAATATGGGGTATATTATGAGGCTGAAGGTGGTAGGGAGGGGAAGGAGATGGGGGAGAGGAAGGCGAGGAATTACCTGGCTATTCAGATCTGGTCACTAAACACGGTCATAGCCATTTCTAGCAAGTTTCAATTCTGAATGGTGGTCTTACACCACCCAGGGTGATACTGAAAGTATCTTCCACTCTGGAACGTGACGCAAATATATTATTTTTAATTTAAATAATTGTAAAATTACCCAAATTATTCAAATAAAATTAATTTGCCTACGCCGGGATTCGATCCCACGACCTTCAGATTGCGAGTCAAGAGCCTTACCCCTTGACCACGCCGGCCGTCAATAGGTAGTATCAGTAATTTGGAAGGCGGGTATGGGTACCGCCGCCTCGGGAACCATGTTTTGGATTATCAAAACCTCTGCCATAGGTCACCCCAAGGGACTTAGCAGGGGAGCTCGTGTTCATGGGGCGAGGTTCGTCTACGTGGAAGGTCGGATCAGGAGAGACCGTTTTTTTACAATCGCTCGACACACTGCCTATCTCTACTTTGGGAATGCTGTGTGGAGGCTCGTTTTAGGGAAAGGAAGGAGAGGAACTTCGGAGAAGGAAAAGGGTATTAGGGGTGGGTAGAAATCTGGGGGGTCAGCGTGTCCAGGAGTGCGGATGTATGAGGCCATCCCTCCCACTGCGGTGCAAGGCGATGTTCCGAGAGGGTAAGGCTGGAGAAGTCAAAGGGACTCCCTCAACCACTTTTTCTAGATCCGACCTGCCATGCAGCTGGTGGGCAGACGCATCCGCCGCCAAGACCTGAACAAACCTCACCCCCACGAACCAAACGTTGCGAACCGCTTGGGATGACCTACGGCAGACGTGTTGGTTATCTAATAAATGGTTCTCGGGGCAGTGGTACCCATACCCGATTCTCGTGTTTGTTATTTTTGTAATACGAAAAATGGATATAAAAAAGGCCTACCCTCCCACCCCCTCTCAACCCCTCCCCCCCCCCCCTAAACCCCCCTTCCTTACCCCCCACCTCTAACACCTCTCCACCCCCCGGCTCCTTTACCCCCCCCCCCCCCCCCTCAGCCACCCCTTTCATCTCATCTCAACTCTCCTCCAACCTCTCTCCCTTGGGAGCTGTTGGACTCTTATGCGGTATTACATAACAATATTTTTTTGGAGCATTTGGGACTCTCGTGCGGTATTCACATAACAATAATTTATAATATATTATCAATAAATTTAAAAAAAAACATTCTTCTCAAACGGACAGCTGTATGCGACCTGCGGACGTGTCGGACGACAACACAAAAATTTATGTGAACCTATTCAAAAGCACTTCAACAAACAGAATTAAAGCGCACAAACCCTTTCTTTCTTTGAGTGGCCTGGCAACGCCCGCCGGGTGTCCGCTATATATAATGTTATATAGTGCTGGCGCTTGCATTATAATGCAGTTTTCCGGGACTTGGGATGGAACCATTACAGTTTAGTTGACCCCGAGGTTATAGTGGCCTTGCAACGCATGCCGGGTACCCGCTGTATTTAATGTTATATAGTGCAGGCGCTTGCAATATAATGTAGTTTCCCGGGACTTGGGATGGAATCATTACAGTTTAGTTGACCCCGAGGTTACAGTGGTCTTGCAACGCATGCCGGGTACCCGTTGTATATAATGTTATATAGTCCAGGCGCTTGCAATATAATGTAGTTTCTCGGAACTTGGGATGGAACCGTTACAGTTTAGTTAACCCCGAGGTTACATTGGTCTTGCAACGCATGCCGGGTACCCGTTGTATATAATGTTATATAGTGCAGCCGCTTGCAATATAATATAGTTTCTTGGGACTTGGGATGGAACCATTACAGTTTAGTTAACCCCGAGGTTACATTGGTCTTGCAACGCATGCCGGGTACCCACTGTATATAATTTATTTATTTATTTACGGAAAAATAGTCCATTAACAATAATACGAATAACATGCGTTCGTTAAGATCACCGTTCGCATCGATTACCGTTCGCAGGACATTTTTCGTAACAATCATCACTTTTCGTAACGCATTTACCAGCTTACCCCCCATGTGTCGAGCGTGCGCAAAGAAGTTTTACTTCAAAAAAAATATTTTGAAGCTGTTGGGACTCTTGTGCGGTATTCACATTAGAATAATTTACAATAAAAAAAAATTTCAAAATTTTCATAAAAATATTCAATGAACATGAATTTTTGCGTTCGGTAAACCCTGTAGTTTTTACAAACACGAAACAATGAAATCGTATTATTTGGTTTTGTTTTAAATTCGTCATTTCCAAATATTACGATACAGAGCGCCACGGAGACAACCGCCGGCTGCCACGTTTGCGGGCAGAGTGAATTCTCAATTCTCGAGTCGTCGAGCTATAAGAAAAATGGTAAAACGCGAGCTGTAAATTAATTAATATTAATTACTTCTTATGATTATTTTTCGATCAGCAAAATAAGTATTTAAAAAAATCTTGAAATATATTAGTTTGGAAGTACGCAAATAAATACTCCAATTTACGTCAAGAAACACATGTACGTATATATTTTTTAATGATTTTATTTAAACTAAAATTAAAATTCTAAAACATAACTTTACAAGATAATGTATGGATTTATTTAACTGCATGATTATATGATTTGAAATTGGTGTTGTATAATACATGTACTTTTTTGAAAATATAACAAATCTGCCAACGGCCTATGGTATAACCTTATTATACTTAAAATAAACATTTTTTCTCAAAATTTAATCCATAACTTTACCAGATAAAAGAACAATCTTTCAAAATCAATTTATAATTTTTTGTGGAAACGAGTCAATAAGTCTAAAGCGCGCCTTCCACTGCGAGCGGAGCGGACTCTTTACGGACTCCGCTCGACTACCAAACGTTAACTGCATACAAGTGCTTCCACCAAGAACGAGGTGAGCGGAGCGGACTAAACGAGTTTAAATAGGTTCGAACGAGTCCGCTCCGCTGATGCGAGCGGAGCGGACTCCGTACGAACTCCGCTCGACTCGCAAACGTTAACTGCATACAAGTGCTTCCATCAAGAACGAGGTGAGCGGAGCGGACCGAACTAGTTAAAATAGGTCCGAACGAGTCCGCTCGCGCACACCATCGCCGACTAGTTTCTAGCGGACTCCGCTCAAGAACTGTCGTCAATTCACTTGCCTCGACTGCATTTTTTGTCGAGACGAAGTTGTTTATTGAAGCCAGTCGCCAATTTTGTTTATAGGATACGACTCGCAAAGAATGTAGCAATGTTGACAAAAGAGAATTCGACTTAGAAAACTATCATTGAGATGAAATTGGCGGAAATAAGAAAGTTAAAATTTTGGAGATGAAATTATAAATATCCTACATTAGCAAACGTGTTTTCATTACATACAAGCTGTCAGAATCATCTTCACTAGAATCAATGCTTGACATCACAAAAATCACTCTGTTCACTTCAAACGTCAAACCGATACTGACTCGTTTTCAATGGAAGGGCAAAACTATTTCTCATTTTTCGTTGACCTCGCTCCGGTCACCTCGCTCATTTATCGCACGGGGGCAGTGGAAGGCAACCACCTAACTTCTTAGCGACTCTTTTTTGGTGGAAGGTCAAAGCTATTTCGCTCATCTCCCACCCCGTTCCGCTCAACTCTTTTCCGCTCGCAGTGGAAGGCGCCCTTTAACACTGATTTGAAAATGACATATTTCTGGTTTCTCTGGTAATGTCCTCTTAAGAAGATGTCTTTTCGATCATGAAATGTCCCTTTTTTACATTAGCTCCACACAGGAGGTCCTGAGGAAAAAAATCCCTTAGGGGCCTGTTACCTTTGGGAATGTTGTTTGGAGGGTATTTTTATGGAAAGGAAGAAGAGGAAGTTCTAGGAAAGGAAGGAAAAGGTATGAGATGTGTTCAGGAGTGACGAACGCATGAATCCATTCCTCCCTTTGCAAGGTAATGGGTCGAGAGAGTCCAGTTTGAGAGGTAAAAGGTCTCCTTCATACAGTCTCTCCTGATCCAGCCCGCCATGCAGTATGTGGTAAAACGCATCATCTTCGAATGGATAACAGTAAATTTGAAGATCTGTATTTATATTAATTTAGTTTACAATTCCAGAAACACAGGTAATTTTTAAAAATTCTCGAAAAAGACCTGTTTGATGTTTTGCGTGCGACATGATGACGTGCTTTCAGTACAAGAAGCGAGAAGGAATGAACAAGCATGTGAAACGTTCATTCCGCGCCCGAGTGAAAGATACCGAATGCCAATATCCAACATCGACGGATCGGTTCACTAATGAATTCATTCGGCACTTTAATTTCTTGTTCAGACTTTTCACACCGAGTGAGAGTGCCAAAATGAAAGACAGAAATGAACTAAAAGTGAACCGTTTGATTCTCACATTAACGAAAAATTTTCAAAAAAAAAAAAAATAATTTTGCATTACTTTGTAATACTTTGCCTTAACCACTCAGCAACGTAAGCAGATAATATGACAATAGTAGTCATGTACAATAAGCGTGTTTTCACGTCAACGCGTGTGTTTCCACAGAAATCGTTATAACTCCGTTATTGTTCTAGTGACATCCCTAAAACAAAAAGTAAAAGCTTCATAAAAAATCAAGATACCCACCACTATTCAAGTTGTCCATAGAAAGAAATACATAAAAAAGTCCTATTCTGTCAGATACGTGGTAAACCGCAAAATCCCCTACCAGCTGTTAGACATTGTTATTTTTTTATTAAATCTTCTTGTATAAAATGATAAAAAAGTGAGGTGACTAAATTACAATAGAATAAGCATTTAATAAAATAAAATACTTTTTTGTTGAAAACCACGAGTTTTATTAATTTATGAACCGACCGGTTTCGCTTTACTCAAGCTTCATCAGGGTACAAATTAACTGACCAGCAGAGAATGGACAGAGATATCTGTCGACGGGTTCAATGATTTTGGCCCCTCTGGCATAAATACACCTGTGAAATAAACGACAGAATGATGAATTCAAACTCGAGGCTAACTAATTGTTGTGGTATCATCAGCGGATTGGTGGACGAGTGGTTGGTGCTGAGAATTAAGGTAGAATTCACGGTTTTGTTTGAATTTTAACTTTTCATGTAGAATTTTTCTCTCGTTTTCTGGTCATCTCGTAATTCTTTATACAATCACAATCAATATAATAATTAAATTTGGATAATTTGTATAGGGCCGTTTTAGTGAAAAATCTCCTCAAGGGCGCTGTACAAATTTATAATAACTAACCAACTAACCATCACGCCGTTTCCCCGCAGGGCTAGGCGGAGAGGACGGACCGCCAAACAACTCGCTCTAGGCACACACTCACTCATATCCATACGTCGTCTCAAACATACTCTTCTATTATTCTGACTTTTGACATGGCCCGACTCTAGTATCTGATTCACTTGGTCGTGCTATGTCTTCCTCGGCGGTCCCCGACTTCTTCTACCATTCACATTTGCGTCATATTATATTTTCCTTACACACCTTTCCTCGTTCATTCGCTCTACATGCCCAAACCATCGGAGCGTCCAATTACATCAGCATTGCATTCTTTGCGAATCTCCACATTTCTCACACGATCGTACATGGTTTTACAAACATACACCTCAGGAATCTCATTTCTACAGCATTCAGTCTACTTTCATCCTTCCTCTGCCAGTTCCATGCCTCACTGCCATACACCAGGGTTGGTACCAGGACTCCATTGTGGACTGCAAGCTTCGCTTCTTTTGACAGTTTTAATTAGCGCCAACGGCATTCAGTCCTCTGATAATAGAGTTGCCTGCATTTACCCTTCTTTCAATATCTCTATCAGCCGTCCCATATCTCGTAAACATACTACCCAGTTACACAAACTCATCCACCTGCTCTTAGTATCATTCACAACTATATTGCACACTATTTTCGTACTCTCTCTTTCAAACACCATGACTTTAGACTTACTTACATTCATCATTATCTCATTCTTCATACATACTTTGTTCATCCTAGACACGAGAGACTGTAGATCTTTCATAGTGTTAGAAATCAGCGCCCCATCATCAGCATACAACATGCAGATTATTCAATTTCGCGCCCAATTCCACATCTTTCAATTCTTCCATACAATTGTCCCTTTACAGATTAAATAACCATAAACAAAAAAGTATTTTATTTTATTAAATATGTCAAACCACAAAGTGATTGCTTTCTACAACAATAATAAGAATAAGTATTGTTTTTTACGTAATCCGTGATTTTAGTACCGTTTTCACATAAAAACATCTTATTTTTACATTTTTTTATGTTTGCATTCTAAATTTTAATATTTACAAATGTTAATATTTATTTGTAATATAACAATTTGAAAGCTTATTTTATACCCTTTCAAAAATAGCGTTTATACCTTTTTAGTATTCGGCTAAGTTCAGAGATGAAGCGGAAATAACGCAAGGTTTACGTAAATCTGACATTTCGTTTACGACATAAAAGGTGCATATTCGCGATAGATCGGAGTGGTTAACATAATTACTATTTATTTGTTTCAGCATGCCTGGCCATTACATCAGCTGATGAAACCTCTCCGTCTCCGCTATTCCGGCGGCCGGGCCAGTACGCGTACATCTACGAGGCGCGCTCAGACGCCGGGTTCAGCGTGCCGGGCGGCGGCATACGCACGAGGTTCGCGCTGGCTGGTGTGCTGCTCGTGCGCGTTCCTGCCAAGGGACAGCCGCTGACGGTGCAGCTCAAAGATCTGAAAGTTTGTTATATAGATTTTTGATCTTTTAACCGCGTCTGACACATACGTATGTGATTTGGAAGTCAAGATCTGTGTGGTTAATATCACGTACGGTGACGTACGGGTGTGATCGACCGACACTTTAGGATTAAAATGTTTTTTTGCAGAATGTATAGAAAAACAAAATGGTTAATTAAATATTTCAAAATTCATCCAATTCATAGACATACAAATAGAGTCCATGATCCAACTCTATTGTTACCCTCGCAAAGCACATTCCCCTGTATGACATTTTTTTCCATCCTCAAAAATAGATCCCACAATGTTTGTGCAGAGTATTGGCACAGTCCACAGGAGCCTGATATGCCTCAATACAAAGTTAGATCCCCCAATGTTTGTGCAGAGTATTGGCACATTGCTAGTCAATTCACAGGAGCCTGATATGCCTCAATACAAAGTTAGATCCCCCAATGTTTGTGCAGAGTATTGCACATTGCTAGTCAATCCAAGGGAGCCTGCTATGCCTCAATACAAAGTTAGATCCCCCAATGTTTGTGCAGAGTATTGGCACATTGCTAGTCAATCCAAGGGAGCCTGCTACCCCTCCATATAAAGGACTATCCCATCAAAACGGTGGTTTCAACAATTCCAAGAAAAAATAAATTTCTTCACTTATTTGAATGAGAATTAGACATTGTTTCATTCCTTCACACCTTTTTAAAACCCACATCTTTGACTCGTCAGATTGAATATTCTGTGGTCTAGATCTGGAAACTTTAGATCACTTTTTTTTTGGGTGTGCCTCTTTACACAAATATCCTCTCTTCTATTAAGTGTTATCTAAAATTGTTTCCCCTTCACTCAACATCTCATCTCTTCTAAGTCTGAACTCGACTCCAATCTTCCAAATAATTCTGAAATTTGCCCATTAGAATATATTAATACATAAATTCACTTTTTCTCTGTCCATAATTTGAAATCATAGCCTAAAACACCCTTGAATGGTGAAAACCAGAAATATTTAAAAAAAAAATATTTTAGACGATTTGTTGAGCAGAGTTAGGTTGTTTCAAAGACCCAATCATCTCTGATTACATCTGAAAGGGATCGAAATTACAGTCTCCTTCAGCGGTGATATATAACCGTTATGTTGATAGTTGTGACAAAGTCAGCTGTCCCATACTGACAACGTTTGCAGGTCTGTCGCGTCACTTGAGGCATAACCTTGAACCTGTAGTGTGTCTTCATTAAGCTTCTAATAAACACTGGAGCGACCACGTGACCATAATCGCTCCAGTGGTTAATTAAATCATCGATAATTTTAAAATTAAATTGCAGACAATAACCACTGGAGCGATTTTGGTCGAAAAATGGACCACTTTTAGTTTTCTGCGATTGATTTCGGTCCAAAAATGGACCACATTTTCCTACAATTCGTAAAACATTTATTGTAATTATTTCAAACATTTCCCTGGCCAGCCGTTTATTTTAACACGAAGCTATTGAAATGCTTTATCTATTATGACCATAGATGTCGCAAATCGTGGAGTATTTTAGCCACTGGAGCGATCACGCGAAATAAATAAATTTGCCTTGATTGCTTGATATTTCCCAGAAGGTCATTTTTTTATTTTTCACTAACATTAAAAAAAATCATACCTTTGAATTTTAATATGAAGACCTAAAAACTTATTATAGTGCTATACAGCCAATAAATCAACCGTTTATCTCAGATTTGTAGGGTTTTAAAAAAATATATAAAAAAATCGTAATGTTTATAATCGCGCGAATCCTGGGTATTTATTTACTTGAAACTGCCGTGAGGGATACTTATTCGGGTCAACATAGAATATTTTCGGTTTCTATATGTTGTCTGTGTTATACTTGATAATGAAAGGTGCATATCTATGGAAAAAGTTCTTAATTTTATAAGTAAACAGCTGTTCAAAAATTCGGCGGGAAAAAAATATTTTTTAAATTTATTTTTAACATCGTTCTAAAATAGTCTACGAAGTTTGGATATGCAACATCTACATATGGTCATAATAGATAAAGCATTTCAATAGCTTTGTGTTAAAATAAACGGCTGGCCAAGGAAATGTTTTTAAATAATTACAATAAATGTTTTACGAATGGTAGGAAAATGTGTTCCATTTTTGGACCGCAATCAATCGGAGAAAAATAAAGTGGACCGAAAAAGTTCCAATGGCTAAAGCAATATTAAAAATAAATTTTGAAAGTATTTTTTCCCGCCAAATTTTTTAACAGCTGTTTATGGATAAAATTGTCCTTTTTCCATAGATATGCATCCTTCACGGCAGTTTCAAGTAAAAAACACCCAGGATTCGCGCGAATTTCAATGTTGGCGATAAATTTATAAAAAGGACCTTCTGGGAAATCTCAAGCAATCGAGGCAATTTTAGAAATTTCGCGTGATTGCTCCAGTGGTTACCAAACACGCAGGGATTCGCGCAGTTATAAACTTTACGATTTTTTAATATATATATTTAAATCCTACAAATATGAGATAAACGGTAAAATATAGCTTAATTTATTAGCTATATAGCACTATAATAAGTTTTTATGTCTCCATGTTAAAATTCGAAGTTATGATTTTTTCAATATTGGCGAAAAATTTAAAAAATGATCTTCTGAAAATCTCGAGAAAACGGAGAATAAAGTTTTAAAATGCTCTGTGGTTAAAATGGATGAAAGAATTCTTTGAAATATGGATAATTCTCTCAACATTCTCTAAACGATGTATAAAAATTTATCATCTGTTATTGCTATATTCTGTCTAAAAATGATAATGAGGCAGTATACAAGACACAAGACTGATTGTATTCCCGATATATCAAAATAAATACAGTTATCTGGTCGTTTTTATCTCTGATTTCCTCTATGTTGTTAGTATACTGTTTTTAAATGTTTCTGTAATATGTTTTCATTTGATGTTGTTTTTACTATAAATATCTTAGGTCTATGATTAAAAAATTATGTGATATGATATAATATCATATCATATTACCAATTTTAAACATATTTTTTAATAATTATTGAAAATCCATTGACAAACTATGTTGCTACGTAGTAGTTATGCAAGAAATTATTCTTGAATATTTTAAATAAGGTATTTATCGATTTTAAAAAAAATCACAAAATCACATCTATCTATGTATATATAAATAAAAATGAATCGCCGAAATGTGTGTACGCGCAAAACTTCCAAACCACTGAACCAAATTGGATAATTCTTTTATTGTATTCGTTATTTTTTTTTATTTTTATTTATTTATCTATAATAAAATATATTTACATTGGTTTTATTTGTATTCCTGTCTCACTAGGGTATACCTGTGTCGAGACAGGCATACAGGTATATAAATGAATATTGTAGTTACAAGGATATTTAAGGTAAGATACATATCACTTTGAATAGAATTAAAACAGAAAGGTGATTGGAAGGGTGGTAAATCTTTTAAAGAGAGCTATTTTATAAATGTTGGAGATGAAGGAGAGAAGATAATTCTGCCTTATCTATTTAAAGGTCAAATTTGACAGGATTCCATTATTTTCATTTATTTTATTTTTGTCTATGTGTGATTTATTTTACAGGTGTTTGTAATTGTGCGGCGTCCAATACTTATAATCCATTATTTAATATCTTGTTTAAATTTTGTAAAGAAGTCAGTTTGTCTGATCGTAGTTGGTAGTGTATTGTATAGTTTGCAAGCTATGTATTTAGAGTGTCTTTGCCCGAAGGTGGTTTTGAAAAAAGGAGTTTGGAGAAGTTCGTTGTTTTTGGCTCGGGTATTGTATATTGTTTGTGTAGCTTTGTATAGTGTTTGGACAAGGTTTGCATAAAAGAAACGGTGAGCTCTGGTGTAATGAAATTTGTGTAAAAAATTGCAATAGGTGGTACGTGAATGTACCGGGACTGAATGCATGGAATGCGGGAGGGGGGAGGGGAACTCGAGAAGGAAGTTCAGAGGAATGCATGAGGGGATGAGGATACAGGAGAGGAAGGGGAGGCAGAAGGGGAACGGGATTAAATGGGAAAGGACACGCAGGGAGAAACAATTTCTTTATCAAGTGGCATAGCAACGCATGCTGGGAACTCACTAGTATATGATATAGATTTTCCAGTTTCCCACTTGCACAACGAGTTTCCGGACGCCATGTATTGCGTGTATATATATTGACGGTCCCAAAGAACAATGTTTAAAATTTCGTTCTGCATTTTTATTGTTTTTGAGATCAAGAAATATAGTGTAAAAGCCTGTTCAGACACGAATATAAACCGCGAGCAGATATCTGTTGAACCGCGAGCGCTTATGTTTCGTACCATTCACACGACGCTATCAAATATTTCTTCCTATGGTAGGAAAGGGGGTCAGATGAATTAGCAAGCGGCCAGGGAGTGCGCATTTTTTGTACTGAATCTGTCAACTTGACATCTGTCGTCCACCGGTCTAGGCAGCTCCGTAATTAAAATGACCCCGTCTCCTGTTTTCGTCGGAGTGGGGGCGCTTAATTGTTGGCATATCGCCTCAGGAGCGGTTACGGCGTAAGATATGCATTGTCTATGGTTGATGTGCGCATAAAGCGCTTAGATGTGAACGGTCTGAAGGGATTGTATGAAGAGTGATATTTGGCGTGCTATGATATTTTATATTTGATAGCTCTGTCTGAACAGGCCCTTATTTTGATATTAAAAATTTCTTTCAAAATTCCGAAAATACAGAGTTTTAAATCAATAAAATAAGCCAAAAAAATGAATTTCAATTTTTAGCCTATCCGACTTTGTTTTTCGGGACCGTCGATATATATGTAGGTCGGAGACCCACTACCTCGACAAGGCGTCTTCACGTCCCTGTCTTGCGCTGATTGTTTGGCCCCCGTCCATGGCATTCCCATCACACATCTCTTCACACAGTTTCTGAAGTTGTCTCGCCCAACTATGTCTGGGGCGGCTCACTGGACGTCTACCTTCTGGAATCGTACCCAATATTTTCCTTGTAATTCAGTCATCAAACATTCTTAGTACATGCCCAAACCACCTCAGTTGCGATTTTGCTATGAAGAGTAGCAGTGGTTCAATGTTTAGATCGTCTCGATCGTCGAGTTTCTTATTTGATCTCATTTTGTAACTGGTGCCACTCTTCTCAAGTACCTCATTTTGGCAGCATCCATATCTGGTGGCGGCAAGTGAGCGTCGGGCGATATATCATTTTGAACACTGCCATCTTTGTCTTTATACTGAGCTCGGCTTTCCTTATCACTGAGCTGTAGAGAGGACGCAACATACCACTTGCTGCACTAATTCTTCGATCAATTTCTCAGTCTTGCCGTCCATCGCACCGAAAGAGCCGTATTAGATTTTTACAATATCATAAATGACATTATTCACAAATATATCCCTGAAAAAAAAATTAACAGTAATTTAGAAAGGTTTCCCCCCTGGTACACTTTACCAATTATTAAAATTGTAAAAGAGAAATTAAAATATCACAATAAAAGGAAAAAATACAAGAACCTGGCTGACTACCAATCATTTTCAGTACTGAGAAATCGTCAAAAGAAGATCTCGCTTGAATGTTACGGAAACTTCATTATGACGGCAGAAGATTCAATAAAAAAGTGCAGCAAATAGTTCTAGTCATTTGTTAAATCAAAGCAATCATCTTCAGATTTACCAAAGCAAATATATCTTGGCGATATTTCCTGCACTGATGGACAATCCATATGCTAAAGTTTTAGTGATTATTTTAGATCAGTTTTTGTAGAAAATTCCAACTCTCACCTCAATCTTATAAACTCTGAGAATGATGACGACAACTCTAATCTACATATACACACTATTAACTTTACTAATCAATCATGTGTACTTAGTTATTTTAAAAAACTTGATCCGAATAAAAGTGCGGGATCTGATTTAAATCCATCCATATTTTATGTAAAATGCCGGGACCAATTGGCTTATCCTCTCTCCTTGCTATTTAAAATGTCATTTGAAGAAGGCAACTTCCCCAACGTCTGGAAACAAGCACTCATTATACCAATCCATAAAAGCGGGGACAAAAATAACATCACCAACTACAGGCCCATCTCCAAACTCCCAATTGTCAGCAAGATCATGGAAAATATAGTTCTTGATCAACTTTTTCCAGCGGTACAAACAATCATATCTGAAAATCAACACGACTTTTTCAGAAAACGGTCGGTCGAGACAAACCTTCTGGAATACACAGATTTTATTTTAAATTCTATGGGAAGTAAAAATCAAATAAACTCTATCTACCTATACGGATTTTTCAAAAGCCTTTGATAAAATTAACATTGAACTGTTTTTGAAGAAGCTGTTAAAAATCGGGATTAATGGTGACCTTCTAAGATGGATCAAATCGTATGTCACAAAAAGAAGTCAAGCAGTTAGAGATAAGGGTTTGTCCTCGCGTTTTTGCAATATACCTTCAGGAAATCCACAAGGATCACATCTCGGACCTCTCTTGTTTATTTTATATATCAAAGATATAGGTAAATGTTTTAAAAATTCCAAATTCCAAATTTTTGCTGATGACACGAAAATTTACAAAAAAATTACTAGTATAAATGAGAGCCTTGAATTGCAAGAGGATATTAATAGGTTTGGAATATACTGTGCGAACAACCAACTGTTCCTTAACCTGGAAAAATGTAACACAATATCGTTCACCAAAAGCAAGAACCCCCTAACATTCCCGTATAAAATAAATAATGAAGAAATAAAAAGACGTTGTGAAGTGAGGGACTTAGGAATAATAATGGACTCTGGAATGTCTTTCCGAACACATATAAATTCCATCTGTGACAGGGCATACAAACTTCTAGGATTCATCTTAAGAGTGACTAAACCATTCAGGTCACCACATGTAATCAAAACACTGTATGTCTCTTTTGTCCGCTCAATATTAGAATTCGGATCAGTCATATGGAATCCCCAATACAAAGTTAATATTTTAGGGTTAGAAAGAATTCAAAAAAAGATATTGAAACACTTAGACTTTAAATCCTTTCGAACATCAGAAAACCTAAAAGACTCATTAAGATTCCATAATTTATCAACCTTAGAAGATAGAAGAAATATACCCGACCAGAAATTTTTATTTAAAATCATTAACAACGTTGTTGACAACAACTATCTTCTAGAACACATTAATTTCCACTGTCTAACAGGAAATACCAGGTCAAACCAACTTTTCCAAATTCCACACTCAAAAACAAATTACACACAACATTCATTTTTCCGAAGGACGTGCACAAAATACAATGATATGTTTTACGAAGCTGATATTTTCCATTTATCCTCAGGCCAATTTATTAAATTCATAACTGAAAAAATTAAAACCAATTGTTAATTGCGAACCCTCCACCCCTGCTGTATGTTGTTTTTTCATTCTCATTATGTTGTTTTTCCTTCTTATTATAAAAATAATAATATTTGGATGATTTATATAGCGCTGTTTTTTTTATTTTTTATTTTTATTTTTATTTTTTTTTTTTTATTTATTTTATGCATTTTACAAATACAAGACAAAAAGTCCCGATAAACTACTTTTTAGCAGTTTGTCTAACGGGTTCTTTACGTTAACGATCTTATAATAGTGATTTAATAGTTACATTTTTACAATTATATAAAATAAAATTTATTTTTTTACAGAAATATAGATAAAAATAAATTTTTGAAAACATAAATAACATTTTTAAAGTCTTTAGAATAATATGTCATTGTAAGCTAATACAAATTAATTCTTTCCGTGAGCCAAGTCTTCAGTAAATTCATCAATTGTTTGTTTTGGGCACAGTTTTTAATTTCAGCAGGTAACATATTTAAGCAACTGGGAATCATGTAATTTAACGTTCTTTGTCCATATTTATTTGTATGCTTAGGTACAATTAGCCCTTCATTAAAGTTAAAACGAGTATTATGGTTGTGTTCCAGCCTGTTAATATATAAAGGATTATTTATGTGCTGAAATATAATTTTGTACCACAGAATTGCTCTCACTGAAAGAACTTTGAGACTCTGATAAAAGTATGGAATATTATGCCTTTCTTTGTATAAATTTTTTTCAGCTAATAATTTAACCAATGAATTTTGCACTGATTGAACATGGTCTATATTTGTTTTACAGGAAAATCCCCAAGCTGTTATTCCATACCTTATAACAGATTCAGCTAGAGATAAATAAATTATTCGAAGTGTGCAGATAGGAATAAAAATTTTTAGTTTATACAATCTGCTTACAATTGATCTTAGTCGTGCACAAACTTTGTTTATTTGTATATCCCACTTGAAAAAGCAATCAATAATAACACCTAAATAAACATATTCTTTAACTAGTTCCATATTTTCACATGTACACGTTGCAGGAATACCACTGTCTAAACAATCTGATGTATGTGTCTTTATTTCAGGTGTAATATATACCTTAACATTAGGGGATCTTATATGTAACAATTTAGTTTTTTTTTTGTGAAAAATCCCCTCAAGGGCGCTGGCAAATGGCTGATCATTTATCCTTGAACGTTTTCTAATGATGTGAAAATGTGTTTAAAAAATTTATCATGCTTTAATTTGTGCTTTTCATTTTTGTTGTTTGCATATATTATATTTTTTCTTTTTTTCTAACACTTTATTTTTTCTTTAACGTTTTAATCTGTGTTTGTACCTACCTATACTATAATTTTTTTGCGGAAACTGCACTGGTTAATGCACCCATGTAATATGTAATTACCTTATAATATGTATAACTGTTTGTTTCCCTAATAAACTAAAATAAAAAATAAAATAAAAAAATCGCTGGCAAATTCAACCTCGAGGTATTTGAATCTGTCCACCTGTTTCAGCTGAGTCCCGTTAGCGAGTATGTTGCACTGAATTTGGTGCCTTGCAACCATCACCTCTGTTTTTGAGGTACTCATCTTTATTCCCACCACCGAGCACTCTTCGTTAAATCGGTTGATCCACTCTTGTATTCCCTCCTGTGTTGTCGTTAATCTCGCGATGTCGTCAGCATTGAACCATCATCACTTGCTAATTATAAGTACACCAGAGTGACTGAAGCAGACTTAAGTCTAAAAGGAAGCATTGAACCATTATCACTTACCACTTGTAACTTGTGATTTCAGCACTCCACTTTAGCAGGCGAACAGAATCCCCAGGGCGATGAGACGCTGTCGTATGCCGCTCTGCCACCAGAGGCCTCAGCATTGTCGGAACCGTTCCAGATGTCGCTGCGTTCTGACGGCACTGCGCACCCGGCGCTCTTACTGGCCGGACCCGAGCCGCTGTGGGCCGTCAACATGAAGCGGGCCCTGGCAACCACGCTGCAAATGCACAGTCGGGAGATGCCGGGAGCTTTTAAAGTAGCTGAGGTTGGTAACTTTTAAATGTAGTATTTTGTGAGTATATATATAAAAATATATTTTTATTTTTACTTAAACCCGCAGGCTAATTTTTTTCACTTTTCGGAACAACTCGTATAGGTCTAATAGAAATTGTTGTGTCTCCCTTACTATCATAGTTAGAAATATGATATAAAGAGTTAGAAAGAGAAAACACCATGCTTAATATTCAAAAACAGGTAAAATGTAAAATAAGTAAAATGTACACCTTTATGAAACCGTAGTTTCAGATCATAATTTTAAAAAAAAATTAAATTAAATTTTTTATTAATTATTTTTACATGGATCGGCAAAAAAGCGAGGTGACAATAACATTTATAATACATTTGTCTAACAAAATATGTATTTTTTTTTTTTTTTTAATCAGTGATTTTTAGTTAGAAAAAACGTAAGATGAGCCATTTTTTAAATTATTTATCGTCGCATATAATATTTTTGTACCTCAAAAGGTATATGTTTATTTGAATTTATAAAATTTTAAAGACTATTTTATCACCTTTTAAAAACAGTTTTTAATTTCCGATATGTTCAGAAATATTAGATTTATTTGGAATTTATCAATCCTCCGACAAAATATGGTCGAGGCCTACTTATTCATTTTATTTAGAATACCAACAATTATTATAATTTCTAAGGTTTCTTCTTGGGTAAAAATTTTTAAATTGTATATTTTCCCTGTTTTTGTAAACCGATATAAAGTAAAACAGCTGTCGTAAATTTAGATAATTTTTAAAATTGTAAATTTGCTCTAATTTGATAAAATTTGTTTGTTTTTAATCGAATGTGATAAAACTTGGTCAAATTGGCTAAAAAAATTTAAAAGTTGGACAAATATCACCAAAATAATAAAATTGTCTAAATTTAACAATAATTTATAAAATTTGATCAAAATTCAATTTTTTTAATTTTACCAAATTTAACCAAACATAAATAAAGGATGTAATGTTGTTTCCAGCCATGTCTCCATGGAATGTGCGTGGTGGAGTACACGTCCTCGGACGAGAAGAATGTGAGGAAGAGCAGCAATATCCCCACTCTGGTGCCCACTGCCTCACACAGGCTCTGGGTGTCCGTCATGACCAATGTATGCACCAAGGACATTAAGGTTAGCACGCTATTCAATTACCTATTCTATTCTTCTTCTCCTTCTTCGTCTTCTCCTTCTTCGTCTTCATTTAATTCTTCTTCATTTACTTCTTCTTCATTTTCCTTTTCTTCTTCTCTATTCACTTCTTCTTCTTCATTTTCCTCTTTTGAAATTATTTCTTCTTTTTCTTCATTTTCCTGTTCTTCATCTTAATTTACTCCTTCATATTCCTTTCCTTTTTATTGACTACTACTTCTTCTTCATTTTCCTCTTCTTCTTCTTCATTTACTTCTTCTTCTACATTTTCGCCTACTTCTTATTTACTTCTACTTTTTCTTCATTTCCCTCTTCTTGTTTACTTCTGCTTCATCTTTTTCTCTCCTTCTTCGTTTACTTCTTTTTCTCCTTCATTTTCCTCTTCTTCATTTAATTCTTCTTCTTAATTTTCCTATTCTTCTTCTTAATTTACTTCTTCTTCATT
This sequence comes from Limnephilus lunatus, assembly GCA_917563855.2. Lineage (NCBI taxonomy): Eukaryota > Metazoa > Arthropoda > Insecta > Trichoptera > Limnephilidae > Limnephilus > Limnephilus lunatus. Next base: position 18,936,325 of record OU830595.1, on the reverse strand, counting down.
TTCGTCTTCTTCTCATTTACTTCCACTCATTCATTTTCCTCTCCTTCTCCTTAATTAATTTCTTTTTGTTCTTAATTTACTTTATTTTCCTCTTTTTTTTCTTCTTTTACTTCTTCTTCTTCTCAATTTATTTCTTTTCTTCATTTTCCTCTCCTTTATTTACTTCTTCTTCTTCTTCTTATTTACTTCTTCCTCTTCATTTTCCTGTCTTTCTTCTTCATTCACTTCTTTTCCTTCTTCATTTTCCTCTTTTTCTTCCCTGTTTACTTCTCCTTCTTCCTAATTTACTTTTTCTTCGTGTTCTTCTTCTGCATTAACTTCTGCTTCATTTCTTGTTTCTTCTTTTATTAATTTGATCTTTCTCCTTTTTCATTTTATTTTTCATTTACTTCTTCACATAATACTATTTTATAATTTTCAGAATCCACTGGTGGGTAACTCGGAGAGATGGTATACTCTGGATGATGAAGGAATGACAAAACTCTCCTCATTCGGCTCCATAGAAATTCACTACCACAAGCACATTCTCAAATCTTCAGTCAAGTAAGAAGTAATTTTTATTTATCAAAAATACTGTTTTTTAGTTATCAGTGTCCTCATGAAGCAGTCAAAGGGGCAAAAATAAATGTATGAAATCAATTGGGACTACAATAATAATGATTAAAAAAAATAGTCCATTTGGCATTTTCACGAGCATTTAGTTCCTGAGAACAGGCAATCTAAACTCACTAAACTAATTTCATTACCGCGTGTTTACATCCCGTGAAAAAATATCCTACAGACAAAGCATCCCCCAACAAAATATCTACTATAACTTAACCTAACCAAATCTAACCTAACAAAAAATGGGACAAAAATAATACAGACATCCTGTAGAGACGATAAATTATTGTTAACTGTATTATTTTTGTTCCATTTCACTATTTTTGAACAATAAGTCTTTACAGGATGTCTGTATTATTTTTGTTCCATTTCACTATTTTTGAACATTAAGTCTTTACAGGATGTCTGTATTATTTTTGTTCCATTTCACTATTTTTGAACAATAATTTATTGTCTTTACAGGATGTTTGTGTTATTTTTATTGTCTTTTTTACAGGATGTCCCATTTTTTTGTTAGGTTAGGTAAGGTTAGGTTTTAGTAGATATTTTGTTGGGGGATGTTTTGTCCGTAGGATATTTTGTCGGGGATATTTTATCACGGGATGAAATTTCGTGGAACCACTAATTTCGACCTGACAAGACATTATAACACTTGTACACATTTACTTGACATAAAATTGTGCGGAATACTGAAAAATTGTTCAAATTCACCGGCCACAACTTGCCACTTAGATTGACTGATGACAGAGTTGTTGGTTATCCAATAAATAATTCTCAGAGTGGCGTTACCCACAGAGTGCGTTTATAATTACCGTAACTATTCACGGTTATGTTACATGACGGTAAAAAAAGGCAATAAACATACGTTTCTTAACGCTATTATGCTGCATCTCTTTCTTACACTATAAATAATGGTGAGACAAAAGGTGAGACACACAAAATACGTGTGACTTTTCCTCCAAAATACTATTTTTTCCTTGCGTTTCATTTTCTTTCTGCATGTGAGGGAGATGTATGATAATGATTGTATGTTTCCTTTGAGGGGGTGCACACATAAGTTCACCATTTGTCTCATTTTCGACTATAGTTATTTAGTGTGTAAGAAAGAACTGCAGCATTATATGTATATTTAAAACTAGAGTACACGCGTGGGCTACATATGTAGCCCAGGGTATTGTTTTTGTTCATTTGTTCATAATTTCGTGAAATCGCGTGATTTAACTTCGAGTTTCTAGATAAGCTCCGATTGGTTTTTGCTCGACGCATTCAGTGTGGCGTGAGCGATCGACGCTGGCGCATGTGCAAAAAATAATGATTTAAAGTTGTTGGGCTATGTATGAAGCCCAACAAATTTAAGGAAAACTTGCTCCAAATGCTACAGGCGTATATGTAATGATCACCAAATTTTAATTTGTCCTTCGTGTAATGAAAGTTAAAATTATTTTTTTTTTAAATGTAAGAATTAAACCAAAAGTTGATTGATCTCAAATAAGTAAAATTTTTGTGATTTTTTGAGTATCTTTTAGTATATTTCAATTTAAAATGGGCTACAAGTGAATGTTTTAGAGGCGCGTGTACCGTAGTGTTAAGAAAAAAAGCAAAACCATCAGCGCATTGAAATTTGACATTATATTATCCTTGTAACTATATTCCATACTTTCAAAATTAACTTCACGGCTAGTAGTATTGTAGTGTTTTACGGAGATGTCACAGTGGAATGTGTGAAAGAGATGCAAGAAAATTATGACTTATTTCCTTTGGAGGAAATAGACCTATGTACATTGTGTATCTCATCTTTTGAAAGAGCTGCAACATTATTATGTTAAAGAACGTATTTTTATTACCTTTTTACCGTAACTGTGAATGGTCACGGTAATTATAAAAGCGTCTATACTCGCCTCTCAAATTGAAGTAGCAATTTTCAGTCGATTTATAAATAGAATATTTAAAAAAAAAATTAATTCTAACATATTAATCTTTTCCAGTTTAACCCTCGAACGCGTTGAATTCACCGAGTCCCCTCCGCCTGCTACTACACGTAAATTCCCTTTGGAGGTGAGCTTCGCCTTCCAGCCCCCTCCGTCCGATGATCCGACTGGGGCGCGATCCAACACCCCTCCCCCCCAACGGCTCGAGGAGCTCTACACGGTGCTAGCCAAGGCAGCCCTGGGGCTCGAGCAACACGGGCCGAGAGACACGCTGCTGAAGGACAAATTACCTCTGGAGATACACAGGTAAAGTTGGTTTTTTACCCTTTCTACTGACATTATAAACATCGATCGTCCAGGTGATTAGTCAGACATCTCCAAATCTAAATTTGAATGCTCACATGTTTTTTATATTATATGATATAAAATAACATCGGGAGGCACAGCGGTCCAGTACATTAGTATGACATTTTGAAATATCCTGCTAGTAACCAGAAAACATTTTTATTTGTTTTGGCAAATAATATCAAATAGTGACAAACTGAAGATGAACTTGAGAAAGATTTATATTTTCTTTAATAACTTAATAAAGTTACTTTATAACTTAAGAACTTAATAATATTGTTTCCATTTTACAGGATAATGTCCATGATGAACTACGATACTCTGAAGGCGGCGCACGACGAACTAGACTTGGGCACGAGCTACAATCGTGAGACAATGCGCAACATCTTCCTGCAAGCCCTGCCGCAATGCACGAGCCCTGCATCTGCACTACTCGCTTCACACCTGGTACAGAACGGCCGCGCTGGGGAGGCTGCCTTGCAAATGCTTAGGTCGGTCAATCAGTCCATCAATTCAGCAATCCATCAATCTATCAATCTGTCATCACATCAAACCGTCTATCTACTATCCGTCTAAATCCGTCTATCTACTTATCCATCTCTCAATTAATCGATCATTCCATCAATACATCAATTCGTTAAGCAATCAATCAATGACTCAATATATCAATCAATCAATTAATTAAGTAACCAAGTTATTAAGTATACAACATATCAATCTATCAATTCATCAGTCAATCAATAAAGCAATAAATCAGTTCAACAATGAATAAAGTTATCAATCAAGTAGTCAAGTAACCAAGTAATCATTATATCAATTGATCAATCAATCAATCCGTCTATTCACCTATCCGTATCTCAATTAATCCATCTATCTATATTCCATCAATCCATTAATAAACCAATCTATCCATTCATTAAGCAATCAAACCACAAATCATTTAAAAAAATTGATCAATCAATCAATCCGTCTATCCACCTATCCGTATCTCAATTAATCCATCTATCCATATTCCATCAATCCGTATAATACACCAATCAATTAATATAATACATCCATATAATACACCAATCAATCAATCTATCCATTCGTTAAGCAATCAAACAATAAATCATTTAAAAAAATAATTATGTAACAAAGTACTCAAGTATTCAACATATCAATCAGTATACAGATCAAATCATCATTCGATCAATCAAACAATTCATCAATCAAGTAGTCAAGTAACCAAATAATCAATACAGTGAAACCCTCTTAAGAAGTTCTCTCTTAAGACGTTTCGTGGCTTAAGAAGTTTGGTTTTTTCGGTCCCTCGGCTCAAAATTGGCCTAATTTTTCCCACATATAAGGTTTTCCTGCTTAAGAAGTTGTTTTTTCCGGTCCCTTGGAAAACTTCTTAAGAGGGTTTTACTGTATATGAGTATCAATTAATCCATTTATTCAAATATCCTCATACGTATTTACGATTTTATATATCCTTTTTGTGTAAAAGCCCTTTCCTGGCATATAAATAAATAAATTCCATCAATCCATACATTGGTCGATCCAGCAATCGATCAATCCATCAATCCATTCATCAACTTCAAAATATCAAATGGAGTAACTGGGCAAAATATATTATTCTGCAACAACCTATTCTTCGCTTTCACACACTTGGAAACAAATTATTCATATTTAATATAAGTTTACCAGTATTTAAGAAATACCTGAATAATATTTTTATGTAGCATATTTTTATAATTAAGGAGCATTGCATAGGAGCTATTGCATATATTTTTTTAAATATTCTTTCTATTTACATAATATCTCCAATATAAAAAGTAATTCCTTCTTCAAACACAGCAAACTTATTTTATGGCACCATTTTAATTTAAAATGAATAGAATAGGTACTTATAGTAGGGGAGGAAATAACGCTAAATGGGTAGTTACTCGAGCGTTGTGGAGAACTATTGGATTGCAAAGATTAGATGCTAAAAAGAAAAAAAGTTTATGTGATGTATGCCATTTCAGTGGTGGGGGGAGCAAGTATAAATTTTCAAAAATGTAAAAAAAAATTGTCACAATGACTTACTCGAGCGCGTCAGATATTAATAGCGTATACGCCCTACGTGTTTCTGGTAATGGAGAGATATTAATCTGACGAGTTGAGTGGTGGGGGTGGCCGTATGAAGAGGTAGAAAATTGAAAAAAAATGGATTTATTCGAGCGTGTCAGATTAAGGTAATGTGAGTTAATTACATGCAGAAAAGTTTAGATTTCAATAATCTGACGATTTGGACGTAACCTGAACTCGTGGCAGATTTTTGAAAATGTAAAAAAAATCGTGACCTTGACATACTCGAGCGCGTCAGATTTTTATACAGACGGTTCAGTTTGATGTCCTTGTTGTGCTGACCTATAATCTGACAATTATGTGGAGGGGTTTTCTTAATCTGACAGTTTTAAGTTTTTTATTTTATTTTTTATTACTGAATAGAATTACAATGAACAAAAAATAATATATACCTATTATAATGATAAAAAGAAAATCTCTTAATTAAACTTCTTAAAAAATTCACTTATTATATTTCTTTACACAATGAATAAACCAAAGCGTTGTACACGAACGCGCGGCCTAAGGGCCTCCGGCTCTGCCACAGAATATAAAACAAGCAAGCGCCTATCAACGTACGACTCAACCATAGACATGAATTTTACTAGACCTGCCCTAAGTGATAAAAGCGGTCTGCCTATATATATAAAGAGGAAAGATTTGATTGTTTGTTTGTTTGCATTGAATAGGCTCCGAAACTACTGAACCGATTTGAAAAATTCTTTCACTGTTAGGAAGCTACACTATCCCCGTGTGACATAGGCAAAATTATATTTTCAAAAAAATTAGGGATCCTTACTAAAACTCCAAAAATGTAACACAAGGTGTTGAAAAATTAAATAAAATATTATTTACATCGCGTGCGCTGCGAAAACTATTGATGATGGAATAAAATAATGTAACACGACTTTGTAGAACACATCATTATTTACAAAAAAGGTCGCGACAGCATATGTCTAACTATTATAGTTATGCCACGATAAATGTTCTTTTATTTTAAAAATTTAATTAAAATGTCACCGCTTGAAAGGGCTCTTTATTTGTATTTTAGTTTTAATCCTTATCAAAATAAATTACTTTATATTCAAGACAGCTTCAATACCTTTATTTAACTTTTTGAATTATTCAATTCGGATATTTCATTCGAAAGATATCTCGAGTTTAAAAATTTTAGTATTAGAAAAAAGTTGCGTGGTCACGGTCACCCCGCTCGGCTACGGGCCGGGCGGGAGAGGAGTCAAGAAATGAAGTGCCGCACGGCCAGGCGGGTATAACACCGATCCAAAAAGTCAACCGAATCTTTGGTGATATCATAGGTCACCTTCGATTTGTTTATGGTCCCCGGATACGGTACGGTACGGTACGGTACGGTACAGTACGATACAGTGCGGCTATGGTACCCGGCTAGGACTGAATATTTGGAACGCGGAAGGGGGTTGGCGGGACGGGGGAGCGGGAGAGCGGTGGCGGGGAAGGTGGAAGTGGAATGCTGGAGGGGAACGCACGGGAAAGGACATGCAAGGAGAAACATTTCATTTCTTTGAATATGGCGTTGCAACATTGACAAGGGCTATATTATATTTTCAAAAAATTAGGTCTCCTTACTAAAACTCCAATAATGTTACCCAAGGTGTAAAAAAAATAACTTAAATATTCTTTACATCGCGTGCGCTGCGAAAACTATTGATGATAGAATTAAATATTGTACTACGACTTTGCAGAACACATCATTATTTACAATAAGTGTCGCGACAGCATATGTCTAACTATTATAGTTATGCCACAATAAGTCTTATTTTATTTTTTAAATTTAATTAAAATGTCGCTGCTTGAGTCGTAGTAATTTTTCAAATCGGTCCAGTAGTTTCGAAGCCTATTCAATGCAAACAAACAAACAATCAAATCTTTCCTCTTTAAATATAGGCAGACCACTTTTATCACTTAGGGCAGGTCTAGTAATATTCCTATGTCTATGGAGTCGAGAGTTAGTAGGCAGTTCTCAGCGCCGTCAGCCGCTGTACGCTCCACACTCAGTGATGATTTTAGCTTCTTCGGCATGTTGAAATCGTCAGATTATATTATTTCTGTGATCCTTACATTATTTCCTTCGAAATAAAAAAAAAATTAACCGCGCTCGAGTAAATCCACGTGACGTTTTTTTTTTGCAACTTTGTGACTCGCTAATTTTCTTACGTCACGTTCAAATCGTCAGATTATTGAAATGTAAACTTTTCTGCATGTAATTAACTCACAATACCTTAATCTGACACGCTCGAGTAACTACAGGTATCGATTTTTTTTTACTAATCTGATCGGTTGCCCTAGCCGCACCCACCAATATTATTGGTTCATAAATGGTGGTAGTCCATAGCAGGGTCGGGAGGTATTCTATGACTGAGCTCTCTCTAATATTTAAATGTATGTGTGATAGGAAGTTGCCGTTCAGCGTTCAGGAGTTGGGAGCCAGCTTGCTGGAGCAAATGGAGCCGCTGTTGAAACTGGGACAGGAACACCCTGAGCCGGTGAGGCATGCTGCTATCCTGGCCTACTCCACCCTGGTTTTCCGAACCTTCATATCGGGTAGCTGTTCTGAGGATACCTTCGAGGAGTATGTTCAGATGTTCTTCTCCAGGTTTACTGGTGAGTTGTTCTCAAAGATATTGAAATATAAGAGATGTACTATCGGCAGTTTTTACTGGGTGGGCCTGTATTTCCCGGCGTAGCCGATATTGTTAACCAATACTACTGCACACATTTAAAAATCAACTAAATGAATGAATTCTTTCCGTATTCAAACTATATTGTTAACCAAAACTACTGCACAACTTCAAAAAATCAACTAAATTATCGAATTCTTTCCGTATTCAAACTATTCCCATTAGGTAGTAGTCCGCCGACAGTCAGACAGACATCATAGCATATCTCTTGTATAGATTTTTTTTTAAAATTTTTATGTTACATCTTATAATTTAGTTATTGTTGCTTTTTGCGAGGCGTGTATAGGTATCATTGCCCTGGTAATCATTTATTTGATAACAAACACTTCTGCCATAGGTCACCCCAAGTGGTTCACTATGTTTGGTGACTTAGCAGGGATGCCGGGTTTATAGGGGAGGTTTGTCCAGGTTTTGGCGGCCGATGTGTCTGCCCAGTATTGCATGGTGGGCAGGATCGAGAGAGACTGGTAGAGAGAGGTCTTTTATCCTCTCGAGCCAGAATCTATTGACCCATCGCCTTGCACCGCAGTTAAAGGGATGGATTCATACGTCCAACACCTTCACTGCGGTGCAAGACTATGAATCGAGAGATTCCAGCTGGAGAGGTCAAAAGGTCTCGCTCAACCTCTCTCTCGATCCGGCCCGCCATGCAGTAGGTAGGCAGACGCATCCTAGACAAACCCCTGCTAAGTCACCAAATTGAAAATTAAAATTAATTACATTTGTGTGCCTATTTTGAAAAAAAAACATGCCCTTGCACACAGAGCGATTTTCGGCGTTAATAAAAGTTGTAATAAATTATTTTGGTACTTTGGCATTTATTCATGTTATTTGTGATGCCACCAAGAACATTTATGCATATTTATTTTATTTTTAATTGTTTTGACTTTTTTGCTAATTCACTTTCGTGGCTATTAAATCAATCAATCAATCCATCATCATGTTCCAGAGAGTCCGGACTATGCGGATCGCCTTACCTGGCTGATGGGACTGTCCAATCTGCAGCTGCAGCAGGTGCGCACTTACCTGGCACCCATCATCAGCGGCGGGCTGGGCAACTCTCCGCACGAGCGCTTCTTGGCTTGCTGGGCCACTATGCCCTTGGCACATCTGTACCCGCAGGAGGTATCAATCAATCAATCTTTGTGTTAAATCAATCCAACCTAACTTACCTGGGAATCATCGACAAATCAATCATTATGTGAATTTTATTCATTTTTTTTCAACTATTATTTTAATCATTCAATAAATCAATCAAGCATTTACCACACAGGATAATTTCCCTTAAAGCCTATGTCATCTTTGAAGATGCTGTGTGGAGGGTCTTTTTCAGGAGAGGAAGGAGTCTTGACAGGAAGCACAGAGGTCGTCAAATCGTTCCACAGCTGAGCTGTTGAACTCAAGAACGAGTCGTAGAAACGACCCGTTCTCATGTGACTAATGTCAACCGTGTTTGGCGTATTTCCCGACTATTCACCAGTACTGAGGGGATCAATAATGATGCTTTTTCCTCGGAGCATCTTGCATTGTAATACCGGTAGTACAATGACAGCATTTCCACCTGCCGCCTGAGCTCTAAAGATAGCAAACCGTTTGTTAAGTAAGGAGAATCTATCAAACGGAGCGCCCGTTTCTGCACAGAGTCTAGGTATTTTGGGTCTCCAGACCAGAGGTGGCTGCCAAATTCAAGTGTGGGGCGCACTTGCGATTTGTACAGGGTTAGCAGTTGTGTACTATCTGCGGGCCCTGTACAGTACACTCAGTTTCTGAGAGGCTAACTTAACTCTGGCTTGGATGGAGCCCCCATACCTGAGCTGGTCAATTAGAGTTGCACCAAGCATATCAATGGAGGGCCTGTTCGGAAGATTGCTTCTGTTGAAGGAGACTAGATTTTGTGAATCTGTTAATAACAAAATCAACCTTTATGTGATCAATAATCAATAATCATTTATCAATAATCAATTATCAATAATCAATTTTCAATTAACAATAATCAATTATCAATAATCAATTATCAATAATAAATAATCAATAATTAATTATCAATAATCAATAATCACTAATCAATAATCAATAATCAATAATCAACTAATTGTACCTAAGCACTTAAACAAATATGGACAAAGAACGTTGGACTACATGATACCAAATTGCTTAAATATGTTACCTGCCGAAATTAAAAAATGTACAAATGGTAAAACAAATATTATGTTGAAGAATTGACTCGCCGAAAGAAATAATTTGTATTAGAACTCTTAACACAAAAAAAAGTCTCTTAACTGCAAAATAAAGTAAAATAAGTTTATTTATATCTTCAAAGTAAAAGAAAAGCACCCATTGACAAACTACTAAAAAGTAGTTTATTGGGACTTTTCTTTTTCTGTAAAGAATATTAATATTTTTTCATATTGTATTACTTTATCTTTATAATAAACTAGCTTTCCCACGGCTTCGCTCGCATAGTATTAGTGAGAAATTACTGGCATAATTATTGGCAAAATTGTTATTATTATTGCTATTTTGTCTAATAGAAAATAATTATTGTTTAATAGAAAATTTCAAAATTTGAGAATGACATTTCGCAAATAAAAATTCTATTTTAGAAAATATTTAAATTATAGAAATAGAAATTTATTTTAAGTACCTACTCCCTTTATTAGTATTTTATTCATATTTAAATCCCGAGTAACCTATAAGAAAATGACAGTCCACTTCAAACGCTATGCTTTATAGAAACGTTATGCTTTTTGTTCGGAGAATAAACATTTTTAGAGATATGTAGATATTAACTACGACGCCAAAAAGTACTCTTTTTAATCACAACAAAGCACCCTTTTAAGCCTAAAATTTAAAAAAAAAACACATTGTTTCCAAGGTAACAATTTGTTTGACGTTTGCAATAACTCGATTTTGGTAGGGACAGAAAACGTATGATACATAATTTCATAACGCCAGAGCTTACCAATATATAAAGCCGTTGTTACTCGCAAATAATGTAGCTTTCGATAAGTGAAATAATTTTTAATTTTCATTCGATATTTATTGCGTGAAAGAGTAAGGACCATCCAACCATCCATACAAACTTTCGCATTTATAATATTAGTAAGATAAATAAAAAAAAATAAAATAAATAATAATAATAATAAAAAAAATAGATAATCAATTATCAATAATCAATAATCAATTATCAATAATCAATTACCAATAATATATTAAGCAATAAATAATCAATCATCCATTAAGTGATTCAATCAAACATTGTTAAAATAATTCAAATCGATATCTACCTATTATTATTAATCAATCAATCAATCATTCCCCAGGTGCACGACCTCTACTGGCCCATCCTACAGAACCCCAGCGAGTCGCTTGAGATGAGGATTGCGGCTACCACTATGCTGCTGATGGCTGAGCCATCACCCCACAGGCTGCTGTCGCTGTACTGGTTCATCTCTGCTCAATCATCAGGTCATCTCAAACACTTCTTCTATACCACCGTCAAGAGTATGGAACATACCACTTTTGACTGCTACAAACATCTGTAAGTTTATCTTCTGGTATATTTATTCTACACTGTGTTCGGCTTCCACTGTTTCATGACAGTTGATCCTCCGACAATTGACCCCCCGGCGTAGTTATATAGAATATGCAGTCGATTTAGGGAAAATACGGTATACGGTGTACCTAATTATACAAAATATAACTAAGTGACCCCGAAGGGATGTGCAGAGAGTATGTACCGCCGAATAACAAAAGTATAAAACATATTTCTATTCAAATGCATCAAGGAAAAATCTGCTTCTCTATATGCTGGGTATTCCAGTGCATAAGTACAAAAAATATATAAATTCGTTTGATATTCATGCTAACTTATTATTAAGGGTATTTTGAAGTCGATTTTATGTTTGAAATTGGTAAATAAAGCACAAAAATTAGAATTTTATAGTAAACTAGCTGGTTCCCGGCATACGTTGCTATGCTATTAAATAAAGAATTTATTTCTAACTATGTGTCCTTCCCCATTCGTCCCATTCCCCTTCCCCCTCCCCTTCTTCTCCCTCGTTCCCTTCCCCCCTCACGTTCCTACCCCGTTTCCTCCACCTTCCCTCTCCCTACTCCACTCCCCACTTCCCCAGTCCCACGAACCCCCCTCTCGAGTTCTCCTCATCCCTCCACCCTCCCGCATTCCATACATTCAGTCCCGGTACATTCAGTTTTCAATTGTGCCACCTATTGCAATTTTTTATACAAATTTCATAATGCCAGAGCTCACCAGTAATCTTATCCTAATAAAATAAACACAAAAAAAAATAATTATCCAATTTGGTGCATTAGTTCGGAAGTTATGTGCGTACATACATTTCGGCGATTCATTTTTATTAATATATATAGATAGGTATATATCCTTTTGAGGGGCCAACTATCGGCGGATCAACTGTCGGGTCACCGATTTTTCTATATTTCTGTACAAATTTCATAATGCCAGAGCTTACCAGTAACCTTATCCTAATAAAATGAACACAAAAAAAAAGAATTATCCAATTTGGTGCAGTAGTTCGAAAGTTATGTGCATACATACATTTCGGCGATTCATTTTTATTTATATATATAGATAGGTATATATCCTTTTGAGGGGCCAACTATCGGCGGATCAACTGTCGGGTCATGGATTTTTTCTATATTTCTGTACGGTGTGGAAACATGGACACTTAGAGCCAGTGAAAGAAAACAGATAGACGCCTTTGAAATGTGGTGCTGAAGAAAAAAGCTCAGGATTCCATGGACAGCCAGACACATAAATGTATCAGTTCTGGAAGATCTATGCATCCACAATAGGCTTTTAAATATCTCATTGAAGAAGAAGATAACATTGAAAATAACAAATCTAAACAAAAATATGAAAGAGAACAAGACAGAACCTATCGTCTTAACGGGACAAACGTCTTACCAATTCGATACTGCGACCTCTTATTTAAACGTCATTTTTGTCAATTTCATATTTCAAATTTCTTTAAATATTATATCATATTTCAAATTTCAGAAAACTACAACTAATTTCTTCAATATTTTTGGCAGCTACCTTTTTCATTGGAAACAAGTGTACGATGAACTGTTTTCCAACCTAGATAGTGTCTAGAATAAATATATCCTCTGCCATTAGTCAGCCCAAGTGGTTCGCTACGTTTAGTGACTTAGCAGGAGTGCCCGGGTTCATAGGGGGGGTTTGTTCGGGTATTGGCGGCGGATGACCTGAACCCCAGATTCCTATACACTCGTCATACCTTTTTCTTTCCCAGATCTTCCGCTCCTTCCTTTTCCCTCCATACAGCATCCCCAAAGATGACAAAGGCCCTGAGGGAAATCATTTTCCTTAGGACCTCCTGTGTGGAGCTAATGCTAAATAAAAAAAAAATTAAAAATCGTTTGTGAATTTGAGGTTTTTTCCCCAAGGTCTTCCTAGTAGCCCTCTCTTATTTTCAATGTTTTGTAATTTAACTTTTTTTGTATTTTTTTCCAGCGCAAAACTAGCCACCTACGTGGGTCGCCTGGTAGTGAATCCCGGGCCCCGCTTCTGGGCCTCGGGTAACTACCTGATGGACGCTGCAGACCCGGAGAGGGACATGGGCTCCATGCTGCACTTGTTCAGCGTGGCTGATCCCAACACTGGTTTACCCAACGTGTTCTACTTTACGTTCATGGCGCACAATGCTGGCCTAATGGTGCAGGATTATGCCGTGAGTATTGTTACATTGTACGAAAAACTGAACATAATCATTCCTAAAGGATGACGTTTGAGCCCTCCCTAACCCGCTGTCATGGAGGTGGAAATTTGTTACAACGACGTGAGGGTTGCATCATCATTACCCACTTATTCAACACCAGGTATTTCATTATATTATACAAAAATAAATAAATAATTTATTTTTTTAACCAACAAACATACCACTTTATAAAAGTTAAAAAATTCTTTAAAACTTATTCTAGCATAACACTTATTTTTATTATTCTTTTAATTTAAATGGCTCTTTTAGGAACTTAACAAACTAATCTTTGGAAAATAATAGTTAATTCGAATCATTATAAATGCAGTCGGCGCAAAATAGTATTGCGGGGAAGGGTCATATTTACCTTTTCAGCTATCGGCATTGTGACTCATAGACTGATCACTGTTCGACTGATTTAAAAAAATCAGTATTAACAGTATGCTGTTTAAATCGCGTTGACATAGCACTAGAACACGTCTCCATACTTCCCTTTCTCAAAATACACCGGATGATTCAACATCCTCAAACCTGCGAATGCGTATAGAGGGAAAATGTCACTACCACATTCCACCTGGTGCGCTTCCGAAGGTTATTTTGCTCGCGCTCTATAAACATGTGAGCATTACTTTTCAGCCTATCCTCGTAGTTTAGCAGTATTTAAAAGGTAATAAAAGTGAAGAATGTCTCCCAAAATTGCCCAAGGGGTTGAATAATTTTTTGATTCCTAAACAGTAAAAAATAAATCTGTATTTTTGTATTACTAGGTCTACATAAAGTTACAAGGTGTAGCGGGCAGTTTCCTTAACAAGGTGCGCCGACTGAATGGGGACGCAGTACGTCTGGATCGCCTGGTGAGCGCACTGCGCGATGTGCGCGCTAGCACGCGCGTGCCCGCTCTCGTACACATGGAGCTGCTAGTCAAGCACCAGGGAAAGACTATCATGGCGCTGCACGTCAACCAGACTTCCTTCGACAAGTGGACAAGCGGGGACAGTAAGTAATCTTCTATCTTAATTTGGGAGGCGGTAATGGGAACCGCCGTCCCTGGAACCATTTAGGCTGCCGTGGGTCCATCTTAAGTGGTTTTCTATATTTGGTGACGACGGTTTCATGGGTGAGGTTTGTGTAGGTCTTGGCCTCGGATGCTTTTGCCCATCTACTGCATGGTGGGCCGGATCGGGAGAGGGCACACTGACCCCCAGATTCCTACCCACCCCTCATTCCTTTTTTATTCCCATAACTTCCTCTTCTTCCTTTCTCTAAAATAGCTCTCCACACATCCCCAAAGATGACATATGCCCTGTGGGAAATTGTTCTCCTCCGGGCCTCTTGTATGGACTTCCTCTTTTTTTATTTTTTTATATGAATACCGCCCAAGAGTCCCAACTGCTCCCGTCTGGAGTCAGTGAGATCAGTCAATCCCTGATTGGGGTATGTTGTGAGGCTGAAGGTAGTGGGGGGGGAAGGAGATGGGGAAGAGGAAGGTGGGGAAGTCCCCTCCTTCCTTTACCTAAAATGACTCTTCACACAGCATCCCCAAAGATGGCATAGACCCTGAGGGAAATTGTTTTCCTCAGGGCCGCTTGTATTTTTTGGCCAACTTGCCAATTTTTTTGCCATGCTTGTTAATATAGGGGAATATAATATCTTTATCTTTATGTATATAAAAATCTCACATCTAGATGTTTTTTGAGATAAACTCCAAAACTACTTTTGATGGAATTTTTGTGTAATTTGGTCCAACTTAAGATAAGAATAGTTTTTATCTCGATTATTGACTTCACTATTTATTATTGCGAATAAAATGTTTGTTATAGGACAATACTTTGTAATTATTTGTAAGTTACATAAGTTTCTAACAGATGGTGGTGTGAGTTGATTTATTGAAACAACATTTTGTTATCTAGGTCTAGTAAATGGCGTTGTGTTTCGTTAGCCACAGCAGCGCATGGCCGGGTGAGCTAGAGTAAAGAATTTTTTCAAGTATTTGGGGGCTTCAGACTCCAGGGAGGTAGCTGCCAAATTCAACAGTGAGAAGCACCTGAGATCTGTACAGGATCACCAGTTGCGTACTATATGCAGTATCTGCTGGTTCTGTACATTACGCCCAACTTCTGAGAGGCTAACTTAACTCTAAAATCAAATTTAATTTCAGTTACCAAGATGGTGAACAGTTTTCTACAAGCGGAGAGCCATGTCAATCAACAGACCCTGGTCTATCCCACTCTACTGACCAGCATCCTACCATCAGATCTAGGTAAGGAATTTTGATCTTAGAAAATAATATTAAAAATAAAAATATGAATATACAATAAAACATTGAAAATTAAACCTCAAGCCTCGGACACATATTGTCAGGAAGTTAAAATATTTCAGCTTTGCAATAAAATCCAAATAGATTTGTGAATGTATCCGAAAACTAAAAACTGTTTTCAAAGTGTATTTTAATATATATAATTTTTTAAATAGAAACTTTAAAAGGTTTTAAAAATGACCCACCTTACGTTTTTTCTAACTAAAATTACTGATAACATAAAAAAATAAAAACACACACATATTTTATTAGACAGATAAATTTTCATGTCACCTTACTTTTTTGTTAACCCCCGAAAAGTTTGACTTTCTGTCTGTCTGTCTGTCTGTCTGCGATCTTAGCAAACTCTGCTAGGCTTTGGATATCGTTTTGCGTTTGCTGACCACCACTTGTAAGGGTCTAGGTCTAGGCCAGTGGTTTTCAACCTGTGGTAAGCGTACCCCTAGGGGTACGCGAAGCCAAATTGGGGGTACGCAATAACGTGGCACGCATGTAGAGTCACTGGTTAAAATGCCTGAAGTCGTGTTACACTCTGTATAAAATTGCATTATTAATTGTATTTGTGTGACTGGATTTCTAAATTCATGAAATATTGAGAGTATTAAAAATTATAAATGAAACACGTCTTTCATTACACTTGTAAAAAAGATAGATAGAGGGTACGAGGAACAACAAATTTGTAGTAAGAGACAAGGGTACGCCGGCTCAAAAATTGTTATGAAAATATTATATTTGAATAAAAAGTTCAAACAGGTACTGTGAAAAACTAGTACTTGGTACTTGAGTCGTACAACAGCTGTATATCGGGAGACAAAAGAGGTAGATATTTTTCATTTTTTTGAACGGCATTCTTTTCACTTTC
Source organism: Limnephilus lunatus (assembly GCA_917563855.2). Lineage (NCBI taxonomy): Eukaryota > Metazoa > Arthropoda > Insecta > Trichoptera > Limnephilidae > Limnephilus > Limnephilus lunatus. Next base: position 18,919,697 of record OU830595.1, on the reverse strand, counting down.
TGCACGAGCCTTGTTGGGGGACACGACTTGTGCAGGACGTCGCATTGTACCGTGTTGTAAAAACTAAAATATCGTTGCTAGAGCGATGTGGATCGTTCCGATTATATAACTAATTTCCGGCATAATCATGAACTGTGGTTCTATTTAAATTCTTCTACAAGTAACGTGGAATACGCAAAATGCATCCAATGTGCCGCGAGTGTTTTTCGCTACCGACATTGCCGTAATGACGAATTAAATAACCTACCGAGATACTGAATCGGTTTGATTCTTGACAATCAGCACTCGCCCTATGTTTTTAGTCGGCGCGGAATGGTATTCCGTAAAATTAACATCGGCCGCGACCTTCGACCAAGTATACCCTAGACAAGCCCTCTCAAAGTAACAATCAGAATAAAATAACGCCAGTAACAGTAATTTCGCAACAAAACTCTCCTTCCAATTCCGCCGTCTTGCATACAGAGTTCCCGGCAATAAACAACTGACCGCCAAGTTATCCTATTGTGTAATTCTGTCAAACTAATACATCGATAGTTGTTCACGGATTGGCCGCATGAAAAATATCCACAAGCCGTGCTGTATACAGTGGTTTTCAAAGTGGGGGTCACGAGACATTTATAAATTTAATTGGAAAAAAATATTTTTTTACTTTATTTTGACAAGCGATTCAATTTCGGAGGCCAGTATGGGTACCGCCGCCTCGGGAACCATTTATTGGATAACCAACGCCTCTGCCATAGGTCACCCCAAGTGATTCGCTACGTTTGGTGACTAAGCAGGGGTGCCCGGGTTAATGGAGTGATGTTTGTCCAGGTCTTGGCGGCAGATGCGTCTGCATTTTTTTTCTGTTGGTTCGTAAGCTTAATGAGTTTATTAAAAAAACCAATCATCATTTGCTTGAAAACATTTACGAAAAAATCATCTTTTTACCGCCCATGCACCGTGGGCTACCCAAGTTGGTTGCTCATCATCAACACAGTGATGAGCAACCAGCGGTCCGCAAGCCCATTTACTGCTTTTCGGACTGACTACAAAAAAATATCAAAAAATTGCGCTAAAAATATTCAAAGGCTTCTGTTCCGTTTTGCAAAAGGTATTAACCAAAAACTATAATTTCTTTTTAAAGTTTTGAATCAGCTACTCAAAACATTAAGTTTTTTGCGTATAATAAATAAAAAAAATTACTGAAATTAGTGGATACTAAAAGCCCAGTAGTAAGCGCTCAAAAAGAAGAGGAAGGGGAGATACGTAAATACGAGTGTTAGAGGGAGCGCGCTATTCTTAAAAACATGACTCGTTTGAAATAGGACAAAAATCTCACGGAAAATGTCTCAAAAAGGATTTGAAAAAAACAATGAATTACGAAATTTTTCGTATACCTATATATCTTGTAATACATGTTAATAATGTTTTTGGAGTATATCTTACGATTTTTATCTATCGGGGGAAATTTCATACAATTAAATTATAAGTGTTAATTGTAATTGTTAATTGTTTAACTTGCGACCTTAATTAAAGAATTTTGAAACGATTTTTTGTTAAAATTTGGGTTTTTTTTATGTATTTTAAAGGTTTCCGTTTTACAAAATAACAAAAATTATCTTGACGAAATATTGTACTTATAAATATTGTAATTACAAACGAAAATAAACTAACACCATTTACTGGTTTGACCTTGAACGTAGTAAAAATTTTGTCTGGCAATTTTTGCCCTTTTTGAATCAACCGCCAAAATTTAACATTTCCAAATGAAAAAAACGATATCATTCATTGTTTTGGCATTGCGGATATAAAATTTTCAGCTGCGGCTTTTTTTTTTACCCTCTTTGATAGTTTAATTAAACAAATATTGTTTTATAATATGTAAAGCAGGTTTGCGACTCCACCGACAAAAAAGTTAACCAGGTAATGTTGTACATACCCTCCCACCAAGGTCCGCATAAGTACATAATAATAATGGATACATTAATAATACTTCGACTAAAAAGGTTGATCATTCCTAAAAAACAGCTGGTGGTGAATTTATGTAATTATAATTATAATTTATGGAAATAATATAATTTATTTTATTACTAAAAGCGGGTCGCGCTTTAAAAAAGTTTGAAAACTCTTCCAAATTGTGATACTAGCCCTCCTTGTATGTATTAGTAGTCGAACACAGGCAGTGCGGTGATTTGATGACGTAGGAAACTTTGATGGCAACAAAAGTAATCCTGTAACATTATTACGTTTATGAAAACGCTGTCTAAAAGACATATGTAAGGTCTATTTTTTTGTTGTAGTCAGATAGCTGACTACATTTTCAAAAATAAAGTCCGCGGTGTGTACTTTGTACAACATTCGGAAGTTAGATATTTTTGTGTTTGAAAAAATTAACTCCGGTGCGGACGGCTGGAACACAAATTGGTTTCGGTGTAGACCTTGTAGACCGATAAAAGGTACAACACAAAGCACTATGCGATCTAAACGGTGCAAAACAATGCAGGCACTTTTTCATAAATGGGCCGTGAGCCTGCTTTTGCTGGCTTCTGGGGTCATTTTGCATTTCACAGGGCGCGTCTAGATATCATACGTCAATGGCCGCGACCCATATTTCAATAATTGAGATATTATTTCCGACCACGAGAGGAGATCGGCTACCCATGGACTGGACTAGCTAGATTCCCTCCAGCCGCTGCAGAAATTCATCAAGTCTCCAGATGGAACGAGTGATAGCACCATCCTGTCGGGCTGGCCGCCCGGGCTGCAGTACCGGTCTCGGAGAAATGAAGTTAGATAGACAGGGTTAGGTTAATCTTACGGTCTGATTCGGTGGGGGTGAGTTGTTTTTCATGTTTTTAAACACGTAATGTTGTTCCCAGCAAAAGTATTATAATACTGTTTGTTTCAATGATCGTTACCTTTTTTTTTTAAATTTTATAACCTAATAAAAATGGGTCGGTAATTTTATAATTACCGACCCATTTGCATGCTCTCAACTATCCCCAAATTGTTTGAAAAACTTATCCTTGACATAATCTCCATACATATTAATAAGATCATAGTACCTAATCAACATGGCTTTATGCCGGGCAGATCCACCCTGACTAATCTTTCCTTGTACGAACAATTTATAGCATGTTCGCTTGAAAATAAATCCCAAGTCGATTCAATATATACAGACTTCATCAAAGCGTTTGACAAAGTTAACCACGAAATTCTTCTCAATTAACTTAGTAAAATGGGAATAGAGGGTAAACTATTGGAATGGATAAAGAGTTACTTAACCAATAGAATTCTCCAAGTAAAAAATAACTCTTACCTATCACACAAATTCATGGCGACTAGCGGTGTACCTCAAGGGTCACATCTAGGCCCAATACTGTTCCTACTTTTTATAAATGATATCATCACTGTTTTTGATAATAATGTTGAAGTGTTGCTTTTCGCCGATGACTTAAAACTATTTAAACTTATAAAAACGATAAATGACTGTATTCACATTCAATTAAATTTAAATAAACTACAAGATTGGTGCAAAACTAATAAACTTTATCTGAATATAAGTAAATGCCAGATAATAAGATTTTTCAGAACAAATCAACCCCTTAACTATCAATATAATATTAACAATGTTTCCCTCACCTCTGTCAGTGAGATTAATGATCTTGGCATTATTTTTGATTCCAAATTTAACTTTCTTTCACATATAAATACAGTAACCAATAAAGGATTAAAAATGCTAGGCTTCATTCTGCGAAATGGCAGAGACTTTCAAAATATTTCAACATTAAAAATCCTATATTCCTCTCTAGTTCGAAGTCAAGTTGAATATAATTCTTCTATATGGTCACCTCACTTCAAAATCCACTCCGATTCCATTGAAAAAATTCAGCATAAATTCTTAAGATTCATTAACTATAAACTTGGTCTACCAATAGAATCAATAAATTACAATCACTTGATGAAAGAATTAAACTTACTCAAACTTTCAGATAGAAGACTTGTTTTTGACTTGACTTTTATTTTTAAAATTGTTAATGGTATAATAGACAGTCCTGATTTATTAAACCTAATTACCTTTCACATACCTACTAGAACTACTCGATCCAAAATTCTTTTTAATTGCAACAAAAATATCAGGACTGAGTCATTTAGATACTCGCTTATACCTAGATTGCATGCAGTTGGCAATGCTTTCTCAGAAGTAGTAGATGTGTTCAACTGCACCGAATATAGTGATAAGAAGGCTATAATATCATACCTCAATCACAATAATCAATGTTAGGTAAAATAGTGTTCATCTGCACGGCGTCTATATCATACTCTACTATAGATTCCAAATTACGCACTTACTTCATTTATATTAACTATCAAGCAGACTAGTTAAGTGTTAGCTAATAAATTTATAATTTTTTTTTCAAAATTATTATTTTTTAAATAAAGTTATTATTGAATCTGTAACTGACAGCCCTGAAAAGCAGAACTAATTAGCAGTACCTGTATTCATTTCAAACTGCAGTCATTTCAAACTGAAGGTAACAATAATATCATGTACTACATTTTAGCCAATTCCTGGAATCCAACGATATGTTCAAATAGAATTAAAGTATATTATACTTGATGTTAACAATTTTTCTAAGAAGTCACCTTTATTTACTTATTTTTATTCTGCATAAAATGTGTATTCTCTATACGAGCTCATATTCTTTTTTTTGTTGTAATACATAATTGTATCCTATAACTAAATACTAGTTGTTATCACACGTATATATGTACTTGATTTAATGTACATTCTTATTTTGTTATCATTATAATTACCCTCCTGTGTACCACTGTGTATCATGTATCATGTATCACCGGATTGTAAAAGCCATTTTATGGCGTTGAAATAAATAAATAAATAAACCTTGTAGTTGTATATGAAATATGCCCACACCTTGAGAAAGTCTCTTGCTACGAAGGAGGATTCCACCATGATTCCGGCATAACCTTCTTACAGGTTTTGGCGCTTGGGCCCCCCCACAAAGCTAGTAATCATGAGAGAATCACCTCCTTCCAAACATTAGATCTATAATTGAGTTTGTAACCTCTGGGATGGTCATGGCATTATATTTTTCCACAAAACAAATGACACAAGTCATAGCTAATTAAACTATAACGTTACCCTTAGTAACAAAATGAGTAACAAAAGGTTGAAGGCCACTGGTCTAGGCGATCAGTTTTCATGTAAAAATCGATTTCATTTGCGAAATGTAATTCATTTTTACATGAAAACTGTTTGCGAAATGTACTAAATGTCGCCGAGAGCCTAGCCAAATATTCGGTATTCGGCAAAATCATTATTCGTGGCATCTCTAAACAATATAGTCTGCTGGAACTAAAATGCAATGATTGACTACATTGATTTTCAACAGGAGTACCCGTACAAACGGATGTGATATTGGCATCGCTGACTTCAATGAGAGGAAATTTGACCCATGCTATGGCTGGAGATGAAATTGCAAGGAAAAACGATATTAATTTTAGGTAAGAATATTTTTTTCTATACATTTTTATCAGAATACGTCGATATATCTCTGTAATCCAAATTTACTATAAACTGAATTATCACAACAAAGTTTTGAAGTGAAATCTTCTTTAGCACCGTTATGATTTGAAACTCGATGAAACAAAAAAGAGACAAACAAATACATCTATAGGATTTAGCCTGCAAGAGAATGAGATAGAATAATCGACCTTCTCTTTGAGCGATGCTTCGTGCCTCCCCATTCTTTTCTACTTTAGTTTTCTGAAGGTTTCACTGTTTTTTTTTTTTTTTTTTTTTTTTTTTTTTTTTTTTTTTTCTGTGTGAGCATATGTATTTTTTTTTTAAGTATCTCTAATTTTGGCAATCTTTTTTAAAAATATAATGGTAAAATAATTAATATTTCATTAGAAATAATTTTAATATACTTATGACATATTAAACAGTGGCAGTAGATACTTTCAGTATCACCCTGGTAAAAGACCACTATTTAGAATCGATATCAATCGTTGCTTGAGGTGGCTTTGCTGGAAGTAATACATGAAACAGCGCGCATAACACATACTCCCTAAGAAATAGAAGCCTTTGTGGGTGTGTGCACAACAAATCACCAACGTTTCATCGTAATCGGATAAACGGTATGGCAGTCAGCAACAAACAAACAAATATTGATTTTTATATAAATTATACATATGTAAGTTTTAATATAATATAATTAATTTTCATCAAATTTCTATATACATCACTAGTGAGGAGTCAGGTTGAATATAACTCAACGGTATAGTCTCCTCACTATAATGTACATTCTCAAACAATAGAAAGAGTACAAAAAAAAAATTCCTAAGCTTTTTAAATTATAAACTAAAAATTCCGAAAGAACAATTAGAGTATTAAATTTGAGTGACATAAAATCTTGCAAAATAAAATTAATAGCCCAGAAGTCTTGGCAATCATAAATTTTAATGTGCCAGCCAGAAACACAAGGTCAGTACTACCGTTTATTGTGGAAATACTACGACCATGTCCCATTTCAATATACCACTACACATAATTCAAAACTTAGGCAATATGTATTCTCACATAGATGTATGGAATGTATCGCTGATAAAATATAAGCATGAAATAATAAATCATTTATCCTCTTTAAGTTAAGTTATTTGCATGTATTATATATAAATATATTTTTCATTGTTACAATATTGTTATACATATTTAAATATCGAAGCATTTATTTTCGTTTTATTATCTGAATATCTACATATGTCTTTCTCAACTATTTCTTTCAGTTTTACAAACTCACTAGAGAGCTGTATTTTTCATGTTGTTGCTATACACTATGTTATATTATGTAAAAGTCGAAAGGCGTTAATATTATAAGTAAATAAATAATATGTAATTTCCTCATTACCTCAAAACTTAGTATTTGAAGATGTTTGAATAATCAACTAAATGATGAATATATTAAAAAAAAGTAGTATAATAAAATTATTTACAAATTGCTTTGTTATAATTCCAGAACATCTTCACTGGCCCTCATCAGTCTGGCTGCTTACAATCCGGTAGCCAACTCCTGGCATACTGCGGAGCTGGCGCAGGTCATGGATCTCTATTTGCCAGCCAACTTCACCATCGCTCTCAATATTCCCTTCAAAACCTTGAGGTTCGTACAGCAGTTCATCTTCATCAATATTATTATTTTTTTTAAATATTTTATTATTGACTAGCAGATCCGGACACACATTGCTGTAGCTAACAAAACACAACGCCATTACTCAACTTTTATAAAACCAACGCCATTTGCTAATTTTCATACATATCAATCCCATACCGCCCACTTGCCAGCCCGCTCCCTTTATATGATATATTTCAACCAATTTAAACAAAATCTTGACAAATTATATACAAAAACCTTCCTCATGAATCACTCTATCTATTGGTGAAAACCGCATGAAAATCCCTTGCGTAGTTTAAAAGATCTAAGCGCACAGACAGCGGGAGCGAATTTACTTTATACTATGTAATAGATGAGAAAACACAGATATAGACAGTAATCAATAAATAAAATAATAACTAGAGAATTCGCCTGCACCACATTTTTACGTATAGGGACTACATGTCGCCACCTCAATATGATAGGGTTCTAACTGACATTTTTTTCAAAAATGACCTTTGAATGTCAAAGCATTTCTTTTGCTCATACCCAAAATAATTTTCAGAACCATCTGTGTTGCATTATCGTAGATAATATCTATGATATTATATGTATGAAAAAGTTCTAATATCAAGTATTTAATAAAATCATTCATTTTACAAGGTGCTAACATCACTTACACTCTCTATTTTGTTTGTATCTGACAGTTGATCGTTGTTACAAGGCACATTTTGGTTCATCATTTTGGTTGGATAGGGTTCTAACTTCGCATGACCATGTTTTAAGACGAATTTGCATAGTCTATTTAACAATAATTTTAGTTTATCATATTTTAAAGGAAAATATTTAAATAGAACGTGGCCCTAGCTTGGAATTGCATTATGTAAATGTAATTAGAACCTGCCATGAATAATGTCCTAGTTGGTTATATTTCCAAGTTTAGGTGTGTCCTAAAATGGTAGGTTTACGTCCTATTTAAATATTTTCCTTTGAAATATGTTCAATTAAAGTACCTACTTTTCACAAGATTCAACCTCAAAATTGGTAAATGGATTATAAAAAATGGTCTTTGCAAAATTTGACACCTCATATCTCAGAACGGTGACTGGCCAACTCAGAATGAAATCAACTCAGAACCACCTCAGAAAGGTCATTAAGAGTGATGATAAAAAAATTGGTTAAATAGGTTATGTTAGGTTAGGGTTACCGGCTATTTTAAAATTATTTTTTCATAGCTTTTAATGACCTTTCTGATGTGGTTTCATTCTGAGTTGGCATGGAACCCTCAGAACAAGATCAAGTGAAGTTAGAACCTATCTCAGATGAAGTGACAATGTGCCAGCTACAAACAGAAGTGGTGCCATCTATAATTTTCCAAAAGAACAACAACTTTTGTTCCATATGAAGTTCATACAAAGTTTTCACAAAATTTTATAGTAAATGGTTTTTCTCTTGGGGCAATGCATTTCTCAACTCGGCCTAATCCACGGTATTTGTTTACAGGACGAGTTGGGTGCAGCCAAGCGGTATTCTGGGTCCAGGAATGACGGCATATTCTGCGGCCAGAGTTATCTACAAACCAGAAAAGGGAAACAAAAACGAACTTGCACTCAGAACTGGAAACAAGCCTTACAAAGTTAGTAAAAAAACAACGTAAAAAAACAGTATATTATTGATAGCTACGTTTTCTTAATATATGTATGTGTTAAGTGCAATTTGAAAATCCAAATTTAAAAAATTACTCCACGTTAATTTATTAAAAGATATAAAGATTTAAATTTGGAAGGCAGGTATGGATACCGCCGCCCCGGGAACTATTTATTGGATACACAACACCTCTGCCATAAGTAAACCCAAGTGGCAAGCTATGGCAGATGGCAGGCATACCCGCATTCATAGGGCGAGGATTGTCTTGGTGGAGGATGCGTCTACCCACCGATTTGAAGGAACTGGTTGAGGGAGACCTTTTTATACTCCTTTGGGACTCTCTCGACCCATCTCCATGCACCAATGTGGGAGGGATAAATTCATGCATTCATCTCTTCCTGATACACTACTTCCAGACTCATAACTTTTTCGTTGCCAGAATTTCCTCCGTTCCTTAAGGGGAACGTATGCGCGGCCCATTTCGGCGCGTTTCATACAAATCTTAGATTTGGATTTGAGATCAAAATACCCAACCAAACTGAAAAATTATTTTTGTAATCAAAAGGTATATCAAATATCTAGTACAGATGTGAGCTACTTTATTTATTCTTGCTTTAAATTATAAGATGTCGGCCATTAAATATTTGAGTGTTTCATGATTTTGGAGGCAACCTTTGTGAGTAAATAAAAAACATTAAAAAAAAATTTTTTACTATATTTATTTTAAAAATACATTGAAAAATAAAATTTTAAATTCTTCAAAATGCATTTTTTGGGTAGTAATTTAATACATAAACCACAATTTTTTATTCCACCGTAAATAGGTAATTTGTATTTTTAAGTTACACCCATCAAAATGATTTTTTTTTATAATTTTAATTTTTTATTTTATATTTCATCATATTTTTATGATAAATATAGTAAAATTATTTTTTTATTGTTTTTAATTTACTCAAAAACAATTGCCCAAATCGCCTCTAAAATACAGAAACATTAAAATCTTTAATGGCCTATATCTTAAAATTTAAAGCAAAAATAAATAAAGTAGCTCACATCCGCACTAGATATTTGATATACCTTTTGATTACAAAAATAATTTTTCAGTTTGGTTGGGTATTTTGATCTTAAATCCAAATCTAAGATTTGTATGAAACGCGCTGAAATGGGCCGCGCATACGTTCCCCTTAAAAAGACCCCCCACACAGCATCCCGAAAGATGACATAGGCCCTGAGGGATATTATTTTTTTCAAGGCCTGTAGCGGTTTTTTTTTACATTAGCTCCACAGAGGAGTCTTTGAGGAAAATAATTGCCCTCAGGGCCTATGTCATCATTGGGAATGCTGTATTGTGGGTTTGAAAGGAAGCAGAGGAAGTTCTGGAAAGGAAAAGGGTATGAGGAGTGGGAAGAAATCTCGGGTAAGTGTGTCCAGGAGTCACGGACGTACGAATCCATCCCTCCCTCTGCGGTGCAAGGCGATGTTCCGAGAGAGTACGGCTGGAGCAGTCAAAGGGACCACTCAACCACTCTCTTTCGATCCGGCCTGCCATATAGCTGGTCGGTAGACGCATCGGCCGCTCTGACAAACCTCACCCCAAGAACCTGGGCACCTCTGCTAAATCACAAATAGTACAGCAGAGGTTATCCAATAAATGGTTCCTGGAACGTTAGTACTGCCCTGCCTCCCAAAATGAATTCCTGATTCCTGAATGTTGTGATGTTTCATGTAACGATTCCTTAATATTTATACTATATTTATATGTATGTTGCAGGAAACTGGGAACGGGTACACATTCATATGCGAAGGAACCACAAAGCCCCCCCAGCTCTTGTGGCAAATTCTAAACTCTCACAAATCCAATGCAGCGTAAGACTTTATATTCATTTTAAGTTTTTTCTAACCGTAATAAAAAAATATTGGATGATCTTTAAAGTGCCGTTTTTGTGAAAAATCACCTCAAGTACACTGTGCAAACTTATAATATGCATATAGACAATATATTGACAAACTTATAGTATACTAGCCTCTACCCGCGGCTTCGCTCGCATGGTTTTAGGGGGAAATTTATATATATAAAAATCAAAATATGCTAGCTCTGGGTTTGTAGTTCCCGGAATGCATTGCTATGCCACTTAATAAAGATATTGTTTCTCCCTGCATGTCCTTTCCCTTTGTCCCATTCTTCTTCCGCCTCCTATTCCTCTTCCGCATCCCCTTCCCCTTACGCGTTCCCACTCTGTCTTCCCCACCCTCTCCCAAAGTTTCATCGCAATCGGATGAACGGTTTAGCAATGCATAATTTCATGATGCCAGAGCTCACTATTGTATACAGAAACCCTCGCGGGCATGCGCACATCAAATCACCAAAGTTTCATCGCAATCGGATGAATGGTATAGCAACGCATAGCGGACATACAAACATACAAACCCACTAACAAACATATTTTGATTTTTATATATATAGATAGACAAACTTATAATATATTTCTCAATTAGCTATCTTACTTCTATCTACAGACTAGCCCTCCAAAAAAACGAGCGTATTTGGTCAGTAGGTAAAAATAGTTCCTCTTTGCAATAAAATCCAAATAAATACAATATTATTTGTGAACGTATCCGAAAACTAAAAACTGTTTTCGAAAGGTGATGAAATACGCTTTCAAATTTTTTTGTTAAAAACAAATGTGTAATTTTTTAAATGTAAAAATTCTATTGCAAACTTTAAAATTTTTTAAAAATGGTTCGCTTTATGTTTTTTCTCACTTTATGTTTTTTCTAACTAAATTTACTGATAAGGATAAAAAAATGCACATATTTTATTAGATAAATGCATTATAAACATTAGGCAGAGGCAGGATGAAAGTAGACTGAATGCTGAAGAAATGAGATCCCTGAGGTGTATGTGTGTAAAACCATGTACGATCGTGTGAGAAATCTGTCATGAATGCAAGGCTGATGTAAGCGTAATGAGTAAAATTAAGGAATGGACACTCAGATGGTTTGGACATGTAGAGAGAATGAACGAGGAAAGAAGTGTAAGGGTAATATATGACGAAAAAGTCGGGGACGCCCGAGGAAGACATGGCACGACCAAATGAATCAGATACTTGAGTCAGGCCATGTCAAGAGTCAGAATAATAGAAGAGCATGTTTGAGACGATGTATGAATGTGAACGAGTGAAGGAGCGTGTACCAAGATCGAGTTGTTTAGTGGTCTGTCCTCTCTGCCTACCCCTGCGGAGAAAAATGGCATGATGGTTAGTTAGTTTGTTAGTTAGTTCGGTAGTTACTTCACTTTTTTCATGAAAAAATAATTCTAAGTTTCATAATTTTTTTTTTCAATTGTGATTGGAAATTTTGATTAATCTTTATTAATTTTAATTTTTTACATTTTATTATAATTTAGTAAGATGCCTCCAATCTTACGATTGTACTTGAATCTTTTCCAGAACACTTCCTTGGACCAAAGTATTGCTGGTTGCCTTGCACGGTCTGGCCCTGGCCGCAGTCCCGGCAGAAGGGGCCTGCTCCCTGGTGCTGTCTCCCAGCAGTAACGAGGAGGCCCCCGTGCGCACTGACCAAGAGTTGGAGATGCTCCCCGCAGAACCCAACAAGCTGCACTTCAGGACGGGGCTGGTCAGGAGGTACACAATACATATTACTATTTTTACAATAGCTTTTGCCCCCGGCTTCGCTTGCATATTCGCCTCCGAGACGATGCAGATGACAGTGGATCGTATAAAGCTTTTGTATACACGGCGAGATATAAACAGTTGTTGGACATGTTCTACTTTTGGAAAATATAATTTTTTTTCGAAAATGTAAACAGACATTACCAAGAACACAAAATAACTACTAACAAGACAAAAACTTTTTTATTGGACGTTTTGTGGGGCCCCTTCGGGGCCCCTCGCGCCGGGGGCCCTCCGCGATCACGGACCTGCAGACCTGGCCAGTCCGGGCCTGATCTCTAGTTAGAAGCCAAATTGAATATAACTCGGTAATTTGGTCTCCATCTTACAAAATTCACGTTAATAACATAATAGCGAATACAAAAAAAATGTATGCGTTTTTTAAATTTTAAATTAAATATCCCACTAGAAGACTTTAATCTATTACTAAATATTGTACAACTACACACACTAGAAGACAGACGTAAAATAAACAACTTATTATTTTTATTCAAAATACTTAACTCTAAATTCGACTGTTGCGAACTCCTGCAACTCATAAACTTACGAATATCGACAGTAACCAAACGACAAAATACACTATTCTGCTGCAGCATTCATAAGCGGAACTACATATCTCACTCTCCGATACAACGATTTCACACTATGGGAAATCAGTACTTAGGTGATTTTGATATATTTAACATCCAACGCCCAACATATGTCACGGTTGACATTTGTCACATGAGACCGGGTCGTTTCTTCGACTCATTCTTGTGTTCAACAGCTCGGCTGTGGAACGATTTGCCGGCCTCTGTGTTTTCTCCTTCTTACAACATGGGTCTCTTCAAGATCAATGTTAATTCCTTCCTCTCCTCAAAAAGACCCTCCACACAGCACCTCAGATGACATAGGCCCTGAGGGAAATTTTTTCCTCAGGGCCCCCTGTGTGGAGTTATTGTAAAAAAAAAAAACATCTACTTGGCGAATTTTGTGGATCTTGTAAAAAACTTATTGCAAAACTATTCCTAAACATACCTGTATTTTTGTACACCTATCAAATCGCTTTTTTTTGTATTTTTGTGACTTGTGTGCATTTATCTATTTTTATTATTTCTTTATCTGTTTAAAAATCATCTGTCATGCATTAATTGTACTACGAAACATGTGAAAGCCCTCTGGGCGTTGAATAAATAAATAAATATAATTATTTTAAGCTTATCCCACTTTTTCTTCTTCCAGACGTGAGAGCGATGGCGTTGTACTCTCCCGGATGAATGCCACCTGTCTTTTGGAACTGAGTGAAAACCAGGCAAGAGCGGCCGCCAAGTACATTGGATTGGATAAACCAGGTGCTGCAGAATACAAGGTAAACTTATGTTAATACATATTATTTCTCTAGCTTACTTCCCTATTCTTTTTTTAAAATATTTTATTTTAAAAGTTAGTCAACAGTGATTCATATCAAAGAGCTCTCAAATACAATTGCATTGAACATGGTTGATACTATCACTAATTTAAGACAAACAACATTGATAACATAATAATAATAGCCTTTATTCAGACAGTAAATTACTACATTATTTATAATATTTATAACACTTATCATGCATCAACTCCCTGTCTGTATGTCACTAGTTGACAAAGGCCTCATCCAACTGTCGCCATTTCTCTCTATCATTAGCTACTCTTGTCCATGTACCACCTGCTACGGCTTTGATGTCGTCAACCCACCATCTAAATGGTCTACCTCGTTTTCTCTTCTTGTCACTTGTGAACCAATTCATGACTAATTTCAGCCATTTTTCACTTCCTCTGATTGTGTGGCCTGACCACTTCAACTTTAGCTTTTTTATTGTTTTTTATGAATTCTTTTGTTCTTGTTTTTTTCTCAATGGTTTCAATTTTTATTCTATCGGACAGTCTTTTCCCTATCATACTTCTTTCCATGAAGTTTTAGCAAGTTTTGAGTTTCTTATTATGAATTTTTGTGAGTGCCCAAGTTTGGCAACCATAAGTAAGTACAGGAATTAAAAGGTATCAAAAAGTTTCCGTTTGATAGTGATCCCAGTTTCACTGTTTTTCATTATTTCTTTCAAGCCCCAATATTGTTTCCAAGCAATTCCAATGCGTCTGTCTAATTCTTTTGTGGTTACATCTATAGGAAATCAAACTAAAGAACTTGTAAGCGACGTTTCCGTCACTCACACAGACTGTAAGATAGGGCGCCGGGTAGTCTTTGTCAGCCGCTGTGTCTCGTGAAATAAAAGCCAAATTGCAATTAATTTCCGTCGAGAAATGGGTCCGGTTTGCAGAAAGAAAAGGGTAGCTGTCGTGTTGGTGCTGGAATGCGTTCGTTCCCGGGTCGCACCTCTATTTATACCAAATCCTACCTCAACCGAGTGAAGGAGTCGGCGCGACCCTAGGCGTTCAAATGTGTAGGTCATAACCTCCGCCACGATTCGCGTGACGGGCGTTGCAACCTCTGAAACTTCCCTCTTTTCTGTGTTCTCTCTGCCAACCAAAACCATCTCTCTCAAGCATGTTTATTAAAGAAAAGAAAATACAAATACAAAATGTTCGGGGGTCCCCCGGCCCAACAATATTCAGGGGGATTCAAATATATCAATTAAACTAAGACTTATACTATTTCTTATTACTTAATTATGCAAAGTGGAGTTCGGCCTATCTTCCATTATCATTTATTAGTCCAAATAATAGGCCGGACTCCTGTAATTCAAACACAAACATTACACATTACACATTACAATTCAAACTATCGCACAGATCCGACCAATGATAATCGGCGCTCTGATTGGTCGGCTATGCGGTAGCAGCGGGGAGTAGCGGGAAGCGGAGAGGGGAACGGTACGGCAGTCTAGCGTATATAGCCAGCACCCCCCCCGCTCCCGCTACCATACAACTAATGAAGGCTGACGTGTAAGGGTGCCCGCCGAGCGACAGGAAATTAGAAAACGAGGAAGTTTAGCAAACACTCCTCGTCTTCTAATTCCCCAATAACACGTCCGTTACAGAACTCTTACAATCTAGAGCAGAACTAATATCAAACCCAAATTAGTAACAAAATCAAAACTCAAATGAAAAAGGACCATCAGAGATATAGATTGCAACTACTTGAAGAGTGCATACAAAGAACAGGAGGCAGTAAAAAAGCAACCAAACAACTATTGATAACATAATGGGGCAAATATTCTGTATAGCATATATATATTACACCATGTATTAAATAATATAAAAATATATTTAGAAACTAGATATATAGGTTTTTAGTGTCATGTAGGGGAATTTTGATATTTAAAAAAAATGGCAGACCAGCGAATTTTATTTCTAGTTTTTATGGACAATTTTGTTAATTTTATTTTGTTTTTGTTAAATTAATTAAAGTTTAATTTTAGAGACTGGATTTTCGAACAGTTTAAGACTTGGTGCATGCAAATCGGATTTATCATAGTTTTTTAATATGTTGTCAACTGGCCGAGCGATTCTATATCTTTTGTGGGATCGTTTTGAGATAACGGACATGATCTCCTGTCGGATTTGTGAGATTTTGTGTCATTCCAGATTTGCGTAGATCTGGAAGCAAAGCGCGGCCCACTAGAAGTACGAGCAGGAGTGGCTTACGGCGTGGGCACAGTGCCGTGTCCTAATGACAGCGAGATGAACCTGTCCCTCACCGAGCAGGAATCTGCCTTCCGCCTAAGCATTGCCGCCAAGAATGTAAGTCTAAACTAACTTACTAAACTTAACCTAATAAATAATAATACCATTTGGAAGATTTAAATAGTGCTGTATTTGTAAAAAATCACCTCAAGGGCGCTGTACAAACTTACCATGCATGTCTAAAATCTAGAAAAACTACAAGCTAGACAAACAATTAAAAACAACTTATGGCTAAAAATTGCATACACCGGTTCATTGATCACCGATACAAAAATATATGTACAATGTTATGACCATGAACGCGATGCTGCCTCTCATCTAACTTAACCCAATAACCTAACTTAACCTAATTTATAAAATCACAAAAGAGATCTAACCTAACCTAACCATAACTAACTAACTTAACCAAATTTAACCTAAATATAACTAACTAAACCTAACCTAATTTAACCTACCCATAACTAACTAAACCTAACCTAATTTAACCTAACCATAACTAACTAAACCTAACTACATCTTACTTAACCTAACCTAACCTCTTTTAACTTAATCTAACTCAACCCCTGGCTTTAACTAATTCCCATATTATAAATTTGGGAGGTGCGTTTAGGTACCGCCATTTATTGGATAACCAACACCTCTGCCTTGTTGTCTTGATCCGAGTTCATGGGGGTGAGGTTTCTCTAAGTCTTAGTGGTGGACGTACCTGTCCACCTACTGTGTGGTGGGCCGGATCCAGAGAATGGTTGAAGAACCTTGCACCGAAATTGGAGGGATGGATTCATACGTCCATCAATCCTGGTCACACTTTTTCCTTCCCAGAACTTCCTATCCATCTTTTTATTGAAAAGACCCTCCACATTGGATCCCCTATGGTGACATAGACCCTGAGGGAAACTATTTTCCTCAGGGCCTCGCATGTGGAGCTAACGAAAAAAAAAAAAATATCTGTTTATCTTTACCAAGTATAAAATGAAGTCGCTCACGCTGTACGTGTGCTTAGATCTTTCACGGATTTTCATGCTGTTTTCACCAATAGATAGAGTGATTCATGAGGAAGGTTTTAAGGTATATAATTTGTCAAGGTTTTGTGTAAATTGGTTGAAATACATAATATATCTGGCCAAGCGGCAGCGGTGAGCGGTCAGCATGGTGTGGATTTGGTTTAACGGATGGTGTTAGTTACAAAGGTTTCGTTAGCGACAGCAACGTGTGGTCGGGTCTGCTAGTATTTATATATATGCATGTTGTCCAGAAATATATATCGCAAGAAATAAATACTGCTCTAACTGCCACTACCTACGAAAATACTTTATAAACACCGTATTGCAAGGTTTTTTTTTCTGCGTCGATCTATCTGGGTCCGATAAATAAGAACTGTACGACATTGGATAAACTAGCCAATTTGTCAACAACACGTTTTTTAACTGATGTACACACCTCAATATCCTTAAAAGTATTTTCCTTGGTAGTGGCAGTGTCTGGGTTTGGTTTTTTATTTTAGAAAATCTTCAATAAAGACGCAATCTATTCTTCACTGGTTTTAACAAACTAATTTATTAAATTATAAGCACATTTTACAACAAAACTTTTTCCCGACCCGACAAGCACTTAAAAAAGGTCTTCAGACCATAACTTAGTTGTTTCTAGCTGTTTTCAAAAGAGAAGAGACCTTTATTCAGCAGAACAAAGTATTTATAACCTTAAAAGAACTAACACCAATAAAAGATACACATATGACTATGATACACAAAAATCTGTTTTATCAACTACAATTTGCTTCGAAATTATACCGTCCAGTGCAGGTAGGGATCTGCCCTAATAACTAGCTTCGAAGCGTTACGCTAGATGTCAGTAACCTTCACTTTTTAAACAGGCAGTTACAGCAGTATTGCTTTCCTGCCACAATATTATTATTTACTTATGTTTTTTATACCAACTAAAATAAATGCTTTTAATTCTTCTTTCAGGTGCTTCCGCGAATCTCCAAAATGGCTGCCAGCGTGAACTCACTCCTAGAACCTCTCCACACGCTATCCGGCGTCGATAGCAGCGCAGGCCTCGAAGCCGGCACCCTCATCAGCCGAGTGTTGGCGCGCGCTGGCCGCGGGAAGGCCAACGGCACCGCGTCCCTTCCGCGCGATCAGGGCAACACAGACCGGCTGCTGCGGGTGATGGCTGCCACGGGCTCCTGGCTGATAGGACCCACTAATGAGATGAGACTGCTAGCTCAACTGGGAGTCATACGTAAATACTTTTTGTTTGAATGTATATAAAAATAAAATTTACGACGAGGCATTATTTAAAAAAAAAAGTTATAATAACTAGTTTCAATTAAATTTTAATTTAATTAATCTGAATTTAATTTTGGTAATTCAATTTCAATTTATTTTCGTTTGATTTTATTTTCACTTAATTTTAAATAATAATTTAATAATCTCATTTAAGATTATTTCATTGATTTATTTTTATTTTATTGAAATTCATTAGTTTAATTTCATAGAAATTCATTTCATTTCATTATAGTTCCATTTAAATGAATTCCCAATAATTTAATTTCAAATAATTTAATTTAATTTCAGTTCATTTGATTTCATTTAATAGAATACATAATAATTTATTTTTATTCCATTTAATTTAATTTTATATGATTTCAATTAATTTCATTAAATTTTATATAATTTCTTTTCATTTCATTTTATTTTTTTATTTAATTAATTTCATATAGTTTCATTAATTACATCAAATTTAATTTAATTTCATTGAAGATCATTGAATTTCATTTAAAATCATTGAATTTCATCATTTAATTAATTTAGTTTCATTAATTACATTCAATATCATTATATTTTCTTTGAATTTAATTTTCTTTTAATTTAATTTCAATAAAATCATTTAAATTAATTTCATTAAAATGAATTTAATATCATTAAAATTAATTTCATTTAATTCCATTTAAATAATTTTTGATTTTACTTAATTTCAGTTTAACTAAATTCTTTTTGTTTTGAAGTGCCATTGAAAGTTGACACTCTTAAAAAGATTTTTTTTCTCTCCTGCACAATTAGATTTTTGGCATTTTGGCAGAATTGATTTTTCCTCAACGATACGGTATCAGTGTTTGGTGACAGTGTCAATTACAGTAAATCAAGTAATATGAAAAAACGGCAAATTATTGATAATTTATTTGTTTGTTTATGTCAACAGGAGAATGCCGCCTTACGCGAACCAGCTTAGTGGACCTCCGCGGTGAGGATCAGAGGATCTCAGGGTCCGCCAACTGCACCCTGCTGCTGCTGGGAGATTGCACCAGAACTCCCCACTTCGCACTGTTCATGCTGCCTTCCAAGGGGCTCAAGCTTAGACTATACACTGGAGGTAAGATTGTCTCATTATGTCTCAGGTTTTTGTTGACCCTGAGACATAATGAGATTATTAGACCCTGAGACATTATGTCTACCAGGTAGGTACTTGTTGCTTTGAAAAGACAGTTAAGCTGGGTTAAGTGGCCAGATCTGAATAGCCAGATACTTCCCCTCTATCCTTTTCCTTATCTCCTTTCCTTCCCCATTTCCCCAACCTCGCAAATTTCTGAGATTTCTCTACCTGAGGAAGTATGGCTACTACCTGTGGCTCTAACCTAGCGACTTTCTCTTGTGTATGCTTGGTATGAACCATCTTCAGGTCAGAAGGAATATACATTGCTACCCATTTCGTCAGAATGATTTGTGGATGGTTTTTAAACTCGACTTTCATGGAGAGCATAAGTTTCTATGTTCCCGATAGTTATCTCCATCACTGACAGCATAGACTGTTTTATCTCCCGGCCTGCAGGACTAACTTGCCAATTTGGCCACGCCGTGCCGATGGGGAAAACTATTTTGTTGATAGAATCACATTAAATATTAATACATTTAACATCAGAGAAGCAGAGAATAGCCACTGGAGCGATTATGGTCGAAAAATGGACCACTTTTATTTTTCTGCAATTGATAGCGGTCCAAAATTGGACCACATTTTCCTACCATTCGTAAAACATTTATTGTAATTATTTAAAACATTTCCTTAGCCAGCCATTTATTTTAAAACGAAGCTATTGAAATGCTATATCTATTATGACCATAGATGTCGCAAATCCGAACTTAGTAGACTATTTTAGAACGATGTTAAAAATAAATACTTAAAATATTTTTTTCACCCTGAATTTTTGGATAAAATTAAGTCCTTTTTCCATATCTATGCACCTTTCATTATCAAGAATAACACAGACAACATACAGAAATCTAAAATATTCTATGTTGACTCGTAAAGATTAATTCATTGGCCATATAGCACTATAATAAGTTTTTAAGTCTCCAAGTTAAAATTCAAAGGAATGATTTTTTTTAATGTTGGCGAAAAAATTTTAAATGGTCCTCTGGGAAATCTTAAACAATCGAGGCAAATTTATTTATTTCGCATGTTCGCTCCAGTGATTACAGGGCAAGTTTTGTTGCCGCTTATATAAAATCTTTAATGTGTCTTTAAAAACAAATTGAATTTGCAGGAATTTTGTAATGTTTATAAAATTTTGGAATGAACAATATACCTCATTTGGAGATGCCATCCCAGTGAAGAAATATATGAAATAGTAAGATGTATGAAAATTGAGGATTTCCTGTGAAAGCAAAACATTTTAATAAAACTCATCTGCAATTCCAGGTAACTATGCAGACATAGAGAGTATTGGAGAGGACTTATTGACGGTGGCAGTGAACGGGGAATCTATTGATTGGAAACCAGAATATCAGTATCCTGATGGAGAGCAATTCTATGATTTCAAGTAAGTTTAGGAAGTTGACGCTTCTTTTGCTGTTATTTTTACTGTTTCTGTTCTTCCCGCTCGCTGTTCACATACAACAACATAGTAAACATAAACAACAAGCTGAACTCGTTGTCTCTATTGCTTATTTTGCTGTTTCTGTTTTGTTGTCATTATATTATCTGCATTTCCAATACATGTCATCCGTTTCAGGATGACAGAATAGGACAAAAACCTGTTGTACGTGGACAAAAAGCTGGATTCGTTGTTTTTGTTGCTATTGATGTTTCTATTGAGGTTGTTTTTACTGTTTCTGTTGTTGTTGTCATCATATCGTCTGCATTTCCAATATGTACCACCCGTACCAGGATAGCAGAGTCAGATAAGATAACGCTGTACGTTGGTTGCAAGCTGGATTTGTTGTTTTAGTTGCTACTGATTCTTCTATTGCTGTGTTTTTTACAATTTCTGTTATTGTTGTCAATTTATCCTCTGCATTTCCAACCTGTTCTGGGATATTTTACATTAGCTCCACGAAGGAGGCCCTGAGGAAAATAGTTCCCCCAAGGGCATATGTCATCTTTGAGGATGCTGTGTGAAGGGTATTTTTTTAAAAATAAGGAGATTAAGTTATGGAAAAGAAGAAGGTATGAGGGGTGGGTAGTTATCTGCAGGTACATCCTTTACATCATATGAATCCAACCCTCCCAATGTGGTTGTGTGGGCTGCAAGGTTATATTCCGAGAGAGTCCTGCTGGAAAAATCAATAGGTTTTTAGTATGTACATATTTATTGTTTCTAAAGTGCGCTAATCGAGCTATTATTACTGGACACTCAGGCGGAAGCAGAAAAGTGGGAAGACCCAGACTGAGGTGGGAAGACGAGGTAAGATGAGATGCAGCACAGCTTCTCCGGGTAAACTGGAAATCAGCCGCTTAGGACAGGAGGAGTTGGAGACGAATGTTACGGAAGGCTAAGGCTCGATATGGACTGTAGCGCCATCAAAGAAAAAGAGAAAGTGCGCTAACCATTCCAGAATGACAGCTGGAACACAGTATTTGTGTATCTATTGTTTTTACTTATTCTGTTATCATTGTCTTTACATCCTCTAACTTTCTAACTCGTGCTTCTTCCAGGATGACAGAGTCGGAGAACAACACGCTGTACGTTGTCAGTAGGCTGGGCGCCCTGAGTCTGCGAGTTTGGCACCAGCAAGCCGTGCTGCAGTTGCCTGCGACCCAGCTGGACAGGGGCTGCGGCCGCTGCATGGATCCAAGCCAGACCTTCAAGAAGTGCTAGAAGATAGGAGATGCAGGACCAGATTGTTGTAGACTCTATAACATCTAGATAATACTGAAGAGAGTGGCCGAATAGAATATTGAAGAAAAGTGAAGGAAAAATTAATATATATTTTATAACCTTACCTAATCTAAAAAAATAATCATCTCATAGGAAGAGAGGATGGACTGCCATACAGCTGTCTTGGCACATGCTCCTTGCTTCATTCACATTGGTACATCGTCTCATACGTCTGTTATTCTGACTCTTGACATGAATCAAGTATTTGTTTCACATTTTACTTGCTATGTGTTCCTTAGGTACCCTGATATCTTCTACCATTCATTTCCTCGTCATATAATATTCTCCTTAACCTAACCTTAATTATTATTTTGTTCTCTTTTGTCACTGTTTTGTTCTATCCAAATACCAACTAAAAAAGTTGTTTCCAGTAGTAATTACGTTTGAAATCAAGTGTTATTTTGAAAAATGCATGCGTGAGACGGAATTAATGGGAATGAGGTGAACTGTAATGAAGCTCTTAGAATTAAAAGAATTCGTATACACGATCAATTGAATCCAATCAAGTTGGAGAGATGAAAGTTGTTCAAATATCACAAGTTGTGGCAGAAGAACGCATTAACTAATTTACTATCTTTTTACTGCCAAAAATTACATGCGGAACTACCAGTTTATATTAAAGTTAGTATTTCAATTCGAAATAATGGTCTATATAATAGTGTTTTTAATTTTTATGTAGCGCTTTGACATTAAGGAATGTAAATCCATAGGTAGGTCCGCCAGTGTTGTCAGCGTATATCAATTTCTTATTTATTCCGTCAATATCGGTCTGTTTATCAACAGTATTGCCGAACTTGAGAAAATGGTACAAACTCGTCGGTAGTCATTGCTTTCACTGTGCTAGACCTCTCGGGCGTTTTGAGTTCATGTTTTTACTTTGGTCTTTGATTCATTTCCTTGTTTCTATTTTGAGCAATTTAGGCGATTGCAATGTCCTATTTTTTTCTACCGTAATTAAGTATGTCATAGAAAAAAAAAATACATGTGATGTTTATACAAGAGATATATTTTCATAGGAATACATTGTGTAATGATTTTAGTTGTAAATAAAATAAAATGTTTTTTAAACATACCAAGAGTTTTTTTTAGTTTTTAAACTATTATGCAATTATGTTGTGCCCCACCAAGGGCTCAGGCCTGCGGCTATTGCCACGTATGCCCCCTCTTTCGGTGTTACCTAAGGAGCTGGACATAGTAATACAGGCTGTTATACAAAATAAAATCTCAACCATGCCACACGTCACCTTTGTCGTAATCCGCTAGCTCGAGATGGCAAAAAGCTCCTATTTCAAGGGGTAGGTCGGCGAGTTGCCTCATCCGTTCAATCAGCCAGTAGTTGGATAATATCTCGGGTCATGTTAATAAAACAGATCGTACGTATTTGGGATTTATTACCACAGAAAACAAGCCTAATGGGTGGTACCCGGTTCTACTGTAACTAAATCTCTCTCTCTGTCTGGCCTAGAATGTTCTACGTCACGGGTACATTACATTTAGAGCAATTCAACAGCACATTGAAAGGGGCTTACATGGGGTTTCTGCCCGCCAGCTGCGAGGGTTCTCGTCAAGGCGGACCAGCCTCAACATTTGATCGGGATATGCCGTGGGGCTCCCTTCCGGGGAACTCGAACACATGTTCACTTGTGCACCGATGAGTACGGCCGTTTAACAATTGATACTTGTCGACACATGTACTAGATTACGTATGTAACCGCCCACGAGCGTCGCGCCGAGCAAAAATCAACACGGCGGGTGACCTTTTGCGAGCCAGCCCGAAGGAACAATGGCGTCCGGCGTGCTTTTCAGCCTGAGTGGCGTGGTCTGCGCGGAACATGTTGCGCGATGGCACGCTATTTGCGCCGTTGCCGTTATATTTAACGTTCAAAATTTAGCGGTAAATTCAAATGATATGTCATTCAAATGCGTACCGTAACAATTATTTTGTATTTTTTACACTAAACCCACCCTAGAGGACCTGAGAAAAACAATTTTTCTCAAGCTCTTTGGAGATGCTGTGAGGAGGGATTTTTTAATATGTATAAAGAAAGGAGAGAAAGTTTTGGGAAGGAAAAAGTATGAAGGATGAATATGCAGTGTGTCAATTTAGGAGGTAGGAATAGGTACTGCCACTCTGGAAACCATTTATTGGTTAATCAATACCCCTGCCATAGGTCACCCCAAGGGGTTTGATGCGTTTGCCTACCTACTGCGTGGCGGGCCGGAACGGTAGAGACTGGTTGAGAGAGATCTAACCTAGACCTTTCCAGCCGGACACTCTTGACCAATCACCTTGCACCACAATGGGAGGGATGGATTCATATGTCCGTCACTTCTAACACATTGACTCCCAGATTCCTACCCACCTTCATACATTTTTCCTTCCCAGAACTTCCTCTCCTTCCTTTCCATAAAAATACCCTCCACACAGCATTTCCAAAGATGACAATAGGACCTGAGAGATTTTTTCCAAAGGGCCTCCTGTATGGAGATAATTTTTTTTAAAAATCTAGGAGTGAGTTAGATGAATCATCTCTCCCACTCCGATGAAAGGCGATGGGTTGAGAGGGTTCAGGTGGAGAGGTCAAGGGTCTCCCTCAACCGGTCTCTCCCGCCACAGCTGGTGGGCAGATGCTTCGCCACCAAGACCCGGACAAACCTCACCTCATGAAACCGGACAGCCTTGCTAAGTCAAACATATGTGATGAACAACTTGGGGTGACTTATCATGGCAGACTTATTGGTCATCCGATGAATGATTTCTGGGGGCGGCGGTACCCACACCCACCCCCCCAAATTGTATTGTAAGTTTTTTTATGTATTGTATTTTGTACATTTAATCGCTAAATTGGAAACCCTTTCTTACGCTTGGATAGGTGTTCCTACCTAGACAACTTTCGTATCGGAAAATATAAAAAATATATATACTTCATATTACTGACGTTTATACTTTACAGATTCACACTCATTCTGAAAAAAATTCTGTGTTCTGAATGCGTTTGATGTTCCCAAAAAGTAAATTTAGTTCTACAGAATTAGATTCTTGCGCACTCTGGGCAGAAACCATTCCCAT
Source organism: Limnephilus lunatus (assembly GCA_917563855.2). Lineage (NCBI taxonomy): Eukaryota > Metazoa > Arthropoda > Insecta > Trichoptera > Limnephilidae > Limnephilus > Limnephilus lunatus. The sequence goes on along the minus strand of OU830595.1, from coordinate 18,894,311 downwards.
GTTCTGAATGAAATTTTGCCATTTCAAATATCAAATTCAATAATACAAATTGCTTAGGGTCGTCAAAAGACAAACATTTCAAAAATCAAAAAACTGAATTTTATCATTTCAAAAATCAAATTCAAAATAACTAAATGGTTAGGGTGGTTGAAAGAGAAACCGTTTTCATGTTCTGAATGCAATTACCAATGTTTTCATAAATTATATTACAATCACATTCTTGTGAGCTCTGAAAATAAATCATTCAAATATTTTGTTTTATGTAATTTCCGCATAAGAGTCCGAACTGCTACCATTCGTCTGGAGTCAGTGAGACTATGGCATCTCAAATTATGGTATGTTGTGAGGCTGAAGGTAGTGGTGGGGTGGGGGGGGGGAGATTGGGAAGGAGAACGCGGGAAAGCACCTGACTATTCAGATCTGGTCACCAAACATGGCTAAAGTCATTTCAAGCAACGTTTCAATTCTGAATGGTTGTCTTACGTCAGAGCGATTCTCTTAGAATCTTCCACTCGGGAAATTTTAGAAATGCATAACTATAGGTTTTTAGTAAGCAATCAATAGCCTTTCAACAAATAGGGACCTGAAAGCCGTTTTAAATGTTGAATATTATGTTTTGTGAGTCTTTTTTAAATTTTACAAAATTTTGCAAGGTAACAGAAATTGAAATTTTATCAGTTTCTTTTTTATATTATTTTTAAATGGTACATTGGTACCTAGTACGTACCTATCAGAAATAAATAAAGTACTTAACCTACTATTAATATTGAATTATTTATTGCGGTAGTTTTTTTGTTATCTTTTAGGATCGCTGGCCACATTTTAGGAATATATATATATTTTTAATTATCACATTGATTCAACTTAATTATTGCAAAATACAACCACATATTTGCATTCGAGGGAAAATATTGCATTTAAATGTGATATATAATAAACAATAATGTGAAATGAAAACTTGCTTTTAGATGGGACGACCGCCATATTGGAATATCAGCATTGAAAGTTAGGAAACGTGATTGTAATTTTAAATGCAGTATTTTAAAATCTCCTTAATACAAACCGTTGTAATTTATAGTAATTAAGTTGAGTGAAGGTGTTTTTTCAAAAATATATTCGTAGTAGGCGTGGCCAGCGATCGTAAAAGATTATCAAAAAAACCTTCCCCGCATAGTCTTGACAAGGTCACGATGGTCACGAGGCTTGCCAAGTGAAGCTTCGTTTCGTGCAAGAGCGTCGTCCCCAATTTATGGTCGTCCCGTCTCGCCACGCTAGAGTCGGTTTTACCCCACTTCAAATAAATTTACGAAAAATGTTCGATTTCGTCAATTTCCGTAAACTTTAAATACGATGAGCGAACGGAAGATGTTAAAGTATATATAATTATGTAAATGTCACTTTTCTTCGCATCATAGGAGGCAACTTTTCCGCCCTAAAACTAAAGGGATTTTTATACAAAAATCTGTAACATTTTCGACCTAGTCAAAGGGTCGTAGACATAATATTTAACAACATTTTCTACCAAAACGATCCTTGGACCCAGTATGATTGATTTATTTATGGACCATAAATAAACCAGTCATCCAGTCTTGAGAGAAACACACTTTGCTTACGGTTCGGGTAGGTACTATTTTTAATACATACAATCTTCATCTTCCGTTGTATCTTACGTTTGATTTGTTTATGATCTCAGCTCAACTGTCATTTTACTATTATTCACATCGAGTAAGTAAGTTCGAATAATTTACTGTCCGTTTTTAGTGTTGTATTATGTATTCGTTTCTCTGCATTTAAAAATTACTTGCAGTTTTTGTTTCCCAGAAAAAATTGCTAACTGTGAAATCAGACAGGAATTAATCTGAAATGGATATCTGGGATGTCAGTGTCATAAAGTCCGAACCGGTGACAATCCACGAAGAAGAGAGTCCGACATCCCTCTGTGATCTAATATTGCAGTACGGTGCTGTCAAACACGAGGCCAAACATGGTTCTGATATCAAGTCTAAATCAGGCACTCTTGCGGCAGAGGAACATGCGCAAGAACACGTCGCATACTCTGAAATAGATATTGATCATCCTGACGTTAAAAAGGAATGTTCCGTTCATTTGGAAAGGATCAACCAAGTCCAAGGTAATTTTTTTTACTTATTCTTCGAGTGCCATCTCTTATTGGAGGTTGATTCACTATTAAATACAATTCATTCATTTTAAAAACATTACAAAGTTAAAATTTCATAGCGTTTTTAAAGAGAAAATATTTTTAAGTGCGATAAGAAGATTTAAACTAACAGCTACGAAGTTTGCTGTCTAAATTGTGCTTCATTAATGTTAAACCAGTGGCGTAGCGGGGGGGGGGGGGGGGGGAGGGGCGGCACACTTTTGGGGGGGCGGCACTTTTGGGGGGGCGGCAAAATTTCACAATCAATAATCATCTTGTAAAAATTTGGATTGGGGAAGTCGCGTGTTCGATTCTCGCGTCAGGACTTAAAAGTTTTTTATAGTTTATAGTTTCTTAACATCTTTCTAAAGTTTTATATACTGTTAAAATCAAAATATTAATGACAGACGTTTTGTTTTTATTTCTAACACATACATTATTTTTAAATAAAAATGTAAATAGCAACAGTATCATTTTAGCTCTAATTGATAGTCGATTTGTGTTTTATATTCGCGAAGCTTTGTGCGCCCTGCTGAAAGCGCACAAAAAATTACACTTATACGGTTTTCTTCCACGTATATATCACGGAGTATATATTTTAAATTTATTATCACAGAAAAGTTAAATAGCTGACAGGTTTGTGCATACTTATTCGAATTGCAGTTATAAAATTCTAGATGCACACTATCTATGTGCTGCCAGAATCACAGAAAAACCATTTTTATGTTCTGAGTGTAGTTTTAATTCACCACATACATATTTAATTAAAAGCAGTTTTGTGTTCAAAATGTATAATTCTAGTTGTGGATTCATCTGACGACACATTTCGAAGGAAAACATTATATTATTTAAAGTGCTTTATAAAATTCTTGCAGACAATTTATGTGCCGCCAGAATCAAAGAAAAAAACATTTTCATGTTCCGAGTGTAGTTTTAATTCACCGCTTACAGATTTAATTAAAACCCCTTTTGTGTTCAGAATGTAAAATTCCAGTTGTGAATTCATCCGACGACACATTTCGAAGGAAAAACTTATTTGAAGTGCTTAATAAAATTCTTCCAGACAAGTTATGTGCCGCCAGAGTCAAATAAAAACCCTTTTCATGTTCTGAGTGTAGTTTTAATTCACCGCATACAGATAAAATTTAAGCCAGTTTATTGTTCAGAATGTAAAATTCCAGTTGTGTATTCATCTGCTGACATATTTCGAAGGAAAACATAACTTTTTTCGAAGTGCAAATATAAAATTCTAGTTGCAGACAATTTATGTGCTGCCAGAACCAAAGAAAAACCGTTTTAATGTTCTGAGTGTAGTTTTAATTCACCGCATACATATTTAATTAATAAATATTTTTTAGAAAAATTAAAAAAAAAAGAATAACTACCCCCCCCCCCCCCTCTCCCTGAAGAAGTACCTATATAGGGGTGGGGGGGGGGCGGCAAAATTTTCCTCCGCCCCGGGCGGCTGATACCCACGCTACGCCACTGTGTTAAACATATTGATATTTGAGTGATTATATTTATAAACGAGACTGCTCTCCCGACTGGCCTCACCATTGGCAAGTTAGTTCTGCAAACCGGGGGATAAAACAGTCTATGCTGTTGGTGACGGAGATAACCATCGGGAACATAGAAACTAATACTCTCCATGATAGTTGAGTTTTCGAACCATCAACGGATCAGTCTGAAGAAATGTGTTACAATGAGCACATCCCTTCTGACCCGTAATTGGATCATACCGAGTATGCCCAAGAGAAAGTCGGTACTGTCTTGCCACGGGTAGTAACCATACCTCAGGCAGAGAAATCTCAGAAATTTCTTCTAAATCTTCTCCAACATGAGGGAATTCTTCACTTGGTGTGGGCTCCAAACCACCGATCCACTCGGAACCCTGCAGAATGCACGCTGGAACAGCTCAGCAAAACTCCACTCGTACTAGTCAGGTTGATTTCGATTCCACGTGGTATGGTGTCTGCCTTTATCACAAATTCCACCAATCTACCCTCAAAAAGAAATATTCCCGCACAACGTTAAATTTTGAATAGATTCACCGTTTAATGGTAAACTTTTAAATGCAAGGTAATAACATTCAGACTCATTCTTAATACATAATTATCAAGAATAACACATCGTTTCAAGTGAACCACTTTAAGAAACCACTTTTTAGATCGAGAGAGATACGAAATAATGCATTTAGATTTCATTATAGTAACAAAAATTAATTAATACATATTTCCGTTTTAAGTGGACGCCATGTTGAATTTTATTGTGAAAATTATTTTTTTTACAATTGAATGGCGCGATATACATGTGATGATGAAGATAACAAAATTAAATTATGTGGACTCGACAAGCTCAACAGAAGGGAAGGAATGGAAAAAATGATAATGTTTTTAATTCCTCTGGCTAATTTCATCAATCGTTGTATCTTCCTTACTATAATGGTTAGAAATATGATCTAAACCAGGGGTGTCAAATATACGGCCCGCGGGCCTCATTTGGCCCTCAGGCCCTATCAATATGGCCCGCGACCATTTTAGTTTTCCTGATATACCTATAACCATCGAGTGACTTGAAAAGTTCTGCATTTTTTGTATTGGTTGGCAAATATAGTGAACATAACACATCCTCATGATATATAGATATCGCACACAAACAAGTAGTATTGCCTTGTTGTCGATATCTGTAGATTCGTCAACCTGGAGTGCGTACCACAGTGATGTATTAATCTTTTCCAACAATTGTGTCTCAATGTCTTCGGCTATTTCCTCAACGCGCCTAGTCACAGTGATAGCCGACAAAGCCACACATCTTTCAAATCCATTAGCCGTCTCACAGTGGAGAAAAACCTTTTATATGTTCCAATTGCAATTATGTATGTGCTAGAAAGGAGACTTTAAAAACTCACACGTTGACTCATAGCGAAGAAAAACCCTTTTCATGTTCCGACTGCAACTCTTAATGTTTTAAAAGGGAACATTTAAAAGTCCACAAGCCGTCTCACAACGGAGAAAACTGTTTCATGTTCCGACTCCAACTATTCAAGTTCTCGAAAGTGACAATTTAAAATCCACATGCTGACTCACGGTGGAGAAAAACCTTTTTTATGTTCTGATTGCAACTATTGAAACAAGCCAATACTTTTCCTCCCCATTTTTCTACCACATTGTCTGGAACTAGATTTTATAACTTCACTTTGAACATGAAAGTGGTTTCCTACGAAATGCGTCTACTGAATGTCATGTGCGGTCAGATGAATCCACAACTGAAATTATATCGTTGCATTCGGAACACAAAACTTGTTTTAATTTAACACTGAATCAGTACTCGAGTCCTTAGTTTTAATAACTCTCAGAACATGCAAATGGTTTTCCTCCAATTTTGCAGAATAGGGTGTGCAACTTGAATTTTAAACTCCATTCGGAACATTATAATGGTTTCCTTCAAAATGCGTTGGCTGAATGTCATGTGCTGTTAGAAGAATCCACTAAAAACTATATAGTTTTAACTTATGAGTGAATTTGTGCGCGAGTCCCCAGTTTTAATAATTAAACTACCCCCAGAACGCGAAACGTTACAGCACACAGTCTTCAATTTGTGAGGCTGGTATGGGTATGTTATATAACGAGATGGTTTCGAACCGCGTTGGTAGAGATTTATAGACATATTAATAATGAATAAACACACAATGATCAACTTATAATAATATATATGTAATGGCAATATATTCCATTTAAATTTGAATCCTGTAGTGTCAGTTGGAATGCATTTATCAATTGTCACTTGTTTTATTTTCTATTATTTTATTATAAATAAACATAAATGTCGTTTCTTTGTTAAACTTTGCAACACAAGTGTTTTATTTATAAATCAATAGAAAAGAATTAAATCATATTATAAAACGACATTTTTCGTAACCAAAAATGGAGAAACTTCAATTTGAATTTACGCTACTACCTGAAGGCGATGGCAAGTCAGATATTATCAGCATTACAAAAATAGTCACAAGTGATGAAAAAGTGTTTACAATACCAGAAATGTTACAATCCGCCAGCCATCACAAGGAGATTATGAAAAGTGGTGCTTTTGGCAAAGTAAAAAATAGTTTTAAAAAAAGATACCAGGTTAGAAGAGTCTGGGTAACAATGACAGAAGAACTAAAAAAAACATATGTAGACGAAGATGGAAACCTACAGTTCGGAGGCCAATACCTCGAAGAATTGGAAAAAAAAAGTTTACAAGTACATCAAAAAGAAGATACACTGGGAAGATTGATGGTAAAATTAATGGAAGATAAGCAACAGAGCTTAAAAAACATTGCTGAGAAGTTTGTTATAGAAAAATTCTGTAGTAAAAATACAAATGCAAGCCAGTGGATAGAAGTGTTTGAAAAAGAATGTTTGCGAATGATTCACAGAATTTGATTTTCCATGTTGACCACTCTGAGTTCATTGTTAGTTTAATAATCATGGAACTATACCAATCTACACAAGTTTTATCCATGAACAATCTTAGTACCTATTTCCATTTTTTTTTCGTCCATGGTCACATCAAATCGAAAGGATGGAACCCTGTTACCTACGCACTATTATTTAGATACAAAGATGGTTCTCTGTTGGATTATGCTATGAGAAAAGAAAAACTTCTATTGGATATGAGAAGATCAATCGACACCGGTACTTTGATAGATCTTGTTGCTTCCGGACTACCAGAATTCATACTTAACAAGATCGATAGAGAAGGATTACAAGATACTGTGGATTTATTTAATGAAATAAACAAGTATGAACATATGGTCAACAAAAAAAGATTCATGAATAGGAGAACATTTGGGAATGCAGAATATAATAAAAAGGAGGATAAAAAGCCATGTAAAATTTGTGAAAAATTGAATAAGGGCACTCGTTACCACCCTGAAGCCACATGCTGGTTCAAAACAAAAGAGGATGAAAAATTTAAGAGAAATGCCATTAAACATGTAAAGAATTCAGTGATAGAGACTGAGATAAATGAAAATGATCAAAAAAACTAATAGTAACACCATTAATCAAAGTCAAACTATTACTAAATGATAAATTAAAAATATACGGAATTTATGATTCGAGTTCAAATGTTTCTCTAATTAATTCTAAGTTTTTGAAACTAAAAAGAAAAGGAAACAATTTGAATGAAGCAAATTTAGTAACGATTAATGGTGTTAAAAAAACGAGTGGTTTGACAACCTTAAAGATTAAAATTTTTGAATTGGAGAAAAATGTTGATGTGTACATTATTGATGAACACAATTTTAAGTATGATTTTTTGATTGGATTAGACATGATAAAAGACTTCAAACTAATCCAAAGTGAAGACTTACAAATATCACAGAAAATCTGCCTGAATAATACAAATAAAAAAGAAGAAAATTCTACAAATATGAAAACAAATACTGAATTTAAACATTCTGAAAATAAGAACATTATAGGAAAACAACAAATTAATTTTAATGAACATGTTAAAGAAGAAGATTTTAAAATAACAATAAATCATTTAAATAATGATCAAAAAACAGAAATAAATTAACTAATAGGCAAATACACATCAGTGTTTGCGAAAAGTAAATACGATGTTGGTACTGTTAATGGATATGAAGCGAAGATAGACTTATTGGTGGATAAATATTGTAGTAAGAGGCCTTACAGATGCAGTGTAGAAGATAAAAAGGAAATAGAAGAGCAAATAGCAAAATTAATAGACAATAAACTGATAGAAGAGTCGTACAGCCCATTTGCTGCACCTGTCACTCTAGCATTTAAAAAAGAAGAAAACAAAAGATCCAGATTATGCATAGACTTCAGAGACTTAAATAAAATAGTAATACCTCAAGCTCAACCATTTCCATTGATTGAAGACCTAATGACAAAGACCAGAAATTGCAAATTTTTTTCAACGCTGGATATAAACTCAGCTTTTTGGTCTATTCCGTTGCGGATTGAAGACAAAAAAAAAACAGGATTTGTAACACAGGAGGGGCATTATCAGTGGACCTGCCTACCTTTTGGATTAAAGACCTCTCCGGCAATTTTTCAGAGGATATTAAGCAATATATTGAGAAAATATAAACTAACCGATTTTGCGGTCAATTACATAGATGACATACTTATATTTTCAAAAACTTTTGCTGAACACATCGATCATTTAACAAAGTTGCTGAATGCAATCAAAACTGAAGGTTTTAGATTAAAATTTACAAAATGCACATTTGCATCAGACATGGTAAAATATCTGGGTCATATAATTCAGAATAATTCAGTCAAGCCAGTAAAGGATAATTTGATTTCAATAAAGAATTTTCCTATTCCAAAAACACAGAAGAATGTGAGACAATTTCTAGGAAAAATCAACTTTTATCATGAGTACATTCCGAAGAGTGCAATAATACTAGATCCTTTGCATAACTTACTAAGGAAAAACCAAAAGTTTATTTGGACTGATAAATGCCAAAATGCTTTTGAAACGATGAAAAACCTACTATGCTCACAACCAATCCTGGAAATTTTTGATCAAGATTTACCAATTAATATATATACAGATGCTTCTCTAGAAGGCCTTGGAGCTATTTTAAAACAAACACAGTCTGATGGAAAAGAAAAACCTGTAGCTTACTTTTCGAAAAAACTAAATGGCGCCCAGAAGAAGAAAAAAGCAATTTACTTAGAATGCTTAGCTATAAAAGAAGCAGTGAGATACTGGCAATACTGGTTGATAGGTAAACCATTTACAGTTTATTCAGATCACAAACCACTGGAAAACATGAATCTCAAATCTAGAACCGATGAAGAGCTAGGTGATTTAACATATTATCTTTCTCAATATGACTTTAACATAAAATATGCTCCAGGAAAACAAAATTTGGAAGCTGACTGTCTAAGCAGAAACCCAGTGCTGGAATCAAATGAAAATACAGATGAGCAATTAAAAATTGTCAACTTAATAAAATTAGAAGATATCTTAAAAGATCAGGTCAAAAATGAGAAGATACAGTGCAGAAGAGATAAATTGATATCGAAAAATAATGTTTATTACAAGAAAGTAAAAAAAAGAGAAAAAATAATTCTATCAGAAAAATTCAGCATAGACTTTATCAGAAATGTTCATACAGAACTAGGTCACATAGGAATTACACAAATGCAAAAAATGATAAGCTCATTGTACACAGCAGAAAACATGACAAATAATATAAAGAGAACCTGCGAAAGTTGTGCAGTATGTTTAAAGAACAAATCAAGAGGTGAAAATAAATATGGATTGATGTCCCACTTGGGTCCCGCAACAAAACCTTTTGAAATATGTTCCATTGATACAATAGGCGGTTTTGGGGGTTCACGATCAACAAAGAGATATTTACACCTGTTATCAGATCATTTCACGAGGTTTGCATATATTTTGACGTCAAGAACTCAAAATACCAATGATTTCATCAAACTCTTAAACTCCACAGAAACTAATGACATTGGCATGATACTCTCAGACCAATACCCGGGTATCAATTCTAGAGAATTCAAAAAATTTTTGGATGAAAAAAATATTCCAATAATTTTTACTGCAGTGAACTCACCTTTCTCAAATGGATTAAATGAAAGATTGAACCAAACGCTGGTCAATAAAATTAGATGCAAAATCAACGAAAATGACTCAAAAGTAGCTTGGACAACTATACCACATAATTGTGTAAAAAACTATAATGAAACGGAGCACACTGTTACTGGATATGCGCCACAGTACCTACTTGACGGCACAGATGTTGCGATTTTGCCAAATGAGTTAAAACTTAAGAAGACCGGCATCGATTTGATTCAAGAGAGAAAAAAAGCTCTAGAAAATACTATGAAGTCACATAATTACAACAAGATAATTTACGATAAAACCAGGAGACACTTTGACTTCAAAGTTGGTGATACTGTTTTTGTGGAGAATGGAAACAAACTTAACAGGAAGAAGCTCGACGAATTGAGAATCGGACCATACAAAATCATAGAAAAATTATCAAACTCAATTTACAAGATAAACACTGGTCGAAAAAAATTAGAATCAAATTTTTTCCACATCTCGAAGTTAACTCCAGCACCTTTATTTATGAACCATGAAGAGGACATCGAAGATGAGTGAAAATTTTGCAGTAATTTTCTTTCCAGGGGGGGGGAGATGTAATGGCAATATATTCCATTTAAATTTGAATCCTGTAGTGTCAGTTGGAATGCATTTATCAATTGTCACTTGTTTTATTTTCTATTATTTTATTATAAATAAACATAAATGTCGTTTCTTTGTTAAACTTTGCAACACAAGTGTTTTATTTATAAATCAATAGAAAAGAATTAAATCATATTATATATACTTACATACCTTCGTCGGCTAGCCCAACCGTGAAGAGATTGTTCGCTGACAGTCAATTCGAGAGAACTACCACTTCAAAGAGTTGTTGGTAGAAAACAGGGGAGTTTTTAAATAAATAGATCTTTTTTGCTTTTTAAATATCTTGGGAATGTATTTAGCAAGTGATTTTACGCTACTAGGGAAAAAGCTTTTGAATCCCCATGTGAACTCTAAGTTACTGATTTTAAAGATAATTAAAAGTAGAGCAGATTGGATAATAAATAAATAAATAATAATAACGCGCTTTACTCCGTCACCTGCTTGGATCACACCTGGGTTGAGAGACATCACCAGATAACAACATAGAGTTGTTTTTTTTCGTTGTTAGTTTTTGGGGTGTTAATTAATCTAAAAACTTATCCAACATAGAGTTGGATTTTATCAATTTGCTTTGATTCTAATTTTTAAACACGTGTTGCGGATAACGATTTGAACGCAAACAAGGAGGGATCGAGTGCCGTGACGTGACCGATCATGACCAAACTTTAAACAAGAAGATGGGCCACGAGCTTTTGCATTGTTGCTCTCTTATGATAACAAATATTAGATATTCAGTACCGGACGCAAATATTTTAAAGGGGTGGGAAGTTAAACATTCAGAAAATTATCTATTATAACATTCACTACAAGTGGTTTGCTACTTTTGGTGATTTAGCAGGGTATCCGGGTTAATGAGGTGAGGTTGTCCAAATGTCCAGATCCTGGTGGCGGATGCTGCTACCCGCCAGCTGCGTTGGGGGAGACTGACCTTTCCAGACTCTCTCGACCCAGCGCTTTGCACCGCAGTGGGAATGATGGACACATAGATCATTCCTGGACGCAATGACCCCGAGATTCCTACCTATCCCTCATATATTTTTCCTTCACAGAACTTCCTCTCCTTTATTCCTTAAAAAAACCTCCACAGGCCCCGAGGGAAATTATTCTTCTTAGGGTCTCCTGTCTGTAGTTAATGTAAAAAAAACTGATATTTTATTACATCTAGTTACTAAAAACTTAAGTACTAAAATATTGTTTTTTTTCAGAATGTGATTCAAATTCGCAACTAGCTGCAGATCTTAATTCTGAGCAACAACCAACGCGGAAACGCCTATTATGCCCCGAATGCGGCTACGCATGTATAAATGAGTCGCGGATGACAATTCACACCCGTTCTCATACTGGGGATAAGCCATTCATGTGTGCAGATTGTTCATATAGGTGCTCAAACAAAAGCAACTTACGAAAGCACCTGTTCACGCACTCCGGTCAAAAACCGGTATCGTGTTCGGTTTGCCAGTTTCGCTGTTCCACAAAATCAGGCCTAAAGCAACATATTCTCACGCACACGGGCGAAAAATCCTTTTTATGCACAGAATGCACTTACAAATGCTCCGCGAGAAATAAACTTCTCTTACATCTGCGACAACACACAGGTGAAAAGCCATTTTTATGTTTAGAATGCTCCTACAAGTGCTACGAGAAGGGTAAACTGGTCATCCATAGCAGAATACATACTGGCGAAAAACCCTTCGCATGTTCGAAATGCAGTTTCATATGTTCCGATAAGGCGAGTATGAATAAACACTACCTTTCTCACTCCAAAAAAAAGCCACACTCGTGTTCCAAATGCTCATATGTCTGTTCTTTGAAGGCCAATTTGCGCAGACACTTGGTAACGCATAACGTAACACGCGAAAAACGTTTTTCGTGTTTGGAGTGTTCCTACAAGTGCAACGAGAAATGGAGCTTAAAGAAACACTCATTAACGCACTCTGAGCAAAAATCTCTTGCGTGTACAGTCTGCACTTTCAAGTGTTCTGGAAAGCCAAATTTAACTAAGCATTTAAAAATGCACGCCAGTGATGCCTTGTACAATGTGGAAGGAAAATAGAGTGAAAACAAAAAAATTATCTGTTATTTTCTTGTATTTTTTTGTGAAATATTGTTTTAAGTAAATAATAATTAAACACTTTGAGCACTGTTAATTAAATAAAATGTTCTTGATTACGTAAAAAGTGGATTATACCATAAAAATACCTGCTTATAATAAAATTAATATTAATTCAGCAAATCAGTTTCAGTTCCATAAGGCGTTCTGTTTTCATGTTGAATTAATAAATAATCGTCAATTTAAAATACATTTTAGTGATCGTTTCAGTTTAAAAATCTGGGTTATAGGCAGTGGCGTAGCTAAAGATATTGAATTATAAGAGATGTGCTATCCGCAGTTTTGACTAGGTGGGACTGCGCTTCCGGGTGTCGCCGATATTGTTTACCAATTAACGAATAAACTAAATGAACAAATTCTTTACGTATTCAAAAAAATTGTTAACCAATACTAATGCACACCTTCAAAAAATCAACGAAATGAATAAATTCTTTTCGTATGCAAACTACTCCGGTTAGGTAGTAGTCCGCCGACAGTCGCGCGGACATCATAGCATATCTCCAGCCGCCCGGGACGGAGGAAAATTTCGCCGCCCCCTTATTTGGGTACTCCAAACGCAGATGTGTACAGGGTGGAGAGGGGGGGGGGAGGGTACGTGGAAATTAATTTTTTTGAGTCCCCAAATAATAGTTGCACACGGAACAGTGAATTTCTCAGAGATTTGCAGCATTTGGTAAGCAACTCAAATGTAAAGCTTCACTCCGTACGGCGTACACGATGAATCTGCAACTTGTTATTTAATTTATCGTTTTATTGTGAACACAAAACTGGTTTAAAATAAATATGTATGCGGCGAATTAAAATAACACTCAGAATATGAACATAGATTTTCTTTGATTCCGGCAGCACATACGTTCAACTAGAATTTTATAACTGCACTTCGAATAAAATAATGTTTTCCTTCGGAATGTGTCAGCAGATGAATCCAGAACTGGAATTTTACATTCTGAACCCAAAACTGGTTTAAGGTAAATCTGTATGCTGCGAATTAAAACTACACTTAGATGAAAATGGTTTTTCTTTATTCTGGCAGCCAAGGGCGAAGGTCACGGACGTATATAAGGGGGGGGTCTTGGGGGTCCGGACCCCCCCCATTGCACCGCGCCGATTGTAGAAATAAAGGCTGATTGATTAAGACTGACTATTTTTTTCACGAAAACATGACCTTAAATATTTTTTTTTTATTTGCGGACCCCCCCCTTATCAAAGCTATATATACGTCCGTGGCGAAGGTCCCGGGGGGGGGAGGAGTCACATAGTCGTGGTCAAGTCACAAGAAGTTATTTAATTTTGATAATCATATAGTGGTAATATATTAAATTAATTAAATAATGAAAGTACTAAAATCCTATTATTTTTAAATTGATAAATAATGTTTTTTTTTTTTTAGACAAGATTTTTATGCATAGTACAAAGGGTAACAATTATTATAAGCAATAATTATCAGCCTGAAACACTCATCTATATTGAAAAAATCTTCCATTTGAAATGCGTAATATTCGTATGGTTTTCCTACGAATTACGAACTTTGAAGAATGCTTTGAAACAAAAATTTTAACTCCACTCGAAATATTAGAACGGTTTTCTTCGAAATGGCAGATTAATCCGCTACTGGGAATTCATTCGGAACATGAAACTGGTTTTAACCTAAGAGTGAATGTGCACGCCAGTCCTCAGCTTTAATTGATACTACGCCCAGTGGCGTAGCTAGCATGGGTGACCCACGGGCTGATAGGGCAGATAACGTGGTGTCACCCCCCCCCCCCCCCCCCAACCTCCCCATTTAAGTTGACAAACACAAATTTCGACTTCGAATAATATCCATCTCATTGCATTTACAGGGGGAGAGAATGCGACATCTGTTGTTATCTGGGGTCACCACGAATGATGTCATCCACTCGCTCAATGTTGCGTGCAGTCACTGCAATCAACGGATAAACACCGCTGGCTGACGGAAAGCGGAGCGGCGCAGACCGTTGATTACAGTGACTGCACGCAACATTGAACGACATCATTCGTGGTGACCCCAGATAACTACAGATGTCGCATTCTCTCCCCCAGTAAAGGCAGTGTGATGACGATTATTCGACAACTGATTATTCAACAAAAGTTTTTGCAAGGTGCCAACCAAGAAAGTTAACCGGTCAGAATAAAGAAACAAGAAAAACAAAAGCCTCACAACACTTGCACCGCTTAGTTTCCGGAAAAAATTGTAACCGGAGACGAAATATTGAATAAGTGGTGTTTACATTGTTTTATTTTAAATTATAATGTCACATCTTAAAGTATCTGATTCATATGAACAAAAACTAAATATTACCTATATTACAAAAACAATTATTTTATATTTTACATTGACCAATGATAAATTATCAACGAATTTAAATATTACATTTGAAGTATGCTGTTTCTTTGAGAGGTATTTTCAGGAACTTTCCATGGTCCTCTTTGATTTTCTCCTCCTCTGATAACCTGGAATCAGGAGAAGACCGCGTTAATCCTCTAAACAGAGCTGAGGACTCTAATTCGTCTGAACAGCACTTCGTAATATCAGACGCGATGGAAGGCTCTTTCGTTTTTTCCCCCTATCTCACAATGACGTTATATAAATAGACTCGCCATAGTCTCACATAACATACTCACAATATAATGTGGAAAGCAAGCAACAGTCTTTTGTTTTCAGCGGTTTTCACTATAATTTCTAAATTCAAAAGTTTATTCCTGTGTGATAAAGATAGACAATCAAAGAATGTACGTGTGTGAATGTCATAGATATATGGTAGGGTGGCTTATTAATTTCTTCGCCGAATAGTGCTTTCACATCACGGGTGTGACCTATGGGTATGACACGCCTAGGAAGCGTGGCTTTTAACCCTGGAGTGGTTTCGTGGATTACTTATGTAATCCACTCATACAAAATTTAAGATTCCTCAAAAACAGGTGGCGCGAATCATTTAATCTTCCGTGTGCTTTAAGTTAGATAACACACGGACACGTTCAGCTCAGCGCTGGTGTCGGGCACGTATTGGTTGTGTTACAGGAGCTCCGCAAAGTCCATGGTCTACACATGCAATCCGTGCGACCAATTACGTTACACATTTTGCATACAAGAAAAGTGTATGCAAAATGCGAAAAAATAATTTTCTTAATAATTCTATAATTTTATGTTTATCCTGCTCAGAAATCAGCAATTAAATTACTATAGGTAACTATATTATTTAACTTTTTTGTTACATCAATGAAAGAGAAAGAAGTAATTTTGGATTTTAAAAAAGGGGTCGTTTATGTTTTGCTTTATTGCGAAAAACTTAGAAGTTATGTTTAATATATGTTGCTTATTTCTAATAAACAATGCTTGGATTACAAGATTAAAACATAAATACTCAATAATTCTAACTGATTTCACTTATTTTTTTAGTTTAAACATGGCCTACACATGTAGGTAATCCACGCGACCACTGCCGTGACTTTTAAGAGCGCGACCACTGCAGGGTTAAATACTTATCGATGAATATCGAGGGGATCAGATATTCGCAAGATAAATTATATTTAAACATGTACCTATAGAACTTATAAGACCCAGCTGTTTCACAAAAATTCAATTGTGTGTATTCAGCTTCTTGTTTTATGACATTTAAGCCTCGATGACACACGGCGAATTTACAAGCTACTATCTACTAAATTTAAAAGCGGGTGAATCGACAATAGCTCGCGACATTTTTGTAGGAAACTGGACTCGCACGTAGCTGCTAGCGCCAGTAGCGGAAATAACGTGAACTAATCCTTCAGACAGTTGACAGTCGAAATCAGCTGGTTTTTGGCAGCCATATTGGAAACACAAATAAGCAATCACGAGTCGGCTTATAGCGTGTAAAGTTGAGGACCTTTCAACTTTTTCCGTGGATTGTCAACAATCTGCTAGTTAGCAAGTAACACGATGACACTGAGCGAGTTTACTAACAGATAGTGAATTTCCGAGATAGTAGCTTGTAAACTCGCCCTGTGTCATCGACGCTTTTAGATATTAGATAAAAGATCCCGTTAAACGCTGATTCTACCAAATTGTAATAAGCTGATAAGCAACATGGTATTTGTCCTCTTCTGCTGATCACAATTTGTACAAAATTTGGTTTAGGTCCAAACTAAAAACCTACCTTTTCGGGCTCTCATACCCTTAACTCAATTTAAATATACCTATCTGAGAGTATCATACTTGTATTGCCTATGATATGTCTTAATCACACTTTTCTTACTGAATTAAAATTACTCGAATCCTTACACATCAATCTGTCTCTCAGAAGATCAAATCCTTGTACTACTGCACCGTCCACCATTAAATGTTGCTTTTACTTTCCAAAATACACTCATTAAAGAATATATTACATATTAATATTAAAATAATTTCAGGATTAAACAACATGTGTTCATAATTATGTCCTCTGCGTGTGACCTCTATCTAAATTTCTTTAAATAGACAATAAACAGTGTTAATTTCAAGCGACCTCCCAGGTAAGTATGGTCCTGTATTAATTCATTTTTAGGCAGCATCGCGTTCATTGGTCAAAATATTGTACATATATTTTCGTATCGGTGATCAATGAACCGGTGTATGCAATTTTTAGCCATAAGTTGTTTTTAATTGTTTGTCTAGCTTGTAGTCTTTCTAGATTTTAGGCATGTATGGTAAGTTTATACAGCGCCCTTGAGGTGATTTTTCACAAAAACGGCGCTATATAAATCGTCCAAATATTATTATTATTAAAAGCTGTAACAGACCTAGAATCGACATTTAGCACGAAAATATCAAATGTCAAACAAAATTGCACTGAATGGCCATTTCATGACTGTGTCATGCGTGAATTTCTGCAAAACAATGAAATGGGCCTAATAGGAAAAAAACTGAAAAGCCAAAGTAAAATCCGTAACGCGAAATGCTTCAGAAAAGATTTTCAGATATAATAAGTTGGAAACCTGTCTTGGAAATGCTAATCTCCTCAAGTGGTCCACAGGATCAGAGATAGAATGTGGCTGCCTTTGAAGTGTTGCTCCATTTTAGTGTTTGAGGAGGCTGGTCCAAGCAAGGAATTTCCAGGAAAAGAGAATGAATGAGTTTGTTGGGTGTAGGTCTCTCCTCAGTGATAACCAGGAGCAGAGATCTGTAAATGAAATAAATAACAACTAAGCTGTTTTAAATACCTAAATAATTTCTATCTCTTCAGGTTTTTTTTTTTATCAAATGACATGTTGACATACCGTCGGTTAAGAGCGACAAGTGTCTAAATGCAATTTCACCATTCCGAGATAAATCCAAAATATGATTTTCTGCATTTCAATAATGAGTTTTGACTTAGGTTAAAAATATGTATAAATACATCGCATTTTTCATTTGACCAAATTTTAATTAGGTATTTTAAAAAAAAGTTATTATGCCTAGAAGAACATTTTAGGCATAATTTTAAAATTAATCAAAAAAATCAAATATTGAAATTATCATTTCGCTATTTTATTCAATGATAAAGGATACTGTAAATAACACTTGGTTATTAAAAACTCAAAATTTGCAAAATGTAAACTAGCCACTTGTCACTCACCGACAAATGTATTATATACCTATTATAGGCATATAATGGAAACAGTCATAAATATGCAGATTAAATTATTACACATTATGAAAAGTTTTGGAAGTGTTACTCCCCTCAATGGTAGTTTAGAAACTTCTTGCCTTATCTTCGTATTTTTATTAAAAATTCATATCGATAAAGGTACAATATTTTGTTGAAAGTTGTATTCTTTTAACTTCGAACAAATCAATAATTAAATTGAACTGTGCGACGTTCATTAAAAAAGGCAGAACTCACCATCGTATCTCACTGATTAATATAATGTGGCTGCCTTGGGAGTGTTGCTCCCCTCAAGCGATGTCCCGAGACAGATGCCGCCTTAAGACTGCTGGTACCCTCAAATGATGTTATTGTAAAAAGGGTCTGTGTTTGAAAAGTTATATATAAATATTATTTTAATTTACATGTGATATGATTTAAGATTCTAATAGTAGGATTATTTTTTATTGCAAATTATACGATCGTCATCTGACCTGACTCAGGACGCTGCAAGGCAGTCTGAAGGGATGGCTCAAGAGGAGGAAGCACTAACACAGCTTTTCACACAAAACAACCATGAGCATGAAGAGAATGTTTTAAATCATAAAAACTGTAATAAAACATGAAAATGGCAGTGTTAAGAAACAATAGTAAACCTACATTGAAAAGTTCTATTAAGTTATGACAGGGGCCAGAGATATAAAATGGTACTGCTCAAGTGATTTCGGTGGCAGAGATAGAATATGCGTGCCTTAAATGTGACACTTCAGTTGATTTTGGTAGAGGTCTCCTCAAGTAATTTCGGGGAATGTGGCTGACTTGAGAGTGCTGGCCCTCTCAAGTGGTACTCAGAGAAATGGATAAAATGTGGCTGGCTCAAGTGTGCTGGTCCTCTCAAGTGATATGCATGATAGAGTAGGATGTGTTTTTGCTAAGCGTATTTTTCCCCAGTGATGAAACAAATAATTATAAATGTATTTAAAGTAAAAATTGTTAAGTGAGTTTGGAATACCTATATAATTCTGAGGTTATGATGAGGTGCAACTAGTTAAAGTACTTATGTAGCAATCACTTAAATATAAAATTCGTTTAAATATGAACGAGTGCCAATTATTGCAAAAAGTGGCTCATATCCTAAAAAAATCACATTATTTAAAGCATAAATACCATAATAAAACACGAACATCAACTTTAGTAAACCTGCCTTTGATAAGAAATTTTTTACTTTTTTAAAAATTACTTCAGTAACTTGCCTTCGATAAATTGCTGCTCTCAAGACATGGGTTAGGGGTGGAATATAGCTGCCTTGAGAGAACTGTTCTCCTCAAGTGATGTCCTTGTAAAAATATTTATGTCTGAAAAAAAATTGATGAAAAATATTTAGAAAGTCACAAAATTCTGTTTTTAAATCGTAAAACCTGTAATAACACGTAAACACAGCTGGGTTTAAGAAACAATAGTAAACCAACCTTGACAGTCATATCGAGTAAAGACAGAAAGGATTTCATCAAGTGAGGACATCGATAGAATGTGACTGCCTTGGGAGTGCTGGTCATCTCAAGTGGTGTCCAGAGACACTGAAATAATGTGTCTTGGTTGAGAGTGCTGGTCATCAAGAGTGGTGTCCATGGCCATCTATAGAGTGTGGCTTAGCTGAGAGTACGGGTCCCCTCAAGTGGTGTCTAGGGTCATCGATAGTATGTAGCTTTTTTGAGAGTGCTGATCCTTTCAAGTGATATCAATAGGCTTGGGGACATCAATAAAATATGGCTTGGTTGAGAGTGCAGGTCACCTAAAGTGGTGTCTAGGGACATCGATAGAATGTGATTTGGTTAAGAGTGCTGGTCCTCTCGAATGGTGTCCAGGGACATCGACAGAATGTTGCATTGGTTAAGAGTGCTGGTCCTCTCGAATGATGTCAAGGGACATCGACAGAATATTGCATGTTTGAGAGTGCTGGTCCCCTCAAGTGATATCCAGGAACATCAATAGAATGTGGCTTTGTTGAAAGTTCTGGTCACCTCTAGTTGTGTCCAGGGACATTGAAGGAATTTGGCTGGCTTGAGAGTGCTGGTCCCGTCAAGTGATGTCCAGGTACATTGATAGAATGTGACCGGCTTGAAAGTGCTGGTCCCCTTAAGTAATTGCTAGGCACGGAGAATAAATGTGTTTGTTGAGTGTGGGTCTCTCCTCAGTGATGCCCAGAAATACGGACCTGTAGATGAAACAAAAAACGACTCAGCCATTTTGAATAAATAAATGCACTTATTTAAAATATGTTTTACTTATCAACTTGTGTTTTACCATAATTATATTATCCAAACAATATTAATCCAAAAAGTTAAATAAAATAAATAATATAGTTAAAGTAATTTAATTGATGATTTCTGAGCATGATAAACATAAAATTATAGAATTATTAAGAAAAAATATTTTTTCGCATTTTGCATACACTTTTCTTGTATGCAAAATGTGTAACGTAATTGGTCGCACGGATTACAAGTGTAGACCATGGACTTTGCGGAGCTCCTGTAACACAACCAATACGTGCCCGACACCAGCGCTGAGCTGAACGTGTCCGTGTGTTATCCAACTTAAAGCACACGCAAGATAAAATGATTCGCGCCACCTGTTTTTGAGGAATCTTAAATTTTGTATGAGTGGATTACATAAGTAATCCACGCAACCACTCCAGGGTTAAACGCCGCGCTTCCTAGGCGTGTTGTGGTAGTTTGGAGTTCCTACTTCCCCCAGCGCTGTTCCATAGCCATACTTTTATTGCAACTCAGCCTGTGTTTGTCTAGTCTTGAACCTTTCCAATGTCAATCATATCCAAGGCCAAGTCAGTACTGGCCGCTACCAGCTACAAGGACTTATAATCATAGTTATCTCCTGGATAGGTTGTGGTGTCCAAGGCCAGCGAGGTCTATCTCCCCATTCTTATACCCTCAACTGGTTTAACCGCTTCCAGGCGTCGGTACACGAGAGAGCTGATCTCCAGTGGAGAAAACAGAGTCAGAGACCTGTAGTTGCCTAAAGGTGGATCCACCGTCCACTCAGATGTACTCCCTTCCATCCCTCCAATCCCCATCAGGTACTGACTTCCCCACATTGCCACCACCCAAACATTACTTATTCTGATTACTGGCGCACTGCACTGCACTGCAGCTTATCTTACGCTCCGCCATGCGCCTACTGACACTATTTTCGTAAAAACTTACTTAAAAATCACATGTTACCCACAGTGGAGAAAAACCTTTTTCATGTCCCGACTGCAACTATTCTTCTTCTCGAAAAAAAACTTAAACGGCACTTTCTGACTCACAGAGTCACAGTGATGAAAAATCTTTTTCATGTCCCGACTGTGACTATTCATGCACTACAAAACGGTTTCTAAAAATTAACATGTTTACCCACACTGGACAAAATCCTTTTTCATGTTCCGCTTGCAATTATTAATATCTTAGAAATCATTTGCTGACTCACAGTGACATAAAACCTTTTACATGTTTCTACTGCAACTATTCATGTTCTACAAAGATGCACCGAAAAAATCACATATTTACCCACAGCGGTCAAAAACCATTTTACTGTCCCGAATGCAGTTATAAAAGTTCTCAAAAGGAAGATTTTAAAATCTACAATACGATTCACAGGAGAGAAAACCCTTTTTCATGTCCTGACTGCAACTATTAGTGTTCTCAAAAGGGATATCTAAGAAGTCACTTGCTGACTTATAGTGGAGAAAAACCTTTTTCATGTTCCGACTGCAACTATTCTTCTTCTCAAAAAAAAACTAAAACGGTACTTGCTAACTCACAGTGCCGAATAGCCTTTTTCTTATCCCGATTGCGACTATTCATGCGTTACAAAATGGTATCTAAAAATTGACACGTTAACCACACTGGACAAAAACCTTTTCCATGCTCTGACTGCAATTATTCATATTGTGCAAAGAAACTTTTTAGGAATCATTACTGGCTCACAGTGACATAAAACCTTTTGAGATTACGAAGAGGCACCAAAAAAATAACCTGTTTATCCACAGCGGAAAAAACCATTTTCTTGTTCCGAATGCAGTTGTTCAAGTTCTCGAAAGGAAGATTTAAAAATCCACGGCGACATTCACAGTGGAGAAAAACCTTTATCATGTTCTGAGTTTAACTATGCATGTATCACTAAACCTATATATACTATCTACCTACCTATAAATTTTTCTTTATTTTTTATTTTGCTGTTTTTCAAATTTTTTTGGCATCGCTGCGCTGTCAAGTCAGCGTGAGAGCCTTTATAGTCCAAGAACAGCTGACGATGTAAATCTCCCGCTTTTTGATTTGAGGACATTTTAGTACCTACAAAATCACTTTAACAACACTGTTAAATTGAGTCTGCGTATACGTATTTCGTGTTTAAAATACTAACGAATACTGACAACGAAAATAAAATAAAAATGACGTACAATACAGTCGAGGGATTCCCCGTACAACATAAACAAAAAGGGTTGCCAACTTGGAAGATTTAAATTCCCTTGTTTCTTATTAAAATAAAATTAATTAATAAAATTAAGGAAAATTCTTTTTTAATAACCTACCAATAGAAATCAGAAGCATAAGAAACAAAGTTCAATTGTTGAACTCCATCAAAAAGTATTTTAGAGAATGTCACACTAAAAATCACACTTATTTTTCTTCTTACTGAATACATCTATGTTTGTATCTTTTAGTTTACGGGTCTGATTGCCATGTGTCTGTATTAAGTTATTAAGTGCACCTATATATTGAAATACATGACTATAGTAAATAGTAATTGTACATATATATGAAATGTATTAACTGTACACTTGACTGTATTTGTACATGTATGAAAAAATGTAAACTCTTCTTCCATCCACAAGCTAATGCTTTTAATGGAAGACCAGTAATATTATAATATGTAGCAATTTTAAGATAAATAAATAAAAATAAATAAATAAAAAAAACATATTACGTAACGCGTTGTTCGAACCCTCCCTCCCGCCCCGGTAACGCAAAGTAACGTTTTACAAGACCCCGACCAAAGTGCCTTACTTAATAACTTAATACTTCAACGGCCCCTAAGGAGTAAGTCCCCAGCTTTAATAATTAATGCACACGGTACACGAAAATGGTTTTCTACCGATCTTTGCATCACATAGTCTGCAACTTTCAAATCTTGCATGTGGAACTCTAAAATGGTTTCCTATGAAAATACATTTGAAACTCTGTTCATCTGCGGACCCATTTCGAAAGAAACCATTCCCGAGTTCCACTATTGCAAGATATTCCCCGAGTTGTAAGATGTGAAAGTTTCAGAGTATGTGCTGCAAGTATCGGAGGGAAACCATTTTCATGTTATGTGTGTAGTTTTAATTAAAACGAGTTACCGAATACAGATTCAATATTAAATTGAAACCAGTTTTGAGATAAGTTTTAAATTTGAGTTGCACACCGTATGCTTCAAAATTCGGAGGAAAACCATTTTGCTTGTTCCGAAATTAGAATGATACAAACACAAGGAATATTTCAAGGAAATCCCCGACCGAGCAATACTGAAAAAATAACGAACAAAAATAATAAAAAATTAAACATTCTGTCGTGAATCTCTGACCAACCGAGCCGTAGAGTTAAATAACAGCCAGTGTTTAGTGTGTTCACGTGTAAAATATTTTTGCGGCAATTTTGCACTTTCGTAAGTTTTTTTCTCCACGTTCGAGAGTCACCCCCCCTCGGGTGGCACCCGGGGCGGTCTTATTTTATAAACGTTACAGAAATGCTTGTAAAAAAATAGCCTGTACGGCCAGAGAAGACTATTATAAGAAACAGATAGAGGAAGCTGCTAATGACAATAAACAAATCTGGAATATCGTCAAAGAAATATGCTACACAGAAAAAGTGACCACACCTATTAACAAGATCACCATCGCAGATAAAACATTAAATACAACTGAAAACTCTGAAACAATCACAAATCATTTCAACCAATTCTACGCCACTATCGGGTCAGACCTAGCAAATAATATTCTAAATAAAACTAAAGCATCTGAAGATAGCCTTGCAAACAATATCTCTCTCGATAATATGAGTTTCATTACCCTTTCATTCTCACTCCAACAACAGAACAAGAAATCGATGAAATCATCACTTCACTCAAAAATACACACTCCACGGGAATTGACAATATATCCACTAAATTAATTAAACACCTTAAACCAATCATCACTAAACCCCTTGAACATATCACGAATCTAAGTTTTCGAACTGGCCTTTTCCCAAACACCCTAAAACATTCAACAATTATTCCTGTCTTTAAATCAGGGGACAGATCATCCGTGAATAACTATAGACCAATATTCTTGCTGAGTCCGATCTCAAAAATAATTGAAAAAACGGTAAAACGAAGACTCTACAAATTTCTTGAAGACAATAAAATCCTGTCAAGAAATCAATACGGCTTCCGCAAAGGTCGTAGTGCCTCAGATACAATTGCAGCTTTTACTAAATTAATATCCGATAACCTCGATAAAGGTTTTCCCTCGCTGTTTTCTTGGATCTAGCAAAAGCCTTTGACACTGTATCTCACCGCATACTTCTGAAAAAACTCCTACAGATAGGAATAAAAGGGATTCCGCTTGAATGGTTTAAGAGCTATCTAACAAACAGATCCCAGTCAACTATTATCAATTCCGCTAAAGAATTCAGAAGTTCAAGTTTACAAATCACGTATGGAGTGCCCCAAGGCAGTGTATTAGGCCCACTTCTCTTTCTAATATACATTAACTCTTTATGCAATTTGAATACTGGTGGCACTATAATATCCTTCGCTGATGACACGGTTATCGTATTTGAAGGTGAAAATTTGAATTCAACCTTTGAAAAAGCAAACTATGGCATAAATGTAGTAAAACACTGGTTAGATTCCAACCTCCTCACTCTTAATATTGATAAAACAAAATACCTACTTTTTTCTATACGGAAACCAAATCTCCCCCAATACTATCATAAACTTACCATTCATTCATGTTCACAGAACCCTAACACGCCTACATCACTTCACAAGAATTGCTCATGCGATGACCTAAAACATCAAACGAAATTAAGTACTTAGGGGTTATTATTGACGATCAACTGCGTTTGGAGGCACACATCAATTCTGCAACAAAAAGGCTTCGCAAATTATGCTACATTTTCTACTCTCTCAGATCTATTCTTAACCTACAAACACTGAGATGTATTTACTTTGCACTTTTTCAATCAATTGCTACATATGGTATTGTGGGATGGGGAGGGTGTGCAATGTCAATTCTTTATCCCATGGTCTTAATTCAAAAACTTCTGCTAAGAATAATATTCAAATGTAACCCATCACACCCATCAGAGCCACTTTTTAAAAAATTCACAGTGTTAGACATTCGACAACTATATACGTATAAAGACAATTCTCATTTTCTTATAAGAAAATAATTTGATAGAAAAAACACAAAAAAAAATTCACACTCGGTACTCATCAAACCTAAAATGCACAATTCCTACAACTAAAACAACTTTTGCATAGCGACAGTTCTCCTATATTGCCCCCAAAATGTTAACCCAATGGCTGCCCAAACAAAAACATTATTTCTCTACCGTACGCCAGCTATTTCGGTGTTTCAATACAAATTCATACTGGCGATTTACATCGTATGGTGTAAATGGCAGTTCTGGCACAGATCGTTCGTACATCGATAGATGCTAATGGCAGCCGTTGGGTTAAACTTACTGAGTATTGATACAAGGAAATCGAAAACTGACAAGCTTTATATCATAAATGCACAGGATTGGTTATTTACAAAGGGGAGGAACTATTTTAAAGAATGCCTGAAGTCAACAAATTTATTTAATTTGCTTTATTATTATTATTTTTAATTATTATTTTTAATTGATAAACTAATGTTTAAGAAAAGATTTTTATGCATAGCACAAAGGTAGATTGCTATGCATAAAAATCTTGTCGTAAACGTTAGTTTATCAATTAAAAATAATAATTAATATTTGACAAGTTAAAGTATTTTCACCAAAAAAAATGCAGACATAATTAGTCTCGACGCCATCTAGCGAGAGATTTAGTATTTAACAATACCTCTCTCACAAAAATAAAGTTGGTTGTTTTCAGTTTGAAAAATGTAATAAGAAGTAATTGTCGAATGAAACACTAGTTGAATTATTGAATTATTTGGCGGGTCTTAGATAAGCCGCCACAGCTCAGTGGTTCAGAGCTCCTAACCGGCAATCAGAGGGTCACGGGTTTGAGTCCCGTTGGCGGCCAGTATCTTTTCTCGGAAGATTTTTTCAATGTTGATGAGTGTTTCAGGCTAATTGTTATTATTTTTAATTTTATTTTACATTCAAATTTAAAAAAAAAAAAAACTTTTGATAATGATCATATTAATATTTATATTTGGATGAATTATTTTCAACATCTCCACAAGAAGAGTTATTCATTTATTTATCTATCTATCATGTATTTATGTACCTATTTTATTTAAGCGAAAAAGCAGCCAACAATAAGAATGGTTTATTGCTTATACTATCTACTTAATTGCAAAATCACTTAAAGAATTCGTTGTTATACAAAAATATTGTACCTAATTAAACTATGTATTAACCAATAACAATTCTTACATTTATATAATTATATATTCATAATTCGACTACCATTATATGGGCATGTGCCTGGCGTGGTAGTCGAATCACCTGTAAAACTGTACACAAATTATATAATGAATAAAAAAAAAAAAATTAAAAAAAAAAAGGTTCTGGTATTATCTGTCCCTGAGAAAGGTTTTTTATGGTAGTGTGACATGTTGGTGCAGTTTACTTATAAAAGTAGTTTTGTTAATAGTTTTGGCAATTATTGTAACATTTTGCTTTTATTTATTTGTTTAGGGATCAGATCTGAATAACCAGGTAATTCTCAACTTTTTCTTAAAGACTAAAAGATGTAACTGGGTATACTATCTAAAAGCCTTGCGATTAATAAAACACATAATTTAAAATGTGTTTTTTTTTACAATAACAAATTCTAATTTAATTTGACTATGTTTTTGTTTAAAATGCTTAGGTTTTTAGGTATTAAAATATAGTTACCCCCTGCGTCCAAATTAAGAAAAATATTCAGCATTTAAGAAAATGAAGTTGGTGGTTCAAAGAAAGTTTAAAGAAAGATGAGTTTACCTGTTGAAGTGAGTTAAGCAGGAGGTTCCTGGAGCATGTGTTCAGTTGTTCAGTGTTCAGTCAGCAGGCGCTGCATCTGCCTTGTCTCTTGCTTGGATTGCGTATTGCATAGACTGCCCAGGGTAGCCATAGCTTCACTATTACACTCAATACTAACCCCTCACTTTACTGCATGTTTCATGCCCACATTCTGTTACGAGTCATTTAACCAACAACCACTTTTGTAGTCATATGAGGTAAAAGGAGAGCACTGGTTTAGATTGTCATTAATAATTATATATATTTGGTTCCTATACATTAGACTATTAGAAAACAGCTCACTTTATATATTTAGTATTCACAAGTTTTATTATTTTACCAGGTTATATGTATTTTAAACTTTAAAATGCTTTAATGTCGATGTAACTTTGATGGTTTTAACATTTTTAACGGTTTCAAAATGATTATTATTAAAAAAGTTATTATTGTTTGAGTTTATTTTGATTCTTAACATTTTATAATGAAATGGAGGGCTGCTAGCACTGCCCTTAAAGACTTATCACAATATGGTTGTACAGTCTTGTAGGAGAGAAGACTCACTCTATCGGATTGATTTCCTGGTGACTGCGAATGAGTTCAACCACCTCTCCATATCCCTTTTCTTCTGCCCAGGAGAGAGCTGTCTTCCTATCTTTGTCCTGATAGGCGACATCGGCATTGTGCTGCAGAAGGGCTTCCACAACATTCACATGTCCTTTGAGAGCTGCCCATGACAAGGCTGTTCTGCCATCATCACGCTGAGAGTTGACATCAACACCACGCTGCAGCAGGAGTACCACCATCTCAGTATGACCATTAGCAGCTGCCTGGAGAAAAGCAGTGTCCCCATCTTTATCCCGGGAATTTAAATCAGCTCCATTCAGTAATAACAATTTGGCAACCTCTAGATGTCCTCCGGTTGCAGCACAGTTTAATGCAGTACAGCCGTCATTATTTCTCATGTGGATAACTGCTCCTTTCAACAGTAGGAGTTCAACTACCTCTAGATGTCCATTATTTGCAGCTGCCATTAATGCAGTCCAGCCGTCATTATTTGTCAAGTGGATATCTGCTTCTTTCTCTAACAGTTTGCATACTGTTGCAAGGTGACCATTATTAGCTGCAAGAAGAAGAGCCGAATAACCATCTTTTTTCTGAGAGTTTAAATCAGCACCATTCAACAGTAGAAGTTTAATGACCTCTAGATGTCCTTCACTTGCGGCTAGCATTAATGCAGTCCAGCCGTCATTATCCCTTATGTTGACGTCTGCACCTTTTAACAGTAGGAATTTAACAACCTCTAGATGTCCAATATTTCCAGCTATCATTAATGCAGTCCGGCCGTAAATATTCGCTATGTGGATGTCTGCTCCTTTCAATAGTAAGAGTTTAAGAAACTCTAGACGACCCTCTCTTGCAGCTAACATTAATGCAGTCCAGCCGTCATTATATCTCATGTGGATGTCTGCTCCTTTCTCCAACAATTTGCATACTGTTGCCGGGTGATTGTTATAAGCTGCAAGAAGAAGAGCCGAATAACCATTGTTTTCCTGAGAGTTTAAATCAACACCATTCAACAGTAGGTGTTCAACAACATCTAGATGTCCCATACTTGCAGCAAGCATTAATACGGTCCAGCCGTCATTGCGTCTCATTTGGATGTCTGCTCCTTTCTCTAATAGTTTGCATACTGTTGCAAGGTGACCATCATCAGCTGCAAGAAGAAGAGCCGAAAAACCAACTTTGTTCTGAGAGTTTAAATCAGCACCATTCAACAGTAGGTGTTCAACGATCTCTAGATGTCCCTTTCTTGCAGCTACCATTAATGCAGTCCAGCCATTATTATCTCCCACGTGGATGTCTGCTCCTTTCTCCAACAGTTTGCATACTGTTGCAAGATGACCATTATTAGCTGCAAGAAGAAGAGCCGTATAACCATCTTTTTTCTGAGACTTTACATCAGCACCATTCAACAGTAGGTATTCAACGATCTCTAGATGTCCATGACGTGCAGCTAGCATTAATGCAGTCCAGCCGTCATTATCCCTTATGTGAATGTCTGCTCCATTCAGCAGAAGGTGTTTAACGATCTCTAGATGTCCAAAACGTGCAGCTAGCATTAATGCAGTCCAGCCGTCATTATCCCTTATGTGAATGTCTGCCAGTTTCTCTACCAGTGTCGATACTATCTCATAGTGCCCTGTTTGTGCACCTAACATCAGGGCGGTAGAACCATCTGTAGATTTTGTAGAAGAAAACATTTGATATATTCCAGTATATGGAAATGCGGTTACCTCTTCATCGATTTGATTATAATTGTTGATTGTGTGTTTACTAAAACTTGTTTCTTTTATTTTTAAATGTTCAAATGGTGCTGTCTTTTTTAATTCCTCAAAGGAATTTTTCGAGGGGTTTAATAAATATTTCACAATACCAAGGTTTCCTTCCATTGCTGCGCAGTGTAAGGGATTCATTTCATTTTTATCGAATGACATACAAACTCCTTGTTTGGCAAATAATTTAAACAACGTATGATCTTCTTTACTTGCTGCGAGATTGATGGCCGTATCACCCTGACTATCAATGGCAATCAATAAATGAGCTCGCTCAGTATCACTTTCCATGCCACTTAAGATTTTATTCACAGTGCTGTAATCATCTTCTCTCACCGCTACCATAAACGGAGTGATTTGTTTTCTGATCTCTTTAGTTCTTTTTAACGCCCGGTGTAAACTACTTGTAGGTTGTTTAGTTGAAGAATAATCCCTAAACAAGTTGTGATTTTTTTCGCCTTCAAAATCTAAGAAAGTCGCTAGCATAAGTTTAAGTAGTGACTCGTACGAACAATTCTCCACATTTTCCGTAAATTGTTTCAGAATATTGAGATTTCCATTCTCTAATGCTATGCTCAGTGCGGTCTTCCCGGCCTTGTCTCTTGCTGCTATAAAACAGATGTAGTCTTCCTCAGATATCCTACTGCTTAGGCCACTGAGGAGGACTGCAAATGTGTGCATATTCTGTTCTTCAGCTGCTACATGCAAAAGAGTTTTGACACGATCATGAAAGAATAGCAGACGATGTTCAGACCAGTGTTTGTACAATATCAGATTACTTTCCAGTGCATCGCTCGGTATTAGTGGTAATATAGCAAGCTGGGTCTCTATGAACTTTCTGATTAAATAATAGTCCGGTCTGAGAAAGAAAATGCACAATTGATTTTTGATGAGTATGATATTTTCTTTGTTCTGTGTTCCCTGACTTTCCTGTCTGAGCCAATGGACGAAAAAATCTGCGCAAAAGTATTCTTCAAATGTGCGGTGAATGAATGGAAATGTTCCCCCAATATTGGCCCGAATCAGCCCTAATCCACTTATGTCTTTCAGTTGTTGGTCGGATATTATTTTGCTTGTGAAATATTCTGCAGCAAACTTTGGGACAAGGGACTGGAATGCTAGGACACAATGCTTTTCCATTATGCTTGAAAACATCTCATCTTGAATAGTAAGCGGAAGAGCTTTATTGAAAATATTTTTCTGCTCAAAGTATATTGACTTTTTGACTTCGACAAATTGTGTGTATAAATCATACAAATTGGTGATTTTACATAAGTTCTGCGCTGGTTCAGGAGACACCACAGACTGAATGGCCTGCTGGAGGAACACTTCGGCCAGCATACGGATCTGCAGCGGGATGCCCATGAAGCTGGCCACGTCTTCTCCCAGCACTCCCTCCACCTCCTCTCGCAGCTCTCTTGCAAACTTACGCAGCTTCCTCTTTTCCGACTCTCCATGCTCTGGAAATTCCAAAGCCAGGTGAGGAAGCCAGGAATTCACCATGTAGTCAACCTGTTCTGTTTTTGTTATTTTTTGTAACTCTGTGGAAAATTCTGACAATTCATTTTCGAGCCATTCTTGCGAATGCACCCGTGTGGTGATAACTGTTTTACAATTTGTGGTATTTTTTAAATATTTTAGAAACTGTAATGTTTTGACTTTAGAATGTTCTTTAGTTATCTCATCAAATGCATCCATCAAAATACAAACTTGTCTCGAACTATTTGATTTGAGGCAATGCTGTAAAAGGCTGCGCAGAAAACCATCATCAGTAGGTAAACCCGAAGCATGAATCAAACATTTAGTAACCGATTGCAGATTCAGTTTCGAGGGTAGTTTCTCGATAGCGGTCAAGTGATTGTGGTCGATTCTCAGAACCCAAGAGTCTCGGATGAGCTCCGATATGCGCGTCAGGCTAGTGGTCTTTCCCATACCAGGATCATCAGCGATGATGGTCAGCTTCTTCCTTGCATTGCTGAAGGCATCTTCCTCGATGGGGTCGCTGGTGTCCCTGGTGATGAAGGGGCGCAGACCATCCAGAGAGCCATGGGAGTATTGCCATACCAGACACGGGCTGCCTCTAATCTCAAGCTTTTCAAAATAATGTTTATTGAATATTTCCTCTCCATTTTTTTTTTCCTTATTCAATTCATGAAAACGATTTTGAATTTTAGAGTGATCTCTCGAGACAGATGGTTCCTCTGCTTCACACGGTCTGTCCCCAAACTTCTGAATCATCAAATTATGTTTGTTGAATGTTTCTTCTTTCTTTATATCTTCAGTTTTTAGTTTAAAATGTTCTTTTGAAACAAATATTTCCTCACATTCTTTGGATACATTGAAGGAACTAATAAATGAAAGTTTATCTTTCACATTGTTGAATATAAAAATATCCTTATTTCCACTGCAGCGAACAAATTCGTCCATTGATTTGATGATAGAGCAAGTGTGGAACTTCCTGGGCATGTAGAGATCGCTATTGAAAACTTCCCTCAGGAAGAGGCCTTCTGCGCATAAATGTAGCCAATATATTACTCTTGCTGACTCCTCCCAACATTTTTTCAGAAACAGGTCCTGTCCATCGTCCTCGGTTATGAAGACTTTCCCCCCCACAGCCTCCGCCCCCTCCCAGTCCTGGCTGAGTTGCTCCGGATCACTGATCACCAGCAGTGGTCCATCAGCCCCCCTCCTCTCCAGTAGTGCTGCAATCTTTGTTTTGTCCACTATTTTGTTGCCTTTGGAATAGAGACCATCTAATTCACAAAGCTTCTGAAGGTTTTTTGGTATTTTAGCCATGTATTGAGCGTCCATTGCGAGTTTCTTCAAAATTGGCGAAATTAAAGAATTGATTAGTTCATCGTCAGCTTTACAGTCCTCTCCCAGTAACGTATAGAGATTAAGAATGTCTTCTCCCA
Source organism: Limnephilus lunatus (assembly GCA_917563855.2). Classification (NCBI taxonomy): domain Eukaryota; kingdom Metazoa; phylum Arthropoda; class Insecta; order Trichoptera; family Limnephilidae; genus Limnephilus; species Limnephilus lunatus. Next base: position 18,861,715 of record OU830595.1, on the reverse strand, counting down.
AGGCTATTGAATCCCTTGCAAATATATCTTCTCTAGATGTAATAGTCAGGTCGTTTAATGCAAATTCTTTGAAAGACTTTGTCTCGACGGCCAGTTTTTTGAAATCCTTAAATAATTGTGAATCAATCGATTGTGGTAGAATGATCACGAGCTTCTTGTGAATATGTGTTTCTAAAGTTTTAAGAATTTTTGTCAAAATTTCATAGTTTTGGTTTAAGTTATCGGTTGGAGAAGTGAATTCAAGAACGAGCAGATTATTCATAATAACATCGCTCTCGTTTAAACCTTCCATGTCTATATCCATAGCTATAGCAGTCAAATCGTTCCAACTGAGAATCGTGTGGCAGTTGTCTTTTAAATATATTGAATCTAAAGATGTGTTTTTAATCTGAAGCAAGATATTGTTTAATCTTACAGCTTCAAATTTAGGATCACTTGACTCAATTTGTAGAACACGTTTGGAAGATTCTAAGAATGACTCCAGCCCCAAGGTGTCCTCACAATCTAGTATATCGGGCAAGGTGCGGAGATAGGCCTGCCCAGCCATGTATAAGGGGCCTGATTTTATACTCTTATTCTGTTTAGCTAGAGCATTTATTATCTCATTAGGAAACCAGCGTAAAAGTTGTTTGGTTACTCTAATCACCTTGCCTAAATCTTCCATTGTTTTACAAGTGATAATATGTTCTTTAGTATTAATTTCAAACGGTGGGATGTCTAATTTTTGAAGATTTTGTTTGTTTGTAAATTTTTCAATTTTCTTTAATTTCATCAGAGGGTTGCTTAGAAAAAAGCTCCAATTTTTTGTAAAATTAAACTCTTCTGCAGAAAACACTCCCAAATGACAGATGTTTCCCAGCGAGGGGGTAGTTCTGTACTTCCTTGAGGTCAGCAGGAGTGTTATATTTTCAAGGAGTGTACTATCTTTTAGGAGTGTACTATCTTCGAGGAGTGTACCATCTTCGAGGAGTGTACTATCAGCATCTTCTTCAAGTGGATCCGTATTCTGGTGGCTCCCACTAGAGCTCGCAGGAGGAACTCTTTCATCATCTAATAGCTTCATGTACCTCTCTAGCTCGTCATGATCTTGGCGCTCAACTAGTCCCTGAGGCCAGTTATGTACCGCACGTTTCTTCTTCCCTTCATCAAAAGCTTTGATAAAATTGTCAATGCTGTGGGTGTTCACATTTTCCAGCTGATATATATCTCCCACATGAAACCCAGTACAGTTCACAGGATTTGGAGATGCAAAAATTATGGTGATATCTAATTTTTTAGTACATATAGAGCGTTTGTACCTCTCATCGTAATCTCTATATATCTTCATTAGCATGTCCTTGACACCCGGACTATCCAAGGTCAGAGTGTGAGCGTGGAGACCTTCACGGGGGCTGGCGACCCTACAGAAGCCACTGCCTTCCCTCTTTAGATGTTTGACGGTCAGGGTGGTGACTCCAGCCAACCAGGCTCCTAGGGAATGTCCTGTGAAGGACAGAACAAAGCGACTGCCGTATCGCTGGTTTGTTTCAAGAACTGCCTTCTTGACATCATCAGCAAAAGTTACACCTGAGCTCATGTGTTTCGTATAACTATTACAGTACACACCCTTTCCATCGACCCAGAGTGCCCCCAACTTCTTAGGGTCTGTCCCTCTATGGGCTACCACCACCTGCTGCTCGGATGGGTTCCAAAATGCACAGCCGAAATATCCGTTAGTCCAGGAATTGCTCCGTGCCGTGGTAAGAAGTTGCCATCCTTTGGGCAGGTTGAGCTCTCCTGTACAAGCAGTGTATGACAGCTTTGCAAAAGCTACCAACACTTTCTCATCGGGATATGGTTCGAGGAGCATTTTTTTATTGTTATCTTCAACAGCTTTAAATAATTGGAGGGTTTTCTGCCAGTCGAGTGGCCAATAAACCAAGCCCGTGTCCGCCTGCATGTTGAGGAGAGGTAGAACAATGAATTGGAGACGGAATCTGTAAAATGACAACAACAGCCGGAGTTGGTATTGTATTCACACAAGTCATTAACAGAGAGACCGAAAGCAAAATATGTAATACCTCGAACCAATTATTTATCCAAACAAGTCTTCTGAGAGAAACAGAAATATTAGTTACAATTGGAATGGTAAGTAACAGGTAACAGGTGAATTGTAAATCTGGCTCTACAATCAGGGTGGTTGGGGGTAAAGTGCATTAACATCAGGAGGTGATTCTACGTGATGGTAGGAGTAAAAAAGATTAGCAATTTTTTCCGAAATTCCAACCTTTTTTTTTTCCACACAAAAAGATGTAGGTACCTACTGAAATTCCTAAGTGTGAGGTACGATCTTACTTGCTGAGCGCCCGCCGGGCACAATTGTGGCAACATTGACTGGCCCGTATCGTAACAGCGGAAAATAATAAAACTGGCGGCAAATGCCGGTCTATTTTTATCTTTTTACCACAAAACCACCCCTAAAACTTGAAATTTCGAAAAATTTATTATCTTTTTTACTTTTAATATCATGTGATTTATAACACGAAGCGATTCTTAATAAGAAGAGGTATTATACTTATACAACGAGATGCAATTTACCCCTATATTATTTATGCTAGTCGAAGAATTATTTAAGAATCTACAATGGCAAGATAAAGGCATTGAAGAAAGGTGAACATCCTCCGATATGCCAACGATGTTGTTATCATAAGCGACAACTACAAAGATCTTAAGCCAAGCTGAACCAACTTAGAGAATATTCTAGAAGTATTAGACTAAAGATGAACATTCAGAAAATGAAAGTGTTCCCAAGTCCCGCACGTAGATCAATATACATACATTTACTAGAATCAAGCTCTGAAACTAAAATACCAGATTAGCGAAATTGAGAAAAGAAAAAGATTTGGTCGCCACCTTCAGCAAACTTCAAACCAAACCAAATTTTAAAAAAAAGCAGGAAGACACCCCTACACCTCCGGACGCTTTTATTTAACAAGCGTCTCCACCTCGACTACCAAATTAGCTCAGGAGAAGCTGGTTCAAGATGAGCAGTAGTCACTGGACCTATTTAGAGCGTTGAGGTTTAAACTGAGCATCTCAAGTTACCATGATAATCGATATGTGAATACAACTAAACATAGCAACCCCGATGAGAAAATGGAAAGTTGATTTTTCCAGAAGGTTTTTTTTTTTAAATTTCCCAACATGAAAAATTTCCAAGCTTTCAAAAACAAGATCAAAAGATAAAAGTCTAAACAAACATACTTAACATTTTCCAAAGTCAAATATCAAAAGTAAAAAGAATTGGATTTTTATATGGATAAAACTATTTATTCATATTCCGTGTGTAAATGTGTCGAAACAAACAATTCATCTTAATTGAAAATTAAAAGTTTTATTTGTTATAACCATTTTTAATGTCTATAAAACTGACATGTTCCGAGAGCGATGCTTCCTTTCTCAAGGTTTACTAAAAACGAGGGTTTACTAAAAAGGAAGAGAGTATCGCTCTCGAAACATGTCGGTTGTATAGACATTGAAAGTGGTTATTAAAACAAAGAAATATTTTAATTTTTAATTAAAATGGTACCACAAAATAAATTTGCTGTATTTGAAGAAGAAATTCATCTAAATATTAAAAGTTTTTTTCCCAAATAATTAAATTAGCGCCATCTATGAACTAGCCGCATATAAATAATTATTGTAAGTTTATCTTTAAAGTTGACAAATAATTTTTAAATGTGAATTAATCACCACTGTCATAGAGTTTAAGACATAAAAATTAAATATTAGTGATTAGTTTACAAATTCATTAAAACAACATGCGGAAGCCAAAATTCTCAATTCTCATCTTCAATACGATTCCCAGAATATCAAATTTCAAAACTCACCCAGTGTATCTGTATTTGAAAAAGAGTATCAAATTTGGATTAGTGTTGACAAGAAAACAAGATAAGGAGGAAAATGGAATCATTTTCTTACAATGACATCACAATTTAAAAAAAATACATGATTTTATATAAATTATGTTAAAAAGTATATTTAAACTAATATTAGACCGTACAATTTCGAGTTTTTGTAGCACTCTAATATTCACAGTCCAAAAATCTATTCTCGTGAATGTTCCTTAGCCAATAAAAATGCATGCAAATGGCTCATGAGTCTTTCCACTTATTATTGTATCATAGAATGTCTTTCTCAATATAAATACTTAGAAAGTTGGATTGAAGACAAATGAGATTGACGTCAAGAAGTGCTGATTTGCATTTGTCTAATGCCTTCAACCAAACACAATATTAAACACAACGAACTTCCACATCATCATCTTATTCCATGACACACCCACCATTTCCTGTCCACTACACACCAAGTCTGTTAAAAGCAGGTTGATAGCAAACATAAAGACTTACCAAAGAAGCTTTTCTTCCCGTGAGGATTGGTACAATCACTGACTAGCCAAGTATTGACTTTTGAAGCACTAAACAATAGAAGTTACTTTAAAAATAATAGATTCATCTGAATATACAAAGGTTTGGTAAAATATCCACTTCCGTAAGACTATAATGATTGATGACTGTATGAAGTGTCTAATCTACCTTTCTTCAATTCTGATTAAATTACTTATCTATAAAAACGCGCCTAGTTATTGATAACACAGGGACTGAATTTCGATGTAAGAGATCAACTTAAAACTTTAAGATAAGAAATCATTTAATGACAGCAGGCGTAGTGCAGCGGTAAGATGCTTGACTCCCACACCGAAGGTCGCGGGATCGAATCCCGGCGGGGCAAATAAATTTTATTTGATTAATTTGTGTTATTTCACAATTTATTCATTTAAAATAATATATAGAATATTTCCGTCACGTTCCAGAGTGGAAGATACACCCTTATCATCTTGGTGGAAGACCACCATTCAGAATTGAAAAGTTGCTTGAAATGGCATTAGGCGTGTTTGGTGACCAGATCTGAATAGCCAGGTACTTCCCCACCTTCCTCTTCCCTATCTCCTTCCCCTCCCCACTACCCTCGGCCTCACAACATACCCCAATTGGAGATGTCATAGTCTCACTGGCTTCAGACGGGAGCAGTTGGGACTCTTGTGCGGTATTCATATAAAAAATCTATAAAAAAAAACATATGTGCTTTAGACCACACGACTGAAGTAAAACTACACTGAAGAGAGGAAGAAAATGTGTGACCTATGACCGTGGGGTGACCTTCGGCCGTGGGGTGACCTATGACCTTGGGGTGACCTATGACCTTGGATTGACCTATGGCATGGTTATTCAATAAATGATTTCTTGTGCTCGCACCTCTCTCTCTTGCCCCTACAGTAATACACGAAACGTAACTCTCTCTCCCTCTCAACTTCCGTTCGCCTCACCCGATCACACTTTTTCATAACGCTCTCGTCACGCATTCATCGGCTTACTCCCCAAGTCAAGCGTGCGTGAAGAAGTTTAACTTCAAAAATAATATGGCTGCATATTGATTGTTCCCAGAGCTAAAAGCCTCAGTAATTTAGGTATATCATCATCAACGCTGTGTGGTTAGTAGTTATGTAGGGGGAGTCCGTGTTGTGCGGATCCCGAATACCAGTGGCGGCTCGAGCACTTCTTTAGTGGTGGGGATCGACATTTTGTACGTACTGTACCGTTATCTCACCACCCGTAGAATAACACAAAATAATATAAAATGTCTATAGATTTATGACAATTTACAATATAGTATAATAAAAATAAAGATTTATCTTGCAATATTATTATCAAACTAATTTGAACGCGAGCGATTCCCGCCCGTAACTTCGCAAAAAAATGGTTCTGTGGGGATTCAAAGGATTGTCCCCGCAGGTACTTGAATTCTCATACTACCGCGCATGCGCAGTTGCATACGATCGCGAAACAACGCAAGGAAAGTATAGGGATAGTTCGGATTGTCCCCTAAGTGCGTATTAGATTCTGCGCGCTGAGAAATAGACCTGCTGTTTTTTGCGCCGTACATTGTTCGATGTACGCGCGTAGGGTCTTATTAAAATCATCCGGAATAATTTTTTGTATTTTATTTCTGCAAATATTAATTACTTTTATGTTTAAATAATTCATTCATTTTGGTGAAGACAAAGCATCGACTGTTATTTCCTTTAGTAGGTTTTGAGTGTAACTGGTGGGGACTGTCCCCATTGTCCCCCTGTGAAGAACCGCCACTGCCGAATACAATATATTTTAACATAAAGGTCCTTACTAATAAAAGTATTTTATTTTGCAGAAGGCCGCCGAAAAATATTTTTAAGCAAACATTTTTTTAAGTTAATCTCCGATACTATACTAAATCTGCTTATGTTAAAAGAGACTAAAGGTACATCATCCTTTATTTCAAAGTCTGACCCCCCCCCCCCCCCCCCCCCTCCGACTCAAATACCACCTTATTCACCTCCCCCCTCCTGCGGATCCCCCTTCCGAGTTCCCCTCCATTTTCCCTCTCCCCACACCACTCCCCATCCCTCCCTCTATCCCCTACCCCCCAACCCCTTCCCCCAACCCTACCCCTCCCCCCTTCACCTTCCCCCTACCGTCCTACATTTCTCCCCCCTTCCTTACCTCCCCCCTCACCCTCTCCCAACCCCCTCCACCCTACCCTCCTCCCCCTCCCCACACCCTTCTCCCTCCCCCTCCCCCCTCGCATTCCACACATTCATTCCCGGTACTTTTAGTTTTCAAACTGCTCTCGTGTCACCTATTACAATTTTTATACAAATTTCATAATGCCAGAGCTCAACAGTAGTTTTATACAAAATAGCTGGTACCCAGCATGCGTTGCCATGCCATTTGCTAAAGATTTTTTTTCTCCCTGCTCGTCTTTTCCCATTCGTCCCGTTCACCTTCCTCCTTCCCTTCCTCCCCCGCGTCCCCTTCCCCTCTTGCGTTCCCACTCCTCCTCCTCAACCTTCCCTCCCCCCTTACTCCACCCCTTCCCCCGTCCCATGTTCCCCTCCGCCTCTCGTATTCGCTTCCCCCCTCCCGCGGATTCCCCTCCCGATTTCCCTCCCCTCTCCCCCCTCCCAAGTTCCCCTCCACTCTACCGGTTTCCCCTCCCCCCTCCTGCATTCCATACATTGATTCCCGACACATTCATTTTTAAAACAACCCTTCCCCCAACCCACGAACCCCACTCCCGAGTTCCCCTTCACCTTCCCTCTTCCCACTCCCTCCCCTCTCCCCCCTCCCGAGTTCCCCTCCACCCTACCGGGTTCCCCTCCCCCCTCCTGCATTCCATACATTGATTCCCGACACATTCATTTTTAAAGCAATCCCCCCCCCTTCCCCCGACCCGCGAACCCCACTCCCGAGTTCCCCTCCACCTTCCCTCTTCCCACTCCCTCCCTCCATCCCCCTCTCCCACCCCTCCCCACAACCCTACCCCTCGCCACTCCTAAATCCCTCCCCCACTTCCTTCCCTCCCCCCTCACCCTCCCACAACCCCCTCCACCCCATCCTTCTCCCCTTCCTCACACCCTCCCCCCTGCCTCTCCCACCTCTCACTTTCCACACATTCATTCCCTGTACATTCAGTTTTCAAACTGCTCGCGTGCCAACTATTACAATTTTTTATACAAATTTCATAATGCCAGAACTCAACATTAGTTTTATACATAATAACGAACAAAAAAATAATTATCCAATTTGGTGCAGTCGTTCGGAAGTTACACACATACATTTCGGCGATTCTTTTTTAGAGATAGGTATTAACTACGATGCCAACAAAGCACTCTTTTTATGGTCAATTACCTAATTAAAAATAAAAAAAACATCGTGTCCAAGGCAACAATTTGTTTGCTTTTCTTTTGACGTTTGTTATTCTGAACAGTTTATATGGGAAAATGAAATTGTTGTTTTAATTGTCTAAGGATGCTTAGGTTAATGAGATTTGTTAGGGGAATGGTGATTTCTGGTGCAAGTTTTTTTCTGACAATATTTGAGATATCATCCAAGCCAGTTGAAGACGAGTTTTTAATGAGTTTATGATCGTTCTGGTATCTTTATTAGAAATTATTTTATTTATTTTTATACTTGCGTGAGTACTTAGGCCATAGGCCCATTGTACTATCTCCCATTTTACCTCAATCCTTTAGAAATTGGTTTTATACTAAAATGCAAGTCGTTATGATTATTTGAATTACAGTCTTGTGTGTTGGAGTTGGAAGAGCTGTCAGCAATATTTTTTGCAAGTTCCTTACCAATTTTATTTAAGTATTTATTTGCATTTTTAAATAGGACATGGCCCTATCACGGAATGGCCTTAGGGAAATGTAGGTAGAACCTTATGCAATGAATTATTATGCCCTAGCTGGTTTTATACGCTTCTGCATGTTTAGGTTAGTTCTAAAATGTTAAATTTACGTCCTATTTAAATATTTTCCTTTAAAATATGTTAAATTAACATACTTAACATAAGATTCAACCTCAAAATCAGAAATTGGTAAAAAGATTATGAGAAATTGTCTTTGAAAACTTTGACGTCTTAAATCTCAGGACAAAACCTCATAACTCTGTCCAACCAAACAGACGATATAAATATGTCGATCGTCCATTTGATTAGTCAGACATCTCCGTAAAATCGATATTTGAGTTGAGTAGGTATGAAGTTATATGTAGGCGTGTACCCTCTATCTGGTACAATACACAGATTACTCATAAACACCATCAAATCAATTATAAAGCACAAAAACTTGTAGTGAATTTGTTTTTGGTTCACTAGTAGGATATTTCAAAATGCCATTCTAATGTACCGGAACGTTGCTTTCCACATTATCTCAAAACTTAGTATGTGGAGATGTCTGACTAATCAAGTGGACTATCGATATCGACCCTGCTAGGTTTCTTTGTTTGTTGTCTGCGGACAGGCTGACGCTGAACGACGAGAAGTACGTGGAGTTCAGCAAGGTGGCGGAGGACTGCGTCATCGGCACCAATGACGAGCAGGTGCGCGTCTACGACATCACCACCGGACAGATCCTCAACAGGCTGCAGCCCGTGCTGAGCAACCAGTACACCAAGAACAAGGCCACCTTCAGTCCCAGCGATGAGCTGGTCCTCTCCGGTGAGTCCTGCACCCTCCTTCTACCTCTCAACCCATTATTCTGAATACAAACAACCTGTTTAACACCCGAGAAAGAAAAAGTCAACCAAAATTATAATTAACTGAAATCAGATAAAAACTAACATTTATGTTTTTTCGCAATTGTTTTCTGTATACCATATAATGTATCTTTTTATGTATTAATTTTATTGAATTATTAATTTTATTTTTTTTAAATCTCCCATTTTGGAGACAATTTGACCCTTTGGAATAACACGGTTCCATCTGTTGCGGTAACGTCGTGTGATAATGAACTCTAAAGTAGCTTACTATAGATCCCTTTATAGCATGACATTACTGCATCAGATGGAACCTTGTTATTCCAAAGGGTCAATATCGCCAAAAAATTATACTTAGACACTTATACAGGGTGTCCGGGGGGAAGAGTATGTGATTCTACGTGAAATTACAAATTAACCACTCACGATCACGATCGATATACACGATAATATAACGATAGCAGTCAAGTACAATAAGCGTGTTTTCGCGTCAACGCGTGCGTTTCCACAGAAATCGTTATTTATTTATTTGTTTATAAGACATACACAGTACATTATAATACAAGTTATAGGATGTTAAATTTTTACATGGTTATGAACCTATTACGTAAGTCATAGAATGTCATTTGGTAGTTACGCCTGACATGTGTAATAACGGGTTTTAAAACTTAATTAGAGATTAAACAAGTAATAATAATAAAAAGAAAGAAGAGGGATGTGGGGGGGGGGGGGGCGATAAAGAGACATTTTTAAAGACAAGAATTATATGCTCACTAAATTGTAATTAACTGTTTGGTGAAAGGGTTAAGTGTAAGTAGTTTTAAGGTTTATAATATGTATTTACATCACGCCAAGAAATTTAATAAATTGGTTTTGAATGTTTGAAAGGAATCATGGAAAATGTCTAAATGAAAACTTTTAGTAGTGGGTATAAGTTGTGATTGCGCGAGTAACTGGTGAGTTAATAACTTTATAACGTTATAACTCCATTATTGTTCTAGTGACCATACCTAAAACAAAAAGCAGAAAGTTTAAAAAAAATCAAGCTGCACACCTCTATTCAAAGTTGTCCATAGAAATACATAAATAGACCTATTCTGTCATACATGGTAGATACAGATTTTACCCGCCAAATCGCCTTCGCGCCGTTAGACATTGTTATTTTTTTATTTAATATTCTTGTTTGAAATGATAAAAAAGTGAGGTGACTAAATTGTTTATTTATTATACATTTATACGATAGAAAGTTTTTTTTTTACATTATCCGTGATTTTAGTACCATTTTCACATAAAAACATCATGTGAGTCATTTTAACATTTTTTTTTATGTTTGTATTCTAAATTTTAACATTTACAAATGTTATTATTTATTTGTAATAATACAATTTGAAAGTTTATTTCATAACCTTTCAAAAACAGTTTTAGTATTTGGCTGCGTTCAGAATTGTTTCATTTATGGGTAACCAGGCTACATGCCAGTGTTGCCGGATCTCGCGTAAAATTGTTCCTCGCGACCGCAACACCTTGGAGATCTTATTTTACGGACAGCCCTCGTAAATAAAGTATGAGAAAATGAATTTTCTTAATAACTTTCTTTTTCATGAATTTTTGTGATGTTTTAATAGTTATTATGTTATCCGGGGCGGAGACAAATCCAACAAATCAAAGATCATCAAAATCGGTCCAGCCGTTCTCGAGTTATAAATAGTGTAACTAACCCGACTTTGTTTTATATATTAAAATATGTTATAATTGTGTAGGATTTCATCATACTTCTCTAGTCCTCTATACATTAGGCAGATCTGTGACTCTGATTTTCTCATAAGTGGCAATCTAATTCTATTTTTTATTTCTGGTTTCACAATTATGTACCTATTGTCATGCTTTAAAGGCAGGTTAGCTCGTTGGGACCCTCTCAGGTTGATGTGGGGATAATATTGAATATGCTCATGAAAGGACAGGCACACAAACGCTCAAATAAAAGATTTATAATCTTTCAAACAAGTCTATAATTATTTCAACATCCTCCAACAAATCATCATAACCTAACTAACTAACTATCACGCCGTTTCTCCGCAGGGGTAGGTCTTGGCACACACGCCTTGCCTCGTTCACATTCATACATGCTCTTCTATTATTCTGACTCTTGACATCGCCCGACTCAAGTATCTGATTCACTTGGTCGTGCCATGTCTTTCTCGGGCGTCCCCAACTACTTCTACCATTCACATTTGCGTCATATATTCTCCTTACTCTCCTTTCCACATATCATAATATATCATAACCCAAAAGCCACATTTCAATAATAGCGTGAGGTAATAAAAACAAAAACAAATAAATACTAGATCCGAATCATTTTCAAAGCTGAGAAAAAGAGAGGATATTATGTGAATCCGGCATAATGCTACGAAAGGAACCCCTCCCCCAACGTGTTCTTCTTCTTAGCTCCACCGTGTTTTGAATTCCGGCTGCAACGTCCCGTCGCGAGAATCCCTTAATCCGTCCAGAGATCCCGTCGCCTTCCAGAATGCGCCTTGTCCATACCAAGTCAAAACCATTTGCCAGCTACTTATCATCTGCGGCTAGTTTCAAATTCCGGCGTGGACGACAAACCATCGTCAAAGACGATTCAGCAGATCCCACATCTGTTTCTCGCCGAACCTGCAGTGCGGATCGTTAATCACAATACTTTGCATTCTATCGAAGCGATACTTTTTACTCGTCACAAAAATAAACCTTTTTTGATCCAAGCCACGTGTTGTTCCAATCAAAAAATAATAAGCCTACACGGCTAAAAAATAACTCCCACTGGCCATCCGTTAACTTTCCATTCCGTTAACAAAAATTGCACATTACTGTGGCTAAACCGACTTCCCACACCGACTTTTCTCCCCAAAAAACTCTCGCCTCCCGGCACCGAAAAAAAGGATCTCGAAGTCCCCCGCCATGTTGCTTTTTTTCCTTCCCGTCGCGTTTCCTCCCGGGCGACAACAACACCACTGTCGGGACTCTCCAGGGCCGCCAACCGACAAATTCTCCACAAAAATAAGACTCGGGTACTTATTTTTGTGTTTAAAATTTACATAATTAAATAGCTATAAGGCGTATAAATGAAACGTTTTTTTATTACGTTACACTTTAAAGGCAATGTTATATAAAGAATAAAAGATGGAGAGCATGAGAAAAGAGTGATTATTACTGTAAATTTTTATCTCAGTGTGAATCTTGTTAGGTATTATTTGTATTTTGTATGTGTTATTATTATAAACTGCTCATGCTAAGCGCCTGCTCTCAACACAGGTTCTCCTAGTAAGACAGGCATAGAATAAAACAAATTGTAAGTAAAAAATTAATTTAAAAAAAAAAAGTTATGTAAAGAATATAAGATGGAGAGCATAGTGATTATTACTGTAAATTTTTATCTCAGTGTGGACCTTAATCATGCGGCTGTGTGAAATACTTTGTATGAGGAGGGGTTATTAAATAAAATAGTATAGTGCTTTGACACAGTTAAATTAATGTATATTTATACAAATAACAACTTGGAATTATGCAGGGCTAAACTAAATTCTGAATAGGCATAATAAGGAGCGTTAGTACCATTCAATCTTAAGGAGTTGATGTGTGGGCGATGCCATATTGTGTAGGCGATCCATGCTGCTGCCTTCGGAGATGTGCAGTCAGCTCTCTCCGCTGCTGACATATGCTGAAACTGCAGGCTGGAGGAACAGACAGGTCTCCAGCCATGCGGTTTCCCGGCGACGTCCAGTCCCAGGGCGGTTGCCAGCCAGCCGACTACGTTACCGCATCTCTGCGAGCACCTCTGGTTCCAGGTGTAGTCGGAAGGTCTTATGATGACTGCGTCTGCAGATGCTGGATTTGAAATCTAGATTTTGGATTTGGATGGAAATCCTGGATGCACTGCTGATACAGGATTTAATTAATGTACTGATGGTCTTCAGTAATGGATGCCGCTGCGTCAGTCCGCCACAGGGACTGTGGCCGAGGTCACCTGTGGCTTGTCAGAGAATGAGGAGTTCAAGACCAGTCCTGCCTAGTGAACCCCTCTGTGCAGATACTCTGTATAACCAACTGAGCAGAGATAAACATGGCAATGTTGCCAAAATAACAATGTTGAATGTTCATAAACTCCAGACTAAAAGTGCCCATACACAGAGATAATTCACTTATTAGGAAACCATACGACTTCCCTACTATAAAATTATTTCGGGAATTTAATGTACTATCAATCATAGAATTGTATAAGAGAAACGCCTTATATCAAATTTATAAAGAATATTTAATTAAAAAAATTCGCCCCTCAGATAGCATAAGCAATAGATTTAAAACTAATGACTTAATATCCATCCCTATGCTTAGAACGACCATGGCTCAGCATCACTATTTGTATTTAGGTGTCAGATGGTGCAATATATTATTGTCCAAAAACAAAATTAATATAACGGGAACATAGAAATATGAACAATTTAAAAAGCAAATTAAGTCCCTGAAATTGGAAAATCATATATTGTACCCTTAATTTAATTAAACTGTAATATTTAATATTAAAAATATATATACATACACTGCTATTGTCCCTCTAAAACTATTTTTTCTAAATTATGTATCCATGGCAAGTAATATTTGTATTTATTTCATAAGTTCTTTGATCATTGTTTAAACATCTCACTAAAACACTATTTCTTTTTTTTTGCATTGTAATACTCCTCCTATAAAAACGAGCTCTTGAGCTCAACTTATGGAGTAGTAGAATATAAATTGAATTATTGTATAACCTTGCACATGTAATCATTTGTAATTTTAAAACAAAAATTCTTCAAATAAATAAAAAATAAAAACAAACATGTTACATTATTTTTATGTAACAACAATTTCATCCTTAAAGTATTTTGGTGTTTGGTTTTTCATAACTTAATGCACAAAAATTAATACATTAAATAACAGTCTCTTTTTTGATTGGAAACCAATTTAGCTCTTCTCTCGATTAACCCCTGCGTACTTACTTTCCCCAGTATACATCTCATATCTCTGTTCTGTATAACTTCTAGCTTGTTCAAATTTCCTTCATTGATTAAATATAACATCATATGAATCAGTGCTAATAAGGTGACGTTTTCCCCCGACAGACGGAGTGCTGTGGGACCTGAAGGCGGGCAAGAAGATCCACAAGTTTGACAAGCTAAACCAAATCATAAGCGGCGTCTTTCACCCCAATGGACTAGAAGTAAGTCACCTTTAATATGAATATTTTAATTTATTTTTTCGTACATTGCCATACAAAAGTCGGTGCCCCGACTATAGAAATGTCTCGACGGCAATTACATCTTTGCATAGTATAAAGCAAAGTCGCTCCCGCTGTCTGTATGCTTCGATCTTTTTAACTACGCAATGGATTTTCTTGCGGTTTTCACAATTAGATAGAGTGATTCATGAGGAAGGTTTAGGTATGTAATTGGTCAAGGTTTTCTGAAAATTTGTTGAAATTTATAATATATAAAGGGAACGGGCTGGCAAGCAGCCGGAGTGGATTTGATATGTATGCAAATTAATAGATGGCGTCAGTTTTAAAGGTTGGGTAATGGCGTTGTCAGTAGATGGCATTGTGTTTCGTTAGCCTGTGGCCGGGTTGCATATTTCCTTTCCCGTGTTTAGTACGAGGAAACCATGCCTCGAACTCAACACGGATTTGTTGTGCCATTTTTTCTCCAAACCCGTGTCCAGTAGAAGTTGCCTCGTACTGAACACGGAAAAGAAAATACGCGGCCAGGTTGATCCTACATAAATGTTGCAACCTTACTTTCTGGATGACCCTTGTACATTAATTGCCATTGATCCGATATTAAAAGCTCAGAAACTAATTATTAAGATTATATTAAAACTACCGATCACAAGCAGTTCGGATGAAATCTTTAGGAGAATCTGTGTCTTGGACATTAGACAAATTTATGCCAAAAACATATTAGCATACCTCTTCAAACACAGAACTACCTTTGAAAATGTCAAAACTGCTTGAGACACCAGAACCAAAGGGAATAATCTCCTACTTATCCCTTTTGCTAAAACAACCTTTGTCCAAAGAAATTTTAGATACCTTGCAACTAAACTATATAATACACTTTCACTGGCCATTAGACAAAACAATGTATATTAAATATAAATCTGACACCAAGTCCTGGATTACCAGCCAAAACAGATCCAATATCAAAGATTTTTTCAAAATTAACTCATAAGTATTTTTTTTTTTTTCTTCAATGGTACTTTGATGATTGACTGTTACTTGTAATATTGTGTTATTATTTGTATGTTGTATGTGTTATTAATTATTATAAACTTCTTATGCTAAGCGCCTGCTCTCAACACAGGTTCTCCTAATGAGACAGGCATAGAATAAAACAAATAGTTTGTCAAAAATTATTAAAGATGAATAATAAAAATAAAAATAAATTATTTACTAGCAGTTAAAAACCTGCTCCGCAGGTTTTTGCTGCTGGGCCCTGTGGGCGGATTTTGATTCGTTTTCTCCCAGTTTGAGTGTTGGTGATCATTTTATAAATCTGATAGGAACTGGATCCAAAAATAGCTGGTTCCTAGGATACACCGTGATCCAGTGATAGCTAGTCACCGGGACAAATTAACCGTGACAATGACGTCATACGTAATATATAGCCGCGTGATACTATTATTCACAACTAAATATTACCGTCAATCATTCCATATCCGGAGAGATACTCAAATTCTTCAAATCCGTAGTACTTATTACTTATACCTAGGGTGGGCACTTCCTCATTAACGTAAGTGGCGCCATCCTTTACGAATTCTTGAATTCGAAACCGAATTACAAAAGTATCTTTTTTAGCATATTAATAATGGCAGCACTTCCGTTTGTATCTATTTATGAATCGAGTGTGTATGACAGACGTTAGTGTATTAATGCTGTTCGATTTTGTGTTTTTTATCTTTTTCAGATAATATCCAATACTGAAGTGTGGGATCTAAGGACCTTTCGTTTATTGCGGACAGTTCCGACGTTAGACAGATCAGAGGTGACACTTCTTCACCCTTATTTTCACATTGCAGGGAAAGGTCAGGAGGATAGACTTCCACTAGTTTCTGTCAATCACTAACCACTGCTTCCTCGGTAGAGGGGTAAGGCTCTCGACTAGCGATCCGGAGGTCGCAGGTTCAAATCCATAATTTTAAGTAATATAAATACAGTGCGTTAGTGGCACAATCAAGACTGATAGATACTCTTAGTATCGCCCTGGTGATAGACCACCATTAAAACTTAAGACCAACATTATTATTTTTATTTTCTGCACTTGCAGTAAATACATTTTTTTTCAATAGTTTCACTCAGGAGGCCCTGAGGAAAATAATTTCCCTTAAGGCCTACATCATCTTTGGGAATGCTGTGTTAAGGAAATGAAGTACAGGAGATTCTGGGACAGAAAAAGGTGTGGGTAAGAATCTGGGGGTCATTGTGTCCAGGAGTGACAGATGTATGAATTCATCCCACTGAGAGTTTGACTGGAGGAGTCAAAGGGACTCCCTCAAACGGCCTCTCCCGATCCAGCCCGCCACGCACCTCATGGGCAGACTTACCCGCCGACCTCACCCCACGAACCTGGACACTCTGTTAAATCAACACACTTAGCTTGCCACATGGGATGACCTGCGGCAGAGGTGTTTTATCAGATATGATTTTAAATTTTCATGGCCAAAAGTATTTTCGTTATTTATTTTTGAGGTGTTAACAATACGGCATAACACCCCAAAATAAATAACGAAAAAAGGCAGAGGTGTTGCATGACGAATTGCCGTACCAATTACTTCCACATTATTATTTTTAATATATATAAGACAATTTGTCTATTGGTTGTAATTTTTTATTAATAATATGACATACAAATATCATTAGTTGCTTTGCTGACAAAGAAACTACAATTAAAGTTATTTGTCCGTCTTCAAAATATTATATCACTTTGTAATTATAAACTTATTTTTCAATCTTCCTATTACTTCAATCTGTGCTACCCAGCTAGACAACAAAACAATCATCATCTATCATTTTCTGTCTCCATGACAACACCTATTTAAAATTCGAACATAAAGGAATCCTATGCATTTCTAGGTAGGTACCTATTCCTTTACATCTCCCCCCTAGGGTTGGAAAATTTCTCTGGAGATTTTCGTCTCTTTCAATTCCTTTTTCTTCTTTCTAATCTTCATTTTCTTCTAGTATGGGGGCAGGAATAAGTTTTGTAATATGGAAAAAATTTGACTCCATCTTTCTATGTCCTGTATTAATCTTGTATATTGATTGGGATAGTTTATCTTCGATTTTAAATGGACCAATCCTTAACTCATCTAATTTTCTTCTATTTAGTTTGTGACCATTTTCAACATATACCATATCGCCTATTTTAAAATTATGAATTGTTCTTTTTTTATCAATTAACATTTTATTATATTCATGTGACTTAATTGTTCTTTCTAATGCAAATTTTCTATCTCTAATCCAGTCATCTGCTTCTTTTTTTAATTTAAGTTCATTTGGTATGAATGAAACATCAGTACCATCCAATAGGTATCTCGGTGCAAAGCCTGTTATTGAGTGTTCCGTGTTATTATATCTATCAACACAATTATGAGCAATAGTTGTCCATGCTTTAGTATTTAGATTTTCATTTATCTTACACCTTATTTTATTTACGAGTGTTTGGTTTAGCCTTTCGTTCAGTCCATTAGAAAACGGCGAATTTACTGCAGTGAAAATTAGTGTGATTGATCTTTCATTTAAAAAAGTTTTAAACTCTTTTGAGTTAATTCCAGGATATTGGTCGGTGAGAACCATGCCAATTTCATTACAATTAGGTACAATATTTTTAAGTTTTATAAAGTCCTTTGCACTCTGTGTCTTTGAGGTTACTATATAAGCATATCGAGTAAAATGGTCGACTAAAAGGTGCAAGTATTTTTTGGTTGATCGAGAGCCACCAAATCCCCCAATTGTATCTATTGAGACAATTTCAAGTGGTTTTGTGGCAGGGCCTAAGTGTGACATTACACCATATTTAACCTGTCCTCTTGTCTTATTTTTTATACATATTTCACATTGTTTGCACAAATCGGTGATATTTCTAGTTAAATTCTTTGCTGTATAAATGTTTCCTATTTTCTTTTGCATTTGTTTTATACCTATATGACACATATTTTCATGTATCAGTTTTATAAATTTTGTACTGAGTTCCTCTGACAGTAGTATTTTTTCTTGCTTTCTTACCCTCTTATAATATATATTGTTTTTATATATTAACTTGTTATTGTATTTTTTTATATCCTCATTTTTCTCTTGATCTGTTAATATATCATTCAATGTTACTAAGTTTATTATTTTTAATTGTTCATGTACATCTTTATTAGCTTCTAATACTGGGTTTCTGCTCAAGCAATCTGCCTCTAAATTATTTTTTCCTGGTTTATATTTTATTTCGAAGTCATATTGTGATAGGTAATAGGATAAATCTCCTAACTCTTCGTCCGTTCTAGATTTAATATTTAAATTTTCCAATGGTTTGTGGTCGGAATATACTGTGAAAGGTTTGCCTATTAGCCAGTACTGCCAATATCTTATGGCCTCTTTAATAGCTAAGCATTCTAAATATATAGCCTTTTTTTTCTTTTGGACTTCATTTAATTTTTTTGAAAAATATGCTACAGGTTTTTCTTTTCCGTCTTGTTGAGTTTGTTTCAGCACTGCTCCAATACCTTCCAATGATGCATCCGTATATATGTTTATTGATAAGTCTATATCAAAAATTTCTAAGATTGGTTGTGAACACAATAGTTGTTTAATCTTTTCAAAAGCTTCTTGGCAGTCTATTGACCATATGAATTTTTGGTGCTTCCTTAGTAAATTATGTAATGGTTCTAAAATTATTGAACTGTTAGGTATGTACTCGTGGTAGAAATTGATTTTTCCTAGAAGTTGTCTAATATTTTTCTGATTCTTTGGTGTTGGGAAATCTCTTATTGAAATTAAGTTATCTCTCACTGGTTTTACTGTATTATCTTGTATTATATGTCCAAGGTATTTTACCCAATTTGTTGCAAATCGACATTTTGTGAGCTTAAGTCGGAAACCTTCTATTTCTATCGCCTTTAAAATCTGTGATAAATGATTTATGTGCTCGGTATAGCTTTTTGAAAATATTAAAATGTCGTCAATAAAATTTACAGCAAAATCCGTTAACTTGTACTTTCTCAATATGTTGCTTAGTATTCTTTGAAATATGGCTGGAGAAGTTTTTAAACCGAAGGGTAAACATGTCCATTGGTAGTGGCCTTCCTGGGTTACAAAAGCAGTTTTTCTTCTATCTTCAATTCGCAGGGGAATAGACCAGAATGCAGAATTTATATCTAATGTTGAAAAGTATTTACAGTTTCTGGTTTTTGTTACTAAGTCCTCAATCAAAGGAAATGGTTGAGCCTGAGGTACCACCATTTTATTTAATTCTCTAAAATCGATACACAATCTTGTTTTTCTATTGTCTTCTTTTTTGAAAGCTAAGGTTACTGGTGCTGCAAAAGGGCTGTATGATTCCTCTATAAGATTTCTTTCAAGCAATTTTCTTACTTGTTCTTCTATCTCTAACTTATCTTCTATTGAACATCTGTAGGGTCTTTTACTGCAGTATTTGTCCACAAGTAGATCAATGCGTGCTTCATAATCCTTTACTGTTCCAATATCATATTTATCCTTTGCAAAGCTTGATTTATATTTATCAATAAGTTTATTTATTTCAGATTTTTGTTGTATATTTAAATGACTCAGATCCATTTTAAATTCTTTTTCTTTTGTATGTTCCTTAAAGTTTATAAAGTTCAAGTTCTTTATATCTTCATTTTCATTAGGATTGTTTTTACAATGTATTTTCCTCTTTTTTAAAGCTTTCTTCAGATTTCTGAACAATTTCCAATTTTTCATTCTGAATCAAATTAAACTCTTTTATAGTATCAAGTCCAATTAGAAAATTGTATTTGAATTCTTTTCCATCTACAATATAAACATCAATTTTCTTCTCTATATTAAATATCTTAATTTTTATTGTTGTTAAGCCTTTTGTCTTTTTTACACCATTAATCGTTAGTAAGTTTGTATTGTTATGTATATTTTTTCCTTCTTCCTTTATTCTTAATAATTTAGAATTTATTAAGGAAACATTAGAGCCAGAATCATATATACCAAATATGTCTAATTTTTCTTCTAATGATAGTTTTACTTTAATTAATGGTGTAATTATTCGTTTTTTGACTCATTATCATTCAGTTCAACATCTAATACAGTGTTGTTTACATTCTTATTATATTTTCTCTTGTTCTCATAATCATCAGTTTGTTTAAACCAGCATTTCTCTTCAGAGTGGAAACGGCTACCTTTATTTAATTTTTCACAAGTTTTGCAGGGCTTAATTTTATCAACTCTTACTTTATTAACAAATGTATTTCCCTTGAATTTATCATAATTATTTTTATTGACTGTTTGTTCATGTTTACCAATTTCATTGAATAGATTTTCAGTCGATGTTATTGATTCCTTATTCATTTTGTACATTATATAATCTGGTAGACCCATAACAATAAGATGAATCAATGTCTGTGTGTCAATATTTTTATTTATCTCTAATAACAATCTTTCTTTCTTTGTTGCATATTTTCGTAATGAACCTCCTTGAAATTTAAAGGCAAATGCAAATTTAACTTGTGACCAACCTTTGTTTCCGTATGTTTCACAAAAATTTGTTTTCCATATTGCCCATTCTGCGTTTACTGCATATTTTATTAACATACTAGTGTACCAATCTAGGCACTGTTTTTCAAGTAAATATTTGAAAGTCTCAATTTTTTCTGCCTCCTTTAATATCTCGAAACGTTTACATTCATTTTCAAAATCATTGATCCATTGGTGTACATTTGATGTTTTTCCTGAAAACTTCTCGAGTAAAAATCTTTCTGCTATTTTTCTTAGATTTGTATTTTCAGTACTAATATTATTGTCAGAAAGTTTCGTGTCATATATAATTTCTTCCAGGTATTGGTCACCAAATTGTATATTCTCACCATCATCTAAGTAAATTTTCCTCAAATCTTGGGTTAAGGGAAACCATATTTTCCGTGTTTGATATCTTTTCTTTAGAGAATTCTTAATTTTGTTATAAACATCCGTAGTCGTTATGGCGGTATGTTTGCTTGCATGTTTTAAATCATCGGGAATATCAAATATATGTCCATCGGGTGTCTCGATTGAGGTTACGCAGATCACATTGCTTTTTCCATCCGATGCGGCTGACACTGTAAATGTGAATCTTAATTTTTCCATTTCCAAGGTTATTGTTTCTCTTTACTAAAATTGTAGTTTTATAAGACAATTTGTCTATTGGTTGTAATTTTTTATTAATAATGTGACATACAAATATCATGAGTTGCTTTGCTGACAAAGAAACTACAATTAAAGTTATTTGTCCGTCTTCAAAATATTACATCACTTTGTAATTATAAACTTATTTTTCAATCTTCTTATTACTTCAATCTGTGCTACCCAGCTAGACAACAAAACAAAAAACATCTATCATTTTCTGTCTCCATGACAACACCTATTTAAAATTCGAACATAAAGGAATCCTATGCATTTCTAGGTAGGTACCTATTCCTTTACATATATATTATATTTTCACCATTTCAGGTCATATTTTCCCCTCTAGGAGTTATCTATTCTGTGTTTATGAGACAAAACCCTGATGATTACAGTAAATACGTGTCTTGGTTCAAGATTTTGGATTCCTACGATTATTCCAGCATAGGTGGGAACCAATCCTTTGTTTATTGTATTTATTTAGGCTTACGAGTATACATCATTTGTGTTCATTTAAGTTTAGCGTGTATCTGAGGGTTGGCGAAAAAATGTGTATCATCTGTGAAACAGCTTGAGTCTGATTTTATTATGGTATGCAGATATGTGATGTACAATATAAACAGAACTGGACCCAGCTCTGACCCTTGAGGGACACCAATTGGTTGCCAGTTTGAACAACTGGAGTCTGATTTTATTCTGGTATGCAGATCTGTGATTTACAAAATAAACAGAACTGGACCCAGCACTGATTATTGAGGGACACCACTTGGTTGCCAATTTGAACTTGTAATTATACTTTCTCATAGTGGTGAGCTCTGGCGTTATGAAATTATTTCTTATGCTATTCATCCGATTGCTATGATTGGAAGCGGGAGAGAGAGGAGGAACGCACGAGGGGAAGAGGATGCGGGAGGGGGATGGGAGGCGGAAGGGGAACGAAACGATGGGGAAAGGACACTCAGGGTGAAACAATTTACTTATTTAGTGGCATTGTATCGCATACCGGGAACACACTGGTATTTTTTTTTTTTTACTTTACTTAAAAAACTTAAGTCTTAAGTCTCTCCTAGTCTTTTCTCGTATCTCGTTGGTTCTCCTAGTCTCTGCAGGCGTCTTATTTTATCATATTGACTTTTCTTACATTAAGGTGACATTTCTTGTCTCTTCTTGTATCTTATTGCTTCTTCTAGCCTTTTCCTGATTTTTCTTGGTTTTTCTTAATCACCTTGCCTATTTTTTCTTCGTCTTGGCCCTTCTTATCTTTTTTTGACTCTTCTTGTTTCTTCTTGCACCTTCTACCTTTTTATTTAATATTCTAATCAGATAATCAAAAAGAGAACAAATGACACTCCTCTGAAGTGTAGTAACCGACTAAATTAACATAAAATATTTTTTTTGAGATAAAAATAAAAAGTGTAATTGTAACTTGTACACATCAAAAAATATATTCACTGGTAAACTGTATACAAGCACTGCCCCAGCTGTGATCTCTGTATAATTAAATCATTTATGATACAATTTTTATTTAATTATGTATACAACAATGGTAATTCCCACTGTGGTGCAAGGCTTTGGGTCAAGAGAGTCTGACTGTAGAGGTCAAATGATCACCCTCAACTGACCACTCCTGATCTGGCCCACCATGCAGGAGGTGGGCAGACGCATCCGCCAAGACCTTACCCCATGAACCCAGGCACCAATACTAAGTCAAAGTGAACCACGTGTGGTGACCTATGGCAGAGGTGTTAGTAATCCAATTAATGGTTCTCTGGGTGGCGGTAAAAAAATTATTTAATAACTTAAAAATATTATACAATAATTTAACTTTTGAAACCAAAAACAATCAGAAATTTTCGAATAACAAATATGCTGTATCAAGCAAGGCACCTTTCTGAGTACTGTATTCATGTGAACTTTGTTTGCAATAGCTTTAACTATAATTTGAATATGTATTCTTTTTTTTCGATATTTTTGGCAATACTGATTAAAAATACATATAAAGTTACATCGGTTGTATAAGTTTTTAACAAACAAACAAAAAATTGCCTTTCGTTACCATAAAGAGACAATGCTCTTGTGTTTGGTGAGGGAATTCTAGCTCAATTAGTAAATTAAAAGATTGTATAAGTTAGTAAGTAAGGTTAGAAAATCATGTATAAATTTAAAAATAAAAAAAGTGATAAGTTTAAAAAATCATAATATAAATTAAAAAATCATTATGAATTAATGAATCATGTAAGTTAATAACAATAATTATTGTAATTAGTAAGTAACGGATATGTAAGAAAGAACGCAAGATTTATCCAATAGTAGACTTAAAGATATAGAAACTACGAAAGGATAGAGAATGAAGGAATGAACGATTTATATAATAGCAGACTTTAAAATATAAAAAGTGAACATATTTGAGATTCTTATAGCAGTTTAAGATTATTTTTTTTTAATTTGGGCTTAAATTCCTGCATATTTTCGATAGTTTTTAATTTTAATGGGATGTTGTTATAATAGATTATGTCTAAATAAATATAGGAATTTTGAATGTGTTTAGTATTAAATTTTGAGATTTTAATAGTTTTTTTGTTTTTTGCTGATGTATTGAATTGTAAGTTACAAGTATTTAACTGTATTTCTTTGTAAATTTGAAGTATTGAATAATTTTTATACATTCTGTCTATTGTAGGTACATTGAATATTGAAAAAAGAATTTCAGTGGAAAATTTAGACAGTTTTTTCAAGATTACCTTATCAACCTTTGAACTATTTTGAGTGGATTTAAAATATTATCATATGCTCCTCCCCAGCCAATAATACAGTGCTATAATACAGATTGGACAATTGCATAGTACACTCTTTTTAAGTTTTCTAAGCTAAGAATATTTTTAAGTCTAATATAAATATATAGATACATTTCCTAATCCTTTTGACGAGTTCAGAAATATGTGTTTTCCATTTAAAATGTTGATCTATAATACAGGGTGTCCGGGGGTAAAGTGCATTAACTTCGGGAGATGATTCTACATGATAGTATAAGTAAAAAAGATAAATAACTTTTTCGAAATTCCAACTTTTAGGGGTAGTTTTGTGGTAAAAAGATAAAATTAGACCGGCGTGTGCGGCCAGCTTATTATTTTCCGCCGTTACGATACCAGCCAGTCACAACCATGCTATGTTGCCACAGTCGCGCCCGGCAGGCTCTCAGCAGGTGAGACCGTACCGCACACTAAGGATTTTTAGTAGGTACATCTTTTTGTATGGGAAAAAAAAAGTTGGAATTTCAAAAAAAGTTGTTAATCTTTTTTACTCCTACCATCATGTAGAATCACCCCCCGAAGTTAATGCACTTTACTCCCGGACACCCTGTATAAAAACCAAGATATTTGATTTTGGGAGTTGGACTAAGTATAGCACAATCTTGATTGCAGTTAGTTTTGTTACATTTACTTTGGTGTATTATGATGTTTAAATCTGGTTCTAATTTGCATTTATTGATAGAGAATGGGATAAATTTTGTTTTTTCAGCATTTAAAGAGAGGATATTTTTATCGAACCAATTTTTCAATATGTTAATATCAATATTCGCTAGGTTATTAACAGTATTCCGTACCTTCAATTATTATGACAGTATCGTCAGCATAAGATATTATTTTTCTGTGTAGTTTTTGTGTGAATGAAAAAGTTTTACCTTACAATAAAACTTATATTATGTACTTAGCTTTATTTAAAACCTATAAAGTGGGAGATAAACATTACCATTTTGCAGCCAAATCGATGTTTCTTACCAATATTCGTGTGAAATTCTCAGTTTAAATCTGCCACCAATGTCACCTGGCAGTTCCAATTGCATCCGTCAGGCGGCGTTGCCAGCACGGCGTGGTGACGCCAATGATTATGCGTCATTAGATCTCATCAGGCAGCCCTTGCCTAGGTTTTAAATAAAGCTAAGTACATAATATAAGTTTTATTGTAAGGTAAAACTTTTTCATTATGTAGCATAGGCTTTATTTAAAACCTATAAAGTGAGATATTGTTTGTTATCGCCTGGTGACATTATGCTAATGTGAATGAATTACATTATTTAGATGATAGAAATAGGGGCAAGATTTCTAGAAATCAGCTAACCAGTTACAGAGGTTGAAAAAGATCAGCAACAGATGGGTCATTGTTGGTTCGGCCAGCCGATTCTGCAATTTCCCTTCTATAGAATCTGGCAAAGGTATTGGGAGTTCTCCAGTTGCCACGCGACAGTATATCATCTAGCTTATACTTCTGCAACCAGTTCAGGGATGCCACCGCTGAACGGATGCTGCCAGGTGGATCTTCTACGCCGGCATCTCTGAGAACTGTCCTAATCCAACCTGCAATTACTGCCCTGGAGGCCGCCTTTGCCGTCCCACAAGTTGTAATAAATAGATTAGGTAATATCGCCTGCACTCTCCGTTCCCTTGACAGTTCTATGACCTTCTCAGTCCAATAGACAGGGTCTATGTTCCTTGTCTCAGAGCGAGCCAGCTTCCACCCTGATTGCTGCCAGTCTGCCGAATCCGTCTTGGCACCAAACACTGGCCAAATGGAGATGCCTTCACTGTCCACTGACAGTCTTTCAGCTGTGCAGTGGAGCAAGGTGAGATCATGGACTCGGCGCCCTGACGCCAAAAGGAGGATTGTGGCTGCTCTCCTTGATGCTTCAAAGAGAGTTATGTGTTGAGGCAAATTCTTCTCCAGCCATGATGAAACAATCCTCGGGTCCCAAATGGGGGGCTTCGAAGGCTTTATTCTAGCTAAAGATATCCCTTTTAATATCTTCTTCACTATTGGACTCGATTTCAGCTTTCTGTTATCCTCCGGAGAGCCTAAGGTACACACCACTGACTTATGCACTAAAATGGTACTTAGCGATAGCTTTTCTCTGATGTGTAGGTCGGCTAGGAACCTGGCCAGGTCCTCAGCTTTGGGACGTATGGCATCAAGCTGATTCTCTGATGCCCAGTGCTGCCACCTCCGCCATGCTGGAGCATAAGTGCGAAGGGTAGAACTTCTCCACCCAGATCTAAGAAGTTCCTTCTGCTGAGTTGACCATTTCCTTAGGTTTTTGTCCCACCCCCACAAAGCCAAATCTCCAGAATGAAGGATTCTACTTGAGGAGGAGGGTTGTTGGTCCTGGTGTCTATCAGTGCTTCTTCTAGATTGCGAATCGTGAGAGGTGGACCTAAGGCCCGACACTTCAGATCCGCTCTCCAAAATGCCCTCTCCCAATGAGGAGCCACTACCAGGTACAATCCCCTTGCTCTGTTTAGGTGGCAAAGAACCCTCGGCAAGAGGCAAGGGGGAGGGAAGATCCAAGCCAGCTGATAGTCCCAGTCCCTGCTCCAAGCGTTGTGGTAGTCTGCTTTGTCGTCCTGAAAATCAAGAGAAACATACCTTTGAACCACGTGTGCTGTCTTAGAGCCAAAGAGGTCTATCTCGGGTCGTCCCCATTTTCTGAATGCTACCTCTGTAAAAGAGGGTAGCAAGTGCCATTCGGGTACAGCACAATAACGAGATAGACAGTCCGCTACTTCATTGAAACGACCCGGTAAGTATTGTGCTGTCATGGAGATACAGTGTTTGTCCAACACATCTAGCACTAGTCGAGTACAGCTCAGGAGTTGAGTTGACTTGGTACCACCCTCCTTGCGGAGGTAAGATACGACAGACTTGTTATCCGACTGGATCAGAAGACCCGAGCCGGACAGCTCGAGCGCGTGAGGAGACAAGGCAGCCAACACGGCGAGCATCTCCTTCAGATTGGAGTGAAGATTCAGCTGATCTTCAGTCCACATACCACTGAGAAGTCTCTCGTCTAGCTGGGCACCCCAACCCTGATCCGAGGCATCGGTTGTCAGGTAATGCTCAAACAGCGGCAGATGTATAGGTGACGTCAGGGTGAGCGATCGAACCCACCATCTCAATTCCCGAGCGGCAGCTGCAGGAATCGGTGATGACTTCCAAAGGTGGTAGTGCCGTAGTCCTAGGCACCCTTTCTGTATATACCGGCTGTTGAGTCTGCCTCTTGGAACTGCAAAACTAGCAAAGTTCAAAGAACCCAAGAGGCTGCGCCCCTTATTTAGTGACCACCTTCCCGTCTGAATCAAACCCTTTAATAGATAAGATAGGGCTAAAACCTTGTTCTGAGGGAGAGACTTTTCGTTAGTTACAGTATTCCAGCTGATACCAAGAAATTGGACTTGTTGCGATGGTTCTAGTATTGACTTATCAAATTGTATCTGCCATCC
The DNA here is from genome assembly GCA_917563855.2 of Limnephilus lunatus. Lineage (NCBI taxonomy): Eukaryota > Metazoa > Arthropoda > Insecta > Trichoptera > Limnephilidae > Limnephilus > Limnephilus lunatus. Next base: position 18,833,894 of record OU830595.1, on the reverse strand, counting down.
CAAGTCTTGTAAAAACTCCACCATTTCGCTAGACTGGTGTTTTAAAGTAAGCAGGCATTGGTTTACTAATAAAAAATCATCCAAATATACTATAATTCTCATCCCTCTCTTCCTCAACTCCTGCGCTACCCAGTTAGTGATGGTTAAGAATGCCTTAGGTGAGGTGGCCAGGCCAAAGGGGAGGGATGTCATCTGCAAGAGTTCGCTCCTATAGATAAGTCTAAGGAAACATCTATGCTGCTCACTCACAGGCACATGGAAATAAGCGTGCGTTAGGTCTACTTTAACCATCCAGTCATTCGGTTGTAGAAAAGTAGGAACCCGATAAACGTTTACCAGACGAAATTTACTAATAATCAAAAAGTTGTTTAAATACTTTAAGTTAAAGACCGGTCTCTTTGAACCATCTGATTTGGGGACGAGAAACATGTTAGAAATAAATGAAGGAGTGGCAGGTGCCGACTCTAAAACTTTAAGGGCCTTGAGTTTTTCAATTTGTTCCGTCATAGCCACGGAAGTCTTAGTAGCGAACGGGGAATTAAATAAATCAATATTATTACTCAGTGGAGGTTTTGAAGAAAATGGAATCCGGTAGCCCTCTAACATCTTAAGGATGATAGTAGGGGCGCCAAGGTTCCTCCACTTACCTGCGAATGAGCGCAACTGACCCCCCTGAAAAGAGGGGCCTAGGTTAAAACCTCTTACGATCCGACTTCTCCACCCTTTCCTTGGGTCTAAACCTATCTCGGCGAGTGAAAGGTTTAGCCGTTCTACGGGCCGGTTCCTGACCTCGGCTCTCTGGCTGCTGCCTTCTCGCGGTGGTCCTCCCCTGCTGCAGTCTGGGACGAAAGGGCTGCAGGTTCTGCGCTGGATCTAACAGGCTGGGTTTAACGGGCGGAGTAGGACGCGACGTGCTAGGCTGAGGAGCGAAGCACTTCTTCACTCCTCCCAACCTATCCAGCTGCGCCGACAGGATGCTTGGGTCGAAGAGATACTCTGATGTGGGTGGTATCTTTCGCATGGCATCTCTAATGTAGCCGTCACTGATGCCCCGTAATACCCCCTCTCTTCGGAACTCGATGTGGGCTGCCCGCTTTCCGCAGACCATCTGCATTATGTCCTTTGACACCTTCTGGGACTCAGACCCCGTGGCGAAGAGAGACTGTACCTTCTCATACAGAGTGGCAGTGCTCAGCTTCGTGCCCGGTTCCGCGCTCCAGTTGACGAGCTCCTGGAGGGAGGCCTTCAGGAGATCGGCATGCAGCGAAAGGGCATTAGTCAAAGACCCGCAAAAGGAGTCTGTTGACGTACCGGCCGATTCCTCCTGGGCTATGCGCTTCAATTCCGGGTTCAATGCTAACATTGAGAAGAGAGGGGTTGCGGCGTACGACTTCTGGATCTCGAGGTAGCGAACATTGTTCCAATCAGCCGTCCCCAGGTGCTGAAGGAGCTCAACTCTTTTCACCCTCCCTGGGTCGGCCGACGGTATCTTCGGCTGTTTAAGTTCTGTCGTCCACTCCCCGAGATCCAAGGCACGAGACGGCAGAGGACAGGTGAGACCCATCCCTTCATCTCTGTCGGCTTCCCTCGCCAACTCCTCCCGGAGCGACGCGGGGGTGTCCAGGGAGATGCTATCCTCGTCGTCCGAGGCGTCACGGTTAGGAGCATCCGACCGCTTCTCCAACAAAAGATGCAACATCTCCTGCATCTTGGACATCTGCTTCGTAAGCACGTCAATTCGCGGGTCGCCGAGTGTCGGCTCACATATCTTCTGCCTCTTGGCATCACCACAGACCCTCGAACGTTTGCCCCGCGTGTCCGTATGAATTATCTTCATAACTTCCGCCCTCGAAATCTCGGCTTCCCCGCTATCCGAACTTCCCGAATTCGACATCCCAAAATCACAAAACAACAAAAAACACACGAAACTGGAATATAATTTCGGAATTCGAACAGTATAACTGTTAAAAATGTCTTCGAAATTATAAATTTTGCGCAAAATACTGTAGAATGACAATTTTACGGTATTTTGATGTTTCAAAACATAAACAAACGTGTTTGACCTTCGCAAAAATAAATGCTAATGACGCATGACGCATAATCATTGGCGTCACCACGCCGTGCTGGCAACGCCGCCTGACGGATGCAATTGGAACTGCCAGGTGACATTGGCGGCAGATTTAAACTGAGGATTTCACACGAATATTGGTAAGAAACATCGATTTGGCTGCAAAATGGTAATGTTTATCTCCCACTTTATAGGTTTTAAATAAAGCCTATGCTACATAATATGTCATTATCATAGATAATAAACAGTAATTCTTAAACTGTTTGTTTGTAGCTATGATCGATTATGAGCGCAATATTTGGGGGCTGGGCGTGGCAGGCTGGGGCGGTCAGGTGGCGCTGGCGGAGATTCTGGCGGTATACAGCTGGGTGGACGCAAGCGTACTGAAGCTGTTTGACGTGGGGCGCGGGGACCGTGACTACAAAGCCGTGAGTACCACAACCAACCGGTGGCTTCCGCCCCTTGCGGTTATATGGTCACTGACCACCTAAAAATGAAAACAATTTTAATCTGAATTAGAAACGGATTGGTAGTCATTAATTTATTGGTCGAGTGATTAAGATCCTTAACTACGGATGCAGAGGTTGCGGGTACAAATATGGCTTAGATTAAGAAAGAGAAGCTTATATGGTTTTGCATTTATAGGGGATGAACAAGGAATGAAGTGTAAGGAGATTATTTGATACGAATGTGAATGGTGAAAGAAGTTGGGGAAGCCCCAGGAAGACATTGCATTATCAAGTGTACCATATATTTGAGTCGGCCATGTCACTCGAATAACAGAAAGATATGTATGAGACGATGTACGAATGTGTCAGGATCATAGATCAACAAAGTCTAGACAAAGCGTGGCAGAGGTGGATCACGACTGTATGGGAAAAAAATTCTTGTTTTGATTTGTCTAATAGTGATAAAAGGTTGTTAAATGGAAATATAAAATCATGTACATAATTTTTTTTAATAATATTTGGATATCATCTTCTTTCTCCGGATTGACTTTGAAATTTCACGTGATAGAGAAAAACCCACACTTGTTAAATCTTAAAAAAATGTTAGATAAATCAATAAAAATGAACCATTTTGAATAAAACACGAAATACATAGAGGGAATATTTTGATTTATTTATTAAAAAAATAATAATTCAAATAAAATATCAAATTATCTCAAGGCAGTGTATTCAAATACCAGTAAAATCCTTCTTACTCTCAAATTTCGGCATTATTTTAAGAGACACATTCTTGGGACTTTTTGTAAATGATTTCGTAAAAATATACTATATTTGCTATGGAAGATTACAAAAAATATGGTTTAAAGGATTCATAGTAACTTTTATATACACTAGAAATAACTCCTTGTAATGAAAATTTTCAAAACTGTGAAACAAACCGGAGGAAGAAGATCGTATCGGAAATTTGAAAAATTTTAAACACGTCGTTTTGAACCCATTTATCACCCTTAGAATAAAATAAAAACATTTTTTTTTAATTTTTTAAAGTGCATGTTAAAAATGATACCGATACCATAATTATTGGTTCCAAAAAGTAGGTAAAAAAACATTTTTCAAAAAAAAAGTGCATTATTGCACTGTCAAAAGATCGCAAGAAGCATTGCTTTTTATCTTTTGTTGGTCTGCAAGGACCAAATTTGTCTCCCAAGATATTATGCTTTCGAAGCGATCAGATGGGGAGTTTATCTTATCTTATAGATATTATAAAGGCGAAAGTTTGTATGGATGAGTGTTATTCTTTCACGCAAAAAACACCGAATAGAATTTTAAAATTCTTTCACTAATCGAAAGCTACATTATTTGCGAGTAACATAGGCTATATATATTGGTAAGCTCTGGCGTTATGAATAAGCTGTAGCGTTATGCAATTATTTTTCATACGTTTTCTGTCCCTAACAAAATCGAGTTATTGCAAACGTCAAACAAATTGTTACCTTGGAAAAAATGTTTTTTTTTTTAATTAGGCAATTCACCCTAAAAATAGTGCTTTGTTGGCGTCATAGTTAATATCTACCTATCTCTAAAAATGTTTATTGTCTGGACGAAAAGCATAGCGTTGCTATGTAATTATTTGACGTGGGCTGTAATTTTGTTATTTCTTTAGGTTTTTCTCTGGATTCAAATATGAATAAAATACTAATTCCTACTTGAGGCGAAATCATTAGAATAAATTAGGGGAGTAGGTACTTAAAATAAATTTCTATAATTTAAATATTTTCTAAAATAGAATTTTTATTTGCGAAATGTCATTCTCAAATTTTGAAACTTTCTATTAAACAATAATTATTTTTTACTAGACAAAAAAGCAAGAATAATAACAATTATGCTAATAATTATGCCAGTATTTTCCCACTAATACCATGCGAGCGAAGCCGCGGGTAAAAGCTAGTTATTTATAAAATTACTCATAGGTGGGCCGAATTATTCATTCGATTTTGTAAGACACGCCCATATCTAGAGTTGATATATCATTGGTTAGGATGAATCAAGGAGTGTAGGTCAAGACCAAGTCTAACCCTGAGAGGAAAGGACACGATGGTTAGTTTGTACACAAGCATAGGGTTTGTTTTTCCAATACAGTGCATTTTTCAACATGAGTTTTAGAAACTAATCCTTTGACTATTGATATACTTTCTTTTAAGTCATTTTGCAGTTGGTCTTGATGTATTTGTGGGTTAGCAAAGAATTTTGTATCATCTGCGAAACAGCTGGAGTCTGATTTTATTATGGGATGCAGATCTGTTATGGACAAAATAAACAGAACTGGATCCAGCACTGATCCTTGAGGGACACCACTGGTCACGACAATTGGTTACCAATTCGAACTTGTTATTAATACTTGTAATTATAATTTCTTAGTGGTTCAGCTCCAACAGCAGCTCCAGCAGCAGCCCGGAATAGGCTGACGGCGAGGACGACCGAAACTGCCTGTCTCCGTTCTTGCGGCAGAGAGGCTTCCAGGCCATGGCCAAGGGTCGGCGGGCTGCCAAGCGCCGAGGCCGTCACCGCCGCAGCGAGCCCAACAACCGCGACCATGATGAGGCTAATGATGACGACGAGGCAAACGATAAGGACGAGGCAAATGACAATGATCAGGTAAATGATCATGACGAGGCTAACAATCACCTCAACCAATTTGTCTTCCCCGACACAGATAATAATAAAAGTTATTATTGTTGTAAAAAGATGTACTTTATAGCTAAGTTTATAATATATTGTTTTAAATACAGTTTTTCAACATTTGTGGTTCTTTTTATTTCATTACATACTAGCGAATTCCCGGCATGCGTTGCAATCCACTTAATACTTAAAATAAAAAAATGGTTCTTCTAACCTTTCTCTATCATCCCCGTTCCCCTTCCCCTCCTGCCTCCCCTTCCCCTCCTTTCCTCCCCGCCGCTAAACTATATGAAATATGTACTCCCATTTTTCAAACCACTTGCGGGCCACCTATTGTAAATTCTAAAAAATAGACCCTAACTTTGTAATGAATAAACAATTAGAATCATTTGCTAAGTCTCCGCTTTTGTATGCATTGTATTTTTCGTAAAAATAATTTCGAAATTAAAATATGTATTTAGTTTAGACCATTCCTACTCCAATGTAAACATGTATCCCTTCAAAAAGTAACTTTGTAATTAATGCCTATTAGAATCATTTGCTAGATCCCCGCTTTTGTATCCAGTATAATTTTCATAATAATATCAAAATTAAAATATGTTTTTTTATTATTTTGTTTATAATATTCTCACCATATATTTTTGGTTGTTTTTTTTTTTTTACATAAATTAACCTCACTATGACTAATGCCTGTATTGAGGTTAACAATTACGAGGGTAGGCTGAAATGTAATGCACACATGCTTGTGAAGCGCAAACAAAATAACCTTCAAAAGCGCGCCAGGTGGAATATGTAAGTGACGTTCCTCCTCTATACCTATGCGCAACTTTGAGGTCGTTGAATTCATCGAGTGTATTTTGAGAAGCGGAAGTATGGAGACGTGTTTTAGTGTTATGTCAACGCAAGGTAAACAGCGAGTTGTTATCGAATTTTTAACTACTGAAAAAGTGACTTCTACTGAAATTCATGGTTGTTTAAAGGATGTTTATGTTGACGATGCTGTTGATAGGTCTACTCTAAATCGATGGGTAATAAAATTTCATGGTTGTGAGCAATGACGTTATATTATAAATAGACTCGCCATAGTCTTACATACTCACAATATAATGTGGAAAGCAAGCAACACTCTTTTGTTTTCAGCGGTTTTCAGTATAATTTCTAAATTCAAAAGTTCATTCCTGTGTGATAAAGACAGACAATCAAAGAATGTACGTGAGTGAATGACATAGATTCATACTAGGGCGGCTTATTAGTTTCTTCGCCGAATACTACTGTCACATCACGAGTGTGACCTATGGGTGTGACTGAGATAACAAGATACTCTTATTCGGTTACACAATATGACAGGGAAGGGTAAAGGCGGGTAAAACGTGACACACGGGCAAATATTTTTATATTTATTATATGAGTTTTCATTAGTAATACAATATTGGTACTATATTATATAGTATTGTCTGGTTTCGATCGACCGCTCACTTTTTCTGGCACGCCAAAATCGACCGCACCGCCCCTTAAGTTTCACCAACCTCGAGGTTCACATTCGGGTAAAGTCGATTAAGACTTTTGATGGATCCGAAAGTGACCTCTCCGCTCCTCGAGTTTCAAAGACCGCAGAGACCATTTTCGGACTCAGGGTAGCGTGCTCAAATCGTGTCCCGATTTAGGACCATTTTTCATACAAAAAACCCGTGCACGGTTTACAGCGCACCAAACGGCGAAAACTATAATTAAATCTCTCACCTACGAAGAAATTCGGCCTTAGTTCTATTTCCTGCCGCTAGGTTCACCCGTTAAAAACGTCGCATTTTTCCCGGAATGTAATTAAGTTTTTTTTCCATACAAAACTGATTTTGCCAGGAATTTATACTAAATAATTAAACGGCTTCGAGAAAATTCTTGAGAAAAATTGACATTTTACAGGGGCATTACGGAATTAAAGATTACGTTAAAAAAACACCTTCCGGCGGACATGTTTTTGATTAAACATAAGCAATACAAGTTTTATAAACTTTTAAATCCACGACATGTACCGCATTTCATTCAAATACTTCACAATTTTGCATCAAATATTGAAATAATTCTGACATTTGTTGAAATTAATCTGTCCTCGACAATGCAAATCTTTGCGGCCAGTTAAAATGAATTCTAGGTAGGTACCTACCGGCGTTGAAAGGCGAATAATTTACTTGCAGAAAATAAATCGTAGTAGTACGATGTGGTTTCATATAGGTACCTATGAAACCAAATCGTACTACTACGAAGATACTTAATTCCATAGAAAATCATATAAAACGATAAAGATTTTATAATGCTGCATTCACATTTTGTAAAAAGCTTTAGATTGCTGAATTTTAATAAATTTAATTAGAAACGGGCCAGCAGTACTTACTCATGTGGGAATATTATCGTTCAAATATAGAGAAAATAATAAAATGAGTCGATTTAAATAACTTACTAAAGATGGTCAATTTTTTTGCCACAAATGTTGTACATAGGTACCTACTTGAACATTGTACGTCGATATAAATATTTTTTTCCTTGGGAATGACTAAGATTATTGCCATTTTATGCGTTAATTAAATAAACACGATAAAATTATTTTTTTCTTACATTTTACATTACAATAATTTCTATAACGCCATTTCTGCAAAAAATCACACCAAGAGCCCAGTGCTCGATACCAGGAGCATAGAAATAAGAGCAGTTACAAAATATCATAATGTTCTGAATTAAATTAAATGTTTATTGACAAATTTTTTTTTTTTTGTGAAAAGACGAATGGTAAAATATTGTAAACATTGTAAAATATTGTAAACATATTGTTAACATTGTAAAATAAAATAAAGTTTCAAGTATTTTTTTTCCATAAATAAAAATAAATAAATTACAGCGCCGTTTTTGTGAAAAATCACCTAATGGACGCTGTACTCCCGTTGAAAATGTACCAGGAGCACAGAATTTTGCTGAGGTAATAATATATTGTTAATAACTAAGAATGATCCTTTTTTGCCAAATGGTGTAGATACCTACCTGAATAATACATTGGAACTACATTTGTTTTGTAATTGTTCTGTACATTTTTAATTCAATTTTAATGTGAACACCGCACAAGAGTCCCAACTACTGGAGCCAATGAGACTATGGCATCCCCAGTTGGGGTACGTTGTGAGGCTGAAGATAGTAGGGAGGGAGGGGAAGGTCATGGGAAAGAGGAAGGTGGGGAAGTACTTGGCTATTCAGATCTGGTCACCAAACACGGTTAATTTAAGCAAAGGGGCCATTTTAAGCAAAGTTTCAATTCCTAATGGTGGTCTTATCACATATCGACCTGCACAACCCGAATGGCACTGTGAAAAAATTGAGCAGGAAGCTCCTTGGCCCCTTTTACGAGAAAAAGCCCATACTGAACGCCTTGAACCGGGGTACCGAAGCGGCCCGAGAGCGGGTGTACTAAATTGAGCGGTCGACTGCTGGTGCCCTTTGCAGGCGCACACTCGCTTTATCCCCATTCAAACATCGTTTTTTTCTAAAAATATTTAATTTAACACGCGTCCCTCAGAGTTTTAATCCGTTAATTGCCTGCAACGTGAAAAGCTGTTTTAAAATAAATTGATACACTCAGTTGGTAGGTACTGAAAGCAGGAATTATATGTTTGCTTCATCCACATACAAACATATTTTTTGTCTTCATATATTTAACTAAAAACCCGCTCCTCGCTTAGTGTTTTCACCCGTTAGTTGCCTGCATTAGGCAAAAACAGTCTCAAAATAAATTTGTGTCTATATACTAACGTATGGCAGGTTTTTGCTGCTAGGCCCTGCGGGCGACTTTATATGTGTTTATATGTTTAACCGCTAAGCGTTGCTAAACCATTCATCCGATTGCGAAGAAACTTTGGGGATTTGATGTGTGCATGTCTACAATAGTGTTTATATACTAACGTATGGCAGATTTTTGCTGCTAGGCCCTGTGGGCGGCTTTATATATATTTGTATGTTTAACCGTAGGTACCTACCCGCTTACTACGAAATATTTTTTTTCTGTTAGTAAGTCAAGTAAGTTTTAACCCGTTAGTTGATTTGCAACGGGCAAACTTCTAGTTATAGTAGTATTGTTAAGTACATATTTTATTATACAGTACAGGTTATAGGTTCAAATGATTATACAAATCTATACAGATTAATAACACCTAGGACCGTTACTATTTACAATTTTCATCAACGACATTATTAAATGAATGAACGCGTTACCCTTTGTACATTTTACCCCATCTTTCCCAATGGAATAAAACGAATGCGGGACGCTGTGTGAACCGACTTACTGTTAGTAGGTTGTCCCTGTTATGCTTATGTCACTTTGTGATGCAATTTTCGCTGTCTACTTTTCGACTATTTGCCGTTTAATTGAAGCATTTTCTCATCACGCAGGAGCGCTTTGCAATACAATTTACTTACTGGTAAGACACGACCTCACTCGACGCGTAGCAGTTTAGTACTAAAGTACTAGAAATAGAGACAGCTACAATCGTATTGTGTTTGGCTTCCCACTTTTAGATTTCTACCCCGCGTCCAGTATTAATGTCTTTGGTTGTGAGCCTGTAAAAGTAATAATCGTTGATGAAACACGCAGCGGAACTTCAATCATTGATACAGACGATAAAGAATGCAAACTCGTCCACAAATTGATTAAAAATAACCGGCGAATTACTCAAAAGCGTGTCACAAACCATTTTGGAATATCCAAGGAACTTGTCGGCTTCATTGTTGAACAATTAGGATACCATAAAATCTGTGAACGGTGGGTACCACGCCGTTTCACAGACGAGAACAAACAGCTTCGATTAGAGCCTCTGTAATACCTGAAGTTTGAACCGATTCCACACTCTTCTCACACCCCCGATCTTTCGCCTTGCGATTTTTTTTCTCTACTTAATAAACACCTCAAGGGTAATCATTACACCTCGGACGATGAGGTGAAGGCAGCTGTCAAGTCCTGGATTCGAGAAATGAACGAAGAATTTTTCAGTTACGTAATGAAAAAACTTATTACACGTTGGGAGAAATGCGTCAGCCTTAACGGAGACTATGTTGAAAAATAAATATATGATTTTGAAGCTTAAGAATTGTACTTTAATGTACTTTTTGCTCGATCTTGCTTTTTGTTTTCGTTCGCGTTTTACAAGCATGTGTGCATTACTTTTCAACCTACCCTAGTATAATTTGAGGATGCATTACATACAAAACACAATGTAAAAACACTACTTTCAAAACACTAATATTACATACTAATTACTCATCTGGTCACTAGACCAGATGGGTAATTTGAGAATGATTTGTAACAATATTTAGACCATAAATATTTGTTTATTACTGTACCTGCCAAAAGCAAAGTAAGTTCAAAACAACTGGGGTGACACTTCGATTTTTGCAAATGAAACTCAAATATCTTATATGTTTAAAAAAAATCTTATTAATTAAAAAAGGACAAGGATGAAAAAATAGTATGCCAATCCTCTGTCAACACAAATTTCTTTACATTATTTTTAAATTTAGCAAATGAATTAGAAGACTTAGGGGGTTTCTCACCATCTTGCCTACAAGCTCCCATTAGCACCACCAATAGGATAAAATATTTTTTCGCTTTCACCATCCCTCAAAGACGCTTATGTGGGTAGATAAAATTTACCTTCACTAATGGGTACTCTGACCAGCCAGTAACGTTTACTGGGCACATTATAGCAAAGTTTTATACCTTATTAGTTAAGTTGTCTACCATCGGTTCAATATTATCTGACAGCTCCTGTCAAAACGTATTAGCGTTGCTCGAATTTTTCACGATTTTACTTACGAAAATTTTAATTTTTGTAATTCATCACCAGATTAAAGACAAAAACTCTCAAAGGACCACCTGGTATGTTATTTTAATATAAATTTTGAAGAATAATACAGAATTGTAGTACTTAAATCATATTTTAACAACAGTTTATTGGGTTTTATGTCATTGTATAAATAATGCCAAAATAGATGTACCATATTAATTTCATTGTTATCAGGGATAATGCTGTACCTGATGTCTGCCATGTTGGTGTCTGCTTGCAGATTTATAAAGGGATGGTCAGAGGCTATTGGATATCACCGTCCAATATATATTAGCTTCCCTCAGGACCCGGCTCTTTTAAAAGGTTTTTATAATTTGACTCAGTCCCCTAGGGTCGTTGGGATTATGGACTGTTGGACTCATGTTGCAATGTGACCAAGTACATACCTCTGAATTTCATACTACTATAATGGATAGTTGCTATAATCAATAATTGTACTATTAATGAATTTATAGAGACAAGGAAGGTATACAATTTATACTTACATCCTCACTATATACCTACAGTATGTATTCATTTCCATATTCCAACAGTATTCGATTTCCCTAACTGAAAAAATCAAGTACTGAAATGACTTTCTTCTTTCAGACGGAGAAAAAGCCTTCTTCTGTCTTCTTCGGGTGGACGTGCAAGTGATCCTGTATAAACCCTCGTAGAGTATTATATTATTATATACCTGGACTTTAATGTGAAAAACACTTATTTAGCTTTATGGAAACTATAATAAAACTACAGAATATTTTGATATTTCTTTACAATATATTTTTTTAATAACATGCGAGAGAAAAACATTTCTCTTTGTTAGTACATACCTACTACGGTAGATTATATTTTGATTTTATAAATAAATGAAAACATTATACGTTATAATTGTGAAATTTATAAACATAATTTTGCATCAAACAAGTAAGTTATTACAAAAATAGAATCTGAATTAAGAAGAAAAGTCAGCAAATAGTCAGAAAGAGTAAGAATACGCTTACATCAGCCTTGCATTCTTTACGAATCTCCACGTTTCCCACATGATCATACATAGTTTTACCACACATTCGCCTCAGGGATCTAATTTCTGCAAAATTCCCCCGGATAATTTTTGAAAATTAGGTACTTAAAAACAATGAAAACGCGTTTCTACGCTATATTGGCACCTATTAAGAAGAAGAAATTCAGATATGTTTTTATACTAATATTATGATTTTCGACTTTTGATGACTTTATTATTTATTGAAATATGAAATTCCCGGTATTTTTAGGATACCACAATACTACTAAATACATGCTGTAGAACTGCAAATAATTATAAGGGAGTTCAAAATAAAGGGCAGGATTTTATTCACACCAAAGCATTAATGAATTATGTGAAAATTATTTGTGTAGTAAAAATAATGACAAACGGATTTTAGGGATTAGAAAAATAATACTAACTTTTAAAAAAAATCCTATGTGTTTAACAGTTTACAATGTTGTATACTAGAATAGAATGGCTTAACTTAACTGAAATGATTCGACATTTTGCTCCCCTATCCCTAAAGTAGCAGTTTCTTTGTAAGCAACTCACTTGTTAAAGCTACTTCATCTATTATTTAATTTTTGTCCAAATTATAAAATAAATGCCTCTCAACATTAATAAAAAGCAGACTGGACATAAGGTATTGGCCTAAGGACGACCGAAGTCGATTTTCGACGATTTTAAGTTTAAAAAAAACTCGTTCACATGTGACTTGGGTACAAGGTATGGTAAGAACAAATTTATATACAATATACAGGTTGGTAAACAGTCCAGATTTAGTAAGTTCAAATATAACAGAAAAAGCACATGTCAAACACTGGAAACATTGTCTATTTTCAGAGCAGAAAATGTCAGCATTTGTTTCCGCTGCCGTTGGGTCCAAATCGTCTTCTTCGTCACTGCATCTGTCTCCGTAGTTCTCAGTGGACTCTGCCGCTATGAAGTTGCTGTATTGTTGTACAAACTGTCGCAGCTCTATCAACAGCCGACTTCTTTCAATTTTACACAGTTTACAAACACTGTGCAGAGCTTCTTATGGAAATGTTTGGAGTTTCAAGATAAAGTCAAACTTTTTGGGCTCCAACCAAGAGCAATCCTGTAAAACCTCTTTGTTTGCCCAAAATCTTTCTTCAATACTCATCCTCGAACAGTCTTAAATATCAAAATATGCAATTTTGTAATGTTGAACTGTTGAAATAGAGTCGGTTTCATCTTTTGATTTTTCACCGGACATTAATTTTTTCTTTGACAAGTCCAATTCTAACTCGACTTCAATGTTATTTTCGTCTAGCTTAAGATTAACTGCACTTACATAGGCTTTTGTTTTTGCGTACAATACTTCAAAATACGCGTCATTCCTTTTGTTCTTAACTTGATGGAGCAGTGTTTGTACTAAGTTCCAAGCTAAAGCATAATCAATGCTTTTACTTTGCAAGTACTTAGAAACAAGGGAAGTGACCAACAGTGAAAAACAAACGACATAAACAAGTTTTCAAATTTGGACCATTGACTTATCAGGTTTCTTGCTGTGAATCGAGATTTGCTGTCAAAACTTCCATCAGAGATTTGTTTAAACACAGAAATAAAATTAAATAACTTAGCTGAATTAACACTGTCTTCACTGATTAAGAATTCTTCATCAACAATTGATGAAAGAGCCTTATATTGGCTCCACCACCTCGTTGCTCCTATTTTTTGCAACCTGTACAACTTGTCGTGAGCAGTATGTTTTCTTTTTGTTTCCTTTTCCCAGACGGCCATTCTCTTGTGCGATGAGCTTACAAATACTGCAGATTCTTCAGACTAATCCAAACAAGTTCTCAGCTTGTAGTAAATTCACTGTTGAGTCAGCTACAACTAGGTTCAGTACGTGTACCATACAGTGAGTATAAATAAGGTCTTCATTTTCTTTTTTTAAATGGGCTTGTAGCCCATCGTAACAGCCTTTGATGTTGTCGGCTCTATCAAATGAACAAGCAATAATATTTGACGTTGCAATTCCATACTCAGATAATTTAAATTTTATAAGCTCGTACAACCCAAGTCCACTTGAGTCATTAACAACTGCAATCTCTAAAAGTCTTTCATACACTTTTCCTTGAACGACATAGCGGACGCATATTGCCAATTGGTCCATGACAGCTAAATCTTGGGTGCTGTTCACCATTACGCTGTAGATGATGCTATCCTGGAGGTCTTTAAAAATAATGTTTCGACCCATCGAGCTAATTATCTTGATTAACTTGTTAATGATAGTCTTTGATAACAAAGTCAACAATGATCCTCGTCCAATGGGCTTTTTAGATTGCTTTCCTGTGGCTTCTCTTTTGTCCTTTATTTTTATTCTGTGCTTTTTGCTGTCTTTGATACATTTTTTTACATGGCTTTGCAAAATTACATCATAATTAGCCACCAACATGACCAGTTCAAGGAAATTACCATGATTTTGTAAAGAATCAAGAGGGTAGGCTGCTTTTGCTTTGTCACCTCTGTAGGCAATGCCTTGCCTTCCTATAAACAAAACTATGTCTATCAAACGTTGGATACCAATCTTCTAGTTTGAATTTCACTTTCTTGCTGTTTAGTTTGGTTGGTATTCAGGAGATTTGAAATATCGTAGCCCTTTTGACTTTGAAAATCTGCTTTCGCAGCAAGTTCATGATGGGTAGAGTTTTCGTGTATTTCTACTGATTTATACACACTTTTTGAAGAAATATCATAACCAGTAATGTAGGTAGAGTCTCTGTGTCCTTTATCTCCAAAAGCCATACAGCATGAACAGTACACTTTATTCAGCTAAATTGAATATGATAACCATTTTCGGTGTATTTTTTCACCACTTGGCAAATGTCGGTAATAAATTTTAGAAGGCTCAAATGGCAAATTTGTACCTTTTCCTTCTACAACTTGAATAGGATGTTTTTCCATGAAAGCTTTTTTAATCGTGATTGGATCACTTTCGTATGGACAAATGAAACACCAAAGTTGTTGTTTAGCGGCATCACAGGTCTCCTGATTTTCTTCATCATCTCCTGAATCAGAATTGGAGCTTGATTCGCCGACAAGAGACGATGGATGATGGTCTATATGTGGCTGATTGCAAGCAGGCTCCTCACCCCTCTCAACTGTACAAGAAGAAGTTGATGCTGTTACATTATAATTAATTTAAAACATTGCTCGTAATGATTATATTTTGACCATTGATGAATAAACCGACAAACTACTATCCATATTTTGCATAAAGTACCTCCTAATGACGTAGGCCTTAACACATTTCTATTGTGAATTTATCCCCAATGTGAGAAAGTTTTTTATACAGTTTATTTTCTTTAAATTATAACAATTAATTAGCCCTATTAGTAAACCTTTAAAGTAAAAAAGCAAAAACTAATATTGTTAAGTTCTGTTGTTAATATTGTTGTTTCTTTTTTATTGTTATTTTAAGTTTCTTATTATTCATTTTTACGTGATGTAAAAATGTATAATAAATAGAACAAAATTTCAAAAAATTACAACCCATAATAAAAATAATAATCTAAAATTTCGATGACCTTACCTACAGTCGTGTCATCGTTTATCTCTGAGGTAGAGCTTGATGGTTTTAACCATGTAAACATTAAACTGGCACACTGGAAATCTTCTGGATGTTATTATAAAAGTAGGAAATGGGGGAGGGGAAGGACGATATGCGCTTGCGCGGCCCTACTGAGGGATCAGCTGATCTGATAGGACATCGCGGTGCAGTTTTTTTTTTTTTTTTTTTACATTAACTCCACACAGGAGGCCCTGAGGAAAATAATTTCCCTCATGGCCTATGTCATCTTTGAGGATGCTGTGTGGAGGGTCTTTTTGAGGAAAGGAAGGAGTTAACATGGGTCTTAAAGAGACTCATGTTGTAGGAGGGAGGAAACACAGAGGCCGGTAAATCGTTCCACAGCCGAGCTGTTGAACTCAAGAACGAATCGTAAAAACGACCCGTTCTCATGTGACTAATATCAACTGTGTACAAATGTTGGGCGCGTGTTTGGCGTGTTTCCCGACTATGCACCGGTGCTGAGGGGATCAATGACGCTAGTTCCTCGGAGCATCTACCATTGTAATACCGGTAGAACAAGGACAGCATTCCCACCTGACGCCTATGCTCTAAAGATTGCAATCCGTCTGTTAAGATGGGAGAATCTATCAAACGGACCGCCCGTTTCTGCACAGAGTCAAGGGTTTTTTTTAGGTATTTTGGAGCTCCAGACCAGAGGTGGCTGCCAAATTCAACCGTGGGGCGCACTTGCGATTTGTACAGGGTTAGCAGTTGAGTACTATTAAAGTATCTATATTATTATTCCTATATTGCTTATCATGAACTCCATTACTATAATAATCATGATACGCATTTGTAACTTTTTAAATCCAACGTACCCTGAATTATTTTTTCCTAGCTTTGCCAACACTGTAAACTTCTTTAATTATACCTTTTTCATTATATACAAATTCACAAAAACAGCATATATTACCCACAATACTTATGTATTTTCAAAATATCTCATAATGAAAAGATTTTTCCACTACAAAATACCTTGCCTAAACTTCTCTTATAATCGTGAAATAACAAAATATAAACCATTTTCTATTGCTTTTGACTTTCAGTATCAGCAAATTATCACTTATATCAATATAAATGTCATTGAACTCTGGAATTATGTCATAACTATAAACAGAAATTATAAACAGTTCTCACTACCACTACCACTTTTAAAAACCTATGGTACCACTTACCCAAATAATTTCTATCATTTGAACATTCTAATTCATAAATACAAAATTAGTATAATTCTAACCACAATTGAAACTAACCTTTTACGTGTCATTGCTTATAACTATAACAATTTATATGCATATCTCATTCCTTCAACACCAACGCTGCAGGATTGTATCCTTACTTGTCAAATTCCGCTTATACAGGTAATCCATTCCATTTTTATAATAAAATTAATAACCTGCTATGATTCCTATTCTTGTTTTATCTATGAAGTTATAATCATACTTACTAATCTCACACTTTCAATGCACTTAATAACCTTTATGTTTGTAGATCTTCCATGTATATTTACTTGTATAACTAATGTTATTCTTTCAAACACAGAAGACACTAAGCACCTGCAAAGACACATTTCGAATAATAATTGTCTTAGTTTTCCAATATACTTATACATAAACCTTTCTTACCCAGTCGTTGATGAACTCAAACCCCCACCACACACAGTTGCCCATAATGGACCCCATTAACCCTATTGATAACATTCTTAATATCACGGCACATACTACAAACAACATAAATGCATTAAAAAGAATTACCTCCAAACCAGATGCTCTAAGAGTATTTGCCATGAATATCCGTAGTCTCAACAAAAACTTTGATAACCTACTTGTTCTACTTACTGACTTAGGAAATGAATTTGACATCATTGTTCTCTCAGAGTGCTGGATTAACGTTAATTATATACCGAAATTAATAAACAACTACTCTGTTTACAATACGTCTCAGCACAGGTCCCAATCCGACGGGGTCATAGCTTATGTCAAGTCTAACCTTAAACATGCAGTATCTGAAATTACAGTCGACCATGCAAATTGCCTTAATATCTCAATCGATAACTTAAATATCCTCGCAATATACCGCTCCCCTAAGTCCAACAATGTCACCCCTTTTCTCTATTCTCTCGAAAAAAATATCGATGAAAAAAATAAGGATCTCATCATAATCGGTGACATCAACATAGACATCCTAAATGAATCCAGCCCCCACGCTACAAATTACCTAAACCTAATGGCGCTACATGGCCTTATACCACACATCAACATACCTACCCGAGTCACCCTCACTACTAAGACATGCATAGATCACATTATGGTTAGATCAAGGCGAACTGCTAAAACAGTTGTATTCGAATCCACTGTAACTGACCATTACTCAACCATTCTCGAACTACACAACTATAAATCTTCTCCCTCTAAGGCCAGTAATCCTTCCCATAAAACTGTTGATATGGATCAATTGTTAAAGTCTGTAAAAGAAGAAAAATGGGAATCTACCCTGCTTTCTGAAAATGTCAATGACGCTGTTGAAAAATTTTCTGCATCACTAACAGCCCACATTAACCACGCCACTTTCCCCATCTTAATGGCTTCAAACAAAAAAAAGAAACTAAAACCATGGATTACAAATGGCCTGATCTTCTGTATACGTAAAAGAGACAGACTCCATAAACAAGCCCTTAACAACCCAGACCCCCAACTCTTGCGCTTCTATAAAAAGTATCGTAACATTTGCAATAATCTCATAACAATAACTAAACAAAACTATTACAAAAAAAAAATTGAAGAGTCAGGATATGACAGTAAAATAATCTGGAACGTAGTCAATGATATCTCAGAAAACAAAAAAACCTCACTCAAAATGCAATCACTCGCTATTAATGGGAAAAATATCCAAGTCCATGATGACCCAAAAACCTTAGCCGATCACGCCAACCATTTTTTCAGTAATATTGGCACGAACTTAGCCAACAAAATTCTAAAAGCAACAAACAAAACACAAAATCTCTTAACCTCACGGGTAAGACAACAGCGCTCTTTGCACCCTGAACTAATCCTAGCCCCTACCTCCAATAAAGAAATAGTTGACACAATACTCACCATTAAAACAAACAGTGCTGCTGGTAATGACAATATTTCTCCTTATATAATAAAACACATAGTTCACTTTATAACAACGCCGTTAAAGCATATCGTTAATCTAAGCTTTAAAAGCGGTTCCTTCCCACACTTACTAAAACATGCAACGGTTATCCCAATCTATAAAGGCGGCGATAAAACAAATATTGAAAACTATAGACCCATTTCTTTGCTAAGTGTCCTGTCAAAAATCATTGAAAAAATTGTTAAAAGTAGGCTTGTCTCACATCTTGAAACCCATAATATCCTCTCGCCTAATCAGTTTGGCTTTCAAAACAATTTAAATACAGAATCTGCAATCTTAGACTTGACGGATAAGATCACTAACAGCCTGGATGAAGGTGATTCCTGCTTAGCCATATTCCTAGACTTGGCCAAAGCATTTGACACGGTTTCCCACCCCATACTTCTAGAAAGACTATCTCAAATAGGCATCCGAGGTAGAACTCTTAACTGGTTCTCATCATACCTAACAGACAGATCGCAAACTGTGAAAATTAACAACACAGCTGTAAGTAACCCCTTACCAATCCATTTCGGAGTCCCACAAGGAAGTGTTCTAGGCCCTATTCTGTTCCTCATCTACATCAACAATCTCTGTAATCTTCCCATAACCGGGAAACTAATATCTTTTGCAGATGACACTGTACTAATAACTAGACACAAAAACTGGAAAGGAGCATTCGACATAGCTCAAAACGACATAGGCCAAATAAAGAAATGGTTAGATGATAATCTCCTAACCCTTAACGCCGGAAAAACAAAATTCTTAACCTTCAGTCTTTCTGCTGCAACCCAACCTACCAACAATCAGAAGATAATAATTCACTCCTGTCTAAGAACTTGCCCTTCCTGTAATTGCCCAAACTTGGAACAAGCCACCCACATAAAATATCTGGGGGTCATCATTGATCAACACCTTCGTTGGGATCAGCACTTGGCCAGTCTAACCCCACGCATCCGCAAACTCTCTTATGTCTTTCGATCCCTAAGAACTATCCTTACTACCTCAACTCTTAAAACTGTTTACTACGCTCTCTGCCAATCCCTACTAGCATATGGCATTATAACTTGGGGTGGCTGTGCTCAATCAATTGTCGAACCTCTACTAAAAGCCCAAAAAATGGTAATACGTGTCATTAACAAGCTACCGACTAGATACCCCTCCAAACGACTCCTCATCGAGTATAACGTCTTAAACGTACGGCAACTCCATCTAAAATTTATGCTAATACATTTCCTTTTCAAATACAAAAACAAAACTCTCTTACAACACAACTACACCACCAGAACAATAACCAGCGGACACTACAATGTACCTAAACTACACACCACGACAGCTCAAAGACAATTTTTCTTCCTAGCTCCTAAAACCTTTAACCTTATCCCTGAAAACTTAAAAACGTTGAGCCAACCCCATTCCTTTAAAAAACAAATAACGAATTGGATCCTTACACATGGAATACATTACAATTCTAATACCCATTCACTTTACACTCTATCAATTTAATCACCTTTCAGACATAACATAATATATCTCCATTTTCTAAATTAGCGGCATTGCATGTACAAGATTATTTAATAACTTAACGTAATTAATAAATAAATAAGTGTGATATATATCTAACAACTCCTCAAATTTTTCATTTTCTAAGAATTCTCTAACTTCCTCATCTTCTTGTAACTGTAAACTTCACCCGCCATAACACAGGGTCTTCCCTAGCATGGAGGGTGAAATATCATAAAAAAAACTATATGTACTTTATATTTTTCATGTATTAAATAAATAAATAAATAAAATAAATAAATAAATCTGCGGGCCCTGTACAGTACGCCCAGTTTCTGAGAGGCTAACTTAACTCTGGTTTCGATGGAGCCCCCATACCTGAGCTGGTCACTTGCGATCGCGGACCTGTGAACCTGGCCAGACCGGGCCTGGTGCCAACTGAATTTATTATAATCGATAATGGTAGTTCATGCATTGTAGGTAGAAGTTTTCTCAAGTGTTTTGATATTACATTAAACAGAATTAATTTAGTGAACAATAGTGTTAAGGGTGGAAATATTTGCGATGTTTTAAAATTAAAATACCCTAAAGTATTTTCAGATAAATCAGGACATTTGAAAAACTACGAGGCTAATATTGAGGTTAGGTCGGATTTCAAACCAAAGTTTGTTAACCCGCGACCCATTCAGTATTGTTTGCGCGAACAAGTTGCCATTGAATTATGAAAAATGACATTATCGAGAAAGTTGAAATTAGCGAAATGGCCAGTCCGATAGTTATTGTGAAAAAAAAAGACAGTACGATTAGAATTAGGTCAATTAATAATAGTGTTGTTCCAAAAATGGATAACGACAAGTGTGTCGATTTAAAAAAAATAAATGATAAAGTTAAAAACTAAATGTTAGCTAGTCAAAATAGTCAAAAGAAATATTACCGGGGTAGAAAATTTTAAAAATTCTTTGATTTGGGATCAAAAGTTTTGACAAAAGATTTTAGAAATAAAAAGAATAACTGGATTTTGGGAACAATTATTAAAAGATTAGGGTAAGGATACATTCAACAGGTCAGGTTTGGAAAAGGCACCATGATCAGCTTTCTGATAGAAAGGTTAGGTGGGGGGAGAGTGACTATTCTGATAATTTGTTGTACTTTGGTCCACTCTCAGACGTGGACAGAACCATTGCTAATTCCCCTGTTCTTTGCAGATCGCAAACACCATGGGAAGGGAGACTGCGTTCCAGACCTCAACCACGCCCACGTTATCCAAAGTGAAAATAAAAATTAAAATTACATGAGAAAAATTAATAAATGTATTTAATGTATGAAGTGAAATATTTAGCTATTTGTAGTGTATAGAGTTATAAAAAGAAAACATTATGTCCATGTAATTATTGTTTAAGTGTGGGGGTGTAATGTCTGTGTGAATGTTTATGAGAGCAAGCGAGACAGTATGTTTGCGAGACTATAAAAGGCGATGCTTGCTAGAAGTACGTCCTCTTTTGCTACAAGCAGCTCCCCAATAAATACCAGTACTCAATACTATTACTCTCTTCATTCGCTGTTACTACCTACACAGTATACCAGACCATATATATACATACCTCAAAGTCCGTTTACCACAAAATGTATGTCTGCTTTGCAGATTAAGGCATCGATAGGCTATATTCATTGTAATTGGCTTCTGTGATTATGGCTTCTGGTTATCCGCTGAAGATTTTAATTTAGATTTTAGCAAGGAACAAGAAGATTTGGATTGACAGAGTTGTAAAAATAATAATTTCTGGATGATTTGTATAGCGCCGTTTCAGTGAAATATAACCTCGAGGGCGCTTTAAATTATTAGTACAGATTAAAGTTTATCAGTTTGGCACTTGGAATGATACAGAAGTGAAATGACGAGGACATAAAGCGGGGAAAAATCTGTACTGTTACATGCCGAACAAAACCCAGAAGTTTAGTTAATCATAAATACTATTATCCAATGTTTTCCCTATTTTGAAATCTTAGCAGGTACTTGTTGAAGAAATTAATGTTTTGGAATGCAATATTCTGGATAATGTTTTTGTTGATAAACGGTTTCTAATTTTTGTTCTATTTAGATTAATATTGAAAATAATCTTATTATTTTTAAGTGATAAACTAACGTTTAAGACGAGATTTTTATGCATACCTAGCATAAAGGGTATATAACGGTCCCGTTGGCGGCCAGTATCTTTTCTCGGAAGATTTTTTCAATGTAGATGAGTGTTTCAGGCTGATAATTATTGCTTATAATAATCGAAAATAATCTCTCTACTGTTGCACTTGGTGGTCCAAAATCAAAACATTGCAACTCTCTCCACTCTCTGCCAAGGTCATTTAAATCTCTCTCTCCTACCAGATTTGGTAATAACATTGCCAGAGGAGCGATCCACCTGCATTGTTGTGCCTTGACATTAACCGGATCTATTTCTTTTAAATGTTTTAAGATTTGAACTGTTTTGTCTCTAAAGTTAAATCTTTTTAAAATTTGGCTAACGCCTTCAATGTAAATTTCTAAACATCGCTTTCTTAAATTATCTAGACTTTCAGAATCTATTTCAATTAGCCCGTTTGATATTTTTCCAGTTAGCACACCACCCAAGTACACATGTTCTAAAGAAAGAAAATTTCGTGGATTGTTATGTTCAACATATACTAGCTGGGTTCGGTTTAAATAATTCGGTTGTAAAAAAGTATAAAACGAGTGCTTCGTATTGCTCCAGCAGACTTTTCACCACTGCGATCAAGGATAACCACCTGGTTTGAGATGGATGAAGAAGTTTGTGTGGTTCGAGCGACAAAAATTCTTGAAAGTCGACTAACTCAGACTGTCACTTATATGTTTTTTAAATAGGAATATACGTCCTTGCTAAATCTTCCACACCTGATGGAATCTTTTCTCATGCATTGCTACTTGCTAGCACACAAGTGAAAAAAGTGACACACACATTTCATAACAAAAAGACCTGGAATTAATAGCAAACGCGGCTCATAACCAAACAAATCCCAGTATTTAAACCATAAAGGCCATAATTAAACGCAAATATTGACTTTAGTAAACCTGTCTTTGATTAGAAAATTTACCTTTTTAAATAACTTCAGTAACTTGCCTTCGACAAATTGCTTCTCTCAGTGCATGGGTTGGGATAGAATATAACTGCCTTGAGAGTTTTTCCCAAGTGGTGTCCTTGTAAAAATAATGATGTCTGAAAAAAAACATTTATGAAAATATTAGATAGTCAGAAAATCCTGTTTTTAAATCGTAAAACCTGTAATAAGACATAATCATTCGTCATATCATTTTATTTTAATTTTACTTTTTTTTTTTTATTAATGTATACCTATATTATTTCTCGACCCTACGTCTGGTGTTTCTCAGTTTTCATCATTATTATTATACGTACATATATTTATTTTTTCTGCTTTTCTTTTTTCTTTTATCTTATCTTATCTGTTTCTTTTATATCCTACACAGTACATATTAGACAATATATCTAGATTATGCTTAGACAGTTTATCTAGTTCCTATCTCTATAATATTAGGTAAAAAAAAAAAGTTAATAATTAGTGATTATTTGGGCATGATGTGAACATTTGTTATTGGATTATTCCCAAATTATTATAATTTATTGTTTTCTTTAATGCATCTCATGTTATTAATCTGTAAATGTTCCCAATAAAATTAAAATAAAATAAACATAGCTGGGATTAAAAAACAATAGTAAACTTACCTTGAAAGAGTTCTATCAAGTGAAGACCGAAAAGTGAATTTTATCAAGTGAGGACATCGATAGAATGTGACTGCCTTGAGAGTACTGATCCCCTCAAGTGGTGTCCAGGGACATCGATAGAATGTGACTTGGTTGAGAGTTGGTCTTCTTAAGTGGTGTTCAGAGCCATCGATAGAGTGTGGCTTGGTTGAGAGTACTGGTCTCCTCAAGTGGTGTCCAGAGTGTGGCTTGGTTGAGAGTACTGGTCCTCTCTAGTGGTATCCAGGAACATCAATAGAATGTGACTAAGTTGAGAGTAATGGATACTAGTCCCCTCAATTGATGTTCAGGGACATCGATAGAATATGGTTTGGTTGAGAGTGCTGGTCCCCTCAACGGGTCCAGGGACATCGCTAGAAAGTGTCTGATTTGAGAGTGCTGGTCCCTTTTTAAAATTTAGTAACTTGTCACTTTAGTATATGTTTCAAGGGAACTGTCTCTTCTAAATGTTTTAACCAAGATCCTCTTTTGTACTCAATTGAAGAAGGAAGATCACCCTTGAAGTGATTGTCATTGTATAGTTTTTATGTGTAAGACTATTAGAGAACAGCTCACTTTATTTATTTAGTATTCACAAGTTTCATTATTTTACAGCAATTCAGGAATTTTAAACTATTAAAAAGCTTTAATGTTTTTAAACTTTATTGGTTCCATCATTTATAACGGTTTCACGATTTTTGCGTTCCATATATTCATATTTTAAAAAGTTATTATTGTTTGCTTGTTTTATGTGCTTCACAATTTATAGTGTAATTAATTAATAAATTTATAGGGCTGTCGGAACTGCCCTTAAAGATTATAGTCACAATATGGTGGTACAGTCTTGAAGGAGAGGAGACTCATTCCATCGGATTGGCTTCCTGATGACTGCGAATGAGTGCAGCCACTTCTCCGTGTCCCTTTTCTTCTGCCCAGGAGAGAGCCGTCTTCCCATCTTCGTCCCGATAGGAGACATCGGCATTGTGCTGCAGAAGGACCTCCACAACATTCACATGTCCTTCGTGTGCTGCCCATGACAAGGCTGTTCTGCCATCATCACGCTGAGAGTTGACATCAACACCGTGCTGCAGCAGGAGTACCACCATGTCAGTATGACCATTAGCAGCCGCCTGGAGAAAAGCAGTGTCCCCATCTTCATCCCGGGAGTTCAAATCAGCTCCATTCAGTAATAACTGTTTGGCAACCTCTAGACGTCCGTAACCTGCAGCATGGTTTAATGCAGTCCAACCAAAATTATCCCTTGTGTGGATGTCTGCTCCCTTCTCCAACAGTTTGCATACTGTTGCAAGGTGACCATTAAAAGCTGCAAAAAGTAGAGCCGAATGACCAACTTTATTCTGAGAGTTTAAATCAGCACCATTCAACAGTAGAGGTTCAACGATTTCTAGGTGTCCCTCACTTGCAGCTGCCATTAATGCAGTTGAGACGTTATTATCCCTTGCGTGAATGTCTGACCCTTTCACCAGAAGGAGTTCAATGACCTCTACATGTCCTTCTTTTGCAGCTAACATTAATGCAGTACAGCCGTCATTATCCCTTATATGGATATCTGCTCCTTTCTCCAACAACTTGCGTACTGTGGCAAGGTTACCATTATGACCCGAAACAAGAAGTGCCGAACGACCTTCTTTATTACGAGAGTTTAAATCAGCTCCATTCAATAGTAGGAGTTCAACAACCTCTAGATGTTCTTCACTTGCAGCTAGCATTAATGCAGTCCAACCGTCATTATCACTTATGTGGATGTCTGCTCCTTTCAACAGTAGGAGTTCAACGACCTTCAGATGTCCTTTTTTTGCAGCTAGCATTAATGCCGTCAAGCCGTCATTGTACCATATATGGATATCTGCTCCTTTCAATAGTAGGAGTTCAACGACTTCTAGATGTCCTACATATGCAGCTAGCATTAATACAGTCCAACCGTTATTATTTCTCATGTGGATGTCTGCTCCTTTCAACAGTAGGAAATTAATGACCTCTAGATATCCTTTACTTGCAGCTGCCATTAATGCAGTTGAGCCATTTTTATCCCTTACGTGAATGTCTGCTCCCTTCAAAAGTAGGAGTTCAATGACCTCTAGATATCTCTCTTTCGCAGCAAGAATGAGTGCAGTACAGCCGTCATTATCCACTATTTGAATGTCTGCTCCTTTCAACAATAGGAGTTCAACGATTTCTAGATGTCCTTTACTTCCAGCTAGCATTAATGCAGTACAGCCGTCATTATCCCTTATGTGGATGTCTGCTCCATTCAACAGCAGGTGTTTAACTACCTCTAGATGTCCTACATATGCAGCTATCATTAATGAAGTCAAGCCGTTATTATCCCTTACGTGAATATCTGCACCTTTCAACAGTAGGAGTTCAACGACCTTTAGGTGTCCTTTGATTGCAGATGCCATTAATGCATTTCTCATGTCGAAGTCTGCTCCTTTCAACACTAGGAGTTCAACAATCTCTAGATGTCCTTCATATGCAGCTAGCATTAATGCAGTACACCCATCATTTGTTTTTCTGAGGATGTCTGCTCCTTTCAACAATAGGAGTTCAACGACCTCTAGATGTCCCTGTTTTGCAGCTAGCATTAATGCAGTACAGCCGTCATTATCCCCAATGTTAATGTCTGCGCCTTTAAATAGTAGGAGTTTAACAACCTCTTGATGTCCGTTAATGGCAGCAGCTATTAATGCAGTCGAGCCGTTATTATCTCTTACGTGAATGTCTGCGCCATTCAACATTAAGAGTTCAATGACCTCTAGATATCCTTGACTTGCAGCTAGCATTAATGCACTCCCGCCATCATTACCCCTTATATGGATGTCGGCTCCTTTCTCCAACAACTTGTTTACTGTGGCAAGGTGACCATTAATAGCGGCAATAAGAAGAGCAGAGAGACCATCTTTTTTATGAGAGTTAAAATCAGCTCCATTCGATAGTAGGAGTTCAACGATCTCTAGATGTCCTTTACTTACAGCTAGCATTAATGCAGTCCAGCCTTCATTATTGCTTATGTGAATGTTTGCGCCTTTCAACATTAGGAGTTCAATAACTTCTAGATGTCCTTCGCCTGCAGCTAGCATTAATGCAGTCCAGCCGTGATTATTTATCATGTGGATGTCGGCTCCTTTCTCCAACAACTTGCGTACTGTGGCAAGGTGACCATTATAAGCCGCATCAAGAAGTGCCGAACAACCTTCTTTATTATGAGAGTTTAAATCAGCTCCATTCAATAATAGGAGTTCAACGACCTCAATATGTCCATTACTTGCAGCTAGCATTAATGAAGTACAGCCTTCATCACCCCTTTTGTGAATGTCTGCTCCTTTCAGCAATAGGAGTTCAGTGATCTCTAGACGTCCCTCACTTGCAGCAAGCATTAATGCAGTGTAGCCATCATTATCGCTTATGTGGATGTCTGCTCCTATCTCCAACAACTTTTGTACTGTGGCAAGGTGACCATTAATAGCTGCAATAAGAAGAGCAGAACTAGCCATTTTGTTTTGAGAGTTTAAATCATCTCCATTCGATAGTAGAATTGCAACGACCTCTTGATGTCCTGAATTTGTAGCTAGCATTAATGCAGTATTGCCGGCATTACTCATTATGTGGATATTTGCTCCTTTCTCCAACAGTTTGCGTACTGTTGCAAGGTGACCATTATTAGCTGCAGCCATCAAAGCAGAACTACCATTTACATCCTGAGAGTTCAAATCAGCTCCATTTAAAATTAGGAGTTCAACTACCTCTAGGTGTCCTGTACCTGCAGCTAGCATTAATGCAGTCCAGCCGTTATTATTTCTAATGTGGATGTCTGCTCCTTTCAACAGTAGGAGTTCAACGACCTTTATGTGTCCCTCAATTGCAGCAAGCATTAATGCAGTCCAGCCATCATTATCCCTTATGTGAATGTCTGCCAGTTTCTCTACCAGTATCGATACTATATCATAGTGCCCTCCTTGTGCTGCTAACATCAGGGCGGTAGAACCGACTATAGATTTTATAGAAGAAAACATTTGATATATTCCAGTATGTGGAAATGTGATTGCCTCTTCATCTGTATGATTATCATTGTCGATTACGTGTTCAATAAAATTCCATTCATTTGTTTTTATGGGTTCGAATGACGCATTCCTTTTTTGACTCTTAAAGGAATTTTTTGGGAGATTTAGTAAATATTTCACAATACCAAGGTTTCCTTCCTTTGCTGCGCAGTGTAAGGGATTCATTTCAGATGTATCAAACGACATACAAACTCCTTGTTTAGCAAATAATTTGAACACAATATCTTCTTTTTTACTTGCTGCGAGATTGGTGGCAGTATCACCCTGACTATCAATGGCAATCAATATGTGAGCACGCTCAATCTCACTTTCCATGCCACTTAAGATCTTATTCATAGTGCTGTGGTCATCTTCTCTCACCGCTACCATAAACGGAGTGATTTGTTTTCTGATCTGTTCAGTTCTTGTTAAAGCCTGGTGTAAACTACTTAACGGTTGTTTATTTGACAAATATTCGCTAAACAAGCTGTGATCTCCGTAGCCTTCAAAATCTAAGAAAGAAGCAAGCATAAGTTCAAGTAGTGACTCATACGAACAATTCTCCACATTTTCCTTTATTTGCTTTACAATATTGAGATTTCTATTCTCCAAAGCTATGTTCAGTGCAGTCCTCCCGGCCTTGTCTCTTGCTGCCATAAAGCAGATGAAGTCTTCCTCAGATATCCTACTGCTCGGTCCACTGAGGAGGACTGCAATTGTGTGCACATTCTGTTCGTCAGTTGCTATATGCAATGGTGTTTTGACATGGTCATGGAAGAATAGCTGACGATGTTCAGACCAGTGTTTGTACAATATCGGACTACTTTCCAGTGCATCGCTCTGTATTGGTGAAATAGCAAGCTGGGTCTCTATGAACTTTCTGATTAAATAATAATCTGGCCTGAGCAAGAAAACGCAAAGTTCACTTATAACGAGTTTGTTATTTTCTTTGGTTTGTCTTCCCTGCCTCAGCCACTGGACGAAGAAATCTGCGCAAAAGTATTCTTCAAACGTACGGTGAATGAAACGAACGGTTCCATCAATTCTAGCCTTGATCAGCCCTAGGCCGCTTATGTCTTGCAAGTCTTCTTTGGATAGTATTGTGTTAGAGAAATATTCTGCACCAAACTTTAGGTCGAGGGACTGGAAAGCCAGGACACAATGCTTTTCCATTATTTTCGTTACCATATCATTTAGAAAGGAATCCGGAAGGCCTTTATTGAAAATACTTTTCTGCTCAAAGTAAATTGATTTCTTGACTTTGATAAATTGTGTATACAAATCATACAGATTGGTGATTTTACATAAGTTCTGCACTTGTTCAGGAGATATCGCAGACTGTATGGCCTGCTGGAGGAACACTTCGGCCAGCATACGGATCTGCAGCGGGATGCCCATGAAGCTGGCCACGTCTTCCCCGAGCACTCCCTCCACCTCCTCCCGCAGCTCTCTGGCAAAAATGCCCAGCCTCCCCTTTTCCGACTCTCCATGCTCTGGAAATTCCAAAGCCAGGTGAGGAAGCCAGGAATTCACCATGTAGTCAACCTGTTCTGTTTTTGTTATTTTTTGTAACTCTGCGGAAAATTCTGACAATTCATTTTCGAGCCATTCTTGCGGATGCACCCTTGTTGTGACCACTGTTTTACAATTTGTGGTATTTTTTAAATATTTCAGAATCTGTAATATTTTGACTTTAGAATTTTCTTTAGTTATCTCATCAAATGCGTCCACCAAAATACAAACTTGCCTCGAACTATCTGATTCGAGGCAATGCTGTAAAAGGCCGCGCAGAAAATCATCATCAGTAGGTAAACCCGAAGCATGAATCAAACATTTAGTAACCAATTGCAGGTTGAGCATAGAGGGTAGTTTGTCTACAGCGGTCAAGTGATTGTGATCGATTCTCAGTACCCAAGAGTTTCGGATGAGCTCTGACATGCGCGTAAGGCTTGTGGTCTTTCCCATACCAGGGTCATCAGCTATGATGGTCAGCTTCTTCCTCGTATTGCTAAAGGCATCTTCCTCGATGGGGTCACTGTAATCCCTGGTGATGAAGGGGCGCAGGCCATCCAGAGAGCCGTGGGAGTATTGCCAAATCAGATACGGGCTGCCTCTAATCTTAAGTTTTTCAAAATAATGTTTGTTGATTATTTCCTCTTTATTTATTTCTCCCCCGATCTTCTGAATTTTAAATTTATGTTTTTCGAATGTTTCTTCTTTCATTATATCTTCAGTTTTTAGTTTAAAATGTTCTTTTGAAACAAATATTTCCTCACATTCTTTGGATACATTGAAGGAACTAATAAATGAAAGTTTATCTTTCACATTGTTGAATATAAAAATATCTTTATTTCCGCTGCAGCGAACAAATTCGTCCATTGATTTGATAATAAAGCGAGCGTGGAACTTCCTGGGCATGTAGAGATCGCTATTGTAAACTTCCTTCTGAGAGAGGCCTTCTGCGCTTAAATGTAGCCAATATATTACTCTTGCTGACTCCTCCCGACATTGTTTCAAAAACAGGTCCTGTCCATCATCCTCGGTTGTGAAGACTTTCCCCGCCGCAGCCTCCGCCCCCTCCCCCCAGTAGTCCTGGCTGAGTTGCTCCGGATCACTGATCACCAGCAGTGGTCCATCAGCCCCCCTCCTCTCCAGTAGTGCTGCAATCTTTGTTTTGTCCACTATTTTGTTACCTTTGGAATAGAGACCATCTAATTCACAAATCTTCTGAAGGTTTTTTGGTATTTTAGCAATGTATTGGGCATCCACTACGAGTCTCTTCAAAATTGGTGAAATTAAAGAATTAATTTTGTTTCGAACCTGTTCATTGTCAGATTTACAGTCGTCTCCCAGTATTGTATTGAGACTAAGAATTTCTTCCCCCAAGGCTATTGAATCCCTTGCAAATATATCTTCTCTAGCTGTAATAGTTAGGTCGTTTAATTCAAATTCTTTGAAAGACTTAGTCTCGACGGCTAGTTTTTTAAAATCCTTAAATAATTGTGAATCAATCGGTTGTGGTAGAATGATCACGAGCTTCTTGTGGATGTGTGTTTCTAAAAATTTTAAAAAATTTGTCAATATTTCAAAGTTTTGGTATAAGTCATCAACCGGGGAAGTGAAAACGAGAATGAGCAGATTATTAATAATAACATCACTCTCGTTTAAACCTTCCATGTCTATATCCATAG
Source organism: Limnephilus lunatus (assembly GCA_917563855.2). Classification (NCBI taxonomy): domain Eukaryota; kingdom Metazoa; phylum Arthropoda; class Insecta; order Trichoptera; family Limnephilidae; genus Limnephilus; species Limnephilus lunatus. The sequence goes on along the minus strand of OU830595.1, from coordinate 18,802,552 downwards.
CTATAGCAGTCAAATCGTTCCAACTGAGAATCGTGTGGCAGTTGTCTTTTAAATATATTGAATCTAAAGATGTGTTTTTAATCTGAAGCAAGATATTGTTTAATCTTACAGCTTCAAATTTAGGATCACTTGTCTCTATTTGTAGAACACGTTTGGAAGATTCTAAGAATGACTCCAGCCCCAAGGTGTCCTCACAATCTAGTATATCAGGCAAGGTGCGGAGATAGGCCTGCCCAGCCATGTATAGGGGGCCTGACTTTACACTCTTATTCTGTTTAGCTAGTGCATTTATTATCTCATTAGGAAACCAGCGTAACAGTTGTTTGGTTAGTCTAATCACTTTGCCCAAATCTTCCATTGTTTTACAAGTGATAATATTTTCTTTAGTATCAATTTCAAACTTTGGTATATCTAATTTTTGAAGATTTTGTTTTGTTGTGAATTTTTCAATTTTCTTTAATTTCATCAGCGTATTGCTTTGTAAAAAGCTCCAATTTTTCATAAAATTAAACTCTTCTGCAGAAAACACTCCCAGATGACAGATGTTTCCCAGCGAGGGGGTAGTTCTGTACTTCCTTGAAGTCAGCAGGAGTGTAATATCTTCGAGGAGTGTACTATCTTCGAGGAGTGTACTATCTTCGAGGAGTGTACTATCAGCATCTACTTCAAGTGGCTCCGTGTTCTGGTGGCTTCTACTAGAGCTCGCAGGAAGAACTCTTACATCATCTAAAAGCTTCAGGTACCTCTCTAGCTCGTCGTGATCTTGGCGTTCAACTAGTCCCTGGGGCCAGTTCTGTACCGCACGTTTCTTCTTCCCTTCATCAAAAGCTTTGATAAAATTGTCAATGCTGTGGGTGTTCACATTTTCCAGCTGATATATATCTCCCACATGAAACCCAGTACAGTTCACGGGATTTGGAGATGCAAAAATTGTGGTGATATCTAATTTCTTAGTACATATAGAGCGATTGTACCTCTCATCGTAATCTCTATATATCTTCATTAGCATGTCCTTGACACCCGGACTGTCCAAGGTCAGAGTGTGAGCGTGGAGGCCTTCACGGGGGCTGGCGACCCTACAGAAGTTACTGCCTTCCCTCTTTAGATGTTTGACGGTCAGAGTGGTGACTCCAGCCAACCAGGCTCCTAGAGAATGTCCTGTGAAGGACAGAACGAAGCGACTGCCGTATCGCTGGTTTGTTTCAAGAACTGCCTTCTTGATATCATCCGCAAAAGTTACACCTGAACTCATGTGTTTCGTATAACTATTACAGTACACACCCTTCCCATCGACCCAGAGTGCCCCCAACTTCTTAGGGTCTGTCCCTCTATGGGCAACAACCACCTGCTGCTCGGATGGGTTCCAAAATGCACAGCCGAAGTATGCGTTAGTCCAGGAATTGCTCCGTGCCGTGGTAAGAAGTTGCCATCCTTTATGCAAGTTGAGCTCTCCCGTACAAGCAGTGTACGATAAATTCGCGAAGGCCGCCAGCACTTTTTCATTAGGGAATGGTTCAAGAAGCATTTTTTTATTGTTATCTTTAACAGCTTTAAATGATTGTAGGGTTTTCTGCCATTCGGGCTTGCAATAAACCAGGGCCGTGTCCGCCTGCATGTTGAGGGGATGGAGAACAATGAATTGGAGACTGAATCTGTAAAATGACAACAGCCAGAGTTGGTATTGTATTTACACAAGTCATTAACAGACAGACAGAAAGCAAAATATGTAATACCTCGAACCATTGATTTTTTCAAGCAAGCCTTCTGGGACACATTTACTGAGCACACATTTTGATGACAAAATAACCTTGACAAAACATTATAGTGAAAGAGAAATATCATTTAATGTTGGAATGGTAAATAACTAAATTTTACTAATTCAGATCTACATATAAGTCACAGCGCTTAATAGATTTAGATGTGTAGGTTCGCTGGAGTGGGCTCTTGAACTCGGGTTCTTCGCAGGAAGCGGATCGTACTCTTTTTAAATCGACTACTCCCAGAGAACCCGGTCCAGGACTCGGACCCAAACCCGGAACTCGGAGCCAGAACCCGAATGCTTCCACTGGCATTGCCGTTGTGGAGATCGTCATAAAAGTAAAGAACTTGTTTTTATTAATCTCATTCATTACACTGGCAATTTTCAACATTAGCGCCACAAGCGGCCGATCGACGAACTACCATTCTGACGTCCGGAATTAAGCGAGTCCGCTACGCACTTGCCCTTGTGAATTCCTGTCGGATAGTTATTAACTTATTACGATCTTGTGTAACTAAAACCCTTCTGATATAGAGTCATGTACCACGGCTAATCATTTCAATAAATTTGAGTGTTCAAGTATTAACCGAGTCTCATTCATCCCGTGGTCTCTATGGTTCGTGTCAATCCAAGTAAAACTGCGATTGAAGTAAAACTTATTCACACCACGACAACAATATTAATGTCGAATACCGTACCGTTTTCGCAGTCCCAACCACTTGCGAGTCGGGAGCAGGTCCCGGGTTCGAGTTCTTTTAGAGGTTCCGGCTCCGAGGTGCGGCTCTGACCGAACCCGTGCGTCCTGGTAGGCGCAACGGCACCCTGAACCTACTCCACACCCAAGAACTCGATTTTTTCTCGAATTTTTCACGATGACACCTATTAATACGTAACAATCAAATACGCGCTACCAGTTGGCCAAAAAAGAAGGTCAAAATGTAGAATAGTACCTATTTTATACATATTTGAATTTTTGCTATCAAAAGAATCTCCAGAGTAACCTAAACAAATAACAAAATGACAGCCCACGTCAAACAATTACTTAGCAACATGCTTTGTTTTTCGTTCGGACAATAAACGTATAGTAAATAATTTTATAACGCCATAGCTTATTCATAATGCTAGAACTTACCAATATATATAGCCTATATTGCTCGCGAATAATGTAGCTTTTGATTAGTTAAAGAATTTTTATATTCCATTCAGTATTTATTGCGTGAAAGAATAACAAACACACATCCATACAAACATTCGCATTTATAATATTAGTAGGATATCATTGAAGAAGAAGAAGATAACACTTATAATCTAAATGAAAATATGAAAGAGAACAAGACACAGAAAAATATAAAAAGATAATGGTCGCAACTGGGAATCGAACTCAGAACCTCTCGTCTAACAGGGACGGGCGCTTTTACCAATTCAGCCATTGCCATCTTCCATCAAACCGTCATAATTGTCAATCTCATATTTTCAAAAAGTCTAACTTTTCAGCATCATGAGCAACTACCTTTTTCATTGGAAACAATCGTCCCGGTTAGACATAGGGTGGCACGGGTTCTAACACAATATTTACCACAACGGACGGGGCGGAATGGGATAGGGTGGGACGGCAAGTTTACAATGGGATGTGAGGTGTAACGGGGTGGGGCGAAATGGAATAGTTGGTGCAGATATTGTTTCTACTGCTTTCCATAATTCGTAAAAAAAAAATTCCACGGTCGAGTGTCACCCCTCTTGGATGGCACCTGGGGCGGACCGCCCCCCCCTTGCTACGCTACTATTTCGTTTGCATCACCAATTACAAAGTTTTAATCAGTGCCCGAGTGTTAATTTAATTAAATCATGGAAACTTCAAACAAACCGGCACGACTCTCAATCGACAACAAACAGGGCGTTACGCATGGTTAAAGAAATTTTCCCTAACAAACTGATCTCGTGCAGAGGAGATATTCCCCACAGCCCGGATCTAAACCCCAGCTGTTTTTTTTTATTTACATATGTTTTTTTTTATCTTTACAAGTTGAATCTAAGTAAAAAAAAAAACAGTGACTATCTACAATTAACCCTCCACCCGTCGCGCCTTTTTCGTAATGCAAGGTGTCGCGCGGGGTCGCTTAGGACCCCAAAAATAAATATGATAAAATTGTTATAGCATACATTTTATGCGTTATTTTAACTGATTACAGTCAGGTGATAATGACTGCTTTGAAATAAAAAGAAATATTTAATTTTATAAGAAAAACTTTATTTTTATAACTTTGTTGAAAGTTATTCCCAAGAATAAGTTAACAATAATAATCTAAACGAAAATGTGAAAGAGAACAAGACACAGAAAAACAGAAAAAAGACAATGGTCGCATCTGGGACTCGAACCCAGACCTCTCCGTCTAACCGGGACGAGCGTGTTAACCAATTTCGCTATTGCCACCTTCTGTCAAACCGTCATATTTGTCAATCTCATATTTTCGAATTTTAGAATTAATATTATTATCAGTTGCGACCATTGCCTTTTTTTCTGTTTTTCTGTGTCTTGTTCTCTTTCATATTTTCGTTTAGATTATTATTGTTAACTTATTCAAATAAGAAATATTAAAAATTAGATTTTTATTTTCAATGCAAGAGCTTAAAAATCAAAAAGGAACATTTTTTGTAATAGAAAACTTTTAAAAAATCTAATTGAGGTTGATACAGACTTATTATTATAACAACAAAAAAATCAACAAAATACAATGAAAAAACATATAAACTTGATTTTTCATGGTATTTTGATGATTTTTTTGAGCCTCACGCCAAAACATAAATCTGTATCTCACATCGCACAAGCGCAGACTGAATTTTTCTCGACGCTATCGTCAAGTATAGTCCCTTTTAGGAAGCTACCTAAAGTAAGGAATCAGTGGAAACATTTAAAATGTACATAATTAGCATTTCTGTAAAACCTGGGCTTTTAAAGACCCCACGCGACGGGTCGAGAGTTAAAAGAGATCATCCATCAAGAAATGGTCAACATATCCCGAGATTTGTGTCGAAAAATTTTCGAAAATCCATATTTGAGGAAAGCCATCACAACAAAACACTAAAACTAACACCCGCTTGTACCTAGGTTACATGAAGTTAGTAATAGATACGCAGATATGGCGGATCTATTTAACTGTACAGAAGTAAAAAAACCCTTGACTCTGTGCAGAAACGGGCGGTCCGTTTGATAGATTCTCCCATCTTAACAGACGGATTGCAATCTTTAGAGCATAGGCGTCAGGTGGGAATGCTGTCCTTGTTCTACCGGTATTACAATGGTAGATGCTCCGAGGAACTAGCGTCATTGATCCCCTCGGCACCGGTGCATAGTCGGGAAACACGCCAAACACGCGCCCAACATTTGTACACAGTTGATATTAGTCACATGAGAACGGGTCGTTTTTACGATTCGTTCTTGAGTTCAACAGCTCGGCTGTGGAACGATTTACCGGCCTCTGTGTTTCCTCCCTCCTACAACATGAGTCTCTTCAAGACCCATGTTAACTCCTTCCTTTCCTCAAAAAGACCCTCCGCACAGCATCCTCAAAGATGACATAGGCCCTGAGGGAAATTATTTTCCTCAGGGCCTCCTGTGTGGAGTTAATGTAAAAAAAAAAAAAAAGAAGGCTATTCTATAAAATATTTTCAATCAATATTAATTTTATTTTTACTATAGTATTATATGTAACTGTAACTCTTTGTGTCATTTCTCAACCAAATGCCACAATTAACTGATATAATCTTTTTTTATTATTTATTATATTTTGTGACATTTAATCTGTATTTATGATATATTTATACCGTTAATTTAATAAATAAATAAAGCCAGCTGCAAGATGGCGGCCATTTTGACGAAACTATTTTACCAAATGATTTTCCCGCAAATTTTTATTCTTATCAATAATCATTTATTTAAATACAATCTGTTTTTTTTTTCATGGTTATTTCAAAAGTGCAAATGTTTATGGCCCACCCTATATATAGGTTAGGTACCAAATTTGATTGATTGTTCTTATAATATACAAAAAAAATGATTGTAATCTATTAAAAATGGAAATTTGTATAAAAAAATTGCAATAGGTGGCACACGAGCTGTTTGAAAACTGAATGTACTGGAACTGAATATATGGAATACGGGAGGGAGGATGGGAACGCAGAAGGGGTTTCACGGGACGGGGGAGCTGGAGAGGGGAGAGGGAAGGTGGAGAAGGTGGATGGGAAACACGTGAAGGGGAGGCGGAAGGGGAACGGGATGAATGGGAAAGGACGGGCAGGGAGAAACAATTTCTTTATTAAGTGGCATTGGAACGCATGTCGGGAGCTCGCTAGTAAATAATAAATACTTACCTACGCAAGACAAATAACCAAATACTCTTATCTTCTCCAGATAAAAGATAGCAAAGCCGGTGGATGTTTTATTAATCCGGAAAAAGATAATCGGCTCATTCTATCTATTTGCATTTGATGATAAACATCAAATACTGATCACTGATAAGAAGCAAGGGGACAGGTAGATTTATTTCTTCACATTGAAATTACATGACTAATCCTATACACCACATATTATAACTATTTTGCAGTAAATAGTGTTGGATAAGTGTTTTGATTGCCAACATTGTCAGATCTTACCTATGTATTGTAATTTTCCTAGTATTACATTTTTCCATCTTGCATGGTGAAGTATTTAGTTTTGTTGTTATTTCGTTTTTTACTTTGTTTTGCTTTAGATGTTGTTTTTGATTTTGTCTTCTATTTTGATTTTGATTTTGTTATGCTTACTTAGATGTTCTTTGTAATAAATAATAAAAAAAAATAACATGTAAAAGCCCAGCCGGGCGGGAAATTCACAATAAATAAATATTTTACTACAGATTCTCAACTACTTACTTCAAATATCTTTACTATCAGGCTGAAGAGAGATAGCTTTTAAATGGATTATTGTATTAAATTTTTTTTTTAATCCAAAACTATTATTAAATCTTTAACTGACAGACCTGAAACAGTTATCTAATTAGCAATACATGATTAGTAATTCCAAACAATGATAACTTTGAAGGTAACAATAAACTCAATACAAATTTACTCTACTACTTAGCGTCTATAAATTTAATACTGTTGACAACTTTTCTGACAAGTCCCCTTTGTTTACATATATTTTATTCTAAATAATCCTTAATAATATATTCTCTATTATTATAACATTGATTATTAGTAAAGACCGGATTATATGCAACAAAAACAGCCTAAAATATGCATGCAAATATGCAATTAAAATAGCTAAAATATGCACGAAAATCCATAAAAAGGGCCAAAATATGCAACATGGAATAATTCAGTCGTATTTTTACCTATTTTTTATTTTAGTAAGCTTTTAGTTTTCAAGGTTAACAATCGAATTTTTGAAAATATCGATTACAAAATGTATTTAACAGCGAATTTTAAAACGTACATGACTACTTTACTAAATGTTCTGTAGACAAATTGTTTCTACGATTAAGGAAAGCTTAAGGATAGGAGCGTTCTACGTCTATTGATGTGACTGGACAGAATTTAAATTTGGGTGCGATTTTTTTACTTATTGTGCCGGGCAAAATTTCACCTGTCCCGTTGATGAAGCTATCAATTTTTGAACAAGGGTTCAAACCCCGGGTAATTGTTCAATAAGTTTTCAAACTTTTCTTTAAGTTTACTCGGGAATACCTTTAATAACGAGGAATTCATAAGGTGAATTTTCTTCATAATCTGAATTTATTCAGCGCCAATCCATGAGTTTCAAGCGTTTTTATACTTGCAGGTATGTAGGCTAATCATAGCTTGTTTTTTTTAATACTAGCATCGTCAAACGCTTCTTTGCACTAGAAAACTGCCAAAGCCTCTGCACTATCGAAGTCATTGATAATACCCTTGATGTCACTATGTGAGAAATGTGAATGATGAACTTTCATCTGAATGATGAACGAGATCGAACGTAAATATGCAAGATCTCAAATTTTTTGCTAAAATATGCAACTACCGCTGAAAAAGGTCTAAATATGCAAATGCATATGCAAATATGCATTTGCATATAATCCGGTCTCTAATTATTAGTTTAGTAACACATACTAGTATCCTATACCTAAATACTTGCTTTTATCACTCATACTTTGTCAAATGTACATTCATATTTTGTTATTATTGTAATACTGATAATCTCCTGTATACCACTGTATACTTATAATATCAGGTACCTATCACTTAAATGTAAAAGCCATTCTATGGCGTTTAAATAAATAAATAAATATATATCTTTGGTTTTGATAGATAGATTATAAGCAAAAGTAGTACAATTTAATACGGAGAAATCCCCAGCTAAAAGCACATGTATATTTAAATACAAAAATTTAATATTGAAAAAAGACAATATTCGTTTAATTTCCATATTTACTTTGATAGATTTGGAGAAAACCGTAAAAAACTGTCTCATTGGGTAAATAAATAATTGCTTTTCAATTTCTTTAAATAATGAAATGGAGTATGCAGTGGCGTACTTGGGGGGGGGGGGGGGCGGTGGGGGCGGCCCGCCTCAGGTGCCACCCGATGGAGGTGACACCCGACCGTGTAAAAAAATTACGAAGGATATTGCCACAAAAATATTTTACACATGAACGTGGTCTGTTTATATTTTCGTAGCTCTATGGCTGTCCGTGGAAGTGCCCCAAAATGGGAGAATTTATGGAGAAATATTTGAAAACCTATATTAATGGAGAAATCGCCATCTTCGAGAAATAACTGCACGTGATTAGTTGAATTCCGATACAGCGGGTTTTGATAGTAACTTCTTGAATGATATAAGCAGGTTTTGTTTCTCACTCGCGTTTTTACAAGGTTTTTGGTCGTGATAAGGGAGGCTTTGAAACTCAATTTTAGGTTCCTCTTGTTCCTCACAAAAATGTGAACAAGATGTCATACTCAAGATCATTTTTTCAAAAAATCGGATATAGCGAGTGTTTAAATTATAGCAACCATATTACATTTTTGTACATTCTCAAAACAAAAATAATATGTACAAGTGAATTTTTCTAAGCGAACAAAAAATAAATGCAAGTGGCTTTCCACTTTTTTAACATTATTTTTATCAGGGAAAACATGTTTTTAGGCTTACTGTTTTATTTTAGCACTCTTTCTTTTTTATGTATCTTTGTAAAGCTGTTTGTTTTTCAAATAAAGATATTATTATTATTATTAAAAAAGAATATGCTTCTCAATAGTATACAGGGTGTTACTTTTAACCAGTGCTTCCTGACATTATTGGAGTAAAAAATGTAAGTAAATGAAATTTCGGCGTCAATTTTGATTTTGTTTATTTTTTCACCTTAAAACTAACTAACTAACCATTACGCCGTTTACCGCGGGAGTAGGCAGAGAGGACGGACCGACAAACAACTCGGTCTCGGTACACACTCCTTGCTTCATTCATACTATATATCATCTCATACATACTCTTCTATTATTGATCGAAACTTAAAATGGACCGAACACATTACCTATTTAAATAATAAATTTAAAAAACTAAGTTATTTTTCTAAACTATCAGGAATGTCCTCATTAAAAAAGACTTAATCAATATTTACATGGCTCTCTGCCAATCACTGTTAGAATACAGTATTATCGAATGGGGCAGTGCAAATAAAAACGCACTAAATCGGCTAATTAAAACTCAAAAAGCCATAATGAAAATTATACTGAAAGTTCCTGGAAGAACTAGCACTGACTAAATCTTCAACAATCTTAACATCATGTCAATTAAACAACTATATTCTAAAACTAACACTAGATCTCATGGTCAAAAACATATCCAACAAGTAAATACTAACACAACACTTGGGCAAAAAAGCTTCTTATATTATGGTATTAAACTCTACAATAAAATACCACTTTCACTCAAAAACCTCAACATTATAACATTTAAATCTCAAATAAATAGCTGGATACTAAATATAGGGAGATCAGAAATAGAAAATATACCGATATCAAATACAGACTAAAACCGAATTTACTGAACTGAATTAAAAAAAGACTATCTCATTTGTTTTATAATTATTTAAAAAAAAATACTACTTGATATATGTTTATAACTAATTCATATTAATTTCTTATAATTAAATTATAATATGTAACAGCACGGGAGATCCCAGTGAGGATATCATTATCTCTACATGTTACTAAGAAAGGAAGACAATAAATCATTATTATTCTGACTCATGACATATTTCTTGAACTTAAAGCATAAAGAATCAGTAAGAATTGGACAGTTAGGGTCGAAATGAGGGTTGGGCGGTTAATAGGCTGAGTGACCAGTGAGAAAAAGTCACCAAAGATCAAAAAATTTCATTTATATTTTTTACTCTAAATAATATTAGGAATCACTAGTTAAAGTAAGTCAAGTAACACCCTGTATAGGAAAAACAGTTAGGAATAAATAATAAAAACAAATAGTTTGGAATAGAGGTGGGTAAGTTCTGCATTTTGCCGTAAGCTTCCGAGACTTGCTTCCTAAAGTACACGAGTTCTAGGAGCAGGTCCCGGGTCCGAGTTCCTAGGTGCGGACTGAGCACTGGGTGTTGTTGTGGCGCACCGAACCGGGACGCACGGGTTCAAAGAACTCGGAGCCAGGACCTACTCACGAGAACTTAGAACCCCGGAGCCGGACAAGACCCGCATGAGGGCTCGGACCCGTCACCCGTGCAATGTAGGTACATTACACGGCTTTTATTGAGAATTTAAATAAGTACATTAGCTGTAAGCTGTGATGCTTTCTTATAAACTATTATTTTATAATGCACTTCACCCTTTGATTATACCAAGATAACATGCTCTAATTAAAAACGACTCCGTGTCTAGCCGAATATTCAAAAATCTAATATACCTACTAAACAATTCCGCGTTTCCGCGGGAGCAGTATACTGTTACGTCAAGCAGTCACGCACGTGTATGTCGATCAAAGGACAGCGATCGAATGATCGCCCACCGCCCGGCCGGCCCGGCCAGTCGCGAAGTGTCGTGGCTCAAGGGGAAGTGTCATATGTAGCTGGCGGGTCGCGGGGAGTATCATGTGGTTCACGCAGTTCCGAGGACCCGAGAGTCCCGAGACTCGCGACTCGGGAGTGGAGTGGAGAGTGGAGCGCGTCGGGGACGCCGAACGGTGATTCCTAGTTCCTACTACTCAGTGCTCGCGGCGAACACGGAGACGCCCGCCGGCCGGTGGAGGCATCCGAGTTTCGGGTTTGGGAACGAGCCCGAGTTCCGGGACAGGGTTCTCTTAGAGTAGTCGCTTTGAAAAAGAAGTGGGAGTAGGAACCGCTTCCCGCTAAGGAGCGGATCACATGAGCCCATTCCGGCTGAACCGACACATCGCTAGTTTGGAAATCGGTTTAATCACAATACGACTAAAAAAACTTTCGCATCTTCATATCATACCAAATTCAAGTTCGCTAAAAGCAAGTTGGCAATAAACAGAATAGACTTACCTGAAGTGACTTCTCTTTTCTTGAGGATTGGCACAACCACTGATCAGACAAATATTATTTATTTTGTAAGAAAGAAACACCTTTCTATTTAAAATACCAAGAAAAATATATATACAATGTTAAACAAAGTTTCTGATGCTAATGTTGGTTAGAGTTTTATTTTCTCTTAAAACTTGTAATATAAGTGACTTGTGAAGCACTAAATAATGTAAGTTAGTGTAAAAACAAAAGATTCGAGCGAACGTTTGGTAAACTATGCACTTCTGTGAAACTATAATTGCCAACGCCTTGGGGATATCTTATCAGCCCTGATATGTGATTGAATTTTCTGGAAAACACGCCTAGTTATCAATGTCACCGAGGAAATCTACTTACAAGTGCCACTTATATAAATAAAAACTTAAAGATAAGCGCTTGAGGTGATTTTTTGCAAAAACGGAGCTCAAAATTTTGCAATGTACTTCGCTTAGGAGAACTATCAGAATAGAGATTCTGTGAAAAATATATATAATATGTTGAGAGGTATTCCTTTCTATTAATTTATAAATAAAACGCTTGTGTTGCAGAGTTTAACAAAGAAACGATATTTATATGACTTTCCTTTAAATGGTTTCTTCTAACTAAAATTGATATTTTACAATAAAATAATAGAATGATAAAACAAGTGACAATTGATAATTACATTCTAACTGACACTATAGAATTCAAATTTAAATGGAATATATTTCCTTTACACATATTTGCATTTATTCTTACATTAACTCCACCATAAAAATATACTAACCCCAGCTCCACGCAGGAGACCCTTGAGGAAAGCAATTTCTCTCGGGGCCTATGTCATCTTTGGTATGTTGTTTGGAGGGTCTTTTTAGGGAAAGGAAGGAGAGGAAGTTCTGGGAAGGAAAAATGTATAAGGGGAGGGTAGCAATCTGGGGGTCTTCCACCGCGATGCAAGGCGATGGGTCGAAAGTCCGGCTGGAGAGTTAAAAAGGTCTCCTACAACCAGTGTCTACTGATCCGGCACGGCATGCAGTAGGTGGGTAAATGCATCCGCCGCCAAGACCTAGACAAAACTCACCCTATTAACCCGGGCACTTCTGCTAAGTCACCAAACGTAGCATACCACTTGGAGTGATCTATGGCAGGGGAATTGGTTATCCAATAAATGGTTCCCGATACCCGCCTCCCAAATTGAATAAAGAATTGGCTTGTCTTTTAAAAGCTATTGTATCACATTAAAGCTATATATTTTCTTGGACTAAATGGCTATTCTCAAGAGAAATAACAGTGAAAAATAAATAGAATTTTACTTATCAGATAATATTATACATGGTGTCCGGAAACTCGTAGTAGCAGCAAGAAACTCCCAGTCCCAGGCTTCGATTCCCAGTTGCGACCGTTACCCTTTTATTTTTCTGTCTTATTCTTTTTCACATTTTCGTTTAGATTTATTAGTATTATCTTCTTATTCAATGATATAAAAAATATAACACTAGAAGTGCTTTCCGTACAAATTTGAATGGAAACAAACATTTCTTTTGACCCAACCGCTCAGCTTACCGTCTCACTTACACTCACCTGACACCTGGTATTAGCCTTATATATTTCTTCAAAAATCTAAGAAATGTAGTAAATAAAAAGGATTTGAAAAAGGTTTACTACGGGTTATGTCATTCTCGAATTGAATATGGAATTATAGGATGGGGATCTACTACACATAAATACATACAAAACCTGAATACAGTTCAAAAAGGAATCATAAAGACCATATTGAAAGTACCTATTAGAACGCCTTCCATTGAAATATTCAAAAGCTTTGACATACCAAATGTACAAAGAATATATGCCAAAAATATATTATTGAAGCTATTCCAAAATACTGAATCCTCTACTAGACAGCGTCTCCATCACACTAGATTAAATAAAAATGACATAAAAAACATTCCAAGTTATAAAACCACATTCGGACAAAGAAACTACACTTATTTTGCAACTAAACTCCATAAAATTCTTCCCCAAGACATAAAACTAGTAAAAAAATTTAATGAGTTCACATCAAGAATAAAAATATGGCTGAAAGAGGTCAATGAAAACTCCGAAGACACTAAAAACGACATAGAAGACAAATAAACTGTAATTAAACAATTTTAGTCCGCCTCGGCACAGGAACCCCTAGTGAGGAGGACAAAATACAATATCTTTACCTTACATAACCATTATATTTTGTATACTTATGGAATTATTTTATATAGTCGCTTAAATAAAAATATAAAAATTCTTTATTCTATGTTTGTCAGCCTCTGCGTTTCCTCCCTCCTACGACATAGGTATGTAAGCAAATAAATACGACTGTAAGCAACAGTTTTTTTCACCTAAGACAACTCAAGTCAGTCCGAAGAAATCTTCCTACAGAAGCAACAAAACTACTTGTAAACTCCTACGTAGTCTCACGGCTCGACTACTGTAACGGTATCTACGCTAGCCTTCCAAAATATCAAACTGACAAACTTCAATCTGTGTTTAATGCAGCGGCTCGACTCATAACCGGAGTCTCTAAATATTCACACATTTCAGAATACCTTCGTAATCTTCACTGGCTCAAGTGCCCTCAAAGAATCCAGTACAAATTGTGCTGGATGGTGTTTGAATCAATTAATGAAATGGCCCCATCTAACATCTCTGAACTATGTGTCCCAGAAAATACTGGTCCGAGGCAGTCAACCCTTAGATCAGCAACATCATCAGCTATAGATAGACTATTGGAACCTAAACGCAAGCCAAATACGAAATTTTGAGATCGCGCTTTCGGAGTGTCTGGACCTAAGGCTTGGAATAAACTCCCCCCGGAACTTAGATGCATAACAAGCCCAACAGAATTTAGGTCCAAATTAAAAACGTACCTTTTATATTTCATACCCTTAAATAAAAATACCTATCGGAGAGTATCATAAAATTTTGTTTTTGTTTTCAAAATACGCTTATCACAGAACATATTTTATATTATAGTTCCCAAGTATGTCCTCTGCGTGCGAACTGTGTCTTAATTTCTCTAAATAAACAACAGTGTTAATCTCTAGTGACCCTCCAGGTAAATATGGTCTTGTATATATTTTCTGCCTGTACAGTGCATTTTTACAGCAGCATCGCGTTCATTGGTCAAATCATTGCACATATAGTTTCGTATCGGTGATCGATGAACCGGTGGATGCAATTTTTAGCCATAAGTTGTTGTTGTCTATAGTTGAAATAAGATTGTATAAACGTATTATAAATTTGTACAGCGCCCTTGAGGTGATTTTTCACAAAAACGGCGCTATACAAGTCATCCAAATATTATTATTATTATGTTCCAAGACCCAGGTTCACTCCTTCCTCGCTTCAAAAAGACCCTCCACACTTTTCCCCATCACAAGATTAGCGAAATTATTTCCATATGGCCTCTGTGGTCGAGTGGTAAGGCTCAACCAGCAATCCGAAGGTTGCGGATTCTGATAAGCCATGTACTTCCCCGCCTTCCTCTTACCCATCTCCTTCCCCTCCCCAATACCTTCAGTCTCACAGCACACCTCAATTGGGGATACTATAGTCTCACTGGCTTCAGGTAGTTGGGAGATGTTGGGATCTTTGTGCGGTTGTTTGGTTTTGAAATAATAATATGCGTAGTTCCTACCGGGATGTCATTTATCCAGTTCCTACCCTCCTTAACCATATCACCTTGCTGGAAAAACATTTGAAAATGGAACAATGACAAGACTGAACTGAAGAGCATTTGTTTGTGAAAGAACAGAAGAAGATTTTGGACTACAGGAAAAGCATTTCGTTCGTGTTTATATTATATATTCGTTTATGAACTAAAAGAAGGTGTTTTGACCGTATCACGATCGTTTTATACTATTTGTTTTGTGGCAATTACCTCGAGGTAACGCGGTGGAACTAAATAAACTATATCGCCTTCGCAGAGGTAAGTGATTGGTTTCCTTCTTCCTTGTAATCTATTATTTTTCCCATACACATATTACCACCCAACTTCAGCAAACACCATTTTTGTTTGGTTTTATTGTCTAATTTACAGTCCATTAGTGCATCTGAAGCTGTAACTCAAAAACAAAAAATAAATAATAAAAAAACACTGGCTAAGTTTATTCGTAAATATGATCTGTCACCAAACCTCATCTTCCTTCAGCCAATAAAAACACAAGACTTCTTAACCAAAATCCTTAACTTTATTTCACAATTATAATAACATTATTTAAAGTGCAAATCGCACAATGGAAAATCGCACACATTACATAAGGATACTTCACTAGTGTACAGAATATTCGTGTATGGAATATTCGTGCATGCAACATTCATGTAAGTATGGAATATTCGGATACAGAATATTTGTGTACACAATATTCGTGTATGCAGCATTCATGTAGACACGGAATATTCACATACAGAATACACGTGTACGGAATATTTGTGTATGGAATATTCGTATGTGAAATATTCGTGTAAAGAATATACACAACATTCGTGTAAGTATGGAATATTCGCATTCAGAAAATTTTTATACACAATATGCCTGTAAGGAATATTCGTGTATGGAATATCACATAAAGAATATTAGTGTATGCAATATTCGTGTAGGGAATATTCATGTATGCAACATTCGTGTACGTATGGAATATTCGCATACAGAATATCTGTGTATGCAATATTCGTGTTCAGAATATTTGTGTATGCATTATTCATGTATGCAACATTCATGTAGACATGGAATATTCACATACAGAATATTCGTGTACAGAATATTTGTGTATAGAATATTGGTGTATGAAATAATAGCAAACTATCCCCTCAATACACAATGCTATTGATTGAGTTCTGGTATAAAATTCATATTTTAAATGACTAATCAAGATTCCATGTATCAGATTTTGCAATAAATAAACTTGTGTTCAGAAATCATTTTTGGTGACCATTAAATTTATTTCCAATAATAATTTGCCTGCTGTATTTATCATTGAATTTAAAAATTTATAAATTATTTTGTATATTTACATTGACTTAATGCTACCATTTTTCAATGCTATCGAATTTTTTTTCTCTTAGAGAAGAATTTTTATATTTCAGATATAAAAATTTTATATCTGTTGAATTTTTTCTGGAAAAAATTTAATTTATTAAAGCGAAATTTTCACGTTTCGGTTGAATTTAACAATTTGATCACTTCAAACTGCGGTAAAAAAAAGGTCAATGGATCCTAAAAATAAGGACCATTTTTGCAACAATGCCTACTAATAATTTGGTCACCGTTGGCATTCAACTACTGAAAATATTCAAAATCATTCTAGTCTGTCTATATGCTCAATCTTACTTGCACAAACTCTAATTTGCACAAGTAAGCTTGTACGTTGAGATGGCAAAACGGTATACAGCGCAAACAGCTTGCACAAATGTTAATTTGCTCTAATTTGCATAAGTAAGCAAATATGTTAAGATGGAAAAAAATGTAAAATGCGCAAATAGCTTGCATACAATTTAAATGATCGCGACTTTTGCACAAACTGTTTGCGCATGCAAGTTGAGGTAAACATTCCACTAACCGCAGCACTTTTATTATGCAAATTTTGGAAATTACACTACATTTCAACTTAATTACTACAAGAAACATATAATTACGTTTGGATAGATGGGAAAAGTTCAAAATTTCTCGTAAAAACGACTCCTTTGCTGCCATTTTTTTTTGGTGTATGGGTTAACATATAATATTTCTATTTTTGAAACTGACAATTAATTCATGGTGGAATTCCATTATAATATATTATAATAAAACAAATATAAAACTTATTTACACCTTAATTTGTTTGAACGTAACTGGTTTCATCATCTTCAACATCTTCAGACTGGTACAAATTATTATTAGCTTACGGTTTATATACATAACATATGGGGGAGGGGGATAGGGGTGGTCTACAAGAATTTAATCTATTATATTAATTAGATGTATTACTAAGCCGTCTTAGACTGTCGAATTTCTAATTGAGTTTGTAGCAATTTATTACTTGTAAGGTTTTTCCCAAAACAGTCTAAGACGGCTTAGTAACAAATGTAATTAATACACCTAATAGATTAAAATCCTTGTGGACCACCCCTCTCCCCCTCCCCCATATGTTATGTATATAAACTGTAGACTAAGAATTATTTGTTCCAGTCTGAAGATGGTTCTGACGAGCTGAAACCGGTTACGTTCAAACAAATTAAAGTGAAAATAAGTTTTATATTTGTTTTATTATAATATAGGTAAACATTGGCTTGAGTTTTGTTTCAATCTAAATACGCATGAATTACATAGTTTACCCAAAACGAGAAGCAAATAACCTATTTTGTACATGTAAATAGTTGTTTCTTGTAGTAATTGTTAAAATAAAGTTTAACTTCAATAATCTGTGTCTAAACTGTGGCGATTAGTGGAATATTACCCAAGTTGCTGTAATTTGGACGCGGCACAGCGTACCGTGTTTTTTGCGCAAGCAATTCGCGGCGTATAGACGGACATTAAAAGCCAAAAAAACTTTAAATATTAATAATGCTCAAGTTCCATATTAACAGCTCTTTAACCACATTTGCGTAGATTTCACAGGTTTATGTTGCACACGGTTCCATGCCAACTCAGAATCAACTCAACTCAACACCTGAAAAGCTATGAAAAAAATTATTTTAAAATAGCCCATAACCCTAACCTAACGTAACCTATTTAACCATTTTTTTTTGTCATCACTTTTAATTACTTTTCAAAGGAGGTTCTGAGTTGATTTCATTCTGAGTTCCGATCAACGTTGTGCACTACAATTAGATTTGTTTTAAAACAATGTGTTTTTTTAATGTTTTTGTTTGTGTGGCACTTCTAAACAGGACTCTGTCTTCACAATATTCCACTTAAATAAACAAACTAAAAATGGTTGGGATGACAGAACGGTTCAGCCTCAACTTAATACAAATATATTTTACGGAGCTAAATTGAACATCAAAATCATAATTTTGCCTACATATTTTTACAAAGAAGTGTATTTGAACAGCTGTTTGAAATATTTTAAGCAGAATTCCTTTATCAATCTTTCAACTAATGAAACAAATAACGTCCAACACGAAATATTGCAGCAAATGGGTGAATTTTTGAACACCATAGTTTTATCAAATGTTTTTTTTTTTGCATAACACTTCTAGACTTCTTCACAATAATTCACCTAAACAATACCAATCTCCACCACCAAAGAGATGAACCGATAAAAGTGAGTTTTAGGAATGTCCGTGTATCAGAAGTAAGCTCAATTTTGACTTACAGTTTGTCAAATAAGAGTAGAAAACATAGGAGGGCGCCACTGTTGTTCAAATGACAATACTAAAAATATAACTCATGGTGATAATGTAAAGCTGTGTAAGCTACATTTTTGTAAAAAATTAAAAAGGCATTAAAGTGAAATACAAAATTTTTTCATTGCAATATAGATACCCACTGATCTCAAAATTAGACTTACATACAGGTGTATTATACCTTTACAATTTTGTGTTAACATAATGAAGAATAACGATATTGTAATAAAATATAAAGCAAAGTTTAGAAATTGCTCACATTTATTTAATACTAGCTTTAGTACCTAGTGTTGCCCGGGCTTTAGATCATGTCTCTAATTTTAGATCTGAATATATTTAACTCATTCAGATCTAGAAGTAGTGTAACTAAACTCACCATTAGTGAATCTTCCTTTCTACTTACTGTTGAATTCAAATGCATAAATTAAATGAAAGCAAATCACTTTGTAAAACACCATTTGATCAAATTTATGTCATTAAGTAGGTACCTTAACCACTCCAATCTATCGCGAATATGCACTTTTTACGCCTTAAACGAAATGACAGATTTACGAAAACTTTGTTATTTCCGCTTCACAATTAAAGCTCTATAAATGAAATATTTCTGAATGTAGCCAAATACTAAAAACTGTTTTTTGAAAGGTTGCGAAATAAGCTTTCAAATTGTTACATTACAATTAAATATTAACATTTGTAAATATTAAAATTTAGAATGCAAACATAAAAAAATTTTAAAATGACTCACGTGATGTTTTAATGTGAAAGCGTTACTAAATCGCAGATTAAGTAAAAAAAAAAAAAAAAAAAAAACAATACTTATTCTATCATATAAATGTATAATAAAAAATTTAGTCACCTCATTTTTTAATCATTTCATACAAGAATATTTATTATGTTTTTTTAAATGTGGTTTACAGTGTTCTATATATTCAGTGTCATTGCACTTTAAAAGATTATTTGACAGTTAAAGTGGTGTTGCCAGCCTTAGTTCCATTTTTTATATTTTCTACTCTTAATTGACAGACTATACTTCCGACTTTTGAGGTTTCTTGAACAGAACATTGGCCCGTGTGACTTTTGACAGTTGTAGATCTCTGTGTGGGCTGTTGAAGAGGTGTGGCGGGGTTGGGTGGGTGGTTAGTTGTTTGGTCTGGCCGCCTAGAAGCCCTCCTGGTAGTGTTTGGAGTCCAGCTTCTCCTGCAGTATCTCCAGCTGTCTTCGCGCCTCGCACACGGGGAAGTTGTTCATGTCGTAATACTGCGGCGCTATTTGCAGAAGCCATTGAGCTGAAAACAAATGGTCATTTAAAATCTAATGAAATCAATCTTTTTTACTTAAAAAAATTAACCTCTTGAAAAAAAGGAAAAATCGTCAAAACAACTGCCAAGCCAAGATTGTTGTTATATATGTTAACAAATTTGGGAGGCGGGTATGCGTACCGCCGCCCCGGGTACCATTTATTGAATAACCAACACATCTGCCATAGGTCATCCCAAATGGTTTGCTACGTTTGGTGACTTAACAGGAGTGCCCGGCTTCATGGGATGAGGTTTCTAAGGGTCTAGGTGGCGGACGCAACTGCCCACCAGCTGAATGGCAGGCCGGATCGGGAGAGAATGGTTGAGAAAATCCCTTTGACTTCTCCAGCCATACTCTCTTGACACACTGACTCCCAGATTCCTATCCACATATAACTTAATCTTCTTCCTTTCCTTAAAAAAACCCTCCACACAGCATCCCCTAAGATTACATAGGCCCTGAGGGAAATTATTTTCCTCAGGGCCTCCTCTGTGGAGCTAATGTAAAAACATATACCGGGAATAGAGAAATTTCCTCTAATGTTGGATCTACATGCGGGCAAATGAAATAAATCGGATTGTCGTGTTGATCTTGTCGAATAATGAATTTTTATTAAATTGGTAAGCTCTGGCGAGTCCAGGCCATTATTAAGAATTTTAAATAACAAAATTTGGTCAAAAATTAAACGTTGCGTATGAAGGGAGTTGAAGCTGTGAAATTTAATAGATTAGTGATGAGGTGTTAGTTTGTTGGACTCACGGTTGATGTCCGTCACAGTCCTGATGTAGTTCTTGGTGGTGAGCACAAACTCGTTGTAGATGACCCAGTCCGGCTTGTGGTCCAGACACGTGGAGGGGTGAAGTTGGACGACCTGCAGATCCTTGACTGTCATGTAGTGCCCCGTCCTCTCCAGGTGAGCCACCTGCACAAACACAACACCATTCCTTAGACTGCTTCAAAATATAACTAAGCGACCATCTCGCCCTTTCTCCTAACATTCTGATTATAATTAAACTCTGTATCGGCACATTCTGATTATAATCAAACTCTGTCTCGGCACATTCTGATTATAAATAAACTCTGTCTCAGCACATTCTGATTATAATTAAACTCTGTCTCGGCACATTCTGATTATAATTAAACTCTGTCTCGGCACATTCCGATTATAATTTTACTCTGCCTCGGCACATTCTGATTATAATTAAACTCTGTCTCGGCACATTCCCATTATAATTAAACTCTGTCTCTTCACATTCTGATTATAATTAAACTCTGTCTCGGCACTTTCTGATTATAATTAAACTCTGTCTCGGCACATTCCGATTATAATTAAACTCTGTCTCTTCACATTCTGATTATAATTAAACTCTGTCTAGGCACATTCTGATTATAATTAAACTCTGTCTCCGCACATTCTGACTATAATTAAACATATTGATTTCAGGTATTGGTGCATGGGTAAGTAATGTGAAATATTCCAGCATAATGTGTAACATTATTCAAGTTCAACAAACACGAAATTCAATATTAAAAAAAAATCACAATAACAAGCAGGAATAATTTACGCTGGAATAACTAAAAGACAACCTTTCAATTTGGAAAGCGGGTATGGGTCCGCCGGCCCGGGAACAAGTGGTTCGTTATTTTTGGTGACTTAGCAGGGGTGCCCGGGTTCATGGGGTGATGTTTGTCAAGGTCTTGTCGGTGGATGCTTTTGCCCACCTACTGCGTGGCAGGCCGGATCGGGAGAAACTGGTTGAGAGAGACTTTTTGACCACTCCAGCAGAACTCTCTCGACCCATAAGCCTTGCACCGCAGTGGGAGGAATGGATTCATACGTTTGTAACTCCTGAACACTTTGACAGCCAGATTCCTACCCACCCCTGATAAATTCCTCTCCTTCCTTTTCCTAAAAGGACCCTCCACACCGCATCCCCAAAGATGTCGATGTTTTTTTCTCAGGGCTTCCTGTATGGAGATAATGTAAAAAAAAATAACTAAATTAAGTATTTTAGACATCCTGTGATTTTTCACAGGCCTGTATCAAAAGAATATGATTGAAGCCCACCTGCATGAAGAAGCCATCGACCAGAGCTTTGCGGATATTGATGTAGTAGTTCTTGGACGTGAATTCAGTGCTGGTCCGTTTGAGTTTGAAGCGATCCATGATGCGTGCCAGCTGCTGCCGCACATTGTCTCCTGACTTGAGCGAGCGGTAGTTCACAAAGTTGTCGTAGCACCAGCTAGTCTCCTCCATATCTGCAATGATGGGGGAAGTGAATATATAGCACAGTCAGATATCATTCAAAGTCTTGCAATGATGAGGGAAGTGAATACATGGCACGGTACAATGTAATTAAAAGTGACGCAATGATGAGGGAAGTGAATATATAGCACAATCCGATGTCATTCAAAGTCTTGCAATGATGGGGAAGGTGAATATTGCTTGCTAAAATGTGATTGCACATCTTGCAATGATGAGGGAAGTGAATATATAGCACGGTGGGATGTAATTCAAAGTCATGCAATGATGAAGGAAGTGAATAGATAGCATGATCAGATGTCATTCAAAGCCTTGCAATGATGAGGGAAGTGAATACATGGCGCGGTTAGATTTCATTCAAAGTCTTGCAATGATAAGGGAAATGAATACATGGCGCGGTTAGATGTCATTCAAAGTCGTGCAATTATGAAGGAAGTAGATAGATAGCATGGTCAGATGTCATTCAAAGTCTTGAAGATGATGAGGGAAGTGAATTTATAGTACGGTCAGATGTCATTCAAAGAACTGCAAATGAACACATGGCGCGGTTAGATGTCATTCAAAGTATTGCAATGATGAGGGAAATGAATACATGGCGAGGTTAGATGCATTCAAAGTGATGAGGGAAGTGAATACATAACGCGGTCAGATGTCATTCAAAGTCTTGAATGATGAGGGAAATTAATACATAGCGCGGTCAGATGTCATTCAAAGTTGTGCAATGATGGAAGAAGTGAAAACATAGCGCAGTCAAATGATATTCGTCATCTTGCAATGATGAGGGAAGTGAATATTGCTTGCTGCTCGCTAAAATGTGTTTTGACATCTTGTAATGATAAAGGAAATGAATATGCATTGGTCAAATGTCATTCAAAGCAGTGCAGTAATAAGAGAAATTAATGTATAGCAGTAAAATTGCATTCGTCATCTTGCAATGAATATTAATCAAATGTCATTCAAAGCAGTGCAATATGCAAGGTAAAATGTGATTTAACATCCTGGAATGATGTGGGAAGATAATATTGCTCGCTAAAATGACATTTGTCATCTTGCAATGAATATTAATCAAATGTCATTCAAAGCAGTGCAATGATGAGGAAAGTAAATATTGCTTGGTAAAATGTGATTTGACATTTTGCAATGATGAAGGAAGTGAATATTAATCAAATGTCATTCAAAGCAGTGCAATATGCAAGGTAAAATGTGATTTAACATCCTGGAATGATGTGGGAAGATAATATTGCTCGCTAAAATGACATTTGTCATCTTGCAATGATGAGGGAAGTGAATATTGAAATATTTTTATTTTCTAAAGTGTGTGTATTAGAAAAGCACATCAGGTCTGATAATTGATGCAACGACCACTCTAATAATCTTTCTCCAACGCATTTTTCTAACACGCACAATTTGCAATCAGGATAAATTGAATAAATATTATTTTTTAGATGAAATGTGGCTAACTTTGTTTGAAGGCGTGGTAGACGTTGAGCAGAGTGAGATGGTCACCGTCGATGTGCGCGAACCTCATCTTAGCATCGTCGGCCGCCTTCCTGGCTTCATTGGGTCGCACAAAGCACTGGGGCACTGCAAATAGAAAACAAACATTATGGTACTATTGCACAGGACTACCAATTGATGCTTTTAGAACATTGGAACCTCTTCTTGAAATAAAATCAGCTAAGTCAGTTAATGTAGCTCAGAATCACGGCTTTGCCCCAAATAACCTTAGCTGAGTACTCTTCAAAATCAAATAT
Source organism: Limnephilus lunatus (assembly GCA_917563855.2). Classification (NCBI taxonomy): domain Eukaryota; kingdom Metazoa; phylum Arthropoda; class Insecta; order Trichoptera; family Limnephilidae; genus Limnephilus; species Limnephilus lunatus. Next base: position 18,778,591 of record OU830595.1, on the reverse strand, counting down.
TTTCTTGAAAAAATATGAGCTAGCCAGTGAACATCGTGCACAATCAAATCAGAGCTTTAAATAACATCAGCTAAGTCGGTGATCCCTAGTCAGGATCAAGGCTTTAATTAATATAACATTAGCTAAGTCTGTAAACACATAACTTAGAATCATGGCTTTGCTCGAAAGAACATTTGCTTAGCAAGTGAACACCTTTCAAAATCAAGGACTAGCTAAAAATAACAACAGCTAAGCCGGTTCACCACAATCCTAATCCACCAGAATCAAAACTTAGTTTAAAATAACAACAGACAAGTCGGTGATCTGAATTCTGTATCAAGGCTTAGCTTGAAATAACTTCAGCTAAGCCAATTATCACCGTTCATAATCAAAGCTGCGCCTGAAATAACAACAGCTAAGCCGGTGAACCGAATTCTGAATCAAAGCTTAGTTTGAAACAACATCAGCTATTTATTATTTACGTGAACACCGCACAACAGTCCCAACTGCAGGTGCCCGAGGGGATTGGGTAAGGGAGCTAGACTGGGAAGAGGTAGACTTGTTGGTTGGGAAGCGCATTTTATTTTTATTTTTTATTAATTTTTTTTTTTATTTGTTTGCGCATTTTTTTGGTCTTGCCTGTCTCACCAAGAAATCCTGTGTCGAGACAGACTATTTTACAAATATTTTATAAATATTAAATAAAATACATTTTTCAATAAAGTAAAAATATTTGACAAAAAATTTCAGGTTGGTAGGTAGTAGTGTGATACGCTATTTGCGGCAATAGCGGTAGTAGGGTTTGAAGAGCAGGGCTATTGATGAGTTTTATTCCTACTTAGGGTAGATGCCTTAAAACACCGCTTGTTAAGTGGGTGCATGATTATAGGTTGGTACATATATTAATGATTATACAGTGAAACTCTCTTAAGAAGTTTTCCAAGGGACCGGAGAAAAAAACTTCTTAAGTGGGAAAACTTCTTAAGTGGGATTCAATTTTAGCCATTTAATAACTCGAGTCTGGGGCATGCGTCATTCCTATGTCTACCTATGTTAAATTGTTGTGAAAACAAGCTTACATGATGCACGGCAAATTTTGAAGTTTGATTGAAAAAAAAAAGTTATTATAATGCATCTTTTACCATCTCCTTGGGCATATTTAATGTTGTTATGAACATAAAAATAAAGCTAAATATACATATTTATTTGAAGGTTAAATTTTCCGTATTAATCGTGATCTGATAGATTTAATCAAAATGTTTTCGTGTTTTACAAATTCAATGGAATAAAAATTTTATACAATAATACCTTAGAACCCCGTTAATTCAAAATCCATGGGACACCAAAAATTAAATTTAGAATTAACAATTCCCACATAATTCGAAATTTTACGGGTAAGTCGAATTTTCGCAGCCGTATACCGCCGCGGACGGCCCTCTATTCGAAGTAAATTCACAAAAATACAATATTTTATAAATTTTCGCGGCCGATTACCGTCGCGGCCATCCCTTTAAACTCAAAAAAATATGATATATTACCGCGTAAATCGAAATTTCGCAGCCTACTTCCGATGCAACTGGCCCTTTGAATTCAGATACTCGAAGTAAGTTCGTAAAAATACGATAAATTTCGCGTAAATCGATATTTCACAACCGAATCCCGTCGCGGCCGGCCATAATGCAGATACCTATTCCGAATAAGTTCATAATAATACAATATATTTCACCTAAATTGAATTTTCGCGGCTGAATCCCGTTGCGGCCGGCTATAATACAGATACCTATTGGGAACAAACTCATAAAAATACGATATATTTCGCGTAAATTTGTATTTTCGCGGCTGAATTCGGTTGCGGCCGGTCATAATGCAGATACCTATTCGGAATAAATTCATAAAAATACGATATATTTCGCGTAAATTGAGTTTTCGCGGCCAAATCCCGTCGCGGCCGGCCATAATGCAGATACCTATTCGAAATAAATTCATAAAAATACGATATATTTCGCGTAAATTGAGTTTTCGCGGCCAAATCTCATCGCGGCCGGCCCTTATTCAGATACCTATTTGGAACAAAATCATAAAAATACGATACATTTCGCATAAATCGAATTTTCGCGCCCGAATCCGGTCACGGTCGGCTTTAATTAATTTATTTAAGAAAATTTGTTAAAATTACCACAACCAATTCAGATTTCACAAAATAATAATGCGAATTAGGACGATGTTAACCGCGTTTACGTTCGATTTATCGACATTTTACGGCACTTTACCGCCACGGCTATCTGTCAGATTCTGATTTACGAAATTTGTTTTTTTGTTGTTGTTAAAATCGATGTTTTTCGAATTACTAATTTCGAATCTTGAAGACCCTTGCATGTTCGTTACATAATTCCGCGTTGCATATTCGTTCGACGTGTCACATTGCTATTGTACCTAGGGGTTACGGCTTATGGCCCGGCCGGCGGCGGCCGACAAAGGGTCTGTTTATGGTCTCAGGTACTAGAGATCGCGAGTAATCTGTGAAGCCAACGTCCTTCACTTTATGACTTGGAAAAAGGTTCATTTTAGATATGTATTTTGCAGCACAATATTTCGTTTGTGTTGACATTACCGCCGGATTTCTTAAAACCTCTTAAGCGGGAAGCAGTTTTAGCTCTAAAACTTCTTAAATGGGAAAAAATCGAGTTTTTTGCAGTTTTTTGTATGGAATTTTCTAGGGACTGAAAATCAAAACTTCTTAAGCGTGAAAACTTCTTAAGTGGGAACTTCTTAAGCGAGTTTTACTGTAATGGCCATCACTGTGGTCAGCTTTGTTCCCTACGGGAACTCGGACGCCAAACCTTGCCGGAGACAAGGTATGCTGACTCAGCGGGTAGGCATGGATTCTCATCATCAGGGATGGGCATCTTCTGATAACACAATTAATATCTATTTCAATATAGGTAAGATGTTTACAAAAACAGGTGGAAACTTACCCCCATCATTGACCGTATAACTAAACCTAATTTATCTATGTTTCTACCGATGGAAGGGGACGCCTTCCTCCAGGGTTCCTCGACTGCTCCAGAGGGGCATCCAGCCTGCCAGCCCGTCTCTCGTACAGTTTCCAGGCCAGAAATCTACTGGGACCTGGTGGATTACCTCCGGTATCCTTCCATCAGTGTGTTAGCGCGACTTCCACGGCGTGCGCGGCAAAGTGGGTAAAAGGCGATCTCGCCCCCAAATACGGATCCCATCCGATAAAATAAATAACACTGCTCGTTCTCGACAGTTAATATGTACGAAGCGAGCGAGGATTGCCGCCCGATCGCGTCGATTCCCAAAACGGAAACTCACTACCCGTTGTACACCGACACGAGTATTACTTTTTTGGGTACGATTTTAGATCACGCATTACGCGTATCGACTCGCGATTCGGACACGAACGCAGTATTCGTAATCTTCCAGGATTGGATGCCTTGATTAATTTAAAAGAGCATTTGCTCCGCTCGACTTTTAAAATTCACATACATTTAAACTTGGCACTGTGACGTTCCCACAGGGTCCGTGCCCAATCAGGCCCCGTGGGTAAGTGAAGAGCCAGGCAAGAATAAAACACTTCCTGCCTATTTGCACCAATATACGGCTGTCAAAAAAACCATAGACAATATTAATATTAGTAATCAGTACCTGATTACAATTGCTATGAATATGTTAAATATTTTCATAACAAGTGGTAACAATAATGAGATAAGCGGATTATATTTGGGTGAGGTGACTAATTATTGCACAACCTTTTTCGATGATCCATTGTTTAGTCAGAATTTAGCATTAGAATGGAAGGTGCTTTACCTGACAGCATAGCCGTGATGGAGAGAATCTCGTTGGAACAGTTGTGGTTGCAGGAGGCTATAAGCATCTTGGCCAGTTGGGGGTCAAGGGGGAACTCGGCCATGACAGCTCCCAGGTCTGTTAGGTTTCCATCGTCATCTGCAAAAGGAAACATCTCATTTTTACTTTTTTATGTTACTGAAATAATATACAATATACACGTATAAAGAAAATGAAACGCAATTCCCGTCGCTATAGCTGAGCCGTAATAAGATATATCTGTTTCCTCCAAAAGAAGTAGTAAGCGTGGCCAGTGCGATCCAAAATTTACCAAAAGTTTTCCAAGAGACCGGAAAAAACAAACTTCTTAAGCAGGAAAACCTTATATGTGGGAAAAATTGGGCCATTTTTGGGCTGAGGGACTGATAAAACCAAACTTCTCCAGTCACAAAACTTCTTAAGAGGATTTTACTGTACTTTGGAGGAAACAGATTCACGTAAATTGTGTGTCTCATCTTTTGTCTCACCATTATTTACTGTGTAAGAAAGAGCTGCAGCATTACTGGGAAAAATAATGTAGATTTTATCTTTTTTTGTGCTGTCACAGTACCGTAATCGTGGAAAATTATGGATTTTACTGGTGGCAATACATATGTCTTTTTTAATACTATAATCAATGTATATGACATTGTGACGCTGGTGCCGAAAAGATGGTCAGGTGGTTTGCCACTGACTCATTAGGGCAAGTCTACTCTTATGTATGTCTATGGACAAAGCAGAACACTTTTGAAAAGCGAAGAAAAAAAACTAAGCTAGGTTTTAATTTTTTTTTTCGCTTTTCATCGGGGTTCTGTTTTGTTTTGTAAGTGGTTGTTTGGTTTTGATGTTGAGAAGTTTGTGGCCTGTCTAGTGACTAACCTAGGGCAGCCAGGTAGTTTAGCAGTTCCAGAGCTCTCATCAGGGTCTCTGGTGCGGGAGGGTCCATGAAGTCAAAGTGCACCAGATCGTCAATTCCTGCAAACAATCAATCAATCCATTAATTAATCAATCCAAGAAATAATTAACAAATCCAATTAATGTTAATAAATCAATCAATCCATTAATGAATCAATCGAACCAATAATTAACGAATCCAATTAATGTTAATAAATCAATCAATCCATTAATTAATCAATCCAACAAATAATTAACAAATCCAATTAATGTTAATAAATCAATCAATTCATTAATTAATCAATCCAACAAATAATTAACAAATCCAATTATTGTTAACAAATCAATCAATTCATTAATTAATCAATCCAACAAATAATTAACAAATCCAATTAATAGATCAATCAATACATCAAATAATTAATAAATCTTTATTCATTTTTATTTTTTTTACTTTATGAGTAAGACCTCTAATTGTAATATTTAATTAAATGAAGACAATATTAGTGAAACTCAATCGAAAATCTGGAAACAGAAAAATCGGAAAAAGATATTGGCACCTCTGGGACATCATACATAAAGATAGCAGCTAATAAAATATGCGTTAAGAAAATGAAGTTATTGTTGACCGAATCGTATAGGGACATCTTAGCTCATTGGTAGAGTCGCGGCCCGGAAAGCCGAAGGTCCTGGTTTCATTTATTTTGGGGTATTTTTAAAATTTCGAATTACGTGGGAATAGATTGCATAGATTTCATAACGACTTGGAAAAAATCGTGTGGATAGATTTTTTTACTAAGATTACGAAAATGTTAGTAAAAATTTTTAGAAATGTAGTTTTTTTTATTTTTAAATAAATAAATCCATTATTTGAGCTCGTGACGTCACTACATGAAAATGTCCTGTCTCCGATTATGTTCCCTTAATTTTGTAAAATTCCACAATGATTAATTTTTTTTTATATGGCAACACTTTGATTTCCGGCGAATTTTTTAATTTTCGTTTAACTTTCACTAGATTTATTGTTTGTTCTATGCGAACTTATCCTTTGGTTTGATTTTTTGATAAAGATGGCGGTGTTTTTACAGATGTTACGAAGAGAACCCTGTACAATTTATTGCTATTCATGCTGAAAACATTCTTTTTTTAAAATGATTTTCGGCTATGTAATTATCGTTTTTTCGCACTCATAAAATTATGTCCCGTCTTTCCGGTTTATAAAAAATGGTCTGATAATCGCCAGGGTTTCAAAAATATGATTAAAAAAAATAAAAAATAGGGAATGTCTTAGAATATTTGCCTAATCCGGAAAAAAATTTAAAAAATTGTGATGCAAGTGGCCTATTTGTTGATTTGAAATTTGATTTTTGATGTCCCGTGGATTTCGAATTAATGATGTTCTACTGTACATAGTTTTACTTCGGGAATTCAATCTCTAGAGCATTCAGTCTACTTTTATCCTTCCTCTGTAAATTGCATGCCTCACTGCTATACATAGTCGGTATTAGCTCCCCATTATGGACTGATAGCTTTGCTTCTTTAGAAAAAAAATTGTTTGGGCCAAATATTTTTAATTTCTCACCTAATTTCTTAAGTTGCAGAACGACCGAGCCGAGATTGGATCGCAAGATCTCTGGGTAGGTGTTGTCTTGCATTTCATTCTTGTACGCCTTCTCCGTGTAGAGGCGGAAACACTTGCCCGGGCGGGTACGTCCAGCTCGACCCGCACGCTGCTGGGCCGATGCCTTGCTGATGGGGGACACCAGGAGGGACTCCACCCTAAACACAACACAACCAAACTCAAGGTTAATTTACACTTTGATGTGTTCAAATATCAATCTTTCAGTGGATTAGTCAGATATCTCCGAAAAATTGAAATTAGAGTTGAGTATGCAGTTATATGTAGGCGTGTACCCTCTATCTGGTACAATACTCAGATTACTCATAAACACCACCAACATCTATTATAATGCACTAAAACTTGTAGCGAATTAAACTAAGGACGGGTTGTTTCAAAAAATTTGATGAATTCATCAAATATTTGAAGTTAATTTTCACGTTCTGTGTAAGTTCTATTCAAGTTCTGTGATTATTTCAGTATCATGCAGCAACTGGCCTATGATGATATAATAACAGAACTTGAATAGAACCGTATTTGTGTTCTGATCGCCTTTAGGATCGGAAGGAATCCAGATTATGGTATTCCGCACAAAAAGGTACCTAAGCAACGGCATAGACAGAAGTCAAGTACCGCCTTATCGTGAATCGTCAGTCCATACGTCAGTCTGTCAACCAACATCGGAACATATCGTATCATGACATTTCGCTCTACGTCGAAGTGTTATTATCGCAACATAAAGTATAATCCAATCGTATTTCTATTGTATACTTTGTGTAAACTCCCTACGTGAATCGTGACGTGATTCAGATTTCTATTGTGGGCTATGAAATAACCCAAAATAAACAATATCGCACGCTTATGGATAACCTGTGACTGTCGCCGAATAACAACCAGCCTGAAAACACCTCAGTGAGTACCTATTACTTCTTGTGTATACCGATCTTATTTGGTGGTTGGGCATAGATCGTATCGAGGTCCATAAGCGTTTATAGCAAAGAGTGGCCGCAAGGTCATTCTAACCCACGTTAGGTAGTTCATCAACGGGCTACTAACATTCACAGAACGTGAAAATTAACTTCAAATATTTGATGTGTAGTAAATGAAGAGCCAGCCGAGGCGGTAATCGGCCGCGAAAATTTGATTTACACGCAAATATGTCATATTATTACGAACCTACTCCGAAAAACCTACCCAAATTTGAATTTATGGCCGAGAAACTCAATTTTCAGCGCTTTATAATCTTTATTTGTCAATTAGAAATTTGTTTTTTGATATCCTGTGGAATTAAAAGGGACGGAGCACTAGAACACGTCTCAAAATACACTAGATGAATTGAATGACCTCAAACCTGCGCATGCATATAGAGGGAAAATGTCACTTCCACATTCCACCTGGGGCGCTTCTGAAGGTCATTTTGTTCATATTCTACAAACATGTGTGCATTACTTTTCAGCCTACCCTCGTATATATGCATGTTATGTGAAATCAATGGTGGTACCTGATTCTAGGGTTGTAGACCTTCTGCTTGGCGAATCCAGGATCAATCACAAACACAACTCCATCAATGGTCAGCGAAGTTTCAGCAATATTTGTAGAGACCACCACCTGCCAACAGAAAGAAAATAATCAATTTAAAGGTGTCAGAGGGAAAGGACGCATTATAGAAAAACACATCTATGTCATCTGAAGTGGACGGATTTATAAGGATCAACAAACTGTATGTATAGCAAAGACACTCAATTCAGGAACCAATGGATTGCATGGCATAAAAGAAGCCACCCCGATTCTTATAAATCGGTCAATCAATAAACTACTCGTTTCCAAAGTGAGAGGAGGGTATGGGTACTGCCAGATCTCCTATACCTCTATATATACCTCTCCAGTATATGTAGGTCAGGTCTCTCTCATTCATTGCCTTGCGCCGAGATAGGAGGGACGGATTCATACTTCAGTCACTCCTGGACACATCAACCTACAAAGACCCTTCCTTTCCATAAAAAGACCCTCTGAGTTCTCTGTGCGGAGCTAATGTAAAAAGACAAGGAAAAGTGCTGCAGGCTAAATATTTTACATGGTATACTGAAATTATTGGCAAAATTGGTGGCAAGCTACGGCCGGTGACATAGCAGGAGTGCCCGAATTCATGGGGTAAGGTTTGTGTAGGTCTTGGCAGCAGATGCGTTTGCCCACCTACTGCATGGCAGGCCAGATCGGGAGAGACTAGTTGAAGCAGTCCTATTGACCTCTCCAGCCGGACTCTCTCGAACCATCGCCTTGCATCGCAGTGGAAGGAATGGATTCATACGTCCGTCATTCACAACGCTGGATACATTAAACCAGATTCCTACCCAGCCCTCAAACTCTTTTCTTTCCCAGAACTTACTTTCCTGATGACATAGGCCCCAAGGGAAATTGTTTTTCTCAAGGTACAATATTTATCATAAGTTTTTTTTTATTTAATTTAAATTAAATTTAACCTGGCTAAAGCCGGGCGTATTTGGAAAAAACCGCACAAAATTAGCTTTTTCCCACTCCAGAAACAAATCGTAAAAAAATATATTTATACGAAAATGAACTGATTTTTTATTTCTACACAAACCTGAATAGACACCATACGTGAAAAAAAAACAATCCAAGGGTGTTTTCGAACAAGTTATGACATTGGTACGTCTTTGAAAATGTAAAAAATTTACATTTTCAAAGTTTACACATACAAAATGACAGTTGAAGTGATGCCGAGGTCGCCAAGTCAACCAAAGATAATTTTTGTAATTTATTCCGAGAGGCTAGGCGCTATGCGGCTTTTTGTTACGACAAGACCGAGAATGGCCCAAACCATTCAGACCTTGTTCTTCATACAATTTCTTTATGCATAAGGGTCAAAATCGCATCCAAAAAAGTTCTTTTTTTAAATTCCTACCGCGGCCACATATGGCCGAATGGCGGTAGCGTGGTTAAATGAGTCATAGCAGTAAAGTCATTATTAAACAATTAAGGAACCTTAACAAATAGTGCGGGGAAAAGAGATTCCAAAGTACCCCACATAATGGAGTGTCTACTGTTTCAATTAGTTTATCAGCAACTTGGTTTAAACGGTAATAAATCAAATTAGACACCTTCAAAAATAGACATTTAAATTTGTATAAATAAGTCGTCTCAAAGTAGTTTAACCACATTTTTAAAATGGCTGTAACAAAAACTTGATAATAACATTATCTAATTTAATTTATCATAAAGGTTTTAAAATGTAAAAAAAAAAATCAAGCATTTGGATCGATTACTCACCTTACGTCCGATGGCCCCATTTGCCTTGTTGGGGGGCGCCTGCTCGAAGATGCGCTGCTGCAGATTGGGGGGCAAGGTGGAGTACAGGGGGATGCACTTGAGCTCCCCCACCTCGGGGCCCAGCTTGTCCATCTCCGACTTCACGCGCTTGCATGCCTCTTCAATCTCCTCCTGCCCTGGTAGGTGAAGAAACATTTAATTAACAAACATTCTTAATATTCGTAGTTAGTTTTTGGGGTGTTATGCCGTGTTGCGCTACCTCCTACTATAGCCGACGTTTCGGACAGCGTTGCAGTGTCCATCATCAGGGCAGATCCGGTAGATCCGACGATCTACCGTCGTCACATCGTCGGATCTACCGGATCTGCCCTGATGATGGACACTGCAACGCTGTCCGAAACGTCGGCTATAGTAGGAGGTAGCGCAACACGGCATAACACCCCAAAAACTAACAACGAAAATGCTTTTGGCCGTGAAAATCTAAAAACTTATCATTCTTAATATTTACTATTATCTAATTGTGAATGCGGCCAATGCAGAAACTAAAACTGCAGACAAGCAGCCATGTGGCAGCTTCGCGGGACTACCGATAAATTGTCTAAATTGTATATTTATGTAATTTGTGTTTTTGTTGGAAATAAATAAAAAAAAAAAAAAAACCTAAAAAAAAAAAAAAAAGAGCCCAAATGAATAAAACCATTTCATCTGTGGAGAGTAGTTCAAAATAAATAAAAATTCATATAATAACCTAACTCGGTTTTGTTTAACCGCTGGAGCGACTGAAGTCAAAATATGGACCACTTTTATTTTTCTGCGATTGACAGCGGTCCAAAATTGGGCCACATTTTTTTACCAAAGTTTACGATTTTATAATTTTTTTTATAAATCCTACGAATATATATGATAATCAAGAAAAGATAGTTGAATTCATTCAGCGCCCTTTAGGTGATTTTTTTAAACCCCGATGCAAGGAGCGGTGTTATAAATTTGACCACCGTCTGTGTGTCTGTCTGTGGCATCGTAGCTCCTAAACTAATGGACCAATTGTGATGCGGTTTTGTTTGTTTGAAAGCCGACGTGATCGAGTTGATTCTTAGCTACAATTCATGAAAATCTGTTCTGGCGTTTCAAGGTCATCATTTCTTTTTTGTCAGGGGTTGCTTAAAATTTTGAAAATTTTACTTATTTATTCACAAAAATGGCGTAATACAAATTAGCCTAATATTATTATTATTATCATTGGCTATAAAGAACTTTAATCAGTTTGTATGTCTCCATATTAAAATTCATAGGTATGATTTTTTTAATGTGGGTGGAAAATACTCAAAATGATCTCCAAAAAATCACGAGCAATCCATGCCCAAACCATCTGAGCGTCCCTTGGTAGGGAGTATTCCTGTGCTGTTCCTAAATCATATCCACGCCTAGTCCCACTACCTACATAGTGAAATCACAAGGTCAGTGCATTGACAATCTTCAAGCAGTGCTATGATTCAGTGTGTATTATATCTTGACTGCGAATGATAAATTATGAGTTAGTAAAGACATTAAAAATTATAACTGGTGATGTACTATACACGGTGCACAGTGGAAAGTTTAATGTGGACTAGCGATGTGTCGGTTCAGCCGGAATGGGCTCATGTGATCCGCTCCTTTGCGGGAAGCGGTTCCTACTCCCACTCCTTTTTCAAAGCGACTACTCCAAGAGAACCCTGTCGCGGAACTCGGGCTCGTTCCCAAACCCGAAACTCGGATGCCTCCACCGGCCGGCGGGCGTCCCCGTGTTCGCCGCGAGTACTGAGTAGTAGGAACTAGGAATCACCGTCCGGCCGCGACGTCCCCGACACTCTCCACTCCCGAGTCGCGAGTCTCGGGTTCTCGGAACTGCGTGAACCGCAAGACACTCCCTCGCACACGCGACCAGCGGGCGATCATTCGATCGCTGTCCGCAGATTGATATACACGTGCGTGACCGCTTGACGTAACCTACTGCTCTCGCGAGATTGTTTAGTAGGTATATTAGATTTTTTAATATTCGGCTTGACACGGAGTCGTTTTTAATTAGAGCGTGTTATCTTGGTATAATCAAAGGGTGAAGTGCATTATAAAATAATAGTTTATAATAAAGCATCACAGCTTACAGTTAATGTACTTATTTAAATTCTCAATAAAAGCCCGTGTACGGGTGATGGGTCTAGGCCCTCATGCGGGTCTTGTCCGGCTCCGGGGTTCTGAGTTCTCGTGCGGGTTCTACGAGTAGGTCCTGGCTCCGAGTTCTTTGAACCCATGCGCCCCGGTTTGGTGCGCCGCAACAACACCCAGTGCTCAGTCCGAAGAACTCGGACCCGGGACCTGCTTCTAGAACTCGTGTACTTTTAAAAGGAACCAAGTCTCGGAGGCTTCCGGCAAAATGCAGAACTTACCCACCTCTAATGTGGACAAGTAACCTGCCTTCAGTGAGTCTTTATGCTTCCTTTTTTTCCTATCTTCCAGAAAGTTCTAACATCCCTTTCTTAAACTTAATCATTACGCTTACATCAGCCTTGCATTCTTTGCGATCTCAAAAATGGTTTTACTACACATACACCTCAGGGATCTCATTTCTACAGCATTCAGGCCCCACTGTCATACATCAGGGTATTTGTGGAACCTCCATTGTAGAAATAGACTCACCAGTCAAGAAGAGTAATATATCCCCCTGGCCATCCTCGCACATGTGTATCTGTATGACTGTCTTGATGGCTGCGTCCAAGTAGTCCCTCTCGGGTTCCGGAGTGTAGAAGATCTCCACTGTATGTGTTCGTCCTGAAATAAAGTTTTTATTTTTATTTAGTTGTACATTTTAATTTCACATTTGTAGATGCGTGTTAAATATAAAATGGACGTAGATAATTTTCGTAGTCCTCCTCGCAAGGAGATCCTGTGCTGAGGGGGACTTATCAAAAGGAACTTATCCAAAACATATGTTATAATAGTTAATTAATAGTAAACTCTTTTACTTTCAAACCCGATATAATATTCTGAACAGTCAGATATAAAATAAAAAATAGAGTTTTATGTTCCCGACAACTTCACAAGAACGTGCAGGCAAAGGACTTTTGTTGTTCCGAGATGCAGAACTAACCTACTATAGATAATGCCGCTCGGAACAATGATTCTGGTATTAAAAAACTTGTTCCATTCAGATATAGATATTTTTCAAATGAATGTTGAAAAATTTAAAAATCTTCCCACAGGGCCTACGTCATCTTTGAAGATGCTGTGTGGAGGGTCTTTTTGAGGATAGGAAGGAGTGAAGATAGGTAAGTGAGGAAGGAAACACAGAGGCCGTCAAATCGTTTCACAGCTGAGCTGTAGAAGAATGAGTCGCAGAAGCGACCCATTAGCGCATGTTTTACGACTAGCACCGGTGCTGAAGGGATCAATGACGCTAGTTCCTCGGAGCATCTTCCATTGTAATACGGGTAGAACAAGGACAGCATATCTATCCACTTGAGGGCTGCACTCTAAAGATTGCAATCCCCTTGTTAAGATAGGGGAATCTATCAGGTTTCTGTACAGAGTCAAGGGTTTTTTCAGGAATTTTGGGGCTCCAGACCAGAGATGACAACCAAATTCAACAGTGGGGCGCACTTGCGATTTGTTCAGGGTCAGCAGTTGTGTATTATCTGAAGTATCTGCGGGCCCTGTACAGTACGCCCAGCTTTTGAGAGGCTAACTTGACTCTGGCTTCCCATCAAATTAAAACATTATAGAAGTTGTTGCACCGAAACTGTTTCCGAATTACAGCTTCAGATGCACTTGGAAATGGACTTTAAAAACTAAACGAAGTGGTGTTTGATGGAATTGTGTTATAATATGTGTAGGGAAAAATAATGGATTATAAGGAAGAAGGACAACCACTTACCTCTGCAAAGGTGAACACAATTACAATTATAGTTTATTTAGTTCCTCCGCGGTACCTCGAAATAATTATGGCCACAATCACACAAATAAGTATAAAAGGATCTTGATACGGTCAAAACACCTTCTTTTAGTTCATAAATGAATTTATATGAACTCGAACAACAAACAAAATGCTTTCAATGTAGTCCAAAATCTTCTTCTGTTCTTTCAGAAACAAAAGCACATGAATTCATTGTTCCATTTTCAATAGCTTTTCCAGCAAGATGATATGCTTAGGGAGGGTAGGTACTGGATAAATGACACCCCAGTAGGAACTACGCATTTCATCATTTCAAAACCAAATAAACATCATTATTGTCTGACAAATAAGAGTAGAAAATATAAAAAATGGAACTACAAAATTTGTAGGCTGGCAACACCAATTTACCTGTCAAATATTCTAAAGTGCAATGACACTGAAAATGCAGAACACTGCACACACATGTAAAAAAGCATTTTTTTGTTCTAAAAAAAATATATTAAATCGAAGAAGCTAACTGTTGTTAGGTAAGGCTTTCATTTAATTTAACATAAATTTTAATTTAACAGCAGGTAGATAGGAAGAATCATTAATGGTGAGTTTGTTACACTTCTTTTAGATCTGAATGAGTTAAATATATTCAGATCTAAAATTAGAGACATGATCAAGCCCGGGCAATGCTAGGTATTTACGCTAATATTAAATAAATGTGAGCAATTTCTAAATTGTGCTTTATATTTTACTAGCCGACCCGGACACAGGTTGCTGTGGCTAACGAAATCTTTATAACCAACGCCATCTGTTAAATCAAATCCACACCACGCTAACCGCTGACCGCTGTATTTCAACCAATTTACACAAAACCTTGACAAATTATATACCTAAAAACCTTCCTCATGAATCACTCTATCTATTGGTGAAAACCGCATGAAAATCCGTCGCGTAGTTTAAAAGATCTAAGCGCACATACAGCGTGAGTGACTTCATTTTATACTTAGTAAAGATTACAATATCGATATTCTTCATTATGTTAACACAAAATTGCAAACGTATAATAATAATATACCTATATGCAATTCTAATTTTGAGATCAGTGGGTATCTATATTGCAACGAAAAAATATTTTTTTCACTTTTATGCCTTTTTAAATTTTAATAAAAATGTAGGTTACACAGCTTTAGAATACCACCATGTTTATATTTTTAGTATTGCCACTTGAACAACGGTGGCGCCCTCCTATGTTTACAAACTGTAGTTGGTAGGATTTGATAGGATTTGATTGACTCACCAGGCACGTTCATGAGTGGCGCATTGTCGAAGTAGTGCTGGAACTTGCCGGCGTCAAGCGTGGCACTCATGATGACGAGCTTGAGGTCTCGGCGCTGACGCACCACCTCCTTCAGCACGCCCATCAGGATGTCGGTGGCGAGGGTGCGCTCGTGAGCCTCGTCCAGCAACACCACCTGGTACTGCTCCAGAATGGGGTCGGACATACCCTCGCGGAGCAACATACCGTCTGTCATGTATCTGCAATGGCAAAAAAACATTTAGCGTCGTGTATCTACAAGGACAAACTAACAATCAAAGCAAAAGCACACACCCCTTTACAACTCCCGGCCCTGATTCAACTCGGGGAAGTAATAGAGAAAGAAATTAATTAGATAACTAACTGATCTGAATCTTAAATTACAAAAACAGGGACAATTGGTCATTGAACTGTATGGAGATGTCAAAGTTTTTTGTAATAAACTCAGATTTTTAATAAAATCAGATTAGAGTTAAAAGTTGTTACCATTTTCCTAGTCTATCAACTCGTACAAACATCACATACAGTCCCTGGCCAAATTATTAGACGCACTGCAAGATTTCATGTAAAATATTAATTACCAGATGATATTGTACGGTTTTATTATTTTAGATTGATTTGTTTTTTTATTTTTATATTATCCAATCAATTACCGATTTATTTGACATAAATAAAACAGCATTAATTTAGAAAAGCACTGCATACAAAATAAACTAATAACTGAGTAGTATAAAACCGTTAAACAAACTACCACAGTCCATAGAGCCACAGAAACACGTCCGTACCTGTACTGTTCATGTATCACTTTATCAACACAGTGTTGCCATATGTTAAAAATAAATACAAATATGTAGTCTACAACAATTCTTTTAAATAAAAATCGATAATATTGTAGTTTAAATATACCATTATTGCATAAAAACTCTTAACCTGTTATTGACCGGAGCGGCATGGATGCGCGCGGTCTGTGCGCATGCGCGCGGAAAAAACTTCAAAAAAAATATTTTTGAATGCGATTTTGTCCCTTCTGTGTACAGAATTTGTATGAAGAACAAGGTCAGAATAGCTTGCCCAAATATCGTAGAAGATACTGGTTTCATTTACCTGGCTGCACCAGAATATTTTTAAATGATTTTTATCTGTGGAGTCGAAGTGTCAAATTTTGCTGCGATTAAATCTGATGCGGAATTCTTTACGAAAACATCGTAAAACCTATCAATTTATCAAATTAACGCACGTAATGCAGTTTTGGTACATAGTTTATTGTTCTAGGAATGTGTTTCAGTCAATTAAATATATAATAGCTCAAAATTAATCCACAAAACAATCAATTCAAAATTCAAAGTGGTACTTCAAAATTCAAAAGTTAGGAAAAAAGAAGAGGAGGGCCGGTGAATAGTGGCCAATAACAGGTTAAGAAACATAAAATTACAAAAAAAATACAGTGCGTCTAATAATTTGGCCAGGGACTGTATGAAATTATAATTCTTATGGAGATAAACTTAAGGCACTAATAGAGTAATTTAATACGAGGTTTGCCGACTTCCAAAACAAAGAATCCACATTCGCTATATTTGCTCGTCCGATGGATGCTGATGTAAATAATGTGCCAGGAAACTAACAGATGGAACATATTGAGATTCAGGAGGACTTAGTGCTAAAATCGCAATTTAACAACTTTGCATTGACGGATTTTTATAAATTATATTTGGTGGAAGAAAAATATACAAATTTACGTGCATTTGCAAGAAAAATCATTTGTCTTTTTGGCAGCACAGTTTGAACAGTTTTTTTTTAATGATGAAAAACAACAAAACAAAAATTTGAACAAGGATAACAGATGAAAATCTAGAAAATTCTATGCGATTATCCTCAAGCAATACCAACGCCATTATTGATAGTCTCGTAATTCAACTGCAAGACCAATCTTCACACTAAATTTATATATAAAAAATTAGTATGTAATATAAATATTACGTCGTTCATCATGTAAATAAAAAATATATAAGAAATAGCAACGTGTTTTAATTCATTTAATATTACTTTATTATGTTTAATAATTAATTTGGTCCGGCCCTTGACTCGGAGACAGAATGATAATTCCCAGCTCCAGATCTAGGAAAGGTTGCCCATGCCTGATATAGAACAATAAACGCTGATTCTGAATATATTAATTTTATTAAATAATACGTAGAGTTTAAAAAATATATATTAAAAAGTGCATTTTGAATAGTGTCGTTGAAACACGCCATCAAGTTGGTATTACTAAAATGTTTAGTGGTGACGTCACTGGTCACCGTAAAATCATTGTATGGGAATGTAGGTATGACGCAAGCCATCGTATTAACAACATTTCATCTTATTAGTTTATTTACATACTGTTTATAGAGATTTATTGTGTTTATAGAAACATTATTAATTTAGGCTTAAATAATTCAGTTTCAAAAATAAATATATCTCTTATTAGTTTATCTCTATTATTGAAAATATTCAAAAACTACTGTACAAAAAAAATAGTAATGCTACTTCTAGGGAGATTCTTTCGAATTCCAAATTTCAAAGTGGCGGCGAGTCGAACAGCTGATTGCGCGATCTTATAGTAGATGACGTGATTGATGACGTCACAATACCACCATAGATACGGTGGTTTTCGGGGGATCTTGAAAAATTAAAACTTTGACAATTATTTTAACTATTAAAACTAACTCTAAAAATAAAAATGCAGTTGTTTAAGTTAGAAGGTCATTATTTATTAAAAAAATATATATATATTAAAATTGGACGGGAGTTCTCTATTGTAGGATTTATGAATCTCATTGCCTTTCAAAAACAAATAATTTTAACGCCTCGGGCCTATTTTGTCGGAAGGTCAAAATATTTCCACTTTGCAATAATATCCAAAAAAAAAATAATTTCTTTGTTGGGGGAGGGGGGCGACTATGCGAGCGAAGCCGGGGGCAAAAGCTAGTTTTTAATCAAAATGTTAAGTCGTTTATTTTACATCTGTCTTCTAGTGGGTGTATTTTTAGAATATTTAGCAATAGAATAAATTTTAAGTCTTCTAGTGGGATATTTAATTTAAAATTTATAAAATGCAGAAATTTTTTTTGTATTCGCTCAATGTTAATATGTGAATATTGTAAGATGGAGATCAAACTACCGAGTTATATTCAATTTGGCTTCTAACTAGAGATACATACAATAGTTTTAATGGCTTCTATGGAATTAAAGTTTTTAGTTGTTCTTAATACGAAGCCTAATGTTTTCATACCTTTATTAGCGAAACTTAGTTTTTCATCCAAAATAATTCCAAGATCTCTCATTTCCGTGACTCTTTCTAAAGCTGTGTTAATGATGGAATATTCTAATAAAACAGGATTTTTGTTTCTGGAGAAAGTCAAGGTTTTGCACTTTTCTACATTATATTCAAAGAAATACATTATTTCTCCCGCATCCCCTTCCTAGCTAGCAACATAAATTATAGCCTATATGTTATTCTGATGTATGACCTATATTATTGTAAAGTTTCATCCATACAAACTTTCGCGTTTATAATACATATTAAGATAAGATATAAAATAAATAAAAATAAAATGAAGTTCTTCAAATTAAACTTGATAACAATAAATAACAATCTTTGTTTTTTCACGGCACCCCTTCGGAGTTGGCGCCAGGTTTTATTCACATTTTTTAGTGTTGTGCACACCAGGCGCTGAGGTCGAACATGCCATTTGTCATATCTGCAACGACAATTTAAACATGTATACCGTACAAGATTCTCTTTTATCTGGTGTGTATAACCGTGGACTTACTTGAGCAGAGTCTTGGGACCGGAGCAATCCTCGAATCGGATGCTGTAGCCCACCTCCTGTCCGAGCGGCACGTCCATCTCCTCCGACACACGCTGGGCCACCGACATGGCGGCCACTCGGCGCGGCTGCGTGCACGCAACACCCTTCTTTCCTGACGACCGTGAGTATTCCACGCACCTGCAATTTTTTATATTTATACAGTGAATTCTCGATCGAACGCTGCTCGAATAATTAAAGGGTACAGGAAAAAAAAAGAATTTTGATGACAAAAATTAATAATTCTAAAATTCCTTGTTTTTAGCTTAAAAAATTCGATAACAGCACTAGAACACGTCTCCATAGTTCCGCTTCTCAAAATACACTGGATGAATTCAACAACCCCAAACCTGCACATGCTTATTATGCAGGGGGAATGTCACTTCCACATTCCACCTGGTGCGCTCTGAAGGTCATTTTGTTTGCACTGCTCAAGCATGTGTGCATTACTTTTCAGCCTACCATCATATTATATTGTGTAGTGTAATTGAAGTCTCTTTGTGTGAGGAAACTTTGTTAAGGTAATCTTATTGATTGGGGGGTTGAACTCACCACTGGGGGATCTGCGTGGTCTTGCCAGATCCAGTCTCGCCGACCAGCACGATGACCTGATTCTCCGACAGTTTCTTCATGAACTCGGCGCGGTACTCAAACACAGGCAGGGCTGCAAACAAACAAATAAATAAACTTAATCCTTTAGACCAGTGTTTCTTAACCTGTGGTCGCAGACCCCTACATACATGTATGGGGGTCCGCAGTCTCATCTTTGGACCATGTAACAATAATAAATAAATGCTACCAAAAGTCTCGTAATCGCTACGCGTCTTCGTTTCAGATTATTTTCCAGTACCCGACAAAAATAAAAATTGGATATTAAACCCTTTCAACACAGATGTTACTGACGTGATAACGGCACAGGAAAACCGATTAAAAAAAACTTGTGATTTGGTTTTGAAATGTAATATCTAAAAAGCTTCTTTATCAAGTTTTTGGGTGAATGTAAAGGAAGATTATAAGGAAATATCAGAAGAAACACTGAAACATTTACTGCTTTTCTCAACCACATATCTACCTCTGTGAAAAGGCATTATCAGCTCTTGTATAATATACAATATACTACAAACACAGAAACATGCAGTGGCGGCTCTCCCCTTAGGACAATGGGTGTTTGACCCCCCAAAATTATGACATAATAATAATACATTTTTATGGATAAAACTGCTCGAAGCATCGAATTATTTATTTGAAATGAATCGCGAAATAACGGCAGGCTAGCGGCGACGTAGACGAGCAGTGACATCTATTGCATAAAATGGAAGCTCCCATTCACACAGTATTCCCTGGGTCAATTTTGCCAATGTCCTCAGAGTTAATATCTTCTCTCTCTATGCGCGCCATACAACAAATGAGATGGCACTATCTTTTTCGCCTGGAGTTGATATTCTCCCGCATAGGTAGTAAAGAAATCCTAACTACGCTTGGGTTATGTCCGTGAGGGAGACAGCATTACGAATCTTTGTGTTGTTGAAAGAGATGGTGATATAAACATAGGTCGGTTTTGCTTTTTGCACGTATGTCTCGCATGAAACAATGGTTGTTTTTGTATTGAACAGTTCGGGAGAGATTTGAAATAATTATTCACATTGTTATTGATGTAATTTGCGACATTTCAATTTTGGTTTGGTGGTACATTGAGAAGTAGATATTTTCAAAGATTATTTATTATATTATGATCAGTTTTCAACGGACATAGAAAACAGCTTGATTTAAAACAATTTTTGTTTTAATTTTTTTTTTTATATTAGGTACCGGTGTCTATTATTTCTATTAGAATAAGTTAAAAATAATAATCTAAACGAAAATATGAAAGAGAACAAGACACAGAAAAGCAGAAAAAAGACAATGTTCGCAACTGGGACTTTACAAAAAGAAAGTTTTTCTTTTAAACATTGAATATTATTTCTAATCTAATTTTGTTTTTAAATTTTGGATATTTAGGCACTATTGGTGTGCACAACTATATTGAAAAGTGCCCTCTTTGAAATGATGTGCCTGCAAGTACATGTATTATGTAGCGATTTTGCAATTTACAAATAATACCTATTTAATTTGAGTTGGGTATTCATGACCCTACCTATCTTTAAATTGATATAAATAATAATGTATCGGCATTTTTCTCAATATCAAATAAAGATTAATCACTTTTTTTTCAAATGACCTTCCACAGCTGGAGCCCTAGAGCCGCCTCTGGAAACATGTCACAAGTGGAATCCCATTTGAGATTATAACTTAGTAACAACATCAACATGAATATCACTAATTTAGTTGCAAAAAACACCATCCTTCGCATTAAATATCCATTCAATGTGAATGTTGGTGTTGCTGTTGTACGTTAATTATTAGATAATATTTAAAAAAAAAAAAAAAAAAATTTGTTTTATTTGTAAGTAGTACTTACTTTAAAAAATATCAGAGTGCAACTCACAGGCGGTAGAAGTGAAATCTTCAGAAAACTAAAGTAGACAAGAGTGGGGAGACTACGAAGCACCGCACAAAGAGGAAACCGATTACACTATCTCATTTTCTCACAGGCTAAATGGATGTGTTTGTGTCTTTTTAGTGTGGCTATTTTTCATTTCATCGAGTTTCAAATCACAACCGTGCTAAAGAAGTTTTCACTTCAAAAATGGTTAGAAATTTATTGTCGTTTTTTTTTATTAATGGGGTCCTGGAAAATTGTGCTTGATTCCCTAGGGGTCCGTGGCTGAAAAAGGTTAGGAAACACTTCCTTTGACTACTTTGTTCCATTATTATTTTTTTAATTGATAAACTAACGTTTAAGACAAGATTTTTATGCATAGCACAAAGGTAGATAACAATTATTATAAGCAATAATTATCAGCCTGAAACACTCATCTACATTGAAAAAATCTTCAACAGGCTGTCCCGTTGGCGGCATGTATCTTTTCTCGGAAGATTTTTTCAATGTAGATGAGTGTTTCAGGCTGATAATTATTGCTTATAATAATTGTTATCTACTTTGTTCACTTTTGGGAACAGCTCATAAAAGTCTCATAGAAATTGTAGTGTCTCCCTTACTAAAGTTGAGAAACATGATCTAAAATATAAACGGTGTTAGAAAGAGAAAACACTATGCTTTATAATCCATCTAAAAGTTGACCACGGAATAATTAAAATTCACTCTGTAAAACCAAAGTTTTTGACAGCATTTGAAAATTTTTTTAAAAACTTTTTTAAATTTTTTTCATTACTTTTATATGAAACGATAAAAAAGAGAGTTGGCAATAATGTTTGTAATACATTTGTCTTTCATTAATAGTAATTTTAGTTAGAAAAACGTAAGGGGAACCATTTTTACGTTTGCATTCAAAAATTTTATATTTCAAAAATTATATGTTTATTTCTAATAATAAAATTAGAAAATGTATTTCATCACCCTTCAAAAAAAATTTTTACTTTTGGGATATATTCAGAAAAATTTCAAATATTTGGATTTTATTGCAAAGCGGAAATATTTTGACATTCCGACAGAATATGCCCGAGGCCTGAGGGTTAACAAATTAATACTCTCTTTTGAACTAATTTGTATATACATTTATTAAAAAAAAAATTAAAATTTTTAATAACTTACCAATTGAAATAAAGTCTAAAGCCAAATATCTCACTTTCAGAAAGGCGCTTAATGACCTTCTGATGAGTGACTATGATAGTGTTTACAACTTGTTTCATATACTCAGATAAAGATATAAATTTTCAACATCATTACATACTAGTACCATATGTTTACAGGTTTATTTTATTTACATGTTTGTTTTACGCACTTCTTTTTCTCTTTTCTATTTTTTATTATAATTTTACCAATTTAACCATTTGTTTACACTAACTAGACTACACTCAAAGTTACTATCCTTAATTAATCACCATGAAACAGGCATTCGCCTAGTATGGTGATTTAATAAATCTTATCTATAGAAATGTCAAATATATGTAACATGTCATAAATAAATAAAATAAATAAAATTTAGATTTGTACATACATTTATTTAGATTTGTATATACATTTATTTAGATTTGTATATACATTTATTTAGATTTGTATATACATTGATACGAGCATGAAGAATGGCCCAAAACCCTGTCACTGAAAAAATGCCAACGGCACCCGTCACGGCTCGAAGTTATAATTGGTGATTCGGGGTTAATTTAGAACCTTAATTATGCAGGAATTTGTTTATTCGAGAAGTAGGTAATAAGGAACTCCAGTTAAAAATATTATGGCTCTAAAAAAATATGTTCATATAGACAAATAAACGCTGATTCTGAATATATATATATCCCAGAGTGGAAGATACTCTCTGTATCGCCCTGGTGTAAGACCACCATTCAGAATTGAAACGTTGCTTGAAACGGCATTAGCCGTGTTTGGTGACCAGATCTGAATAGCCAGGTACTTATCCCCACCTTCCTCTTCCCTATCTCCTTCCCCTCCCCACTACCTTCAGCCTCACAACATACCCCAATTGGGGATGCCATAGTCTCACTGGCTTCAGACGGGAGCAGTTGTGACTTATTATGGGAGGTATTCATGTAAAAAAATATATATATATTTAAATTTTATTAAATAATATTACTTAAACGAAGAGTTTTTAAAAAAATATTAAAAGGTGCATTTTTAATAGTATCATTGAAACACGCCGCCAAGTTGGTTTCGCTAAAATGTTTAGTGGTGACGTCACTGGTCACCGTAAAATCATTGTACGGGAATGTAGGTATGACACAAGCCATCGTATTAACAACATTTCATCTTATTAGTTTATTTACATACTGTTTATAGAGATTTAGTTGTTGTGTTTATTGAAACATTATTTAGGCCTAAATAATTCAGTTTCAAAAATAAAGGTTTCTCTTATTAGTTTATCTCTATTATTAAAAAAATATTTAAAAACTACTGTACAAAAAATAGTAATGCTACTTCTAGGGGGATTCCTTCGAATTCTGAATTTCAAAATGGCGGCGAGTCGAACAGCTGATTGCGCAATCTTATAGTAGATGACATGATTGATGACGTCATACGATACCACCATAGATACGGTGGTTTCGGGGGATTTTTCGATCGAAATCGCTCGTGGTTGACCTGGGTTCAATCGAACCGCAAGGGTTCGGTGAGTCAGTCTACCGGATTCGGCGGAGGTCAAGACACACCCCCGACTCATATGATTCGGTTCGATTTCCAATTAAGAAGAGTTCTGTGAACGTGCATATGAAATTGGTGGGGGTCAGTACCTCTAACAAAGTTAAGAACCACTGGTTTGAGAGATGAGAGGTGTCTTACCTATCCTCTTCCTGTAGAGCTCATGGTAGCGGCCCGTGTAGGGGAGCCCCGTGAAGGTGTTGAGGCCCGTGGCGGGGACTGTGCTGACCCCGGGGGCCTGAGCCCCTCCCCCCAACATGCCTCTCTCCTCTCTGCAACAAACAATAAGGTCATCATTACTTATTACAAACAAAATATAAACATTATAATGAATTTGGGATGAGAGTATGGGATACTAACCCGGGCACCTCTACTAAGTCACCAAGCGTAGCCAACCACTCAGGGTGACCTATGGTATAGATGTTGGTTATCCAATAAATGATTCCCGGAGCGGCGGTACCCTTACCCGCCTCCCAAATTGAATAGATAGATGTGATTGATAATTATTTCTAAGTTGTTGAGTGTTGTTAATGTGGTTGTAAAGTAAAAATCAAAGTAGTTTTAAACAACAATTGATATGTAGTATAGTACATGTCAAACTTTAAGGACTGATGTTATTCAGAAATCGTCACAATAGGCGAGTTTCAGTACAGAAAAATGGCATACTCCCCCGTCCACACATTTCTCTGCTGCACATATGTTTTCACGCACCTTTCTCTTTCGCTTACATTCATTGTAGTCAGTAACTGCGCGAGAATGGAATGTACCATGTTCAGGCCGGTCAAGCGTGTAGTTTGGCATGTACTATACAATTGGTGATTTTGGTAAATATACAGAAAAGTGGGACACGGTTAATAGGCACTTTAAATTAGATAATAATGAGAAATAACTATTGCGTTAACCGAAATCAATGCCCATTGGTATCCCAGCAGATTTATTCTGTTCAGCCGGTGGAATCGACAGAGTTTAGAATTACTATGAATCCGCACATTCGGGGTATCTACGAGAGTAGCGGGCCGACAAAAACCGCCAGTCCGTCTAGAACCATCACCATTGATTCATATCGTTACATTTCGCACCGCGTGCAGGTGTTATTCCCATCGTTATTCGTGACATTAAGCAAAATCCCATCTGGCTGCTATATCATTTGCTTTATATTAATTCTAAACTATTCGACTCAATCAATCTATAATATCGCCTTTTTGTTAGTGAAACGTGACAAAGTCTATTATCGTGCACCTGTGTTTAAAACGTAAACTTTGCGCGTGTCCACACCAGAAGAAATAATTTAAGATGCTGCACCTGCCGTGAGTACCCTCTTGTAAAATACCGTTTCCATTTGGTTAGATCGGAAAAAGTCGCATCGATACCCAGTGGCCAGAGTGGCCATTCAAGTGCCAATCTGACCCATGTACATTACCGTACAGCTACTTTGTTAAAAAAAAGGATAATTTGACATATTTTCTTGGGCTAGCTCCACGCTCGTAAGTTTTTTCCTGTAAATTGCTCACGTAAGCGATTTATGGCCAAATTACCAATGTAAATGACATCAAAAGTCACTTGACGTAATTTACAGCCAATTACAGAAGCATTTCTTTCTTTTTTTGACAGGTCAAATCGCGTCCGCACGAACTTAGCCTTCTCACAGCTTATCAAATAAGTTTGATAAGTTGAGAGACTTGTCGCAAGAAATGGTATCAAAATGCGCCATTGAGAGATGTCAAAAATTAAAAGAAAGTTGTTTTCGTAGGATGTTTTTTTTCTCTATAAAACTAGTATTTATTTACACTTAATTTAAGTTTTCTGACGATGAGCATTCTGCTATTCAATTAACGGTCCAATACTTTCTAATCTCAGTGTTTTCGTTTGTAACATTACGTATTTGAATTTGAAGTTGGTTGCTGTCAGATAGATGTCATTCGGATAAAATGAAAGAACTTCATTAATTTTCGCCTTTGACAGCACAAAAGCCGGTGGAGGATTGTTTAATTAAAGGCAATTTTTTTGTCTTTTATGACGAAATCGAGTAAATTTGACAGTAGCGGATAGTTGTTGACAGGAAGCCATCTTACCACAAATAAATTTACAGATGTAAACAGTAGCATGAGTATTTACACAGGTTGAACTTCCGAACAACTTCCGTGAGCATTTATTACCACAAGTCGGATGCATATGTAAACGCTCCTGTGAGTAACTTGTCAAAAACTTTCATTAAGTCGTAAATTTTACTTATGAGTGTAAAGCTAGCCTTATAACCTTAAAACTTTTACATCAATTACAACAATGGCCGCCAAGTGAACTTAACTTTATAAATTAATCCGTAATCACAAGACTCAAGATATTTATCATTGATGAAATAATTTACAATTAGCTCCACTAATTCCTCGATGATCTAAGCACAAATCAAAAATTTGATTCCATGGAAGGGATTTCACCAATGAACTAAACAAAAATACGAATGTAAAAATAAGCATGTAAAAATGAGCTAATTTATTTGCCCGTACTATATTGTTGTGGAAGTGAAAAATGGTCAAAATTAGTCATGAATTGGTTCACACGTGACAAGAAGAGAAAACGAGGTAGACCATTTAGACGGTGGGTTGACGACATCAAAGACATAGCAGGTGGTACATGGACAAGAGTAGCTAATGATAGAGAGAAATGGCGACAGTTGGAGGAGGCCTCTGTCAACTAGTGACATACAAACAGGGAGTCAATGCATGATAAGTGTTATAAATATTATAAATAATGTAATGTAATTTACTGTCTAAATAAATGCTATTATTGTTATTATTATTACTATATTGTTGTTGCAGACGTCTACAAATCAACCGGGTCAAAAATATTGACCGGTGGATTGAAGTTCTGTCAATCGCATTTCAATTGCAAATATCAATTTCATAAAAACATCGGCAATAATTGACATTGATCGTCTCCGGGGCACTTTTGCGGTATTTTTGTTTATTTTATTTATATACCCCACAACTTTCATTACCATCAGCCCGGAGTCGGTGCGACTGTGACACCTCCTATTCGGGTATATTGTGAGGCTAAAGACACTGAGGACAAGAAGGCGAGAGGAAGAGGAAGGTTGGGAAGTAGTATTTCAGTAATTCGATCGTTTTTGCATGTAATTTAATCTAAAATTGATGTCTAGTGTATTTGACAGACAAAAACAGCGTTTCGTGAAAACGTCAAAAATATTTCTAAACAAGATAAAAACAGCATATTAAACTGTACAACTGCATTACATACCATTAAAATAACGTTAATTTATATTTGAAGTGAATATTCGCGTTAATTTTGAAAAATTATTTTAAATTGATCATTGAATGAAAAAAAACACGCTGTCAGAAAAAAGTGAAAAATCGAAAGAGCTTCTAAGATGTCAGAAAATTGTAATATTACATTAAATGGGGTGCGAATTTTGTTAAATACCTTCGCTTTTTGATGAACGGGTCCAAAACTTCAATTCTTCGCTTAGACATTGTTAAATTATTAATTATTCGGGCCTTTATTGTGAGCAAAACAAAACATGCGATTCCTGCAACTTAGATCCAAGATGGCCGGCCTTTGACTAGCTTCACTTTGTTTCATACCAACATTAAAATGTTTTTCTGATTGAAAATAATTTTATTAAATAAGTATTTTATTACAAATATATGAAATTAAAAATATTAAACGCTTTTATGTGTAAATTATGGCGAGCAGCAAAGTAAATGCTTTTTACAAATATGCTTTTTTATTTATTGTTGGTTATGCGTCGATGACACAGGGCGAGTTTACAAGCTACTATCTCGGAAATTCACTATCTGTTAGTAAACTCGCCCAGTGTCATCGTGTTACTTGCTAACTAGCAGATTGTTGACAATCCACGGAAAAAGTTGAAAGGTCCTCAACTTTACACGCTACAAGCCGACTCGTGATTGGTTTATTTGTGTTTCCAATATGGCTGCCAAAAACCAGCTGATTTTGACTGTCAACTGTCTGAAGGATTAGTTCACGTTATTTCCGCTATTGGCGCTAGCAGCTACGTGCGAGTCCAGTTTCCTACAAAAATGTCACGAGCTACTGAGCGAGTGGACAGTTTTGTGTGTCATCATGACAATCTCACTCGCCGATTCACCCGCTTTTAAATTTAGTAGATAGTAGCTTGTAAACTCGCCGTGTGTCATCTAGGCTTTAAACACAACATTTTTCTACCAGCAACACCTGCAAGAATATATTATTCACAAACGCAAGCAATAATGGGCTATATTTTTAAGTACATTAAGGCTACTTTTGATATACATGTAGAACCAAAAGCTTTAGAAAAAATCGACTTATTATTTCGGTGACCGAACAACTTTACTTTTATATTTTAATTAAGTGAATGTTCGCATAAGTTTTGAAATTGAATAAAAAAAAACACGCTCTTAGAAAAAAGTGGAAAATTGAAAGAGCTTCTAAAATGTCAGAAAATTGTGATAATACATTAAACGGGGTGCGGAATTTAATTAAATACCTTCGGTTTTTGATGAACGGATCCAAAACTTCAAATCTTCGCTTCATTGAAACTCTCGGTACTTTTTCATGCAGCATTTTGACATTTTCGTGAAGCTTATTGAGGGATGCGAAGTCGGTCTGGTTAACGCCCCGGAAGCTATCTACGGAAAATGAAACTCCTGGGACTTCATGCAAAACTTTTACACTTTTGCTTTTCGATGAGAAGTCGGTGTGGTTTGCGCCCCGGTGGCAGCTATCTACCGGAATTGAAACTCCTGGGACTTCTATAGGTAGAACTTTGACATCTTTGTGAAGCGTCTTGAGGGATGCGAAGTCGGTCTGGTTAACGCCCCGGAAGCTATCTACGGAAAATGAAACTCCTGGGACTTCATGCAAAACTTTTACACTTTTGCTTTTCGATGAGAAGTCGGTGTGGTTTGCGCCCCGGTGGCAGCTATCTACCGGAATCGAAACTCCTGGGACTTCTATAGGTAGAACTTTGACATCTTTGTGAAGCGTCTTGAGGGATGCCAAGTCGGTCTGATTTGCGCCCCGTTGGCAGCTATCTTCCGGAATTGAAACTCCTGGGGCTTCTTCATTCAGAACTTTAGCATCTTCGTGAAGCATCTTAAGGGATGCGAAGACTGTCTGAGTTATTTTTAAGTCTGCTATTAGGGTGTTGATGTCCTGGAGACCGGCAGCAATGTTTAAGGATAAACAGCTGCTACATCGCCACGAAGATATAAACTCTGACTTCAGTTTTAAAAAGTTTTCTTCGGAAATGCCGCCACATGTGCAGTGGAAGTATTCTTTGCATGATGAGCATTGAGGACCTTGTGATTCTATCGTAGCTTTACATAATTGGCAGTTTTTCATGTTTGTCTGTTATATTGAACATTTATTTTTCAAACACATTTATTTAGTTTTTGTCCATTTATTTTGTCTAAAATAATCAAAATTTATTAATGCCGGAGACAAATATGGCACCGGCTCTTCATCCAGTTACTTTTGGAACCGGTAGCCGATAAAGGTTCGCGGTAATAATTTATTATTTTATGGATTTGAATGAAAATAATATGGATAATTAAAAAGGGAGGGGGTTTAGAAAAATTTTGTGAGAAAAGAACTGGCATCTCGAAAAAATCCGTTGTTTTAGATTTAGTTCATTATATTTGTTTGAATCAAAGGGTTCCGATTCCAAAAATAACTGGTTCCTCAGAAAAATAATATCGACCGTCTCTCTTGGTCTCTCTTTTGACATCGGGGTTGCCAATTATAAGAAATTGAACCGATTGGTTATTTTGTGGGATGTGGGGAAAATACGGAGATTCTACAATAAGAGAATAGAGAACTAATTCTTGTTTATCCAACCGTATTGTAAAATAACTTTTTCAAATAATACAAGTTTACAATACTGTTTTCTTTCACAGCAAATTTAAAAAAATATATTTTTGCAAGTAACTAACTAACCAACTAACCATCACGCCGTTTCCCCGCAGGGGTAGGCAGAGAGGACGGACCGCCAAACAATACGGTCTTGGCACACACTCTTTGCCTCACTCACATTCATACATCGTCTCATACATTCTCTTTTATTATTCTGACTTTTGACATGGCCCGACTCAAGTATCTGATTCACTTGATTGTGCCATGTCTTCCTCAAGCGTCCCCGACTTCTTCTACTATTCACATTTGCGTCGTATATTCTTCTTACACTACTTTCTTCGTTCATTCGCTCTACATGCCCAAACCATCTGAGGGTCCCATTCTTAATCTTACTCATTATGCTTACATCAGCCTTACATTCTTTGCGGATATCCACATTTCTCACACCATCATACAACATTTTACGACACATACGCCTCAGGGATCTCATTTAAACAGCATTCAGTTTACTTTCATCCTTCCTCTGCCAGTTCCATGCCTCACTGCTATAAATCAGGGTAGGTATCAGGACTCCATTGTGGACTGCTAGTTTCGCTTTTTTGTCAGTTTTTTATTAGCGCCAACGGCATTCAGTCCTCCATTAATGGAGTTACCGGCATTCACCCTTCTTTCAATATCACTTTCGGCCTTCCCAGCTCTCGTAAACATACTACCCAGACGAGAAAATCGGAAAATGACTTTACAGGGTGTTAAGGTACGTACTTGACTTACTTTAACCAGCGATTTCTGACATAGGAGTAAAAAATATAAACCAAATTTTGGTTTACTGTGACATTTTTACTCCAAATAATGTTAGGAAACACTGGAAAGTAATTGAAGTACGTCCCTTGACACTCTGCATAATAAAACAAATCAAAGTGTGCAATTCACACGCGGTAGGAGTTAAATCTTCAGAAAACTAAAGTAGACAAGAGTGGGTAGGCTGCGAAGCACCGCACAAAGAGGAGACCGATTATTCTTTCCCATTCTCTCGCAGGCTTAATCCTATAGATATATATATTTTTGTCTCTTTTTTGAGTTTCAAATGACAACAGTGCTAAATATTGTTTAATTTTGGAGGTAATTAAAACGGAACTTGTGGGGAATTTGGGGTATTTTTTAACACACGCGTTGGCAACGCTCCTTGTCGATGGTTATGATTTTTAGGTTGTTTTCGTGTTTTATATTTTCGTATATTTTTAGTTTAACTTTTTTACAGGATTTATCAAATTTAAAACTTATATCACTTAATTTATTCTACTAATAACACAGAAACACTCCACTGATTTTAAAGTTGACAAACAAAACGTTTTATCTTCAAAACAGATGTCCTTAGTTGATTTATCAGTACATGATTAGTTTATTTATGCTCAGTATGTTATTGAGAAGTTTACGCCCAAAGTACTGTACTGCTATTATAATATCAGCGGTTTTCAACCTGTGGTACGCGAAGAAAAAATTGGGGGTACGCAACATCATGGCATGAATGGTTTTTAAAACTCAGCTTAACATTTGTTCAATTTCGCATCTAGAATCACTGGTTTAAAATACCCAAAGTCGTGTTACACTCTGTATAAAATTGTATTTGTGTGACTTAATTGTTAATTTGGGAGGCGGGTATGGGTACCGCCGCCCCGGGAACCATTTATTGGATAACCAACACCCCTGCCACAGGTCACCCCAAGTGGTTCGCCACGTTTGGGATACATTTGCTTAACCACTGCGTGGCGGGCTGGATCGGAAGAGACTGATTAAGGGAGGCCGTTTGACCTCTCTATCCGGACTCTTCGGACCCATCGCCTTGCACCGCAGTGTGAGGAATAGATTCATACGTCCGTCACTCCTGGGCATACCGACCCCCAGACTCCTACCCACCCCTCATACCTTTTTCCTCCATATCTTCTTCTTATTCCTTTCCCTTAAAAAACCCTCCACAAAGCATCCTCCAAGATGACATAGGCCCTGAGGTAAATTGTTTTCCACGGGGACTCCTGTGTGGAGCTAATGTAAAAAAAAAACGATGGTGCTTTAGACCACACGACCGAAGTAAAACTTCACTAACTTATAAAAGAACATATGACATTGGGGTGACATATGACATTGGAGTGACATATGACATTTGGGTGACATATGACTATGGGGTGACCTATGACCCTGGGGTGACCTACGACCTTGGGGTGACCTACGATCTTGGGATGACCTACCAACTTGGGGTGACCTACGACCATGGGTTGACCTATGACCCTGAGGTTAGGGAATGCAATCTCGATCTATTAATTAACTAACAATGTTTGATGCATAAAAGTCTATTGAAAAATTCGTGAAAATAAATGTTTATCTTATAATACTTTTAATTTTTATTATTTTTTTCCTAATTTATTCAAATATTGTGATTATTTGGAAAAAAAACACCCAAAACTGCTAATCTCGCAGTATTGTTATTCATAAACTCGCAGGATCTCGCTTGAGCCCCAATCTCGCGAGATTTGCATTCTCTACCTGGGGTGACCTACGACTGTGGGGTGACCTACGATGGAGTGACGTACGATCTTGGGGTGACCTACGACCTTGGGTTAGTATTTACGCCTCGCCCGATCACCGTTCGCATCGATTGCCGTCGCATCGCACTTTTTCGTAACGCATTCACCGGCTTACCCCCCAAGTCAAGCGTGCATAAAGAAGTTTTACTTAAATAAAGTAAGTAAAACGAGAGTATTAAAAAATTACAAATGAAAAATGTCTTTCATTACACGTGTACACAAGATAGATAGTTGGTCCGGGGTACAACACATTTTTAGTAAGAGTCAAGGGGTATGACAGGCTCAAAAAGGTTGACAACCACTGTGTTAGATAATATCAATAATATGTAATTTTATCGAGATAAGATAAAAATTATATTTATTACAGTGGTAGTTACTCTCAGTGTCGCCCTGGTGAAAAACCACCATTCTGAATCGAAAATTTGATTGAAATGGTTTAACCGTGTTTGGTGATCTGAACGGAATTTATTTATCATATCTTTTTATATATACATGTAGTGTTCTGTAGGTTTAGACACACTAACAGATTCTCCAATAACACCTTGGATGGAGATTAAGTCTTTGGAATTATAGATTCTTGATGTTTATCTAGTTTTAATACATACTTCGCGTAAAACAATATTGACCTCGTTAGTCAACCTAACTAGGAGCTGGCTTAATGGATTCTCATCAGAGGGTTCCAGTGAATACTCACCCTGAGCTGCTTGACCCTCTGTTGGTCTCCACAGGTACTAAGCTTGCCATCTAGCGGAATCTAAGGACAGCTCTTAGCACTGCCATCTACGTCTAAAAGCCGGATGTTTTTAGATACACTACAATATAAAAATCAATATTTGTTTGTTTGTATTTTATGCGCTGCCATACCGTTCATCCGATTGTGGTGAAACTTTGGTGATTTGACACTTCCACCTTCCCCCATTCTCGTCACCCCTCCCGCA
Organism: Limnephilus lunatus; assembly: GCA_917563855.2. Lineage (NCBI taxonomy): Eukaryota > Metazoa > Arthropoda > Insecta > Trichoptera > Limnephilidae > Limnephilus > Limnephilus lunatus. The sequence continues at coordinate 18,745,284 of OU830595.1, read as the reverse complement.
AATCCCACCTCCTTCGTTACCCTACCCCTCCTGTCTTACCTCCATGCCGCTGAAATATATGAAATCCACACATTTTTATTTATACACATTTCATAACGCCAGAGCTTACCATTATATACAGAAACCTTCGTGGGCGTGTGCACAACAAATCACTAAAGTTTCATCGCAATAGGATGAACGGTATGGCAGCGCATAAAATACGAACAAACAAAAAAAGTGGATTTTTACATATAAAAAGATTGGGATTAACAGATAACTACAGAAAGATTCATACGTCTGTCACTCCTGAAAACATTGACCCTCAGATTCCTACCCACCCCTCATACCTTTTCCTTTCCAGAACTTTCACTTCTCTCCATCCTTAAAATGACCCTCGTCACACGGTCCCCAAAGATCCATCTGCTATTTGAAGTTACTATAAAAAAATTAGATTTTCCAAAATTGGCGGGTTGTTTCAATGAGCGCTTTTATTATTACTGTGATGATAAAAAATAAGGTAAAAAAGCACAAAATGTACATTCTTTGTTCTAATAACGCTGCAGCTCTTTCTTAAACAATAAATAATGGTGAGTCAAAATATGAGACACACAATATACGTATCTTATTACAGCTCAGCTACGGCGACGGGGATTGCATTTCATGTTCTTTGTACGTGTGAGGGAGATGTATGATAATGATTTTATATTTCTTTTGGGGGGAGCACACATACGTTCACCATTTGTCTCATTTTCGACTGTTGTTATTTAGTGTATAACAAAGAGCTGAAGCATTATATGTTCAAGAACAAAAGCAAAACCTTCAGGGCATTGACATTTTTGGAATTCGTTCACACTGCAATATTATCCTTGTAACTATATTTCATACTTTCAAAATTATCACCACGGCTAGTAGTATTGTAGAGGTCTACGAGACGTCATGGTGCGGTGTGTGAGAGAGATGCAAGAAAATGATAACTTTTTTCTTTTAAAGGAAGCAGACCTACGTAGGTACATTGTGTATATATCATCTTTTGAAAGAGCTGCAGCGATATTGTGATAAGGAATGTATGTTTTTTGCCTTTTTTATGCCATCACGTTAATCGTGAATCGTCATGTTAATAATAAAAGTGCTCAGTGACCAAACAAAATACCTAAGTGAAGGATTTGGCGTACAGATTCAAATAAATACCGAACATTCTGTCCATAGAGTTTTAGCAAAAATTGCGTTACACACAAATGGTTTCTAAAGTTATTCAGTTTATAAATTATATTAATTATTATTTTTAATTGATAAACTAACGTTTAAACAAGATTTTTATGCATAGTACAAAGGGTAGATAACAAATATTATAATCAATAATTATCAGCCTGAAACACTCATCTACATTGAAAAAATCTTCCGAGAAAAGATACTGGCCACCAACGGGAATTGAACCCGTGTCCCTCTGATTGCCGGTCAGGAGCTCTGACCACTGAGCTATGGCGACTTATCTAATACCCGCCAAATAATGGGTAAATTTATTTGGCGGGTATTAGATAAGTCGCCATAGCTCAGTGGTCAGAGCTCCTGACCGGCAATCAGAGGGACACGGGTTCAATTCCCGTTGGTGGCCAGTATCTTTTCTCGGAAGATTTTTTCAATGTAGATGAGTGTTTTAGGCTGATAATTATTGATTATAATATTAATTATGTTAATATTGGTTCCATCTTGGCTGCCATTTTTGAATAACCGTTTGGACAGAATGTTTTATTGGTATGTCAAGTAATTTTTTTTACATTGGCACAACACAGGAGACCCTTAGGAAAATAGTTCCCCTCACGCCTATGTCATCTTTGGGGATGCTGTGTGGAAGGTCTTTTAAGGAAGGGAGGATAAAAAGTTCTGAGAAAGAAAAGTGTATGAGGGGTGGATAGGAATCTGAGGGTCAGTGTGTCCAGGAGTGACGGACATATGAATCCAACCCTCCCTCTACAGTGCAAGGCGATGTTCCGAGAAAGTACGGCTGTAGAAGTCAAAGGGACTTCCCCAACCATTCTCTCCCGATCCGGCCTGCCAGGCAGCTCGTGGGCAGATGCATCCACCACCAAGATCTGGACAAACCTCACCCCATGATCCCGGGCATTCCCGCTAAGTCACCAAACGTAGCAAACCACTTGGGGTGACCTATGGCAGAGGTGTTGGTTATCCAATAAATGGTTCCCGGAGCATCACCCATACCCGCTTCTTATTTCAATTTGGTATAGGTATCGCCGGGTATGGTTATCTGCTAAGAGTATTTTATTTAGTCATTGGGTTGTTCCTAACCCGGGAGTGTTCATCTTTAAAAATAAAACAAGGTATAAAAAATGAACAAAGCACATCTTTATTTCTGAAGTAAACAATTCACCTAAAAAATATTTATTTAAATAATAATAAATATCTTAAATCTATGTATTTTCTTTCCCTTACAAAATTAATATTATGAAATAACATCTGAAGCACTCTTGCGTCTCCTTATCCAAACATAAATAACAAAATTTACAAACTAGATGAGCTGTATGCTAGACACTTTTGAGGATGTCTTTAATTCGTACCATTGCATATTATAATAGAATGCTTGCCTTCATTGCATGTTATAATATTATGCTTGCCTTCATTGCAAGCTATAAAAGTCTTGCTTGCTATCATTGCATATTATAACAGTCTTGCTTGCTATCATTGCATGTTATAATAATCTGCTTGATATCATTACATGTTGTTATAATAGTCTGTTTGATAGCAATATATGCTACAATAGTTTCTTTGCTATCATTGCGTATAATAATAGTCTGCTTGCTACGATATTATGCTACGAAAGTCTGTTAGTTATCATTCACATATTATAATAGTTTGTTTGATATCATTACATGCTACAATGGTCTCTTTACTATCATTGCGTGTAATAATAATCTGCTTGCTATCATTTTATGCTACCATAGTCTCTTTGCTGGCCAACAGACTATCGACTATCATAGCACGAAATGATAGCAAGCAGACTATTACAACATGCAATGATAGCAAAGAGACTATCGTAGCACTCACAATAGCCAACCGACTATCATAGCATGAAATGACAGCAAGCTGACAATAATACATGCAATGATAGCAAAGAGACTATTGTAGCATGCATGATAGCCAAAAAACTATCATTGCATGAAATGACAGCAAGCAGACTATTATAACATGCAATGATAGCAAAGAGACTATTGTAGCACACACAATAGCCAACCGACTATCATAGCATGAAATGACAGCAAGCTGACTATTATAACATGCAATGCTAGCAAAGAGACTATCGTAGCACTTACAATAGCCAACAGACTATCATAGCATGAAATGATAGCAAGCAGACCATTATAACATGCAATGATAGCAAATACACTATCATAGCATGTTATAACAGCCTGCTTGCCATCATTGCAAGCTGAAAATTTCCTTTTTGCTGGGATATCTTATTTTTTAAATTAACTCTATACAGGATGCCCGTAGGCTTTCTTCGGATCCAATCTTCGCTATAACTAGTTTCCATTCTTTAAGAACAGGCATCATCACAACAACTAAAACAAAACTAAACATAATTTGTGCAGCTACGCCATGTCAAACTAAGATCACATCATCCACCAAAAAGTAGTACAAAACTTAACCTAAAATAATTTTCTGTAATAATAATTATGAATAAAATAAATAAATGTATTATTTATTCCACTAAATGGAAAGTTCCAAGACGTTTAGGGTTATCTAAACGGACTTGGAAGAAAACGGGTGTCGCTCATTTTCATTTTGACTCTTAGGCTTCACAGGCCGATGAGATTGATTATTTGTTCAAGAAAGAATTGTGCCGTTTGATCAATTTTTAAGAAGTAAGGAAAAAATTACCTTATTTCAGGCACAGCGTCATATCCACAACAAACTTATATTGGTTAATATTTTCAGTGTTTTATTCGTAGCGATTGAAAGTTGATTTGCTAATTTTTTAACTAAATAAATTACTATTGTTGTATGTGTTTTGTTTAAAGTTTAAGGCATAGAAACGTTATAATAATTCCATTACTATAGTCAGACAATGCAGCCATAACCCCCATGCTATCATTTCGTAATCCGCTCGCTATCATTGCGTGTTGTAATAATCTGCTAGATATCATTGCATGTTGTATGCTAGCTAGCGATGTGTAGGTTCAGTTGGAGTGGGCTCTTAAATTCGAGTTCTTCGCGCAAAGTGGATCCTTCTCACAAAAATTCAAATCGACTACTCCTAAAGAACTCGGTCCAGTACTTGTAGCCGGAACTCGGCGGACCGAGCAACAGTCGGGTGGCAGCGCAGCGCGACAGCAGTTCACACTCATCAAACCCGTGCGTCTCGGTTTCGAGCCATTCACGAGTCGAGAGTAGGTCGCGCGTTCGAGTTCTTAAGCTCGGGCTCTGGGGTGCGAACCCGTGCGTCTCGGTCCGAGCCATTCGCGATTCGGGAGTGGCTCCCGGGACCTGCTCCAAGAACTCAAGTACTTTTAAAAGGAATCACGTCTCGGAGGCCTCCGTCAAAATGCAGAATTTACCCATCTCTAATGCTAGCTACCATTGCATACCATAAAAATCTGTTTGCTATTGTTGCATGTTATACAAAATAGTCTGCTTGCTATCATTGCATGTTATAATGGTCTGCTTGCTATCATTGCATGTTATAATAGTCTGTTTGCTATCATTGCACGTTATAATAGTCTGCTTGCTATTATTGCATGTTATAATTATCTGTTTGCTATCATTGCACATCTTAATAGCCTGTTTGCAATCCAATATTTTATATAAATTTCTCTCCACTAAGCAAAGATGATAAAATCCACTTTCCGTAATCCAGTATGTAAAGATATGCCTGCTTTAAATCAAAGTTGTTAAAATCCGCTCGCCACATTGTAAAAACTCGTCTGCCATATTCCAATTTAGTAAAAATCCACCTGCCACAATCCAATATTGTATAATCTACTCGCCACGTTGTAAAAATTCATCTGCCATAATCCAATATTGTATAATCAGCTTGCCATGACGTAAACATTCATCTGCCATAATCCAATATTGTATAATCAGCTTGCCATGATGTAAACATTCATCTGCCATAATCCAATATTGTGTAATCAGCTTGCCATGACGTAAACATTCATCTGCCATAATCCAATATTGTATAATCCGCTTTTCACATCGCATAAATCTGCCTGCCACAATCCAACATCTAGTACAATTCGCTCCACTAGCCTCCGTCGTTCACCCGGCTCGCCGCTGCTATCAACTGATCCTCTCCCCATCAGGCTGCGTGGATTTGGACCCTCGCGAAGTACCAGCGGCTCCGCTGCTCCCCTCATCATCAGAACTCGGCGGAGATTCATTATCGCACAGTTCAGGGTCGTCAAATTTGAGCAAACATCCAACTGCACCGAAGTAACTGAAAATAAAAATAATGAATTGATTTAATTGTACATGTATATATGACATATTGGGTAGAACGCTATTGGCTGGTAAGATGACTGTTATTGATGATGGTTGACATGACGTAGCTAACACCATTTTGCAACAACGGCAAAACAAAATGGCACTTTTAAATCGACATAGAAAATTTATTTGATAATCTAATAAAAACTCTCATCATTAATAAGTCAGGTACGCCGCCTACGTCATACGTATGTCTGACACCAATAAATTATTGTGAAAACAAGCTTATGGGTCCGAGAATCGTATTAAGTATCGTAACGTTTTAATAATTTTTTCGAAAATATAGAAAAACAGTGAAATTACTCCATTATAGGTATAATATGAACAACAGTAGCAAAAAATAACATAGGTACATATATAAAATAAGACAATGGTCGAGGGATGTTATGTTTTGTCACTGTTATGTTCCACTGCTCATTTGCTTTGTCACTCTTCTGTTTAGTCAATGTAATGTTTGTCACTATTCTGTTTAGTCAGTGTAATGTTTGTCACTGTTCTGTTTAGTCAGTGTACTGTTTGTCACTGTTCTGTTTAATCAGTGTAATGTTTGTCACTGTTCTGTTTAGTCAGTGTAAAGTTTGTCGCTGTTCTGTTTAGTCAGTGTGATGTTTGTCACTCTTCTGTTTAGTCAATGTAATGTTTGTCACTGTTCTGTTTAGTCAATGTAATGTTTGTCACTCTTCAGTTTAGTCAGTGTAATGTTTGTCACTTTTTTGTGACTGTTCTGTTTTGATACTGCTATGTATTGTCATTACTCTGTTTGTCACTGTTATGTTTAGTCACTATTATGTTAGGTATTCTTTACACTATTAGTTCTGTGGGGGACTTCTCAATAACTCTAGGTTCTTGATAACAAACTGGTTTATTATGAGTTTACATATTTACAATAATAATGCTACAAGTCACATGACCTGTCTATACTAGTGGCTAATTGAATCTAGTGGACTCGATGACCAGAGCCAGTCCCGGCGGCACCCGTCTATTTGGGTACCCCTGTGGGCCATCAATAAAATCACTTTCCCTACTGACATCTGACAGCTTCACTTAGAAGCTTTTTCAATACATTACAGTCACTGATGTGATTTTATCATGTAGCCGTATAAATAAAGAGTATGCTCACCCTTCGTGCTCCAAGAACAGTGCCTTGAGAGTTCCTTTGGACCAGTAGTCCATTGCATAAGCAAGCAGCTGCATGGCTATCGGGTTCACCCGTAAGAAGTTGCCGCAGAATACCACCTGTGAAGACAAACCTTATTAATTTCATCAGAAGAAGTCGGGGACGTCCGAGAAAGAAATGGCCGGTCGGTGGCCGAGTTGGCATTGCGTTTGGGTTCCACCCGTGTTTGATTTCTCGGCTGGGTAAGTTCTCCATCACGACACGAGCAACAGTTTGCAACAATTGCTGGTTTAAAAAAAAAAGTGCCTAGGTTAAAAAAAGTGCGTAAAATACTTGAGTTGGGTCATGACGCGATTATGAGAGATGCTGAATTTTTACAAATACAAATTTGATTTCTCTTTAGTAGAGTCTAGTTCGTAAAGTATTTTCGTTAAAAAGTGGATATTATTATTTTATTCTATTGTCAAAACCGCATAAGAGTGCTTCCAACTGCTCCCAACGGCTTCAATGTTGTGAGGCCTAACCTAACCTAAATATTTCAAGCAACGTTTCGATTTTGAATGGTGGTCATTCACTAGGGCAATACTGAAAGTATCTTCCAATCTGGAAATGTGTTTGAATTTGATGCTTCAAAGTGACAAACAATTTGATAAAAACTGCCAACACACGGTTACCCCAAGTGTTTCGTTACGTTTGATGACTTAGCAGGGATGCCCGGGTTTATGGGGTGAGATTTATCAAGGTCTTAGCGGCGGATGCATTTGTCCACCTACTGTGTGGCAGACCGGATAGGGAGAGCCTTGCCTTTCACCGCACTGGGAGGGATGGATTGAAACATCTGTAAATCCTGGACACATTGACCACCAGATTCCTACCCACCCCTTGTACTCTTTCCTTTCCATAATTTCCTCTCTTTCATTTCTCTAAAAAGACTCCACACAGCATCCCTAAAGATGACATTGGCCCAACATATGATTTTTTTTCCTCAAGGCCACCTGTGTAGAGGAATTGTAAAAAAAAATTGAGGTGATTTTCTCACGAAAATGGTGCTATATAAAATTTTTATTAAAAAGTATTCGTTACCCTCTCGATGTGTTCGTTCAGTGCGCAAAGACGCGCGATGGAGCCAATGTTGTTGGTAATTGTGACAAGCGTCGCCCTGGCCAGATCCTCTTTGCGCACGCGGGACTGGCGCTCCGACGAGTTCATCTGTCCAAAACTGAAATCAAAACAAAATATATATATTAATTAAAATAATATTGTATGACTATTATTTTCTCTGCCTGAGGGAGTATGGCTACTACCCGTGGCTCTACCCTACCGACTTTCTCTTGAGCATGCTCGGTATGCACCGTCTACACAAGGGATGTGCTCGTTGAAACACATTTCTTCAGACTGATTCGTGGATGGTTCCAAAACTCCACTATCATGGAGAGCATTAGTTTTTATGTTCCCGATGGTTATCTTCGTCACCGATGGTATAGACCAGGGGTCTCCAAACTACGGCCCGCGGGCCACATCCGGCCCGCCAGTGTCATCAATCCGGCCCGCGAAAAGCGAATTTTGCACCCAATTGGCCCTTGGAACTTACTGGAGTAAGTATCATACTTATCAATGTGACCCTAAGGCTAAAAAGTTTGGAGACCCCTGGTATAGACTGTTTTATCTCCCAGCTTGCAGAACTAACTTGCCAATGATCATGCCAGTCGGGAGAGCTGTCTTATTGTTAAATAGAATCACTTTGAATATCGATATATTTAACATTAATGAAGCACAATTCAGATGGCAAGCTTTGTTGCTGTTAGTTTTAATCTGCTTATCTTATGTTAAATATTTTCTCTCCTTTAAAAATGCTTTGAAATGTTAATTTTGTGATGATTTTAAAATGAATGAATTGATTTGAATAAAAAACTTGTACAGCGCCATTTTTGAGAAAAATCACCTCAAGGACACTGTTGGTAAATGTGAGAACATGTTTCTTATGCAATGACTTAGCAAGGAGAGAAATTAAGCCCACAATGCCAGAGTGAACGCATTTGTCTACTCAGTACTATGCTATCAAATTAAACATGCAGATTTTTTACATTTTCCTGTTTTCATAACCACTGGAGCGCTTTTTGCCACAATACGGCACTATTTAAAATACTTCGGATTGCTTTGCTGCCAATTTTGGCAAATTTTCCCTTATTTGTAAGTAATTAAATAGAAGTTTACGATTTTATAATATTTTTTTTATAAATCCTACAAATATGAGATAATCGACAAAAGACAGGAGAATTCATTGGCTATATAGAATCATAATCAGTTTGTATGTCTCCATATTAAAATTCAAAGGTATGATTTTTTTTTAATGTGGGCGGAAAATATTCAAAATGACAAACAAAAAATTTCGAGCAATCGGAGAAAAAGTTTTAAATTGCGCTGTCGCTCTAGTGGATAATATGATTTGGCATTGTTAGGGCCAGTGTCCATTAATTACTATAATCCATTTTTTACCTGCTGGCTACAAGGTCTCCGGGCAGGCCGAAGCGTGCGTAATCCCCGCCGTATATGTCGCGCACGAGTTTGTCGACGCGCGTGTTGTCACCGGATGCCGCAAGGGCCGTGGCCTCCTCAAATGTGCGGCACCCCGTCAGCAGGCAGCACAGGCCAAGGAAGGTACCACCACCCAGACTGCAACACAAACACAACGGATAAGTAAATACACTTCTATCACAACAAACAAAGGATTGCCTTCTAAAACTCAATTGCCCTAACTGAAGGAAGGTGAATTGTTCATTATGTATTTACATTAACTCCACACTCCTGGACCTCCTGGCCCTGAGGAAAATAATTTCCCTCAACATGAACATGGGTTTTGAAGAGACAAAACTGAATATAGAATAGTAAAAGTAATTCGAGAAGCGGGTTTGGGTACCGCCGCCCCGGGAATCATTTTATTGGATAACCAACACCTCTGCCATAAGCCACCCCAAGTGGTGCGCTACGTTTGGTGACGTAGCAGGGGTGCCCAGGTTCATGGGGTGAGGTTTGTCCAGATCTTATCGGCAGATGCGTCTGCCCACCAGCTGCATGGCGGGCCGCATTAAGAGAGACTAGTTGAGTGAGGCCTTTTGACCTTTCCAGGCGGAATCTTGACCCATCACCTTGCACCGCGTTTGCGGAGATGGATTGTCACTCCTGGATACACTGACCCCCAGATTTCTACCAATCCCACATACGTTTTTCCTTCCCAGAACTTCCTATCCTTTCTTTCCTTAAAAAGACCCTCTATACAGCATCACCTAAGTTGACATAGGCCCTGAGGGAAATTATTTTCCTCAGGGTCTCCTGTGCGGAGCTAATGTAAAAAAAAAAATATGGGTGCACCTTGTACCGCTGATTCTCCGGTAGTCCTTTGGCCCCCGGACGGCGAGCACTGACACTCCTGAGCCGATATTGACAATGATGAAGGGGTACGGCTTCGAGAAGTCAAAGGGGTGGCGTGTGTACAGCGACGGAGCAGCCTCGCAGCCCTGCAACGGAGGAGAACAGTCCAGTCAATATATACACTCAAATAAAGGGTACAGCCCAGTCAAAAGATACACTCAAATAAAGAATATAGAAATGCCCAGTCAAGAGATACACTCAAATAAAGGGTATAGGAACACCCAGTCAAGAGATATACTCAAATAAAGGCTACAAAAACGCCCAGTCAAGAGATACCCTCAAATAACTAACTAAGCATCACGCCGTTTCCCCTCAGGGGTAGGCAGAGAGGACGGACCGCCACACAACTCGATCTTGGGACACACTCTTTGCCTCGTTCACATTCATACACCGTCTCATACATGCTCTTCTATTATTCCGACTCTTCACATGGCCCGACTCAAGTATCTGATTCACTTGGTCGTGCCATGTCTTCCTCGGGCGTCCCCGACTTCTTCTACCATTCACATTTGCATCATATATTCTCCTTACACTCCTTTCCTCGTTCATTCGCTCTACATGCCCAAACCCAAACCACTATATAGAAATGCCCAGTCAAGAGATACACTCAAATAAAGGGTATATAAACGTGTCAAGAGATTCACTCAAATTAGGGACTAGGTGTAGCAGTATTAGCAGGGGTGCCTGAGTTCACGATGTGAGGTTTGTCTGGGTCTTGCGGATGCGTCTGCCAAATCAACTGCATGGAGAGACTGGTTGAAGGAGACCTTTTGATATCTCCAGCAGGTCTCTATCGATTCATTGCCTTATACCTTACGTAAGTAAGAATTATAGGTATATTAAATAGGTACATATTGTTCTTATAATATACAAAAATGAATGTTTGTGATATATGAAAAATGAAAATTTTAATAAAAAAATTGTAATGGGTGGCACGTTAGAGATGTTTAAAAACTGAATGTACTGGGATTGAGTATATGGAATGCGGGGGAACGAGGGGGAACACGTGAGGGGAAGAAAATATGGGAGGACAAGGGGCGTCGAAAGGGAAGCGGGACGAATAAGAAAGGACACAAGCAAGGAGAATTTTTTTTTTATTTACGCATTGCAACGCATGCCAGGAAATCGCTAGTCACTGTATATTTACCGATCCTTCTGGTTCCGATGGTTCTGGCTGAGGTTCGGTCAGACTACTCGGTGCGTAATAGTAACACTCGGTTCGGCTGATGGTGTCGATGTAAAGGATTCCGGCTATTAGCGCATCTAGTTCATCCAGCTTGCTGAGGCGCATGTTCACTACCTGAAGAGGGTTAAATAGAAAGAAACATGTTAGAGAGAGAGAAATCAAATCATACTGAATTAAAATGAATGTGCCTTGTGTTGGACGCCAATTTCCACCATATTAATTCTCACCGTAATCACTTTGAAACAGCTTTATCTATGTTATGTTTGTTAGTTAGATGGTTATAAATAGACATCGGATTATATGCACTAACAAAGTGCCAAAATATGCATACAAATATGCACTAAAAAGTCCAAAATATGCACTAAAAACTCTTGATATGCTCAAAATATGCACAATGCAAAATCAAAAAAACCATATTTATTTGTATATACATATTTTAATTAAAGACGGTACAAGAACAGCGAAGTATTCTTAAAATTATGCATAGTTTTTGTGACAATATACAATTAAGTGTTTTTCCAAATTTTCGAGCATAAATTTGTTACGTTTTTCACTCAGTATTAATTTGTACGCCGAAAACTGATGTCATTGGACAAAATTTAAAATTTGGCACTATTTCTGGAGATACCTATTTAGGCAGGGTATAACCTGTGCCATTTATGTAGGCATTAATGTTCTACATGTCTTCAAGACTCCGGTTTTTAAGCAAAATAGTGTCTAACTTTTTACAAATCTTTTCATTTATTGAATTGAGGAAGGGCGTTGGCGAGTTCGATCATTGTTTCCAGTATTTCTATTGATTTAAATGGAGAAAGGTTTTTTGTTTCCAATTGTGGCATCTGGTAACTTGTGGAAATGTGTTGAGATGAGGGTGATATTCTGTTTAATGGATGTGTCTTCAAATGCTAGCTTGCTTGATGAATTGCAATGGTCAAATTGACTAACTCCATGTTGCCTTGACGAAAACGAAACAAAATATGGACTATTGGGAAAAAAGGCTAAAATATTAATTAACGCTGTAATTAGAGAGTTACATGCATTTGCATATGCAAATATGCTGATGCATAAAATCCAATGTTTAGTTATAAATAATGTGCCCTACATTGTGAGCCAATTGTGGTGGTATTAGTTAAAAATAATACTAATAAGGTGAAATAAATTGAGCGCCAATTTCCGCCATACTAATTATCACCACAATCACTCTGAAACAGCTATATCTGTTATGTTGAACTAACCAAGAACTAAATGGTTTTAAATAATGTGCCCTATGTTGAGTGTCAATTGTGGTGGACATTAGAGATGGGTACTGAATTTTGCTGGAGGCCTCCGAGACGTTCCTTTTAAAAGTACTCAAGTTCTAGGAGCAGATTCGGGTTCCAGTTCTTGAGTACGGACTGGGTACTTGTTACTGGGACGCACAGGTTCTGAAGGAGCCAGCCCTGGGAGCCGGAATCCACAAAAGAACTTGAACCCGAGACCGACTCCCGACTCGCGAGTGGCTCGGACTGCGAACACAGAAAAGCCGATAGAAGCATTCGGCTACGAGTCCGGCTCGGAGTTCCGGGTTTGGGTTTGAATCCTGGACTGGGTTCTCTGGGAGTAGTCGATTTGAAACAGGAGTAGGAGTAGGATTCACTTCTTGCGAAGAACCCGGGTTCAAGAGCCCAATTCAGCTGAAACAACACATCGCGAGTGGACATTAGTTTTAAATAGGGTACACCACATTGGGCGCCAATTTCTGCCATTTTAGTTTTCATTACAATTTCTCTAAAACAGCTTATATATGTTATGTTGGTTAACTAACCAACATAACTAAACGGTTATCAATAATGTGCCCTATGTTAAGTGCCAATTGTGGTGGAGACATTAGTTTTAAATAAGGTGCCCTACATTGGGCGCCCATTTCCACCATACTAATTATCATCATAATGCACTTAATACAGCTTTACCAAATCAGGTGCCCCACGTTGGGTTCCAATTTCCACCTTACTAATCCTCCCCATAACCAACCTCAAACAGCTTCAGATATGTTTTGTTGGTTATGTAATAGGTTATATCAGGTGCCCTATTTGGGCGCCACCTTTTTCTTAAAAATCGTTGCAATTAGTCTGTACCTTCTTGAAGTCCCCCTCAAACTTGTAGGCACCCCCACCAGTGGCGCAGACCGACGTCAGCAGGGCCCCCATACCCTTGGAGCGCGCCAATGACAGGAATGCCCCCATCTCGCTGGTGGGGAAGCGGATAAAGTGCAGAGTGCCGCGTCTCCCTCGCACGTGCACATTGTCCATCTAGAAACAAAAAACAATGTAAAAAATATGTTTATATCATCGCCATGGTGAATCAAAGATACCAGTTAAAACCAATACTCATATTAACAAACTTTAGGCGAGCGAAAACGAGGAACCCGTTCAAGAAAATGGAATTTTTTAAACCAATATATCTTTGAAAATTATGCAGTAAAATCTCACTAATCCGGCACTATTAAAAACCAGATGGTGACGAATTATTGGATTATAGAGAAAAAATCATAATGAATAAAACAAAGCATTTCATAAAGAGAATATAATATATCTTAACAACAGGTAAATACGTACGCACGTGCACACGAGATAAGTTTTGAGGTTAGACTGCTAGACGACGACGCGGCGATGGAGCGCATAAGCGTAGAGGGAAGGCGCGGGCAGAGGGTGCTGGATTATTGGACGTATCGGTCTATTGAAGTGCCGGATTAGTGAGATTGTACTGTATATGTACATTTGAATTAACTCTTTATATAGTACTTACCACACCTAAAATATACATAAAAATACTGTCCAAAATTGGAGACCAGACAAGAATGAAGTCGACTCAACAAAATTGGTTAAATGGGTTAGGTTAGGTTAGGTTATGGGTTATTTAAAAAAATATATTTCATAGCTTTTAGCGACTTTTTCACCAACTCAGTGACTTAGCAAATTTCCATCAACTTTATTGACTTTTCAACTCAACCAAATAAGTGTTGAGTTGAGTTGATTCTGAGTTGGCATGGAACCTCAAAATTATAGCGTACTTTGTAAAGGGACTCCATAATAATGACGTTTTATGTGTAAAAAATGTAGGTATATATTTTATAACATAACAAAAAATAGTGTTTTTTATTTTGATATAAATCATTAGAAAATGAAGAACAATTTGCACATCGCCAGTGCTAAAGTGTAAATTTCTTTTTGATAAAATATTCTTCCACACAAAAGACAAAGAGATAAAAAGATGGGGAAGACTTGTATCACACATACACATGTATAATTATATGTTTTATACATGTACTTTATAGTTGGGACCCTTACAAAGAAATTGGTGTACAATCTTACTAATATTATAAATGCGAAAGTTTGTATGGATGGTCCTTACTCTTCCACGCAATAAATATCGAAAGGAATTTATAAATTCTTTCACTAATCGAAAGCTACATTATTTGCGAGTAACATAGGCTATATATATTGGTAAGCTCTGGCGTTATGAATAAGCTGTGGCGTTATGAAATTATGTTTCATACGTTTTCTGTCCCTAACAAAATCGAGTTATTTCAAACGTTAAACAAATTGTTACCTTGGAAACAATGTTTTTTTTTTTTTAATTTTAGGCTTAAAAAGAGTGCTTTTTTGGCGTCGTAGTTAATATCAACCTATCTCTAAAAATATTTATTGTCCGAATGAAAAGCATAACGTTGCTATAAAGCATAGCGTTTGAAGTGGACTGTCATTTTCTTATTTTTTTTAGGTTACTCTGGATTCAAATATGAATAAAATACTAATAAAGGGAGTAGGTACTTAAAATAAATTTCTATTTCTATAATTTAAATATTTAATAAAATAGAATTTTTATTTGCGAAATGTCATTCTCAAGAATTTTATTTGTCTTATCGTTATTTGTTGTGTTATGTATATAACATAGGTTAATTGTCGTTTTAAGTTAGAACTGGAGTCTATGAAGCGGCACGATAGCATTGTCTATTGTTTTTCATCCTGGCAACACCAGAGAGGAGCGGAAATGGGATGGTGGCACTTCCCCGGCGGGCCTTCCGCCCGCCGGAGGTCGAGTCGGGCATTAGAGATAATCGGGGGATATGAAGTGCATCGGTGCCAAATCATAGATTCGAGAAGTTCCCGTAAAGTTCGGGCGGTTATTATAGTGCTGTTACAAGTTTATTTGAGTTCCCGTTATGGTTTCGACCCCGCGAGTCGCGCTCCGGAAAAAGTGTTGTGTTCACACATGGCCGAATTGTATTTTGTTTAGGAATAGGAAAGTTCAATCTGGACAGTAAACGCCCCTGCCTTTAGTCCCAGAAACACCGTGGGCTAGTATGATTTCCGGCCAATATAATGTTCTACCCGATCTCCGCCAGGAAATCTCCTGGTGTATCAATTCACCATACACGTGCGTGACTCATCATTTGCAATCAGCGTCAGCTTACTTCACCGTGGGACGTGGAGTAGCCTTATTTGCTCGCGCCAGAGTATTTGCTCATGCTGCAGAGGCCATCATTTGCAATCAGCGCCAGCTTACTTCACCGTGGGACGTGGAGTAGCCTTATTTGCTCGCGCCAGAGTATTTGCTCATGCTGCAGATGCCAGAGGGTTCCTGCCACCAATATAGTCAGCTCGCATCACCGTGGGACGTGGGCCGCTGCACCAACCTTAGTCACCGGGAAGATCCCTCATCGTCTAAACGATCGCGTTAATAGTCAGATTACTTTAGCTTTAGTTTTCGGTTATGGTCTGTGGGGGTAAGTTCTATCCTATCTGTACTATTACATGCAATATTTTAAATAAACCTATACGGTTAGTCCATTTATAATTAACCTTATTTTATTTACAAAACCTGGTAATTCCTGCCTATGCCTGACATCTTAGAACATAATTCCCCGCTCTGGGAGGGGGAACTCTGCTCTACCGCTGTGCTGGTCGATTTGGCGGGTCTGAGGCTGAGGATTCCTCGGGATCAGATCCTGGCGCGTCCGGTACTAACCGGCAAAGCCATTTCGACCACTCACCATAATTAAATCCCTTTAATAAATATGCCGACTATTGGCTGTACAATTGACCCTAACAGTTGTTTGTATTATGTGATTTTTTTTAAACAGAGATAATTGGAGGGATGGGAAATGACATAGGCTACTTTTTATCACGGAAAAAAATTTCATTACTGTGGGAAAATTCTTTATACAGTAATTTCCCACTAATACCATCCGAGCGAAGCCGCGGGTAACAGCTAGTATTTCTATAAAATAGAAATTGATAGACTTGCCCTAACATGAAACCTATGTATAATGTTGACAATCTGGAAACATATTATGTGACCATATTTAAGGCACCGGAAGATTTCAGAAAGCTTTGAATAAATTTTTACATCAGTCGTGCGTTGACCACCGAAGAGCGGTGACCTGGCAGTTGATCCCCGATAGTTAGTTCCCCGAAATAATAATAATTATTAAATTATAATTTTTTATGCACAATTTCAAATTTAAAATAGACTTAAAAAATATCTTAATAATAATTTGGTAAGGATATCGAACGAATTTATATTGATATTAGGTACTAATATGCTGATATGTACAGTTCTAACAACAAGCATTTTACTCTATGGGAAAATTTGACCCGTTTATAGGCCCAATAACTAATTGACACAAAGCAAATTTGACACATTTAGGGGTCAGCTTTTATGGTCTCATAAAAATCGTTTTATCTCCCTTACTCTAATGACGAGAAATATGATCTAAACAGTGTTAGAAAAAGAATACACTACACTACGATATGAGTTTCATAGATATCCGTAAAAAAAAAATATTCGGATTTATGACGTCAAACTTCCACCAGAACAACGAAAGGTGAAACTTTTTAATGTTTGCATTCAAAATTTTAATATTTAAAAAATAACATGCTTACTTCTAATAATACAATTTGAAAGCGTATTTAATCGCCTTCCAATAACAGTTTTTAGTTTTTGGATAGATTCAGAAATATTCAAATTATTTTGATTTTATTGGAATGCGGAAATACTCAAGAATTCGCCGGACGTAGACAACTACTTTTTTATGAGCGGTATCAATAATTAATCTCCAATCTAGAGGGGTTAAATAATAATTTATTTTACAAGGTTTTAACATCACATTTGTTTGTATCTGACAGTTGATCATTATTATGAGGCATATTATAGTTCTTCACTTTGGTTGGGTAGGGTTCTAACTTCGCCTTAGCATGTTCTGAGGTTTCAAAGCTTACAAAGATGAATTTTCATAATCTAATTAACTTTTTATTTTTATTTTGAGGTTCAATCTTGGGTAAAGTATTTTAGTTCATCATATTTTAAAGGAAAATAATTAAATACTATGTGGCCCTAGCTTTAAATTACATTAGGAAAATGTAATTAGAACCTTGTGCAATGAATTATTGTGCCCTAGCTGGTTGCATATGGTTCTATTTGCATGTTTAGGTATGTTCAAAAATGGTAAGTTTAACCACTCATTACAGCGTTAGTTACAGCGAACATTAGAGCGTCAAAAGACGCAAATATAATAATAGCGGTCAAGACATTAGGGCGTCTTTTGACGTCAACGCGCGAGATTTTACAAAAATTGATTTATTTCCATCATTAGTATACGGATTACCATGAAATAAAAAACGGAATATGGATAATAAACAACGCTACGCGTCTGTATTCAAAAATATCTATGGAACATAGAGATTAATTATCTGAGCCGAATAAAACCTCCATCTTGTTTGATTGTCATTTGTTCAAGACATTGTTAGTTTTTTATTCAAATATTATATAAATGGTAAAAAAGTGAGGTGACAAAATTGTTTATTATACATTTGTACGATAGAATAAGTATTTTTTTTACATAATCTGTGATTTTAGTACCGTTTACACATAAAACATCGCGTGGGTCATTTTTACAATTTTTTTATGTTTGCATTCTAAATTTTAATATTTGCAAATGTTATTATTTATTTGTAATAATATAATTTGAAAGTTTATTTCATAACCTTTTCAAAACAGTTTTTAGAATGAGGCTACGTTTCCCAAAACGTGATTTATGAAGCTTTTAGTAAACATCGTAAATAACACAAATATTATTACGTTTTGAAAGTTTTCTAAGGGACACATAATAAACAAAACGTCTATTTCTGAGAGGTTAAGTCCTATTTAAATACTTTCCTTTAAAATATGTTAATTTAAAATACTTTACACAAGATTCAACATCGAAATCAAAAATAATAAATAAATAATGAGTACAGGGTCTTTGCAAACTTTGACACCTCATATCTCAGAACAAGGTAAAATGAAGTTAGAACCCTATCCAAATGAGGTGAGGCATTGTCTAATTAAGTATGTTTTTTAGTCTTGTGTAAAATGGTTAATACAGTTTACGCAATAAAAAACATCAGTAATCGACTATAATTTTTAAAATTATTATCTCATTAATTTATTTTAAATTAAGTATTTCCATTTGTAATACTAAAATGTGAAAGAATCTTTCATCTGCTTTCAAGAACAGTGTTTTTTTTACAGCTTTATGTATGTTAGTTAGACGCTCATAAATAATGTGCCTTACTTTGGGAGCCAATTGTGGTGGGTATTGGCTTTAAATAAAATGCCCCACGTTGGGTGCCAATTTCTGCCAAACTATTTATCACCACAATCACTCTAAAACAGCTTTATGTATGTCATGTTGGTTAGTTAGATGATTATAAATAATGTCCCCTGTGTTGAGCGCCAATTGTTGTGGATATTAGTTTTAAATAAGGTGCCCCAGGTTGGGCGCCAATTTCCGCCATACATTTCCGCCATACTAGTTATCACCACAATCAATCTTAAACAGCTGTATGTATATAATGTTGGTTAGTTAGATGGTTATAAATAATGTCCCGTATGTTGAGCGCTAATTGTGGTGGATATTAGTTTTAAATAAGGTGCCTCACGTTGGGGGCCAATTTCCGCCATACTAGTTATCACCACAATCACTCTAAAACAGTTTTGTGTATGTCATGTTGGTTAGTTAGATGGTTATAAATAATGTCCCGTATGTTGAGCGCCAATTGTGGTGGATATTAGGTTTAAATAAAGTGCCCCACGTTGGGCGCCAATTTCCGCCATACATTTCTGCCATACTATTTATCAACACAATCACTCTAAAACAGCTTTATATATGTCATGTTTATTAGTTAGATGGTTATAAATAATGTCCCGTATGTTGAGCGCCAATTGTGGTGGATATTAGGTTTAAATAAAGTGCCCCACGTTGGGCGCCAATTTCCGCCATACATTTCTGCCATACCATTATCACCACAATCACTCTAAAACAGCTTTATATATATCATGTTGATTAGTTAGATGGTTATAAATAATGTCCCCTATGTTGAGCGCCGATTGTGATGGATTTTAGCTTAAAATAAAGTGCCCCACGTTGGGAGCCATTTTCCGTCATAATATTTATCACCACAATCACTCTAAAACAGCTTTATATTGGTTAGTTAGATGGTTATAAATGGTGTGTCCCACATTGGGGGCCAATTTCTGCCATACTATTTATCACCACAATCACTCTAAAACAGTTTTATATATGTCATGTTGATTAGTTAGATGGTTATAAATAATGTCCCCTATGTTGAGCGCCGATTGTGATGGATTTTAGCTTAAAATAAAGTGCCCCACGTTGGGCGCCATTTTACGTCATAATATTTATCACCACAATCACTCTAAAACAGCTTTATATTGGTTAGTTAGATGGTTATAAATGGTGTGTCCCACATTGGGAGCCAATTGTGGTAGACATTGGCTTCAAATAAGGTGCCCCACGTTGGGCGCGATTTTCCGCCAAATTTTTGTCACCACAATCACTCTAAAATAGCTTTATCTATGTCATGTTGACTAAGAGGAATGGGCTATCAATAGAGTTAGGCACTATACTAAAACTAAATATTGCGAGATGCCCTACATTGGGCGCCGGTTGATTAATTTCAACCTGAAGAAATGCCCCAGGTTGGGCGCCATTAGCGATGCGAGCAAGAGTGACGGGTGATAGTCGTATGAAATTAAAGATGGCGGATCCTCACCTGCAGATGTGCGTCCCGGTGGCCAGTGTTGCCGTAGGCGCTGTTCTTGGTCAGGTAGCGGCGTACGCTGCGCAATATGTACATCGCAAATATCATGTCCCACTAAATAATAATTTTGTCGAGACCCGAGGTCCGAACAAGATACATTATTGTACGACAGATTAATCATCCATTTACCATTTAAAGTACAATATTTCTATTTTAGGAAGTTAAGTATACAAAAAAAAAAATATTATTTAAAGAGTAATTATATTATAATATGTAGGATTTTAGAAATTTCGATTAATAGCACCATTCTTTTTTTACGCTATGCTGTGCTAGAACATCTGTTCTGCCGTGTGGCATCTTGATCAAGTGGTAGCGACGACTAATGCCAAAGTTTTCAGGCGTGTATCATAGCCAAAGATATTGAAATACAAGAGCTATGTTATGATGGCCGCCTGACCATCAGCGGACTACCGTCTAATGAGAATAGTTTGAATATGGAAAGAATTCATTCATGTAGTTTATTTTTTAAGGTGTGCAGTAGTATTGGTTAACAATATAGTTTGAATACGGAAAGAATTTGTTCGTTTAGTTGATTTTTTTAAGGTGTGCAGTAGTATTGGTTAACAAAATCGGATATGCCAGGAAACACAGTTCCACCCAGTAAAAAATGTCGATAGCACATCTCTTATATTTCAATATCTTTGTGTGATACAGTGGATATTTCTATTTGGAGAGCGAGAATGGGTACCACCACCCCAGGAACCATTTATTGGATAACAACACCACTGCCATAGGTCACCCCAAGTAGTTTTCTACGTTTGGTGACTTAGCAGGGTGCCCAGGGGTTCATGGGTTGATTTTTGTCCAGGTCTTGGCGGAGGATGGGCATCTCAACCAGTTAATCCCCCAACACCAGGGGATCATAATAAATTAAGAGCTTTACTGGTGGGGCCCATCAAAATTTGGAAAATTTTTGCCGCTCGCAAAGGGATAAAGTTATTTTGAAAATAACATGAAAAAAATTACTCAACCCTCAAATCTTTCACAATAGGCCACTTGCAACACATTTAAAAAAAAAATCCAGTTTAGGCAAATATTCTAAGACATTCTGAATATTTTTTTTTTTTTAAATCGTATTTTTGAAACCATGGCGATTTTTTGAAAATCAGACCATTTTTTATAAACCGGAAAGACAGGACATAATTTTATGGGTGCGAAAAAACGATAATTACATATCCGAAAATCATTTAAAAAAATAACGTTTTCCACACGAATAGCAATAAATTGTACGGGGTTCTCTTCGTAACATCTGTAAAAACACCACGATCTTTATCAAAAAATCAAAACAAAGGATAAGTTCCCATAGAACAAACAAAAAATCTAGTGAACGTTAAACGCAAATTCAAAGATTTTCCGGAAATCAAAGTGTTGCCGTATAAAAAAAAATTAATCAGTGTGAAATTTTACAAAATTAAGGGAACATAATCGGAGACGGGACATTGTCACGAGCTCAAATAATGGATTTATTTATTTAAAAATAAAAAAACTATACATTTCTAAAAAACATTTTCGTAATCTTGTTAAAAAAATCTATCCACACGATTTTTTCCAAGTCGTTATGAAATCCATGCAAGTGGCCTATTATAAATAGAATTTCAATATTTTACACGAAAATTTTTGTGTAAATTTCAAGGTTTTTAATTAGTTTTACGAATTTGGAAATATTCATTTTGATTATCTCCTTTAAAGTTTTCATTTTGTGGCTTTAAAGATTTTACCAAACCGCACTCAATATTAAATTTAAGTATTGCAAGATGCCTTACGTTGAGGGCCAGTTCTTAATTTCAACCTGAAGATATGCCCCAGGTTGGGCGCCACTAGACTTTTGTAAGAGTAACCGGTGACAGTAGTATAAAATTAAAGATGTCGGATCCTCACCTGCAAATGTGCGTCTCGGTGACCCGTGTTGCCGTAGGCGCTGTTTTTGGTCAGGTATCGGCGTATGCTGCGCAGTGCCTCGGCTTCGCGCGCCAGTTCGCGCTTTGAAGAGTCGCGCGGCTCAAAGTACACAAGCTTGGTTAGGGTGCCGCCTATGTCCATGCCGAACCACGGCATTGCTGGGGAAACACATAAAAAATATATTTATTTTGTTGTTAAAAATGTTGTCCAATTTTGGACCGCTGTCAATCGCAGAAAAATAAAAGCGATCCATATTTTGACCTTACTCGCTCCAGTGGATGAGCAAGCATATTTTGATTTTTATACATCTGTACTCGAGAAGCATACGGATGCAAGTCCAAAAAGGTAAATGTTCAGGAGAGCCAAAAAACTATTTTTTCTCTAACTATGGTCTCATAACTTATTCGGATATCCTTGCTGATAGATAACAAAAAAGTTATTATTAAATCAATTAGTTTTGTTTTACAAACAAGCAAATAAAACGAAATATTTTATATGTAAGGCCTTTAAAAATATTGTTTAATAAAAACGCTGACTTGAGTCGTTCCAGAGTGGAAGATACTCTCAGTATTGCTCTGGTGTAAGACCACCATTCAGAATTGAAACGTTGCTTGAAATGGCATTAACCGTGTTTGATGACCAGATCTGAATGGCCAAGTACACCCCACCTTCCTCTTCCCTATCTCCTTCCAATCCTCACTATCTTCAGCCTCACAACATACCCCAATTGGGGATGCCATAGTCTCACTGGCTTCAGACGGGAGCAGCTGGAACTCTTGTGCGGTATTCATATAAAAAAAAACAAAACAAAACAAAAACAAAAACAAGGACTTGAGTCCTTCTGCTTCTAAATGAAGCGGAACATTTTGTTATGACATATTATGAAAGGATCGATGTTTAAAAATTGATTACTTCCACAGATAGGGTAGTAATGCATAATTTGAGTTATCATAACACTCAAAATGCAACTAAATCATAAAGATGCAAGTCCATGGTACATCCTTCTGCTTCTAAGATAATTGTTGCATCATGGTAGTTGCATCTATATGCATTTTTGAAAATCCTATGTTTTCTTCATGATGGACCTGTATCTTTCTGCCACTGATAAACATGATTATTAACTTCAAGTCTGCATCAAAAATGCATTTCTTCAAATGTTGGACTTGCATCCGTATGCTTCTCGGGTAATAAAATAACTAAAAGAAGTCCATATTATATGTAGTACTACACCACGGTGAGTAGTAAGATTGGTTTATCTCTTCAGCGCTTGAAGCAGGTATGTAGTAAGGTACTGACTATATAACTCACATGGTTGTGAGCTGTCTTCAGGGGCGTCGCCCCCCTGTCTCGAGCCCCCGGACTTAGGGCTCCCCTTGGGCCCCTCCATGCTGCACCTGGGCGCCTGACAGCAGCCACTGCTCCTGAAAGTAATAAAAAAAAAAAAAACAAAAATAAAATAAAATATGTTAAAAAAAAACACACGTTGGGCACCAATTTAATGCATTACAGTAATTTTAGGCACTTAACAGGTTCCGGTAACAACAAGCAAATAATAACTGTATATATATTAACTAGCGAGTACTCGGCATGCGTTGCAATGCCACTCAAAGAAATTGTTTATCCCTGCGTGTCCTTTCCCATGCATCCCCATTCCAGCCTCCTTTCCCCTCCCGCATTCCCCTTCCACCTTCCCCCCTCCCGCTTCGCCATGTTTTGTGAACCTCCCACCACTAACCTTCCCCACCCCTACTTTTTTCCCTCGCCCCTCCCAGATTTTCCATTTTCCTCCCCTTCCTGCAATCCCTCCTTGCTGCTAAACCATATGAAATACAATTCTTTTTCCAACAACTCGCAAGCCAACAATTTTAATTAAAAAAAAATAATTACGCCAGAGCTTATCAGAAGATTGCGTTTTTATATTTAGTCGTGGTAACCAATATGGGTATATTGACCTTACCAGGTATTAATACTTCCATAGGTGTCACGGGGATTTGATAAATGATTAGAAGGCATTTATTTAATAGATCCACTTTTTATTTAACAATCAAACACAATTAACGCGACACAATATCAAATCTCAGAAAGTTGCGAGGCTAAATCTGATAGCTGTACACACCAGGACACTTTTGACGGGAATGATTTTGGTGGTAGAAATTGGAACTAAAGTATTGCTTGTCCGGTGTGACTAGCATTCAAATTGCCGGTTGAATAAAATATATTGTACATTAAACAGTACTTTGCCATGAAATTATATATCGGAAGCTTCGCGGATGTGCGCACAACAGCTCACCAAAGTTTCATCACATTCGGATGAATGTTATAGGAAATAATTTCATAATGCCAGAGCTCACCATTATATATAGAAATCATCGCAAGAATGCGCACAACAGATCACCAACGTTTCATCGCAATCGGATGAACGGTATGGCAGCGCATAAAATATGAACAAACAAACAAACAAACAAATATTTATTTTAATGTATAAGATTTAGATTATACCAGGGGAGAGGGGAGGAATTCAGTCTGGGAGGCGTATTTCCTTTTCCGTCTTCAATAAATACATAAATATTAAATATTGTAATATTTCTATTAATAGGAGGCAACCATGCCTCGAAATCAACACGGGTTTGTAATGCCATTTCTCCTCCAAACCTGTGTTCAGTAGAATGCAAGCGGCATCCTATTGTGAGTGGGTTTTTAAAGCCAATGCTCTTTCCAAACCCGTGTTCAGTACGAGGCACGCGTCCTCCAAACGTACTGAACACGGGTTTGGGAAGAGAATTGGCGTTACAAACCCATGTTGATGTCGAGGCATGGTTGCCTCGTATTAAACACCGAAGAAGAAATACGCGTCTGGGAGTAAAGTGCATTAACTTCGGGAGGTGATTCTATATCAAGTAAAAAAGATAATTAACTTTTTCGAAATTCCAAATTTTAGGGATACTTTTTTGATAAAAAGATGGCTGGCAATACTATTTTCTGCTGTTACGATATGGGTCAATCACAACCATGCAACGTTGCCACAATTGCCCCCGGCAAGCTCACAGCAAATTTATCGGGTAAGTTATACCTCACACTAAGGATTTTTAGTAGGGGAAAAGAAAGTTGGAATTTCAGAAGAAGTTGTTAACCTTTTTTACTCCTACCATCATGTAGAATCACCTACCGAATTTAAAATTAAATAAAGTTAAATTAATAAAGTTAAAATTAACAAAAATCTCATTAATTTAACCCACTAGCTGCCCAAACAAAAACATTATTTCTCTACCGTACGCCAGCTATTTCGGTGTTTCAATACAAATTCATACTGGCGATTTACATCGTATGGAGTAAATGGCGGTTCTGACACAGATCGTTCGTACACTGATCGGTGCTAATGGCAGCCGTTGGGTTAATATAGATGACGGGGATAAGCTCTCTAGCTTTTGGAATCCGGTAATCGACGGATACACCAAAACTAAATGCAAAAAACCAATTTTAAATCATAATGTAATTCGAACTTTTCGAGGCTGACAACACGGTATTACATACATTTACATGCATAAGCACACACTTGATGATGGACGATGTAATGCTGTCCGAAACGTTGCCTAAAGAAGGAGGTGGCGCTACATGGCATAACATCCCAAAAATAAATAAGGATAATACTTTTGGCTGTGAAAATCTTAAATCATATCTGGCAATGTCAAATGTTTAGAGAACTACTAGTAAAAATAAAACATTTTGGAATTGGGGATGGGTTCCGCCACCCTGGGAACCATTTATTGGATTACTAACACCTCTGCCAAAGGTCTCACTACGTTTGGTGAATTAGCAAGGGTGCCCAGATTAATAGGGTGAGGTTTGTCCGGATGTTGGCTGCGGATGCGTCTGCTCACCAACTGAGTGGCAGGCCGGATCGGAGACTGGTTAAAGCATACCTTTTGACCTCTCCAGCAGGAATCTCTTGGAACATCGCTTTGCACTGCAGTAGGAGGGATAGATTCATACGTCTGTCACTCCTGGACAAACTAACCTCCTGATTCCCATACCCCCTTCATACCTTTTTCCTTCCCAGAACTTCCTTTCCTAAAAAGACCCTCCACACAGCGTCCACAAAGATGACATAGGCCCTGAGAGGAATTATTTTTCTCGGAGCCTCCCATGTAGGGCTAATGTAAAAAAGGGGGGACTGATCCTTCCGGAAAACTTGTTTAGGTTTTTTTATTAGTTGGGTGGTATTGTTACCTGTGATGCGGGCGTGCGTATCGTCGACCGCGTGGCCAGGCGGATAGACCGCCTTCACGCCTTCTCACCAGACGCATAGTGACAGAGCTCTGGAACACAAAAGACAAAACATTTTAGAAAACTGTTAAGTAAAGTCTCCTCCACAACATTGGCGAAAACAATTTGTAAAATTTTAATTAATTAAAAAACTTAATTAATTAGATTATTAAAATTAATTAGATTACTAAAATTAATTAGATTAACAAAACTAATTAGATTACTAAAATTAATTATATTCATAAAATTAATTATATTACTATAATTAATTATATTAATAAAATTAATCATATTAATTAATTTAAAATTAATTATAATAATTTATTTAATTTTAAATTCATTTAATTTAATAAAAATAAAAAAATTAATTAATAATTAAATAAAAATTATTATTTACTTCAAAAAGTCATTATACGTATGTCTGGTAACAATAAATTATCGTGAAAACAAGCTTATGGATACGAGTGGTTAAAAAGAAGGTTTTAAACGATTTGCGTGCTTTCTTACATATCCTTTACTTACTAATTACAATATATATTTTTTTACTAACTTACATGATTCATTAATTTATAATGATTTTTTAATTTATATTATAATTTTTTAAACTTATTATGATTTTTATTTTTAAATTTATACATTATTTTCTAACCTTACTTACTATTTATAATAGCCGTTATTACTAACTTACACAATCATTTAATTACTAATTGAGCTAGAATTCCTTCACCAAACACAAGAGCATTGTCTCTTTATGGTGAGAAAAGGCAATTTTTTGTTTTTTTTTTTGTTAATACTTATGTAACCGATGTTATTTTATTTGTATTTTAAATCATTATTACCAAATATATAAATAATTTAAAAAAAAAAAAAAAACAGCGAGAAAAATTTAATAATGTTGTTATTAAGTTCTGCAAATGCATATTTTAGTTTTTCATTAATGTGACAGCTGTTTCGGCTTACAAATCTGTTTTCAAACTATAGTTAGGTCACTTTGAGGTGACTTTTTTATATGATTATATTTACCCCTGCCGTTTGTAAATTGAATTTACGCCCATCAAAAAGCTTTCTTTAATAATTTTATTTTTTATATTACGTATATCTACTAGCGAGTTCCCTGCATGCGTTACTACTTCACTTAATAAAGATATTGTTTCTCCCTACGTGTCCTTTCCCATTCGTCCCGTTCCCCTTCCGCATCCCCTTCCCCTCAACGTTACCCCTCCGCCTTCCCTCTCTCCACTCCCCTCTACTGGTTCCACCGCTCCGCGAACACCCCCCTCGAGTTCCTCTCCCTCCTCCCGCATTCCATACATTCAGTTTTCAAACAGCTCGCGTGCCACCTATTGCATTTTTTTAATACAAATTTTACAATGCCAGAGCTCACCAGTAGTTCAATACAAACCTTACCCTGACAATAACGAACACAAAAGAAAAATTTATCAAATTTGGTGCAGTCGTTCGGAAGTTATGCGCGTATATACACTTACGAATCCGTTTTCAAACTATAGTTAGGCCACTTTGGGATGACTTATTTATATGATTCTATTTATGATGCCTAAAATGATTTATCACCGGTTAAACCGATTTACTGAGAAAATAATTGTGACAATAGATTCACTAATTTGTGGGGTACTTTAAAATCTGTTTTCCCCACATTAAATGTTTATCTGTTCTTAATTGTTTAATAATAACGTGACTGCTATTGACTTATTTAAATGTGTTATATTGTTTATGTCTTGTGAACATATTGAGAAGTTGGGAATAAATATTTTTCCCTACTTTATTAATTAATGTAATTAAGGTAATTCATTCGTTTATTAATTTCTAATTGTTCAAGTAAATTTAATCTAGGACCCTTTCTTTCTATGTATATGTAATGGTTTAGGCTAGTTGTAGTGGAACGTGAGTATTCACTAAAGACCCGTTCGCACTGGGCATGTAGTTTTGTCGAGTAGCAAGTGTATTAGCAACTAAACGCGTTCGAACACCACAATTTTAGTAGAGTAGTTTAGTCAACCCTTTAGTAGAGTCAATCCATCCACCCACCATGCGTTCCTGCGCACCGACATGCGCAAACCCGTCACTTTAGTAGAGTTCATTAGTAGACGTGCAGATATGTTGTCCCGTTGGAGCAAAGATGCTAGTCTAAAATTCCTTATTTTTGCTATTATTCTTCCACCTCTTCTAAAATAAGCATTACAATCAGAATAATTTGCATATTTACTTTGTTGCTTAGCAGCCCATCATCTTGCAACGCGCCACTCACTAATGTACTCTACTCGACCGTAATGCGAACGCTTTTCGGCCGGTGAAGTAGCGAGTTACTCGCTACTCGACTAAACTATAAGAGATGTTCTGCAAATTTTGAAAAAGTGCTTTTATTATTATACTTATAATTCATTACCCGCCTCGGAACAAACTTTGTCAGTGAGACGGGTAAAAAAAAAAAAATCATGTAAAACCGGGTTGCCGGCAATGAAATTGAAATTATTAGGAAAAAAAAATATGTATATATACTGATCGTCCAGTTGATCAGTCAGACACCTCCAAATACTAAAGCCTCGATGACACACGGCGAGTTTACAAGCTACTATCTGGGAAATTCACTATCTGTTAGTAAACTCGCTCAGTGTCATCGTGTTACTTGCTAACTAGCAGATTGTTGACAATCCACGGAAAAAGTTGAAAGGTCCTCAACTTTACATGCTACAAGCAGACTCGTGATTGATTTATTTGTGTTTCCAATATGGCTGCCAAAAACCAGCTGATTTCGACTGTCAACAGTCTGAAGGATTAGTTCACGTTATTTCCGCTACTGGCGCTAGCAGCTACGTGCGTGTCCAGTTTCCTACAAAAATGTCGCGAGCTACTGAGCGAGTGGACAGTTTTGTGTGTCATCGTGACAATCTCACTCGCCGATTCACCCGCTTTTAAACTTAGTAGATAGTAGCTTCTAAACTCGCCGTGTGTTATCGAGGCTTAAGCCTTGAAATAATGAGGAAAGCAATATTCAAATGCTCAACATAAATCAAATATTATTTACACATGTCTGTGTTTTACATATTAAGTGCGATTAAATAACACTGGGAGGCATAACGATCCAGTACATTAGAATTACATTTTAAAATATCCTTCTAGTGACCCAGAAAAAGTCAACATTTAGTTTAATTAACCACAAGTTTTAGTGTATTATAATAGATGTTGGTGGTGTTTATGAGTAATCTGAGTATTGTACCAGATAGAGTGTACACGTCTACATATAACTGCATACTCAACTCAAATTAGAATTTTCGGATATGTCTGACTAATCAACTAGGCGATAGATATATGCATGTATATATTTGTTTTAGGACGTTATTGAAACCGGCGATTCCTAAGCATATTTCGAGTAAAAAATTAAGGCGTCATTTTGCTGTCCGATTATATTTTTCGTAAAATTAAAAACCAAAAATATTTTATATTTCACGTACCCAGCCACTGATCACACTGCTACATGTAACATCGGATTACGTGAAACACGCTCTGTCTCTTCTGTATATTGCGACTGGAACGAGACGGAGTGCGTGCCACGTGGTGGCGACGTATGATAGAAAAATTTCACATGCAAAATTTTCATAATCATAACTTTATTTGCCACAATATACAATACAACACTATAAAAAAGGGGTTCTTACGTAGGAGGTTTTGCATTTATTTTTCAAAGGCTTATAGATTTTCTTTATTTTTTCCAGGCTTACAGTCAAGTTCTTAAACTAAGTTTAAGAGCGCGCAGGAGCGCCGAGAAATTTTAACGATAGGTATTTGTAAAAATTATTTCTATTTCGTTCATCTCAGCGGGGACAGCAAAAGCGCTATCGGTGTATTGGTGAACCCCAATGCGTGTGTGTGCGTGGCTGCAGGTGTTGGAAGCACGAATCGCCGCGCCGCGCCCGCCAGCGACTTCGCGTTCTTATTATTTCATTTACTGTTATTCATTTATTCCAAAAATTAAGTAGGTGCCTAGGTACATATTCGTAATAAAATAGCGAGGTCTACATTATTTAATATTGTATTGTACTTAACTTTATTATTATTACTTACTACAAATACATGTGACTGCCTGCTCCGAGCTCATCTTCTGCACACGCACAAGTCAATGAGACTTGTGGGTGCGTGTATACAGGTTGCTGCCTGCTGCAACAGATAAGTCAATACGCGTCGCGACTTGAGCGTGCGTATTCCTATATAATAGATATCTTCTGCGCTCATAGTTCATTCATCTTGTTACTATTAGTAAAGTAAGATGCACGCTGTTTTGGTTTAGTAATATCGGGAGATTCATACCATCTTTTTTTATAAAACGGCAGCATAGGCGCAGTAGGTACATCACGTACTTTGTGATTGTATAGTGTTTTTATTTTTCGCTGGCTGCATCACTCTACTGTTTTTGACTAGCCTTTTTACTGGAAACTATTCTACGTCAAATACAGACCTTCGAATTTTGACCCTGAAACCCCCTTGAATATTGAAATCTGTTTGGTCATTTCTCACGATTTACACATATAGGACATATGGTGAGTAGATACCTACTAAACTATTCATAAATTATTCATAAACTATTATTATAAACATAAACTATTCATTCATAAAAACTCAATATTACAACACAATTTCCTTTTTTAATTAAACATATAAATATCGCTAAAAATGTTGTTGTTTTTTGGCTCTCCCTGAATAACGTAAATTCATCAGTTTTGACTGTATGCATAAAGTGCATTAGTGCAAGTCGGTACATTTGTTAACATATCTAGTAACCTATAATAAATATTATTCTACGTCTTAGGCTGCGTATACACACGCCAGCCGAACAACGGATTATGGGAAAGGAACGAAGCAAAAGCAAACTGCCCGAAACGCTGCGCCGCTTGCGGTTGCTTCGTACCTTTACCATAATTCGTGGTTCGGCTCGCGTCTCTGTCCGCAAAGAGTGGCGTGCACTGATTTTTCAGTGGGCTAGAATCCTAAGATTGAAAATACGACATTAATGATGTTGTCGAAGCTGAAAATTATTTTTTTTCCGAAATTTCAATTTCCAAATTCTGTGCACGCCACTATTCGCAAATATATACGTAGCATAAGATATGTGTATTTAAAATTGAGTTACATAAAATCGACTACTATATTACCTACCTTCAACTCAAAAATTTTTTTCTTACAGATAAATAATGGGTAAAAGAAATGGAAACAAAGCGCGTTTGTTTTTATCTACTAGACGAAAAAAACCGATTATTAGTATCAAACGACAGATTCATGTTGCACCACGTTCGACATCTAGGTAAGTCGAAATATCGCTTTCCTGTCACTCTTACTACTGAACCTTCCTAAGGTTACCTTTACGTACGTAAAGTTTTTTTTCCCGTAAGTTGCTCACATAAGAGAGTTATGGCAAAATTACCAATGGGTATCGTTTACATTGATAATTTTGCCATAACTCTCTTACGTGAGCGACTTACGAGAAAAACCTAAAGATTTATGCTATGAGAGCCGTGTATTATGTAGCATGTATAACGGGAAAACGGGATGGACAAATTTAAATAAATAAATCATTTGCATTTACAGGGATATGGATGTCATCGATACTACTTTTGGAAACTTAACTACATCTTCACTAATGCATGAAACTTCCATGGATGAATCATTTGCTCCAAATATAGACGAAAACGCAAGTTCATCATCATCAACAACGCTTGATGATTTGGTGATAGAACCAGACCATATTGATGAAACCGATAATTTCGAAGGTCGCAGAATTGTGGATATAAAATATTTGTTTTCGGAGATATCAAATATAAAGCACGAACACACCAACTGCACATTTTCCGATTTAAAATTTATGAAGGAACGACGAAATGGTCTTCTAAGCCAGTATGTTTTCGAGTGCAAAATGTGCAAGAAAATAGAATACATTCACTCCGAAGACCCGAAACGGAAAACGTCTATAAATACTGCTGTCGTCGAAGGAGTGATGTGTACAGGAAATGGGTATTCACAATGGAATGAAATTTGTGGGGTTTTAAATATGCCAAATATGGATTGTAAGACTTACACGAACATAGAACAATGTTTAGCGCCAACAATTGAAGAATGTGCCTTAGAAGAAATGATCGCAGCTGGTGAAGAAGAAAAAAGGCTAGCCATTTTAAACGGTGACGTAGACGAGGGTGGCTATCCTTTGGTAACGGTGGTTGCAGATGGCTCCTGGGCAAAGAGGTCGTACAAAAGTGGATTTAGCTCCTCATCTGGCGCAGGGTGCATAGTTGGACTACGAACTAAAAAGGTTTTATTTCTGGGAGTGCGAAACTCATACTGCTGCATATGTGCTAGAGCTACTAAACTACACATAGTTGCTTCTGAGCACAGGTGCTTCATAAACTGGCGTGACAGTGCTAATGCCATGGAAGCCCACATTATAGCAGAAGGGTTCTCGAGAAGCATGGGAATGCATGGATTGAAATTTAACAAACTAGTTGGTGATGGCGACTCCAGCATCATGAAAAAAATAATGCAACAAATGCCATATGGTCCTAACCTTATAGTACAAAAAATAGAGTGCAAAAATCACTTACTCCGCAATTTTTGCAACAAAATGAAAGCACTTGGAAAAAAAACCAACAACGCTAAAGGCTTTGTACCAGTTCATATAAGGAAAAAGGTTGAAGCAAACGTTTTACGCATGAGAAGAGCTGTAGTTGGAGCAATAAATTACAGGAAAGAGCAAGAAAACACAGTACAAAGTGATAAAATAAAAAATTTGAAAATGGACATAAAAAATACCGCAAATCATGTGTTTGGTGATCATAAAAATTGTGCATCGTACTATTGCAAGCCGGAGAAGTATACTGATGATCCAAATTTAGTAAGCGATCTTCGAGATTGTGGAATATGGACTGATATCCAACAATTCTTATTGTCTCTAATAGCAAATGCAGAAAGTCTTATTATTGACGTGACAAATAACACTGTGGAGCAATTCAACAACGTTATCGCCAAATTTATAGGTGGAAAAAGGGTAAATTTTACTACAAGAGGATCTTACCAAGCAAGATGTTTTGGAGCAGTAACTTCGTGGAATAGTGAATTGGCAATCCATTCAAGAATACAAAAGAAAATCCAAGGCCACAGTCCCGGCAAATACACGAAGCACTTTATAGAGAGAAAACGACGTTCGAAGGAGAATAAACAAATGTGTCGAAAAAAAAACTAAAGTATAATGAAAATACGACAGAAAAAAGAAA
The DNA here is from genome assembly GCA_917563855.2 of Limnephilus lunatus. Lineage (NCBI taxonomy): Eukaryota > Metazoa > Arthropoda > Insecta > Trichoptera > Limnephilidae > Limnephilus > Limnephilus lunatus. Next base: position 18,711,498 of record OU830595.1, on the reverse strand, counting down.
AAAAGTTACAGGGCCCGATGAAAATTATGGTCAATTGGAATTAGAACCAGATATGCCACCTGAAATATTTGAAACGAAAAAAGAGGAATTTCTCAAAGAATTATCTTCAACCAATAAGGAAGAGCTCGAACGGAATACGGTAGGCCAAAGCAATAACAATCTGTGGGCAATTGAAAGACGTAAGCGGATAACGGCGTCTAACTTTGGAAAAATATATAAGCTTCGGCAAAAAACTTCAGTTACGGGAGTACTAAACTCTTTACTGTACTCACAATTCAAAGGAACTATGGCCACAAATTATGGAAAAGAAAATGAAAGCCTAGCAATAGAGCAATTTTCAAAAAAAACAAGTTTTCAGGTATCCGCTTGTGGGCTATTTATCGATAAAACCAAAAACTTTTTAGCGGCAAGTCCGGATGGCCTTATCGGTGAGGATTCTATAATTGAAATTAAATGCCCTTATAGTATAGCAAATATGTCACCAGAAGAGGGAATTGCACAAAAGATAATTGATTACTGTAAATTGGAAGACCATTCTTTAACATTAAAACGGAATCATAATTACTTCTACCAAGTACAAGGCCAGTTACATATTACTCGTCGTAATTATTGTTATTTTGTTGTGTGGAGTCCAAAAGGTTTGCTGTATGAAAAAATTGAGAGGGACGATGAAATCTGGCAAAAAATCGTTCCACTGTTAGAAAATTTCTACCACCAATGCCTTTTACAAGAAATAATTGACGGTCGCATACCAAGAAATTTACCGGCGAGGGAAAGGTCTGGACCATAAATTGTTTTAATTTCATTGTGTAGATGTTAAACAGTAATTTTTTTTACAATAAAGCGTTTAAAAACAAAAAATATTAGATCATTGAAGAAGATTGAAAATGTCAAGTGATGTAGGAGGTATTCCCAAAAGTGCATTTTTCTGTAATAATATAACGTATTAAAAAAGTTAAATAAAAACTAAACTAGTTATGTGTATGTACCTAATATGTAGCACAATAAACAATATGGTGCCTCTTATACATAGATTTCAATATTCATTTGTATAATATGATATTATAATAACATAATCGATTCAACAACATGTGGTAGATGCATGTACCACTGAACATACGCTGTACCAGCATTCCATCAAACGATCAGTGGTGTATGTACTTACCATCACACATTTTCTTGTAAAATATAATTTTTTTGAAAAAAAAATCTAGAACAATATATTTAGTCAAATATAAAAGTTTTTTTTTGGTTCGGTAGTTGTATCTTAAAAAAAGTGTCCTATAAAGGGATAATATTATGTTGAGTACAACCTTCAAAAGTTATCAAAAAATATTTTAATTAATTTTTGTGTTCCATATCCAACTCGGCAATACGGAACGGAATCATCTCGGGGTCTGTCTGTAACAGGTGTTTTTTTTTCAATTTTTTTCCATTAATTTATTTGACGTAAACAAATTAAATTTGTCACAATAACTTTAGTAAATAAGCTCGGTAAGTATTGGCACACTCAAAATAAGTCACCAAACAGAAAAATAATTTTAAAAAAACATCGATAACTCGGGACATGACAACACTAGTGGACTAGTGTATCGATATAATTATTGAGAATGTCACATCACTTCGTTGACTGTATACGTATTCAACAAAACCCTCTCCGCCCCCCCTCACCCCCGAATACTGAGAGAAAGGGACACATGCACCTCAGCCTGATAATACCCAAATAAAATTGTCAAAATCGAGGTTTTGTAGTCCTCATTTTTCTACTCCAAAACTGAACCAATTTCCAAGATTTTTTTTACCAAATGTATTGGAAGAAAACATTCTTTGTCTGTACCTTTTGCTTTTTTTAAAAATACATCGTCTAATTTGTATACTGAACGTTTGTTGATGGCGTTAAAAAAAGGCAATTTTAACAATTTTTGAAGGGTTATAACTCCTATAAAAAGTAACTTATCAAAAAAATCAAAACGTACCGACACGCTTGCGGTCAATATTCATATTATGTAAAAAAAATATTTTCTCTAGTGTCAAAATTCAGAGAGGGAAATGAGGAATACGTTTGTATGGAAAAAACACCACCCGGTTTCCTCTTAAATCAAATAATCACATTTTTCCAACAAAGCATATGTTTTTGCATGATTTTGCATTAATTCGCATTGCATAACCCGTCTAATAACAGGAAACCATATTTGTCCCAACTCGCAAAAGAGAAATCGTTGTCTACCTTACTATATATAAAGGAAATCAGAAAAATAAATTTCAATAAGTGGTATTTTTTTAAAGTAATTACATGAAAATGTTCTACGATACTTTCGTTTATGAATCATACTCTTTCTTTTATTATTCTTTATAAATGTCAATTATCATATTTTTTAAGCTGAAAATTTCGTAATTCGTAGGAAAACTGTACGCTTATAATGAGAGTAATACTAATTAAAGCTGGGAACTCGCAAACAGATTCACTCTTAATTAATACCAGAATTTTTTTCAGAATGTAACGATTGAATTTCAGTTGCGTATTCATCTGCTGATACATTTCGAAGGAAACCATTATTTTATTTGAAGTGCAATTATAAAATTCTAGTTGCAGACTATGTATGAGCTGCCAGAATCAAAGAGAAACCATTTTCATATTATAAGAGTGTAGTTTTAATTCGCCACTTACAGATTTAATTTTACCCATTTAATCACAGGAGACGCACATCGTCCCACACGTTAAATTTTAAAATAAAATTGTATGAATGCGATAAAAAGTGAAGAGACAGTTTTATTACAAATTTTCTTAAGAAAAGGATTTTATATTTAAAATTTTATGTTCATTCTATTTTAAGTAATTTAATTCGAATATTCGCAGGTACGTATTTTTGATCCAATTTAAATTCCCAATATCAAAATTTTATTATTTAGAAACAAAAATGTTCTAATGACCACGTCGGAAATATTATTTTATCTAGATTTTACAACAATTTTGGTTTTTGTTAAAAGGGTAAAAAGAAATAACCAATAAAAAGGAACATTTAAAATGCATGGGAAGATACGGAAATTTCGACGCAAACTTTAACAGGCAAAAGTTTAAAGATATTTTTTTCTTATTATTCGAAGGGTTAAAACATTTTTCAGAATATTATGAAATTCCAGTTGTGGATTCATCTGCTGACATAATTCGAAAAAAAAAACATTATCTTATTCGAAATGCAGCTATAAAATTCTAGTTGCAGACTCTGTATATGCTGCCAGAGAAAAACCATTTTCATGTTCTGAGTGTACTTTTTGTGTTGCGAATGTAAAATTCCAGTTGTGGATTCATCTGCTGACGCATATCGAAGGAAAACATTCTCTTATTCGAAGTGCAGTTGTAAAATTCTAGTTGCAGAATTTTCCTCGCCCCGGGCGGCCGACACCCACGCTACGCCACTGGGGGTGAGGTTTGTCCAGGTCTGATGGTCTTATATCCTCTCCAGCCGGAATCGTTCGACCCATCGCCTAGCACCGTGGTTGGAGGGATGAAATCATACGTCCGTCACTCCTGGACACACTGACCCTCAGAATCCTACCCACCACTCATACCTATTTCCATTCCAGAACTCCCCCTCCTTCCTTTCCTTAAAAAAACTCCCACACAGCAACCCCTAAGATGACACAGGCCCTGAAGGAAATTATTTTCTTCAGGGCCTTCTGTGTGGGGCTAATGTAAGAAAAAAAAAGATTCCAACCGCGATTTGAAAAAAAAAAAAATTAAACTTTTAAAATTTTTAATAATTATTTTTAGATGAAACAACAAAAAGTGAGGTGACAATAACGTTTAAAATTCATGTGTCTAATAAAATATGTGTGTTTTATTTTTTTTCGTTATCAGTTATAATTTTAGTTAGAAAAATCATAAGGTGAGTCATATTTAAAACTTTTTAAGGTTTTTATATATGTAAAATTACATGGCTATTTCTAATTAAAAAAAATTGGGAAGCGTATTTCATCACCTTTCGAATACAGTATTTAGCTTTCGGATACGTTTACGAATATTGCATTTATTTGTATTTTATTGCAAAGCGGAAATATTTTTACCTACCGACGAAATACGACGGGTTAAGTCGGAAAAAACACCAAGAAACCTAAGTAAATCATTTTTGAAAAAAAAAACTCATGTTTTTTCCAACTGACACACCTGTACAAATGGTTGGGAAACTCGCGGTACAAATGGGTAACCGGTGAATATAATGTATATCACAGTGGGATTTTTTAACCCCCGACACAAGGAGCGGTGTTTATAAGTTTGACTTTCTGTATGTTTGTGTGTCTGTGTGTCTGTCTGTGCCATCGTAGCTCCAAAACGAACGGACCGATTATGATGCGGTTTTTTTGTTTGAAAGCTGACGTGATCGAGACAGTTCTTATGAGGTCTCCACAGGGTACTGCCGCAGTACGTACTGCCGCAGAACTGACTAAAAATCGTATGGTCTGTGGTCAAAACCGCCAGCCGTATTGTTATTATTCACCATTCATTTCCTTTTTAAATAATAAAGGCTGGTGAATAATAACAATACGGCTGGCGGTTTTTGACTACAGACCATACGATTTTTAGTCAGTTCTGCGGCAGTACCGTGTGGAGACCCCTTTAGCTACAATCATTGACGTAGGATATACTTGGTCGAAGGCTACAATTCACGAAAATCTGTTCAGGCGTTTCAAGGTCATCAGCTCTTTTTTGTGTCGGGGGTTGCTTAAGGTTTTGAAAATTTAACTTATTTTCGATCTAAGATGTCGATGATTATTATTTTCCATTATTAGGTTAGGATGGATAAGTAAATACGAATGTTAGAGAGAGCGCGCTAATATTACAAACGATAATAATAATTAAGTGAAAATGTGTCATAAAACGCCACTCGTTTAATAAAACAAAAAACTCCCCAAGTGGTTCGGTACGTTAGGTGATTTAGTAGGGGTGCTCGGGTTTACGGGGTGAGTTTTGTCCGGATCTTGGCGGCAGATGCGTCTGCCCATCAATTGCATGGCAGGCCGGATCGGAAGAGACTGAGGGAGACCTTTTGGCCTCTCTAGTAGAATTCTCTAAAAAAATAGGCCTTGCACCGCAGTGGGAAGGATAGATTTATACGTCCGTCACTCCTGGACACACTGACACTAAGGTTCCTACCTAACCCACATACTTTTTCCTGCCAAGAACTTCCTCTCCTTCCATGCCATGAGTAAAATACAAAAGATATGACAGGGGCAAAAAGACGACCACCAAGATGAGACTCGTCTGCGCATTGATTATCCCTATATTTCTATACGATGTGGAAACATAGACACTTAGAGCCAAAGAAATAAAACTGATAGAAACCCTCCAAATGTGGTGCTGGAGAAAGATGCTCAGGGTTCCATGAACAGCAAGACACACAAATGTATCCATTCTGGAAGAGCTAGGCATCCGCAATAGGCTTTCAACAATCTGCCTACAACGTATCTTAATATACTTTGGACATCTTCTTCTTTATGTGCCTTATCAGGTCCCCCCGACGTTGGCGATCACTCTTGAAAAGGTCTCTCTGTCTTGCGCTGCCCGGAATAGCTCCTCCACACTTCTAATGCAGGTCCACTCTCGTATATTTCGTAGCCAAGACATTTGTCTCCTACCAGGCCCTCGGCGACCCTCTATCTTGCCTTTCAATATTAAATGGAGCAAGTGATACTTCTCCCCTCGAAGTATATGACCCAGATATGAAATTTTCTTGATTTTAATGAATGTAAGCAGTTCCCTATTTGCCCGCCTGAGAATTTCTATGTTGGTGATCATGTCGATCCATGGGACCTTGAGCATTCTCCGGTGAAGCCACATTTCGAAAGCCTCTAACCTGTTCATGGTATTTATTTTCAAGGTCCATGTTTCACAACTATACAGCAAGACCGACCACACATAACATTTTAGCATTCTCTGCCTTAGTTTTAAGCTGATATTGTTATTGCAGAAGAGGAATTTCATTTTTATGAACGCAGTTCTTGCTGCTTCAATTCTGCACCTAATCTCTACATCTGGGTCAAGAGTCTCCGTGAGAATACTGCCGAGGTATCTAAATCTCTCCACCTTTTCTCTTACACTTTGGACATGTTGCTAGCCAAACTGAGGATTCCAACTTGGAGAAACTCGTAGTCACTGGCCGCAGTGTTTGTCAGAAGAAGCAGAGGAAGGTCACCAATGTGCTGGAATTACTAAGTATCACTGGTGTTTGATACGAGGGTGTCCTTGGCTGGAGGCGTCTACTAATATCTACAGGAATTCCAAAAACTGAACAAATCGGACTTAATATCTATGAGAATCCATGTTCTGACTAATATCCATACGAGGTATGTTGAAACAATATCTATGGAAACCAAAGTGAGGACGAATATCAACAGCTCAAACTGCTGACTAATATCTATGGAACAGGTGATGTCGACGAATATCTACAGCACTGGCAGAGGTTGGGTTAGGTTAGGTTAGGGTAGGTTAGGTTAGGTTAGGTGCTCAGCTGCCCTCTGTAGATATTAGTCCCACCTACACTCCAAAGATATTCGTCACCACTGGGACCTCATAGATATTTATCCGAAATTAGCTCTGTAGATATTAGTCTTCACTCTGAAGTTCATAGATATTTGTCCAACATATGAGTTGTAGATATTCATCCGACATACAGGCTGTAGATATTAGTATCTGGAGTCCCTTGGCTCTCCGTACAGCGCAGAGCCGTGAAGCCTTGTCCACAATGGAAATTGGAGTAGGGGGTCACAATCCTCAGCAATGAAGAACCGACTTAAAAAGAAGACTTTGTAATGATAGTTTTTTTTTGTCATTTTATAGATTACATCATCTATAGTCGACCGTACTTAAAATAAAATAGAAAACAAATAACTTAAATAGAATTAGAAATGTCGTCACAATTTTGAATGACGTAGACGGATGTCTTAAAAAAACTTATTTGCATAAATATTTCTGCAAATTTTTCAATAACAAATACTATATATTATAATTATTCTTCATAATTTTAACCCCCGGATGTAGATAAAATGTAAACATGTCGTAAAATAATATTCCCGCTGGTCATTCAATTTCAAATAGATTGAATTTTTGTTGGAATAGCTTTTTTATAACTTTTGAAGATTCCCATCAATACAGGTATATCCTAGTGAGACGGCATAAAAAAACATGTAAACATATTTTATATGTATATATGTTATCCAATAAGTAAACGGTTTCCGGGGCGGCGGTACCCGTACTAGCCTCCCAAGTTGATATTGGTTGATCTACCATTTAAATAAACATAAAAATATATTTTTAAAAAACACACACACACTAAAAAAGCGTTGTTTGGATCGAAATTTCCAATTAATTTACGACAATTTTTTGTTCGGTCGTTTGTAAATTGAATTTACGCCCATCAAAAAGCTTTCTTTAACAATTTTATTTTTTATATTACGTATATCTACTAGCGAGTTCCCGGCAAGCGTTACTACTTCACTTAATAAAGATATTGTTTCTCCCTACGTGTCCTTTCCCATTCGTCCCGTTCCCCTTCCCCTCAACGTTCCCCCTCCGCCTTCCCTCTACCCACTCCCCTCTCCCGCTTCCCCCGCTCCGCGAACAACTCCCTCGAGTTCCTCTTCCCCCTCCCGAGTTCCATACATTCAGTTTTCAAACAGCTCGCGTGCCACCTATTGCATTTTTTTAATACAAATTTCACAATGCCAGAGCTCACCAGTAGTTCAATACAAACCTTACCCTGACAATAACGAACACAAAAGAAAAAATTATCAAATTTGGTGCAGTCGTTCGGAAGTTATGCGCGTATATACATTTCGGCGATTAATTTTTATTTATATAGAAGATAGATAGTTAGAAATAAGGTAGATAGAAGATAGATTTCAACATATTTCTACGGCAACTAGAGCAAATATTTTTTTATTTTATTTCCTGTATTTTATAATTTAAAACACAAATCAATAAAGCAGCACATATCCGTACTAGATATTTCCTACATATTTAGATTTTTTTTTAAATCAGCTTGATTGGGTGTTTTGGCCTTAAATCCAATATTAAGGTTTGTATGAAAATTTGAATATTTACAAAATTTTAAGCGCCCTCGACACAAAAAAGAGCTGATGACCCTGAAACGCCTGAACAGATTTTCATGAATTGTAGCTAAGAACCATCTCGATAACGCCAGTTTTGAAACAAAAAAAACACATCATAATCGGTCCATTCGTTTAGGAGCTACGATGCCACAGAAAGACACACAAACGGCGGTCAAACTTATAACACCTGTCCGTTTTGCGTCGGGGGTTAAAAATACCAAGCACTGCCATTTTTTGTTGTTTTTGCATTCGAAAGGTTCAAATTAAACGCCGATTTTAGGCCCGTTTCAACTTTTGATCAAATTGTGACAGTTGTGCTATTCTGCTGATAAAAGTTGAAACGGACCTAGAATCGGCTCTTAAGGCGACGCACAACGTCGAGTAACATCCGCTAACAATAACACTCCCTGTGCAGATGGCGATAAGGTTTAAATTCCCGTTTAATATCAGCCGTCGGTTTTGATTTATTCAAGAAAAAGACATCGCCTAAAAAAGCGTGTTTTATTTTACTTTGAGAACTTCATGCACAAATATTTAAATTTTTTACGACCATTTCCCCCCCCCCCCTCTCCTTGTGATATTTTGTAATTTTTTCCGAACCCCCCCCCCTTTCAAACCTCACGTGATTAAAGGACGACCCCTTCAAAAAACTGATCAGCGCCGTGTGGTTTTCTACTAAGTAACGCAAAAGCGTATTGTTTTTTTTTACCTTGAAGCTGCTTTTTCAATACTTAGTAGAAAAACCCACAAATTGGCGCTGATCAGTTTTTTGATGACGACGGTAGGTACTTTTGAATTTAAGTAAAACATCCCGACTGACAGTATAATATATGCAAGGGATCAAAGTTCACGAACGATTATTGTTCATTTTCAATATTGTACGTTTGACTGCGGTTACAGAAATACATAAAGATGATATATTTTTAAATAAATTACCGTATTTTCAACACTAGCCACAACAATGTCGTTGGTTTAGTATATTTTTATTATTAAGAGCAAACACTGTCGCCGGGGAAATTTGAAAAATAGGTGTTTTACCAAATGGGTTATTTCCACAAACGAGGGATTCTGTTTTTTGACATTTTTCTGATTTTAATCATCCTACTAAAAATGTATGTTTTTTTATGTTTTCATTAAATATTATTGATTTTAAAAACGCACTAAAACTGACAAAATCAAAACGGCCCGTTTTTTGCAAATGGGGTTGTGACGTCACAAGCGTAGCACAGCTGAACCAGCATAAATAAACACTGTCATTGAGCGTCCGCACTCATGACGTCACGCGATAGCCACTCCCCAAAATATCGTTTTAGCGGTAATTAAAAAATGGGAAACTTTAACTCGCTGTAGAAAAAAATTTATTAGTCAATATAAAAATAAAATAAAAATGCTGTAATCATCGTAATTTTTTGCTTAATTTTTTTAAGCAATAAAAAACGTCGAAACACCCCATTGTCATACCCCCCCCCCCCCCCCCCCCTTCGAATACTGAGCGAAATGGACAAATGCACTTCAGGCATATAATCATCAATATATATTCAAAGAAATAAATTGTTTTCAATGCATTTCCTTTCCCATACGTCCTTGTCGCCCCTCCCTCGAACCTCAACTCCTTCGCTACCCACTCCCTCCTGCCCCTTCACTCCCTGCCGCTAAAATATAAGAAATACACACATTTTCATTTATACAAATTTCATAACGCCAGAACTTACTATTATATATAGCTTATAACCATCGCGGGCGTGCGTACAACAAATCACCAAAGTTTCATCGCAATCGAATGAACGGTATGGCAGCGCATAAAATACGAACAAATATTGATTTTAATATATAAGAATGTAAAATAAAGCGTACAATGTGCGTACCGTTAAAACTCAGAAACGAGTCCCGGTATGATCAAGTGAGTTATATGGTGTGGTAGCCCTCTATCCCCTATCCATGAAGAAGGTTCCCGTTTTTACCTGAAGGGCGCGCTTTTGAAGATACATGGAAGATTCGCCTTTAAGAAATTTTTAGCCCAGAACATTTCAGAGTATTCAAGAGCATTCTACAACATTCCAGAACATCCTGGAACATTCTGGAATGTTGTGGAGCATTCTACAACATTCCAGAACATCCTGAAACATTCTGGAATGTTGTGGAGCATTCTACAACATTCCAGAACATCCTGGAACATTCTGGAATGTTGTGGAGCATTCTACAACATTCCAGAACATCCTGGAACATTCTGGAATGTTGTGGAGCATTCTACAACATTCCAGAACATCCTGGAACATTCTGGAATGTTGTGGAGCATTCTAAAACATTCCAGAACATCCTGGAACATTCTGGAATGTTGTGGAGCATTCTACAACATTCCAGAACATCCTGGAACATTCTGGAATGTTGTGGAATGTTCGGGGATAGTCTGGAACGTTCACGAACATTCGAATGTTCATTCGAAGCCTTTTTTGTATGGGTGGTGCTACCCATTGCTAGGGGTATATAAAGCAAGATCCGTCGTGGGTTTGAACGTCAGTTCGATTTCATATCAACTCCCTGAGCGAAACCAGGTACCCGAGCTAGTATCTAAATAAAATTGTCAAAATCGAGGTTTTGTATTCCCCATTTTTCTCCTCTAAAACTGGACCAATTTTAAAGTTTTTTTTACCAACTATTTTAGAAGAAAGTATTCTATGTCGGTACGTTTTGCTTTTTAAAAATATAGATTTTTTTAGTTTGTATACTGAACGTCTATTGATGGCGTTCAGACCAGGTAATTTTAATGGTTTTTGGAAGGTCCTAACTCCTATAAGAAGCAACTTATCAAAAAAGCAAAACGATCTGTATTATGCTAAAATTTAAAAAAAACGAGTGTGCTTTAGACTACACGACTGAAGTAAAACTTCACCAACTTATATCTCCTTCTTATCCTTACCCTCCTTATCCTTATCCTCATCCTCATCCTCATCCTCATCCTCATCCTCATCCTCATCCTCATCCTCATCCTCATCCTCATCCTCATCCTCATCCTCATCATCATCATCATCCTCATCATCATCATCATCCTCATCCTCATCCTCATCCTCATCCTCATCCTCATCCTCATCCTCATCCTCATCCTCATCCTCATCCTCATCCTCATCCTCATCCTCATCCTCATCCTCATCCTCCTCATCCTCATCCTCATCCTCATCCTCATCCTCATCCTCATCCTCATCCTCATCCTCATCCTCATCCTCATCCTCATCCTCATCCTCATCCTCATCCTCATCCTCATCCTCATCCTCATCATCATCCTCATCCTCATCCTTATCCTTATAGTAAGCCTTAAGCTTAAAAGTAAGCGTGCGTCAAGGCCCGACCGTTTGCCTCATCTGATCACCGTTGGCATCGATCACCGTTCGCATCGATTACCGTTCGTATCACACTTTTTCTTAACGCATTCGCCCGCTTACCCCCCAAGTCGAGCGTGCGTAAAGAAGTAACTTCTAAAAAAATTATTTGCACTAGTGTCAAAATCCTAGGAGAATATCGGGGAAAACGTTTATATGGAGAAAATCCGATGATCTTTGTCAGGCCCTTTATACCACTAGACTAAAGGAGACTTGAGCGGAATTGTGGATTTATCCTATTATATTGGAACCGAGTACCCTTGAAATAAATCAATTATCTCGCAGGCTAAATCCTATAGATGTAGGTATGTGTTTCAGCGCGGTCCCTTCATACATACTGTAGATGCGGCGCTTCCAAAAATATTGAAATACAAGAGATATGCTATCCGCCGTACTAGGTGGGACTGCGCTTCCGGGTGTCGCTGATATTGTTTACCAATTAACAAATGAACTAAATGAACGTTAAACTAAATGAACGAACTATTTCCGTATTCAAACTATATTGTTAACCAATACTAACGCACACCTTAAAAAAATCAACGAAACGAACAAATTATTTTTGTATGCAAACTACCCCAATTAGGTAGTAGTTCGCCGACAGTTGCGCAGACATCATAGCATATCTCTTTTGTATTTGAATATCTTTGGGCACTTTCCTTCCTTTTTAGGCGTATAATAAATATAGTAATAATTGTTATTTATTTATTCAGCATCAAAAAAAACTTTGATCTTATTTTTTTTCTAGCCGTAAATAGCAATAAATACTGCAATATAACGACACCGTCCCAACCTCAGCGGCCAAAAACAACAAAGCACGAAGCGCGGACCGGACCGAAATACATAATAGCAACACCATTCTCAATGCTAGTGTGTTGAACGTCGCGTAAACGCACCAAAACCAGCAACAGTGGATTCTCTGCTGCATTCCGCATCCACGATGTTAAAAAAGTTTGATATTTGCGCATGCGCGTTTAGTTCTGCCTGCCAAGTTTTGCCTGAAGCAGTATACGCATTCGATGGGAGCATCCAACGCGTAGAAAACGACTTTGATGCGCGTAGGCATAATGCACAGAATAGCATAACAAAGCACACGGATTAATTCGGTTCGTTTTAGACAATTTGTTCGCGCGACCATTTTGACAATTTGGCTTGAATAACGGATGCCGATTGATACAATAATTACTTTAATTTTAAACTGTAATAATTGATGTGAACCACAAGGGATTTATAGAGCTAATTTGACGAAGGTGCTATTTTTGTCAGTAGTCGCATCTTGTTCGTGGGCTAGTCTGTAGGTATGTATATTTATTTATTAACGCCCTAGTGGGCTTTTACAAAGATGGGTAATATATGGTAAATAATATACAATTTACAATGATTAAATTAATAGTTAAAAAATAAAATTAAAATCATACATTTCATTAAAGTAATTATAAAGACTTCGTTTTATAACTAATACGGAATCTTTAAACATGTCCACAATATTCCCAAATTTGTTGCCAAAATGATGTAATCTATTTATAGGTGAATGAGCCTCATAGTTTGTTTTGAAATTGTCACAGAAGAAGGTAGCACATTGCCTCGTATTTCTGGTCAGTACGTAAAATTTTATTTTGGCGAGAACTTCAGGGTTGTAAATGCAATTATTAATGATTTTATTTACTAGTACAAGGTCAGAGATGATCCGCCTATCTGACAGCGTAATTATGTTGAGTTGTTTTATCAAAAGGACATACCTAGTTAATATTATGAATTGGAATATTCAGCTTAAAGTTAATAAATCTTATAAATTTGTGCTGTACTCTTTCCGTATTGTCGGAATGTGTTTTATACAATGGGGACCAAATGGGAGAATTATACTCTACCTGGCTTCTTACTAAAGAAGTGTACAATATTTTCAAACATTAAAATCACTTGCTGTTCTGCATATAAAACCAAGCATTTTTATAGCTCTATTTGTTATTTCTCATTTACGTGCAGAGTAAATGTTAACTTTTCATCAAATATTTTAGGTAGGTAGGTATATACTTCAGCATCCCTTATACAAAAAGTCACCTACCGCCACTGATGTGTTTGTCTCTTTTTAGTGTCGCTCGCTTCCGCTTCATCGAGTTTCAAACACAAAGGTGCTAAAGAAGTTTTCACTTAAACAAATACAAATATATAAAAGTTGGCGACACGTGTTGCGCGCACAATTCCATAAAATTGGTTCACGGCCCATCTTCTTTAGCACCATTATCATCAATGATGTTTTACCTCTTTAGTGTTTTGCAAATAATTTCAAAATATTGTTAGGAAGATCCAAGTATTTAATAGTAACTAGAAGATTTCAAACAATTTCACAGATTTCAATATTGACCTAGGCAGAAGAAAACCGGTCCTGAGGTGGACTGGGCACTGTTGACTTTACGCCAGGGGTTTTAAACTGTTAGTCGGGGCCACGTAATCAATATCTTCTATAAATATAAAAATCAAAATGTGCTTGTTTAGTTGCATGTATGTAAGTGGTTCCATGACAGTTCATCCTGCGACAATTCATCCGGCGACAGTTCATCCGGCCACAGTTCATCCGGCCGACAGTTCATCCTACCGACAGTTCATCCTACCGACAGTTCATCCGGCCGACAATTCATCCGGCGACAATTCATCCGGCCTGATCATTTAGAAGATTTTTTCTTCAAGTAAGTATGCAAAGACGATATACGGCTGTACAACCAAAATTATTTTTTTTTATTTTTTTATTTCTCTTATTCCAGGCTTCCTCAACCGGGCGCAGCTCTTATTTTTTATATTTTTTTACTTATTAACACTTTTATCTGTATATATTATTTATCCTATACATTTCAGAAGAATCATTCCACGGGCTGCAACATTTATTATTTTTTTGTATTATGTTAATGTAAGTACTTGCATACTGCTTTCTAACCCCGTATGCATGGACATTGGAGGGTCTAGAGTCGTTCAAATAAATGTAGCTTCGTTCAATAAAATAGAGTCCTGAGGTGTACGGTGAAGGAGGAAACCATATGTTTCCTTAGAACGCCGTGGGAAAGTGGTTGGACACCCTCCAATGTACAACCAAAATCGATATACTTATATCTGAAGGCATCTTGAGTGGAAATCCGCTGTAACCTAACCTAACCTAACCTAACAAATTAGTCAATTCACCCTAAAAATATGGTGTTAATTTCAGATGTAAAAGTTATATTATATGCAAGTAGGAATCTTTACGATTTTTTGCTAAGCCGACTGCACGTATAAGTATGTCGTATTTAGTTATTCACGCATGCTTCTTCGGAGAGTCGAAATTATTGTTAGTAAAAATATTTTTACAGCGGATTTTCACTCAAGATAAACTATCATGCAAACTATCGATTGTTAATCAAAATCCAATTTCCGTAAACTCTTAAAGTATGCTCCAAAAATTATTATAAACACGTTTGTTTCAGTTATTTTACAAGATACATGTATGAAAAAATTCACAGAGTTTCTTTAAATGCTGTTTGCGAGATTTTTGTTATTGTCACAGAAGAAGGCAGCACATTGCCTCGTATTTCTGGTCAGAACGTAAATCTATCAATCCCGCGAGATTTTTGCTCTATTTTAAACGAGTCGTATTTTATTAAATAATTTCACAATTTCCGCATCGATTTTGTCGCTTTAAATATTAGCGAGCGTCCTCTAACATTCGTAATTTCATATATCTCCATATTCTTCTTTTTGAGCCCGGTTGCGGCGCCATAATAAATATTTGAGAAAATAATGGGTACTGAAAATATTATTCGTTATTTTTTTTATTACACCTGCAAAAACACCTACAATTCATGCTTCTAGACTAAAATACCTACCCCCTTCAAATTTAATAGAAAGCTGAAACGCAACTAGAATCGGCGTTTAACGGAGACCTGTAAAATCAAAATGGCGCTGAATGGCCATTTGATGACAATGTTACATTTGAATTTCTGCTAAACAACTGGGCAATAATGAATTGATTACGCAAGAGATGAATATTCAACCAGGACCGAATTTGGATAATTTTGAGATTATTTTTCAATACGATTGTAGTAATGATTTTTGAAGTGAAACTTCTCTAGCACCGTTGTAATTTGAAACTCGATGAAACGAAAAATAGCGATTCTAAAAATAGACAACACATAAATCTACAGGATTTGGCCTGCGAGAGAATGAGATAGTACAATCGGTCTCCTCTTTGTGCGGTACTTTGTAGTCTCTCCACCCTTGTCTACTTTAGTTTACTAGAGGTTTCCCTTCTACCGCGTGTGAATTGCACACTTTGTATTTTTTTTTTGCAATTTCTTTGCACGTTCCGTTTCCGGTTCAAAATGGTGGCCGTTTTAATAGTTAAGAAAAGATCCTTTTTCAAATGTGAAATCGTCTTCTTTATTTGATTAATTTGTGTTATTTCACAATTTTAATAATTAAAAATAATATATAAAGCACATTTGTGGCACGTTCCAGAGTTGAAGATACTCTCAGTATCGCCCTGGTTAAAGACCACCATAGAAACTTTTTTTTAAATGGCTTTTGCCGCGTTTGGTGACCAGATCTGAATAGCCCACCTTCCTCTTCCCCATCTCCTTCCCCTCCACACTGCCTTCAGCCTCACAACATGCCCCAATTGGGGATGCCATAGTCTCTTCTTCATGTAAAAAATCAACTTTTTTCAGTATGTTGGTACCTGCCTGATAAAAATTTGAGAAAAACATTATTGTCATCTAGGTAGCGACGTTTCATGACACAAATTGTAAATTATTTTTTTACATAAAATATAATATGGTTTATAATTAAGTAGGTAGACATTTAAATACCTACAAATCTCATGATTTCTTAGGAAATTTTGGTTTTGATATATTAAAAAAGAGAAACTTAGAAACGTACGTTTTTGGACGCGAGGTCTCCTGTTCATAGAATTACTAGTTAGATATGCTCGTTCTGAATCTGCCACTGTATTGGATAAATTAAACTTGATTGTCAGTGATGCACAACCCGCGGCATTCGAGCTCACTTCGTACAACCCAAAGGCAATTTTTTTTTAAATGTACGTAGATTTAGATATTGGGATGAAATGAGCTCCGTATGACAAATGCGTTGGCTTTCGTTTATTGTGAAATAATTTCTTTTAAAACAAAACAAATTAACTTAAACTTTTGACGCAAACGCAATAATACCTAAATCAACTTTTAACAATCAACTACGGCCGGCGTGGTTTGCGGTAAGGCTCTTGACTCGCAATCCGAAGTCACGGGATCGAATCCCAGCGTGGACAAATAATTTTATTTGAATAATGTTATATCTGCCCTTTCCTCGGCAGATATTAATTACTACAAGGTTCTTTAAATATAAATGTGTTTATTACTTTTAATAACCTAGCTGGATAGCTACGACTGTTTACTATTCGGGGGTAGGTATATCTCTGCGCTCCCACCTCAGGAGCTGGTAAAGTCTATCTCTAGTACCACTTCATGTACACTAATGCCATCTGGCGAGCTATGGCGCAAGCTAAATGCTTACCGCCATCTATCGTATTATTTCCATATTAAATACCTATTTACTATACATTACACCCTCCCCGACCTAATCTCAAGCCCCTGGCTACAATAAATACAAGTCATGTTCTTTACAAATGATTCTATACAATTGACAAAAATGGGATTTTAAATATTTCATTTTTACACGATTTTATACACTAAATTCAACCAAACATAGTCATAATTTTAAATACTTCAACTTAAGTACTTCTGTTTCTCTGGGAGGGACCTCTATGAACGCCTTGAGCGGAGCCTCCCGTCCCAAGGTCTTGGTTGAGTAGTTTGCTCTCGATCATCCGCTGGTAATCTGAAATCAAGAGAACACCCCGTTAGCCCCTTCAACAAAGCTGAGGTCCCCAACTCGTCTGAAGCGCATTTCGTGACCTCAGACGCGGTGGGTGGGTTATTATCTTCACTTTCCTCTTCCCATTTCACAGATAAACTCCTTAACTGATCAATATGCCTCTTCCAAGTCAACAGAGTACCACAGATTCTAACGATATAAACTTTCTTTCCCACTTTCTTTTCTACAATACCTCTAACCCAACAAACTTTATTCACCTGACGAAAGTCCTTGACTAGACATTTTTGTCCAACATGTAAATTCCTCATTTGTACTGTCACTGAATTAATTGTCTCCTGAGAAGTTATCCCAAGATCGAAACATTCCATAAAATCTCTACCCACAATTAATTCTGTTCCATTTATTACTACAATAAAATTAATATTTTTGTTCCTACCCTTGAATTTCACATCAAAAATCGCCTTTCCTACGATTTTTAAACGATTATTTCCATAACCTGAAATAATTCGCTTGTCTTGTGACAAAATGATTGAGCTAAAATGCCTTTTAAAAATACACTCTGGCATCACACATAAAGATGAACCTGAATCAATCATTGCCGTAAACTTCTTGCTATTAATTTCAATTTCCGCAGTGATAGGACTAATTGACGCAACTAAAACTTTACTATCCCTGTGATTTTCAAAAATGGGATTTATAGGATTATTCTTGCAAAATTTCTGTAAATGCCCAACGCCCTTACATTTAAAACATTTCGCATTACGAAATTTACAATCAAACGATAGATGATCATTCCTTTTGCAAATAAAACACTGTTTTTTAACATTACCAGAGGGTGATCTAAAATTCGTACCTGAATTTGATCCTAACCTATATGCTGGTTTCCTGTTAAAACTACCTCGTCGCTCGTCTCGGTTCGTCGATCGTTCCCTACGCTGATCTCGCTTAAACCCATCGCTAATAACTCGCTTTTTTACCAGATTTACTTCTGATTTAACCGTATTAACACTATCCAAAGTTGACATATTAACTGCAAGTCCTTCTATTTCATTAAACGATAACTTTTGCCCTTCCACAAAAATTTTCTCTTTCGCGCGACCCGGTAACAACCCGATTGCAAACATGTCTATAAGATTTTTTTCAAGCCTCGTTTCAAATTGACAATACGTTGCTAAAGAACGAAGTCTTACCGCGAAATCTCTTACCGTCTCGCCTTCTTGTTGTCTCGCTAAAAAAAAATTCTCCCGTTCTTTAAAAACTAAACGATTTTTGTTACAATGTTTGTCGAGAAGCGCTAAAAGTTTATCAAAAGATAAGTCCGTTACTTTACTTGGAAAACACAGATTAATTAGTAAGGTTAACGTTTCTGATTCTAGGAGATTCAATAAAAAAGCCCGTTTTTTCTCACCAGACGCTTTGTCATCATGAATCACGAAAAATTGCTCTATCCGAAGTCGAAACAATTCCCAGTCTCCGGAGAGATGGCAAAACGGAGGTATTCTACCCGATTCCATAACTCCCAACAGATAGATCGGCAAAAACAAACAACAATAACAAATAATCCCTCTCAAAGAAACAAAAGAACTTAACTCAGGAACTCTTCTGGTCTGGTCCTCTCCTTCCCTTCCTCTGGGTTGTATCCTTGTCCTCTGATTAATCCAATGATTAGTCCTTGAAACGATTAATCCAATGATTAGTCCTTGACACGATTAATCCAATGATCCACAACCAGATCGCCTCCTTGCGGTATTCTTCTTCTTGTTCCTAGAACAAAAAATCTTCTTCCAGCCCGTAGCCACGGAAACAAATGCTCCTTAATCCCGAGCAGAATCTCTTCCGATTCCTTTGCCAAAACTGCAAGTCACTTCCGCAGTGACTTAGTCCTCCGTGCCCAGCACAAATTATTATTCGCACGCGTAACTTTCCACACAATTATACTTTAACGGCTGCGCCAGTTGTTATATCTGCCCTTTCCTCGGCAGATATTAATTACTACAAGGTTCTTTAAATATAAATGTGTTTATTACTTTTAATAACCTAGCTGGATAGCTACGACTGTTTACTATTCGGGGGTAGGTATATCTCTGCGCTCCCACCTCAGGAGCTGGTAAAGTCTATCTCTAGTACCACTTCATGTACACTAATGCCATCTGGCGAGCTATGGCGCAAGCTAAATGCTTACCGCCATCTATCGTATTATTTCCATATTAAATACCTATTTACTATACATTACAAATAACAATTTGTGTTATTTGGTGACCATTTTATAAACCCGATAGGAACTAGTTCCAAAAATAGCCGGTTCCTCGGATTCACTGTAATCCAGTGACAGCTAGTGACCGGGACAAATTAACCGCGACATGCAATGACGTCATATATATTATATAGTTGCGTGGTATTATTATTAACAACTGCCAGTTACAATAATAATTACAAATTGTTAGGGTCACTTGTACAGCCAATAGTCGGCATATTTATTAGCAGGATTTAATTATGGTGAGTGGTCGAAATGGCTTTGCCGGTTAGTACCGGACGCGCCAGGATCTGATCCCGAGGAATCCTCAGCCTCAGACCCGCCAAATCGACCAGCACAGCGGTAGAGCAGAGTTCCCCCTCCCAGAGCGGGGAATTATGTTCTAAGATGTCAGGCATAGGCAGGAATTACCAGGTTTTGTAAATAAAATAAGGTTAATTATAAATGGACTAACCGTATAGGTTTATTTAAAATATTGCATGTAATAGTACAGATAGGATAGAACTTACCCCCACAGACCATAACCGAAAACTAAAGCTAAAGTAATCTGACTATTAACGCGATCGTTTAGACGATGAGGGATCTTCCCGGATGTGCTTTCAAGAATGGACCTCGCTACCATATCGGTCATTGATGCGAACTTGTCCACCGATAAGTGGTACACAGATATCTGGAAAGGCTGCATAGATTCTCCTCAGCGTTTTCAAAACTTCCAGATACGCGAAAATGAATTGTTTCGCCATACAAAAACACGTTTACCTCTTTGTGAAGACACGTCTTGGAAAAAAGTAGTCCCACTAGAAAATAGAAGGGAAATTTTGTCAGAATCACATGAATCCTCTCGTGCTTGTCATCCTGGAGTCTTTAAGACTTATAAAAAATTACAACTCCGTTACTTTTGGCCGAAAATGTACCAAGAGGTGAAAAGATTTGTGAATCAATGTGCTGTCTGTAAAGCACACAAAATCAGTACAGCCCCGCCGAATGGAATTTCATCAAATTATAAAAAAGTTACGAGACCTATGCAGATGTTATCAGTGGATCTGGTAGGCCCTCTGCCTAGAAGTTATTCAGGTTTTACCGTCATATTGTCATGCGTGGATGTTTTTTCTAAATATACCTGGCTATTTCCGTTACGTCAAGGTACCGCGAGCAAATAAGGCTACTCCACGTCCCACGGTGAAGTAAGCTGGCGCTGATTGCAAATGATGGCCTCTGCAGCATGAGCAAATACTCTGGCGCGAGCAAATAAGGCTACTCCACGTCCCACGGTGAAGTAAGCTGGCGCTGATTGCAAATGATGAGTCACGCACGTGTATGGTGAATTGATACACCAGGAGATTTCCTGGCGGAGATCGGGTAGAACATTATATTGGCCGGAAATCATACTAGCCCACGGTGTTTCTGGGACTAAAGGCAGGGGCATTTACTGTCCAGATTGAAATTTCCTATTCCTAAACAAAATACAATTCGGCCATGTGTGAACACAACACTTTTTTCCGGAGCGCGACTCGCGGGGTCGAAACCATAACGGGAACTCAAATAAACTTGTAACGGCACTATAATAACCGCCCGAACTTTACGGGAACTTCTCGAATCTATGATTTGGCACCGATGCACTTCATATTCCCCGATTATCTCGAATCCCCGACTCGACCTCTGGCGGGCGGAAGGCCCGCCGGGGAAGTGCCACCATCCCATTTCCGCTCCTCTCCGGTGTTGCCAGGATGAAAAACAATAGACAATGCTATCGTGCCGCCTCATAGACTCCAGTTCTAACTTAAAACGACAATTAACCTATGTTATATACATAACAAAATCCGTAGTACTTACGCATGCCAGAGGACGCTAATCACGCGATCTGTTAACGCAAGTGGTGCCACCTTTTGGCAGTGCTTTAATTCGGTTCTATTACAGAAATACATTTGTACACAAACTCCACGTACAAAAACGGTTTTGCGTAAGGCACAGCGTCAGAGTTGCATTCTTAGCGGGATTCTTAATTTTCAACCGTACAGACATAAGCCTATTAAGATGAATCCATACTAAATAATGCAAAATCATTCAAAATCATACGTTTATGTTTTGAAAATTTGATCGCTTAGAAGTATTATAGATGCTTCAATGAAATACTACGTGTAGAACATACCTTGGCCCTTAAAAATGTCGGTCATTGTTTTATAAGTCTTTTTTTATAAGCCTAGAAAAAAATAAATTATAAGATCTATAAAAAACACTTTGAAGTCCAAACTCTCCTATTTAAAAACCTCTTTTCGGATATGGTTTTATTGTTTAATGTGGAAAATTCAGTTTCTTTTATAATAGTAAAATAAAATTGAAATTTACGCCCGAACCTCACAAAATAAAATACAATATGCATTTTCGCGTGGTTATTTTTGACATCACGGCGACAATACGGCAGTCGACGAATTTGGAATTTCAAAGTGAACCATAGACATACAAATAACTAGACGAGAACTTACAGATGAGGGGTAAAAACCAACTATGGCGGGGCGAAGAGAGGAAGGAGACTTGTGATTCGCCAAGTCTTCTTCATTGTCTAAGTATGTGTTTCATAGACATACAGCGTCCGCGCGTAAAATGTACGACGAGAGCACGACATTGGTCCGGACACGCCCAGCCGGTTCCGAAAAATGGTTCCAATGGGAGGGGGAAATAACACGTTTTTTTAACACGTAAGGGCATGTCCATATATTTTGTACGTCCGTGAAGTGAACCTTATACCGTCCACTGAAGAACGACTGGCAGCCAGACGTATTTTCTGTCAGTACTCCCCCGGACGGAGCGGGGAATAGACGTATTAGGCTCCGCGTCGCTTGTTTTCGTGAAATCAATTTTAAAATTCTGTTTTATTACAATAAACAATGCGTAAAAAAGGAATTAATGTTTTTTACAGGTCTTTGCGAAATCAACCTATAATTTTTTTTCTCAAATACCTTTTCCAACCTTTCCGAAAGCTTTTTCTCAAGTATTTTAAATCTCCTCCCATAAAGGGGCGTGAATTCCGAATTCGATTTTTTCCTGTATTATTGGATCGCCTTTATAACGTCCTATATTTTAAGGCATAACTTGTAAAAAGCGTTTTTAAAAAGTAATTATGATGTTTTTTTAAGTATCACCTTAATATGGTACGACCATTGATGGCCATCGCTGAAGTCCGATCAAATTTTGAACGCATGTATTGAGCGCCCTTTTAAAGGTTGCGCATCACTGATTTACGTAATACAAACTTACATCACGGACCTCCCAGACTATTTGAAGAGGAACTTACGTGCAGAACTGAACGTCATAATTATATTAACAAGGTAACTTGTCATTTCATAAACACATAAAAAAATATATGAAATCATCAAACTAAATATAAAAGCATACAGTGGAAGATTTTCTCAGTATCGCCCTGGAGAGAGACGACCATCAGAATCGAAACCTTGTGCGAAATGGTTTAAGGCTAAGTATTAAGCCTTCAAAAAGAAGAAGAAGATGACTTGAAAGGGAGATATGTTTAAAAACGAATTTCTATTTTTGATATTGAGAATTCGCGGTAGAATTCCATTATAATCAATATATATTATAAAAGAATAAATTAACCCTCAGATGGTTTGGATATGTAGAGCGAATGAACGAAGAAAGTAGTGTATGAAGAATACACGACGCAATTGTGAATGGTAGAAGAAGTCGGGGACGCCCAAGGAAGACATGGCACGATCAAGTGAATCAGATACTTGAGTCGAGCCATGTCAAAAGTCAGAATAACAGAAGAGAATGTATGAGACGATGTATGATTGTGAGTGAGGCAAAGAGTGTATTCCAAGACCGAGTAGTTTGGCGGTCCGTCCTCTCTGCCTACCCCTGCGGGGGAACGGCGTGATGGTTAGTTAGTTAGTTAGTTTATTATAAAAGAAAATGTGCTTGCCGCTAAATCTCAGAAATTATAAGAACTAGTCCCGGTAGGATCAAGAGAGTTATATGGTTTGGTAGCCGTCTATCCCCCATCCATGAAGAAGGATCCCGTTTTTACCTGAAGGGCGTGCTTTTGAAGATATAAGGGCTGGAAGTTTTGCCCTCTAGAAGTTTCTAGAACAGTCCAGAACATTCGAGAGCATTCCACAACATGTGGAATGCTCTCTATAGGAATATTCTGGAAAGTTGTTTTGGAATAGTCTAGAACGTTCGGGAACATCCCGAAACATCCCAGATCATTGTGGAACATTCCAGAACATTCTCGAATGTTGTGGAATGTTCTGAAACATTGCGACCATTCGACGCTTATTGTAGGTGTGGGGCTACCAATTGGTATATAAAGCAAGATCCGTGTCAATCAATGATCCGATCAAGATACGTCAGTTCATTCTCATATCAACTCCCTGGGCGAAGCCGGGTACCCCAGCTAGTAATATATTAAAACAATTTTAAACTTTACATGTTGGTAATAAATAATAATTCATTGGTAAATATTCTCCAAATATATATTAAAGTAATTTACCCTGAGTTACTTGTGTTGAAGGGGATCAATGACGCTAATTTAATGTGTTTCCCGACTATATATGGTGCCGATGAGATCAATGACGCTAGTTTTGTGTGTTTTCCGACTATGTGCTGGTGCCGAAGTGATCAATGATAAATGACGCTAGTTTTGTGTGTTTTTTTAATAGTTACTAGTACCTAAAGGATCAATGACGCCAATTTGGTATTTTTCCCGACTATGTATTAGTACCGAAATGATCAATGAGGCTAATTTGTTGTGTTTCTCGACTGTGTACTGGTACCGAAACGATCTTCACCTTCTTCTCGTACCTTGTCCGTTCAACGGACGTTGGCTATCATGTTGGCTATGCGGACTTTGTTTCTGTAGCTCTACAGTAGACTGGCCAAAGCACTGTCTCAGCTTTTTCAGCCATGATGTCCGAAAGGATCAATGACGCTTATTTGGTATGTTTCCAGCTATGTACTGGTATCGAAATGATCAATGACGCTACTTTGAAGTGTTTCCCGAATATGTACTGGTACCGAAGGGATCGACGACGCTAATTCATACTCGGCTATCATGGAGAGCATTAGTTTCTATATTCCCGATGGTTATCTCCGTCACCGACAGCATAGACTGTTTTATCTCCCGGCTTGCAGAACTAACTTGCCAATGGTTATGCCAGTCGAGAGAGCTGTCCTGTTGTTAAATAGAATCACTTCGGATATCGATATGTTTAACATCAATGAAGCAAAATGTGCAAGCTTTGTTGCTGTTAGTGTAAATCTGTTTATCTCATCTAAATTATTTTTTTCTTTTAAAAACGCATTGAAATTATAATTTTGAAATGTTTTTAAAATGAATAAATTAAATTGAATTTGCTGTGTTTTCCGATTACAGACCGGTGACGAAGGCATTAATGACGCTAACTTTGTGTTTACTCGACTATATACTAGTACCGAAACGATCAATGACGCTAATTTGTTGTGTTTCCCGAATATGTACTGGTACCGAAGGGATCAATGATGCTAATTTGGTGTTTTTCACGACTGCAGACTGATGACGAAAGCATCAATGACGCTAGTTTTGTGTTTACTCGACTATATACTGGTACCGAAACGATCAATGACGCCAGATTTGTTTTTTCCCAACTATATACTTGTACCGAAGAGATCAATGACGCTAATTTGGTGTCTTTCCCGACTGCAGACTGGTGACGAAGGCATCAATGACGCTAGTTTTGTGTTTCCCGACTGTATACTGGTACCGAAAGGATCAATGACGCAAGTTCAATAAGAAAGATATATTGCTAGCTAGATTGACAGTATTGTGTTATTTATTACCACGGTAAACACCAGCAATAGAGTACACATCAAACGACCGTGAAATTCTGATAACTTACATAATAAATAACAATATTATGAAGAGATAACAAAAACAATTAGAAGAGATTAACGATCGTTTTGCAGAATGCGGCCATGAAACACA
Source organism: Limnephilus lunatus (assembly GCA_917563855.2). Taxonomy (NCBI): domain Eukaryota; kingdom Metazoa; phylum Arthropoda; class Insecta; order Trichoptera; family Limnephilidae; genus Limnephilus; species Limnephilus lunatus. Next base: position 18,685,937 of record OU830595.1, on the reverse strand, counting down.
TTTTTTACAATTCACTGTCCAGAGCCAGTGGGACTATGGCAAGGCCAAACATTTATATATTTTTAAATATTTATACCGCAGAAGAGTCCCCGACTGCTCCCATCTGGAGCCAGTGAGACTATGGAATCCCCAATTGGGGTATGTTGTATGAGGCTGAAGGTAATGCGGAGGGGAAGGAGACGTAGAAGAGGAAGGTGGGGAAGTACCTGGCTATTCAGATCTGGTTACCAAACATAGAAAAAGCCATTTAACAGGGCGATACCGAAAGAATACCCCCCTCCGGAACGTTAATAAACTACTCAAGTAAATAAATAGTGAAATAAAACAAATTCAATTTAATCGCGCATGTCGGGATTTGAACCCGCGACCTCCGGATTGATAGCCAAGAATCCGGCCACGGAGGTCGTCAGAAAACACTAGCTTGTTTTGGCATAACGATACTAAAAATACAACGTTTTTATTAATTTTCTTATCAGCGAAATATAAAAATAACTTGTTATGGCTGAGATAAATTTCTTTGATAAAGATCTTGAAAACGTTATCGAAAAAATACGTTTGTTTCCCTGATGTTATTGGCATTTTCGACAAAGTTTGTATACGTTTTTATAATTTTAATGATTACCATTTGGTTACTTTAACTTTTTATTTTTAAGTTTCCACTAATTTATGATTTCCATTTCGTTACTTTAACGTTTTATTTTAAAATTTTCACTAATTTATGATTTCCATTTCGTTACTTTAACGTTTTATTTTAAAATTTTCACTAATTTATGATTTCCATTTCGTTACTTTAACGTTTTATTTTAAATTTTTCACTAATTTATGATTTCCATTTCGTTACTTTAACGCTTTATTTTTAAATTTTCACTAATTTATGAATTCCATTTCGTTACTTTAACGTTTTATTTTTAAGTTTTCACAAATTCACGGTGTCCATTTCGTAACTTTTACCATGTTACGTTTTAGTTTTTAAGTTTTCACCAATTTATGATTTCAATTTGTTACTAAAAAAAGTTAGTTTTGGCGAAATGTCGTTCTATCTCTTTTTGTATTACGGTGAGATATATTATATCTATTATTTAAAAAGTGTTTGAAAAAGAAATCAACATGCGTTGCATTCGCAATTAACTACCATAGACTCTCGAAAAAATTTTAATAATTTTATGACACAACATTTAGCATTTAAAATGTATTGGCCAAGGTTTGCCATTTTTTAATACATATTTTTATATATAACATGACAAACGTGCACAAACCCACACGTACATGTGTTAGACCAAATATACAAAGAATTTTAAAATACGTTTGACGCGATCCGTCCGATGCGGACGTGTGGAAGTTTACCACAATAATATACATATACTAGCAGTTAAAAACTAGCTCCGCGGGCTTTTTCTGCTAGGCCCTGCGGGCAGCGGGCGACATGCTTTGTAACATCACGTACGAAGGTGGTTTTGCATAAGGCGCGGCGTCAGAGTTGTACTCGGAGTCGGATTCTTAAATTTCAACTGTACAGTCGCTAGGGTATTAATAGTATCAAATAAATCGGACCATTTTTTTACACGAGCTCCAAACAGGAGGCCCTTAGAGAATTTATTTTCCTCAGGGCCAATGTCATGTTTGAAGATGCTGTTTTTTTAGGGAAAGGAAGGAGAGGAGAGTTCTGGAAAGGAAAAGGGTTAAAGGGATGGGTAGGAATCTGGGGTTCATTGTATCCTGGTCATCCGTCTAAAAGACCTAAACAAACCTCACCCCATGAACCCGGGCACCCCCGCTAAACCACCAAACGTAGCGAACCACTTAGGGTGAACTATGGCAGAGGTGTTGGTTATCCAACAAAGGTTCCCGGGGCGGCGGTACCCATTTCCGCCTCCAAAATTTAAAGGGCCATGTAGAGAGTCAGAAAGTATGTGCGAATGTGAATAAAGCAAAAGTGTACGCAAATAACCTCACTCCATGAACCCGGGCACCCCTGCTAAATCACCAAACGTAGCGAACCACTTGGGGTGACCTATGGCAGAGGTGTTGGTTATCCAATAAAGGTTCTCAGGGCGGCGGTACCCATTTACGCCTCCCAAATTTAAAGGGCCATGTCGAGAGTCAGAAAGTATGTGCGAATGTGAATAAAGCAAAAGTGTACGCAAATGGTGTAAGCAAATAGTAGGCGGCGTGAAATCAGACAATTACATTACTTAATATTTCAAAAGAATGCACGTGATTTCCAATGACGTTTTACTGTATTTGCGTCAATATTGACGACATTTTAACCAATTTCCATAAATCTTCGAGACATTTCATCAGTTTGTACATCTCTCTGACATTTTGTGATAATACATGCAATTTATTTGATTACTTTATTTACAGATCATTCATCACCACCGACAGTAATAATATATTTTTTAATATAGATAGCTTTACCCGTGTTTCATAGACGAGGGACATTGCGTTAAATCCACTGATATACACGGTGTCTAGAAACTAGAGGTACAAACACGAAACTGGTGAATTTGGGAGGTGGGTATAGGTGCTGCAGCTCTCGGAACCACTTATTGAATAACCAACATCTCTGCTATAGGTCACCCCAAGTGGTTCGCTACGTTTGGTGACTTGGCAGGGGTGCCCGGATACATGGGGTGTTGTCAAGGTCTTGGCGGCGGATGCATCTGCCCACCAGCTGCGTGCCATGCCGAATCGGGAGAGAATGGATGTCCCTTTGACTTCTCCAACCGTACTCTCTCAGAACATTGCCTTGCAGTGCGGTGGAAGGTATGTATTCATACGTCCGTCACTCCTGGACACTCCGACCCCCAGATTCCTACCCACCCATCATACTCTTTTCCTTCCCAGAACTTCCTCTCCTTCCATTTCTAAAAAGACCCTCCACACAGCACCCCCATAAACTCTGAGGGGAATTATTTTTCTAAGGGCCTCCTGTGGAGTTAATCTAAAAAAAACAACAACAAAAAACACAAGGAATGAAAAAAAAAGTTTTTACTTTATCTGAACTTTTTATTATTTTTCATTTTTTCGACGCATGCTTCAACGCATTTCAAAAGACACAGCTGATAGCTACCGGTTTTTTTTTTTTTTAATTTCGGACTTCATTTACTCAAAAACTAAAGCACAAATAAAAAAGGTTTTTTTTAATCACTGAATGTATTATTGCGACTTTCAATCTAAAATGTGATCACAGAAAAATTAAAAAATATATATGTGCGGTCGCATCTAGGAATGGTTCCATACCAACTCAGAATCAAGTCAACTCAACACCTCTGAAAAGACATTAAAAGCTAAAAAAAATAATTTCAGAATAGCCCATAACCCTAACCTAACGTAACCTATTTAACGAAATTTTTATATATTTTTTACGAGTATATGAGTTGTCCGGTCACCCTAGGAATTGTAACCCGGATAATTCGGGCCTTTCCGGAGCGCTGCTCTACCACCCTATCCCCTTCGATCATATTTAACCCCTCGGGCCTCGACCATATTTTATCACAGGGTCAAAATATTAACGCTTCACTATAAAATCCAAATAGATGGAATATTTCTGAACGTATCCCAAAACTAAAAGATGATGAAATACGCTTTCAAATTATATAAATCCAAATAAACATATAATTATTTAAATATATAAATTTTTCCAGAAAACATAAAAAAGTTTTAAAAATGGCTCACCTCACGTTTTTTCTAACTAAAATAACTGATAACGAAATATTTAAAAACACATATTTTATTACACAAATGTATTATAAACGTTATTATCATCTCATTTTTTTTTCGCTCCATGTAAAAATAATTAATAAAAAATTGCGATCATCTTCATTTTACTCCTTTTATGGTTAACTTTTATACATGAATATAAAGCGTGGTATTTTGTCTTTCTAACACCGTTTATATCATATAAAATTCTTATAAATAAATTGTCAAAACTAGGAATAAGTGGTAATTTATTACTCTGGATTAAGAATTATTTATCAAAACGTGTACTAACTGTCTTTATTAAAGAACATTTGTCTTACGAATTTGAAGCCACTAGTGGCGTGCCTCAGGGTTCGCACCTTGGTCCAATATTGTTTATTCTTTTTATAAATGATGTCACTTCCATATTCTCTGATGTTAATATATTATTATTTGCCGATGACATGAAAATATATAAAATCATAAAAAATATATACGACTGCTTGTCCCTACAATCAAATTTTTTAAAATTCGTAGAATGGTGTGCCATAAACAAACTTACACTTAATATTAAGAAATGTCAAATCATGAGTTTTTACAGAATAAAAAACCCTATTAAATACAATTATTCACTGAACAGCCATAGTTTATTGTCAGTACCTGAAATAAGAGACCTCGGTATAACTTTTGATACAAAACTATTATTTACTAATCACATTAATATCATTACAAGTAAGGCAATGAAAATGTTGGGCTTCATTACAAGAATATCGAAAGATTTCAAAAACATCTATACATTTAAAATTCTTTATGCTCTAGTTAGAAGTCATTTAGAATATAATTCTCCCATATGGAACCCCTTCTACAAAAGTCATGCAATTTCCATTGAAAGAATCCAACACAAATTTCTCCGATCAATAAATTTTAAATTAAGAATTCCTGTGGATGAAATTAACTATGATTCTCTTTTACAAAAAATGCGACTGTTATCGTTAAAAGATAGAAGAACACTTAATGATCTAATTTTCTTATTTAAAATAAACAATAACTGGTTTGACTCCCCTGAACTAGTTTCATTAATAAATTATCATGTTCCTAGTAGAACAACTCGACTCAAAACACCTTATTATTGCAACAATACTCTCAGTAATGCAGAACAAAATTCAATAATACATCGTTTACACACTTTAGGTAATGAATTTGCTCATATCGATCATGCCGGAAGTCTGTCTTCATATGAAAGACGCATTAAACAAAATTTGTCTTCTAGTACTACCACGTAATCATAAAATAATCATGTAACCATAATGTGTCCTTCCAGTACGCACTCTAATATCTATGGATTAGAAACATATCATAGTTACTTTAAAACTATTTTATGTTTTTAAAATTTTATATTATTATTTTATTTATTTTTGCTCCTAAGAGCATTTCTAACTCTTTACTTTTTCATATTTATAACTTTTGTGTTTTTTATTATTTTTAAAGATATCTTGTAGTCTATACATTTTACTTTTTACTATATTATTTCCTGTATTTAAACTTTTTACTTTTCATTATACCTCAGATTTTATGCTTTATGTTATAATTTCATTTTATACATATTACTTTTTTACTACTTATTACCTTAACTCCTTTTTTTACCTTTGTTTTTAGATTTAACTCTACATTTATATGTTACTTTCTCTGTTATTGTATTATAATATATATATAAAAATATAATTATGTTAATGGTATATGTTGTGCCGTATGCTTTTGAAATAAATAAATAAATAAATAAATCTCTTACTATGATATTATGAGTTTTTTATGAGACCTGTATGAGTGGTTCCGAAAACCGAACGGAGAGACTTGACGAGTTAACTGTACCATACTTCGACTAAGAACAACCATTGTAAGATTCTTCTCAAACTAATTGCTATCTAGATAGTGTCTTGGATAAATGTATAAATTTTTATTTAATGTGCGACATCTATTGAATTTTCTGCAAGTCCAGGATGAATATTAAAAAATATATATTTCAACCTAACGAGTTAAACCTCAAATTGAAATATTTAATGAATAAAGACAATATTAACGATTCTTAAACGAAAATTTGAAATAGAAAAAATCATTAAAAGATACGGAGGCATCTACAAATTAAACCTTAGGACCTTAAGAGGGAGACAGGCGGCGTTTTGTCCATACAAACGATTTCCCCTCTCTGGATTTGGATACTAGTGCGAATATTTTAAATCTTAATATCCTATAGATATTATAAAGGCGAAAGTTTATATTGATGAGTGTTATTCTTTCACGCAATAAATACCGAATAGAATTTAAAAATTCTTTCACTAATCGAAAGCTTCATTATTTGCGAGTAACATAGGCTATATATGTTGGTAAGCTCTGGCGTTATGAATAAACTGTAGAGTTATGCAATTATTTTTCATACGTTTTCTGTCCCTAACAAAATCGAGTTATTGCAAACGTCAAACAAATTGTTACCTTGGAAACAATGTTTTTTTTTTAATTAGGCAATTCACCCTAAAAATAGTGCTTTGTTGGCGTCATAGTTAATATCTACATATCTCTAAAAATGTTTATTGTCCGGACGAAAAGCATAGCGTTGCTATGTAATTATTTGACGTGGGCTGTCATTTTGTTATTTCTTTAGGTTACTCTGGATTCAAATCTGAATAAAATACTAATTCCTACTTGAGGCGAAATCATCAGAATAAATTAGGGGAGTAGGTACTTAAAATAAATTTCTATTATTTAAATATTTTCTAAAATAGAATTTTTATTTGCGAAATGTCATTCTCAAATTTTGAAACTTTCTATTAAACAATAATTATTTTTTATTAGACAAGAAAGCAAGAATAATAACAATTATGCCAATAATTATGCCAGTAATTTCCCACTAATACCATGCGAGCGAAGCCGCGGGTAAAAGCTAGTATAAAATAAAGTAGGGTTAGTTACACCATTTATAACACAAGAACGGCTGGAACGATTTTTACGATCTTTGATTTGTTGGATTTAACTCCGCCCCGAATAGCAGAATAGCTATTAAAACATCGGAAAAATTGACCAAAAAAAAATTAAGAAGAAAATTCTTCTCCTCATACATTTTGTATGGAACGAATTCTCATCTTTTGAAAGAGCTGCAAGAATATTGTGATAAATATAATATTAAGCTGAGAGTGAATTCCAAACATTCAAAAACGTCAAATGTCAATGCGCTGATTGTTTTGCTTTTGTTCTTAAACATATTATAATGTTGCCCCTCTTTCTTACACTCTAAATGTCAACAGTTGAAAATGAGACAAACAGTGGACTTATGTCTGCATCCCTCCAAAAGAAAAATACAATAATTAAAATAAATCTCCCTCACACGTATAAAGAAAATGAAACTCAGTTCCCGTAAGTAAGTTAAAAAGTAAGAACATCACAAAAAATATAAATCCGTACACAACGTAACTCTGATACTGACAAAAACAAAACACGGACAGTTGCGCATCGATAATTGCTTCATTGTGGATTTTAACTTAATAAAAAAAACTGAATTTAATTCAGCTAATAAGTTAACACAACAGTTATTGATTCTAAGGCGGTACGAAGTTCACCGGGTCAGCTGGTATAATATAGATATCGACCACTAGCGTGTCGGCACTTTTTGATCTTTTGACAATTTACTTCTTATAATAGTTAGGATCCTCCAAAAAACGTTAAAATTGTCTTGTTTGAACGCCGTCATCAGACGTTCAGTATACAAACTAGATAATGCATTTTTTAAAAAAAGCACAACGTACAGACGTAGTATATTTTCTTTTAATACAGTTAGTAAAAAAAACTTTAAAATCAGCCCAATTTTGGAGGAGAAAAATGGTGATTACAAAACCTTGATGTTGATGATTTTATTTAGGTCTGCTTGTCCCTTTCGTTCAGTACTAGGGAGAGTAAGAGCGACAGTGAAAGCAAGAGTTTGGTATGTATTAGATATAACAGTCATTTTATTTAGGTGCAGTTGTCCCTTTCGCTCAGTATTCGGGAGTAAAAGCGATAGAGACAGCAATAGTTTGGTGATATATATTGCTAAAATCTCTCGGCGACCGGGTTTCCTTTTAAGCCTTGCCAGTGCGCTGTTCTACCAAGGAAGTTAAATCGAGGTATTTTACCAAACTATTTTCGTCACAGTCGCTATCACCCCCTAAATACTGCGTAAGTGACAAATGCACCTCAGGCTGATAAATATCTAAATAAAATCGTCAAAATCGAGGTTTTGTCTTCCCCCAAAACTTGTCGATGTTTTCTTTCCATTTTTAAGATGATTTTTACTAACTTTATAAGAAGAAAATATACTACACCTGTACGTTTTGATTTTTTTTAAATACTTTGTCTAGTTTGTATTCTGAACGTCTATTGATTGCGTTCAAACCAGATAATTTTAACGATTTTTGGAGGGTACGAACTCCCATAAAAAGTAACTTATCAAAGTAAGCAAAACGTACCGATATGCTAGTGGTCGATATCTATATTATATTAAAAAATATTTGCAATAGTATCAAAATACAGAGAGGAAATTGGGGAATACGTTTTTATGGACGAAACACCGCCCGGTTTCCTCTTAAGTGGGCGAATTCCTAGCATATCCGCTACGGATACGCTGGAATTCCGAGAGTTAAATCAGTGATGCGTAACCTTTTTAGTTGAAGGGCCAATTTATCACTTTTAAATATTTGTTCGTCTAGTTGATTACTCAGATATCTCTGAAAAATCTAAATTAGAGTTAAGTATGCAGTTATATGTAAATTGTACCCTCTATCTGGTACAATACTCAAATTACTCATAAATACCACCAAATCAATCTTAACATATAAAACAAAGTCGGGTTAGTTACACCTTTTATAACTCGAGAACGGCTGGACCAATTTTTATAATCTTAAATTTGTTGGATTTGTCTCCGCCCCGAATAGCAGAATAGCTATTACAACATCGGAAAAATTCACGAAAAAAATAATTATGAAGAAAATTCTTTTCCTCATACATTTTCTATGGAACGAATTATCATCTTTTGAAAGAGCTGCAGGAATATTGTGAAAATAAATACAATAATATTGCGTAATAAATAATAAGTATACATTTAAGCACAATCAAGTTTTTAAAATAATTCACCAAAGTTTGGTAATTAAACATAACTTGATTGACTGCCGTAATGTACCATATTTAGAATATGAACAAAATTCATTTTTAGAAAATGAATTTTATAAAATTTATTATGATAAAACTATTCTGAGAGAACAATTAGTCATAATAGACCCGATATAGTTTTACATGACAAAATTAAAAAAAAAACTTATATCATTGATGTCGCTATTCCAAATTCTTGTAATATTCAGAAAACTGTTTCTGAAAAAATAAGAAAATATACATATTTAGGAAATGAGATTAAAAGAATTTGGCATTCTCAGACTATAAAAATATTAACATTAGTTATTTCGGCTACTGGCATTATACCTAGCTCTCTCATTCAAAATTTAGGCGTATTAGATTTGTCAAAGAATTTATATATAAAAAAATGCAAAATTCAGTCATTTCAAATACATGTAGGATTACGAAAGATTTTTTAAATATTTATATTGAGGGATCAGTGGGATTTATCGGTCGAGTTAGGATTTCATCAGAGCCGAACCCCCTGATATGAAAATATCTGGAGTCGGTGAAATATTTTCCCAATATGTTTCTGGTGGATCGACGTATTGTTCTTGAATTGTTTTGTATTTATTATACTTATATAGTGCACTTACATTGCGCGGATTTACTAGATAATCATTTGTGGAAAAATGTGTGGAAGGGTTTAGTCTTTCATTTGGGAAAGATCTAACCCGGACATAAAATCTGGAGCACCGTTAAAGTTAAGTGAATTCCAAAAATTCAAAAACTTCAAATGTCAATGCGCTGATTGTTTTGCATTTGTTCTGACACATATAATGCTACCCCTCTTTCTTATACACTTAAATGTCAACAGTCGAAAATGAGACAAACGGTGAACTCATGTCTGCAACCCCTCCAAAGGAAATATAAAATAATTATAATTAATATCCCTCACACGTATAAAGAAAATAAGCGCAATTCCCGTAAGTAGTGTAAAATTATAAATCCGTTCACAACGCCATATTTGATACTGAAAAAAAAACAAAACACGGACAGTTTCGCATCGATAATTTCTGCATTGTGTAATTTTTAACTTGTCAAAAAAACTTTATGTAATTCAGCTAATAAGTTAACACAGCAGTTATTGAGTCTGAGGCGGAATGAAGTTCTCCGGGTCAGCTAGTTGTATAATAATGCAAAAAACCATGTAGTGAAATAAAAAAAAGGTTTTCTGCTCATTTTCAATTGGTTGAATTTTGTTAATCATTTTCTGTGCCACCCACCTGTGCCAAAACAGCACTGTTATTGTTAATTTTGTTCCCTTGGCATTGCTTCTTTGTTTCATATTATTATTTTATCAATATTTTGTAAGGACTCGTAAGGAACACCATAGGATTACTTTTAAGTTTATTATTGAAGTGAAATTACACAAAACTGCGCTATACAAATATGACTTTATTTTTACGGTGCTCCAGATTTTATGTCCGGGTTAAATCTTTCCCAAATGAAAGACTAAACCCTTCCACACACTTTTCCACAAATTAATATCTAGTAAATTCACGCAATGTAAGTGCACTATATAAGTATAATAAATACAAAACAATACAAGAACAATACGTCAATCCACCAGAAACATAATGGGAAAATATTTCACCGACTCCAGATATTTTCATATCAGAGGGTTCGGCTCTGATGAAATCCTAACTGGTCCGATAAATCCTACTGATCCCTCAATATAAATATTTAAAAAAATCTTTCGTAATCCTACATGTATTTAAAATGACCGACTTTTGCATTTTTATGTACAAATTTTTTGACAAATCTAATACGCCTAAATTATGAATGAGAGAGCTAGGTATAATGCCAGTAGCCGAAATAACAAATGGTAATATTTTTATAGTCTGAGAATGCCAAATTCTTTTAATTTCATTTCCTAAATCTGTATATTTTCTTATTTTTTCAGAAACAGTTTTCTGAATAATATATGATATTATTATTATTTGTGCGGTTCTTCGTAGCCTCCCCACTCACGTCAACTTTAGTTTTCTGAAGATTTCACTCCTACCGCGTGTGAATTGCACACTACAATTTTTTAAAATTAATTATTTTATACATTTTTAAAATATCTATTTTATGGATGCCATAATGGTCGCACGGGAAGGTCCGCGAGCCACACGAACTGGGCTCGCGGCCCACCGGTTGTGCATCACTGGTTTAAATAAAATTAAAATTCCATATTCATTATCACTCGGGTAATACTGAGTTGACCTTTGTGCCTATAAAAATGGCAGAAAGACGAAAATGGGTCGGTTATATAGGCAGATCGTTGGTAGCTCCGGGTTATACTAATAATAATAATAACTAGCAGTTAAAAAACGCTCCGCCGGTTTTGCTGCTAGGCCCTTCGGGCAGCTTTTGGTTCGCCTTCACCCAGTTTGGGTGTTGGTGACCATTTTATAAATCAGATAGGAATTGGTTCCAAAAATAACCGGTTACCGGTTAGATTCAGTGACAGCTAGTCACCGGTACAAAGTAACCGCGACAATGACGTCATACGTAAATATAGGCGCGTGATATTATTATTCACCACAGCCAGTTATAATAATATTATTGTCAATCTCTTCATATCCGGATCCGGAGAGATTCACGAAATTACCAATCCAATAGTACTTACGCCTGCCAGGCGACATTCCTCACGCTAGCTGTTAACGTAACTGGCGACATCTTTTGCATTGTTTAATTCGGTTTTGTTACTACGCTAAAAGGCGCGGCGTCAGAGTTGTACTCGTAGTTGGATTCTTAAATTTTAACCGTACAGTCGCTAGGCTATTAACACTGTTTGATGATGATATGATTTGTATAGCGCCGTTTTAGTGTAAAATCACTGTAATAGATGGAGAGTTGTAAAAATCGTTTGAATGGCTGTCTTAAAACAAATTGTAATAAATAATAATATGAAATATGAATACATAGAATAAAATTATTGAAAACACTTGTACAGACCTAAAAGTATCTGATCCATTGAAACAAAACTGTCGATGCGCTTAATGAAAAGCAATGTAAGTGGAATAACTTGAATATTCTATTACAACTACTTGAATATTCTACTAAACAACTCGAATATTCTACTATGTATAACAACTTGAATCTATAAAAACTTGAATAATCTACTATAACAACTTGAATATTCTGCTCTAACAACTTCAATAGTCTTCTCCAAAAACTTGAATATTTTTTTGTAACTACTTCAAAATTCTATCGTAAAACTTTAATATTCCAATATTTCAATTAAAATATTTAAGTTTGTAGCAACTTGAATGTAAATCCTATTGTAAAAAATGAACATTCTTACTATAACAACTTGAATATTCTACTGTAACGGCTTGAATATTCTACTGTAACAATTTAAATATTCTATTGTAAAAAATCAATATTTCACATGGAAAATTAAAGTTTTTACGGAGCGTAATATTCCACTTGGAAACTTGAATATTCTACTGTAGTAATTTGAATATTATACTGCAAAAACTTGAATAGGTACATTACTGTAACAATTGGCTTTTCTACTGTAACAACTTGAATATTCTACTGTAAAAACTTTGATGTTCCAATGTGGCAGATTCAATATTCTGCTGAAAAAAAAGAATATATCAATGTAAAAAACTTGAATACTAATATTCTACTCTAACAACCCTAATTAATATACAGCTGTAAAAACTCCAATTTTCTACTTTAAAAACTTGAATATTCTATTGTTACAACTTCAATATTCTCCATAAAAACATGACTATTCTACTGAATTCAACTTCAATATTTTACTATAAATACTTAAAAATTCTACTGTAACAACTTTAATATTCTACTATAAAAACTTGAATATTCTACTACAAAAACTTGAATATTCTACTGTAAACTCGTATGGAATAGACGCGAAGCAAAACGTTACTGAGATAAAATAAAGGCAGTCGAGATGTGTGACAAAATTACGTTTGGAGTAATGATTAATGTCACATTTATATATAAGGAGTAAAATCCGGATTTCTTCAAACTAAAACCCGGATATTCAAATTAAATTTACTTATATCGATTTAATAATAATTTAAAGAATATAATAAACGTGACTGAAAACGTCAGCTTTGACTGCGATTTGTCCATTATACCACACACGGCAGAACACGATGATTTAGCACAGCGTAGTCTGACAATAGGAACGGTGCTGGATGTGAAAATTTCGTTATTGGGTTAAACATATATTATTTTCACAAAATAAATGTATGAATCAGCGATGAGCAACCCGCGGCACGCGATAATTTCTTACGGCCCACTTAGCTACAAATAAAATATAATTTATAAAAACGCTGTAAAAATATTCAGCAATAAAAGCGCTAGCGTTGTTTGGTTTGGCGTAATTCGACATATCGCTTGCCGTACATTTCTAATGGGAATATATGGAGAGTTATATGCTGAAATAGGCCAAGACAAATAACGCCGGCGCTTTTATAGGTAAGTGTGACGGCTCCCTTAGCGGAAAACTTTAGCTTGTCTGCAAAGCTTTGAATCAGCTGCTCAAAATACCAACATTTTTTTACATATTCTCAAAAAGACAGAATTTTGTACTTCGACCTTGGAAGAGGAAACTTGGAGAAAATTTGAACAATATTTATTTTACCAAACTGTTACTGTCACTGTCACTCTTACTCCTCCGAATACTAAGCGTAAGGGACAACTGCACCTGAGACTGATAATACCTAAAAAAAATCGAATACCAAATACTAACTAACCTGATAATACCTAAAAAAAAAAAAATACCAAATGGGGAATACCATCGAGTTATTACCCATTTTTCTCCCCCAAAACTCGACCGATTTAAGCATTTTTTTTACTAATTATATTAAAAGAAAATACTCTACATCAGTACGTTTTGCTTTTTCAAAAAATATATTGTCTAGTTTGTATACTGAACGTCTGGTGATGGCGTTCAAACCAGGCAATATTAACGATGTTTTGAGGTTCCTAATTGCTATAAGAAGTAACTTTTCAAAAAAAACGAACAGATACGCTAGTGGTCGATATCTATATTATTTAAAAAAATATTTGCATAGTGTCAACATACAGAGAGGAAATTGGGGAAAACGTTTGTATGGACAAAACGCTACCCGGTTTCCTCAATCCATGTTGCGCCTTTTAAAGATTTCCGTTTTATAAAACACAAGTTTTCTTTATAAAATTTGTTTTTCTTTCTTGACGATAACAATCAACAGCATTTATAATAGCTTTGACCTTGAAACCTAGCAAAATTTTCGCCTGTGATCCGAGTGATTTGGATTTCATGCTTAAAAATCCGGATTCTATCAATAATCCGAAAATCCGGATTTTCGACGTCCGGATTATCTGAATTGCAATCTCTACTTGTATGTAAAGATGACATCATTCGATTTATTTCCAATGGAATTTAACTAATAACTAACTAATGATCACGTTTTTTCTCCGCAGTGGTAGGCAGAGAGGGTGGAACGCCATACAATCTAATTCAACACATACTACTTGCTTCATTCACATTCATACATGGCCTCACATACATACTCTTCTGTTATTTTTAAACGACTTCGAAAAGGAGGAGGTTATCAATTCGACGGTTTTTTTTAATGTTTGTTACCTCATAACTTTCGATTGGGTAAACCTATATTGACGATTCTTTTTCATTAGAAAGTTGGTTCTTCCCATGTGGTCCCATTTTAATTTGGTCCAGTTCTGACAATGGGATCCGTGAGAAAACCATATATGTCTTAAATTTGCAATAAGTATGTGCGCGACAAATGGACGAATAACTCAATATTACGCCAACAGATTTCGATGATTCTTTTTTTGACGTAAAACTTCTTTACGCACGCTCGTCACTAAAAATCAAAAAATAAACAAAAGTTTTAACACAACAAAAAACGACTTAAAAAAATGCACTTAAAAGTAAAAAAACAATTTCGTACGATTGTTATTTTTGGAGTCGGTGTCAGCCAAGATCTCCACATCTTACCTATACTACCTATGTATGTAGTTACCTTGGCTGACACACTGACTCTCGTACGAAATTATTTTTCTTACTTTTTAGTGCATTTTTTAAGTCGTTTTTTGTTTTGTTAAAATTTTTGTTTATTACTATTGACATGGTACAATAGATTAATCTACTAAGGATACGAAATTATTCGTTTTTTTTTAAATAAATTCTACTCGTACGTATTTGCAGCTAGTGACGTCACTAAATGAAATTTAACTGTTTTGTTAAAAATTAAAAATCGGATATTTTTGTTTGCACTTTTTTTGCGAATACTGCAGAAGACTTCCAACTATTCCTAAATGAATTTAGGGTGTGGGTATGGGTACCGCCGCCCCGGAAACCGTTTATCGGACAACCAACATCTCTGTCATAGGTCACCCCCAAATCATCCGATAGGTTAAGTGACTTAGCTGGGATGCCCGGGTTCATGGGGTGAGGTTTGTCCGAATCCCCGCGTGCCCACTAACTGGGTGCAGGCCGGATCGGGAGAGACTGGTTGAGGGAGATATCTCTCGGAATGTTGCCTTGCACCGCAGTGGGAGGGATGGATTCATACGTCCGTCACTCCTGGACACACTAACCCCCAGATTCCTACCTACCCATAATTTCCTATCCATAAAAAAATCCTCCACACAGCGTCTCCAAAAGTGGCATTGACCCTGAGGTAAATTATTTTCCTCAAGACTTCCTGTGTGGAGATGTAAAAAAAAGTCTGGCAGGAGCCGGTAAGACTATGGCATTCCCAATTAGGATATGTTTTGAGGCTGAAGGTAGTGGGGAGGGGAATGAGATGTGGAAGAAGGTGGGGAAGTACCTGGCTATTCAAAGCTGGTCACAAAATACTGCTAAAGCCATTTCAAGCAACGTTTCAATTCTGAATGGTGGTCTTACACCAGGGCGATACTGAGAGTATCTTCCACTCCGGGATATGCGGCAAATGTACTTTATATTATTTCAAATGAATAAATTGTGAAAAAACACAATTTACTTGGACATACCGGGATTCGAAGCCGCGATCTTTGGATTATTAGTCGAGACCGTTACCCCTCGACCACGGAGACCGCGAACATATATTTTTATGGCAGATATTTCAAGCACTGTGGTTATTTTAAGTATTGTGGTATTTTTTAAATGTCCTGGTGAAAGACAACCATTAAAAATCAAAACGTCACTTGAAACTGTATTATCCAGTGTACTTGGTAACAAGATCTGAATATCCTGGCACTTTCCAACCTTTATCTTCCTCATCTTTTCCCCCTCCACATTCATAAACACACAAAACATTCCCCAATTTCGGAAGAAATGGTCAAACTGGACGGTTGAGAGCAATTGGGAGTCTTGTGCGGTATTCACAAAACATGAACTAAACATTACTAGGTATAAAATGAAGTCGCTCACGATGTTTGTGCGCTTAGATCTTTTAAACTACCCAACGGATTTTCATGCGGTTTTCACCAATAGATAGAGTGATTCATGAGGAAGGTTTTTAGGTATAAAATTTGTAAAGGTTTTGTGTAAATTGGTTGAAATACATAATATATCTGGCCAAGCGGCAGCATGGTGTGGATTAGATTTAACAAATATGGCGTTGGTTATAAAGGTTTCGTTAGCCACAGCAACGTGTGGCCAGGTCTGCTAGTATAGAATAAAACACTTAATTTGTGTAAAACCACGAATTTCTATTAATTTATTTACCGACAGGTTTCGCTTTGCTCGAGCATCATCAGGGTACTAATTTACTGGCGATACCGGTCGGTAAATAAATTAGTAAAAACTCGAGGTTTTATACAAAATAAATGTTTTTGTTGTTATTAAATACTAGCTGTTTCCCGGCATGCGTTGCAATGCCTTATTAAAAGAAATACATTGTTTCTCCCTGAATCACCTTTCCCGTGTGTCGCGGTTCCCCTCCCGCGCCCCCTTTCTAGCTAGCAACATAAATTATAGCCTATTTGTTATTCTGATGTATGACCTATATTATTGTTAAGTTTCATTCAAATCCATTCACTAGTTTTTGCGTGAAAGAGTAACAAACACACATACATCCATAAAAACTTTCGCGTTTATAATATTAATAAAGATTAGCTGGTTCCCGGAATGGGTTGCAAAGCCATATTCAAAGAAATAAATTGTTTCTCCCTGCGTCTCCTTTCCCGTGCGCCCCTGTTCTCCTCCCGCGTCCCCTTCCACCTTCCCGCCTTTTCTCTCTCCTCACCCGTTTCGCCAAGCCCCCTCCCGCGTTCCATATATTCAGTCCCAGTATATTCAGTTTTCAAACAGCTCTCGTGCCACCTATTACACTTTTTTTATTAAAATTTTCATTTTTCATATTTTACAAATATTCATTTTTGTATATTATAAGAACAATCAATCAAATTTGGTACCTACCATATGTACCTATTTAAAATATCTATAATTCTTGATTCGATTCAAAGTATTAGGCGAGTACTTCAAATAAATTCATTAATTTTAAGAGTTTCGAAAATTGAATTTAGATTTAACAATCATTGTTTAGCGAATGTCATATTCAAATTGTGACATTTTTGACAGTTTTGTAAGAGTTTTCGAAATGATTAAAACACTTTTCAGATGTATTGTCATGTGGTTGTAATAATCCAGAATCCTTCGCGGGGTTTAAAGAAGGTATTTTGAAAGTTTCAAACATTTCCTATACTTAATACAGCAATACGTAGAGAACTGACTTGTATACATATTTAGCTAGCATATTTTGATTTTTATATGCATGTATATAAAATATACGATGTCAACCCACTAAGTGATAGCTTTCTACAATAACTTAAAATATAGAACACAATTTACTTACATTCAAATAAAATCCACAAAAGCAAAACGATTTTAATGAAGAAATAAAAATTTCACTATTAAAAATCACTCAAATTTCACAAATTGCTAAATTAATAAATACAATTTTCACCAAAAAATTCATTCATAAGTCAATTTAACACTTTCACAAATTACGATTTAAAATACGAAAAAAAACACGATCGTCACAAAAGACACGCAGAATAAATTTGTTTTTAGTAAATTCGCGTGCGTCATTTGATTAATACTCGAAATTTAATCGACCCATCTCGAAGTGTCGATAACTCAATCGACAGGCGACCGACCGATGTCGTATCGGCAATCGTACTGAAGTATAATTTATAATCGTCATTTCTGCTGTAAGTGAGGACACCTTGATAATAATAAAAAAAAACATGATAAAGTACACTGAATAAACAATTCTGTAGAAATGCGTGCACTGGAGATGTTCGCTAAAATGCAAACAAATCTTAAGAGAAAAACAGAAATAGATAAGTCATTTTTAAATCAGGTTTTAGGCGTATTGACATTTTCCATAAAAAAATATAAATTGATTTTGAAAGATTGTTTTTTAATCTAGCAAACGTATGTTTTAAATTTTGAGAAAATTTTTTTTTTTTGTATAATTAGGTTATACCATAGGTTTTTGGCAAATTTGTAAAATTAAAAAAAAAAGATTTTGCAGTAAAATAAATCAATACATTAATCTGGCAAACGTATGTTTCAGAATTTTAATTTTAGTTTAAATAAAATCATTAAAAAATATATACGTACATGTGTTTCTTGACGAAAATTGGTAAGTTTGTGTAGTTATTTGCGCACTTACAAACTAATATATTTCAGAATTTTTTACATTATTATTTTGCTTAGACATTATTGAAAAATGATAAATACTTATGATCAAAAAATAATTACAAAAAGTACATAATTTTAATAGTTTCATCATCACGCCTTTCAGCATTTTTGGATGTAGGTATAAATTAAAGCAAATTTGGAATGAAATAAAATCGATATTAAGTTATAATTTTAAAAAGCTGGTACGGAGAATAATTAATCTTTCTCATTGGAACCACCCTGTGCGATCGTAAGAACATATTTCGACGAAATGTGGATTTTCGGCCGCTGGCTGGTTAATCGTTGTTATAATATATAAAACAAAGGCGGGTTAGTTACACCATTTATAACTCAAGAACGGCTGGACCGTTTTTTTTACGATCTTGATTTGTTGGATTTGTCTCCGTCTCGGATAACAGAATAACTATTAAAACATCGGAAAATTTATGAAAAAAAAAATTATGAAAAAAAATCTTTTCCTCACACATTTTGTATGGAACGAATTCTCATCTTTTGAAAGAGCTGCAGCAATATTGTAATAAGTAGGTAAATTGTTAATTGTTTTGCTTTTGTTTTTAAACATATAATGCTGCCTCTCTTTCTTACACACTAAATTAATGTCAACAGTCGAAAATGAGATAATATGTCTGCACTCCTCTAAAGGAAAAATACAATAATTATAATATATCTCCCCCAATAAATAAAATGAGGGAGATATACTTAACGATTTAATTTTAAATCTCACTCGTATAAAGAAAATGAAACGCAATTCCCGTAAGTAAGTGGAAAAGTCAGAAAATCACAAAAAAATATAAATCCGTACACAACGCCATCTCTGATACTGACAAAAACAAAACACGGACAGTTGCGCATCGATAATGGCTTCATTGTGTAATTTTTAACTTAATAAAAAAACTGAATTTAATTCAGCTAATAAGTTACAGCAGTTATTGATTCTGAGGCGGTATGAAGTTCGCCGTGTCAGATAGTATGGTTATATTTCAGCAAAAAAAAATCATATTTTTTGTAAAAAGATAGTAATTCTTTTTAAATACATGTATTTGAATTTTTTATTTATTTTAACGTTAGGGGAGAGTCTGGGGCCAGTCGGCTCAAAAATTCAACTCATTTTGTCTGATTTTTTTATTTATTTCTTACACGAGCTCCTCACAGGAGGACCTGAGGAAAATAATTCTCGCAGGGCCTATGTCATCTTAGGAATGACATGTGGAGGGTTTTTTTTAAGAAAAGGAAGAAGAGTAAGTTCTGGGAAGGAAAAGGGTATTAGGGGCGGGTTGGAATGTGGGGATCAGTGTGTCCAGAAGTGACGGATGTATGAATCCATCCCTCCCACTGCGGTGCAAGGCGATGTTTCGAGGTAGTACATCTGAGAAGTCAAATGGACTCCATCAACCATTCCCTCCCGATCCTGCCTGCCATGCAGCTGGTGGGCAGAAGGATCCGCCGTCAAGACCCGGACAAACCTCACCCAATGAACCTGGGCACCCTTGCTAAGTCACCAAACATAGCGTACCACTATGGCAGAGGTGTTGGTTATCCAATAAATGGTTTCAGGTGCTGCGGTACCCGTACCCGCTTTCCAAATTGTGGGTTTCACAGAATTATTGGGGTAGGAGTCCCAATTTTTTTCTAAGTGACTGGGATAACCATCTGAATGATGTTTGGTTGAAGGACGTGGAAAAGAGAAGGAGATGGCGAGGATGAAGGTAGGAAAGTGTTTGACTGTTCAGATTTGGTCACAGTTTCAATTTCAATTTCAAAATCAATTTCAAGCGATGTTTTGATTGTAAACGGTCATCATTATAATTGCATATTAAACATCTACCACTCTGAAACGCATAAATTAATTATTTTAATAAAGTAAGCACAATTCTCCCCTACTTTCGCATCATTTGATCGCTCTTTTTGCAAATATCGAAATTATTTCTTGTACCTACTGATGATCGATTTCATCTGCGTATCTGGGGCCTAGCAGCCGAATTGTCTGGTCATGTAAATTAGCGACATCAATTTTCATTCAAATCTGATAGAAAACACGTCTAGCAATTTTATGTTCTGTGATAAAACCTATTACGATGTAAAACGCAATATCGGTCAGGTTTTTAAATGCAAGTCTAAAACACGAATTTATTAAATATATATTTTTTTGAAATTTGAATTTAATATGCAGTTATATGTAGGCGTGTACCCTCTATTTGGTACAATACTCAGATTACTCATAAACACCACCAACATCTATTATAATGCAAAAAACTTTATAGTGAATTAAAAAAAATGTTCATGTTTTCTGGGTCAATAGTAGGTTATTATTATGGATATAGACCACTAGCGTGTCGGTACTTTTTGCTTTTTTGACAAGTTACTTCTTTTAGGAGTTAAGACCCTCCGAAATCCTTAAAATTGATCGTTTTGAACGCCATCAAATGACGTTCAGTAAACAAACTATTTAATATATTTTAAAAACATTAAAAGTGCAAACATGGAGTATTTTCTTCTAAACCAGTAAATAAAAAATCTTAAAAATCGGTCTAGTTTTGGAGGAGAAAAATGGGAAATACAAAACTTCGATTTTGATGATTTGATTTTATCTGATTACTAGCTGAGCCGGCAACACGTTGCTGTGGCTAACGAAACACAATGCCATCTACGACGACATTACCTAACCTTTATAACCAACACCATCTGTTAATTTGAATACATATCAAATCCGCTGCCCGCTGCCCGCTTGCCAGCCCGTGGCTTGTTGCCACCTTATATATTTCAACCAATTTACACAAAACCTTGACAAATTATATACCTCAACTTCCTCATGAATCACTCTATCTATTGGTGAAAACCACATGAAAATCCGTTGCGTAGTTTAAAATATCTAAGCGTACAGACAGCAGGGGCTACTTTGCTTTATACTATGTAATAGATTTTCATTCATTTTTGTCGATATGATTGATTTCAATTTAAGAATTACAAATATTATCCTTAGCAAAAATTTTCGCTGGTGTCTTTGTATGATTAAAAAGTTCTACCCGAATATAGTTTTAATTTCAGTGTCTTATTCTGTTTCATGTTTCATTTAGATATATTACGGTTATTATGTTCTTCTTCGTTGATTTTTCTTCACATTACCTCCTGTATACGAGAGATGGGAAGGCTGATAGAGATATTGAAAGGAGGGTGAATGCGGGTAACTCTATTAATGGAGGACTGAACGCCGTTGGCACCAACAAAACAATGTCCAAAGAAGCGAAGCTAGCCGTCCATAATGGAGTGCTGGTACCTACCCTGATGTATGGCAGTGAGGCACGGAACTGGCAGAGGAAGGATGAAAGTAGACTGAATGCTGTAGAATGTGTGGTAAAACCATGTACGATCGTGAGAGAAACATGGATATCAGCAAAGAGTGCAAGACTGATGTAAGCGTGATGTGTACCTAAGATTAAGAAAGGGACTCTCCGATGGTTTGGGCATGTAGAGCGAATGAACGAGGAAAGGAGTGTAAGGAGAATATATGATGCAAATGTGAATGGTAGAAGAAGTCGGGGACGCCCGAGGAAGACATGGCACGACCAAGTGAATCAGATACTTGAGTCGGGCCATGTGAAGAGTCGGAATAATAGAATAGCATGTATGAGACGATGTATGAATGTGAACGAGGCAAAGAGTGTGTGCCAAGATCGAGTTGTGTGGCGGTCCGTCCTCTCTGCCTACCCCTGCAGAGAAACGGCGTGATGGTTAGTTAGTTAGTTTACCCTACCTAAGGTCCTGAGAAAAACAATCTCCCAATGAAAAGAAAGGAGAGGGAGTTATGGGAATGAAAAAAGTATCTATGTCTTGGGTGGGTAGGATTCTGGGGGTCAGTGGCATCTCCAGGAGTGAGGGACGTATGAATCCACTCCCTCCCACTGCGGTACGAGGCGATGGATCGACAGAGTCCGGCTGGAGAGATAAAAATGTCTCCCTCAACTAGTCTCTTCCGATCCGGCCTATCACGCAGTAGGCGTGCAAATGCAAGTGCCGCTAAGACCTAGACAGACCTCACCGATTAAATATTACAATGATGGATATAACCTTCAAAAGTTTATTTATTTGTAAGAAACAAACAGCTTTTACATAATATACACAAGCCACAGAAGTTTCTTATGCTAAAGTACATCTGAAATGAAGTTTTAATATCTTAAAAATTATTTTGGGTTATTGGAAGGGGAGAGGAAGAGAAATATAGGTAAAGGATAGGAGATGCTCCCGATCCATTCTATACTCTCATATTAATAATCGGTCGTACGCGTTACTTCAAATCGATATTTCTTTAAGTTATTACTAAAAATGTCAATGCTGTGAAATTTTGTATTATATTATGAACATACACGAGGAATTGGGGATTTTTTTCTAATATTTGTTCTACATGATGGTAAATAAAATAAATCGGATTGTCGGGTTGCTCTTGACGGAATCTGAAAATTTATTAAATTGGTAAGTTCTGGTGAGTCCAGCCCATTATTTAGAATTTTAAACAATAGGATTTGATCAAAAATTAGATGTCGTGGATTTGAAATTGTAAAATTTAATGGATTCAGTATAATTTAGGGTACCTAAGTTTAGTTTATAATTTATGTGTTTAAATTTTTTTTATTAGTTATTCAAATAAATTGAAAATGAAAATTTATTATTAACCAACATTTACAAACTGGCCCTATACAATAATATTGCGCTATCGTGAACACTTGATACTTGATGTTATAGAATATTGCACTTTATTAAAGTTCAGAAATATGACGGTTAAGTCATTTATAAAGAACTCTACAGTTGCGTAGTATTATGACCCTATTATCTTAAACCTGTTATCTTATAATAAATAATAACTAAACAATCAATTTGGAAGGCGGGTATGGATACCGCCGCCCTGGGAACCATTTATTGTATAACCAAACACCTCTGCACATAGGTCACCCCAAGGGTCCGCTAATTTTTGCGAGTTAGCAGGGGTGCCCGGGTTCATGGATTGAGGTTTGTCCGGGTCTTATAGGTTGATGAATCTACCTACCAGCTGCGTGGCAGGCAAGATGCAAGATACTGGTCGAGGTCGACCTTTCGACCTCTCTCTGAACATCGCCTTGCACCACAGTTGGAGGGATGGATTCATACTTCCGTCACTTCTGGACACACTGACCCCCCAGATTCCTACCCACCCCTCATACCCTTCCCCTTACCAGAACTTTCTCTACTTCCTTTCATCAAAAGACATAGGCCCTGAGGGGAATTATTTTCCTCAGGGCCTCCTGTGTGGAGCAGAGGTATGCAAAGAGGATCTACCACCAAGCAACTCGATCTTGACACACACTCCTTGCCTCATTCACATTCATACATTGTCTCATACACACCCTTCTGTTATCCCGACTCTTGCCATGGCCCGACTTAAGTAACTGGTTCACTCGATCGTGCCATGTCATCCTTAGACGTCCCCAACGTCTTCTATCATTCACATTTGATGGCCTCTGTGGTCTAGGGGTAAAGCTCTTGACTCGCAATCCAAAGATGGCGGGATCGAATTCCGGCGTGGGCAAATAAAATGTATTTGATTATTTTGTGTTATTTCACAATTAATTAATTAAAGATTATACATATATATTTGAGGCACTTTCCAGAGTGGAAGATAATCTCCGTATCGTCCTGGTATAAGACCACTATTTAGAATTGAAACGATGCTTGCGTGACCAGATCTGAGTAGCCAGGCACTTCCCACCTTCCCTCCCCCACCTCCTTACCCTCCCCACACAGCCTCACAACATACCCCAATTAGCCGTAGTCTCACTGGCTTCAAACGGCAGCAGTTGGGACTCTTATACCGTATACACACGAGATTTATATTTCCTTACACTCTTTTCTTCGTTCATTCGTTCTACATACCCAAACCATTTACCCCGTTTAATCACATGAGATTACATGACCACATTTGTCCCAGCTCACACAGGTTCTATAGAAATCGTTGTGTCTTCCTTACAAATATAATGAGAAATATTATCTAAGATCTAAACGGAATTGTAAAGAGAAAACACACTATATATGCAAATCCAAAAGTTAACTACAAAATAATAAAAATGTAAACCTTTACAAAACTAATTTTCCGCCTGCAATTTAAAAAAAAATTAAACTTAGTGAATTTTTTAAGAATTATTTTTACATTAAACGATAACGAGGATCAATGCTTCAGTTAAATGGTTGTAATGTCGAAAAGGTGGAGAGATTTAGATACCTCGGCAGTATCCTCACGGAGACTCTTGACCCAGATATAGAGATTAGGTGCAGAATTGAAGCAGCAAGAACTGCATTCATAAAAATGAAATCCCTCTTCTGCAATGACAATATCAGCTTAAAACTAAGGCAGAGAATGCTAAAATGTTATGTGTGGTCGGTCTTGCTGTATGGTTGTGAAACATGGACCTTGAAAATAAATACCATGAACAGGTTAGAGGCTTTCGAAATGTGGCTTCACCGGAGAATGCTCAAGGTCCCATGGACCGACATGATCACCAACATAGAAATTCTCAGGCGGGCTAGAGCAGATAGGGAACTGCTTACATTAATTAAAATCAAGAAAATTTCATATCTGGGTCATATACTTCGAGGGGAGAAGTATCACTTGCTCCATTTAATATTGAAAGGCAAGGTAGAGGGTCGCCGAGGGCCTGGTAGGAGACAAATGTCTTGGCTGCGAAATATACGAGAGTGGACCGGCATTAGAAGTGTGGAGGAGCTATTCCGGGCAGCGCAAGACAGAGAGACCTTTTCAAGAGTGATCGCCAACGTCGGGGAGACCTGATAAGGCACATAAAGAAGAAGAAGAAACGATAAAAAAAAAGCTGTGACTATAACGTTTATAATTCATTTATCTAATAAAATATGTGTTGTCTTTGTATATTTTTTAATTATTTGTATTTTTAGTTAGAAAAAAACGTAAGGTGTGCCATTTTTAAAACTTTTTAAAGTTTGCATTCAAAATTTTATATTAAAAAAATTACATGGTTATTTGTTATAATATAATTTTAAAGCGTATTTCATTACCTTTCGAAAACTGATTTTAGTTTTTGGGTACATTTACAAATATTCCATTTATTTGGGTTTTATTGCAAAGCAGATCTATTTTTATATACTGGCAAAATAACCTTTAATTTTGAAGGAAAGCGTCCTTTTCTTAATCTTACTCACTACGCTTACATCAATCAACCTTGCTTTCATCTATCTAAATAAGTATATAAAAATCAAGATAAGTTCGCTTCTGTCTATGTATGTATGCTATGCGTTGCTAAACCATTCATCCGATTACGATGAAACTTCCGGGATTTGATGTGCGAATGCCCGCGATGGTTTCTATAAATAATAGTGAGTTCTAGCTTCATGAAATCATGTGTTGCTAACAGTTCATCCGATTGCGATGAAACTTTGGGGATTTGATGTGTGCCTGCCAGCGATGGTTTCTATTTATATACTGGTGAGCTCTGGCATTACGAATTTTTTATTTTAAAAAAAAAGCGAGTGTGCTTTAGACCACACGACTGAAGTAAAACTTCACTAACTTATGCCGTCCATTAACACTATAACAATAACGGGAATAAAAATATCCCCATCCCCTCAACATCCCCATCAACTCAACTCAACTCTCAGCTCTCAGCTCTCAGCTCAGCTCTCAGCTCTTAGCTCTCAACTCTCAACTCAATTCAACTTAATTCAACTCAACTCAACTCATATTATTGATTAGCGTTTCACGTTGATAACGTTTCATATTGATTATCGTGTCACATTTTTTCGTAACGTTTCATATTTTTTCGTAACGTTTCATAACGTATTCATCATTTTACCCCCAAGTGTCGAGCGTGCGTAAAGAAGTTTTACTTCAAAAATTGCATCAGGTGGTACGCGAGTTGTTTGAAAACTGAATGTACCGGGAATGAATGTATGGAATGCGGGAGGGGGTAGGGGAACCCGGGAGGGACACGCAGGGAGAAAATATTTCTTTATTAAGTTGCATAGCAACGCATGCAGGGAACTCGCTAGTATAAAAATAAATCTTATAAAATTCTTGTTATGGTTGCAATAATCCCCACGGCTCCAGGCAGTTAAAATCGCATGTACAGAAATCGTATAAAAACTTAAAATGAAAGAAGCACAAGCAAACAGATTGATATCCGGCATTATGCAATCATAATCGGTCAGAGGTCCAACATATTGTGTGTAAACTAAGTCAGAAGTTACCAAGCAGGGGCCACGGTTTTAAAATTATTATTTTTTTAATTTGAATACTTCACAAGAGTCCCAACTGCTCCCAACCATCTGGAGGCAGCGGGATAGATTATTTTTTTTTTTTTTTAAAGAAAGACAAACATTCCCGGGTTACGAATAACCCAACAATGTTTGAAACTCGCCTACTACCACTACACTATATAAAAAATGTTGCTTGCGTCGTGACCGAGGAATCGAACATGCAAAACACGGGCGGGACCAAAACGCGATACCCAATCAGCCTCTTGTATATATTTTATGTATCAAGCATATTTTTAATTTTTAAGTAAGGAATTACCTAATTTTCTATAGAAACGTCATTATCTGAATGACAATTAACTTTTTCCAGACAAGTAACAAAATATTGAAAAAAAAAATCGAATATGTCCGAAAATACGTTAACGATTTCGCATTTGAAAAAAGAACATAGGCCAAGTAAGACTTGCTGTGGATGCAGCAGATTTTTGAAAATGGAACGCACAAACTAATTTATAGACAGACTAGGTTCCTGGCGTGTGTTACAATGCCACTAAAAATTACATTATTTCTCCCTGTGTGTCTTTTCTCATTCGTCCTAATCCCCTTTCGCCTCTCCTCCCCATCCCCAGTCCCCTTCCCTTCACGCGTTCCCCCTCCACCTTCCCCGCCATTCCTCTCCCCTCTCCCGCGAACCCCTCCCCTCTCCCGCGTTAAATAATTTCAGTCCCGGTACATTAAGTTTTCAAACAGCTCGCATGCCACCTATTGCAATTTTTTTTTACAAATTTTCATAGTTTATATATTACTTACAAACAATTATATTATTTCTAGTACATTACAAGAACAATATATCAAATTTGTTTGTTGTTTTTTTTCTGTTCTCTTTCTAGTTCTCATTTGTATAAAATGTGTATGTAGGACTAGGTATTATTTGAAATGCAAACACAAGATACCATTATGTTTTAATAATTTACTTTTAAGTATGTATATATTACTTTTATGATAATTTAAATAACCACGGTTATCTCTTCTGTATCAATTGGTTATTATTATTATTAATTAATTTTTTTTTATTTTTTCTCTTCTCTTTTTTATTTTTATTTTATACAACCCATCTGTTTAGGACTATGATATGCAATGCTTACACGTTTGTTCTATATCTATATGTTTTAATCCTCTGTAATTAAACCTACCTAAGTAATTAATATTATTTTTTAAAAACTTTGCTATATTATCTTTTATTTTAGTTTTTTTTTTTATATATTATTTACAGACCATGTTCCGAATGTTAATTACACATCCTAATTTGACTGTCCTAAAACGGGAATCCTCCTAGTTGGGCAGTCAAAAAATTTCTTAAATAATGTATATAAATGTATAATCTTTTACTAAATAAAAAAAATAAAAAATTAAAAAAATTGGTACCTACCATAGGTACCTATTTAAAATACTTGATTAGATTCAAAGTACCTATTTGATTTTGGTTAGTACCACAGGTGAGTACTTCAAGTAAATTCATTAATTTAAAGAGTTTATTCGAAAATAGAATTTTGATTGAACAATCGATGATTTGCAAAATGTCATTCTCAAATAATGACATTTTTGACAGTTTCGTAAGAGTTTTTGTTATGATTAAAAAACTTGTCAAATGTATTGTCATATGGTTGTAATAATCCAGAAACCTTCGCGAGGGTGGAAAGAAGTTATTTTGAAAGTTTCAAAAATTTTGTATTCTTAATATAGCAATACATAGACAACTCCATACATAGAAGCAAACATATATCTCTACATATTATAAATTAAAGTTCTCCACTGTGTCTGTCTGTCTGTTCGCGAAAAACTAAAAAACTACTGAACGGATTTTCATGCGGTTTTCGCCAGTAGATAGGAATGATTCATGAGGAAGGTTCAGGTATATTTTATTTGTCAAGGCTTTGTGTAATTATAAAGGTTGGGTAACCATCCAGTAGATGGCGTTGTGTTTCGTTAGCCACAGCAACGCGCTACCGGGTCAGCTAGTTGATTTATGTACATAGATGAACTGCAAAAACAGGACTACGCTAAGCTCAGACAGTAAGAGTGTTTTTTTTTTCAATCGGCCCGCATTTTAAAAACTATTGAAGACCCCTGCCCAAAGGAAACTGTCAGGTTAGGTCAATTATGTTGTCAGGCAATGACATAACATCACTAAAGTGTGCCATGACCAGGAGATGTAAAACATTTACATTGGTGTACTCGTACAGTATATATATACATTGGTGTACTCGTACTGTATAATATATATACATTGGTGTACTCGTACAGTATATATATACATTGGTGTACTCGTACTGTATAATATATATACATTGGTGTACTCGTACTGTATATATATATATATATACATTGGTGTACTCGTACTGTATATATATACATATACATTAACAGAGCAGCGTGTAGACCTAGCCACTCCTAGGACCCAAACAGGTCATTAAAACCGATTATATGTACAATTGAATAATCAACACCTCTGCCGTAGGTCACCCCAAATGTTTCGCTACATTTGGTGACTTAGCAGGGGTGCCCAGGTTCATGGAGTGAGGTTTACCCGGGTCTTGGGTCTGCCCATCAATTGCGTGGCGGGCCGGATCGATAGAGACTGTTCGAGAAGGTCTTTTGACCTCTCCAGCAAGAATCCCTCGAACCATCGCCTCGCGACCCCCAGATTCCTACCCACCCCTCATACTTTTTTCCCTCAAATAAAAAATAACCTCCACACATCATCCCCAAAGATGACATAGGCCCTGAGGGGAATTATTTTCTTCATGGCCTTCTTTGTGGAGCTATTGTAAAAAAAAAATCATTTTATGTGAATTCTGCACAAGAGTCCCAACTGCTCCCAATTCTCCGGAGCCAGTTAAAATATGTCATCTTCAATTGTGGTACGTAGTGAGTCTGAAGACGGGAAAGAGGAAGAAACAATTTCGATGTGCGATAATGTTTAACGTGTGATGGCCTCCGTGGTCGAGGGGTGCGGCTCTCGACTAATTCGCGAGTTCAAATCTCTAATTGGTGTTATTTCACAATTAATTAATTCAAAATAATATATAGTATATTTGCGGCACGTTCCATAGTGGAAGATACTCTCAGTATCGCCCTGGTGTAAGACCACCATTCAAAATTGAAATGGCTTTAACCGTGCTTAGTGACCAGATTTTAATAGCCAGACACTTTCCCACCTTCTTCTTCCTATTATTCAGTCTCACAACATACCACAATTGAAATGGGAGCAGTTGGGACTCTTGTGCAGAATTCACACAAAATGAGGCCTGGAAGAAAATAATTCTCCTTAGGGCTTATGTCATGTCATTTTTGCGAATGCTGTGTAGAGGACATTTTTAGGAAAGAAAGTAGAGGATTTTTGGAAAGGGTAGGAATCTGGGGGTTAGTGTCCACGAATGACGGACCTATGAATCCATCCCTTCAACTGCGGTGCAAGGCGATGACAGCAGACACATCTGACACCCCTGCTAAGTCACCAAACGTAGCGAACTACTTGGGGTGACCTATGGCAGAGGTGTTGGTTATCTAATAAATGGTTTCCGGGGCGACGGTATCCATACCCGCCTCCCAAATTGTATATCTATGGATTTCAATGAAGCTAAGATTCCAAGAGTTATGTGATCTACTCTCTCTTTGTTCACCCGTGCGTAGAAACGGCTTGAGGGTAAAATAGATATTTTATTAAATTCATTGTATGTTTTGTCTATGGACAATCTGACCTTGATCTTGCCCTTCAACGATTTAGCGGTCATTTGGTCGGTTTGTGACCCTAAGACATAATCAGATAAACCCATCAGATAAGCACTGAAAGAACTGCTGTGAGGGTGTCAGTGTGACAGAAATCAACTAGATTTTACCTTACCCTGGTAAGATATTCTTCGCAATTTCAAATACCGATTTTTTCGCTTGATTGTATTTTTTTCACGTTACACCGCTGGGCATATGTAATCTTTGGGAATGCTGTATATGTTGGGTATCTGGAGTCAATCCAGGAGTGACGGATATACGAATTGAAAGTTCTACGTTTGGTCTCCCTCAACCATTTCACTGTCTCACTGAACAACAGCTCTCCCGATACGAAGTGCAGTGATAGTTGGGCAGACGCATTCGCTGTCAAGACCTAGACAAATTTCACCCCATGAACAAGGGCACCTCTGCAATTTTTTTTATATGAATACCTCACAAGAGTCCAAGCTGCTCCCGTCTGGAGCCGGTGAGCCTATGCCATCCCCAATTGGGGTATGTTGTAAGGCTGAAGATAGATAGCGGGGAGGGGAAAGAGATAGGGAAGTACCTGGCTATTTAGATCTGGTCACAAACACGGCTAACGCCATTTCAAGCAGCGTTTCAATTCTGAATGGTGGTCTTACACCAGGGTGATACTGAGAGTATTTTCCACTCTGGAATGTGCTGCAAATATACTTTACATTATTTTAAATGAATTAGTTGTGAAACTAGCAGTTAAAAACCCGCGCTAGGGTGATACTGAGAGTATTTTCCACTCTGGAATGTGCTGCAAATATACTTTACATTATTTTAAATGAATTAGTTGTGAAACTAGCAGTTAAAAACCCGCGCTAGGCCCTGCGGGCGGCTTTTAGTTCGACTTCGCCCAGTTTGAGTAAAAACTGGTTCCAAAAATAGCCAGTTCCTCAGTCAAAGTTATCGTGACAAAGTAACCAAGACACGCAATGACGCCATAATATGTAATATACTCGTATATTGCATATAGCCTATAAACGCCTATAAATCCTAGTACTTATACCTAGGTAATATACGTCCATGTGCGAGCTGCTGACAGAAGTAGCGACATCTTTTGGCAGATTCTTGACCTAAAACCCGAATTACAACGGTTGCTTTGCTTGAAATTTCACGAACACAGATGTTATTTGTAGCGCGGCGTATAAGGCATGACGTCAGACATGCAATGGAAGTCGGGTTGTGGAATTCAACCACACGCAGATTCTAGGCTATTAATACTGGTCGATTAAAATATGAAAGAGAACAAGACACAGAAATATAGAAAACGATAATGATCGCAACTGGAATTTTTCCAATTCTTAGGACGGGTTGTTTAAAAAAATGTAACGGATTCATCAAATATTTGAAGTTGATTTTCACATTCTGTGTTAAGTTCTATTCAAGTTATGTTATTATATTGTTATAGGCCATTTGCTTCATAAAACTGAAATAATCACAGAACTTGAATACAACTTACACAGAACGTGAAAATCAACTTCAAATATTTGATGAATCCATCAATTTATTTGAAACAACCCGTCCTTAGAATGATTGTTTCCAATAAAAAGGGTAGTTAACTATAATATGGAAAAAAATTAGTTGAAGATAATACTGTTAATTCTAAAATTTTAAATAGGAAATTAACAAATATGACGGTTTGATAGAAGGTGGCAATTGGTAAAAGCACACGACCGGGTTAGACGAGAGGTTTGGGTTCGAGTACCAGTTGCGACCATTACCTTTTTCTATTGTCCTGTTCTCTTTCATATTTTCATTTAGATTATTATTGTTATCTTCTTCTTCAATAAAATTTATTTGACCAGTCGGGATTCGATCCCGTGACCTTTGGATTGCAAGTTAAGAGCCTTACTAGATTACGCCGGCCGTCTAAGCGGTATAAATTGCATTTATAGGAAAAGTCCAATCAGCAATCGTTATCAACTTGGTAAAGTGGAATAATTCTTGTTTATTGTTTGGAAAAGATTAGAAATTCACGGTTCAGAAACATAGTTTATCAGATCATCTTCTTCCTCTCGTCACATTGGGTTCGGGGACCCATGGCTTCGTTCATGGCTACACTACTTCTCATGTTGTTTACCGGTATACTATGAGAGCTCATCTCCACTATGAAAGGTCTGGGGCTCCATCGAAGCCAGAGTAAAGTTAGCCTCTCAGAAACTGGGCGTACTGTACATGACCCGCAGATACTGCAGATAGTACACAACTGCTGACCCTGTACAAATCACAAGTGCGTCCCACTGATGAATTTGGAAACCACCTCTGGTCTGGAGCCCCTAATAACCTAAAAAAAAAAAAAAAACCTTGACTCTTTGCAGAAACGGGCGTCCATTTGATAGATTCTCCTAACTTATCTTTAGAGCACAGGCGTCGGGTGGGAATGCTGTCCTTGTTCTATCGGCATTACAATGGAAGATGCTCTGAGGAACTAGCGTCTTTGATCCCCTCGGCACAGGTGCATAGTCAATGCACACGAGCCCAACATATGTACACGGTTGACATTGGTCACATGAGAACGGGTCGTTTCTACGATTCGTTCTTGAGTTCAACAGCTCGGCTGTGGAACGATTTGCCGGCCTCTGTGTTTCCTCTGGGTCTCTTCGAGACCCATGTTCACTCTTTCCTGTACTCAAAAAGACCCTCCAAACAGCATCTTCAAAGATGAATAGGCCCTGAAATTATTTTCCTCAGGGCCTCCTGTGTGGAGTTAATGTAAAAAATATCTTGGTATTGTGTTTGATAGTAAGTTAACTTTTCATGCTCATTTCGTAATGACGTGTAGTACTTCACTGAGAATGCTGTGTTTTGTCCTACGCACTGCGGGAAATTTCAGAGACACCCGGGTTTAACAGTACTATACAATGCTTTGGTTAGGAGAAGGCTTTAGAGTGGATCGGTGGTTTGGAGCCCACACCAAGTGAAGTAATCCCTCATGTTCAGTGGCGTGCACAGAGTTTTTGATTAGGGTAGGCAGTAGGAAAACCGCCGAATGGATTCAAATATATAAAAAATAACCTAACCACAGATAACTCTCTTCGTACAAGTTTTCGCTAAGTGTGCTTGCTGCTAGCTGCAGATGATGTAGGTTTGGATTATCTAAGCCACATCAAATATCAAAATAATAATAATAATAAATTATCGCTTCATTTATGCATATTATCACAAGCCAATTACTGGATATTCGAGGTGGTCTTGATAAAGGCCGTTGGCGTTGTCTCACACTTCATATAACAACAGATGTCTCTGATCGCCATTTGATAATTTTGTTCCAGAAAGCACTGCCTAATACTAACAAAAAAAACCTAATGGAAGCAAATTCAAAAAGACAATTCTACTCTATGCTACGTGCATTTCGTAAACATTGATATTATATCTTCTATGAAGTTAGCTCTAAGCAGAAATAATTCCTGCTTAGGCCGCATTTTAGTAAGGTAGTCGGAAGGCGCGAGTAGGTAGTTTCTAGTTATAGTTTATGCCACGTTTGTTGTATGCCGTTTGATGTGGCGCTCGCGTAGTTTCGGTTGCTCAGCTTTGTCGCGCTTATTTTTGAAAGGGTGTATTTTTATTTAGCAATAATTTAATACATTATAATATTATTATTTACATGCTTATGTTTTACAAATACGGTAGGGTAGGCAGTGCTTATGTGCCTTTATGGAGTGCACGCCTCTGCTCATGTTGGAGAAGGTTCAGAAAAAATATCTGAGATTTCTCTACCTGAGGGAGTATGGCTACTACTCGTGGCTCTACCCTACCAACTTTCTCTTGGGCATGCTCGGTATGAACCATCTACATGTTAGAAGGGATGTGCTCATTGTAACACATTTTTTAAGACTGATTTGAGGATGGTTCGAAAACTCGGCTATCATGGAGAGCAATAGTTTCTATGTTCCCGATGGTTATCTCCGTCACCGATGGTATAGACTGTTTTATCTCCCGGCTTGCAGAACTAACTTGCCAATGGTCATGCCAGTCGGGAGAGCTGTCTTGTGGTTAAATAGAATCACATTGAATATCAATATGTTTAACTTCAATGAAGCACAATTTAGACGGCAAGCTTTATTGCTGTTAGTTTAAATCTGCTTATCTATATATTGCTATATATCGCGGGAAGTCTGTAAGAAGGCAGTTTTTTGACAAACCCCTTGGTGCCAAACCCGGTCAAAGGTCTTGGAAATGTCCAGTGTAACCGTTTGGGTATCACCGAAACGTTTCAGGCACCGCCCCCAAACATGCGTCACATACACGAGAAGATAACCGCACAAGCGTTTCTGCCGGAATCCTTATTGACAGTCGTATGTATATATCAGTATATAATCAACCACTTTCGCTAATTGGACACTAGCACGGTTTTTGGTGATGATGGATTGGTGAAAAAGAACTGCATAATGCTTTTACGTGGATTTCTCGGTAATATAGAGAGCAGTTATTTACAATTTCAGCGTTAATAGTAAAATTTTCTTATCTAAGGTTATGTTGCATCTTATCTGTGTTATATCTAACAAAAAAGATAACGTCTGATTTGAAAAACGTAATAATAAAAGCTATATCTCTGGAAAACGTTCATCAAAGATACGTTTTTAATGAAAATGATGACAGCCATTAATTATATGTCAAAATACTTGAGTGGGAATGGCGGCAAAACGGTATAATTAACTAACTAACCATCACTCCGTTTCCCCCGCAGGGGTAGGCAGAGAGGACGGACCGCCAAACAACTCGGTCTTGGCACACACTCTTTGCATCACTCACATTCATACATCGTCTCATACATATTCTGACTCTTGACATGACCGTTAAAAGTATCTGATTAGCTTGATCGTGCCATGTCTTCCTAGGGAGTCCCCCACTTCTTCTACCATTCACATTATATATTCTTCTTACATTACTTTCTTCGTTCATTCGCTCTACATGCCCAAACCATCTGAGGGTCCCTTTCTTAATCTTACTCATTATGCTTACATCAGCCTTACATTCTTTGCGGATCTCCACATTTCTCACACGATCATATATGGTTATACCATACATGATCACATACGTCTCAGGTACCTCATTTCAACAGCATTCAGTCAACTTTCATCCTTTCTCTACCAGTTTCGTGCCTCACTGTCATACATCAGGGTAGGTACCAGCACTCAATTGTGGACGGCTAGCTTTGTTCCTTTGGACAGTTTTTTATTAGCACCAACAGCATTCAGTCCTCCGTTAAAGTAGTTACCTGCATTTACCCTTCTTTCAATATCTCTATCAGTCTTCCCATCTCTCGTAAACATACTTCCCAGATACACAAACTCATCCACCTGCTCCAAGTTTTCATCATTCATAACTATATTGTATACTGTGCAATATATTTTTATATACTAGTGGAAAAAAAATCTGTCCAAAGAAGCAAAGCTAGCAGTCCACAATGGAGTGCTGGTACCTACCCTGATATATGGCAGTGAGGCATGGAACTGGCAGAGGAAGGATGAAAGTTGACAGAATGATGTAGAAATGAGATCCCTGAGTAAGTCTAAAGTCATGGTATTTGAAAAAGAGCATATTAAAACAGTGTGCAATATAGTAGTGAATGATGAATACTTGCAGCAGGTGGATGAGTTTGTGTATCTGGGTAGCATATTTACGAGAGATGGGAAGGCTGTTAGAGATATTGAAAGAAGGGTAAATGTAGGTAACTCCATTAATGGAAGACTGAATGCTGTTGGCGCTAATAAAAAAACTGTCCAATGAAGCGAAGCTAGCAATCCACAATGGAGTACTGGTACCTACCCTGATGTATGGCGGTGAGGCATGGAACTGGCAGAGGAAGGATGAAAGTAAACTAAATGCTGTTGAAATGAGATCCTGATGAGATTTTCGAAGATATATCGAATTGAAACAAATTCCATTTTCTCTAACAGGTTTCTTCTATTCACCCGCCTGAAGTTTGTTAATGAAGTAATATTACTTAAGTAATCTAATGTTTTTATTTTGATAAAAAAATATACAGGTAAGTAATTAAAAACATATTTTCATAAAATTCTTTCGATAATATAAATAAATGTAATAATATGTGTATGAATAAGATAACGTTTGATAAGAAATATATTATAAACGAAAGCATTAAACAATACTTGTAACAGACGTGTGCTACAAGACTGTAGAAAAGGGCACCGGTGGCTGTGCACGTGGATGTCGACTACTGTAATATTGTTTTGAAATGCAGTACTGGCTGGCCTTCCTTGAAGGTGACAGCCCTGCTGTACTGGAGGGTGGTAACCCTTGATCTGCCTCCCTGCACCCAGAGCTGGTGAGTGGTAGCCCTGGATGTCCTTGGTCTCTGCCTGAGCCTGGCGCCTTGCGGTGTCCAGTAGTTGGGCCGGCTGGTCTTGAGGAGGTAGGCACCAGACTTGTGTTCAGGCAGAGCTTCAGCAGGAGGCAGGTCGGAGAGAGGTTTCTTCCAGAGGAAGGAGTAAAACACGAAGATTTAAGGAAAACGTTGAACTGATTTATTATTGAAAAATTTGTCGTATTTATACCAATCGGTAGGTGGCTCACGGAAAGTGGAGGGGGAAAACGGAACCCAGGCACTTTCCTTTATAAGGGGCAAGAAACTGCTCAGTTTCTATTTTGCCGGTTTAATCCGTAAAAGTGCTCGTTTAAATTTGGCAACTTTTACGGATTTTGTAGCCTTTATTTAAAACAAAAATACATATTAAATAGAAAAAACATATAAATAAAGCCAAGATTTATGACAAGAATTTTAGTTTGGTGAATTTACCGTGATTTTAAGAATTTTTGATTTTTAAGGAAATGTTTTATGATTTATCAAGTTATAATTATTTTTCCTAGGTTCCCTGTGAGATAAGTTAACGAAATCTGTTTATTTCACCATCTCACAGGGACCCTAGAATTTTGTAGAGGTAAAAATGTAAAAATGTCATGACCGAAATTTTCTAAGTCTTTTTGACATGGCAAATTGAGCTCTAATTTCAGCTCTAAGTATTTTGAGAGCAAAGTCTCAGTTTGACTGGAGGCCTTGTAGGATCAAGAATGAAAACTGATTGTTTCATTGTCCTACAAGGCCCGCAGGTTTTGTTATTTGGAAAAACATAAAATTTACACCTTCGAAATTTTCTAAGTGTTTTTTGGTAGGCAAAAATGACTTTATTTTTGCCTCCCAATATGTTGTGTGATAAATCTTGGCTTTACTCGAGACCTTGTAGGATTTCAAATGAAAACTGATTATTTCATTTGTCCTACAAGGCCCGTGTGTATAAAAATTAAGACATAAACATTTAAAAATAGGTACAAGAATCCAACATATTTAAATGAGTTTACAACCTCCCCAGTAGCGATTTCTCAAAGTATTATTTATTGATCGCACCGGGGAGATGTACATAAGAAATAAAAAACTTAAATATTTGAAATCCAATAAGAAAATAATAAGTAATTGATAAAAATGACATTTTCTAACTAGAACAAATATTTTCCATCAAAGCGTCGCCGGCGGCACGGTACTCCAGTATTGTGAGGGCAGGCCATTTTTTCCTGATTCCCAAAATGATCACAAAACTGTAGAGGACCGAGCCAAGCGATGAACTTTGATGAAAAATATTTCGAGGGTGTGAACACGTCGGTTACACTCCCCCCGTGTGGCGATGTCACTAATCATCTCGACGTGTTTTCGAAGGACGAGTAGGTGAAGCTGCATCCGTAGGCGGGGCTGGCAGGATCACAGCGAGCTGCACGGCAGGTCTCACGTAAACTCTGGTTCTCGGCAGATCGAACGTAGACTCTGCTTCTCGTCTGGGTCCTGGAGGTCCACACTTGGCCGTCTTCAGCAGGAGTGGCGTCAAGGACTCGGTCGCGTGTCCGGCTGATGTGGGGCATCACGAGGTCCATGACAACCAGCAGATTGTCATTTTTTATGGGGTTCACTGACTCCCCCCGTGTGAGAAGCGCCACTTCTTTGAGAGTGGCACTGCTGAGGCAGGGCGGGCTCGTCTTCACTGCGCCGTTGAGGAGCACCACGTTTTTGACAGTGGCACTGCTGGGGCAGGGCAGGCTCGTCTTCGCTGCGCCGGTGAGGAGCACCATGTCTTTGACAGTGGCACTGCTGGGGCAGGAAGGGCTCGTCTTCGCTGCGCCATTGAGAAGTACCACGTCCTTGACAGTGGCACTGCTGGGGCAGGGCGGGCTCGTCTTCACTGCGCCATTGAGGAGTACCACGTCCTTGACAGTGGCACTGCTGGGGCAGGGCGGGCTCGTCTTCACTGCGCCATTGAGGAGTACCACGTCCTTGACAGTGGCACTGCTGGGGCAGGGCGGGCTCGTCTTCACTGGGCCGTTGAGGAGCACCACGTCTTTGATAGTGGCACTGCTGGGGCAGGGCAGGCTCGTCTTCGCTGCGCCGTTGAGGAGCACCATGTCTTTGACAGTGGCACTGCTGGGGCAGGACGGGCTCATCTTTGCTGCGGGATGTGATTGGCCATCCATCTGTGCTGGCGCTTGGTACCTATGTCCCAGCAGTGGAGCGGATCCGGCAGCTATTCTCTGCTGATCGGCTGGCTGCCTTTGATGGAGCAGAGGTGAGGGCGGCCCGGGACCAGAAGGTCCAGGCGGCAGTGAGGACCACTGCTCTGGCAGCGGAGCGGATCCGGCAGCTGTTTTCTGCTGGTCGGCTGGCTGCCTCTTGTAGAGCAGAGGTAAGGGCGGCCCGTGACCAGAAGGTCCAGGCGACAGTGAGGACCACTGCTCTGGCAGCGGAGCGGATCCGGCAGCTGTTTTCTGCTGGTCGGCTGGCTGCCTCTGGTGGAGCAGGGGCGAGGGCGGCCCGGGACTAGAAGGTCCAGGCGGCAATGAGGACCACTGCTCTGGCAGCGGAGCGGATCCGGCAGCTGTTTTCTGCAGGTCGGCTAGCTGCTTCTGGTGGAGCAGAGGTAAGGGCGGCACGGGACCAGAAGGTCCAGGCGGCGTCGTGGTTGGGTCCCTCTTGTAGTAAGGGGCTGGTGGCGCAGGGCCTCCTGGCCCTTTCTGCGCTGGTGATGCGTACCTCTGGTCCATCAGAGGTACAGGTCCAACAAGCTCATCGCATACGGCTTCTCGTTGCCTCAGGTTGAACAGAGGTACGGGCGGCACGAGGCTGTAAGGTTCAGGCTGCATACATCCTCCCTGGAGTCGCCAAGCTTCTTCTTGGCCCGGATCTGTGTGGCCAGTTGACTCCAATATTGCATCAGGTTTGGAAGGCGCTGTAGTTGCGGCTTCTGGTGATGCGTACTTCTGGTTTTCCAGAGGTACAGGTCCAACAGGCATCTCACGTACGGCCTCTGGTTGCCTTGTAATATACAGAGGCAAGGGCGGTACGGGGCCGGAAGGTCCAGGCTGCATCCATCCAGGGCCCCCATCAGAGTGAGGGGGCTGCGGTGCGGGGCCTCCAGGCCCTGGCCGCGCCGGTGATGCGTACCTCTGGTTTATCAGAGGCACAGGTTCAGCAGGCATCTCACGTACGGCCTCTGGTTGCCTTGTAATATACAGAGGCAAGGGCGGTACGGGGCCGGAAGGTCCAGGCTGCATCCATCCAGGGCCCCCATCAGAGTGAGGGGGCTGCGGCGCGGGGCCTCCAGGCCCTGGCTGCGCCGGTGATGCGTACCTCTGGTTTATCAGAGGCACAGGTCCAGCAGGCATCTCGCGTACGGCTTCTGGTTGCCTTGTAATATACAGAGGCAAGGGCGGTACGGGGCCGGAAGGTCCAGGTAGTATCCATGCGGGGCCCCCATCAGAGTGAGGAGGCTGCGCCGGTGATGCGTACCTCTGGTTCTCCAGAGGTACAGGTCCAACAGGCATCTCGCGTACGGCTTCTGGTTGCCTTGTAATATAC
Source organism: Limnephilus lunatus (assembly GCA_917563855.2). Classification (NCBI taxonomy): domain Eukaryota; kingdom Metazoa; phylum Arthropoda; class Insecta; order Trichoptera; family Limnephilidae; genus Limnephilus; species Limnephilus lunatus. The sequence goes on along the minus strand of OU830595.1, from coordinate 18,645,480 downwards.
AGAGGCAAGGGCGGTACGGGGCCGGAAGGTCCAGGTTGTATCCATGCGGGGCCCCCATCAGAGTGAGGAGGCTGCGCCGGTGATGCGTACCTCTGATTCTCCAGAGGTACAGGTCCAACAGGCATCTCGCGTACGGCTTCTCGTTGCCTTGTAATATACAGAGGCAAGGGCGGTACGGGGCCGGAAGGTCCAGGTTGTATCCATGCGGGACCCCCATCAGAGGGAGGAGGCTGCGCCGGTGATGCGTACCTCTGGTTCTCCAGAGGTACAGGTCCAACAGGCATCTCGCGTACGGCTTCTGGTTGCCTTGTAATGTACAGAGGCAAGGGCGGTACGGGGCCGGAAGGTCCAGGCTGCATCCATCCGGGGCCCCCATCAGAGTGAGGGGGTGGTGGCGCCGGACCCCTTGGTCCGGATTGCGCCGCTGATGCATGCCACTGTGCAGGCTCTGCCCCGCTGGGTTGTGCAGGCCTTGTTGCGTTGTGTGGTGCAGGCCCTGCTCCGCTAGGTTGTGCAGGCCCTGTCGCATCGGGTTGTGCCGGCCCTGTCCCGTTGAGGTGTGCAGGCCCTGTCGCACTGGTTGGTGGCGGCCCTGCCCCGTTGAGGTGTGCAGGCCCTGTCGCACCGGTTGGTGGCGGCCCTGCCCCGTTGAGGTGTGCAGGCCCTGTCGCACCGAGTTGCAATTGACGGGCTGCCATCAGCTCTTCAATTTGTTTCTTCTGACTGCGCAGTTGTCGGCGCAGCAGGCGCACCGTGTCCTCAATAGATGTAGAGGCCGGTGATTCTTCGCTTTCGTCTGCAGAGCATGCCGGTGTGGAGCTGGGCGTTGGTAGGGGCGTGACGTCATGTGCGGGCACGGCCCTAGGCTCGGCTTCCTGGGCAGTTGGTAGCTCAGCAGGCGGGGGTGGAGGCGACTCATCGTCCTGAGCCGTCCTCTTCGATCTTAGTGCTGGTGGTGACATCCTGGTGCAGCTGATCCGGCTCGAAGGACCACTTGTAACAGACGTGTGCTACAAGACTGTAGAAAAGGGCACCGGTGGCTGTGCACGTGGATGTCGACTACTGTAATATTGTTTTGAAATGCAGTACTGGCTGGCCTTCCTTGAAGGTGACAGCCCTGCTGTACTGGAGGGTGGTAACCCTTGATCTGCCTCCCTGCACCCAGAGCTGGTGAGTGGTAGCCCTGGATGTCCTTGGTCTCTGCCTGAGCCTGGCGCCTTGCGGTGTCCAGTAGTTGGGCCGGCTGGTCTTGAGGAGGTAGGCACCAGACTTGTGTTCAGGCAGAGCTTCAGCAGGAGGCAGGTCGGAGAGAGGTTTCTTCCAGAGGAAGGAGTAAAACACGAAGATTTAAGGAAAACGTTGAACTGATTTATTATTGAAAAATTTGTCGTATTTATACCAATCGGTAGGTGGCTCACGGAAAGTGGAGGGGGAAAACGGAACCCAGGCACTTTCCTTTATAAGGGGCAAGAAACTGCTCAGTTTCTATTTTGCCGGTTTAATCCGTAAAAGTGCTCGTTTAAATTTGGCAACTTTTACGGATTTTGTAGCCTTTATTTAAAACAAAAATACATATTAAATAGAAAAAACATATAAATAAAGCCAAGATTTATGACAAGAATTTTAGTTTGGTGAATTTACCGTGATTTTAAGAATTTTTGATTTTTAAGGAAATGTTTTATGATTTATCAAGTTATAATTATTTTTCCTAGGTTCCCTGTGAGATAAGTTAACGAAATCTGTTTATTTCACCATCTCACAGGGACCCTAGAATTTTGTAGAGGTAAAAATGTAAAAATGTCATGACCGAAATTTTCTAAGTCTTTTTGACATGGCAAATTGAGCTCTAATTTCAGCTCTAAGTATTTTGAGAGCAAAGTCTCAGTTTGACTGGAGGCCTTGTAGGATCAAGAATGAAAACTGATTGTTTCATTGTCCTACAAGGCCCGCAGGTTTTGTTATTTGGAAAAACATAAAATTTACACCTTCGAAATTTTCTAAGTGTTTTTTGGTAGGCAAAAATGACTTTATTTTTGCCTCCCAATATGTTGTGTGATAAATCTTGGCTTTACTCGAGACCTTGTAGGATTTCAAATGAAAACTGATTATTTCATTTGTCCTACAAGGCCCGTGTGTATAAAAATTAAGACATAAACATTTAAAAATAGGTACAAGAATCCAACATATTTAAATGAGTTTACAACCTCCCCAGTAGCGATTTCTCAAAGTATTATTTATTGATCGCACCGGGGAGATGTACATAAGAAATAAAAAACTTAAATATTTGAAATCCAATAAGAAAATAATAAGTAATTGATAAAAATGACATTTTCTAACTAGAACAAATATTTTCCATCAAAGCGTCGCCGGCGGCACGGTACTCCAGTATTGTGAGGGCAGGCCATTTTTTCCTGATTCCCAAAATGATCACAAAACTGTAGAGGACCGAGCCAAGCGATGAACTTTGATGAAAAATATTTCGAGGGTGTGAACACGTCGGTTACAATACTTGTGCGAATGTATTGTTAGAAGTAAGAAAGATCATTGTACTATTCGTCACTTAGTCCCAGATCTAGTGGAGGGGCAAACCGAGGCGCCTGCCCCGGGCGGCAGTTTTAGGTGGCGCCAAAAACGTAATTTATATATATATATATGTATATATATATGATTGATTGAAAAAAAAACTTGATTTTAAAACGCGCCTGGCATCCAGCGGACGTTGTTCTATCGATTATTCATTTGAATTTAAAATGCCCAGTTAATTTTTTAACACATCCTAAGTTGATTTTGAATGCGTGCATAGTGTACGTGACGTCACTGCCAGGGCAATCCCCGTCGCATCTTGAACTAGGGGCAAGCAAAGCGACAACCACTCATCTCAGAAGAGGGGGCGCCACTCAACGAGAGGGGGCTGTCATCAATTCAGTTGGACAAAGTTCTAACTCAATAGTTTTTTTAAATGTTTTATGTGTATGGATGTCTCTCAGTATTTCTAAAATATCTATTCTTGACAATGCATTTTTTTTTCTTTTCATGTTGTATTTTTTAAACGTGTAATATTTGTGTAAAATGTACTTATATGTGTCTGTCCTTCCCGTAATGAGTTTTTTTCTCAACTCATTGGGAATAATGTGTTACTTACCATGTTTTTGTAATACATTATAATTAAATAAATAAAAAATAATAACAAAAAAATATATATACATTTTTTTTTCAAAATGGCCTTTGCTTTCTACACCATTTATTTTGCCTATTTCTATAACCAAAATAATTTTCAGACCACATGTGTTGTATTTCTGTAGATATTTTTATGAAGAAATTCTAAAATCAAGCTCCATTTATTTTACAAGGTTCTATCATCACTTACACTCTCTATTTTGATTGTATCTAACAGTTGATCGTTGTTACAAGGTGCATTATGGTTCGTTACTTTGGTTGTACAGGGTTCTAACTTCACCTTACCATGTTCTGAGGTTTCAAAGTTTGCAATGACGAATTTTCGTAAACTATTTAACAATTTTTGATTTTGAGATTCAATCTATGCTAGCTGGTTGCATATGGTTCTATTTGCAAGTTTAGGTATATTCTAAAATGGTAAGTATCATCATCATCACTCTTGGCTCTACAACCCCTGGTGGGTCTTGGCCTCCTCAAGAGTCTTCCTCCACTCATCTCGGTTTTGTGCCAGCTCTCTCCAGTTTAGAATCTCCAAGGTAGATATATCTTTGAGAATGTTGTTGCTCCATCTTAATCTTAGTTTTCCCAGGCTCCTTCGCCCTGTCGGTCTTAAGTTCAGCAGGGACTTTGGTGCTTGATGCTCGCTCGTTCTCTCTACTTGACCCAGCCACCGAAGTCTTCCCAGTTTTATAAATTTTGTGACATTTAAATCCTTAAACAGAGTATATAGCTCCATATATACTCTGTTTTAAAAGGGTAAGTAAGTATATGTCGTATTTAAATATGTTCCTTTAAAATATGTTAAATTAACATAAGTACTTAACATAAGATTCAACCTCAAAATCAGAAATTGGTAAATAGATAATGAGTGCAGGTCTTTGCAAACTTTGACGCCTCATTTCTCAGAACATGATGAAGTGAAGTTAAAACCCTATCCAGAAGTGGAGACGTATTGTAGAAATATGTTATAAATTTGAACAGCGCACTTGAAGTGATTTTTCACAAAAACAGCGCAATACAAATCATCCAAATATCATTATTATTTTTTAAAAAGGTAAATATTCAACTAACCACCGCACTTTTAAGCATAGATTAAGAAAATTACTAGAAGAAACAACTCTATACAGGTTATTTGTTTCCGCCTACAAAACCAAATAAAATTCAGACTGCTGCCCGGAAACACCAAGATATTAGATATTATTAGTGTACAAAACACTTATCAGACCAGTCCTCACATACGCAGCTGAGACTTGGGTACTAAGAGGAATGAACGAGCACTGGACGTTTTGAAAGGAAAATTTTGAGGCATATCTTCGGACCGGTTTTAGAAAATGGATTTTGGCGCAGATGTTACAAAAATGAGCTATATACTCTGTTTAAGGATCTAAACGTCACAAATTTATAACACTGGGAAGACTTGGGTGGCTGGGTCATGTGGAGAGAATGAGCGAGCATCAAGCACCAAAGTCCCTGCTGAACTCAAGACCGATAGGGCGAAGGAGCCTGGGAAGGCCAAGATTAAGATGGAGCGACAACATCCTCAAAGATACATCTACCTTGGAGCTTCTAAACTGGAGAGAGCTGGCACAAAACCCACACGAGTGGAAGAAGACTGTTGAGGAGACCAAGACCCACCAGTGGTCGTAGAGCCAAGAGTGATGATGATGATGATTAAATAGGTTATTTCAAATGGGAGGTGGTTATGGATACCGCTGCCACAGGAACCATTTATTGGATTACCAACACCTCTGCCATAGGCCACCCCAAGTGGTTCTCTATTTTTGGTAACCTAGTAAAGGCGTCTGGGTTCATGGGGTGAGGTTTGTCTGGGTCTTGGCGACAGATGCAACTGCCCACCAGCTGCATGGCAGGCCGGATCGGGAGAAAATATCCCTTTGACTTCTCCAGCCGTACTCTCTCAACGGAACATCGCCTTGCACTACAGCGGGAGGGATGGATTCCTATCCACCCCTTATACCCTTTTCCTTCCCAGAACTTCCTCTCCTAAAAAGATCCTCCACACAGCAACCCTCAGGATGACATTAGCCCTGAGGGGAATTATTTACCTCAGGGTCTCCTGTGCGGAGTTAATGTAAAAAAAAATAAGTACTTAGTTGGATAAACAAAATAATTCAGGCGTATTTAGTTGAAACGAAACTCACACAAATGTCAATGCATACAAAAAAAAAACATTTAAATAACGGCAAAGAAATCAATTTATATGGGAAATTTTGAACTTTGATTGAATAAAAATTGAATTTAAATGTATCTCTTACCGTCTATCCAAACGAAATTTGTTTCTTGTAGTAAAAAAGTTGATATGTAGTGTAATTTCCTAAATCTGAGCCTGATAAAACTGCGGTATTTAGTTAGTTAAGAAACAAATAAAACAGATGTCGTTACAACTACCATCTTATAAAAACATAGTAGAAGTTCACATATAAAATTTAAGTACTTGAAGAATATTGAAAATTCAACTCACTCATTTCAATGGATTTCTGTAGAACTTGTAGATATTTCCCTCTTCAATTCAGTATAACTTCACATTTAAAACTCACGAACTAACTTTAAATATTTAAAAATCGACAAACAAACTTTGTATATCACAGAAACGCGAATTTAAACAAGTAAAATCTAACTGTTCTTGTGACACTTGATGTAATTAATACGATTTATGTTTTAATTTTTAAATAACTGTGTGACCTCCTTGAAGATTTTGCTCCAAACAAAATACTGAATCCGCGAGTCAAAACTTAAACTTCAAGCGCACAGTTTACGTCCGCGCTGTGAAAGCGGGTTACCCACAGAGCGTCGGGTCATCCCGTCACAGAAAGATATAGTCGGAGATACAGTTCGAGGTCAACCTGGAGATTGCAGCATCCACTGGAGAATTATAAGTTCTGTGTTGACAATAATAATCAGACGAGAAATCAGCCGACTACACGACATATCACATTATGACATATGACTTTTGACAGTTCTACCATCTTTGCAATGGGAAAAAGTGTGGCTAGCGTTAAAAAAAAACACAAATAAAACTACTTTGCCCGAAATATCACACTACCGACCCTGAGTAAGCACTAGGTGTTCCGTTATTTTATTTATATGAATACCGCACACGAGTTCCAACTTCTCCCAAAAGCCTGGAGCCGATGAGACTATAGCACTCCCCACACGAACACTTCGGAGCGCGTTTCTTCAGACCACCGCACAGAAAAGTTTCACAGTGGCCTGCGCTGTAAACCGTAAACCGTTAACTTGCTTTCGGTCTTTACTTTTCTGCGCGGCGTCCAGAAGTGGCGCGCTCCGAAGTGTTCGTGTGAGGAGTGCTTATGATAGTCCCATTTGGGATATGTAGTGAGACTAAAGGTAGTGAAGAGGGGAAGGAGATTGGAAAGAGGGAAGTGGGGAAGTACCTGGCTATTCGGATCTGGTCACCAAACACGGCTAAAGCCATTTCAAGCAACGTTTCAATTTTGAATGGTGGTCTTACACCTGGGCGATACTGAGAGCATCTTTCACTCTGAAATGTGCCGCAAATATACTTTATATTATTTTTAATGAGTTAATTGTGAAACACCCTAAATAGATCAAATAAATTTATTTGCGCACGCCGGGTTCGAACCGGTGACCTTCGGATTGTGAGTCGAAAGCCTTACCTCGGGACCACGGAGGATTTTTATTCAAAGAATGTATACAAAGCATAGTTACATGAATTAAATTCCCAAGAATTAAGAAACTCATTTAAATTTATCAAATATTAATAAATTGAAACTGAATACTCGTTTTTACTAAATCAATTATGTAACTAGTATTTAATAGTAAGTCCGTATCAGTTGAAATTATTATTTAACCTATTAACTCATCGGTACCGAAAACAAAATCAGACTGCGCAATTCACACGCGGTAAAAGTGAAACTTTATGAAAAAAATAGTGGAAAACTAAATTAGGCAAGAGTGGGGAGGCTACGAAGCACCGCACAGAGATGAGACCGATAGGCTACGAAGCACCGCACAAAAAAGGGACTGATTATACTATCTCTATCTCTCGCAGGCTAAATTCTTGAGATCAGTTGTTCCAGACCTTTTTTTGACCAGGGACCACCGTGAAATTTATTTGTTCTCACAGGGACCACAAGGTACAAGGATGAGCTCTTCTTGGACTTCTTCAGCTACCTCTCCAACACTAATAATAAAAGGCATAAAAATCAACTTTTGGATACTTTTTCGATTAGGTTGTAGTAAAATAAACGAATGTTTCGCTGACCACATTTTAGATCTCGCGGTTCACCCGTGGTCTACGGACCACCGATTGGGAACCACTGCTATATTTGTGTTTGTCTCTTTTTCGTTTCAAATCACAGCGGCGCTAAATAAGTTTTCACTTAAAAAATAAAAGCAAATTTCGATTAAAAAAAATTTCATTTTAGAGGTAGAATTATAAACGAACTTGTGGGGAATTGTTATTGTTTAAAATAAAACAATAACTTTGTAAACACCACTTTTATTTTCTAGAAAATAAAATTAATGCTTACAAAGTTATTGTTTTATTTTAAATTATAATGTCACATCACAAAGTATCTGCTTATAGGAACAAAAAAATGTTATAGTGTTCTTCTCAATTTGGGGATTTTGAACTTCTATTGTGGGTATTTTAGAACACGCAATGGCAATCTTGGACGATGATCGATGACAGCCGTCAGCGCCGAAACCAATACAATAAATAATAATATTGTAAAAATCTGGTTTCTCGTCCCGTCATCCGTCATATTCTCCTCAGAAGTACTGTTGCCGCTTAGGTATCGTTTCAATTTATTACATGCTTTCATTCCAACGCAATTAACTTCGGTCAAAGTACTGTGAAACAATCGGCCCGCGATGAAATAAGAATAGAATTTTCATAGAACTTGAATTTTATATTTGAAATTTAATTAATTGTTCAAATTCCGTATTCTATTATATCTAGACCCTACTATACTGAAATAGCTCTGTTTTTAATATTTTCTAGTTTGTTTAGATTTCCTTCATTGGCCAAATATAATATCAGTCATATTCTTCTCAAGTCGGTTTTCCATTGCTGAAAATCGTGACCCCTACTCCAATATCCATGGTGGACAAGGCTATTCCACTCTTTGCGGTTCTGCACTGCGTGGAGAGCCAAGGACACCCTAGTACCAGACACCGTTGATGCTTGGTCACTCCAGCACATTGGTGACCTTCCTCTACTTCTTCTGCCAAACACTGCAGCCAGTGACTATGAGCTTCTCCAAGTTGGAGTGGCAAGCAACTGTCCAAAGTATCTTAACCATTCAGCAACGTAAGCAGACATACACGTTAGTATGACAACATCAGTCAAATACAATAAGCGTGTTTTCACGTCAACGCGTATGTTTCCACAGAAATAGTTATAACTCCATTATTGTTCTAGTGACATCCCTAAAACAAAATATAAAGCTCCATAATAAATCAAGCTACTCATCACTATTCAAGTTGTCCATAGAAATACATAAAAAAAACCTCTTCTGTCAGATACATGATAGACCGCCAAGTTGCCTACCCACTGTTAGACATTGTTATTTTTTTATTTAATATTCTTGTATGAAATGATAATAAAGTGAGGTGACTAAATTGTTTGTTATACATTTATTCGATAGAATAAGTATTGCTTTTTGTATAATCAGTGATTTTAGTACCGTTTTCACATAAAAACATCGCATGAGTCATTTTAATTTTTTTTTAATGTTTACATTCTAAATTTTAATATTTACAAATGTTAATATTTATTTGTAATACCTACAACAATTTAAAAGCTTATTTTGTAACCTTTCAAAAACAGTTTTTAGTATTCGGTTACGTTCAGAAATGTTTCATTTTTAGAGCTTTTATTGTGAAGTGGAAATAACATGAAGTTTTAGTAAATCTGACATGTCGTTTAAGATGTAAAAAGTGCATATTGGCGATATATCGAAGTGGTTAAGATGCGTTTTAGGAAAATAGTTTAAAGCATATTATTTCATCTTCTTCTTCAATGGCCCTACAGTCCATTTCGAGCCATGGCCTCCTTCGAGATAAGCCTCCACCGCCCTCTGTCCTCGGCCGTCGTCTTCCAATCTGTAACATGCAGTAGTCCTCTTGCATCCTTCCTGACATCATCCTCCCATCTCAGACTAGGTCTGCCCGCCATTTGTTTACCTGGTTTATTAATGCTACTTCTAGGGATATTCCTTCGAACTCCAAATTTCAAAATGGCGGCGAGTCGAATAGCTGATTGCGCGATCTTATAGTAGATGGTGATTGATGACGTCACACGACCCACCATAGATACGGTGGATTTCAAATATCTTGAAAAATTAAAACTTTGACAATTATTCTAACTATTAAAAGTAACTATAAAAATAAAATAAAATATGCAGTTATGTATTTAAGTTAGAAGGTTCGTTATTCATAAAAAAAAAAAATTGGACTGGAGTTCTCTATTAATAATATATACACATTACAGGAAGATCCTAGGATGGATAAAAAAATGGGCAAAGTGAAGGTGCCATGCAAATGTCGATTATGTCTGAGAGAAATCATATCATCAGGCACACGGATATGGGGAGACTCGGGAATCCATGACATGGTTCTCAGATTCTCCGGTGTCAATGTTCTTGAAACTGATGAGTTCCAGTTTGTGTGTTTGCGGTGCAAACGTCACCTGGACTGTGCTAATAAGTTTCGACAAATGTGTCTAAAGAGTAATGAGATATTTCTCAAAACTACCTTCATTAAAAAAGAAGACTCTTTCTCAGACTCGTCACCTCAACATGAAATTAAGATTGAACGGTGGAATGAGGAGGAAATTATGATTGAATGGAATGAAGACGATTATAAATTCTTCCATTCTCATGGAGATGAGGACGCCATTGAAACTGCTACAAAATTCGATAGTGAAGGTAAATTTTATAATACATATTAAAACTCACCTTTTCAGAGATTCGTATCCATAAAATCAAAAATCTTTCTCCTTCACATTCAAAGCCCGTGACACTGTAAATAACTTATTTGTAAAAATATTGGAAAAAAAAAACTATTTGTAAGCATTCAACATTCTCCATCCCTAAAGAGTCCTAAATTCTCCAGTCTTTCAAAATAAATATCAACTCTACTTTTGCCATTAGTCCTTTCATAAATGTAATACTAATAGTGATGGGGGAAGCAAATGTAAAATCTTGCAATGTCCATTATTTTAAATATAATGTCCTCCGCGTGCAAAGCCGTATCTTCTCCAAGCACAAACTTTCTAATTAAGGTGTGTTTATCGGAAGTGACCTGCCAGGTAAGTATGTTTCTGTATCTATTTGTAAATAGTAGAATTAGATTTCTTAATAAATTGTATTAATTCTCCTAAGAATTCTTAATAAATTGTACAGCGCCCTTGAGGTGATTTTTCACAAAAACAGCGCTCTACAAATTATCCAATTATTATTATCGCTCATCCTGTAGAAAACGTCGTAAGTCAAAATTTTCTATTTTATAAAATTTTATTTTTATCTTTGAATAGTAAAATGATTATGATTTCTAGACATCGGATTACATGCATTTGCATATTTGCATATGCAAATGCATATAACTCTCTAATTACGGCGTTAATGCATATTTTAGCCTTTTTTCCCAATCGTGCATATTTAGCATTTGAAGAGGCATCCATTATAAAGAATATCGCCCTCATCTCAACACATTTCCACAAGTTACCAGATGCCATAGAAAAATTGGAAACAAAAAACCTTCCTTTATTTAAATCAATAGAAATACTGGAAACAATGATTGAACTCGCCAACGCCCTTCCCAATTCAATATCAGAAAAGCTTCGTGAAAAGTTATTAAACGCTATTTTGTTTAAGAATCCGAGTTTTGAAGACATAAAGAACTTTAATGCCTACATCAACGGCACAGGTCATACATACCCTGCCTCAACAGGTATCTCCAGAAATGGCGCCAAATTTTTTAAATTTTGTCGGATGACGTCAGTTGACGTAGAGAAGTCGTTTTCGGCATTTTGGGTGACAAACAGCAAAATTTTTTGCCCGAAAATTTGGAAAAATACTTAATTATATATTGTCACAAAAACAATGCATATTTTTAGGAATATTTCGCTGTTTTTGTATCGTCTTTAATTAAAATATACAAAAATAAAAGTGGTATTTTGATTTAATACGGTTTTCGTGGAACAAGAGTAATCACTAGACATCGGATTATATGCACTAACAAAGTGCCAAAATATGCATGCAAATATGCACTAAAAAGGCCGAAATATGCACTATACTACTGATATGGCTAAAATTTGCACAATGCATTTAGTTTTTAGTGCATATTTCGGCCTTTTTAGTGCATATTTGCATGCATATTTTGGCACTTTGTTAGTGCATATAATCCGATGTCTAGTGATTACTCTTGTTCCACGAAAACCGTATTTAAATAAGATCACTCTATCTCCATGAGATGTAGCTAGTGTCTCTTTTCACCGCTTGTTTCATTTATCATCATTTGTTTTTGCTCTTCTGTAAAATTCACTTTTTTGACTTATGACTCTTTTCTGCGGGTTGTGCGATATATCACTTATCACAAGAAAATAGCATAAATCCCACTTAGGTAATACTAATTCTACATAAAAACTGTCTAAAAATAATATTGAATTTACGCTCCAATTTTTTCTTTTTTTTTTTTTTTTTTTAAATATATTTATTTTTAAAATATTACATGGTTAATACATTATATAAAGTTTTTATTTCAAGAATACATTGTTAATTACGTTTACACCTTTTTTTAGGAGCAAAACTCGTGACAAAAAAGGCGGAGAAAACGAATGTAGTTAAAAAAAAAAAAATTACTAATGGTAAAGTAACACATATTTTTTTATATATACGAGTATAAAACTAAAAATAGGTAATATAATTAACAGTAGGCTAGAAAAATCATTTATATTATATAATATGTCTATATATTTTTATATAGTATATGTATGAAACATATAAAAGAAGTAATGTAACACAAAGAAGAGGAGGAGATAAAAGAAAAAAAAGAAAGGATTAAGATAAAGAAAGAAAAAGGATAACTGATATTACAAGTTGAGTTGAGAAATATAGTATTTAAAAAGATGAAGTGATTGTAATAAGCTATATATAAAGAGCTTTTAATCTTAAGTTAGCTGGTAATTATGATTGCTATTTTTTTTTTATTTTTTTTTTATAGGAATATCACTTGTTATAATAAATTTTGAATATTATACCCATCAATGCAATATATCAGCGAAGAAGAATTTTTTTTCATTTTTTTTCAGTTGCCCTATAAATAATTCATACATAAATTTCATCCCTCACCTTATCAGTACGGGCATAATGCCTCCCTACAACATTGCATGTCTGTTATCTTCCTAAGACAAACGCGTTTATAGAGTCTTGGCTAATTTCCTGAATATTAACAGCATCAATTTGTAAAAACTGTAAGTTTAGTTTCATATTTTTAATTATTTAGTTTATTTTTTATGCATAATAAATTATATCAGCATATTTATTAATTTCCTGTTACTTCCACTTGTTATATGTAATTAAAATCATCTCGTATTCTAAGAATTTAGTGTATTATTATTATTATTTGTTTAGTATTACTATATAATGTAGATACATTCTTGTTACCAAAAATTGTAAATATTGACCCAAAATTTCACTCACAAAATTACACACAAAAAATCATTCACTTTACACTGGCCAGAACACTCCTTTGGGGTGAAAAGCCATTAAAAAAAATAATTTTCAATGATACATTAATATAATTTGGCTTATAACCTTCAAGTGACCAGCTCAGATATGAGGGCTCCATTGAAGCCAGAGTAAAGTTAGCCTCCCATAAACTGGGCGTACTGTACAGGGCCCGCAGATACTTAAATAGTATACAACTTCTAACCCTGTACAAATCACAAGTGTGACCCACAGTGTAATTTGGCAGCCACCTCTGTTCTAGAGCTCCAAAATACCTGGAAAATACCCTCGACTCTGTGCAGAAACGGGCGGTCCGTTTGATAGATTTTCCCTTCTAAACAGACATATTACAATCTTTAGAGCACAGGCATCGGATGGGAATGCTATCCTTGTTTTACCAGTATTACAATGGAAGATGCTCCGAGGAATTAGCGTCATTGATCTCTTCGGCACCAGTGCCGTCATAGTCGGAAAACACGCCAAACGCGTGCCCATCATAAGTACACGGTTGGCATTTGTCGCATGAGAATGGGTTGCTTCTTTGACTCAACAGCTCGGCTGGAACGATTTGTCGGCCTCTGTATTTCCTCCTTCCTACAACATGGGTCTCTTTAAGACCAATATTCATTCCTTCCTCTTCTCAAAAAGACCCTCCACCCAGCATCTCAGATGACATAGGCCCTGAGGGAAATTATTTTCCTCAGGGTCTCCTGTGTGGAGTTAATGTAAAAAAAATGTTATTATTACAAGATTTATTCTGATAAAAATTAAATATTCATTTCAACTTTTAGAAAACTACTATACTCGTCCCATGTAAATAAAATCAGATGTTTTTCCAAGACCCTATCTAGTTTACAAGCCTATTCTTTAGAACTTTGTAGTCATATAAAAATATAGCAGCCAAAATTATGGAAAAAATGGTTGAAGAAGCATTGTTAATTCTGAATTTGAAATATGAGATTGACAGAAATGACTTAAAAATAAGAGGTCTCAAATGCTGCCTCTGACCGTTGCTATTGCTCCCGCTAAATTCCGAGCATTAATTCAATTAATTATTGATTCATTATTTATGCTTTGATCCGCTTACTCGTTAATACGGATTTTTTTTTATTCAAACAGTTAGATTTAGCTTTATTATTGCGAAAAGTGAGTATTTATGTCGGGGGAGACCCAAAAACATGCAAAAAATATGCATTTAACATTTTAATTTTGTTTAAATTAATTCACTTGCGCGGTAATGCCATTTTTGTTTTAATCGTTTTTATTTAACATTTTATAAATAATCAATCAATGCTGCCAATCATAGAAAAAATAGTATTGCCATATAAAACAATAATTAATTCACGTTATTAAGTGAATGCATTATTGACAAGTTTTTATGTACCTGTATTAGAGGCGGGCAAAGCGTCTCAGCTGAGCGAGCCGCTTCACCAGATCTCGTTCAGTGAAAAGATCCGGGTCAGTGAACCGGCTCGATTGAACGACTGAATTTAGTCCATCTCTCCCCTCCCCTCCCTCGGCCCTCCTCACTTTATTAAAAAGGGAACCCCAATATATTGGGGTTCCCTTTTTATTCGGAAATCCTTTGTTTTTATGAAACGTCAGTATCGAAATCTCAATAATAAAGGTAATCGCATAATGCACGTCCCGTTGTACCCGGGATACATAATTACGTATTTTTAAAATTATTTATTACTACTGAATTGTTAGTCTTGTGACTGTAACTTAAAATTTCATGATGTCATCAAGAAATACGGGTGAAATTTGGAATCATTTTTCCGTTGCCACTAATAATAAAGCCAAATGCACGTACTGTTCGCAACTAATTAGAAAATCGAAGAAATTAATTAAGAAATCGAAGCATCCCACCGTTCAAATCGAGGAATCAATGTCAATTGAGATAATTCAAACTCTGAATAATCCCGTTCCATTATTTACAAGTAATGTTCTAACATTCATTCATTCTGTTATAATAAACAAAATAATGTGGCGGAGCGCTGACGTCACGACTGACGTATTATGCACGCACACACGCTTGAATTCCGATATTATTATATTAATTGTATTTCGGTAATTACATGCATACTGAGCAGCCACGGTACACCACCGCGTAGAAAAGTCTCATGGTGAACTGAGCTGTAAGCCGTTACCTTACTTTCATATTTTACTTTTCTGCGTCGCTGACTGGAGTGGCTGTGAACGAACGAACGAACGAGCGAGCAATCCGCATCAGTAGCGACCCGCGAGCCGCGAGATCCGTTGATGAACGATACACTGCTCCGGCTCCCACGGGTCAGTCGGCTCACCGGATCTGGCGGGTCAGTTGGCTCACGGCTCACCGGATCACTCGTTCGCGCAAAGATCCGCGAACCGTGAAGATCGTTCGTTCGGATCCGGATCTTACGGATCCGTGTGAAAATCCGGCTCACTGAGCCGACTCGTTCGCGAACGACTCACTTCTAACCTGTATTTATAACAGCAGAACATGGAAAGAAATGTGTTAGAATAATTACACATGTCTGCTAGACAAACCCTGCTTTGCCAAACAAACCATTCAAAACCTTGGATGTATATCTAAATTATGATGACATGCAGCTTTCATAGTTTAAACCTCAACCTTAAAAAAAGGAATATTCCGTATTATCCGTGCATCAAACTTCGACAACACAAACGTTCCGTATTATCCGTGAGGTGGACTCAATGCATATTTTATTTTATTTATTTATTTATATACATATTTATTAAATACATTACAAGTGATACTTTGTCTGTCCAACTGGGAAGGATACCCGTTTTAGGACAGCCAAATTGTATATTTAGTTCATAATATTTTTAACAAATATTAATCGAAATAACTATTAAGAACATTAAATTTTGTTTTATGAACGAAGCGATGGTTTCTATATGCCTTTGAAAGAATCGCAAAGATGTGTTTTTTCAAGGTCATTTTGAGGAACATTAATACTTGCATTCAGAGTGGATGAGTGGTTTCTTTAGTGATATCACAAGTAGGAGATTCTTTCCAAGTCATTATAGAGAACATTTACAATTGTATAATTAGGATTTACATATATGATATAAATTCTCAGTGTATTTATGACTTTAATAAAGTACTACAAATTTTACAATTTCTTAAGTAGTAGTATTTACACATTTATAAACCCAATATATGACAAGTGAAATTTTCAGGCTCGTTTTGGAGAACATTAATTTATTTGGTTGTTTATTTATTTGTTTTATGTTTTATTTTACGCCCAGAGGGCTTTTATATAAATAATAATAAAGGCAGTTCATCTTAACCATGAGAAAAAAAATAGAACAAATAAAGTTACGATGGAATAAAAGCATTTAAATGAAATAAAAATATGAGTAATAAAATTTTTATGTTCAGTGAGATATATACTATCAATAAGTTACGATAAGAAAGAATACATACATAATATAAAAATACATACAACAAAAATTTAAAGTAAGGTGATCATAGGTTTGTAAAATTGCGATAATAACCTTGTCTAATAACACCGTAGTATGTTTCGCTGAGTACTAAATCGCCGCAGCGCGCTGTTTCGATGGTAGGTACCTACCTTCTGTACTCATACCTCTCTCTGCCAGTTGCAGGAGTCCGGAACTGTGGATTTTAATATTATTTTTAGATAAGAAGTTAAGTCCTTTTTTTCAAAGAATTTACTGAGACATTACATTTAATTACATCAAATATTTACCATTGATTCTTTTGATGTGTTGATTATCTAATTGTCTCGATTGTGCTCATTACTCGTACCTACAGTTAGTATATACATAATTGTTTTTCTGTAATAAAATATTTTTTTGAAAAATTTAATAAAGTTTAAACACATTCGAGAGAATCTGAATAAAATTTAGTATACACAAATGTTTTTCCTTTTTTTACCAACCATAAACTTCTCTTATATGGGACAGCTGTTTATTTGGGACCAAATGCTTGGACCTGATGTGTCCCAATTAAGCGGAATTGACTGTACATTGCATATTGTAAAGTTTTTCAAATCCCTGTAATTGGGATTTCTTCTTTGTTTAGTTAAGGTGTTTCCAAAGAATGCTCCTAGTTCCTAACAGATGTAAGTTTATTTATTTTTATTTTTAACGTTATGAGTAAAAAACCTCAAATTTTAATATTTAATTAAATTAAGACAATATTAGTGAAACTCAATCGAAAATCTGGAATAGTGATTCTTAGTCGAAGTGTGACACGTTTAAAAATGACCGAATCGGATATCGACACCTTGGCTCAGTGGTTAGGGCAGTGGCCGAAAGAAAGCCGAAGGTCCTGGGTTTGAGTCCCAGAGGTGCCAATATATTTTTCTGTTTCCAGATTTTTGATTGAGTTTTTCTTCATTTAATTGGATATAAGTTTATTATATTAATCTTATTTAATGTTCTGAGCCCTGATAGTGGAATGAGAGCGCCGTGCCGAGAGCTATGCCCGGGAGCACTTGTAAGTGTTAGTTTAAAAACTGAACAAGCACCATCTATGAATGTCCCTCAACGCTACACACACAATAATGTACATGGCTTTAAAACACAACTTTTTTGCAGATGAAAAGGAAGTGGAATATCCTTGTGAGGAGTGTCCCATGATTTCTTATAAGGAAGACGACCATTTAATCCATCTAAAATCTCATAAAGTGCGAACTAAAGTAAGTTATTAACATTATTAATGGCGCCTTCTGGTGATTCGCTCATTTCGCACATCCCAATCGAAAAGAGTCATAAGCCAAAAAATTTTTTTTACAAGAGTGCGATAACAAATGAATGAATGATGAACAAGCGGTCCTGTTGAAAAGAGATATTAATGTAGTGATCTACCTTAAATACGGTTTTATTGAAATTTTGTCACATGAAAATGATCGTTTTTACAACTCGTTTTTAACAGCTCGGCTGTGAAACGATTTGCCAGTCTCTGTGTTTCTTCCCTCATACGATGTGTAAAAAACGACCTTCCCAAGAGCTTTTAATTGATATATTTACTTTGTAGAGGTTTTGTAGAGCTTAGATAATCACTTTACTTATCAGAGATAAAACGTAAAATAGAAAATTTTGACTTTTCTATGGGATGTGCGATGTTAATTTCACAATAAATCAATACTTTCTTCTCTCCCAATGAGAATCCATTTGATATGATAATAAACAGATAATGTTCTATTAATCAAAATAAAATTTTAAGCAACCCCCGACACAAAAAAGAGGTGATGACCTTAAAACGGCTGAACAGATTTTCATGAATTTTTGCTAAGAACCATTTCAATCAAGTCAGCTTTCAAACAAAAAAAAACCGCATCATAATCGGTCAATTCGTTTAGGAGTTATGATGCCACAGTCAGACATACAGACAGTCAAACTTATAACACCTCTCCTTTTGCGTCGGGGGTTAAAAAGTCAAATAGCAAAGTTACTCTGAAGTCTTTTTAAATACATCTTTTTGAATTTCGGTTTTGTTTTCTTGAATGAATTAATACAAATCTTGGAAGTAGAAATTAGTCCACTCCTGACATCCGATCGAGCTGAAACTGGGCAGATAGAATCGTTGTCTAAATAATTCAATATATACTAGTGTTTCATTCAACAATTATGTTAATTACATTTTTCCACCTGCAAACAACCAATTTTTTTTTAAAATTTAATTAATTTATTTTTTTATTTATATCTGAAGGACGCGGTTTCAAGTCCCGTTGGCGGCATGTATCTTTTCTCGGGAGGTTTTTTCAATGTAGATGAGTGTTTCAGGCTAATAATTATTACTTATAATAATTGTTACCCTTTGTGCTACACATTAAGAATCTTGATTTAAACAATAGTTTATCAATTAAAAAAATAATAATTAATATTTGACGAGTTTAAGTATTTCACCAAAAAATGTAGACATAATTTGTCTCGACGCCACCTAGTGAGAAATTTAGCACTTACAATGCCTTTCTCATATAAATAAATAAAAAAAGTTGGTTGTTTGCAAGTGGAAAAATGTAATAAGCAGTAATTGTTGAATGAAACACTAGTACATATTAAATAATTTGGCGGGTAGGAGATAAGCCGACGTAGCTAAGTGGTCAGAGCATTTGACCGGAAATTAGAAGGACACGGGTTCAAGTCCCGTCGGCGGCATGTATCTTTTCTCGGGAGATTTTTTCAATGTAGATGAGTGTTTCAGGCTAATAATTATTGCTTATAATAATGGTTACCCTTTGTGCTATGCATAAAAATCTTGTCTTAAACATTTGTTTATCAATTAAAAAAATAATAACTAAGTTTTGAAATAATGAGGAAAGCAATATTAAAATGCTTGCCATAAATAAAAATATTATTTACACATGTGTTTGTTTTACATGTAAATTTTTTTTTTAAATAACACTGGGAGGCATAAAGGTCTGGTAATGAAATAACCTACTAGTGACCCAGAAAAGAACAACATTTTCTTTGATTCACTTCAAGTTTTAGTGTATTATAATAGATGTTGGTAGTGTTTATGAGTAATCTGAGTATTGTACCAGATAGAGTGTACACGCCTACATATAACTGCATACTCAACGCAAATTTCGATTTTTCGGAGATGTCTGTATAATCAACTGGAATGATTGATATCTCAATGAAATTGTCTACTAGCCAATATATGACGCAAATGTGAATGGTAGAAGAAGTCGGGGACACCCGAGAAAGACATGGCACGATTAAATGAATCAGATACTTGAGGACCATGTCAAGAGTCAGAATAATAGAAGAGCATGTATGAGACGATGAATGAATGAAAATAAGGCAAGGAGTGTGTGCCAAGACCGACTTATTTGGCAGTCCGTTCTCTCTGCCTACCTCTGTGGGGAAACGGCGTGATCGTTAGTTAGTTAGTTTAGTTTTGTTCATTTTTATAGCGGCTGGCTAACAACTCTTTTTCATTACAGATTTGTACTCGAATCGATTTGTGTCCAATTTGTGGAAAGATTTTAAAAAGAAATGGCGACTTCCCGAAGCACGTTGAATTACACACCCGCCCACCAAAAACTAAAGAATGCGACGAGTGCGGCAAGATGCTTTCTACAAGCAGAACTCTCCAGCAACATAAACTATGCCACCGACCCAAAGTTCTGCTTGACTGCGCGCTATGCGGATGCAAAGTGACAAAGAAAGGTCGTCAACGTCATATGGAATCTGTACACAACCAACAGCAAACCAGCTGCCCTTTCTGCGGCAGGAAGTTCAACTGTCGGTACAACATGGCAGTCCATCTGCGAACTCACACAGGTACACACATATACCGTGTAACCTTCTTCTACAAGTATTTCAATGGGAGACTGGCGTCCAAAGATATTGCAATATAAGAGATGTGCTATCGGCAGTTTTTACTAGGTGGGACTGTGCTTCCTGGTGTCGCCGATATTGTTAACCAATACTACTGCACACTTCAAAAAAGTCAACTAAATAAACGAATTCTTTCCGTATTCCTTGTTCATGGGGTGAGGTTCATCCAGGTCTTAGCCGCCGATGTGTCTGCCTGCCTGGCGCGTGGTGAGCAGGATCGAGAGAGACTGGTTGATGGAGGTCTTTTATTCTCTCCAGCCGGAATTGGTCGACCCACGCCTTGCACCGCGGTTAGAGGGATGGATTCATATGTCCGTTTTGCCTGGACACACTGACCTCCAGATTCCCACGCCTCATACCTTTTTCTTTGCCGAAACTTCCTCTACTTCCTTTCGTTAAAAATAAACCTTCACACATAAGATGACCTTCACACATAACCCTTAAGATGACATAGACCCTGAGGAAAATATTTTCTTCAAGGCCTCCTGTGTGGAGCTAATGTAAAAAAATTCAAACTTTATTGTTAACCAATACTACTGCACACCTTCAACTACTTTCTGTATTCAAACTATTCCCATTAGGAAGTAATCCGTCGACAGTCGGGCGGACACCATAGCACATCTCTTGCATTTCAATATCTTTGCTAGCGTCCTTGATCCCTGGCTGCAGTGCACAGTCGGGAAAGACGTTACAGGCGCGCCCTACATTTGTATATAATTGACGTTTTTGCAACACGAGAAATCAATTTGGGAGGCGGTTATAGGTACCAGCAACCATTTATTGGATTACCAACATTCATGCCATTGGTCACCCCATGTGGTTCGCTAGGTTTGGTGACTTAACAGGGGAGCGGGGAGCCCGGGTTCATAGGGTGCAGTCAGAGACTCTCTTGACCCATCGTCTTGCACCGCAATGGGAGGGATGGATTCATACGTCCGTCACTCCTGGAAACATCAACCCCCATTTTTCTATGTGGCGATCGGCTCTTCCATCCACGGGTCATAATTACACAGGTTGTGTAATGGTCACAATTACACCGTAAAAGTATCATACAAAATTTATATGCATGCAAGTTTTTATAAAACCTGAAAGTTTCTCTGTGTATGTCTCTAATGCAGGTAAAGACAATCCCCGACTATGAAGTTTGATGGTGCAATTTTATATCCCTTTGCAACGTGCTATCTTTCAAGGCCACCGTGATCCAAACTTCATAGTCGGGGATCGTCTTTACCTGTATTAGGGACATACACAGAGAAACTTCCAGGTTTTATAAAATAACGAAGGTCTGATCATCACGGGCTCTTACTCTATACGTATTCTTATCACGTATATATGTGACATGTGATATTATGTCTGTCAAATGCTAATACATGTGATTGCCCCTATTTAGAATGTGTTACAAAAATCAAATACTTGGGTATTATTTTTGACAGTAATTTAAAGTGGAAAGAACATATTATCACAACAGCAAACAAACTTAGAAAATCTATATACTTCTTTAAACAAACTCGTAACTTTCTTAACTTGAACCAACTCAAAACAATTTACTATGCACTATGTCAATCTCTAATCGAGTATGGTATCATAGCCTGGGGAGGAGCAAATGCTGCCGCCATTGATCCGATCTCTAAAGCCCATAAATTAATTATAAAGATTATTCTAAAACTACCGATCACAAGCAGTTCGGATGAAATCTTTAGGAGAATCGGTGTTTTGGACATTATGCAACTTTATGCAAAAAATATACTAACTTATCTGTTCAAACATAGAACTGTTTTTGACAATATCCAAACTGTTCGTGATACGAGAACCAAAGAGCAAAATCTCTTACTTATCCCTTTCGCCAAAACAACGTTTGGTCAAAGAAACTTCAGATACTTTGCAACCAAACTTTATAATACACTTCCACTGACCATTAGACAGCACACTAATTACATAAAAAACAAATGAGATACCAAGTCTTGGATCACTAGCAAAGACAGATCATATATTAACAATATTTTTAGAACCTCCTAATGCATGCTTTCCCTTTGGTACGATGCTGATTGTCCTTGTACCTTTACTTTAAATGTATGTTGTTATCCTTATTCTTTTTTGTGTTAAACTACTAATGCTAAAATGTGCCTGCTCTCAATACAGGAATTCCTAGCGAGACAGGTACAGCACAATCACCTATGTAACTTGATAAATAAATATTATTATAAAAAATAAATAAAAATAAATTACCAAAACTTTTCAACACAGCAATGTGTAAATAGCTTGAATATTCATGTTTGTAACGCTGGTGTGTTGTCTTAAAAGAGAATGGAAATTTTGGAAGTACAGGGAAGGTTGAAGCTAGTTTTTTGTTTGCATTTCAGGAGAAATGCCGTACTCGTGCCCGGACTGTGGGATAAGTTTTGCGCACCGCGTCACCATGAAGCTGCATCGACTGAAGGCGCACAAGGTCAACATGTTCGATCCTCCCACACAAAAAGAAGGACTCAAGAGAAAAAGAAGAAAAGCAAACAAAAAAGACAATTCGGCCTCCGCATTCGAGGGATAAGGCTTTAAGTCAAGACTTGTACGAATCTCTGCGAAAGACTACGAATTAAGATAAGCTATGAATCTGTAGGTCGCGGGTACAAAACCTGGCGTGCAAGCAAATTTCATTTAATTAATTTGTTATTATTGTAGAAAGCAACCACTTAGTGGTTTGACATATTTAATAAAGAAACTTACTTTGTGTAAAACCATGAGTTTTTATTAATTTACTAGCTGATACCGGGCATGCATTGCAATGCCTTTCAAAGAAATAAATTGTTTCTCTCTGCTTGTCCATTCCCATGCATCCCTGTTCCCCTCCCGCATCCCCTTCCCTTCCTGCATTCCCGTTCCACCTTCCCCGCCTTCCCCCTCCCTCATCACCCTTCCCGCGAACCCCACCTCCTTCTTTACCCTTTCCCTCCTGCCTGCCCTCCCTGCTGCTAAAATAGAAATACCTACACACATTTTCAAACCACTTGCGCACCACATGTAGTAATTTTTTTAATACAAATTTCATAACACCAGAGCTTACCATTATATATAGAAACACTCTTCTGCTAATATGCAATGTTCTGTAAAAATTTTGAGTCAATTCTTCGATTACAATCCGAGTTTTGCGGACACAAACATAAGGAACCAAAATTAGGGACACCCTAATCACCTAGTGGTATGAAATATACTTTACGACCTATTCTCATACCTACCAAATATACATTTCATAAAAATCGGTCGAGCCATTTGGGAGGAGTGCGACCACAAACACCGTGACACGAGATTTATATATATGTATATTGTATACTAGCTTTTGCCCACGGCTTCGCTCGCATGGTATTAGGGGGGTTGCCACTCCGCCTCCTCCACCTTCCCTCTCGTCACTCCACTCTCCCCATCCCCCCATCCCCCTCCCCCCCACCCCCGCCCTTTCTTCCCTCCCCCCTCTACCTCCACCCTCCTCCCTTTCTTCCCTCCCCTTTCTTCCACCCCCAAACCCCTCCACCCTCCTTCCCCTCCACCCCAGGCAACAATTTTTTGCTTTTCATCTGACGTTTGCAATAACTCGATTTTGTTAGAGACAGAAAACGTATGATAAATAATTTCATAACGCCACAGCTTATTCATAACACCAGAGCTTACCAATATATATAGCCTATATTACTCGCAAATAATGTAGCTTTCTATTAGTGAAAGAATTTTTAAATTCCATTCAGTATTTATTGCGTGAAAGAGTAACAAACATCCATACAAACTTTCGCCTTTATAATATTAGTAGGATAGACTTACCGACCGCATTCCATTCAATTATTGTTCCTATGAGACTTACCTGACACACTTTGCTTTTTCATATAGAAGCCAACTACGCCAATGCAGCAAAAAATTCACCAATCATTTGCGCAATCACAATTTATATGTTGTTAACTTAATAAAGGAGCCCCCAGGGGAAACCAGGGTTAACTAAAAGGCCCCCCAAGCTACAGCAAACCTGGTTCCAGTGTCTAGCTCAGTCGTTCGGTGGTAGAGCAGGTTCTCCTCACCCAGGGGGCGAGTTGGCAGCAAGAAATGGTTGATTGGGAAACTCCACACATGACTCGTCTCAAAGCAAAGAATGTTTCGGGGTAACAAAGCAGTGTATTGTAATCTAAAATTGGTTACATTTTACATGGAATTACATCAAGGCAATTTGGCTACCTGAATACTAGCTAATTCTCTCTCCAAGTCTGAGTTTAACGCGCAGGTGCTAGGTAACTTAACATGGACACAATAAAGGGACAAAGTAGCAACTCACGGCGTTGTCGGGCAGCAATGTCGTCACGTACTCCGTACGTTATTTGGACATCTCCCAGCGTAGAATACCACTCCGGAACGGGGGACCAACTGTACTTTCTCCCCGCTCTCAGATTAGGACTGCGTAAAATCACATGTTAGGTTTAATGGCCTACGGCGTGCGCGAGAGCGCGGGTCGGCGCGGGTGGATACCGCAACGGCTGGCTTGTTTCTGTGGCGCGTGGTTACCTCAACGGCTGGCTTGCTTCTGCCGGCGGCGTGGTCCCTGCGGGCCGAGGGTGAAGCAAAACGGGCCGCGGGGGGAGAGGGTCCCGCTGTTGGGTCAGGCCACAGAGCGGTGCCAATCGGCGAACGCTTCCGGTGTTGCCTACTTCGCGAAACACTTATCGCGAAAAATTTATCATGTACCTACTTGCGTTACATAACAATGTACCCACTGAAAAATTACTACACTTAAACATTTTTCGAGATTCCTTGCAAACATACAAAACTAATTTGCTAAATTTCTTGGCGTGATATAATTTATATTAAAACTACCTACACCTATTTTTTTTATTAAACATGAGCATGTAATTCTTGTTCTAAAAATGTCTCTTTATCTCCATACACAATCTTCTTTTTTATTACTTTACTCATTCATCCATTAGTTAAGTTTTAAGAACCATTCAAGTTCCTGGTGAAATTAGTACTATAACCATGTAATAGTTTTTATTTAAATAATCTAAACGAAAGTATGAGAGAACATGACACAGAAAAATTTTAACGCGAGGTGTCGCACTAAATAAATATGATTAAAATGTTGTTATAGCATACATTTGATGTGTTAAACTGATTATAGTCAGGTAATAGGGGCTGTATTGAAATAAAAAGAAATAATTAAAATTAGATATTTTCAATATGAAAGCTTAAAAATCAACAAGGAACATTTTTTTTATAATTTTGAATCATACTTTTTTAAATAGTAAATTTTATAAAAAATCTAAACAATTTCTATCAAACTTATAACTATTTGAGATTGATACAGATTTATTATTATTAAAAAAAATCAACAAAATACAATGAAAAAACATATAAACTTGACTTTTTCATTGCATTTTGTTGATTTATGCTGAGCCTGGAAACACAAGTCTGTATCTCACAGCGCACATGCGCAGACTGAATGTCGGGGGCGCTAGCGTCAAGTATAGTTCCTTTTAGGAAGCTAACTAAAGTTAGGAATCAGTGGGAACATTTAAAATGTATATTATTAGCATTTCTGTAAAACCTAGGCTTTTAAAGACCCATGCAACAAGTTGAGGATTAAAAAAATACTCAGCTGCACCAGATTCCCCCCTTTCATCAATAGTAATAATTTTTCAAGGAGGCCCAAAAGCCAACATCCTGTGGGAAAATTTCCACTAATCATTTCTTTCAAAAGGCGTCTTATGTCTCTAATAAAGCCATGCAAATGTTGAGTTTTGTAATATGTAACACAAGAACTTTTCACAAAACGTTGAGTCATTGAAACTGCTTTAAAACTCTCTTGTGAGAACGCAGCTAGAATATACATCTCCTGTATGGTCTCCTATTTATACTTGTAACTTACACCGTACAACACACAGTATAAAGGAAGTTTGTTGATGTCAAAGATGTCGATGGTCAATGCAGAATTGTTAAGCAGTTGAGTCGCTCTGTTTGGTGCATTCTGATAGGCAGAAGTTCTCGCTTTCGGAGCAAAAAAAAGTGCATGGGATATCCCACGAGTATATGCGTTAGGGACATATAAGTTAATCTCTTTAAACGTAGGCGGATTTAGTATATATAGTACGGGAGATTGGCTTAAACAAATGTTTACCTAAAAAACTTTTCGGCGGGCTTCTAAGGTATTAAAATCGAGCATTCCTGTTAAGAACAATGATGGATACAGGGGATGGGTAGTATGTATATTCCCTCATATACAGGTAATGCATAAAACTTTTTTGTACTTTTCTATTTCTAGGATATGGTTTTGTTCAGAAGGGGTCCAAATAATGGAGCTATATTCCAGGATGCTGCGGACAAGTGCTGCATACGTTCTCCGTATTGCAATTCCATTAGTAAATGATCTCGCATTACGAAGAACAAATCCAGGCATTTTTTTGGCGCAGGAGACAATGTCAGATATGTGGGATTTGAAAGAGAGATTTGCTTCAAAAATCATGCCAAGGTCTGGAATCTCGTTTTTGCATGTTAATATATTTTTATTGAAACCACGGTTTTCATGGGATAGTCCTTTGTATTGAGGCATAACAAGCTCCTAGATTGACTAGCAATGTGCCAATACTCTGCACAAACATTGATCAAAATTTATACCATCAACAAAAAGGCTACATAATAAAATTACATGCAAACAAATTCTCTCAAATTATTAACATAAATACATTTATATAATACAGAAGTATTAGTAAAAGAGATTCCTGTAAATGATAGTGAAACACCGTGAAAGTATATAATATATGTATTTATTTAGAATTAACAGTACAAATGCGATTTACATACATGTTTGTTTGTTTTTGTAAACAGTCTGGTACAGTATAGAAACAAGAAAGAAAGGAAAAAATTTAGGATTACATACATGAATAAACAAAAAAGAAAAGAATATACATTAGTACAAACTTAAAGACAGCAGTGAAGAAGAAACAAAAAGAAACCTGTTGCACAGTGACCTTTTTAAAATATGTACATATTGCTAAAGTGTTTAATTGGTACAGCCGCATCGGCCACACGCAAAGATAAAAGCGCCAGCACTTGTCTGTTGAACCGCGAGAGCTTATGTACCAAATATTTCTTCCTATGGTAGGGGAGGGGGTGAGATGATTTAGAGAGCTGCCACGAAATATCATTTCTTTGTATTGTATGACGGCTGTTATCCACATATTTACGTAGCTATGTAATTAAAATGACCCCATCTGCTGTTTAACGGCAGAGACTTTTCAGCAGCGGTTACGGCAGATTACGGCGTATAACTTTGATCTTTGAGCACATCATCTGCTTAGGTGTGGCGGGTCTGTATGGGACTTCAACGTAAAAATTACCAATGGTGTGTAATCCATTTATAACAGAATTATAGCCTGAAACTGTAGTATAATTGCCACAATTATAAACAACTAGCTGGTTCCCGGCATGCATTGCAATGCCATATTCAATAAAATGAATTGTTTCTCCCTGCATATCCTTTCCCGTGCATCCCCGTTCCCCTCCCGCATCCTCTACCCTCCCGCGTTCTCCTTCCACCTTCCCCGCCCACCCTCTCCCCTCCCCCACTCACCCGTCCCGTCCCGCAAACCCCCCTCCCGCGTTCCATATATTCAGTCCCAGTACATTCAGTTTTCAAACAACTCGCGTGTCACCTATTACAATTTTTTTTATTCAAATTTTAATATTTCTGATATTACAAAAATATTAATTTTTGTATATTATAAGAACAAACAATCAAATTTGGTACCTATTTAAAATATCTATAATTTAAAAAATCCTTCCCAATTCTTTTAATACAAAAAAAAAACAGTCGCCTGCTAAATTCAATTTTATCAAACGCGTGAACTGTCAAACATGCAAAGTTAAAATAGTCATTAAGTTTTCTGAAATTATGCAATTTTCTTAATTTTTCTTTCCGTAAGAACCTTCTACAAAGTATGAGAAAACTTAAAAAAGATTAATAATAATAATAAACGTTTATTCCGGTATGTGGGGAGAAGAGTGCAATCCCACATATTCCATAAGGGTTATAATGCATACACAAAATATTTTAAAAAGAAAAGCAGGTGAATATGATAGTACATGAAACAAAGGTAATAACAAAAGAAAATCATAATAATTGAGTGTGCATCAATGCTGGATGATGGACTGAGGCGGGCTTCCATGACGAGGTAAAATAGGTAAATCTTTAATGAAATAGGTAAAGTCGTTCTGAAGTTATGGCGTGATTAAGGGAAACAGGGATTCATTTATATATATATATATATAGATAGAAGATAGGGAACCTTGATCTAATATTAGGAAGGTATCAGGTGGAATTAATTTTAATATATCAGGGCTATTCAAATGATAATTTACAATTTTATATAAAAATATAAGATCAAAAATGTCACTAAACTTCAACTTATTTTAATGGATGTAATAAAAAAAATCATAATCTATTGATTTTATTATTTATTAAATTAACCCCTGAGGCCTTGGGCCTATTTTGTCAGAAGGTCAAAATATTTCCGCTTTGCAATAAAATCCAAATAAATAACCTCCTGCTTCACAGCTAATCTGTCTTGAAGCTTTACCCTTCGAACTCAGAGGCCGAATTGTCTTTTTTGTTTGCTTTTCTTCCTTTTCTCTTGAGTCCTAATTTTGCTTTGGGAGGATCGAACATGTTGATCTTGTGCTCTTTCAGACGGTGCAGCTTCATGGTGACGCGGTGCGAAAAACTTATCCCACAGTCCGGGCACGAGTACGGCAGTTCTCCTGAAACGCAAACAACAAATTACTTTGAATCTTCCCAGTACTTCCAAAACTTCCATTAACTCGCAAGATGACACGCCAACGTTACTAATATGAATATTCAAGCTATTTACACATTGCTCTGTTGAAAAGTTTTGATAATAAGTTAACTCTGATACATAAGCGGATGTACACGATAATACAACGATAGCCGTCAAGTATAATAAGCATGTTTTCACGTCAACACGTGTGTTTCCACAGAAATCGTTATAACTCCGTTATTGTTCTAGTGACATCCCTAAAACAAAAAGTAGAAGGTCGATAATAAATCAAGCTGCACATCCCTATTCAAGTTGTCCATAGAAATACATAAAAAGACCTATTCTGTCAGATACGTGGTAGACCGCCAAATCGCCTACCCGCCGTTAGAAATTGTTATTTTTTTTATTAAATATTCTTGTATGAAATGATAAAAAAGTGAGGTGACTAAATTGTTTATTATAGAAAGAATAAGTATTGTTTTCACATAAAAACATTACATGAGTCATTTTTACAATTTTTTTATGTTTGCATTATAAATTTTAATCTTTACAAATGTTAATATTTATTTGTAATAATACAATTTGAAAGCTTATTTCAAATATCGGCGTATATAAATGTATAATAAACAATTTTGTCAGTTTTTTATCATTTCATACAAGAATATTTAATAAAAAAAATAACAATGTCTAACGACGGGGGAGGCGATTTGTCGGTCTACCATGTATCTGACAGAATAGGTCTTTTTTTTGTATTTCTATGGACAACTTGAATAGTGATGGGTAGCTTGATTTATTATGGAGCTTCTACTTTTTGTTTTAGGGGTGTCACTAGAACAATAACGGAGTTATAACGATTTCTGTGGAAACAAGCATTGAAGTGAAAACACGCTTATTGTACTTGACTGCTATTGTCATATTAATGTGTATATCTGCTTACGTTGCTGAGTGGTTAATACTACATATGAATGATCATGTACCTAAATACTTAATGTAAATGAAACCAGTCAATTTGACTGTCCTAGAATAGACCTTCCTATTTTGACAGTCAAAGCTTCATTAAACTATGAATGTACCTACTTTAATAATCTCAGAACAACGCCTTATCTGAAAACAAAATATCTAATGTATCGTAACTTACTTAATAGGCTGATACGAAACTGCAAAAAGAAATACTATAGTATACAAATTGAAAATGCTAAAAATAATACTAAAAAAACTTGGAATATTATAAATGAAATTGCCAACAAAAAAAGTATGTCTTCAAATATTGTAAATGAGGTTATAATAAATAATGAAATAATAACTAAAAAATCGACCATTGCAGAAAGCTTTAATAACTATTTTACAAATGTAGTAGACGTAGTACTTGAATCATCCTGCATTAATGTTAATGATGCTCATATGGAGACTTCTCCTCAATTAGATTCAAATAATGATTCAATTAACTCTATAGAATATTTTTCTCCTGTTACATTTAATGAAATTGAAAAATATATTGATACTCTAAAACCATCCAACTCTAAGGGTAATGATGGATTATCTTGTGATACGTTAAAAAAAATAAAACAACATGTCCTAATTCCATTGCAACATATTTTTAATACATGCCTCAAAAATGGTCATTTTCCAGATCAATTTAAAATCTCCACTATAATACCTATTCATAAATCTGGAGATAAGAATAAATTAGACAATTATAGACCAATATCTCTTGTTTCAAACCTCTCGAAAATATTCGAAAAATGCATCAAGTTTAGAGTCATTGAACACTTAGAAAAAAATAAAATTCTATCGAAAAACCAATACGGCTTTCGTAAAGACCTAAGCACCGAGGATGCGATATATGAACTGACAAAAAAGATATACTCATCTATCGATAAAAAAAAGAAATGTCTTGCCATATTCCTAGATTTAAGAAAAGCTTTCGACACCGTAAATCATGATATACTCATTACAAAAATAAATCAACTAGGCTTCAAAAAAGATACACTAAAACTACTCTCTAACTATCTTAAAGACAGAACACAAAAAACAAAATTTGGGAATGATTATAGTTCAGAGTCAAAGATAAAAAGTGGAGTTCCACAGGGAACTGTGCTTGGCCCGATTTTATTCTTAATTTATATTAATGATTTATGTAATTTTGTAATCCCTGGTAAAATTGTTTCTTATGCAGACGACACGGCAATAATAGTGGATGGTAATCATTGGAAAGAAACTTTTTCGAAAGCAACTGATTGTATTTCACTGGTTTCAACATGGTTAAAATACAACAAACTCGTTTTAAACTATAGCAAAACATATTACTTATCTTTTTATAAAACCATTAAAAATAAACCTAAAGACAACCTTAAAATTAGAATCCATAATACTAGTTGCAATCAAGAAATATGCTCCATGTGCAACGAACTCACTTATGTCGAAAATATAAAATATTTAGGAGTATCAATAGATATAAATCTTAATTGGAAATCACATATTAATCAAATCACTTCTAAATTAAGATATCTGACCTACATATTTTATAGACTTAAGGAAGTTCTAAACATTGAGAAATTGAAAATGATCTACTTTTCCCTGGTGCAATCTTCAATCACTTATGGCATTATAGGATGGGGTGGTGCACTTAATACATTTATTAAGCCTCTACAAATAATTCAAAAACACATAATTAAAGTCATATTTAACAAAAATAAAACATTCTCGACAGACTTATTATACAAAGAAACTAAAATATTTAATATACGTAAATTATTTATATTACAAACTTTGAAATATGTATTTAAAAACAAATATAATTTCGAAATAAATGAAAACAGAATGAGCAAAAGAATAAATAATATATTTTACACCCCACAAACCAATACTAAATTATTACAGACACATAGCAGTTTCATTGGTCCTCGTACATTTAACCTTCTACCACTACAAACTCAAATGATAAAATATATAAAAGAGGTAAAATTATGGTTGAATAATGTAGATATTGAAATGCTTTTTCTATAAATTTATCCATCTTCATACAACTCACTTTCTGTAACTTTCTAAACTGTAGTACAATATGTTTTCTGTTTATTTATTTTTAATAACTAAAAAAAATATATGTATATTTAAAAAAATATTTAAAATCAGTATGTTTTTATTCATATTTTTATTTTACTTATATAATAAAAAAAAATTTAAGTTTATTTTATACTTTGTGTACTTAGAAATATAGTATTTTGTTCTAATATTACCCACACTCAGGCAGTGCCTTAGTGGGTTTTCATTTCTTGTTTATACTTTATGTTATAATGTTATAATATGCTATTATACATTATATGTATGTACAAAGAAATGAGAATAAATAAAGTTAAAAAAATAACAAATAAATAAATGTCACCTTATTTGGATAGGGTTCTAAATGACATTATTTTAAAAAATGACCTTTGAATGCCAAAGCATTTCTTTTGCTCATTTCTATACCCAAAATAATTTTCAGAACCATCTGTTTTGTATTTTCGTAGATATATACATATATGACAAAGTTCTAACATCAAGCATTTTCAATAATAATTCATTTTACAAGGTTCTAACATCACTTACATTCCCTATTTTGTTTGTATCTGACATATGCGAGGCGCATTATGGTTCGTCACTTCATTTGGATAAGGTTCTAACTACGCCTTACCATTTTCTAAGTTTTCTATGTTTCCAAAGATGAATTTTGTAATCTATTTAACAATTTTAGTTAAAGTATTTTAGTTTATCGCATTTTAAAGGAAAATATTTAAATAGGACGTGGCCCTAGCTTGGAATTACATTAGGGAAATGTAATTAGAACCTTATGCAATGAATTATTATGGCCTAGCTGGTTGCACAGAGTTCTATTTGCATGTTAAGGTGTATTCCAAAAGGAGGCGTCTACTTATATCTACAGAAATTCCAAAAACTGAACAAATCGGACTAATATCTATGAGAACCAAAGTGAGGATGAATATCTACAGCTCAAACTGCTGACTATTATCTATGAGAACCAAAGTGAGAAGGAATATCTACAGCTCAAACTGCTGACTAATATCTATGGAACAGGTGATGTCGACGAATACCTACAGCACTGGCAGAGGTTGGATTTGCAATTATGTATAGCATATTGGCATAACGTAATATTGCGTATGCAGTTTAAAAAACTTAACTTATGTTAAGTTAGGTGAGGTTAGGTTATATATAACACAATATCACGTTATGCCAATATGCTATACATAATTGCAAATCCAACATCTGCCAGTGCTGTAGATATTCGTCGACATCACCTGTTCCATAGATATTAGTCAGCAGTTTGAGCTGTAGATATTCGTCCTGACTTTGGTTCTCATAGATATTAGTCAGTAGTTTGAGCTGTAGATATTCGTCCTCACTTTGGTTCTCATAGATATTAGTCAGCAGTTTGAGCTGTAGATATTCGTCCTCACTTTGGTTCTCATAGATATTAGTCAGCAGTTTGAGCTATAGATATTCGTCCTCACTTTGGTTCTCATAGATATTAGTCAGAAGTTTGAGCTGTAGATATTCGTTCGACATACAGGCTGTAGATATTAGTACCTGGAGTCTTCCAAAAGAGAAGGAAACGTCCTATTTAAATACTTTCCTTTAAAATATGTCCAATTAAAATACTTTACACAAGATTTAACTTTAAAATCAGAAATTGGTAAATAGATTGCAGAGTGCAGGTCTTTGCAAACTTTGACACCTCATATCTCAGAACAAGGTGAAGCGAAGTTAGACTATCCAAATGAAGTGACGATCTAGTCTCCCATTGAAATACTTGTAGAAGAAGGTTACACCGTATATGTGGGTACCTGTGTGCGTGCGCAGATGGACTCTCATGTTGAAGCGGCAGTTGAACTTCCTGCCGCAGAAAGGGCAGCTGGTTTTCTGTTGGTTGTGTACAGATTCCATATGACGTCGATGACCCCTCTTTGTCACTTTGCATCCACATAACGCGCAGTCAAGAAACACTTTGGGCCGGTGGCATAGTTGTTTATGTTGCTTGAGAGTACCGTTACTAGAAAGCATCTTGCCGCACTCGTCGCACTTTTTACTTTTTGGTGGGAGGGCGTGTAATTCAACGTGCGTTAGGAAGTCACAATTTTTTTTCAAAATCTTTCCACACATTGGACACAAATTGATTCGAGTACACATCTGTAATGAAAAAGAGTTGTTAGTGATTCGCTATATAAAAATGAACAATCAGCAATACTATAAAACCAGAACATAGCCTTCTAACCAGTTTTCACTTTGTAAGGCATTATTTATTTTAATTTTATTTTTTACATTAACCATTCCGATCTATCGCGAATGTGCACGTTTTACGTCTTTTTTAAAAAAAAAATTTTTTATTTAGAAAAAAAGTAAATATTCACAATAAATACATATTAAATTTCATATCAGACATCACTTTTTTTGGTTACCTAATTAGTAGAGAAATATTCTCGGGTCTAACTGGGGAGCTAGTCTATGTAATTATATATATATAGATAATAATATGTATAGTTACAAAAATGGAAAAATAATATTTTCAAAAATACTGCAATATATTACAAAATATTGTACAGTAAGAAAATTACAAATAATTATAGAAACAGAATATCAACAAAAATCAACAAAAAATCAACAGAAATCAACAAAAATAATAGCAACAGAATATATCTGAAAATCATCGATAAAAGTAAGTCAATCTTCTCTGTAAAAATACAAAAAAAGTTTTTTTTAAATTTAGAATAGTTTTCCTCACTTTTTATTGTATCCGGTAAATCGTTAAATAACTTTGGGTCTACATATTCATAATGGTGTTTTGTGCAGCTGTCGTGTTGCATCTAGGTACATATATATGTTCCCAGAAGTTCTAGGTCTTATACTTCGCGTTGAGGACATTACAGATTCTTTAAAAACTTTTAAAATAGCATTTCTTTGAAATAGTTTTGAAACCGGTAGGACCTTAAATTTTTCAAAAGGTTCTTTGGTTGGAAAAATTCTTGGTTTTTCAATAATAACTTTGATGATCATTTTTTGTGTTGTTACTATCGGATACAGATTATTCTTATAGATGCCCCCCCACGCGATTATTCCGTACTGCAAAACTGACTGCACAAGAGCAAAGTAAACCATTTTAATATTTTAAAGATTTAGGATATTTCTTAATCGTAAAAAAATTTACGTAAGTTTTCTAATTCTTTTTACACAGTTTTCGATATGTTTCTTAAATTTCATGTTACTTTCTATAGTGATCCCTAGATATTTGACGTCTGGGGTTTTTTTCAGGATTTTACAATTATTATCGTTACATTTTCCTCCTTTACACAAACGACTGTGCACTTTCACGCTAATATTGGAATCTGTGACAGGATCATTAAGGTAAAAAGGTATATATGATGTTTTTTCTACATTAAGACTAAGTAAGTTATCATCAAACCATTCCTTCAATATGTCAATGTCAGCGTTCGCAGCTATATTCACTTCTGTCCATGTTATTCCTTCGATTATGATGACTGTGTCATCAGCATATTTATTTATTTATCTTAAAATTGCTACATAATATTATAATATTACTGGTCTTCCATTAAAAGCATTAGCTTGTGGATGGAAGAAGAGTTTACATTTTTTCATACATGTACAAATACAGTCACGTGTACAGTTAATACAGTTAAAACATTTCATATATATATATACAATTACTATTTACTATAGTCATGTATTTCAATATATAGGTGCACTTAATAACTTAATACAGACACATGGCAATCAGACCCGTAAACTAAAAGATGCAAACATAGATGTATTCAGTAAGAAGAAAAATAAGTGTGACATTCTCTAAAATACTTTTTGACGGAGTTCAACAATTGAACTTTGTTTCTTATGCTTCTGATTTCTATTGGTAGGTTATTAAAAAAGAATTTTCCTTGGCGAGTATAATGTTGTTGGGCAAATGAAGTGTTTAATTTGGGGCATACAAATACATGTTTAAATCTAGTACGATTTTCGGTTATGCATGAGTATTTGTCTTTTTCTTTTATAATTTGTACGATTGAATTTTTTATAAATAAGTTTTTAAATGTTGGGACTTTGAATTCTTCGAATATGCGATCAGTTGGGAAGTCTAGAGGTTTTTTAAGTATAATTTTTATTATTAGTTTATGAGATGACACTTCCATTAAGAGGGAGAGTGAACATGTCATTGACATATATAAGGAAGAGTATAGGCCCGATTACTGTGCCTTGTGGAATTCCATATTCAGAAGACAAGGGTTCACTTATTGAATTATTTAGTTTAACGTATTGTTCTCTATTTTTTAAGTAACTCTGGAACCAAGATAAAGCTTTGTCTTCCAGTCCAATTTTCCCTAGCTTAGCGATCAGTCTAGAATGCGACACACTATCAAAAGCCTTTTTTAGATCTATACATATTCCCAGACACTTCCGACGTCTATCCAAATTCCCCATAACTAGAGAAGTCAATTTTGCAATTGCATCATGAGTTCCTAGATTAGGTCTAAATCCATATTGGTTAGAATTTAGAATTTTTTTTTCTTCTAGAAATAGGAATAGTCTCTTTTTCACTATTTTTTCAATTATTTTAGAAATGTTAGATGTCAAAGATATAGGCCGGTAGTTAGTCATTTCCTCTGGGTTGCCAGATTTAAAAATCGGACTAACAACAGTTTTTTTGTAATTATTTGGAAATCTTCCAACTGAAAAGCTTAAATTAATGATATGCACGATAGGTATTTTTAGAAAATCTTTAAGATTTTTTATGGTTTCTACTGTTATTCCGTCGTATCCCGGCGCTGAGCCACCTCTCAGTGAACTAATTATATTTACAACTTCCGGTTCCGATGTGGGCCCAAGAAATTGCATTTTATTTGTATTTATTGAATTTCTCTCAAAAGCCTCAGTGGTTTTGCTAGCAGCTAAAGGGTTAATTTGTTGTGCAAAATTTTTTCCAACATTTGCAAAAAAATTATTAAATAAGTTCGCACATTGAGTCGGCTCATCTTTTACATCTATAGAATTACCGTTGTACGTCAGTCTGTGTATTTCTGACCCTTTCCGTTTTTTATCAATAATTTCATTAATTGTTGACCACATTTTTTTTTTATCATATTCTACTTGTGACATTTTTATTTAATAATATTGTTCTTTCGTATTCCTTATTAAATTTGTAAGCATATTTCGATATTTGACAAAGGTATTTTTTAATATATAATTGAAAGGATTTTTTTTACAAAGAATAAATAAACGTTGTTTCTCACGCACAGATTTCACCAATCCAGGACTAATCCACGGTTTTATTAGGCGGTATTTAGAAACTAGCTTCTGTAACTTGGAGACGGTGCTCGCCTCCATATGTTTTGTTAAAATTTCCTCGAAGAGGCGAGAGCTCTCTAAAATATCCCGGCTGTCTAATATACACCTATATTTGACGACCTCCGTAGTCCAGTAGCTAAGACTCTTGACTCACAATCCGGAGGTCGTGGGTTCGAACCCGGCGTGCGCAAATAAATTTTATTTGATTAAGTTGTGTTATTTCACAATTAATTCATTTAAATAATATATAGTATATTTGCGGCACGTTCCAGAGTGGAAGATATTATCAGTATCGCCCTGGCGTAAGACCACCATTCAGAATTGAAACGTTGCTTGAAAATGGCTTTTGCCGTGTTTATCTGAATAGCCAGGTACATCTCAACCTTCCTCTTCCCCACCTCCTTCCCCTCCCTTCTACCTTCAGCCTCACAACATACCCCAATTGGGGATGCCATAGTCTCACTGGCTCCAGACGGGAGCAGTTGAGATTTTTGTGCGGTATTCACTGTAAAAAAAAAAAAAAAAAATACAAGCCCAGGATTCCTTAGAGATTTTTTCCCGAAGAAGCTCTTTATTTAACACTAGTTTAATATATTCTCTATCTTTTAATTAATTAGTACGCGTTATTGCATTATAATATAATAAGCACATATAGTGGTCTGTTATACCGGTTTTATAAACAATAGACTGAAATCTCTTAGTAATATTACTATTTACCCACATATGGTCAATACAGGAAGGTTTCTGACCGGCGACGTCACGAGTAAAATTGTTAATACATGATTTAAAATTCAATTCAGTTAGCATATTAATATATTCATCCTTTAGCTGAGATCGATGATTTCCAGATATATCCACATTAATATCACCAACCAAAAACGTAAACATATCCCGTGTTTTGCAAAGAATTTCATTTAGTTGACATATAAACTGCGAAAGGTCTGACAAGTGTGTCCTGTAGATTGCAATTAATTTAATTGTCAGTTTATTTACACATAATACAACACGTAAACAGTTTACCTTGTCAAAAGCAACTTCCTCAATATTCCGTACTATGAATGAATTTCTAATGAATAATAATATTCCCGAATTTTTGTTGATTTCGAGTGTTGTCGCAACGCAGCCGTAGTTCGGTATATCAAAGTGAGTATTGATATTGGAGTGACACTCAGTGAACACTATAACTCTCGGCTTTTTTTAAATTAAATCTAATTGCACTAAAAATTTGCAAAATTTTTTTTGAAACTTCTTATATTTATATGCATTATACTAAACAGAGGATCACATTCGTCCAGAACATCGTTGCACTCGTCGCTAGTATCACAAACATTTTCGTTTATTTTATACAGCTGGTCAATGTTTTCCATAATAAAATCTTTAGTAGTCTATTTTTTTGACGAGCAATTGTCATCATAAACTGTTTGTATTCACATTTTTCACTGTTCGCACTGTGATTAATTGAATTATTTGTAGATCTTCGTTCGTTGTTTAAGATTCAATTTTTGCATTTTGGTGGTTCTTGTTTGTTATTGCATTCTTGATAGCCTGAGCAATGTGAGCAGGCTGGGTCTTTTGTTTTATTTAGGCATCTTAGGCTCGAATGGTTAAATTTAAGGCAGTGGTAGCATTGCATAATTGGACTGCAGTCCTCTAACTTAACTTTGTGGTATCCGATATTAACACTATTTTCGTTCAAAATAATTCTTCTCATGACTCCGCTAGTTTCCACAATGATGTTCGAAAATTCAGTGTTTTTTCTCTTAATTACCCTTTTTATCTCCATTTTGTGTAAAGTATCGTCCATTTTGTGAACATTTTTAATATCTTCATTTTAAACGACATGTCAGATTTACGAAAACTTTGGGTTATTTCCGCTTCACAATTAATGCTCTATAAATGAAACATTTCTGAATGTAGCCGAATACTAAAAACTGTTTTTGAAAACTTACGAAATAAGCTTTCAAATTGTTATATTACAAATAAATATTAACATTTGTAAATATTAAAATTTAGAATGCAAACATAAAAAAAATGTAAAAATGAATCAAGTGATGTTTTTATGTGAAAACGGTACTAAAATCACGGATTATATAAAAAAATAATACTTGTTCTAACATATAAATGTATAATAAACAATTTGGTCACCTCACTATTTTATCATTTCATACAAGAATATTTAATAAAAAAATAACAATGTCTAACAGTGGGTAGGCAATTTGGTGGTATACCATGTATCTGACAGGCCTACCATGTATCTGAATAGGTTTTTTTTATGTTTTTCTATGGACAACTTGAATAGTGATGGGTAGCTGGATTTATTATGGAGCTTCTACTTTTTGTTTTAGGGATGTCACTAGAACAATAACGGAGTTATAACGATTTCTATGGAAACATACGCGTTGACATGAAAACACGCTTATTGTACTTGACTGCTATCGTTATATTATCATGTATATCCAATGACGTTATATTATAAATAGACTCGCCATAGTCTCACATACTCACAATATAATGTGGAAAGCAAGCAACACTCTTTTGTTTTCAGCGGTTTTCAGTATAATTTCTAAATTCAAAACTTTATTCCCGTGTGATAAAGATAGACAATCAAAGAATGTACGTGTGTGAATGTCATAGAAATATAGTAGGGCGGCTTATTAATTTCTTCGCCGAATACTGCTTTCACATCACGGGTGTGACATATGGGTGTGACTGAGATAACAAGATACTCTCACTCGCTTACACTATGGACAGGGAAGGGTAAAGGCAGGTAAAACGACACACACGCAGATATTTTTATATTTATTATATGAGTTATCATTAGTAATACAATATTGGTACTATTATAGTAGTATTGTTAAGTACATATTTTATTATACAGTACAGGTTATAGGTTCAAATGATTGTACAAATCTATACAGATTAATAACACCTAGGACCGTTACTATTTACAATTTTCATCAACGACATTATTAAATTGATGAACGCGTTACCCTTTGTACGTTTTACCCCATCTTTCCCAATGGAATAAAACGAATGCGGGACGCTGTGTGAACCGACTTACTGTTAGTAGGTTGTCCTTGTTATGCTTATGTCACTTTGTGATGCAATTTTCGCTGTCTCCTTTTCGACTATTTGCCGTGTAAATTGAAGCATTTTCTCATCACACAGGAGCGCTTTGCAATACAATTTACTTACTGGTAAGACACGACCTCACTCGACGCGTAGCAGTTTAGTACTAAAGTACTAGGAATAGAGACAGCTACAATCGTCTTGTGTTTGGCTTCCCACTTTGAGATTTCTACCCAGCGTCCAGTATTAATAGTCTTTGTGTATATTATTAGTCTTTGTGTATATCAGCTTACGTATTGGAGTGGGTTAATTTCCACTTCCAAGATTTGCGTTAATTCATTCAAGAAAGCAAAATCAAAATTCAAAAAGATGTCTTTAAAAAGACAAGTAATTTTGTTATAGAACATTATCTGTTGGTTAATAACTTTTTATTTTATTTTCATAGTGAATTGATTCTCATTTGGAGAGAAGAAAGTATTGACTAATTGTGAAATTACACATAGATATCGCACATCCCATAGAAGTGTCGTAAATAAAAAATTTCTATTTTACCTTTTATCTCTGAAAAGAAAAGTACTTGTGATTTCTAAGCCATACAAAACTGTTTTTAAGTTAGATCACTCCATCTCCGCAAGATGTCGCTAGTATATCTTTTCGATGGAACCGCTTGTTCTTCATTCATAAATTTGTTTTCACTCTCTTGTAAAATTTACTTTTTTGACTTATGACTCTTTTCTATTGGGATGTGAGAAATGAGCGAATCACCAGAACGTGCCATTAATAATGTTAATAACTTACTTTATTTTGCGCTTTATGAGATTTCAGATGGATTAAATGGTCGTCTTCCTTATAAGAAATCATGGGACACTCCTCACAAGGATATTCCACTTCCTTTTCATCTGCAAAAGAGTTGTGTTTTAAAGCCATGTACAATATTGTGTGTGTAGTGTTGAGGGAAATCCATAAATGTGTTTGTTTAGTTTTTAAACTAAAACTTATAAGTGCTCCCGGGCATAGCTTTCGGCACGGCATTCTCATTCCGCTGTCGGGACTCAGAACCATTCCAGTAGGCTTAGAGATCAGTCGTTTGTGACTTGGGTGATTATTCATTGTTCATAAGTTTAATAATTATTTATATAGAATCAAACAGCACGTTTGTTACAGTGATGAGACAATTTACAGTTATAAAGTAATACTAGCAGTTAAAAACCCGCTCCGCAGGTTTTTGCTGCTAGGCCCTGCGGACGGCTTTTAGTTCCCCTCCCCCCCCCCCCGGAGAAAATCAAAAAAAACTGTCAATTCTCTAGCGTAAATAAATAATTGTTTTTAAATTTTTTAAATACAGTAGGCACAATCATGGGCGCCTGCAGAAAATTTTCTAGGGGGGGGGCAAAATTTTCTAGGGGGGGGCAAAATTTTCTAGGGGGGGCAACGCTCTGTCTCCACACTTTCTTTATGCTAACACAAAGTAATTTAAAATAAAAGTAACATTATTTGACTATTTTCAATCAATCCAGGGGGGGGGCAAGCGCCCCCCTTTGCCCCCCCCCCCCCCCCTGCAGGCGCCCATGAGTACAATCTCACTGATCCAGCACTATTAACCCCTTCCGTTTCTGAAAGGGGTTCCCAAAATTTCTAAATTTACTATTCTCCATGTAGAAATTTTAATAGAGACTTAACGACTTCGATATTTTTTGAATTCCTACAAACCGATAAGATATGTTTCCCCTGTTCTATTCGCACCTCTGAAATTTACGGCATCATGTTCCCACGCACTACTTCGAAAGCTGCATAAGGGTGTATAACGGCATAGTGTACTTTATCTAAGGCGTCGCCAGTCTGGCTGACCCCACCAGCTGTGTTATTGGGGTTTATTTACAGTGCGTGTCGAAACACTGCAGCGGACGGTAAAAAAATAAGTTAAATAGTAAAAAGTTTGAAGTGCGGTTTTTGTGGTAAATCGTTCCATTCTTGTGATATTGCCTTTCAATAACTGTATCCATAATGACAAGAAGGGGTCTAACTGATGAAGAATTATTAAAATTTCTCCAAGATGACAGTGACATTCGTGAAAGTGATAATGATAGTGATATGGATTTTGAAGCAATAGATCAAGAGGATCTTTCTGACGTGGAGGACCGCGTTGAGGTCTAGGAGGAGTCAGAATCTGACAAAGACATCGGAGAAGACGAAAACACAACAAAATTTGCGGCTAGTGAAGTTTTCATGACCTCGAAATCGGGCACGATATGGAGTTCAGTGCCATCGCCGCTGGCAAGAAATAGAGCGCACAATATTGTAAATGCGAATCTTGGCATTAAAAATGAGGGGAAAAACATAACTACCATCCGAAAGGCTTTTTGTTTATTTATGAACGACAGTATTATTCAAAAAGTGTGTGAGGAAACTAATCGATTTATACGTAAAAAAATGCCAAACAGTGAAGAACAATAGGCCACTTGCATGGATTTCATAACGACTTGTAAAAAATCGTGTGGATAGATTTTTTTACTAAGATTACGAAAATGTTAGTAAAATTTTAAGAACTTTATAGTTTTTTTATTTTTAAATAAATAAATCCATTATTTGAGCTCGTGACGTCACTACATGAAAATGTCCCGTCTCCGATTATGTTCCCTTAATTTTGTAAAATTCCACACTGATTATTATTTTTTTATATGGCAACACTTTGACTTCCGGCGAATTTTTGAATTTGCGTTTAACGTTCAATAGATTTATTGTTTGTTCTATGCGAACTTATCCTTTGGTTTGATTTTTTGATAAAGATGGCAGTGATTATATACGAACTAAAGGTACTAGTGATGGGCACAATCGAGACAATTAGATAATCACATGAATCGATGATTAATTGAATTAATGGCTTCAGAGTTCAACGGGAGCAATAGCTACGGTCAGAGGAAGCTTGGGGACCTCTTATTTTTAAGTAATTTCTTTAAATTCAGAATAAACAATACTAACTAATTTTTTCCGTATTTTTGGCTGCTATCTTTTAAATGATTATAAAGTTCTAAGGAATTGGCTTGTAACCTAGATAGTGTCTCTGAAAAACATCCGATTTTATTTATATGTGACACCTATAGACCTTTTTTTTAAAGAAAGACAAATATTCCCGGGTTACGAATAACCCAACAATGTTACTACTACCACCACAGAAAGCCGAAAATGTTGCTTGTGTTGTGATGGAGGACTTAGCCAGCCAAGGAATCGAACATGCGATGCCCGGGAGGGACCCAAGCGCTATGCCCACTCAACCACTGACCGGTCAGACTCAACCAATGAATATTCAATTTTTATCAGAATGATTCTTGTAATAATAACTTTTGAAGGTTGTACCCATCAATGTAACGTATCATTGAAAAAAATCTCTTTCACTGATATATTACAGTGATGGGTATATCTTCAAAATTTATTATATCAAGAGTTATTCCTATAAAAAAAAAAGCAATCAAAATTGGCGAATAAATTCAATATTTTCAGACAAGTTTTGTGTCCCCTGTAAAATTAGTATTACCTAAGTG
This sequence comes from Limnephilus lunatus, assembly GCA_917563855.2. Classification (NCBI taxonomy): domain Eukaryota; kingdom Metazoa; phylum Arthropoda; class Insecta; order Trichoptera; family Limnephilidae; genus Limnephilus; species Limnephilus lunatus. Next base: position 18,601,491 of record OU830595.1, on the reverse strand, counting down.
GGATACAGGCTATTATTTTGTAATAAGTGATAATCGCACATCTCGTAGAAAAGTGTCGTAAGTCAAAAAAGTAAATTTTAAAGTAATTAAAGTAAACTACTACCTAATCAGGGTAGTTTGCATACAAAAACAATTGGTTCATTTTCCTTGATTTTTTGAAGGTGTGCATTAGTATTGGATAACAATATAGTTTGAATACGGAGAGAATGCGTTCATTTAGTTTAGTGTTCGTTTAGTTTATTCGTCAATTATTCATTCATTTAGTTTATTCATTAATTGGTAAACAATATCGGTGACACCTGGAAGCGCAGTCCCACCTAGTAAAAACTGCGGATAGCACATCTCCTTATATTTCAATATCTTTGGGCATAGACAATCACTTTACTATTCAAAGATAAAAATAAAATTTTGGCTTACGACTCTTTTCTACAGGATGTGAGAATTATGTATTATAAAATTTACCTTCACCATCCAATTCCAATTTTAATTTTGTAGCAGTTTCAATGGCGTCCTCTTCTCCATGAGAATGGAAATCTTCTAATATATTATCGTCTTCATTCCACGGTTCATTCTTAATTTCGTCTTCATTCAGCTCAATTTCATGTTGATGTAACGAGTCCGAGAAAGGGTCTTCTTTTTTAATAAAGGTAGTTTTGAGAAATTTCTCATTACTCTTTAGACACATTTGTCGAAACTTATTAGCACAGTCCAGGTGACGTTTGCACCGCAAACACACAAACTGGAACTCATCAGTTTCAAGAACATTGACACCGGAGCATCTGAGAATCATGTCATGAATTCCTGAGTCTCCCCAAATTGGTGTGGCTGATGAAGTGATTTCTCTCAGACATAGTCGACACTTGCACGGCACCATCACGTTATGTATGTTTTCATCCATCGCGATATCTTCCTGTAAATGTGTAAATATTATTAATTAGGGTGGCTTAGCTTCCCATTGTAGCGAAAACCTCCACAATATGTACACGCATCCAGTTTACAGACGTGGCAAAGTTTGTAAACTGCAAGACCCACTGGATAAAATATCAAAATATACCAACATTGCCGAACCATCTTCCGCTTTGGAATGAAATCCAAATAAGTAGAATTAATGTTTTCACCGTGGACCGGTTGTTTCACAGTACTTGGATAATAACAGAACTTGAATAGGAACATTAACTATGGAATTTGTCTAAACTTTAACTTTAGGGTGCCCAGTTTACGCATACCACTTTTTTAGAGAAGAGCTATGTTGAATTCCAGAAACTGCTGGATAATGGGAGCTTTTAAAATTCCCACAATATGTAATAGCAACGGTATTTAATTTTTTTTTTTATTAATTTGAAATAATAGCAAACGTAAGAAAAAAATACCAGTCTAAATACAGTATATCTCATTATATCCTAATATAGTAAAATATAATTGCTTACCGCTAAAACAGATATACTAGCCATGCGTGGATCTGCATTGAAACTTTCAGAGCAGTTATCCTGGAAAACATGATTCTCTTCCACTTCCAGAGATCTTTGAGAAATTAACCTAATTGAATTAATCATAAAACAGTCAAATATTAACAAAAAATATATACAGGGTATAAAAAGATTAACAAGACAATTCCTGAGCTTGTTTGGAGTAGAAATGTTGATATCGTTTTCCTGATTTTTTAAAATTCTTTCACATGTTGTCACTGGTTACAATCAAAGACACTGAAATATAAGAGATGTGCTATCCGCAGTCTTTACTGGGTGCGACTGTGCTTCTTGGTGTGTACTAACTAAATGAATGAATAATTAAGAGGAATATAAACGCTAGAAATATTTCGATCCTTGTGTTTTATTAAATCTAAAACCGAGCGCCGTGCACCGTCATATTTTGGTCTGATTTGCACGAGGCAAGTAATTTGAAATAAATACTGTTGCTATGATGTGGTGCTTGCAATACGTAAGAAGCGCCCAGCGAGATCTCCGTTCGCCGATGCTTCTATACATACCTTGTTACCCGGTGGATGAATACCGTCAATCCTATTTTACCAGCAGCGGCCGAGGCGGGAGCGTTGTCGATATTATCGAGAATCCTCAAACTATGGGGAATGCTAATAAAAGTATATGTTTATAAAATTTGAATTGATTTTATTTATTTACAATCTAAAAATTTTTATGAAAGTGAATTATTAATACATATTATTTTAAATACATATAAATATTAATAAAAAGAAACTTGATTCAAGTTAAATATAATATGTATATATGTTAACAAAATGTAACTTATACGTACTTTTATAAAACTAGGTATAGGTATGTACTTTTATCAAATTTACATACACTTTCAAAATACCCAAATTACATATACTCAAATTTCCACATCTAAAATTTTTGTAAAATTCATTTACAAAAATAAAATTTTTGGAAACAAATCAATAAACCAATCTCAGTATTAGAAATGATGACGGAACAACTCACAGCTAGGTTTAAAAATATTCTACATTAGATACATCAGTTTATTGAAACATACACTTAAAAAAAACGGTGAAAATAAATAACTTGCATCTACATATGCTGAATTTATCCTAAAAGAGCATAATTAAAACGAATGCAATATAATATTTTAAAATAATAAGTAAAATTTCAACGGTCTCCATGGTAGAGGGGAAAGGCTGCCAGCTAGCGATCCGGAGATTGCGGGTCTTAGTATTAGACATTATCAAATACTGATTACATGCTCCGCATCGAAGGAGTACAGTCGCGAATTTTTTTGTGACAAGTAAAACAATAAATATAGTTTACTATTACATACATTAATAACCCGCCCATCTGGGCGATCCATTCCAACCAATATGGAAACAGAAGTAATATTTAGAAACATCAAAGAGTTAATGAATAAAATAACTTCAGTGAAGGACTCAAAAATAAAATCATCACTAGAACAAAATATTACAACACTGGAAGAAAAAATTCAACACGAACTAATTAGTCTACAAAAGAAGATTATAGATTTACAAGAAATTAATATTAAAAATAATCATCACTACACACAGAAACTTGAAGAATTTCATCCTAATAACAAAAAATCCTATGCAAATGTCACGCAAATGTCAGGTGACAATAAAAACTTTGTAAATACATCATACAACACAGTACAGAAATATGCCATATTAGTTACCTCAAAAAACACCTTGAAGGCCGAGGATATAAAAATAAAAATTCAAAAAAATATTAATTTATCAAAAATAAAAGTCGGAGTTAATGGAGTAAAAAAGATCGGAGAACAGAAATTACTGATTTCATGCCAAAAAAAAGAAGAAGCAGAAAAATTAAAATTAACTGAAGAAATAAATAAAAGAAATATCAGCCGAAGAAATAAAAAAAAAAGAAACCGTTATTAATGTTGAAAAGGCTACAATGCCAATTGTCTGAAGAGGAAATTATAGATGGGATTGTTCAACAAAATGAAGGATTAACGATGACGACAAAAATAACATTAAACTCATCAAGGAATAAAAAAACAAGTACAATGAAGGAAAAGAAAATGACACCACCAACTACATTATTGAAACAACCGGTAAATTAAGAAAAATACTTATTGATAAAAAAAAAATAAATATCAAATTCCAAAGAGTGTACGTAGAGGACTGCAATCCGATCACCCAATGTTACCATTGCCTCAAATTCGGTCACACAGCACAAAGATGTCTCGCCAGGACGCAGCCCCCCATTTGCTTACATTGCACTAAGGAGCACACACTTTCAAAATGTGAAAATAAAGAAAAAATGCCAATATGCAACAATTGCTGTATCCAAAATAAAAGGTTTGATACAAATTATTCCACTGAACATAGAGTCGATAGCATAAAATGTCTATACCGTCAAAAAATGCTTCAAATTGCTAGAGAGCGCATTGACTATGAATAAATTTTGGAATTTTTTATTTACTCAAATTCTAAAAAAAAATAAAAATGAATGATTTTTTATGTAACGCACTAGATAAAAAAATGTGTATAGAAGAAAAATTATGTCACTCCTTAAGAGATTTCAATTTAATTTGTACTGAAAAAGGATTTACCCTATTTCATATAAATATTAGAAGCATAGAAAAAAAACCTAGAAGAATTAATAATATCATTAAAAGATTTAAATTTTTTCCCGGGCCTGATTGTGTTGTCTGAAACACATTCTGCAGGCGAATTGAACTACTCTATTCCTGGGTACTCATATCATACAACAATAACAAAAATTAACAAAAACTCTGGTATTGGAATATTCATTTCAAACCAATATAATATTATCAATATTAGAGAGATAATTAATATTAGTAATGTTAACATTTTAAATATAGAAATTAAAGATGTAAATAAATATTATAATATAATTGCTATTTATCGTACACATAAATCGATACTACCACAATTTATAGATGGATTGAAAAACATTTCACTAAATTTTAGAAATTAAAATAATATTCTTGTGGGAGATGTGAATTTAAATATTGCAAACGATTCCTCTAGTAAGAATAAAGATGACTACCTTAATATGTTGGCCGAACTAAACTACATCTCATGCATAAATCATTATACAAGAAACGTCCGAGGTCAACGGCCTTCGTGTCTAGATCATATATTTACAAATATCCCTTGCATTAAAAATATAACCTCAGCTGTCATACATACGACTATCACTGATCATTATTCATGTATATTTAATTATAAATGCAGTAATCCATCTTCTCCATTACCTAACCAAATTAATGCCTCAAAAAAAATACTTAATATGGATACGTTACTACATAAATTTGAATCAGAAAACTGGAATAAATTACTACAGTGTAATGATGTCAATATTTGCTGCAATTTGTTTGAAGAAAAAATATCTACATACATAAACGATTCGACAAAAAATATTAATATTTCCAAATCCAAACAATCCTATAAAACTGTGGATTACCCATGGTCTTATAATATCTGTACGACATAAACAAGCCCTTTACAAGTTAACTACCCAACAACCAAATAATAAAAATTTACTAAACAGTTTTAAGGCATATAAAAACAAACTTTCATATATTATAAAACACAGAAAAGAAAGTTATTATAAACAAAAGATTGATCAGGCGGAAAATGATAGTAAAAGAGTGTGGACGGTTATAAATGAAATAATTGATAAGAAAAAATGCAGGAATAATGAAATCAATGCTATTACTCACGATAACTCGAAAATATGCTGTAAAGAAAACCCGTCAAAAGCTGCAAATATATTTAACACATTCTTTGCAAACATAGGAAAAAATCTTGCAAATCACATAAATACCAACCCAATTTCAGATTGCAATATTGATACAGAAAATAAAATAGCAACATTTCAAGTCACAACAGAGGATGAAATAGTATCTATCATAAACGATATGAAAGGAGGTTCTGCACCGGGATTTGATGGAGTTACGGTTAATATTTTAAAAAATATTAAAAATCAAATTTCTAAACCATTAATGCATATAGTAAATTTAAGTTTCAAAAGCGGTGTGTTCCCATCTATTTACAAGCAAATTATCATTATTCCAATATTTAAATCTGGTAATCCAGAAGAAGTAAGCAACCTCCGACCAATATCAGTTATCTCAAATATAGCAAAAATTTTTGAAAAGATAGTAAAAAAAAGAATGAACCAGTTTATAAAATGTAATAAAATAATTCATGAAAATCAGTTTGGATTTATGGAAGGTAGAAGCACACAGGATGCAATTGCAAAATTAACTAGCCTTGTTCTCAATTCATTAGATTAATCATTCAAATGTATTGGAATTTTCATAGATCTCAAAAAAGCGTTTGACAGCATATCACATGACAAACTCGTAACTAAATTAAGAAACATTGGATTAAACGGTACAGCTCTAGAATGGATAAAAAGCTACCTTTTCAAACGCCCTCAAGTCGTAAAAATCAACAATGTGCTTAGCCAATAAGATACAAGTAATTTTGGTATACCTCAAGGTACAGTCCTGGGGCCGTTACTGTTTATCATCTATGTAAATGATATATTCACACAAAGAATAAACGGAAAAATAATATCTTATGCTGATGACACTGTCATAATAATTGAAGGTGCTGATTGGAATACTGTGAACAACCTAGCGAATATTGACATCAATACACTGAAAAACTGGTTCGATAAAAATCTCCTCTCATTAAATACCGAAAAAACAAACTTTATCCCATTCTCTATCAATAAATTTAAATCTAAGTCAGAAATAAAAATTCTAATACATCAGAGTAAATGTAGTGGAACTAATTGCACTCCAGAATGTTCTACACTGAATTCAACTTCCAAAATTAAATATCTTGGTGTATATATAGATCAACATTTTAAATGGAAAACACATATTTGTGAACTTGTCAAAAGAATTAGGAAATGTATATATATATTTATAAGACTCAGAAATATTCTTAGACTGGAAAACCTAAAAAGAGTGTACTATGCAATTGTTCAATCTATATTACAATACGGTATTATAGGATGGGGAGGAATATATGATGTTATTTTAAATCCTCTCAAAATAGTTCAAAGATTAATAATTAAGATTATATTGAAAAAACCATCTACATTTTCTACCGAAAAAATCTTTTCAATATTCAAAGTAACTACAATAGACAATTTATATAAAAAATATTCAATTCTACAAACTTTCAAAGAAATAAAGCTAAAAAAATTACATTTCAATATCTCAGCAAGATATCAAAACAATATTAAAATCCCAAAATTTAATACCAAGCACATCCAAAATTCCTATCTGTATCATGGTATAAACTATTTCAACAAACTCCCATTAGAAGTAAAAATTATTGAAAATAAAAGTAAATTCCAAACTAAATTAAAAAATTACCTGAAACAACTGTAAGAGTTACATTACTATTTCACTTCATTTAAATCTGTTAATCGACACATCTCAAGTTTCTCTTACTATATCTATTGTTAATAGTTGCAATATTATTATTCACCTACTCAAATGATAACATTGATAACATAATTGAGTATGAATTCACTCACCAAACACAAGAGCCTTGTCTCTTTATGGTGAGGAAAGGATTTTATTACATTAATATTACAAATCTGTTTAATATGTAAAAAAAAAAGTATAATTATTGTAAAAACAAACAAATATTAAATAAAAAAATAAAAAATAATATAAAACAGTTCCCAGCTACATGTATTAATAAAAAGAAACTTGATTAAGAGTGTACAACCAGAGAAACCAGAAATATGTCATTTTTAAATCAGTGGTTAGACGTATTGACTCTTTTCCACAAAAAACTATAAATGGATTTCAAAAGATTGTTCTTTTATCTAGTAAACTTATGTTTTAGATTTTGAGAAAAAAAAAATGTTTTTAGAATAATAAGGTTATACCATAGGTCGTTCGCAGATTTGTTCAATTTTCAAAAAAGTACATTTCTTATACAACAACCATTTCAAATCATATAATCATGCAGTAAAATAAATCAATACATTATCTGGTAAACGTATGTTTCAGAATTTTAATTTTAGTTTAAATAAAATTATTAAAAAATATATACGGACATGTGTTTCTTGACGAAAATTGGTCGGTTTGTGCATTTATTTGTGCACTTACAAACAAATATATTTCGGATTTTTTTACATACTTATTTTGCTAAGACGTTATTGACAAATCATAAATAATTTGATCGTAAAATAATTTCAGGAAGTATTTAATTTTAAATAATTTTGAACATCGCATTTTACCATTTTTATCGCAGCCCGTAAACACAAATTTCAGATTTCATTACGGGCCCAAACGCGGCCAGGAGAGCACGTCTTCGCGACGCTTTGAATAATAATATTTGGAAATGAAATTTGAAAACGAAATTTGAAATAAACACGAATTCCTTGATTCATGTTTGTTAAATCTATAGGGTTGCCCGAACGCAATTTTTCATGTTCATTGAATATTTTTTTGCAAAAATTTTTATAATTTCGAATATTTTTTTTATTTTTAATTTTTCTTGTGTGAATACCGCACAAGAGTCCCAACTGCTCCAAAATATTTTTTTGGGGTAAATTTTTTTTACGCACGCTCGACACTTGGGGGTAAACTGGTGAATGGGTTACGAAAAGTGGTGATAGTTACGAAAAATGACATGCGAACGGTAATCAATGCGAACGGTGATCGATTGCTCGGCGGGTCGGGCCTTTACGCACGCTTGTTTTTCGTGTTATTGTTATATTGTTAATGGACTATTTGTCCGTAAATAAATAAATAAATTATATACAGCGGGTACCCGGCATGCGTTTCATGGGCACTGTAACCTCGCGGTCAACTAAACTGTTATGGTTCCATCACAAGTCCCGGGAATTAAAATGCAAGCGCCTGCACTATATAACATTATATACAGCGGGTACCCGGCATGCGTTGCAAGGCCACTCAAAGAAAGAAAGGGTTTGTGCGCTTTAATTCTGTTTGTTGAAGTGCTTATTATTAATTATGCACACGAATAAATATTTCAAAATGCGACGTTTTTTACAATCCAACTGAATATTACTCGTTTTTTTTCATGAATACCGCACAAGTCTGGAGCCAGTGGGACTATTGCATCCCCAATTTGGAGTATGTTGTAAGACTGAAGGTAGTGGGGAGGGGAAGGATATAGGGAAGAGGAAGGTGGGGAAGTACCTGGCTATTCAGATCTGACCACTAAACACGGCTAAAGCCATTTCAAGCAACGTTTCAATTCTTAATGGTGGTCTTACACCAGGGCGATACTGAGAGTATCTTCCACTCTAATGGCCGTAAAATACAATTGAAAAACAAAAAACCAAAATATTAAAAAGAATATAACAAATTGTTTATTCATGTAGCTATCTACTTAATACCTACTGTGTTTACGCATTTCACTTGTATCTATTTATGTTTATGCACTTCAATATACAAATTACAAATAACTACTACTAATTAAAATTCTGGAAGCGAGAATAGTAATATAAAGTAGTAATAGTAGCGGGTAGCCCTAGCTCGAGTGAACAAAACCCTCAAAACTCGGATTGCCGTGGAACGAAATTTAGTTCTGAAAACGCCCGCTCGCGAGCCCTGATGTGTTAGCGCTAGTGTCGGAATCGAAGTTGTCATGTGCTGGTTATTCACTCTTAAGTGAAATGTAATATTATTTTTTAATTGATAAACTAACGTTTAAACAAGATTTTTATGCATAGCACAAAGGGTAGATAACAAATATTATAATCAATAATTATCAGCCTGAAACACTCATCTACATTGAAAAAATCTTCCGAGAAAAGATACTGGCCGCCAACGGGAATTTCCCGTTGGCGGCCAGTATCTTTTCTCGGAAGATTTTTTCAATGTAGATGAGTGTTTCAGGCTGATAATTATTGATTATAATATTTGTGAAATGTAACTACATTTGTTGCCAACGGGAAATTCCCGTTGGCGGCCAGTATCTTTTCTCGGAAGATTTTTTCAATGTAGATGAGTGTTTCAGGCTGATAATTATTGATTATAATATTTGTGAAATGTAATATATATATATACCCTGCTACATTTGTTGCGTCCACCCCCTAAAATTTCCATAGCATTGCTGCGTCCACCGACTTACGGCGTCCGATATACGGACGCAACAATGTTTTGACTTCAAAATTGGCCAGATTGATGCTTACGCCATGTAGAATCGAATGGCAAAAATTGTTATGGAAGCAAAAAATCTATCAGAATGTCTGGAAGCGAATATTGAACGTTTGACGATTTGCCGCCAGGTTCGCTACACGAAGTATATTTCGATCAGTGTATATTTTTATACATAATGGCGGTCCTTCTACGTCTCCGCAGAAATATATTTTTTTTAAGACATAACGACGGTCGTGATGCGTCTACACATTTGGTCCTTCTGGCGTCCACGCAGCAACATTATTTTTAAGACATAACGACGGTCGTGCTGCGTCTACACAGTTGGTCCTTCTTGCGTCCACGCTATTATCACGAAACAATATTATTTTTAAGACATAACGACGGTCGTTTTGCGTCTACACAGTTGGTTCTTCTTGCGTCCACGCAGCAACATTATTTTTAAGACATTACAACGGTCGTGTTGCGTCTATACAGTTGGTCCTTCTTGCGTCCACACTATTATCACGCTATTATCACGCTATCATCACGCTATTATCACGCAATTATCACGCAGAAATATTATTTTTAAGACATAACGACAGTCGTTCTGCATCTACACAGTTGGTCCTTCTTGCGTCCATGCAGCAATATTATTTTTAAGATATGACGATGGTCTGCGTCTACACATTCATATTACTTTTAGTGCATAACAACGATAGTATTGCGTCCTCGTGGCCATTCACGAGTAGATAGTAAATATTGTTATGTATTGTTTGAGCTCTTGGTAAAGTAAATCTCTAGATTTGGCAACAGTGGGTTTATTTACAACGATGCCGCGTGCCACTTACAACTAAGAAGCGACCCGCGCGGGTGAACATTCTTATAAGATTTTTTCTACAGTGGACGGTGAAATGATGTTCTGGCCTAAAATGTCCAACCACACACTACGAGGGCGCAAAGCGGTGCGTTATGAAACGATACATTTTGAGTAAGGGCATCGCTATAAAAAAAACTGTTGCAGGCCTGCGCCTCGTAGGTACTTATTGTATACAAATGATTTATTTCGACTCTAACTATCAAAATACAGTTCGTTAGCATACATCGACATATTATCATTACTATTATTACCGGAAGATTATTATTACGAGTTATTCGTCTTCAACAATAATTACTTATACACCTATAAGATATACAAACTACACATATCGCACGGAAAAAAAGTTCAGCATGGGAGTGTTTGATATCTGTACCTATCAGAAGATTAAGTAAGTTAGCAATATTCAAAAGACGTAAAATTTAAAAAGAGCGGAAGGATAAGAAACTACATAAATATCTTTTTATAACATACAATGTATATGCATTCGGACGCTAAAATAATATATTCGGTACGGACGCGAAAACTTCATTAAAACAGTTATCAATATACAGAAGACGTAAAAATTATATTAGAGTGAAAGGACGTGAAACCTTTATTAAAAGAAACCTACAATATACAAAAAATATACACCCGGACGTGAGTATGTACGTGACGCAAGAAGTGTATGAAAGTATACTAAATATCAATTCCTGTATTTTTTACAATATTAAAAAAGTATGATATCAGCGATTAGTACGAGCAGTACATAACGCAATATTCACAAAAAAAATCTGAAAAAAGAACTAGAACTGATGGACGCCCAAAGACGGATTTACGTACGGACGCAATAAGTGTAGTGGGACCTATATATATATATATATATATGTTATGGTTAAGGTTTTCACGGGTGTAAGATGTAGAACAATTTTCTCGGTTTACCCGCGTAATGTAGTACTTAAAAGGACTTTTTAACTCCTGACGTTTCGGACAGATCACACTGTCCATCTTCAGAGGCCTTATGTCTTGAGGTTTTGTCTCAAACTGATAGCTTTCGCATATCTGTTCGGTCCAGAAGCTAAGACTTAAATGAGTGCAAGTCACTTCTTATGTCTAGAACGAAGTACCCGGGTTGAAGGTGATTGATGGTGGAGGGGGTTGGGGGCGGGGCCGGCAGTAGATACCTGATTGGTGAAGCTAATTGGAGATACTACTGGTAATTTTGGAAATGCCGTTTTTGGGGGATTTTCATCGATTATGACTTTCCAGGTGTTGGGAATTCTGATTGAGTCATTTCTAGCATTCATATTATTTTTATGTTTATAGATTTCTATCGCTTCGCAGTAAATTCTTTTTGGTTCATTGTATATGCTAGCTATTGTTTTTGTATTATTAAAGTCTATTTTATGACCTTCATTAAGGACGTGTTGAACTATGGATGAAGTTAAGCGTTTATTAGTGACATCTACTTTATGTTCTGCAATTCTACATGATATTTTTCTATTGCATCGTCCAATATACACCTTTTCACATGCCCCACAAGGTATTTTATAAATACCATGTGACTCAAGTGGAATGTGGTCCTTCGGATTTCTAAAATTGTAGATAATTTTATTAGCTTTTACTTAGTATAAAAAGTTTTCTTCTGCAACGCACCATTTTTGAGATATAAACGGAAACCCGAAACTTGGGACCTTCCCCCCCCCCCCCTCCCCCCCCCCCTCCCCCCCTAGGTCACCACCTAGACGTCAGGATTTTTAGTATGTTCAGCACCGTAAACAAGTTTCTGAAGGAATCGCTTAGGTTCCTGCTCACGCACTCTACACCTCCTTCTTTGACTGGACTAACTGGAGCATTTCTTTTTTTTAACTTTTACCATTTTTTTAACAACTAAAAAACATTTGGACCCGGGTCTACGTTCGATGCATTTCAAAAAGCTGATATTCACTCAATTTTCTCCAAAATGACAGCTCAAATACTCGTACATGACGGCCTCCGCGGTGGAGGGGCAAGGCTCTCGAATAGCGATATGAAGGTCGCGGATTAAAATCCCGGCGTGCGCAAAAACGTTTTATTCGATTAAATTGTGTTTTCATCAATGAACCACCATTCAGAATTGAAAGTTTGTTTGACATAACTTTAGCCGTGTTTGGTGACCAGACCCGAATAGCCAGATATTTCTCCACCTTCCTCTTCCCAATATTCTTCCCCTCCCCACTTAACTACAGCCTCACAACATACTCCAATTGGGAAAGCCATCACTGGCTTTAGACGGGAGCAGTTGGGACTCTCGTGGAGTATTCATATTAAAAAAATAAACTGAATTTGGGAGGTGGGTATGAGCATCGCCGCCTCGGCAACCATTTATTGGATAACCTCTGTCGTACCCCCAAGTGGTTCGCTACGTTTGATGACTTAGCGGGGGTATGGTGAGATCTTGGCGGCGGCAGCGGTGGATGCGCCTGCTCACCAGCTGCTTGGCAGGCCAGATCAGGAGAAGCCGTTTTGAGGAGACCCTCTGACCTATCCAGCTGGTGTTTCTCGACCCATCGTCTCGCACTCCAGCGGGAGCGGGATGAATAGATTCCTAGGCCCGTCACTCTTGAACACACTGACCCTCAAATTCCCACTTTTTCTTCCCAGAACTCCATTTCTTTCATTTCCTTAAAAAGATCATCCACAGAGCATCCCCAAAGATAACATAGGCACAGCGGTAAATTGTTTTACTCAAGCCCTCTTTATGGGGTGTGAGGGGTTAATGTAAAAAAAGGTGTTTGGTGACCAGATCAGAATAGCCAGTATCAGTATCCCCCTACCTTTCTCTTACCCATCTCTCGCCCCTGCCTACATTAAATACAACACAATAAACGTTAACGATGCTTGTTTTAACACATAATATGAAGATTTGTTAGATTAACTAACTCCGTAGCCCAAGAGCGTACGATAGAATAACAGAGAAGATAGACAATTTGATGTTACTTCATGTGTTACAAAGTACAAGGGTGATGGCAGAGTATAATTCTACTTACACCAAGTATTTAAAACAAAGGCAGACCTACAATGGTTTTACATACTGCCTATTGTAGCAACCTTTAGTGAGGAAAACAAAAGGACCGGTTGTGGTTTTACATACCTTTTGTATAGCTACAAACGTACCGCGTGATGTACAATTTTTAAGTTGTAAACACTTGGTTAAATGAACACCTAAAAATTGTGAATTCGAGAATCATGAGGTTTTATTAACCTGTCCCGTAGGGTTGAAACGTGCCATACAAGACATACGTAACGTAAAAGCAAAAAAAAAAAAAAAGCAAAATAACAAAAAAGGTGACTTTGTTATAACAACCAAAGACCGGATGATTCGGTTTTACGTACTTTAGTTGAAACGAGCCAAATTGATTTATATACAGGGTTATAAAGACCAATCATTGGTTTTATAAATACGAGTTCCAAAATGGACGTGTCGATATCCAATTTGGGTACCTACATAAGCATGAATTTGGGTAGGACGCCATCAATTTTTAATTTAAGAAGAAAAAATTGAAAAAACTTATATACACGAGAGGCGACTATGTAAGTAACCACTGTTTGATTTTCATACTAGAGATACCTCGGAAGGTTTTACAACTCATGATGAACAGAATAAAAGGAAAAAATTGTAAAAATAGTTAACTGGTTCTGAGTCGGAATTTAACACTTTGGAATTTACAAAACCCGACTTCTAGAACGACACGCCGATGGCAATTGTCAACTACTTTACATGAACAAAATAAAACAGGTGAGAAAGTTCCTTTCCACACGACAAAAATGCAACAAAAAATAGGAGAAAAGTTACAAAATTACATGACAAGGCAGGATATGACATGGCATGGATATTGCATAGTGTACGTGTTGAGACAATAAATGGGCTCGTGACTTCCCAAACATTGAAACTCGAAAAGTGTCTCCGTTCCAAAGTGATCAGTTTTAGAACAGGTGAAAAAAAAATAAAGAAAAAAATTGCCGTGAGGGAAAGAAAAACAGTGCAAAAGTAACATTTGAAAATACCTTCAATGAGAGTATGCATTAATTTACAAAATAATTTACAACTTGTTTCATTAACGAAACGATGGACATGTAATTGACACATTACACGCCTGACGTAGTAAGACTTTGTAAGCTTACAAAAAAAATGTGATACACACTGGATCATTTTAAGTTGCTGAGATAGTGGGGGCAGTTTTACTTGACTCCTCACTTCCAGATTTTACAATATCCTTAATGTGGTAATTACCAATGTGTTTTCCAGAGGAGTCAGACAAGGAGTACACTAGATCTGATATTTTCCTTAGAACTTTGGCCTTCACGAAAGTGTGTTGTTCTTTCTCCAAACTATGTCTTCTGTATTGAAGGTGACATGTTTCCTACGTAAGTTATCTTGTGTCAAGGTGGGTGCGATGTCCTGTTTTATCATTACTTGCGGCATAGGTCCTTTGTCAAGATTATCCAAAACTTGCGTAGCCGAACGTGAATTATATTCGCTTGAGGGAGCGAGGTTTATTCTCCTATTGTACTTTTTGTTGAATAAAAGTGCATATGCCTTTAATGTAGATTTAGATTTGCTTGATGGCGAGAGTCCTCTATCCCTTAAAGCAGCTTGTAAGTGGGCTTTGGATAAACTGTGCACGTTGGGAATAGTACCCAAGTTGGATGGTGTAATAGCTTGATTGTCCTCCATTGTGAGTTTCCTGGGTGGTGAGAAAAAAAATTGGCCGGGGGTTTCCTTTAGTGAGCGCAAAATTAATTTTTGTGAGGCACTTTTCACTTGGTAATCACTTGTTGGCACTTCCAAAATATGGTTATAGAAATTCCATATTACAATTTGGTATATATGACACCAGAATTTTGTCAAAGGAAGGAAGAAGAAAAAAATTTTTGCGTGGAAGGGCCTTAGTAGTAAAGGTTTTTGTGTTTCACTGACCACTTTTGAGAAAACTGTGAAATTCACAAGTATTTATTTATTTTTGAAAAATTTTGCCAGGACTGACCTTTAGAAAATGGGTTTTTATTTTTCACAAATCACTTTTGCACTGAGAAAGGCACTAAAATTCACAAAAGGCACTTTTCTGGCAAATAAAGGACAAACTTCCGGATGAAAATAACTGAATATGGGATTCATTAACCATATTAAAATTATTTTATTTATTCATGGAACCAATCATGGGCTTTATTATTATTTCACTTTTCACTTATGTAAGGAAAAAAAACACAATTCACTTTCACTTATGCTGAAAAAAATACGGTACCTATAACATAGAATGGGGAAAGAAAATCATTATTTTGTCCATTTGGTGGAATATAAGTTGTACCAATTTGACAGACACAACAAGTGGGCCTATTGGTGTTGTTAGGGTGCCTCGATGTCGGCTTCTAAACCAACACCAGGGCCCAAAACACGTCCCTGACTAGCTCTCAGCGGGACTATGGTACTCTCTATTCAGGGGGGTGGGCAGCTCAAGGCTAGGGAACTTCTCTCCATCCTCCGGTGACCCACGGGATCCTCACTGGCCAACAATCCTCCCGCCGTAGCAGAATAATAACAATGTTAAATCATTTAGACATGTATTGTAAACTCAAACACATACATAGGTTTCTACAGTACAATTCAATTACAAGAAATGCAAATTACACAAACCTAGCTAAAGTGTTTAACTCTCTCTGACTCTCTCTCAAAACGAAACTCTCCGAGTCGTGATTTCCGCGGGGGCCCTACATTTCACTGAATTACGGACAACATTTAAGGAGGAAATCAAGATACAGCTTACATGTAGGTTGGCAGGAACCTCGTCTCATGTGGCAGCTTCATCAGGCACTTTCGTAGTCTAAATAGACCGAACTATAGTGGCAAAAGACTGATTCTACTCAAAAGTATTTCAATAATACATCGCGGCCCCATTGAATTGGGTCCGCCGGCTACAAGTGAGCCGCGAGCGTGCGTTCTCAAAGGCGCTCAGATCTCTTCTGTCGCGAGCGCAGCGGGAATGCCGAGTGGCAGGGCACGGGGGAGAGGCAAGGAGAAACAGGATACGGGGCGGGGAGAGGCGGCGGCCGAGCCGTGTGGACTTGTGCTGCGTTCTGTGCTCTCGTATTTACTCGCTTCAGGGGCGTATCGTAACACTTCCCCCCGCGCTTGGAAAAAAAGCGACGTGGCAATGGAGCTGTAGGAAAAAAAATCCTCTTAAACTTTCATTGGGGTTTTTGAGAGATTCGTTGCTTGAGAGATGCCTAGCTAGAACATGCAATTTATGTTATAGTTTAGGTCACAATGTTTGTAGGGAATGGGTGAGGGGTACATACAATGTTTGGAAAAGAACAGTTTTGGTGAAAGTACATGGTGTGAAACAACATACAAGATTATGCAATTGAAAGATGACAATACATGGTTATGCAATTAAACAAAATAACAATACATGGTTATGCAATTGAAAAATAACAATACATGGTTATGCAATTGAAAAATAACAATTCATATTTGTACAATAGAAGAACAAAAAGCAAGAACAAAAATGCCTGTGTGATTCTAAGGTTTCATTGGTCTGGGAGCTAAGTTTGCGAAGCGTGGATTTGTTTGGTTTCGGAGAATTTCGAAGAGGAGGACGTGGTTTCACAGATTCTAAGGATTACATTATCACTGTAATCAGACCCCTTTGAGATAACACTCAGAAGTACACTTGGGCCTTAGAAAACACTTGGTTTTGTCGAAGACGTCGAAGTTCATGAAGTGGAGACTGTGGTTGCTGTGCCGCGACTATGGTTACAGAGGTCATTGAAGAGGAGAATCCAGTGTCTGCAGACATGCCAGTACGAATCCTAAAGTGTTATTAAGGTAAACACGGATCGTATATAATGGTTATTGAAGCATAATGTAGCTCAACATAACTTGTATTGGTACGCATTCAGCGAATACTGGAGGTCAAGGTAATGATGGTTTACACATGACGATATATGCGTCACTGCATGACAGCGCAAGAGACGACATGGTTGGCATTGATAGCAAGAGTAAGAACAAACCTAGGAGCTAGCGTGCCCAAAAGGTGGTTCAGAGTGTCATAATGTATAGTGGGACAACTCAACTTGCTGTGGCATGACAAAACAACATACATATGGGCGGTATGGTCTGTGCTTTCAGGAACAAATGCGTAGAAAAATGGCAGCAGGAGGGACCTAGTAACCACAGCGCGTGCTGTCAGGAAGTGGAGCTCAGCTTGGCTGTTAGTGGTGACATCCGCCTGGGCTTCTTTTTAAATCCGGGAGAAATTATTATTAGAGCAAAATTCTTGAAGTTTACCTGCCTAGGGACCAATGAAGAAAAGGTTTGGAGAGAAACAAAATGTGTCCAGATAATGAAATAAACGAAGTTTTAATCACCGACCCAGAGAGTGACGAAGAGAGAGTTTTCTAACTAAATTGTGGTTACATGAACATTTTCCTTTACCAGGATGACTTGGCGTTTGCCGAGTGACAATATGTCTTGGTTAAAAAAAACAACCGGCCTTCCATGGCCTATGTTAACATAAAGGTGGTAACATTTTTTGTAGAATTTCAAAAAACAAGACAAAGAAGTCGTGAATGAGTCACGGTAAAAGCAGAGAAACCAATTCATGAATAAAGGTTGTCAAAAGGAGACAGACGGTACGCCAAGTGCATATCGTACATTTCCAACATTCATGAATGTGTTTCGTAAAATTGAGAAAGAGAACAAAAGGTGAGACATATGCAGAGAGTGAGGGAGAAAGCCTGCTGATAATTGGTCAATTTACCGATTCGTACTCCCAGTGAGGGCGAATTATGGTCAACAACAGATTTTCCTCTTCATAACATATACCTGAGAACATGATGGTGAGGAGAGAGGAAAGGAAAAGGAAAGGAGTTGAGTGACGAAACTTGCTAGAGACTGGACTAATTTCCACTTCAAACTCCATGTGAGAATGAAACATGATCAACCAGCAGATTTCCTGACTCTTTACAATTGTTAAAAGGATGAGGAGAAATTTGAATACACATTAACAAAGAGACTAATCTTTTACGTGTATTGGGCAAAAGATTAGGGGTCATTTTAAAAACTCCTGCGTGATTGTGAGAAAAGACAGACCCTTGCTCCAATTTCACAAACCTGGGGGTTTTCTTATCCGTTCCCCAGACAACGAGTTGGGTGGTTTTGTGCTCAATCGATTAACTCCCACAGCACTATGCCCCATAGTTAGCAGTGAAGCTACAAACTAGTCCTTTTGGGATAGTAGATACTCCTGGGCTTCTTTCCTTTTTGCAAAGAAGTAAAAAAAACAGGAGGTCCACGGGCATTGGCGTTGAATGACAACAAAGGGTTGTGGACTACATTTCGTAGATCGCACACAAAAGGTTTGATATTATTTCGTTCGCACGACTCATGGTAAGTGTTTTAACGTCTCCACGTATAGTGTACAAGGGTTGTACACAATTATACATACAAGCGGTACTCATGACAAATGAATGACACACGACCAAAATACAAAAACGGTACTCATGACAAATGAATGACACACGACCAAAATACAAAAGCGGTACTCATGACAAATGAATGACACACGACCAAAATAGATTGTACAGAAAGGGTGGTACTCATGACAAATATGTCACACGACCAACTCAATAACATTTAGCTATGAGCAAAAGTGATTATGACGAACTTCTCGTATCGTGGCAGGTATTTTAAGGATCCCTCCTATAACGGTGGGTGTTCTAAGGATCTCTCCTATGACGGTGGATGTTCTAAGGATCTCTCCTATAATGTAACAGGGTTACGTTTAAATACAACACAATAAACGTTAACGATGCTTGATTTTAACACAGTTTATAAAGATTCGTTAGATTAACTAACTCCGTAGCCCAAGAGCGTACGACAGAGAAGATAGACAATTTGATGCTACTTCATGTGTTACAAAATACAAGGGTGATGGCAGAGTATAATTCTACTTACACCAAGTATTTAAAACAAAGACAGACCTATAATGGTTTTACATACTGTCTGTTGTGGCAACCTGCAGTGAGGAAGACCAAAGAAAAGGGACCAATTACGGTTTTACATACCCTTTGTGCAGTTACAAACATACCAGGTTATGTGCAATTTGGGTTGCAAATACTTGGTTAAATGAACACCTAAAAGTTGTGAATTCCAAAATCAGGATAACCATAAGGTTTTATTTAACCTATCTCGTAGGGTTGAAACGTGTCATATAAGACATACGTAACGTACAAGCAAAAAAAAATAAAATAACAAAAGGCAGTGGCTTTGTTATAACAACCAAAGACCGGATGATTCGGTTTTACGTACTTTAGTTGAAACGAGCCAGATTGATTTATATACAGGGTTATAAAGACCAATCATTGGTTTTATAAATACAAGTTCCAAAATGGACGTGTCGATATCCAATTTTGGTACAAGAGCATGAATTTGGGTAGGACGCCATCAATTTTTAATTTAAGAGGAAAAAATTGAAAAAAACTTATATACACGAGGGGCGACTATGTAAGTAACCACTGTTTGATTTTCATGCTAGAGATACCTCGGAAGGTTTTACAACTCATGATGAACAAGATAAAAGGAAAAATTGTAAAAATAGTTAACTGGTTCTGAGTCGGAATTTAACACTTTGGAATTTACAAAACCCGACTTCTAGAACGACACGCCGATGGGCAATTGTCAACTACTTTACATGAACAAAATAAACAGGTGAGAAAGTTCCTTTCCACACGACAAAAATGCAACAAAAAAATAGGAGAAAAATTACAAAATTACATGACAAGGCAGGGTATGACGTGGAATGAACATTGCGTAGTGTACGTGTTGAGACAATAAATGGGCTCGCGACTTCCCAAACATTGAAACTCGAATAGTGTCTCCGTTCCAAAGTGATCAGTTTTAGAACAGGTGAAAAAAATAAAAGAAAAAATTGCCGTGAGGGAAAGAAAAAACAGTGCAAAAACAACATTTGAAAGTAACTTCAAGGAGAGTACGCATTAATTTACAAAATAATTTACAACTTGTTTCATTTACGAAACGATGGGCATGTGATTGACACAATACACGCCTGACGTAGTAAGACTCTGTAAGCTTACAAAAAAAATGTGATACATACTGGATCATTTTACGTTTGCTGAGATAGTGGGGGCAGTTTTACTTGACTCCTCACTTCCAGACTTTACAATGTCCTTAATGTGGTAATTACCAATGTGCTTTCCAGATGAGTCAGACAAGGAGTACACTAGGTCTGATATTTTCCTTAGGACTTTGGCCTTCACGAAACGTGGTGCCAGCTTAGCAGAGAAATACATGGCTCCTTGGGAAAGTGTGTTGTTCTTTCTCCAAACTATGTCTCCTGTATTGAAGGTGACATGTTTTCTACGTAAGTTATATCTGTCCGCACTCTTTTGGTGAGCCAGGAGCAAAGCATCAGTGACTTCACTGTAAATGGCCGACAGTTCTTCCAAGCGATGGGCATAGTCTGCGGTAGGGTTGCTTGTGGTGGCGGATGACGTAGGAAAGTTTGTGTCCCTATGTAGAGAACCATGGACGACTTGTTCCATACCGTGTTTTAAGAAGAAAGGTGTGTAACCAGTGGCCAGGTTAACAGTGTTGTTCATAGCGGCCTGAATTTTATCTAGGTTTTTACACCAAGTGCGTTGGTCTTTATCAACTAGAATAGCTAGAGCTGTGTTGATTGTTTGGTTGTAACGTTCGACAGTGTTGTTTTGGGGAGTGTACAAGGTGTTATAATAAATGTCCTTGATTCCGTATTTGGCAAGAAATTCTTTGAATTCCTGGGCAATAAACTGTTTTCCGTTATCAACAATTACGGTTCTGGGTGTTTCGTAAGGTATAAAAATGTGTTTTTCCAGAAGTTTGATGATGGCGGACGCGTTGGCTCTTTTTAAAGGGAAGATCCAACAGAATTTGGTGAAAACATCCACTACACTAAGTATGTGCATGTGTCCGGCATAACTTCGAGGAAAAGGTCCGACGAGGTCCATTGACAATGACTGTAGGGGTCTGTCGGCGCGTTTGGGGTTACCCATTAGGCCGGCAGGTGCTGCCGTGCTATGTTTATAAGCTTTACAAGTTTCACATTTAGAGATGTAATTGCGAATTTGTTTGAAAAGACCAGGCCAGTAATACTTCAAGGAAATCTTTTTATACGTCTTGAAAGTTCCTGGGTGTATAGAGTCGGGAGCACTATGATTGTCAATTATTATTTGTTCTCTTCCTTCGAGGGGAACGACAAGTTTCCAAGAGTAATCTTCGAGGATGGATAGTGGTGCCTTGCAATTACGGTATAGTTGTCCTTCTTTTATGATAAAATTAGGAAACTTTTGTTGATTATTTTTACAACCTTCGAAGATTTTCAAGTACCATTCATCTTTTGTGGGTGGAGGGGGGGCAATTGTGTCAACATTTAATGAAGCCAATTCAATTCTTGAAAGAGCGTCAGGAACAATATTGTCCGCGCCTTTACGGTGTACAACATCAAAATTGAATTGAGACAAACGGGAGGCCCAACGAGCGAGTCTACCGGAGGGATTACTTAAAGAGATCAACCATTTCAAACTACTATGGTCTGTGACTACAGTAAATTTGCTACCGTCTATGTAACCGCGGAAATGGTGAACAGAATCCAATACCGCCAATAACTCCTTTTCGGTAATTCCGTAGTTTTTCTCGTGTTTATTTAGTGTACTGGAAAAATACGCTACAGGGTGTTCGCCATCTGGGAATTCTTGAGTTAGGACTCCACCGATTCCTACGTTGGAGGCATCCGTGTGGAGGGTAAAAGAGAGTGCAAAATCCGGGCAATTCAGAACGGGGGCTTTTTGAAGGGCATTTTTTAAAGTTGTAAACGCTTCTTCAGTTTCAGCAGACCATCGGAAGTTGCTGACACCTTTACGGGTGCCGGTAATTTTATTTAAGGGGGCTGCAATTGTGGAAAAGTCTTTGATGAATCTTCTGTAGTAACCTGCAAGTCCAAGGAAACCTTTGACTTCTTTCGCGTTTTTGGGTCGGGGGAAATTTGCCATGGCTTCCACCTTAGCGGGGTCTGTTCTTAGACCTTTTTCGTCGACAATGAATCCCAAATAACGTAAACGGGACTTACAGAATTCAGACTTCTTCAAGTTGATGGTTAAACCAGCGAACTTGAGTTGTTGAAAAACCTTTTCCAACATTAATATGTGTTTTTCAAAGGTGTCGCTGACGATGATGAGGTCGTCAAGGTAACAAAACAGGCTGTTATCGACTTCAGGACCGAAGAGTTTGTCCATCAGTCTTTGTAATTCGGCGGGGCTGTTCTTTAGACCAAAGGGTAATCTTTTAAAATGGAAAATTCCCCTACCAGGTACAACGAAAGCAGTTTTTTCACACGATTCTGCGTCCAAAGGTATTTGCCAAAAAGCTTTGCTTAGGTCAACAGAGGAGATGAACTTGGCGTTGCGCAGTTTGTCTAAGGTCGCGTGGACGTAAGGTAAGGGGTATGCGTCAGCTTCCGTACAAGAATTTAAACGTCTACTGTCGAGACAGAAACGTGCGGAGCCATCTTTTTTAGAAACCAAAAGAGTTGGGTTGGTCCATGCACTTCTGCTGGGAACCACCACACCCATTTTTAACATTTCATCAAGTTCTTTTTCCAAAAGTTTAAGCTTTTGGGGGGCTAAGTTGTAATAACGTTGCTTTATGGGTGGGCCATTGGTTTTAATGTGGTGTTCTACCAAATTTGTCAAACCCAATCCACATTTTTCGAAAGATATTGATTCGAATTTATTGACCATTTCCTTTAGTTGGAGAGCTTGGTCCGTGCTTAAATTTTCGTGAGGTATTATTGTGCGGATCTCACTAATTTGAGCAGCAGTGGAGGTTTCGCCAAGAGTATTAAATACTTGGGGAGCAACGTTAAAAGCCTTCCAGAAGTCAACGCCAAGGATGAAATTCTGGGATATAGAGGGCACTATTAGAAAATTGATTGTAATTATTTTATTGTTACAATTAATTGGCAGTGCAAGGGTACCGATGACCGGCTGGGAAACATTATCCGCAGTCGTCAGGTGTGTTGTTTGTGGCGAAATTTAAAAATCACTGTTAACAAAAGGCAGGTGAGCATTGTTGCCAAGACAGCTGACAGATGCACCGCTATCAAGTAATCCGGAAAAGGGCACATTGTTAACAGAGAAAAGAGCATAGGGTCTCCCATCTTTAGCTTGTTTGCAACAAACCGAGGAAACATTTAAGGTCTGGTTAAAATACTTAATGTGTGATAACCAATCAGTCCATTCTTTAGACCTTGGTTCAGAATGGGTACCTGAGAGGTTATTATTTAGTTTTTTGGCCTCTTCATGTAGAAATTTGGTGGGGGCTTGGAGAAATCCACCTGAGGTCTGACATCGCTTGGGTTTTGTAACCTTTCTGCATTGTGCCTTGATTTCTTAAAAATGTTGCGCAGTTCGTCGCGTGGAGGAGAGCGGTCCCTAGAGTGGTGTCTCTTGGAGGTTCGGGGTTCCTTGGATTCCAGAAGTCTTGCTTGCTTGAAACAAGTAGCGGCCAGGTGGCCTACTTTTTTGCAAAAGGAGCACACTTTTTTGTTGTCGAATTCTGGCTTTAAACCAGACGAACGGCTTGGCACAACCACATTATTCGACACATTCTTTATGTTTTTCCTATCCTGGTACGATTCCAGGAGGAGGCAGACTTCGTTTAGCTGGGCCAGGGATGCAATTTTCTGTGAGGTGATGATGTTCTCGTATTTGCTTAAAAGGCCATCAGTTATGACTGGTAATAGTTCAGCTTCCGGAACAGGATGTGAAAGCTTGATGTTGATGGACTCAGCCCTTTCTATGAATGTTGCCACAGGTTCATCTACTAGTTGTTTAATAGATAGTAGAGATAGTTTGATCCGGTGCTGGGCCTCCTTTTTTCCAAAGCTAGAGATTAGGGCAGCTCTGAGTTTATTCCAATCTTTGCATTTAGTCTTTTGGATGCGGTGCCACGGAATTAATTCTGGGGAGATGAGTTCTATAAAGTTTCTCCGTAGAATCTCGAATGGGATATTTTTGATTGTAGCCGTTTCTTCAATACGGTCAATGAAATCCAGCACATCGGAGACGCCATTATATTTGACTTTCCAAGAGGATAAATCGTAAGTTTTATCTTGTGTCAAGATGGGTGCGACGTCCTGTTTTATCATTACATGCGGCGTAGGTTCTTTGTCAAGATTATCCAAAACTTGCGTAGCCGAACATGAATTATTTTCGTTGGAGGGGGCGAGATTTATTCTCCTAATGTACTTTTTGTTGAATAAAAGTGCATATGCCTTCAATGTAGATTTAGATTTGCTTGATGGCGAGAGTCCTCTATCCCTTAAAGCAGCTTGTAAGTGGGCTTTGGATAAACTATGCACATTGGGAATGGTACCCAAGTTGGATGGTGTAATAGCTTGCTTGTCCTCCATTGCGAGTTTCCTGGGTGGTGAGGAGAAGAAAAAAAATTGGCCAGGGGTTTCCTTTAGAAAGCGCAAAAATTAATTTTTGTGAGGCACTTTTCACTTGGTGATCACTGTTGGCACTTCCAAATGTGTTTTGTATACATGACACCAGAATTCCTGTCAAGGAGAGGCAGACGAGAAAAAATTTTGCGTGGAAAGACCTTAGTGGTAAAGGTTTTTGTATTTCACTGACCACTTTTGAGAAAACTGTGAAATTCACAAGTATTTATTTATTTTAGAAAATTTTTTGCCAGGACTGACCTTTAGAAAACAGGTTTTTTTTATTTTCACAAAACACTTTGCACTGAGAAAGGCACTAAAGTTCACAAAAGGCACATTTCTGGCAAATAAAGGACAAACTTCCGGATGAAAATGACTGAATATGGGGTTTATTGCATCCAACCATATTAAAATTGTTTTATTTATTCATGGAATCAGTCATTGGCTTTATTATTATTCCACTTTTCACTTATGTAAGGGAAAAAACACAATTCACTTTCACTTATGCTGAAAAAAAACAGTACCTATAATGTACAATGGGGAAAGAAAGTCATTATTTTGTCCATTTGGAGAAACATTAAATTGTACTAATTTGACAGACACAAGTGGGCCAATTGGTATATTGTGCAGAAATAATAAAAATACGTAAGTCCGAAATTTTCATTAAGGAATTCGCAAAATAACTGGGGTTCCAGAATCAATGATTTCCGTTGGTATCCCGGTTCAGTCATAAAAAACGGTTTGGATTTAAAACGCAGCCTAGCAACAGTCGGTTAGGATATCGGCGGGAACAAGGCATTTGCGCGCACAATCCGGAATATCGCGTGAAACAAAGGCCGTTGGATTTGGCGCGGATTGCTGTTGCTACGCGCTCGCTGTTTGGTGACGCGTGCGCAATCAGATTCGCGGCGTTTCGGGTACTCAAAATGGCCGTTGTTTCAATTTGCGATGCAATTTATAATTCCAGTCAGATCCGTTATGGATCTAATTTACATATTGGTTTCTGTGGTTTTTTCACAGGATTCACTGTAGAATAACAAGGCATAATTAATGTTTACAAAATAGTTGTTATGCGGGAAGGATTTCGACAAAGGAAGGTCCCGCAAAGCGACCGGGATAGAGAAAAAAAAATTCCAACCCCACGATCGGGCGACAGTTGTTAGGGGGAGGATTTTGACAAAGAAGGGTCCCGCAAAGTGACCGGGATAGAGAAAAAAAATTCCAGGCTCCACGTTGATGCGCCAATTGTTAGGGTGCCTCGATGTCGGCTTCTAAACCAACACCAGGGCCCAAAACACGTCCCTGACTAGCTCTCAGCGGGACTATGGTACTCTCTATTCAGGGGGGTGGGCAGCTCAAGGCTAGGGAACTTCTCTCCATCCTCCGGTGACCCACGGGATCCTCACTGGCCAACAATCCTCCCGCCGTAGCAGAATAATAACAATGTTAAATCATTTAGACATGTATTGTAAACTCAAACACATACATAGGTTTCTACAGTACAATTCAATTACAAGAAATGCAAATTACACAAACCTAGCTAAAGTGTTTAACTCTCTCTGACTCTCTCTCAAAACGAAACTCTCCGAGTCGTGATTTCCGCGGGGGCCCTACATTTCACTGAATTACGGACAACATTTAAGGAGGAAATCAAGATACAGCTTACATGTAGGTTGGCAGGAACCTCGTCTCATGTGGCAGCTTCATCAGGCACTTTCGTAGTCTAAATAGACCGAACTATAGTGGCAAAAGACTGATTCTACTCAAAAGTATTTCAATAATACATCGCGGCCCCATTGAATTGGGTCCGCCGGCTACAAGTGAGCCGCGAGCGTGCGTTCTCAAAGGCGCTCAGATCTCTTCTGTAGCGAGCGCAGCGGGAATGCCGAGTGGCAGGGCACGGGGGAGAGGCAAGGAGAAACAGGATACGGGGCGGGGAGAGGCGGCGGCCGAGCCGTGTGGACTTGTGCTGCGTTCTGTGCTCTCGTATTTACTCGCTTCAGGGGCGTATCGTAACAGTGTATTGTGCAGGAAAAAACGTAAGTGTGAGATTTTTTAATTAAAGAATCCACAAAATAATTGGGGTTCCAGAGCCAAATTTATAATAGTAATCTTCATTGTTATCCGATTCAGTCATAAAGGGCGATTTCGATTACAAATGTTGCATGGTAACAGGCAATTTATTCGCTTCACTCCAACGGGTTTTTTCCGTTGGGTTTTGGCGCGAGGCAATGCACTTGCGTGCGCAACTCAGAGAATAGGTATTTACATCGCGTGAAACATTTGCCGTTGAGATTGGCGCGGAATTTACTGTTGCTTGGTTTTTGGGGCACGCCTGCGCAGTTAAATTCCCGGTCAAAGGTTGGCGTTTTGGGTATCCAAAATGGCTGTCGTTCCAACTGCGATGCAATTCATAGTTTCAATCAGATCTGTGTTATGGATCCAATTTGCACATAGATTTCTGTGGTCTTTTTTCACAGAATTCATTGTTCACTGGGTGCAGAACATCAAGGCATAATTAATGTTTACAAAACAGTTCCTATGCGGGGAGGGTTTCGACAAGTGATGCCCCGCAAAGCGACCGGGATAGAAAAAAAATTCCGAGCCTCACGTTATGGCGCCAATTGTTATGGTCACCGATGTTGGCTACACAAACCAACACCAGCTCCGGGGCCAAGGGGGCCCTAACATGTCCCAGGCTAGCTCTCAGCGGAGACAAAGATACTCTCTATTCAGGGAGCAGGTCGCACAAGGCTATAGAATTTCTCCTTACCCTTCCGGTGCCTGGCGGGATACACTCCAGTCAATAACCCTCCTGCCGTAGCAGAATAATAACAAGATTGAATTAATAGGTCATGTATTGTAAATTCAAAACACAGTACATAGGTCTCTACAGTACAATTCAATACAAGAAATGCAATTTACGCAAACCTAGCTAAAGTGTTTAACTCTCATTATCTCTCTCTGAAACGAAACTCTCCGAGTGGTGATTCTCGCGTGGCCCTACAATTCACCGTTGCGGACACATTTAAAAGAGGAAATCAATTGTACAGCTTACATGTGGGGGGCGCAGGGTCCTCGTCTCCTTTGGAGTTCAACCAGGGCACTTCCCGAGTTAGAACAAACCGAAGTTATCACAGCACGGCGTGAGCCGGCTCCAGCCCGTAAGTTATTTCAATAAACATCGCGGGATACATTTGAGTTTGGTCCGCTCGCCCGAAAGCGGGCCGCGTACGTGTGCTCGCAAGGGCGCCTAATTCTCGTCTGTTGGCGGCGGCCGAATCGGCGGGTGGCAGGGCAAGCGGAAGGGAAGCGGCGGAGCAGGAAACAGGGGGGAAGAGGGGAGAGACCGTGTTGTGTGGACTTGTCCCGCGCTCTAGGATTTGAATCTACTCGCTACAGGGCGTATCGTAACATGGTTTACGCTTATTTTTTTTGTTACGTAAATAATAATTTTATTGTTATTCTGTTACGTAGAAAAGGTAGTTAAAGCTTCAATTTATATATATATATATATTCAATATTTTTTTATATTCGTACTGTAAACCGATTCGTTGTAAAGATTAATCTAAATAGTGATTTCACGTATAGCTTCATCTTAACGAATAAACTAAACGAACGTTAAATTACAAGAACGAATTCTTTATGTATTTAAACTACATATATTGTTAACCAATACTGCTACAAACCTTCAAAAAATCAACTAAATGAACAAATTCTTTCCGGATGCAATCTATTCCCATTAGGTAGTAGTCCGCCAACAGTCAGGTGGACATCATAGCATATCTCTTTTGTATTTCAATATCTTAGGTTACAACCTAATGCAAGTTATATGCGCTCTGTCTCATCTGTATCAATGCTGCTTAAAACAGACTAATCGGGTACCATGTGATCGCTGTAACCAATTTGGGAGACTGGAACCATTTATTAGGTTAACCAACACCCCTACTATATTGATTCGCTACATTTGGTGACTTAGCAGGGCTGACCTGCCATTGGGTTAGGTGTATGTCTTGGGGCTAGTTGCCCTACTGCGTGGTGGGCCGGATCGGAAGAGACTGGTTGAGAAAGATCTTTTGACCTCTCCAACCGGAATCTCTCAATCCATCGCCTTGCACCGCATTCGTCACTCCTGAACATATTGGCCCCAGATTCCTACCCACCCCTCATACATTTTTCCTTCCCAGAACTTCCTCTCCTCCCTTTCCCTAAAAAGACTACAGCATCCCCAAATATTACATAGGGCCTGAGAGATTTTTTTGAGTAACAAAATGTAAAAGCTTTTTTGTTTGTTTTTTATTGAAAAAATGTCACCGAATGGCAAAATTAAATCTACATGTCCATTCCAAATAAGTATAACACCTCGGGCCTATTTTGTGAAAAGGTCAAAATATTTCCACTTCGCAATAAAGTACAAATAAATGGAATATTCCTGAGGGCATCAGAAAACTGAAAACTGTTTTCGAAAGGTGATGAAATACGATTTCAAATTTTATAATTCAAAATAAAAATATAATTTTTGAAATATAAAAGTTTTGAAAGCAAAAATATTTTTTTTTTTACAATGGCTTTCTTACCTTCTGATTAAATTACTGAAAACGAAAAAAAAAAAAAAAATTGACTTGTGCATCTACATGCTTATCTCATGTGCACGTGCGTACGTATTTACCTGTTGTTTTGAAGTGAGAATAGTGTGTCATTAAAAATATCAAGTAAACGGAAACACAAGACACTAGATTTGAAAGATAAAATGGACATTTTAAAGAAGTTATACTATAGTGGAGAAAACATGTGGAAATTGGCAAAAAAATATGGTGTTGGGCGTGATTATGATTTTTGCTCTATAATCCAGTAATCCGAACATTCCAATAATTCGGCACCCTCTGGTTTTTAATAGTGCCGGATTAGGATTGTACTGTATTTTATCAGACAAATGTATAATTAACGCTATTGTCTACTCACTTTTTGTTGTATCATGTAAAAATAATTCATAAAAAATTCCCCAAGTTTCATAAATATTTTTCAAATTGCGATCGAAAACTTTGGTTTCATAAAGGTGTACATTTTAATTATTTTGTGGTTAACTTTCTTAATTGAATATAAAGCATGGTGTTTTCTCTTTCTAAAACCGTTTAGATCATATTTCTGACCATGATAGTGAGGGAGACAACAATAATTTCTATGAGACAACACAACACGGGCATTAGTGTGGTAGCCGAAAAAACACAAAAAATCAACAAAACAAATAAAATAATAAAAAATAAAAAACTATATGAGTTGTTCCAGAAAGTGAACAAATTTGCCTGAGGGGTTAAAATCGCTGGTTGTCTGCGTATTATAGTAGTTATGTTATAAATAGGTTAAAAAATGCTTACTTTTTTATTCGAAGCCTGTTCAATTGACGCCATGTTTTGGAGCGCCATTTATTTCCCATATTATATATAATTTATATACTGAAAAAAAAACAATAAACGGATTTAATTTTTTGAAGTGAAATATAAAAAGACCGTTAGTTAGACACAAAATTCTCCCGTTTCGGGGCACTCCATGAGGAGCCATAGAGCTACAGACCATGCTCTTGAGGGGTGACACTCGGTCGGGTGTCACCCCCCACCGGGTGGCACCTGGGGCAGGCCGCCCCCCTCTTAGTTACGCCACTGCGCCTCGTACATCATTACTAAAGACTGGATTATATGCAAATCCATATTTGCATATGCATTTGCATATTTAGACCCTTTTCAGCGGTAGTTGCATATTTTAGCAAAATATTTGAGATCTTGCATATTTACGCTCGATCTCGTTCATCGTTCAGATGCCTCACATAGTGACACTATATTTCAAGAGTGTTATCAATGACTTCGATAGTGCAGAGGCTTTGGCAGTTTTTCAATGCAAAGAAGCGTTTGACGATGCTAGTATTAAAAATAAATCAGCTATGATTAGCACTCATTTCGCCTACATACCTGCAAGTATAAAAACGCTTGAAACTCATGAATTGGCATTGAATGAATCTATTCAGGTTATCAAGAAAATTAGCTTTATGAATTCCTCATTGCCAAAGCTATTCCCGAGTAAACTCAGAGAAAAGTTTGAAAACTTACTGAACAATAACCCAAGGTTTGAACTCTTGGGCAAAATTGATAGCTTCATCAATGGAGCAGTTGAAATTTTGCCCGGTACAATAAGTTCAAAAATCGCACCCAAATTTAAATTGTGTACAGTTACATCAGTAGACGTATAACGCTCCTTTTCCGCTTACAAAAATATATTCAGCGATCGTAGACACAATTTGTCTACAGAACATTTAGAATAGTACTTTTCCGACATCTGTCGGATCTGTCCTGATGATGGACACTGCAACGCTGTCCGAAACGTCAGCTAAAGAAGGAGGTAGCGCAACATGGCATAACACCCCAAAAACAAACAACGAAAATGACTAAGTACTATTCTAAATGTTCTGTAGACAAATTGTGTCTACGATCGCGTGCATATTTTGGGCTGTTTTTGTTGCATATAATCCGGTATTTAGTCATTACATATGTCTGGCAATGTTGTAAGTATCTTGAAAACAAGCTTATGGGTCTGAGTGGTTAAGATAAATAATATATAAGGTGCATTCTCAAACAATAGAGTACAAAAAAAATCCTAAGCTTTTTAAATTATAAACTAAAAATACCAAAAGAACAATTGGTAAATTTTGGAGATCGCTGTCAACGGTTAATATGCACTTTTAAAAAAAAAAATCTTTTGATTCACTTTATTTACATTAAAAGGCAACTATTTGCATTGGGGGAAGTCGAAAATATTTTATTCTAAATTTCGATTACGTAAAATTAAAATTAGCTTTCGTTCTGTAAAATGAGACCGTCCATTTTCAAACATTATTTTCAAATGTCATTTTGTTATGTTGGTATTCTTGTTACTGTACGAAAAGATGCTAGAGCAAAGCGTAGCAGACTTCATGGGAATTCGGCGCGTAATTTAAAAAACACAATAATACAATAATTTTGAAACCAACGGCTAGAGACAAAATCGCGCAGGCGTTTTTTTTTTTATGTTATAAAACTGAAATTCCGCCTAATTAGTAGGTACTTACCTAGTACACACGTATTGCGTGCGTTGATTAAAATTTATTAGCTTGAATTTTTTGTGACATTAAAATTTTATTTTTATAAGTCAACTATTTCTGCGATGTTGAGCGGCTACGTACGCTAAGTTTGAGTGATATGGTTTATGATACAAAAGAAAGTGCCCCCTTTATACCGCCTGCTCGCGTCAAGGCAAGAAAAACATCCCAGTTTTCAAGTAGTTTAGCGGCTACGCTAGGTTTGTGTAACATGGTTTGTGATACAAAAGAAAGTGCCCCTTTATAACGCCTAGTCGCGTCAAGGCAAGAAAAACATCCCAGTTTTCAAGTAGTTTAGCGGCTACGCTAGGTTTGTGTAACATGGTTTGTGATTCAAAAGTGAATGTATTATTTATAAAAAATAATTACCGAAATTAAAAACATGTTTTTTTCCGTCATTTTATTCCCAAAACTCCGATAATTTAGTACTTACCTTTCCAGATTTTGTGGTACCTTCAAAATCTTCTAGCCGTTCGTTCTACATTCAAGTGTATCAGGAATACCAACATACCAAAGTGACAGCGAAATAGCTAATGGCGTACAATTTCACAAGACGAAAGCTAATTTTAATTTTACGTAATTGAAATTTAGAATGAAATATTTTCCACTTCCCCCAATGCAAATAGTTGCCTTTTAATGTAATTAAGGTGAATCAAAAGATTTTTTTTTTAAAAAGTGCATATTAACCGTTGACAGCGATCTCCAAAAATTACCGAACAATTAAACTACACCTATCTTCTGCCTTTATCTAATTTATTAAATTTGAGTGACAGAAGAACTGTTTTCGATCTAGTATTTTTATTTAAAATCTTGTATAATAAAATTAACAGCCCTGAAATCTTGCTGATGCCATAGTCTCACTGGCTCCAGACGGGAGAAGCTGAGACTCTTGTGAATTATTCACATAATAAAAAATAAATAAAAAGCTCTGCCTAAAAGTGCAGCCGTTGGTGGAATAAATAAAAAAAAAAATTTAAATATCCACTTTTAGTTATTATTGGTTAATGTCGTTATTTCTAATTAGTAGAATGATACAACCTTCCTAACGCTGTCTATGTATTTATGCTAATTAATTCAATTAAAAATAGGTATTGAGACATTTTATAAATTCAAAGATGTATATTTACTGCAGCAAATGAATCTACGCCTCTCGGAAAAGCTTAATTTCTTTGTGGACGTATTTAGAAAAGTTGATAATGTGAACGAAAGTTGACTGAAGTTAATTATGTTGGAACAAAAGCAAATAATAAATTGAAACGATAAAAATATAACCATACCTAATAGCGATAGTACTGCA
Source organism: Limnephilus lunatus (assembly GCA_917563855.2). NCBI lineage: Eukaryota > Metazoa > Arthropoda > Insecta > Trichoptera > Limnephilidae > Limnephilus > Limnephilus lunatus. The sequence continues at coordinate 18,568,057 of OU830595.1, read as the reverse complement.
GACTTCTGACGAGGTTATGGCGGGATGGTTTGGACCCAGATTTTAATAATATTTTAATTTATTGTTGTTGCCGTCGGCTGTCATCCATAAATAAGCCAGCTGTCATAAATATACCCACCAATACCAACTGTCAATACTGTCACATCGATTGTGTTACAGGGTTGCCAATGTATATGTTCTAAAATACCCACAATAAATGTTTAAATCCCCAAAGTTTACCCTAAAATTGAACAAAATTCTATTGATATTAGCATTTTTTATTTAGTCTTTTTCATTAAAATATAATTTAATAACAAATGTACATGGTTGAAATTTGTCACATAAGAACGGGTCGCTTCTACGACTCGTTCTTGTGTTCAACAGCTCGGCTTTGGGACGATTTGCCGGCCCTCGTGTTTCCTCCTTCCAACGACATGGGTCTCTTCAAGACCAATGTTCATTCCTTCCTCTCCTCAAAAAGACCCTCCACACCTCATATCAGATGACATAGGCCCTGAGGGAAATTATTTTCCTCAGGGTCTCCTGTGTGGAGTTAATATAAAAAATAAATAAAAAATAGAAATTGGTTTGAAAATATGCTGCGGAAAAAAACGAAATTATAGTATAATCTCTCTTCAATATGATTGGTTAAACAATAAATGCTCTTTTAGTTAGATATGTCAGTTTTCATATTGTAGAATCCCCACATTTTTTAATTTTTTTAAAAGTGAATACCTCGCAAGAGTCGCTGCTCCCGTCTGGAGAGCCAGAGACTATGGCATCCCCAATCGGGGTATGTTGTGAGGCTGAAAGTAGTATGTAGGGTAAGGAGATGGGGAAGAGGAAGATAGGGAAGTACCTGGCTATTTAGATCTGGTCACCAAACACAGCTAAAGTCATTTAAAGCAACGTTACAAATCTGAATGGTGGCTTTAAGCTAGGGCGATACTGAGAGTATCTTCCACTCGGTGCCGCAATTATACTATATGTTATTTTTAATTAATTAATGATTGTGAAATAAAACAAATTAAAATCCCTCGACCACGGAGCAGGGCCGGATTTACACTTTTCATTAGTATGTGTCCTTCATTTGCGCCGCCCCTTCCACCTTCTTAGAAGTTGCCACCTATTACTCACTTGTAGGCTTTTATTTGGTGACACAGCATTTTTAAAATAAGTATTTAAATATAGGTTAAGTAGGTATTCAAAAATTAAATAAACGAGTGAATTATTCATAAAGTAAAAGTGTAACATGAAACAAGAATTACAATTTTTTACGGGTTTTTTTTGGTTGATAAAATCTTCTATAATTGCTTATTGCTTCATAGTTTATAGTATTCAGTCTGCTTCTATGCATGAAGATCCGAAGAGTAAAGTTTTTCTTGCGATAATAAAGATCTTTGGTATTTCTTCACTCGCTTTAAACAGGAAAAACTCCTTTCTCCATAACAATTTGTGGCCGGAGTGCAAAGTGCGACGCGGAGAGCTTTTTTAAAAAAAAAAACTTTATTTATTGCTTTGAATGGTTACATCATTTGTGGATTTTTCGACCACCATGCTAGGCTCATGCCCGTGTTATGGTAGCTATCATGTAGTTATATTCAAGTTTGGGTAAACGTTGCATAGATATGGTTTCCTTAAAAACTTTCCTAAAAACGATTCAGTAATGATATAGAATCAGGTACAAAATTTACCAGAATATATTCCAAACCTGGGGGGCAGGGGGGGTATTTGTGATAACCACAAGCGATGTGTAGGTTCGCCCTTGGACTGCAGTGAAAAAAAACAATAACAACTAGCCCCTATAAATATTTGTCGGTAGGTTTATGATTTTTGTCGCCAATCTACAAGTTTGGCAAGAAAGTGTAGAAAATAAATGATGGCGCTGCGATCGTTTTTTAGGTTTTAAATGGCAACACCAAGATGGCTCATAAGACAATGAATGTATTTTTTTAAAACACTTGCCAACGGCCAAAATGCATATTTCACAGCGTTTTTGTACTTTAAAACAATGTACACAAAAAACTGGAATTTAATAGAAGTAAAATAAAACAAAACAAGTTTTAAGTGGGCGTTTATTTCGACGTAAAAACGTAGGTACTTAAAATTTTGGGTCTATTAATTCAACACCCGACATTATTGTCTTTGTTCTCATGTGATTATTCTTCTTCCGTATCTTCATCTTCATCTAAACGTATTATCAGTTCATCGATATCATCATATATAGTACTGCCTCGTGCATAATATTCTGCCTCAATTTTCATCACGTGTTTTGTAACAATTTTTCCAATCATCAGCACTTTTATGCTATTACATGTTATTATTATTATGCTATTTTCAGTTTTCCCGGTGTTTCAATTTTTCCATCTGCCTTTTCCCCTTCCTTGACGATAAATCTTACCGTTGATTCATTTACCTGTGTGGAAAACATAAGATAGTTTAAAAAAAACACACCACATAATATTCATTTAGAAAGAAAGAAATAGAAAATTAAGAAAAAAGTTATATAAAGAAGTTGCATATTACTATTTTTCACAAAAACGGCGCTCTACAAATTGTACAATTATTATTATTATATATATTTTTTTAAATTGAGTTATTCCCTTTTTCTTGTGGCCTAATATTAACTGTCATATGAAAATGTCAAATTCGGATTTTTAAACATAACCCCAAATCAGATTGTAATGGTTATAATCGCTCGAAAATTGGCATAAATCTTGTAATACTAATGAAGTTTATTAAAAAAAACTCTACTACGTACCATTCATTTCTGCAGTTCGTTTGTATATGATTGGTTTATTTATGGTTTGTATACTTCTTTCAAATCACATAGGAGCACAATATTCAGCTAGGCAGCGTTGAAACATGCAGTTTATAACTTCTCTTGCACCACTGCGTATTGGTTTGTTCATTTTAATTCAATTCAAACAATGCACAGGCAAACAATGATTTTTTTTTATTTATTAAAGGAGCGATATTCAGTATCTTCTACACTGCTAATACTTCTACTACACCGATTTAAGCAACATAACAGATATACGAATTTAAGAGTGAATAACCAGCACATGACAACTTCGATTCCGACACTAGCGCTAACACATCAGGGCTCGCGAGCGGGCGTTTTCAGAACTAAATTTCGTTCCGCGGCAATCCGAGTTTTGAGGGTTTTGTTCACTCGAGCTAGGGCTACCCCCGCTACTATTGCTACTTTATATTACTATTCTCGCTTCCAGAATTTTAATTAGTAGTAGTTATTTGTATATTGAAGTGCATAAACATAAATAGATACAAGTGAAATGCGTAAACACAGTAGGTATTAAGTAGATAGCTACATGAATAAACAATTTGTTATATTCTTTTTAATATTTTGGTTTTTTGTTTTTCAATTGTATTTTACGGCCATTAGAGTGGAAGATACTCTCAGTATCGCCCTGGTGTAAGACCACCATTAAGAATTGAAACGTTGCTTGAAATGGCTTTAGCCGTGTTTAGTGGTCAGATCTGAATAGCCAGGTACTTCCCCACCTTCCTCTTCCCTATATCCTTCCCCTCCCCACTACCTTCAGTCTTACAACATACTCCAAATTGGGGATGCAATAGTCCCACTGGCTCCAGACTTGTGCGGTATTCATGAAAAAAAACGAGTAATATTAAGTTGGATTGTAAAAAATGTCGCATTTTGAAATATTTATTCGTGTGCATAATTAATAATAAGCACTTCAACAAACAGAATTAAAGCGCACAAACCCTTTCTTTCTTTGAGTGGCCTTGCAACGCATGCCGGGTACCCGCTGTATATAATGTTATATAGTGCAGGCGCTTGCATTATAATTCCCGGGACTTGTGATGGAACCATAACAGTTTAGTTGACCGCGAGGTTACAGTGCCCATGAAACGCATGCCGGGTACCCGCTGTATATAATTTATTTATTTATTTACGGACAAATAGTCCATTAACAATATAACAATAACACGAAAAACAAGCGTGCGTAAAGGCCCGACCCGCCGAGCAATCGATCACCGTTCGCATTGATTACCGTTCGCATGTCATTTTTCGTAACTATCACCACTTTTCGTAACCCATTCACCAGTTTACCCCCAAGTGTCGAGCGTGCGTAAAAAAGATTTACCCCAAAAAAATATTTTGGAGCAGTTGGGACTCTTGTGCGGTATTCACACAAGAAAAAATTTAAAATAAAAAAAATATTCGAAATTATAAAAATTTTTGCAAAAAAATATTCAATGAACATGAAAAATTGCGTTCGGGCAACCCTGTAGATTTAACAAACATGAATCAAGGAATTCGTGTTTATTTCAAATTTCGTTTTCAAATTTCATTTCCAAATATTATTATTCAAAGCGTCGCGAAGACGTGCTCTCCTGGCCGCGTTTGGGCCCGTAATGAAATCTGAAATTTGTGTTTACGGGCTGCGATAAAAATGGTAAAATGCGATGTTCAAAATTATTTAAAATTAAATACTTCCTGAAATTATTTTACGATCAAATTATTTATGATTTGTCAATAACGTCTTAGCAAAATAAGTATGTAAAAAAATCCGAAATATATTTGTTTGTAAGTGCACAAATAAATGCACAAACCGACCAATTTTCGTCAAGAAATACATGTCCGTATATATTTTTTAATAATTTTATTTAAACTAAAATTAAAATTCTGAAATATACGTTTACCAGATAATGTATTGATTTATTTTACTGCATGATTATATGATTTGAAATGGTTGTTGTATAAGAAATGTACTTTTTTGAAAATTGAACAAATCTGCGAACGACCTATGGTATAACCTTATTATTCTAAAAATATTTTTTTTTTCTCAAAATCTAAAATATAAGTTTACTAGATAAAAGAACAATCTTTTGAAATCCATTTATAGTTTTTTGTGGAAAAGAGTCAATACGTCTAACCACTGATTTAAAAATGACATATTTCTGGTTTCTCTGCTTATACACTCTTAATACGAAACGTCATACAGTGTTGCCAACCCGTTTTTTGAAAAAGACGTAGATCAGACTAGAAAATTACGTAGAATCGTATAATTTGGATTATGAAAAGTTAGTAGATCTACGTACTTTTTTTCTGAGTGAAATATAGAAGTTAGGGTAGGTGAACTTAATTAGTTATTTCTTGTAGTAATTAAGTTGAAATGTATCTATTATTTTTAATGCATTTTTTGCAAATTTTAATTATTTTTTTTTATGATTTATCATCGGTTCTCAACCTTGCCTCTCACTCTTGGTTCTCAATTTTGCCCACCGCCCACTTTGAGATTTTTTTTTAGAGCCCCCCTTTTTTCTTATGGTGGGGGGGTTAATGGATTCAATTTTCTTCCACTTCCTCAACTACCGAAACATTTGAATTTTTGCACACGTGATAACAATACATAAAATAACAAAAATTAACCAATATTAAAGTTTATTTTGTTTTATATGACTATATTTTTTACCTGCCCTCGCCATCACTGTGCCACCTCAACGCCCTCTCTTTGGGTCTTCTACTGCCCCCTGAAAGTCTCAAACGTCCACAAGGTGGCATTATTTATTGCCCACGTTGAGAACCTAAGGTTTAAATGAAACGAAATATAGTTTTGGTAATTATGCAAATGTGGGGTAATAGGCAATATTTAGGAAAAAAAACATGAATATGGAGTAAACAGTTAAGGTCAAATACTAGCAATAAATAACTTAGCGATGCCTTTGTCTGAAATTATGCATTTAACCGGGAAGTAGAAGATTACAACTCCAATAAAAAAAAATTAATGGTAATAGTTCGAAATTTCCTTAGATTTGTGCTGATTTCCCTTTTGCCTAAAAAATATTTTTCTCCCCTAGATCTAGGGTAACTTCCCTAGACATCCCAACCCCGTCGCCGACTCTAGTATGAATCGGAACGTTTGTTGGAGTCCGCGCCACATACTTTGCCCCGCAGACGGGGGCGCCACCGTAAAGTAACGGAAAATATGCTTCTTCAGCCTAATGAGATATGTTATTTTGCAAATTTGTACAATTTGACGAAAAATACGTAGATTCTGGACTGAAATTAGTAGATGTTCAGGAAGGACCTAAAATACGTAGATCTACGTAAAAAGACGTAGAGTTGGCAACGCTGACGTCATAGTCAAAGCCATAGATATATATATATATATATATATATATATATATATAAATATATATATATATATGGCGAATAATTCGGTGTTGCCATTGTAATGAAAAATTTAGTTCCAAATTAATAAATTTCTACACTTCCTTGCCAAACTATACTACTGAATTTTTCAACTTTTTCGCGGCACGGCATCACTGATGACTAGAGATGGTCGATACCAGAAATTGGTTGTGGTTGTGGTTCCAGTTACAGTGAACCGATGTGAAACCGGTTCTTTATCCAGTTACAAGAACCGGCACCTCAAAATTTTCAAAATATTTTTTCCAATTTAACAACTTTTCTATTAAGCTAGTCTCTCACTAGCGCCATTCTCTAATGCGGCATATAGGCGTGGTCACGGACGTACAAAATATATGGACATGCCCTTACGTGCTAAAAGGCGTGTTATTTCCCCCTCCCATTGGAACCATTTTTCGGAACCGGCTGGGCTCGCAAGAGCCCCGCGTTAATCTAAAAAATGTGACGTCATCATTCTTGTCCGGACCAGTGTCGAGCTCTTATCGTACATTTTACGCACGGACGTTGTATGCTATGGAACACATACTATGACATCGAGATACATGGCGACGCGAAACACAAAGCCGCTATTTACTTGGGTAAGTAAATCATGAAACATTTGTAAAAGTGTCTACGGAAACAAAATATTCGACTATGAAAATACTCGGAACCTTACTTTGCGAATTTGGACTTGACACATCTGTTCATAACGTGGCATGCAATTCGCGCTCCCATATAAAAAAAGTCTATTCATTCAAAAGCAGATTTTACTTTCAAGAACTAAATGGTGATATTATAGTGCGAGGTGTCTATATACTGTTAGATTGATTTATTGGCGAATCTCAAGTCTCTTTCCTCTCTTTGTCCCGCCATAGTTGGTTTTTGCCCCCCATCTGTTAGTTCTCGTCTAGCTATTTGTATGACTTTGGGCGTGGTCTATATAGATTATATGTTCTAGTCTCACACAGAAGCTTCCTCTTCCCCTTAGCATAGTAAAATAAATTTTTATTTAGGGAATTCTAATAATAATATGTTTATGCAAAAAGGTAAGAACAAAAAAGAAGAAACTAAGGTTAAATAAAATATTAAAAAATCTAATAATAAAACGTAGAGAGTGTCATTGTTCAGTGTGAAACTTGAAAAAAGAGTCACAATAAATTGAACAACAAAAAGTAAATAGGCTTTCATTGTTTAACTAAAAACTTAATCAAGTTTCTTGAAATGGTGATTACACTTGCCAATAAACTTTCAAATGTCATTCAACAGAATTATGTACTATCTATAATTCTGTTGAATGCAGTGGCGGACTTGCAGTATTGGCCGCCTTAGGCCCAAGGCCCTATAGAAGTACCAGCCGCCCCTTTCTCAATACCCATCATAAAGACCAGTGGTCCCCTTTATCGCCTCGGACCGGTCAACGTTGTTTTACATTTTGACCGTGGCTTGGAGGGGGGGAGGGGGGGGGGTGTTCAAATGTTCATAGAATCTACAACTAGAAATTAATAATTGCACTCAGAACAATTAGTTACACACAGAATAAGCAAATGATTTTCCTCTGAATTTTGCAGCATGTGGTATGCACCTCATCTCAAAACTGGTCTAAATTTAAGAAAGAATGTGGTATGCAAGGGAGGCGTCTACTAATATCTACAGGAATTCCAAAAACTGAACAAATCGGACCAATATTTATGAGAACCAAAGTGAGGACGAATATCTACAGCTCAAACTGCTGACTAATATCTATGAGAACCAAAGTGAGGACGAATATCTACAGCACTGGCAGAGGTTGGATTTGCAATTATGTGTAGCATATTAGAAAAACTTAATTTATGTAAGTATGTAAAAATCCCTAATATCGGACTATTGGACACATTTAGCTGATTATTAAGCGGCCCTCTGTAGATATTAGTCCCACCTACGCTCCATATTTATTAGTCACCACTGGGACCGTCATAGATATTAGTCCGACCTTAGCTCTGTAGATATTAGTCCTCACTCTGAAGTTCATAGATATTTGTCCAACATATGAGCTGTAGATATTCGTCCGACATACAGGCTGTAGTTATTAGTAGGTACCTGGAGTCGTATGCAAGAAGTCGTTTTAATCTACACCCAGCATATAAAAACTGTTCATGTTTTCAAAAGGAACATTTAAAAGTCCACAAGCTGTTTCGCAGTGGAGAAAACCTTTTATGTTCCGACTGAAACTATTCGTGTTCTCGAAAGTGACCATTTAAAATCCACATGCAGCCTCACTGTGGAGAAAAACCTTTTTTATGTTCTGATTGCAACTATTCATGTTTTCAAAAGGAACATTTAAAAGTCCCCAGGCCATCTCACAGTAAAGATAAATCTTTTTCATGTACCGACTGCAACTATTAATGTTCTCAAAAGGAACATTTAAAAGTCCACAAGCTGTTTCGCAGTGGAGAAAACCTTTTATGTTCCGACTGAAACTATTCGTGTTCTCGAAAGTGACCATTTAAAATCCACATGCAGCCTCACTGTGGAGAAAAACCTTTTTTATGTTCTGATTGCAACTATTCATGTTTTCAAAAGGAACATTTAAAAGTCCCCAGGCCATCTCACAGTAAAGATAAATCTTTTTCATGTACCGACTGCAACTATTAATGTTTTCAAAAGGAACATTTAAAAGTCCACAAACCGTCTGACAGTGGAGAAAAACGTTTTTCATGTTCTGATTGCAACTATTCATGTTTTCAAAAGGAAAATTTAAAAGTCCCCAGGCCGTCTCACAGTAAAGATAAATCTTTTTCATGTACCGACTGCAACTATTAATGTTTTCAAAAGGAACATTTAAAAGTCCACAAACCGTCTGACAGTGGAGAAAAACGTTTTTCATGTTCCGACTGCATCTATTCGTGTTCTCGAAAGTGACAATTTAAATCCACATGCTGACTCAATGTGGAGAAAAAAACTTTTTTATGTTTCGACTGCAACTAATCATATTCTCAAAATGAATATTTAAAAGTCCACAAGCCGTCACACAGTTGGGAAAAACCTTTTTCATCTTCCGACTGCAACTATTCATGTTCTCGAAAGTGACAATTTAAAATCCACACGCTGATTCACTGTGGAGAAGAACCTTTTTCATGTTCCGAAATTTTACAAATAATGAAAAAAATTATAAATAATGTCTGAACACAAATTTGGAAAAATGTATGATCTCATGCGATACTATCGTGCTAGCGGAACGAGTGTTAACCAGAGACTGATGAACTGGTGCGGAAGTCCCGGCTCACAAGTGAATTACATGAAGATGGGACTTCTCCTTGCGTTATGCGAAATGTCGCTCATTATGCGAAAAGTCGCTCGTCAAGAGGGTTTTTTTTTCTCGCAATGTGTTTTGATCGTTATGCGAATTACTCGTTATGGGAGGTGCTCGTCATGAGAGGTTCCACTGTATTTTTTTGTCGGTAATTATTTAATTTTTAATGTGTATGTTCGATTTTTTTTACGTAATTTTGATTCTTAAGCAGGGCCTTGGGCGGCCCGGTACCATTTGATCCACGGACTGGTACAGGTCCGCCGGACCAGGGGTTGGTTTGTAATTATGGGGGGCCAGGCAACTTGTAATACTTATGCACGTGCGAAATTATTATTTTACATTATATTTTATTATTCATTACATTATTATAGATATTAATATTATATACATAAAATGTAGAAAGTGATTTAGGAAGATTATTGATACACGGTGCAATGCAGTGCAGCACGTCATAATGTTCGCGAGCCTTTAGAATATGTAGGTACTCTTGAGTTATTTCTTGTCATCATCAGTGACTTCTAGGCCCGGGCCTACATGGGCCTTAGGCGAAATCCGCCACTGGGTAGGTCGGTAATTAAAAAATAGGAAACACCTTTCTTCTTACAAAATTTTGGTGACCAGTATAATTAAAATCATATTAAAAAACCTTCCGTCTATCTAACAGAACGATTATTTAAAGAATTCCAAGTACTATCATTCAAAGATCTGTACAATAAAAATGAATTGATTCAAATTATAAGAGAAAATGACAAGAGTATCAATTTATAACTGAAAACCATGCTAGACATAAATATATTTTACCATGCCCAAAATTAAATACTTCCTTTGCATAAAATTATTATACCTACCAAGGAACACTTTTTTTCAATCGAATACCGGAAGAAATTAGAAATATTAACGATAAAATCCAATTAATAAACTTGTAAAAAAATATTTTAATGATAATCATAAAAACAAAAAAAAGTTTCTAATTTAATCTTATGAATAACTTGTTACTCCGATATGATTTTGGATTTTCACGGCCAAAAGTATTTTTGTTATTTTTTTTGGGTTGTTATGCCGTGTTGGTTCATATACGGTCTTCTATTATTATGACTCTTGACATAACCCGACTCAAGTATCTGATTCACTTGGTCGTACCATGTCTTTCTCGGGTGTCTCCGACTTCTTCTACCATTCACATGTGCGTCATATATTCTTCTTACACTCCTTTCCTCGCTCATTCGCTCTACATGCTCAAACCATCGGAGCGTCCCTTTCTTAATCTTGTTCATTACGCTTACATCAGCCTTGCATTCTTTGCGGGTCTCCACAACTTTCTCACACAATTGTACAAGGTTTTACCACACAAACGCATCAGGGATCTTATTTCTACAGCAATCAGTCTACTTTCATCCTTCCTCTGTCAGTTCCATGCCTCACTGCCATAAATCAGGGTAGGTACCAGCACTCCATTGTGGATGGCTAGCTTGGCTTCTTTGGACAGTTTTTTGTTGGCGCCAACGGTGTTCATTCATCATGAGATTAGCTTAAAAAAATGTTTACCTAAAAATACTTTTCGGCGGGCTACCAAGGTATTAAAATCGAGTATTCCTGTAAACCACTCAGCAACGTAAACAGATATACACGTTAATATGACAACATCAGTCAAGTTTTCACGTCAATGCGTATGTTTCCACAGAAATCCGTTATTGTAATTGCTCTAGTGACATCCCTAAAACAAAAAGTAGAAGCTCCATTAATCAATTTATCAAGCTACCCATCACTATTCAAGTAGTCCATAGAAATACATAAAAAAACCTTTTCTGTCAGATACATGATAGACCGCCATATTGCCTACCCACTGTTAGACATTGTTGAAGTAAATATTCTTTCGAACGCTCGACACTTGGGGATAAAATGATGAATACGTTATGAAACGTTACGAAAAAATGTGACACGCTTTTTTAAAATTTTTTATATGAATACCGCACAAGAGTCCCAACTGCTCCCGTCTGAAGCCAGTGAGACTATGGCATCCCCAATTGGGGTATGTTGTGAGGCTGAAGGTAGTGGGGATGGGAAGGAGATAGGGAAGAGGAAGGTGGGAAAGTACCTGGCTATTCAGATCTGGTCACCAAACACGGCTAATGCCATTTCAAGCGACGTTTCAATTCTGAATGGTGGTCTTACACCAGGGCGACACTGAGAGTATCTTCCACTCCGGAACGTGCCACTAATCAATATGAAACGTTATCAATGTGAAACGCTTATCAATGATATGAGTTGAGTTGAGAGCTGAGAAAGCTGAGAGCTGAGAGAGCTGAGGGCTGAGAGCTGAGAAAGCTGAGAGCTGAGAGTGAGAGTTGAGAGTTGAGTTGATGGGGATGTTGAGGGGATGGGGTTATATTTATTCCTGTTATTGTTATATTGTTAATGGACGGCATAAGTTAGTGAAGTTTTACTTGAGTCGTGTGGTCAAAGCACACTCGTTTTTTTTATTTTAAGTAAAACTTCTTTACGCACGCTCGACACTTGGGGGTAAAATGATGAATACGTTATGAAACGTTAGGAAAAAATATGAAACGTTACGAAAAAATATGAAACGCTAATCAATATGAAACGTTATCAATGTGAAACGCTAATGATATGAGTTGAGTTGAGTTGAATTGAGTTGAGTTGAGTTGAGAGCTGAGAGCTGAGAGTTGAGAGTTGAGTTGAGTTGATGGGGATGGGGATATTTTTATTCCTGTTATTGTTATATTGTTAATGGACGGCATAAGTTAGTGAAGTTTTACTTCAGTCGTGTGGTCTAAAGCACACTGGTTTTTTTTTTTTTTTTATCAAATATTCTTGTATGAAATGTGAAAAAGTGAGGTGACTATATTGTTTATTATACATTTATACGATAGAATAAGTATTGTTTTTTATATAATTCGTGATTTGAGTACCGTTTTCACATATAAACATTATGTGAGTCATTTTTACATTTTTTTAATGTTTGCATTCTAAATTTTAATTATTCACAAATGTTAATATTTATTTGTAATGTAAAAATTTGAAAGCTTATTTTGTAACCTTTCAAAAACAGTTTTTAATATTCGGCTACGTTCAGAAATGTTTCATTTATAGAGCTTTAATTGTGAAGCGGAAATAACATAAAGTTTTCGTAAATCTGACATGTCATTTAAGATGTAAAAAGTGCATATTAAGTGCATGTTTATACCCTCATATACTTTATTTGTACTTTTTCCATTTCTAGGATATGGTTTTGTTCCGAAGGGGTCCAAATAATGGACCTGTATTCCAAGATGCTGCGGACAAGTGCTGCATATGTTCTCCGTATCGCAATTCCATTAGTAAATGATCTCGCATTACGAAGAACAAATCGAAGCATTTTGTTGGCGTGGGAGACAATGTCAGATATGTGGGATTTAAAAGAGAGATTGGCTTAAAAAATTACGCCAAGGTCTGGAATCTCGTTTTTGCATGTTAATATATTTTTTATTGAAACCACGGTTTTGATGGGATAGTCCTTTGTATTGAGGCATAACAAGCTCCTAGATTGACTAGTAATGTGCCAATACTCTGCACAAACATTGATCAAAATTTATACCATCAACAAAAAGGCTACATAATAAAATTACATGCAAAAAATTCTCTCAAATTATTAACATAAATACATTTATATAATACAGAAGTATTAGTAAAAGAGATTCCTGTAAATGTAAATGATAGTAAAACACTGTGAAAGTATATAATATATGTACTTATTTATTTAGAATTAACAGCACAAGTGCGATTTACATACATGTTTGTTTTTTTTTTGTTAACAGTCTGGTACAGTATAGAAACAAGAAATAAAGGAAAAAATTTAAGATTACATGAATAAACAAAAAAGAAAAGAATATACATTAGTACAAACTTAAAGAAAGCAGTGAAGAAGAAACAAAAAAAAAACCTGTGTTAATTGTGTTTTATTGGTACAGCCTTAACCCGGTGTCATTAAGGCAGGGTCAATATGACCCTGCACGTTTTGTAAAACGTTTATACTTCTTAGAAATAATTGCCGCACACAACCGTCCTTCTCAGTAGCTGCAGCTAAGTATCATCCCTCCCCTTCGTGTACCTCACTTTAGTCATCCATTGCCCGCGCAAGGAGCAACACGTGTGTAAACCTGCGAAGGGTAATTATGACCCAGCTCAACGGCGACGTTGCTGCTTTGTGCCATATAGATCTCATAGATTTCTCAAACACACTTGTATGAAAAAAGTCACCTTGAGTGAAATCAAAGCTTTTATTGGATTACTGTACATAACTGGATTCCATCATTCTGGAAGACAGAAATTAAATGATTTATGGACATCTGATGGCACTGGTGTGGATATTTTTTGTCTTACTATGCCACAGCAGCGTTTCCATTTCATAAAAAGGCTGTCTTTGCCTTGATGATAAGTCTACACGCAAATTCATTTATTACCAATGTGTTTTATTGCTGCTACTGATTATATATACAGTTATTATAAATATCAAATTTTAAAAATTATTTTATACAATGCAAAATGGTAACAATTGTAACAGGGTCATAATGACCCACCTCAACGTTAGTGTAACTTCTTTCCGCCACAATGACGCCGGGTTAAGCATCAGCCACACGTAAAGATAAAAGCGCGAGCACTTATCTGTTGAACCACAAGCGCTTATGTGTTGTAGCGTCACAAGACGCTATCAAATATTTCTTCCTATGGTAGGAGATGAATTAGAGAGCTGCCATGAAATGTCATTTCTTTGTACTGCATGACAGCTGCCATCCGCAAATTTACATAGCTCCGTAATTAAAATGACCCCCTCTCCTGTTTGACTAGGTCGCATAACTTTTCACATATCGCCTCAGCAGCGGTTACGGCATATTACAGTGTATAACTTTGATCTTTGAGCACATCATCTGCTTAGGTGTGGCGGGTCTGTATGGTGAGCGTTATTGGGCGTGCAATGATCTTTTATCTTTTATCGTGTGGCACCTACATTATACTTTAATGGAAGAATATTATAAATATCAACGACTTCAACCTTAAAAACTACCAATGGTGTGTAATCCATTCATAACAGAATTATAGTCTGAAACTGTAGTATAATTGTCATAATTATAAACAACTAGCTGGTTCCCGGCATGCATTGCAATGCCATATTCAATGAAATAAATTGTTTCTCCCTGCATATCCTTTCCCGTGCATCCCCGTTCCCCTCCCGCATCCTCTACCCTCCCGCGTTCCCCTTCCATCTTCCCCGCCCACCCTCTCCCCTCCCCCGTCCCGCAAACCCCCCTCCCGCATTCCATATATTCAGTCCCAGTACATTCAGTTTTCAAACAACTCGCGTGTCACCTATTACAATTTTTTTAATTCAAATTTTAATTTTTCTTATATTACAAATATTCATTTTTGTATATTATAAGAACAATCAATCAAATTTGGTACCTATTTAAAATATCTATAATTTAAAAAATCCATAGACAATTTTTTTAATACAAAAAAAAAAACAGCCCCCTGCTAAATTCAATTTTATCAAACGCGTGAACTGTCAAACATGCAAAGTTAAAATAGTCATTAAGTTTCATTATGCAATTTTCTTAATTTTTCTTTCCGTAAGAACCTTCTACAAAGTATGAGAAAACTTAAAAAAAGATTAATAATAATAATAAATGTTTATTCCGGTATGTGGGGAGAAGAGTGCAATCCCACACATTCCATAAGGGTTATAATACATACACAAAATATTTTAAAAAGAAAAGCAGGTGAATATGATAGTACATGAAAAAAAGGTAATAACAAAAGAAAATCATAATAATTAGCTTGAGTGTACATCAATGCTGGATGATGGACTGAGGCGGGCTTCCATGACGAGGTAAAATAGGTAAATCTTTAATGAAATAGGTAAAGTCGTTCTGAAGTTATGGCGTGATTAAGGGAAACAGGGATTCATTTATATATATATAGATAGAAGATAGGGAACCTTGATCTAATATTAGGAAGGTATCAGGTGGAATTAATTTTAATATATCAGGGCTATTCAAATGATAATTTACAATTTTATATAATAATATAAGATCAAAAATGTCACTAAACTTCAACTTATTTTAATGGATGTAATAAAAAAAATCATAATCTATTGATTTTATTATTTATTAAATTAACCCCTGAGGCCTTGGGCCTATTTTGTCAGAAGGTCAAAATATTTCCGCTTTGCAATAAAATCCAAATAAATAACCTCCTGATTCACAGCTAATCTGTCTTGAAGCTTTACCCTTCGAACTCAGAGGCCGAATTGTCTTTTTTGTTTGCTTTTCTTCCTTTTCTCTTGAGTCCTAATTTTGCTTTGGGAGGATCGAACATGTTGATCTTGTGCTCTTTCAGACGGTGCAGCTTCATGGTGACGCGGTGCGAAAAACTTATCCCACAGTCCGGGCACGAGTACGGCAGTTCTCCTGAAACGCAAACAACAAATTACTTTGAATCTTCCCAGTACTTCCAAAACTTCCATTAACTCACAAGATGACACGCCAACGTTACTAATATGAATATTCAAGCTATTTACACATTGCTCTGTTGAAAAGTTTTGATAATAAGTTAACTCTGATACATAAGCGGATGTACACGATAATACAACGATAGCCGTCAAGTATAATAAGCATGTTTTCACGTCAACACGTGTGTTTCCACAGAAATCGTTATAACTCCGTTATTGTTCTAGTGACATCCCTAAAACCAAAAGTAGAAGGTCGATAATAAATCAAGCTGCACATCCCTATTCAAGTTGTCCATAGAAATACATAAAAAGACCTATTCTGTCAGATACGTGGTAGACCGCCAAATCGCCTACCCGCCGTTAGAAATTGTTATTTTTTTTATTAAATATTCTTGTATGAAATGATAAAAAAGTGAGGTGACTAAATTGTTTATTATAGATAGAATAAGTATTGTTTTCACATAAAAACATTACATGAGTCATTTTTACAATTTTTTTATGTTTGCATTATAAATTTTAATCTTTACAAATGTTAATATTTATTTGTAATAATACAATTTGAAAGCTTATTTCAAATATCGGCGTATATAAATGTATAATAAACAATTTTGTCAGTTTTTTATCATTTCATACAAGAATATTTAATAAAAAAATAACAATGTCTAACGGCGGGATGTGATTTGTCGGTCTACCATGTATCTGACTTTTTTGTGTTTTTCTATGGACAACTTGAATAGTGATAGGTAGCTTGATTTATTATGGAGTTTCTACTTTTTCTTTTAGGGATGTCACTAGAACAATAATGGAATTATAACGATTTTTGTGGAAACATACGCATTGACGCGAAAACACGCTTATTGTACTTGACTGCTATTGTCATATTAATGTGTATATCTGCTTACGTTGCTGAGTGGTTAATACTACATATGAATGATCATGTACCTAAATACTTAATGTAAATGAAACCAGTCAATTTGACTTGTCCTAGAATAGACCTTCCTATTTTGACAGTCAAAGCTTCATTAAACTATGAATGTACCTACTTTAATAATCTCAGAACAACGCCTTATCTGAAAACAAAATATCTAATGAATCGTAACTTACTTAATAGGCTGATACGAAACTGCAAAAAGAAATACTATAGTATACAAATTGAAAATGCTAAAAATTATACTAAAAAAACTTGGAATATTATAAATGAAATTGCCAACAAAAAAGTATGTCTTCAAATATTGTAAATGAGGTTATAATAAATAATGAAATAATAACTAAAAAATCGACCATTGCAGAAAGCTTTAATAACTATTTTACAAATGTAGTAGACGTAGTACTTGAATCATCCTGCATTAATGTTAATGATGCTCATATGGAGACTTCTCCTCAATTAGATTCAAATAATGATTCAATTAACTCTATAGAATATTTTTCTCCTGTTACATTTAATGAAATTGAAAAATATATTGATACTCTAAAACCATCCAACTCTAAGGGTAATGATGGATTATCTTGTGATACGTTAAAAAAAATAAAACAACATGTCCTAATTCCATTGCAACATATTTTTAATACATGCCTCAAAAATGGTCATTTTCCAGAGCAATTTAAAATCTCCACTATAATACCTATTCATAAATCTGGAGATAAGAATAAATTAGACAATTATAGACCAATATCTCTTGTTTCAAACCTCTCGAAAATATTCGAAAAATGCATCAAGTTTAGAGTCATTGAACACTTAGAAAAATATAAAATTCTATCGAAAAACCAATACGGCTTTCGTAAAGACCTAAGCACCGAGGATGCGATATATGAACTGACAAAAAAGATATACTCATCTATCGATAAAAAAAAGAAATGTCTTGCCATATTCCTAGATTTAAGAAAAGCTTTCGACACCGTAAATCATGATATACTCATTACAAAAATAAATCAACTAGGCTTCAAAAAAGATACACTAAAACTACTCTCTAACTATCTTAAAGACAGAACACAAAAAACAAAAATTGGGAATGATTATAGTTCAGAGTCAAAGATAAAAAATGGAGTTCCACAGGGAACTGTGCTTGGCCCGATTTTATTCTTAATTTATATTAATGATTTATGTAATTTTGTAATCCCTGGTAAAATTGTTTCTTATGCAGACGACACGGCAATAATAGTGGATGGTAATCATTGGAAAGAAACTTTTTCGAAAGCAACTGATTGTATTTCACTGGTTTCAACATGGTTAAAATACAACAAACTCGTTTTAAACTATAGCAAAACATATTACTTATCTTTTTATAAAACCATTAAAAATAAACCTAAAGACAACCTTAAAATTAGAATCCATAATACTAGTTGCAATCAAGAAATATGCTTCATGTGCAACGAACTCACTTATGTCGAAAATATAAAATATTTAGGAGTATGAATAGATATAAATCTTAATTGGAAATCACATATTAATCAAATCACTTCTAAATTAAGATATCTGACCTACATATTTTATAGACTTAAGGAAGTTCTGAACATTGAGAAATTGAAAATGATCTAAATTAATTATTATTTTTAATTGATAAACTAACGTTTAAACAAGATTTTTATGCATAGCACAAAGGGTAGATAACAAATATTATAATCAATAATTATCAGCCTGAAACACTCATCTACATTGAAAAAATCTTCCAAGAAAAGATACTGGCCGCCAACGGGAATTGAACCCGTGACCATCTGATTGCCGGTCAGCAGCTCTGACCACTGAGCTATGGCGGCTTATCAAATACCCGCCAAATAATTCAATATATACTAGTGTTTCATTCGACAATTACTTATTATTACATTTTTCCAACTGAAAACAACCAACTTTATTTTTTGTGAGAGAGGTATTTTTAATACTAAATCTCCCGCTAGGTGGCGTCTAGCTAGTTTAAAAAAAAAAAAAAAAATAACAAATAAATAAATGTCACCTTATTTGGATAGGGTTCTAAATGACATTATTTTAAAAAATGACCTTTGAATGCCAAAGCATTTCTTTTGCTCATTTCTATACCCAAAATAATTTTCAGAACCATCTGTTTTGTATTTTCGTAGATATATACATATATGACAAAGTTCTAACATCATGCATTTTCAATAATAATTCATTTTACAAGGTTCTAACATCACTTACACTCCCTATTTTGTTTGTATCTGACATATGCGAGGCGCATTATGGTTCGTCACTTCATTTGGATAAGGTTCTAACTACGCCTTGCCATTTTCTATGTTTTCTATGTTTCCAAAAATGAATTTTGTAATCTATTTAACAATTTTAGTTAAAGTATTTTAGTTTATCGCATTTTAAAGGAAAATATTTAAATAGGACGTGGCCCTAGCTTGGAATTACATTAGGGAAATGTAGGTAGAACCTTATGCAATGAATTATTATGCCCTAGCTGGTTGCACAGAGTTCTATTTGCATGTTAAGGTGTATTCCAAAAGGAGGCGTCTACTTATATCTACAGAAATTCCAAAAACTGAACAAATCGGACTAATATCTATGAGAACCAAAGTGAGGATGAATATCTACAGCTCAAACTGCTGACTATTATCTATGAGAACCAAAGTGAGGATGAATATCTACAGCTCAAACTGCTGACTATTATCTATGAGAACCAAAGTGAGAAGGAATATCTACAGCTCAAACTGCTGACTAATATCTATGGAACAGGTGATGTCGACGAATACCTACAGCACTGGCAGAGGTTGGATTTGCAATTATGTATAGCATATTGGCATAACGTAATATTGCGTATGCAGTTTAAAAAACTTAACTTATGTTAAGTTAGGTGAGGTTAGGTTATATATAACGCAATATCACGTTATGCCAATATGCTATACATAATTGCAAATCCAACATCTGCCAGTGCTGTAGATATTCGTCGACATCACCTGTTCCATAGATATTAGTCAGCAGTTTGAGCTGTAGATATTCGTCCTGACTTTGGTTCTCATAGATATTAGTCAGCAGTTTGAGCTGTAGATATTCGTCCTCACTTTGGTTCTCATAGATATTAGTCAGCAGTTTGAGCTGTAGATATTCGTCCTCATTTTGGTTCTCATAGATATTAGTCAGCAGTTTGAGCTGTAGATATTCGTCCTCACTTTGGTTCTCATAGATATTAGTCAGAAGTTTGAGCTGTAGATATTCGTTCGACATACAGGCTGTAGATATTAGTACCTGGAGTCTTCCAAAAGGGTAGGAAACGTCCTATTTAAATACTTTCCTTTAAAATATGTCCAATTAAAATACTTTACACAAGATTTAACTTTAAAATCAGAAATTGGTAAATAGATTGCAGAGTGCAGGTCTTTGCAAACTTTGACACCTCATATCTCAGAACAAGGTGAAGCGAAGTTAGACTATCCAAATGAAGTGACGATCTAGTCTCCCATTGAAATACTTGTAGAAGAAGGTTACACCGTATATGTGGGTACCTGTGTGCGTGCGTAGATGGACTCTCATGTTGAAGCGGCAGTTGAACTTCCTGCCGCAGAAAGGGCAGCTGGTTTGCTGTTGGTTGTGTACAGATTCCATATGACGTTGACGACCCTTCTTTGTCACTTTGCATCCACATAACGCGCAGTCAAGTAACACTTTGGGCCGGTGGCATAGTTTATGTTGCTTGAGAGTACCGTTATTAGAAAGCATCTTGCCGCACTCGTCGCACTTTTTACTTTTTGGTGGGAGGGCGTGTAATTCAACGTGCGTTAGGAAGTCGCAATTTTTTTTCAAAATCTTTCCACATATTGGACACAAATGGATTCGAGTACACATCTGTAATGAAAAAGAGTTGTTAGTGATTCGCTATATAAAAATGAACAATCAGCAATACTATAAAACCAGAACATAGCCTTCTAACCAGTTTTCACTTTGTAATGGCATTATTTATTTTAATTTTATTTTTTACATTAACCATTCCGATCTATCGCGAATGTGCACGTTTTACGTCTTTTTAAAAAAAAAAAAATTTTATTTAGAAAAAAAAGTAAATATTCACAATAAATACATATTACATTTCATATCAGACATCACTTTTTTTGGTTACCTAATTAGTAGAGAAATATTCTCGGGTCTAACTGGGGAGCTAGTCTATGTAATTATATATATAGATAATAATATGTATAGTTACAAAAATGGAAAAATAATATTTTCAAAAATACTGCAAAATATTACAAAATATTGTACAGTAAGAAAATTACAAATAATTATAGAAACAGAATATCAACAAAAATCAACAAAAAATCAACAGAAATCAACAAAAATAATAGCAACAGAATATATCTGAAAATCATCGATAAAAGTAAGTCAATCTTCTCTGTAAAAATACAAAAAAGTTTTTTTTAAATTTAGAATAGTTTTCCTCACTTTTTATTGTATCCGGTAAATCGTTAAATAACTTTGGGTCTACATATTCATAATGGTGTTTTGTGCAGCTGTCGTGTTGCATCTAGGTACATATATATGTTCCCAGAAGTTCTAGGTCTTATACTTCGCGTTGAGGACATTACAGATTCTTTAAAAACTTTTAAAATAGCATTTCTTTGAAATAGTTTTGAAACCGGTAGGACCTTAAATTTTTCAAAAGGTTCTTTGGTTGGAAAAATTCTTGGTTTTTCAATAATAACTTTGATGATCATTTTTTGTGTTGTTACTATCGGATACAGATTATTCTTATAGATGCCCCCCCACGCGATTATTCCGTACTGCAAAACTGACTGCACAAGAGCAAAGTAAACCATTTTAATATTTTAAAGATTTAGGATATTTCTTAATCGTAAAAAAATTTACGTAAGTTTTCTAATTCTTTTTACACAGTTTTCGATATGTTTCTTAAATTTCATGTTACTTTCTATAGTGATCCCTAGATATTTGACGTCTGGGGTTTTTTTCAGGATTTTACAATTATTATCGTTACATTTTCCTCCTTTACACAAACGACTGTGCACTTTCACGCTAATATTGGAATCTGTGACAGGATCATTAAGGTAAAAAGGTATATATGATGTTTTTTCTACATTAAGACTAAGTAAGTTATCATCAAACCATTCCTTCAATATGTCAATGTCAGCGTTCGCAGCTATATTCACTTCTGTCCATGTTATTCCTTCGATTATGATGACTGTGTCATCAGCATATTTATTTATTTATCTTAAAATTGCTACATAATATTATAATATTACTGGTCTTCCATTAAAAGCATTAGCTTGTGGATGGAAGAAGAGTTTACATTTTTTCATACATGTACAAATACAGTCACGTGTACAGTTAATACAATGCAGTTAATACAGTTAAAACATTTCATATATATATATTTTTTTTTTTTTTTTATTTATTTAATATTTGTTTGTTTTTACAATAATTATACATTTTTTTTACATGTTAAACAGATTTGTAATATTAATGTAATAAAAGCCTTTCCTCAATATATATATACAATTACTATTTACTATAGTCATGTATTTCAATATATAGGTGCACTTAATAACTTAATACAGACACATGGCAATCAGACCCGTAAACTAAAAGATGCAAACATAGATGTATTCAGTAAGAAGAAAAATAAGTGTGACATTCTCTAAAATACTTTTTGATGGAGTTCAACAATTGAACTTTGTTTCTTATGCTTCTGATTTCTATTGGTAGGTTATTAAAAAAGAATTTTCCTTGGTGAGTATAATGTTGTTGGGCAAATGAAGTGTTTAATTTGGGGCATAAAAATACATGTTTAAATCTAGTACGATTTTCGATTATCAATGAGTATTTGTCTTTTTCTTTTATAATTTGTACGATTGAATTTTTTATAAATAAGTTTTTAAATGTTGGGACTTTGAATTCTTCGAATATGCGATCAATTGGGAAGTCTAGAGGTTTTTTAAGTATAATTTTTATTATTAGTTTATGAGATGACACTTCCATTAAGAGGGAGAGTGAACATGTCATTGACATATATAAGGAAGAGTATAGGCCCGATTACTGTGCCTTGTGGAATTCCATATTCAGAAGACAAGGGTTCACTTATTGAATTATTTAGTTTAACGTATTGTTCTCTATTTTTTAAGTAACTCTGGAACCAAGATAAAGCTTTGTCTTCCAGTCCAATTTTCCCTAGCTTAGCGATCAGTCTAGAATGCGACACACTATCAAAAGCCTTTTTTAGATCTATACATATTCCCAGACACTTCCGACGTCTATCCAAATTCCCCATAACTAGAGAAGTCAATTTTGCAATTGCATCATGAGTTCCTAGATTAGGTCTAAATCCATATTGGTTAGAATTTAGAATTTTTTTTTCTTCTAGAAATAGGAATAGTCTCTTTTTCACTATTTTTTCAATTATTTTAGAAATGTTAGATGTCAAAGATATAGGCCGGTAGTTAGTCATTTCCTCTGGGTTGCCAGATTTAAAAATCGGACTAACAACAGTTTTTTTGTAATTATTTGGAAATCTTCCAACTGAAAAGCTTAAATTAATGATATGCACGATAGGTATTTTTAGAAAATCTTTAAGATTTTTTATGGTTTCTACTGTTATTCCGTCGTATCCCGGCGCTGAGCCACCTCTCAGTGAACTAATTATATTTACAACTTCCGGTTCCGATGTGGGCCCAAGAAATTGCATTTTATTTGTATTTATTGAATTTCTCTCAAAAGCCTCAGTGGTTTTGCTGGCAGCTAAAGGGTTAATTTGTTGTGCAAAATTTTTTCCAACATTTGCAAAAAAATTATTAAATAAGTTCGCACATTGAGTCGGCTCATCTTTTACATCTATAGAATTACCGTTGTACATCAGTCTGTGTATTTCTGACCCTTTCCGTTTTTTATCAATAATTTCATTAATTGTTGACCACATTTTTTTTTTATCATATTCTACTTGTGACATTTTTATTTTATAATATTGTTCTTTCGTATTCCTTATTAAATTTGTAAGCATATTTCGATATTTGACAAAGGTATTTTTTAATATATAATTGAAAGGATTTTTTTTACAAAGAATAAATAAACGTTGTTTCTCACGCACAGATTTCACCAATCCAGGACTAATCCACGGTTTTATTAGGCGGTATTTAGAAACTAGCTTCTGTAACTTGGAGACGGTGCTCGCCTCCATATGTTTTGTTAAAATTTCCTCGAAGAGGCGAGAGCTCTTTAAAATATCCCGGCTGTCTAATATACACCTATATTTGACGACCTCCGTAGTCCAGTAGCTAAGACTCTTGACTCACAATCCGGAGGTCGCGGGTTCGAACCCGGCGTGCGCAAATAAATTTTATTTGATTAATTTGTGTTATTTCACAATTAATTCATTTAAATAATATATAGTATATTTGCGGCACGTTCCAGAGTGGAAGATATTATCAGTATCGCCCTGGTGTAAGACCACCATTCAGAATTGAAACGTTGCTTGAAAATGGCTTTAGCCGTGTTTGGTGACCAGATCTGAATAGCCAGGTACTTCTCAACCTTCCTCTTCTCCACCTCCTTCCCCTCCCTACTACCTTCAGCCTCACAACATACCCCAATTGGGGATGTCATAGTCTCACTGGCTCCAGACGGGAGCAGTTGAGATTTTTGTGCGGTATTCACTGTAAAAAAAAATAAATAAATAAATAAAATACAAGCCCAGGATTCCTTAGAGATTTTTTCCGGAAGAAGCTCTTTATTTAACACTAGTTTAATATATTCTCTATCTTTTAATTGATTAGTACGCGTTATTGCATTATAATATAATAAGCACATATAGTGGTCTGTTATACCGGTTTTATAAACAATAGACTGAAATCTCTTAGTAATATTACTATTTACCCACATATGGTCAATACAGGAAGGTTTCTGACCGGCGACGTCACGAGTAAAATTGTTAATACATGATTTAAAATTCAATTCAGTTAGCATATTAATATATTCATCCTTTAGCTGAGATCGATGATTTCCAGATATATCCACATTAATATCACCAACCAAAAACGTAAACATATCCCGTGTTTTGCAAAGAATTTCATTTAGTTGACATATAAACTGCGAAAGGTCTGACAAGTGTGTCCTGTAGATTGCAATTAATTTAATTGTCAGTTTATTTACACATAATACAACACGTAAACAGTTTACCTTGTCAAAAGCAACTTCCTCAATATTCCGTACTATGAATGAATTTCTAATGAATAATAATATTCCCGAATTTTTGTTGATTTCGAGTGTTGTCGCAACGCAGCCGTAGTTCGGTATATCAAAGTGAGTATTGATATTGGAGTGACACTCAGTGAACACTATAACTCTCGGCTTTTTTAAAATTAAATCTAATTGCACTAAAAATTTGCAAAATTTTTTTTGAAACTTCTTATATTTATATGCATTATACTAAACAGAGGATCACATTCGTCCAGAACATCGTTGCACTCGTCGCTAGTATCACAAACATTTTCGTTTATTTTATACAGCTGGTCAATGTTTTCCATAATTAAATCTTCCATTTTTAGTAGTCTATTTTTTGACGAGCAATTGTCATCATAAACTGTTTGTATTCACATTTTTCACTGTTCGCACTGTGATTAATTGAATTATTTGTAGATCTTCGTTCGTTGTTTAGGATTCAATTTTTGCATTTTGGTGGTTCTTGTTTGTTATTGCATTCTTGATATTTATGGTTGCCTGAGCAATGTGAGCAGGCTGGGTCTTTTGTTTTATTTAGGCATCTTAGGCTCGAATGGTTAAATTTAAGGCAGTGGTAGCATTGCATAATTGGACTGCAGTCCTCTAACTTAACTTTGTGGTATCCGATATTAACACTATTTTCGTTCAAAATAATTCTTCTCATGACTCCGCTAGTTTCCACAATGATGTTCGAAAATTCAGTGTTTTTTCTCTTAATTACCCTTTTTATCTCCATTTTGTGTAAAGTAGCGTCCATTTTGTGAACATTTTTAATATCTTCATTTTAAACGACATGTCAGATTTACGAAAACTTTGGGTTATTTCCGCTTCACAATTAATGCTCAATAAATGAAACATTTCTGAATGTAGCCGAATACTAAAAACTGTTTTTGAAAACTTACGAAATAAGCTTTCAAATTGTTATATTACAAATAAATATTAACATTTGTAAATATTAAAATTTAGAATGCAAACATAAAAAAAATATAAAAATGAATCAAGTGATGTTTTTATGTGAAAACGGTACTAAAATCACGGATTATATAAAAAAACAATACTTGTTCTAACATATAAATGTATAATAAACAATTTGGTCACCTCACTATTTTATCTTTTTATACAAGAATATTTAATAAAAAAATAACAATGTCTAACAGTGGGTAGGCAATTTGGTGGTATACCATGTATCTGACAGGCCTACCATGTAATTGAATAGGTTTTTTTTATGTTTTTCTATGGACAACTTGAATAGTGATGGGTAGCTGGATTTATTATGGAGCTTCTACTTTTTGTTTTAGGGATGTCACTAGAACAATAACGGAGTTATAACGATTTCTGTGGAAACATACGCGTTGACATGAAAACACGCTTATTGTACTTGACTGCTATCGTTATATTATCATGTATATCCAATGACGTTATATTATAAATAGACTCGCCATAGTCTCACATACTCACAATATAATGTGGAAAGCAAGCAACACTCTTTTGTTTTCAGCGGTTTTCAGTATAATTTCTAAATTCAAAACTTTATTCCCGTGTGATAAAGATAGACAATCAAAGAATGTACGTGTGTGAATGTCATAGAAATATAGTAGGGCGGCTTATTAATTTCTTCGCCGAATACTGCTTTCACATCACGGGTGTGACATATGGGTGTGACTGAGATAACAAGATACTCTCACTCGCTTACACTATGGACAGGGAAGGGTAAAGGCGGGTAAAACGACACACACGCAGATATTTTTATATTTATTATATGAGTTATCATTAGTAATACAATATTGGTACTATTATAGTAGTATTGTTAAGTACATATTTTATTATACAGTACAGGTTATAGGTTCAAATGATTGTACAAATCTATACAGATTAATAACACCTAGGACCGTTACTATTTACAATTTTCATCAACGACATTATTAAATTGATGAACGCAAGTTACCCTTTGTACGTTTTACCCCATCTTTCCCAATGGAATAAAACGAATGCGGGACGCTGTGTGAACCGACTTACTGTTAGTAGGTTGTCCTTGTTATGCTTATGTCACTTTGTGATGCAATTTTCGCTGTCTCCTTTTCGACTATTTGCCGTGTAAATTGAAGCATTTTCTCATCACACAGGAGCGCTTTGCAATACAATTTACTTACTGGTAAGACACGACCTCACTCGACGCGTAGCAGTTTAGTACTAAAGTACTAGGAATAGAGACAGCTACAATCGTCTTGTGTTTGGCTTCCCACTTTGAGATTTCTACCCAGCGTCCAGTATTAATGTCTTTGTGTATATCAGCTTACGTATTGGAGTGGGTTAATTTCCACTTCCAAGATTTGCGTTAATTCATTCAAGAAAACAAAATCAAAATTCAAAAAGATGTCTTTAAAAAGACAAGTTATTTTGTTATAGAACATTATCTGTTGGTTAATAACTTTTTATTTTATTTTCATAGTGAATTGATTCTCATTTGGAGAGAAGAAAGTATTGACTAATTGTGAAATTACACATAGATATCGCACATCCCATAGAAGTGTCGTAAATAAAAAATTTCTATTTTACCTTTTATCTCTGAAAAGAAAAGTACTTGTGATTTCTAAGCCATACAAAACTGTTTTTAAGTTAGATCACTCCATCTCCGCAAGATGTCGCTAGTATATCTTTTCGATGGAACCGCTTGTTCTTCATTCATAAATTTGTTTTCACTCTCTTGTAAAATTTACTTTTTTGACTTATGACTCTTTTCTATTGGGATGTGAGAAATGAGCGAATCACCAGAACGTGCCATTAATAATGTTAATAACTTACTTTATTTAGCGCTTTATGAGATTTCAGATGGATTAAATGGTCGTCTTCCTTATAAGAAATCATGGGACACTCCTCACAAGGATATTCCACTTCCTTTTCATCTGCAAAAGAGTTGTGCTTTAAAGCCATGTACAATATTGTGTGTGTAGTGTTGAGGGAAATCCATAAATGTGTTTGTTTAGTTTTTAAACTAAAACTTATAAGTGCTCCCGGGCATAGCTTTCGGCACGGCATTCTCATTCCGCTGTCGGGACTCAGAACCATTCCAGTAGGCTTAGAGATCAGTCGTTTGTGACTTGGGTGATTATTCATTGTTCATAAGTTTAATAATTATTTATATAGAATCAAACAGCACGTTTGTTACAGTGATGAGACAATTTATAGTTATAAAGTAATACTAGCAGTTAAAAACCCGCTCCGCAGGTTTTTGCTGCTAGGCCCTGCGGACGGCTTTTAGTTCCCCTCCCCCCCCCCGGAGAAAATCAAAAAAAACTGTCAATTCTCTAGCGTAAATAAATAATTGTTTTTAAATTTTTTAAATACAGTAGGCACAATCATGGGCGCCCTCAGAAAATTTTCTAGGGGGGGGGCAAAATTTTCTAGGGGGAGGCAAAATTTTCTAGGGGGGGCAACGCTCTGTCTCCACACTTTCTTTATGCTAACACAAAGTAATTTAAAATAAAAGTAACATTATTTGACTATTTTCAATCAATCCAGGGGGGGGGCAAGCGCCCCCCTTTGCCCCCCCCCCCCCTGCAGGCGCCCATGAGTACAATCTCACTGATCCAGCACTATTAACCCCTTCCGTTTCTGAAAGGGGTTCCCAAAATTTCTAAATTTACTATTCTCCATGTAGAAATTTTAATAGAGACTTAACGACTTCGATATTTTTTGTATTCCTACAAACCGATAAGATATGTTTCCCCTGTTCTATTCGCACCTCTGAAATTTACGGCATCATGTTCCCACGCACTACTTCGAAAGCTGCATAAGGGTGTATAACGGCATAGTGTACTTTATCTAAGGCGTCGCCAGTCTGGCTGACCCCACCAGCTGTGTTATTGGGGTTTATTTACAGTGCGTGTCGAAACACTACAGCGGACGGTAAAAAAATAAGTTAAATAGTAAAAAGTTTGAAGTGCGGTTTTTGTGGTAAATCGTTCCATTCTTGTGATATTGCCTTTCAATAACTGTATCCATAATGACAAGAAGGGGTCTAACTGATGAAGAATTATTAAAATTTCTCCAAGATGACAGTGACATTCGTGAAAGTGATAATGATAGTGATATGGATTTTGAAGCAATAGATCAAGAGGATCTTTCTGACGTGGAGGACCGCGTTGAGGTCTAGGAGGAGTCAGAATCTGACAAAGACATCGGAGAAGACGAAAACACAACAAAATTTGCGGCTAGTGAAGTTTTCATGACCTCGAAATCGGGCACGATATGGAGTTCAGTGCCATCGCCGCTGGCAAGAAATAGAGCGCACAATATTGTAAATGCGAATCTTGGCATTAAAAATGAGGGGAAAAACATAACTACCATCCGAAAGGCTTTTTGTTTATTTATGAACGACAGTATTATTCAAAAAGTGTGTGAGGAAACTAATCGATTTATACGTAAAAAAATGCCAAACAGTGAAGAACAATAGGCCACTTGCATGGATTTCATAACGACTTGTAAAAAATCGTGTGGATAGATTTTTTTACTAAGATTACGAAAATGTTAGTAAAAATTTTAAGAAATTTATAGTTTTTTTATTTTTAAATAAATAAATCCATTATTTGAGCTCGTGACGTCACTACATGAAAATGTCCCGTCTCCCATTATGTTCCCTTAATTTTGTAAAATTCCATACTGATTTTTTTTTTTTTATAGGGCAACACTTTGACTTCCGGCGAATTTTTGAATTTGCGTTTAACGTTCACTAGATTTATTGTTTGTTCTATGCGAACTTATCCTTTGGTTTGATTTTTTGATAAAGATGGCAGTGATTATATACGAACTAAAGGTACTAGTGATGGGCACAATCGAGACAATTAGATAATCACATGAATCGATGATTAATTGAATTAATGGCTTCAGAGTTCAACGGGAGCAATAGCTACGGTCAGAGGAAGCTTAAGGACCTCTTATTTTTAAGTAATTTCTTTAAATTCAGAATAAACAATACTAACTATTTTTTTCCGTATTTTTGGCTGCTATCTTTTAAATGATTATAAAGTTCTAAAGAATTGGCTTGTAACCTAGATAGTGTCTCTGAAAAACATCCGATTTTATTTATATGTGACACCTATAGACCTTTTTTTTAAAGAAAGACAAATATTCCCGGGTTACGAATAACCCAACAATGTTACTACTACCACCACAGAAAGCCGAAAATGTTGCTTGTGTTGTGATGGAGGACTTAGCCAGCCAAGGAATCGAACATGCGATGCCCGGGAGGGACCCAAGCGCTATGCCCACTCAACCACTGACCGGTCAGACTCAACCAATGAATATTCAATTTTTATCAGAATGATTCTTGTAATAATAACTTTTGAAGGTTGTACCCATCAATGTAACGTATCATTGAAAAAAATCTCTTTCACTGATATATTACAGTGATGGGTATATCTTCAAAATTTATTATATCAAGAGTTATTCCTATAAAAAAAAAAGCAATCAAAATTGGCGAATAAATTCAATATTTTCAGACAAGTTTTGTGTCCCCTGTAAAATTAGTATTACCTAAGTGGGATACAGGCTATTATTTTGTAATAAGTGATAATCGCACATCTCGTAGAAAAGTGTCGTAAGTCAAAAAAGTAAATTTTAAAGTAATTAAAGTAAACTACTACCTAATCAGGGTAGTTTGCATACAAAAACAATTGGTTCATTTTCCTTGATTTTTTGAAGGTGTGCATTAGTATTGGATAACAATATAGTTTGAATACGGAAAGAATTCGTTCATTTAGTTTAGTGTTCGTTTAGTTTATTCGTCAATTATTCATTCATTTAGTTTATTCATTAATTGGTAAACAATATCGGTGACACCTGGAAGCGCAGTCCCACCTAGTAAAAACTGCGGATAGCACATCTCCTTATATTTCAATATCTTTGGGCATAGACAATCACTTTACTATTCAAAGATAAAAATAAAATTTTGGCTTACGACTCTTTTCTACAGGATGTGAGAATTATGTATTATAAAATTTACCTTCACCATCCAATTCCAATTTTAATTTTGTAGCAGTTTCAATGGCGTCCTCTTCTCCATGAGAATGGAAATCTTCTAATATATTATCGTCTTCATCCCACGGTTCATTCTTAATTTCGTCTTCATTCAGCTCAATTTCATGTTGATGTAACGAGTCCGAGAAAGGGTCTTCTTTTTTAATAAAGGTAGTTTTGAGAAATTTCTCATTACTCTTTAGACACATTTGTCGAAACTTATTAGCACAGTCCAGGTGACGTTTGCACCGCAAACACACAAACTGGAACTCATCAGTTTCAAGAACATTGACACCGGAGCATCTGAGAATCATGTCATGAATTCCTGAGTCTCCCCAAATTGGTGTGGCTGATGAAGTGATTTCTCTCAGACATAGTCGACACTTGCACGGCACCATCACGTTATGTATGTTTTCATCCATCGCGATATCTTCCTGTAAATGTGTAAATATTATTAATTAGGGTGGCTTAGCTTCCCATTGTAGCGAGCAACGAACAACCATAAAATACTATTTTTATCCAATTTTATATAATGGTATCACCGGCCACCACTCTCTGGCCGGGTGCATTATATTGCAGATTCATTCCAGTTCGAGCGTTCGTCTTTCTACCTGCCTTTTGTTTAAGCAAGATAATTGTTAAATCTGTGCCAATTATTGTAACGTAAAGTTTTTATTGTAAATATATTTGACTCGCGTTAAAGAGTTATCATTGAAAACCTCCACAATATGTACACGCATCCAGTTTACAGACGTGGCAAAGTTTGTAAACTGCAAGACCCACTGGATAAAATATCAAAACATACCAACATTGCCGAACCATCTTCCGCTTTGCAATGAAATCCAAATAAGTAGAATTAATGTTTTCACCGTGGACCGGTTGTTTCACAGTACTTGGATAATAACAGAACTTGAATAGGAACATTAACTATGGAATTTGTCTAAACTTTAACTTTAGGGTGCCCAGTTCTATGCATACCACTTTTTTAGAGAAGAGCTATGTTGGATTCCAGAAACTGCTGGATAATGGGAGCTTTTAAAATTCCCACAATAATAGCAACGGTATTTAATTTTTTTTTTATTAATTTGAAATAATAGCAAACGTAAGAAAAAAATACCAGTCTAAATACAGTATATCTCATTATATCTTAATATAGTAAAATATATTTGCTTACCGCTAAAACAGATATACTAGCCATGCGTGGATCTGCATTGAAACTTTCAGAGCAGTTATCCTGGAAAACATGATTCTCTTCCACTTCCAGAGATCTTTGAGAAATTAACCTAATTGAATTAATCATAAAACAGTCAAATATTAACAAAAAATATATACAGGGTATAAAAAGATTAACAGGACAATTCCTGAGCTTGTTTGGAGTAGAAATGTTGATATCGTTTTCCTGATTTTTTAAAATTCTTTCACACGTTGTCACTGGTTACAATCAAAGACACTGAAATATAAGAGATGTGCTATCCGCAGTCTTTACTGGGTGCGACTGTGCTTCCTGGTGTGTACTAACTAAATGAATGAATAATTAAGAGGAATATAAACGCTAGAAATATTTCGATCCTTGTGTTTTATTAAATCTAAAACCGAGCGCCGTGCACCGTCATATTTTGGTCTGATTTGCACGAGGCAAGTAATTTGAAATAAATACTGTTGCTATGACGTGGTGCTTGCAATACGTAAGAAGCGTCCAGCGAGATCTCCGTTCGCCGATGCTTCTATACATACCTTGTTACCCGGTGGATGAATACCGTCAATCCTATTTTACCAGCAGCGGCCGAGGCGGGAGCGTTGTCGATATTATCGAGAATCCTCAAACTATGGGGAATGCTAATAAAAGTAAATGTTTATAAAATTTGAATTGATTTTATTTATTTACAATCTAAAAATTTTTATGAAAGTGAATTATTAATACATATTATTTTAAATACATATAAATATTAATAAAAAGAAACTTGATTCAAGTTAAATATAATATGTATATATGTTAACAAAATGTAACTAATACGTACTTTTATAAAACTAGGTATAGATATGTACTTTTATCAAATTTACATACACTTTCAAAATACCCAAATTACATATACTCAAATTTCCACATCTAAAATTTTTGTAAAATTCATTTACAAAAATAAAATTTTTGGAAACAAATCAATAAACCAATCTCAGTATTAGAAATGATGACGGAACAACTCACAGCTAGGTTTAAAAATATTCTACATTAGATACATCAGTTTATTGAAACATACACTTAAAAAAAACGGTGAAAATAAATAACTTGCATCTACATATGTTGAATTTATCTTAAAAGAGCATAATTAAAACGAATGCAATATAATATTTTAAAATAATAAGTAAAATTTGGACGGTCTCCATGGTAGAGGGGAAAGGCTGCCAGCTAGCGATCCGGAGATTGCGGGTCTTAGTATTAGACATTATCAAATACTGATTACATGCTCCGCATCGAAGGAGTACAGTCGCGAATTTTTTTGTGACAAGTAAAACAATAAATATAGTTTACTATTACATACATTAATAACCCGCCCATCTGGGCGATCCATTCCAACCAATATGGAAACAGAAGTAATATTTAGAAACATCAAAGAGTTAATGAATAAAATAACTTCAGTGAAGGACTCAAAAATAAAATCATCACTAGAACAAAATATTACAACACTGGAAGAAAAAATTCAACACGAACTAATTAGTCTACAAAAGAAGATTATAGATTTACAAGAAATTAATATTAAAAATAATCATCACTACACACAGAAACTTGAAGAATTTCATCCTAATAACAAAAAATCCTATGCAAATGTCAGGTGACAATAAAAACTTTGTAAAAACATCATACAACACAGAACAGAAATATGCCATATTAGTTACCTCAAAAAACACCTTGAAGGCCGAGGATATAAAAATAAAAATTCAAAAAAATATTAATTTATCAAAAATAAAAGTCGGAGTTAATGGAGTAAAAAAGATCGGAGAACAGAAATTACTGATTTCATGCCAAAAAAAGAAGAAGCAGAAAAATTAACTGAAGAAATAAATAAGGTAATTGGAAAAGAAATATCAGCCAAAGAAATAAAAAAAAGAAACCGTTATTAATGTTGAAAAGGCTACAATGCCAATTGTCTGAAGAGGAAATTATAGATGGGATTGTTCAGCAAAATGAAGGATTAACCATAGACGACAAAAATAACATTAAACTCATCAAGGAATTAAAAAACAAGTACAATGAAGGAAAAGAAAATGACACCACCAACTACATTATTGAAACAACCGGTAAATTAAGAAAAATACTTATTGATAAAAAATAAAAAAAAATCAAATTCCAAAGAGTGTACGTAGAGGACTGCAATCCGATCACCCAATGTTACCATTGCCTCAAATTCGGTCACACAGCACAAAGATGTCTCGCCAGGACGCAGCCCCCCATTTGCTTACATTGCACTAAGGAGCACACACTTTCAAAATGTGAAAATAAAGAAAAAATGCCAATATGCAACAATAGGGTACATGCAGTATATGTAATATAGTGTTTTCAATGCATGTAATACAAGTAAAAAAAATAACTTAACTCGAATATCACACCTAAAACCCCAGAAAAAATTTATTAAATTAATTAATTCACTTTTAAAGTTGTATGAAAATTCATATATCAAAAACGAGTCATCATTGACTTGCGAGATTGTGACGTCACAACGCACCCACCTAGTCCCACATCAAATTGTTTTTGACAGTTTTTGTTCCAGTTGCTATGCTGGTTTGAATAAGTTTGATAGTCATAATCGTTTAGTTATGCATCCTAAGCACATTCGTTTGTGTAAAACATACATTGTAAATACATACTATCATGACAGACAGTGGTTTTCTACAAAGACAGTCTGATAATTTGCCAAAAATCGACGCGATTATAATGGCAGTTACATGTACCTTTTCATCGCATGACACCGCTTTTTACACATAATAACATTATTTGTGACGTTTATAAATAGTTTGTTTGGTGTTGAAGATGTTGTATTTGTACACTTTGGTACAATACAGTATTTATAAACGGTATCTACGGACATTTTCTTCGATAAATAAATGATCAACTGCAGACTGATTACTGGATTACGACTTGCGACTTATGACATCTGTCAAGAAGTGCGCAGTGACGTCACAAGCCAAAACCGCGCGAAAAGGGCGTTTTAGCGCTAATTTGAAAATTGAATATTCAAAACGTTATTGAAGGACTATTTCCTATCGTAAAAAAAAAATGTTTGAATATTCCAGTTTGTAATTTTTTTCTTTAATTTTTGGTAAAACAAAAAAAAAATGTGATTGTACCCTATTGCTGTATCCAAAATAAAAGGTTTGATACAAATTATTCCACTGAACATAGAGTCGATAGCATAAAATGTCTATACTGTCAAAAAATGCTTCAAATTGCTAGAGAGCGCATTGACTATGAATAAATTTTGGAATTTTTTATTTACTCAAATTCAAAAAAAAAAAAAAAATTAATGATTTTTTATGTAACGCACTAGATAAAAAAATGTGTATAGAAGAAAAATTATGTCACTCCTTAAGAGATTTCAATTTAATTTGTACTGAAAAAGGATTTACCCTATTTCATATAAATATTAGAAGCATAGAAAAAAAACCTAGAAGAATTAATAATATCATTAAAAGATTTAAATTTTTTCCCGGGCCTGATTGTGTTGTCTGAAACACATTCTGCAGGCGAATTGAACTACTCTATTCCTGGGTACTCATATCATACAACAATAACAAAAATTAACAAAAACTCTGGTATTGGAATATTCATTTCAAACCAATATAATATTATCAATATTAGAGAGATAATTAATATTAGTAATGTTAACATTTTAAATATAGAAATTAAAGATGTAAATAAATATTATAATATTATTGCTATTTATCGTACACATAAATCGATACTACCACAATTTATAGATGGATTAAAAAACATTTTACAAAATTTTAGAAATAAAAATAATATTCTTGTGGGAGATGTGAATTTAAATATTGCAAACGATTCCTCTAGTAAGAATAAAGATGATTACCTTAATATGTTGGCCGAACTAAACTACATCTCATGCATAAATCATTATACAAGAAACGTCCGAGGTCAACGGCCTTCGTGTCTAGATCATATATTTACAAATATCCCTTGCATTAAAAATATAACCTCAGCTGTCATACATACGACTATCACTGATCATTATTCATGTATATTTAATTATAAATGCAGTAATCCATCTTCTCCATTACCTAACCAAATTAATGCCTCAAAAAAAATACTTAATATGGATACGTTACTACATAAATTTGAATCAGAAAACTGGAATAAATTACTACAGTGTAATGATGTCAATATTTGCTGCAATTTGTTTGAAGAAAAAATATCTACATACATAAACGATTCGACAAAAAATATTAATATTTCCAAATCCAAACAATCCTATAAAACTGTGGATTACCCATGGTCTTATAATATCTGTACGACATAAACATGCCCTTTACAAGTTAACTACCCAACAACCAAATAATAAAAATTTACTAAACAGTTTTAAGGCATATAAAAACAAACTTTCATATATTATAAAACACAGAAAAGAAAGTTATTATAAACAAAAGATTGATCAGGCGGAAAATGATAGTAAAAGAGTGTGGACGGTTATAAATGAAATAATTGATAAGAAAAAATGCAGGAATAATGAAATCAATGCTATTACTCACGATAACTCGAAAATATGCTGTAAAGAAAACCCGTCAAAAGCTGCAAATATATTTAACACATTCTTTGCAAACATAGGAAAAAATCTTGCAAATCACATAAATACCAACCCAATTTCAGATTGCAATATTGATACAGAAAATAAAATAGCAACATTTCAAGTCACAACAGAGGATGAAATAGTATCTATCATAAACGATATGAAAGGAGGTTCTGCACCGGGATTTGATGGAGTTACGGTTAATATTTTTAAAAATATTAAAAATCAAATTTCTAAACCATTAATGCATATAGTAAATTTAAGTTTCCAAAGCGGTGTGTTCCCATCTATTTACAAGCAAACTATCATTATTCCAATATTTAAATCTGGTAATCCAGAAGAAGTAAGCAACTACCGACCAATATCAGTAATCTCAAATATAGCAAAAATTTTTGAAAAGATAGTAAAAAAAATAATGAACCAGTTTATAAAATGTAATAAAATAATTGATGAAAATCAGTTTGGATTTATGGAAGGTAGAAGCACACAGGATGCAATTGCAAAATTAACTAGCCTTGTTCTCAATTCATTAGATTAATCATTCAAATGTATTGGAATTTTCATAGATCTCAAAAAAGCGTTTGACAGCATATCACATGACAAACTCGTAACTAAATTAAGAAACATTGGATTAAACGGTACAGCTCTAGAATGGATAAAAAGCTACCTTTTCAAACGCCCTCAAGTCGTAAAAATCAACAATGTGCTTAGCCAACAAGATACAAGTAATTTTGGTATACCTCAAGGTACAGTCCTGGGGCCGTTACTGTTTATCATCTATGTAAATGATATATTCATACAAAGAATAAACGGAAAAATAATATCTTATGCTGATGACACTGTCATAATAATTGAAGGTGCTGATTGGAATACTGTGAACAACCTAGCGAATATTGACATCAATACACTGAAAAACTGGTTCGATAAAAATCTCCTCTCATTAAATACCGAAAAAACAAACTTTATCCCATTCTCTATCAATAAATTTAAATCTAAACCAGAAATAAAAATTCTAATACATCAGAGTAAATGTAGTGGAACTAATTGCACTCCAGAATGTTCTACACTGAATTCAACTTCCAAAATTAAATATCTTGGTGTATATATAGATCAACATTTTAAATGGAAAACACATATTTGTGAACTTGTCAAAAGAATTAGGAAATGTATATATATATTTATAAGACTCAGAAATATTCTTAGACTGGAAAACCTAAAAAGAGTGTACTATGCAATTGTTCAATCTATATTACAATACGGTATTATAGGATGGGGAGGAATATATGATGTTATTTTAAATCCTCTCAAAATAGTTCAAAGATTAATAATTAAGATTATATTGAAAAAACCATCTACATTTTCTACCGAAAAAATCTTTTCAATATTCAAAGTAACTACAATAGACAATTTATATAAAAAATATTCAATTCTACAAACTTTCAAAGAAATACAGCTAAAAAAATTACATTTCAATATCTCAGCAAGATATCAAAACAATATTAAAATACCAAAATTTAATACCAAGCACATCCAAAATTCCTATCTGTATCATGGTATAAATTATTTCAATAAATTCCCATTAGAAGTAAAAATTATTGAAAATAAAAGTAAATTCCAAACTAAATTAAAAAATTACCTGAAACAACTGTAAGAGTTACATTACTATTTCACTTCATTTAAATCTGTTAATCGACACATCTCAAGTTACTTTTACGGTGCTCCAGATTTTATGTCCGGGTTGAATCTTTCCCAAATGAAAGACTAAACCCTTCCACACACTTTTCCACAAATGAATATCTAGTAAATTAACGCAATGTAAGTGCACTATATAAGAATAAAACAATACAAGAACAATACGTCAATCCACCAGAAACATAATGGGAAAATATTTCACCGACTCCAGATATTTTCATATCAGAGGGTTCGGCTCTGATGAAATCCTAACTGGTCCGATAAATCCTACTGATCCCTCAATATAAATATTTAAAAAATCTTTCGTAATCCTACATGTATTTAAAATGACCGACTTTTGCATTTTTATGTACAAATTTTTTCACAAATCTAATACGCCTAAATTTTGAATGAGAGAGCTAGGTATAATGCCAGTAGCCGAAATAACAAATGGTAATATTTTTATAGTCTGAGAATGCCAAATTCTTTTAATTTCATTTCCTAAATCTGTATATTTTCTTATTTTTTCAGAAACAGTTTTCTGAATATTACAAGAATTTGGAATAGCGACATCAATGATATAAGTTATTTTCTTAATTTTGTCATGTAAAACTATATCGGGTCTATTATGACTAATTGTTCTGTCTGTCAGAATAGTTTTATCATAATAAATTTTATAAAATTCATTTTCTAAAAATGAATTTGGTTCATATTCATAATATGGTACATTACGGCAGTCAATCAAGTTATGTTTAATTACCAAACTTTGGTGAATTATTTTTAAAACTTGATTGTGCCTAAATGTATACTCGGACGGCGCTATAATATGTTCTATAGTTTCCGGAAAAGCTAAACATTTTCTACATAAATCATCAATTTGATTTGCATCTTTGATGATATTTTTCCTATAATTTTTAGTATTAATGACTCTATCTTGTATTGCAAGCATAAAGCCTTCTATTTCTGCGCTCAACTCTCCAATACTCAACCATTTGTTTGACGAAAATTTGTCAACATATGTTTGGTTGAGATAATTGAAGTGTTTTGCGTGAAGAATTTTATTTGACCAGGAATCTAATAATTCCTGGTTGGTATTTATAAGAATGCTGGCATTCTCGTCGTATAAATTTAATGGTGAAATATTTCTATCTGCCTTGCATATAATTTTGTGCATTTCTGAACTATCAGCTTTCCTATGGAAAAAATTTCTTAGCATTTCTACCTGATTATGTTTTAAAGATGTTATTTTGACTATATCTCTACCTCCTAAATTTCTGGGTAAATTAATACGTTCTATACACAGATAATATAAACAAAG
Organism: Limnephilus lunatus; assembly: GCA_917563855.2. Taxonomy (NCBI): domain Eukaryota; kingdom Metazoa; phylum Arthropoda; class Insecta; order Trichoptera; family Limnephilidae; genus Limnephilus; species Limnephilus lunatus. The sequence continues at coordinate 18,528,135 of OU830595.1, read as the reverse complement.
GGAGATATGCTATGGGCAGTTTAAACCTTGCGGAACTGTATTTCCTCGTGTCGCCGATATTATTAACCAATACTATTACACACCTTCGCTTACGCTAAAGTATACGCCCCTATTCGAACTCACACTTAAAACTTGTCATTTTCGTTGGCACTAATACTTAGAACAGATTTCTATGCGTACACGTTCCGAACGCATTCGCAATTAGCAATACATAGAAATGATGACGAATAAGGCTTACAAGAATACAAATCGACAGAGATCGACATTTTAGTTGAAAAATGGTTCCAGTTAAAATTTTGATGAAAAATTCTTATTCTCAGAACCGATAAATCGAAACAAGTGTGATCTGGACTCTGGGCACGTTTAACGTGTCCCATTTGTAACAAATCCAAATCAATTGTTTCTAATCTATAATTAGATAACTGAATTTTAACAGTTTTTGGTTTTGTTCAATAACTTTAATCACAATAACACTCACAGTGTGTTTTTGTTGTTGTAAAAATCCATAAAAAGAAACTCTCATTTTTTACTCATGTTAATTTATTTTGTATTTGAGTACTTCACAAGAGTCCCATCTGCTCCCAACCATCTGGAACCAGTGAGACTAGGGCATCCGCAATTGGGGTATTTTATGAGGTTTCAGATGGTGAGGAGTGGAAGAAGTCGAGGAAAATGAAAGTGTGGAAGTATCCGGTTATTCAGATCTGGTCGCTAAACACGGCTAATAAATTTAAAGCAACCTTTCTGTTCTGAATGGTGGTCTTTAACCAGGGTTATACTGAAAGTATTTACAATTCTGTTTCACAATTAATAATTTTACAATAATAATGACAAGTATTTTGGGCAACGTTGGGTGCTCTACCCGTGTTAGGGCCTTTATTTTGCGATTTCATATTTTGTTTCATAATCTATTTATTACCCGTGTTTTACAGGCAGTTTTTTTTAAATAATATGTAAACAGTTATTTTCCTCCTCTTTTGAATGTCAAATGTGCTAGTTTTCATCAATCTCGAACATATGTAAATAAAAAAATTTAAATAAAAAACCCACCTTGGTATAATTAACAAAAATATATAGAAATATTTATGTAGGTACAAGAGGTATTTCATTTAGCAAACAAACATTTAAAAAATATATACATATTATTGACCGGTAAAGTGGAGATATTTGTATTTGGAGATACTTGTCGCTTCGATAATTTTGGTGTTACGTTTTTAACTAAGTAATGTAAACGGATATCAATGTATTTTTCCAAAACGGCTTAAGTGAGTTGAACTGAATGATTATTCGTTGGTGATTGGTCATATTGATGAAAATAAATATTTTCAAATACTTTGATTCCAACGAAATGTCGTAAGGCTTTGGTTACTAGTTCCTGTTTAATATTATTTTTTGATTTAATTTTCAGTTTATTTTTATCTACAATAGCGTTCTTTATTATCACTTCCATTGTTTTGCAAATGTTTATAACATCAATTGAAGGAAAAAAAAGGCCAGGTTGCTGGTTTAAAACCGTTTTGGCCAAAGTGAGACGAACAAATGATGCTATGGCGAATCGGAAACCAGTTTCCCTTTCTCCCCGTTGCGTCAATCCATTTTTCTTTAATTGTTCCGTCCTTCGGAAATCTGAAATAATTAAAATACTATAAGTTACTGCATTTAAAAACGGATATAAATTATACTTTACCTAAGATAAATAAATTATCACGCTTTTTTGTTATGCTTCTCCCCATCCCGCGAACCCCCCCCCCCCCCTCTCATTACTCCCTCACCCCCGCCAACCCCCTCCTTCGTTTCCCTTTTCCACCCACATAATCCTCCCCCCTATCAGATCCCTCGTCCCGGATTCTCTTCCCCTTCTCCTTCCCTTCCTGAGGCTAAACTATGTGAAACACGCACATTTCTCAAACTGATCATGCGCCAAAAAATTTACGAATTTTATAACGCCAAAGCTTACCGTTATATATATTGAAACCTTCACGGGCGTGCCCACACGAAAACACCAAAGTTTCATCCCAGTCGGATGAATGGTATAGGAAATAATTTTATAATGCTAGAGCCCACCATTATACTCGTATTTAGAAACCTCCATGGGCTCCAGCACTAAAAATCACCAAAGTTCCATTGAAAATCGAATAAATGGTACACGAACGCATGCAGAACAAAGAAAGATTAATTTTTATAAATAATGATTTTAAAAGAAAATCATTGTATTTGTTTCTACCACCAATCAGCATCTACAACAATAATTATCTACAAAAATAATATGTTTATACATATTTATATTTTTTTTATAAAGCCCTACTAATATTACGAAATATCGATGGTCGGTATTTAAAAGAATTCGCGTCCCCATCACTAGCATCGTAATGGCGGCGATGTTTGTTTTAACGGGGCCTTATGTCAATAAAAACTTCGAATAATCATTAAAAATTGATAACGTACTCTAATTTTGTACTTACCGGTGAAATGAAACTCCATTTATCTTGAAGTTCACATTTCTTGTATTATGTTTGCATAGTTGCACTGAACAAGACGGCATTTTGAATAAAACGGGCACAAACTGTACGCGGTTACGACACAAAACCAATTGAATGAACGAATTCTTTCCGTATTCACACTCCGCTCCGTAGGCCGTAGTCTGTCCACGGTCTGGCGGCCAACATAGCATATCTCGGGTTTCTAATATCTTTGGTTCTATAGCTGAATTTGGATGATGGGAATGAAATTTTGTTAATGTAGTTCTAATTAATCATTCTAAGCTATCTAAATCTGTATTAGACCATTTAATTATGCCAAATGAGTAAGTTAATAGAGGTATTGCCCAAGTATTTATCGCCTTTACTAAATTTTTAGCAGATAGATTGCATTTCAAAATTTTTCTGATCCTAGTTTTAAATTTAATCCTAATATCATTTTTAATACTAGTATGATCTAATCTATTTGATTGCGGATATCCTAAATATTTATAAACCTCACCCCCTTTCATACTTTCAATTTTGAAATTTCTAAATATACCCTCGTCTCCATCTACAATTTTACCTTTCTCTATATGGATCGTTCTACATTTATCTAAACCAAAAGTCATTCTAATATCATCCGAAAAATTTTTAACTACTTTAATCATTTTCTCTAAGTTTGGTTCAGAATTCGAATATAATTTTAAATCATCCATAAATAATAAATGAGAAATTATATTTCTCTCTCTAGTATTACCTTTAATTTTTATTCCAAGCTTGCTTTTAATTAACATTTTAGATAGAGGATTTAATGCTAAGCAAAACCAAAGAGGACTCAATGAGTCTCCTTGAAAAATCCCTCTTTTTATTGAAATGCCCGGTACTATAATTTTCTTATCTTTCAAATTCAAAAGCAAATCGGTATTCCAAAATGCCATAATTTTTTCCAAAAAGCTAATAATAATTGGGTTAATTTTGTATATATTTAAAACTTTTATCAGCCACGAGTGCGGGACACTATCATAAGCTTTTTGGTAATCTATATAACAAATATGTAAATTACGTTTTTGGGTTTGAATCTGTTTCAGAATTACAGAATCAATAACTAATTGTTCTTTACATCCCATATGTTTTCTGCGACAACCTTTTTGTTGTTCAGATAAAACATTTTTTTCATCTAAATGAGTGTATATTAAATCTGTCAAGCAAGAGGTTAAAATTTTATATATTGTCGGTAAACAAGTAATGGGTCTATACTGAGAGGGATTATTAATATGTTCGCTTTTAGGCAACATATAAGTAATGCCCTTAGTTAGAAAATTTGGAAAATTTTGAGGTTCTCTGACAAATTTTGAAAGATTTTTTGCCAAAAGGGGATGTAAAGTAGTCAGACGTTTATACCAAAAATTATGTATCCAATCGCAACCCGTGGCTTTCCAATTATGAGTATTTTTTATAATTTTGGCTAACAATTCAACCGATATATCAGAAAAACTCATTTGTTCAATGTCTGAACAATTGAGTTCTTCATTTTCTATCCACGGACCTGATTCATTATGTTTTATATCTTTACTCCAAATATTTGTCCAAAAATCGCGCATATCTGATTCAGATGGCAACGGATTGTTATTATTCGAAATAATATTTTGTTTATCGTCAAGTTTGGAATAAAATATTTTCTCATTTTTCTGAAATAATCTATTATTTTTTTTTTATTATACGTATAATTATATCTTTTTAATCTACTAGCTTTTACACCTAATTTTTGTTTTAACAAATCTAATAAATCATTGATTATATTTTCATTATTATTACTACCAATGCTATAACCAAATTTTCTCCCAATTACATCTACATGTCTCAAAATATTCCTACTTCTATTTCCGTTTTTATACTCTATTACTCTAGCTATGTTACTTCTTAAAAATACTACATCATTTTCTAATCTACTCTGCCATTCTGGTTTTCTATAATTATATGATCTATCATCAGAAGACGTTAATTTAACTCCTAACTTATTACATATAGTGATAGCACTAGCATACACTATTGTATGAAGATCTAAAAAACTAATGTCATCAAATATAATTTTTGGTAAAATTATATTATTTAATTCAGAAATTAATTTAGATAATTTCTTTGACGTATGTAATTTTAGTCTAACTGTGGGCTCTATATCTATATATCTATTTATATTATTATGAAGTAAGTTAGCTAATTCTATAATATTTTCATCTAGTAAGTTTAAATTTGCAATGTTGATTTCCCTAAGATTATAAATAACGTCTAAGTTATTTGAGTCTACTGTAATATCATTGGATTTTGATCTGAACTATCTACGTTCAATGTATCTGATATAACATTACTACTCGTATTAACTTGTTCTAAATTATTTTCTAATTGCAATCTATCTGCTACTTCCTTTTTTATCTGATCTAATGTTACTACAGGAATTAAATTATTTTTGAAAATTGCCCTCTTTTGGTCTGCTAATCTTTGTTCGTTTACTTGGGCAATCGGATAATTTTGTGAGAAAATTAAATGTAATTTTTTCCTATACAATAACAATACTTATACATTTTTTTTTTTTACATATTAAACAGATTTGTAATATTAATGTAATAAAAGCCTTTCCTCACCATAAAGAGACAAGGCTCTTGTGTTTGGTGAGTGAATTCATACTCAATTATGTTATCAATGTTATCATTTGAGTAGGTGAATAATAATATTGCAACTATATCTATTGTTAATAGTTGCAATATTATTATTCACCTACTCAAATGATAACATTGATAACATAATTGAGTATGAATTCACTCATCAAACACAAGAGCCTTGTCTCTTTATGGTGAGGAAAGGCTTTTATTACATTAATATTACAAATCTGTTTAATATGTAAAAAAAAAATGTATAAGTATTGTAAAAACAAACAAATATTAAATAAAAAAAATAAAAAATAAAATAAAACAGTTCCCAGCTACATGTATTAATAAAAAGAAACTTGATTAAGTGAAATGTAATATATATATATATATATCCTGCTACATTTGTTGCGTCCACCCCCTAAAATTTCCATAGCATTGCTGCGTCCACAGACTTACGGCGTCCGATATACGGACGCAGCAATGTTTTGACTTCAAAATTGGCCAGATTGACGCTTACGCCATGTAGAATCGAATGGCAAAAATTGTCATGGAAGCAAAAAATCTATCAGAATGTCTGGAAGCGAATATTGAACGTTTGACGATTTGCCGCCAGGTTCGCTACAAGAAGTATATTTCGATCAGTGTATATTTTTATACATAATGGCGGTCCTTCTACGTCCCCGCAGAAATATATTTTTTTTAAGACATAACGACGGTCGTGATGCGTCTACACATTTGGTCCTTCTGGTGTCTACGCAGCAACATTATTTTTAAGACATAACGACGGTCGTGCTGCGTCTACACAGTTGGTCCTTCTTGCGTCCACGCCATTATCACGAAGCAATATTATTTTTAAGACATAACGACGTTCGTTTTGCGTCTACACAGTTGGTTCTTCTTGCGTCCACGCAGCAACATTATTTTTAAGACATTACAATGGTCGTGTTGCGTCTATACAGTTGGTCCTTCATGCGTCCAAACTATTATCACGCTATCATCACGCTATTATCACGCTATTATCACGCAGAAATATTATTTTTAAGACATAACGACAGTCGTTCTGCATCTACACAGTTGGTCCTTCTTGCGTCCATGCAGCAATATTATTTTTAAGATATGACGATGGTCTGCGTCTACACATTCATATTACTTTTAGTGCATAACAACGATAGTATTGCGTCCTCATATTGATAGTATTCACGAGTAGATAGTAAATATTGTTATGTATTGTTTGAGCTCTTGGTAAAGTAAATCTCTAGATTTGGCAACAGTGGGTTTATTTACAACGATGCCGCGTGCCACTTACAACTAAGAAGCGACCCGCGCGGGTGAACATTCTTATAAGATTTTTTCTACAGTGGACAGTGAAATGATGTTCTGGCCTAAAAATGTCCAACCACACACTACGAGGGCGCAAAGCGGTGCGTTATGAAACGATACATTTTGAGTAAGGGCATCGCTATAAAAAAAAACCGTTGCAGGCCTGCGCCTCGTAGGTACTTATTGTATACAAATGATTTATTTCGACTCTAACTATCAAAATACAGTTCGTTAGCATACATCGACATATTATCATTACTATTATTACCGGAAGATTATTATTACGAGTTATTCGTCTTCAACAATAATTACTTATACACCTATAAGATATACAAACTACACATATCGCACGGAAAAAAAGTTCAGCATGGGAGTGTTTGATATCTGTACCTATCAGAAGATTAAGTAAGTTAACAATATTCAAAAGACGTAAAATTTAAAAAGAGCGGAAGGATAAGAAACTACATAAATATCTTTTAATAACATACAATGTATATGCATTCGGACGCTAAAATAATATATTCGGTACGGACGCGAAAACTTCATTAAAACAGTTATCAATATACAGAAGACGTAAAAATTATATTAGAGTGAAAGGACGTGAAACCTTTATTAAAAGAAACCTACAATATACAAAAAATATACACCCGGACGTGAGTATGTACGTGATGCAAGAAGTGTATGAAAGTATACTAAATATCAATTCCTGTATTTTTTACAATATTAAAAAAGTATGATATCAGCGATTAGTATGAGCAGTACATAACGCAATATTCACAAAAAAAATCTGAAAAAAAGAACTAGAACTGATGGACGCCCAAAGACGGATTTACGTACGGACGCAATAAGTGTAGTGGGACCTATATATATATATATATATATGTTATGGTTAAGGTTTTCATGGGTGTAAGATGTAGAACAATTTTCTCGGTTTACCCGCGTAACGTAGTCCTTAAAAGGACTTTTTAACTCCTGACGTTTCGGACAGATCACACTGTCCATCTTCAGAGGCCTTATGTCTTGAGTTTTTGTCTCAAACTGATAGCTTTCGCATATCTGTTCGGTCCAGAAGCTAAGACTTAAGTGAGTGCAAGTCACTTCTTATGTCTAGAACGAAGTACCCGGGTTGAAGGTGATTGATGGTGGAGGGGGTTGGGGGCGGGGCCGGCAGTAGATACCTGATTGGTTAAGCTAATTGGAGATACTACTGGTAATTTTGAAAATGCCGTTTTTGGGGGATTTTCATCGATTATGACTTTCCAGGTGTTGGGAATTCTGATTGAGTCATTTCTAGCATTCATATTATTTTTATGTTTATAGATTTCTATCGCTTCGCGGTAAATTCTTTTTGGTTCATTGTATATGCTAGCTATTGTTGTTGTATTATTAAAGTCTATTTTATGACCTTCATTAAGGACGTGTTGAACTATGGATGAAGTTAAGCGTTTATTAGTGACATCTACTTTATGTTCTGCAATTCTACATGATATTTTTCTATTGCATCGTCCAATATACACCTTTTCACATGCCCCACAAGGTATTTTATAAATACCATGTGACTCAAGTGGAATGTGGTCCTTCGGATTTCTAAAGTTGTAGATAATTTTATTAGCTTTTACTTAGTATAAAAAGTTTTCTTCTGCAACGCACCGTTTTTGAGATATAAACGGAAACCCGAAACTTGGGACCTTCCCCCCCCCCCCCCCCCTCCCCCCCTAGGTCACCACCTAGACGTCAGGATTTTTAGTATGTTCACACCCTAAGCACCGTAAACAAGTTTCTGAAGGAATCGCTTAGGTTCCTGCTCACGCACTCTACACCTCCTTCTTTGACTGGACTAATTTGAGCATTTCCTTTTTTTAACTTTTACCATTTTTTTAACAACTAAAAAACATTTGGACCCGGGTCTACGTTCGATGCATTTCAAAAAGCTGATATTCACTCAATTTTCTCCAAAATGATAGCTCAAATACTCGTATATGACGGCCTCCGTGGTGGAGGGGCAAGGCTCTCGAATAGCGATATGAAGGTCGCGGATTAAAATCCCGGCGTGCGCAAAAACGTTTTATTCGATTAAATTGTGTTTTCATCAATGAACCACCATTCAGAATTGAAAGTTTGTTTGACATAACTTTAGCCGTGTTTGGTGACCAGACCCGAATAGCCAGATATTTCTCCACCTTCCTCTTCCCAATATTCTTCCCCTCCCCACTTACCTACAGCCTCACAATATACTCCAATTGGGAAAGACATCACTGGCTTTAGACGGGAGCAGTTGGGACTCTCGTGGAGTATTCATATAAAAAAAATAAACTGAATTTGGGAGGTGGGTATGAGCATCGCCGCCTCGGCAAACATTTATTGGATAACCTCTGTCGTACCCCCAAGTGGTTCGCTACGTTTGATGACTTAGCGGGGGTGTGGTGAGATCTTGGCGGCGGCAGCGGTGGATGCGCCTGCTCACCAGCTGCTTGGCAGGCCAGATCAGGAGAAACCGTTTTGAGGAGACCCTCTGACCTCTCCAGCTGGTGTTTCTCGACCCATCATCTCGCACTCCAGCGGGAGCGGGATGAATAGATTCCTAGGCCCGTCACTCTTGAACACACTGACCCTCAAATTCCCACTTTTTCTTCCCAGAACTCCATCTCTTTCATTTCCTTAAAAAGATCCTCAACAGAGCATCCCCAAAGATAACATAGGCACAGCGGGAAATTGTTTTACTCAAGCCCTCCTTATGGGGTGTGAGGGGTTAATGTAAAAAAAGGTGTTTGGTGACCAGATCAGAATAGCCAGTATCAGTATCCCCCTACCTTTCTCTTACCCATCTCTCGCCCCTGCCTCCTACATTCAGCCCCACTACATATCCCACTGTCTCACTGGCTCCAGACGGTTGGGAGCAGTTGGCACTCTTAAAATGTGATATTCACTTAAAAACTTATATCTAGTTAAATTAAGTAGTTATTAAAAACTAAACAAAGCCATAAATTGAATTACACACCGTTTGTACTGGTTCAACGCGAGTGCGTTTTTCTTGCGATTATTTTTTCCTTTGCGTAGTTTGCTTACACTGGGATACTTGTTTTTGCTTTTGCTCCCCATCTTCAATTAATTATGGACCTATAAAAACTCATTATTAGTCACCATAAATACAAAAGGAAAGCATTTCTTCCAGAAATAAATCATCAATTTAGGTAAATAATGCGTCGATGACACAGGGCGAGTTTACAAGCTACTATCTCGGAAATTCACTATCTGTTAGTAAAATCGCTCAGTGTCATCGTGTTACTTGCTAACTAGCAGATTGTTGACAATCCACGGAAAAAGTTGAAAGGTCCTCAACTTTACACGCTACAAGCCGACTCGTGATTGGTTTATTTGTGTTTCCAATATGGCTGCCAAAAACCAGCTGATTTCGACTGTCAACTGTCTGAAGGATTAGTTCACGTTATTTCCGCTATTGGCGCTAGCAGCTACGTGCGAGTCCAGTTTCCTACAAAAATGTCGCGAGCTACTGAGCGAGTGGACAGTTTTGTTTGTCATCATGACAATCTCACCCGCCGATTCACCCGCTTTTAAATTTAGTAGATAGTAGCTTGTAAACTCGCCGTGTGTCATCGAGCCTTAAGGAATAAAACTATCGATTCACAAATATTTTGAGATAAATAAGTGTAATATTTTAGTCATGAATAAAATATTAATATCCGAAAAAACACAAACTAACCTTCGCTGTTTGAGAACCAAAAATGCTCGCTGTAACAACGAATCCGCTACGTGTCTACGATTATTTTGCAAGTAAAAAACTTCGAAAACACGGGCACAGATCCCACGTCCGTTTCTGGCCACGGCTCGCTGCATTATGGTGGAATAGAAGCGTTGGCCGCAGATCGTATGAATTAGTACGGTTCTAAAAATTTGACGTAAGCGCCAAAGCGGTTTTTATTTTTTTTGTGCATAATTTTATAAGAACGAAAAAAAGTTAGAACGTAGAAAACGTCAAAAATAGTCTTAGCCATAAAGGGGTATTTTTTAAAAATTGTTACTTACATTGTTACTTCATAGTAAAGTCATGAAAAAACTTTTTTTTAGTGGTTTACGCTTATTTTTTTTGTTACGTAAATAATAATTTTATTGTTATTCTGTTATGTAGAAAAGGTAGTTAAAGCTTCAATTTATCCGTAGCATATTTTTTTATATTCGTACTGTAAACCGATTCGTTGTAAAGATTAATCTAAATAGTGATTTCACGTATAGCTTCATCTTAACGAATAAACTAAACGAACGTTAAATTACAAGAACGAATTCTTTCTGTATTTAAACTACATATATTGTTAACCAATACTGCTACAAACCTTCAAAAAATCAACTAAATGAACAAATTCTTTCCGGATGCAATTTATTCCCATTAGGTAGTAGTCCGCCAACAGTCAGGTGGACATCATAGCATATATCTTTTGTATTTCAATATCTTAGGTTACAACCTAATGCAAGTTATATGCGCTCTGTCTCATCTGTATCAATGCTGCTTAAAACAGACTAATCGGGTACCACGTGATCGCTGTAACCAATTTGGGAGACTGGAACCATTTATTAGGTTAACCAACACCCCTACTATATTGATTTGCTACATTTGGTGACTTAGCAGGGCTGACCTGCCATTGGGTTAGGTGTATGTCTTGGGGCTAGTTGCCCTACTGCGTGGTGGGCCGGATCGGAAGAGACTGGTTGAGAAAGATCTTTTGACCTCTCCAACCGGAATCTCTCAATCCATCGCCTTGCACCGCATTCCTCACTCCTGAACATATTGGCCCCAGATTCCTACCCACCCCTCATACATTTTTCCTTCGCAGAACTTCCTCTCCTCCCTTTCCCTAAAAAGACTCTACACAGCATCCCCAAATATTACATAGGGCCTGAGAGATTTTTTTGAGTAACAAAATGTAAAAGCTTTTTTGTTTTTTTTTTTTTTGAAAAAATGTCACTGAATGGCAAAATTAAATCTACATGTCCATTCCAAATAAGTATAACACCTCGGGCCTATTTTGTGAAAAGGTCAAAATATTTCCACTTCGCAATAAAGTACAAATAAATGGAATATTCCTGAGGGCATCAGAAAACTGAAAACTGTTTTCGAAATGTGATGAAATACGATTTCAAATTTTATAATTCAAAATAAAAATATAATTTTTGAAATATAAAAGTTTTGAAAGCAAAAATATTTTTTTTTTTACAATGGCTTTCTTACCTTCTGATTAAATTACTGAAAACGAAAAAAAAAAAAAAAATTGACTTGTGCATCTACATGCTTATCTCATGTGCACGTGCGTACGTATTTACCTGTTGTTTTGAAGTGAGAATAGTGTGTCATTAAAAATATCAAGTAAACGGAAGCACAAGACACTAGATTTGAAAGATAAAATGGACATTTTAAAGAAGTTATACTATAGTGGAGAAAACATGTGGAAATTGGCAAAAAAATATGGTGTTGGGCGTGATTATGATTTTTGCTCTATAATCCAGTAATCTGGCACCCTCTGGTTTTTAATAGTGCCGGATTAGGATTGTACTGTATTTTATTAGACAAATGTATAATTAACGCTATTGTCTACTCACTTTTTGTTGTATCATGTAAAAATAATTAATAAAAAATTCCCCAAGTTTCATAAATATTTTTCAAATTGCGATCGAAAACTTTGGTTTCATAAAGGTGTACATTTTAATTATTTTGTGGTTAACTTTCTTAATTGAATATAAAGCATGGTGTTTTCTCTTTCTAAAACCGTTTAGATCATATTTTTTTATTTCTGACCATGATAGTGAGGGAGACAACAATAATTTCTATGAGACAACACAACACGGGCATTAGTGTGGTAGCCGAAAAAACACAAAAAATCCGTAACAAATAAAATAATAAAAAATAAAAAACTATATGAGTTGTTCCAGAAAGTGAACAAATTTGCCTGAGGGGTTAAAATCGCTGGTTGTCTGCGTATTATAGTAGTTATGTTATAAATAGGTTAAAAAATGCTTACTTTTTCATTCGAAGCCTGTTCAATTGACGCCATGTTTTTGAGCGCCATTTATTTCCCATATTATATATAATTTATATACTGAAAAAAAAACAATAAACGGATTTAATTTTTTTAAGTGAAATATAAAAAGACCGTTAGTTAGACACAAAATTCTCCCGTTTCGGGGCACTCCATGAGGAGCCATAGAGCTACAGACCATGCTCTTGAGGGGTGACACTCGGTCGGGTGTCACCCCCCACCGGGTGGCACCTGGGGCAGGCCGCCCCCCTCCTAGTTACGCCACTGCGCCTCGTACGTCATTACTAAAGACCGGATTATATGCAAATGCATATTTGCATATGCATTTGCATATTTAGACCCTTTTCAGCGGTAGTTGCATATTTTAGCAAAATATTTGAGATCTTGCATATTTACGCTCGATCTCGTTCATCGTTCAGATGCCTCACATAGTGACACTATATTTCAAGGGTGTTATCAATGACTTCGATAGTGCAGAGGCTTTGGCAGTTTTTCAATGCAAAATATTTTCCGCTTACAAAAATATATTCAGCGATCGTAGACACAATTTGTCTTCAGAACATTTAGAATAGTACTTAGTCATTTTCGTTGTTTGTTTTTGGGGTGTTATGCCGTGTTGCGCTACCTCCTTCTTTAGCCGACGTTTCGGACAGCGTTGCAATGTCCAGATCCGACATCTGTCAGATCTGTCCTGATGATGGACACTGCAACGCTGTCCGAAACGTCAGCTTAAGAAGGAGGTAGCGCAACATGGCATAACACCCCAAAAACAAACAACGAAAATGACTAAGTACTATTCTAAATGTTCTGTAGACAAATTGTGTCTACGATCGCGTGCATATTTTGGGCTGTTTTTGTTGCACATAATCCGGTATTTAGTCATTACATATGTCTGGCAATGTTAAGTATCTTGAAAACAAGCTTATGGGTCTGAGTGGTTAAGATAAATAATATATAAGGTGCATTCTCAAACAATAGAGTACAAAAAAAAATCATAAGCTTTTTAAATTATAAACTAATAATACCAAAAGAACAATTAAACTACACCCATCTTCTGCGTTTATCTAATTTATTAAATTTGAGTGACAGAAGAACTGTTTTCGATCTAGTATTTTTTTTTTAAATCTTGTATAATAAAATTAACAGCCCTGAAATCTTGCTGATGCCATAGTCTCACTGGCTCCAGACGGGAGCAGCTGAGACTCTTGTGAATTATTCACATAATAAAATAAAAATAAAAAGCTCTGCCTAAAAGTGCAGCCGTTGGTGGAATAATTAAAGTTTTTTTTTAAATATCCACTTTTAGTTATTATTGGTTAATGTCGTTATTTCTAATTAGTAGAATGATACAACCTTCCTAACGCTGTCTATGTATTTATGCTAATTAATTCAATTAAAAATAGGTATTGAGACATTTTATAAATTCAAAGATGTATATTTACTGCAGCAAATGAATCTACGCCTCTCGGAAAAGCTTAATTTCTTTGTGGACGTATTTAGAAAAGTTGATAATGTGAACGAAAGTTGACTGAAGTATGTTGGAACAAAAGCAAATAATAAATTGAAACGATAAAAATATAACCATACCTAATAGCGATAGTACTGCAGACTTCTGACGAGGTTATGGCGGGATGGTTTGGACCCAGATTTTAATAATATTTTAATTTATTGTTGTTGCCGTCGGCCATCCGTCGGCTGTCATCCATAAATAAGCCAGCTGTCATAAATATACCAATACCAACTGTCAATACTGTCACCAGTGTTGCCAACCCGTTTTTTGAAAAAGACGTAGATCGGACTAGAAAATTACGTAGAATCGTATAATTTGAATAGGGTACAATCACATTTTTTTTTGTTTTACCAAAAATTAAAGAAAAAAATTACAAACTGCAATATTCAAAAAAAAATTTTTTACGATAGGAAATAGTCCTTCAATAACGTTTTGAATATTCAATTTTCAAATTAGCGCTAAAACGCCCTTTTCGCGTGGTTTTGGCTTGTGACGTCACTGCGCACTTCTTGACAGATGTCATAAGTCGCAAGTCGTAATCCAGTAATCAGTCTGCAGTTGATCATTTGTTTATCGAAGAAAATGTCCGTAGATACCGTTTATAAATACTGTATTGTACTAAAGTGTACAAATACAACATCTTCAACACCAAACAAACTATTTATAAACGTCACAAATAATGTTATTATGTGTAAAAAGCGGTGTCATGCGATGAAAAGGTACATGTAACTGCCATTATAATCGCGTCGATTTTTGGCAAATTATCAGACTGTCTTTGTAGAAAACCACTGTCTGTCATGATAGTATGTATTTACAATGTATGTTTTACACAAACGAATGGGCTTAGGATGCATAACTAAAGGATTATGACTATCAAACTTATTCAAACCGGCATAGCAGCTGGAACAAAAACTGTCAAAAACAATTTGACGTGGGACTAGGTGGGTGCGTTGTGACGTCACAATCTCGCAAGTCAATGATGACTCGTTTTTGATATATGAATTTTCATACAACTTTAAAAGTGAATTAATTAATTTAATAAATTTTTTCGGGGGTTTTAGGTGTGATATTCGAGTTAAGTTATTTTTTTTACTTGTATTAAATGCATTGAAAACACTATATTACATATACTGCATGTACCCTATTATGAAAAGTTAGTAGATCTACGTACTTTTTTTCTGAGTGAAATATAGAAGTTAGGGTAGGTGAACGTACGTAATTAGTTATTTCTTGAAGTAATTAAGTTGAAATATCTATTATTTTTAATGCATTTTTTGCAAATTTTAATTATTTTTTTTATGATTTATCATAGGTTCTCAACAATCTCAAACTTGCCTCTCTCTCTTGGTTCTCAATTTTGCCCACCGCCCACTTTGAGATTTTTTTTAGAGACCTTTTTCTTATGGGGGGGGGGGGTTAATAGATTCAATTTTCTTCCACTTCTTCAACTACCGAAACATGTGAATTTTTTCACACGTGATAAAAATGATTACAATACATAAAATAACAAAAATTAACCAATATTAAAGTTTATTTTGCTTTATTAGTACGTGATGAGCGTGTTTTTCTTTGTCTTTTTAGACTTTATTTTTTACCTGCCCTCGATATCACTGTGCCACCTCAACGCCCTCTCTTTGTCTCAAACGTCCACAAGGGGGCGTTATTTAATAATAATAATGATTTATTGTCTTCCTTTCTTTACAAACATTTAGAGATAATGATATTTATTGCCCACGTTGAGAACCTAAGGTTTAAATGAAACGAAATATAGTTTTGTTAATTATGCAAATGTGAGGTAGTAGGCAATATTTAGGAAAAAAAACATGAATATGGAGTAAACAGTTAAGGTCAAATACTAGCAATAAATAACTTAGCGATGCCTATGTCTGAAATTGTGTATTTTACCGGGAAGTAGAAGATTACAACTCCAATAAAAAAAAATTTATGGTAATAGTTCGTAATTTTCCTAGATTTGTGCTGATTTCCATTTTGCCTAAAAAATATTTTTCTCCCCTAGATCTAGGGCAGGGGTGTCAAACTGGATTTTATTAAGGGCCATTTATAAGATTTAGCGTGTGTAAGCGGGCCAGACACAAAATTAAAACCCATACTCGATTGTTAAAATCTTTATTTAGTTAGATATGTAACTAGTTATTATAAATTATCATTCAAGGTAAAAAGAAGGGTAAAATGGTAAATTATCTTGAGCCGGACAACTGACTTCTTTTGTTTTTGGTAAGTTATTTGATGTCAGGTGTCATTTTTTGTGGTAGCTATTTTAAGAATCGATTGGAGATGTTCATCCGTAAGCCTTGTTATTATTTATTTTTAAAACAGAAAACATGTGCTCGCATAAATAGGTACTACCGAACATACACAGGATACGTGCTGTATGCTTTCTTAGATTCGGGTATATATTAACAACATATTTAATGCCATTTTTGTAGGTTAACATTTTGGCAAGGATTACATTTTATTTATAATAACCAATTATAACCATTATATTTTGTATACTTATGGGATTTTTTATATGTTCGTTTAAATAAAAAATAAATTTTAAAAACTTCAAACTTCCTTTAAAAAAGATTTTTCTCCACCGTGAGACGGCTTGTGGACTTTTAAATGTTCCTTTTGAGAACATGAAAAGTTGCAGTCGGAACATGAAAATGGTTTATCTCCACTATGAGACCACTTGTGGACGTTTAAATATTCCTTTTGAGAAGATGAATAGTTGCAGTCAGAACATAAAAAGATTTTTTTCCACAGTGAGTCAGCATGTGAATTTTAAATTCTCACTTTCGAGAACATGAATAGTTGCAGTCGGAACATGAAAAAGGTTTTTCTCCACTGTAAGATGGCTTGTGGACTCTTAAATGTTCCCTTTGAGAACATAAATAGTTGCCGTTGAAACATGAACATGGTCTTTCTCCACTATATGTAAAGTTGTGAGTTTTTGAAGTCTCATTTCTAGCACATAAATAATTACAATAGGAAGATGCAAAAGGTTTTTCTCCCCTCTGAGACGGCTTGTGGATTTGAAAGATGTGTGGCTTTGTCGGCTATCACTGTGACTAGGCGCATTGAGGAAATAGCCGAAGACATTGAGACACAATTGTTGCAGAGGATTAATACATCACCGTGGTACGCACTCCAGGTTGACGAATCTACAGATCAACAACAAGGCAATACTACTTGTTTATGTGCGATATCTATATCATGAAAATGTGTTATGTGCACTAAATTTGCCAACCAATACCAAATATGGAGAACTGTTCTAGTTACTGGATGGTTATATATCAGGAAAACTAAAATGGTCGCGGGCCATATTGATAGGGCCCGGGGGCCACATGCGGCCCGCGGGCCGTATATTTGACACCCCTGATCTAGGGTAATTTCCCTAGACATCCCAACCCCGGCGCGGACTCTAGTATGAAACGGGACGTTTGTTAGACGGGGACGCCACCGTAAAGTAACGGAAAATATGCTTCTTCAGCCTAATGAGTTATGTTTTTTTGCAAATTTGTACAATTTGACAAAAAATACGTAGATTCTGGACTGAAGTTAGTAGATGTTCAGGAAGGACCTAAAATACGTAGATCTACGTAAAAAGACGTAGAGTTGGCAACGCTGACTGTCACATCGATTGTGTTACAGGGTTGCCAATGTATATGTTCTAAAATACCCACAATAAATGTTTAAATCCCCAAAGTTTACCCTAAAATTGAACAAAATTCTATTGATATAAGCATTTTTTATTTAGTCTTTTTCATTAAAATATAATTTAATAACAAATGTACATGGTTGAAATTTGTGACATAAGAACGGGTCGCTTCTACGACTCGTTCTTGTGTTCAACAGCTCGTCTTTGGGACGATTTGCCGGCCTTGGTGTTTCCTCCTTCCAACGACATGGGTCTCTTCAAGACCAATGTTCATTCCTTCCTCTCCTCAAAAAGACCCTCCACACCTCATATCAGATGACATAGGCCCCGAGGGAAATTATTTTCCTCAGGGTCTCCTGTGTGGAGTTAATATAAAAAATAGAAATTGGTTTGAAAATATGCTGCGGAAAAAAACGAAATTATAGTATAATCTCTCTTCAATATGATTGGTTAAACAATAAATGCTCTTTTAGTTAGGTATGTCAGTTTTCATATTGTAGAATCCCCACATTTTCTAATTTTTTTAATAGTGAATACCACGCAAGAGTCACTGCTCCCGTCTGGAGAGCCAGAGACTATGGCATCCCCAATTGGGGTATGTTGTGAAGCTGAAAGTAGTATGTAGGGTAAGGAGATGGGGCAGAGAGGAAGATAGGGAAGTACCTGGCTATTTAGATCTGGTCACCAAACACAGCTAAAGTCATTTAAAGCAACGTTACAAATCTGAATGGTGGCCTTAAGCTAGGGCGATACTGAGAGTATCTTCCACTCGGTGCCGCAATTATACTATATGTTATTTTTAATTAATTAATTATTGTGAAATAAAACAAATTAAAATCCCTCGACCACGGAGCAGGGCCGGATTTACACTTTTCATTAGTATGGGTCCTTCATTTGCGCCGCCCCTTCCACCTTCTTAGAAGTTGCCACCCATAAATAAGTATTCAAATATAGGTTAAGTAGGTATTCAAAAATTAAATAAACGAGTGAATTATTCATAAAGTAAAAGTGTAACATGAAACAAGAATTACAATTTTTTACGGTTTTTTTTTGGTTGATAAAATCTTCTATAATTGCTTATTGCTTCATAGTTTATAGTATTCAGTCTGCTTCTATGCATGAAGATCCGAAGAGTAAAGTTTTTCTTGCGATAATAAAGATCTTTCGTATTTCTTCTCTCGCTTTAAACAGGAAAAACTCCTTTCTCCATAACAATTTGTGGCCGGAGTGTAAAGTGCGACGCGAAGAGCTTTTTTTTAAAAAAAATCTTTATTTATTGCTTTGAATGGTTACATCATTTGTGGATTTTTCGACCACCATGCTAGGTTCATGCCCGTGTTATGGTAGCTATCATGTAGTTATATTCAAGTTTGGGTAAACGTTGCATAGATATGGTTTCCTCAAAAACTTTCCTAAAAACGATTCAGTAATGATATAGAATCAGTTACAAAATTTACCAGAATATATTCCAAACCTGGGGGGGTATTTGTGATAACCACAAGCGATGTGTAGGTTCACCCTTAGACTGCAGTGAAAAAAACAATAACAACTAGCCCCTATAAATATTTGTCGGTAGGTTTATGATTTTTGTCGCCAATCTACAAGTTTGGCAAGAAAGTGTAGAAAATAAATGATGGCGCTGCGATCGTTTTTTAGGTTTTAAATGGCAACACCAAGATGGCTCATAAGGCAATGAATGTATTTTTTTAAAAACACTTCGGCCAAAATGCATAATTGACAGCGTATTTGTACTTTAAAAAAATTTGCACAAAAAACTGGAATTTAATAGAAGTAAAATAAAACAAAACAAGTTTTAAGTGGGCGTTTATTTCGACGTAAAAACGTAGGTACTTAAAATTTTGGGTGTATTAATTCAACACCCGACATTATTGTCTTTGTTCTCATGTGATTATTCTTCTTCCGTATCTTCATCTTCATCTAAACGTATTATCAGTTCATCGATATCATCATATATAGTATTGCCTCGTGCATAATATTCTGCCTCAATTTTCATCATGTGTTTTGTAACAATTTTTCCAATCATCAGCACTTTTATGCTATTACATATTATTATTATTATGCTATTTTCAGTTTTCCCGGTGTTTCAATTTTTCCATCTGCCTTTTCCCCTTCCTTGACGATAAATCTTACCGTTGATTCATTTACCTGTGTGGAAAACATCATTAAAATTATTGTTCTATAGAAGATAGTTTAAAAAAAACACACCACATAATATTCATTTAGAAAGAAAGAAATAGAAAATGAAGAAAAAAGTTATATAAAGAAGTTGCAAATTACTATTTTTCACAAAAACGGCGCTCTACAAATTGTACAATTATTATTATTATTTTTTTTTTTTTAAATTGAGTTATTCCCTTTTTCCTGTGGCCTAATATTAACTGTCATATGAAAATGTCAAATTCGGATTTTTAAACATAACCCCAAATCAGATTGTAATGGTCATAATCGCTCGAAAATTGGCATAAATCTTGTTATACTAATGAAATTTATTAAAAAAAACTCTACTACGTACCATTCATTTCTGCAGTTCGTTTGTATACTTCTTTCAAATCAGATAGGAGCACAATATTCAGCTAGACAGCGTTGAAACACGCAGTTTATAACTTCTCTTGCACCACAGCACCACTGCGTATTGGTTTATTCATTTTAATTCAGGTAAATATTCGGAACAAACGGTAACGGTTAATACGCACTTTTTTTTTATAAAACTTTTAGATTCTTCTTAATTACCATAAAAGACAACTATTTGCATTGGGGGCGGTTGAAAATGTTACATTTTTAATTTTAGTTACGTAAATTGAAAATTTGCTTTCGTATTTAGACACAACGCTTCACCATATGCAATTTGTAATGATTATTGTCATTTTATTATGTTGGTATTACTGATACTATATGGAAGGCTACATCATACCGTAACTGACTTCATGGCAATATATTCAAAGGCGCGTAACCGAAAAAACCTATACGCTAGGTTTGTGTAACATGGTTTGTGATTCAAAAGAAAGTGCCCCTTTATAACGCCTACTCACGTCAAGGCAAGAAAAACATCCCAGTTTTCAAGTAGTTTAGCGGCTACGCTAGGTTTGTGTAACATGGATTGTAAAATATCAGTAATACCAACATATTAAAATAACAATAATATGGCAAACAGAGTGATTTGACAGTGAAAGCAAATTTTCAATTTACGTAACTAAAATTAAAAAATGTAACATATTCAACCGCCCCCAATGCAAATAGTTGTCTTTTATGGTAATTAAGAAGAATCTAAAAGTTTTATAAAAAAAAAGTGCGTATTAACCGTTACCGTTTGTTCCGAAGAATTACCTTAATTCAATTCAAACAATGCACAGGCAAACAATGATTTTTTTTATTTATTAAAGGAGCGATATTCAGTATCTTCTACACTGCTAATACTTCTACTACACCGATTTAAGCAACATAACATAACAGATATACGAATTATATACATAACATAACAGATATACGAATTATATTATACAGAAACGTCATACAGTGTTGCCAACCCGTTTTTTGAAAAAGACGTAGATCAGACTAGAAAATTACGTAGAATCGTATAATTTGGATTATGAAAAGTTAGTAGTACTTTTTTTCTGAGTGAAATATAGAAGTTAGGGTAGGTGAACGTAATTAGTTATTTCTTGTAGTAATTAAGTTGAAATGTATCTATTATTTTTAATGCATTTTTTGCAAATTAAATTTTTTTTTTTTATGATTTATCATCGGTTCTCAACCTTGCCTCTCACTCTTGGTTCTCAATTTTGCCCACCGCCCACTTTGAGATTTTTTTTTAGAGCCCCCCTTTTTTCTTATGGGGGGGGGGGGGGGGGGGTTAATGGATTCAATTTTCTTCCACTTCCTCAACTACCGAAATATTTGAATTTTTGCACACGTGATAACAATACATAAAATAACAAAAATTAACCAATATTAAAGTTTATTTTGTTTTATTAGTACGTGATGAGCGTGTTTTTTTGTCTTTTTAGACTATATTTTTTACCTGCCCTCGCCATCACTGTGCCACCTCAACGCCCTCTCTTTGGGTCTTCTACTGCCCCCTGAAAGTCTCAAACGTCCACAAGGGGGCGTTATTTATTGCCCACGTTACCCAATATTACCGGCCGCAATAGCTGGTGTAGTTTCCTTGTTGGCCGCCAGAGGCGATAGCAGTACCTCTGGCGGCAGATGAGCGGCAATATTTAAATATGCTGCTAACAATATATATATATATATGGCGAATAATTCGGTGTGGCCATTGTAATTAAAAATTTAGTTCCAAATTAATAAATTTCTACACTTCCTTGCCAAACTATACTACTGAATTTTTCAACTTTTTCGCGGCACGGCATCACTGATGACTAGAGATGGTCGATACCAGAAATTGGTTGTGGTTGTGGTTCCAGTTACAGTGGACCGATGTGAAACCGGTTCTTTATCCAGTTACAAGAACCGGTACCTCAAAATTTTCAAAATATTTTTTCCAATTTAACAACTTTTCTATTAAGCTAGTCTCTCACTAGCGCCATTCTCTAATGCGGCATATAGGCGTGGTCACGGACGTACAAAATATATGGACATGCCCTTACGTGCTAAAAGGCGTGTTATTTCCCCCTCCCATTGGAACCATTTTTCGGAACCGGCTGGGCTCGCAAGAGCCCCGCGTTAATCTAAAAAATGTGACGTCATCATTCTTGTCCGGACCAGTGTCGAGCTCTTATCGTACATTTTACGCACGGACGTTGTATGCTATGGAACACATACTATGACATCGAGATACATGGCGACGCGAAACACAAAGCCACTGTTTACTTGGGTAAGTAAATCATGAAACATTTGCAAAAGTGTCTACGGAAACAAAATATTCGACTATGAAAATACTCAGAACCTTACTTTGCGAATTTGGACTTGACACATCTGTTCATAACGTGGCATGCAATTCGCGCTCCCATATAAAAAAAGTCTATTCATTCAAAAGCAGATTTTACTTTCAAGAACTAAATGGTGATATTATAGTGCGAGGTGTCTATATACTGTTAGATTGATTTATTGGCGAATCACAAGTCTCTTTCCTCTCTTCGTCCCGCCATAGTTGGTTTTTGCCCCCCATCTGATAGTTCTCGTCTAGCTATTTGTATGTCTATGGGCGTGGTCTATATAGATTATATGTTCTAGTCTCACACAGAAGCTTCCTCTTCCCCTTAGCATAGTAAAATAAATTTTTATTTAGGGAATTCTAATAATAATATGTTTATGCAAAAAGGTAAGAACAAAAAAGAAGAAACTAAGGTTAAATAAAATATTAAAAAATCTAATAATAAAACGTAGAGAGTGTCATTGTTCAGTGTGAAACTTGAAAAAAGAGTCACAATAAATTGAACAACAAAAAGTAAATAGGCTTTCATTGTTTAACTAAAAACTTAATCAAGTTTCTTGAAATTGTGATTACACTTGCCAATAAACTTTCAAATGTCATTCAACAGAATTATGTACTATCTATAATTCTGTTGAATGCAGTGGCGGACTTGCAGTATTGGCCGCCTTAGGCCCAAGGCCCTATAGAAGTACCAGCCGCCCCTTTCTCAATACCCATCATAAAGACCAGTGGTCCCCTTTATCGCCTCGGACCGGTCAACGTTGTTTTACATTTTGACCGTGGCTTGGAGGGGGGGAGGGGGGGGGGGGGGTGTTCAAATGTTCATAGAATCTACAACTAGAAATTAATAATTGCACTCAGAACAATTAGTTACACACAGAATAAGCAAATGATTTTCCTCCGAATTTTGCAGCATGTGGTATGCACCTCATCTCAAAACTGGTCTAAATTTAAGAAAGAATGTGTATGCAAGGGAGGCGTCTACTAATATCTACAGGAATTCCAAAAACTGAACAAATCGGACCAATATTTATGAGAACCAAAGTGAGGACGAATATCTACAGCTCAAACTGATGACTAATATCTATGAGAACCAAAGTGAGGACGAATATCTACGAATATCTGGCAGAGGTTGGATTTGCAATTATGTGTAGCATATTAGAAAAACTTAATATTGCGTATGCAGTTTGAAAAACTTAATTTATGTAAGTATGTAAAAATCCCTAATATCGGACTATTGGACACATTTAGCTGATTATTAAGCGGCCCTCTGTAGATATTAGTCCCACCTACGCTCCATATTTATTAGTCACCACTGGGACCGTCATAGATATTAGTCCGACCTTAGCTCTGTAGATATTAGTCCTCACTCTGAAGTTCATAGATATTTGTCCAACATATGAGCTGTAGATATTCGTCCGACATACAGGCTGTAGATATTAGTAGGTACCTGGAGTCGTATGCAAGAAGTCGTTTTAATCTACACCCAGCGTATAAAAACTGTTCATGTTTTCAAAAGGAACATTTAAAAGTCCACAAGCTGTTTCGCAGTGGAGAAAACCTTTTATGTTCCGACTGAAACTATTCGTGTTCTCGAAAGTGACCATTTAAAATCCACATGCTGCCTCACTGTGGAGAAAAACGTTTTTTATGTTCCGATTGCAACTATTCATGTTTTCAAAAGGAACATTTAAAAGTCCACAAGCCGTCTCACAGTAAAGATAAATCTTTTTCATGTACCGACTGCAACTATTAATGTTCTCAAAAGGAACATTTAAAAGTCCACAAGCTGTTTCGCAGTGTAGAAAACCTTTTATGTTCCGACTGAAACTATTCGTGTTCTCGAAAGTGACCATTTAAAATCCACATGCTGCCTCACTGTGGAGAAAAACCTTTTTTATGTTCTGATTGCAACTATTCATGTTTTCAAAAGGAACTTTAAAAGTCCCCAAGCCGTCTCATAGTAAAGATAAATCTTTTTCATGTACCGACTGCAACTATTAATGTTTTCAAAAGGAACATTTAAAAGTCCACAAACCGTCTGACAGTGGAGAAAAACGTTTTTCATGTTCCGACTGCATCTATTCGTGTTCTCGAAAGTGACAATTTAAATCCACATGCTGACTCAATGTGGAGAAAAAACTTTTTTATGTTTCGACTGCAACTAATCATATTCTCAAAATGAATATTTAAAAGTCCACAAGCCGTCACACAGTTGGGAAAAACCTTTTTCATCTTCCGACTGCAACTATTCATGTTCTCGAAAGTGACAATTTAAAATCCACATGCTGATTCTCTGTGGAGAAGAACCTTTTTCATGTTCCGAAATTTTACAAATAATGAAAAAATTATAAATAATGTCTGAACACAAATTAGGAAAAATGTATGATCTCATGCCATACTATCGTGCTAGCGGAACGAGTGCTAACCAAAGACTGATGAAGTGGCGCGGAAGTCCCGGCTCACAAGTGAATTACATGAAGATGGGACTTCTCCTTGCGTTATGCAAAATGTCACTCGTTATGCGAAAAGTCACTCGTCAAGTGGGGTTTTTTTTTCTCGCAATGTGTTTTGATCGTTATGCTTATTACTCGTTATGGGAGGTGCTCGTCATGAGAGGTTCCACTGTATTTTTTGTCGGTAATTATTTAATTTTTAATGTGTATGTTCGATTTTTTTAACGTAATTTTGATTCTTAATCAGGGCCTTGGGCGGCCCGGTACCATTTGATCCACGGACTGGTACCGGTCCGCCGGACCAGGGGTTGGTTTGTAATTATGGGGGACCAGGCAACTTGTAATACTTATGCACATGCGAAATTATTATTTTACATTATATTTTATTATTCATTACATTATTATAGATATTAAAAGTATATACATAAAATGTAGAAAGTGATTTAGGAAGATTATTGATACACGGTGCAATGCAGTGCAGCACGTCATAATGTTCGCGAGCCTTTAGAATATGTAGGTACTCTTGAGTTATTTCTTGTCATCATCAGTGACTTTTTGTCACGATTAGCCGCCCCTAATATCTGGCCGCCCTAGGCCCGGGCCTACATGGGCCTTAGGCGAAATCCGCCACTGAGTAGGTCGGTAATTAAAAAATAGGAAACACCTTTCTTGTTACAAAATTTTGGTGACCAGTATAATTAAAATCATATTAAAAAACCTTCCGTCTATCTAACAGAACGATTATTTAAAGAATTCCAAGTACTATCATTCAAAGATCTGTACAATAAAAATGAATTGATTCAAATTATAAGAGAAAATGACAAGAGTATCAATTTATAACTGAAAACCAAAATTAAATACTTCCTTTGCATAAAATTATTATACCTACCAAGGAACACTTTTTTTCAATCGAATACCGGAAGAAATTAGAAATATTAACGATAAAATCCAATTAATAAACTTGTAAAAAAATATTTTAATGATAATCATAAAAACAAAAAAAAGTTTCTAATTTAATCTTATGAATAACTTGTTACTCCGATATGATTTTGGATTTTCACGGCCAAAAGTATTTTTGTTATTTTTTTTGGGTTGTTATGCCGTGTTGGTTCATATACGGTCTTCTATTATTATGACTCTTGACATAACCCGACTCAAGTATCTGATTCACTTGGTCGTACCATGTCTTTCTCGGGTGTCCCCGACTTCTTCTACCATTCACATGTGCGTCATATATTCTCCTTACACTCCTTTCCTCGCTCATTCGCTCTACATGCTCAAACCATCGGAGTGTCCCTTTCTTAATCTTGTTCATTATACTTACATCAGCCTTGCACTCTTTGCGGATCTCCACAACTTTCTCACACAATTGTACAAGGTTTTACCACACAAACGCATCAGGGATCTTATTTCTACAGCAATCAGTCTACTTTCATCCTTCCTCTGCCAGTTCCATGCCTCACTGCCATACATCAGGGTAGGTACCAGCACTCCATTGTGGATGGCTAGCTTGACTTCTTTGGACAGTTTTTTGTTGGCGCCAACGGTGTTCATTCATCATGAGATTAGCTTAAAAAAAAGTTTACCTAAAAATACTTTTCGGCGGGCTACCAAGGTATTAAAATCGAGTATTCCTGTTAACCACTCAGCAACGTAAACAGATATACACGTTAATATGACAACATCAGTCAAGTTTTCACGTCAATGCGTATGTTTCCACAGAAATCCGTTATTGTTATTGTTCTAGTGACATCCCTAAAACAAAAAGTAGAAGCTCCGTTAATCAATTTATCAAGCTACCCATCACTATTCAAGTTGTCCATAGAAATACATAAAAAAACCTTTTCTGTCAGATACATGATTGACCGCCATATTGCCTACCCACTATTAGACATTGTTGAAGTAAATATTCTTTCGAACGCTCGACACTTGGGGGTAAAATGATGAATACGTTATGAAACGTTACGAAAAAATGTGACACGCTTTTTTAAATTTTTTTATATGAATACTGCACAAGAGTCCCAACTGCTCCCGTCTGAAGCCAGTGAGACTATGGCATCCCCAATTGGGGTATGTTGTGAGGCTGAAGGTAGTGGGGATGGGAAGGAGATAGGGAAGAGGAAGGTGGGAAAGTACCTGGCTATTCAGATCTGGTCACCAATACGGCTAATGCCATTTCCAGCGACATTTCAATTCTGAATGGTGGTCTTACACCAGGGCGATACTGAGAGTATCTTCCACTCCGGAACATGCCACTAATCAATATGAAACGTTATCAATGTGAAACGCTTATCAATGATATGAGTTGAGTTGAGAGCTGAGAGAGCTGAGAGCTGAGAGAGCTGAGGGCTGAGAGCTGAGAAAGCTGAGAGCTGAGAGTGAGAGCTGAGAGTTGAGAGTTGAGTTGATGGGGATGTTGAGGGGATGGGGTTATATTTATTCCTGTTATTGTTATATTGTTAATGGACGGCATAAGTTAGTGAAGTTTTACTTGAGTCGTGTGGTCAAAGCACACTCGTTTTTTTATTTTAAGTAAAACTTCTTTACGCACGCTCGACACTTGGGGGTAAAATGATGAATACGTTATGAAACGTTAGGAAAAAATATGAAACGTTACGAAAAAATATGAAACGCTAATCAATATGAAACGTTATCAATGTGAAACGCTAATGATATGAGTTGAGTTGAGTTGAATTGAGTTGAGTTGAGTTGAGAGCTGAGAGCTGAGAGTTGAGTTGAGTTGATGGGGATGTTGAGGGGATGGGGATATTTTTATTCCTGTTATTGTTATATTGTTAATGGACGGCATAAGTTAGTGAAGTTTTACTTCAGTCGTGTGGTCTAAAGCACACTGGTTTTTTTTTATTTTTTATCAAATATTCTTGTATGAAATGTGAAAAAGTGAGGTGACTATATTGTTTATTATACATTTATACGATAGAATAAGTATTGTTTTTTATATAATTCGTGATTTGAGTACCGTTTTCACATATAAACATTATGTGAGTCATTTTTACATTTTTTTAATGTTTGCATTCTAAATTTTAATTATTCACAAATGTTAATATTTATTTGTAATGTAAAAATTTGAAAGCTTATTTTGTAACCTTTCAAAAACAGTTTTTAATATTCGGCTACGTTCAGAAATGTTTCATTTATAGAGCTTTAATTGTGAAGCGGAAATAACATAAAGTTTTCGTAAATCTGACATGTCATTTAAGATGTAAAAAGTGCATATTAAGTGCATGTTTATACCCTCATATACTTTATTTGTACTTTTTCCATTTCTAGGATATGGTTTTGTTCCGAAGGGGTCCAAATAATGGACCTGTATTCCAAGATGCTGCGGACAAGTGCTGCATATGTTCTCCGTATCGCAATTCCATTAGTAAATGATCTCGCATTACGAAGAACAAATCGAAGCATTTTGTTGGCGCGGGAGACAATGTCAGATATGTGGGATTTAAAAGAGAGATTGGCTTAAAAAATTACGCCAAGGTCTGGAATCTCGTTTTTGCATGTTAATATATTTTTTATTGAAACCACGGTTTTGATGGGATAGTCCTTTGTATTGAGGCATAACAAGCTCCTAGATTGACTAGTAATGTGCCAATACTCTGCACAAACATTGATCAAAATTTATACCATCAACAAAAAGGCTACATAATAAAATTACATGCAAAAAATTCTCTCAAATTATTAACATAAATACATTTATATAATACAGAAGTATTAGTAAAAGAGATTCCTGTAAATGTAAATGATAGTAAAACACTGTGAAAGTATATAATATATGTACTTATTTATTTAGAATTAACAGCACAAGTGCGATTTACATACATGTTTGTTTTTTTTTTTTGTTAACAGTCTGGTACAGTATAGAAACAAGAAATAAAGGAAAAAATTTAAGATTACATGAATAAACAAAAAAGAAAAGAATATACATTAGTACAAACTTAAAGAAAGCAGTGAAGAAGAAACAAAAAAAAAACCTGTGTTAATTGTGTTTTATTGGTACAGCCTTAACCCGGTGTCATTAAGGCAGGGTCAATATGACCCTGCACGTTTTGTAAAACGTTTATACTTCTTAGAAATAATTGCCGCACACAACCGTCCTTCTCAGTAGCTGCAGCTAAGTATCATCCCTCCCCTTCGTGTACCTCACTTTAGTCATCCATCGCCCGCGCAAGGAGCAACACGTGTGTAAACCTGCGACCGGGTAATTATGACCTAGCTCAACGGCGACGTTGCTGCTTTGTGCCATATAGATCTCTCGAAACACACTTGTATGAAAGAAGTAACCTTGAGTAAAATCAAAATTTTTATCGGATTACTGTACATAGCTGGAATCCATCGTTCTGTAAGACAGAAATTAAATGATTTATGGACATCTGATGGCACTGGATACTTTTCGTGTAACTATGTCACAGCAGCGTTTCCATTTCATAAAAAGGCTGTCTTTGCCTTGATGATAAGTCTACACGCAAATTCATTTATTACCAATGTGTTTTATTGCTGCTACTGATTATATATATAGTTATTATAAATATCAAATTTTAAAAATTAAAAATTATTTTATACAATGCAAAATAGTAACAATTGTAACAGGGTCATAATGACCCACCTCAACGTTAGTGTAACTTCTTTCCGCCACAATGACGCCGAGTTAAGCATCAGCCACACGTAAAGATAAAAGCGCGAGCACTTATCTGTTGAACCACAAGCGCTTATGTGTTGTAGCGTCACAAGACCCTATCAAATATTTCTTCCTATGGTAGGAGATGAATTAGAGAGCTGCCATGAAATGTCATTTCTTTGTACTGCATGACAGCTGCCATCCGCAAATTTACATAGCTCCGTAATTAAAATGACCCCCTCTCCTGTTTGACTAGGTCGCATAACTTTTCACATATCGCCTCAGCAGCGGTTACGGCATATTACGGTGTATAACTTTGATCTTTGAGCACATCATCTGCTTAGGTGTGGCGGGTCTGTATGGTGAGCGTTATTGGGCCTGCAATGATCTTTTATCTTTGCGTGTGGCACCTACATTATACTTTAATGGAAGAATATTATAAATATCAACGACTTCAACGTAAAAACTACCAATGGTGTGTAATCCATTCATAACAGAATTATAGTCTGAAACTGTAGTATAATTGTCATAATTATAAACAACTAGCTGGTTCCCGGCATGCATTGCAATGCCATATTCAATGAAATAAATTGTTTCTCCCTGCATATCCTTTCCCGTGCATCCCCGTTCCCCTCCCGCATCCTCTACCCTCCCGCGTTCCCCTTCCATCTTCCCCGCCCACCCTCTCCCCTCCCCCGCTCACCCGTCCCGCAAACCCCCCTCCCGCATTCCATATATTCAGTCCCAGTACATTCAGTTTTCAAACAACTCGCGTGTCACCTATTACAATTTTTTTAATTCAAATTTTAATTTTTCTTATATTACAAATATTCATTTTTGTATATTATAAGAACAATCAATCAAATTTGGTACCTATTTAAAATATCTATAATTTAAAAAATCCATAGACAATTTTTTTAATACAAAAAAAAAAAACAGCCCCCTGCTAAATTCAATTTTATCAAACGCGTGAACTGTCAAACATGCAAAGTTAAAATAGTCATTAAGTTTCATTATGCAATTTTCTTAATTTTTCTTTCCGTAAGAACCTTCTACAAAGTATGAGAAAACTTAAAAAAAGATTAATAATAATAATAAATGTTTATTCCGGTATGTGGGGAGAAGAGTGCAATCCCACACATTCCATAAGGGTTATAATACATACACAAAATATTTTAAAAAGAAAAGCAGGTGAATATGATAGTACATGAAACAAAGGTAATAACAAAAGAAAATCATAATAATTGAGTGTGCATCAATGCTGGATGATGGACTGAGGCGGGCTTCCATGACGAGGTAAAATAGGTAAATCTTTAATGAAATAGGTAAAGTCGTTCTGAAGTTATGGCGTGATTAAGGGAAACAGGGATTCATTTATATATATATATATATAGATAGAAGATAGGGAACCTTGATCTAATATTAGGAAGGTATCAGGTGGAATTAATTTTAATATATCAGGGCTATT
Source organism: Limnephilus lunatus (assembly GCA_917563855.2). Classification (NCBI taxonomy): domain Eukaryota; kingdom Metazoa; phylum Arthropoda; class Insecta; order Trichoptera; family Limnephilidae; genus Limnephilus; species Limnephilus lunatus. The sequence goes on along the minus strand of OU830595.1, from coordinate 18,497,021 downwards.
CAAATGATAATTTACAATTTTATATAAAAATATAAGATCAAAAATGTCACTAAACTTCAACTTATTTTAATGGATGTAATAAAAAAAATCATAATCTATTGATTTTATTATTTATTAAATTAACCCCTGAGGCCTTGGGCCTATTTTGTCAGAAGGTCAAAATATTTCCGCTTTGCAATAAAATCCAAATAAATAACCTCCTGATTCACAGCTAATCTGTCTTGAAGCTTTACCCTTCGAACTCAGAGGCCGAATTGTCTTTTTTGTTTGCTTTTCTTCCTTTTCTCTTGAGTCCTAATTTTGCTTTGGGAGGATCGAACATGTTGACCTTGTGCTCTTTCAGACGGTGCAGCTTCATGGTGACGCGGTGCGAAAAACTTATCCCACAGTCCGGGCACGAGTACGGCAGTTCTCCTGAAACGCAAACAACAAATTACTTTGAATCTTCCCAGTACTTCCAAAACTTCCATTAACTCACAAGATGACACGCCAACGTTACTAATATGAATATTCAAGCTATTTACACATTGCTCTGTTGAAAAGTTTTGATAATAAGTTAACTCTGATACATAAGCGGATGTACACGATAATACAACGATAGCCGTCAAGTATAATAAGCATGTTTTCACGTCAACACGTGTGTTTCCACAGAAATCGTTATAACTCCGTTATTGTTCTAGTGACATCCCTAAAACCAAAAGTAGAAGGTCGATAATAAATCAAGCTGCACATCCCTATTCAAGTTGTCCATAGAAATACATAAAAAGACCTATTCTGTCAGATACGTGGTAGACCGCCAAATCGCCTACCCGCCGTTAGAAATTGTTATTTTTTTTATTAAATATTCTTGTATGAAATGATAAAAAAGTGAGGTGACTAAATTGTTTATTATAGATAGAATAAGTATTGTTTTCACATAAAAACATTACATGAGTCATTTTTACAATTTTTTTATGTTTGCATTATAAATTTTAATCTTTACAAATGTTAATATTTATTTGTAATAATACAATTTGAAAGCTTATTTCAAATATCGGCGTATATAAATGTATAATAAACAATTTTGTCAGTTTTTTATCATTTCATACAAGAATATTTAATAAAAAAATAACAATGTCTAACGGCGGGATGTGATTTGTCGGTCTACCATGTATCTGACTTTTTTGTGTTTTTCTATGGACAACTTGAATAGTGATAGGTAGCTTGATTTATTATGGAGTTTCTACTTTTTGTTTTAGGGATGTCACTAGAACAATAATGGAATTATAACGATTTTTGTGGAAACATACGCATTGACGCGAAAACACGCTTATTGTACTTGACTGCTATTGTCATATTAATGTGTATATCTGCTTACGTTGCTGAGTGGTTAATACTACATATGAATGATCATGTACCTAAATACTTAATGTAAATGAAACCAGTCAATTTGACTTGTCCTAGAATAGACCTTCCTATTTTGACAGTCAAAGCTTCATTAAACTATGAATGTACCTACTTTAATAATCTCAGAACAACGCCTTATCTGAAAACAAAATATCTAATGAATCGTAACTTACTTAATAGGCTGATACGAAACTGCAAAAAGAAATACTATAGTATACAAATTGAAAATGCTAAAAATTATACTAAAAAAACTTGGAATATTATAAATGAAATTGCCAACAAAAAAGTATGTCTTCAAATATTGTAAATGAGGTTATAATAAATAATGAAATAATAACTAAAAAATCGACCATTGCAGAAAGCTTTAATAACTATTTTACAAATGTAGTAGACGTAGTACTTGAATCATCCTGCATTAATGTTAATGATGCTCATATGGAGACTTCTCCTCAATTAGATTCAAATAATGATTCAATTAACTCTATAGAATATTTTTCTCCTGTTACATTTAATGAAATTGAAAAATATATTGATACTCTAAAACCATCCAACTCTAAGGGTAATGATGGATTATCTTGTGATACGTTAAAAAAAATAAAACAACATGTCCTAATTCCATTGCAACATATTTTTAATACATGCCTCAAAAATGGTCATTTTCCAGAGCAATTTAAAATCTCCACTATAATACCTATTCATAAATCTGGAGATAAGAATAAATTAGACAATTATAGACCAATATCTCTTGTTTCAAACCTCTCGAAAATATTCGAAAAATGCATCAAGTTTAGAGTCATTGAACACTTAGAAAAATATAAAATTCTATCGAAAAACCAATACGGCTTTCGTAAAGACCTAAGCACCGAGGATGCGATATATGAACTGACAAAAAAGATATACTCATCTATCGATAAAAAAAAGAAATGTCTTGCCATATTCCTAGATTTAAGAAAAGCTTTCGACACCGTAAATCATGATATACTCATTACAAAAATAAATCAACTAGGCTTCAAAAAAGATACACTAAAACTACTCTCTAACTATCTTAAAGACAGAACACAAAAAACAAAAATTGGGAATGATTATAGTTCAGAGTCAAAGATAAAAAATGTAGTTCCACAGGGAACTGTGCTTGGCCCGATTTTATTCTTAATTTATATTAATGATTTATGTAATTTTGTAATCCCTGGTAAAATTGTTTCTTATGCAGACGACACGGCAATAATAGTGGATGGTAATCATTGGAAAGAAACTTTTTCGAAAGCAACTGATTGTATTTCACTGGTTTCAACATGGTTAAAATACAACAAACTCGTTTTAAACTATAGCAAAACATATTACTTATCTTTTTATAAAACCATTAAAAATAAACCTAAAGACAACCTTAAAATTAGAATCCATAATACTAGTTGCAATCAAGAAATATGCTTCATGTGCAACGAACTCACTTATGTCGAAAATATAAAATATTTAGGAGTATGAATAGATATAAATCTTAATTGGAAATCACATATTAATCAAATCACTTCTAAATTAAGATATCTGACCTACATATTTTATAGACTTAAGGAAGTTCTGAACATTGAGAAATTGAAAATGATCTAAATTAATTATTATTTTTAATTGATAAACTAACGTTTAAACAAGATTTTTATGCATAGCACAAAGGGTAGATAACAAATATTATAATCAATAATTATCAGCCTGAAACACTCATCTACATTGAAAAAATCTTCCAAGAAAAGATACTGGCCGCCAACGGGAATTGAACCCGTGACCATCTGATTGCCGGTCAGCAGCTCTGACCACTGAGCTATGGCGGCTTATCAAATACCCGCCAAATAATTCAATATATACTAGTGTTTCATTCGACAATTACTTATTATTACATTTTTCCAACTGAAAACAACCAACTTTATTTTTTGTGAGAGAGGTATTTTTAATACTAAATCTCCCGCTAGGTGGCGTCGAGACTAATTATGTCTGCATTTTTTGCTGAAATACTTTAACTTGTCAAATATTAATTATTATTTTTAATTGATAAACTAACGTTTAAACAAGATTTTTATGCATAGCACAAAGGGTAGATAACAAATATTATAATCAATAATTATCAGCCTGAAACACTCATCTACATTGAAAAAATCTTCCAAGAAAAGATACTGGCCGCCAACGGGAATTGAACCCGTGACCATCTGATTGCCGGTCAGCAGCTCTGACCACTGAGCTATGGCGGCTTATCAAATACCCGCCAAATAATTCAATATATACTAGTGTTTCATTCGACAATTACTTATTATTACATTTTTCCAACTGAAAACAACCAACTTTATTTTTTGTGAGAGAGGTATTTTTAATACTAAATCTCCCGCTAGGTGGCGTCTAGCTAGTTTAAAAAAAAAAAAAAAAATAACAAATAAATAAATGTCACCTTATTTGGATAGGGTTCTAAATGACATTATTTTAAAAAATGACCTTTGAATGCCAAAGCATTTCTTTTGCTCATTTCTATACCCAAAATAATTTTCAGAACCATCTGTTTTGTATTTTCGTAGATATATACATATATGACAAAGTTCTAACATCATGCATTTTCAATAATAATTCATTTTACAAGGTTCTAACATCACTTACACTCCCTATTTTGTTTGTATCTGACATATGCGAGGCGCATTATGGTTCGTCACTTCATTTGGATAAGGTTCTAACTACGCCTTGCCATTTTCTATGTTTTCTATGTTTCCAAAAATGAATTTTGTAATCTATTTAACAATTTTAGTTAAAGTATTTTAGTTTATCGCATTTTAAAGGAAAATATTTAAATAGGACGTGGCCCTAGCTTGGAATTACATTAGGGAAATGTAGGTAGAACCTTATGCAATGAATTATTATGCCCTAGCTGGTTGCACAGAGTTCTATTTGCATGTTAAGGTGTATTCCAAAAGGAGGCGTCTACTTATATCTACAGAAATTCCAAAAACTGAACAAATCGGACTAATATCTATGAGAACCAAAGTGAGGATGAATATCTACAGCTCAAACTGCTGACTATTATCTATGAGAACCAAAGTGAGGATGAATATCTACAGCTCAAACTGCTGACTATTATCTATGAGAACCAAAGTGAGAAGGAATATCTACAGCTCAAACTGCTGACTAATATCTATGGAACAGGTGATGTCGACGAATACCTACAGCACTGGCAGAGGTTGGATTTGCAATTATGTATAGCATATTGGCATAACGTAATATTGCGTATGCAGTTTAAAAAACTTAACTTATGTTAAGTTAGGTGAGGTTAGGTTATATATAACGCAATATCACGTTATGCCAATATGCTATACATAATTGCAAATCCAACATCTGCCAGTGCTGTAGATATTCGTCGACATCACCTGTTCCATAGATATTAGTCAGCAGTTTGAGCTGTAGATATTCGTCCTGACTTTGGTTCTCATAGATATTAGTCAGCAGTTTGAGCTGTAGATATTCGTCCTCACTTTGGTTCTCATAGATATTAGTCAGCAGTTTGAGCTGTAGATATTCGTCCTCATTTTTGTTCTCATAGATATTAGTCAGCAGTTTGAGCTGTAGATATTCGTCCTCACTTTGGTTCTCATAGATATTAGTCAGAAGTTTGAGCTGTAGATATTCGTTCGACATACAGGCTGTAGATATTAGTACCTGGAGTCTTCCAAAAGAGTAGGAAACGTCCTATTTAAATACTTTCCTTTAAAATATGTCCAATTAAAATACTTTACACAAGATTTAACTTTAAAATCAGAAATTGGTAAATAGATTGCAGAGTGCAGGTCTTTGCAAACTTTGACACCTCATATCTCAGAACAAGGTGAAGCGAAGTTAGACTATCCAAATGAAGTGACGATCTAGTCTCCCATTGAAATACTTGTAGAAGAAGGTTACACCGTATATGTGGGTACCTGTGTGCGTGCGCAGATGGACTCTCATGTTGAAGCGGCAGTTGAACTTCCTGCCGCAGAAAGGGCAGCTGGTTTTCTGTTGGTTGTGTACAGATTCCATATGACGTTGACGACCCTTCTTTGTCACTTTGCATCCACATAACGCGCAGTCAAGTAACACTTTGGGCCGGTGGCATAGTTTATGTTGCTTGAGAGTACCGTTATTAGAAAGCATCTTGCCGCACTCGTCGCACTTTTTACTTTTTGGTGGGAGGGCGTGTAATTCAACGTGCGTTAGGAAGTCGCAATTTTTTTTCAAAATCTTTCCACATATTGGACACAAATGGATTCGAGTACACATCTGTAATGAAAAAGAGTTGTTAGTGATTTGCTATATAAAAATGAACAATCAGCAATACTATAAAACCAGAACATAGCCTTCTAACCAGTTTTCACTTTGTAATGGCATTATTTATTTTAATTTTATTTTTTACATTAACCATTCCGATCTATCGCGAATGTGCACGTTTTACGTCTTTTTAAAAAAAAAAAAATTTTATTTAGAAAAAAAAGTAAATATTCACAATAAATACATATTACATTTCATATCAGACATCACTTTTTTTGGTTACCTAATTAGTAGAGAAATATTCTCGGGTCTAACTGGGGAGCTAGTCTATGTAATTATATATATAGATAATAATATGTATAGTTACAAAAATGGAAAAATAATATTTTCAAAAATACTGCAAAATATTACAAAATATTGTACAGTAAGAAAATTACAAATAATTATAGAAACAGAATATCAACAAAAATCAACAAAAAATCAACAGAAATCAACAAAAATAATAGCAACAGAATATATCTGAAAATCATCGATAAAAGTAAGTCAATCTTCTCTGTAAAAATACAAAAAAGTTTTTTTTAAATTTAGAATAGTTTTCCTCACTTTTTATTGTATCCGGTAAATCGTTAAATAACTTTGGGTCTACATATTCATAATGGTGTTTTGTGCAGCTGTCGTGTTGCATCTAGGTACATATATATGTTCCCAGAAGTTCTAGGTCTTATACTTCGCGTTGAGGACATTACAGATTCTTTAAAAACTTTTAAAATAGCATTTCTTTGAAATAGTTTTGAAACCGGTAGGACCTTAAATTTTTCAAAAGGTTCTTTGGTTGGAAAAATTCTTGGTTTTTCAATAATAACTTTGATGATCATTTTTTGTGTTGTTACTATCGGATACAGATTATTCTTATAGATGCCCCCCCACGCGATTATTCCGTACTGCAAAACTGACTGCACAAGAGCAAAGTAAACCATTTTAATATTTGAAAGATTTAGGATATTTCTTAATCGTAAAAAAATGTACGTAAGTTTTCTAATTCTTTTTACACAGTTTTCGATATGTTTCTTAAATTTCATGTTACTTTCTATAGTGATCCCTAGATATTTGACGTCTGGGGTTTTTTTCAGGATTTTACAATTATTATCGTTACATTTTCCTCCTTTACACAAACGACTGTGCACTTTCACGCTAATATTGGAATCTGTGACAGGATCATTAAGGTAAAAAGGTATATATGATGTTTTTTCTACATTAAGACTAAGTAAGTTATCATCAAACCATTCCTTCAATATGTCAATGTCAGCGTTCGCAGCTATATTCACTTCTGTCCATGTTATTCCTTCGATTATGATGACTGTGTCATCAGCATATTTATTTATTTATCTTAAAATAGCTACATAATATTATAATATTACTGGTCTTCCATTAAAAGCATTAGCTTGTGGATGGAAGAAGAGTTTACATTTTTTCATACATGTACAAATACAGTCACGTGTACAGTTAATACAATGCAGTTAATACAGTTAAAACATTTCATATATATATATATATACAATTACTATTTACTATAGTCATGTATTTCAATATATAGGTGCACTTAATAACTTAATACAGACACATGGCAATCAGACCCGTAAACTAAAAGATGCAAACATAGATGTATTCAGTAAGAAGAAAAATAAGTGTGATTTTTAGTGTGACATTCTCTAAAATACTTTTTGATGGAGTTCAACAATTGAACTTTGTTTCTTATGCTTCTGATTTCTATTGGTAGGTTATTAAAAAAGAATTTTCCTTGGTGAGTATAATGTTGTTGGGCAAATGAAGTGTTTAATTTGGGGCATACAAATACATGTTTAAATCTAGTACGATTTTCGGTTATGCATGAGTATTTGTCTTTTTCTTTTATAATTTGTACAATTGAATTTTTTATAAATAAGTTTTTAAATGTTGGGACTTTGAATTCTTCGAATATGCGATCAGTTGGGAAGTCTAGAGGTTTTTTAAGTATAATTTTTATTATTAGTTTATGAGATGACACTTCCATTAAGAGGGAGAGTGAACATGTCATTGACATATACATATAAGGAAGAGTATAGGCCCGATTACTGTGCCTTGTGGAATTCCATATTCAGAAGACAAGGGTTCACTTATTGAATTATTTAGTTTAACGTATTGTTCTCTATTTTTTAAGTAACTCTGGAACCAAGATAAAGCTTTGTCTTCCAGTCCAATTTTCCCTAGCTTAGCGATCAGTGTAGAATGCGACACACTATCAAAAGCCTTTTTTAGATCTATACATATTCCCAGACACTTCCGACGTCTATCCAAAATCCCCATAACTAGAGAAGTCAATTTTGCAATTGCATCATGAGTTCCTATAGTTCCTAATTAGGTCTAAATCCATATTGGTTAGAATTTAGAATTTTTTTTTCTTCTAGAAATAGGAATAGTCTCTTTTTCACTATTTTTTCAATTATTTTAGAAATGTTAGATGTCAAAGATATAGGCCGGTAGTTAGTCATTTCCTCTGGGTTGCCAGATTTAAAAATCGGACTAACAACAGTTTTTTTGTAATTATTTGGAAATCTTCCAACTGAAAAGCTTAAATTAATGATATGCACGATAGGTATTTTTAGAAAATCTTTAAGATTTTTTATGGTTTCTACTGTTATTCCGTCGTATCCCGGCGCTGAGCCACCTCTCAGTGAACTAATTATATTTACAACTTCCGGTTCCGATGTGGGCCCAAGAAATTGCATTTTATTTGTATTTATTGAATTTCTCTCAAAAGCCTCAGTGGTTTTGCTAGCAGCTAAAAGGTTAATTTGTTGTGCAAAATTTTTTCCAACATTTGCAAAAAAATTATTAAATAAGTTCGCACATTGAGTCGGCTCATCTTTTACATCTATAGAATTACCGTTGTACGTCAGTCTGTGTATTTCTGACCCTTTCCGTTTTTTATCAATAATTTCATTAATTGTTGACCACATTTTTTTTTTATCATATTCTACTTGTGACATTTTTATTTTATAATATTGTTCTTTCGTATTCCTTATTAAATTTGTAAGCATATTTCGATATTTGACAAAGGTATTTTTTAATATATAATTGAAAGGATTTTTTTTACAAAGAATAAATAAACGTTGTTTCTCACGCACAGATTTCACCAATCCAGGACTAATCCACGGTTTTATTAGGCGGTATTTAGAAACTAGCTTCTGTAACTTGGAGACGGTGCTCGCCTCCATATGTTTTGTTAAAATTTCCTCGAAGAGGCGAGAGCTCTCTAAAATATCCCGGCTGTCTAATATACACCTATATTTGACGACCTCCGTAGTCCAGTAGCTAAGACTCTTGACTCACAATCTGGAGGTCGCGGGTTCGAACCCGGCGTGCGCAAATAAATTTTATTTGTTTAATTTGTGTTATTTCACAATTAATTCATTTAATAATATATAGTATATTTGCGGCACGTTCCAGAGTGGAAGATATTATCAGTATCGCCCTGGTGTAAGACCACCATTCAGAATTGAAACGTTGCTTGAAAATAGCTTTAGCCGTGTTTGGTGACCAGATCTGAATAGCCAGGTACTTCCCAATCTTCCTCTTCCCCACCTCCTTCCCCTCCCTACTACCTTCAGCCTCACAACATACCCCAATTGGGGATGCCATAGTCTCACTGGCTCCAGACGGGAGCAGTTGAGATTTTTGTGCGGTATTCACTGTAAAAAAAAAAAAATAAAATACAAGCCCAGGATTCCTTAGAGATTTTTTCCCGAAGAAGCTCTTTATTTAACACTAGTTTAATATATTCTCTATCTTTTAATTGATTAGTACGCGTTATTGCATTATAATATAATAAGCACATATAGTGGTCTGTTATACCGGTTTTATAAACAATAGACTGAAATCTCTTAGTAATATTACTATTTACCCACATATGGTCAATACATGAAGGTTTCTGACCGGCGACGTCACGAGTAAAATTGTTAATACATGATTTAAAATTCAATTCAGTTAGCATATTAATATAATCATCCTTTAGCTGAGATCGATGATTTCCAGATATATCCACATTAATATCACCAACCAAAAACGTAAACATATCCCGTGTTTTGCAAAGAATTTCATTTAGTTGACATATAAACTGCGAAAGGTCTGACAAGTGTGTCCTGTAGATTGCAATTAATTTAATTGTCAGTTTATTTACACATAATACAACACGTAAACAGTTTACCTTGTCAAAAGCAACTTCCTCAATATTCCGTACTATGAATGAATTTCTAATGAATAATAATATTCCCGAATTTTTGTTGATTTCGAGTGTTGTCGCAACGCAGCCGTAGTTCGGTATATCAAAGTGAGTATTGATATTGGAGTGACACTCAGTGAACACTATAACTCTCGGCTTTTTTTTAATTAAATCTAATTGCACTAAAAATTTGCAAAATTTTTTTTGAAACTTCTTATATTTATATGCATTATACTAAACAGAGGATCACATTCGTCCAGAACATCGTTGCACTCGTCGCTAGTATCACAAACATTTTCGTTTATTTTATACAGCTGGTCAATGTTTTCCATAATAAAATCTTTAGTAGTCTATTTTTTGACGAGCAATTGTCATCATAAACTGTTTGTATTCACATTTTTCACTGTTCGCACTGTGATTAATTGAATTATTTGTAGATCTTCGTTCGTTGTTTAAGATTCAATTTTTGCATTTTGGTGGTTCTTGTTTGTTATTGCATTCTTGATATTTATGGTTGCCTGCGCAATGTGAGCAGGCTGGGTCTTTTGTTTTATTTAGGCATCTTAGGCTCGAATGGTTAAATTTAAGGCAGTGGTAGCATTGCATAATTGGACTGCAGTCCTCTAACTTAACTTTGTGGTATCCGATATTAACACTATTTTCGTTCAAAATAATTCTTCTCATGACTCCGCTAGTTTCCACAATGATGTTCGAAAATTCAGTGTTTTTTCTCTTAATTACCCTTTTTATCTCCATTTTGTGTAAAGTATCGTCCATTTTGTGAACATTTTTAATATCTTCATTTTAAACGACATGTCAGATTTACGAAAACTTTGGGTTATTTCCGCTTCACAATTAATGCTCTATAAATGAAACATTTCTGAATGTAGCCGAATACTAAAAACTGTTTTTGAAAACTTACGAAATAAGCTTTCAAATTGTTATATTACAAATAAATATTAACATTTGTAAATATTAAAATTTAGAATGCAAACATAAAAAAAATGTAAAAATGAATCAAGTGATGTTTTTATGTGAAAACGGTACTAAAATCACGGATTATATAAAAAAACAATACTTGTTCTAACATATAAATGTATAATAAACAATTTGGTCACCTCACTATTTTATCATTTCATACAAGAATATTTAATAAAAAAATAACAATGTCTAACAGTGGGTAGGCAATTTGGTGGTATACCATGTATCTGACAGGCCTACCATGTATCTGAATAGGTTTTTTTTATGTTTTTCTATGGACAACTTGAATAGTGATGGGTAGCTGGATTTATTATGGAGCTTCTACTTTTTGTTTTAGGGATGTCACTAGAACAATAACGGAGTTATAACGATTTCTGTGGAAACATACGCGTTGACATGAAAACACGCTTATTGTACTTGACTGCTATCGTTATATTATCATGTATATTAAGGTGGGTCATTTAAAAAAAAATGATAATTTTAGATTCTGTTAGCGATAAAAGGGTGCCAAATGGGTTCAAACCGACGTGTTTAAAATTTTTAAAATTTCTGATACGATCTTCTACCTCCGGATTCACTTCAAAGTTTTGAAAATTTTCATTTTTAGAGGTATTTTCTAGTGTGTATAAAAGTTACTACGAATCCTTTATACTATATTTTTTGTAATATTCTATGGCAAATATGGTACGTATTTACGAATTCTAACCGAAAAATACCTGTAAATGAACAGAGTTTCATTAGTGACCAACGTACTACACGAAAAATGATAATAGGAAATGTGGATACCGTCACAACAAAACGAATATAAACTGCTTTGAAAAGAAAACTTCTGAAGCAAAAATTCTTGCGTACGTCTAAAAAGGAAAGCACAGGTAAGCCAACTACCTCTCTAATCGATATTTTCACGTCTTCTGCATCAAATGAATCCGATTGCAATGATGTTTTAAAACCAAATGTTGTATCTCAAATGCCTCAGAAGCAGGCTGCGGTCACTATTGATTATTCTACACTGTCGAAAACTTGTGATAGATATGGAGTTTCGGATAGAGCCGCTGCAGCCATTGCCTCAGCAGTTCTGTATGACATCAAGTCAATATTCCAGTTATTGACAAAAGTAAACTTCGCAGAGAACGTAAAAAAACAAGGGAAAATATTAAGGCACAACACATAGTTTTACAAATATCCGCATTATATTTTGATGGCCGGAAAGATAAAACATTAATTATCAGGGGAAAAGGGGGGAGGCATTACAGAGAACTAATCATTGAAGAGCATATTTCAATGATAAAAGAGCCAGACTCAATATATTTGGGTTATATTGCACCAAACTCTGGCACTTCGAAAGTTATAGAAAGAACAATTGTCGATTATTTTTTAAAGGAAGAAATACCATTTGAACCATTAATGGCTATTGGATGTGACGGAACGAACGTGAACGTTGGAAAACATGGAGGTATAATACGTTTGCTTGAAAAACGTTTGGATAAACCATTGCAATGGATAATTTGCTTGCTTCACATGAACGAGTTACCATTTCATCATTTGTTCACACATCTTGACGGTAAGACATCTGGACCTCAAACATATTCAGGGACAATAGGACTAGCTTTAGAAAACTGTGAAAAAAAGCCTATTGTTCATTTTCAGAAAATTGACGGAGAGTTGCCTGAATCATTAACTAAAGACCTAAGTACAGATCAGTTATATTTGTATAAAATCGTATCTGCAGTTACGGTGGGGGAATTACCTGAAGATTTAGGCCACAAATCTCCTGGAAAAATGTCTCATGCCAGATGGCTTACGCGTGCTAACCGAATTCTTCGTCTTTATGTTGCAACGGAAGCTCCTACATAGAATCTTATTATTTTAGCAACGTACGTTGTTAAAGTTTATGCTCCGACTTGGTTCAGTATTAAAACTCATCCCACCTGTAAAGATGGAGCACGTCACCTATGGCAGCTAATTTCAGCGTCTAGATACTTATCCCCTGAACTAAAAACTATAATTGATCCAGTCATAGAAAGAAACAGTTACTTCGCACACCCCGAAAATTTACTACTAGCGATGTTAACTGACCCTCACAAGCATATCCGGGAATTAGCTGCGCGTCGTGTTCTAAAAGCACGCAGTAAGAAACTAAGTAAAACAAGGCTGTTCCAACTTCCAAACATAAACCTCGATGGATTATATTACTACGACCTTATTAATTGGCAGCAAAATGTAACCGAACCCCCAATACTGAAGAATATATCGGATGAAGATCTTCAATTATTTGTAGCACAGGGGGGAGAAGGTAAATTGCCTCTTCTGCGTCTGCCATGTCATACTCAAGCAGTTGAAAGAGCTGTAAAGACTGTTACTGAAGCCTCGACTACTTTATGTACGAAGTCTGCAAGAGAAGGTCTTATTAAGGCAAAGATTGAGTCTCGCAAAATAATGCCGAAATTTGAGAGTAAGAAGGATTTTGCTGGTATTTTAATACACTGTCTTGAGATAATGTTAATTATAATCATATATTTTTTTAATAAATAAGTCAGAATATTCTCTCTAATTTGTGTTTTATTGAAAAAAAGTTCATTTTTAATTGTTTATCTAATATTTTTTAGAGATTTAACAAGGGTGGGTTTTTCTCTATTTTGTGAAATTTCAAACTCAATCCGGAGGAAGAAGATGATATCCAAATATTATTAAAAAAATTACGTGATTTTACATATTCATTTAACACCCTTTTATCACTAACAGACAAACCAAAACAAGTTTTTTTTTTTCCCCATACAATCGTGACCCGCCTTAATGTATATCCAATGACGTTATATTATAAATAGACTCGCCATAGTCTCACATACTCACAATATAATGTGGAAAGCAAGCAACACTCTTTTGTTTTCAGCGGTTTTCAGTATAATTTCTAAATTCAAAACTTTATTCCCGTGTGATAAAGATAGACAATCAAAGAATGTACGTGTGTGAATGTCATAGAAATATAGTAGGGCGGCTTATTAATTTCTTCGCCGAATACTGCTTTCACATCACGGGTGTGACATATGGGTGTGACTGAGATAACAAGATACTCTCACTCGCTTACACTATGGACAGGGAAGGGTAAAGGCGGGTAAAACGACACACACGCAGATATTTTTATATTTATTATATGAGTTATCATTAGTAATACAATATTGGTACTATTATAGTAGTATTGTTAAGTACATATTTTATTATACAGTACAGGTTATAGGTTCAAATGATTGTACAAATCTATACAGATTAATAACATCTAGGACCGTTACTATTTACAATTTTCATCAACGACATTATTAAATTGATGAACGCGTTACCCTTTGTACGTTTTACCCCATCTTTCCCAATGGAATAAAACGAATGCGGGACGCTGTGTGAACCGACTTACTGTTAGTAGGTTGTCCTTGTTATGCTTATGTCACTTTGTGATGCAATTTTCGCTGTCTCCTTTTCGACTATTTGCCGTGTAAATTGAAGCATTTTCTCATCACACAGGAGCGCTTTGCAATACAATTTACTTACTGGTAAGACACGACCTCACTCGACGCGTAGCAGTTTAGTACTAAAGTACTAGGAATAGAGACAGCTACAATCGTCTTGTGTTTGGCTTCCCACTTTGAGATTTCTACCCAGCGTCCAGTATTAATGTCTTTGTGTATATCAGCTTACGTATTGGAGTGGGTTAATTTCCACTTCCAAGATTTGCGTTAATTCATTCAAGAAAGCAAAATCAAAATTCAAAAAGATGTCTTTAAAAAGACAAGTAATTTTGTTATAGAACATTATCTGTTGGTTAATAACTTTTTATTTTATTTTCATAGTGAATTGATTCTCATTTGGAGAGAAGAAAGTATTGACTAATTGTGAAATTACACATAGATATCGCACATCCCATAGAAGTGTCGTAAATAAAAAATTTCTATTTTACCTTTTATCTCTGAAAAGAAAAGTACTTGTGATTTCTAAGCCATACAAAACTGTTTTTAAGTTAGATCACTCCATCTCCGCAAGATGTCGCTAGTATATCTTTTCGATGGAACCGCTTGTTCTTCATTCATAAATTTGTTTTCACTCTCTTGTAAAATTTACTTTTTTGACTTATGACTCTTTTCTATTGGGATGTGAGAAATGAGCGAATCACCAGAACGTGCCATTAATAATGTTAATAACTTACTTTATTTTGCGCTTTATGAGATTTCAGATGGATTAAATGGTCGTCTTCCTTATAAGAAATCATGGGACACTCCTCACAAGGATATTCCACTTCCTTTTCATCTGCAAAAGAGTTGTGTTTTAAAGCCATGTACTTGTGTGTGTAGTGTTGAGGGAAATCCATAAATGTGTTTGTTTAGTTTTTAAACTAAAACTTATAAGTGCTCCCGGGCATAGCTTTCGGCACGGCATTCTCATTCCGCTGTCGGGACTCAGAACCATTCCAGTACGCTTAGAGATCAGTCGTTTGTGACTTGGGTGATTATTCATTGTTCATAAGTTTAATAATTATTTATATAGAATCAAACAGCACGTTTGTTACAGTGATGAGACAATTTACAGTTATAAAGTAATACTAGCAGTTAAAAACCCGCTCCGCAGGTTTTTGCTGCTAGGCCCTGCGGACGGCTTTTAGTTCCCCTCCCCCCCCCCGGAGAAAATCAAAAAAAACTGTCAATTCTCTAGCGTAAATAAATAATTGTTTTTAAATTTTTTAAATACAGTAGGCACAATCATGGGCGCCCTCAGAAAATTTTCTAGGGGGGGGGCAAAATTTTCTAGGGGGGGGCAAAATTTTCTAGGGGGGGCAACGCTCTGTCTCCACACTTTCTTTATGCTAACACAAAGTAATTTAAAATAAAAGTAACATTATTTGACTATTTTCAATCAATCCAGGGGGGGGCAAGCGCCCCCCTTTGCCCCCCCCCCCCCCCCCCCCTGCAGGCGCCCATGAGTACAATCTCACTGATCCAGCACTATTAACCCCTTCCGTTTCTGAAAGGGGTTCCCAAAATTTCTAAATTTACTATTCTCCATGTAGAAATTTTAATAGAGACTTAACGACTTCGATATTTTTTGTATTCCTACAAACCGATAAGATATGTTTCCCCTGTTCTATTCGCACCTCAGAAATTTACGGCATCATGTTCCCACGCACTACTTCGAAAGCTGCATAAGGGTGTATAACGGCATAGTGTACTTTATCTAAGGCGTCGCCAGTCTGGCTGACCCCACCAGCTGTGTTATTGGGGTTTATTTACAGTGCGTGTCGAAACACTGCAGCGGACGGTAAAAAAATAAGTTAAATAGTAAAAAGTTTGAAGTGCGGTTTTTGTGGTAAATCGTTCCATTCTTGTGATATTGCCTTTCAATAACTGTATCCATAATGACAAGAAGGGGTCTAACTGATGAAGAATTATTAAAATTTCTCCAAGATGACAGTGACATTCGTGAAAGTGATAATGATAGTGATATGGATTTTGAAGCAATAGATCAAGAGGATCTTTCTGACGTGGAGGACCGCGTTGAGGTCTAGGAGGAGTCAGAATCTGACAAAGACATCGGAGAAGACGAAAACACAACAAAATTTGCGGCTAGTGAAGTTTTCATGACCTCGAAATCGGGCACGATATGGAGTTCAGTGCCATCGCCGCTGGCAAGAAATAGAGCGCACAATATTGTAAATGCGAATCTTGGCATTAAAAATGAGGGGAAAAACATAACTACCATCCGAAAGGCTTTTTGTTTATTTATGAACGACAGTATTATTCAAAAAGTGTGTGAAGAAACTAATCGATTTATACGTAAAAAAATGCCAAACAGTGAAGAACAATAGGCCACTTGCATGGATTTCATAACGACTTGTAAAAAATCGTGTGGATAGATTTTTTTTACTAAGATAACGAAAATGTTAGTAAAAATTTTAAGAAATTTATGGTTTTTTTATTTTTAAATAAATAAATCCATTATTTGAGCTCGTGACGTCACTACATGAAAATGTCCCGTCTCCCATTATGTTCCCTTAATTTTGTAAAATTCCATACTGATTTTTTTTTTTTATAGGGCAACACTTTGACTTCCGGCGAATTTTTGAATTTGCGTTTAACGTTCACTAGATTTATTGTTTGTTCTATGCGAACTTATCCTTTGGTTTGATTTTTTGATAAAGATGGCAGTGATTATATACGAACTAAAGGTACTAGTGATGGGCACAATCGAGACAATTAGATAATCACATGAATCGATGATTAATTGAATTAATGGCTTCAGAGTTCAACGGGAGCAATAGCTACGGTCAGAGGAAGCTTGGGGACCTCTTATTTTTAAGTAATTCCTTTAAATTCAGAATAAACAATACTAACTAATTTTTTCCGTATTTTTGGCTGCTATCTTTTAAATGATTATAAAGTTCTAAAGAATTGGCTTGTAACCTAGATAGTGTCTCTGAAAAACATCCGATTTTATTTATATGTGACACCTATAGACCTTTTTTTTAAAGAAAGACAAATATTCCCGGGTTACGAATAACCCAACAATGTTACTACTACCACCACAGAAAGCCGAAAATGTTGCTTGTGTTGTGATGGAGGACTTAGCCAGCCAAGGAATCGAACATGCGATGCCCGGGAGGGACCCAAGCGCTATGCCCACTCAACCACTGACCGGTCAGACTCAACCAATGAATATTCAATTTTTATCAGAATGATTCTTGTAATAATAACTTTTGAAGGTTGTACCCATCAATGTAACATATCATTGAAAAAAAATCTTCTTCACTGATATATTACAGTGATGGATATACATATCTTCAAAATGTATTATATCAAGAGTTATTCCTATAAAAAAAAAGCAATCAAAATTGGTGCATAAATTCAATATTTTCAGACAAGTTTTGTGCCCCCTGTAAAATTAGTATTACCTAAGTGGGATACAGGCTATTATTTTGTAATAAGTGATAATCGCACATCTCGTAGAAAAGTGTCGTAAGTCAAAAAAGTAAATTTTAAAGTAATTAAAGTAAACTACTACCTAATCAGGGTAGTTTGCATACAAAAACAATTGGTTCATTTTCTTTGATTTTTTGAAGGTGTGCATTAGTATTGGATAACAATATAGTTCGAATACGGAAAGAATTCGTTCATTTAGTTTAGTGTTCGTTTAGTTTATTCGTCAATTATTCATTCATTTAGTTTATTCATTAATTGGTAAATAATATCGGTGACACCTGGAAGCGCAGTCCCACCTAGTAAAAACTGCGGATAGCACATCTCCTTATATTTCAATATCTTTGGGCATAGACAATCACTTTACTATTCAAAGATAAAAATTAAATTTTGGCTTACGACTCTTTTCTACAGGATGTGAGAATTATGTATTATAAAATTTACCTTCACCATCCAATTCCAATTTTAATTTTGTAGCAGTTTCAATGGCGTCCTCTTCTCCATGAGAATGGAAATCTTCTAATATATTATCGTCTTCATCCCACGGTTCATTCTTAATTTCGTCTTCATTCAGCTCAATTTCATGTTGATGTAACGAGTCCGAGAAAGGGTCTTCTTTTTTAATAAAGGTAGTTTTGAGAAATATCTCATTACTCTTTAGACACATTTGTCGAAACTTATTAGCACAGTCCAGGTGACGTTTGCACCGCAAACACACAAACTGGAACTCATCAGTTTCAAGAACATTGACACCGGAGCATCTGAGAATCATGTCATGAATTCCTGAGTCTCCCCAAATTGGTGTGGCTGATGAAGTGATTTCTCTCAGACATAGTCGACACTTGCACGGCACCATCACGTTATGTATGTTTTCATCCATCGCGATATCTTCCTGTAAATGTGTAAATATTATTAATTAGGGTGGCTTAGCTTCCCATTGTAGCGAGCAACGAACAACCATAAAATACTATTTTTATCCAATTTTATATAATGGTATCACCGGCCACCACTCTCTGGCCGGGTGCATTATATTGCAGATTCATTCCGGTTCGAGCGTTCGTCTTTCTACCTGCCTTTTCTCTAAGCAAGATAATTGTTAAATCTGTGCCAATTATTGTAACGTAAAGTTTTTATTGTAAATATATTTGACTCGCGTTAAAGAGTTATCATTGAAAACCTCCACAATATGTACACGCATCCAGTTTACAGACGTGGCAAAGTTTGTAAACTGCAAGACCCACTGGATAAAATATCAAAACATACCAACATTGCCGAACCATCTTCCGCTTTGCAATGAAATCCAAATAAGTAGAATTAATGTTTTCACCGTGGACCGGTTGTTTCACAGTACTTGGATAATAACAGAACTTGAATAGGAACATTAACTATGGAATTTGTCTAAACTTTAACTTTAGGGTGCCCAGTTTACGCATACCACTTTTTTAGAGAAGAGCTATGTTGGATTCCAGAAACTGCTGGATAATGGGAGCTTTTAAAATTCCCACAATAATAGCAACGGTATTTAATTTTTTTTTTATTAATTTGAAATAATAGCAAACGTAAGAAAAAAATACCAGTCTAAATACAGTATATCTCATTATATCTTAATATAGTAAAATATATTTGCTTACTGCTAAAACAGATATACTAGCCATGCGTGGATCTGCATTGAAACTTTCAGAGCAGTTATCCTGGAAAACATGATTCTCTTCCACTTCCAGAGATCTTTGAGAAATTAACCTAATTGAATTAATCATAAAACAGTCAAATATTAACAAAAAATATATACAGGGTATAAAAAGATTAACAAGACAATTCCTGAGCTTGTTTGGAGTAGAAATGTTGATATCGTTTTCCTGATTTTTTAAAATTCTTTCACACGTTGTCACTGGTTACAATCAAAGACACTGAAATATAAGAGATGTGCTATCCGCAGTCTTTACTGGGTGCGACTGTGCTTCCTGGTGTGTACTAACTAAATGAATGAATAATTAAGAGGAATATAAACGCTAGAAATATTTCGATCCTTGTGTTTTATTAAATCTAAAATCGAGCGCCGTGCACCATCATATTTTGGTCTGATTTGCACGAGGCAAGTAATTTGAAATAAATACTGTTGCTATGATGTGGTGCTTGCAATACGTAAGAAGCGCCCAGCGAGATCTCCGTTCGCCGATGCTTCTATACATACCTTGTTACCCGGTGGATGAATACCGTCAATTCTATTTTACCAGCAGCGGCCGAGGCGGGAGCGTTGTCGATATTATCGAGAATCCTCAAACTATGGGGAATGCTAATAAAAGTAAATGTTTATAAAATTTGAATTGATTTTATTTATTTACAATCTAAAAATTTTTATGAAAGTGAATTATTAATACATATTATTTTAAATACATATAAATATTAATAAAAAGAAACTTGATTCAAGTTAAATATAATATTATATGTTGACAAAATGTAACTAATACATACTTTTATAAAACTAGGTATAGGTATGTACTTTTATCAAATTTACATACACTTTCAAAATACCCAAATTACATATACTCAAATTTCCACATCTAAAATTTTTGTAAAATTCATTTACAAAAATAAAATTTTTGGAAACAAATCAATAAACCAATCTCAGTATTAGAAATGATGACGGAACAACTCACAGCTAGGTTTAAAAATATTCTACATTAGATACATCAGTTTATTGAAACATACACTTAAAAAAAACGGTGAAAATAAATAACTTGCATCTACATATGCTGAATTTATCCTAAAAGAGCATAATTAAAACGAATGCAATATAATATTTTAAAATAATAAGTAAAATTTCGACGGTCTCCATGGTAGAGGGGAAAGGCTGCCAGCTAGCGATCCGGAGATTGCGGGTCTTAGTATTAGACATTATCAAATACTGATTACATGCTCCGCATCGAAGGAGTACGGTCGCGAATTTTTTTGTGACAAGTAAAACAATAAATATAGTTTACTATTACATACATTAATAACCCGCCCATCTGGGCGATCCATTCCAACCAATATGGAAACAGAAGTAATATTTAGAAACATCAAAGAGTTAATAAATAAAATAACTTCTGTGAAGGACTCAAAAATAAAATCATCACTAGAACAAAATATTAAAACACTGGAAGAAAAAATTCAACACGAACTAATTAGTCTACAAAAGAAGATTATAGATTTACAAGAAATTAATATTAAAAATAATCATCACTACACACAGAAACTTGAAGAATTTCATCCTAATAACAAAAAATCCTATGCAAATGTCACGCAAATGTCAGGTGACAATAAAAACTTTGTAAATACATCATACAACACAGAACAGAAATATGCCATATTAGTTACCTCAAAAAACACCTTGAAGGCCGAGGATATAAAAATAAAAATTCAAAAAAATATTAATTTATCAAAAATTAAAGTCGGAGTTAATGGAGTAAAAAAGATCGGAGAACAGAAATTACTGATTTCATGCCAAAAAAAAGAAGAAGCAGAAAAATTAACTGAAGAAATAAATAAGGTAATTGGAAAAGAAATATCAGCCGAAGAAATAAAAAAAAAGAAACCGTTATTAATGTTGAAAAGGCTACAATGCCAATTGTCTGAAGAGGAAATTATAGATGGGATTGTTCAACAAAATGAAGGATTAACCATAGACGACAAAAATAACATTAAACTCATCAAGGAATTAAAAAACAAGTACAATGAAGGAAAAGAAAATGACACCACCAACTACATTATTGAAACAACCGTTAAATTAAGAAAAATACTTATTGATAAAAAAAAAATAAATATCAAATTCCAAAGAGTGTACGTAGAGGACTGCAATCCGATCACCCAATGTTACCATTGCCTCAAATTCGGTCACACAGCACAAAGATGTCTCGCCAGGACGCAGCCCCCCATTTGCTTACATTGCACTAAGGAGCACACACTTTCAAAATGTGAAAATAAAGAAAAAATGCCAATATGCAACTATTGCTGTATCCAAAATAAAAGGTTTGATACAAATTATTCCACTGAACATAGAGTCGATAGCATAAAATGTCTATACCGTCAAAAAATGCTTCAAATTGCTAGAGAGGGCATTGACTATGAATAAATTTTGGAATTTTTTATTTACTCAAATTCTAAAAAAAAATAAAAATGAATGATTTTTTATGTAACGCACTAGATAAAAAAATGTGTATAGAAGAAAAATTATGTCACTCCTTAAGAGATTTCAATTTAATTTGTACTGTAAAGGATTTACCCTATTTCATATAAATATTAGAAGCATAGAAAAAAACCTAGAAGAATTAATAATATCATTAAAAGATTCAAATTTTTTCCCGGGCCTGATTGTGTTGTCTGAAACACATTCTGCAGGCGAATTGAACTACTCTATTCCTGGGTACTCATATCATACAACAATAACAAAAATTAACAAAAACTCTGGTATTGGAATATTCATTTCAAAATATATTTACGGTGCTCCAGATTTCATGTCCGGGTTGAATCTTTCCCAAATGAAAGACTAAACCCTGCCACACACTTTTCCACAAAAGAATATCTAGTAAATTAACGCAATGTAATTGCACTATATAAGAATAAAACAATACAAGAACAATATGTCAATCCACCAGAAACATAATGGGAAAATATTTCACCGACTCCAGATATTTTCATATCAGAGGGTTCGGCTCTGATGAAATCCTAACTGGTCCGATAAATCCTACTGATCCCTCAATATAAATATTTAAAAAATCTTTCGTAATCCTACATGTATTTAAAATGACCGACTTTTGCATTTTTATGTACAAATTTTTTGACAAATCTAATACGCCTAAATTTTGAATGAGAGAGCTTGGTATAATGCCAGTAGCCGAAATAACAAATGGTAATATTTTTATAGTCTGAGAATGCCAAATTCTTTTAATTTCATTTCCTAAATCTGTATATTTTCTTATTTTTTCAGAAACAGTTTTCTGAATATTACAAGAATTTGGTATAGCGACATCAATGATATAAGTTATTTTCTTAATTTTGTCATGTAAAACTATATCGGGTCTATTATGACTAATTGTTCTGTCTGTCAGAATAGTTTTATCATAATAAATTTTATAAAATTCATTTTCTAAAAATGAATTTGGTTCATATTCATAATATGGTACATTACGGCAGTCAATCAAGTTATGTTTAATTACCAAACTTTGGTGAATTATTTTTAAAACTTGATTGTGTCTAAATGTATACTCGGACGGCGCTAATACAGAACATCCCGATATAATATGTTCTATAGTTTCCGGAAAAGCCAAACATTTTCTACATAAATCATCAATTTGATTTGCATCTTTGATGATATGCTTCCTATAATTTTTAGTATTAATGACTCTATCTTGTATGGCAAGCATAAAGCCTTCTATTTCTGCGCTCAACTCTCCAATACTCAACCATTTGTTTGACGAAAATTTGTTATTATTATTATTATTTATTATTATTATTATTATTATTATTCAAATTATATTATCAATATTAGAGAGATAATTAATATTAGTAATGTTAACATTTTAAATATAGAAATTAAAGATGTAAATAAATATTATAATATAATTGCTATTTATCGTACACATAAATCGATACTACCACAATTTATAGATGGATTGAAAAACATTTTACTAAATTTTAGAAATAAAAATAATATTCTTGTGGGAGATGTGAATTTAAATATTGCAAACGATTCCTCTAGTAAGAATAAAGATGATTACCTTAATATGTTGGCCGAACTAAACTACATCTCATGCATAAATCATTATACAAGAAACGTCCGAGGTCAACGGCCTTCGTGTCTAGATCATATATTTACAAATATCCCTTGCATTAAAAATATAACCTCAGCTGTCATACATACGACTATCACTGATCATTATTTTCGTATATACTTAATTATAAATGCTGTAATCCATCTTCTCCATTACCTAACCAAATTAATGCCTCAAAAAAAATACTTAATATGGATACGTTACTACATAAATTTGAATCAGAAAACTGGAATAAATTACTACAGTGTAATGATGTCAATATTTGCTGCAATTTGTTTGAAGAAAAAATATCTACATACATAAACGATTCGACAAAAAATATTAATATTTCCAAATCCAAACAATCTAAGTACAAGCCTATAAAACTGTGGATTACCCATGGTCTTATAATATCTGTACGACATAAACAAGCCCTTTACAAGTTAACTACCCAACAACCAAATAATAAAAATTTACTAAACAGTTTTAAGGCATATAAAAACAAACTTTCATATATTATAAAACACAGAAAAGAAAGTTATTATAAACAAAAGATTGATCAGGCGGAAAATGATAGTAAAAGAGTGTGGACGGTTATAAATGAAATAATTGATAAGAA
The DNA here is from genome assembly GCA_917563855.2 of Limnephilus lunatus. Taxonomy (NCBI): domain Eukaryota; kingdom Metazoa; phylum Arthropoda; class Insecta; order Trichoptera; family Limnephilidae; genus Limnephilus; species Limnephilus lunatus. The sequence goes on along the minus strand of OU830595.1, from coordinate 18,472,766 downwards.
AAAATGCAGGAATAATGAAATCAATGCTATTACTCACGATAACTCGAAAATATGCTGTAAAGAAAACCCGCCAAAAGCTGCAAATATATTTAACACATTCTTTGCAAACATAGGAAAAAATCTTGCAAATCACATAAATACCAACCCAATTTCAGATTGCAATATTGATACAGAAAATAAAATAGCAACATTTCAAGTCACAACAGAGGATGAAATAGTATCTATCATAAACGATATGAAAGGAGGTTCTGCACCGGGATTTGATGGAGTTATGGTTAATATTTTAAAAAATATTAAAAATCAAATTTCTAAACCATTAATGCATATAGTAAATTTAAGTTTCCAAAGCGGTGTGTTCCCATCTATTTACAAGCAAACTATCATTATTCCAATATTTAAATCTGGTAATCCAGAAGAAGTAAGCAACTACCGACCAATATCAGTAATCTCAAATATAGCAAAAATTTTTGAAAAGATAGTAAAAAAAAGAATGAACCAGTTTATAAAATGTAATAAAATAATTGATGAAAATCAGTTTGGATTTATGGAAGGTAGAAGCACACAGGATGCAATTGCAAAATTAACTAGCCTTGTTCTCAATTCATTAGATTAATCATTCAAATGTATTGGAATTTTCATAGATCTCAAAAAAGCGTTTGACAGCATATCACATGACAAACTCGTAACTAAATTAAGAAACATTGGATTAAACGGTACAGCTCTAGAATGGATAAAAAGCTACCTTTTCAAACGCCCTCAAGTCGTAAAAATCAACAATGTGCTTAGCCAATAAGATACAAGAAATTTTGGTATACCTCAAGGTACAGTCCTGGGGCCGTTACTGTTTATCATCTATGTAAATGATATATTCACACAAAGAATAAACGGAAAAATAATATCTTATGCTGATGACACTGTCATAATAATTGAAGGTGCTGATTGGAATACTGTGAACAACCTAGCGAATATTGACATCAATACACTGAAAAACTGGTTCGATAAAAATCTCCTCTCATTAAATACCGAAAAAACAAACTTTATCCCATTCTCTATCAATAAATTTAAATCTAAACCATAAATAAAAATTCTAATACATCAGAGTAAATGTAGTGGAACTAATTGCACTCCAGAATGTTCTACACTGAATTCAACTTCCAAAATTAAATATCTTGGTGTATATATAGATCAACATTTTAAATGGAAAACACATATTTGTGAACTTGTCAAAAGAATCAGGAAATGTATATATATATTTATAAGACTCAGAAATATTCTTAGACTGGAAAACCTAAAAAGAGTGTACTATGCAATTGTTCAATCTATATTACAATACGGTATTATAGGATGGGGAGGAATATATGATGTTATTTTAAATCCTCTCAAAATAGTTCAAAGATTAATAATTAAGATTATATTGAAAAAACCATCACCAACCATTACATTTTCTACCGAAAAAATCTTTTCAATATTCAAAGTAACTATAATAGACAATTTATATAAAAAAAATATTCAATTCTACAAACTTTCAAAGAAATACAGCTAAAAAAATTACATTTCAATATCTCAGCAAGATATCAAAACAATATTAAAATCCCAAAATTTAATACCAAGCACATCCAAAATTCCTATCTGTATCATGGTATAAATTATTTCAACAAACTCACATTAGAAGTAAAAATTATTGAAAATAAAAGTAAATTCCAAACTAAATTAAAAAATTACCTGAAACAACTGTAAGAGTTACATTACTATTTCACTTCATTTAAATCTGTTAATCGACACATCTCAAGTTTCTCTTACTATATCTATTGTTAATAGTTGCAATATTATTATTCACCTACTCAAATGATAACATTGATAACATAATTGAGAATGAATTCACTCACCAAACACAAGAGCCTTGTCTCTTTATGGTCAGGGAAGGCTTTTATTACATTAATATTACAAATCTGTTTAATATGTAAAAAAAAAAAGTATAATTATTGTAAAAACAAACAAATATTACAAGAAAAGAACAAGAAAAGAATATTACAAGATATTGCCGCCAACGGGAATTTCCCGTTGGCGGCCAGTATCTTTTCTCGGAAGATTTTTTCAATGTAGATGAGTGTTTCAGGCTGATAATTATTGATTATAATATTTGTGAAATGTAATATATATATATATATCCTGCTACATTTGTTGCGTCCACCCCCTAAAATTTCCATAGGATTGCTGCGTCCACCGACTTACGGCGTCCGATATACGGACGCAACAATGTTTTGACTTCAAAATTGGCCAGATTGATGCTTACGCCATGTAGAATCGAATGGCAAAAATTGTCATGGAAGCAAAAAATCTATCAGAATGTCTGGAAGCGAATATTGAACGTTTGACGATTCGAAGTATATTTCGATCAGTGTATATTTTTATACATAATGGCGGTCCTTCTACGTCCCCGCAGAAATATATTTTTTTTAAGACATAACGACGGTCGTGATGCGTCTACACATTTGGTCCTTCTGGCGTCCACGCAGCAACATTATTTTTAAGACATAACGACGGTCGCGCTGCGTCTACACAGTTGGTCCTTCTTGCGTCCACGCTATTATCACGAAGCAATATTATTTTTAAGACATAACGACGGTCGTTTTGCGTCTACACAGTTGGTTCTTCTTGCGTCCACGCAGCAACATTATTTTTAAGACATTACAACGGTCGTGTTGCGTCTATACAGTTGGTCCTTCTTGCGTCCACACTATTATCACGCTATTATCACGCAGAAATATTATTTTTAAGACATAACGACAGTCGTTCTGCATCTACACAGTTGGTCCTTCTTGCGTCCATGCAGCAATATTATTTTTAAGATATCTGCGTCTACACATTCATATTACTTTTAGTGCATAACAACGATAGTATTGCGTCCTCGTGGCCATTCACGAGTAGATAGTAAATATTGTTATGTATTGTTTGAGCTCTTGGTAAAGTAAATCTCTAGATTTGGCAACAGTGGGTTTATTTACAACGATGCCGCGTGCCACTTACAACTAAGAAGCGACCCGCGCGGGTGAACATTCTTATAAGATTTTTTCTACAGTGGACGGTGAAATGATGTTCTGGCCTAAAAATGTCCAACCACACACTACGAGGGCGCAAAGCGGTGCGTTATGAAACGATACATTTTGAGTAAGGGCATCGCTATAAAAAAAACTGTTGCAGGCCTGCGCCTCGTAGGTACTTATTGTATACAAATGATTTATTTCGACTCTAACTATCAAAATACAGTTCGTTAGCATACATCGACATAATTATCATTACTATTATTACCGGAAGATTATTATTACGAGTTATTCGTCTTCAACAATAATTACTTATACACCTATAAGATATACAAACTACACATATCGCACGGAAAAAAAGTTCAGCATGGGAGTGTTTGATATCTGTACCTATCAGAAGATTAAGTAAGTTAGCAATATTCAAAAGACGTAAAATTTAAAAAGAGCGGAAGGATAAGAAACTACATAAATATCTTTTTATAACATACAATGTATATGCATTCGGACGCTAAAATAATATATTCGGTACGGACGCGAAAACTTCATTAAAACAGTTATCAATATACAGAAGACGTAAAAATTATATTAGAGTGAAAGGACGTGAAACCTTTATTAAAAGAAACCTACAATATACAAAAAATATACACCCGGACGTGAGTATGTACGTGACGCAAGAAGTGTATGAAAGTATACTAAATATCAATTCCTGTATTTTTTACAATATTAAAAAAGTATGATATCAGCGATTAGTATGAGCAGTACATAACGCAATATTCACAAAAAAAATCTGAAAAAAAGAACTAGAACTGATGGACGCCCAAAGACGGATTTACGTACGGACGCAATAAGTGTAGAGGGACATATATATATATATATATATATATATATGTTATGGTTAAGGTTTTCACGGGTGTAAGATGTAGAACAATTTTCTCGGTTTACCCGCGTAACGTAGTCCTTAAAAGGACTTTTTAACTCCTGACGTTTCGGACAGATCACACTGTCCATCTTCAGAGGCCTTATGTCTTGAGTTTTTGTCTCAAACTGATAGCTTTCGCATATCTGTTCGGTCCAGAAGCTAAGACTTAAGTGAGTGCAAGTCACTTCTTATGTCTAGAACGAAGTACCCGGGTTGAAGGTGATTGATGGTGGAGGGGGTTGGGGGCGGGGCCGGCAGTAGATACCTGATTGGTGAAGCTAATTGGAGATACTACTGGTAATTTTGGAAATGCCGTTTTTGGGGGATTTTCATCGATTATGACTTTCCAGGTGTTGGGAATTCTGATTGAGTCATTTCTAGCATTCATATTATTTTTATGTTTATAGATTTCTATCGCTTCGCGGTAAATTCTTTTTGGTTCATTGTATATGCTAGCTATTGTTGTTGTATTATTAAAGTCTATTTTATGACCTTCATTAAGGACGTGTTGAACTATGGATGAAGTTAAGCGTTTATTAGTGACATTTACTTTATGTTCTGCAATTCTACATGATATTTTTCTGTTGCATCGTCCAATATACACCTTTTCACATGCCCCACAAGGTATTTTATAAATACCATGTGACTCAAGTGGAATGTGGTCCTTCGGATTTCTAAAGTTGTAGATAATTTTATTAGCTTTTACTTAGTATAAAAAGTTTTCTTCTGCAACGCACCGTTTTTGAGATATAAACGGAAACCCGAAACTTGGGACCTTCCCCCCCCCCCCCTCCCCCCCTAGGTCACCACCTAGACGTCAGGATTTTTAGTATGTTCACACCCTAAGCACCGTAAACAAGTTTCTGAAGGAATCGCTTAGGTTCCTGCTCTACACCTCCTTCCTTGACTGGACTAATTTGAGCATTTCCTTTTTTTAACTTTTACCATTTTTTTAACAACTAAAAACATTTGGACCCGGGTCTACGTTCGATGCATTTCAAAAAGCTGATATTCACTCAATTTTCTCCAAAATGACAGCTCAAATACTCGTACATGTCGGCCTCCGTGGTGGAGGGGCAAGGCTCTCGAATAGCGATATGAAGGTCGCGGATTAAAATCCCGGCGTGCGCAAAAACGTTTTATTCGATTAAATTGTGTTTTCATCAATGAACCACCATTCAGAATTGAAAGTTTGTTTGACATAACTTTAGCCGTGTTTGGTGACCAGACCCGAATAGCCAGATATTTCTCCACCTTCCTCTTCCCAATATTCTTCCCCTCCCCACTTACCTACAGCCTCACAACATACTCCAAATGGGAAAGCCATCACTGGCTTTAGACGGGAGCAGTTGGGACTCTCGTGGAGTATTCATATTAAAAAAATAAACTGAATTTGGGAGGTGGGTATGAGCATCGCCGCCTCGGCAACCATTTATTGGATAACCTCTGTCCTACCCCCAAATGGTTCGCTACTTTTGATGACTTAGCGGGGGTGTGGTGAGATCTTGGCGGCGGCAGCGGTGGATGCGCCTGCTCACCAGCTGCTTGGCAGGCCAGATCAGGAGAAGCCGTTTTGAGGAGACCCTCTGACCTCTCCAGCTGGTGTTTCTCGACCCATCGTCTCGCACTCCAGCGGGAGCGGGATGAATAGATTCCTAGGCCCGTCACTCTTGAACACACTGACCCTCAAATTCCCACTTTTTCTTCCCAGAACTCCATCTCTTTCATTTCCTTAAAAAGATCCTCAACAGAGCATCCCCAAAGATAACATAGGCACAGCGGGAAATTGTTTTACTCAAGCCCTCCTTATGGGGTGTGAGGGGTTAATGTAAAAAAAGGTGTTTGGTGACCAGATCAGAATAGCCAGTATCAGTATCCCCCTACCTTTCTCTTACCCATCTCTCGCCCCTGCCTCCTACATTCAGCCCCACTACATATCCCACTGTCTCACTGGCTCCAGACGGTTGGGAGCAGTTGGCACTCTTAAAATGTGATATTCACTTAAAAACTTATATCTAGTTAAATTAAGTAGTTATTAAAAACTAAACAAAGCCATAAATTGAATTACACACCGTTTGTACTGGTTCAACGCGAGTGCGTTTTTCTTGCGATTATTTTTTCCTTTGCGTAGTTTGCTTACACTGGGATACTTGTTTTTGCTTTTGCTCCCCATCTTCAATTAATTATGGACCTATAAAAACTCATTATTAGTCACCATAAATACAAAAGGAAAGCATTTCTTCCAGAAATAAATCATCAATTTAGGTAAATAATGCGTCGATGACACAGGGCGAGTTTACAAGCTACTATCTCGGAAATTCACTATCTGTTAGTAAAATCGCTCAGTGTCATCGTGTTACTTGCTAACTAGCAGATTGTTGACAATCCACGGAAAAAGTTGAAAGGTCCTCAACTTTACACGCTACAAGCCGACTCGTGATTGGTTTATTTGTGTTTCCAATATGGCTGCCAAAAACCAGCTGATTTCGACTGTCAACTGTCTGAAGGATTAGTTCACGTTATTTCCGCTATTGGCGCTAGCAGCTACGTGCGAGTCCAGTTTCCTACAAAAATGTCGCGAGCTACTGAGCGAGTGGACAGTTTTGTTTGTCATCATGACAATCTCAGCCGCCGATTCACCCGCTTTTAAATTTAGTAGATAGTAGCTTGTAAACTCGCCGTGTGTCATCGAGCCTTAAGGAATAAAACTATCGATTCACAAATATTTTGAGATAAATAAGTGTAATATTTTAGTCATGAATAAAATATTAATATCCGAAAAAACACAAACTAACCTTCGCTGTTTGAGAACCAAAAATGCTCGCTGTAACAACGAATCCGCTACGTGTCTACGATTATTTTGCAAGTAAAAAACTTCGAAAACACGGGCACAGATCCCACGTCCGTTTCTGGCCACGGCTTGCTGCATTATGGTGGAATACAAGCGTTGGCCGCAGATCGTATGAATTAGTACGGTTCTAAAAATTTGACGTAAGCGCCAAAGCGGTTTTTATTTTTTTTGTGCATAATTTTATAAGAACGAAAAAAAGTTAGAACGTAGAAAACGTCAAAAATAGTCTTAGCCATAAAGGGGTATTTTTTAAAAATTATTACTTAGATTACTTCATAGTAAAGTCATGAAAAAACTTTTTTTTAGTGGTTTACGCTTATTTTTTTTGTTACGTAAATAATAATTTTATTGTTATTCTGTTACGTAGAAAAGGTAGTTAAAGCTTCAATTTATCCGTAGCATATTTTTTTATATTCGTACTGTAAACCGATTCGTTGTAAAGATTAATCTAAATAGTGATTTCACGTATAGCTTCATCTTAACGAATAAACTAAACGAACGTTAAATGACAAGAACGAATTCTTTCTGTATTCAAACTACATAAATTGTTAACCAATACTGCTACAAACCTTCAAAAAATCAACTAAATGAACAAATTCTTTCCAGATGCAATCTATTCCCATTAGGTAGTAGTCCGCCAACAGTCAGGTGGACATCATAGCATATCTCTTTTGTATTTCAATATCTTTGGTTACAACCTAATGAAAGTTATATGCGCTCTGTCTCATCTGTATCAATGCTGCTTAAAACAGACTAATCGGGTACCACGTGATCGCAGTAACCAATTTGGGAGACTGGAACCATTTATTAGGTTAACCAACACCCCTACTATATTGATTTGCTACATTTGGTGACTTAGCAGGGCTGACCTGCCATTGGGTTAGGTGTATGTCTTGGGGCTAGTTGCACTACTGCGTGGTGGGCCGGATCGGAAGAGACTGGTTGAGAAAGATCTTTTGACCTCTCCAACCGGAATCTCTCAATCCATCGCCTTGCACCGCATTCGTCACTCCTGAACATATTGGCCCCAGATTCCTACCCACCCCTCATACATTTTTCCTTCGCAGAACTTCCTCTCCTCCCTTTCCCTAAAAAGACTCTACACAGCATCCCCAAATATTACATAGGGCCTGAGAGATTTTTTTGAGTAACAAAATGTAAAAGCTTTTTTGTTTTTTTTTTTTTTGAAAAAATGTCACCGAATGGCAAAATTAAATCTACATGTCCATTCCAAATAAGTATAACATCTCGGGCCTATTTTGTGAAAAGGTCAAAATATTTCCACTTCGCAATAAAGTACAAATAAATGGAATATTCCTGAGGGCATCAGAAAACTGAAAACTGTTTTCGAAAGGTGATGAAATACGATTTCAAATTTTATAATTCAAAATAAAATTATAATTTTTGAAATATAAAAGTATTAAATGCAAAAAAAAAAATATTTTTAAAATGGCTTACTTACCTTCTGATTAAATTACTGAAAACGAAAAAAAAAAAAAAAAATTGACTTGTGCATCTACATGCTTATCTCATGTGCACGTGCCTACGTATTTACCTGTTGTTTTGAAGTGAGAATAGTGTGTCATTAAAAATATCAAGTAAACGGAAACACAAGACACTAGATTTGAAAGATAAAATGGACATTTTAAAGAAGTTATACTATAGTGGAGAAAACATGTGGAAATTGGCAAAAAAATATGGTGTTGGGCGTGATTATGATTTTTGCTCTATAATCCAGTAATCTGGCACCCTCTGGTTTTTAATAGTGCCGGATTAGGATTGTACTGTATTTTATTAGACAAATGTATAATTAACGCTATTGTCTACTCACTTTTTGTTGTATCATGTAAAAATAATTAATAAAAAATTCCCCAAGTTTCATAAATATTTTTCAACTTGCGATCGAAAACTTTGGTTTCATTAAGGTGTACATTTTAATTATATTGTGGTTAACTTTCTTAATTGAATATAAAGCATGGTGTTTTCTCTTTCTAAAACCGTTTCTTTAAACAACAATTTCTATGAGACAACACAACACAGGCATTAGTGTGGTAGCCGAAAAAACACAAAAAATCCGTAACAAATAAAAAATAAAAAACTATATGAGTTGTTCCAGAAAGTGAACAAATTTGCTTGAGGGTTAAAATCGCTGGTTGTCTGCGTATTATAGTAGTTATGTTATAAATAGGTTAAAAAATGCTTACTTTTTTGTTCGAAGCCTGTTCAATTGACGCCATGTTTTGGAGCGCCATTTATTTCCCATATTATATATAATTTATATACTGAAAAAAAAACAATAAACGGATTTAATTTTTTGAAGTGAAATATAAAAAGACCGTTAGTTAGACACAAAATTCTCCCGTTTCGGGGCACTCCATGAGGAGCCATAGAGCTACAGACCATGCTCTTGAGGGGTGACACTCGGTCGGGTGTCACCCCCCACTGGGTGGCACCTGGGGCAGGCCGCCCCCCTCCTAGTTACGCCACTGCGCCTCGTACGTCATTACTAAAGACCGGATTATATGCAAATGCATATTTGCATATGCATTTGCATATTTAGACCCTTTTCAGCGGTAGTTGCATATTTTAGCAAAATATTTGAGATCTTGCATATTTACGCTCGATCTCGTTCATCGTTCAGATGCCTCACATAGTGACACTATATTTCAAGAGTGTTATCAATGACTTCGATAGTGCAGAGGCTTTGGCAGTTTTTCAATGCAAAATATTTTCCGCTTACAAAAATATATTCAGCGATCGTAGACACAATTTGTCTACAGAACATTTAGAATAGTACTTAGTCATTTTCGTTGTTTGTTTTTGGGGTGTTATGCCGTGTTGCGCTACCTCCTTCTTTAGCCGACGTTTCGGACAGCGTTGCAATGTCCAGATCCGACATCTGTCAGATCTGTCCTGATGATGGACACTGCAACGCTGTCCGAAACGTCAGCTAAAGAAGGAGGTAGCGCAACATGGCATAACACCCCAAAAACAAACAACGAAAATGACTAAGTACTATTCTAAATTTTCTGTAGACAAATTGTGTCTACGATCGCGTGCATATTTTGGGCTGTTTTTGTTGCACATAATCCGGTATTTAGTCATTACATATGTCTGGCAATGTTAAGTATCTTGAAAACAAGCTTATGGGTCTGAGTGGTTAAGATAAATAATATATAAGGTGCATTCTCAAACAATAGAGTACAAAAAAAAATCATAAGCTTTTTAAATTATAAACTAATAATACCAAAAGAACAATTAAACTACACCCATCTTCTGCGTTTATCTAATTTATTAAATTTGAGTGACAGAAGAACTGTTTTCGATCTAGTATTTTTTTTTTAAATCTTGTATAATAAAATTAACAGCCCTGAAATCTTGCTGATGCCATAGTCTCACTGGCTCCAGACGGGAGCAGCTGAGACTCTTGTGAATTATTCACATAATAAAATAAAAATAAAAAGCTCTGCCTAAAAGTGCAGCCGTTGGTGGAATAATTAAAGTTTTTTTTTAAATATCCACTTTTAGTTATTATTGGTTAATGTCGTTATTTCTAATTAGTAGAATGATACAACCTTCCTAACGCTGTCTATGTATTTATGCTAATTAATTCAATTAAAAATAGGTATTGAGACATTTTATAAATTCAAAGATGTATATTTACTGCAGCAAATGAATCTACGCCTCTCGGAAAAGCTTAATTTCTTTGTGGACGTATTTAGAAAAGTTGATAATGTGAACGAAAGTTGACTGAAGTATGTTGGAACAAAAGCAAATAATAAATTGAAACGATAAAAATATAACCATACCTAATAGCGATAGTACTGCAGACTTCTGACGAGGTTATGGCGGGATGGTTTGGACCCAGATTTTAATAATATTTTAATTTATTGTTGTTGCCGTCGGCCATACCGTCGGCCATCCGTCGGCTGTCATCCATAAATAAGCCAGCAGCCAGCTGTCATAAATATACCAATACCAACTGTCAATACTGTTATACCGGCTCCAAACACATGGCAAGCCTCCGCAAGCGTCCACAAGTCCCAGCGTCTGGAGCGCGCGTGTGGCTTGGGTTGCGTAAGCTTGCGCAGTGTTGCCAACTCAACTACTTCAAAATATGCTAGATTGATGTGAAAAATATGCTAAAAATATGCTAAATTACTTTATAAAATGCCAAAAAATATGCCAAGACGTTTTTTATGATTAATATTCGTGCATTTTGTTCGATATAACCTCATATCGCTGTGTTTGCTGTCAGAAAATTGGTACTTGCATAACTCCGATAAATGATCTACGGCCATAATTGAACAGTGTTCGCAAACAAACAAAGCTAGTGAAGATTCTGCTTTCTGGGTGTTCAAATTTTTTTTACTATGGGAAAGTTAATGATTTTTTGACTTTTCATTGGCTCTATTGATTTTCTATGCTTTGTTGATAAAATATGTAACTTCAAAATAGACATGTTTGCAATCATGTCCCACTTGCAGTACTTAGGGTGCATACATTAATTACGTGAGCACTTTTTATTCCAATTAAACCCCTCCCCCCCCCCCCTTGGTGAGATAAATTTGGGCCACTTTGTATATTCTTTTCAAGTTACGTAAGATTTTGCTGGACCCCCCCCCCCCTTTTTGAGCTCACGTAATTAATGTATGCGCCCTACAATAAATAGGCTTTAGAAGTATCGTTTTCAACAGGCTGCAACCACTCTTTAAAGTCTGCCATTTTCTCTCAGTCTGACCGCTAATGTTGATTATACTTAGGCGGCATAATGGTATCAAAATAAAATTGTAGAAACAAACATATTGCACAGTAATTAACTTTTACTCATAAAACAACACGCGAGACAAAATGTGACTAGTTAGGGGAATCCTATAGTATAGACGGTATAGAGAATCAACAAACGCCCGAAAAAGGGTTGTCCATAGTGCAAGTGAGGTGGGGATATGACAAAGTTATCGATATCGTTTTGTTAAAAAAATGGTTTTTATTATTTTCATGCTTCTGTAAAAATAAGCCAAATAAATATGCTATATGCTAAAAGCATAATAAGTATGCTAAACACGGAGTAATTATGCCAAATTTAGCATATAATATGCTAAATTGGCAACACTGAGCTTGCGAGAGCTTGTCGCCGATCCGATCGAGGTCGGATATTTTGGCCACCAAGCGGCAAACGCTGGCGTGGCATCCACACGTTGGTCCAACTTACGGACAATAAACAAAATATTAGAATACTAAATGAATTAACTGGTACGATTTCTATGGATTTTAATCATCCACTATCTTCTCTTTCGAATTCTTCGCTTTCTTTCGTTTTGTTTCGCTTTAAAATAGAAATAGCATTTTTCAAAAATGACAGCTGATGCAGCTGCTCCGACGTCCGCCATCTTTGGGCGCTGCGCGCGCAGCGAATGTACTGGCGCGCTTGCAAGTGTGGGGACGCCAGCCATTCGTGAGCTTGCGACAAGCAGCTTGTCGCAAGGGTCTGGCCGTAGCATTATGCGCCGTTTCCACGCTTGCCAAGCCTACGCAAACCTCCACAAACGCCAACGTGTAAACAGGTCGTTTGTCTTGGCTTGCGTAGGGTTGCGTAGGGTTTGCGTAGGCTTGCAAGAGCTTGCCGCCGATCCAGTCGGTGTCGGATCCAGCGGCAAGCTTCGGCAAACGCAGAAACGCTCAGTCAGATTGGTATATTTATGCGCTCAGTGTAATTTCTGAACTGACGGCGAATGCACGCCGTTTTTACTCCATGCGGTATATCGATAATTAACATTACGAGACATATGTATGACGTAAGAGCCATGCCTGACTTATTAAAATGTGTAAGTACATAATTTGAATGCACTAATTTAATTTATTGGATTTACCTAAAAAGTCAATATAAATAAATAATCTTTTATTGATGATTTATTACAATAAAAAAACATATGATTTTTTTTTTAATAACTTTGTTTATAATACAAGACAATATTATATTGTTTTTTTATACTTTGCTTGTATTTCAAATAAAAGCATGTTAAACCAAACGCAATAGCCGACACAAGTTCGGCGTCCACCACGCTTGGGTGTTGGTAGCGTACTGACCATAAATGTACTGACGCAGTCACAAGCGTGTAAACGGCTTCCAAATGCCAGGCGAGATTTGTGTACGCTTGGAGCTTGTGGAGGTTTGCGTAGGCTTGGCAAGCATGGAAATGCACCATCACATCGATTGTGCTACAGGGTTGCCAATGTATATGTTCTAAAATACCCACAATAAATGTTTAAATCCCCAAAGTTTACCCTAAAATTGAACAAAATTCTATTGATATACTTAAGCATTTTTTATTTAGTCTTTTTCATTAAAATATAATTTAATAACAAATGTACATGGTTGAAATTTGTGACATAAGAACGGGTCGCTTCTACGACTCGTTCTTGTGTTCAACAGCTCGGCTTTGGGACGATTTGCCGGCCTTGGTGTTTCCTCCTTCCAACGACATGGGTCTCTTCAAGACCAATGTTCATTCCTTCCTCTCCTCAAAAAGACCCTCCACACCTCATATCAGATGACATAGGCCCCGAGGGAAATTATTTTCCTCAGGGTCTCCTGTGTGGAGTTAATATAAAAAATAAATAAAAAATAGAAATTGGTTTGAAAATATGCTGCGGAAAAAAACGTATTATATATATTATAGTATAATCTCTCTTCAATATGATTGGTTAAACAATAAATGCTCTTTTAGTTAGGTATGTCAAATTTCATATTGTAGAATCCTCACATTTTTTAATTTTTTTAAAAGTGAATACCTCGCAAGAGTCACTGCTCCCGTCTGGAGAGCCAGAGACTATGGCATCCCCAATTGGGGTATGTTGTGAGGCTGAAAGTAGTATGTAGGGTAAGGAGATGGGGCAGAGGAAGATAGGGAAGTACCTGGCTATTTAGATCTGGTCACCAAACACAGCTAAAGTCATTTAAAGCAACGTTACAAATCTGAATGGTGGCCTTAAGCTAGGGCGATACTGAGAGTATCTTCCACTCGGTGCCGCAATTATACTATATGTTATTTTTAATTAATTAATGATTGTGAAATAAAACAAATTAAAATCCCTCGACCACGGAGCAGGGCCGGATTAACACTTTTCATTAGTACGGGTCCTTCATTTGCGCCGCCCCTTCCACCTTCTTAGAAGTTGCCACCTATAAATAAGTATTCAAATATAGGTTAAGTAGGTATTCAAAAATTAAATAAACGAGTGAATTATTCATAAAGTAAAAGTGTAACATGAAACAAGAATTACAATTTTTTACGGGTTTTTTTTGGTTGATAAAATCTTCTATAATTGCTTATTGCTTCATAGTTTATAGTATTCAGTCTGCTTCTATGCATGAAGATCCGAAGAGTAAAGTTTTTCTTGCGATAATAAAGATCTTTCGTATTTCTTCTCTCGCTTTAAACAGGAAAAACTCCTTTCTCCATAACAATTTGTGGCCGGAGTGTAAAGTGCGAAGCGGAGAGCTTTTTTTTAAAAAAAATCTTTATTTATTGCTTTGAATGGTTAAATCATTTGTGGATTTTTCGACCACCATGCTAGGTTCATGCCCGTGTTATGGTAGCTATCATGTAGTTATATTCAAGTTTGGGTAAACGTTGCATAGATATGGTTTCCTCAAAAACTTTCCTAAAAACGATTCAGTAATGATATAGAATCAGGTACAAAATTTACCAGAATATATTCCAAACCTGGGGGGGTATTTGTGATAACCACAAGCGATGTGTAGGTTCACCCTTAGACTGCAGTGAAAAAAACAATAACAACTAGCCCCTATAAATATTTGTCGGTAGGTTTATGATTTTTGTCGCCAATCTACAAGTTTGGCAAGAAAGTGTAGAAAATAAATGATGGCGCTGCGATCGTTTTTTAGGTTTTAAATGGCAACACCAAGATGGCTCATAAGGCAATGAATGTATTTTTTTTAAAACACTTCGGCCAAAATGCATAATTCACAGCGTATTTGTACTTTAAAAAAATTTGCACAAAAAACTGGAATTTAATAGAAGTAAAATAAAACAAAACAAGTTTTAAGTGGGCGTTTATTTCGACGTAAAAACGTAGGTACTTAAAATTTTGGGTGTATTAATTCAACACCCGACATTATTGTCTTTGTTCTCATGTGATTATTCTTCTTCCGTATTTCATCTTCATCTAAACGTATTATCAGTTCATCGATATCATCATATATAGTACTGCCTCGTGCATAATATTCTGCCTCAATTTTCATCATGTGTTTTGTAACAATTTTTCCAATCATCAGCACTTTTATGCTATTACATATTATTATTATTATGCTATTTTCAGTTTTCCCGGTGTTTCAATTTTTCCATCTGCCTTTTCCCCTTCCTTGACGATAAATCTTACCGTTGATTCATTTACCTGTGTGGAAAACATCATTAAAATTATTGTTCTATAGAAGATAGTTTAAAAAAAACACACCACATAATATTCATTTAGAAAGAAAGAAATAGAAAATGAAGAAAAAAGTTATATAAAGAAGTTGCAAATTACTATTTTTCACAAAAACGGCGCTCTACAAATTATTATTATTATTTTTTTTTTAATTGAGTTATTCCCTTTTTCCTGTGGCCTAATATTAACTGTCATATGAAAATGTCAAATTCGGATTTTTAAACATAACCCCAAATCAGATTGTAATGGTCATAATCGCTCGAAAATTGGCATAAATCTTGTTATACTAATGAAATTTATTAAAAAAAACTCTACTACTTACCATTCATTTCTGCAGTTCGTTTGTATACTTCTTTCAAATCAGATAGGAGCACAATATTCAGCTAGGCAGCGTTGAAACACGCAGTTTATAACTTCTCTTGCACCACTGCGTATTGGTTTATTCATTTTAATTCAATTCAAACAATGCACAGGCAAACAATGATTTTTTTTATTTATTAAAGGAGCGATATTCAGTATCTTCTACACTGCTAATACTTCTACTCAGTGGCGTACCGTGGGTATCAGCCGCCCGGGGCGGAGGAAAATTTTTCCGCCCCCCCCCCCTATATAGGTACTTCTTCAGGGAGGGGGGGGGGGGTAGTGATCCTTTTTTTTTTTAAATATTTATTAATTAAATCTGTATGCGGTGAATTAAAACTACACTCAGAACGTGAAAACGGTTTTTCTTTGGTTCTGGCAGCACATAAATTGTCTGCAACTAGAATTTTATATTTGCACTTCGAAAAAAGTTATGTTTTCCTTCGAAATATGTCAGCAGATGAATACACAATTGGAATTTTACATTCTGAACAACAAAACTGGCTTAAATTTTATCTGTATGCGGTGAATTAAAACTACACTCAGAACATGAAAAAGGTTTTTATTTGACTCTGGCGGCACATAACTTGTCTGGAAGAATTTTATTGAGCACTTCAAATAAGTTTTTTCTTCGAAATGTGTCGTCGGATGAATTCACAACTGGAATTTTACATTCTGAACACAAAAGGGGTTTTAATTAAATCTCTAAGCGGTGAATTAAGACTACACTCGGAACATGAAAATGTTTTTTCTTTGATTCTGGCGGCACATAAATTGTCTGCAAGAATTTTATAAAGCACTTTAAATAATATAATGTTTTCCTTCGAAATGTGTCGTCAGATGAATCCACAACTGGAATTATACATTTTGAACACAAAACTGCTTTTAATTAAATATGTATGCGGTGAATTAAAACTTCACTCAGAACATAAAAATGGTTTTTCTTTGATTCTGGCAGCACATAGATAGTGTGCATCTAGAATTTTATAACTGCAATTCGAATAAGTATGCACACACCTGTCAGCTATTTAACTTTTCTGTGATAATAAATTTAAAATATATCACCGTGATATATACGTGGAAGAAAACCGTATAAGTGTAATTTTTTGTGCGCTTTCAGCAGGGCGCACAAAGCTTCACGAATATAAAACACAAATCGACTATCAATTAGAGCTAAAATGATACTGTTGCCATTTACATTTTTATTTAAAAATAATGTATGTGTTAGAAATAAAAACAAAACGTCTGTCATTAATATTTTGATTTTAACAGTATATAAAACTTAAGAAAGATGTTAAGAAACTATAAACTAGAAAAAACTTTTAAGTCCTGACGCGAGAATAGAACCCGCGACTTCCCCAATCCAAATTTTTACAAGATGATTATTGATTGTGAAATTTTGCCGCCCCCCCAAAAGTGCCGCCCGGGGCGGGCCGCCCCCCCCGCCCCCCCCCCACGGTACGCCACTGCTTCTACTACACCGATTTAAGCAACATAACATAACAGATATACGAATTTAATACGAAACGTCATACAGTGTTGCCAACCCGTTTTTTGAAAAAGACGTAGATCAGACTAGAAAATTACGTAGAATCGTATAATTTGGATTATGAAAAGTTAGTAGTACTTTTTTTCTGAGTGAAATATAGAAGTTAGGGTAGGTGAACGTAATTAGTTATTTCTTGTAGTAATTAAGTTGAAATTTATCTATTATTTTTAATGCATTTTTTGCAAATTTAAATTTTTTTTTTAATGATTTATCATCGGTTCTCAACCTTGCCTCTCACTCTTGGTTCTCAATTTTGCCCACCGCCCACTTTGAGATTTTTTTTAGAGCCCCCCTTTTTTCTTATGGGGGGGGTTAATGGATTCAATTTTCTTCCACTTCCTCAACTACCGAAACATTTGAATTTTTGCACACGTGATAAAAATACATAAAATAACAAAAATTAACCAATATTAAAGTTTATTTTGTTTTATTAGTACGTGATGAGCGTGTTTTTTTGTCTTTTTAGACTATATTTTTTACCTGCCCTCGCCATCACTGTGCCACCTCAACGCCCTCTCTTTGGGTCTTCTACTGCCCCCTGAAAGTCTCAAACGTCCACAAGGGGGCGTTATTTATTGCCCACGTTACCCAATATTACCGGCCGCAATAGCTGGTGTAGTTTCCTTGTTGGCCGCCAGAGGCGATAGCAGTACCTCTGGCGGCAGATGAGCGGCAATATTTAAATATGCTGCTAACAATATATATATATATATGGCGAATAATTCGGTGTGGCCATTGTAATTAAAAATTTAGTTCCAAATTAATAAATTTCTACACTTTCTTGCCAAACTATACTACTGAATTTTTCAACTTTTTCGCGGCACGGCATCACTGATGACTAGAGATGGTCGATACCAGAAATTGGTTGTGGTTGTGGTTCCAGTTACAGTGGACCGATGTGAAACCGGTTCTTTATCCAGTTACAAGAACCGGTACCTCAAAATTTTCAAAATATTTTTTCCAATTTAACAACTTTTCTATTAAGCTAGTCTCTCACTAGCGCCATTCTCTAATGCGGCATATAGGCGTGGTCACGGACGTACAAAATATATGGACATGCCCTTACGTGCTAAAAGGCGTGTTATTTCCCCCTCCCATTGGAACCATTTTTCGGAACCGGCTGGGCTCGCAAGAGCCCCGCGTTAATCTAAAAAATGTGACGTCATCATTCTTGTCCGGACCAGTGTCGAGCTCTTATCGTACATTTTACGCATGGACGTTGTATGCTATGGAACACATACTATGACATCGAGATACATGGCGACGCGAAACACAAAGCCACTGTTTACTTGGGTAAGTAAATCATGAAACATTTGCAAAAGTGTCTACGGAAACAAAATATTCGACTATGAAAATACTCAGAACCTTACTTTGCGAATTTGGACTTGACACATCTGTTCATAACGTGGCATGCAATTCGCGCTCCCATATAAAAAAAGTCTATTCATTCAAAAGCAGATTTTACTTTCAAGAACTAAATGGTGATATTATAGTGCGAGGTGTCTATATACTGTTAGATTGATTTATTGGCGAATCACAAGTCTCTTTCCTCTCTTTGTCCCGCCATAGTTGGTTTTTGCCCCCCATCTGTAAGTTCTCGTCTAGCTATTTGTATGTCTTTGGGCGTGGTCTATATAGATTATATGTTCTAGTCTCACACAGAAGCTTCCTCTTCCCCTTAGCATAGTAAAATAATTTTTTATTTAGGGAATTCTAATAATAATATGTTTATGCAAAAAGGTAAGAACAAAAAAGAAGAAACTAAGGTTAAATAAAATATTAAAAAATCTAATAATAAAACGTAGAGAGTGTCATTGTTCAGTGTGAAACTTGAGAGTCACAATAAATTGAACAACAAAAAGTAAATAAGCTTTCATTGTTTAACTAAAAACTTAATCAAGTTTCTTGAAATGGTGATTACACTTGCCAATAAACTTTCAAATGTCATTCAACAGAATTATGTACTATCTATAATTCTGTTGAATGCAGTGGCGGACTTGCAGTATTGGCCACCTTAGGCCCAAGGCCCTATAGAAGTACCAGCCGCCCCTTTCTCAATACCCATCATAAAGACCAGTGGTCCCCTTTATCGCCTCGGACCGGTCAACGTTGTTTTACATTTTGACCGTGGCTTGGAGGGGGGGAGGGGGGGGGGTGTTCAAATGTTCATAGAATCTACAACTAGAAATTAATAATTGCACTCAGAACAATTAGTTACACACAGAATAAGCAAATGATTTTCCTCCGAATTTTGCAGCATGTGGTATGCACCTCATCTCAAAACTGGTCTAAATTTAAGAAAGAATGTGTATGCAAGGGAGGCGTCTACTAATATCTACAGGAATTCCAAAAACTGAACAAATCGGACCAATATTTATGAGAACCAAAGTGAGGATGAATATCTACAGCACTGGCAGAGGTTGGATTTGCAATTATGTGTAGCATATTAGAAAAACTTAATATTGCGTATGCAGTTTGAAAAACTTAATTTATGTAAGTATGTAAAAATCCCTAATATCGGACTATTGGACACATTTAGCTGATTATTAAGCGGCCCTCTGTAGATATTAGTCCCACCTACGCTCCATATTTATTAGTCACCACTGGGACCGTCATAGATATTAGTCCGACCTTAGCTCTGTAGATATTAGTCCTCACTCTGAAGTTCATAGATATTTGTCCAACATATGAGCTGTAGATATTCGTCCGACATACAGGCTGTAGATATTAGTAGGTACCTGGAGTCGTATGCAAGAAGTCGTTTTAATCTACACCCAGCGTATAAAAACTGTTCATGTTTTCAAAAGGAACATTTAAAAGTCCACAAGCTGTTTCGCAGTGGAGAAAACCTTTTATGTTCCGACTGAAACTATTCGTGTTCTCGAAAGTGACCATTTAAAATCCACATGCTGCCTCACTGTGGAGAAAAACCTTTTTTATGTTCCGATTGCAACTATTCATGTTTTCAAAAGGAACATTTAAAAGTCCACAAGCCGTCTCACAGTAAAGATAAATCTTTTTCATGTACTGACTGCAACTATTAATGTTCTCAAAAGGAACATTTAAAAGTCCACAAGCTGTTTCGCAGTGGAGAAAACCTTTTATGTTCCGACTGAAACTATTCGAGTTCTCGAAAGTGACCATTTAAAATCCACATGCTGCCTCACTGTGGAGAAAAACCTTTTTTATGTTCTGATTGCAACTATTCATGTTTTCAAAAGGAACATTTAAAAGTCCCCAAGCCGTCTCATAGTAAAGATAAATCTTTTTCATGTACCGACTGCAACTATTAATATTTTCAAAAGGAACATTTAAAAGTCCACAAACCGTCTGACAGTGGAGAAAAACGTTTTTCATGTTCCGACTGCATCTATTCGTGTTCTCGAAAGTGACAATTTAAATCCACATGCTGACTCAATGTGGAGAAAAAAACTTTTTTATGTTTCGACTGCAACTAATCATATTCTCAAAATGAATATTTAAAAGTCCACAAGCCGTCACACAGTTGGGAAAAACCTTTTTCATCTTCCGACTGCAACTATTCATGTTCTCGAAAGTGACAATTTAAAATCCACATGCTGATTCTCTGTGGAGAAGAACCTTTTTCATGTTCCGAAATTTTACAAATAATGAAAAAAATTATAAATAATGTCTGAATACAAATTTGGAAAAATGTATGATCTCATGCCATACTATCGTGCTAGCGGAACGAGTGCTAACCAAAGACTGATGAAGTGGCGCGGAAGTCCCGACTCACAAGTGAATTACATGAAGATGGGACTTCTCCTTGCGTTATGCAAAATGTCACTCGTTATGCGAAAAGTCACTTGTCAAGTGGGTTTTTTTTTCTCGCAATGTGTTTTGATCGTTATGCTAATTACTCATTATGGGAGGTGCTCGTCATGAGAGGTTCCACTGTATTTTTTGTCGGTAATTATTTAATTTTTAATGTGTATGTTCGATTTTTTTTACATAATTTTGATTCTTAATCAGGGCCTTGGGCGGCCCGGTACCATTTGATCCACGGACTGGTACAGGTCCGCCGGACCAGGGGTTGGTTTGTAATTATGGGGGACCAGGCAACTTGTGTATGACTTGACAATACTTATGCACATGCGAAATTATTATTTTACATTATATTTTATTATTCATTACATTATTATAGATATTAATAGTATATACATAAAATGTAGAAAGTGATTTAGGAAGATTATTGATACACGGTGCAAAGCAGTGCAGCACGTCATAATGTTCGCGAGCCTTTAGAATATGTAGGTACTCTTAAGTTATTTCTTGTCATCATCAGTGACTTTTTGTCACGATTAGCCGCCCCTAATATCTGGAGGCCCTAGGCCCGGGCCTACATGGGCCTTAGGCGAAATCCGCCACTGGGTAGGTCGGTAATTAAAAAATAGGAAACACCTTTCTTGTTACAAAATTTTGGTGACCAGTATAATTAAAATCATATTAAAAAACAGAACGATTATTTAAAGAATTCCAAGTACTATCATTCAAAGATCTGTACAATAAAAATGAATTGATTCAAATTATAAGAGAAAATGACAAGAGTATCAATTTATAACTGAAAACCATGCTAGACATAAATATATTTTACCATGCCCAAAATTAAATACTTCCTTTGCATAAAATTATTATACCTACCAAGGAACACTATTTTTCAATCGAATACCGGAAGAAATTAGAAATATTAACGATAAAATCCAATTAATAAACTTGTAAAAAAATATTTTAATGATAATCATAAAAACAAAAAAAAGTTTCTGACTAATTTAATCTTATGAATAACTTGTTACTCCGATATGATTTTGGATTTTCACGGCCAAAAGTATTTTTGTTATTTTTTTTGGGTTGTTATGCCGTGTTGGTTCATACACGGTCTTCTATTATTCTGACTCTTGTATATGATTCACTTGGTCGTACCATGTCTTTCTCGGGTGTCCCCGACTTCTTCTACCATTCACATGTGCGTCATATATTCTCCTTACACTCCTTTCCTCGTTCATTCGCTCTACATGCTCAAACCATCGGAGCGTCCCTTTCTTAATCTTGTTCATTATGCTTACATCAGCCTTGCATTCTTTGCGGATCTCCACAACTTTCTCACACAATTGTACAAGGTTTTACCACACAAACGCATCAGGGATCTTATTTCTACAGCAATCAGTCTACTTTCATCCTTCCTCTGCCAGTTCCATGCCTCACTGCCATACATCAGGGTAGGTACCAGCACTCCATTGTGGATGGCTAGCTTGGCTTCTTTGGACAGTTTTTTGTTGGCGCCAACGGTGTTCATTCATCATGAGATTAGCTTAAAAAAATGTTTACCTAAAAATATTTTTCGGCGGGCTACCAAGGTATTAAAATCGAGTATTCCTGTTAACCACTCAGCAACGTAAACAGATATACACGTTAATATGACAACATCAGTCAAGTTTTCACGTCAATGCGTATGTTTCCACAGAAATCCGTTATTGTAATTGCTCTAGTGACATCCCTAAAACAAAAAGTAGAAGCTCCATTAATCAATTTATCAAGCTACCCATCACTATTCAAGTAGTCCATAGAAATACATAAAAAAACCTTTTCTGTCAGATACATGATAGACCGCTATATTGCCTACCCACTGTTAGATATTGTTGAAGTAAATATTCTTTCGAACGCTCGACACTTGGGGGTAAAATGATGAATACGTTATGAAACATTACGAAAAAATGTGACACGCTTTTTTAAATTTTTTTATATGAATACCGCACAAGAGTCCCAACTGCTCCCGTCTGAAGCCAGTGAGACTATGGCACCCCCAATTGGGGTATGTTGTGAGGCTGAAGGTAGTGGGGATGGGAAGGAGATAGGGAAGAGGAAGGTGGGAAAGTACCTGGCTATTCAGATCTGGTCACCAAACACGGCTAATGCCATTTAAAGCGACGTTTCAATTCTGAATGGTGGTCTTACACCAGGGCGATACTGAGAGTATCTTCCACTCCGGAACGTGCCACTAATCAATATGAAACGTTATCAATGTGAAACGCTTATCAATGATATGAGTTGAGTTGAGAGCTGAGAAAGCTGAGAGCTGAGAGCTGAGGGCTGAGAGCTGAGAAAGCTGAGAGCTGAGAGTGAGAGCTGAGTTGAGAGTTGAGTTGATGGGGATGTTGAGGGGATGGGGTTAACAAATATTATAATCAATAATTATCAGCCTGAAACACTGATATGAGTTGAGTTGAATTGA
Organism: Limnephilus lunatus; assembly: GCA_917563855.2. NCBI lineage: Eukaryota > Metazoa > Arthropoda > Insecta > Trichoptera > Limnephilidae > Limnephilus > Limnephilus lunatus. Next base: position 18,449,345 of record OU830595.1, on the reverse strand, counting down.
GTTGAGTTGAGTTGAGAGCTGAGAGTTGAGAGTTGAGTTGAGTTGATGGGGATGTTGAGGGGATAGGGATATTTTTATTCCTGTTATTGTTAGATTGTTAATGGACGGCATAAGTTAGTGAAGTTTTACTTCAGTCGTGTGGTCTAAAGCACACTGGTTTTTTTATTTTTTTATCAAATATTCTTGTATGAAATGTGAAAAAGTGAGGAGACTATATTGTTTATTATACATTTATACGATAGAATAAATATTGTTTTTTATATAATTCGTGATTTGAGTACCGTTTTCACATAAAAACATTATGTGAGTCATTTTTACATTTTTTTAATGTTTGCATTCTAAATTTAAATTATTCACAAATGTTAATATTTATTTGTAATGTAACAATTTGAAAGCTTATTTTGTAACCTTTCAAAAACAGTTTTTAGTATTCAGCTATGTTCAGAAATGTTTCATTTATAGAGCTTTAATTGTGAAGCGGAAATAACATAAAGTTTTCGTAAATCTGACATGTCATTTAAGATGTAAAAAGTGCATATTAAGTGCATGTTTATTCCCTCATATACGTTATTTGTACTTTTTCCATTTTTAGGATATGGTTTTGTTCCGAAGGGGTCCAAATAATGGAGCTGTATTCCAAGATGCTGCGGACAAGTGCTGCATATGTTCTCCGTATCGCAATTCCATTAGTAAATGATCTCGCATTACGAAGAACAAATCGAAGCATTTTGTTGGCGCGGGAGACAATGTCAGATATGTGGGATTTAAAAGAGAGATTGGCTTAAAAAATTACGCCAAGGTCTGGAATCTCGTTTTTGCATGTTAATATATTTTTATTGAAACCACGGTTTTGATGGGATAGTCCTTTGTATTGAGGCATAACAAGCTCCTAGATTGACTAGTAATGTGCCAATACTCTGCACAAACATTGATCAAAATTTATACCATCAACAAAAAGTCTACATAATAAAATTACATGCAAAAAATTCTCTCAAATTATTAACATAAATACATTTATATAATACAGAAGTATTAGTAAAAGAGATTCCTGTAAATGTAAATGATAGTAAAACACTGTGAAAGTATATAATATATGTACTTATTTATTTAGAATTAACAGCACAAGTGCGATTTACATACATGTTTGTTTTTTTTTTTTGTTAACAGTCTGGTACAGTATAGAAACAAGAAATAAAGGAAAAAATTTAAGATTACATGAATAAACAAAAAAGAAAAGAATATACATTAGTACAAACTTAAAGAAAGCAGTGAAGAAGAAACAAAAAAAAACCTGTTACACAGTGACATTTTTTAAATATTTACTGCTAAAGTGTTTTATTGGTACAGCCTTAACCCGGCGTCATTAAGGCAGGGTCAATATGACCCTGCACGTTTTGTAAAACGTTTATACTTCTTAGAAATAATTGCCGCACACAACCGTCCTTCTCAGTAGCTGCAGCTAAGTATCATCCCTCCCCTTTGTGTACCTCACTTTAGTCATCCATCGCCCGCGCAAGGAGCAACACGTGTGTAAACCTGCGACCGGGTAATTATGACCTAGATCAACGGCGACGTTGCTGCTTTGTGCCATATAGATCTCTCGAAACACACTTGTATCAAAGAAGTAACCTTGAGTGAAATCAAAACTTTTATCGGATTACTGTACATAGCTGGAATCCATCGTTCTGTAAGACAGAAATTAAATTATTTATGGACATCTGATGGCACTGGATACTTTTCGTGTAACTATGTCACAGCAGCGTTTCCATTTCATAAAAAGGCTGTCTTTGCCTTGATGATAAGTCTACACGCAAATTCATTCATTACCAATGTGTTTTATTGCTGCTACTGATTATATATACAGTTATTATAAATATCAAATTTTAAAAATTAAAAATTATTTTATACAATGCAAAATAGTAACAATTGTAACAGGGTCATAATGACCCACCTCAACGTTAGTGTAACTTCTTTCCGCCACAATGACGCCGGGTTAAGCATCAGCCACACGTAAAGATAAAAGCGCGAGCACTTATCTGTTGAACCACAAGCGCTTATGTGTTGTAGCGTCACAAGACCCTATCAAATATTTCTTCCTATGGTAGGAGATGAATTAGAGAGCTGCCATGAAATGTCATTTCTTTGTACTGCATGACAGCTGCCATCCGCACATTTACATAGCTCCGTAATTAAAATGACCCCCTCTCCTGTTTAACTGGGTCACATAACTTTTCACATATCGCCTCAGCAGCGGTTACGGCATATTACGGTGTATAACTTTGATCTTTGAGCACATCATCTGCTTAGGTGTGGCGGGTCTGTATGGTGAGCGTTATTGGGCGTGCAATGATCTTTGCGTGTGGCACCTACATTATACTTTAATGGAAGAATATTATAAATATTAACGACTTCAACGTAAAAACTACCAATGGTGTGTAATCCATTCATAACAGAATTATAGCCTGAAACTGTAGTATAATTGTCATAATTATAAACAACTAGCTGGTTCCCGGCATGCGTTGCGATGCCATATTCAATGAAATAAATTGTTTCTCCCTGCATATCCTTTCCCGTGCATCCCCGTTCCCCTCCCGCATCCTCTACCCTCCCGCGTTCCCCTTCCATCTTCCCTGCCCACCCTCTCCCCTCCTCCGCTCACCCGTCCTGCAAACCCCCTCCCGCGTTCCATGTATTCAGTCCCAGTACATTCAGTTTTCAAACAACTCGCGTGTCACCTATTACAATTTTTTTAATTCAAATTTTAATTTTTCTTATATTACAAATATTCATTTTTGTATATTATAAGAACAATCAATCAAATTTGGTACCTAACGTAGGTACCTATTTAAAATATCTATAATTTTAAAAATCCATAGACAATTCTTGGTTAAGCATTATAATATGTTTTTTTGTTGTTTATTTGAAAAAATAATTTCCTAATTTGTATCACAAGAATGGTAGTTACTTATTCTTTGAAATTAACAGAGAAACCTGAAATTGATTGTTTTTCAAAAATAGAAAAAGTACAACTGTCATTATGTGCTTGTTTTTGAATATTGTTTTTATTATTGTGAAAAAATCTCTGCTGTGTAAGCTTGACATCAGATTACTTATGAAGATTTCAAAACATAAGGATTGCATTTTTTGATTTGCTGAATGATAACGTAGGCCTCCAAGCTGCTATTAAACTGCATTCAAGGTAGGTGACTCTGTTATATTTCCTAGAGTTGCAAAATTGCTATTCTTTTTGATATATTGTCGCGTAGGTAAAATTTTCATAATCATCTTTGAGCTTTGATCTCAGAAAGTCTGGGGAACTTACACACCCCAGGCTTACAAATTATAATGCAATTCTTTTAATACAAAAAAAAAACAGCTGCATGCTAAATTAAATTTTATCAAACGCCTGAACTGTCAAACATGCAAAGTTAAAATAGTCATTAAGTTTTCTGAAATTATGCAATTTTCTTAATTTTTCTTTCCGTAAGAATCTTCTACAAAGTATGAGAAAACTTAAAAAAAATATTAATAATAATAATAATAATAAATGTTTATTCCGGTATGTGGGGAGAATAGTGCAATCTCACACATTCCATAAGGGTTATAATACATACACAAAATATTTTTAAAAAAAAAGCAGGTGAATATGATTGTACATGAAACAAAGGTAATAACAAAAGAAAATCATAATAATTAGCTTTTAGAATTCTGTGACCACATTAGGAGCCAGTATTTTTCTCCAGTGTGCATCAATGCTGGATGACGGACTGAGGTAAAATACTGAGGCTGAGACTGAGGTAAAATAGGTTCCATGACGAGGTAAAATAGGTAAATCTTTAATGAAATAGGTAAAGTCGTTCTGAAGTTATGGCGTGATTAAGGGAAACAGGGATTCATTTATAAATATATATATATAGATAGAAGATAGGGAACCTTGATCTAATATTAGGAAGGTATCAGGTGGAATCAATTTTAATATATCAGGGCTATTCAAATGATAATTTACAATTTTATATAAAAATATAAGATCAAAAATGTCGCTAAACTTCAACTTATTTTAATGGATGTAATAAAAAAAATCATAATCTATTGATTTTATTATTTATTAAATGAACCCCTGAGGCCTTGGGCCTATTTTGTCAGAAGGTCAAAATATTTCCGCTTTGCAATAAAATCCAAATAAATAACCTCCTGATTCACAGCTAATCTGTCTTGAAGCTTTACCCTTCGAACTCAGAGGCCGAATTGTCTTTTTTGTTTGCTTTTCTTCTTTTTCTCTTGAGTCCTAATTTTGCTTTGGGAGGATCGAACATGTTGACCTTGTGCTCTTTCAGACGGTGCAGCTTCATGGTGACGCGGTGCGAAAAACTTATCCCACAGTCCGGGCACGAGTACGGCAGTTCTCCTGAAACGCAAACAACAAATTACTTTGAATCTTCCCAGTACTTCCAAAACTTCCATTAACTCGCAAGATTACACGCCAACGTTACTTATATGAATATTCAAGCTATTTACACATTGCTCTGTTGAAAAGTTTTGATAATAAGTTAACTCTGATACATAAGCGTATGTACACGATAATATAACGATAGCAGTCAAGTACAATAAGCGTGTTTTCACGTTAATGCCTGTGTTTCCACAGAAATCATTATAACTCCGTTATAGTTCTAGTGACATCCATAAAACAAAAAGTAGAAGGTCGATAATAAATCAAACTGCACATCCCTATTCAAGTTGTCCATAGAAATACATAAAAAGACCTATTCTGTCAGATACATGGTAGACCGCCAAATCGCCTACCCGCTGTTAGACATTGTTATTTTTTTTATTAAATATTCTTGTATGAAATGATAAAAAAGTGAGGTGACTAAATTGTTCATTATACATTTATACGATAGAATAAGTATTGTTTTCACATAAAAACATTATGTGAGTCATTTTTACAATTTTTTTATGTTTGCATGATAAATTTTAATATTTAAAAATGTTAATATTTATTTGTAATAATACAATTTGAAAGCTTATTTCAAATATCAAAAACAGTTTTTAATATTTGGCTGCGTTCAGAAATAATTCATTTATAGAGCTTTAATTGCGAAGCGGAAATAACACAAAGTTTTTATAAATCTGACAGTTTGTTTAAGACAAAAAACTTGCACATTGGCAAAATACCTGAGTGGTTAAGAGCGGGCTCTGAAAGTTAATATGCACTTGTTTAGTATTGAAACAGCTTCGTAACTAATCCATTTCCCAATGTCCTGTTCAATGTATTCATCTCTCACTGTCCCTCTCCTTAAAAAGCCCTACTTGGGAAAAGAAAGAAGAAGAAGACGATTAAAATCCTACCCACGTTTGCCTTTGGTTATCACATGTCATATATACCTGTGATAAGAAAATCTACAAATCAGTTGAAATAGTATGGCGCTGGTGATCACAGCAATTTGAAACTCTCTCGAAAATTGCGTTCATATAAAGTTTGTATGATACTTTTACGGTGTAATTTTGACCCATGGATGGAAAAGCCGATTGCCACAATAACCACTCCGATCTATCAAGAATGAGCACTTTTTACGTCTTAGACGAAATTTCAGATTTACGAAAACTTTGTGTTATTTCTGCTTCACAATTAAAGCTCTATAAATGAAACATTTCTGAACATAGCCGAATACTAAAAACTGTTTTTGAAATTTTAAATAAGCTTTCAAATTATTATATTACAAATAAGTATCATCATTTGTAAAAATTAAAATTTAGAATGCAAACATAAAAAAAAATGTAAAAATGACTCACGTGATGTTTTTATGTGAAAACGGTACTAAAATGACGGATTATGTAAAAAACAATACTTATTCTATTGTATAAATGTATAATAAACAATTTAGTCACCTCACTGTTTTATCATTTCATACAAGAATATTTAATAAAAAAATAACAATGTCTAACGGCGGGATGCGATTTGTCGGTCTACCATGTATCTGACTTTTTTTGTGTTTTTCTATGGACAACTTGAATAGTGATGGGTAGCTTGATTTATTATGGAGTTTCTACTTTTTGTTTTAGGGATGTCACTAGAACAATAATGGAATTATAACGATTTTTGTGGAAACATACGCATTGACGCGAAAACACGCTTATTGTACTTGACTGCTATTGTCATATTAATGTGTATATCTGCTTACGTTGCTGAGTGGTTAATACTACATATGAATTATCATGTACCTAAATACCTAATGTAAACGAAACCAGTCAATTTGACTGTCCTAGAACGGGAAACCTTCCTATTTTGACAGTCAAAGCTTCATTAAACTATGAATGTACCTACTTTAATAACAAATAAATAAATGTCGCCTTATTTGTATAGGGTTCTAACTGACATTATTTTAAAAAATGACCTTTGAATGCCAAAGCATTTCTTTTGCTCATTTCTATACACAAAATAATTTTCAGAACCATCTGTTTTGTATTTTCGTAGATATATGTATGACAAAGTTCTAACATCAAGCATTTTAAATAATTATTCATTTTACAAGGTTCTAACATCACTTACACTCCCTATTTTGTTTGTATCTGACATATGCGAGGCGCATTATAGTTCGTCACTTCATTTGGATAAGGTTCTAACTACGCCTTACCATTTTCTAAGTTTTCTATGTTTCCAAAGATGAATTTTGTAATCTATTTAACAATTTTAGTTAAAGTATTTTAGTTTATCGCATTTTAAAGGAAAATATTTAAATAGGACGTGGCCCTAGCTTGGAATTACATTAGGGAAATGTAATTAGAACCTTATGCAATGAATTATTATGGCCTAGCTGGTTGCACAGAGTTCTATTTGCATGTTTAGGTGTATTCCAAAAGGAGGCGTCTACTTATATCTACAGAAATTCCAAAAACTGAACAAATCGGACTAATATCTATGAGAACCAAAGTGAGGATGAATATCTACAGCTCAAACTGCTGACTATTATCTATGAGAACCAAAGTGAGAAGGAATATCTACAGCTCAAACTGCTGACTAATATCTATGGAACAGGTGATGTCGACGAATACCTACAGCACTGGTAGAGGTTGGATTTGCAATTATGTATAGCATATTGGCATAACGTAATATTGCGTAAGCAGTTTAAAAAACTTAACTTGTGTTAAGTTAGGTGAGGTTAGGTTATATATAACGCAATATCACGTTATGCCAATATGCTATACATAATTGCAAATCCAACCTCTGCCAGTGCTGTAGATATTCGTTGACATCACCTGTTCCATAGATATTAGTCAGCAGTTTGAGCTGTAGATATTCGTCCTCACTTTGGTTCTCATAGACATTAGTCAGCAGTTTGAGCTGTAGATATTCGTCCACACTTTGGTTCTCATAGATATTAGTCAGATGTTTGAGCTGTAGATATTCATACTCACTTTGGTTCTCATAGATATTAGTCAGTAGTTTGAGCTGTAGATATTCGTTTGACATACAGGCTGTAGATATTAGTACCTGGAGTCTTCCAAAAGGGTAGGAAACGTCCTATTTAAATACTTTCCTTTAAAATATGTCCAATTAAAATACTTTACACAAGATTTAACTTTAAAATCAGAAATTGGTAAATAGATTGCAGAGTGCAGTCTTTGCAAACTTTGACACCTCATATCTCAGAACAAGGTGAAGCGAAGTTAGACTATCCAAATGAAGTGACGATCTAGTCTCCCATTCAAATACTTGTAGAAGAAGGTTACACCGTATATGTGGGTACCTGTGTGCGTGCGCAGATGGACTCTCATGTTGAAGCGGCAGTTGAACTTCCTGCCGCAGAAAGGGCAGCTGATTTGCTGTTGGTTGTGTACAGATTCCATATGACGTCGATGACCCCTCTTTGTCACTTTGCATCCGCATAACGCGCAGTCAAGAAACACTTTGGGCCGGTGGCATAGTTGTTTATGTTCCTTGAGAGAACTGTTACTAGAAAGCATCTTGCCGCACTCGTCGCATTCTTTACTTTTTGGTGGGAGGGTGTGTAATTCAACATGCTTTGAGAAGTTTTTCATAATCTTTCCACATATTGGACACAATTCGATTCGAGTACACATCTGTAATGAAAAAGAGTTGTTAGCGACTCGCTGTATAAAATTGAACAATCAGCAATACTATAAAATCAGAACATAGCCTTCTAACCAGTTTTCACTTTGTAGTGGCATTCTTTTTTTTTACATTAACTCCACACAGGAGGCTATGAGGAAAATAATTTCCCTCAGGGCCTATGTCATCTGAGATGCTGTGTGGAGGGTCTTTTTGAGGAGAGGAAAGAATGAACATTGGTCATGAAGAGACCCATCTTATAGGAAGGAGGAAACAAAGAGGCTGGCAAATCGTTCGAAAGCCGAGCTGTTAAACACAAGAACGAGCCCAAAAAGCGACCTGTTGTCGTGTGACAAATGCGCGTAAATATGTTTGGCTTGTTTCCCAACTATGCATCGGTGCCGAAGGGATCAATGATGCTAGTTCCTCGGACCCTCTTCCATTGAAATACCGGTAGAACAAGGATAGCATTCCCACCCGACACCTGTGTTCTAAAGATTGCAATCCGTTGTTAAATTAGGAGAATCAATCAGACGGGTCGCCCGTTTCTGCACAGAGTCGAGGGTTTTTTTCAGGTATTTTGGGACGTGGGGTGAACTTGTGATTTGTACAGGATTAGCAGTCGTGTACTATCTGCAGTATCTGAGGGTCCTGTACAGTACCCACAGTTTCTGAGAGGCTAACTTTACTCTGGCTTCGATGGAGCCCCCTGAGCTAGTCACTTAGAGTTACACCAAGCACATCGATGGATTGAACTTTACTCCCCAGAGACTGACTTAACCACTTAGTAAGCAGATATACACGTTAATATGACATTAGCAGTCAAGTACAATAAGCGTGTTTTCACATCAACGCATGTGTTTCCCCAGAAATCGTTATAACTCCATTATTGTTCTAGTGACATCCCTAAAACAAAAAGTAAAAGGTCAAAAATAAATCAAGCTCACATCCTTATTCAAGTTGTCCATAGAAATATATAAAAAGACCTATTCTGTCAGATACACGGTTGATTATTTTATCAATTAAAAATAATAATGAATATTTGATAAGTTAAAGTATTTTCACCAAAAAATGAAGACATAATTAGTCTCGACGCCATCTAGCGAGAGATTTAGTATTTAACAATACCTCTCTCACAAAAATAAAGTTGGTTGTTTTCAGTTGGAAAAATGTAATAAGAAGTAATTGTCAAATGAAACACTAGTATATATTGAATTATTTGGCGGGTTTTAGATAAGCCGCCATAGCTCAGTGGTTCAGAGCTCCTGACCGGCAATCAGATGGTCACGGGTTCGAGTCCCGTTGGCGGCCAGTATCTTTTCTCGGAAGATTTTTTCAATGTGGATGAGTAATTAGTGCTTATAATAATTGTTATCTACCTTTGTGCTATGCATAAAAATCTTGTCTTAAATGTTGTTTTATCAATTAAAAATAATAATGTTTATTATATATTTATACAATAGAATAAGCATTGTTTTTTTACATAATACGTGATCTTAGCACTGTTTTTACATAAAAACATCACGTGAGTTATTTTTACACTTTTTTTATGTTTGCATTCTAAATTTTAATATTTACAAATGTAAATATTTATTTGTAATATAAAAATTTGAAAACTTATTTTGTAACCTTTCAAAAACAGTTTTTAGTATTCGGCTACGTTCAGAAATGTTTCATTTATAGAGCTTTAATCGTGAAGCGGAAATAACACAAATTTTTCGTAAATCTGACATTTCGTTTAAGACGTAAAAAGTGCATATTCGCGATAGATCGGAGTTAAATGAATGAACACAGTTAACACTAAAACTCAATTGGATGGTACCGAAATCTATCTCCTATATAAACGGCTGTAAATTCTTAAAATGTTAAAGAATTATTTGTATTTTATTTATTACTAGCTGAACCGGACACGCGTTGCTATGGCGAAACACAACGTCATTTACTGGATGGTTAACCCACCTTTATAACCACCGCCATCTGTTAATTTGCATACAAATCAAATCCACACCGCCCACTTGCCAACCAGCTTGTCCACCATACAAAGACATTCTCCTTTATATATTATTATATATTTCAACCAATTTACATAAAACCTTGACAAATTATATACCTAAACCTTCCTTATGAATCTCTCTATCTATAGGTAAAATCCGTTCAGTAGTTTTTGAGTTTATCACGTACAGACAGACAGACGCGGTGGAGGACTTTTATTTATAATGCGTAGAGATAATGTCATCCAATTTCAGAGAAATGCGTGTGTGTGTACATGTGTGATGTTAGGGCCACAAAAAGTTGACAGAATGTATTGTCATCAACAACAAGTCTATCTGTCGAGTTTCAGTTTGATCGGATGTCGGGAAGTGGGTTAACCACTCCGATATATTGCGAATATGCAATTTTTTCATCTTAAACGAAATGTCAGAATTACAAAAACCGTGTTATTTCCGCTTCACAATTAAAGCTCTATAAATTCAACATTTCTGAACGTAGTCGAATACTAAAAACTGTTTTTGAAAGGTTATGAAATAAGCTTTCAAATTCCTATATTACAAATAAATATTAACATTTTTAAATATTAAAATTTAGAATACAGACATAAAAAAATGTTAAAATGACTCACATGATGTTTTTATATGAAAACGGTACTAAAATAAAGGATTATGTAGAAAACAATACTTATTCTATCGTATAAATGTATAATAAACAATTTAGTCACCTCACTTTTTTATCATTTCATACAAGAATATTTAATAAAAAAATAACAATGTCTAATGGCGGATAGGTGATTTGGCGGTCTACCATGTATCTGATAGAAAAGGTATTTTTATGTATTTCTATGGACAACTTGAATAGTGATGGGTAGCTTGATTTATTATGGAGCTTCTACTTTTTGTTTTAGGGATGTCACTAAAACAATAACGGAGTTATAACGATTTCTGTGCAAACACACGCGTTAGCGTGAAAACACACTTATTGTACTTGACTGCTATCGTTATATTATCGTGTATATCCGCTTATGTATCAGAGTGGTTAATTTCCACTTCCAAGATTTGCAATTAATTTCCACTTCCAAGGTTTTCATTCAAGAAAACAAAATCAAAATTTAAAAAAAAATGTTTTTTAAAAAACAAGTAACTTTGTTATGGAACATTATCTGTTGGTTAATAACTTAATTTTATTTTCATACTGAATGGATTCTCATTTGTGGAGAGAAAGTATGCATTTATTGTGAAATTACACATAGATATCACACATCCCATAGAAGTGTCGTAAATCAAAATTTTCTATTTTACGTTTTATCTCTGAAAAGTAAAGTACTTGTGATTTCTAAGCCATACAAAACCGTTTTTAAGTTAGATCACTCCATCTCCGCAAGATATCACTAGTATATCTTTTCGTCGGGACTGCTAGTTCATCATTCATACATTTGTTTTCACTCTCCTGTAAAATTTACTTTTTTGACTTATGACTCTCCTCTATTGGGATGTGAGAAATGAGTGAATCACCAGAATGTGCCATTAATAATGTTATTAACTTACTTTAGTTCGCACTTTAGTTCGCACTTTATGAGATTTCAGATGGATTAAATGGTCGTCTTCTTTATAAGAAATCATGGGACACTCCTTACAATGATATTCCACTTCATTTTCATCTGCAAAAAAGTTGTGTTTTAAAGCCATGTACATCATTGTGTGTGTAGCATTGAGGGACATTCATAGATGGTGCTTGTTCAGTTTTTAAACTAACACTTACAAGTGCTCCTGGGCATAGCTTTCGGCACGGCGCTCTCATTCCACTGTCAGTAGGCTTAGAGGTCAGTCGTTTATGACTGAGTAATTAAAAATTGTTCATAAGTTTAATATTTATTTATATAGAAACAAACAGTACATTAGTTACAGTGATAAGATAATTTACAGATATTTCATGGTAAATTTTCATGGTGGGTACCTATGATATGTTTCTTTGTAGTGTCTTTTTTGTGGTTTACATATTTAGTAATTACTGGATGAAGTGCATATTGGGTAGGTATGTGTGTATGTGGGAGTATGTTTGTAAATTTAATTCAATTTTTTTTTTAAAACATTACAAAATTAAAATCTCAAAGCGTTTTAAAAGAGATAAAAAAAATTAAGATTTAAGCAATTACACCAATGAAGCCGAATCATACTAACAGCAATAAAGCTTGTCGTCTGAATTGTGCTTCATTGATGTTAAAAATATTCTAAGTGATTCTATTTAACAATAAGACAGCTCTCCCGACAGGTATAACCATTGGCAAGTTAGTTCTGCAAGCCGGGAGATAAAATAGTCTATGCTGCCGGTGACGGAGATAACCATCGGGAACATATAAACTAATGGTCTCCATGATAGTCGAGTTTTCGAACCTTCCACGAATAAGTCTGAAGAAATGTGTTACAATGAGCACATCCCTTATGACCCGTAGATGGTTCATACCGAGCATGCCCAAGAGAAAGTGGGTAGTGTAGAGCCACGGGTAGTAGCCATACTTCCCAGGTAAAGAAATCTCAGAAATTTCTTCTGAACCCTCTCCAACATGAGGGAATACTCAGTATATATATAATACTGAGGGTGGTGTGGGCTCCAAACCACCGACCCAGTCTCAAGTCTACTCCTAACCAAAGCATTGTATAGTACTGTAGTAGATGTGAGAAGTGGTGATATGTGAAGGGATTTGAGTCGTTCAATTTCTATATCCACTATATCAACTTTCGTTGATTTGGAGAGAACCGCAAAAAACTGTCACATCTCAAGCATAAATAAATAATTGCTTTTCAATTTTTTGAATAATGAAAAGGAGTAATATAATTTCGGAAAGTGTTAGTTTTTTTATATGTCTAGCATAATTTAAATATAGCGGATTTTGATACTCACTTCGTGATTTACTCACGATATAGAGGCATTTGAAACTCAACTGACCTGACGCACGAGTTTCTAAACCCGCCATCTTGACAAAATAACTGCTCGTTATTGGTTGAATTCTGATATAGCCGGTTTTGATACTGAAGCTTCTTTAATTTGGTAGCCGTCTGTTGTGCAGTGTGTGGTCTAGCGTTATCATGAAGCAGCATTGGCCTAGAGCATAGATTCTCAACCTTTTTTTGCCCACCGCCCCCTTTGACAATATTTTTTTTCTGGCGCCCCCCAACTGCTTTTACATACCATCTTGGGGGGGGGGGGGGGGGGGAGGGCGATGGGTCATGGCTCCTATCCAATAATTATATGGAGAAGTATTTTTATTAACATTGAAAAGGTATTGAATTTATAACTTATTTAATGAGATGGTTGAATTTGATGCGTTTTAAGAAGTTTGTTTATATTAGGCTCGATTTTACTTAAAAACAAACGTAAGTCGCCGCGATCAGTAATATGGAGCCTATTTCTTTTTTTGGTTACCAACGTTGCTACAGCACTGAATCCACGTTCAGCTAAATAGGACGATGGGAATGCTATTAAAAATCGTTGAACTATCGACCATAATCCTGGGTACAGTTGCGAAATCGGCTTCTGCAGCCAAAACTCTTGGTAGCCATTCTTAAATTTAATAAACCAACAGAAGCTACTCTATAATTACGGTCCCCACAGTCTCTGAAACAGATAGATAGAGCAACGAAGCGCGTTGGCGACTGAAATGGTATTAGGTTTGTTGATGATTTTGCACAACAAAACCTATCAAATTTCAGTCGCCGCCGTGACTGAACAAGGGCGATGCAGGAACAGAATGGATCGGGGGCTAAGGGGCTGTCTTGTCGACGCATGTAAGCAAGGGCGGATTTAGGGGGGGGGCACGGGGGCACGTGCCCCCCCCAGGACGGTATTTTTATGTACTGTGGAGATTCCATCACAGTACATACTTAGAAGCAAATAAAATAACAGAAAGAACAAGAGTCAAACTCTTGTCTACTTCTGGCTGGAATTGGGAATTTTGTTCGTTGCATTCCATTAATGCACTTGCAAATGAAAGATGATAATCAGCGTTTGCGAGAGCGGTACGGTCGGGGGAAAGCGCGGTCAGAAAAGCCCCCCCCGCCCATTAAAGTTGACAAACACAAATTTCGACTTCATAAAAAGGGGGGGGGGGGAATTGTGCTATTGAGGGGCACCCCTCCGCCCCTTGTGCCCCCCCCAGAAAAAAATCCTGGATCCGCCCTTGCATGTAAGCTCACTCGTTGACTCCCGAATGCATTGACGACACTGAGCAAGTTAGATCAATACACAGATAATACTGTCAATTCTTGCAGGATTGCAAAAATCCCGTTATTTAACAAAAAACGTTATAATTTAATAGCTACAAACTTTTTTTTTATTAACTTCGCCTGTATTTATGTATGTATGAGATATTTCACGTAAAATCGGAAGATTTTAATTTGAAAAAAAAATTCTATTCAACAAATTAAAATTTTCATTCATAAAATTTAATGTAGATCTGAATGTAACGGAATCTATCAGCTCAATTTTCATTCACTTCCCGAACTCTCGAATGAATTTTTGCAAACGTGATAAAAATGATTAAAATACACACAATAACAAAAATTACCCATTAAAGTTTACTTTGCTTTATTAGTATGTGTTTTGTTTGTCTTTTTTAGACCATATTTTTTACTTGCCAACGCCCCCCTGTGCAATCTCAACGCCCCCCAATTGTCTCTGGATCTTCTACCGCCCCCCTGAAGGTCTCAAACGCCCCCAAGGGGGCGTTATCGCCCACGTTGGGGGCGTTTGAGACCTAGAACCTATGGCCTAGAGCAATTAACCAGCCTCGGTTGTTTGCTCAAGTTTTTTCACCTTCCCAATTTGCTTCAAGTGGATTAAAACAGTTTTATCGCTAACACCGCAGCCTGCAGCTAACTTGGACGTGGTTTGCGATGGATCCACTTCCACAATAGCCTTCAATTCTTCATTATAAGACAGTACCTACCATATTATTGTAGCAATTCCACATCAATATCACAATATTATACTCCTATGCGACGGATTCAACAGCTAGGAAACAAATACTCCGATGTTGTTGATATATTTAGTACATCAATTTTAACATATAAGCGCATACCCTATTGAAGTTTTTTTCATCAAGTAGGGGAATATTTTTATAAATCTATTTAAATTGTCTAAAACATTAACAGTATTTTTGGATTTCTATATTTTGGATTTCTTATATTTTGTACCTACATACTGTGTGGATCAATTCAATAATATTTTTATTTTATATTTATTTTTGTGTTTTAAACAGTCGTTTCCTGCACTGTATTTATGAGTAGAATTTTGTAAATATTGTTATATATACTTATGTAAAAGCCTAAATAGGCGTAAATAAATAAATAAATTATCAACTTTGGTCTCGGGCCGTCCACGGGGCTTGTTCTGCAGGTCGAAATTTCCAGAACGAAAACGTTGGAACCAAAAACGCACCGTGTTTTCTTTTGCGGCACCGTCGCCATACACATCATTAATCCTTCGAGCCGTTTCTGCAGCACTGGTGCCACAGTGGAACTCTTATTCGTAAATAATGCGATATTTCAAGTTTTCCATTTTGTAAACTAAGTGACGCAAAGAAAAAAAACAATTAAGGAAAAAACAAATGAATTATAATTTTCGAAACACAAATACATGAGTAAATAGCTGTAAAAATTTGAATTTGGAATTCCTAACCAAAGAGAAGATATTTGAGATCAAAGTTGCCAGTACGGCAAAATGCCAATTTCATAAGTAAGAACCCAATATATTATTGAGATGAACTTTTTAAATTTGGGCAGTGAATCGGAGAAAATGTCGGCGAATTAGTTGCTGCATTTGTTTTGTAAATAACCCATTGGCCACAGAATTAAGGTGCTAAAAAATTGACCTTCACCACTGAATTAATTTTGCACCAAAAACTGAAAACCTGCATTGGTGTACTAAATCTATTGTAACTTTTGAACCGTATATTCAAATGAATAAATTTCTTTAAATTTGTTTATATATTGGATTAAGGTACAGAAAAACATAATTTTTTTTTTTTTTTAAATATTAAAATATTTGTAAATAGGGATACAAATATAACCTTCTCTTTTTTTGTAAGTTTTTTTTCCACATTTTTATTCAAAAAGTTCCAAAAAAACATAATATTCATAAATCGAACAATAATAATTTTTGTTTTTTACATATATGTATACTAATAACTAATAAAATAATTTTGTATGATAGTCCGCAAAGCAATCAGGGACATTCAGGGTCACTACCAAAAACCTAGAACCACTCGCAATATTGAAGAAATTAAATGGCGGCTGGCTGCATACAAAACTTGGAACACAAATATCAGGGAAAAACCAAAGAAACATATTATTGCCAATTTTATGAAATTAATGATTAATTACCTACAGAGCGTTCAGCATTTAAAATTTTATTCAAAAACGTCACTTAAAATTTTATTCAAACACGTCAAGCTCGTTTTCCCTTTTTTAGCGGACCTAGTCTAGCCCTGGGGCGCACCGGGGTTTGTGGTTAAGTACCTGAGTTGCACACCCGGCAGGGGTTTGTGGCCGATGGGTTAAGCGTGTGGAATAGTTCTGTACGGCTACAAAATTACAGGGATTTGAAGGAATTACAGTGAGCAATGCACAGTCAATTTCGTTTAATTGGGACATATCGGGCCCAAGCATTTGGTCCCAAAAAAGCAACTGTCCCAAATAAGAGAAGTTTATGATAGGTAAAAAAAAGGAAAAACCAATTGTGTATGCATATTGCATTTTATTCAGGTGTTTATCCTTTATTAAATTTCTCAAAAATTATAGAAAAATAATTATGTACTAATTAAAAGTACTAGTGATGGGCACAATTGAGACAATTTGTTAATCAAAATAATCGATGATTAATTGAATTAATGGCTTCAGAGTTCAGCGGGAGCAATAGCTACGGTCAGAGACCTCTTATTTCTGTCAATCTCATATGTATTTAAGATTGAGAATTAACAATACTTCTTCAAATAATTTTTCCCATATTTTTGGCTGCTATCTTTTTAAATGATTACAAAGTTCTAAAGAATTGCCTTGTAACCTAGATAGTGTCTCTGAAAAACATCAGATTTTATTTATATGTGACTTTACGGACCTTTTCTAGAAGTCTAAATGAATATTCAATTTTTAAAGTAAAACTTCTTTACGCATGCTCGATTTGGGGGGTAAGCTGGTGAATGCGTTACGAAAAGTGTGATGCGAACGGTAATCAGTGCGAACGGTGATCGATGCGAACGGTGATCGGGCGAGGCGTACATACTCCACAACTAAGGTAAGGCGTACATACTAACCCAAGGTCGTAGGTCACCCCAAGGTCGTAGGTCACCCCAAGGTCTTGGGTCACCCCGAGGTCGTAGGTCACCCCACAGTTGTAGGTCACCCCAGGGTCGTATGTCATCCCAATGTCATATGTCAACCCAATGTTATATGTCCCCCAATGTCATATGTTCTTTTATAAGTAAGGGCCAGTTGTTTCGGAAAACCTGAACAATCGTTCAGATTTTAAAAATGTAACACAGTCATTCCGTTGATTTTCGTCAAATCAGAATTGGGTTGTTTCAACTTAAATTTAACGTTCGTCAGATTTGAAAATTTCACACAGTGTTCCCAGCCGAATCGGACAATTATACCAGAGAATTATTTTTTTCGGAGGCCCGAATTATTTTTACGATGGCAACACTTCACATTTACGTCAGCGGCAAGCGCGCATTTCTTCGCGAAACGAAACTTCACAACAAACTTTTTACCGCCATTATCGACGCTTGTTATTATCTGTTGTTAATCTCAATTTTGTAAACCTATATTACAATGGATCCCAACTTACTGTGAGTATTACACACTATTATCTCTATTTGCCATAATAAGTATGAATAAATTGTAAAACACATTGTTATAACTTATAACCGTACAAGTAGTTGAAAAGCATTTTTTTTGCTTGTACCTGTGTGAAGTTTCACTGTATTAAGTATGTGGAATTTCGTTTTTCTGACATAAACGATCGACAAAACGAACAAAAAACATTTTAATCGAGGACATCTTTATATTCTTATTGGCAGTAACCCAATGTTTTTAATCGTTGTGAAATGAGACACTTGAACTATCTACAAGCGTTGAATTTTATTACTTCTGGAATGTTCGATTCCGCTATGGAATGAATCATTGCGGCAAATTTTATGTTATTAGATTAGTTTATTTATGATTATTATGTATTACATGTGTATTCTGCCACTTTAACGTTTTATGTATGAATATTACGGTGTTTTCAAATAATTACCTATGCTTCATATGCGTATTTAAGTTTATATCTGAGATTTTTTGTTACGATCTAATACTTAGAAATGTTAATGTGTTTTCAGAAAGGGAGCAATTTTTCTGCAGCTGAGTGTGATCGATTTGAATTGTTATAGCCGTATTCTTACCAAGAAGATAACCGACGCAGTCAGCTTCCAACAGCGAGAGGCGACGTGACACACCATTGCAGCAGAATTCAATGGCGAAGGCTCCTTCTACCGTTCTGTCAAGCAGCTCCGAGCTCCATTTGATACATGAAACGTCGGGCAAGACAGGTTGAAATCTTTTTCTTAATTGGTATTACTCTGCTGTTAAATTAACTGTAACATTTAGAAATTGGTAGCGTTGAATCATTCAATTCATGTAGAATGAATATGTTTATCAATTGAGTTTTTGCTTCAAGGACGGTAGCAGAGAGATCCAAGAGCGCATAAAGACTGGCGGTGGAGCTCCAGCAGCACCAGTGAAGGAGGAGACCACTTTTATGCGGAGCATAATGGCCACGTCAATTGACAGTCTCCCCAGCGTCTTTGACGATGATGTCGACACTTAAGTGCTGCAGGAAACGGTGGTGGAGGCAAGTGTTATGAGCGACACAACCGAGGTGTATTATGGTTTAGACGGCCATTTTTCTATTACATGTAAGAACTTACAATGATACCTTATATATGGGTTCTCCATTTAAGGTATAATTAATTAATGCATTTTTTATGTATTTTTGCAGTTATTAATAATATTTACATGATATGAATGTATGATTTTGCCAATTCAACCGATTTTTTTTTTAAATGTAGATTGTTGAGACAGGAAGAAGCAATATTGAAGGCCAAACCATGCTAAAACTAAACAGAGATATGCTCTTGCAAACTGTTCACCATCTATCTACAAATTAAAGAATTTAAAGGTATATGTGTAGATATCCATCGATATCCAACGTTGTTTTCAATAATTTTTCTCTTAATAAAAAGACAAATAACTTTGTTTACATCACTTTTATTGGTACACAATCAACATGTTTCGTAAACAATGTTTACTTCATCAGTATTATTCTTACGTATACTCAATACGTTTGATCCTGATTGAAGTTATTTGTCTTTTTATTAAAATAAATAATGCCATCACAAAGTGAAAACCTTTCCGGAGAAGTTTTCTTCGAAAAATTCATTTTTCTCTCTTTTTCATGTGCACAATTCTTATAAAGTATTTTCTTGCTTAAAATTGATATTATTACCTATCCTAAAACATTTTTAAATGTTACATCATGTGCTAACTACAATATACAATGTGCACGCACAACGGTAAACTCCAGTAAGGCCACAATTTTCATTTCTTTCTTTTTGTAATCTGTAAACTAATAAATATGCAGATTGTATATGTTATAATTGGTTTTTCTGCTATGCATATTTTAAATGCTACATGACCTGTTACTTGTGTGGCGTATATATTTTTTTCTTTTAAATACTTGTTAATTAATGTTAACAAGGTCGATGGATCATTCGCACTAAATCAACTAGTCCATTCAAAATAGTCTAGCGTCTGGAGTATATTACGTTCATTATATGTATAAAGAATTTTTTGTTGTTGTAAAATACTTTCTCCTTCGAGGGAGTAATTGCTGTCATTTGACTTTTTTATATATGAAGACTTTACTCACTCTATAAATATATATGTAACAATTTGAATTTTTATGCAAATTAGTTAACGCTGCAGAGTTGGTTAATTCGTCAAAAACAAACTATTTTATTATTTCCCCAGTCCAAAGCCTACATGGCATAGAAATACATTCACTGCCATTGAAGTTTTCATTTATTCCATAATAAAAATTTAATTATAAATTTCTAACGTATTGTTTTACTAATGGAACAGTAAATATTTACCATATGTAATATATTAAAATATGTACCCGACTTTTCTGTTGATTTTTCGCTATTTACTGTTGGTACCTATATTTATTTCTCTTTTCTTTTAGCTAGTTATATTATTTTGTTCCTCTCTTTAAAAAAAACCCCAAGGGCGTAAATAAAATGAAATATATTATACACATTGGTAATTTATTTATTTATTTAAGGCATCAGCAACCAAGTATAACCTGGTCGAAGACATATATAATGTAATAATTAGATGGAAGAATGCTGTTGCAGTTGCTGTCAGGTCATTCGCATTTAATAATGATCTAACACATTTTAAGGTTTAACGTCACATACATTATAATCTACGCATTCACAGATGATGCCAATCAAATTATTTTAGGTTTTTAATGTTTCTTGCATTAATGTTACGCTTTAAAATATTAAGGTAAATTAATTGTTCGCGCCAATATATAATTAGAATATAAATAAATACTTTTGTCCATAAACAAACCCAAATCTTTCAAGAAAGGCTTAAAATACAATATTGGATTGAGTCACCGATACAAAATGGAATTTTTCAGCCTTAGAAGATTTGGGTTTGTTTATGGACACAACTATTTATTCGTATTAAATATGTACAGGCGCAAACAATTAATTTATCTTAATATTTTAAAACTTAACGTGCAAAAAGTATTAAAACCTAAAATAATTTGATTGGCGCCATCTGTGAATGCGTAGATTATACAGATGGCGCCAATCAAATTATTTTATGTTTTTAATGCTTTTTGTATGGTACGCTTTAAAATATTAAGGTAAATTAATTGTTAGCAATCGTACATATTTAATTAGAATATAAATAAATAGTTTTGTCCATAAACAAACCTAAATCTTTGAAGAAAGGCTGAAAAATACAATATTGGATTGAGACACCGATACAAAATTGAATTTTTCAGCCTTGAAAGATTTGGGTTTGTTTATGGACAAAACTATTTATTTATATTCTAATTAAATATTTATGATCGCGAACAATTAATTTACCTTAATATTTTAAAGCGCAAAAAGCATTAAAAACTTAAAATAATTTGATTGGCGCCATCTGTGAATGCGTAGATTATAACGTATGTGACGTTTAACATTAATTAACATTTCCAATACTATTTATATTATAAACAAAGTAATTTACTAGCTTTGTAAAACATTAAAGAATAAATCGTTATAAATAAATAGAAGATTATATCATTGAAGAAGAAGATAACACTAAAATAACTTATAACCTTCAAAAGTTATAAAAAGAGAGTTGTTTTTATGAAAAATTAGATAAAAGTGATTGAAATGTTGATTATTTTAAATAAATATATTATTTTGAAAATCAAACGGCTTTTTATTTTATCCTCTCTTGTACCTATTGTGCGTATGTGTCTCTCCAGGTGGCAGATGTTTTAGAAAGTACTGAGATTTAAGCCCATCATCCCAAGGGTCGGTAAGGAATCCACATAAACCTAGTGCTGTAACAGTGTAACACCCTCGGCAGTAAAGTATAGTTGGCTAAAGTGAGTCAACGGTTTGCAGTGCAGTGTGCAGGCTTTTACAGCACTCGATTTATAGTACAGAAAGAGGTAAGATAAGACTATATATACTTTATAAAGGGCAGGATTTTACTATCTGTCTATCCATCTGGCAAAATATGAGGAAGACGATTCGAAGAAATGCCACATAAAGACCTGCCTTATTAATGTCAGTTACAGGTTTATGTTAATATGCTAGGTCATGACACCAGTTCTCAAACTATGCAATTTTCTTTGTGAGGGTTGAACCAGTTATATAGAATGTCATGATGGCGCCAGTCCTTCATTCTCTACTGTGACTCGAAGCACTGTTTTTAATATACAGTGAAACCCTCTTAAGAAGTTCTCTCTTAAGACGTTTCGTGGCTTAAGAAGTTTGGTTTTTTCGGTCCCTCAGCTCAATATTGGCCCAATTTTTCCCACATATAAGGATTTCCTGCTTAAGAAGTTTGTTTTTTCCGGTCCCTTGGAAAACTTCTTAAGAGGGTTTCACTGTAGGTACTTAGCCAAAAATCATGAAGTACATAATTATTTATAATTGCAATCCACTAACAAACTCAACTTCTTTTATATCTTGCATGAAATCGGAAGTTGACCGAAATCAGAACCTTCAGTTGTCACCACGTACACCTGACAAAATCTCTGTTCTCACAAGAAAAATGTCAATCACAAGAAAAAGATTTCTTTTATTATAAATTATTGTAGACTTATAAATTAACACAATATAAATATAACACGAATAACATGGCAATAGATTGTAACATCATCGGTTTACACGAGAAATAAGTTTGTATTTTTTTCAATGTTTTCACCAGTGTTTACGTCATTTTCAATCTCTAAAACCAACGATTTTCGACAATATTATACGTTGAAAAGATATCTAAACTTCTTCCCACAAAGCCATTGGCTATTTTTCCATCCTGAAGTTTCGATCGTTGTGTTTTATTTGCGTTATAATATGCAAAAAGTCGAGCCATAATCACTACTTTCGGTAGTGTAGATTAAAGCATACGAAAGCATACCTGCCCGCGAGCTGTCAGATTTTTTTCGCGCTTCTGCGCATGTGCCGCCCATCATTTCAGATGTAACCCGCGGATTTTGGCTGGTTACAAAATCTGACGAATCCTTCAGATTTGGCCTGAAATTTCATTTGACGGACGGTGAAACAACCCAAATTTCGTTGATTGACGATTTTGACGGTCCGTCAGACGTGATTTTTTCCGAAACAACTGGCCCTAAGTGAAGTTTTACTTCAGTCGTGTGGTCTAAAGCACACTAGTTTTTTTATTGGAACTCTTCTAATTACAAGTTTTGAAGGTTATATCCAAGAATGTAAAAAATCATTGAATAAAAATCTTCCTCACTGATATATTTATTACATTGATGGGTATAATCTTCAAAATTTATTATATCAATAGATATTTCTATAAAAAAATTTTTTTTTTTAAAATTGCATCAATATTGGCGTTTAAATTTAATATTTTCAGACAGTTTTTGTGTCCCCTGTAAAATTAGTATTACATACCTTCACAACTAAAACTGTGTGAAGTGTCATCCTTTGGTCCAAAAATAACAAAATGGTTACTAGATTTAGGAGTCAAAAAGCCGCCACTGATATAGCCAGCATATTCTCGAAAGAGACAACCTGCCTACAATTGTTGTGTTTCACGCCGCACACGGCTACACATTTCGGGAAGCACATCGAAAGGCCTCGACTCAACAGCCGTCACATTGTTATGGCCACGGAATGTTCCAGAGTCTTCTCCACTTTGCGCAGGCGCTCGATATTACTTGGCAGCACGGGTAGCTACTCACATGGTCCAGTCCAGTTCCAGTCTCTAGTTCAGTAACAGTTCACCAACACATAGACAGTGCATCATAACGTTCCAGTGCGGTAACCCGTCAGGTCCACGGCGACATGTCGGACCTGTGTCGGTGCATCATCAACCTTCGAGGACGCAACATCTCGCAGCTTATATGGTCCATCGCACCATCAGCTCAAGAGACACAATTGCCCACGACAAGTCCCGCGGCGGGCCTTCTTGTCACGTGCGCAGCAACTTCTCAGGCTTACCGAAGCGCATTGCGCTTTGCTACTACTGAGACTTTAATAACCTCACGAGGTTCAACGCAGCCCATCTCCGCGACTCACTGCGTCGAGCATCCATCCTGGACGTCAAGGTCATCTCCACCAACATGGTGCGCAACTACATGCTGGCGACATGCAGACCCGTGGTCTGCTCCACCACGCATCATCGACCTTCATCACTCATCACCTATGAGCCTCATCATCATCGCTCCTGTCTGCACACTGTTACTCCACACTAAATTTACCATCGCTACGTAGCAGCAATACACGACTGACTCAATACATCGACTGACGCCTTTCATTTACTCGTCCTACCCGTCTCTGCCGATCAGCGCCGTCCGCTCCCTCAAAACTATTACACTATAGTAAAGAGGAAAAATTTGATTGTTTGTTTGTTTGCATTGAATAGGCTCCGTAACTACTGAACCGATTTGAAAAATTCTTTCACTGTTAGGAAGCTACACTATCCCGGGTGACATAGGCTATATAATTTATAAAGTTAGCTAGGAAGGGGACGCGGAAGAAGAACGGGGACGCACGGGAGAGGTGATTTCAGGGAGAAAAATGTATTTATTTGAATATGGCATTGCAACACGTGCCGGGAACCAGCTAGTATATTATGATTATATAAATGCAAATTGTGAAGCTTAACTTTACTTAATACTTTATGAATCATAATGCATCTACCAACCTAATATAATTGACTGTCTTAGAATGGGAGACCTTCCTAGTTGGACAGTCAAAGCTTCCTTATACTGAATGTATTTTATAACAAATAAAATAAATAAAATAAAAATACCTAAATGGGATACAAGCTATTGTTTTGTCATGACTGATATATCGCCATAGAAAAGGGTTGTAAGTCAAATAAGTAAATTTTACAGGAGAGCGAAAACTATTATTAAATGATGATTAATGCAACAAGCGGTACCATCGAATAGAGACACTAGCGACATCTCGCGGATATAGAGTGATCTAAATTAAATACGGTTTTAGTTGGGCATAGACAATCACTTTACAAATAATTATTATAAGTAATAATTATGAGCCTGAAACACTCATCTACATTGAAAAAATCTCCCGAGAAAAGATACATGCCGCCGACGGTACTTGAACCCGCGTCCTTCTGATTTCCGATCAAATGCTTTGTCCACTGAGCTACGTCAGCTTATCTCCTGCCCGCCAAATAATTCAATATATACTGGTGTTTCATTCAACAATTACTGCTTATTATGTTTTTCTACCTGCAAACACCAACTTCATTATTATATGAGAAAGGCATTGTTAGTGCTAAATCTCCCACTAGGTGGCGTCGAGACAAATTATGTCTACATTTTTTGGTGAATTACTTTAACTCGTCAAATATTAATTATTATTTTGAATTGATAAACTAATGTTTAAGACAAGATTTTTATGCATAGCACAAAGGGTAACAATTATTATAAGTAATAATTATCAGTCTGAAACACTCATCTACATTGAAAAAATCTCCCGAGAAAAGATACATGCCGCTGACGGGACTCGAACCCGCGTCCTTGGGATGTATCTTTTCTCGGGAGATTTTTTCAATATGGATGAGTGTTTCAGGCTGATAATTATTACTTATAATAATTGTTACCTTTTGTGCTATGCATAAAAATCTTGTCTTAAACATTAGTTTATCTATATTCAGAGATAAAAACAACATTTTGGCTTATGACTCTTTTCTACGGGATGTGCGAAATATGTATTATAAAATTTACCTTCACTATCCAATTCCAATTTTAATTTTGTAGCAGTTTCAATGGCGTCCTCTTCTCCATGAGAATGGAAATCTTCTAATATATTATCGTCTTCATTCCACGGTTCATTACTAATTTCGTCATCATTCAATTTAATTTCATGTTGATGGAACGAGTCTGAGAAAGGGTCTTGTTTTTTAATAAAGGTAG
This sequence comes from Limnephilus lunatus, assembly GCA_917563855.2. Lineage (NCBI taxonomy): Eukaryota > Metazoa > Arthropoda > Insecta > Trichoptera > Limnephilidae > Limnephilus > Limnephilus lunatus. The sequence goes on along the minus strand of OU830595.1, from coordinate 18,423,541 downwards.
TTTTGAGAAATATCTCATTACTCTTTAGACACATTTGTTGAAACTTATTAGCACAATCCAGGTGACGTTTGCACCGCAAACACACAAACTGGAACTCATCAGTTTCAAGAACATTGACACCGGAGCATCTGAGAACCACGTCATGAATTCCCGAGTCTCCCCATATCGGTGTGGCTGTTGAAGTGATTTCTCTCAGACATAGTCGACACTTGCACGGCTCCATCACTTTATGTATGTTTTCATCCATCACGATATCTTCCTGTAATGTATAAATATTATTAATTGGGGTGGCTTAGCTTCCCATTGTAGCGAGCAACGAACAACCATAAAATACTATATTTATCCAATTTTATACAATGGTATCACCGGCTACCACTCTCTGGCCGGGTGCCTGATATTGGAAATTCATTCCGGTTTGAGCGTTCGTCTTTCTACCTGCTTTTTCTCTAAGCAAGATAATTATTAAATCTGTGCCAATTATTGTAACATTAAGTTTTTATTGTAAATATATTTGACTGGCGTTAAATAAAGAGTTATCATTGAAAACTTCCACAACACACGCATACAGAGACTGAGAACTGCAAGACCCACTGGATAAAATATCAAAATATACCAACATTGCCAAACCATCTTCCGCTTTGCAATGAAATCCAAATAAGTAGAATTAATGTTAAAATTCAAGTTCTGTGAAAGTTATATTCTTTTTTCACCGTGGGCCAGTTGTTTCACAGTACTTGGATAGTAACAGAACTTGAATAGGAACATTTACTATGGAATTTGTCTAACCTTTAACTTTAGGGTGCTCAGTTTACGCATACCACTTTTTTAGAGAAGAGCTATGTTGGATTCCAGAAACTGCTGTATAATGGGAGCTTTTCAAATTCCCACAACAACAGCAACGGTATTTTTTTATTTTTTATTAATTAGAAATAATAGCAAACGTAAGAAAAAATTACCAGTCTAAATATTGTATATCTCATTATATAATATTATTTCTTACCGCTAAAACAGGTACACCAGCCGTGCATAGACCTTTACTGAAATCTTCAGAGCAGTTATCCTGGACAACATTATTCTTTTCCTTTTTCAGAAATCTTTGAGAATTTGACCTAATTAAATTAATCATAAAACAGTCAAATATTAACCAAAAATATATCCAGGGTATAAAAAGATTAACAAGACAATTCCTGAGCTTGTTTGGAGTAGAAATGTTGATATCGTTTTCCTGATTTTTTTTAATTCTTTCACATGTTGTCAATGGTTGCAACCTAATGCAAGTGATACGCGCTCTGTCTCTTCTGTAGCAAAGCGATGGAAACAGATTGTTCGCGTACTGCGTAATCGCTGTAACCAATTTGGGAGCCTGGAACCATTTATTAGGTTAACCAACACCCCTACCATAGTGATTCGCTACATTTGGTGACTTAGCAGGGCTGACCTGCTATTGGGTTAGATGTATGTCTTGAGGTTAGATGCATTATCCCATCTACTGCATGGCGGGCCAGATCGGAAGAGAATGGTTGAGAAAGATCTTTGGACTTATTCAACCGGAATCTCTCGATCTATCGCCTTGCACCGAGTTCATCACTCCTGAACATTCGGCCCCAGATTCCTACCCACCCCTCATACATTTTTCCTTCCCAGAACTTCCTCTCCTCCCTTTCCCTAAAAAGACTCTTCACACAGCATCCCCAAATATTACATAGGGCCTGAGAGATTTTTTTGAGTAACAAAATGTAAAAGCTTTTTTGTTTGTTTTTAATTGAAAAAATGTCATAGAATGGCAAAATTAAATCTACATGTTCATTCCAAATAAGTATAACACCTCACACCTCGGACCTATTTTGTCAAAAAGTCAAAATATTTCCACTTTGCAATAAAATCTATAAATGGAATATTTCTGAGGGCATTAGAAAACTGAAAACTGATTTTGAAAGGTGATGAAATAGGCTTTCAAATTTTATAATTAAAAAAAAAAAATTAATTTTTTAAATATAAAATTTTAATGCAAAAATAAAAAAGTTTTAAAAATGGCTTACCTTCTGATTAAATTACTGGAAATGAAAAAAAAAAAAAAAAACATACAGTACAATCTCACTAATCCGGCACTTCAATAGATCGATACATCCAATAATCTGACACCCTCCGCCCGCGTCTCCCTCGCCCCTCTACGCCTATTCGCTCCATCGCCGCGTAGTCGTCTAGCAGTCTAACCTCGATATTATCTCATTTGCACATGCGTACATATTTACCTGTTGTTTTAAAGTGAGAATAGTGTGTAATTAAAAATGTCAAGTGAACGGAAACACAAGATACTAGATTTGATTATGATTTTTTCTCTATAATCCAATAATCCGGCACCCTCTGGTTTTTAACCGCTTCTGTGCCAAGAGCGAGATTTCTCGCATCCTTGGTCGTGTCCAGCAGGCCGGCCATAGAAAAATAGCGAGTTTACTCGCTCTTTTTGAGCCTCTGTATCATACATATGTCCCATTTTTTATTAATTTAAAATATGAATCACACAGAGACGACATTGGGATGATTTTGGTTTTTTTTTATTTGATTTTGATTTTTTTTTTTTTTTTTAAATAAGATGTAAAAATGATTCATTTTGATTAAAAGTTCACGGCCTGCTGTACACAGCTACACTTCTACCTACTGGCACTTAAAAGGATAATAGTGCCAGATTAGTGAGATTGTACTGTATTTTATTAGACAAATGTATAATTAACGCTAATTCTACTCAATTTTTGTTGTATCATGTAAAAATAATTTATAAAAAATTCCCAAAGTTTCATAAATATTTTTTTCAAATTGCAATCGAAAACTTAGTTTTCATACAGATCTACATTTAGATTTTTTTCTGGTTAACTTTCATAATTGAATATAAAATTCTTCCATATAAAACAATGGTGGATGATGCACACAATACGCGTCTCATACAAAATAAAGGAATGAAAGTAGAGTCTGTCAAATAAGAGTAGAAAATAAATAAAAAGGAAGTAAGAAATTTTTAGGCTGGTAACACCAGTTTATCTGTCAAATATTCTTTAAAATTGCAATGACACAGAAAATTCAAAACACTGTAAACACATTTAAAAAAACATTTTTTTGTTCTTAAAAAAAATAAATTAAATCGAATAAGCAGTATTGTGAAGGTACTTACTAAATGACATAAATTTGATTAAATTTTGTTTTACAAAGTGATTGGCTTTCATTTAATTTAACTTAGATTTGAATTTAACAGTAGGTGGAAAGGAAGAATCATTAATGGTGAGTTTAGTTACACTACTTTTAGATCTGAATGAGTTAAATATATTCAGATCTAAAATTAGAGGCATGATCTAAAGCCCGGGCAACGATAGGTACTTAAGCTCGTAAAATAAATGTGAGCAATTTCTTAAGTGTGCTTTATATTTTATTATTTTAACACAAAATTGCAAAATGTTATTCTTCATTATGTTAACACGAAACTGCAAATGTATAATAATAATATACCTAAATGCAATTCTAATTTTGAGATCAGTGGGTATCTATATAGCAATGAAAAAATATTTTTTTCACTTTAATGCCTTTTTAATTTTTAATAAAAATGTAGGCTACACAGCTTTAGATTAAAACCATGGTTATATTTTTAGTATTGCCATTTGGGCAACGGTGGCGCCCTAATTTATTTTCTACTCTTATTTGACAAACTGTACCTGTGTTTCAAAATAAATATGGTCAAAGAACCCTTGAATATATTATACCATTAATATTTAACAAATTGCCATACGAATTTAAAGAAAATTGCTCTATAACAAAATTCTCACTGATGTTAAAATCATGGCTCTTAGGGAGTAACCTAATGTATTAAGATTATATTTTGCTCTTTCTTACCATGCATTAAATTTCATGAAATGTGATTAACTACTAATATTTTCCTATTCCACATCACAATGTTGGTAGGTATGTATGTGTATTTGTGTATGTTGTTGCTACGCTGATGCGTTTATGATTATTTAATTTGTGGTTGTAACTTATCTGTGGAACTAATCTCCTGCTGACAAGCTACTTGCAGTAGCTTAGCGGGTAGTAAATTACAATTATATGTAATTTTTTACACAATAATAAAAAAAATATACATATATATATACAGTGGAACCCTCTTAAGAAGTTCCCACTTAAAAAGTTTCGTGGCTTAAGAAGTTTGGTTTTTTCCGCCCCTCAGCCCAAAATTGGCCCAATTTTTCCCACTTATAAGGTTTTCCCACTTAAGAAGTTGGTTTTTTCCGGTCCCTTGGAAAACTTCTTAAGAGGGTTTCACTGTATATACATATGAATCGTGGTATTTTCTCTTTCTAACACAGTTTAGATCATATTTCTGGCCATGATAGTAAGGGAGACAACAACGATTTCTATGAGGCAACACAACACGGGCATTAGCCTAGTGTGGTAGCCGAAAAAACACAAAAAATCTGTAAAAAATAAAATATTATGAAATAATAAATTATACATCTTGATCCACCTTGTATTATAGTAGTTATGTTATAAATAGGTTAAAAAATGCTTACTTCTTCAATCGACGTCTGTTGAATGGACGCCAAGTTTTGGCGTGCGATTTTTTATTTCCCATATTGATTTATAATTTATATACTGAAAAAAAAAAACAATAAACCGATTTAATTTTTTGAAATAAAATATAAAAAGGACACAAAATTCTCCCGTTTCGGGACACTCCATGGGGAGCCATAGAGCTACAGATCACGCTCTTGGGGGTGACACTCGGTCGGGTGTCACCCCCCATCGGGTGGCACCTGGGGCAGGCCGCCCCCTCCTAGTTACGCCACTGCGCCTCATACGTCATTACATATGTCTGGCAATGTTGTAGGTAGCTTGAAAACAAGCATATGGGTCCGAGTGGTTAAAATATATCTTAATGTATAAAACAAAGTCGGGTTAGTTACACTATTTATAACTCGAGAACGGCTGGGCCGATTTTGATGATCTTTGATTTGTTGGATTTGTCTCTGCCCCGGATAACATAATAACTATTAAAACACTACAAAAATTAACGAAAAAAAATAGTTATTAAGAAAATTCTTTTCCCCATACATTTTGTATGGAACGAATTCTCATATTTTGAAAGAGCTGCGGGAATTTTATGATAAGTACCTATAATATTGAGTAGTGAGTGAGTTCCAAAAATTCAAAAATGTCAAATGTCAATTGTTTTGCTTTTATTTTTAAACAAATATAATGCTTAATTTTACAAACTAAATGTCAATAGTCGAAAATGAGACAAATGGTAAACGTATGTCTCCACCCATCCAAAGGAAAGATACAATAATTATCAATGACATTAATACTGGACGCGGGGTAGAAATCTCAAATTGGGAAGCCAAACACAAGACGATTGTAGCTGTCTCTATTTCTAGTACTTTAGTACTAAACTGCTACGCGTCGAGTGAGGTCGTGTCTTAGCAGTAAGTAAATTGCATTGCAAAGCGCCAAAATGCCCTCCTGTGTGATGAGAAAATGCTTCAATTACACGGCAAATAGTCGTAAAGGCGAGGGAATAACACTTCATTTGTAAGTTCACGCAAATTACTTATTATTATCAATTATTATAAATATTACAATTAATTTTATAATAATACGTCATTGTATTCTTTACCCTTCCCTGTCCATTGTGTAACCGAGTGAGAGTATCTTGTTATCTCAGTCACACCCATAGGTCACACTCGTGATGTGAAAGCAGTATTCGGCGAAGAAATTAATAAGCCACCCTACCATATATCTATGATATTCACACACGTACATTCTTTGATTTTCTGTCTTTATCACACAGGAATAGAGTTTTGAATTTAGAAATTATACTGAAAACCGCTGAAAACAAAAGAGTGTTGCTTGCTTTCCACATTATATTGTGAGTATGTGAGACTATGGCGAGTCTATTTATATAACGTCATTGATAAAATTATAATAAAAATCCCACAGATGTATAAAGAAAATGAAAAGCAATTTTTTTTTTTACATCAGCTCACACATGATGCCCCGAAGAAAACTATTTTCCTCAGGACCTATGTCATCTTAGGGGATGCTGTGTGGAGGGTCTTTTTAAGGAAGAGAAGGATAGGAAGTTCTGGGAAGGAAAAATCTATGAGGGGTGGGTAGCAATCTGGGGTCAGTGTGTCCGGGAGTGACGGACATATGAATCCATCCCTCCAACTGCGGTGCAAGGTGATGGGTCGAGAGAGTCCAGCTGGAAAAGTCAAAAGGCCTCCCTCAACCAGTCTCTCTTGATCCGGCCCACCACGAAGCGTGTGGGCAGACGCATCCGCCGACAAGACCCGGACAAAAGTCACCCCAAGAACCCGGGCACCCCTGCTAAATCACCAAAGTAGCGAATCACTTGGGGTGACCTATGGCAGAGGTGTTGGTTATCCAATAAAGGTTCCCGGGGCGGCGGTACCCATTCACGCCTCCCAAATTTGGATAAATATCGCAGTTTCAATAAGTTAATACTTCGATTCAGATGTTCAATATTTTATTTGTATGCAAACATTAAAAAAAATGTTAAATTAATATAAAATATAACAAGTTGGTACGAGAATTTTATTTGTCTTATAGATATTTGTTGTTTATATTATGTGATTTTTTTTTTAAAGAGAAAATTGGAGGAATGGGAAATGACATAGGCTACTTTTTATCACGGAAAATTTTTTTCATTAACGTGGGAAAATTCTTTATACAGTAATTTCCCACTAATACCATGCGAGCGAAGCCGCGGGTAAAAGCTAGTTATAAATAAATAAATATTTTTTATGATATCTTTCACAACTCTTTGTCATGTTTTTTTTTTGTCTATAGGTACTCGTCTATACTTGTTTGTGTTTTGTTATTTTTAATATGTTCTCATGAAGAAACGAATTGGTTCCGAAACATGTTGATTATTTTTATTAAATAAGTAATACAAAGTGATTTTTTTTTCATTTAATTAAAATGAAGCCAGTAAATGAATTTGCGATTATAGCAGAAGAAACTAATTTTCATTCATCATGATTTATTTTTGGGGTATTATGTCATTTCACCATCATCTTCAGAATCACAATATACTCCAATTGGCAATACCAAAGTCTTCCTGGTTCCAAACAGTTTCAAGTACTTAGTCAGTATTCACATAAAACAAGCATAATAATGTTATTGTGATTTATTTTTGGGATGTTCCGCCGTGTTGCGCTACCTCTTTAACTAACTTTTCGGGCACTATAACAGTGTCCATCATCACCCAAGTGGTTCGCTACGTTTGGTGACTTAGCAGGGGTGCCCGGTTTCATGGGATAAGGTTTGCCACCAAATGCGTGGCAGGCTGGATCAGGAGAGACTGGTTGAGGGAGACCTTTTGACCTTCCTAGCAGGACTCTCTCGGAACACCTTGCAACGCAGTGGGAGAAATGGATTCATTCGTCCGCACTCCTGAATACACTGACCCCCAGATTTCTATCCACCCCTCATACCTTTTTTCTTCCCAGAACATCCTCTCCTTCCTTTGCTAAAAAGATCCTTAATACAAGCAACAACTAATTACGTTTGGATACATGGCAAAAGATTCATTAAAATTACATTTTTATTCAAACTTTAAAATTTTCTATACAAAACGATTCCTTTGTCGACATTTTTTTTTTATGCATTGACATTTGCGTGAGTTTTGTTTCAACTAAATACGCATGAATTATATAATTTACCCAAAATAAGAACCTAATAACCTATTTTGTGCAAGTAAATAGTTGTTTCTTGTAGTAATTGTATAAATGAAGTTTTGTAATGTAATTTTTTTTAATTTTCCATAAGCCGACAGCCATAAATTGACTGCCTCCTTAGTTGAGGGGTAAGGCTCTTGATTCGCCATCCAAAGGTGGCGGGATCGATTTGATCAATTTGTGTTATTTCACAATTAATTAATTTGAAACAATATACAGTGTATTTGTGGCACGTTCCAGAGTGCAAGATACTCATTTGGTGAACAGATTTGAATAGCCAGGTACTTCCCCATTTCCTTCCCCTCCCCAAAACATTCAGTTTCACAACATACCCCAATTGGGAATGCCATAATCTCACTGGCTCCAGACGGGAGCAGCTGGGACTCTTGTGAATTATTCACATAATACAAAAAAATTGGTAAATATGCATTTGGTCCACCTCACGGATTATACGGAACTTTCGTGTTGTCGAAGTTTGATGCACGGATAATACGGAATATTCCCTTTTTAACTATTAGACAATCAAATATGACATTTTCGGAAGTACCAATCTTATAAAATAATTTCTCGTCAAAATAAAAACAAATTCATCATAATTTAAAAAGACATCCCAGGTTTTGAATGGTTTGTTTGGCAAAGCAGGGTTTGTCTAGCGGGTATGTGTAATTATTCTAATACATTTCTTTCCATGTTCTGCTGTTATAAATACAGGTACAAACTTCGTCAATAATGCATTCACTAAATAAATTATTGTTTTACATGGCAATAATAATTTTTCTATGATTGGCAGCATTGATTGAAAGTCTATGAATTAATTTAAACAAAATTAAAATGTTAAATGCATATTTTTTGCATGTTTTTTGGTCTCCCCGACATAAATACTCACTTTTCGCAATAATAAAGCTAAATCTAACTGTTTGAATAAAAAATATACCGTATTAACGAGTAAGCGGTTCAAAGCATAAATAATAAAATTTAAAAAGCTGCGCCTAAAAGTGCAGCCGTTAGTGGAATAATTACCGAATAAAATTTCTTATTGCTATTAATGGTCAATGTTTTATTAGTAGAATGATACAACCTTCCTAACACTGTCAAATATGTATTTATACTAATAAATAAAATTAAAAATAGGCATGGAGACATTTTATAAATTCAAAAATGTATATTTACTGGAGCAAATGAATCTACGCCTCTCGCAAAAGCTTAATTTCTTTGTGGAAGTATTTAGAAAAGTTGATAATATGTGAACGAAAGTTTACTGAGGTTAATTATGTTGGAACAAAAGCAAATAATAAATTGAAACGATAAAAATATGGTAATTCTTCGGAACAAACGTCAACGGTTAATACGGAATATATTTATTTCATAACAATCAATCATAATTACACAAACCCGCTAGGATAAACCCTGCCTTGCCCTCAAACCATTCAAAACCTGGGATGTTTTTTAAATTATGATGACATGCAATGACATTACATTAATACTGGACGCGGGGTAGAAATCTCAAAATGGGAAGCCAAACACAATACGATTGTAGCTGTCTCTATTTCTAGTACTTTAGTACTAAACTGCTACGCATCGAGTAAGGTTGTGTCTTACCACTAAGTAAATTGTATTGCAAAGCACCAAAATGCGCTCCTGTGTGATGAGAAAATGCTTCAATTACACGGCAAATAGTCGAAAAGGAGACAGCGAACATTGCTTCACAAAGTGACATAAGCATAACAAGGACAACCTACTAACAGTAGGTCGGTTCACACAGCGTCCCGCATTTGTTTTATTCCATTGGGAAAGATGGGGTAAAACGTACAAAGGGTAAAGCGTTCATTAATTTAATAATGTCGTTGATGAAAATTGTAAATAGTAACGGTCCTAGGTGTTAAGCTTTGTCCATTGCGCGGGCAAACGCCAGTCCCATACAACAATCAAGGTCACAATTTTTGCCAACACTCAAGGCCATAAATGTGTGCAGTGTTTGAGCTTCCCGTGTTCGGCGGAAAACAAAACTTAAACATCTCATCCCGGATGAAGCGGGAAGGCAGGCGGGGGCGGCCAGCGGGAGGGGAGAATTCATTTTTTGACAGAAGTGGCGCGGTGCGGTCGTGAATGTAGAAAAATCGGAACGGATTTTTGTAGTTATGTGCTATGTATGAGCGAACATAATCACGAGTTTAAAATATTATTATACCTAAATATAATATAATATTAGAAATATTTGATAATAGAATTATAATATAATATCAAATATTTATAATTATTCTGTTTTTGACGTAAATATTTACGTACTCTAAATTCTATAGTTTTAAATTAGGTCGTGCAGTAAAATGACGTTATTATATAATGTCATTGGTGCAATTATCGACATTAGTCGGAAATCTTTCCTGATAAACCCTGATCTGTGTTTTCTTCCTGATGCAGGTAGCATCTTTTCTACATCGAACGCATTTTAACATTTATGCAAACGATAAACGTCGAACATTAAATTTTTTTAGTACGCGGACCTAATAATTATGATTTTAAGTTGTAAATAAACACACTGTCGTAATGGATGATTATTTCTTTCGTGAACTCACTTTTAAATAAAGTCTATTAATTTATTAATCGGTTTCAGAGACACGGGAGAAATTGACCATTGTAAATCGATATTCTATTTTTGATGCTACGTAATTATTTACGTAGCAACAAAACGTTTTCACTCTAAATTCTTAATAAATAGTAACTTTAGGTCGTGCGCATTTGTCGGAAATCTTTCCCGATAAATAAATATCTATTAAAATATCTGTGTTTTCTCCCTGATGCATCTATTTTGTCATCAGAACGCATTTTAATATTGATATAAACGTCAAATGTCAAGTGTAAGCGTGCCGTGGACACGTCCGTACCTCAGACCACTTGTCAAATTGTGTGGACCGCGCGAACTTCACCCCAAACGATGTTGGTGTAAAGTTATGGCCTTGAGTGTTGGCAAAAATTGTTAAACATTTATGACCTTGATTGTTGTATTGGACTGTCAAACGTCTGGCGTTTGCCCGCCCAATGGACCCTGCTTTATAGGTGTATAGATTTGTATAATCATTTAAACCTATAACCTGTACTGTATAATAAAATATGTACTTAACAATACTCCTATAATAGTACCAATATTGTATTACTAATGATAACTCATATAATAAATATAAAAATATTTGCCCGTGTGTCTCGTTTTACCCGCCTTTACCTTCCCTGTCCATTGGGTAATCGAGTGAGAGTATCTTGTTATCTCAGTCACACCCATAGGTCACAATCAGTATTCGGCGAAGAAATTAATAAGCCGCCCGACCATATATCTATCACATTCACATACTGTCATTCTTTGATTGTCTATCTTTATCACCCATGAATAAACTTTTGAATTTAGAAATAATACTGAAAACCGCTGAAAACAAAAGAGTGTTGCTTGCTTTCCACATTATATTGTGAGTATGTGAGACTATAACGAGTCTATTTATAATATATAACGTCATTGATGACATGAAGCTAAATGTTTTATCAAAAAAAAGTGCGTATTAACCGTTGACGTTTGTTCCGAATATTTACCAAAAATATAACCATACCTAATAGCGATAGTACTGCAGACTTCTTACGAGGATATGGCGGGATGGTTTGGACCCAGATTTTAATAATATTTTAATTTATTGTTGTTTCCGTCGGCTGTCATCCATAAATAAACCAACTGTCATAAATAAACCAATCATCCAACTTGCATTACTTGCAACATGCTTGCGACTTGCAACTCATAAATATACTAACTGTATACTAACCCTGACTAACCCCATAAATGAACTAATACCACTAACCATAAATAAACCAGTCATTAGATTGATAACTTCCTGCTTTTTGCTCAGACAAAATTTCAACGCTATTTCACCATAGATACGCCATAAATGTGACAACTTTTTTTTTTTCCTCGCGGTATGACGTCATAGACACCATCGACAAGAATAAAGGAAACAATAAAAGGCTCGACCATAGACAATATAATTATCTTTCAGTACCTACCCAATTTTTTTAGCCTAAAATATTATTTTAAAAATAAAATGGAATGTCATAATAAATGAAAACTCAATAATATGTTTTAATATTTTATTATAAACAGGTAAAAACAGAGAAATACAAGGATTAGTGAAACAAGGAAATACAATACAATAATACAAGAAGAAGGAAATAAATACAAGGGCATGTAGAGCGAATGAACGTTTGTGAATAGTAAAAGAAGACGGGGACGCCCGAGGAAGTGAATCAGATACTTGAGTCGGGCCATGTCAAAAGTCAGAATAATAGGAATGTATGAGACAATGTATGCACTGCCATATGACTTAAGAACTATCACAGACTCGGCAGAATTTAGAGCTAAACTTAAAACCCACCTTTTCAGACAGTCGTATCCATAAACTCAAATTCTTTCACCTTCACATTCAATGCCCGCGACACTGTAAATAACTAACCTAAAAATGTAGAGAAAAATAATAATAATAATAATAATAAAAAAATAAATAAAAAATAAAATAAAGTAAAAACTAACTATTTGTAAGCGTTTTTAAAGGTCATTTTAGTAACATTCTCCAGCCCTAAATTCTCCAGTCTTTTAAAATACATATTTTGATATTATCAACTCCACTTTTGCCACTAATCTTTTAAAATTTAATACTTATAGTGATGGGGGTAGCAAATGTAAAATCATGCAATGTCCAGTGTTTTAAATATAATGTCCTCCGCGAGCAAAGCCGTATCTTCTCCAAGCACAAACTTTCTAATTAAAGTGTTTATCGGAAGTGACCTGCAGGTAAGTATGTTTATGTATCCATTTGTAAATATTAAAATTAGATAGAACCTAAGAATTATGAATAAATTGTACAGCGCCCTTGAGGTGATTTTTCACAAAAACGGCGCTCTATAAATTATCCAATTATTATTATTAATGTATGAATGTAAGTGAGGCAAAGAGTGTGTGCAGAGACCGAGTTGTTTGGCGGTCCGTCCTATCTGCCTACCCCTGCGGAGAAACTGCGTGATGGTTAGTTAGTTAGTTAAAAACATGAATAACCAACTAACCATCACGCCGTTTCACCACAGGGGTGGAAAGATAGGACGTTCCGCCAAACAACTCGGTCTTGGCACACACTCTTTGCCTCATTCACAAATCGACTCATACATACTATTCTGACTCTTGACGTGGCCCGAGGCAGTATATCTGATTCACTTGATCGTGTCAGGTCTTCTCCTCTGGCATCCCTGAGTTCATCTACCACTCACATCTGCGTCATATTACTTACATTCCATGCTGAGGGTCCCTTTCTTAATCTTACTCATTACGATTAGCCTTGCATTCTTTGCGGATCTCCACATTTCTCACATGATCATAAATAATAATATTTTAATGATCTGAATAGCGCCAGTTTTGTAAAAAAATCACCTCAAAGGCGCTCTGCACAAACTTATAAATAAAGTAGACAAACCACTTTAACTTATAGCAAAAAATTTCATACACCGGTTCAGCGATCACTGATATGAAACTATACTCGTACATTCGATTTGACCAATAAACGCTTTGCTGCGTAAAATATACATATATTGCTTTAATTATACTCTGTACAGGCAGAAAGGGACTATGTATACATGATTTTACCACACTTACGCCTCGGGGATCTCATTTATACAGCATTCAGTCTACTTTCATCTTTCCTCTGCCAGTTCCTCACTGCCATACCTCAGGTACAGTAATCCATTGTGGGCTGCTATCTTCACTTCTTTAGACTTTTCAGTTTTTTTGTTAGCGCCAACGCCATTCAATCCTCCAATATCTCTATCAACCTTCTCATCTCTTGTAAACATACTTCCCACGATATACAAACTCATTCACCTTCTCAAGCATTCATCATTCACAACTGTATTACACACTGTTTTCGTACTCCCTCTACTGACAAAAATATAAAGTACAGAATAGAAAAGGCGTACTGAGAATGTGTCGTTCTTGTCGAGACTCTTCCTTCTCGTGTTCTCTCAAGGACAGCGGTGCCAGGAAGTGGTGGAATAAGTCAGCCCCCAATCTCCCGGTATGACACCACAACGTTACTGAAGGAAATGAGTGTACTCCAGCATTTGTAGTCTCCGCCAGCCTGCCAGCTGTAGGGGTAGAAAGTAGGCAGCCTGACACTATATCTGTCACTTTGGTGTTTCGAGCTGAAAGTATTAGAAAAACTCGTGAGATACATAAAGACAGACAGATCAAAACAAAACATTATAAATACGTGAAAACAAGATTAAATTAATGTTCCTATGACACTATGAAGTGATTGTAATTATTCGCTAAAATAGCCGTACGAAATGAGCTTAAAATTCCATATAAATAATCAACATAAATATTTGTACCTGGAGGTTATGAATTCACGACGATTATGCATTCAATCGCAATGTGCCATTTCACGATAGTATTATCCAAAAACACATGCACGAGTTCTCAAAATCGGGTAAACAATGTATTCAAATCTGCTAATTCCACACCACGCTGATATTTACATGTTTAAAATTTTAGATTGCGCTCGGGTAAATAAAGCGTGACATTTTTAAGAGCGACCATTTTGGATTATAGATTATACATTATACACTGATACACATACACATTACACATACGCATAGCTGTCAAGCTTTCCATTGGTCCTCGCGGTATGACGTCACGCAGTCACAGAAATTTACCATTTTTGAACTCGGTTGAAGAAATGAAGCGGAGTTATACCCCCCCATAAATAAACCAGTCATTAGATTGATAACTTCCTGCTTTTTGCTCAGACAAAATTTCAACGCTATTTCACCATAGATACGCCATAAATGTGACAACTTTTTTTTTTTCCTCGCGGTATGACGTCATAGACACCATCGACAAGAATAGAGGAAACAATAAAAGGCTCGACCATAGACAATATAATTATCTTTCAGTACCTACCCAATTTTTTTAGCCTAAAATATTATTTTAAAAATAAAATGGAATGTCATAATAAATGAAAACTCAATAATATGTTTTAATATTTTATTATAAACAGGTAAAAACAGAGAAATACAAGGATTAGTGAAACAAGGAAATACAATACAATAATACAAGAAGAAGGAAATAAATACAAGGGCATGTAGAGCGAATGAACGTTTGTGAATAGTAAAAGAAGACGGGGACGCCCGAGGAAGTGAATCAGATACTTGAGTCGGGCCATGTCAAAAGTCAGAATAATAGGAATGTATGAGACAATGTATGCACTGCCATATGACTTAAGAACTATCACAGACTCGGCAGAATTTAGAGCTAAACTTAAAACCCACCTTTTCAGACAGTCGTATCCATAAACTCAAATTCTTTCACCTTCACATTCAATGCCCGCGACACTGTAAATAACTAACCTAAAAATGTAGAGAAAAATAATAATAATAATAATAATAAAAAAATAAATAAAAAATAAAATAAAGTAAAAACTAACTATTTGTAAGCGTTTTTAAAGGTCATTTTAGTAACATTCTCCAGCCCTAAATTCTCCAGTCTTTTAAAATACATATTTTGATATTATCAACTCCACTTTTGCCACTAATCTTTTAAAATTTAATACTTATAGTGATGGGGGTAGCAAATGTAAAATCATGCAATGTCCAGTGTTTTAAATATAATGTCCTCCGCGAGCAAAGCCGTATCTTCTCCAAGCACAAACTTTCTAATTAAAGTGTTTATCGGAAGTGACCTGCAGGTAAGTATGTTTATGTATCCATTTGTAAATATTAAAATTAGATAGAACCTAAGAATTATGAATAAATTGTACAGCGCCCTTGAGGTGATTTTTCACAAAAACGGCGCTCTATAAATTATCCAATTATTATTATTAATGTATGAATGTAAGTGAGGCAAAGAGTGTGTGCAGAGACCGAGTTGTTTGGCGGTCCGTCCTATCTGCCTACCCCTGCGGAGAAACTGCGTGATGGTTAGTTAGTTAGTTAAAAACATGAATAACCAACTAACCATCACGCCGTTTCACCACAGGGGTGGAAAGATAGGACGTTCCGCCAAACAACTCGGTCTTGGCACACACTCTTTGCCTCATTCACAAATCGACTCATACATACTATTCTGACTCTTGACGTGGCCCGAGGCAGTATATCTGATTCACTTGATCGTGTCAGGTCTTCTCCTCTGGCATCCCTGAGTTCATCTACCACTCACATCTGCGTCATATTACTTACATTCCATGCTGAGGGTCCCTTTCTTAATCTTACTCATTACGATTAGCCTTGCATTCTTTGCGGATCTCCACATTTCTCACATGATCATAAATAATAATATTTTAATGATCTGAATAGCGCCAGTTTTGTAAAAAAATCACCTCAAAGGCGCTCTGCACAAACTTATAAATAAAGTAGACAAACCACTTTAACTTATAGCAAAAAATTTCATACACCGGTTCAGCGATCACTGATATGAAACTATACTCGTACATTCGATTTGACCAATAAACGCTTTGCTGCGTAAAATATACATATATTGCTTTAATTATACTCTGTACAGGCAGAAAGGGACTATGTATACATGATTTTACCACACTTACGCCTCGGGGATCTCATTTATACAGCATTCAGTCTACTTTCATCTTTCCTCTGCCAGTTCCTCACTGCCATACCTCAGGTACAGTAATCCATTGTGGGCTGCTATCTTCACTTCTTTAGACTTTTCAGTTTTTTTGTTAGCGCCAACGCCATTCAATCCTCCAATATCTCTATCAACCTTCTCATCTCTTGTAAACATACTTCCCACGATATACAAACTCATTCACCTTCTCAAGCATTCATCATTCACAACTGTATTACACACTGTTTTCGTACTCCCTCTACTGACAAAAATATAAAGTACAGAATAGAAAAGGCGTACTGAGAATGTGTCGTTCTTGTCGAGACTCTTCCTTCTCGTGTTCTCTCAAGGACAGCGGTGCCAGGAAGTGGTGGAATAAGTCAGCCCCCAATCTCCCGGTATGACACCACAACGTTACTGAAGGAAATGAGTGTACTCCAGCATTTGTAGTCTCCGCCAGCCTGCCAGCTGTAGGGGTAGAAAGTAGGCAGCCTGACACTATATCTGTCACTTTGGTGTTTCGAGCTGA
This sequence comes from Limnephilus lunatus, assembly GCA_917563855.2. Lineage (NCBI taxonomy): Eukaryota > Metazoa > Arthropoda > Insecta > Trichoptera > Limnephilidae > Limnephilus > Limnephilus lunatus. Next base: position 18,406,635 of record OU830595.1, on the reverse strand, counting down.
AAGTATTAGAAAAACTCGTGAGATACATAAAGACAGACAGATCAAAACAAAACATTATAAATACGTGAAAACAAGATTAAATTAATGTTCCTATGACACTATGAAGTGATTGTAATTATTCGCTAAAATAGCCGTACGAAATGAGCTTAAAATTCCATATAAATAATCAACATAAATATTTGTACCTGGAGGTTATGAATTCACGACGATTATGCATTCAATCGCAATGTGCCATTTCACGATAGTATTATCCAAAAACACATGCACGAGTTCTCAAAATCGGGTAAACAATGTATTCAAATCTGCTAATTCCACACCACGCTGATATTTACATGTTTAAAATTTTAGATTGCGCTCGGGTAAATAAAGCGTGACATTTTTAAGAGCGACCATTTTGGATTATAGATTATACATTATACACTGATACACATACACATTACACATACGCATAGCTGTCAAGCTTTCCATTGGTCCTCGCGGTATGACGTCACGCAGTCACAGAAATTTACCATTTTTGAACTCGGTTGAAGAAATGAAGCGGAGTTATACCCCCCTGCCACTAACCATAAATATACTAACCCTAAACCCTAACCAACTGTCATCCGTCATCAATTGTGTCACAGGGTTGCAATGATATGTTCTAAAATACCCACAATAGATTTTTAAATCCCCACAAGTTTACCCTAAAATTGAACAAAATTCTATTGATATTAGCATTTTTCACTTAGTCTTTTTCATAAAAATATAATATTATATCATATGTACATGGTTGAAATTTGTCACATTAGAACGGGTCGCTTCTACGACTCGTTCTTGTGTTCAAGAGCTTGGCTTTGGGACGATTTGCCGGCCTTTGTGTTTCCTCCTTCCAACGGCATGGGTCTCTTCAAGACCAATGTTCATTCCTTCCTCTCTTCAAAAAGACCCTACACACAGCATCTCAGATGACATAGGCCCTGAGAGAAATTATTTTCCGTCTCCTGTATGGAGTTAATATAAAAAATAGAAATTTGTTTAAAAATATGCTGCGGAAGAATTCAATATAATTGGTTAAACAATAAATGCTCTTTTAGTTAGGTATGTCAGTTTTTGTATTGTAGAATCCCCACATTTTTTTTTTTTCTGTGAATACCTCGCAAGAGTCACTGCTCTCGCCTGGAGCCAGTGAGACTATGGCATCCCCAATTGGGGTAGGGTGAAAATACCTTCCACTCGGTGCCAATTATAATATACCTATGTTATTTTAAATTTGTGAATAAATAACACAAATTAAGATCCCGCCACCTTCGGATTGTGAGTCAGTCAAAAGCCTTACCCTTCGACCACGAAGGCCGTCACGTTTTCCTCATTTCAATGTTCTCCCCAGAAAATATCCTGGAATTCAGATTCATTCTCAATATATCCTAGATTCATTTTCAATAGTCACAATGTTGCAGTGATGGTATGCTGAAAAAAATTCCCAGGATTTCAGATCAAAATCTCTCCAGGATTTGAGGTACCATCTTCTTGCTTACTCATCGAGTTTATTGAAGAGGACCGGCCCTGGTTAGGTGATAAAGCCCGTTCACATTAACGCATCAACCGCGAGCAGATATCTGTTCAGCCGCGAGCGCTTATATTTTGTGCCGTTCACACGAGCCTATCAAATATTTCTTCCTGTGGTAGGAGAGGGGGTCAGATGAATTTAGACAGCTCGATAACTGCCGCGAGATACCATTTCTTTGTAGATTTTGTACTAGATCTGACAATTTGACAGCTGACATTCGCGCGTTTTCTATACTTTTGCTTTGTAGTTTATCAATTTTCTTAGGAATTCAATAGACGTATGGCCATTGATTATTTTGTAGAAACAATATAGTATTGAAGTAAATAATTTGTTTTAATGACAAGATGTTTAACTCCTTCAACATTTTCTTGACTGAAGTGTACCTATTTTTCTTCAATATACCTACCTAGTTCTCACAGCTGTTTTGTAGAATTGTCATTTGTTTCATTTAGTCCGTCGTTGGCTAAGAATAGAATGCTGCTACAGGAACTTATGAGTGGTACAATGATTGCGTTGTACACATTTTTACTGGAGACTGTGTCAATGAATCTTTTTATTCTTCCCAACAGCAAAATTTTTTTGGCAATCTTTTTAATAATTTGTTTTGTATTTTGATCGAAAGTCAATATGGAGTCAATTATTACTCCCAAATATTTATTTTCAAATACTTCTTTCAAAACTTCACCGTCTATCTATATGTCTTTTTTTGTTTGCGTTAGGTACTCGTTTTCCAATGTTCATACATTTAGTTTTGTTTAGGTACATTCAATTTTAGTTTATTTTTCTTCAACCATTTTGATATATTATGTAGATCTTCATATAAATGATTCATCAGGCCTCGAGTATGTCATATATGTCACCTGAGATTCTGTGTGGAGGGTCTTTGTGAGGAGAGGAAGGAATGAACATTGGTCTTGAAGAGACCCATTTTGTAGGAAGGAGGAAACAAGAGGCCGGCAAATCGTTCCACAGCCGAGCTGTTGAACACAAGAACGAGTCAAAGAAGCGACCCATTCTCATGTGACAAATGTCACATGAGAATGGGTCGCTTCTTCCACACGTTTGGCGTCTTTCCCGACTGTGCACCGAAGGGATCAATGACGCTAGTTCCTCGGAGCATCTTCCATTTTTAAGTTTACACTTTTCCAACAGTTTTCTCAGTTTGACTACACTCAAATGGTCTCTTGTATACCCTCCACTCAGCGTTTCCTACAGTCTATAACAGATTTTTTTTTAAATAAACTATGCATATCTACCGTCTGGCAAATCACACTCTTAGTGCCTCCGCCTCTTCTTTCAATTCTATGTTTTTGTAATCCTTTGTATGCATTTTACATAAACAAGGGAATCTTTTAGCACTCATTGTTAGGTGCTCACATGGTGTCAACTGCTGGAATCCAGAGGATTAAAAATGATGTAAGTTCTTTCCAAATGCAAAAACACAGCAGCCGGTAACTTTATCAGATAATATTATACTAAATACTAAGGTAAGTACCATGGCCAGGGTGACTTGAAAACACAAATGTGCAAGTGGGACATCGTATAAAAAATAAAATTAAGTTTGTTAGTATAAATTTATTTAGTTTAATTGAAATCCAACATTTTAGTACAGCACGCTGCAACACATATTTAAAATTGATCATATTTAATGATGACATCATTAAAATAATATTGAAGTATGTATTAGGGGTTATCCATTAATTATGTGAGCATAAACGGGGAGACCCCTCTCCCAGCAAAATCTCACGATACTTGAAAAATAAACGAATTGGCCCAAATTTATCTCACCGAGGGAGGGGTGGGTCTAGATTGGAAGAAAAACTGCTCAAGTAATTAATGGATGCCCCATATGTTTTTGATTATCTTTAACTTTGATGACATTAAGTATTCAAGAAAGACTCGCTGTCTGCTATAGGTATGCGAAATAAAGTAATATTTAAACCTTCTAAAAAGATACACCTCCCAAAATAATAAAAACACAAGAGTTCGTCAAGAATATTATTTATTTAAGTGCTGTTAAATACACAGAATAAATAAACAGAATCAGAAAACATACTATTATAATTTAAATTAACCAATGCTTATAATGGAACTAGAGAAATAAAAATGTACACTAATATAACATAATTTTGAAGGCTCGTGAAGAAAATTTCTGCTTTCAGATCACAAATTCTGTCCAACAATAAATACTAAAAGAAAAATATATCTCTTTCAGTCTTCAGATCAGAGTCCAGCAAAACATATTGTTTATTTACGTACGGTACAATTATTTACATACACACAGAATAAAAGATTAACGTAAACTTACTAATATGATTAAAATTAACCAACACTTATACTGGGACTAGAAAAAACAAAATGTACACTAATATAACATAATGTTGAAGGCTAGAGAAGAAAATTACAGCTTTCAGATAACAAATTCTGTCCAACAGTAAATACAATAAAAAAAAAATATTTATTTTAGTCTTCAGATTTCAAATTCTGTCAAACATTAAATACTAAAAGAAAAGTATATCTATTTCAGTCTTCAGATCAAAGTTCAGCAGAACATCTTGTTTATTTACGTACAGTACAAGTATGTACATACTTTTATAGACAGAATAAAAGATTATAAACAATTGTAAACATACTAATATAATTTAAATTAACCAACGCTTATACTGGGACTAGAGAAAACAAAATGTACACTAATATAACATAGTTTTGAAGGCTAGAGAAGAAAAATTCAGCTTAAAAGGTCCGGAGAATTTTGATGAATGGTCGTTCGCAGGTGAACAATTTTTGATGTTGGATGGTGTCGATATTCACAAGCCAGAATCATCCGATTGTACAAGTTTGGATGATAAAAAGGCAAAAGCTAAACTTATTATGACGATTGACCCCTCAATTTATGTTCACATCAAAAACGATCAAACAGTACAAGGTGTATAGAAGCGTTTGAAGGCCTTATATGACGACTCTAGCTTCACGCGTCCCATCAGTTTACTTCGTCAATTTACTTCGTCAATTTACTTCGTCAATTAAGACAATGTCTAGGTATGGATGTTAAAATACAGAAAAATAATATTTTCGTTAGTCAAAAGAAATTTATAGAAAAGTTAGTATGTAAATTTGGTTTAGAGAATTCTAAGAAAAATGTAGAGACACCTATGGAGACTAATTTAAAATTTGAAAAAGGAGAAAATGTACATTCCAAGTTTCCTTACCAACAGTTTATAGGCAGTTTAATGTACCTCTCTGTTTTAACCAGACCCGATATTTCTTATTGTATTAGTTACCTAAGCCAATTTAATAACTGTTTCACTGAAACACATTGGAAGCATGCCAAGAGAGTGTTAAAATATTTAAATTTTACCAAGAGTTATGGTCTAATGTACAAAAAAAATAATTTAGACATAGTTGGTTACGCTGATGAAGATTTTGCATCTGATAATTTAGATCGTAAGTCATACACTGGATATTGTTTTATTTATGAAGGTTGTTTAATATCTCATGAAAGTAGGAAGCAACAAACTGTCGCTTTATCAAGTACAGAAGTCGAATACATGGCTACTTGTGAAGCAAGTAAAGAGGCTATATTCTTGAAAAACCTGTCTAATGAACTAATAAATAGAGGTAATAAACCTGTTACATTATATAATGACAGCCAAAGTGCTATAAAACTTTCTGAAAATTGTATTCATCATAGACGTAGTAAGCATATCGATGTCAAATTTCATTTCATAAGAGAGGCTGTTGCAAATAAATTAATTAATTTAGAATATTTAAATACCTCTGAAATGCCAGCAGATATGCTAACTAAGAGTTTAAGTAAAATAAAACATTATAAATTTATAAACAAGATGGGTATAGTATTGCATACCTAGTACTTGTTTTTGGTTTATTTGTATTGTTTTGTTAAGTGGTGGTATTGAATTTTGATAATAAAATAATAAAGTTACCTACCGCCATCTAGGATCTTATATGGAAGCTCTGTGTACTTTCCATGCTTTTGTTTACCTTATTTGTATTATTTTGTTAAGTGGTGGTATTGATTGAACCATGGTAATAAAACAATTCAAATGTTTAAACTACCGACATCTAGGATCTGTAGTGTACCTACACGCTTTTGTTTTACAATAATAAATTGCTTCGGTTCAAGTCTGATTACCGTGTTTCATTAATAATGAGGCTGGAAAAAACAAAATGTTAACTAATATTATGTAGTTATTAAGGCTCGAGAAGAAAATGTACTTGAAATTATCCAGACGCTAGATAAAATTAAATGAAATATTTCCATCTTATGGAATTCCTTTTACCGACGTTGGCAAACAGACCGATAAAGTAATATCAATGCACAACTGGAGCAAAACCTGATAGATACATATGACGATATAATCGAGCCTCCTGCCAGGAAGCTGCTGAAAGCCTGGAGTATTTTTTCAAAAGTATGTGCTTTCATGCTTGAAGTGAAGTTGGTATTAAGAATTCCATTAAATGAAAACATTTCCATTTTGTTGCAGTTGGTGACGCTGCTTGTCCTGTTGTCGTTTTAGATCTGGCGTTCGCCTGCCGGAAGCCATCTCTTAATTTCTTCCAGAGGCACTTGGCCTCTTTCACTGAAAACAAAAAAAACCTTAAGTAATTTACGGGTACTTGGCAACAGGCGATAGCTTCACGAGAATTGTCTACAATTATAGGATTGGCAGAACAACTGTCTCAGAAATTATAAAAGAGGAATGTGATGCTATCTCCAACCGATAGTAATTTATTTGACTTTATGCCCAGCTGGGTTTTTACATAGATTATGAGAGAATATATATTGATCATGACTTTATGTAATATAATCAAGTCTGAAATAAATCTCCTGTCAGGCAGAATGAAAATAAATAATTAAAAGTAATTTCAGGTAATGGCAGAACCAACCCAAGATGAGTGGAAAAAAGTCGCTACAGACTTCAAGGAAATTTATCAATTTGACCATTGTGTCGGAGCCATTGATGGCTAGCACGTGGTCATAAAGGCTCCACCTATTTCAGGGCCGGATTTATGTGGAAAATGCTAAATAACATGCTTGTAATTGCTAAAATAAATCGACTTGCATTCAGTGTTAAAAAATATTTAGAAAATAAACTGTGCATACCGTCTGGCAAATCACATTCCTTGATGACCTCCATCCATGCCTCTTCCTTCAATTCTATATTTTTGTAGTCTGCACAATCCATCCTCCATAAACAATGATATTGAAGTATATATTATATGTTTTTGGTTATGTTGTCGCTCAGCTCAGCTGGGTAGGGTTAGGGTGGTCCTGAAAATAAAATAATTTTTAGTAATACATACCAGATATGGCATTAAATTTAAATTAGCCGCATTGGTTTTGAAACGGCTGTCCACACTGTGAAGTAGACGGTAGATATTTTTGTTAATAATTTATATGGATTAAAAAAAATGCTGTGCGATTACTGAAAAATATGTGCTAATTTATTATGTATCATTTGTGTCTCTAATCATGTCTCTTGTCTTGCCTCTCTAATTAATTGTCACTTGAGGAAACTATGTATTTTTTAAATTTTCTAGTTCTAACTGTTTTTTTGTTTTATTTTATCTCATTTGTATTTAAACTGTTTCAAAATTAAACATTGAATAATTTGGTTGATTGATTTTATATAAATTTTTACCTATTTTGTCTTATTTGTATAATGAACTGAGTTGTTCTCAGATGTGTGATAACAATCTGTAAAAACCCAGTATAAATAAATACATTACAATTTTATTGTTTTGTTTACGTATTATTTTATACAGCAAAAAGCTGTCAAAAATGGCTACACTACGGAACTATGCGTTGTACTAGTGCTATAATCTCATTACAGTTGTAAAATCACTGTTTTTAACAAAGATTGAGGTTATGGACAGAAATCCCCAGTATTATTGACATTTGCATAAAAATTGATACTTATTTCATAAGTATTAATATTGAACTTACCTTAGCATATTAGTTGGTGTAAAGCCACGTCGATAATCCATTTTTGACTTCAACATCAGGTTTCGTACACAAAAATGCACGCGTAGTATTGAAACATTGTGACTGAACACCGTGTAATATACCATTTCTGCATGATGAATCAAATGCGATGAACACACTAAACACTTCCGCATATTAACTATATAATTACAAATACTATTTATAAACTTTTTAGATTGTATGCAAGCTGCGGGTCTCGGTCACTCGTTCGTCGAAATTTAGTGGTTTGGCTTAACATGCCGATGGACCTCGCGTCAATTTCCAAAAGTGTCGAAGGTAAAGGAGGTTAGCACCCGGATTCCGCGAAATCCCCACAAAGCAAAAAATTGCCCAAATGAAAACACTAGAAGCTTCTCTCAAGCAACGCCGCTCATGATTTGAGTTTTGATGGGACACGGAACTGAGCATAAATAAACCAGTCATTAGATTGATAACTCCGTGCTTTTTGTATAGACAATTTTTCGACGCTATTTCACGCCTTTATTTTTCAGGGAGTACAACCGACGTCACACATACCATCGACAAGGATAGAGGAAACAAAAATAAAAAGGATCGACCATAGACAATATAATTTTTCTTTCGGTACCTACCCAATACCACCCAAATCGTTAGCCTAAAATATTATTTTAAAAATAAAACTCGTAATTACATAAAGATAATTTTATTATAAACAGGAAATACAAGACAGAATATATAATTAAAATATGATTATGCGTTTCTACAAAACTACTGAATTTAAAAAATTTCATCTTATAACAGAAAAATGTAAAACTCAGAATTACATGCACTTATTTTAAACAAGAATATAAAATAAGCAGGTTATATTTCTGTAGCAAATTGTCACATGAAAACGTTGTTTTAAAGATAAATTTCTCCTTTGAACGTACCTATACAAGTCATCCAACAATTATTAAGATATTTATACCTTTGATGTAATTATGCTCTTGATATACATCAAAGTGCTCTTGGGCAACTTCAAAATTCGTGTTGCATCTTAGTGGTGTACGGATGCGGTCTAAAAAGTAAAAATAGATACATTAGTATAGATACAACCACATCAGGAACACAAAACATTACACAAAGACAGTTTCCCACCTGTACTTGGGTTACAATTACCGATCTTCTTTTCACGAGGAAAATCGGGATATTCTGGGATATCGGGAAGATTTTGTGTGGGCAATGCATTTGGTTTTAACCGTCCATTTCTTTTTTTGCATTCGAATGCGAAATGAGATCCACATACACGGGCAAGAGTCCCCATAATCGGGTAATCAATATATTAGAGTCTGCCAATTCTCATCGAACATTCCCGAAACACATTCTCCTTGTTTTCCCTGGATGGAAGCCTATGCCGGGGTGAATATGCGTCTACACAGCCTTTCACTGAGTTTCAGACATTTCACAAAAAATAAACCGAATATTTACGTTGAGTCGGAGTTGAGAGCGTCAATTTTGTTAGGTTAGATTTTACTGGATCTTACCGCCAGCTGTCAACAATAACATGAACAAAGGTCTTGCTAACAAAGCTTTCCATTGGACGAGCGAGGAGAAGCGTACAGGTGACGTCACACAGACATGAATATCGATACGGTTGAATTTTTGAATCGGAGTTATACCCCCCTGGAACTGAGTTGGGAGCTCCGTAATTAAAATGACCCCCACTCCTATTTTCGGCGGGAGAGGGGGGTGCTTATCTGCTCGTATATCGCCTCCGGAGCGGTTACGGCGTAAGATGTGCATTGTCTATGGTTGATGTGCACATCAAAGCGCTTAGTGTGAACGGTCTGAAGGGATTGTATGGAGAGCGATATGTGGCGTGCTATCATCTTTTATGTTTGATACGCTGGTCTGAACGTAGCATTAAGCATAAATATACCAAATCACCCGTATTAAGTAATATGCCACCGCTAGACACCTGATCGCCCGCGTACAAGATTTATCTGAATATATTCCAAAACCCAAATTTGGGGGGAGGAGGGGGGGGGGGATAGTGACTAAAGCTGCTGTAATCTCTCAGTTTTTTTTCATTTCTGAGGATTTGTGATAACCACTAGTGGTGTGTACCATGTAAGTTCAGCCTTGGATTGCAGTACAAAAAACTATAAAAACTAGCCCCTATAAATATTTGACGGTTTATGATTTTTGTCGCCAATCTACTACTGAATTTTTCCACTTTTTCATTTTCGCGGCATGGCATCACTGATGACTAGAGATGATCGATACCAGATATTTTTTGTGGTTGTGATTCCAGTTACAGTGGACCGATGTGAAACCGGTTATTTATCCAGCTACACGAACCGGTGCCTCAAAAAATATTTTTGAAGTAAAACTTTTTTACGCACGCTTGACTTGGGGAGTAAGCTGGTGAATGCGTGACGAGAGCGTTATGAAAAGTGGGATCGGGCGAGGCGAATGGAAGTCGAGAGGGCAAGTCGAGGGTAAGTTAGCGAAGTTTTATTTCAGTCGTGTGGTCTTAAGCACGCTCGTTTTTTCCCTGTTTAACAAGTTTTCTATTAGCGCTAGCTCTCACTAGCGCTATTTTCTAATGCGGTATAAAGGTGTGGTCTATGTAGATTATATGTTTTAGTGTCACACAAAAGCTTCGCTTCCCCCTAGCATAAGGTAAAATATAATTTATTTAGGGAATTCTAATACTAATTTGTTTATAATGCAAAAAGGTTAGTAGGTAGGTAAGGTAGGTAGGTTTGTTTATAATGCAAAAGAAGAAATTAATGTCGTTAATAAAATGTAAAAATTATTCTAATAGTAAACGTAGAGAGAATGACTCATTGTTCAGTGTGAAACTTGATCAATGAGTCATTCTTGACAGCCGGCGTAGCGCAGCGGTAAGGCACTTGACTCGCACACCGAAGGTCGCGGGATCAAATCCCGGCGTGGCAAAGCAATTTTATTGGATTAATTTGTGTTATTTCACAATTTATTCATTTAAAATAATATATAGTAGACATATTTGCGGCACGTTCCAGAGTGGAAGATACTACCTGTATCGCATCCTACCTGTATCCTGGAGTAAGACCACCATTCAGAATTGAAACGTTGCTTGAAATGGCATTAGCCATGTTTGGTGACCAGATCTGAATAGCCAGGTACTTCCCTACCTTCCTCTTCTCATTCCGCTCCCCACTACCCTCAGCCTCACAACATACCCAAATTGGGGATGCCATAATCTCAATGGCTTCAGACGGGAGCAGTTGGGACTCTTGTGTGGCATTCATATGAAAAAAAAACTTCAACAACAAAAGTAGAAAGGCTTTCATTGTTCAACTAAAAACTTTTGTTGAAATGGTGTTCACACTTGTCAATAAGCTTTCAAATGTCATTCAACAGAGTTAAAATTATGAGTTAAAATTGAAATGTCTGAAGGGCTTTAACCTTCGGTTGTTGGTAACCTCTGGTCAGAAGAAGTATTTGCTCATAGTTACATTAAAAATTTAGTGGTACAAATAAAACGTTATTTTAAATTCCTTTTTTATATTCGCTCCACACAGGAGACCTCAAGGAAAAAAGGTTCCCTCAGGCCCTATGTAATCTTTGGGGATGCCGTGTGAAGTGTCTTTTTACGGAAAAGAAGGAGAGGAAAGAAGAGGGTATGAGGGCGGGTAGGAATCTGGTGGTCAATGTGTCCAGGAGTGACGAACGTATGAATCCATCCCTCCCACTGCAGTGCAAGGCGATGGGTTGAGAGAGTATAGCAAGAGAGGCAAGTGGTTCCAGAATCTCTCCAATTTTTAATTTTTGAACAATATTCCAAAAATAACCGTGTATAACGTGTACATCGACGGTTCCGGAGAACGCGAAGGAACCGGTTCCAAATTACCAGGGCAGGTTTTATCGACAATCTCTACTGATGACAGCAAAAAGTACATAGAAATTGAAAAGATAACTTGCTTGTAATCATGGCGTCTGAACGTTATAGTTTTTCCCTAACAACTTTCAGGTAATATTAATGTAATTTTATCAAATATTAACTTGTCAATCGACCATAGTCCCGTTATTTTTTATATTTGTTAAAATACACACAAAAATCACTCTTTTTCCTAATGTTCAAATTTGGCTATTGACATTTGACATCGGTTTTATTTTGTTGATAATGGCGTTATTAATGCGTTAATTGCATAATTGACAGTCTTGTGTGTTAAAATATGATGTTTGTGAACTTAAAATCTTATTTAAATGGTTTTAAAATGTTTTTTTACGATTTATTTGTTGTCGACCGGATAACCTCAAAATTGTACAATTTCGTTTATAGCTAGCTTTTTTTGTTTGTCTACAATGGGTTAAATTTTGAATTTACGTTTTAAACAATAGTTATCAGTTTTACTAGTGAGATTCATTAAATGTTATGGGTTTTTAAAAGAATTTTGCTTCGTCATGATTTTGAAAGTATTTATTTATTTGTGTTTTATTTTATTATTATTTATTACATTAGATACATTTATACAGCAAAAATAAAATAATGGTAAATGTTCCGCTATTGAGTCCACGCTCAAAACACACTTTAAAAAATTAAAATAAGTTGTACTAGGTAGATAATAGTTAGTAATAAGTAATTCAGTAACCGAAATTTAAAAATATTGAGTTTTAATGATTATTTTGTTAACTTTAAAAATGCGAAATGTCATTTTTCAAGGACCGCCATCCATTATTGAGTCCACGCTCAAAACACACTTTAAAAGATTAAAATAAGTTGTACTAGGTAGATAATAGTTAGTAATAAGTAATTCAGTAACCGGAATTTAAAAATATTGCGTTTTAATGATTATTTTGTTAACTTTAAAAATGCGAAATGTTATTTTTCAAGGACCGCCATCTTTTTAAATAAGAAGGCTATTCTTGTGCCGTGTGAAACTGCAATACGCAAATTGTCAATACACACTACCAACCTAAAAATTCAAAAACATTTACCTAACAAGTTGTTTCAAATAATATAATAACAATTAGATAATATTTGAAAATTCTAAAAGTCTCACAACATAAGAATCGCAATCCATTATTAAAATTTATGAAAACTAATTTACCATCACTCTGATATTGTACAATTATTACGACTGATTTTTTATTTGAAAATTAAGAACATGCCACAAAAATATTCTATAACGAGTGGCTAGAAATAAAACACAGTCAATATAACAGCACAGTCACTACAACGAAAGTAGGTACCTACTTAATTTGAATTATTTCCGAAACTATTGTAAGACCGGCGCCACACTTGCCGGAAATTACGTCGCGGATTTTTCGCGACGGAACGCCAATACAGTGCCCCCTTTATACCGCCTGCTCGCGTCAAGGCAAGAAAAACATCCCAGTTTTCAAGTAGTTTAGCGGCTACGCTAGGTTTGTGTAACATGGTTTATGATACAAAAGAAAGTGCCCCTTTATACCGCCTGCTCGCGTCAAGGCAAGAAAAACATCCCAGTTTTCAAGTAGTTTAGCGGCTACGCTAGGTTTGTGTAACGTGGTTTGTGATACAAAAGTGAGTGTATTATTTATAAAAAATAATTACCGAAATTGTTTAGAGTTTATTTTAGAGAATTTATTTTATAAATACTTTATAATATAGTGCTTATAAAATGAATTCTTTAAAATAAACTCGCATGTCATCATAATTTAAAAAAACATCCCAGGTTTTGAATGGTTTGTTTGGCAAAGCAGGGTTTGTCTAGCGGGTATGTCTAATAATTCTAATACATTTCTTTCCATGTTCTTCTGTTATAAATACAGGTACAAACTTGTCTATCCTACTTGCAGTACAAACCTTTCAAAACTTGGGTGTTATTGAAAAGAAAAACGCGTGCGTGTTCTTTTATTTATTGTCGTTTTAGGTATTAAAATAATTACATACGTAATTTGGCAAATCAGGTACTTTCGTAATAATATCGTATATGTATCGCTTCTAGCTACTCGTTTCGTGAATACTTTCTTTTATTTTTAGGTTGGCTCATTTGCAAATTGCATGTAAAACATGTTTCACATGGAACAGTTGTGGGTGGTTTGGTATATTTAAGGAACAGTTTCACATTTCATATAGGCTTGCGTCTCGCGTCATACACGCGTAATAAGTGATGATTTTTTGAATTTACGAAACCTAACAAAATAATGATTAATAAGCATTATTTATCATTTTCGAAGATTGAAATTCGTACTTACTATTGTGTAACTGACAGAGAGTGATTTTTCCTTTTAAAAGTGCATATTTCATCGTCGTAATTAATAACATGGCGGTCCTTGAAAAACGACATTTACATTTTTAAAGTTAACAAAATAATCATTAAAACGCAATATTTTTAAATTTCGGTTACTGAATTACTTATTACTAACTATTATCTACCTAGTACAACTTATTTTAATTTTTTAAAGTGTGTTTTGAGCGTGGACTCAATAGCGGAACAATTACCAAAATAATAATAGTATTTCAAAATAACTGTATATATTAAAAATGTGTACAAGTGTTATTATGTCTTATATTTCTATATTAGTTTCTAGCTAAGCAGATTGTCCGTTCTAAGGAACCAATTTGTATATCTTATTTTTGGGACAGCCATAGGTCAGCGACTGGAGGGCTGTTCAATTATCATCATCATTAAACAGTATTAATAGCCTAGGATCTGCGTGTGGTTGAATTTCAGAACCCAGCCACGAGTGCATGTCGACGCCACGCTTAACAGCCGCGCCTCTAATAAAATCTGTGTATGTGGAACTTGTTTTTGTAGTTCGGTTTCAAATTCAAGAATTCGACAGGAGATGTCACTACTTCCGTCAACAGCTGCGTGTGATTATTCCCCCCCTAGGTATAAGTGCTACGGATTTTTATTCTTCAAGTATCCTTCCGGATTTGGAAAAATTGTCGGCAATACTTGACGAAGTTGTTATAAATTTCATATAACGACATTGCGTGTCTCAATTACTTTGTCGCTGTTACTTTGTCTCGGTGAGTCACCGACGGTGTCTAGCTGTCACTGGATCACAGTGGATCCGAGGAACTGGGTATTTTAGGAACCAGTTCCTATCGGATTTATAAAATGGTGAAACGAACACTGAAACCAGGCGAAGCCGAACTAAATGCCGCCTGTAGGGCCTAGCAGCAAAAACCTGCGGTGCGGGTTTTTAATTGCTAGTTTTATTATGATTATTTATTATTTTATCTTGGCTTTCGTAATTTCGTAAACCACCCTCAACTCTCATACTTTACATATTTTAAAATATCTTATTATTTATTTTAGTATAAATTTAACGTAGCTCGTTAATAAATAAATAAATTACTTTGTCATATTAAAAAATAAGTAATACAGAAATTTTTCCTTCAATTTCATCAAAAATGACTGATATGTTATATGTATATATTTTTTCTTCTAGTCCGTCTGGAAAGTTGGTTCAAATAGAATATGCTCTGGCAGCTGTGGCAGCGGGGGCACCCTCTGTTGGAATTAAAGGTAAATAAAACTACTTTTTTATTTTGAATATCGCGCAAAGTTCCTAATCTCTACTGCTACCAATCATCCGGAACCAGTGGGTCTATCTGCAGAGGTATGCAGAGAGGATAGACCGCCACACTACATTCACATTCATACATTGTCTCGTGCATATTGTGGTCCCAAGAACAATGTCGGATGTGCGATTTTTAATTTTTGTAGTGGAGCTTTTTAAAGTATCGTTTCTGCATGCTTACTGTTTTAAGTATCAAGAAATGTAGTGTTGTTTTGATCTTTGATACTTCATCTCATTTCATTAAAAAATCTGAAAAAACAGTCTTTTAAATCAACAAAAAAAGCCAATAAATAAGCCAACAGAACGATTTTCAATTTTTGTCAGATCCGACATTGTTCTTCGGGACCGTCGATTTTGGTATCATTCACTTCTTCTTCTTCTTCTTTGTGTGCCTTATCAGGTCCCCCCGATGTTGGCGATCACTCTTGAAAAGGTCTCTCTTTCTTGTGCTGCCCGGAATAGCTCCTCATTCACTTCTGCGTTATATTTTATTCCTTTGTGCTTCCTTTCAACACGCCCAAACCATCTAAGCATCCCTTTCTTAATCTTTTACATCATGCTTGCATCAGTCTTTGACAGCCTCCGTGTTTGAGGGGTAAGACTCTCAACAAGCAATCTGCAGGTCGCAGGTTGAAATTTCGGCATGCGCAATCAAATTTTATTTGATTAATTTGTTATTTCACAATTAATTCATTAAAAATTAAAAATATATTCTATTTGCCGCACTAAATTTTTGAACAAAAAAACAAATTTCAACAAACACAAAATATCACTAACCACTGGAGAGATTTCTGTCGAAAAATGGACCACGTTTATTTTTCTGTAATTGATTTCGGTCCAAAAATGGACCCTATTTTCCTACCATTCGTAAAACATTTATTGTAATTATTTAAAACATTTCCACGGCCAGCCGTTTATTTTAACACAAAGCTATTGAAATGCTTTATCTATTATGACCATAGATGTCGCAAATCCGAACTTCATAGACTACTTTAGAACAATTTTTTTTTTTTCGCTGAATTTTTGAGCAGCTGTTTATGGATAAAATTAAGTCCTTTTTCCATAGATATGCACCTTTCATTATCAAGTGTACCACAGACGACATACAGAAACCGAAAATATTCTATGATGACCCGAATAAGTATCCCTCACGGCAGTTTCAAGTTAAAAAACACCCAGGATTCCCACAATTATAAACTTTACGATTTTTTAATATTTTTTTTATAAATCCTACAAATATGAGGTAAATGGTAAAATACAGGTTAATTCACTGGCTATATAGCACTATAATAAGTTTTTATGTCTCAATGTTAAAATTCGAAGGTATGATTTTTTTATTGTTGGCGAAAAATTTAAAAAATGACCTTCTGGGATATCTCGAGCAATCGAGGCAAATTTATTTATTTCGCGTCATCGCTCCAGTGACTAACAGACCAGTAGAGTCTCGATTACATTGAGCGAGTTTACAAGCTACTAGCCGGAAAGTAGCTACTAGCGGTGAGCTAGCTGCGAATATCTCAGTTTTCTACGAAATGTCGACACAATTAGATTGCGCGGGAGTCGTTATTTTAGCTCGCTAGCTAGTTCGGCTAGGTATTTCGCTACTGAGCTAGTGGAAAGTTTTATGTAGTATTTCACAATCGCACTCACCGAATCGCCCGCTTTTAAACTTGCCGGCTAGTAGCTTGTAACTCGCTCAATTTAATCTAGGCTTTAGATAAGCGAACAAAGAAATCATAAAAAATCCGAATGTAAACACAAGCTTTGAACAAAGACACTACAAATACCGTTCTATAAAAGCGTTCAACAGTCTTTCACTTGAAACAAAAATGAGGAAAACAAAAATAAATTCCGATACAAAATTAAAAAATGGATTAACCACTCCGATCTATCGCGAATATGCACTTTTTACGTCTTAAAGGAAATGTCAGATTTACAAAAACTTTGTGTTATTTCCGCTTCACAATTAAAGCTCTATAAATGAAACATTTCTGAATGTAGCCGAATACTAAAAACTGCTTTCGAAAGGTTACAAAATAAGCTTTCAAATTGTTATATTACAAATAAATATTAACATTTGTAAATATTAAAATATAGAATGCAAACATAAAAAAAAAATGTAAAAATGACTCACATGATGTTTTTATGTGAAAATGGTACCAAAATCACGGATTATGTAAAAAACAATACTTAATTCTATTGTATAAATGTATAATAAACAATTTAGTCACCTCACTTTTTTATCATTTCATACAAGAATATTTATTAAAAAAAGGACAATGTCCCACCGTAGGTGATTTGGCGATCTACCATGTATCTGACAGAATAGGTCTTTTTATGTATTTCTATGGACAACTTGAATAGGGAAGTGCAGCTTGATTCATTATCGACCTTTTACTTTTTACAACGATTTCTGAGGAAATGTACGCGTTGACTTGAAAATACGTTTATTGTACTTGACTGCTATCATTATATTATCGTATATATCCACTTACGTATCTGAGTGGTTAGCCTGTCATTGTCCGCTATTCACCGGCCCTCCTCTTCTTTTTTCCTAAATTTTGAATTTTGAAGTACCACTTTGAATTTTGAATTGATTGTTTTGTGGATTAATTTTGAGCTATTATATATTTTATTGACTGAAACACATTCCTAGAACAATAAACTATGTACCAAAACTGCATTACTTGCGTTAATTTGATAAATTGATAGGTTTTACGATGTTTTCGTAAAGAATTCCGCAACAGATTTAATCGTGGCAAAATTTGACAGTTCGACTCCACAGATAAAAATCATTTAAAATTATTCTGGTGTTGCCAGGTGAATGAAACTAGTGGCTATATCTTCTACGATATTTGGGCAAGCTTTCTGACCTTGTTCTTCATACAAATTCTGTACACAGAAGGGTCAAAATCGATTTCAAAAATATTTTTTTCGAAGTTTTTTCCGCGCGCATGCGCACAGACCGCGCGCATCCGCGCGGCTCCGGCCAATAACACGTTAATAATGTATTAAAAAAAAGAACATTATTATTGACAATTTAATGAATTTGTTGTTTTTTTGATTCCAGCTTCTAACGGGGTAGTGATCGCAACGGAGAACAAGCACAAGAGCCTGCTGTACTGTCCGCAGTCTGTCAACAAGGTGGAGACCATCACGGAGTGCGCGGGGGCCGTCTACTCGGGCATGGGTCCCGACTACCGGCTGCTGGTGAAGCGTGCGCGCAAGATGGCACAACAATACAAGCTCATGTACGGCCACACCATCCCCACCGCGCAGCTGGTGCAGCGCATCGCGGCAGTCATGCAGGAGTACACGCAAACGGGGTGAGATTTATATTACGTTTAACGGACCAATGTAATAATACTATTCGAATGATATTTTATTTACTTTAAACCAGTGGTTCCCAAACTCTCTTCTCTCTCAACGGAGGGGGCGGAATGGGATAGGGTGGGACGGCAAATACTACAACAGAGGGGGCAAAATGGGATATGAAGTAGAACAGGGTAGGGTGGACCCCGTTCCACCCCATATCCCATTTCGCTCCCTCCGTTATGGAAATTTGCCATTACACCCTATCCCCTTCTACCCCTCCCACGACGAAACTTCCATGTGAATAAAAATATGTGTCAAAACCTTGCCGCGGACCCCCTGACGTCATTCAGGGACCCCCAAATCAATTTTTATTTTCCACGGACCCCTTGAATGATCCCGGCGACACTTTGGGAACCACTGGCCTACTCTAATAGATAAAGCCAAGCCAACATTTCATTTCTTTACTATCGAAACCAGATAAATTTTCGTGGATCCCCAATTACAACTCGTGGACCCCCATTTTTTTTATCACGCCAGCGTAGATCCCCGTCGAGCCTCCCGTGGACCCCTGGGGGTTCACCTGGACCACTTTGGGAATCACTGCTTTAAACGCTCAGGTCTCAGTCCTATTTTGTCCGAAGGTCTAAAAATTTCCGCAGCACCACCGACACCACCAGAACTCTCTCGGAACATTTAATTATTTTTTTAAATATTCACCTATCTATATAAAGTATGTTTACTTTGGGTTTTTCGATGCCTGTCTCACTAGGATATATCTGTGTCGAGACAGGCGGTACATTGCCTTGTACCGCATGGATAGGGATGGATTCATACCTGATTTCCAGATTCCTACCAACTCTGCATACCCTTTTCCTTCCTAAAATAACCCTACACACAGTATCTCCAAAGATGACATAGGCCCTGAGGGAAATTATTTTCCTTTAACCCGGGAATGTTTGTCTTTCTTTTTTTTAATTTTTTTAAAATTTAAATTATTTATATTAGAATAAGTTAACAATAATAATCTAAATGAAAATATAAAAGAGAACAAGACACAGAAAAACAGAAAAAGACAATGGTCGCAACTGGGACTCGAACCCAGACCTCTCCGTCTAACCGGGACGAGCGCGTTAACCAATTTCGCTATTGCCACCGTCTGTCAAAACGTCATAATTGTCAATCTCATATTTTAAAATTTTAGAATTACATTATTATCAACTAATTATTTTTCTCCATATTACGGGCAACTACCCTTTTTATTGGAAACAATCATTCTAAGAATTGGTTTGTAACCTGGATAGCGTCTCGGATAGATATATCCGAATTTATTTATATGGAACAATTGACTTTTTTTTTTTATGAAAGTCTGAATGAATATTCAATTTTTATAAGAAAAACTTTCTTTTTATACTTTTTTGAAGGTTATTCCTTGAGAATAAGTAATAATAATAATAATAAGAGGTCTGGGTTCGAGTCCCACTTGCGACCATTGTCTTTTTCTGTTTTTCTGTGTCTTGTTCTCTTTCATATTTTCGTTTAGATTATTATTGTTAACTTATTCTAATATGATATATTTCACTGATGGGAATAACCTTCAAAAAAGTATAAAAAGAAAGTTTTTCTTATAAAAATTTAAATTATTTAATTTTTGTGCATTATTTACTAATTTCAAACGTAAAATAAGTTGGTATGATTATCAAACGAATTTATATACAGTGTCAATTTTTTGTACTTGTTCCCTGGAATACCCAGTATATAGAGAAGCAGATTTATCCTTGATGCATTTGTATCAAAATATGTTTTATACTTTTGTTATTCGGCGGTACATCCTCTCTGCACATCCCTTCGGCGTCGTTGTAACCGTATTTTCCCTAAACCGACGCATATTGTATATAAGTATGCTGGGAGGCCAATTGTCAGCACATCAACTATCAGGGAACCATTTATTGCTGTTTATAGATGTTTTTTAACCTGTCAATAATCGCCAAAAAAATTTGCTTTTTTTTTTTAAATCCATTTTTTTAACCCTTATGTATAAAGAATCGCTTGCGCCAATATCATTCTTGACGTAACTTTTGGTTTCATTAATCCAGCTAATCTAGAATATTTTTAACCCTTCAGCGGTCGCGCGTGGTCTGTGAGACCACAGCGAACTTATTTTATTGATTTTTTATTTTTATTTTATTTTTTTATTTTAGCGACTATATAAAATAATTGTTACATACAAGATATAATGTTGAAATTAAGTATAAATTATTGTATTTCTTAGTCCTCCTCACTAGGGGGTCCTGTGCCGAGGCGGACTAAAGTTATTTAAATATGGTTTATTTGTCTTCTATGTCGTTTTTAGTGTCTTCATTAGGGTTTTTTCGTTGACCTCTTTTAGCCATATTTTTATTCTTGATTTGTATTCATTAGGATTTTTTATTAGTTTTATGTCTTGGGGAAGGATGTTATGGAGTTTTGTTACAAAGTATGTATAGTTTCTTTGTCCGAAAGTGGTTTTATAACTTGGAATATTTTTTATATCGTTTTTATTCGATCTAGTGTTATGCATACATGGTCTAGTAGAGGATTCATTATTTTTGAAAAGCTTCAATAATATATTCATGTATTGATCATATATGGTGCAACACTAAACATACCGACAAATTACTTACGATAATATTAAAAAATAATATTACTGATCATCACACTTGTATCTCTATACAACAACTTAATAATAAACACAAAATTTCAGAAAGTAATGTTTTTACAAAAAAGTCATTAAACCTTAATAAATTAAGTATAAAAATAAGTACGGAAACGTGGCGACCCGTATTAGAATCTACATGTTCTGAAACAAGCGCAAATATTTTTGATAATATTCTCTGCAATTATATTACTGCATCGACTGATATTAAAACTATTCATATTAAAGCAAAATTCAAAAAAATAAAACCATGGATTTCACATGGCTTAGTCGTATCTATTAGAAAAAAAGAAGAGTTATATCACCTGACAAAGAAATTTCCTTTAGATAAAAAAATATTTACATATTACAAAAAATATAGGAACAAATTAACCTCTTTAATAAAAACAACTAAAGAAAACTATTACAAAAATGAAATTGACCTGGCTAAACAAAATGTAAAACACATTTGGAAAACGATAAATGAAATAAATAGTCGAAAAAACAAAAAAAATCTAATTAAAAAAATTTATATCGGAAAAAACTCTGTTGATGCCATAAGGGAACCGACAAAATGTGCTAATACCTTCAACAAATATTTCGCTAACGTCGGTCAAAATTTAGCTAAACGGATCGATGAAAATTATAAAATAGATGATATCGAGAAGGATTGCCTTAAACAAAATAATCTGTCTTTTTTCCAACCAGTAACAACAAATGACATAAAAAATATAATAAATGAATTAAAAGGTGGATCTGCACCAGGATTTGATGGAGTCACAGTAGAAATATTGAAAAAATACAATAATTTTTTAAGCATTCCAATTACACACATTATAAATATTAGTTTGAATAGTGGAATATTCCCTTCCATTTATAAAAAATCAATCGTAACACCCATTTTTAAATCAGGCAGCCCTGAGGAAATATCAAATTATCGACCTATATCTCTTGTCTCAAACGTGGCAAAATTTTTTGAAAAAATCGTAAAAAAGCAACTCATGTACTACATTGATAATAATAAAATACTTAGTCCTAACCAATTTGGATTTAGAGAGAAACTAGGCACTCATGATGCCATTGCTGAACTAACCTCAACTATATATAATGCATTAGATAAAAAAAACAAATGCCTTGGCATTTTTATTGATTTACGCAAGGCTTTTGATAGTATCTCCCATAAAAAACTAATTAATAAATTAAACGATATCGGTATTATTGGTAAGGTTAGGTATTGGCTACAAAGCTATCTAACTCAAAGAAGTCAAAAAGTAAAATTAAATAACTCACTAAGTATAGATGAAACATTAGAATTTGGGATTCCCCAAGGGACTGTTATTGGACCAATTTTATTTATAATATACGTAAACCAAATGTTTAAATTATCACTAAATGGAAAACTTATATCTTTTGCTGACGACACTGTAATAATTATCGAAAAAAAGACGTGGAATGATATTACCAATGCAGCCAATCAAGACATGAAGGTTATAAAAAAATGGTTCGATAATAATCTATTATCACTCAACACAGAAAAAACATATTATATTCCATTCTCTCTGCAAGAAGATGTGCCAAATAATTTAATTAACATAACAATTCATTCTAAAAATTGTGCAAATGACGGTACATGTAATACGGACTGCGCTAAGCTAAATCACAAATCTAGTATAAAATATCTTGGAATCTTAATAGATAAAAATGTTAAATGGAAAGATCATATCAATCTCACTGTGGAAAGAATAAGAAAACTTATCTATGTATTCTATAATATACGAAATATTTTAAACAAGAAAACCATAAAAATTGTATATTTTGCATTGATTCAGTCCTTATTACAGTACGGCATTATTGGGTGGGGAGGGGCCTTTAAAGCTTCCTTACAACCTATAATCATAATTCAAAGAATAATTATAAAAATCATCCTTAGGAAACCATACGACTTCCCTACTCTAGAGATATTTCGAGAATTTAATGTACCATCCATCACAGAATTGTATAAGAGAAACGCCTTATATCAAATTTATAAAGAGTATTTTATTAAAAAAATTCACTTTATTGATAGCATAAGCAATAGATTTAAAACGAATGGCTTAATAGCCATCCCTATGCTTAGAACTACCACGGCTCAGCACCACTATCTGTATCTAGGTGTAAGATGGTACAATATATTATTATCTAAAAACAAAATTAGTGTAACTGAAACATTGAAATATGAACAATTCAAAAAACAAATTAAGTCACTGAAATTGGATAATGATATATTGTACCCTTAATTTAATTTAATTTAATTTACCCTTACTTTAACTGTAATATTTAATATTTAAAAAAAAGTATTGACCTTGTATAACAATTTTTTTCCTAAATTACAAATCTATGTCAATTAATATTTGTTTTTATATCATAAGTTCTTTTATTATTTAAACATTTAATTAGAACATTATTATTATTTTATTTTTTGCGTGTGAATAAATACTCCTCCCATAAACACGAGCTCCCAGAGCTCAACTTATGGAGTAGTAGAATAAAAAAAAAATGTTGTTTAACCTTGCAAATGTTATCATTTTTTAATGTAAAAACAAGTCTTGAAATAAATAAATAAAATAAAATAAATAAATAAATAAATATTTTTGGCATATACATATTATGCGTTAGCTATAAATAATAGACAATTGCGCTTCCGTGATATCCTCGGGGGAGTAAGGTATGTCCCCTCAGTGCCCCAGTGATATTCGTTGCAAACGCACGTGTTCTTTTGTTTATATTTGCGGCCTCAGATTCCGCGTGCGACTGGTTGTATACTTGAAAAATCTCTTGAATAATATTGAGAGCTGGTTGAGTATTTCATGATATTTATATCATATTATTTAAAACTTAGTTTTATTTTACGTAACTACGTTATACGCAAATAAGTAGTTGTAAAATTTTATCTGGTTTCGTTATTATGTTGATTTATAGCGTTTTTTTGTGTCAGATTTTAAAAAAATGGAGATTTCACAGACTTAAACTATAACGTACACATTAAAAAGGGATTACCAATTAATGCCTTTTTAATTTATTATTTATACAGGGTGTCCTGGGGTGAAGTGCATTAACTTTGGGAGGTGATTCTACATGATGGTAGGAGTAAAAAAGATTAACAACTTTTTCTGAAATTCCAACTTTTTTTTCCCATACAAAAAGGCGTACCTACTAAAAATCCTTAGTGTGAGGTATGATCTTACTTACTGAGAGCCTGTCGGGCACGATTGTGGCAACGTTGCATGGTTGTAATTGGCCCGTATCGTAACAGCGGAAAATAATAAAGCTAGCGGCACACGCCAGTCTAATTTTATCTTTTTACCACAAAACTACCCCTAAAAGTTGGAATTTCTAAAAAAGTTATTTATCTTTTTTACTTTATTGCACTTTACCCCCCGACCCTGTATAGATAAAAGTCTTTTTCATTATATGCTATAAACAATATCGTGAAATATTCAGTTGTCTTCTAAAACCCAACGTCTAAAGTTGCGGAATCATCGAACGCGCACAACTGCTTATGTTTGGCGCAAGGGTGTGACTACTGGAAGGTTAAATGAATTGTCTATGACTTTGCGGGTCAATTTATGCAACTGTCAAGGGTGAAAAAATCAATGTTTTTCGTTTTAAAATGTGAATAAAGGTTTTTTTATTTATTTGCAAACTCCTTCGAACTGTTTTTTTTTTTCATATTGGGTATGTATTCAGATTTGTGTAGAAATAAAAAAATCAGTTTATACAGTGAAACCCTCTTAAGAAGTTCTCTCTTAAGACGTTTCGTGGCTTAAGAAGTTTGGTTTTTTCAGTCCCTCGGCTGAATATTGGTCCAATTTTTCCACATATAAGGTTTTCCTGCTTAAGAAGTGTGTTTTTTCCGGTCCCTTGGAAAACTTCTTAAGAGGGTTTCACTGTATTTCCAAAATGGGAGATTTTTTATCTTTTTTTTTTTTTAGTTAGTTAGCTGTTCTGGAAAAACCTCTTCCGATATTAGATATTATCATGTAATATACATTAATAATAAAATATATTATCTGGTAAACAGAAAACAATGGAAAAAAAAAACAATTCCTTTGTTTTTATATGGACATTTGACCAGAAAGCAACAAGGTAATTTCTGTGTGGTTTTTCGAAATACCACCGGACATTCAACAGGTTAACCACTGGAGCGATCGCGCGAGATAAATAAATTTGCCTCGATTGCTTGAGATTTCCCAGAAGGTAATTGTACCGGACGGGTCAACGAGGAAGAAGACGGTTTTCCCTTCAGGACATCTTCTTTCTCTAATTTAAATTTCAACATGCCTTTTGCCAACGAAGACGAGGATGAGTTCCCGCAAAGGCCGTCCTCGTCTTCTTAACTAAACTTTAGCTTTAAGACTTAATATTAGGTTTATATTAATTTGTAGATTGTAAGAATAATTTCCTTAAATAAAGTATACATGTTTATTGAAAATGGGCGGCTCGGAGGGGTCGACGACGAGATAAGGTTTGCTGCGCCTTTTCCCTCATTTTCGACTTCTCCGCACGCCACTGGCATTGACGCCACGGGGCAGAATTGCCTGCGGGGTGCGAGGCGGGCCCCACTTTCCTACCCTTCCCCGCACCCTAGCCCCGGGCGGACCAATGAGAGCGCTCTTTTGAGACAAATAAGTATTTTTCATGACTAAATTCATCAATGCTTCATGTTTAGAGTTAAATTTTAAGAGTCCGGTCTATCGTATCGCCAAATAAGTTATATAGACGGGTAGACCGGACTCTCCTTTATGTAAAATTACTTAAACACAAATAATATTCAATGTAATAACAATGTAATGTAAAATTCCCCGGGAATGTAGGGGTTCCGGGGCCCCAAGAAAATTTATAAATATGGACATAATAAATCGAATAAATTAGAAGGAGTGAGGCCGTAGGGGTCGGACGAAAGAGCAGGAGGAGGAGAAGAGTTGAACATATAGCCCACCTCGCTGTGTCCAACACAGCGGAGGTCACGACCCGCGAAAGAGAGATATAAAAACTTATTATAGTGCTATATAGCCAATGAATTAACCTGTATTTAACCATTTGTAGGATTTATAAAAAATAAATTAAAAAATCGTAAAGTTTATAATCGTGCGAATCCTGAATATTTTTTACTTGAAACTGCCGTGAGGGATATTTATTCGGGTCATCATAGAATATTTTCGCTATCTGTATGTTGTCTGCGGTATACTTGATAATGAAAGTTGCATATCTATGGAAAGAGGACTTGATTTTATCCGTAAACAGCTGTTCAAAAATTCGGCAGGAAAAAAATATTTTTTTAATTTATTTTTAACATTGTTCGGATTTGCGACATCTATGGTCATAATAGATAAAGAATTTCAATAGCTTTGTGTTAAAATAAACGGCTGGCCAAGGAAATGTTTTAAATAATTACAATACATAAATGTTTTACGAATGGTAGGAAAAAATGGTCCATTTTTGGACCGAAATCAATCACAGAAAAATAAAAATGGTTCTTTTTTCGACCGAAATCTCTCCAGTGGTTAAGGAAAGTAATGTTTGTTGTAAGTATTGGTTGGTAACGAAGGTGTTTGTGTCTCATTTCAGGGGTGTGCGGCCATTTGGAGTGTCCTTGCTGATATGCGGCTGGGACAGCGGGCGTCCCTACCTCTTCCAGTGTGACCCCTCCGGTTCCTACTTCTCCTGGAAGGCCACCGCCATGGGCAAGAACCACGTCAACGGAAAGACCTTCCTCGAGAAGAGGTGAGCCCACATAACCTCACTTATCGCAACCTGACTGACTAGTAACACCACCCGCTCTATATCCATTAACCAATTCACACAACACTTCAATACCGTTGCCCATGTGGAAACCAAAAGGCTAGTTTTACACGGAGGCGTCTACTAATATCTACAGGAATTCCAAAAACCGAAACAATCGGACTAATATCTATGAGAGCCAAAGTGAGGACGAATATCTACAGCTCAAACTGCTGACTAATATCTATGGAACAGGTGATGTCGACGAATATCTACGGCACTGGCAGAGGTTGGATTTGCAATTATGTGTAGCGTATTGGCATAACGTAATATTGCATATGGAGTTTAAAAAACTTAATTTATGTTAAGTTAGGTTAGGTTAGGTTAGTATTACGTAATTGAAGTAATTTATGCTTTTCCGTACAACCTCTTGCTCAGCTGCCCTCTGTAGATATTAGTCCCACCTACGCTCCATAGATATTTGTCACCACTGGGACCGTCATAGATATTTATCCGGCCTTAGCTCTGTAGATATTAGTCTTCACTCTGAAGTTCATAGATA
Source organism: Limnephilus lunatus (assembly GCA_917563855.2). Classification (NCBI taxonomy): domain Eukaryota; kingdom Metazoa; phylum Arthropoda; class Insecta; order Trichoptera; family Limnephilidae; genus Limnephilus; species Limnephilus lunatus. Next base: position 18,379,268 of record OU830595.1, on the reverse strand, counting down.
TTTGTCCAACATATGAGCTGTAGATATTAGTATCTGGAGTCGTTTTACACTCATCAGTAAAATTTATGACTCATCGTAAGTTTTTGACAAGTAACTCACAGGAGCGTTTACATATGCTTCCGACTTGCGGTAATTAATGCTCACGGAAGTTCAAAGTAAATGCTGATGCGATCGTTTACATCTAAATTATTTGCGGTAAGATGGCTTCCTATCAACAACGATCCTGCTACTGTCAAATTTACACGATTTTGTCAATAAAGGCGAAAAGACCCAAATAAAGTGTTGAAATAGAATTTAGCTTTAATTAAACAATTTCCACGCGATTTTGTGCCATCAAAGGCGGAAATTTATGAAGTTCTTTTATTTTATCCGAATGACATCTACCTGACAGCAACCGACTTCGAATTCAAATACGTAATGTTATAAACAAAAACATTGAGATTAGAAAGGATTTGACCGATAATTGAATATGATGCTCATGCTAGAAGGATGCTCATTTCCAAAAAAACTTAATGAAGTGTAAATAAATACTATGGGAAAAATATCCTTCGAAAACAACTTTCTTTTAATTTTTGTCACCTCGCAACGGAGCATTTTGGTACTAATTCTTGCGTCAAGTCTTTCAGCTTATCAAACTTATTTTACAAGCTGTAAGAAGGCTGGAAGTCTGTGCGGACGTGATTAAACCTGTCAAAAAACTCGCGAAAGAACAGCTTCTGTAACTTGCTATAAATTATGTTATGTGTCGTTTATATTATTGGTAATTTGGCCGTCAATCGCATACGTGAGCGATTTATGGGAAAAAACTTTAAAGCTAGTCTAGCAAATCTTTACTTACAATTTACAAATTAAGTTTTACTACTTATTTTATTGTTTTTTTTTTTTTTAATATTATTTATTGAGTTATTTTATACTGCATTAGAATATAAACTAATATGCACAATGTAACATTTTTATAAAAACCCTACGTGGTGCCATAGAGACTGGATTTTAGAACGGTTTAAGATTTGGTGCATGCAAATCTCATGTATAGTTTCAAAGTTTTGCTGAAGGATAATTCAACATACAAACTGTTTTAAACGGTTTCATATAAAATGCTGTATCTCCGTCAATTTTACGAATTTCTTTAAAAAATTTGGTGACTGCATTCTTAACAAATTTACCTTTCAAAAAATGAAAAACAATTACTAAATTTTCTTTTTACAGTGTTCTGGTGCCTTGACCACTCGGAACATTAGAGCGTCAAAAGTCGCGAATATAATAACAGCGGTCAAGACATTAGAGCGTCTTTTGACGTAAACGCACGAGATTTTACAAAAATTTATTTATTTCCATCACTAGTATACGGATTACCATGAAATAAAAAACGGAATATCGATAATGAACAAAGCTATGCGTCTGTATTCAAAAATATCTATGGAACGTAGAGATTAATTATCTGAGCCGAATGGAACCTCCATCTTGTTTGATTGTCATTTGTTCGAGACATTGTTAGTTTTTTATTAAAATATTTTTGTATGAAATGGTAAAAAAGTGAGGTGACAAAATTGTTTATAATACATTTATACGATAGAATAAACATTTCACATAAAACATCCGTTAGTCATTTTTACAATTTTTTTATGTTTGCATTCTAAATTTTAATATTTACTAATGTTATTATTTATTTGTAATAATACAATTTGAAAGTTTATTTCATAACCTTTTTAAAACACTTTTTAGAATGAGGCTACGTTTCCCAAAACATAAATTATGAAGCTTTTAGTAAAAATCGTAAATAACACAAATATTATCACGTTTTGACAGTTTTCTAAGGGACACATAGTAAGTCTATTTCTGAGAGGTTAACATTGTTGCTTAGCAGGTCGTAGCATTAAATTTCTTTTCCACGGGTGGTGACCAGCTGTTTTTTGTTGATTTCAGATACAGCGAAGATCTTGAACTTGATGATGCTGTTCACACCGCTATCCTCACTCTCAAGGAGGGGTTCGAAGGACAAATGACAGCAGATAATATCCAGGTACTGTTTTTATTTAATTAGTCGAAGTCTGTTTGTTCGATTTTCAAAACAAAACTATATATAGGCCTCATTGAAATCGTTGTGTCTCTCTTACTATCATGGTTAGAAATATGATCTGTTAGAAAGAGAAAATACCACGCTTTATATTTAAACTAGCAGACCCGGCCACATGTTGCTGGGGCTAACGAAACACAATGCCATTACCCAACCCTTATAAAATCCACACCATCCGCTTGCCAGCTGCCCGCTGCCTGAATTGAATATTTGAATTTCTCAGCTTTTCTCAACAATAAGCATGTATTATACATATAAACCTTCCTCTTGAATCACTCTATCTATTGGTGAAAACTGCATGAAAATCCGTTGCGTAGTTTAAAAGATCTAGGCGCCCAAACATTTTGAACGACTTCATTTTATACTATACTAATGATGTTATACTAATGATGTTAAAGTTAACCGCAAAATAATTAAAATGTACACTTTTGTCCACTCGAGCGGCAAACTGATTTAAAACTTTTTCCTTCGATTGCTCATGATTTTTTTGATTTTTCCGCCCACATTAAAAAAATCACACCTCCGAATTTTAATATGGAGACTTACAAACTGATTATTTATAGTTCTATATAGCCAATGAATTCACCTATCTTTTGTCGAGTATCACATACAGTAAAACCCCTATTTTACGTTTTTTAAGGGACCGAAAAAAAAAAACCTAAACATAGGGAAAATGTAAATGGGGGGTATTGAAGAAAAGAACATTTTAAATTTTGTTTTTTTATTTATTTAATCATGTATATTGGTGAATTAAAGAAAAGAACCCTTTAATTTTTTTTTTCTTAATATAATCATGTATATGAAGAAAAAAATGTTATTCCAACAAAAGAAGAAGCAATAAAGTACATCGAGGGTCTTAAAATCTATTTTTCCAGCATTGTTTGCTTTCAAGACGAAACTTTTAAATGTGTATAATCATATATGATTGAAAAAGAATTAGAACAGAAAAAAGTGTAACAAACTATATGTGATTTTTTAAATAAAAAATAAAATGTTCTTTTCTTCAATACTGGGGGTATAGATATTCTAAGTAAATTCGTCGAAATACGATATATTTCCGCATTAATCGAAATTTCGCAGCCGACTCTCTAAATTTAGATACCTCTTTGAAATAAATTTGTAAAAATTCCGCATATTGTCCGCGTAAATCAAATTTTCGCGGCTGATTTGTAAAAATATGATAAATTTCCTCGTAAATACAATTTTTGCAGCCGATTTCCGCCGCAGCCGGCCATTTAAATTCATATATATGAAGTAAATTTGTAAAAATACGACATTCTAGTGTAAACCGATTCAATTTAAAACTAACCAACTTGTTTTATCAACTTTTTCGAGAATGTTCCTTTTCTCGCACTGAACTGACAGTTTTTCTTTGTTGAGACATTACGAACGTAATTAACTTAACGAAAACAAAACAAGAAACGTAAAAACTGTGTGTAAACAATTATCACGAATAATGTCGAAAAAAAGTCTCAAATCACAAATCGAGTCAAAACCAATTATCAATCATCAATCATCACAGATGCGTAAATAAACAAACTGACAGATGCTGTAGCATTTTACACATGGCTAAAGTTAAAAGATGTCGGTCAATCGCCGCGTTGCGAGCAGTACGCCGACCAATCACGGCCGGCTAAAAATGGAAAGATGTCGGCCAATCACCACGTTTCGCGCAGTTTGCCGCCCAATCACTGCTCGGCTGTGTCAAGCGCGCGTAACTCACATATTTTGAATATTTTCAACGTAAATTGCGGGAAAAAAAACGTAAAAAGGGGGTATAAATGTACTAAAATATATCGGGACCGAAATAATTACACATAATTGGCGGGAAAACGTTAAATCTGGGGACGTAAAATTCGGGTTTCACTGTATTCGTAGGATTTATAAAAATAAACTATAAAATCGTAAACTTTGGTCCAATTTTGGTTCGCTGTCAATCGCAGAAAAATAAAAGCGGTCCATATTTTGACCTTAGTCACTCCAGTGGTTATGAATCCAAAGTTTCAGACCGCAATTTGAAAAAAAAATTGTTTCACTCTGGGGATCTTTTATTCATTATTTTTACTTGAAATGACAAAAAAATGAGTTGACAATTACATTATAATACACCAGCTGGTTCCCGGCATGCTTCGCTATGCTGTTTAATAAAGAAATTGTTTCTCCCTGTGTGTTCTTTCCCATTCATTCCGTTCCCTTCCTCTTCTGCGTCCCCTTCCCCTCTCATGTTCCCACTCCGCCTCATCCACCTTACCTCTCCCAATTCCACTCCCCCCCTTTCCCTGTCTCGCGAACCCCCCCGCCCGAATTCCCCTCCCCTTCCCAGGTTCCCACCCCCCCCCTTCTGCGAATCCCGTTCCAGTTCCAACAGACGAATCGAGCGTTTCTAAAACAAATCACTTAGCTGATCAGAGACTCAAATTGATCGATAGAAAAGTTGGGTACAACGGCCGGAAGCGAATATCAATCATCAAACAGTATTAATAGCCTAAAGACTTTTAATTTTTTTTTATTATTCATCTTTATTAATTTTTTACTTAAAATTTGTTTTATTCTATGCCTGTCTCACTAGGAGAACCTGTGTTGAGAGCAGGCGCTTAGTATGAGCAGTTTATAATAATAACTACAATGATGTCCTCTGCGTGCGAAATCTATCTAAATTTCTTTAAATAGATAATAAACAGTGTTAATTTCAAGCGACCTTCCAGGTAAGTATGATCCTGTATTCATTCATTTTTAGGCAGCATCACGTTCATTGGTCAAAACATTGTACATATATTTTCGTATCGGTGATCAATAAACCGGTGTATGCAATTTTTAGCCATAAGTTGTTTTTAATTGTTTGGCCAGCTTGTAGTTTTTCTAAATTTTAGACATGTATTATAAGTGTGTACAGCGCCCTTGAGGTGATTTTTCACAAAAAACGGCGCTATATAAATCGTCCAATTATTATTATTATTTTTATTAAAGTATAAATAATAACACAATATTACAAGTAACAGTTAATCAACAACGTAACATTGAGAAAATAAGTAAGTTAGTTTTAATGAAATCTTTGATGTTGGATTTGTTTTGGCTGGTAATCCAGGACTTGGTGTCAGATTTATATTTAAGATACATTGTGTTTTGTTTAATTGCCAGTGAAAGTGTATTATATAGTTTTGTTGCAAAGTATCTAAAATTTCTTTGGCCAAAGGTTATTTAGCAAAAGGGATAAGTAGAAGATTATGCCCTTTGGTTCTAGTTTCTCGAGCAGTTTGCACATTTTCAAATGTAATTCTGTGTTTGAAGAGGTATGCTAATATGTTTTTGGCATAAATTTGCCTAATGTCCAAGACACAGATTCACCAAAAGATTTCATCCGAACTGCTTGTGATCGGTAGTTTTAATATAACCTTAATAATTAGTTTCTGAGCTTTAAAGATCGGATCAATGGCGGCAGCGTTTGCTCCTCCCCAGGCTGTAATACCGTATTCAATTAGAGATTGACATAGAGCATAGTAAATTGTTTTGAGTTGATTCAAGTTTAAAAAGTTGCAAGTATGTCTAATGAAGTATATTGATTTTCTAAGTTTGTTTGCTGTAGTGATAATGTCGACGGTCCTGAAGAACAATGTCGGATCTGACAAAAATTGAAAATCGTTCTGTTGGCTTATTTATTGGCTTATTTTGTTGATTTAAAAGTCTGTATTTTCAGATTTTTTAATGAAATGAGATGAAGTATCAAAGATCAAAACAACACTACATTTATTAATACCAAAAACAGTAAGCATGCAGAAAAGATACTTTAAAAAGCTCCACTGCAAAAATCCGACATTGTTCTTCGGGACCGTCGATTCGTTCTTTCCACTTTAAATTGTTGTCAAAGATAATACCTAAGTATTTGAATTTGAATTTCAAGAATCTGGCTAAGAATGCAATTCTGACGCAGCGCCTAATGTAAAGTCGTTATTAGTATGAGAATTAAAGATGACAAAAGATGGCGCCACTTGTAGCATTAACAGCTAGCGTAATTAGCATCCCCTGGCAGGCTTAAGTACTACTGGATTTGTAATTTTGTGAATCTCTCCGGATATGGAGAGATTGACAATAATATGATTATTATTGTAAATTTCATTGCCTGTCATGTTTTTTTTTTTTACATTAGCTCCACACAGGAGGCCCTGAGGAAAATAATTTTCTTCTGGGCCTACGTAATCTTAGGGGATGCTGTGTGGAGGGTCTTTTTAAGAAAGCGAAGGAAAGGTAGTTCTGGGAAGGAAAACGGTATGAGGGGTGGGTGGGAGTTCTGGGGTGTCCAGGAGTGACCAAACGTATGAGTGTCCGGCTGGCAAAAGGCCTCCCTCAACCAGTCTCTCGATCCGGCCCGCCATGCAGCAGCAGGTAGGCAGACGCATCTGCCTCAAAGACAAACCTCCCCCCATGAACCCTAGCACCCCTGCTAAGTCACCAAACCTAGCGAACCACTCGGCAGAGGTGTTGGTTATCCAATAAATGTTTCCGTACCCGCCCCTCCCAAGTTGCTTTGTCTCGATGACTAGCCGTCAATGGATCACGGTGGATCCGAGGAACCGGCTATTTTTGGAACCAGTTCCTGTCGGATTTATAAAATGGTCACCAACGCTCAAACTGGGCGAAGTCGAACCAAAGGTCCCAGCAGCAAAAATTTGCAGAGAGGGTTTTTAACTGCTAGTTATATATTACTAGCTGACCTGGAAAACTTCATACCGCCTCAGAATCAATATAACTGTTGTGTTAACTTATTAAATTCAGTTTTTTTAATTGTTAAAAATTACAAATGAAGCAATTATCGATGCGCAACTGTCCGTATTTGTTTTTGTCAATATCAGAGATGGTGTCGTGTACGGATTTATATTTTTTGTGATTTTCTTACTTTTCCACTTTCTTACAGGAATTGCGTTTCATTTTCTTCATATGTGTGAGGGAGATTTATTATTATTATTGTTTTTGTCCTTTAGAGTGGTGCGGACATACCTTCACTGTTTGTCTCATTTTCGACTATTGACATTTAATGTGTAAGAAAGAGGGGCAGCATTATATGTTTAAGAACAAAAGCAAAGCAATCTGCGCATTGACATTTGACTTTTTGGAATTTATTCACTATTTAATATTATACTTATCACAATATTGCTGCAGCTCTTTCAAAAGATTAGAATTCGTTCCGTACAAAATGTATGAAAAAATGAATTTTCTTCATAACTTTTTGGATGTTTTAATAGTTATTCTGCTATTCGGAGTGGAGACAAATCCAACATATCAAGGATCATAAAAATCGGTCCAGCCGTTCTCGAGTTATAAATGGTGTAACTAACCCGACTTTGTTTTATATATCAAGATTGTGTAAATGTTAAATATTCTGATGTTGATTTTTTTTGTTTACAGATCGGCATTTGTGACGCCAATGGTTTCAGACGCCTGGAGCCAACGCACATTCGGGACTATTTGGCCAACATTATATAAGTGTATCTTTAATTACTTCAAAAACCCTCTCAACTTATATAAATGGAACTGGAAAAATCCCTTTAAAAAAAATAATACATACGTTGTTTTTTCATCGTTATTTTTACCAATAAAAAAAAAAAATTAAAATTTTAAACAATTCGTACGTCCTGTAGAAAAGGGTCGCAACTCAAAATATTATTTTTGATAATTTTTTATTTTATCTCGGAAAAGTAATCATCATTATCTATATGCCCCATGAAAAGTGTCATCATTTGTTCTCGCTCTCATGTAAAATTTACTTTTTTTGACTTGCGACTCTTTTCTACGGGATGTGCAATGAATGTTTTTTAAATTTATTTTTCAATTTTTGTGTTCTGGATATGTTGTTTCGAAAAGGTAATTTAGAGTCAGGTGTTAAAACTCCTGTCAGACTTTTCAACGGATAAAAGAGTTATAGGTAATATTTACAGAGACTCTTTTTAAATTGTTTAATTTCAGGTAGGGTTGAGATGATTTAAATTAGGGTTGTAACGATACATGATTTTGCCAATACAATACCGATACCGATTCTTAACAAAAATAATCGGAGATACCGATAGTGATGCCAATATTAATTGCCCTCAGGAGTGAGAAAGAAAAATAATCAATAAAAATGCAGAAATTAAATTGAAAAAAAAAAGCATTTATTTGTTTGGAATAAAATAAATCACATAGTTATAAAAAAGAATGATACACAAAGTTAGTAATTAAAATTTATTTTTGATAGATTTTTGAAGAAAACAAAGTTTATTCAAATTATCGGCAGATAATCTGTTACGCAAATCATTTTGTATCAGGCCTGCAGTTGAAAAAAGACATTCTTATGAAGCTACGACAGAGCGGCAACGTTGCGCTCGTTGTTCGTTATATATCATGCCGATATATCGGTATCGGTATCGTTACACCCCTAATTTAAATCACTTGTTTTGAATCAGTGATTTAAATCGAGATTAAAATCAAGTGATTTTTTTTTTCAATGATTATAATCAGCTATGGCACATACACACGTGCAATGCTATAACTATCTAGCTGTCTAGCATTACACGTGTGTTCACATGTTAGTTTGATGAAAAGTATTATTCGTTTGTATGTCAAAGTTGAGCCTTTCACTGGAGTATTGTTCGATAAACAAGTCATGTTGAAATGCGCACTTACTTATTGTTGGTTAGCAAAATATAATATGAAAAAATGTATAACTGAAGAAGAATTGGAAATAATCAAGCAATTGTTAATTGCAGTTGCTTCTTCTGCTGGGATCTAAAGAATATTTTCAGCATTCAGTTTGGTGCACAGTAAAAAAGGAAATAGATCAGGCAATGAGAAGGAGAGCCAATTAATCTTACTTTTGAAAAGACTAAAATTGAACACATTGTTATAAAAAAAGGGGCGTTGGGTGTCAAAATGTTATAAAAAAGAATATAGAATGTTATAAAAAGAATAAAACTTAGAGAGCATGAGACAATAAGAGATTATTACAGTGGACTTTGTATCTCAGGTGGTGGACCTTGAGCAGGCAGCTGTGTGCAATACTTGGTTTGAGTAGGGGTTATTTAAATGAAATAGTTTAGTGCTTTGACACAGTTAAATTAATTTATTAATGAAGTACTAATTACAATCAGGGCTAGACTAAATTCTGAATGGGCAAATAATGGAGTGTTATTACCGTTTATCTTGAGGAGTTGATGTGTGGGCGATGCCATAGGCAATTTATGCTGCTGCCTTCGGAGATATGCCGTCAGCTCCCTCCGCTGCTGACATTTGCTGAAACGGCGGGCTGGAGCAACAGACAGATCTCCAGCCCTGCGGTTTCCCGGCGATGTCAAGTCCCAGGGCGGTTGCCAGCCAGTCGACTACGTTGATGGTGGCCAACGTCATCCATCTTGGGCCGTCTCTCTGCGAGCACTTCTGGCTCCAGGTGTAGTCGGAAGGTCTTATGATGCTGCGTCTGCAGATGCTGGATTTAGTTAACTCCAGCAGAAATAATGTTCTCCCATGGTACTCCGCTTCTGATCTAGGATTTTAATGAATTTGTTGATGGTCTTGAATTATGGATGCCGCCGATGGGCGCGGAATTACTGATCTTCACATGTTGTACAATAATGGCGGACTATGGCTATGTGATGCGTAAACCCACCACAGAGACGGTGGCCGAGGTCACCTGTGGCTGGTCAACAACTGTTGCATTCAAAAATATTCCAGGGCTCGCAATATTATCAATGCCCAAATGTCAATGGGCAAGCACTAGAAGTGCCACACACCGAAACCATAAATAAAATGTGTATAAGAGGGTGCACACACTATATTACAAATACTTTTATGTAACAAATTGGTAAAATAATAATAAAAAATATAAAATAAAAAGGAGAAAAAGAAGTGCGTAAGGATAAGATTATGAAAATGTACACAACCTTATTTTAAATTTACTTTTATATGTGTGCATGCATACGTACATGCATATACAGGTGCACACATCCATACACACATAAACATACATTAAAACAATAATAAATAATGTTGAGGTATTAACGTTACAAAATCTGTGATCAACGCCATTTCGCTTGACGCAGGCAACATAGGTCATTCCTTGAAGCCCTCTGGATCTTGACAGAGGTTGGCAATGGGTTCGCGCAGTAATTAGTCTGCTAGTGATGTCACGTTCCAAAGAATAGTGATGTAAAGTGTGAATCGCTACTCCACGCTGCGAACAGGGGTAAGTAGAAGTAAACTGCTACAACTTGACCAGTGACGGTTTTCTCTAAGGAGCGTATGTGCAGTGGACTTCTAAACAGTAGCAAAGATGAAAAAGACAAACAAAGATAAGCAAACAATTAACCTTTTTTTTTTTTTACAGTGAATACCGCACAAGAATCTCAACTGCTCCCGTCTGGAGCCAGTGAGACTATGGCGTCCCCAATTGGGGTATGTTGTGAGGCTGAAGGTAGTGGGGAGGGGAAGGAGGTGGGGAAGAGGAAGGTTGGGAAGTACCTGGCTATTCAGATCTGGTCACCAAACACGGCTAAAGCCATTTTCAAGCAACGTTTCAATTCTGAATGGTGGTCTTACACCAGGGCGATACTGATAGTATCTTCCACTCTGGAACGTGCCGCAAATATACTACATATATATTATTTTTAATGAATTAATTGTGAAATAACACAAATTAATCAAATAAAATTTATTTGCGCACGCCGGGTTCGAACCCGCGACCTCCGGATTGCGAATCAAGAGTCTTAGCCACTGGACTACGGAGGTCGTCTAATGTCATGGGCCTCAGGGCTAATGTCATCTATGGAGATGTCATGTGGAAGGGTTTTTTTTGGTACAGGAAGGTTTTTTAGGTAACTGGATGATCACTATTTATTACAAACAAAAAATTGTATCGAAATAAACTTTAATTAGTTACATTTTACAAATAAAAAACAAAAAAATCGTTAAATAACTTTTTTACAAAAAAGAAATTAAGAGGTAGGTTTACATATTTTTTTTCTTCAAATACTGCAAACTTATTTTGTGGCACCATTTTAATTCAAAATTATTAGTTTTTACCACTTTAATTGTTATAAAAACCAACAAAAGACGGCCGGCGTAGTCCAGCGGTAAGGCTCTTGAATCGCACGCCGGCGTGGAAAATAAATTTTATTTGATTAATTAGTGTTATTTCACAATTTATTCATTAAAAATAATATATAGCATATTTGCAACACGTTCCAAAGTGGAAGATACTTTCAGTATGGTGTAAAACCACCATTCAGAATTGAAATGTTGCTTGAAATGGCAGTAAATTTTCGTAAGTGGTGTCCACGGGTATTATTAATAATTTTTAGAAAAAAAGTTTAGATTCGCCTTAATTACTATAAAAGGAAACTTTTTGCATTTCGGGCGGTGGAAAATTATGCATTTTAATTTTCAATTGCGTAAAACCAAAATTCACTTCGCGAACCGATCGGCGACTGTCAGCGGCCATTAGGTACGTCACTGTTATGTTGGTATCCCCGATACATTGCAAAGAACTAAATACTACTGTGGCCTACTTCGTGGGGTACATGAAAACACGGTTAAACTACGAAAGCTGCATGTCATCATAATTTTAAAAAACATCCCAGGTTTTGAATGGTTTGTTTGGCAAAGCAGGGTTTGTCTAGCGGGTTTGTGTAATTATGATTTAATTGTGTTTTTCATAATAACGCACGTCTTCTTGTATCCCACGAAGATGGCTACGGTCGTATTTAGCTCTTGTTAATGCATCAGGGATACCAACATAACAGTGACGTACCTAATGGCCGCTGACAGTCGCCGATCGGTTCGTGAAGTGAATTTTAATTTACGCAATTGAAAATTAAAATGCATAATTTTCTGCCGCCCGAAATTTTTCTAAAAATTATTAATAATATGCGTGGACACCACTTACGAAAAATTACCGAAATGGCATTAACCGTGTTTGGTGACCAGATCTGAATAGCCAGTTACTTCCCTACCTTCCTCTTCCCTATCTCCTTCCCCTTCCCACTACCTTCAGCCTCACAACATACCCCAATTGGGGATGCCATGGTCTCACTGGCTTCAGACGGGAGCAGTTGGGACTCTTGTGCGGTATTCATATAAAAAAAATAATAAATAAAACATGTTGGTTTTTATCTTATCTTACTAATATTATAAATGCGAAAGTTTGTATGGATGGTCCTTACTCTTTCACGCAATAAATATCAAATGGAATTTAAAAATTCTTTCACTTATCGAAAGCTACATTATTTGCGAGTAACAACGGCTTTATATATTGGTAAGCTCTGGCGTTATGAATGAGCTGTGGCGTTATGAAATTATGTATCATACGTTTTCTGTCCCTAACAAAATCGAGTTATTACAAACGTCAAACAAATTGTTACCTTGGAAACAATGTTTTTTTTTTTAAATTTTAGGCTTAAAAAGAGTGCTTTGTTGTGATTAAAAAGAGTACTTTTTTGACGTCGTAGTTAATATGTACATATCTCTAAAAATGTTTATTCTCCGAACAAAAAGCATAACGTTGCTATAAAGTAGACATGGGCAGATTCATTCCTAGAACTGAATCGATTCAGTCTGATTCCCCCGGCCTTTTGAATTGATTCCTTTTATTCATTCCTTTAATTCAAAAAAAAAAAATAAAAATAAAAAAAAAATAAAAAAAAAAAATAAAAAAAATAAAAAAAAAAAATCACTAAGAGGAAATTGATGATACAATCTCATTATATCGCAGATTACATCCTTTAGATGAATGTGTTTATTTTTCGTTTCATCGCGTTTCAAATCACAACGGTGTTAAAGAAGTTTTCACTACGTATAGGGTGAATTTTGTCGTTCTGAAAAATTGTAGGTACCAAAAATATTATTATTTTGCAAAAAAAAAATTTTTTGATCAGAAAAATATATTTATAAAGGCTAGCAATTAAATCTTAAAATTAAACAATTTTTATGGTTCACCCTACAGTTTCACCAATTTTGTTTTATTTATTGAACTTAAAATTGTTTCACTTTACGTGATCTAAACTTCCCACTACCTTCAGCCTCACAAAATATCCCAATTGGGGATGCCATAGTCTCATTAGCTCCAGACGGGAGAAGTTGGAACTTGTGCGGTATTCACATAAAAAAATATATATATACTATTATCACGCTTTCGTATATCCGATCCGGTCACCTGGAATAAGCTTCACTCAAATATATAACTGAGTTTTATAACTGGATTGTTCTCACGTAAGTGCGAACATCTGTAAAACCCAGTATAAATAAATATATTTTTAAATGCACCTACCTCAATGGTGAAGTAAAAACCATTCGTCAAATATAAAACTAATTAAAAGTCTGAGCGACACGCGTCATACAATTTATTCCAAAAATAAAGGAACAAATCACTCGATTATCATTTATCACGGTACGACAGCGACTGATGTTTGTTTTGTTTACGGCTATCGGCTAGATAGACAATATCATAAAAAAAACAATAATACATAAACATCGTTTTGTTGCTAAACGCATTGCATAATTTACGCACGTGTGAGGGAGAAAAATATAGGATTAACTTTCGGCTTTTTATTAGCAGAAGTTCAGAGTCCGAAGTGAGAAGTTTCGCCCTAATATGAGGCTTGGCGCGCGAGGACTAACGACGAACCGATTCTCTGCGGGCATATCAAGGAATAAATTAGGAACTTCTGACTAATATGTGCTGTTTGTCTTGCTGTGACTTGAATAAATTGCATTCCGCGGACCATAGCCTCGATACAACATATGGGAATTGAATTGTCGGCCGAATCAACTCGATACGTGGGACATGGGAATTGGGACAACGACGTCACAAATGAACAAGAAACAAATGTTTTGATTCCTTGAATAAAAATGAAACATTGATTGAAGTTGAGAATTGAACGCTACGGTCCGCGTAGACCTGTAGGACTATGATGAATAGTGGGACCGGCACGCTACACTCGAATCTCAGAATTATTTGACTCCTTGCCTCTTGGCTCTTGGCTGATTCGGTTGGCGGTTATGTCGCTTGGATTAGTGACTCTATGGCCGACGGGGTTTTGTTGTGTGGATTTACTGCGCGGGGTGCGGGATACTTACTACATGTGATAGACAATTTCGCGGCGCGCCGCCTGTAGTAGGTGTAGATACTTGTACCTATCCGCGCAACAAATATGCAGAATAATATTTAAATAAATTCCTACGAAACACTACAATATTTAAAGAGTACATTATTATTTTCTTACCTCAATATAACATGAAATAATTCAACTGTAAAATAAATTAATACAAATAAAAATAAATATGGTGCAGTTAAAAAATCGTAGGATGCAAGGCCAAGAGTAAGGAATAAAGATTTAATTCCTTTTGAAAATGAGAATCAGATCAAGTGTGTTACAAGATTGAATTTATTCATTTAATTCAATCATTCAATTTTGCCCACGTCTACTATAAAGCATAGCGTTTGAAGTGGACTGTCATTTTCTTATTTTTTTAGGTTACTCTGGATTCAAATATGAATTAAATACTAATAAAGGGAGTAGGTGCTTAAAATAAATTTCTGTTTCTATAATTCAAATATTTTCTAAAATAGAATTTTTATTTGCGAAATGTCATGCTCAAATTTTGAAATTTTCTATTCAACAATAATTATTTTCTATTAGACAAAATAGCAAGAAGAATAACAATTATGCCAATAATTATGCCAGTAATTATGCCAGTAATTTCCCACTAATACTATGCGAGCGAAGCCGTGGGTAAAAGCTAGTAAACAATAAAAGTGGTAAAAACTAAGTATTGCATTAATTTCAAATATATATTTTTTTCAAGAGTTCTAAAAATTCCAATATTCAAAATATGTGACATTCGAATTCGAAGTTTTACAAATCTAAAAATAAGTCATTCTGGACAAGTATGTAATTAATGTTAAATATATACACATCCTGCGCTAATTTTATTACCATAGTGTGCATTTCACGAATAAAGCTATTTTTTACTGTTTTTATGACTGGCAATACCATAATAATTCTAAATCAACATAAGTTCGGGAAATGTCTATAGAAATATTATTATTCGTCATCCTCAGTGGCGGTTCTTCACAGGGGGACAATGGGGACAGTCCCCATCAGTTACACTCAAAACCTACTAAAGGAAATAATAGTCGATGCTTTGTTTACATAAAAGTAATTAAAATTTGCAGAAATAAAATACAAACAATTATTCCGGATTATTTTAATAAGACCTTACGCGCGTACAGCGAACAATATACGGCGCAAAAACAGCGGGTCTATTTCTCAGTGCGCAGAATCTAATGCGCACTTGGGGGACGATCCGAACTATCCCTATACTTTCCTTGCGTTGTTTCGCAATCGTATGCAACTTATATACTATTTTTTTTGCTATTCCCTACAACTACAACTAAAAACGAAAAACTCAAAATCCTATTGATCTACCTACAAATGGTCTGTCAGTGGTAACCTAACACCTCAATCTGTTTAATGTTGAGCGATGAGTCATCGTAATGCGGTAAAGATCGGCGATTAATTTCAATAATTTATTTAAGATATCCATACATTTTCGTAAATCCGATAAATTTAGCATCCATGTCCTTAAATAGTAATATTATGTAAAAACTTCCTTCTTCTTCTGGCGCTGTGGGTGATTATGGCGAATGTATGATATTTATAAGATGTTTTCAAGTATTTTTAAATGTCAATAAATATGTTAGTTATAAATCTCTAACTTTAAGTCATAACTGTAAATATATATGTCATTGAGCTCAGTTTTAGGTCAGCTTTTATATGTCTTAGTCATAAGTCACTAGCAATAAGTCTTAGATGTAAGTCACTAGTTATAATTGTAAATCTTTTTTTGTACATTTATTTGTACAGCGCCCTTGAGGTGATTTTTTACGAAAACGGCGCTATATAAATTAGCCAAATATTATTATTATTATTAAAACTGCGCATGCGCAGTAGTATGTGAATTCAAGTACCTGCGGGGACAATCCTTTGGATCCTCACAGAACCATTTTTTGTTTGCGAAGTTACGGGCGGGAATTGCTCGCATTCAAATTAGTTTGATAATAATCTTGCAAGATAAAGCTTTATTTTTATTATAATTTATTGTAAATTGACATATATCTATAGACATTTTGTGTTAAATATATCAGACTAGCATGATTAGACCATCAAAATTTTTTTTTGAAAAATTTTATATTATATTCTACGGGTGGTGAGATTTCGGTACAGTACGTAGAAAATGTTGATCCCCACCACTAAAGAAGCGCTTGAGCCACCACTGGTCATCCTAGTATCTTATCTTTTATACCAGGCTTTTTTTACATAAGCTCTACCCAGGAGGACTTGAGGAAAATAATTTACCTCAGGGGCTATGCCATCTTAGGGGATGATGTATGGAGGGTCTTTTTGAGGAGAAGAAGGAATGAACATTGGACTTGAATAGACCCATGTTGTAGGAAGGAAGAAACAGAGGCTGGCAAATCGTTCTGCAGCCGAGCTGTTGAACACAAGGACGAGTCGAAGAAGCGACCCGTTGTCATGTGACAAATGTCAACCGTGTACATATGTTGGGCACACGTTTGGCGTGTTTCCTGACTATGCACCGGTACCGAAGGAATCAATGACGCTAGTTCCATTGAAATACCAGTAGATTAAGGATAGCATTCACAAATGACGCCTGTGCTCTAAAGATTGCAATCCGTCTGTTAAGATGGGAGAATCTATCAAACGGACCGCCCTTTTCTCCACAGAGTCGTGGGTATTTTCAGGTATTTTGGAGCTCCAGACCAGAGGTTGCTGCCAAATTCAACTATGGGGCGCACTTGTGATTTGTACAGAGTTAGTAGTTGTGTACTATTAAAGTATCTGCAGGCCCTGTACAGTACGCCCAGTTTTTGAGAGGCTAACTTAACTCTGGCTTCGATGGAGCCCCCATATCTGAGCTGGTCACTTAGAGTTACACCAAGCATATCATAAATAAATAAATTAAAGATTTTAGCAGACACCTGTCTCCAGAAGTTCAGGGTTCCTGAGTCCGGTATAATTCAATAATATGTGAGTATTATATTTGCTTTCAACCTTATCTTTAAGTTTTGTGTTCATTTCCCACAGCCGGTGCAGCGCTATCAATAACTGTGAGTTTTTCTTAAAGATAATTGATTACTTATCAGAGCTGATAAGATAGTCGCCGAGGCGTTAGCAATATTCTCACAGAAGTGGATAGTTTACCAAACTTTTGACCAAGCAGTCGAATCTGTTAAAAAATTATACCAACTTATATTAATTAGTGCTTTACAAGTTACTTATATTATAATATCTGATCAGTGATTGTGCCAATCATCCCGGGAAGAAATCTACTTTGGTAAGTCTTTATTTTTGATATAAACCTGCTTATAACTGACTTGGCGGTGTAGTGGACAGGAAATGATGGGTGTGTCATGAAATAAGATGATGTTATGGAAGTTTGTTACGTTTAATATTATGTTCAATGTTGACGTCTTTACGCAAATCTGAATGTGAACACGCACTTCTTGACGTGAATCCAACTTCCTAAGTATTTATATTGAGAAAGACAATCTATGATAAAAAGACATGTTTTTACTGGCTTAGGAACATTCGCGAGAATATATTTTTGTGCTGCGAATATAAAAAGTGCTACGAGAAAATGTAATACCTACTAACATTAGTTTAAATATATGTTTTAACATAATTTATAAAAAATTGTGTTTTTTAATTATGATGTCATTGTATGAAAATGGTCTTATCTTATTTTCTTATCAACACTCCTTAATCTCAGGGTGCCCAACCTATATCGTGGATTGCAAACTAAAATGGAACTTCACATAAATTCACTTGTAATGAGAATCCGGAAACAAATATATATATTTAAAACGATTAGAAACATTATGTCATTTAAACTACTAAAAGATGTATACTTTTCCCTTTGTCAAAGCATTTTAATTTATGGTATATCGGCATGGGGTGGAGCTGCAGACACATACATTAAGCTACTTAATACAGCTCATAAATCACTTATTAGAACTATGTTCAAAAAACCATATCTTCATCCCACTGAAAATCTTTTAATTCAAAATAAAATACATGACATCAGGAAGCTATTCATAAAAAAAATTATCCATATAAATTGCATAAAATCGTCACCTTCACACATATCTCACTCCCAGAACACTAGAGCTAAATCTAACAATCATTTACAAGTGCCAAAAATTAAATCCACTCTTGCCAAACAACATGAATCTTACCTCGCACCTTCCATATTCAACACTTTCTTAAAAGAAACACAACATATAACGCAAACCAACAGAAAACGTACATATAAAAACTTTAATACGTGGTTAATTAACAAAAAAAGAAATTTCATTAACAACTTACTTGCAAACCGTTCGTGTTAATTTTTTTTTTTTTTTTTTTTTTTCTATATGTATACGCTGTATATTGATATTTTAATACATGTATATGAAAAAAAAAAAAAAAAAAAACATTTTTATATATACGTAATATTTAAATTATATTATGTAGATAATCTTTTGTATTTCTACTTAAGTTTTATTATTTCTTTTTATTGTATTTTGTATCTTTATTTATTGTCTTTTGTATTTTTAGTTACTTTTATTGTTATTTAAATTTAATGTAATGATAGGTACTGCTACCCGGCTCAGAACAGATATTGTCTAGTGAGTCGGGTAGCGCACATGATTTGTACATACTATTGATGTTAATAAACGCCCGGATTACCGGCATTAAAAAAAAAAAAAAATATCAACCTGTATAGTAAAAAATATATATATTACTGAGCTGAGGCGGGCCACAAAGGAGGAGGTGGGGAGGGAGGGAGATTACAGCATTTTACTGGTAATAATTACCGGCGTCCGAAAATTAAATTATTGTGAAAACGCAAGCAAATCTGATTTTGGACAAGTTCATAACAAATTTAATAATATCGATGGATTAAGAAAACTTCAGTAAATTTGCAATTTCTACTTATGTATGACCAGAAGCGTTATAAATAAAAAAAGCAGTGCCTAACTGGCGTACTCGCTCTCTACTATACACGTTTATTGCACTTACCCTTTCGTCACACATTCTTTGAACTCACCCTCCACTTATTAAAACAGCTCAGTTGCATTCGATCTTCCGAGAAATGAATGTACAGGTTGGAATCGATTGCGAAATTAAATTCGTAGCGCGGCCATGCGCCTAGCACTTTTCAAGCAATAAATTACAACCCCCCCCGAGAGTCCGAGGTCTAGTAACAAGAAAGTTATAATTTAACGAAATATAATATATAATGTTATAAATTTACGATAAAGGTTTTTTTTTTTTAGTATGAATACCAAAATCCGAAACTTGAAGGCTGAAAACTTCATTTTAAATCAAACTAAAACATCATATTAAACTAACTTCTACTTATATAATTTTTTGTCTACGATCTTAAACTCCATGACATTTAAAAAATATCTCTCAACGTTAAGTATAAACGTAAAATAATTATAATGTATCTTTTCTCTGGAGATTTTTTCAATGTAGATGAGTGTTTCAGGCTAATAATTATTACTTATTAAAATTTTTACTCTTTGTACTATGCATAAAAATCTTGTCTTAAAAATTAATTTATCAATTAAAAAATAATAATTAATATTTGACGAGTTAAAGTATTTCACCAAAAAAATGTAGACATAATTCGTCTCGACGCCACCTAGTGATAGATTTAGCACTTACAATGCCTTTCTCATATAAATAAAGCTGGTTGTTTGCAGGTGGAAAAATCTGATAAGCTGTAATTGTTGAATGAAAAACTAGTATATATTGAATTATTTGGCGGGTAGGAGACAAGCCGACGTAGCTCAGTGCACAGAGCAGTTGATCGGAAATCAGAAGGACGCGGGCTCGAGTCCCGTCGGCGGCATGTATCTTTTCTCGGGAGATTTTTTCTATTTTTTCTATGAGTGTTTCACGCTAATAATTATTACTTATAATAATGGTTACCCTATGTGCAATGCATAAAAATCTTGTCTTAAACATTAGTTTATCAATTAAAAAATAATAAGTAAAATAATTGTTTACATACTGCTCATTCGTAGATGGCGCTAAATAAATTTTTTGGGAAAAACACTTTTTCGTAAAAAATCTAACGTTTTTATTACCCTAGCGAGTGTATGGTTGAAATTTAAGAATCCGACTACGAGTACAACTCTGACGCCGCGCCTTATGCAAAACGTTTTCGTACCTGGCTCGCAGGGCCTAGCAGAAAAAACCCGCGGTTGGGTTTTAATTGCAATTTTCCGCATGTACACAAGAAATATGAATAAATAGTTTGGTCCATGTAAAATCTCAATTCTTTTTAATTTTGATTGACACTTGACTGAAATTCCGCCACACTGGGCGGAAATTCCGCCGCGTAACTAACGCGGTTGCAGCCACACTGAATATTCAGTGGCAGATTATTATCAGCCGACTGCCAATGCTTATACGGTATGGTCGTAATGGATCCGATAGAAGTGATAGCTATTTATGAGGCATTAGAAGAAGAAAGAAAAAGAAAGCGTAAATATTGGGTTCATCCCTTAAATACTCTTCAACTAGAAAATGGGCAATTTCATACCTTGTATATGCAACTAAGACATTATCCAGATAAAGCATTCGAATGTCCATACAATCATTTGATGTATTGCTGAATTTAACGAAGGACTATATTACCAAGCAAAATACAAAACTTAGATCGGCTATATCTCCCAATGTTTCTGTTTTACTATCCCAATTGTCGTAAAATAATTTGGCTATTTCTTCCCATGCTCGTTTCTTTGCCGTTCTATCAGGTTTTTCTCTAGGGTCCCAAAGGCAAACTCTATTTTGCACCTTGATAATAAATCGTTCTGTGTCGAACATCCTGTACGTGCGCTGTCGCCGCGGGTTATCCGTCGAATGTGGCGCGATGCATACTAATACCTGGAATGCGATGTCGCCGATCTTACGCCGACGGAAAATCTGTGCGCGGAGGACGGAACAGACGCGTCTGCGAGCGGTCCGCCACGGAGCAACCGATCGTCCGCGACGGAACGACCGATCTTCCGGGTAGTGTGCCCGCTATTTGTAATTTTTATGCAATTACATGTATTGGCGTTCCGTCGCGGAAGATCCGCGACGTAATTTCCGTCTAGTGTGGCGCCGGCCTAAGTCTTTGTAAAATGTTATGTTTGTTTAGACTTTTTAATTTTGTTATTTGAAGATGGAAATTTTTCATGTTGGGGAATTTCTAAAGAAAAATCTTTTGTAAAAATTGGAAAAATTTAAAAAAAAAATAAAAAAATTGATGATTTTTTTTAAATTGACAAACTAATGTTTAAGGGGCCGCAACCCGAATTTCTACTCATTTCTTACATTTCTCCCTTAAACATTTGAAATTTTTTAGCTCTTAAAAAAATATATGTTATTTTTGAAAATAATGTCTAGATGCTGCCTACAAATATTATTAAAAACATGTCTGTTTCTATTATCTTATAAATTATATTTGTGAAAAAATTCACAATGTTTCTTTAAATGATACTTAAGATGCTCTCCAGGAGAATGTTGCTCTATTTTAAGCGAGTCGTGTTCTATTCAACATTTTCGCATCGATTTTGTCCCTGTAAATATTAGCGCGCTCCTCCAACATTCGTTATTCGTATCTCTCCATCTTCTTCTTTGCGAGTGCGGAGTCAAGATACAAGATTTTTATGCATAGCACAAAGGGTAACAATTATTATAAGCAATAATTATTAGCCTGAAACACTCATCTATATTGAAAAAATCTCCCAAGAAAAGATACTTGCCGCCGACGGGACTTGAACCCGCATCCTTCTGATTTCCGGTCAAATGCTCTGACCACTGAGCTACGTCGGCTTATCTCCTACCTGCTAAATTATTCAATATATACATACTAGTGTTTCATTCAACAATTACTGCTTATTACATTTTGAAACTGAGATTCCAAGATTCAAAAAAAAAAAAATTGAAACTGAGATTCCAATCCTTATCCACTTTCCAAGCAACAACGAGTACCATAAAAATTGACGTCATTTTGTCACCTCACTTGGATAGGGTTTTTACTGACATTTTTTTCAAAAATGATCTTTGAATGCCATTTGCTCATTTCTATACTCAAAATAATTTTCATAACCGTCTGTGTTGTATTTTAGTAGATATGTATGACAAAGTTCTAACATCAAGCATTTTAAATAATGATTTATTTTACAAGGTTCTAACATCACTTACACTTCCTATTTTCTTTATATCTGACAGTAGATCTTTATTACGAGGCACTTTACAATACGCCACTTCGGTTGGATAGGGGTCTATCTTCGCCTTACCATGTTTGAAGGTTTCAAAGTTTGTAAATTCAATTTTTCATAATGAATTTAACAATTTTAGTTAAAGTATTTTATTTAATTAAATGATGACAATATTAGCGAAACTCAATCAAAAATCTGGAAACAGAAAAATTAGAAAAATATATTGGCACCTCTGGGACACGAACTCAGGACCTTTTGCTTACATGGCACTACCAACTGAGCTACGGAACCTATTTCCAA
The DNA here is from genome assembly GCA_917563855.2 of Limnephilus lunatus. Classification (NCBI taxonomy): domain Eukaryota; kingdom Metazoa; phylum Arthropoda; class Insecta; order Trichoptera; family Limnephilidae; genus Limnephilus; species Limnephilus lunatus. Next base: position 18,356,589 of record OU830595.1, on the reverse strand, counting down.
TTCGGTTACTCACTTTTAACTACCAGCATTATCTTCGTTTTCTTAACGCACATATTTATTGGGTGCTATCTTTATATATAATTGCAAGATTCAACTCGAACTAAATGCTATCTAGGTAGTATCTGGATAAATTTTGTATCCATTTTATTTTTAATATGTGACATCTATTGACTTTTCTGCAAGTCAAGGATGAATATTATTTTTAACTTTATGAGTAAAATCTCAAATTATAATATTTATTTAAATGAAGACAATATTGTTCTTATATTGTTTTGTATTTATTATACTTATATATGTAGTGCACTTACATGACGTGTATTTACTAGATAATCATTTGTGGAAGGGTTTAGTCTTTCCTGTGGGGAAGATTGGGGGGGACATAAAATCTGAAGCACCAATAAAAATAAAAAATGGCCGTCAGGAAATAATGTGTTTTGGTAGCTCAGTTGGTATAAGCGTCTTCCCGGAGAGAGGAAAATCCCGATTCCAGACTCTTCTTAATCTTTTTATTTTCTAAAATTTCACCGTTAACTTCTGAATCATATATTCTCTAAACCTCCTTTTATCGTTCATTCGCTCTACCGTCCTTCTCTAAATTTTAACTATTTAACATTTTCATGTTCCTACATATACTCCTGTATAATTTTGTAAATCTTTGAATTGTCGTCAATTTTTTTTCCGTAATGAAAAGGTTGAGAAAACTATATTTAATTTTTCCTACTCCAAAAACCTATTAACAATCATGTTACATCAAAAATCTCTTACTTGAAGCAAATTGATGATGTTAAAATTAAAAATAAAAGTCCTATTAATTTTATAAAAGAACCACTTGCCCGTTTTCTATCATTTTATATAAACTTTGATACTTTTATTCCGTAAATATTATTATCCCAATATACATTTTCAATGGTTGTACACGGAAATGGTGCTGTCTGTTATTTTCAAAAAGAACCGTTGAAGTTTTAAACGGATCCTAAATGAGTAAATGTCTAAAATATCAATTAAAAAACCTTGATTTCTCTATAAATTTTTTTTGCAATTTTTTTCGCAATTTCAAAATTTTCCTGTAAGAAATTTTTGAAATGTTTAAAACTTTAAAATTTCCAAGCAGAACAAAATTAAAAATGGTGTTTATAAAAATTTCCTGACTTGTATTCATACCAATTTTCCTAGCAAGAAATTTCAATTTTCCCAAAAAAAACATTCCAACTTTACATAAAATCAGTAATTTTTTATTTAAAATCTAATTTTTAAAAAAAAATCTGACCTTTTTTCTGAAAAATTGCGATTTTTCCAGAAGAATTTTTTTACTCTAAGGAATTTCATATACGTACTGTATATTTAAACCTTGTGTTATCTAGCTGCAGTATTAACTGTGACTGTACAGTGCCATTATAAAATAAATCATGCAGAGAATTTCACTAATTCCTTTATGATATTTCACACTTCGGAACTACACAGCTGTTACACTAAATATGTCAAACTGAGGTAGAAGACTTATATTTTGTAACATGTAGAAATTGTAAGTCTAAATTAAAGGTTTTTGAAAGCTATAATACGAAAATACTGTGCAATGTAGTTGTGAATGATGAATACTTGAAGCAGATGGATGAGTTTATTTATTTATTTGCAAAAACAGCATAAAACCAATACATTGCAAGAGCGGTAAGAAAAGATACATAATAAATACTTTTACAGTGAAAGTAATACATTTCGTTAAAACACAAGTGCTATTTCACGCTTAAAATCGTTGTAGGAAGTATGGAATATATCCACATTTCCTGCGAGGCAGTTAATTAACCTAGTGAGTCGTCCCAGGGGCATCACTATTTGGTTTGTAATTGAGAAGCATATTTACAAGAGATGATGGCTGATAGAGTCTTCGGTAAATGCAGAACACTCCATTGATGGACGACGAAACGCAATTGGCGCTAAAATAAAAGTGTTTGATGAAGTGAAACCAACAATCCAAAATAGAGTGCTGGTACCTACTCTGATGCATGATAGTGAGGCATGGAACTGGCTGAGGAAGATTGGAAGTAGACTGAATGCTGTCGAAATGGTATCTTAAAGAGTATGCAGGGCCGGCCCTATTGTTACAATTATGGGATGAATGAAGTATGTACTCGTACGAAGAATAAGTTAATGACGAATGTAAGTAAGTCTAAAGTCATGGTATTTGAAAGAGAGAGTACGAAAACAATGTGCAAAATAGTTGAGAATGATGCATACTTGGAGCAGGTGGATGAGTTTGTGTATTTGGGAAGTCAGCTTACGAGAGAAGGGAAGGCTGATAGAGATATTGAAAGAGGGTATACAAGGGCGGATCCAGGATTTCTTTCTGGGGGGGGCACAAGGGGCGGACGGGCAAAAAAATCGACAATTACTGTTACAAATAAACTAAAGTATCTAAGCCCGTCAGAGCCCTCCCCCCCCAGTATAAAAAGTTGATGTAAATTTTATTCAGTTCACACGGGCCTCGGGCCTCATAGTAAAAAATTTTGTCATTTTTTTGTATTTCATTTTCTAAAAGATGCTTTGTTAATAATGCCATCATCTAAAATGTTTTAAGGATATTTTAAGAAAGTTTTAAACAGTTTGTATGTTGAATTATCCGTCAGCAAAACTTTGAGCGCATATTTCTCGAAACTACGTTTTTCAACCCGGTTGATAACATATTACAAAAACTAGGATTTAATATCCGATTTGCATGCACCGAATCTTAAACTTTTAGAAAATCCAGTCACTATGGCCTCACATAGGGATTTTTTTTATAAAGGTCCTCCTTCTATTTTTTTAAAGAACGCTGAAAATTTTCCATAAAATTCGCTGGTCCGCAATTTTTTCTTGTATTTAGATATGAAAATTCCCCTACAAGGTGCCATAGACACTGAATTTTCAAACAGTTTAAGAGTTGGTTCATACAAATGTAAATACAAATGCAATAAAAATACATAAACGCGGATGTATAGTTTTTTTTCAATATGTTGTCAACCAAGTTGAAAAATGAGTTTAAAAAGTTTCGAGAAAAAAGCATTAAAAGTTTTGTTGAAGGATAAAATTCAACGTAAACATTGTTTCAAACGGTTTCACGTAAAATGCTGTAAAAAAATGGTGAAAGCATTATTAACTTCAGAAAATGAAATTTAAAAAAAAATCCAAAACATTTGTTTTACAGTGTCCTGGTGCCTTAAAGCCTTGTTTAGGGTTTGATCAAGGAAACATGGAGGCGTTTGGAGGCCGCCCCTCCCCCCCCCCCCCCCCCCCCCCCCCCCCCCCCTTCGCCCCGTTCCGCCACTGAATCTTTTAAATTACTTGCCTATTTTATTACTATCTTTACTATCTGTATTAATAAGATAACCTTTAGCAAAGGGCCTAAGTTAGTAAAAATAATACGAAATGCAATACATAAGTGATACTGGAACTAAAACTTTATAGACATTAAAAAGATTATTTTATTTACAATAAATACACATATAAATTTGTTGTAGACCACTTTTATTTATGAACACTCTACCGGTTTCAGAAGCACCCTTCCTTCGTCAGGAGAATATTATAACTAATATAATATTCTCCTGACTAAGGAAGGGTGCTTCCGAAACCGGTAGAGTGTTCATAAATAAAAGTGGTCTATAAAAAATTTATATGCGAGCCACAAAGTTAATGCTTTTTACAAATATATATTATTTTATTTTTTTAATTAGAATGTATTACAAAAACATGGAAGTAACATTATTCCGTTAAGTTGAGAAAAATACTCATTACGGGAAGGACAGGCACATATAAGTACAATTTACAAATATTGTTTAAAAAAATACAACACATTGAAAAGGAAAAAGACAAATAAATTACCGGTTCAGGCTGCATTTATTTATTCCTGTTTTATCTTTCACCAAATATTGTAAAAAATGTCTTAAAATTGACGGAGATACAGCATCACATATGAAACCGTTTGAACAGTTTGTGTGTTGAATTATCCTTCAGCAAAAATTTGAATGTGTTTTTCTCAAAACAACGTTTTTCAACCTGGTTGACAAAATATTAGAAAAACTATACATCTGATGAACCAAGTCTTAAACTGCTCGAAAATCCAGTCACTATAGCCAGGGCCGAATTATCCATAAGATGTATAGGTAACTGCCTAGGGGCCTGCATAGGGAAGGGGCCCCTAGGGTAAAGTGGCCCCGAGACGTGCATTGCCTAGGGGCCCCAACATGTTTAAGCTGGTCCTGGCTGGGCCCTATTATCCATAAGGCAATGTACGCCACTGCCTAGGGGCCCCGCATCGGGTAGGAGCCCCTGGGGTAAAGGCGCCCCGAGACGTGCATTGCGCAGGGGCCCCGACATGTTTAAGACGGCCCTGGCAGGGCCCAATTGTCCATAAGGCAGTGTAGGCCACTGCCTTCCAGTCGCTATAGCCAGGGCCGTATTATCCATTAGATGTTTAGGCAACTGCCTAGGTGCCCCGCATCGGGTAGGGCTCTTGGGGTAAAAGTGCCCCGAGACGTACATTGCCTAGGGGCCTCGGCATATTTAAGCCAGTCCTGGCAGGGCCGTATTATCAACAAGGCAGTGTAGGCCACTGCCTAGGCGGCACGCATCGGCTAGGGGCCACGCATCTGCTAGGGTCCCCTATGGTAAAGGGGCCCCGAGACGTGCATTGCCTAGGGCCCCCGACATGTTTTATCCTTGTTTAGGATTTGATCAAGGGATCATGGAGACATTTGCCCCCCCCCCCATGTTTGGGGACCGGGGGCCCGGGCGGGCCGCCCCCCCTCCCCGCCCCCCCGCCCCCTAAGTCCGCCACTGCGTATCATAATCAAATGTATATTTCTACAAATTCAAGTATATATAGGAAGGTTTATGAAAGTGTCAAAACAATAGAAAAATTCAATCTACTACACTATATAAAGAGGTAAGATTTGTTTGTTTGTTTGTTTGTTTGTTTGTTTGCATTGAATAGACTCCGAAACTACTGAACCGATTTGAAAAATTCTTTCGTTGTTTGGAAGCTACACTATCCTTGGGTAACATAAACTATATTATATTTTCAAAAAAAATAGGCATCCTTACTAAAACTTCAATAATGTAACCCAAGGTGTAAAAAAATTACCTAAAATATTCTTTACATCGCGTGCGCTGCGAAAACTATTGATGATAGAATAAAATAATGTATTACGACTTTGTAGAACACATCATTATTTACAAAAAAAGTCGCAACAGCATATGTCTTACTAATATGGTTATGCCACAATAAGTCTTTTATTTTAAAAATTTAATTAAAATTTCGCAGCTTGAAAAGGCTCTTTATTTGTATCTTGGTCTAAATCCTTATCAAAATAAATTACTTCATATTCAAGGCAGCTTTAATACCTTAATTTAACTTTTTGAATTTTTCGATTCGGATATTTAATTAGAAAGATATCACGAGTTTAAAAATGTTAGTATTAGAAAAAAGTTTCGGCTACGGGCCGTTCGGGAGAGGAGTCAAGAAATGAAGTGCAAGGGGGGTTGGCGGGACGGAGAAGCGGGAGAGCGGTGGCGGGGAAGGTGGAAGTGGAACGCTGGAGGGGAACGCACGGGAAAGGACATGCAAGGCGTAACATTTTATTTATTTGAATATGGCATTGCAACGCATGTCGGGAAACAGCTATGTTTAATAAAGACAGTTTTTGCTTCTAAGTATGGACTGTGATGGAATCTCCACAGTACACAAAAACACCGTCTGGGGGGGGCACGTGCCCCCGTGCCCCCCCCCTAAATCCGCCCTTGAGGGTATATGCAGATAACTCCATTAATGGAGGACTGAACGTCGATGGCGCCAAAGAAGCGAAGCTAGCCGTCTATAATGGAGTGCTGGTACCAACCCTGATGTTTGGCAGTGAGAGATGGCGCTGGCAGAGGAAGGATTAAAGTAGACTGAATGCTGTAGAATTGAGATCCCTGAGACGAATGTGTGGTAAAACCATATACGATCGTGTGAGAAACGTGCAGATCCTCAAAGAATGCAGGGCTGATGTAAGCGTAATGAGTAAGATTATGAAAGGTACGCTCATATGGTTTGGCCATGTAGAGTGAATGAACGAGGAAAGGAGTGGAGAATATATGATGCAAATGTGAATGGTAAAAGAAGTCGGGAACGCCCGAGACATGGCCCGACCAAGTGAATCAGATACTTGAGTTGGGCCATGTCAAGAGTCAGAATAATAGAAGAGCATGTATAAGACGATATATGATTGTGAACGAGGCAAGGAGTGTGTACCAAGACCAAGCTGTTTGGCGGTGTATCCTCTCTGCCTACCCCTGCGGAGAAACGGCGTGATGGTTAGTTAGTTAGTTTATAAGAATGTAAGAAAGGGACGCTGTTTGTTGTGAGTTGGGTTCACAGGGAGTCAAAGAGTGTTGCATTTAATTTGCGAGGTTTTTTCCTGATGGCACAAAGAAATCTTTAAAATATTTGCAGTTCAGAGACCTACAGCTAATTTATGAAATGTGGTGATTATTTTATATTTGTGTGGTTTTTGTTTAATAATTTCCTCTAATTTATTATTAACTGAGTTCTTTGATTATAAATTACGATTAAATCTGGGTTTTGTTAATTGTAAAGTTTATTTGTTATATGCACTGAAATGTTTTATTTGCAGGTATTTGTTGTATATTATTTCTTTGTGTCCAATGTTAATGTTAGTTCTGTTTATCGTGAGGATATTTAATGTGTATTTCATCATGTAAGCTTATTTCAAAATGTCTTGTAATATTTTATTTTCAAGTTGTTTTATAGTTTTTTTTTTAAATTTGAATTATTTAAGGGCGTTTACATATTGTGGTATGACGACAGGTTCCGTGACAATTTAACACAGTGACAAATCTTAAAAGACTTTTGAAAAGTAATATAAATTATTATACCTACATTAAAAGTGACGAAAAAAAACTAACCTGTAAATCCGACCTAACATAACCTATTTCACAAGTCAACTTTTTTTTGTTCGTGTTTTTGAAACAATTCAAACATAAACAACTCATAGAAATCATTGTGTCTCCCTTACTATCATAGCGAGAAATGGGTTATAAACGGTGTTGGAAAGAGAAAACACCACACTTTATGTTCAAATATAAAAGAAATTTGAAATAAAATATAATTATTTTTTTATTGAACGACAAAAAGGTGATGTTACTGTAACATTTGTACTAAATTTGTCCAATAAATTTTTATTTGTATATATTTTGTTAGTTTTCAGTAGTTTTAGTTAACAAAAAACTTAAATTTTTATATTTAAAAAATTATACGTTTATTTCGATTTATAAAATTTGAATGCATATTTTATCACCTTTCAAAAAAGGTGTTTAGTTTTGGATATATGTATTCTATTCAGAAATATTTCATTTATTTGGATTTCATGGCAAAGCGGATATATTTTGACCCGTTGAGGCCTGAGGGGTCAAATTGTTTAACCTTTTAATAAAAAGTGTGTTGATTTGTCACTATGCTCAGTTGACCGACTACCACAATGTCACTCGTATTTACATTTTACGCAGGTATAATTTTGGGTATCGTAATATTATTGTCTTTATGATGCAAGATTTTTTTATTAGTCTTGAATTGTTTTAATTTGAGATAATTTTGTGTATTGTACTTAATAAGAATGTATACATGTTATATTGAAGTATTTAATTTATTATCCACGGCTTAATTGGTTAGAGTTTTGGGAAAGTTTTTTGGAATTTCATAATACAAGATAATTTTATTACTATTATTTAATGAGCAGACACCATTCTGCTGTCGTTCGTGTAACACCTCTTCTTAATGAAATATTTATGTTCCTCTCAGAAGGCTTGAACGATAAATAATTGGTTCGAGGTGTTACATATTTCGCTTTCTGTCTGTCTGTAAATGACTTGTGTGGATACAATACCAACTCCGGCCGTTGTTGTCATTTTACAGATTCAGTCTCCAATTCATTGTTCTCCATCTCCTCAACATGGAAGTGGACACGGGCCTGGTTTATTGCAAACCCGACTGGCAGAAAACTCTCCAATTATTCAAAGCCGTTGAAGATAACAATAAAAAAATGCTTCTGGAACCATTCCCCGATGAAAAAGTGCTGGCGGCCTTCGCAAAGTTATCGTACACTGCTTGTACGGGAGAGCTCAACTTGCCTAAAGGATGGCAACTTCTTACCACGGCACGGAGCAATTCCTGGACTAATGCATATTTCGGTTGTGCATTTTGGAACCCATCCGAGCAGCAGGTGGTGGTAGCCCATAGAGGGACAGACCCTAAGAAGTTTGGGGCACTCTGGGTCGATGGGAAGGGTGTGTACTGTAATAGTTATACGAAACACATGAGCTCAGGTGTAACTTTTGCGGATGATGTCAAGAAGGCAGTTCTTGAAACAAACCAGCAATATGGCAGTCGCTTCGTTCTGTCCTTCACAGGACATTCCCTAGGAGCCTGGTTGGCTGGAGTCACCACTCTGACCGTCAAACATCTAAAGAGGGAAGGCAGTGGCTTCTGCAGGGTGGCCAGCCCCAGTGAAGGCCTCCATACTCACACTCTGACCTTGGACAGTCCGGGTGTCAAGGACATGCTAATGAAGATATTCAGAGATTACGATGAGAGGTACAACCCGTCCATATGTACTAAAAAATTAGATATCACCATAATTTTTGCATCTCCAAATCCTGTGAACTGTACTGGGTTTCATGTGGGAGATATATATCAGCTGGAAAATGTGAACACCCACAGCATTGATAATTTTATCACAGCTTTTAATGAAGGGAAGAAGAAACGTGCGGTACAAAACTGGCCTCAGGGACTAGTTGAGCGCCAAAATCACGATGAACTAGAGAGTTACATGAAACTTTTAGATGATGTAAGAGTTCCTCCTGCGAGCTCTAGTGGGAGCCAGCAGAACACGGATCCACTTGAAGTAGATGCTGATAGTAAACTTCTCGAAGATGGTACACTCCTCGAAGATAGTACACTCCTCGAAGATAGTACACTCCTCGAAGATAGTACACTCCTCGAAGATATTCCACTCCTGATGACTTCAAGGAAGTACAGAACTAAACCCTCGCTGGGAAACATCTGTCATCTGGGAGTGTTTTCTGCAGAAGAGTTTAATTTTATGAAAAATTGGAGCTTTTTACAAAGCAATACGCTGATGAAATTAAAGAAAATTGAAAAATTCACAACAAAACAAAATCTTCAAAAATTAGATATCCCAAAGTTTGAAATTGATACTAAAGAAAATATTATCACTTGTAAAACAATGGAAGATTTGGGCAAAGTGATTAGACTAACCAAACAACTGTTACGCTGGTTTCCTAATGAGATAATAAATGCACTAGCTAAACAGAATAAGAGTGTAAAGTCAGGCACCCTATACATGGCTGGGCAGGCTTATCTCCGCACCTTGCCCGATATACTAGATTGTGAGGACACCTTGGGGCTGGAGTCATTCTTAGAATCTTCCAAGCGTGTTCTACAAATAGAGACAAGTGATCCTAAATTTGAAGCTGTAAGATTAAACAATATCTTGCTTCAGATTAAAAACACATCTTTAGATTCAATATATTTAAAAGACAACTGCCACACGGTTCTCAGTTGGAACGATTTGACCAGTATAGCTATGGATATAGACATGGAAGGCTTAAACGAGAGTGATATAATTATTAATAATCTGCTCGTTCTTGAATTCACTTCTCCGGTCGATGACTTAAACCAAAACTACGAAATATGGACAAAAATTCTTAAAACTCTAGAAACACACATCCACAAGAAGCTGGTAATCATATTACCACAAGCGATTGATTCACAATTTTTTATGGATTATAAAAACCTGGCCGTTGAAACTAAGTCTTTCAAAGAATTCGAATTAAGCGACCTGACTATTTCATCTAGAGAAGATATATTTACAAGGGATTCAATATCCTTGGGGGAAGAAATTTTCAGTCTCAACACACTACTGGGAGAAAACTGTGAATCTGACGATGAGCAGGTTCGAAACCAAATCAGTTCTTTAATTTCTCCAATTTTGAAGAATCTTTCAATAGACGCCAGGTATAGAGCTAATATCCCAATAAAACTACCTAGGCTTTGCGAATTAGAAGCCCTGTACTCCAAAGGGAACAGGCTAGTAGACAAAGCGAGGCTTACTGCACTACTAGAAAGGAGTGGGCCTGCCGGACCACTGCTGGTGATCAGTGATCCGGGGCGGCTCAGCCAGGACTACTGGGGAGAGGGAGCAGAGCCCGCACAGGGGAAGATCTTCGAGACCGAGGACAATGGACAGGACCTATTTAAGGAAAAGTGTCGGGAGGAGTCGTCAGCTAGAATAATCTATTGGCTACATTTAAGCGCAGAAGGCCTGTATTTGAGGGAGGTTTACAATAGTGGTCTCTACATGCCCAGGAGGTTCCACACTCGTTTCATAATTAAACCCATGAATGAATTTGTTGGCTACAGCGGAAATAAAGATGTTTTTATATTTAACAATGTGAAAGATAAAATATCACTTATTAGTTCCTTCAATTTATCCAAAGAAGATGAAGAAAAATTTGTTTTAAAAGAACATTTTAAAATTAATACTGAAGATATAACGAAAGAGGAAATATTCAGCAAACATAATTTCAAAATGCAGAAGGTCGGTGACAGATCTTGTAATACTGAGGAATTATTTATCTCGAGACATCATATTAAAAATCAAAATCGGTTTCATGGATTGAATACGGGAAAAATAAATGAAGATGAAAAATTTAACAAACATTATTTTAAAAAGTCGGAGATTCGAGGCAGCTCGTGTCTGGTCTGGCAATACTCCCATGGATCTCTGGAGGGCTTACGCCCCTTCATCACCAGGGACTACAGCGACCCCATCGATGAAGTTACCTTCAGCAACACGAGGAAGAAGCTGACCATCATTGCTGATGACCCTGGTATGGGAAAGACCACCAGCCTCACGCGCATGTCGGAGCTCATCCGCGACTCTTGGGTACTGCGAATTGACCACAATCACTTGACTTCCGCTGTCGATAAACTGCCTTCGAAACTTAACCTGCAATCGGTTACTAAATGTTTAATTCATGCATCAGGTTTACCTACTGATGATGATTTTCTGCGCAGCCTTTTACAGCATTGCCTCGAATCAGATAGTTCGAGGCAAGTTTGTATTTTGGTGGACGCGTTTGATGAAATAACTATGGAAAATACCAAAGACAATATGTTAAAGATTCTGAAATACTTAAAAAATATCACAAATTGTAAAACAATAGTCACCACAAGGGTGCATCCGCAAGAATGGCTCGAAAATGAATTGTCAGAATTTTCCACAGAGTTACAAAAAATAACAAAAACTGAACAGGATGACTTCATGGTAAATTCCTGGCTTCCTCACCTGGCCTTGGAACTTCCAGAGTATGCCGAGTCGGAGAAAAGGAGGCTGCACCAGTTTGCCAGAGAGCTGCGGGAAGAGGTGGAGGGAGTGCTGGGGAAAGACGTGGCCAGCTTCATGGGCATCCCGCTGCAGATCCGCATGTTGGCCGAGGTGTTCCTCCAGCAGGCCATACAGTCTGTGGTGTCTGCTGAACAAGCGCAGAACTTATGCAAAATAACAAATCTATTTGATTTGTATACACAATTTATCAATGTCAAGAAATCAATATACTTTGAGCAGAAAACTAATCTCTATACAGATCTAAAAACTTCCTTTTTAAATGATATGGTCACGAAATTAATGAAAAAGCATTGTGTCATGGCTTTCCAATCCCTCGACCCAAAGTTTGCTGCTGAATATTTCTCTAACAAAAAACCAAACGACAAAGACTTGCAAGACATAAGCGGCCTAGGGCTGATCAAGGCTAGAATTGATGGAACCGCTACTTTAATTCACCGCACGTTTGAAGAATACTTTTGCGCAGATTTCTTCGTCCAGTGGCTGAGGAAGGGAAGAAAAACCGAAGAAAAGAACATACTCATTAAAAGTGAATTTTGCATTTTATTGCTCAGGCCAGAATATTATTTAATCAGAAAGTTCATAGAGACCCAGCTTGCTATATTACCACCAATATCGAGCGATGCACTGGAAAATAATCCGATATTGTACAAATACTGGTCTCAAAATCGTCTGCTATTCTTTCATGATCGTGTTAAAACACCATTGCACATAGCGGCAAAAGAACAGAATGTGCACACATTTGCAGTCCTCCTCAGTGGCCCAAGCAGTAGGATGTCTGAGGAAGACTACAGCGACTTTATGGCAGCAAGAGACAAGGCCGGGAGGACTGCACTGAATATAGCTCTGGAGAATCAAAATCTCAAAATTATAAAGCAAATTAAGGAAAATATGGAGAGTTGTTCGTACGAGTCACAACTTAAACTTATGCTTGCTTCTTTCTTAGATTTTGAAGGCGACACATTTGAAGATCACAACTTGTTAAGTGAACATTCATCAATCAGTTTACACCGGGCTTTAAAAAGAACTGAACAGATCAGAAAACAAATCACTCCGTTTATGGTAGCGGTGAGAGAGGATGACTACAGCACTGTGAATGAGATATTAAGTGGCATGGAAAGTGATACTGAGCGCACTCATTTATTGATTGCCATTGATAGTCAGGGTGATACTGCCATCAATCTCGCAGCAAGTAAAGAAGATCACACGTTGTTTACATTATTTGCTAAACGAAGAGTTTGTATGTCGTTTGATAAATATGAAAGGAATCCCTTACACTGCGCAGCAAAGGTAGGAAACCTAATTATTGCGGAATATTTACTAAATCCCGTGAAAAATTCCTTTAATGCGCCATTCGAACACTTAAATGATAATCATACAGATGAAGAGGCAAACGCATATGGATTTACTGGAATATATCAAATATTTTCTTCTATAAAATCTACTGATGGTTCGACTGCCTTGATGTTAGCAGCGTATGGAGGGCACTATAAGATAGTATCGGTACTGTTAGAAAAACTGGCAGACATTCACACAAGGAATAATGACGGCTCGACAGCATTAATGCTAGCTGCAAGAAAGGGACATCTAGAGATCGTTGAACACCTACTCGTGAGTGGTGCTGAATTAAACTCTCAGAACAAAAACGGTTCTTCGGCCCTTCGTATTGCAGCTTATAATGGTCACCTTGCAACAGTATGCAAACTGTTGGAGAAAGGAGCAGACATCCACATGAGAGCAAATGACGGCTGGACTGCATTAATTCATGCTGCTAGTGAGGGACATCTAGAGATCGTTAAACACCTACTGTTGAAAGGAGCAGACATCCACATGAGAAATAATGACGGCTGGACAGCATTAATGCTAGCTGCAAGTAAGGGACATCTAGAGATCGTTGAACACCTACTCGTGAGTGGTGCTGAATTAAACTCTCAGAAAAAAAACGGTTCTTCGGCCCTTGTTGTTGCAGCTTCTAATGGTCACCTTGCAACAGTATGCAAACTGTTGGAGAAAGGAGCAGACATCCACATGAGAGCAAATAACGGCTGGATTGCATTAATGCAAGCTGCTAATGAGGGACATCTAGAGATCGTTGAACACCTACTGTTGAAAGGAGCAGACATCCACATGAGAAATAATGACGGCTGGACAGCATTAATGCTAGCTGCAAGTAAGGGACATCTAGAGATCGTTGAACACCTACTCGTGAGTGGTGCTGAATTAAACTCTCAGAAAAAAAACGGTTCTTCGGCCCTTGTTGTTGCAGCTTCTAATGGTCACCTTGCAACAGTATGCAAACTGTTGGAGAAAGGAGCAGACATCCACATGAGATCAAATAACGGCTGGACTGCATTAATGCAAGCTGCTAGTGAGGGACATCTAGAGATCGTTGAACACCTACTGTTGAAAGGAGCAGACATCCACATGAGAAATAATAACGGCTGGACTGCATTAATTCAAGCTGCTAGTGAGGGACATCTAGAGATCGTTGAACACCTACTCGTGAGTGGTGCTGAATTAAACTCTCAGAACAAAAACGGTTCTTCGGCCCTTCGTGTTGCAGCTTATAATGGTCACCTTGCAACAGTATGCAAACTGTTGGAGAAAGGAGCAGACATCCACATGAGAGCAAATGACGGCTGGACTGCATTAATTCATGCTGCTAGTGAGGGACATCTAGAGATCGTTAAACACCTACTGTTGAAAGGAGCAGACATCCACATGAGAAATAATGACGGCTGGACTGCATTAATGCTAGCTGCAAGTAAGGGACATCTAGAGATCGTTGAACACCTACTCGTGAGTGGTGCTGAATTAAACTCTCAGAAAAAAAACGGTTCTTCGGCCCTTGTTGTTGCAGCTTCTAATGGTCACCTTGCAACAGTATGCAAACTGTTGGAGAAAGGAGCAGACATCCACATGAGAGCAAATAACGGCTGGACTGCATTAATGCAAGCTGCTAATGAGGGACATCTAGAGATCGTTGAACACCTACTGTTGAAAGGAGCAGACATCCACATGAGAAATAATGACGGCTGGACAGCATTAATGCTAGCTGCAAGAAAGGGACATCTAGAGATCGTTAAACACCTACTGTTGAAAGGAGCAGACATCCAAATGAGAGACAATGACGGCTGGACTGCATTAATGATAGCTGCAAGTAAGGGACATCTAGAGATCGTTGAACAACTTCTCGTGAGTGGTGCTGAATTAAACTCTCAGAAAAAAGACGGTTCTTCGACCGTTCTTATTGCAGCTCATCATGGTCACCTTGCAACAGTATGCAAACTGTTGGAGAAAGGAGCAGACATCCACATGAGAGATAATGACGACTGGACTGCATTAATTCATGCTGCTAGTGAGGGACATCTAGAGATCGTTAAACACCTACTGTTGAAAGGAGCAGACATCCACATGAGAAATAATGACGGCTGGACAGCATTAATGCTAGCTGCAAGTAAGGGACATCTAGAGATCGTTGAACACCTACTCGTGAGTGGTGCTGAATTAAACTCTCAGAAAAAAAACGGTTCTTCGGCCCTTGTTGTTGCAGCTTCTAATGGTCACCTTGCAACAGTATGCAAACTGTTGGAGAAAGGAGCAGACATCCACATGAGAGCAAATAACGGCTGGATTGCATTAATGCAAGCTGCTAATGAGGGACATCTAGAGATCGTTGAACACCTACTGTTGAAAGGAGCAGACATCCACATGAGAAATAATGACGGCTGGACAGCATTAATGCTAGCTGCAAGTAAGGGACATCTAGAGATCGTTGAACACCTACTCGTGAGTGGTGCTGAATTAAACTCTCAGAAAAAAAACGGTTCTTCGGCCCTTGTTGTTGCAGCTTCTAATGGTCACCTTGCAACAGTATGCAAACTGTTGGAGAAAGGAGCAGACATCCACATGAGATCAAATAACGGCTGGACTGCATTAATGCAAGCTGCTAGTGAGGGACATCTAGAGATCGTTGAACACCTACTGTTGAAAGGAGCAGACATCCACATGAGATCAAATAACGGCTGGACTGCATTAATGCAAGCTGCTAGTGAGGGACATCTAGAGATCGTTGAACACCTACTGTTGAAAGGAGCAGACATCCACATGAGAAATAATAACGGCTGGACAGCATTAATTCAAGCTGCTAGTGAGGGACATCTAGAGATCGTTGAACACCTACTCGTGAGTGGTGCTGAATTAAACTCTCAGAACAAAAACGGTTCTTCGGCCCTTCGTGTTGCAGCTTATAATGGTCACCTTGCAACAGTATGCAAACTGTTGGAGAAAGGAGCAGACATCCACATGAGAGCAAATGACGGCTGGACTGCATTAATTCATGCTGCTAGTGAGGGACATCTAGAGATCGTTAAACACCTACTGTTGAAAGGAGCAGACATCCACATGAGAAATAATGACGGCTGGACAGCATTAATGCTAGCTGCAAGTAAGGGACATCTGGAGATCGTTGAACACCTACTCGTGAGTGGTGCTGAATTAAACTCTCAGAAAAAAAACGGTTCTTCGGCCCTTGTTGTTGCAGCTTCTAATGGTCACCTTGCAACAGTATGCAAACTGTTGGAGAAAGGAGCAGACATCCACATGAGAGCAAATAACGGCTGGACTGCATTAATGCAAGCTGCTAATGAGGGACATCTAGAGATCGTTGAACACCTACTGTTGAAAGGAGCAGACATCCACATGAGAAATAATGACGGCTGGACAGCATTAATGCTAGCTGCAAGAAAGGGACATCTAGAGATCGTTAAACACCTACTGTTGAAAGGAGCAGACATCCAAATGAGAGACAATGACGGCTGGACTGCATTAATGATAGCTGCAAGTAAGGGACATCTAGAGATCGTTGAACAACTTCTCGTGAGTGGTGCTGAATTAAACTCTCAGAAAAAAGACGGTTCTTCGACCGTTCTTATTGCAGCTCATCATGGTCACCTTGCAACAGTATGCAAACTGTTGGAGAAAGGAGCAGACATCCACATGAGAGATAATGACGGCTGGACTGCATTAATTCATGCTGCTAGTGAGGGACATCTAGAGATCGTTAAACACCTACTGTTGAAAGGAGCAGACATCCACATGAGAAATAATGACGGCTGGACAGCATTAATGCTAGCTGCAAGTAAGGGACATCTAGAGATCGTTGAACACCTACTCGTGAGTGGTGCTGAATTAAACTCTCAGAACAAAAACGGTTCTTCGGCCCTTCGTGTTGCAGCTTATAATGGTCACCTTGCAACAGTATGCAAACTGTTGGAGAAAGGAGCAGACATCCACATGAGAGCAAATGACGGCTGGACTGCATTAATTCATGCTGCTAGTGAGGGACATCTAGAGATCGTTAAACACCTACTGTTGAAAGGAGCAGACATCCACATGAGAAATAATGACGGCTGGACAGCATTAATGCTAGCTGCAAGTAAGGGACATCTAGAGATCGTTGAACACCTACTCGTGAGTGGTGCTGAATTAAACTCTCAGAAAAAAAACGGTTCTTCGGCCCTTGTTGTTGCAGCTTCTAATGGTCACCTTGCAACAGTATGCAAACTGTTGGAGAAAGGAGCAGACATCCACATGAGAGCAAATAACGGCTGGACTGCATTAATGCAAGCTGCTAATGAGGGACATCTAGAGATCGTTGAACACCTACTGTTGAAAGGAGCAGACATCCACATGAGAAATAATGACGGCTGGACAGCATTAATGCTAGCTGCAAGAAAGGGACATCTAGAGATCGTTAAACACCTACTGTTGAAAGGAGCAGACATCCAAATGAGAGACAATGACGGCTGGACTGCATTAATGATAGCTGCAAGTAAGGGACATCTAGAGATCGTTGAACAACTTCTCGTGAGTGGTGCTGAATTAAACTCTCAGAAAAAAGACGGTTCTTCGACCGTTCTTATTGCAGCTCATCATGGTCACCTTGCAACAGTATGCAAACTGTTGGAGAAAGGAGCAGACATCCACATGAGAGATAATGACGGCTGGACTGCATTAATTCATGCTGCTAGTGAGGGACATCTAGAGATCGTTAAACACCTACTGTTGAAAGGAGCAGACATCCACATGAGAAATAATGACGGCTGGACAGCATTAATGCTAGCTGCAAGTAAGGGACATCTAGAGATCGTTGAACACCTACTCGTGAGTGGTGCTGAATTAAACTCTCAGAAAAAAAACGGTTCTTCGGCCCTTGTTGTTGCAGCTTCTAATGGTCACCTTGCAACAGTATGCAAACTGTTGGAGAAAGGAGCAGACATCCACATGAGAGCAAATAACGGCTGGACTGCATTAATGCAAGCTGCTTATGAGGGACATCTAGAGATCGTTGAACACCTACTGTTGAAAGGAGCAGACATCCACATGAGAAATAATGACGGCTGGACAGCATTAATGCTAGCTGCAAGAAAGGGACATCTAGAGATCGTTAAACACCTACTGTTGAAAGGAGCAGACATCCAAATGAGAGACAATGACGGCTGGACTGCATTAATGATAGCTGCAAGTAAGGGACATCTAGAGATCGTTGAACAACTTCTCGTGAGTGGTGCTGAATTAAACTCTCAGAAAAAAGACGGTTCTTCGACCGTTCTTATTGCAGCTCATCATGGTCACCTTGCAACAGTATGCAAACTGTTGGAGAAAGGAGCAGACATCCACATGAGAGATAATGACGGCTGGACTGCATTAATGCATGCTGCAAGTGAGGGACATCTAGAGGTTGCCAAACTGTTATTGCTGAATGGAGCTGATTTGATCTCCCGGAATAAAGATGGTGACACTGCTTTTCACTCGGCGGCTGCTAACGGTTGTACTGAGATGGTGGTACTCCTGCTGCAACGCGGTGTTGATGTCAACTCTCAGCGTGATGATGGCAGAACAGCCTTGTCATGGGCAGCACACGAAGGACATGTGAATGTTGTGGAGCTCCTTCTACAACACAATGCCGATGTCTCCTGTCAGGACAAGGATGGGAAGACGGCTCTCTCCTGGGCGGAGGAAAAGGGAAACGGAGAGGTGGTTGCACTCATTCGCAACCTCCATGAAGCCAATCCTATGGAGTGAGTCTCCTCTCCTACAAGACTGTACCACCATATCGTGACAACAGTCTGTAAGGGCAATGCTACCAGCCCTCCATTTCACTATAAAATAAGAAGAAATAAAATAAACAACACACAATAAATAATAACTTTTTAAAATATATTTAAAACATAATAATTGTAAAACCTATATAAATGTTAGAACAATCAAAGTTAGATCGATATTAAAGTGTTTTTAAAGTTTAAAATACCTATTTACTGGTAAAATAATCAAACTTGTGAATACTAAATAAATAAAGTGAATTGTTTTCTAAGAGTTTAATATATAAAAACCATATATATATATATATATATATATTGACCTCTTCTCGTAGTATGCTGATCCAGTAAGAAGTTATTCGAAGGTGTTGATCCACCTTTAACACCATATAACTTGGCTTTGATGGAATACTTCTGTATGATTTGGCAACAACGTTACATTAAATAGCACGGTTGCCAGTTTCCCAGTAAAAGTAAACGAAATACTACACATAAAATTTTCGATATTTGTATGGAAATCATACGCTTCGTAACTGTTGATCCGCCCAAATCACCATGCGTTGATGATCCGCCTAAATTGCCATGCGTTGTTGATCCACATAATCGTATATCTTATGTACCTATATGTGCTTTTACTATAAAATTGTTGATCTGACCATGACCAATCAGAATGGCGTTCAAGATGGCGTCATGAACGAAGCCTTCTGATTGGTCATAAAAACACATATACCTCTATCTGGTTTTACTGTTCATTGGTTGAGCCGATATGGAAGTTGCAAAACGTAATATTATAACGGCCGCGGCAGCGACTTAAAAAATATATCTTTCTGTATTTTTTAAAATTCTAATATTATACTTCCGCGGGTTTTTGCGGCTAGGCTCCGCCGCCCGGGAAACATTTATTGGATAACCAACACATCTGTCATACGTCATCCCAAGTGGCTCGATACTTTTGATGACTTAGCAGGGGTGCCCGGGTTCGAGGGGTGATAATGCGTTGCATTACGATCTTCGCTACGAATTCGGAAGTCGCAAGTTCAAATTGTGGCGTGCGCAATAAATTTTACTTTGATAAATATGTATGATTCCTCGATAATGCATTGCATTATGATCCTTGATTACGAATTCGGATGTCGCAAGTTCAAAGTTGGCGTGCGCAAGTAAATTTTATTTTGTTAAATTTGTATAATTCCTCGATAACACGTTGCATTACGATTTTATGTTGGTGAATATTTAGATATAATTCCTCGATAATGCGTTGCGGTACGATCTTGACTACGAATTCGGAAGTCGCAAGTTCAAAATTGGCGTGCACAAGTAATTTTTTTTTTGATAAATATCTATGTATGATTCCTCAATAATGCGTTGCATTATGATCCTTGACTACGAATTCGGATGTCGCAAGTTCAAAATTGGCGTACACAAGTAAATTTTATTTGATAAATTTGTTTAATTCCTTGGTAACGCGTTACATTACGATCTTGGCTACGAATTAGGAAGTCACAAGTTCATATTGTATTTTATTTTGATAATATATGTATAATTCAAACGTCACCTCATGGTTCGCTACTTTTGGTGACTTAGCAGGAGTGACCGGGTTCAAGGAGTGAGATTTGTCTAGGTCCGTACGGGGAACGCGTTTGCCCACCTACTGCGTGGCAAGCCGGATCGGGAGAGACTGATTGAGGGATATTTATATTTTTATTTTTTATACATGAAGAAAATATACCCCTCAGGGGGACTATGTAATCTCTGCGGACGTTGTGTGGAAGGTATTTTTAGGAAAGGAAGGAGAGGAAGTTTTGGGAAGGAAAAGGGTAGTAGGAGTGGGTAGGAATCTGGAGGTCAGTGTGTCCAGGAGTATGGCGGTCGTATGAATCCATTTCGGTGTAATTTTCAGAGATTTTCAGAGTAAGGCTGAAGAAATCGAAGAGACTCCCTCAACTACTCTCTCCCGATTCGGCCTGCTATGCAAATGGTGAGCAGATGCGCACAAACCTCACCCCATGAACCCGGGCACCCCGGCTTAGTTAGTCACCAAACGTAGGAGGCGGGTATGAGTACCGACGCCCCGGGAACCATTTATTGGATAACCAACACATCCACTCCGAGTGGTTCCGTAAATTAAAACCAAATGTTGTTACAAGTCAGATGCGCCTCCTACGTTATTCGTATGTATACCCACATTAAATTATTGTCAAAACGTGCTTTTATCACAAAATTCATTTTTTTTTTAAACCAACGGGATTAGCAGACCGGAAGTCGGCGTCCCCGCAGGAATAGGCAGAGAGGGCGGACCACCAAACAACTCGGTCTAGGCACATACTCTTTGCCTAACTCATATTTATACATCTTCTCATACATTCTCTTCTATTATTCTGACTTTTGACATGGCCCGACTCAAGTATCTGATTCACCTGATCATGCCATGTCTTCCTCGGGCGTCCCCGACTTTTTCTACTATTCACATTTGCGTCGTATATTCTTCTTACACTACTTTCTTCGTTCATTCGCTCTACATGCCCAAAACATCTGAGGGTCCCCTTCTAAATCTTACTCATTATTCTTACATCAGCCGTACATTATTTGCGGATATCCAAATTTCTCACACGATCATACATTGTTTTACCACACGTACGCCTCAGGGATCTCATTTCAATAGCATTCAGTTTACTTACATCCTTCCTCTACCAGTTCAAGAATTTTTCAAATCAGTTCAGTAGTTTCGGAGCCTAATTAATGCAAACAAACAAACAAAGAACCAAATCTTTCCTCTTTATACATATAATAATAGTGTGTTAGATGTTGTCCAGCTGTACCCTCTCGCCTTTCAGAACGGTGACCAGACAACTCAGAATGAAACAACCTCTTCTTCCTTTCCTAAAAAATACGCTCCACACTGCATCCCCAAAGATGACATAGGCCTTGAGGGAATTTATTTTCTTCAGGGCTTAGTAAGTTATTTTCTTAGAGCTAATGTAAGAAAAAAAAAGGTCTCCCTCAACCAGTCTCTCCCGATCCGGTCCGTAACGCAGTAAGTGGGCAAACCCGTTCGCCGCAAAGACCTAGACAAATCTCATCCCTTGAACCCGAGCAGCCCTGCTAAGTCACAAAAAAGTTGTTGGGATGACGTGTGACGAGTTGGTTATCCAATAAATGGTTCCCGGGGCGGCGGTACCCATGCCTGGCTCCCAAACTACAAGTCTAGGTTAAATGGTTTGAATGGTTGAGGGGGTTCCTTCGCCGTACTCTATCGGAAGATGCCATGAACCGCAATAGGAGGGATAGATTCATGGAACGGGGACGCACGGGAAGGTGATTCCGGGAGAAAAATGTATTTATTTAATATGGCGTTGCAACGCATGCCGGGAACCAGCCAGTTCTAAAATAAAGTCAATCCGACGACTTTAACCAGCCATTCCTGATCTTATTTGGAATAAAAAGGGTAGTTTTTATTCGCTCTACATGCCCAAACCATCTGAGGGTCCCTTTCTAAATCTTACTCATTATTCTTACATCAGCCTTTCATTATTTGCGGATATCCAAATTTCTCACACGATCATACATTGTTTTACTACACGTACGCCTCAGGGATTTCATTTCAACAGCATTAAGTTTACTTTCATCCTTCCTCTACCAGTTCCAGGCCTCACTGCCATCCATCAGGGTAAGTACCAGGACTCTATTGTGGACTGCTAGCTTCGCTTCTTTTGGCATTTTTTTTTGCGCCAACGGCATTCAGTCCTCCATTAATGGAGTTACTGGGATTAACCCTTCTTTCAATATCTCTATCAGCCATCCCATCTCTCTTAAACATACTATCCAGATACACAAACTCATCCACCTGCTCCAAGTATTCATCATTCAAAACTATATTGCATACTGTTTTTGTACTCCCTCTTTCAAACACCACGACTTTAGACTTACTTACATTCATCATTTAGCTTCATCTTAATGATAAATTAATTTAGGTAATCAAAAAAAAATTATTAAGCAAAAGGTATCGCATTACTATTTTTTTTAAACATTAAAGTATTCGTATTTCCCATCCCACCTCGTCTTGTCGCAGTAGTACTAAACGAGCGAGCTGCAAGCTGGGCGGTAAATACTACTAAAAACCGCATTTTGATAGAAAGGACTGTTTTGTAATAATTGAGTCAGGCTCGCTTTCCTACTATCGCTTTTACCATTTTGCGTTAAAGCTGAAAACTGGACAATGGTAACCGGATCATTCCGTCTCGGTAGCATCCGGTCTCTGGCTAGGATTTTTTTAGAAACATTAATAAAATTGCATTTGTCTCTGTTTCTCATACGAAATACAAACAGATTAGAAAGAGAGATTTATTTTATTTAAAATTGAACTTGCGGTGCAAGGCTGAAAAAGTCGAAGGGACTCCCTCAACCATTCTCTCCCGATCCGGCCTGAAATGCAAATGGTGAGCAGACGCGTTCGTGGCCAAGACACCACAAACCTCACCCCATGATCCTGGGCACACCCCGGCTAAGTCACCAAACGTAGAGAACCTCTTAACCTATACTAAAAGTTTGAGTGGGTATGGGTACCGCCGCCTCGTGAACCATTTTTTGGATGACCAACACCTCTGTCACGTTTCGCTACTTTTGGTGTCTTAGCAGAGGTGCCCAGGTTCATCGGGTGAGGTCAGTCTAGGTCTTTTCGGCGAATACGTTAGCCCATCCACTGCGTGGCGGGCCGGATCAGGACAGACTGATTGAGGGAGACCTAACCTGACTTTGTAGGGGTGCCCTGGTTCAACGGGTGTGGTTTGTATACCGTGTACCTGCTTGTGTACCGCCACCCCGGGAGCCATTCATCGGATAACCAACACCACTTCCGTAGGTTACCCCAAGTAGTTCATAATTTAATTTTAAAAACCTTCACATCCTATAATATTATTTAATTATTTTAAAAAAATAATACTTTTTCTCTTCATCATTGTTACCAACTTACAAATAATGATAATATCTTACAAATGTAGCTATTCTTATTATGTTGTTTCCAGATTTTCTTAATTTTTATTGTTTCATTGGAAAGAAGGTTCGTTTCCTGTAGTGACGACTGGCGTAGTCTAGTGGTAAGGCTCTTGACTCACACACCGAAGGTCGCGGGATGTAATCCCAACGTGGCAAAAAAAAAAAAAAGATTAATTTTTGTTTGCACTATTTATGCTTTTAAAATAATATATAAATTATTTGCGACACGTTCCAGAGTGGATGATACTCTCAGTATCGCCCTAATGTAAGACCACCATCCAGAATTGTAACGTTGCTCGAAATGGCGTTAGCCGTGTTCGGTGACCAGATCTGAATAGCCAGGCCCCACATTCCTCTTCCCTTTCTCCTTCCCCTCCCCACTACCTTCAGCCTCACAATACACCTCAATTGAGGATGCTATAGTCTCACTTGGCTGACTAGACGGGAGCAGCTGAGACTCTTGTGATGTATTACTGTTAAAAAAAATTTACTCAACATGAAATATATTTTACTTATTATTTACCCACCATTAAACATTTTCAAAGTGTCTCTTTAAGTTAAATTATTTGCATATATTATAAATAGAAATATTATTTCATTGTTGCAATATTGTAATATTTAAATACCTATCGTAGCAATTTTATTTTCGATGTTTAATCTGCCCAACTATATTAGGTAGGTATATCTTTCTCAACTAGATTAAGAAAGGGACCAAAACGATTAAGAAAGGGCCCCTCAGATGGTTTGGGCATGTAGAGCGAATGAACGATGAAAGCAGTGTAAGAAGAATATACGACGTAAATGTGAATGGTAGAAGAAGTCGGGGACGTCAATTATAAACCTCAAAACGTTTACCAAGTTCTATAAAAATCAGCTTCTTCTCAGTATGTAGTGAAAATTAAAGGGGTATTGATATATTTCACATTACTAATATTCCCACATTTCTCGAGTAAAATACATAATTTTCCATAAATTCTGGGAACTTTTCTACCTCTCAACACCGAACACCTGCTAGTAGCGTGCCAACTTGTCCATCATCGCCTGTGCAAATTGCTAGGGCTTTCAAAACATGGAAATATAAAACAACGTTGTAATATTCATTCATTTATTTAAAAGTTTAGGTTTTTTGCAAAATAGAATAAAATAGTTTTTATACTAAAAAACACAAGCTTACATAATTCTTTAACTACGTTTTTGATGCTTCAGACTTTACGTCCGGGTTAAATCTTCCCCACAGGAAACCCTTCCACACACTATTCCAAAAACGATTGTCTAGTAAATCCACGCAATGTAAGTGCGCTATATAAGTACAATACGCCAATCCACCAGAGACCAAATGGGAAAGTAATTCACCGACTCCAGATATTTTCATATCAGACGGTTCGGCTCGATAGAACTCAGAACAATTTACTCATAAACAATGCAGGAAACGACTAGTTTAAGAAACTTGCACAAAAAAATAAAGTAATAATATTATTGAATTTGATCAATAAAGTTTGTAGGTAGGTACAAAATATAAAAAATCCATTGATATGAAAAAATCCAAAATAGTTACATTTTTTTTCTTTCCGCCGACAAAATGCTGTTAAATGTGTTAGTCAATTTAAATAGCTTTAACAAAATATTCCCCTACTTGATGAAAAAACTTCAATAAGGTTTGCTTATATATTACAATTGATGTACTAAATATATCAACAACATCGGAGTTTTTGTTTTCTAGCTGTTGAATCCTCGCATAGGAGTGTAATATTTGGATATTGATGTGGAATTGCTACAATAATATGGTAGGTACTGTCTTGTGACTGACCTACCTGGAGTATGAAAAGAGATTACATAGAATAATGTCTTGCTGTGGTGGAATTTATTTATTAACTTATTTTTATTAATATCCTAGTGGCGTTAACATACATACATGAAAATATTACAATAAATTATATTTTTGTACAAATTAAAAAACTGATACAATTTAGAAAATAAAACTTGACTTTAAAGCTAAAATGTAGCCATATGGATACAATTGTTCATGTGTGTTACAAACAATAAAATATAGATATGATGTACTCGTACGGTATCGAATTTTAAAAGAGAAGAATTTTGTAAAAAGAAAAAAAATAATAAAAGTTAATTATAAAAAGATAGACTGGCGGGAATATAATACCGAGATCTCGTATCTGCAATACTCGAAGAAACTTAGCACCACTCATAAAAAGGGGAAAATGAAAAGGATTTTAATTTTTGTAAAAATTTTAAAGTAATCTGGCATTTACCAATATTTCACATTCTATAGTGAAAGAAGATACTCTCAGTATCACCTTTATGAAAACCACCATTCAGAATCCAAGGGTTGCTTGAGATGGCTTTAGCCGTGTTTGGTGACTAGATTTGAATAACCAAGAAGTTCCTCTCCTTATTAAAAAAGGATACTATATTATATGAGAAGATGCAAGATTTTGTTACAATTTTGATAGAAACAACAGTTTTGTTTTCATAAGGAACATAATACAAGGTAAAAGACAGAGTGTACATGGCCGGTATTAGTTATAAACATTTCACACAGAGCGCATGCAAAAAGATCGCTCCATAAAGATCATCTGAATTAATAGCGTATAATACGTAAAAAGGTTAAACTAAAGGTATCAAGAAATATTTCACAAAACGTGCTAAGAAAAAATAATAAAGTGTGTGGCTGTAGTGGGTTCATGAATGTCATACACACTTTGATCCTAAAAAAACATAATCATGTGTGAATATTTATGATAATTTGCCCAAATAATCATTATTTGATGTTGCTTACTGTTGAAACTATATTCGTAGGTAGTTCAGTACTGAAATTTTCAGAAAAGTTATCCTCGACAGCATTCTCTTCTATTCCCTGAGATCTTCGAGAAATCGATCTGTACACAAAATAGTCAAGTTTAATATGATTAATTTGTGTCATTTCACAATTAATTCACAGTATATTTGTGGCACGTTCCAGAGTGGAAGGTATTTTTAGTATCGCCCTGGTGTAAGACCACCATTCAGAACTGAAACGGTGCTTAAAATGGCTTTAGCCTATAAATTTTATGCTATAAATAGGTTAAAAATCATACTTTTTCATTCGGAGTCTATTGAGCTGACGCCAAGATTTGGAACGCCATTTGTTTCCCATATTTAAATTTTTATACTGAAAAAAATAAATGAAAACTAATTAAACAAAGTGAATTTTTTTGTAATTATTCAATAAGTAATGTTCATTTCTTTGAATCAACACGATAATAGCTAGATTAAATACTTAAATGATTATAATAATTATTCACCTATTTGCACAGCCCTTAAACTTTTGTCGGATGTAATATGATATCTTCAAATATATTGTATCGTTTCAATAATGTATTGTTACAGTGGTCTCGCTCTGACATACCCACGGCGCCGCGCTAGAGAAAGAGATCACAATACAATTCAAACTTGCTTTGTTGTTCAGAGTACTAAATGACCCTGTGCTAAACTATTTGAAGGCAACATGTGAGAAGGTACAATATATCTGAACGTTCGCGTTCTAGGTATTCTAGTAATTTTGTCCCTTTCTACGTGCTCCGTTTGAAAATTTTATAAAGTATGCTGTTTCAAAAAAGCGCGCACAAATGACTCTTTGCGAAGCTGTTTGAAGGTAACACATCAGAAGTTACAATATACAAGAAAAGGCTGAGTCCTTGCCACGTACTTTAACTAATTCCTTTTGACATGTTTCTTTTTTAAATGATAAACAGGTTAAATGTGGAAAAGTTTAAGCATATCATCGTCTGTCTCCTTGCTACGCACGTTTTTGAAATCCTTTTTGATACGCTTCCTTCAAATTACACGAACAAATTATACAGTTTGATTTCATTCATACAGTGTACATGGATTCATCTTAATAACTAATACACTTACGTTTTTCAACAAAGCTTTACGGAACAGAGCGTCACAGACAACCAGTCGGGCGGATATCATCAAATAAACAATTGATTTTTTTTTAAATTAATTTATACTTTGTAAAGTTAAACTACTGTTTTATTGGGTAATATTTTTATTAAACAGAAAAAGAATGGTTTTTAGTACAAAAAAATGATTTTAAAGTACGTTGATTTACGTAGTTTAAAAAATTGTAATACGTCATAATTAAGCTACATTATAAAAATATATTAACAGGTTGAGATGTTTTCCGTATCAAAATATTTTTATATATCTTTTTCATATTATATACGATTACAGATGGAAAAAACCGGGGGTCGAGTGACGATTTATTAAAAACTGCTATTTTATAAGTTTAAAGTAAGAATAACTTTTTTTGTTAATATTTAAATTTAACTGGGGGCTTACAACATACATACATCTAATAAAATATTTTGACAAAAAAAAAATTAATTTGCTGTTACGTGCACAGAAGATTTTGAAAACACGCTAAACCACAAAACATCGAAAAATATTGAAAAATAAAAATGAAAATCCCTTGTGCCCTATAAAAATAAAAATATTATGAATAAATAAATACATAATAAATAAATAGTGTTTGGTGACCTAATAGGGGTGCCCGGGTTCAGAAAGTGAAGTTTGTCTAGGTCTTTGCGGGGAATGCGTGTGCCCAACTACTGCGTGGCGGGCCAGGTTGGGAGAGACTAATTGAAGGAGTCCTAACCTAGAACTCCCTTGACTCGCCTTTAAACTGGGAATAACATGGGAGGTTAATAAGTGTACCGTCGCCCCGAGAACCATTTATTGGATAACCAACACCTCTGTCGTAAGTCTTCCCAAGTGGTTCGCTACTTTTGGTGACTTAGCAGGGGTACCCGGGTTAAGGGGCGAGATTTGTCCAAGTTCGTGCGGCGAACGCGTTTGCCCCACATAATGCGCGGCAGGCCGGATCGGGAAAGACTGGTTTAAGGAAACTTCTTTTCACGCAGGAGGCCCTGAAGAAGATAATTCTTCGGAAATTATTTTTAGGAAAGGACGGAGAGGAAGTTCTGAGACCGAAAAGGTTTGTAGGTGTGGACAGAAATCTGGGAATCAGTATGTCCAAGAGTGACGGACGTATAAATTTGTTCTTGCGACTTCCGAATTCGTTATGATCGTAATGCAATTTGTTCTTGCGACTTCCGAATTCGTAGAGATCGTAATGCAATGCATTATCGAGGAATCATACATATTTGTCAAAATAAAATTTACTTGGCCACGCCACAATTCGAACTTGCGACTTCCGAATTCGTAGTCAAGATCGTAATGCAACGCATTGTCGAGGAATTATATCAAAATCTTTAACAAAATAAAAATTACTTGCGCACGCCACAATTTGAACTTGCGACTTCCAAATTCGTAGCCAAGATCGTAAGACAACGCATTATCGAGGAATTATACATATTTATCAAAATAAAATTTATTGGCGCATGCCATTTAATCTTGCGACATCCGAATTCGTAGTCAAGATCGCACTGCACTGCATTATTGTTGTATTATACAAACGTATCAAATAAAAATTACCTCTGCACGCCACAATTCGAACTTGCGACTCCCGAATTCGTAGTCAAGGTCGCAATGCCCCTTAGATGTCGTTGAATTATACATTTAAATCAAAATAATATTTACTTGCGCACGCCACAATTTGTTCTTGCGACTTCGGAATTCGTATTGATCGTAATGCAATTTGTTCTTGCGACTTCCGAATTCGTAGAGATCGTAATGCAATGCATTATCGAGGAATCATACGTATTCCCCGATAATGCATTGCATCCCCAAAGAAGACATAGGCCTTGACGGGATTTATTTTCTTCAGGGCTTCCTGAGTGGAGCTAATGTAAGAAAAATAAGGTCTCCCTCAACCAGTCTCTCCCAATCCGGTCCGTAATGCAGTAGGTGGGCAAACCCGTTAACCGCAAAGACCTAGACAAATCTCATCCCTTGAACCCGAACAGCCCTGCTAAGTCACAAAAAATAAGTCTCTCCCAATCCGGCTTGCCACGCAGTAGGTGAGCGAACGCGTTCGCCGCATGGACCTAGACAAATCTCACCCCTTGAACCGGGCACTCCTGCTAAGTCACGAATGTCACTGCAAAGTGACATATGACAGAGGTGTTGATTACCCAAAAATGGTTCCCGGGGCGGTGGTAATCATACCCGCCTCCCAAAATTAAGGTATACCTTAAGTGGTTCGCTATGTTTGGTGACTTAACCGGGGTGCCCAGGTTCATGGGGTGAGGTTTGTGCGGGTCTTAGAAGCAGAAACGAAAACAAAATCAAAATCAAAATAAAAATCAAAATCAAAATCAAAATCGAAATTGAAATCGAAATCAAAATCGAAATCACAATCGAAATCGAAATCTCAATCAAAAATCAAAATCAAAATCTCAAACCAAAACCAAAATCAAAGTCAAAATCATAATTAAAATCTCAAACCAAAACCAAAATCAAAATCAAAATCAAAATCGAAATCCAAACCAAAATCAAAATCAAAATTAAAATCTCAAACCAAAACCAAAATCTCAAATCAAAACCAAAATCAAAATCAAAATCTCAAACCAAAATCAAAATCAAAATGAAAGTAAAAATCAAAATCTAAATTAAAACCAGAATTAAAAAATCAAAATAAAAATCAAAATAAGAATGCAAATAAAAATTAAAATCAAAATCAAAATTAAAATCTCAAACCAAAATCAAAATCTCAAACCAAAATCAAAATCAAAATCGAAATCCAGATCAAAATCAAAAACAAAATCAAAATAAAAATTAAATCTTAAACCAAAATACATTAAAAAAGAAATGAAATAGAACGAATTGAAATAAGAACGTACAGGTACCTACTAAAAGAAGCTGAAAAGTACGACAGACGGGCACCTTTGTTGGCGGTCAAAACTTGGCATTTATATGGATCAACAAAAAAAAACGTGTAAAATGTATAAGACACCGAACAATGGGCGTGGCTTACAGCTAAATCTTGATGGTATAAATTGATCCACATGGATCAGGATGTGTATGCCAGCTTGTGTAATGGATCAGCATATCCGGATGGATCAACACGTCCGAACGGATCAACTTAAAACTGGTGTACCGTCGCGCAAGATCAACGTTTTACGAGAGGAGATAAATATATATATATATATATATATATATATATATATATGTATATATATTATTAAGTAATGACAATCTAAACCAGTGCTCTTTTTTTACCTCAAATGAGTACAAAGGTTGTAAAATGACTTGTAAGAGAATGTGGGCATGAAACATGCAGTAAAGTGAGGGGTTAGTATTGAGTGTAATAGTGAAGCTATGGCTACCCTGGGCAGTCTATGTAATACGCAATCCAAGCAAGAGACAAGGCAGATGCAGCGCCTACTGACTGAACACTGAACAACTGAACACATGCTCCAGGAACCTCCTGCTTAACTCACTTCAACAGGTAAACTTATCTTTCTTTAAACTGAACTACCAACTTCATTTTCTTAAATGCTGAATATTTTTATTAATTTGGACGCAGGGGGTAACTATATTTTAATACCCAAAGTTTACGCAAAAATAGTCAAATTTAATAAGATTATTTGAAAAAAAAAACATGTTTTAAATTATGTGTTTTATTAATCGCGTGTAAGGCTTTTAGAAAGAATACCTTCCTAACCACATCTTTTATTCTGAACATAGGAAAATTCGGGAATTACCTGGCTATTTAGTTTGGTCACTAAACAAATAAATAGAATTAACAAAATGTTACAATTATTGACAAAACTTTTTACAAAACCCCTTTTTATGTTTTTTTTACGACTACATTAGCTCCACACAGGAGGCCCTGAGAAAAATAATTCCCTTCAGGGCCTATGTATCTTTGGGGATTTTGTGTAGAGAGTATTTTTAGGAATAGAAGGAGAGGGAGTTCTGGGAAGGAAAATGGTATTAGGGGTGGGTAGGAATCTGGGTGTCAGTGTATCCAGGAGTGACAGATGTATGAATCCACCCCTGTCACTGCGGTGCAAGGTGATGTTCCGAGAGAGTACGGCTAGAGAAGTCAAAGGGAATCCCTCAACCATTCTCTCCCGTTGTGACCTGCCAGGCAACTGGTAGGAAGATGCATTCACCGTAAAGAACCGTATAAACCTCACCCCATGAACCCGGGCACCCCTGCTAAGTCACCAAACGTAGATAACCACTTGGGGTGACCTATGGCAGAGATGTTGGTTATCCAATAAATAGTTCCCTGGGCGGCGGTACCCATACCCGATCCCAATTGTTAACAAAAACAATATGTCACATCACCATCAAAAACCTTTCTCAGGGACAGAAGATAATACCAGAACCTCTCCGAATAAATCACAAATCATCCAAAATGTATCCACTTTTAATCATTGAAATAGTTTTGTTTTTAGTTTTGCCAGAAGTATAATAATGTGTCTGTGAACTTTATAATAATACTGGCGAATACCAATGAAAAATCACGGAATATTATAATTAATGTAGGATTGATCATAATTTGCATGTAAGCTAAGGAGCGCAAATTCTTAAAAATCACGAAATGTGACTCGTCAAGATTAACTCTATTTGATATTTCAAACAGAAAAAAAACCATTATGGGAAACTGATTGATGTCGTCAAAACGGTTAATCCTTTGATAGGAAGGCCATCCAACACTACTATAGTCCCAATTGATTTCGTGCACTAATTTATTTCATCCCTTGGACTGCTGGATCATTATTTATTTGCTAGTTGGTAGCGGCTCAGTTCATTGTGCAGGTGTCGTGTGTATGAAACCACAGGTACTAACTTCATTATTTTTTCACTTGTCGACATCAGGTCGCGGGTTCCATGAAGATACTGAGAGTATTACATCACACTGGAAGGTGCCACAAATATAGTAAACATAGAAACAGTGATTTTATGTAGTGTATCTATATTCTAGATTAGTTTAAAGTTTAAAGGCACTTTACAGTAAATTAATAGCTGACTTACAACTGTGTTCATATTAATTGTGGAACGCGATTATAAAATTTTATTATTTAGGGCAAATAACTTATTTTTTTCAATTAAGCCTAATAATTTGTGTTATTTCAAAGTAAAATAATACACGGTAACTTGAAACTCGTAGTGCAAACGGGAAACTGGTGGTTCTTCATCATAGAAAGATTCCGAAAAAAACCGATTTTTCCATTTTTTGTTTTAAATTATGCTTTTGGAAACGCAAATCTGTTAAAAAAAATTGTATCCGGCAGTTTACTCATCTCCTTCCCGTCCCCACTACCTTCAGCTTCACTAAATATCACAATCAGGCATTCCATAGTCTCACTGGTCACAGAAAGTTGTGACATGAAAACTGTAAGCAGTTGTGACTCTTGCGCAGTACGCACATTACAATATAGCAGTTAACCTCCCAAAAACTGTGAGTACTGTACAGGTACCGCAGATACTTTAATAGTTGACAACTGCTAACCCTGTTCAAATTACAAGTACCCCCTCACGTTTGAATTTGGCAGCCACCTCTGGTCTGGAGCTCCAAAACACCTGAAAAATACCCTCGACTCTGTGCAAAAAACGGGCGGTCCGTTTGACAGATTCTCCCAAATTAACAGACGGATTGCAATCTTTAGAGCACAGGCGTCGGGTGGGAATGCTATCCTTGTTCTACCGGTATTACAATGGAAGATGCTCCGAGGAACTAGCGCCATTGATCCGTTCGGCACCGGTGCATAGTCGGGAAACACGCCAAACGCGTGCCCAACATTTGTACACGGTTGACATTTGTCACTTGAGCACAGATCGCTTATTCGGCTCGTTCTTGTGTTCACCAGCTAGGCTGAATGATTTGCCGGCCTATGTGTTTCTTCCATCTTACAACACGGGTCTCTTCAAGACCAATGTTCATTCCTTCCTCAAAATACCCTCCACACAGCATCCCAGATGACATAGGCCCTGAGGGAAATTATGTTCCTCAGGACCTCCTACGTGGAGTTAATGTTAAAAAAATTTATATATATGTAATAAAATGATAAATCTTTAGATGCCTGCCACCGATCGATGTAGGACCAACACACTCAACATAGTAAAATTTCATCAACATTCTTGACATCACTCTTGAGAGAACCAGCACTCTCAAGCCAGACACACTCTGTCGATGTCCCTGGACACCTGTTGAAAAGATCAACACACTTCTCTTAAGACAGCTAGTTTCTATTCCTGGCCCAAGACGCCACTTGACAGAAGCAACTTTTTCAAGGCAGGTTCAATAAAGTTAATGTTCATGTCTTTATTTAACGGCTTTGATTGTTTTAGACTAATCACAAATGAGAGATATAACCTCATCTTTTCTTAAGTACTTATTTAAAATATTTTTGAATGTTTATTTTTTTTGTAATGATAATTTGTTTCACCTACAGATACCTGTCACCAATCATTGGGGAGCAATCTCAAGCCAGCTGCATTCTGTCTCTATCCTCGACATCACTTGAAGGGACCAGCACCAAAACCACCTTAAGCTGTTTTGCCAGCACTCTTAAGGCAGAAACATTTTATCTCTGGCCCCAGTCATCACTTGACGGAAGCAACTTTTCCAAGGCAGGTTTACTATTGTTTTTTAAACCCTGTCATGTTCACGTGTTATTACAGGTTTTATGTTTTAAAAACATTGAGATTAAAACTACCTCATGCTCAGTATTGGATGAAAAGCCGCCATGACAATTATCATCCATTTATGATATCCATCGGATGTCGTTTATGTCAAACACTATACTTATAGCTGTTAGATTCTTAAGTAACTAATCACAGAAAATATTTTTCATTTACAATTTTTTTTCTTAGACATTTTTACGGAGACACCGTTTGAGGGGACCAGCACTCTCAAGCCATCCATATTCTATCCCTGACGCATGCCTTCACTTGACAATTTTTGTCCCTGGCCTCTGTTGTCTCTTCACACATGAAACGTTTATAAGGTAGGATTACTGTATTTTTTTAAACCATACTTTACATACTTTGAAAAAACTCTTGCGCTTTAAAAACAGGTTTTATTCGACCCATTGTTTATTGATATGAAAATAAGTTTTAGCCCTTCCTCCTTTTGAGCGAACGCTTTTGACTGCCTTGCGGTGTCCATCATCAGTTTTGAAAGCGATTGTATCATCTGCAAAACATCTTAATATTTTAGGCTAAGTCATATCACTGAAATTACTATTTATTTACAAAGAATTTTTCAAACACAGATACTTTTTACAAGGACATAATTTGAGGGTACCAGCGCCCTCAATGCAGCATCTGTCTCGGGACATCGCTTGAGGGGAGCAACACTCCCAAGGTAGGTTTTTTTTATATTTTATCAGTTGAAACTGTCCCTTTTTAATGCAAGTTTAACAGTTGAAATAATTGAATGTTTTGTTTGAAGTAACATTAACAGATCTTTAAAAAAATGTACATTTAATTCATTGGTATCAATTTCAAAAACAAGTTTTCAGTCCCTTGACTACCATTGGGGAGAGTAGCACTTAGACAATTCATGATGTTTAATTAAACCTGCATATTTAATATTGTTTGAATGATATAATAATTATAAAATTACATGAAACCCGCAAAGCTTAGTAATTAAATCGCAAGTAAATTAATTATTTAAAATTTGTTTCGTCTACAGATCTCTGTTCCCGGGTATTATCGAGGAGAGATCTACACTCAACAAACATATTCATTCTCCGTTCCTGGAAAATACTTGACCACTCAACCAAGCCGATTCCTGGACACCACTTGAGAAGATCAGCTCTCTAAAGCCAGCCACATTCTTTTGATATCCCTGGATACCGCTTGAGATGATCACCACTATCAAGCCAGCCACTTTCTCTCCCTGGTCAATGACGTCGGTTGATAGAAGCAAATTTTCCATGGTAGGCTTACTAAAGTTTATTAATTACGGCTTTGACCCCTCAGGTCTCGGACACATTTTGTCGTAAGGACAAAATATTTTGCTTTGCAATAAAATCCAAATAAATTGAATATTTTTGAATTTTTCCCAAAACTAAAACTGTTTTTGAAAGGTGATGAAAATACACATTCAAATTTTATAACTAGAAATATCCAAATATAAAAAGTTATAAAAATGGGTCACCTCTAGTTTTTTTTAACAATATTTACTGTAATGAATTAACAAAAATTTTAACAAAACAAAAGACGACTTCAAAAAATGCACTAAAAAGTAAAATATTAAATTTCGTACGATTGTTATTTTTGGAGTCAGTGTCAGCCAAGGTAACTACATACATAGGTAATTATAGGTGAGATGTGGAGATCTTGGCCGACACCGACTCCAAAAATAACAATCGTACGAAATTATTTTTTACTTTTTAGTGCATTGTCAGAACTGGACCAAATTAAAATGGGACAACACGGGAAGCACTAGCTTTCTAATAAAAAAAGAATCATCAATATCGGTTCACCCAATCGAAAGTTTTGAGGTAACAAACATAAAAAAAACCGTCGAATTGATAACCTCCTCCTTTTCGAAGTCGTTAAAAAAACAAGCGCATATGTGATTTCACAAATATATTAGAAGTTCGCAAAACTTCATAAAAAAAATTCAAACGTAGTCAGAAACTTTGGTTTGACAAAGGTATGCCCTTTAATTATATTACCATTTTCAAACAAAAATATGTCAAACATATATTAACGATACTACCCAAAAGAACTTATTTATTTTGATGTTTTTTTCATTATAATAACAGAAGATAAGGCCAGAATTTTTTTTTAACAAAAATTAACTCACAAAAAAATTCAAAAGTCACCACCAAAATAAAGTAAAATTTAATGGTCTATATTTTAACCTATAAATAAAGTAGCACAAGTTCGTTCGAAGTAAATGATTTAAAAATAAATATATCCAATTTTATTTGGTATTTTGACCTCAAATGCAACATTATATTTTCAATGAAAAAAGCCTTGCAGCCGTTCCTCTTAATGCTATATGCTTTTCTGTTCATGTATTAAAACCATTTAGACTAGGAGACGAGATAGGTAAACCCTACGTCATCGAGTACACGGATGAAACTACTTTGTAGTGATAATTGACACTTAGAAAACCTTTAAAAAGCTGGTCTGCCGGTGCGCCTCTTGGCAGGAGCCGCGCTGCCAATCGAATACACGAACGGGAATGGTTTCATATGATAAAGGTCGATTAGAAAATGAGAAAAAAGCAGGGGTGCCAAACGGCAGCCTGGCAAGTTCGCAGGCAGCCGGCGTCAAAGTGGGGTAAAAAATAGTAAATTTTACGTCATCGAGTACACGAATAAAACTTATTATTAACTATAGTCCAGATCATTCCATTTAAGAATTTCTTGGTCTGCCGACCAGCAGCCTGGCAAATTTTTGTGTAAGATTTTTATTATTATTTCTATTTCATTATATTTAAAAAACTTAGATTGCCATTTTTAAAAATATAAGCGATAATGATAAAAAAAAATAATTTTAGAGTTCCGAGTATACCCATCCGTCAGGTGAGCCGTTCGACGCCAAACCACTTACGAAACCTGCCGCGGTGTCCCTCACCGCTGTCGCGTGTCAATATTATTGTACAAATTATAATATTAATAGTCCTTTAAAGATTGCCTAATAGTCCATAGTAGTTGGAAGTTCAAAAAACCAACGAACCGTCGCGCGTCGCTGTAAGAGCTGCGTTCGTCCGTAAAACGATGGAAATTTCCGAAACCCCGTCCGTTTAATTGACATAATAATAACAAAAGACCTACCCCTTTGGCACTTACTGCAACCGGTACATAAACTCTCCTCCGACCACGTTCCCATTCTTTTATCACTCAGCGACGACGATATCCCACCCACCCCCCTAGACAACACCTCACGCAAAAAAATACTCTGGAACAAACTATCCCATAACCTAAACTCCCGCAAAATCCCCACATCAATACCAGACGAGGACAGTCTCCAACAAAGCGGTAGATGACCTCACAAACGACATCAAATCAGCCCTCAGACCGAAAAAATACCGAGACCAACGTTGGCATGACTTCATCTCATCATTAGAAGACGACCAAGGAGGCTACTGGAAGCTCACCAAAAGCCTCCGAAAACCGAAAACCAAAATCTCCCCACTTAATGGCCCCAACGGCTTTGTTTATTCAACGGCAGAAAAGGCAGAAACTTTCGCTGACAGTTTAGAAAAACAGTTTACACCTTGCACAACATACGACGACCCCTCATTTGTCAACACAGTAAACAATAGGGTAGCCGAAATCGTAAATCTCCCACACACGGGTCCTCCAATTAAATTCACCACCCCCCTAGAGGTCACAAACATAATAATAATAATAATAATAATAAAAGTTTATTCCAGAATGTATGCAGGGGTAGTGCAATGCAATACATTCCATATTTTGAAACAAAAAATGGGTTAATGTTTTAAAAATAAAGTAAATAAAACATATAAATAAATTTAAAAACAAAAAAAAAAAACGAATAAGCATGAACAACATGAGAAAAATAATAATAAACAGTAAAATTAATTCATGCAGCTGTTTACGGAGGGTATTTTATCGTCTCCCGTCTCCAGAGGGCCATCAGGGGGGACTCCAACCAGGTAGTCATGGCGGTGATGATTGCATTCTTCGATTGGCGTAGTCTGCGCCATAAACTTCCCATGCGGTGGCGGAGAAGTGCTCGGAAAGTGTGCACTCGTCCCTCCAGGAACATTTCCGTAGCACTGCAGTATCTCGGTAGGCGGAAAAGTTGACGGTATGCGTTGTTGTAAGCAACCTTTAACTTGTTCCATTGGGATGCAGTGTAGTCAACCCACAGTTCTGATGTATACAGCGAGGTACAGAAAGCGTTGAACAATATTCTTTTTACTTTTGGGCT
The DNA here is from genome assembly GCA_917563855.2 of Limnephilus lunatus. Lineage (NCBI taxonomy): Eukaryota > Metazoa > Arthropoda > Insecta > Trichoptera > Limnephilidae > Limnephilus > Limnephilus lunatus. The sequence continues at coordinate 18,318,206 of OU830595.1, read as the reverse complement.
GCATAGGTAAAAACGTCTTGACAGCATACCCGCTCTAACAGATATCGCTCTTCTCTGCCTTTCCATATCCTCGATATCCTTAAGGTCGTCTGTGATGATGTGTCCCAGGTACTTAACGCTGTGATAAACATTCATTTTCCTGTCATCTAACCATACTGAGGGTGTTTGAATGGTTTCGTTTTTGTTTTTAAAAACCATAACTACTGACTTGGTAGTATTATATAACAGGTTATGGTTTTTTGCAAAGTTTTCACAAATTCTTAGTTACTTCTGTAATGCGCTTAGTGACGGTGCAAGAAGAACCATGTCATCTGCGTAATTAATGTTGTTCACACATACTCCATGTATATGGCATCCTATTTTCGTGGCATTAAGTTTTTTAATAAGATCATCGGTATACAGATTGAACAGAACCGGAGACATGCTTCCTCCTTGCCTTACGCCACTTTTTAAATAGAATGGATTAGACAGCTCCCCAGACCATTTCACAATATTTTCTTGTTGCGTGTGCCAAATTGAAAGAATCGCTATTACATCTTCCGGAACTGCTCTTTTCCTTAGTTTTTCCCACAGTGTATTATGACGTACACGGTCAAACGCTTTGCTTAGATCTAGAAAGCAGGTATAGATTGGCGTTTTCCTTAGTTTATAATATAAAATCACTTAAATCCAAAAAGGCCCCGGGCCCGGATGCCATAACAAATAAAATTCTTAAATGCCTCCCCCCTAAAGGCGCTTGCGCCATAACCGCCATAAAAAACGCCTCATTCCGATTACGCAAATTCCCAAACGCATTTAAAAAAGCAGACGTCATCTTAATCCCTAAACCGGGGAAAGATTTACTTCAAGCAGAAAATTACCGACCTATTAGCCTACTCCCCTCGATAGGCAAAATAATTGAAAAACTCATGGTAATTAGAATAAACGCCCATCTCTCGGAAAAAAACATAATCCCAGACTTTCAACACGGCTTCCGTGCTAATCACTCAACCCAACACCAACTTCTCCGTGTGGTCGAACATATATCACACGGCTTTAACAAGGGCCTCCACACCGCAGCTATCTCAATCGATATAAGTAAGGCATTCGACAGAGTCTGGCACGAAGGCTTATTATACAATATGGACGAACAAGAGTTCGATGACTCCATGATTCAATATACGCACAGCTACCTAAGTGGTCGCATATTCACCATTAAAATAGACGGCCATCGTTCCACCCCAAGACCAATCAAAGCAGGAGTACCTCAGGGCTCCAAAGTCTCCCCAACCCTCTACATTGTGAGCTCGAGCAATGTACCAGTCCCCAGAGACAGCGAAACCATAATGGCGCAATTCGCCGATGATACCCTCATTTACTCTAGCTCAGCAAGTGCGCGACATGGCGCCCGCCGAGTTCAAATTCATCTTTCAGTTCTAGAAGAACATTACAAAAAATGGAGAATCTCGGTCAATCCCACGAAAAGCGTGGCAACCATGTTCAGTAGAAAAAGACCTAGACGTCCGCCGAACTTTCACCTGTTCGGAGAAAATGTGCCGTGGTGCAAAACTATGAAATACCTAGGCCTAACATTAGATTCAAGACTCACCTGGCGCCACCACATAAATAATAAACTCAAAGCAGCTACCAGAGCCTTACACTCACTATTCCCTATGATGTGCAAAAATAGCAAGCTTGCAATGAAAAATAAATTATTAATTTATAAAGCAATCATCAGACCCATATTCACTTATGCAGCCCCAATTTGGGGAAATGCATCCAACTCCCATATGAAAAAACTGCAAATTCTTCAAAATAAGGCCATTAGGCTAGCCCTTGGCGCTCCCAACTGGATGAGGTTAACCCAAATCCATAAAGACTCTGAAATTCCAATGATAAAAGAGTTCATTAAAAAACAAGCCGAACGTTTTTACGCCGGCATTCCCAACCATAAGAACAATTCTATAAATAAGCTCGCCCGGTATGACGAAAGTGTCCGAACAAAATATAAAATGTCCAAACAAATCCTCCGGAAGGATTAAATAAATAGCAGCCATCTCCCGCTCATACTAACAACTAACTTAACATTACATTGTAAAAAAAAAAAAGTTACCCCAATAATCATTTTTCCATCATTATAAAGGAGCTAGAGCTTGTAAACCAAGCTAATTACTCTATTTGCCATTCTATCAAAGTCAAAGTCAAGTTTCATAATTGGTTTCGCTAGCGCTGCTGCACCGATTACATCGAATACAAGATCTAAAATCTAAACTAACCAAAAACTGTAGTCTTTATTATCTCATTCATGATTTATTTAGTCTGCCGACCAGCAGCCTGGCAGTTTTTTGTGTACGATTTTTTTTTAAGAATTTTTTTTTTTTTAATTTAAAAACATTATTTTCAATATCTTTATTATTATTTTTTTAGGACGCCCTTGTGCGCCACCTTTTGCAATTTTTCGTATAGAAATTTCAGAGCTCACCATTTTATCAAGAAACCTTCGCGGGCATGCGCACAACAACTCACCCAAAGTTTCACTACAATCGAATGAATTCACTACAATGTTCAAAAAATCATATCTTCATCCCACTGAAAATCTTTTAATTAAAAATAAAATACATGATATCAGGAAGCTATTCATAAAAAAAATTATCCATATAAATTGCATAAAATCGTCACCTTCACACATATCTCACTCCCAGAACACTAGAGCTAAATCTAACAATCATTTACAAGTGCCAAAAATTAAATCCACTCTTGCCAAAAAACATGAATCTTACCTCGCACCTTCCATATTCAACACTTTCTAAAAAGAAACACAACATATAACGCAAACCAACAGAAAACGTACATATAAAAACTTTAATACGTGGTTAATTAACAAAAAAAGAAATTTCATTCGTGTTAATTTTTTTTTATATACGCTGTATATTGATATTTAAATATATATGAAAAAAAAGAACATTTACACTAAAAAAATTATTTGATTATTTCATTCACACTAAAAAAAAACATTTCTATATATATGTAATATTTTATATTTAAATTATTTTATGTAGATAATCTTTTGTGTTTTATTATTTCTTTTTATTGTATTCTGTATTTTTATTTATTATCTTTTGTATTTTCAGTTACTTTTATTGTTATTTATATTTTATGTAATGATAGATAGTGCTACCCGGCTCAGAACAGATATTGTCTGATGAGTCCGGTAGCGCACATGATTTGTATATACTATTGATGTTAATAAACAAAAAAAAAAAAAAAAAAAGTACAGGAAATCATTTCATCACACACATGCGTTAAAAAGGAACAGTTCCCACTGGTAAATTAAAATAAACATGCCTTGGGAGTGTTGCTCCCCTCAAGCGATGTCCCGAGATGGATGCTGCATTGAGGGCGCTGGTACCCTCAAATGATGTCCTTATAAAAAGTATCTGTGTATGAATAATTTTTTCTAAACAAATATTTTTTTCAGTTACATGATTTAGCTTAAAGTATTATGTTGTTTTGCAGATGGCACAATTGCCATCAGAACTGATTATGGATATTGCAAGGCAGTCAGAAGCGTTGGCGCCAAATGAAGAAGCGCTGGAGCGTTTTTTCATGTAAGAAAACAATTGGGAAAAGAAAATTTATTTTTAAAGCATAAGAGTGAGCAAGGTTTAAAACACAATAGTAAACCTGCCTTGGAAAAGAGTTGTCCGTCAAGTGATGATGAGGGCCAGACATAACATGTGGCTGCCTTGAGAGTGCTGGCAAAACAGCCTTAGGTAGTTTTGATGCTGGTCACCTCAAGTGATGTTGAGGACAGAGACAGAATGCAGTTGGCTTGAGCTCCCCATTGATCGGTGACAGGTATCTGTAGGTGAAACAAAACGGTAATAAAATAAGCACCTGTATTCGAAATATATTACTCCGCAGGCACGATAAAACAGTACAAAAACTTACACTAGAACTTGAAAAATTGACTTCAAAGGAAAGAAGTTCAAACACGGCTTTTAACAAATTAAACCAATTAGAACAATGAAAACTTGTTCTTGAAGCTAGTCACATACGAAAAAAAATTGTAATAAATACCTGCATTGTGCGTAATATGACGTTATATCTCTCGTCCGTTACAGGAATGATCAGGGAGAGAAAGTGGCTGGCTTGAGAGTACTGGTGATATACATGACTGAGTGCTTGTGATATGCATATGCATGCCTCTCAAGTGGTATACATAATGGTGTATAACAGAGCTTAGCGGAGGATTTTGTTTTGAGGGGTGTATAGTTCCTCAGTAATGGATGACAGCGATCTGGAGATGAAAATAAATAAATATTTGAAACAGTAGTAATTAAAGCAAAATCGCGTCCCGTGTTTGAAATACCTGTGTAGACCTTCACAGGTATGATGAAAGGCAATTAGTTAAAACGTAGAAATTAAATATTAAAAAAAAAATACTTAAAAATTGTTGTTAACAGGAACAAATGCATACACGGCTCATAACCAATTAAAATCCTTGGGTTAAAAACGTAAAACCTATAATTAAACACAAACATACTTCAGTAAAGCAGCCTTCCGTAAAAAAATCTTCTAAACTAATTTTAAAATAACTTGGGAAAGCTGCTTTAAAAAAATAGCATTTTGTAAATTATAAATATTTTCAGTGATATATTATTTACGATTCTATCTTCTAAGTCTAAGTGAAAAATATAAATATTTTCAGTATTCTAACAACCAAAAGTATTATGTTCTAATGTAGATAACATAAACGTTGTCCGATGGACATCGATGAAAACGATCGTCTCGGCTTTTTATCTAAAGCAACACTGAGCATTAGGAAAACCTGTTTTAAAAGCATAAAACCTGTAATAACACATGAACATAGTAGGGTTTAAAAATAATAGTAAACCTACCATGAAAATGTTCTGTCAAGTGAAGACGGAGATAAAACGTGGCTGCTTTGAGAGTGCTGGGAAAATAACCTAAGGTGGTTTGATGCTGGTCCCCTCAAGTCATGTCCAGGGACAGCAAGAGAGTGTGGCTTGGTTGAGAGTGCTGGTCTTCTCAGTGGAGTCCAGGGACGTCGATAGAATATGGCTTGGTTGAGAGTACTGGTCCGTTCGAGTGTTGTCCAGGGACATCGCTAGAATGTGGCTTGATTGAAAGTGCTGGTTCCCTCAAGCAATTTCCAGGAACAAAGGAAATGAACGTATTTGTAGAGTGCAGATCTCTTCTTAGTGATGCTCAGGAATAGAGATCTGTAGATTATAAATAGAACAAATTACAACTACTTAATAAATAAATTACAGCTATTTAAAATAAATAATTTCACTTATGATATAATTACTAAGCTCTGCAGGATTTTAAAATCAAATGTTGATTCGACAAATTATATTATCTAAACAAAGTTAAACACGAAGGCAACATATAGACATCTCATATATCCTGAATCAAGCATATTTTGATTTATATATATATATAGAGTATAAAAATAATTTATTTTTTCCGGCATATAATGTGCTATGAAACAGTATTCTTCAACCACGTCACGAAACGTGTTGGGAATGTTACTCCGTTGAGTGGTGGTTCAGGGACAGAGTACCTACCTACTTGTATAAATGAATCCTATCCATGAAGGTACAATATTTTTAGGGAAGGTCTGTGTTTTTGTCGTCATACAAAGCATTTATTAAATTTAACTGGTAATATCCGTAAGAAGACAGTTCTCACTGATAAAATGTAATGAACCAGCCTAGGGAGTGTTTCCCCTCAAGCGACGTCAAAGGACAGAGTACTAGTTTCCTCAAGTGATGTTCAGCGACGGAGATATAATGTAGCTGCCTTGAGTGTGCTGGTATCCGCAAATCACTGCCTTGAAAGTGTCTGTGTTTGAAAAAAAAAATAATTAAATAAATTTCAGCGATTGGTATTATTATAGATTCTAACAGCCAAAACTATATTGTTGTTCTGAGGATGACATATTCAGGAAGAATTCTGAAACTCTTTCAATAGATGAGATACACAATGTACGTAGGTCTGTTTCCTCCAAAGGAAAAAGTGATCATTTTCTTGCATCTCTCTCACACCGTCTCCGTAGACCGCTACACTACTACTAGCCGCGAAGATAATTTTGAAAGTATTGAATATAATTACAAGTATAATTTTGAAGTGTGGGTCAATTCCAAAAATTTAAAAAAGGCAAGCGTTAATGCACTGATGGTTTTGCTATTGTTTTTAAACATGTAATTCTGCAGTTCTTTCTTACACACTAATACAAACCAACGAAAATGAGACAAAATGTGAAAGAGTGTCTTCAACCCCCCAAAGGAAACATACAATCATTGTCATACATCTCCCTCATATAGGGTTGCCAGATGGCCGGAAATTCCGGGAAAGTCCCGGAATTTTGCGTGTGGTCCCGTGTCCAGTAATTACACCTTACTGTCCCGAAATTCATGAATACTAGTTTTTTTCCAAAAAATTACGGCACCACGGGGCGACGCAACAAGAAAATATTGCTGCGGCCTGCAGGTATGTGTCGTCGATCGTGGTCACACACACAACTCACAGATCCAGGGTGAGGGTGAGGGTGTGTGTGTGAGGGTGAGGATGTGTGAGAGTGAGTGCGTGATGTGCGAGGGGAAGCGATTTTAAATATTGGATAGGGAAAAAAAATAGTTTACCGCAATTTGTAAAGCATGTAACTCAGATATCGCAATTTAGTATGAAGGTCGCCGCGCATTGACAGTAAGTCGTCATTATTAGGTATATTTATTATGTTTAAAATTTGATTTATTTATTGGCCCGTCGATTTTTTTACTGTGGATGAAATGTAAAAGTAGTTTTTTAAATATCCTTATTGCTTTTGTAAATATTATCGCAATAATTGTATTGTAAGTTGTATTGCATTGTTGTAGGTTCACGCCAATAGTGCCAAGCATAAAAAGATGGTGTCAGCCAAAAAGACTTCAAGGTGCATGGGCACTTTTTTCATAAAGAAAGATACTAAGGAAGTAATTTCGGTGGTAAATGCAGAATTAGCATTAGTTTATCATAATGTAAAACATGGTTTGAGTTACAATAGTCTAGACTGCTTGGGAAAAAAATTACACAAAATAATTCCAGATAGTAATAACTGCATGGATGTACAAAGGCTTTGACAATCACACGCAGTGTTTTAGGACCCTATTCGCAGGAAAAGTTGATATCTGATTAAGAATCTCATTATTTTTCAGTAGTAGTAGAAATGTCCAGGAAAAAATAAGCCCGTATCTGGCAACCTTATACGTAGGTACTATCAACAAAACGATGGTCTTCCCATGGGATCACCGTTAAGTCCACTTCTAGCATAGTGTCTGTACCTATATCTGTAGAGTTTTGTTGATCACTTGGTAATATTAGATACCTGGCAAAATTAAAAATATTTATTGTTATATGTAAATACCTATTTCAATTGTAAATCTCTAATTTTTAGTCACGGTTGCAAATATATATGTATATCACTAGTGTTAAGTCAGTAGTAATAAGTCTTAGTCGTAAGTCACTAGCTACATATAAGTCTTAAATGTAAGTCCCTAGTTAGAATTTTGAATCTTAGTTGTAAGCCTATCGTATTAATTTTATTGTATTGTATGCGTATTATATTTACAGCGTCCTTGAGGTGATTTTTCACGAAAACGGCGCTTTATAAATCAGCCAAATATTATAATTATATTTATGGATTATATTAAAAACAAAATTCTTAAATCTCCCATAGCTAAACACATAATATACTATGTCAGATACGTGGACGGCATCCTAATATGTTGGAAAAGCACCAACTGACAGTTAGATATCTTTACTATAGTCTAACACATAGGTTCTCAACGTGGGCGATAACGCCCCCTTGGGGGCGTTCTAGACCTTCAGGGGGGCGGTAGAAGATCCGGAGACAACTGGGGGGCGTTGATATGGCACAGGGGGCGTTGGCAAGTAAAAAAATATGATCTAAAAAAGACAAACAAAACACTCTAATCACACACTAATAAAGCAAAGTAAACTTTAATATTGGTTAATTTTTGTTATTAAAAACCCATGTCAGAAGTTAAAAAGAAGATACGGCAATGCTGTGTGGATTATATTAAATACGGATTTATCGAAGATCCCACAAATCCACGCGATGAAGCCTTCTAGGTTTCAAAATCATTTTAATAAAATCCACCCGGATAAGAAAGACAAAGATGTGACATATTTTCAAGACATAAAAAAGAAGTAAAAAATTCAGCCAACTAAATGAAAATAATTTTCAACAGCTTCTAAGCATGACGATGATGGATTTCTAGCTTCGTACAATATCTCATTGTTGATTGCTAAAACAGGCAAACCACATACTATTGGGGAAGATTTAATTTTACCAGCAGTAAAAGAAGTAATTACCACTGCGCTCCATAAACCAGCTGCAGATATTATCCGAAAAATTCTTTTGAGCAATAGTTCTGTGAAAAGACGAATTGATGAAATGGCTGAAAACATTGAAGAATCATTGTGCAATCATCTGCAGTCTTGTCGATTTTCAATTCAGCTGAATGAGTCCACTCTACCAACAAATGAAGCATTGCTATTGTCATAAGTGAGGTTCGTCAAAGATGAGAAAATATGTCAAGAACTATTGTTTGTTACAAATTTGGAAACAGATGCAAAAGGAGAAACCATATTTAATACACTGGAAAAGTTTTGTAACGAAAAGAAAATTCCTTTTAATAATACTGGGGTTTTGGATCCTTTTTCAAATGTCAACACAGCAGGATCATCCCAGTTAGAAGAATAACTAATAGAACTGACGACAAATGAGGTATTAAAAATGAAATTTACCAGACTGGGTTTTGGATCCTTTTTCAAATTTCAACACAGCAGGATCATCCCAGTTAGAAGAAGAACTAGTAGAACTGACGACAAATGAGGAATTAAAAATTAAATTTGAGAATGGTTACCAAGAATTTTGGCTGCAAAAGTCGATTTCGCAACTGTACCTTGGATTATGGTCGATATTCAACGATTTTTCTAGCATTCCCATCGTCCTATTTAGCTGAACGTGGATTCAGTGCTGTAGCAACGTTGGTAACCAAAAAGAAAAATAGGCTCCATATTACTGAATACGGCAACTTACGTTTGTTTTTAAGTAAAATCGAGCTTAATATAAACAAACTTCTTAAAACGCATCAAATTCAAACATCTGATTATATAAGTTATAAATTCAATATCTTTTCAATGTTAATAAAAACACTTCTCTACATAATTAAGTATGCGTTTTAATTGTTCTCATTAAAACAATCTTCTTCTCAGAAATATGATAGGAGTCATAGCCTTTCTTACGATTACGTAATATTACAGTGTAATTACACGTTTAAATATAATCGTGACAATAGCTGTTTCAGATTCGCTATTATTTTTTACATATTAGGTACCTTGTATGTAAAAAATAAAAACGGACTTTCAGGAAACCTATCGCCCCCTCCTCCTCCCCCCCCCCCCCCCCCCCCTTCCCCTCAAGATGGTATGTAAAAGCAGTTGGGGAGCGCTAGAAAAAAATAATACTGTTAAGTGGGCGGTGGGCAAAAAAGGTTGAGAATCTATGGTCTAACAGATGCCAAACGCACTCCCAAAATTTCAGTCAAAACTCCGAAAAACCCAAACTCGAAAGACACTCCACCATTATATTATTAATATTTATATGAGTGCATTTGGTATCTGTTCGACTATAATTGGGCCAACACCTTTAATAATAAAGTCTGCATCACAGTTGAACATGAGATTGAAGGTAAAATCTTTTTTTTTGATCTGACAGTTGGTAAAAGTAATAATAAACCTACCTTCAAAATATTTAGAAAAGCAACTTTTACAGATACAAAAATAAATGAAAATTAAACTCACCCTTAGTCCAATAAATTATCAGATTACCATTCAATGGTACGTAGACTTATTAACATCCCCTTAGACAATACATATGTACATACATACTTAGACAATGCGTATATAAAAGAAAATGAAACAATAAATATGTCAATATAATATAAATTATTGTGGTAGTAATAATAAAAATGATAAAGATACTCACAGATTTATTCGCCCGGGATTCTGCAATAAACCTTCGGTCAAGAGGCTTGGTTGTTGGTTCACTTTATAGTTAAATTCGTGTTGTTATTATAGACCAGTGACTCCTGACCGAGAGTTAAAGCAGAATGATTGTTAGTTTTTGATGCAACGCGAGGCAAGTGCAGATCAGTGTCCTTTGTTCGTCCTCCACAATATTTTTGGCTGTTAGAATCTATAAAAATACCTATGGCTGAAATTTATTTAATAATTTTTTTTTTAAACACAGACACTTTCAAGGCAGTGATTTGCGGATATCAGCACACTCAAGGCAGCTACATTATATCTCCGTCGCTGAACATTACTTGAGGAAACTAGTACTCTGTCCTTTAACGTCGCTTGAGGGGAAACACTCCCTAGGCTGGTTCATTACATTTTATCAGTGAGAACTGTCTTTTTACGGACATTACCAGTTAAATTTAATAAATGCTTTGTATGACGACAAAAACACAGACCTTCCCTAAAAATATTGTACCTTCATGGATAGGATTCATTTATACAAGTAGGTAGGTACTCTGTCCCTGAACCACCACTCAACGGAGTAACATTCCCAACACGTTTCGTGACGTGGTTGAAGAATACTGTTTCATAGCACATTATATGCCGGAAAAAATAAATTATTTTTATACTCTATATATATATATAAATCAAAATATGCTTGATTCAGGATATATGAGATGTCCATATGTTGCCTTCGTGTTTAACTTTGCTTAGATAATATAATTTGTCGAATCAACATTTGATTTTAAAATCCTGCAGAGCTTAGTAATTATATCATAAGTGAAATTATTTATTTTAAATAGCTGTAATTTATTTATTAGTTGTAATTTGTTCTATTTATAATCTACAGATCTCTATTCCTGAGCATCACTAAGAAGAGATCTGCACTCTACAAATACGTTCATTTCCTTTGTTCCTGGAAATTGCTTGAGGGAACCAGCACTTTCAATCAAGCCACATTCTAGCGATGTCCCTGGACAACACTCGAACGGACCAGTACTCTCAACCAAGCCATATTCTATCGACGTCCCTGGACTCCACTGAGAAGACCAGCACTCTCAACCAAGCCACACTCTCTTGCTGTCCCTGGACATGACTTGAGGGGACCAGCATCAAACCACCTTAGGTTATTTTCCCAGCACTCTCAAAGCAGCCACGTTTTATCTCCGTCTTCACTTGACAGAACATTTTCATGGTAGGTTTACTATTATTTTTAAACCCTACTATGTTCATGTGTTATTACAGGTTTTATGCTTTTAAAACAGGTTTTCCTAATGCTCAGTGTTGCTTTAGATAAAAAGCCGAGACGATCGTTTTCATCGATGTCCATCGGACAACGTTTATGTTATCTACATTAAAACATAATACTTTTGGTTGTTAGAATACTGAAAATATTTATATTTTTCACTTAGACTTAGAAGATAGAATCGTAAATAATATATCACTGAAAATATTTATAATTTACAAAATGCTATTTTTTTAAAGCAGCTTTCCCAAGTTATTTTAAAATTAGTTTAGAAGATTTTTTTACGGAAGGCTGCTTTACTGAAGTATGTTTGTGTTTAATTATAGGTTTTACGTTTTTAACCCAAGGATTTACTTGGTTATGAGCCGTGTATGCATTTGTTCCTGTTAGCAACAATTTGTAATTATTATTTTTTTTAATATTTAATTTCTACGTTTTAACTCATTGCCTTTCATCATACCTGTGAAGGTCTACACAGGTATTTCAAACACGGGACGCGATTTTGCTTTAATTACTACTGTTTCAAATATTTATTTATTTTCATCTCCAGATCGCTGTCATCCATTACTGAGGAACTATACACCCCTCAAAACAAAATCCTCCGCTGAGCTCTGTTATACACCATTATGTATACCACTTGAGAGGCATGCATATGCATATCACAAGCACTCAGTCATGTATATCACCAGTACTCTCAAGCCAGCCACTTTCTCTCCCTGATCATTCCTCTAACGGACGAGAGATATAACGTCATATTACGCATAATGCAGGTATTTATTACAATTTTTTTTCGTATGTGACTAGCTTCAAGAACAAGTTTTCATTGTTCTAATTGGTTTAATTTGTTAAAAGCCGTGTTTGAACTTCTTTCCTTTGAAGTCAATTTTTCAAGTTCTAGTGTAAGTTTTTGTACTGTTTTATCGTGCCTGCGGAGTAATATATTTCGAATACAGGTGCTTATTTTATTACCGTTTTGTTTCACCTACAGATACCTGTCACCGATCAATGGGGAGCTCAAGCCAACTGCATTCTGTCTCTGTCCTCAACATCACTTGAGGTGACCAGCATCAAAACTATCTAAGGCTGTTTTGCCAGCACTCTCAAGGCAGCCACATGTTATGTCTGGCCCTCATCATCACTTGACAGACAACTCTTTTCCAAGGCAGGTTTACTATTGTGTTTTAAACCTTGCTCACTCTTATGCTTTAAAAATAAATTTTCTTTTCCCAATTGTTTTCTTACATGAAAAAACGCTCCAGCGCTTCTTCATTTGGCGCCAACGCTTCTGACTGCCTTGCAATATCCATAATCAGTTCTGATGGCAATTGTGCCATCTGCAAAACAACATAATACTTTAAGCTAAATCATGTAACTGAAAAAAATATTTGTTTAGAAAAAATTATTCATACACAGATACTTTTTATAAGGACATCATTTGAGGGTACCAGCGCCCTCAATGCAGCATCCATCTCGGGACATCGCTTGAGGGGAGAAACACTCCCAAGGCATGTTTATTTTAATTTACCAGTGGGAACTGTTCCTTTTTAACGCATGTCACACAGTTGAATTAATTGAATGATTTGTTTGATGTTAAAAACACAAAATTTTCAAAAATATACTTAACTTCATTGACATTCATTATAAAGAATGTATGGTATGGTTTTCTATCCCTCGTCATTGGGGAGAGTAGCACTCCCAAGACTATTTTATTGTTTGGATAATATAATTATGGAAAACATCATTTGATCTACAAAACTTGCAGAACTCAGTAATTAAGTTGCAAGTAAATTATTATTTAAAATTGCTTAGTTGAAATTTGTTTCATCTACAGGTCTATCTTTCTGGAAAATACTTACTTATAATCTTTAATAATAAATCACTGAATATATTTTACATTTCCTTTTTTTTCATAGACATTTTAAAAAAGATACAGTTTGAGGAGACCCGTACTCTTAAATCGGCTATATTCTATCATTGTCCCTGGACACCACTCGAGAGGACCAGCACTCTCAAGCCAGCCACATTCTGTCGATATCCCCGAACATCACTTGACAGGACCAGCACTCACAAGCCACTTACATTCTGTTCTTGGCACATAACAGAAGCAACTTTTCAAAGGTAGGTGAACTAATTCAGGTTTAATAACCAATAGCTTTTATGATTTGGTTTCATTGTGTTCATTGTTGATTGATCAACTTGGTCAAAAGTCGTGTTTGATTTATTTCCCTTAGAAGTCATTCATCTATCGAAAAATTTAAGTAACTTAACTAATTGCATTTTTTCAAACCCGCAGAATTATATATTTCAAACAAATACTAATTTTTACTCTAAGTACAATTATTTGTTTCAACCACAGACCCCTGTCACCGATCGCTGGGAGCAATTAATACACTTAACCAAAACAAAATCCTACTCTACCTTGCATAGTGGACCAGTGTACTCCGCATTCTGTCTCTGTCCTGGACATCACCTGCACTTAAATCACCTTAGTTGGTTCATTCAATTATTGGTATTGTCAGCACTCTCAAGAGAGCCGCATTCTGTATCTGCCATTGACATTACTTGAGGAGCACCATTTTTCCTTTTTCGACCCCTGTAATCCACTTGACAGAACTTTTGCAAGGTAGTTATACAATTGTTTTTTAAACCCTGTCATATTTACGTTTTATTGCAGTTTTTATGCTTTAAATTATTTTCTTCGTGCTCATTGTTGTTTTGTGTGAAAAACTGTGTTAGTGCTTCCTCCTCTTGAACCATCCCTTCAGACTGCCTTGCAGCGTCCTGAGTCAGGTCAGATGACGATTGTATCATTTGCAATATAACATATTACTGCTGTTATAATCTTATCATATCATATAATATGCGTTGATATATTAATAATTTAAAAATAATTTTTCAGACGCAGACACTTTTTACAAGGACATCATTGGCGGGTACCAGCACCCTCAAGGCGGCATCTGTCTCGGGGCATCGCTTGAGGGGAACAACACTCCCAAGGCAGGTTTATTATATTTTATCAGTGTGAACTGTCTCTTTTTAAATGAACGTCGCAGAGTTGAATTTAATAATTACTTTATTAATAATTACTCAAATATTTCAACAAAATATTGTACCTTCATAGATATTCATTTTATATACATAAGACAAGAATTTCCCAAACTACCATTAAGGGGAGTAACACTTCCAAAGCTTTTCATGCTGTTTAATAATTTAATCTGCATTTTGTAATATATATTCGTGGCTAACTAAGGTTTTGCCAAGTTTGAGTTTTTAATAACCAAATGTTTTCGTTATGTGTTTTTGGGGTGTTATGCCATGTTGCGCTATTTACAGTTTCCTTTATCACTTAGTAAAATTGTGAAATGATAATTTGAATATTTGATATTTTTTTAAATTTTATAATTTTGCCTTAAATGTTTTTCAATGTATAAAAATTTAAAAAAAAATCATTTAAAGAAAGGAATATTTAATACTTTATGAGTAATTAAGTAAAATGGAAAATCGATGTACCTTTATTTAAAGTCAAAACTGATTATTGAAGTGCAGAAAATCATATTTTGGTTTTATCTCGGAATGGTGTATTAATTACAGTTAGCCACTTGGCGCTCTTCACCGATGATATGTCAAAATGTCATTTGATATTAAAAAAACCTGCAGAACTAAGTGATTTAATCTCATTTGAAATTATTTATTTAAAATAGGTAGCTCAGTTGTTATTTGTTTCATCTACAGATTTCTTTTCCTGGGAATCTCTGAGAAGAGACCTACACTCAACAAACATATTCATTCACTGTTCCTGGATATTACTTACTTGGACCAGCACTCTCAAGGCAGTCACATTATATACATGTCCCTGGACATCACTAAAGTTGAGCAACACTTGCAAGGCAGCCACATTCTAACTCTGAAACCGTGGATCACTTGAATGGATAAACATTCCCCTACTCTGGTTTCCCAACTTTCTTTACATCAGCATAGTAACTGAGGTTGTCTATAATTATTTTTTTTTTGTTATACAAATGTATTATAAATAAAAATGACGAAGTTAAGAGCTTTCAAAATGAGCATTGATACAAACTATCTAATTAATTGTGTCTCACGACGTCACACGCAGTTTAAATGATAAGTACTGCCGCGCATGTATTGTGATGTCACACGCTTTTCAGCCGGCCGCAAACATCAATTGCCTTGACTTTTATTTTTGATACTTTTCGGTATTTTTCAAAAATTCTAATGGTTCTGTCTCGGCTTGCTCGAAAATATGATATCTTGGTTAATAACATGAAATTTATATGTTGGAGACAGCAAGCTGAACACTTTCACAGTTGTTGGTGTAAAATACTGATATTCAGGAGCTGGATATCTCTTGAGGATATCAGCACTCTAAAGGCAGCCACATTCTGTATTTGGACTTGGATATTTCTTGAGGAGACCAGTAGAAGGAGAAGGTTAGGTATGACTTATATGAATAATTACCTTCTTATCAGTACTACAATACTACATTGTTTAGGTACAGGTTGTACTGATATTTGTTTTAAATACAGATACTCTGTCCTTTAGGCAGCCATATTCTAACTCTAGCACTGGATATCACTGAGTCCCTGAGCAAAACTCCCAACAGTTTCAATACATTTCATTAGACCTGCATACTTATTATCTTGTTTTGAAACAGGTCCCATGAGTATTTCCAATACTTGCATAGTTATGTATAATGTTTTCAGAATATCTCAATCCGGTGTATGCCGACATATTTAAAAACCATATAAATAGTATGAATAACTTTGTTTTTAAATTAAAGGCATATACAATTTTTTCAAAGAAATATCAATATCTCAATGATAATCCTTTTTTCAAACATTCTTCCGGTGGTAGGAACAGGTAGATACCGTAATAATAATAATAATGTATCTTTATTAGACAAAAAAAATTGCAAGATTTATAACTAAAAAAATAAATGTACATATGCAGTGTTAATATTTACAATGGTTTATATAAGTACAAAAGATTAACAACAGAAAATAATATAAATATGAACAGTAGGTACCTACTTGAAGAATAGAGAATAGTTATAAATTTAGGTTTTTCATAATCTGCCTCATTAGGCTAGCCTAGGCACTAGATGAAATTGCTGCAAACCAATCCCAGGATTGAAACCAGAGAGAGAGAGGCACTAGGTGTTGAGGCAGTAATTTTTAAGTCAATTTATATTACTTATTAACATATCTACACTTATATAAAAATATAATCAAACAATAGATTTGTTGCATTAGCAATAATTTTGAATAATAACAATCAGTACATTGGTTTAATTTCGAATTTTGGTGAGCGCGCCAGTAAAGGCCCTATCATTATTTTTTATCCAAATTTTTACGTTATTTTTGAAATTTTTTTGTGAATCACATTTTTTTACTCCATATGGAAGAATGTTATAAAGTCTTGTTGCAAGGTATCTTAAGTTTCGTTGACCAAAAGTAGTATGCATTATGGGAATTTGTAATATTGAAAACATCAATTAAAGTTAGTCATCTAGTCAAAGAAGTCTTGATTGAATAATAAAGTGAATGCAGCTGAGTTGACTGAAGACGGAACGTACAAACAAATTTAGAGACGGATGAAATGTCAAATAGTCGCGTTAAAATAGGACTTGGTTATGCTCAGTCAATACTGGCCATGGATAAGTCCTTTGAGCAGTTACGTAGCCAGGGGTGGGGTAAGGGGGCGGGCACCCCGGGTGCCACCCGACGAGGGGTGACACTACACCACTGATCGTGGAAAAAATTACGAAGAATATTGTCACTTAAAATATTGAATACGGTCTGTTATTTATATTTCTTAGCTCTATGTCGTAGCTCCCCGTGGAGTGCCCCGAATCGAGAGAATTTTAGTTGAAATTATGGGGGGGGTGACACCATGTTATCCGCCCCGGGTGCCGCCCATGCTAGCTACGCCACTGCCTTTGTATATCAAATTCCTAATAAATCTCTGTCCTTGTACATTCATTGGTGAACGAGATTTCCAAAGCAGGTTTCATTATTATAGATATAAATGTTTGGGGTTTATGCTATGTTGCACGTTCTTCTCGTTTTACCAAAGTTTGCAAGAGCTACAGTGTCTGAAACTTATCCTTATGAGGAGTGTGACACGGCATTATAACCCATAAATTTATTACGATAATTCTTTTGACTGTGAAAATCTTAAAAATTTCAGGTTTAATCATGTTTTATCAACACCTGCATATTATATTATGTTAAATGCTTATTTGGAATACTGAAAGTGTAATGTTGTTTATACAGAAGTCAGTCCCTGGACATCACTTGAGTGGAGCAACACTTTAAAGGCAGCCACATTCTATCTCTGATCCTGTGGACCACTTGAGGAGATCAGCATTTTCAAGGCAGGTTTCCAACTCATTATATCTGAAAATCTTTTCTGAAGCATTTCACGTTACGGCTTTTACTTTTGCTTTTCACTTCTTTCGCTCAGGATCAGTTGTTTCGCAGAAATTAACACATGACACAGTCACGAAATGGTCATTTAGCTTAATTTTGCTTAATTTTTGTTAAATGCCGATTCCAAGTCTTAATATCAGCAGAAGAAGACAAATACCACGATGTTAAGCTTATTAGCTTATTACAATTTAATAGAATCGGTGTTTAACGGGGACTTTTCAAATGTCATAAAACAAAATGGAGCCCAATGGCCATTTGTTGACAATGACACATTAGAATTTGTGTGAAACAGCTGGGTTTTAACAGTTCTGTAGATCTTTCACTATCTTGCGGATATCCGAGCCTCTCGATATTCATGGATAAGTATAAAAACACCACGCTTCCTAGGCCCGTTGTGGTAGTTAATTGTGTTGGAGTCCCTACTTCCCCCCAGCGCAGTACCATAGCCATTCTGTTGTTGCAACTCAGCCTGTTTTTGTCTAGTCTTGAACCATTCCAATCGTCGCCTCCGTTCTTATTTGTCCAACAGACCATTTTAGTTTTTGTTCAATCTCCACTTTAAAATTAAAAATAAAGTATGAAAAATTAGAGTTAATTATTTGAACTAATGAGACCTTTACCTTTACGGAAATAACTTTAACTTAAACACCTACTATACTGTTTTATTGAAATAATTTAAGAAAACCTTCTCCTCATGTAAAATTTTCTATTGGTCTGTTGGACAAATACGAACTAAGGCGACGCAATGTCAATCATATTCAAGGCCAAGTCAGTACTGGCCGCTACCAGCTACAAGGATTTATAATCATAGTTATCTCCTGGATAGGTTGTGTCCAAGGCCAGCGAGGTCCATCTCCCCATTCTTATACCCTCAACCGGTTTAACCGCTTCCAGGCGTTGGTACACGAGCTGACTTTCAGTGGAGAACACCTTTAGGCAACTACAGAGACCTGTGGATCCACCGTTCACTCAGATGTACTCCCTTCCATCCCTCCAATCCCCATCAGGTACTAACTTCCCCACATTGCCACCACACAAACATTACTTATTCTGATTACTGGCGCACTGCACATTAGCTTTTCTTAGTGGGACAGCTTAAACCCTGACACGATTTTCGTAATACCTTAATAGTTTATTGCGAAATGATATTTTTGTTCATTTTACCATCTTACCAGTTAATTTGATTATATATTTATAAAAATAGAATTCATCTATCCTATGTAGTTTCCCAAGGGTAGCTTCTCATATTCAGGGAATTGTTTTTTTTTCTCTAATGTTATTAAAAATATACGTAAAATAATGAAAAGAAACGAAAACTTTCTTAGAGTTTTATTATAGTTTTCAGCTAAATAAGCAATCTTCGCAATAAAAATAAACCAGGCTTTCCTGTAAATAAATACAGTGCTTACTTTGTAAATGATAAATTATGACATTTAATACGAAATTCCTATTTTCACAGATAACAAAAATAATATTTGCAAGTGACGAAACGAGGAACTAAAATAATAGTAATATATATTATTTCATTATGAAACTTATAAGTTTTATTTTAGTATGCTAGGAGAATTATTTAGGGTTTACAATACCAAAAAGTGCTTGCAACTGCGGTGGGTTTCTTATGCTACAGATTCGCTGGCATTCCAGTTTGAATTGAAGATGTAGACTTATGTTTGATAACGCCATTGTTATTCGTTACAGATGCTATCTCCCTGGATCTGGATATCACCTGAAGGAGTTACACTTAACACAGCCACATTCTATCGCTGTCCCTGGACATCACTTCAGGAGACAACACTCTCAAGGAACTCACTTTATTTATATGACTCTGGACAATCAGGACATCCCTTCAGAGGAAAAAACAGCCTCCTGTTTAATTTGAATATCCACTTAATTACTTTTTATAAAATCTGCCATTTAGGTTATTAATTATTTAAAAAATACCGTCATGTTTCATTTCTTAAAATATTATTAGAAATGAATTATTCTTAAATGTTTTTAGCTTTCACCGTTCAAGAGTGTTTTTGTCCATTGTTTAAATAGACGCTGAAATGGAAGGTGAATTAAAACATTAATTTTATTTATACGGATAAATTTCATAAATATGGAATATTGGAGTCGAGTTCAGACTCAGAAGAGATGAAATGTTGAATGGAGGGGAGGCAATTTTAAGAAAAGCTTGATAGAAAAGATGTTATATGTTTAGAGAGAGATAACCAAAAAACCTTTTGTCTAAATTTCACAATTCTAGACAGAAGAAAGTAACATCTGGGGAGTCAAACAGTGAATTTTAAAAGAATGAGAGGGAACGGAGCAATGTGTTATTTTTCATTTGAGTAACTAGTGGAGCCTTCCGCTATATAATCAATTTCAGCCTTCAGAGCTGGAATTTGTAAAGCGTTCGGTTTGGATATTTCCCGCCCTCTTCCAAAAAATCATAATCCCGAATTAAAACATGGAGATAAATAAACTGCTTATAGTGTTAGAAGCCATATTTTGCGTGCATATTTTTTAATTCATAAAATAATTTATTAAAAAAATTAAGCGCATGAATTTTGTATACTATTTACTTTAAATTGCCATTCGTGGTACCTACTTTGAGGAATATTAAATATTATGACTTCTGTGCGTCTAATTGTCTATAGCCTATTTGATAATCACAGATATAAATTTAAATTTAAATGTACATTTTTAATATGTAAACACGTGATCAATGATTTGTAAGAAAGAATATTTCAATAATATCAGTTCACGGAATGTCAATAACAAATAATACAGAAGAGATGCGAGACATACTTTTTTTTATTTTTTACATTAAGTCCACACAGGAGGCCCTGAGGAAAATAATTTTTCTCAGGGCCTCTGTCATCTTTGAAGATGCTGTGTGGAGAAGGAGTGAACATGGTCTTGAAGAGACCCATGTTGTAGAAGGGAGGAAACATAGAGGCCGGCAAATCGTTCCACAGCCGAGCTGTTCAACTCAAGAACGAGTCATAGAAACCGTGTCGACCGTGTACATATGTTGGGCATGTGTTTGTCGTGTTTCCCGACTATGCACTGATGCCAAGGATAAATGACGCTAGTTCCTCGGACCATCTTCCATTGTAATATCGGTAGAACAAGGATAGCATTCCCACCCGACGCGACGCTTGTGCTCTAAAGATTGTAATCCATTTGTTAAGTTAGAAGAATCTATCAAACGGACCGCCCGTTTCTGCACGGGTTTTTTTTTAGGTGTTTTGGGGCTCCAGACCAGAGGTGGCTTCCAAATTAAACCGTTGAGCGCACTTGTGATTTGTACAGGATCAACAGTTGTGTATCTGCAGTATCTGCGGGCCCTGTACTGTACGCCCAGTTTCTGAGAGACTAACTTTACTCTGGCTTCGATGGAGCCCCCATACCTGAGCTGATCACTTAGAGTTACACCAAGCATATAAATCTTTTGTTCAAGTGTGAAACTACTAAGTTAGCTTTGTGATTAATCAATGATTCCAACGTATCAGCATCCCCAAAGATAACAGGCCCAGAGGAAAATCATTTTCCTGTGTGGAGATAATGAAAAAAAGATGTGCAGGCACTTTTGAAATAATTCTAATAAATATTTTAAAATATCTCTTCAAATTGGCCACATTTTGACTGACAGACGCTCATGTGCCAAAATGTGGCTAAAAACGCTCCAGTGGACAAGGGAGAAAATTAATTTTTTGAAAAAAATGGGAGAATTGTTGAAAGCACAGTTTTGATGGGATAGTCCTTTGTATTGAGGCATAGCAGGTTCCCTTGGATTGACTAGCAATGTGCCAATACTCTGCACAAACATTGCAGGATCTGTCTTTAAGGATGGAAAAAATGTCATATAGGGAATGTGCTTTGAGAGTAATTATGTTATAGGGGTTGACCGCTCCTTGTTTTGCTAATGAAAAAAATTGTGTAACTTCTAATTTTTTTATTTTTAGTTATCTGCTTACCTGTTTCGCCACTTTTTAATTCTTAGCTGAATTTATTTTAGAAGTTTTGTTGCTTTTTAATACTTGCATAAGTAATTATTTTAAATGCAGGTTTAATTATTAGTTGAAAGCTGTTGAATACTTGCAAAGTTAATGCGTTTATTATTTTAAATTAGGGATCGTTAATTGTTTTTCTTGTTAGAGGTTATGTAGGTCATCACCTATTGATTTTAAATGGCTTAACAGTTTATTGTTTTAAATATTATAGCTAATGTAAAATATTTATGTATTTGCATTGTAGGTAAAATTTTAAATACAAATATACTGACGGTTTGTCTAGTTTGTAGTTGGAAATAAGATTGTAGAAAAATATTATAAGTTTGTACAGCGCCCTTGAGGTGATTTTTCACAAAAAACGGCGCTATACAACTCATCCAAATAATATTATTATTATTACGAGTATTAATAATAATAATTTGAAATAAAGGTTGAATTAGGAATGAGATGTATTTAATACCAGCACTGCTTCTGTTATTTCTTACATTCAATACCTGCGCAGTTATTATTTGTTAAAAGTTAATATATTTAGTCTCTGACCACTCTCAAGCCCTTCATGTTAATCATTTAGTTTTAGGATATTATAATACCAAATGTGAATGGTGGAAGAATTCGGGGACGCCCGAGGAAGACATGGCACGATCAAGTAAACCAAATACTTGAGTTCGGTCATGTCAAGAGTCAGAAAAATAAAAGAGTATATGGCAATGTATGAATATGAATGAAGCAAGAAGTATGTGCCAAGACCGAGTTGTTTTGGTGGTCCACCCACTCGGCCTACCAAACGGCGTGATGGTTAGTTAGGTTTAAAATACCTTCATGGGGAACAAGAGAGTATTTTTTATGTAGGTACATATATTACATGTACTTTCTCTGTTAATGATGTAAGTAACAGTTTGGTAACTTACTTTTAAGTATTTTTTACAATATTTTATTTGATTTCTAATTTTTAATTTGTGGAAATTAATTATTTGAAAAATAATCTTATTTATCTACTGAAATTTTATTATTTCAAAAGTAGTGTTAAATTTGATTATTTTCAAAATTTTCTTATTTAGTTTTTACCACTGTGTTTATAATGTATTACTTATTTAGTAATAAAGTAAGGAAGTTAAGTATAGAATGTAAGTCACTAGTTATTAATCTCAGTTGTGAGTCACGAATAAAGAGGTTATTAGATATAAGTCTAAGTGATACGGTACAGGTTACATATATTAATTAAGTTGTAAAGCGCACTTGAGGTTATTTTCTCACAAAAATGGTGCTATAGAAATAATCCAATAGTTTATATTATATTATATACTTTAGTGGTAAAAACCTGTTTTGTATTTTGTTTAAATTGTATATTTACTTTAATAAAAAAATTATAAATACTAACAAAATAACCTTTTGTCAATAATAGTTTGCCAGGGTAAATGAGCTCCATTAAATATAAATGAGGGGGTGTCAGTAGTTAGTATTGATGGCAAGTACAATACAGTGAATGTGACAGCAGGACATATGTAGCATGGATAGAAGATAGCTTATCATCATTGAGGCTCTACCGCACAAGTGTCCCGACTGGCTGGAGATAGTGGGACTATGGCATTTCCAATAAGGGGAATGTGGTGATACTGAATAGATGGTTGAGAAATGCCTAGCTATTCAGATCTAGCCTCTTTACTTAGGAAATAAACAAAAATAATTCCACAACTGATTGATTTTGACGACATTTAGTTATGTTTGAAGGGTAAGTAGGTACCTACATGTACACAGTGTTCGGAAACTCGTAGTGCAAAACAGAAAACAGGTGAATGTCCATTACATTTGAAGCCAATTTTTACGTTTTTGAGTAAATTAGGTCGGAAGTTGGATTTTTGTCTTTTAAAATGAGTGGAAGCAAAAACCAGATTTGAAATTTTTTTTATTCCTTTAGTTGTGGAAAAAGTAAATAAATAAATAAATAGCGAAATGCTGAGATCGAAACAAAAAAAAGGTTCTGTGGATTCTCTATGTGATGTAGATTCACTAATTTCCCACTTTGACTATGAGTTTCCGGACACTGTGTGTAACTGTTGAGTGCAATTATTGATCAACGGAACTACTATATAGGTCACCCCAAATGACAAGCTATGTTTGGTGACTTAGCAGGAATGCCTGGAGGGGTAAGGTTTTCCCAGATCTTGTCGGCGGGCCGGATCGGGAGAGGCCGTTGAGTGAGACCCTTGAACCTGTCCTGCCGGACTCCCTTATCCGTCGCCCTGCTCCTCCTAGACACAGCAATTTCCAGATTCCCACCCACTTCTCATAACGCAGCATTCCCACAGAAGACTGTGTGAAAATTTCGGTCTACAAAAAACGGCAGAAGGACAGACGTGAAAGGAATGATGAAATGAAAAAGATTAATTATAATAATAAGTATTTAATAAAATGTAAAGAAAATGACATTTTTGATTTAGAAACAAATAAATGTTGTGTGTAGAGTGTACTAAAGACAGATAATGCTTGTCATTGTTCAATGTTCATCTGCAGTCACTGCCCACAAGTGTGACGCAATAATGTACTCTAAAGTAAGTCTCTCCAGAGCCCATTATCGCGGGACATTGCTGCCTCAGTTAGAACGCTGTTACTACTGGCTTTGTTATATAATATGGCAAGAGAGAATCAGCTAATATGGAAACATTACATCAAACAGAATTATTATCAAAATACACCAATCTTAACCACCAACACTAAGATGGTTCTAAACTAAAAGATTGTACTTTAAAAACAAAGAAAAATTGTTTGCATAATGAATGGCTTATATTACAGCAAATTCCCATGTGTATAAATATCCATCGTCTAGTTGATTAGTCAGACATCTCCAAATACTATGTTTTGAGATAATGACGAAAGCAATATTCGAATGCTCGCCATAAATCAAATATCATTTCCATGTGTTTGTGTTTTATATAATAAATATGCTTTAAAATAACACCAGGAGGCATAACGGTCCAGTACAGTACCGTACAATACAGTGACCCAACATCAACATTTTGTTTAATTCAATGTAAGTTTTAGTGCATTATAATTGATTTGTTGGTGTTTATGAGTAATCTGAGTATTGTACCAGATAGAGTGTACACGTCTATATATAACTACATACTCAACTCTAATTGCGATTTTTCGGAGATGTCTGTCTAATCAACTGGATGATCGACGATATAAAGGCTTTTCTTTTAGTTTCAAAGACAAAATAAAATAAACATTTCAAAATAAAGCCATTACTGTGATTTTTTAAATTTGAATACCGCACTAGTCTCAACATCAGTGGAACTATGGTATTTCCAATACTTGGGGTTTGTCCTTTCAATTCCGTATCCATCACATTTCTAGGGAATTTCTCTTCAGTGGATGGAACAACTCAAATGTCGAGTGAAACAAACAACGAATAAAGCACTGCTGCTAAATATTTGAACTAAAATTATACTAAAAATTACATATTTCTAATATTCTTTACATTTACAAGAATAAAGTATTTATATTTATTTATTTATAATAATAATAATAACCTTTGAAAACATATTTTTAACAATTCAACAACAGGAAAAAAGTAGATACAAAAAAATCATTTATTTAATATTTAAAACTAAGTAGGTACATACGATCAATAAAGTCTGAAAAATAATTATGTGGAAACTGCAATCGTTTAACTTGCTTGGAATAATATTTTTTCACTAATGGAAAACATCGTAACTAATGGAATAATATTTTTTTACTAATGGACATCCTCGTTACTAATGGAATAATATTTTATTTCTAATGAACATCCTCTTTCCTAATGGAATAATATTTTTTTTACTAATGGAGGTCCTTGTTAACAATGGATTTTTTTTTTGTTTTTAATGGAATAATATTCTGTTACTAATGGTCATTCTGGTTAACAATGGAATATTTTTTTTTTACTACTGGAGTTCTTTGTTATTAATGGAATAATATTCTGTTACTCATGGTCATTCTGGTTAACGCAATGATATTTTTTTACTAATGGACTTCTTTGTTATTAATGCAATAATATTTTGTTACTAATGGTCATTCTTGTTAACAACGCAAAAAAAATTTTTACTAATGGACTTCGTTATTAATCAATATTAATCTTCGCTACAATTTTTTTTTTAATAATGAATTTCCATGAGAATCTTAAAAAGTGGACATTTCCAAATTAATTTAAACCAAAATGAATAATTAATTAAAGTGTCTTTAAGTTTTTGGAATTTGATTTATTTTTCAAAATCAGACATTTATTGAAACTGTGAACAAAGATGTATCAATGACGGCCGAGCGCCAGGGTGATACTGACAGCATTAACTCTAAACTAATAATTATTATTACACACTTAACAAAAAGTAGGTACACTTCAAGAAAAAAATGCTGTTTGAAAATGTACAAAAAATAAAGAACTTATGTTATTAACAAAGACTCAGAAAAGACATTGCAAAAGTAGTAATGTTTAAAAACAAAAACACTCAAAACACTAACTTTTGTTATAGTTTTTCTTAAGTAGGTACTTACTTTAAAGTCTTTTTTTTTCTTTTTCCTTCTCAAGTTACGAATAAGCTGACAATATTTGAATTCTTCCTACCATCATTTTTTTCAGTAATTTTAAAAAGAAAGACAATCATTTCATTCTCAAATTGTGATCAACTGACAAGCGTAACAACATTACAGTTGTGCTCTTATGTTGATCAAAAATTGTTCAAACGTTGAAACTGACCAAGAATCGGAGATATTTTGATTCAATTGAAAAATCAAAATTGGTTGAGTTGTCGTTTGATGACAAACGTTACATTAGAATTGTTGTGAAACACACACTAACTAATCTAAAAGAAGTATTTTAAATGTTTTTATTAATAATGTCTTAATAATTAATTTTTAAAATATATAGTTATTTGTTTGTTTAGTTGTTGTGTGAACTCGGGCGCGGCTTTTTCTTTTTGAATAAACCAAACAGGCCGCGTTTTTGCTTGTACGGTTGTCCCCCTATCGACAGTTCGCTCTCTCCCGAACTCTCGGCGGCCGCTCTCTCCCCAGCATTTTGCATTAGATACACAATTCAATTAGATATATACACAATTTAATTAGATATACACACAATTCAATTAGATATGTGCACAATTCAATTAGACATATACACAATTCAATTAGATATGTATACAATTCAACACAAGTTCAAGATTCAAGTGATTCGAACTGGTTCAGTTTGATCGCCATCAATTTATTGGTAATGGTTTTACTTGATACTGTAAAAATGGACTTAGTTTGACTTAAGTTCCAGTGGTAAAGTTTTGACTTAAGTTTAAAAGGTAGAAGTTGACTTAAGACGTGATGTAACAACACTCAGGTTTAACTTTGTGTTGTTAAATCCATAACTGACAAATTATATTCCAGTAATCGGCAAATTAATTTTTTGATCAAATGCTTCTTTGATGACATGAGAAATTTTTAAACAATTTGTTAGCTTTGATAAGGGGCGTGCCTCTTACAAGGGTGATACTGAGAGTATCTTTCACTCAGGAACGTGTGGAACTCAATCTCCATGTCTAGAGCCAATGGCCTTACCGCTGTGCTACAAATGTCGTCAAAGTGAATTGCAGAAAAAAGTTTATGATGTAATCTACAATAAATCTACCAGTGTCTTGAAATTCGTGGTTGATTCCATTCTGAATAAATTAATTCCAATTATCATCACGATTTTCCAGACGCTGCGCAATAAATATATGTGCATTCCATACATTTAACACGGTACAGGGTGTACAAGAGATGGCTACTCCCAGCTACAGTGCGTTAGCAAAACAAACAATACACAACTAAAAATAAATTAATCAAAAAGAGAAAGAAATGAAAATAGTCACAAGATTGGCTAAAAATAATATTTGAAATATCAATAAAAAAAATCAAATAATTGATGTCGCTATTCCAAATTCCTGTAATATTCAGAAAACTGTTTCTGAAAAAATAAGAAAATATACAGATTTAAGAAATGAGATTAAAAGAATTTGGCATTCTCAGAATATAAAATATTATCTTCCATTTGTTATTTTGGCTACTGGCATTATACCTAGCTCTCTCATTCAAAATTTAGGCTTATTAGATTTGTCAAAGAATTTATATTATATAAAAATGCAAAAATCAATTATTTTAAATTCATGTAGGATTTATCGGTCCAGTTAGGAGTTCTACCGAGCCGAACCCTCTGATATAAAAAATATCTGGAGTCGGTGAATTATTTTCCCATTTGGTCTCTGGTGGATTGACGTATTGTTCTTGTATGGTTTTGTATTTGTTATTGTGTTATTGTATTTGTTATTTGTATTGTTGTTTAGTGCACTTACATAGCGTGGATTTACTAGATAACCATTTGTGGAAAAGTGTGTGGAAGGGTTTAGTCTTTCCTGTGGGGAAATTTAACACGGACCTAAAATCTGAAGCACAAATATTTAAAAAACTGCAATGAAAAAAAAAAATTGTCAAAAATAAAAGCAATGAAAAACATAGAAATACAAATTTAATTATTTTTCTAAATATAATAAAATGTTGTGTTTCTTGAGGAATTGTGAATTTCGTAAAATATTGTTTACTAGCTTTTGCCCTGGCTTCGCACGCGCCACCCTACCCCCCTCCCCCCCCCAACACCCTCTCCTCCCCTCACCCCCCCCCCACCCCCCCTGCCCCCTTACCCTCCCCCCTTAACATAACAATCAAACACGCCCTGTAAATCTTAACTATCAAAGGGATACGTAACAAGTAACAAAATGACAGCGCATGTCAAAAAATTACGTATCAACGCTTTGCTTTTCGTCTGGACAATAAACTTATAATTGTATAAAACTTTCATAATGCCAGAGCTCTAAGTTATAGCCTGTATGTTAATTCTGATGTATGAGCTATATTAATATAAAGTTTCATTAAAATCCGTTCATTATTTATTTAATGCGTGAGAGAGTAACAAACATCCATCCATAATCCATACCTACATCCATAGAAACTTTCGCCTTTATAAAATTAGTAGTATAATATTAGTAGAATGCATTGAAGCGTTCCAAGTAAAGTTCTCCAAGGACTTGTTATATTGGTTTGGTTTGACTAAGAAATGAAGTTTAATGTGCGTTGCTTTGTGCGTGACTAAAGACATGAAGTTATTACTCATATAGATTGTCCAGTTGATTAGACAGACATCTCCAAATATAAAGTTTTGAAATAGTGAGGAAAGCCATATTCGAATGCTCATCGTAAATCAAGTATTATTTACATGTGTCTGTGTTTTACATATGGAGGCGTGAAAAATCCTATCAGTGATCCAGAAAACATCAACATTTTGTTTAATTATTCAGTGTAAGTTTTAGTGCATTATAATAGATGTTGTTGGTGTTTATGAGTAATCTGAGTATTGTACCAGATAGAGGGTACACGCCTAAATGTAATTGTAGAAAGCTCAACTTAAATTTAGATTTTTAAGAGATGTCTGACTAATGAACAGGATGATCAATATACATTTTTTCATTAGCTCCACACAAAAGCCCTTGAAGAAGATAATTTCCTTCAGGACCTATGTCATCTTAGGGGAGGCTTCGTGGAAGGTCTATTTATGGAATGGTTGGAGAGGAAGTTCTGGGACGGAAAAGGTATGAGGGCTGAGTAGGAACCAGGGGTCAGTTTATCCAGGAGTGACGGACCATCCATCCCTCCAACAGCGTTGCAAGCCCATGGGTCGAGATAGTCCAGCTGGATAGGTCAACCAAGCTCGATGTGGGCAGATTCATCCGCCGCCCATACCTGGACAAACCTCACCCCATAAACTTAGTAACCCCTGCTAAGTCACCAAACATTGCGAATATTGGTTAAATTATGGTTCCCGGGCGGGCGGTACCCATACCCACCTCCCAAAGTGAGATGTGTAACCAAAGAAGGTATGCTTCTATGTGAACGTAGGAAACTACTCGATATGGACAGTGCACTCGCTGTGGGAACTGGTAGGACTACTAACGGGACTATGACTGACTATGTTTGGTGACTAGATCTGAATAGTCAGGTACATTTTCCTCATCTCTTTCCCCTCCCCACTACCTTCAGTCTCAAAACCGATAAAAATTGAGGATGCCAAAAATTGAGGAACAGTTGAGACTCTTTATTTTATTTATTTATTTATTACACGCCCTAGTGGGCTTTTCTTATAAAATTTTTACAAACTATTTGTATCAAAGTAAATACTTTAAAAATTTAGACAATAAAGAAAAATATAAAGATAATGACAAAGAACGTTGAAACAAAACACAAAACAAAATACATAGATAAAAATGTAAACAGAAACTAATAATCCTCACAATTGAATTTAAAAGATTCTACAAAACAAAATGTGTACAACAATTTAAATTTTTTTTATTGATTTGGAATTTTCATTTTTAGGAACCAGGGGTCAGTTTATCCAGGAGTGACATTCATCCCTCCAACAGCGGTGCAAGCCTATGGGTCGAGATAGTCCAGCTGGATAGGTCTAAAAGGTCTCCTCAACCAAGCTCGATGTGGGCAGACACATCCGCCGCCAAGACCCGGACCAATCTCACCCCATGAACCCGGGGAAGTCACCAAAAGTGGCGAAGCATTTTGGGGTGACCTATGGCAGAGGTGTTGATTATCCAATAATTGGTTCCCGGGGCGGCGGTACCCATACCCGCCTCCCAGATATCGTGTTACCTGTTTTTTGTTAATTCTCTATTTTCATTGTTATTAAAAAAAACATGTAGGTACTGCATTATACGGAAAAGCTCTTTGGGCATCTAAATAATTAAAAAGTATCTATTCATTATATTGTGTTTAATAAAAATATTTAACAAAACAATTTAAATATCATTTCCTAAGACCTGGTTACTTTGTCAGTAGTATTTTTAGCTACCTAATCTAATCTTATCTTCAAATATTTTATTCATCCAAATATCTAGAATAACACCTGTCTGGGTGTAAACGAGGTAATAAAGACGTATTTATAGAACGATTACGAGGGAGGAGATGGGGTAGAGGAAGGTGGGGAAGTACCTGTCTATTAAAAATCTGGTCTCCAAATATGGATATAGTAATTTCAAGCAACGTTTGTATTCTAAATGGTGGTCTTTCATATAACGGTAGATCATTTCACTTCTGTCAATCCTCACAAAACGCATTTTTGCTTACGACGCTTTAAAATGTGTATGTTTTTTATATTCTATTCCAAAATCCTCGCTGATCGATATCATTATAAAGTATAAAATAAAGTCGCTCAAAATGTATATGCGCTTAGATCTTTTAAACTACGCAACGGATTTTCATGCGGTTTTCACCAATAGGTAGAATGATTCAAGAAAAGCCAAGAAACTTAAATATTCATTTCAGGCAGCGGGCAGCTGGCAAGCGGGTGGTCTGGATTTTATAAATGTTGGGTAGTGGCGCTGTGTTTCGTTAGCCACAGCAACGTGTGTCCGGGTCTGCTAGTGTATATTTAAAGGAGAATATCTGTACGAGCGGGCTGGCAAGCGGACGGTGTGGATAATTAACATATGACATATGGCGGTGTGACTTAAAGGTTGGGTAACCATCCAGTAGATGGAGTTGTGTTTCGTTAGCCACAGCATTGCGTACCGGGTCAGCTAGTATTAGTTTAGTTATGCTAGTTAAAAAAAACTTGCAGCCTGAAGAAACTCAGAAACGAGTCCCGGTATAATCAAGCGAGTTATATGGTGTGGTAGATCTCGATCTCCTCTTCAGGAAGATGGTTCCCGTTTTTACCTAAAGGGCGTGCCTTTGAAGATATAAGGGATGGAAGTTTTGCCCTCTTGAAATTTCGAGAATAGTCTTCCGGAATGTTCTAGAAGGTTCGAGAGAGCTCTAGAAAGTTCTGGAAGGAGTAGCGGAGTATGTCGTGGAATGTTCTGGAATAGGGAATCGGAACATCGTTGTGAAACATTCCAGAATACTCTAGAACGTTGTCCTGAGCGAAGCCGGGTAACCCACAGCTAGTTTTTTTATAATTTTTATGGGCATATTTTAATATTTGAATTTTGGAACACTTTCTAGAAAATTGACACAAACCGGTGACATGTGACCTTTGACCTGTGACATGTGACCTTTGACCTGTGGCATGTGACCTTTGACCTGTGACCTCTGACCTGTGACCTGAAACTAAAGAACTTTGCGCCCGCCGTGTTCAGGCGTCACAATTGATAATGAACGAATCTACTAAACCGGGACTGAAAATTGGTAGTGTCCGGTTAACGCTGCTTCTTCTTCTTTATGTGCCTTATCAGGTCCCCTCGACGTTGGCGATCACTCTTGAAAAGGTCTCTCTGTCTTGCGCTGCCCGGAATAGCTCCTCCACACTTCTAATGCCGGTCCACTCTCGTATGTTTCGCAGCCAAGACATTTGTCTCCTACCAGGCCTTCGGCGACCCTCTATCTTGCCTTTCAATATTAAATGGAGCAAGTGATACTTCTCCCCTCGAAGTATATGACCCAGATATGAAATTTTCTTGATTTTAATTAATGTAAGCCGTTCCCTATCTGCTCTAGCCCGCCTGAGAATTTCTATGTCGGTGATCATGTCGGTCCATGGGACCTTGAGCATTCTCCGGTGAAGCCACATTTCGAAAGCCTCTAACCTGTTCATGGTATTTATTTTCAAGGTCCATGTTTCACAACCATACAGCAAGACCGACCACACATAACATTTTAGCATTCTCTGCCTTAGTTTTAAGCTTATATTGTCATTGCAGAAGAGGGATTTCATTTTTATGAATGCAGTTCTTGCTGCTTCAATTCTGCACCTAATCTCTATATCTGGGTCAAGAGTCTCCGTGAGGATACTGCCGAGGTATCTAAATCTCTCCACCTTTTCGACATTACAACCATTTAACTGAATCATTGATCCAGAGTGATCTAGTCGTTCAAGTCATCCATTTAGTTTTATTGACGTTGATTGTTAGGCCCAGTTGCTCACCAGCATTATTAACAAGATCTAATAGGTCTTGGAAGTCACTGATACTGTCATCTAGTAATACAGTATCATCTGCATATCTTATGTTATTAATGACAACTCCGTTGATCTTGAGACCCTTCTGGGTATTACTTAGGGCTCTTTTGAAGACATAGTTGGAATAAAGATTAAATAATAGTGGCGACAGGATACATCCTTGTCGTACTCCACGCTGTATGGCGATTGCATTAGATCTCTCATTCCCATGTCTTATTTCTGCTGTTTGAAACCAATACAGGTTTTTAATGAAATTCTGGTCTTTGGTGTCAACGTTACAATCCGCAAGCATTTTCATTAGGTCAGCATGTTTAACCTGTCAAATGCCTTTTCGTAGTCAATAAAACAGGCAAAGACTTCCTTTCTTTGGTCACGACACTTTTGCAATAGTACGTCGACAGAAAATAATGCTTCACGCGTACCGAACGCATTTCTGAAGCCAAACTGAGTGTCATCCAAGTCCTGCTCGCACTTATCGCGTATCCTGGCATGTATTTTTTAAGGAATAATTTAAGGACATGACTCATCAAGCTTATTAATCGATAGTCACTGCACTTCTTCGGGTATTGTTTTTTAGGTAATGTCACAAAGGTGGATTTTAGCCAATCTTGGGGTATATTCCCTGTGTCATATATAGAGTTAAATAACCTCAACAGGTAGTCAACATTTTCATTATCAAAGAGCTTCAACACCTCAACTGGAATATCGTCTGGTCCGCATGCTTTTCTATGTTCTGAAGTCTTTATTGCATGAAGAATTTCTAATTTTTAAAAGGGAAGAAAATTGTGGAAAAATTCATCAAAAAATTAACCAAAAATATCTACCAAATTGCAATCTTATGAAAAAAAAATAGTGTTCTTGTAATTTTGGAAATAGTACACAACACGGATCGTCTGGTTCCCACCCAGGCGTTGTGAGTTCAATTCCTCAGCTGAATATCGACTCAAGCACAAATTTCCATTTACTGCGATGGTAGTAGGAGATTTTTCAAACATTGTCAGGCTATTCGTAATCCAATGAGATCCCTGAGGCGTACGTGTGGTAAACCCATGTATGATCGCGTGAGCGTAATGAATAAGATTAAGAAAGGGTGGTTTGGGCATGTAGAGCGAACGATTGAACAAAGTAGTGTAAGAAGAATATATTACGCTAATGTGAATGGTAGAAGAAGTCAGGGAGGAAGACATGGCACGATCAAGTGAATAAGATGCTTGAGTCGGGCCATGTCAAGTGTCAGAATAATATAAGAGTATCTATAAACGTGAATAAAACAAAGAGTGTGTGCTAAGACCGACTACCCCTGCGGAAACGGCGTGTGATGGTTAGTTAGTTATTCGTAATCCAATGTTGTAACCCGGGAATGTTCGTTTTTCTTTGTTCTTAACCCTCAGGCCTCGGTCATATTATATTATAAACATTATTTATTCTCATATTCTCTTTCCAACACCGTTTAAATGTTATTTCTTACCATGACAGTAGGAGAGACACAGCTATTTCTATGAGACCTATTTGGACAGTTCCCAAAAGCTATCAAATTAGCCTGAGGGGTTAAATACATATATGTTTTTTTATAAGTTGAGATTTAAATTATAAAAACTTAATTTCCTAGGAAATCCAGGATACTTTTGAAGAAATAATTAATTTAATTACGACTTAACTTTTCATTTAAATATTGACGATTATGTTTTATTTCAGGTTCCGTGACAACTCAACAAAGTGGCATTTCAACAACACTTTGAAAAGTCATTAAAAGTAATGAAAAAAATAGTTCAGAGCCTTACCTAATGTAACTAATAATATAATAACTCAAACGTTCGAGTTAATAACTGAAATACTAGTCCATGCGTACGGGATTTCTGTGCGTCCGATTTGGAAATTTCCCCCAAATTATAATATGTAGAGGTATAAACTGCTTGTAGTGTTTGAGAACCATAAATTGAATACACCTACGAGTATATTTAACAGTTTATTCCATATTTTTTGGAATAATTTTTATTATTCCAATTAATTTTATTATTGAAATTCGTTGAATTTATAAACTATTAAAAATATTAGCGTACTTAGTACCAATTAGTGTACTTAGTACCTATTAGTGTACTTTTTACCTATTAATGTACCTAGTACCTATTAGTGTATTTTATACCTATTAATGTACTTAATACCTATTAGTGTACTAAGAACCTATTAGTGTACTTAGTACCTATTTGTGTACTTAGTACCTATTTGGAGAATATAAATTATTTTGACTTCTATATGTACCTTTGTTGTCTTTAGCCTAGTTGATAATCTCAGACATAAATTTAAATTCGAATATTAATTTTTTTAATATGTAACACATGATTAATGATTTGTAAGAAAAAATATTAATAATTTCGTTTCGCGAAATCGTCATCTCATTTGGATACGGTTTTGACTGATTTTTTTTTTCAAAAATGACTTGAATGAAAATTTCTTTTGCTCATTTCTATACCTACTTAAAATAATTTTCAGAACCATCTGCGTTGTGTTATCGCAGATCTATCTATGACAGCGTTCTAACATTTAAAAAACCCATTTATTTTACAAAGTTCTAACATCAGTTACGTTACACTCTCTTTTTGTTGTTGTTCAGTTGTTCGTTATTACGAGGCGCAATATAGTTCGTCACTTTGGTTGTACGGTATTATCGGATGGGGCAGTGCAAATAAAAACATACTAAATCCACTAATTAAAACTCAAAAATCCATAATGAAAATTATACTGAAAGTTCCTGTAAGAACTAGCACTGATGAAATCTTCAACAATCTTAACATCATGTCAATTAAACAACTGTATTCTAAAACTATACTCATTTACATTCATAAGTACAAAACCCAAGAAATGACAACTTACACGTACATTAGAAACACTAGGTCTCATGGTCAAAAACATATCCAACAAGTAACTACTAACACAACATTTGGGCAAAAAAGCTTCTTGTATTATGGTATTAAACTTTACAATAAAATACCACTCTCACTTAAAAACCTCAACAGTATAACATTTAAATCTCAAATAAAAAGCTGGATACTAAATATAGGGAGAACAGAAATAGAAAATATACTGATATCAAATACAGACTAAAACCGAATCTACTGATCTGAATTATAAATTTTTTTTTTTTTATTTAATTTTTTATTATTTAACAAAATACTACATGATACCTATACGTTTATAACAAATTCATATTAATTTCTTATAATTAAATTATAATATGCAAATGAAATCCTCAGCACAGGAAATCCCAGTGAGGGTATCATTATCTTTAGATGTTTGTAAAGAAAAAAAAACAATAAATCATTATTATTATTATTATTATTATTATAATTCTTGCAGACAATTTATGTGCCGCCAGAATCAAAGAAAAAACATTTTCATGTTCCGAGTGTAGTTTTAATTCACCGCTTACAGATTTAATTAAAACCCCTTTTGTGTTCAGAATGTAAAATTCCAGTTGTGAATTCATCCGATGACACATTTCGAAGGAAAAACTTATTTGAAGTGCTTAATAAAATTCTTCCAGACAAGTTATGTGCCGCCAGAGTCAAATAAAAACCTTTTTCATGTTCTGAGTGTAGTTTTAATTCACCGCATACAGATAAAATTTAAGCCAGTTTATTGTTCAGAATGTAAAATTCCAATTGTGTATTCATCTGCTGACATATTTCGAAAGAAAACATAACTTTTTTCGAAGTGCAAATATAAAATTCTATTTATTAAAAGAAAATAACTCAGTTTCCATCACTTTATTTTTTGTACACTATCAACATGTTTCGTGAACCATGTTCACTTCTTCAGGAATAAAAGTATATTATCAGCATGTACAAAAAATAAAGTGAGGTAAACTAAGTTATTTTCTTTTAATAAATAAATAATGACATCACAAAGTGACAACCTTTAAGAAGAAGTTTTCTTCGAAAAATTAATAAAATTCTAGTTGCAGACAACTTATGTGCTGCCAGAACCAAAGAAAAACCGTTTTCATGTTCTGAGTGTAGTTTTAATTCACCGCATACAGATTTAATTAATAAATATTTTTAAAAAAATAAAAAAGGATCACTACCCTCCCCCCCCCCCCTCCCTGAAGAAGTACCTATATAGGGGGGGGGGGGGGCGGCAAAATTTTCCTCCGCCCCGGGCGGCTGATACCCACGCTACGCCACTGCCCTACCCCCTACCCACATGAGGTGAGGAATTTCAATTACAAATAATTTAGAAGAGATGCGACATCTATTGTTGAAAATTTAAAATACTAACTTATCTATGTAATTAATCGAAATTCACAATACGCGGTAACTTATGAAATAATTCCAATAAATGTTCTAAAATATCTCTTAAAATTTGCCAAATTTTGGCCAGAGAACGCTCGAGGTTGTTTATAAATTGGCTAAAATATGGCCAACAACGCTCCGGTGGATATACATGATAACGATAATTTTTCTATAAATGATTTACCTGGGAATTATTAAGACCATTTTGGTATTATTTGTATTTAGAGATAAGATAAAGTATAAATAGTGAACTCTGATAAGGCATTGGAGAGCAACAAGTTCGTCTTGTTATCAGATTATGTCATAAACCAAATGAGAGTATTTTGGTTTTAAAATAAAATTATAAATTATATGAGCTAATTTATGAACGTTAACTTTAATTTGTGTAACTCCAATTTTTTCAGGTTATTTAAATTAATTTATAAAAATAGTTTATTTATAAACAAGTAACGGCCGGCGTAGTTTAGTGGCGGGATCGAATCCCGGCGTGCGCAAATAAATTTTATTAGATTGATTTGTGTTATTTCACAATTAATTAATTAAAAATAATAAATAGTTTATTTGCCGCATGTTCCAGAGTGGAAGATACTCTTAGTATCACCTGGTCTAAGACCACCGTTCAGAATATAAACGTTGCTTGAAATGGCTTTAGCCATGTTTGGTGACGAGATCTGAATAGCGAGGTACTTATACTTACATACCTTCCTCTTCCTCATATCCTTCCCCTTCCCACTACCTTCATCCTCACAACACACCCCAATTGGGGATGCCATAGTCTCACTGGCTCGAGACGGGAGCAGCTGGGACTCTTGTGAGGTATTCATGTGAAAAAAAGTTCTGCTGTGTAATTATTATTACGCGTAATAGCCGTTTCGCCTTCTGATGGCATTATCAAACTGTGGTTAGGTCACTTACAGACGATAGGTATGTTTATATTATTCGACCGGTCAGTGGTTGAGTGGGCATCGCGTTTGGGTCCCACCCAGGCGTTCCGTGATCGATTCCTCGGCTGGCTAAGTACTCCATCACAACTCATGCAACATTTTCCATATACTGTGATGGTTGCAGGAGATTTTTAAATATTGTCGGGTTATTCGTAACCCGGGAATATTTGCCTTTCTTTAAAAAAAAAGAAAAAAGAAGAATTATTTCTTGAAAGGTACCTATGATGAAAAACTTATTACCTGTGAATAATGGTCGTATTGAAACATAAAAAAAAAAGCATTTTGAATACAACATGAAACATTGCATTAACTACATTTAACTACATTTTGCTCTACTATTCTCATGCAATCCTAATAGATAGTGCGAAAAAATAAATTTGCAAACTTTTTGGACCATGGGCTTGAAATAGTGTTTTTCAGTTAGGCCGGCTTATGGATCAGATAGCCTTATAATATTTAGCGATAATTTCCTTTTTTTTAAACCTCCCTTAATTTTTTGAGCAGTGTATTTTAAGAAGTTCAGCGACTGTTACTTGTAAAAACTTGCATATTCGATATTTAATTCTATTAAGGTGGGAAATACAGATACAGGACTTGGTTTTTTAAATGACTTTCATGAATTTTTTGGCTTGGAAGAAAAATTTACTTATAATTTATTGAAACTTTGTGGTAATTTTATACATTTATTTAAGAAAATGTTGTGAATTTTTCGAAACATTTTCTCGGAACATACGAAAATTATCAGCAGCTTTGCATCGAATGTCAACATCAGACGGAGCTTTTATGTGCATTTTGGAGGCCATAGTTTTCATCTCAAATCGATAAGGTTTTAAATTAAATTTAAGAACATGTGTCTCTTCGATGTAAACCTTACTTTTCCTAAAAAAATGGAAATTAAATTTTTTACAGATGTTTAAAATTAAAAATACTTTTGATGATGATATTACTATGAATTTCAGTTCACATAGGTAGAGCGTAATTATATAAATAAGGTATTTGCAAGTTTTAAAAATGTTTGGTTAAGAATTTTCTGAACTAGAGCGCACACAAATTCAAAAAAAGGCGTTTCGAGAAAAACGCGTTTCAAGTTTACCACGCGGTTCGGCACAAACACCCTCATTACACCTGAACAAATTGAAATTTGTAATTTAAAACTGTGGGAACATATTATATTCAATAGTTATACTAACAATTTATGAAATAAAAAATAAAAAAAAAAACATTTTTTTAACTTGTATTTCCCCCTAAGTCTGTAATCATATTATTTTAATACAAGAAAATACACTATTTTTATTTTTATTTATACCACTCTGAATTTAGGGTTGGAACTCAATCGCGCCGCAAATTTCCATCGTTAGATCTAATCCTCATATTTTTAACGAGTTTTGGGAATGTGATAGAAATGTAACAGCAGGGTACACCGAAATCAGTAAAATTTTGAAAGGGGTCTACGAGAAAAATTAGCTTTAGGAACCTCTGATTTGAATGGTTTTAGAAAGAGAAAATATAACGCTTATTCAATTGTAAAAGTTAACCACAGATTAAAATGTACACACATA
The DNA here is from genome assembly GCA_917563855.2 of Limnephilus lunatus. Classification (NCBI taxonomy): domain Eukaryota; kingdom Metazoa; phylum Arthropoda; class Insecta; order Trichoptera; family Limnephilidae; genus Limnephilus; species Limnephilus lunatus. Next base: position 18,278,609 of record OU830595.1, on the reverse strand, counting down.
CGAGTATGACACCAAAGTTTCCTAATGTAATTTCGACAAAAATTGAGGTGACAGTAACGTGTATAATAAATATATTTGTATAATAAAATAAATGCGTGTATTTTCAGTTTTTTCGTCATCAGAAATTTTAGTTAGAAAAAACGTAAGGTAGGTAAGCATTTTTTTTAAATTTTTTAAGTTTGCATTAAAAATTTTAATATTTATGCAATTAATTATATGTTTATATCTAATATTAAAAATTTTGAAAGCTTATTTCATCACCCTTCAATAACGGTTTTAATTTTTCGGATACGTTCAGAAATATTGCATTTATTTGAATTTTATTGCAAAGCAGAAATACTGTGACCTTACGACAAAATATCCTTGAAGCCTAAGTGGTTAATTTTTTTTTTTTGTTATATTCCCCACACATAGGTAGTGCCTTTAGTGGGTTCCCATTACTTATATTTGCTTTATAATTTATACATATGTGATTTTTCTTACATTTACGAATTTTGTAAAATTATTGGGGAAAAAAAGAAGATAGTGCTAAGCTTCCTAATCATGATTTGGACATATATTATTAGCTTAAAAACGTTTAATTATTGTTATGGCCCTCGTTGTTAGCTTCAAAAACCAACACCAGCTCAGGGGCCAAGGGGGCCCTAACATGTCCCAGGCCATCTCTCAGCGGAGACAATGATACCCTCTATTCAGGGAGCAGGTCGCACGAGGCTACAGAATTTCTCCTTACCCCTCCGGCGTCTGGCGGGATACACTCTAGGCAAAAACCCTCCTGCCGTGGCAGAATAATAACAAGATTGAATTTAATAGGTCATGTATTGTAAATTCAAAACACAGTACATAGGTCTTTACAGTACAATTCAATACAAGAAATGCAAATTACACAAACCTAGCTAAAGTGTTTAATTCTCATTATCTCTCTGAAACGAAACTCTCCGAGTGGTGATTTTCGCGAGGCCCTACAATTCACCGTTGCGGACACATTTAAAAGAGGAAATAATTATGCAGCTTACATGTGAGATCGCAGGGTCCTCGTCTTCTTTTGGATTTCAACCAGGGCACCTCCCGAGTTAGAACAAACCGAAGTTAACACAGGCACGGCGTAAGCCGGCTCCAACCCGTAGGCTATTCAATAAACATCGCGGGCTACATTTGAGTTCGGTTCGGTCGCCCGGCAACAGCCCGCGTATGTGGGAATCAATCCGGCGGTACGTGTGTACGTGAGGGCGCCTATTTCTCGACTGCCCGGCGGCGGAATGGGCCAGTGGCAGGGCAAGCGGAAGGGAAGCAGGGAGCAGGAAACAGGGGGGAGAGAGGGGAGACCGTGTTGTGTCCGGACTTGTCCTAGCGTTCTAGTTGTCGTTATGGGATCTGAATCCACCCGCCATAGGGCGTACCATAACATTATAAAAACTCAAAATACTGACTTAATCATTTTGAATATTGTATCTCTTACATAATTTATGTATGAAAATATCATTTTCATCTTGAAAAGGTCAAATAAAAATTACATATATAAATTTGTTTTTTAAAAATATGTATCTAATTACCTACATATACCTAAACTAAGACTTAATTTGTGAATTCCGCACATTAGTACCAATTCTTCAATAATCCTCTCATCAGAGCTTCTGCAACTATGGCATCGCGCAAACGTATCTCTCAAGGGATGAACTTGACTTAGTTTAATCAGTGATTCCTGTCATTATTTTGAATTAAAAATGTAAATGAAATTTTAGTCTCTCTTTTTTCGTTCTACAAAAACATTAAAAAAAATAGTAGGGGTTGGACAGTTGGTGGCGTGGTAAGGGGTTGGGCGATTACTCGGCTGAGTGACCAGTGCCGACGATTGGAAGATTTTTTATCGTTTGATATTTATTCAAAAAAAGTCATCGAAAAAGTCACCAAAGATCAAAATTTCAATATCATTTTTTACTCCAAATAAAGTCAGGAATCACTTGTTAAAGTAAGTCAAGCGCGTCCCTTAACACCCTATCTTTATAAGCCCAATCAAGCAAATAATATAAACAAGGGCGTATCGAGGTACCGGCAGGGGGGGCAGCTGCCCCCCCCCCTAGAAGATTCAGGGATGCTCACAAACCGTAAAGTAATATTACGTCGGTAGCCTATTATTTGTGAGAATCAATTTAATTTTTATTATTACCTTTTTAGTTTATAATTTTTTTGTGCATCGTGGAAAGTTGGTATAAATATTAGAAAAGTTTTTTTGTACCCGCATAACTTACGTATCTAACTAAAGATTGTACGTTTATTTGTATTTTACTTTTCCTTTTTTATGTATTATTTTTACGTGTATTTGTAAAACTCCAACCATGTACGGTTCCAAATATTTTCAAGCAGTTTTGGTATTAATAATTTATGATTTAATCCATAGAGGCCCTCGAATCCTTTCCTTAGAAATATGTATTCTCGAAGTAAAAAATGTGTCGTTAATTGTTTTATTATTGCTTCCTTTCTTATATTTTAAAATATGGTTAGGGCCCTGAGGGCCTCAGACACAGAATTGGGACTTATACTCAAGTTAGTCAGCTAAATTTTTTGTTAGTTCCTCATTAACAAAAGCTAAATTATTTAATTAGCTAAAGGGCCATCCATAGCTAAAGGGCCATCCATAAATTACGTCACACGAATTTCATGATTTTTAACCCCCCCCCCCCCCCTGTCCCTATCGTCACATTTGTGAGACCCCTTCTCCCCCCCTAGTGTGACATCACATATTTTGCAATTTTACATCTAAAAATAGTCAAAAGATTAGTTCAATTTTTTTCATGTAAAGTCACAGAGCTGGTGACCCCCCCATACCCCTTGTCAATCACCCTACCCACCCCCCTCCCGTCTGCCCCCCCTTTAACAAAATCCTAGCTACGCCCTTGATGATAACTAACTACACCAAAACCTTCCATTTTTAGTGAGTTTACAGGAAATCCAAATGGAGTATTACTGGCAACATATTCTTGTTAACATGTTAACAGGATAGTTGGTGAAACAACTGATTAATAAATGAGGAAAATAATCAACCCATAAAATCCGGTTTTTCACTAAAATACCCAATTATTTTTTATTATGTTCTGAAAGAGTTTCCACTTTCCACCACGGTCCCACGCAACGAACGGCACGACCTAGTTGCGATCTCATGGGTCGGCTTTTCAGAGAAAAACGTGAGAGTGCGTGCGTGCCTTAAAAGTTGATTGAATGTGTGGCGACCAGAACGGTCGCCCCCTTTAGCCAAAATCATTGCGCCGCCGCTGGAAGAACATACCAGATTCACCTACTTGCCAATCGCCAATCAACCTACCTACAGCTATGGGTTCGCGCCGCCCAATACCGGGAAGCATACCGAAAGGCCTCGACTCGACAGCTGACGTATCGTTACGGCCGCGGAAGGTTCGAGAGCCTTCTCCCTTTTGCGCGGGCACGTAACAATATTACTCGGCGCTACGGGAAGCTACTCTACCGGTCGGCTATATAAGCGCAGTGACTCATCGCTCAGTCAGTCAGTTCCAGTCCAGTACCAGTAATGCCCGTGCCAGACATGTGTTCAAAGAAGTGTTCAAATAAGTGTTCACATGTGTGGCACGGGCATTTGACACTGTGTTCACTTATTTGAGCACTTAAGTGCGCTTTGCCGTTCCGTGTCGGTTTCTTTAGCGCACATCAAAGGGATCAAAGTCCAAAAGTGTGTATGCCTGCCACACTGCGCGAAGCCCACTAGCGCGAGCGTCGCCGTGGAGAGAAGACATTCTCCAAAAATTACTGAAGTAACCCACTGGTCTAGGCATCATTCATCAACAACGGTTTTTAAATAAAAACGACTACAGGGAAAACATTATCTAAAACATTATTCTATATTTAATTTGGGAGGCGGGAATGGGTACCACCGCCCCGGGAACCTTTATTGGATAACCAACACCTCTGCCATAGGTCACCCCAAGTGTTTCGCTACGTTTGGTGATTTAGCAGGGGTGCCCGGCTTCATGGGGTGAGGTTTGTCTAGGTCTTGGAGGCGGATGACCAGGATACACTGAACCCCAGATTCCTACCCACCCCTTAAACCCCTTTCTTTCCAAGAACTCTCCTCTCCTTCCTTTCCTTTAAAACCCAAAGATGACATAGGCCCTGAGGGAAATTATTTTCCTCAGGGTCACCTGTGTGGAGCTCATGTAAAAAAAAAATATATATATATATATAAATACGGTGACTTATAATTTCCCTGATTTATTTTTGTAAGTGTTGTGCTAGCTGTTAAAATAAAATTCACTTATACCTTATTCTATTACGATACATTTCACACATCCATTCACTTCTTCGTTTTGGCTGTTTTTGTTTATTTATATGCGTGTAATAAATAATTACGCGCACATAAATAATATAAGCAAACTGTGTCGACCAAATCGTCGTTCATGTTATGTGAGGTCTACTTGAAAACTGTGAGCTCAAAGAAGTGATCAAATCTTTGAACACATATCTGGCAGAGACACACATAAGTGACCAAATGTGTGAGCAAAGTCTTCAAAGAAGTGAACACTTCTTTGAACTCGTGTCTGGCGCCAGCATAACAGTTCACCAACACACACAGACAACAGTGCACAGTGATAACGTCCCCAGTGCGGCAACCGGTAACCGGCCAGGTCCACGGCGACTCAAAGCCGAATCCTGTGCCGATGCATAACATCCTTCGAGGATGCACCATCTCGCAGCTAACATGCTCAATTGTCCGCGACAATAAGGCCCACCGCGTCTTCTGTTTGGGGTGCAGTAACTTCTCAGGCATATCGAAGCCCGTCGCGTTTCGCTGCCACTGAGACCTCAATTCTCCTCACAAGGTTTACCGCTGCCCATCTCCGTGACTCAAAGCGTCGAGCATCCATCCTGGACAACTAGGTCTTCTCCACCACCACGGTGCGCTACTACATGCTGGCGAAATGCAAACCCGAGGTCTGCTCCACCACAGCATCACCGGAGTTCATCACTCATCACCTACGTGCCTCATCAATATCGCTCCTGTCTGCACCCTATTACTCCTCACATTTACATAGCAGCAAAAAACGACTGACTCACTACATTGACTGACGCCTTTCATTTAATTGACCCCGTATCTATCGATCCGAGTCCGCTCCCTCAAATGCATTGTTGTCGACAACGTGTTAATCTGCCGAGTTTCAGCTCGATCGGATGTCAAGAAGTGGGTTAATTTTCACTTAGGTACAAGATTTGCGTTCATTTAAGAAAACAAAATCGTAATCCAAATAGATGTATTTAAAAACAAGCAGATTAATTATTTATTCACCTTATAATAGAATTAAGGGTAGTAGCCGATTTCGTCCCATAATCTTACTTATTATTTTTGAAGGTTTTAATATTTTTTCAAGTATATTTTTCTGTTTCTTTTGCTTTTGAAAATCATGAAACGTGAAAATAATTCATTTTTCTTTTAAGAGGAACGGCTGCGCGGCCCTTTTCATTCAAATCTTTATTTTGGATTTGAGGTCAAAATACCCAACTAAACTGAAAAACAGATTTTTCAATCACAGGGTTTATTAAATATCCAGTACGGACATGTGCCATTTTGCATATTTTAGTTTTAAATTATTATATAATATAAATGTATTTAAAGAATTCAGTTTTGATACATTTTGGAGGCGGCTTTGGATTTTTTTTGTGAATTAATTAAACTTATAGAAAAGTATATGGTATGTTTTCCTCTTTGTTAATATAATGAAAAATAAAATAAAACATCATAAAAATGCGTTTTCTTACAGTAAATTTATTTTATTTATAACAAATTTATGTTCCAAAGAAAAAAGGTCATTTGTAATTTAAGTTTACACCCATCAAAATGCTTTAATTTAATAATTTTATTTAATATTTTGTCCAATTTTTATAATAAATACAGTAAGAGTTGCCTCTGAAATATTGAAATCTTTATTGGCCCATATTTTATAATTTAAAACACAAATAAATGAAGTAGTTCATATCCTACTAGATATTTGATATACCTACCTTTAGATTACAATACTAATTTTTCAGTTTGTTTGGGCATTTTTCCCTCATATCCAAAATTGAGATTTGTTTGAAATGGGCCGCGTATTCGTTCCCCTTAAAACATTTGTGTAGGATTCCTAATTTAGATACTCGATTATGCCCGACCTCCCCTTCCTTTCAAAATTTCCTCTGATACGTTTTGAAAGCAATCTATGATACACTTTCTTCAATAATGAAAATCGTACATCGTCTATTATTCTATTTTTAAATTATTGTCTTTTGTTGGCCACGCTTACGCGCTTGCCTCTGTGCCTTTGTGTGATTTCTTGCGAGAGGCATTAATGGGATTGACTGGTTTACTTTGTCAAAAACTTTAGAAAAGTCAGCATATAGAACATCTACTGGTGATTTATCTTCTAGGCCGTTGGGGTTGGTATTGGTAAAGGAGAGTAAGTTTGTTGTGGTAAATTTAGCAGATCTAAAACCATGCTGTTCCTCAATCAGTACATTTTTAAAAATAGGTGTACTTTTCTTTGTGATTATAGAATCAAATATTTTAGGAATATGAGATAAAATCGATATAGGTCTATAGTTTTCTACGTTGTACTTATTACCAAATTTAAAAATAGGTTTGACGTAAAACACTTTTCAGGAGTCTGGGAAGTGGCAGATAATAGTGATAAATTGTACAACGAACACACATTGGCTTAGATATAATAAATTAACATTCCTTCAGTAATATTTAAGGTATACCATCAGGGTCGTTGCTTGTTTTCCTGGGGAAATTTTTTAAGGAATTGAAGACATCTATAAATGTGATTTGGCAACAATTAGGGTCAATAGTATTATCAGAGTTAAGTGGAGGGAGATAACATGTGGTATCAGAAATAACGATTGAGATTGAGGTCAGAAAAAAGATTATCAATATCGAGATTTTTGGTAAAGTGACTTTCATTAAGGAATAATCTTGAAGGGAGATTATTATCAATATGTTTTAGTTTAACAAATTTCCAGAATTGTTTAGTCTGAGTTTAATATAATATTTGTAGCACCTTGTATTGTTTTTGTATTTGTAGATTTCGTAAAGGCCTGTCAAAAACATTTACGTACATTGGTAAATTAAAAACGTGTTCCTATGTGAGAATATCTTCATAGTTTAATTGGCGCCAAATTCATTATCGGAACGTTTCTGCAATCGGACGAATTTGCCACATTATACAATAAAACCATATCCGAAAAGGGGTTTATAAGTAGGAGAATTTGCACTTCAAAGTGTTTTCTGTAAACATAATGATCGATATTTTCCAAGGCCAAGATGTGTTATATGCGTAGTATTTAACTGAAGAGTCTAAAATACTTCCAAGCGATCAAATTTGCAAGACAAAAATACATGGTTTTGTATGATTTTGCATTATTTCGCATGGCATCATCTTAACTGATTTTTTTGTTGTTCAAATGATTAGTTGTTCGTTAATTTCATAGACAAATGAATATTCATAATATGTCTATGGTTAATTTGAATAACTTGCTGGAAACTGGCTGGTAATAAGTTCTACGTGAGTTATTCATTCGTTAAATTTAAATATAGCGACGTTAGTATTGACTTTCGATGTTAAAAATGTCTTTTCCTTTTTTTGTATGAATACCGCACAAGAGTCCCAACTGCTCCCGTCTGAAGCCAGTGAGACTATGGCATCCCTAATTGGGGTATGTTGTGAGGCTGAGGGTAGTGGGGGGGAAGGAGATAGGGAAGAGGAAGGTGGGGAAGTACCTGGCTATTCAGATCTGGTCACCAAACACGGCTAATGCCGTTTCAAGCAACGTTTCAATTCTGAATGGTGGTCTTACACCAGGGCGATACAGAGAATATCTTCCACTCTGGAACGTGCCGGAAATAAACTATTTATTATTTTAAATGAATAAATTGTGAAATAAGACAAATTAATTAAATAAAATTTATTTGCCACGCCGGGATTCGATCCCGCGACCTTCGGTGCGCGAGTCAAGCGTCTTACCGCTGCGCTACGCCGGCCGTCTAGCCATGTTTGTTCATGCCAGTATAGTCGCCTTTGTTAAACTTGTAATGATTTGTATTCACAACTACACCTCCGTTCCTTATTTCACGGTCTCCCGTAATCGTGATGCGCAATCACAGTAGGGGTTAGTTGAAGTCTTTCGTCAGAGTTTCCACTACTTGTACTACTGCAACTGCATGTACTACTATTGTTGTTTCTATTACTGTTGTCATCTTTGGGGAAGATAAGGGCGCTGTTTCTAGTGTTTAAAGGTCTGTAATACTCTGTGATTCTCCTTCAAGGGTCTCTACTTTGATAGATCAGCAAATTTGGAGGCAAGCTTAGCAATTTGTTCCTCTGTACATGTATTTAAAGTATCCATTATTATTATATTTAAAATATTCAAAACTATCTGTTTCCCGGCATGCGTTGCAATACCATATTCAAAGAAATAAATTTTTTCTCCCTGCATATCCTTTCCCGTGCGTCCCCGTTCCCTTTCATCTTCCCCGCCTTCACCCTCCCTCGTCTCTTCACTCTCCGCGAATCCTTCCACCCCATTTCCCTTCATGGAATACACACATTTTCATTTATACAAATTTTATAATATTTTAATATTACTATTTTATATAGCCTATTTGTTATTATTATTGTAAAATTTCATTAATATTCATTCAATATTTTTTGCGTGGAAGAATAACAAACACAAATACACCCATAAAAACTTTCGCGTTTGTAATATTAGTATGATTGTATTTTTCCTTTGGATAGTGTGCAGACATACGTTCACCGTTTGTCTCATTTTCGACTGTTGACATTTAGTGTGTAAGAAAGAGGGACAGCATTATATGTTTAAGAGCAAAAGCAAAAAAAATCAGCGCATTAACATTTGACGTTTTTAATTTTTGGCATTCACCCACTATTTAATATTATATATCACAATATTACTGCAGTTCTTTCAAAAGATTAAAATTCTTTCCATACAAAATGTATGAAAAAATTAATTTTCTTCATAACTTTTTTTTTCGGGGCCGAGACAAATCCAACAAATCAGAAATTATAAAAATCGGTCCAGCCGTTCTCGAGTTATAAATGGTGTAACTAAACCGACTTTTTTATACATATAGTAGGATATAAAAATCCGATGTCGCCTTTGCCAATAGCTGGGCCGAGATTTCTTGATCCATTGTGTTAACTAACTATTATTTTTTGACGGTGGGGTCTGTTGGAAGGCAATAACAATAACACAAGCAAAATTGTGATTTTGATGACCTGTAGGTTATGTTTAGGGAATGCAATCTCGTTCTCGCGAGATCTCGGCCTTTTTTAGCGAGACTGATCTCGGACGAAAAAAGGGCGAGATCTCGCCAGTTTAACGAGATTGCACTCGAGCATAAAAACGTCTTATTCGAAGCGCCGAAAAACACGGACGGAGTTGCTATCTGTCCGACTGAGTAGATATAGTTTTATTTAAATGATAATAATATCTCAGTTTAATAGTCAACTCAACTAAGATAACACGTTTAATTTTTTTTGACTTCTTGTTGTTTTTTTTTGTTATAAAAGAACTGTTTTATTACTATAAGATTTTGTTTGATATTAGAAGAGAAGACTAGTTGTTTCTTTCATTTGTTATTTGATAGATACGTACTTCAAAGTTTACTGCTTAAAAGTTTAAAAAAAAATTATAGACAAATACGTCAAACAATGTTTGATGCATAAAAGTCTATTGAAAAATTCGTGAAAATAAATGTTTATATATAATACTAATAATTTTTATTATTTTTTTACTAATTTATTCAAATACTGTGATTATTTGCAAAAAAACACACAAAACTGCCAATCTCGCGAGATCTCGAAATTGGCGATATCTCGCAGTATTGTTATTCATAAACTCGCGGGATCTCGCTTGAGCCCCAATCTCACGAGATTTGCATTCCCTAGTAGATATGTGTTGACAAGAACAGCGACAGTTACAACAACCAAATTTAAATAATTGGTTTTTTAATTTTGAGTAATTTGGTAAAGAGTTCCACTGAAGTGGTATATCTACTGATCTTTGTTATTGGTTAACTTTTGTTTGAAAGATCCATGCGATTTGTTTAGTAACTGAATGTATATTTGTTTAGAGGCAGATAATGCTAGAACGTGATATTGTTTAGGAACAAGACTAGGCACAGTCGGAGCGCGATCGTCACTTTAATGATTTAGCACTTCTCGCCAGGATCACTTTAACTTTTAATGTTTTAATCGTTAGTAAACAGGGAGATGACAGCCAAACGCCACTTTAGTACACAGGTTCTCAAACTAATTTCGACCACCGCCCACTTTGAGATTCAAAAAATATCTAGTGCCCCCATATTTTTGAACTTACCTTTTTACAACACATTTGCGTATCTTAAAAACAGTTATCGCAAATATAATTTTAAACATGAATTATTATATGAAAAGGTTTTGATTATAAAATGTGAAAAGGATAGATAGTGTGTGACCATATCCTACTTCTGACATCAAAGAATTTTTCAATAAGAGGAATTAATACTCACAATTAATCATATTTAAAGGTTTTTGTGAATACCTCACCTTTTGGGGGGAGCGGCCCGGCCAAGCGGCACTTTTGAGGGGGGCGGCAAATTTTCACAATAAATATCATCTCAATTTAAAACATTTCATAATATTTTTCGAGTTTGATTCCTTGTTCAAGCTACAATTTATTAATAAAGAAAAATCAATAAAATGAATTTCAGTAAATAAGTTTTTTTTTTAATGTGTAATAATTATTTGAAAATGTTCCACGATATTTTCGTTTACGAATCCATCTCTTTCTTTTATTAATTATTATAAATGTCAATAATTATATTTATTAAGTAGCAAATTTAAAATTTTAGGTTTATTCTATTTTAAGTACTTTAATTCGAATATTTAGGCCAATTAACATTTCCAATATCAAAATTTTAATATTTAGGAACAAAAATGTTCTAATAAACACGTCGGAAAAATTATTTTATCTAGATTTTAGAACAATTTTATTTTTTGCAAAAGGGAAATTTTTTTTAATTAAAAGGCACATTTAAAATGCATGGGAAGAACCGGGAATTTTGTGCACAAACCTTGACAGGCAAAAGTTAATGATATTTTTTTCTTATTATTTGAAGGATTAAACCAGTTTTCAAAATGCGAAATTCCGATTGTGGATTCATCTGCCGACAAAATTCGAAGGAAAACATTATCTTATTCGAAGTGTAGTTATGAAATTCTATTTGAAGACTATGTACAAGTATGTGTTGCCAGAATCAAAGTGTAACGGACGTGTTGTCGTCCTTACAAGACTGTAAATTATGAGGGCACCGGTGGCTGTGCACTCCTTCCCTTTTGTGCGCCAATGATGATGATGATTTCGATTTAAAGCTGGCCTCCCTACATCCAGTGGGTGGTGGCCCTGGATGCGCCTAGTTTCTGCCTGGGCCTGGTTGCCTTGGGAGTACCCAGAGTTAGGGCCGGCTATGGCGGCAGGCACCAGGTACTCGTCCAGGCAGAACTTCAGCAGGAGGCAGCAGGTAGTAGGACTTCCAGAGGTAGGAAGTAGTAAAACAAGAAGAGTAGAATTGAACTTGAACTGAACACAACATATTTATTTGGAAATTTTCATAACATTTAAGGGGTACTTGTACCCGACAGCGTTCGGGCAGTATTTATTAAAAAAGTGGAGGGGATTCACACCTCGAAACAGAATGGTTTAAATAGAGCGGCCAAAATGTCGGCCCTCTATTTTGCTGATGTCGCCTTTGAAGGCGGTCGCTTAAATTTTATATTTTATAATAATTCTACGTACTTTATTGTGTACATACATGTAAATTATTTTATATCAATGGTAAAATAAACGTAATGTTTATCACCAGATTTTTATCAGGGGCGATTTATCTCATTTTTTAAGATAAATCGTAAAATTTAAGAAGTTATTTGCCGTTTGGCAGGACATGTGGTAATTTACCAATGCAGTGTTATTTTTATGAGATCCCCCGTAAGATGTGTTAATGAAACCTGTTTGTTTCACCATCTTACGGGGAAGCTGGATTTTTATAATCCGGAAATACATATTTTTATCGAAATTTTTCTAAGTGTTTTTTGAAGGCCATTTTTTGCCCTAGTTTCAGTAATTTAAGGGCTAGAGACTCAGGCTCTCTTTGCCTTGATGCCTTGTAGGACTGCGGAATGAAATTTCTTAGTTTCATTATCCTACAAGGATCGTAAGTTAAAATATTTAACAATATGTCAAAAAAAAGGAAACATAAAAAATACGTTTGAAATTATAAATTGAAAAATGTCCCTGGTGGCAACCTGAGCATGATAGCGTTTATTTGTTGCACCGGGGGCATTGTACATGGTAAAATGAAAGTTTTTTATTAATACAATATTACAATAAGAATAACTTTAAATTCTAATTGGAAAACAAACATAAAAATATTTTCAACGAAAAAGATCGCTGGCGGTACGGTACTAACGAGCTCAGTGGGCAAGCGGATTTTTGGATTTCCAGCGAAATCTCAAAAAATGACCACTGAACTGTAGAGGATACAGCCAAGGATGTTTTTCGTTGAAAGAACATTTGAGGGTACGTGACACGTCGGTTACACAAAGAGAATCCATTTTTTATGTTTTGAGTGTAGTTTTAATTCGCCAGGCACAGATAATTGTGTTCATAATGTAAAATTTTTGTTGGATTCATCTGATGACAAATTTCGAAGAAAAGGATTGTCTTATTGGATGTGCAGTTACGAAATTCTAGTTGCATACTATTTGTTTAATGCCAAAATCAAAGAAAAACGGTTTTTATGTTTTGAGTATAGTTTTAATTCACCGCATCGCATACTAACGAGTTTTATATGATCATAATGATAAATTAAACAATGAGTTGCAGATTCATTGTGTACCGAGTCAAGCTTTAAATTTGAGTTGCATACCAAACGCTGCAAGATTCTGAGAATTTGATTTTTTCTGCGTGTAGCTCTTATTACGGGACTCTAACGCAGAACCAATCGTAAGTTAAAACCTGCTTTGCATTCTCAACAAGGTTCGGTTGAATCGGTTCGCCCCCTGCGCTTGAAGTACTCAAATAAGGGGGCGGCAAAATTTTCCTCCGCCCCGGGCGGCCGACACCCACGCTGCGCCGCTGCTTAGACATTCATCTTACACGAATTGTTCAGCAGGTGCTCTAAAGGACATACATTTTCATGTGTTATTCCCAAAAATATAATAACGAGGTTCGGTAACTGTTTACAATCGTCCCGTGGGTGAAACTGCCATAACTGACGTTAGCAAAATAAATCCCTGTTGTGGTTACATCTTCACAATACATTGATGACTCTGGGTTGGAATCCATTTCCTTAAAGTCCTCTTGTTTTATTAGTGACCATTTTTTTATGAAGTCTTTTGGACATTTTTCAGTGTGTCTTTTTGTGTTTTCTTAATCACACCTTTTTCCACTTTCTAGCTTGGCCAACTCCTGTAACTTCATATCTTTTTTCTTGTCGTTCTCTGTCTAAACACTATTTTTTCTATTTTATAGTTTAGCTCCGTCCATGAGGCCCTGATGGAAACAATTTCCTTCACGACCTATGTCATCTTAGAGGCGAATAGGGATGCTGTGTGGAGGGTCTCTTTTGGAAAGGAAGGAGAAGAAGTTCTGGGAAGGAAAAAGGATTTTGGAAAAAAACGGATGGGTAGATGGGAGTTAGTGTGTTATGAATAAAATTCCCACCAACTGTGGTGCTTGACGATGGGTCGAGAGAGTCTGGCAGGAGAGGTCAAAAGGCATCCCTCAACCAGTCTCTCTATATCCGACCCAGCATACAGTAGGTGGGCAGATGCATCCGCCGCCGTTGTGCATTTTCTTTAATTTTTTCCACGCAATAAATTATGATTATGGTTCTTTTGCTATTTCATGTTTCTTTAGTCTGTTGTGAGTACTTGCCTTTTCCGATTTTTGTTGAAAATCACACGCGGTAGAAGTTGCAGATTTTTTATTTCTTAATTATTAATTTTTATTGTGGAGAAAACACAGATCCAGGTAGTAATTAACAAGATTGCTGTGGCTAACGTCAACAACACAATGCCAATACCCAACCTTTAAAAAATCCAAACCACCCGCTTGCCAGCTGCCTGAATTGAATATTTGAATTTCTCGGCTTTTCTCTACTATAATAAGCATGTATTACACATATAAACCTTTTTCTTAAATCATTCTATCTATTGGTGAAAACCGCATGAAAATTCGTTGCGTAGTTTAAAAGATCTAAACGCACAAACATTTTGAGCGACTTCATTTTATACTATGTAATGATAATAGCAGAATTAGCTGCTCCATAACTATTTCACACAGATTGATTGATTATTGTTTTTCCTCACTAAATAATACAAATTCTAACTTATAACTTCTTTAACAGACGGTATCCTTGATTGAGACAAAGTTTGTGTTCCATTGAAGACACAAAAAAGAGAAAATGGGTTGAAAAAATATCGGTTGACAGAAGTATAGAATAAATTCAAACAAAACAAAGCGAATAAAAGGGAAAATGTTATAGAAAAAGATACGCATAAGGAATATTAAATAATTATAATTTTTCTAATACACTTAAATATCTGGGGGTAAAAGCTAGAAGTAGATACCTAATTAAGTTTAAATAATTAGATTTATCTATCAGAAGGTATTTTCAAAACTTTTTTAAAATACTACGAATCTCTATGTCAATATGGCCTCCGTGGTCAAGGGTCAAGGCTTTAGAGGGGCAAACCTCCAGCAGGACTCTCTCGGAACATCGCCTTGCACCGCAGTGGGAAGGATAGATTCATGCGTCCGTCACTCCTGGTCACACTGACCCCCAGATTCATTTCCATCTCTCATACCTTCCTAGAACTTCCTATTCCTTATTTAAAAAAAAATAAAACCCTCCACACAGCATTCCTAGATATGATAATGGCACTGAGAAGAATTATTATCTTCAAGGTCTCCCGTGTGGAGCTAATGTAAAAAAAACCCAGACGTGGTGAGAATTGCGAGAGGCAAATGACGTCATTCAATTTATATAAATAATAATAATATTTGGATGATTTATATAGCGTCGTTTTTGTGAAAAATCACCTCAAGGTCGCATATAATGAACTAGCGTCATGCGTTGCAGTACCACTTAAATAAAGATATTGTTTCTCCCTGCGTGCCCTTTCCCATTCATCCCCGTTCCTCTTCCAGCTCCTCTTCCCCTCCCGCGTTCCCTTTCCCTCTCTCACCGTTCCCCTTTCCTTTTCAGCTTTCACCTATCCCGCGAAACCCCCCCTCGCATTTACTTTCCCCGTCTTCCCCCCCCCCCCTCAACCCCCCCACCCCATAATCCAAATAACTCATTTTTCAAACAGCTCGCGCGCCACCTGTTGCAAATTTGTTTATATAGATTTCATAACTACAGAGCTCACCGGTATATATAGAAACCTTCGAGGACGTGTACACAACATCTCACTAAAGTTTTATGGCAATCAGATGAATAAATAGTTAACGAAATAATTTCATAATGCCTTTCTATGTATAGAAACGTTACGTTTTAAAAAAGTTTCATCGCAATCGGATGAATGGTTTAGGAGCACGTGAGAGACAAACAAATAAACATTTATTTGTATACCTATATAAGAAACCACCAAAGATTCATCGCAATCGAATTAATGGTTTAGGAAATAATTTCATGATGCCAGAGCTCACTATTACATATTGAAACCATCGCGGGCATGCGCATATCAACATAAATGAATGGTTTAGCAACACATAATTCTATTACTAAATATTCTAAAAATACACACACTAGAAGACAGACGTAAAATAAACGACTTGACATTTTTATTCAAAATACTTAACTCTAAATTCGACTGTTGCGAACTCCTACAACTCATAAACTTACGAATACCGACAGTAACCACACGACAAAACACACTATTCTACTGCAGCATTCATAAGCGGAACTACATTGCCCACTCTCCGATACAAAGATTTCACACTATGGGAAATCAGTATTTAAGTGATGTTGACATATTCAACATCAACTTGGCGAATTTTGTGGATCTTGTAAAAAACTTGTTCCAAAACTATTCCTAAACATATATGTATTTTTGTAAACTTATCAAATCGCTGTATTTTTGTATTTTTGTGACTTGTGTGCATTTTTATCTAATTTTATTCTTATCATTTCTCTATCTGTTGAAAAATCATCTGTTATATCTGTATTACTGTAAAAGCCCTCTGGGCGTTGAATAAATAAATAAATAAATAAAATAAATAAATAAACATAAGGGACAAACAAGCAAACATACATTCATTTTATATACCTATAGGAGAATAAGAAAGTAGAGTTAAATTTAGTAAATTTAAATAATTCCCATTTCATTTAAAATAAAAATCTAGAAAACCAAAACAATATGACAATCTTCAATTACACATCTGTCCTCAAACGCTGTCTGAAACGTTGGCTAAAGAAGGCGGTAGCGCAAAACGGCATAACACCTCAAAAATAAATCACAATAATTCTTTTGGCCGTGAAAATCTAAAATCAAGTTATAAAATATTGAAGTGATCGAACTGCTCGCTCCTTGGTGTTTATCTATTGAGACAGATAAGATTAAGCAGGTGCCATTGATAGCTAGTAACAGACTACTGATACTGCAAATACCTGACTGAATACGTTTCTTATTATCAAGTTTATCCTTGTTAAAACATCTCACACCTTGTGACTTTCTAATCCTTTCTTCTATTTAGAGAAAAAATTATACCTTCTTCAGTATTTAGTGGATAAATTAGTTATTTGTGTCAAGCTGTGAGTTATCTTGTTGTGTGCAAAACTAAATTCATCCGAAACTTCACAATTAGTTCCCTGCCTGTCTGTATTCCCAGTGTTAAGTTGTAATAATATTAAAGTTTTCAAAATATCAATAAATTAAAGTGATTTGACTTTTCTACGTATCAATCAAGAATCATCAACGTCTTCCGGTAAGTCTTTTTTAAACTAACTGATGCAATGGATTGTATTTATGAACTCAATAACTAAAATCAATTTTATTTCCATTTGTATGCACTTACAAATAAGTATGTTATCTTTTCTCATTCGGCGACACCTATATCTTTAGTCAGGGCCGGCCCAGAGACAAACTTCGCCTGGACAAACTGTCATTTTGGCGTCACTTGACAAAACCAGTAGACGTCCTCACAGTAATCTCCACATATTATAAATTAAAGTCCTCTGCTGCGTCTGTCTGTCTGTTCACAATAAACTCAAAAACCACGCATTTTCAAGGACCAACGAATTTTCACGCGGTTTTCACCAATAGATAGAGTCATTCATAAGGAATATTAAGGTACATAATTTGTCAAGGTTTTGTGTAAATTGATTGAAATATATAATTAAAGGAGAATGTCTGTATGTGGTGGACGAGCGGAGTAGCAAGCGAGCGGTGTGGATTTGATTTGTATGAAAATTAACAGTTGATGGTATGAGTTAAAAGGTTGGGTAAACATCTAGTAGATGGCGTTGTGTCTCGTTAGCCACAGCAACGAGGGGCCGGGTCAGCTAGTCAATAATATTTGAATTGAATTGCGATTTGAAGCTCGATGAAACGACAAATAACGACTCTAAAAAGCATCAACCATCTACAGGAGATAGCCTACGAGAGATGAGATAGTATAATCGGTATCTTCTTTGTGCGGTGCATCGTAGCCACTCCACTCTTGTCTACTTAAATTTTCTGAAGGTATCACTTCTATCGCGTTTAAATGGCATACTTTGATTTTAAGAATTGTATACTTCTTTAGCACCGTTGTGTTTTTAAACTCGATGAAACGAAAAATAGCGACATTAAAAAGAGACAAACACATACATCTATAGGATTTAGTCTGCGAAAAAATGAAATCGGTTTCCTTTTTATGCGGTGCTTCGTAGCTTATCGGTCTCCACTTTGTGCGGTGATTCGTAGCTTACCACTGTCTACTTAAGTTTTCTGAGGGTTTCACTTCTATCTCTTGTGAATTGCACACTCTGTTTAAATTAGCTCCGCACAAAAGTCATCTTAGGGGATGCTGTGTGGAGGGAGTACAGGGATGGAAAACGGTACGAGGGGTGGGTAGGAATCCGGGGGTCCGGTGTAAGGTAGGTATATATAAAGGTGTACTTGTACCTGCTTTTGATATCTTCAATATATTTTTAAGAATCTGTTGTTTCAGATGGTTTCATCTGTATATAGAAAATGATGTTAAACTTTAACGAATGCCTGATATTTGCACTAACAAAATCATCAATAAATCCAAGTTTAAATTCTAAACAATGACAATTAATCTTCGTATATTTTAACATTTTTACCTTCGTGTAAGGGATTTTATAAAACGAAAATTTCACTGGCTGCTAATTGTACAATAAAAAATACATTTTGTTGCATTTCTATGAACTTCATTTTTAGAGATTTAGGTTTTAATTTAATGCCTTATTAATGAGTCCAAACGTAAGGCCGGCGTAGAGCAGCGGTAAGACGCTTGACTCGCACACCGAAGGTCGCGGGATCGAATCCCGGCGTGGCAAATAAATTTCATTTGAATAATTTGTGTTATTTCAAAATTTATTCATTTAAAATAATTGTTACGATACGCCCTTGAAGCGAGTAGTTTCGAGAACGCTGCGAGCCCACAGTTCCGCCGCCGCCTCTCCCCGCCCCGTATCCTGTTTACCTCCCCGCGTGCCCGGCGACTCCGCAGTCCGCTGCGCTCGCCAGACAGAAGAAATCCGAGCGCCTTTGGGAACGCACGCTAGCGGCTCACTGTAGCCGGCGGACCCAATTCAACGGGCCGCGATGTATTATTGAAATACCTTTGAGTATAATTGGCCTTTTGCCGCACCATAGTTCGGTCTATTTAGACTATGAAAGTGCCTGATGAAGCTGCCACATGAGACGAGGTTCCTGCCAACCTACATGTAAGCTGTATCTTGATTTCCTCCTTAAATGTGTCCGTAATTCAGTGAAATGTAGGGCCCCCGCGGAAATCACGACTCGGAGAGTTTCGTTTTGAGAGACAGTCAGAGAGAGTTAAACACTTTAGCTAGGTTTGTGTAATTTGTATTTCTTGTAATTGAATTGTACTGTAGAAACCTATGTATGTGTTTGAGTTTACAATACATGTCTAAATGATTTAACATTGTTATTATTCTGCTACGGCGGGAGGATTGTTGGCCAGTGAGGATCCCGTGGGTCACCGGAGGATGGAGAGAAGTTCCCTAGCCTTGAGCTGCCCACCCCCTGAATAGAGAGTACCCTTGTCCCGCTGAGAGCTAGCCAGGGACGTGTTGGTGTGCTGATGTTGGTTTAGAAGCCGACATCGGGGTACCCCTAACATAATATATAGTATATTTGCGGCACGTTCAGTATCGCCCTGGTGTAAGAACACCATTCAGAATTGAAACGTTGCTTGAAATGACATTAGCCGTGTTTGGTGACCAGATCTGAATAGCCAGGTACTTCCCCACCTCCCTCTTCCCTATCTCCTTACCTTCCCCACTACCCTCAGCCTCACAACATACCCCGATTGGGGATACCATAGTCTCACTGGCTTCAGACGGGAGCAGTTGTGGCTCTTGTGCGGTATTTATATTTTTTAAAAAGTCCCGTTTTCACCCGGACAGTCTCATTTCCAGGCAGCGCGCGTGTCCCGGTGTCCCCGAACACAGCTTCGGGGCGCCAAAATGTCCCATTTTCGAAAAGAAAGCGTTATGCACCTTCACAAACATACCGGTAATCTCGAAATACAAAAATATTATAAAATAGCTAACCCCTATAATGACATGAAAAAATATAACTATCTTGTCAATTGTATTGCAAGAAAGTGTGAGGCTGGTAAAACGAATAAGTTGTAGTATTGTCGCATGTCTCGCGACGAACGGTCGTTTAACGTGACTGACACTGCAAAAATAAACTGCTTACAAACATAAATTTAACACCTTCGGGACCATGTTCCAAAATGGAACTCAAAATAAATATTGAAAAAATACTTACGGAACTTAATAAAATTGGCAGCACAAAAGCTGCCAAAGAAGCTAAAACCGAAATTGAATCAATATTAATCAATATCGAAGACTCATGGAAGCTTGAAATAAAATCACTACAAAACACAATAATTAGTCTACAAAATAAAGTAATTCTAAATCAAGAGGATTACATAGACAAATTGGAAACATTGATAAAAAAAGCTTCAAGTGAAGAAAAAAAATATGAAGAAAAAAGTTACGCAATGGTGGTAAGGGAGAAATCGCACCCAATACCCAAAGCAAATTTTGCGCTACTAATCTCCTCAAAAAAAGACAAGCCTGCAGATGAAATCGAAAAAATATTAAAAGACAAAATAAAAGTATCCAAATTAGGAATAGGAATTTCTGGACTAAAAAAAACTTATCAAAACAAAATAATACTAACATGTGAGAAACAAACTGATACCGAAAAAATAATAAATGAAATCAACAAAAACCCAGATATTGAAATACACGCTAATGAAATAAAGAAAAAAAAACCTTGCATTATCATTAAGGGAGTTGATGCTTGCTACAAGGAAGAAGAACTACTTATAGATTTGATAAATCAAAATGAAGATATAAAAAACGCCATGACCTCAGAAACTGAAAATGAACCCATTATTGTCAAGAAAAAACTCAAGAACAAAAAATCGGAAAAATTATCAAATTTCATTATCGAAACTACAGCAAAACTAAGAAAAATAATAATATCGAAAGAAAGGATCAACATTGGATACTCAAAAGCACACGTAGAAGACTGCTTTCCACTCATGCAATGTTATCATTGTCTTGGATATGGACATACATCACTAAGATGCCTTGAAAACATGAAGAGTCCCAGATGCCTCCACTGTGCAGGAGAGCACAAAATACAAGACTGCCCCAAAAAACAAGAGCCTGCCAAATGCCACAACTGCACTAACAGAAAGGGTTACCAAAATGAACATCCAGGTAACAGTTACCTATGTGAATTCCGCAAGAAAATGTTAAAAAATGCACAAATGCGAATCGAATACGAGTAAGTTTGCATTTTGCATACTTATTTTTTTATCCCCTTAAATATGAATAATTTTTACACTAAACAATTAGATGATTCTCTTAATATTGCGGAACATATTTGTGACACTTTAAATGATTGTAATAACATTGTAGATAAAATACCGAATTCATTCTCAATATTACATTTAAATATTAGATCAATGAAACGAAATTTTAATGAATTCTTACTTTCAATTAATTTACTAAATCATAAACCGGACGTTATTGTGTTAACTGAAGCATTCACCAGCGATTACAATAAATTTTGTATACCTAGTTATAGTTACTTTATGACACAGCTTGCTATTAACCGAAATAGTGGTATTGTTGTATTTGTTAAATCCTGTTATTCAAACATCACAGTGAAAGAAGTACCTATGCAGCGAGTTAATTGCTTAGATATTAATGTAACTGTAAATAAAGTATGTTTTAATATTATCGCAATTTACCGAACGCACGGATCTAATGAGTATATATTCATGGATGAATTAAGAAGCATTATTTTATCAAAAAAAAATAATCAGAACATAACAATAATTGGTGATTTTAATTTAGATGTTTCTAACGAAAATAATAACAAAATAAAAACTGAATTTATCAATCTTATGTCAGAAATGAATTTTAAATTATATTGTATAAAAAATTATACTAGAGAAATTACGGGTCAACGTCCTTCATGTATTGATCATATATGGTGCAACACTAAACATACCGACAAATTACTTACGATAATATTAAAAAATAATATTACTGATCATCACACTTGTATCTCTATACAACAACTTAATAATAAACACAAAATTTCAGAAAGTAATGTTTTTACAAAAAAGTCATTAAACCTTAATAAATTAAGTATAAAAATAAGTACGGAAACGTGGCGACCCGTATTAGAATCTACATGTTCTGAAACAAGCGCAAATATTTTTGATAATATTCTCTGCAATTATATTACTGCATCGACTGATATTAAAACTATTCATATTAAAGCAAAATTCAAAAAAATAAAACCATGGATTTCACATGG
Source organism: Limnephilus lunatus (assembly GCA_917563855.2). Lineage (NCBI taxonomy): Eukaryota > Metazoa > Arthropoda > Insecta > Trichoptera > Limnephilidae > Limnephilus > Limnephilus lunatus. The sequence continues at coordinate 18,256,443 of OU830595.1, read as the reverse complement.
CTTAGTCGTATCTATTAGAAAAAAAGAAGAGTTATATCACCTGACAAAGAAATTTCCTTTAGATAAAAAAATATATACATATTACAAAAAATATAGGAACAAATTAACCTCTTTAATAAAAACAACTAAAGAAAACTATTACAAAAATGAAATTGACCTGGCTAAACAAAATGTAAAACACATTTGGAAAACGATAAATGAAATAAATAGTCGAAAAAACAAAAAAAATCTAATTAAAAAAATTTATATCGGAAAAAACTCTGTTGATGCCATAAGGGAACCGACAAAATGTGCTAATACCTTCAACAAATATTTCGCTAACGTCGGTCAAAATTTAGCTAAACGGATCGATGAAAATTATAAAATAGATGATATCGAGAAGGATTGCCTTAAACAAAATAATCTGTCAGTTTTCCAACCAGTAACAACAAATGACATAAAAAATATATTAAATGAATTAAAAGGTGGATCAGCACCACGATTTGATGGAGTCACAGTAGAAATATTGAAAAAATACAACAATTTTTTAAGCATTCCAATTACACACATTATAAATATTAGTTTGAATAGTGGAATATTCCCTTCCATTTATAAAAAATCAATCGTAACACCCATTTTTAAATCAGGCAGCAGGAAATATCAAATTATCGACCTATATCTCTAGTCTCAAACATTGCAAAAATTTTTGAAAAGATCGTAAAAAAGCAACTCATGTACTACATTGATAAAAATAAAATACTTAGTCCTAGCCAATTTGGATTTAGAGAGAAACTAGGCACTCATGATGCCATTGCTGAACTAACCTCAACTATATATAATGCATTAGATAAAAAAAACAAATGCCTTGGCATTTTTATTGATTTACGCAAGGCTTTTGATAGTATCTCCCATAAAAAACTAATTAATAAATTAAACGATATCGGTATTATTGGTAAGGTTAGGTATTGGCTACAAAGCTATCTAACTCAAAGAAGTCAAAAAGTAAAATTAAATAACTCAATAAGTATAGATGAAACATTAGAATTTGGGATTCCCCAAGGGACTTTTATTGGACCAATTTTATTTATAATATACGTAAACCAAATGTTTAAACTATCACTAAATGGAAAACTTATATCTTTTGCTGACGACACTGTAATAATTATCGAAAAAAAGACGTGGAATGATATTACCAATGCAGCCAATCAAGACATGAAGGTTATAAAAAAATGGTTCGATAATAATCTATTATCACTCAACACAGAAAAAACATATTATATTCCATTCTCTCTACAAGAAGATGTGCCAAATAATTTAATTAACATAACAATTCATTCTAAAAATTGTGCAAATGACGGTACATGTAATACGGACTGCGCTAAGCTAAATCATAAATCTAGTATAAAATATCTTGGAAACTTAATAGATAAAAATGTTAAATGGAAAGATCATATCAATCTCACTGTGGAAAGAATAAGAAAACTTATCTATGTATTCTATAACATACGAAATATTTTAAACAAGAAAACCATAAAAATTGTATATTTTGCATTAATTCAGTCCTTATTACAGTACGGCATTATTGGGTGGGGAGGGGCCTTTAAAGCTTCCTTACAACCTATAATCATAATTCAAAGAATAATTATAAAAATCATCCTTAGGAAACCATACGACTTCCCTACTCTAGAGATATTTCGAGAATTTAATGTACCATCCATCACAGAATTGTATAAGAGAAACGCCTTATATCAAATTTATAAAGAGTATTTTATTAAAAAAATTCACCCCTCTGATAGCATAAGCAATATATTTAAAACGAATGGCTTAATAGCCATCCCTATGCTTAGAACTACCACGGCTCAGCACCACTATCTGTATCTAGGTGTAAGATGGTACAATATATTATTATCTAAAAACAAAATTAGTGTAACTGAAACATTGAAATATGAACAATTCAAAAAACAAATAAAGTCACTGAAATTGGATAATGATATATTGTACCCTTAATTTAATTTAATTTAATTTACCCTTACTTTAACTGTAATATTTAATATTTAACAAAAAAGTAATGACCTTGTATTACAATTTTTTTTCCTAAATTACGAACCTATGTCAATGAATATTGTATTTACCTCATAAGTTCTTTGAATATTATTCAAAGAACTTATGAGGTAAATAAATTTTCCTAAATTACGAACCTATGTCAATGAATATTGTATTTACCTCATAAGTTCTTTGAATATTATTTAAACATTTAATTAGAACATTATTATTATTATATTTTTTGCGTGTGAATAAATACTCCTCCCATAAACACGAGCTCCCAGAGCTCAACTTATGGAGTAGTAGAATTAAAAAAAAAAATATTGTTTAACCTTGCAAATGTTATCATTTTTAATGTAAAAACAAGTCTTGAAATAAATAAATAAATAAAAAAAAAAAAATAAAAAATAATATACCTAGATATTTAATTTAATTTATAAAAGTGCTAGAATTCCTATAATCCATGCGCTTGGTAGCTGCAAGACGAGTTGTGATCTAGCCTCCTACATAGTAATGTAAATTCAATCGTAAAATCCATGCTAATTTTAGTCAAATAACACATTGCTTTTTTTCTATTAGTAAATAAAAATCTCTTTAAAACCACTCGAGCGACAGCGCGATTTAAAACTTTTTCCACCGATTTGTCGTGATTTTTTGGAGATCATTTTGAATATTTTACGCACACTTTAAAAAAATCATACCTCCGAATTTTAACATGGGGACATACAAACTGATTATAATTCTACATAGCCAATGAATTCACCTATCTTTTCTCGATTATCACTTATTCGTAGGATTTATAAAAAAATAGTAAGCTTTGGTCCAAAAATTTTGGTAAAAAAAATGTGGTTTAATTTTGGACCGCTGTCAATCGCAGAAAAATAAAAGTGGTCCATATTTTGACATTAGTCGCACCAGTTTTTAAATTTTGAACAAAGGTCTAGAATTCAAATCGTCCATGTGATTGGTAGCTGCAAGATGAATTGTAATCTAGCCGCTTTTACACAGTGATTTTGAGGCGATTTTTCGCGAAAACAGCGCTATATAAGTTATCCAAATTTATTATTATTATATTAAGTAACTACCTTCAGAATAATTTTGTTCTATTACTTCTAACTTATGCGGTTGAACAGGAGAACCCAAAAAAATTATAATGGCAGTACTCATAAATGAGTGTACCGATTTTGGGGAAGGCAGCTGTCAGACCATATAATGAGTTTCTTTAAATGAGGTAAATCTTGAACAACATTCTCAAGTAGCTTAATTAAAGCACTGGCTAAATCATTGCCATATCTTCCACTTACAAATTTGTTCAAAATAATTATACGCAGTTTTATTTTGGTTGCAATGACCTGTTAAATTATACACATTTAATTTTGATGTATAAAAAAGCACGCAACATTTGCTTTAGGAAGGCTGTATACGTTTTCAAGATTAAAAATGATATTACCCACTTTCCTGTCCTTTATTCTGTCTTCCTTGACAATTATTGTCTGTGTTTTTAATTTCCTACTCATCATGCTGCTTTTGTTTTACAGCTGTGGGGTTTGCAACAAGGGCGGATCCAGGATTTCTTTCTGGGGGGGGCACAAGGGGCGGAGGGGGGCGGGCCCCCCCTCCGCCCCTTGTGCCACCCGATGGGGGGGGGGTGCCACTCAAGAGCACATCCCCCCCCCCCTCCCTTGGACGGACCAATTTTTTATGAAGTCGAAATTTTGTGTTTGGGGGCGTTCAAGTATTGCGTAATGCAATTTTCGACCCCCCCCCCCTCCCCCCATGTAACGCGCAGTAACGTTTTCTTATACACCCCCCCTAAACGTTACGTAACGCCCAAGTGACAATTTTTACCTGAAAGTCACAAGTAAGTTGCGCAAAGTACTGTAAAGTCTCTTAAATACCTTTTTTCTTGTTTTAATGGCGTTTGCGGTAATGAATAAAAGAAGATATTTTTAACTCGCGATTCATGCGCATATTGTTTATTTTATTTATGCAAGTTGCTATTTATAAAAAAATCTGGAATTATTATTTTTTTTATCCGCCTCAAAAGGATAAGTTCTCAAAAGGAAGATTTAAAAATCTACAGTATGATTCAAAGAAGAGAAAAACCTTTTTCATGTCCTGACTGTAACTACTCGTGTTCTGAAAAGAGATACCTAAGAAGTCACTTGCTGACTCGTAGTGGAGAAAATTCTCCGACTGCAACTATTTATGTACTACGAAGTAATTACAACTATTCATGTACTACGAAGTGAACGAAAATCTAAAATTCACATGTTTAACCACAGTGGAGAAAAACCTATTTCATGTCCTGCAACTATTCTTTTTCTCGAAAAAAACTAAAACGGCAATTGCTGACTCACAGCGATGAAAAACCTTTTTCGTGTCTCGACGGCGACTATTCATGCGCTACAAAACTGTATCTAAAAATTCACATATCCACACTGGACAAAAACCTTTTTCATCTCCCAACTGCAAGTATTCATGATGTACAAAGGAACTTCTTACAATTCATTTTCTGACTCACATTGACATAAAACCTTTTACATGTTTCTACTGCGAGTAATCACGTTCTTCAAAGAGGTACCAAGAAAATCACATGTTTATACATAGTGGACAAAACCATTTTCATGTCCCGAATGCAGTTATTCGAGTTCTCAACAGGGAGATTTAAAAATCCACAGCGCGATTCATAGTGAAAAAAAAAACCTTTTTCATGTTGTGAGTGTAACTATGCTTATACGAAGAGAAATTAAAAAAATCGCATGTTTTCCCATAGTGGATGAAAACCTTTTTCGCTGCAAATATACATGTTCTACAAAATAACAAATGAAACGTCACATATTTACCCACAGAGGAGAAAAATCTTTTTCATGTCCCGATTGCCACTATTCATTTTATCGCAAGGGACATCTAATGACGTGTTAACCCACAGTGGACAAAAACCTTTTTCGTATCCCGACTGCAACTAATCATGTTCTCAAAAGGGACGTACAAGAACGCACTCGCTGATTCACGGTGGAGAGTAACCTTTTTCGTGTTCTGACTGCAACTATTCATGTACTACAAAGGGATATCTAAAAAATCTTATATTTACCAACAGAGGAGAAAACCCTTTATCAGAAAATTTATACATAATACTTCGGCCGCTTTGTCAACTATAATCGGGGGGGAGGGGGGGAGTTTTCCGACCGTGCTTTCCCCCGACCGCACCGCTCTCGCAAACGCTGATTATCATATTTCATTTGCAAGTGCATGAAAGGGATGCAACGAACGTAATTCGCAATTCCTGCCAGAAATAGACAAGAGTTTGACTCATGTTTTTTTCTGTTATTTTATTCATATATTTTAACAACTCTGATAATTTGATTTGCTTCCAAGTATGTACTGTGATGGAATCTCCACAGTACACGAAAATACCGTCCTGGGGGGGGCACGTGCCCCCGTGCCCCCCCCCTAAATCCGCCCTTGGTTTGCAATCATTTTAAACTCTGAGCACATACCATATGTACATCTTTTTTTGGCTGATGAAAAGATAGATTAAACTTTTTCGTGGTTTGTTTTTGGGGTGTTATGCCGTGTTTCTCTACCTCCTTCTTTAGCCGAAGTTTCGGAGAGCGTTGCAGTGTCCTTCATCAGGGCAGATCCGACGATGTAACACCCCAAAACAAACAACGAAATAGCTTTTGGCCGTGAAAATTTAAAAACTTATCATAAATTAAACTGTTCGTTGAACACTTTCTGGTAGATATTTTCCTTGACAGGTTGGGAATAAACCAATTTTTATATATTAAACGTTTTTCTAATACTTATAAAACACTCTAAGTAATATCCTCGTTTTGATGTGCTTCAGCAATAGTGGGTTCAATTCTAGCGAAGGACTTAATATGTTATTCATTATCTTCTATCTTCTCTTCACTAGTGCTTTTGTGGCCTCTCTTCCCCTTAGCTGGAGAGCTATACCAATGGATGTTTTGCTTGTTACGTGAAAGTAATAAATACGTTTGTATGATATATCTAAGGTACCGCTAAAACAATTTTCAAACTTTGCGAATTATTCCGTTACATAAAAAAATAAGAGAAATTAAACTGTCTTCGGCTAATTGCTTCTTGTCGTTGGGAATATTGTTCATAAAATTGATTTTTTTAAACTGTAAAGATATCTCTAATGTTTTCCCAGTCTGCCTGATTAAAGTATTGGCAACTCTTGAAGTGGCATGTACCTTATGCAGGGATCTTTGACCGTGTTTGCTGCGTGAATATTTCCTGTTTTTATCGATATATTCATGTCCAGTGTCCCCAAGTAGTTTTATTTTGTTTTTGTTCCATGTTTTTGAATTTGATTTTAGTTTAATTCCTCTCACAATGTCCTGTCAAAGTGGAAGATGATTGAATCATTCGAATAAACAATAGCTTTGTCGTCATTGCCTGCTGCAATATCAAAGTTTAAAATTCTTATATCTTCGTCAACCCTATCCAACAAAAGAAATTCAACATTGGTTAGAAATTACCTTTATCGTTATTTCATGTAAATATAGTAGCAAATTCACTTTTTGGTGTTATTTTAATTAAATGGAAAAAGAAATAATTTTGTATACATACACCACTTGTTTAATCAATATTATGAATTTTTTTCGAAACCAATGGTTTCTCCATCGGGGTAAATTTTAATTTTAATTTTATGAAACCAATAAATATTTCATTTTTAATATTTTTATAAAAAAAAGTGTAGCCTTTGTAGATTATGAATTAATTAACCATTATGCCATCAATGAGTAGATAAATTAGATTATAAAAATTAAACTGAGGTTCCAAGTTTTGAATATTTTCTTTTTGACATTTTCTCGTCGGGGATGCTGTGTTGATTGGTATTCAAGTGTTGATTATCGTCAGCTGGTGACTTGAAATGCACACTCAACACTCTAAAAAGGTCCCAGGGACTTAATCACTCATCTTGCACCAGTTATCACAAAGCCAATAAGATAGTCGAGATTCAGGCACTTGGTTTAAACATTGATATAGTATATCTTTATGGGTTTAGACCGTATTCCATAAAAAAGGTCCAGTGACTTTACCATACGGCATCAGGCAAACAAATACAAACTCATTTCTTTAAAGAAAGCTATTCATATTTGAATCGGTGATTCAATCCAATATTGTATTTGAATGCCTCTCTTGTAAGGATTGAGTTTTTATATTGACAAAACTATTTATTCTGGACTCGCAACAATAAAATATTTGGCTGTTATCATTTGTTTTGCTCCGTCTAAAAATAATAATAAAATAATTTTATAAATACCTTTAAATATTTTTTTGATTTCTGGTCCAAAAAATTTGAAGTGTGTTGTGCCTTGACGATTCTTCTCCCTCTGAACTTCAAGGAATCAGTTTTGCCTCTTATTTCCACATTTTATAAACCTTTCCTTCTGTCACTTTACATACTCTTGTTGTTGTTTGTAATTTTGTAAATAATGAGGAGGATTCTCCTCCTGGACCTCCTACAAAGCGTCCTCCTGACCCCCCAGATGGTATTTCAATTTATCATAAGATTGAAATTTCAGACAGTGAATCTGTCATTCTAAGATGAATTAAAAAGGGGATGTGTACCTAGTCCCTTTTCCCCAATAAAACTAGACTCGCCTTCGACTACACAGTCTACGCCAGCACTTCGTCAATCTTCTCATGGTATATGTCCAAAAAGCTAAGCAAGGTAAAACCATTCACCCTCTTGAATTTGCAAAATTCCTATCAAATAGCAAGAACCTTTCGATTAAGCCTGGAGATATAAAAGTCAAGGGACGTTTCCGAATCTCTGTTGAATTCCTCATAGGGGCAATCCTTCAAACTCATAATTCAAAGCCTGTATTCCAATATTTAATGTCACTCGCATGGGCCTGGTCAGAGATATCTCTACCAAAATTTTGGTTTTCACTCTCAATCCACCAACATATCGGCAATCCCATAAAAAAAGCTAAATTACAAAGACTCCTCTGAGGGCATCATTTCCTGGAAGCCCTCCCAATATGTCGTCGTCTCCTTTGAAGGACAATTTCTTCCCTCCCATTTTTTATTTATTCTTCAACTCATTACCAGTTGAAATGTATACCTATCCTACCACTCAATGTTTAAATCGCTGCTGTTTTGGTCATACCAAAGCTGCATGCAGATCTCATCCCAGATGTTTTAAATGTGAAGAAAACCACCTAGATGACCAATAACCTTCTGCCTAACTACCTAAATGTTTCACCTGCTCAGGCTCTTATTCCGCCATCAACTCTTCTTGCCGAGAACAATCTCGCCAAAAAAATTATTAAATTTTCTATGGCCTCTCAGAACTTGTCTTTTCCGCAGGCGTCTAAACTATACCCACCTGTTAAAAAATCATTTTCTTGGGCTTCATACAGCAACTCTTCATCCAACTCTCTCCCCTCCTCAACAACAAGTTCTTCTCGTTCAACTAATTTGGCATAAAAAAACCCTATCTCTAAACAAGCTCCTGGATACGAACAGTAACAACACAACTCACTACTCTTAAAACCCAATGGTTCATCTCATTCAAATGTCACAAATAGGAGTCAAACAATTTTAATCTGTCCTCCATTAACTCTCTAAACTCTAAAACTTTCTGAAAAACTCTCCCAAGCCGCAATTCTTCATTTATCCGAACCATTATTATGCTTCTAATTGACCTAATTTCTGCTCAAACAAATTATCGTTCAATGCTGCTCCTATTATTTCCATATTAAAATCATTTATTCGAAATGACCCAACAAGATCAGAATACTTTAGTGGAACAGCGAAAGTTCTATTTCTAACAAATCTAACTTCTTTTACATAATTAATTCAAACCTTGTTTTTGTGGCTGCTATCTCGGAGACCGTTCCATGCCAATTCAGAATAAAACCAACTCAGTACCACCTCTGAAAGGTCATTAAAAGTTATGAAAAAATAATTTTAAAATAGCCGGTAACCGTAACCTAACTTGACCTATTTAATCAATTTTTTTATCATCACTCTTAATGACCTTTCTGAGGTGGTACTGAGTTGGTTTCATTCTGTCACCGGTCACCCTCGGAGACATGGTTTGCTCTATCCACCCACTTCAATGTGGAAGGGTACTCCTGTCTCCGGGCTGATCGCCCGGAAGGTATGGGCGGCGGTGCTACCCTTTTTATTAAAAAATCCTTAACATTTTTCCCAATAAACAATATCAAACCCCCGCAATGCTGACTTTCAAATGGTTGCAGCTAAAACAAAGGACACTTCCTTTATTCTAGCCATATCTTCCCCCAACAGCCCATTTCAATAAACAATATTTGTTGCAAATGTCAATCAACTAAGCCCTCTATTCTGTATATTAGGCGATTTTGATGCCCATTTTCCCGGCTGGGGTTCTGCTTTCTCGGACCAAGATGGTTGAAGTGTGATAAATTTCCCAGATGAAGCCAACATTTTCCTTTTGAATGACGGATCTCCTACTAGAATCTCTCGCCCCTACATAAACCCCAGTAAATCTCTCCATATGCTCTATTAGTCTGGCCCCTCTCTCTTTTTGGGTGGTGTCCCCCGACCTTTGCTCCAGATCATTTCCCGATCACCATCATGTATCAAACTTTTTTTCCAATCAGACTTTTTCTCATATTTCGACAAAAATTAAAACAAAACACACCAAATGGGACGAATTCAACTCGCATATTTAAACATTTATAAACGTATAACATATGTTAATCGTGTTACACCTTTTTTTAGACCAATGCTTGTGTTAAACTTGCGGGGAAACATATGTTCATAAGATATTAACATATTTTTTTGAGAAAGAGTAAGGAACAAAAATAACAAAAAATAATAAATACAAAGGAGAACAGAAAAAAGAAGTAGAAATAAAATAATAAGAGAAAAAAGAGAAGAGGGATATAGAATATTATTATAGAGAAATATTATATTATAATAGTAACTATAATAGTTGTGGAATACTAGTGATAAGAGTTTTTTATTGTACTTTTAAATTTGGTGTAATTTGTTTCCAATCTTATGTCGACGGGTAATAAGTTAATCCATTTTAATCCAATATATTTATAAAATTGTTGGGCTGTGGTAATATTATAGCACCGGATAGTTTGGAGCCAAGAACACTTGGTCTAAAAAAGTGTTAAGTTTTCATTGTCGAAACAGTCTCTGTGGATGAGTAAAAGTGTTATTTTTTTATAAATAGTTTGCAGTGGAGAAACTTTAAATTTTTGAAATAATCTAATGGTAGGATAATCGTATGACTATTTTGAAATTATTGTTATTAATATTCTTTGTACGATTTTTAAAGGCAAGAGAGAAGTGTCGAAAGCACCACCCCATCCAATAATTCCGTATTGCAATACAGATTGAATTAGTGAAAAGAAGATGAAAGTTCCTTTAGTGAAAATTTTAATATGTTTCGTTTTCTAATAAAAACGAACAATCATTTTCTTAACCTCTCTACAGTTGCATTGATAAGTAATTTCCATTTTATGGGAATACCTATAAGTACACCGAGGTATTTTACATTAGTTTTAATACTGAGTAGGTACAGAGCATGTAACGATTATTTAAATTATAAGTTAGTTTGATGATTACTTCTCTTCAATTATAACGTTTGGTGGTCGGCTAGTAGCGGTTCTCCAGGGGGTGGGATCTCAACCCTGTGTCATTGTGTTGGCAAAGAAAACATAGATACTTTCATAAAACGTGTATTATAAAGTCAACTTGAACATGTACAACAAAATGGTGGATATCCTACCTAAATTGGCTCTCTTTCTAATAGTTAGGTACGTAAATGATTATGGGGATTTTCTGAATAACGTTACTTGGTTTCTTCCTCGCGGATGGGAGTGGTGACCTCGGCAGGTTGGCGGCCTCCGCCCGTCGGGGTGATATCACCTGGCGATGCTCACGGCCACCTGGCGCAGATGAGGATCGAAGCTTCTAAGTAGTCAGGAGCGTCTGATCGCCTTCATTCAAAGCTCTGGAAAAAACGTAACTCTGATTTGGATTCCTAGACATGTGGGCATAGTGGGTAATGATATTGCGAATACCCTCGTAAACCAAATTCCCCTATCTGACATTATTTATAATAATTTATATCATCAAATATTATAGAGTATTAGCACATTGCCAGTCAATCCAAGGGAGCCTGCTATGCCTCAATACTAATTAATTGACTATCCCATCAAAACTGTGCTTTAAAAAATAAATTTCCACATGTATTCGAATGAGAATTGGACATTGATCCGTTCCTTCTCATCTTTTTAAAATTCACATATTTGACTCCCAGATTGCACTTTCTTTGGTCTAGATGTGGGAACTTTAGTACAAATATTTTTTGGTTGTCCCTCTCTAAACAAATATCCTCTCTTCTATCAAACCTTATCTACAATAAAATTGTTTCCCCTCCATTCAACATCTTATCTCTTCTAAGTCTCAACTCAACTCCAATCTACCATTTTTTTTTTGAAAATTTCCCATTTGAATACGATTGTTTATTTGCAATATGAATAAATAGTTTTATCAGTATAAAACCCCAATTCTTTCAAGAGAGGCATTCAAATACAATATTGGATTGAATCACCAACGCAATATTGTTCTTGAATGTCTTTCTTGAAAGAATTAAATTTGTACGGACAAAACAGGAAGGATTAGAATACGATATTTTTAGTATGCTAGGAGCATTTTTTTCATATACAAAATCTTACAAAAGAAAAAAAAAGCAGTACATTTTTTACGTTGCTGATTGGCAAGACTGGGTACAACAGGTTCAATTTTCTTTTCTGTACTGTAAAATCAATTGACAAGTGTCTCATTGTCACAAGTGACAACCACTTGTATTTTAGAAATAAAAGATAACACTGTTGGTAGATATATTTGAATAACCTTCAAAATGGTGAATCATTTTATGAATAGGAGCTTCTTTGTATTATTTGGTGATAAACGTCCAATATTCTGATAAGGGAGAGAAGATATGTTTTATTATTTCAGATATTGGTGTCCCTGGTCAATTAGAGTATTTTTAAAAATTAAAATCATTTTTTTCACACTTCACATGGATGCTAATTATAATGACTGAAATTATGGCAATGATAATATTAAAAGGATGAAAAAAAAAAAATATTACCATTTGTTATTTTGGCTACTGGCATTATACGTAGCTCTCTCATTCAAAATTTAGGCGTATTAGATTTGTCAAAAAATTTGTATATACAAATGCAAAAGTCGGTCATTTTAAATACATGTAGGATTACGAAAGATTTTTTAAATATTTATGTTAAGGGATCAGTAGGATTTATCGGACTAGTTAGGATGTCATCAGATCCGAACCGTCTCTTATTAGATTTGTCAAAGAATTTATATTATATAAAAATGCAAAAATCAATTATTTTAAATTCATGTAGGATTTATCGGTCCAGTTAGGAGTTCTACCGAGTTGAACCCTCTGATATAAAAATATCTGGAGTCGGTGAAATATTTTCCCATTATATTTCTGGTGGATTGAAGTATTGTTCTTGTATTGTTTTGTATTTATTATACTTATATAGTGCACTTACATTGCGTGAATTTACTAGATATTCATTTGTGGAAAAGTGTGTGGAAGGGTTTAGTCTTTCATTTGGGAAAGATTCAACACGGATATAAAATCTGGAGCACCGTAAGTCAGTTAGGAAATAAGTGTTTTGGTAGCAGCTGGTAGATGTGTCTTCCCGGATAGAGGAAGATCCCAACTTCGAATCTCAGTCGCAAATTAATCTTTTTTATTCTCTATTTTTATTAGAACTTTTAAAGGAATAAAAATGAGAGATAAAATGACCTTTAAGTAAGAGGTCTCAGTAGCCGAATTGGTAAGGCGTTCGCCCCCGTAAGACGAGTGATCCTGGGTTCGAGTCCCAGTTGCGACCGTTATCTTTTTTTTATTTTTCTGTTTGTTCTTTTTAATATTTTCGTTTAGATTATTAGTACGTACGAAATAAAATTAGATATATTTTTATCCGAGATACGTTTGTTTCTAATTAAAAAGGTAGCCGCCAATAATATGGAAAGAACATAGTCGAAGATAATATTGTTAATTCTGAAATTTTGAATGTGAGATTGACAGGAGTGACATTTAAATAAGAGGTCTCAGTTTATTTATAGTAGCCAAATTGGTATTGCGTTCGTCCGGTTAGACAAGAGATCCTGGGTCTGAGTCCCAGTTATACCGTCATATTTTTATTTTTCTGTGTCTTATTATTTTTCATTTTGTTAATGATATTTTTTGTTTGTTTCTAAAATGTTCACAAGACTGACGAAGTACCTGCGTAAGGAGAATGATTTAATAATGAATGTAAGTTAGTCTATGTATATATGCAGTGATTCTTAAACTTTTTGTAACCATGGACCACTTTCAAAATCTTAAAATAACCACGAACCCCTGTCGAAGAAAATTATAGAAAAATCAAACAACGAAAAGAAATGACGGCCAACGTGGTCGAGGGGCAAAGCTCTCCAAAGCCATCCGGATGTCGCACGTTTTCACAATTTTATAATTTTATATAATATAAGGTATATTTGCGGCACTTTCCAAAGTGGAAGATGCTCTCAGTATTGCCCTGGTGTAAGACCACCAATCAGAATTGAAACATTGCTTGAAATTTTTATAAAAACAGTAAAAACAAACCCCCCAATAACCTTAAAATTAGAATTCATAATACTAACTGTAATCAAGTAATATGCTCATCTTGCTCTGAAATTGTAAAAGTTGAAAAGATAAAATATCTGGGTATATGTATTGATACAAATTTAAATTGGCATTCACAAATAAATAATACCGTTTCTAAATTGAGATATCTTACATACATATTTTACAGACTCAAAGAAGTATTGAATATTGACAAATTGAAAATGATTTATTATTCTATGGTGCAATCTTCACTCATGTATGGAATAATAGGATGGGGTGGTGCCCTTGATACTTTTATAAAACCTTTACAAACAACTCAAAATTATATTATCAAAGTTATGTATAATAGAATTAAAACATTTTCGACAGATGCTTTATACAAAGAATCTAAACTATTCAGTCTCCGTAAACTATTTATACTGCAAACTATGAAATATATCTTTAAAAACGTAAACAAATTCGAAAAAAATGTGAACAGAATCAACATTAGAAATAATAATGTATTCTATACCCCCCAAACACACACAAAACAAATGCAAACTCACAGTAGTTTTATTGGACCTCGTACCTTCAATAGTTTACCAAAACATATTCAAGTTGCAACAAAATTTCCGCATTTCGTAAAAGAGTTAAAATTATGGCTAAACCATACAGATGTAAAAACTCTATTTATTTAGTTTTATTTCACTTTATGTTTCTAAAAACTCTATTTATTTAGTTTTATATAACTTTTCTCACAAACTTTACACCTATTATTACAATGTATATCATTAATTACACTTACACTTATTTAACCGTACACTATTGTATACACTTTTTGTACAAAATGTTTTTAAACAATTTTTGTTTTTGCTTTATATACCCCTGTTTGTTTTTTTCTAGGTATTAAAAAAAAACTTTTTTTAAATATATTACCCACGCACAGGCTGCGCCTTAGTGGGTTCCCACATTATTGTTATGATTTTCAAATATGTAAATATAAATTGTAAAATATGGGAAAAATAAAGGAATTAAAAAAAAAAAAAAAAAAAATTATTTGAGCCGTGCTTGGTGACTAGATCTGAATAGTCGGGTACTTCCCACTTCATATCTCCTTCCCCTCCCCACTTACATCAAGCCTCACAAATTACCCCAGTTGGGGATGCCATGGTTCTGTGTAAAAATCATTCTTTCTTCAAAAGCTAAAATGGTTTGCTTATTAAAATCACCCATTATTATCTCCTCAGTATTCAGTATTTGCTGTCTCTCAATTTTAGCGTTATTTGTAGTTCTATATAAATTCGTAGACTTGAATGACTTCAATATTTGATTTCGTTCTGCCCCTTATAGATTATCCTTAAAATTATAAATATCTTTCTTTACTTTATCGGTACAAAGCACACTTTTTCAAAAAGTATATTTTAAAACCAAACAAAAAATCGTTTTTAAAAGAAAAAAAATCTTTTCGAAGGCTTGATCTATTCTATTTTTTGATTGCCAAGAATAGTGGTTTTCAAACTATTGTACGAGCACCCCTTAGGGAACGGGAAGCGAAAATTGGGGGTACGCAATACGTGGCACGAATGTAGAATCTCTGGTTAAAAATGCCTTTATTCGTATATAAAATTTCATCAATTGTATTTGTGTAACTTGATCGTTAAATTCATGTTATGATGAAAGTATTTAAAAATTACAAGTGTGCAGTTCATATGCGGTATAAGAGAAACCTTCAGAAAACTTAAGTAGACAAGAATGAGGAGGCTACGAATCACTGCACAAAGAGGAGACCGATAGGCTACGAAACACCGCACAAAGATGAGATCGAACCTTATAGATATTTATTTATTTAACTACGTCCTAGTGGGATTTTACAAAGATGGGTAATAAAAGTTAGGCAGGTACGTAATACACAATATATAATGATTAAATTAATAGATACTTGTATGTCTACAATATTCCCAAACTTATTGCCAAAATGATGTAATCTATTTATAGGTGTATAAGTCACATAGTTTGTTTTAAAATTGTCACAGAAGACGGTACCATATTGCCTCGTTTTTCTGGTCGGTGCGTAAAATTTTATTTTGGCGAGAATTTCAAGGTTGTAAATGCAATTATTAATTTTATTTAACAGTACAAGGTCAGAGATGATCTGCCTATCTGACAGGATAATTAAGTTTTTTTTTATATGAATACCGCACAAGATTCCCAACTGCTTCCGTCTGAAGCCAGTGAGACTATGGCATCCCCAATTGGGGTATGTTGTGAGGCTGAGGTTAGTGGGGAGGGGAAGGAGATAGGGCAGAGGAAGGTAGGGAAGTACCTGGCTATTCAGATCTGGTCACTAAACACGGCTAATGCCATTTCAAACAACGTTTCAATTCTGAATGGTGGTCTTACACCAGGGCGATACTGAAAGTATCTTCCACTCTGGAACGTGCCGCAAATATACTATACATTATTTTTAAATGAATAAATTGTGAAATAACACAAATTAACCAAATACAATTTATTTGCCACGCCGGGATTCGATCCCGCGACCTTCGGTGTGCGAGTCAAGCGCCTTACCGCTGCACCACGCTGGCCGTCAAGTGGAGTTTTTCATCAAAATGACATAGTTAATATTTTGAATTGGAATATTCGGATTAAAGTTAATAAATCTTAGAAATTTGTGCTGTACACTTTCTGGTATATTGTCGGAATATGATTTTTTTTAAGAAAGACAAACGTTCCCGGGTTACGAGTAACCCAACAATGTTTGAAAATCTCCTACTACCACCACAGAAAGTCGAAATTGTTGATTGTGTTGTGATGAGGACTTAGCCTGCCGATGAATCGAACATGCGACGCCCGGGAGGGACCTAAGCGCTATGCCCACTCAACCACTGACCGGTCGATACCGTTTTATACAAACGGTATAAAAATACAAGATAAACATATCTTTCATTACACGTGTACAAAATATAGATAGAGGATACGGGGTACAACAAATTTGTAGTTAGGCTCAAAAAGGTTGTGAACCGCTGGCCTAGATAATTAGTTACTTTACTTTTTCATGTGTGTTTCTTTAGAATGCAACAATGAAATATTGCTGAACTGGAGATAATTGTTTAGTAAGTCAAACGAGTCTTTTGTATGTTCCCAGAAAAGGGTTAATAAACATTTAATACTTATATTCACATATGGCTTATTGATCAACGTGCATTTCTTTTACAATATCGTGTCAGATAATATTACAAATAATGAAGGCAAGGAAAAACTGCTCATCTTGACATCATTTTACATGCGGATGCAATTTCTTACGTCACTGAGCATCTTTATTATTACCGTTAGTAAGAACGACAGCGACATCAAGAGTTTAGTAAAATACCGATTGTTCAAATTTCTCGGCCACCAGTTTTCTGAAGTTGTACGTACCTTCCTTTGCAGCCCACGAATGATTTTAAACATTGATAAATCGGCCGTTTATAAATAAATAATGCTACGAAATATTTAAGTACTGGAGCTGCTTCTTCGTTAGTATTTATCTATATGGAACTGATAATAATTGATAAGAAATTAGGTGTGGTTGATGGGAATTGCGATAAGCTAGTAACAGACTGCTGATACTGCAAATACCTGAATACATTTCTTATTATCAAGTTCATCCTTGTTAAAACATCTCACACCTTGTGACTTTCTAATCCTTTCTTCTATTTAGAGAAAAATTTATATCTTCTTCAGTATTTAGTGGATAAATTAGTTATTTGTGTCAAGCTGTGAGTTGTCTTATTGTGTGCAAAACATAATTCAACCAAAACCTTACAATTAGTTTCCTGCCTGTCTGTATTCCCAGTGTTCAGTTATTATAACATTACAGTTTTCAAAATAACAGTAAATAAAGTGATTTGACTTTGTGTCGTATCAATCAAGAATCATCAACGTCTTCCGGTAAGTCCTTTTGAAACTAACTGATGCAATGGATTGTATTTATGAACTCAATAACTCGATTGAAAATCAATTTTTATTTCCATTTTTTATATCCACTTCACTACATGATAAGTATGTTATCTTTTCTTATTCGGCGACACCTAAATCCTTTGTCGTAAAGAATTCACATAAAAAAGCGCTTCTTTAACTCGTCAGATCTATGTTCAGTTTTCGGAACTTCTTGTATAGGTCTGATAGAAATTGTTGTGTCTCCATTACTATCATGATTAGAAAGATCATCTTAACGGTGTTAGAAAGAGAAAATACCACGCTTTATATTTAAATCTAAAAATTAACCGTCAAATAATTAAAATATTGTAATTAATATTAGTTTTATAAAACTAAGTTATTTCATATTTGCTTTTATTTTAGTACAGTTTTAAAGCCTTTGGCGCGTATTCGGCAAAACCTTCATTTTGATCAATTTAATTAATGATTTTTTTATTAAGAACAAAGGTTCTCAACCTTATTTTGCCCAAGATTAGGATTATTAATACGTGATTAACTATTTTTGTCTTTTTTAGACCATATTTTTTTTTTACCCTGCCCATGCCCCCATTGTGCCATCTCAACGCCCCCTGGTTTTCTCTGGTTCTTCTACTGCCCCCCTGAAAGTCTCAAACGCCCACAAGGGGGCGTTATCACCTACGTTGATAACCTACGATTTAGAAGAAAAATTTCTCAAAAACAATATTTTAAATAATAATACGTAAATTTATTAAAGAAAGTATAAACTTCATGAATTGAGTATTTAATATAGAAAATATCAATAAACTTCTAAAATAATCGCAATTTAAGTTTAATACTTTCGGTAAGAAATTCTTTTATGTCACTTATATCGTAAAGTTTATAAAAAAAATTAAAAGAAACTCATTGTTTCAGATCTTTATTTACGAATTGAAAACACAATCAGTCTTCTAAAAAATATGAATAATCACGCTTATTGAATTAAATATTAAGTCTTTGAATAAAAATATTTTTTTACGCTACTTTTGGATACTTTGTAATATATATTATTCGTTCCAGAAAGACGAATGTAAGTTTTTGTTTTACGAATGTTAATTATAACAAATTTAAAGTTAACCATAAACTATATCTATAAAAAATAGAACAATTTTCTTTGAGCTAATATAAATAATCTTAGAAAATAGGTCACAGCAATAATAAGACAGTGACGTAAAAACATACACTTGGTAACATTTAAGAAGGCAGCGTATTTAAAATCTTATTATAATTGTTAAAAAGTTTTCTGTGTATAATTTTTAACGAATGAGAAGAAGTAGTATCGGATACTTTATAACGTAATTGTCGCGGTTGAGAATCCACTTGTTATTTTTTGTTTTCGTTTCTGTTCTCTCCAATGTCTTCTTTTATCTATCTTCTTATCTTCTTCGGTTAGCTCTTTGATTTTCTTTTGGTGTTTTTTTGTTTTAAAACACTTTTTTCTTAAAGGCTTATTTTTCAGGATCGTTTTTAATTTTGTCTCCGTGACTTTTTGATTTTTCTGCTGCTGTCAACGGCATATTTGAACCTGAAATTAAAATTCATTACTTAGCAAAATGTATAAATTATTAGATATTTAATAATGGGCAACACGTGCGTAGCACAGCCTGAAATGGGGCTCTAAGCTGAAAGGGTATAAAAGTACTCATTAATATACACAACTTTAATTATAGGACCAACTACATTTCACAAACACACAACATTTTATATTTACTAGATCAAAATTGTACGAACCAGCTGATTTCATACGCGATTTCAGAGTTGCCTCTATAGTAATAGTTGTTCATATTGCCATCAATATTAATAATAATAATAATAAATTTATTTCAGATAAAAATTATACAATTAAACATATGTGGAAACTTTGACTAGCCAACTAGGAATGAATTCTGTTTTAGGCCAGTCAAATTGACAAATTTAGTTCATATCATAATTTTTTTTTTACATTGTGTAAGTATATAACATATTATTTAAAGAAGGAAAAAATGTGTTACAATTGAATTCCTCATATAAGCTTTAGATAAATACACAATTTTGTACTTATGAGAATTATCATATACGCTTTAGATAAATAAACAATTTTGTACTTATGAGAAAAAGAATACCTAAGTGAAGAGAAAAAATGAAGAATGCTTATGTTAAATGTGAATGTTTTGGAAAATGGAAAATGGAAAAAGGAAAATGGAAAAAGGAAAATGGGAAGCGTAGAGATATAAGTTTATAATCTAGATGGGGGGATTAGAAAATAATCGATCGCATAAATTAATAAAGAATAGACAGTTATGTTCTGGAGTGATAAGTATGTGTTTTTGTAATGTGAGGACTTTTTTTTTTTTTTTCTATTTTATTTTAATCCTCGACTATCTATTGGTCAACATATCTTCGCTTTTGACCCTCCCTAAATCAAGAAGCCAGTCGTTGATCAATTTGCGCAAAACAGTTGTACTTTTCGATTTCCAAGCATTAGGAATGATATTAAATACTTTAGGTCCTAAGTTCGAAAATTGCCGTTGCCCAAGGGACGTCGTGGTTTTTATTGGGACTATTGGATTGTTCCTTGAATGTCGGGTGTCGTGAAGGTGGTCAATGGAAGGGAAGTACTGACGTTGTTTTTGAGCATGTAATACAATCTTTCTAATATATAATAAATTGTCTAACATCAAGAACTTTTAATTCCGTGAATAATGCGTCACTGGGGTACCTGAATGGTTTTTTAAGGATGACTCTTAGTAGAGATTTCTATGCTTTAGCCAGGGAGTCTAATATTGTTTTAGCACATCCACCCCATCCTAGGGATGCATATTCGAGTAAAGAATTACACATGGCATAGTTTATTGATTTCATATCTTTTACGGAGAGAATATTTCTGATGGTAATAAAATGGTGAGTAAGTTTTCTGACTTTTGAGGCAGTTGAGTTAATGTGCTCTTCCCATCTCAGATATTTATCAATGGTGATCCCTAGATATTTTAAACTATCAACGCATTCTAGGTTATTGCAAGTACAAGTGTTCGTTACATTGCAGACGTGAATAGTAATATTTAGTATTACCTTGGGTTGTCCCGCTTGTGTTGCACTAAAACGTATACATTTTGTCTTATCTGTGTTAAGAGTAAGGAGATTATAGTCTAGTCAATGTTTGACATTGTTTATTCCAATTTCTGCTTTTCTATGCGCTTCGTACCAGTTTATGCCCTCAAATATTAAGACCGTATCGTCAGCAAAAGTGATGATATGATCGGCAAGGTTACTGTTGCAAAGGTCATCGATATAGATACTAAACAATATCGGTCCTAAAGTACTTCCTTGTGGTACACCAAAATTGATATTGGCTGGATCGCTTAGAGTACCACTAATATTAACTCTTTGGCTCCGATTTTCTAGATAGCTTCCCAACCATTTGAGTAACTGTCCCTGTATACCAATTATCTGTAGTTTTTTCATAAGGATTTTGTGCGAGATGGTATCAAAAGCTTTAGCCAGATCCAGAAAGAGTGCGATGCTTTTAATTCCACGATCGATGTTATTAGAAATTACTTTAGTAAGATTGCCAATGGCATTTTCGGTACCTAAACCCGGTCGGAAGCCATATTGTCTCTCAGAAGGAATGTCATTATCTTCAAGGTAGAGGTTAAGACGGTTTTTGACAATTTTCTCTATAATTTTTGAGACAGAATTGACCAAAGATATCGGCCGGTAATTTTGAATCGCAGATTTATCTCCATTTTTGTGAAGTAATACAACAATTGAATGTTTTAGCTGATTGGGGAATATTCCTGATTTAAGACTTAGATTGGAGATGAACGCTATCGGAGAAGCTATGGATGATTTTATTACTTTGAGCAGATTTGTCGAAACTTTGTCTGGTCCACAAGCGTTAGATGGCTTTAGGTCGTCAATTATTTCCAAGACTTCGTTCGTCGATGTTTGTATATTGTCAATTTTATGGACGAGGCTAGAGGTAACCAACTTGACAAGTTCGGTTTCAGTTTTATTGCATTTATCGAGAATTTTTTTGGCTAGTGAGGTTCCCATCGCTGTGAAGTAGTTATTAGCAAAATTCGCCATATTTTTAGGATTAGAGGACTTAATGTTACCGATATCCAACGATTTAATTTCGGAAGACCTGTTGATTTTTGTTTTACTAATATTGCGAAATGCTTCCCACATACGTTTTGGAGAATAAGAATTTTCGTAAATGAACGTTTTATAATAATTTTCCTTCGTATATTTAATGATCTTTTTGCATAAGTTCCTATATTTCTTGTAGTGGGTTTGTACTAGGATATTATCTGGAAACTTTTGCGCCCTTTTGTGGATTTGGTTTCTTTTGTGAATCGATTTGACAAGGCCGGGTGAGATCCAGGGCGTAAGTTTGAACTTGCTATTCGATATAAGTTTATTACTTGTATGTTTAGATATATTTGTGTGTAGAATAAAAATGAATTCCTTCATCGCAATGTCAGTGTCAGTTTGATCAAATACTTTTTGCCAGTTTTCTAAAAGTAAGTCCTCAATTAAATTATTATAGTTTAATCGAGGGAAGTACTTGATTTTAGCAGGTATCTTTAAAGCACAGAGCTGTCGTATAGTGATCGGAAATTGACGTGTGGATAACGAATGAGTCAGTGAAGTTAATATTTTTTACGTAGATGTGATCCAAACAGGATTTGTTCATGCCCTGTTCTCGAGTAGGTGTATTAATTGTCTCTATGAAACCGTTTTCTGTGAGCAGGCATATGTAGTCATTGAATTGGTGGTGAAATGGAGATATAGTGTTGATATTAATGTCGCCAATAAGGATTTGACGTTCAAATTTATTGGAACTGCTGATGACAGTTTGAAGTGAATTCAAAAAAGAATCTATGTTCTGGAAAGAAGGTGATCTATATATAGCAAAGATACATAAATTATTATTCAGAACAATTTTAAGGCAGTTACCTTGCGATAATATAATTTCTTCGACTTGCGCTTGAATACCATCTTTAATGTAAACAACAATCCCACTAGATTTATTTATATTTTTAATTGAGTGATATTCCGTGTAAGTTTGTATTATTTTAGAGGTGTAATTTTTGTGGATCCAACACTCTGATAAAATTAAAACATCAAAAGTATGATTGAATTGATCAAGAAATAACAGAAAATCATCACAATACTTCTGATATTCTGGTGAATAATCTTTAAACTATAAGACTTCCAGCTGTAATTATTTATTTTTTTGAGATCGTCAATAAAATACTGTGTCATTGTAAATATCAATAGGTAATTGAATCATGATTATTCATATGAAATGCAAAGCAATGAAAGTTTCACTACTATACGATTTGATCCATTTCTAGAAAAAGTATAACGTACAATAAAAATAATAATATTTTTGAAAAACAAAATATGTGATAATACTCGAAGTAATGAATAAAAAATAACAAAATCACCCTGTACTTATGCAAAATCAAAGGGTACTAATTCAATTCCTAAATGAATGCACCTACATGAAACTGTAACAAACACTGGTCAAGAAATTAGTGAACTTTTCTCAAATTACTACTGCTCTGTTCTTGATACACACAATGTCTCAAATCGACATGTTAGAAGTGATTCTCAAGAAAGCAACTAGTCGCTCAGCCATGTTGAAATTTCGAGAGCCGAAGTATTCAACGCTATGAAATCACTAAATTAAAACAAAGGTCCAGGCCCAGATGTCATCCCACCATTATTTATATCAAACTGTACTGAATCTCTTGTTTATCGTCTTCACTTTATCGTAAATTTCGTGAGCATTCTAAATGTCATCATTTTGGGCTAAAATGCCCTTCGTAAAATAATTATCATTTACCATCAACTCCTTTAAAATAACTAACGTACCTACACTTCATAAGTCATTGTCATGTCCAAGTGATTTTAAAAATAATACATTGTTTCTTTTTCATCACCTCTTCTGGCATTATGTTGATGATGCTTATTTTTTTCTTTTTTCAGTTTTTCTGAGTCACCTTTCTTGTCGCATGTCCAAATCTAATGATTATTTGATATTTTCTTGATTCCGCTTACACCACATTCCAGTTACACTCACATTTGTTTCTTAAGTTCCTCGTGATCCATGTTGTCATCCTTTGTAGATATTATTAGTCCATATTTTAACGCCTCCGTTTCCTTCGTTCTTGATGCTGTGATTGTAGCGACAGTTGCATTATAAGATTTTAGTGGATTGCGTTTTACTCAACTGGATTGCCATGTCCGCCTTTAAATCCATCATATTCGTAGTTTCTTTCGAGATTCTTGACCTTTGTAGTTCCTTTTTAATTTTTCCTGTCTGTTAGGATAGCCATTATGTCGTTAATCCAAGATTTATGTTTGCTAACATGTATATGTGGGTCAAAAAAACCAACAGGTTCATTCATATTTTGGGGTGTTGTTTTTGGTCGCTCCTAATTTTAAACGGTGTAAATATACTTATTAACGCGTAGGTACACTTTTAACAACAATTCAGACGCATAAACGGACAAGCCACCAGACCTTGTCTCAGGAGAGAGTAATGGCTATACCACCCCCTCTTGTTTTGGGATTTGTTTTATAATTCCTGTCCAAACGGTAAATCAATGATGAAAATAATATAGAAGCCTAATTCAGTAGAATTAATTCCCGAATCGAGCCATATTTCGGCTAAA
Organism: Limnephilus lunatus; assembly: GCA_917563855.2. NCBI lineage: Eukaryota > Metazoa > Arthropoda > Insecta > Trichoptera > Limnephilidae > Limnephilus > Limnephilus lunatus. Next base: position 18,232,125 of record OU830595.1, on the reverse strand, counting down.
ATAAAAATATTATTGCTGATAGAAGTTTAGTAGGAAATCCTCTCACATTTTGGTATATGGTAGTAGCAGTATAGGTTATATAGGTTTTAGTTTTTTGGTGCACAGTCAATTATTTTAGGTAAAGAGTTTACATACCTGAAACACGCAAAATATAACTAATTATTGAAATAATAAATTATATTGTTACATGGAAATAAGTGTCGGAAAAAGTAATGCAATTTTTTTTCCGACAGTTTATTTTCTCGAAATCCCTTAAACAGTACCAGTTATCGGTTCCATGACAGTTGACCCCCCGGCATACTTATATACAGTAAGCAGTCGGCTTAGGGAAAATACGGTAAACCTACTTCCGCAAAATATGACTGAGTGATCCGAAGGGGTGTGCAGAGAGGATGTACCGCAGAATATTAAAAGCATAAAACATATTTTCATTAAAATACATCGAGGATACAGCTATTTGTCTATATCGATCTATATACATAAAAATTAAAATTTGTTTGGGGATTAGTGAGACGTCTGTGTATTGCTTTATTAAGCAAATCCTGTTCCTATTATAGGAAATGTTTGAAACTTTCGAAATACCTTCTCTCCACATCCGCGAAGGTTTTCTGGATTATTACAACCATATGACAATACAGTAGACTGAATGCTGTAGAAATGAGATCCCTGAGGCGAATGTGTGGTAAAACCATGTACGATCGTGAGAGAAACATGGATATCCGCAAAGAATGCAAGGCTGATGTTAGCGTGATGTGTAAGATTAAGAAAGGGACTCTCCGATGGTTTGGGCATGTAGAGCGAATGAACGAGGAAAGGAGTGTAAGGAATATATATGATGCAAATGTAAATGGTAGAAGAAGTTGGGGACGCCCGATTAAGACATGGCTCGACCGAGTGAATCAGATACTTGAGTCGGGCCATTTGAAGAGTCGGAATAATAGAAGAGCATGTATGAGACGATGTATGAATGTGAACGAGGCAAAGAGTGTGTGCCAAGATCGAGTTGTGTGGCGGTCCGTCCTCTCTGCCTACCCCTGCGGGGAAACGGCGTGATGGTTAGTTAGGATAATACTGCAATACTGGGATTGCACTCTCATCCCCACATCCTGGAATAAAGACCTTTACGGTGCTCCAGATTTTATGTCCGGGTTGAATCTTTCCCAAATGAAAGACTAAACCCTTCCACACACTTTTCCACAAATGAATATCTAGTAAATTAACGCAATGTAAGTGGACTATATAAGAATAAAACAATACAAGAACAATACGTCAATCCACCAGAAACATAATGGGAAAATATTTCACCGACTCCAGATATTTTCATATCAGAGGGTTCAGCTCTGATGAAATCCTAACTGATCCGATAAATCCTACTGATCCCTCAATATAAATATTTAAAAAATCTTTCGTAATCCTACATGTATTTAAAATGACCGACTTTTGCATTTTTATGTACAAATTTAAAATACGCCTAAATTTTGAATGAAAGAGCTAGGTATAATGCCAGTAGCCGAAATAACAAATGGTAATATTTTTATAGTCTGAGAATGCCAAATTCTTTTAATTTCATTTCCTAAATCTGTATATTTTCTTATTTTTTCAGAAACAGTTTTCTGAATATTACAAGAATTTGGAATAGCGACATCAATGATATAAGTTATTTTCTTAATTTTGTCATGTAAAACTATATCGGGTCTATTATGACTAATTGTTCTGTCTGTCAGAATAGTTTTATCATAATAAATTTTATAAAATTCATTTTCTAAAAATGAATTTGGTTCATATTCATAATATGGTACATTACGGCAGTCAATCAAGTTATGTTTAATCACCAAACTTTGGTGAATTATTTTTAAAACTTGATTGTGCCTAAATGTATACTCGGACGGCGCTAATACAGAACATCCCGATATAATATGTTCTATAGTTTCCGGAAAAGCCAAACATTTTCTAGATAAATCATCAATTTGATTTGCATCTTTGATGATATGCTTTATTATTATTATTATTATTAATACATCGGAAAAGTTTTTTAATCATCACAAAAAGTTTTGCGAAATTGTCAAAAATTTGCGAAGGACTGAATATGATTTTTAAGTCGAATTTCAATTTTCAAAACTCTTTAAATTAATGAATTAATTTTGAGTACTTACATAATGATAATCAGAAGGACGCCGGTTCGAGTCCCGTCGGCGGCATGTAAGAGTATCTTTTCTCGGGAAATTTTTTCAATGTAGATAAGTGTTTCAGGCTAATAATTATTACTTATAATAATTAATACTCACATAATAATTTGAATAGAATCAAGAAATATAGATATTTTAAATATGTACCTGTGTTAGGTAACAAATTTGATTGATTTTTCTGATTGATTTTATTTATTTAAACGTCCAAAGGGCTTTTATATAGAATGCTGTACATATTTTAATTACAGTGAAAATAATGAGTTGACAATTTACAGGTAATATAATATGTATTATGTACATAAAATATAAGCGTTTACAAAATACAGGTAACATACAACGTAAGAAACAAAATATAGAAGTCGACACAAAGTAGGTATTGTTTAAAATTGTTCACATTAGTTAATGAGATAGGTAGAATGGTAGAAAGACCTAGTTGGCACATTTGGCGCTTGAAGTTTGCTAAGTTCAAATTATTGTCAAATAAATCCATATTGTTTAAAAGTATTTGTTACCAATGCTATGTAAACTTTATATAGGAGAATGTAAACTATGGTTGAAATGAGAAGAACATAAATAAGATAGGTACATGTACATAGATTTATTAATTGCAGGAGTTTTCTAAAATAATAATAATAATTCTTATAATAATATGTACAAAATTGAATATTTTTAATATATAAAAAATGAAAATTTTAATTAAAAAATTGTAATAGGTGGCACGTGAGCTGTTGGAAAACTGAATGTACTGGGACTGAATATATGGAACGCAAGAGAGGGGTTGGCGGGACCTGGGAGCGGTAGACGGAAGAGGGAAGGCGGGGAAGGTAGAAGTGGAAAGTGGGAGGGGAACGGGAACGCGGGAGGGAAACTGGGAAGCACTGGAAAGGACATGCAGGGAGAAACAATTTATTTATTTAAATATAGAATTGCAACGCATGCCGGGAACCAGCAAGTATTGAATACACTGCGTATGCGTACAAAAAATCGAGACTATAAATAAAATCATTTGAGACTCTTAATACACTTATTATTAAACATATTTTAAAAATAAGTTCTTATTATTTATATAGTAACTTATTATTTAAGTAAATTTTTGCTTGAAATGGGTAAATAATGTACAAACAATTATAATTTGACAATAATTTTAATTGTGGAGTGCCAACTGTCAATTGCCGGGTCACCCTAGTATAGGGTTGCCATCTCCAAACTTTGAAATCCAGGATTTCAAGATAGAAAAACCAGGACATTTCGGTTTAAAGCCAGGACTATATATGTATAAGATCAGTACCTAATTTATATAGTTATATTGCACTGAAAAAAGAGTCAACTTAACACGCGCGGCTAGAGTCCAGTGACAAAACGATTGGAGAGAGTAGTTGCGCGCGAATTTTAAAACATAGGTCCTTGACACGACTCTTTAAAAAATTAAGGACGATGCTTAAAAACTATCCAGGACCAGGACAGCCCAGGACACCCCAAAAAACAGGACATGTCCTGGGAAAACAGGACAGTTGGCAACCCTACCCTAGTATCAATCTTAATTATAATCCACTAATAATAAACCAAACGAATTTATTTACAGAGTCGGTTTTTGTACTTATGAGCTGGTATACCCAATATATAGACAAGTATTTATCCACTGGAGCGATTTTTGCCATATATTGGTGCCATTATAAATGTCTCCGATTGCTTTTCAGATAAAAAAAGGCAATTATCGCCTTGATTCGGCAATTTAAAAAAAAAATATTTGTAACTCCCCCGTTTGTTATTTTAAACTAAAAGGAAGGTATTGAAATGCTTAATCTATTTTGACCATAGATGCCACAAATCCGAAGTTCGTAGACTTTTGTATAACGATGTTAAAAATATTTTTTTCACGCAGAATTTCTGATCAGCTGTTTACGGTTAAAATTAAGTCCCTTTTCCATAGATTATGCACCTTTCATTAGCAAGCCACAGACAATATACAGAAATCGAAAATATTCTATGTTGACTCGAATAAGTACCTCTCACGGCAGTTTAAAAAAGTAACAACCACGCAGGATTCGCCTGGATATAAACTTAACGATTTTTTTATTTTTTATAAATCCTACAATTAACTGTCAAATACAGGTTAATTCATTAGCTATATTATATTTTTTTATGTCTTCATGTTAAAATTAGAAGGTATGATTTTTTTTAATATTTGGTGAAAAATTTAAAAATGATCTTCTGAAAATGTCGAGCAAACGGAAAAAATAGTATATTAAAATATAAGTGGATAAAGAGGTCTTTAAAACACGAGCGATTTTTCGAGCACGACGGCGTAGCCGAGTGCTCGAAATATAATAATAATAATAATAATAATGATTTATTGTTTTTCTTTCTTTACAAACATCTAAAGATAATGATATCCTCACTGGGATTTCCCGTGCTGAGGATTTCATTTACATATTATATTTTAATTATAAGAAATTAATATGAATTTGTTATAAACGTATAGGTATCATGTAGTATTTTGTTAAATAATTAAAAATTAAATAAAATTGTGTTTTTTTTTTATAATTCAGATCAGTAAAGTGTTTTAAAGACCAGTTATCCACGAATATTTTACGCTATTTTTTTTATTGGTACACTTTGAAAACATAAATATTGATATCATTATTAAAAATTTGGAAATAAAACTATTAATGAATTCGTGATGTGACATCACAATATCTTGTTGTCATGGAAATGAAAAACACAAACATTAATTTGCAATCTGTCACTTTTGACGTTTAAAATATTCCTGTCAGATTTATAGTTAAAAGTTGACATTTAGACTTCACATTTTGTTGATTTGTTGATGTTGCCATGGTAACTTTAAAAAACGCGCGTTCCATAAAGTGCGATTTAAACACGCTAGAGCGTACTTTAAATGAGTAAAAAAGGGCACCAATAAAAAAAAAGTTTTTAAATGCTCTGTCGCTCCGGTGGTTATCCTTGATGCATTTGAAGGAAAACATGTTTTATACTTTTGTTAATCGGCGGTACATCCTCTCTGCACAGTGCACATCCCTTCAGTTGTATTTTGCGTAAAGTAGGCTTATCTAATTTTCTTCAACTCCGCAGGCCTCGACCATATTTTGTCAGAGGGTCAAAATATTTCCGCTTTGCAATAAAATCCAAATAAATGGAATATTTCGGAACATACATATAAGAAAACTAAAAACTGTTTCTGAAAGGTGATCAAATACGCTTTCAAATTTTATGAATTGAAATAAAATGAAAAAAATGCATGGAAACGTTAAATAGTTTTTAAAAGGCTCACCTAAGACTACTCATTGACTTTCTAACTTAAATTACTGATAATGAAAAATAAATAAAAGCACATACGTGTTTTGTTAGACAAATGTACCTCCGTAGTCCAGTGGCTAAGACTCTTAACTCACAATCCGGAGGTCGCGGGTTCGAACCCGGCGTGCGTAAATAAATTTTATTTGATTAATTTGTGTTATTTCACAATTAATTCATTAAAAATAATATATAGTATATTTGCGGCACGTTCCAGAGTGGAAGATACTATCAGTATCGCCCTGGTGTAAGACCACCATTCAGAATTGAAACGTTGCTTAAAAATGGCTTTAGCCGTGTTTGGTGACCAGATCTGAATAGCCAGGTACTTCCCAACCTTCCTCTTCCCCACCTCCTTCCCCTCCCCACTACCTTCAGCCTCACAACATACCCCAATTGGGGATGCCATAGTCTCACTGGCTCCAGACGGGAGCAGTTGAGATTCTTGTGCGGTATTCACTGTAAAAAAAATAAAATAATAATAATGTATTATAAACCTTATTGTCAGATCATTTTTTGTAATCCCAACCTTGGTTTCATAATGGTGTAAGGTAGGTCCGGTAATAAGGCCTACCTAAGGGAGATTTGAAATAACATGAAACTATGCAACCGAATCAACGAATTGTAATATTAATTAAAGGTACAGATCAATTACTATAAAATATGAACAAAAAATGGCCACTTTTGCCGTAAACAAACACTTTAAATAAACTTTTTTTAAAACCTTGTCTTTAGGCATTATTATACTATAGTAGGATAATAAAGCCTAAGATTTGTTAACTAAAAAAGGGGGGGGGGGGACCCACAGCTGAGCGCCAATGTTAACTAAAAAGGGCCCCAAGTTATAGCAAACCTGCTTCCGGTATCTAGCTCAGTCGTTCCGGTGTAAAGCAGGCTCTCTTCACCCAGGGGCGGGTGGGCAGCAAGAAATGGTTAATTGGGGAAACTCCACACATGATCCGTCTCAAAACAAAGAATGCTTCAGGGTAACAAAAACAGTGTATTGTATTCTATAGTTCAGGGCTTCCCAAACTGTGAGTCGCGACGCCCCGGGGCGCCGCGGGATCATCCCAGGGGCGTCGTGAGGCAATCTTTATAGCGTCTTCCACACGCACACTTCGGAGCGACTGAGTCCCGCGCCACTTCAGGCCCCGCGCATAAAAGTCTCACAGTGAACTGCGCTGTAAACCTATCGGTCTTTACTTTTCTGCGCCTGAAGTGGCGCGGGACTCGGTCGCTCTGAAGTGTGCGTGTGGGAGACGCTAATAGGTTGGCTGTCTGTGTTGACCTGACCGACTCAAGTGAGCGCCACGCACATTGTGATGATGCGGCGGCCGGTGGGAGCGGGGGCTAGTACTAAACCTCGTTTTGAGAAACTATGCTCAGAAAAGCAAGGACATCCTTCTCATTAATCTTCTTCGATGGCGCTACAGCCCATATCGAGCTTTGGCCTCCTGCAACAGTCGCCTCCAACTCCTCCTGTCCTCAGCGGCTGACTTCCAATTTCGTACCTGGAGAAGCTGTGCTGCATCCCCTCTTACCTCGTCTTCCCACCTCAGTCTGGGTCTTCCAACTTTTCTCTTTCCACCTGGGTGTCCAGTCAAAATTCTTTTTGGGACGCGTGTATCCGGCATTCTCTGTACATGCCCAGCCCATCTCAGTCTGAGGAGTCTCATATGTGCTGAGATGCTAGGGGCCTTATAAATATCATACAATTCTGTATTGTGCCGGATGCGCCACTGTTCACCCTCTTTCACGGGTCCACATATTCTTCTCAGCACTTTTCTTTCAAAAGTATCCAGCATTTCAGCCATCTTTACCGTCAGTATCAGCGCCTCACATCCATATGCCAATACAGTTCTAACAATGGTCTTATATATGGTTATTTTGGTTTTTCTGTGGACACTACGTGACTTAAACACTGGCAGCAAAGAGAAGTATGTTTTGTTGGCTGCTGTGATTCTCCTTCTGATTTCTGCTGGATCCTCATTGTTCTCTGTCAGACTAGAGCCCGGGTAGGTGAATTGATCGACCACTTCGTATAAATAATTGTCTTTAAATTGTGCACTACTTCTTCTTCTGTGTGAAGGGTTCCTGCTCTGTACCATCATTTTCGTTTTGTCAACATTAACCCGCAGTCCTACTTCCCGTGCCGCTGTTTCTAAAGGGTCGAAGACCTCCTTAATGGCTGAAATTGATCTTCCGACAATGTTAATGTCATCCGCATATCCGACAACTTGACTGCTCTTGAAACAAATATTGGAGCCAGTGTCTATTAGCGTTTTTCTTATTACATGTTCGAGCACAATGTTGAAGAGAGTGGGAGCCAGACCGTCCTCCTGTTTTAGTCCCTGCGATACTGAGAATTCTTCCGACAATTCCCCGTCTATTTTGACCTGACATCTTGAGTCTGACATTGTGGCTTTGATGAGCCTAACCAATTTAGGTGGAATCTGGAATTGAAGTAGTATGTCATATAGACCTTCTCATTAATACCAAAGAAAAAAAATGCTTTTTTATCTTTTTTGTTTGCTTCCATTTTTGTTTTTATGTTGTGTTCTTATTTTCTAATAAAAAAATTAGATACTATTTGGATTATTACTAAATTAGATTATTATTATTATTTTGGGGGGGGGGGGGAGGGAGGGGGGGCGTCGCAAAAATATGGCAACTTCCCAAGGGCGTCACAGTTGAAAAAAGTTTGGGAAGCCCTGCTATAGTTGGTTACATCGTTCATGGATTATATCAGGGTAAATTGGCTACCTGAATCCTAGCTACTTCTCTCTCCAAGTCTGGGTTTATCGCGCAGGTGCAAGGAAATTTACATGGACACAATTAAATGGGAAAAAGTAGCAACTCACGGTGTTTGTCGGGCGGCATGTCGTCACGTGCTCCATAAGCGAGGAAAAAACAATACCGAGTCTCATAGAGAGGCCCGAGCGCGTTGCGTACGTTAGCTTGATATCCACCGGCGTAGAAAACCACTGCCGGAACGGGGGACCAACTCCAATTCTCCCCGTTCACAGATTAGGAGCACGTAAATTTACATGTTTGGTTTAATGGCCAACGCGGCGAGCGAGAGCACAGGTCGGCTTACTTCGACAGCTCGTTTGATTCTGGCGCGCGGAGTCTCCGCGGACCGAGAGGGGAGAAAAACGGGAAGCTGGGGGAAAGGGTGCCCGCCGTTGGATCAGGCCACTGGCCAGCTCCAATGGGCGCAAGCTTCCAGTGTTGCCGCTTCTGGAAACACTTCTTCCCGGAAATTACCATATACCAACTCGTGTTACATAACAGATTTTAATACTCAAAAATAATCAAAATAGACTTCTAACATTTGGTTATTGAGATAAATTATAATGCACTAGCTAAACCCGGCCACGCTTCGCTGTGGCTTTGTCTGATTTTAATTATTAGAGGAGTTAACAAAAATTGTCTAGCAACTGTTCATTTACCAAGAAGACACATTGCGTAATTTAATACCTGCTGTGAATATGCTGTAGAATATAAGGTAAGAAAGAATTAAAATCCTTCATAATTTATTTATTTATTTATTTATTCACACCTTGAAGGCTTTTTAATATCACGTTATTATTGAAACGGTAATTATAGATCTAGTTATTCAGGAGTATATGTAATTATAAGCATGTCGTATATAACACAATAAACTGAAAAAGTTGCACAAAGGATTTAATTAGTTTTGCATAATAAAGGTAAAACCGTAGTTATGGAGGAATGTGTATTTACTATGTTGTATTTAAAATGTGAGCATGCGGCAATCCTCTTTTTTGCCACTCCACAGAGTACATGTTTGTGAAGTGATTAAATTAATCAACGTCTTTAGCTTTTGTGGGGGGGGGGGGCACTTGCCCCGACAAAAAATGACATATTATTAAATGATGAACAGCCATCTACCGGAAAACAACGTAATCAGGTAACTCAATCACCAAAATCTGCATCCGCCCAGTCGAAAGGCACAGATAAATAGTCAAATAATGTTACTTTTATTTTAAAGCATGATTAATCCAAATCTATATATATAAAAATTAAGGTTCCTTATGTTTGCGTTCGCTAATCTCGGAAAGTAATCGATGGGTTGACTCAATTTTTTTACAGAATATTGCTTTTTAGCAGAAGTATGTTTCTATATACTTTTTATTTGGAAGTTCTGAAGGGAAAGGAAAATTTTATGCGTTTTAAATTGACTAATAATTTATCATAGTAAACAAAGGGACGACAGTTCTAGAGAGTGTTGACATTTTATTAATTTTATCAAAGTTACAAACATTTATGATACCTACAATCAGGAATATAAAGAATTTCATCGGATTTAAAAATAGAATTATATCTTACAAATTATATTACTATTTTCACTAATTTGTTTTCTCTATGGTTTTTAAATTGACTCAAATTGACTCATTATTGTACTGAATGTCAGTTCGTAACTTTACAAAACCTATAAAAAAAATTAGATTAAAAAATCTAATTATTAATGAAATAATTAAAAACGCTTTGTTTTTACCACGATAATCTTTATTTAAAAAATCAACATGTTTTGAGAACGATGTTCTCTTCATCAGGACATTATATGTACTAAAATCCAATGACGTTATATAAATAGACTCGCTATAGTCTCACATACTCACAATATAATGTGGAAAGCAAGCAACACTCTTTTGTTTTCAGCGGTTTTCATTATAATTTCTAAATTCAAAACTTTATTCCTGTGTGATAAAGATAGACAATCAAAGAATGTACGTGTGTGAATGCCATAGATATATGGTAGGGCGGCTTATTAATTTCTTCGCCGAATTCTGCTTTCACATCACGGGTGTGACCTATGGGTGTGACTGAGATAACAAGATACTCTCACTCGGTTACACAATGGACAGGGAAGGGTATAGAATACAATGACGTATTATTATAAAATTAATTTTAATAATTGATAATAATAAGTAATTTGCGTGTACTTACAAATGAAGTGTTATTTCTTCGCCTTTACGACTATTTGCCGTGTAATTTAAGCATTTTCTCATCACACAGGAGGGCATTTTGGCGCTTTGCAATGCAATTTACTTACTGGTAAGACACGACCTCACTCGACGCGTAGCAGTTTAGTACTAAAGTACTAGAAATAGAGACAGCTACAATCGTCTTGTGTTTGGATTCCCACTTTGAGATTTCTTCCCCGCGTCCAGTATTAATGTCATTGCTAAAATCTAAATTATCAAGCTGATCTTTTCATTAATTTTACATGTAATCCAACATGGGATCATAAGCGCTCGCAGAATTTTTTTTAGGAGTGGGCAAAATATTTTTAGTAATGCTTTAATGTAGTTTTAATTTACTGCAGCGTATTTGTATGGTGAACGAACGGACAGGACACTGTAGTAATGAAAGGCACACTTTTTTTATGCTAACACAAAGTGATTTAAGTCTTCAAAATGGCAACAAATTTCTTTGTTTAACTGTGTTTTTTAAGATTGAAAAAACAACCCTTTTTTTAAATGGTTGAGATGGTTTTTAATGGTTTTCCTGGGAATATTATACCTCACATCAGCTTTATATTTATGTGCTCAACATTCCTCTTCTTACTGCTTGGATAGTTGACACCAAATCATTTTAAAACTTTGACCAAATGTTTTCAAACCACAATGTTCGTTCGGGGGGCATCGTGATGTAGGCACTAAAATAACAATAAATCAATTAGTAAACAGTTGTAATTACTTACAAACATCCATAATAACATTTTGAGAAAGTTATAAAAAAGTTGTAAAACTGACAAACATTGTTACAAAAAAAAGTATAATAGGGCCTACGGTCAAATTTGGTAGGCCTTAATAACCGCTGGTATCGTGTATAAAGAAGTACAAAAAGTACAATAATTGGTTCACGATACATTAGAGCCCGTTCACACTTCCGTCGTAAAAACGGAGACGGGTTCCGTCGTTAAGACGGAAGCCCTAGGCCCCTGTTCATACTTCCGTTATCAAGACGGATCCTACTCTACGAAAACAACGACCAAAACATTTTATCATTCTTCAGTAGACGGTCGTGCGCACTGCGCAATGGACAACGATGAAGCTCTCGTTGTCATGTGGTAAGTACTTATTAAAAAGAAGGAAAAAAGTGAAAAGAAAATTTTGGGTACACTCAATTATAGCTGAAAGATTTTCTGTAGGAACTTTCCAAGTGTTAATTGGTGAGTTGAGAAGTGATGAACTAAAAGGCCGACAGAAAAAACTTTCCCTTGGGGCTGCTATAAATAGTTATAGGTGCTATTTGAAATGTACAAATACCTAAGTAAAAATAAAACAATTGAAATAATAAAGTTTTTCTTCCAAATCGGTAAGGGAATGTATTGATGTAATACCAGCCATAAAATTACTTCAGGGGTCGGACCTTATTTGTTCAAACCGTGGGAGAATATTTTGTTTTCATACTTAAAAAGGAGAAAGTGTAGCCGACGTGTTCACACCCTCGAAATATTTTTCATCAAAGCTCATCGCTTGGCTCGGTCCTCTACAGTTTTGTGATCATTTTGGGAATCAGGAAAAAATGGCCTGCCCTCACAATACTGGAGTACCGTGCCGCCGGCGACGCTTTGATGGAAAATATTTGTTCTAATTAGAAAATGTCATTTTATTAATTACTTATTATTTTCTTATTGGTTTTAAAATATTTAAGTTTTTTATTTTTCATGTACATCTCCCCAGTGCGATCAATAAATAATACTTTGAGAAATCGCTACTGGGGAGATTGTGAACTCGTTTCAAATATGTTTGATTCTTGTACTTATTTTTAAATGTTTATGTCTTAATTTTTATACACACGGGCCTTGTAGGACAAATGAAATAATCAGTTTTCATTTGAAATCCTACAAGGTCTCGAGTAAAGCCAAGATTTATCTCACAACATATTTGGTAGCAAAGATAAAGTCATTCTTGCCTACCAAAAAACACTTAGAAAATTTCGAAGGTGTAAATTTTATGTTTTTCCAAATAACAAAACCTGCGGGCCTTGTAGGACAATGAAATAATCAGTTTTCATTCTTGATCCTACAAGGCCTCCAGTCAAACTGAGACTTTGCTCTCAAAATACTTAGAGCTGAAATTAGAGCTCAATTTGCCATGTCAAAAAGACTTAGAAAATTTCGGTCATGACATTTTTACATTTTTACCTGTACAAAATTCTAGGGTCCCTGTGAGATGGTGAAATAAACAGATTTCGTTAACTTATCTCACAGGAAACCTAGGAAAAATAATTATAACTTGATAAATCATAAAATTTTTCCTTAAAAATCAAAAATTCTTAAAATCACGGTAAATTCACCAAACTAAAATTCTTGTTATAAATCTTGGCTTTATTTATATGTTTTTTCTATTTAATATGTATTTTGATTGTTAATAAAGGCTACAAAATCCGTAAAAGTTGCCAAATTTAGACGAGCACTTTTACGGATTAAGCCGGCAAAATAGATACTAAGCAGTTTCTTGCCCTTTATAAAGGAAAGGTGCCTGGGTTCCGTTTCCCCCTCCACTTTCCGTGAGCCACCAAATCGAAATACCGATTTGGTATAAATACGGCGCACTTTTTGAAAATAAATGAGTTCAACGTTTTCTTTAAATCTTCGTGTTTTACTCCTTCCTCTGGAAGAAACCTCTCTCCGACCTGCCTCCTGCTGAAGCTCTGCCTGAACAACAAGTCTGGTGCCTACCTCCTCAAGACTAGCCGGCCCAACTTTTGGACACCGCAAGGCGCCAGGCTCAGGCAGAGAACAAGGACATCCAGGGCTACCACTCACCAGCTCTGGGTGCAGGGAGGCAGATCAAGGGCTACCACCCTACAGTACAGCAGGGCTGCCACCTTCAAGGAAGGCCAGCCAGTACTGCATTTCACACAATATTACAATAGTCGACATCCACGTGCACAGCCACCGGTGCCCTTTTCTACAGTCTTGTAGCACACGTCTGTTACAGAAAGTATGCGAAAATCATCCAGCAATTATTATAACTAAAATGACTAAAAAACATGAATGATATGACTAAATATTTTCTTGAGATTAAATAGAAAAAATCGCATTCTGAAACGAACATATATATTATATAATAATATTATAAACGCCAAACGCGCGCCCCATAAAAACACAATTTGCCTGCTCGCTTGCTTCTGGGAGCGAGCGGCGAGTGTGGCGGGTTCAAAACGGATCCGTCGTCCCGCCGTGTAGTGTGAACAGCTCCATTGAAATGTATGAGCCAGCGCGTTCCTTTTCGGCTTCACGACGGACACTCTGCGTAGGCGAACTGTCCGGCAAAAAATAACGGATCCGTCTTCACGCCGGATTCGACAAGTGTGAACAGCTCCATAGAGCCACTACAGTGGCTAGGGCTTCCGTCGTAAAGACGGAACCCATCTCCATTTTTACGACGGAAGTGTGAACGGGCTCTAACTCATACATCGAAGGTCGATAGAAGTATGAAAAACAGAAAACTGTAGTACAAAATTATATTATAAAAATGTAATATTACAAAAATTACTCACGATTCAGTCGGACGATTTTTTATTATTCTTGCCTCACAATCACTCCTCGCAAACGAATCGCTTCGCAGTAGTCGAAGCAAGTATATAAGCTAGATATTTTTTTAGTACAATTTTTGCAGGTTGGGAACATTTAGTGTCTTAGGCAGATGATACTGTATTACTAGCTGACAGTATCAGTGACCTCCAAGACCTATTAGATCTTGTTAATAATGCTGGTGAGCAACTGGGCCTAACAATCAACGTCAATAAAACTAAATGGATGACTTTTGGACGACTCGATCACTCTGGATCAATGATACAGTTAAATGGTTGTAATGTCGAAAAGGTGGAGAGATTTAGATACCTCGGCAGTATCCTCACGGAGACTCTTGACCCAGATATAGAGATTAGGTGCAGAATTGAAGCAGCAAGAACTGCATTCATAAAAATGAAATCCCTCTTCTGCAATGACAATATAAGCTTAAAACTAAGGCAGAGAATGCTAAAATGTTATGTGTGGTCGGTCTTGCTGTATGGTTGTGAAACATGGACCTTGAAAATAAATACCATGAACAGGTTAGAGGCTTTCGAAATGTGGCTTCACCGGAGAATGCTCAAGGTCCCATGGACCGACATGATCACCAACATAGAAATTCTCAGGCGGGCTAGAGCAGATAGGGAACTGCTTACATTAATTAAAATCAAGAAAATTTCATATCTGGGTCATATACTTCGAGGGGAGAAGTATCACTTGCTCCATTTAATATTGAAAGGCAAGATAGAGGGTCGCCGAGGGCCTGGTAGGAGACAAATGTCTTGGCTACGAAACATACGAGAGTGTACCAGCATTAGAAGTGTGGAGGAGCTATTCCGGGCAGCGCAAGACAGAGAGACCTTTTCAAGAGTGATCGCCAACGTCGGGGGGACCTGATAAGGCACATAAAGAAGAAAGAAGAAGTGTCTTAAAAATAATAAACCTCACAAACCTTTTAAGATGTTTTTATTTTGCTAAATATTTTTTAAGATTTTATTGAATTTACAGGGTGTTAAGCGACATACTTGACTTACATTACATTACCAGTGATTCCTGACATTATTTTAAATAAAAAATGTGAATGAATTTTGTTCTCCGGTGTCATTTTTGATTTTTTTGGTTTTTCAAGTAAAAACAACAAAAAAATTGGTAGGTATTGGACCGTTAGGACCGTATGAGAGGATAATCGGCAACTCGGCTGAGTGACCAGTGTCGAAATGTTAAGATTTTTTTTTTTTTAAAAAGACATCGAAAAAGTCACCGGAGCCAATTTTTTTACTCCAAATAACGTCAAGAATAACTGATAAAAGAAATCAAGTACGTTCCTCAACACACTGTATATATGATAATTTCTTAAATTTATTAGTTTACTAATAGTATTATTTAACTTTTTCTCTTTCGTCGAGTTCAGACTTATAAGAGATGAGATGTTGAATGGCGGGAAGGCAATTTTAGATAACGCTTGATAGAAGAGATCAATATCATGTAACAATACAACTGTCAAAGTGAGTACACGTATCCCTTAACCTCTTCAGAATAATATTATTAAATAGTGTTTATACTAATAATAGTGGCTTAAAACAGTTACCAGTAAAGGTTAAAGAAAGTGCTATTTAAAATTAAGTAAACATACTACCTATTGCAGTGCGAAATATCAATTTTATTATTAAAATTATATTCTTGAATATTGCTTAAAGCAAAAGGCGAAATTAATCATAAATGTGCCAATAATACAGTGTGAACTCTGCGGCAGGTACCTATATTAAACCTTACCTGGCAGTACCTATTCCAATATAAATCAGGGGTGTTGCACTGTGAGGTTCAAAAATATTAACGAAAAGTTTCATATATCTAAATCAATATGGAATCCATTAATTTCGTCACAATTGCAAAGGAAGCAGTTGACAAATTAACAACTGTCGTGATGAACCCTAATAATAAATTCAACAAAGAGCAGATTGCAAAAATAATACCGGAGTCCAACAACATCATGGCTTCAATTTCTCATATGGCGGCTATAATGGCGAAGTTGGAAGGTGAACTCGCCGTTTACAAAAACTTGTCTCAAAATCAACCGACTCAAAAAATTCCAGACCTTTGTGAAACCATAATGGAATTGGAAGAAAGGAAGGAAAAATCGAAAAATGCAATCTTTCTAAACGTACCGGAAACTGAGTTGTCTCAAGAAGAAAATTTGACAAATGACTCAAAAATAATAATATCCACTATCAAAAAAATTGATGACATACCAACACAAAATCTAAAAATATACAGACTTGGTGCTAAAAAACCTGGAGTCATCAGACCAATTAAAGTGGAATTTGATGATTCTTTCCAAGTAAAACACATTCTTCGGAATAAATTTAAAATTACCGATGGAATAAAGATAAAACCGGACTTGACAATAACTCAACGAAATCACATGAAGAATCTGATAATAGAATTAGAACAACGGAAAAATAGCGGTGAAACAAATCTCACGATAAAATATGTTCATTCTATTCCGAAAATCGTTCAACAGCATACACCAAAAAACTACACAATAAACTAAATCACTGTTACCTTTATTATCAAAACGTCAGAGGAATTCGAACTAAACTGGACACTCTCAGACTACAAATAACTACTTCAATATTTGATGTGTTGATTTTCACAGAAACTTGGTTACATCCGGATATTCACACTGCAGAACTAGGAATTTCAAGATACAACGTTTTCCGCCGGGATAGAAATCAATCTACAAACGATGACATTAAAAACAATAAAAGAAGAGGTGGTGGAGTTCTGATTGCAGTAGCGAAAAATATTGTCTCCAGACAGTTAAATACAAAAAACGTTGAAATAGAGCAATTATTTGTTATGATTAATACAGGTAAAAACAGAATTTTATTGGGTAATGTGTACATTCCGCCTAAATCGGATATTAGTATTTATAATAAACATTTTGAAGATATTGAAATTTTACAATTAAAATATCCAAAAGTAAAAATAATTATAACTGGCGATTATAATCTTCCGAACATCATTTGGAATCAAAACTTTATGGAATTGACAGGTATAGAAAACGCTGGCTTGTCAACTATAAACAAAGAATTTATAAGCATGTCAAATTTTATAAATCTAACACAATTAAATAAAATTGAAAATTGTAATAACAAAATACTGGACTTGGTATTTTCTAGTGATACTTCAGTAACTGTAGTAAAATCAAGTGAAATAATATTACCTGTAGATAACTATCATCCTCCATTAAATATTAGCATATCAATAAATAAAATACCAAATCTACAGTGCAAAAAATCACTTCACAATTTTAATAAAGCTGATTTTAATCATATTAATGAATGCTTAAATGCTACTGATTGGACTTTTTTAAAACAAGAAAATATTAACGAAAATATCAACGTATTTTATAAAATAATTCACAATATCATAGAAAAAAGTGTGCCTTACATTAAATGTAAAAAAAATGTTTTCCCTCAGTGGTTCAGTAAAGATTTAATTGACTTGACTCTATTGAAGAAGAAAATACATAAAAAGTACAAAAATTCTAAATCAATTAAAGATTATATTCAATTCAATTCAATTCGTCGACAATGTCACGATCTTTCTAAAAATTGTTACAAAGAATACTTAAATAATGTGGAAAATTCAATTGCAAATAATGACATCAACACTTTATGGAAGTACTCAAAGTCATTAAAAAGAAATGAAATAGATATACCTGCTAGCATGTTTTATAACGGCATAAATGGAAATAATGCAGAAACTATTGTTAATTTATTTGCTTCATTTTTTAAAGATGTATATGACAACACAATTGATAATAGTGAAATTCCTTTTTTTTCATCTAACATCAATTTACAAATTTCTAATATTCACATTGATATAAATGAAATTAAAACCCATATTAACAAATTAGATATAAAAAAAAGTTCGGGTCCTGACAAAATACCACCAATTCTATTGAAACACTGTATACATGCCTTGTCGTATCCCCTCTATTTAATTTTTAATATGTCATTGTCATCGGGATATTTTCCAATTGCATGGAAAAATAGTTACATCACACCCATATTTAAAAAAGGTGACAAATGCGATATACGCAAATATAGACCTGTGTGTATACAGTCAACTATTCCTAAACTTTTTGAAAAAATTATTTTGGATAAAATTAGTTTTAAATTAAATGGGATTATAACAGGGTTTCAACACGGTTTCATGAAGAATAGATCAACTCTGACAAATCTACTGATATATGAAAACTTTATAGCGAATGCCTTTGCAGATAAATGTCAAGTAGACTCGATATATACTGATTTCAGCAAGGCATTCGATAAAGTTTGCATTAAAATATTGATAAATAAATTAAGGAGTATGGGTATAACCGGGAACTTTCTTAAATGGGTAGAGAGTTATTTAACAAATAGACAACTGTTTGTAAAGTTAAATGACGTAATATCGGATGCCTTTTCTGCCACTAGTGGTGTGCCACAGGGCTCCCATTTAGGACCAGTACTGTTTATTTTATTTATTAATGACATTGTAGACGTTTTTTCCGATGTTGATATCCTGTTATTTGCTGATGATTTAAAATTATATAAAAAAATTAAAAATACTTCTGATTGCATAATTTTACAAAAAAATTTAAACAACTTGTTTAATTGGTGTATAAGCAATAAACTGGCACTTAACATTAGTAAATGTCAAATAATAAGATTTTATAAAATAAAGAAACCGACCATTTATGAATATAATCTTGACAAAATTATATTAAACTCAGTAGAAACAATAAATGATCTAGGTATTATTTTTAACTCAAAACTTACATTTATTAGCCATATAACTAATATTATTAATAGAGCAATGAAGATTTTAGGATTTATTATTAGAATAACCAAACAATTTTGTAACATTGATACTATTCGCATTTTATACATAACGCTAGTGAGAAGCATTTTGGAATATAATTCTACGATTTGGGCTCCACATTACAATATCCAGCATAGATTCCTTAGGTATATTAATTTTAAATTAGGTATTCCAAGAGAATCCGTGGACTATAATTTGTTATTAAACTGGACTAATCTCGTAAATTTATCAGATCGCAGAAAAATCTGCGATCTATTAATATTATATAAAATAATTCATTCGGTCCTGGATACCCCTGATTTAATAGAACTAATACGATTTCATTGCCCTGGTCGCGCTAACAATAGACTCACTCTACCGTTCTACTATAATAACACACATACATTATCACATTATTACTCACCAATCAGTCGATTACACATGTTGGGAAATGAACATGCTAACATCGGCGACATTTATTTCTTAAAATTAGCGCAATATAAACATGCACTCAAAAATTATTTTTCATTAAATGTTGAAATGAAATGACGATATTTCTCATTGTTCTTTTTTTGTTATTTTTTGTTGTGATACACAAAATGATTGTATGTTATTTTTAAGTTTAAAACTACTATTATGTAATGATTTTATTTTTCTTACTTTTGTACTCGATTTTATGTTTATTTATAAAAGGCAGTATAGCCGTTTATGTATTTAAAATAAAAAAATAAAATTAAAAAAATAAAATAAAAAATCATTGTCACATCTAATTATAGCGGCCTCATTCTTGTATAGCGCCTGGATTATTCGTCTATCTCTATATTTGATATCAATTCTCTTCAGAATCTCGAAGAGACTTTTCCATTCTACTTTGTCGAAAGCCTTCTCCAGGTCTATGAATGCGATGAATGTGTTTTGGTTTCTTTTTATTCTTTTTTCTAGTAGTATTCGTAGCGACAATATTGCTTCTCTGGTTCCTACACCTCTTCTAAAGCCATACTGGTCTCCGGAAAGGATGTTCTCTACTTTTGGTTCGATTCTTTTTAGAATGATATTAGTGAATATTTTTGAGGCATGGGATATTAGGCTAAGAGTTCTGTGTTGTTCACATTTCGTCTGCCTGCCTTCTTTGGTAATGCGACAATTAGGTATTTCTCGAAATCCTCCGGTATCTCTCCAGTCTTATACATTGTCTGTATCATTTTAAACAGGGCATCTGTAGTTCTTTTTCCTGCTGGCTTAATGAGTTCAGCCGGAACGTCATCGATTCCGGGTGCTTTCCCGTTTTTGAGATTTTTCAGTGCGAGGTCAAACTCTTCTCTAGTGATTGGATCTCCCAAATCATCTGCGTATACCTCATTTTCTCTTTCTATCAATAATACAAAAGAAGCCAGTATAAGACAAGGGGTGAGACAGGGATGCTCTCTGTCACCTGTTCTTTTTAACGTTTATATACAGAGTGCGATTGACGACTTGAGAGAGAGAATGAGTCACAGAAAAGGTGTAAAGATACACGGGAAAAAGGTGGATATGATAAGGTTTGCTGACGATATTGCTTTGGTTGCTGAAAGCGAAGAAGAACTGCAAGAGGCCTTAACAACCATGCAAAGCATTCTTCAAAACCACTACAACATGAAGATAAATAAAGACAAAACAAAGCTGCTGACTGTAGGCCGAACGCAACACCAGATGAGAGTAGAGATGGCAGGAGTTCCAATAAAGAACACCAAGGAGTTTGTCTACATCGGGAGCAAAATAACATGGGACGGTCGGTCTAAGAGCGAGGTCGACAGCCGTATATACCAGGCTAGGCTTGCATTCAATAAAAGGTCGAAAGTAATTGAATCAAATAATATAGACCTAAAACTGCGAATACTCCTCATCAAGACCTATGTGTGGAGTATCTTGATGTACGGCTGCGAAACATGGTGCCTATCCGAAAGAGATAAACGGAGACTAGAGGCTTTTGAGATGTGGTCCTATAGAAGATTATTAGGAATTTCCTGGAGAGACCACATTACAAATGAGGAGGTTCTCCAAAGCATCGAAGGAGGAAGGCACCTGCTCAGGACCTTGTCCGAAAGGCGTGCAAGATGGATCGGACATGTTATACGACAAGAAGGCCTCTTGCATACCATAATGGAGGGTATGACCAAGGGGACAAACTCTAGGGGACGCCCACGCCGAGAGTACCTGGACGACCTGCTGGTGGATGTGCGCTGCTCATCATATGCAGAATTCATAAGAGCCGCACAAGACAGGGAAGAATGGAAGAGAAAATTAGAGGAAATTGCTGCAAACCAATCCCAGGATTGAAACCAGAGAGAGAGAAGAGATGATATTTATTTTGTTTAGAGAGGGACAACCAAAAAATATGTGTAAAGTTCCCACAATAGACCAGTATTATATCTAGACCAGGGTTGTTGCGGATGCAAAAATTTTGACATCCACGGATGTGGATTATTAGAGGTTCAACTCGCATATGCGTTGTTTACTTAGAAAAGGTGTAGGAAACTCACACACAAAATGGCTTGTATATATTGTCGCCAGTAAAAAAAACCTTACGTTAATGCAGTACCCCAATACCAACTCCGGACTTTATTGTATTTTTTGCAGAATCAGTCTCCAGAATCCTCTTCTCCCCGACATGGAGGCCGACAAAAGCTTATTGTACTGCTCACCCGAGTGGCGGAAAACCCTCGAAACATTCCATCACATTAAAGACAACAATAAAAAACTGGCACTGGAACCTTATCCAGGTGATAAAGTGCTAGCGGCCTTTGCCAAGTTAGCATATACAAACTGTTTGGGGGAAATGCCTGTAGTAGGCTGGGAACTGCTCACCACGGCACAAAACGGGAAGAACGGATACTTTGGTTGCGCCGTGTGGAACCCTTCACAGCAGCAGGTCGTCGTCGCCCATAGGGGGGCGGACATTAAGAATCTGGGAGCACTCTGGGCTGATTTACAAAGTGTTTACTTCAACAATTATACCGAGCATATGAATTCCGCCGTCTCTTTCGCAGATGAAGTTAAGAGGGTAATCATTGAAATAAATAAAGGAGATGGCCGCATCGTTTTGTCCTTCACAGGGCATTCCCTAGGGGCGTGGTTGGCCGGGGTCACCACCTTCACGGTGAAGTATCTGAAGAGGGAAGGCGATGGGTTCCGTGGTATTGCCAGCCCCGAAGAAGGCTTTCACGCACACACACTAGCTCTGGACAGCCCGGGAATTGAAGATATCCTAATAAAGATATCCAGAAAATATGGTGCTAAATACGACCAATCCAAGTGCAGCAAGTACTTGGATATCAAAAATTTCTTCGCTGCCCCAAATGTCGTTAATTGTACTGGATATCAAGTGGGAAACTTACTTCAGATCCATATTGAACGGGTCGCTAAATCTAATAAATTCAATTTATGGAATCGACTCATTCGGAAAATATATACGTCCAATATAGACACACATGGAGTAGACAACTTTATCAAAGCTTTTGAGGAGGGAAGGGATACATATGAGGTAGAGAACTGGCCCCAGGGATGGAGTGAACGCGAATATTATCACAAGAAGGAAGTGTACTGCAATTCTTACATCTTACCTCCAGATGCCACAAACGCCCCTCCTGAGAGTTCTAGTGGCAGCCAACAGAATACACAACTAGTTAATGCTGAAAGCGAACCAATCTTACAATACAGCACTATTAAATCCCTGGGAACAATCTGCCAGTTGGGGGTATTTTCCACAGAAGAGTTTAATTTTATACAAAATTGGAGCTTTTTTCAAAATAATGGGCTGATAAGGAAAACTGAAATTGAAAAATTTATCAGACACCAAAATCTTACAAAAATAGATTTCCCGCTATTTAAGATTGATTCAAGAAAAAACTCTATTACTTGTGATTCGAGGGAAAATTTGGAAAAGGTGATAAGACAAACTAAACAACTGTTGCGTTGGTTTCCTGCAGAGATTATGGAAGCTATGAAATTACAGAACCGGAGTACAAAGTCAACCCTCCTATACATGGCTGGCTTGGCCTACCTCCGTACCTTGCCCCGTATTCTAGACTGCGAGGATACCTTGGAGCTAGAATCATTCTTGCTTGGCTCTAAACGTGTTTTACAAATAATCGTGAATGGTGATTTTGAATTCCAAGCCGCCAGATTGTACAGTATATTGACCTCCTTGGAAAATACTACTTTAGATATAAAATACCTGGATGGAAAATCTCACACAATATTGAGTTGTAAAGATATGCCAACTCTAGCTAAGGGTATTGATTTCAAAAATTTAAGCAAGACAGATGTTAAAATCAGTAACCTAATCATTCTTATTGATGATTCTACAAGAAGAGTGACTCGGCGATTCATACCAATATTAGAAAATTTAGTGAAGTTCAGCCACAAGAAGCTTGTGATCATTAAATCACAACCAACCAACAAAATGATATTTGAGAAATATAATTTAACGGTTGAAACAAAGACTTCGAAAACATTTGGACTAGAAGACCTAACTCCTTCGTCTAGAAAAAAAGTATTTTCCAGGGATGCAATTACCATAGGTAAAGAAACGTTCAGCCTCGATCTTTTACTGGGAAATGATTATAACACTCCCAACGAGAAAATCAATAAACTGATGTCACCCATTGTGAAGAACCTCATGATGTTGAACAACCCGAATATAAAAAAAATCCCAAACAACCTTCCCAGGCTCTGCGAATTAGAAGCCCTGTACTCCAAAGGGAACAGGCTAGTAGACAAAGCGAGGATTACCGCGCTACTAGAGAGGAGTGAGGCTGCCGGACCACTGCTGGTGATAAGTGATCCGGAGCGGCTCAGCCAGGACTACTGGGGAGAGGGAGCAGAGCCCGCACGGGGAAGGATCTTCAAGACCGAGGACGATGGAAAGGACCTATTTAAGGAAAAGTGTCGCGAGGAGTCATCAGCTAGAATAATCTATTGGCTACATTTAAGCGCAGAAGGCCTGTATTTGAGGGAGGCTTACAATGGCGGTCTCTACATGCCCAGGAAGTTTCACACTCATTTTTTAATTAAATCCGTGAATGATTTTGTTGACTACAGCGGAAACAAAGATGTTTTTATATTCAACAATACGAAAGATAAAAAATCACTTATTAGTTCCTTCAATTTATCCAAAGAAGATGAAGAAAAATTTGTTTTAAAAGAACATTTTAAAATTAATACTGAAGGTATAATGAAAGAGGAAATATTCAGCAAACATAATTTGAAAATGCAGAAGGTCGGGGACAGATCTTGTAATACTGAGGAATTATTTATCTCGAGATTTAAAAATCAAAATCGGTTTCATGGATTGAATACGGGTAAAATAAATGAAGAGGAAAAATTTAACAAACATTATTTTAAAAAGTTGGAGATTAGAGGCAGCCCGTGTCTGGTCTGGCAATACTCCCACGGCTCTCTAGAGGGCCTTCGCCCCTTCATCACCAGGGACTACAGCGACCCCATCGATGAAGTTACCTTCAGCAACACGAGGAAGAAGCTGACCATCATTGCTGATGACCCTGGTATGGGAAAGACCACCAGCCTCACGCGCATGTCGGAGCTCATCCGCGACTCTTGGGTACTGCGAATTGACCACAATCACTTGACTTCCGCTGTCGGTGAACTGCCTTCGAAACTTAACCTGCAATCGGTTACTAAATGTTTAATTCATGCATCAGGTTTACCTACTGATGATGATTTTCTGCGCAGCCTTTTACAGCATTGCCTCGAATCAGATAGTTCGAGGCAAGTTTGTATTTTGGTGGACGCGTTTGATGAAATAACTATGGAAAATACCAAAAAAAATATGTTAGAGATTCTGAAATACTTAAAATATATCACAAATTGTAAAACAATAGTCACCACAAGGGTGCATCCGCAAGAATGGCTGGAAAATGAATTGTCAGAATTTTCCACAGAGTTACAAAAAATAACAAAAACTGAACAGGATGACTTCATGGTGAATTCCTGGCTTCCTCACCTGGCCTTGGAACTTCCAGAATATGCTGAGTCGGAGAAAAGGAGGCTGCGCCAGTTTGCCAGAGAGCTGCGGGAGGAGGTGGAGGAAGTGCTGGGGAAAGACGTGGCCAGCTTCATGGGCATCCCGCTGCAGATCCGCATGTTGGCCGAGGTGTTCCTCCAGCAGGCCATACAGTCTGTGGTGTCTGCTGAACAAGCGCAGAACTTATGCAAAATAACAAATCTATTTGATTTGTATACACAATTTATCAATGTCAAGAAATCAATATACTTTGAGCAGAAAACTAATCTCTATAAAGATCTAAAAACTTCCTTTTTAAATGATATGGTCACGAAAGTAATGAAAAAGCATTGTGTCATGGCTTTCCAGTCCCTCGACCCAAAGTTTGCTGCTGAATATTTCTCTAACAAAAAACCAAACGACCAAGACTTGCAAGACATAAGCGGCCTAGGGCTGATCAAGGCTAGAATTGATGGAACCGCTACTTTAATTCACCGCACGTTTGAAGAATACTTTTGCGCAGATTTCTTCGTCCAGTGGCTGAGGAAGGGAAGAAAAACCGAAGAAAAGAACATACTCATTAAAAGTGAATTTTGCATTTTATTGCTCAGGCCAGAATATTATTTAATCAGAAAGTTCATAGAGACCCAGCTTGCTATATTACCACCAATATCGAGCGATGCACTGGAAAATAATCCGATATTGTACAAATACTGGTCTCAAAATCGTCTGCTATTCTTTCATGATCGTGTTAAAACACCATTGCACATAGCGGCTAAAGAACAGAATGTGCACACATTTGCAGTCCTCCTCAGTGGCCAAAGCAGTAGGATGTCTGAGGAAGACTACAGCGACTTTATGGCAGCAAGAGACAAGGCCGGGAGGACTGCACTGAATATAGTTCTGGAGAATCAAAATCTCAAAATTATAAAGCAAATTAAGGAAAATATGGAGAGTTGTTTGTACGAGTCACAACTTAAACTTATGCTTGCTTCTTTCTTAGATTTTGAAGGCGACACATTTGAAGATCACAACTTGTTAAGTGAACATTCATCAATCAGTTTACACCGGGCTTTAAAAAGAACTGAACAGATCAGAAAACAAATCACTCCGTTTATGGTAGCGGTGAGAGAGGATGACTACAGCACTGTGAATGAGATATTAAGTGGCATGGAAAGTGATACTGAGCGCACTCATTTATCGATTGCCATTGATAGTCAGGGTGATACTGCCATCAATCTCGCAGCAAGTAAAGAAGATCACACGATGTTTACATTATTTGCTAAACGAAGAGTTTGTATGTCGTTTGATAAATATGAAAGGAATCCCTTACACTGCGCAGCAAAGGTAGGAAACCTTATTATTGTGGAATATTTACTAAATCCCTTGAAAAATTCCTTTAATGCGCCATTCGAACACTTAAATGTTGTTATATCTGCCCTTTCCTCGGCAGATATTAATTATTACAAGGTTCTTTTAAATATAATGTGTTTATTACTTTTAATAACCTAGCTGGATAGCTACGACTGTTTACTATTCGGGGGTAGGTAAATCTCTGCGCTCCCACCTTGGGAGCTGGTAAAGTCTATCTCTAGTACCACTTCTTGTACACTAATGCCATCTGGCGAGCTATGGCGCAAGCTAAATGCTTACCGCCATCTATCGTATTATTTCCATATTAAATACCTATTTACTATACATTACACCCTCCCCGACCTAATCTCAAGCCCCTGGCTACAATAAATACAAGTCATGTTCATTACAAATGATTCTATATAATTGACAAAAATGGGATTTTAAATATTTCATTTTTACACGATTTTATACACTAAATTCAACCAAACATAGTCATGATTTTAAATACTTCAACTTAAGTACTTCTGTTTCTCTGGGAGGGACCTCTATGAACGCCTTGAGCGGAGCCTCCCGTCCCAAGGTCTTGGTTGAGTAGTTTGCTCTCGATCATCCGCTGGTAATCTGAAATCAAGAGAACACCCCGTTAGCCCCTTCAACAAAGCTGAGGTCCCCAACTCGTCTGAAGCGCATTTCGTGACCTCAGACGCGGTGGGTGGGTTATCTTCTACACTCTCCTCTTCCCATTTCACAGATAAACTCCTTAACTGATCAATATGCCTCTTCCAAGTCAACGGAGTACCACAGATTCTAACGATATAAACTTTTTTTCCCACTTTCTTTTCTACAATACCTCTAACCCAACAAACTTTATTCACCTGACGGAAGTCCTTGACTAGACATTTCTGTCCAACATGTAAATTCCTAATTTTTACGCCTCCATAATTCCTTATTTGATTATCCTGACTCCTTTTTATATTATCGTTAGCTATTTTTCTCTGTTCTGACACATCTTCCTGAGTGGTTTTAGGAATTAAACTACTGAAAGTTGATTTCAGTCTCCTACCAAACATCAAGACTGCCGGTTCTAATCCCGTGGTGCAATGAGGCGAATTTCGATAATCAGAGAGAAAATCAAATAATCTATTTCCATAATTTACTAGAAAATTATTCCTAACCATAATTTTTTTTCAAAAAATTTTTTACCGTTTTTACAGAATTTTCGGCTTGTCCATTACTCTGAGGGAATTTGACCGGTGAATTTAAAAATTCTATGTTATTCTCTTTCAGAAATTCTTTGAACTCCACACTAGAAAATGCTGTTCCATTATCCGAAACTAGGCAATCCGGGTTACCAAAATTAGAGAAAATTCTTCTCAATTCCTTAATCGTGTTAAACGAATCCGCCTTTGGGACCTCTAAGCAGTCGATCCACTTGGAAAAAGCGTCACAAATTACAAGAAACATTTTTCCTGCTATTGGCCCACAGTAATCCACGTGTACCCTACTCCAAGTTGACCCAGGGTTCGGCCACACTGACAAGTGACTCTTAGGAGGTGCCGGCCTCATTGCCACGCAATCATTACATTTTAGAACCATTTTTTCAATGTCATTGTTCAGTGATGGCCACCAAAAATAAGCTTTTGCTAGGCCCTTCATTTTAACTATTCCTAGATGAGATCTGTGTAATAACTCTAGCACTTGTTCTTGTAAAGAACTCGGAATGACAATTCTATGTTGCCAGAAAAGGCAATCCTTGACTATAGACATTTCGTTTCTCTTAACCCAGAATCTCCACAGTACATTGTCTCGACCAACTCGTTTTGGCCAGCCCTTACGCAAACACGTTAAAACTTCCTGAATAACCGTATCTGTCTCTGTAGCTGTGGAAATGAGCTTGATATCTAAGTGCTCGCATTTACCTACATAACACACAAAATCTGATCCATAATCATCTTCAAATTCTTCTTGAGAATTTTCTACCGGAAGCCGGGATAGAAAATCCGCATGATTATGACATGACTTAACATATTCTACCTTATACGCAAATCCTGCTAATATAATTCCATAACGCTGCAATCTGTTAGCCGCTAAAACTGGAATGTTTTTGTGTTCACCTAATATCCTCATCAAAGGCATATTATCTACGCATAAAGTAAACTCCCGACCGAATAGGTATTGAAAGAACTTATTCAAACCAAACACAATAGCTAACGCTTCTAAATCTAGAATACTGTATTTCTTTTCTGCACTAGACAAACTTCTTGATGCAAATTCGATCGGTCTCATTGTACCGTCCGCAAATGTGTGCAATAAAACGGCTCCGAGGCCTGCGCTGCTCGCGTCTGTATATAACTTAAGAGGAAGGTTGGGAAAATAATGAGTGAGAATTCTATCAGAACCCATTAGATACTTTACTTTATCTACTGCGTCAATGCATGATTTCCCAAATTCAAACTTCGCATTCTTTTTTAAAAGATTATGCAAAGGTTCTAAAATTGATGACATGTTCGGTATGAAGTTCCGATAAAAATTACAAAATCCCAACAGACTTCTCAATTGATGCACGTCGGATGGGTACGGCGCATTCTTGATTGCTTCCAATTTATCTTTTTGAGGTTCAATGCCCCTTCCCGAAATAACGTATCCCAAAAATTCTATAGATTTAACAAAAAACTGACACTTTTCAGTATTGACACATAAATTACATTCTTTCAACCGCTCGCAGACCGCGCGAATATTATTATACAGATCTCGTTCATCGACCCCTGAAATAATAATATCGTCTAGATAAAAGGCCACGCCTTTTAATCCTTGTAAACAACTTGATATTGTTCTTGCGAAGATGGCCGGAGCCGACTTAAATCCAAAAACCAACCTGTTATATTGAAACAAACCCAAATGGGTGTTAATAGTTGTAAACTTTTTACAATGATCTGCTAATTCTAACTGTGAATATGCTTCTTTAAGGTCTAATTTTGCAAAAACTTTGCCCGAACTAACCTTATGTATGACCTCCTCAATCTTTGGCATCGGATATTTCTCCAAATTGGAAATCAAATTAAGACTCCTTTTATAATCTACACAAATTCTTATATCCCCATTTTTCTTGACAACCGGAACAATCGGAGAAGCAAACTCGCTACTTGTAACCGGGGAGATTATACCTTTTTCTACCATCGACCTTAATTCGGATTCGATCTTCCCTTTTATAGAAAAAGGAACCGGCCTTGCATTGAAAAAAATTGGATCCGCTTCCCGGTTTACTTTAAAATAGACTTTATATTTGTTAAATTTTCCCAAATTTTGCGAAAACACTTCCGGGTAATCTTCAAAAAACTTTTCTCCATTCCTCATTTGTGGCGTCACTGAATTAATTGTCTCCCGAGAAGTTATCCCAAGATCGAAACATTCCATA
Organism: Limnephilus lunatus; assembly: GCA_917563855.2. NCBI lineage: Eukaryota > Metazoa > Arthropoda > Insecta > Trichoptera > Limnephilidae > Limnephilus > Limnephilus lunatus. The sequence continues at coordinate 18,202,453 of OU830595.1, read as the reverse complement.
AAATCTCTACCCACAATTAATTCTGTTCCATTTATTACTACAATAAAATTAATATTTTTGTTCCTACCCTTGAATTTCACATCAAAAATCGCCTTTCCTACGATTTTTAAACGATTATTTCCATAACCTGAAATAATTCGCTTGTCTTGTGACAAAATGATTGAGCTAAAATGTCTTTTAAAAATACACTCCGGCATTACACATAAAGATGAACCTGAATCAATCATTGCCGTAAACTTCTTGTTATTAATTTCAATTTCCGCAGTGATAGGACTAATTGACGCAACTAAAACTTTACTATCCCTGTGATTTTCAAAAATGAGATTTATAGGATTATTCTTGCAAAATTTCTGTAAATGCCCAACGCCCTTACATTTAAAACATTTCGCATTACGAAATTTACAATCAAACGATAGATGATCATTCCTTTTGCAAATAAAACACTGTTTTTTAACATTACCAGAGGGTGATCTAAAATTCGTACCTGAATTTGATCCTAACCTATATGCTGGTTTCCTGTTAAAACTACCATTGGGGCTCGTCGATCGTTCCCTACGCTGATCTCGCCTGAACCCATCGCTAGTAACTCGCTTTTTTACCAGATTTACTTCTGATTTAACCGTATTAGCACTATCCAAAGTTGACATACTAACTGCAAGTCCTTCTATTTCATTAAACGATAACTTTTGCCCTTCCACAAAAATTTTCTCTTTCGCGCGACCCGGTAACAACCCGATTGCAAACATGTCTATAAGATTTTTTTCAAGCCTCGTTTCAAATTGACAATACGTTGCTAAAGAACGAAGTCTTACCGCGAAATCTCTTACCGTCTCGCCTTCTTGTTGTCTCGCTAAAAAAAAATTCTCCCGTTCTTTAAAAACTAAACGATTTTTGTTGCAATGTTTGTCGAGAAGCGCTAAAAGTTTATCAAAAGATAAGTCCGTTACTTTACTTGGAAAACACAGATTAATTAGTAAGGTTAACGTTTCTGATTCTAGGAGATTCAATAAAAAAGCCCGTTTTTTCTCACCAGACGCTTTGTCATCATGAATCACGAAAAATTGCTCTATCCGAAGTCGAAACAATTCCCAGTCTCCGGAGAGATGGCAAAACGGAGGTATTCTACCCGATTCCATAACTCCCAACAGATAGATCGGCAAAAAAAACAACAATAACCAATAATCCCTCTCAAAGAAGCAAAAGAACTTAACTCAGGAACTCTTCTGTCTGGTCCTCTCCTTCCCTTCCTCTGGGTTGTATCCTTGTCCTCTGATTAATCCAATGGTTAGTCCTCGAAACGATTAATCCAATGATTTGTCCTTGACACGTTTAATCCAATGATCCACACCAGATCGCCTCCTTGCGGTATTTTTCTTCTTGTTCCTAGAACAAAAAATCTTCTTCCAGCCCGTAGCCACGGAAACAAATGCTCCTTTAATCCCGAGCAGAATCCTTTCCGATTCTTTTGCCAAAACTGCAAGTCACTCCCGCAGTGACTTAGTCCTCCGTGCCCAGCACAAATTATTATTCGCACTCGTAACTTCCACACAATTATACTTTAACGGCTGCGCCAGTTGTTATATCTGCCCTTTCCTCGGCAGATATTAATTATTACAAGGTTCTTTTAAATATAATGTGTTTATTACTTTTAATAACCTAGCTGGATAGCTACGACTGTTTACTATTCGGGGGTAGGTAAATCTCTGCGCTCCCACCTTGGGAGCTGGTAAAGTCTATCTCTAGTACCACTTCTTGTACACTAATGCCATCTGGCGAGCTATGGCGCAAGCTAAATGCTTACCGCCATCTATCGTATTATTTCCATATTAAATACCTATTTACTATACATTACAGATAATCATACAGATAAAGAGGCAAACGCATATCCATTTACTGGAATATATCAAATATTTTCTTCTATAAAATCTACTAATGGTTCGACCGCCTTGACGTTAGCTGCGTATGGAGGGCACTATAAGGTAGTATCGGTACTGTTAGAAAAACTGGCAGACATTCACACAAGGGATAATGACGGCGCGACTGCATTAATGCTAGCTGCTAGTGAGGGACATCTAGAGATTTTTAAACACCTACTGTTGAAAGGAGCAGACATCCACATGAGAGATAATGACGGCAGGACTGCATTAACGCTAGCTGCTAGTGAGGGACATCTAGAGATCGTTGAACACCTACTGTTGAAAGGAGCAGACATCCTCATGAGAGAAAATTACGGCTGGACTGCAATTGAGGGACATCTAGAGACGGTTGAACCCCTACTCGTAAATGGTGCTGAATTAAACTCTCAGAATAAAGGAGGTTTTTCGGCCCTTCTTCTTGCAGCTAATAATGGTCACCTTGCAATAGTATGCAAACTGTTGGAGAAAGGAGCAGACATCCACATGAGAGAAAATGACGGCTGGACTGCATTAATGTCCGCTGCTAATGAGGGACATCTAGAGATCGTTGAACACCTACTGTTGAAAGGAGCAGACATCCACATGAGAGAAAATAACGGCTGGACTGCATTAATGCTAGCTGCTAGTGAGGGACATCTAGAGATCGTTGAACACCTACTGTTGAAAGGAGCAGAAATCCACATGAGAGAAAATGACGGCTGGACTGCATTAATGCTAGCTGCTAGTGAGGGACATCTAGAGATCGTTGAACACCTACTCGTGAATTGTGCTGAATTAAACTCTCAGAAAAAAGACGGTTTTTCGGCCGTTCTTCTTGCAGCTCATAATGGTCATCTTGCAACAGTATGCAAACTATTGGAGAAAGGAGCAGACATTCAAGTGAGAGAAAATGACGGCAGGACTGCATTAATGCTAGCTGCTAGTAAGGGACATCTAGAGATCGTTGAACACCTACTGTTGAAAGGAGCAGATATCCACATGAGAGAAAATGACGGCTGGACTGCATTAATGCTAGCTGCTAGTGAGGGACATCTAGAGATCGTTGAACACCTACTCGTGAATGGTGCTGAATTAAACTCTCAGAAAAAAGACGGTTTTTCGGCCGTTCTTCTTGCAGCTCGTAATGGTCATCTTGCAACAGTATGCAAACTATTGGAGAAAGGAGCAGACATCCAAGTGAGAGAAAATGACGGCAGGACTGCATTAATGCTAGCAGCTAGTAAGGGACATCTAGAGATCGTTGAACACCTACTGTTGAAAGGAGCAGACATCCACATGAGAGAAAATGACGGCTGGACTGCATTAATGCTAGCTGCTAGTGAGGGACATCTAGAGATCGTTGAACACCTACTCGTGAATGGTGCTGAATTAAACTCTCAGAAAAAAGACGGTTTTTCGGCCGTTCTTCTTGCAGCTCGTAATGGTCATCTTGCAACAGTATGCAAACTATTGGAGAAAGGAGCAGACATCCACATGAGAAATAATAACGGCTCGACTGCATTAATGCTAGCTGCAAGTAAGGGACATCTAGAGATCGTTGAACACCTACTGTTGAAAGGAGCAGACATCCACATGAGAGAAAATGTCGGCTGGACTGCATTAATGCTAGCTGCTAGTGAGGGACATCTAGAGATCGTTGAACACCTACTCGTGAATGGTGCTGAATTAAACTCTCAGAAAAAATACGGTTTTTCGGCCGTTCTTCTTGCAGCTCATAATGGTCATCTTGCAACAGTATGCAAACTATTGGAGAAAGGAGCAGACATCCAAGTGAGAGAAAATGACGGCAGGACTGCATTAATGCTAGCTGCTAGTAAGGGACATCTAGAGATCGTTGAACACCTACTGTTGAAAGGAGCAGACATCCACATGAGAGAAAATGACGGCTGGACTGCATTAATGCTAGCTGCTAGTGAGGGACATCTAGAGATCGTTGAACACCTACTCGTGAATGGTGCTGAATTAAACTCTCAGAAAAAAGACGGTTTTTCGGCCGTTCTTCTTGCAGCTCGTAATGGTCATCTTGCAACAGTATGCAAACTATTGGAGAAAGGAGCAGACATCCAAGTGAGAGAAAATGACGGCAGGACTGCATTAATGCTAGCTGCTAGTAAGGGACATCTAGAGATCGTTGAACACCTACTGTTGAAAGGAGCAGACATCCACATGAGAGAAAATGACGGCTGGACTGCATTAATGCTAGCTGCTAGTGAGGGACATCTAGAGATCGTTGAACACCTACTCGTGAATGGTGCTGAATTAAACTCTCAGAAAAAAGACGGTTTTTCGGCCGTTCTTCTTGCAGCTCGTAATGGTCATCTTGCAACAGTATGCAAACTATTGGAGAAAGGAGCAGACATCCACATGAGAAATAATAACGGCTCGACTGCATTAATGCTAGCTGCAAGTAAGGGACATCTAGAGATCGTTGAACACCTACTGTTGAAAGGAGCAGACATCCACATGAGAGAAAATGTCGGCTGGACTGCATTAATGCTAGCTGCTAGTGAGGGACATCTAGAGATCGTTGAACACCTACTCGTGAATGGTGCTGAATTAAACTCTCAGAAAAAAGACGGTTTTTCGGCCGTTCTTCTTGCAGCTCATAATGGTCAACTTGCAACAGTATGCAAACTATTGGAGAAAGGAGCAGACATCCAAGTGAGAGAAAATGACGGCAGGACTGCATTAATGCTAGCTGCTAGTAAGGGACATCTAGAGATCGTTGAACACCTACTGTTGAAAGGAGCAGACATCCACATGAGAGAAAATGTCGGCTGGACTGCATTAATGCTAGCTGCTAGTGAGGGACATCTAGAGATCGTTGAACACCTACTCGTGAATGGTGCTGAATTAAACTCTCAGAAAAAAGACGGTTTTTCGGCCGTTCTTCTTGCAGCTCGTAATGGTCATCTTGCAACAGTATGCAAACTATTGGAGAAAGGAGCAGACATCCACATGAGAAATAATAACGGCTCGACTGCATTAATGCTAGCTGCAAGTAAGGGACATCTAGAGATCGTTGAACACCTACTGTTGAAAGGAGCAGACATCCACATGAGAGAAAATGTCGGCTGGACTGCATTAATGCTAGCTGCTAGTGAGGGACATCTAGAGATCGTTGAACACCTACTCGTGAATGGTGCTGAATTAAACTCTCAGAAAAAATACGGTTTTTCGGCCGTTCTTCTTGCAGCTCATAATGGTCATCTTGCAACAGTATGCAAACTATTGGAGAAAGGAGCAGACATCCAAGTGAGAGAAAATGACGGCAGGACTGCATTAATGCTAGCTGCTAGTAAGGGACATCTAGAGATCGTTGAACACCTACTGTTGAAAGGAGCAGACATCCACATGAGAGAAAATGACGGCTGGACTGCATTAATGCTAGCTGCTAGTGAGGGACATCTAGAGATCGTTGAACACCTACTCGTGAATGGTGCTGAATTAAACTCTCAGAAAAAAGACGGTTTTTCGGCCGTTCTTCTTGCAGCTCGTAATGGTCATCTTGCAACAGTATGCAAACTATTGGAGAAAGGAGCAGACATCCAAGTGAGAGAAAATGACGGCAGGACTGCATTAATGCTAGCTGCTAGTAAGGGACATCTAGAGATCGTTGAACACCTACTGTTGAAAGGAGCAGACATCCACATGAGAGAAAATGACGGCTGGACTGCATTAATGCTAGCTGCTAGTGAGGGACATCTAGAGATCGTTGAACACCTACTCGTGAATGGTGCTGAATTAAACTCTCAGAAAAAAGACGGTTTTTCGGCCGTTCTTCTTGCAGCTCGTAATGGTCATCTTGCAACAGTATGCAAACTATTGGAGAAAGGAGCAGACATCCACATGAGAAATAATAACGGCTCGACTGCATTAATGCTAGCTGCAAGTAAGGGACATCTAGAGATCGTTGAACACCTACTGTTGAAAGGAGCAGACATCCACATGAGAGAAAATGTCGGCTGGACTGCATTAATGCTAGCTGCTAGTGAGGGACATCTAGAGATCGTTGAACACCTACTCGTGAATGGTGCTGAATTAAACTCTCAGAAAAAAGACGGTTTTTCGGCCGTTCTTCTTGCAGCTCATAATGGTCAACTTGCAACAGTATGCAAACTATTGGAGAAAGGAGCAGACATCCAAGTGAGAGAAAATGACGGCAGGACTGCATTAATGCTAGCTGCTAGTAAGGGACATCTAGAGATCGTTGAACACCTACTGTTGAAAGGAGCAGACATCCACATGAGAGAAAATGTCGGCTGGACTGCATTAATGCTAGCTGCTAGTGAGGGACATCTAGAGATCGTTGAACACCTACTCGTGAATGGTGCTGAATTAAACTCTCAGAAAAAAGACGGTTTTTCGGCCGTTCTTCTTGCAGCTCATAATGGTCATCTTGCAACAGTATGCAAACTATTGGAGAAAGGAGCAGACATCCACGTGAGAGAAAATGACGGCTGGACTGCATTAATGCTAGCTGCTACTAAGGGACATCTAGAGATCGTTGAACACCTACTCGTGAATGGTGCTGAATTAAACTCTCAGAAAAAAGACGGTTTTTCGGCCGTTCTTCTTTCAGCTCATAATGGTCATCTTGCAATAGTATGCAAACTATTGGAGAAAGGAGCAGATATCCACGTGAGAGAAAATGACGGCTGGACTGCATTAATGCTAGCTGCAAGTAAGGGACATCTAGAGATCGTTGAACACCTACTGTTGAAAGGAGCAGACATCCACGTGAGAGAAAATGACGGCTGGACTGCATTAATGCTAGCTGCTACTAAGGGACATCTAGAGATCGTTGAACACCTACTAGTGAATGGTGCTGAATTAAACTCTCAGAAAAAAGACGGTTTTTCGGCCGTTCTTCTTGCAGCTCATAATGGTCATCTTGCAACAGTATGCAAACTATTGGAGAAAGGAGCAGACATCCACGTGAGAGAAAATGACGGCTGGACTGCATTAATGCAAGCTGCTAGTGAGGGACATCTAGAGATCGTTGAACACCTACTGTTGAAAGGAGCAGACATCCACATGAGAAATAATGACGGCTGGACAGCATTAATGCTAGCTGCAAGTAAGGGACATCTAGAGATCGTTGAACACCTACTCGTGAATGGCGCTGAATTAAACTCTCAGAAAAAAGACGGTTTTTCAGCCGTTCTTCTTGCAGCTCATAATGGTCATCTTGCAACAGTATGCAAACTGTTGGAGAAAGGAGCAGACATCCACGTGAGAGAAAATGACGGCTGGACTGCATTAATGCAAGCTGCTAGTGAGGGACATCTAGAGATCGTTGAACACCTACTGTTGAATGGAGCAGACATCCACATGAGAGAAAATGACGGCTGGACTGCATTAATGCAAGCTGCTAGTGAGGGACATCTAGAGATCGTTGAACACCTACTGTTGAAAGGAGCAGACATCCAAGTGAGAGAAAATGACGGCAGGACTGCATTTATGCTAGCTGCTAGTAAGGGACATCTAGAGATCGTTGAACACCTACTCGTGAATGGTGCTGAATTAAACTCTCAGAAAAAAAGCGGTTTTTCGGCCGTTCTTCTTGCAGCTCATAATGGTCATCTTGCAACAGTATGCAAACTATTGGAGAAAGGAGCAGACATCCACGTGAGAGAAAATGACGGCTGGACTGCATTAATGCTAGCTGCTAGTGAGGGACATCTAGAGATTGTTGAACACCTACTGTTGAAAGGAGCAGACATCCACATGAGAAATAATGACGGCTGGACAGCATTAATGCTAGCTGCAAGTAAGGGACATCTAGAGTTCGTTGAACACCTTCTCGTGAATGGCGCTGAATTAAACTCTCAGAAAAAAGACGGTTTTTCGGCCGTTCTTCTTGCAGCTCCTAATGGTCATCTTGCAACAGTATGCAAACTATTGGAGAAAGGAGCAGACATCCACATGAGAAATAATGACGGCTGGACTGCATTAATGCTAGCTGCTAGTGAGGGACATCTAGAGATCGTTGAACACCTACTGTTGAAAGGAGCAGACATCCACATGAAATCTAGCATCGGCTGGACTGCACTAAACTGTGCTGCAGCCAGAGGAGATTTAAAGGTATCCAAACTCTTATTACTGAATGGAGCTGATTTGAACTCCCGGGATGAAGATGGTGATACTGCTTTTCTCCAGGCGGCTGCTAATGGTCGTACTGAGATGGTGGAACTCCTGCTGCAGCGCGGTGTTGATGTCAACTCTCAGAATGATGATGGTAGAACAGCCTTGTCATTGGCAGCACACGAAGGACATGTGAATGTTGTGGAGCTCCTTCTACAACACAATGCCGATGTCTCCTGTCAGGACAAAGATGGGAAGACGGCTCTCTCCTGGGCGGAGGAAAAGGGAAACGGAGAGGTGGTTGCACTCATTCGCAACCTCCAGGAAGTCAATCCGACGGAGTAAGTCTCCTCTCCTACAAGACTGTACCACGATATCGTTACAACAGTCTTTAAGGGCAGTGTCACCAGCCCTCCATTTCACAATAAAATATTAAGAACTAAAAAAAACAACAAACAATAATAACTTTTTAAAATATGTGAATATTTGAAACATAACGACGCTGGAAAGGATAAATGGCTAAAGCGCCATTATGCTAAATGTTCAGGAGAGCTGTTTGAAAGTTTAAAAAAATCATAACTCTGAAAACGATTATCTGATTTTTTTGCCGCTTGAAAATTATAAATGCATTTACCAAACCTAATCAATTGTAATACATATATTTTTAATAATATTAACAATTCCGAAGATAATGGCGCTTTAGTCAAAAGTGCCTAAAAATTTAGGCAGGAAAAATGACTAATGTGCATGTTTATGTTATTTTCACACGAGGATAAATAACTAAATTCTTTGTACTACACATTAATAGGAGAGGAAAAATACCTTACGTACAAATGTACCAATAATCTAGTGAGGAATAAAAGCTTATCATTAGAAAAGTAATAGATATTCCAAGCAATAATGGCTAATGATCCACCGTAAGTGATATCTTGACCGACATAAAGACTTACGGACATGACGAATACATATTTAAACTATGGTCATAGGGGTATTATATTGGTTAAAAAAAGAAAAAAAATATAAAAAAACACGGATTTTATTATATTTCGATCGCCAAAACATTTGTATCATAGTTGCTTTCTACAATTTTAACTTTTCAATAATATTAATTTGAAATAAAGAATATAGTATCATGTTATAATGCGCTACGATGAGCAAATAACGATATATTAAATAATATTTAACCCTTGAAGGGTAAAGCTGGAAAATAAAATGGAAAAAAGGGATTAATGGCCTACAAATTAAACTTTTCAATTAATATTAATTTGAAATTAAGAAGCCTTATTAAAAAAAAAAAAACAATACGCTACGATGAGCAAATAACGATATAGTATAATATTCAACCCTTGGAGGGTGAAAGCCGTTAAAATATGAAAAAATTAAAATGAATGGCCTACACTCTGCAGGTCTACAATTTTAATATAAATTAAAACAAGCTAGAAAGGTGCAGCTATTAATTGCAAATAATACAAAAATAAATAAAGACACTTTGATCGACTGTTAATTGTCATGATCTGGGTCTTCAATGTCTGATTCCAAAAGCATGTCTTTAAAGTTATTAATTTTGAATTGTTTATATTCATTGTGATAAAGAGATGGAATGGTGTTATTTGTGCACAATTTAATTAAATCGGAATATTTCTTTCAGGATATCGGTAACATATCTGTGTAAATTGGCTCCGGTTTAAATGTTTTGTTTTTAGTAAAATTTCAAATTCTTCCACTGGAGCGTCGTCGGCCATGGAATATTTTACGAAATTTTTGTTTAAATTCTTTTTAAATGTGGCAATTCTTATTTTGTTAATTTTTCCAGCAATACCTTTGAAATACCTATCACTTATCTTGTCCCATCCAATAAAGTCTGAGTAGGATACCACTCTTGTACAATAACGAGATGGCACTGCCGGTAAGTTTTTTTATGTAATCTCTTGCGGACTGTAATAGAATAGATCGGCTTTTGTTTTATTAGCTGCAATTGTTTTGCCTCTCATATCCAACTTTGAAACGCCAAAGTCAGCATTGGACAGGGTATAGTGTAAGAATTTTTGGCTAATATCTAAAGTATTCAGTTAGAATTTCAGGTAAACTTGACGTCGCCCTTCCCCTTCGTTTATAAAATAAAAAGTACGTATGATTACGTCGGCTTAGCTCTTTGACTCTTTTTCTTTTGACTTCTTGTTTTTGCGCCATCGCAATGAGCCAATCACGCCTCCTGGTTGAAATCAAGCTCCAAAAAAAATTGAATATGCGTTGTCTTTTCTCGTCTGTAATTTCACTACAACTTTTACCACAGGGTTTGTCTTTGCAGGTATTATTTTTCATTTTTTCTGGTACTTCAGAACCATCTTTTCGCTCATATTTTTTACCACTTTGAATTAAAATGGATCTTTCCTTTTTTTTATTGATGCGTTTTCTTTTTTTCGCATTTTCGCCAACCTTTCCATCTACATCGATTTTCTTTTTTTTTTAAAGTCTTTTTTTACTCGATCCTTCTTCAATATTCCCAACTACAGAGTCGGAGCTTGATGAACCACTCCATGACTTGGAATCCCACTGAAAATCTAAGGCATATTAATCATCTGACAAAAAGTCCAAATAATTTTTTTGCATTTTATTTCTGAGGCTTTGGACTGACTGGCTTAGACAATACAGTATAATATTTTATGTATGTTTATTATTACTAAATATTTTAGTATGATTTTATAAATATACCCACCAAAACATAATATTATAAATTGTACATGTGACGTAGGAAGAACTTAATTATACATTATCAATCTTAATTTTGCTACTTACCACACTCGTGACAAAGCTTACACTAAAGAATAAATATATCCGATGCTCGAACTCGTAACCTGTTAACAATGAACCGCGCAGCAACGGACGTTCGTTCACCCGGACTGTTCTTGGAGGACTAAAGCGCCCGTGGAATCCGGATCTATATTTATAGGTGGGTGCTTCCGAATAAATTGATGGTAAAATGGTAGATCTAAGCGACATTAGCAAAATGACGATCAATATATTTAAAATGATTTATTCGCCAAATCAACTGTAAAACGTAGCAAGCATAATTAAATAAAGCGACAAATCTTTTTTTTTTTTGGAAAGGAAAAACAGCTAAAGCGACATTGTTAGTGATTTTCTATATGACCTATTTGACTTAACAACAAATATATTATTAAAACGGGTAGGGAAGAAATACTAATCTGAATTATATACTTTATTATGGTAGGGAACGTGTGCTTAAGTAACTTCAATAGCCATTTCATGGTAAGGAAAAAAAGCTAATTCTACGTGTTATTCTAAAACATAGAAGGTAAAAAAAGCTTACAAACAATTTGAATAAAATTCTGGAAAGGAAGAGTGATGTAACCTTCTACCACACGTAATCTAAGATGACTTAAGTCGCACTCATATTAAAAGACCATATTTGCTGTCGTTTAAGTCAATGAAATTTTTTAAAAGTAGCTATTTTGTGGTGACTAAAGCGCCATCAAAGTGCTCGGATCGCAATGAAACTAGGACCAATCGACGCAGAAAAAAAAACTAAGTTGGACTGCATATATAACTCATATTCACCCGATGTGGCGTTTTAGTCACTCTTCCTTTCCAGCGTCGATAATCACTGTGAAACTATTATAAATGTTAGAATCATAAAAGTTACACCGACAAGAAGTTTTTTAAGATTAAAATAATAAAACTTGTGAATACTAAATAAATAAATTGAGCTATTTTCTAATATTCTAACGTATAAGAACTATACATATTAATAAGTAATGACAATCTACTCAAGTGCTCTCTTTTAACTTCAAACTACCACAAAAGTTATTGTTGGTTAAATGACTTGTAAGCTTATGTGGGCATGAAACATGCAGTAAAGTGAGGGGTTAGTATTGAGTGTAATAGTGAAGCTATGGCTACCCTGGGCAGTCTATGCAATACGAAATCCAAGCAAGAGACAAGGCAGATGCAGCGCCTACTGACTGAACACTGAACAACTGAACACATGCTCCAGGAACCTCCTGCTTAACTCACTTCAACAGGTAAACTTATCTTTCTTTAAACTGAACTACCTACTTCATTTTATTAAATGCTGAATATTTTTATTAATTTGGACGCAGGGGGTAACTATATTTTAATACCCAAATTTTACGCAAAATTTAATAAGTTTTTTTGAAAAAAAAAACATGTTTTAAATTATGTGTTTTATTAATCGCGTGTAAGGCTTTTAGATAGAATACCTTCCTAATTACATCTTTTAATCTGAATATAGGAAAATTCGGGAATTACCTGGCTATTTAGTTTGGTCACTAAACAAATAAATAGAATTAACAAAATGTTACAATTATTGACAAAACTTTTTACAAAACCCCTTTTTATGTTTTTTTTACGACTACATTAGCTCCACACAGGAGGCCCTGAGGAAAATAATTCCCTTCAGGGCCTATGTATCTTTGGGGATTCTGTGTAGAGGGTATTTTTAGGAATAGAAGGAGAGGGAGTTCTGGGAAGGAAAATGGTATTAGGGGTGGGTAGGAATCTGGGTGTCAGTGTATCCAGGAATGACAGATGTATGAATCCACCCCTGTCACTGCGGTGCAAGGTGATGTTCCGAGAGAGTACGGCTAGAGAAGTCAAAGGGAATCCCTCAACCATTCTCTCCCGATGTGACCTGCCAGGCAACTGGTAGGAAGATGCATTCACCGTTAAGAACCGTATAAACCTCACCCCATGAACCCGGGCACCCCTGCTAAGTCACCAAACGTAGTTACGTAGATAACCACTTGGGGTGACCTATGGCAGAGGTGTTGGTTATCCAATAAATAGTTCCCTGGGCGGCGGTACCCATACCCGATCCCAATTGTTAACAAAAACAATATGTCACATCACCATCAAAAACCTTTCTCAGGGACAGAAGATAATACCAGAACCTCTCCGAATAAATCACAAATCATCCAAAATCTATCCACTTTTAATCATTGAAATAGTTTTGTTTATAGTTTTGCCAGAAGTTTAATAATGTGTCTGTGAATTTTATAATAATACTGGCGAATACCAATGAAAAATCACGGGATATTATAATTAATGTAGGATTGATCATAATTTGCATGTAAGCTAAGGAGCGCAAATTCTTAAAAATCACGAAATGTGACTCGTCAAGATTAACTCTATTTGATATTTCAAACAGAAAAAAAATCATTATGGGAAACTGATTGATGTCGTCAAAACGGTTAATCCTTTGATAGGAAGGCCATCCAACACTACTATAGTCCCAATTGATTTCGTGCACTAATTTATTTCATCCTTTGGACTGCTGGATCATTATTTATTTGCTAGTTGGTAGCGGCTCAGTTCATTGTGCAGGTGTCGTGTGTACGAAGCCACAGGTACTAACTTCATTATTTTTTCACTTGCCGACATCAGGTCGCGGGTTCCATGAAGATACTGAGAGTATTACATCACACTGGAAGGTGCCACAAATATAGTAAACATAGAAACAGTGATTTTATGTAGTGTATCTATATTCTAGATTAGTTTAAAGTTTAAAGGCACTTTACAGCAAATTATTAGCTGACTTATAACGAACAATTGTGAAACACGATTATAAAATTTTATTATTTAGATCAAATAACTTATTTTTTTCAATTAAGCCTAATAATTTGTGTTATTTCAAAGTAAAATAATTAAAAATAATACAGGATAACTTGAAACTCGTAGTGCAAACGGGAAACTGGTGGTTCTTCATCACAGAAAGATTCCGAAAAAAACCGATTTTTCCATTTTTTTTTTAAATTATGCTTTTGGAAACGCAAATCTGTTAAAAAAATTGTATCTGACAGTTTACTCATCTCCTTCCCGTCCCCACTACCTTCAGCTTCACTAAATATCACAATCAGGCATTCCATAGTCTCACTGATCACAGAAAGTTGTTACTTGAAAACTGTAAGCAGTTGTGACTCTTGCGCAGTACGCACAGTTAACAGTTAACCTCCCAAAAACTGTGAGTACTGTACAGGTACCGCAGATACTTTAATAGTTCACAACTGCTAACCCTGTTCAAATTACAAGTACGCCCCCACGGTTGAATTTGGCAGCCACCTCTGGTCTGGAGCTCCAAAACACCTGAAAAATACCCTCAACTCTGTGCAAAAAACGGGAGGTCCGTTTGACAGATTCTCCCAAATTAACAGACGGATTGCAATCTTTAGAGCACAGGCGTCGGGTGGGAATGCTACCCTTGTTCTACCGGTATTACAATGGAAGATGCTCCGAGGAATTAGTGCCATTGATCCCTTCGGCACCGGTGCATAGTCGGGAAACACGCCAAACGCGTGTCCAACATTTGTACACGATTGACATTTGTCACTTGAGCACAGATCGCATATTCGGCTCGTTCTTGTGTTCAACAGCTCGGCTGTGGAATGATTTGCCGGCCTCTGTGTTTCTTCCATCCTACAACATGGGTCTCTTCAAGACCAATGTTCATTCCTTCCTCTCCTTAAAATACCCTCCACACAGCATCCCAGATGACATAGGCCCCGAGGGAAATTATTTTCCTCAGGGCCTCCTGTGTGGAGTAAATGTAAAAGAGAAATATATATATATAATACAATGATGATAAATCTTTAGATGCCTGCCACAGATCGATGTAGGACCAGCACACTCAACGAAGTAATATTTCATCAACATTCTTGACGTCACTCTTGAGAGAATCAGCACTCTCAAGCCAGCCACACCTATCGATGTGCCTGGACACCAGTTGAAAAGATCAGCACACTTCTCTTAAGACAGCTAGTTTCTATTCCTGGCCCAAGACGCCACTTGACAGAAGCAACTTTTTCAAGGCAGGTTCAATAAAGTTAATGTTCATGTCTAATAATAACAACTTTGATTGTTTTAGACTAATCACAAATGAAAGATATAACCTCATCTTTTCTTAAGTACTTATTAAAAATATTTTGGAATGTTTATTTTTTTTGTAATGATAATTTGTTTCACCTACAGATAGCTGTCACCAATCATTGGGGAGCAATCTCAAGCCAGCTGCATTATGTCTCTGTCCTCGACATCACTTGAAGGGGCCAGCACCAAAACCACCTTAAGCTATTTTGCCAGAACTCTCAAGGCAGAAACATTTTATCTCTGGCCCCTGTCTTCACTTGACGGAAGTAACTTTTCCAAGGAAGGTTTACTATTGTTTTTTAAACACTGCTTTTTAACATTTTATTACAATTTTTGCGCTTTGAAAACAAGTTTTCTTTTGCTTATTGCTGTTCTGACTGAACAGCCGCAATACTGCTTCCTATTTTTGAGCCAACGCTTCAGACTGCCTTGCAGCATCCATCATTAGGTCAGATGACGATTATTTTATCAGATGACAGCATTTGTACAACATAATACATTCGACTTTCTCTTTAATAATACCTTTCACTGAAAATGTTTGTATTAACTTAATTTTTTTACAATTTCAGATACTTTTAACAAGGACATCATTTGCGGATACCAGCACTCTCAAGCCAGCCAAATACTACCGATGTCCCTGGACACTACTCGAGAGAACCAGCACTCTCAACCAAGCGACATTCTATCAATGTCCCTGGACACTACTTTAGAAGAGTACTCTTAACCAAGAAACATTCTAACGATGTTCCTGGATACCACTTGAGGGTAACAACACTGTCAACCAAACCGTAATCTATCGATATCCCTGGACACCACTCAGAGACCATCACTATCAACCAAGCCACATTCTATCGCTGTCCCTGGACATCACTTGAGGTGACCAGCACCAAAACAGCATAGGTTGTTTTACCAGCACTCTCGAGGCAGCCACACTTTATCACTGACCCCTATCTTCACTGGAAAAAACTTTTTCAAGGTAGGTTTACTATTGTTTTTTAAACCCTGTCATGTCCACGTGTTATTACAGGTTTTATGTTTTAAAAACATTGAGATTAAAACTTCCTCATGCTCAGTATTGGATGAAAAGCCGCCATGACAATTATCATCCATTTATGATATCCATCGGATGTCGTTTATGTCAAACACCATACTTTTAGCTTTATACTTTTTTCACAGAAAATATTTTTCATTTACAATTTTTTTTCTTAGACACCGTTACGTTTTTACGGAGACACCGTTTGAGGGGACCAGCACTCTCAAGCCATCCATATTCTATCCCTGACGCATGCCTTCACTTGACAATTCTTGTCCCTGGCCTCTGTTGTCTCTTCACACATGAAACGTTTATAAGGTAGGTTTACTGTATTTTTTTAAACCATACTTTACATACTTTGAAAAAACTCTTGCGCTTTAAAAACAGGTTTTATTCGACCCATTGTTTATTGATATGAAAATAAGTTTTAGCCCTTCCTCCTTTTGAGCGAACGCTTTTGACTGCCTTGCGGTGTCCATCATCAGTTTTGAAAGCGATTGTATCATCTGCAAAACAACTTAATATTTTAGGCTAAGTCATATCACTGAAATTACTATTTATTTACAAAGAATTTTTCAAACACAGATACTTTTTACAAGGACATCATTTGAGGGTTTCAGCGCCCTCAATGCAGCATCTGTCTCGGGACATCGCTTGAGGGGAGCAACACTCCCAAGGCAGGTTTTTTTATATTTTATCAGTTGGAACTGTCCCTTTTTAATGCAAGTTTAACAGTTGAAATAATTGAATGCTTTGTTTGAAGTAACATTAACAGATCTTTAAAAAAATGTACATTTAATCCATTGGTATCAATTTCAAAAACAAGTTTTCAGTCCCTTGACTACCATTGGGGAGAGCAGCACTTAGACAATTCATGATGTTTAATTAAACCTGCATATTTAATATTGTTTGAATGATATAATAATTATAAAATTACACGAAACCCGCAAAGCTTGGTAATTAAATCGCAAGTAAATTAATTATTTAAACCGGGTTATTTAAAATTTGTTTCGTCTACAGATCTCTGTTCCTGGGTATTATCGAGGAGAGATCTACACTCAACAAACATATTCATTCTCCGTTCCTGGAAAATACTTGACCACTCAACCAAGCCGATTCCTGGACACCACTTGAGAAGATCAGCTCTCTAAAGCCAGCCACATTCTTTTGATATCCCTGGATACCGCTTGAGATGATCACCACTATCAAGCCAGCCACTTTCTCTCCCTGGTCAATGACGTCGGTTGATAGAAGCAAATTTTCCATGGTAGGCTTACTAAAGTTTATTAATTACGGCTTTGACCCCTCAGGCCTCGGACACATTTTGTCGTAAGGACAAAATATTTTGCTTTGCAATAAAATTCAAATAAATTGAATATTTTGAATTTTTGCTGAAACTAAAACTGTTTTTGAAAGGTGATGAAAATACACGTTCTAATTTTATTACTAGAAATATCCAAATATAAAAAGTTATAAAAATGGGTCAGCTCTAGTTTTTTTTAACAATATTTACTGTAATGAATAAACAAAAATTTTAACAAAACAAAAAACGACTTAAAAAAATGCACTAAAAAGTAAAAAAATGGGGCAAGCGAAACTGATATGAAACGGACGGGGTTTCGGAAATTTCCGTCGTTTTACGGATGAACGCAGCTCTTACAGCGACGGTGCGTTGGTTTTTTGAACTTCCAACTACTATGGACTATTAGGCAATCTTAAAAGGACTATTAATATTATAAATTTGTACAATAATATTGACACGCGACAGCGGTGAGGGGTACCGCGGCAGGTTTTGTAAGTGGTTTGGCGTCGAACGGCTCACATGACGGATGGGTACACTCGGAACTCTCAAATTATTTTTTATCAGTATCGCTTATATTTTCAAAATTTGGCAATATAAGTTCTTAAAAATATAATGAAATAAAAATAATAATAAAGATAAATGAAAATTTAAAAAAAAAAAACTTTAAAAAACGTACACAAAAATTTGCCAGGCTGCTGGTCGGCAGACCAAGAAATTCTTAAATGGAATGATCTGGTCTGTAGTTATTAATAAGTTTTATTCGTGTACTCGATGACGTAAAATTTACTATTCTTTACCCCACTTTGACGCCGGTAGCCTGCGAACTTGCCAGGCTGCCGGTTGGCAGCCCTGCTTTTTTCTCATTTTCTAATCGACCTTTATCATATGAAACCATTCTCGTTCGTGTACTCGATTGGCAGCGCGGCTCCTGCCAATAGGCGCACCGGCAGACCAGCTTTTTAAAGGTTTTCTGAGTGTCCATTATCACTAAAAAGTAGTTTCATCCGTGTACTCGATGACATAGGGTTTACCTATCTCGTCTCCTGGTCTAATTACATAGTCCAGAACTACTTGCATTGATAAGCTTTCAGATTCAAATACGTAATACCAGAAGGAAGAATATATTAAATTCAATATTAACTAGTTCCAGATATGTGTTGGAATGCCACTTCAATAAATAAATGGTGTCTCCCTGCGTGTCCTTTCCCATTCTTCTCCATTCACCTTCCTCTCCACCTTCCTCCTTTTCACCCTGCTGCTACACTATACAATTTACACCCATTTTTCAACCGACTCATGTGCCAACTATTGCAATTTTTTTAACAAATTTCATAACGCCAGAGCTCACCAAGATACATATAGAAACCATCGCGGGTATGCGCACATCAAATCCGCAAAGTTTCATCGCAGTCGGATTAATGGTTTAGGAACGCATAAGGGACAAACAAAGAAATATTAATTTTTATATATTACTAGCTGGTCCACGGCATGCGTTGCAATGCCAAATACATTGTTTCTCCCTGAATCACCTTTCCCGTGCATTCCCGTCCTCCTCCCGCATACCCATTTTAGCTAGCTTTATAAATTATAGCCTATGTCACCCAGGGATAGTGTAACTTCCCAACAGTCAAAGAATTTTTCAAATCGGTTCAGTAGTTTCGGAGCCTATTCAATGCAAACAAACAAGCAATCAAATATTTCTTCTATATATTTGTATTAGCATAGAAGATTATTATTAATTTATCATATCAATGAGGTTTTTACTGTGGCAGTGCTGTTTATAATATGGTACATTTTTTACTATTCGTATGTCAAAGCCGCCAAAAAAGGATTTAATAATTAAATAAACAATGCGTATAGTGCTCGTCGGTGACTGGGTAGCTTAAAACACGGGTTTTCTTTGCTCCATTGATTTATTTTGTTATTAGCCTTGTTTTCCCTCTGAGTTTTGCAGCGGTGTTTTTGTGTATGTTTTCAACTGATTGTTTTTATTATATCTCCGGAGTTATTTATTTCAATATGAGTACCTACTATTATATACTATTTTTTTGTTTTGTAATTATGATTTGTTTCACCTACAGTTACCTGTCACCGATCATTGGGGAGCAATCTCAAGCCAGCTGCATTCTGTCCCTGTCCTCGACATCACTTGAGGGGACCAGCACCAACACAACCTTAGGCTATTTTGCCAGCACTCTCAAGGCCCCATTACCTCTGTCCCCTGTGATCGCTTGAAGGGAACAATACTCTCAACCAAGCCATATTCTATCAATATCCCTGGAAACCATTTGAGGGAAAGGGCACTCTCAAGTCAGCCACACTTTAACTCTGATTCCTGTCTTCAAGTGATCACTTTTTCAAGGTAGTTATTTTATTGTTTTTTTTTTTTTTTAAATCTGCTATGTTCACATATTATTGCAGGTTTTCCTCATGTTCAGTGTTATTTTGGATGAAATGCCGACTGCCATCGACGTCCATCATTTGACGTGTTTGTCAATATAATACTTTTGCTGTTAGAATTTTAAATATTATGTCGCTGAAAATATTTTCAATTCACAAGACATTTTCACTAGGACATCATTTGGGGGGACCAGCACTTTCAAGTCAGCTACATTCTATCCCTGACGCATGACTTCACTTGACAGAAGTAGTTTTTCGAAGGCAGGAAATAATAAAAAAAATTTACCGATAGCTGCTTTATTGATGTATATTTGTATAATAACGGGCTTTATGCATCAACTTAAGTGTTTTCCAATACGTCTTAACTATATAATTGCATTTCATCATACCTGTGAAGATCTACAGGTATTTCAAACACGGGGCATGATTTTTGTTTTAAGTACCTACTGTTTTAAATATTTATTTATTTTCATCTGCAGATCCCCGACATCCATACAAAAAAAATCCTGGTCCGTCGTGCATATATCACTTAAGAGAACCAGAACTCTCAAGCCAGTCACTTTCTCTCCCTGACCACCCCTGTCATGGAAGAGAGATATAAGCTGATAATGGGCATAATATAGTTATACATATATATAACAGTAATTTTTTTCGTACTTCGTAGCTTCAAGAACAGGTTTTCATTGTGGTAATTAGTTTAATTTGTTATACTACGTAATGTTTGCACTTGTTCCTTTTGAAGTTAATTTTTCAGAGTTCTGGTCTAAGTTTTTTAGTAAGAGTCTTTTATCATGCCTGTTGAGATATTTATTTCAAATACAGGTACTAATTTTTTTAACCGGTTTGTTTTCAACTACAGATACCTGTCACCGATCATTGGGGAAAAATCTCAAGCCAGCTGCATTCTGTCTCTGTCCTCGGCATCACTTGAAGGGACTAGCATCAAAACCACCTTAGGCTGTTTTGCCAGCACTCTCAAGGCCCCGTTATCTCTGGCCCCTGTCATCACTTGACAGAAGCAACTTTTCCAAGGCAAGTTTTCTTATTGTATTTTTAAACACGGCTTTTTTTAAACGTTTTATTACCAATTTTACGGTTTAAAAACAGGTTTTCTCTTGCCCATTACTATTCTGGGTGAAAAGCTCCAATATCGATTCTTACTTTTAAACTAACGCTTCAGATTGCCTTGTAGCATCCGTCATCAGGTCAGATGACGATTATATCATCTGCAATACAACATAATACTTTTGGCTGTTAGTATCTTTAATAATATACATATATCACTGAACATTTTTATATAATAATTTTTTTTTCAAAAACCGATATTTCTAACAGGGACGTCATTTACGGATACCAGCACTCTCAAGGCAGCTACATTCTATCTCCGTCGCTGAACATCCCTGCAATAGACCACAGATATAACCTCGTAATAAGCATAATTTAGGTATACAGAACAATAAATTTTTTAGTATGTGACTAGCTTCAAGAACAGGTTTTAATTGTGCGATTTGGTTTAATTTGATAAAAGCCGTGTTTGAACTTATTTCCTTTGAAGTCAATTTTTTAAGTTCTTTACTAATTGTCTTTTATCATGCCTGCGGAAATATATATTTCGAATACAGGTACTTATTTTTTTATCGTTTGGTTTTCACATACAGATACCTCACAGTCACCGGTCAACGGGGAGCTCAAGCCAGCTGCATTCTGTCTCTGACATCACATGAGGGGAAAGCACCAAAACCACCTTAGGCTGTTTTGCTAGTACTCTCAATGCAGCATCTGTCACAGACATCGCTTGAGGGGAGCAACACTCTCAAGGCAGGTTTATTATATTTTTTCAGTGGGGACTGTCTCTTTATACTGCAAATCACACAGATAAATTAATTGAATGCTTTATTTGATCTTAAAATCACAGATCTTTATAAAAAATATGAACCATCATTGATATTTATTTTAAATACAAAATTTCTGTCCCTCGACTACCATTGGGGAGAGCAGCACTTACACAATTCATGATGTTTAATTGAGCCTGCATTTTAATATTGATTGGATCATATAATTATACATACGGGTGTTAAGGGAAGTACTTGACTTACTTTAACCAGTGATTCCTGACATTATTTGGATTAAGAAATGTTCAGAAAATTTTTGTCTTCTGTGACATTTTTTGTTTTTGTTTTTGTTTTTTCTACAAAAACATAAAAAAATTGTAGATCTTGAACAGTTGGAGGCGGGGTTAGGGGTTGGTCGGTTACTCGGCTGAGTTACCAGTGACGACAAGCAGAAGAAATTTTTTTTTTTTGATTTTGAAGAAAAAAAAAAATCATCCAAATAGTCACCGGAGACCAAAATTTCATTTACATTTTTTACTCCAAATAATGTCAGCAATCACTGGTTAAAGTAAGTCAAGTGCGTTCCTTAACACCCCGTATATAATTACATAAAACCAGCAGCTTAATATTTAGATCGAAACTAAAATTATTTATGTAAAATAAGTTACTTAAAGTTTGTTTCATCTACAGATTTCTGTTCCTGGGCATCACTGAGGAGAAACCTACACTCAACAAACATATTTATTCTCCGTTCCTGGAAAATACTTGACCCCTCTACCAAACCACATTCTCTGATGTCCCAGGACACTATTTAAGAGGACCAGCGCTCTCAAGTCAGCCATATTCTATCGATGTCCCTGGACACCACTTGAGAGGATCAGTACTCTCAAGCCAGTCACATTCTTTCCCCATGGCCAATGACGTAAGTTAATAGAAGCAACTTTTCCAAGGCGGGTTTACTAAAGTTTATGTTTGTGTTTATTAATAACGTCTTTGACCCCTCAGGCCTCGGGCAAATTTGGTCAAAAGGTTAAAATATTTCCGCTTTGTAATAAAATCCAAATAAATTGAATATTTCTGAATGTTTCCAATAAATAAATCTGTTTTTAAAAGGTGATGAAATTGGCTTTCAAATTTAATTGCTAGAAATAAACACGTTATTTTTTTAAATATAAAATTTTTGAATGTAAATATAACTAGTTTTAAAAATGGCATACTTTGCTTAACAAAAATTATTAACTATAAAAAAATTATAGGAAAAACATTTGTCGTTAGAATAATATATTTTAAATGTTACCATCCCCGCACTTTTTGTCGTTTCATGTAAAAATAATTTGAAATATTAATGCTTTAAATATCGTATAATATATATCGTATATATTATATTCCATAATCTCGTCTGTGACAAGCTTAAAACACAGGTTTCATTGTATTCTTTGATTTATTTTTTGTTTTGAAGAGTTTTAATTTTCAATGTACATTTGTTACTTTAATTTTAAATTTTATGTGACAGGTTTTGACACATCCGTGTCACTCACGGGAAAACTTAAAACTGTTTTAAGTTTGCTCATGAATGACACGGATGTGTCGAAACCGATCACAGAAAATTTAAAATTAAAGTAACCAATGTATTAAAACACTTCAAAATAAAATGTCTAGAAATTATTACATAGTATATGCCCAAGAAATACATTTTTATTTTATTTATTTTGTTATAAGCCGCGTTTGCCCTCTGTCTTTTGTAGCGGTGTTTTGTGTATGTTTAACTAATTTTATCATAGCTGCAGAGTTATTAAAAACTGATACGGGCACTAATTTAACCACTTCGTTGAGAGGGTATAACGAAAGAAAACCAGAAATATGTCATTTTAAAATTAGATTTTAGACGTATTGACTATTTTCCACAAAAAAAATTAAATTGATTTCGAAAGATTGTTCTTTTATCTAGTAAACGGATGTTTTAAATTTTGGGAAAAAAAGCTTTATTTTTCGTATAATAAGGTTATACCATAGGTCTTTGGCTGATTTGTTAAATTTTCAAAAAAAATTTTGTTTTGTACAATACCCATTTCAAATCATATAAATGCAGTAAAATAAATCAATACATTATCTGGGAAACGTATGTTACATAATTATAATTTTAGTAATAAAATCATTACTAAATATATAAGTACATGTGTTTCTTGACGAAAATTGGTCCGTTTGTGTATTTATTTGCGCACTTACGAACTAATATATTTCAGATTTTCTTACATTCTTATTTTGCTTAGACATTATTGAAAAATGATAAATACTTATGAAAAAAAAAAATTACAAAAAGTACATAATTTTAATAGTATTATCATAACGCCTTTCAGCATTTTTGGATTTAGGTATAAATTAAAGTTAATTTGGAATGAAATAAAATCGATATGAAGTGAAGAATAATTTTAAAAACCTGGTATGGAGAATAATTATTTTTTCTCATTAGAACCACCCTGTACGATCGTAAGAAATGTGAATCTTTCGACGAAATGTGGATTTTTAGCCGCTGGCTAGTTAAACCCCCTTAAGAGTGAATAACCAGCACATGACAACTTCGATTCCGACACTAGCGCTAACACATCAGGGCTCGCGAGCGGGCGTTTTCAGAACTAAATTTCGTTCCGCGGCAATCCGAGTTTTGAGGGTTTTGTTCACGCGAGCTAGGGCTACCCGCTACTATTACTACTTTATATTACTATTCTCGCTTCCAGAATTTTAATTAGTAGTAGTTATTTGTAATTTGTATATTGAAGTGCATAAACATAAATAGATACAAGTGAAATGCGTAAACACAGTAGGTATTAAGTAGATACCTACATGAATAAACAATTTGTTATATTCTTTTTAATATTTTGGTTTTTTGTTTTTTAATTTTATTTTACGGCCATTAGAGCGAAAGATATCTCAGTATCGCCCTGATGTAAGACCACCATTAAGATTTGAAACGTTGCTTGAAATGTCTTTAGCCGTGTTTGGTGACCAGATCTGAATAGCCATGTACTTCCCCACCTTCCTCTTCCCTATATTTTTACCCTCCCCACTACCTTCAGTCTTACAACATACCCCAATTGGGGATGCCATAGTCCCACTGGCTCCAGACAGGAGCAGTTGGGACTCTTGTGTGGTATATTTATGAAAAAAGTGTAATATTCAGTTGGATTGTAAAAAATGTCTCATTTTGAAATATTTATTCGTATGCACAATTTTTTATTTTATATTTATCTGAATACCGCACAAGAGACCCAAATGCTCCCACTGGAGCCAGTGAGACTATGACGTGACTATGGGGTATATTGCGAGGCTGAAGGTGGTGGGGGAAGAGGAAGGCGAGGAATTACCTGGCTATTCAGATCTGGTCAATAAACAACGTTTCAATTCTGAATGGTGGTCTTACACCAGGGCGATACTGAAAGTATCTTTTACTCTAAAACGTGACGCAAATATATTATTTTTAAATTAAATAATTGTGAAATAACCCAAATTAGTCAAATAAAATTTATTTGCCTATGCCGGGATTCGATCCCACGACCTTCAGATTGCTAGTCAAGAGCCTTACCCCTTGACCACGCCGGCCGTCAATAGGTGGTATCAGTAATTTGGAAGGTACATCCACCAACTACATGGAAGGCCGGATCGGGAGAGACCGTTTTTTTTACACTCGCTCGACACACTGCTTATCTCTTCTTTGGGAATGCTGTGTGGAGGGTCGTTTTAGGGAAAGGAAGAAGAGGAAATTCGGAGAAGGAAAGGGATATTAGGGGTGAGTAGAAATCTGGGGGTCAGCGTGTCCAGGAGTGCGGATGTATGAATCCATCCCTCCCACTGCGGTGCAAGGCGATGTTCCGAGAGAGTAAGGCTGGAGAAGTCAAAGGGACTCCCTTAACTTTTCCAGATCCGACCTGCCATGCAGCTGGTGGGCAGACGCATCCGCTGCCAAGACCTAAACAAACCTCACCCCCTTAAACCTAGGCACCCCTGCTAGTCACCAAATGTTACGAACCACTTGGGATGACCTATGGTAGACGTGTTGGTTATCTAATAATTGGTTCCCGGGGCGGTGGTACCCATACCCGATTCTCGTGTTTATTATTTTTCCATCAAAATTATTTATGATTTGTCAATAATGTCTTAGTAAAATAAGTATGTAATAAAATCTGAAATATATTAGTTTGTAAGTGTGCAAATAAATAAACAAACGGACCAATTTTCGTCAAGAAACACATGTACGTATATATTTTTAAATAATTTAATTTATCTATTTATTTACGCAAAAATAGTCTATTAACAATAAAACAATAACACGAATAACAAGCGTGCGTAAAGGCACGACCCACCTAGCAATCGATCACCGTTCGCATCGATTACCGTTCGAAGGAAATTTTTCGTAACAATCACCACTTTTCGTAACACATTTACCAGCTTACCCCCCAAGTGTCGAGCGTGCGTAAAGAAGTTTTACTTGAAAATAAATATTTTGGAGCAGTTGGGACTCTTGTGCGGTATTCACATAAGAATAATTTACAATAAAAAAAATTTCAAAATTATAAAAATTTTATCATAAAAATATTCAATGAACATGAAATTTTGCGTTGGGGCAACCCTATAAATTTTACAAACATGAAATCCTATTTATTTTGCTTCGTTATTCGTTTGAAAATGTTGCGATGTAGAGCGCCGCGAAGACAACCGCCAGTGGCCGCAGTTGCGGTCTGAATGAGCGCTCTCGATTCGTGTTGTCGTCGATAAGAAAAATTGTGAAACGCGAAGCTGTAAATTAATTAATATTAAATACACCATAAAATTATTTTTCCATTAAAATTATTTATGATTTGTCAATAATGTCTTAGCAAAATAAGTATGTAAAAAAATCTGAAATATATTAGTTAGTAAGTGCGCAAATAAATAAACAAACGGACCAATTTTCGTCAAGAAACACATGTACGTATATATTTTTTAATAATTTTATTTAAACTTAAATTAAAATTCTGACAGTAATAATTTTACCAGATAATGTATTGATTTATTTTACTGCATGATTATATGATTTGAAATTGGTGTTGTATAATACATGTACTTTTTTGAAAATATAACAAATCTGCCAACGACCTATGGTATAACCTTATTATACTTAAAATAAACATTTTTTCTCAAAATTTTATCCATACCTTTACTAGATAAAAGAACAATCTTTCAAAATCAATTTATAATTTTTTGTGGAAACGAGTCAATAAGTCTAAATACTGATTTAAAAATGACATATTTCTGGTTTCTCTGGTAATGTCCTCTTAAATATTTTTTTTACTTACAAATACCTGTTACCGATCATTGGAAGCAATCTCAAGCCAGCTGCATTCTGTCACTGTCCTTGACATTACTTGAGGGGACCAGAACCAAAACCACATTAGGCTGTTTTGCCAACACTTTCAAAGCAGCCACATTTTATCTCTGGCCCTCTCATCACTTGTTAGAAGCAACATTTGCAAGACAGGTTTACTATTGTTTTTAAAATCTTGCTTACTCTTATGCTTAAAAATAGATTTTCTTTTTCCGTGAGAAGGCACTTTATTTCATTTTGTTTTTAACGTGAGAAGGCACTTTAGCGCTTCCTCTTTTTGAGCCAATGCCTCAAACTGCCTTGTAGTGTCCATCATCAGGTCGGATGGCGATTATTTTTCAAACACAGATACTTTTTACAAGAACATCATTAGAGGATACTAGCACCCTCAAGGCGGCATCTGTCTCTGGACATCGCTTGAGGTGAGCAACACTTCCAAGGCAGGTCTATTATATTTTATCAAGGGAAACTGTCTGCACGTCACACAGTTGAATTAATTGAATGTTTTACTTAATGTTAAAATCACAGATATCTCAAAAAATATTTGTCTTTATTGATATTAATTTTAAATACAAGTTTTCTGTCCTCGACTACCATTGGGGAGAGCAGCACTTTGTGCACCACAGACAATCCGTGATTTTTAATTAAACTTCCACAATTAATATTGTTTGAATGATATAATCATTTGAACATATTTACAAATAAATATATTTACATGCACAGCTTAGTAATTAAATCGAAAATATTTTATTATTTAAAATAGGTTACTTAAAATTTGTTTCATCTACAGATTTCTGTTCCTGAGCATCACTCAACAAACATATTCATTCAACCAAGCCAATTCCTGGACACTACTTGAGGAGATCAGCACTCTCAATTTAGCCACTTTCTCTCTATGGCCAATGATGTCAGTTGATAGAAGCAACTTTTCCAAGGCAGGTATACTAAAGTTTACGTTATTGTTTATTTACTACGGGTTTGCCCCCTCAGGCCGCGGGCACATTTTGACAAGGGTCAAAATATTTCAGCTTTCCAGTAAAATCCAAATAAATGAAATATTTCTGAATGCATCCGAAAACTAAAACTATTTTCGAAATTTGATGAAATACGAGCTTTCAAATTTAATTACTGGAAATAAACATTTCTTTTTTTTAAATATAAAAATTTTCGAAACGTAAAAACTAATGAAAATGGATCACCTTACTTTTTTTTTTAAATAATTAGGTACTTTCAATTGAAAAAAAATATAAAAAAACCAATGTTATTAGACAAATATATTGTGAATGTTATCATTAGCTCAAAATTTGTCATTTCATTTTTTAAAAAAAAATCATTCACAAAACTACATAATTTTTCTTCAATTATTGTCAGAACTTTGGTTTCATAAAGCTGAACCATTTTAAATCTATTGTTGTTAACTTTTAGATTTCAACATAAAGCGAGATGTTTATTTCTTCCTAACACCATTCAGATCATTCATTTGATAGTAAAAAATTAGCCTGAGGGGTTAAAGTGAACAGCTGCGCGTCCCGTTCTAATAAAATCTTAATTTTGAATTAAATTCCGAAATACCCAACCAAACTGAAAAAATGTTTTTGTAATCAAAAGGTTTATCAAATATCTAAAATGGTTATGTGCTAATTTATTTGTCTTTTGAATTATTACATACCAGCTTTTGCCCCCGGCTTCGCTCGCATATTCGCCCCCCACCCCAAACTCCCCCCCAACAACCCCCACTCCACCCCCCCCCCCCTCTCGATCCCCCCGCACTACCCCCCCTCCCCTTCCCCCAATCAATCAACAATCAAATACGCGCCGTTTCGCATTCATAATATTAGTATAGCTGTTGGCTTAGGTCAAAATGTAGATAAATACCTATTTTATATTTCTACACTAAATATTCATATTAGAATACTCATATTTGAGTTTTTGCTATCAAATAAATCTCCATAGTAACCTAAACAAATAACAATATGACAGCCCACATCAACCCGCTTTGCCAATAAGCGTATAATAAATAATTTCATAACGCCACAGCTTATTCATAACGCCGGAGCTTATCAATATATATATATATCCTATGTTACTCGCAAATAATGTAGCTTTCGATTAGTGAAAGAATTTTTAAATTCCATTCAATATTTATTGCGTGAAAGAGCAAGTCACATCCATACAAACTTTCGCCTTTATAATATCTATATAAGAAAGATAAGATAAGCTCTCGTCCAATTCAATATTTCATGATTTTAGAGGCAACTTATTTGTGAATGATAAAAACATATTAAAAAACATAATTTTTCTATTTTTATTGTATCTAATAATATAACTATATATAAAGTAGAAAATAAGGCTCTTTCGATGGCCGTAAATATAAAACATAGATATCCCTTTTATGTCAGAACACCAAACATGTCTTATGTAAATATTATGTATGTTAAAATGACTTGTCTTTCATGTATTAAAATTACCCAAAAAACGCTTTTTATTTTTTATTTTTTTTATTGGGTAAATTTTTTACAATAAGTTTATTTCATTCTAATATTACATATTTTATATACTCTCCTAATAAAGCAAGTGCTTGTGTTTAGGAGAGGACAACTTGATAATAAATTTTTTTTTTTTTTTTCAAATTCTTATAACAAACTTAAGAACTTAACTTATGAATAGATTTAGACTTAATAACATATTTTTTAAAGAATATAAGGGTAATTAAACAAAATATATATATAGGATGTACATAAAACCTTTGGAATAACAAACAGTCAAAAACATATCTAATAAAAGTATATATCTAATAAAAGGTTTCCTGAAAGTCCGTTTTTATTTTTTACATACTAGGTACCTTATATGTAAAAAAATAATCGTGAATCTGAAACAGCTATTGTCACGATTATATTTAAACGTGTAATTACACTGTAATATTACGTAATCGTAAGAAAGGCTATGACTCCTATCATATTACTGAGGGGAAGATTGTTTTAATGAGAACAATTAAAACGCATACTTAATTATGTAGAGAAGTATTTTTATTAACATTGAAAAGATATTGAATTTATAACTTATCTAATCAGATGTTTGAATTTGATGCGTTTTAAGAAGTTTGTTTATATTAGGCTCGACTTTACTTAAAAACAAACGTAAGTCGCCGTATTCAGTAATATGGAGCCTATTTTTCTTTTTGGTTTCCAACGTTACTACAGCACTGAATCCACGTTCAGCTAAATAGGAAGATGGGAATGCTAGTAAAAATCGTTGAATATCGACCATAATCCAAGGTACAGTTGCGAAATCGACTTCTGCAGCCAAAATTCTTGGTAGCCATTCTTAAATTTAATTTTTAATTCCTCATTTGTCGTCAGTTCTATTAGTTCTTCTTCTAACTGGCATGATCCTGCTGTGTTGACATTTGAAAAAGGATCCAAAACCCCAGTATTATTAAAAGGAATTTTCTTTTCGTTACAAAACTTTTCCAGTGTATTAAATATGGTTTCTCCTTTTGCATCTGTTTCCAAATTTGAAACAAACAATAGTTCTTGACATATTTTCTCATCTTTGACGAACCTCACGTATGACAATATCAATGCTTCATTTGTTGGTAGAGTGGACTCATCCAGCTGAATTGAAAATCGACAAGACTGCAGATGATTGCACAATGATTTTTCAATGTTTACAGCCATTTCATCAATTCGTCTTTTCACAGAACTATTGCTCAAAAGAATTTTTCGGATAATATCTGCAGCTGGTTTATGGAGCGCTGGTTAAGCATTATAATTTGTTTTTTATTGTTTGTTCGAAAAAATATTTAAATATATTTTTATCACAGGGAACGGTAGTTACTCGCTCTTTGAAATTAACAAGGAACCTGAAATGGATTGATTTTCAAAAATAGAGCAAATAAAAGAAACTGTCATTGTGCGTTTGTTTGAAGATTGTTATTTTTTTCATTATGGAAAATTCCTTTTTGTAACATTGACAAGAAACTGATTTCTGTTGTATAAAATGTTGACAACAGACTAATTGTGAAATTGAACATGTTGTAATGGACAACTAATTACTTGCGCGATTCAAGACAAAAGGATTACACTGATTGATCAGAAATTTGGAGGCCTCCCGAGCTGCAGAGAATTGCATAATCAAGGTTGGTGAATTTGTTATTTTTCTTGGAGTGTAATACTGCTCTGTTCCTTTGTGATATATTTGTTCGCGCAGGTAGAATTTCATTTTAGGATTTCCTAATCGTATATTGGGTATTAAGCCCAGAGAGCTTGGGGAATTTACACACCTCATGCTCACAATTTATAATGCATAGTTATGGTCCTTCGTTCGCCAGATTAAGTTCCAGCAAAGTTAATATAATTTGAAAGGTTTCAGATTTACGTAATTTTTTGGTAATATTCTTGAAATACCTATTTTATTGTTTGCTGGCATAATTATGATCCTTCTGATAACCGGATAGGCAAAATAATATTATAATTTGGAGATTCGGTTTACGTAATTTTGGTAATATCGAAATACCTATATTATTGTTTTGCTGGTTATAATTAGACTGATTATACAGCATAAATTTTATAAGAAGGGAAATTCGGTTTACGTAATTTTTTGGTAAATATCGAAATACCTACCTCTTATAGAATTATTTATAAAGCGTCATTTACGTATATTTTTGGTAAATTTGAAGCAGAACTTAAAAAATTTTATTGGTTGCTCATTTTTCATAATTACTCAAATAAAGGTTTGTGATTACGTATTCTTTGGTAATTTACGAAATACCTTATAGTTTTGTGAAAATTAAGTGACGAACATTTTTTAAATAATTTTATTTAAAATGCCCTTGACTACGGAAGAGTCGAGTGACCAAACCGTTAGACGGTTGGTCATTTTGACAGCTAAAAAGGAAAGGCTTTTTTCCAGGTTAAACGATTTGTTTAATTTGGCGAAGAACATATCGTCCTTTGAATCAAGGCTAAATGAAAGCTTCTTGTCTAAGTCAGAGAGAATTGAAGAGTTGCGTAACGACTTTGAAAAAGTCATTGATGATATCAATGATTTCCAATTGATATCAAACCCGACATTTGTACCGGATTATCAACAATTAGATGCTTTTGAGGATTTATTTGGTAGTGTGAAACGCGTACGTGACAAAATTAAAAATGCAACAACAATAATGTCACAGGATAAAGTCCGCGATTCTCGCGAACCGGTCATCAAACTTCCTCCTATAGAGCTTCCCTCTTTTAACGGTAAAATGGATACCTGGGCGAAATTCTATGAGTCATTCAAATCGAACATCCATAATAATACACAGCTGAATGACTCACAACGTGTGCAGTATTTGGTAGGTAAATTAACGCATAGCGCATTGCAGATTACTGCGGGTATTATACCTACTGGAGAGACGTACAGGATTATTTGGGATTCGTTGGTATCTAAATATCAAGATAAGCGTGCACTAGGCACATTTTATTTGAATAATATTCTGGACATAAAGGGTTGTACAAATACATCTGCTAGTCTTGATACGTTTGTTGAAAGATACTCTTCATCTGTTTTGGCGTTAAAACAGTTAGATATTGAAGACTTAACTGACTTCATATTATTACACTGTGCGTTAAGGAAAATTGATTCCCAAACGTCACAGAATTTTGAAATGGCAATTAGAACTCAAGAAATCCCTGCATACAATGAGTTGATCTCATTTGTGAAAGATCAAGTGAAAATATTAGAGCGTTTAAAGGGGTCATCAAGTGCCATGAATAAGCCGCCTGCAGCGACTTCATCCCGTTCGAACAATTATAAATCTTTCGTCGCGAGTAATGAGAATGTACCTCGAGTACCAACTCCGCCCCCGAAATCTTGTATGTTTTGTAAAAAAACTGATCATGCAATTACTGCTTGCTCTCGGTTCAAAGGGCTAAGTTCTCCACGAGCCCGTTTTGATTTTATAAAATCAAAACATTTGTGTATAAATTGTTTTAGCGCATCACATGCTGTAAGCTCTTGTAAATCGTCGCTTATGTGCGATTTGTGCAAAAAACCACACAATACCTTACTTCATTTTGGTAGTGGGAATAATTTGAAAACAAATACTCATGTACATACGTCAGAAGTACTTACCAATGAGGAGCAGTCTTCCCCCCCTTTGGTACCATCCAGCGTCAGTGGAACGGATAATTGTGATGCGATACTAGAGGAGTCCTCGCTATTTAACTCTTCGTGTTCATTGTCAGCTAAAGTAGCACCTAATACTACAATTTTACTATCAACAGCTCAAGTGTATGCAAAACTTAAAAATGGAAATAAAATTGTTGTTCGGTGTCTAATTGATAATGGCTCACAAAATCATTTGATCACGGTTGATTGTTGCAAGGCGCTGAATTTGCCAATAATTCCTTTGAGTAATTCTTTTGTTAAAGGAATTGGTTCAGCATCTCGACCAATTTTTGGTTACGTTTATTTGGACATTGAGTCTCGCGTATACCCAAATAATAAATATAACATATATGCGCTCGTTGTCGAGTGCATTACCGATAAGTTACCTAATCACTATATAGCAAATGGTGATATGAGGTACTTAGAGGGCATACCCCTCGCTGATTTAACGTGGAATATTCCTGGGAATATAGATGTCGTCTTAGGGGCACAATTATTTCCACATATCTATTTAGGGGACAGGGTTGAATCAGGGACTAGTGCACCCCCCGCATTATCGACCGCGTTTGGTTTCGTTCTAATGGGTGACTACCCTCATAAAGTGACCAATACAAATATGTCATTTTCCGCACTCGCGCTAAATGATTTAGTGCAAAAATTTTGGCTGTTAGAAGAAATACCTAACATACAATTTCTGAGTCCAGAGGAGACGGAATGTGAGAATCTGTTTACTTCATCTATTTCTCGCGCTGACGATGGGAGGTATTCTGTTGCTTTACCTTTCTGTAAAGACCCGAACCAATTGGGGAATTCTCGAACTACCGCTCAGCGTCGATTTATGGCCTTGGAGCGGAAATTTAAACAATCGCCTTCTTTACAGGAGAATTATAATAAAGTTATCAGTGAATATATTGAAAACAATTACCTGTCAGAAGTCCCAGAGTCTGATATTATAGATGATGGATATTATATCCCGCATCACGCCGTCATTCGTTCTGATAAACCTATGCCTCGGATTGTGCTGGACGCTAGTGCTAAGACACATACAGGGCTCTCACTAAATGACATCTTGCATACTGGTCCCAATCTACAAGCTGATTTGTTTTTGCTTTTACTTAACTTTCGTCTTTTTCCCATCGCTATGACTGCGGACATAAAGCAAATGTATTTACAGATTGAAGTTCCAAGCAAGCATCGTAGATATTTGAGAATCTTATTTCGATTCTCCAACAACGATCTCATACGGACTTTTCAATTTAATCGGGTCCCTTTCGGACTAACGGCAAGTCCATACTTATCAATGCGGACTGTTCGTCAGTTAGCCCAAGATATGAGACCACATTTACCGGATGCTGCCAATGTGGCAGAGTCCAAGTTGTATATGGACGACCTGGTCTATTCTATTGAAGATGAATCCAGCGCCGTACGTCTTTCTCGAGAATTAATCTCGTTATTCAAGTCCGGTGCCTTTGATTTGGTCAAATGGACTAGTAATTCTCAAGTTGTACTTGAAAACCTTCCAGATTCTCACCGCAGTACGGTGGACTTTACTGTTGGTTCTAACAATACCTCTAAGGTGTTAGGCCTCTCGTGGGAACCAGTTGATGACAGCTTCTTCTTTACGACTTATTATGTCCAGGAGAAGTGTACAAAGCGGAATATACTGTCTATAGTCGCCCGCTTATTTGATGTCCTCGGCCTGGTCGCCCCCTCCATTCTGTACGCTAAATTGCTTATTAAGGAGCTATGGCTGTGCTACATTGGTTGGGATGATACTCCCCCTGAGAGCGTTATTCAAAGGTTCTCGGCACTCACACAGGAATTTCCTTTAATTTCTACGATAAAAATCCCGCGTCATGTAGGTGTCCTAAAAGACAGTACAGTGCTCATCGTTGCTTTCTGCGATGCGAGCCTGAATGGTTATGGCTGTGTGATATATTTACACACAACTGATCTGTCTGCGAATATAACCGTGAGATTGTTGTGTGCAAAATCAAAGGTCTCTCCCACCAAAGTAACAACACTCGCTCGTTTGGAGCTGTGTGCCGCGGTCTTGATGTCCAAACTAATTCGGACGGTTCAAAATAGTTATCGTTCGCGTCTTACTATTGCAGGGACTTATGCGTTTTCAGATTCTACCATTGCGCTTTCATGGATACATTCGTCGCCTCATCGATGGTCGGTGTTTGTTAGTAATCGCGTGGCTCAATGTCAGGAGAATTTGTCTCCTGAAAACTTTTATCATGTCGCCGGTAGTGATAACCCTAGTGACTGCCTTTCTCGTGGCATGCTTCCTTCCCAGCTTATTTCACACGAATTATGGTGGAATGGACCATTGTGGATTCGCAGCCCACCCTCGGGATGGCCATTAAGACCGTTTCATTTCTCAAATATCGGTGAAATGCCTGAGCACAAAACTAATGTGCTCACTGCAATAGTTCAGCATGAACAATCGGTCCTGAGTGAACTGGCTCAGCGTATATCCACATGGAATAAACTTTTAAGGATTGTCGTTTTTGTCCTCCAATTCGCAAAAAAGGTATCACCCTCTTCTGGAACGGTCAATAATCTTATGACTGCTGAAAAGGCTGTGATTCGTTCCGTGCAGAGTATTCATTTTATAGAAGATATTGCTGCACTCCAGAAAGGCAAATTGCCTTCAAAAAAGCTTAGGAATTTATCAGTTTTTCTCGATGAGGATAATTTGTTACGTATTGGTGGGCGGCTTTCTAAATCGGATTTACCATTTGAGGTTAAACATCCGGTTTTACTACCTAAAAATGACTGTGTTGTGAATCTTATCATCGATCATTTCCATGTCATGAACTGTCATACAGGCCCTGGACTTCTTATGTCCATCTTACGGCAGCGCTATTGGATATTAGATGCCAGGACTGTTATTAAGGCAAAAGTACGGAAATGCAATTTCTGCTTCCGCTTAAATCCGTCGCATCCTATACCGAAGATGGCAGATTTACCTTCCTATCGTGTTGTAGAAGCAAAGGCTTTCGTTCATACCGGTGTAGACTATGCAGGTCCCCTCCGTATCACGCTTGCTCGTCGGAGAGGACAACATTCACAAAAGGCATATGTCTGTCTTTTTGTATGTCTTGTAACCAAGGCCATTCATATTGTGTTGGTCTCTGACCTAACTTCAAATGCTTTCCTGGCTGCTTTCAGCCGTTTTATTTCTCGGCGTGGCCCTGTGTCATGCTTGTATTCAGATAATGGTACCAATTTTGTTGGTGCCAAGGCACAATTAGATGATCTCTATAAGTTTTTGGTTGAGTCGGAATTCGAGCCCGCTTTAAAGCGTGAACTCGCTAATCGCCGGGTTGAGTGGAAAATGATTCCACCACGCGCGCCCCATTTCGGGGGTATATGGGAATCAAATGTAAAAAGTATGAAGACTCATTTGTACCGTGTAATCGGAACTCAGCTCCTCACTTATGAAGAACTACAGACCGTTCTGGTTCAAATAGAGTGTATAATGAACTCGCGCCCACTCACAATCGCGTCTTCCGAACCCTATCCGGAAGTTATTACGCCTGCACATTTTTTAATGTCGACTCCTTTACAGTACTTACCTGCTTCTGTTTTGACAGACGCTAAAATAAACTTTGCTCAGCGCAAGCAATTATTGGACGGCATGGTTCAATCCTTCTGGAAGAAGTGGCGTTTGGAATATCTGCATACGTTGCAAGTCAGGCAGAAGTGGGCTACCACTGACCATCCTATTAACACTAGAAAGACCGGGTACTTCTCTATACCTATAAAGACCACGACCGTCATTTTGACGGCTGATAACTTTTTGCCAATTGGTAGGCGAATATGGGTACCGCCGCCCCGGGAACCATTTATCGGATAACCAACACTTCTGCCATAGGACACTCCAAGCGGTTTGCGATATTTTTGTGACTTAGCAGGGGTGCCCGGGTTCATTAGGTGGGGTTTGTCTGATCTAGGTGGCAAATACGTTTGCCCACCTACTGCGTAGCCGACCGGGTCGGGAGACACTTGTTGAGGGAGACCTCATCTAGACCTCTCCAGCAGGACCCCTCTCGAACCGTCGCCTTGCACCGCTGTGGGAGAGATCGATTCATTCGTCTAACACTCCTGAAAACATTTACCAATTTCTTCTATTTATCCCTCACACCTTCTGCATTCATCCGTTACTCCTGGATAAATTTACCATTTTTTCCTATTCACCCCTCACACCTTCTTCCTTCCCAGAACTTCCTTTCCCTAAAAACACCCTTCACACAGCATCCCCAAAGATGGCATAAGATCCGGTTTCTTTTCTTTTTTCGTTTACATTAGCTCCACAAAAAAAACCCTAAGGAAAATTATTCCCCTCATGGCATTGTCACCTTTGGGGATGCTGTGTGGAGCGTACCTAAAGGGAAAGGAAGAAGAATAAGTTATGGGAATTAAATGATGAGTGAGGGGTGGGTAGGAATATTGGGATCAGTGTAGTGACATACGTAAGAATCTATTCCTATCACTGCGATGCAAGGCAATGTTCCGAGAGTCCTGCTGGCGAGGTCAAACGATCTCTCTCAACCAGGCACTCCCGATTTAGCCTGCCACGCAGTCGTTTGGTAGACGCATCCGCCACCAAGATCCGAACACACCTTCCCTGAACAAATTCCCAATTTGGGAGGCGGATATGGGTACTGCCGCCCTGGGAACCATTTATTGGATAATCAAAAACTCTGCCATATGTCACCAAAATTGGTTCGCTACTTTTGGTGAATTAGTAGGGGTGCCCGGGTTTACGGGATGAGGTTTGTCCGGGTCTTGGGGGCAGATAATAATAATATTTGGCTAATTGATACAGCGCGATTTTTGAGAAAAATCACCTCAAGGGCGCTGTAAAATAAATATGCGTCTGCCCATCAGCTGAATGACAGGCCGGATCGGAAAAGATTGGTTGGGGGAGTCCCTTTGACTTCTCCAGCCGTGCTCTCTCGGAACATCACGGATGAATGGATTCATACGTCCGTCATACCTGGACACACTGACCCCCAGATACCTACCCACTCCTTTTATCCTTTTCCTTCCCGGAACTTCCTCTCCTTCATTTCCTTAAAAGACTCCCTACACAGCATCCCCAAAGATGACATACATAGGCCCTGAGGGGAATTATTTTTCTCAGGGCTTCCTGTTAGCTAATGTAAAAAAATATCTGGAATGAACCTGGGCACCCCTGCTAAGTCACCAAACTTAGCGAACCTCTTAGGGGGGCCTATGGCGTAGGTATTGGTTATCCAAGATTCTGCCCGTTCTTCAGGAGCTAACCCAGCTGGACCAACTCTAGTATATGTATGCATACCCTGTCTTTAGTTCTCCGACGAGCCATAAAATAAATTTGGGCTAGAGATATATTTTTTGTGGTATTTTTATGAATTATATGATACGCGATAGCGAAAGAAAGAGACATACATATTAGTACTATCGTGGTACTATCATAAACGAGGAGGAATGGGCATGTTGTAAACTTGGGTAAGGAAGGTTGTAAACAAACTCAGCAGTATGGCCCAAACCGTCACATTGACGGCGGCGGTCTTTGTAGGTATAAGTCAATATATCTCAAAAACTAAATACGACCCGTACCTGTTTTTTTCACCATAGTTTTAAAATAATAAATCATGAAATGTGAAAAAAAAATCACACCAATACAATAATTATTAAGCATTATATCGTCACATTACTTCGGCCAGCCGTCAAAATGAAGGCTTCGGTCTTTCTAGTGTTAAGGTTGGAACTGTCGTACTTATGGGACAGGAGGATTCGCCTCCGTTAAATTGGCCTTTAGGCGTAATCACGGATGTTCATCCTGGAACTGATAAAATCATTCGCGTTGCGACGGTAAAGACTAGATATGGACTCTTTAAACGTCCTGTTGTTAAATTATATCCAATCCCAACGCAATAATTTTGTCTTTATTTTATTTTATTTTATGTTAATATTCTATTATAATCTAATTGTTTCTGACTTAGCCAAGACATGTTTCTACTTAGTGATTTGATCTTTATTTGTTGTCATATTCAATGAGTTTTTTTTTTTTTCTTTGAAAGTTCTGCGAACTTCCAAGGCGGGGAGCATGGTTAAGCATTATAATTTGTTTTTTATTGTTTGTTCGAAAAAATATTTAAATATATTTTTATCACAGGGAACGGTAGTTACTCGCTCTTTGAAATTAACAAGGAACCTGAAATGGATTGATTTTCAAAAATAGAGCAAATAAAAGAAACTGTCATTGTGCGTTTGTTTGAAGATTGTTATTTTTTTCATTATGGAAAATTCCTTTTTGTAACATTGACAAGAAACTGATTTCTGTTGTATAAAATGTTGACAACAGACTAATTGTGAAATTGAACATGTTGTAATGGACAACTAATTACTTGCGCGATTCAAGACAAAAGGATTACACTGATTGATCAGAAATTTGGAGGCCTCCCGAGCTGCAGAGAATTGCATAATCAAGGTTGGTGAATTTGTTATTTTTCTTGGAGTGTAATACTGCTCTGTTCCTTTGTGATATATTTGTTCGCGCAGGTAGAATTTCATTTTAGGATTTCCTAATCGTATATTGGGTATTAAGCCCAGAGAGCTTGGGGAATTTACACACCTCATGCTCACAATTTATAATGCAAGCGCAGTGGTAATTACTTCTTTTACTGCTGGTAAAATTAAATCTTCCCCAATAGTATGTGGTTTGCCTGTTTTAGCAATCAACAATGAGATATTGTACGAAGCTAGAAGTCCATCATCGTCATGCTTAGAAGCTGTTGAAAATTATTTTCATTTAGTTGACTGAATTTTTTACTTCTTTTTTATGTCTTGAAAATATGTCACATCTTTGTCTTTCTTATCCGGGTGGATTTTATTAAAATGATCTTGAAACCTAGAAGGCTTCATCGCGTGGATTTGTGGGATCTTCGATAAATCCGTATTTAATATAATCCACACCACATTGCCGTATCTTCTTTTTAACTTCTCACATGGGTTTTTAATAACAAAAATTAACCAATATTAAAGTTTACTTTGCTTTATTAGTGTGTGATTAGAGTGTTTTGTTTGTCATTTTTAGATCATATTTTTTTACTTGCCAACGCCCCCCTGTGCCATCTCAACGCCCCCCAATTGTCTCCGGATCTTCTACCGCCCCCCTGAAGGTCTAGAACGCCACCAAGGGGGCGTTATCGCCCACGTTGAGAACCTATGTGTCGCGTCCGATGACACGACAATATGATGTTGTGGACTGTAAATCGATTGCGAAAAGATTATGACCAATGAATTGTGTTTTAAAATACAGATCACGGGAAATGGGGTATGACGGAATAGTCTCTTACCTTTTGACGGTTTATTCGGCTGTTTCAGGATCGATCCTGGATATGGAGTTTCCCAAGAAACGGCACAACACCAGTTACACTTATAATCCATAAAAAACGGACTTTTTGCGATAATTGCGATAGTTCCACGACAGAGAGATGTGTCCCATGACACTGCGAGATTTCAACTGTTGTGTAGGTAACTTAGATTAGGGCGACAATATTATTTTCCACTTGTTCACAGGTAGGTAGTCGACAAACATCTTCTTCTTCCCCTGGTAGAGACTTTGAGGACAGGAGGACGAGGAAGGAATATATGATTTATGAAGGACTTGGGGAATATGGATTAAGTTTTTTTTAAAAAACTGTGGTGGTACCTACATTCGACATGAATTGAACAGCCCAAAAGGTATTTTCTGAGAAGGCAACACTGTTGGTGACAAATACGGGTGACTTGCGGTTTACGGCAAGCTCCGTTTTTATTCCCGCTGGAGACTCGCCTTCCGTTGGTCGTTCTGTGTAGCTTTCAATTATTGTAATTTACTAATTAAATATTGTCGCAAGTAAACTTAAATATATAATGCAATTTTATACAGCCTGATTTTCAGATATTTCAGAACCAAACATTCCGCCGACCTTGAGAAAATGTGATATTTTCTCAACAACTATAAACGAAAGAAAAGCAACGAAAAAAAACAAACGAAAGCAAAGTAACTAATTAACCTAGGAATTGAACAAGACAAAAATAAAAATGAAATTAATTAATTAATTAATTAATCAATCGATGGGTAGTTTATACAATTTGACCACGGGCCGCTTAAAAATGCCCTGAGGGGTTCTTACAGTAGCGACACGAACCATACCATCGGCACCGGGGAATAATTCAACCACCCTCCCGACAGGCCATCGCATTGGGGTAGCTTGTGAATCATCTAACATGACTAGATCGTCAACTTGCAAATTAGGAGTTGACGTTGCCCACTTGTTTCGTTGTTGAAGAGTATGTAGATATTCTTTCCGCCAACGATTCCAAAAATGTTGGGACATTTGTTTCAATAGTTGCCAACGCGATAAGCGATTCATTGGTACATCCACAAAATTTTCTTCAAGAACAGAAACAAGAGGAGCCCCAATTAAAAAATGTGCAGGAGTTAACGGATCCATTTCGGATGGATCCGACGACAGCGCTCCAATTGGTCGCGAATTTAAAATGGCTTCGATACGAATCAGGACAGTAGTTAATTCTTCAAACGTAAGGATTTGATCTCCCACAACCCTCTTCAAATGGTGTTTAGTTGACTTAATACCAGCTTCCGACACACCATTGAAATGGGGTGCGGAGGGCGGAGAAAAATGCCAAGTAATTGAACGAGCGACAGTTGCGTCAACAAGTTTGTCAGTGTTTTCAGATGCATGTATGAATTTAGCAAGGCCAGTATGATATCTATTAGTTCCAATAAAATTAGTTCCGCAATCGCTATAGATATTCTGGCATATACCGCGTCTAGAGATGAATCTATCTAATGCTGCCACAAATGCTTCAGTAGATAGATCTGATACTAATTCAAGATGAACGGCTTTGGTCGATAAACAAACGTAAAGACATAAATAGGCCTTATAAGTTTTTGCGCCGCGACGTCTACTCTCGCGTACCAAAAAAGGACCTCCAAAGTCTGTTCCGACATTCAAAAATGGACGACCTTCTCGAAAACGGGAAGCGGGTAAGTTACCCATCAAAGGGAAACTACCACGCGGGTTATTTTTAAAACAAGAAATGCATTTACTCAATCGATGTCGAATTACGTTCCTGGCCGAAATTATCCAATATTTTAATGATATTATGGATTGGAGTGCACGAGGACCTGGATGAAGGTACATGCTATGGTAATAATCAATTATTAATGTTGTCAAATGACATTGCTTCGGTAGAATAATAGGATGTCGAGCATTTTCAGAAATCGGTGCAAGGCGAATTCGACCACCGACTTTTAAAACCCCATTGGTATCAATAAATGGAGCGAGTTTTTGCAACTGCGTTGAGCATATACGATGGGAGGAGATATTGTTGATATCTGGTTGAAAATGAATTGCTTGAACAAGCTTAATGCAACATTGTAAGGCTACATTATTTTCTTTTACCGAAAGTGGGGAAAAACCATTGAAATTGATGATCGATTCCGAACGTAGTCTAGT
The DNA here is from genome assembly GCA_917563855.2 of Limnephilus lunatus. Classification (NCBI taxonomy): domain Eukaryota; kingdom Metazoa; phylum Arthropoda; class Insecta; order Trichoptera; family Limnephilidae; genus Limnephilus; species Limnephilus lunatus. The sequence continues at coordinate 18,159,940 of OU830595.1, read as the reverse complement.
GATAAATCGACGGCACCAACATATAACACGCAATAATTTCGATAGTGATGAGAATTTCAATAACAACTCTTCGTCATACGTTGACACATTCGTCGATAAAGAAATTAAATTTTTTGATTTATACTCTGGTAACTGGTCCACGGAGATATTAAGAGGTTTAACAAATAACCATTCCTTCAAAGGTGTTGATATAAAGTTAGGTCCTTTCCACCATAACGAAGCGTCAGCGATTTCACTAGGAAAAACTCCTCGTGAACCCAAGTCTGCAGGATTTTCTTGCGATGAAATATGATACCACTGTTCATAGGGTATATTTTGTATTATAGTTTCAACACGATTTGCTACAAAAGTTTGCAAGAGAAAAGAAGGTGTCTTCAGCCATGCCAATACAATAGTTGAATCTGTGAACGCGACAGTCTTTTCTATTTGAAGTCTATCTTTATATACTTCTTGACAATAAGTCAACAAATTTGCTAATAAAACTGCTCCCAACAATTCCAGTCGCGGGATCGATGTTATCTTTATGGGGGCAACACGGGATTTTGCTAATAAAATATGGCTGGATATTTCTGTGTTATTAATCACTACCAGATAAACAATTCCACAATATCCTCTTTCAGAGGCGTCCGCAAACCCAACAAGGATGCATCGACTGGTTGGAGAAGTTGCGACATATCGATCAACTTTTAAATTGGCGAGTGATGGAAGCTCTTTTATATATTTTTTCCATTTCAAATTCATGTCCGAAGGGATTTTTTCGTCCCAGCCAATTTGAAGTTTCCATAAATTTTGCATAAAGCATTTAGCAACGAAAACGACAGGATTAATAAAACCTAATGGATCATATAGACGTGCAATTGTCGATAAAATTATACGTTTGGTACAGTGGTCACTAAAACCATTATGAATTTTATATGTAAATTGATCAAGCGACGGTATCCATTGAATACCTAAAATATTAAGGTTTTTCTTGTCAGTATCCGACTCAAAACTTAAGGGTACTTCTCGATAGCTAACAGGAATATCTTCCAGTATTTCAGGATGGTTACTCGACCATTTTCTCAATTCAAAACAACCTTTTTGAAGTAATGCAATTAATTCCACTATACAATGTCGAGCGCTTTCCAAAGTTTGCGCACCACTGATAATATCATCTACATAAGTGTTTTCAATTAACGTACTAGCAGCCTCTGGAAAATTCACTTTTTCATCATTTGCTAATTTATGAAGTGTGCGAATAGATAGGTATGGCGCACTAGACGTGCCATACGTTACTGTTTGTAATTCAAATTCCTTTACAGGAAGATCCGGAGATTCTCTCCATAGAATATGTTGATATCGGCGAGATTTCTCATCCACAAGTATTTGCCTATACATTTGACGGATGTCAGCTGTAAACACGATTTTGTGTATTCGAAAATTACACATTAATTCGACAATGTCCCTTTGTAATTTGGGACCAACCAAAAGTATATCGTTCAATGACGTACCCGAGGACGATTTGGTACTGGCATCAAAAACGACCCTTAAACGAGTTGTAGAACTGGTTTCTTTGATTATTCCATGATGTGGTATGAAATAGTTACCAATAGTTGGCGATTGAAGTGGCACTTCCATCATGTGCCCTAATGTTGAGTATTCTCTCATAAACGAAATATATTGAGATTTGAGATCAGAATCTCTATTCAGTCTCCTTTCTAAATGCGTGAGGCGTGACAATGCTATGTCATATAACTTTCCCAATTTTTCCGGGCTTTCCTTAAATGGCAACGAAACGACGTATCTTCCGTCTTGGTTACGGTAGGTACTTTCAGTGTACAATTTTTCACAACGAATTTCATCAGGCGATTGAATTTTCTTCAAAGGTGGAACATTTTCAATTTCCCAAAAACATTTAAGCTTTTCATCAATATTTTCCTCCATTGACGTGAAGAATGAATTTATACAATTATTTGATGGTCCAACATTTCCCATCAAAATCCAACCCAATTTAGTTTCTATGGCTATGGGTTCATTTTCTTTGCCCATCAATTTTCCTGAGCATAGCAATGAGGCAAAAATATCACTTCCAAGCAGTATATCAATAGCTGATGGTAGGTAAAATGTTGGATCTCCCAATTTGAGACCTACGATGTGTTCCCAATGATGATCGACGATACGATTTGATGGCATATTTGAGCAAATATTATTTAAAATAAGGAAATCTGTCAAAATACCAGATTCCTTCGAATCGACAGGACGAAATTGTGTTTTTATTAATCCGTTAGAATTAATTGTAGGAGTATTTCCAATACCTATCACGGTAAGAGGTTGTTTCTTAAAACAAGTGAATCCTAATTTTTTCACGCAATTTTCCGATATAAAATTTGCCTGGCTGGCGCTATCGAGCATGACACGAACCTTCTGGAAAACTCCATTTTTGTCTAAAACTTCCACATAGGCTGTGGACAGCAGTACCGTGTTGGTTTTATTGTAAAATGTTGTCAACGCCAAAGGCTCCGACGAGTTTTCTTGTTGGTCTGAATTTTCCACGATTTTTTTTGGAAAATGTAATAGGGTATGATGTCTTGATTGACATTCCCTACAAGTGAAACGAGATTGACAATTCTTAGCGTTGTGTTTTCCTTGTGTGAGGCAGTTGAGACATAAATTATTTTCCTTTGCAAACAAGTACCTATCTTTTGGAGTAAGGCATAAGAATTGTTCACACTTGTGCAGAGAGTGTGACGATTTACAAAGAATACACTTGACTTCAATCTTTAATACAAATGCATTAACATTATTGCCAGATCGATGTTTAGCATTATACGATTTCGATTGACCTTTATGAGTCTGTATCAGGTTTTCAGGAGAAACCCCGAGTGCCATTTCTTTTGCCAAGCACTGTCTATCTAAGTACTTCAATAGGTGATCAAACGTCGGAATATTCTCTGAACTATGTTGAATTTCAAAATCAATACGCAATTCTTTTGTTAATTTACGTAATACAATATGTAATAAAAGAAAACTCCATTGGCGAACTGGAAAATTCAAAGCTTCTAAAGCAGCAATATTTTCTTTTAAAATAGAAATAAATTGTCTGATATTATCCTGAGATTTTACAGGTTGAATCGACAGAATTAATTCTACATGCCTATCAGCGATGAAACGTACGTTTTCATACCGTTCCTTTAAAAGGTTGTATGCAATAAAATAATTTTCTTCAGAAATCGGCAAATGTTTAATGTGTGTTAATGCCTCTCCTGACAGACTACTTATTAAATAATGCATTTTTTGAACAGGATTTAAGGCATTATTAGAATCGATCAACGAATTAAAGGTATTAATATAATTTGTCCAATCTGTTGATATTCCCGAGAAATTAATCAATTTTAATTTTGGTAACGACACATTATTATTTGCCAGTGAATGATCCGATTCAATTTTCGAAACTTGTGGAAATAATTGATTATAATACGACTGAATCTCGTAATACATGTTTTGAATTTCAGTATATTTTTTTTGTAAAACTTCAATTTCCGATTCATCTTTTTTATGTGATTCTATTGAAATATGTGATGCAATAAAAGTTTCTCTAATATTTGATATATCCGAAAAACGCGCTTTAAATATATTTTTGTCAACAACATTCAACGAAGTTATAGCTTTCAAGGCAGCGGAGCGAATGCTTTCCATGTCTAACAGAGCTAATTTGTACTTCACAATAGTAGCCGCCATTATGATTAGGTATTTTAACCAAACTCTAATAATAACACCGCAAACAAACGTCAAACTTGTAAACAAACAGAATGTCCGCTGTGATAACAGCTGACCGATGCGATCCGCGATCTTCTTTACCGACACTCAGTGCAGGTGCACCCAACGACACGAGAATACTTGTATTTAAAACTACCGACGCGCGGCAATGAATACTTTGTGTAGGTACAAAGTATTATCTACGAATATTGAGCTACCCAACGATTTAAATATGCTAATCAATATTCACGATTGAATGTGTAATTCTGAAACAGCTTTATAAAACCGGAAAGGTCAACGAATGGAATGATCTATATTTCAAAACACAATATCTAGTTTCGAAATTACGACTATCAAAAAACGACAAAAACGAGAATTTATCCGGCGAATGGACCAAAAATGTCGCGTCCGATGACACGACAATATGATGTTGTGGACTGTAAATCGATTGCGAAAAGATTATGACCAATGAATTGTGTTTTAAAATACAGATCACGGGAAATGGGGTATGACGGAATAGTCTCTTACCTTTTGACGGTTTATTCGGCTGTTTCAGGATCGATCCTGGATATGGAGTTTCCCAAGAAACGGCACAACACCAGTTACACTTATAATCCATAAAAAACGGACTTTTTGCGATAATTGCGATAGTTCCACGACAGAGAGATGTGTCCCATGACACTGCGAGATTTCAACTGTTGTGTAGGTAACTTAGATTAGGGCGACAATATTATTTTCCACTTGTTCACAGGTAGGTAGTCGACAAACATCTTCTTCTTCCCCTGGTAGAGACTTTGAGGACAGGAGGACGAGGAAGGAATATATGATTTATGAAGGACTTGGGGAATATGGATTAAGTTTTTTTTAAAAAACTGTTTCAGAACCAAACACTATGTGTTAGACTATAGTAAAGATATCTAACTGTCAGTTGGTGCTTTTCCAACATATTAGGATGCCGTCCACGAATCTGACATAGTATATTATGTGTTTAGCTATGGGAGATTTAAGAATTTTGTTTTTAATATAATCCATATATATATAATAATAATATTTGGCTGATTTATAAAGCGCCGTTTTCGTGAAAAATCACCTCAAGAACGCTGTAAATATACGCATACAATAAAATAAAATTAATACGATAGGCTTACAACTAAGATTCAAAATTCTAACTAGGGACTTACATTTAAGACTTATATGTAGCTAGTGACTTACGACTAAGACTTATTACTACTGACTTAACACTAGTGATATAAATATATATTTGCAACCGTGACTAAAAATTAGAGATTTACAATTAAAATAGGTATTTACATATAACAATAAATATTTTTAATTTTGCCAGGTATCTAATATTACCAAGTGATCAACAAAACTCTACAGACAGACACTCTGCTAGAAGTGGACTTAACGGTGATCCCATGGGAAGACCATCGTTTTGTTGATAGTACCTACGTATAAGGTTGCCAGATACGGGCTTATTTTTTCCTGGACATTTCTACTACTACTGAAAAATAATGAGATTCTTAATCAGATATCAACTTTTCCTGCGAATAGGGTCCTAAAACACTGCGTGTGATTGTCAAAGCCTTTGTACATCCATGCAGTTATTACTATCTGGAATTATTTTGTGTAATTTTTTTCCCAAGCAGTCTAGACTATTGTAACTCAAACCATGTTTTACATTATGATAAACTAATGCTACTTCTGCATTTACGACCGAAATTACTTCCTTAGTATCTTTCTTTATGAAAAAAGTGCCCATGCACCTTGAAGTCTTTTTGGCTGACACCATCTTTTTATGCTTGGCACGACCGACGACACATACCTGCAGGCCGCAGCAATATTTTCTTGTTGCGTCGCCCCGTGGTGCCGTAATTTTTTTTGAAAAAAACTAGTATTCATGAATTTCGGGACAGTAAGGTGTAATTACTGGACACGGGACCACACGCAAAATTCCGGGACTTTCCCGGAATTCCCGGCCATCTGGCAACCCTATATGAGGGAGATGTATGACAATGATTGTATGTTTCCTTTGGGGGGTTGAAGACACTTTTTCACATTTTGTCTCATTTTCGTTGGTTTGTATTAGTGTGTAAGAAAGAACTGCAGAATTACATGTTTAAAAACAATAGCAAAACCATCAGTGCATTAACGCTTGCCTTTTTTAAATTTTTGGAACTGACCCACACTTCAAAATTATACTTGTAATTATATTCCATACTTTCAAAATTATCTTCGCGGCTAGTAGTAGTGTAGCGGTCTACGGAGACGGTGTGAGAGAGATGCAAGAAAATGATCACTTTTTCCTTTGGAGGAAACAGACCTACATACATTGTGTATCTCATTTATTGAAAGAGTTTCAGAATTCCTCCTGAATATGTCATCCTCAGAACAACAATATAGTTTTGGCTGTTAGAATCTATAAAAATACCTATCGCTGAAATTTATTTAATTAATTTTTTTTTCAAACACAGACACTTTCAAGGCAGTGATTTGCGGATACCAGCACACTCAAGGCAGCTACATTATATCTCCTTCGCTGAACATTACTCGAGGAAACTAGTACTCTGTCCTTTGACGTCGCTTGAGGGGAAACACTCCCTAGGCTGGTTCATTACATTTTATCAGTGAGAACTGTCTTTTAACGGATATTACCAGTTAAATTTAATAAATGCTTTGTATGACGACAAAAACACAGACCTTCCCTAAAAATATTGTACCTTCATGGATAGGATCCATTTATACAAGTAGGTAGGTACTCTGTCCCTGAACCACCACTCAACGGAGTAACATTCCCAACACGTTTCATGACGTGGTTGAAGAATACTGTTTCAGAGCACATTATATGCCGGAAAAAATAAATTATTTTTATTCTCTATATATATAAATCAAAAAATGCTTGCTTCAGGATATATGAGATGTCTATACGTTGCCTTCGTATTTAACTTTATTTAGATAATGTAATTTACCGAATCAACATTTGATTTTAAAATCCTGCAGAGCTTAGTACGTATATCATAAGTGAAATTATTTATTTTTAATAGCTGTAATTTATTTATTAGTTGTAATTTGTTCTATTTATAATCTACAGATCTCTGTTCCTGTGCATCACTAAGAAGAGCTCTACACTCTACAAATACGTTCATTTCCTTTGTTCCTGGAAATTGCTTGAGGGGACCAGCACTTTCAATCAAGCCACATTCTAGCGATGTCCCTGGACAATACTCGAGCGGACCAGCACTCTCAACCAAGCCATATTCTATCGACGTCCCTGGACTCCACTGAGAGGACCAGCAATCTCAACCAATCCACATTCTATTGCTGTCCCAGGACATGACTTGAGGGGACCAGCATCAAACCACCTTAGGTTATTTTCCCAGCACTCTCAAAGCAGCCACGTTTTATCTCCGTCTTAACTTGACATAACATTTTCATGGTAGGTTTACTATTATTTTTTCAATCCTACTATGTTCATGTATTATTACAGGTTTTATGCTTTTAAAACAGGTTTTCCTAATGCGCAGTGTTGCTTTAGATAAAAAGCCGAGACGATCGTTTTCATCGATGTCCATCGGATAACGTTTATGTCATCTACATACAATAGAACATAATACTTTTGGTCGTTAGAATACTGAAAATATTTATATTTTTCACTTAGACTTAGAAGATATAATCGTAAACAATATATCACTGAAAGTATTTATAATTTACAATTTTTTTTCAAACATAGACATTTTTACGAAGACACCACTTGCGTGGATCAGCACTCTCAACCAACCTTCACTTGACAAATGCTATTTTTTGAAGGCAGCTTTCCCAAGTTAATTTAAAATTAGTTTTTTTACGGAAGGCTGCTTTACTGAAGTGTATTTGTGTTTAATTATAGGCTTTACGTTTTTAACCCAAGGATTTACTTGGTTATGAGTCGTGTATGCATTTGTTCCTGTTGGCAACAATTTTTAAATAATTAATTTCTACGTTTTAACTAATTGCCTTTTATCACACCTGTGAAGGTCTACACAGGTATTTCAAACACGGGACGCGATTTTGCTTTAATTACTACTGTTTCAAATATTTATTTATTTTCATCTCCAGATCGCTGTCATCCATTACTGAGGAACTATACACCCCTCAAAACAAAATCCTCCGCTAAGCTCTGTTATACACCGTTATGTATACCACTTGAGAGGCATGCATATGCATATCACAAGCACTCAGTCATGTATATCACCAGTACTCTTAAGCCAGCCACTTTCTCTCCCTGATCATTCCTGTAACAGACGAGAGATATAACCTCATATTACGCATAATGCAGGTATTTATTACAAATTTTTTTTCGTATGTGACTAGCTTCAAGAACAAGTTTTCATTGTTCTAATTGGTTTAATTTGTTAAAAGCCGTGTTTGAACTCCTTTCCTTTGAAGTCAATTTTCCAAGTTCTTGTGTAAGTTTTTCTACTGTTTTATCGTGCCTGTGGTGTAATATATTTCGAATACAGGTGCTTATTTTATTACCGTTTTGTTCACCTACAGATACCTGTCACCAATCAATGGGGAGCTCAAGCCAACTGCATTCTGTCTCTGTCCTCAACATCACTTGAGGTGACCAGCATCATACTACCTAAGGCTGTTTTGCCAGCACTCTCAAGGCAGCCACATGTTATGTCTGGCCTTTATCATCACTTAACAGACAACTCTTTTCGAAGGCAGGTTTACTAGATCTAGTTTAATTACTAATAGCTTTTACGATTTGGATTCATTGTGTTCATTGTTGATTGATTAACTTGGTTAAAAGTCGTGTTTGAATTTTTTCCTTTAGAAACCATTCATCTTACGAAAAATTTTAGGTAACTTATTATATTTTTTCATACCCGCAGAGTTATATATTTATTTATTTATTTATTTATTACATGCCCTGATGGGCTTTTACATTATAGTTTATAAGTTGAGTATAAAAACAATGAAGAAAATATAATACAATGAGAAAAGAAAATACGTAATACAATATATGGTATTAAACTTTACAATAAAATACCACTCTCACTTAAAAACCTCAACAGTATAACATTTAAATCTCAAATAAAAAGCTGGATACTAAATATAGGGAGAACAGAAATAGAAAATATACTGATATCAAATACAGACTAAAACCGAATCTACTGATCTGAATTATAAAAAAAAACACAATTTTATTTAATTTTTAATTATTTAACAAAATACTACATGATACCTATACGTTTATAACAAATTTATATTAATTTTTTCTTATAATTAAAATATAATATGTAAATGAAATCCTCAGCACGGGAAATCCCAGTGAGGATATCATTATCTTTAGATGTTTGTAAAGAAAGAAAAACAATAAATCATTATTATTATTATTATTATTAAAAAAATATAAAAACAAAACCACATAATAAAATAAAAAGTACATATGTAAAAATGATAAGAAGTCTCACATTCAATATAAACAAAAAACTGCAGAAATTATGTAAATCTATTTGTGTCTAGAAGAATAAAAGTGATAGAATATGCAACATTTATACTGATTGGTTTTAAGATGAAATATATCACCTAGATTAGAATATTTATTTCCGAGACTGTGAAGTCTAGGAAACGGAGAATTTTCATAAGCTAGTGTCCTGGTGTTATTGAAGTAAAAGGGTAATAAAAGTCGACATGATTTTTTGGGTACATGGATATTGATAAATTGAAGTAATTCTGGGCAGTCAATTTTGTAATTGATGCACTTGTTTAACAATGCTCTAACCAAACTTTTTTAAAATAAAAATCGAAAAATTGACAGAGATACATTTTATGGGAAACCGTTTGAAACAGCTTGTAAGTATAATTATCCTTCAGCAAAACTTTGAATGCGTTTTATTTTTGAATTAATTTAATTTTCGATTTTTGTGGAAAATTTTCATCGTTCATAAAAGAAAGAAGGGGGCCATTTGTAACACAATCGCTACATAAGGTCATAGTCAGGGCCAGATAAAACATTTCGGGGGCCCTTGGCAATGCACTTCTCGGGGCCCCTACCCGATGCGGGGCCCCTAGGTAGTGGCCTACACTGCCTTGTGGACAAAAGGGTCCTGCCAGGGTTAGCTTAAATATGTCGGGGCCCCTAGGCAGTGGCCTACACTGCCTTATGGACAATAGGGCCATGCCAGAGCCGGCTTAAACATGTCGAGACCTCTAGGCAATGCACGTCTTGGGGCCCCTTTACCTTAGGGGCCCTTATCAAATGCGGGGCCCCTAGGCAGTTGCCTATATGTCTTATGTATAATACGGGATATAATGAATTTATTTTCGATTTTTTATGGTAAGTTTTCATCGTTCACAAAAATAAAAAAAAGGAAGGGGGCCATTTATAAAAGAATCCCTACGCAGGGTCATAGTCAGGGTCGAATTAAACATGTCAGGGCCCCTAGGCAATGCACGCCTCGGGACCACTTTACCCCAGGGGCCCCTACCCAATGCAGGGCCCCTAGGCAGAGGCCTACACTGCCTTATGGACAATAGGGCCCTGACAAGGCCGGCTTAAACATGTCGGGGCTTTTAGGCAATGCACGTCTCGGGGCCCCTACCATATGCGGGGCCCCTAAACAGTGGCCCACACTGCCTTATGGACAATGGGGCCCTGCCAGGGCCGGCTTAAACATGTCGAGGCACCTAGGCAATGCACGTCTTTGGGCCCCTTTACCCTAGGGGCCCCTACCCAATGCGGGCCCCCCTAGGCAGTTGGCTATACGTCTTATGGATAATACGGCACCGGCTATATTGACTGGATTTTTTAACAGTTTAAGACTTGGCGCACGGTGCATGCATACAGATGTATAGTTTTTTTAATGTGTTGTCAACCAGTATGAAAAATGTAGTTTTGAGAAAAACGCGTTCAAAGTTACATTGACATTTTTTTTAGTGAGCTAGCGCCTTTAAAATATGCTTAGTACCTATCTAAGAGGTGATTTGGAGTTGGGAGGTCCCATACAAACATCATACCATACAGATAAAATAGGAATAAATAAATACAGCCTGAACCGGTAATTTAAAATTTAAAAAAATAAAATTACTACTAATAATCTTTATAATGGTATATACAGTTTTAGTTTCACTTACGTATTGTAATTCGTATTATTTTTACTAACTTAGGCCCTTTGCTAAAGGTTATCTTATCATTACAGATAATATAGATAGTAATAAAATAGGTAAGTAATTAAAAAGATTCAGTGGTGGACTAACGGGGGGCGGAAGGGGCAGCCTCTGGTCCCCGGGGGCTTCCAAACGCCTCCATGTTTCCTTGATCAATCCTAAACAAGCCGCGCGCCGCTACCCGAATTTCTACCTTTCTTACATATCCCCCTTAAACATTTGAAGCTTTTTAGCTTTAAAAAATATATGTTATTTTGGAAGATTAAATCTATACATTTCCCACGCCCAAACGCAAATTATATGAATTTCCCTCGATAGAAAAAAATCGTAAAGGATGCTCCGAAAATTTTTAAAAACAAACGTCTAATTCAGTTATTTTACAAGTATGGAAAATCACAGTGTTTCTCTAAATGCTGTTTTAGATAGCCCCCAAGTGATTATATCTCTATTTTAAACGAGTCGTGTTTTATTAAACATTTTCACAATTTTTGCTTCTATTTTACTGTTTTAAATAATATTAGCGAACTCTATCCAACATTCGTAATTACATATATCTCCATCTTCTTCTTCTTGAGCGGGGATACGACGCCTTAAGGCACCAGGACACTGTAAAAAGAAATAATTTTTTTTTTTCATTTTCCAAAGTTAACAATGTTCTCACCAAATGTTTTTTATAGCATTTTATGTTAAACCGTTTGAAACTGTGTATGTTGAATTACGCGTTTTTCTCGAAACTTTTTAAACTCGTTTTTCAACCTGGTTGACAACATATTAAAACTATACATCCGCCTGTTTGTATTTTTAATGCATTTGCATTTTCATTTGCACGTGCCAACTCTTAAACTGTTCGAAAATCCAGTGTCTATGGCACCACGTAGGGGAATTTTCATATCTTAAAAAAAGAAAAAATGGCGGACTAGCGAATTTTATATTCAATTTTTTATGGAAAATTTTCAGCGTTCTTATAAAAAATAGATGGGAGGGCCTTTATAAAAAAATCCCAGCGTTGTGCCATAGTGACTGGTTGGTGCATGCAAATCGGATGTATAGATTTTGTAATATGTTATCAACCAGGTTGAAAAACGTAGTTTCGAGAAAAATGCGTTCAAAGTTTTTGTGAAGGTTAATTCAACAAACAAACTGTTTAAAACTTTCTTGAATTTTTTTAGAATTTCATTGCATTGTGGTGATAGCATTATTAACAAATGCATTTTTTATAAAATGAAAAAAAAAGTCAATTTTTTTAACAGTGAGGCCCCCAGGACCATAGGCCCGTGTGAACTGAATAAAAATCTTGTAAAATTACATCAACTTTTTATACTAGGGGGGCCTCATTCAGCTTTGCCGCCCCGGGCCTCTGACGGGCTTAGTCCGCCACTGGTTTACTGTCGAACATAATGCCTAGATCCATAATTTCATAAACACAATTTAAATTTTCATCATTTAATGAATAATTAAAAAATATAGGATTATTTATTTTGGAAAAATGAATGAACTGACATTTATTTATGTTTAATGCTAGTTTGTTGATAGAGCACCATTCAAAAAGATATGTCAAATTAGTTTGAAGTGTAATACAATCATTAATGTGGTTGATCTCTTTATATAGTTTCATGTCATCAGCAAACAGTAGCACGTTTATGTTTGTGAATATATCAACAATATAATTTATAAATATAATGAACAAAATGGGAGCCTTGCGGCACTCCACTTGTTGCTGTAAATTTGTACGAATGTGTGCCATTTATTTTCAAACTAAGACTTCTTTTGGACAAATAGCTAACAAACCAAATTAATAAGCTACCATAAACTCCAAGTGTCGCCAATTTATTGATTAATATTTTGTGACACACCTTGTCAAAGGCCTTGCTAAAGTCCGTATATATTGAGTCAACCTGGCACCTGTTTGCTAAAGATTTAGATATGAAGTTTTCGTAAATTAGTAAATTGGTTAGTGTAGATTTATTTGAACAAAAGCCATGTTGGTAGGGTGTTATAATATAATTTCATACACAGACTAAATTTTACTTTAATTATTCATCTACAGACCCCTGTCATCGATCTCCGGGAGCAATTAATACACTTAACCAAAACATAATCCTACACTATCCTGCATAGTGGACCAGCGTTCTCTGCATTCTGTCTCTGTCCTCGACATCACTTGAGGGGACCAGCACCAAAACCACCTTAGTTGGTTCATTCACCTATTGGTATTGTCAGCACTCTCAAGACAGGCACATTCTATATCTGCCATTGAAATTACTTGAGGAGCACCATTTTGGCCCATGTCACATGATAGAACGTTTGCAAGGTAGTTCTACAATTGTTTTTTTAAAATCTGCCATATTCATGTTTCATTGCAGTTTTTATGTTTCATGCTCATTGTTGTGTTGTGTGAAAAACTGCGTTAGTGCTTCTTCCTCTTGAGCCATCCCTTCAGACTGCCTTACAACGTCCTGAGTCAGGTCAGATGACGTCGTATCATTTGCAATAAAACATGATACTGCTGTTAGAATCATAAAGCATCACATTTGCGTTAAAATATTATACCTAAATAATTTTTCAAACACAGATTATTTTTAAAATGACATCATTTGAGAGTACCAGCAGTCTTAATGCTGCATCTGTCTCGGGACATCGCTTGAGGGGACCAATACTCCCAAGGCAGTCACATTATATTAATCAATGAGAGCCGATGGTGAGTTCTGTCTTTTTTAATGAACGTCACCACGTTATCCGCCCCGGGTGCCGCCTATGCTAACTCCGCCCACTGCCTTTGAGTCTATAAAACACCTAATGAATCTCTGTTCTTGTACATTCATTGGGAAACGAGATTTCCAAAGCAGGTTTCATTATTATATATATTAATTTTTGGGGTATTGTGCCACTTTGCGCATTGTTCTCGTTTTACCAAGGTTTGGAAGAGCTACAGTGTCTGAAACTTATCCTTATGAGGAGTGTGACACGGCATTATAACCCATAAATTTATCACTTTAATTCTTTTGACTGAAAATCTTAAAAATTTCAGGATTAATCATGTTTTGTCAACACCTGCATATTATATTATGCTAAATGCTTATTTTGAATACTGAAAGTGTAATGTTGTTTATACAGAAGTCAGTCCCTGGACATCTCTTGAGTGGAGCAACACTTTAAAGGCAGCCACATCCTACATCTAATCCTGTGGACCACTTGAGGAGATCAGCATTTCCAAGGCAGGTTACCAACTTATTATATCTGAAAAAAATTTATGAAGCATTTCGCGTTACGGCTTTTACTTTTGCTTTTCACTTCTTTCTTTTAGGACCAATTGTTTAGCAGAAATTCACTCACGACACAAACACGAAATGGCCATTCAGCGCAATTTTGCTTAATTTTTGTTAAATGCCGATTCCTAGTCTTAATATCAGCAGAAGAGGACATATACCACGATTTTAAGCTTATCAGCTTATTACAATTTAATAGAATCGGCGTATAACGGGGACTTTTCAAATGTCATAAAATAAAATGGAGCCCAATGGCCATTTGTTGACAATGATATATTAGAATTTGTGTGAAACAGCTGGGTTTTAACAGTTCTGTAGATCTTTCACTATCATTTATCTTGCGGATATCCGAGCCTCTCGATATTCATGGATAAGTATAAAAACACCACGCTTCCTAGGCCCGTTGTGGTAGTTAGTTGTGTTGGAGTCCCTAGTTCCCCCCAGCGCAGTCCCATAGCCATTCTGCTGTTGCAACTCAGCCTGTTTTTGTCTAGTCTTGAACCTTTCCAATCGTCGCCTCAGTTCTTATTTGTCCAACAGACCATTTTAGTTTTTGTTAAATCTCCACTTTAAAATTAAAAATAAAGCATAAAAAATGAGAGTTAATCACTTAATCAAGAATTATTTGAACTAATGAGACCTTTACCTTTACGGAAATAACTTTACTTAAACACCTACTATAATGTTTTATTGAAATAATTTAAGAAAACCTTCTCCTCCCATAAAATTTTCTAATGGTCTGTTGGACAAATACGAACTAAGGCGACGCAATGTCAATCATATTCAAGACCAAGTCAGTACTGGCCGCTACCAGCTACAAGGATTAATAATCATAGTTATCTCCTGGATAGGTTGTGTCCTAGGCCAGTGAGGTCCATCTCCCCATTATTATACCCTCAACCGGTTTAACCGCTTCCAGGCGTTGGTACAGGAGAGAGCTGACCTCCAGTGGAGAACACAGAGTCAGAGACCTGAAGTTGCCTAAAGGTGGATCCACCGTCCACTCAGATGTACTCCCTTCCATCCCTCCAATCCCCATCAGGTACTAACTTCCCCACATTGCCACCACACAAACATTACTTATTCTGATTACTGGCACACTGCGTTGCACATTAGCTTATCTTAGTGGAACAGCTTAAACCCGGAGCGCCCCGCCATGCGCCGGCTGACACTATTTTCGTAATACCATACTCGTTTATTGCGAAATGATATTTTTGTTAATTTTACCGTCTTACCAGATAATGTGTTTATATATTTATAAAAATAGAATACATCTATACTATGTAATTTCCCAATGGTAGCATTTCATATCAAGAGAAATGTTTTTTTTCTTCTCTTTAATAATACCTATTAAAAAATATGCTTAAAATAATGAAGAGAAAAGAAAACTTTCTTAGAATTTTATTGTAGTTTCCAGCTAAATAAGGGTTCCATGCAATAAAAATATGTCAGGCTTTCCTGTAAATAAATACAGTACTTACTTTGAAAATGATAAATTATGACATTTGACACGAAATTCGCCTTTTCACAGATAAAAAAAAAACGCATGTGCTTTAGACCACACGACTGAAGTAAAACTTCACTAACTTATATCTCTCTCTCCACCTTCGGTCGCCTCGCCCGATCACACTTTTCATAACGCTCTCGTCACGCATTCATCAGCTTACTCCCCAAGTCAAGCGTGCGTAAAGAAGTTTTACCTACTTCAAAAATAATATTTGCGTGTGACGAAACGAGGAACTAAAATAATAGTAATATATATTATTTCCTTTTTAAACTAATTAGTTTTATTTTAGTATGCTAGGAGAATTATTTTAGGTTCAAACAAACCGCAGTTGCCAAAAAGTGTTAGCAACTGCGGTGGGTTTCTAATAATCCGCTACAGATTTGCTGAAATTCCAGTTTGAAATGAAGATGTAGACTTATGTTTGATAACGCCATTGTTATTCGTTACAGATGCTATCTCCCTGGATCTGGATATCACCTGAAGGAGTTACACTTAACACAGCCACATTCTATCGCTGTCCCTGGACATCACTTCAGGAGACAACACTCTCAAGGAACTCACTTTATTTATATGACTCTGGACAATCAGGACATCCCTTGAGAGGAAAAACAGCCTCCTGTTTAATTTGAATATCAACTGAATTACTTTTTATTAAATCTGCCATTTGGGTTATTAATTGTTTAAAAAATACCGTCAGATTCCATTTCTTAAAATATTATAAGAAATGAATTATTTTTTAAATGTTTTTAGCTTTCACCGTTCAAGAGTGTTCTTGTCCATTGTTTAAATAGACGCTGAAATGGAAGGTGAATTAAAACATTAATTTTATTTATACACACAAATTTCATAAATATGGAATATTGGAGTCGAGTTCAGACTCAGAAGAGATGAAATGTTGAATGGAGGGGGGGGGCAATTTTAAGAAAAGCTTCATAGAAAAGATGTTATATGTTTAGAGAGGGATAACCAAAAAACATTGTGTCTAAATTTCCCACTTCAAGACAGAAGAAAGTAACATCTGGGGAGTCAAACAGTGAATTTTAAAAGAATGAGAGGGAATGGAGCAATGTGTTATTTTTCATTCGAATAACTAGTGGAGCCTTCCGCAATATAATCAATTTCAGCCTTCAGAGCTGGAATTTGTAAAGCGTTCGGTTTGGATATTTCCCGCCCTCTTCCAAGAAATCATAATCCCGAATTAAAATATGGAGATATATAAACTGTTTATAGTGTTAGAGAGCCATATTTTGCGTGCATATTTTTTAATTTATAAAATAATTTATTAAAAAAATTAAGCGCATGAATTTTGTATACTATTTACTTTACTTTACTTTAAATTGCCATTCGTGGTACCTACTTTGAGCAATATTAAATATTATGACTTCTGTGCGTCTAATTGTCTATAGCCTATTTGATAATCACAGATATAAATTTAAATTCAAAAGTACATTTTTAATATGTAAACATGTGATCAATGATTTGTAAGAAAAAATATTTCAATAATATCAGTTCACGGAATGTCAATAACAAATAATACAGAAGAGATGCGAGACATACTTTTTTTTATTTTTTACCTTAAGTCCACACAGGAGGCCCTGAGGAAAATAATTTTTCTCAGGGCCTCTGTCATCTTTGAAGATGCTGTGTGGAGAAGGAGTGAACATGGTCTTGAAGAAACCCATGTTGTAGAAGGGAGGAAACATAGAGGCCGGCAAATCGTTCCACAGCCGAGCTGTTCAACTCAAGAACGAGTCATAGAAACCGTGTCGACCGTGTACATATGTTGGGCATGTGTTTGTCGTGTTTCCCGACTATGCACTGATGCCAAGGATAAATGACGCTAGTTCCTCGGAGCATCTTCCATTGTAATATCGGTAGAACAAGGATAGCATTCCCACCCGACGCGACGCTTGTGCTCTAAAGATTGTAATCCATTTGTTAAGTTAGAAGAATCTATCAAACGGACCGCACGTTTCTGCAAGGGTTTTTTTAGGTGTTTTGGGGCTCCAGACCAGAGGTGGCTTCCAAATTAAACCGTTGAGCGCACTTGTGATTTGTACAGATCAACAGTTGTGTATCTGCAGTATCTGCGGGCCCTGTACTGTACGCCCAGTTTCTGAGAGGCTAACTTTACTCTGGCTTCGATGGAGCCCCCATACCTGAGCTGATCACTTAGAGTTACACCACGCATATAAATCTTTTGTTCAAGTGTGAAACTACTAAGTTAGCTTTGTGATTAATCAATGATTCCAACGTATCAGCATCCCCAAAGATAACAGGCCCAGAGGAAAATCATTTTCCTGTGTGGAGATAATGAAAAAAAAAATGTGCAGGCACTTTTGAAATAATTCTAATAAATATTTAAAAATATCTCTTCAAATTGGTCACATTTTGACTAACAGACGCTCATGTGCCAAAATGTGGCTAAAAACGCTCCAGTGGACAAGGGAGAAAATTATTTTTTTGAAAAATGGGAGAATTATTGAAAGCACAGTTTTGATGGGATAGTCCTTTGTATTGAGGCATAGCAGGTTCCCTTGGATTGACTAGCAATGTGCCAATACTCTGCACAAACATTGCAGGATCTGTCTTTAAGGATGGAAAAAATGTCATATAGGGAATGTGCTCTGAGAGTAATTATGTTATAGGGGTTGACCGCTCCTTGTTTTGCTAATGAAAATAATTGTGTAACTTCAATTTTTTATTTATTTTTAGTTATCTACTTACCTGTTTCGTCACTTTTTAATTCTTAGCTGAATTTATTTTAGAAGTTTTGTTGCTTTTTAATACTTGCATGAGTAATTATTTTTAATGCAGGTTTAATTATTAGTTGAAAGCTGTTGAATACTTGGAAAGTTAATGCGTTTATTATTTTAAATTAGGGATCATTAATTGTTTTTCTTGTTAGAGGTTATGTAGGTCATCATCTATTGATTTTAAATGGCTTTTAACAGTTTATTGTTTTAAATATTATAGCTAATGTTAAATATTTATGTATTTGCATTGTAGGTAAAATTTTAAATACAAATATACTGACGGTTTGTCTAGTTTGTAGTTGGAAATAAGAGTGTAGAAAAATATTATAAGTTTGTACAGCGCCCTTGAGGTGATTTTTCACAAAAAACGGCGCTATACAACTCATCCAAATAATATTATTATTATTACGAGTATTAATAATAATAATTTGAAATAAAGGTTGAATTAGGAATGAGATGTATTTAATACCAGCACTGCTTCTGTTATTTATTACATTCGATACCTGCGCAGTTATTATTTGTTAAAAGTTAATATATTTAGTCTCTGACCACTCTCAAGCCCTTCATGTTAATCATTTAGTTTTAGGATATTATAATACCAAATGTGAATGGTGGAAGAATTCGGGGACGCCCGAGGAAGACATGGCACGATCAAGTAAACCAAATACTTGAGTTCGGTCATGTCAAGAATCAGAAAAACAAAAGAGTATAAGGCAATGTATGAATGTGAATGAAGCAAGAAGTATGTGCCAAGACCGAGTTGTTTTGGTGGTCCATCCACTCGGCCTACCAAACGGCGTGATGGTTAGTTAGGTTTAAAATACCTTCATGGGGAACAAGAGAGTATTTTTTATGTAGGTACATATATAACATGTACTTTCTCTGTTAATGATGTAACTAACAGTTTGGTAACTTACTTTTAAGTATTTTTTACAATATTGTAGTAAGGTACTAATTTTTAATTTGTGGAAATTAATTATTTGAAAAATAATCTTATTTATCTACTGAAATTTTATTATTTCAAAAGTAGTGTTAAATTTGATTATTTTCAAAATTTTCTTATTTAGTTTTTTCCACTGTGTTTATAATGTATTACTTATTTAGTAATAAAGTAAGGATGTTAAGTATAGAATGTAAGTCACTAGTTATTAATCTCAGTTGTGAGTCACTAATAAAGAGGTTATTAGATATAATTCTAAGTGATACGGTACAGGTTACATATATTAATTAAGTTGTAAAGCGCACTTGAGGTGATTTTCTCACAAAAATGGCGCTATAGAAATAATTCAAGAGTTTATATTATATTATATACTTTATTGGTAAAAACCTGTTATGTATTTTGTTTAAATTGTATCTTTACTTTAATAAAAAAATTATAAAAACTAACAAAATAATCATTTGTAAATAATAGTTTGCCAAGGTAAATGAGCTCCATTAAATATAAATGAGGGGGTGTCAGTAGTTAGTATTGATGGCAAGTACAATACAGTGAATATGACAGCAGGACATATGTAGCACGGATAGAAGATAGCTTATCATCATAGAGGCTCTACCGCACAAGTGTCCCGACTGGCTGGAGACAGTGGGACTATGGCATTTCCAATAAGGGGAATGTGGTGATACTGAATAGATGGTTGAGAAATGCCTAGCTATTCAGATCTAGCCTCTTTACTTAGGAAATAAAGAAAATTAATTCCACAACTGATTGATTTTGACGACAGTAAGTTATGTTTGAAGGGTAAGTAGGTATCTACATGTACACAGTGTTCGGAAACTCGTAGTGCAAAACAGAAAACAGGTGAATGTCCATTACATTTGAAGCCAATTTTTACGTTTTTGAGTAAATTAGGTCCGAAGTTGGATTTTTGTCTTTTAAAATGAGTGGAAGCAAAAACCAGCTTTGAAATTTTTTTTATTCCTTTAGTTGTGGAAAAAGTAAAAAAATAAAAAAATAGCGAAATGCTTAAATCGAAACAAAAAAAAAGATTCTGTGGATTCTCTATGTGATGTAGATTCACTAATTTCCCACTTTGACTATGAGTTTCCGGACACTGTGTGTAACTGTTAAGTGCAATTATTGATCAACGGAACTATTCATTAGATAATCAGCACCTCAGCCATAGGTCACCCCAAATGACAAGCTATGTTTGGTGACTTAGCAGGAATGCCTGGAGGGGTAAGGTTTTCCCAGATCTTGTCGGCGGGCCGGATCGGGAGAGGCCGTTGAGTGAGACCCTTGAACCTGTCCTGCCGGGCTCCCTTATCCGTCGCCCTGCTCCTCCTAGACACAGCAATTTCCAGATTCCCACCCACCCCTCATAACGCAGCATTCCCACAGAAGACTGTGTGAAAAGTTCGGTCTACAAAAAACGGCAGAAGGACAGATGTGAAGGGAATGATAAAATGAAAAAAATTAATTAAAATAATAAGTATTTAATAAAATGTAAAGAAAATGACATTTTGGATTTAGAAACAAATATATGTTGTGTGTAGAGTGTACTAAAGACAGATAATGCTTGTCATTGTTCAATGTTCATCTGCAGTCACTGCACACAAGTGTGACGCAATAATGTACTCTAAAGTAAGTCTCTCCAGAGCCCATTATCGCGGGACATTGCTGCCTCAGTTAGAACGCTGTTACTACTGGCTTTGTTATATAATATGGCAAGAGAGAATCAGCTAATATGGAAACATTACATCAAACAGAATTATTATCAAAATACACCAATCTTAACCACCAACACTAAGATGGTTCTAAACTAAAAGATTGTACTTTAAAAAGAAAGAAAAATTGTTTGCATAATGAATGGCTTATATTACAGCAAATTCCCATGTGTATAAATATCCATCGTCTAGTTGATTAGTCAGACATCTCCAAATACTATGTTTTGAGATAATGACGAAAGCAATATTCGAATGCTCGCCATAAATCAAATATTATTTCCTTGTGTTTGTGTTTTATATAATAAATATGCTTTAAAATAACACCAGGAGGCATAACAGTCCAGTACAGTACCGTACAATACAGTGACCCAACATCAACATTTTGTTTAATTCAATGTAAGTTTTAGTGCATTATAATTGATTTGTTGGTGTTTATGAGTAATCTGAGTATTGTACCAGATAGAGGGTACACACCTACATATAACTGCATACTCAACTCTAATTGCGATTTTTCGGAGATGTCTGTCTAATCAACTGGATGATCGACGATACAAAGGCTTTTCTTTTAGTTTAAACAACAAAATAAAATAAACATTTCAAAATAAAGCCATTACTGTGATTTTTTAAAATTTGAATACCGCACTAGTCTCAACATCAGTGGAACTATGGTACTCCCAATACTTGGGGTTTGTCCTTTCAATTCCGTATCCATCACATTTCTAGGGAATTTCTCTTCAGTGGATGGAACAACTCAAATGTCGAGTGAAACAAACAACGAATAAAGCACTGCTGCTAAATATTTGAACTAAAATTATACTAAAAATTACATATTTCTAATATTCTTTACATTTACAAGAATAAAGTATTTATATTTATTTATTTATAATAATAATAATAACCTTTGAAAACATATTTTTAACAATTCAACAACAGGAAAAAAGTAGATACAAAAAAATCATTTATTTAATATTTAAAACTAAGTACATACGATCAATAAAGTCTGAAAAATAATTATGTGGAAACTGCAATCGTTTAACTTGCTTGGAATAATATTTTTTCACTAATGGACAACATCGTAACTAATGGAATAATATTTTTTTACTAATGGACATCCTCGTTACTAATGGAATAATATTTTATTACTAATGAACATCCTCTTTCTTATTGGAATAATATTTTTTTACTAATGGAGGTCCTAGTGAACAATGGAATATATATTTTTTTACTAATGGATTTCTTTGTTATTAATGGAATAATATTTTGTTACTATATGGTCTATATAGTTAACAACACAACGATAGTTTTTACTAATAGACTTCTTTGTTATTAATGGAATAATATTTTGTTACTAATGGTCATTCTTGTTAACAACGCAATGATATTTTTTTACTAATAAACTTCGTTATTAATCAATGGTATAATATTAATCTTCGCTATAAATTGATTTTTTTTTAAATATTGAATTTCCATTAGTGTCTTAAAAAGTGGATATTTCCAAATTATTAGTAACCAAATGAGGAAGTACATTGACGTGTCTTTTAAGTTTTTGGAATTTGTTTTATTTTTCAAAATCAGACATTTATTGAAACTGCAAACAAAGATGTTTCAATGACGGCCGAGCGCCAGGGTGATACTGACAGCATAAACTTTAAACTATAATTATTATTACACACTTAACAAAATGTAGGTATAATTCAAGAAAAAAATGCTGTTCGAAAATGTACAAAAAATAAAGAACTTATGTTATTAACAAAGACTCAGAAAAGACATTGCAAAAGTAGTAATGTTTAAAAACAAAAACACTCAAAACACTAACTTTTGTTATAGTTTTGGGTAAGTAGGTACTTACTTTAAAGTCTTTTTTTTTCCTTCTCAAGTTATGAATAAACTGACAATATTTGAATTCCTCCTAACATCATTTTTTTTCAGTAATTTTAAAAAGAACGACAATCATTTCATTCTCAAATTGTGATCAACTGACAAACGTAACAACATTACAGTTGTGCTCTTCTGTTGATCAAAAATTGTCCAAACGTTGAAACTGACCAAGAATCGGAGATATTTTGATTTAATTGAAAAATCAAAATTGGTTGAGTTGTCGTTTGATGACAAACGTTACATTAGAATTGTTGTGAAACACACACTAAATAATCTAAAAGAAGTATTTTAAATGTTTTTATTTATTTTGCAATGGCTGTTCCCGGTCTTAATAATTAATTTATAAAATTTATAGTTATTTGTTTGTTTAGTTGTTGTGTGAACTCGGGCGCGGCTTTTTCTTTTTGAATAAACCAAACACGCCGCGTTTTTGCTTGTCCGGTTGTCCCCCTATCGACAGTTCGCTCTCTCCCGAACTCTCGGCGGCCGCTCTCTCCCCAGCATTTTGCTGATATGCTGAAATAAACACAATTACTGCATTAGATACACAATTCAATTAGATATATACACAATTTAATTAGATATACACACAATTCAATTAGATATGTGCACAATTCAATTAGATATATACACAATTTAATTAGATATACACACAATTCAATTAGATATGTGCACAATTCAATTGGATGTATACACAATTCAATTAGATATATACACAATTCATTTAGATATGTATACAATTCAATTCAACACAAGTTCAAGATTCAAGTGATTCGAACTGGGTCAGTTTGATCGCCATCAATTTATTGGTAATGGTTTTACTTGATACTGTAAAAATGGACTTAGTTTGACTTAAGTTCCAGTGGTAAAGTTTTGACTTAAGTTTAAAAGGTAGAGGTTGACTTAAGACGTGATGTAACAACACTCAGGTTTAACTTTGTGTTGTTAAATCCATAACTGACAAATTATATTCCAGTAATCGCCAATTAAATTTTTGATCAAATGCTTCTTTGATGACATTAGAAATTTTTAAACAATTGGTTAGCTGTGACAAGGGGCGTGCCTCTTACAAGGGTGATACTGAGAGTATCTTTCACTCAGGAACGAGGGGAACTCAATCTCCATGTCTAGAGCCGATGGCCTTACCGCTACAAATGTCGTCAAAGTGAATTGCAGAAAAAAGTTTATCATGTAATCTACAATAAATCTTCCAGTGTCTTGAAATTCGTGGTTGATTCCATTCTGAATAAATTAATTCCAATTATCATCACGATTTTCCAGACGCTGCGCAATAAATATATGTGCATTCCATACATTTAACACGGTACAGGGTGTACAAGAGATGGCTACTTGTGCTACAGTTACTACAGTGCGTTAGCAAAACAAACAATACACAACCAAAAGTAAATTAATCAAAAAGAGAAAGAAATGAAAATAGTTACAAGATTGACTAATAATAATATTTGAAATATCAATAAAAAAAATCAAATAATTGATGTTGCTATTCCAAATTCCTGTAATATTCAGAAAACTGTTTCTGAAAAAATAAGAAAATATACAGATTTAGGAAATGAGATTAAAAGAATTTGGCATTCTCAGAATATAAAATATTATCTTCCATTTGTTATTTTGTCTACTGGCATTATACCTAGCTCTCTCATTCAAAATGTAGGCTTATTAGATTTGTCAAAGAATTTATATTATATAAAAATGCCAAAATCAATTATTTTAAATTCATGTAGGATTTATCGGTCCAGTTAGGAGTTCTACCGAGCCGAACACTCTGATATAAAATATCTGGAGTCGGTGAATTATTTTCCCATTTGGTCTCTGGTGGATTGACGTATTGTTCTTGTATGGTTTTGTATTTGTTATACTTACATGTTTAGTGCACTTACATAGCGTGGATTTACTAGATAACCATTTGTGGAAAAGTGTGTGGAAGGGTTTAGTCTTTCCTGTGGGGAAATTTAACACGGACCTAAAATCTGAAGCACCAATATTTAAAAAGCTGTAATGAAAAAAAAATATTAAAAAAATTGTTAAAAATACAAGCAATGAAAAACATAGAAATACAAATTTAATTATTTTTCTAAATATAATAAAATGTTGTGTTTCTTGAGGAATTGTGAATTTCGTAAAATATTGTTTACTAGCTTTTGCCCCTGGCTTCGCACGCGCCACCCTACCACCCCCCCCCCCCCCCCAACAACCTCACCTCCCCTCACCCCCCCACCCCCCCTGCCCCCATACCCTCCCCCCTTAACGTAACAATCGAACACGCCCTGTAAATCTTAACTATCAAAGGGATACGTAACAAGTAACAAAATGACAGCGCATGTCAAAAAATTACGTAGCAACGCTTTGCTTTTCGTCTGGACAATAAACTTATAATTGTATAAAACTTTCATAATGCCAGAGCTCTAAGTTATAGCCTGTATGTTAATTCTGATGTATGAGCTATATTAATATAAAGTTTCATTAAAATCCGTTCATTATTTATTATGCGTGAGAGAGTAACAAACATCCATCCATACCTACATCCATAGAAACTTTCGCCTTTATAAAATTAGTAGTATAATATTAGTAGAATGCATTGAAGCGTTCCAAGTAAAGTTCTCCAAGGACTTGTTATATTGGTTTGGTTTGACTAAGAAATGAAGTTTAATGTGCGTTGCTTTGTGCGTGACTAAAGACA
Organism: Limnephilus lunatus; assembly: GCA_917563855.2. Lineage (NCBI taxonomy): Eukaryota > Metazoa > Arthropoda > Insecta > Trichoptera > Limnephilidae > Limnephilus > Limnephilus lunatus. The sequence goes on along the minus strand of OU830595.1, from coordinate 18,134,281 downwards.
TGAAGTTATTACTCATATAGATTGTCCATTTGATTAGACAGACATCTCCAAATATAAAGTTTTGAAATAGTGAGGAAAGCCATATTCGAATGCTCATCGTAAATCAAGTATTATTTACATGTGTCTGTGTTTTACATATGGAGGCGTGAAAAATCCTATCAGTGATCCAGAAAACATCAACATTTTGTTTAATTATTCAGTGTAAGTTTTAGTGCATTATAATAGATGTTGTTGGTGTTTATGAGTAATCTGAGTATTGTACCAGATAGAGGGTACACGCCTAAATGTAATTGTAGAAAGCTCAACTTAAATTTCGATTTTTAAGAGATGTCTGACTAATGAACAGGATGATCGATATAAATTTTTTCATTAGCTCCACAGAAAAGCCCTTGAAGAAGATAATTTCCTTCAGGACCTATGTCATCTTAGGGGAGGCTTCGTGGAAGGTCTATTTATGGAATGGTTGGAGAGGAAGTTCTGGGACGGAAAAGGTATGAGGGCTGAGTAGGAACCAGGGGTCAGTTTATCCAGGAGTGACGGACCATCCATCCCTCCAACAGCGGTTCAAGCCCATGGGTCGAGATAGTCCAGCTGGATAGGTCAAAAAGGTCTCTTCAACCAAGCTCGATGTGGGCAGATTCATCCGCCGCCCATACCTGGACATACCTCACCCTATAAACTTAGGAACCCCTGCTAAGTCACCAAACATTGCGAATATTGGTTAAATTATGGTTCCCGGGCGGGCGGTACCCATACCCACCTCCCAAAGTGAAATGTGTAACCAAAGAAGGTATGCTTCTATGTGAACGTAGGAAACTACTCGATATGGACAGTGCACTCGCTGTGGGAACTGGTAGGACTACTAACGGGACTATGACTGACTATGTTTGGTGACTAGATCTGAATAGTCAGGTACATTTTCCTCATCTCTTTCCCCTCCCCACTACCTTCAGTCTCAAAACCGATAAAAATTGAAGATTCCATAGTCGTACTGGTTGCAGACGGTTGGGAGCAGTTGGGACTCTTTATTTATTTTATTTATTTATTTATTACACGCCCTAGTGGGCTTTTCTTATAAAATTTTTACAAACTATTTGTATCAAAGTAAATACTTTAATTTAGACAATAAAGAAAAATATAAAGATAATGACAAAGATCGTTGAAACAAAACACAAAACAAAATACATAGATAAAAATGTAAACAGAAACTAATAATCCTCACAATTGAATTTAAAAGATTCTACAAAACAAAATAGTAGGAGCATAGAAGTTATTTGGTAGTATATACCTAAGCATAGAAGTTATTTGGTAGTATATACCTACCAAATAACTTCTATGTTATGGTCTACTTGTGTCTTAAAGAATAAAAGTGATAAAATAAACAACATTTATACTGATTAGTTTTGAGATCAAATATATCGCCCAGATCAGAATATTTTCAATAATTTCACTAACACAATTTAAATTTTTATCATTTTATGAATACTGAAATAATATAGGATTATTTATTTCGGAAAAACGAATGAACTGACATTTATTTATGTTCAATGCTAGTTTGTTGACAATGCACCATTCAAAAAGATATTTCAAGTTAATTTGTAGTGAAATGCAATCAATAATGTGGTTAATCTCTTTATATAGTTTCATGTCATCTGCAAACAGTAGAACGTTTATATCAGTAAATAAATCAACAATATCATTTATGAATATTAAAAACAAAATGGGCCCTAAATGAGAGCCTTGTGGCACTCCACTTGTCGCCATAAATTCGTATGAATTTGTCCCATTTATTTTTACACCAATACTTCTTTCGAACAAATAACTAGCAAACCAATTTAGTAAATTACCGTTAATTCCAAGTTTTGCTAATTTATTCATTAATATTTTGAGACACACCTTGTGAAATGCCTTGTTGAAGTCAGTGTATACTGAGTCTACCTGGCATCTGTTTGATAAGGCTTGTATTATATTCGGATAGAAAAAGTTTTCTGAGTAGCCAGGTACATTTTCCACATCTCCTTCCCCTCCCCACTACCTTCACCCTCACAACATACCGAAATTATTTATTTATTTAATTATTTTCATATTACAATAAGTTATAATAATGACGTATTGCCCATCTCACTAGGTGTGAAACACCTGTGTTGAGATGGCAATTTACAGAGTGGTTATTATCTATGATTTTGTTTTATTAATATTATGAACATGACAGCTTGATATAAAATCTTTTTTTTTTCTAAGTAAATATACAATTCAAGTATGTTATATAGAACATTGCAGTAGGTACATGGTTACATATTTACACACAGTAGGCATAAAGGTAAGAATGTTATTAAATACTCCTGATAGATATGTTTATTTGAGTTGATCAATGATTCTACTTTCAAATGCACTTTTGGTTTGAGTGTTTCTTATTTCGAAAGGTAGAGAATTGAATAGCTTTGTTGCATTATATTTAAAAGTTCTTTGTCCATAAGAGGTTTGACAAACTGGGATGTTAAAAGATTTTACATTTGACTCTTAGGGCTCTAGTGCTTATTCGTTCCTCAAGCATGTGTGTATTTTTAAATTGGTGAAGCAGAATATTTTTTGAATACAGTTTTTGCAGGTTAGGAACATTTAGTGTCTTAAAAATAAAATCAGTGCTCGTTCTCAACGGGACTTTAAGAATAACCTTCAAAATTAGTTTTTGAATCTTTACTAAAGGCTCCAGGCAAGTATTTGTGGCACTTCCCCAGCTAATAATACCATATTCAAGTGATGATTGTATGAGAGCACAGTAAATTATGGATTCCATAATCTCACTGGCTCCAGAAAGTTGGTAGCAGTTGGGACTCTTGTGTGGTATTCAGCTAAAATAGTTATATTATAATATAAAGTAGGAACCTTTAGCGATTTTTTTGCTAAGCATGCCGTATTTTGTTATTTCAGCATGCTCCTTGGGAGATTCCAAATTACTGTAAGTAAGAATATTTTTACAGCGCATTTTCAATCAGTATGTCCTCAGATGTAAGTATATCAACTTTGGTTGTACGGCCGTATACTCTCTTTGCATACTTACTTGGAAAATAATATTTTAGGCGATCACCGGTCGGAGGGATCAACTGTCCGCTGGATCAACTTCCGGGGGATCAACTGTCAGACGGATCAACTGTCAGAAGGATCTCCTGAAGGAGGGATCAATTGTTGGAGGGATCAATCGTTGGAGGGATCAATTGTCAGGAAGTTAACTGTCTGAGGGATCAACTTCCGGGGGATCAAATGTCAGAAGGATCTACTGCAGGAGGGATCAATTGTTGGAGGGATCAATTGTCGGGGGGTTAACTGTCTGAGAGATCAACTGTCAGACGGATCAACTGTCAGAAGAATCAACTTTCGGGGCTCAAATGCTGCTATCAGTGTGATCAACTGTCGGAGGGATCAATTGTCGGAAGAATCTACTGTAGGAGGGATCAATTATCGGAGGGATCAACTGTCAGGAAATGTCGGGGGGTTCAACTATCAGAGTAATCAATTGTCGGGGGGATCAATTGTCGAGTCACCAACTTTTACATAGTATTGGTAACAAATACTAAGTATGGAAGTATTTGACAACAATTTGAACTTCACAAATTTCAAACACCATTTATGTGAAAAACTGTTTCTTCCTACTTCTTAAATTAATGTGAACAACAATTTTAATTTTTTTTATTAATTTGGAATTTTCATTTTTAGGAACCAGGGGTCAGTTTATCCAGGAGTGACGGACCATTCATCCCTCCAACAGCGGTGTAAGCCTATGGGTCGAGATAGTCCAGCTGGATAGGTCTAAAAGGTCTCCTCAACCAAGCTCGATGTGGGCAGACACATCCGCCGCCAAGACCCGGACCAATCTCACCCCATGAACCCGGGGAAGTCACCAAAAGTGGCGAAGCATTTTGGGGTGACCTATGGCAGAGGTGTTGGTTATCCAATAATTGGTTCCCGGGGCGGCGGTGCCCATACCCGCTTCCCAGATATCATGTTACCTGTTTTTTGTTAATTCTCTATTTTCATTGTTATTAAAAAAAACATGATCCGCATTATACGAAAAAGCTCTTTGGGCGTCTAAATAAATAAAAAGTATTCATTATATTGTGTTCAATAAAAATATTTAACAAAACGATTAAATATCATTTCCTAAGACCTGGTTACTTTGTCAGTAGTATTTTTAGCTACCTAATCTAATCTTATCTTTAAATATTTTATTCATCTAAATATCTAGAATAACACCTGTCTGGGTGTAAACGAGGTAATAAAGACGTATTTATAGAACAATCACGAGTGATGAGATGGGGTAGAGGAAGGTGGGGAAGCACCAGTCTATTAAAAATCTTGTCTCCAAATATGGATATAGTAATTTCAAGCAACGTTTGTATTCTAAATGGTGGTCTTTCATATAACGGTAGATCATTTCACTTCTGTCAATCCTCACAAAACGCATTTTTTGCTTACGACCCTTTAAAATGTGTATGTTTTTTATATTCTATTCCAAAATCCTCGCTGATCGATATCATTATAAAGTATAAAATAAAGTCGCTCAAAATGTATATGCGCTTAGATCTTTTAAACTACGCAACGGATTTTCATGCGGTTTTCACCAATAGGTAGAATGATTCAAGAAAAGCCAAGACACTTAAATATTCATTTCAGGCAGCGGGCAGCTGGCAAGCGGGTGGTCTGGATTTTATAAATGTTGGGTAATGGCGCTGTGTTTCGTTAGCCACAGCAACGTGTGTCCGGGTCTGCTAGTGTATATTTAAAGGAGAATATCTGTACGAGCGGGCTGGCAAGCGGACGGTGTGGATAATTAACATATGACATATGGCGGTGTGACTTAAAGGTTGGGTAACCATCCAGTAGATGGAGTTGTGTTTCGTTAGCCACAGCATTGCGTACCGGGTCAGCTAGTATTAGTTTAGTTATGCTAGTTAAAAAAAACTTGCAGCCTGAAGAAACTCAGAAACGAGTCCCGGTACAATCAAGCGAGTTATATGGTGTGGTAGATCTCGATCTCCTCTTCAGGAAGACGGTTCCCGTTTTTACCTAAAGGGCGTGCCTTTGAAGATATAAGGGATGGAAGTTTTGCCCTCTTGAAATTTCGAGAATAGTCTTCCGGAATGTTCTAGAAGGTTCGATAGAGCTCTAGAAAGTTCTGGAAGGAGTAGCGGAGTATGTCGTGGAATGTTCTGGAATAGGGAATCGGAACATCGTTGTGGAACATTCCAGAATACTCTAGAACGTTGTCCTGAGCGAAGCCGGGTAACCCACAGCTAGTTTTTTTTAAATTTTTATGGGCATATTTTAATATTTGAATTTTGGAACACTTTCTAGAAAATTGACACAAACCGGTGACATGTGACCTTTGACCTGTGACATGTGACCTTTGACCTGTAACCTCTGACCTGTGACCTGAAACTAAAGAACTTTGCGCCCGCCGTGTTCAGGCGTCACAATTGATAATGAACGAATCTACTAAACCGGGACTGAAAATTGGTAGTGTCCGGTTAACGCTGCTTCTTCTTCTTTATGTGCCTTATCAGGTCCCCTCGACGTTGGCGATCACTCTTGAAAAGGTCTCTTTGTCTTGCTCTGCCCGGAATAGCTCCTCCACACTTCTAATGCCGGTCCACTCTCGTATGTTTCGCAGCCAAGACATTTGTCTCCTACCAGGCCTTCGGCGACCCTCTATCTTGCCTTTCAATATTAAATGGAGCAAGTGATACTTCTCCCCTCGAAGTATATGACCCAGATATGAAATTTTCTTGATTTTAATAAATGTAAGCCGTTCCCTATCTGCTCTAGCCCGCCTGAGAATTTCTATGTCGGTGATCATGTCGGTCCATGGGACCTTGAGCATTCTCCGGTGAAGCCACATTTCGAAAGCCTCTAACCTGTTCATGGTATTTATTTTCAAGGTCCATGTTTCACAACCATACAGCAAGACCGACCACACATAACATTTTAGCATTCTCTGCCTTAGTTTTAAGCTTATATTGTCATTGCAGAAGAGGGATTTCATTTTTATGAATGCAGTTCTTGCTGCTTCAATTCTGCACCTAATCTCTATATCTGGGTCAAGAGTCTCCGTGAGGATACTGCCGAGGTATCTAAATCTCTCCACCTTTTCGACATTACAACCATTTAACTGAATCATTGATCCAGAGTGATCTAGTCGTTCAAGTCATCCATTTAGTTTTATTGACGTTGATTGTTAGGCCCAGTTGCTCACCAGCATTATTAACAATATCTAATAGGTCTTGGAGGTCACTGATACTGTCATCTAGTAATACAGTATCATCTGCATATCTTATGTTATTAATGACAACTCCGTTGATCTTGAGACCCTTCTGGGTATTACTTAGGGCTCTTTTGAAGACATAGTTGGAATAAAGATTAAATAATAGTGGCGACAGGATACATCCTTGTCGTACTCCACGCTGAATGGCGATTGCATTAGATCTCTCATTCCCATGTCTTATTTCTGCTGTTTGGAACCAATACAGGTTTTTAATGAAATTCTGGTCTTTGGTGTCAACGTTACAATCCGCAAGCATTTTCATTAGGTCAGCATGTTTTACCCTGTCAAATGCCTTTTCGTAGTCAATAAAACAGGCAAAGACTTCCTTTCTTTGGTCATGACACTTTTGCAATAGTACGTCGACAGAAAATAATGCTTCACGCGTACCGAACGCATTTCTGAAGCCAAACTGAGTGTCATCCAAGTCCTGCTCGCACTTATCGCGTATCTTGGCATGTATTTTTTTAAGGAATAATTTAAGGACATGACTCATCAAGCTTATTAATCGATAGTCACTGCACTTCTTCGGGTATTGTTTTTTAGGTAATGTCACAAAGGTGGATTTTAGCCAATCTTGGGGTATATTCCCTGTGTCATATATAGAGTTAAATAACCTCAACAGGTAGTCAACATTTTCATTATCAAAGAGCTTCAACACCTCAACTGGAATATCGTCTGGTCCGCATGCTTTTCTATGTTCTGAAGTCTTTATCGCATGAAGAATTTCTAATTTTTAAAAGGGAAGAAAATTGTGGAAAAATTCATCAAAAAATTAACCAAAAATATCTACCAAATTGCAATCTTATGAAAAAAAAATAGTGTTCTTGTAATTTTGGAAATAGTACACAACACGGATCGTCTGGTTCCCACCCAGGCGTTGTGAGTTCAATTCCTCAGCTGAATATCGACTCAAGAACAAATTTCCATTTACTGCGATGGTAGTAGGAGATTTTTCAAACATTGTCAGGCTATTCGTAATCCAATGAGATCCCTGAGGCGTACGTGTGGTAAACCCATGTATGATCGCGTGAGCGTAATGAATAAGATTAAGAAAGGGTGGTTTGGGCATGTAGAGCGAACGATTGAACAAAGTAGGGTAAGAAGAATATATTACGCTAATGTGAATGGTAGAAGAAGTCAGGGAGGAAGACATGGCGCGATCAAGTGAATAAGATGCTTGAGTCGGGCCATGTCAAGTGTCAGAATAATATAAGAGTATGTATGAACGTGAATAAGGCAAAGAGTGTGTGCTAAGACCAAGTTGTTTGGCGGTCCGTCCTCTCTACCTACCCCTGCGGAAACGGCGTGTGATGGTTAGTTAGTTATTCGTAATCCAATGTTGTAACTCGGTCATATTGTATTATAAACATTATTTATTCTCATATTCTCTTTCCAACACCGTTTAAATGTTATTTCTTACCATGACAGTAGGGGAGACACACCTATTTCTATGAGACCTATTTGGACAGTTCCCAAAAGCTATCAAATTAACCTGAGGGGTTAAATACATATATGTTTTTTATAAGTTGAGTTTTAAATTATAAAAACTTAAATTCCTAGGAAATCCAGGATACTTTTGAAGAAATAATTAATTAAATTACGACCTAACTTTTCATTTAAATATTGATGATTATGTTTTATTTCAGGTTCCGTGACAACTCAACAAAGTGGCATTTCAACAACACTTTGAAAAGTCATTAAAAGTAATGAAAAAAATAGTTCAGAGCCTTACCTAATGTAACTAATAATATAATAACTCAAACGTTCGAGTTAATAACTGAAATACTAGTCCATGCGTACGGGATTTCTGTGCGTCCGATTTGGAAATTTCCCCCAAATTATAATATGTAGAGGTATAAACTGCTTGTAGTGTTTGAGAACCATAAATTGAATGCACCTACGAGTATATTTAACAGTTTATTCCATATTTTTTTAAATAATTTTTATTATTCCAATTAATTTTATTATTGAAAATCGTTGAATTTATAAACTATTAAAAATATTAGCGTACTTAGTACCTATTAGTGTACTTAGTACCTTTTAGTGTACTTTGTACCTATTAATGTACTTAGTACCTATTAGTGTACTTTATACCTATTAATGTACTTAATACCTATTAGTGTACTAAGAACCTATTAGTGTACTTAGTACCTATTTGTGTACTTAGTACCTATTTGTGTACTAAGTACCTATTTGGAGAATATAAAATATTTTGACTTATATTATGTTGTCTTTAGCCTAGTTGATAATCTCAGATATAAATTTAAATTTAAATATTAATTTTTTTAATATGTAACACATGATCAATGATTTGTAAGAAAAAATATTAATAATTTCGTTTCGCGAAATCGTCATCTCATTTGGATACGATTTTGAATGATTTTTTTATTCAAAAATGACTTGAATGAAAATTTCTTTTGCTCATTTCCATACCTACTTAAAATAATTTTCAGAACCATCTGCGTTGTGTTATCGCAGATCTATCTATGACAGCGTTCTAACATCAAACATTTAAAAAACCCATTTATTTTACAAAGTTCTAACATCAGTTACGTTACACTCTCTTTTTGGTATCTATCCAACAGTTGTTCGTTATTACGAGGCGCAATATAGTTCGTCACTTTGGTTGTATAGGGTTCTAACTTCACCTTACCATGTTCTGAGCTGAGGTATCAAAATTTGCAAAGACGAATTTTCGTAATCTATTTAACAATATTTGATTTTGAGGTTCAATCATGCGTAAAATATTTTAGTTTACAATTTTAAACTGAAAATATTTGGAATTACATTACGCAACGAAATATTATGCTATAGCACAGCGGTCGGGGAACCGGGGTAAATTACCCCAAATGGGGTACAAATGTTTTTTTTTTTGGGTAATAAGGAAAATTTTCTAGTGTGCTATATCTGATAAACGTGTTAGTATTTTTACAAACCTAATCAATTCAGGTGTGTGCGTGAGAAGTAAGAGACGCGCGTTGTGTGTGTGTGCGTGCTTGCGTATCGTTGTGTGTGTTTGCATACTTGCGTATCGTTGTGTGTGTTTGCGTGCTTGCGTACCGTTGTGTGTGTGCGTGCTTGCGTATCGTTGTGTGTGTGTGCGTGCTTGCGTATCGTTGTTTCTTGCATCGGCCGCTAGAGGCGCTGCGTAACTTGTAATCTTTAATTTAATGTTTTTTGTAAACTAACTCAATAAATTATTTTTTATTAAAATATACATTGATTGTCTTATTTTCAAAGTGGGGGGAAGGCGTAGTATCAACTTACGCAAAAATATTTTGGGGTAATGGTTAAAAAAGTTCCCCGACCACTGCTCTATGAGGTTGCATATGGTTCTATTTGCATGTTTAGATATGTTCTAAAATAGTAAATATACGTCCTATTTAAATATTTTCCTTTAAAAATGTTCAATTAAAATACTTTACACAAAATATAACCTCAAAATTAGAAATAAGTAAATAGATTATGAGAAATTGTCTTTGCAAACTTTGACACCTCATATCTCAGAACACGGTAAAGTGAAGTTAGAACCCTCTACCCACATGAGGTGAGGAATTTCAATTACAAATAATTTAGAAGAGATGCGACATCTATTGTTGAAAATTTAAAATATCAACTTATCTATGTAATTAATCGAAATTCACAATACGCGGTAACTTATGAAATAATTCCAATAAATGTTCTAAAATATCTCTTAAAATTTGCCAAATTTTGGCCAGAGAACACTCGAGGTTGTTTATAAATTGGCCAAAATATGGCCAACAACGCTCCAGTGGATAAACATGATAACGATAATTTTTCTATAAATGATTTACCTGGGAATTGTTAAGACCATTTTGGTATTATTTGTATTTAGAGATAAGATAACGTATAAATAGTGAACTCTGATAAGGTATTGGAGAGCAACAGGTTCGTCTTATTATCAGATTATGTCATAAACCAAATGAGAGTATTTTGGTTTTAAAATAAAATTATAAATTATATGTTAACTTTAATTTGTGTAACTCCATTTTTTTATGTTATTTAAATTAATTTATAAAAATAGTTTATTTATAAACAAGTAACGGCCGGCGTAGTTTAGTGGCGGGATCGAATTTTATTAGATTGATTTGTGTTATTTCACAATTAATTAATTAAAATAATAAATAGTTTATTTGCCGCACGTTCCAAAGTGGAAGATACTCTCAGTATCACCTGGTCTAAGACCACCGTTCAGAATAGAAACGTTGCTTGAAATGGCTTTAGCCATGTTTGGTGACGAGATCTGAATAGCGAGGTACTTACATACCTTCCTCTTCCTCATCTCCTTCCCCTTCCCACTATCTTTATCCTCACAACATACCCCAATTGGGGATGCCATAGTCTCACTGGCTCGAGACGGGAGCAGCTGGGACTCTTGTGAGGTATTCATGTGAAAAAAAAGTTCTGCTGTGTAATTATTATTACGCGTAATAGCCGTTTCGCCTTCTGATGGCATTATCAAACTGTGGTTAGGTCACTTACAGACGATAGGTATGTTTATATTATTCGACCGGTCAGTGGTTGAGTGGGCATCGCGTTTGGGTCCCACCCAGACGTTCCGTGATCGATTCCTCGGCTGGTTAAGTACTCCATCACAACTCAAGCAACATTTTCCATATACTGTGATGGTTGCAGGAGATTTTCAAATATTGTCGGGTTATTCGTAACCCGGGAATATTTGCCTTTCTTTAAAAAAAAAGAAAAAAGAAGAATTATTTCTTGAAAGGTACCTATGATGAAAAACTTATTACCTGTGAATAATGGTCGTATTGAAACATAAAAAAAAAAGCATTTTGAATACAACATGAAACATTGCATTAACTACATTTAACTACATTTTGCTCTACTATTCTCATGCAATCCTAATAGATAGTGCGAAAAAATAAATTTGCAAACTTTTTGGACCATGGGCTTGAAATAGTTTTTTTCAGTTAGGCTGGCTTATGGATCAGATAGCCTTATAATATTTAGCGATAATTTCCTTTTTTTTAAACCTCCCTTAATTTTTTTGAGCAGTGTATTTTAAGAAGTTCAGCGACTGTTACTTGTAACAACTTGCATATTCGATATTTAATTCTATTAAGGTGGGAAATACAGATACAGGACTAGGTTTTTTAAATGATTTCCATGAATTTTTTGGCTTGGAAGAAAAATATACTTAAAATTTATTGAAACTTTGTGGTCATTTTATACATTTATTTAAGAAAATGTTGTGAATTTTTCGAAACATTTTCTCGGAACATACGAAAATTATCAGCAGCTTTGCATCGAATGTCACCATCAGACGGAGCATTTATGTGCATTTTGGAGGCCATAGTTTTCATCTCAAATCGATAAGGTTTTAAATTTAATTTAAGAACATGTGTCTCTTCTATGTAAACCTTACTTTTCCCAAAAAAATGGAAATAAATTTTTTACAGACGTGTAAAATTAAAAATACTTTTGACAATGATATTACTACGAATTTCAGTTCACATAGGTAGAGCGTAATTATATAAATAAGGTATTTGCAAGTTTTAAAAATGTTTGGTTAAGAACTTTCTGAACTAGAGCGCACACAAATTCAAAAAAAGGCGTTTCGAGAAAAACGCGTTTCAAGTTTACCACGCGGTTCGGCACAAACACCCTCATTACACCTGAACAAATTGAAATTTGTATTTAAAACTTTGGGAACATATATTCAATAGTTATACAAACAATTTATGAAATAAAAAAAATAAAAAAACATTTTTTTTAACTTGTATTTCCCCCTAAGTCTGTAATCATATTATTTTAATACAAGAAAATACACTATTTTTATTTTTATTTTTATTTATACCACTCTGAATTTAGGGTTGGAACTCAACCGCGCCGCAAATTTCCATCGTTAGATCTAATCCTCACATTTTTTGTTGAGTTTTGGTAATGTGATAGAAATGTAGCAGCAGGTCTATGGGGTCCACCGAAATCAGTAAAATTTTGAAAGGGGTCTACGAGAAAAATAAGCTTGGGAACCTCTAATTTGAATGGTTTTAGAAAGAGAAAATATAACGCTTATTCAATTGTAAAAGTTAACTACAGATTAATTAAAATGTACACACATACGAGTATGACACCAAAGTTTCCGAATGTAATTTCGACAAACATTGAGGTGACAGTAACGTGTATAATAAATACATTTGTATAATAAAATAAATGCGTGTATTTTCAGTTTTTTCGTCATCAGAAATTTCAATTAGAAAAAACGTAAGGTAGGTAAGCATTTTTTTTAAATTTTTTAAGTTTGCATTAAAAATTTTAATATTTATGCAATTAATTATATGTTTATATCTAATATTAAAAATTTTGAAAGCTTATTTCATCACCCTTCAATAACGGTTTTAATTTTTCACATACGTTCAGAAATATTGCATTTATTTGAATTTTATTGCAAAGCAGAAATACTGTGACCTTACGACAAAATATCCTTGAAGCCTAAGTGGTTAATTATTTTTTTTTGTTATATTCCCCACACATAGGCAGTGCCTTTAGTGGGTTCCCATAACTTATATTTGCTTTATAATTTATACATATGTGACTTTTCTTACATTTACGAACTTTGTAAAATTATTGGGGAAAAAAAGAAGATAGTGCTTAGCTGATAAACAACTGATTAATAAATGAGGAAAATAACCAACCCATAAAATCCGGTTTTTCACTAAAATACCCAATTATTTTTTATTATGTTCTGAAAGAGTTTCGACTTTCCACCACGGTCCCACGCAACGAACGGCACGACCTAGTTGCGACCTCATGGGTCGGCTTTTCAGAGAAAAACGTGAGAGTGCGCGAGTGCCTTTAAATTTGATTGAATGTGTGGCGACCAGAACGGTCGCTCCCTTTAGCCAAAATCATTGCGCGGCCACTGGAAGAATATACCAGATTCACCTATTTGCCAACCGCCAATCAACCTACCTACAGCTATGGGTTCGCGCCGCGCAATACCGGGAATCATACCGAAAGGCCTCGACTCGACAGCCGACGCATCGTTACGGCCGCAGAAGGTTCGAGAGCCTTCTCCCTTTTGCGCGGGCACGCAACAATATTACGGGAAGCTACTCTACCGGTCGGCTATATAAGCGCAGCGACTCAAAGCTCAGTCAGTCAGTTCCAGTCCAGTACCAGTAACAGTTCACCAACACACACAGACAACAGAGCACAGTGGTAACGTCCCCAGTGCGGCAACCGGTAACCGGCCAGGAACAACCTTCGAGGACGCACCATCTCGAAGCTAACATGGTCCATCGCACTAGCTCAAGAGCAGCTCAAGTGCAGCAAATTCTCAGGAATATCGAAGCCCATCGCGCTTCGCTGCCACTGAGACCTCAATTCTGATCACAAGGTCCACCGCTGCCCATCTCCGTGACTCCAAGCGTCGAGCATCCATCCTGGACGACTAGGTCTTGTCCACCACCACGGTGCGCAACTACATGCTGGCGACATGCACACCCGAGGTCTGCTCCACCACAGCATCACCGGCCTTCATCACTCATCACCTAGGTGCCTCATCAATATCGCTCCTGTCTGCACCCTATTACTCCTCACATTTACGTAGCAGCAATAAACGACTGACTCACTACATCGACTGACGCCTTTCATTTAATCGTCCCAGTCTCTATCGATCCGAGTCCGCTCCCTCAAATGCATTGTCGTCGACGTGTTTATCTGCCGAGTTTCAGCTCGATCGGATGTCAAGAAGTGGGTTAATTTTCACTTAGGTACAAGATTTGCGTTCATTTAAGAAAACAAAATCGTAATCCAAATAGATGTATTTAAAAACAAGCAGATTAATTATTTATTCACCTTATAATAGAATTAAGGGTAGTAGCCGATTTCATCCCATAATCTTACGTATTATTTTTGAAGGTTTTAATATTTTTTCAAGTATATTTTTCTGTTTAGGTATTTTGCTTTTGAAAAACTTGAAACGTGAATATAATTTATTTTTAAACGACTTCGAAAAGGAGGAGGTTATCAATTCGACGGTATTTTTTTTATTTTTTTATGTTTGTTACCTCAGAACTTTCAATTGGGTGAACCGATATTGATGATTCTTTTTTATTAGAAAGCTGGTGCTTCCCGTGTGGTCCCATTTTAATTTAGTCCAGTTCTGACAGTGGGATCAATGAGAAAACCATATATGTCTTAAATTTGCAATAAGTATGTGCGCGACAAATTGACGAATTACTCAATATTACGCCAACGGATTTCGATGATTCTTTTTTTTTAAGTAAAACTTGTTTACGCACGCTCGTCAATAAAAATCAAAAAATAAACAAAAATTTTAACAAAACAAAAAACGACTTAAAAAATGCACTAAAAAGTAAAAAAATAATTTCGTACGATTGTTATTTTTGGAGTCGGTGTTAGCCAAGATCTCCACATCTCACCTATTTATGTAGTTACCTTGGCTGACACCGACTCCAAAAATAACAATCGTACGAAATTATTTTTTTTACTTTTTAGTGCATTTTTGGAATCGTTTTTTGTTTTGTTAAAATTTTTGTTTATTCTTTTAAGAGGAACGGCTGCGCGGCCCTTTTCATTCAAATCTTTATTTTGGATTTGAGGTCAAAATACCCAACTAAACTGAAAAACAGATTTTTTAATCACAGAGTTTATTAAATATCCAGTACGGACATGTGCCATTTTGCATATTTTAGTTTTAAATTATTATATAATATAAATGTATTTAAAGAATTCAGTTTTGATACATTTTGGAGGCGGCTTTGGATTTTTTTTTTGTGAATCAATTAAACTTATAGAAAAGTATATGGTATGTTTTCCTCTTTGTTAACATAATGAAAAATAAAATAAAACATCATAAAAATGCGTTTTTTTACAGTAAATTTATTTTATTTATGAAAAATTTATGTTCCAAAGAAAAAAGGTCATTTGTAATTTAAGTTTACACCCATCAAAATGCTTTAATTTAATAATTTTATTTATTTATTTAATATTTTGTCCAATTTTTATAATAAATACAGTAAGAGTTGCCTCTGAAATATTGAAATCTTTATTGGCCCATATTTTATAATTTAAAATACAAATAAATGAAGTAGTTCATATCCTACTAGATATTTGATATACCTACCTTTAGATTACAATACTAATTTTTCAGTTTGTTTGGGCATTTTTCCCTCATATCCAAAATTGAGATTTGTTTGAAATGGGCCGCGTATTCGTTCCCCTTAAAACATTTGTGTAGGATTCCTAATTTAGATACTCGATTATGCCCGACCTCCCCTTCCTTTCAAAATTTCCTCTGATACGTTTTGAAAGCAATCTATGATACACTTTCTTCAATAATGAAAATCCTACATCGTCTATTATTCTATTTTTAAATTATTGTCTTTTGTTGGCCACGCTTACGCGCTTGCCTCTGTGCCTTTGTGTGATTTCTTGCGAGAGGCATTAATGGGATTGACTGGTTTACTTTGTCAAAAACTTTAGAAAAGTTAGCATATAGAACATCTACTGGTGATTTATCTTCTAGGCCCGTTGGGGTTGGTATTGGTAAAGGAGAATAAGTTTGTTGTGGTAAATTTAGCAGATCTAAAACCATGCTTTTCCTCAATCAGTACATTTTTTAAAATAGGTGTACTTTTCTTTGTGATTATAGAATCAAATATTTTAGTAATATGAGATAAAATCGATATAGGTCTATAGTTTTCTACTTTGTACTCATTACCAAATTTAAAAATAGGTTTGACGTAAAACACTTTTCAGGAGTATGGGAAGTGGCAGATAATAGTGATAAATTGTACAACGAACACACATTGGCTTAGATATAATAAATTAACATTCCTTCAGTAATATTTAAGGTAAACCATCAGGGTCGTTGCTTGTTTTCCTGGGGAAATTTTTTAAGGAATTGAAGACATCTATAAATGTGATTTGGCAACAATTAGGGTCAATAGTATTATCAGAGTTAAGTGGAGGGAGAGTACACGTGGTATCAGAAATAACGATTGAGATTGAGATCAGAAAAAAGATTATCAATATGTTTTAGTTTAACAAATTTCCAGAATTGTTTAGTCTGAGTTTAATATAATATTTGTAGCACCTAGTATTGTTTTTGTATTTGTAGATTTCGTAAAGGCCTGTCAAAAACATTTGCGTACATTGGTAAATTAAAAATGTGTTCCTATGTGAGAATATCTACATAGTTTAATTGGCGCCAAATTCATTAACGGAACGTATCTGCAATCGGACGAATTTGCCACATTATACAATAAAACCATATCCGAAAAGGGGTTTATAAGTAGGAGAATTTGCACTTGAAAGTGTTTTCTGTAAACCTAATGATCGATATTTTCCAAAGCCAAGATGCAGTATTTAACTGAAGAGTCTAAAATACTTCCAAGCGATCAAATTTGCAAGACAAAAATACATGGTTCTGTATGATTTTGCATTATTTCGCATGGCATCATCTTAACTGATTTTTTTGTTGTTCAAATGATTAGTTGTTCGTTAATTTCATAGACAAATGAATATTCATAATATGTCTATGGTTAATTTGAATGAAACTGGCTGTTAATAAGTTCTACGTGAGTTATTCATTCGTTAAATTTAAATATAGCGACGTTAGTATTGACTTTCGATGTTAAAAATGTCTTTTCCTTTTTTTGTATGAATACCGCACAAGAGTCCCCAGTTGGGGTATGTTGTGAGGCTGAGGGTAGTGGGGGGGAAGGAGATAGGGAAGAGGAAGGTGGGGAAGTACCTGGCTATTCAGATCTGGTCACCAAACACGGCTAATGCCGTTTCAAGCAACGTTTCAATTCTGAATGGTGGTCTTACACCAGGGCGATACAGAGAATATCTTCCACTCTGGAACGTGCCGGAAATAAACTATTTATTATTTTAAATGAATAAATTGTAAAATAACACAAATTAATTAAATAAAATTTATTTGCCACGCCGGGATTCGATCCCGCGACCTTCGGTGCGCGAGTCAAGCGTCTTACCGCTGCGCTACGCCGGCCGTCTAGCCATGTTTGTTCATGCCAGTATAGTCGCCTTTGTTAAACTTGTACAGTGTTACTCATAATCACAAAATAAGATACAACCACGAGAGCAAGGCCGGGGTAGGTGATATTGTTACTCAACATGGCGCGCATCCGTATTTTCTTACCCGCGTCGCTGTACGGGGAGTTGTAGTAGCTGTCAGAATTTAAACCGACCGGTCACCAGGGTTAACTCAGTACCACGGCGTTGTAACTTTCGAAATGGCGAACTTTTACGAGAATCTTGACGTTTTGAATGGAGCATTGGCAAATATTGACCGTATTCGCGGCATTCGTGTACCACGGCTACCGAAAAGGTACAAAAAAAGGTACGATCCATTTGTGGCACTTACGGAAGGAGATTTTAGGTCTAAATATAGATTTACAAAAGTATGAGACGTTTGATTGATTTGGTGCGGCCGTATTTGGATGTGAACAATAAACGGGGTGGCAAAATATCTACCGATCTCCAAGTTCTTTGTGCCATACGATACTGGGGTAGAAACGAGGTGAGACAGTGTTTATAATTACCTACGTTCTTGTGAAACAAATCAACGAAATCGTTAACCAAACAGGCTTTATTGTTATTATTTTTTTATAACATTTTTTTTTTGCAGATACAGAATGATTATGCCGACATACACGGATTTAGCCAACAAACAATGTCCCGTATAGCTAAAAGGGTTGCAACTGCATTTGCCCGCCTTGCTCCACAGTACATTAAAATGCCACAAAGTATTGAAGAACAACAAGCAACAGTTGCAAATTTCCAAGCAATAAAACGTTTTCCCGGAATAATAGGTGCCATCGACTGCACACATATTAAAATAAGGAATCGAATATGTTGACGCTTGACGCTGTTCTGTTCTGTTGACGTATGAATAAACGTGAAGTTGGCATTGTTGGCAACACGCCGCGAAATGCCAAATTTACCGCGTTTTTCAGCTTTGGAACAGAGTGTTGCTACCGCAAAAAATCATAACAGCTGTCGAGTAACATTATGAAGATGAGTAAAGATTTTTACTCTGAGAGGTGTAGTGTACCCCCCTGTGTAGTTACCGCGACTCGGTAGAGTCGTGGTAGGGTTTCATTATGAGTAAGGCTGGTAGTGGTTTGTATGCACAACTACACCTCCGTTCCTTATTTCACGGACTCCCGTAATCGTGATGCGCAATCACAGTAGGGGTTAGTTGAAGTCTTTCGTCAGAGTTTCCACTACTTGTACTACTGCAACTGCATGTACTACTATTGTTGTTTCTATTACTGTTGTCATCTTTGGGGAAGATAAGGCCGCTGTTTCTAGTGTTTAAAGGTCTGTAATACTCTGTGATTCTCCTTCAAGAGTCTCTACTTTGATAGATCAGCAAATTTAGAGGCAAGCTTAGCAATTTGTTCCTCTGTACATGTATTTAAAGTATCCATTATTATTATATTTAAAATATTCAAAACTATCTGTTTCCGGCATGCGTTGCAATACCATATTCAAAGAAATAAATTTTTTCTCCCTGCATATCCTTTCCCGTGCGTCCCCGTTCCCTTCCACCTTCCCCGCATTCAACCTCCATGGTATCTTCCCTCTCCGCGAATCCTACCACCCCGTTTCCCTTCATGAAATACACACATTTTCATTTATACAAATTTTATAATGCTAGAGCTTACTATTTTATTTAGCCTATATGTTATTATTATTGTAAAATTTCATTAATATTCATTCAATAGTTTTTGCGTGGAAGAGTAACAAACACAAATACATCCATAAAAACTTTCGCGTTTGTAATATTAGTATGATTGTATTTTTCCTTTGGATAGTGTGCAGACATACGTTCACCGTTTGTCTCATTTTCGACTGTTGACATTTAGTGTGTAAGAAAGAAAGACAGCTTTATATGTTTAAGAGCAAAAGCAAAACAATCATCGTATGGAAATTTGACGTTTTAAACTTTTGGCATTCACTCACTATTTAATATTATATTTATTACAATATTACTCCAGTTCTTCCAAAAGATGAAAATTCTTTCCATACAAAATGTATGAAAAAGTGAATTTTCTTCACAACTTTTTTTTCGTGAATTTTTAATGTTTAAATAGTTATTCTGCTATTCGGGGCCGAGACAAAACCAACAAATCAGAAATAAAAAAAATCGGTCCAGCCGTTCTCGAGTTATAAATGGTGTAACTAACCCGACTATGTTTTATATATTAGGATATTAAAAATCAATGTCGCCTTTGCCAATAGCTGGTTCGAGATTTCTTGATCCATTGTGTTAACTAACTAACTATTATTTTTTGACGGTGGGGTCTGTTGGCAGGCAATAACAATAACACAAGCAAAATTGTGATTTTGATGACCTGTAGGGAATGCAATCTCGTTCTCGCGAGATCTCGGCCTTTTTTAGCGAGATTGATCTCGGACGAAAAAAGGGCGAGATCTCGCCAGTTTAGGGAGATTGCACTCTAGCATAAAAACGTCTTATTCGAAGCGCGGACAAACACGGACGGAGTTGCTATCTGTCCGACTGAGTAGATATAGTTTTATTTAAATGATAATAATATCTCAGTTAAATAGTCAACTCAACTTAGATAACACGATTCATTTTTTTTTGACTTCTTGTTGTTTTTTTTTGTTATAAAAGAACTGTTTTATTACTATAAGATTTTGTTTGATATTAGAAGAGAAGACTAGTTATTTCTTTCATTTGTTATTTGATAGATACGTACTTCAAAGTTTACTGCTTAGAAGTTTAAAAAAAAAATTATAGACAAATACGTCAAACAATGTTTGATGCATAAAAGTCTATTGAAAAATTCGTGAAAATAAATGTTTATGTATATTACTAATAATTTTTATTATTTTTTTACTAATTTATTCAAATACTGTGATTATTTGCAAAAAAACACACAAAACTGCCAATCTCGCGAGATCTCGAAATTGGCGATATCTCGCAGTATTGTTATTCATAAACTCGCGGGATCTCGCTTGAGCCCCAATCTCACAAAATTTGCATTCCCTAGTAGATATGTGTTGACAAGAACAGCGACAGTTACAACAACCAAATTTAAATAATTGATGTTTTAATTATTTGAGTAATTTGGTAAAGAGTTTCACTGAAGTGGTATATCTACTGATCTTTGTTATTGGTTAACTTTTGTTTGAAAGATCCATGCGATTTGTTAAGTAACTGAATGTATATTTTTTTAGAGGCAGACAATGCTAGAACGTGATATTGTTTAGGAACAAGACTAGGCACAGTCGGAGCGCGATCGTCACTTTAATGATTTAGCACTTCTCGCCAGGATCACTTTAACTTTTAATGTTTTAATCGTTATTAAACAGGGAGATGACAGCCAAACGCCACTTTAGTACACAGGTTCTCAAACTAATTTCGACCACCGCCCACTTTGAGATTCAAAAAATATCTAGTGCCCCCATATTTTTGAACTTACCCTTTTACAACACATTTGCGTATCTTAAAAACAGTTATCGCAAATATAATTTTAAACATGAATTATTATATGAAAAGGTTTTGATTATATAATGTGAAAAGGATAGATAGCGTGTGACCATATCCTATTTCTGACATCAAAGAATTTTTCAATAAGAGGAATTAATACTCACAATTAATCATATTTAAAGGTTTTTGTGAATACCTCACAAGGGTCCCATCTGCTCCCGTCTGGGGCTATGGAGACTTTGAAATCCCCAATTGGGGTATGTTGTGAGGCTGAAGGTAGTTTTGGAGGACAAAAAGATGGGAAAGAGGAAGGTGGGGATGCTCGGCTATTCAGATCTAGTCACCAAAATCGGCTTTATCCATTTCAAATAATGTTTCAATTCTGAATGGTGGTCAACACGAAATAAAATTGATTTAAAATGACTACCTTGAGGTCCGCCACTGAGGCAGAATATGGTTTAGATAAATAAGATTTTTAATTATTATTATTATTTTTTTTTTTTTTCATAGGAAGCAATTACTTTGTGGTTAGACATTATATTATAAAAATAAAACACAAACACTTTGTATTTAACCACGAATTTATTATTGCATATATCGACCGGTTTCACTTCGACCAAGCTTCTTCAGGATATAATTTATTCATTTTATTTTATACAGTTATTATTTATATCCTGAAGAAGCTTGGTCGAAGTGAAACCGGTCGATATATGCAATAATAAATTCGTGGTTAAATACAAAGTGTTTGTGTTTTATTTTTATAATATTATTATTTTATTTATTACTGGCTGTTTTCCGGCATGCGTTGCTATGCCATTTGAATAAATAAATTGTTTCTCCCTACTTGTCCATTCTCATGCGTCCCCTCCCCCGTTCGCTTTCCTTCCTACGTTCCCCTTCCATCTTCCCCGCCTTCCCCCTCCCTCGTCACCCTTTCCGCGAATCTCACCTCCTTCGTTACCCTCCCCCTCCTGCCCTCCCACCCTGTCGCTAAAACATATGAAATACACACATGTTCAGACCACTCGAACGACACTTATTGTTTTTTTTATGCAAATTTCATAGAGTGTAGGTACCATTATATTTACATAGGAACACTCTTCTGCTAAAATGAAATGTTCTGTAAAAATTTGAGTCAATCCATCTATTACTTTCCAAGATTTGCGAACGCAAACATACGGAATCTATTTTTTATATATAAATGATTTATATATAGTCTATTGATACTATTTATTCTATTTACTCTTTTTCTTTAATACATTATGTATTTTCATTATTTCATGTATCTATTGCATTTATTTTATTTTCTTTATTTTTTGTGTAAATTTTTTTGGTATTTAGTTTTAAGTAATTTTTTTATTTTATTCGATTTATTATTTATTTTATGTAGTTATTGATTTGGGCTTCGGTAGGTATTCTTTTAAATAATATATCGTGTTTCACGTGTGTTGAGAATTTCGTAATATTGGCTTAATTTGATTTTAAAGAGGTGAGTTTTGATTGTTTTGGTCTAAGTTTATCAACATCTAGTAAAGATGATTGTACTATTCCATGAAGGCGATTCCTCTCTTTACTATGTCGTCAACAACTTCCATAGAATGTACATAAGTCTTAGCTTTGTTGCAGCCGTCATCAGCCTTCCAGGTCTTAACATCTTTTAAATTTTAAAAAAATCTCACAGAACGGTGTTTTTTTTAAATTTATTGTTTTAGCTTTTTTAACCAGAATCATAGCATTGTCAAGGTTTGCTTGCTTTGGAGAATCTTCCAAATCTTATCTTTCGAGGGCAGATCCCTCTGTTTAGTTTCCAAGGAAACTTTATCAACGAAGAATGCAAAAGCAAGAAGCTCTTCAGACAGATTCCAAATATGTACCATATTTTTTTCGTGGCAGCTTTTGCTAGATTTACCTTTTCAATCACTAAGTCCTTCAAAAGCTGAAAATTATTCTTTGGTTCAGACTACTTGCAAAGAACTTGAAACCAGTAGTTTGCATAAATACAAACATCTTTAATGCCATATTTTTTTTTCGTTAATTTAAGCTATTTTCTAAATAGATCTTTACAGCATATATTGCCTTAGACATAGTGGCGTAGCGTGGGTTTTGAGGGGGGCGGCAAATTTTCACAATAAATAATAATATCATCTCAATTTAAAACATTTCATATTTTTCGAGTTTGATTCCTTGTTCAAGCTACAATTTATTAATAAAGAAAAATCAATAAAATGAATTTCAGTAAATAAGTTTTTTTTTTAATGTGTAATAATTATTTGAAAATGTTCCACGATATTTTCGTTTACGAATCCAACTCTTTCTTTTATTAATTATTATAAATGTCAATAATTATATTTATTCAAGTAGCAAATTTAAAATTTTAGGTTTATTCTATTTTAAGTACTTTAATTCGAATATTTAAGCCAATTAACATTTCCAATATCAAAATTTTAATATTTAGGAACAAAAATGTTCTAATAAACACGTCGGAAAAATTATTTTATCTAGATTTTAGAACAATTTTGTTTTTTGCAAAAGGGAAATTTTTTTAAATTAAAAGGCACATTTAAAATGCATGGGAAGAACCGGGAATTTTGTGCGCAAACCTTGACAGGCAAAAGTTAAGAATATTTTTTTCTTATTATTCGAAGGAACCAGTTTTCATAATGCAAAATTCCGTTTGTGGATTCATCTGCCGACACAATTCGAAGGAAAATATTATCTTATTCGAAGTGTAGTTATGAAATTCTATTTGAAGACTATGTACAAGTATGTGTTGCCAGAATCAAAGAGAATCCATTTTTATGTTCTGAGTGTAGTTTTAATTCGCCAGGCACAGATAATTGTGTTCATAATGTAAAATTTTAGTTGGATTCATCTGATGACACATTTCGAAGAAAAGGATTGTCTTATTCGATGTGCAGTTACGAAATTCTAGTTGCAGACTATTTGTTTAATGCCAGAATCAAAGAAAAACCGTTTTTATGTTTTGAGTATAGTTTTAATTCACCGCATCGCATACAAACTAGTTTTATATGATCATGATGATAAATTAAATAATGAGTTGCAGATTCATTGTGTACCGAGTCAAGCTTTAAATTTGAGTTGCATACCAATTGCTGCTAGATTCTGAGAATATGATTTTTTCTGCGTGTAACTCTTATTTGGGGACTCTAACGCAGAACCAATCGTAAGTTAAAACCTGCTTTGCATTCTCAACAAGGTTCGGTTGAATCGGTTCGTATATAAATAGCTCCCCCCCCCCTGCGCTTGAAGTACTCAAATAAGGGGGCGGCAAAATTTTCCTCCGCCCCGGGCGGCCGACACTAACGCTGCGCCGCTGCTTAGACATTCATCTTACACGAATTGTTCAGCAGGTGCTCTAAAGGACACACATTTTCATGTGTTATTCCCAAAAATATAATAACGAGGTTCGGTAACTGTTTGCAATCGTCCCGTGGGTGAAACTGCCATAACTGAAGTTAGCAAAATAAATCCCTGTTGTGGTTACATCTTCACAATACATTGATGTCTCTGGGTTGGAATCCATTTCCTTAAAGTCCTCTTGTTTTATTAGTGACCATTTTTTTATGAAGTCTTTTGGACATTTTTCAGTGTGTCTTTTTGTGTTTTCTTAATCACACCTTTTTCCACTTTCTAGCTTGGCCAACTCCTGTAACTTCATATCTTTTTTCTTGTCGTTCTCTCTGTCTAAACACTATTTTTTCTATTTTTTAGTTTAGCTCCGTACGTGAGGCCCTGATGGAAACAATTTCCTTCAGGACCTATGTCATCTTAGAGGAGGAATAGGGATGCTGTGTGGAGGGTCTCTTTTGGAAAGGAAGGAGAAGAAGTTCTGGGAAGGAAAAAGGATTTTGGAAAAAAACGGATGGATAGGATTCTGTGAGTTAGTGTGTTATGAATAAAATTCCCATCAACTGTGGTGCTTGACGATGGGTCGAGAGAGTCTGGCAGGAGAGGTCAAAAGGCCTCTCTCAACCAGTCTCTCTCTATCCGGCTCAGCATGCATCCGGTGGGCAGATGCATCCGCCGCCGTTGTGTATTTTCTTTAATTTTTTCCACGCAATAAATTATGATTATGTTTTTTTTGCTATTTCATGTTTCTTTAGTCTGTTGGAGTACTTGCTTTTTCCTATTTTTGTAGAAAATCACACGCGGTAGAAGTTGCAGATTTTTTACTTCTTTATTATTGATTTTTATTGTGGAGAAAACACAGATCCAGGTAGTAATTGACAAGATTGCTGTAGCTAACGACAACAACACAATGCCAATACCCAACCTTTATAAAATCCACACCACCCGCTTGCCAGCTGCCTGAATTGAATATTTGAATTTCTCGGCTTTTCTCTACTATAATAAGCATGTATTACACATATAAACCTTTCTCTTAAATCATTCTATCTATTGGTGAAAACCGCATGAAAATTCGTTGCGTAGTTTAAAAGATCTAAACGCACAAACATTTTGAGCGACTTCATTTTATACTATGTAATGATATTAGCAGAATTAGCTGCTCCATAACTATTTCACACAGATTGATTGATTATTGTTTTTCCTCACTAAATAATACAAATACTAACTTATAACTTCTTTAACAGACGGTATCCTTGATTGAGACAAAGTTTGTGTTCTATTGAAGACATAAAAAAGAGAAAATAGGTTTAAAAAATATCGGTTGACAGAAGTATAAAATAAATTCAAACAAAACAAAGCGAATAAAAGGGAAAATGTTATATAAAAAGATACGCATAATGAATAATAAATAATTATAATTTTTCTAATACACTTATATATCTGGGGGTTAATGCTAGAAGTACCTACTTCAGTTTAAATAATTAGATTTATGTACCAGAAGGTATTTTCAAACCTTTTTTTAAATGCTACGAATCTCTATGTCAATATGGCCTCCGTGGTCAAGGGGCAAGGCTTTAGAGGGGCAAACCTCCAGCAGGACTCTCTCGGAACATCGCCTTGCACCGCAGTGGGAAGGATAGATTCATGCGTCCGTCACTCCTGGTCACACTGACCCCCAGATTCATTTCCATCTCTCATACCTTCCCAGAACTTCCTATTCCTTATTTTCAAAAAAATAAAACCCTCCACACAGCATTCCTAGATATGATAATGGCACTGACAGGAATTATTTTCTTCAAGGTCTCCCGTGTGGAGCTAATGTAAAAAAAAAACCCAGACGAGGTGAGAATTGCGAGAGGCAAATGACGTCATTCAATTTATGTAAATAATAAATAATAATAATATTTGGATGATTTATATAGCGTCTTTTTGTGAAAAATCACCTCAAGGGCGCATATAATGAACTAGCGACATGCGTTGCAGTACCACTTAAATAAGATATTGTTTCTCCCTGCGTGCCCTTTCCCATTCATCCCCGTTCCTCTTCCAGCTCCTCTTCCCCTCCCGCGTTCCCTTTCGCTCTCTCACCGTTCCCCTTTCCTTTTCAGCTTTCACCTATCCCGCGAAACCCCCCCTCGCATTTACTTTCCCCGTCTCCCCCCCCCCCCCTCAACCCCCCTCCCCATAATCCAAAAACACTCATTTTTCAAACAGCTCGCGCGCCACCTGTTGCAAATTTGTTTATATAGATTTCATAACTACAGAGCTCACCGGTATATATAGAAACCTTCGAGGACGTGTACACAACATCTCACTAAAGTTTTATGGCAATCAGATGAATAAATAGTTAACGAAATAATTTCATAATGCCTTTCTATGTATAGAAACGTTACGTTTAAAAAAAGTTTCATCACAATAGGATGAATGGTTTAGGAGCACGTGAGAGACAAACAAATAAACATTTATTTTTATACCTATATAAGAAACCACCAAAGATTCATCGCAATCGAATTAATGGTTTAGGAAATAATTTCATGATGCCAGAGCTCACTTTTACATATTGAAACCATCGCGGGCATGCGCATATCAACCTAAATGAATGGTTTAGCAACACATAAGGGACAAACAAGCAAACATACATTCATTTTATATACCTATAGGAGAATAAGAAAGTAGAGTTAAATTTAGTAAATTTAAATAATTCCCATTTCATTTAAAATAAAAATCTAGAAAACCAAAACAATATGACAATCTTCAATTACACATCAGTCCTCAAACGCTGTCTGAAAAGTTGGCTAAAGAAGGAGGTAGCGCAATACGGCATAACACCCCAAAAATAAATCACAATAATTCTTTTGGCCGTGAAAATCTAATATCCAGTTATAAAATATTGAAGTGATCGAACTGCTCGCTCCTTGGTGTTTATCTGTTGAGACAGATAAGATTAAGCAGGTGCCATTGATAGCTAGTAACAGACTACTGATACTGCAAATACCTGACTGAATACGTTTCTTTTTATCAAGTTTATCCTTGTTAAAACATCTCACACCTTGTGTCTTTCTAATCCTTTCTTCTATTTAGAGAAAAATTTATATGTTCTTCAGTGTTTAGTGGATAAATTAGTTATTTGTGTCAAGCTGTGAGTTATCTTGTTGTGTGCGAAACTAAATTCATCCAAAACTTCACAATTAGTTCCCTGCCTGTCTGTATTCCCAGTGTTCAGTTGTAATAATATTAAAGTTTTCAAAATAACAGTAAATAAAGTGATTTGACTTTGTTTCGTATCAATCAAGAATCATCAACGTCTTCCGGTAAGTCCTTTTGAAACTAACTGATGCAATGGATTGTATTTATGAACTCAATAACTCGATTGAAAATCAATTTTATTTCCAGTTTTTTATGCACTTACAAATAAGTATGTTATCTTTTCTCATTCGGCGACACCTATATCTTTAGTCAGGGCCGGCCCAGAGACAAACTTCGCCTGGACAAACTGTCATTTTGGCGTCACTTGACAAAACCAGTAGACGTCCTCACTGTAATCTCCACATATTATAAATTAAAGTCCTCTGCTGCGTCTGTCTGTCTGTTCACGATAAACTCAAAAACCACGGATTTTCAAGGATCAACGGATTTTCATGCGGTTTTCACCAATAGATAGAGTGATTCATAAGGGATGTTAAGTTACATAATTTGTCAAGGTTTTGTGTAAATTGATTGAAATATATAATTAAATGTCTGTATGTGGTGGACGAGCGGAGTAGCAAGCGAGCGGTGTGGATTTGATTTGTATGAAAATTAACAGATGATGGTATGAGTTAAAAGGTTGGGTAACCATCTAGTAGCTGGCGTTGTGTCTGGTTAGCCACAGCAACGAGGGGCCGGGTCAGCTAGTCAATAATATTTGAATTGAATTGCGATTTGAAGCTCGATTAAAGGACAAATAACGACTCTAAAAAGCATCAACCATCTACAGGAGATAGCCTACGAGAGATGAGATAGTATAATCGGTATCTTCTTTGTGCGGTGCATCGTAGCCACTCCACTCTTGTCTACTTAAATTTTCTGAAGGTATCACTTCTATCGCATTTAAATGGCATACTCTGATTTTAAGAATTGTATACTTCTTTAGCACCGTTGTGTTTTTAAACTCGATGAAACGAAAAATAGCGACATTAAAAAGAGACAAACACATACATCTATAGGATTTAGTCTGCGAAAAAATGAAATCGGTCTCCTTTTTATGCGGTGCTTCGTAGCTTATCGGTCTCCACTTTGTGCGGTGATTCGTAGCTTACCACTGTCTACTTTAGTTTTCTGAGGGTTTCACTTCTACCACGTGTGAATTTTACACTCTGTTTACTTGCTCCACACAAAAGTCATCTTAGGGGATGCTGTGTGGAGGGAGTACAGGGATGGAAAACGGTACGAGGGGTGGGTAGGAATCCGGGGGTCCGGTGTAAGGTAGGTATATATAAAGGTGTACTTGTACCTGCTTTTGATATCTTCAATATATTTTTAAGAATCTGTTGTTTCAGATGGTTTCATCTGTATATAGAAAATGATGTTAAACTTTAACGAATGCCTGATATTTGCACTAACAAAATCATCAATAAATCCAAGTTTAAATTCTAAACAATGACAATTAATCTTCGTATATTTTAACATTTTTACCTTCGTGTAAGGGATTTTATAAAACGAAAATTTCACTGGCTGCTAATTGTACAATAAAAAATACATTTTGTTGCATTTCTATGAACTTCATTTTTAGAGATTTAGGTTTTAATTTAATGCCTTATTAATGAGTCCAAACGGAAGGCCGGCGTAGCGCAGCGGTAAGACGCTTGACTCGCACACCGAAGGTCGCGGGATCGAATCCCGGCGTGGCAAATAAATTTCATTTGATTAATTTGTGTTATTTCAAAATTTATTCATTTAAAATAATATATAGTATATTTGCGGCACGTTCAGTATCGCCCTGGTGTAAGAACACCATTCAGAATTGAAACGTTGCTTGAAATGACATTAGCCGTGTTTGGTGACCAGATCTGAATAGCCAGGTACTTCCCCACCTTCCTCTTCCCTATCTCCTTACCTTCCCCACTACCCTCAGCCTCACAACATACCCCGATTGGGGATACCATAGTCTCACTGGCTTCAGACGGGAGCAGTTGTGGCTCTTGTGCGGTATTTATATTTTTTTAAAAGTCCCGTTTTCACCCGGACAGTCTCATTTCCAGGCAGCGCGCGTGTCCCGGTGTCCCCGAACACAGCTTCGGGGCGCCAAAATGTCCCATTTTCGAAAAGAAAGCGTTATGCACCTTCACAAACATACCGGTAATCTCGAAATACAAAAATATTATAAAATAGCTAACCCCTATAATGACATGAAAAAATATAACTATCTTGTCAATTGTATTGCACGAAAGTGTGAGGCTCGTAAAACGAATAAGTTTATAATATACCTAGATATTTAATTTAATTTATAAAAGTGCTAGAATTCCTATAATCCATGCGCTTGGTAGCTGCAAGACGAGTTGTGATCTAGCCTCCTACATAGTAATGTAAATTCACTCGTAAAATCCATGCTAATTTTAGTCAAATAATACATTGCTTTTTTTCTATTAGTAAATAAAAATCTCTTTAAAACCACTCGAGCGACAGCGCGATTTAAAACTTTTTCCACCGATTTGTCGTGATTTTTTGGAGATCATTTTGAATATATTACGCCCACTTTAAAAAAATCATACCTCCGAATTTTAACATGGGGACATACAAACTGATTATAATTCTATATGTATAGCCAATAAATTCACCTATCTTTTCTCGATTATCACTTATTTGTAGGATTTATAAAAAAATAGTAAACTTTGGTCCAAAAACTTTGGTAAAAAAAATGTGGTTTAATTTTGGACCGCTGTCAATCGAAGAAAAATAAAAGTGGTCCATATTTTGACATTAGTCGCACCAATTTTTAAATTTTAAAAAAAAAAGGTCTAGAATTCAAATCGTCCATGTGATTGGTAGCTGCAAGATGAATTGTAATCTAGCCGCTTTTACACAGTGATTTTGAGGCGATTTTTCGCGAAAACAACGCTATATAAGTTATCCAAATTTATTATTATTATATTAAATACCCAACTTCAGAATAATTTTGTTCTATTACTTCTAACTTATGCGGTTGAACAGGAGAACCCAAAAAAATTATAATGGCAGTACTCATAAATGAGTGTACCGATTTTGGGGAAGGCAGCTGTCAGACCATATAATGAGTTTCTTTAAATGAGGTAAATCTTGAACAACATTCTCAAGTGGCTTAATTAAAGCACTGGCTAAATCATTGCCATATCTCCCACTTGCAAATTTGTTCAAAATAATTATACGCGGTTTTATTTTGGTTGCAATGACCAGTTAAATTATACACATTTAATTTTGATGTATAAAAAAGCACGCATCATTTGCTTTAGGAAGGCTGAATACGTTTTCAAGATTAAAAATGATATTCCCCATTTTTCCTCTCCTTTATTCTGTCTTCGTTGACAATTATTGTCTGTGTTTTTAATTTCCTACTCATCATGCTGCTTTTGTTTTACAGCTGTGGGATTTGCAATCATTTTAAACTCTGAGCACATACCATATGTACATCTTTTTTTGGCTGATGAAAAGATAGATTAAACTTTTTCGTGGTTTGTTTTTGGGGTGTTATGCCGTGTTGCTCTACCTCCTTCTTAAGCCGAAGTTTCGGAGAGCGTTGCAGTGTCCATCATCAGGGCAGATCCGACGATGTAACACCCCAAAAACAAACAACGAAATTGCTTTTGGCCGTGAAAATCTAAAAACTTATCATAAATTTAACTGTTCGTTGAACACTTTCTGGTAGATATTTTCCTTGACAGGTTGGGATTAAACCAATTTTTATATATTAAACCTTTTTCTAATACTTATAAAACACTCTAAATTATATCCTCGTTTTGATGTGCTTCAGCAATAGTGGGTTCAATTCTAGCGAAGGACTTAATATGTTATTCATTATCTTCTATCTTCTCTTCACTAGTGCTTTTGTGGCCTCTCTTCCCCTTAGCCGGAGAGCTATACCAATGGATGTTTTGCTTGTTACGTGAAAGTAATAAATACGTTTGTATGATATATCTAAGGTACCGCTAAAACAATTTTCAAACTTTGCGAATTATTCCGTTACATAAAAAAATAAAAGAAATTAAACTGTCTTCGGCTAATTGCTT
Source organism: Limnephilus lunatus (assembly GCA_917563855.2). Lineage (NCBI taxonomy): Eukaryota > Metazoa > Arthropoda > Insecta > Trichoptera > Limnephilidae > Limnephilus > Limnephilus lunatus. The sequence goes on along the minus strand of OU830595.1, from coordinate 18,102,852 downwards.
CTTGTCGTTGGGATTATTGTTCATAAAATTGATTTTTTTAAACTGTAAAGATATCTCTAATGTTTTCCCAGTCTGCCTGATTAAAGTATTGGGAACTCTTGAAGTGGCATGTACCTTATGCAGGGATCTTTGACCGTCTTTGCTGCGTGAATATTTCCTGTTTTTATCGATATATTCATATCCAGTGTCCCCAAGTAGTTTTATTTTGTTTTTGTTCCATGTTTTTGAATTTGATTTTAGTTTAATTCCTCTCACAATGTCCTGTCAAAGTGGAAGATGATTGAATCATTCGAATAAACAATAGCTTTGTCGTCATTGCCTGCTGCAATATCAAAGTTTAAAATTCTTATATCTTCGTCAACCCTATCCAACAAAAGAAATTCAACATTGGTTAGAAATTACCTTTATCGTTATTTCATGTAAATGTAGTAGCAAATTCACTTTTTGGTGTTATTTTAATTAAATGGAAAAACAAATAATTTTGTATACATACACCACTTGTTTAATCAATATTATGAATTTTTTTCGAAACCAATGGTTTCTCCATCGGGGTAAATTTTAATTTTAATTTTATGAAACCAATTAATATTTTTATAAAAAAAAGTGTAGCCTTTGTAGATTATGAATTAATTAACCATTATGCCATCAATGAGTAGATAAATTAGATTATAAAAATTAAACTGAGGTTCCAAGTTTTGACTATTTTCTTTTTGACATTTTCTCGTCGGGGATGCTGTGTTGATTGGTATTCAAGTGTTGATTATCGTCAGCTGGTGACTTGAAATGCACACTCAACACTCTAAAAAGGTCCCAGGGACTTAATCACTCATCTTGCACCAGTTATCACAAAGCCAATAAGATAGTCGAGATTCAGGCACTTGGTTTAAACATTGATATAGTATATCTTTATGGGTTTAGACCGTATTCCATAAAAAAGGTCCAGTGACTTTACCATACGGCATCAGGCAAACAAATACTAACTCATTTCTTTAAAGAAAGCTATTCATATTTGAATCGGTAATTCAATCCAATATTGAATTTGAATGCCTCTCTTGTAAGGATTGAGTTTTTATATTGACAAAACTATTTATTCTGGACTCGCAACAATAAAATATTTGGCTGTTATCATTTGTTTTGCTCCGTCTAAAAATAATAATAAAATAATTTTATAAATACCTTTAAATATTTTTTTGTTTTCTGGTCCAAAAAAATTCAAGTGTGTTGTGCCTTGACGATTCTTCTCCCTCTGAACTTCAAGGAATCAGTTTTGCCTCTTATTTCCACATTTTATAAACCTTTCCTTCTGTCACTTTACATACTCTTGTTGTTGTTTGTAATTTTGTAAATAATGAGGAGGATTCTCCTCCTGGACCTCCTACAAAGCGTCCTCCTGACCCCCCAGATGGTATTTCAATTTATCATAAGATTGAAATTTCAGACAGTGAATCTGTCATTCTAAGATGAATTAAAAAAGGGATGTCTAGTCCCTTTTCCCCAATAAAACTAGACTCGCCTTCGACTACACAGTCTACGCCAGCACTTCGTCAATCTTCTCATGGTATATGCCCAAAAAGCTAAGCAAGGTAAAACCATTCACCCTCTTGAATTTGCAAAATTCCTATCAAATAGCAAGAACCTTTCGATTAAGCCTGGAGATATAAAAGTCAAGGGTCGTTTCCGAATCTCTGTTGAATTCCTCATAGGGGCAATCCTTCAAACTCATAATTCAAAGCCTGTATTCCAATATTTAATGTCACTCGCATGGGCCTGGTCAGATGTATCTCTACCAATCTGTCCATCGCAAAAAATTTGGTTTTTACTCTCAATCCACCAACATATCAGCAATCCCATAAAAAAAAGCTAAATTACAAAGACTCCTCTGAGGGCATCATTTCCTGGAAGCCCTCCCAATATGTCGTCGTCACCTTTGAAGGACAATTTCTTCCCTCCCATTTTTTTATTTATTCTTCAACTCATTACCAGTTGAAATGTATACCTATCCTACCACTCAATGTTTAAATCGCTGCTGTTTTGGTCATACCAAAGCTGCATGCAGATCTCAACCCAGATGTTTTAAATGTGAAGAAAACCAACTAGATGACCAATAACCTTCTGCCTAACTACCTAAATGTTTCACCTGCTAAGGCTCTTATTCTGCCATCAACTCTTCTTGCCGAGAACAATCTCGCCAAAAAAATATTAAATTTTCTATGGCCTCTCAGAACTTGTCTTTTCCGAAGGCGTCTAAACTATACCCACCTGTTAAAAATCATTTTCTGAGGCTTTATACAGCAACTCTTCATTCAACCCTCTCCCCTCCTCAACAACAAGTTCTTCTCGTTCAACTAATTTGACATAAAAAAACCCTATCTCTAAACAAGCTCCTGGATACGAACAGTAACAACACAACTCACTACTCTTAAAACCCAATGGTTCATCTCATTCAAATGTCACAAATAGGTGTCAAACAATTTTAATCTGTCCTCCATTAACTCTCTAAAGCTTTCTGAAAAACTCTCCCAAGCCGCAATTCTTCATTTATCCGAACCATTATTATGCTTCTAGTTGACCTAATTTCTGCTCAAACAAATTATCGTACAATGCTGCTCCTATTATGTCCATATTAAAATCATTTATTCGAAATGACCCAACAAGATCAGAATACTTTAGTGGAACAGCGAAAGTTCTATTTCTAACAAATCTAACTTCTTTTACATAATTAATTCAAACCTTGTTTTTGTGGCTGCTATCTCGGAGACCGTTCCATGCCAATTCAGAATAAAACCAACTCAGATTCACCTCTGAAAGGTCATTAAAAGTTATGAAAAAATAATTTTAAAATAGCCGGTAACCGTAACCCAACTTGACCTATTTAACCATTTTTTTTGTCATCAATCTTAATGACCTTTCTGAGGTGGTACTGAGTTGGTTTCATTCTGTCACCGGTCACCCTCGGAGACATGGTTTGCTCTATCCACCCATTTCAATGTGGAAGGGTACTCCTGTCTCCGGGCTGATCGCCCGGAAGGTATGGGCGGCGGTGCTACCCTTTTTATTAAAAAATCCTTAACATTTTTCCCAATAAACAATATCAAACCCCCGCAATGCTGACTTCCAAATGGTTGCAGCTAAAACAAAGGACACTTCCTTTATTCTAGCCATATCTTCCCCCAACAGCCCATTTCAATAAACAATCTTTGTTGCAAATGTCAATCAACTAAGCCCTCTATTCTGTATATTAGGCGATTTTGATGCCCATTTCCCCGGCTGGGGTTCTGCTTTCTCGGACCAAGATGGTTGAAGTGTGATAAATTTCCCAGATGAAGCCAACATTTTCCTTTTGAATGACGGATCTCCTACTAGAATCTCTCGCCCCAACATAAACCCCAGTAAATCTCTCCATATGCTCTATTAGTCTGGCCCCTCTCTCTTTTTGGGTGGTGTCCCCCGACCTTTGCTCCAGTGATCATTTCCCGATCACCATCATGTATCAAACTTTTTTCCAATCAGACTTTTTCTCATATTTCGACAAAAATTAAAACAAAACACACCAAATGGGACGAATTCAACTCGCATATTTAAACATTTATAAACGTATAACATATGTAAATCGTGTTACACCTTTTTTTAGACCAATGCTTGTGTTAAACTTGCGGGGAAACATATGTTCATAATAAGATATTAACATATTTTTTTGAGAAAGAGTAAGGAACAAAAATAACAAAAAATAATAAATACAAAGGAGAACAGAAAAAAGATGTAGAAATAAAATAATAAGAGAAAAAAGAGAAGAGGGATATAGAATATTATTATAGAGAAATATTATATTATGATAGTAACTATAATAGTTGTTGAATACAAATGACAGAGTTTTTTATTGTACTTTTAAATTTGGTGTAATTTGTTTCCAATCTTATGTCGACGGGTAATAAGTTAATCCATTTTAATCCAATATATTTATAAAATTGTGGGCTGTGGTAATATTATAGCACCGGATAGTTTGGAGCCAAGAACACTTGGTCTAAAAAAGTGTTTTTTTTTTTTTTTTTTTTCCAACAAAAACACAAATTACATAATATAATTTAGACAATTTATCGGTAGTCCCGCGAAGCTGCCACATGGCTGCTTGTCTGCAGGTTCTACCTTAATATACACTCGTTAATATTAGAAGTTAAAAAATATATATATGTATAATATCAAAAATCGTAATGGAAAATGCAAATAATGACATCCTAATCCTAAAAAACTGATGCGATACAAATCTAATTACAACCTTACAATTAATGCAGAATAAAAACACTTTATATTCTCAATGAATATGTTTAGCACTTACGTAATAATTAATTTACCATATTAAATCATACGACAAAAAAAAAATTAACCTCGGTGTAATTGAAGATCAATATATGAAATAGAACAGTCACATATGTGCTTTAGGAAATAAAAATAATAAAGTCTATTTCGCACTAGTCCAATCCTTAATTCAGTAGGAAATCAGTGGATGGGGAGGCGCATATGAAGAAAAATGTTAATGTGAAGGTGGTTGAAAGATAGTAATAACAAATAAAAACAATAAAAAAAGAACCAACATTCTCTCCGGCATCATTGTTCAAAATTTTGAAGTACCTACCAAAAATTTAATACCTCTGTAAAAAGATTAATTATTACAAACATTTAAAGAAAATGTAATAAATAATAAAAATAAAAATGTTTAAACATAACTCATCATTTAGGCATAACATAACAACCGATTTTCTAAACCACAAATTTCAATATTTTCAAGGCCAAAAATACACAATAATTTTAATTACAAAGGAATACAATATTTTAATAGTCTTCCCGAAGAATTTAAATAAAATAACAGTTTTGGTATCATTCAAGAAAAAGTCAAAATATTTAAAAAAAATTAATTACTTACCATAACATCACAAATCATTTTTTTATTTTTTTTTTCTGTTTTATTTTACAGATACATAGATTTTTCATTGATAAGCCACATTTTTACAATTTTCATGGTTAAATTCTCATTTTCCTCAAAAACAAAATTATTTTTAAGCTTATTAAAAATCACTGGTACACAGTAATCCAGCGTCCGACTTCCATACTTATTGGATATTTTAGGTATTTTCAGGCCTTTTTTTTCTGTGAAACGTGTGCTGTGATTATGTACCAGTGGTCTTTTATAAGTACTATCTCCCCAGTTATCCTTAATGGTAAGGAACCAGAATATACCTTTTATTGAGAGCAGGCCCTCAGCACAATATAAGAGTTGCACACTGTGTCTTTGTCTATATATAGTTGGTGGTACAATTTGTTTTATGATAGAGGTTTGCAAATTTTGTATATACTTAATATAAGTCATGCTTGTATTTTCCCAGCTTCGAATTCTATATCTGAGAATTGATTCTACCAATGAAAAATACACTAGTTTGAGTGTGCTATGAGGCAAGACCAATTTTAATTTATAGAAATTGCTCACCAGAGCTCTTAGCTGGTTACATATTTTAGTAACTTGCTTATCCCATTTAAATGTGTTATCTACTTTTAATCCCAGGTAAGTATACTCGTTGACAAATTCAATTTTTTCACACTGGCAATTTATTGTTATTTTCCTATGAATGCATTCAAGGTTATGTGCGGTTAGATTCGGAATATTCCATATTTTCAAACTTGGTGATCTGATATAGAGTCTGTCAAAAAAGAGTAGAAAATAAATGAGGGCGCCACTGTAGTTCAAATGGCAATACTAAAAATATAACACATGGTGGTAACTCAAAGCTGTGTAACCTACATTTTTTGTAAAAATTCAAAAACACATAAAAGTGGGAAAAATATTTTTTTAATTGCAATTTTGACATCCACTGACCTCAAAATTAGAATTGCATATACTTAGGAATATTTGCAATTTTGTGTTAATACAATGAAGAATAACGATTTTATAGTAAAAAAAAGAACAGTTAGAAATTGCTCACATTTATTTAATACTAGCTTAATTGCCCGGACTTTCAAATCATGTCTCTAATTTTTGATCGAAACCAGTTATAAAGTACCTAGTATTTTTTTATAACATAAATAATACCTTGTTTTGTTTTTACAAGGTTTTATTTATTTATTTATTTAATAATACATACAAAATCATTACATACACTATATACAGTATTCATTCCAAATCCCAGAACAAACTATAAATAAAGTATTTCGTAATAGGCTTTAATAACTTTAATAACAAGTAACAAGGAATTGGGAACATTTATTTCAATATTGCTAAAACATAACATAATATCATTCTTCTTCTTTAATAATTCGCCTGGTGGTACTTTCTGATTTACCTGCGAAAAAAGTGATAGCCACTATTATAGTATGTAAATAAAATAAAATCATACATAAAACACTTTACAAAGATTGAAAAAAGTACGTTAAAATTGTTATTATTAAAATAAAACTGAAAATATCTTATGAAAAAAAAATGTTGCTTACAGTATTCTACATATACAGCGTCGTTGCAATTTAACAGAACTGTCAAATAATATGTAAACATAACCTTCAAAAAAAGTAATTTTCAAGTGTATTCAAGCAACACTTCTCAACAAAATATGTTCTTATCATGTCAATGTGTTACAGAATTTAAAAATAAATAAATATAACTTCACTACATACCAATCAATTCAGAAGTTCGCTTAAAAACTTCGATTGTATCATTAGTTCTGGATTCTTGCAAAATACGTTGAAAAACGTTAAAAATTACCTCCCTAGCGCCACTTTTTATGATTTTATTAATTTTATTTTTAGTTTTTACTTAGAACTTGAAAAGAATTACATACAAACCAAACGAAAACTCGTACGACGACACTTAAAAAAATACTTCAGCAATATACCATTGACAGTTATATTGGTGTTGCCAGCCTACAAATTTTTTAGTTCCGTTTTCTTTATTTTCTACACTTTTTTGACAAACTGTACATGCATTTTGTTTTTTTAACATTTATAACTAATCCTACATCATGTGCCCATTTCAGCAGTTCATCGAAGTCGGTTTGTAATTCTTGCATCGCTATTTGTGGATTTTCATTTGATACAATAAGTGCGGTGTCGTCTGCGAAAATGAATCGACGCGCTTTTCTAAATAGTTTCGACATAGCTATAACATAAATTATATATAATTTTGGACCCAAAATTGACCCCTGTGGCACACCAGACCTTATAAATTTAGATTTACTCATCACATTCAATATTTTTACATTCATTTTTCTATTTGATAAGTAGTTACTAAAGAAAGTAAGCAGTTTACCTCGGATTCCAATGATTTGTAGAACTGTTATTATTTGTTTATGTGATAGTGTGTCAAAGGCTTTAGAGAAATCAATGAAGAGTACAAGTACATGTTTTTGAGAGTTGAGCTCGGTGTTTATGAAATTAGTAAAATTTTTTAGTAGTGCGTCACAGCTTTTTTTTTTTCTGGAATCCGTACTGACATTCGTCAATGATACCAAATTTATTTAAATATGCATCTAAGTGTACCGCAATATATTTTTCGAGAATTTTTTCCAACGCAGGTAACAGGGAAATAGGTCTATAATTATTTACAATTGAATGATCACCGCCTTTAAAAATAGGTCTAACAATACTAGTTTTTAATCCTTCGGGTATATGGCAAGTATCAATTATACTGTTAATGAAATGAGTAATTACTGGGCTCAGTATTTTAACATGTTTTTTTATATCATACATACGTATTTGATCCAATCCTGGTGTTTTTGAGTTTTTCAATAGACCGATAATAGATTCAATTTGTTTTACGCTAGCTCTGGGTAGGTACATAGAGTGTGGTAAATCGTCAAGCAGGTATGAGGACGCACGGATGTCACATTCGTGTAATAACTTGTTAACACCATCGTCAAAGAAATTAGCAAAATTTTCAGCAGTTACATCAGTAGGTGTGGTCTTCAAGAAATATTTCGATATAACTGCGTCACAGCTGGATTTGTTTTTTCTACCCAAGATTTTGTTTATTTCGTTCCACGTTTTTTTAATATCCTTAAAACAATTATTGAATTTGTTGTTGTAGTACGTTTTTTTAGTATCTAATATTTGCTTATTTAAATTATTCCTGTATATTTTGTAGTCTTTTTCAAATTTTTTGTTTGTTGGCATGTTTTTCCATTTTCTCCATAATTTATCCGTTGTTTGTATATTTTCTATTAGAATATTATTCATCCAACTTTTTTGGTTATGGCGATACGTTTTTTTTACTAATTTTTTGAAACTATTTTTTTCATAAATTGTTTTAAAGAGTGATTTAATATCTTGATATATGATATTTGGATCAGTATGAATTTGAATTGAGTTCCAATCAGTTTTTATGATCATTTCTTCGACTTTTTTTTCAGATAGTGCAGTGTTGTATTCATGGTGCCTTACTTCGCTGTCATTAGTACAAAGATATATAGACACGGCAGTTATATAGTGATCAGCTATCCTTGTTTCACATACGCATGAGAACAATTCAGACTTCTCCCTTTCTCTAATATAAATGTGATCTAGACACGTCGCAGTTGTGTAGGTATTTACTACTGCTTCTCTCGTAATGTCATGTATGCATTTCACTAGTCCGTAGTTTGCCATAAGATTTTCGTACTGTAAAATTATTGAGTCATTTTCACATAATAAATTAAGATTAATGTCTCCAAGTAGCAAAAAGGTTTCCTTAATATTAATGTTTTCTATAATGTTTTCTAGTTGTTTTAGAAAGATTTTTTTATTCGTATTTGGAGGTCGATATAAAGCCAACAAATGTATGCGTTTGAATTTGTTCACGGAAAAGGTTCCGTAGACGCACTCGAATGTAGTTGCTATAATATCATTTTTTTCGAATATGAGGTTTTCTTTAATATAAACTATAATCCCGCCGCCGGATCTTTTTGTGCGGCAATGATGGAATGAATTAAATCCGGGAATTTTGTATAGATTTACATTGTTTTCATCTAATGAGGTTTCACAAAGTATGATAATATCAATGTTATTTAGTTGACTATAAATATTTATTATGAATGTATTCCAGTACTTAAAAATAGATCTAATATTCAAACTTACTGCAGTTATTGTTTTATCGCCTATTTCATGTTTGAATCGGGTCCAGTTTTCGAACTTTTGAATCCTTTCATATTCTACATCTGAGGTCTCAAAATCAATATCAGCCGCCATAATCAATTTTTGCTAGGTCCTTTTGAAGGGCTGCTTTGTAAGCCGGATATTCTTTATCTCCGGACGGGTGGTTTGCGGGCTTGTGAAACCTTGTACATGTCGCGCAGACTGGCTCCGCTGCAGCAGAAGGGCATGTCTCACGGGTATGTCCTTCCCGGGCACAGTGTCCACATCTCGTCGTCTCCTTGCAGAACTTGTAAGAATGACCGATCATCTGACACTTTAAACACACAATCAATCCAATAAAGTCACGAACACCGCAGACTGTCCAATCAACAAATACGCGTCCTTGCTTTACCAGTGCATGTCTAAGATATGTGGGGACCACGTAGATCCTATGGCATGCAGGTCCAGTTCGAGGGCCAGCTAGATGACTAAGCTTACATTGTTTAATGGTTTCATTTGTCTCCTCGATGTTTTGTAGTCCATTTAGTGCACACTCGAGAAAAGTTTCATCAGATAACTCCCTTGGAACGTTGAAGAAGATGACCCTTGGTAGTCTTTTTGCTGGAAGTCGTGCGCTCAAGGTCACAGATCCGGTTACTACTTCTGACCTTAGTAGCTTCTCTTGTTCCGCAGTACTAGCCGTATGGATGATGACGCCTTTGTTTCTGATGTTTTTTACTCCCGTAATTCTGACTCCTAGCTGAGATGGCTTCAGTGATTCCCTGATAATTTTTTTAGTTTCTTCACTGTCTTCCACCGATGGCAATTTGGGAAAGAAACATACGGAAGGCCTCGGTTTTCCTACAGGTACGTCCAGGCGCGATAATGGTGGAGGTAAATTTACTTTTTTACTAGCCACTTCTGCAAAAGAGAGACTGGCCTCTGTTGCATCTGCCACTCTTTTCATCACTGGTCCAAGGTCAAGTTCTAGCTGAATGATTTTGGACTTGAGTTGCGAATTATCCTGTTTAATGGTCATCTTTTCTGCTAGCATTACTCTGTTTTTTGCTCTTGCTAAGGCAAGTTCACTTCTAAGAGTTTCTCTCTCCAAAATAAGTTGCCCAACAGATCCCAGGACGCAAGCTATATTATTGGCAATTTTCAGCTGTTGCTCCTTGGAAACCTTTGTGTTTACCAAGGTATCTTGTAGTATTTTGAGGGCATTTTGTGTTTCTTTTAAAATTCCTGCTGAGTTCAAGGAGACGAGGTCCCTTTCATCATCAGATACCTCAGGTTCAGACATTGTTTTTACTGTCGTTTTAGTTTTAAAACGACAGTAACGTTTAAGTTTTCATTGTCGAAACAGTCTCTGTGGATGAGTAAAAGTGTTATTTTTTTATAAATAGTTTGCAGTGGAGAAACTTTAAATATTAGAAATAATCTGATGGTGGGGTAATCTTATAACTATTTTGAAATTATTTTTATTAATATTCTTTGTACGATTTTTAAAGGCAAGAGAGAAGTGTTGAAAGCACCACCCCATCCAATAATTCCGTATTGCAATACAGATTGAATTAGTGAAAAGAAGATGAAAGTATCTTTATTGAAAATTTTAATATGTTTATTTTAAAATTTTAAAATTTTAAAATTTTAATATGGCGATGCTGACGGCCACCTGGCGCAGATGAGGATCGAAGCTTCTAAGTAGTCAGGAGTGTATGATCGCCTCCATTCAAAGCTCTGGAAAAAACGTAACTCTGATTTGGATTCCTAGACATGTGGGCATAGTGGGTAATGATATTGCGAATACCCTCGTAAACCAAATTCCCTTATCTGACATTATTTATAATTTATATCATCAAGTATTGGCACATTGCCAGTCAATCCAAGGGAGCCTGCTATGCCTCAATACAAAGGACTATCCCATCAAAACTGTGCTTTAAAAAATAAATTTCCACATTTATTCGAATGAGAATTGGACATTGATCCGTTCCTTCTCATCTTTTTAAAATTCACATGTTTGACTCCCAGATTGCACTTTCTTTGGTCTAGATGTGGGAACTTTAGTACAAATATTTTTTGGTTGTCCCTCTCTAAACAAATATCCTCTCTTCTATCAAACCTTATCTATAATAAAATTGTTTCCCCTCCATTCAACATCTTATCTCTTCTAAGTCTCAACTCAACTCCAATCTACCATTTTTTTTTTGAAAATTTCCCATTTGAATACGATTGTTTATTTGCAATATGAATAAATAGTTTTATCAGTATAAAACCCCAATTCTTTCAAGAGAGGCATTCAAATACAATATTGGATTGAATCACCGACGAAATATTGTTCTTGAATGTCTTTCTTGAAAGAATTAAATTTGTACGGACAAAACAGGAAGGATTTGAATATGATATTTTTAGTATGCTAGAAGCATTTTTTTCATATACAAAATCTTACTAAAGAAATAAAAACAGTACATTTTTACGTTGCCGATTGGCAAGACTGGGTACAACAGGTTCAATTTTCTTTTCTGTACTGTAAAAATCAATTGACAAGTAACACAACCACTTGTATTTTAGAAATAAAAGATAACACTGTTGGTAGATATATTTGAATAACCTTCAAAATGGTGAATCATTTTATGAATAGGAGCTTCTTTGTATTATTTGGTGATAAACGTCCAATATTCTGATAAGGGGGAGAAGATATGTTTTATTATTTCAGATATTGGTGTCCCTCGTCAATTAGAGTATTTTTAAAAATTAAAATCATTTTTTTCACACTTCACATGGATGCTAATTATAATGACTGAAATTATGGCAATGATATTATTAAAAGGATGAAAAAAAATAAAAAAATATATATATTACCATTTGTTATTTTGGCTACTGGCATTATACCTAGCTCTCTCATTCAAAATTTAGGCGTATTAGATTTGTCAAAAAATTTGCATATACAAATGCAAAATTCGGTCATTTTAAATACATGTAGGATTACGAAAGATTTTTTAAATATTTATGTAGAGGGATCAGTAGGATTTATCGGACCAGTTAGGATGTCATCAGATCCGAACCCTCTCTTATTAGATTTGTCAAAGAATTTATATTATATAAAAATGCAAAAATCGATTATTTTAAATTCATGTAGGATTTATCGGTCCAGTTAGGAGTTCTACCGAGTTGAACCCTCTGATATAAAAATATCTGGAGTCGGTGAAATATTTTCCCATTATGTTTCTGGTGGATTGACGTATTGTTCTTGTATTGTTTTGTATTTATTATACTTATATAGTGCACTTACATTGCGTGCATTTACTAGATATTCATTTGTGGAAAAGTGTGTGGAAGGGTTTAGTCTTTCATTTGGGAAAGATTCAACCCGGACATAAAATCTGGAGCACCGTAAGTCAGTCAGGAAATAAGTGTTTTGGTAGCAGCTGGTAGATGTGTCTTCCCGGATAGAGGAAGTTCCCAACTTCGAATCTCAGTCGCAAATTAATCTTTTTTATTCTCTATTTTTATTAGAACTTTTAAAGGAATAAAAATGAGAGATTAAATGACATTTAAGTAAGAGGTCTCAATAGCCGAATTGGTAAGGCGTTCGCCCCCGTAAGACGAGTGGGTTCGAGTCCCAGTTGCGACCGTTATCTTTTTTTTATTTTTCTGTTTGTTCTTCTTAATATTTTCGTTTAGATTATTAGTACGTACGAAATAAAATTAGATGTATTTTTATCCGAGATACGTTTGTTTCTAATTAAAAAGGTAGCCGCCAATAATATGGAAAGAACATAGTCTAAGATAATATTGTTAATTCTGAAATTTGGAATGTGAGATTGACAAGAGTGACATTTAAATAAGAGGTCTCAGTTTATTTATAGTAGCCAAATTGGTATTGCGTTCGTCCGGTTAGACAAGAGATCCTGGGTCTGAGTCCCAGTTATACCATCATCTTTTTATTTTTCTGTGTCTTGTTCTTTTTCATATTGTTAATGATTTTTTTGTTTGTTTCTAAAATGTTCACAAGAGTGACGAAGTACCTTCCTGCGTACGGAGAATGATTTAATAATGAATGTAAGTTAGTCTATGTATATATGCAGTGATTCTTAAACTTTTTGTAACCATGGACCACTTTCAAAATTTCAAAATAACCACCAACCCCTGTCGAAGAAAATTATAGAAAAAGAAAACAACGAAAAGAAATGACGGCCTCCGTGATCGAGGGGCAAAGCTCTCCAAAGCCATCCGGATGTCGCACGTTTTCACAATTTTATAATTTTATATAATATAAGGTATATTTGCGGCACTTTCCAAAGTGGAAGATGCTCTCAGTATCGCCCTGGTGTAAGACCACCAATCAGAATTGAAACATTGCTTGAAATTATTTGAGCCGTGTTTGTTGACTAGATCTGAATAGTCGGGTACTTCCCACTTCTTATCTCCTCCCCCTCCCCACTTACATCAAGCCTCACAAATTACCCCAGTTGGGGATGCCATGGTTGTGTGTAAAAATCATTCTTTCTTCAAAAGCTAATATGGTTTGCTTATTAAAATCACCCATTATTCTCTCCTCAGTATTCAGTATTTGCTGTCTCTCAATTTTAGTGTTATTTGTAGTTCTATATAAATTCGTAGACTTGAATGACTTCAATATTTGATTTCGTTCTGCCCCTTATAGATTATCCTTAAAATTATAAATATCTTTCTTAACTTTATCGGTACAAAGCACACTTTTTCAAAAAGTATATTTTAAAACCAAACAAAAAATCGTTTTTAAAAGAAAAAAAATCTTTTCGAAGGCTTGATCTATTCTATTTGATTGCCAAGAATAGTGGTTTTCAAACTGTTGTACGAGCACCCCTTAGGGAACGGGAATCGAAAATTGGGGGTACGCAATACGTGGCACGAATGTAGAATCTCTGGTTAAAAATGCTTTTATTCGTGTATAAAATTTTATTAATTGTATTTGTTTAACTGGAGCGTTAAATTCATGGAATAATGAAAGTATTTAAAAATTACAAATGTGCAGTTTATATGCGGTATAAGAGAAACCTTCAGAAAACTTAAGTAGACAAGAATGAGGAGGCTACGAAACACTGCACAAAGAGGAGACCGATAGGCTACGAAACACCGCACAAAGATGAGATCGAACCTTATAGATATTTATTTATTTAACTACGTTCTAGTGGGATTTTACAAAGATGGGTAATAAAAGTTAGGCAGGTACGTAATACACAATATATAATGATTAAATTAATACTTAAAAAATAAAATTAATACGGAATTATAAAGACTTCGTTTTATAACTAATACGGAATCTTTAAACATGTCTACAATATTCCCAAATTTATTGCCAAAATGATGTAATCTATTTATAGTTGTATAAGTCTCATAGTTTGTTTTAAAATTGTCATAGAAGAAGGTAGCACATTGCCTCGTATTTCTGGTCGGTACGTAAAATTTTATTTTGGCGAGAATTTCAAGGTTGTTAATGCAATTATTAATTTTATTTAACAGTACAAGGTCAGAGATGATCTGCCTAGGATAATTAAGTTTTTTTTTTATATGAATACCGCACAAGATTCCCAACTGCTCCCGTCTGAAGCCAGTGAGACTATGGCATCTTGGGGTAATTGGGGTATGTTGTGAGGCTGAGGTTAGTGGGGAGGGGAAGGAGATAGGGAAGAGGAAGGTCGGGAAGTACCTGGCTATTCAGATCTGGTCACTAAATACGGCTAGTGCCATTTCAAGCAACGTTTCAATTCCGAATGGTGGTCTCACACCAGGGCGATACTGAAAGTATCTTCCACTCTGGAACGTGCCGCAAATATACTATACATTATTTTTAAATGAATAAATTGTGAAATAACACAAATTAATCAAATACAATTTATTTGCCACGCCGGGATTCGATCCCGCGACCTTCGGTGTGCGAGTCAAACGCCTTACCGCTGCACCACGCTGGCCGTCAAGTGGAGTTTTTCATCAAAATGACATAGTTAATATTTTGAATTGGAATATTCAGATTAAAGTTAATAAATCTTAGAAATTTGTGCCGTACACTTTGTAGGTTTATTGTCGGAATATGCTTTTTATTTTTTTTAAAGAAAGACAAACGTTCCCGGGTTACGAGTAACCCAACAATGTTTGAAAATCTCCTACTACCATCGCAGAAAGCCGAAAATGTTGATTGTGTTGTGGTTGACGACTTAGCCAGCCGATGAATCGAACATGAACATGTGACGCCCGGGTGGGACCTAAGCGCTATGCCCACTCAACCACTGACCAAGGGCGGCTGGTTGCACAGTGCGTTCGTGTGCAGCACTGGTAAATTATATCGCCTAAAATTACTTTATAATATCTTACTGAAAAATATAAAATCTATGAATCTCATTAAAAACGTCACCTACCAATATAATGTCTAATATAGTATGAATCAGGGAGAGCGGATTCTCTAAGTTCCGCGCGAAGCTGCCTTGTTCCCCGCGTGCATGCCGATTGCACGCGGAACGAATTATGTTTTTGTACCGAATATCCCAAACATTGCCAGCGCGCAACGCCAGCAATATGAATGAAAAATTAAGCTATATTCGTGTGCCACCGGGCGGCCTTTATCATACAAACTTAAATTTGGATTTGCGGCAAAAATACTTAACCAAACTGAATAATTCTTTTTTTAATCAAAAGGTACAGTCAATACCTAACTTTTACATTTATTTGCTTTTTTATTGATTTGTGTTTTAAATTATAAAACGCAGATCAATTTTTTATAGGTAACTTTGACAATTTTGCCCACGTACTGTTTATACATTGTATATAAATACTATTTGTATACTGTTTATAATGAAATATAAAACTAACTAACTAACCATCACGCCGGTTCCTCGCAGAGGTAGGCAGAGAGGACGGACCGCCAAACAACTCCGTCTTGGCACACACTCTTTGTCTCACTCACATTCATACATCGTCTCATACATTCTCTACTATTATTCTGACTTTTGACATGACCCGACTCAAGTATCTGATTCACCATGTCTTCCTGGGGCGTCCCCGACTTCTTCTACCATTCACATTTGCGTCGTATATTCTTACTACTACTTTCAAATTTATTAAAAAAAGAGTTTTTTGGGTTGAAATTCAAGATTTATTTACGAAAAAATTGTGTTGTTTCTATTTTATTAGTACAGAAAAAAGATCTGTACAAAAAAAATATTATTTTTATTTAAAAGCGATATGTAGAAGTTTTCGCCCTTGGAAAACAGCTTAGAATAGACCTTCTCTCCAAATAAGATAAGTGGAATCATTTTTAGTTGCTTAGTAAGCGTTATCTCATAGGTACGGATTATCAGTGAACCACCACATTTTCAGGGCAGCGGCCGCCACTGCCACTGACCGGTCGATACCGTTTTATACAAACGGTATAAAAATACAAGATAAACATGTCTTTCATTACACGTGTACAAAATATAGATAGAGGATACGGGGTACAACAAATTTGTAGTTAGGCTCAAAAAGGTTGTGAACCGCTGGCCTAGATAATTAGTTACTTTACTTTTTCATGTGTGTTTCTTTAGAATGCAACAATGAAATATTGCTGAACTGGAGATAATTGTTTAGTAAGTCAAACGAGTCTTTTGTATGTTCCCAGAAAAGGGTTAATAAACATTTAATACTTATATTCACATATGGCTTATTGATCAACGTGCATTTCTTTTACAATATCGTGTCAGATAATATTACAAATAATGAAGGCAAGGACAAACTGCTCATCTTGACATCATTTTACATGCGGATGCAATTTCTTACGTCACTGAGCACCTTTATTATTACCGTTAGTAAAAACGACAGCGACATCAAGAGTTTGGTAAAATACCGATTGTTCAAATTTATCGATTTGATTGTTTATAAATAAATAATGCTACAAAATATTTAAGTACTGGAGCGGCTTCTTCGTTAGTATTTATCTATACGGAACTGATAATAATTGATAAGAAATTAGGTGTGGTTGATGGGAATTGCGATAAGCTAGTAACAGACTGCTGATACTGCAAATACCTGAATTCATTTCTTATTATCAAGTTCATCCTTGTTAAAACATCTCACACCTTGTGACTTTCTAATACTTTCTTCTATTTAGAGAAAAAATTATATTATCCTCTTCAGTATTTATTGGATAAATTAGTTACTTGTGTCAAGCTGTGAGTTATCTTGTTTTGTGCAAAACTAAATTCATCCAAAACTTCACAATTAGTTCCCTGCCTGTCTGTATTCCCAGTGTTCAGTTGTAATAATATTAAAGTTTTCAAAATATCAATAAATTAGTGATTTGACTTTTCTCCGTATCAATCAAGAATCATCAACGTCTTCCGGTAAGTCCTTTTGAAACTAACTGATGCAATGGATTGTATTTATGAACTCAATGACTCGATTGAAAATCATATTTTTTCCAGTTTTTATACGCACTTACAAATAAGTATGTTATCTTTTCTTATTCGGCGACACCTAAATCCTTTGTCATAAAGTATTCAATGTATTCACATAAAAAAGCGCTTCTTTAACTCGTCAGATCTATGTTCAGTTTTCAGAACTTCTTGTATAGGTCTGATAGAAATCGTTATGTCTCCATTACTATGCTATAAACCATGTTAGAAAGAGAAAATAGCACGCTTTATATTCAAATGATAAAAATTAACCGCCAAACAATTAAAATGTCATTAATATTAGTTTTATAAAACCAAGTTATTTTATATTTGCTTTTATTTTAGAAAAGTTTTAAGGCCTCTAGCCCTTGTTCTACAAAACATTAATTTTTATTAATTTTATTGATTGAGTTATTTAGAACATAGGTTCTCAACCTTATATTGCCCAACGCCCACTTTGATTATAAGTAGGTAGCTACGTGATTAAGGTGTTTTTTTTTGTATTTTTTTTACCTGCCCATGCCCTCATTGTGCCATCTCAACGCCCCCTGATTTTCTATGGGTTTTCTAACGCCCACAAGGGAGAGTTATCGCCTTCGTTGAGAACCTATGATTTAGAAGAAAACTTTCTCAAAAACAATATTTTTAATAATAACTTTAGTTTTTCAAAATCCTCAGAACCTCTGTCCCGTATTAAAAAAAGTCTAAGTTATTATAAAAAAATGGTCTCTTAGAAAAATTATCTATTTCATTTGAAAAGTTTGAGAGCTTCTTTTCATCTACAATAGATTTAAGTTTTTGTTTTCTATTTCATGTGTTAAGTTAGCGTAAAATCAGGTACCTAAATATAACACACCAATTTCACAATGGGGACGATCCGAATTTTCAACAAATCAGTTCCAATAATATTCTGTTAAAAATCTTATGTACCTAAGTACTAGGTAATTGTGTGAATTCTCCGAATAAACACTTCCAATTTCGAAAATGATGAGACTTAAATTCAAATAAAATCCCTGTTCATTAAACAGTAGTTACAGACAGACAACCCACTTAAGAAATTAGTATTATTAATAATTGAGTATTTCAATTTTTTAAAGGGATATAAAACCAATTTGATTTTAGAGAGAATTGTTTTATTGTCATTAATAATTATTATATCAATCTGTTCGGAGATTTATTTATTTATTTAATACATGAAAAAATCGAAAGTACATTTAGTTTTTTTATGATATTTCACCCTCCATGCAAGGGATGACCCTGTGTTATGGCGGGTGAAGTTTACAGTTTTCGGATTACATTCATTAGTATTGGTTGAAAATGTTCACTAATTAATACTATGCACACAGATTCTTCTACAATAAGAGAGTTTATGTTGGTAATTTAGATTGTAAGAAGAAGGTAAAGAAGTTAAAGAGTTATTGGAAAAGAGAAGTTATTATTAATACATTAAGTCACAGTAATCAGTCTTATACGTACATACAAAGCTGCTTAGATAGTAAATAAAAATATATAAAAAATTCATCATGTTATGCCTGCTCTTAATAATATGCACACAGATCTTCTATAAGAAAATGATATATAGTTCGGTTGGGTTACAAGAAGATGAGGAAGTTAGAGAATTCTTAGAAAATGAAAAATTTGAGGAGTTGTTAGATATATAACACACTAATTTATTTATTAATTATATAGATAATAACATCATTTTCATGCTAGTACTGCACTACTGCCTGACATTAAATGATGAATGTCATGAAAGAGTTGTGTGGTGGTCCATCCTCTCTGCCTACCCCTGCAGAGAAACAGCATGATGTTAGTTAGACTTATATTTTTTTCTAATTTGTATGATATTCTATCAATAAATAATAAATATTTAAAAATATTTTTCAAGACAAATAAGCCACACACAGCTAATCTTCTGAAGATAGAAGCGTTGGAGGATGTTTTATTAATCTGGAAGTATTTGTATTTGGTGATAAGCATTATACTGATCGCTGATAAGAAGCAAAGTGACAGGTAGATTTATTATTTCACACGTTTAAATAAAATTCAATTTAATTAATTGTACAAAGTAAAAATACAGCACATCTATAATATTTCAGTATTTTAGTGTTCCGATGCACTGACCGTGCCTGAGAGCTTCCTTTACAAGAATCTAATGATCATAACAAGTAAGAAAGTAATGCCAGTTCGTATTTTGTGACAAATATCGAGTTGTTTGTCGAGCGCAGTCGTTTTCTGTTGTAATTTAGATATATTTTTTTAACTATAAAGAATTTCATGTACTTACCTTATAATTAAAACTTTGTGTTATCTGGAGACAGTATTGAACTGTGTCTGTACAGTGCCATGATAAAATAAATCATGTAGAGAATTTCACTAATTCGTTTATGATATTTCACACTTCGGAACTACACAGCTGTAACTCTTATACGTCAACTGAAAAGGAGGACTTATATTTTGTAAATTTAGAGACTGTAAGTCTAAATTTAAGGTTTTTGAAAGCTATAGTACGAAAATACTGTGCAATTTAGTTGTGAATGATGAATACTTGGAGCACGTGGATGAGTTTGTGTATTTGAGAAGCATGTTTACAAGAGATGGGAAGGCTGATAGAAATATTGGAAGAAGGATAAATGCAGAAAACTCCATTAATGGAGGACTGAACACGTTTGGCGCTAACAAAACAGTATTTAATGAAGTGAAGCTAGCGGTCCAAAATGGTGTGCTGAAACTTACTCTGATGCATGGCAGTGAGGCATGGAACTGGCTGAGGAAGTTTGGAAGTAGACTAAAGCTTTAGAAATGGTGTCCTGAAGATCATGCAGGGCAAGCCCCATTATTACAATTATGTGATGAATGAAGTATGTACTCGTATGAAGAATGAGTTAATGATGAATGAAAGCAAGTCTAAAGTCATGGTCTTTGAAAGAGAGAGTACAAAAACAATGTGTAACATAGTTGTGAATGATGCATACTTGGAGCAGGTGGATGAGTTTGTGTATTTGGGAAGTATGCTTACGAGAGAAGGAAAGGATATAGAATAGAGATATTGAAAGGAGGGTAAATGTAGATAACTCCATAATTGGAGGACTGAACGTCGTGGCGCCAAAGACGCAAAACTAGCCGTCTATAATGGAGTGCTGGTACCAACCCTGATGAATGGCAGTGAGAGATGGCGCTGGCAGAGGAAGGATGAAAGTAGACTGAATGCTGTAGAAGTGAGATCCTTAAGGCAAATGTGTGGTAAAACCATACACGATCGTGTGAGAAACGTGGAAATCCGCAAAGAATGCAGGGCTGATGTAAGCGTAATGAGTAAGTTTAGGAAAGGTACGCTCATATGGTTTGGCCATGTAGAGTGAATGAACGAGGAAAGGAGTGGAGAATATATGATGCAAATGTGAATGGTAAAAGAAGTCGGGAACGCCCGAGACATGTCCCAAACAAGTGAATCAGTTACTTGAGTTGGGCCATGTCAAGAGTCAGAATAATAGAAGAGCATGTATATGACGATATATGATTGTGAACGAGGCAAGGAGTGTGTACCAAGACCAAGCTGTTTAGCTGTGTATCCTCTCTGCCTACCCCTGCGGAGAAACGGCGTGATGGTTAGTTAGTTAGTTTATAAGAATGTAAGAAAGGGACGCTGTTTGTTGTGAGTTGGGTTCACAGGGAGTCAAAGAGTGTTGCATTTAATTTGTGAGGTTTTTCCTGAAAGCACAAAAAAATCTTTAAAATGTTTACAGTTCAGAGACCTACAGCTAATTTATGAAATGTGGTGATTATTTTATATTTGTGTGGTTTTTGTTTAATAATTTCCTCTAATTTATTATTAACTGAGTTCTTTGATTATAAGTTACGATTAAATCTGGTTTTTGTTAATTGTAAAGTTTATTTGTTATATGCACTGAAATGTTTTATTTGCAGGTATTTGTTGTATATTATTTCTTTGTGTCCAATCTAAATGTTAGTTCTGTTTATGGTGAGGATATTTAATGTGTATTTCATCATGTAAGCTTATTTCAAAATGTCTTGTAATATTTTATTTTCAAGTTGTTTTATAGTTTTTTTTTTAAATTTGAATTATTTAGGGGCGTTTACATATTGTGGTTTGACGACAGGTTCCGTGACAATTTAACACAGTGACAAATCTTAAAAGACTTTTGAAAAGTAATATAAATTATTATACATTAAAAGTGACGAAAAAAAACTAACCTGTAAATCCGACCTAACATAACCTATTTCACAAGTCAACTTTTTTTTGTTCGTGTTTTTGAAACAATTCAAACATAAACAACTCATAGAAATCATTGTGTCTTCCTTACTATCATAGCCAGAAATGGGTTATTAACGGTGTTGGAAAGAGAAAACACCACACTTTATGTTCAAATATAAAAGAAATTTGAAATAAAATATAATTATTTTTTTATTGAACGACAAAAAGGTGATGTTACTGTAACATTTGTACTAAATTTGTCCAATAAATTTTTTATTTGTATATATTTTGTTAGTTTTCAGTAGTTTTAGTTAACAAAAAACTTAAATTTTTATATTTCAAAAATAATACGTTTATTTCGATTTATAAAATTTGAATGCATATTTTATCACCTTTCTAAAAGGGTGTTTAGTTTTGGATATATGTATTCTATTCAGAAATATTTCATTTATTTGGATTTTATGGCAAAGCGGATATAAATTGTTTAACCTTTTAATAAAAAGTGTGTTGATTTGTCACTGTGCTCAGTTGACCGACTACCACAATGTCACTCGTATTTACATTTTACGCAGGTATAATTTTGTGTATCGTAATATTATTGTCTTTATGATGCAAGATTTTTTTATTAGTCTTGAATTGTTTTCATTTGAGATAATTTTGTGTATTGTACTTAATAAGAATGTATACATGTTATATTGAAGTATTTAATTTATTATCCACGGCTTAATTGGTTAGAGTTTTGGGAAAGTTTTTTGGAATTGCATAATACAAGATAATTTTATTACTATTATTTAATGAGCAGACAGCATTCTGCTGTCGTTTGAATAACACCTCTTCTTATTGACATATTTCTGTTCCTCTCAGAAGACTTGAACGATAAATAATTGGTTCGAGGTGTTACATATTTCGCTTTCTGTCTGTCTGTAAATGACTTGTGTGGATACAATACCAACTCCGGCCGTTGTTGTCATTTTACAGATTCAGTCTTCAATTCATTGTTCTCCATCTCCTCAACATGGAAGTGGACACGGGCCTGGTATATTGCAAACCCAACTGGCAGAAAACTCTCCAAATATTCAAAGCCGTTGAAGATAACAATAAAAAAATGCTTCTGGAACCATTCCCCGATGAAAAAGTGCTGGCGGCCTTCGCGAAGTTATCGTACACTGCTTGTACGGGAGAGCTCAACTTGCCTAAAGGATGGCAACTTCTTACCACGGCACGGAGCAATTCCTGGACTAACGCATATTTCGGTTGTGCATTTTGGAACCCATCCGAGCAGCAGGTGGTGGTAGCCCATAGAGGGACAGACCCTAAGAAGTTTGGGGCACTCTGGGTCGATGGGAAGGGTGTGTACTGTAATAGTTATACGAAACACATGAGCTCAGGTGTAACTTTTGCGGATGATGTCAAGAAGGCAGTTCTTGAAACAAACCAGCAATATGGCAGTCGCTTCGTTCTGTCCTTCACAGGACATTCCCTAGGAGCCTGGTTGGCTGGAGTCACCACTCTGACCGTCAAACATCTAAAGAGGGAAGGCAGTGGCTTCTGCAGGGTGGCCAGCCCCAGTGAAGGCCTCCATGCTCACACTCTGACCTTGGACAGTCCGGGTGTCAAGGACATGCTAATGAAGATATACAGAGATTACGATGAGAGGTACAACCCGTCTATATGTACTAAAAAATTAGATATCACCACAATTTTTGCATCTCCAAATCTTGTGAACTGTACTGGATTTCATGTGGGAGATATGTATCAGCTGGAAAATGTGAACACCCACAGCATTGATAATTTTATCACAGCTTTTAAAGAAGGTAAAAAGAAACGTGCGGTACAAAACTGGCCTCAGGGACTAGTTGAGCGCCAAGATCACGACAAGCTGGAGAGGTACATGAAGCTTTTTGATGATGTAAGAGTTCCTCCTGCGAGCTCTAGTGGGAGCCACCAGAACACGGAGCCACTTGAAGTAGATTCTGATAGTACACTCCTCGAAGATAGTACACTCCTCGAAGATAGTACACTCCTCGAAGATATTTCACTCCTGTTGACTTCAAGGAAGTACAGAACTAAACCCTCGCTGGGAAACATCTGTCATCTGGGAGTGTTTTCTGCAGAAGAGTTTAATTTTATGAAAAATTGGAGCTTTTTACAAAGCAATACGCTGATGAAATTAAAGAAAATTGAAAAATTCACAACAAAACAAAATCTTCAAAAATTAGATATCCCAAAGTTTGAAATTGATACTAAAGAAAATATTATCACTTGTAAAACAATGGAAGATTTGGGCAAAGTGATTAGACTAACCAAACAACTGTTACGCTGGTTTCCTAATGAGATAATAAATGCACTAGCTAAACAGAATAAGAGTGTAAAGTCAGGCCCCCTATACATGGCTGGGCAGGCCTATCTCCGCACCTTGCCTGATATACTAGATTGTGAGGACACCTTGGGGCTGGAGTCATTCATGGTATCTTCCAAGCGTGTTTTACAAATTGAGACAAGTGATCCTCAATTTGAAGCTGTAAGATTAAACAATATCTTACTTCAGATTAAAAACACATCTTTAGAATCAAAATATTTAAAAGACAACTGCCACACCATTCTCAGTTGGAACGTTTTGACTGCTATAGCTATGGATATAGACATGGAAGGTTTAAATGAGAGTGATGTTATTATTAATAATCTGCTCGTTCTTGAATTCACTTCTCCGGTCGATGACTTAAACCAAAACTACGAAATTTGGACAAAAATTCTTAAAACTCTAGAAACACACATCCTCAAGAAGCTGGTAATCATATTACCACAAGCGATTGATTCACAATTTTTTATGGATTATAAAAACCTGGCCGTTGAAACTAAGTCTTTCAAAGAATTCAAATTAAGCGACCTGACAATTTCATCAAGAGAAGATATATTTACAAGGGATTCAATATCCTTGGGGGAAGAAATTTTCAGTCTCAACACACTACTGGGAGAAAACTGTGAATCTGACGATGAGCAGGTTCGAAACAAAATCAGTTCTTTAATTTCTCCAATTTTGAAGAAACTTGCAATAGACGCCAGGTATAGAGCTAATATCCCAATAAAACTACCCAGGCTTTGCGAATTAGAAGCCCTGTACTCCAAAGGGAACAGGCTAGTAGACAAAGCGAGGCTTACTGCACTACTAGAAAGGAGTGGGCCTGCCGGACCATTGCTGGTGATCAGTGATCCGGAGCGGCTCAGCCAGGACTACTGGGGAGAGGGAGTAGAGCCCGCGCGGGGGAGGATCTTCGAGACCGAGGACGATGGAAAGGACCTATTTAAGGAAAAGTGTCGCGAGGAGTCGTCAGCTAGAATAATCTATTGGCTATATTTAAGCGCAGAAGGCCTGTATTTGAGGGAGGCTTACAATGGCGGTCTCTACATGCCCAGGAAGTTCCACACTCATTTTTTAATTAAATCCGTGAATGATTTTGTTGACTACAGCGGAAACAAAGATGTTTTTATATTCAACAATACAAAAGATAAAAAATCACTTATTAGTTCCTTCAATTTATCCAAAGAAGATGAAGAAAAATTTGTTTTAAAAGAACATTTTAAAATTAATACTGAAGGTATAATGAAAGAGGAAATATTCAGCAAACATAATTTCAAAATGCAGAAGGTCGGGGACAGATCTTGTAATACTGAGGAATTATTTATCTCGAGACATCATTTTAAAAATCAAAATCGGTTTCATGGATTGAATACGGGTAAAATAAATGAAGAGGAAAAATTTAACAAACATTATTTTAAAAAGTTGGAGATTCGAGGCAGCTCGTGTCTGGTCTGGCAATACTCCCATGGATCTCTGCAGGGCTTACGCCCCTTCATCACCAGGGACTACAGCGACCCCATCGATGAAAATACCTTTAGAAATACGAGGAAGAAGCTGACCATCATCGCTGATGACCCTGGTATGGGAAAGACCACTAGCCTCACGCGCATGTCGGAGCTCATCCGCGACTCTTGGGTTCTGCGAATTGACCACAATCACTTGACTTCCGCTGTCGATAAACTGCCTTCGAAACTTAACCTGCAATCGGTTACTAAATGTTTAATTCATGCTTCGGGTTTACCAACTGACGATGATTTTCTGCGCGGCCTTTTACAACATTGCCTCGAATCAGATAGTGTGAGGCAAGTTTATATTTTGGTAGACGCGTTTGACGAAATAACTGAAGAAAATTCCAAAGTCAATATGTTAGAGATTCTGAAATACTTAAAAAATATCACAAATTGTAAAACAATAGTCACCACAAGGGTGCATCCGCAAGAATGGCTCGAAAATGAATTGTCAGAATTTTCCACAGAGTTACAAAAAATACCAAAAACTGAACAGGATGACTTCATGGTGAATTCCTGGCTTCCTCACCTGGCCTTGGAACTTCCAGAGTATGCCGAGTCGGAGAAAAGGAGGCTACACCAGTTTGCCAGAGAGCTGCGGGAAGAGGTGGAGGGAGTGCTGGGGAAAGACGTGGCCAGCTTCATGGGCATCCCGCTGCAGATCCGCATGTTGGCCGAGGTGTTCCTCCAGCAGGCCATACGGTCTGTGGTGTCTGCTGAACAAGCGCAGAACTTATGCAAAATAACAAATCTATTTGAATTGTATACACAATTTATCAATGTCAAGAAATCAATATACTTTGAGCAGAAAACTAATCTCAATAAAGATCTAAGACCTACCTTTCTTAATGATATGGTCACGAAAGTAATGGAAAAGCATTGTGTCCTGGCTTTCCAGTCCCTCGACCCAAAGTTTGCTTCTGAATTTTTCTCTAACACAATACTATACGACCAAGACTTGCAAGACATAAGCAGCCTAGGGCTGCTCAAGGCTAGAAATGATGGAACCGCTACTTTCATTCACCGTACGTTTGAAGAATACTTTTGCGCAGATTTCTTTGTCCAGTGGCTGAGGCAGGGAAGACAAATCCAAGAAAATAACAAGCTCGTTAAAAGTGAACTTTGCGTTTTCTTGCTCAGGCCAGATTATTATTTAATCAGAAAGTTCATAGAGACCCAGCTTGCTACATTACCACCAATATCGAGCGATGCACTGGAAAATAATCCGATATTGTACAAATACTGGTCTCAAAATCGTCTGCTATTCTTTCATGATCGTGTTAAAACACCATTGCACATAGCGGCTAAAGAACAGAATGTGCACACATTTGCAGTCCTCCTCAGTGGCCCAAGCAGTAGGATGACTGAAAAAGACTACATCGACTTTATGGCAGCAAGAGACAAAGCCGGGAGGACTGCACTGAACATAGCTCTGGAGAATCAAAATCTAAAAATTATAAAGCAAATTAAGGAAAATATGGAGAGTTGTTTGTACGAGTCACAACTTAAACTTATGCTTGCTTCTTTCTTAGATTTTCAAGGCGAATCATTTGAAGATCACAACTTGTTAAGTGAACATTCATCATTCAGTTTACACCGGGCTTTAAAAAGAACTGAACAGATCAGAAAACAAATCACTCCGTTTATGGTAGCGGTGAGAGAGGATGACTACAGCACTGTGAATGAGATATTAAGTGGCATGGAAAGTGATATTGAGCGTGCTCATTTATTGATTGCCATTGATAGTCAAGGTGATACTGCCATCAATCTCGCAGCAAGTAAAGAAGATGACACGTTGTTTACATTATTTGTTAAAGGAAGAGTTTGTATGTCGTTTGATAAATATGAAAGGAATCCCTTACACTGCGCAGCAAAGGTAGGAAACCTTATTATTGCGGAATATTTACTAAATCCCGTGAAAAATTCCTTTAATGCGCCATTCGAACAATTAAATGATAATCATACAGATAAAGAGGCAAACGCATATGGATTTACTGGAATATATCAAATATTTTCTTCTATAAAATCTACTGATGGTTCTACCGCCCTGATGTTAGCTGTAAAAGGAGGGCACTATAAGATAATATGTGTACTGTTAGAAAAACGGGCAGACATTCACACAACGAATAATGACGGCTGGACTGCATTAATGTTAGCTGCTAGTGAGGGACATCTAGAGATAGTTGAACACCTACTGTTGAAAGGAGCAGACATCCTCATGAGAGAAAATGACGGCTGGACTGCATTAATGCTAGCTGCTAGTAAGGGACATCTAGAGATCGTTGAACACCTACTGTTTAAAGGAGCAGACATCCAGATGAGAGAAAATAACAACCGGACTGCATTAATGCAAGCTGCTAGTGAGGGACATCTAGAGATCGTTAAACACCTACTGTTGAAAGGAGCAGACATCCACATGAGAGATAATTACGGCTGGACTGCATTAATGCAAGCTGCAAGTAAGGGACATCTAGAGATCGTTAAACACCTACTGTTGAAAGGAGCAGACATCCAGATGAGAGAAAATAACAACTGGACTGCATTAATGCAAGCTGCTATTGAGGGACATCTAGAGATCGTTAAACACCTACTCGTGAGTGGTGCTGAATTAAACTCTCAGACAAAAAACGGTTCTTCGGCCCTTGTTTTTGCAGCAAATAATGGTCACCTTGCAACAGTATGCAAACTGTTGGAGAAAGGAGCAGACATCCACATGAGAAATAATGACGGCTGGACTGCATTAATGTCCGCAGCAAGTAAAGGACATCTAGAGATCGTTGAACACCTACTGTTGAAAGGAGCAGACATCCACATGAGAAATAATGACGGCTGGACAGCATTAATGCTAGCTGTAAGTAAGGGACATCTAGAGATCGTTGAACACCTACTGTTGAAAGGAGCAGACATCCAAATGAGAGAAAATTACGGCTGGACTGCATTAATGCTAGCTGCTAGTGAGGGACATCTAGATATCGTTGAACACCTACTGTTGAAAGGAGCAGACATCCACATGAGAAATAATAAAGGCTCGACAGCATTAATGCTAGCTGCAAGTAAGGGACATCTAGAGATCGTTGAACACCTACTCGTGAGTGGTGCTGAATTAAACTCTCAGAAAAAAAACGGTTCTTCGGCCCTTGTTGTTGCAGCTTATAATGGTCACCTTGCAACAGTACGCAAACTGTTGGAGAAAGGAGCAGACATCCACATGAGAAATAATGACGGCTGGACTGCATTAATGTCCGCTGCAAGTAAAGGACATCTAGAGATCGTTGAACACCTACTGTTGAAAGGAGCAGACATCCAAATGAGAGAAAATGACGGCTGGACTGCATTAATGCTAGCTGCTAGTGAGGGACATCTAGATATCGTTGAACACCTACTGTTGAAAGGAGCAGACATCCACATGAGAAATAATAAAGGCTCGACAGCATTAATGCTAGCTGCAAGTAAGGGACATCTAGAGATCGTTGAACACCTACTCGTGAGTGGTGCTGAATTAAACTCTCAGAAAAAAAACGGTTCTTCGGCCCTTGTTGTTGCAGCTTATAATGGTCACCTTGCAACAGTATGCAAACTGTTGGAGAAAGGAGCAGACATCCAAATGAGAGACAATGACGGTTGGACTGCATTAATGATAGCTGCAAGTAAGGGACATCTAGAGATCGTTGAACAACTTCTCGTGAGTGGTGCTGAATTAAACTCTCAGAAAAAAGACGGTTCTTCGACCGTTCTTATTGCAGCTCATCATGGTCACCTTGCAACAGTATGCAAACTGTTGGAGAAAGGAGCAGACATCCACATGAGAGATAATGACGGCTGGACTGCATTAATGCATGCTGCAAGTGAGGGACATCTAGAGATCGTTGAACACCTACTGTTGAAAGGAGCAGACATCCACTTGAGGGTTAATTACGGCTGGACTGCATTAATGCTAGCTGCTAGTGAGGGACATCTAGAGATCGTTGAACACCTACTGTTGAAAGGAGCAGACATCCACATGAGAAATAATGACGGCTGGACTGCATTAATGCTAGCTGCAAGTGAGGGACATCTAGAGGTTGCCAAACTGTTATTGCTGAATGGAGCTGATTTGATCTCCCGGAATAAAGATGGTGACACTGCTTTTCTCTCGGCGGCTGCTAACGGTCGTACTGAGATGGTGGTACTCCTGCTGCAACGCGGTGTTGATGTCAACTCTCAGCGTGATGATGGCAGAACAGCCTTGTCATGGGCAGCACACGAAGGACATGTGAATGTTGTGGAGCTCCTTCTACAACACAATGCCGATGTCTCCTGTCAGGACAAGGATGGGAAGACGGCTCTCTCCTGGGCGGAGGAAAAGGGAAACGGAGAGGTGGTTGCACTCATTCGCAACCTCCATGAAGCCAATCCTATGGAGTGAGTCTCCTCTCCTACAAGACTGTACCACCATATCGTGACAACAGTCTGTAAAGGCAATGCTACCAGCCCTCCATTTCACTATAAAATAAGAAGAAATAAAATAAACAACACACAATAAATAATAACTTATTAAAATATATTTAAAACATAATAATTGTAAAACCTATATAAATGTTAGAACAATCAAAGCTAGATCGATATTAAAGTGTTTTTAAAGTTTAAA
Organism: Limnephilus lunatus; assembly: GCA_917563855.2. Taxonomy (NCBI): domain Eukaryota; kingdom Metazoa; phylum Arthropoda; class Insecta; order Trichoptera; family Limnephilidae; genus Limnephilus; species Limnephilus lunatus. The sequence goes on along the minus strand of OU830595.1, from coordinate 18,072,647 downwards.
ATACCTATTTACTGGTAAAATAATAAAACTTGTGAATACTAAATAAATAAAGTGAATTGTTTTCTAAGAGTCTAATATATAAAAACCATATATATATATATATGTATATATATTAATAAGTAATGACAATCTAAACCAGTGCTCTTTTTTTACCTCAAATGAGTACAAAGGTGGTTGTTGGTTAAATGACTTGTAAGAGAATGTGGGCATGAAACATGCAGTAAAGTGAGGGGTTAGTATTGAGTGTAATAGTGAAGCTATGGCTACCCTATGTAATACGCAATCCAAGCAAGAGACAAGGCAGATGCAGCGCCTACTGACTGAACACTGAACAACTGAACACATGTTCCAGGAACCTCCTGCTTAACTCACTTCAACAGGTAAACTTATCTTTCTTTAAACTGAACTACCAACTTCATTTTCTTAAATGCTGAATATTTTTATTAATTTGGACGCAAGGGGTAACTATATTTTAATACCCAAAGTTTACGCAAAAATAGTCAAATTTAATAAGATTATTTGAAAAAAAAAAACATGTTTTAAATTATGTGTTTTATTAATCGCGTGTAAGGCTTTTAGATAGAATACCTTCCTAATTACATCTTTTATTCTGAACATAGGAAAATTCGGGAATTACCTGGCTATTTAGTTTGGTCACTAAACAAATAAATGAATTAACAAAATGTTACAATTATTGACAAAACTTTTTACAAAACCCCTTTTTATGTTTTTTTTACGACTACATTAGCTCCACACAGGAGGCCCTGAGGAAAATAATTCCCTTCAGGGCCTATGTATCTTTGGGGATTTTGTGTAGAGAGTATTTTAAGGAATAGAAGGAGAGGGAGTTCTGGGAAGGAAAATGGTATTAGGGGTGGGTAGGAATCTGGGTGTCAGTGTATCCAGGAGTGACAGATGTATGAATCCACCACTGTCACTGCGGTGCAAGGTGATGTTCCGAGAGAGTATGGCTAGAGAAGTCAAAGGGAATCCTTCAACCATTCTCTCCCGATGTGACCTGCCAGGCAACTGGTAGGAAGATGCATTCACCGTTAAGAACCGGATAAACCTCACCCCATGAACCCGGGCACCCCTGCTAAGTCACCAAACGTAGATAACCATTTGGGGTGACCTATGGCAGTGGTGTTGGTTATCCAATAAATAGTTCCCTGGGCGGCGGTACCCATACCCGATCCCAATTGTTAACAAAAACAATATGTCACATCACCATCAAAAACCTTTCTCAGGGACAGAAGATAATACCAGAACCTCTCCGAATAAATCACAAATCATCCAAAATGTATCCACTTTTAATCATTGAAATAGTTTTGTTTTTAGTTTTGCCAGAAGTTTAATAATGTGTCTGTGAACTTTATAATAATACTGGCGAATACCAATGAAAAATCACGGGATATTATAATTAATGTAGGATTGATCATAATTTGCATGTAAGGTAAGGAGCGCAAATTCTTAAAAATCACGAAATGTGACTCGTCAAGATTAACTCTATTTGATATTTCAAACAGAAAAAAAATCATTATGGGAAACTGATTGATGTCGTCAAAACGGTTAATCCTTTGATAGGAAGGCCATCCAACACTACTATAGTCCCAATTGATTTCGTGCACTAATTTATTTCATCCTTTGGACTGCTGGATCATTATTTATTTGCTAGTTGGTAGCGGCTCAGTTCATTGTGCAGGTGTCGTGTGTATGAAACCACAGGTACTAACTTCATCATTTTTTCACTTGTCGACACCAGGTCGCGGGTTCCATGAAGATAATGAGAGTATTACATCACACTGGAAGGTGCCACAAATATAGTAAACATAGAAACAGTGATTTTATGTAGTGTATCTATATTCTAGATTAGTTTAAAGGCACTTTACAGTAAATTAATAGCTGACTTATAACTGTGTTAATATTAATTGTGAAACACGATTATAAAATTTTATTATTTAGTGCAAATAACTTATTTTATTCAATTAAGCCTAATAATTTGTGTTATTTCAAAGTAAAATAATTAAAAATAATACACGGTAACTTGAAACTCGTAATGCAAACGGGAAACTGGTGGTTCTTCATTACAGAAAGATTCCGAAAAAAAACGATTTTTCCAATTTTTATTTTAAATTATGCTTTTGGAAACGTAAATCTGTTAAAAAAAATTGTATCCGGCAGTTTACTCATCTCATTCCCATCCCCACTACCTTCAGCTTCACTAAATATCACAATCAGGCATTCCATAGTCTCACTGGTTACAAAATGTTGTGACTTGAAAACTGTAAGCAGTTGTGACTCTTGCGCGGTACGCACATAACAATATAGCAGTTAACCTCCCAAAAACTGTGAGTACTGCACAGGGCCCGCAGATACTTTAATAGTTCACAACTGCTAACCCTGTTCAAATAACAAGTGCGCCCCACGGTTGAATTTGGCAGCTACCTCTGGTCTGGAGCTCCAAAACACCTGAAAATTACCCTCGACTCTGTGCAGAAACGGGCGGTCCGTTTGACAGATTCTCCCAAATTAACAGAATGCAATCTTTAGAGTGCAGGCGTCGGGTGGGAATGCTATCCTTGTCCTACCGGTATTACAATGCGAACTAGCGCCATTGATCCCTTCGGCACCGGTGCATAGTCGGGAAAAACGCCAAACGCGTGCCCAACATTTGTACACGGTTGACATTTGTCACTTGAGCACAGATCGCTTATTCGGCTCGTTCTTGTGTTCAACAGCTAGGCTGTGGAATGATTTGCCGGCCTCTGTGTTTCTTCCATCCTACAACACGGGTCTCTTCAAGACCAATGTTCATTCCTTCCTCTCCTTAAAATACCCTCCACACAGCATCCCAGATGACATAGGCCCCTCTAGGCCACTCTATCGATGTTCCTGGACACCAGTTGAAAAGATCAGCACACTTCTTTTAAGACAGCTAGTTTCTATTCCTGGCCCAAGACGCCACTTGACAGAAGCAACTTTTTCAAGGCAGGTTCAATAAAGTTAATGTTCATGTCTAATAATAACGGCTTTGATTGTTTTAGACTAATCACAAATGAGAGATATAACCTCATCTTTTCTTAAGTACTTATTCAAAATATTTTTGAATGTTTATTTTTTTTGTAATGATAATTTGTTTCACCTACAGATACCTGTCACCAATCATTGGGGAGCAATCTCAAGCCATCTGCATTCTGTCTCTATCCTCGGGGACCAGCACCAAAACCACCTTCAGCTATTGTGCCAGCACTCTTAAGGCAGAAACATTTTATCTCTGGCCCCTGTCATCACTTGACGGAAGCAACTTTTCCAAGGCAGGTTTACTATTGTTTTTTAAACACTGCTTTTTAACATTTTATTACAATTTTTGCGCTTTGAAAACAAGTTTTCTTTTGCTTATTGCTGTTCTGACTGAACAGCCGCAATACTGCTTCCTATTTTTGAGTCAACGCTTCAGACTGCCTTGCAGCATCCATCATTAGGTCAGATGACGATTATTTTATCAGATGACAGCATTTGTACAACATAATACATTTGACTTTCTCTTTAATAATACCTTTCACTGAAAATGTTTGTATTAACTTAAATTTTTTACAAATTCAGATACTTTTAACAAGGACATCATTTGCGGATACCAGCACTCTCAAGCCAGCCAAATACTACCGATGTCCCTGGACACTACTCGAGAGAACCAACACTCTCAACCAAGCGACATTCTATCAATGTCCCTGGACACTACTTGAGGAGAGTACCCTTAACCAAGAAACATTCTAACGATGTTCCTGGATACCACTTGAGGGTAACAACACTGTCAACCAAACCGTAATCTATCGATATCCCTGGACACCACTCAGAGACCATCACTATCAACCAAGCCACATTCTATCGCTGTCCCTGGACATCACTTGAGGTGACCAGCACCAAAACAGCATAGGTTATTTTACCAGCACTCTCGAGGCAGCCACACTTTATCACTGACCCCTATCTTCACTGGAAAAAACTTTTTCAAGGTAGGTTTACTATTGTTTTTTAAACCCTGTCATGTCCACGTGTTATTACAGGTTTTATGTTTTAAAAACATTGAGATTAAAACTTCATCATGCTCAGTATTGGATGAAAAGCCGCCATGACAATTATCATCCATTTATGATATCCATCGGATGTCGTTTATGTCAAACACCATACTTTTAGCTGTTAGATTCGTAAGTAACTAATCACAGAAAATATTTTTCATTTACAATTTTTTTTCTTAGACATTTTTACGGAGACACCGTTTGAGGGGACCAGCACTCTCAAGCCATCCATATTCTATCCCTGACGCATGCCTTCACTTGACAATTTTTGTCCTTGGCTTCTGTTGTCTCTTCACACATGAAACGTTTATAAGGTAGGTTTACTGTATTTTTTTAAACCATACTTTACATACTTTGAAAAAACTCTTGCGCTTTAAAAACAGGTTTTATTCGACCCATTGTTTATTGATATTGTTAAGATTTCAGGTACTGAAATATTAATATTTGTGATTGTCACCCTAATGGTTGTGGCAACATTTTTTGTGTTGGCGATTGCCAGGGCGATTTCGTATTGCCACGGATTTTTCCTTCTTCTCTTGTTACCATCCGTCTTGGGCGTGTCGTTTTTGGCAAAACGTCTGCTGCCAGGTTTTCACTTCATGTGGGTCATAAAACCGCGGAGAGAGATAGCATTATTGGGCTCACCGTACATGAGCTACCCTACGGGTCTTTTATTGTTTCAATAAAGACCGATATTCGAGAGCTGGAGTTATTATTGAAGAGTTACTCCAGCCACACTTCCTTTCGGAATCTGGTGTTACCACGCCGGATTGCTCTGTCAGGAGAGCGGAAGTTGAGATCCTGAACAGATATGGAAATAAGTTTTAGCCCTTCCTCCTTTTGAGCGAACGCTTTTGACTGCCTTGCGGTGTCCATCATCAGTTTTGAAAGCGATTGTATAATCTGCAAAACAACTTAATATTTTAGGCTAAGTCATATCACTGAAATTACTATTTATTTACAAAGAATTTTTCAAACACAGATACTTTTTACAAGGACATCATTTGAGGGTACCAGCGCCCTCAATGCAGCATCTGTCTCGGGACATCGCTTGAGGGGAGCAACACTCCCAAGGCAGGTTTTTTTATATTTTATCAGTTGGAACTGTCCCTTTTTAATGCAAGTTTAACAGTTGAAATAATTGAATGCTTTGTTTGAAGTAACATTAACAGATCTTTAAAAAAATGTACATTTAATTCATTGGTATCAATTTCAAAAACAAGTTTTCAGTCCCTTGACTACCATTAGGGAGAGCAGCACTTAGACAATTCATGATGTTTAATTAAACCTGCATATTTAATATTGTTTGAATGATATAATAATTATAAAATAACACGAAACCCGCAAAGCTTGGTAATTAAATCGCAAGTAAATTAATTATTTAAACCGGGTTATTTAAAATTTTTTTCGTCTACAGATCTCTGTTCCTGGGTATTATCGAGGAGAGATCTACACTCAACAAACATATTCATTCTCCGTTCCTGGAAAATACTTGACCACTCAACCAAGCCGATTCCTGGACACCACTTGAGAAGATCAGCTCTCTAAAGCCAGCCACATTCTTTTGATATCCCTGGATACCGCTTGAGATGATCACCACTATCAAGCCAGCCACTTTCTCTCCCTGGTCAATGACGTCGGTTGATAGAAGCAAATTTTCCATGGTAGGCTTACTAAAGTTTATTAATTACGGCTTTGACCCCTCAGGTCTCGGACACATTTTCTCATAAGGACAAAAATTTCGCTTTGCAATAAAATCCAAATAAATTGAATATTTTTGATTTTTTCCGAAAATTAAAACTGTTTTTGAAAGGTGATGAAAATACACGTTCAAATTTTATAACTAGAAATATCCAAATATACCTAAAAAGTTATAAAAATGGGTCACCTCTAGTTTTTTTTTAACAATAATTACTGCAATGAATAAACAAAAATTTTAACGAAACAAAAAACGACTTCAAAAAATTCACTAAAAAGCAAAAAAATTATTTTGTACGATTGTTATTTTTGGAGTCGGTGTCAGCCAAAGTAACTACATACATAGGTAGTTATAGGTGAGATGTGGAGGTCTTGGCCGACACCGACTCCAAAAATAACAATTGTACGAAATTATTTTTTTCCTTTTTAGTGCATTTTTTAAGTCGTTTTTTGTTTTGTTAAAATTTTTGTTAATTTTTTGATTTTTAGTGACGAGCATGCGTAAAGAAGTTTTACTTGAAAAAAAGAATCATCAAAATCTGTTAACGTAATATTGAGTTATTCGTCCATTTGTCGTGCACATACTCATACATAATATATAGTTTTCTCATGGATTCCATTGTCAGAACTGGACCAAATTAAAATGGGACCACACGGGAAGCACCAGCTTTCTAATAAAAAAGAATCATCAATATCGGTTCACCCGATCGAAAGTTCTGAGGTAACAAACATTAAAAAAAACCGTCGAATTGATAACCTCCTCCTTTTCGAAGTCGTTTAAAAAAAACAAGCGCATATATGATTTCACAAATATATTAGAAGTTTGCAAAACTTCATAAAAGTCAGAAACTTTGATTTCACAAAGGTATGCATAACTTACCATTTTCAAACAAAAATATGTCAAACATATATTAACGATACTACCCAAAAGAACTTATTTATTTTGATGTTTTTTTTCATTATAATAACAGAAGATAAGGCCAGATTTTTTTTTTTAACAAAAATTAACTCACAAAAAAATTCAAAAGTCGCCACCAAAATAAAGTAAAATTGAATACTTTTATGGCCTATATTTTTTATAGATTAAAACCTATAAATAAAGTAGCAAAGTTCGTTCAAGTAAATGATTTAAAAAAAAATCTTCAATTTTATTTGGTATTTTGACCTCAAATGCAACATTAAATTTTCAATGAAAAAAGCCTTGCAGCCGTTCCTCTTAATGCTATATGCTTTTCTGTTCATGTATTAAATACATTTAGACTAGGAGACGAGATAGGTAAACCCTACGTCATCGAGTACTCGGATGAAACTATTTTTTAGTGATAATGGACACTTAGAAAACCATAAAAAAGCTGGTCTGCCGGTGCGCCTTTTGGCAGGAGCCGCGCTGCCAATCGAGTACACGAACGGGAATGGTTTCATATGATAAAGGTCGATTAGAAAATGAGAAAAAAGCAGGGTTGCCAAACGGCAGCCTGGCAAGTTCGCAGGCAGCCGGCGTCAAAGTGGGGTAAAAAATAGTAAATTTTACGTCATCGAGTACACAAATAAAACTTATTATTAACTATAGTCCAGATCATTCCATTTAAGAATTTCTTGGTCTGCCGACCAGCAGCCTGGCAAATTTTTGTGTAAGATTTCTTAAAGTTTTTTTTTTTTTAAGTTTTCGTTTATCTTTATTATTATTTCTATTTCATTATATTTAAAAAACTTAGATTGCCATTTTTAAAAATATAAGCGATAATGATAAAAAAAATAATTTTAGAGTTCCTAGTGTACCCATCCGTCAGGTGAGCCGTTCGACGCCAAACCACTTACGAAACCTGCCGCGGTGTCCCTCACCGCTGTCGCGTGTCAATATTATTGTACAAATTTATAATATTAATAGTCCTTTAAAGATTGCCTAATAGTCCATAGTAGTTGGAAGTTCAAAAAACCAACGCACCGTCGCTGTAAGAGCTGCGTTCGTCCGTAAAACGATGGAAATTTCCGAAACCCCGTCCGTTTCATATTGGTTTCGCTAGCCCTGCTGCACCGATTACATCGAATACAAGATCTAAACTAACCAAAAACTGTAGTCTTTATTATCTCATTCATGATTTATTTAGTCTGCCGACCAGCAGCCTGGCAGTTTTTTGTGTACGATTTTTTTTTAAGTATTTTTTTTTTTTTAATTAAAAAAAAAATATTTTCAATATCTTTATTATTTTTTTTTAGGACGCCCTTGTGCGCCACCTTTTGCAATTTTTCGTATAGAAATTTCAGAGCTCACCATTTTATCAAGAAACCTTCGCGGGCATGCGCACAACAACTCACCCAAAGTTTCACTACAATCGAATGAATTCACTACAATGTTCAAAAAATCATATCTTCATCCCACTGAAAATCTTTTAATTAAAAATAAAATACATGATATCAGGAAGCTATTCATAAAAAAAATTATCCATATAAATTGCATAAAATCGTCACCTTCACACATATCTCACTCCCAAAACACTAGAGCTAAATCATTTACAAGTGCCAAAAATTAAATCCACTCTTGCCAAAAAACATGAATCTTACCTCGCACCTTCCATATTCAACACTTTCTAAAAAGAAACACAACATATAACGCAAACCAACAGAAAACGTACTTATAAAAACTTTAATACGTGGTTAATTAACAAAAAAAGAAATTTCATTAACAATTTACTTGCAAACCGATGTGTTAATTTTTTTTTATATACGCTGTATTTTGATATTTAAATATATATGAAAAAAAAGAACATTCAAACAAACAAAAAAATATTTGATCATTTCATTCACACTAAAAAAAAAACATTTCTATAAATTTGTTATATTTTATATTTAAATTATTTTATGTAGATAATCTTTTGTATTTCTACTTAAGTTTTATTATTTCTTTTTATTGTATTCTGTATTTTTATTTATTATCTTTTGTATTTTCAGTTACTTTTATTGTTATTTATATTTTATGTAATGATAGATAGTGCTACCCGGCTCAGAACAGATATTGTCTGGTGAGTCGGGTAGCGCACATGATTTGTATATACTATTGATGTTAATAAACAAAAACAAAAAAAAAAAAAGTACAGGAAATCATTTCATAAAGCCAGAGCTCACTTATATTGAAACTATCCCAGGAATTTACACATCAAATCCTCAAAGTTTTTTTGTGTTCATTGATTTATTTTGTTATTAGCTGTGTTTGTACTTCTGCCTTTTGCAGCGGTGTTTTGGTAAAGGTTTTTAACTTATTGCATTTTATCACAATACTTATTATTTATTTCATATACGAGTACAATTTTTTGTTTTGTTATTAATAATTATGATTTGTTTCGCCTATAGATACGTGTCACCGATTGTCTCTGTCCTTCGACATCACTAGAGGGGACCAGAACCAAAACCACCTTAGGCTGTTTTGCCAGCACTCTCAAGGCAGCAACATTTTATCTCTGCCCCTTGTCATCATTTGACCGAAGCAACTTTTCCAAGGCAGGTTTACTATTGTTTTTTTTTTACTTTGCTTTTTTAACACTTTGTTACCTTTTTATTTTAAAAGGTCAGTTGAAGACGATGTTAGACAATATTTTTACTAGCTTACTTTTTTTTACAGACTCTTTTATCAAGGACGTAATTTGCGGAAGGCAGCTACATTCTATCTCCGTCGCTGAACATCACTTGAGGGAACTAGCACTCGGCAGGTAACTAGGCAGGTTCATTACATTTTATCAGTGAAAACTGTCTTTTTATGGACGTCACCAGTTTAATTTAATATACGCTTTGTATGAAGATAAAAACACAGCTCTTCTCTTAAAAACCCTTCGTAGAAAGGATTCATTTATAAAGTAGATACTCTTTCCCTGTACTACCATTGAGCGCAGTAACACTCCCAACACGTTTCATGACGTGCTTAAAACTTCATGTTTAGCATTTTTGAAATAATAACTTATGGAAAAAACATTTAGTTTATAAATTCTGTTGACTACCAGAAGTGAAATTATTTATTTTAAACTGCTGTAATTTATTTATCAGTTTCATCTATCACAGTAATTTGTTTCATCTACAGATAACTGTTCCTGGGCCTCACTGAGGAGAGATCTACACTCAACAAAAATATTCAATTGTTCCTGGAAATTACTTGAGGGGACCAGCACTTTACAACCAGCCAAATTCAATGGATTTCCTTGAACACCTTGACACTACCAGCACTCTCGACCAATCTACATTAGAGCAATATACGATCTACTCGACATGTACACTCTCAAACAATCTACTCAACCACCAAAACACGGTCATGTGCCTAGCATGGTGGTCGAAAAATCATCAATTCGTAACAAACAATTCAATGAATAAAATAAATAAAAATGTCCATGAAAACCATTTGAGGGGACCAGTATCTTCAACAAAGCCACATTCTAAAGAAGTACCTGGAAACCACTCGAGAGAATCAGCTCTCTCAAGCCAACTACATTCTATGGATCTGGACAACACTTAAGAAGGATCAGCACTCTCACTCTCAAGCCAATCATATTCTATCGATGTCCCTGGACATCAATTGAGGGGAACAGTATTCTTAAGAAGACCTCTTTCTATCCCTGGCCCATGCTTGACAGAATAAATATTTTCAAGGCAGGTTTACTAACGCTTATTCTCATATTAAATTAGTACCGCTATTGTGCTTAAATCTATCAGAGGGGAGAGATAAATGATTACTTTTTCGCAAGAGACTAGCTAAAAGCACAGGTTTTCACAGGATTTATTTTGTTAAAAGTCGTGTTTGAAGTACTTCCCTTTGAAGCCAATTTACCAGGAGCTTTGACGTTAGTTTCTTATTATCTGCCTTAAATCATGCTTGTCAAGTTAAGTATTTCAAATACAGGTACCTATTTTTCTACTGTTTTTTTAATAATTTGTTTTACCTACAGATACCTGTCACCGATCGATAAGGAGCAATCTCAAGCCAGCTTCATTCTGTCTCTGTCCTCGACATCACTTGAGGGGACCAGCACCAACACCACCTTAGGCTGTTTCACATTTCATCTCTGGCCCCTATGATCACTTGACAGAAGCAACTTTTCCAAGGCAAGTTTACTATTGTTTTTTAAACACGGCTTTTTTAACTCTTTATTACCATTTTTACGCTTTTAAACCAGGTATTTCCTTTGTCCACTGCTCTTCTGGGAGAAAAGCTGCAAAACTGCATCCTACTTTTGATACAACGTTTCAGACTACGTTGCAGAATCTATCATCCGGTTAGATAACGATTATGTCATCAAGCTAATACTTTTGGCCGTTAGAATCTTTAATAATACCTATCACTTTTTTTCAAACACTAACACTTTCAAGGCAGCGATTTACGCATACCAGCACACTCAAGGCAGTTACATTCTATCTCCGTCGCTGAACATCACTTGAGGGAACTATCACTCTGTCTTATGACTTCGCTTGAGGGGAAACACTCCCTAGGCAGGTTCATTATATTTTATCAGTGAGAACTGTCTTTTTACGGACATGTGCTAGTTAAATTTAATAAATTCTTTGTATGAAGACAAAAACACAGACCTTCCTTTAAAATATTGAACCTTTATAGATAGATAGGATTCATTCATACAAGTAGGTAGGTACTCTGTCCCTGAACCACCACTCAACGGAGTAACATTCCCAACACGTTTCATGACGTGGTTGAAGAATACTGTTTCAGAGCACATTATATGCCGGAAAAAATAAATTATTTTTATACTCTATATATATACATATATATATATATATATAAATCAAAATATGCTTGATTCAGGATATATGAGATGTCTATACGTTGCCTTCGTGTTTAACTTTGTTTAGATAATATAATTTTTCGAATCAACATTTGATTTTAAAATCCTGCAGAGCTTAGTACCTAATTATATCATAAGTGAAATTATTTATTTTAAATAGCTGTAATTTATTTATTAGTTGTAATTTGTTCTATCTATAATCTACAGATCTCTGTTCCTGAGCATCACTAAGAAGAGCTCTACACTCTACAAATACGTTCATTTCCTTTGTTCCTGGAAATTGCTTGAGGAGACCAGCACCTTCAATCAAGCCACATTCTAGCGATGTCCCTGGACAACACTCGATCGGACCAGTACTCTCAACCAAGCCATATTCTATCGACGTTCCTGGACTCCACTGAGAGGACCAGTAATCTCAACCAAGCCACATTATGTTGCTGTCCCTGGACATGACTTGAGGGGACCAGCATCAAACCACCTTGGGTTATTTTCCCAGCACTCTCAAAGCAGCCACGTTTTATCTCCGTCTTCACTTGACAGAACATTTTCATGGTAGGTTTACTATTATTTTTTAAACCCTACTATGTTCATATGTAATTACAGGTTTTATGCTTTTAAAACAGGTTTTCCTAATGCTCAGTGTTGCTTTAGATAAAAAGCCGAGACGATCGTTTTCATCGATGTCCATCGGGTAACGTTTATGTTATCTACAATAGAACATAATACTTTTGGTCGTTAGAATACTGAAAATATTTATATTTTTCACTTAGACTTAGAGGATAGAATCATAAATAATATATCACTGAAAATATTTATAATTTAAAAAATTTTTCCAACCATAGACATTGTTACGAAGACACCACTTGCGTGGATCAGCACTCTCAACCAACCTTCACTTGACAAATGCTATTTTTTGAAGGCAGCTTTCCCAAGTTATTTTAAAATTAGTTTTTTTACGGAAGGCTGCTTTACTGAAGTATGTTTGTGTTTAATTATAGGTTTTACGTTTTTAACCCAAGGATTTACTTGGTTATGAGCCGTGTATGCATTTGTTCCTGTTAGCAACAATTTTTGTTTATTTTTTTTTTTAATATTTAATTTCTACGTTTTAACTAATTGCCTTTCATCATACCTGTGAAGGTCTACACAGGTATTTCAAACACGGGACGTGATTTTGCTTTAATTACTACTGTTTCAAATATTTATTTATTTTCATCTCCAGATCGCTGTCATCCATTACTGAGGAACTATACACCCCTCAAAACAAAATCCTTCGCTAAGCTCTGTTATACACCATTATGTATACCACTTGAGAGGCATGCATATGCATATCACAAGCACTCAGTCATGTATATCACCAGTACTCTCAAGCCAGCCACTTTCTCTCCCTGATCATTCCTGTAACGGACGAGAGATATAACGTCATATTACGCATAATGCAGGTATTTATTACAATTTTTTTTTCGTATGTGACTAGCTTCAACAACAAGTTTTCATTGTTCTAATTGGTTTAAACTGTTAAAAGCCGTGTTTGAACTTCTTTCCTTTGAAGTCAATTTTTCAAGTTCTAGTGTAAGATTTTGTACTGTTTTATCGTGCCTGCGGAGTAATATATTTCGAATACAGGTGCTTATTTTATTACCGTTTTGTTTCACCTACAGATACCTGTCACCGATCAATGGGGAGCTCAAGCCAACTGCATTCTGTCTCTGTCCTCAACATCACTTGAGGTGACCAGCATCAAAACTACCTAAGGCTGTTTTGCCAGCACTCTCAAGGCAGCCACATGTTATGTCTGGCCCTCATCATCACTTGACAGACAACTCTTTTCCAAGGCAGGTTTACTATTGTGTTTTAAACCTTGCTCACTCTTATGCTTTAAAAATAAGTTTTCTTTTCCCAATTGTTTTCTTACATGAAAAAACGCTCCAGCGCTTCTTCATTTGGCGCCAACGCTTCTGACTGCCTTGCAATATCCATAATCAGTTCTGATGGCAATTGTGCCATCTGCAAAACAACATAATACTTTAAGCTAAATCATGTAACTGAAAAAAATATTTGTTAACAAAAAATTATTCATACACAGATACTTTTTACAAGGACATCATTTGAGGGTACCAGCGCCCTCAATGCAGCATCCATCTCGGGACATCGCTTGAGGGGAGCAACACTCCCAAGGCATGTTTATTTTAATTTACCAGTGGGAACTGTTCCTTTTTAACGCATGTCACACAGTTGAATTAATTGAATGATTTGTTTGATGTTAAAAACACAAAATTTTCAAAAATATACTTAACTTCATTGACATTTTTTTTTTTTTTTTTTTTAAACTTTATTTATTCTCATTTCCTTTTACATATAATGTATAATAGAAAATTAATAGTATATTATAACATAAAACATAATAACATATAGTATAAACAAGAAATGAAAACCCACTAAGGCACTGCCTGAGTGTGGGTAATATTAAAAACAAAATACTATATTTCTAAGTACACAAAGTATAAAATAGAAAAACATATAAAATATAAAGTTAGTATTTTATAGTTAGAGTAAATGAAAAAGGTTTTATTCGACTATTATATATGTAAAATAAAAATATGGATAAAAACATACTGATTTTAAATATTTTTTTTAATATTTTTTTTTTTTTTAGTTATTAAAAAAAAAAAATAAACAGAAAACTTATTGTACTGAAAAAGGTTTTTTTCGACTATTATATAAGTATGGATAAAAACATACTGATTTCAAATTTTTTTTTAAAAAATATATTCATTATAAAGAATGTATGGTATGGTTTTCTATCCCTCGTCATTGGGAAGAGTAGCACTCCCAAGACTATTTTATTGTTTGGATAATATAATTATGGGAAAACATCATTTGATCTACAAAACCTGCAGAACTCAGTAATTAAGTTGCAAGTAAATTATTATTTAAAATTGCTTAGTTGAAATTTGTTTCATCTACAGGTCTATCTTTCTGGAAAATACTTACTTAAAATCTTTAATAATAAATCACTGAATATATTTTTCATTTTCTTTTTTTTCATAGACATTTAAAAAAAAATACGGTTTGAGGAGACCCATACTCTTAAATCAGCTATATTCTATCACTATCCCTGGACACCACTCGAGAGGACCAGCACTCTCAAGCCAGCCACATTCTGTCGATATCCCCGAACATCACTTGACAGGACAAGCACTCACAAGCCACCCACATTCTGTTCTTGGCACATAACAGAAGCAACTTTTCAAAGGTAGGTGAACTAATTCATGTTTAATTACTAATAGCTTTTATGATTTGGTTTCATTGTGTTCATTGTTGATTGATCTACTTGGTTAAAAGTCGTGTTTGAATTTTTTCATTTAGAAACCATTCATCTTACGAAAAATTTTAGGCAACTTAACTAATTATATTTTTTCATACCCGCAGAGTTATATATTTCAAACACATACTAATTTTTACTTTAATTATTCATCTACAGACCCCTGTCACCGATCTCCGGGAGCAATTAATACACTTAACCAAAAAAAATCCTACACTATCCTGCATAGTGGACCAGCGTTCTCTGCATTCTGTCTCTGTCCTCGACATCACTTGAGGGGACCAGCACCGAAACCACCTTAGTTGGTTCATTCACCTATTGGTATTTTCAGCACTCTCAAGACAGGCACATTCTATATCTGCCATTGACATTACTTGAGGAGCACCATTTTGGCCCATGTCACATGATAGAACGTTAGCAAAGGTAGTTCTACAATTGTTTTTTAAAATCTGCCATATTCATGTTTCATTGCAGTTTTTATGTTTCATGCTCATTGTTGTGTTGTGTGAAAAACTGCGTTAGTGCTTCTTCCTCTTGAGCCATCCCTTCAGACTGCCTTTCAGATGACGTTGTATCATTTGCAATAAAACATAATACTGCTGTTAGAATCTTAAAGCATTTTTTTTTTTACATGGGCTCCACACAGGAGGCCCTGGTGGAAATTATTTTCCTCAAGGCCTATGTCATCTTTGAGGATGCTGTGTGGAGGGTTTTTTTTTAAAGGAAAGGAAGTAGAGGAGAGTTCTAGGAAGGAAAAAGGTTTAAGGGGTGGGTAGAAATCTGGGGTTCAGTGTGTCCTGGTCATCCGCCTCTAAGACCTAGACAAACCTTACCCCATGAACCCACTAAATCACTAAACGTAGCGAACTACTTGGGGTGACCAATGGCAGAGGTCTTGGTTATCCAATAAAGGTTCCCGGGGCGGCGTTACCCATTCCCGCCTCCCAAATTGTAAGCGTATCACATTTGCGTTAAAATATTATACCTAAATAATTTTTCAAACACAGATTATTTTTACAATGACATCATTTGAGAGTACCAGCAGTCTTAATGCTGCATCTGTCTCGGGATATCGCTTGAGGGGACTAATACTCCCAAGGCAGTCACATTATAAAGTCAAAATAAAAAATTCTCTAAAATAAAAAGATTTGGGAGTAGGTACATCAACAGGTGTATAAGTCTGTCAAATAAGAGTAGAAAATATAAAAAACGGAACTAAGAAATTTTTAGGCTGGCAATACTAATTTATCTGTCAAATATTCTTTAAAAGTGCAATGACACTGATAATACAAAACACTGAATACACATTTAAAAAAACCTTTTTTTGTTCTTAAAAAAAAATTAAATCGAAGAAGCAGTATTGTGAAGGTACCTACTAAATGACATAAATTTGATCAAATTGTGTTTTACAAAGTGATTGGCATTAATTTAATTTAAACATAAATTTGAATTTAACAGTAGGTGGAAAGGAAGAATCATTAATGGCGAGTTTTATTACACTACTTTTTAGATCTGAATGAGTTAAATATATTCAGATCTAAAATTAGAGACATGATCTAAAGCCTGGGCAACGCTGAACAATTAAGCTAATATTAAATAAATGTGAGCAATTTCTAAAGTGTGCTTTATATTTTATTACAATATCGTTATTCTTCATTAACATGTTAACACAAAATTGCAACCTATACCTACCTAGGTATATGCAATTCTAATTTTGAGATCAGTGGGTATTGGTATTGGTATTGCAATGAATTATTTTTTCACTTTTATGCCTTTTTAATTTTTAATAAAAATGTAGGTTACACAGCTTTAGATTAACACCATGGTTATATTTTTAGTATTGCCATTTGGGCAACGGTGGCGCCCTCATTTATTTTCTACTCTTATTTGAAAAACTTTATGCCGAAATATTTAATTACCATATAAATAGTATGAATAACTTTTTTTAAATTAAAGAAATGTACATTTTTTTCAAAGAAATATCAATATCTCAATGATAATCCCTTTTTCAAACATTCTTCTGGTGGTAGGAACAGGTAGATACCGTAATATTGAAAACGTCAATCAAAGTTAGTAATCTAGTCAAAGTAAGTCTTGATTGAATAATAAAGTGAATGCAGCAGAAATGACTGAACAAATTTAGAGTATGAAATGTCAAATAGTCGCGTTAAAGTAGGACTTGGTTATGCTAAGTCAATACTGGCCATGGATAAGTCCTTTGAGCAGTGGCGTAGCGAGGGGGGGCGGTCCGACCCAGGTGCCACCCGACGGGGGGTGATATTACACCCGACCGTGGAAAAAAAATTACGAAGGACATTGTCATAAAAATATTGAACACCACGGTCTGTTATTTACCTGCTCTTATATTTCTATGTCGTAGCTTCCCGAATCGGGGGGGGGGGGGGGGGGGGGCGACACCACGTTATCCGCCCCGGGTGCCGCCTATGCTAACTCCGCCACTGCCTTTGAGTCTATAAAACACCTAATGAATCTCTGTCCTTGTACATTCATTGGGAAACGAGATTTCCAAAGCAGGTTTCATTAATATATATATTAATTTTTGGGGTATTGTGCCACTTTGCGCATTGTTCTTGTTTTACCAAGGTTTGGAAGAGCTACAGTGTCTGAAACTTATCCTTATGAGGAGTGTGACACGGCATTATAACCCATAAATTTATCACTTTAATTCTTTTGACTGAAAATCTTAAAAATTTCAGGTTTAATCATGTTTTGTCAACACCTGCATATTATATTATGCTAAATGCTTATTTGGAATACTGAAAGTGTAATGTTGTTTATACAGAAGTCAGTCCCTGGACATCACTTGAGTGGAGCAACACTTTAAAGGCAGCCACATTCTATATCTAAACCTGTGGACCACTTGAGGAGATCAGCATTTCCAAGGCAGGTTACCAACTTATTATATCTGAAAAAAGATTCTGAAGCATTTCACGTTACGGCTTTTACTTTTGCTTTTCACTTCTTTCTTTTAGGCCCAGTTGTTTAGCAGAAATTCACTCATGACACAAACACGAAATGGCCATTCATCGCAATTTTGCTTAATTTTTGTTAAATGCCGATTCCAAGTCTTAATATCAGCAGAAGAGGACAAATACCACGATGTTAAGCTTATTAGCTTATTACAATTTAATAGAATCGGTGTTTAACGAGGACTTTTTAAATGTTATAAAACAAAATGGAGCCCAATGACCATTTGTGGACAATGACACATTAGAATTTGTGTGAAACAGCTGGGTTTTAACAGTTCTGTAGATCTTTCACTAGTACACTATAAGTATTGAAACATCACGCTTCCTAGGCCCATTGTGGTAGTTAGTTGTGTTGGAGTCCCTACTTCCCCCCACCGCAGTACCATAGCCATTCTGTTGTTGCAACTCAGCCTGTGTTTGTCTAGTCTTGAACCTTTCCAATCGTCGCCTCAGTTCTTATTTGTCCAACAGACCATTTTAGTTTTTGTTCAATCTCCACTTTAAAATAAAAAATAAAGTATAAAAATGAGAGTTAATCACTTAATCAAGAATTATTTGAACTAATGAGTCCTTTACCTTTACGGAAATAACTTTAACTTAAACACCTACTATAATGTTTTATTGAAATAATTTAAGAAAACCTTCTCCTCACGTAAAATTTTCTATTGATCTGTTGGACAAATACGAACTAAGGCGACGCAATGTCAATCATATTCAAGGCCAAGTCAGTACTGGCCGCTACCAGCTACAAGGATTTATAATCATAGTTATCTCCTGGATAGGTTGTGTCCAAGGCCAGCGAGGTCCATCTCCCCATTCTTATACCCTCAACCGGTTTAACCGCTTCCAGGCGTTGGTACAGGAGAGAGCTGACCTTCAGTGGAGAACAGAGTCAGAGACCTGTAGTTGCCTAAAGGTGGATCCACCATCCACTCAGATGTACTCCCTTCCATCCCTCCAATCCCCATCAGGTACTAACTTCCCCACATTGCCACCACACTAACATTACTTATTCTGATTACTGGCGCACTGCGCTGCACATTAGCTTATCTTAGTGGGACAGCTTAAACCCGGAGTTTTCCAATGGTAGCATTTCATATCAAGAGAAATGTTTTTTTTTCTTCTCTTTAATATTACCTATTAAAAAATATGCTTAAAATAATGAAGAGAAAAGAAAACTTTCTTAGAATTTTATTGTAGTTTCCAGCTAAATAAGGGTTCCATGCAATAAAAATATGTCAGGCTTTCCTGTAAATAAATACAGTACCTACTTACTTTGAAAATGATAAATTATGACATTTGACACGAAATTCGCCTTTTCACATATAAAAAAACGCATGTGCTTTAGACCACACGACTGAAGTAAAACTTCACTAACTTTTATCTCTCTCTCAACCTCCGGTCGCCTCGCCCGATCACACTTTTCATAACGCTCTCGTCACGCATTCATCAGCTTACTCCCCAAGTCAAGCGTGCGTAAAGAAGTTTTACCTTCTTCAAAAATAATATTTGCATCTGACGAAACGAGGAACTAAAATAATAGTTAAAAATATAATTCCTTATGAAACTCATTAGTTTTATTTTAGTATGCTAGGAGAATTATTTTAGGTTCAAACAAACCGCAATAGAGAAGTCCAGTCCATTTTTTTTATTTTTTTTTATGAAAAATGACCTTCTAACTTAAATTACTGCATATTTTTTTTTTTTAGAGTTAGTTTTAATAGTTAAAATAATTTTCAAAGTTTTAATTTTTGGAGATCCCTCGAAAACACCCATATCTATGGTGAATTTTGTGACGTCATCTACTAAAATAACGATTCACTATTTTTTATTTTTATGTTGGTTTTCTTGAATCTCACATAGATTTGCGCAGGCGCGCGGTCATCTTTTTTATTATAACGCGTTGATTGGCTAATGGCTTATTTATTGCAAATGGCGAAATCAAATTCTTTGCAAAACAATGAATGACGTTGATGAATTTAAATTGCAGTTTTATGTTTTTGATGATAATTTTCGTTAAAATGATTAATTCACTGTGATATTAGTGTAATTCAGCATAATAAGTATTAATGCTGCCTGTACTTTTTTTCAGTTTTAGTCCTTAAATAATGTTTTTTTGGTGATTTAGTTTCGTTCGGTTTTTAGGTTACTGACATTACATAATCAAAGGTTACTTCTCTATAATTTTTATGACTTTTCCGCGTGAATTTAATAAAACTTCCATAAAAGTAATATTATTTGATAATGTAAAAGCCTTATGCATGTGTAAATAAATACAAATTCGAGAAATCAACGCATTAATTGCGTAAAACCGAGTCCAAGATGTCGGATTTTTTCGGAATTATTATAATATTTTTTTATCCTTTTTAATTGTATGAACGAGATAAAAAGTGGGCTAAAGTTCGGTTTAGTGGCGAAATTCCTAAAAATACAAACTAGTTATTTTTATACTAACTATGGGCCGGGGAATACGAATCTGAAAGAATTAGGCGGCGGCAAGCAATATTAACTGAATTATACGACTTTAAAAAATTTTTTGACACCTCTAGGAAAATGGCCATTTTGGAAACATTCCGATTCCTAGAAAATCAAACTAGTTATTTTTATACTAACTTTGGGCCGGGGAATCCGAATCTGAAAGAATTAGGCGGCGGCAAGCAATATTAACAGAATTACACGACTTTTAACTTTTCAATAAACACAAGCCATCTTTAAAGCATTTTAACACATGAAAACCATAGAAAAAGAATAAAGATGTTACATCACATAAAATTAAGTGTTGCCATTAAGCAGTAATATCAATAACGTAAAATGACATGTTTATAATTTAAGTACTTACTTTTTATAAATTTTACTCACTTTTGTATCACAAACCATGCTACCTAAACCTAGCGTAGCCGCTAAACTACTTGAAAACTGGGATGTTTTTTTAAATTGACGCGAGCAGGCGGTATAAAGGGGCACAAACCATGTGACACAAACCTAGCGTAGCAGCTAAACTACTTGAAAACTGGGATGTTTTTTTAAATTGACGCGAGCAGGCGGTATAAAGGGGCACAAACCATGTTATACAAACCTAGCGTAGCCGCTAAACTACTTGAAAACTGGGATGTTTTTTTAAATTGACGCGAGCAGGCGGTATAAAGGGGCACAAACCATGTTACACAAACCTAGCGTAGCAGCTAAACTACTTGAAAACTGGGATGTTTTTTTAAATTGACGCGAGCAGGCGGTATAAAGGGGCACAAACCATGTTATACAAACCTAGCGTAGCCGCTAAACTACTTGAAAACTGGGATGTTTTTTTAAATTGACGCGAGCAGGCGGTATAAAGGGGCACAAACCATGTTGGGTTAGGTTAGGTTAGATTAGGTTAGGTTAGGTTAGGTTAGGTTAGGTTTTATATAATAACATTGATATTGGTGACCGGTCTAGGTAACAACTTTTTAAGACTACGAATTTTCATACTTTTGGTTTAAGAATACGGCCGTTGAGATAGTCATAATTCATCAGGTTAATGTGTTATGTGATGAATTATCATGTGAAAGGAGACATTAGAGGATGACCGAGATACGACGGACGACGAAGATGTGTTTGATTTATAAGGTATTTTCGATGATATTATTGTTTAATGGCCACACTTAAATTGTTGTTTTTCTATGGTTTTCATGTGTTAAAATGCTTTAAAGATGTCTTGTGTTTATTGAAAATTTAAAAGTCGTGTAATTCTGTTAATATTGCTTGCCGCCGCCTAATTCTTTCAGATTCGGATTCCCCGGCCCAAAGTTAGTATAAAAATAACTAGTTTGATTTTCTAGGAATCAGAATGTTTCCAAAATGGCAATTTTCCTAGAGGTGTCAAAAATTTTTTTAAAGTCGTATAATTCAGTTAATATTGCTTGCCGCCGCCTAATTCTTTCAGATTCGTATTCCCCGGCCCATAGTTAGTATAAAAATAACTAGTTTGTATTTTTAGGAATTTCGCCACTAAACCGAATTTTTTCCAAAAAGTGAAGTGACAGTTTTATTCCAAATTCATGAAGTAACAGGACTGTATTTTTTAAATTTTGAATTTTCCTAATTTTTTCGACCATTTAATAGAATATGTTTACAGTCGGCTGTTTTTTTTAAATTTTTTCATTTTGAAACTTAAAATACTGCATTTTTCAAACACAATCGTATATGTCAGATACAAAAATCTAAAAGGCAATTCTATTAACTTTCTATAAAGGTATATGCTTTTACGACATCTTCAAAAATAAGAAATATATAGAACATTCGCTTGTGTCATACCTAAATTCCCATATAAATGACGTATAGCATAAATAAACCAGTAATTACCGTGATTACTATCGTGACGTCACCATAACAGCATTACACAGCATACCAACCTGACGCTGTGTTTTAACGAGAATATTAAAAATGCACTTTTTAATATTTTTTTAAAAACTGTACGTTTAATATTATTAAATAAAAGTTATATATTCAGAATCAGCGTTTATTACATAATATTTTTCACTGGAGTTCCTTATTGCCAAAAAGTGTTAGCAACTGCGGTGGGTTTCTAATAATCCGCTACAGATTTGCTGAAATTCCAGTTTGAATTGAAGATGTAGACTTATGTTTGATAACGCCATTGTTATTCGTTACAGATGCTATCTCCCTGGATCTGGATATCACCTGAAGGAGTTACACTTAACACAGCCACATTCTATCTCTGTCCCTGGACATCACTTCAGGAGACAACACTCTCAAGGAACTCACTTTATTTATATGACTCTGGACAATCAGGACATCCCTTCAGAGGAAAAACAGCATCTTATTTAATTTGAATATCAACTTAATAACTTTTTATAAAATCTGCCATTTAGGTTATTAATTGTTTAAAAAATACCGTCAGGTTTCATTTCTTAAAATATTATAAGAAATGAATTATTTTTTAAATGTTTTTAGCTTTCACCGTTCAAGAGTGTTCTTGTCCATTGTTTAAATAGACGCTGAAATGGAAGGTGAATTAAAACATTAATTTTATTTATACAGACAAATTTCATAAATATGGAATATTGGAGTCGAGTTCAGACTCAGAAGAGAAGAAATATTGAATGGAGGGGAGGCAATTTTAAGAAAAGCTTGATAGAAAAGATGTTATATGTTTAGAGAGGGATAACCAAAAAACATTGTGTCTAAATTTCCCAATTCTAGACAGAAGAAAGTAACATCTGGGGAGTCAAACAGTGAATTTTAAAAGAATGAGAGGGAACGGAGCAATGTGTTATTTTTCATTTGAGTAACTAGTGGAGCCTTCCGCAATATAATCAATTTCAGCCTTCAGAGCTGGAATTTGTAAAGCGTTCGGTTTGGATATTTCCGCCCTCTTCCAAAAAATCATAATCCCTAATTAAAACATGGAGATATAAAAACTGCTTATATTGTTAGAAACCATATTTTGCGTGCATATTTTTTAATTCATAAAATAATTCATTAAAAAAATTAAGCGCATGAATTCTGTGTACTATTTACTTTAAATTGCCATTTGTGGTACCTACTTTGAGCAATATTAAATATTATGACTTCTGTGCGTTGTCTAATTGTCTATGGCCTATTTGATAATCACAGATATAAATTTAAATTCAAATGTACATTTTTAATATGTAAACACGTGATCAATGATTTGTAAGAAAAAATATTTCAATAATATCAGTTCACGGAATGTCAATAACAAATAATACAGAAGAGATGCGAGACATACTTTTTTTTATTTTTTACATTAAGTCCACACAGGAGGCCCTGAGGAAAATAATTTTTCTCAGGGCCTCTGTCATCTTTGAAGATGCTGTGTGGAGAAGGAGTGAACATGGTCTTGAAGAGACCCATGTTGTAGAAGGGAGGAAACATAGAGGCCGGCAAATCGTTCCACAGCCGAGCTGTTCAACTCAAGAATGAGTCATAGAAACCGTGTCGACCGTGTACATATGTTGGGCATGTGTTTGTCGTGTTTCCCGACTATGCACTGATGCCAAGGATAAATGACGCTAGTTCCTCGGAGCATCTTCCATTGTAATATCGGTAGAACAAGAATAGCATTCCCACCCGACGCGACGCTTGTGCTCTAAAGATTGTAATCCATTTGTTAAGTTAGAAGAATCTATCAAACGGACCGCCCGTTTCTGCACGGGTTTTTTTTAGGTGTTTTGGGGCTCCAGACCAGAGGTGGATTCCAAATTAAACCGTTGAGCGCACTTGTGATTTGTACAGGATCAACAGTTGTGTATCTGCAGTATCTGCGGTCCCTGTACAGTACCCACAGTTTCTGAGAGGCTAACTTTACTCTGGCTTCGATGGAGCCCCCATACCTGAGCTGATCACTTAGAGTTACACCAAGCATATAAATCTTTTGTTCAAGTGTGAAACTACTAAGTTAGCTTTGTGATTTATCAATGATTCCAACGTATCAGCATCCCCAAAGATAACAGGCCCAGAGGAAAATCATTTTCCTGTGTGGAGATAATGAAAAAAAAAATGTGCAGGCACTTTTGAAATAATTCTAATAAATATTTTAAAATATCTCTTCAAATTGGCCACATTTTGACTAACAGACGCTCATGTGCCAAAATGTGGCTAAAAACGCTCCAGTGGACAAGGGAGAAAATTAATTTTTTGAAAAAAATGGGAGAATTGTTGAAAGCACAGTTTTGATGGGATAGTCCTTTGTATTGAGGCATAGCAGGTTCCCTTGGATTGACTAGCAATGTGCCAATACTCTGCACAAACATTGCAGGATCTGTCTTTAAGGATGGAAAAAATGTCAGATAGGGAATGTGCTTTGAGAGTAATTATGTTATAGGGGTTTACCGCTCCTTGTTTTGCTAATGAAAAAAATTGTGTAACTTCTAATTTTTTTATTTTTAGGTATCTACTTACCTGTTTCGTCACTTTTTAATTCTTAGCTGAATTTATTTCAGAAGTTTTGTTGCTTTTTAATACTTGCATAAGTAATTATTTTAAATGCAGGTTTAATTATTAGTTGAAAGCTGTTGAATACTTGCAAAGTTAATGCGTTTATTATTTTAAATTAGGGATCGTTAATTTTTTTTCTTGTGAGAGGTAATGTAGGTCATCATCTATTGATTTTAAATGGCTTTTAACCGTTTATTGTTTTAAATATTATAGCTAATGTAAAATATTTATGTATTTGCATTGTAGGTAAAATTTTAAATACAAATATACTGACGGTTTGTCTAGTTTGTAGTTGGAAATAAGAGTGTAGAAAAATATTATAAGTTTGTACAGCGCCCTTGAGGTGATTTTTCACAAAAAACGGCGCTATACAACTCATCCAAATAATATTATTATTATTACGAGTATTAATAATAATAATTTGAAATAAAGGTTGAATTAGGAATGAGATGTATTTAATACCAGCACTGCTTCTGTTATTTCTTACATTCAATACCTGCGCAGTTATTATTTGTTAAAAGTTAATATATTTAGTCTCTGACCACTCTCAAGCCCTTCATGTTAATCATTTAGTTTTAGGATATTATAATACCAAATGTGAATGGTGGAAGAATTCGGGGACGCCCGAGGAAGACATGGCACGATCAAGTAAACCAAATACTTGAGTTCGGTCATGTCAAGAGTCAGAAAAACAAAAGAGTATAAGGCAATGTATGAATGTGAATGAAGCAAGGAGTATGTGCCAATACCGAGTTGTTTTGGTGGTCCATCCACTCGGCCTACCCCTACGGGAAACTACCCCTACGGGAGTATTTTTTATGTAGGTACATATATTACATGTACTTTCTCTATTAATGATGTAAGTAACAGTTTGGTAACTTACTTTTAAGTATTTTTTACAATATTGTAGTTAGGTACTAATTTTTAATTTGTGGAAGTTAATTATTTGAAAAATAATCTTATCTATCTACTGAAATTTTATTATTTCAAAAGTAGTGTTAAATTTGATTATTTTCAAAATTTTCTTATTTAGTTTTTTCCACCTTGTTTATAATGTATTACTTATTTAGTAGATAATAAAGTAAGGAAGTTAAGTATAGAATGTAAGTCACTTACTAGTTATTAATCTCAGTTGTGAGTCACTAATAAAGAATTTATTAGATATAAGTCTAAGTGATACGGTACAGGTTACATATATTAATTAAGTTGTAAAGCGCACTTGAGGTGATTTTCTCACAAAAATGGCGCTATAGAAATAATCCAATAGTTTATATTATATTATATACTTTATTGGTAAAAACCTGTTATGTATTTTGTTTAAATTGTATCTTTACTTTAATAAAAGAATTATAAAAACTAACAAAATAATCTTTTGTCAATAATAGTTTGCCAAGGTAAATGAGCTCCATTAAATGTAAATGAGGGGGTGTCAGTAGTCAGTATTGATGGCAAGTACAATACAGTGAATATGACAGCAGGACATATGTAGCACGGATAGAAGATAGCTTATCATCATAGAGGCTCTACCGCACAAGTGTCCCGACTGGCTGGAGACAGTGGGACTATGGCATTCCCAATAAGGGGAATGTGGTGATACTGAATAGATGGTTAAGAAATGCCTAGCTATTCAGATCTAGCCTCTTTACTTAGGAAATAAACAAAATTAATTCCACAACTGTTTGATTTTTACGACGGTAAGTTATGTTTGAAGGGTAAGTAGGTACCTACATGTACACAGTGTTCGGAAACTCGTAGTGCAAAACAGAAAACTGGTGAATGTCCATCACATTTGGAGCCAATTTTTACGTTTTTGAGTAAATTAGGTCCGAAGTTGGATTTTTGTATTTTAAAATGAGTGGAAGCAAAAACTAGCTTTGAAATTTTTTTTATTCCTTTAGTTGTGGAATAAGTAAAAAAATAAAAAAAATAGCGAAATGCTCAGATCGAAACAAAGAAGGTTCTGTGGATTCTCTATGTGATGTAGATTCACTAATTTCCCACTTTGACTATGAGTTTCCGGACACTGTGTGTAACTGTTGAGTGCAATTATTGATCAACGGAACTATTCATTAGATAATCAGCACCTCAGCCATACGTCACCCCAAGTGACAAGCTATGTTTGGTGACTTAGCAGGAATGCCTGGAGGGGTAAGGTTTTTCCAGATCTTGTCGGCGGGCCGGATCGGAAGAGGCCGTTGAGTGAGACCCTCAAACCTGTCCTGCCGGATTCCCTTATCCGTCGCCCTGCTCCTCCTAGACACAGCAATTTCCAGATTCCCACCCACCCCTCATAACGCAGCATTCCCACAGAAGAGTGCGTGTGAAAATTTCGGTCTACAAAAAACGGCAGAAGGACATATGTGAAGGGAATGATAAAATGAAAAAAATTAATTACAATAATAAGTATTTAATAAAATGTAAAGAAAATGACATTTTTGATTTAGAAACAAATAAATGTTGTGTGAAGAGTGTACTAAAGACAGATAATGCTTGTCATTGTTCAATGTTCATCTGCAGTCACTGCCCACAAGTGTGACGCAATAATGTACTCTAAAGTAAGTCTCTCCAGAGCCCATTATCGCGGGACATTGCTGCCTCAGTTAGAACGCTGTTACTACTGGCTTTGTTATATAATATGGCAAGAGAGAATCAGCTAATATGGAAACATTACATCAAACAGAATTATTATCAAAATACACCAATCTTAACCACCAACACTAAGATGGTTCTAAACTAAAAGATTGTACTTTAAAAAGAAAGAAAAATTGTTTGCATAATGAATGGCTTATATTACAGCAAATTCCCATGTGTATAAATATCCATCGTCTAGTTGATTAGTCAGACATCTCCAAATACTATGTTTTGAGATAATGACGAAAGCAATATTCGAATGCTCGCCATAAATCAAATATCATTTCCATGTGTTTGTGTTTTATATAATAAATATGCTTTAAAATAACACCAGGAGGCATAACGGTCCAGTACAGTACCGTACAATACAGTGACCCAAAAAACATCAACATTTTGTTTAATTCAATGTAAGTTTTAGTGCATTATAATTGATTTGTTGGTGTTTATGAGTAATCTGAGTATTGTACCAGATAGAGGGTACACGCCTACATATAACTGTATACTCAACTCTAATTGCGATTTTTCGGAGATGTCTGTCTAATCAACTGGATAATCGACGATATAAAGGCTTTTCTTTTAGTTTAAACAACAAAATAAAATAAACATTTCAAAATAAAGCCATTACTGTGATTTTTTAAAATGTGAATACCGCACTAGTCTCAACATCAGTGGAACTATGGTATTCCCAATACTTGGGGTTTGTCCTTTCAATTCCGTATCCATCACATTTCTAGGGAATTTCTCTTCAGTGGATGGAACAACTCAAATGTCGAGTGAAACAAACAACGAATAAAGCACTGCTGCTAAATATTTGAACTAAAATTATACTAAAAATTACATATTTCTAATATTCTTTACATTTACAAGAATAAAGTATTTATATTTATTTATTTATAATAATAATAATAGCCTTTGAAAACATATTTTTAACAATTCAACAACAGGAAAAAAATAGATACAAAAATCATTTATTTAATATTTAAAAATAAGTACATACGATCAATAAAGTCTGAAAAATAATTATGTGGAAACTGCAATCGTTTAACTTGCTTGGAATAATATTTTTTCACTAATGGACAACATCGTAGCTAATGGAATAATATTTTTTTACTAATGACATCCTCGTTACTAATGGAATAATATTTTATTACTAATGAACATCCTCTTTCCTAATGGAATAATATTTTTTTACAAATGGAGGTCCTTGTTAACAATGGAATTTTTTTTTTTTTAATGGAATAATATTCTGTTACTAATGGTCATTCTGGTTAACAATGGAATATTTTTTTTTACTACTGGAGTTCTTTGTTATTAATGGAATAATATTCTGTTACTCATGGTCATTCTGGTTAACGCAATGATATTTTTTTACTAATGGACTTCTTTGTTATTAATGGAATAATATTAATGGTCATTCTTGTTAAGAACGCAAATTTTTTTTTTTCTGATGGACTTCGTTATTAATCAATGGAATTATATTAATCTTCGCCATAATTTTTTTTTTTATAACGAATTTCCATGAGTATCTTAAAAAGTGGACATTTCCAAATTAATTTGAAACAAAATGAGTAATTACATTAAAGTGTCATTTAAGTTTTTGGAATTTGATTTATTTTTCAAAATCAGACATTTATTGAAACTGCGAACAAAGATGAATCAATGACGGCCGAGCGCCAGGGTGATACTGACAGCATTAACTCTAAACTAATAATAATTATTACACACTTAACAAAAAGTAGGTACACTTCAAGAAAAAAATGTACAAAAAATAAAGAACTTATGTTATTTACAAAGACATTGCAAAAGTAGTAATGTTTAAAAACAAAAACAATCAAAACACTTACTTTTTTTATAGTTTTGGGTAAGTAGGTACTTACTTTAAAGTCTTTTTTTTTTTTTTCCTTTTCAAGTTATGAATAAACTGACAATATTTGAATTCCTCCTACCATCATTTTTTTTCAGTAATTTTAAAAAGAAAGACAATCATTTCATTCTCAAATTGTGATCAACTGACAAGCGTAACAACATTACAGTTGTGCTCTTCTGTTGAAACTGACCAAGAATCGGAGATATTTTGATTCAATTGAAAAATCAAAATTGGTTGAGTTGTCGTTTGATGACAAACGTTACATTAGAATTGTTGTGAAACACACACTAACTAATCTAAAAGAAGTATTTTAAATGTTTTTATTTATTTTGCAATGGCTGTTCCCGGTCTTAATAATTAATTTTTAAAATATATAGTTATTTGTTTGTTTAGTTGTTGTGTGAACTCGGGCGCGGCTTTTTATTTTTGAATAAATCAAACACGCCGCGTTTTTGCTAGTACGGTTGTCCCCCTATCGACAGTTCGCTCTCTCCCGAACTCTCGGCGGCCGCTCTCTCCCCAGCATTTTGCTGATATGCTGAAATAAACACAATGACTGCATTAGATACACAATTCAATTAGATATATACACAATTTAATTAGACATACACACTATTCAATTAGATATGTGCACAATTCAATTAGATATATACACAATTCAATTAGATATGTATACAATTCAATTCAACACAAGTTCAAGATTCAAGTGATTCGAACTGGTTCAGTTTGATCGCCATCAATTTATTGGTAATGGTTTTACTTGATACTGTAAAAATGGACTTAGTTTGACATAAGTTCCAGTGGTAAAGTTTTGACTTAACTTTAAAAGGTAGAGGTTGACTTAAGACGTGATGTAACAACACTCAGGTTTAACTTTGTGTTGTTAAATCCATAACTGACAAATTATATTCCAGTAATCGGCAAATTAAATTTTTGATCAAATGCTTCTTTGATGACTGTTACGATACGCCCTTGAAGCGAATAGGTTCGAGAACGCTGCACAAGCCCACAGCTGGCCGTCACCTTTCCCCGCACCATATCCTGTCTACCCTTGCCTCTCCCCGCCTGCCCTGCCACTCGGCAGCCCGCTTCACTCCACACAGAAGCGATCTGAGCGCCTTTGAGAACGCACGCTAGCGGCTTACTCGTAGCCGGCGGACCCAATTCATTTGGGCCGCGATGTATTATTGAAACACTTTTGAGTAAAATCAGTCTTTTGCCGCTGTAGTTCGGTCTATTTGGACTATGGAAGTGCCTGAAGGAGCTGCCACATGAGACGAGGTTCCTGCCCACCTACATGTAAGCTGTATCATGATTTCCCCTTTAAATGTTGTCCGTAATTCAGTGAAATGTAGGGCCCCCGCGGAAACCACGACTCGGAGAGTTTCGTTTTGAGAGAAATTCAGAGAGAGTTAAACACTTTAGCTAGGTTTGTGTAATTTGCATTTCTTGTAATTGAATTGTACTGTAGAAACCTATGTATGTGTTTGAGTTTACAATACATGTCTAAATGATTTAACTTGTTATTATTCTGCTTCGGCGGGAGGATTGTTGGCCAGTGTGGATCCCGTGGGACGCCGGAGGACGGAGAGGAATTCCATAGCTTTGAGCGGCTCACCCCTGAATAGAGAGTACCCTTGTCCCGCTGAGAGCTAGCCAGGGACGTGTTGGTGTGCTGATGTTGGTTTAAAAGCCGACATCGGGGTACCCTAACATGACATTAGAAATTTTTAAACAATTTGTTAGCTTTGATAAGGGGCGTGCCTCTTACAAGGGTGATACTGAGAGTATCTTTCACTCAGGAACGAGGGGAACTCAATCTCCATGTCTAGAGCCAATGGCCTTACCGCTGTGCTACAAATGTCGTCAAAGTGAATTGCAGAAAAAAGTTTATCATGTAATCTACAATAAATCTTCCAGTGTCTTGAAATTCGTGGTTGATTCCATTCTGAATAAATTAATTCCAATTATCATCACGATTTTCCAGACGCTGCGCAATAAATATATGTGCATTCCATACATTTAACACGGTACAGGGTGTACAAGAGATGGCTACTCCCAGCTACAGTGCGTTAGCAAAACAAACAACACACAACCAAAAGTAAGTTAATCAAAAAGAGAAAGAAATGAAAATAGTCACAAGATTGGCTATGAATAATATTTGAAATATCAATAAAAAAATATCAAATAATTGATGTTGGTATTCCAAATTCCTGTAATATTCAGAAAACTGTTTCTGAAAAAATAAGAAAATATATAGGTTTAGGAAATGAGATTAAAAGAATTTGGCATTCTCAGAATATAAAATATTATCTTCCGTTTGTTATTTTGGCTACTGGCATTATACCTAGCCCTCTCATTCAAAATTTAGGCTTATTAGATTTGTCAAAGAATTTATATTATATAAAAATTCAAAAATCAATTATTTTAAATTCATGTAGGATTTATCGGTCCAGTTAGGAGTTCTACCGAGCCGAACCCTCTGATATAAAAATATCTGGAGTCGGTGAATTATTTTCCCATTTGGTCTCTGGTGGATTGACGTATTGTTCTTGTATGGTTTTGTATTTATTATACTTACATATACAATAGTGCACTTACATAGCGTGGATTTACTAGATAACCATTTGTGGAAAAGTGTGTGGAAGGGTTTAGTCTTTCCTGTGGGGAAATTTAACACGGACCTAAAATCTGAAGCACCAACATTTAAAAAGCTGCAATGAAAAAAATTTATTAAAAAAATTGTTAAAAATACAAGCAATGAAAAACATAGAAATACAATTTTAATTATTTTTCTAAATATAATAAAATGTTGTGTTTCTTGAGGAATTGTGAATTTCGTAAAATATTGTTTACTAGCTTTTGCCCCTGGCTTCGCACGCGCCACCCTACCACCCCCCCCCCCCCAACAACCTCACCTACCCTCACACCCCCCACCCCCCTGCCCCCTTACCCTCCCCCCTTAACGTAACAATCAAACACGCCCTGTAAATCTTAACTATCAAAGGGATACGTAACAAGTAACAAAATGACAGCGCATGTCAAAAAATTACGTAGCAACGTTTTGCTTTTCGTCTGGACAATAAACTTATAATTGTATAAAACTTTCATAATGCCAGAGCTCTAAGATATAGCCTGTATGTTAATTCTAATGTATGAGCTATATTAATATATATAAAGTTTCATTAAAATCCGTTCATTATTTATTTAATGCGTGAGAGAGTAACAAACATCCATCCATACATACATCCATAGAAACTTTCGCCTTAATAAAATTAGTAGTATAATATTAGTAGAATGCATTGAAGCGTTCCAAGTAAAGTTCTCCAAGGACTTGTTATATTGGTTTGGTTTGACTAAGAAATGAAGTTTAATGTGCGTTGCTTTGTGCGTGACTAAAGACATGAAGTTATTACTCATATAGATTGTCCATTTGATTAGACAGACATGTCCAAATATAAAGTTTTGAAATAGTGAGGAAAGCCATATTCGAATGCTCATCGTAAATCAAGTATTATTTACATGTGTCTGTGTTTTACATATGGAGGCGTGAAAAATCCTCTCAGTGATACAGAAAACATCAACATTTTGTTTAATTATTCAGTGTAAGTTTTAGTGCATTATAATAGATGTTGTTGGTGTTTATGAGTAATCTGAGTATTGTACCAGATAGAGGGTACACGCCTAAATGTAATTGTAGAAAGCTCAACTTAAATTTAGATTTTTAAGAGATGTCTGACTAATGAACAGGATGATCAATATACATTTTTTCATTAACTCCACACAAAAGCCCTTGAAGAAGATAATTTCCTTCAGGACCTATGTCATCTTAGGGGAGGCTTCGTGGAGGGTCTATTTATGGAATGGTTGGAGAAGAAGTTCTGGGACGGAAAAGGTATGAGGGCTGAGTAGGAACCAGGGGTCAGTTTATCCAGGAGTGACGGACCATCCATCCCTCCAACAGCGGTGCAAGCCTATGGGTCGAGATAGTCCAGCTGGATAGGTCAAAAAGGTCTCCTCAACCAAGCTCGATGTGGGCAGATTCATCCGCCGCCCATACCTGGACAAACCTCACCCCATAAACTTAAGAACCCCTGCTAAGTCACCAAACATTGCGAATATTGGTAAAATTATGGTTCCCGGGCGGGCGGTACCCATACCCACCTCCCAAAGTGAGATGTGTAACCAAAGAAGGTATGCTTCTATGTGAACGTAGGAAACTACTCGATATGGACAGTGCACTCGCTGTGGGAACTGGTAGGACTACTAACGGGACTATGACTGACTATGTTTGGTGACTAGATCTGAATAGTCAGGTACATTTTCCTCATCTCTTTCCCCTCCCCACTACCTTCAGTCTCAAAACCGATAAAAATTGAGGATGCCAAAAATTGAGGAACAGTTGAGACTCTTTATTTATTTTATTTATTTATTACACGCCCTAGTGGGCTTTTGTTATAAAAATTTTTCGAACTATTTGTATCAAAGTAAATACTTTAAAAATTTAGACAATAAAGAAAAATATAAAGATAATGACTAAGAACGTTTAAACAAAACACAAAACAAAATACATAGATAAAAATGTAACCAGAAACTAATAATCCTCACAATTGAATTTAAAAGATTCTACAAAACAAAATAGTAGGAGCATAGAAGTTATTTGGTAGTAAATAAATACCTACCAAATAACTTCTATGTTATGGTCTACTTGTGTCTTAAAGAATAAAAGTGATAAAATAAACAACATTTATACTGATTAGTTTTGAGATCAAATATATCGCCCAGATCAGAATATTTTCAATAATTTCACTAACACAATTTAAATTTTTATCATTTTATGAATACTGAAATAATATAGGATTATTTATTTCGGAAAAACGAATGAACTGACATTTATTTATGTCCAATGCTAGTTTGTTGACAATGCACCATTCAAAAAGATATTTCAAGTTAATTTGTAGTGAAATGCAATCATTAATGTGGTTAATCTCTTTATATAGTTTCATGTCATCTGCAAACAGTAGAACGTTTATATCAGTAAATAAATCAGCAATATCATTTATGAATATTAAAAACAAAATGGGCCCTAAATGAGAGCCTTGTGGCACTCCACTTGTCGCCATAAATTCGTATGAATTTTTGCCATTTATTTTTACACTAATACTTCTTTCGAACAAATAACTAGCAAACCAATAGTAAATTACCGTTAATTCCAAGTTTTGCTAATTTATTCATTAATATTTTGAGACACACCTTGTGAAATGCCTTGTTGAAGTCAGTGTATACTGAGTCTACCTGGCATCTGTTTGATAAGGCTTGTATTATATTCGGATAGAAAAAGTTTTCTGAGTAGCCAGGTACATTTTCCACATCTTCTTCCCCTCCCCACTACCTTCACCCTCACAACATACCGAAATTATTTATTTATTTAATTATATTCATATTACATTAAGTTATGATAATGACGTATTGCCCATTTCACTAGGTGTGAAACACCTGTGTTGAGATGGCAATTTACAGAGTGGTTATTATCTATGGTTTTGTTTTATTAATATTATGAACATGACAGCTTGATATAAAATCTTTTTTTTTTCTAAGTAAATATACAATTCAAGTATGTTATATAGAACATTGCAGTAGGTACATGGTTACATATTTACACACAGTAGGCATAAAGGTAAGAATGTTATTAAATACTCCTGATAGATATGTTTATTTGAGTTGATCAATGATTCTACTTTCAAATGCACTTTTGGTTTGAGTGTTTCTTATTTCGATAGGTAGAGAATTGAATAGCTTTGTTGCATTCAAAGATATTAGAAACCCGAGATATGCTATGTTGGCCGCCAGACCGTGGACGGACTACGGCCTACGGAGCGGAGTGTGAATACTGAAAGAATTCGTTCATTCAATTGGTTTTGTGTCGTAACCGCGTACAGTTTGTGCCCGTTTTATTCAAAATGCCGTCTTGTTCAGTGCAACTATGCAAAAATAATACAAGAAATGTGAACTTCAAGATAAATAGAGTTTCATTTCACCGGTAAGTACAAAATTAGAGTACGTTTTCAATTTTTAATGATTATTCGAAGTTTTTATTGACATAAGGCCCCGTTAAAACAAACATCGCCGCCATTACGATGCTAGTGATGGGGACGCGAATTCTTTTAAATACCGACCATCGATATTTCGTAATATTAGTAGGGCTTTATAAAAAAAATATAAATATGTATAAACATATTATTTTTGTAGATAATTATTGTTGTAGATGCTGATTGGTGGTAGAAACAAATACAATGATTTTCTTTTAAAATCATTATTTATAAAAATTAATCTTTCTTTGTTCCGCATGCGTTCGTGTACCATTTATTCGATTTTCAATGGAACTTTGGTGATTTTTAGTGCCGGAGCCCATGGAGGTTTCTATATACGAGTATAATGGTGGGCTCTAGCATTATAAAATTATTTCCTATACCATTCATCCGACTGGGATGAAACTTTGGTGTTTTCGTGTGGGCACGCCCGTGAAGGTTTCAATATATATAACGGTAAGCTTTGGCGTTCTAAATTCGTAAATTTTTTGGCGCATGATCAGTTTGAGAAATGAGCGTGTTTCATATAGTTTAGCCTCAGGAAGGGAAGGAGAAGGGGAAGGAATCCGGGACGAGGGATCTGATAGGGGGAGGATTATGTGGGTGGAGAAGGGAAACGAAGGAGGGGGTTGGCGGGGGTGAGGGAGTAATGAGAGGGAAGGGGGGGGGGGTTCGCGGGATGGGGAGAAGCATAACAAAAAAGCGTGATAATTTATTTATCTTAGGTAACGTATAATTTATATCCGTTTTTAAATGCAGTAACTTATAGTATTTTAATTATTTCAGATTTCCGAAGGACGGAACAATTAAAGAAAAATGGATTGACGCAACGGGGAGAAAGGGAAACTGGTTTCCGACTCGCCATAGCATCATTTGCTCGTCTCACTTTGGCCAAAACGATTTTAAACCAGCAACCTGGCCTTTTTTTCCTTCAATTGATGTTATAAACATTTGCAAAACAATTGAAGTGATAATTAAGAACGCTATTGTAGATAAAAATAAACTGAAAATTAAATCAAAAAATAATATTAAACAGGAACTAGTAACCAAAGCCTTACGACATTTCGTTGGAATCAAAGTATTTGAAAATATTTATTTTCATCAATATGACCAATCACCAATGAATAATCATTCAGTTCAACTCACTTAAGCCGTTTTGGAAAAATACATTGATATCCGTTTACATTACTTAGTTAAAAACGTAACACCAAAATTATCGAAGCGACAAGTATCTCCAAATACAAATATCTCCACTTTACCGGTCAATAATATGTATATATTTTTTAAATGTTTGTTTGCTAAATGAAATACCTCTTGTACATACATATTTCTATATATTTTTGTTAATTATAACAAGGTGGGTTTTTTATCAAAAAAAATTTTATTTACATATGTTCGAGATTGATGAAAACTAGCACATGTGACATTCAAAAGAGGAGGAAAATAACTGTTTACATATTATTTAAAAAAAACTGCCTGTAAAACACGGGTAATAAATAGATTATGAAACAAAATATGAAATCGCAAAATAAAGGCCCTAACACGGGTAGAGCACCCAACGTTGCCCAAAATACTTGTCATTATTATTATAAAATTATTAATTGTG
Source organism: Limnephilus lunatus (assembly GCA_917563855.2). Lineage (NCBI taxonomy): Eukaryota > Metazoa > Arthropoda > Insecta > Trichoptera > Limnephilidae > Limnephilus > Limnephilus lunatus. The sequence continues at coordinate 18,035,634 of OU830595.1, read as the reverse complement.
AAACAGAATTGTAAATACTTTCAGTATAACCCTGGTTAAAGACCACCATTCAGAACAGAAAGGTTGCTTTAAATTTATTAGCCGTGTTTAGCGACCAGATCTGAATAACCGGATACTTCCCCACTTTCATTTTCCTCGACTTCTTCCACTCCTCACCATCTGAAACCTCATAAAATACCCCAATTGCGGATGCCCTAGTCTCACTGGTTCCAGATGGTTGGGAGCAGATGGGACTCTTGTGAAGTACTCAAATACAAAATAAATTAACATGAGTAAAAAATGAGAGTTTCTTTTTATGGATTTTTACAACAACAAAAACACACTGTGGGTGTTATTGTGATTAAAGTTATTGAACAAAACCAAAAACTGTTAAAATTCAGTTATCTAATTATAGATTAGAAACAATTGATTTGGATTTGTTACAAATGGGACACGTTAAACGTGCCCAGAGTCCAGATCACACTTATTTCGATTTATCGGTTCTGAAAATAAGAATTTTTCATCAAAATTTTAACTGGAACCATTTTTTAACTAAAATGTCGATCTCTGTCGATTTGTATTCTTGTAAGCCTTATTCGTCATCATTTCTATGTATTGCTAATTGCGAATGCGTTCGGAACGTGTACGCATAGAAATCTGTTCTAAGTATTAGTGCCAACGAAAATGACAAGTTTTAAGTGTGAGTTCGAATAGGGGCGTATACTTTAGCGTAAGCGAAGGTGTGTAATAGTATTGGTTAATAATATCGGCGACACGAGGAAATACAGTTCCGCAAGGTTTAAACTGCCCATAGCATATCTCCCTTTGTTTATATTATCTGTGGTTGCATTATATTTAAAAGTTCTTTGTCCATAAGAGGTTTGACAAACTGGGATGTTAAAAGATTTTATATTTGACTCTCTTAGGGCTCTAGTGCTTATTCGTTCCTCAAACATGTGTGTATTTTTAAATTGGTGAAGCAGAATATTTTTTGAGTACAGTTTTTGCAGGTTAGGAACATTTAGTGTCTTAAAAATAAAATCAGTGCTCTTTCTCAACGGGACTTTAAGAATAACCTTCAAAATTAGTTTTTGAATCTTTACTAAAGGCTCCAGGCAAGTATTTGTGGCACTTCCCCAGCTAATAATACCATATTCAAGTGATGATTGAATGAGAGCACAGTAAATTATGGATTCCATAATCTCACTGGCTCCAGAAAGTTGGTAGCAGTTGGGACTCTTGTGTGGTATTCAGCTAAAATAGTTATATGATAATATAAAGTAGGAACCTTTAGCGATTTTATTGTTAAGCATGCCGTATTTTGTTATTTCAGCATGCTCCTTCGGAGATTCCAAATTACTGTAAGTAAGAATATTTTTACAGCGCATTTTCAATCAGTATGTCCTCAGATGTAAGTATATCAACTTTGGTTGTACGGCCGTATACCCTCTTTGCATACTTACTTGGAAAATAATATTTTAGGCGATCACCGGTCGGAGGGATCAACTGTCCGCTGGATCAACTTCCGGGGGATCAACTGTCAGACGGATCAACTTTCAGAAGGATCTCCTGAAGGAGGGATCAATTGTTGGAGGGATCAATCGTTGGAGGGATCAATTGTCAGGAAGTTAACTGTCTGAGGGATCAACTTCCGGGGGATCAAATGTCAGAAGGATCTACTGTAGGAGGGATCAATTGTTGAAGGGATCAATTGTCGGGAGGTTAACTGTCTGAGAGATCAACTGTCAGACGGATCGACTGTCAGAAGAATCAACTTTCGGGGATCAATTGCTGCTATCAGTGTGATCAACAGTCGGAGGGATCAATTGTCGGAAGGATCTACTGTAGGAGGGATCAATTATCGGAGGGATCAACTGTCAGGAAATGTCGGGGGGTTCAACTATCAGAGGGATCAATTGTCGGGGGGATCAATTGTCGAGTCACCAACTTTTACATAGTATTGGTAACAAATACTAAGTATGGAAGTATTTGACAACAATTTGAACTTTGACAAATTTCAAACACCATTTATGTGAAAAACTGTTTCTTCCTACTTCTTAAATTAATGTGTACAACAATTTTAATTTTTTTAATTAATTTGGAATTTTCATTTTTAGGAACCAGGGGTCAGTTTATCCAGGAGTGACGGACCATCCATCCCTCCAACAGCGGTGCAAGCCTATGGGTCGAGATAGTCCAGCTGGATAGGTCTAAAAGGTCTCCTCAACCAAGCTCGATGTGGGCAGACACATCCGCCGCCAAGACCCGGACTAATCTCACCCCATGAACCCGGGGAAGTCACCAAAAGTGGCGAAGCATTTTGGGGTGACCTATGGCAAAGGTGTTGGTTATCCAATAATTGGTTCCCGGGGCGGCGGTGCCCATACCCGTCTCCCAGATATCGTGTTACCTGTTTTTTGTTAATTCTCTATTTTCATTGTTATTAAAAACAAAAACATGAACTGCATTATACGAAAAAGCTCTTTGGGCGTCTAAATAAATAAAAAGTATGCATTATATTGTGTTCAATAAAAATATTTAACAAAACGTTTAAATATCATTTCCTAAGACCTGGTTACTTTGTCAGTAGTATTTTTAGCTGCCTAATCTAATCTTCTCTTTAAATATTTTATTCATCCAAATATCTAGAATAACACCTGTCTGGGTGTAAACGAGGTAATAAAGACGTATTTATAGAACAATCACGAGGGAGGAGACGGGTAGAGGAAGGTGGGGAAGTACCTGTCTTTTAAAAATCTGGTCTCCAAATATGGATATAGTAATTTCAAGCAACGTTTGTATTCTAAATGGTGGTCTTTCATATAACGATAGATCAATATTGATAGTTTGGAGTTTGGATAATATTCTTATTTTCTGTGGAAAACGTAATATTCCTGGAATATTACGTTAATATTACGGAACCTAATCATGTGACAATTTGACTAAATATTCATTTCACTTCTGTCAATCCTCACAAAACGCATTTTTTGTTTACGACGCTTTAAAATGTGTATGTTCTATTTCAAAATCCTCGCTGATCGATATCATTATAAAGTATAAAATAAAGTCGCTCAAAATGTATGTGCGCTTAGATCTTTTAAACTACGCAACGGATTTTCATGCGGTTTTCACCAATAGGTAGAATGATTCAAGACGAAGGTTTATATGTATAAAACATGCTTGGTTTAGTAGAGAAAAGCCAAGAAATTTAAACATTCGATTCAGGCAGCGGGCAGCTGGCAAGCGGGTGGTCTGGATTTTATAAATGTTGGGTAATGGCGCTGTGTTTCGTTAGCCACAGCAACGTGTGGCCGGGTCTGCTAGTGTATGTATAAAGGAGAATTTCTGTACGAGCGGGCTGGCAAGCTGACGGTGTGGATAATTAACATATGACATATGGCGGTGTGACTTAAAGGTTGGGTAACCATCAAGTAGATGGAGTTGTGTTTCGTTAGCCACAGCATTGCGTACCGGGTCAGCTAGTATTAGTTAAGTTAAGCTAGTTTAAAAAAACGTGCGGCCTGAAGTAACTCAGAAACGAGTCCCGGTACAATCAAGCGAGTTATATGGTGTGGTAGATCTCGATCTCCTCTTCAGGAAGACGGTTCCCGTTTTTACCTAAAGGGCGTGCCTTTGAAGATATAAGGGATGGAAGTTTTGCCCTCTTGAAATTTCGAGAATAGTCTTCCGGAATGTTCTAGAAGGTTCGATAGAGCTCTAGAAAGTTCTGGAAGGAGTAGCGGAGTATGTCGTGGAATGTTCTGGAATAGAGAATCGGAACATCGTTGTGGAACATTCCAGAATACTCTAGAACGTTGTCCTGAGCGAAGCCGGGTAACCCACAGCTAGTTTTTTTATAGTTTTTTTATATTTAAATTTTGGAACACTTTTTAGAAAATTGACAGAAACTGGTGACATGTGACCTTTGATCTGTGACATGTGACCTTTGACCTGTGACCTCTGACCTGTGACCTGAAACTGAAGAACTTTGCGCCCGCCGTGTTCAGGCGTCACAATTGATAATGAACGAATCTAGTAAACCGGGACTGAAAATTAGTAGTGTCCGGTTAACGCTGCTAAAGGGAAGAAAATTGTGGAAAAATTCATCAAAAAATTAACCAAAAATATCTACCAAATTGCAATCTAATGAAAAAAAAATAGTGTTCTTGTAATTTTGGAAATAGTACACAACACGGATCGTCTGGTTCTCACCCAGGCGTTGTGAGTTCAATTCCTCAGCTGAATATCTCGACTCAAGCACAAATTTCCATTTACTGCGATGGTAGTACGAGATTTTTCAAACATTTTCAGGCTATTCGTAATCCAATGAGATCCCTGAGGCGTACGTGTGGTAAACCCATGTATGATCGCGTGAGCGTAATGAATAAGATTAAGAAAGGGTGGTTTGGGCATGTAGAGCGAACGATTGAACAAAGTAGTGTAAGAAGAATATATTACGCTAATGTGAATGGTAGAAGAAGTCAGGGAGGAAGACATGGCACGATCAAGTGAATAAGATGCTTGAGTCGGGCCATGTCAAGTGTCAGAATAATATAAGATTATCTATAAACGTGAATAAAACAAAGAGTGTGTGCTAAGACGAAGTTACCTACCCCTGCGGAAACGGCGTGTGATGGTTAGTTAGTTATTCGTAATCCAATGTTGTAACCCGGGAATATTCGTTTTTCTTTGTTCTTAACCCTCAGGCCTCGGTCATATTGTATTATAAACATTATTTATTCTCATATTCTCTTTCCAACACCGTTTAAATGTTATTTCTTACCATGACAGTAGGGGAGACACACCTATTTCTATGAGACCTATTTGGACAGTTCCCAAAAGCTATCAAATTAGTCTGAGGGGTTAAATACATATATGTTTTTTTATAAGTTGAGATTTAAATTATAAAAAACTTAAATTCCTAGGAAATCCTGGATACTTTTGAAGAAATAATTAATTAAATTACGACTTAACTTTTCATTTAAATATTGACGATTATGTTTTATTTCAGGTTCCGTGACAACTTAACAAAGTGGCATTTCAACAACACTTTGAAAAGTCATTAAAAGTAATGAAAAGAATTGTTCATAGCCTTACCTAACGTTCGAGTTAATAACTGAAATACTAGTCCATGCGTACGGGATTTCTGTGCGTCCGATTTGGAAATTTCCCGACCACATTAAAGAAAAACATTCCTTCAAATTATAATATGTAGAGGTATAAACTGCTTGTAGTGTTTGAGAACCATAAATTGAATGCACCTACGAGTATATTTAACAGTTTATTCCATATTTTGTGGAATAATTTTTATAATTCCAATTAATTTTATTATTGAAAATCGTTGAATTTATAAACTATTAAAAATATTAGCGTACTTAGTACCTACCTATTAGTGTACTTAGTACCTTTTAGTGTACTTTGTACCTATTAATGTACTTAGTACCTATTAGTGTACTTTATACCTATTAAAGTACTTAATACCTATTAGTGTACTAAGAACCTATTAGTGTACTTAGTACCTATTTGTGAACTTAGTACCTATTTGGAGAATATAAAATATTTTGACTTCTATATATACCTATGTTGTCTTTAGCCCAGTTGATAATCTCAGATATAAATTTAAATTCGAATATTATTTTTTTAATATGTAACACATGATCAATGATTTGTAAGAAAAAATATTAATAATTTCGTTTCGCGAAATCGTCATCTCATTTGGATACGGTTTTGACTGATTTTTTTTTTCAAAAATGAGTTGAATGAAAATTTCTTTTGCTCATTTCTATACCTACTTAAAATAATTTTCAGAACCATCTGCGTTGTGTTATCGCAGATCTATCTATGACAGCGTTCTAACATCAAACATTTAAAAAACCCATTTATTTTACAAAGTTCTAACATCAGTTACGTTACACTCTCTTTTTGGTATCTATCCAACAATTGTTCGTTATTTCGAGGCGCAATATAGTTCGACACTTTGGTTGTATAGGGTTCTAACTTCACCTTACCATGTTCTGAGGCGAGGTATCAAAATTTGCAAAGACGAATTTTCGTAATCTATTTAACAATATTTGATTTTGAGGTTCAATCCTGCCTAAATTATTTTAGTTTACAATTTTAAACTGAAAATATTTGGAATTACATTACGCAATGAAATGTTATGCTCTAGCACAGCGGTCGGGGAACCGGGGTAAATTACCCCAAATGGGGTACAAATGTTTTTTTTTGCGTTATAAGGAAAATTTTCTAGTGTGCTATATTTGATAAACGTGTTAGTATTTTTACAAACCTAATCAATTCAGGTGTGTGCGTGAGAAGTAAGAGACGCGCGTTGTGTGTGTGTGCGTGCTTGCGTATCGTTGTGTGTGTTTGCATACTTGCGTATCGTTGTGTGTGTTTGCGTGCTTGCGTACCGTTGTGTGTGTGCGTGCTTGCGTATCGTTGTGTGTGTGTGCGTGCTTGCGTATCGTTGTTTCTTGCATCGGCCGCTAGAGGCGCTGCGTAACTTGTAATGTTTAATTTAATGTTTTTTTATAAACTAACTCAATAAATTATTTTTTATTAAAATATACATTGATTGTCTTATTTTCAAAGTGGGGGGAAGGCGTAGTATCAACTTACGCAAAAATATTTTGGGGTAATGTTTAAAAAAGTTCCCCGACCACTGCTCTATCAGGTTGGATATGGTTATATTTGCATGTTTAGATATGTTCTAAAATAGTAAATATACGTCCTATTTAAATATTTTCCTTTAAAAATGTTCGATTAAAATACTTTACACAAAATATAACCTCAAAATTAGAAATAAGTAAATAGATTATGAGAAATTGTCTTTGCAAACTTTGACACCTCATATCTCAGAACACGCTAAAGGGAAGTTAGAACCCTCTACCCACATGAGGTGAGGAATTTCAATTACAAATAATTTAGAAGAGATGCGACATCTATTGTTGAAAATTTAAAATACTAACTTATCTATGTAATTAATCGAAATTCACAATACGCGGTAACTTATGAAATAATTCCAATAAATGTTCTAAAATATTTAGTATTATTTGTATTTAGGTATTATTTGACCATTTTGGTATTATTTGTATTTAGAGATAAGATAAAGTATAAATAGTGAACTCTGATAAGGCATTGGAGAGCAACAGGTTCGTCTTATTATCAGATTATGTCATGAACCAAATGAGAGTATTTTGGTTTTAAAATAAAATTATAAATTATATGAGCTAATTTATTAATGTTAACTTTAATTTGTGTAACTCCAATTTTTTTATGTTATTTAAATTAATTTATAAAAATAGTTTATTTATAAACAAGTAACGGCCGGCGTAGTTTAGTGGCGGGATCGAATCCCGGCGTGCGCAAATAAATTTTATTAGATTGATTTGTGTTATTTCACAATTAATTAATTAAAAATAATAAATAGTTTATTTGCCGCATGTTGCAGAGTGGAAGATACTCTTAGTATCACCTGGTCTAAGACCACCGTTCAGAATATAAACGTTGCTTGAAATGGCTTTAGCCATGTTTGGTGACGAGATCTGAATAGCGAGGTACTTATACTTACATACCTTCCTCTTCCTAATCTCCTTCCCCTTCCCTACTATCTTCATCCTCACAACATACCCCAATTGGGGATACCATAGTCGCACTGGCTCGAGACGGGAGCAGCTGGGACTCTTGTGAGGTATTCATGTGAAAAAAAGTTCTGCTATGTAATTATTATTACGCGTAATAGCCGTTTCGCCTTCTGATGGCATTATCAAACTGTGGTTAGGTCACTTACAGACGATAGGTATGTTTATATTATTCGACCGGTCAGTGGTTGAGTGGGCATCGCGTTTGGGTCCCACCCAGACGTTCCGTGATCGATTCATCGGCTGGCTAAGTACTCCATCACAACTCAAGCAACATTTTCCATATACTGTGATGGTTGCAGGAGATTTTTAAATATTGTCGGGTTATAACCGTAACCCGGGAATATTTGCCTTTCTTTAAAAAAAAAAGAAAAAAGAAGAATTATTTCTTGAAAGGTACTTATGATGAAAAACTTATTACCTGTGAATTATGGTCGTATTGAAACATAAAAAAAAGCATTTTGAATACAACATGAAACTACATTTAACTACATTTTGCGCTACGGTTCTCATGCAATCCTAATAGATAGTGCGAAAAAATAAATTTGCAAACTTTTTGGACCATGGGCTTGAAATAGTGTTTTTCAGTTAGGCCGGCTTATGGATCAGATAGCCTTATAATATTTAGCGATAATTTCCTTTTTTTTAAACCTCCCTTAATTTTTTGAGCAGTGTATTTTAAGAAGTTCAGCGACTGTTACTTGTAAAAACTTGCATATTCGATATTTAATTCTATTAAGGTGGGAAATACAGATACAGGACTTGGTTTTTTAAATGACTTTCATGAATTTTTTGGCTTGGAAGAAAAATTTACTTATAATTTATTGAAACTTTGTGGTAATTTTATACATTTATTTAAGAAAATGTTGTGAATTTTTCGAAACATTTTCTCGGAACATACGAAAATTATCAGCAGCTTTGCATCGAATGTCAACATCAGACGGAGCTTTTATGTGCATTTTGGAGGCCATAGTTTTCATCTCAAATCGATAAGGTTTTAAATTAAATTTAAGAACATGTGTCTCTTCTATGTAAACCTTACTTTTCCTAAAAAAATGGAAATTAAATTTTTTACAGATGTTTAAAATTAAAAATACTTTTGATGATGATATTACTATGAATTTCAGTTCACATAGGTAGAGCGTAATTATATAAATAAGGTATTTGCAAGTTTTAAAAATGTTTGGTTAAGAATTTTCTGAACTAGAGCGCACACAAATTCAAAAAAAGGCGTTTCGAGAAAAACGCGTTTCAAGTTTACCACGCGGTTCGGCACAAACACCCTCATTACACCTGAACAAATTGAAATTTGTAATTTAAAACTGTGGGAACATATTATATTCAATAGTTATACTAACAATTTATGAAATAAAAAATAAAAAAATAAAAACATTTTTTTAACTTGTATTTCCCCCTAAGTCTGTAATCATATTTTTTTAGGGTTGGAACTCAATCTCGCCGCAAATTTCCATCGTTAGATCTAATCCTCATATTTTTAACGAGTTTTGGGAATGTGATAGAAATGTAGCAGCAGGGTACACCGAAATCAGTAAAATTTTGAAAGGGGTCTACGAGAAAAATTAGCTTGGGAACCTCTGATTTGAATGGTTTTAGAAAGAGAAAATATAACGCTTATTCAATTGTAAAAGTTAACCACAGATTAAAATGTACACACATACGAGTATGACACCAAAGTTTCCTAATGTAATTTCGACAAAAATTGAGGTGACAGTAACGTGTATAATAAATATATTTGTATAATAAAATAAATGCGTGTATTTTCAGTTTTTTCGTCATCAGAAATTTTAGTTAGAAAAAACGTAAGGTAGGTAAGCATTTTTTTTAAATTTTTTAAGTTTGCATTAAAAATTTTAATATTTATGCAATTAATTATATGTTTATATCTAATATTAAAAATTTTGAAAGCTTATTTCATCACCCTTCAATAACGGTTTTAATTTTTCGGATACGTTCAGAAATATTGCATTTATTTGAATTTTATTGCAAAGCAGAAATACTGTGACCTTACGACAAAATATCCTTGAAGCCTAAGTGGTTAATTTTTTTTTTGTTATATTCCCCACACATAGGTAGTGCCTTTAGTGGGTTCCCATTACTTATATTTGCTTTATAATTTATACATATGTGATTTTTCTTACATTTACGAACTTTGTAAAATTATTGGGGAAAAAAAGAAGATAGTGCTAAGCTTCCTAATCATGATTTGGACATATATTATTAGCTTAAAAACGTTTAATTATTGTTATGGCCCTCGTTGTTAGCTTCAAAAACCAACACCAGCTCAGGGGCCAAGGGGGCCCTAACATGTCCCAGGCCAGCTCTCAGCGGAGACAATGATACCCTCTATTCAGGGAGCAGGTCGCACGAGGCTACAGAATTTCTCCTTACCCCTCCGGCGTCTGGCGGGATACACTCTAGGCAAAAACCCTCCTGCCGTGGCAGAATAATAACAAGATTGAATTTAATAGGTCATGTATTGTAAATTCAAAACACAGTACATAGGTCTTTACAGTACAATTCAATACAAGAAATGCAAATTACACAAACCTAGCTAAAGTGTTTAATTCTCATTATCTCTCTGAAACGAAACTCTCCGAGTGGTGATTTTCGCGAGGCCCTACAATTCACCGTTGCGGACACATTTAAAAGAGGAAATAATTATGCAGCTTACATGTGAGATCGCAGGGTCCTCGTCTTCTTTTGGATTTCAACCAGGGCACCTCCCGAGTTAGAACAAACCGAAGTTAACACAGGCACGGCGTAAGCCGGCTCCAACCCGTAGGCTATTCAATAAACATCGCGGGCTACATTTGAGTTCGGTTCGGTCGCCCGGCAACAGCCCGCGTATGTGGGAATCAATCCGGCGGTACGTGTGTACGTGAGGGCGCCTATTTCTCGACTGCCCGGCGGCGGAATGGGCCAGTGGCAGGGCAAGCGGAAGGGAAGCAGGGAGCAGGAAACAGGGGGGAGAGAGGGGAGACCGTGTTGTGTCCGGACTTGTCCTAGCGTTCTAGTTGTCGTTATGGGATCTGAATCCACCCGCCATAGGGCGTACCATAACATTATAAAAACTCAAAATACTGACTTAATCATTTTGAATATTGTATCTCTTACATAATTTATGTATGAAAATATCATTTTCATCTTGAAAAGGTCAAATAAAAATTACATATATAAATTTGTTTTTTAAAAATATGTATCTAATTACCTACATATACCTAAACTAAGACTTAATTTGTGAATTCCGCACATTAGTACCAATTCTTCAATAATCCTCTCATCAGAGCTTCTGCAACTATGGCATCGCGCAAACGTATCTCTCAAGGGATGAACTTGACTTAGTTTAATCAGTGATTCCTGTCATTATTTTGAATTAAAAATGTAAATGAAATTTTAGTCTCTCTTTTTTCGTTCTACAAAAACATTAAAAAAAATAGTAGGGGTTGGACAGTTGGTGGCGTGGTAAGGGGTTGGGCGATTACTCGGCTGAGTGACCAGTGCCGACGATTGGAAGATTTTTTATCGTTTGATATTTATTCAAAAAAAGTCATCGAAAAAGTCACCAAAGATCAAAATTTCAATATCATTTTTTAATCCAAATAAAGTCAGGAATCACTTGTTAAAGTAAGTCAAGCGCGTCCCTTAACACCCTATCTTTATAAGCCCAATCAAGCAAATAATATAAACAAGGGCGTATCGAGGTACCGGCAGGGGGGGCAGCTGCCCCCCCCCCCTAGAAGATTCAGGGATGCTCACAAACCGTAAAGTAATATTACGTCGGTAGCCTATTATTTGTGAGAATCAATTTAATTTTTATTATTACCTTTTTAGTTTATAATTTTTTTGTGCATCGTGGAAAGTTGGTATAAATATTAGAAAAGTTTTTTTGTACCCGCATAACTTACGTATCTAACTAAAGATTGTACGTTTATTTGTATTTTACTTTTCCTTTTTTATGTATTATTTTTACGTGTATTTGTAAAACTCCAACCATGTACGGTTCCAAATATTTTCAAGCAGTTTTGGTATTAATAATTTATGATTTAATCCATAGAGGCCCTCGAATCCTTTCCTTAGAAATATGTATTCTCGAAGTAAAAAATGTGTCGTTAATTGTTTTATTATTGCTTCCTTTCTTATATTTTAAAATATGGTTAGGGCCCTGAGGGCCTCAGACACAGAATTGGGACTTATACTCAAGTTAGTCAGCTAAATTTTTTGTTAGTTCCTCATTAACAAAAGCTAAATTATTTAATTAGCTAAAGGGCCATCCATAGCTAAAGGGCCATCCATAAATTACGTCACACGAATATCATGATTTTTAACCCCCCCCCCCCCTGTCCCTATCGTCACATTTGTGAGACCCCTTCTCCCCCCCTAGTGTGACATCACATATTTTGCAATTTTACATCTAAAAATAGTCAAAAGATTAGTTCAATTTTTTTCATGTAAAGTCACAGAGCTGGTGACCCCCCCATACCCCTTGTCAATCACCCTACCCACCCCCCTCCCGTCTGCCCCCCCTTTAACAAAATCCTAGCTACGCCCTTGATGATAACTAACTACACCAAAACCTTCCATTTTTAGTGAGTTTACAGGAAATCCAAATGGAGTATTACTGGCAACATATTCTTGTTAACATGTTAACAGGATAGTTGGTGAAACAACTGATTAATAAATGAGGAAAATAATCAACCCATAAAATCCGGTTTTTCACTAAAATACCCAATTATTTTTTATTATGTTCTGAAAGAGTTTCCACTTTCCACCACGGTCCCACGCAACGAACGGCACGACCTAGTTGCGATCTCATGGGTCGGCTTTTCAGAGAAAAACGTGAGAGTGCGTGCGTGCCTTAAAAGTTGATTGAATGTGTGGCGACCAGAACGGTCGCCCCCTTTAGCCAAAATCATTGCGCCGCCGCTGGAAGAACATACCAGATTCACCTACTTGCCAACCGCCAATCAACCTACCTACAGCTATGGGTTCGCGCCGCCCAATACCGGGAAGCATACCGAAAGGCCTCGACTCGACAGCTGACGTATCGTTACGGCCGCGGAAGGTTCGAGAGCCTTCTCCCTTTTGCGCGGGCACGTAACAATATTACTCGGCGCTACGGGAAGCTACTCTACCGGTCGGCTATATAAGCGCAGTGACTCATCGCTCAGTCAGTCAGTTCCAGTCCAGTACCAGTAATGCCCGTGCCAGACATGTGTTCAAAGAAGTGTTCAAATAAGTGTTCACATGTGTGGCACGGGCATTTGACACTGTGTTCACTTATTTGAGCACTTAAGTGCGCTTTGCCGTTCCGTGTCGGTTTCTTTAGCGCACATCAAAGGGATCAAAGTCCAAAAGTGTGTATGCCTGCCACACTGCGCGAAGCCCACTAGCGCGAGCGTCGCCGTGGAGAGAAGACATTCTCCAAAAATTACTGAAGTAACCCACTGGTCTAGGCATCATTCATCAACAACGGTTTTTAAATAAAAACGACTACAGGGAAAACATTATTCTATATTTAATTTGGGAGGCGGGAATGGGTACCACCGCCCCGGGAACCTTTATTGGATAACCAACACCTCTGCCATAGGTCACCCCAAGTGTTTCGCTACGTTTGGTGATTTAGCAGGGGTGCCCGGCTTCATGGGGTGAGGTTTGTCTAGGTCTTGGAGGCGGATGACCAGGATACACTGAACCCCAGATTCCTACCCACCCCTTAAACCCCTTTCTTTCCAAGAACTCTCCTCTCCTTCCTTTCCTTTAAAACCCAAAGATGACATAGGCCCTGAGGGAAATTATTTTCCTCAGGGTCACCTGTGTGGAGCTCATGTAAAAAAAAAATATATATATATATATAAATACGGTGACTTATAATTTCCCTGATTTATTTTTGTAAGTGTTGTGCTAGCTGTTAAAATAAAATTCACTTATACCTTATTCTATTACGATACATTTCACACATCCATTCACTTCTTCGTTTTGGCTGTTTTTGTTTATTTATATGCGTGTAATAAATAATTACGCGCACATAAATAATATAAGCAAACTGTGTCGACCAAATCGTCGTTCATGTTATGTGAGGTCTACTTGAAAACTGTGAGCTCAAAGAAGTGATCAAATCTTTGAACACATATCTGGCAGAGACACACATAAGTGACCAAATGTGTGAGCAAAGTCTTCAAAGAAGTGAACACTTCTTTGAACTCGTGTCTGGCGCCAGCATAACAGTTCACCAACACACACAGACAACAGTGCACAGTGATAACGTCCCCAGTGCGGCAACCGGTAACCGGCCAGGTCCACGGCGACTCAAAGCCGAATCCTGTGCCGATGCATAACATCCTTCGAGGATGCACCATCTCGCAGCTAACATGCTCAATTGTCCGCGACAATAAGGCCCACCGCGTCTTCTGTTTGGGGTGCAGTAACTTCTCAGGCATATCGAAGCCCGTCGCGTTTCGCTGCCACTGAGACCTCAATTCTCCTCACAAGGTTTACCGCTGCCCATCTCCGTGACTCAAAGCGTCGAGCATCCATCCTGGACAACTAGGTCTTCTCCACCACCACGGTGCGCTACTACATGCTGGCGAAATGCAAACCCGAGGTCTGCTCCACCACAGCATCACCGGAGTTCATCACTCATCACCTACGTGCTTCATCAATATCGCTCCTGTCTGCACCCTGTTACTCCTCACATTTACGTAGCAGCAAAAAACTACTGACTCACTAGGTACATCGACTGACGCCTTTCATTTAATTGACCCCGTATCTATCGATCCGAGTCCGCTCCCTCAAATGCATTGTCGTCGACGTGTTTATCTGCCGAGTTTCAGCTCGATCGGATGTCAAGAAGTGGGTTAATTTTCACTTAGGTACAAGATTTGCGTTCATTTAAGAAAACAAAATCGTAATCCAAATAGATGTATTTAAAAACAAGCAGATTAATTATTTATTCACCTTATAATAGAATTAAGGGTAGTAGCCGATTTCGTCCCATAATCTTACATATTATTTTTGAAGGTTTTAATATTTTTTCAAGTATATTTTTCTGTTTATTTTGCTTTTGAAAAACTTGAAACGTGAATATAATTTATTTTTAAACGACTTCGAAAAGGAGGAGGTTATATTCGACGGTATTTTTTATTTATTTTATGTTTGTTACCTCAGAACTTTCGATTGGGCGAACCGATATTGATGATTCTTTTTTATTAGAAAGCTCGTGCTTTCCGTGTATTCCCATTGTAATTTAGTCCAGTTCTGACAGTGGGATCAATGAGAAAACCATATATGTCTTAAATTTGCAATAAGTATGTGCGCGACAAATGGACGAATTACTCAATATTACGCCAACGGATTTCGATGATTCTTTTTTTTTTAAGTAAAACTTGTTTACGCACGCTCGTCACTAAAAATCAAATAATAAACAAAAATTTTAACAAAACATAAACGACTTAAAAATGCACTAAAAAGTAAAAAAATAATTTCGTACGATTGTTGTTTTTGGAGTCGGTGTTAGCCAAGATCTCCACATCTCACCTATTTATGTAGTTTCCTTGGTTGACACCGACTCCAAAAATAACAATATAACGAAATTATTTTTTTACTTTTTAGTGCATTTTTTTAAGTCGTTTTTTGTTTATTCGGCTGCGCGGCCCTTTTCATTCAAATCTTTATTTTGGATTTGAGGTCAAAATACCCAACTAAACTGAAAAACAGATTTTTCAATCACAGGGTTTATTAAATATCCAGTACGGACATGTGCCATTTTGCATATTTTAGTTTTAAATTATTATATAATATAAATGTATTTAAAGAATTCAGTTTTGATACATTTTGGAGGCGGCTTTGGATTTTTTTTTGTGAATTAATTCAACTTATAGAAAAGTATATGCTATGTTTTCCTCTTTGTTAATATAATGAAAAATAAAATAAAACATCATAAAAATGCGTTTTTTTACAGTAAATTTATTTTATTTATGACAAATTTATGTTTCAAAGAAAAAAGGTCATTTGTAATTTAAGTTTACACCCATCAAAATGCTTTTTTAATAATTTTATTTATTTATTTAATATTTTGTCCAATTTTTATAATAAATACAGTAAGAGTTGCCTCTGAAATATTGAAATCTTTATTGGCCCATATTTTATAATTTAAAACACAAATAAATGAAGTAGTTCATATCCTACTAGTTATTTGATATACCTACCTTTAGATTACAATACTAATTTTTCAGTTTGTTTGGGCATTTTTCCCTCATATCCAAAATTGAGATTTGTTTGAAATGGGCCGCGTATTCGTTCCCCTTAAAACATTTGTGTAGGATTCCTAATTTAGATACTCGATTATGCCCGACCTCCCCTTCCTTTCAAAATTTCCTCTGATACGTTTTGAAAGCAATTTATGATACACTTTCTTCAAGAATGAAAATACTATATCGTCTATTATCCTATTTTTAAATTGTTGTCTTTTGGTGGCCACGCTTACGCGCTTGCCTTTGTGCCTTTGTGTGATTTCTTGCGAGAGGCATTAATGGGATTGACTGGTTTACTTTGTCAAAAACTTTAGAAAAGTCAGCATATAGAACATCTACTGGTGATTTATCTTCTAGGCCGTTGGGGTTGGTATTGGTAAAGGAGAATAAGTTTGTTGTGGTAAATTTAGCAGATCTAAAACCATGCTGTTCCTCAATCAGTACATTTTTTAAAATAGGTGTACTTTTCTTTGTGATTATAGAATCAAATATTTTAGGAATATGAGATAAAATCGATATAAGTCTATAGTTTTCTACGTTGTACTTATTACCAAATTTAAAAATAGGATTGACATAAAACACTTTTCAGGAGTCTGGGAAGTGGCAGATAATAGTGATAAATTGTACAACGAACACACATTGGCTTAGATATAATAAATTAACATTCTTTCAGTAATATTAAAAATCGATGTCGCCTTTGCCAATAGCTGGGCCGAGATTTCTTGATCCATTGTGTTAACTAACTATTATTTTTTGACGGTGGGGTCTGTTGGAAGGCAATAACAATAACACAAGCAAAATTGTGATTTTGATGACGGGTAGGTTATGTGCAGGGAATGCAATCTCGTTCTCGCGAGATCTCGGCCTTTTTTAGCGAGATTGATCTCGGACGAAAAAAGGGCGAGATCTCGCCAGTTTAACGAGATTGCACTCGAGCATAAAAACGTCTTATTCGAAGCGCGGACAAACACGGACGGATTTGCTATCTGTCCGACTGAGTAGATATAGTTTTATTTAAATGATAATAATATCTCAGTTTAATAGTCAACTCAACTAAGATAACACGTTTAATTTTTTTTGACTTCTTGTTGTTTTTTTTTGTTATAAAAGAACTGTTTTATTACTATAAGATTTTGTTTGATATTAGAAGAGAAGACTAGTTGTTTCTTTCATTTGTTATTTGATAGATACGTACTTCAAAGTTTACTGCTTAAAAGTAAAAAAAAAAATTATAGACAAATACGTCAAACAATGTTTGATGCATAAAAGTCTATTGAAAAATTCGTGAAAATAAATGTTTATATATAATATTTTTTTACTAATTTATTCAAATACTGTGATTATTTGCAAAAAAACACACAAAACTGCCAATCTCGCGAGATCTCGAAATTGGCGATATCTCGCAGTATTGTTATTCATAAACTCGCGGGATCTCGCTTGAGCCCCAATCTCACGAAATTTGCATTCCCTAGTAGATATGTGTTGACAAGAACAGCGACAGTTACAACAACCAAATTTAAATAATTGGTGTTTTAATTATTTGAGTAATTTGGTAAAGAGTTCCACTGAAGTGGTATATCTACTGATCTTTGTTATTGGTTAACTTTTGTTTGAAAGATCCATGCGATTTGTTAAGTAACTGAATGTATATTTTTTTAGAGGCAGACAATGCTAGAACGTGATATTGTTTAGGAACAAGACTAGGCACAGTCGGAGCGCGATCGTCACTTTAATGATTTAGCACTTCTCGCCAGGATCACTTTAACTTTTAATGTTTTAATCGTTAGTAAACAGGGAGATGACAGCCAAACGCCACTTTAGTACACAGGTTCTCAAACTAATTTCGACCACCGCCCACTTTGAGATTCAAAAAATATCTAGTGCCCCCATATTTTTGAACTTACCTTTTTACAAAACATTTGCGTATCTTAAAAACAGTTATCGCAAATATAATTTTAAACATGAATTATTATATGAAAAGGTTTTGATTATATAATGTGAAAAGGATAGATAGCGTGTGACCATATCCTATTTCTGACATCAAAGAATTTTTCAATAAGAGGAATTAATACTCAAAATTAATCATATTTAAAGGTTTTTGTGAATACCTCACAAGGGTCCCAGCTGCTCCCGTCTGGGGCTATGAAGACTGTGAAATCCCCAATTGGGGTATGTTGTGAGGCTGAAGGAGGACAAAAAGATAGGAAAGAGGAAGGTGGGGAAGCTCGGCTATTCAGATCTAGTCACCAAAATCGGCTATATCCAATTCAAATAATGTTTCAATTCTGAATGGTGGTCAACACGAAATAAAATTGAGTTAAAATGACTACCTTGAGGTCCGCCACTGTGGCAGAATATGGTTTAGATAAATAAGATTTTTAATTATTATTATTTTATTTATTACTGGCTGTTTTCCGGCATGCGTTGCTATGCCATTTGAAGAAATAAATTGTTTCTCCCTACTTGTCCATTCTCATGCGTCCCCTCCCCCGTTCGCTTTCCCTCCTACGTTCCCCTTCCATCTTCCCCGCCTTCCCACTCCCTCGTCACCCTTTCCGCGAAACTCACCTCCTTCGTTACCCTCCCCCTCCTGCCCTCCCACCCTGTCGCTAAAACATATGAAATACACACATGTTCAGACCACTCGAACGACACTTATTGTATTTTTTTATGCAAATTTCAGAGTGTAGGTACTATTATATTTACATTGGAACACTCTTCTGCTAAAATGAAATGTTCTGTAAAAATTTGAGTCAATCCATCTATTACTTTCCAAGATTTGCGAACGCAAACATACGGAATCTATTTTTTATATAAATGATGTATGTAATACTCTCTTGATACTATTTATTCTATTTACTCTTTTTCTTTAACACATGTATTGCATTATTTTATTACTTTATTTTTTGCGTTAATTTTTTTGGTATTTAGTTTTAAGTAATTTTTTATTTTATTCGATTTATTATTTATTTTATGTAGTTATTGATTTGGGCTTCGGTAGGTATTCTTTTGAATTATATATCGTATTTCACGTGTGTTGAGAATTTCGTAATATTGGCTAAATTTGATTTTAAAGAGGTGAGTTTTGATTGTTTTGGTCTAAATTTGTCAACATCTAGTAAAGATGATTGTACTCTTCCATGAAGGCGATTCCTCTCTCTACTATGTCGTCAACAACTTCCATAGAATGTACATAAGTCTTAGCTTTGTTGCAGCCGTCGTCAGACTTCCAGGTCTTACTATCTTTTAAATTTAAAAAAATCTCACAGAACGGTGTTTTTTTAAAATTTATTGGTTTAGCTTTTTTAACCGGAATCGTAGCATTGTCAAGGTTTGCTTGCTTTGGAGAATCTTCCAAATCTTATCTTTCGAAGGCAGATCCCTCTGTTTAGTTTCCAAGGAAACTTCATCAACGAAGAATGCAAAAGCAAGAAGCTCTTCAGACAGATTCCAAATATGTACCATATTTTTTTCGTGGCAGCTTTTGCAAGATTTACCTTTTCAATCACTAAGTCCTTCAAAAGCTGAAAATCATTCTTTGGTTCAGACTACTTGCAAAGAACTTGAAACCAGTAGTTTGCATAAATACAAACATCTTTAATGCCATATTTTTTTTTCGTTAATTTAAGCTATTTTCTAAATAGATCTTTACAGCATATATTGCCTTAGACATAGTGGCGTAGCGTGGGTTTTGAGGGGGGCGGCAAATTTTCACAATAAATAATAATATCATCTCAATTTAAAACATTTCATATTTTTCGAGTTTGATTCCTTGTTCAAGCTACAATTTATTAATAAAGAAAAATCAATAAAATGAATTTCAGTAAATAAGTTTTTTTTTTAATGTGTAATAATTATTTGAAAATGTTCCACGATATTTTCGTTTACGAATCCAACTCTTTCTTTTTTTAATTGTTATAAATGTCAATAATTATATTTATTTAAGCAGCAAATTTAAATTTTTAGGTTTATTCTATTTTAAGTACTTTAATTCGAATATTTAGGCCAATTAACATTTCCAATATCAAAATTTTAATATTTAGGAACAAAAATGTTCTAATAAACACGTCGGAAAAATTATTTTATCTAGATTTTAGAACAATATTGTTTTTTGCAAAAGGGATTTTTTTTTATTAAAAGGCACATTTAAAATGCATGGGAAGAACCGGGAATTTTGTGCGCAAACCTTGACAGGCAAAAGTTAAAGATATATTTTTTTTATTATTCGAAGGGTTAAACCAGTTTTCATAATGCAAAATTCCGATTGTGGATTCATCTGCCGACACAATTCGAAGGAAAACATTATCTTATTCGAAGTGTAGTTATGAAATTCTTTTTGAAGACTATGTACAAGTATGTGTTGCCAGAATCAAAGAGAATCCATTTTTATGTTCTGAGTGTAGTTTTAATTCGCCAGGCACAGATAATTGTGTTCATAATGTAAAATTTTAGTTGGATTCATCTGATGACACATTTCGAAGAAAAGGATTGTCTTATTCGATGTGCAGTTACGAAATTCTAGTTGCAGACTATTTGTTTAATACCAGAATCAAAGAAAAACCGTTTTATGTTTTGAGTATAGTTTTAATTCACCGCATCGCATACAAACTAGTTTTATATGATCATAATGATAAATTAAATAATGAGTTGCAGATTCATTGTATACCGAGTCAAGCTTTAAATTTGAGTTGCATACCAAACGCTGCAAGATTCTGAGAATTTGATTTTTTCTGCGTGTAGCTCTTATTTGGGGACTCTAACGCAGAACCAATCGAAAGTTAAAACCTGCTTTGCATTCTCAACAAGGTTCGGTTGAATCGGTTCGCCCCCTGCGCTTGAAGTACTCAAATAAGGGGGCGGAAAAATTTTCCTCCGCCCCGGGCGGCCGACACCCACGCTGCGCCGCTGCTTAGACATTCATCTTACACGAATTGTTCAGCAGGTGCTCTAAAGGACACACATTTTCATGTGTTATTCCCAAAAATATTATAACGAGGTTCGGTAACTGTTTACAATCGTCCCGTGGGTGAAACTGCCATAACTGACGTTAGCAAAATAAATCCCTGTTGTGGTTACATCTTCACAATACATTGATGACTCTGGGTTGGAATCCATTTCCTTAAAGTCCTCTTGTTTTATTAGTGACCATTTTTTTATGAAGTCTTTTGGACATTTTTCAGTGTGTCTTTTTGTGTTTTCTTAATCACACCTTTTTCCACTTTCTAGCTTAGCCAACTCCTGTAACTTAATATCTTTTTTCTTGTCGTTCTCTCTGTCTAAACACTATTTTTTTCTATTTTTTAGTTTAGCTCCGTACATGAGGCCCTGATGGAAACAATTTCCTTCAGGACCTATGTCATCTTAGAGGAGGAATAGAGATGCTGTGTGGAGGGTCTCTTTTGGAAAGGAAGGAGAAGAAGTTCTGGGAAGGAAAAAGGATTTTGGAAAAAAACGGATGGGTAGGATTCTGGGAGTTAGTGTGTTATGAATAAAATTCCCACCAACTGTGGTGCTTGACGATGGGTCGAGAGAGTCTGGCAGGAGAGGTCAAAAGGCCTCTCTCAACCAGTCTCTCTCTATCCGGCTCAGCATGCATCCGGTGGGCAGATGCATCCGCCGCCGTTGTGTATTTTCTTTAATTTTTTCCACGCAATAAATTATGATTATGTTTTTTTTGCTATTTCATGTTTCTTTAGTCTGTTGGGAGTACCTACTTGCTTTTTCCGATTTTTGTAGAAAATCACACGCGGTAGAAGTTGCAGATTTTTTACTTCTTTATTATTGATTTTTATTGTGGAGAAAACACAGACCCAGGTAGTGATTAACAAGATTATATAAAATAACTAGCAGACCCGGCCACAAGTTGCTGTGGCTAAAGAAAATAACACAATGCCAATACCCAACCTTTAAAAAATCCACACCACCCGCTTGCCAGCTGCCTGAATTGAATATTTGAATTTCTCGGCTTTTCTCTACTATAATAAGCATGTATTACACATAAAAACCTTTCTCTTAAATCATTCTATCTATTGGTGAAAACCGCATGAAAATTCGTTGCGTAGTTTAAAAGATCTAAACGCACAAACATTTTGAGCGATTTCATTTTATACTATGTAATGATAATAGCAGAATTAGCTGCTCCATAACTATTTCACACAGATTGATTGATTATTGTTTTTCCTCACTAAATAATACAAATACTAACTTATAACTTCTTTAACAGACGGTATCCTTGATTGAGACAAAGTTTGTGTTCTATTGAAGACATAAAAAAGAGAAAATGGGTTGAAAAAATATCGGTTGACAGAAGTATAAAATAAATTCAAACAAAACAAAGCGAATAAAAGGGAAAATGTTATATAAAAAGATACGCATAATGAATATTAAATAATTATAATTTTTCTAATACACTTATATATCTGGGGGTTAATGCAAGAAGTACCTACTTCAGTTTAAATAATTAGATTTATGTACCAGAAGGTATTTTCAAACCTTTTTTTAAATGCTACGAATCTCTATGTCAATATGGCCTCCGTGGTCAAGGGACAAGGCTTTAGAGGGGCAAACCTCCAGCAGGACTCTCTCGGAACATCGCCTTGCACCGCAGTGGGAAGGATAGATTCATGCGTCCGTCACTCCTGGTCACACTGACCCCCAGATTCATTTCCATCTCTCATACCCAGTACCGGATTATCCCTAAGGCAGAGTGGGCAACTGCCTAGGGGCCCCGCATCGGCTGGGGGCCCCGCGCCCCAAGAAAAAATAACTTTCGTCAACGGTTCGACTCACAATTAGTGAGCAACTCCGGCACACTTTTGGAAAAAGTCAGCTTTCAAGATGTTTTAAATATTTTAATTTTTTATTACGAACAATTAATTTATAGGTTAATAACATTACATGAATTAAACAAAACAACAAATTATAATAATTAGGTTATAACCCAATAACTGTTCACATCACGCACAAATGATAAATAACAAGTCAATAATTAAAACAAATATTTAAACATAGTTGTATTTTTCATAGTTGATATGATTATAGATGCCGTGTGTAGTTTATATTGGCATATGTTTTTTTTGTTTTTTTTGTTTTTTACTTTTATTTCTAATGTTTAAAATATAAATGTTGTATAAGATTTAGTGTGCACTACCTATCTGCTTGCTAAAATTCTTTGTTTCTCTTCATACCAAGGTTCTCTGGAAGAGATCACTTTAGTGATAAGACCGCTCATTGTACTATTGTATTCGTTAAATTTTTTTTATTGAATGGGGGTGAAGGCATACCTTCGAAATGTAGTAAAAAACAGATTGATTATATTTTTTTTTTTTTTTTTTTTTTTTTTATATTTATTTATTTATTTATTTATTTATTTATTATTATTAACGCCGATTAAAGCGGCTTTTATTATGAATAAAATTACGTTGTGGTAGAAAAAAAAAGTTTGGAAGTTAGAAAAGGGTAAAGTGCAGTGGCGGACTAAGCCCGTCAGAGGCCCGGGGTGGAAAAGCTGGATGAACCGCTCCCCCCCCCCCCCTAGTTTAAGAAGTTGGTGTCATTTTAATAATAATACTAATAATATCTTTATTTGGTCATTTTACAAGCTTTTTCTTCAGTTCACACGGGCCTCTGACTCTGGGGGGCCTGCAAACGCCTCCATGTTCCTTTGAACCAATCCCAAACAAGGTTTTAAGGCACCAGGCCACAGTAAAAAAATTGTCATTTTTAAAAATTAATTTTCTGAAGATGCATTTGTTAATAATGCGCTCACCAAATATTTTAAGGAAATTCGCAAAATTGACGGAGATACCTACAACATATTATATGAAACCATTTTAAACCGTTTGTATGTTGAATTAACGTTCAGCAAAACTTTGAACGCGTTTTTCTCGAAACTGCTTTTTTCAACACGGTTGACAACATATTAGAAAAACTATACGTCCGATTTGCGTGTACTAAATCTTAAACTGTTAGTAAATCCATTCAATATGGCAACACTTAGGGATTTTCTTATAATGGGCCCCCTTCTATTTTTTTTATGAACAATGATATTTTTCCATAAAAAATTATAATTAAAATTTGTTGGTCCGCCATTTTTCCTTATTTTTAAACAAAATTCACCTACATGATGAAATAGACACTAGATTTTCAAACAGTTTAAGACCTGCAAATCGGATGTATGGAGGTTAAAAAATGTGTTAACAAAGTTTAGAGAAAAACACAGTCAAAGTTTTAAAGGATAATTCAACACACAAACTGCCCTGAAAAACCTACGGTTGTAGCGAAACCCGGTCGGCATAAGTATGTATAATAAAAGTGGTGTTTACTAAGTTATTGTTTCACATAAAATGCTGTATCTCCGTCAAATTTTCGAATATCTTTAAAACATTTGGTGAGTGCATTTTTAACAAATGCGTCTTTCAGAAAATGAAATAAAAAAATAAAATTATAAAAAAAAAAAAATTTACAGTGTCCGCCGTAAGTGGGAATCACCAGACAAAACCGGAAATATGTCGTTTTTAAATCAAATTTTAGACGTATTAACTCTTTTTCACCACAAAATTATAAGTTGATTTCGAAAGACTACTCTTTTATCTAGTAAAGCTAAGTTTTAAATTTTGAGAAAATATGTTTATTTTTAGTACATTAAGGCTTTACCGTAGGGCGTTGGCAGATTTGTTAAATTTTCAAACAAAATTTTGTATTATACAACACACATTGCAAATTATACAATCATGGAGTAAATTAAATCAATAAATTATCTGGGAAAGATATGTTTCAGAATTTTAATTTTAGTTTAAATAAAATCATTAAAAATAGATCCGCGCATATATTTAAAAAAAATAACATTTTTATTTTGCTTAGACATTATTGAATAATTATAAATACGTATGATCAAAAAATAATTAGAAAAAGTACATAATTTGAATAGTTTTATCATCACGAGTTTGAGCATTTTTGAATTTAGGTATTTATCAAAGCAAATATTGTGAATGAAATAATATCGATATTGAGCAATTATGTTAAAATGCTGGTATGGAGAATAATTAATCTTACTCATCGGAACCGCCCTGTACAGTTGCAAGGGTACGATCGCAAGATCATCGTTCGATGAAATTTAAATTCTCGCCCGCTGATTAAATGTAATGAGCTTCCCGTAATGAGTTTTTTTCTCAACTCATTGGGAATAATGTGTTACTTACCATGTTTTTGTAACACATTATAAATAATTAAATAAAAATGGCATTAAAGCCTTGTTAAGGATTTGATAAAGGAGATATGGAGGCGTTTGAAGGCCCCCGAGGACCAGAGGCCCGGGGCGGGCCGCCCACCCCCCCGTTAGTCCACCATTGGTAAAGGGGCCCCGAGACGTGCACTGCCTAGGGGCCCCGACATGGTTAATCCGGCCCTGCTCATACCTTCCCAGAACTTCCTATTCCTTATTTTCAAAAAAATAAAACCCTCCACACAGCATTCCTAGATATGATAATGGCACTGAGAAGAATTATTTTCTTCAACGTCTCTTGTGTGGAGCTAATGTAAAAAAAAACCCAGACGAGGTGAGAATTGCGAGAGGCAAATGACGTCATTCAATTTATGTAAATAATAAATAATAATAATATTTGGATGATTTATATAGCGTCTTTTTGTGAAAAATCACCTCAAGGGCGCACATAATGAACTAGCGACATGCGTTGCAGTACCGCTTAAATAAAGATATTGGTTCTCCCTGCGTGCCCTTTCCCATTCATCCCCGTTCCTCTTCCAGCTCCTCTTCCCCTCCCGCGTTCCCTTTCCCTCTCTCACCGTTCCCCTTTCCTTTTCAGCTTTCACCTATCCCGCGAAACCCCCCCTCGCATTTACTTTCCCCGTCTCCCCCCCCCCCCCTCAACCCCCCTCCCCATAATCCAAAAACACTCATTTTTCAAACAGCTCGCGCGCCACCTGTTGCAAATTTGTTTATATAGATTTCATAACTACAGAGCTCACCGGTATACATAGAAACCTTCGAGGACGTGTACACAACATCTCACCAAAGTTTTATGGCAATCAGATGAATAAATAGTTAACGAAATAATTTCATAATGCCTTTCTATGTATAGAAACGTTACGTTTTAAAAAAGTTTCATCGCAATCGGATGAATGGTTTAGGAGCACGTGAGAGACAAACAAATAAACATTCATTTTTATACCTATATAAGAAACCACCAAAGATTCATCGCAATCGAATTAATGGTTTAGGAAATAATTTCATGATGCCAGAGCTCACTATTACATATTGAAACCATCGCGGGCATGCGCATATCAACATAAATGAATGGTTTAGCAACACATAAGGGACAAACAAGCAAACATACATTCATTTTATATACCTATAGGAGAATAAGAAAGTAGAGTTAAATTTAGTAAATTTAAATAATTCCCATTTCATTTAAAATAAAAATCTAGAAAACCAAAACAATATGACAATCTTCAATTACACATCTGTCCTCAAACGCTGTCTGAAACGTTGGCTAAAGAAGGCGGTAGCGCAATACGGCATAACACCCCAAAAATAAATCACAATAATTCTTTTGGCCGTGAAAATCTAAAATCAAGTAATAAAATATTGAAGTGATCGAACTGCTCGCTCCTTGGTGTTTATCTATTGAGACAGATAAGATTAAGCAGGTGCCATTGATAGCTAGTAACAGACTACTGATACTGCAAATACCTGAATACATTTCTTATTATCAAGTTTATCCTTGTTAAAACATCTCACACCTTGTGACTTTCTAATCCTTTCTTCTATTTAGAGAAAAATTTATATATTCTTCAGTATTTAGTGGATAAATTAGTTATTTGTGTCAAGCTGTGAGTTATCTTGTTGTGTGCAAAACTAAATTCATCCAAAACTTCACAATTAGTTCCCTGCCTGTCTGTATTCCCAGTGTTCAGTTGTAATAATATTAAAGTTTTCAAAATAACAGTAAATAAAGTGATTTGACTTTGTTTCGTATCAATCAAGAATCATCAACGTCTTCCGGTAAGTCTTTTTTAAACTAACTGATGCAATGGATTGTATTTATGAACTCAATAACTCGATTGAAAATCATTTTTATTTCCAGTTTTTATCCACTTACAAATAAGTATGTTATCTTTTCTCATTCGGCGACACCTATATCTTTAGTCAGGGCCGGCCCAGAGACAAACTTCGCCTGGACAAACTGTCATTTTGGCGTCACTTGACAAAACCAGTAGACGTCCTCACTGTAATCTCCACATATTATAAATTAAAGTCCTCTGCTGCGTCTATCTGTCTGTTCACGATAAACTCAAAAACCACGGATTTTCAAGGATCAACGGATTTTCATGCAGTTTTCACCAATAGAGAGTGATTCATGAGGAATGTTAAGGTACATAATTTGTCAAGGTTTTGTGTAAATTGATTGAAATATATAATTAAAGGAGAATGTCTGTATGTGGTGGACGAGCGGAGTAGCAAGCGAGCGGTGTGGATTTGATTTGTATGAAAATTAACAGATGATGGTGTGAGTTAAAAGGTTGGGTAACCATCTAGTAGATGGCGTTGTGTCTCGTTAGCCACAGCAACGAGGGGCCGGGTCAGCTAGTCAATAATATTTGGATTGAATTGTGATTTGAAGCTCGATGAAACGACAAATAACGACTCTAAAAAGCATCAAACATCTACGAGAGAATAAGATAGTATAATTGGGCTCTTCTTTGTGCGGTGCTTCGTAGCCACTCCATTCTTGTCTACTTTAGTTTTCTGAAGGTATCGCTTCTACCGCGTGTAAATTGCATACTCTGATTTTAAGAATTGAATACTTCTTTAGCACCGTTGTGATTTTAAACTCGATGAAACGAAAAATAGCGACATTAAAAAGAGACAAACACATACATCTATAGGATTTAGTCTGCGAAAAAATGAAATCGGTCTCCTGTTTATGCGGTGCTTCGTAGCCTATCGGTCTCCTCTTTGTGCGGTGATTCGTAGCTTACAACTGTCTACTTTAGTTTTCTGAGGGTTTCACTTCTACCTCGTGTGAATTTTACACTCTGTTTACTTGCTCCACACAAAAGTCATCTTAGGGGATGCTGTGTGGAGGGTCTTTTATGAAAAGGAAGTACAGGGATGGAAAACGGTACGAGGGGTGGGTAGGAATCCGGGTGTCCGGTGTAAGATAGGTATATATAAAGGTGTACTTGTACCTGCTTTTGATATCTTCAATATTTTTTTAAGAATCTGTTGTTTCAGATGGTTTCACCTGTATATCGGAAATGATGTTAAACTTTAACGAATGCCTGATATTTGCACTAACAAAATCATCAATAAATCCAAGTTTAAATTCTAAACAATGACAATTACTCTTCGTATATTTTAACATTTTTACCTTCGTGTAAGGGATTTTATAAAACGAAAATTTCACTGGCTGCTAATTGTACAATAAAAAATACATTTTGTTGCATTTGCATGAACTTCATTTTTAGAGATTTAGGTTTTAATTTAATGCCTAATTAATGAGTCCAAACCGAAGGCCGGCGTAGCGCAGCGGTAAGACGCTTGACTCGCACACCGAAGGTCGCGGGATCGAATCCCGGCGTGGCAAATAAATTTCATTTGATTAATTTGTGTTATTTCACAATTTATTCATTTAAAATAATACCTATATAGTATATTTGCGGCACATTCTGTATCGCCCTGGTGTAAGAACACCATTCAGAATTGAAACGTTGCTTGAAATGGCATTAGCCGTGTTTGGTGACCAGATCTGAATAGCCAGGTACTTCCCCACCTTCCTCTTCCCTATCTCCTTACCTTCCCCACTACCCTCAGCCTCACAACATACCCCGATTGGGGATACCATAGTCTCACTGGCTTCAGACGGGAGCAGTTGGGGCTCTTGTGCGGTATTTATATTTTTTTAAAAGTCCCGTTTTCACCCGGACAGTCCCATTTCCAGGCAGCGCGCGTGTCCCGGTGTCCCCGAACACAGCTTCGGGGCGCCAAAATGTCCCATTTTCGAAAAGAAAGCGTTATGCACCTTCACAAACATACCGGTAATCTCGAAATACAAAAATATTATAAAATAGCTAACCCCTATAATGACGTGAAAAAATATGACTATCTTGTCAATTGTATTGCACGAAAGTGTGAGGCTCGTAAAACGAATAAGTTTACAAAAAATATATTAAATTTAATTTATTAAAGTGCTAGAATTCCTATAATCCATGCGCCATGCAAGACGAGTTGTGATCTAGCCTCCTACATAGTAATGTAAATTCACTCGTAAAATCCATACTAATTTTAGTCAAATAACACATTGCTTTTTTTCTATTAGTAAATAAAAATCTCTTTAAAACAACTCGAGCGACAGCGCGATTTAAAACTTTTTCCACCGATTTGTCGTGATTTTTTGGAGATCATTTTGAATATTTTACGCCCACTTTAAAAAAATCATACCTCCGAATTTTAACATGGGGACATACAAACTGATTATAATTCTACATAGCCAATGAATTCACCTATCTTTTCTCGATTATCACTTATTCGTAGGATTTATAAAAAAACATTAAACTTTGGTCCAAAAATTTTGTAAAAAAAATGTGGTTTAATTTTGGACCCCTGTCAATCGCAGAAAAATAAAAGTGGTCCATATTTTGACATTAGTCGCACCAGTTTTTAAATTTTGAACAAAGGTCTAGAATTCAAATCGTCCATGTGATTGGTAGCTGCAAGATGAGTTGTAATCTAGCCGCTTTTACACAGTGATTTTGAGGCGATTTTTCGCGAAAACAACGCTATATAAGTTATCCAAATTTATTATTATTACTTCTTCACATTTCGCAAATTCACTTTGTGGCACCATTTTTATTAAATAAATTATTAAAACACTTTGTTTTCACCACAATAATCTTTATTTAAAAAGTCGACATGTTTCGAGAACGATGTTCTCTTCATCAGGACATTATATGTACTAAAACTAAATTATCAAGCATAGAAAGACAGGCGTGGGTGGAAATAGAATTAGTTGGAGGGGGGGGAGAGGGGCGGAAAGAGGAGGAGCTTAGAAGATAGACAGGGGGGAGGGGGTTGCTTAGAAGATCATAGACAAAATTACAATGGAAATATGTTTAAAATAGGGTTATTCACAAAATTAATTTGGTTATTAATAATATTTAAATTTCTATTGACATTTTTCCTAATTTCTAATATTCCTAAAAGATCTAATTGAAAACCACTAACGTTATATATAAAATTTTACATACTTTTACATACTTTTACACATTTCCTACTCATCATTTGTTTTACAGCTGTGGGATTTGCAATCATTTTAAACTCTGAGCACATACCATATGTACATCTTTTTTGGCTGATGAAAAGCTAGATTAAACTTTTTCGTGGTTTGTTTTTGGGGTGTTATGCCGTATTGCTCTACCTCCTTCTATAGCCGATGTTTCGGACAGCGTTGCAGTGTCCATTATCAGGGCAGATCCGACGA
The DNA here is from genome assembly GCA_917563855.2 of Limnephilus lunatus. NCBI lineage: Eukaryota > Metazoa > Arthropoda > Insecta > Trichoptera > Limnephilidae > Limnephilus > Limnephilus lunatus. Next base: position 18,005,241 of record OU830595.1, on the reverse strand, counting down.
TGTAACACCCCAAAAACAAACAACGAAAATGCTTTTGGCCGTGAAAATCTAAAAACTTATCATAAATTAAACTGTTGAACACCTTTTGGTAGATATTTTCCTTGACAGGTTGGGAATAAACCAATTTTTATATATTAAACGTTTTTCTAATACTTATAAAACACTCTAAATTATATACTCGTTTTGATGTGCTTCAGCAATAGTGGCCAAAGTGGGTTCAATTCTAGCGATGGACTTAATATGTTATTCATTATCTTCAATTTTCTCTTCACTAGTGCTTTTGTGGCCTCTCTTCCCCTTAGCCGGAGAGCTATACCAATGGATGTGTTGCTTGTTACGTGAAAGTAATAAATACGTTTGTATGATATATCTAAGGTACCGCTAAAACAATTTTCAAACTTTGCGAATTATTCCGTTACATAAAAAAATAAAAGAAATTAAACTGTCTTCGGCTAATTGCTTTTTGTCGTTGGGATTATTGTTCATAAAATTGATTTTTTTAAACTGTAAAGATATCTCTAATGTTTTCCCAGTCTGCCTGATTAAAGTATTGGGAACTCTTGAAGTGGCATGTACCTTATGCAGGGATCTTTGACCGTGTTTGCTGCGTGAATATTTCCTGTTTTTATCGATATATTCATGTCCAGTGTCCCCAAGTAGTTTTATTTTGTTTTTGTTCCATGTGTTTGAATTTGATTTTAGTTTCATTCCTCTCACAATGTCCTGTCAAAGTGGAAGATGATTGAATCATTCGAATAAACAATAGCTTTGTCGTCATCGCCTGCTGCAATATCAAAGTTTAAAATTCTTATATCTTTGTCAACCCTATCCAACAAAAGAAATTCAATATTGGTTAGAAATTACCTTTATCGTTATTTCATGTAAATGTAGTAGCAAATTCACTTTTTGGTGTTATTTTAATTAAATGGAAAAATAAATAATTTTGTATACATACACCACTTGTTTAATCAATATTATGATTTTTTTTCGAAACCAATGGTTTCTCCATCGGGGTAAATTTTAATTTTAATTTTATGAAACCAATAAATATTTCGTTTTTAATATTTTTATAAAAAAAGTGCAGCCTTTGTAGATTATGAATTAATTAACCATCATGCCATCAATGAGTAGATAAATTAGATTATAAAAATTAAACTGAGGTTCCAAGTTTTGACTATTTTCTTTTTGACATTTTCTCGTCGGGGATGCTGTGTTGATTGGTATTCACGTGTTGATTATCGTCAGCTGGTGACTTGAAATGCACACTCAACACTCTAAAAATGCCCCAGGGACTTAATCACTCATCTTGCACCAGTTATCACAAAGCCAATAAGATAGTCGAGATTAAGGCACTTGGTTTAAACATTGATATAGTTTATCTCTATGGGTTTAGACCGTATCCCATAAAAAAGGTCCAGTGACTTTACCATACGGCATCAGGCAAACAAATACAAACTCATTTCTTTAAAGAAAGCTATTCATATTTGAATCGGTAATTCAATCCAATATTGTATTAATTTCAATGCCTCTCTTGTAAGGATTGAGTTTTTATATTGACAAAACTATTTATTCTGGACTCGCAACAATAAAATATTTGGCTGTTATAATTTGTTTTGCTCCATCTAAAAATAATAATAAAATAATTTTATAAATGATACCTATAAATATTTTTTGTTTTCTGTTCCAAAAAATTAAAGTGTGTTGTGCCTTGAGGATTCTTCTCCCTCTGAACTTCAAGGAATCAGTTTTGCATCTAATTTCCACATTTTATAAACCTTTCTTACTTCTGTCACTTTACACACTCTTGTTGTTGTTTGTAATTTTGTAAATAATGAGGAGGATTTTCCTCCTGGACCTCCTACAAAGCCTCCTCCTGACTCCCCAGATGGTATTTCAATTTATCATAAGATTGAAATTTTAGACAGTGAGTCTGTCATTCTAATATAAATTAAAAAAGGGATGTTTAGTTCCTTTTCCCCAAAATAACTAGACTCGCCTTCGACTACACAGTCTACGTCAGCACTTCGTCAATCTTCTCATGGTATATGCCCAAAAAGCTAAGCAAGGTAAAACCATTCACCCTCTTGAATTTGCAAAATTCCTATCAAATAGCAAGAACCTTTCGATTAAGCCTGGAGATATAAAAGTCAAGGGTCGTTTCCGAATCTCTGTTGAATTCCCCATAGGGGCAATCCTTCAAACTCAAAATTCAAAGCCTGTATTCCACTATTTAAAGTCACTCGCATGGGCCTGGTCAGAGGTATCTCTACCAATCTGTCCATCGCAAAAATTTTGGTTTTCACTCTCAATCCACCAACATATCGGCAATCCCATAAAAAAAGCTAAATTACAAAGACTCCTCTGAGGGCATCATTTCCTGGAAGCCCTCCCAATATGTCGTCGTCACCTTTGAAGGACAATTTCTTCCCTCCCTTTTTTTTTTATTTATTCTTCAACTCATTACCAGTTGAAATGTATACCTATCCTACCACTCAATGTTTAAATCGCTGCTGTTTTGGTCATACCAAAGCTGCATGCAGATCTCAACCCAGATGTTTTAAATAATAACCAATAACCTTCTGCCTAACTACCTAAATGTTTCACCTGCTCAGGCTCTTATTCCGCCATCAACTCTTCTTGCCGAGAACAATCTCGCCAAAAAAATATTAAACTTTCTATGGCCTCTCAGAACTTGTCTTTTCCGAAGGCGTCTAAACTATACCCACCTGTTAAAAATCATTTTCTGAGGCTTTATACAGCAACTCTTCATTGAACCCTCTCCCTTCCTCAACAACAAGTTCTTCTTGTTCAACTAATTTGGCATAAAAAAACCCTATCTCTAAACAAGCTCCTGGATACGAACAGTAACAACACAACTCACTACTCTTAAAACCCAATGGTTCATCTCATTCAAAAGTCACAAATAGGTGTCAAACAATTTTAATCTGTCCTCCATTAACTCTCTAAAGCTTTCTGAAAAACTCTCCCAAGCCGCAATTCTTCATTTATCCGAACCATTATTATGCTTCTAGTTGACCTAATTTCTGCTCAAACAAATTATCGTACAATGCTGCTCCTATTATGTCCATATTAAAATCATTTATTCGAAATGACCCAACAAGATCAGAATACTTTAGTGGAACAGCGAAGGTTCTATTTCTAACAAATATAAGTTCTTTTACATAATTAATTCAAACCTTGTTTTTGTGGCTGCTATCTCGGAGACCGTTCCATGCCAATTCAGAATAAAACCAACTCAGATTCACCTCTGAAAGGTCATTAAAAGTTATGAAAAAATAATTTTAAAATAGCCGGTAACCGTAACCTAACTTGACCTATTTAACCATTTTTTTGTCATCAATCTTAATGACCTTTCTGAGGTGGTACTGAGTTGGTTTCATTCTGTCACCGGTCACCCTCGGAGACATGGTTTGCTCTATCCACCCACTTCAATGTGGAAGGGTACTCCTGTCTCCGGGCTGATCGCCCGGAAGGTATGGGCGGCGGTGCTACCCTTTTTATTAAAAAATCCTTAACATTTTTCCCAATAAACAATATCAAACCCCCGCAATGCTGACTTTCAAATGGTTGCAGCTAAAACAAAGGACACTTCCTTTATTCTAGCCATATCTTCCCCCAACAGCCCATTTCAATAAACAATCTTTGTTGCAAATATCAATCAACTAAGCCCTCTATTCTGTATATTAGGCGATTTTGATGCCCATTTCCCCGGCTGGGGTTCTGCTTTCTCGGACCAAGATGGTTGAAGTGTGATGAATTTCCCAGATGAAGCCAACATTTTCCTTTTAAATGACGGATCTCCTACTAGAATCTCTCGCCCCAACACAAACCCCAGTAAATCTCTCCATATGCTCTATTAGTCTGGCCCCTCTCTCTTTTTGGGTGGTGTCCCCCGACCTTTGCTCCAGTGATCATTTCCCGAACACCATCATGTATCAAACTTTTTTCCAATCAGACTTTTTCTCATATTTCGACAAAAATTAAAACAAAACACACCAAATGGGACGAATTCAACGCGCATATTTAAAAATTTATAAAGGTATAACATATGTAAATCGTGTTACACCTTTTTTTTTACCAATGCTTGTGTTAAACTTGCGGGGAAACATATATGTTCATAAGATATTAACATATTTTTTTGAGAAAGAGTAAGGAACAAAAATAATAAATACAAAGGAGAACAGAAAAAAGAAGTAGAAATAAAATAATAAGAGAAAAAAGAGAAGAGGGATATAGAATATTATTATAGAGAAATATTATAATATAATAGTAACTATAATAGTTGTGGAATACTAATGACAGAGTTTTTTATTGTACTTTTAAATTTGGTGTAATTTGTTTCCAATCTTATGTCGACGGGTAATAAGTTAATCCATTTTAATCCAATATATTTATTAAATTGTTGGGCTGTGGTAATATTAAAGCACCGGATAGTTTGGAGCCAAGAACACTTGGTCTAAAAAAGTGTTAAGTTTTCATTGTCGAAACAGTCTCTGTGGATGAGTAAAAGTGTTATTTTTTTATAAATAGTTTGCAGTGGAGAAACTTTAAATATTTGAAATAATCTGATGGTAGGATAATCGTATGGCTATTTTGAAATTATTGTTATTAATATTCTTTGTACGATTTTTAAAGGCAAGAGAGAAGTGTCGAAAGCACCACCCCATCCAATAATTCCGTATTGCAATACAGATTGAATTAGTGAAAAGAAGATGAAAGTTCCTTTAGTGAAAATTTTAATATGTTTCGTTTTCTAATAAAAACGAACAATCATTTTCTTAACCTCTCTACAGTTGCATTGATTAGTAATTTCCATTTTATGGGATTACCTATAAGTACACCGAGGTATTTTACATTACTTTTAATACTGAGTAGGTACAGAGCATGTAACGATTATTTAAATTTTAAGTTAGTTTGATGATTACTTCTCTTCAATTATAACGTTTGGTGCTCGGCGAGTAGCGGTTCTCCAGGGGGTGGGATCTCAACCCTGTGTCATTGTGTTGGCAAAGAAAACATAGATACTTTCATAAAACATGTATTATAAAGTCAACTTGAACATGTACAACAAAATGGTGGATATCCTACCTAAATTGGCTCTCTTTCTAATAGTTAGATACATTAATGATTATGGGGATTTTCTGAATAACGTTACTTGGTTTCTTCCTCGCGGATGGGAGTGGTGACCTCGGCAGGTTGGCGGCCTCCGGCCGTCGGGGTGATGTCACCTGGCGATGCTCACGGCCACCTGGCGCAGATGAGGATCTAAGCTTCTAAGTAGTCAGGAGCGTCTGATCGCCTCCATTCAAAGCTCTGGAAAAAACGTAACTCTGATTTGGATTCCTAGACATGTGGGCATAGTGGGTAATGATATTGCGAATACCCTCGTAAACCAAATTCCCCTATCTGACATTATTTATAATTTATATCATCAAATATTATAGAGTATTCGCACATTGCCAGTCAATCCAAGGGAGCCTGCTATGCCTCAATACAAAGGACTATCCCATCAAAACTGTGCTTTCAACAATTCTTCCATTTTACCAAAAAAATAAATTTCCACATTTATTCGAATGAGAATTGGACATTGATCCGTTCCTTCTCATCTTTTTAAAATTCACATATTTGACTCCCAGATTGCACTTTCTTTGGTCTAGATGTGGGAACTTAAGTACAAATATTTTTTGGTTGTCCCTCTCTAAACAAATATCCTCTCTTCTATCAAACCTTATCTATAATAAAATTGTTTCCCCTCCATTCAACATCTTATCTCTTCTTAGTCTCAACTCAACTCCAATCTACCATTTTTTTTTTGAAAATTTCCCATTTGAATACGATTGTTTATTTGCAATATGAATAAATAGTTTTATCAGTATAAAACCCCAATTCTTTCAAGAGAGGCATTCAAATACAATATTGGATTGAATCACCGACGAAATATTGTTCTTGAATGTCTTTCTTGAAAGAATTAAATTTGTACGGACAAAACAGGAAGGATTTGAATATGATATTTTTAGTATGCTAGAAGCATTTTTTTCATATACAAAATCTTACTAAAGAAATAAAAACAGTACATTTTTACGTTGCCGATTGGCAAGACTGGGTACAACAGGTTCAATTTTCTTTTCTGTACTGTAAAAATCAATTGACAAGTAACACAACCACTTGTATTTTAGAAATAAAAGATAACACTGTTGGTAGATATATTTGAATAACCTTCAAAATGGTGAATCATTTTATGAATAGGAGCTTCTTTGTATTATTTGGTGATAAACGTCCAATATTCTGATAAGGGGGAGAAGATATGTTTTATTATTTCAGATATTGGTGTCCCTCGTCAATTAGAGTATTTTTAAAAATTAAAATCATTTTTTTCACACTTCACATGGATGCTAATTATAATGACTGAAATTATGGCAATGATATTATTAAAAGGATGAAAAAAAATAAAAAAATATATATATTACCATTTGTTATTTTGGCTACTGGCATTATACCTAGCTCTCTCATTCAAAATTTAGGCGTATTAGATTTGTCAAAAAATTTGTATATACAAATGCAAAATTCGGTCATTTTAAATACATGTAGGATTACGAAAGATTTTTTAAATATTTATGTAGAGGGATCAGTAGGATTTATCGGACCAGTTAGGATGTCATCAGATCCGAACCCTCTCTTATTAGATTTGTCAAAGAATTTATATTATATAAAAATGCAAAAATCGATTATTTTAAATTCATGTAGGATTTATCGGTCCAGTTAGGAGTTCTACCGAGTTGAACCCTCTGATATAAAAATATCTGGAGTCGGTGAAATATTTTCCCATTATGTTTCTGGTGGATTGACGTATTGTTCTTGTATTTTTTTGTATTTATTATACTTATATAGTGCACTTACATTGCGTGCATTTACTAGATATTCATTTGTGGAAAAGTGTGTGGAAGGGTTTAGTCTTTCATTTGGGAAAGATTCAACCCGGACATAAAATCTGGAGCACCGTAAGTCAGTCAGGAAATAAGTGTTTTGGTAGCAGCTGGTAGATGTGTCTTCCCGGATAGAGGAAGTTCCCAACTTCGAATCTCAGTCGCAAATTAATCTTTTTTATTCTCTATTTTTATTAGAACTTTTAAAGGAATAAAAATGAGAGATTAAATGACATTTAAGTAAGAGGTCTCAATAGCCGAATTGGTAAGGCGTTCGCCCCCGTAAGACGAGTGGGTTCGAGTCCCAGTTGCGACCGTTATCTTTTTTTTATTTTTCTGTTTGTTCTTCTTAATATTTTCGTTTAGATTATTAGTACGTACGAAATAAAATTAGATGTATTTTTATCCGAGATACGTTTGTTTCTAATTAAAAAGGTAGCCGCCAATAATATGGAAAGAACATAGTCTAAGATAATATTGTTAATTCTGAAATTTGGAATGTGAGATTGACAAGAGTGACATTTAAATAAGAGGTCTCAGTTTATTTATAGTAGCCAAATTGGTATTGCGTTCGTCCGGTTAGACAAGAGATCCTGGGTCTGAGTCCCAGTTATACCATCATCTTTTTATTTTTCTGTGTCTTGTTCTTTTTCATATTGTTAATGATTTTTTTGTTTGTTTCTAAAATGTTCACAAGAGCGACGAAGTACCTTCCTGCGTACGGAGAATTATTTAATAATGAATGTAAGTTAGTCTATGTATATATGCAGTGATTCTTAAACTTTTTGTAACCATGGACCACTTTCAAAATTTCAAAATAACCACGAAACCCTGTTGAAGAAAATTATAGAAAAAGAAAACAACGAAAAGAAATGACGGCCTCCGTGGTCGAGGGGCAAAGCTCTCCAAAGCCATCCGGATGTCGCACGTTTTCACAATTTTATAATTTTATATAATATAAGGTATATTTGCGGCACTTTCCAAAGTGGAAGATGCTCTCAGTATCGCCCTGGTGTAAGACCACCAATCAGAATTGAAACATTGCTTGAAATTATTTGAGCCGTGTTTGGTGACTAGATCTGAATAGTCGGGTACTTCCCACTTCTTATCTCCTCCCCCTCCCCACTTACATCAAGCCTCACAAATTACCCCAGTTGGGGATGCCATTGTTCTGTGTAAAAATCATTCTTTCTTCAAAAGCTAATATGGTTTGCTTATTAAAATCACCCATTATTCTCTCCTCAGTATTCAGTATTTGCTGTCTCTCAATTTTAGTGTTATTTGTAGTTCTATATAAATTCGTAGACTTGAATGACTTCAATATTTGATTTCGTTCTGCCCCTTATAGATTATCCTTAAAATTATAAATATCTTTCTTAACTTTATCGGTACAAAGCACACTTTTTCAAAAAGTATATTTTAAAACCAAACAAAAAATCGTTTTTAAAAGAAAAAAAATCTTTTCGAAGGCTTGATCTATTCTATTTGATTGCCAAGAATAGTGGTTTTCAAACTGTTGTACGAGCACCCCTTAGGGAACGGGAATCGAAAATTGGGGGTACGCAATACGTGGCACGAATGTAGAATCTCTGGTTAAAAATGCCTTTATTCGTGTATAAAATTTCATTCATTGTATTTGTGTAACTTGATCGTTAAATTCATGTTATGATGAAAGTATTTAAAAATTACAAGTGTGCAGTTCATATGCGGTATAAGAGAAACCTTCAGAAAACTTAAGTGACAAGAATGAGGAGGCTACGAATCACTGCACAAAGAGGAGACCGATAGGCTACGAAACACCGCAAAAAAGATGAGATCGAACCTTATAGATATTAATTTATTTAACTACGTCCTAGTGGGATTTTACAAAGATGGGTAATAAAAGTTAGGCAGGTACGTACATTATTATTTTTTTTATTTTATTTTTATTTTTTTATTTTTTTTTTATTCCAAATTCTTGTAATATTCAGAAAACTGTTTCTGAAAAAATAAGAAAATATACAGAATTAGGAAATGAAATTAAAAGAATTTGGCATTCTCAGACTATAAAAATATTACCATTTGTTATTTCGGCTACTGGCATTATACCTAGCTCTCTCATTCAAAATTTAGGCGTATTAGATTTGTCAAAAAATTTGTACATAAAAATGCAAAAGTCGGTCAATTTAAATACATGTAGGATTACGAAAGATTTTTTAAATATTTATATTGAGGGATCAGTAGGATTTATCGGACCAGTTTACTTACCGATTTTGTTTACTTTACCGGTTTTATCTTTTATCTTTTAACTTTTATCTTTTATCTTTTATCTTTTATCTTTTATCTTTTATCTTTTATCTTTTATCTTTTATCTTTTATCTTTTATCTTTTATCTTTTATCTTTTATCTTTTATCTTTTATCTTTTATCTTTTATCTTTTATCTTTTATCTTTTATCTTTTTTCTTTTATCTTTTATCTTTTATCTTTTATCTTTTATCTTTTATCTTTTATCTTTTATCTTTTATCTTTTATCTTTTATCTTTTATCTTTTATCTTTTATCTTTTATCTTTTATCTTTTATCTTTTATCTTTTATCTTTTATCTTTTATCTTTTATCTTTTATCTTTTATCTTTTATCTTTTATCTTTTATCTTTTATCTTTTATCTTTTATCTTTTATCTTTTATCTTTTATCTTTTATCTTTTATCTTTTATCTTTTATCTTTTATCTTTTATCTTTTATCTTTTATCTTTTATCTTTTATCTTTTATCTTTTATCTTTTATCTTTTATCTTTTATTTGTTTTTGTTTTTGTTTTTAAGCGCCCTAGGGGAAAATATCTGAATTTGATTTTAAGATATCATTATTTGTCTTCTTTTTTTTATGAGTACAAAATTATATACTGTTAGGAATACATAATTAACACCTTTTCCTGCTATAAATAACATGTTATGTTAGTAAACAATGTAATATGAATTTAAATTTGTCAATTTGACTGGCCTAAAACAGGATCCATTCCTAGTTGGCTAGTCAAAGTTTCCACATATGTTTTATTGTTCAATTTTATGTGAAATAAAGTTATTATTTTACGGTGCTCCAGATTTTATGTCCGGGTTGAATCTTTCCAAAATGAAAGACTAAACCCTTCCACACACTTTTCCACAAATGAATATCTAGTAAATGAACGCAATGTAAGTGCACTATATAAGAATAAAACAATACAAGAACAATACGTCAATCCACCAGAAACATAATTGGAAAATATTTCACCGACTCCAGATATTTTCATATCAGAGGGTTCGGCTCTGATGAAATCCTAACTGGTCCGATATATCCTACTGATCCCTCAATATAAATATTTAAAAAATCTTTCGTAATCCTACATGTATTTAAAATGACCGACTTTTGCATTTTTATGTACAAATTTTTTGACAAATCTAATACCCCTAAATTTTGAATGAGAGAGCTAGGTATAATGCCAGTAGCCGAAATAACAAATGGTAATATTTTTATAGTCTGAGAATGCCAAATTCTTTTAATTTCATTTCCTAAATCTGTATATTTTCTTATTTTTTCAGAAACAGTTTTCTGAATATTACAAGAATTTGGAATAGCGACATCAATGATATAAGTTATTTTCTTAATTTTGTCATGTAAAACTATATCGGGTCTATTATGACTAATTGTTCTGTCTGTCAGAATAGTTTTATCATAATAAATTTTATAAAATTCATTTTCTAAAAATGAATTTGGTTCATATTCATAATATGGTACATTACGGCAGTCAATCAAGTTATGTTTAATTACCAAACTTTGGTGAATTATTTTTAAAACTTGATTGTGCCTAAATGTATACTCGGACGGCGCTAATACAGAACATCCCGATATAATATGTTCTATAGTTTCCGGAAAAGCCAAACATTTTCTACATAAATCATCAATTTGATTTGCATCTTTGATGATATGCTTCCTATAATTTTTAGTATTAATGACTCTATCTTGTATGGCAAGCATAAAGCCTTCTATTTCTGCGCTCAACTCTCCAATACTCAACCATTTGTTTGACGAAAATTTGTCAACATATGTTTGGTTGAGATAATTGAAGTGTTTTGCGTGAAGAATTTTATTTGACCAGGAATCTAATAATTCCTGGTTGGTATTTATAAGAATGCTGGCATTCTCGTCGTATAAATTTAATGGTGAAATATTTCTATCTGCCTTGCAAATAATTTTGTGCATTTCTGAACTATCAGCTTTCCTATGGAAAAAATTTCTTAGCATTTCAACCTGATTATGTTTTAAAGATGTTATTTTGACTATACCTACCTCTACCTCCTAAATTTCTGGGTAAATTAATACGTTCTATAGCTGAATTTGGATGATGACAATGAAATTTTGTTAATGTAGTTCTAATTAATCGTTCTAAGCTATCTAAATCTGTATTAGACCATTTAATTATGCCAAATGAGTAAGTTAATAGAGGTATTGCCCAAGTATTTATCGCCTTTACTAAATTTTTAGCAGATAGATTGCATTTCAAAATTTTTCTGATCCTAGTTTTAAATTTAATCCTAATATCATTTTTAATACTAGTATGATCTAATCTATTTGATTGCGGATATCCTAAATATTTATAAACCTCACCCCCTTTCATACTTTCAATTTTGAAATTTCTAAATATACCCTCGTCTCCATCTACAATTTTACCTTTCTCTATATGGATCGTTCTACATTTATCTAAACCAAAAGTCATTTTAATATCATCTGAAAAATTTTTAACTACTTTAATCATTTTCTCTAAATTTGGTTCAGAATTCGAATATAATTTTAAATCATCCATAAATAATAAATGAGAAATTATATTTCTCTCTCTAGTATTACCTTTAATTTTTATTCCAAACTTGCTTTTAATTAACATTTTAGATAGAGGATTTAATGCTAAGCAAAACCAAAGAGGACTCAATGAGTCTCCTTGAAAAATCCCTCTTTTTATTGAAATGCCCGGTACTATAATTTTCTTATCTTTCAAATTCAAAAGCAAATCGGTATTCCAAAATGCCATAATTTTTTCCAAAAAGCTAATAATAATTGGGTTAATTTTGTATATATTTAAAACTTTTATCAGCCACGAGTGCGGGACACTATCATAAGCTTTTTGGTAATCTATATAACAAATATGTAAATTACGTTTTTGGGTTTGAATCTGTTTTAGAATTACAGAATCAATAACTAATTGTTCTTTACATCCCATATGTTTTCTGCGACAACCTTTTTGTTGTTCAGATAAAACATTTTTTTCATCTAAATGAGTGTATATTAAATCTGTCAAGCAAGAGGTTAAAATTTTATATATTGTCGGTAAACATGTAATGGGTCTATACTGAGAGGGATTATTAATATGTTCGCTTTTAGGCAACATATAAGTAATGCCCTTAGTTAGAAAATTTGGAAAATTTTGAGGTTCTCTGACAAATTTTGAAAGATTTTTTGCCAAAAGGGGATGTAAAGTAGTCAGACGTTTATACCAAAAATTATGTATCCAATCGCAACCCGTGGCTTTCCAATTATGAGTATTTTTTATAATTTTGGCTAACAATTCAACCGATATATCAGAAAAACTCATTTGTTCAATGTCTGAACAATTGAGTTCTTCATTTTCTATCCACGGACCTGACTCATTATGTTTTATATCTTTACTCCAAATATTTGTCCAAAAATCGCGCATATCTGATTCAGATGGCAACGGATTATTATTATTCGAAATAATATTTTGTTTATCGTCAAGTTTGGAATAAAATATTTTCTCATTTTTCTGAAATAATCTATTATTATTTTTTTTATTATACGTATAATTGTATCTTTTTAATCTACTAGCTTTTACACCTAATTTTTGTTTTAACAAATCTAATAAATCATTGATTATATTTTCATTATTATTACTACCAATGCTATAACCAAATTTTCTCCCAATTACATCTACATGTCTCAAAATATTCCTACTTCTATTTCCATTTTTATACTCTATTACTCTAGCTATGCTACTTCTTAAAAATACTACATCATTTTCTAATCTACTCTGCCATTCTGGTTTTCTATAATTATATGATCTATCATCAGAAGACGTTAATTTAACTCCTAACTTATTACATATAGTGATAGCACTAGCATACACTATTGTATGAAGATCTAAAAAACTAATGTCATCAAATATAATTTTTGGTAAAATTATATTATTTAATTCAGAAATTAATTTAGATAATTTCTTTGACGTATGTAATTTTGGTAATTTTGGTCTAACTGTGGGCTCTATATCTATATATCTATTTATATTATTATGAAGTAAGTTAGCTAATTCTATAATATTTTCATCTAGTAAGTTTAAATTTGCAATGTTGATTTCCCTAAGATTATAAATAACGTCTAAGTTATTTGAGTCTATTGTAATATCATTGGATTCTTCGACTAGAATATTATCTGAACTATCTACGTTCAATGTATCTGATATAACATTACTACTCGTATTAACTTGTTCTAAATTATTTTCTAATTGCAATCTATCTGCTACTTCCTTTTTTATCTGATCTAATGTTACTACAGGAATTAAATTATTTTTGAAAATTGCCCTCTTTTGGTCTGCTAATCTTTGTTCGTTTACTTGGGCAATCGGATAATTTTGTGAGAAAATTAAATGTAATTTTTTCCTATACAATAACATATCTGTTTCTAATTTAGTTACATAAAAATATGAACGAACGATGAACATATTGACATCGTTCGTCCATTTCATACGCTGCCTAGAAATACCTGCTTTTGTTTTTGGTGGTCTCAGACTATCATTGTTCATCTGTGTAGATGACATAACAGACCGCTCTTCATTTCGGTTGGTTGTAAATGACATATTATCAATTTACAAAACAACACGAAAATGATTATTATTGTTAGTTCCTACATTCCAGTAACCAAGCAACTATCGTTACCTAGTAATATCATTTGTTAATTGTCAATTGTCAACAAATAATTTTCAAAATGCCCAAATAAAATATTTTAATTTAAACCTTTTACCTTTCAACGATACAAATCTATGATATATTATATTTTAAAATACTGCTATCAAAATAAAATATATGTAATTAAATTTACCTTTAAAATATATTACAAATTAATCTCAAATATTATTGTTTACCTTGGTTACTGGAGCCTTCACAAAAGAGATTTTTTATATCCTATTTATTTATCTAAATAACCTATGGTTTACTGGCAGTTTATTTATTACGTAATCTAATATACTTATTTTCAAATATTTATATTTTTTGGGATCAAAACTAATTATTTTCTATCTGATATAATGAAAAATCAGAGAGATAATGAAATGCAAATGTCTCTATAGCGTTGCTAAGCACCGATTTATTATTATTATTAGTTAGGATTTCATCAGAGCCGAACCCTTTGATATGAAAATATCTGGAGTCGGTGAAATATTTTCCCATTATGTTTCTGGTGGATTGACGTATTGTTCTTGTATTGTTTTGTATTTATTATACTTATATAGTGCACTTACATTGCGTTAATTTACTAGATATTCATTTGTGGAAAAGTGTGTGGAAGGGTTTAGTCTTTCATTTGGGAAAGATTCAACCCGGACATAAAATCTGGAGCACCGCAATATAATGATTAAATTAATACCTAAAAAATTAAATTAATACGGAATTATAAAGACTTCGTTTTATAACTAATACGGAATCTTACATGTCTACAATATTCCCAAATTTATTGCCAAAATGATGTAATCTATTTATAGGTGTATAAGTCTCATAGTTTGTTTTAAAATTGTCACAGAAGAACGTAGCACATTGCCTCGTATTTCTGGTCGGTACGTAAAATTTTATTTTGGCGAGAATTTCAAGGTTGTTAATGCAATTATTAATTTTATTTAATAGTACAAGATCAGAAATGATCTGCCTCTCTGACAGGATAATTAAGTTTTTTTTTATATGAATACCGCACAAGAGTCCCAACTGCTCCCGTCTGAAGCCAGTGAGACTATGGCATCCCCAATTGGAGTATGTTGTGAGGCTGAGGTTAGTGGTGAGGGGAAGGAGATAGGGAAGAGGAAGGTCGGGAAGTACCTGGCTATTCAGATCTGGTCACTAAACACGGCTAATGCCATTTCAAGCAACGTTTCAATTCTGAATGGTGGTCTTACACCAGGGCGATACTGAAAGAATCTTCCACTCTGGAACGTGCCGCAAATATACTATATATTATTTTTAAATGAATAAATTGTGAAATAACACAAATTAACTAAATACAATTTATTTGCCACGCAGGGATTTTATCCCGCGACCTTCGGTGTGCGAGTCAAGCGCCTTACCGCTGCATCACGCTGGCCGTCAAGTGGAGTTTTTCATCAAAATTACATAGTTAATATTTTGAATTGGAATATTCAGATTAAAGTTATAAGCTTAGAAATTTGTACTGTACACTTTCTAGGTATATTGTCAGAATATGCTTTTTTTTAAGAAAGACAAACGTTCCCGGGTTACGAGTAACCCAACAATGTTTGAAAATCTCCTACTACCACCACAGAAAGCCGAAAATATTGATTGTGTTGTGATGAGGACTTAGCCTGCCGATGAATCGAACATGCGACGCCCGGGTGGGACCTAAGCGCTATGCCCACTCAACCACTGACCGGTCGATACCGTTTTATACAAACGGTATAAAAATACAAGATAAACATGTCTTTCATTACACGTGTACAAAATATAAATAGAGGGTACGGGGTACAACAAATTTATAGTTAGGCTCAAAAAGGTTGTGAACCGCTGGCCTAGATAATAAGTTACTTTACTTTTTCATGTGTGTTTCTTTAGAATGCAACAATGAAATATTGCTGAACTGGAGATAATTGTTTAGTAAGTCAAACGAGTCTTTTGTATGTTCCCAGAAAAGGGTTAATAAACATTTAATACTTATATTCACATATGGCTTATTGATCAACGTGCATTTCTTTTACAATATCGTGTCAGATAATATTACAAATAATGAAGGCAAGGAAAAACTGCTCATCTTGACATCATTTTACATGCGGATGCAATTTCTTACGTCACTGAGCACCTTTATTATTACCGTTAGTAAGAACGACAGCGACATCAAGAGTTTGGTAAAATACCGATTGTTCAAATTTCTCGATTTGATTGTTTATAAATAAATAATGCTACAAAATATTTAAGTATTGGAGCTGCTTCTTCGTTAGTATTTATCTATACGGAACTGATAATAATTGATAAGAAATTAGGTGTGGTGGATGGGAATTGCGATAAGCTAGAAACAGACTGCTGATACTGCAAATACCTGAATACATTTCTTATTATCAAGTTCATCCTTGTTAAAACATCTCACACCTTGTGACTTTCTAATACTTTCTTCTATTTAGAGAAAAAATTATATTATCCTCTTCAGTATTTATTGGATAAATTAGTTACTTGTGTCAAGCTGTGAGTTATCTTGTTTTGTGCAAAACTAAATTCAATCAAAACCTCACAATTAGTTTTTTGCCTGTCTGTATTCCCAGTGTTCAGTTGTAATAATATTAAAGTTTTCAAAATAACAGTAAATAAAGTGATTTGACTTTGTTTCGTATCAATCAAGAATCATCAACGTCTTCCGGTAAGTCCTTTTGAAACTAACTGATGCAATGGATTGTATTTATGAACTCAATGACTCGATTGAAAATCATATTTTTTCCAGTTTTTATATGCACTTCACTACATGATATGTATGTTATCTTTTCTTATTCGGCGACACCTAAATCCTTTGTCATAAAGTATTCAATGTATTCACATAAAAAAGCGCTTCTTTAACTCGTCAGATCTACATATGTTCAGTTTTCAGAACTTCTTGTATAGGTCTGATAGAAATCGTTATGTCTCCATTACTATGATGATTTGAAAGATCATCTAAACCATGTTAGAAAGAGAAAATAGCACGCTTTATATTCAAATGATAAAAATTAAACGCCCCTAATTCGTTTATGATATTTCACACTTCGGAACTACACAGCTGTAACTCTTATACGTCAACTGAAAAGGAGGACTTATATTTTGTAAATTTAGAGACTGTAAGTCTAAATTCAAGGTTTTTGAAAGCTATAGTACGAAAATACTGTGCAATGTAGTTGTGAATGATGAATACTTGGAGCAGGTGGATGAGTTTGTGTATTTGAGAAGCATGTTTACAAGAGATGGGAAGGCTGATAGAAATATTGGAAGAAGGATAAATGCAGAAAACTCCATTAATGGAGGACTGAACGCGTTTGGCGCTAACAAAACAGTATTTAATGAAGTGAAGCTAGCGGTCCAAAATGGTGTGCTGGAACCTACTCTGATGCATGACCAGCGCCGGATCTGCCATACGTTCAAAAACGTGCAAAAACCTGGCGCCAACTCCGAAGGGGCGCAGTGAGAAAATAAATATTTTATTAAAATTTAGTTATAATATTCCCTGAATCGTTTAAAAATTACCCATAGTACGAAATAATTATTACGCTCTAGCAACACTTTCCAAAGAAACAGAATGCGCACGCATCAGGTTGGAATCAATGGCTTACGAATTTATAGTCAGTTACAGAATTTTTTTACAAATTCCATATATTTAGTTTAAACGTAAGATCTATTATTCCATATATCTTTTACGACGAATGGGTGCGATCCAAATTCAATAACCAATCACAGCGCTATATTTTTGTTCTGGTGAATCAAACAAACCGACTTGCGCCTTTCAAAATGCTGACAATTTTAGTTAGTGTGTCGTACGTACGCTAGCTATTGTTTTATTTTGTACGATTTAAGTCTCTAGGAGAAGGTAGTTAAAGACCATTTTCTTATGAAATCTTCAGTAAATTCCATTAACAAAAGCATCGCACGGTTTGCAGGATTTGCAGGTAACAGGTTGCAACGTGTTGACAGTTTCATCATTGATTTGACATATTATTTGAAGTTAGTTAAATGTAAAATAAATATTTATTAGAGTTGTTGGATTTGTTATTTTACGGTGTCAGTGTAAGCGTCTTTCGTAAGCCGTTGATACCATACGTCAGTGTTTAGTGTGTGTGTGTATGGTATTTGTTCGCTCAATTTGGTGTTAGTTCGCTCAACACAGGGGAAATGCAAGGTACAAATTTGAGGTTATATTCTTATTAGATTTTAGAGCTAGTCAGAAGCTGTAGATGCTATTCTTGTGTTGTAAGTTGCCATGAGAACGTATTTGTATTTGATTATTCTATTAATATTCGCATTCATAAGCGCAGTAAATCTCAAGAATGTCTAATGGACCTAGTTCTGCGAAACCACCCGCATTGTCTCGTAACCTATATTTTAAATCATGGTACGGGCACAAACAAACAATTCGTTGTATTATTTTAAAGCATAACTTGCAAAAAGGGTTTTTCCTAAAATAATTAAAATAGCACCATAATTTTATGTTTACCCAATAGATTCAGAGAGTATAGGGCTCCTGGCGATTCTCTCTTTAAAAAAAAACGAGTGTGAGAGCTATCGCCAGATCACTTGGAAAAGTTACACCCTTTATATGTCTTGATTTTATTTGATAAATTAGTGTTAAAAAAAAAAGAAAATCGGGGTGAACGAATTTTAATCAAAATAAAAAATGTAGGGGGGGGGGCGCGATCGATATCTACTGCACAGGGCGCCAGATTTCGTAGATCCGGCCCTGCATGGCAGTGAGGCATGGAACTGGCTGAGGAAGATTGGAAGTAGACTAAAGCTTTAGAAATGGTATCCTGAAGATCATGCAGGGCAAGCCCCTTTATTACAATTATGTGATGAATGAAGTATGTACTCGTATGAAGAATGAAAGCAAGTCTAAAGTCATGGTCTTTGAAAGAGACAGTTCAAAAACAATGTGTAACATAGTTGTGAATGATGCATACTTGGAGCAGGTGGATGAGTTTATGTATTTGGGAAGTATGCTTACGAGAGAAGGAAAGGCTGATAGAGATATTGAAAGGAGGGTAAATGCAGATAACTCCATTAATGGAGGACAGAACGTCGTGGCGCCAAAGACGCGAAACTAGCCGTCTATAATGGAGTGCTGGTACCAACCCTGATGTATGGCAGTGAGAGATGGCGCTGACAGAGGAAGGATTAAAGTAGACTGAATGCTGTAGAATTGAGATCCCTGAGACGAATGTGTGGTAAAACCATATACGATCGTGTGAGAAACGTGCAGATCCTCAAAGAATGCAGGGCTGATGTAAGCTTAATGAGTAAGTTTAAGAAAGGTACGCTAATATGGTTTGGCCATGTAGAGCGAAAGAACAAGGAAAGGAGTGTAAGGAGAATATATGATGCAAAAATGAATGGTGAAAGAAGTCGGGAACGCCCGAGACATGGCTCGACCAAGTGAATCAGATACTTGAGTTGGGCCATGTCAAGAGTCAGAATAATAGAAGAGCATGTATAAGACGATATATGATTGTGAACGAGGCAAGGAGTGTGATGGTTAGTTAGTTAGTTTATAAGAATGTAAGAAAGGGACGCTGTTTGTTGTGAGTTGGGTTCACAGGGAGTCAATGAGTGTTGCATTTAATTTGGGAGATTTTTCCTGAAAGTACAAAAAAATCTTTAAAATATTTGCAGTTCAGAGACCTACAGCTAATTTATGAAATGTAGTGATTATTTTATATTTGTGTAGTTTTTGTTTAATAATTTCAACCAATTTATTATTAACTGAGTTCTTTGATTATAAATTACGATTAAATCTGGTTTTTGTTAATTGTAAAGTTTATTTGTTATATGCACTGAAATGTTTTATTTGCAGGAATTTGTTGTATATTTTTTCTTTGTGTCCAATGTTAATGTTAGTTCTGTTTATCTTTAGGATAATTAATGTGTATTTCATCATGTAAGCTTATTTTAATATGTCTTGTAATATTTTATTTTCAAGTTGTTTTATAGTTTTTTTTTTAAATTTGAATTATTTAGGGGCGTTTACATATTGTGGTATGACGACAGGTTCCGTGACAATTTAACACAGTGACAAATCTTAAAAGACCTTTGAAAAGTAATATAAATTATTATACATTAAAAGTGACGAAAAAAAAGTAACCTGTAAATCCGACCTAACATAACCTATTTCACTAGTCAAGTCTTTTTGTTCGTGTTTTTGAAACAACTCAAACATAAACAACTCATAGAAATCATTGCGTCTCCCTTACTATCATAGTGAGAAATGGGTTATAAACGGTGTTGGAAAGAGAAAACACCACACTTTATGTTCAAATATAAAAGAAATTTGAAATAATGTATAATTATTTTTTTATTGAACGACAAAAAGGTGATGTTACTGTAACATTTGTACTAAATTTGTCCAATAAATTTTTTATTTGTATATATTTTGTTCGTTTTCAGTAGTTTTAGTTAACAAAAAACTTAAATTTTTATATTTCAAAAATTATACGTTTATTTCGATTTATAAAATTTGAATGCATATTTTATCACCTTTCTAAAAGGGTGTTTAGTTTTGGATATATGTATGTATTCTATTCAGAAATATTTCATTTATTTGGATTTTATGGCAAAGCGGATATAAATTGTTTAACCTTTTAATAAAAAGTGTGTTGATTTGTCACTGTGCTCAGTTGACCGACTACCACAATGTCACTCGTATTTACATTTTACGCAGGTATAATTTTGTGTATCGTAATATTATTGTCTTTATGATGCAAGATTTTTTTATTAGTCTTGAATTGTTTTCATTTGAGATAATTTTGTGTATTGTACTTAATAAGAATGTATACATGTTATATTGAAGTATTTAATTTATTATCCACGGCTTAATTGGTTAGAGTTTTGGGAAAGTTTTTTGGAATTTCATAATACAAGATAATTTTATTACTATTATTTAATGAGCAGACAGCATTCTGCTGTCGTTTGTATAACACCTCTTCTTAATGAAATATTTATGTTCCTCTCAGAAGGCATGAACGATAAATAATTGGTTCGAGGTGTTACATATTTCGCTTTCTGTCTGTCTGTAAATGACTTGTGTGGATACAATACCAACTCCGGCCATTGTTGTCATTTTACAGATTCAGTCTCCAATTCATTGTTCTCCATCTCCTCAACATGGAAGTGGATACGGGCCTGGTTTATTGCAAACCCGACTGGCAGAAAACTCTCCAAATATTCAAAGCCGTTGAAGATAACAATAAAAAAATGCTTCTGGAACCATTCCCCGATGAAAAAGTGCTGGCGGCCTTCGCGAAGTTATCGTACACTGCTTGTACGGGAGAGCTCAACTTGCCTAAAGGATGGCAACTTCTTACCACGGCACGGAGCAATTCCTGGACTAACGCATATTTCGGTTGTGCATTTTGGAACCCATCCGAGCAGCAGGTGGTGGTAGCCCATAGAGGGACAGACCCTAAGAAGTTTGGGGCACTCTGGGTCGATGGGAAGGGTGTGTACTGTAATAGTTATACGAAACACATGAGCTCAGGTGTAACTTTTGCGGATGATGTCAAGAAGGCAGTTCTTGAAACAAACCAGCAATATGGCAGTCGCTTCGTTCTGTCCTTCACAGGACATTCCCTAGGAGCCTGGTTGGCTGGAGTCACCACTCTGACCGTCAAACATCTAAAGAGGGAAGGCAGTGGCTTCTGCAGGGTGGCCAGCCCCAGTGAAGGCCTCCACGCTCACACTCTGACCTTGGACAGTCCGGGTGTCAAGGATATGCTAATAAAGATATACAGAGATTACGATGAGAGGTACAACCCGTCTATATGTACTAAAAAATTAGATATCACCACAATTTTTGCATCTCCAAATCTTGTGAACTGTACTGGATTTCATGTGGGAGATATGTATCAGCTGGAAAATGTGAACACCCACAGCATTGATAATTTTATCACAGCTTTTAAAGAAGGGAAAAAGAAACGTGCGGTACAAAACTGGCCTCAGGGACTAGTTGAGCGCCAAGATCACGACAAGCTGGAGAGGTACATGAAGCTTTTTGATGATGTAAGAGTTCCTCCTGCGAGCTCTAGTGGGAGCCACCAGAACACGGAGCCACTTGAAGTAGATTCTGATAGTACACTCCTCGAAGATAGTACACTCCTCGAAGATATTACACTCCTGTTGACTTCAAGGAAGTACAGAACTAAACCCTCGCTGGGAAACATCTGTCATCTGGGAGTGTTTTCTGCAGAAGAGTTTAATTTTATGAAAAATTGGAGCTTTTTACAAAGCAATACGCTGATGAAATTAAAGAAAATTGAAAAATTCACAACAAAACAAAATCTTCAAAAATTAGATATCCCAAAGTTTGAAATTGATACTAAAGAAAATATTATCACTTGTAAAACAATGGAAGATTTGGGCAAAGTGATTAGACTAACCAAACAACTGTTACGCTGGTTTCCTAATGAGATAATAAATGCTCTAGCTAAACAGAATAAGAGTGTAAAGTCAGGCCCCCTATACATGGCTGGGCAGGCCTATCTCCGCACCTTGCCTGATATACTAGATTGTGAGGACACCTTGGGGCTGGAGTCATTCATGGTATCTTCCAAGCGTGTTTTACACATTGAGACAAGTGATCCTAAATTTGAAGCTGTAAGATTAAACAATATCTTACTTCAAATTAAGAAAACATCTTTAAATTCAATATATTTAAAAGACAACTGCCACACGATTCTCAGTTGGAACGATTTGACCAGTATAGCTATGGATATAGACATGGAAGGCTTAAACGAGAGTGATATTATTATTAATAATCTGCTCGTTCTCGAATTCACTTCTCCGGTCGATGACTTAAACCAAAACTACGAAATTTGGACAAAAATTCTTAAAACTCTAGAAACACACATCCACAAGAAGCTGGTAATCATATTACCACAAGCGATTGATTCACAATTTTTTATGGATTATAAAAACCTGGCCGTTGAAACTAAGTCTTTCAAAGAACTCGAATTAAGTGATCTGACTCTTACAGCAAGAGAAGATATATTTGCAAGAAATTCAATATCCTTGGGGGAAGAAATTTTCAGTCTCAACACACTACTGGGAGATGACTGTGAATCTGACGATGAAGAGGTTCGAAACAAAATCAGTTCTTTAATTTCTCCAATTTTGAAGAAACTTGCAATAGACTCCAGGTATAGAGCTAATATCCCAATAAAACTACCCAGGCTTTGCGAATTAGAAGCCATGTACTCCAAAGGGAACAGGCTAGTGGACACAGCGAAGCTTACCGCACTACTAGAGAGGAGTGGGCCTGCCGGACCACTGCTGGTGATCAGTGATCCGGGGCGGCTCAGCCAGGACTACTGGGGAGAGGGAGCAGAGCCCGCACGGGGGAGGATCTTCAAGACCGAGGACGATGGAGAGGACCTTTTTAAAGAAAAGTGTCGGGAGGAGTCATCAGATAGAATAATCTATTGGCTACATTTAAGCCCAGAAGGCCTGCATCTGAGGGAGGTTTACAACAGGGGTCTCTACATGCCCAGGAGGTTCCACACTCGTTTCGTAATTAAATCCATGAATGAATTTGTTGGCTACAGCGGAAATAAAGATGTTTTTATATTTAACAGTGCGAAAGATAAAATATCACTTATTAGTTCCTTCAATTTATCCAAAGAAGATGAAGAAAAATTTGTTTTAAAAGAACATTTTAAAATTAATACTGAAAATATAATGAAAGAGGAAATATTCAGCAAACATAGTTTCAAAATGCAGAAAGTCGGGGACAGATCGTGTAATACTGAGGAATTATTTATCTCGAGACATCATTTTAAAAATCAAAATCGGTTTCATGGATTGAATACGGGAAAAATAAATGAAGATGAAAAATTTAACAAACATTATTTTAAAAAGTTGGAGATTCGAGGCAGCTCGTGTCTGGTCTGGCAATACTCCCATGGATCTCTGGAGGGCTTACGCCCCTTCATCACCAGGGACTACAGCGCCCCCATCGATGAATTTACCTTCAGCAACACGAGGAAGAAGCTGACCATCATCGCTGATGACCCTGGTATGGGAAAGACCACTAGCCTCACGCGCATGTCGGAGCTCATCCGCGACTCTTGGGTACTGCGAATTGACCACAATCACTTGACTTCCGCTGTCGATAAACTGCCTTCGAAACTTAACCTGCAATCGGTTACTAAATGTTTAATTCATGCATCAGGTTTACCTACTGATGATGATTTTCTGCGCAGCCTTTTACAGCATTGCCTCGAATCAGATAGTTCGAGACAAGTTTGTATTTTGGTGGACGCGTTTGATGAAATAACTATGGAAAATACCAAAGACAATATGTTAGAGATTCTGAAATACTTAAAAAATATCACAAATTGTAAAACAATAGTCACCACAAGGTTGCATCCGCAAGAATGGCTCGAAAATGAATTGTCACAATTTTCCACAGAGTTACAAAGAATAACAAAAACTGAACAGGATGACTTCATGGTGAATTCCTGGCTTCCTCACCTGGCCTTGGAACTTCCAGAGTATGCTGAGTCGGAGAAAAGGAGGCTGCGCCAGTTTGCCCGAGAGCTGCGGGAGGAGGTGGAGGGAGTGCTGGGGAAAGACGTGGCCAGCTTCATGGGCATCCCGCTGCAGATCCGAATGTTGGCCGAGGTGTTCCTCCAGCAGGCCATACGGTCTGTGGTGTCTGCTGAACAAGCGCAGAACTTATGCAAAATAACAAATCTATTTGAATTGTATACACAATTTATCAATGTCAAGAAATCAATATACTTTGAGCAGAAAACTAATCTCAATAAAGATCTAAGACCTACTTTTCTTAATGATATGGTCACGAAAGTAATGGAAAAGCATTGTGTCCTGGCTTTCCAGTCCCTCGAGCCAAAGTTTGCTGCTGAATATTTCTCTAACACAATACTATACAACCAAGACTTGCAAGACATAAGCGGCCTAGGGCTGATCAAGGCTAGAATTGATGGAACCGCTACTTTCATTCACCGCACGTTTGAAGAATACTTTTGCGCAGATTTCTTCGTCCAGTGGCTGAGGAAGGGAAGACAAACCAAAGAAAATAACAATTTCATTAAAAGTGAATTTTGCATTTTATTGCTCAGGCCAGAATATTATTTAATCAGAAAGTTCATAGAGACCCAGCTTGCTATATTACCACCAATATCGAGCGATGCACTGGAAAATAATCCGATATTGTACAAATACTGGTCTCAAAATCGTCTGCTATTCTTTCATGATCGTGTTAAAACACCATTGCACATAGCGGCTAAAGAACAGAATGTGCACACATTAGCAGTCCTCCTCAGTGGCCCAAGCAGTAGGATGTCTGAGGAAGACTACAGCGACTTTATGGCAGCAAGAGACAAGGCCGGGAGGACTGCACTGAACATAGCTCTGGAGAATCAAAATCTCAAAATTATAAAGCAAATTAAGGAAAATATGGAGAGTTGTTTGTACGAGTCACAACTTAAACTTATGCTTGCTTCTTTCTTAGATTTTGAAGGCGACACATTTGAAGATCACAACTTGTTAAGTGAACATTCATCAATCAGTTTACACCGGGCTTTAAAAAGAACTGAACAGATCAGAAAACAAATCACTCCGTTTATGGTAGCGGTGAGAGAGGATGACTACAGCACTGTGAATGAGATATTAAGTGGCATGGAAAGTGATACTGAGCGCACTCATTTATTGATTGCCATTGATAGTCAGGGTGATACTGCCATCAATCTCGCAGCAAGTAAAGAAGATCACACGTTGTTTAAATTATTTGCCAAACAAGGAGTTTGTATGTCATTTGATAAAAATGAAATGAATCCCTTACACTGCGCAGCAATGAAAGGAAACCTTGGTATTGTGAAATATTTGTTAAACACCTCGAAAAATTCCTTTGAGGAATTAAAAAAGACAGCACCATTTGAACATTTAAAAATAAAAGAAACAAGTTTTAGTAAACACACAATCAACAATTATAATCAAACCGATGAAGAAGTAACCGCATTTCCATATACTGGAATATATCAAATGTTTTCTTCTACAAAATCTACAGATGGTTCTACCGCCCTGATGTTAGGTGCACAAGCAGGGCACTATGAGATAGTATCGACACTGATAGAGAAACTGGCAGACATTCACATAAGGGATAATGATGGCTGGACTGCATTAATGATAGCTGCACGTCATGGACATCTAGAGATCGTTGAATACCTACTGTTGAATGGAGCAGTTATCCACATGAGAGATAATGCCGGCTGGACTGCATTAATGCTAGCTGCTAGTGAGGGACATCTAGAGATCGTTGAACACCTACTGTTGAAAGGAGCAGACATCCACATGAGAGATAATGCCGGCTGGACTGCATTAATGAAAGCTGCTAGTGAGGGACATCTAGAGATCGTTGAACACCTACTCTTGAATGGTTCCGAATTAAACTCTCAGAGCGAAAACGGTTTATCGGCCGTTCTTCTTGCAGCTCACAATGGTCACCTTGCAACAGTATGCAAACTGTTGGAGAAAGGAGCAGACATCCACATGAGACATAATGACGGCCATACTGCATTAATGCTAGCTGCAAGTAAGGGACATCTAGAGATTGTTGAACACCTACTGTTGAAAGGAGCAGACATCCACATGAGAGATAATGCCGGCTGGACTGCATTAAAGCAAGCTGCTAGTGAGGGACATCTAGAGATCGTTGAACACCTACTGTTGAAAGGAGCAAACATTCACATGAGAGATAATGACGGCTGGACTCCATTAATGAAAGCTGCTAGTGAGGGACATCTAGAGATCGTTGAACACCTACTGTTGAAAGGAGCAGACATCCACATGAGAGATAATGCCGGCTGTACTGCATTAATGTCCGCTACAAGTAAGGGTCATCTAGAGATCGTTAAACACCTACTCTTGAATGGTTCCGAATTAAACTCTCAGAGCGAAAACGGTTTATCGGCCATTCTTCTTGCAGCTCAAAATGGTCACCTTGCAACAGTATGCAAACTGTTGGACAAAGGAGCAGACATCCACATACGAGATAATGTCGGCTGGACTCCATTAATGAAAGCTGCTAGTGAGGGACATCTAGAGATCGTTGAACACCTACTGTTGAAAGGAGCAGACATCCACATGAGAGATAATGCCGGCTGGACTGCATTAATGTCCGCTACAAGTAAGGGACATCTAGAGATCGTTGAACACCTACTCGTGAATGGTGCTGAATTAAACTCTCAGAACAAAGACGGTTGCTCGGCCCTTCTTGTTGCAACTCATAATGGTCACCTTGCAACAGTATGCAAACTGTTGGAGAAAGGAGCAGACATCCACATGAGAGATAATGACGGCTGGACTGCATTAGATCAAGCTGCTAGTGAGGGACATCTAGAGATTGTTGAACACCTACTGTTGAAAGGAGCAGACATCCAAACGAGAAAAAATAACGGCTGGACTCCATTAATGTCGGCTGCAAGTAAGGGACATCTAGAGATCGTTGAACACCTACTCGTGAATGGTGCTGAATTAAACTCTCAGAACAAAAACGGTTGTTCGGCCCTTCTTGTTGCAACTCATAATGGTCACCTTGCAACAGTATGCAAACTGTTGGAGAAAGGAGCAGACATCCATATGAGAGATAATGCCGGCTGGACTGCATTAATGCTAGCTGCTAGTGAGGGACATCTAGAGATCGTTGAACACCTACTGTTGAAAGGAGCAGACATCCACACGAGAGAAAATAACGGCTGGACTCCATTAATGTCGGCTGCAAGTAAGGGACATCTAGAGATCGTTGAACACCTACTCGTGAATGGTGCTGAATTAATCTCTCAGAACAAAGACGGTTGCTCGGCCCTTCTTGTTGCAACTCATAATGGTCACCTTGCAACAGTATGCAAACTGTTGGAGAAAGGAGCAGACATCCACATGAGAGATAATGACGGCTGGACTGCATTAGATCAAGCTGCTAGTGAGGGACATCTAGAGATTGTTGAACACCTACTGTTGAAAGGAGCAGACATCCACACGAGAAAAAATAACGGCTGGACTCCATTAATGTCGGCTGCAAGTAAGGGACATCTAGAGATCGTTGAACACCTACTCGTGAATGGTGCTGAATTAAACTCTCAGAACAAAAACGGTTGTTCGGCCCTTCTTGTTGCAACTCATAATGGTCACCTTGCAACAGTATGCAAACTGTTGGAGAAAGGAGCAGACATCCACACGAGAGAAAATAACGGCTGGACTCCATTAATGTCGGCTGCAAGTAAGGGACATCTAGAGATCGTTGAACACCTACTGTTGAAAGGAGCAGACATCCACATGAGAAATTATTACGGCTGGACAGCATTAATGCCAGCTGCAAGTAAGGGACATCTAAAGATCGTTGAACACCTTCTGTTGAAAGGAGCAGACATCCACATGAGAAATAATGACGGCTGGACAGCATTAATGCAAGCTGCTAGTAAGGGACATCTAGAGATCGTTGAACACCTACTGTTGAAAGGAGCAGACATCCACATGAGAAATAATGACGGCTGGACAGCATTAATGCAAGCTGCTAGTGAGGGACATCTAGAGATCGTTGAACACCTACTGTTGAAAGGAGCAGACATCCACATGAGAAATAATGACGGCCATACTGCATTAATGCTAGCTGCAAGTAAGGGACATCTAGAGATCGTTGAACACGTACTCCTGAGTGGTGCTGAATTAAACTCTCAGAACGAAAACGGTTTTTCGGCCCTTCTTGTTGCAGCCAATAATGGTCACCTTGCAACAGTATGCAAACTGTTGGAGAAAGGAGCAGACATCCACATGAGATATAATGACGGCCATACTGCATTAATGCTAGCTGCAAGTAAGGGACATCTAGAGATCGTTGAACACCTTCTGTTGAAAGGAGCAGACATCCACATGAGAAATAATGACGGCTGGACAGCATTAATGCTAGCTGCAAATAAGGGACATCTAGAGATCGTTGAATACCTACTGCTGAATGGTACTGATTTAAATTCTCAGAAAGAAAACGGTTTTTCGGCTCTTCTTTTTGCAATTGAAAATGGTCACCTTGCAACAGTATGCAAACTGTTGGAGAAAGGAGCAGACATCCACATGAGAGATAATGCCGGCTGGACTGCATTAATGCTAGCTGCTAGTGAGGGACATCTAGAGATCGTTGAACACCTACTGTTGAAAGGAGCAGACATACACACGAGAGAAAATAACGGCTGGACTCCATTAATGTCGGCTGCAAGTAAGGGACATCTAGAGATCGTTGAACACCTACTGTTGAAAGGAGCAGACATCCACACGAGAAATTATTACGGCTGGACAGCATTAATGCTAGCTGCAAGTAAGGGACATCTAGAGATCGTTGAACACCTTCTGTTGAAAGGAGCAGACATCCACATGAGAAATAATGACGGCTGGACAGCATTAATGCAAGCTGCTAGTGAGGGACATCTAGAGATCGTTGAACACCTACTGTTGAAAGGAGCAGACATCCACATGAGAAATAATGACGGCTGGACAGCATTAATGCAAGCTGCTAGTAAGGGACATCTAGAGATTGTTGAACACCTACTGTTGAAAGGAGCAGACATCCACATGAGAAATAATGACGGCTGGACAGCATTAATGCTAGCTGCAAGTAAGGGACATCTAGAGATCGTTGAACACGTACTCCTGAGTGGTGCTGAATTAAACTCTCAGAACGAAAACGGTTTTTCGGCCCTTCTTGTTGCAGCCAATAATGGTCACCTTGCAACAGTATGCAAACTGTTGGAGAAAGGAGCAGACATCCACATGAGACATAATGACGGCCATACTGCATTAATGCTAGCTGCAAGTAAGGGACATCTTGAGATCGTTGAACACCTACTGTTGAAAGGAGCAGACATCCACATGAGATATAATGACGGCAATACTGCATTAAACTATGCTGCATGTTTTGGACATCTAGAGGTTTTCAAACTGTTATTACTGAAAGGAGCAGACATCCACATGAGAGATAATGCCGGCTGGACTGCATTAATGCTAGCTGCTAGTGAGGGACATCTAGAGATCGTTGAACACCTACTGTTGAAAGGAGCAGACATCCACACGAGAGAAAATAACGGCTGGACTCCATTAATGTCGGCTGCAAGTAAGGGACATCTAGAGATCGTTGAACACCTACTGTTGAAAGGAGCAGACATCCACATGAGATATAATGACGGCTGGACAGCATTAATGCAAGCTGCTAGTGAGGGACATCTAGAGATCGTTGAACACCTACTGTTGAAAGGAGCAGACATCCACATGAGAAATAATGACGGCTGGACAGCATTAATGCAAGCTGCTAGTGAGGGACATCTAGAGATCGTTGAACACCTACTGTTGAAAGGAGCAGACATCCACATGAGAAATAATGACGGCTGGACAGCATTAATGCTAGCTGCAAGTAAGGGACATCTAGATATCGTTGAACACGTACTCCTGAGTGGTGCTGAATTAAACTCTCAGAACGAAAACGGTTTTTCGGCCCTTCTTGTTGCAGCCAATAATGGTCACCTTGCAACAGTATGCAAACTGTTGGAGAAAGGAGCAGACATCCACATGAGACATAATGACGGCCATACTGCATTAATGCTAGCTGCAAGTAAGGGACATCTTGAGATCGTTGAACACCTACTGTTGAAAGGAGCAGACATCCACATGAGAGATAATGACGGCAATACTGCATTAAACTATGCTGCATGTTTTGGACATCTAGAGGTTTTCAAACTGTTATTACTGAATGGAGCTGATTTGTTCTCCCGGGATAAAGATGGTGACACTGCTTTTCTCCAGGCGGCTGCTAATGGTAGTACTGAGATGGTGGTACTCCTGCTGCAACGCGGTGTTGATGTAAACTCTCAGCGTGATGATGGCAGAACAGCCTTGTCGTGGGCAGCACACGAAGGACAAGTGAATGTTGTGGAGCTCCTTCTACAACACAATGCCAATGTCTCCTGTCAGGACAAGGATGGGAAGACGGCTCTCTCCTGGGCGGAAGAAAAAGGACACAGAGAGGTGGTTGCACTCATTCGCAGCCTCCAGGAAGCCAATCCTTGGAATCATGTTTGATAGTAGGCTGACATTTCATACTCATATTCAGATGGCTTGTAGCACATCATTGAGAATGCTGGGCTTTGTTCTGCGTACTGCAAGGAACTTTAGAGACACCCGGGTTCTCAAAATTTTATTCAATTCATTAGTAAGGAGTAGACTTGAAAGTGGGTCGGTAATTTGGAGTCCACACCAAGTAAAATAATCACTCATGTTGGAGAGAGTTCAGAAGAAATTTCTGAGATTTCTGTACATGAGGGAGTACGGCTATTACCCGTGGCTCTATCCTACAGACTTTCTTTTGGGTATGCTTGGAATGAATAATCTACGGGTCAGAAGAAATGTGCACATTGCTACGCATTTCTTCAGATTGATTCGCGGATGGCTTGAAAACTCAGCTATCATGGAGAGCATTCATTTCTATGTACCCGATGGGTATCTTCGCCACCGACAGCATAGACTGTTCTATCTTCCGGCCTGCAGGACTAATTTGCCAATGGTCATGCCGGTCGGGAGAGCAATCTTGCTGTTAAACAGGATTAATTCGGATATCGACATATTTAGCATTAGTGAAGCTGCCTTTAAAAGGCAAGCTCTATTAATGCTTATATAGTTTGTGTTCAATGTAGTACAAATGTACAAATGTATTTTAAAAACGCATTGAAATGTAAAATTTTGTAATGTTTTTGAAATAATAAAATTGAATTGAATTGAATCCTATGGAGTGAGTCTCCTCTCCTACAAGATTTTACCACCATATCGTGACAACAGTCTGTAAGGGCAGTGCCATCAGCCCTCCATTTCACTATAAAATAAGAAGAAATAAAATAAACAACACACAATAATAACTTTTTAAAATATATTTAAAACATAATAATTGTAAAACCTAAATAAATGTTAGAACAATCAAAGTTAGATCGATATTAAAGTGTTTTTAAAGTTTAAAATGTCTATTTACTGGTAAAATAATGAAACTTGTGAATACTAAATAAATAAAGTGAACTGTTTTCTAAGAGTCTAATGTATAAGAACCATATATATATTAATAAGTAATGACAATCTAAACCAGTGCTCTCCTTTTACCTCAAATGACTACAAAAGTGGTTGTTGGTTAAATGACTTGTAAGAGAATGTGGGAATGAAACATGCAGTAAAGTGAGGGGTTAGTATTGAGTGTAATAGTGAAGCTATGGCTACCCTGGGCAGTCTATGTAATACGCAATCCAAGCAAGAGACAAGGCAGATGCAGCGCCTGCTGACTGAACACTGAACAACTGAACACATGCTCCAGGAACCTCCTGCTTAACTTACTTCAACAGGTAAACTTATCTTTCTTTAAACTGAATTACCAACTTCATTTTATTAAATTCTGAACATTTTTATAATTTGGACGCAGGGGGTAACTATATTTTAATACCTAAACTTTACGCAAACTTAGTCAAATTTAATAAGATTTTTAAAAAAAACATGTTTTAAATTATGTGTTTTATTAATCGCATGTAAGGCTTTTAGATAGAATACCTACCTAATTAAATCTTTTATTCTATACATAGGAAAATTCTGGAATTACCTGGCTATTTAGTTTGGTCACTGAACAAATAAATAGAATTAACAAAATGTTGCAATTATTAACAAAACTTTTTACAAAACCCCCTTTTTACGTTTTTTTTTACGACTACATTTGCTCCACACAGGAGGCCCTGAGGAAAATAATTCACTTCAGGGCCTATGTATCTTTGGGGATTCTGTGTAGAAGGTATTTTTAGGAATAGAAGGAGAGGGAGCTTTGGGAAGAAAAATGGTGTTAGGTGTGGGTAGGAATCTGGGTGTCAGTGTTTCCAGGAGTGACAGATGTATGAATCCACCCCTCTCACTGCGTTGCAAGGTGATGTTCCGAGAGAGTACGGCTGGAGAAGTCAAAGGGAATCCCTCAACCATTCTCTCCCGATACGACCTGCCAGGCAACTGGTAGGAAGATGCATTCACCGCCAAGAACCGGATAAACCTCACCACATGAACCCGGGCCCCCCTGGTAAGTCACCAAACTTAGATAACCACTTGGGGTGACCTATGGCAGAGGTGTTGGTTATCCAATAAATAGTTCCCGGGGCGGCGGTACCCATACCCGATCCCAATTGTTAACAAAAACAACATATCACATCACCATTAAAAACCTTTCTCAGGGACAGATAATACCAGAACCTCTCCGAATAAATCACAGATCATCCAAAATGTATCCACTTTTAATCATTGAAATAGTTTTGTTTATAGTTTTGCCAGAAGTTTAATAATGTGTCTGTGAACTTAATAATAATACTGGCGAATACCAATGAAAAATCACGGGATATTATAATTAATGTAGGATTGATCATAATTTGCATGTTAGCTAAAGAGCGCAAATTCTTAAAAATCAGGAAATGTGACTCGTCAAGATTAACTCTATTTGATATTTCAAACGGGAAAAAAAATTATTATAGGAAATTGAGTGATGTCGTCAAAATGGTTAATCCTTTGATGGGAAGGCCATTCAACACTATTATAGTCCCAGTTGATTTCATGCATTCATTTATTTCATCCTTTGGACTGATGGATCATTATTTATTTTCTAGTCGGTAGCGGCTCAGTTCATTGTTCAGGCGTCGTGTGTACGAAGCCACAGGTACTAACTTCATTATTTTTTCAATTGCCGATATCAGTTCGGTGGTTTTGTCAGGTCTTATACCAGGGCGTTACGGAGAGTATTATGCACACTGGGATGTGCCACAAATACAGTAAACATAAAAGCAATGATTTTATGTAGTGTATCTACATATATTCTAAATTACCTTAAGGGCACTTTAAACTAAACTCGGAATCTACAAATAACAGTGACATATTACTGTGTTCATAATATGAATTGAGAAATACAAAGTTAAATTTTACTATTTAGCGCAAATAACTTCTTTTTTTCAATTAAGCCTAATATTTTGTCTTTTTACAAAGACAATTAATTAAAAATAATACACGGTGTCTGAAAACTCGTAGTGCAAACATGAAACTGTTGGTACTAAATCTCATGAAGAATCTGAAAAAAAGGTTAACCTATATTTTCTTAAAATTATGCCTTTTGGCGACTAAAAAATGTTCAAAAAACTCTCCTTCTCATCCCCATTACCGTCAGCTTCACTAAAGATCACAATCAGGCATGCCATTGTCTCACTGGTTACAGAAAGTTGTACGGTAATATTAATAAAATGATTTTTAATCTTCAGATCCCTGTCACCGATCAATGAAGGAGTCAACAGACTCAAAAGAATTAAATTTCAACAACATTCTCGACATTACTCGTGAGGCGACCAGAACTATCAAGACCGCGATATTTTATCGATATCTTCCGACATCACTGAAAGAACCACCATTCTCAAACCAGCCACACTCTGTCGATGTCCCTGGACACTAGTTGAGAAGATCAGCACTCTCGAGACAACCACTTTCTATTCTAGGCCCACAACGCGACGTTACTTGACAGAAGTAACTTTTCAAGGCAGGTTCAATAAATTATTATTTTTAATTGATAAACTAACGTTTAAACAAGATTTTTTTTTTTGCATAGCACAAAGGGTATATAACAAATATTATAATCAATAATTATCAGCCTGAAACACTCATCTACATTGAAAAAATCTTCCGAGAAAAGATACTGGCCGCCAACGGGCCGCCCGTTGGCGGCCAGTATCTTTTCTCGGAAGATTTTTTCAATGTAGATGAGTGTTTCAGGCTGATAATTATTGATTATAATATTTGTTATAGGTTCAATAAAGTTTATGTTCCTGCTTAATAATAACGGCATTAATTGTCTTAGGCTAATCACAAATGAGAGGTTTGTAATAATACTTTGTTTCACCTACAGATTCCTGTCACCGATCATTGGGGACAATATCAAGCCAGCTGCATTCTGTCTCTGTCCTCGACATCTCTTGAAGGGGCTAGCACCAAAATCACCTTGGCTGTTTTGCTAGTACTAAGGCAGCCACATTTTATCTCTGGCCCTGTCATCATTTGACAAAAGTAACTTTTCCAGGCAGGTTTATATACTTTTGTTTTTTAAACACTGCTTTTTAACACTTTATTACAATTTTTGCGATTTAAAAATAAGTTTTCTTTTGTGTATTGCTGTTCTGACTGAACAGCCGCAACACCGACTTTTGAGCCTACGCTTCAAATTGCCTTGCAGCAACCATCATCAGGTCAGATGACGATTATGTTATCACATGACAGCACCTGTAAAACATAATACATTTGGCTTTCTCTTTAAATTTCCTCTCTCAACCAAGCGACATTCTATAATGTCCATGGACACTACTTGGGGAGAGTACTTTTAACCATGCCACATTCTAACGATGTTCCTGGTCACCACTTGAGGGTACCAACACTATCAACCAAGCCGTACTCTATCGATGTCCCTGGACACCACTCAGAGACCATCACTATCAACCAAGCCACATTCTATCGCTGTCCCTGGATATCACTTGAGGTGACCAGCACCAAAACAGCATAAGTTGTTTTGCCAGCACTCTCAAGGCAGCCACAATTTATCACTGACCCCTATCTTCATTGGAAAAAAACTTTTTCAAGGTAGGTTTACTATTGTTTTTTAAACCCTGTCATGTTCACATGTTATTACAGGTTTTATGTTTTAAAAACATTGAGATTAAAACTTCCTCATGCTCAGTATTGGATGAAAAGCCGCCATGACAATTAACATCCATTTATGATATCCATCGGATGTCGTTTATGTCAAACACTATACTTACAGCTGTTAGATTCTTAAGTAACTAATCACAGAAAATATTTTTCATTCACAATTTTTTTTCGTAGACATTTTTACGGCGACACCGTTTGAGGGGACCAGCACTCTCAAGCCATCCATATTCTATCCCTGACGCATGCCTTCACTTGACAATTTTTGTCCCTGGCCCCTGTTGTTTCTTCACACTTGAAACGTTTATAAAATAGGTTTACTATGTTTTTTTAACCATACTTTACATACTCGTACTTTAAAACCTCTTGCGCTTTAAAAACAGGTTTTATATGACCCATTGTTTATTGATATAAAAATAAGTTTTTGTTCTTCCTCCTTTTGAGCCAACGCTTTTGACAGCCTAATTGATTATTTAAAATTTGTTTCGTCTACAGATCTCTCTTCCTGGGTATCACTGAGGAGAGATTTACACTCAACAAACATATTCATTCTCCGTTCCTGAAAAATACTTGACCACTCAACCAAGCCGATTCCTGGACACCACTTGAGAAGATCAGCTCTCTAAAGCCAGCCACATTCTTTTGATATCCCTGGATACCGCTTGGGATGATCATCACTATCAAGCCAGCCACTTTCTCTCCCTGGTCAATGACGTCGGTTGATAGAAGCAAATTTTCCATGGTAGGCTTTCTAAAGTTTATTAATTACGGCTT
This sequence comes from Limnephilus lunatus, assembly GCA_917563855.2. Lineage (NCBI taxonomy): Eukaryota > Metazoa > Arthropoda > Insecta > Trichoptera > Limnephilidae > Limnephilus > Limnephilus lunatus. Next base: position 17,968,763 of record OU830595.1, on the reverse strand, counting down.
TGACCCCTCAGGCCTCGGACATATTTTGTCGTAAGGACAAAATATTTCGCTTTGCAATAAAATTCAAATAAATTGAATATTTTTGATTTTTTCCGAAAACTAAAACTGTTTTTGAAAGGTGATGAAAATACACATTCAAATTTTATAACTAGAAATATCCAAATATAAAAAGTTATAAAAATGGGTCACCTCTAGTTTTTTTGAACAATAATTACTGCAATGAATAAACAAAAATTTTAACGAAACAAAAAACGACTTAAAAAAATGCACTAAAAAGTAAAAAAATAATTTCGTACGATTGTTATTTTTGGAGTCGGTGTCAGCCAAGGTAACTATATACATAGGTAGTTATAGGTGAGATGTGGAGATCTTGGCCGACACCGACTCCAAAAATAACGATCGTACGAAATTATTTTTTACTTTTTAGTGCATTTTTTGAAGTCGTTTTTTGTTTTGTTAAAATTTTTTGTTTATTTTTTGATATTTAGTGACGAGCATGCATAAAGAAGTTTTACTTGAAAAAAAGAATCATCAAAATCTGTTGGTTTAATATTGAGTTATTCGTCCATTTGTCGTGCACATACTCATACATATATAGTTTTCTCATAGATTCCATTGTCAGAACTGGACCAAATTAAAATGGGACAACACGGGAAGCACCAGCTTTCTAATAAAAAATGAATCATCAATATCGATTCACCCAATCGAAAGTTCTGAGGAAACAAACCGTCGAATTGATAACCTCCTCCTTTTCGAAGTCGTTTAAAAAAAAACAAGCGCATATATGATTTCACAAATATATTAGAAGTTCGCAAAACTTCATAAAAAAATTCAAACGTAGTCAGAAACTTTGGTTTCACAAAGGTATGCACTTTAATTATATTACCATTTTCAAACAAAAATATGTCAAACATATATTAACGATACTACCCAAAAGAACTTATTTATTTTGATGTTTTTTTTCATTATAATAACAGAAGATAAGGCCAGAATTTTTTTTTTAACAAAAATTAACTGAAAAAAAATTCAAAAGTCGCCACCAAAATAAAGTAAAATTGAATACTTTTATTGCCTATATTTTTTATAGATTAAAACCTTTAAATAAAGTAGCACAAGTTCGTTCGAAGTAAATGATTTAAAAAAAAAAAATCCAATTTTATTTGGTATTTTGACCTCAAATACAACATTAAATTTTCAATGAAAAAAGCCTTGTAGCTGTTCCTCTTAATGTTATATGCTTTTCTGTTCATGTATTAAATACATTTAGACTAGGAGACGAGATAGGTAAACCCTACGTCATCGAGTACTCGGATGAAACTATTTTTTAGTGATAATGGACACTTAGAAAACCATAAAAAAGCTGGTCTGCCGGTGCGCCTTTTGGCAGGAGCCGCGCTGCCAATCGAGTACACGAACGGGAATGGTTTCATATGATAAAGATCGATTAGAAAATGAAAAAAAGCAGGGCTGCCAACCGGTAGCCTGGCAAGTTCGCAGGCAGTCGGCGTCAAAGTGGGGTAAAAAGTAGTAAATTTTACGTCATCGAGTACAAGAATAAAACTAATTAATAACTATCGTCCAGATCATTCCATTTAAGAATTTATTGGTCTACCGATAGTCTACTGGCCTGGCAAATTTTAGTGTACGATTTTTTAAAGTTTTATTTTTTTTTATTTTTCGTTTATCTTTATTATTATTTTTGGATTATAACTTGGATTGCCATATTTTAAAAATATAAGCGATAATGATAAAAAAACAAATAATTTTAGAGTTCCGAGTGTACCCATCCGTCAGGAGAGCCGTTCGACGCCAAACCACTTACGAAACCTACCGCGGTGTCCCTCACCGCTGTCGCGTGTCAATATTATTGTACAAATTTATAATATTACTAGTCCTTTTAAAATTGCCTAATAGTCCATAGTAGTTAAAAGTTCGAAAAACCAACGCACCGTCGCTGTAACAGCTGCGTTCGTCCGTAAAACGACGGAAATTTCCGAAACCCCGTCCGTTTCATATCGGTTTCGCTTGCCCTGATTACATTACCGAATTACGTCGAATACAAGATCTAAAATCTAAACTAACGAAAAACTGTAGTATAGATTATCTCATTTATGATTTCTTTAGTCTGCCGACCAGCAGCCTGGCAGTTTTTTGTGTACGATTTTTTAAATTTCTATTTTTTTTTTTTTTTTTTTTTTAAATTATTTTCTATATTTTTATTATTATTTTTATTTCAATATGGTTTTAAAAACTTAGAATGCCAGATTTTACATAAAATAAGAGGTACTGATAAAAAATAAATTTTGAGTGTTCCGAGTGTACCCCTCGGACGGGAGAGCCTTTCGACGCGAAACAACTTACTGGGAACTGGCCGCGGAACCTTTCGCCGCCATCGCATGCCCATATTATTATACAAATTTATAATTATAATAGTCTTTTTTTTAATTACCTAATAGAACATAGTGGTTGGAAGTTCGAACAACCACTACTCCGTCGCCGTAAGAGCTGTGTTCGTCCGAAAAACGACAGAAATTTCAAAACCCAGTCCGTTTCATATCGGTTTCGCTTGCCCTGCTGCATCGATTACACTCGGAACACTCTATTTTTATCATTACCAAAGAACTACTTGCAGTGATAAGCTTTCAGATTCAAATACGTAATACCAGAAGGAAGAATATATTAAATTCAATATTAACTAGTTCCAGACATGCGTTGGAATGCCACTTTAATAAATAAATGGTTTCTCCCTGCGTGTCCTTTCCCATTCGTCTCCATTCACCTTCCTCTCCACCTTCCTCCTTTTCACCCTGCTGCTACAATCATTTTACACCCGTTTTTCAACCGACTCATGTGCCAACTATTGCAATTTTTTTAACAAATTTCATAACGCCAGAGCTCACTAAGATACATCTAGAAACCATAGCGGGTATGCGCATATCAAATTCGCAAAGTTTCATCGCAGTCGGATTAATGGTTTAGGAACGCATAAGGGACAAACAAAGAAACATTTTTATTTATTTATCTATAATAAAATATATTTACAATGGTTTTATGTATATATGCCTGTCTCACTAGGGTATACCTGTGTCGAGACAGGCGTACAGGTATATAAATGAATATTGTAGTTACAAGGATATTTAAGGCATTAATTTTTATATATTACTAGCTGGTCCACGGCATGCGTTGCAATGCCAAATACATTGTTTCTCCCTGAATCACCTTTCCCGTGCATTCCCGTCCCCCTCCCGCATACCCTTTTTAGCTAGCATTATAAATTATAGCCTATGTCACCCGGGGATAGTGTAACTTCCCAACAGTCTAAGAATTTTTCAAATCGGTTCAGTAGTTTCGGAGCCTATTCAATGCAAACAAACAAGCAATCAAATATTTCTTCTATATATTTGTATTAGCATAGAAGATTATTATTAATTTATCATATTAATGAGGTTTTTGAGGCAGTGCTGTTTATAATGTTGTAGATTTTTTACTATTCGTATGTAAAAGCCGCCAAAAAAGGAGTTAATAATTAAATAAACAATGCGTATAGTGCTCGTCGGTGACTGGGTAGCTTAAAACACAGGTTTTCTTTGTGTTCATTGATTTATTTTGTTATTAGCCGTATTTTCCCTCCGAGTTTTGCAGCGGTGTTTTTGTGTATGTTTTCAACAAATTGTTTTTATTATATCTCCGGAGTTATTTATTTCAATATGGGTACTATTTTTTTGTTTTGTAATTATGATTTGTTTCACCTACAGTTACCTGTCGCCGATCATCGGGGAGCAATCTTAAGCCAGCTGCATTCTGTCCCTGTCCTCGACATCACTTGAGGGGACCAGCACCAACACAACCTTAGGCTATTTTGCCAGCACTCTCAAGGCACCATTACCTCTGTCCCCTGTGATCACTTGAAGGGAACAATACTCTCAACCAAGCCATATTCTATCAATATCCCTGGACACCATTTGAGGGAACGGGCACTCTCAAGTCAGCCACACTTTATCTCTGATACCTGTCTTCAAGTGATCACTTTTTCAAGGTAGTTATATTATTGTTTTTTTTTTTTAATCTGCTATGTTCACATGTTATTGCAGGTTTTCCTCATGTTCAGTGTTATTTTGGATGAAATGCCGACTGCCATCGACGTCCATCATTTGACGTGTTTGTCAATATAATACTTTTGCTGTTAGAATTTTAAATATTATGTCGCTGAAAATATTTTCAATTCAGAAGACATTTTCACTAGGACATCATTTGGGGGGACCAGCACTTTCAAGTCAGCTACATTCTATCCCTGACGCATGCCTTCACTTGACATGTCATTTATTGAAGGCATGTCATTTATTTTCAAATAAAATTTAATTTGAAAATAATAGCTACTTTATTGATGTATATTTGTATAATAACGGGCTTAATACATCAACTTAAGTGTTTTCCAATACGTTTGAACTATATAATTGCATTTCATCATACCTGTGAAGATCTACAGGTATTTCAAACACGGGGCATGATTTTTGTTTTACGCACCTACTGATTCAAATATTTATTTATTTTCATCTGCAGATCCCTGACTTCCATACAAAAAAATCCTGGTCCATCGTGTATTGAGAGAACTAGAACTCTCAAGCCAGTCACTTTCTCTCCCTGACCACCCCTGTCAACTGTCATGGAAGAGAGATATACGTTGATAATGGGCATAATATAGTTATACATATATATAACAGTAATTTTTTTCGTATGTAACTAGCTTCAAGAACAGGTTTTCATTCTGGTAATTAGTTTAATTTGTTATACGCAGTGTTTGCACTTGTTCCTTATGAAGTTAATTTTTCAGAGTTCTGGTGTAAGTTTTTTAGTAAGAGTCTTTTATCATGCCTGTTGAGGTATTTATTTCAAATACAGGTACTAATTTTTTTAACTGGTTTGTTTTCAACTACAGATACCTGTCACCGATCATTGGGGAAAAATCTCAAACCAGCTGCATTCTGTCCCTGTCCTCGGCATCACTTGAAGGGACTAGCACCAAAACCACCTTAGGCTGTTTTGCCAGCACTTTCAAGGCCCCGCTATCTCTGGCCCCTGTCATCACTTGACAGAAGCAACTTTTCCAAGGCAGGTTTTCTTATTTTATTCTTAAACACGGCTTTTTTTAAAGGTTTTATTACCAATTTTACGGTTTAAAAACAGGTTTTCTCTTGCCCATTACTGTTCTGGGTGAAAAGCTCCAATACCGATTCTTACTTTTAAACTAACGCTTCAGATTGCCTTGTAGCATCCATCATCAGGTCAGATGACGATTATATCATCTGCAATACAACATAATACTTTTGGCTGTTAGTAACTTTAATAATATACATATATCACTGAACATTTTTATATAATTTTTTTTTTTTTTCAAAAACCGATATTTCTAACAGGGACGTCATTTACGGATACCAGCACTCTTAAGGCAGCTACATTCTATCTCCGTCGCTGAACATCCCTGCAATAGACCACAGATATACATAACAATAAATTTTTTCGTATGTGACTAGCTTCAAGAACAGGTTTTCATTGTGCGATTTGGTTTAGTTTGATAAAAGCCGTGTTTGATCTTATTTCCTTTGAAGTCAATTTTTTAAGTTCTTTACTAATTGTCTTTTATCATGCCTGCGGAAATATATATTTCGAATACAGGTACTTATTTTTTTATCGTTTGGTTTTCACCTACAGATACCTCACAGTCACCGGTCAACGGGGAGCTCAAGCCAGCTGCATTCTGTCTCTGACATCACATTAGGGGAAAGCACCAAACTACCTTAGGCTGTTTTGCTAGTACTCTCAATGCAGCATCTGTCTCGGACATCGCTTGAGGGGAGCAACACTCTCAAGGCAGGTTTATTATGTTTTTTCAGTGGTCTCTTTATACTGCAAATGCAGATAAATTAATTGAATGCTTTATTTGATGTTAAAATCCCAGATCTTTAAAAAAATATATGAACCTTCATTGATATTTATTTAAAATACAAATTTTCTGTCCCTCGACTACCATTGGGGAGAGCAGCACTTAGACAATTCATGATGTTTAATTGAGCCTGCATTTTAATATTGTTTGGATCATATAATTATACATACGGGTGTTAAGGGAAGTACTTGACTTACTTTAACCAGTGATTCCTGACATTATTTGGATTAAGAAATGATCAGAAAATTTTTGTCTTCTGTGACATTTTTGTTTTTATTTTTTCTACAAAAACATAAAAAAAATTGGAGATCTTGGACAGTTGGAGGCGGGGTTAGGGGTTGGTCGGTTACTCGGCTGAGTTACCAGTGACGACATGCAGAAGAATTTTTTTTTGATTTTGAAGAAAAAAAAAATCATCCAAATAGTCACCGGAGACCAAAATTTCATTTACATTTTTTACTCCAAATAATTATTATTTTTTTTATTATTGTTTATTTTATTTAGATATAAAATTTGACATCTTATATCTAATGTTTTCTTATCTATGACTACTACAATATTATTTACTACTTACTGACTAAAATTTGGACTTTACAACATTAAGACATAATCCACGAAAAACTGCAAGACTTTTAGCCTCCTTAACATTTACAGGGAGTTCATTGAACATTTTAAAACCTTTATGATAAATATTATTTTGTGTTCCCGATAAATTTGTTTTAGGAAGCCTAAAATCGTTGCAGTTTCTCGTAGGATAACAATGAACTGTACTGTTGATTCTAACATTATTCGACATATAATCTGGTAACATTTTATTTTTTAACTTATAAATAAAAACTAGGGTATTGAATACTAATCTTTGCCACACACTTAATATATTGAGTTGGCGTTGCATGGTTTTTATCCTGGTATATCTGCTACAGCACAATATAGACCTCATGCCTCTGTTCTGAATTATTTCCATTCTTTTAATTTGTGTTTTATTGCTCAGAAAGATTACACTTGAGCAATAATTCAGATGGGATGCTACAGTTGTGTTATAGACCAATTTCCTAGTTTTAATGTCTAATTTTCCCTTTATTCTACTTAAGAAATTAATCTTTTTGGCAATTTTTTTAGTTAGGATTTCAAAGTTAGAGTTAAGTTTTAACTTATTATCGATAATGATTCCCAAATATTTAATTTCTTCTACCTCTTCAATATTTTGATTGTCTATATTTAGGGTAATAAGATCATTTTGTTTTTTCCCCAATACCATGAATTTACTTTTAGTTACATTTAATTTGAGTTTATTTATGCTTAACCATTTAGATATTTCATTAAGTTCACTTTGTATTTTTGACAATGCATCTTCAATATTATTTGCTATAATATATAAAAGTGTGTCATCAGCAAACAGTTTGATGGAACAGTACTTTAGGCACTTCACTATATCATTAATATATATAATAAAAAGTAGTGGTCCCAAGACCGATCCTTGAGGAACTCCAAGGTTTACTTGTTGCTCTTCAGAGATAGCATCTCCAAATTTGGTTCTTTGTTTTCTGTTTTTTAGGTAATCAGTAAACCACTGCAATTCTTTACCATGAATTCCCATGTCTTTCAATTTCATTATTAGTCTTTCTCTGTCTATCGTTTCAAAAGCACGTCTAAAGTCTAAGAATACTGCTATGATGATTTTCTTCTGATCCATACTTGTTTTCCATTCATTTATCACATAATTTATTGCTGTTTCACAGGAATATTTGTTTCTAAATCCAGATTGTTGTTTTACAAGAATATTATTTTTTTCAATAAAATTGTTTATCTGTTCTTTAACTATCGATTCTAGTAATTGTTCATATTTAGGTAATCCATTTATTGGTCTGAAGTCTTCGAAATTTTTAGCATTTATTATTTTGGGCACTGGTGTTATTATGGAAGTTTTCCATGACTGTGGAAAAATTCCCTCTAACAGAGATTCATTTATTAGTGCAACTAATCTGTCTCCTATAGCTGGCAGTGCATCTTTGATTATGCCTATCGTAATTCCATCCGTGGACGATTTTAGTTTCATTGCATTAAGAATTTTCATTAAATACTCGATGTTAATTTTATTAAACCTGAAAATATTATTATTCTCTCTTCTTTCCATTGATTGAGAAAATGTGTCTGTGACTAATGGAATGCTCTTATTTATGTTTTCGACACTGAGTATAAAATTTGTATTAAATTTTTGGGCTATTTTAGGTTTATCATCTTCAACTCCATCGGGGAACCGAACTTCCTTAGTATCTCCCTTCTGTTTACCGCTTATAATTTCTTTGAGTGTAGTCCACATTTTTCTTGAATCACTTTGAGAGGTAATTATTTTTTGTCTAATATACGAATTTTTAGTTTGTTTTATTTCTGTGCTATACATGTTTCTAAGTTTCTTATAGGTTTCCCACCTTTCTTCCGTAAATTGTATTTTGTATAATGTCAGCAATCACTGGTTAAAGTAAGTCAAGTGCGTTCCTTAACACCCCGTATATAATTACATAAAACCAGCAGCTTAATATTTAGATCGAAACTAAAATTATTTATGTAAAATAAGTTACTTAAAGTTTGTTTCATCTACAGATTTCTGTTCCTGGGCATCACTGAGGAGAAACCTACACTCAACAAACATATTTATTCTCCGTTCCTGGAAAATACTTGACCCCTCTACCAAACCACATTCTCTGATGTCCCAGGACACTATTTAAGAGGACCAGCGCTCTCAAGTCAGCCATATTCTATCGATGTCCCTGGACACCACTTGAGAGGATCAGTACTCTCAAGCCAGCCACATTCTTTCCCTATGGCCAATGACGTAAGTTGATAGAAACAACACCTCCAAGGCGGGTTTACTAAAGTTTATGTTTGTGTTTATTAATAACGTCTTTGACCCCTCAGGCCTCTGGCAAATTTGGTCAAAAGGTTAAAATATTTCCGCTTTGTAATAAAATCCAAATAAATTGAATATTTCTGAATGTTTCCAATAAATAAATCTGTTTTTAAAAGGTGATGAAATTGGCTTTCAAATTTAATTGCTAGAAATAAACACGTTATTTTTTTAAATATAAAATTTTTGAATGTAAACATAATTAGTTATAAAAATGGCAATCTTTGCTTAACAACAATTATTAACTATTAAAAAATAATAGGAAAAACATTTGTCGTTAGAATAATATATTTTAAATGTTACCATCCCCGCACTTTTTTGTCGTTTCATGTAAAAATAATTTGAAATATAAATGCTTTAAATATCGTATAATATATATCGTACATATTATATTCCATAATCTCGTCTGTGACTAGCTTAAAACACAGGTTTTCATTGTATTCTTTGATTTATTTTTTAGTTTTGAAGAGTTTTAATTTTCAATGTACATTTGTTACTTTAATTTTAAATTTTCTGTGACTGGTTTCGACACATCCGTGTCACACACGGGAAAACATAAAACTGTTTTAAGTTTGCTCATGAATGACACGAATGTGTCGAAACCAGTCACAGAAAATTTCAAATTAAAGTAACCAATGTACACTGAAAATTAAAACTCTTCAAAATAAAATGTCCAGAAATTGTTACATAGTTAATGCCCAAGAAATACAAAAAAAAACTTTGATTTATTTTATTACAAGCCGCGTTTGCCCTCTGTCTTTTGCAGCGGTGTTTTGTGTATGTTTAACTAATTGCATTTTATCATAGCTGCAGAGTTATTTAAAACTGATACGGGCACTAATTTAACCGTTTCGTTGAGAGGGTATAACCAGAGAAAACCAGAAATATGTCATTTTTAAATCAAATTTTAGACGATGATTTTTTTTTCTACAAAAAAATATAAATTGATTTCGAAAGATTGTTCTTTTATCTAGTAAACGGATGTTTTAAATTTTGAGAAAAAAATGTTTATTTTTCGTATACATAATAAGGTTATACCATAGGTCATTGGCTGATTTATTAAATTTTCAAAAAAGTTTTTGTATTGTACAATACCCATTTCAAATCATATAATTATGCAGTAAAATAAATCAATATATTATCTGGGAAACGTATGTTACAGAATTATAATTTTAGTAATAAAATACCTATACGTACATGTGTTTCTCAACGAAAATTGGTTCGTTTGTGTATTTATTTGCGCATTTACGAACTAATATATTTCAGATTTTCTTACATTCTTATTTTGCTTAGACATTATTGAAAAATGATAAAGACTTATGATTAAAAAAATTACAAAAAATACATAATTTTAATAGTATTATCATAACGCCTTTCAGCATTTTTGGATGAAGGTATAAATTAAAGTTAATTTGGAATGAAATAAAATCAATATGAAGTGAAGAATAATTTTAAAAACCTGGTATGGAGAATAATTATTTTTTCCCATTAGAACCACCCTGTACGATCGTAAGAAATGTGAATCTTTCGACGAAATGTGGATTTTTGGCCGCTGGCTAGTTAAACCCCCTTAAGATATTTTTTTTACCTACAGATACCTGTTACCGATCATTGGGAGCAATCTCAAGCCAGCTGCATTCTATCAATGTCCTAGACATCACTTGAGGGGACCAGCACCTAAACCACCTTAGGCTGTTTTGCTAGCACTCTTAAGGCAGACACATTTTATCTCTGAACCCTATCATCACTTGACAGAAGCAACTTTTCCAAGGCATGTTTACTATTGTTTTTTTAACACGGCTTTTTTAAACATTTTATTACGGTTTAAAAACAGGTTTTACTTTTCCCACTGCTGTTCTGGGTGAAATGCCGCTAAACTGTTACCTAATTTTGAGCCAACGTTTCAGACTGCCTTACAGATTTCATCATCAGGTCAGGTGACATTTATGTCATCGACCTAATACATTTGTCTGTAAAAATATTAAATAATATACCGCTAACAATAATTGTTGTTTAATTTTTTTTTTCAATAATAGACATTCTTACAGGGACGCCGTATAAGGGAAACAGTACTCTCAATCCAGCCATACTCTTTCGATGTCCCTGGACATCACCTAAGGGAACCTGTACTCTTAAATCAGCCACATATATCGATGTCCCAGGACTTCACTTGAAAAGATCAGCTACCCTTGAGAAGATCAGCACTCTCAATACTGTCACTTTCTATCCCTGGCCAATGAAGTTACTTGACAGAAGCAACTTTTACAAGGCAGGTTCAATTTATTTATTTATTTCTATATATTACAGTTTTACCTTATATATTTAATATTTTAACATAATATATTTTGGAACACATTTTTACATATTAATTAATATAACATTTTATTATGTTGGGTGTAAGGTAGGTTTGAGAAGGTGAAACTGTTGGTTTATAATGTTGTATGTTTCGTTAACACCTCACTAGGAGAACCTGTGCTGAGGTGTTTACGTGTTTATGATTCAGTGTGACAAGTACAGGTATTTATGTGTTGTAGTAGAAAGTTGGTTTTTTTTTTTTTACATTTAATGGTAATGGATTATTTAGAAGGAAAAAAATAAATAAATAAAGTATATATAAATATATTTGTATATATGAAGAGTTGTAAAATTCTTGCAAGATATGTTTATTTATTTTACTTTTTTTATAGTTTTGTTATGTTTGGTTAGGGATTAGGAAATTTTGTATAAAGTGAATATCTTGATTTTTGATCCAGGCTGTGATATGTTTTTTGTGAATATTTGTGTATGTATGTGTAGTTAGTAGTTGTTTTAGAGTAATGGGCATATAATTAAAAAGTTTGGTTGCGTAATACTGAAAATGTCTTTGTCCGTGTGTGGTGTGTGTTATCGGTATGTTCAGGGTTACATTTGTTAAGGACCTTGTTTTTTTATGGTTTTCGGTTACATTGGAATATGGAGTTTGTTTTGTAGGAGGTGTAGCAGAGCAGATTTAGCATAAAGTTGTTTAATTGACATGACTTCTAATGTTTTGTAAATTTCGCTTGAATCTGTGTAGAATGGCACTTGCAGGATTAGTTTAATTATCGCTTTTTGTATCTTTTGAATTGGGTCAATTGCTATATTTGTAGCACTTCCCCAAGCCAGTATTCCATATGTGGCAATGGATTGACAAAGTGCGAAGTATATGGATCTGAGTATTGTTAGTGGGAAAATGTTTTTAATGGATTTTATTAGGTGCATGACTCGTTTTAGTTTATTCGTGATGAAGTTTATGTGGTCAGTCCAGCGTAAGTGTGTATCAATAATAACCCCTAGGTACTTTGTTTGTTTGACCCTTTCAATATGCTCGCATTGACAATTGGATACAGTTTGTTCACAGTCATGCAGACACAGGTCTATGTTTGATGGAGGTTGACCTATTTGTGTAATACTATGTGTGATGTATTTTGTTTTGATTGTATTAATGGTAAGAGTATTACAGTTTAGCCATTTTTTAACAATTGACAAACTTTTTTCTGCTATTATAAATACCTCTTTCCATGTGGCAGCTTGACAGAGAAGAACTGTATCGTCAGCGAAGGTCACGATTTTACCTTCAATATCAATGTTACACAACTCGTTTATGTAGATGAGGAATAATAAAGGGCCAAGTACACTCCCCTGTGGGACTCCGTATGTAATTAGAAGTGGTTCACTTATCTTGTTGTCAATTTTAACTTGTTGAGTTCGGTCAGACATGAAGCTTTTAATAAAGTCGAATTATACTCCATTAATACCAATGTTTTTTAACTTCTTGAAAAGTTTTTCGTGTGAGATTGTGTCGAAGGTTTTACATAGGTCTAAATAAATTGAAATAATTACATATGTTTAATAATTACGGCTTTTAATATTTTAGTCACAAACGAGAGATATAACCTCATCATTTTTCAAGTATTTATTCAACATTTCTGTAATTTTCTTCAAGGTAGTATCAACAAATTGTCAATTTGGTGCAACGAAAACAACCTTGTAAGGTATCTCATAATTTCAAACAACTAATCAGATTTAAGAAAAAAAAACCGTTATCTTTAAATACAACATTGATAACAATCTTCTTGAGATATTCACAAAATAAAGACTGATATTAATGCATTATATCAATGACATTTTTAATGAGTCACTTAAGATATACATAGTACTGTGTAATAATTACTATTCGTATGAAAAATCTGCCAAAAGACGAAGTTAATTATTAAATAAATAATGCGTTTTACATATAATAATATCACGAACTCACCTGTGACTAGCTTAAAACAAGAGTTTTCATTTTGTTCTTGATTTATTTTGTTATTATGTATATAAAATCCCGGTTATTAATCAATAAAAATATGAACCTCTATTGATTTTAAATTTAAATGCAAGTCTTATGTCCCTCGGCTACCATTAGGGAGAGCAGCTCTTAGAGTCTGACTTAGACAATTCATGATTAATTAAACCTGTATGTTTTATATTGTTTGGATCTTTTCTTTGGGAGATATAATTATTTAAATAAAATAACATAAAACATGCACGGCTTAGTAATAAATCGAAAGTAAAATTATTTATTTTAAATAGATTACTTAAATTTGGATAAGTTTTTAGATTTTCACGGCCAAAAGCATTTTCGTTGTTAGTTTTTGGGGTGTTATGCCGTGTTGCGCTACCTCCTACTATAGCCGACGTTTCGGACAGCGTTGCAGTGTCCATCATCAGGGCAGATCCGGAAGATCCGACGATGTGTAATTGTTAGTGTAGTTCCAAGTAAATAATCACACACTCTACACTAACAATTACACATCGTCGGATCTACCGGATCTGCCCTGATGATGGACACTGCAACGCTGTCCGAAACGTCGGCTATAGTAGGAGGTAGCGCAACACGGCATAACACCCCAAAAACTAACAACGAAAATGCTTTTGGCCGTGAAAATCTAAAAACTTATCCAAATTTAAGTAATAAACGTATGCTAAGTGCGAGACAGGATTAAGGGCAGTCAAAAATTGGCTTGATCAAAACTTGTTAACCTTAAACATGAACAAAACTAAATATATTACCTTTAGTATTTCTTCTGTAAATCAACCATCTTTGGACCGATCTTTAAAAATACATTGTTGCGTGCAGAAGTGTAATTGTCAATCTTTGGAAAGAGTGGACAATATCAAATATCTTGGTTTAGTTATTGATAAACATTTAAAATGGAACAATCATATTACTATATTAACAAACAAAATAAGAAAGCTAGCCTATATTTTCAAGACTCTAAGAAATATATCGGACAAAGTTACACTAAAAACTGTTTATTATGCTCTTGTTCAATCAATACTTTCATATAACGTTATTTGTTGGGGTTCTTGTCACAAGACTACTCTAGAGCCTTTAAATATTGCACAAAAATTAATTTTAAAAATAATGTTCAAGAAAAGTTTTATGTATTCATCACAGTTATTAGATATATAGCGAAAGCAAAATTATGACAATAAGGCAATTGTACATAATACATGCTCTCTGTAAATTTTTCAACAACATTATCACTGCTAAAAGATCTCAACAAGTACGCAACACTAGATTGGGCTCTTCTTTAAAGTATCAGCCAGTATATACCAAAACATCCTTTGGACAAAGAAGTTTTTCATATAAAGGTCCGTTGCTTTATAATATGCTCAATGAAAAAATAAAAACTATTGGTACATTACATTTATTCAAGAAAATGGTCAAAATATGTATACTAACTGAGAGTGATGGTTTTGGATTACCCATGTTATCGCTTATATCATAAATCACTATAGAATTAAGCTATATTTAAGCTATATTTGATACAATCCATATTTAATTACTCTGTATGTACTTAACTTATTTATTGTTATGTACTTTTTAATTTGTTTATTGTTATAAGTATTTACTTACTATTATCTACTTCTTTCGTATCATAATTTACTTACTATACAATATTATAATTGTTTATTAATATTTACTCATAATTATTATGTACTTTATTTACTTATGTTTATTTACTTATTATTATTAAATTGTTTATTATTGTTTACTCATAATTATATTATATTATATTATTTGTTTAATTTATTAATATCTACATATTTACTTAATATATTATATTTATTTCATAAACTACATAAATTTATTACATAATTGTTTATTATTATTTATTTTTTGTTAATAATTTAATGCAACTGTGGTATGATCACCCTTTTATTGCATCTGGTAAGCCACAACAGTTACCTTGTATTTACATATTTTAATATTTAGTTTACAGTATAATGTTATTTTTGTCAACAATGAATATACTGCCCAGCTGTAATAATTATTAATTAGTAATGTTTAAATAACTGTACTCAGTGCTTCTTTTGTAGGTTTATTATAATATTTCTTTTAAGTTTAGGTATATGTATGTTTCTTTTTTTTTAATTACTTTATTGTAAAACTGCATATCTCGATACAGGAATGCCCTAGTGAGATGTGCAGCTTATGTTTTCATGTATTTCTTATTTTTTGCCAATAAATAAATAAATAAATAAAATACTTAAATTTGTTTCATCCACAGATTTCTGTTCCTGGGCGCCACTGAGGAGAGACCTTCACTCAACAAACATATTAATTTTCCGTTCCTGGAAAATACTTGATCCCTCAACCAAGCCACATTCTATCGATATCCCTAGACATTACTCGAGGGGACCAGCACTCTCAACTAAGCCACATTCTATCGACGTCCCTGGACATTACTCGAGGGGACCAGCAATTTTAACTAAGCCAAATTGCATCGATGTCCCTGGACATTACTTGAGGGGACCAGCAATTTCAACTAAGCCACATTCTATCGATGTCCCTAGACATTACTCGAGGGGACCAGCACTCTCAACTAAGCCATATTCTATCGACGTCCCTGGACATTACTCGAGGGTACCAGCAATCTCAAACCAGCCACATTCTCTCCCTGGCCAATGACGTCACTTGACAGAAGCAACATTTCCAAGGCAGGTTGTCTAAAGTATATATTCATGGTTTTTATTTACGGTTTTGACTCCTCAGGCCTCGGACGCATATTGTCGGGTCAAAATATTTACGCTTTGAATATTTCTGAATCCATCCGAAAACTTAACTGTTTTTGAAAGGTGAAGAAATACGAAATTTTATTATTAGAAATGATAGTAAGGAAGACGCAATAATTTCGACGAGACCTATATGAGTTGTTCCCAAAGCCTGTTTAGATTTTAATATTACTTAATTATGTTAGAGGCAACTTAATTGCCCATTATTTGTGGGTAAGCGATAAATTTTAAACAATTTTATTGTAAAAATATAACAATGTATAAAATAGAAAATAAAACCGTTAAGAAAAAGTATTTTGATGGACTTAAATATATTTTTATGTCGAAACACAAATATATCACACATATATTAAAATTACCGCTCAAAAAATCTATTTTTTTATTGATTTATTTTTTATTGTAATAATACAGCAGATAAGGCCTGGATTTTTTTAAATACCTAAGTAAAATTTCTTGCCATAACAATTCCAAAGATGCCTCCAAAATAAAGCAAAATTGAATTCTTTAATGGCTCATATTTTATAATTAAAACACAAATGAGCGCTTTTATAATTACAGTGATGGCAAAAACAGGCAAAAAGCATTCATTCCTTATTGCTATAATACTGCAGCCCTTTCTTACACATTAAATAAGAGTGAGACAAAAGATGAGACACACAAAATACATGTGACTCCAAAGTACAACATTTTACTTGCGTTTCATTTTCTTTATACGTGAAAGGAGATGTATGATAATTGAATAAAAGGGAGATTGTATGTTTCCTTTTGGGGAGGGGGGTGCAGACATACGTTCACCGTTTGTCTCATTTTCGGCTGTCGAAATTTAAAATTAAATTTAGTTTGTAAGAAAGAACTGCAGCATTACCTATACGTTTAAGAACAAAAGCAAAACCATCAGCAGAAACCATCATCAAAATCATTTGGTAAAGTTGGTTGTTTTCAGATGGAAAAATGTAATAAGCAGTAATTGTTGAATGAAACACTTGAATGTATTGAATTATTTGGTGAGTATTAGATAAGCCGACATAGCTCAGTGGTAGAGAAACTGATCGGCAATCAGAAGGACACGGGTTCAAGTACCGTTGGTGGCGTGTATCTTTTCTCGGAAGATTTTTTCAATGTAGATGATTGTTTCAGGTTGATAATTATTGCTTATAATAAAGATATAATTGACTTTGCTCTATTCTTAAATTCGACTTGCTAATAAGTCACCTTTATTTAAATGTTTTTATTTTGTTCTGTTATTTTAACATCTTTTTTTTAATATGTTTATTTAGTTTTAATTTTACAATATTTTATTTTACAAATCTTACGAAACTGATCAATCAGTTACATTGCTAATCTACATTATTTTGGTTGCAACACATATTTTGTTTCATCTACTTATACACTAGTTTTTATCATACTATATACATCATATTGTTTAATGTCAGGTTTTATATAATCCTAGTATATTATTTAAATATTGTTTAACTATTGTATTTTTGTTATAACTACAATACTGATACTCTCCTGTGTATCACTGTATATGTATCACTTGAATGTAAGCCATTTTATGGTGTTAATAGAAATAAATAAATAAAATATTTTAGGCTGTTAGAATCTTTAATAAAACAGAACATATTTTAACTAACTTACTTTTATCAAACACAGACACTTTCAACAAGGACGTGATTTGCGGATACCAGCACTCTCAAGGCAGCTACATTCTATCTCCGTCGCTGAACATCACTTGAGGGAACTAGCACTCTGTCTTATGAATTCGTTTGAGGGGGCAACACTCCCTAGGTAGGTTCATTACATTTTATCAGTGAGAACTGTCTTTTAACAGACAGTTGAATTTAATAATTCTGTGTATGATGACAAAAACATAGATATTCCCCAAAATATTGTTAATACCTAAATATATACGATTCATCTATACGAGTAGATACTCCTCCCCTAAACTCTCATTGATGGGAGTTAACAACACGTTTCATGAAGTGTTTCAGATAATACGTCGAAATAAAATTTGATTTTAAAATACTGCAGAGCTTAGTTATTATATCAGAAGTGAAATTATGTATTTTAAACAGCTGTAATTTCTTTATTGGTTGTATGTAATTTGTTTCATCATTATTATACACAGATCTCTGTTCCTGGGCACCACTAAGAGAGACCTACACTCAGCACTCTCAACCAAGCCACATTCTATAGGCCATCACTTAAAGGGACCAGCACCAAACAAGCTTAGCTTATTTTTCTTGCACTTTTAAGGAAGCAACATTTCATATCTGACCCCTGTCTTCTCTTGACTGAACTTTTTCAAGGTAGGTTTACTTTTGTTTTTTAAACCCTGCTATGTTTATGTGTTATTATAGGTTTTAAGTTACAGGTTTTCCTCAAGCTCAGTATTGTTTTGGATGAAAAGTTGCGATGACTGTTACCATTCATCCATGATGTCCATAGGAAGTCATTTATATCATTTGCAATAGAACACAATAGTTTTAACTGTTCGAATCTTAAATAATAAATCACAGAAAATATTTTTAATTTACACTATTTTTCATAGACTTTTTACAAAGACATCATAGGAAGGGACCAGCCACCAGCCACCAGCCACCAGCCACCAGCCACCAGCCACCAGCCACCAGCCACCAGCCACCAGCCACCAGCCACCAGCCACAAACCAGTCACATTCTATCCCAGACTCGTTGATGCAACGTTTGCAAGGCAGGTTTTCTATTGTTTTTTTTTTTAAATCATTAGTACTTACTGTAAAAACTCTTACGCTTTAAAAAAGGTTTTCTTCACACCGTTTTTTAATTTTTATTTCTATGTTGTTACAATACATTTTTCACATGTTGTAAAAGAATATGAAAATAGTTTTTCCTCAACATAAAGAGACAAGGCTCTTGGGTTTGGTGAGGGAATTCATGCTCAATTATATGTTATCACTAGCTGACCCTGCAAACGTTGTTCTGCCATATAAATTATTTCTAGTAAATATTTTGGTTGTTAAATAAACATTGCTTTTACATTACAAGGTCCCATGGACCGACATGATCACCAACATAGAAATTCTCAGGCGGGCTGGAGCAGATAGAAAACTGTTTACATTAATAAAAATCAAGAAAATTTCACATCTGGGTCATATACTTCGAGGGGAGAAGTATCACTTGCTCCATTTAATATTGAAAGGCAAGATAGAGGGTCGCCGAGGGCCTGGTAGGAGACAAATGTCTTGGCTACGAAATGTACGAGAGTAGACCAGCATTAGATGTGTGGTGGAGCTATTCCGGGCAGCGCAAGACAGAGAGAACTTTTCAAGAGTGATCGTCAATATCGGGGGGACCTGATAGGGCACACAAACAAGTAGAAGAAGAAATAAAAATTAACGAATGTATTATAAGTGTGGGGATGGGATCTATCCGCCTCCTCCACCTTCCCTCTCCCCACTCCACTCCCTCCCCCCCCCCTCCCCCACTACGCTGCCCTCTCCCCTTTCCACCGTCCCCACTCATCTCCCCCCCATCCCCCCTCCCCTCCCTCCCCCTCCCACCACCCCCATCCCGAATTCCATATATTCATTCCCAGTACATTCAGTTTTCAAACAGCTGCAACGTGCAACATATTGCAATTTTTTAATACAAATTTCATAATGCCAGAGCTCACCTGAAATATACTTTACGACCTATTCTCATACCAACCACATATAACAATGTTTAAAAATCTCCTACTCTCACCACAGTAAGCGGAAAATGTTGCTTGTGTCGTGATTTAGCCATCCGAGGAATCGAACACGGGACCTTTTGCAATTTTTTGTATAGAAATTTCAGAGCTCACCATTTTATCAAGAAACCTTTGCCGGCATGCGCACAACAACTCACCCTCAAGTTTCACTACAATCGAATGAATAGTACAGGAAATCATTTCATAACGCCAGAGCTCACTTATATTGAAACCATCCCGGGAATTTACACATCAAATCTTCAAAGTTTTTAAATGTAAAAGCCGCTAAAAGAGAAGATAATAGTTAATTAAAAAAAATTGTTTAATATATCATGAACTCGTCTGTGACTAGCTTAAAACACAGGTTTTAATTGTGTTGTTATTAGCTACGTTTGTACCTTTTGCAGAGGTGTTTTGGTAAAGGTTTTTAACTTATTGCATTTTATCACAATACTTATTATTTATTTCATATACGAGTACATTTTTTTTGTTTGTTTATTAATAATTATGATTTGTTTCGCCTATAGATACGTGTCACCGATTGTCTCTGTCCTTCGACATTACTAGAGGGGACCAGAACCAAAACCATCTTAGGCTGTTTTGCCAGCACTCTCAAGGCAGAAACATTTTATCTCTGTCCCTTGTCATCACTTGACCGAAGCAACTTTTCCAAGGCAGGTTTACTATTGTTTTTTTTTTTACTTTGCTTTTTTAACAATTTGTTACCTTTTTATTTTAAAAGGTCAGTTGAAGACGATGTCAGACAATTTTTTTACTAGCTTACTTTTTTTTACAGACTCTTTTATCAAGGACGTCATTTGCGGAAGGCAGCTACATTCTATCTCCGTCGCTGAACATCACTTGAGGGAACTAGCACTCTGTCTTATGACTTCGCTTGAGTGGACAACACTCCCTAGGCAGGTACATTACATTTTACAGTGAAAACTGTCTTTTTATGGTCGTCACTAGTTTAATTTAATATACGATTTGTATGAAGATAAAAACACAGCTCTTCTCTAAAAAACCCTTCGTAGAAAGGATTCAAAGTAGATACTCTTTCCCTGTACTACCATTGAGCGCAGTAACACTCCCAACACGTTTCATGACGTGTTTAAAACTTCATGTTTAGCATTGTTGAAATAATAACTTATTGAAAAAACATTTGGTTTATAAATCCTGTTGACTACCAGAAGTGAAATTATTTATTTTAAACTGCTGTAATTTATTTATCAGTTTCATCTATCACAGTAATTAGTTTCATCTACAGATCTCTGTTCCTGGGCATCACTGAGGAGAGATCTACACTCAACAAAAATATACAATTGTTCCTGGAAATTACTTGAGGGGACCATCAGTTTAAAACCAGCCACATTCAATGGATTTCCTTGAACACCTTGACAGTATCAGCACTCTCAACCAATCTACATTAGAGCAATATACAATCTACTCGACATGTACACTCTCAAACAATCTACTAAACCACCAAAACACGGGCACGTGCCTAGCATGGTGGTAAAAAAATCCTCTTTTCTCGTAACAAACAATGCAATGAATAGTAAATAAATAAAAATGTACATGAAAACGATTTGAAGGGACAAGTACTTTTAACAAAGCCACATTCTAAAGAAGTATCTGGACACCACTCGAGACAACCAGCTCTCTCAAGCCAACTATATTCTAAGGATCTGGACATCACTTAAAAAGGACCAGCACTCTCAAGTCAGTCATATTCTATCGACGTGCCTGTACACCACTTGAGGGGAACAGTATTCTTAAGAAGACCACTACCTATCCCTGGCCCGTGCAATTACTTGACAGAATCAATATTTTCAAGGCAGGTTTACGTTTATTCTCATATTTAATTAATACCGCTATTATGCTTAAATCTAAGACAGGCGAGAGTTATGTGATCACTTTTTTTAATAAGACTAGCTAAAAGCACAGGTTTTCACAGGATTTTTGTTAAAGTTGTGCATGATGTTCTTTCCTTTGAAGCCAATTTACCAGGAGCTTTGATGAGAGTTTCTTACTATCTGCCTTAAATCATGCCTGTCAAAAATAGGTACCTGTATTTCGAATACAGGTACCTATTGTTCTACGTTTTTTTTTAATAATAATTTGTTTTACCTACAGATACCTGTCACCGATCAACAAGGAGCAATCTCAAGCCAGCTGCATTCTGTCACTGTCCTTGACATTACTTGAGGGGACCAGCACCAAAACCACATTAGGCTGTTTTGCCAATACTTTCAATTTTATCTCTGGCCCTCTCATCACTTGATAGAAGCATTGTTTGCAAGACAGGTTTACTATTGTTTTTAAAATCTTGCTTACTCTTATGCTTAAAAACAGATTTTCTTTTTCAATTGTTTTTTACGTGAGAAGGCACTTTAGCGCTTCCTCTTTTTGAGCCAACGCCTCAAACTGCCTTGTAGTGTCCATCATCAGGTCGGATGGCGATTATTTTTCAAACACAGATACTTTTTACAAGAACATCATTTGAGGATACTAGCACCCTCAAGGCGGCATCTGTCTCTGGACATCGCTTGAGGTGAGCAACACTTCCAAGGCAGGTCTATTATATTTTATCAGGGGAAACTGTATGCACGTCACACAGTTGAATTAATTGAATGTTTTACTTAATGTTAAAATCACAGATATCTCAAAAAATATTTGTCTTTATTGATATTCATTTTAAATACAAGTTTTCTGTCCTCGACTATCATTGGGGAGAGCAGCACTGTGCAGCACAGATAATTCGTGATTTTTAATTAAACTTCCAAAATTATTATTGTTTGAATGAGATAATCATTTGAACATATTTACATATAAATATATTTACATGCACAGCTTAGTAATTAAATCGAAAATATTTTTATATTTAAACTTGGTTACTTAAAATTTGTTTCATCTACAGATTTCTGTTCCTGGGCATCACTCAACAAACATATTCATTCAACCAAGCCAATTCCTGGGCACCACTTGAGAAGATCAGACACTACTTGAGGAGATCAGCACTCTCAATTTAGCCACTTTCTCTCTATGGCCAATGATGTCAGTTGATGGAAGCAACTTTTCCAAGGCAGGTATACTAATTATTATTTATTTACTACGGGTTTGCCCCCTCAGGCCGCGGGCACATTTTGACAAGGGTCAAAATATTTCAGCTTTCCAGTAAAATCCGAATAAATGAAATATTTCTAATGGCATCCGAAAACTAAAACTGTTTTCGAAATTTGATGAAATACGAGCTTTCAAATTTAATTACTGGAAATAAACATTTCATTTTTTTAAATATAAAAATTTTCGAAACGTAAAAACTAATGAAAATGGATCACTTTACTTTTTTTTAAATAATTAGGTATTTTCAATTGAAAAAAAAAAAAAAAAAAACAATGTTATTAGACAAATATATTTGTGAATGTTATCATTAGCTCAAAATTTGTCATTTCATTTAAAAAAAAAAAATCGTTCACAAAACTACATAATTTTTCTTCAATTATTGTCAGAACTTTGGTTTCATAAAGCTGAACCATTTTAAATCTATTGTTAACTTTTAGATTTCAACATAAAGCGAAATGTTTATTTCTTCCTAACACCATTCAGATCATTCATTTGATAGTAAAAAATTAGCCTGAGGGGTTAAAGGGAACAGCTGCGCGGCCCTTAATTTTTAATTAAATTCCTCTTATCTTAATTTTTAATTAAATTCCGAAATACCCAACCAAACTGAAAAAATGTTTTTGTAATCAAAAGGTTTATCAAATATCTAAAATGGTTATGTGCTACTTTATTTGTCTTTTGAATTATTACATACCAGCTTTTGCCCCCGGCTTCGCTCGCATATTCGCCCCCCACCCCAAACTCCCCCCCACCAACCCCCACTCCACCCCCCCCCCCTCTCGATCCCCCCGCACTACCCCCCCCTCCCCTTCCCCCAATCAATCAACAATCAAATACGCGCCGTTTCGCATTCATAATATTAGTATAGCTGTTGGCTTAGGTCAAAATGTAGATAAATACCTATTTTATATTTCTACACTAAATATTCATATTAGAATACTCATATTTGAATTTTTGCTATCAAATAAATCTCCAAAGTAACCTAAACAAATAACAATATGACAGCCCACAGCAACCCGCTTTGCCAATAAGCGTATAATAAATAATTTCATAACGCCACAACTTATTCATAACGCCGGAGCTTATCAATATATATATATCCTATGTTACTCGCAAATAATGTAGCTTTCGATTAGTGAAAGAATTTTTAAATTCCATTCGATATTTATTGCGTGAAAGAGCAAGTCACATCCATACAAACTTTCGCCTTTATAATATCTATATAAGAAAGATAAGATAAGCTCTCGTCGAATTCAATATTTCATGATTTTAGAGGCAACTTATTTGTGAATGATAAAAACATATTAAAAAACATAATTTTTCTATTTTTATTGTAATAATATAACTATATATAAAGTAGAAAATAAGGCTCTTTCGATGGTCGTAAATATAAAACATAGATATTCCTTTTATGTCAGAACACCAAACATGTCTTATGTAAATATTATGTATGTTAAAATGACTTGTCTTTCATGTATTAAAATTACCCAAAAAACGCTTTTTATTTTTTATTTTTTTTATTGAGTAAATTTTTTACAATAAGTTTATTTCATTCTAATATTACATATTTTATATACTCTCCTAATAAAGCAAGTGCTTGTGTTTAGGAGAGGACAACTTGATAATAACTTTTTTTTTCAAATTCTTATAACAAACTTAAGAACTTAACTTATGAATAGATTTAGACTTAATAACATATTTTTTAAAGATTATAAGGGTAATTAAACAAAATATATATATATGATGTACATAAAACCTTTGGAATAACAAACAGTCAAAAACATATCTAATAAAAGTATATATCTAATAAAAGGTTTCCTGAAAGTCCGTTTTTATTTTTTACATACTAGGTACCTAATATGTAATAAAATAATCGTGAATCTGAAACAGCTATTGTCACGATTATATTTAAACGTGTAATTACACTGTAATATTACGTAATCGTAAGAAAGGCTATGACTCCTATCATATTTCTGAGGAGAAGATTGTTTTAATGAGAACAATTAAAACGCATACTTAATTATGTAGAGAAGTATTTTTATTAACATTGAAAAGATATTGAATTTATAACTTATCTAATCAGATGTTTGAATTTGATGCGTTTAAGAAGTTTTTTTATATTAGGCTCGATTTTACTTAAAAACAAACGTAAGTCGCCGTATTCAGTAATATGGAGCCTATTTTTCTTTTTGGTTTCCAACGTTACTACAGCACAGAATCCACGTTCAGCTAAATAGGACGATGGGAATGCTAGTAAAAATCGTTGAATATCGACCATAATCCAAGGTACAGTTGCGAAATCGACTTCTGCAGCCAAAATTCTTGGTAGCCATTCTTAAATTTAATTTTTAATTCCTCATTTGTCGTTAGTTCTATTAGTTCTTCTTCTAACTGGGATGATCCTGCTGTGTTGACATTTGAAAAAGGATCCAAAACCCCAGTATTATTAAAAGGAATTTTCTTTTCGTTACAAAACCTTTCCAGTGTATTAAATATGGTTTCTCCTTTTGCATCTGTTTCCAAATTTGTAACAAACAATAGTTCTTGACATATTTTCTCATCTTTGACGAACCTCACGTATGACAATAGCAATGCTTCATTTGTTGGTAGAGTGGACTCATCCAGCTGAATTGAAAATCGACAAGACTGCAGATGATTGCACAATGATTCTTCAATGTTTTCAGCCATTTCATCAATTCGTCTTTTCACAGAACTATTGCTCAAAAGAATTTTTCGGATAATATCAGCTGGTTTATGGAGCGCAGTGGTAATTACTTCTTTTACTGCTGGTAAAATTAAATCTTCCCCAATAGTATGTGGTTTGCCTGTTTTAGCAATCAACAATGAGATATTGTACGAAGCTAGAAGTCCATCCTCGTCATGCTTAGAAGCTGTTGAAAATTATTTTCATTTAGTTGGCTGAATTTTTTACTTCTTTTTTATGTCTTGAAAATATGTCACATCTTTGTCTTTCTTATCCCGGTGGATTTTATTAAAATGATCTTGAAACCTAGAAGGCTTCATCGCGTGGATTTGTGGGATCTTCGATAAATCCGTATTTAATATAATCCACACCACATTGCCGTATCTTCTTTTTAACTTCTGACATGGGTTTTTAATAACAAAAATTAACCAATATTAAAGTTTACTTTGCTTTATTAGTGAGTGATTAGAGTGTTTTGTTTGTCTTTTTTAGATCATATTTTTTTACTTGCCAACGCCCCCCTGTGCCATCTCAACGCCCCCCAATTGTCTCCGGATCTTCTACCGCCCTCCTGAAGGTCTAGAACGCCCCCAAGGGGGCGTTATCGCCCACGTTGAGAAACCTATGTGTTAGACTATAGTAAAGATATCTAACTGTCAGTTGGTGCTTTTCCAACATATTAGGATGCCGTCCACGTATCTGAGATAGTATATTATGTGTTTAGCTATGGGAGATTTAAGAATTTTGTTTTTAATATAATCCATAAATATAATAATAATATTTGGCTGATTTATAAAGCGCCGTTTTCGTGAAAAATCACCTCAAGAACGCTGTAAATATAATACGCATACAATACAATAAAATTAATACGATAGGCTTACAACTAAGATTCAAAATTCTAACTAGGGACTTACATTTAAGACTTATATGTAGCTAGTGACTTACGACTAAGACTTATTACTACTGACTTTAGTGATATACATATATATTTGCAACCGTGACTAAAAATTAGAGATTTACAATTAAAATAGGTATTTACATATAACAATAAATATTTTTAGTTTTGCCAGGTATCTAATATTACCAAGTGATCATCAAAACTCTACAGATATAGGTACAGACACTCTGCTAGAAGTGGACTTAACGGTGATCCCATGGAAAGACCATCGTTTTGTTGATAGAAGGTTGCCAGATACGGGCTTATTTTTTCCTGGACATTTCTACTACTACTGAAAAATAATGAGATTCTTAATCAGATATCAACTTTTCCTGCGAATAGGGTCCTAAAACACTGCGTGTGATTGTCGAAGCCTTTTTACATCCATGCAGTTATTACTATCTGGAATTATTTAGTATAATTTTTTTCCCAAGCAATCTAAACTATTGTAACTCAAACCATGATAAACTAATGCAACTTCTGCATTTACGATCGAAATTACTTCCTAAGTATCTTTCTTTATGAAAAAAGTGCCCATGCACCTTGAAGTCTTTTTGGCTGACACCATCTTTTTATGCTTGGCACTATTGGCGTGAACCTACAACAATGCAATACAACTTACAATACAATTATTGCGATAATATGTACAAAAGCAATATGGATATTTAAAAACCTACTTTTACATTTCATCCACAGTAAAAAAATCGACGCGCCAATAAATAAATCAAATTTTAAACATAATAAATATACCTAATAATGACGACTTACTGTCAATGCGCGGCGACCTTCATACTAAATTGCGATATCTGAGTTACATGCTTTACAAATTGCGGTAAACTATTTTTTTTCCCTATCCAATATTTAAAATCGCTTCCCCTCGCACATCACGCACTCACTCTCACACATCCTCACCCTCACACACACACCCTCACCCTCACCCTGGATCTGTGAGTTGTGTGTGTGACCACGACCGACGACACATACCTGCAGGCCGCAGCAATATTTTCTTGTTGCGTCGCCCCGTGGTGCCGTAATTTTTTGGAAAAAAACTAGTATTCATGAATTTCTGGACAGTAAGGTGTAATTATTGGACACGGGACCACACGCAAAATTCCGGGACTTTCCCGGAATTCCCGGCCATCTGGCAACCCTATATGAGGGAGATGTATGACAATGATTGTATATATGTTTCCTTTGGGGGGTTGAAGACACTTTTTCACATTTTGTCTCATTTTCGTTGGTTTGTATTAGTGTGTAAGAAAGAACTGCAGAATTACATGTTTAAAAACAATAGCAAAACCATCAGTGCATTAACGCTTGCCTTTTTTAAATTTTTGGAACTGACCCACACTTCAAAATTATACTTGTAATTATATTCCATGCTTTCAAAATTATCTTCGCGGCTAGTAGTAGTGTAGCGGTCTACGGAGACGGTGTGAGAGAGATGCAAGAAAATGATCACTTTTTCCTTTGGAGGAAACAGACCTACATACATTGTGTATCTCATTTATTGAAAGAGTTTCAGAATTCCTCCTGAATATGTCATCCTCAGAACAACAATATAGTTTTGGCTGTTAGAATCTATAAAAATACCTATCGCTGAAATTTATTTAATTAATTTTTTTTTCAAACACAGACACTTTCAAGGCAGTGATTTGCGGATACCAGCACACTCAAGGCAGCTACATTATATCTCCGTCGCTGAACATTACTTGAGGAAACTAGTAGTCTGTCCTTTGACGTCGCTTGAGGGGAAACACTCCCTAGGCTGGTTCATTACATTTTATCAGTGAGAACTGTCTTTTTACGGATATTACCAGTTAAATTTAATAAATGCTTTGTATGACGACAAAAACACAGACCTTCCCTAAAAATATTGTACCTTCATGGATAGGATCCATTTATACAAGTAGGTAGGTACTCTGTCCCTGAACCACCACTCAACGGAGTAACATTCCCAACACGTTTCATGACGTGGTTGAAGAATACTGTTTCAGAGCACATTATATGCCGGAAAAAATAAATTATTTTTATACTCTATATATATATATAAATCAAAAAATGCTTGCTTCAGGATATATGAGATGTCTATACGTTGCCTTCGTATTTAACTTTATTTAGATAATATAATTTACCGAATCAACATTTGATTTTAAAATCCTGCAGAGCTTAGTAAGTACATCATAAGTGAAATTATTTATTTTTAATAGCTGTAATTTATTTATTAGTTGTAATTTGTTCTATTTATAATCTACAGATCTCTGTTCCTGTGCATCACTAAGAAGAGCTCTACACTCTACAAATACGTTCATTTCCTTTGTTCCTGGAAATTGCTTGAGGGGACCAGCACTTTCAATCAAGCCACATTCTAGCGATGTCCCTGGACAACACTCGAACGGAAAAGTACTCTCAACCAAGCCATATTGTATCGACGTTCCTGGACTCCACTGAGAGGTCCAGCAATCTCAACCAAGCCACATTCTGTTGCTGTCCCTGGACATGACTTGAGGGGACCAGCATCAAACCACCTTAGGTTATTTTCCCAACACTCTCAAAGCAGCCACGTTTTATCTCCGTCTTCACTTGACAGAACATTTTCATGGTAGGTTTACTATTATTTTTTAAACCCTACTATGTTCATGTATTATTACAGGTTTTATGCTTTTAAAACAGGTTTTCCTAATGCGCAGTGTTGCTTTAGATAAAAAGCCGAGACGATCGTTTTCATCGATGTCCATCGGGTAACGTTTATGTCATCTACATACAATAGAACATAATACTTTTGGTCGTTAGAATACTGAAAATATTTATATTTTTCACTTAGACTTAGAAGATAGAATCGTAAATAATATATCACTGAAAATTGAAAATATTTATAATTTACAATTTTTTTTCAAACATAGACATTTTTACGAGGACACCACTTGCGTGGATCAGCACTCTCAACCAACCTTCACTTGACAAATGCTATTTTTTGAAAGCAGCTTTCCCAAGTTATTTTAAAATTAGTTTAGTAGATTTTTTTACGGAAGGCTGCTTTACTGAAGTGTATTTGTGTTTAATTATAGGCTTTACGTTTTTAACCCAAGGATTTACTTGGTTATGAGTCGTGTATGCATTTGTTCCTGTTGGCAACAATTTTTCAATATTTAATTTCTACGTTTTAACTAATTGCCTTTTATCACACCTGTGAAGGTCTACACAGGTATTTCAAACATGGGACGCGATTTTGCTTTAATTACTACTGTTTCAAATATTTATTTATTTTCATCTCCAGATCGCTGTCATCCATTACTGAGGAACTATACACCCCTCAAAACAAAATCCTTCGCTAAGCTCTGTTATACACCATTATGTATACCACTTGAGAGGCATGCATATGCATATCACAAGCACTCAGTCATGTATATCATCAGTACTCTCAAGCCAGCCACTTTCTCTCCCTGATCATTCCTGTAACGGACGAGAGATATAACGTCATATTACGCATAATGCAGGTATTTATTACAATTTTTTTTTCGTATGTGACTAGCTCCAAGAACAAGTTTTCATTGTTCTAATTGGTTTAATTTGTTAAAAGCCGTGTTTGAACTTCTTTCCTTTGAAGTCAATTTTTCAAGTTCTAGTGTAAGTTTTTGTACTGTTTTATCGTGCCTGCAGAGTAATATATTTCGAATACAGGTGCTTATTTTATTACCGTTTTGTTTCACCTACAGATACCTGTCACCGATCAATGGGGAGCTCAAGCCAACTGCGTTCTGTCTCTGTCCTCAACATCACTTGAGGTGATTAGCAACAAAACTACCTAAGGCTGTTTTGCCAGCACTCTCAAGGCAGCCACATGTTATGTCTGGCCCTCATCATCACTTGACAGACAACTCTTTTCCAAGGCAGGTTTACTATTGTGTTTTAAACCTTGCTGACTCTTATGCTTTAAAAATAAGTTTTCTTTTCCCAATCGTTTTCTTACATGAAAAAACGCTCCAGCGCTTCTTCATTTGGCGCCAACGCTTCTGACTGCCTTGCAATATCCATAATCAGTTCTGATGGCAATTGTGCCATCTGCAAAACAACATAATACTTTAAGCTAAATCATGTCACTGAAAAAAATATTTGTTTACAAAAAATTATTCATACACAGATACTTTTTACAAGGACATCATTTGAGGGTACCAGCGCCCTCAATGCAGCATCCATCTCGGGACATCGCTTGAGGGGAGCAACACTCCCAAGGCATGTTTATTTTAATTTACCAGTGGGAACTCTTCCTTTTTAACGCATGTCACACAGTTGAATTAATTGAATGATTTGTTTGATGTTAAAAACACAAAATTTTCAAAAATATACTTAACTTCATTGACATTCATTATAAAAAATGTATGGTATGGTTTTCTATCCCTCGTCATTGGGAAGAGTAGCACTCCCAAGACTATTTTATTGTTTGGATAATATAATTATGGGAAAACATCATTTGATATACAAAACCTGCAGAACTCAGTAATTAAGTTGCAAGTAAATTATTATTTAAAATTGCTTAGTTGAAATTTGTTTCATCTACAGGTCTATCTTTCTGGAAAATACTTAGGTACTTAAAATCTTTAATAATAAATCACTGAATATATTTTTCATTTTCTTTTTTTTCATAGACATTTTAAAAAAGAAACAGTTTGAGGAGACCCATACTCTTAAATCGGCTATATTCTATCATTGTCCCTGGACACCACTCGAGAGGACCAGCACTCTCAAGCCAGCCACATTCTGTCGATATCCCCGAACATCACTTGACAGGACCAGCACTCACAAGCCACCCACATTCTGTTCTTGGCACATAACATAAGCAACTTTTCAAAGGTAGGTGAACTAATTCAGGTTTAATAACTAATAGCTTTTATGATTTGGTTTCATTGTTTTCATTGTTGATTGATCAACTTGGTTAAAAGTCGTGTATGAATTTTTTACTTTAGAAACCATTCATCTTACGAAAAATTTTAGGAAACTTAACTAATTATATTTTTTCATACCCGCAGAGTTATATATTTCATACACATACTAATTTTTACTTTAATTATTCATCTACAGACCCCTGTCACCGATATCCGGGAGCAATTAATACACTTACCCAAAAAAAATCCTACACTATCCTGCATAGTGGACCAGCGTTCTCTGCACTCTGTCTCTGTCCTCGACATCACTTGAGGGGACCAGCACCGAAACCACCTTAGTTGGTTCATTCACCTATTGGTATTTTCAGCACTCTCAAGACAGGCACATTCTATATCTGCCATTGACATTACTTGAGGAGCACCATTTTGGCCCATGTCACATGATAGAACGTTTGCAAGGTAGTTCTACAATTGTTTTTTTAAATCTGCCATATTCATGTTTCATTGCAGTTTTTATGTTTCATGCTCATTGTTGTGTTGTGTGAAAAACTGCGTTAGTGCTTCTTCCTCTTGAGCCATCCCTTCAGACCGCCTTTCAGATGACGTCGTATCATTTCCAATAAAACGTAATACTGCTGTTAGAATCTTAAAGCTTTTTTTTACATGGGCTCCACACAGGAGGCCCTGGTGGAAATTATTTTCCTCAAGGCCTATGTCATCTTTGGGGATGCTGTGTGGAGGGTTTTTTTTAAAGGAAAGGAAGTAGAGGAGAGTTCTAGGAAGGAAAAAGGTTTAAGGGGTGGGTAGGAATCTGGGGTTCAGTGTGTCCTGGTCATCCGCCTCTAAGACCTAGACAAACCTAACACCATGAACCTGGGCATCCCTGCTAAATAACCAAACGTAGCGAACTACTTGGGGTGCCCTATGGCAGAGGTGTTGGTTATTCAATAAAGGTTCCCGGGGCGGCGTTACCCATTCCCGCCTCCCAAATTGTAAGCGTATCACATATGCGTTAAAATATTATAAATTTATAAATAATTTTTCAAACACAGATTCTTTTTACAATGACATCATTTGAGAGTACCAGCAGTCTTAATGCTGCATCTGTCTCGGGACATCGCTTGAAGGGACCAATACTCCCAAGGCAGTCACATTATATTAATCAATGAGAGCTGATGGTGAGTTCTGTCTTTTTTAATGAACGTCGCTCAGTTGAATTTAATAATTCCTTTGTTCGTATTTAAAAGCACAAATCTTTTAACAAAATATTGTACTTACCTTTAAAGGTATTAATTTTAAATAAAATTAGGAACATATAACAAGAAGTTCCCAAACTACCATTGAGGGGAGTAACACTTACAAAACTTTTCACGTGTGTAATAATATAATCTGCATATTTACGACTGTTTTGATTATATATAATAAAATATATAATACCTTCGTCGGTGCGTTACATGTAGCTTACCAACATTTTGCCATAAGTGGGTGTTTTTAATAACCAAGTATTATTTACAGTGTCTTTTATCATTGAATTAAATGCCGAAATGTTTTGCCAAAAATGTTCTTCTTCGTACGTATAAAATCATTTAAAGAAAGGCATATTTTGAAAATTTAATAATTTATGCATACATAAGTAAAATGTAAAATTGACATACTCGTATTTTTATCCTAAGTCAAAACTCATTATTGAAATGCAGAAAATCATAATTTGAATTTATCTCGGAATAGTGTAATTGCATTTAGCCACTTGTCTCTCTTAACTGACGAAATGTCTGAATGTCATTTGACATTTTAAAAACCTGCAAAGTTAAGTTATTCAATCACAAGTAAAAATTTCTATTTAATATAGCTTAATTGTTATTTATTTAATCTGCAGATCTCTGTTCCTGGACATCACTGAGGAGAGACCTACACTCAACAAACACATTCATTCTCTGTTCCTGGACATTGCTTGCTTGGACCAGCACTCTCAAGGAAGCCACATTATATACATTTCCCTGGACATCACTAAAGTGGAGCAACACTCTCAAGGCAGCCATATTATATACCTGTCCCTGGACATCACTAAAGTGGAGCAACTCTCTCAAGACAGCCACATTCTAACCAAGATCACTTGAACGAATAAACATTGCCTTACACTAGTTTCCCAACTTTCTTTACATCAGCACAGTTACTGAGGTTGTCTTAATTTATTTTTTTATATAAATGTATTATATTTAAAAATGACGAAGTTATGTTGAGCTTTCAAAATGAGCATTGATAAAATCTTGGATTAATTGTGTCTCATGACGTCACACGCAGTTTAAATGATAATTAGAAAAACAGTGTTGCAGTACTGCCGCGCATGTATCGTGATGTCACACGCTTTTCAGCCGGCCGCAAACATCAATGCCTTGACTTTTATTTTTGATACTTTTCGGTATTTTTCAAAAATTCTAATGGTTCTGTGTCGGCTTGCTCGAAAATATGATATCTTGGTTAATAACATGAAATTTATATGTTGGAGACAGCAAGCTGAACACTTTCACAGTTGTTGGTGTAAAATACTGATATTCAGGACCTGGATATCTCTTGAGGATATCAGCACTCTAAAGGCAGCCACATTCTGTATTTGGACTTGGATATTTCTTGAGGAGACCAGTACTCTCAAGGAAGGTTAGGTATGACTTATATGAATAATTACCTTCTTATCAGTACTACAATACTACATTGTTTAGGTACAGGTTGTACTGATATTTGTTTTAAATACAGATACTCTGTCCTTTTATATATCTCCTGAGGGTAGCAACACTCTTTAGGCAGCCATATTCTAACTCTAGCACTGGATATCACTGAGTCCTTGAGCAAAACTCCCAACAGTTTCAATACATTTCATTACACCTGCATACTTATTATCTTGTTTTGAAACAGGTCCCATGAGTATTTCCAATACTTGCATAGTTATGTATAATGTTTTCAGAATATTTCTATCTTTCTCGTATTTAATTGACCAAAATCAAAATTTTCTCTAAAATAAAAAGATTTGTGTGTAGGTACATCAATATGTGTATGCCGACATATTTAAAAACCATATAAATAGTGTGAATAACTTTTTTTTAAATTAAAGGAATATACAATTTTTTCAAAGAAATATCAATATCTCAATGATAATCCTTTTTTCAAACATTCTTCCGGTGGTAGGAACAGGTAGATACCGTAATAATAATAATAATATATCTTTATTAAACAAAAAAATTTGCAAGATTTATAACTTTAAAAAAATGTACATATGCAGTGTAAATATTTACAATGGTTTATATAAGATTAACAACAGAAAATAATATAAATATGAACAGTAGGTACCTACTTAGAATAGAGAATAGTTATAAATTTAGGTTTTTCATAATCTGCCTCATTAGGCTAGCCTAGGCACTAGGTGTTGAGGCAGTAATTTTTAAGTCAATTTATATTACTTATTAACATATCTACACTTTTATTAAAAAATAATCATACAATAGATTTGTTGCATTAGCAATAATTTTGAATAATAACAATCAGTACATTGGTTTTATTTCGAATTTGGGTGAGCGCGCCAGTAAAGGCCCTATCATTATTTTTTATCCAAATTTTTATGTTATTTTTGAAATTTTTTTGTGAATCAAATTTTTTTACTCCATATGGAAGAATGTTATAAAGTCTTGTTGCAAGGCATCTGAAGTTTCGTTGACCAAAAGTAGTATGCATTATGGAAATTTGTAATATTGAAAACATCAATTAAAGTTAGTCATCTAGTCAAAGAAGTCTTGATTGAATAATAAAGTGAATGCAGCTGAGTTGACTGAAGACGGAACGTAAAAACAAATTTAGAGACGGGTGAAATGTCAAATAGTCGCGTTAAAATAGGACTTGGTTATGCTCAGTCAATACTGGCCATGGATAAGTCCTTTGAGCAGCTACGTAGCCAGAGGTGGGGTGGGGGGGGGGCGGGCACCCCGGGTGCCTCCCGAAGAAGGGTGACACTACACCTGACCGTGGAAAAAAATTACGAAGAATATTGTCACTTAAAATATTGAATACGGTCTGTTATTTATATTTCTTAGCTCTATGTCGTAGCTCTGTGTCGTAGCTCCCCGTGGAGTGCCCCGAATCGGAAGAATTTTAGTTGAAATTATGGGGGGGGGGGGGGGTGACACCACGTTATCCACCCCGGGTGCCGCCCATGCTAGCTACGCCACTGCCTTTGTATATCAAATTCCTAATAAATCTCTGTCCTTGTACATTCATTGGTGAACGAGATTTCCAAAGCAGGTTTCATTATTATAGATATAAATGTTTGGGGTTTATGCTATGTTGCACGTTCTTCTCGTTTTACCAAAGTTTGCAAGAGCTACAGTGTCTGAAACTTATCCTTATGAGGAGTGTGACACGGCATTATAACCCATAAATATATCACGATAATTCTTTTGACTGTGAAAATCTTAAAAATTTCAGGTTTAATCATGTTTTATCAACACCTGCATATTATATTATGTTAAATGCTTATTTGGAATACTGAAAGTGTAATGTTGTTTATACAGAAGTCAGTCCCTGGACATCACTTGAGTGGAGCAACACTTTAAAGGCAGTCGCATTCTATCTCTGATCCTGTGGACCACTTGAGGAGATCAGCATTTCCAAGGCAGGTTACCAACTTATTATATCTGAAAATCTTTTCTGAAGCATTTCGCGTTACGGCTTTTACTTTTGCTTTTCACTTCTTTCGCTCAGGATCAGTTGTTTCGCAGAAATTAACGCATGACACAGTCACGAAATGGCCAGTTAGCTTAATTTTGCTTAATTTTTGTTAAATGCCGATTCCAAGTCTTAAT
Source organism: Limnephilus lunatus (assembly GCA_917563855.2). NCBI lineage: Eukaryota > Metazoa > Arthropoda > Insecta > Trichoptera > Limnephilidae > Limnephilus > Limnephilus lunatus. The sequence goes on along the minus strand of OU830595.1, from coordinate 17,932,629 downwards.
ATCAGCAGATGAGGACAAATACCACGATGTTAAGCTTATCAGCTTATTACAATTTAATAGAATCGGTGTTTAACGGGCACTTTTCAAATGTCATAAAACAAAATGGAGCCCAATGGCCATTTGTTGACAATGACACATTAGAATTTGTGTGAAACAGCTGGGTTTTAACAGTTCTGTAGATTTTTCACTATCATTTATCTTGCGGATATCCGAGCTTCTCGATATTCATGGATAAGTATTTAAACACCACGCTTCCTAGGCCCGTTGTGGTAGTTAGTTGTGTTGGAGTCCCTAGTTCCCCCCACCGCAGTCCCATAGCCATTCTGTTGTTGCAACTCAGCCTGTGTTTGTCTAGTCTTGAACCTTTCCAATGAATGTCAATCATATTCAAGGCCAAGTCAGTACTGGCCGCTACCAGCTACAAGGATTTATAATCATAGTTATCTCCTGGATAGGTTGTGTCCTAGGTCAGTGAGATCCATCTCCCCATTCTTATACCCTCAAGTGGTTTAACCGCTTCCAGGCGTTGGTACAGGAGAGAGCTGACCTCAAGTGGAGAACACAGAGTCAGAGACCTGAAGTTGCCTAAAGGTGGATCCACCGTCCACTCAGATTTACTCCCTTCCATCCCTCCAATCCCCATCAGGTACTAACTTCCCCACATTGCCACCACACAAACATTACTTATTCTGATTACTGGCGCACTGCACATTAGCTTTTCTTAGTGGGACAGCTTAAAACCTGACACGATTTTCGTAATACCTTAATAGTTTATTGCGAAATGATATTTTTGTTCATTTTACCATCTTACCAGATAATTTGATTATATATTTATAAAAATAGAATTCATCTATCCTATGTAGTTTCCCAAGGGTAGCTTCTCATATTCAGGGAATTGTTTTTTTTTCTCTAATGTTATTAAAAATATACGTAAAATAATGAAAAGAAACGAAAACTTTCTTAGAGTTTTATTATAGTTTTCAGCTAAAAAAGCAATCTTCGCAATAAAAATAAACCAGGCTTTCCTGTAAATAAATACAGTGCTTACTTTGTAAATGATAAATTATGACATTTAATACGAAATTCCTACTTTCACAGATAAAAAATAATATTTGCATGTGACGAAACGAGGAACTAAAATAATAGTAATATATATTATTTCATTATGAAACTTATAAGTTTTATTTTAATATGCTAGGAGAATTATTTTAGGTTCACAATACCAAAAAGTGCTTGCAACTGCGGTGGGTTTCTAATGCTACAAATTCGCTGGCATTCCAGTTTGAATTGAAGATGTAGACTTATGTTTGATAACGCCATTGTTATTCATTACAGATGCTATCTCCATGGATCTGGATTTCACCTGAAGGAGTTACACATTCTATCTCTGTCCCTGGACATCACTTCAGGAGACAACACTCTCAAGGAACTCACTTTATTTATATGACTCTGGACAATCAGGACATCCCTTCAGAGGAAAAACAGCCTCCTATTTAATTTGAATATCAACTTAATTACTTTTTATAAAATCTGCCATTTAGGTTATTAATTGTTTAAAAATACCGTCAGGTTTCATTTTTTAAAATATTATAACAAATGAATTATTTTTAAATGTTTTTAGCTTTCACCGTTCAAGAGTATTCTTGTCCAATGTTTAAATAGACGCTGAAATGGAAGGTGAATTAAAACATTAATTTTATTTATACACACAAATTTCATAAATATGGAATATTGGAGTCGAGTTCAGACTCAGAAGAGATGAAATGTTGAATGGAAGGGAGGCAATTTTAAGAAAAGCTTCATAGAAAAGATGTTATATGTTTAGAGAGGGATAACCAAAAAACATTGTGTCTAAATTTCCCACTTCTAGACAGAAGAAATTAACATCTGGGGAGTCAAACAGTGAATTTTAAAAGAATGAGAGGGAACGGAGCAATGTGTTATTTTTCATTTGAATAACTAGTGGAGCCTTCCGCAATATAATCAATTTCAGCCTTCAGAGCTGGAATTTGTAAAGCGTTCGGTTTGGATATTTCCCGCCCTCTTCCAAAAAATCATAATCCCGAATTAAAATATGGAGATATATAAACTGCTTATAGTGTTAGAGAGCCATTTTTTGCGTGCATATTTTTTAATTCATAAAATAATTCATTAAAAAAATTAAGCGCATGAATTCTGTGTACTATTTACTTTAAATTGCCATTTGTGGTACCTACTTTGAGCAATATTATATATTATGACTTCTGTGAGTTGTCTAATTGTCTATGGCCTATTTGATAATCACAGATATAAATTTAAATTCAAATGTACATTTTTAATATGTAAACACGTGATCAATGATTTGTAAAAAAAAAAATATTTCAATAATATCAGTTCACGGAATGTCAATAACAAATAATACAGAAGAGATGCGAGACATATTTTTTTTTATTTTTTGCATTAACTCCACACAGGAGGCCCCGAGGAAAATAATTTCTCTCAGGGCCTCTGTCATCTTTGAAGATGCTGTGTGAAGGGTCATTTTGATGAGAATGAGTGAACATGGTCTTGAAGAGACCCATGTTGTAGAAGGGAAGAAACATAAAGGCCGACAAATCGTTCCACAGCCGAGCTGTTCAACTCAAGAACGAGTCGTAGAAACCGTGTCGACCATGTACAATTGTTGAGCATGTGTTTGTCGTGTTTCCAGACTATGCACTGATGCCAGGGGGATAAATGACGCTAGTTCCTCGGAGCATCTTCCATCGTAATGTCGGTAGAATAAGGGTAGCATTCCTACCCGACGCCTGTGCTCTAAAGATTGTAATCCATTTGTTAAGTTAGAAGAATCTATCAAACGGACCGCCCGTTTCTGCACGGGTTTTTTTTAGGTGTTTTGGGGCTCCAGAACAGAGGTGGCTTCCAAATTAAACCGTTGAGCGCACTTGTGATTTGTACAGGATCAACAGTTGTGTACTATCTGCAGTATCTGCGGGCCCTGTACAGTACGCCCAGTTTCTGAGAGGCTAACTTAACTCTGGCTTCGATGGAGCCCCCATACCTGAGATGATCACTTAGAGTTACACCAAGCATATCAACCTTTTGTTCAAATGTTAAACTACTAAGTTAGTTTTGCGATTAATCAATGATTCCAACATATCAGCATCCCCAAAGATAACAGGCCTAGAGAGAAATCATTTTCTTGTATGGAGATAGTGAAAAAAAAATGTGCAGGCACTTTTGAAATAATTCTAATAAATATTTTAAAATATCTCTTCAAATTGGCCACATTTTGACCAACAGACGCTCATGTGCCAAAATGTGGCTAAAAACGCTCCAGTGGACAAGGGAGAAAATTAATTTTTTGAAAAAAATGGGAGAATTATTGAAAGCACAGTTTTGATGGTATAGTCCTTTGTATTGAGGCAAAGCAGGTTCCCTTGGATTGACTAGCAATGTGCACAAACATTGCAGGATCTGTCTTTAAGGATGGAAAAAATGTCATATAGGGAATGTGCTTTGAGAGTAATTATGTTATAGGGGTTTACCGCTCCTTGTTTTGCTAATGAAAATAATTGTGTAACTTCTAATTTATTTTTATTTTTAGTTATCTACTTACCTGTTTCGTCACTTTTTAATTCTTAGCTGAATTTATTTTAGAAGTTTTGATGCTTTTTAATACTTGCATAAGTAATTATTTTAAATGCAGGTTTAATTATTAGTTGAAAGCTGTTGAAAACTTGCAAAGTTAATGCGTTTATTATTTTAAATTAGGGATCGTTAATTGTTTTTCTTGTTAGAGGTTATGTAGGTCATCATCTATTGATTTTAAATGGTTTAACAGTTTATTGTTTTAAATATTATAGCTAATGTAAAATATTTATGTATTTGCATTGTAAGTAAAATTTTAAATACAAATATACTGACGGTTTGTCTAGTTTGTAGTTGGAAATAAGATTGTAGAAAAATATTATAAGTTTGTACAGCGCCCCTGAGGTGATTTTTCACACAACGGCGCTATACTATCGGACCAGTTAGGATTTCATCAGAGCCGAACCCTCTGATATGAAAATATCTGGAGTTGGTGAAATATTTTTCCATTATTTTTCTGGTGGATTGACGTATTGTTCTTGTATTGTTTTGTATTTATTATACTTATATAGTGCACTTACATTGCGTGAACTTACTAGATAATCATTTGTGGAAAAGTGTGTGGAAGGGTTTAGTCTTTCATTTGGAAAAGATTTAACCCGGACATAAAATCTGGAGCACCGTAAAAATAAGGAATAATTAGGAATGAAATGTATTTAATACCAGCACTGCTTCTGTTATTTCTTACATTCAATACCTGCGCAGTTATTATTTGTTAAAAGTTAATATATTTAGTCTCTGACCACTCTCAAGCCATTCATGTTAATCATTTAGTTTTAGGATATTATAATACTAAATGTGAATGGTGGAAGAATTCGGGGACGCCCGAGGAAGACATGGCACGATCAAGTAAACCAAAAACTTGAGTTCGGTCATGTCAAGAGTCAGAAAAACAAAAGAGTATAAGGCAATGTATGAATGTGAATGAAGCAAGAAGTATGTGCCAATACCGAGTTGTTTTGGTAGTCCATCCACTCGGCCTACCCCTACGGGCAAACGGCGTGATGGTTAGTTACGTTTAAAATACCTTCATGGGGAACAAGAGAGTATTTTTTATGTAGGTACATATATAACATGTACTTTCTCTGTTAATGACGTAAGTAACAGTTTGGTAAATTACTTTTAAGTATTTTTTACAATATTGTAGTTAGGTACTAATTTTTAATTTGTGGAAGTTAATTATTTGAATAATAATCTTATTTATCTACTGAAATTTTATTATTTCAAAACTAGTGTTAAATTAGATTTTTTTCAAAATTTTCTTATTTAGTTTTTTCCACCTTGTTTATAATGTATTACTTATTTAGTAATAAAGTAAGGAAGTTAAGTATAAAATGTAAGTCACTTACTAGTTATTAATCTCAGTTGTGAGTCACTAATAAAGAAGTTATTAGATATAATTCTAAGTGATACGGTACAGGTTACATATATTAATTAAGTTGTAAAGCGCACTTGAGGTGATTTTCTCACAAAAATGGTGCTATAGAAATAATCCAATAGTTTATATTATATTATATACTTTAGTGGTAAAAACCTGTTATGTATTTTGTTTAAATTGTATCTTTACTATAATAAAAAAATTATAAAAACTAACAAAATAATCATTTGTAAATAATAGTTTGCCAAGGTAAATGAGCTCCATTAAATATAAATGAGGGGGTGTCAGTAGTCAGTATTGATGGCAAGTACAATACAGTGAATGTGACAGCAGGACATATGTAGCACGGATAGAAGATAGCTTATCATCATTGAGGCTCTACCGCACAAGTGTCCCGACTGGCTGGAGACAGTGGGACTATGGCATTCCCAATAAGGGGAATGTGGCGATACTGAGTAGATGGTTGAGAAATGCCTAGCTATTCAGATCTAGCCTCTTTACTTAGGAAATAAACAAAAATACTTCCACAACTGATTGATTTTGACGACAGTTAGTTATGTTTGAAGGGTAAGTAGGTACCTACATGTACACAGTGTTCGGAAACTCGTAGTGCAAACAAAAAACTAGTGAATGTCCATCACATTTGGAGTCAATTTTTACGTTTTTGAGTAAATTAGGTCCGAAGTTGGATTTTTGTCTTTTAAAATGAGTGGAAGCAAAAACCAGCTTTGAATTTTTTTTTATTCCTTTATTTGTGGAAAAAGTAAAAAAATAAAAAAAATAGCGAAATGCTCAGATCGATACAAAAAAGGTTCTGTGGATTCTCTATGTGATGTAGATTCATTAATTTCCCACTTTGACTATGAGTTTCCGGACACTGTGTGTAACTGTTGAGTGCAATTATTGATCAACGGAATTATTCATTAGATAATCAGTACCTCAGCCATAGGTCACCCCAAATGACAAGCTATGTTTCAAACTTAGCAGGAATGCCTGGAGGGGTAATGTTTTTCCAGATCTTGTCGGCGGGCCGGATCGGGAGAGGCCGTTGAGTTAGACCCTTAAACCTGTCCTGCCGGACTCCCTTAACCGTCGCCCTGCTCCTCCTAGACACAGCGATTTCCAGATTCCCACCCACCCCTCATAACGCAGCATTCCCACAGAAGAGTGCGTGTGAAAATTTCGGTCTACAAAAAACGGCAGAAGGACAGATGTGAAGGGAATGATAAAATGAAAAAAATTAATTATAATAATAAGTATTTAATAAAATGTAAAGAAAATGACATTTTTGATTTAGAAACAAATAAATGTTGTGTGTAGAGTGTACTAAAGACAGATAATGCTTGTCATTGTTCAATGTTCATCTGCAGTCACTGCACACAAGTGTGACGCAATAATGTACTCTAAAGTAAGTCTCTCCAGAGCCCATTATCGCGGGACATTGCTGCCTCAGTTAGAACGCTGTTACTACTGGCTTTGTTATATAATATGGCAAGAGAGAATCAGCTAATATGGAAACATTACATCAAACAGAATTATTATCAAAATACACCAATCTTAACCACCAACACTAAGATGGTTCTAAACTAAAAGATTGTACTTTAAAAAGAAAGAAAAATTGTTTGCATAATGAATGGCTTATATTACAGCAAATTCCCATGTGTATAAATATCCATCGTCTAGTTGATTAGTCAGACATCTCCAAATACTATGTTTTGAGATAATGACGAAAGCAATATTCGAATGCTCGCCATAAATCAAATATTATTTCCATGTGTTTGTGTTTTATATAATAAATATGCTTTAAAATAACACCAGGAGGCATAACGGTCCAGTACAGTACCGTACAATACAGTGACCCAAAAAACATCAACATTTTGTTTAATTCAATGTAAGTTTTAGTGCATTATAATTGATTTGTTGGTGTTTATGAGTAATCTGAGTATTGTACCAGATAGAGGGTACACGCCTACATATAACTGAATACTCAACTCTAATTGCGATTTTTCGGAGATGTCTGTCTAATCAACTGGATGATCGACGATATAAAGGCTTTTCTTTTAGTTTCAAAGACAAAATAAAATAGAATTTTTAAAATAAAGCCATTTCTGTGATTTTTTTAAAAGTGAATACCGTACTAGTCTCAACATCAGTGGAACTATGGTATTCCCAATACTTGGGGTTTGTCCTTTCAATTCCGTATCCATCACATTTCTAGGGAATTTCTCTTCAGTGGATGGAACAACTCAAATGTCGAGTGAAACAAACAACGAATAAAGCACTGCTGCTAAATATTTGAACTAAAATTATACTAAAAATTACATATTTCTAATATTCTTTACATTTACAAGAATAAAGTATTTATATTTATTTATTTATAATAATAATAATAACCTTTGAAAACATATTTTTAACAATTCAACAACAGGAAAAAAGTAGATACAAAAAAATCATTTATTTAATATTTAAAACTAAGTACATACGATCAATAAAATCTGAAAAATAATTATGTGGAAACTGCAATCGTTTAACTTGCTTGGAATAATATTTTTTCACTAATGGACAACATCGTAACTAATGGAATAATATTTTTTTACTAATGGACATCCTCGTTACTAATGGAATAATATTTTATTACTAATGAACATCCTCTTTCCTAATGGAATAATATTTTTTTACTAATGGAGGTCCTAGTTAACAATGGAATATATATTTTTTTACTAATGGATTTCTTTGTTATTAATGGAATAATATTTTGTTACTATATGGTCATTCTAGTTAACAACACAACGATAGTTTTTACTAATAGACTTCTTTGTTATTAATGGAATAATATTTTGTTACTAATGGTCATTCTTGTTAACAACGCAATGATATTTTTTTACTAATAAACTTCGTTATTAATCAATGGAATAATATTAATCTTCGCTATAAATTGATTTTTTTTTAAATATTGAATTTCCATTAGTGTCTTAAAAAGTGGATATTTCCAAATTATTAGTAACCAAATGAGGAAGTACATTGACGTGTCTTTTAAGTTTTTGGAATTTGTTTTATTTTTCAAAATCAGACATTTAATGAAACTGCAAACAAAGATGTTTCAATGACGGCCGAGCGCCAGGGTGATACTGACAGCATAAACTTTAAACTATAATTATTATTACACACTTAACAAAATGTAGGTATAATTCAAGAAAAAAATGCTGTTCGAAAATGTACAAGAAATAAAGAACTTATGTTATTAACAAAGACTCCGAAAAGACATTGCAAAAGTAGTAATGTTTAAAAACAAAAACACTCAAAACACTAACTTTTGTTATAGTTTTTGGTAAGTAGGTACTTACATTAAAGTCTTTTTTTTTTCTTTTTCCTTTTCAAGTTATGAATAAACTGACAATATTTGAATTCCTCCTACCATCATTTTTTTTCAGTAATTTTAAAAAGAAAGACAATCATTTCATTCTCAAATTGTGATCAACTGACAATCGTAACAACATTACAGTTGTGCTCTTCTGTTGATCAAAAATTGTCCAAACATTGAAACTGACCAAGAATCGGGGATATTTTGATTCAATTGAAAAATCAAAATTGGTTGAGTTGTCGTTTGATGACAAACGTTACATTAGAATTGTAGTGAAACACACACTAACTAATCTAAAAGAAGTATTTTAAATGTTTTTATTTATTTTGCAATGGCTGTCCCCGGTCTTAATAATTAATTTATAAAATATATAGTTATTTGTTTGTTTAGTTGTTGTGTGAACTCGGGCGCGGCTTTTTCTTTTTGAATAAACCAAACACGCCGCGTTTTTGCTTGTCCGGTTGTCCCCCTATCGACAGTTCGCTCTCTCCCGAACTCTCAGCGGCCGCTCTCTCCCCAGCATTTTGCTGATATGCTGAAATAAACACAATTACTGCATTAGATACACAATTCAATTAGATATATACACAATTCAATTAGATATACACACAATTCAATTAGATACACGCACAATTCAATTAGATATGTGCACAATTCAATTAGATATATACACAATTCAATAAGATATGTATACAATTCAATTCAACACAAGTTCAAGATTCAAGTGATTCGAACTGGTTCAGTTTGATCGCCATCAATTTATTGGTAATGGTTTTACTTGATACTGTAAAAAGGGGCTTAGTTTGACATAAGTTCCAGTGGTAAAGTTTTGACTTAAGTTTAAAAGGTAGAGGTTGACTTAAGACGTGATGTATCAGGTTTAACTTTGTGTTGTTAAATCCATAACTGACAAATTATGTTCCAGTAATCGTCAAATTTAATTTTTGATCAAATGCTTCTTTGATGACATGTTTTATCTTTCTAGAATTTATTTTATTTTTAAATGTTGGCTAAAATAAATTTTTAAAAAAGTTTTTGTTTAACTACAGTTTGCGCGTATTAAAAGTTATTTTTGAAGAATCAGTAGCCACCTAGTTAATGTATAATTTAATTATTATTACTCGTGACAGCTGTTAGTCACTGGGATCTAGAAATTTTCAAACAATTTGTTAGCTGTGATAAAAGGCGTGCCTCTTACGAGGGTGATACTGAGAGTATTTTTCACTCAGGAAAGAGGGGAACTCAATCTCCATGTCTAGAGCCGATGGCCTTACCGCTGTGCTACAAATGTTATCAAAGTGAATTGCAGAAAAAAGTTTATCATGTAATCTACAATAAATCTTCCAGTGTCTTGAAATTCGTGGTTGATTCCATTCTGAATAAATAAATTCCAATTATCATCACGAATTTACAGACGCTGTGTAATAAATATATGTGCATTCCATACATTTAACACGGTACAGTGTGTACAATAGATGACTGCTCCCAGCTACAGTGCGTTAGCAAAACAAACAATACACAACCAAAAGTGAGTTCATCAGAAAGAGAAACACATAAAAATAATCACAAGATTGGTAGTGAACAAAACCATTTTACCTAATAATAATATTTGAAATATCAATAAAAAAATTATAATATTAAAAAGCTGCAATGAAAAAAAATGTTAGTATAAAAATTAAGAAAATTTGTTAAAAATAAAAGCAACAAAAAACATAGAAATAAACATTATATTATTTATCTAAATACAATAAAATGTTGTGTTTCTTGAAAGAATTGTAAATAGCTGCATTTTAATGTGTTCTCCAAGTACCAGGGCTTGTTATATTGGTTTCATTTTACTGAATGATTTTTGAGGAATGTCTATGTCATCTTAGGGAAGGCTGTGTGGAGGATCTTTTTATGAAAAGGTTGGAGAGGAAGGAAGGACGGAAAAAGGTATGAGGGGTGAGTAGGAACTAGGGGTCAGTTTATCCGGGAGTGACGGATGTATGAATCCATCCCTCCAACAGCGGTGCAAAAGGTTAAGTGGGTTGAGAAAATCCAGATGGAGAGGTCAAAAAGGTCTCCCTCAACCAATCCCTCGGGCAGATGCATCCGCTGCCAAGACCCGGACAAACCTCACCCCATGAACTTAGGCACCCATACTAAGTCACCAAACACAGTAAACATTGGTTATCCAATAATGGTTACCGGGCCGGTAGTACCCATACCCGCCTCCCAAAGTGAGATGTGTAACCAAAGAAGGAAAATTGCAACATGAGTGTTAAAGATTACGGTTCCGTGATGGCAAAAACAGGCAACAAACATACGTTCCTTATCGTTATAATGCTGCAGCTCTTTCTTACACATTAAATAATGGTGAGACAAAAGATGAGACACACAAAATGTGTTTCTGTTTCCTCCAAAGTACTACTTTTTCCTTTGGAGCAAACAGATATATCTTATTACGGCTCGGCCACGGAAACGGGAATTGCGTTTCATTTTCTTTATATGTTTGAGGAAGACGTAAGATGATGATTATATATTTCCTTTGGGGGGTGCAGACATACGTTCACCACCGTTTGTCTCATTTTTGAATATTATTATTCAGTATGTAAGACAAAGCTGCAGCATTATATATATATATATATATATACATCCCGCAACAGATTTGGCAACCTTTCACTTCGCATCCTTTTGGCAACCACTGCTTACGGTAGGTTTTTAAATAAAATTGCTGTGAATGTTCACATGTTTTTAGCTTAAGAAAAGAGTGATAGTAAAAGAATTATCTAGAAATTGTGTTTTAAGGGTATTCAAATTTTTGGTAGTTACGTATACTTTAGAGTCTTTTGGACTTCCTTTCATATTGCCGTCGTATTGGTAACCGCGTATATCGTACGTATATCACACTTCATTCCATATTTAGGGCGTCCGTTCATTACGAACATTTGACGACCTCCGTATATTCCTGTATGCATTACGTTTATATTACGACGCTTTCAGAATCCTTTTAATTCGGTCGCGATTTGCCAACGGTGTATCATAGGTACATAATGATTGGTTATAATACAAAGGCTAACTTGACGACATAATAAAATTTGGCATTTTTTTAAAATTTACTTGTTTGGTTTGGTGGTGCTGGGGAGTGGGGATAATGCTCACTTCCTGAATAGAATTCTACCTTCAACATTCTTCTACCACTACGTGCTTAGTTTAGCGAGGAAATTAAAAGAATGCATTCATGTACAATCTTGATTTTTAAAAAAAATAGCGTTCAGAGCCGCTAATATTACAAATATTATTTTGAAGGAAACCAAAACAGAATCCCAATAATTCAAAACGGTATACGATTATTATGATAACATTTTACATTTGGGAGGCAATATCAAACAAATTATAAATTTGGGAGGCGGGTGTGGGTACCGTCGCCCGGGAACTATTTATTGGATAACTAACAACCCTCCCATAGGTAACACCAAGTGGTTAGATATGTTTGGTGACTTAGCAGGGGTGCCCGGGTTCACGGGGTGAGGTTTGTCTAGCTCTTGGCGGCCTATGCATTTGCCCACCTACCACATGGCGGGTCGGATTGGGAGAGACTGGTTGAGGGAGATCTTTTCATCTCTCCAGCCAGACCCTCGATCCATCGACTTGTACCACAGTGGGAGGGATGGTCACTCCTGGACACATTGACCCCAGATTCCTAACCACACCTCATACTTTATTCCTTCCTAGAACTTCCTCTCCTTCCTTTCCCTAAAAATACCCTCAACACAACATCTCCAAAGATGAAATAGGCCCTGAGGGAAATTGTTTTCCTCAGGCCCTCCTTTGTGGAGCTAATGTAAAAAATATAAAGTGTCAAAATTAACTATCGCTTTTGGCTTCTATTTTAAATCTCTGCATTGATCCAATCGTTATTTTAGTTACCGATTAATCAGAATAAAAGTGGCTACCGTTTTGCGATAGGTAGCAAGGTAATATTTTTATAAAAAAAGACAATCATTCTCGGGTTACGAATAACCTGTCACTTATATAAAACTAGCTGTTACGCGGCATGCGTTGCTATGCCATTGAATAAATAATTGTTTCTCCGTGCATGTCCTTTCCCATTCGTCCCGTTTCCCTCCCCGCCTCCCCTTCCTCAACTGCGTCCTCGAAGAAAAAGATGTACCTACCTATGTTTCACTTCATTCCTAACTTTTAGTGGCGATCGGGTATGACGTATTCCACATTTCATTCCTAGCCTTTAGTGGCGACCTGTGACGAAACAACGTTGCCGGTTCAAGTCAAATCCCGTACGAGTGTTGAGGTGCACGCCGCGGCGGCGTGATTTGCGACGTTGCCGCACATATTTCTTCTTTTCGATCGTTTTTACGGTCAAATTTACTTCTATAAAATTTCGTTTTCTTATTTTTTAATTTTTTTTATTATTATTAATTGAGTTAGTTGGACTACATGAATATAAACTAATAAGCACAATGTAACATTTCATTTGATAAATTTAAATATTTTTACAGTTAGCATAACATTTATTTTTAAATACATTCATTCTTTCTTCATTCTTCATACTTTCAGGCATTTCATCGTACATCTTTAGTCCTCTATACATTAGGCAGTTCTGCGATTTTTATTTCTTTATTTGTGGCAATCGAACTCTGTTTATATTTCTTGTTTCGTAATTATGTACGTCTCTATTAAAAAAAATTTCATCCTTAAAGTATTTTGGCATTTGGTTTTTCATAATTTTATGCACAAAAATTATCACATTAAATGGTAGTCTCTTTTTTATCGGAATCCAATTGAGCTAATCTCTCATTTGATTAATCCTTGCGAATTTGCCTTTCCCCAGTATACATTTCATAGCTCTGTTCTGAATAATTTCTAGTTTGTTTAAATTTTCTTCATTGGCCAAATATAACATCGTAGAGACGTAATCCAAATGTGGAGTAACGATAGTTTTATAAATGAGCTCCGTAGTGTTTCTATTTAATTTATGTCGTAGTTTTCTAAAAAAATTGACCTTTTTTGATACCTTTCTTAGCACATATTCAAAGTTTGCCGTGAAAGTCAGTTTTGAATCGAATATTACACCCAGGTATTTGATTTCATTTACTTTTCCAATTTTTTCACCATTAATTGTCATATTTAACCCTGTGTTACGCGTTTTATCGCCTATTTCCATATATTTTGTTTTGTTTACGTTCAGTTTTAGCTTGTTTAATTTCAGCCATTTGCTATATTTTGTAGGTATTCGTTTATTTTGTTAATTGAATCTATGTAATCTTCACAGGAAAAATAGATTAAGGTATCGTCTGCAAATAGTATAATTTTGCAATGTTAATTTATAATTTACAGGAGTTCACTTACTCTGACGGTGATGGTGGGATACGACCCAAATCCCAAATTAACACTGATTTCAGGTTTTAGACAGCGGATGTGTGAAACAAAGACGAGCTCACCAGTTAATTTTACTCGAAAAAATATTTTAAAAATTCTGATAACGACCTTCGTACATCGTTTCCATAAAACTTCAATGTATTGACCAAATCCAAGAAGAAAATATGAATAAATGATATAGAAATAACAAAATAAATACACTGCGCAGTTCACACGCCATAGAAATGAAACATCAGAAAACTAAAGTAGGCAAAAGTGAGTAGGCTACGAAGCACCGCACAAAGAGGAGACCGATTATTCTCCTCTTTGTGCTTTGTGATTTAAGTTTTTGTCCCTTTTTAGTGTCGCTATTTTTCGTTTCATCGAGTTTAAAATCACAAAGAAAGATAGACTAACATTGCTGGGTTACGAATAACCCAATAATGTTTGAAAATCTCCATCATTATTTGGTTACGAATAATCCAATAATGTTTGAAAATCTCCTACTACCACCACAGAAAGCCGAAAATGTTGTTTGTGTTGGGGTGGGACTTTTTTTACATTAGCTCCACACAGGGACCCTGAGGAAAATAAATTCCAAAAGGGCCTATGTCGTCTTAGGGGATGCTGTGTGGAGGGTCTTTTAGGGAAGGGAAGGATAGGAGGTTCTGAAAAGGAAAAAGGTATGCGGGGTGGGTAGGAATCTGGCGGTCAGTGAGTCCAGGAGGGGACGTATGAACCCATCCCTCCAACTACGGTGCAAGGCGATGGGTAGAGAGAGAGCACTACTGGTAAGGTCAAAAGGCCTCCCACAGCCAGTCTCTCTCGATCCGGCCCACCACGCAGCAGGTGGGCAGACGAATCCACCGTCAAGACCTGCACAAACTTCATCCCATGAACCCGGGTATCTCTGTTATGTCACCAAACGCAATGAACCACTTGGGGTGACGTACGGCAGAGGTGTTGGTTAACCAATAAATGGTTCCTAGGGCGGCGGTACCCAAACCCGCATCCCGAACCTAAACGCGATGCCCATTAAACCACTGACCGGTCAATGATTCTATCTTTAAAATAAATATATAAAACTTGTGTGCAGTTCACCTTCACAAACCTACCTTACACCCAACATAATAAAATCGCCAAATATATTATGTAAAAATGTTAATAATTAGGTAAATACTGTAATACTTATATAGAAATAAATAAATAAAATTCACACGAGGGAGAAGTGAAGCCTTCATAAAACTAAACCTAGAAAGAATGAAACGAATCAGGGTAGGTTAATTGTAGAGTTTATTTATTGTAATATTTTTACCAAGTGTACAAATTATTTTATTCTACGAAACACCGCACAAAGAGGGCACAGATTAGTGTCATTCTTTCGCACGCTAATTCCTATATGTATAATCCTAACATCTGGTCTCTGAAAATGCAAATAAATGCACATCCATTGTCAAAGTATGGCTCAATAAAAACCTTATAACTCTGAACTGCGGAAAAACTCTTTATATTCCATTTAACAATACCAAAAAGGCGACAGACACCCTTAACTCCCTTAAATATAAGGTTTCACAAAAATACTTACAATCCTGTCTAATGCTCTAACTGTACGGAAATGAATACGGGGATTTTTTTATATGAATACCTCACAAGAGTCACAGGTGCTCCGTCTGGAGCCAGTAAAACTATGGCATCTTCCAAGGTGGCGGGGAGGGGAAGGAGATGAGGGAGAGGAAGGTGGGGAAGTACCTGGCTATTCAGATCTGGTCACCAAACACGGCTAAAGTCTTACACCAGGGCGATACTGAGTGTACTTTCCACTCTGGAACGTGCCGCAAATATACCATATATTTACTTCTTCAAACTTCGCAAAATTACTTTGTGGCATCATTAATTATATAATGAATAACAGATCACTTTGTAGAAACCACTATATTATAAACAATATCTACATGTTTCCATAACAATGTTATCTTCATCAGGATATGTTAATATAAAGAAAAATAAATGACAAACAAGTATAGACAAATTAGAATAAACTAGAACATAGACAAAATATTAAAAAAGTAGAGGTGATTAATTGCTTAAAAAACATAAAAATAGTTATACAAAATGAAATATAAAAATTACCTATTTAAGGAAAAATAAAATTGCATTTAGATAATAAAAAAACTTTTAAGAACAAATAATTCAAATAATTAGTCTAAATGAAAAAATAAATAATTATTGTAAGTATTAATAAGAAAAAAAATTTAAGAGATGGCTATTTTTAAAAAATGTTTGGTTATTTATAAAATTTAATTTACTATTAATGCTTTTTCTAATTTTTAAAATTTCGAAATTATCCAATTGTATGCCCGTAGTGTTAATTTTAAGACCTGTATTAATATCAAAAGAATGACTTGTTTCCAAAATATGGTTGGCAAATTCAGAATAATTATTATTATTTAAACATCTTATATGTTCCTTAACTCTAATGTTAAAATTTCTAGAAGTTTTTCCAATATAAAAAAAGTTACAATCATTACAAATTAATTTATAAAACCCAGATTTGCTAAAAAAATCACATTTATCCTTATTATTTAATATATAATTTTTTAATTTGTTATTTGTATAAAAAGCTGGTTGTACATTATTTGGCATGTTTTTAATTTTTAAATTTGAAATGCTATTATTTAAAAAAAAAAAATTCTCCAATTATTATCATTTTCAACAACGTGTGGATAAACAAAATATCTAAAAAACTTTTTCTTATATTTTTTGTTTAACATATTGTCTATTAATTTTGAAGTATAACCGTTATTAATTGCAAATTTGTTTAATAGTATTTAATTCTGTTTTAAAATTACGCAAAGATAAGGGAACATTAATTTATCTACTTAGCAAGGTATGAAAAGCTGCTAATTTTTGTGAAAATGGATGATTAGATGTTTCATGTATAATGATATCTGTATATGTATCTTTACGAAAAATATTAAATTAAAAAAAAATGTAGATATTGTTTATAATATAGTGGTTTATACAAAGCGATCTGTTATTCATTATTTACCATATATTATTCTAAAATAATAAATTGTGATATATAACAAAATTAACAAAATAAAGTTTATTTGCTAGACAGGGATTCGATCCCGCAACCTTCGGGTTGCGAGCTAAGAGCCTCACCGCTAAACACCGGCCACACCGGCCATCGAATACAGTTAAATACTTAGGAATTACATTAGACAGCCAACTCAAATGGACAGATTACATAGAAAAGCTTGTAAATAAATTTATGTATTTAACTTATATTTTTAAACGTTTAAATTAAAGAGTCGACATTAAAATAATGAAATTTGTGTAACATGCATTGGTGCAATCATCAGAATCTTATGGAATAATTGGATGGGAGGGGAGGGGGTGTATAATAATAATAATAATGTCGCATAATGATATGAACTACCTGCAATTATTCCAAGAAGCTGAATTGTAAGAGATGAGAAAAATTTACTGTGTACGATGTTTAAAATACACATTTTCTAGAAATATAATTTTTTCAAAAAATGAAAAACGATTTAGTAATAGGTTAAATAATGCATTTGAAATTCCATTGTGTAAAACTAGGCTTGCGTAAAGACATGCGAATTTTATTACACCAGAAATTTATAATGCTCTCTATAAGACTACAGAAATTGAAAGTAAAAATGTATCCTCGTACAGCAAATATAAAAATGTATAAAGTCTTGGATAAATACCATTGAAACCGACATTTACTTGCTGTAACATCTGAGCCGATGTAACTTCACAAATTTTATTAATCTTTATTAACATGTCGTGTGAATTGTAATTCAGTAATCACGATCACAATGATTTTATTTTTTATTTATTTAATTTTATTTTTTAATCTCTACGAAGATAGTGCATGTTTATGAGTAAAATTTTAACTGTTTTAAAAACACACAAGTACACCCACGAACTGGTGATGCCTGTGTGGGATTTTTTTGGTTAATCTGCTAATTGTATTATTCTTTGCTTTTCAACTGTTTATATAAAAACCATTATATGTATTGTAAATTTATACCAATTTAGGTACCAAAAAAAAAAATCCTATACTGTTTGTCTCTTTTTAGTGTCGCTTGTTTCCTTTCGAGTTTTTTTCTAATCACAACTTTGCTAAAGAATTTTTCACTTCAAATAATTGCTTCATCGCAGTTCTCGATCCAAATTGCTACCCAGCGCAAAAATGTGTCCATTTTCATGCATTCAGAATAATTATTGGTAACTAACATAATGTTTGATCGAAAGCGGAGCTTTAAAATAAAAGTCAAAATCGATTGATAATTTTGACACCCGAGAAGAAAGATATTTATAGATTTGTGTTATTTTTCTGTTCAATTATCTAACACACTATATAAAGAGGTAATATTTGTTTGTTTGTTTGTTTGTTTGAGTGTTTGTTTGCATCGAATAGGCTCCGAAAATACTGAACCGATTTGAAAAATTCTTTCGCTGTTGGGAAGCTACACTATCCCTGGGTGACATAGGCTATATTATATTTAAAAAAAAATAGGCATCCTTACTAAAACTTCATAACCAGGGTGTAAAAAAATTACCTAAAATATTCTTTAAATCGCGTGCGCTGCGAAAACTATTAATGAAAGAATAAAAAATGTACTATGACTTTATAGAACACATCATTTTTTACAAAAAAAGTCGCGACAGCATATGTCTAACTATTATGGTTATGCCACAATAAGTATTCTTTTATTTTAAAATTTTAATTAATATGTCGCCGCTTGAAAAGGCTCTTTATTTGTATCTTGGTGTTAATCCTTATCAAAATAAATTACTTCATATTCAAGACAACTTCAATACCTTTATTTAACTTTTTGAATTTCGCAATTTGGATATTTAATCAGAAAGATATCACGAGTTTAAAAATGTTAGTATTAGAAAAAAGTTTCGGCTACGGGCCGCGCGGGAGAGGAGTCAAGAAATGCAGTGCCAGGGGGGTTTGCGGGACGGGGGAGCGGGAGAGCGGTGGCGGGGAAGGTGGAAGTGGAACGCTGGAGGGGAACGCACGGGAAAGGACATGTAAGGAGTAACATTTTTTTATTTGAATATGGCATGTAGTATAAAAGAAAGTCCAAAAAAACGTGCAGCTCGCAAAAACTCAGAAACGAGTCCCGGTTCGATCAAGGGAGTTATATGGTGTGGTAGATCTCTCCCCCCCCCCTAGGGAATAAGGTTATCCGTTTTTACCTAAAGGGCGTGATATAAGGGCTGAAAACTTCGCCCTCTTGAAATTTCTAGAACAGTCTTCCGGAAAGTTCTAGAAGGTTCCGTAGAGCTGTAGAAAGTTCTGGAAGGAGTGGCGGAGTATGTCGTGGAATGATCAGGAATAGGGAATCGGGAACATCATTGTGCAACATTCCAGAACACTTTCGAATGTTGTCCTGAGCGAAGCCGGGTAACCCAGCTAGTACAACATAAAATGATATCATGAAATCGTCTGCCGTTTTAAATTTTCAGAATTCTATTATGAGTTTTTTTAAATAATAATATAGTGGAGTATTAACGGCTCTGAAAGCAAATTATGTTTAAAAAAAGAGAAATCTTATAAAATTGTACACTAATACACTATTTCAATTCCATTATTTCCACGCATAGCTAAAGGGCTTGTTCACATTGGTCAAGTGGTAAGTCAAGTAGAGAGTACGCTTGCTACATGACTCGCCGAAAACCGTTCGCCTTAATTTCAAATAGAGTAGATACATTTGTGCCCGCCGCCCGTTGTAGGATGACGGCGGATGACGGGCTGCTACAAAGCAAAGTAAATACGCTAATTAAGCTGATTTTAATGCTTATTATAGAAGACGTGGAAGAATAAATTAGTGAGATAATAATAAATAAAATGTCCACAAAAAGAGATTAATAGCAGCACAAATAAATAATTTTAGAGTAGCAACTTCGCTCCAATGCCTCGACATTTCCGCGGGTCTACAAATGAACTCTGCTAAAACGGCATGTCAGTGCACAGGGATGCGAGGGGGGGGGGGGTCCCTATACGCTCTAAAAATAGAACGAAATTGATTGAATCCACTAAAAAGCTGACTAACCCACTCTACTAAAATGATGGTGTTCGGACGCGTTTAGATACTACTTTACTCCCCACTCGAATAAAATACATAGCGTGTTTGAACGGCTCTTAAGCGCTTGGGTAGGGGAAAATAGGACAAAATCTGCGGACGTGGGTAGGATTCTAACCAGAGGTCTTCTGTTCAGGAAGCGAGCATTATCCCAAGCACCACCAAGACAGACAAGCACATTAAAAATACCAGTTGATTAGAATTAGTGGTTGAGTGGGCATCGCGTTTGGGTCCCACCCGCGGGCGTGGTGTGCCCTATTCCTCGGCTGGCTATGGCTATGTCCTCCATCACAACACAAGCAAAATTTTCGGCCTTTTGTGGTGGTAATAGGAGATTTTCAAATACTGTTGGTTTATTCGTAACCACAGGGAATGTTTGTCTTTCTTTAAAAAAAAACAAACAAAAAAATCTTTGTTTATATGAATGCGTCTTTAAAATGATAATGCATATGCATGACCTGAAGTTCAGCAAAAAGCTGCCCGCAGAGTGCTTGAAAACGCTCTTTATTCAGGGGGACGTTTTACGGTGAAAATTTGAATGTGGGATGGAAGGTTACAACTTATTTTTTATGTGTAAACCTTTAAAAACCAAATTCATGTCCAGGATTTAGCCTGCGAGAAAATGGGATAGTGTAATCGGTGTCCTCTTTGTGTGGTGCTTCGTAGCCTTCCCACTCTTGTCTACTTTAGTTTTCTGAAGGTTTCACTTCTACGGCGTGTGAATCGCATACTCAGTTATTTTTAATATGAAACTACAAAAATCTAAGGTGGCAATAACGTTTAAAATACATTTGTCTAACAAAATATGTGTTTATTGATTCTTTTCTCGGTATCTATAAGTAGTTTTAGTTAGAAAAAACGTAAGGTGAGCCGTTATTAAATGTTTTAATGTTTGCATTGAAAAATTTAATGTTTTCAAAATTATATGTCTTTCTAATAATAAAAATCTTTCAAAACCAGTTTTTCGTTTTTGGATACATTCGAAAATATTCCATTTATTTGGATTTCATCGCGAAGCAGAAAATTATGTGACATTCTGACAAAACATGCCCGAGGACTGGAGGGGTAAATTAATGTAAAAGTTCAAAAAGGTGGCAGATTTTAATTGATAATTTTTTTTTAATTAGTAAATTAAAAAAGAAAAACGAATCAAAATGTACACATCTATGAAAAACAAATTTTCCAAATGTGTTCAGTATTACTTAACTAAACTAAAAAATGCAATTTTATCAAATTTAAAGAAAAATATGAGTACCTTGCTGACCAACACACTTACACTACAAGGATGAAATCCTCAAAACTACTAGACATCCCGAAATTAAATAGATCTTTTGGGCAGAGAAACCATAATTTCCATGCTACAAAACTATATAATACCCTTCCAATTGAAATTAAGAACACCATGCAGAAAAAAAAGTTCAAAAAAGACATCAAATTATGGCTAAGTAAACATGAAGATGAGGAAATAATTAAAATTATAGAGTAATCCTAACGTAACCTACAGACAACAAACTTAAATACTTTTAATTTTATTTATTGTTTATTTTGTGAAAATCAACAAAAGATGCAAAAGTGATTCGTAAATAATAATAGCTACTGGTTTTTAAAATATTCGAATGGAACCTCCGGGGTGCCCGGAGCTACGATTTTTAGAAATAAAGATAGCATTTTTGTATTTGATTGATGTACGCTTTTACTCATGCGTTAATGCAAAAAATATAACGGATAGTATAATCAATACAAACAGATTGCATCAATACAAAAGGATTGCAATCTTTAGAGCAATCTTTAGGGGTCGGGTGGGAATGCTACCCTTGTTCTACCGGTATTTCAATGGAAGATGCTCCGAGGAACTAGCGTCTTTGATCCCTTCGGCGCCGGTGCATAGTCGGGAAATACGCCAAACGCGCGCCCAACCTGCAGTTCATTCCTAGTTTTTAGTGACGACAAGAAGGGAAGATGCATTCTGCATTTCAAAACTCGTTGTCAGTTCGTTTGAACTCTCCCGTACGAGGGTTGGGGTCAAGGGTCAGGGGACGGCGCGCGGTGGGTTTATTTTGGAGGTTGAGCGTGTTCACTGTTCACACACAGCTATAATATGCGTGGGACGGCATATTTCAGCATAACGCTCGCCTTATATTCCAATTTGGAATGTACGGCAAGCGATATGCCGAAAAACGCCATCCCACGCATATTATAGCTGTGTGTTAACAGAGATATCCGGGTTTCAGGGGGGGGAAGTTTGTCCAGGTCTTGACGGCGGTCTACCCACCTGCTGCGTGGTGGGCCGGATCGAGAGAGACTGGTTTTGGGAGGCCTTTTGACCTTTCCAGTAGTGCTCTCTCTCTACCCATCGCCTTACACCGTAGTTGAAGGGATGGGTTTATAATATATGTCCCCTCCTGGACTCACTGACCTCCAGATTCCTACCCACCCCGCATGCCATTTTTCCTTTTCAGAACCTCCTATCCTTCCCTTACCTAAAAGACCCTCCACACAGCATCCCCTAAGACGACATAGGCCCTGAGGGAATTTATTTTCCTCAGGGTCCCTGTGTGGAGCTAATATAAAAAAAGTCCCACCTCAACACAAACAACATTTTCGGCTTTCTGTGGTGGTAGTAAGAGATTTTCAAACATTATTGGGTTATTCGTAACCCATCAATGTTAGTCTATCTTTCTTTGTGATTTTAAACTCGATGAAACGAAAAATAGTGACCCTAAAAAGGGACAAAAAAATAAATCTATAGGATTTACACTGCGAGAATAATCGGTCTCCTCTTTGTGCGGTGCTTCGTAGCCTAAACACTTTTGTCTACTTTAGTTTTCTGAAGTTTCATTTCTCTGGCGTGTGAACTGTGCAGTGTATGTGTTTGTTATTTATATATCATTTATTTATATTTTCTTCTTGGATTTGGTCAATACATTGAAGTTTGGTGGAAACGATATACGATGGTCGTTATCAGAATTTTTTAATATAATAAGTAAAATTAACTGGTGAGCTCGTCTTTGTTTCACACATCCGCTGTCTAAAAACTGAAATCGGTGTCAATTTGGGATTTGGGTCGTATCCCACCATCACCTTCAGAGTAAGTGGAACTCCTGTAAATTAGAAATTAATATTGCAAAATTAGACTATTTGCAGACGATACCTTAATCTATATTTCGTGTGAAGATTACATTACAAATGGCTGAAATTAAACAAGTTGAAACTGAACGTAAACAAAACAAAATATATGGAAATAGGCAATAAAACGCGTAACACAGGATTAAATTTGACAATTAATGGTGAAAAGATTGGAAAATTAAATGAAATCAAATACCTGGGTGTAATATTCGATTCAATACTGACTTTCACAGCAAACTTTGAATATGTGATAAAAAAGGTATCAAAAAAGGTCATTTTTTTTAGAAGACTAAGACATAAATTAAATAGAAACACTACGGAGCTCATTTATAAAACTATCGTAACTCCACATTTGGATTACTGCTCTAAGATGTTATATTTGGCCAATGAAGGAAATTTGAACAAACTAGAAGTTATACAGAACAGAGCTATGAGCTGTAAATGTGATGAGCTAAATTGGATTCCGATAAAAAAGAGACTACCATTTAATGTGATAATTTTTGTTAATAAAATCGTGAAAAACCAAATGCCAAAATATTTTAAGGATGAAATTGTTTTAGTAGAGACGTACATTATTACGAAACAAGAAATATAAACAGAGTTCGATTGCCACAAATGAAGAAATAAAAATCACAGAACTGCCTAATATAGAGGACTAAAGATGTACGATGAAATGCCTGAAAGTATTAAGGATGAAGAAAGAATGAATGTATTTAAGAATAAATGTTATGCTTATTATAAAAATATTTAAATTTATCAAATGAAATAATACATTGTGCTTATTATTTTATATTCATGTAGTATAACTAACTCAATAAATAATAAAAAGGGAATTTTATAGAAGTAAATTTGACCGTAAAAACGGTTGAAAAGAAGAAATATTATTTGAAGGCACACATCTCACAGTATCTGAATTCTACGTCAGAGGGCTGGTGTGACTCCGAAGAGTAATCTTGGTATGGCTATTCTGTTATTCTTTCAATTATTTTGTTCCATTTCAATTCATCAACAGTAATCAATACTGTATTGTAAATAAGACACTAAAATGATCGGTCGCCAAATACACCCTAAGCCGCACGGACGTCAATGCTCGGTATACGATAATACGGTTGATCGCGACAAAATTTGAAAAGGCAAAACATTCGCAGCAACCGGCCAAATATGTGCGGCAACGTCGCAAAATCACCCCGCCGGGGCGTGCACCTCAACACTCGTACGGGATTTGACTTGAACCGGCAACGTCGCCAATTTGGGCTAGTACGAAATGCCGAATACACCACCAAAATTTGCCAACGTCACCGGTCGCCACTAAAGGCTAGGAATGAAATGCGGGATACGTCATACCCGGTCGCCACTAAATGCTCGGAATGAAATGTGGTATACGTCATACCCGATCGCCACTAAAAGTTAGGAATGAAGTGAAACATAGGTAGGTACATCATGTTCTTCGCGGTCGCCATTTCGGACTTTATGAAATGCAGGATACGTCGTTTCTGGTCGCCACTAAATGCTCAGAATGAAATGTGGAATACATCAAACTCGGTCGCCACTAAAGCGTAGGAGTGAAATGCAGAATACATGGCCATGTATATCACCTAGCGCCTAGCTGCGTAGCGACAGACTCCGGAACTTTAATATTCGAAATCATCCACTTCAAGCCCAATTTGGCGACCAGGACAAATTTCGCCAAGATGCTTGTGACGACATATATTAATGAACTGTGTAAAAATTTCGAAAAATAAAGTGGCGACCGTATATCGGTCGCCAAATGTCGGTGGTCGCCACTTTAAATGCATATTTGCCCATGATGGTCGCCAAATAGACGGTGTGATATATATATATATATATATATATATATATATATATATATATTTATCTCCTCTCGTAAAACGTTGATCTTGCGCGACGGTACACCAGTTTTAAGTTGATCCGTTCGGACGTGTTGATCCATCCGGATATGCTGATCCATTACACAAGCTGGCATACACATCCTGATCCATGTGGATCAATTTATACCATCAAGATTTCGCTGTAAGCCACGCCCATTGTTCGGTGTCTTATACATTTTACACGTTTTTTTTTGTTGATCCATATAAATGCCAAGTTTTGACCGCCAACAAAGGTGCCCGTCTGTCGTACTTTTCAGCTTCTTTTAGTAGGTACCTGTACGTTCTTATTTCAATTCGTTCTATTTCATTTCTTTTTTAATGTATTTTGGTTTAAGATTTAATTTTTATTTTGATTTTGTTTTTGATTTTGATTTGGATTTCGATTTTGATTTTGATTTTGGATCGAGATTTTAATTTTGATTTTGGTTTGAGATTTTATTTTGATTTTGATTTTAATTTTTATTTGCATTCTTATTTTGATTTTTATTTTGATTTTTACTTTCATTTTGATTTTGATATTGATTTTGGTTTGAGATTTTGATTTTGATTTTGGTTTTGATTTGAGATTTTAATTATGATTTTGACATTGATTTTGATTTTGGTTTTGGTTTTTAGATTTTGATTTTGATTTTTGATTTTGTTTTTTATTTTGATTTTTGATTTCGATTTCGATTTCGATTTTGATTTCGATTTCGATTTCGATTTCGATTTCGATTTCAATTTCGATTTTGATTTTGATTTCGATTTTTCGTTTCCGCTTCTAAGACCCGCACAAACCTCACCCCATGAACCTGGGCACCCCGGTTAAGTCACCAAACATAGCGAACCACTTAAGGTATACCTTAATTTTGGGAGGCGGGTATGATTACCACCGCCCCGGGAACCATTTTTGGGTAATCAACACCTCTGTCAAATGTCACTTTGCAGTGACATTCGTGACTTAGCAGGAGTGCCCGGTTCAAGGAGTGAGATTTGTCTAGGTCCGTGCGGCGAACGCGTTCGCTCACCTACTGCGTGGCAAGCCGGATTGGGAGAGACTGATTTTTTGTGACTTAGCAGGGCTGCTCGGGTTCAAGGGATGAGATTTGTCTAGGTCTTTGCGGTGAACGGGTTTGCCCACCTACTGCATTACGGACCGGATTGGGAGAGACTGGTTGAGGGAGACCTTATTTTTTTTACATTAGCTCCACACAGGAAGCTCTGAAGAAAATAAATCCCGTCAAGGCCTATGTCTTCTTTGGGGATGCAATGCATTATCGGGGAATACGTATGATTCCTCGATAATGCATTGCATTACAATCTCTACGAATTCGGAAGTCGCAAGAACAAATTGCATTACGATCAATACGAATTCGGAAGTCGCAAGAACAAATTGTTGCGTGCGAAAGTAAATATTATTTTGATTTAAATGTATAATTCAACGATATCTAAGGGGCATTGCGACCTTGACTACGAATTCGGGAGTCGCAAGTTCGAATTGTGGCGTGCAGAGGTAATTTTTATTTGATACGTTTGTATAATACAACAATAATGCAGTGCAGTGCGATCTTGACTACGAATTCGGATGTCGCAAGTTTAAATGGCATGCGCCAGTTAATTTTATTTTGATAAATACATATAATTCCTCGATAATGCATTGCCTCACTATCTTGGCTACGAACTCGGAAGTCGCCAGTTCGAATTGTGGCGTGCGGAGGTAATTTTTATTTGAAACGTTTGTATAATACAACAATAATGCAGTGCAGTGCGATCTTGACTACGAATTCGGATGTCGCAAGTTCGGATATTGATTTTGATTTTGGTTTTGGTTTGAGATTTTAATTTTGATTTGGACTTTGACTTTGATTTTGGTGTTGGTTTGAGATTTTGTTTTTGATTTTGAATTTGATTTTGACTTTTGATTTCGATTTCGATTTCCGCTTCTAAGACCCGCACAAACCTCACCCCATGAACCTGGGCACCCCGGTTAAGTCACCAAACATAGCGAACCACTTAAGGTAAACCTTAATTTTGGGAGGCGGGTATGATTACCACCGCCCCGGGAACCATTTTTGGGTAATCAACACCTCTGTCATATGTCACTTTGCGGTGAGATTCGTGACTTAGCAGGAGTGCCGGTTCAAGAAATGAGATTTGGCTAGGTCCGTGCGGTGAACGCTTTCGCTCACCTACTGCGTGGCAAGCCGGATTGGGAGAGACTGATTTTTTGTGACTTAGCAGGGCTGCTCGGGTTCAAGGGATGAGATTTGTCTAGGTCTTTGCGGTGAACGGGTTTGCCCACCTACTGCATTACGGACCGGATTGGGAGAGACTGGTTGAGGGAGACCTTATTTTTTTTACATTAGCTCCACACAGGAAGCTCTGAAGAAAATAAATCCCGTCAAGGCCTATGTCTTCTTTGGGGATGCAATGCATTATCGGGGAATACGTATGATTCCTCGATAATGCATTGCATTACGATCTCTATGAATTCGGAAGTCGCAAGAACAAATTGCATTACGATCAATACGAATTCGGAAGTCGCAAGAACAAATTGTTGCGTGCGCAAGTAAATATTATTTTGATTTAAATGTATAATTCAACGATATCTAAGGGGCATTGCGACCTTAACTACGAATTCGGGAGGTAATTTTTATTTGATACGTTTGTATAATACAACAATAATGCAGTGCAGTGCAATCTTGACTACGAATTCGGATGTCGCAAGTTTAAATGGCATGCGCCAGTTAATTTTATTTTGATAAATACATATAATTCCTCGATAATGCGTTGCCTTACTATCTTAGCTACGAATTCGGAAGTCGCCAGTTCGAATTTTGGCGTGCGGAGGTAATTTTTATTTGATACGTTTGTATAATACAACAATAATGCAGTGCAGTGCGATCTTTATACGAATTCGGATGTCGCAAGTTCGGATATTGATTTTGATTTTGGTTTTGGTTTGAGATTTTGTTTTTGATTTTGAATTTGATTTTGACTTTTGATTTCGATTTCGATTTCGATTTAGATTTAGATTTCGATTTTGACTTTTGATTTTGATTATGATTTTTATTTTGATTTTGTTTTTATTTTCGTTTTCGTTTCCGCTTTTAAGACCCGCACACCCTATGAACCTTAGCACCCCGGCTAAGTCACCAAATATAGTGAACCACTAAACGTATACCTAAAATTTGGGAGGCGGGTATGGTTACCACCGCCCCGGGAACATATTTTTTGGGTATTCAACACCTCTGTCATATGTAACTCCAAGTGGTTCGCTACTTACGATCACATTCACAAAGCCAAGATGCTTTCGAATATTTAATACCTACTTTGTTTTTAAAACTCTATTCACCGTTTTTTTCCTTAACATTACAAACTTGTATTATATTCAGCAATGGTTTTGGAGGGTTATTATTTTTCAAAAATAATTTATTCTCAAATTAAATTCGGTTACTTTTGAAAAAATCGACGTTAATCGCAATGTTTTCATTACCACTTATTCAATTCGGACATTTTATTCTAAAGTTACCACGAGTTTAAAAATAGCCCCGTTTGGGGAAAGGGTTGAGAAAGTCTGATTGGAGAATTCATAATCCATCCGGTCCGCCACGCAGTTGGTGGGTAAAGGCATTCTCCGCCAAGACTTAGACAAATCTCAACTTCTAAACCCAGGCACCCCTGCTAAGTCACCAAACGTTGTGAACCACTTGGAGTAACCTACGGCAAGGATGTTGGTTATCCGATAAATAGTTCCCGGGGCGAAGTTACACATATCCGCCTCCAAATTGATATTCCTTTGTTGGGAGACGGGTCGAGGGACTAATATAGGTATTTTATGAATGTACCGCACAATAGTCCCAGATGCTCTCTTCTATCTGGAGCTAATGAAACTAAAGACGGGTTGTTTCAAAAAATTTTACGGATTCATCAAATATTTGAAATTATTTTTTTACGACCTGTGTAAGTTCTATTCAAATTCTGTATTATTTCAGATTGATAGAGCAACTGGCCTATAATGATATAATGACGGAACTTGAATAGAACGTGAAAATTATCTTAAAATATTTGATTATATTACAAAATTACAATTTGAGGTTTTACTCATAGTTAAAAATAAATATTCCTCCTAGACTTGCAGAAAAGTCAATAGACGTCGCATATTAAATAAAAATTGATAACTTTATCCAAGACACTATCTAGATTATATTTAGTTCTGGTTGAATTTTGCAATCTTTCATACAGATAGCAGCCAATAAAATTTGCGTTACGAAAATGAAGATAATGTTGGTAGTTTCTAGTCGAAGTATGAAACGGTTAAAAATGACAGAATCGGATGGGGACTAATTAGCGCTTAGCGCAATGGTTAGAGCTGCTGCCCGGAAAGCCGAAGGTCCTGGCTTGGAGTCCCTGATGTGACCGTACCTCTTTCTGATTTTTCTGTTTCAGATTTTGGATTGAGTTTCGCTAATATTGTCTTCATTTATTTAAATTTTACAATTTGAAGTTTAACTCATTGTTCTAAATAAAAATAAGTATTCATCCTAGACTTGCAGAAAATTTAATGGCCGTCCTTAACCAGTCTCTCGATCTCGATCCGGCCCGCCACGCAGCAGGTGGGCAGAGGCATCCATCGCCAAGACCTGGACAAATCTTACCCGAGGAATCGGGCACGCCCACTAAGTCACCGAACAGAGAGAACCACTTGGGGTGACCTATGGCAGAGGTGTTGGTTATCCAATAAATGGTTCTCGGGGCGACGATACACTTATCCACCTCCCATGTTATTCCCAGTTGAGAGGCGAGTCGAGGGAGTTCTAGGTTAGGACTCTTTCAATTAGTCTCTCCCAACCTGGCCCGCCACGCAGTAGGTGGGCAATCGCATTCGTCGCAAAGACCTGGACAAACCTCTCCCCTTAAAACCGGGAATCCCTGTTAAGTCACTAAACGTAGTGAGTTTCTTGCGGTGACCTATGGCGGAGGTGTTGGTTATCCAATAAATGGTTCCCGGGGCGATGGAACAAATCGGACTCTCTCAACCTCCCAAATTGGGTTGAGAGAGTCCAATAGAAGAGTTCTAGGTTAGGTCTCCTTCAATCAGTCTCTCCCGTTCTGGCCTGCCATGAAGTAAGTGGGCAAACACATTCTCCTCAAAGACCTAGACAAACCTCACCCCTTGAACCTGGGCACCCCTGCTAAGTCACTGAAAGTAGTGAACCGCTTGGTATGACCTATGGCAAAGGTTTGGTTAATCAATAAATGGTTCCCGGGGCGGTGGTGTGCGTAATCCTCTTCCCAATATACCTATAATATTAATGATAAGTTTTTAGATTTTCACGGCCAAAAGCATTTTCGTTGTTTGTTTTTTAGGTGTTATGCCGTGTTGCGCTTCCTCCTTTTTTATCCGACGTTTTGGACAGCGTTGCAGTGTCCATCATCAGGGCAGATCCGGCAGATTGTCGCAGACATCGTCGGATCTGCTGGATCCGCCCTGACGATGAACACTGCAACGCTGTCCGAAACGTCTGCTAAAGAAGGAGGTAGCCAACACAAAACAAAAAACGAAAATATAATATTAATGTATGTAGGTTTGCTGAATTGCAGCCAAAAATATTTTAAAACATACATCATGTAACATGCATATTGCATATCTTCAATGGATTACAAATGTCAAATATTTCAAAACGGTTCACAGCAATGTATTTTCTTTACTTTTACGTAAAAATTAAACCAACTCGTTCGGTATCATTTTTTACGGAGTGCCTTGAAAATAGTTTCCATAGTGTGGATTATCATTGTGGGTGGTAGAGCCCGTTCACACTTCTGCCTAGGCATGAGTGCAGGTGTTCAAAACAAACTGGGTGTTTAAAAATGTTTGGAAGAAAATAATTATCGATTTTTTCTTTTTTAATTATTTTATTTATTTAGATGTTTTTATTATTTGGAATGGCTAAAAGCTTATCAACTTTGAACTTCAATGAAGAATGCCCGAAGTAAAATCCATTGAAATCCCGCTTTTTTAAATATTTAAAAACATCTAATCGCATATCCCATTACTAAAAATTGCGTTTTAACTGAGAAAAATGAAATTATGTGTGGTATATTTTTGTTTATCAGTTGTTTAAAAATTAAAGCACGTTTTAATAAGTAAGGACATTTTTTTCGAAAAGTAGTTCTTTAGAGTAGGTATTTATTATGTTATTTTTTTGGGCAAAAAATTGTGTTACCTTTACATAGTATAAAATGAAGTCGCTTCCGCTGTCTGTGCGCTTAGATCTTTTAAACTAAGCAACAAATTTTCATGCGGTTTTCACCAATAGATAGAGTGATTCATGAGGAAGGTTTTAGAGTATATAATTTGTCAAGGTTTTGTGTTAATTGCAGGCAGCGGGCATCGGGCAGTCGGCAGCAAGCGGGCGGTGTCGATTTGATTTAACAGATGGCGTTGGTTATAAAGGTTGGGTAGTGGCGTGGCGTTGTGATGGCGTTATGTTTCTTTAGTCACAGCAACATGTGGCCTGGTCTGCTAGTTTTTAACTAAAAGTATACTATCTCGGGAATGACTAGCTTAATTAAAAAAAAAAAAAAATTATATCATTGTTTTTACCTTACTTAAGAAAATATTTTAGAAATCATAATTAATACTTTCTTACGACGGCGACGGCCAAGGAGCCGCCTTTTTATATTAAAGTGATATTAAAAAGATTTCACAATCTACTCTTTCATAGATGGCGCAAGTTTAATTATTTTAGGGAACACGCTTTTTACAAGTAGTGCCTTATTAAGATAATAATAATAATAATAATAATAAATTTATTTCAGATAAAAATTATACAATTAAACATATGTGGAAACTTTGACTAGCCAACTAGGAATGGATCCTGTTTTAGGCCAGTCAAATTGACAAATTTAGTTCATATCATAATTTTTTTTTTACATTGTTTAAGTATATAACATATTATTTAAAGAAGGAAAAAATGTGTTACAATTGAATTCCTCATATAATCTTTAGATAAATACACAATTTTGTAATTATGAGAAAAATCATATAAGCTTTAGATAAATACACAATTTTGTACTTATGAGAAAAAGAATACCTAAGTGAAGAGAAAAAATGAAGAATGCTTATGTTAAATTTGAATGTTTTGGAAAATGGAAAAGGAAAATGGGAAGCGTAGTGATATAAGTTTATAATCTAGATGGGGGATTGGAAAATAATCGATCGCATAAATTAAAAAAGAATAGACAGTTATGTTCTGGAGTGATAAGTATGTGTTTTTGTGATATATGGACTCTAACAATTTATGTATGAGTGTGTGTTTTTATTTTATTTTTTTCTATTTTTTTTTTTAATCCTCGACTATCTATTTGTCAACATATCTTCGCTTTTGACCCTCCCTAAATCAAGAAGCCAGTCGTTGATCAATTTGCGCAAAACAGTTGTACTTTTCGATTTCCAAGCATTAGGAATGATATTAAATACTTTAGGTCCTAAGTACGAAAATTGCCGTTGCCCAAGGGACGTCGTGGTTTTTATTGGGACTATTGGATTGTTCCTTGAATGTCGGGTGTCGTGAAGGTGGTCAATGGAAGGGAAGTGCTGACGTTGTTTTTGAGCATGTAATACAATCTTTCTAATATACAATTGTCTAACATCAAGAACTTTAAATTCCGTGAATAATGCGTCACTGGGGTACCTGAATGGTTTTTTAAGGATGACTCTTAGTAGAGATTTCTGTGCTTTAGCCAGGGAGTCTAATATTGTTTTAGCACATCCACCCCATCCTAGGGATGCATATTCGAGTAAAGAATTACACATGGCATAGTATATTGACTTCATATCTTTTACAGAGAGAATATTTCTGATGGTAATAAAAAGGTGAGTAAGTTTTCTGACTTTTGAGGCAGTTGAGTTAATGTGCTCTTCCCATCTCAGATATTTATCAATGGTGATCCCTAGATATTTTAAACTATCCACGCATTCTAGGTTATTGCAAGTACAAGTGTTCGTTTCATTGCAGACGTGAATAGTAATATTTAGTATTACCTTGGGTTGTCCCGCTTGTGTTGCACTAAAACGTATAAATTTTGTCTTATCTGTGTTAAGAGTAAGGAGATTATAGTCTAGCCAATGTTTGACATTGTTTATTCCAATTTCTGCTTTTCTATGCACTTCGTACCAGTTTATGCCCTCAAATATTAAGACCGTATCGTCAGCAAAAGTGATGATATGATCGGCAAGGTTACTGTTGCAAAGGTCATTGATATAGATATTAAACAATATCGGTCCTAAAGTACTTCCTTGTGGTACACCAAAATTGATATTGGCCGGATCGCTTAGAGTACCACTAATATTAACTCTTTGGCTCCGATTTTCTAGATAGCTTCCCAACCATTTGAGTAACTGCCCCTGTATACCAATTATCTGTAGTTTTTTCATAAGGATTTTGTGCGAGATGGTATCAAAAGCTTTAGCCAGATCCAGAAAGAGCGCGATGCTTTTAATTCCACGATCGATGTTATTAGAAATTACTTTAGTAAGATTGCCAATGGCATTTTCGGTACCTAAACCCGGTCAGAAGCCATATTGTCTCTCAGAAAGAATGTTATTACCTTCAAGGTAGAGGTTAAGACGGTTTTTGACAATTTTCTCTAAAATTTTTGAGACAGAATTGACCAAAGATATCGGCCGGTAATTTTGAATCGCAGATTTATCTCCATTTTTGTGAAGTAATACAACAATTGAATGTTTTAGATGGTTGGGGAATATTCCTGATTTAAGACTTAGATTGGAGATGAACGCTATCGGAGAAGCTATGGATGACTTTATTACTTTGAGCAGATTTGTCGAAACTTTGTCTGGTCCACAAGCGTTAGATGGCTTTAGGTCGTCAATTATTTCCAAGACTTCGTTCGTCGATGTTTGTATATTGTCAATTTTATGGACAAGGTTAGAGGTAACTAACTTGGCAAGTTCGGTTTCAGTTTTATTGCATTTATCGAGAATTTTTTTGGCAAGTGAGGTTCCCACCGCTGAGAAGTAGTTATTAGCAAAATTCGCCATATTTTTAGGATTAGAGGACTTAATGTTACCGATATCCAACGATTTAATTTCGAAAGACCTGTTGATTTTTGTTTTACTGATATTGCGAAATGCTTCCCACATACGTTTTGGAGAATAAGAATTTTCGTAAATGAACGTTTTATAATAATTTTCCTTCGTATATTTAATGACCTTTTTGCATAAGTTCCTATATTTCTTGTAGTGGGTTTGTACTAGGATATTATCTGGAAACTTTTGCGCCCTTTTGTGGAGTTGGTTTCTTTTGTGAATCGATTTGACAAGGCCGGGTGAGATCCAGGGCGTAAGTTTGAACTTGCTATTCGATATAAGTTTGTTACTTGTATGTTTAGATATATTTGTGTGTAGAATAAAAATGAATTCCTTCATCGCAATGTCAGTGTCAGTTTGATCAAATACTTTTTGCCAGTTTTCTAAAAGTAAGTCCTCAATTAAATTATTATAGTTTAATCGAGGGACGGACTTGATTTTAGCAGGTGAGGGCGGTTTATCTTTAAAGCACAGAGCTGTCGTATAGTGGTCGGAAATTGACGTGTGGATAACGAATGAGTCAGTGAAGTTAATATTTTTTACGTAGATGTGATCCAAACAGGATTTGTTCATGCCCTGTTCTCGAGTAGGTGTATTGATTGTCTCTATGAAACCGTTTTCTGTGAGCAGGCATATGTAGTCATTGAATTGGTGGTGAAATGGAGATATAGTGTTGATATTAATTTCGCCAATAAGGATTTGACGTTCAAATTTATTGGAACTGCTGACGACAGTTTGAAGTGAATTCAAAAAAGAATCTATGTTCGGGAAAGAAGGTGATCTATATATAGCAAAGATACATAAATTATTATTTAGAACAATTTTAAGGCAGTTACCTTGCGATAATATAATTTCTTCGACTTGCGCTTGAATACCATCTTTAATGTAAACAACAATCCCACTAGATTTATTTATATTTTTAATTGAGTGATATTCCGTGTAAGTTTGTATTATTTTAGAGGTGTAATTTTTGTGGATCCAACACTCTGATAAAATTAAAACATCAAAAGTATGATTGAACTGATCAAGAAATAACAGAAAATCATCAAAGTTTGACATACTTCTGATATTCTGGTGAATAATCTTTAAACTATAAGACTTCCAGCTGTAATTATTTAATTTTTTGAGATCGTCAATCAAATACTTGTTGCACGTTATATCTGTGTCATTGTAAATATCAGTAGGTAATTGAATCATGATTATTCAGATGAAATGCAAAGCAAAGTTTCACTACTATACGATTTGATCCATTTCTAGAAAAAGTATAACGTACAATAAAAATAACAATATTTATGAAAAACAAAATATGTGATAATAATCGGAGTATTCCCAAGTAAGTAAACGCAGAAGTATTAGTGATTAAGTATATAGCAGAATCGGTAACATAATAATAATATAATAAATATAATAAATAGTGGAAAATAGCAAACCTCGTGAGTATATTTGATTCGAGTAGCTGGGTGTGTATAATCACAGGATATAATAATGGCAATAATAATAATAGAATCTTCATTTTATAATCGTTGTCGGCATTAGGTATATTGTATTTGTAATAATCATAGGGAAGCCAG
Organism: Limnephilus lunatus; assembly: GCA_917563855.2. NCBI lineage: Eukaryota > Metazoa > Arthropoda > Insecta > Trichoptera > Limnephilidae > Limnephilus > Limnephilus lunatus. The sequence goes on along the minus strand of OU830595.1, from coordinate 17,897,094 downwards.
CTTGTTTTCATCGGATATAAGAATTGCGCCTGATCCTGTCTCTCTCTGCAGATAGACGCGTCCCTCTTTGACCCAAACAAATTGAAATCGTCTCTCTCTCGCAAATTGGCGAGTTTTATACCAAATCTGCTTAGCTCGAAAAGTCAGCTGCTCAGATACATAGATTGGCAACCGGGGGCCGGCGAGACCGATATTTAACGTGTTAAGTTTTTCTTCGGTATTGTGTTTCTTCTTGTTGAAAAATTTAACATCATTTAGCAGTTGATTTCTAGCCATGTTCGATTTAAGTTTAAGAACAATTGTCCTAGGTTGCTTCTGGTTATTATTTTTTTTTTGTAGACGATATACAGCATCGATGTCCTTAGTTTCAATGGGAGATCCTGTAGTTTTGAAGATGTTGAAGACCACGTCTTTTAGATTTTCATCCTTGATGTCAGGGATACCTCTTATTTCTACATTACTGGACTTTAAGGCCCGCTCTTGGAAATCGAGACTATTCTCCAGTACTACGATTCTAGCTTCCAGTGCAGAATTCTTCGCTGTAAGCTCATCGTTTCGATGCTCGACGTCACGGATTCTGGCCATAAAGTCTTCATATTGTGCGTTCATGAATTGTAAGCTTTCCAGGATCTTGTTGTTTTGGTCCATGATGTCGTTCTGTTTTTTTTCCAGGTTGTTCGTTTTAATCATAACTAAATCCTGAATATCTTCGAGATTAGCGGGGGACGATGATGATGATGGAGCTCCTTGATCTTTAGTGGCCGTTGATTTCTTGGGCGGTTCCAAAGATGTGTTATCGCTGGCAGCGGCCGATCTTGTGTCCCTTTTGCACTGCTTACACTTTTGTTGTTCGCGACGTTCCTGAGTGAGTCGACGGAATGTACTTTCCGTTATTCCTCCACAGGCGAGATGGTAGATGCCTTTACACACCGAACACACAAATATCGACTCGTCTGATAGAATAACTTCGGGGCAAACGCGGCAGTGCATTTTAAAATGATTTATAATGTCTACCGACACGAAGTTATTTTTATAATATAGTGTTTATTCTGAATTAAAATAAGTGCGACAGTAAAACACCTTGATATTATTTGAATATGTTAGAATGTGATGCCACATGATGATGAATGAATTGTTAGCGCCCATTCATGCGTAATATGAATATGAATAAATGGTTTTTTTGGTTTAAATAAATCTTTCAAAAATGGCAAACAAATACCATATTGTATCGGTAATTCAATCCAATATTGTATTTGTACGCCTTTCTTGAAAGATTTATTCAAACCAAAAAAATTATTTATTCATATTCATATTGCAACTGTACGGGCGCAAACAATTAATTCATCTTAATATTTTAAAGCACAACTTTAAAAAAAAAGTTTTACGCTAAAATAATTAAACTCGCGCCATCTACATATAATATAGAGGCGTTCTTTTAAGGTGAAGTTATACGTGAAATCCTATTTAGATTAATCTTTATGACGAATTGGCTTACAGTATCAACATCAAAAAATATGCTACGGATAAATTGAAGCTTTTACTAGGTTTTTTATGTAATGGAATTAGAATAAAATTATTATTTACATAACAAAAAAAAAATAAGCGTAAACCACTAAAAAAATGTTTTTTCATGACTTAACTATGAAGTAATACAAGAAACATTTTTATAAAAATGCTCCTTTATGTGTAAGACCATTTTTGAGGTTTTCTATGTTCTAACTTTTTTTCACTCTTATAAAATTATGGACAAAATAAATAAAAACCACTTTTTCGCTTACTTGCCGCGCGCAAATAAGACGCTCGATTGCAAATTTTGCAGGCACGAGAATCGAAATACTTCTAGCGTTTATATTCCTCTTAAGTATCACATTTACTTGGAATTCTGAGTTTGTTTGAGTCTCAAAAGTCTAAAAAATCCACTTTCCGTCACATAATCGAGATGAAACTTGGTACACAGTCGATTCTTTCTGTCTCTGAAATTTTATGTTTATGTAATAAATAAAATTTGCCAATGCAGTTCGGCCCTCATTTTCATTAATTAATACTAATGAGGCTACTGTGAAATAAGTTTTAACATAAAACATAATCGTAAAAATTGATTAATTTTTATTGAATTTGTTACCACACTGTAGATTTGCTAAAAATTTAAAATAATATTCAGATATATTTTTAAATAGCGGCAACATGAATATATCAAGTTACCGACATCCGGTATTTAATACAATGGTTTTTAGAATATTTCAACCACTCGGATACGTAAGCGTGTTAATATATAACAATAGCCGTAAAATAAGCGCGTTTTTTCGTGTGTTCCCACAGAAGTCGTTATAACTCTGTTATTGTTCTAGTGATAACCCTAAAACAAAAAGTAGAAGATCCATATTGAATGCTTCACATTTCTATTCAAAGTTGTCCATAGAAGTACATAAAAAATACTAATTTTGTAGAAACAGTTTTCACCCCCAAATCACCTACGCGCTGTTAGACATTATTAATTTTTTAAATATTCTTGTATGAAATGGTAAAAGGTAGGTGACAAAATTGTTTATTTATTCAATAGAATAAGTGTTATTTTTACATAATCAGTGATTTTAGTACCGTTTCCACATAAAAACATCGCGTGAGTCATTTTTACAATATTTTTATGTTTGCTTTCTAAATTTTAATATTTATAAATGTTAATATTTTTTTGTAATATAACAATTTGAAACCTTATTTCAAACAAACGTTTCAAGTTTTTAGTTTTTTTCTGTTATTTGTTTATGGGGTGTTATACCGTGTTGCGCTACCTCCTTCTTTGGCCGACGTTTCGGACAGCGTTGCAGTGTCCTTCATCAGGGCAGATCCGGCAGATGTGTGACAGTTTTTAGTATTCGGCTACGTTCAGATATGTTCCATTTATTGACCCTTAATTGTGAAGCGGAAATAACACAAAGTTTTATAAATCTGGCAGTTCGTTTAAGACAAAAAAAGAATCATTAATGTCGAAAGATTTTTCTACAGCTTACGTAGAATATATTAAAAAAAAACTAGATAACTTCAAAATACTTTTGGAATCAAACTGGCAATGGGAAGTGTCATCAAATGCTGAGAAAACAAGAAAAAGAAATTTAATGGTCAAAGCGCAGGTGCTACCTCTTGATGAAGATATTGAAAAGATGATGGTAAAAATACATCAACTAGAAGAAAAATATTATCTGATGTTAAAAGATGATATTACAATACTTAATTATGAAAACTTGTGTGAGGTGACAATCGTTCACATTATATTATTGGATCGCAAAAGGTCTGGCGATGTGGCTGAAGCGGAACTCTGTTTTTACCTCAACAGAAAAACCGATGAGATACCTTTGGATGTGTTGAGATTGTTAGATAACGAACAAAGAAATGCAATTGCCGATTTAGATATATTTCAAATACCTGGAAAAAGAGTTCGTTCCGTACCTGTATTATTAACCAAGGTCATGCGACGAAATATTGACCTGATAGTTTCATGTAGAATTGGGTTAAATATACCATCATCGAATGCTTACTTATTTGCAAGACCACTAACTGCGGAGCCATTTGATGGAGGAAAATGTTTAAGCAGAATAAAAGGTCTTTGTCTTTTGAGAAATCCCAAAATGCTGACCGCGACAGGAATGAGGCATCACATAGCAACCATGTCGCAAGTCCATGCAAATAAAAATGACCAATATACGGAGATTCTGGCCGGTTTCCTCGGACATGATGTGTCTGTCCACTCGAAAAATTATAGATTGCCTCTACAAGCACTGCAAAAAGGAATTGTGGGGAGTAAGTTACTCGCTATTGAACAAACGTCAACCAATCAAAAAGAAATCACCGAAATTATTGAAGACAAAGCCTTAGAAATCGACGTAGTTGGGCTAGATTGTGACAGTGAAACCGAAGCAAATAACATGGAGAGTAAAAAAACGAGGAGATGCTTACGCTTTAGTACTGACCTGGCGAGTGAAAACGATGACATCTTTGAAGAAAAAAAAGTATCAAAAAGAAGGAAAAAAGTACACATAAAATGGACAGACGAAGAAATTAAAATAGTGAAAAAATGTTTTAATGAAAACATATTAAAGAAAATAAATCCAGGCAAAGCAAAATGTTTGAACGTTTTGAAACAAGAACCAAAACTACATAAACGCTCCTGGGAGCAGTTAAATACTTATGTCAATAATATTTACAAAAAAAAAAAAAATTAAAGCAAAATTATAATATAATATTAAAAAAAAAATACTAATAAGAGCAGCCCGGCGATCACGACCGCAGGCACCTTAACTTTTGTTTACTGACCAAATTTTTGGTTTTGTTTTTTTTTTTACCTAAACCAAAACTTAGGTGTTAATTCTTTGGTAACTATCTAGAATTTTTAAGAAAAAATCTGTTTTTGTTATTTTTCTTCGCTTCATTTTATTATTGTGTTTAATCGAATCTTTTGATAATATTTTTATTCTGTATTATTATATTTAAAAAAAAATACTAATAAGAGCAGCCCGGCGATCACGACCGTAGGCAGCTTAACTTTTGTTTACTGACCAAATTTTTTGTTTTGTCGTTTTTTTACCTAAACCAAAACTTAGGTGTTAATTCTTTGGTAACTATCTAGAATTTTTAAGAAAAAATCTGTTTTTGTTATTTTTCTTCGCTTCATTTTATTATTGTGTTTAATCGAATCTTTTGATAATATTTTTATTCTGTATTATTATATTTAAAAAAAAATACTAATAAGAGCAGCCCGGCGATCACGACCGTAGGCAGCTTAACTTTTGTTTACTGACCAAATTTTTTGTTTTGTCGTTTTTTTACCTAAACCAAAACTTAGGTGTTAATTCTTTGGTAACTATCTAGAATTTTTAAGAAAAAATCTGTTTTTGTTATTTTTCTTCGCTTCATTTTATTATTGTGTTTAATCGAATCTTTTGATAATATTTTTATTCTATATTATAATATTTAAAAAAAAATACTAATAAGAGCAGCCCGGCGATCACGACCGCAGGCACCTTAACTTTTGTTTACTGACCAATTTTTTTGTTTTGTTGTTTTTTTACCTAAACCAAAACTTAGGTGTTAATTCTTTGGTAACTATCTAGAATTTTTAAGTAAAAATCTGTTTTTTTTTTAATTTTTCTTCGCTTCATTTTATTATTGTGTTTAATCGAATCTTATTTTATTATTTTTAATTGATAAACTAACGTTTAAACAAGATTTTTATGCACAGCACAAAGGGAAGATAACAAATATTATAATCAATAATTATCAGCCTGAAACACTCATCTACATTGAAAAAATCTTCCGAGAAAAGATACTGGCCGCCAACGGGAATTGAACTCGTGACCATCTGATCGCCGGTCAGCAGCTCTGACCACTGAGCTATGGCGGCTTATGGCTTTGGCGGGTATTAGATAAGCCGCCATAGCTCAGTGGTCAGAGCTGCTGACCGGCAATCAGATGGTCACGGGTTCAATTCCCGTTGGCGGCCAGTATCTTTTCTCGGAAGATTTTTTCAATGTAGATGAGTGTTTCAGGCTGATAATTATTGATTATAATATTTGGAATCTTATTTTATATAATTACATTTTTACAGTACCCGTATTTGATTGTGTAACGTTTAAAAAAAAAAAATATTATACTTTATACTTGATCGACGCTTTTATTGCACATTATTAATTATTTTATTGAGACTAAATTTGGTAAACTTCTTTTCAAGGGATTATTTCATAAAAAAATATTTTGCATTATGATAAACTAATAATTATTATCTACTCTAAAAACAAACTAAAACTACGAAACTAAAAACTACGTATCCGCTGGTTGAATTCCTTTGTACAATTCACTTATCGAATACTCATACCTCTCATACGCAATGAGTATTCGATAAGTGAATTGTACAAAGGAATTCAACCAACCTTTGTACAATTCACTTATCGAATACTCATTGTGTATGAGAGGTATGAGTATTCGATAAGTGAATTGTACAAAGGAATTCAACCACCGGATTCGTAGCTTTTAGTTTAGATTTAGTTTGTTTTTAGAGTAGATAATAATTATTAGTTTATCATAATGCAAAATATTTTTTTATGAAATAAACACTTGTGTTGTGCCTACTTATGTCTCTCATGCTCTGTTTATTATTTTATGTATTATGTACTTCTTATTATGCTACATACTTGTTATAATGCTCCTGTACAATTTAATCACATGTAAAATCCATCAAGTCGTAAACAAATAAATAAATAAAATAATATTATTATTTGTAATTAACTGTATTTCATTTACCCCGTCCCATATACATCGATTTAAAATTTCTCCCCATATTTAAAATTATTCCCCGTCCACATCGATTTAAAAAAAATGTCCTCTTTATCCCAATTCATTTTGCCTCAGAATTACTAGCCTAAAGGTTGTTTAGTAATGTATTATAAAAAAAATGTAGAGAGGGAGTAAACTGGCATTCTACCAACGGTTTATCCATGGAACATGTTTTTTTATTCAAAAGTTGTGTGTTTTCGTACGCTTGAATACTATTTTATTTAAGTACATTGTCTTTAAATTAAAAAAGATAGGTCTTCATAGATGACGATTTTTATCGGTGCTTTATTAGAAAAACCTTGGCAAATATTTGGTTTGAAGTATTATTGCATACCTATATCACACAAAAGCAATAAAAAAGAAAGATTTTATTAAATAATTCAAAAAGTTGTATACAGATATTGAAACAGTCTTGAATATGAAGTAATTTATTTTGATAAGGATTAAAACCAAGATACAAATAAATAGCCTTTTCAAGCGCGACATTTTAATAAATTTTTTTAAATAAAAGAATAACTATTGTGGCATAACCATAATAGTTAGACATATGCTGTCGCGACCTTTTTTGTAAATAATGATGTGTTCTACAAAGTCGTTTTACATTATTTTATTCTATCATTAATAGTTTTCGCAGCGCACGCGATGTAAAGAATATTTTAGGTAATTTTTATACACCTTGGGTTATATTATTGGAGTTTTAGTAACGATCCCTAATTTTTTTTTGAAAAAATCATATAGCCTATGTCAACCGGGGATAGTGTAGCTTCCCAACAGCGAAAGAATTTTTCAAATCGGTTCAGTAGTTTCGGAGCCTATTCAATGCAAACAAACAAACAAACAAACAAATCTTACCTCTTTATAGTGTAAAAGTAGATAGTAGAAGTGTGTTAGATTAGAATGATCGCCTTTCGGAACGGTGAACGGTGGAACAACTCATAATGAAACATACTGAGAAGCACTTCAGAAAACATAGGTTGAATAGGTTAAGTTAGGTTAGGGTTACCGGGTTTTTTAAAATTATATTTTCATAGCATTTAATGACCTTTCTAAGGAGGTTCTGAGTTATTATGAGTTGGTTTATTTCTGAGTTGACATGGAACCTTTCGGAACATCGCCTTGCAACGAAATGGGAGGGATGGATTCACACGTCCGTCACTCCTAGACATACTGATCCCCAGATTCCTACTCACACCTACTACCCCATTCCTTCCCTGAACATCCTCTTCTTCCTTTCCTAAAAATACGCACCACACTGCATCCCTAAAGATGACATTGGCCTTGAGGGGATTTATTTTCTTCAGGGCTTCCTGTGTGGAGCTAATGTAAGAAAAAAGGTCTCCCTCAACCAGTCTCTCCCGATCCAGTCCGTAACGCAGTAGGTGGGCAAACCCGTTCGCCGCAAAGACCTAGACAAATCTCATCCCTTGAACCCGAGCATATACATATATTATCAAAATAAAATACAATATGAACTTACGACTGTATTGTAATGCGTTACCGAGGAATTAAACAAATTTATTAAATAAAATTTACTGGTGCACGCCAATTTTGAACTTGCGACATCCGAATTCGTAGTCAAAGATCATAATGCAACGCATTATTGAGGAATCATACATAGATATTTATCAAAATAAAATTTACTTGTGCACGCCAATTTTGTACTTGCGACCTCCGAATTCGTAGTCAAGGATCACAATGCAACGCATTATTGAGGAATCATGCATAGATATTTATCAACATAAAATTTACTTACGCACGCCAATTTTGAACTTGCGACTTCCGAATTTGTAGTCAAGATGGTACCGCAACGCATTATCGAGGAATTATATCTAAATATTTACCAACATAAAATTTATTATTTTTGAACTTGTGACTTCCGAAATCATAACCAAGATCGTAATGCAACGCGTTATCGAGGAATTATAAAAATTTAACAAAATAAAATTTACTTGCGCACGCCAATTTTGAACTTGCGACATCCGAATTCATAGTCAAGGATCATAATGCAACGCATTATTGAGGAATAATACATAGATATTTATCAAAATAAAATTTACTTGCGCACGCCAATTTTGTACTTGCGACATCCGAATTCGTAGTCAAGGATCATAATGCAACGCATTATTGAGGAATTATATATAGATATTTATCAAAATAAAATTTACTTGCGCACGCCAATTTTGAACTTGCGACATCCGAATTCGTAGTCAAGGTTCATAATGCAACGCATTATTGAGGAATCATACATAGACTTTTATCAAAATAAAATTTACTTGTGCACGCCAATTTTGTACTTGCGACATCCGAATTCGTAGTCAAGGATCATAATGCAACGCATTATTGAGTAATCATACGTAGATATTTATCAAAATTATATTTACTTGCGCACGCCAATTTTGAACTTGCGACTTCCGAATTCGTAGTCAAGATCGTACTGCATCGCATTATCGAGGAATTATATCTAAATATTTACCAACATAAAGTTTATTATTTTTGAACTTGTGACTTCCGAATTCATAACCAAGATCGTAATGCAACGCGTTATCGAGGAATTATACAAATTTAACAAAATAAAATTTACTTGCGCACGCCAATTTTGAACTTGCGACATCCGAATTCGTAGTCAAGGATCATAATGCAATGCATTATCGAGGAATCATATATATTTATCAAAGTAAAATTTATTGCGCACGCCAAAATTTGAACTTGCGACTTCCGAATTCGTAGCCAAGATCGTAATGCAACGCATTATCACCCCTCGAATCCGGGCACCCTTGCTAAGTCATCAAAAGTATCGAACCACTTGGGATGACGTATGACAGATGTGTTTATCCAATAAATGTTTCCCGGGCGGCGGAGCCTAGCAACAAAAACCCGCGGAAGTATATTATTAGAATTTTATAAAATACAGAAAGATATATTTTTCAAGTCGGTGCCGCGGCCGTTATAATATTACGTTTTGCAACTTCCATATCGGCTCAACCAATGAGCAGTAAAACCAGATATAGGTATATGTTTTTTTATGACCAATCAGAAGGCTTCGTTCATGACGCCATCTTGAACGCCATTCTGATTGGTTATTGTCAGATCAACAATTTTATAGTAAAAGCACATATAGGTACATAAGATATACGATTATGTGGATCAACAACGCATGGCAATTTGGGCGGATCATCAACGCATGGTAAATTGGGCGGATCAACAGTTACGAAGCGTATGATTTCCATACAAATATCGAAAATTTTATGTGTAGTATTTCGTTTACTTTTACTGGGAAACTGGCAACCTTGCTATTTAATGTAACGTTGTTGCAAATTCATACAGAAGTAATCCATTAAAGCCAAGTTATTCGGTGTTAAAGGTGGATCAACACTGTCAAATAACTTCTTACTGGATCAGCATATTACGAGAAGAGGTCAATATATATATATATATATATATATGTTTAAGAACTAAAGCAAAACCATGAGCGCATTGAAATTTGACTTTATTGAATTTTTGGAATTCACTCAGTTCAATATTATCCTTGTAACTATATTAGTTACAAGGCTAGTAGTATTGTACGGGTTTACAGAGACGTCACAGTGCCGTGTGTGAGAGAGGAAACAGGCCTACCTACATTGTGTATCTCGTCTTTTGAAAGAGCTGCAGCTTTATAACGATAAGGAATGTACGTTTATTGCTTTTTTATACCGTTAGGTAACCACGAATCGTCACGGTAATTTTAAAAGCGCTCATTGCCCAAAGATGTGAAGATTTATTTGAATATATTAGAGAAATTGTGTTATTATGTGAGTACAATAATAATTGAAGAAAGCGTGTTTTGTAGGTATGTTTGAAAACATGTTTTTTTTTTATGTGCATTTGTTAAAGAAAAAAAAATTATGAAGGTATGTTTTCAAGAGAAATTATAGTCTGTCAAATAAGAGTAGAAAATATAAAAAATTGAACTAAAAAATTTGTATGCTGGCAACCACCAATTTAATTGTCTAAACAACATTTAAAAAAAAAAAAAATTCACGACATAAATTTGATTGAAAGGTGTTTTATAAAGCAATTTGCTTTAATTTAATTTAACAATAGATAGAAAGGAAGAATCACTGATGCTGAGTTTAGTTACACTACTTTTATCTCTGAATGAGTTAAATATATTCAGATAAATAAATAAATAAATAAAATAAATAAATATTTTATTATATTATCGTTATTCTTCATTATGTAACACAAAATTGCAAAGGTATAATAATAATATACTTAAATGCAATTCTAATTTTGAAATCAGTGGGTATCTACACTGCAATCTTTTTCATTTTTTTATAAAAATGTAGGTTACACAGCTTTATTTTAACACCATGAGTTATATGTTTAGTATTGCCATTTGAACAACAATGGCGCCCTGCTATGTTTTCTTATCTTATTTGACAAACTGTGAATGTATTCAAGTGTTGCATTAAAATTGCACCCTGCTTTAAAAATACAAAATAATATAAACAAAATCCACCAAATTAAATAAAGGCTTATTGCTGACAACTCAGTTGCAACCTCTCTTTCTTCCTCATAAACGACACACTTAATAGAAAGAGAGGTTCCAATGCAGCTTTCAGCGGCAGGACCGTACATAGAAAACAGACAATTAATTCAAAAATACAGAAAAATAAGCTTATATAAAACTAAATACAGTTTTTACAAAGTAACAAATTATAAACCACACCAACAGTGAAATATTGCTTAAAATTATAGGTCAAGCAATTAGAGTTGAGGCCAACAACGCTAACTTAAGATTGTGTGTATTGGTGCATAATGTACACCTAGATTTCCCTCAGTAATGTCATCGCCAAAAGTCAAATAAGCGTTCAAATTTTATTATTAGGAATAACATGTAATTTTTCAAATATTAAATTTTTGAAAGCAAACAAAAAAAAGTTTTAAAAATGGCTCACCTTACGTTTTTTCTAACTAAAATTATTGGTAACGAAAAAAATAAACACACATTTTATTAGACAAATGTATTATAAACGTTATCCTGACCTCACTTTTTTATTGTTTCCTATAAAAATAATTCATATCATAATAATCTCAAAGTTTCATAATTTTTTTCAAATTGCGGTCGGAAACTTTTGTTTAATATTACGAGGGTAGGCTGAAAAGTAATGCACACATGCTTGTACAGCGCAAACAAAATGACCGTAAGCACACCAGGTGGAATAAGGAAGTGACATTCCTCCTCTATACGTAGGTGCAAGTTTAAGGTCATTGAATTCATCCAGTGTATTTTGAGAAGCGGAAGTCTGGAGATGTGTTTTAGTGTCATACCAACGCAAGGTAAGCAGCGTGCTGTTATCGAATTTTTAACTGCTGAAAAAATGACTCCTACTGAGATTCATTGTCATTTAAAGGATGTTTATGGTGACGATGGTGTTGATAGGTCAACTGTAAATCGATGGGTATTAAAATTTCATGATTGTGAGCCTGGAAAAGCAATAATTGTTGATGAAACACACAGCAGACGTCCGATTATTGATACAGACGATAAACAATCCAAACTCGTCGATGATTTGGTTCAAAATGTCCAGCGAATCACTCAAAAGCGTATCACAAACCATTTTGGAATATCCAAGGAAGGTGTCAGCATCATTGATGAATAATTGGGATACCGTAAAATCTGTGGAAGATGGGTACCATGCCGTTTCACAGACGAGAACAAACAGTGTCGATTAGAGCCTATGCAAAACCTGAAGTTTAAACCGATTCCACACCCTTTTCACTCCCCCGATCTTTCACTCTGCGATTTAATTTTTTTTCCTATACTCAAAAGACACCTAAAGGGCACAAGGGATTTTCAATATTTTATGTTGTTTGCGTATCTTTAAAGTCACCCGTGCACATAATAGAGGCTAAAAAAAAATTACAATTTTTTCCTTTTAGATTTAAGTATTTTCTATGCCACCAGTTAAAATTAAATATTTATAAAAAATACTGTCTTACTTTTAAAACAGTTTATATAATGTCAGTTTTCAATAAATCGTCAATCGACCTTCAGATTTTTTTCATCTGCAACCGTATACAATAAGAAAAAAATTATTAAAAATTAATTGTAATAGAAAACATCTCAACCTGTACCACCCAATTTTATTTTTTTAAAATATAGTTTAATAATGGCGTATTTTATTTTTGTACATTACGTAAATCAACGAACTTTAAAATCATTTTTTGGTACTAAAAAACAAATAATTTTGCATAATAAAAATATTCCCTAATAAAGTAGTACTTTAACTATAAAATTAATAAACTAAGTTATAAAAAAACGGTGATGTATTGGGTAATATTTAATTTTTCTATGCACCCAAAACACATAAAAACGATTGCATCGTCGAATTACTTACATTACGCGAAAATCTTTCGCCCCGAGCGGTCGTCTGCGACGCTATGTTCTGTAAGGTAGTATTTAAAATATTTTAGTGTGCTTGTGCTAAGACAGAATACATTACATATGCACTAGATGAATGAAATCAAACAATAGCGCATAATTATGCGAACTGAAGCAAATTTGAAGGAAACATGTCAAAAAGTAATTTGAAAACGTGCGCGTAAAGGACACGGACGATCATATGCTTATATTTTTCATATGTTCACTACTATTAGCGTGTTTTTGTAAGGACTCTAATTTAGAAGGAATTATGTCAAAAGGAATTAGATAAAGAAAGTGGCGAATACGTGACATTCTCTAGCACCTTGCACCTTCCCACATCTTGGCTTATAGCTTCGCACATCTTGGCTTGTAGCTTCGCACAGGGTCCCAAATGTGGCCGATTTGAAGGTAATATGTGAAAAGAGGCAATAATATCAACGTCGGCGCCCGTAACAAATTGGCCCTTTCCACGTGCTCCCTTTTAAAATCATTTTGAGTATTTGGTAAAAGTGCGGGGTACAGTCATCAATCGGTTTTACGAAATGATTTTTAATTTTATTTGTGTTTATTTATAAGTGTTTGTTTATCGCGATTAATAAAAATATTTTCAATATTATCTTTAAAATCTTCATATTCATAAAGCATACCTAAACATCAAATAGAGAGTGATAAATTTTCGCAATGTGAAACATCTATTTACCTACATCTGTAATATAATAGCCAAATAAATAAGGGAGTCATTATATAAAGAAACTTTATTATCGTAATGCAATCTGAGTAGGCCACTAGTTGTACCAAAAAAAAAAAATTATGATTTACCATAAAAATTTGTCCCTAGTGTGTGTCACCGACAGGTAGTACTTATTTTTAAAAAAAAATAATCACGAATTTTCACGAGTATTTTTTAGGTAAAGGTAGGAAGGTCCTCTTTTTGTTTTGAACAGATTTTTGTACGTCCATGTACAATAAAATTAATCTATATCAGATTTCGTTTGGGGAGGGGTCTTTTTAGAAAAGGAAGGAGAGGAAGTTCTGGGATAGAAATAGGTATGACCAACGTGTGAAGCCATCCCTCTCACTACTGTGCAAAGCGATATTTCAAGAGAGTCCCGCAGGAGAGGTCAAACTACTCCTCAACCATTCTCTCCCGAACCGGCCTGCCACCCGGTTAGTGGACTAAAGAGCGTAATACACGAGCCCGATTTTCAGCCCGTTTCCAATTGGAGACAAAAGTCAACATTTTTCGCTTAACGCGATCGCTGTTTTCATCTCTATGTTTATACCTATGATTTCAGTAGGCATCACAACAAACAGTATGGTTCATGTGTTGTTTGCAGTGACGACAATTGAAATCCTAGATATGAAAATAGAGGTGAAAATAGCGATCGCGCAAATCGAAAAATGTTGACTTTTGTCTCCAATTGGAAACGTGCTGAAAATCGGGCTCGTGTATAACGGCCTTTAGTCCCGAACAAACCTCACCTCATAAACCCGGGCATACCCGCTAAGTCACCAAACGTAGTGAATAACTTGGCGTGTCCTATAAGAGAAGTGTAGGTTATCCAATAAATGACTCCCGCCTCCCAAATTGAAAAGAACTCGTAAAATAATGTCTAATGTATGTATAGCTTACTTCTTAGTCTTATTACCGAGTTGGCAAAAGTAATGTGAAAAAACACTCCTACGTGAAACTACAGGGCTAACTATTCTTCAAAAATTCAAAACTATCTGTAAAGTGTGAAATATGTGAAACCCAACGAAAATTAATATCAATTTCTACAACAAACATTTTCTAAAAAAACAGGGCCCCAAAATGAAAAAACTAAAATAAACATAATTTTGAGCTAAGCTAATTTTGAGCTGTACGCTGTGGTATTTTATGAGGTTAAGTTAATAAGTTGTTAAAATAAATTTTTAACCACCACTGTTTAATATCCACTTCGCCTTTGTGGGATTTTTGCTACTCTCTTGTATTTTGTACTATTATGTATATACCTGTATGAATATGTATAAAAAAACAATTACTATTTATGAAGCTCTTTTTAATTATATGCGTAAAGGTAACAGTTATAGTTTTGGCGATGTAGGCAAAACATATATTATAAGTGATGGCTGAAACAATTCAATATTGCTTTATTTTGCTTATGATATATAGTTAATTAAATCATTATTAATGTATTTTAGAGCGGATGAACGAAGAAAGGAGTGTAAGGAGAAGATATGAAGCGATTGTGAATGGTAAAAGAAGAAGAAGACAGCGAACCACCGCCCTTGAGGTGATTTTTCACTGAAACGGCGCTATACGAATCATCCAATTATTATTATTAAATAGTTGAGAGTCAGAACTGTACCTAACTGTATAATATTTTTCAATGTCGTCATAATATCATGTAAAAAATAAACACTTTGTGAAAGCTCATCATTGCGTTTATAATAAATAAATATCCGTGTTGTCTTAGTTTTTCGAAGCATGTAAGTATTTTAATGGGTAAATATTATTTTATTAAAAAAAGTGAGTGTCATATTTCAAATATCGAACTGTTTCACAAGGGCTGTGCAAATAAATGGTTAATTATAATTTAACTAAGCTATTAAATGTGCCCTTGGTTTTTAATAGATTTAAATACGTTTATCATCTTTTTTCTTGTGTAAAAATACTACCTAGCTGAGTACCCGGAGTGGCTCGGGGTTGTAAATGGTTTGGTGTAAAGTTTAGAGGTTGAGAAATCCAGTCTACCTGAAAAGTGGGTATAGTTTTAAGGCGGAAATAATATTATTGGTAAGAATTAAAAAAGTTTTTTTAAACATTTGTTTCAAAATACAAATAATTATTTGATTCATCTCTTCCTCGGGCTTCCCGACTTTTTCAGCCATTGTCTTCGTGTAATCAGATGGTAACTATTAAAAGACAGTTACATGCAGTACCAGTACCAGATTGTTATTACGCTGTCTCAATGAGACTCTAGACTGAAATCTTAAATATTTATTTATTTATATGCCTAAAAGGCGTTTGACAAAAGCTAAACCTTACGAAAGCGATATAATAAATCATTATATACCGCGAATAGCAGAATATCTATATTTCATAGTAAATAATAATAATACGTAACAAACTTACTAATATTATAACCGCGAAAGTTTGTATGGATGTATGTGTGTGTGTTTGTCACTCTTAAATTTTATTTCAGGCGTCGTAGTTAAAATGATCTATCTTTTTATCTTATATATAAATAAAAATGAATCACCGAAATGTATGTACGCGCATGACTTCCGAACTACTGAACCAAATTGGATAATTCTTTTTTTGTGTTCGTTATTGTGAGGACAAGGTTTGTATGAAACTACTGGTGAGCTCTGGCATTATGAAATTTGCAGTAGGTGGTACGCGAGCTGTTTGAAAACTGAATGTATGGAATGCGGGAGGGGGAGGGGAATTCGGGTAGGGGGTTCGCGGGAGGGGGGAGGGGAAATCAGGAGGGGAGGTTCGTGGAACGGGAGAAGGGGGAAAGTGGATTGAGAGAAGAAAGGTGAAGGAATCGGAGTGGGACCGCGAGAGGGGAAGGGGACGCGGGAGAGGAAGCGGATGAATGGGAAAAGACACGCAGGGAGAAACAATTTATTTATTAAGTGGCAAAGCAACGCATGCTGGGAACCAGCTAGTAATAACATATAATAATCGATGTTTAGTATTGAAGTGAGTTATATGTTTTTTTTCTTCATTTAATAAAAACTGTTTTTTTCTATGGCTACTTACTGCAAAAACCTAAACTTTCAAATAAAAAAGTTAATTTTTCAACGGTGTTTTATATTGCCCTGTCGTGACAGCCCTACCAGTCCAGCAGTAAGTGGAGAGACATTTCTTGCTAGGCGGGCATGCACGTGTCTTTTTGTGTTGGAAGCCCTTAGAAACCCTGAGAAGCCCTGATGCAGTGGCGTACCGTGGGGGGGGGGGGGCGGCCCCCCCCCGGCGGAACTTTTGGGGGGGCGGCAAAATTTCACAATCAATAATCATCTTGTAAAAATTTGGATTGGGGAAGTCGCGGGTTCTATTCTCGCGTCAGGACTTAAAAGTTTTTTCTAGTTTATAGTTTCTTAACATCTTTCTTAAGTTTTATTTTTCCATCTTCTTCCCCTTGTCCTATTCGGGTCGGGGTTTTTAAAGTTTTATATACTGTTAAAATCAAAATATTCATGACAGACGTTTTGTTTTTAATTCTAACACATACATTATTTTTAAATAAAAATGTAAATGGCAACAGTATCATTTTAACTCTAATTGATAGTCGATTTGTGTTTTATATTCGTGAAGCTTTGTGCGCCCTGCTGAAAGCGCACAAAAAATTACACTTATACGGTTTTATTCCACGTATATATCACGGTGATATATTTTAAATTTATTATCACAGAAAATTTAAATAGCTGACAGGTGTGTGCATACTTATTCGAATTGCAGTTATAAAATTCTAGATGCACACTATCTATGTGCTGCCAGAATCAAAGAAAAACCATTTTTATGTTCTGAGTGAAGTTTTAATTCACCGCATACATATTTAATTAAAAGCAGTTTTGTGTTCAAAATGTATAATTCCAGTTGTGGATTCATCTGACGACACATTTCGAAGGAAAACATTATATTATTTAAAGTGCTTTATAAAATTCTTGCAGACAATTTATGTGCTGCCAGAATCAAAGAAAAAACATTTTCATGTTCCGAGTGTAGTCTTAATTCACCGCTTAGAGATTTAATTAAAACCCCTTTTGTGTTCAGAATGTAAAATTCCAGTTGTGAATTCATCCGACGACACATTTCGAAGAAAAAACTTATTTGATGTGCTTAATAAAATTCTTCCAGACAATTTATGTGCCGCCAGAGTCAAATAAAAACCTTTTTCATGTTCTGAGTGTAGTTTTAATTCACCGCATACAGATAAAATTTAAGCCAGTTTTATTGTTCAGAATGTAAAATTCCAATTGTGTATTCATCTGCTGACATATTTCGAAGGAAAACATAACTTTTTTCGAAGTGCAAATATAAAATTCTAGTTGCAGACAACTTATGTGCTGCCAGAACCAAAGAAAAACCGTTTTCACGTTCTGAGTGTAGTTTTAATTCACCGCATACAGATTTAATTAATAAATATTAAAAAAAAAAAAAATTTAAAAAAGGATCACTACCCCCCCCCCCCCCTCCCTGAAGAAGTACCTATATAGGGGGGGGGGGCGGCAAAATTTTCCTCCGCCCCGGGCGGCTGATACCCACGGTACGCCACTGCCCTGACGACCTCCGTAGTCCAGTGGCTAAGACTCTTGACTCACAATCCGGAGGTCGCGGGTTCGAACCCGGCGTGCGCAAATAAATTTTATTTGATTAATTTGTGTTATTTCACAATTTATTCATTTAAAATAATATATAGTATATTTGCGGCACGTTCCAGAGTGGAAGATACTATCAGTATCGCCCTGGTGTAAGACCACCATTCAGAATTGAAACGTTGCTTGAAAATGGCTTTAGCCGTGTTTGGTGACCAGATCTGAATAGCCAGGTACTTCCCAACCTTCCTCTTCCCTACCTCCTTCCCCTCCCCACTACCTTCAGCCTCACAACATACCCCAATTGGGGATGCCATAGTCTCACTGGCTCCAGACGGGAGCAGTTGAGATTCTTGTGCGGTATACACTGTAAAAAAAAAAAAAAGAAAAATTCCCAGAATTTATGGAAAATTGTGTATATATTGTAAATGTGGGAGTATTACTATAGCTCGTAAAATAAATTAATACACCTCCAATATCAATGCTATACTGAGAAGATTCAGATTTTTAAAGAATTTGGTTAACTTTTTGTCTTTATATGTTTTAAATTTAAAATAAACATAGATTGTAGTGTTAAAACCTTATAAACATATCTCAATTTACTTTTAAAATCATACTATTTGAATCGTGAATATTTTTCAGTTTTTAAAAAGCTGTTCATTTTGCTTTTTTAAATTGTTTTTCATCATAATAAGGAATCCTAAGGGAAATTTCCCCACATTTTAGGGAAAAATCTGAATCTAGCGATCCGCGAAATCGGTAAAGATGTATTTAGATACATTTTTTAATTTGTGTTCGGGAACGATCGTTGTAACTTCTGGATTTTACGAGCAGATACTAGAGTCAAATCCATGTTAAGTAACAAAGTACAATAACATTTTGCGAAATCGGCTTAAAAATGAGACGAGAGCGACACAAGCGACAATTTTTTTTAACTATTTTGGTCAATTTCGGCAAAGTCGATTGCCCTGCTTGACTCTTACTCATTGGACCTCGGACGATGAAGTGAAGGCAGCTGTCATGTCCTGGATTCGAGAAATGTCGGAAGAATTTTTCAGTTACGTAATGAAAAAACTTGTTGCACGTTGTGAGAAATGTATCAGGCTTAACGGCGACTATGTTGAAAAATAAATTGTATATGATTCTGAAGCAAGAATCATACTTTAATGTACTTTTTGCCCGATCTTGCAATTTGTTTTTGTTCATGTTTTGAGAACAGAAACAACTAGGTCTTGGCTACACTCTTTGCTTCAATCACATTCACCCATTTATCGCAATCGTACTCTACTGTTATCGTACTCTGACCATTGACAGTATGATATTTCATGGTACCTGATCTTGGGCGTCCCGATTTCTTTTACCATTCACATTCGCCTCATACTCCTTACACTCCTTTCTTCGTTCATCCACTCTACTTGCCCAAATCATCTATGCACCCGTTACATCAGCTTCACATTATTTGCGAATAATTTTTCTCACGATTACTACACTACAATTTTTACACGAATTTACCACACGCGCCTCATGGATTTCATTTCTACAGCGATTAGTTCACTTTCATCGTTCCTCTTTTTAATCTATGCCTTACTGCCATAATTTAAAGTAAGCACCAGCACTCTATTGTGGACTATTGGCTTCGCTTCTAAGAACAATTTATTTCTAGCGCCAACCGCGATCTGTCCTCTATTGGAGTTGGCCTGCATTTACCTTTCTCTCTTTGTCTTTCCTAAACATGCGTCCCTTTCATATTCATTTTCATAACGCTTACATCAGCCTCACATTATTTCCGTCGCCCCAGACATGCTAATGAAATTGATTATAGATTCTGTTCCATGGAAGAAATTAGTCAGAAATTATCAGAAGTAGGAGTAAATAGAGATATTTTCTGGCACAAGGACACTTATATCTATTCAGTGGAGTGAATACAAACAAAGGAAACTTCCACAACACTGCATGTTTTCTACAAATTAATAGAAGTAGAAGATAGGATAGCAAGGCGTTTCCCAAATAACAACATACAATACCAATAACCATACAAGAGGACATTTGACCTGTCGCCTCTAGTGCAAGTACTGGGTCCCTAGCACGGACATTCAACATCGACACGATATAGGCGTTTTTCGACAATATCTGTAATAGAGAATACACCAACAAAAGGTTTCGGTCTGAATAAAAACAAAAGGTACACAATTTTTTAAATTTTATTAACATCAATCATAGGACAAACCATATTACATATTTTATTCGGATATTGTACCATATTACAATAAAATTATTTAACCATTAAATTAATAATTCAAAGAAGAACATATCATACTAACTTAAACTCGTAAACTTGGTGAGGTGTTCGAAGCACTATATAAAATATACCTAAACGTATTTACACACAGTACCTAGCCATCATTACAACTTTTCTCAATGCGGTATTGTTGTGTAGAAAGAAAAGGTTTTAGAATTGACTGTAGACTTATACAAGTACACCTGTCCAAAGTGAATAGTGATATATTGATAAAATGAAAGAGTTATAGAATTAGTAAGAAGTATGGGCGGGATAGGCAGGTGCGCGCTCCTACTAACTGACAAGTACTGAGAAGGAAACAAGTAACAAGAACTGAAGGACAGAATGCCTTTCTGACTATAATCCATTTTACAAGAGAGAGGAACAAGTTGTTCTTGGCCCTGGGTTGGCTGATTAGACGCTAACTATCAATTACTTCATTTAAATCTCATCCAATGGAATATTAATTTTACAAGCACTTTTACAAATCCGCAACTATGATTTATCCACAAGTTCAAATTGTACAAAACCCAATTGTAAAATTATTAATCGTCCCTAATATTTTCAAACAAAGACATAACTCCGTTGCTGTTTCAGAGTGCCAAAATTTTACCTGTTAAGGCAATAAATACTATGGCACAAAATTATAATTCAGCATACGATTACCTACTAAATATGTGTATATATATATTTTTTATATTATTTTATTTTTTATCTAGTAAATCCATTTTATGTAATGTATACTTTTATATGGCTGACAAAGTATTGCACCCACCGCTCTGTTCGGCTGAAATAAACAACTTATTATAATTATTATTATATATTTACCCCACAGCATAAAGAGAAATTTGAACATAAATACAGCACTAGGTTCCGAAATTTAATAATAAGTACGGAGAGAATTTTGAATACAACATACCGAAGATATTTAATTTATTACCTAACAGTATAAAACAATGTAATTTTATGAATAAGGTTAAATATATGGTGAAAAATTGGCTATCGGAAACACAATATTTTTATTGATATGTATGCAAAAATGTTGAATCTGTAGATATAAGATGTAAATTATAACTTTCAAAATGTATGTAACTAAATTATAAGCACCTGTTGACAAGCAAATTAAATGGCTTAGCAGGAATTTAAATGTGAAAAAAAATTGATTTCACATTTGTTATATACCTTCAGTTAACTGTTTTTTAACATTGGTGGCAGAATTAGGGCAATAACATTTCAATTTTTAACTCGCATAAGATGCTGATATTTTGTGAAAAAAATAAAGGTAAAAACTCGTACAGAATGAGAAGAGTTACATTTTTTTAACTTCCTAATGGACAGTTGCCGATGAGGGGAGTTTTCTGCGTACCGTTGTTGTATTAAAGTTTTGTACATGAAACATGGTATAGAAATATTTCTTTTCTTCTATAAAACGTGTTGGAACGTGTTTTCAATTTCGAAAAAGAGAATGCAAATGGTTTTGAAATTATAAATTGTAAACATTTATCTGTGTATATACCAACATAATAATAAGTGAATTTGAACTACCTTTAACTAATCCCAAGTATGGAGACTCACGGGCCTTGCCTATGTGGGAGTTTTTGTTATACATGTTGTCCGGAATCTCTTGGTACAAACGGGAAACTGGTGAATCTATTAAATTAGTTTTTTATTGAAATAATATTTTTTTTGCTTTTGTCCAAAGTTGGATTTTTATGAAATTGGTCGTTCGGTGTTTAATATCAGCTGTTTGTTTTATTTAAAACTAGCTCCTCGGAAATAACCGGTCTTTACACAGAGTTTTCGAAATCAAATCAATTGTAGACAGTGACCTTCTTGTTTTGATGGTTACATTTGCAAAAATACAAATAAAAAAACAAATTAATACAAATATAATACAAATACAAATCATAGCATACAAATCAAATCCATATCACCCGCTTGTCAGCCCGCTCGTTCATCACATAAAGACATTCTATCATTCACATAATATCTGTAATGTTGTAAATTTTTGTACACAAATAAAATAAAATAAAATAAATAAAAAAATTTACTTTATAAATTATATATTTTAACAAATTTAGACAAAACCTTGACAAATTACCCGGACAAATTATGAAATAAAGTGTTCATATCGAAAAAAACGTTTTTTTTGGGTTTTCTGTGTGATGTAGATTCGCGAGTTTCCTGCTTGTACTATTAGTTTCCGGTCACCGTGTATATACATACTTTACACTTCATTTTTTTTTCTTCTTATTCACGTTCATTTTGTCTCTCTGTTATGTTATTATATCTATGAATATCAGTACGTTTGTAACAAATAAATTATAATAAAAAATAACGACAAAAAAACTTCCTAGTCAACAACACCGCTTTATGGCCACACGATACCCTCTATCCAGGGGATGAAGGAAGATATGCGGGTGTTGGTGACTGCAGGGTGAATCTTTGTAAAAGGATTCCAACCCCACTAGCAGGTGGGTACAGGCCACCCTGTGGCTATTGTGTAGAGTCAACGTGGCACCATAAAACCAGCCCTGAGAACAAACAAAGTAATAAGGTGAACACACTCCAAATGGCAGATTATAAATTAATTTTATTTTCGAATCGGTTTTGGAATACACATCTGGAGGGGTAGTTCTACCTTTTACGCCCAGTCCAACTTTGATGACGGGAAAAGCATTGCCTTCCAATCACTTAATATGAATTTTGAACACCAACATCTCTGCAAATAATAATAATAATTGGACAATTTGTAGAGCGCCGTTTTTGTGAAAAATCACCTCAAGGGCGCTAAATGTCCCAAGTATATGTATAAAAGAAGCTATACAAGTCATTCCCATATTTTTATCATATTGTCTTTTGTGTGGAAGAATATTTTATAATTTTTTTTTTTTTTTTTTATTGAAATTTTTTTCCTTTGGTACAATACATACAATAGATACATAAATATAATGAAAGTATATAAAAGCTTAATACAATTATAATTATTACAAACATATATTTTTAAATTTTTCTCCCATAATAAGCAAATGCTTGTGTGTACGGGAGGAAGTACTATTTGTTTGGTTATTTTGATTATTTTTTTATTTTTTTTATTGCTGTTTTTATTTATATTTAGTACTTTGAAATTTAGTTTATGTAAATAATAAGATAAATGTATGTTTATATAAATATATGTATATATATAATTTTTATTATTATTATTACTTTATTTTTTAGTTAAGGTTTTCAGTATATTTTTTTAATTGTGTTTTGAAATTTTTGAAACTGTCACAAAGGGATCTTATATTTTCTGGTAATTTATTAAAGAAATTTGTTCCCAAGTGTTTGTAGTTTTGTTGGCCTAAAGTTTTTTTACAAATGGGAATTGGTAACATGTATTTTTGCCTGAGATTTGCTGTGTTTTTGAAAGGTATGGTTTTGTTTAGGATATCCTCTTTGTAGACTTGTAAGGTTGAGTGATACAGAAAAAGAGTTTTTAATTTTCTGACATTAAATTCTTTGAATATGAGTTCTGATGGATATAAAAATGATTTTTTTAATATTATTTTAAATATTAGTTTTTGCGCAATGTAAAGAGGTTGTGTGTGGGTTTTATAGGCGCCACCCCATCCTATTATACCACATTGGATTATGGATTGACAGAAAGTGAAGTACGTCATTCTCAGTAGTTCTTTATTTAGAATGTGTCTCAAACAGCTAAAAATATAGATCAATTTTCGTACTCTGTTTTTAAGAATGGTTATATGCGGTATCCATTTTAGACATTGGTCAATAGTGATTCCTAGATATTTGGTTGAAGTTTTCATTTCAATATTAGTACACAGTAAGTTACAGTGGTGTTGTTGAGTGTTTGGTGCAGAGTGGATCCTTATGTTAATTTCATGCGGCGTGTTTGGTTTTTTTTATGAAAAATGGTATATTATGTGTTTTTTTTAGAGCTTAACGTTAGTAGGTTATTGTCAAACCATGTTTTTAATTCGTATATGTCCGTGTTAGCCTTTTTATTCAGTTCTAACCACGTTTGGCTTTTAGAAAAAGCACTGTCTCGTCTGCATATGAGATTATTTCCCCGTATTTAGCAACTTCAAATATATCATTTACATATAATATGAACAAAAGTGGTCCTAGAACTGTGCCTTGTGGTATTGAGAAGTTACTACTTTGAGAATCACTTAGTTCATTTAATAATTTTACTTGTTGTGTTATATTTTCCAAAAAGCTTACAATCCAGGATAGCACCATTCCATTTATTCAAATTGATTTGATTTTTTTTATTAAGTTAGAATGAGATATACTATCAAATGCTTTTTTAAGGTCAATAAATATTCCAATGCATTTTTCATTTGAATCTAGGGCGGTATATATAATTTGTTATTTTCGCAATGGCATCGTGGGTGCTGGTGTTTTTTTGAAACCATACTGTTTAGAATTTATAATATGAAGTTGTTCTAAGAAGGCCCGGATTTGGTTTTTTTACAATTTTTTCGAATATTTTTGATATATTTGATAAAAGGGATATAGGGCGGTAATTTTGTGGGTCTTTAGGGCAGTCTGCTTTATATATCGGTGTTATTATTGTTCATTTATAATTGTTTGGAAATACACCTTTTATAAGGCTTGTATTAATTATATGAGTTAATGGGCAAGTTAGATATTGTTTCATTTTTTTAATATGTTTACATCTATGTTGTCGTAACCGGAAGCAGAGCCCCCCTTTAAATCATAGATTATTTTTCCAACTGATTTTCTGTTATTTTGTTGAAATTATTATATTGGTGTTGGGATTCTTTGGTAGTGCGGGGATTATTTTTATTATTGTTGGGACATGTTTTTATAGCGTTAGCC
Source organism: Limnephilus lunatus (assembly GCA_917563855.2). Classification (NCBI taxonomy): domain Eukaryota; kingdom Metazoa; phylum Arthropoda; class Insecta; order Trichoptera; family Limnephilidae; genus Limnephilus; species Limnephilus lunatus. The sequence goes on along the minus strand of OU830595.1, from coordinate 17,871,925 downwards.
AGATTTTTTCCAACATTAACAAAATAGTTGTTTAAGATATTACAACATTTTTTAGTTTCGAGTTGGACATTATACGTTTTTTTCCCATCAAAATGAAAGCATATTACCCCCGTAGAACGGGCAATAAATATTTACACTCATAGCACTGGAGATCCGCAAATTATTGTTTTTTTGTAATAATTTGTGCCAAAGTGAAAACAAATTTATTTATAACTAGATGAAGTCCCCGGTGATACACGGGCTTTACACAGAGTTTTCTAAATCAAATGAGGACAGTGACATTCCTCTTGTTTTGAAGATCGTAAAACTGTAGATTTTCATACAAATCAAATCCACACCGCCCTCTTACCAGCCCACTCGTCCACCACATACGACATTCTCCTTTATATATTATATATTTCAACCACTCTTGACAAATTATATACCGAAATCCTCCTCATGAATCATTCTATCTATTGGTGAAAACCACACGAAAATCCGTTCAGTAGTTTTTGAGTTTATCGCGAACAGACAGACAGACAAACACGGCGGAATACTTTAATTTATAATATGTAGAGAAGTAATAAAATACGTAAATTTGTTTCAACACAAAACACCACTAAATGGGCCAACACTGACTTTACTTTAAGGAGTTTAACTTCAGTTTCAGGAGTCGTATTACGAATTAGACTTTATTTCAGACAATACTTTTTTATTTGAGGTGTGGTCATTGATGTGATCGATGGGTGTGGTAAATGTAAAAATAATCATGATATCGGATATGATTTCAGATTTTCACGGTTCAAGTATTATCGTTATTTATTTTTGGGGTGTTTTGCCATGTTATGCTACTTTCTTCCTTAGCCAACGTTTCGGACAGTGTTACAGTGTCCATCATCAGGATAGATGTGCCATAACGCTGTCTGAAACGTTGGCTAAAGAAGGAAAAGAGAAGAACGCGTTAAAAAAAATAAAGGAAAATTGAAAATATTAATTACACACGTCCGAGCTCATTAAACATTTAAGCGACACTATTGAAGACCTCTTGCCCCGCTACCCCACAGCAGAGTTTGTGGTTCTGGGGGATTTTAATTTCCATAACGAAACTTGCTTAAAATTCTCAGGATCAACAGAGTACTCGGCTGGACGACAGGCGGAATCTTTTGCCCTTTGCCACGGATTGGAGCAAATGGTTCAGGAGCCTACGAGGGTTTCTGATGTCCAGACTCATCGCTCTAATCTGTTATTTTGACCTATTTTTAACCATTGTGCCACTGGTTACAAGATTGAGGTCACACGCCTTTAGGATCGTCCGACCACTGCCTGGTGAAAACATCAATCCCTGTTAACTTTAGACCGCCAAACGAAAGGCTGAAGAGAAACGTGTGGCACTATAGTTCAGCAAATTGGTTTGGTCTACGGTTACGTTTTAATGTTTTCCCGTGGTCAGCTGTCTGTTTTCGGACTTCGGATCCCTCAAGACGTGCCAGAAAATTGATGAAGTCATCACATCAGCGATGGATGGCTTCATCCAATATAGCGTTAAAGAAACTGGTGTGGGCTCAAAGCAGTGGTTCAGTCGACAATGCATTGAACATTGCGACGAAAAAATGTGGCTTTCCGAGTCTACAACACATCTAGAACTTTCTAAGACAGAACAGCTTACAACAAAATGGCAAAGAAAACCAAGAAAATAAATATGTCAAAATTTGAGCATGACCTGCAGACCAGCAAAAAGCTAGCTGCGCACCCACATGGCAGCAGAGCATTCTGATCGCTTGCGAGCTCAATAGGTCGTAATTTCTGCAAATCCAGTCTGCCACCTCTTACCAGACCTGACGGCTCGCTAGCAAATACCGCAACCGTAAAGGCTAACCTATTAGGATTTTTTTTTGCGGATAACTTAACCCTCGATGACCAAGGTGCTGTTCTGACGTTGGTTCCTCACTGGGGTTTTCATATGAAAAAGCTGAGGATCCGGCATCGGAAACTGCAGAAATATCTCCAATTTTGACGAAGCTTTTTAAAATGTTCCTGAAGTCTGGCTCTGTGCCCGCTGGTTGGAAAAAAGCGGATATCCATCCTATTCCAAAGAAGAGTGACTACTCCAACCAGGCATATAATCATAACGATCACATCAGTTCTGTCTAAGGTGATGGAACGTGTGATCAACGACAAATTACTCACATACTTCAAGAAGAATAAAATTATTAACGACCGTCAATATGGCTTCCGACGGAACCACTCGTGCGGTGATCTGCTCGCGTATGTGATGCATGTTTGGGGGCGGTGCCTGGAATATTTCGGTGAAACCCAAACGGTTGAACTGGACATATCCAAGGCTTATGACCGGGTTTGGCACCTATGTCTTGTCAACAAACTGCCTTCTTACAGACTTCCCGCATCCGTGTGTACGTGGATTGCCGACTTTTTGAGGGAGAGGTCGATTCAGGCGGTAGGCGATGGGTTTACCTCTTCCTCACACTCGATAAGTGCTGGCGTCCCGCAGGGATCTGTTCTGCCGTCGACTTTGTTTTTGCTGGCACTTAAACGACCTTTTGTCATGTGCACCAATTCATTTTTACGCGGATGACAGTACAGTCCATGAAAGATTTTTTTATTTGACAAGCCCCCAAAAGGCTCACAAACTCCAACGTCTTGGAGGGTTTTGAAGCAAAGAATTAACTGTTACCTTGAGAGTGTTTTCTCTTGGGGTAAAAATAATATCGTTGAATTCAATGTTTCAAAGACCAAATCATGTCTGATTATGTCTAAAAGGGATCGAAATGAAAATCTCGTCTCCTTCAACGGAAGCGATCTTTCGAACAGGCCCTCCATTGATATGCTTGGTGTAACTCTGAGTGACCAGCTCAGGTATGGGGGCTCCATCGAAGCCAGAGTAAAGTAAGCCTCACAAAAACTGGGCGTATTGTACAGGGCCCGCAGATACTTTAATAGTACACAACTGCTAACCCTGTACAAATCACAGGTGCGCCCTACAGTTGAATTTGGCAGCCACCTCTTGTCTGGAGCTCTAAAATACCTGAAAAATACCCTCTACTCTGTGCAGAAACGAGTGGTCCATTTGATAGATTCTCCCATCTTAACAGACGGATTGCTATCTTTAGAGCACAGGTGTCGAGTGGGAATTGTCTCTTTGTTCTACCGGTATTTCAATGGAAGATGCTCCGAAGAATTAGCGTCAGTTATCCCTTCGGCACCGGCGCATAGTCGGGAAACACGCTAAACGCGTACCCAACATATGCACACGGTTGACATTTGTGACATGAGAACGGGTCGCTTCTTTGACTCGTTCTTGTGTTCAACAATTCGGCTGTAGAACGATTTGCCGGCCTCTGTGTTTCCTCTTTCCTACAACATGGGTCTCTTCAAGACCAACGTTCACTCCTTCCTCTCCTCAAAAAGACTCTCCACACAGCATCTTAGATGACATAGGCCCTGATGGAAATTATTTTCCTCAGAGCCAACTGTGTGGAGTGAATGTAAAAAAAAATACCCCTGCTAAGTCACCAAACGCAGCGGACCACGAGGGGTGAACTGTGACAGGGGTGTTGGTAATCCAATAAATGGTTCCCGGAGCGGCGGTATCCATACCCGCCTCCCAATTGAAAACCTAACCCAATACTAGCAGTTCTGTCAACAGTTAGTAGACCTCGCATCCATAAAAGTATGTTTCGTTTTTACCTTAACCAAAATTTCCTCTGAAATCGTAAGATTTGTAAGTAGCTGCTTAAATACCTACCTACTTAATTATGAACTAACTTTTCGATTCTAATGCTGGTCTTCCGCCAGGGTGATACTGAGAGTATCTTCAACACTACAACGTGGCGGAAATGAAATAAAATTATTTCATTTAAATTATATTATATGTGCTAAAAAAAGAATATTAATTTCAAACTTATTTGACATATAGACCAATAAACGCTGATTCTGTATATCGACGTTTTATTAAATAATATTAAACGCAGAGTTTAAAAAAAAACATTTAAAAGTGCATTTTTAATATTATCGTTAAAACACAGCGTCAAGTCAATATGCTGTATAATGCTGTGTGGTGACGTCACGATGAAAGATTTACCTTTTGAAATTTTAGTGAAATGTATGGCGCAAGCCATTAAACCTCAACATTTCGTGTTTTTATTTGGTTTATTTACTTACATACTGTTATGGAGATTTAGGCATATAATAGTTGTTCTGTTTATTGAAACATTATTTAGGCCTTCACAATTAAAATTATGACGTAAAAGGGCTATATTTGCGGACAATCTGACATTCCCTGGATAATGTTTTTCAAACGGACTACGTTAGTGCTGGAATGAAAGCTACTAAGTACATAAATCATCTTATTAGTTGTTTTTGAAAGTCGTAGTAAGCTTTAAAAAAATATTTTTAATAATCTACAGTAAATTTGGCCTATTTGAGATTAAAGTCATGTCATATTTGACATTTGGTTAACCATAACAGTGCCATAACGTCGATCGTATTTTCGAATTAGTTTATTATGAAGGGCCTTTTGTACAAGTAATAATTAGACAATCGTCGTGATCAGTGTATTATAAATACCAGTGTTTCTGTTTATGTGTTATACATAATACAATGTATTATGTTAGACCAAAAGTTGCACCTGAACACAAAATTCAACGGCTTACTATGTCATTTGTATTCGCAATGAAAAAGATGATTAATTGTTATTGTATTGCACTTAGGTACCTTACAATAACAGTAGCGATGAGATGTTGACTTTACTGTTTTTCTATATTAAATGCAGTTAATCTTGAATAAAAAAACGCCTTGATTTCTGACACCTGAAGATTCTTCCTTAAAAAATGATCACCAATTACACAACAGAGTAAATAAAACAATGGTGTGATGACGTCACACGATGCACCATAGATATGGTGGTTTTGGACGGATCTTGAAAAATTAAAACTTTGACAATTATTTTAACTATTAAAACTAACTCTAAAAATAAATAAAAATATGCAGTTATTTAAGTTAGAAGGTCATTATTAATAAATAAAATAATAAAAATTGGACTAGAGTTCTCTAATATAAACAAATGTCGCCATTGATTAAATACATTTTGGCTCCAGCCCATTTAGTACGCGCTCTGTCTCACATAGAATATCGCCATCCCATTTGAATTGAATTATTATGTAGATGTATTAAAATATTTTAAGTAAATACTTTTCAGACTTTTGGACCATGAAAAACGCCCACAGGGCATTTCTTGTGTTCATCTTTATTCTATGGCATACACCAATAATGAATATCATGTGTCGGCTATCTTCTTTATTATACGGCACACGCCAATGATGAATATCACATGTCGGCTATCTTCTTTATTCTATGTTACACGCCAATAATTAATATCATGTGTCGGCTATCTTCTTTATTCTATGGCACACGCCAATAATGAATATCACATGTCGGCTATCTTCTTTATTCTATGTAACACGCCAATAATTAATATCACGTGTCGGCTATCTTCTTTATTCTATGGCACACGCCAATAATGAATATCACATGTCGGCTATCTTCTTTATTCTATGGTACACGTCAATAATTAATATCACGTGTCGGCTATCTTCTTTATTCTATGGCACACGCCAATAATTAATATCACGTGTCGGCTATCTTCTTTATTCTATGGCACACGCCAATAATGAATATCACATGTCGGCTATCTTCTTTATTATATGGCACACGCCAATGATGAATATCACATGTCGGCTATCTTCTTTATTCTATGTTACACGCCAATAATTAATATCACGTGTCGGCTATCTTCTTTATTCTATGGCACACGCCAATATTGAATATTACATGTCGGCTATCTTCTTTATTCTATGTTACACGCCAATAATTAATATCACGTATCGGCTATCTTCTTTATTCTATGGCACACGCCAGTAATGAATATCACATGTCGGCTATCTTCTTTATTCTATGGTACACGCCAATAATAAATATCACATGTCGGCTATCTTCTTTATTCTATGGTACACGCCAATAATGAATATCACATGTCGGCTATCTTCTTTATTCTATGGTATACGCCAATAATAAATATCACATGTCGGCTATCTTCTTTATTCTATGGTACATGCCAATAATGAATATCACATGTCAGCTATCTTCTTTATGCTATGGTACACGCCAATAATGAATATCACATGTCGGCTATCTTATTTATTCTACGGCGCACGCTAAAAATGAATGTCACATGTCGGCTATCTTCAGTAACTTTGCGAGACTACTTTTTGTTATTATTAAATTTCGTGTAATTTCAATGTTTATAGTACATTAATAAATAATAATTAAAAATAAAAATCAATATTATAAATAAGCTTTGCAGGTATATAGTGATTATCATACCGGACATCCCCCAGATGTGTTAACTGGGCGGCTGCATATCTCCAGGTCGTGTTTAACGCCGGCAGGATGTTGGTAACTGCCAGTAGGATATTGTCTGTCGCACTCCTCCTGAGATACTCTCTGCATTGTCCACTGAAATGTTGAAAAACAAACCAACTGATTGTTTATCCAGTGAGAACAAATGTACCCTTACTTTTTGCAACAAATATATATATATATATATACGAAAAGAAAAATAATTTAAACATCACGGACGTACAAAATACATGGACCTAAGCTATAAAAGGCGTATTGTTTCCCCCTCCCATTGGAACCATTTTTCGGAACCGGCTGGGCTTGCGAGAGCCACGCGTCAATCTAAAAAATGTGACGTCATCATTCTTGTCCGGACCAGTGTCGAGCTCTCATCGTAAATAACACGGAAAAAATTGTGGCTTGTGCTATAAAAACGTGTAAAAATAGAAGAGAAAAAGAGAATAAACCCAATTGTGGTATTACATTCCATTAGCAATAATTATTTTACACTATTTTAAGCTAATTTAGATCACATAATATGATCGTTTTTGAACATACACCATAAATATACCAAACCATCCATACATACACCATCACTCCGAGATACATGGCGTGTGCCCGTCACTGTTTACTGGGGTAAGTAAATTATGAAAAATTTGTAAAAGTGTATTAACGAACTACAGGAGCAAAATATTGAACTCGACCTTATAGGCGACCTTACTTTGACGTATTTGAACTTCAAATTTGTTCATTGCGCGGCCAGCAATTCGCGCTCTCGTGTAAAAAGGTCTATTCATTCAAAAGCAGAGTTTACTTTTAAGAACTAAATGATGATTTTATAGTGCGAGATGCCTATATACTGTCAGATTGAGTTTTGATGAATCACGTATCACCAAAGCCGTCTTTTTGCTCTTCGTCCCGCTGTAGTTGGTTTGTATCCCTCACCTTTATGTTCTGGTCTATTAATATTCATATGTCTATGGTAAATATCCTTTTTTTTAAATATAGGAGGCCTTTAGGAAAAAATAAACTTTGAAGGCTTTTGGAGAAGCTGCGTGGAGGGCCTTTAAGGGAAAGGAAGGAGATGAAATTCTTGGAAGGAAAAAGGTATGTCCAGAAGTGACGGACGTATCAATCCATTCCTCCCACTGCGGTGCAAGGCTATGGGTCGAGAGAGTCCAGCCGGAGTGTTCAAAAGTCTCAACTAGTCTCTCGTGATCAGGCCCGCCAAACAGTAGGTGGGCAAATGGATACGCAGAAACATGTGGGCAGTTAGCACGCGGTAGAAGCGAAACCTTCAGAAAACTTAAGTAGACAAGAGGAGAGGTCGTACAAAGAGGAGACCGATTATTCTATCTCATTCTCTCAGGTAATAAATACTACAGATGTATGTGTTTGTCTATTTTTAGTGACGCTTTTTCGTTTCATTGAGTTTAAAATTTATGTCAGATGTATTTTAAAATTCATTAGAAAAAAGAGAAAGATCAATCCTATACAAAATGAAGTAAAGCCAACCTTTTTCGAAAGCTGTTAACATGTGAACGTCAATAAAGCGTTCTAAAATCGCCTTCGTATTCCTTGTGCAATTTTAAAAAGTAGTTCCATTCAAATTTAAGTTAAAACCAGTCAGTTCAGTGTGTTCAAAATTTAAAAAAAAAAAATCTGTTGCGGATTCATTGTGCTGACGCATTTGGAAGGAAACCATTCTCATGTTCCAAGTGCAGTTAACAAATTCAAGTTGCGTACTATGTGCTGCAACAATCTGAAGACAACCATTTTCGAGTTCTGGATGCAGTTTTGAACCAGTTCACAAAAATCCACAGAGACCAACGATGAACCCATTTCGAAGGAAAAAGGACAAAGGAGAGAAATAGACATCAATAGCTTCTGTTAAGGCTCACTGTTGACACAGTCCAATTTGAAGAACACATAATGTGAAGAGTTTCATAAAATTGTTATAAAAGACCAACAGTTGATGAAAGCAATAGACAGCAATAAAAAGTAGGAGCCGGTTCGGCTAAATAATACAATTTAATCATTAGAATTATTCCACTCAGCCACTGACCAGTCAATTTGATTCTTTTATTTTTATTTTTTGCGATTAAACTGTTTCACAGATCATTGAATAAGAAGATAACACTAATAATCTTAACGAAAATATAAGAGAATAAGACACAAAAAATATAAAAAGAAAATGGTTGCAACTGGGACTTGAACCCAGAATCTCTCGGCTAACTGGGATGTGCGCTTTTACCGATTCAACCATTGCCACCTTCCATCAAACATAATAATGGTCATAATTGTCTATCTCATATTTTCAAATTTTAGAATTAACTTCGACTAATTTATTTTTCAATGATATATAACATAGATGGGAATAATCTTCAAAAGTTATAAAAAGCGAGTTTTTCTCATTAAAAAAATATTTAATAAATATTTACATATTTTTTCATAAATATTTTTTTTTCTTTCTTTTTAAAAATTCCTGACAATTTCCAACTTCCCTGTTTCCCTGACAGAAAGCTAAAATTCCGGATATGTCAGAAAAATTCCTGTTATCTGGTAACCCTAATTGGGGTGACCTACGTTAGGGGCGGCGGTACCCATACCCGTAGGACAAATTAATAATTAATTTGTTTTTAGCTTTATTAGTGTATTAAGCATCGTTGGACCCATTGAATGAATAGATTTAACATTACACAGTGGAGTGATGCGGCCTGCCACTTTCTTCTAATCAACCCAGAATTGCAAAACAACCAAAGAAAGTTTCAACCCGCTATCCCCATACTATTACAATATGAAGTAGCTATTAGACAAATATGTTTTTATTGTGAATACAGCACAAGTCTCCCAACTGCTCCTAACTGTCTGGAGCCAGTGGGACTATGGCATCCCTAGTGTAGGTATATAGTGAGCTGAAGAAAGTGGCGGGGGGAGGGGGGTTGAAGTTGGGGAAGAGAAAGGTGGGAATGTACCCGTCTAATTAGATCTGGTCACCAACCACGAATAAAGCCATTCTTTCTTCAGTCCTTCACCAGGGCGATACTGAAGGTACCCTCCACTCTGGAATGTGCCACAAATACACATTACCTGCAAAGATTTAATAATTTATTGTGAAATTATTAGTTAGGATTTGAACCCGCTACCTCTGAATTCGTCGTCGAGGATCTTAACCACTGGACCGAGGGGGTTATTTCATTTAAATTTCAATAAAGTTTTTTTTTGTATATTTACACCTCTTTAGAGCGGTAGAATAACCATAAACATGTGGAGATCGGGAAAGCATGTAATAATGTATGCATTTTTATATGGGTACCGCCGCCTTAGGAACCATTTATTCAATAACAAACACCCCTGCAATAAGTCACCCCAAGCGGTTTGATATCCTAGACCTCTTCAGCCAGACTCTCTCGACCCATCACTTTGCACCGCAGTGGGAGGAATGGATTCATACGGTCCTCACCCCTGGACACATTGACCCCCCTTATTCCTACCCTCCTTATTTTTTTACCTTTCCAGAACTTCCTCTCTTACATTTCCCTAAAAAGACCCTCCACACAGCTTCTCCAAAGATGACATAAGCCCTGAGGGAATTGTTTTCTTCAGGCCTCCTGTGTGGAACTATTGTAAAAAAATTGTCAAGTTTTAAAAAGGAACGCAAAAAATTATTTTGACATGTAGAGCGGATGGGCAGAGAAGGAAGTGCCAGGATATTATAAGCCACGTAAGTTAATGGTAAAAGAAGTGTGGGATGCCCAAAGAAGACATGGCACGATCAAGTGAATCAAGTACCTAATTGAGTTGGGTCATCTCAAAGCTTCAGAACAACAGAAGAGTACCCACGGACGTATATAAGGGGGGGGTCTTGGGGGTCCGGACCCCCCCCATTGCACCGCGCCGATTGTAGAAAACGATAGTTGCTTAAGTCCGCCACAGTGCGGGGAGCGGGGGAATGGGCAGTGCCCCCGCCGCGGCGCGCCGCCGCCGCCCGCGTTTCGGCCGCGCGCACCATACCAAGCTAGAATCTAGTTTAGTCCAGGGGGGTATAACTCCGTCAATTTTTGTAACCCGGTCACGTGATCATGACGACGTCATAGTAATGACTACCAATAGGAATCTTACAATTTCCATAGAAAAACTTTTGAGAACTGAGTGGTATATACGGTGGGATATCTATGGTATTATATGTCAAATAGCACGTTGGCCGAAACACAGAAACAATCCGAACATTCAAAACAACGAAATATTTTGAAAAAATGTTTCCTAAATATCGTTTCAGTGTCGAAGGCTGTGAGGATAGTGTTTCAGTTCGACACAGAGTACCTAACTGCGAAAATAATGAGAGTCGTTATGGGAATGGGCGTTGAGAATCGGCAGATCTGACTATTGCTTATCCGATTTTGGGAAGTTGTGGTTATGTTTGGTTCCCATTTCACTAATAACTGCAAAAATTCCAATGGCACGTTAAAAAAAGACGCTTTGCCGACCCTTAATCTTCATGGAATCGGAACACATCGGGGTTTACCTAAAGAAAACGTAAACGATCGTAGGATACCAAAATACAGGTGCGAATCTTTTGTTTGTTCAGTGTTCCTAATATACTTTGTAACTTTTCCCTAACTTCACCTAAAAATTGTATCTATTTTCATTTTTAGACTATCCATATTCTACCTGGAGTGTCCAGCACGAATGGTGCCGTCCAAGACCACAATTATAGTTTAAAAGGTATAAAGTCTTCTCTATACTCTATATGGCATCAACCTATTTTATTCATAGAGATAGATGCTGATTCACTGAGTCTTTCTTATTATAAAGATATTCAATACATTTATTATTTCTTCAAACACAGCAATTCCATTATTATTAAAATATTTAATATGACAGGCGCGTATCCGAGACGCGTGGTCGTTGTTCTTAATTTATTTTCTCTTTTATACTCTGCAGTGGTAGGATATAGTTCATAGGATGAGGCTGGGTAATGTAATGAATTTTTTTGTTGTTTCAGAACCAAACGTGTTCTACCTGGGCCGAGTACCGTGCGTTTTGCTGCCAAAAAAGTAGTGGAAGATTATACAGGTATACATCTGGATTTATATTTCATTAAAGGAGATAATATTATATGTTTTGCTTGCGAACTTTGGTTAATGTGATGAATGGTGTTTATTTCAGAACCAAACGTGTTCCCTGTGCTGAGCAGCGTACCGTGTGTGAATTGCACTCTGTTATTACATTGTCTTCAGACCTCTGCAGCCATACTCGGTCAACCATCGCCTTAGCCGCAGTAAGACGGATAGATTCATACATCCATCACTCTTGAACATATTGACCCCCAGATTCCTAACTACCCCTCTGTACATTTTTCCTTCTCAAAACTTCCTCCCTTTCCTTTTCCTAAAAAGACTCCACACCGCATCCCTAAAGATGACATAGGCCCTGAGAGAATTTTTTCCTCAAGGCCTCCCATGTGGGCTAAAAATCTATCCAAACACTTCCTTTTTTATTATTATTACTCATATTTTCATTAATTATGATTAAGTTCCTTCTAAATGTGTTTGCACATGATTGTATTTCTGTTTTTTTGTGTTATTCTGTATAAAGCAATAAAATACTACATGCAATTATGAGTTTTTCATTTTATTTTAAAAATAATTTTTAGGCTAATGATTTGGGTAGGTACTGATATCGTCCAAGGTAGTATTTTTTTTTTTTTTTTTTTTACTTTCCTCTATCCTTGTCGATGGTCCGTGACGTCATAATCGCGGAATGAGCATTATTTATGGTCAAATAGTGTTGAAACCCGTTACATACAAAAAGCCCAAAGATATCGATCTAGGTATTAGTTCATTTATGGTTTAGTCTATTTTGTCTCTTCGCGTTGCGCAGTTGTCAGTTGTTTTAATACAGAAAGAAGTGTCGCATTTAAAAAGTATGAAACGATCAAATCAGGTATCGACTTTTGAAGAAAATTGCGGATCAAATTAATTCATCTCATTCAACGCTTATCTCTCTTTGTGAGACACGATGGACCGAGAAACACGTGGCTGTCGAAAGATTTGCAGAAATGGTTCCCGTTATACGCGAAACACTTGGGGCATTTCAAGATGCTGCTAGTAGCGACGTCGCTACTCAAGCATACCATCTTCAAATCGCTATGGATAACAGCCAGTTTATTGTTTCTTTAGTTATACTGAGAAAAGTTTTTTCATATACAGCAAACCTTAACAAAGCAATGCAGAAAGTCAATGTCGATTTGACCAACATTTGCGAATATACAAAAACTGTAAAAACGATTTTACTAAATGTTCGGAACGAAAGTCAGTTCGCAATTCTTTTTGAGCAAGCACAGCAGATGAGTTCAAGCGATATAGTAATGCCAAGAATAACTGGAAGGCAAACCCTGCGCAATAATATTGCAGCAGAAACTGCCGAAATATACTACCGACGAAATGTGTTTTACCCTTTCATTGATCATGTTATTACAGAACTCGACGCTCGTTTTAAACCACATGAATCGACGATCGAAGGAATTCAAATGCTGCTACCTGAAAAAACCAGTAATGACTCCAGGATAAAAGAAAATCTTAACAAGATTGCACAAACATTTCTGGGTGGGGAAAATAAAGGCACAATATTTCTGAGTGAATATGAGATATGGCACAATCACTGGAAATCTGTAGCACAAAAACCTGCAACTGTGATCGACGCCATCGATAACTGCGATGATCAGTTTTTCCCTTTAATAAAAAAGCTTCTAATTATTTTAGCCACACTCCCAGTGTCCACTGCAACCCCTGAAAGATCTTTCTCTACATTAAAGAGGTTAAAAACTTACCTAAGAAATAAAATGGACGACGAAAGACTTACTGGTCTGGCTTTAATGAGCGTACACCGAGATCTGGCGGTGCAACTTGATTCCGAAGAAAGACTTACTGGTCTGGCTTTAATGAGCGTACACCGAGATCTGGCGGTGCAACTTGATTCCGAAGAAAGACTTACTGGTCTGGCTTTAATGAGCGTACACCGAGATCTGGCGGTGCAACTTGATTCCGAAGAAATTATTAATCAGTTAGCAATTAAACGTAAAAGACTAAATGTATTACTTTAAAGTAGTGTCCGACCGAACTTTCGGTTTCGGTTTCGGCCTAGTTTCGGCCAAAAAACGAGTTTCGGCTTAGTTTCGGTTTCGGCCGCCATCCAGCCGAAACTACGGCCGAAACCGAAACTGAATTCGGGAGATTTCGTCCTGCGGTCGGACATGTTCGGTGCACTGAACTGCGAGCCACGAAAACACTTTTTATTTTCATTATATTCAAATAAGTATTATTGCATTAAAAATATTTTGTCATTGTAGGTAGGATGGTACTTTTTAATTTTAATTATATTGTAGTTCATTAAAAAGAGTGCCATGCAAAATGACCAGAGTTTAGAGGAAATTATTTTGTTCTTAAAATGAAAGAGTATTTTTTGTTTAGTGTAGGTAGGTACCTAAAGAAATTAGTGCACCTAAAAAAGTAATTTTGTTTTCTACCTTTTATTTTATGTTATTCGTTAATAATGTTCACACAGGTAATACATAGATACTGTTTATTTTTTTATATTATTTACGAAGAAGTTATGACTTATTTAAAAAAGCACAACCATTTATTTGAAATAAGGAATGATAATTTTTAATTAATAGTAGTTGTAAAACAATGAATCTCGTGTCAGTTTTTTTTGTTTGAGAGAAAACTACATTTATTTTCATGTATAACTTGCATTTACAATATTTTGTTAGTGTTACTGTAGGTAGGTAGGTAATTTTTAATTTTAATTATATTGTAGTTCATTAAAAAGAGTGTCATAATAATACGACCAAAGTTTAAAAGAAATTATTTTGTTCTTAAGATGAAAGCTCTTCATTTAGCTTGAGAGAAAACGCTTATTTTTTTCATACATTAAGTATTATTTGCATTAAAAATATTTTGTTATTGTAGGTAGGATGATACTTTTTGATTTTAATTTTATAATTGTAGTTCATTAAAAAGAGTGCCTTACAATATGACCAAAGTTTAGAATAAATTATTTGGTTATGTGGTTAAATAAAAAGTGTTTCAATTTTAAAACAAATTATTTGTTCTTAAGATGAAAGAGTATTTTTGTTTAGTGTACCTTAACAAATTAGGTATAAAAAAAAGTTATTTTGTTTTCCACCTTTTATTTTATGTTATTTCTTTTTTTATGTTATAAACGAAGCGATTTTATTTAAATAAGGAGCGATAATTATGTTATGTTTATTTTTAGTTCAAATATCAGAAACTGAATGATTTATATATTTATATAATATTTAAAAATAAAGGCTGATTGATTAAGACTGACTATTTTTTTCACGAAAACATGACCTTATATATTTTTTTTTAATTTGCCGACCCCCCCCTTATCAAAGCTATATATACGTCCTACTCTCACGGATATATAAGCCGATGTACGAATGTGAATGAAGCAAGGAGTTTGTGTCTAAACAGAGTTGTGAGGCGGTCCATTCTACCTGCTTACCCCTGTGGGGAAATGGCGTGATTGTTAGACACGTTTTTTTTTAATGTACCTACATTAATACCGGTGACAGCTGTCAATCTTGTCATTATCACATCATTGGTCATTGTTAATCATGAAGACAGAGAAAAGAGTTCTAACCTTCACATCAGGAAAGATATTTAGTATGAAGCCGCTGTTGGGAAGAGGGGTGCCCGTGTGGAGACAGGTTGGGAGAATTCTGCCTGTGAAGGTCACCCTGAAATCAATCAAATAGTAAAATGTTGTTATTTTCTACTGAAAAAATCATTTATTTTAGAAAAAACTGTGAGGTATTATGATGCAATAACATCCCTTAACCCTTTAGGTGCGGTATGCCGATATTACAGCATGAGGCATGACACACGTGAACATTCCACACGTGTTCCTGTCACGAGTTCATTAAACATTGGAAATAAAGGCGATCATTTTTTTTCCAAATAAAAAGTATCTAACAATAAATAGTAAAATTATAAATTAAAAACTGGTACTTATTACGGTTGTGACTCTGTCTGTAACTCTAATTCAATGGAATAATTGCTTGGGGAGGAGCAACAAACGCAGCTATCGATCAAATAGAAATAGCCCAGAAAACGATATTAAAGGTAATACTTAAAAAACACAGACTAACCGATACAGACCAAATATTTAAAAGTTGTAACGTACTAGACATATGCCAATTATATGTTAAAACACTACTAAACTACATTTTTAACCAAAAAAACAAACTCCAACAAACACTAAATATCACTAATAGACCGGTTAGACAAGCGTGTAAAAAAAACATAAAAACTCCGATGGTAAACACTACCTTTGGACGAAGACACCATAAATACCATGCTATTAAAGAATTCAACAGTCTTTCACTTGAAACAAAAATTGAGGAAAACAAAAATAAATAAAGACACAAAATAAATAAAAAAATGGATTAAAGAACAAAAAAAGACAACATTACCAAAAATTTTTAACATAAAAGAATAAAACATATATGACTCGCAACAATAACATTTGGCTGTCAACAGTTCTCTTGTTTTGCTCTTTCAAAAATAATCTCAAACCAATCTTTTTATTGTTTTTTGGCTGTAAAAAGTGCAGTGTGTTGTTTCTTGAGGACTCTTCTCCCCCTGATCTTCCAGGAGCCACTTCTTGCTGCTCATTTCAGATATTTATATACTTTTTTTACTTCTGTCACTTTTTGTACTTGCTCTAATTTATTGTACAATGGAGGAGGATTTCCCTCCTTTTCCTCTTACAAAGCCCCCAGATCCCCCTCCTGACCCTCCAGAAGAAGACATTTCGGAAAAAATAGACGTTTCAGATCCTACAAACATTTCAGACAGTGAATCTGTCATCCTAACCTCAATAAAAAAAAGAAAATTTAGTCCCTCTTCCCCAAAAAAACTTGATTCGCCTTCGTCTTCACAGTCCCCACCAGCTCTTCCTCAACCTCCTCCGACAAATTTTTACTCTACTCATTCCCGTGGACCCTTCATTGTATATGCTCAAAACACTGAACAAGGTAAAACCATACATCCTCTTGAATTTGGTAAATTCCTTTCAACCAAAAAGAACCTTTCGATTAAGCCCGGAGGTGTAAAAGCCGAGGGTCGCTTCCGAATCTCTATTGAATTCCTCTCAGGTTCAGCCGCCAACAACTTCATCAAAAACATTTTTATTACATCTAATTCTAAATTCTAGGCGTACATCCCAATTTTCAATGTCACTCGAATGGGCCTGGTCAGGGGTATCTCGACTGATCTGTCCATTCCAGAAATTCTTTCTTCTCTTTCAACCCCCCAACATATCGGCAATCCAATAAAATCCAGGAGGCTAAATTATAAGGACACCTCTGAAGGCATCGTTTCCTGGAAGCCCTCCCAATCTGTTGTGATCACCTTCGAAGGACAATCTCTTCCCTCCCATATTTATTTATTTTTCAACTCCCTACCTGTTGAAATGTACACTTACCCCACCACCCAATGTTACAATTGCTGCCGTTTTGGTCATACCAAAGCTGCATGCAGATCCCCTCCCAGATGCTTCAAATGTGGAAAAAACCACACGGCCAACCAATGTTCTTCTCTCTCTTCACCTAAATGTTTCAACTGCTCAGGCGCTCATTCCGCCATTCACTCTTCTTGCCCTGAACAATCTTGTCAAAAAAATATAAAAATTTCCATGGCCTCTGAGAACTTGTCTTTTCTGCAGGCTTCTAAACTATTCCCGCCTGCCAAAAAATCATTTGCCGAGGTTTTAACCAGTAACTTTTCATCCAACCCTCTCCCCTTCTCCTCAACATCTTCTCGTTTAACTAAATTTATCTACAAAAACCCTGTCTCTAAACCGGCTCCTGGATGCGATCAGCATCAACACAACTCACTTCTCTTTAATCCCAATGGTTCTTCTCTTTCAAATGCCACAAATGGGTGCGCAAACAACTATAATTCGTCCTCAAAAAACAAAAGCTTTCTGATCAACTCTCCCAAGATAATTCTTCATTTACACAAAATCTTATTATGCTTCTAATTGACCTAATATCTTCTCAAACTAATCTACCGTCCAACGCTGCTTCTATTATTTCCACATTAAAATCATTTGTTCAAAATGGCACTTCAAGATGTCAGAATACTTCAGTGGAATAGCCGCAGTGCTGTTTCTAACAAATCGAACCTTCTTAACCTATTAAATTAAAACCTTGTTTCTATGGCTGCTGTCTCGGAGACATGGTTTACTCTATCCACCCACTTTAATGTGGGAGGGTACTCCTGTCTCCGTGATGATCGCCCGGAAGGTACGGGCGGCGGTGCTGCCCTTTTTATTAAAAAAATCCCTTCCGTTTTTCCCAATAAATAATATCAAACCCCCCCAATGCTGACTTTCAAATGGTTGCAGCTAAAATAAAGGACACATCCTTTGTTTCTATCTATATTCCCCCATCATCGCACTTCAATAAGCAAGCTTGGTTGCAAATTGTCCATCAACTAAGCCCTCCATTCTTTTTATTGGGCGATTTTAATGCCCATTCCCCAGTCTGGGGTTCTGCTTTCTCTGATCAAGATGGTCGAAGTTTGATGGATTTTTTAGACGAATCCAACCTTTTCCTTTTGAACGACGGATCTCCTACAATAATCTCTCGCCCTAACACAAACCCCAGTGCAGTGGATCTCTCCATATGCTCTAAAAATCTGGCACCTCTCTCCTCGTGGGTGGTGTCCCCCGATCCTTGCTCCAGTGATCATTTCCTGATCACCATCACTTATCAAACTTCTTTCCATTCAGACAAGTCCCATATTTCGACGAAGATTAAAACAAAACACACCAAATGGGACGAATTTAACTCGCATATGGATATGTTTATACAAAATTTACCCTCTACCGATATATTATCTGTCAAAGATGACTACGATAACTTCAAATCAATGCTCATAACCGCAGTAAATAAATCAAATCTTCCCCCTAAAACCAAATCTCTCAAAAAACTCCCTCCGACTCCCTGGTGGGATGAGGAATGTTCCAAGGTAGTGAGAATTCGGAAAGCTAAATCTCTTTCCTATCGTCACAATATGACTATGGAGAACTTTTTTTCTTTTTTTTTAAAAGAAAGACAAACATTTCCGGGTTACGAATAACCCAACAATGTTTGAAAATCTCCTACTACCACCACAGAAAGCCGAAAATGTTGCTTGTGTTGTGATGGAGGACTTAGCCAGCAGAGGAATCGAACATGCGACGCCCGGGTGGGACCCAAGCGCTATGCCCACTCAACCACTGACCGGTCAACTATCTTATATACAAAAATGCTGAAGCCAATGCCAAAAGGGTATTGAGGTCAAAAAAAGATCCGGATGGTACAACTTCTGCAGTTCAGTATCACCGAATACTCCAATTTCGGAAGTTTGGTCTATGATTCGAAGATTTCGATCCTCCTTCAGTTCGAACAGCTCCTCGAGCGTCTCATTCTAAATGGATAGATGAGTTCTTGGACAAAATTGCCCCCCCTTCTGTACCTAACTTAGATGAAATAACTCCCATCCACAACACTCCTATGTCTGATCATTGGCTGGACTCTCTTTTCACATTAATTGAATTGAAAAATTGTTTATCAACAGTCAAGGATTCATCTCCAGGCAGAGATGGTATTCCTTATAGCATTATCAAAAATAGTAATGGTAATGTTCTAAACTACTTCTTAAGCATCCTAAATAAAACCTTCCAGACTGGCATAATGCCTGATGACTGGAGTTCTCAAATAATCATCCCAATCCTAAAATCAAACAAATCACCCAATTCTGGATCCAACTACAGGCCAATTGCTCTTTCATCCACCCTCAGTAAAATTGTTGAAAAATTAATTAAAAATTGGTTAGAATTTTTTGTTGAGAGTAATCAGCTTCTCTCTCCATCTCAATTTGGATTTAGGAAAAAAAAATCTACGCAAGATAATCTTGCCATCATCAGCACTGATATTAATCTATCCATTTCTAATAAGGAAGTATGTTTTGCAGTCTTTATAGACATTAAAGGCGCCTTTGACAATGTTTCCATCCCAATCCTTAAAAAAAAACTTTTAGGCCTTGGCCTACCCCCCATGTTTGTCCAATCAATTATCAATCTATTTCTCGATAGAAAAATCTTTATTGAGCTACCAGATGTTACTCCTCAGAGTAGATCAATTTGGAAGGGTTTACCCCAAGGCGATGTATTATCCCCCTTACTGTATAATATATACACGTATGATATGCATATCGCTATTCCCCCTCAAGTAAAAGTTATTGAATTTGCAGATGACATAGGTTACTTCTTATCATCCAAAATCGTCCCACTCGCCGTCAAATATCTTAATGAAGCCATGAATGCTCTTTGTACATGGCTCACTTTAAATGGTCTTGAACTTTCAGTCCAAAAGAGTCAGTGTGTCACCTTCTCAAACCGTCATAAAAATCCCCCTGTTCAAATTTTATTTAAAAACTCTCCGATCCCCAACGCTTCTGAAGTTAAATTTTTGGGAGTAACATTCGATAGGAAACTTAAATGGTCTTCCCATATTCATAATATAGTTACTTAATGTGAAAAAAATTTAAATATCATCAGATCATTGACTGGCGTTTGGTGGGGTGCCCACCCTTCTTGCATTAAGTTGCTTTACAATGCACTTATTCGAAGCCATCTCGACTATGCCGGCCCAATTTTTAGTACTGCATCCAAAAATGCACTCAGTAAGTTGGACAAGGTTCAGTCTAAGTCACTGCGAATGATAACTGGAGCGATGCAATCGTCGCCCATCAATTCCCTACAAGTGGAATGTTCTGATCCCCCACTTTATTTAAGGCGTCAACTATTTGCTGACAAATTTGTTCTTAAATGTTTAAATTCTAAATGTCATCAGGTTATTCCCAGAGTCTCGTTGTTCAACGACTCAACACAATCATCTACAAACAGAGCTCGAACTAAACCTCTTCCTGCCATCTGTAAAAATTTTCGCTCTCTCTCAGAGCTTCAAATTATCACAAATGATCTTCTTCCTTTGTTCAAATTGAAATATAGTCACATCGATTTTAGGAGGGATCGGCATCCTTAAAAGTCATTCCAATCTCCCAGCCCGTACTGTCAATAATATGTTCAATGACATTATTTCATCTAAATGGCCCAACTCTTATCTTTTATTTACTGATGGCTCCAAATCTCCGGACTCTCCTAATTGTGGTATAGGTATCAATGTTTACCACAATAATTCTAATGACAGAATATTTTATTCAATTTCAAACCAATTTTCAATATTTTCTGCTGAGTGCATTGCAATAATTGAATCTCTTAAATATATAATAAAAAATAATTTTGAACATTCTCTTGTTCTCTCTGACTCACTCAGTTCCCTCCAAAAACTTAAATCCAGTCCTTTTCTTCATCCTGATGATCACTTTGTATGTCTTATTCGAGTAATGATATCCTCCATTCAAAGCTCTGGAAAAACTGTAACTCTGATTTGGATTCCTGGACATGTTGGCATAGTGGGTAATGATATTGCTGATTCCTTGGCAAAACAAGGAGCGTCTAACCCTACCGTTACCCTCGAAAACAATATTCCCCTATCTGATATTTTTTTCATCCTCAAAGATAGATCCCGCAATATTTGGACAGAGTATTGGAATATTGCTAGTCAATCCAAATGTGCCTGCTACGCCTCAATGCAAAGGACTATCCCATCAAAACCGTGGTTTCAAAAATTCCCCTATTTTTCCAAAAAAGAAATTTCTTCCCTTATTCGAATGAGAATCGGACATTGTTCCGTTCCTTCTCACCTTTTTAAAATTCACGTCCTTGAATCCCCAGATTGTACGTTCTGTGGTCTAGATGTGGGAACTTTAGATCACATATTTTTTGGTTGTCCCTCTCTAAATAAATATCCTCTTTTCTATCAAGCGTTATCTAAAATTGCCTCCCCTCCATTC
This sequence comes from Limnephilus lunatus, assembly GCA_917563855.2. Taxonomy (NCBI): domain Eukaryota; kingdom Metazoa; phylum Arthropoda; class Insecta; order Trichoptera; family Limnephilidae; genus Limnephilus; species Limnephilus lunatus. The sequence continues at coordinate 17,850,536 of OU830595.1, read as the reverse complement.
AATATCTCATCTCTTCTTAGTCTGAACTCTACTCCAATCTTTCATATAATTCTTAAATTTGCTCATTTAAATAAAATTAATATATAAATTTACCTTTCCTTTCTCTGTAATTTTAAATGATGGCCTAGAACACCCTTGAAGGGTGAAAGCCAGAAATAATTGAAAAAAAAAAAATTAAACATATGCACTCAACACACAAAACCAATATAAAATACGCAACACTCACAAACACACAAATCATAATATATGCCGATTTTCATTTTCATTTAATTTTATTTTTTTAGTATGATAATTTTATTTTTATTTTTAATCTTATTGTAGTTTAAATTTATCTTTATTTTAAATGTTTTTACTGATTATGTATAAATTCTTATATTATGGATTGTAATATGAAAAATTGTAAAATAATGTACCAACAATAAAAAATTAAAAAATGAATTCTAGATATATGTGCTTTAAATTTAAGTCATAATTTCAAAACACCAAATGTTTTTTGAAGAATTTAAACAATTGGTAACCCACCTAGGTAGGAACATACGAGTATATTGTATTTTCAACGGAATTTTTTGTTTCTTTTTTTCAGAATGGAAACTGTTTATTGAGAATCTAGAGTTTCATTCCGATATTGATGAAATTTTGCACACTTGACTCCAAAACAAACGTGAGGTCACTGTCTACATTAGAATTGGAAATACTCTGCGTAAAGCTCGGGCAAGGCAAGGGACTGCTCCCAACCATCTGGAGGCAGTGAAACTATGGTATACGCAATCGGGGTATGTTGTGAGGCTGAAGACAGTGAGGGAAAGAAAGGAGATGGGAGGAAGAAGGTGGGGAAGTACCTGAATATTCAGATCCCGTCAACAAACACGGCTAAAGCCATGTCAAGCAACGTTTCATTTCAGAATGGTGGTCTTACACCTGGGCAATACTGAGAGTTTCTTCCACAATGGAACGTGCCGTTAATATAATATATATTATTTTAAATGATTAAATTGTGAAATAACACAAAATTAATTTAAAATCAAATAAAATTCACTTACGCACTTCAAGATTTTTTTTTTTTATAATTTTTTTTTTATTTTTAATTTTTCTTATTCATTGCATATTTTTTTTTTTTTTTTTAAATTTTTATTTATTCATTAAATACAAAAATAGAGTTACATTATTTGTGGATTTTTTGACCACCATGCCAGGCTGATGCCCGTGTTATGGTGGTCGAGACATTAGCTCCACACGCCCTCAGGAAAATAATTCCCTTCAAGGCCTGTATCATCTTTGGGGATGCTGTGTGGAAGGTCTTTTTAGGAAAGGAAGGAGAGGGACGAAGGAAGTTCTAGGAAGGAAAAGGGTATGATGAGTGGGTAGGAATCTGGTGATCTGTGTGTCCAGTAGTTACAGACGTATGAATTCATCCCTCCCACTGCGATGCAAGATGATGTTCCGAGAGAGTTCTGCTGGAAAAGTCAAAGTGACGCCCCCAACCATTCTCTCTATGCAGCTAGTGGACAGATGCTTCCGAGACGACATACACAGCATCACCCCATGAACCATGGCACCCCTGCTACATTTTATATAATTATGAAATACTTACCGCCTGTCAAGCTGAAGGAGGGCGATATCGTTGTACACTAAAGAGTAACCACTGTTGTATAGCGGGTGAATGTGTTGTTTAATGACGGCGTATGTCTCATCTGGATTGTACTGGGGACTAAAGGTCCCCCCCAATCCGACAAACTTAACATAACTGGAGCTGAAACAAAACAAGTGCGGATTAAATTAACATTGCAAAGTCAACAAATTTCCTGTTATTTTGTTCTAATTGGTTAATATAATCACTACATCATCTGAGATTCTTGAGCGAATGCTAGAGCGTAACATACTTGTTATGAGCTTATATTTGTAAGGAAATTAGCTGAATCAATATAATTCGATTTTTTTATTCTCTTACATAATATACATTACAAAACTGTTCAGTTGAAAGCGTTTTCAAATGAATATCATTAATATTAGAAGGTATATGTATATATATAATTTAAAACAGAATTTACCGTCGATAAAAAGTATAATTTATAATTTTTTTAATCATGAAATATAAAATAATATTTATAAAAATTAGATACCATACCAGAGGCAACAAAGATTGCTTTTTAAAAGCTGCTTCTTTAAAGCTAAATAATATGTCGATATTCAATTTGATTCTATTCAACCACTAATAGTGTCAGTAGAGATACAAAAGGCATTTCCTTGCAAAAGATGGTATAGAAGTAATTATGATTATATTTGGTAAAGGTTGGTACCCTGAAAATAATTTCATGTTTTCGACCTCGGTTGACCTTTGTTAGGGTCGCCGTTTTATATGAAATGTGAAATTCCCTATCGGTTGATCTTGACAAAGTTGTTGAAGACAAAGAAAATGAACGACATTTTAACAGTAAATAAATAAATGTTAATGAAATTATTAGCTCCGGTTATTTTCTATCAATTATTTTTTCGTGAAAATTAAACTAAAAAAAATTCTTTCACATGTCATCACTGGTCACTCAGCCGAGTAACCGCACAACCCCTTAACCCGACCCTAACTGTCCACTTAAATACTGATTTTTTTATGATTAAGTTAAAAAACAAAAGTTACCAGAGAACAGAATCTCATTTAAGTACATTTTTACTCCAAATATTGTTAGGAATCACGGGTTTAAGTAAGTTAAGAACGTCCCTCGTATCTATAAGGAGTTACAGAGGCAAAAAGATGAAATTAAAAATAAAAATCCTTAAATTCCCCATCTTATTACAGGTATTTATTTAGTTATTTGTGAGCATTAATCACATTACTTACAGTTTTACATTTCATGGGTACCTCTAGGTATATTATAAATATTTTATGAAAGCCATTTTATTGGTTGGAAGATTTCAGACATTATTTTTATCTTTAGTTCAAAGTCGAGCAAATCCAAATTACTAATAATTGGCTGATTGCATTTCGTCTGTCTGTTTATTTTTTTCTATGTTCCGTTTCCGGTTCAAGATGGTTGCAGTTTTAGTAGAACAGTAAAGATTATTTTCAAAATATTACTTCGTCTTTATTTCGACTTTGTTATTTGAATTATTTCAATAAACTAAAGAATTTTATTATCATTGAGATAGTGACGTTTCTTTAGACAAATTTTGTACTTCCGCATTAGAAATATATTTTTTATATAAAATAAGTGGTTTATAATAACATAGGTAGGTATTTAAGTACCAACTTACAAATTTTATGATTTTAGAAGAAATTTTGTTTATAATTTATAAAATAAGAGAAAATTAGAAACATCCTGTTTTGGAAGCGAGGTCTAGAGGTGTGTTCACAGAACTACAGAGTACAGGATGTTCTAGAGCAGTGATTCCCAAAGTGGTCCAGGTGGAAGGCTCGACGGGGGTCTACGCTGGCGTGATAAAAAAATGGGGGTCCACAAAAGTAATTTGGGGGTCCACGAAAATTTATCTGGTTTCGATAGTAAAGAACAAAAATGTCTGCTTGGCTTTACCTATAAATGTAGGTAGATAATAATAATAAATGTAATAGACTACTCAAAAAAATTAAGGGCACAAAAAAAAATCAATTTTTTCGGTGATTTTTAACAGGCTATAAAATATTTTCGGTAAAAAATATATCCGTATTGAGACTTTAAAAAAAGCATTTTGAAGCTTTAAGATTCTAATTTTCAGTTTTTTGCCATTTTTTAGGAGCTACGGTTCTCGTGTAATCCTAACAGATAGCACGAAAAAGTAATATTGCAAATTTTTTGGTCCACGGGCTTGAAATCTTTTTTTCAGTTAGGCCGTCTTATGGATCAGATAGCCTGTTTATTTAGATTTAATTTTTTATTAAACCTCCCTTAATTTTTTTTGAGTAGTGTATTTAAGAAGGTCAGCAACTGTTACTTGTAAAAACTTGCATATTTGATATTTAATTCCATTAAGTCTGTAGTCATCCACTGTTAAAGAAACTGGTGTGGGCTCAAAACCGTGGTTCAGTCGACAATGCTCTGAAGCAGTGCGATAAAAATCGGTGTTTACCGAGCCTACAACACATATAGAACATCCGAAGACAGAAAAGCATACAACAAAATGACAAAGGAAACCAAGAGAATCATAAATAGGTCAAATTTCGAGCACGACCTGCAGATCAACAAAAATCTGGCTGCATACCCGCATGGTATTCTGGTCGCTTGCGGCCTTAATTGGTCTCAATTTCTGCAAATCCAGTCTGCCACATCTTACCAGACCTGCGGCTCGCTGGAAAACACCGCCACCTAACCTATTAGGAAGAATGTTTGCGGAAAACTCAACCCTCGATGACCAAGGTGCTGTCCCGACGTCGCGTCAGTTCCTCACTGCGGTTTTCATATGAAAAAGCTGAGAATCCGGTATCGAGAAGTACTCCATGTTTTACGAGGGCTTGATGTTAAAAAAGCTAGTGGGCCTAAAGGAATACCTGCCATGTAGGGAATGCAATCCCGATCTCGCGGGATCTCGATCTCGCGAGATTTCGGGGCATTTTTTGGGATTAATCCCTGTAATGTATTAATTATTTTAAGTAGGTACTTATTTAGTATGTAGGTACCATTCATAAATGGAAATAAAAGCTATGGTAAAACAGATGAACATGTAAAACGGACGAACGGAGGTGTCAGAATAAAGACAATGTGCTTGTAATATAAAAGGTCTAATTATTTATTAAAAGTGAAGATATTACAAACTGGCGCAGCCGGTAGGATCAAACAAGACGGAGCTGGGGCGGAGAGTGCTGCACAGTGACGGGAAAAAAAGGAAAGGGCGAAATTCGGAGTTGAGTAATTTTTTTTATTTAAAGGAATTCGTCATGAGTTTGAGGGGAATAAAGTCTTTTTGTCACAAGACAATGGAATGGGGGATTTTCCGGTTGAGGTGGGAACAATGCCTACTGATTAATGATGATAAGTGGAGCGAGGAGAGAAAACGGGCATTCTTGCTAACCTAACGCTTTGTTTCCGAAATTGACTGTTAATTGTACTTATGTAGAAATTTTAGAGTTACTTGAGGTACTATGTAAACCAATTCAGAGTATTTTTGAATGTAGAGATAAATTCTATTGACAAAAACAATCAGAATCTGAGTCAATTAGGGATTTCGCATCTAGATTAAAAAAGTTGTGTACCGATTGTAATTTTCAAGGTAGGCTTGATGCCAATTTAAAAGATATCTTTGTTACCGGGGTTTACAATATACAAATTAAGCCAAAACTTTTCTTAGAGTGTGATAATGATAAGGTAGATTACGCCCAGTGTTTTAAAATAGCGTCGGCATATGAACATATACTCAATGTTGGTAAAAGCGAAGAATCGGTATGCGTGGCATCAGCTTCAAAACAACGGGAAAATATTAAAATTTCAAAATATAATAATAATAAAGCATCGTCGGTTTCTAGCAGGTCGAGCTCTTCGAGTAAAAATAGTGGTAGCAAGTTGAGTAGATTTAATCGTCGGAAGGAAGTGTCGTGTTTTTCGTGTGGGGAAAATCATTTTAAAAGCGAATGCAAATTTAAAAACGCTAAATGTAGACATTGTGGTAAAATTGGTCATATAAGTAAAATATGTTTTAAATTACAAAACACGATTTTACACAATGTGGACGATAATAACAAAAATTACATATTTTTAGAAATTGAAGTAAGGGATAAACCACACAAGGGATTATTAGATTCGGGGGCTAGCATCTCGGCAATTCCAAAATCCATTTTACATAAGCTTTTTGGCACAATAAAAATAGAGCCATGTGATTTGAGGTTATGTTCTTTTGACGGTTCGAAACTACAAATTTGTGGGTCAATTGAATTGAAAATTAAATACGAGAACAAAATTAAGTTGATTAAATTTATTGTTACAAAGGAGGGTAACAACATTTTATTAGGAATTGATTTTATGAATATGTTTGATATCGGATTTTCAAATGTAGGTAAGGTTAATGTTGTGCACAATGACGAAATAGTTGAAACTGAGAGTGAAGTCTTCATTAAAAAATGCCAGAGTGATTTTCCAAAAGTGTTTAAAGGAACCGTAGGTTCATTAAACGGTTTCAAAGCAAATATCAAAGTAAAAGATAGTTACGTTCCAAAGTACGTAAATGCCAGACCTATTCCGTACAACATTAGGGAAAAAGTTGAGGTTGAACCGAATAAAATGGTACAGGAAGGGATTATCGAACCCATAAAATGTAGCAATACAGCTAGCCCGATGGTAATTGTTAAAAAGCAAAATGGGAAAATCAGAATTTGCGCGGATTTTAAGAGGACATTGAACCCAATGTTAGAAAATACGTCATACCCAATACCAAAAATTGAAGATTTACTATCTACATTGAGCAAAGGGAAAATTTTTCAAAATTAGATTTGAAAGACGGTTTCCCCCAAGTAAGATTAAACGAAAAATCACAGAAATATTGTGTCTTATCAACGCATATAGGTTTGTTTAAATATAAAGTTCTTCCATATGGGTTAGCTTCTAGTCCAAGTTCATTCGCAAACGTAGTAAACTCAGTAATGTCTGGGGTAAAAGGGGTCATTACATATTTTGACGATATTTTGATTTTCGGAGAAGACCTAGCCGAGCATAACAGAAACTTAAGAGCGGCCTTAGAAAGATTGAATGACGCAGGTTTGACAATTAATTGTGACAAAAGTTTGTTCCATCAAGAAGCTATTGAATATTTAGGTTTCAGGGTAGACGCGCAAGGAGTCAAACCGCTCGCCTGTAAAATTGATGCTATAGTCAATATGCCAGAGCCGACAAACGTAAGTGAGGTGCGTGCTTTCATAGGTTCCTTAAACTTTTATAGAATGTTCGTTAAAAATATGTCAACCATTCTAGCGCCGCTATACGAGTTGTTGAAGAAAAACACGGCGTTTAATTGGTCGGAGAAATGTAAACAAGCATTTCGGTCGGTAAAAGAGATTTTGATTTCGGATAAAGTACTCTGTCATTACGATAACAGTAGACCGGTAAAGTTAATTTGTGACGCGAGTGATAAAGGTATTTCCGCGATTTTGGTACATTTGTTTGATAATAATATAGAGAGACCGATTGCATATGCTAGCAGAACGCTTACAAGTGCAGAGGGAAAATATTGCATTCTAGATAAGGAAAGTTTAGCTATTGTGTTCGGGGTGAAGAAATTTTTTCAATACCTATACGGTAGGAAGTTTACACTTGAATGTGATAATAAGGCATTGGTGCATATTTTCGCACCGGATAAAGATATTCCAACGTTTGCTAACAGCAGACTACAGCGGTTTGCACTAATATTATCAACATTCGATTACGAGATTGCTTACGTGAAATCAAAGGAAAATCGTGCGGACATATTTTCTAGGCTGCCAATTGAAGAAAGTACGGAGTTTGGGGAAGAGGAATGCCAGGGTTTTGAAAATATTTTTAAAATCAACGTGGAACTCGAAAATATTAATTTTATAGTGGATCATTGCGAGTTAAGTGTTGATATGTTAAAAAAATCAGTTAGTGAAGACGCTTGTTTAAAAGTAGTAATGGATTACGTACAGGGAAATAAGTGGCCGGATAAAAAACATTTACAAAGTAATTGTTTAAAATGGTTCCATTTAAAAGATAAATTAAGTGTTTATGACAACTGCATGTTTTATCAAAATAGATTGGTCATTCCTGAAAGTTTGAGAGAGAAAATTTTGTTGTTTTTACATGAGTCTCATTTAGGAATAACAAAATCAAAAAGTTTAGGGAAGAATTATTTTTTCTGGTTGGGTTTTAATAGCCACATTGAAGAGGCGATAAAAAATTGTGAGATTTGCTCAGAAAATGCGTCAACGCCTAAGAGACTAGAAATTAGCAGCTGGCCGATTGATACAGAGATATGGAAAAGGTTGAACTTAGATTTTTTTGGCCCTATTGGAAATAAATACTTTTTAATTATTATAGACCCCACTTCGAAATGGCTAGAATGTTTATGTGTTACGGGATTAGATTCAAATCAAACGATTAGGGAATTGAAAATATTATTTTCACATTTTGGAATTGTAGAGGTGTTGGTGTCTGATAATGGACCAGCATTTAGGTCAAGGGAATTTGAAAAGTTTTGTTCAGATTTCAAAATAAAACACCTAACTAGTGCTGTCAAGAAACCAAGTAGTAACGATTGAGATTTGTGTAAAATTTGTGAAAAGTTTTTTGAAAAAGTTGTTACATGAAGGGCATCTTCCTCAGGATTTTCAAGATAAGCTATTAAATTTTCTTGTCGACTACAGAAATGCTCCACACCAAAGTACTGGTACCAAACGACCTAAAGTTTAAGTTTAGACTTACGGATTTCAATACTTCGTTTGTGTGAAAACACTATGAAACCAATACATGATTTTACTTCAATGGCAAGCCAGAGAAATATCTCCGAGCGAAGCTTTGTTAGGCCATCGTATCAGGTCTAGGTTTGACACGTTGTTTCCATCCAAAAGGAATGACACCAGAGCATATAAAAATGTGTCACCCGAAGTGGCCGACAACATGAAGAGAGCCCAGAGCAGGCAGGTTTCATATAGCAAAGGGAGAAAACTTAAGAAATCACTTGAAATCGGTACTAAAGTTATGGCAAAGGATTTCAGATCTGATCATAATAAATGGCGTATGGGAGAAATTATTAAAAAAATAGGAACCAGAGTTTACCTAGTTAAAATGAGAAATTCGGATCAGGTTTGGAAAAGACATGCTGATCAGTTAATTGAGAAAAGTGTCAGGTGGGAAGATGAGGTCACACTATCTGAAAATCAGGGTGAAGGTGGCGATCTTTCCGGAATTTCCTGTCAGTCTCTAAGCGACTCTGTTTCTTTCAGGAACCTGATGAACCCTTGGAGAGGACGATTGAGGGCCCGGATCTAGCCGTGAATCTTCTCGATAACAGTTGAAGTCTGAAGAATGGATACATTTGAAATGTTCAGTAATCAAATAATGTTAGTAATGAAATATTAAAATATTTATGTTTTATATTTAAGAAATGTAGCAGAATGTTAATTTAATTTTGTAAATAATAATTAGTTAGCGGAGTTCCGAACCTAGTCGGATGATAAGGATTTAAGTGTGGGAGGGTGTAATGTATTAATTATTTTAAGTACTTATTTAGTATGTAGGTACCATTCATAAATGGAAATAAATGCTATGGTAAAACAGATGAACATGTAAAACGGATGAACGGAGGTGTCAGAATAAAGACAATGTGCTTGTAATATTAAAGGTCTAATTATTTATTAAAAGTGAAGATATTACAATCCCGAAGCATAAAATGACGAGATCCCGTTCGAGATCGACGGGATTGGGCGGCAGTAGTCAGCGACGCTACACACGTCCACTCGGGGCTCGGGGCGCGAATGGCAGTGTTCCCGAACCCAAAATTTCAAAATCGGGAGAATTTACGCCTAAAAATCGGGAGAAATCGGGAGAAAATGGGAGAATTTGGAAGAAATCGGGAGATTACTAGAATTATTATAATAAAATTCTTCCCTTGTCAATATTCCAATTCCCTTTTATTATTCCGAAGCAAAACCTTAACAACAAATGAAAAACCCACGAGCAGCGCCATCAGTACGATTATTGTAGATGTTGCCCGTGGAATAACGCAATTTTCCCTAACGTTCAACGCGGACTTACTTTACGTTTGAAAACTCGGCACAAATTTTTGTGAAACTCGACCTTGGGGGCCGTTCAAGTATTAAGTACTTAACGCAATTAAGGGGGGAGGTCTTGTTTAACGTTACTGTGCGTTATCGGTGCGGGAAGGGGATTCGAAAAACGCGTTACGTAACATGTTTTTTTATTTAAATAAAAAACTAGGGAATGCCCAAGTTGGCAAGCTTTTTCGTTTATGTTTTACAGGGAATCAGTAGATGAAGAGTTGCAGTCAGGACATGAAAAAGGTTTCTCTCCACTGTGAATCAGCGAGTGCGTCCCTTTTGAGAACATGAATAGTTGCAGTCGGGACACGAAAAAGGTTTTTGTCCACTATGGGTTAATATGTGATATTTTAGATGTACCTTGCGACACGAAAAAGATTTTTCTCCACTATGGGAAAACTTGCGATTTTTTAGATTTATCTTCGTAGTACATGCATAGTTTCACTCAGAACATGAAAATGGCTTTTCTCCACTATGAATCGCGCTGTGGATTTTAATAACTGCAAAAAACTTCCTTTCACGATCTTTAATAACTGCATTCAGAACAAGAAAATGGTTTTTGTCCGCTATGGATAAACATGTGATTTTTTTGGTGCCTCTTTGTAAAACATTAATATAATAATACATAAATAGTCGCAGTAGAAACATGTAAAAGGTTTTATGTCACTGTGAGTCGGCAAATGATTTCTAAGAAGTTCTTTTGCACAACATGAATAATTTGCAGTCGGGACATGAAAAAGGTTTCTGTCCACTGTGGGTAAACATGTGAATTTTCAGATACCGTTTTGTAGCGCATGAATAGTCGCAGTCGGGACATGAAAAGATTTTTCTCCATTGTAGGTAAACATGTGATTTTTAGATTTCTCTACGTAGTACAAGAATAGTTGCAGCCGGAATATGAAAAAGGGTTTTCTCTACATGAGTCAACAAGTGACTTCTTAGATATCCATTTTGAGAACACGAAAAGTTGCAGTCAGGACATAAAAAAGGTTTTTCTCTTCCGTGAATTATACTGTGGATTTTAAAATCTTCCTTTTGAGAACTTGTATAACTGCATTTGGGAAAAGAAAATGGTTTTTGTCCATTGTGGGTAAATGTGTAATTTTTGGTGCCTCTTTGTAGAACATGAATAGTCGCAGTAGAAACATGTAAACGGTTTTATGTCACTGTGAGTCAGCAAATGATTTTTAATAAGTTCCTTTGTACAACATGAATAATTGCAGTCGGGACATGAAATTGGTTTTTCATCACTGTTAGTTAGCAAGTGCCGTTTTAGTTATTTTTTTAGATGAGAAGAATAGTTGCAGTCAGGACATGAAAAGAGTTTGAGCGCCTTGTTAGTGCATCTCTTCCAGAGGCAACGTTGATGTCCTTGGTGCAACATTTTTGCCAGGAACAGGCCAACCTGCATAATCGGACTAAATTTCCCACTCTTTTTATAATATTGGGAATATTATTTTTTTTAGCAATACTTCCACTCATACCTGCGCCTGCATCAGGGTCTGAAGTGGTTATAATTTAAAAAAAAAATTAAGTTCGTAGTACTGAAAAACCTTCTGATTCGAAGAGGCGTTACGTAATAAATTATAAATTACACCTCATAATTCATAGATTATCGGTTTGCATGGGTCTATAATGGAGATATGCTTAGATTGCGGTATTTTGTAATTATTCTGGTCAATACCCGAATCTTAAGGATTTTTTAAAAACCATTCACAATAATTAGTTGCCTGTTGAGCGGACCATAATCAAAGAATCGAGGAGAATCGAATTCGCTCAGAACTTCGAAAAATCGGGAGATTTTGATGCCATTCCGGTAGATCGGGAGATGAAGTGAAAAATCGGGAGATCTCCCGAAAAATCGGGAGCTTCGGTAACACTGGCGAATGGTGCGCTGACTGATTCGAAAGCTAAAAGACCTAAAAACTCATCTCTCAGAAAACTTGGTCTCTTTGATGAACAATCGTATCTCCGAGCGTCGCATAAATGCAACTGCAGCGCTATTATATTTGAAAAAATTCCGAATAATTAGATATCAAAAGGACTTGGAGCTATGGGAAGGCAATGAAACTTTCCAATTGCCTAGCAAACATCTCGTACGGAAAGAAATTAAAAATATAATCAAACGATTACATCGTAAACCACCAGACTCCACTTCTGGTACCGTGATTAATACCTCAGTAGCAAACACAGAAAACGAAGATGACTTGCCTCTTTCTATGACTAATACGTCACTTCAAGAGGAATTAGAAGACACTCTGATGGTATCTAAAAGTCCTTTTTCGCGTGTATCCACGAGTTTAGATAAATTAGAGTCAGTCATAAAAAAAGAAATGGATCTATTTGTGTGTGGAGGAAAAAGGAGGAGATTTTTGCAGTTATAATATAATTGCTTAGTCACGCTGCTGCCAACCAGTGTTGAGTCGGAGAGGGTATTTTCAGCAGCTGGGTACATTGCAACGGACATTAGATGCCGTTTAGCAGATAGCACCCTTAATACTATTTGTTTCTTAAGAAGTTACTTTCAAAATCACCCGTAATTACTTTATAATCTCCTTAAGCTATATTTTCTGTTTTGATTATTTTAATAAAAAAATAACTGTTCATTATTTAGTAACTAATATTAAAGAATAAAGGTTTTTGTTTTCTTTCAAATAATATTTTCTTTTAATTAACGAGATCCCGAAAATTCGAAAAATCCCTACTGCCATGGTACTGCAGAGGTGCGCTGGAAATAGCTCCAATTTTGACAAAGCTTTTTAAAATGTCCCTGAAGTCTGGCTCTGTGCCCTTTGGTTGAAAAAAAGCGGTTATCCATTCTATTCTAAAGAAGGGTGACCGCTCCAACCCGGCCAACTACCGCCCCATAACGATCACATCAGTTCTGTCCAAGGTGATGGAACGTGTGATCAACGACAAACTGCTCATATACCTCGAGAATAACCAAATTATTAACGACCGTCAATACGAATTCCGTCGGAACCGCACGTGCGGCGATCTTTTCGCGTATGTGACGCATGTTTGGGGGCGGTGCATGGAACGTTTCGGTGAGACCCAAACAGTTTAACAGGACTTTTGAACGGGTTTGGCACTGAGGACTTGTCAACAAACTGCCATCTTACGGACTTCCCGCATCCTTATGTACGTGGATTGCCGACTTTTTGAGGGAGAGGTCGATTCAGACGGTTGCTGATGGTTTCACCTCTTAAATGGTAAATGCTGGCGTCCCACAGGGATCGATTTTTTTTTTTTTTTTTTTATTTATTTCCAACAAAAACACAAATTACATAAATATATAATTTAGACAATTTATCGGTAGTCCCGCGAAGCTGCCACATGGCTGCTTGTCTGCAGGTTCTACCTTAATATACACTCGTTTATATTAGAAGTTAAAAATATATATATGTATAATATCAAAAATCGTAATGGAAAATGCAAATAATGACATCCTAATCCTAAAAAAACTGATGCGATTCAAATCTAATTACAACCTTACAAAAAATGCAGAAAAAAAAAAAAACTTTATATTCTCAGTGAATATGTTTAGAACTTACCCTAACATTGATAGAATTTACTCTAATTTAAACATAAACATAACAAAAAATGTGACAAAGATGTCTGTAATAATTCATGTACCATATTAAATCATACGACAAAAAAAAATTAACCTCGGTGTAATTGAAGATCAACATATGAAGAACAGTCACATATGCGCTTTAGGAAATATATCTACATATTTATCAGATTAAGAAATTTACTCAAATTAAGTAATCTAAAAAATAAATAAAGTCTATTTCGCGATTCTGTCTCCGACATTGTTTTTGTTGCAAATCAATGATCTTTTGACATGTGCACGAATTCATGGTTATGCGGATGACAGTACAGTCCATGATAGCTTTTTATTTGACAAGCCCCCAAAGGGCTCACAAATTCCAACGGCTCGGAGGGCTTTGAAGCAAAGAATGGACAGTTACCACGAAAGTGTTTTCTCTTGGAGTAAAAATAATTTCCCCGGGAGCCATTTATTTGATAACCATCACCTCTGCTATAGGTCACCCCAAGTGGTTCGCTACGTTTGGTGACTTAGCAGGGGTGTCCGAGTTCGTGGGGTGAGGTTTGTCCAGGTCTTTGCGGTGAATACGTCTGCCCACCTGCTGCATGGCGGGCCGGATCGAGAGAGACTGGTTGAACTTTTGACCTTTCCACCTCTCAACCCATCGCCTTGCACCGCAGTTGGAGGGATGGATTCATACGTCTGTAACTCGTGGGCACACTGACCTCCAGATTCCTACCCACCCCTCATACCCTTTTCCTTCCCACGACTTCCTCTCCTTACTTTCCCTTAAAAGAGCCACCACTCAGCATCCAGAAAGATGACATAGTCCCTGAGGGGAATTATTTTCCTCAGGGCCTCCTGTGTGGACCTAATATAAAAAATATATATTAAAACGGTCCGTCTGAAAGATTCTCTTAATTTAACAAACGGACTGCAATCTTTAGAGCTCAGGCTTCGGGCGGGAATGCTATCCTTGTTCTACCAGTATTTCAATGGAAGATGCTCCGAGGAACTAGTATCATTGATTCCTTCGGAACCAGTGCATAGTCAGGAAACACGCCAAACGCGTGCGAATATATGTACACGGTTGACATTTGTCACATGAGAACGGGTCGCTTCTTCGACTCATTCTTGTGTTCAACAGCTCGACTGTGGAACGATTTGCTGGCCTTTGTGTTTCCTCCTTCCTGCAAGATGGGTCTCTTCAAGACCAATGTTCATTCCTTCCTCTCCTCAAAAAAACCCTCCACACAGCATCCCAGATGACATAGGCCCTGAGGGAAATTATTTTCCTCGGGACCTCCTGTGTGGAGTTAATGCAAAAAATCATATTGTTTTAATAAATGGAACACAAGAAATATAATATTTTTCTTTTTATTTATACCACTCCGAATTTAGGGTTGGAACTCAGCCGCGACGCAAATTTCCATCGTTAGATCTAATCCTCACATTTTTTGACGAGTTTTGGGAATACGCTAGAAATGTAGCAGCAGGGGGTCCACCGAAACCAGTCAAATTTTGAAAGGGGTCTACGAGAAAAAAAGTTTGGGAACCTCTGTTCTAGAGCAAGAGTGATAGATAGGTATCTACTGTCGGTATTGCCCTGGTGAAACAACACTATTCAGAATTAGCTTGCAGAATTGCTTGAAATGGATTTGGCCATTTTTAGTGATTTTATCTGAATGGTGAAGAACTTCTTGACCTTCCTCTACCCTATCTCCTCGCCTCCCCAACTGTATAACCCCTTCAGCCTCTCAACATAACTTTTAAAATCGTCGTGGCATGGACACCGTTTTTCAGATTAACTTCACATTATATTGGATGTTTTATGTGATTACAACACAAGAGTACCAACTGCCCGCATACAATGGGACATGTCATTCCGATTTGGGGAATGTTGAATGACTAAAAGAGTGGGGAGAGGAAGTATGTGATAAAGTGGATTGTTGAAAAGTAGATAACTGGCTATTCAAATCTAGTCACGCAACACAGCAAACAAATAAACATGTTCGTTTCTGAATGGTGGTCCTTCCCCAAGATGAGAGAAAAAATAGATACCACTCTTGAAGTTGATAATTCCCTCCAGGGCCTATGACATCTTCTGGGGATGCTGTGTGGTGGTTCTTTTTAATGAAATGAAGAAGATGAAGTTTTGGGAAGTAAAACAGTTTAAGCGGTGGGTAGGAATGTGGGGGTCGGTGTGCCCAGGAGTGACGA
Organism: Limnephilus lunatus; assembly: GCA_917563855.2. Lineage (NCBI taxonomy): Eukaryota > Metazoa > Arthropoda > Insecta > Trichoptera > Limnephilidae > Limnephilus > Limnephilus lunatus. Next base: position 17,835,060 of record OU830595.1, on the reverse strand, counting down.
CTGAATGTATGTATATAATTTGGGAGGCGGGTATGAGTACCGCCGCCCCGAGAATCATTTATTAGATAACCAACATCTGTGCCAAAGGTCACCCCAAGTGCTTCGCTACGTTTGGTGACTTATCAAAGGTGCCCGGGTTAATAGGGGTGAGGTTTGTTCGGGTTTTAGCGACGAATGCGTCCACTCACCAACTTCGTGGTAGGCCGGATCAGATAGGCACCATAATGTAGAATAAGTGTTAATATAAAAGTGTTAAAAAAATCACGATGATTTCACATTTGAAAATTTTATGTTTAAATAACCATTAACACCAATCGGAAACGGTATGTGCAAACAAATATACATGCAGACGAAATACAAAATGGTGGAGTTAAAACAGTACCTACTTCGTTACGCTGAGTCGATTAAATCTTTCAAGCTTGATTGTTCAATTATCAAAGCAATACGTTTGTCTATATTCACCGTTGCGGTCATTATTTTAAGGACGAGATGAATTTTATAATAAAGAAATAATAAACTCACCCAAAGGATACAAAGACTGTTGCAGAACACAACACCCACTGGTCACTCACTAGACTTACAGGAGCCCCCAGCCAGGTAATGTTCCCTTTCTGTCCTAATCCAATACGTCCCTGGGAACACACACGATACACAAATATTATTCTCTAAGCAAGTGTTGTTTTAATTATTGCTCTAAAAATATTTGTTGATCCTGTTATTTCATTTTCTTTTTTCTTTTCTTTTATATTTAACGACAGCCAACGTGGTCGAGGGGAAAGACTATTGACTCGCAATCCGAAGGTCGCGGGATCAAATCCCGGTGTGGGCAAATATATTTTATTTGTCGTTTTTGTTTTAGGGGTGTTAAGCCGTATTACGCTACTTTCTTCTTAGGAGGTAGCGTAACAAATAACAACAACAAATAACGAAAATACTTTTTGGTCTTGGAAATCTAAAAACTTAACTAAATTTTATTTTTGTTACTTCACAATGAATTCATTGAAAATCATTTAAAGTTTATTTGCGGCGCGTTCCAAAGTGGAAGATACTCGCAGTATCGCCCTGATGTAATTCAAAATTGAAACGTTGCTTGGGATGGCTTTAGCCTGGTTTGTTGACCAGATCTGAATAACCAAGTACTTCCCCACCTTCTTCTTCCCCACCTCCTTCCACTCCTCACTACCTTCAGCCTCACAACATACCCCGATTGGGGATTGGACAAAAGTCAAAACTACACCCAACCATTTGGAACCAGTGAGTCTATGGCATCCTAAATTGGGCTACTTTATGTGACTTAAGGTAGGGGGGAGGGGAAAGAGATAAGGTAGAGGAAGGTAGGGAAGTACACGGTTATTCAGATAAAGTCACCAAACGCGGTTAAATCCATTTCAAGCAACGTTTCTATTAATTGCACCAGGCTGATTCTGAGAGTATGTTGCACTTTTGAATAATTTGAAAATTTATATTATTTTAAAAGAATAAATTGTGCAATATCACAACATAATCAAATAAAGTTCATACTGGGATTTGAACCTGCACCTCCATATTAGGTACTAGTCGAGAGTTTTACCCTTCGACCACGGAGGCCGTTGTTTTTATGCTAACTGCCCGGAACTAGTAGGACTGTATCACTTGAAGTAAAATATCGTAACACATTTCAGTATCACCCCGGTGAAAGGCCATCGTTCAGAATGTAAACTTTGCTTGAAATGGTTTTAGCCGTGTTTGGTGACCAAAACTGAAAAGCCAATATCTCTCCCACCTTCCTCTTCCCATCTGTTCCCCACTTTACTACCTTCAGCCTCGTAATATACCCCAATAATAATACCATAGTCCAGATTGTTGAGAGCAGGTAGTATTATTATTAAGGTAAGTATCTCCAATAAGAGGGTCAACGTCAAAACGCCATTCCGGAGTTTTTCCTCAAGATAGAAGAGGGCACCGGGAGATTTACAAGTGAGACTGGATGATGTGGAGAAGAAAGGTGAAGGTTAGGAGTGCCTATCTATGCAGATCTGGTAACACGGCTCTTGACATTCTTAATTCTGAACGAGTGTTCACTAGGGCGATACTGGCTATCTGAGCATCTACTACTCTAGAACTTGATGGTGACAGGTTAATCATTAATAGTTTGATATCAATATAACATACTTGTAACATGTGTGAACAATAAAAAATTGAATCTATATATATATATATATATAAAAATCTAAAAATGTTTGTTTGTCCGCTATGCGTTGCTACACCATTCATCCGATTGCGACGAAATTTTGGGGATTTGATTATATGCCCGCGATGGTTTCTAAATACAATAGTGAGCTCTGGCATCATGAAATTACCCGTTGCTAAACCGTTCATCCGATTACGATGAAACTTTGGGGATTTGATGTGTGCATGCCCGCGATGGTTTCTGTATATACCTGCTGGTGAGCTCTGACATTGTATAATTTGTATAAAAAATTGCAATAGGTGGCACACGAGCTGTTTGAAAACTGAATGTACAGGGACTGAATGTGTGGAATGCGGGAGGTGGAAGGGGAAATCGAGTAGGGGGTTCGAGGGAGGGGAACTAGGGATCGGGGATGGTAACCAGGGAGGGATGGGGATTCACGGGACGGGGTAAGGGGGAGAGGAGTGAGGAGAGGGAAGGTGGAGGAGGTGGAGTGGGAACGCGAGAGGGAAAGGGAACGTGGAAGAGGAAGGGGAGGCGGAAGGGGAATGGGACAAATGGGAAAGGACACGTACGGAGAAACAATTTCTTTATTAAATGGCATAGCAACGCGTTCCGGGTACCAGCTAGTTATTATATAAATTAGATAAAATTAATATAAAATAAGTATTAAAGTTTTGATTTTTATATATATGTATATAGATTTCCCCCTAAATCATGCGAACGAAGCCGCGGGTAAAAGCTAGAAGAATTTAAAATATTTCAAGCCACAGTATTTGATTTCGTGACCTAAGTTTTCAGAGAAAAGTCACTTTTAAACCCTACATTAAAATTACGTTTACTCCAATTTTAGTTTCAAACTTCAATTTTAATTACCAAAATAGAATTTCTTTTTTCTCCAAATAAGGCTAATATTTTAAATTACATTTCACGAATAATCTTCGAGGAGAATTTTTTAAATACCGAGCTCTAAACATTATAATTTTAAAAACATGTTGGTTTAGAGTGAACACTGTTGACAAACGTGTGTTACTAATTAATAACAAACATGTTTCCAGATAACCAAGGTAAAAAAATAATTAAACTTTGAAATAACAGCATCAGAATAAATAAATGTATTGCAATGTATAAGTAAGTAGTTTGGAAGTATGTGTCGGTTTGGTGCTTATTTCAAGAATCTAGGGTGAATGAATAATGACGGTCGCTCGTGTCTAAGATGAATGAAGTATGTATGAAGAATGACGGTCTTTTGTGTCTTGTGTCTAAGATGAATGAAGTATGTATGAAGAATGACTGTCGCTGGTGTCTAGGAAGAATGAAGTATGTATGAAGAATGACGGTCGCTCGTGTCTAGGAAGAATGAAGTATGTATGAAGAATGACAGTCGCTCGTGTCTAAGATGAATGAAGTATGTATGAAGAATGACGGTCTTTTGTGTCTTGTGTCTAATATGAATGAAGTATGTATGAAGAATGACTGTCGCTTGTGTCTAGGAATAATGAAGTATGTATGAAGAATGACGGTCGCTGGTGTCTAGGAAGAATGAATTATGTATGAAGAATGACGGTCGCTCGTGTCTAGGAAAAATGAAGTATGTATGAAGAATGACGGTTGCTCGTGTCTAAGATGAATGAAGTATGTTTGAAGAATGACGGTCTTTTGTGTCTTGTGTCTAAGATGAATGAAGTAAGTATGAAGAATGACTGTCGCTCGTGTCTAGGAAGAATGAAGTATGTATGAAGAATGACGGTCGCTTGTGTCTAGGAAGAATGAAGTATGTATGAAGAATGACGGTCGCTCGTGTCTAACATGAATAAAGTATGTATGAAGAATGACGGTCGCTCGTGTCTAGGAAGAATGAAGTAGGTATGTATGAAGAATGACGGTCGCTCGTGTCTAGGAATAATGAATTATGTATGAAGAATGACGGTCTCTCGTGCTTAGGATGAATGGAGATGTATGTATGGAGAGAAAAGTATGTATGGAGAACGAGTTAATGATGAGTGGCTGGTTATGCACTAGGCAGCCAACATCATCTTCAATTGTATTCAAATGTATCCGAGCTAACGTCCTAGGACGCTAAGCAGCAAATATCATCGAAACTTTTGATTTACGCTGCCAAATATGACTAGGGTTAATGTATGTGGATGCCTCAATCAGTCCTCAGTCCTCTGTCCTCACGCACTTGTAATGGCAGCCAGTCCAACTGGTGACATTGGCTGCTACGAGCTACAACGGGCTGCAAGAATTGGCTGCTCCCTTATAGCCCGGCCTAATGCGCAGCCAGCACAACTCTAAGGAAGTGGTGTTTGAAAGAGAGAGTACGAAAGCAGAGTTCAATATAGTTGTGAATGATGAATACTTCGAGCAGGTGAATGAGTGTTTTTTATTGGGAAGTATGTTTACGGGAGACTTTAAGGCGTACTGAACGTGATTGGCACTAATATTGTCCAAAGAAGCGAAGCTAGCAGTACGCAATGGAGTGCTGATACCAACCCTCATTTACTGTAGTGAGGAAACTTGCAAAGGAGAGTAAAATTGAATAGATATAAATGAGATTCCTGTGGTGTGTGTGCTAAAATGAGGAGATCGGGAAAGAAAGCAAGGCTGATGTCAGCGGAATGGTTAAGACTTCATTATAAACGTTAAAAAGAAGAAAAAGATTACTGAAGATGAATTGAAGTGGAAAAATGTAAATACGAATGATAGAGTGAGCGCGCTAATATAAAAAAAAAAACAGATTAATAGGGGTAAGTGACCGTTATGAAAATACTAACTTTTGCCCCCGGCTTCGCCCGCGCCACTGCCCCCCCCCCCCCAATCCCTCCCCCTCCCAACCCCCCCTTCCCCCATCCACGCCCCCACTAACCCCCCCTCACCCTCCCCCAACAACCTGGACAATAAACGTATAATTTTATACAAATTTCATAATGCCAGAGCTCTAATTTATAGCCTATAGCCTATTCTGATGTATTAGCTATATTACTGTAAAGTTTCATTAAAACCCATTCAGTATTTATTGCGTCAAAGAGTAACAAACATCCATACATCCATCCATACATCCATACAAACTTTCGCCTTTATAATATTAGTAGGATTTAATCAAACATGACTAATGGAATTTAAAAAAACAGCAAAAATCTCTCTAGACATCAGAATTTTCTCTTAGTTTTGAATTTTACTTTAGGGAGGACTTTAAAAGGACCCTCCTCACAGCATCCCTAAAAATGGCATAGGCCCAGAGTGGAGCTATGTAAAAAAAACACACACACCTCCCAAAATATGACATTTTCTTTTCCTCATGAGCCTCCTGCGTGGGTGAATAAAAAAAGTTATTTCAATGAATAAATGAATATTTGAGGTTTTAAATAAAGCTACCTAATGTTTGTAACTTACTAAGTAGGGGGCCTCTGCTGTAGTTGTCACAGGAGTCCTGTGATATACTATATTAGAGTCTGGTGTGAGTAGAGGACACATATCCACCCGAGTCCAACCGGAGCCTGTTTCTTGGCACGGGTGAATCTTCTCTGCCAGCTCTATGCAGTCTGTAGAGGAAACAAAACATTACAAATAAACGTTTCAAGTGTCTACAGTTATTCATGTAACTCATAGAGTGGAAGATATTTATAGTATTTGTAGCAGATATGGGTAGCCAGGAATATGAAGTCCAGCGGAAATTATTGAAAACGATTTGCCTCTGTATAATTTGTAAAAGTATTGTTGATTTGATATATTAAAAATATATATATGTACATATATATTTTACAACAGTAAATGTTATAAATTACAACCCATTATTTTTTAAATCACAAAAGTACTTTTTTACCCTTTCAATAAACGGAAAACACTAATTTATTTTTAATCTTGTGTAGTTTAGTCTGAGGTCTCACGAGAATAAATCGACTTGTCCCTCGTAAAGTACTCTATTTAAAAATCTGTTTTATATATATGCTATTATAGAAGAGAACCTTGAAAATAAATAAACTCACAGTTCTGTCCTTGTAGATATGTAGTTTGAAATTTGCAGATTATATAACTTTTTAAATTTGAATCTATGTTTTAGGTTTTTTTGTAACAAATCAGTGAGAAATGTTTCACAAAGCCCTCTCTTGTAAAGTAACAGATGTTCAAAAGAGCATTTTAGGTAGAGTATATTGAAGTAGATCATAAATCATAACATAAATAAATACATCATGAGCATTTCAGCTCAGGTTTTGTGAAACTCACAGTCCGCGGCCTTGGAGCCAACAGGCAGTTGAGTGACAAGTCCCTTCGGCAGCGGCGGACAGTCAGACTCCGTGCAGCACACCAACTCCGTCTCGTTATCAGTTAAGTCACATTTCTGTAAGCAAAGGAAGGTCACGTTAGGTGCACGTAAGTCAAACATGTTGTTATTGACTGGCACATAAAGGAAATAACAATACCTGTGGTGCAACGCCTCTACCCGCGGCCTTCTTCGCTCTCCGGCAGTTGGCGAATGATTTACACACACCCGCCATCCCTGTGTCCATTAGTGTGCAGTTACTTCCTGCAAAGAAACACAGACAGACAAGAGTTACACAACATGACGATGAAGATTCTACCCACAATCCAGAAGTAATGTGCGTCAGTGGAATATTTGAGGGTTGATGTTTGCCGGTCTACTGTATGAGGCATCATGAAGAATTTCAAGTGATAAACACTCCGCAGCCGTTGGTATTTCGCTCAACGACTCGCTGCCTTTTTCAATGACGGTATTGTGGTTATGGAAATCAATGAACCATTGCAACGCCTACTGGATTTGTAATGAATGATGATAAAGTTCTGGGTACAGTACCTTCGACAACCAGAGGGCAGCAGACGATCTGAATATTGTCCTCTGAAGCTCTTATCTGAAAAATAAATTTTACCTTTGTCTTCATTGTGATATTAATTAATGAAACAATATAATTGAGATTTAAAAATGGTGAAAGAGAAAAATACACAAAAAAAAAATTAGGAATTGAAGGCATCAACTGCAGCTTTTGATAAACCATTTTACCGGCCGATCTTTCGTCTAATTATTATTATTATATTTATATCCGTTTATGTTAGTCACTCTTCTAAACTGATTTTCCTTTCCTTTCTTTTAGTGTTTTTTTTTATTAATGAGTTTTGATTCTGCAGTCTAACAGTAGTTTAAAAACTTTTTTTTTAAATATCAACTTGGCAAAAACAAAGGGTGAAAGCTAAATCTTACTAATATTATAAATGCGAAAGTTTGTACGGATGGTTGGTTGGTTGGTTGGATGGTTGGATGGTCCTTACTCTTTCACGCAATAAATATCGAATGGAATTTAAAAATTCTTTCACTAATCGAAAGCTACATTATTTGCGAGTAACAACGGCTTTATATATTGGTAAGCTCCGGCGTCATGAATGAGCTGTGGCGTTATGAAATTATGTATCATACGTTTTCTGTCCCTAACAAAATCGAGTTATTGCAAACGTCAAACAAATTGTTACCTTGATTAAAAAGAGTATTTTTTTGGCGTCGTAGTTAATATCTACATATCTCTAAAAATTTTTATTCTCCGAACAAAAAGCATAACGTTGCTATAAAGCATAGCGTTTGAAGTGGACTGTCATTTTCTTATTTTTTTAGGTTACTCTGGATTCAAATATGAATAAAATACTAATAAAGGGAGTAGGTACTTAAAATAAATTTCTATTTCTATAATTTAAATATTTTCTAAAATAGAATTTTTATTTGCGAAATGTCATTCTCAAATTTTGAAATTTTCTATTAAACCAGAATTATTTTCAGCAAGAATAAAAATAATTATGCCACGAAAGCGTAAGTCGAATCTAAGCAAAAGCTCTAATAAAGCTCGAGCTATGAAAGTTGCAAGACTTGAAGAGACGTTTGCATCGATAAGTTATGCAAAGAATACTTGAGTAAGTGTACGGCCTGAGCGATTAGCGTTCGGCGTGACGTTGACGGTCACCGCTATTGTTTTAATCATGGCAATTTAATTTTAATTGTTTTAATATTTTTTTTGTTAAGTGATTTTTTAACAGAGAAAATTGGAGGAATGGGAAATGACATAGGGTACTTTTTAATTATTATTTTTAATTGATAAACTAACGTTTAAACAAGATTTTTATGCATAGCACAAAGGGTAGATAACAAATATTATAATCAATAATTGTCAGCCTAAAACACTCATCTACGTTGAAAAAATCTTCCGAGAAAAGATACTGGCTTCTTTTTATCACGGATTTTTTTTTTCATTAACGTAGGAAAATTCTTTATACAGTAATTTCCCACTAATACCACGCGAGCGAAGCCGCGGGTAAAAGCTAGTTTAAACCTTAATTTATAACTATTTTCTATACCTACTACCTACTGTACCTACTGTTCATATTTATATTATCTTCTATTGCTAATCTTTTGTACTTACATAAACCATTGTAAATATTAACACTGAATAAGTACGTTTTTTTGTTTGTTATAAATCTTGCAAATTTTGTTGAATAAAGATATATTATTATTATTATCTGATCTAGAATTAGTGCACATGATGATGTGGTTATCGGTATAGTATTTAACCGATTTCAGGTTTTCAGCAGTGCCTAATATGAGTGTCAAGATGCATTTATTGTTGTGTAAATTTCTGTGGTCCTGGTGGTTATCTTCCTTAAAGTCTATTTCATCTCCCGGCCTGCGAGACAAACTTGCCAATGATCATAGTACTCAGACTCGTAGGCAAGGTGGGAGGGCAAACTTGTTGTTTAATCAGATCACTTGGAATTTCGACCTGTGTTCATTTACGCATGCAGAAACGATACCATATTGCGTGCGATAATCCTCTTATGAAAGGAATAATAATTAGTGAAATTAATGTGCTTTTCTGCATTTATTTTAAGTAAGTTCACAATGTAGCTGGAAAAACATTGTAATATACTGCCTTTTCTTGATAAGACGAAGAGGTGATGCGAAAGGAAGATGTTAGTCTGGGGCACAATGTGAATAGAAAAGCAACAAAAGTAACTTGGTATCTATATACAGAATCTACTGACTAATCATTCAAGGTGACCTGACCAACAAGAATAAAGAGAAGAACTAAAAATGGGATTGGAGCTTACAATGCTAACCGAAACATTAGATCGAAATATTTTCAATACAGGTTATTTTTTAAGTAAAACTTCTTTACGCACGCTCAACTTGGGGGGTAAGCTGCTGAATGAACGAAAATTACGAAAAGTGTGATGTGAACGGTAATCGATGCGAACGGTGATCGATGCGAACGGTGATCGGGCGAGGCGAACGGTCGGGCTTTTACACACGCTTGACTTGGGGAGTGTTAAGGATAAGGATAAGGAGTGTAAGGATAAGATAGAGATATAAGATAGTGAAGTTTTACTTCAGTCGTGTGGTCTAAAGCACACTCATTTAAAAAAATCTTGTTTTCGTGTTTTGTATTTCCTTCTCCGTATAACTTTTTTTCATTAAGAGAACAAAATACCCTAAAATATAAACAGAATCTTAACAACGCGCGACATAGGTAAAGAAGCCATGTATACAAATTGCGACTCGCGACCCGTGTGTTGGACCGACCTACTGTCGAATTTGCCCTATCAAAGAAAAGAAGAAGAAGAAAAATAATGTGGGAATCTTAACGACGTACGTGAAGAAAGCGTGTAAACTTAATACGCCCGCGGCACGGCGTATTGGACGAACGTACGGTCGCGTTCATTTTGATTAATTCTGAAGAACGTGTTACAAATATTTATGATGTTTCTAAATGTTTCCCTCCCGAAGTTATTATCTAATTCATTGAATAGAAAAATTTAATCTGGCGCCTACCGCTATCTTTATTGTTGAACAACTGAAAATCATTGTACTTAAAATATATTAATGGTAATGTATTGTTTTAATTATCTTAAATATAAAGAACTTACATTCCCAGGGGTCTGTTTGAATAAAAAAGTTATTATATGTAGTTACAAATTCGCCGGAAATTATTAAAATGTGAGTTTTGAGCAAACAAAAATTATTAGGATTGTGTACCGCCTTAATATGTATTTGGAAAGTATACCTACCTAATTGCTGTGATTGTAAAATCTTGTTATTTTCAGAGATAAAGGAATAACAGTACCTGTGGTAAAGTCCCTTCACTGGCGGCCTTCATCGCTGTCTGGCAGTTTGCAAATGGTTTGTATACCCCCGCTATTCTTGTTTTCTTTACTGTACAAATGCTTCCTGCAAACAAACAGATACACCAGATTTACACAATACAATACGAAGATAAATATTCTGCCCACAATCCAGAATTAAAGTGTACCGGTGGAATATTTCAGGGTTGATTTGATTTTGCCGGCCTACGGTTTGAGGTATCTTCAAGAATTCCTAGTGATAGAATTGCAAATTGATTGAGCCGTTGGTATTCCGCCTCATTTACCCGTTGCCCTTTGCAATGACTGTATTGTGGTGGTGAGGGAGCCTGTGAAATCAAAGAACCATCACATCGCCTACTGGATTTGTAACGAATGATGATTAAGTTCTCGGTACCGTACCTTCCACAATTGTCGACGGAGGGCAGCAGACAGTCTGAGTGGTGCCCTCTACATCGCATGCCTGAAAACCAAAAGAGTTTTGTTATTATTTATAATCAGTGTTTCTTAACCTGTGGTCCGCGGACCCCTGGTCCGCAGCCTCATCTCTGGACCATTTAACAATAATAAAAACAATCAAAAAAGTCTCGTAATCGCTAAGTGTCTTCATTTCGGGACCATTTTCCAGAACCCGGCAAAAACAAAAAATAAAACTTAATACAAATATCCTGTGATTCAGCTTTGAAACATAATTTTAAAGAATCCTCTTTATCAAGCTTTTTTGGTGAATGTGAAGAAAAATTATAAATTATTATTTTTAATTGATAAACTAACGTTTAAACAAGATTTTTATGCATAGCACAAAGGCATATTTCAGCAATAAATGCAGACATAATTAGTCTCGACGCCACCTAGCGGGAGATTTAGTATTAACAATACCTCTCTCACAAAAATAAAGTTGGTTGTTTTCAGTTGGAAAAAAAAAAAAAAAAAAAAAAATGTAATAATGAGTAATTGTCGAATGAAACACTAGTATATATTGAATTATTTGGCGGGTATTAGATAAGCCGCCATAGCTCAGTGGTCAAGAGCACCTGACCGGCAATCAGAAGGTCACGGGTTCAATTCCCGTTGGCGGCCAGTATCTTTTCTCGGAAGATTTTTTCAATGTAGATGAGTGTTTCAGGCTGATAATTATTGATTATAAAAATTATAAGGAAATATCAGAAGAAGCACTGCTTTTCTCAACCACAAATCTCTGTCAAAGGCATTCTCTGCTCATGTATATACAAAAAACAAATACAGAAACAGATTACCTGGTGGAATCCGATTTGAGATTACTTAGTAGTAACATCAACCCGAATATCACTAATTTAGTTGCAAAAAAGCAGCACCAACCTTCACATTAATAAACCGTTAATTAATATAATGGTTGGTTTTGTTGTTGTTTATTAATTATTGACGTATATTATGTAAAAAAAGTTTTGTTTGTATTTCTAGTACTAAAATAAAATTTCCGAAAATTATTGCTATTTTTTTTTTGCTGGGGTCCTTGAAAATTGTGCTTGATTTCCTAGGGGTCCGTGGATGAAAAAGGTTAGGAAACGCTGATTTATACAATTGAAGTAAAAGATAATACTTATAAATTAATGATATTTACTGAAAAAAAGAACGTTCCAATAAAATTGACGTTGTATTTGTATTTTAAATTTACTTTAAGAAGTTAATTTGAAAAAAAAAAAGAATTAACCTTTAACCAAGGATGCAACATTTTTGTACCACTACTATGGACGTACAGTCTCACAGACCGGAAATCTTTAAAGGCCGGAATCTATCTAGTGAAGTAAGTATTGTACCTAAAATTATTTTTATTTATTTACGGACTTTACAAAATGTAAATAAAACAAGAGATTTTAATTAAAATATATTTATTTTAAACTAAAATCTAACCGTGTAACAATCAAATGCACTGTTCAGTCATTTTTACTCGAGATCACCATTATTCAAGAAAATTAACGTTTTTAGAAAAATTAACTAATTTTACAATAAAAAATATAAATAAATTAACATTAACTTCTTAAAACTATTTTTTTTTTCATCAAAATCACCATCAGCTTACCGCAATCAAAATGTAATCAACGCATCGTAGCAGCCGGCAACGTAGTCTTCACTCTCAATAGTTGTTTCGCCACTAATACTAAAGCTACTGAGGCGGACCGACGCATGGGGTACGAGGGAGGAGAGGGGCACGCGATACACAAACTGCAAGCGGCATGTAAGACCGCACGTCCATAGTTAAAGGTTAAACATAATCTTTATTGTGATTTTGTTACTAAGATATGAAAGAGAAAAAGACACTGAAAATAAAAGATTTGACCTTCTCAGAAATCGAAACCGAGACCTCGGTTTTTATCGTTGAAAATCTGTATGATTCAGCATTAGATCATACGATGATATTCTACACTAATTTACAGTCTAAATTCTTTACTAATGAACAAATTTTTAATTTTTCACGACTGTAAACATCCATTAATGTATGGTAAATTAAATGTATGTATGGTAAATTAAAATGAAAATGTTGACTACCTGTTGAGGTTATTTAACTCTATATATGACACAGGGAATATACCCCAAGATTGGCTAAAATCCACCTTCGTGACATTACCTAAAAAACAACAGTGACCTCCAAGACCTATTAGATCTTGTTAATAATGCTGGTGAGCAACTGGGCCTAACAATCAACGTCAATAAAACTAAATGGATGACTTTTGGACGACTCGATCACTCTGGATCAATGATTCAGTTAAATGGTTGTAATGTCGAAAAGGTGGAGAGATTTAGATACCTCGGCAGTATCCTCACGGAGACTCTTGACCCAGATATAGAGATTAGGTGCAGAATTGAAGCAGCAAGAACTGCATTCATAAAAATGAAATCCCTCTTCTGCAATGACAATATAAGCTTAAAACTAAGGCAGAGAATGCTAAAATGTTATGTGTGGTCGGTCTTGCTGTATGGTTGTGAAACATGGACCTTGAAAATAAATACCATGAACAGGTTAGAGGCTTTCGAAATGTGGCTTCACCGGAGAATGCTCAAGGTCCCATGGACCGACATGATCACCAACATAGAAATTCTCAGGCGGGCTAGAGCAGATAGGGAACTGCTTACATTAATTAAAATCAAGAAAATTTCATATCTGGGTCATATACTTCGAGGGGAGAAGTATCACTTGCTCCATTTAATATTGAAAGGCAAGATAGAGGGTCGCCGAGGGCCTGGTAGGAGACAAGTGTCTTGGCTGCGAAACATACGAGAGTGGACCGGCATTAGAAGTGTGGAGGAGCTATTCCGGGCAGCGCAAGACAGAGAGACCTTTTCAAGAGTGATCGCCAACGTCGGGGGGACCTGATAAGGCACATAAAGAAGAAGAAATTATAATGACCTAGGTAGCTGGAATCTAAACAGCTTTAAAGCGGATTTTGGTACAATATCGTGAGTGTCAAATTTTAATTATTGTTGTCTTAATTTGTATGTTCCTGATGGATATATTCTCCATACGCTGTTTTATCTTCCGGCCTGCAGGACAAACTTGTCAATAGTAATTTTACTCATAGACTCATTTCAAGGTGGGAGGGCAAATATTGTTGTTGAATTGAATAGCTTCAAATGTCCACAACAATTGTCAAGAATTATTTGTATGTGTGTATATTTGTTTATTTTACACCATTTCCATGAAAGTATTCCTTTTAAATTGTTTTATTGTTATTTCCTTACACTCCATATTCTTACAAAAGTGATTTGGGAAAAACGACGGTAAAATAGATTGATTTAAAACAGTTGTATCTTGCAAGTGTTGGTATTATTAAGAGTTAGTAAAATTGCCGTGAGTTAAAAAATATGTTGTTTTTTTTTTAAATATTTTTCATGAATGACACAACAGTTACCTGTGGCAGAATGCCTTTATTGGCGTCCTCTTTTGCTGTCTGGCAGTTGGCGAATGGTCTGCACACTCCCGCCTTTCCTGTCTCCACAACAGTACAGTTGTCACCTTCAAACAAACAGACACACCAGGGTTACGCGACAAAAAAATACGATGAAGATTCCATACAAAATCCAGAAGTAAGTAATAAAGTGGTATATATGAGGATTGACGTTTGCCGGGCTATGGTATGAGATATCTTCAAGAATGTCTAGTGAAAATATTGAAAACAGTTAGAGCCGTTAATATTCTATTGCAAGATATAACAGTTTTGTGTTGATGAGTAAGCCTTGACCACCAAACTTACCATCGCTTGCTGGAATTGTAATAATAAAATAATGATGGCCAAACCTTTAACAGTCCCCTCGCAGCAAACAACTGGGACAGAGCCATCTAAAGCGCAAATCTGAAAATAAAACAAAAAACAATATTTAAAAAAAAAACTTAAATTGTATCCCGATGAAGAAACTATTCGTTCTGAAACGTGTTGATATTTTTCGTTAAAAATAATGATTTTATTATTTTATTTTATTTTTATTTTTTATTAGGTTTGTCAACAGTGATTTACATCAAAGCTTTCACAGATACAATTACACTTAACATGGTTGATGCTATCACTAATTAAAGACAAACACAACATTGATAATATAATACTTACATATGTATACAATCATTCACACACATACACATACCATACATTACAAAATAATAATAAGTTTTTGCAACAAGTTTTTAGAACAATAATATTATAAAATAAGTTTAAAGGTTAAGTTTATAGGTTTATAAGTTTATATAACAATATAAAAGGGAGCTTTAAATCTTGTTAAGAGATGATTTGAAGTCGGCCAATGTTGACATTGTCAAATTAATTAATTAATTAATTAATGGAATGTTTTTTGTAAGCCTCATTAAAATTACGGCACATTCTTGATAAAGCTGAGTCATACCCCAGCTTAGTTCGATATTTTTTAATATGTAACGGAACATAATTTATAAGTCGTGAACCAATTAAAGGAACATTGAACCTGATTTGATTAAGTAGAAAAGGGCAGTTTATTAAACCATTAACAATTTTGAAAATAAAATTTAAATCTGTATTTAGTCTTCTCTGTTCAAGGGTGCGTACATTGTAGAATTTTAGTCTATCGGTGTAGTGAGGAAGTGATCGAGCTCGCTTATCGGAATACGCTAGGTGGTACATAAAATGTTTTTGAACTCGCTCTATTCGCTGAATGTGAACTTTGTAGGTTGGACTCTATACAGCACTTGCGTACTCCAACACGTTGCGGGTGAAGGAATTGTACAGTGTTATTTTTGATATGGGGTTTTGAAAATGTTTACTATTTCGTTTGATAAATCCTAGCATTTTCAAGGATCTAGAAATGATATTGTCGACATGAGGTGTGAAAGTAAGTTTTTTATCAAATAATACGCCTAGGTCCCGAATGGTTGCGACTTCCTGGAGTTTAGTACCGTCGATAAAATATTGAGTTGGAATAGGATTGTGTTTACGTGTAAAAGTTATGTGAACACATTTTAAAGAATTTAGAAACATTCTATTGTTGTTGCACCACTTTCAAACTCTGTTAATATCATTTTGGAGAAGTATTGAGTCTAGTGATGTATGGATAATTTTGAATATCTTACAATCATCAGCAAACAACAAAATTTCAGAATCCAAAATAACATCGCACAAGTCATTTATAAAAACAAGAAATAAGATTGGGCCCAAATGGGACCCTTGCGGCACTCCAGATGGCACGTCTAATCCTCTTGACTCATAGCCATCAAATACTACTCTTTGTATGCGGTCAGTTAGATAGGAGTAAAACCAGTTTAGCAAGGTACCATGAACACCCATTTGTTTGAGTTTACGAATTAATAATCTGTGATTTACTTTGATGTACACAAAGAATTTGTTTTTTGTTTTTTTTTATTAAAACCCGCCTGCTTGTTTAGGAATAAATACATCCCAAAACACGTAATTGTTTTGTAATTTTCGATGTTTTACAAATCCAAAGTGACAGTTTGACCGGTTTGAAAGGGTGCGAATAAATTGAACCAAGCAGACGGGTTAACTCCGGGCTTGTGTCATCTGAGGTGTTGTGTGGAGGGTTATTTGAAGAGAGAAAGGAATAAACACTGTGAAGAGACCCATGCTAAAGGAAGGAGGAAATACAGAGAACGAGTCGAAGAAGCGACCCGTTTTCATGTGACATATATCAACCGTTTACATATGTTGGGCACGCATTTGGCGTGCTTCCCGACTATGCACCGGTGCTGAAGAGATCAATGACCCTGGTTCCTCGGAGCATCTTCCATTGATATACCGGTAGAACAAGGTTAGCATTACCACCCGACGCTTGTATCTGTTAAGATGGTAGAATCTATCAAACGGAACACCCGTTTCTGCAAAGAGCTGAGGTTATTTTCAGGTATTTTGGAGCTCCAAACCAAAAGTGGCTGCCAAATTCAACCGTGGGGCGCACTTGTGATTTGTAACAGCAGTTGTGTACTATTGAAGTATCTGCGTGCCCTGTACAGTACGCCCAATTTTTGAGAGGCTAACTTTACTCTGGCTTCGATGGAGCCACCATATCTGAGATAGTAACTTAGTGAATTACACCAAGCATATCAATGGAGGGCCTGTTCGGAAAATTGATGTTACACATAAAAAAAACATATATTAAAGCTGTTTGTTTCATTGTAATTTGTATGATTGTTACAATGTTAGCGAGATTTAAATTATACAAAAACCGAAAAAAGAGAGACATCCAGTGGTTACTATAAGAGCGTCAAGTTGCGGTTTCACCTGTGGAGTTTTTCCCTTCAGGGCTGCCTCCACGGCAACGGGGCACTTCGATATACGAAGACACTTGCCTGCCCGCCCTGTAGCCGTCGAGCATTGATCACCTGCAAAAGCAACAAGACCGTTATACAAAAGAAAGAATGATGAATTATTGAGAAAGTGATGAGTAAGTTCTGGGTACTTACCTTCAGCCACTGTCACCAGAGGGCAGCATATGATCTGAGTAGTGCCCTCTACTGCGCAAATCTGAAAACACAACAGGCCTTGTCTTTATTGTGATTTAAATAATTAATAGTACAATGTTCCTCAGATTTATTTATTTATTTATTCATTTTCGGGAAATCGACAGTTTATATTTATTTCAGTTTGTACATAGTGTTTAATAGCCAAAATAAAACCAATTATGGATTTCCTCCTCGTGACTTTACTTCTATTGAGACAGCATAATAAGAATAAGTAAAAAAAAAATTTAAAGAAATATGAATACAAAAATTATAAAAAACAATTTTTTTTAAATAAATTCAAAACAAAAATTTAAACAAATTAAAAAACTTTTTTTTTATAAAACGAAAAATTACAAAACAAAGAATCTGTCAAAACATTGGTAGCCATGGAGAGAGGTTGTACATATAAATCAAATCCGAGAGATACTATTTTATGGACTTCTTATATTTGATAAGTTCACAATTGAAAATTTCCACATTGGATAATAAATTAACGATTAGATCTCCACTTAGAATCGAACCTGGGATCTTTCCTCACTCTGAAAGTAATGTATTAATCAATTTGCTACTGAAAAACCTTATTTTAATCGTTAAAGCTTTTTATCCTCTGATCTTACCTCTAACTCTAAGCACTTCAATATTAATATCTGCTTTGGGTTATCCAAAAGTTTCTTAAGGCGATCCACTAGTACAGGAAAAAATAGGAATCGGAATTCACGCCCTTTTATGGGAGGAGTTTAAAAATACTTGAGAAAAAGCTTTTGGAAAGGTTGGAAAAGATATTTATAAATTTTTTTTAATGTGTGATTTCGTAAAGGCTTGTAAAAAACATAAATTCCTTTTTTATGCATTGTTTATTGTAATAAAACGGAATTTTTAAATTGATTTCATGAAAACAAGCAGCGCGGACCCTAACACGTTGTTTCTCCGCTCCGGCCGGAGGAGTAATGACTGAAGAATGGGGCGGCTGCCAGTCGTTCTTCGGTGGACGGTATAAGGTTCACTTTGATATAACAAATTCGTCGACTGCCGTATTGTCGCCGTGATATCAAGAATACCAACGCGAAAATGCATATTATATTTTATTTTGTGAGGTTCGGGCGTAAATATCTTTTTTTTCGCGATAATTATATAAGAAACTGAATTTGCCACATTATGCAATAAAACCATATCCGAAAAAGTGTTTATAAGTAGGAGAGTTTTCAGTTGAAAATGTTTTTTATAGACCTAATACTTTATTTTTTTCTAAGCTTATTAAAAGACTTATTAAAAAAATGACCGATGTTTTTAAGGGCCAAAGTATGTTCTACACGCAGTATTTAATTGAAGCATCTATAATACTGCTAAGCGGTCAAATTTTCAAAACAAAAACATAAGATTTTGTATGATTTTGCATTATTTAGTATGGCTTCATCTTAATTGGTTATTTTTGTAGATTTAGAAGGAAGAATCGGAAAGTTTGTAAGTGGAAATATTATTTATTCATGAAAACTTTGATTTAGCCTTAGGACACACACAGCCAGTGTACGGTTGTGCAGATCTCAAATCACGGTAGCATTATTTAATACATTCTTTACACGGTGCTTGTGTTTTAGTGGTGTAGTTTAGGTAACTAATTCACTGTCTTGCCAGTACTGTCCAAATGAGAATATAGTAAGTTAATGCCCTCACCAAATACAAGGATGAAAGTATCCACAAGCGGGCAGTAACACCTACCCCGGTGCGGGTGGAGGGGGCCCCTCGCAAAATAGACTAACTTCTTTGAGAAGAAGATAACACTAATAATCTAAACGAAAATATGAAAGAGAACAAGACACGGACAAATAAAAAGTTAACGGTCGCAACTGGGACTCAGAACTCCGAACCTTTCATCTTAGCGGGATGAGGGCTTTATCCAATTACATAAATTTAAACGCGGGATGAGGGCTTTATCCAGTCCCCATCATGTCAATGTCAAGATGGGGACTGGAGAGGGCTATCTTATTGTTAAATCGAATCACTTTGGATGTCGACCGATCCGGTTGCGTTCCAAAACCATGCATCATTCGTATATATATATATATATAACGAAGGTTTATAATGCACCATTTTTTTAAAAATTATTGTTATTCGCAATGTTTTTCTTTTTGTCTTTTGACACTCTTATTTAAAGTTGATTGATTTCAAATTTGTTATATAATTGTGAGCGTAATTATTATTATTAATCGCAGGTAAAATTTCGGCAACCGTGAAAACATGTTGTTATTTTACATAAATGGGAACAGTACCTGTGGGGATTGACCTTTACTGGCGGCCTCTATCGCTGTCTGGCAGTTGGCGAATTGACTGCACACTCCACCCCTTCCTGTGTCCACCATCGTGCAATTATCACCTTCAAACATACATATCAGAGTTACACAACACAACAGGTAAAAATGAATAAACTGTATTAAATGAAAGTGAAGTACCTTCTCTAGGGGTAGTTGTGTTTGCCTGGCATCTGGCTTGCAGTCTTGTCTCTTGCCCTGGTACCCAAGGGCAGCACACTATCAACCTGTCTTCCGGGGAGGCGCACACCTGAAAACACACCACATTGTTTAACTATAAAAATTACTAATCATCTCTTACTCTGATCTATGCGTACCAGAAAACACTGACCCAAAGCAGTCAATCCTTAGGTCGGCAGCATCATCATCAGCAATAGGCAGACTGATAATGGCTTTTTCAATAACATGTGTTCCCGATTATGCTTGCAAACTGCATCTAAATTTCTATAAAAATAGACAGTGTTAATCTCAAGTGACCTATCAGGTGAGTATGATCCAGTATATTTTCTGCCTTTAGACACTTTAGATAGTATTTTGTTTTGTTTCTTTCGTAACTCGCTCAGCAACTTCTCTGTATCTTCTGAAAACGATGCTTCGGAGCTAGAAATCTTGGTTCATTGCAGTTTTAATGTCGCTTTGCTGAATAATAATCTTAAATGTGGTTTCTTTATCAAATTTTCAAATTTAAAATCTTCAGGAAAGAAATACATAGGTATAATAGAAACTGTGATTGGCAAAATGAATTACAAATTAGATTATATAGACTAATAGAGATTATATCTTTGTGACTTCACTTGATATGGTAAACCATGGAATGCCGCTTCCAAGACGGCGGAGCACCTCATTATGTGTCTGCAGACACCCGGTTGGATAGTTCCCGCCATGACACACAGATCTCCTGCAACATTATACCAATATGAAATTAGAAAAAGGAGAAGAACCAACGACTTCTGGATTCCTAGTCACAGTTAGTTAGTCATTCATGATTACAGGTTGTAACGTATTAATTCATAACAAGGCGAGTAGGTACTGTTTTGGCAACGCGGGCGGAAAAAAAGGCAAGATGGTGGCAGACGTGGATTTACGGAATTTTTGACGGGAAGTTTTAACGCTTCTGAAGCGTTTGTGGAATTCAAGTTTCCTTTTTTCGTGTTCCCAGTGTTTGAGAAGCTGTGTTTGTGTTTTTCGGAAGTGTGGCTTGGGAGGTTTGCTAAATGGTTGCGAAAGTTGCCCGGCCAGCGATGGCAGTCGTAACGGGATGATTGCTTCATATAAACCGTTTTTCTTTTGTTCCCGGAGTCAGAGAAGCCTAGTGCATGTGACTGCAAAGGAACTGTGAAGGATGGTTGTCCGGCGCTTGTAATGCGGCAATCGACTTGTGGAGTCTGGTAATCTCGAAGGTTGCTTTTAGCCGAAAAAAAAGAGCAAGGAGGAGTTCGCCTGGGGCGATGTGATCGAGGCGATCCGCAGCCAAGTTCTATGAGTGAGACCATTTTGCTGTTGGTTTATCGGGACCGGGAGGCAGTGGCGGATACAGAGGGGGGCGCAGGGGGCGCGCGCCCCCCCCTTGCGAGGCCGTCAGCCTGCACGCTATTCTTTCTTTCGTCGACTCTGAGTCGAGTAATTGAGGAGTTATAATTTCTTATGTAGCACGCGCGCGCATCCGCGTCATCGTATTTTATACGTTTCTGTCTGGCACATAGATGGATAACCTACGAGAAAAGTCGCGAATATTCTACTGTTTGTATTTATTCACACTCCATAAACGCCCTTAATGATCGTGATTCTGTTATGAACGCGTTGTCTGTTTCTTCCTAGATCTGACTATCCTCCTTTGGGGCCGTTAAAGTATTACGTAATGCACTTGGGGGGGAGGGGGGGGGGGTTTCGAACAACGTGTTACCTACGTAACTTTTTATTCAAATAAAAAAGGGAATTAGAAACTTAATGCACATTCTAAAGGCTATGTCGATGTTTGGGTACTTTGTTTTAAGTTTTTTTTATTTCTCAGAACTTAAAATGTAAGATCGCTTTGGTTTTTCGCGGCAGTTCTCCATCTCAAGCTATCGATGTTAAATAAGATTGTAGATAAATACATTCATTAATAAGCACTTTTCTAAATCTCCAAAATTATGTCGTTACTAACAAACTTACTAGCACTAAAAATTGTCAAAAATCGTCTCAGCTTTTACCTTGAAGATAATAACATTCTTTCTGAGAGACAATATGGCTTTCGACCGGGTTTAGGTACAGAAAATGCCATTGGCAATCTGACTATAGTTGTTTCTAATAACATTGATCGAGGAATTAAAAGCATCGCGCTCTTTCTGGATCTGGCTAAAGCTTTCGATACCATCTCGCACAAAATCCTTTTGAAAAAATTACAGCGAATCGGTATACAGGGGCAGTTACTTAAATGGTTAGGAAGCTATCTAGAAAATCGGAGCCAAAGAGTTAATATTAATGATACTCTAAGCGATCCAGCCAATATCGAATTTGGTGTACCACAAGGAAGTACTTTAGGACCGATATTGTTTAATATCTATATCAATGAACTTTGCAACAGTAACCTTGCCGATCATATCATCACTTTTGCTGACGGTACGGTCTTAATATTTGAAGGCAAAAACTGGTACGAAGCACATAGAAAAGCTGAAATCGTAATAAACAATGTCAAACAATGGCTAGACAATAATCTCCTTACTCTTAACACGGATAAGACCAAATTTATACGTTTTAGTGCAACACAAGCGGGACAACCCAAGGTAATTATTAATATTACTATTCACATTTGCAATGAACCGAACACTTGTACTTGCAATAAACTAGAATGCGTTGATAGTTTAAAATATCTAGGGATCATCATAGTTAAATATCTGAGATGGGAGGAACACATTAACTCAACTGCCTCAAAAGTCAGAAAACTTACTCACCTTTTTTTACCATCAGAAATATTCTCTCTGTAAAAGACATGAAATCAATATACTATGCCATGTGTAATTCTTTACTCGAATATGCATCCCTAGGATGGGGTGGATGTGCCAAAACAATATTGGACTCCCTGGCTAAAGCACAGAAATTTTAACTAAGAGTCATCCTTAAAAAACCATTCAGGTACCCCAGTGATGCATTATTCACGGAATTAAAAGTTCTCGATGTTAGACAATTATATATTAGAAAGATTGTATTACATGCTCAAAAACAACGCCAGCACTACCCTTCCATTGACCACCTTCACGACACCCGACATTCAAGGAACAATCCAATTGTCCCATTAAAAACCACGACGTCGCTTGGACAACGTCAATTTTCGTACTTAGGGCCTAAATTATTTAATATCATTCCTAATACTTAGAAAACGAAAAGTACTAATGTTTTGCGCAAATTAATCAACGACTGGCTCCTTGATTTAGGGAGGGTCAAAAGCGAAGATATGTTGACCAAGAGATAGTCTTTTTATTATTACCATCTGGCTTGTACTTACTTTATTTACTTTACCGGTTTCATTTTACTTTACCGATTTTGATTTACTTTACCGGTTTTATCTTTTTTAATTTTTTGTTTTTATTTTTGTTTTTGTTTTAAGCGCCCTAGGGGAAAATTTCTGAATTTGATTTTTAGATATCATTATTTGTCTTCTTTTTCTTATGAGTACAAAATTATATACTGTGAGGAATACATAATTAACACTTTTTTCCTGCTATAAATAACATGTTATTTGTAAACAATGTAATATGAAATTAAATTTGTCAATTTGTCTGGCCTAAAACAGGATCCATTCCTAGTTGGCTAGTCAAAGTTTCCACATATGTTTTATTGTCCAATTTTATGTGAAATATAATTTTACTATTTTATTATTATTATTATTATTATTATTACTATTTTGAACTTCTTCAGTGTTAAAATTTTGATGGAATAAAAAAATTCTGAAAAGGGTTTTTCTCCACTATGGGTAAATATATGATTTTTTAGATATCCCTTTGCAGTTATGAATAGTTGCAGTCAGTACACGATACAGGTTACTCTCAACTATGAATCAGCGAGTGCGTTCTTGGTCGTCCCTTTTGAGAACATGATTAGTTGCAGTCGGGACACGAAAAAGGCTCTTGTCCACTGCGGGTTAACACGTGATTTTATACATGTCCCGTGCGATAACATGAATAGTGGCTATCGGAACATGAAAAAAAATCTACTCTGGGTAAATATATGACGTTTTATTTGTTATTTTGTATTTTGCAGCCGGGACACGAACAAGGTTTTTATCCACCATGGTAAAACCTGCGATTTTTTTAGATTCATCTTCGAGTATGCATAGTTACACTCAGAACATGAAAAGGGTTTTTTCTGCACTACGAATCGTGCATTTTTAAATCTCCCTGTCGAGAACTTGAATAACTACATTCGGGACATAAAAATGGTTTTGTCCACTGTGGATGAACATGTGATTTTCTTGCTCCCTTATTTAAAAACGTGAATACTCGTAGTAGACACATGTTAAAGGTTTTATGTCACTGTGAGTCAGCAAATGATATCCTAAATAAATTCCTTTGTAGAACATGAATAATTGCAGTAGGGACATGAAAAAGGTTTTTGTCCAGTGTGGGTAAACATGTGAATTTTTAGATATCGTTTTGTAGCGCATGAATAGTCGCAGTCGGGACATGGAAAAGGTTTTTCATCACTGTGAGTTAGCAAGTGCCGCTTTAGTTATTTTTTCGAGAAAAGGAAATGTTGCAATCAGGGAATGAAATATGTTTTTTTTTCACTGTGGATAAACATGTGATTCTACGATTTCTCTTTGTAGAAAGTGAATAGTTGCAGTTCGAACATGAAAAAGGTTTTTGTCCAGTATGAGTCAGCAAGTGACTTCTCAGATATCCCTTTTGAGAACACGAATTCTTGCAGTCAGGACATGAAAACGGTTTTTCTCTTCTGTGAATAATACTGTGGATTTTTAAATCTTCCTTTTGAGAACTTGTATAACTGCATTTGGATGGGAAAATAGTTTTCGTCCGCTGTGGGTTAACATGTGCATTTTTTTATGCTCTTTGTAGAACATGAATAGTCGCAGTAGAAAAATGTAAAAGGTTTTATGTCACTGTGAGTCAGCAAATGATTTCTAAGAAGTTCATTTGTGCAACATAAATAATTGCAGTCGGGGCATGAAAAAGGTTTCTTTCCACTTTGGATAAAGGTGTGAATTTTTAGTTGCAGTTTTATAGCGCATGAATAGTCGCAGTTGGGACATGAAAAAGGTTTTTCATCAGTGTGAGTCAGCAAGTGCCGTTTTAGTTTTTCGAGAAAAAGAATAGTTGCAGTCAAGATATGAAAAAAGATTTCTCTTCTGTGAATCGTACTGTGGATTTTAAAATCTTCCTTTTGAGAACTTGTTTAACTGCATTCGGAACATGAGGAAATACAGTGTTAAATTGAGGATATCCGGAAGGAATACAAGGCCGATAATTTTTTTTTTTTTATAAATAGCAACATTGATAAATAAAATGAACATTATACGGGGGGGGGGTATACAGGAAAACTTTACAGCGCGTTACATGGAGGAGAGGGGAGGTCAAAAATCTTAAAAAATTGCGATACTATACTATAATTGGGGGGGGGGGGGAGCTATAGTTTATTTTTTATTTATTTATTTATTTATTTATTTATATACATATTTATTAAATACATTACAAGTGATACTTTGTCTGTCCAACTGGGAAGGATACCCGTTTTAGGACAGCCAAATTGTATATTTAGTTCATAATATTTTTAACAAATATTAATCGAAATAACTATTAAGAACATTAAATTTTGTTTTCTGAACGAAGCGATGGTTTCTATATGCCTTTGAAAGAATCGCAAAGATGTGTTTTTTTCAAGGTCATTTTGAGGAACATTAATACTTGCATTTAGAGTGGATGAGTGGTTTCTTTAGTGATATCACAAGTAGGAGATTCTTTCCAAGTCATTATAGAGAACATTTACAATTGTATAATTAGGATTTACATATATGATATAAATTCCCAGTGTATTTATGACTTTAATAAAGTACTACAAATTTTATAATTTCTTAAGTAGTAGTATTTACACATTTATAAACCCAATATATGACAAGTGAAATTTTCAGGCTCGTTTTGGAGAACATTAATTTATTTGGTTGTTTATTTATTTGTTTTATGTTTTATTTTACGCCCAGAGGGCTTTTATATAAATAATAATAAAGGCAGTTCATCTTAACCATGAGAAAAAAAAATAGAACAAATAAAGTTACGATGGAATAAAGCATTTAAATGAAATAAAAATATGAGTAATAACATTTTTATGTTCAGTGAGATATATACTATCAATAAGTTACGATAAGAAAGAATACATACATAATATAAAAATACATACAACAAAAAATTTAAAGTAAGGTGATCATAGGTTTGTAAAATTGCGATAATAACCTTGTCTAATAACACCGTAGTATGTTTCGCTGAGTAGTAAATCGCCGCAGCGCGCTGTTTCGATGGTAGGTACCTACCTTCTGTACTCATACCTCTCTCTGCTAGTTGCAGGAGTTCGGAACTGTGGATTTTAATATTATTTTTTAGATAAGAAGTTAAGTCCTTTTTTCAAAGAATTTACTGAGACATTACATTTAATTACATCAATAATTGCATTCAGAATAGGTGAATGGCTTCTTTCGGGCGATCACAATTTTGAAATACTTTCCAGGTCTTTTTGGAGAACATTGACAATTGCATACTATAATTTACACATTTATAAACCAATATATGACATATTAATTCCCAATGTATTTATGACTATTTAATTTTGATAAAGTAATATAAGTAAGTAATAGAAATTTCACATTTATAAACCAGAGTATATGACATATAAATTTCCAATGTATTTATGAGTTTCAAAACTTATTTTTGAAATGGCTAGTCGTTATTTTACAAGAAACAAAGAACAGAGAACAAGGATCAAAAACAGAGCAAAAGATTAAAAAAAAAAAAAAAAATTTTTTTTAAGCATAACATAAACTTTTTAGTACATATTAGGTATGTGAGATTGTGTTAGCATATGTTCGCTCTTGGCTCTCCCCATGCCTAGAAGCCAATTGCTAACCCATTTCCGTAAAGTGCTTGCACTTTTCAGTTTCCATGCATCAGGTATGATGTTGAACAATTTAGGCCCTAAGTAGGAGTATTGTCTTTGGGCATGTGATGTGTTTGTAGTAGGTGGAACTACTGGATTCCTCCCTGCATGGCGGGTGTTGTGGAGATGATCAATGGATGCATATTGGTGTCGGTGTTTTTGTGTATGTAAGATAATTTTTCTTATGTATAGTTGCCGTACATCGAGAACTCGTATCTCTTCAAATAATAGATCACTGGGATACCTGAAGGGTTTCTTAAGGATGACCCTTAGAAGTGATTTTTGTGCTTTTGCTAAGGGATCCATTATTGTTTTGGAACAGCCGCCCCATCCCAAGGATGCATACTCTAGCAGTGAGTTACACAAGGCATGGTACATTTGTTTAAGATCTTTTACGCGAAGAATATTTCTAACAGACATAAACAGATGAGTAAGTTTCCTGATCTTTATGGAAGTTGAAATTACGTGTTCGTCCCATCTCAGAGATTTATCAATGATGATTCCTAGATATTTTATACTATTGACACATTCTAAGTTTAAGCATTTACAAGTGGTTTGGTCATTACAGTGGTGTATAAGGATGTTGTGTATTTCTTTTGGTTTTCCTGATTGTGTTGCACTGAAACGGATGAATTTGGTTTTGTCTAAGTTAAGAGTGAGGAGATTGTTGTCTAACCATTGTTTAACCTTGTTTAAACCTACTTCTGCTTTACTGTGAACAACATTCCAGCTTTTGCCTTCGAATAATAAAACTGTGTCATCTGCAAAGGTTATAATGTGGTCGGCAAAGGAACTGTTACATAGATCATTTATATATATATTAAATAAAAGTGGTCCTAAAGTACTTCCTTGCGGTACACCGAATTTAATATTAGCTGAATCGCTTATAGTATCATTTATAAGCACTCTTTGGCTCCTGTTATCTAAATAGCTACACAGCAGATTGAAGAGCTGACCTTGTATACCAATGCGCTGTAATTTATTCAACAGAATTTTGTGAGAGATAGTGTCGAATGCTTTGGCTAGATCCAGGAACAGCGCAATGCATTTTGTACCTCTATCTATGTTATTAGAGATAATGTTTGTCAATTTAGCAATGGCATTTTCAGTACCTAAACCAGGACGGAAACCGTATTGACTATTGGAAAGGATTTTATTGTTTTCTAAGTATAGGCTGATCCGATTCTTAACAATTTTCTCAATAATTTTAGATACAGAGTTGATCAGAGAAATAGGTCGGTAGTTGTTGATCTGTGATTTATCCCCATTTTTGTGATGTAGAATGACAATTGATTGTTTCAAGTGATTGGGGAATTTTCCAGAGTTAAAACTTAGATTACAAATGAACGTTATGGGTGATGCTATGGCGGATTTTATAATTTTTAACAGGTTTGAAGAGATCTTATCAGGACCACACGCATTGGATGACTTAAGTTCGTCAATTATTTTCATCACTTCGTGTGACGTAGTTTGAATGTTATCTATTTTATGCTCGAGATTACATCCAGTTTTCTTAGCGAGATCAGTTTCAGTTGTGTTATTTTTATCCAGAATTTTTTTAGCCAGAGTGGTTCCCACTGACGTGAAATGGTTATTTGCAAAATTTACCATCTTTTTTAGATCTGAAGTGATAGTGTTATCAATGTGCAGTGATTTAATTTCAGATAATTTATTGATTTTGGTTTTAGTGATATTGCGAAATGCTTCCCATAGCCTTTTTGGTGTATAGTTATTTTCGTATATAATGTTTTTAAAATAGTTTTCTTTAGTTGAAATGATTAGATTTTTACACAAGTTCCTATACTTTTTGTAGCGAGTTTGTAATATATTATTCTCTGGGCTCATTTTTGCCTTTTTGTGTAGTTGGTTCCTTCTATGAATTGATTTGACAAGGCCAGGGGTGATCCATGGTGTGAGTTTTAATTGCTTATTAGATATAATTTTATTACTAGTGTGTTTAGATATATAATCATGTAATTTGGTGATGAATTCCGTCATTGCTGAGTCAGTATCCCTTTGGTCTAGAACGTTTTCCCATTTTTCTGAATTTAAGTCCTCAAGTAGGTTGAAGTAGTTTATTCGAGGTATGCATTTAATTTTGGCTTCGGTGGGAGTGTTATTTTTGAGGCAAAGAGCTGTTGTGTAGTGGTCAGAAATTGTGGTGTGGATAACAAATGAGTCGAAATGTTTAATTTTTTTAACGTTAATATGGTCTAGACAAGATTTACTTGTACCCTGTTCTCGAGTAGGGCTGTTAATTGTCTGCAAAAACCCATTTTCCGTAAGCAGACATAGATAATCGTCGGATTGACGGTGGTACTCAGGAATCGTATTAATATTTAAATCGCCTAAAATGATTTGCCGTTCTAATTGTTTAGAACTATTGATGATTGATTGTAGAGAATTCAAAAAAGTGTCAATATTTTGGAAAGAGGGAGATCTGTAGATTGCGAAGATACATAAGTTATTGTTCAGTACAATTTTCATACAGTTTGCTTGTGGTAGTACAATTTCGTCGACTTGTGCTTGTATACCGTCTCTGATGTAAATTACAAGGCCACTGGATTTATTTAGGTTTATGTTTGTGTGATGTTCTGAATAATTGTGAATTAATTTTGAGGTGTAATCTTTATTTAACCAGCATTCTGATAAAATTATGACATCGAATGAGTAATTGAATTGGTCTAGAAAAATTAGGAAATCGTCAAGTTTAGATATGCTTCTTATGTTCTGATGTATAATTTTTAGACTGTAAGAGCCCCAATTATAGTTTTTTATTTCATTCAGATCATCAATAATATTCATGTTACCGAATATACCTGAATGGTTACCATTATCACAAGTTAGATCAAACATAATTAAATGTAAGTTGTACGTGAGATAGCGAACAGTATTCCACTAATATATTAATCAATTTAATAACTATTCCCAATGTAGTAGCATAGATAGGTGTGAATGTAAATAAATTGACAGTGATTTGATAGTATAATGCAAAATGTTTAAAGTCGCTGAAAAGTCCAAATACCAAATTATGATATATATAGGATTGAGCTCTTGGGGTGGCGTCGGGTGGGCCCTATTAGCGCCCCCCCCTTGAGTTTTTTTCTGTATCCGCCACTGCCGGGAGGCGATCCGCAGCCAAGTTCTATGAGGGAGACCATTTTGCTGATGGCTTGTCGGGACCGGATGGAGTTCGTGGCCTTTTCCAAGATTCTACCGGAGTAAATACGCGTAAATACTAAAACCTCTCTCTCTCTCTCTCTTCCTACTGAAAGGTAATTGATTGCCATGATAAATTATTGTTATTTTAATTTACCCCGTCAAACATTTCCCACAGACCCTAAGTAGAGTGGGAATCTCGCTTCGTGTGTGGAGTTGCGGATTGCAAGACAATTCGTTACAAGGTTATTTGGCCATCTGAATGTGAACTGTTAGTTCTCGAGAACATTAACTCCACACAAGATAATTTCATAAAATAATTTCCCTCAGAGCCTATGTCATCTTTGTGGATGCTGTGTAGAGGCTCTTCTTAAGGAAATTTAGGAATTATCCTGGATCTTGAAGAAAGCCATGTTGTAGGAGGGAGGGAGATAACGAATAATTCCACAACTGATCTGTGAACTTAGTATTCCGGGAAAACTATTCTCATATTCCGATGATACTGCAATTACAGTTCATGGTTAATCCTGGAACGAGGTCTCTGAAAATGCAAATTAGTGCACATTCATTGTCAAAGAATGGCTCAATATAAATCTTCTAACTCTAAACTGTGAAAAAACTCTCCATATTCCATTTTATAATACCAAAAAGGTGGCACCCTTAACTCCCTTAAATATAAGGTTTCACAAAAATACTTGAAATCCTGTCTCATGCTCTAACTGTACAAAAATGAATACAGGAATAAGGTTAAATACTTAAGAATTATAATAGACAATCAACTCAAATGGATAGATCACATAGAAAAGCTTGTAAATAAACTTAGGTATATAACTTATATGAAATTGGTGTATCATGCATTGGTGCAATCATCAGTGTCTTATGGAATAATTGGATGGGGGGTATGTATAATACGCACATTAAGCCACTTGAAATAACCCATAAATTAATACTAAAAATAATGTAGCAAAAAGATATGAACTATCCCTTCCTGCAATTATTCCAAGAAGCTGAATTATTAGAGATAAGAAAAATTTACTGTATACAATGTTTAAAATAGTATATTAAAGTATAAGTGGATAAACAGGTCTTTAAAGCACGCGCGATTTTTCGAGCACGACGGCGTAGCCGAGTGCTCGAAATAAAGCAAGTGTTTTAAAGACCAGTTATCCACGAATACTTTACGTTTTTTTTTTTATTGGTACACTTTGAAAACATAAATATTGATATTATTATTTAAATTATCAATGTTAGAACTCATTTTACAACCGACAATAACTAGTAAAAATGTCAACTATTAATCTTATGTGACAGATTGCAAATTAATGATTGTGTTTTTCATTTCCATGACAACAAGATATTGTGATGTCACATCACGAATTCATTAATAGTTCTTATTTCTTCACATTTTGTTGATTTGTTGATGTTGCCATGGTAACTTTAAAAAACGCGCATTCCATAAAGTGCGATTTAAACACGCTAGAGCGTACTTTAAATGAGTAAAAAAGGGCACCAATAAAAAAAAATATATTTTCTCGAAATATTCTTTTTACAAAAAAAAAAAACCGATTTAGTAATACGATAAATAATGTATTTTTATCGTATTATATCCTATTAAAACTAGGCTTGCGCAAAGACATGCGTATTTTATTGCGCCAACAATGTATAATGCTCTCTACAAGACTACAGAAATTGAATGTAAAAATATATCCTCCTTCAGCAAATATAAAAATGTTATAAAGTCTTGGAAGAATACCATTGATACAAACATTTACTTGCTATAAAATCTGACCTGATATAACTTAAAAATTTTTTAATCTTTATTAACATTTTGTTTGAATTGTAATTCAGTAAACGCTATTTTTTTGTATATTTTTAATTTTTTGTTCATTTAATTCTATGCTTTAATATCTAAAATGATAATGTATGTATATGAGTCAAATTTAAACCGATTTTTAAAAACACGCAGTATACCCACGAACACTGAACAGGCGATGCCTATGTGGGATTGTTTAGGTTAATCTGCTTATTGTTATTCTTTATTTTTAAATGTTTATACATAAAATGCCTTTTAAGTATTTTAAAATTATACCAATATATGTATCAATAAAAATATTAATAAAAAAATAATAATATTAAAATAAAACTCAGGGAGGAATCGTAGAAACTACCCATTCTCATGATACAGTTTCCCGACTGTGCACCGGTGATGAAGGGATCAATGACAGTAGTTCCTCAGAGCATCTTCCATTGAAATACCGGTCGAACAACGACAGCATTCCCACGTGACGCCTGTGATGTAAAGATTGCAATCTCTTTGTTAAGATGCGATTTAAGAAAATACTGCTTCTCCTAATTTAATAAACTTTATAACTTCATTGAAGAAGAAGATACTAAAAATCTAACGAATTATGAAAAAGAACAGGAGACAGAAATGGTGGCAACTGGGACTCGAACCGAGGATCTCTCGTCTAACTGAGATAATGGTGGCAACTGGGACTCGAACCCAGGATCTCTAGTCTAACTGATATAATGGTGACAACTGGGACTCGAACCCAGGATCTCTAGTCTTACTGATATAATGGTGACAACTGGGACTCGAACCCAGGATCTCTCATCTAACTGAGATAATGGTGACAACTGGGACTCGAACCCAGAATCTCTCGTCTAATTGAGACAAAATTTTGACGAAAAATTAAAATTATTATTTGTATTTTGGTTAATGGATGTAACTAAGAAAATGAGGGTTGACACTATTTGCGCCAGAGCTCTGTTAGCCCGCCATATTATGTTCAGAAATGTATTACAGAAATTCTTTGTAAGGAGCTAAATTCTTTATTACCTAACATAAGATATAGTGTGTTGGTTATAATGCTATTTACATCTAAACACGGTGTTCGGAAACTCGTGGTACAAGCTGGAAACTGTGTATATATTATCTAAATCATTTTTCTTTGTCAGCCTACTGATTTTGCAACCCGTAAAATAATTTACCATTTTGGAGTCGTTCTTTAGTGTAAAAAATAACTACAAGTAAAACAAAGTAGTAAATAACTTAAGTCCATTTGGCTTACAGAAGAAACAAAATGCTGTTTCCATATAGTTATACTTTATATAAAGGAGAGTGTCTGTGGGGGGCGGGAGGTGTGGCTTTTTTAATACAAATCTAGCATTTTATTCAGAGATTAATGAAATTTTGCACGCCGTGGTTCAAAATAAGGGGATAATTACTTCATTGAGAAGGATTGAATAATAAAAAATAACCGAAACGTGAAAAAGAACAAGACGCAGAAAAATAAAAAAGATAATGGTCACAACTGGGACTCGACCCAACGAGAAGAATACTTTAACAAATTCGACAATTGATACCTCTTATTTTGAAGTCATTCTTGTCAATCTCATATTTAAAATTTTAGAATGAACAATATTATCATAAACATTTTTTTTCAAAATTATCGGATGCTTTTTTTATTGGAAACAATTAAAAAAAGGTAGGATAAACCAAAAAAAATATTTTTTTGGAATAACTTTAAAAGTTATCATAAAAAGAATATTGGTCATCATCTGATTTCGTAAAAAAAATGTGTAAAGCCCGGGCAATTAATTCTAGAGTCCAAAAAAGTGTGTTTCTAAATTTCTCTTATTTTAAATGAAAACCAAAATTTCCTACTTAAACATAAGATTTGTAGGTAGGTACCTACTTTAATACCTGTCTACTAACTTACACAATCCATCCAAAGAAATGTCACTATCTCAGTGTCAAATCTTTTTTAAGACTTTCTTCATTCAGATACTATAATACTGAAAAAAAAAACAAATAAGAAAATCCAAATAAACACGAAGATTTCACGTTCAAAAACAAATCTTTACTGAAACATTAAAACGGCCATCACCTTGGACCGGTAACGGAACGTGCAAAAAAAATACAGGCTGAAGAAATGCACAACGGTCGAGATAAAATGGGACTTTGTTACGCTCAGAAAAAAACGTGATTCCAAACTACTCTCGTCTGGAGCCAGTGAGACTATTGCATCTCCAAATGGGGAATGTTGTGAGGCTGAAGGTAGTGGTGAGGGAAAGGAGATAGGGGAGAGGAAGGTGGGGAAGTACCAGGCTTTTCAAATCTTGTCACCAAACTAAACTAATAACAATTCAAGCAAAGTTTCATTTCTAAATGGTGGTCGTACACCAGGGTGATACTAAGAGTATTTTCCTCTATGGAAGGTGCCGCAAATACACTAAATATCATTTCCAAATCAGTTGTGAATAAACATAAATTAATTATAAAAAAAAATCATTTGCACACGTCGGGATTCGAACCCACGACGTTTGCTAGTCGAGAGCCTTACCCCTCGACCACGGTGTCCGCCATAAAATGTTGAGATAAATTTTACATAACACATAATACGCGTGCAATACAATTTGGCATTTCTTATTTTGGACAGTTTTTGAGAATTTATTCTAATCTTAAAATTATGAATCTTAAGTATGAGAAAATTATCTGTGCCGCCGGAATATCAATATTTTTCAAACGAATAAAAAAGTGTATGATCTTTATTTGTTTTCTGAGCCGGACCTGCTTTGATGCCCCTGATGATGGAAACAGCAAAGGCTGTCCAAAACGTTGGCTAAAGAAGGAGGTAGCGCCACACGCGACACCCAAAAAACAAATTAATAACGAAAATACTTTTGGTCGTGAAAATCTGAAAACGTAACCAAATTGAAAACAGTTTAATTTAATTAATTAATTAACAAGTTATGCTATTAATTTTATTATTATGACGCGTGGCAGCTATTTTGCCTTCCAAAGCATAATCAAACAGTATAATATATTTAAAAAAAAGCAAATACCAATTTAACTTTAATATTTTGAAGTGGAAATGTTTATAAAGTATGGAAAATATTCTTACCTTGCCTCTGTGCTCCCACAAATTTTGCCACCACTAAAACCGTAAACACAATTTCTAGGAATTTCATTTTGAAAATAATTTTAAATCACCAAATTATTTAAAAAAAATTCTCTTGTTAGTATCACTCCAAGAGATGAACTCCGACTGTGATTCAATGAGCTTAACTTTCATATTTATTTCAGTATATTTGCACTCGAAGTCACACAAAAGAAAAAAATGTTTCTCTTTCGTGTGCTCGTGAATAACACTCCTAACCCTCTGGATGCCAGTTATTTTGTGCAAACAGAAAGCTTTTATGTAAATAATTTCCCTGAAGACCTTCCATTTTTGGGGAAGCTGTATGAAGGGTATTTTTTTATCGATTTAAAATTATTGTTATTGGGATATGAGTGACCTGTGAACAATGATCGTTGTTAGTCGGAAAATATAAACCAAAGGCAAAGGAATTACATGCCAAACCGAATTTACAAAACATCATATTTGCAACATTTTATAAACATCATAAAAGAATTATGAATGTATTCGAATTCAGACGGAACAAAAGTTAAACTTAATCAAGAAGAACTTGTATCTGAAAGTCGAATAAACTTTATTAAAGCAAACATCACAAAGATTTTCCAAATCAAAAGAAATTCCAGATGGAAAAACGTTTAGAGTTTTGGTGACTCAATTCCACGACCTTATTGAATAGGAACATAAGGCAGCGCAAAAACTCATGGAAAATGTCGATGGTGTTCCCCTTTTTTTTACTACTAGCTTTTACCCGCGGCTTCGCTCGCATGGTATTAGTGGGAAATTACTGGCATAATTATTGGCATAATTGTTATTATTCTTGCTTTTTTGTCTAATAAAAAATAATTATTGTTTAATAGAAAATTTCAAAATTTGAGAATGACATTTCGCAAATAAAAATTCTATTTTACAAAATATTTAAATTATAGAAATTTATTTTAAGTACCTACTCCCCTAATTTATTCTGATGATTTCGCCTCAAGTAGGAATTAGTATTTTATTCATATTTGCATCCAGAGTAACCTTAAGAAATAACAAAATGACAGCCCACGTCAAATAATTACATAGCAACGCTATGCTTTTCGTCCGGACAATAAACATTTTTAGAGATAGGTAGATATTAACTATGACGCCAACAAAGCACTATTTTTAGGGTGAATTGCCTAATTTAAAAAAAAATGTTTCCAGTAACAATTTGTTTGACGTTTGCAATAACTCGATTTTGTTAGAGACAGAAAACGTATGAAAAATAATTGCATAACGCTACAGCTTATTCATAAGGCCTATGTTACTCGCAAATAATGTAGCTTTCGATTAGTGAAAGAATTTTTAAATTCTATTCGGTGTTTATTGCGTGAAAGAATAACACTCATTCATACAAACTTTCGCCTTTATAATATCTATAAGATAAAAGATAAGATAAGATTAGGTAATGTTTTTTGTGATTAATACGAAAAACGCTAGAATCTTAAACCTATTATTGTGTTATCACAAAACGAGCGAGGACCGGAAATAATAACACTTAAAATAGAATTTCGGAAATGTAAAAAAATATTCTGATTGTATTTTCAGATTTTACGGAATAAAAACTTTTGTGAAAAGGCCCTAAACATAGTTGTGATTCTTGCGAAAGTAAATATGCGAAAACCAGGGCACTATTTCAACACCTCGGTCCAGAAAAAAACTGTTCTTTAATGGATCTAATATTTTTTCGAGGCATTACAAATGAAAGTTTTAAATCAATTTTAGTTCATAATTAGGAATGAGAACGGGTTGACGTTATTCAATTGCGGAGTGCAAATTTGTGGGCGGAATAAACGGTTTTGCACGCGGCCGTAGCAAGCAACTGTTTTTTAATTCATTGCTGTCAGGCACTGTCAGGCAATAACAACAACAACAACAGGAAATCGATACGATGACGTCATATACTCTTGGCTGCTATTTTTCTGTATGATTGCAAGATTCAAACCCGAACTAAATGCTCTCTAGATAGTGTCTGGATAAATCTTTAACCATTTTATTTTATATGCGACATCTATTAACTTTTCTGCAAGTCTAGGATGAATATTTTATTTTTATTTTAACTTTATGAGTAAAACCTCAAATTGTAATATTTAATTATTTTTTTTTTTAAAGTTTTCTTTATTCATTGAATTTTTTTTTTATAACATAGATTGGGGATTTTTCGACCACCATGTTAGGCACCTGCCCGTATTGTGGTGGTCGATTTTCTATACAGTAGGTACATCTACATATGCAATATAAAGAATGTGCAAAAATAGAAAATATATACATAAAATAATATACTATTAAAGAATATTATAGAATACAAATTAATATAAAAGAATTAAAATTTAAAAGAGTTAGAAATAATGTAAATATAAAAGAATATGAAAAGTATAAAACATAGAAATCATGTAAAGAAATAATACAAAAGTGTGTAATTATAAAATATATAAAATCAAAGTGAGTACGATATGGTAAGCAAATAAGAAAGGATTTTTATTATGTTGCAAATCTAAATGTGCGTGGTTATATTGGTAGGTACATTATTTTAAACCAATTTTTGTACAAATAAATGTTAGGCTTTATGTATCCAAGTCCGGCGAATTACACTGTACAGTTAATAATAATAATAATAATAATTGGACAATTTGTAGAGCGCCGTTTTTGTGAAAAATCACCTCAAGGGCGCTTTACAATTCATTATGAACTCCTATGTTCTATTTAATTTTATTATTTACAGAAAGATACAAAAACATATAGTATGTAAGTACCAAGAGTTCATGTTTCAGTCCGACGAATAGTAAATTATTATTATTGTTACCATGGTTTATTGCTGGTAAGTACATTTGGGACTTATCAGATTCAATACACAGAGGTGCCCAACAGTTTTAAGTAATTACTTTAAATATTTAAAGTTTTGGCTAATTATATTCTAGTAATTACATATAGTTCTTTACCGACAAAAACTTTTGTTGGTGGAATACAATCTAATATCAATTTTATTTACAAAAAAGTAATTAAAACTTAAATACACAATTTCGTCGTGGAGCTGGTGAAATAAAACCAAATAACAAAAAAAAAAGGCTTGGAGTGGAAAGGGTTAAGAAATGATTTTCTTTTCCGCCATTTGTGAGCTTTATTATGTTTTCACAATGAAAATAAAGATAAAATGATGTTTTCCTCCAAATAAATTAAGTAATATAGGTTGTATATTATATTATACAGATAACAGTAATAAAATCGGTTTAGGTAAATGTTGACCTTCATAAGAAAATTAAACATCTATCCCTGTTTTAGCAGAAAATATATGGTTAAGTTAATTTAGGTATTCAGTTAATTTAAGTCAATTCAAGTTAACCCTAGAACCGTACCCATCATAGACCATACACTAACAGTACCCAGGGGTACTGGAGTACCCTGTTAAATAAAACATCTTTTTTACGTGAGAAAAAACATTTATTCAAAATTAACTTACATAGACTGTTATGGCACTTATTTCAGTCTTACATAATACAATAAGGCTTAATTTTATTAAAAGTAACTTTTCTTAACAATTTTGGCAAATCTTTGTTTGGTGCTATAAACATATGAAACGTTTACATTTCTGACATTGAGTGCGTGACTTACGATCTTTTGACCTGGGATAAAATGAACATCTTCCAGATTTTGATTCTGAAGGGGTTGGAGCATCATAAGACCGATTTTTTCCCAATATTCCGCCAATACTTTCTTGGAGATGCATCGGCAAAATTTTGTATAAAAATCGATCCTCCAAGTGAGGTTTTATAAGGTCAAAAGCTAAAGTCTTCAGATAAGTTCGTCTATTCTTGAAAACTTGTTTTCCGGTAGCGTTAGATGAATGCAGTAATATCATAGAATTGATTCCGAGCCATAGCCATCTAAAAAAAAAGAATTATTCAAGTTACACGCAACTAAATGCAAAATACCTAAAAGTAATAAATAATTACACATTTTTTCCAAAACAAAGTTATGTTTAAGGTTATTATGCAAATAAAAATAACATTCAAATAAAGAAACACGTATCAAATAGCACAATAACATGCTTTATTTCGCAAAAACATTAAAATCATAGTAATCAAAATAATTACTTTAACCGTACCCAGGGGTACTGGAGCGCCCCACGCACGTTTTGCCACGACCACACACTAGCAGGACTCCCGCTCGACTGATGTTTCGAAGCGACTCCCCCCCACTTGCAAATACGCGGCGGCGCGAAAAAATCCGTTGTGAAACGAAAAAGTTATCGCAAATTTTCAAAAAAAAAAAAAAATTTGTACCCCAGGGTACGGTTCTAGGGTTAAGCTAATTTAATGATGTCAGGCATTCTTTAAAATAGTTCCTTCCCCTTATAATCAACCAGTTCTGAACACTTGTGATATGACGATTGTCATACGTGTCAGTTTTTGATTTCCTGGTATCAATACTCAGCGAATTGAACATTTTGGGTGCAATGTAAGAGAACTGACGCTGTGCGAAGGCTGTTTTTGTTGGAGGAATTATGCATTTTAGTTGGGATTAAATTGAAGTACCGGGTGTGAATTTTTTGTTGTGTTTTTTTCATCAAATCATTTTTCCATATGTATATGAGAATCGTCTTTGTGTATTATTGTCGAATGTCTAATACTGTGAATTTTTTAAAAAGTGGTTCTGATGGGTGTGATGGGTTACATTTGAATATTATCCTTAGCAATAGTTTTTGTATTAAGACCATGGGATGAAGAATTGATGTTGCACAACCTCCCCATCCTACAATACCATATGTAGCAATTGATTGAAAAAGTGCAAAGTAAACACATCTTAGTGTTTGTAGGTTAAGGACAGATCTAAGAGAGTAGAAAATGTAACAAGCCTTTTTGTTGCAGAATTTATGTGTGCCTCCCATCGTAGTTGATCATCTATGATAACTCCGAAGTACTTGATTTCGTTTGATGATTTTAGGTTATCGCATGAGCAGTTTTTGTGAGGTGATGTAGGCGTGTTAAGGTTCTGTGAACATGAATGTATAGTGAGTTTTTGACAGTTTTGGAGATGATTTGGTTTACGTATGAAAAAAAAGGAGGTATTTTGTTTTAACAATGTTAAGAGTGAGGAGGTTGGAATCTAACCAGTGTTTTATTACATTTATGCCATAGTTTGCTTTTTCAAAGGTTGAATTCAAATTTTCACCTTCAAATACGATAACCGTGTCATCGGCGAAGGATATTATAGTGCCACCAGCGTTCAAATTGCATAAAGAGTTAATGTATATTAAAAAGAGAAGTGGGCCTAATACACTGCCTTGGGGCACGCCATACGTGATTTGTAAACTTAAACTGAATTCTTTAGCGGAATTGATAGCTATTAGATAGGTCTTAAACCATTCAAGCGGAATCCCTTTTATTCCTATCTGCAGGAGTTTTTTCAGAAGTATGCGGTGAGATACAGT
Source organism: Limnephilus lunatus (assembly GCA_917563855.2). NCBI lineage: Eukaryota > Metazoa > Arthropoda > Insecta > Trichoptera > Limnephilidae > Limnephilus > Limnephilus lunatus. The sequence goes on along the minus strand of OU830595.1, from coordinate 17,794,823 downwards.
ATCAAAGGCTTTAGCTAGATCCAAGAAAACAGCGAGAGGTTTGCCACCTTTATCGAGGTTATCAGATATTAATTTTGTAAAAGCTGCAATTGCATCTGAGGCACTACGACCTTTGCGGCAGCCGTATTGATTTCTTGGCAGGATTTCATTGTCATCAAGAAAAGAGTCTTCGTTTTACCGTTTTTTCAATTATTTTTGAGATCGGACTCAGCAAGGATATTGGTCTATAGTTATTCACGGATGATCTGTCCCCTGATTTAAAGACAGAAATAATTGTTAAATGTTTTAGGGTGTTTGGGAAAAGGCCAGTTCGAAAACTTAGATTGGTGATATGTTCAAGGGGTTTAGTGATGATGGTTTGAGGTGTTTAATTAGTTTAGTGGATATATTATTGTCAATTCCCGTGGAGTGTGTATTTTTGAGTGAAGTGATGATTTCATTGATTTCTTGTTCTGTTGTTGGAGTGAGAATGAAATGGTTATGACTCATATTATCGAGAGAGATATTGTTTGCAAATGAAGACAGTATAAGCGAAACTCAATCGAAAATCTGGAAACAGAAAAATCAAAAAAAGATATTGGCACCTCTGGGACACTATCTAGAGAGCATTTAGTTCGGGTTTGAATCTTGCAGTCATACATAAAGAAAGAAGCCAATAGTATATGCGTTAAGAAAAATGAAGATAGTGTGGGTGGTTCTTAGTCGAAGTATGATACAGTTAAAAATGACCGAATTTGATATCGACACCTTGGCGTATTGGTTAATGCATTCGCCCGGAAAGTGAGAGGTCCTGGGTTCGTGACCCAGAGCCCCCCAGAGGTGCCAATATCTTTTTCTCTTTCCAGATTTTCGATCGAGTTTCGATTATATTGTCTTCATTTCATTTTTTTAAAAAATATTTCTATTTTTGCACTCCTTTTCAAACGAAATGAAAACAAAAAGGACTGAAAATATGTTTGTTGGGTTTATTGATTAAACTGCTACCGACCTCCGAAACGTGCTCAAATATAATACAGCATATTATAGTCTGAATTTCCGATAAATCAGTCACAATTTTGAAAATAATTATCTTAAACTAACGCATTCGATGAAAAATCACGGGATATTATAATTTCAATTTTTAAATTAATTCTCGCATATTATTTTATTATAGTATTTTCATTACTTTTAACAACTCATAAAGGTTTCATAGAATCGTTGTGTCTTCCTTATTTTTAAAGTGTCATATATTCTAGCTATAAATGTGTAATATCTACTACTTAAGAAATTCTAAAAATTATAATACTTTACTAAATTAAATATGTAGTCATAAATCCGTTGGGAATTCATATGTCAAATATAGGTTTATAAATTTGTAAATTCTAATTATGCAATTGTAAATGTTCTCCAAAATGACCAGGAAAGAATCTCAAACTTGTGATCTCCCGAAAGAAACCATTCATTCAGCCTAAGTGCATTTATTAAGGTTCTCTAAAATGATCTTAAAAAAATTACATATTTGCGATTCTTTCAAGGACATCAAGAAACCATCCCCTCGTTCAGAATGCAATTATTAATGTTTTCAAAAGCTGTATTGACAGAAGCACATTCCTGAGATCTCTTGAGCTAAAACATTCCTTTGTTAAGAATAATATTATGAACTAAATATACTCGTACAATTTGGCTATCCTGAAACGGGAATCCCTCCCAGTTGGACAGACAAAGTATCATTTTGTAATGTATTGTAATATATATATATATATATATATATATATATTTATCTCCTCTCGTAAAACGTTGATCTTGCGCGACGGTACACCAGTTTTAAGTTGATCCGTTCGAACGTGTTGATCCATCCGGATATGCTGATCCATTACACAAGCTGGCATACACATCCTGATCCATGTGGATCAATTTATACCATCAAGATTTCGCTGTAAGCCACGCCCATTGTTCGGTGTCTTATACATTTTACACGTTTTTTTTTGTTGATCCATATAAATGCCAAGTTTTGACCGCCAACAAAGGTGCCCGTCTGTCGTACTTTTCAGCTTCTTTTAGTAGGTACCTGTACGTTCTTATTTCAATTCGTTCTATTTCATTTCTTTTTTAATGTATTTTGGTTTAAGATTTAATTTTTATTTTGATTTTGTTTTTGATTTTGATTTGGATTTCGATTTTGATTTTGATTTTGGATCGAGATTTTAATTTTGATTTTGGTTTGAGATTTTAATTTTGATTTTGATTTTAATTTTTATTTGCATTCTTATTTTGATTTTTATTTTGATTTTTACTTTCATTTTGATTTTGATATTGATTTTGGTTTGAGATTTTGATTTTGGTTTTGATTTGAGATTTTAATTATGATTTTGACATTGATTTTGATTTTGGTTTTGGTTTGAGATTTTGATTTTGATTTTTGATTTTGTTTTTGATTTTGATTTTTGATTTCGATTTCGATTTCGATTTTGATTTCGATTTCGATTTCGATTTCGATTTCGATTTCGATTTCGATTTCAATTTCGATTTTGATTTTGATTTTGATTTTGTTTTCGTTTCCGCTTCTAAGACCCGCACAAACCTCACCCCATGAACCTGGGCACCCCGGTTAAGTCACCAAACATAGCGAACCACTTAAGGTATACCTTAATTTTGGGAGGCGGGTATGATTACCACCGCCCCGGGAACCATTTTTGGGTAATCAACACCTCTGTCATATGTCACTTTGCAGTGACATTCGTGACTTAGCAGGAGTGCCCGGTTCAAGGAGTGAGATTTGTCTAGGTCCGTGCGGCGAACGCGTTCGCTCACCTACTGCGTGGCAAGCCGGATTGGGAGAGACTGATTTTTTGTGACTTAGCAGGGCTGCTCGGGTTCAAGGGATGAGATTTGTCTAGGTCTTTGCGGTGAACGGGTTTGCCCACCTACTGCATTACGGACCGGATTGGGAGAGACTGGTTGAGGGAGACCTTATTTTTTTTACATTAGCTCCACACAGGAAGCTCTGAAGAAAATAAATCCCGTCAAGGCCTATGTCTTCTTTGGGGATGCAATGCATTATCGGGGAATACGTATGATTCCTCGATAATGCATTGCATTACGATCTCTACGAATTCGGAAGTCGCAAGAACAAATTGCATTACGATCAATACGAATTCGGAAGTTGCAAGAACAAATTGTTGCGTGCGAAAGTAAATATTATTTTGATTTAAATGTATAATTCAACGATATCTAAGGGGCATTGCGACCTTGACTACGAATTCGGGAGTCGCAAGTTCGAATTGTGGCGTGCAGAGGTAATTTTTATTTGATACGTTTGTATAATACAACAATAATGCAGTGCAGTGCGATCTTGACTACGAATTCGGATGTCGCAAGTTCGGATATTGATTTTGATTTTGGTTTTGGTTTGAGATTTTAATTTTGATTTGGACTTTGGTGTTGGTTTGAGATTTTGATTTTGATTTTGAATTTGATTTTGACTTTTGATTTCGATTTCGATTTCGATTTCGATTTAGATTTAGATTTTGACTTTTGATTTTGATTATGATTTTTATTTTGATTTTGACTTTTGATTTTGATTATGATTTTTATTTTGATTTTGTTTTTATTTTCGTTTTCGTTTCCGCTTTTAAGACCCGCACACCCTATGAACCTTAGCACCCCGGCTAAGTCACCAAATATAGCGAACCACTTAACGTATACCTAAAATTTGGGAGGCCGGTATGGTTACCACCGCCCCGGGAACATATTTTTTGGGTATTCAACACCTCTGTCATATGTAACTCCAAGTGGTTCGCTACTTACGATCACATTCACAAAGCCAAGATGCTTTCGAATATTTAATACCTACTTTGTTTTTAAAACTCTATTCACCGTTTTTTTCCTTAACCTTACAAACTTGTATTAAATTTAGCAATGGTTTTGGAGGGTTATTATTTTTGAAAAATAATTTATTCTCAAATTAAATTTGGTTACTTTTGAAAAAATCGACGTTAATCGCAATGTTTTCATTACCACTTATTTTTAAATATCTTAAGTTTTTTAAAAAGCAAAACTAGCGAAAACCATTAAAATTATGTCAATACTGATCTGATCTGCCAAAATCTTTATTTCACATGCTCGGCGCTCTGGTTGCGCTAATACATAACATTGTTAATTAGTTGTAAATTCGTTAATCCTAAAATCCTATATCTTTCCAAACGTTCGGCACCATATCACGCATGTTTAAGGTTTTGTAATAAATCAGAATGCCTATCTAGAATGTTTATATGTATTAATATAAAATAACTCAATGTCTATTTTTAAATTATTGTGGCATTGTAAATGAGGTTTTTTCGTAACTCAAATTCTCAATAGAAATCAACACAAACAGGCAATTCCGAAAGCGTTGTTAAAATCAATGAAATAGACGTAAGCTTCTATATTCATTTTAATTTTAAAATACTTACGTAATACAATGTTATTTTAACTAATTAATTATTTTGACAAATGCCTGTTTATTTGACCGAAAATTAGTTACTGTTGTTGAATAATAATATTAATTATAAGACATTATAATATCTATGTATTTACAAATGACAGCAATTGGGATCAGTTTTTATTTTTATCGTTTTATTGTTGAATCAAAATATATTATAATATGAAAAAAGTTTAACATTTTACTAACATTACTTTGCGAAACTAACATCAAAGATCATTTACTAACTGACCATAAACATATAACAAAAATACAATAAAATAAGGTATAAAGGTTGGTTTTATTTTTTATTTTTTATTGTAACTGCAAAATTTCATCGACGGAGGAATTAATGTTTGGGTTAGTCTCATTTTGAGCCTTTATTGACTGGCCTACAAGGCAGGGGCCGCCTCTGGTTACCGGCTATTTTAAAATTATGTTTTCATAGCTTTTAAGGCGATCCACTAGTACAGGAAAAAATCGAAATTTGAATTCACGCCCTTTTATGGGAGGAGTTTAAAAATACTTGAGAAAAAGCTTTTGGAAAGGTTGGAAAAGATATTTGAGAATTTTTTTTACATGTTGATTTCGTAAAGGCCTGTAAAAAACATTAATTCCTTTTTTATGCATTGTTTATTGTAATAAAACGGAATTTTTAAATTGATTTCACGAAAACAAGCAGCGCGGACCCTAACACGTTGTTTCTCCGCTATATAAGAAACTGAATTTGCCACATTATGCAATAAAACCATATCCGAAAAAGTGTTTATAAGTAGGAGAGTTTGCACTAAAAAATGTTTTTTATAGACCTAATACTTTATTTTTTCTAAGCTTATTAAAAGACATTAAAAAAATGACCGATATTTTTAAGGGCCAAGGTATGTTCTACACGAAGTATTTAATTGAAGCATTTATAATACGTCTAAGCGGTCAAATTTTCAAAACAAAAACATACGATTTTGTATGATTTTGCATTATTTAGTATGGCTTCATCTTAATGACCTGAATTATGAGTTGGTTTCTTTCTGAGTTTGCATGGAACCAATCTAACACTATTTAAAGAGGAAAGATTTGATTGTTTGTTTGTTTGCATTGAATAGGCTCCGAAACTACTGAACCGATTTGAAAAATTCTTTCATTGGTAGGAAGCTACACTATTCCCGGTTGACATAGGCTATATGATATTTTCAAAAAAAATTAGGGATCGTTACTAAAACTCCAATAATGTAGCCCAAGGTGTAAAAAAAATACCTAAAATATTCTTTACATCGCGTGCGCTGCGAAAACTATTAACAATAGAATAAAATAATGTAGTTCGACTTTGTAGAAAACATCATTATTTACAAAAAGTTTCGTGACAGCATATGTCTAACTGTTATAGTTATGCCACAAAAAGTGTTTATTTATTTTAAAAAATTAATTAAAATGACGCCGCGTCAAATGGCTCTTTATTTGTATCTTGGTTTTAATCCTTATCAAAATAAATTACTTCATATTCAAGACTGCTTCAATACCTTTATTTAACTTTTTGAATTATTCAATTCGGACATTTTATTCTAAAGTTACCACGAGTTTAAAAATAGCCCCGTTTGGGGAAAGGGTTGAGAAAGTCTGATTGGAGAATTCATAATCCATCCGGTCCGCCACGCAGTTGGTGGGTAAACGCATTCTCCGCCAAGACTTAGACAAATCTCAACTTCTAAACCCAGGCACCCCTGCTAAGTCACCAAACGTTGTGAACCACTTGGAGTAACCTACGGCAAGGATGTTGGTTATCCGATAAATAGTTCCCGGGGCGGAGTTACACATATCCGCCTCCAAATTGATATTCCTTTGTTGGGAGACGGGTCGAGGGACTAATATAGGTATTTTATGAATGTACCGCACAATAGTCCCAGATGCTCTCTTCTATCTGGAGCTAATAAAACTAAAGACGGGTTGTTTCAAAAAATTTTACGGATTCATCAAATATTTGAAATTATTTTTTTACGACCTGTGTAAGTTCTATTCAAATTCTGTATTATTTCAGATTGATAGAGCAACTGGCCTATAATGATATAATGACGGAACTTGAATAGAACGTGAAAATTATCTTAAAATATTTGATTATATTACAAAATTACAATTTGAGGTTTTACTCATAGTTAAAAATAAATATTCCTCCTAGACTTGCAGAAAAGTCAATAGACGTCGCATATTAAATAAAAATTGATAACTTTATCCAAGACACTATCTAGATTATATTTAGTTCTGGTTGAATTTTGCAATCTTTCATACAGATAGCAGCCAATAAAATTTGCGTTACGAAAATGAAGATAATGTTGGTAGTTTCTAGTCGAAGTATGAAACGGTTAAAAATGACAGAATCGGATGGGGACTAATTAGCGGCATTAGCGCAATGGTTAGAGCTGCTGCCCGGAAAGCCGAAGGTCCTGGCTTGGAGTCCCTGATGTGACCGTACCTCTTTCTGATTTTTCTGTTTCAGATTTTGGATTGAGTTTCGCTAATATTGTCTTCATTTATTTAAATTTTACAATTTGAAGTTTAACTCATTGTTCTAAATAAAAATAAATATTCATCCTAGACTTGCAGAAAATTTAATGGCCGTCCTTAACCAGTCTCTCGATCTCGATCCGGCCCGCCACGCAGCAGGTGGGCAGAGGCATCCATCGCCAAGACCTGGACAAATCTTACCCGAGGAATCGGGCACGCCCACTAAGTCACCGAACAGAGAGAACCACTTGGGGTGACCTATGGCAGAGGTGTTGGTTATCCAATAAATGGTTCTCGGGGCGACGATACACTTATCCACCTCCCATGTTATTCCCAGTTGAGAGGCGAGTCGAGGGAGTTCTAGGTTAGGACTCTTTCAATTAGTCTCTCCCAACCTGGCCCGCCACGCAGTAGGTGGGCAATCGCATTCGTCGCAAAGACCTGGACAAACCTCTCCCCTTAAAACCGGGAATCCCTGTTAAGTCACTAAACGTAGTGAGTTTCTTGCGGTGACCTATGGCGGAGGTGTTGGTTATCCAATAAATGGTTCCCGGGGCGATGGAACAAATCGGACTCTCTCAACCTCCCAAATTGGGTTGAGAGAGTCCAATAGAAGAGTTCTAGGTTAGGTCTCCTTCAATCAGTCTCTCCCGTTCTGGCCTGCCATGAAGTAAGTGGGCAAACACATTCTCCTCAAAGACCTAGACAAACCTCACCCCTTGAACCTGGGCACCCCTGCTAAGTCACTGAAAGTAGTGAACCGCTTGGTATGACCTATGGCAAAGGTTTGGTTAATCAATAAATGGTTCCCGGGGCGGTGGTGTGCGTAATCCTCTTCCCAATATACCTATAATATTAATGATAAGTTCTTAGATTTTCACGGCCAAAAGCATTTTCGTTGTTTGTTTTTTAGGTGTTATGCCGTGTTGCGCTACCTCCTTTTTTATCCGACGTTTTGGACAGCGTTGCAGTGTCCATCATCAGGGCAGATCCGGCAGATTGTCGCAGACATCGTCGGATCTGCTGGATCCGCCCTGACGATGAACACTGCAACGCTGTCCGAAACGTCTGCTAAAGAAGGAGGTAGCCAACACAAAACAAAAAACGAAAATATAATATTAATGTATGTAGGTTTGCTGAATTGCCGCCAAATATATTTTAAAACATACATCATGTAACATGCATATCTTCAATGGATTACAAATGTCAAATATTTCAAAACGGTTCACAGCAATGTATTTTCTTTACTTTTACGTAAAAATTAAACCAACTCGTTCGGTATCATTTTTTACGGAGTGCCTTGAAAATAGTTTCCATAGTGTGGATTATCATTGTGGGTGGTAGAGCCCGTTCACACTTCTGGCTAGGCATGAGTGCAGGTGTTCAAAACAAACTGGGTGTTTAAAAATGTTTGGAAGAAAATAATTATCGATTTTTTCTTTTTTAATTATTTTATTTATATAGATGTTTTTATTATTTGGAATGGCTAAAAGCTTATCAACTTTGAACTTCAATGAAGAATGCCCGAAGTAAAAACCATTGAAATCCCGCTTTTTTAAATATTTAAAAACATCTAATCGCATATCCCATTACTAAAAATTGCGTTTTAACTGAGAAAAATGAAATTATGTGTGGTATATTTTTGTTTATCAGTTGTTTAAAAATTAAAGCACGTTTTAATAAGTAAGGACATTTTTTTCGAAAAGTAGTTCTTTAGAGTAGGTATTTATTATGTTATTTTTTTGGGCAAAAAATTGTGTTACCTTTACATAGTATAAAATGAAGTCGCTTCCGCTGTCTGTGCGCTTAGATCTTTTAAACTAAGCAACAAATTTTCATGCGGTTTTCACCAATAGATAGAGTGATTCATGAGGAAGGTTTTAGAGTATATAATTTGTCAAGGTTTTGTGTTAATTGGCTGAAATAGGGCTGGCAAGCAGGCAGCGGGCATCGGGCAGTCGGCAGCAAGCGGGCGGTGTCGATTTGATTTAACAGATGGCGTTGGTTATAAAGGTTGGGTAGTGGCGTGGCGTTGTGATGGCGTTATGTTTCGTTAGTCACAGCAACATGTGGCCTGGTCTGCTAGTTTTTAACTAAAAGTATACTATCTCGGGAATGATTAGCTTAATTAAAAAAAAAAAAAATTATATCATTGTTTTTACCTTACTTAAGAAAATATTTTAGAAATCATAATTAATACTTTCTTACGACGGCGACGGCCAAGGAGCCGCCTTTTTATATTAAAGTGATATTAAAAAGATTTCACAATCTACTCTTTCATAGATGGCGCAAGTTTAATTATTTTAGGGAACACGCTTTTTACAAGTAGTGCCTTATTAAGATGAATGAATTGTTAGCGCCCATTCATGCGTAATATGAATATGAATAAATAGTTTTTTTGGTTTAAATAAATCTTTCAAAAATGGCAAACAAATACCATATTGTATCGGTAATTCAATCCAATATTGTATTTGTACGCCTTTCTTGAAAGATTTATTCAAACCAAAAAACTATTTATTCATATTCATATTGCAACTGTAGGAGCGCAAACAATTAATTCATCTTAATATTTTAAAGCACAACTTAAAAAAAAAAGTTTTACGCTAAAATAATTAAACTCGCGCCATCTACATATAATATAGAGGCGTTCTTTTAAGGTGAAGTTATACGTGAAATCCTATTTAGATTAATCTTTATGACGAATTGGCTTACAGTATCAACATCAAAAAATATGCTACGGATAAATTGAAGCTTTTACTAGGTTTTTTATGTAATGGAATTAGAATAAAATTATTATTTACATAACAAAAAAAAAATAAGCGTAAACCACTAAAAAAATGTTTTTTCATGACTTAACTATGAAGTAATACAAGAAAATTTTTTATAAAAATACTCCTTTATGGGTAAGACCATTTTTGAGGTTTTCTATGTTCTAACTTTTTTTCACTCTTATAAAATTATGGACAAAATAAATAAAAACCACTTTTTCGCTTACTTGCCGCGCGCAAATAAGACGCTCGATTGCAAATTTTGCAGGCACGAGAATCGAAATACTTCTAGCGTTTATATTCCTCTTAAGTATCACCTTTACTTGGAATTCTGAGTTTGTTTGAGTCTCAAAAGTCTAAAAAATCCACTTTCCGTCACATAATCGAGATGAAACTTGGTACACAGTCGATTCTTTCTGTCTCTGAAATTTTATGTTTATGTAATAAATAAAATTTGCCAATGCAGTTCGGCCCTCATTTTCATTAATTAATACTAATGAGGCTACTGTGAAATAAGTTTTAACATAAAACATAATCGTAAAAATTGATTAATTTTTATTGAATTTGTTACCACACTGTAGATTTGCTAAAAATTTAAAATAATATTCAGATATATTTTTAAATAGCGGCAACATGAATATATCAAGTTACCGACATCCGGTCTTTAACACAATGGTTTTTAGAATATTTCAACCACTCGGATACGTAAGCGTGTTAATATATAACAATAGCCGTAAAATAAGCGCGTTTTTTCGTGTGTTCCCACAGAAGTCGTTATAACTCTGTTATTGTTCTAGTGATAACCCTAAAACAAAAAGTAGAAGATCCATATTGAATGCTTCACATTTCTATTCAAAGTTGTCCATAGAAGTACATAAAAAATACTAATTTTGTAGAAACAGTTTTCACCCCCAAATCACCTACGCGCTGTTAGACATTATTAATCTTTTAAATATTCTTGTATGAAATGGTAAAAGGTAGGTGACAAAATTGTTTATTTATTCAATAGAATAAGTGTTATTTTTACATAATCAGTGATTTTAGTACCGTTTCCACATAAAAACATCGCGTGAGTCATTTTTACAATATTTTTATGTTTGCTTTCTAAATTTTAATATTTATAAATGTTAATATTTTTTTGTAATATAACAATTTGAAACCTTATTTCAAACAAACGTTTCAAGTTTTTAGTTTTTTTCTGTTATTTGTTTATGGGGTGTTATACCGTGTTGCGCTACCTCCTTCTTTGGCCGACGTTTCGGACAGCGTTGCAGTGTCCTTCATCAGGGCAGATCCGGCAGATGTGTGACAGTTTTTAGTATTCGGCTACGTTCAGATATGTTCCATTTATTGACCCTTAATTGTGAAGCGGAAATAACACAAAGTTTTATAAATCTGGCAGTTCGTTTAAGACAAAAAACTTGCATAATCGCAAAATACCTGAGTGGTTAAAATATTGTGATACATATTAATTTTAAAAGTAAACAAACGATTTCCGACCAGAGGTGACCATAATTTCTGTTGAACATTTACAGGAAATACAGTTTTCTACTCCAAAACTTATGGGAAAACTATAATATTAATCAATGTGAATAGTGTTATAATCACCGCCAGACTTGGCAATGTCTGTAATCATGACGTCTGTTTATCGTGTATATTAATTAGTGCATGATGCACATTCGAAATCAAATATGAAGTGTAGGTAATTTTTTTTTCTTCAAACTTCGCAAATAAACTTTGTGGCTTCATTATCGCTTCAATGAGAATAAGTAATTTTGTAAACACCACTATTTTATTAATATTATCGACATGTTTCAAAAACAATGTTATCTTCGTCAGCATAAAAGATTAATAATTTTAACAATTAATCATTATCCGGTTATTATCAATTGAACTACGGTGTCCCCATACAACATATTGCGTGGCTGAAAAACTTTATAAGTAAATGAATAATACTATGAAGTACACTCCCAAACCAGATCGTGTTTTAGATTTTTTGTGAATACTAACTGCTCGTAGCCAGTAGGACTATTGCATCCCTAATTGGGATATGTTGTGAGGCTGAAGGGTGTGAAAGCTCAACTGTTTGACTACCGGTGTGACTCCAAAGTTCAACAAATTATTGTAGATTACCGGTTTCACTTTAAACCAAAGTTCACCGGATAGTAGTTTACCGGTTTGACTTAAACCAAACCAATTTTTTAATGTAGTTCAAGTACCGTACCGATCAAAGTTCATAAGAATTGAGCTGTAGCTCAAATGTGTTGCTGTAGGCAAATCGCCGGTCAGCAGCTCTGACCACTGAGCTATGGCGGCTTATGGCTTTGGCGGGTATTAGATAAGCCGCCATAGCTCAGTGGTCAGAGCTGCTGACCGGCAATCAGATGGTCACGGGTTCAATTCCCGTTGGCGGCCAGTATCTTTTCTCGGAAGATTTTTTCAATGTAGATGAGTGTTTCAGGCTGATAATTATTGATTATAATATTTGGAATCTTATTTTATGCAATTACATTTTTACAGTACCCGTATTTGATTGTGTAACATTTAAAAAAAAATTATTATACTTTATACTTGATCGACGCTTTTATTGCACATTATTAATTATTTTATTGAGACTAAATTTGGTAAACTTCTTTTCAAGGGATTATTTCATAAAAAAATATTTTGCATTATGATAAACTAATAATTATTATCTACTCTAAAAACAAACTAAAACTACGAAACTAAAAACTACGTATCCGCTGGTTGAATTCCTTTGTACAATTCACTTATCGAATACTCATACCTCTCATACACAATGAGTATTCGATAAGTGAATTGTACAAAGGTTGGTTGAATTCCTTTGTACAATTCACTTATCGAATACTCATTGTGTATGAGAGGTATGAGTATTCGATAAGTGAATTGTACAAAGGAATTCAACCACCGGATTCGTAGCTTTTAGTTTAGATTTAGTTTGTTTTTAGAGTAGATAATAATTATTAGTTTATCATAATGCAAAATATTTTTTTATGAAATAAACACTTGTGTTGTGCCTACTTATGTCTCTCATGCTCTGTTTATTATTTTATGTATTATGTACTTCTTATTATGCTATATACTTGTTATAATGCTCCTGTACAATTTAATCACATGTAAAATCCATCAAGTCGTAAACAAATAAATAAATAGAATAATATTATTATTTGTAATTAACTGTATTTCATTTACCCCGTCCCATATACATCGATTTAAAATTTCTCCCCATATTTAAAATTATTCCCCGTCCACATCGATTTTTAAAAAATGTCCTCCATATCCCAATTCATTTTGCCTCAGAATTACTAGCCTAAAGGTTGTTTAGTAATGTATTATAAAAAAAATGTAGAGAGGGAGTAAACTGGCATTCTACCAACGGTTTATCCATGGAACATGTTTTTTTATTCAAAAGTTGTGTGTTTTCGTACGCTTGAATACTATTTTATTTAAGTACATTGTCTTTAAATTAAAAAAGATAGGTCTTCATAGATGACGATTTTTATCGGTGCTTTATTAGAAAAACCTTGGCAAATATTTGGTTTGAAGTATTATTGCATACCTATATCACACAAAAGCAATAAAAAAGAAAGATTTTATTAAATAATTCAAAAAGTTGTATACACATATTGAAACAGTCTTGAATATGAAGTAATTTATTTTGATAAGGATTAAAACCAAGATACAAATAAATAGCCTTTTCAAGCGCGACATTTTAATAAATTTTTTAAAATAAAAGAATAATTATTGTGGCATAACCATAATAGTTAGACATATGCTGTCGCGACCTTTTTTGTAAATAATGATGTGTTCTACAAAGTCGTTTTACATTATTTTATTCTATCATTAATAGTTTTCGCAGCGCACGCGATGTAAAGAATATTTTAGGTAATTTTTATACACCTTGGGTTACATTATTGGAGTTTTAGTAACGATCCCTAATTTTTTTTGAAAATATCATATAGCCTATGTCACCGGATAGTGTAGCTTCCCAACAGCGAAAGAATTTTTCAAATCGGTTCAGTAGTTTCGGAGCCTATTCATTGCAAACAAACAAACAAATCTTACCTCTTAATAGTGTAGTAGATAGTAGAAGTGTGTTAGATTAGAATGATCGCCTTTCGGAACGGTGAACGGTGGAACAACTCATAATGAAACATACTGAGAAGCACTTCAGAAAACATAGGTTGAATAGGTTAAGTTAGGTTAGGGTTACCGGCTTTTTTAAAATTATATTTTCATAGCATTTAATGACCTTTCTAAGGAGGTTCTGAGTTATTATGAGTTGGTTTATTTCTGAGTTGACATGGAACCTTTCGGAACATCGCCTTGCAACGAAATGGGAGGGATGGATTCACACGTCCGTCACTCCTAGACATACTGACCCCCAGATTCCTACTCACACCTACTACCCCATTCCTTCCCTGAACATCCTCTTCTTCCTTTCCTAAAAATACGCTCCACACTGCATCCCTAAAGATGACATTGGCCTTGAGGGGATTTATTTTCTTCAGGGCTTCCTGTGTGGAGCTAATGTAAGAAAAAAGGTCTCCCTCAACCAGTCTCTCCCGATCCAGTCCGTAACGCAGTAGGTGGGCAAACCCGTTCGCCGCAAAGACCCAAAACTCATCCCTTGAACCCGAGCATATACATATATTATCAAAATAAAATACAATATGAACTTACGACTGTATTGTAATGCGTTACCGAGGAATAAAACAAATTTATTAAATAAAATTTACTGGTGCACGCCAATTTTGAACTTGCGACATCCGAATTCGTAGTCAAAGATCATAATGCAACGCATTATTGAGGAATCATACATAGATATTTATCAAAATAAAATTTACTTGTGCACGCCAATTTTGTACTTGCGACCTCCGAATTCGTAGTCAAGGATCACAATGCAACGCATTATTGAGGAATCATGCATAGATATTTATCAACATAAAATTTACTTACGCACGCCAATTTTGAACTTGCGACTTCCGAATTTGTAGTCAAGATCGTACCGCAACGCATTATCGAGGAATTATATCTAAATATTTACCAACATAAAATTTTTTATTTTTGAACTTGTGACTTCCGAAATCATAACCAAGATCGTAATGCAACGCGTTATCGAGGAATTATAAAAATTTAACAAAATAAAATTTACTTGCGCACGCCAATTTTGAACTTGCAACATCCGAATTCATAGTCAAGGATCATAATGCAACGCATTATTGAGGAATAATACATAGATATTTATCAAAATAAAATTTACTTGCGCACGCCAATTTTGAAATTGCGACATCCGAATTCGTAGTCAAGGATCATAATGCAACGCATTATTGAGGAATTATATATAGATATTTATCAAAATAAAATTTACTTGCGCACGCCAATTTTAAACTTGCGACATCCGAATTCGTAGTCAAGGTTCATAATGCAACGCATTATTGAGGAATCATACATAGACTTTTATCAAAATAAAATTTACTTGTGCACGCCAATTTTGTACTTGCGACATCCGAATTCGTAGTCAAGGATCATAATGCAACGCATTATTGAGTAATCATACGTAGATATTTATCAAAATTATATTTACTTGCGCACGCCAATTTTGAACTTGCGACTTCCGAATTCGTAGTCAAGATCGTACTGCATCGCATTATCGAGGAATTATATCTAAATATTTACCAACATAAAGTTTATTATTTTTGAACTTGTGACTTCCGAATTCGTAACCAAGATCGTAATGCAACGCGTTATCGAGGAATTATACAAATTTAACAAAATAAAATTTACTTGCGCACGCCAATTTTGAACTTGCTACATCTGAATTCGTAGTCAAGGATCATAATGCAATGCATTATCGAGGAATCATATATATTTATCAAAGTAAAATTTATTGCGCACGCCAAAATTTGAACTTGCGACTTCCGAATTCGTAGCCAAGATCGTAATGCAACGCATTATCACCCCTCGAACCCGGGCACCCTTGCTAAGTCATCAAAAGTATCGAACCACTTGGGATGACGTATGACAGATGTGTTTATCCAATAAATGTTTCCCGGGCGGCGGAGCCTAGCAACAAAAACCCGCGGAAGTATATTATTAGAATTTTATAAAATACAGAAAGATATATTTTTCAAGTCGGTGCCGCGGCCGTTATAATATTACGTTTTGCAACTTCCATATCGGCTCAACCAATGAGCAGTAAAACCAGATATAGGTATATGTTTTTTTATGACCAATCAGAAGGCTTCGTTCATAACGCCATCTTGAACGCCATTCTGATTGGTCATTGTCAGATCAACAATTTTATAGTAAAAGCACATATAGGTACATAAGATATACGATTATGTGGATCAACAACGCATGGCAATTTGGGCGGATCATCAACGCATGGTAAATTGGGCGGATCAACAGTTACGAAGCGTATGATTTCCATACAAATATCGAAAATTTTATGTGTAGTATTTCGTTTACTTTTACTGGGAAACTGGCAACCTTGCTATTTAATGTAACGTTGTTGCAAATTCATACAGAAGTAATCCATTAAAGCCAAGTTATTCGGTGTTAAAGGTGGATCAACACTGTCAAATAACTTCTTACTGGATCAGCATATTACGAGAAGAGGTCAATATATATATATATATATATATATATATATATATATATATATCACACCGTCTTTTTGGCGACCATCATGGGCAAATATGCATTTAAAGTGGCGACCACCGACATTTGGCGACCGATATACGGTCGCCACTTTATTTTTGGAAATTTTTACACAGTTCATTAATATATTTCGTCAAAAGCATCTTGGCGAAATTTGTCCTGGTCGCCAAATTGGGCTTGAAGTGGATGATTTCGAATATTAAAGTTCCGGAGTCTGTCGCTACGCAGCGAGGCGCTAGGTGATATACATGGCCATGTATTCTTCATTTCATTACAACCCTTTAGTGGCGACCGACTATGACGTATTCCACATTTCATTCCTAGCATTTAGTGGCGACCAGAAACGACGTATCCTGCATTTCATAAAGTCCGAAATGGCGACCGCGAAGAACAAGATGTACCTACCTATGTTTCACGTCATTCCTAGCTTTTAGTGGCGATCGGGTATGACGTATACCACATTTCATTCCGAGCATTTAGTGGCGACCGGGTATGACGTATCCCGCATTTCATTCCTAGCCTTTAGTGGCGACCGGTGACGTTGGCAAATTTTGGTGGTGTATTTGGCATTTCGTACTAGCCCAAATTGGCGACGTTGCCGGTTCAAGTCAAATCCCGTACGAGTGTTGAGGTGCACACCCCGGCGGCGTGATTTTGCGACGTTGCCGCACGTATTTGGCCGGTTGCTGCGAATGTTTTGCCTTTTCAAAATTTGTCGCGATCAACCGTATTATCGTATACCGAGCATTGACGTCCATGCGGCTTAGGGTGTATTTGGCGACCGATCATTTTAGTGTCTTATTTACAATACAGTATTGATTACTGTTGATGCATTGAAATGGAACAAAATAATTGAAAGAATAACAGAATAGCCATACCAAGATTACTCTTCGGAGTCACACCAGCCCTCTGACGTAGAATTCAGATATTGTGAGATGTGTGCCTTCAAATAATATTTCATCTTTTTAATCGTTTTACGGTCAAATTTACTTCTATAAAATTCCCTTTTTATTATTTATTGAGTTAGTTATACTACATGAATATAAACTAATAAGCACAATGTATCATTTCATTTAATAAATTTAAATATTTTTAAAGTAAGCATAACATTTATTTTTAAATACATTCATTCTTTCTTCATCCTTAATACTTTCAGGCATTTCATCGTACATCTTTAGTCCTCTATATTAGGCAGTTCTGTGATTTTTATTTCTTCATTTGTGGCAATCGAACTCTGTTTATATTTCTTGTTTCGTAATTATGTACGTCTCTACTAAAACAATTTCATCCTTAAAGTATTTTGGCATTTGGTTTTTCACGATTTTATGCACAAAAATTAACACATTAAATTGTAGTCTCTTTTTTATTGGAATCCAATTTAGCTCATCACGTTTACAGCTCATAGCTCTGTTCTGTATAACTTCTAGTTTGTTCAAATTTCCTTCATTGACCAAATATAACATCTTAGAGCAGTAATCCAAATGTGGAGTAACGATAGTTTTATAAATGAGCTCCGTAGTGTTTCTATTTAATTTATGTCTTGGTCTTCTAAAAAAAAAGACCTTTTTTGATACCTTTTTTATCACATATTCAAAATTTGCTATGAAAGTCAGTATTGAATCGAATATTGCACCCAGGTATTTGATTTCATTTAATTTTCCAATCTTTTCACCATTAATTGTCAAATTTAATCCTGTGTTACGCGTTTTATTGCCTATTTCCATATATTTTGTTTTGTTTACGTTCAGTTTCAACTTTTTTAATTTCAGCCATTTGTAATGTAATCTTCACACGAAATATAGATTAAGGTATCGTCTGCAAATAGTCTAATTTTGCAATTTTAATTTATAATTTACAGGAGTTCCACTTACTCTGAAGGTGATGGTGGGATACGACCCAAATCCCAAATTGACACCGATTTCAGTTTTTAGACAGCGGATGTGTGAAACAAAGACGAGCTCACCAGTTAATTTTACTCGAAAAAATATTAAAAAATTCTGATAACGACCATCGTACATCGTTTCCACCAAACTTCAATGTATTGACCAAATCCAAGAAGAAAATATAAATAAATGATATGTAAATAACAAACACATACACTGCGCAGTTCACACGCCATAGAAATGAAACTTCAGAAAACTAAAGTAGACAAAAGTGTGTAGGCTACGAAGCACCGCACAAAGAGGAGACCGATTATTATCGCAGTGTAAACCCTATAGATTTATGTTTTTGTCCCTTTTTAGGGTCACTATTTTTCGTTTCATCGAGTTTAAAATCACAAAGAAAGATAGACTAACATTGTTGGGTTACGAATAACCCAATAATGTTTGAAAATCTCTTACTACCACCACAGAATGCCGAAAATGTTGTTTGTGTTGAGGTGGGACTTTTTTATATTAGCTCCACACAGGGACCCTGAGGAAAATAAATTCCCTCAGGGCCTATGTCGTCTTAGGGGATGCTGTGTGGAGGGTCTTTTAGGGAAGGGAAGGATAGGAGGTTCTGAAAAGGAAAAATGGCATGTGGGGTGGGTAGGAATCTGGAGGTCAGTGAGTCCAGGAGGGGACATATATTATAAACCCATCCCTTCAACTACGGTGTAAGGTGATGGGTAGAGAGAGAGCACTACTGGAAAGGTCAAAAGGCCTCCCAAAACCAGTCTCTCTCGATCCGGCCCACCACGCAGCAGGTGGGTAGACCGCCGTCAAGACCTGGACAAACTTCCCCCCCCCCTGAAACCCGGATATCTCTGTTAACACACAGCTATAATATGCGTGGGATGGCGTTTTTCGGCATATCGCTTGCCGTACATTCTAAATTGGAATATAAGGCCAGCTTTATGCTGAAATATGCCGTCCCACGCATATTATAGCTGTGTGTGAACAGTGAACACGCTCAACCTCCAAAATACACGCGGCACGCGTCGTGATAAACCCGCCGCGCGCCGCCCCCTGACCCTTGACCCCAACCCTCGTACGGGAGAGTTCAAACGAACTGACAACGAGTTTTGAAATGCAGAATGCATCTTCCCTTCTTGTCGTCACTAAAAACTAGGAATGAACTGCAGGCTGGGCGCGCGTTTGGCGTATTTCCCGACTATGCACCGGCGCCGAAGGGATCAAAGACGCTAGTTCCTCGGAGCATCTTCCATTGAAATACCGGTAGAACAAGGGTAGCATTCCCACCCGACCCCTAAAGATTGCTCTAAAGATTGCAATCCTTTTGTATTGATGCAATCTGTTTGTATTGTTTGAAAGATTTTAATCCGTTATATTTTTTTACATTAACGCATGAGTTAAAGCGTACATCAATCAAATACAAAAATGCTATCTTTATTTCTAAAAATCGTAGCTCCGGGCACCCCCGAGGTTCCATTCGAATATTTTTAAAACCAGTAGCTATTATTATTTACGAATCACTTTTGCATCTTTTGTTGATTTTCACAAAATAAACAATAAATAAAATTAAAAGTATTTAAGTTTGTTGTCTGTAGGTTACGTTAGGATTACTCTATAATTTTAATTATTTCCTCCTCTTCATGTTTACGTAGCCATAATTTGCTTAATTAACTTTTTTTTCTGCATGGTGTTCTTAATTTCAATTGGAAGGGCATTATATAGTTTTGTAGCATGGAAATTGTGGTTTCTCTGCCCAAAAGATCTATTTAATTTCGGGATGTCTAGTAGTTTTGAGGATTTCATCCTTGTAGTGTAGGTGTGTTGGTCAGCAAGGTACTCATATTTTTCTTTAAATTTGATAAAATTGCATTTTTTAGTATAGTTAAGTAATGCTGAACACATTTGGAAAAATTGTTTTTCATAGATGTGTACATTTTGATTCGTTTTTTTTTTTTAAATTTACTAATTAAAAAAATTAACAATTAAAATCTGCCACCTTTTTGAACTTTTACATTAATTTACCCCTCCAGTCCTCGGGCATGTTTTGTCGGAATGTCACATAATTTTCTGCTTCGCGATGAAATCCAAATAAATGGAACATTTTCGAATGTATCCAAAAACGAAAAACTGGTTTTGAAAGATTTTTATTATTAGAAAGACATATAATTTTGAAAACATTAAATTTTTCAATGCAAACATTAAAAAGTTTTAATAACGGCTCACCTTACGTTTTTTCTAACTAAAACTACTTATAGATACCGTGAAAAGAATCAATAAACACATATTTTGTTAGACAGATGTATTTTAAACGTTATTGCCACCTCAGATTTTTGTAGTTTCATATTTAAAAATAACTGAGTATGCGATTCACACGCCGTAGAAGTGAAACCTTCAGAAAACTAAAGTAGACAAGAGTGGGAAGGCTACGAAGCACCACACAAAGAGGACACCGATTACACTATCCCATTTTCTAGCAGGCTAAATCCTGTACATGAATTTGGTTTTTTAAGGTTTACACATAAAAAAGAAGTTTATTTGTAACCTTCCATCCCACATTCAAATTTTCACCGTAAAACGTCCCCCTGAATAAAGGGCGTTTTCAAGCACTCTGCGGGCAGCTTTTTGCTAAAATTATTTATTTGTGCTGCTATTAATCTCTTTTTGTGGGAATTTTATTTATTATTATCTCACTAATTTATTCTTCCACATCTTCTATAATAAGCATTAAAATCAGCTTAATTAGCGTATTTACTTTGCTTTGTAGCAGCCCGTCATCCGCCGTCATCCTACAACGGGCGGCGGGCATAAATGTATCTACTCTATTTGAAATTAAGGCGAACGGTTTTCAAGTCATGTAGCAAGCGTACTCTCTACTTGACTTACCACTTGACCAATGTGAACAAGCCCTTTAGCTATGCGTGGAAATAATGGAATTGAAATAGTGTATTATTGTACAATTTTATAAGATTTCTCTTTTTTTAAACATAATTTGCTTTCAGAGCCGTTAATACTCCACTATATTATTATTTAAAAAAACTCAGAATAGAATTCTGAAAATTTAAAACGGCAGACGATTTCATGATATCATTTTATATTGTATAATTGAACAGAAAAATAACACAAATCTATAAATATCTTTCTTCTCGGGTGTCAAAATTATCAATCGATTTTGACTTTTATTTTAAAGCTCCGCTTTTTTTTTGGTACCTAAATTGGTATAAATTTAAAATACATATAATTGTTTTTATATAAACAGTTGAAAAGTAAAGAATAATACAATTAGCAGATTAACCAAAAGAATCCCACACAGGCATCGCCAGTTCGTGGGTGTACTTGTGTGTTTTTAAAACAGTTAAAATTTTACTCATAAACATGCACTATCTTTGTAGAGATTAAAAAATAAAATTAAATAAATAAAAAATAAAATCATTGTGATCGTGATTACTGAATTACAATTCACACGACATGTACCGGACGTATTTTTAAGATTAATTATAGTATAATTTATTTTTAATTTTATGTAATATTTTATGACAAAATAAACATATTCACGGGGTCAGGCAGTCAGCCTAAGACAAAAAAATAAAGCTTGACCCCACCCTCTGTGTACATACCTACACACTACCTTAATTAAATAATAAAATTAATCAGGGGTCATAGCAGTCGACCTGAGACAAAAGAACAACGCTTGACCCCAACCCTCAGTGTACATACCTACACTATTTAAATTATTTAAATTGACTTTTTTCCTTTGCACAAATTCGATCTGTGCGAAGCCGTTCCTATACAAACCTTCGCACGGGTCCAATT
The DNA here is from genome assembly GCA_917563855.2 of Limnephilus lunatus. Lineage (NCBI taxonomy): Eukaryota > Metazoa > Arthropoda > Insecta > Trichoptera > Limnephilidae > Limnephilus > Limnephilus lunatus. Next base: position 17,772,735 of record OU830595.1, on the reverse strand, counting down.
TGTGCAGATCTCTATTATTTACACTTGCATAAATTCAAATTTGTGCAACCTATGTATTTTTACCTTTATTTATACCCTATGTATTTTTACCTTTATAAACACTTGCACAAATTCGAATTTATGCAACCTATGTATTCGTATAACAGTTTTGCATAAATATAAAATAATTCCAATTTGTGCAGACTGTTCATACCCCATGTAAAATGTAAAATGTGCAAACTCACATAATAAACGAATGATCGGAGAGGCATCGAGAGTAGGTCGAGATGAAACTCTGTGGCGTTCTCAGCTTCGTTGCGCAATAGCGAAACGAACGCGGTGGCGTTTTACAACTCTAACAGTCAAAATTCTAAGAATTTCATCTCAGTTCGTAGAATTGAGATGAACAAAGGACTGAGACGGGCAGACTCCCGTCTCTGGACCCTTTAAATACGGCTGTTAGACCGCCAGATCGGCAGAGTTCCAGATCTCACCGCTCCAGCAACATCTCGCCTTCTCTTCTGCCTTCTCCGATCGACCCCTGGACAACTTGGACTTTTCTTCTTGGCCCTGGCCGAACCGCCCTCCCTGAAGACATCGAAAATTACAATTGGTCGATCGCCTTTTTCAAGGCGAAGGTTTCCCCTCTACCTCTACCCCCCTTCCGCCCCCCTTGCCTTCTACCTTTCTCCCTACATTTACCCAATTTTCCTGAAATCTCCCCACTTTTCCCTCTCCCTACATTTTTTCCCCACTTTCTCCCTAGGTGTCGAAGCGGCCAGCCGGCAACTTCCCACTTCATCGTCTGTGCGGCTGGCGACTACAGTGCCTGTCCCGTACATGACAAATTGGACCCGTGCGAAGGTTTGTATAGGAACGGCTTCGCACAGATCGAATTTGTGCAAAGGAAAAAAGTCAATTTAAATAATTTAAATAGTGTAGGTATGTACACTGAGGGTTGGGGTCAAGCGTTGTTCTTTTGTCTCAGGTCGACTGCTATGACCCCTGATTAATTTTATTATTTAATTAAGGTAGTGTGTAGGTATGTACACAGAGGGTGGGGTCAAGCTTTATTTTTTTGTCTTAGGCTGACTGCCTGACCCCGTGAATATGTTTATTTTGTCATAAAATATTACATAAAATTAAAAATAAATTATACTATAATTAATCTTAAAAATACGTCCGGTACACGACATGTTAATAAAGATTAATAAAATTTGTGAAGTTACATCGGCTCAGATGTTACAGCAAGTAAATGTCGGTTTCAATGGTATTTATCCAAGACTTTATACATTTTGTGTATTTTAAACATCGTACACAGTAAATTTTTCTCATCTCTTACAATTCAGCTTCTTGGAATAATTGCAGGAAGGGGTAGTTCATATCATTATGCGACATTATTATTATTATTATACATCCCCTCCCCTACCATCCAATTATTCCATAAGATTCTTATGATTGCACCAATGCATGTTACACAAATTTCATTATTTTAATGTCGACTCTTTAATTTAAACGTTTAAAAATATAAGTTAAATACATAAATTTATTTACAAGCTTTTCTATGTGATCTGTCCATTTGAGTTGGCTGTCTAATGTAATTCCTAAGTATTAAACTGTATTCGATGGCCGGTGTGGCCGGTGTTTAGCGGTGAGGCTATTAGCTCGCAACCCGAAGGTTGCGGGATCGAATCCCTGTCTAGCAAATAAACTTTATTTTGTTAATTTTGTTATATATCACAATTTATTATTTTAGAATAATATATGGTATATAATCAATAACAGATCGCTTTGTATAAACCACTATATGTATTATAAACAATATCTACATGTTTTTTTAATTTAATATTTTTCGTAAAGATACATATACAGATATCATTATACATGAAACATCTAATCATCCATTTTCACAAAAATTAGTAGCTTTTCATACCTTGCTAAGTAGATTTATTAATGTTCCCTTATCTTTGCGTTATTTTAAAACAGAATTAAATACTATTAAACAAATTGCAATTAATAACGGTTATACTTCAAAATTAATAGACAATATGTTAAACAAAAAATATAAGAAAAAGTTTTTTAGATCTTTTGTTTATCCACACGTTGTTGAAAATGATAATAATTGGAGAATTTTTTTTTTTTAAATAATAGCATTTCAAATTTAAAAATTAAAAACATGCCAAATAATGTACACCCAGCTTTTTATACAAATAACAAATTAAAAAATGATATATTAAATAATAAGGATAAATGTGATTTTTTGAACAAATCTGGGGTTTATAAATTAATTTGTAATGATTGTAACTTTTTTATTTTGGAAAAACTTCTAGAAATTTTAACATTAGAGTTAAGGAACATATAAGATGTTTAAATAATAATAATTATTCTGAATTTGCCAACCATATTTTGGAAACAAGTCATTCCTTTGATATTGATACAGGTCTTAAAATTAACACTACGGGCATACAATTGGATAATTTAGAAATTTTAGAAATTAGAAAAAGCATTAATAGTAAATTAAATTTTATAAATAACCAAACATTTTTTTTAAATAGCCATCTTTTAAATTTATTTTCTTATTAATACTTACAATAATTATAATTATTTATTTTTTGATTTTGACTAATTATTTGAATTATTTGTTCTTAAAAGTTTTTTTATTATCTAAATGCAATTTTATTTTTCATTAAATAATTTTTATATTTAATTTTGTATAACTATTTTTATGATTTTTAAGCAATTAATCACCTCTACTTTTTTAATATTTTGTGTATGTTCTAGTTTATTCTTATTTGTCTATACTTGTTTGTCATTTATTTTTCTTTATATTAACATATCCTGATGAAGATAACATTGTTATGGAAACATGTAGATATTGTTTATAATATAGTGGTTTCTACAAAGTGATCTGTTATTCATTATATAATTAATGATGCCACAAAGTAATTTTGCGAAGTTTGAAGAAGTAAATATTTGGTATATTTGCGGCACGTTCCAGAGTGGAAAGTACACTCAGTATCGCCCTGGTGTAAGACTTTAGCCGTGTTTGGTGACCAGATCTGAATAGCCAGGTACTTCCCCACCTTCCTCTCCCTCATCTCCTTCCCCTCCCCGCCACCTTCATCCTCACAACATACCCCAATGGAAGATGCCATAGTTTTACTGGCTCCAGACGGAGCACCTGGGACTCTTGTGAGGTATTCATATAAAAAAATCCCCGTATTCATTTCCGTACAGTTAGAGCATTAGACAGGATTGTAAGTATTTTTGTGAAACCTTATATTTAAGGGAGTTAAGGGTGTCTGTCGCCTTTTTGGTAATGTTAAATGGAATATAAAGAGTTTTTCCGCAGTTCAGAGTTATAAGGTTTTGATTGAGCCATACTTTGACAATGGATGTGCATTTATTTGCATTTTCAGAGACCAGATGTTAGGATTATACATATATAGGAATTAGCCTGCGAAAGAATGACACTAATCTGTGCCCTCTTTGTGCGGTGTTTCGTAGAATAAAATAATTTTTACACTTGGTAAAAATATTACAATAAATAAACTCTACAATTATCCTACTCCTGATTCGTTTCATTCTTTCTAGGTTTAGTTTTATGAAGGCTTCACTTCTCCCTCGTGTGAACTTTATTTATTTATTTCTATATAAGTATTACAGTATTTACCTAATTATTAACATTTTTACATAATATATTTGGCAATTTTATTATGTTGGGTGTAAGGTAGGTTTGTGAAGGTGAACTGCACACAAGTTTTATATATTTATTTTAAAGATATAATCATTGACCGGTCAGTGGTTTAATGGGCATCGCGTTTAGGTTCGGGATGCGGGTATGGGTACCGCCACCCTAGGAACCATTTATTGGTTAACCAACACCTCTGCCGTACGTTACCCCAAGTGGTTCATTGCGTTTGGTGACTTAACAGAGATACCCGGGTTCATGGGATGAAGTTTGTGCAGGTCTTGACGGTGGATGCGTCTGCCCACCTGCTGCGTGGTGGGCCGGATCGAGAGAAACTGGTTGTGGGAGGCCTTTTGACCTTTCCAGTAGTGCTCTCTCTCTACCCATCGCCTTGCACCGTAGTTGGAGGGATGGGTTCATACGTCCCCTCCTGGACTCACTGACCCCCAGATTCCTACTCACCCCGCATACCTTTTTCCTTTTCAGAACCTCCTATCCTTCCCTTCCCTAAAAGACCCTCCACACGGCATCCCCTAAGACGACATAGGCCCTTTTGGAATTTATTTTCCTCAGGGTCCCTGTGTGGAGCTAATGTAAAAAAAGTCCCACCCCAACACAAACAACATTTTCGACTTTCTGTGGTGGTAGTAGGAGATTTTCAAACATTTTTGGATTATTCGTAACCCAATAATGATGGAGATTTTCAAACATTAGGTATTGGGTTATTCGTAACCCAGCAATGTTAGTCTATCTTTCTTTGTGATTTTAAGCTCGATGAAACGAAAAATAGCGACACTAAAAAGGGACAAAAACTTTAATCACAAAGCACAAAGAGGAGAATAATCGGTCTCCTCTTTGTGCGGTGCTTCGTAGCCTACACACTTTTGCCTACTTTAGTTTTCTGATGTTTCATTTCTATGGTGTGTGAACTGCGCAGTGTATTTATTTTGTTATTTCTATATCATTTATTCATATTTTCTTCTTGGATTTGGTCAATACATTGAAGTTTTGTGGAAACGATGTACGAAGGTCGTTATCAGAATTTTTTAATATTTTATCGAGTAAAATTAACTGGTGAGCTCGTCTTTGTTTCACACATCCGCTGTCTAAAACCTGAAATCAGTGTTAATTTGGGATTTGGGTCGTATCCCACCATCACCGTCAGAGTAAGTGAACTCCTGTAAATTATAAATTATCATTGCAAAATTAGACTATTTGCAGACGATACCTTAATCTATTTTTCGTGTGAAGATTACATAGATTCAATTAACAAAATAAACGAAGACCTACAAAATATAGCAAATGGCTGAAATTAAACAAGCTGAAACTGAACGTAAACAAAACAAAATATATGGAAATAGGCGATAAAACGCGTAACACAGTGTTAAATATGACAATTAATGGTGAAAAAATTGGAAAAGTAAATGAAATCAAATACCATATTCGATTCAAAACTGACTTTCACGGCAAACTTTGAATATGTGCTAAAAAATGTATCAAAAAAGGTCAATTTTTTTTAGAAAACTAAGACATAAATTAAATAGAAACACTACGGAGCTCATTTATAAAACTATCGTTACTCCACATTTGGATTACGTCTCTACGATGTTATATTTGGCCAATGAAGGAAATTGAAACAAACTAGAAATTATTCAGAACAGAGCTATGAAATGTATACTGGGGAAAGGCAAATTCGCAAGGATTAATCAAATGAGAGATTAGCTCAATTGGATTCCGATAAAAAAGAGACTACCATTTAATGTGATAATTTTTGTGCATAAAATTATGAAAAACCAAATGCCAAAATACTTTAAGGATGAAATTGTTTTTAATAGAGACGTACATAATTACGAAACAAGAAATGAAAACAGAGTTCGATTGCCACAAATGAAGAAATAAAAATCGCAGAACTGCCTAATGTATAGAGGACTAAAGATGTACGATGAAATGCCTGAAAGTATGAAGAATGAAGAAAGAATGAATGTATTTAAAAATAAATGTTATGCTAACTGTAAAAATATTTAAATTTATCAAATGAAATGTTACATTGTGCTTATTAGTTTACATTCATGTAGTACAACTAACTCAATAAATAATAATAAAAAAAAATTAAAAAATAGGAAAACGGAATTTTATAGAAGTAAATTTGACCGTAAAAACGATCGAAAAGAAGAAATATGTGCGGCAACGTCGCAAATCACGCCGCCGCGGCGTGCACCTCAACACTCGTACGGGATTTGACTTAAACCGGCAACGTTGTTTCGCCACCGGTCGCCACTAAAGGCTAGGAATGAAATGTGGAATACGTCATACCCGATCGCCACTAAAAGTTAGGAATGAAGTGAAACATAGGTAGGTACATCTTTTTCTTCGAGGACGCAGTTGAGGAAGGGGAGGCGGGGAGGGAAACGGGACGAATGGGAAAGGACATGCACGGAGAAACAATTATTTATTCAATGGCATAGAATCATGATTCATGAGAATCATGATTGTCTTTCTTTATAAAAATATTACCTTGCTACCTATCGCAAAATGGTAGCCACTTTTATTCTGATTAATCGGTAACTAAAATAACGATTGTCTTTCTTTATAAAAATATTACCTTGCTACCTATCGCAAAATGGTAGCCACTTTTATTCTGATTAATCGGTAACTAAAATAACGATTGGATCAATGCAGAGATTTAAAAAAGAAGCCAAAAGCGATAGTTAATTTTGACACTTTATATTTTTTTACATTAGCTCCACAAAGGAGGGCCTGAGGAAAACAATTTCCCTCAGGACCTATGTCATCTTTGGAGATGTTGTGTTGAGGGTATTTTTAGGGAAAGGAAGGAGAGGAAGTTCTGGGAAGGAATAAAGTATGAGGTGTGGTTAGGAATCTGGGGTCAATGTGTCCAGGAGTGACCATCCCTCCCACTGTGGTACAAGTCGATGGATCGAGGGTCTGGCTGGAGAGATGAAAAGATCTCCCTCAACCAGTCTCTCCCGATCCGACCCGCCATGTGGTAGGTGGGAAAATGCATAGGCCGCCAAGAGCTAGACAAACCTCACCCCGTGAATCCGGGCACCCCTGCTAAGTCACCAAACATATCTAACCACTTGGTGTTACCTATGGGAGGGTTGTTAGTTATCCAATAAATAGTTCCTGGGGCGGCGGTACCCACACCCGCCTCCCAAATTTATAATTTGTTTGATATTGCCTCCCAAATGTAAAACGTTATCATAATAATCGTTTACCGTTTTGAATTATTGGGATTCTGTTTTGGTTTCCTTCAAAATAATATTTGTAATATTAGCGGCTCTGAACGCTATTTTTTTTTAAATCATAAAATACTAGCTGACCCGACGAACTTCGTACCGCCTCAGAATCAATAAGTGTTGAATTCAATTAAGTTTTTTTATTAAGTTAAAAATTACACAATGAAGCAATCATCAATGCGCAACTGTACGTGTTTTGTTTTTGTCAGTATCAGACTCAAGAGATGACATTGTGTACGTATTTATATTTTTTGTGATTTTCTTATTTTTCCATTTACTTACGAGACTTTGGGAGGCGGGTATGGGTGCCGCCGCCCCGGGAACCATTTATTGGATAACCAATCCCCCTGTCATAAGTCACCCATAGGTCACCCCAAGTGGTTCGCTACGTTTGGTGATTTAGCAGGGGTGCCCGGGTTCATGGGGTAACGTTTGTCCGGGTCTTGGTGGCGGATGCGTCTGCCCACCTGCTGCGTAGCGGGCCGGATCGAGAGAGAATGGTTGAGGGAGGCCTTTTGACCTTTCCAGCTGGACTCTCTCGACCCATCGCCTTGCACCGCAGTTGGAGGTATGGATTCCTATCCACCCCTTATACCTTTTTCCTTCCCAGAACTTCCTATCCTTCCCTTCCTTAAAAATACCCTCCACACAGCATCCCCTAAGATGACATAGGTCCTGAGTCCTAAGAAAAATAATTTTCTTCGGGGCCTCATTTGTGAACTGATGTAAAAAAAATGATTTTTATTTTCGTTAGACGTGTGAGGGATTTTTATTATAATTATTGTATCTTTCCTTTGAATGGGTGGAGACATACGTTCACCGTTTGTCTAATTTTCGACTATTGACATTTTGTGTGTAAGAAAGAGAAGCAACATTATATGTCTAAGAATAAAACAAAACCATCAGCGCATTGACATTTGACGTTTTTGAATTTTTGAAATTCACGCACAGTTCAATATTATAGGTACTTATCACAAAATGCCCGCAGCTCTTTCAAATATGAGAATTCGTTCCATACAAATACACCGTTCCATACACCGTTGGCAAATCGCGACCGAATTAAAAGGATTCTGAAAGCGTCATAATATAAACGTAATGCATACAGGAATATACGGAGGTCGTCAAATGTTCGTAATGAACGGACGCCCTAAATATGGAATGAAGTGTGATATACGTAGTATATACGCGGTTACCAATACGACGGCAATATGAAAGGAAGTCCAAAAGACTCTAAAGTATACGTAACTACCAAAAATTTGAATACCCTTAAAACACAATTTCTGGATAATTCTTTTACTATCACTCTTTTCTTAAGCTAAAAACATGTGAACATTCACAGCAATTTTATTTAAAAACCTACCGTAAGCAGTGGTTGCCAAAAGGATGCGAAGTGAAAGGTTGCCAAATCTGTTGCGGGATGTATATATATATATTTTAATAACTACATAATATATATTTATTATTTTTTACATTTTTATATGAAACATTTTAGGTATATATACATACATCCATCTTCTTCCCATTGTCTTATTCGGGTCGGGGACCCATTGCATCGATAAGGCTCCTCCATAAGTCCCTGTCTTGTGCTGATTGTTCGGCCTCTGTCCATGGTAGACCCATCCTCTCCTCACACAGTTTCTGGAGTTGCCTCGCCCAACTGTGTCTGGGGCGGTCCACTGGGCTGGAATCGCAATCAGTATCTTCCTTGAAATTCGGTCCTCAGATATTCTTAGTACATGACCAAGCCACCTCAATTGCAATTTTTCTATGAAGCGTAGCAGTGGTTCAATGTTTAGATCATCTCGGATCGTCGAGTTTCTTATATGATCCCATTTCGCGACCCCTGCCACTCCTCTCAAGTACCTCATTTCGGCAGCTTGGACTCTGGAGCGTGTTCGTTCATTTAGCATACATGTCTGGTGGCCGCAGGGGGGTATAACTCCGATTCAAAAATTCAACAGTATCGAAGATGGAAAATACCTATGACTGTGTGACGTCACCTGTACGCTTCACCTCGCTCGTCCAATGGAAAGCTTTGTTAGCAAGAGCATGGCAAGAGCTTTGTTATTGTTGACAGCTGGCGGTAAGATCCAGTAAAATCTAACCTAACAAAATTGACGCTCTCAACTCCGACTCAACGTAAATATTCGGTTTATTTTTTGTGAAATGCCTAAAACTCAGTGTTGTGTGAAAGGTTGTGTAGACGCATATTTACCCCGGCATAGGCTTCCATCCAGGGAAAACAAGGAGAATGTGTTTCGGGAATGGTCGATGAGAATTGGCAGACTCTAATATGTTGATTACCCGATTATGGGGACTCTTGCCCGTGTATGTGGATCTCATTTCGCATTCGAATGCAAAAAAAGAAATGAACGGTTAAAACCAAATGCATTGTCCACACAAAATCTTCCCGATATCCCAGAATATCCCGATTTTCCTCGTGAAAAGAAGATCGGTAATTGTAACCCAAGTACAGGTGGGAAACTGTCTTTGTGTAATGTTTTGAGTTCCTGATGTGTTGTATCTATACTAATGTATCTATTTTTATTTTTTAGACCGCATCCGTACACCACTAAGATGCAACACGAATTTTGAAGTTGCCCAAGAGCACATTGATGTATATCAAGAGCATAATTACATCAAAGGTATAAATATCTTAATAATTGTTGGATGACTTGTATAGGTACGTTCAAAGGAGAAATTTATCTTTAAAACAACGTCTTCATGTGGCAATTTGCTACAGAAATATAACCTGCTGTTAGGGGGGGTGCCTCGATGTCGGCTTCTAAACCAACACCAGGGCCCAAAACACGTCCCTGACTAGCTCTCAGCGGGACTATGGTACTCTCTATTCAGGGGGGTGGGCAGCTCAAGGCTAGGGAACTTCTCTCCATCCTCCGGTGACCCACGGGATCCTCACTGGTCAACAATCCTCCCGCCGTAGCAGAATAATAACAATGTTAAATCATTTAGACATGTATTGTAAACTCAAACACATACATAGGTTTCTACAGTACAATTCAAATACAAGAAATGCAAATTACACAAACCTAGCTAAAGTGTTTAACTCTCTCTGACTTTCTCTCAAAACGAAACTCTCCGAGTCGTGATTTCCGCGGGGGCCCTACATTTCACTGAATTACGGACAACATTTAAGGAGGAAATCAAGATACAGCTTACATGTAGGTGGGCAGGAACCTCGTCTCATGTGGCAGCTTCATCAGGCACTTCGTAGTCTAAATAGACCGAACTGTAGTGCGGCAAAAGGCCGATTATACTCAACTGTATTTCAATAATACATCGCGGCCCCATTGAATTGGGTCCGCCGGCTACGAGTGAGCCGCTAGCGTGCGTCCTCAAAGGCGCTCAGATTTCTTCTGTCGGGAGAGCAACGGACTGCCGAGTCGCCGGGCAAGCGGGGAAGAGGCGAGGAGAAACAGGATACGGGGCGGGGGGGGGCGGCGGCCAGCTGTGGGCTTGTGCTGCGTTCTCGAACCTACTCGCTTCAAGGGCGTATCGTAACACTTCCCCCCGCGCTCGGAAAAAAAGCGACGTGGCAATGGAGCTGTAGGAAAAAAAAATCCTCTTAAACTTCCATAGGGGTTTTTGAGAGATTCGTTGCTTGAGAGATGCCTAGCTAGAACATGCAATTTGTGTTACAGTTTAGGTCACAATGTTTGTAGGGAATGGGTGAGGGGTACATACAATGTTTGGAAAAGAACAGTTTTGGTGAAAGTACATGGTGTGAAACAACATACAAGATTATGCAATTGAAAGATGGCAATACATGGTTATGCAATTGAACAAAATAACAATACATGGTTATGCAATTGAAAAAATAACAATTCATATTTGTACAATCGAAGAACAAAAACAAGAACAAGAATGCCTGTGTGATTCTAAGGTTTCATTGGTCTGGTTGCTAAGTTTGCGAAGCGTGGATTTGTTTGGTTTCGGAGAATTTCGAAGAGGAGGACGTGGTTTCACAGATTCTAAGGATTACATTATCACTGTAATCAGACCCCTTTGAGATAACACTCAGAAGTACACTTGGGCCTTAGAAAACACTTGGTTTTGTCGAAGACGTCGAAGTTCACGAAGTGGAGACTGTGGTTGCTGTGCCGCGACTATGGTTACAGAGGTCATTGAAGAGGAGAATCCAGTGTCTGCAGACATGCCAGTACGAATCCTAAAGTGTTATTAAGGTAAACACGGATCGTATATAATGGTTATTGAAGCATAATGTAGCTCAACATAACTTGTATTGGTACGCATTCAGCGAATACTGGAGGTCAAGGTAATGATGGTTTACACATGACGATTTGCGTCTCTGCATGACAGCGCAAGAGACGACATGGTTGGCATTGATAGCAAGAGTAAGAACAAACCTAGGAGCTAGCGTGCCCAAAAGGTGGTTCAGAGTGTCATAATGTATAGTGGGACAACTCAACTTGCTGTGGCACGACAAAACAACATACATATGGGCGGTATGGTCTGTGCTTTCAGGAACAAATGCGTAGAAAAATGGCAGCAGGAGGGACCTAGTAACCACAGCGCGTGCTGTCAGGAAGTGGAGCTCAGCTTGGCTGTTGGTGATGACATCCGCCTGGGCTTCTTTTTAATCCGGGAGAAATTATTATTAGACCAAAATTCTTGAAGTTTACCTGCCTAGGGACCAATGAAGAAAAGGTTTGGAGAGAAACAAAATGTGTCCAGATTATGAAATAAACGAAGTTTTAATCACCGACCCAGAGAGTGACGAAGAGAGAGTTTTCTAACTAAATTGTGGTTACATGAACATTTTCCTTTACCAGGATGACTTGGCGTTTGCCGAGTGACAATATGTCTTGGTTAAAAAACAACCGGCCTTCCATGGCCTATGTTAACATACAGGTGGTAACATTTTTGTAGAATTTCAACGAACAAGAAAAAGAAGTCGTGAATGAGTCACGGTAAAAGCAGAGAAACCAATTCATGAATAAAGGTTGTCAAAAGGAGACAGACGGTACGCCAAGTGCATATCGTACATATCCAACATTCATGAATGTGTTTCGTAAAATTGAGAAAAAGAACAAAAGGCGAGACATATGCAGAGAGTGAGGGAGAAAGCCTGCTGATAATTGGTCAATTTACCGATTCGTACTCCCAGTGAGGGCGAATTATGGTCAACAACAGATTTTCTTCTTCATAACATATACCTGAGAACATGATGGTGAGGAGAAAGGAAAGGAAAAGGAAAGGAGTTGAGTGACGAAACTTGCTAGAGACTGGACTAATTTCCACTTCAAACTCCATGTGAGAATGAAACATGGTCAACCAGCAGATTTCCTGACTCTTTACAATTGTTAAAAGGATGAGGAGAAATTTGAATACACATTATCAAAGAGGCTAATCTTTTGCGTGTATTGGGCAAAAGATTAGGGGTCATTTTTTAAAAACTCCTGCGTGATTGTGAGAAAAGACAGACCCTTGCTCCAATTTCACAAACCTGGGGGTTTTCTTATCCGTTCCCCAGACAACGAGTTGGGTGGTTTTGTGCTCAATCGATTAACTCCCACAGCACTATGCCCCATAGTTAGCAGTGAAGCTACAAACTAGTCCTTTTGGGATAGTAGATATTCCTGGGCTTCTTTCCTTTTTGCAAAGAAGTAAAAAAAACAGGAGGTCCACGGGCATTGGCGTTGAATGACAACAAAGGGTTGTGGACTACATTTCGTAGATCGCACACAAAAGGTTTGATATTATTTCGTTCGCACGACTCATGGTAAGTGTTTTAACGTCTCCACGTATAGTGTACAAAAACATGTAAGTACATACAAGATAAAACTCAATTATAGACAGAAGTCAAGAGTTTATACAATGCCTCTTAAAGAAGATGGCAAGGCCGATATTATGTCGTTCGCACGAATCACGGTAAGTGTTTTAACGTCTCCACGTATAGTGTATAAGGGTTGTACACAATTATACATACAAGTGGTACTCATGACAAATTAATGACACACGACCAAAATACAAAAGCGGTACTCATGACAAATGAATGACACACGACCAAAATACAAAAGCGGTACTCATGACAAATTAATGACACACGACCAAAATACATTGTACAGAAAGGGTGGTACTCATGACAAATGAATGACACACGACCAAAACAGATTGTACAAAACGGTGCTCATGACAAATATGTCACACGACCAACTCAATAACATTTAGCTATGAGCAAAAGTGATTATGACGAACTTCTCGTATCGTGGCAGGTATTTTAAGGATCCCTCCTATGACGGTGGATGTTCTAAGGATCTCTCCTATGACGGTGGATGTTCTAAGGATCTCTCCTATAATGTAACAGGGTTACGTTTAAATACAACATAATAAACGTTAACGATGCTTGATTTTAACACATTTTATAAAGATTCGTTAGATTAACTAACTCCGTAGCCCAAGAGCGTACGATAGGATAACAAGGAGGTAAGCAATTTAATGTTACTTCGTGTTACAAAGTACAAGGGTGATGGCAGAGTATAATTCTACTTACACCAAGTATTTAAAACAAAGACAGACCTATAATGGTTTTACATACTGTCTGTTGTGGCAACCTGCAGTGAGGAAGACCAAAGAAAAGGGACCAATTACGGTTTTACATACCCTTTGTGTAGTTACAAACATACCAGGTTATGTGCAATTTGGGTTGCAAATACTTGGTTAAATGAACACCTAAAAGTTGTGAATTCCAAAATCAGGATGACCATAAGGTTTTATTAACCTGTCTCGTAGGGTTGAAACGTGTCATATAAGACATACGTAACGTACAAGCAAAAAAAATAGCAAGAAAACAGTGGCTTTGTTATAACAACCAAAGACCGGATGATTCGGTTTTACGTACTTTAGTTGAAACGAGCCAAATTGATTTATATACAGGGTTATAAAGACCAATCATTGGTTTTATAAATACGAGTTCCAAAATGGACGTGTCGATATCCAATTTGGGTACATGAGCATGAATTTGGGTAGGACGCCATCAATTTTTAATTTAAGAGGAAAAAATTGAAAAAAACTTGTATACACGAGGGGCGACTATGTAAGTAACCACTGTTTGATTTTCATGCTGGAGATACCTCGGAAGGTTTTACAACTCATGATGAACAAGATAAAAGGAAAAATTGTAAAAATAGTTAACTGGTTCTGAGTCGGAATTTAACACTTTGGAATTTACAAAACCCGACTTCTAGAACGACACGCCGATGGGCAATTGTCAACTACTTTACATGAACAAAATAAACAGGTGAGAAAGTTCCTTTCCACACGACAAAAATGCAACAAAAAAATAAATAAAAAATTACAAAATTACATGACAAGGCAGGGTATGACATGGCATGAACATTGCGTAGTGTACGTGTTGAGACAATAAATGGGCTCGCGACTTCCCAAACATTGAAACTTGAAAAGTGTCTCCGTTCCAAAGTGATCAGTTTTAGAACAGGTGAAAAAAAAATAAAAGAAAAAATTGCCGTGAGGGAAAGAAAAAACAGTGCAAAAACAACATTTGAAAGTAACTTCAAGGAGAGTACGCATTAATTTACAAAATAATTTACAACTTGTTTCATTTACGAAACGATGGGCATGTGATTGACACAATACACGCCTGACGTGGTAAGACTTTGTAAGCTTACAAAAAAAAATGTGGTACATACTGGATCATTTTACGTTTGCTGAGATAGTGGGGGCAGTTTTACTTGACTCCTCACTTCCAGACTTTACAATGTCCTTAATGTGGTAATTACCAATGTGCTTTCCAGATGAGTCAGACAAGGAGTACACTAGGTCTGATATTTTCCTTAGGACTTTGGCCTTCACGAAACGTGGTGCCAGCTTAGCAGAGAAATACATGGCTCCTTGGGAAAGTGTGTTGTTCTTTCTCCAAACTATGTCTCCTGTATTGAAGGTGACATGTTTTCTACGTAAGTTATATCTGTCCGCACTCTTTTGGTGAGCCAGGAGCAAAGCATCAGTGACTTCACTGTAAATGGCCGACAGTTCTTCCAGGCGATGGGCATAGTCTGCGGTAGGGTTGCTTGTGGTGGCAGATGACGTAGGAAAGTTTGTGTCCCTATGTAGAGAACCATGGACGACTTGTTCCATACCGTGTTTTAAGAAGAAAGGTGTGTAACCAGTGGCCAGATTAACAGTGTTGTTCATAGCGGCCTGGATTTTATCTAGGTTTTTACACCAAGTGCGTTGATCTTTATCAACTAGAATAGCTAGAGCTGTGTTGATTGTTTGGTTGTAACGTTCGACAGTGTTATTTTGGGGAGTGTACAAGGTGTTATAATAAATGTCCTTGATTCCGTATTTGGCAAGAAATTCTTTGAATTCCTGGGCAATAAACTGTTTTCCGTTATCAACAATTACGGTTCTGGGTGTTCCGTAAGGTATAAAAATGTGTTTTTCCAGAAGTTTTATGATGGCGGACGCATTGGCTCTTTTTAAAGGGAAGATCCAACAGAATTTGGTGAAAACATCCACTACACTAAGTATGTGCATGTGTCCGGCATAACTTCGAGGAAAAGGTCCGACGAGGTCCATTGACAATGACTGTAGGGGTCTGTCGGCACGTTTGGGGTTACCCATTAGGCCGGCAGGTGCTGCCGTGCTATGTTTATAGGCTTTACAAGTTTCACATTTAGAGATGTAATTGCGAATTTGTTTGAAAAGACCAGGCCAGTAATACTTCAAGGAAATCTTTTTATACGTCTTGAAAGTTCCTGGGTGTATAGAGTCGGGAGCACTATGATTGTCAATTATTATTTGTTCTCTTCCTTCGAGGGGAACGACAAGTTTCCAAGAGTAATCTTCGAGGATGGATAGTGGTACCTTGCAATTACGGTATAGTTGTCCTTCTTTTATGATAAAATTAGGAAACTTTTGTTGATTATTTTTACAACCTTCGAAGATTTTCAAGTACCATTCATCTTTTGTAGATGGAGGGGGGGCAATTGTGTCAACATTTAATGAAGCCAATTCAATTCTTGAAAGAGCGTCGGGAACAATATTGTCCGCGCCTTTACGGTGTACAACATCAAAATTGAATTGAGACAAACGGGAGGCCCAACGAGCGAGTCTACCGGAGGGATTACTTAAAGAGATCAACCATTTCAAACTACTATGGTCTGTGACTACAGTAAATTTGCTACCGTCTATGTAACCGCGGAAATGGTGAACAGAATCCAATACAGCCAGTAACTCCTTTTCGGTAATTCCGTAGTTTTTCTCGTGTTTATTTAATGTACGGGAAAAATACGCTACAGGGTGTTCGCCATCTGGGAACTCTTGAGTTAGGACTCCACCGATTCCTACGTTGGAGGCATCCGTGTGGAGGGTAAAAGAGAGTGCAAAATCCGGGCAATTCAGAACGGGGGCTTTTTGAAGGGCATTTTTTAAAGTTGTAAACGCTTCTTCAGTTTCAGCAGACCATCGGAAGTTGCTGACACCTTTACGGGTGCCGGTGATTTTATTTAAGGGGGCTGCAATTGTGGAAAAGTCTTTGATGAATCTTCTGTAGTAACCTGCAAGTCCAAGGAAACCTTTGACTTCCTTCGCGTTTTTGGGTCGGGGAAAATTTGCCATGGCTTCCACCTTAGCGGGGTCTGTTCTTAGACCTTTTTCGTCGACAATGAATCCCAAATAACGTAAACGGGACTTACAGAATTCAGACTTCTTCAAGTTGATTGTTAAACCAGCGAACTTGAGTTGTTGAAAAACCTTTTCCAACATTAATAGGTGTTTTTCAAAGGTGTCGCTGACGATGATGAGGTCGTCAAGGTAACAAAACAGGCTGTTATCGACTTCAGGACCGAAGAGTTTGTCCATCAGTCTTTGTAATTCGGCGGGGCTGTTCTT
The DNA here is from genome assembly GCA_917563855.2 of Limnephilus lunatus. Classification (NCBI taxonomy): domain Eukaryota; kingdom Metazoa; phylum Arthropoda; class Insecta; order Trichoptera; family Limnephilidae; genus Limnephilus; species Limnephilus lunatus. Next base: position 17,755,908 of record OU830595.1, on the reverse strand, counting down.
TAGACCAAAAGGGTAATCTTTTAAAATGGAACATTCCCCTACCAGGTACAACGAAAGCAGTTTTTTCACACGATTCTGCGTCCAAAGGTATTTGCCAAAAAGCTTTGCTTAGGTCAACAGAGGAGATGAACTTGGCGTTGCGCAGTTTGTCTAAAGTCGCGTGGACGTAAGGTAAGGGGTATGCGTCAGCTTCCGTACAAGAATTTAAACGTCTACTGTCGAGACAGAAACGTGCGGAGCCATCTTTTTTAGAAACCAAAAGAGTTGGGTTGGTCCATGCACTTCTGCTGGGAACCACCACACCCATTTTTAACATTTCATCAAGTTCTTTTTCCAAAAGTTTAAGCTTTTGGGGGGCTAAGTTGTAATAACGTTGCTTTATGGGTGGGCCATTGGTTTTAATGTGGTGTTCTACCAAATTTGTCAAACCCAATCCACATTTTTCGAAAGATATTGATTCGAATTTATTGACCATTTCCTTTAGTTGGAGAGCTTGGTCCGTGCTTAAATTTTCGTGAGGTATTATTGTGCGGATCTCACTAATTTGAGCAGCAGTGGAGGTTTCGCCAAGAGTATTAAATACTTGGGGAGCAACGTTAAAAGCCTTCCAGAAGTCAACGCCAAGGATGAAATTCTGGGATATAGAGGGCACTATTAGAAAATTGATTGTAATTATTTTATTGTTACAATTAATTGGCAGTGCGAGGGTACCGATGACCGGCTGGGAAACATTATCCGCAGTCGTCAGGTGTGTTGTTTGTGGCGAAATTTTAAAATCACTGTTAACAAAAGGCAGGTGAGCATTGTTGCCAAGACAGCTGACAGATGCACCGCTATCAAGTAGTCCGGAAAAGGGCACATTGTTAACAGAGAAAAGAGCATAGGGTCTCCCATCTTTAGCTTGTTTGCAACAAACCGAGGAAACATTTAAGGTCTGGTTAAAATACTTAATGTGTGATAACCAATCAGTCCATTCTTTAGACCTTGGTTCAGAATGGGTGCCTGAGAGGTTATTATTTAGTTTTTTGGCCTCTTCATGTAGAAATTTGGTGGGGGCTTGGAGAAATCCACCTGAGGTCTGACATCGCTTGGGTTTTGTAACCTTTCTGCATTGTGCCTTGATTTCTTGAAAATGTTGCGCAGTTCGTCGCGTGGAGGAGAGCGGTCCCTAGAGTGGTGTCTCTTGGAGGTTCGGGGTTCCTTGGATTCCAGAAGTCTTGCTTGCTTGAAACAAGTAGCGGCCAGGTGGCCTACTTTTTTGCAAAAGGAGCACACTTTTTTTGTTGTCGAATTCTGGCTTTAAACCAGACGAACGGCTTGGCACAACCACATTATTCGACACATTCTTTATGTTTTTCCTATCCTGGTACGATTCCAGGAGGAGGCAGACTTCGTTTAGCTGGGCCAGGGATGCAATTTTCTGTGAGGTGATGATGTTCTCGTATTTGCTTAAAAGGCCATCAGTTATGACTGGTAATAGTTCAGCTTCCGGAACAGGATGTGAAAGCTTGATGTTGATGGATTCAGCCCTTTCTATGAATGTAGCCACAGGTTCATCTACTAGTTGTTTAATAGATAGTAGAGATAGTTTGATCCGGTGCTGGGCCTCCTTTTTTCCAAAGCTAGAAATTAGGGCAAATCTGAGTTTACTCCAATCCTTGCATTTAGTCTTTTGGATGCGGTGCCACGGAATTAATTCTGGGGAGATGAGTTCTATAAAGTTTCTCCGTAGAATCTCGAATGGGATATTTTTGATTGTAGCCGTTTCTTCAATACGGTCAATGAAATCCAGCACATCGGAGACGCCATTATATTTGACTTTCCAAGAGGATAAATCGTAAGTTTTATCTTGTGTCAAGATGGGTGCGACGTCCTGTTTTATCATTACATGCGGCGTAGGTTCTTTGTCAAGATTATCCAAAACTTGCGTAGCCGAACGTGAATTATTTTCGTTGGAGGGGGCGAGGTTTATTCTCCTAATGTACTTTTTGTTGAATAAAAGTGCATATGCCTTCAATGTAGATTTAGATTTGCTTGATGGCAAGAGTCCTCTATCCCTTAAAGCAACTTGTAAGTGGGCTTTGGATAAACTATGCACATTGGGAATGGTACCCAAGTTGGATGGTGTAATGGCTTGCTTGTCCTCCATTGCGAGTTTCCTGGGTGGTGAGGAGAAGAAAAAAAATTGGCCAGGGGTTTCCTTTAGAAAGCGCAAAAATTAATTTTTGTGAGGCACTTTTCACTTGGTGATCACTGTTGGCACTTCCAAATGTGTTTTTGTATACATGACACCAGAATTCTTGTCAAAGAGGGGCAGACGAGAAAAAATTTTGCGTGGAAAGACCTTAATGGTAAAGGTTTTTGTATTTCACTGACCACTTTTGAGAAAACTGTGAAATTCACAAGTATTTGTTTATTTTAGAAAAATTTTGCCAGGACTGACCTTTAGAAAACAGGTTTTTTATTTTCACAAAACACTTTGCACTGAGAAAGGCACTAAAGTTCACAAAAGGCACATTTCTGGTAAATAAAGGACAAACTTCCGAATGAAAATGACTGAATATGGGGTTTATTGCATCCGACCATATTAAAATTATTTTATTTATTCATGGAATCAGTCATTGGCTTTATTATTATTCCACTTTTCACTTATGTAAGGAAAAAACACAATTCACTTTCACTTATGCTGAAAAAAAACAGTACCTATAATGTACAATGGGGAAAGAAAGTCATTATTTTGTCCATTTGGAGAAACATTAAATTGTACTAATTTGACAGACACAAGTGGGCCAATTGGTATATTGTGCAGAAATAATAAAAATACGTAAGTCCGAAATTTTCATTAAGGAATTTGCAAAATAACTGGGGTTCCAGAATCAATGATTTCCGTTGGTGTCCCGGTTTAGTCATAAAAAACGGTTTGGATTTAAAACGCAGCCTAGCAACAGTCGGTTAGGATATCGGCGGGAACAAGGCATATCGTGCGAAACATCGGCCGCTAGATTTGGGCGCGAATAATCGTTGCCACGCGCCCGCCGCCTGGCGATGCGCGCGCAAAATGGCCGTTGTTTCAACTTGCGATGCAATTTATAATTCCAATCAGATCCGTTATGGATCTAATTTACATATTGGTTTCTGTGGTTTTTTCACAGGATTCACTGTAGAATAACAAGGCATAATTAATGTTTACAAAATAGTTGTTATGCGGGAAGGACTTTGACAGAGGAAGGTCCCGCAAAGTGACCGGGATAGAGAAAAAAAAAATTCCAACCCCACGATCGGGCGACAATTGTTAGGGGGTGCCTCGATGTCGGCTTCTAAACCAACACCAGGGCCCAAAACACGTCCCTGACTAGCTCTCAGCGGGACTATGGTACTCTCTATTCAGGGGGGTGGGCAGCTCAAGGCTAGGGAACTTCTCTCCATCCTCCGGTGACCCACGGGATCCTCACTGGTCAACAATCCTCCCGCCGTAGCAGAATAATAACAATGTTAAATCATTTAGACATGTATTGTAAACTCAAACACATACATAGGTTTCTACAGTACAATTCAAATACAAGAAATGCAAATTACACAAACCTAGCTAAAGTGTTTAACTCTCTCTGACTTTCTCTCAAAACGAAACTCTCCGAGTCGTGATTTCCGCGGGGGCCCTACATTTCACTGAATTACGGACAACATTTAAGGAGGAAATCAAGATACAGCTTACATGTAGGTGGGCAGGAACCTCGTCTCATGTGGCAGCTTCATCAGGCACTTCGTAGTCTAAATAGACCGAACTGTAGTGCGGCAAAAGGCCGATTATACTCAACGGTATTTCAATAATACATCGCGGCCCCATTGAATTGGGTCCGCCGGCTACGAGTGAGCCGCTAGCGTGCGTCCTCAAAGGCGCTCAGATTTCTTCTGTCGGGAGAGCAACGGACTGCCGAGTCGCCGGGCAAGCGGGGAAGAGGCGAGGAGAAACAGGATACGGGGCGGGGGGGGGCGGCGGCCAGCTGTGGGCTTGTGCTGCGTTCTCGAACCTACTCGCTTCAAGGGCGTATCGTAACACTGCTTATATTATATTCTTGTTTAAAATAAGTACATGTAATTCTGAGTTTTACATTTTTCTGTTATAAGATGAATTTTTTTAAATTCAGTAGTTTTGTAGAAACGCATAATCATATTTTAATTATATATTCTGTCTTGTATTTCCTATTTCTAAATGTTTATAATAAAATTCTCTTTATGTAATTACGAGTTTTATTTTTTAAATAATATTTTAGGCTAATGATTTGGGTGGTATTGGGTAGGTACCGAAAGATAATTATATTGTCTATGGTCGATCCTTTTTTTGTTTGTTTCCTCTATCCTTGTCGATGGTATGTGTGACGTCAGTTGTACTCCCTGAAAAATAAAGGCGTAAAATAGCGTCGAAAAATTGTCTACACAAAAAGCACGAAGTTATCAATCTAATGACTGGTTTATTTATGGGTGGCCGTAAGTGAGCGTCGGACGGTATACCGTTTTAATTAAACACTGCCATCTTTAACTTGATGCTGAGCTTGGCTTTTCTTATTACTGAGCTGTAGAGAGGACACAATACACTGCTTGCCGCACTTATTCTTCTATCAATTCATTTAACACATTAGTTTTACTAAACACTGATCACGCATGCTGGGGAACATTTCTAATTGGAGTTGTAATATCTATGTACATCGCAACTGCAATTTTATTTCTGTAATAATTCTTAACACTCTGTAAATGTTTCAAACAATAAATAAATAAAATCTGCATTAGTGGGAGAGATATAAGGGATTTGATAGTTAGTTGTAAATTTCACAAAGGGGCGGAAAAGCGCCGCAGGGGAAAATTTTCCCATTCTCCTTCTCTCACCTTCCCACCCTGCTCCTAAACTATATGAAACACACTCATTAACTACAGAGCTTACCAGTAAGTATATACAGAAAACTTCGCGGGCGTGCACGCAACAAATTACCAAAGTTTCTTCGCAATCGGATGAATAGTTTAGGAAATATTTTCATAACGCATGAGATCATTATTGTATATAGACTATATAGCATCAATTGCTGGCATGCGCACATCAAATCACCAAAGTTTCAACACAACAAGAAGAATGGTTTAGATACGCATAAGGGACAAACAAAAAAACATTCATTGAATATGAACAGAAAATAACACTACATTATATGTTTATAATGACCGGTCAGTGGTTGAGTGGCATCGCGTTTGTTTTCCACCTAGTCCAGGCAACGAAGACCAAAAAACACCGAATAGCGGAAATAATTCGTGTAAAAGCAAATGTTGGCACAGTTGTACGGGAATGTATCCTTAACAAAATTCTAGTGGGGTGGAGCTAAGGGGGGGGGGTCTGTGAAGGAACTCGAAAACTATTACCTCTAACGGAAAAAAAATTATGTCTTAAATTATCTACATAAAATTCTCTACAAAAAAGCTTCAATGAACTTTTTTGTTAGGATCAATTTTTAAGTAGATATGGTGTGGGAAAATGTAAAATTAAAAAATAAAACAGTTTTTAATGTTAAAAATGAAAGTTTTTTTGTTAAAAATAAAAATATAATTATTGTTAAAAATGTAATGGAAGAGAAGAGAGAGATCTTGACTTTGCTGAACTGCATGGAGGAACTTACTCCCGACAAAGTTGAAGAGTTTCCTTGGTGTCAGCTTTGACTAAATTTCAGAATCATCTGGAATCCCTCAAGGATAATAGGCCTACCGCTGCTATGTGGGTTCAGTATTTCCACATGGTTACCCTGATGAAGAAGTTCATTGATTCTAAGCGTCGTGGTGTTTGGGACGGCTACTTGGCGTGTGTACAGCAGATGATCCCATTTTTCCATGCAAGTCGGCACTTCCAGTATACAAAATGTGCCCATCTCTACATGTAAGATAAACAGAACTGAAGAAACTGACAAAGACAACTGAAAACTAGCCATCCGGAGGCGTACGGGAAGTTTGCAGAAAATTCTTACTCCACTATTAATCGCACAGGTACACCTTGGGCAAGTATTTGGTCGGATAGGTCATAGAACAAACACTGCTGAGGGATTTGTGAATATTGCTGAAATATCTTGGGTGAGGCCGCGATTTTATGTGAAGAGCTTAGCGATTCCCACTTTACTCTTTCCTTGTATCGCCGAGGTGGTATCGCATCCGGAGAGGCTATGGAGAAGGAGAATCTTTTTGGCGATTGGAGGCTGTTAAAGTTGTCGCACCCACGGCCTGTATTCGTGTTGATTGTTGGTGGTGCCAATCCAATGAGGAGAACTACCAAGTCCACATCCTTCCCAACTCTTGTTACAATTTTTTATTTATTTTATTTATTAGTGACTATTTAATTATAGGTTTGATGAGAATTGCAAGATATGATAATGTATATAATTATTTCATCTGTTTGTTCTTAGTCCTCCTCATTTATTTAATTGGGTGTACAGCAGTGTTATCCAACCCGCACCTCACAATAGTGCTGTCAGCATCCCCTGTAGCAACAGTTGTTTCAATCCCGGCTGCTGTCATTTTCTCGCTGAGCAAGTGAATCAGTCCTCTTTCATTCCTTTCATTAGCAAGAAAACGCTCTTGATGAACTGTGATGGTCGTACTTTCATGAAAGTTGATGTCAACATAAGCTTTTATGAGCAATCTGTTCTGCTCGTTTTGTGATGTTGACATCACTATAACCATCAAAAACCATCGTACAATTTTCACCGTAATGTTTATGTACATGGGCAATGTTCTCATGGCAAATTGAAGAAATGTAGGAGGACTGTTTAAATTTCATGCGGTGGAGAAGGAAACCACGATCTACCACATTAGTACTCTGGGTGAGATCAAGAGTTGCGTTGTCCTCTATTTGCATGTACCAAATCTTAAACTGTTCAAAAATCCAGTATCTATGGCACCACGGAGAGGAATTTTCATATCTAAAAAAAGAAAAAATGGCTGACCACCGAATGTTATATTCTAATTTTTATGGAAAATTTTCAGCGTTCTTAAAAAAAAAATAGGAGGCCCCAAAATTTGAATCCCGGAGGACCTTAATTAAAAAATCCCTATGTGGTACCATAGTGAGATAGTGACTGGATTTTCTAACAATTTAAGAATTGGTGCATGCAAATCGGATGAATAGTTTTTCTAAGATGTTGTCAACCAAGTTGAAAAACGTACGGGTAGTTTCGAGAAAAATGCATTGAAAGTTTTTCTGACGGTTAATTCAACAAACGGTTTAAAACCTTTTTGATTTGTTTTAGAATTTCCTTAAAACATTAGGTAATAGCATTATTAACAAATGCATTTTTTAGAAAATGAAATACAATAAACATTACATTTTTTACAGTGAGGCCCCCCCCCCGGGAACAGAGGCCCGTGTGAACTGAATAAAAATCTTGCAAAATTACATAAACTTTTTATACTAGGGGGGGGGGGGGGGGGCTCATTCAGCTTTTCCGCTCCGGGCTTCTGATGGGCTTGGTCCGCCACTGGCCGCGGGAACTGTCATTGGTATAGGTGTTAACTTATATTCTCTTCTTTGCCATCCCCATTCATTATATGATAGTTCGTTTCCTAGCCATGTTTGAACTTGAAGATACGTCCTTATGAGATGCTGGCGGGCTGCGTTCTTTGTTGTTGGAAGTCTTGCCAAATCAAATTTAGATTTAAGAGACATCTTGGCATTTAATGCTTAAGAGCGTATAACCAGAGAACACCAGAAATATGTCATTTTTAAAACAGTGTTTAGACGAATTGACTCTTTTCCACAAAAAAATATAAATCGGTTTCGAAAGATTGTTCTTTTATCTAGTAAACGTATGTTTTAAATTTTTAAAAAATTATAATTTTTAGTATAATAAAGTTATACCATATGTCGTTGGCGGATTTGGTAAATTTTCAAAAAAGTACATTTATTATACAACACCCATTTCAAATCATACAATCATGCAATAAAATAAATCAATACATTCTCTGGTAAACGTATGTAACAGAAATTTAATTTTAGTTTGAATAAAATCATAAAAAAATATATAAGTACATGTGTTTCTTGACGAAAATTGGTCCGTTTGTGTATTTATTTGCGCACTTACAGACTAATATATTTCTAATTTTTTTACGTTCTTATTTTGCTGAGACATTATTGAAAAATGATAAATACTTATGATCAAAAAATAATTACAAAAAGTACATAATTTTAATAGTTTTATCAACACGCCTTTCAGCATTTTTGGATATATGTATAAATTAAAGCAAATTTTGAATGAAATAAAATCAATATTGAGTTATAATTTTAAAAAGCTGGTACGGAGAGTAATTAATCATTCTCATTGGAACCGCCCTGTACGATCGTAAGAAACTCTTTCGAGGAAATTTGGATTTTCGGCCGCTGGCTGGTTATACGCTCTTAAATTTAAAATATCTAGCCTCGTCAAGATTCTTGTATTTTGCCAATCCGTACAAACTTAAAAGAAAGCGTTCTCCATTTTGGAAAAGCAGGTCCTTTTCCATGTGGGGCTGAATGAAATGCTAAGCCGCATCTTTTAAATCTGTTGGTGTAGTTATTAGACTTACAGCCTTCATTTTTCCGACACCATACAGAGCAGAGGTTGTGTCACATCCTGTGACAACATGAGCAAATAAAATGAGTTTCCTTTGATTACCATACATATGTACAAGAAACTGAACAGAATACACAGTACTGGTGTTAGTAGAAGTGACTATTGGTTTCAAAAAAAACAGCTGGTTTTCCGTTGGAGGGGCCAATGCTACTAACAATACTAATAAATCTGTGTCTGTTCCAACAACCACTACAGTGCTACCAAGCTGTAAAGATTTAATTGCCTGACCCACTATCTCTGTATGAGCATCATCGTGGGCTGCAGGGGCGTAGCTACCGCCGTATCAGCCGGATCAATGATACGGGGCCCCTAACGTGTGTAAGCAAAAATTAGTAAAATTTTGTCCACAATGTCACTTAATCTTGTGCTTCCTGGGAAAAAAACATATAAAAAAAACTGTCATACGTGCCTATAGAGTTTTCACTTCATAAATGACAAAAGTAAAAAAAAATCAATATCTTTTTTTTCCCGGGTCAAGCGTGCGCCTAAAAGTTGGCAACACCCTACATCGGTTATTGCGGGATTCCCCGTTTATAATGACAAACCACGGAGAATAATATTTACGTACAATGACAAACCACGGAGAGCAATATTTACGCGTTTTATTTCATTCCGGTTCAAACATTATTTAATACATTGTAATACATAATTCATAAGAAGAAACCTAGAATACAAGGGGATAGTGGGAAAGTATCACCGTGCATTCCAAGCTTTGGGCAGTTTATATAAACCATGCAACCTAACTTTCACTTGTTTAGTCAAAACCATAATTATTGACTTATAAGTAGAGATGGCAAAATTTAGCATTAATTTTCAGATTTTTTAGCATTAACAATTGGAAATTTAGCGTTTTATAGAATTTTGAGGCATAATTTAGCGTTTTCTAGCAAAATATAAAAAAATGTATTTCCTGAATGTTTTTAGCGCATATTTTAAGTATTTTTGGTAAAATATATGTTTAACCTTCATTTGCAAGTATTTCCATGTGAAAGATTATAAATAATTAATTTTTATATTTTTTTTTTTTTTTTTATTTATTTATCTATAATAAATATAATTACAATGGTTTTATGTATATGCCTGTCTCACTAGGGTATACCTGTGTCGAGACAGGCGTACAGGTATATAAATGAATGTTGTAGTTACGGTAAAATACATATCACTTTGAATAGAATTAAAACAGAAAGGTGATAGGAAGGGTGATAAATCTTTTAAAGAGAGTTATTTTATAAATGTTGGAGATGAAGTAGAGAAGTAAATTCTGCCTAATCTATTTAAAGGTCAATTTGACAGGATTCCATTATTTTCATTTATTTTATATGGGTTAGGTTGTATTGGTGTAGTTATTTTTGTCTATGTGTGATTTATTTTACAGATGTTTGTAATAGTGAGGCGTCCAATACTTATAATCCATTTTTTAATATATTTTTTAATATTAAATTAATAATGAAGGAAACTCTAAGTACGGGTCGAACAAAAACACAACTAATGCAGATTGCGATTAACATCAATAGGCGTAATTTATTTCGCACAATTTGTGTAATGTCAAAAAGCAATTTTAGCCTACAGTACAAAAATATTAAATATTTACACATAAAATAATAACAAAATTATAAAAAAATCGTAGGAAAGGCTTCCCAAAATGAAATAAAGTAGGCATAATACTTTTCCTTGCACATTCACATGAAACTACCTTCCTTATGCATTTTTCTCAATTCTTCTTTAGTTGTACTGGACTAAATATTACTGTATCAGTTTCTCCAATTTGTATGGTTCTTTGACTTCTAAAATACGCTATATTCTCGGAAAGCGTTTAAATTCAGCGTACACTATAAATTAAAAATATGAAATATTTACACATAAAATAGTAACAAAATTGTAAAAAGAGGTAGGACAGGCTTCCAAAAATGAAATAAAGTAGGCATATTTGAAATACAGGTAAATACAAAAAACAATGGAAATGGCACTTTACTGATTGAATGATAGCATTGCGCACGTTTCAATAGTGGGCTCCTTCATTCTCGTACGCCTGTCAGTCAGTACTAAATTGTAGTGACTGAAAAAACGCTCTGCATCAACACTATTTACAGGGGCCCAAATTGTCTGTAGGGCTGGCCCAGCAAAGGCAGAGTTTGTCACTTTCATTGCCATCAACATTTGCACCAAGTCACACACTTTACCTTCACGCACAATTTGTCCCATCAGTTTGTGAAGTTAGAGATAGCTCTCAACACACTCGTCGCTGGTCAGCTTTGAGAACACAGGAAGCATTTCAAAGTCTCTTCTCACGCACTTCTCATCAGGTGTCAGGGATTGTGCTGCAGTTGCCGGGTTGAAGAGCTGGCCGGCAGCCTTGTAGAAATTATTTGTCTTGCACGGCGCCATGCGTGTCGCTAACTTCAAGGCGCTCTTCTGGGCACACCCACACAACAACTGCTTGAGCTCCTCCCGCTTGGTTACACTTGTGATGCTGCCGAGGAGAGATTGAGTCCTCTGAGAGAAATTTCCATTCGACAAGCGCTTTAGGGCTGACATAAGAGCTTCCAGCTCGTGCCAGAGCAGATGGGCATAGGAAAATTTTGAGCCTTCAAGTGTGTTGATCAGTTCCACAAACTTTTTACATGAGTCTGCAACGAACACCATCTGCAGTTTGACCGATTGCCAGGCGTCTGGGTCCCTCTGCTGCTCCAGCAAAAATTCGGCGCTGGCGTTCCTGTTATCGTACTGGCTCAGAAACTCAATCACCTGATCAGTAGGGGAAGGATGAAAGTAGACTGAATGCTGTAGAAAGGCGTATGTGTGGTAAAACCATGTATGATCGTGTGAGAAACGCGGAGATCCGCAAAGAATGCAAGGCTGATGTAAGCGTAATGAGTAAGATCAAGAAAGGAATGCTCCGATGGTTCGGGCATGTAGAGAGAATGAACGAGAAAAGGAGTATAAGGAGAATATATGACGCAAATGTGAATGGTAGAAGAAGTCGGGGACGCCCGAGAAAGACATGGCACGACCAAGTGAATCAGATACTTGAGTCGGGCCATGTCAGGAGATAATAGAAGAGTATGTATGAGACGGTGTATGAATGTGAACGAGGCAAGGAGTGTGTGCCAAGACCGAGTTGTTTGGCGGTCCGTCCTCTCTGCCTACCCCTGTGGGGAAACGTCGTGATGGTTAGTTAGTTAGTTGTTTCTAAATCTGACAGATTTGTTACTGGCTTGATTAACAACCATATCCAATCTGTGTCGTTTTAGTTCAGAAAAACTTTGCCCTGTCATTTTCTTCAAAGCTTTGAACCCTACCTCGTAGGCATCGTCACATGTTACAGTTGAGTAATGCAAATTAAATCACCAGACTTTTGAGAAAAAGGATTGTGTTGGTTTAACCAGTTTACAAATTTTGATAAGTCTTCGTTGTCTCGTAACTGGCGGCTCTTCCTAAGCCCAAGCTAATCCTCCTATTGCTTGTAATGACCTCATCAAGGTTTGCCCAATTCAAATATCTGTTCAAACTCCTGAGCAAAGCATATCCTTTCTTCTTACTATAAAAAGGTCATTTGTAATTTAAGTTTACACCCATCAAAATGTTTTAATTTAATAATTTTATTTATTTATTTAATATTTCGTCATATTTTTATAATGAATACAGTAAACCAAAATTGTAAGATTTATTGTGTTAACTATTATTTTTTAACGGTGGCGTCTGTTGGCAGACAATAACAAAAACACAAGCAATGTTGTGATTTTGACGATGGGTAGATTATGTGTTGACAAGAACAGCGACGGTTACAACAACCTAATTTAAATAATTGATTTTTTAATTATTTGAGTAATTTGGTAAAGAGTTTCACTGAAGTGGTATATCTACTGATCTTTGTTATTGGTTAACTTTTGTTTGAAAGATCCATGCGATTTGTTTAGTAACTGAATGTATATTTTTTTAGAGGCAGACAATGCTAGAACGTGATATTGTTTAGGAACAAGACTAGGCACAGTCGGAGCGCGATCGTCACTTTAATGATTTAGCACTTCTCGCCAGGATCACTTTAACTTTTAATGTTTTAATCGTTAGTAAACAGGGAGATGACAGCCAAACGCCACTTTAGTACACAGGTTCTCAAACTAATTTCGACCACCGCCCACTTTGAGATTCAAAAAATATCTAGTGCCCCCATATTTTTGAACTTACCTTTTTACAACACATTTGCGTATCTTAAAAACAGTTATCGCAAATATAATTTTAAACATGAATTATTATATGAAAAGGTTTTGATTATATAATGTGAAAAGGATAGATAGCGTGTGACCATATCCTATTTCTGACATCAAAGAATTTTTCAATAAGAGGAATTAATACTCAAAATTAATCATATTTAAAGGTTTTTGTGAATACCTCACAAGGGTCCCATCTGCTCCCGTCTGGGGCTATGGAGACTGTGAAATCCCCAATTGGAGTATGTTGTGAGGCTGAAGGAGTTTTGGAGGACAAAAAGATGGGAAAGAGGAAGGTGGGGAAGTACCTTGCTATTCAGATCTAGTCACCAAAATTGACTATATCCATTTCAAATAATGTTTCAATTCTGAATGGTGGTCAACACGAAATAAAATTGAGTTAAAATGACTACCTTGAGGTCCGCCACTGTGGCAGAATATGGTTTAGATAAATAAGATTTTTAATTATTATTATTTTATTTATTACTGGCTGTTTTCCGGCAAGCGGTGCTATGCCATTTGAAGAAATAAATTGTTTCTCCCTACTTGTTCATTCTCATGCGTCCCCTCCCACGTTCGCTTTCCCTCCTACGGTCCCCTTCCATCTTCCCCGCCTTCCCCCTCCGTCGTCACCCTTTCCGTGAAACTCACCTCCTTCGTTACCCTCCCCCTCCTGCCCTCCCACCCTGTCGCTAAAACACATGAAATACACACATGTTCAGACCACTCGAACGACACTTTATTGTTTTTTTTATGCAAATTTCATAGAGTGTACCATTATATTTACATAGGAACACTCTTCTGCTAAAATGAAATGTTCTGTAAAAATTTAGGTCAATCCATCTATTACTTTCCAAGATTTGCGAACGCAAACATACGGAATCTATTTTTTTTATATAAATGATGTATGTAATACTCTGTTGATACTATTTATTCTATTTACTCTTTTTCTTTAACACATGTATTGCATTTATTTTAGTACTTTATTTTTTGCGTTAATTTTTTTGGTATTTAGATTTAAGTAAATTTTTTTATTTTATTCGATTTATTATTTATTTTATGTAGTTATTGATTTGGGCTTCGGTAGGTATTCTTTTGAATTATATATCGTATTTCACGTGTGTTGAGAATTTCGTAATATTGGCTTAATTTGATTTTAAAGAGGTGAGTTTTGATTGTTTTGGTCTAAATTTGTCAACATCTAAAAAAGATGATTGTACTCTTCCATGAAGGCGATTCCTCTCTCTACTATGTCGTCAACAACTTCCATAGAATGTACATAAGTCTTAGCTTTGTTGTAGCCGTCATCAGACTTCCAGGTCTTAACATCTTTTAAATTAAAAAAATCTCACAGAACGGTGTTAAAATTTATTGTTTTAGCTTTTTTAACCAGAATCAGAGCATTGTCAAGGTTTGCTTGCTTTGGAGAATCTTCCAAATCTTATCTTTCGAGGGCAGATCCCTATGTTTAGTTTCCAAGGAAACTTCATCAACGAAGAATGCAAAAGCAAGAAGCTCTTCAGACAGATTCCAAATATGTACCATATTTTTTTCGTGGCAGCTTTTGCAAGATTTACCTTTTCAATCACTAAGTCCTTCAAAATCTGAAAATTATTCTTTGGTCCAGACTTCTTGCAAAGAACTTGAAACCAGTAGTTTGCATAAATACAAACATTTTTAATGCCATATTTTTTTTTTCGTTAATTTAAGCTATTTTCTAAATAGTTAAAGATGTTTTTTTCTTATTATTCGAAGGATTAAACCAGTTTTCAAAATGCGAAATTCCGATTGTGGATTCATCTGCCGACAAAAGTCGAAGGAAAACATTATCTTATTCGAAGTGTAGTTATGAAATTCTATTTGAAGACTATGTACAAGTATGTGTTGCCAGAATCAAAGAGAATCCATTTTTATGTTCTGAGTGTAGTTTTAATTCGCCAGGCACAGATAATTGTGTTCATAATGTAAAATTTTTGTTGGATTCATCGATGACACATTTCGAAGAAAAGGATTGTCTTATTCGGTGTGCAGTTACGAAATTCTAGTTGCATACTATTTGTTTAATGCCAAAATCAAAGAAAAACGGTTTTTATGTTTTGAGTATAGTTTTAATTCACCGCATCGCATACAAACTAGTTTTATATGATCATTATGATAAATTAAATAATGAGTTGCAGATTCATTGTGTACCGAGTCAAGATTTAAATTTGAGTTGCATACCAAATGCTGCTAGATTCTGAGAATTTGATTTTTTCTGCGTGTAACTCTTATTTGGGGACTCTAACGCATAACCAATCGTAAGTTAAAACCTGCTTTGCATTCTCAACAAGGTTCGGTTGAATCGGTTCGCCCCCTGCGCTTGAAGTACTCAAATAAGGGGGCGGCAAAATTTTCCTCCGCCCCGGGCGGCCGACACCCACGCTGCGCCGCTGCTTAGACATTCATCTTACACGAATTGTTCAGCAGGTGCTCTAAAGGACATACATTTTCATGTGTTATTCCCAAAAATATAATAACGAGGTTCGGTAACTGTTTGCAATCGTCCCGTGGGTGAAACTGCCATAACTGACGTTAGCAAAATAAATCCCTGTTGTGGTTACATCTTCACAATACATTGATGTCTCTGGGTTGGAATCCATTTCCTTAAAGTCCTCTTGTTTTATTAGTGACCATTTTTTATGAAGTCTTTTGGACATTTTTCAGTGTGTCTTTTTGTGTTTTCTTAATCACACCTTTTTCCACTTTCTAGCTTGGCCAACTCCTGTAACTTCATATCTTTTTTCTTGTCGTTCTCTCTGTCTAAACTATTTTTTCTATTTTTTAGTTTAGCTCCGTACATGAGGCCCTGATGGAAACAATTTCCTTCAGGACCTATGTCATCTTAGAGGAGGAATAGGGATGCTGTGTGGAGGGTCTCTTTTGGAAAGGAAGGAGAAGAAGTTCTGGGAAGGAAAAAGGATTTTGGAAAAAAACGGATGGGTAGGATTCTGGGAGTTAGTGTGTTATGAATAAAATTCCCACCAACTGTGGTGCTTGACGATGGGTCGAGAGAGTCTGGCAGGAGAGGTCAAAAGGCCTCTCTCAACCAGTCTCTCTCTATCCGGCTCAGCATGCATCCGGTGGGCAGATGCATCCGCCGCCGTTGTGTATTTTCTTTAATTTTTTCCACGCAATAAATTATGATTATGTTTTTTTTGCTATTTCATGTTTCTTTAGTCTGTTGGGAGTACTTGCTTTTTCCGATTTTTGTAGAAAATCACACGCGGTAGAAGTTGCAGATTTTTTACTTCTTTATTATTGATTTTTATTGTGGAGAAAACACAGATCCAGGTAGTAATTAACAAGATTATATAAAATAACTAGCAGACCCGGCCACACGTTGCTGTGGCTAAAGAAAATAACACAATGCCAATACCCAACCTTTATAAAATCCACACCACCCGCTTGCCAGCTGCCTGAATTGAATATTTGAATTTCTCGGCTTTTCTCTACTATAATAAGCATGTATTACACATATAAACCTTTCTCTTAAATCATTCTATCTATTGGTAAAAACCGCATGAAAATTCGTTGCGTAGTTTAAAAGATCTAAACGCACAAACATTTTGAGCGACTTCATTTTATACTATGTAATGATAATAGCAGAATTAGCTGCTCCATAACTATTTCACACAGATTGATTTATTATTGTTTTTCCTCACTAAATAATACAAATTCTAACTTATAACTTCTTTAACAGGCGGTATCCTTGATTGAGACAAAGTTTGTGTTCTATTGAAGACATAAAAAAGAGAAAATGGGTTGAAAAAATATCGGTTGACAGAAGTATAGAATAAATTCAAACAAAACAAAGCGAATAAAAGGGAAAATGTTATAGAAAAAGATACGCATAAGGAATCTACTACACACTATATAAAGAGGTAATATTTGTTTGTTTGTTTGTTTGTGTGTTTGTTTGCATCGAATAGGCTCCGAAACTACTGAACCGATTTGAAAAATTCTTTCGCTGTTGGGAAGCTACACTATCCCTGGGTGACAAAGGCTATATTATATATATTTTTAAAATAGGCATCCTTACTAAAACTTCAATAATGTAACCCAGGGTGTAAAAAAATTGCCTAAAATATTTTTTAAATCGCGTTCACTGCGAAAACTATTGATGATAAATTTAATTTAAATGTCGCCGCTTGAAAAGGCTCTTTATTTGTATCTTGGTTTTAATTCTTATCCCCCCATTACACGTATCAGTATTCGCATCAGTATTTACTGATGCGAATTACTGACGACAACCGTCAGTATTTGTGAGCCATTACACGTTTCAGTATTACTGACGTCAGTATTGTTGCGAATCCTTGCGGGACTGACGCTTTTAAAGTGATGGATCCGAAAACTAAAGCCTGTATTGCTATAATTTTGGCGTTCGGTACAAAGAAACGAGTGAAGCGCTAACGACTAGTGAAGCTAGCTCAAAAAAGTAAAATTCTCACACTTGAATTTAATGGATGAAATTTTGCTGACTGATCATTTATTTATTTTTAAGCCATCAACAAGGTGCAATACAAAGATCCATTTACATTTTAGCCACTGGAGCGATTACAGAAATAAATAATAAAAAAACGTACTCCTTGATTGCTCAACATTCCTGCGCGATCATTTAAAAAAATTTTCCTCCGACATTGAAAAGAAATCATACTTCCGAATTTGAATATGGAGACATACAAAACTGATTATTGTGCTATATAGCCAATATTTTACATTATCACATATTTTGGGATTTGTAAAAAAAAATTTTAATTCATAAACTTTATTATTTTTTTGTGGAATTTAGGTATATTTGACATCTCAAAGCCACAAAATCAATCCGAGACTTAACCACTGGATTGCTTTTGGTTCGACTCGGACTGATTTTATTTTTCTGCGATTGCTTTCGGTCCAAAATCGGACCGCATTTTCCTACCATTCGTAAAACATTTATTGTACCTTATTGTTTAAAACATATTCATGGCATTGGCAGAGGAAGGGTGAAAGTAGACTGAATGCTGCAGAAATGCGATACCTAAGGCGTATGTGTGGTAAAACCATGTATGATCGTGTGAGAAACGCGGAGATCCACAAAGATTGCAAGGTTAATGTAAGCTTAATAAGAAAGATCAAGAAAGGAACGCTCCGATGGTTTGGGCATGTAGAGCGAATGAACGAGGAAAGGAGTGTAAGGAGAATATATGACGCAAATGTGAATGGTAGAAGAAGTCGGGGACGATTGAGAAAGACATGGCACGACCAACTGAATCAGATACTTGTCAAGAGTAAGAATACTCGAATTCTACAAAATAATTTTCAAACCAAACTTTTGATTTGCTGTTAACATATGAAAAAAATGGATTTCTAATATATATTTGCATCTGAGGTTATCAAACAGGCCATAGGGAACATAACAACGTAGAACATATTCAATAAATATATTAAAAATATTTACTGGCGGCAATTTCTACACACTAAAGCACAAATTTCGCGCATTTATAAAGTTGAAGATTTTTTAATAATTTTTCTCTCAGTTTTAAAAACATAAGATAATTAGTAAAATATAGGTGAATTCATTGGCTGTATAGCACTTTAATTTGTTTATATGTTTACATATACAAATGTGGAGTACCTAAACATGTTTTTAATGTGGTAGCTAGAGGCGATAAAACAGCACCGTCCTACATGGCGCATAAGAAATACTGACGTCATAAATTAATAAATTAACCAGTATTAGATTGATAACTTCGTGCTTTTTGTATAGACAATTTTTCGACGCTATTTTGCGCCATAGATGCGCCAATATTTGACCCTTTCTTTTTCACTGGGCTGATTTACGTCACACATACCATCGACAAGGATAGAGCAAACAAAAAAAAGGATCGACCATAGACAATATAATGCTCTTTCGGTACCTACCCAATTCTATTGCCTAAAATATTATTTTAAAAATAAAATGAAATGTCAAAATATTCCCCCAAAGCATCGGAGCTACGCCTGACAGAGTGCTGCCCTGATAAAATGAGCTTACTTTTATTTGCAGCTCATTTTCTCTAGACAGACCTTTGTCAGATGGAAACTCGTTGCTCTAAGAAACCAACTGTCGTAAATATAACCTAAAATTAAATGAAATTTCAATCCCTTTAAACGGGAAGAACAATTTTCAAATAAGATTTGGTGTTCCTACGACGATATCGAATTTTGACATTTCTCTGGTTTACAACAGAGAAATGATAACTCAATTACATGTTTTAGTATTTTATTATAAACAGGTAAAAACAGGAAATACAAGAATAACTAATTAACCATCACGCCGTTTCCCGCAGGGTAGACAGATAGGGTGAACAGCTCGGTCTTGGCACACACTCTTTGCCACATTCACAAATCGACACATACATACTATTCTGACTCTTGACATGGCTTGACACAATATCTGATTCACTTGATCGAACAAACTGAGGGTCTCTTTCTATATCTTATACTAATAATACTCATTACAATCAGCCTTGAATTCTTTGCGGATCTCCACATTTCTCACAGGATCATAAATAATAATAATAATCGGATGATTTGTATTGCGCTGTTTTTGTAAAAAAATCACCTCAAAGGCGCTTTGCACAAACTCATAATATGTTTCTACAATGTTACTTCCAACTACAAAGCAGGTAAACCATTATAACAACTTACGACTCAAAAATTGCATCCATCGGTTCATCGATCACTGATATGAAACTATACATACGATTTGACCAATAAACGCTTTGCTGCATAAAAATATACATATTGGTCTATTATACTCTGTATAGGCAGAAAATATACAGGACCATACATGGTTTTACCACACATACGCTTTCAAGGATCTCATTTCTACAGCATTCAGTCTACTTTAATTTTTCCTCTGCCAGTTCCTCACTGCCATACCAGGGTAGGTACCAGCACTCCATTATGATAAAAACAGAACAGAATATGAAAGGCGTACTAAGAAAGTTTAGTTCCTGTTGCGTCCTGGTCCATGAAGTACTCTTCCTTCTTCTCTCAAGGACAGCGGCGGCACAAAGTGATGGGACATGTCAGCCTCCCATCTCCTGACATGACACCCACATACCTACAACAAACAATTATATCTCATCATTAAGGTGCTAAATAAATGCTTTTAAATGTGTCTCGCAATGACCTTCATAATTTTTTTTTAAGAAACGTTAAAACACAAGTATAATCGTCACACTGCATCCGGTGGATAAAGTTCACCACCAATTTAATCCTCGCAATATAAATACCTTTGCCTAGGTAATCATTAATAATGATAAAGCATACAAACCAAGAGTCCTGTTGGCAGGGGCCATCGCTCGCGGGAGGTGAGTATGTTGAAATGAGTGAATTTCTGCACTAGTAGTTGCCACGAGTCTGTCAGCTATAGGGGGTAGAAAGTAGGCAGCATGACACTATAACCGTCACGATTTGGTGTTTTGAGCTGAAAATATTAATGAAAATAATATTAAGACAAACAGACGGATCAAAACAAAACAATATTTATTTATTTTATCTATATAAAGTATGTTTACATTAGGTTTTTTGATGCCTGTCTCATTATGATATACCTGTGTCGAGGCAGGCGTAGAAGTATATAGTTAAAATAATATTTAAGGTTAAATATATATTAATTTGATTACAATTAATATGCATTTGACCTTAAATATTCTCATCAGATTAAGGTTGTCTAATCGTAGCTGGTAGTATATAATATAAATGCGTGAAAACCAGGACTGCAAATTAACGTAACTTTGACGCTGAAATGATTGTAAATTGTAATTATTCGATAGAAAATAATAATAAAAGTAATTTTAACTTACATTTAGGTTATGATAATCCTGTCTCCACGAGGATCATTTCGTGAGTTAGCCATTTCGAGATAGTATTAGCCACAAATAGATGCACGAGTTCCCAAATTGGGTAATCAATGTAAAGTCTGCTAATTACACACTGCGCTGATATTTATTTGTGATATATTTATTTATATTTGGCGATTTGCGTGGCGTAGATGAACCGTCCATTTTGTTAGATTTTACCGTCAGCGGCGTCAGCTGTCAAAAGTTTTGTATAATAATAATAACAACAAAGCTTTCCATTGGACGGGCGAGGTGAAGGGGCGGGGCCCGGCGGAATGACGTCACACAGTCATAGATATTTTCCATCTTCGAACTGGTTGAATTTTTTTAACGGAGTTATACCCCCCTGACTGACGTACTGATGCGGCGAGCCCTTACACGCATCAGTACGGCATCAGTATCCCCCACTACTTTTCGGCCACGCCCCAATACTGATGAGGCCGATCCAAATATCTAGATGCGCGTCAGTAATTTTGTCGATGCGTCAGTATTAGCCATTACACGTATCAGTATTCGCATCAGTATTTAAATACTGATGCGAATACTGATACGTGTAATGGGGGGATTATAAAAATAAATTACTCCACATTCAAGACAGCTTCAATACCTTTATTTAATTTATTGAATTTTTCAATTCGGATATTTAATTATAAAGATATCACGAGTTTAAAATTGTTGGTATTAGAAAAAAGTTTCGGCTACGGGCCGGGCGGGAAGGGAGTCAAGAAATGCAGTGCCTGAGGGGTTGGCGGGACGGGGGAGCGGGAGAGCGGTGGTGGGGAAGGTGGAAGTGGAACGCTGGAGGGGAACGCACGGGAAAGGACATGTAAGGAGTAACATTTTATTTATTTGAATGTGGCATATATTATAAAAGAAAGTCCAAAAAAACGTGCAGCTCGCAAAAACTCAGAAACGAGTCCCGGTTCGATCAAGGGAGTTATATGGTGTGGTAGATCTCTATCCCCCCCTAGGGAATAAGGGTATCCGTTTTTACCTAAAGGGCGTGCTTTTAAAGATATAAGGGCTGAAAATTTCGCCCTCTTGAAATTTCTAGAACAGTCTTCCGGAAAGTTCTAGAAGGTTCCATAGAGCTGTAGAAATTTGTGTAAGGAGTGGCGGAGTATGTCGTGGAATGATCAGGAATAGGAAACTGGGAACATCATTGTGCAACATTCCAGAACACTATCTTATTGTCCATGTTAATGCTAGAAGTACCTACTTCAGTTTAAATAATTAGATTTATGTACCAGAAGGTATTTTCAAACCTTTTTTAAAATGCTACGAATTTCTATGTCAATATGGCCTCCGTGGTCAAGGGGCAAGGCTTTAGAGCGGCAAACCTCCAGCAGGACTCTCTCAGAACATCGTCCGTCACTCCTGGTCACACTGACCCCCAGATTCATTCCCATCTCTCATACCTTCCCAGAACTTCCTATTCCTTATTTTCAAAAAAATAAAACCCTCCACACAGCATTCCTAGATATGATAATGGCACTGAGAAGAATTATTTTCTTCAAAGTCTCCCGTGTGGAGCTAATGTAAAAAAACCCAGACGAGGTAAGGATTGCGAGAGACAAATGACGTCATTCAATTTATATAAATATATTTAATAATAATAATAATATATGGATGATTTATATAGCGCCGTTTTTGTGAAAAATCACCTCAAGGGCGCATATAATAAACTAGCGACATGTGTTGCAGTACCACTTAAGGCGATCCGCTAGTACAGGAAAAAATCGAATTCGGAATTCACGCCCTTTTATGGGAGGAGTTTAAAAATACTTGAGAAAAAGCTTTTGGAAAGGTTGGAAAAGATATTTGAGAATTTTTTTGTACATGTTGATTTCGTAAAGGCCTGTAAAAAACATTAATTCCTTTTTTATGCATTTTTTATTGTAATAAAACGGAATTTTTAAATTGATTTCACGAAAACAAGCAGCGCGGACCCTAACACATTGTTTCTCCGCTCCGTCCGGAGGAGTAATGACGGAAGAATGGGGCGGCTGCCAGTCGTTCTTCGGTGGACGGTATAAGGTTCACTTTGATATAACAAATTCGTCGACTGCCGTATTGTCGCCGTGATGTCAAAAATACCAACGCGAAAATGCATATTATATTTTATTTTGTGAGGTTCGGAAGTAAATTTCAATTTTTTTGCGATAATTTCTAATATTGTAGTCCACTTAGAATGAAGGGTAGTTAGGTTTTCAACAAAGTGTTGCAAATTGACAACTTCCACGTCCGGGTTGCTTGTCTCGCTTGCAAAACTATACTCCAGTAGTTTATTTCAGACAACACTTTAAACCATGTCGACGACATAAGTAGACATTCAAATGTATTCATATACTGTTCGATGCCCTTAATTTCGGCCAAAGTTTGAGGAGTGAGATAAAGCTCTTTAATCTTACTAAGAGCAACTTTCAGTCCAGGAATATGAGCAGCAAAAGGCCGCACGCTGTCAACTCTTGCAGACCATCTTGTTTTAGAATGAGAGTGAATCGAACACCCAATGCTTTCTTGCAGAATTTCCCATCTTCGTGGACTTAAACTGAATAGATTGTAGCACTTTTGGACGATTTCGAAGAACGTAATAGCCTCTACACAAGATTGAGCCGCATCTTCTCTACGTCGTTGATACTATGCGCAGCACATGGTGAATATAATGGAACTTGAATTTTGTTTTGAAGAGTTTTAATTTTCAATATACGGAACATGAAACTTAATTTTTTTTTTTTAAGTCTCCATTTATCTTTTTAGATACATAATATCATTTTGATTTGTCAGTGTTAAAAATAACATTGCTTGATATTAGCCGGCACGATGGCGTGCTTGACCGCTGGGCCTACGGAGCGTGCGGGCCCGGCCCGCGTCCGCTCCGAGTGTCATTGGCTTTTATTAGTCAAAAATCCGGGGCCCGTCCCGGGCCCCCCCTTAGGCCCGGGCCCCTAGTTTCAGACTTGGCCAACATACCCTCTCGGCGGCCCTGCCTATAGGAGAATAAGAAAGTAGAGTTAAATTTAGTAAATTTAAATAATTCCCATTTCATTTAAAATAAAAATCTAAAAAACCAAAACAATATGAGACTCTTCAATTACACATCTGTCCTCAAACGCTGTCTGAAACGTTGGCTAAAGAAGGCGGTAGCGCAAAACGGCATAACACCCCAAAAATAAATCACAATAATTCTTTTGGCCGTGAAAATCTAAAATCAAGTTATAAAATATTGAAGTGATCGAACTGCTCGCTCCTTGGTGTTTATCTATTGAGACAGATAAGATTAAGCACTAAGCAGGTGCCATTGATAGTTAGTAACATACTACTGATACTGCAAATACCTGACTGAACACGTTTCTTATTATCAAGTTTATCCTTGTTAAAATCTCACACCTTGTGACTTTCTAATCCTTTCTTCTATTTAGAGAAAAATTTATATATTCTTCAGTATTTAGTGGATAAATTAGTTATTTGTGTCAAGCTGTGAGTTATCTCGTTGTGTGCAAAACTAAATTCATCCAAAACTTCACAATTAGTTCCCTGCCTGTCTGTATTCCCAGTGTTCAGTTGTAATAATATTAAAGTTTTCAAAATAACAGTAAATAAAGTGATTTGACTTTGTATCGTATCAATCAAGAATCATCAACGTCTTCCGGTAAGTCCTTTTGAAACTAACTGATGCAATGGATTGTATTTATGAACTCAATAACTCGATTGAAAATCAATTTTATTTCCAGTTTTTTATGCACAAACAAATAAGTATGTTATCTTTTCTCATTCGGCGACACCTATATCTTTAGTCAGGGCCGGCCCAGAGACAAACTTCGCCTGGACAAACTGTCATTTTGGCGTCACTTGACAAAACCAGTAGACGTCCTCACTGTAATCTCCACATATTATAAATTAAAGTCCTCTGCTGCGTCTATCTGTCTGTTCACGATAAACTCAAAAACCACGGATTTTCAAGGACCAACGGATTTTCACGCGGTTTTCACCAATAGATAGAGTGATTCATAAGGAATGTTAAGGTACATAATTTGTCAAGGTTTTGTGTAAATTGATTGAAATATATAATTAAATGTCTGTATGTGGTGGACGAGCGGAGTAGCAAGCGAGCGGTGTGGATTTGATTTGTATGAAAATTAACAGATGATGGTATGAGTTAAAAGGTTGGGTAACCATCTAGTAGATGGCGTTGTGTCTCGTTAGCCACAGCAACGAGGGGCCGGGTCAGCTAGTCAATAATATTTGAATTGAATTGCGATTTGAAGCTCGATTAAAGGACAAATAACGACTCTAAAAAGCATCAACCATCTACAGGAGATAGCCTACGAGAGAATGAGATAGTATAATCGGTCTCTTCTTTGTGCGGTGCTTCGTAGCCACTCCACTCTTGTCTACTTAAATTTTCTGAAGGTATCACTTCTATCGCGTGTAAATTGCATACTCTGATTTTGAGAATTGTATACTTCTTTAGCACCGTTGTGATTTTAAACTCGATGAAACGAAAAATAGCGACATTAAAAAGAGACAAACACATACATCTATAGGATTTAGCCTGCGAAAAAATGAAATCCTTCTCCTTTTTATGCGGTGCTTCGTAGCCTATCGGTCTCCTCTTTGTGCGGTGATTCGTAGCTTACCATTGTCTACTTTAGTTTTCTGAGGGTTTCACTTCTACCTCTTGTGAATTGCACACTCTGTTTACATTAGCTCCACACAAAAGTCATCTTAAGGGATGCTGTGTGCAGGGTCTTCTATGAAAAGGAAGTACAGGGATGGAGAACGGTACGAGAGGTGGGTAGGAATCCGGGTGTATATAAAGGTGTACTTGTATATATAAAGGTGTACTTGTACCTGCTTTTGATATCTTCAATATTTTTTTAAGAATCTGTTGTTTCAGATGGTTTCACCTGTATATAGGAAATGATGTTAAACTTTAACGAATGCCTGATATTTGCACTAACAAAATCATCAATAAATCCAAGTTTAAATTCTAAACAATGACAATTACTCTTCGTATATTTTAACATTTTTACCTTCGTGTAAGGGATTTTATAAACCGAAAATTTCACTGGCTGCTAATTGTACAATAAAAAATACATTTTGTTGCATTTCCATGAACTTCATTTTTAGAGATTTAGGTTTTAATTTAATGCCTAATTAATGAGTCCAAACGGAAGGCCGGCATAGCGCAGCGGTAAGACGCTTGACTCGCACACCGAAGGTCGCGGGATCGAATCCCGGCGTGGCAAATAAATTTCATTTGATTAATTTGTGTTATTTCACAATTTATTCATTTAAAATAATATATACTATATTTGCGGCACGTTCAGTATCGCCCTGGTGTAAGAACACCATTCAGAATTGAAACGTTGCTTGAAATGGCATTAGCCGTGTTTGGTGACCAGATCTGAATAGCCAGGTACTTCCCACACCTTCCTCTTCCCTATCTCCTTACCTTCCCCACTACCCTCAGCCTCACAACATACCCCGATTGGGGATACCATAGTCTCACTGGCTTCAGACGGGAGCAGTTGGGGCTCTTGTGCGGTATTTATATTTTTTTAAAAGTCCCGTTTTCACCCGGACAGTCTCATTTCCAGGCAGCGCGCGTGTCCCGGTGTCCCCGAACACAGCTTCGGGGCGCCAAAATGTCCCATTTTCGAAAAGAAAGCGTTATGCACCTTCACAAACATACCGGTAATCTCGAAATACAAAAATATTATAAAATAGCTAACCCCTATAATGACATGAAAAAATATTACTATCTTGTCAATTGTATTGCACGAAAGTGTGAGGCTCGTAAAACGAATAAGTTTACAAAAAATATATTAAATTTAATTTATTAAAGTGCTAGAATTCCTATAATCCATGCGCTTGGTAGCTGCAAGACGAGTTGTGATCTAGCCTCCTACATAGTAATGTAAATTCACTCGTAAAATCCATGCTAATTTTAGTCAAATAACACATTGCTTTTTTTCTATTAGTAAAGAAAAATCTCTTTAAA
Source organism: Limnephilus lunatus (assembly GCA_917563855.2). NCBI lineage: Eukaryota > Metazoa > Arthropoda > Insecta > Trichoptera > Limnephilidae > Limnephilus > Limnephilus lunatus. The sequence goes on along the minus strand of OU830595.1, from coordinate 17,729,153 downwards.
ACCACTCGAGCGACAGCGCGATTTAAACCTTTTTCCACCGATTTCTCGTGATTTTTTGGAGATCATTTTGAATATTTTACGCCCACTTTAAAAAAATCATACCTCCGAATTTTAACATGGGGACATACAAACTGATTATAATTCTATATAGCCAATGAATTCACATATCTTTTCTCGATTTTCAATTATTCGTACGATTTATTAAAAAATAGTAAACCTTGGTCCAAAAACTTTGGTAAGAAAAATGTGGTTTAATTTTGCACCGCTGTCAATCGCAGAAAAATAAAGGTGGTCCATATTTTGACATTAGTCGCATCAGTTTTTAAATTTTGAACACAGGTCTAGAATTCAAATCGTCCATGTGATTGGTAGCTGCAAGATGAATTGTAATCTAGCCGCTTTTACACAGTGATTTTGAGGCGATTTTTCTCGAAAACAGCGCTATATAAGTTATCCAAATTTATTATTATTATATTAAGTACCTACCTTCAGAATAATTTTGTTCTATTACTTCTAACTTATGCGGGTGAACAGGAGAACCCAAAAAAATTATAATGGCAGTACTCATAAATGAGTGTACCGATTTTGGGTAAGGCAGCTGTCAGACCATATAATGAGTTTCTTTAAAAGAGGTAAATCTTGAGCAACATTCTCAAGTAGCTTAATTAAAGCGCTGGCTAAATCATTGCCATATCTCCCACTTGCAAATTTGTTCAAAATAATTATACGCGGTTTTATTTTGGTTGCAATGACCTGTTAAATTATACACATTTAATTTTGATGTATAAAAAAGCACGCAACATTTGCTTTAGGAAGGCTGAATACGTTTTCAAGATTAAAAATGATATTCCCCATTTTTCCTGTCCTTTATTCTGTCTTCGTTGACAATTATTGTCTGTGTTTTTAATTTCCTACTCATCATGCTGCATTTGTTTTACAGCTGTGGGGTTTGCAATCATTTTAAACTCTGAGCACATACCATATGTACATCTTTTTTTGGCTGATGAAAAGATAAATTAAACTTTTTCGTGGTTTGTTTTTGGGGTGTTATGCCGTGTTGCGCTACCTTCTTCTTTAGCCGACGTTTCGGACAGCGTTGCAGTGTCCATCATCAGGGCAGATCCGACGATGTAACACCCCAAAAACAAACAACGAAAATGTTTTTGGCCGTGAAAATCTAAAAACTTATAATAAATTAAACTGTTCGTTGAACACTTTCTGGTTGATTATTTTCTTTGACAGGTTGGGAATAAACCAATTTTTATATATTAAACGTTTTTCTAATACTTATAAAACACTCTAAGTAATATCCTCGTTTTGATGTGCTTCAGCAATAGTGGGTTCAATTCTAGCGAAGGACTTAATATGTTATTCATTATCTTTTATCTTCTCTTCACTAGTGCTTTTGTGGCCTCTCTTCCCCTTAGCTGGAGATAATAATAATAAATAATAATAAATACGTTTGTATGATATATCTAAGGTACCGCTAAAAAAAATTTCAAACTTTGCGAATTATTCCGTTACATAAAAAAATAAGAGAAATTAAACTGTCTTCGGCTAATTGCTTCTTGTCGTTGGGATTATTGTTCGTAAAATTGATTTTTTTAAACTGTAAAGATATCTCTAATGTTTTCCCAGTCTGCCTGATTAAAGTATTGGGAACTCTTGAAGTGGCATGTACCTTATGCAGGGATCTTTGACCGTCTTTGCTGCTTGAATATTTCCTGTTTTTATCGATATATTCATGTCCAGCGTCCCCAAGTAGTTTTATTTTGTTTTTGTTCCATGTTTTTGAATTTGATTTTAGTTTCATTCCTCTCACAATGTCCTGTCAAATTGGAAGATGATTGAATCATTTGAATAAACAATTGCTTTGTCGTCATCGCCTGCTGCAATATCAAAGTTTAAAATTCTTATATCTTTGTCAACCCTAACCAACAAAAGAAATTCAACATTGGTTAGAAATTACCTTTATCGTTATTTCATGTAAATGTAGTAGCAAATTCACTTTTTGGTGTTATTTTAATTAAATGGAAAAACAAATAATTTTGTATACATACACCACTTGTTTAATCAATATTATGAATTTTTTTCGAAACCAATGGTTTCTCCATCGGGGTAAATTTTAATTTTAATTTTATGAAACCAATAAATATTTCGTTTTTAATATTTTTATAAAAAAAAACGTAGCCTTTGTAGATTATGAATTAATTAACCATTATGCCATCAATGAGTAGATAAATTAGATTAAAAAAATTAAACTGAGGTTCCAAGTTTTGAATATTTTCTTTTTGACATTTTCTCGTCGGGGATGCTGTGTTGATTGGTATTCACGTGTTGATTATCGTCAGCTGGTGACTTGAAATGCACACTCAACACTCTAAAAAGGTCCCAGGGACTTAATCACTCATCTTGCACCAGTTATCACAAAGCCAATAAGATAGTCGAGATTCAGGCACTTGGTTTAAACATTGATATAGTATATCTCTATGGGTTTAGACCGTATCCCATAAAAAAGGTCCAGTGACTTTACCATACGGCATCAGGCAAACAAATACTAACTCATTTCTTTAAAGAAAGCTATTCATATTTGAATCGGTGATTCAATCCAATATTGTATTTGAATGCCTCTCTTGTAAGGATTGAGTTTTTATATTGACAAAACTATTTATTCTGGACTCGCAACAATAAAATATTTGGCTGTTATCATTTGTTTTGCTCCATCTAAAAATAATAATAAAATAATTTTATAAATAATACCTATAAATATATTTTTGTTTTCTGGTCCAAAATAATTGGTGTGTTGTGCCTTGAGGATTCTTCTCCCTCTGAACTTCAAGGAATCAGTTTTGCCTCTGATTTCCACATTTTATAAAACTTTCTTAATTCTGTCACTTTACATAGGTACTCTTGTTGTTTTTTGTAATTTTGGAAATAATGAGGAGTATTTTCCTCCTAGACCTCCTACAAACCCCCCAGATGGTATTTCAATTTATCATAAGATTGAAATTTCAGACAGTGAGTCTGTCATTCTAATATAAATTAAAAAAGGGATGTTTAGTCACTTTTCCCCTATAAAACTAGACTCGCCTTCGACTACACAGTCTACGCCAGCACTTCGTCAATCTTCTCATGGTATATGCCCAAAAAGCTAAGCAAGGTAAAACCATTCACCCTCTTGAATTTGCAAAATTCCTATCAAATAGCAAGAACCTTTCGATTAAGCCTGGAGATATAAAAATCAAGGGTCGTTTCCGAATCTCTGTTGAATTCCTCATAGGGGCAATCCTTCAAACTCAAAATTCAAAGCCTGTATTCCAATATTTAATGTCACTCGCATGGGCCTGGTCAGAGGTATCTCTACCAATCTGTCCATCGCAAAAATTTTGGTTTTCACTCTCAATCCACCAACATATCGGCAATCCCATAAAAAAAGCTAAATTACAAAGACTCCTCTGAGGGCATCATTTCCTGGAAGCCCTTCCAATATTTCGTCGTCACCTTTGAAGGACAATTTCTTCCCTCCCATTTTTTTTATTTATTCTTCAACTCATTGCCAGTTGAAATGTATACCTATCCTACCACTCAATGTTTAAATCGCTGCTGTTTTGGTCATACCAAAGCTGCATGCAGATCTCAACCCAGATGTTTTAAATGTGAAGAAAACCACCTAGATGTCCAATAACCTTCTGCCTAACTACCTAAATGTTTCACCTGCTCAGGCTCTTATTCCGCCATCAACTCTTCTTGCCGAGAACAATCTCGCCAAAAAAATATTAAATTTTCTATGGCCTCTCAGAACTTGTCTTTTCTAAGTCGTTTCTTTTCGAAGGCGTCTAAACTATACCCACCTGTTAAAAATCATTTTCTGAGGCTTTATACAGCAACTCTTCATTCAACCCTCTCCCCTCCTCAACAACAAGTTCTTATCGTTCAACTAATTTGACATAAAAAAACCCTATCTCTAAACAAGCTCCTGGATACGAACAGTAACAACACAACTCACTACTCTTAAAACCCAATGGTTCATCTCATTCAAATGTCACAAATAGGTGTCAAACAATTTTAATCTTTCCTCCATTAACTCTCTAAAGCTTTCTGAAAAACTCTCCCAAGCCGCAATTCTTCATTTATCCGAACCATTATTATGCTTCTAGTTGACCTAATTTCTGCTTAAACAAATTATCGTACAATGCTGCTCCTATTATGTCCATATTAAAATCATTTATTCGAAATGACCCAACAAGATCAGAATACTTTAGTGGAACAGCGAAAGTTCTATTTCTAACAAATCTAAGTTCTTTTACATAATTAATTCAAACCTTGTTTTTGTGGCTGCTATCTCGGAGACCGTTCCATGCCAATTCAGAATGAAACCAACTCAGATTCACCTCTGAAAGGTCATTAAAAGTTATGAAAAAATAATTTTAAAATAGCCGGTAACCGTAACCTAACTTGACCTATTTAACCATTTTTTTTGTCATCAATCTTAATGACCTTTCTGAGGTGGTACTGAGTTGGTTTCATTCTGTCACCGGTCACCCTCGGAGACATGGTTTGCTCTATCCACCCATTTCAATGTGGAAGGGTACTCCTGTCTCCGGGCTGATCGCCCGGAAGGTATGGGCGGCGGTGCTACCCTTTTTATTAAAAAATCCTTAACATTTTTCCCAATAAACAATATCAAACCCCCGCAATGCTGACTTCCAAATGGTTGCAGCTAAAACAAAGGACACTTCCTTTATTCTAGCCATATCTTCCCCCAACAGCCCATTTCAATAAACAATCTTTGTTGCAAATGTCAATCAACTAAGCCCTCTATTCTGTATATTAGGCGATTTTGATGCCCATTTCCCCGGCTGGGGTTCTGCTTTCTCGGACCAAGATGGTTGAAGTGTGATAAATTTCCCAGATGAAGCCAACATTTTCCTTTTGAATGACGGATCTCCTACTAGAATCTCTCGCCCCAACATAAACCCCAGTAAATCTCTCCATATGCTCTATTAGTCTGGCCCCTCTCTCTTTTTGGGTGGTGTCCCCCGACCTTTGCTCCAGTGATCATTTCCCGATCACCATCATGTATCAAACTTTTTTCCAATCAGACTTTTTCTCATATTTCGACAAAAATTAAAACAAAACACACCAAATGGGACGAATTCAACTCGCATATTTAAACATTTATAAACGTATAACATATGTAAATCGTGTTACACCTTTTTTTAGACCAATGCTTGTGTTAAACTTGCGGGGAAACATATGTTCATAATAAGATATTAACATATTTTTTTGAGAAAGAGTAAGGAACAAAAATAACAAAAAATAATAAATACAAAGGAGAACAGAAAAAAGATGTAGAAATAAAATAATAAGAGAAAAAAGAGAAGAGGGATATAGAATATTATTATAGAGAAATATTATATTATGATAGTAACTATAATAGTTGTTGAATACAAATGACAGAGTTTTTTATTGTACTTTTAAATTTGGTGTAATTTGTTTCCAATCTTATGTCGACGGGTAATAAGTTAATCCATTTTAATCCAATATATTTATAAAATTGTGGGCTGTGGTAATATTATAGCACCGGATAGTTTGGAGCCAAGAACACTTGGTCTAAAAAAGTGTTTTTTTTTTTTTTTTTTTTTCCAACAAAAACACAAATTACATAATATAATTTAGACAATTTATCGGTAGTCCCGCGAAGCTGCCACATGGCTGCTTGTCTGCAGGTTCTACCTTAATATACACTCGTTAATATTAGAAGTTAAAAAATATATATATGTATAATATCAAAAATCGTAATGGAAAATGCAAATAATGACATCCTAATCCTAAAAAACTGATGCGATACAAATCTAATTACAACCTTACAATAAATGCAGAATAAAAACACTTTATATTCTCAATGAATATGTTTAGCACTTACGTAATAATTAATTTACCATATTAAATCATACGACAAAAAAAAAATTAACCTCGGTGTAATTGAAGATCAATATATGAAATAGAACAGTCACATATGTGCTTTAGGAAATAAAAATAATAAAGTCTATTTCGCACTAGTCCAATCCTTAATTCAGTAGGAAATCAGTGGATGGGGAGGCGCATATGAAGAAAAATGTTAATGTGAAGGTGGTTGAAAGATAGTAATAACAAATAAAAACAATAAAAAAAGAACCAACATTCTCTCCGGCATCATTGTTCAAAATTTTGAAGTACCTACCAAAAATTTAATACCTCTGTAAAAAGATTAATTATTACAAACATTTAAAGAAAATGTAATAAATAATAAAAATAAAAATGTTTAAACATAACTCATCATTTAGGCATAACATAACAACCGATTTTCTAAACCACAAATTTCAATATTTTCAAGGCCAAAAATACACAATAATTTTAATTACAAAGGAATACAATATTTTAATAGTCTTCCCGAAGAATTTAAATAAAATAACAGTTTTGGTATCATTCAAGAAAAAGTCAAAATATTTAAAAAAAATTAATTACTTACCATAACATCACAAATCATTTTTTTATTTTTTTTTTCTGTTTTATTTTACAGATACATAGATTTTTCATTGATAAGCCACATTTTTACAATTTTCATGGTTAAATTCTCATTTTCCTCAAAAACAAAATTATTTTTAAGCTTATTAAAAATCACTGGTACACAGTAATCCAGCGTCCGACTTCCATACTTATTGGATATTTTAGGTATTTTCAGGCCTTTTTTTCTGTGAAACGTGTGCTGTGATTATGTACCAGTGGTCTTTTATAAGTACTATCTCCCCAGTTATCCTTAATGGTAAGGAACCAGAATATACCTTTTATTGAGAGCAGGCCCTCAGCACAATATAAGAGTTGCACACTGTGTCTTTGTCTATATATAGTTGGTGGTACAATTTGTTTTATGATAGAGGTTTGCAAATTTTGTATATACTTAATATAAGTCATGCTTGTATTTTCCCAGCTTCGAATTCTATATCTGAGAATTGATTCTACCAATGAAAAATACACTAGTTTGAGTGTGCTATGAGGCAAGACCAATTTTAATTTATAGAAATTGCTCACCAGAGCTCTTAGCTGGTTACATATTTTAGTAACTTGCTTATCCCATTTAAATGTGTTATCTACTTTTAATCCCAGGTAAGTATACTCGTTGACAAATTCAATTTTTTCACACTGGCAATTTATTGTTATTTTCCTATGAATGCATTCAAGGTTATGTGCGGTTAGATTCGGAATATTCCATATTTTCAAACTTGGTGATCTGATATAGAGTCTGTCAAAAAAGAGTAGAAAATAAATGAGGGCGCCACTGTAGTTCAAATGGCAATACTAAAAATATAACACATGGTGGTAACTCAAAGCTGTGTAACCTACATTTTTTGTAAAAATTCAAAAACACATAAAAGTGGGAAAAATATTTTTTTAATTGCAATTTTGACATCCACTGACCTCAAAATTAGAATTGCATATACTTAGGAATATTTGCAATTTTGTGTTAATACAATGAAGAATAACGATTTTATAGTAAAAAAAAGAACAGTTAGAAATTGCTCACATTTATTTAATACTAGCTTAATTGCCCGGACTTTCAAATCATGTCTCTAATTTTTGATCGAAACCAGTTATAAAGTACCTAGTATTTTTTTATAACATAAATAATACCTTGTTTTGTTTTTACAAGGTTTTATTTATTTATTTATTTAATAATACATACAAAATCATTACATACACTATATACAGTATTCATTCCAAATCCCAGAACAAACTATAAATAAAGTATTTCGTAATAGGCTTTAATAACTTTAATAACAAGTAACAAGGAATTGGGAACATTTATTTCAATATTGCTAAAACATAACATAATATCATTCTTCTTCTTTAATAATTCGCCTGGTGGTACTTTCTGATTTACCTGCGAAAAAAGTGATAGCCACTATTATAGTATGTAAATAAAATAAAATCATACATAAAACACTTTACAAAGATTGAAAAAAGTACGTTAAAATTGTTATTATTAAAATAAAACTGAAAATATCTTATGAAAAAAAAATGTTGCTTACAGTATTCTACATATACAGCGTCGTTGCAATTTAACAGAACTGTCAAATAATATGTAAACATAACCTTCAAAAAAAGTAATTTTCAAGTGTATTCAAGCAACACTTCTCAACAAAATATGTTCTTATCATGTCAATGTGTTACAGAATTTAAAAATAAATAAATATAACTTCACTACATACCAATCAATTCAGAAGTTCGCTTAAAAACTTCGATTGTATCATCAGTTCTGGATTCTTGCAAAATACGTTGAAAAACGTTAAAAATTACCTCCCTAGCGCCACTTTTTATGATTTTATTAATTTTATTTTTAGTTTTTACTTAGAACTTGAAAAGAATTACATACAAACCAAACGAAAACTCGTACGACGACACTTAAAAAAATACTTCAGCAATATACCATTGACAGTTATATTGGTGTTGCCAGCCTACAAATTTTTTAGTTCCGTTTTCTTTATTTTCTACACTTTTTTGACAAACTGTACATGCATTTTGTTTTTTTAACATTTATAACTAATCCTACATCATGTGCCCATTTCAGCAGTTCATCGAAGTCGGTTTGTAATTCTTGCATCGCTATTTGTGGATTTTCATTTGATACAATAAGTGCGGTGTCGTCTGCGAAAATGAATCGACGCGCTTTTCTAAATAGTTTCGACATAGCTATAACATAAATTATATATAATTTTGGACCCAAAATTGACCCCTGTGGCACACCAGACCTTATAAATTTAGATTTACTCATCACATTCAATATTTTTACATTCATTTTTCTATTTGATAAGTAGTTACTAAAGAAAGTAAGCAGTTTACCTCGGATTCCAATGATTTGTAGAACTGTTATTATTTGTTTATGTGATAGTGTGTCAAAGGCTTTAGAGAAATCAATGAAGAGTACAAGTACATGTTTTTGAGAGTTGAGCTCGGTGTTTATGAAATTAGTAAAATTTTTTAGTAGTGCGTCACAGCTTTTTTTTTTTCTGGAATCCGTACTGACATTCGTCAATGATACCAAATTTATTTAAATATGCATCTAAGTGTACCGCAATATATTTTTCGAGAATTTTTTCCAACGCAGGTAACAGGGAAATAGGTCTATAATTATTTACAATTGAATGATCACCGCCTTTAAAAATAGGTCTAACAATACTAGTTTTTAATCCTTCGGGTATATGGCAAGTATCAATTATACTGTTAATGAAATGAGTAATTACTGGGCTCAGTATTTTAACATGTTTTTTTTATATCATACATACGTATTTGATCCAATCCTGGTGTTTTTGAGTTTTTCAATAGACCGATAATAGATTCAATTTGTTTTACGCTAGCTCTGGGTAGGTACATAGAGTGTGGTAAATCGTCAAGCAGGTATGAGGACGCACGGATGTCACATTCGTGTAATAACTTGTTAACACCATCGTCAAAGAAATTAGCAAAATTTTCAGCAGTTACATCAGTAGGTGTGGTCTTCAAGAAATATTTCGATATAACTGCGTCACAGCTGGATTTGTTTTTTCTACCCAAGATTTTGTTTATTTCGTTCCACGTTTTTTTAATATCCTTAAAACAATTATTGAATTTGTTGTTGTAGTACGTTTTTTTAGTATCTAATATTTGCTTATTTAAATTATTCCTGTATATTTTGTAGTCTTTTTCAAATTTTTTGTTTGTTGGCATGTTTTTCCATTTTCTCCATAATTTATCCGTTGTTTGTATATTTTCTATTAGAATATTATTCATCCAACTTTTTTGGTTATGGCGATACGTTTTTTTTACTAATTTTTTGAAACTATTTTTTTCATAAATTGTTTTAAAGAGTGATTTAATATCTTGATATATGATATTTGGATCAGTATGAATTTGAATTGAGTTCCAATCAGTTTTTATGATCATTTCTTCGACTTTTTTTTCAGATAGTGCAGTGTTGTATTCATGGTGCCTTACTTCGCTGTCATTAGTACAAAGATATATAGACACGGCAGTTATATAGTGATCAGCTATCCTTGTTTCACATACGCATGAGAACAATTCAGACTTCTCCCTTTCTCTAATATAAATGTGATCTAGACACGTCGCAGTTGTGTAGGTATTTACTACTGCTTCTCTCGTAATGTCATGTATGCATTTCACTAGTCCGTAGTTTGCCATAAGATTTTCGTACTGTAAAATTATTGAGTCATTTTCACATAATAAATTAAGATTAATGTCTCCAAGTAGCAAAAAGGTTTCCTTAATATTAATGTTTTCTATAATGTTTTCTAGTTGTTTTAGAAAGATTTTTTTATTCGTATTTGGAGGTCGATATAAAGCCAACAAATGTATGCGTTTGAATTTGTTCACGGAAAAGGTTCCGTAGACGCACTCGAATGTAGTTGCTATAATATCATTTTTTTCGAATATGAGGTTTTCTTTAATATAAACTATAATCCCGCCGCCGGATCTTTTTGTGCGGCAATGATGGAATGAATTAAATCCGGGAATTTTGTATAGATTTACATTGTTTTCATCTAATGAGGTTTCACAAAGTATGATAATATCAATGTTATTTAGTTGACTATAAATATTTATTATGAATGTATTCCAGTACTTAAAAATAGATCTAATATTCAAACTTACTGCAGTTATTGTTTTATCGCCTATTTCATGTTTGAATCGGGTCCAGTTTTCGAACTTTTGAATCCTTTCATATTCTACATCTGAGGTCTCAAAATCAATATCAGCCGCCATAATCAATTTTTGCTAGGTCCTTTTGAAGGGCTGCTTTGTAAGCCGGATATTCTTTATCTCCGGACGGGTGGTTTGCGGGCTTGTGAAACCTTGTACATGTCGCGCAGACTGGCTCCGCTGCAGCAGAAGGGCATGTCTCACGGGTATGTCCTTCCCGGGCACAGTGTCCACATCTCGTCGTCTCCTTGCAGAACTTGTAAGAATGACCGATCATCTGACACTTTAAACACACAATCAATCCAATAAAGTCACGAACACCGCAGACTGTCCAATCAACAAATACGCGTCCTTGCTTTACCAGTGCATGTCTAAGATATGTGGGGACCACGTAGATCCTATGGCATGCAGGTCCAGTTCGAGGGCCAGCTAGATGACTAAGCTTACATTGTTTAATGGTTTCATTTGTCTCCTCGATGTTTTGTAGTCCATTTAGTGCACACTCGAGAAAAGTTTCATCAGATAACTCCCTTGGAACGTTGAAGAAGATGACCCTTGGTAGTCTTTTTGCTGGAAGTCGTGCGCTCAAGGTCACAGATCCGGTTACTACTTCTGACCTTAGTAGCTTCTCTTGTTCCGCAGTACTAGCCGTATGGATGATGACGCCTTTGTTTCTGATGTTTTTTACTCCCGTAATTCTGACTCCTAGCTGAGATGGCTTCAGTGATTCCCTGATAATTTTTTTAGTTTCTTCACTGTCTTCCACCGATGGCAATTTGGGAAAGAAACATACGGAAGGCCTCGGTTTTCCTACAGGGACGTCCAGGCGCGATAATGGTGGAGGTAAATTTACTTTTTTACTAGCCACTTCTGCAAAAGAGAGACTGGCCTCTGTTGCATCTGCCACTCTTTTCATCACTGGTCCAAGGTCAAGTTCTAGCTGAATGATTTTGGACTTGAGTTGCGAATTATCCTGTTTAATGGTCATCTTTTCTGCTAGCATTACTCTGTTTTTTGCTCTTGCTAAGGCAAGTTCACTTCTAAGAGTTTCTCTCTCCAAAATAAGTTGCCCAACAGATCCCAGGACGCAAGCTATATTATTGGCAATTTTCAGCTGTTGCTCCTTGGAAACCTTTGTGTTTACCAAGGTATCTTGTAGTATTTTGAGGGCATTTTGTGTTTCTTTTAAAATTCCTGCTGAGTTCAAGGAGACGAGGTCCCTTTCATCATCAGATACCTCAGGTTCAGACATTGTTTTTACTGTCGTTTTAGTTTTAAAACGACAGTAACGTTTAAGTTTTCATTGTCGAAACAGTCTCTGTGGATGAGTAAAAGTGTTATTTTTTTATAAATAGTTTGCAGTGGAGAAACTTTAAATATTAGAAATAATCTGATGGTGGGGTAATCTTATAACTATTTTGAAATTATTTTTATTAATATTCTTTGTACGATTTTTAAAGGCAAGAGAGAAGTGTTGAAAGCACCACCCCATCCAATAATTCCGTATTGCAATACAGATTGAATTAGTGAAAAGAAGATGAAAGTATCTTTATTGAAAATTTTAATATGTTTATTTTAAAATTTTAAAATTTTAAAATTTTAATATGGCGATGCTGACGGCCACCTGGCGCAGATGAGGATCGAAGCTTCTAAGTAGTCAGGAGTGTATGATCGCCTCCATTCAAAGCTCTGGAAAAAACGTAACTCTGATTTGGATTCCTAGACATGTGGGCATAGTGGGTAATGATATTGCGAATACCCTCGTAAACCAAATTCCCTTATCTGACATTATTTATAATTTATATCATCAAGTATTGGCACATTGCCAGTCAATCCAAGGGAGCCTGCTATGCCTCAATACAAAGGACTATCCCATCAAAACTGTGCTTTAAAAAATAAATTTCCACATTTATTCGAATGAGAATTGGACATTGATCCGTTCCTTCTCATCTTTTTAAAATTCACATGTTTGACTCCCAGATTGCACTTTCTTTGGTCTAGATGTGGGAACTTTAGTACAAATATTTTTTGGTTGTCCCTCTCTAAACAAATATCCTCTCTTCTATCAAACCTTATCTATAATAAAATTGTTTCCCCTCCATTCAACATCTTATCTCTTCTAAGTCTCAACTCAACTCCAATCTACCATTTTTTTTTTTAATTTCCCATTTGAATACGATTGTTTATTTGCAAAATGAATAAATAGTTTTATCAGTATAAGACCCCAATTCTTTCAAGAGAGGCATTCAAATACAATATTGGATTGAATCACCGACGCAATATTGTTTTTGAATGTCTTTCTTGAAAGAATTAAATTTGTACGGACAAAACAGGAAGGATTTGAATACGATATTTTTAGTATGCTAGGAGTTTTTTTTTCATATACAAAATCTTACAAAAGAAAAAAAAAACAGTACATTTTTTAAGTTGCCGATTGGCAAGACTGGGTACAACAGGGTCATTTTTCTTTTCTGTACTGTAAAATCAATTGACAAGTGTCTCATTGTCAAAAGTGACAACCACTTGTATTTTCGAAATAAAAGATAACACTGTTGGTAAATATATTTGAATAACCTTCAAAATGGTGAATCATTTTATGAATAGGAGCTTCTTTGTATTATTTGGTGATAAACGTCCAATATTCTGATAAGGGAGAGAAGATATGTTTTATTATTTCAGATATTGGTGTCCCTGGTCAATTAGAGTATTTTTAAAAATTAAAATCATTTTTTTCACACTTCACATCGATGCTAATTATAATGACTGAAATTATGGCAATGATAATATTAAAAGGATGAAAAAAAATAAAAAAATATATATATTACCATTTGTTATTTTGGCTACTGGCATTATTATACCTAGCTCTCTCATTCAAAATTTAGGCGTATTTGATTTGTCAAAAATTTTTTGTATATACAAATGCAAAAGTCGGTCATTTTAAATACGTGTAGGATTACGAAAGATTTTTTAAATATTTATGTTGAGGGATCAGTAGGATTTATCGGACCAGTTAGGATGTCATCAGATCGAAACCCTCTCTTATTAGATTTGTCAAATAATTTATATTATATAAAAATGCAAAAATCAATTATTTTAAATTCATGTAGGATTTATCGGTCCCGTTAGGAGTTCTACCGAGTTGAACCCTCTGATATAAAAATATCTGGAGTCGGTGAAATATTTTCCCATTATATTTCTGGTGGATTGACGTATTGTTCTTGTATTGTTTTGTATTTATTATACTTATATAGTGCACTTACATTGCGTGAATTTACTAGATATTCATTTGTGGAAAAGTGTGTGGAAGGGTTTAGTCTTTCATTTGGGAAAGATTCAACCCGGACATAAAATCTGGAGCACCGTAAGTCAGTCAGGAAATTAGTGTTTTGGTAGCAGCTGGTAGATGTGTCTTCCCGGATAGAGGAAGTTCCCAACTTCGAATCTCAGTCGCAAATTAATCTTTTTTATTCTCTATTTTTATTAGAACTTTTAAAGGAATAAAAATGAGAGATCAAATGACCTTTAAGTAAGAGGTCTCAGTAGCCGAATTGGTAAGGCGTTCGCCCCCGTAAGACGAGTGATCCTGGGTTCGAGTCCCAGTTGCGACCGTTATCTTTTTTTAATTTTTCTGTTTGTTCTTCTTAATATTTTCGTTTAGATTATTAGTACGTACGAAATAAAATTAGATGTATTTTTATCCGAGATACGTTTGTTTCTAATTAAAAAGGTAGCCGCCAATAATATGGAAAGAACATAGTCGAAGATAATATTGCTAATTCTGAAATTTTGAATGTGAGATTGACAGGAGTGACATTTAAATAAGAGGTCTCAGTTTATATATAGTAGCCAAATTGGTATTGCGTTCGTCCGGTTAGACAAGAGATCCTGGGTCTGAGTCCCAGTTATACCGTCATCTTTTTATTTTTCTGTGTCTTATTATTTTTTCTATTGTTAATGATATTTTTTGTTTGTTTCTAAAATGTTCACAAGACTGACGAAGTACCTGCGTACGGAGAATGATTTAATAATGAATGTAAGTTAGTCTATGTATATATGCAGTGATTCCTAAACTTTTTGTAACCATGGACCACTTTCAAAATCTTAAAATAACCACGAACCCCTGTCGAAGAAAATTATAGAAAAAGAAAACAACGAAAAGAAATGACGGCCTCCGTGGTCGAGGGGCAAAGCTCTCCAAAGCCATCCGAATGTCACACGTTTTCAGAATTTTATAATTTTATATAATATAAGGTATATTTGCGGCACTTTCTAAAGTGGAAGATGCTCTCAGTATCGCCCTGGTGTAAGACCACCAATCAGAATTGAAACATTGCTTGAAATTATTTGAGCCGTGTTTGGTGACTAGATCTGAATAGTCGGGTACTTCCCACTTTTTATCTCCTTCCCCTCCCCACTTACATCAAGCCTCACAAATTACCCCAGTTGGGGATGCCATGGTTCTGTGTAAAAATCATTCTTTCTTCAAAAGCTAATATGGTTTGCTTATTAAGAGTTAATAACCAGACAAAGCTGAAAAATGACATTTTTGAATGAGCTCATAGACGTGTCGAAGCTTTTTACAGAAAAACGATAAATTGATTTCGAAAGATCGTTATTTTATGTGGTAAACTTATATTTTAAATTTTGAAAAAGTTAACATTTTTTTAATAAAAAAATAGTTTTACTGTTGGTCGATGGCAATATTTGTTAATTTTCAAACGAGTAAAGTTATTATACAATACATATATCATACCAAATAGTAATACAGTATTATAAAACTGTTCATTATCTAGGCAAAATATGATTTAGAATTTTAATTTAATTTCAAATAAATTCATTAAAATAAAAATCCAAGCACCCGTTTTGTGCCGAAAATACTACAACTTGACTTATTTATTACACACGTACAAATTGATTTCTCTCGGATTTTTTAACACAGAAATTTAACTTAAGACGTTATTGAAATATTAGAAATAATTTTTAACCAAAAATGTTTTCTCGAGTATATAATTCTGTTGAATTTGCGACACGCTTTTGTGAATATTTTATTCTGTATTTTGACGCGCACGGCGCTAGCCAAAACTCTTAGTATCTGCCGATTCACGGCAGCGAGCGGTCGTGTTGTCCGCGCCGGTCCAGTTCATAACATTTTAAATTTATTCGTCCGCTTAAAATGGGGAGAAAAATCAATAAAGAGAGAACTTTCATAAAAAAATCAAAATTACCACACCAAAAACATAACTGGGAGAAATATAACGAGAAAAAACAAAGATTAGTAATATTTAATTATCAATTTACGTTGTACATACCTTATATGCTACAGGGTCGTTGGAACGAATCTGTCAGATTTATTGTGTATTTTTTATAACATGTTGTTTAATTTTTAGAGAAAAGAATCAACATTCTAAAGTAAATAATGACTGTAAAGTTTCATCGGTATGTGCAATTCAAATTTTTATTATATATATATTATTATGTACGCGTAAATGGGCTTCGACAAAGTATATTTGATCAATGAAAATGGGTAATAACTTCAATACATTGTGATTCATGGATATTACGGTGACCGATTTATCCGTTTATACCGCGGAAATTATAAACTAGCAATACTACCCAGCCTTACCGTGTATAGGTACACGGTGTCGGGAAATACGTGGTACATTACGGTGACCGATTCAATTGTAATTACCGCGGTAATTATAAACGATAATTTACTAGCATTAATACACGCAAGCAACATTGCCTTATATACACGGTGGCGGGAAACCGGTGGTACATTCCGGTGACGTAATTATAAACAATAATTCACTAACACTAATACCCGGCGTTGTGCGAATAATACGCTCGAAACATTACCTTGCATATGTATGTCGTAGGCCGATCGTAAAATCAGGCAGATCATGTTGCGCCTAGCCACATCATGATCTGCTGCATCGTGAAATGGCGGCAGATCGTGATGTGCCT
This sequence comes from Limnephilus lunatus, assembly GCA_917563855.2. NCBI lineage: Eukaryota > Metazoa > Arthropoda > Insecta > Trichoptera > Limnephilidae > Limnephilus > Limnephilus lunatus. The sequence goes on along the minus strand of OU830595.1, from coordinate 17,712,458 downwards.
GAGGCGCATCGTAATCTGCCTGTTTTTACGATTGGCCTGCGACATATACAAGGTGTCGAAAAATACGTGGTACATTACGGTGACAGGTTCATTGTTATTACCGTGGTAATTATAAACAATAATTTACTTGCATACCCGGCGTTGCGCGAGTTACACGCATACTTCATTGCCTTATATATGTCGGCGGTCGATCGTAAAATCAGGCAGATCATGGTGCGCCTAGTTACTTCGTGAAGTGCCTGGCAGCAGATCGTGAAGTACCTCAGACGCATCAAGAACGGCCTGATTTTACGGTTTGCCTGCGACATATACACGGTGGCGGGAAACCCGTGGTACATTACGGTGACCTAATTATGAACAATAATTTACTAGCATTAATACCCAACGTTGCGCAAATTATAGACATGCAACATTACCTTGTACACACGGTGTCAGGAAATTCGTGGTAGAAGCGGAAAACTGAGGACTCAAATTTCACCACGGGAACAGAAGCTTTTTACCATACTTTTTCTTCTATTTTTAACTTATTTATTTTTCTTTTTACGAACATATTAATTTATAAACAATAATCTGCGTATATCGTCCTCAAATTCAATTTGATTCTGAATCTACTTTGCTTAAGACAAGTTCGTCCAGTCAATGAATGATCCAAAAGGTTTTAGGGTGCATGAGCAGGAACCTAAGCGATTCCTTCAAAAAATTGTTTAGGGTGCTTACGGTGTAAACATACTAAAAGTCCTGACGTCTAGGTGGTGAGTTAAGGGGTGGGGGGAGGTCCCAATTTTCAGGTTTCCGCTTATATCTCGAAAACGGTGCGTTGCAGAGGAAAATTTTCTGAAATTAAGTAAAAGCTCATAAAATCATCTCCAACTTTTATTCTTTATGTAATTTTCGAAATCCCAGCCGTTTTTGAGTTACACGTTCTACAAACGTAGATATTTTTGAAAAAAATCATTTTACCTCACATTTTTCATCACACATTCCTTCATGTCGTCTAAAATATTCAACAAAGAAAATAAATTTACATTAAAAAAGTTGTAAAGAATTTAATTTACTTTTATAATATAATTATATATATATATTTAGATGCAAATTAATCTCCAACCAGTAAATATTTACAACAATTTTAAGTTTTTTCGTAAAATATCATTTTCAGACAAAGCTGTTTTTATCTCATTACTGACACACATTTTGTTCGTTCGCCTAATAATACGTGTGACCACAGTTTAAAGCCAATTTTTAAAGAAAGTAGAAAAAAATAATATCACTTGAAAAATTTTAAATTGTATTTTATAATGAAAATTTTAATTATCTCATGACAAAATTTTACGAAAAAACTTAAAATTGCTGTAAATGTTGACCGGTTTGAGATTAATTTGCATTTGCATATATATATATATTCTAAAAGGGAATTAAATTCTTTATAACTTCCTTAAAATAAATGTATTTCTTTGATGAATATTTTAGACGATATGAAGGAATGTTTGATGAAAAATGTAAGATTAAATGATTTTTTCGAAAATGTCTACATTTGTGGAGCGTGTAACTTAAAAACGGCTTAAATTTCGAGAATTACGTATAAATAAAATTTGTAGATAATTTTACAAGCTTTTACTTATTTTAAGAAAAATTTCTCTGTGACGCACCGTTTTTGAGATATAAGCGGAAATCCGAACATTGGGACCTTGTCCCCCTCCCCCCGCTTGCTCACACCTAGACGTCAGTACTTTTAGTATGTTCAGACCCTAAGCACCCTAAACAAGTTTCTGGAGGAATCGCTTAGGGTCCTGCTCACGCACTCTACACCTCCTTCCTTGACTGGACTAAATGTGCACATCAGCGTGGAAAATGAGACAAATATTCCTATTATCGTTTTCCAGTGATTTCGAAAGTTTACCCACATCCATTCATATTCATTTGTCATTTTCTATTTTTCTTTAGCTCTCTGGTAGGTTGTTTCTTTTTTTACCCTTAGATTAATTTAACACACTAATTTCGGTAATAATTATATATTAGAAATGTGTACTCGCTTTATTTAATTTTTTGACAGATGATTTTTGAGCTTACTAACGACGTTCATTCGAAATGTAAATTTCTGACGCCTCTCTAATTTGTCAAAAAAATATATTATAAAGAAATTTGATACTGTGTCTTTGAATGGTTATGGATCGTGTTTTATATTAAGAACGACTGGTGAATCCAAATCAATATTTAAAAAAAATTAAAACGCTCTTTAGAAGTTACTTTCTGTTAAAAGAACTTAAACTTTCTCTGGTTAGAAGTTACTTTCTGTTAAACAGTGTTTTAGTAACACATTTAATAAATACTGTACAATTTCTGTTTTGAACTATTACTAGTAAAAAATGTCTTTAACTGGCTGCGAAAGAGAGGCTAGACATATGCATGCACCATGCGCGTGAATTTCCCGTAAAAATTATGGTTTTAATTTGTGATTGTGTAATTCAAATCGTGTTTTTGTTAATAATTTCTGTTATAATGACCAAGTCTCTAATATATTATTAGTATATTCGGTATATTTTATATTATTTTCAGTTTTATTCCATTAATAATGCCATAGAGACATAGTCCCTGTTACGATCAATCGACCTGGTTCCACGGCTTAAGGTGAGCCGTGGAACCAGGTCTTCATTCCCTTATCGTTCAACTCCGCCGTCAAAAATGCAATCAACTCTCCCTCCGCATCCTGGTCGGTCTCCAAAGATTTTTCGTCCATGTGTTGCTTCAGGTGAAGAAAGAGGTGTAATTCATGTCATTCATTGCCTTTTTGGTAGGGTTAGGTGGTGAACCCATTTTTCAACCCATAAAAGTTTCGCCTTGGTTGGAAAAACAGTTCGAAGGGGGTGGGATTCGACAATGGAGCGTCTTTCTCAAACGAACGCAAAGATCGCACTGAAGCAGCTACCAAGCCGGATCACCGCTCGGTTTTTTGGGAAAGTCTGAGCTAACGCTAGTGCCACCATATTTTGAGAAACAACGAGCAAAGGTAGTTAATTCTTGGACAACCTTCACATTATTGTATTGCGGTCTGTTTTCACTGTACAACTACTAACAGTCCTACTGTTTTTATATTTTCAAGTTTTGTACATATATTATGTAGACTATACTAAAATATATGCTTGTTGCTATATTTTACATATTTTTTATTATAATGCTGCTGTTTTTTTGGTTATCTTTATTTATAGTTGAATTACATAATTTTGGTAAAAATAAAAATGTTAAAAATAAATTTTACTTTTTTTGACATTAGCTCCATACAGGAAAATATTTCATAATAAGAATAAATATGTCATCTTTGGGGATGTTGTGTCGAAGGTCTTTTTAGAAAAAGGAAGGAGAGGAAGTTCTTGGAAGGAAAAAAGGTATGAGGGGTGGGTAGGAATCTGGGATCGGTGTATCCAAGAGGATGTATGAGTCTATCCTCACCACTGCAGTGCAAGGCTTCCGAGAGAATCCTGCAGGAGAGGTCAAAAAATCTCCCTCAACCAGTCTCTTCCGATCCGGCCTGCCACACAGTTGGTGGGCAGACGCATCCGCCGCCAAGATTCGAACAAACCTTATCCCTTGAACCCGGGCAAGTAAGTCACCAAGCGAAACGAACCCCTTGGGGTGACCTATGACAGAGGTGTTGGTTATCCAATAAATGGTTTCCTGGGCGGCGGTACCCATACCCGCCTCCCAAATTGGGTTCTGGATTCTGGGAAGGAAAAAGGTACCAGGAGTGGTAGGAACCTAGGGGTCCAAATTGAGTTCCGTTTCCCAAATTGGGTTCGGGATTCTGGGAAGAAAAAAGGTATCAGGGGCATGTAGGAATCTGGGGGTCAGTCCAAGAGTGACGGACATGAAAAAATCTATCCCTCCCACTGTAAGGAGATGTTTCGGAGAGTGCTGCTGGGTAGGTAAAAGATCTCCCAGGTCCAACCAGTCTCTCCTGATCCGGCCTGCCATGCAGTTGGTGGGCAGGTGCATCCGTCGCCAAGATCCGGACAAATAAATGAACCCAGGTACATGGGGTGAGGTTTTTGAAATTCAATTTAATTTAGATTACCAACAATAATCTCCCTGGTTCCCGGGCGGTAGTACCCATACCCGCCTCCCAAATTACTGATAATACCTATTGTGAGAAGAATAAATATGTAAAAATGAGATATTTCTTACAATCAAACTGAATATCACTCAGTAGAAATACAATTAAAAAACAACAACAGAATACTCGTAAAAACATTTCAAAAATCAAGAAATTTGTATATTACGTAAGTACCTATTTTATACCCACTATTTTTACGCATTTCACTTGTATCTATTTATGTTTGTGCACTTCGGTAAACAAATTACAAATAACTACTTATTCGGAAAAAGCTGGAACCGAGAATTCAATATCGATGTCGTCTGAACCATCCTATAGATATCGCCAGTTGAGTGGGACATGCTGCTTGCGGCGGAGCGAATGTGGTATTTCTATCTCGTTCTAAAAAACTTCCGATCGTGAGGCCGTCTTTTGATGAAATTTGAATTTTCGGCCGCTGGTAATGCCCTCTTAAAATCACCCATTATTCTCTCCTCAGTATTCAGTATTTGCTGTCTCTCAATTTTAATGTTATTTGTAGTTCTATATAAATTCGTAGACTTGAATGACTTCAATATTTGATTTCGTTCTGCCCCTTATAGATTATCCTTAAAATTATAAATATCTTTCTTTACTTTATCGGTACAAAGCACACTTTTTCAAAAAGTATATTTTAAAACCAAACAAAAAATCGTTTTTAAAAGAAAAAAAATCTTTTCGAAGCCTTGATCTATTCTATTTGATTGCCAAGAACAGTGGTTTTCAAACTGTTGTGCGAGCACCCCTTAGGGAACGGGAAGCGAAAATTGGGGGTACGCAATACGTGGCACGAATGTAGAATCTCTGGTTAAAAATGCTTTTATTCGTGTATAAAATTTCATTAATTGTATTTGTTTAACTGGATCGTTAAATTCATGGAATAATGAAAGTATTTAAAAATTACAAATGTGCAGTTCATATGCGGTATAAGAGAAACCTTCAGAAAACTTAAGTAGACAAGAATGAGGAGGCTACGAAACACTGCACAAAGAGGAGACCGATAGGCTACGAAACACCCCACAAAGATGAGATCGAACCTTATAGATATTTATTTATTTAACTACGTCCTAGTGGGATTTTACAAAGATGGGTAATAAAAGTTAGGCAGGTACGCAATACACAATATATAATGATTAAATTAATACTTAAAAAATAAAATTTATACGGAATTATAAAGACTTCGTTTTATAACTAATACGGAATCTTTAAAAATGTCTACAATATTCCCAAATTTATTGCCAAAATGATGTAATCTATTTATAGGTGTATAAGTCTCATAGTTTGTTTTAAAATTTACACAGAAGAAGGTAGCACATTGCCTCGTATTTCTGGTCGGTACGTAAAATTTTATTTTGGCGAGAATTTCAAGGTTGTTAATGCAATTATTAATTTTATTTAACAGTACAAGGTCAGAGATGATCTACCTATCTGACAGGATAATTAAGTTTTTTTTTTTATATGAATACCGCACAAGATTCCCAACTGCTCCCGTCTGAAGCCAGTGAGACTATGGCATCCCCAATTGGGGTATGTTGTGAGGCTGAGGTTAGTGGGGAGGGGAAGGAGATAGGGAAGAGGAAGGTCGGGAAGTACCTGGCTATTCAGATCTGGTCACTAAATACGGCTAATGCCATTTCAAGCAACGTTTCAATTCTGAATGGTGGTCTCACACCAGGGCGATACTGAAAGTATCTTCCACTCTGGAACGTGCCGCAAATATACTATACATTATTTTTAAATGAATAATTTGTGAAATAACACAAATTAATCAAATACAATTTATTTGCCACGTCGGGATTCGATCCCGCGACCTTCGGTGTGCGAGTCAAACGCCTTACCGCTGCACCACGCTGGCCGTCAAGTGGAGTTTTTCATCAAAATGACATAGTTATTATTTTGAATTGGAATATTCAGATTAAAATTAATAAATCTTAGAAATTTGTGCCGTACACTTTGTAGGTTTATTGTCGGAATATGCTTTTTATATTTTTTAAAGAAAGACAAACGTTCCCGGGTTACGAGTAACCCAACAATGTTTGAAAATCTCCTACTACCACCACAGAAAGCCGAAAATGTTGATTGTGTTGTGGTGGACGACTTAGCCAGCCGATGAATCGAACATGTGACGCCCGGGTGGGACCTAAGCGTTATGCCCACTCAACCACTGACCGGTCGATACCGTTTTAATACAATGGGGACCAAATGGGCGAATATACCTGGGCACCCCTGCAAAGTCACCAAACGTAGCGAACCACTTGGTGTGTATGTGTTTGTCTCTTTCTAGTGTCGCTATTTTTTGTTTCATCGAGTTTCATATCACAACAGTGCTAAAGAAGTTTTCACTCCAAAAATACAAGATAAACATGTCTTTCATTACACGTGTACAAAATATAGATAGAGGGTACGGGGTACAACAAATTTATAGTTAGGCTCAAATAGATTGGGAACCGCTGGCCTAGATAAACAGTTATTTTACTTTTTCATGTGTATTTCTCTAGAATGCAACAATGAAATTATTGCTGAACTGGAGATAATTGTTTAGTAAGTCAAACGAGTCTTTTGTATGTTCCCAGAAAAGGGTTAATAAACATTTAAGAGTGAATAACCAGCACATGACAACTTCGATTCCGACACTAGCGCTAACACATCAGGGCTCGCGAGCGGGCGTTTTCAGAACTAAATTTCGTTCCGCGGCAATCCGAGTTTTGAGGGTTTTGTTCACTCGAGCTAGGGCTACCCGCTACTATTGCTACTTTATATTACTATTCTCGCTTCCAGAATTTTAATTAGTAGTAGTTATTTGTATATTGAAGTGCATAAACATAAATAGATACAAGTGAAATGCGTAAACACAGTAGGTATTAAGTAGATAGCTACATGAATAAACAATTTGTTATATTCTTTTTAATATCTTGGTTTTTTGTTTTTCAATTGTATTTTACGGCCATTAGAGTGGAAGATACTCTCAGTATCGCCCTGGTGTAAGACCACCATTAAGAATTGAAACGTTGCTTGAAATGGCTTTAGCCGTGTTTAGTGGTCAGATCTGAATAGCCAGGTACTTCCCCACCTTCCTCTTCCCTATATCCTTCCCCTCCCCACTACCTTCAGTCTTACAACATACTCCAAATTGGGGATGCAATAGTCCCACTGGCTCCAGACTTGTGCGGTATTCATGAAAAAAAACGAGTAATATTAAGTTGGATTGTAAAAAATGTCGCATTTTGAAATATTTATTCGTGTGCATAATTAATAATAAGCACTTCAACAAACAGAATTAAAGCGCACAAACCCTTTCTTTCTTTGAGTGGCCTTGCAACGCATGCCGGGTACCCGCTGTATATAATGTTTTATAGTGCAGGCGCTTGCATTATAATTCCCGGGACTTGTGATGGAACCATAACAGTTTAGTTGACCGCGAGGTTACAGTGCCCATGAAACGCATGCCGGGTACCCGCTGTATATAATTTATTTATTTATTTACGGACAAATAGTCCATTAACAATATAACAATAACACGAAAAACAAGCGTGCGTAAAGGCCCGACCCGCCGAGCAATCGATCACCGTTCGCATTGATTACCGTTCGCATGTCATTTTTCGTAACTATCACCACTTTTCGTAACCCATTCACCAGTTTACCCCCAAGTGTCGAGCGTGCGTAAAAAAGATTTACCCCAAAAAAATATTTTGGAGCAGTTGGGACTCTTGTGCGGTATTCACACAAGAAAAATTTAAAATAAAAAAAATATTCGAAATTATAAAAATTTTTGCAAAAAAATATTCAATGAACATGAAAAATTGCGTTCGGGCAACCCTGTAGATTTAACAAACATGAATCAAGGAATTCGTGTTTATTTCAAATTTCGTTTTCAAATTTCATTTCCAAATATTATTATTCAAAGCGTCGCGAAGACGCGCTCTCCTGGCCGCGTTTGGGCCCGTAATGAAATCTGAAATTTGTGTTTACGGGCTGCGATAAAAATGGTAACATGCGATGTTCAAAATTATTTAAAATTAAATACTTCCTGAAATTATTTTACGATCAAATTATTTATGATTTGTCAATAACGTCTTAGCAAAATAAGTATGTAAAAAAATCCGAAATATATTTGTTTGTAAGTGCACAAATAAATGCACAAACCGACCAATTTTCGTCAAGAAACACATGTCCGTATATATTTTTTAATAATTTTATTTAAACTAAAATTAAAATTCTGAAAAATACGTTTACCAGATAATGTATTGATTTATTTTACTGCATGATTATATGATTTGAAATGGGTGTTGTATAAGAAATGTACTTTTTTGAAAATTGAACAAATCTGCGAACGACCTATGGTATAACCTTATTATTCTAAAAATATTTTTTTTTCTCAAAATCTAAAACATAAGTTTACAAGATAAAAGAACAATCTTTTGAAATCCATTTATAGTTTTTTGTGGAAAAGAGTCAATACGTCTAACCACTGATTTAAAAATGACATATTTCTGGTTTCTCTGCTTATACACTCTTAATAGTTATATTCACATATGGCTTATTGATCAACGTGCATTTCTTTTACAATATCGTGTCAGATAATATTACAAATAATGAAGGCAAGGAAAAACTGCTCATCTTGACATCATTTTACATGCGGATGCAATTTCTTACGTCACTGAGCACCTTTATTATTACCGTTAGTAAGAACGACAGCGACATCAAGAGTTTGGTAAAATACCGATTGTTCAAATTTCTCGGCCACCAGTTTTCTGAAGTTGTACGTACCTTCCTTTGCAGCCCACGAATAATTTTAAACATTGATAAATCGGCCGTTTATAAATAAATAATGCTACGAAATATTTAAGTACTGGATCTGCTTCTTCGTTAGTATTTATCTATATGGAACTGATAATAATTGATAAGAAATTAGGTGTGGTTGATGGGAATTGCGATAAGCTAGTAACAGACTACTGATACTGCAAATACCTGAATACATTTCTTATTATCAAGTTCATCCTTGTTAAAACATCTCACACCTTGTGACTTTCTAATCCTTTCTTTTATTTAGAGAAAAATTTATATCTTCTTCGGTATTTAGTGGATAAATTAGTTATTTGTGTCAAGCTGTGAGTTTCTTATTGTGTGCAAAACATAATTCAACCAAAACCTTACAATTAGTTCCCTGCCTGTCTGTATTCCCAGTGTTCAGTTATTATAATATTACAGTTTTCAAAATAACAGTAAATAAAGTGATTTGACTTTGTTTCGTATCAATCAAGAATCATCAACGTCTTCCGGTAAGTCTTTTTTAAACTAACTGATGCAATGGATTGTATTTATTAACTCAATAACTCGATTAAAAATCAATTTTTATTTCCATTTTTTATATCCACTTCACTACATGATATGTATGTTATCTTTTCTTATTCGGCGACACCTAAATCCTTTGTCGTAAAGAATTCACATAAAAAAGCGCTTCTTTAACTCGTCAGATCTATGTTCAGTTTTCGGAACTTCTTGTATAGGTCTGATAGAAATTGTTGTGTCTCCATTACTATGATGATTTGAAAGATCATCTTAACGGTGTTAGAAAGAGAAAATACCACGCTTTATATTGAAATCTAAAAATTAACCGCCAAATAATTAAAATATTGTAATTAATATTAGTTTTATAAAACTAAGTTATTTCATATTTGCTTTTATTTTAGTACAGTTTTAAAGCCTTTGGCGCGTATTCGGCAAAACCTTCATTTTGATCAATTTAATTAATGATTTTTTTATTAAGAACAAAGGTTCTCAACCTTATTTTGCCCAAGATTAGGATTATTAATACGTGATTAACTATTTTTGTCTTTTTTAGACCATATTTTTTTTTACCCTGCCCATGCCCCCATTGTGCCATCTCAACGCCCCCTGATTTTCTCTGGTTCTTCTACTGCCCCCCTGAAAGTCTCAAACGCCCACAAGGGGGCGTTATCACCTACGTTGATAACCTACGATTTAGAAGAAAAATTTCTCAAAAACAATATTTTAAATAATAATACGTAAATTTATTAAAGAAAGTATAAACTTCATGAATTGAGTATTTAATATAGAAAATATCAATAAACTTCTAAAATAATCGCAATTTAAGTTTAATACTTTCGGTAAGAAATTCTTTTATGTCACTTATATCGTAAAGTTTATAAAAAAAATTAAAAGAAACTCATTGTTTCAGATCTTTATTTACGAATTGAAAACACAATCAGTCTTCTAAAAAATATGAATAATCACGCTTATTGAATTAAATATTAAGTCTTTGAATAAAAATATTTTTTTACGCTACTTTTGGATACTTTGTAATATATATTATTCGTTCCAGAAAGACGAATGTAAGTTTTTGTTTTACGAATGTTAATTATAACAAAATTAAAGTTAACCATAAACTATATCTATAAAAAATAGAACAATTTTCTTTGGGCTAATATAAATAATCTTAGAAAATAGGTCACAGCAATAATAAGACAGTGACGTAAAAACATACACTTGGTAACATTTAAGAAGGCAGCGTATTTAAAATCTTATTATAATTGTTAAAAAGTTTTCTGTGTATAATTTTTAACGAATGAGAAGAAGTAGTATCGGATACTTTATAACGTAATTGTCGCGGTTGAGAATCCACTTGTTATTTTTTGTTTTCGTTTCTGTTCTCTCCAATGTCTTCTTTTATCTATTTTATCTTCTTCGGTTAGCTCTTTGATTTTCTTTTGGTGTTTTTTTGTTTTAAAACTCTTTTTTCTTAAAGGCTTATTTTTCAGGATCGTTTTTAATTTTGTCTCCGTGACTTTTTGATTTTTCTGCTGCTGTCAACGGCATATTTGAACCTGAAATTAAAATTCATTACTTAGCAAAATGTATAAATTATTAGATATTTAATAATGGGCAACACGTGCGTAGCACAGCCTGAAATGGGGCTCTAAGCTGAAAGGGTATAAAAGTACTCATTAATATACACAACTTTAATTATAGGACCAACTACATTTCACAAACACACAACATTTTATATTTACTAGATCAAAATTGTACGAACCAGCTGATTTCATACGCGATTTCAGAGTTGCCTCTATAGTAATAGTTGTTCATATTGCCATCAATATTAATAATAATAATAATAAATTTATTTCAGATAAAAATTATATAATTAAACATATGTGGAAACTTTGACTAGCCAACTAGGAATGAATTCTGTTTTAGGCCAGTCAAATTGACAAATTTAGTTCATATCATAATTTTTTTTTTACATTGTGTAAGTATATAACATATTATTTAAAGAAGGAAAAAATGTGTTACAATTGAATTCCTCATATAAGCTTTAGATAAATACACAATTTTGTACTTATGAGAATTATCATGTACGCTTTAGATAAATAAACAATTTTGTACTTATGAGAAAAAGAATACCTAAGTGAAGAGAAAAAATGAAGAATGCTTATGTTAAATGTGAATGTTTTGGAAAATGGAAAATGGAAAAAGGAAAATGGGAAGCGTAGAGATATAAGTTTATAATCTAGATGGGGGGATTAGAAAATAATCGATCGCATAAATTAATAAAGAATAGACAGTTATGTTCTGGAGTGATAAGTATGTGTTTTTGTAATGTAAGGACTTTTTTTTTTTTTTTTCTATTTTATTTTAATCCTCGACTATCTATTGGTCAACATATCTTCGCTTTTGACCCTCCCTAAATCAAGAAGCCAGTCGTTGATCAATTTGCGCAAAACAGTTGTACTTTTCGATTTCCAAGCATTAGGAATGATATTAAATACTTTAGGTCCTAAGTTCGAAAATTGCCGTTGCCCAAGGGACGTCGTGGTTTTTATTGGGACTATTGGATTGTTCCTTGAATGTCGGGTGTCGTGAAGGTGGTCAATGGAAGGGAAGTACTGACGTTGTTTTTGAGCATGTAATACAATCTTTCTAATATATAATAAATTGTCTAACATCAAGAACTTTTAATTCCGTGAATAATGCGTCACTGGGGTACCTGAATGGTTTTTTAAGGATGACTCTTAGTAGAGATTTCTATGCTTTAGCCAGGGAGTCTAATATTGTTTTAGCACATCCACCCCATCCTAGGGATGCATATTCGAGTAAAGAATTACACATGGCATAGTTTATTGATTTCATATCTTTTACGGAGAGAATATTTCTGATGGTAATAAAAAGGTGAGTAAGTTTTCTGACTTTTGAGGCAGTTGAGTTAATGTGCTCTTCCCATCTCAGATATTTATCAATGGTGATCCCTAGATATTTTAAACTATCAACGCATTCTAGGTTATTGCAAGTACAAGTGTTCGTTACATTGCAGACGTGAATAGTAATATTTAGCATTACCTTGGGTTGTCCCGCTTGTGTTGCACTAAAACGTATACATTTTGTCTTATCTGTGTTAAGAGTAAGGAGATTATAGTCTAGTCAATGTTTGACATTGTTTATTCCAATTTCTGCTTTTCTATGCGCTTCGTACCAGTTTATGCCCTCAAATATTAAGACCGTATCGTCAGCAAAAGTGATGATATGATCGGCAAGGTTACTGTTGCAAAGGTCATCGATATAGATACTAAACAATATCGGTCCTAAAGTACTTCCTTGTGGTACACCAAAATTGATATTGGCTGGATCGCTTAGAGTACCACTAATATTAACTCTTTGGCTCCGATTTTCTAGATAGCTTCCCAACCATTTGAGTAACTGTCCCTGTATACCAATTATCTGTAGTTTTTTCATAAGGATTTTGTGCGAGATGGTATCAAAAGCTTTAGCCAGATCCAGAAAGAGTGCGATGCTTTTAATTCCACGATCGATGTTATTAGAAATTACTTTAGTAAGATTGCCAATGGCATTTTCGGTACCTAAACCCGGTCGGAAGCCATATTGTCTCTCAGAAGGAATGTCATTATCTTCAAGGTAGAGGTTAAGACGGTTTTTGACAATTTTATCTATAATTTTTGAGACAGAATTGACCAAAGATATCGGCCGGTAATTTTGAATCGCAGATTTATCTCCATTTTTGTGAAGTAATACAACAATTGAATGTTTTAGCTGATTGGGGAATATTCCTGATTTAAGACTTAGATTGGAGATGAACGCTATCGGAGAAGCTATGGATGACTTTATTACTTTGAGCAGATTTGTCGAAACTTTGTCTGGTCCACAAGCGTTAGATGGCTTTAGGTCGTCAATTATTTCCAAGACTTCGTTCGTCGATGTTTGTATATTGTCAATTTTATGGACGAGGCTAGAGGTAACCAACTTGACAAGTTCGGTTTCAGTTTTATTGCATTTATCGAGAATTTTTTTGGATAGTGAGGTTCCCATCGCTGTGAAGTAGTTATTAGCAAAATTCGCCATATTTTTAGGATTAGAGGACTTAATGTTACCGATATCCATCGATTTAATTTCGGAAGACCTGTTGATTTTTGTTTTACTAATATTGCGAAATGCTTCCCACATACGTTTTGGAGAATAAGAATTTTCGTAAATGAACGTTTTATAATAATTTTCCTTCGTATATTTAATGATCTTTTTGCATAAGTTCCTATATTTCTTGTAGTGGGTTTGTACTAGGATATTATCTGGAAACTTTTGCGCCCTTTTGTGGATTTGGTTTCTTTTGTGAATCGATTTGACAAGGCCGGGTGAGATCCAGGGCGTAAGTTTGAACTTGCTATTCGATATAAGTTTATTACTTGTATGTTTAGATATATTTGTGTGTAGAATAAAAATGAATTCCTTCATCGCAATGTCAGTGTCAGTTTGATCAAATACTTTTTGCCAGTTTTCTAAAAGTAAGTCCTCAATTAAATTATTATAGTTTAATCGAGGGAAGTACTTGATTTTAGCAGGTATCTTTAAAGCACAGAGCTGTCGTATAGTGATCGGAAATTGACGTGTGGATAACGAATGAGTCAGTGAAGTTAATATTTTTTACGTAGATGTGATCCAAACAGGATTTGTTCATGCCCTGTTCTCGAGTAGGTGTATTAATTGTCTCTATGAAACCGTTTTCTGTGAGCAGGCATATGTAGTCATTGAATTGGTGGTGAAATGGAGATATAGTGTTGATATTAATGTCGCCAATAAGGATTTGACGTTCAAATTTATTGGAACTGCTGATGACAGTTTGAAGTGAATTCAAAAAAGAATCTATGTTCTGGAAAGAAGGTGATCTATATATAGCAAAGATACATAAATTATTATTCAGAACAATTTTAAGGCAGTTACCTTGCGATAATATAATTTCTTCGACTTGCGCTTGAATACCATCTTTAATGTAAACAACAATCCCACTAGATTTATTTATATTTTTAATTGAGTGATATTCCGTGTAAGTTTGTATTATTTTAGAGGTGTAATTTTTGTGGATCCAACACTCTGATAAAATTAAAACATCAAAAGTATGATTGAATTGATCAAGAAATAACAGAAAATCATCACAATACTTCTGATATTCTGGTGAATAATCTTTAAACTATAAGACTTCCAGCTGTAATTATTTATTTTTTTGAGATCGTCAATAAAATACTGTGTCATTGTAAATATCAATAGGTAATTGAATCATGATTATTCATATGAAATGCAAAGCAATGAAAGTTTCACTACTATACGATTTGATCCATTTCTAGAAAAAGTATAACGTACAATAAAAATAATAATATTTTTGAAAAACAAAATATGTGATAATACTCGAAGTAATGAATAAAAAATAACAAAATCACCCTGTACTTATGCAAAATCAAAGGGTACTAATTCAATTCCTAAATGAATGCACCTACATGAAACTGTAACAAACACTGGTCAAGAAATTAGTGAACTTTTCTCAAATTACTACTGCTCTGTTCTTGATACACACAATGTCTCAAATCGACATGTTAGAAGTGATTCTCAAGAAAGCAACTAGTCGCTCAGCCATGTTGAAATTTCGAGAGCCGAAGTATTCAACGCTATGAAATCACTAAATTAAAACAAAGGTCCAGGCCCAGATGTCATCCCACCATTATTTATATCAAACTGTACTGAATCTCTTGTTTATCGTCTTCACTTTATCGTAAATTTCGTGAGCATTCTAAATGTCATCATTTTGGGCTAAAATGCCCTTCGTAAAATAATTATCATTTACCATCAACTCCTTTAAAATAACTAACGTACCTACACTTCATAAGTCATTGTCATGTCCAAGTGATTTTAAAAATAATACATTGTTTCTTTTTCATCACCTCTTCTGGCATTATGTTGATGATGCTTATTTTTTTCTTTTTTCAGTTTTTCTGAGTCACCTTTCTTGTCGCATGTCCAAATCTAATGATTATTTGATATTTTCTTGATTCCGCTTACACCACATTCCAGTTACACTCACATTTGTTTCTTAAGTTCCTCGTGATCCATGTTGTCATCCTTTGTAGATATTATTAGTCCATATTTTATCGCCTCCGTTTCCTTCGTTCTTGATGCTGTGATTGTAGCGACAGTTGCATTATAAGATTTTAGTGGATTGCGTTTTACTCAACTGGATTGCCATGTGCGCCTTTAAATCCATCATATTCGTAGTTTCTTTCGAGATTCTTGACCTTTGTAGTTCCTTTTTAATTTTTCCTGTCTGTTAGGATAGCCATTATGTCGTTAATCCAAGATTTATGTTTGCTAACATGTATATGTGGGTCAAAAAAACCAACAGGTTCATTCATATTTTGGGGTGTTGTTTTTGGTCGCCCCTAATTTTAAACGGTGTAAATATACTTATTAACGCGTAGGTACACTTTTAACAACAATTCAGACGCATAAACGGACAAGCCACCAGACCTTGTCTCAGGAGAGAGTAATGGCTATACCACCCCCTCTTGTTTTGGGATTTGTTTTATAATTCCTGTCCAAACGGTAAATCAATGATGAAAATAATATAGAAGCCTAATTCAGTAGAATTAATTCCCGAATCGAGCCATATTTCGGCTAAAATAAAAATATTATTGCTGATAGAAGTTTAGTAGGAAATCCTCTCACATTTTGGTATATGGTAGTAGCAGTATAGGTTATATATAGGTTTTAGTTTTTTGGTGCACAGTCAATTATTTTAGGTAAAGAGTTTACATACCTGAAACACGCAAAATATAACTAATTATTGAAATAATAAATTATATTGTTACATGGAAATAAGTGTCGGAAAAAGTAATGCAATTTTTTTTCCGACAGTTTATTTTCTCGAAATCCCTTAAACAGTACCAGTTATCGGTTCCATGACAGTTGACCCCCCGGCATACTTATATACAGTAAGCAGTCGGCTTAGGGAAAATACGGTAAACCTACTTCCGCAAAATATGACTGAGTGATCCGAAGGGGTGTGCAGAGAGGATGTACCGCAGAATATTAAAAGCATAAAACATATTTTCATTAAAATACATCGAGGATACAGCTATTTGTCTATATCGATCTATATACATAAAAATTAAAATTTGTTTGGGGATTAGTGAGACGTCTGTGTATTGCTTTATTAAGCAAATCCTGTTCCTATTATAGGAAATGTTTGAAACTTTCGAAATACCTTCTCTCCACATCCGCGAAGGTTTTCTGGATTATTACAACCATATGACAATACAGTAGACTGAATGCTGTAGAAATGAGATCCCTGAGGCGAATGTGTGGTAAAACCATGTACGATCGTGAGAGAAACATGGATATCCGCAAAGAATGCAAGGCTGATGTTAGCGTGATGTGTAAGATTAAGAAAGGGACTCTCCGATGGTTTGGGCATGTAGAGCGAATGAACGAGGAAAGGAGTGTAAGGAATATATATGATGCAAATGTAAATGGTAGAAGAAGTTGGGGACGCCCGATTAAGACATGGCACGACCGAGTGAATCAGATACTTGAGTCGGGCCATTTGAAGAGTCGGAATAATAGAAGAGCATGTATGAGACGATGTATGAATGTGAACGAGGCAAAGAGTGTGTGCCAAGATCGAGTTGTGTGGCGGTCCGTCCTCTCTGCCTACCCCTGCGGGGAAACGGCGTGATGGTTAGTTAGGATAATACTGCAATACTGGGATTGCACTCTCCTCCCCACATCCTGGAATAAAGACCTTTACGGTGCTCCAGATTTTATGTCCGGGTTGAATCTTTCCCAAATGAAAGACTAAACCCTTCCACACACTTTTCCACAAATGAATATCTAGTAAATTAACGCAATGTAAGTGCACTATATAAGAATAAAACAATACAAGAACAATACGTCAATCCACCAGAAACATAATGGGAAAATATTTCACCGACTCCAGATATTTTCATATCAGAGGGTTCGGCTCTGATGAAATCCTAACTGATCCGATAAATCCTACTGATCCCTCAATATAAATATTTAAAAAATCTTTCGTAATTAATTAGAATTAGCGATTCTCCAAACCAGTGCCAAAACAAAGTTATTCCTGCAATGCTGAAATGCCACAAGATTAGGACCATCATCATGGACGGTTCCAACAGACTTAACAAAACGGACAAGAGCTCACTTAACGACATCCTGGATGATCTAATGACTGATATAACTCACCTCATGCTGGAACTAAACACGGCGACTACTAAAAATACCACTATCGAGGATTTGTTACATGCCCAAGGCATTATGAACGAAAAACTGGATATAGTCATGAAGGAGCGCCCTACCACTGCGACCGCCTCAGCTCGTCCTCGTTCGTATGCGTCGGCTGTTACTCACTTCCCTGACCTCCCTAACTCTAAGAAGGTTGTAATCAACGGGTACGAGCGCCCCATTCCTCCCAAACCATTAACGGTTTTAGTGTACCCAGAGATTCCCGAGGGCAAAACCTCCGAAGATACCCAGAAAAACCTTGAGAAAATCATAAATCCCTGAGTTGATGACTTTCAACTGGTTAGAATTCGAAAAATCAAAGGCGCTGGCATGGCCCTACAGGCCAAAGGGAAGAAGGACCTAGATAAAATTATGAAGGCCGGCTCAAAACTGTCTGCAGGTGGATTTAAGATAGTCAACCCCCTTGGACGCCTGCCCAAAATTGTAGTGTACAATGTTCCCAAAGGAGACCCGACTGCTGACCAAGCTCTGTTCGGTGAAATTTACGACAACAACCTGGAAGGGCACACTACCCTGACGAAAGAAGATCATCTTCGCACCATGAGGCGCGTCTCCCTTTTTGGGAAGAGAGATACCCCAACGATGAATATGGTCCTGACCTGCCACCCGGCAGCCAGGAAGGTACTAATCGACAGCGGGATGTGCTTCCTCGGGTGGAATGCCTGCCGGACGCGGGATTTCACAGGGGCGACGAGATGTTACAAATGCCATCAGTACGGGCATATTAGTAAGAGCTGTGCTCAAGAAAAAGAATCGTGCGCCACTGCGCCGCTGTGGGTCACTCTTTTGAGGATTGCCCCAAGAAAGCGCAACCCGCTGTCTGTGCCACCTGTACCAGATTCAAGAAACGTGCAGATCATCCGACGGGTGACAGAGATTGTCCGGCCCAAAAGGCTGCTATTGAAGCTGCCTTTCGCTTAACGGACTATGGCTCCTCTTAATCCCCTTTACCTAGGTCAGGTCAACCTTCAGAGATCCCGGATGGCCACGCTGGAGGTGCTGAAGGTCATGTCTGACCACAAGATTGATATCATGCTCATTCAGGAACAATACACCTGGAAAGGTAAGACCCCCATTAATTTTCCGGGCGCGGTTCTCGAAGTGGGCCACTCGCCGGGGGCGGGAGTCCTGGTCAACACCTCGTTGATCAGTCCCCTCCTCCTGGCTGGTCTTTCTGATGAGTTCCAAACCTGTGTATGTATCAGATTTGGCGATACTGAGATCTTTTTGATCTCAGTTTATTTTAAATATGGGAACCCGGTAGGACCCCACATCCTGAGTCTGACGCGCGCGCTCAACGCGCTTAAAGGCCGTAACATAGTTATCGGAGGTGACTTTAATGCACGCTCACCATTATGGTTTGACACTAGTGACTGTAGGACGGAACGTTCAGACGCCGTCGAGGACCTGATTGCGGCGCAAGGTCTTAGCATTATCAATGAACAGAGTTCTTTTTTTACCTTTTCAAATATACATGGTGAGAGCAACATTGATCTAACTCTTTGCTCTGGATCTGTTGCGACCAGGATTTCAAAGTGGACAGTCCATGAGTGCGCTATAAACTCGGATCATAGATTAATCACATATACGGTTGGTGTAAAGAAAACAGAAGCTCCAAGATCCTCCTGGAATTTCAACACCACTAGGGCGAATTGGGATAACTTTGGGGAAGCGCTACGAGATACGTTAAGGGATTTTCAACACGTAGCAGCTACTGATCCGGACAATTTGGGGAACTTCTTCAATAGGGCAGTTGTATCTGCTGCCAACTCGTCTTTGGGAAGATCAAACCCGAAGACGAGTATTAGAACGCCGTGGTGGTCACCTGAGCTGACTTCGCTTAAGGGGGCCTTCAAGAGGGCCTACAGGGCGCTTGGGTTGTCCAGGAGTGGCAACTGCACGGAGGAGGAGACAGTTGCGCTTCAGGCGAACCTGAGGTCTGCCAGGTCGGCCTTCAAACGGGCCGTCCTTCTAGCGAAACGAGCTGCTTGGCATAATTGGGTTAAAGACGTGGGTAACGCCAACCCGTGGGATATCCACAGCGCACTTGAAAAATCCGGAAAAGGATCTGACCGGTTTTTGTCAACAGTAATTGGGAAAACAGATGGGAGGAACGCTGAGACTGTGGACGTGGCCTCCACTCTCAAGACACTTCTGGGCGAGTTAGTTCCTTTAGACTCAGTAGTTGGGGAAAGTGACCACCATAAACAGATAAGGAATCTGTCGCGGCTACCACCTAGGGACCTTGCCCAAGAGGATAACTCCACTAGAGTCACTAAAGCGGAAATTGAAGTGATAATTAAGGGATTGGGTCCTAAGAAGGCACCAGGGCATGATAGGCTCAATGGCGTGATTGCGAAGCAAGTCTGGGTCCACGCTAAGGAAGAGCTCTTCCAAGTGATGGATACGTGCCTGAGGAGAGGAGTTTTCCCCTCCGAGTGGAAGCGCGGCGTGCTCCGGATCATACCAAAGGGGAACGGAAAACCACTGACCGACATCAAGGCGTACCGGCCAATTACCCTCCTCCCTGTACTTGGCAAAATCCTGGAAAAACTGATACGAGAGCGACTTCGGCGAACCCTGTCACCGGCAAGTGACCTTCAGTTCGGCTTCGTCCCCGGTAGATCCACGGTGCACGCCCTGTCGTATGTGCTTGATTGGGTGAAGGCTTGTCCAAAGAGGTATGTAGTTGCAATCTTCCTCGATATAACTGGTGCCTTCGACTTCGCGTGGTGGGACATGATACGTACAAAGGTGAAAAACAGGCAGTGTTCCAAACTTCTGTTCCAGGCCATCGATGACTACCTTTCGGATCGCACCATAACAATTTGTTTTGGCGATTTTCTACTCGAGAGGGAAGCAACTATGGGATGCCCGCAGGGCTCCATCCTTGGACCTGACCTGTGGAAGATTCACTTTGACGACTCCTCCAGGTTACCCTTGCCTGAAGGATGTATCTCTGTCGACTACGCGGATGATAAGACGTATCTGGTCGCTGGGGACAGCAGAAAGGAAGTTGAGAGCAAAGGCAGTGAAGGTTTGAACATGTTCCTCGATTGGGGAAAAAGAAACAAGATGACATTCGCTCCCCAGAAGACCCAGGGCCTCCTGATGAAGGGCTTTCTCAGTAGAAAAAGAAATCCCGTCATCAAAATGGGGGACTCTACTGTTCAATTTCGTGAAACTGTAAAATATTTAGGCGTCACACTAGATCGATCGTCCTCCTTTCTGGCTCACGTCAAGGATGTATCCAGCAAGGCTCAGGCCCTCTTCTTTAAGCTTAGGAGACTCTCCACAGCTGAGTGGGGATTGCGGAGTCCGGCTTTGCGTGTTCTGTACAGATGCGTATACGTGGCGCAAGTTTCGTATGCTGCGTCTGTTTGGGAGCACCGCCTGGATAACTCGCTTATACTCCTGGCTCTCAAGCGGGCCAACGAACTCCCTTGCTGGCACTATCCGGGGCGTATAGAACCGTTGCTTCGGACGCTTTGCCTGTTTTGGCTGGCATTTTGCCAATCGATCTGGAAATCAGGGATCTAAGCAGAGATTAACCAGAGGAACCCCGGCCACTCACCTAGGCGTTGTTCTCACTCCAGGCGGGCCGGGGACTCTCCCTGGACTGCTCCGGCAAATGAGGGATCTGTCGCTCCAAGAGTGGCAGCTCCGGTGGGATAGATCGAATATGGGAAGATGGACTTTCTCCTTCTTCCCATCAGTTAAAGTCAGAATGGAAGGGGCTTATCTACAACTGGACCACCACATCACCCAGCTCCTGTCCGGGCATGGGGAATTCAGGGGGAGGCTTCACTCCCTCGCCCTGTCACCCCACCCCAACTGCGCATGCGGATCTGCAAACCAGTCAGCCGAGCACATTCTGTGGCATTGCGAGATTTTGACGGATGCGAGAGAGGAACTGCTCGATGGTTTGGACGTACCTATCAGACCAGTATGGAATACTGACCTGGTGTCGAACAAGAGGAATTTCGAGTGTTTGAAGAAATTTGCAAGGGTCTGGGTTGAGAGATGGCCTGAGCTTAGAGTCGCTGATTAGTTGAATTTTTTTGAAACCAGGTGTACTTGTTCCTGATTACCACGGTTTACTCTATGATTTTTACTCTATTATTTGCCCAGGATGTACAGTTTTATTTTATCTTGTTTTCTTGTTTTTATTTATACATTTTTATGTCTTATGGCTAATAAGTTGGTTCTCTTTTTTTATTTATTTATTTTTTTTTTATTTCCTATGCAACTAAATTTTATGTTGTACTTTTTATATTTTACATTGATTACTTCTCTTTTTACATCTTTTGTATTATCATCTACTACTGTATATATGTATTTCTTTGTTTGTATATTCTTTTCCAATTTAGACTTTGGGTCCAGTTACATAGGCGTACATAAGCGCTTATGTCGACTGTACAATATTTAGTTCTATTTTTTTTTCACACCTTTGGTTTTCTTCTTTTTTTCTATATATTCGTTCAACTTCTGTGTTTTTTATATATTTTTCTTTTCAGTCTGTGACAACGTGCGAGTACTGAACTCCGTTGCTTGTGTTGTATCGTCCTTCTCCCCATTTAAGGGGTTGGACTAGAACATGTCCCTGTGTACGTGACTTGTCGTTCTTATGGTTCTGGTGGGGCTGCTTTTGGCCCCGTGCCACCCCCCATGACATGAAGAGGCTGAGGAGAGGGCTAAACGCCATCCGAAAGCTGTCCGTCCCGCCTCCAGCGACCCGACGCTTCTCTTCTTAGGGTCTTCTTTGGATTTCCATTTACTTATCGTCTAGGCACCACCGGGTAGCTGGCTTACGGACGACGCTGCCGGTTGTCGGGAGGCCTAACAATCAGCCCCCTTCACTGTTAAGGGGACTGCCGGTGGCTGAATTTTGGTTTCACCAGCTCCTCATTGTATATACTTCTTTACTTTTTTGTTTTTCTTTTACATGGACAGAGCACGGTGTTGCCTGCAGGACTGTTGTGTGGTCCGTCGCCGTCATGAACTTCCCACTCATGACGGTTTTACTTACTTTGTTTTCTTGTTTTCTTATGTATTTTTTACAGCCCTAGCCTAGTCACTAACACCCTGTTTGACTGTCCATGAGGCTTACCGCTTTGCGGTGAGTTACTCATGGGCTTTAGAATTGTAGAACTGACCATAACAGTGCATTTCTGTAGGCGCGCCTGCATACCGCCCACTAACAACGTATGCGGGGACATTGAAGTTCTAGAATCGTTCCATATTTTAAATGTAGAGTCGTTTTTTTCAAAAAAATTAGAGTCTTGCGAGAACTCCGAAGGGGCGACCATAAGTCGCCTATACCGGGGTGGGAATAGGTGGGTGAAAGCTTCAATGTATCATACTTCGACTAAGAACCACCCACACTATCTTCATTTTTCTTAACGCATATACTATTGGCTGCTATCTTTATGTATGATTGCAAGATTCAAACCCGAACTAAATGCTCTCTAGATAGTGTCTGGATAAATCTTTATCCATTTTATTTTAATATGCGACATCTATTGACTTTTCTGCAAGTCTAGGATGAATATTTTTATTTTTATTTTAACTTTATGAGTAAAACCTCAAATTGTAATATTTAATTAAATGAAGACAATATAAGCGAAACTCAATCGAAAATCTGAAAACAGAAAAATCAGAAAAAGATATTGACACATCTGGGACACGATGTCATCGTGTCCCAGATGTGTCCCATCGTGTCCCAGATGTGTCAATATCTTTTTCTGATTTTTCTGTTTTCAGATTTTCGATTGAGTTTCGCTTATATTGTCTTCATTTAATTAAATATTACAATTTGAGGTTTTACTCATAAAGTTAAAATAAAAATAAAAATATTCATCCTAGACTTGCAGAAAAGTCAATAGATGTCGCATATTAAAATAAAATGGATAAAGATTTATCCAGACACTATCTAGAGAGCATTTAGTTCGGGTTTGAATCTTGCAATCATATATAAAGATAGCAGCCAATAGTATATGCGTTAAGAAAAATGAAGATAGTGTGGGTGGTTCTTAGTCGAAGTATGATACAGTTAAAAGTGACCGAATTGGATATCGACACGGTGGCGCAGTGGTTAGCGCGTTCGCCCGGTAAGCGAGAGGTCCTGCGTCCCAGATGTGTCAATATCTTTTTCTGATGTTTCTGTTTTCAGATTTTCGATTGAGTTTCGCTTATATTGTCTTCATTTAATTAAATTTGATTGATTTTTCTGATTGATTTTATTTATTTAAACGCCCAAAGGGCTTTTATATAGAATGCTGTACATATTTTAATTACAGTGAAAATAATGAGTTGACAATTTACAGGTAATATAATATGTATTATGTACATAAAATATAAGCGTTTACAAAATACAGGTAACATACAACGTAAGAAACAAAATATAGAAGTCGACACAAAGTAGGTATTGTTTAAAATTGTTCACATTAGTTAATGAGATAGGTAGAATGGTAGAAAGACCTAGTTGGCACATTTGGCGCTTGAAGTTTGCTAAGTTCAAATTATTGTCAAATAAATCCATATTGTTTAAAAGTATTTGTTACCAATGCTATGTAAACTTTGTATAGGAGAATGTAAACTATGGTTGAAATGAGAAGAACATAAATAAGATAGGTACATGTACATAGATTTATTAATTGCAGGAGTTTTCTAAAATAATAATAATAATTCTTATAATAATATGTACAAAATTGAATATTTTTAATATATAAAAAATGAAAATTTTAATTAAAAAATTGTAATAGGTGGCACGTGAGCTGTTGGAAAACTGAATGTACTGGGACTGAATATATGGAACGCAAGAGAGGGGTTGGCGGGACCTGGGAGCGGTAGACGGAAGAGGGAAGGCGGGGAAGGTAGAAGTGGAAAGTGGGAGGGGAACGGGAACGCGGGAGGGAAACTGGGAAGCACTGGAAAGGACATGCAGGGAGAAACAATTTATTTATTTAAATATAGAATTGCAACGCATGCCGGGAACCAGCAAGTATTGAATACACTGCGTATGCGTACAAAAAATCGAGACTATAAATAAAATCATTTGAGACTCTTAATACACTTATTATTAAACATATTTTAAAAATAAGTTCTTATTATTTATATAGTAACTTATTATTTAAGTAAATTTTTGCTTGAAATGGGTAAATAATGTACAAACAATTATAATTTGACAATAATTTTAATTGTGGAGTGCCAACTGTCAATTGCCGGGTCACCCTAGTATAGGGTTGCCATCTCCAAACTTTGAAATCCAGGATTTGAAGATAGAAAAACCAGGACATTTCGGTTTAAAGCCAGGACTATATATGTATAAGATCAGTACCTAATTTATATAGTTATATTGCACTGAAAAAAGAGTCAACTTAACACGCGCGGCTAGAGTCCAGTGACAAAACGATTGGAGAGAGTAGTTGCGCGCAAATTTTAAAACATAGGTCCTTGACACGACTCTTTAAAAAATTAAGGACGATGCTTAAAAACTATCCAGGACCAGGACAGCCCAGGACACCCCAAAAAACAGGACATGTCCTGGGAAAACAGGACAGTTGGCAACCCTACCCTAGTATCAATCTTAATTATAATCCACTAATAATAAACTAAACGAATTTATTTACAGAGTCGGATTTTGTACTTATGAGCTGGTATACCCAATATATAGACAAGTATTTATCCACTGGAGCGATTTTTGCCATATATTGGTGCCATTATAAATGTCTCCGATTGCTTTTCAGATAAAAAAAGGCAATTATCGCCTTGATTCGGCAATTTAAAAAAAAAATATTTGTAACTCCCCCGTTTGTTATTTTAAACTAAAAGGAAGGTATTGAAATGCTTAATCTATTTTGACCATAGATGCCACAAATCCGAAGTTCGTAGACTTTTGTATAACGATGTTAAAAATATTTTTTTCACGCAGAATTTCTGATCAGCTGTTTACGGTTAAAATTAAGTCCCTTTTCCATAGATTATGCACCTTTCATTAGCAAGCCACAGACAATATACAGAAATCGAAAATATTCTATGTTGACTCGAATAAGTACCTCTCACGGCAGTTTAAAAAAGTAACAACCACGCAGGATTCGCCTGGATATAAACTTAACGATTTTTTTATTTTTTATAAATCCTACAATTAACTGTCAAATACAGGTTAATTCATTAGCTATATTATATTTTTTTATGTCTTCATGTTAAAATTAGAAGGTATGATTTTTTTTAATATTTGGTGAAAAATTTAAAAATGATCTTCTGAAAATGTCGAGCAAACGGAAAAAATAGTATATTAAAATATAAGTGGATAAAGAGGTCTTTAAAACACGCGCGATTTTTCGAGCACGACGGCGTAGCCGAGTGCTCGAAATATAATAATAATAATAATAATAATGATTTATTGTTTTTCTTTCTTTACAAACATCTAAAGATAATGATATCCTCACTGGGATTTCCCGTGCTGAGGATTTCATTTACATATTATATTTTAATTATAAGAAATTAATATGAATTTGTTATAAACGTATAGGTATCATGTAGTATTTTGTTAAATAATTAAAAATTAAATAAAATTGTGTTTTTTTTTTATAATTCAGATCAGTAAAGTGTTTTAAAGACCAGTTATCCACGAATATTTTACGCTATTTTTTTTTATTGGTACACTTTGAAAACATAAATATTGATATCATTATTAAAAATTTGGAAATAAAACTATTAATGAATTCGTGATGTGACATCACAATATCTTGTTGTCATGGAAATGAAAAACACAAACATTAATTTGCAATCTGTCACTTTTGACGTTTAAAATATTCCTGTCAGATTTATAGTTAAAAGTTGACATTTAGACTTCACATTTTGTTGATTTGTTGATGTTGCCATGGTAACTTTAAAAAACGCGCGTTCCATAAAGTGCGATTTAAACACGCTAGAGCGTACTTTAAATGAGTAAAAAAGGGCACCAATAAAAAAAAAGTTTTTAAATGCTCTGTCGCTCCGGTGGTTATCCTTGATGCATTTGAAGGAAAACATGTTTTATACTTTTGTTAATCGGCGGTACATCCTCTCTGCACAGTGCACATCCCTTCAGTTGTATTTTGCGTAAAGTAGGCTTATCTAATTTTCTTCAACTCCGCAGGCCTCGACCATATTTTGTCAGAGGGTCAAAATATTTCCGCTTTGCAATAAAATCCAAATAGATGGAATATTTCGGAACATACATATAAGAAAACTAAAAACTGTTTCTGAAAGGTGATCAAATACGCTTTCAAATTTTATGAATTGAAATAAAATGAATAAAATTGCATGGAAACGTTAAATAGTTTTTAAAAAGGCTCACCTAAGACTACTCATTGACTTTCTAACTTAAATTACTGATAATGAAAAATAAATAAAAGCACATACGTGTTTTGTTAGACAAATGTACCTCCGTAGTCCAGTGGCTAAGACTCTTGACTCACAATCCGGAGGTCGCGGGTTCGAACCCGACGTGCGTACATAAATTTTATTTGATTAATTTGTGTTATTTCACAATTAATTCATTTAAAATAATATATAGTATATTTGCGGCACGTTCCAGAGTGGAAGATACTATCAGTATCGCCCTGGTGTAAGACCACCATTCAGAATTGAAACGTTGCTTGAAAATGGCTTTAGCCGTGTTTGGTGACCAGATCTTAATAGCCAGGTACTTCCCAACCTTCCTCTTCCCCACCTCCTTCCCCTCCCCACTACCTTCAGCCTCACAACATACCCCAATTGGGGATGCCATAGTCTCACTGGCTCCAGACGGGAGCAGTTGAGATTCTTGTGCGGTATTCACTGTAAAAAAAATTAAAAATAATAATAATGTATTATAAACCTTATTGTCAGATCATTTTTTGTAATCCCAACCTTGGTTTCATAATGGTGTAAGGTAGGTCCGGTAATAAGGCCTACCTAAGGGAGATTTGAAATAACATAAAACTATGCAACCGAATCAACGAATTGTAATATTAATTAAAGATACAGATCAATTACTATAAAATATGAACAAAAAATGGCCACTTTTGCCGTAAACAAACACTTTAAATAAACTTTTTTAAAAACCTTGTCTTTAGGCATTATTATACTATAGTAGGATAATAAAGCCTAAGATTTTAACACTCAAAATTAATCAAAATAGACTTCTAACATTTGGTTATTAAGATAAATTATAATGTACTAGCTAAACCCGGCCACGCTTCGCTGTGGCTTTGTCTGATTTTAATTATTAGAGGAGTTAACAAAAATTGTCTAGCAACTGTGCATTTACCAAGAAGACACATTGCGTAATTTAATATCTGCTGTGACTATGCTGTAGAATATAAGGAAAGAAAGAAATAAAAAACCTTCATAATTTATTTATTCACACATTGAAGGCTTTATAATATCACGTTATTATGGAAACAGTTATTATAGATCTAGTTATTCAGGAGTATAATTATAAGCATGTCGTATATAACACAATAAACTGAAAAGTTGTACAAAGAATTTAATTAGTTTTGCATAATAAAGGTAAAACCGTAGTTATAGAGGAATGTGTATTTACTATGTTGTATTTAAAATGTGAGCATGCGGCAATCCTTTTTTTTGCCACTCCACAGAGTAAAACAGCGTTGTGTTTCTCCGAAAATGTTTAGTGAAGTGATTAAATTAATCAACGTCTTTAGCTTTTGTTTGACAACACGTGCTGTTATGTCGTGGCGATCAATCGGAGACTGTCCTGGAAGTAGTAACTCTTTTATTTCATGCATGGGCGCCCGCGGGGGGCAATGCCTGGATTGATTGAAAATAGTCAAATAATGTTACTTTTATTTTAAATCACTTTGTGTTAGCATAAAAAAAGTGTGCCCTTCATTACTACAGTGTCCTGTCCGTTCGTTCACCATACAAAAACGCTGCAGTAGGTAAATTAAAACTACATTAAAACATTACTAAAAATATTTTAACCCCCTCTAAAAAAATTCTGCGGTTGCTCATGATCCCAAGTTGGATTACACGTAAAATTAATGAAAAGATCAGCTTGATAATTTAGATTTTAATACATATAATGTCCTGATGAAGAGAACGTCGTTCTCGAAACATGTTGATTTTTTAAATAAAGATTATCGTGGTAAAAACAAAGTGTTTTTAATTATTTCATTAATAATTCGATTTGTTAATCTAATTTTTTTGTAGGTTTTGTAAAGTAACGAACTGATATTCAGCAATGACGTTATATTATAAATAGACTCGCCATAGTCTCACATACTCACATATAATGTGGAAAGCAAGCAACACTCTTTTGTTTTCAGCGATTTTCAGTATAATTTCTAAATTCAAAAGCTCATTCCTGTGTGACAAAGACAGACAATCAAAGAATCTACGTGAGTGAATGTCATAGATTCATAGTAGGGCGGCTTATTAGTTTCTTCGCCGAATACTACTGTCACATCACGGGTGTGACCTATGGGTGTGACTGAGATAACAAGATACTCTTATTCGGTTACACAATATGACAGGGAAGGGTAAAGGCGGGTAAAACGTGACACACGGGCAAATATTTTTATATTTATTATATGAGTTTTCATTAGTAATACAATATTGGTACTATTATAGTAGTATTGTTAAGTACATATTTTATTATACAGTACAGGTTATAGGTTCAAATGATTATACAAATCTATACAGATTAATAACACCTAGGACCGTTACTATTTATAATTTTCATCAACGACATTATTAAATTAATAAACGCGTTACCCTTTGTACGTTTTACCCCATCGTTCCCAATGGAATAAAACGAATGCGGGACGCTGTGTGAACCGGCTTACTGTTAGTAGGTTGTCCCTGTTATGCTTAGGTCACTTTGTGATGCAATTTTCGCTGTCTCCTTTTCGACTATTTGCCGTTTAATTGAAGCATTTTCTCATCACGCAGGAGCGCTTTGCAATACAATTTACTTACTGGTAAGACACGACCTCACTCGACGCGTAGCAGTTTAGTACTAAAGTACTAGAAATAGAGACAGATACAATCATGGAACTAAAATCCAATGGAAGCGGCATACCTAACTCAGAATGTATAAAACCGCCAAAACCAGTGTAGCCTAAGAGTACGGATATTAGAGAGACGGCATGTAAAGTGTGCACACTGACCCAAAGTGTGATTATTCAAAAATTTTACCGAACGGTTTTTAGACGGTTGACATTGGCTTTTACACCTCGGTCGCGTATAGAGCTCCCAGTAAAACGTTCATAAAACATAGAAAAATGGTCCAATGCGCCGTAAAATTGTGTAAAAGTAGTTCTATGAAGACCTTTAAAAAGAAAGACGGTCTTACCTTTCACATATAAGTGTTTAAACATCGCTTAAATATACATTTTATAATTGTCGACGTGTTCATTTCAACCGCTACCGCCATTGGCCCGTCGCTATCACGTGATCTCGGAATGGCAATGGGCCGAATCAGTCAACTTAAATTATAATAATTAAAAGTTACCAAAAAACTTTTATTTTTTTATAAATCATAACGCACAAATATAAAGTTCTGATTTACACATGTCGTATGTACGTGTTTTTTATCGTTTAGCTTATTCATTTTTAAACGTTTTTACTTCGTCTTTTGTGCACTGTTATTTTTATTTCTTTTCCTACTAATTTATCACTCCTTTTACATATGTTTACAATTGTAATTCATAGTATATAAAATAAAATAAAATAATAACTGTATTGTTATGTAAAATTCACATTGACATGCCCCCGTGGTCGAGGGGAAAAGCTCTTGACAAGCAATCCGGAGGTCGCGGGTTCAAATCCCGGTGCGTACAGATAAATTTTATTCGATTGATTTGTGTTCTCAAAATTTAATAATTAAAAATAATATAAGGTATATTTCCGTCCAGTTCCAGGTGGAACATACTATCAGTATCGCCCTGGTGTAAGACCACCCATAATAATTGAAATGTTGCTTGAAATGGCTTTAGCTATGTTTGTTGACAAGATCTGAATAGACGGGTACTTCCCCACCTTCTTCTTCCCTATCTCCTTCCCCTCATATATATATTCGATTATGTGTTATTCATATGTACATATTCGATTATTTGTTATTTACATATATATAAATAAATATTCGAATTTTATGTTATATATATACGTGTGTGTGTGTGTGTGTGTGTGTGTGTGTGTGTGTGTGTGTATATAGGGTGTTAAGGGAGGTACTTGACTTATCAGGGATTCCTGACATTATTTGGAGTAAAAAATGTAGCTGAAAGTTTGGTCTTCTGTGACATTTTTTTTCTACAAAAACATAAAAAAATGGTATGTGTTGAACAGCCAAAGGCGGGGTTAGAAGTTGTTCGGTTATTCGGCTGAGTGACCAACAATTAGAATTAAAACGTAGCTTTAGCCGTATTTGGAGACTAGATCTGAATAGTCGGGTATTTCCCTACCTCCCTCTTCCCCATATCCTTCCCCTCCTCACTTGCCTTCAGCCTCACAACATACCCCAATTGGGGATGCCATAGTCTCCAGAATGGAGCAGTTGGGATTCTTGTGAGGTGATCACATTAAAAAAAATATATATTTAGTTATTGTTGATTGCACTTTTTTGTTGACATATTGCACGTGAATTTTAGTTCTACTCATAATAAGGTCAATTTTGGTTTTGGAATTGTCATTTTTAATTATAGATATATCTTGATATCCGACAATGTTGTGTAAATTATTTAGGTGCTGGATAGCTGGTGGCAGCAAAATTTCTTTGATTTCGGCAATATCATGAAGACGGGGATCATTTGACTGCTGGACACCTGGGAGTATGATATATTATCTATGTATCCGACGAGCCTGTAGGGTGAACTGTACCATCCTGAATTGATGAAAGCAGTATAAACTCTTGATGCTTTAAATAATTTTTTTGATGAACATCTGGTGTCAGCAAAATATTTTTTAGTATCCAACAGTAATAAGTTTCGTCATCAGTCGGAATAATTCAACATGACATTTGTCAGATAATCGTATCTTCCGTTAGGTTTTTTTTTCGAATTATTGTCACGATATGTCTGTTTTTTATGTGATTGTTTGTGGTCTGGATGAGTAACATACATCAGGACATTTTAAAAATTAAATAATGTAGTCTCAAATTACTTAACTTACTCAAAAGTCTTTTGTTAAGTACTTCCCTTTTCTTCATTACTTATTTTTCACCACCATTCCCTGTTCAGAAAACAACTATTATACATATGTTCAAAATTTATAAAAAATTTACGAACGTTTTTTTTAATAATAAAAAAAATTGTGAAGCCCATTCCCAATTCGGCCCTTATCTCCTGGCGGCTGCCCTCCCCCCGCACGCTGGCCCCTTTACCCCGTCTGTATCCCCCCCACTTCCCGGCGGCCACAAATTTTTAGAGCTACACTCATGGAACTAAAATCCAATGGAAGCGGCATACCTAACTCAGAATGTATAAAACCACCAAAAACAGTGTAGCTCTAAAAATTTGTGGCCGCCGGGAAGTGGGGATACAGACGGGGTAAAGGGGCCAGCGTGCGGGGGGAGGGCAGCCGCCAGGAGATAAGGGCCGAATTGGGAATGGGCTTCACAATTTTTTTTATTATTAAAAAAAACGTTTGTAAATTTTTTATAAATTTTGAACATATGTATAATGTTGTTTTCTGAACAGGGAATGGTGGTGAAAAATAAGTAATGAAGAAAAGGGAAGTACTTAACAAAAGACTTTTGAGTAATTTAAGTAATTTGAGACTACATTATTTAATTTTTAAAATGTCCTGATGTATGTTACTCATCCAGACCACAAACAATCACATAAAAAACAGACATATCGTGACAATAATTCGAAAAAAAAACCTAACGGACGATACGATTATCTGACAAATGTCATGTTGAATTATTCCGACTGATGACGAAACTTATTACTGTTGGATACTAAAAAATATTTTGCTGACACCAGATGTTCATCAAAAAAATTATTTAAAGCATCAAGAGTTTATACTGCTTTCATCAATTCAGGATGGTACAGTTCACCCTACAGGCTAGTCGGATACATAGATAATATATCATACTCCCAGGTGTCCAGCAGTCAAATGATCCCCGTCTTCATGATATTGTCGAAATCAAAGAAATTTTGCTGCCACCAGCTATCCAGCACCTAAATAATTTACACAACATTGTCGGATATCAAGATATATCTATAATTAAAAATGACAATTCCAAAACCAAAATTGACCTTATTATGAGTAGAACTAAAATTCACGTGCAATATGTCAACAAAAAAGTGCAATCAACAATAACTAAATATATATATTTTTTAATGTGATCACCTCACAAGAATCCCAACTGCTCCATTCTGGAGACTATGGCATCCCCAATTGGGGTATGTTGTGAGGCTGAAGGCAAGTGAGGAGGGGAAGGATATGGGGAAGAGGGAGGTAGGGAAATACCCGACTATTCAGATCTAGTCTCCAAATACGGCTAAAGCTACGTTTTAATTCTAATTTTTGGTCACTCAGCCGAATAACCGAACAACTTCTAACCCCGCCTTTGGCTGTTCAACACATACCATTTTTTTATGTTTTTGTAGAAAAAAAATGTCACAGAAGACCAAACTTTCAGCTACATTTTTTACTCCAAATAATGTCAGGAATCCCTGATTAGAGTAAGTCAAGTACCTCCCTTAACACCCTATATACACACACACACACACACACACACACACACGTATATATATAACATAAAATTCGAATATTTATTTATATATATGTAAATAACAAATAATCGAATATGTACATATGAATAACACATAATCGAATATATATATGAGGGGAAGGAGATAGGGAAGAAGAAGGTGGGGAAGTACCCGTCTATTCAGATCTTGTCAACAAACATAGCTAAAGCCATTTCAAGCAACATTTCAATTATTATGGGTAGTCTTACACCAGGGCGATACTGATAGTATGTTCCACCTGGAACTTGACGGAAATATACCTTATATTATTTTTAATTATTAAATTTTGAGAACACAAATCAATCGAATAAAATTTATCTGTACGCACCGGGATTTGAACCCGCGACCTCCGGATTGCTTGTCAAGAGCTTTTCCCCTCGACCACGGGGGCATGTCAATGTGAATTTTACATAACAATACAGTGATTATTTTATTTTATTTTATATACTATGAAAAACAATTGTAAACATATGTAAAAGGAGTGATAAATTAGTAGGAAAAGAAATAAAAATATCAGTGCACAAAAGACGAAGTAAAAACGTTTAAAAATGAATAAGCTAAACGATAAAAAACACGTACATACGACATGTGTAAATCAGAACTTTATATTTGTGCGTTATGATTTATAAAAAAATAAAAGTTTTTTGGTAACTTTTAATTATTATAATTTAAGTTGACTGATTCGGCCCATTGCCATTCCGAGATCACGTGATAGCGACGGGCCAATGGCGGTAGCGGTTGAAATGAACACGTCGACAATTATAAAATGTATATTTAAGCGATGTTTAAACACTTATATGTGAAAGGTAAGACCGTCTTTCTTTTTAAAGGTCTTCATAGAACTACTTTTACACAATTTTACGGCGCATTGGACCATTTTTCTGTTTTATGAACGTTTTACTGGGAGCTCTATACGCGACCGAGGTGTAAAAGCCAATGTCAACCGTCTAAAAACCGTTCGGTAAAATTTTTGAATAATCACACTTTGGGTCAGTGTGCACACTTTACATGCCGTCTCTCTAATATCCATACTCTTAGGATACAATCGTATTGTGTTTGGCTTCCCACTTTTAGATTTCTACCCCGCGTCCAGTATTAATGTCTTTGATATTCAGTGCAATAATGACTCAATTTGAGTCAACTTAAAACCCATAGAGAAAACAAATGAGTAAAAATAGTAATATAATTTGTAAGATGTAATTCTATTTTTAAATCCGATTAAATTCTTTATATTCCTAATTGTAGGTATCATAATTTTTTGTAACTTTGATAAAATTAATAAAATGGCAACACTGTCTAGAACTGTCGTCCCATTGTTTACTATGACAAATTATTAGTCAATTTCATATTTATGGTCAATTTAAAACGCATAAAATTTTCCTATTCTTTCAGAACTTCCAAATAAAAAGTATATAGAAACACTCTTCTGCTAAAAAGCAATATTCTGTAAAAAAATTGAGTCAACATATCGATTACTTTGCGAGATTAGCGAACGCAAACATACGGAACCTAAATTTTTATATTTACAGATTTTCATTAATCATGCTTTAAGTCTTCAAAATGGCAAAAAATTTCTTTATTTAACTGTGTTTTTTAATATTGAAAAAAACAACACTTTTTTTTCAAATGGTTGACATGGTTTCTAATGGTTCTCCTGGGAATATTATACTTCACATCAGCTTTATATGTGCTCAACATTCCTCTTTTTAATTAATGCTTGGATAGTTGACACCAAATCATTTTCAGACCACAATGCTCGTTTGGGGGACATCGTGATGTAGGCACTAAAATAACAATAAATCAACAGTAAGTAAACAGTTGTAATTACTTACAAACATCCATAATAACATTTTGAGAAAGTTATGAAAAAGTTGTAATACTGACAAACATTGTTACAAAAAAAAGTATAATAGGGCCTACGGTCAAATTTGGTAGGCCTTAATAACCGCTGGCATCGTGTATAAAGAAGTACAAAAAGTACAATAATTGGTTCACGATACATTACTCATACATCGAAGGTCGATAGAAGTATGAAAAACAGAAAACTGTAGCACAAAATTATATTATAAAAGTGTAATATTACTAAAATTACTTACGATTCAGTCGGACGATTTTTTATTATTCGTGCCTCACAATCACTCCTCGCAAACGAATCGCTTCGCAGTAGTCGAAGCAAGTAAGCTACGCGTCGCGACAAGCTTGAAGCGCCATTTATGAGTGTTAGCTACCTATGAGCGTATCCTTGAGTGACATCGAACATTTTAAATAGTATTTTTTTTACTTAGGCCTTATTAACCGACAGGCCTTATTACCCGCACCTTTCTTACATTTTGTACAGCGATTTCTATGATACCTTCATGAGTTGTTCCTAAAAGCTAACAAATAAGCCGAGGAGTTAAACAAAAAAAAAAGAGTTTTTTTTATCTCCAAAATCAGTTTTTTCTTTTTTCCCTTTTCTAACACTTAATTCCATGTAACAAATTAATGGTTTGAAAAAAAATTGTATTTTATGTATTTCAGAAAATGCCAAGACATATAAACGTAAACCAATTATATAATTTTATTTTATTTATTTAATTATTTTAATATTACATTAGGTTATAATAATGACGTATTGCCCATCTCACTAGGTGTGAAACGCCTGTGTTGAGATGGCAATTTACATAGTGGTTATTATCTATAATTTTGTTTAAGTAATATAATGAAAATGATAGTTTGATATAAAGTCTTTTTTTTAAATATACAATTCAAGTATGTTATATTTATATTATATATATATATGTAGAACAATTTTCTCGGTTTACCCGCGTAACGTAGTCCTTAAAAGGACTTTTTAACTCCTGACGTCAGGAGTTAAAAAGTCCTTTTAAGGACTACGTTACGCGGTTAAGGTTTATGGTTAAGGTTTTCACGGGTGTAAGATGTAGAACAATTTTCTCGATTTACCCGCGTAACGTAGTCCTTAAAAGGACT
Organism: Limnephilus lunatus; assembly: GCA_917563855.2. Taxonomy (NCBI): domain Eukaryota; kingdom Metazoa; phylum Arthropoda; class Insecta; order Trichoptera; family Limnephilidae; genus Limnephilus; species Limnephilus lunatus. Next base: position 17,675,996 of record OU830595.1, on the reverse strand, counting down.
TTTTAACTCCTGACGTTTCGGACAGATCACACTGTCCATCTTCTCTGAAGATGGACAGTGTGATCTGTCCGAAGATGGACAGTGTGATCTGTCCGAAACGTCAGGAGTTAAAAAGTCCTTTTAAGGACTACGTTACGCGGGTAAATCGAGAAAATTGTTCTACATCTTACACCCGTGAAAACCTTAACCATAACATATATATATATATACATATATAGAATATTGCAGTAGGTAATCCGTGGATGTCAAAATTTTTGCATCCGCAACAACCCTGGTCTAGATATAATACTGGTCTAGTGTGGGAACTTTACACATATTTTTTGGTTATCCCTCTCTAAACAAAATAAATATCATCTCTTCTATCAAGCGTTATCTAAAATTGCCTTCCCGCCATTCAACATCTCATCTCTTATGAGTCTGAACCGACGAAAGAGAAAAAGTTAAAAAATACTATTAATAAACTAAGAAATAAACATAATTTTTTTTTTTTTTAGTTATTTATTAAGTTAAAAGAAATACAAATTTCGCTTTGTTAACTTAAGTGTACATTGATAGGAACAAAAATAATATATATGTTAATAATTATGGTTTACTACCTAAGTAACATATTTTTCTTAAGGTTTACCTAAGTAACATTTTGGTTTTGCTCATTGATCTTGAGGGCAAACAGTTTTTTCTTAAATATATTTATTCTATTTACGGTTGTCAGGCTATCCAGGAAGGAGATTATAAATGTGTACATCCTCATGGCCTATGTTTCTTTTACCACACTCTGTCTGTGCTGAATTTGTATATAATTTATTATGTTGTCCTGTGTGGTGGTCATGTACTTGTGATGTATTCATAAAAGAAGTATTTGTGTGTATGAAGCCATTTTGGATTTTGTGAATTAATAGGCATATGTTGTATTCGTACAGTTTAATATATACAGTGTGTTGACGAACGTACTTGATTTATTTTATTAGTTATTCTTGACGTTATTTGGAGTAAAAAATTTGGCACCGGTGGCTTTTTCGATGTCTTTTAAAAAAAAATATTCTTAACATTTCGTCACTGGTCACTCAGCCGAGTAACCGATTATCCTCTCATACGGTCCTAACTGTCCAATACCTACCGATTTTTTTGTTGTTTTTACTTGAAAACAAAACATCAAAAATGACACCGGAGAACCAAATTCATTCCCATTTTTTATTCAAAATAATGTCAGGAATCACTGGTAATGTAATGTAAGTCAAGTACGTCGCTTAACACCCTGTAAATTTAATAAAATCTTTAAAAATATTTAGCAAAATAAAAACATCTTAAAAGGTTTGTCAGGTTTATTATTTTTAAGACCCTAAATGTTCCCAACCTGCGAAAATTTTATTAAAAAAATATCCTGCTTCATTAATTTAAAAATATTCACATGTTTGAAGAACAAATTAGCAGTAGAGCTCTAAGAGAGTCAAATGTAAAATCTTTTAATATCCCAGTTTGTCAAACCTCTTTTTTTTATTTATTAATCTTAAGTTAGCTCACATCTTTGTGTGTGCTAATATTTTATAAAGATATACACATTTGCATTGGTTGGCAAACATAATCATTCTTTAAATATTACACATAAATGAAGACATTAATAATTGAGGTAGACATACTTTCGTAATTCTTTTTTAAACTTATTTATATTTTCTATCTCAGTAATTTCATTCGGGATGTTGTTATACAGTTGGACGGCCTGGTACATCAGAGATTTCTGGGTGCTTGATTTTTTTCTTGTCGGCAGTCTAATTTGCTTTGAATTTCTTGTTCCGTGTCCGTGTGTTTCGTTATTATAATGTATTTTTCTTTTTAGTTCCCTAGACATCGTCCCCATGTTAATTTTATGTAAAAAATAAGTACATTCAAATACACAGTTTGCTTCACCGTCAACATATTTAGCTCTTTTAGCATGTCTCGTATCCGTGTGTATATGTTGCGCTTAAGTATTATTCGCATTGCTTTATTTTGCAGTATTTGCATTTTTTTTCATTTTCTCTTTATTGCAGAGAAAAAGAATATTTGAACAGTTATTAAAGTATGGTGATATAATTGTATTATATATTATCTGGCATGTTTCTTTATTTACTTTGTTTCTGATTCTACCAAGAAATGATATTTTTTTTGCATTTTTTTTAATTGTGTAATCTGCATTTTTGAGAAGTTCAATTTTGAGTCTATGATGACACCAAGATATTTAATTTCTTTCACTTTTTTTATGATTTCTCCATTTATAGAAACCTTTGGTTCATCATGCGTATTTGTTCTACCTATATGCATGTATTTTGTCTTATTTACATTTAGTTTCAATTTATTTAATTTGAGCCATTTTGACAAAGTTTCTAAGTCACTATTTATCTTTTTGATTGCGTTCTCGTAATTATCTTCTGCAATATAAAGCAGTGCGTCATCTGCAAACAGTCTTATTTTGCAATGTTTTAGTATTTTTACCATATCATTTATGTAGAGTATAAACAATATCGGACCCAATACCGATCCTTGCGGTACCGCCAGCATATTTTCAATCGGATTTGAAACATTGTTTCTTATCTTTGTTGTTTGTTGTCTGTTGCTTAAATAATTTTTAAACCATTCCAATTCTTTCCCTTTTATTCCACATTTGTTAAATTTTTTAATAACTCTTTTTCTATCTATTGTTTCAAAAGCTCTTTGAAAATCTAAAAACACCGCAACAGTATATAAATTTTTATCTATATCTTCCTTCCAATCATCAATCACTAAATTTAACGCTGTTTCACATGAATTATTGTTCCTAAATCCAGATTGTTCGTCACAAAGGATGCTATTATTTTCCAAGTATTCTTCAAGTTGAGATTTAATTATGTATTCCATCACTTGCTCATATTTTGGTAACATATTTACAGGTCGAAAGTCTTCACATTTTTTTGAGTTCGAAATCTTTGGAATTGGTATCACCATAGACGTTTTCCATGATTCGGGAAACTTCCCTGTTTCTAAAGATTTGTTTATTAAACTGAGAAACTGTTCTCCTATTACAGGTAGTGCATCTTTTAATGTTTGAATTGTGATCCCATCTTGGCTGGGCTTTGATTTGATGTTGGACAGTATTCTTTGGAGTTTCTGGCCGTCTATTTTCTTGAACTTGAATTCGCAAGTTTTTTCTTCAAAATTTAAAATTTCTTCTTCTTTTATGATTGGGATATTAATATTTTTATTATTTTTTATTTTTTTATTTTATTTTATTATTTTTATGGGCAAAGAAGTTTTAAATATAGTGCAACAAAGCTATTCAATCCTCTACCTCCCAACATAAGAAACACGCAAACCAAAAGTACATTTAAAAGTAGAATCATTGATCACCTCATATAAACGTATCCATCAGGATTATTTAATAACATATTTACTTTTATGCCTACTGTGTGTATATGTAACCATGTACCTACTGCAATATTCTATATATGTATATATATATATATGTTATGGTTAAGGTTTTCACGGGTGTAAGATGTAGAACAATTTTCTCGATTTACCCGCGTAACGTAGTCCTTAAAAGGACTTTTTAACTCCTGACGTTTCGGACAGATCACACTGTCCATCTTCGGACAGATCACACTGTCCATCTTCAGAGAAGATGGACAGTGTGATCTGTCCGAAACGTCAGGAGTTAAAAAGTCCTTTTAAGGACTACGTTACGCGGGTAAATCGAGAAAATTGTTCTACATCTTACACCCGTGAAAACCTTAACCATAAACCTTAACCGCGTAACGTAGTCCTTAAAAGGACTTTTTAACTCCTGACGTCAGGAGTTAAAAAGTCCTTTTAAGGACTACGTTACGCGGTTAAGGTTTATGGTTAAGGTTTTCACGGGTGTAAGATGTAGAACAATTTTCTCGATTTACCCGCGTAACGTAGTCCTTAAAAGGACTTTTTAACTCCTGACGTTTCGGACAGATCACACTGTCCATCTTCTCTGAAGATGGACAGTGTGATCTGTCCGAAGATGGACAGTGTGATCTGTCCGAAACGTCAGGAGTTAAAAAGTCCTTTTAAGGACTACGTTACGCGGGTAAATCGAGAAAATTGTTCTACATCTTACACCCGTGAAAACCTTAACCATAACATATATATATATATACATATATAGAATATTGCAGTAGGTACATGGTTACATATACACACAGTAGGCATAAAAGTAAATATGTTATTAAATAATCCTGATGGATACGTTTATATGAGGTGATCAATGATTCTACTTTTAAATGTACTTTTGGTTTGCGTGTTTCTTATGTTGGGAGGTAGAGGATTGAATAGCTTTGTTGCACTATATTTAAAACTTCTTTGCCCATAAAAATAATAAAATAAAATAAAAAAATAAAAAATAATAAAAATATTAATATCCCAATCATAAAAGAAGAAGAAATTTTAAATTTTGAAGAAAAAACTTGCGAATTCAAGTTCAAGAAAATAGACGGCCAGAAACTCCAAAGAATACTGTCCAACATCAAATCAAAGCCCAGCCAAGATGGGATCACAATTCAAACATTAAAAGATGCACTACCTGTAATAGGAGAACAGTTTCTCAGTTTAATAAACAAATCTTTAGAAACAGGGAAGTTTCCCGAATCATGGAAAACGTCTATGGTGATACCAATTCCAAAGATTTCGAACTCAAAAAAATGTGAAGACTTTCGACCTGTAAATATGTTACCAAAATATGAGCAAGTGATGGAATACATAATTAAATCTCAACTTGAAGAATACTTGGAAAATAATAGCATCCTTTGTGACGAACAATCTGGATTTAGGAACAATAATTCATGTGAAACAGCGTTAAATTTAGTGATTGATGATTGGAAGGAAGATATAGATAAAAATTTATATACTGTTGCGGTGTTTTTAGATTTTCAAAGAGCTTTTGAAACAATAGATAGAAAAAGAGTTATTAAAAAATTTAACAAATGTGGAATAAAAGGGAAAGAATTGGAATGGTTTAAAAATTATTTAAGCAACAGACAACAAACAACAAAGATAAGAAACAATGTTTCAAATCCGATTGAAAATATGCTGGCGGTACCGCAAGGATCGGTATTGGGTCCGATATTGTTTATACTCTACATAAATGATATGGTAAAAATACTAAAACATTGCAAAATAAGACTGTTTGCAGATGACGCACTGCTTTATATTGCAGAAGATAATTACGAGAACGCAATCAAAAAGATAAATAGTGACTTAGAAACTTTGTCAAAATGGCTCAAATTAAATAAATTGAAACTAAATGTAAATAAGACAAAATACATGCATATAGGTAGAACAAATACGCATGATGAACCAAAGGTTTCTATAAATGGAGAAATCATAAAAAAAGTGAAAGAAATTAAATATCTTGGTGTCATCATAGACTCAAAATTGAACTTCTCAAAAATGCAGATTACACAATTAAAAAAAATGCAAAAAAAATATCATTTCTTGGTAGAATCAGAAACAAAGTAAATAAAGAAACATGCCAGATAATATATAATACAATTATATCACCATACTTTAATAACTGTTCAAATATTCTTTTTCTCTGCAATAAAGAGAAAATGAAAAAAAATGCAAATACTGCAAAATAAAGCAATGCGAATAATACTTAAGCGCAACATATACACACGGATACGAGACATGCTAAAAGAGCTAAATATGTTGACGGTGAAGCAAACTGTGTATTTGAATGTACTTATTTTTTACATAAAATTAACATGGGGACGATGTCTAGGGAACTAAAAAGAAAAATACATTATAATAACGAAACACACGGACACGGAACAAGAAATTCAAAGCAAATTAGACTGCCGACAAGAAAAAAATCAAGCACCCAGAAATCTCTGATGTACCAGGCCGTCCAACTGTATAACAACATCCCGAATGAAATTACTGAGATAGAAAATATAAATAAGTTTAAAAAAGAATTACGAAAGTATGTCTACCTCAATTATTAATGTCTTCATTTATGTGTAATATTTAAAGAATGATTATGTTTGCCAACCAATGCAAATGTGTATATCTTTATAAAATATTAGCACACACAAAGATGTGAGCTAACTTAAGATTAATAAATAAAAAAAAGAGGTTTGACAAACTGGGATATTAAAAGATTTTACATTTGACTCTCTTAGAGCTCTACTGCTAATTTGTTCTTCAAACATGTGAATATTTTTAAATTAATGAAGCAGGATATTTTTTTAATAAAATTTTCGCAGGTTGGGAACATTTAGGGTCTTAAAAATAATAAACCTGACAAACCTTTTAAGATGTTTTTATTTTGCTAAATATTTTTAAAGATTTTATTAAATTTACAGGGTGTTAAGCGACGTACTTGACTTACATTACATTACCAGTGATTCCTGACATTATTTTGAATAAAAAATGGGAATGAATTTGGTTCTCCGGTGTCATTTTTGATGTTTTGTTTTCAAGTAAAAACAACAAAAAAATCGGTAGGTATTGGACAGTTAGGACCGTATGAGAGGATAATCGGTTACTCGGCTGAGTGACCAGTGACGAAATGTTAAGAATATTTTTTTTTAAAAGACATCGAAAAAGCCACCGGTGCCAAATTTTTTACTCCAAATAACGTCAAGAATAACTAATAAAATAAATCAAGTACGTTCGTCAACACACTGTATATATTAAACTGTACGAATACAACATATGCCTATTAATTCACAAAATCCAAAATGGCTTCATACACACAAATACTTCTTTTATGAATACATCACAAGTACATGACCACCACACAGGACAACATAATAAATTATATACAAATTCAGCACAGACAGAGTGTGGTAAAAGAAACATAGGCCATGAGGATGTACACATTTATAATCTCCTTCCTGGATAGCCTGACAACCGTAAATAGAATAAATATATTTAAGAAAAAACTGTTTGCCCTCAAGATCAATGAGCAAAACCAAAATGTTACTTAGGTAAACCTTAAGAAAAATATGTTACTTAGGTAGTAAACCATAATTATTAACATATATATTATTTTTGTTCCTATCAATGTACACTTAAGTTAACAAAGCGAAATTTGTATTTCTTTTAACTTAATAAATAACTAAAAAAAAAAAAAATTATGTTTATTTCTTAGTTTATTAATAGTATTTTTTAACTTTTTCTCTTTCGTCGGTTCAGACTCATAAGAGATGAGATGTTGAATGGCGGGAAGGCAATTTTAGATAACGCTTGATAGAAGAGATGATATTTATTTTGTTTAGAGAGGGATAACCAAAAAATATGTGTAAAGTTCCCACACTAGACCAGTATTATATCTAGACCAGGGTTGTTGCGGATGCAAAAATTTTGACATCCACGGATGCGGATTATTAGAGGTTCAACTCGCATATGCGTTGTTTACTTAGAAAAGGTGTAGGAAACTCACACACATAATGGCGTGTATATATTGTCGCCGGTAAAAAAAACCTTACGTTAATGCAGTATCCCAATACCAACTCTGGACTTTATTGTATTTGTTGCAGAATCAGTCTCCAGAATCCTCTTCTCCCCGACATGGAGGCCGACAAAAGCTTATTGTACTGCTCACCCGAGTGGCGGAAAACCCTCGAAACATTCCATCACATTAAAGACAACAATAAAAAACTGGCACTGGAACCTTATCCAGGTCTTAAAGTGCTAGCGGCCTTTGCCAAGTTAGCATATACAAACTGTTTGGGGAAAATGCCTGTAGTAGGCTGGGACCTGCTCACCACGGCACAAAACAGGAAGAACGGATACTTTGGTTGCGCCGTGTGGAACCCTTCACAGCAGCAGGTCGTCGTCGCCCATAGGGGGACGGACATTAAGAATTTGGGAGCAATCTGGACTGATGGACAAAGCGTTTACCGCAACAAATACACCGGGCATATGAATTCCGCCGTCTCTTTCGCAGATGAAGTTAAGCGGATAATCATTGAAATAAATAAAGGAGACGGCCGCTTCGTTTTGTCCTTCACAGGACATTCCCTAGGGGCCTGGTTGGCTGGGGTCACCACCTTCACCGTGAAGTATCTGAAGAGGGAAGGCGGTAGCTTCTGTGGGATTGCCAGCCCCGAAGAAGGCCTCCACGCGCACACACTAGCCCTAGACAGCCCAGGAATTGAAGATATCTTGATAAAGATTGGTAGAAATTATAGTGCTAAATACGACCAATCTAAGTGCAGTAAGCACTTGGATATCACAAACTTCTTCGCTGCCCCAAATTTCGTGAATTGTACTGGATACCAGGTGGGGGACTTACTTCAGGTCCATATTGAACGGGTCGCTCTCCCCAGCGATTCGGAGGAACCCACACTGATGTCCAATGTAGACACACACGGAGTAGAAGTTTTTATCAAAGCTTTTGATGATGGGAAGGATACATATGTGGTACGGAACTGGCCCCATGGATGGAGTGAACGTAAATATTACCATGGGATAGAAATGTTCTGCAATTCCTACCTCTTACGTCCAGATGCCAAACAGGCTCCTCCTGAGAGTTCTAGTGGCAGCCACCGGAATATGCAACCAGTTAAAGAAAATGCTGGCAGCGGGCACTCAGAAGGAACACCAATCTTACCATATAGCACTATTAAATCCCTGGGAACAACCTGCCAGTTGGGGGTATTTTCCACGGAAGAGTTTAATTTTATACAAAACTGGAGCTTTTTTGATAGTAATGCACTGATGAAAAGAACTGAAATTGAAAAATTTATCTTGCGCCAAAAACTTAAAACAATAGATTTTCCTCTATTTAAGATTGATTCAAGGAAAAACACTATTACTTGTGATTCGAGGGAAAATTTGGAAAAGGTAATAGGACAAACTAAACAACTCTTGCGCTGGTTTCCTGCAGAGATTATGGAAGCTATGAAATTACAGAACCGGAGTACAAAGTCAGCCCTCTTATACATGGCTGGCTTGGCCTACCTCCGTACCTTGCCCCGTATTCTAGACTGCGAGGATACCTTGGAGCTAGAATCATTCTTGCTTAGCTCTAAACGTGTTTTACAAATAATCGTGAATGGTGATTTTGAATTCCAAGCCGCCAGATTGTACAGTATATTAACCTCCTTGAAAAATACTACTTTAGATATAAAATACCTGGATGGAAAATCCCACACAATATTGAGTTGGAAAGATATGCCAACTCTAGCTAAGGGTATTGATTTCAAAAATTTAAGCAAGACAGATGTTAACATCAGTAACCTAATCATTCTTATTGATGATTCTACAAGAAGAGTGACTCGGCGATTCATACCAATATTAGAAAATTTAGTGAAGTTCAGCCACAAGAAGCTTGTGATCATTAAATCGCAATCAATCGATAACAAAATATTTGAGAAATGTAATTTAACGGTTGAAACAAAGACTTTGAAAACATTTGGACTAGAAGACCTAACTCCTTCGTCTAGAAAAAAAGTATTTTCCAGGGATGCAATTACCATAGGTAAAGAAACGTTCAGCCTGGATCTTTTACTGGGAAATGATTATAACACTCCCAACGAGAAAATCAATAAACTGATGTCACCGATTTTGAAGAACCTCATGATGTTAAACAACCCGAATATAAATAAAATCCCAAACAACCTTCCCAGGCTCTGCGAATTAGAAGCCCTGTACTCCAAAGGGAACAGGCTAGTAGACAAAGCGAGGCTTACCGCACTACTAGAGATTAGTGGGGCTGCCGGACCACTGCTGGTGATCAGTGATCCGGGGCGGCTCAGCCAGGACTACTGGGGAGAGGGAGCAGAGCCCGCGCGGGGGAGGATCTTCAAGACCGAGGACGATGGAAAGGACCTATTTAAGGAAAAGTGTCGGGAGGAGTCGTCAGCTAGAATAATCTATTGGCTACATTTAAGCGCAGAAGGCCTGTATTTGAGGGAGGTTTACAATAGCGGTCTCTACATGCCCAGGAGGTTCCACACTCGTTTCGTAATTAAATCCATGAATGAATTTGTTGGCTACAGCGGAATTAAAGATGTTTTTATATTTAACAATGTGAAAGATAAAATATCACTTATTAGTTCCTTCAATTTATCCAAAGAAGATGAAGAAAAATTTGTTTTAAAAGAACATTTTAAAATTAATACTGAAGATATAATGAAAGAGGAAATATTCAGCAAACATAATTTCAAAATGCAGAAGGTCGGGGACAGATCTTGTAATACTGAGGAATTATTTATCTCGAGATATCATTTTAAAAATCAAAATAGGGTTCATGGATTGAATACGGGAAAAATAAATGAAGAGGAAAAATTTAACAAACATTATTTTAAAAAGTTGGAGATTCGAGGCAGCTCGTGTCTGGTCTGGCAATACTCCCATGGATCTCTGGAGGGCTTACGCCCCTTTATCACCAGGGACTACAGCGACCCCATCGATGAAGTTACCTTCAGCAACACGAGGAAGAAGCTGATCATCATTGCTGATGACCCTGGTATGGGAAAGACCACCAGCCTCACGTGCATGTCGGAGCTCATCCGCGACTCTTGGGTACTGCGAATTGACCACAATCACTTGACTTCCGCTGTCGATAAACTGCCTTCGAAACTTAACCTGCAATCGGTTACTAAATGTTTAATTCATGCATCAGGTTTACCTATTGATGATGATTTTCTGCGCAGCCTTTTACAGCATTGCCTCGAATCAGATAGTTCGAGGCAAGTTTGTATTTTGGTGGACGCGTTTGATGAAATAACTATGGAAAATACCAAAGAAAATATGTTAGAGATTCTGAAATACTTAAAAAATATCACAAATTGTAAAACAATAGTCACCACAAGGGTGCATCCGCAAGAATGGCTCGAAAATGAATTGTCAGAATTTTCCACAGAGTTACAAAAAATAACAAAAACTGAACAGGATGACTTCATGGTCAATTCCTGGCTTCCTCACCTGGCCTTGGAACTTCCAGAGTATGCTGAGTCGGAGAAAGGGAGGCTGCGCCAGTTTGCCCGAGAGCTGCGGGAGGAGGTGGAGGGAGTGCTGGGGAAAGACGTGGCCAGCTTCATGGGCATCCCGCTGCAGATCCGCATGTTGGCCGAGGTGTTCCTCCAGCAGGCCATACAGTCTGTGGTGTCTGCTGAACAAGCGCAGAACTTATGCAAAATAACAAATCTATTTGATTTGTATACACAATTTATCAATGTCAAGAAATCAATATATTTTGAGCAGAAAACTAATCTCTATAAACATCTAAAAACTTCCTTTTTAAATGATATGGTCACGAAAGAAATGAAAAAGCATTGTGTCCTGGCTTTCCAGTCCCTCGACCCAAAGTTTGCTGCTGAATATTTCTCTAACAAAAAACCAAACAACTTGCAAGACACAAGCGGCCTAGGGCTGATCAAGGCCAGAATTGATGGAACCGCTACTTTCATTCACCGCACGTTTGAAGAATACTTTTGCGCAGATTTCTTCGTCCAGTGGCTGAGGAAGGGAAGAAAAACCGAAGAAAAGAACATACTCATTAAAAGTGAATTTTGCATTTTATTGCTCAGGCCAGAATATTATTTAATCAGAAAGTTCATAGAGACCCAGCTTGCTATATTACCACCAATATCGAGCGATGCACTGGAAAATAATCCGATATTGTACAAATACTGGTCTCAAAATCGTCTGCTATTCTTTCATGATCGTGTTAAAACACCATTGCACATAGCGGCTAAAGAACAGAATGTGCACACATTTGCAGTCCTCCTCAGTGGCCCAAGCAGTAGGATGTCTGAGGAAGACTACAGCAACTTTATGGCAGCAAGAGACAAGGCCGGAAGGACTGCACTGAACATAGCTCTGGAGAATCAAAATCACAAAATTATAAAGCATATTAAGGAAAATATGGAGAGTTGTTTGTACGAGTCACAACTTAAACTTATGCTTGCTTCTTTCTTAGATTTTGAAGGCGACAAAGATCACAACTTGTTTAGTGAATATTCATCAATCAGTTTACATCGGGCTTTAAAAAGAACTGAACAGATCAGAAAACAAATCACTCCGTTTATGGTAGCGGTGAGAGAGGATGACCACAGCATTGTGAATGAGATATTAAGTGGCATGGAAAGTGATACTGAGCGTGCTCATTTATTGATTGCCATTGATAGTCAGGGTGATACTGCCATCAATCTCGCAGCAAGTAAAGAAGATCATACGTTGTTTAAATTATTTGCCAAACAAGGAGTTTGTATGTCATTCGATAAAAATGAAATGAATCCCTTACACTGCGCAGCAATGGAAGGAAACCTTGGTATTGTGAAATATTTATTAAACCCCTCGAAAAATTCCTTTGAGGAATTAAAAAAGACAGCACCATTTGAACATTTAAAAATAAAAGAAACAAGTTTTAGTAAACACACAATCAACAATTATAATCAAACCGATGAAGAGGTAACCGCATTTCCATATACTGGAATATATCAAATGTTTTCTTCTACAAAATCTACAGATGGTTCTACCGCCCTGATGTTAGGTGCACAAGCAGGGCACTATGAGATAGTATCGACACTGATAGAGAAACTGGCAGACATTCACATAAGGGATAATGACGGCTGGACTGCATTAATGCTAGCTGCGCGTTATGGACATCTAGAGATCGTTAAACACCTTCTGCTGAATGGAGCAGACATTCACATAAGGGATAATGACGGCTGGACTGCATTAATGCGAGCTGCACGTCATGGACATCTAGAGATCGTTAAACACCTTCTGCTGAATGGAGCAGACATTCACATAAGGGATAATGACGGCTGGACTGCATTAACGCTAGCTGCACGTTATGGACATCTAGAGATCGTTAAACACCTTCTGCTGAATGGAGCAGACATTCACATAAGGGATAATGACGGCTGGACTGCATTAATGCTAGCTGCACGTCATGGACATCTAGAGATCGTTGAATACCTACTGTTGAATGGTGCTGATATAAATTCTCAGAAAAAAAATGGTTATTCGGCTCTTCTTCTTGCAGCTAATAATGGTCATCTTGCAACAGTATGCAAACTGTTGGAGAATGGAGCAGATATCCACGTGGGAGATAATAATGGCTGTACTGCATTAATGCTAGCTGCAAGAGAGGGACATCTAGATATCGTTGAACACCTACTGTTGAATGGTGCTGAATTAAACTCTCAGAACAAAGATGGTTTTTCGGCTCTTCTTTTTGCAGCTGATGATGGTCACCTTGCAACAGTATGCAAACTATTACAGAAAGGAGCAGACATCCAAATGAAACGCAATGACGGCTGGACCATATTAATGCTAGCTGCAAGTATGGGACATCTAGATGTTGTTGAATACCTAATATTGAATGATGTTGATTTAAACTCTCAGGAAAACAATGGTTATTCGGCTCTTCTTCTTGCAGCTTATAACAGTCACCCGGCAACAGTATGCAAATTGTTGGAGAAAGGAGCAGACATCCACATGAGGTATAATGACGGCTGGACTGCATTAATGTTAGCTGCAAGAGAGGGTCGTCTAGAGTTTCTTAAACTCTTACTATTGAAAGGAGCAGACATCCACATAGCGAATATTTACGGCCGGACTGCATTAATGATAGCTGGAAATATTGGACATCTAGAGGTTGTTAAATTCCTACTGTTAAAAGGTGCAGACGTCAACATAAGGGATAATGACAGCTGGACTGCATTAATGCTAGCCGCAAGTGAAGGACATCTAGAGGTAGTTGAACTCCTACTGTTGAAAGGAGCAGTTATCCACATGAGAAATAATGACGGCTGTACTGCATTAAACTGTGCTGCAACCGGAGGACATCTAGAGGTTGCCAAATTGTTATTACTGAATGGAGCTGATTTAAATTCCCGGGATAAAGATGGGGACACTGCTTTTCTCCAGGCGGCTGCTAATGGTCGTACTGAGATGGTGGAACGCCTGCTGCAGCGCGGTGTTGATGTTAACTCTCAGCGTGATGATGGCAGAACAGCCTTGTCATGGGCAGCTCTCAAAGGTCATGTGAATGTTGTGGAGTTCCTTCTACAACATAATGCCAATGTCTCCTATCAGGACAAGGATGGGAAGACGGCTCTCTCCTGGGCGGAAGAAAAAGGACACGGAGAGGTGGTTGAACTCATTCGCAGCCACCAGGAAGTCAATCCGACGGAGTAAGTCTCCTCTCCTACAAGACTGTACCACGATATCGTTACAACAGTCTTTAAGGGCAGTGTCACCAGCCCTCCATTTCACAATAAAATATTAAGAACTAAAAAAAACAACAAACAATAATAACTTTTTAAAATATGTGAATATTTGAAACATAATCACTGTGAAACTATTATAAATGTTAGAATCATAAAAGTTACACCGACAAGAAGTTTTTTAAGATTAAAATAATAAAACTTGTGAATACTAAATAAATAAAGTGAGCTATTTTCTAATATTCTAACGTATAAGAACTATACATATTAATAAGTAATGACAATCTACTCAAGTGCTCTCTTTTAACTTCAAACTACCACAAAAGTTATTGTTGGTTAAATGACTTGTAAGCGAATGTGGGCATGAAACATGCAGTAAAGTGAGGGGTTAGTATTGAGTGTAATAGTGAAGCTATGGCTACCCTGGGCAGTCTATGTAATACGCAATCCAAGCAAGAGACATGGCAGATGCAGCGCCTGCTGACTGAACACTGAACAACTGAACACATGCTCCAGGAACCTCCTGCTTAACTCACTTCAACAGGTAAACTTATCTTTCTTTAAACTGAACTACCAACTTCATTTTCTTAAATGCTGAATATTTTTATTAATTTGGACGCAGGGGGTAACTATATTTTAATACCCAAATTTTACGCAAACATGGTCAAATTTAATAAGATTTTTTTGAAAAAAAAAACATGTTTTAAATTATGTGTTTTATTAATCGCGTGTAAGGCTTTTAGATAGAATATCTACCTAATTACATCTTTTAATCTGAACATAGGAAAATTCGGGAATTACCTGGCTATTTAGTTTTGTCACTAAACAAATAAATAGAATTAACAAAATGTTACAATTATTGACAAAACTTTTTACAAAACCCCTTTTTTTATGACTACATTAGCTCCACACAGGAGGCCCTCAGGAAAATAATTCTCCTCAGGGCCTATGTATCTTTGGGGATTCTGTGTAGAGGGTAATTTTAGAAATAGAAGTAGAGGGAGTTCTGAGAAGGAAAATGGTATTAGGGGTGGGTAGGAATCTGGATGTCAGTGTGTCCAGGAGTGACAGATGTATGAATCCACCCCTCTCACTGCGGTGCAAGGTGATGTTCCGAGAGAGTACGGCTGGAGAAGTCAAAGGGAATCCCTCAACCATTCTCTCCGATCCGACGGGTAAAGTTAAGAACCGGATAAACCTCACCCCATGAACCCGGGCACCCCTGCTAAGTCACCAAACGTAGATAACCACTTGGGGTGACCTATGGCAGAGGTGTTGGTTATCCAATAAATAGTTCCCTGGGCGGCGGTACCCATACCCGATCCCAATTGTTAACAAAAACAATATGTCACATCACCATCAAAAACCTTTCTCAGGGACAGAAGATAATACCAGAACCTCTCCGAATAAATCACAAATCATCCAAAATGTATCCACTTTTAATCATTGAAATAGTTTTGTTTATAGTTTTGCCAGAAGTTTAATAATGTGTCTGTGAACTTTATAATAATACTGGCGAATACCAATGAAAAATCACGGGATATTATAATTAATGTAGGATTGATCATAATTTGCATGTAAGCTAAGGAGCGCAAATTCTTAAAAATCACAAAATGTGACTCGTCAAGATTAACTCTATTTGATATTTCAAACAGAAAAAAAATCATTATGGGAAACTGATTGATGTCGTCAAAACGGTTAATCCTTTGATAGGAAGGCCATCCAACACTACTATAGTCCCAATTGATTTCGTGCACTAATTTATTTCATCCCTTGGACTGCTGGATCATTATTTATTTGCTAGTTGGTAGCGGCTCAGTTCATTGTGCAGGTGTCGTGTGTATGAAACCACAGGTACTAACTTCATTATTTTTTCACTTGTCGACATCAGGTCGCGGGTTCCATGAAGATACTGAGAGTATTACATCACACTGGAAGGTGCCACAAATATAGTAAACATAGAAACAGTGATTTTATGTAGTGTATCTATATTCTAGATTAGTTTAAAGTTTAAAGGCACTTTACAGTAAATTAATAGCTGACTTATAACTGTGTTCATATTAATTGTGGAACGCGATTATAAAATTTTATTATTTAGGGCAAATAACTTATTTTTTTCAATTAAGCCTAATAATTTGTGTTATTTCAAAGTAAAATAATACACGGTAACTTGAAACTCGTAGTGCAAACGGGAAACTGGTGGTTCTTCATCACAGAAAGATTCCGAAAAAAACCGTTTTTTCAATTTTTTTTTTTTAATTATGCTTTTGGAAACGCCAATCTGTTAAAAAAAATTGTATCCGGCAGTTTACTCATCTCCTTCCCGTCCCCACTACCTTCAGCTTCACTAAATATCACAATCAGGCATTCCATAGTCTCACTGGTCACAGAAAGTTGTGACATGAAAACTGTAAGCAGTTGTGACTCTTGCGCAGTAAGCACATAACAATATAGCAGTTAACCTCCCAAAAACTGTGAGTACTGTACAGGTACCGCAGATACTTTAATAGTTCACAATTGCTAACACTGTTCAAATTACAAGTACCCCCTCACGTTTGAATTTGGCAGCCACCTCTGGTCTGGAGCTCCAAAACACCTGAAAAATACCCTCGACTCTGTGCAGAAACGGGCGGTCCGTTTGACAGATTCTCCCAAATTAACAGACGGATTGCAATCTTTAGAACACAGGCGTCGGGTGGGAATGCTATCCTTGTTCTACCGGTATTACAATGGAAGATGCCCCGAGGAATTAGTGCCATTGATTCCTTCGGCACCGGTGCATAGTCAGGAAACAAGCCAAACGCGTGTCCAACATTTGTACACGATTGACATTTGTCACTTGAGAACAGATCGCTTATTCGGCTCGTTCTTGTGTTCAACGGCTCGTCTGTGGATTGATTTGCCGGCTTCTGTGTTTCTTCCATCCTACAACATGGTTCTCTTCAAGACCAATGTTCATTCCTTCCTCTCCTTAAAATACCCTCCACACAGCATCCCAGATGCCATAGGCCCTGAGGGAAATTATTTTCCTCAGGACCTCCTATGTGGAGTTAATGTTAAAAAAAATAAAATATATATATATAATAAAATGATAAATCTTTAGATGCCTGCCACCGATCAATGTAGGACCAACGCACTCAACATAGTAAAATTTCATCAACATTCTCGACATCACTCTTGAGAGAACCAGCACTCTCAAGCCAGACACACTCTGTCGATGTCCCTGGGCATTATTTGAAGGAACCACCACTCTGAAACCAGCCACACTCTATCGATGTTCCTGGACACCAGTTGAAAAGATCATTACACTTCTCTTAAGACAGCTAGTTTCTATTCCTGGCCCAGCACGCCACTTGACAGAAGCAACTTTTTCAAGGCAGGTTCAATAAAGCTAATGTTCCTGTCTTTTAATAACGGCTTTGATTGTTTTAGACTTATCACAAACAATAGGGATATAACCTCATCATTTCTAAAGTACTTGTTCAAAATATTTTTGAATGTCTTTTTTTTGTAATGATAATTTGTTTCACCTACAGATACCTGTCACCAATTATTGGGGAGCAATCTCAAGCCAGCTGCATTCTGTCTCTATCCTCGACATCACTTGAGGGGACCAGCACCAAAACCACCTTAAGCTGTTTTGCCAGCACTCTTAAGGCAGAAACATTTTATCTCTGGCCCCAGTCATCACTTGACGGAAGCAACTTTTCCAAGGCAGATTTACTATTGTTTTTTAAACACTGCTTTTTAACATTTTATTACAATTTTTGCGCTTTGAAAACAAGTTTTCTTTTGCCTATTGCTGTTCTGACTGAACAGCCGCAATACTGCTTCCTATTTTTGAGCCAACGCTTCAGACTGCCTTGCAGCATCCATCATTAGATCAGATGACGATTATTTTATCAGATGACAGCATCTGCACAACATAATACATTTGACTTTCTCTTTAATAATACCTTTCAATGAAAATATTTGTATTAACTTACATGTTTTACAAATACAGACACTTTTAACAAGGACATCATTTGCGGATACCAGCACTCTCAAACCAGCCAAATACTACCAATGTCCCTGGACACTACTCGAGAGAACCAGCACTCTCAACCAAGCGACATTCTATCAATGTCCCTGGACACTACTTGAGGAGAGTACTCTTAACCAAGAAACATTCTAACGATGTTCCTGTCAAGTTGTCCTGTTGTCAACCAAGCCGTAATCTATCGATGTCCCTGGACACCACTCAGAGACCATCACTATCAACCAAGCCACATTCTATCGCTGTCTGGACATCACTTGAGGTGACCAGCACCAAAACAGCATAGGAAAATTTTACCAGCACTCTCAAGGCAGACACAACTTATCACTGACCCCTATCTTCACTGGAAAAACTTTTTCAAGGTAGGTTTATTTTTTTAAACCCTGTCATGTTCACGTGTTATTACAGGTTTTATGTTTTAAAAACTTTGAGATTAAAACTTCCTCATGCTCAGTATTGGATGAAAAGCCGCCATGACAATTATCATCCATTTATGATATCCATCGGATGTCGTTTATGTCAAACACTATACTTATAGCTGTTAGATTCTTAAGTAACTAATCACAGAAAATATTTTTCATTCACTTTTTTTTTTTTAGACATTTTTACGGCGACACCGTTTGAGGGGACCAGCACTCTCAAGCCATCCATATTCTATCCCTGACGCATGCCTTCACTTGACAATTTTTGTCCCTGGCCCCTGTTGTTTCTTCACACATGAAACGTTTATAAAGTAGGTTTACTATGTTTTTTTAACCATATTTTACATACTCGTACTCTAAAACCTCTTGCGCTTTAAAAACAGGTTTTATTTGACCCATTGTTTATTGATATGAAAATAAGTTTTAGTTCTTCCTCCTTTTGAGCCAACGCTTTTGACGGCCTAATAGGTTATTTAAAATTTGTTTCGTCTGCAGATCTCTGTTCCTGGGTATCACTGAGGAGAGATCTACACTCAACAAACATATTCATTCTCCGTTCCTGGAAAATACTTGACCACTCAACCAAGCCGATTCCTGGACACCACTTGAGAAGATCAGCTCTCGCAAGCCAGCCACATTCTTTTGATATCCCTGGATACCGCTTGGGATGATCACCACTATCAAGCCAGCCACTTTCTCTCCCTGGTCAACGACGTCGGTTGATAGAAGCAAATTTTCCATGGTAGGCTTACTAAAGTTTATTTATTACGGCTTTGACCCCTCAGGCCTCGGACACATTTTGTCGTAAGGACAAAATATTTTGCTTTGCAATAAAATTCAAATAAATTGAATATTTTGAATTTTTTCCGAAAACTAAAACTGTTTTTGAAAGGTGATGAAAATACACGTTCAAATTTTATTACAAGAAATATCCAAATATAAAAAGTTATAAAAATGGTTCAGCTCTAGTTTTTTTTAACAATAATTACTGTAATAAATGCTGTATGCTTTTCTGTTCATGTATTAAATACATTTAAACTAGGAGACGAGATAGGTAAACCCTACGTCATCGAGTACACGGATGAAACTACTTTGTAGTGATAATTGACACTTAGAAAACCTTTAAAAAGCTGGTCTGCCGGTGCGCCTCTTGGCAGGAGCCGCGCTGCCAATCGAGTACACGAACGGGAATGGTTTCATATGATAAAGGTCGATTAGAAAATGAGAAAAAAGCAGGGCTGCCAAACGGCAGCCTGGCAAGTTCGCAGGCAGCCGGCGTCAAAGTGGGGTAAAAAATAGTAAATTTTACGTCATCGAGTACACGAATAAAACTTATTATTAACTATAGTCCAGATCATTCCATTTAAGAATTTCTTGGTCTGCCGACCAGCAGCCTGGCAAATTTTTGTGTAAGGTTTTTTAAAGTTTTTTTTGTTTTAAATTTTTCGTTTATCTTTATTATTATTTCTATTTCATTATATTTAAAAAACTTAGATTGCCATTTTTAAAAATATAAGCGATAATGATAAAAAAAAATAATTTTAGAGTTCCGAGTATACCCATCCGTCAGGTGAGCCGTTCGACGCCAAACCACTTACGAAACCTGCCGCGGTGTCCCTCACCGCTGTCGCGTGTCAATATTATTGTACAAATTTATAATATTAATAGTCCTTTAAAGATTGCCTAATAGTCTATAGTAGTTGGAAGTTCAAAAAACCAACGCACCGTCGCTGTAAGAGCTGCGTTCGTCCGTAAAACGATGGAAATTTCCGAAACCCCGTCCGTTTCATATTGGTTTCGCTAGCCCTGCTGCACCGATTACATCGAATACAAGATCTAAAATCTAAACTAACCAAAAACTGTAGTCTTTATTATCTCATTCATGATTTCTTTAGTCTGCCGACCAGCAGCCTGGCAGTTTTTTGTGTACGATTTTTTTTTAAGAATTTTTTTTTTTTTAATTTAAAAACATTATTTTCAATATCTTTATTATTATTTTTTTAGGACGCCCTTGTGCGCCACCTTTTGCAATTTTTCGTATAGAAATTTCGGCTCACCATTTTATCAAGAAACCTTCGCGGGCATGCGCACAACAACTCACCCAAAGTTTCACTACAATCGAATGAATTCACTACAATGTTCAAAAAATCATATCTTCATCCCACTGAAAATCTTTTAATTAAAAATAAAATACATGATATCAGGAAGCTATTCATAAAAAAAATTATCCATATAAATTGCATAAAATCGTCACCTTCACACATATCTCACTCCCAAAACACTAGAGCTAAATCATTTACAAGTGCCAAAAATTAAATCCACTCTTGCCAAAAAACATGAATCTTACCTCGCACCTTCCATATTCAACACTTTCTAAAAAGAAACACACCATATAACGCAAACCAACAGAAAACGTACATATAAAAACTTTAATACGTGGTTAATTAACAAAAAAAGAAACTTCATTAACAATTTACTTGCAAACCGATGTGTTAATTTTTTTTTATATACGCTGTATATTGATATTTAAATATATATGAAAAAAAAGAACATTCAAACAAACAAAAAAATATTTGATAATTTCATTCACACTAAAAAAAAACACATCTATAAATTTGTTATATTTTATATTTAAATTATTTTATGTAGATAATCTTTTGTATTTCTACTTAAGTTTTATTATTTCTTTTTATTGTATTCTGTATTTTTATTTATTATCTTTTGTATTTTCAGTTACTTTTATTGTTATTTATATTTTATGTAATGATAGATAGTGCTACCCGGCTCAGAACAGATATTGTCTGGTGAGTCGGGTAGCGCACATGATTTGTATATACTATTGATGTTAATAAACAAAAAAAAAACCAAAAAAGTACAGGAAATCATTTCATAAAGCCAGAGCTCACTTATATTGAAACTATCCCGGGAATTTACACATCAAATCCTCAAAGTTTTTTTGTGTTCATTGATTTATTTTGTTATTAGCTGTGTTTGTACTTCTGCCTTTTGCAGCGGTGTTTTGGTAAAGGTTTTTAACTTATTGCATTTTATCACAATACTTATTATTTATTTCATATACGAGTACAATTTTTTGTTTTGTTATAAATAATTATGATTTGTTTCGCCTATAGATACGTGTCACCGATTGTCTCTGTCCTTCGACATCACTAGAGGGGACCAGAACCAAAACCACCTTAGGCTGTTTTGCCAGCACTCTCAAGGCAGCAACATTTTATCTCTGCCCCTTGTCATCACTTGACCGAAGCAACTTTTCCAAGGCAGGTTTACTATTGTTTTTTTTTTACTTTGCTTTTTTAACACTTTGTTACCTTTTTTATTTTAAAAGGTCAGTTGAAGACGATGTTAGACAATATTTTTACTAGCTTACTTTTTTTTACAGACTCTTTTATCAAGGACGTAATTTGCGGAAGGCAGCTACATTCTATCTCCGTCGCTGAACATCACTTGAGGGAACTAGCACTCGGCGGGTAACTAGGCAGGTTCATTACATTTTATCAGTGAAAACTGTCTTTTTATGGACGTCACCAGTTTAATTTAATATACGCTTTGTATGAAGATAAAAACACAGCTCTTCTCTTAAAAACCCTTCGTAGAAAGGATTCATTTATAAAGTAGATACTCTTTCCCTGTACTACCATTGAGCGCAGTAACACTCCCAACACGTTTCATGACGTGTTTAAAACTTCATGTTTAGCATTGTTGAAATAATAACTTATTGAAAAAACATTTGGTTTATAAATCCTGTTGACTACCAGAAGTGAAATTATTTATTTTAAACTGCTGTAATTTATTTATCAGTTTCATCTATCACAGTGATTTGTTTCATCTACAGATCTCTGTTCCTGGGCATCACAGAGGAGAGATCTACACTCAACAAAAACATACAATTGTTCCTGAAAATTACTTGAGGGGACTATTAGTTTAAAACCAGCCACATTCAATGGATTTCATTGAACACCTTGACAGTATCAGCACTCTCAACCAATCTACATTAGAGCAATATACAATCTACTCGACATGTACACTCTCAAACAATCTACTCAACCACCAAAACACGGGCATGTGCCTAGCATGGTGGTCAAAAAATCCTCATTTCTCGTAACAAACAATGCAATGAATAATAAATAAAAAAAAATGTCCATGAAAACGATTTGAAGGGACAAGTACTTTTAACAAAGCCACATTCTAAAGAAGTATCTGGACACCACTCGAGAGAACCAGCTCTCTCAAGCCAACTATATTCTAAGGATCTGGACATCACTTAAAAAGGACCAGCACTCTCAAGTCAGTCATATTCTATCGACGTGCCTGAACACCACATGAGGGGAACAGTATTCTAAAGAAGACCACTACCTATCCCTGGCCCATGCCATTACTTGACAGAATCAATATTTTGAAGGCAGGTTTACGTTTATTCTCATATTTAATTAATTCCGCTATTATGCTTAAATCTAAGACAGGCGAGAGTTATGTGATCACTTTTTTGAATAAGACTAGCTAAAAGCACAGGTTTTCACAGGATTTTTGTTAAAGTTGTGCATGATGTTCTTTCCTTTGAAGCCAATTTACCAGGAGCTTTAATGAGAGTTTCTTACTATCTGCCTTAAATCATGCCTGTCAAAAATAGGTACCTGTATTTCCAATACAGGTACCTATTTTTCTACGGTTTTTTTTATAATAATTTGTTTTACCTACAGATACCTGTCACCGATCAACAAGGAGCAATCTCAAGCCAGCTGCATTCTGTCACTGTCCTTGACATTACTTGAGGGGACCAGCACCAAAACCACATTAGGCTGTTTTGCCAACACTTTCAAAGCAGCCACATTTTATCTCTGGCCCTCTCATCACTTGTTAGAAGCAACGTTTGAAAGACAGGTTTACTATTGTTTTTAAAATCTTGCTTACTCTTATGCTTAAAAATAGATTTTCTTTTTTCATTGTTTTTTACGTGAGAAGGCACTTTAGCGCTTCCTCTTTTTGAGCCAACGCCTCAGACTGCCTTGTAGTGTCCATCATCAGGTCGGATGGCGATTATTTTTCAAACACAGATACTTTTTACAAGAACATCATTTGAGGATACTAGCACCCTCAAGGCGGCATCTGTCTCTCGACATCGCTTGAGGTGAGCAACACTTCCAAGGCAGGTCTATTATATGTTATCAGGGGAAACTGTCTGCACGTCACACAGTTGAATTAATTGAATGTTTTACTTAATGTTAAAATCACAGATATCTCTCAAAAATATTTGTCTTTATTGATATTAATTTTAAATACAAGTTTTCTGTCCTCGACTACCATTGGGGAGAGCAGCACTTTGTGCAGCATAGACAATTCGTGATTTTTAATTAAACTTCCACAATTAATATTGTTTGAAAGATATAATCATTTGAACATATTTAGAAATAAATATATTTACATGCACAGCTTAGTAATTAAATCGAAAATATTTTTATATTTAAACTTGGTTACTTAAAATTTGTTTCATCTACAGATTTCTGTTCCTGGGCATCACTCAACAAACATATTCATTCAACCAAGCCAATTCCTGGGCACCACTTGAGAAGATCAGACACTACTTGAGGAGATCAGCACTCTCAATTTAGCCACTTTCTCTCCATGGCCAATGATGTCAGTTGATGGAAGCAACTTTTCCAAGGCAGGTATACTAATTATTATTTATTTACTACGTATTTGCCCCCTCAGGCCGCGGGCACATTTTGACAAAGGGTCCAAATATTTCAGCTTTCCAGTAAAATCCAAATAAATGAAATATTTCTGAATGCATCCGAAAACTAAAACTATTTTCGAAATTTGATGAAATACGAGCTTTCAAATTTAATTACTGGAAATAAACATTTCTTTTTTTTAAATATAAAAATTTTCGAAACGTAAAAACTAATGAAAATGGATCACCTTACTTTTTTTAAAAAATAATTAGGTACTTTCAATTGAAAAAAAAAAAAAAAAAACCAATGTTATTAGACAAATATATTGTGAATGTTATCATTAGCTCAAAATTTGTCATTTCATTTTTAAAAAAAAAATCATTCACAAAACTACATAATTTTTCTTCAATTATTGTCAGAACTTTGGTTTCATAAAGCTGAACCATTTTAAATCTATTGTTGTTAACTTTTAGATTTCAACATAAAGCGAGATGTTTATTTCTTCCTAACACCATTCAGATCATTCATTTGATAGTAAAAAATTAGCCTGAGGGGTTAAAGGGAACAGCTGCGCGACCCGTTCTAATAAAATCTTAATTTTGAATTAAATTCCGAAATACCCAACCAAACTGAAAAAATGTTTTTGTAATCAAAAGGTTTATCAAATATCTAAAATGGTTATGTGCTACTTTATTTGTCTTTTGAATTATTACATACCAGCTTTTGCCCCCGGCTTCGCTCGCATATTCGCCCCCCACCCCAAACTCCCCCCCACCAACCCCCACTCCACCCCCCCCTCTCGATCCCCCCGCACTACCCCCCCCTCCCCTTCCCCCAATCAATCAACAATCAAATACGCGCCGTTTCGCATTCATAATATTAGTATAGCTGTTGGCTTAGGTCAAAATGTAGATAAATACCTATTTTATATTTCTACACTAAATATTCATATTAGAATACTCATATTTGAATTTTTGCTATCAAATAAATCTCCATAGTAACCTAAACAAATAACAATATGACAGCCCACATCAACCCGCTTTGCCAATAAGCGTATAATAAATAATTTCATAACGCTACAGCTTATTCATAACGCCGGAGCTTATCAATATATATATCCTATGTTACTCGCAAATAATGTAGCTTTCGATTAGTGAAAGAATTTTTAAATTCCATTCGATATTTATTGCGTGAAAGAGCAAGTCACATCCATACAAACTTTCGCCTTTATAATATCTATATAAGAAAGATAAGATAAGCTCTCGTCCAATTCAATATTTCATGATTTTAGAGGCAACTTATTTGTGAATGATAAAAACATATTAAAAAACATAATTTTTCTATTTTTATTGTATCTAATAATATAACTATATATAAAGTAGAAAATAAGGCTCTTTCGATGGCCGTAAATATAAAACATAGATATCCCTTTTATGTCAGAACACCAAACATGTCTTATGTAAATATTATGTATGTTAAAATGACTTGTTTTTTTTATTTTTTTTTATTGGGTAAATTTTTTACAATAAGTTTATTTCATTCTAATATTACATATTTTATATACTCTCCTAATAAAGCAAGTGCTTGTGTTTAGGAGAGGACAACTTGATAATAACTTTTTTTTTTTTTTTTCAAATTCTTATAACAAACTTAAGAACTTAACTTATGAATAGATTTAGACTTGATAACATATTTTTTAAAGATTATAAGGGTAATTAAACAAAATATATATATAGGATGTACATAAAACCTTTGGAATAACAAACAGTCAAAAACATATCTAATAAAAGTATATATTATCTAATAAAAGGTTTCCTGAAAGTTCGTTTTTATTTTTTACATACTAGGTACCTAATATGTAAAAAAATAATCGTGAATCTGAAACAGCTATTGTCACGATTATATTTAAACGTGTAATTACACTGTAATATTACGTAATCGTAAGAAAGGCTATGACTCCTATCATATTTCTGAGGAGAAGATTGTTTTAATGAGAACAATTAAAACGCATACTTAATTATGTAGAGAAGTATTTTTATTAACATTGAAAAGATATTGAATTTATAACTTATCTAATCAGATGTTTGAATTTGATGCGTTTTAAGAAGTTTGTTTATATTAGGCTCGATTTACTTAAAAACAAACGTAAGTCGCCGTATTCAGTAATATGGAGCCTATTTTTCTTTTTGGTTTCCAACGTTACTACAGCACTGAATCCACGTTCAGCTAAATAGGACGATGGGAATGCTAGTAAAAATCGTTGAATATCGACCATAATCCAAGGTACAGTTGCGAAATCGACTTCTGCAGCCAAAATTCTTGGTAGCCATTCTTAAATTTAATTTGTAATTCCTCATTTGTCGTCAGTTCTATTAGTTCTTCTTCTAACTGGGATGATCCTGCTGTGTTGACATTTGAAAAAGGATCCAAAACCCCAGTATTATTAAAAGGAATTTTCTTTTCGTTACAAAACTTTTCCAGTGTATTAAATATGGTTTCTCCTTTTGCATCTGTTTCCAAATTTGAAACAAACAATAGTTCTTGACATATTTTCTCATCTTTGACGAACCTCACGTATGACAATATCAATGCTTCATTTGTTGGTAGAGTGGACTCATCCAGCTGAATTGAAAATCGACAAGACTGCAGATGATTGCACAATGATTTTTCAATGTTTACAGCCATTTCATCAATTCGTCTTTTCACAGAACTATTGCTCAAAAGAATTTTTCGGATAATATCTGCAGCTGGTTTATGGAGCGCAGTGGTAATTACTTCTTTTACTGCTGGTAAAATTAAATCTTCCCCAATAGTATGTGGTTTGCCTGTTTTAGCAATCAACAATGAGATATTGTACGAAGCTAGAAGTCCATCATCGTCATGCTTAGAAGCTGTTGAAAATTATTTTCATTTAGTTGACTGAATTTTTTACTTCTTTTTTATGTCTTGAAAATATGTCACATCTTTGTCTTTCTTATCCGGGTGGATTTTATTAAAATGATCTTGAAACCTAGAAGGCTTCATCGCGTGGATTTGTGGGATCTTCGATAAATCCGTATTTAATATAATCCACACCACATTGCCGTATCTTCTTTTTAACTTCTCACATGGGTTTTTAATAACAAAAATTAACCAATATTAAAGTTTACTTTGCTTTATTAGTGTGTGATTAGAGTGTTTTGTTTGTCTTTTTTAGATCATATTTTTTTACTTGCCAACGCCCCCCTGTGCCATCTCAACGCCCCCCAATTGTCTCCGGATCTTCTACCGCCCCCCTGAAGGTCTAGAACGCCACCAAGGGGGCGTTATCGCCCACGTTGAGAACCTATGTGTTAGACTATAGTAAAGATATCTAACTGTCAGTTGGTGCTTTTCCAACATATTAGGATGCCGTCCACGAATCTGACATAGTTTGTAGTGAAAAATCACCTCAAGAACGCTGTAAATATACGCATACAATAAAATAAAATTAATACGATAGGCTTACAACTAAGATTCAAAATTCTAACTAGGGACTTACATTTAAGACTTATATGTAGCTAGTGACTTACGACTAAGACTTATTACTACTGACTTAACACTAGTGATATAAATATATATTTGCAACCGTGACTAAAAATTAGAGATTTACAATTAAAATAGGTATTTACATATAACAATAAATATTTTTAATTTTGCCAGGTATCTAATATTACCAAGTGATCAACAAAACTCTACAGATATAGGTACAGACACTCTGCTAGAAGTGGACTTAACGGTGATCCTATGGGAAGACCGTCGTTTTGTTGATAGTACCTACGTATAAGGTTGCCAGATACGGGCTTATTTTTTCCTGGACATTTCTACTACTACTGAAAAATAATGAGATCAACTTTTCCTGCGAATAGGGTCCTAAAACACTGCGTGTGATTGTCAAAGCCTTTGTACATCCATGCAGTTATTACTATCTGGAATTATTTTGTGTAATTTTTTTCCCAAGCAATCTAAACTATTGTAACTCAAACCATGTTTTACATTATGATAAACTAATGCTACTTCTGCATTTACGATCGAAATTACTTCCTTAGTATCTTTCTTTATGAAAAAAGTGCCCATGCACCTTGAAGTCTTTTTGGCTGACACCATCTTTTTATGCTTTGCACTATTGGCGTGAACCTACAACAATGCAATACAACTTACAATACAATTATTGCGATAATATTTACAAAAGCAATAAGGATATTTAAAAAACTACTTTTACATTTCATCCACAGTAAAAAAATCGACGGGCCAATAAATAAATCAAATTTTAAACATAATAAATATACCTAATAATGACGACTTACTGTCAATGCGTCACACACACACACACACCCTCACCCTGGATCTGTGAGTTGTGTGTGTGACCACGACCGACGACACATACCTGCAGACCACAGCAATATTTTCTTGTTGCGTCGCCCCGTGGTGCCGTAATTTTTTTGGAAAAAAACTAGTGTTCATGAATTTCGGGACAGTAAGGTGTAATTACTGGACACGGGACCACACGCAAAACTCCGGGACTTTCCCGGAATTCCCGGCCATCTGGCAACCCTATATGAGGGAGATGTATGACAATGATTGTATGTTTCCTTTGAGGGGTTGAAGACACTTTTTCACATTTTGTCTCATTTTGGTTGGTTTGCATTAGTGTGTAAGAAAGAACCGCAGAATTACATGTTTTAAAACAATAGCAAAACCATCAGTGCATGAACGCTTGCCTTTTTTAAATTTTTGGAATTGACCCACACTTCAAAATTATACTTGTAATTATATTCCATAATTTCAAAATTATCTTCGCGGCTAGTAGTAGTGTAGCGGTCTACGGAGACGGTGTAAGAGAGATGCAAGAAAATGATCACTTTTTCCTTTGGAAGAACAGACCTACATACATTGTGTATCTCATTTATTGAAAGAGTTTCAGAATTCCTCCTGAATACGTCATCCTCAGAACAACAATATAGTTTGGGGATTGTGTGGGTATTGTGTAAGTGTGTGGATGGCAAAGCGAATAAGTAAGACGATTCAATACTTACAAGTTTATTAACACTATTTACAGACACACAAATCTCCAATTTAAATATATGCAATAATAATGAAATGTGAAGGGCGAGCAAATATTATAGACCAGTGACTCCTGACCGAGAGTTAAAGCAGAATGATTGTTAGTTTTTGATGCAACGCGAGGCAAGTTGCTTGAGGAAAGGTTTGCATCCCATTGGTGCCTGGGGGACCAATCGGGTAGCTAGACGGTGCAGATCAGTGTCCTTTGTTCGTCCTCCACATCAGCCCCCTTCCCGAAGACTCCTACACCATTACAACCCCTAGTGAGAAGGCTCCGGGGGTTGGTCAACGTCGGGACCTGTGAGCATGGAAAGTGAATTGTTAGAAAATTCAAGAAATGTACCTATTATGGCAATGTATTAGTCTCTTATATTGGCTGAGATATAAAAAAAAGTTTGAATTGAGTTGAGTTTTAATTTATTATAATTTTTTTTAAAGATTTGAAAATTTTGAAAAATTATTTTATCAGACTTATTTGGTTCAATATTAAATGATAAAAGAAGGTAATAATTAAAAAAAATCTAAACTCTAATTGAAATTAATAACAGCTCAAGTTGATTGCAATGAGTAACTGTTATAAATTAAATGACTCATGATAGGTAAGAAGGTAGGTACTTCCAAGGGCGGATCCAGGATTTTTTTCTGGGGGGGGCACAAGGGGCGGAGTGGGGGCCCGCCTGGGTGCCACCCGATGGGGGGGGGGGGGCCACTCAAGAGCACATTCCCCCCCCCCCCCCCTGGGACGGACCAATTTTTTATGAAGTCGAAATTTGTGTTTGGGGGCGTTCAAGTATTGCGTAATGCAATTTTTTAAGATTTTTGACCCCCCCTCCCCCCATGTAACGCGCAGTAACGTTTTCTTGTACACCCCCCCCCCCCCCTTCCTAAACGTAACGTAACGCCCAAGTGACAATTTTTACCTGAAAGTCACAATTAAGTTGCGCAAAGTACTGTAAAGTCGCTTAAATACCTTTTTTCTTGTTTTAATCGCGTTTGCGGTAATAAATAAAAGAAGAGTTTAACTCGCGATACATGCGTATATTGTTTATTTTATTTATGCAAGTTGCTATTTATAAAAAAATTGGGAATTATTATTATTTTTATCCGCCTTGTATTCCTTCCGGATCTCCACAATTTAACAGTCTTTCCTCATGTCCCAAATGCAGTTTTACAAGTTCTCAAAAGGAAGATTTAAAATCTACAGTATGATTCACAGAACAGAAAAACCTTTTTCATGTCCTGACTGCAACTACTCGTGTTCTCAAAAGAGATACCTAAGAAGTCACTTGCTGACTCGTAGTGGAGAAAATTCTCCGACTGCAACTATTTATGTACTACGAAGTAATTACAACTATTCATGTACTACGAAGTAAACGAAAATCTAAAATTCACATGTTTAACCACAGTGGATAAAAACCTATTTCATGTCCTGACTGCAACTATTCTTTTTCTCGAAAAAAAACTAAAACGGCAATTGCTGATTCACAGCGATGAAAAACCTTTTTCATGTCTCGACGGTGACTATTCATGCGCTGCAAAACGGTATCTAAAAATTCACATATCCACACTGGACAAAAACCTTTTTCATCTCCCAACTGCAAGTATTCATGTTGTACAAAGGAACTTCTTACAATTCATTTTCTGACTCACATTGACATGAAATCTTTTACATGTTTCTACTGCGAGTATTCACGTTCTTCAAAGAGGTGCCAAGAAAATCACATGTTTATACGTAGTGGACAAAACCATTTCATGTCCCGAATGCAGTTATTCAAGTTCTCTTTAGGGAGATTTAAAAATTCACAGCGCGATTCATAGTGAAAAAAAAACCTTTTTCATGTTGTGAGTGTAACTATGCTTATACAAAGAGAAATAAAAAAAATCGCATGTTTTCCCATAGTGGATAAAAACCTTTTTCGCTGCAAATATACATGTTCTACAAAATAAAAAAAATGAAACGTCACATATTTACCCACAGAGGAGAAAAATCTTTTTCATGTCCCGATTGACACTATTCATTTTATCGCAAGGGACATCTAATCACGTGTTAACCCACAGTGGACAAAAACCTTTTTCGTGCCCCCACTGCAACTAATCATGTTCTCAAAAGGGACGTACAAGAACGCACTCGCTGATTCACGGTGGAGAGTAACCTTTTCGTGTTCTGACTGCAACTATTCATGTACTACAAAGGGATATCTAAAAAATCTTATATTTACCAACAGAGGAGAAAACCCTTTATCAGAAAATTTTATTCCATCAAAATTTGAACACTGAAGAAGTTCAAAATAGTGCGAGTAAGTATGTTAGTAACGACATAAATTTGGAGGTTTAGAAAAGTGCTTTTTTGATAAATGTATCCATCTACAATATTATTTAACAGCGATAGCTTGAGACGGAGAACTGCCCCAAAAAACCAAAGCGATTTTACATTTTAGGTTCTAAAACATAAATAACTTAAAACAATTTACCCAAACATTGACGTAGCCTTAGAATGTGCATTAAGTTTCTAATTCCTATTTTTTATTTAAATAGAAAAAAACATGTTACGTAACGCGTTGGTCGACCCCCCCCCCCCCCGCAAGTGCGTTACATAATACTTGAACGGTCCCTTTGTCAACTTTAATCGGGGGGGGGGGGGACTTTTCCGACCGCGCTTTCCCCCGACCGTACCACTCTCGCAAACGCTGATTATCATATTTCATTTTCAAGTGCATGAAAGGGATGCAACGAACGAAATTCGCAATTCCGGCCAGAAATAGACAAGAGTTTGACTCATGTTTTTTCTGTTATTTTATTCATATATTTTAACAACTCTGATAATTTGATTTGATTCCAAGTATGTACTGTGATGGAATCTCCACAGTACACAAAAATACCGTCCTGGGGGGGGCACGTGCCCCCGTGCCCCCCCCCTAAATCCGCCCTTGGGTACTTCGATTCGGCCAGGCGCAGCGCATTAAGGGTATTCTCAAAATATTTTTAGAAACTTTATGCCGATAGATGGTGCTATTTTCAATATCGTCTAATAAAACACTTTTAACACGTTATGCTTTTTTAATATTGAGATGAATTATTGGTTCGCGAACGTATATTAGTAATATTAATCTATATAAAAAAAAATTTGGTACCTATAATTACATAATCGTAGAAAACGGGTGAAAAATACACAATTTCATTGCAAAAAATATGCACAAAAGACATTTTCCACAGCTCCGCGCGCGTTGGTAAAGAACATTTTTATTTACCCAACCAAAAAACATTCGCGAAAACGATGTATTTCAAAAATTTTACGATGTTCCGCATGCGTGGAAGAGAGACGCGAGATAGAGGTTTGTTGTATTCAGTAAATTAAATCAACGCCTGGGAAGATTGAATAAATTTATAAAAGGAACCGGCTGGGAACAACGGCATGTGTGACGGGAGCTGGTGTTAACTGGACCTTTTTTTAGAGGCCGCTTTTGCTAAACGGGCTTATGCATAACAAGCGATGTAGGTACATACCTACTCATTAACCATGCATTCTCTCGGTTGCTTGCTCGCTAATATTTCGCGAATAAGTCAAAAAGTTACATTTAATTCTTACATTTCTATGGGGCGCATTTGTCAAACCAACGAAGTGGTTAGAATTGCCAGATGGAGAAACAAATTTGTCGTGTGCTCAAGTCAGGATACCACGGCTTCCATAATCATCGTTCATTCGACAACATCACAATACATAATAATATAGTATGTGGTGTGATTTCATAAAATTGTTGACACTCAAACTGGCAGAGGAAGGGGTACAAGAAGAAATGAGATTCTTGAGGGGTATGAGTGTAAATCCGTGTATGATTGTTCTACAAGCGTCAAATAGATAATATAATATGTGTACTGTATCAAGAAAGAATGCAAGGCTAAAACTGGGATCCCACATCATCTATTTCATAGAATCTATGAAAAATATCGGTGAGAACCCGATTTCTGTACAATAGAAACACAAAATCGACTTCAACTTTCGTTCTGCGAAATCTAACAATTTTTTTTTCTGTTATTGTGATACCAACTAACATTATAGTATAGTGTCTCTTGAGATCATTTTTCGCAAAAAACGGCGCAATCAAGCGAATTAATTATTTGGGAACAGTCAGTCGGAATAATAGAAGAGATGTGTATGAATGTGAATAATCGTATTCCTCACATTCTCTTTCAACTCTTAGTTGTGACCCATCCTCTCAGCGAGAAAACGGTGATAGATAGTTAGTAAAAATTACACGATTACTACAGAATGTAATAATTACTGCAGAATAAAATAATTTAATTGTTAAAATTAAAATAGTAATTAAAATATTTATTAGTAATCAAAATATTTATTATTTAATTTTAATTTTATATAAATTACTACAGAATGTACCTAGAAAATGTGGATATAGAGCGAATTAATGAAGAAAGTACCTAGGTAGTATAAGAAGAATATATGACGCAAATATGAATGGTAGAAGAAGTTGGGGACGCACGAGGTAGACATGGCACGATCAAATGAATCAGATACTTGAGTCAGGTCATGTCAAAAGTCAGAATAATAGAAGACTATGTATGAGACGATGTATGAATGTGAGTGAGGCAAATAGTGTGTGCCAAGACCGAGTTGTTTGGCGGTCCGTCCTCTCTGCCTTC
Source organism: Limnephilus lunatus (assembly GCA_917563855.2). Lineage (NCBI taxonomy): Eukaryota > Metazoa > Arthropoda > Insecta > Trichoptera > Limnephilidae > Limnephilus > Limnephilus lunatus. Next base: position 17,641,945 of record OU830595.1, on the reverse strand, counting down.
CAATGCGGGGAACCGGCGTGATGGTTAGTTAGGTAGTTACCGAGAAAATATTTGTAAAAAAATTTGTAACTTAGTCTTGGATTCACTCTCTACCTTCGATCAAGTATGCTCTCTAATAATACTTTTGATTCTCATAAAGAGCACGCCTCATTTTTATGGAATAACAATAATGCGTTGTACAAAGTCGAAAAAAGCTTCAAACTCGTGGCAGACGGACGAGAATCGGACAGAATGTAGGTACCCAGCTCGATCTATGCATTTTATTGTTTAGCAAGTCTCAATAACAAAATAACTAGGCGGGCGTCTAGTGATAGTTGGAGATTTATGAAAGTTCTAAATAATTACAGTCGTTCTCACTATAATTATATAGTTAATTTGTCCTTTTTTACTGCGTGCCAAAACCGCAAATGTTCCTTGCGCCGAGTAATACTGGAACATTCATAAAAAAGCAAAACGAACATTCTGTCAGAATAACAAATCGCGCCACGCAAATTGACATTTTTACTACAAATATACTGACCACTTTAACACCATAGGAATAGGTTGAAAGCGTGCACGTGAAACGTATGGCTCGCACATAGGTTTGTCTCCTTCTAACGCAGATTAGGGCATTTTGGCTAGCAGTTTCTGCACAAAATAATTAATTTTGTTAATTTAATTACTGGGTTATTATAAGTGATAGAACTGTGAAATTTTCGTTCGCGAATATTTCATTATTAGTATTATTTTTCGACATTAAAATAAATAAAATATTATATGTAGTTTTCAAATGCGGTTGAAAAATAGATTGTATGGGAATGGTCACATCTGTTTCACCTTAAAGGACTGCAGTAGGTACATACCTAATGTTTACATTGAATGAGCTAGTAATGCTAATAATAATAATAGTATTCACTGCCTATTGTTGATTATAAGTAAATAATATTTCTGCATAAGTAGATAGATACCTTTGCGCTCGCTAATTACTTGCTAATATTATTATTGAGCGATAAACGAATACATCGGCATTATTGAACAAATAATACTAGTGTTAGGAATGCAGTAAATTTGACTACTTTAAAATGAATGCATGATGTGCACCCACGCATGATGTTAATTTAAATTCAGTTAAGTTATGACAGGAATTATTACTATTAGAAAAAATGTTTTTTGTTTTTTTTTTTTTACAAGGAAGTGCACAAAAAAATTATTTTATTATGGACAGTACCTATCAGTAAATTTGACTTTGCGTCCAGACCTGGTTATCACAGTATTTGATTGTGGCAATGAATCCAACACTACCGGTGTGCGTACTTGATCGGTAACGTTGTTCTGCAGCGGGTCGGCTTCTTCATGCAGGACGAATGCGGGCTTTACTCTGTCAATGGAAACGCGTTTTGTTTTTCCACGGACGAGTATTACGAAGGTTTTTGCGTCGCGCTCGATCACTTTGAAGGGTCCCTCGAATGGAGTTTGAAGTGGCCTTCGAACCGCGTCGGTCCTCAAAAAAACGTGAGTTGCCTCGGGTAATTCTTTATGAATGAAGACTCTGTTATTTACATGATGATTTACTGGAATCGGTTTTAGTTGTGCCATCTGTTGCTGTAGCCTGCCGACGAAGGTGTCTGGCTCTTCGCTTTGAGATGGGTAGAAAAAATCGCTTGGTAGGCGAAGCGTTTTTCCGTACATTAGTTCCGCGGACGAGCATTTTACGTCATCTCGTACCGTTGTTCTTAATCCCAGCAAGATCAGTGGAAGCATCTCTACCCAGGGTTTGTCTGCGTGGGTTTTGAGAGCCGTTTTTAGAGTGCGGTGCCATCTTTCGATCATCCCGTTTGCTTGGGGATGGTAAGCTGTTGTTCGGCAGTGTTTTATGCCGAGAATTTTTGTTAATGATCTGAAGAGGTTTGACTCGAATTGTCTGCCTTGATCCGTTGTGATCGTTTCTGGGGTGCCGACGCGGGCAATCCAGGTCGACGTGATTGCTTTCACGACGGTTTCTGCAGAGATATCCTTTAGGGGAACGGCTTCGGGCCACCTTGTGAAGCGGTCGATCATTGTAAGTACGTACGTGTATTCTTGACAGAGTGGTAACGGTCCCACCAGATCGATGTTAAGATGTTGGAAGCGATCCTCTGGCGGGGTGTACGTGGATAAGGGGCTTACTGTATGTTTGTGGATCTTTGCGAGCTGGCATTTTTGACAGTGTTTCACAAAAAACTTTATGTCTTTTGACATGTTTGGCCACACGTACTTTTGACGGACGCTATTTTTAGTGCATGCGTTTCCGGGATGATATAAATTATGGATTTGGCCTATTACTGTGTGTCGCATCTCACGAGGAACGAAAGGTCTGATCGTGCCAGTAGATACGTCGCACCACACGGGTTCATCCGAGCCCGTGATGGTTAGTTGTTTGAGGACTAATGATGAATCTCGCTGTGCTGATTTTATGTCCTCGTCGCTTTGTTGTAATTTTGCCATTTCGTTGAAATTAATCGTTGACGGGCAAGATATTGTTTCGATGCGAGATAACGCGTCGGCTACTTCGTTATTCTCTCCCGGGATGTGCTGGATATCGACCGTGAACTGGCTGATGAAGTCGAGTTGCCTTTCCTGGCGTAGTGAACTCGTTAAATTTTTCTTGGTAAATGCGAACGTAATGGGTTTATGATCGGTGAAGATCGTTAACTCGCGGCCTTCGACTTGTGGTCTGAAATACTTAAGAGCCTCATACACTGCTGCAAGTTCACGATCGTATGTGCTGTATTTGCATTGCGAGGGGGAAAATTTTCTTGAGAAAAATCCCAGCGGAAGCCAATTTCCATCTCGCGATTGCTGCAGTGATGCTCCCAGAGCTACATCACTTGCGTCCACCATTATGGCTACGCTACCCACGGGGTCCGGATGATTTAAGAGCGTGGCGGTTGCTAAGTCGTTTTTACATTTTTCAAATGCCCCTGTTAATTGTTCGTTCCAGCATATTTCTCGTTTATCATTTTTCGCGTAGCCTTTGATCTCGTTGAAAAGGATGGACTGAGTTTCTATGGCGTGGGGAAGGAATTTTCGATAAAAGTTCAACATGCCTAGGAATCTTCTCAGTCCTCTTGCGGTTTTCGGTGGCGGAAATTCAGATATGGCTCTGACTTTTTCTTCAAGAGGTGCCATTCCATGTTGAGTTATTTCATATCCTAAAAATTTTACTGATGTTTTGTTAAAATGGTACTTGTCGGCGTTTATGACTAGGCCATAGTCAGTGAGACGCTTGAATAAACGTTCGAGATGTGATTGATGCTCCGCTTCATTCTCTGATACAACGAGAATATCGTCTATATAAACGAAACAGAATTCGAGGTCTCTTGTTACGTCGTGTATGAATCGTTGGAATGATTGGCCGGTGTTGCACAGTCCGAATTGCATTGCAGTGAATTCGAAAAGGCCGAACGGCGTGATGATAGCTGTTTTTGGGATATCATCCGGTTCAAAAGGTATTTGATGATATGCTCTCGTGAGGTCCACGGTTGAGAAGATGGTTGCACCATTGAGCTTGTGTGCAAAATCTTGTAGCTGCGGTATAGGGTACCTGTCTGGGATGGTTTTGGCATTTAAAAGCCGGTAGTCGCCGCAGGCGCGCCATTCTCCATTTGGTTTTTTTACCATATGAAGCGGACTAGACCAATTACTGCTTGACGGGCGACAAATTCCCTGCTCCATCAAAAACTTAAATTCTGTTTTAGCCGCTTCCAGCTGGGCAGGAGCCAGGCGTCTAGCACGAGCTGAAACTGGAGGTCCTCTCGTCTCTATGCAATGAGTTACTCTGTGCTTCGCAGTCAGTGGGGACGCTAAAGTGGGGCGTGTTAGGTTGGGAATTTTTTTTAACAGTTCGATGCCATTTTGTGATTTGTCTAAGACTGTTATTCCAGATGATGGGCCCTTGATTGTTACACCAGGCGTGCTCAATCCGGTCTTTTTGTCTAATAGGAGAGATTTCCTTAGGTCGACGGTCAGGTCGTAGTGGTGGATGAAATCTGCTCCAAGGATAGCTCGAGTTACTTCAGCCACCACGAATCTCCATTTCAGTGTTCGACGGAGTCCGAGATGTAATTCTATTGTTTTTGTTCCATACGACTTGATGAGGCTGCCGTTAGCTGCGTATAATGATGTAGGTTGATTGTCGGAAGTTATAATGAAGCGAGGGTCGTTGAAATGTTTGGGCAGCACTGAGATATCTGCTCCGGTGTCGACCAGGAGCCGTAGTCCTGACCTTTGGTCCGTCACGAAGAGGCGATGGCTATTAGAGGCTTAGTTGAGGGTCTCTAGAGCGGGGTTCTCTCTTCGTTTGTAGGGCTTTCTTCTGGGGTTGTTGTGGGAAGAACGGTATTGGTTTGTAGTTCCATTTTGTTGCGACGAATTCCGTCTTGTGGAGTAGTTTTCAGGAGTTGGCAAATCATTATTGTCGCCTGATTTTTAGCGAAAAAATTTTTGGTGGCGAGACTGGTGTTGCGAGCCTCGACCGTGTTGTGACTTCAAATGCTCGATTTCGCTGGTTAAATCTGCGATTTGTTTTTGAAGCGTGATGAGGAGTTTCTCGCTGGAAGTGGTGAGAAATCCTTGATGTGAGTTGTCGACACTGCATGTTTCGGATTTGTTGTAAACTTCAAAAATTTTGTCAGCTTTTCCTGCCATGATAGAGAGTTGTTCCTCCGGAAATACAGAAAGGATTGCTTGAACATTTTGCGGAAGTCGTTGCATCCAGATTGCACGAGTGATTGCGTTGTCGGCGAGACCCGGACCTGCCAATTCTTTGATGTGGCGGAGTAGTTCGGAGGGTTTTCTGTCTCCCAACTGTAATTCGGTCAGGAGACGCGTGAGTCGTTTATCTTCAGATTCCTGATACCTGGAGATGAGCGTGTTTTTTAGCGTTAGGTATTTATCTTGAACAGGCGGAGATGTGACCAGGTCGCTGACTGTTTTTAGTGCTTCGGCATCCAACGATGCTATGATGGTGAAATACTTGGTGGAATCGCTGGTTATTCGGGCGTTGGTGAACTGAGCTTCAGCCTGAATAAACCAGAGAAGGATATTTTGTTTCCAACAGGGTTGTAGTTTGACGCCAATACGATATAATTCAGGAGCATCTTGAGGTTTGCTTGAAGAATTTGAGGAGTTTGCTTCGTCGGTAGACATGTTTCCGTGGATTGAGATTACTGAATACCAGTGGAAAATATTTTGCGACAGTAAAATATTAATTTAAAAACCTGAAATACAATCTTCAAAAGGACACTATATTGTGGGGTGCTATACAGTACCTTATACAGAAAGTTTAAAAAGGATACTTTTTTTGAAGTAAATTCGCTGTGCGCCGAGGCTGATTGCCTAGAGCTGGAATGATGGAGGCCCGAGATGCTGGGTCAGCTCTGTGCGGCTGCTTGTTGCCGGGCGCAGGCTGCAGGCGCTCGATAGGTATTTGGCTGAAGATTTCTCGATTATAGATTTCCTGAAATGTAAATTTACGCAAGCTTAATCCGTTGCAAAAAATGTTTTTTTATTGTGGGTCGACATAAATTTATTATTTAAAAATAGTGTAAGTAGTACTGTGTTACTGGTTGTAGGTAATATTAATTTAAAGTATTGATAACCGGGCGATAATTGATTGCAAACCAAAATTTTAACAATAAATATTGGCAAGTAAGAATAAATCGTAATTTACGATATGAATGTTTAAAATATGTCAATAAAATATAAATTATTGTGGTAGTAATAATAAAAATGATAAAGATACTCACAGATTTATTCGCCCGGGATTCTGCAATAAACCTTCGGTCAAGAGGCTTGGTTGTTGGTTCACTTTATAGTTAAATTCGTGTTGTTCACGATTGCAAATTAGATATTATTTCGCGTATTTTGTTTATTCACAGGGGTCACCACTTTGGGGATTGAATTAAAAATATTTCGATATAATAAATGTATGTGATAATAATGAAATGTGAAGGGCGAACAAATATTATAGACTAGTGACTCCTGACCGAGAGTTAAAGCAGAATGATTGTTAGTTTTTGATGCAACGCGAGGCAAGTTGCTTGAGGAAAGGTTTGCATCCCATTGGTGCCTGGGGGACCAATCGGGTAGCTAGACGGTGCAGATCAGTGTCCTTTGTTCGTCCTCCACAATAGTTTTGGCTGTTAGAATCTATAAAAATACCTATCGCTGAAATTTATTTAATAATTTTTTTTTAAACACAGACACTTTCAAGGCAGTGATTTGCGGATATCAGCACACTCAAGGCAGCTACATTATATCTCCGTCGCTGAACATTACTTGAGGAAACTAGTACTCTGTCCTTTAACGTCGCTTGAGGGGAAACACTCCCTAGGCTGGTTCATTACATTTTATCAGTGAGAACTGTCTTTTTACGGACATTACCAGTTAAATTTAATAAATGCTTTGTATGACGACAAAAATACAGACCTTCCCTAAAAATATCGTACCTTCATGGATAAGATTCATTTATACAAGTAGGTAGGTACTCTGTCCCTGAACCACCACTCAACGAAGTAACATTCCCAACACGTTTCATGACGTGGTTGAAGAATACTGTTTCAGAGCACATTATATGCCGGAAAAAACAAATTATTTTTATACTCTATATATATATATATATATAAATCAAAATATGCTTGCTTCAGGATATATGAGATGTCTATACGTTGCCTTCGTGTTTAACTTTGTTTAGATAATATAATTTGTCGAATCAACATTTGATTTAAAAATCCCGCAGGGCTTAGTAATTATGTCATAAGTGAAATTATTTATTTTAAATAGCTGTAATTTATTTATTAGTTGTAATTTGTTCTATTTATAATCTACAGATCTCTGTTCCTGGGCATCACTAAGAAGAGCTCTACACTCTACAAATACGTTCATTTCCTTTGTTCCTGGAAATTGCTTGAGAGGACCAGCACTTTCAATCAAGCCACATTCTAGCGATGTCCCTGGACAACACTCGAACGGACCAGTACTCTCAACCAAGCCATATTCTATCGACGTTCCTGGACTCCACTGAGAGGACCAGTAATCTCAACCAAGCCACATTCTGTTGCTGTCCCTGGACATGACTTGAGGGGACAAGCATCAAACCACCTTAGGTTATTTTCCCAGCACTCTCAAAGCAGCCACGTTTTATCTCCGTCTTCACTTGACAGAACATTTTCATGGTAGGTTTACTATTATTTTTTAAACCCTACTATGTTCATGTATTATTACAGGTTTTATGCTTTTAAAACAGGTTTTCCTAATGCGCAGTGTTGCTTTAGATAAAAAGCCGAGACGATCGTTTTCATCGATGTCCATCGGGTAACGTTTATGTCATCTACATACAATAGAACATAATACTTTTGGTCGTTAGAATACTGAAAATATTTATATTTTTCACTTAGACTTAGAAGATAGAATCGTAAACAATATATCACTGAAAATTGAAAATATTTATAATTTACAATTTTTTTTCAAACATAGACATTTTTACGAGGACACCACTTGCGTGGATCAGCACTCTCAACCAACCTTCACTTGACAAATGCTATTTTTTGAAGGCAGCTTTCCCAAGTTATTTTAAAATTAGTTTAGTAGATTTTTTTACGGAAAGCTGCTTTACTGAAGTGTATTTGTGTTTAATTATAGGCTTTACGTTTTTAACCCAAGGATTTACTTGGTTATGAGTCGTGTATGCATTTGTTCCTGTTGGCAACAATTTTTCAATATTTAATTTCTACGTTTTAACTAATTGCCTTTTATCACACCTGTGGAGGTCTACACAGGTATTTCAAACACGGGACGCGATTTTGCTTTAATTACTACTGTTTCAAATATTTATTTATTTTCATCTCCAGATCGCTGTCATCCATTACTGAGGAACTATACACCCCTCAAAACAAAATCCTCCGCTAAGCTCACCGTTATGTATACCACTTGAGAGGCATGCATATGCATATCACAAGCACTCAGTCATGTATATCACCAGTACTCTTAAGCCAGCCACTTTCTCTCCCTGATCATTCCTGTAACGGACGAGAGATATAACCTCATATTACGCATAATGCAGGTATTTATTACAATTTTTTAACAAGTTCTTTCCTTTGAAGTCAATTTTTCAAGTTCTAGTGTAAGTTTTTGTACTGTTTTATCGTGCCTGCGGTGTAATATATTTCGAATACAGGTGCTTATTTTATTACCGTTTTGTTTCACCTACAGATACCTGTCACCGATCAATGGGGAGCTCAAGCCAACTGCATTCTGTCTCTGTCCTCAACATCACTTGGGGTGACCAGCATCATACTACCTAAGGCTGTTTTGCCAGCACTCTCAAGGCAGCCACATGTTATGTCTGGCCTTTATCATCACTTAACAGACAACTCTTTTCGAAGGCAGGTTTACTAGATCTAGTTTAATTACTAATAGCTTTTACGATTTGGATTCATTGTGTTCATTGTTGATTGATCAACTTGGTTAAAAGTCGTGTTTGAATTTTTTCCTTTAGAAACCATTCATCTTACGAAAAATTTTAGGTAACTTATTATATTTTTTATTAGTTATATATTTCATACACATACGAATTTTTACTTTAATTATTCATCTACAGACCCCTGTCACCAATCTCCGGGAGCAATTAATACACTTAACCAAAACATAATCCTACACTATCCTGTATAGTGGACCAGCTTTCTCTGAATTCTGTCTCTGTCCTCGACATCACTTGAGGGGACCAGCACCAAAACCACCTTAGTTGGTTCATTCACTTATTGGTATTGTCAGCACTCTCAAGATAGGCACATTCTATATCTGCCATTGACATTACTTGAGGAGCACCATTTTGGCCCATGTCACATGATAGAACGTTTGCAAGGTAGTTCTACAATTGTTTTTTTTAAATCTGCCATATTCATGTTTCATTGCAGTTTTTATGTTTCATGCTCATTGTTGTGTTGTGTGAAAAACTGCGTTAGTGCTTCTTCCTCTTGAGCCATTCCTTCAGACTGCCTAACAACGTCCTGAGTCGGGTCAGAAGACGTCGTATCATTTGCAATAAAACATGATACTGCTGTTAAAATCATAAAGCATATCACATTTGCGTTAAAATATTATACCTAAATAATTTTTCAAACACAGATTATTTTTAAAATGACATCATTTGAGAGTACCAGCAGTCTTAATGCTGCATCTGTCTCGGGACATCGCTTGAGGGGACTAATACTCCCAAGGCAGTCACATTATATTAATCAATGAGAGCCGATGGTGAGTTCTGTCTTTTTTAATGAACGTCGCTCAGTTGAATTTAATAATTCCTTTTTTCGAAGTTAAAAGCACAAATCTTTTAACAAAATATTGTACTTACCTTTAAAGGTATTAATTTCAAATAAAATTAGGAACATATAACAAGAAGTTCCCAAACTACCATTGAGGGGAGTAACACTTACAAAACTTTTCACGTGTGTAATAATTTAATCTGCATATTTACGACTGTTTTGATTATATATAATAAAATATGTAATACCTTCGTCGGTGCGTTACATGTGGCTTACCAACATTTTGCCATAAGTGGGTGTTTTTAATAACCAAGTATTATTTACAGTGTCTTTTATCATTGAATTAAATGCCGAAATGTTTTGCCAAAAATGTTCTCCTTCGTACGTATAAAATCATTTAAAGAAAGGCATATTTTGAAAATTTAATAATTTATGCATACACAGGTAAAATGTAAAATTGACATACTCGTATTTTTATCCTAAGTCAAAACTCATTATTGAAATGCAGAAAATCATAATTTGAATTTATCTCGGAATAGTTTAATTGCATTTAGCCACTTGTCTCTCTTAACCGACGAAATGTCTGAATGTCATTTGATATTTTAAAAATCTGCAAAGTTAAGTTATTCAATCACAAGTAAAAATTTCTATTTAAAATAGCTTAATTGTTATTTATTTAATCTGCAGATCTCTGTTACTGGACATCACTGAGGAGAGACCTACACTTTACTTTACTTTCCTACGTTCCTGGACATTGCTTGCTTGGACCAGCACTCTCAAGGAAGCCACATTATATACATTTCCCTGGACATCACTAAAGTGGAGCAACACTCTCAAGGCAGCCATATTATATACCTGTCCCTGGACGTCACTAAAGTGGAGCAACTCTCTCAAGACAGCCACATTCTAACCAAGATCACTTGAACGAATAAACATTGCCTTACACTAGTTTCCCAACTTCCTTTACATCAGCACAGTTACTGAGGTTGTCTTAATTTATTTTTTTATATAAATGTATTATATTTAAAAATGATGAAGTTATGTTGAGCTTTCAAAATGAGCATTGATAAAATCTTGCATTAATTGTGTCTCATGACGTCACACGCAGTTTAAATGATAATTAGAAAAACAGTGTTGCAGTACTGCCGCGCATGTATCGTGATGTCACACGCTTTTCAGCCGGCTGCAAACATCAATGCCTTGACTTTTATTTTTGATACTTTTCGGTATTTTTCAAAAATTCTAATGGTTCTGTGTCGGCTTGCTCGAAAATATGATATCTTGGATAATAACATGAAATTTATAAGTTGGAGACAGCAAGCTGAACACTTTCACAGTTGTTGGTGTAAAATACTGATATTCAGGACCTGGATATCTCTTGAGGATATCAGCACTCTAAAGGCAGCCACATTCTGTATTTGGACTTGGATATTTCTTGAGGAGACTAGTACTCCCAAGGAAGGTTAGGTATGACTTATATGAATAATTACCTTCTTATCAGTACTACAATACTACATTGTTTAGGTACAGGTTGTACTGATATTTGTTTTAAATACAGATACTCTGTCCTTTTATATATCTCCTGAGGGTAGCAACACTCTTTAGGCAGCCATATTCTAACTCTAGCACTGGATATCACTGAGTCCCTGAGCAAAACTCCCAACAGTTTCAATACATTTCATTACACCTGCATAATTATTATCTTGTTTTGAAACAGGTCCCATGAGTATTTCCAATACTTGCATAGTTATGTATAATGTTTTCAGAATATCTCTATCTTTCTCGTATTTAATCGAGCAAAATGAAAATTTTCTCTAAAATAAAAAGATTTGTGAGTAGGTACATCAATATGTGTATGCCGACATATTTAAAAACCATATAAATAGTATGAATAACTTTGTTTTTAAATTAAAGGCATATACAATTTTTTCAAAGAAATATCAATATCTCAATGATAATCCTTTTTTCAAACATTCTTCCGGTGGTAGGAACAAGTAGATACCGTAATAATAATAATAATATATCTTTATTAGACAAAATTTGCAAGATTTATAACTAAAAAAATAAATGTACATATGCAGTGTTAATATTTACAATGGTTTATATAAGTACAAAAGATTAACAACAGAAAATAATATAAATATGAACAGTAGGTACCTACTTGAAGAATAGAGAATAGTTATAAATTTAGGTTTTTCATAATCTGCCTCATTAGGCTAGCCTAGGCACTAGGTGTTGAGGCAGTAATTTTTAAGTCAGTTTATAATATTACTTATTAACATATCTACACTTATATTAAAATATAATCATACAATAGATTTGTTGCATTAGCAATAATTTTGAATAACAATAATCAGTACATTGGTTTAATTTCGAATTTGGGTGAGCGCGCCAGTAAAGGCCCAATCATTATTTTTTTGAATTTTTTTGTGAATCACATTTTTTTACTCCATATGGAAGAATGTTATAAAGTCTTGTTGCAAGGTATCTGAAGTTTCGTTAACCAAAAGTAGTATGCATTATGGGAATTTGTAATATTGAAAACATCAATTAAAGTTAGTCATCTAGTCAAAGAAGTCTTGATTGAATAATAAAGTGAATGAAGCTGAGTTGACTGAAGACGGAACGTACAAACAAATTTAGAGACGGATGAAATGTCAAATAGTCGCGTTAAAATAGGAATTGGTTATGCTCAGTCAATACTGGCCATGGATAAGTCCTTTGAGCAGTTACGCAGCCAGGGGTGGGGTGGAGGGGCGGGCACCCCGGGTGCCTCCCGACGAGGGGTGACACTACACCTGACCGTGGAAAAAAATTACGAAGAATATTGTCACTTAAAATATTGAATACGGTCTGTTGTTTATATTTCTTAGCTCTATGTCTTAGCTCTGTGTCGTAGCTCCCCGTGGAGTGCCCCGAATCGGAAGAATTTTAGTTGAAATTATGAGGGGGGGGGGGGGGGTGACACCATGTTATCCGCCCCGGGTGCCGCCCATGCTAGCTACGCCACTGCCTTTGTATATCAAATACCTAATGAATGGTGTCCTTGTACATTCATTGGTGAACGAGATTTCTAAAGCAGTTTTATTTATTTATTTATTTATTTATTTATTTATTTATTTCAATGCCATAAAATGGCTTTTACAATCCGGTGATACATGATACATGATACACAGTGGTACACAGGAGGGTAATTATAATGATAACAAAATAAGAATGTACATTAAACCAAGTACATATATACGTGTGATAACAACTAGTATTTAGTTATAGGATACAATTATGTATTACAACAACAAAAAAAAGAATATGAGCTCGTATAGAGAATACTCATTTTATGCAGAATAAAAATAAGTAAATAAAGGTGACTTCTTAGAAAAATTGTTAACATCAAGTATAATATAATTTAATTCTATTTGAACATATCGTTGGATTCCAGGAATTGGCTAAAATGTAGTACATGATATTATTGTTACCTTCAGTTTGAAATGACTGCAGTTTGAAATGAATACAGGTACTGCTAATTAGTTCTGCTTTTCAGGGCTGTCAGTTACAGATTCAATAATAACTTTGTTTAAAAAATAATAATTTTGAAAAAAAAATTATACATTTATTAGCTAACACTTAACTAGTCTGCTTGATAGTTAATATAAATGAAGTAAGTGCGTAGTTTGGAATCTATAGTAGAGTATGATATAGACGCCGTGCAGATGAACACTATTTTACCTAACATTGATTATTGTGATTGAGGTATGATATTATAGCCTTCTTATAACTATATTCGGTGCAGTTGAAAACATCTACTACTTCTGAGAAAGCATTGCCAACTGCATGCAATCTAGGTATAAGCGAGTATCTAAATGACTCAGTCCTGATATTTTTGTTGCAATTAAAAAGAATTTTGGATCGAGTAGTTCTAGTAGGTATGTGAAAGGTAATTAGGTTTAATAAATCAGGACTGTCTATTATACCATTAACAATTTTAAAAATAAAAGTCAAGTCAAAAACAAGTCTTCTATCTGAAAGTTTGTGTAAGTTTAATTCTTTCATCAAGTGATTGTAATTTATTGATTCTACTGGTAGACCAAGTTTATAGTTAATGAATCTTAAGAATTTATGCTGAATTTTTTCAATGGAATCGGAGTGGATTTTGAAGTGAGGTGACCATATAGAAGAATTATATTCAACTTGACTTCGAACTAGAGAGGAATTTAAGATTTTTAATGTTGAAATGTTTTGAAAGTCTCTGCCATTTCGCAGAATGAAGCCTAGCATTTTTAATCCTTTATTGGTTACTGTATTTATATGTGAAAGAAAGTTAAATTTGGAATCGAAAATAATGCCAAGATCATTAATCTCACTGACAGAGGTGAGGGAAACATTGTTAATATTATATTGATAGTTAAGGGGTTGATTTGTTCTGAAAAATCTTATTATCTGGCATTTACTTATATTCAGATAAAGTTTATTAGTTTTGCACCAATCTTGTAGTTTATTTAAATTTAATTGAATGTGAATACAGTCATTTATCGTTTTTATAAGTTTAAATAGTTTTAAGTCATCGGCGAAAAGCAACACTTCAACATTATTATCAAAAACAGTGATGATATCATTTATAAAAAGTAGGAACAGTATTGGGCCTAGATGTGACCCTTGAGGTACACCGCTAGTCGCCATGAATTTGTGTGATAGGTAAGAGTTATTTTTTACTTGGAGAATTCTATTGGTTAAGTAACTCTTTATCCATTCCAATAGTTTACCCTCTATTCCCATTTTACTAAGTTTATTGAGAAGAATTTCGTGGTTAACTTTGTCAAACGCTTTGATGAAGTCTGTATATATTGAATCGACTTGGGATTTATTTTCAAGCGAACATGCTATAAATTGTTCGTACAAGGAAAGATTTGTCAGGGTGGATCTGCCCGGCATAAAGCCATGTTGATTAGGTACTATGATCTTATTAATATGTATGGAGATTATGTCAAGGATAAGTTTTTCAAACAATTTGGGGATAGTTGAGAGCATGCAAATGGGTCGGTAATTAGTGACATCATGAATATCTCCCTTTTTAAATACAGGTGTTAGATAACAGTTTTTCCATAATTCGGGGAAGCAGCCAGAATTAAGTGATTGGTTAAATATTTGACATAGTGGCTTTGCTAGTATCGATACACAGTTAATTAGAAAAGCAGGACTAACTTTGTCAGGACCAGCTTTTTTCTTTATGTCGAGTGATTTTATTTTGCTTATAACATCTGGAACATTAATATGTAAAGCGGGAATGTGGACCGATTTCTTTGGATGAAAGGATGGAAGTTGAACATTTGGGATATCCTTATCGTACACATTTTTGAAGAAGTCAGCAAAAAAATTAACAATGTCATTAGTATCACTACTACTTTTCCCTTCGAAATACATGTAAGTAGGTATGCTGGGTTTATTCTTTCTCAGTGAGTTTATGTGCGTAAAAAAGTTTTTAGTATCTAGAGAAATAGACTTTTCTGTGTTAAGTATGTATGTTTGATATAATTTACTGGCGAGTATTTTGCAGTCGGTTCTATGTTTATGAAATATTTTGTAGTCTGAAATGGAGTTGCTCTCTTTGAAGTTTTTGTGCCAATTTTTTTTGTTTTTTATTAAGTGCTTTAAGTCTTTATTAAACCATTTGGGGAACTTTGATGGTTTGAATTGAATAGAGGGTACGTATTTTACGATAGCCATGTTGATGATGGAGTAAAAAGATTCTAGGTTATGATTAACATTTGTGTTTCTGTCTAAAAAGGACCAATCTGCACTTTCTAAGTATTTTATTATAAGTGGATAATCTGCTTTGGCAAAATTGTAAGAAAAATTAGGAACAGTGTTAGAGTAAGTATTGGGAAAGTTGTTCGTAATGGTTATGTTTAGGGGAGGGTGGTGGGAATCTATGGGGAGAAGAGAGTCTATGGATTTACTTAGTTTTACTGAGGAATCACTACAAAATGCAAGGTCTAATAGGTGTTGATTAGAATTTGTGGAAATTAGACATATTTATAATTACACGAGCATTAGCAGATATGTTAACATGAATTGTTGGATTATTACTAAGGGTAACCCAGTCTATATTGTTTGGAATGTTGTAGTCACCGGTTAGTAGCATTCTAGCTTCCGGATATTTGAGCTTGAGGGCCTCTACATCTTCAATGTGGTTTTCATAATCTTGTGTAGTTGATCCGGGTGGAATGTAAACACATCCAAGAATAATTTTTCCTAGGTTCGTCTTGAGTAATACGTAAAGTTGTTCTATATTTTTGTGTTTGCATTTTAATCTGGATGAAGTTATAGATTTGGTAATAGATATTATTACACCCCCTCCTCTTGATTTGGTGCTGGTAGTGGTACTTCTATCACAGCGGTAGTTTTCATTATTATGGATATAAATGTTTGGGGTTTATGCTATGTTGCACGTTCTTCTCGTTTTACCAAAATTTGCAAGAGCTACAGTGTCTGAAACTTATCCTTATGAGGAGTGTGACACGGCATTATAACCCATAAATATATCACGATAATTCTTTTGACTGTGAAAATCTTAAAAATTTCAGGTTTAATCATGTTTTATCAACACCTGCATATTATATTATGTTAAATGCTTATTTGGAATACTGAAAGTGTAATGTTGTTTATACAGAAGTCAGTCCCTGGACATCACTTGAGTGGAGCAACACTTTAAAGGCAGCCACATTCTATCTCTGATCCTGTGGACCACTTGAGGAGATCAGCATTTCCAAGGCAGGCTACCAACTTATTATATCTGAAAATCTTTTCTGAAGCATTTCACGTTACGGCTTTTACTTTTGCTTTTCACTTCTTTCGCTCAGGATCAGTTGTTTCGCAGAAATTAACGCATGACACAGTCACGAAATGGCCATTTAGCTTAATTTTTGTTAAATGCCGATTCCAAGTCTTAATATCAGCAGACGAGGACAAATACCACGATGTTAAGCTTATCAGCTTATTACAATTTAATAGAATCGGTGTTTAACGGGCACTTTTCAAATGTCATAAAACAAAATGGAGCCCAATGGCCATTTGTTGACAATGACACATTAGAATTTGTGTGAAACAGCTAAGTTTTAACAGTTCTGTAGATTTTTCACTATCATTTATCTTGCGGATATCCGAGATTCTCGATATTCATGGATAAGTATTTAAACACCACGCTTCCTAGGCCCGTTGTGGTAGTTAGTTGTGTTGGAGTCCCTACTTCCCCCCACCGCAGTCCCATAGCCATTCTGTTGTTGCAACTCAGCCTGTGTTTGTCTAGTCTTGAACCTTTCCAATGAATGTCAATCATATTCAAGGCCAAGTCAGTACTGGCCGCTACCAGCTACAAGGATTTATAATCATAGTTATCTCCTGGATAGGTTGTGTCCAAGACCAGCGAGGTCCATCTCCCCATTCTTATACCCTCAACTGGTTTAACCGCTTCCAGGCGTTGGTACACGAGAGAGCTGACTTTCAGTGGAGAACACAGAGTCAGAGACCTGTAGTTGCCTAAAGGTGGATCCACCGTCCACTCAGATGTACTCCCTTCCATCCCTCCAATCCCCATCAGGTACTAACTTCCCCACATTGCCACCACACAAACATTACTTATTCTGATTACTGGCGCACTGCACATTAGCTTTTCTTAGTGGGACAGCTTAAACCCTGACACGATTTTCGTAATACCTTAATAGTTTATTGCGAAATGATATTTTTGTTCATTTTACCATCTTACCAGATAATTTGATTATATATTTATAAAAATAGAATTCATCTATCCTATGTAGTTTCCCAAGGGTAGCTTCTCATATTCAGGGAATTGTTTTTTTTTTCTCTAATGTTATTAAAAATATACGTAAAATAATGAAAAGAAACGAAAACTTTCTTAGAGTTTTATTATAGTTTTCAGCTAAATAAGCAATCTTCGCAATAAAAATAAACCAGGCTTTCCTGTAAAAAATAAATACAGTGCTTACTTTGTAAATGATAAATTATGACATTTAATACGAAATTCCTATTTTCACAGATAAAAAAATAATATTTGCATGTGACGAAACGAGGAACTAAAATAATAGTAATATATATTATTTCATTATGAAACTTATAAGTTTTATTTTAGTATGCTAGGAGAATTATTTTAGGTTCACAATACCAAAAAGTGCTTGCAACTGCGGTGGTTTTCTAATGCTACAGATTCGCTGGCATTCCAGTTTGAATTGAAGATGTAGACTTATGTTTGATAACGCCATTGTTATTCGTTACAGATGCTATCTCCCTGGATCTGGATATCACCTGAAGGAGTTACACAACACAGCCACATTCTATCTCTGTCCCTGGACATCACTTCAGGAGACAACACTCTCAAGGAACTCACTTTATTTATATGACTCTGGACAATCAGGACATTCCTTCAGAGGAAAAACACCCTCCTGTTTAATTTGAATATCCACTTAATTACTTTTTATAAAATCTGGCATATAGGCTACTAATTGTTTAAAAAATACCATCAGGTTTCATTTCTTAAATATTATAATAAATGAATTATTTTTAAATGTTTTTAGCTTTCACCGTTCAAGAGTGTTCTTGTCCATTGTTTAAATAGACGCTGAAATGGAAGGTGAATTAAAACATTAATTTTGTTTATACGGACAAATTTCATAAATATGGAATATTGGAGTCGAGTTCAGACTCAGAAGAGATGAAATGTTGAATGGAGGGGGGGCAATTTTAAGAAAAGCTTGTAATGGTCCGCCACTCTTGGCTTTTGACTCCAATTGTGATGAACCCTACCTAGCTGATTTACTTTTCTAAGCTTCTACCTCGTAGTTTAAATCTCGTAGCTCCTGTCTCGTAGCCACGCTCATAATTCTACCCTTATGTCCTACTGATCACACCACTAGGTATGATGGCCTGACTCAACCCTCCTTTCGGTTTATTTCTACCTCAGGCTCGTGATTTCTAAACCCCTATACCTTATAATCTAGCTAAACCTACCCTATCTTCTTAAATCCCTGCGATTTTCTCACAGTAATCAAGATTTAAGATTTTAGTTCACATTATTTCTATAATCTGCGTTGTGTAATTTTTTTTGTTTTAGATTTTACATCTGTTTGCATACTTAATATGCACGCATATGTAGAGAAGATAATGTATTACGTGTGGTAACCCATAGATTCTTTTAGAGAAAGGGTGAGAATTTTCCGATCAATTTATTTATTATTATTTTAGAATATTTAACCGAGTTTTATAAACTACCCCGCCCTAAACCTTGTGTCTATTTGATTTCCATAGGAATTTAGTGTGTTTATTTAATTCTTCCTATCACCGCTGATACATCGATAACATAAACAACAGTTAATAAATTAAACATTTCAAGAAAGCAAACCTTACCTTAGGATGATCGAACTCGAAGGTCCAGTTTTCTCAATTGAAGTCCTTGTCTGCAACTTCTCCTAACATAATGTGTTTGTAGTCATAGTTAGTGCTATTGGTTAGTATTCGCAAAATTGTTGAAAGAGCAGGAATGGAGGGATATGGGGAGGGGATAATATGTTTGCTGAAAAGTCGGCACCTCCGCTAACCAAGTGAAAACCGATGAACAACAATTTCAAACCGGATTCTCCCAAGTACGTTTGCTAAGCTTATCCTTAAGTCCGAGTTTTACTCTCTTCGACGAGCGTCTCTTGTTACGAAAGGGGCTCTTCACGCCAGATGGGGGAATACCAAGTCTTCATGCCGTTTTTCTGCCTCACTCCGACTTCCATCTCCGCCGGATTGAATTTAACTCTACTGAGTCTAGAAGGGGCATTTCATGTCTTCCCTTATCATGCCTCTATCCGTTAAATGTGGCGTAAGCTTGTGACGGGCAGATCCTTCCTCCCACGTAACCGACCCAGCGTTACATTCCACCTCTGACTAGCTGACATAAAACTCACCTCGTGAACCTTATGTTTGCTTTCAGGTTCGACAAGACTCACGGTATGCAAATAACCTGTGGCTTTAATGCCGCGTCAGCGTACTGTCCGCATACGTCCTTCCTCTTCCCCGCATGCCCACCTCGACAATACCGCCACAAGATCAAAGCCGTCCGTTCGAGAAAGGTTGACACTTACATTTCCAGATGGCTCATACCTACATACAGAAGCCTTGAAGCTTACGTTCGAAGACAAGTTAGGATTCAGGACTGTATGAGTATTTGAACACCAGTGTTGTTTAAATGAGGTCACTAGCTCCTCGTGTGTTAAGTATTTAGGATAATGGGTATTTATGGGTTCTTGGATACCTACTTCCTATAAGAAAGATTTAAAAATGAGATAAATCAAGTCGACATTGAATCAATGACCTCCTGAATAATTGTGATGTGCTCTCTTAGAGTTTGAAGCTAGTCGCAGTACTTTACTTTGCGAAATTTTTGCATGCTGAATCAATGCTACCTATTGGCGGTCGCTCTAGTAAAATCAAGTCGTTTAGAATTGAGTGAATTTAAACGTCAATGTCGCCTTCACATATTGACCGCAGATTTCATCTCAAGCTATAATTGATAAACTTGTCCCTGACGTTAAGTTTTTGTTTTGTTTATTCGTTAATGAATTTAGGTGACTGGGTCAATGGATGGCCTTGAACTCAAATCGAAATTTTGGTACACTATCGAAGGTCATATAACCATACCCTAATCGTGCTAGTGAAAAGAAACGATAGGTATTTATCTTACAAATACGCTAAGATACCAAAATTGATTTAGTGATGCGTTTCTATCTAATTATGTGTTAAGTATTTGTTTAGCAACATTTCATTCTGTATGGGAGGTGTGACATGCGAATGCTAATAAATTGGTTAATTATTTATTTACCCTTACTTGGCGTTACGTCCATCAGTGTCAGGATATCCACAGGAACCTGTAAAAGCTTAAATATTGTAAGGACTCACCAAGCTCTAATGTCTTAATTTCAGCTCCCCCGGGTTACTATCATCGGCGAGAAACTTATTAGAGCATCCAGACTACCTGTGTAACTTATCGCACTTTTATTTCGACTTCCCACTTTTAACGATTTAATCCTACAAGATCCGGAACTCATCTCCTTCCTTTCTCCTTTGAATAGATCTCTGATGTTAAAAAAATCCTCACGTTTTCCTTTAATATCTGCCGTTATTATTGAAGAAGAACGATCCTATCTAATTAACCCCGACAACCCTCACCTCCCTCCCCTTTCCTTCCATATTTGATTCCAATCTAAAGAGGGGAATCGATTCTTAATAATCGTTCGCTCGAATATTATTTTATTATGTGGTATATAACTATACCTATTTACTCTTTAATAAATTAATTTATTAATTTGAATTTCCTTTAAATTTGTATTATTCCACTTTATAAAAATATTTAAGTTTTATTTATTTTTTTCTCAATTTAAATTATATATTTTTTTTCATAACAACTAAAGATTTTCTTTAAATTTGAATTATTCCACTTAAGGACAAAACTAAAGTTTTATTTATGTTTCCAATTTGAACTAGAATCCCTTTGTAACGAATAACTAAATATTATTCGTCACTCAGATTACAACAAAACTGAAAGAACCCCTTCCACTTTATTTTATAACACTTTTGTTTAGCAGCAAATTAATCACTTGGATTATTCATTTAAACTTCGGCTAAGTATTTTCCAGATTTCGGATCAATTATTATTATTGCGTTGTCACCTAACGATAATTAATATCTCGTAATAAAATTTCCAACTTTCGACCTAAACGTAAATTTTTTATTTAATGAAACTTATTAGACTGTAATTTTCTTTATATAACCTCGGACTAAATAACTCTATTTTAACCTTCATAGAACAAATTTAAAGCAATTCAAACACACTATATTAAACTCCTCCCGCATTGAATTTGTAATTAATTAATTAATTATTAGATTTTATTGAATCGGAAATTATTGCAAACACTGATTTTAGATTTATTATAAGATCATACACTCCGTTAAATTGCACGATTAACCCTATCCGGGCACTTCACTCCCTGTTTTATCAAAGTATAAAACTGATTGTAGACTCTATTTTACCACTGAATTTTTAAAGTATAAAACTGACTTTATTTTTCCACTGTATTTTTAAAGTATAAAACTGACTCTATTTTTCCAATGTATTTTTAAAGTATAAAACTGACTTTATTTTTCCACTGTATTTTTAAAGTATAAAAACTGATTCTAGACTCTATTAATTAATTACCAGGGTAATTCTCACGACATGCGCGACGTTTTAATCAACCTTGCCAGTTGTCGAAGGACTCCCCCGAATCACCCCAAACATGCTAATTTATACCCATCACAGCTCCAAAAGGGCATAATCGTATATTCCTTGACGAGGAATTATAATCTGTAATCACTCGAAATTTTTTGAAAACCCCATCTCGTTATCGTTTGTTCCTACATAAGCTCTTTCGATTTTTCCTCTTCCTAAATCTCGGTTCGTCCCACAACTTTGTCTCGCTTCTCTAAGGTTTTTAGTCCCGGACTTAGTAAGCTGCCACCCAGTTTGCCCATTTTCCACATGTCTTCTGTCTTCATAATATGTTTTATAAACATGGTTTTATTCTTGTTTTTTTTTTTTCCAATTTGAACATGCCCATAAGTGATCTGCTAAAACTGTGTTTTAATTGGCATAAATATTAGGGAAAACGTAGATTCTTCAGTCTCCTAGTTTTAAACGCTAGTTGCCCTGTATAAATTTCCACGAAAATTATTTCTTTTCCCCTAGTCTACGTAAGCAATTATGTCTCAGAACCGTATTTCCATTATTTATGTGGCATATTAAACTTTTCCATTTTCCCACCTAATTTTCCTTCAAGTAACGGTGTTTTAACAACTATTCTTAAATGATTTTCCCTTCGTTGTTAATAAGGAATCATATCCTGGTTCCGTATCTACTCTACTTATAACGTTTTGAGTTTTTCCCATTTCCTTATCTGAGTTTTCCGGTTATGTCGGTTTTCCGTTCTCTCCCCCCCCACTCCTAACCCAATGATCCCTTATTGAAATTTGACGTTTGCCTTTTTGCCGTGATTCCATCTCCCGCTAAAACCGTTTTTTCCTTTTTTGATATATTATTTATGGTGTTTTCCGGCCCACTAACTATTCCTATCCTGGGATATCTGTCAAGTTAACTACTTCGATCAAATTCCGCCCAATTTTCCATCTCTCTCTTGTTCAAAATCCCATAAACTGCAAGCCCTGACGTGTGTATACATTACGATTTCTACATACTTGGCGATAAATCCATTTTAATGTGTTTATAATTAAATTTTACGGAAATTCTATAATCTAAATACTAGGTAAGAGCAATGTTAATTTTTATGACCCTTTTTAATGGATAATGGGCCTTAAATAAACAAAAGGCATGTTCGAATATTCCTTGTTTATATCAACAATATACATGTGGGGTCGACAACCGTTGTAATGTTTCATTTTCCCTCGCAGTCTCGTGTAACTTTATGTTATGATCCCTATTTTAATTACGTAAAATGACTCCTTTTTATGAATTAAATCTATCGCAATGTTTGCAGTATTTCCACCCCCCCCCTAGGTATACTATTCCAATTCCTTTCCAAGCACCTGCTACTGCACCAAACCTTTGTTTCGTCCTCTTGTTCAATCATTAAACTCTAAATCTTTTTGAAATTTTCCTTCCCAATTCGCTTTCCTAATCTCTCCGTTCCGTCTAGAATTGATAACAATAATTTTCCATTGTGTTATGTATATTCATTTTCTTTTCGTACGTTTTTCCTCGAATTTAGCCTCTCGGCCGTCATATGTAGTTATTCTATAATTGAGAATCCTCCCGCAAGCATGCCCCGTTGTCCCCGCGTTTTCCACTCAATATATTACTGATAAAATTTTTTTATCGTTATCCAAGTGTGTTTTTCCGCAACTAAAAACGCTCTAATGCACTCGAAACTAAGGTCTCCCGACCCCTTGAAGGTACCCTTTATTAATAACATTACTTGGGTTCGTTGTACTAAAAAACCTTGAATAATTCGATATTTATCTCTTAGTTCATTCAACCCTGATCTCTGTGGGAACGTCTAGACCATAAATTTCTTCACTAATCACTCGGGTCAAAGTACAATCCTTTGTGTCCAAAATGGGGACGACCCCCTTCTTGCTGATAGGCTGAGTTGATTTTTAATTGCTTTTCCTGCTATTTAATTGGTTGTCTCAACTCTCGCGTTTAAAATCGTCCCTAAACCTGGGGTTCCCGTTAAATATCGATCTCATCACCATCTGTGTATATTTAAGGCAACTATAACACATCAACTTAACAATACCTCTTTTTTTTCGAGCAAGTTTTGAATTTGACCATACAGATGTCGTAGCACTGCGCTTTTCTCCTTAGAATTAAAAAAAAATTCTCGTAGGCCTTCTCGTAAATTGCAGGTTACCATTCATCACAAGCTTCATAGAAAAGATGTTATATGTTTAGAGAGGGATAACCAAGGACGTACAAATATTCATATGTCTGTGGGAATAACCAAAGAACATTGTGTCTAAATTTCCCACTTCTAGACAGAAGAAAGTAACATCTGGGGAGTCAAACAGTGAATTTTAAAAGAATGAGAGGGAATGGAGCAATGTGCTATTTTTCATTTGAATAACTAGTGGAGCCTTCCGCAATATAATCAATTTCAGCCTTCAGAGCTGGAATTTGTAAAGCGTTCGGTTTGGATATTTCCGCCCTCTTCCAAAAAATCATAATCCCGAATTAAAATATGGAGATATATAAACTGCTGATAGTGTTAGAGAGCCATATTTTGCGTGCATATTTTTTAATTCATTAAAAAAATTAAGCGCATGAATTCTGTGTACTATTTACTTTAAATTGCCATTCGTGGTATCTACTTTGAGCAATATTAAATATTATGACTTCTGTGCGTTGTCTAATTGTCTATGGCCTATTTGATAATCACAGATATAAATTTAAATTCAAATGTACATTTTTAATATGTAAACACGTTATCAATGATTTGTAAGAAAAAATATTTCAATAATATCAGTTCACGGAATGTCAATAACAAATAATACAGAAGAGATGCGAGACATATTTTTTTTATTTTTTACATTAACTCCACACAGGAGGCCCCGAGGAAAATAATTTCTTTCATGGCCTCTGTCATCTTTGAAGATGCTGTGTGAAGGGTATTTTTGAGGAGAAGGAGTGAACATGGTCTTGAAGAGACCCATGTTGTAGAAGGGAGGAAACATAGAGGCCGGCAAATCGTTCCACAGCCGAGCTGTTCAACTCAAGAACGAGTCGTAGAAACCGTGTCGACCATGTACATATGTTGGGCATGTGTTTGTCGTGTTTCCAGACTATGCACTGATGCCAGGGGGATAAATGACGCTAGTTCCTCGGAGCATCTGCCATCGTAATGTCGGTAGAATAAGAGTAGCATTCCCACCCGACGCCTGTGCTCTAAAGATTGTAATCCATTTGTTAAGTTAGAAGAATCTATCGAACAGACCGCCCGTTTCTGCACGGGTTTTTTTTTAGGTGTTTTGGGGCTCCAGACCAGAGGTGGCTTCCAAATTAAACCGTTGAGCGCACTTGTGATTTGTACAGGATCAACAGTTGTGTATCTGCAGTATCTGCGGGGCCTGTACAGTACGCCCAGTTTCTGAGAGGCTAACTTTACTCTGGCTTCGATGGAGCCCCCGTACCTGAGCTGATCACTTAGAGTTATACCAAGCATATCAATCTTTTGTTCAAATGTTAAACTACTAAGTTAGTTTTGCGATTAATCAATGATTCCAACATATCAGCATCCCCAAAGATAACAGGCCCAGAGAGAAATCATTTTCTTGTGTGGAGATAGTGAAAAAAAAAATGTGCAGGCACTTTTGAAATAATTCTAATAAATATTTTAAAATATCTCTTCAAATTGCCCACATTTTGACTAACAGACGCTCATGTGCCAAAATGTGGCTAAAAACGCTCCAGTGGACAAGGGAGAAAATTAATTTTTTGAAAAAAATGGGAGAATTATTGAAAGCACAGTTTTGATGGTATAGTCCTTTGTATTGAGGCAAAGCAGGTTCCCTTGGATTGACTAGCAATGTGCCAATACTCTGCACAAACATTGCAGGATCTGTCTTTAAGGATGGAAAAAATGTCATATAGGGAATGTGCTTTGAGAGTAATTATGTTATAGGGGTTGACCGCTCCTTGTTTTGCTAATGAAAATAATTGTGTAACTTCTAATTTTTTTTATTTTTAGTTATCTACTTACCTGTTTCGTCACTTTTTAATTCTTAGCTGAATTTATTTTTGAAGTTTTGATGCTTTTTAATACTTGCATAAGTAATTATTTTAAATGCAGGTTTAATTATTAGTTGAAAGCTGTTGAAAACTTGCAAAGTTAATGCGTTTATTATTTTAAATTAGGGATCATTAATTGTTTTTCTTGTTAGAGGTTATGTAGGTCATCATCTATTGATTTTAAATGGCTTTTAACAGTTTATTGTTTTAAATTTTATAGCTAATGTTAAATATTTATGTATTTGCATTGTAGGTAAAATTTTAAATACAAATATACTGACGTTTTGTCTAGTTTGTAGTTGGAAATAAGATTGTAGAAAAATATTATAAGTTTGTACAGCGCCCTTGAGGTGATTTTTCACAAAAAACGGCGCTATACAACTCATCCAAATAATATTATTATTATTACGAGTATTAATAATAATAATTTGAAATAAAGGTTGAATTAGGAATGAGATGTATTTAATACCAGCACTGCTTCTGTTATTTCTTACATTCAATACCTGCGCAGTTATTATTTGTTAAAAGTTAATATATTTAGTCTCTGACCACTCTCAAGCCCTTCATGTTAATCATTTAGTTTTAGGATATTATAATACCAAATGTGAATGGTGGAAGAATTCGGGGACGCCCGAGGAAGACATGGCACGATCAAGTAAACCAAATACTTGAGTTCGGTCATGTCAAGAGTCAGAAAAACAAAAGAGTATAAGGCAATGTATGAATGTGAATGAAGCAAGAAGTATGTGCCAAGACCGAGTTGTTTTGGTGGTCCATCCACTCGGCCTACCAAACGGCGTGATGGTTAGTTAGGTTTAAAATACCTTCATGGGGAACAAGAGAGTATTTTTTATGTAGGTACATATATAACATGTACTTTCTCTGTTAATGACGTAAGTAACAGTTTGGTAACTTACTTTTAAGTATTTTTTACAATATTGTAGTTAGGTACTAATTTTTAATTTGTGGAAGTTAATTATTTGAAAAATAATCTTATTTATCTACTGAAATTTTATTTTTTCAAAAGTAGTGTTAAATTTGATTTTTTTCAAAATTTTCTTATTTAGTTTTTTCCACCTTGTTTATAATGTATTACTTATTTAGTAATAAAGTAAGGAAGTTAAGTATAAAATGTAAGTCACTTACTAGTTATTAATCTCAGTTGTGAGTCACTAATAAAGAAGTTATTAGATATAAGTCTAAGTGATACGGTACAGGTTACATATATTAATTAAGTTGTAAAGCGCACTTGAGGTGATTTTCTCACAAAAATGGTGCTATAGAAATAATCCAATAGTTTATATTATATTATATACTTTATTGGTAAAAACCTGTTATGTATTTTGTTTAAATTGTATCTTTACTTTAATAAAAAAATTATAAAAACTAACAAAATAATCATTTGTAAATAATAGTTTGGCAAGGTAAATGAGCTCCATTAAATATAAATGAGGGGGTGTCAGTAGTCAGTATTGATGGCAAGTACAATACAGTGAATGTGACAGCAGGACATATGTAGCACGGATAGAAGATTTATATTTATTTATATTTATATTCTCACCATACATTTTGTTGTTGTTGTTTTTTTTTTACATAAATTAACCTCACTAGGACTAATGCCTGTATTGAGGTTAATAATTATAATTTGAGGATGCATTTTACATACAAATAGATAGAAGATAGCTTATCATCATTGAGGCTCTACCGCACAAGTGTCCCGACTGGCTGGGGACAGTGGGACTATGGCATTCCCAATAAGGGGAATATGGTGATACTGAAGAGATGGTTGAGAAATGCCTAGCTATTCAGATCTAGCCTCTTTGCTTAAGAAATAAACAAAAATAATTCCACAACTGATTGATTTTGACGACAGTTAGTTATGTTTGAAGGGTAAGTAGGTACCTACATGTACACAGTGTTCGGAAACTCGTAGTGCAAAACAGAAAACTGGTGAATGTCCATCACATTTGGTGCCAATTTTTACGTTTTTGAGTAAATTAGGTCCGAAGTTGGATTTTTGTCTTTTAAAATGAGTGGAAGCAAAAACTAGCTTTGAAATTTTTTTTATTCTTTAGTTGTGGAAAAAGTAAAAAAATGAAAAAATAGCGAAATGCTCAGATCGAAACAAAAAAGGTTCTGTGGATTCTCTATGTGATGTAGATTCACTAATTGCCCACTTTGACTATGAGTTTCCGGACACTGTGTGTAACTGTTGAGTGCAATTATTGATCAACGGAACTATTCATTAGATAATCAGCACCTCAGCCATAGGTCACCCCAAATGACAAGCTATGTTTGGTGACTTAGCAGGAATGCCTGGAGGGGTAAGGTTTTTCCAGATCTTGTCGGCGGGCCGGATCGGGAGAGGTCGTTGAGTGAGACCCTCAAACCTGTCCTGCCGGACTCCCTTATCCGTCGCCCTGCTCCTCCTAGACACAGCAATTTCCAGATTCCCACCCACCCCTCATAACGCAGCATTCCCACAGAAGAGTGCGTGTGAAAATTTCGGTCTACAAAAAACGGCAGAAGGACAGATGTGAAGGGAATGATAAAATGAAAAAAATTAATTATAATAAAAAGTATTTAATAAAATGTCAAGAAAATGACATTTTTGATTTAGAAACAAATAAATGTTGTGTGTAGAGTGTACTAAAGACAGATAATGCTTGTCATTGTTCAATGTTCATCTGCAGTCACTGCCCACAAGTGTGACGCAATAATGTACTCTAAAGTAAGTCTCTCCAGAGCCCATTATCGCGGGACATTGCTGCCTTAGTTAGAACGCTGTTACTACTGGCTTTGTTATATAATATGGCAAGAGAGAATCAGCTAATATGGAAACATTACATCAAACAGAATTATTATCAAAATACACCAATCTTAACCACCAACACTAAGATGGTTCTAAACTAAAAGATTGTACTTTAAAAACAAAGAAAAATTGTTTGCATAATGAATGGCTTATATTACAGCAAATTCCCATGTGTATAAATATCCATCGTCTAGTTGATTAGTCAGACATCTCCAAATACTATGTTTTGAGATAATGACGAAAGCAATATTCGAATGCTCGCCATAAATCAAATATTATTTCCATGTGTTTGTGTTTTATATAATAAATATGCTATAAAATAACACCAGGAGGCATAACGGTCCAGTACAGTACCGTACAATACAGTGACCCAAAAAACATCAACATTTTGTTTAATTCAATGTAAGTTTTAGTGCATTATAATAGATGTTGTTGGTGTTTATGAGTAATCTGAGTATTGTACCAGATAGAGGGTACACGCCTACATATAACTGCATACTCAACTCTAATTGCGATTTTTCGGAGATGTCTGTCTAATCAACTGGATGATCAACGATATAAAGGCTTTTCTTTTAGTTTCAAAGACAAAATAAAATAAATTTTTTAAAATAAAGCCATTTCTGTGATTTTTTTAAATGTGAATACCGTACTAGTCTCAACATCAGTGGAACTATGGTATTCCAAATACTTGGGGTTTGTCCTTTCAATTCCGTATCCATCACATTTCTAGGGAATTTCTCTTCAGTGGATGGAACAACTCAAATGTCGAGTGAAACAAACAACGAATAAAGCACTGCTGCTAAATATTTGAACTAAAATTATACTAAAAATTACATATTTCTAATATTCTTTACATTTACAAGAATAAAGTATTTATATTTATTTATTTATAATAATAATAATAACCTTTGAAAACATATTTTTAACAATTCAACAACAGGAAAAAAGTAGATACAAAAAAATCATTTATTTAATATTTACAACTAAGTACATATGATCAATAAAGTCTGAAAAATAATTATGTGGAAACTGCAATCGTTTAACTTGCTTGGAATAATATTTTTAACTAATGGACATCATCGTAACTAATGGAATAATATTTTTTTTCTACTGGACATCATCGTAACTAATGGAATAATATTTTTTTTCTACTGGACATCCTCGTTACTAATGGAATAATATTTTATTACTAATGAACATCCTCTTTCCTAATGGAATAATATTTTTTTACTAATGGAGGTCCTAGTTAACAATGGAATATATATTTTTTTACTAATGGATTTTTTGTTATTAATGGAATAACATTTTGTTACTATTTGGTCATTCTAGTTAACAACACAACGATATTTTTTACTAATAGACTTCTTTGTTGTTAATGGAATAATATTTTGTTACTAATGGTCATTCTTGTTAACAATGCAATGATATTTTTTTACTAATGTACTTCGTTATTAATCAATGGAATATTATTAATCTTCGCTATAATTTTTTTTTAATAATGAATTTCCATGACTATCTTAAAAAGTGGACATTTCCAAATAAATTTGAAACAAAATGAGTAATTACATTAAAGTGTCTTTCAAGTTTTTGGAAATTGTTTTATTTTTCAAAATCAGACATTTATTGAAACTGCAAACAAAGATGTTTCAATGACGGCCGAGCGCCAGGGTGATACTGACAGCATAAACTTTAAACTATAATTATTATTACACACTTAACAAAATGTAGGTATAATTCAAGAAAAAAATGCTCTTCGAAAATGTACAAGAAATAAAGAACTTATGTTATTAACAAAGACTCAGAATAGACATTGCAAAAGTAGTAATGTTTAAAAACAAAAACACTCAAAACACTAACTTTTGTTATAGTTTTGGGTAAGTAGGTACTTACTTTAAAGTCTTTTTTTTTTCTTTTTCCTTTTTAAGTTATGAATAAACTGACAATATTTGAATTCCTCCTACCATCATTTTTTTTCAGTAATTTTAAAAAGAAAGACAATCATTTCATTCTCAAATTGTGATCAACTGACAAGCGTAACAACATTACAGTTGTGCTCTTCTGTTGAAACTGACCAAGAATCGGAGATATTTTGATTCAATTGAAAAATCAAAATTGGTTGAGTTGTCGTTTGATGACAAACGTTACATTAGAATTGTTGTGAAACACACACTAACTAATCTAAAAGAAGTATTTTAAATGTTTTATTTATTTATTTTGCAATGGCTGTTCCCGGTCTTAATAATTAATTTATAAAATATATGGTTATTTGTTTGTTTAGTTGTTGTGTGAACTCGGGCGCGGCTTTTTCTTTTTGAATAAACCAAACACGCCGCGTTTTTGCTTGTCCGCTTGTCCCCCTATCGACAGTTCGCTCTCTCCCGAACTCTCGGCGGCCGCTCTCTCCCCAGCATTTTGCTGATATGCTGAAATAAACACAATTACTGCATTAGATACACAATTCAATTAGATATATACACAATTAAATTAGATATACACACAATTCAATTAGATATGTGCACAATTCAATTAGATATATACACAATTCAATTAGATATATACACAATTCAATTAGATATGTATACAATTCAATTCAACACAAGTTCAAGATTCAAGTGATTCGAACTGGTTCAGTTTGATCGCCATCAATTTATTGCTAAAGGTTTTACTTGATACTGTAAAAGTGGGCTTAATTTCACCTAAGTTCCAGTGGTAAAGTTTTGACTTAAGTTTAAAAGGTAGAGGTTGACTTAAGACGTGATGTAACAACACTCAGGTTTAACTTTGTGTTGTTAAATCCATAACTGACAAATTATGTTCCAGTAATCGGCAAATTAAATTTTTGATCAAATGCTCCTTTGATGACATTAGAAATTTTCAAACAATTTGTTAGCTGTGATAAGGGGCGTGCCTCTTACAAGGGTGATACTGAGAGTATCTTTCACTCAGGAACGAGGGGAACTCAATCTCCATGTCTAGAGCCAATGGCCTTACCGCTGTGCTACAAATATCGTCAAAGTGAATTGCAGAAAAAAGTTTATCATGTAATCTACAATAAATCTTCCAGTATCTTAAAATTCGGGGTTGATTCCATTCTGAATAAATTAATTCCAATTATCATCACGATTTTCCAGACGCTGCGCAATAAATATACGTGCATTCCATACATTTAACACGGTACAGGGTGTACAAGAGATGGCTACTCCCAGCTACAGTGCGTCAGCAAAACAAACAATACACAACCAAAAGTGAGCTAATCAAAAAGAGAAATAAATAAAAAGTCACAAGATTGGCTAATAATAATATTTGATATATCAATAAAAAAAAAATCAAATAATTGATGTTGCTATTCCAAATTCCTGTAATATTCAGAAAACTAAAGAATTTGGCGTTCTTAGAATATAAAATATTATCTTCCATTTGTTATTTTGGCTACTGGCATTATACCTAGCTATCTCATTCAAAATTTAGGCTTATTAGATTTGTCAAAGAATTTATATTATATAAAAATGCAAAAATCAGTTATTTTAAATTAATGTAGGATTTATCGGTCCAGTTAGGAGTTCTACCGAGCCGAACCCTCTGATATAAAAATATCTGGAGTCGGTGAATTATTTTCCCATTTGGTCTCTGGTGGATTGACGTATTGTTCTTGTATGGTTTTGTATTTATTATACTTACATATACAATAGTGCACTTACATAGCGTGGATTTACTAGATAACCATTTGTGGAAAAGTGTGTGGAAGGGTTTAGTCTTTCCTGTGGGGAAATTTAACACGGACCTAAAATCTGAAGCACCAACATTTAAAAAGCTGCAATTAAAAAAAAAATTATTACAAAAATTGTTAAAAATACAAGCAATGAAAAACATAGAAATACAAATTTAATTATTTTTCTAAATATAATAAAATGTTGTGTTTCTTGAGGAATTGTGAATTTCGTAAAATATTGTTTACTAGCTTTTGCCCCTGGCTTCGCACGCGCCACCCTACCACCCCCCCCCCCCCCAACACCCTCACCTCCCCTCACCCCCCCCACCACCCCTGCCCCCTTACCCTCCCCCCTTAACGTAACAATCAAACACGCCCTGTAAATCTTAACTATCAAAGGGATACGTAACAAGTAACAAAATGACAGCGCATGTCAAAAAATTATGTAGCAACGCTTTGCTTTTCGTCTGGACAATAAACTTATAATTGTATATAACTTTCATAATGCCAGAGCTCTAAGTTATAGCCTGAATGTTAATTCTGATGTATGAGCTAAATTAATATAAAGTTTCATTAAAATCCGTTCATTATTTATTTAATGCGTGAGAGAGTAACAAACATCCATCCATACCTACATCCATAGAAACTTTCGCCTTAATAAAATTAGTAGTATAATATTAGTAGAATGCATTGAAGCGTTCCAAGTAAAGTTCTCCAAGGACTTGTTATATTGGTTTGGTTTGACTAAGAAATGAAGTTTAATGTGCGTTGCTTTGTGCGTGACTAAAGACATGAAGTTATTACTCATATAGATTGTCCAGTTGATTAGACAGACATCTCCAAATATAAAGTTTTGAAATAGTGAGGAAAGCCATATTCGAATGCTCATCGTAAATCAAGTATTATTTACATGTGTCTGTGTTTTACATATGGAGGCGTGAAAAATCCTATTAGTGATCCAGAAAACATCAACATTTTGTTTAATTATTCAGTGTAAGTTTTAGTGCATTATAATAGATGTTGTTGGTGTTTATGAGTAATCTGAGTATTGTACCAGATAGAGGGTACACGCCTAAATGTAATTGTAGAAAGCTCAACTTAAATTTAGATTTTTAAGAGATGTCTGACTAATGAACAGGATGATCAATATACATTTTTTCATTAGCTCAACACAAAAGCCCTTGAAGAAGATAATTTCCTTCAGGACCTATGTCATCTTAGGGGAGGCTTCGTGGAGGGTCTATTTATGGAATGGTTGGAGAGGAAGTTCTGGGACGGAAAAGGTATGAGGGCTGAGTAGGAACCAGGGGTCAGTTTATCCAGGAGTGACGGACCATCCATCCCTCCAACAGCGGTTCAAGCCCATGGGTCGAGATAGTCCAGCTGGATATGTCAAAAAGGTCTCCTCAACCAAGCTCGATGTGGGCAGATTCATCCTTAGGAACCCCTGTTAAGTCACCAAACATTGCGAATATTGGTTAAATTATGGTTCCCGGGCGGGCGGTACCCATACCCACCTCCCAAAGTGAAATGTGTAACCAAAGAAGGTATGCTTCTATGTGAACGTAGGAAACTACTCGATATGGACAGTGCACTCGCTGTGGGAACTGGTAGGACTACTAACGGGACTATGACTGACTATGTTTGGTGACTAGATCTGAATAGTCAGGTACATTTTCCTCATCTCTTTCCCCTCCCCACTACCTTCAGTCTCAAAACCGATAAAAATTGAGGATGCCAAAAATTGAGGAACAGTTGAGACTCTTTATTTATTTTATTTATTTATTACACGCCCTAGTGGGCTTTTCTTATAAAATTTTTACAAACTATTTGTATCAAAGTAAATACTTTAAAAATTTAGACAATAAAGAAAAATATAAAGATAATGACAAAGAACGTTGAAACAAAACACAAAACAAAATACATAGATAAAAATGTAAACAGAAACTAATAATCCTCACAATTGAATTTAAAAGATTCTACAAAACAAAATGTGTACAACAATTTAAATTTTTTTTATTGATTTGGAATTTTCATTTTTAGGAACCAGGGGTCAGTTTATCCAGGAGTGACGGACCATCCATCCCTCCAACAGCGGTGCAAGCCTATGGGTCGAGATAGTTCAGCTGGATAGGTCAAAAAGGTCTCCTCAACCAAGCTCGATGTGGGCAGATTCATCCGCCGCCAAGACCCGGACCAATCTCACCCCATGAACCCGGGGAAGTCACGTGACCCATGGCAGAGGTGTTGGTTATCCAATAATTGGTTCCCGGGGTGGCGGTGCCCATACCCGCCTCGCAGATATTGTGTTACCTGTTTTTTGTTAATTCTCTATTTTCATTGTTATTAAAAAAAACATGAACTGCATTATACGAAAAAGCTCTTTGGGCGTCTAAATAAATAAAAAGTATTCATTATATTGTGTTCAATAAAAATATTTAACAAAACGATTAAATATCATTTCCTAAGACCTGTTTTTTTTTTTTTTTTTTTTTTTACATGAATACCTCACAAGAGTCCCAACTGCTCCCGTCTGAAGTCAGTGAGACTATGGCATCCCCAATTGGAGTATGTTGTGAGGCTGAGGGTAGTGGGGAGCGGAAGGAGATAGGGAAGAGGAAGGTGGGGAAGTACCTGGCTATTCAGATCTGGTCACCAAACACGGCTAATGCCGTTTCAAGCAACGTTTCAATTCTGAATGGTTACTTTGTCAGTAGTATTTTTAGCTACCTAATCTAATCTTATCTTCAAATATATTATTCATCTAAATATCTAGAATAACACCTGTCTGGGTGTAAACGAGGTAATAAAGACGTATTTATAGAACGATTACGAGGGAGGAGATGGGGAAGAGGAAGGTGGGGAAGCACCTGTCTATTAAAAATCTGGTCTCCAAATATGGATATAGTAATTTCAAGCAACGTTTGTATTCTAAATGGTGGTCTTTCATATAACGATAGATCAATATTGATAGTTGGGAGTTTGGATAAAATTCTTATTTTCTGTGGAAAACGTAATATTCCTGGAATATTACGTTAATATTACGGAACCTAATCATGTGACAATTTGACTAAATATTCATTTCACTTCTGCCAATCCTCACAAAACGCATTTTTTGTTTACGACGCTTTAAAATGTGTATGTTCTATTCCAAAATCCTCGCTGATCGATATCATTATAAAGTATAAAATAAAGTCGCTCAATATGTATGTGCGCTTAAATCTTTTAAACTACGCAACGGATTTTCATGCGGTTTTCACCAATAGGTAGAATGATTCAAGACGAAGGTTTATATGTATAAAACATGCTTGGTTTAGTAGAGAAAAGCCAAGAAATTTAAATATTCGATTCAAGCAGCGGGCAGCTGGCAAGCGGGAGGTCTGGATTTTATAAATGTTGGGTAATGGCGCTGTGTTTCGTTAGCTACAGCAACGTGTGGCCGGGTCTGCTAGTGTATGTATAAAGGAGAATTTCTGTACGAGCGGGCTGGCAAGCGGACGGTGTGGATAATTAACATATGACATATGGCGATGTGACTTAAAGGTTGGGTAACCATCCAGTAGATGGAGTTGTGTTTCGTTAGCCACAGCATTGCGTACCGGGTCAGCTAGTATTAGTTAAGTTAAGCTAGTTTAAAAAAACGTGCGGCCTGAAGAAACTCAGAAACGAGTCCCGGTACAATCAAGCGAGTTATATGGTGTCGTAGATCTCGATCTCCTCTTCAGGAAGACGGTTCCCGTTTTTACCTAAAGGGCGTGCCTTTGAAGATATAAGGGATGGAAGTTTTGCCCTCTTGAAATTTCTAGAAGAGTCTTCCGGAATGTTCTAGAAGGTTCGATAGAGCTCTAGAAAGTTCTGGAAGGAGTAGCGGAGTATGTCGTGGAATGTTCTGGAATAGTGAATCGGAACATCGTTGTGGAAAATTCCAGAATACTCAAAGTTGTCCTGAGCGAAGCCGGGTAACCCACAGCTAGTTTTTTTATAATTTTTACGGGCATATTTTTAATATTTGAATTTTGGAACACTTTCTAGAAAATTGACACAAACCGGTGACATGTGACCTTTGACCTGTGACATGTGACCTTTGACCTGTGACCTCTGACCTGTTACCTGAAACTGAAGAACTTTGCGCCCGCCGTGTTCAGGCGTCACAATTGATAATGAACGAATCTACTAAACCGGGACTGAAAATTGGTAGTGTCCGGTTAACGCTGCTAAAAGGAAGAAAATTGTGGAAAAATTCATCAAAAAATTAACCAAAAATATCTACCAAATTACAATCTAATGAAAAAAAAATATTGTTCTTGTAATTTTGGAAATAGTGCACAACACGGATCGTCTGGTTCCCACCCAGGCGTCGTGAGTTAAATTCCTCAGCTGAATATCTCGACTCAAGCACAAATTTCCATTTACTGCGATGGTAGTACGAGATTTTTCAAACATTTTCAGGCTATTCGTAATCCAATGAGATCCCTGAGGCGTACGTGTGGTAAACCCATGTATGATCGCGTGAGCGTAATGAATAAGATTAAGAAAGGGTGGTTTGGGCATGTAGAGCGAACGATTAAACAAAGTAGTGTAAGAAGAATATATTACGCAAATGTGAATGGTAGAAGAAGTCAGGGAGGAAGACATGGCGCGATCAAGTGAATAAGATGCTTGAGTCGGGCCATGTCAAGTGTAAGAATAATATAAGAGTATCTATAAACGTGAATAAAACAAAGAGTGTGTGCTAAGACCGAGCTACCTACCCCTGCGGAAACGGCGTGTGATGGTTAGTTAGTTATTCGTAATCCAATGTTGTAACCCGGGAATATTCGTTTTTCTTTGTTCTTAACCCTCAGGCCTCGGTCATATTGTATTATAAACATTATTTATTCTCATATTCTCTTTCCAACACCGTTTAAATGTTATTTCTTACCATGACAGTAGGGGTGACACACCTATTTCTATGAGACCTATTTGGACAGTTCCCAAAAGCTATCAAATTAGCCTGAGGGGTTAAATACATATATGATTTTTTATAAGTTGAGTTTTAAATTATAAAAACTTAAATTCCTAGGAAATCCAGGATACTTTTGAAGAAATAATTAATTAAATTACGACTTAACTTTTCATTTAAATATTGACGATTATGTTTTATTTCAGGTTCCGTGACAACTCAACAAAGTGGCATTTCAACAACACTTTGAAAAGTCATTAAAAGTAATGGAAAAAATAGTTCAGAGCCTTACCTAATGTAACTAATAATATAATAACTCAAACGTTCGAGTTAATAACTGAAATACTAGTCCATGCGTACGGGATTTCTGTGCGTCCGATTTGGAAATTTCCCGACCACATTAAAGAAAAACATTCCTTCAAATTATAATATGTAGAGGTATAAACTGCTTGTAGTGTTTGAGAACCATAAATTGAATGCACCTACGAGTATATTTAACAGTTTATTCCATATTTTTTGGAATAATTTTTATTATTCCAATTAATTTTATTATTGAAAATCGTTGAATTTATAAACTATTAAAAATATTAGCGTACTTAGTACCTATTAGTGTACTTAGTACCTTTTAGTGTACTTAGTACCTATTAGTGTACTTAGTACCTTTTAGTGTACTTTGTACCTATTAATGTACTTAGTACCTATTAGTGTACTTTATACCTATTAATGTACTTAATACCTATTAGTGTACTAAGAACCTATTAGTGTACTTAGTACCTATTTGTGTACTTAGTACCTATTTGTGTACTTAGTAAGTACCTATTAGTGTACTTAGTACCTATTTGTGTACTTAGTACCTATTTGTGTACTAAGTACCTATATGTGTACTTAGTACCTATTTGGAGAATATTTTGACTTATATATGTTGTCTTTAGCCTAGTTGATAATCTCAGATATAAATTTAAATTCAAATATTATTTTTTTTTAATATGTAACACATGATCAATGATTTGTAAGAAAAAATATTAATAATTTCGTTTCGCGAAATCGTCATCTCATTTGGATACGGTTTTGACTGATTTTTTTTTTCAAAAATGACTTGAATGAAAATTTCTTTTGCTCATTTCTATACCTACTTAAAATAATTTTCAGAACCATCTGCGTTGTGTTATCGCAGATCTATCTATGACAGCGTTCTAACATCAAACATTTAAAAAACCCATTTATTTTACAAAGTTCTAACATCAGTTACGTTACACTCTCTTTTTGGTATCTATCCAACAGTTGTTCGTTATTACGAGGCAGAATATAGTTCGTCACTTTGGTTGTATAGGGTTCTAACTTCACCTTACCATGTTCTGAGGCAGGGGTCTCCAAACTACGGCCCGCGGGCCACATCCGGCCCGCCAGTGTCATCAATCCGGCCCGCGACAACTAATGACCGGTGTCATCAATCAGGCCCGCGACATCTAATGGCTTATTTTTGTTGTGATAAGTTGGATAAAAAATACACAATGATAGTAACTAGGTTTTATTTACTTGCTAGGTAAAGTTTAATGACAAGTATAATATCAAACCAACGAGATTATTCGCGAAAAAGTACTACTAGCACCATCTGTTAGCGATGGATGTCACTACCTATTTTCGCCTGTAACCACCAGATGTCGTCTAGTGTTGTAGTCGTGAAAATACACTACAACACAACAGTAATTAACTAGCCAATTTAGAAAGCATATTTTTTTTACATTAACTCCATATAGGAGGCCCTGAGGAAAATATTTTCCATCAGGGCCTATGTCATTTTAGAGCAACGATACTCAACCCAAGAAATACTGTTAAAATTTACAAGTAGATACCTGACTAACCAGTGACATTAACCAGTGTTTATGTATTATAATTGATGCAGTGGTTTCTAGAAGTGGAACTTTTTTATTTATAAATTTCTAGCTGGTACCCGGCATGCGTTGCTATGCCATTTAATAAAGAAATTGTTTCTCCCTGCATGTCCTTTCCCATTTATCTCGTTCACCTTATTCCCCCCCTTCCTCCCCCCGCGTCCCCTTCCCCTATCACGTTCCCTCTCCTCCTCCACCTTCCTTCTCCTCACTCTACTCCCCCCCCCTTCCGCCGTCCCACGACCCCCCTCCGAAGTTTCCTTCCTCCTCCCGTTTTCGCTTCCCCCCCCTCCCGAGTTCTTCTCCCCCCTCCCAAGTTCCCCTCCACCCTGCCGGGTTCCCCTCCCCCCTCCTGCATTCCATACATTCATTTTTAAAACAGCTCCCCTTCACCCTCCCCCCTAACACTACCCCTCCTCCTTCCTACACCCCTCACCCCCTTCCTTTCCTCCCTCCTCTCACTCCCCCAACCCCTCCACCCCACCCTTCTCCCCTTCCCCACACCCTCCCCCCTCCCTCTCCCATTTCTCACATTCCTCACATTCATTCCCGGTACATTCAGTTTTCTAACTGCTTGCGTGCCACTTATTACAATTTTTTATACAAAGCTCAACATTAGTTTTATACATAAACAATTATCCAATTTGGTGCAGTCGTTCGGAAGTTAAGTGCATACATACAATTCGGCGATTCATTTTTAGAGATAGGTAGATATTAACTACGACGCAAATAAATCACTCTTTTTAGGGTGAATAGCCTAATTCAAAAAAAAAAAAACATCGTTTCCAAGGTAAAAATTTGTTTGCTTTCTTCTGACGTTTGAAATATTCTGAACAGTTTATATGGGAAAATGAAATTGTTGTTTTTACCATCTTCCTCGCAATTTTTCCATATTTTCTCAACTTTCAAAGCTTCCCTGGACTACGACAAACATTTCAAAACCAAAATCAGCTAAATCGGCCCAGCCGTTCTTGAGTTTTAGCGAGACAATCGAATACCAATTAATTTTTATTTATATAGATTTGCGCGCGTACTTGTGTGTCAAATATTTGTTTTTTGGGAATAAATCAAGCGTTTGCAATAGCAACATTCTTACACATCTGCTCTGATGATGGACACTGCAACGCTGTCGAAAACTGAAACGTTGGCTAAAGAAGGAGGTAGCGCAACACAGCATAACAAAAACAAATTACGAAAATACTTTTGGCCGTGAAAATCTAAAAAACTTATCCCACTCTTATACCAGATTATGTGTACCATAATGACAATCCTTTTCGAGTGTCACTATCTGTGCGTCAAAGTCGAAACGAATCTCAAGATATACAAAATTTAGAATGATAGTTTTTTTTAAATCAAGTTCCTGATAATAAAGTGCTTAGGGCCGCAAAAAAAAGCTTGCCGGGCCGCAGGTTGAGTATAATTGTTTTAGAGGATGCTTTGTGGAGGGTCTTTTTAAGGAAGGGAAGAATAGGAAGTTCTGGGAAGGAAAAGGTATGAAGGGTGGGTAGGAATCTGGGGGTTAATGTCTCAACTACCATAATATTGCCTAGATTGGTAGTCGAAAAACCATGTAAAACAAACCTGTAACAAACAAAATGAATAAAGATTTTTTTTTTTTAAATGTTTCCAGGAATGACGCACGTATGAATCCATCCCTCCAAATGCGGTGCAAGGCGATGGGCGAAGATAGTCCGGCTGGAAAGGTCTAAAGGCCTCCGTCACCCAGTCTCTGACCCGCCACGCAGCATATGGGCAGACGCATCCCCTGCCAAGACTTGGACAAACCTCACCCCATGAACCATGAATGATAATGGCAGGAAAATTAAAACGGTTTGGCCCTAGGAACTTTCTGGAATCATCAGTATGGCCCTAAGGCTGAAAAGTTTCGAGACCCCTGTTCTGAGGTATCAAAATTTGCAAAGACGAATTTTCGTAATCTATTTAACAATATTTGATTTTGAGGTTCAATCCTGCGTAAAATATTTTAGTTTACAATTTTAAACTGAAAATATTTGGAATTACATTAAGCAATGAAATGTTATGCTCTAGCACAGCGGTCGGGAAACCGGGGTAAATTACCCCAAATGGGGTACAAATGTTTTTTTTTGGGTAATAAGGAAAATTTTCTAGTGTGCTATATTTGATAAACGTGTTAGTATTTTTACAAACCTAATCAATTCAGGTGTGTGCGTGAGAAGTAAGAGACGCGCGTTGTGTGTGTGTGCGTGCTTGCGTATCGTTGTGTGTGTGTGCGTGCTTGCATATCGTTGTGTGTGTTTGCGTGCTTGCGTATCGTTGTTTCTTGCATCGGCCGCTAGAGACGCTGTGTAACTTGTAATGTTTAATTTAATGTTTTTTGTAAACTAACTCAATAAATAACTTTTTATTAAAATATACATTGATTGTCTTATTTTCAAAGTGGGGGGAAGGCGTAGTATCAACTTACGCAAAAATATTTTGGGGTAATGGTTAAAAAAGTTCCCCGACGACTGCTCTATCAGGTTGCATATGGTTCTATTTGCATGTTTAGATATGTTCTAAAATAGTAAATATACGTCCTATTTAAATATTTTCCTTTAAAAATGTTCAATTAAAATACTTTACACAAAATATAACCTCAAAATTAGAAATAAGTAAATAGATTATGAGAAATTGTCTTTGCAAACTTTGACACCTCATATCTCAGAACACGCTAAAGGGAAGTTAGAACCCTCTACCCACATGAGGTGAGGAATTTCAATTACAAATAATTTAGAAGAGATGCGACATCTATTGTTGAAAATTTAAAATACTAACTTATCTATGTAATTAATCGAAATTCACAATACGCGGTAACTTATGAAATAATTCCAATATATGTTCTAAAATATCTCTTAAAATTTGCCAAAATATGGCCAACAACGCTCCGGTGGATAAACATGATAAAGAAAATTTTTCTTTAAATGATTTACCTGGGAATTATTAAGACCATTTTGGTATTATTTGTATTTAGAGATAAGATAAAGTATAAATAGTGAACTCTGATAAGGCATTGGAGAGCAACAGGTTCGTCTTATTATCAGATTATGTCATAAACCAAATGAGAGTATTTTGGTTTTAAAATAAAATTATAAATTATATGAGCTAATTTATTAATGTTAACTTTAATTTGTTGAACTCCAATTTTTTTATGTTATTTAAATTAATTTATAAAAATACTTTATTTATAAACAAGTAACGGCCGGCGTAGTTTAGTGGCGGGAT
Source organism: Limnephilus lunatus (assembly GCA_917563855.2). Lineage (NCBI taxonomy): Eukaryota > Metazoa > Arthropoda > Insecta > Trichoptera > Limnephilidae > Limnephilus > Limnephilus lunatus. Next base: position 17,599,736 of record OU830595.1, on the reverse strand, counting down.
CGAATCCCGGCGTGTGCAAATAAATTTTATTAGATTGATTTGTGTTATTTCACAATTAATTAATTAAAAATAATAAATAGTTTATTTTCCGCATGTTGCAGAGTGGAAGATACTCTTAGTATCACCTGGTCTAAGACCACCGTTCAGAATATAAACGTTGCTTGAAATGGCTTTAGCCATGTTTGGTGACGAGATCTGAATAGCGAGGTACTTATACTTACATACCTTCCTCTTCCTCATATCCTTCCCCTTCCCACTACCTTCATCCTCACAACACACCCCAATTGGGGATGCCATAGTCTCACTGGGTCGAGACGGGAGCAGCTGGGACTCTTGTGAGGTATTCATGTGAAAAAAAGTTCTGCTGTGTAATTATTATTACGCGTAATAGCCGTTTCGCCTTCTGATGGCATTATCAAACTGTGGTTAGGTCACTTACAGACGATAGGTATGTTTATATTATTCGACCGGTAAGTGGTTGAGTGGGCATCGCGTTTGGGTCCCACCCAGGCGTTCCGTGATCGATTCCTCGGCTGGCTAAGTACTCCATCGCAACTCAAGCAACATTTTCCATATACTGTGATGGTTGCAGGAGATTTTCAAATATTGTCGGGTTATTCGTAACCCGGGAATATTTGCCTTTCTTTAAAAAAAAAGAAAAAAGAAGAATTATTTCTTGAAAGGTACCTATGATGAAAAACTTATTACCTGTGAATAATGGTCGTATTGAAACATAAAAAAAAGCATTTTGAATACAACATGAAACATTGCATTAACTACATTTAACTACATTTTGCTCTACTATTCTCATGCAATCCTAATAGATAGTGCGAAAAAATAAATTTGCAAACTTTTTGGACCATGGGCTTGAAATAGTTTTTTTCAGTTAGGCCGGCTTATGGATCAGATAGCCTTATAATATTTAGCGATAATTTCCTTTTTTTTAAACCTCCCTTAATTTTTTTGAGCAGTGTATTTTAAGAAGTTCAGCGACTGTTACTTGTAAAAACTTGCATATTCGATATTTAATTCTATTAAGGTGGGAAATACAGATACAGGACTAGGTTTTTTAAATGATTTCCATGAATTTTTTGGCTTGGAAGAAAAAATACTTAAAATTTATTGAAACTTTGTGGTCATTTTATACATTTATTTAAGAAAATGTTGTGAATTTTTCGAAACATTTTCTCGGAACATACGAAAATTATCAGCAGCTTTGCATCGAATGTCACCATCAGACGGAGCTTTTATGTGCATTTTGGAGGCCATAGTTTTCATTTCAAATCGATAAGGTTTTAAATTTAATTTAAGAACATGTGTCTCTTCTATGTAAACCTTACTTTTCCCAAAAAAATGGAAATAAATTTTTTACAGACGTGTAAAATTAAAAATACTTTTGACAATGATATTACTACGAATTTCAGTTCACATAGGTAGAGCGTAATTATATAAATAAGGTATTTGCAAGTTTTAAAAATGTTTGGTTAAGAACTTTCTGAACTAGAGCGCACACAAATTCAAAAAAAGGCGTTTCGAGAAAAACGCGTTTCAAGTTTACCACGCGGTTCGGCACAAACACCCTCATTACACCTGAACAAATTGAAATTTGTATTTAAAACTTTGGGAACATATATTTAATAGTTATACAAACAATTTATGAAATAAAAAAAAAATAAAACATTTTTTATAACTTGTATTTCCCCCTAAGTCTGTAATCATATTATTTTAATACAAGAAAATACACTATTTTTATTTTTATTTATACCACTCTGAATTTAGGGTTGGAACTCAACCGCGCCGCAAATTTCCATCGTTAGATCTAATCCTCACATTTTTTGTTGAGTTTTGGGAATGTGATAGAAATGTAGCAGCAGGTCTATGGGGTCCACCGAAATCAGTAAAATTTTGAAAGGGGTCTACGAGAAAAATAAGCTTTGGAACCTCTGATTTGAATGGTTTTAGAAAGAGAAAATATAACGCTTTATATTCAATTGTAAAAGTTAACCACAGATTAATTAAAATGTACACACATACGAGTATGACACCAAAGTTTCCGAATGTAATTTCGACAAACATTGAGGTGACAGTTACGTGTATAATAAATACATTTGTATAATAAAATAAATGTGTGTATTTTCAGTTTTTTCGTCATCAGAAATTTTAGTTAGAAAAAACGTAAGGTAGGTAAGCATTTTTTTTTAATTTTTTAAGTTTGCATTAAAATTTTTAATATTTATGCAATTAATTATATGTTTATATCTAATATTAAAAATTTTGAAAGCTTATTTCATTACCCTTCAATAACGGTTTTAATTTTTCGGATACGTTCAGAAATATTGCATTTATTTGAATTTTATTGCAAAGCAGAAATACTGTGACCTTACGACAAAATATCCTTGAAGCCTAAGTGGTAAGTTATTTTTTTTTTGTTATATTCCCCACACATAGGTAGTGCCTTTAGTGGGTTCCCATTACTTATATTTGCTTTATAATTTATACATATGTGATTTTTCTTACATTTACGAACTTTGTAAAATTATTGGGGAAAAAAAGAAGATAGTGCTTAGCTTCCTAATCATGATTTGGACATATATTATTAGCTTAAAAACGTTTAATTATAAAAACTCAAAATACTGACTTTATCATTTTGAATTTTGTATCTCTTACATAATTTATGTATGAAAATATCATTTTCATCTTGAAAAGGTCAAATAAAAATTACATATATAAATTTGTTTTTTAAAAATATGTATCTAATTACCTACATATACCTAAACTAAGACTTAATTTGTGAATTCCGCACATTAGTACCAATTCTTCAATAATCCTCTCATCAGAGCCTCTGCAACTATGGCATCGCGCAAACGTATCTCTCAAGGGATGTACTTGACTTAGTTTAATCTGTGATTCCTGACATTATTTTGAATTAAAAATGTAAATGAAATTTTAGTCTCTTTTTTTTCGTTCTACAAAAACATTAAAAAAATAGTAGGGGTTGGACACATGGTGGAGTGGTAAGGGGTTGGGCGATTACTCGGCTGAGTGACCAGTGCCGACGATTGGAAGATTTTTTATCGTTTGATATTTATTCAAAAAAAGTCATCGAAAAAGTCACCAAAGATCAAAATTTCAATATCATTTTTTTCTCCAAATAAAGTTACTTTGAATCACTTGTTAAAGTAATTCAAGCGCGGCCCTTAACACCCTGTATCTGTATAAGCCCAATCAAGCAAATAATGATAACTACACCAAAACCTTCCATTTTTAGTGAGTTAACAGGAAATCCAAATGCAGTATTACTGGCAACATATTCTTGTTAACATATTAACAGGATAGTTGGTAAACAACTGATTAATAAATGAGGAAAATAACCAACCCATAAAATCCGGTTTTTCACTAAAAAACCCAATTATTTTTTATTATGTTCTGAAAGAGTTTCGACTTTCCACCACGGTCCCACGCAACAAACGTCACGACCTAGTTGCGATCTCATGGGTCGGCTTTTCAGAGAAAAACGTGAGAGTGCGTGAGTGCCTTAAAAGTTGATTGAATGTGTGGCGACCAGAACGGTCGCCCCCTTTAGCCAAAATCATTGCGCCGCCGCTGGAAGAACATACCAGATTCACCTACTTGCCAACCGCCAATCAACCTACCTACAGCTATGGGTTCGCGCCGCCCAATACCGGGAATCATACCGAAAGGCCTCGACTCGACAGCCGACGCATCGTTACGGCCGCGGAAGGTTCGAGAGCCTTCTCCCTTTTGCGCGGGCACGCAACAATATTACTTGGCGCTACGGGAAGCTACTCTACCGGTCGGCTTTATAAGCGCAGCGACTCAAAGCTCAGTCAGTCAGTTCCAGTCCAGTACCAGTAACAGTTCACCAACACACACAGACAACAGTGCACAGTGATAACGTCCCCAGTGCGGCAACCGGTAACCGGCCAGGTCCACGGCGACTCAAAGCCGAATCCTGTGCCGATGCATAACATCCTTCGAGGATGCACCATCTCGCAGCTAACATGCTCAATTGTCCGCGACAATAAGGCCCACCGCGTCTTCTGTTTGGGGTGCAGCAACTTCTCAGGCATATCGAAGCCCGTCGCGCTTCGCTGCCACTGAGACCTCAATTCTCCTCACAAGGTTTACCGCTGCCCATCTCCGTGACTCCAAGCGTCGAGCATCCATCCTGGACAACTAGGTCTTCTCCACCACCACGGTGCGCTACTACATGCTGGCGAAATGCAAACCCGAGGTCTGCTCCACCACAGCATCACCGGAGTTCATCACTCATCACCTAGGTGCCTCATCAATATCGCTCCTGTCTGCACCCTGTTACTCCTCACAATTACGTAGCAGCAAAAAACGACTGACTCACTACATCGACTGACGCCTTTAATTATTTAATTGACCCCGTATCTATAGATCTGAGTCCGCTCCCTCAAATGCATTGTTGTCGACAACGTGTTAATCTGCCGAGTTTCAGCTCGATCGGATGTCAAGAAGTGGGTTAATTTTCACTTAGGTACAAGATTTGCGTTCATTTAAGAAAACAAAATCGTAATCCAAATAGATGTATTTAAAAACAAGCAGATTAATTATTTATTCACCTTATAATAGAATTAAGGGTAGTAGCCGATTTCGTCCCATAATCTTACATATTATTTTTGAAGGTTTTAATATTTTTTCAAGTATATTTTTCTGTTTATTTTGCTTTTGAAAAACTTGAAACGTGAATATAATTTATTTTTAAACGACTTCGAAAAGGAGGAGGTTATCAATTCGACGTTATTTTTTTAAATTTTTTATGTTTGTTACCTCAGAACTTTCGATTGGGTGAACCGATATTGATGATTCTTTTTTATTAGAAAGCTGGTGCTTCCCGTGTGGTCCCATTTTAATTTAGTCCAGTTCTGACAGTGGGATCAATGAGAAAACCATATATGTCTTAAATTTGCAATAAGTATGTGCGCGACAAATGGACGAATTACTCAATATTACGCCAACGGATTTCGATGATTCTTTTTTTAAAGTAAAACTTGTTTACGCACGCTCGTCACTAAAAATCAAAAAATAAACAAAAATTTTAACAAAACAACAAACGACTTAATGTAAAAAAATAATTTCGTACGATTGTTGTTTTTGGAGTCGGTGTTAGCCAAGATCTCCACATCTCACCTATTTATGTAGTTACCTAGGTTGACACCGACTCCAAAAATAACAATATTACGAAATTATTTTTTTACTTTTTAGTGCATTTTTTTAAGTGGTTTTTTGTTTTGTTAAAATTTTTGTTTATTCTTTTAAGAGGAACGGCTGCGCGGCCCTTTTCATTCAAATCTTTATTTTGGATTTGAGGTCAAAATACCCAACTAAACTGAAAAACAGATTTTTCAATCACAGGGTTTATTAAATATCCAGTACGGACATGTGCCATTTTGCATATTTTAGTTTTAAATTATTATATAATTAAATGTATTTAAAGAATTCAGTTTTGATACATTTTGGAGGCGGCTTTGGATTTTTTTTTGTGAATTAATTGAACTTATAGAAAAGTATATGGTATGTTATCCTCTTTGTTAATATAATGGAAAATAAAATAAAACATCATAAAAATTCGTTTTTTTACGGTAAATTTATTTTATTTATGACAAATTTATGTTCCAAAGAAAAAAGGTCATTTGTAATTTAAGTTTACACCCATCAAAATGCTTTAATTTAATAATTTTATTTATTTATTTAATATTTTGTCCAATTTTTATAATAAATACATTAAGAGTTGCCTCTGAAATATTGAAATCTTTATTGGCCCATATTTTATAATTTAAAATACAAATAAATGAAGTAGTTCATATCCTACTAGATATTTGATATACCTACCTTTAGATTACAATACTAATTTTTCAGTTTGTTTGGGCATTTTTCCCTCATATCCAAAATTGAGATTTGTTTGAAATGGGCCGCGTATTCGTTCCCCTTAAAACATTTGTGTAGGATTCCTAATTTAGATACTCGATTATGCCTGACCTCCCCTTCCTTTCAAAATTTCCTCTGATACGTTTTGAAAGCAATCTATGATACACTTTCTTCAATAATGAAAATCCTACATCGTCTATTATTCTATTTTTAAATTATTGTCTTTTGTTGGCCACGCTTACGCGCTTGCCTCTGTGCCTTTGTGTGATTTCTTGCGAGAGGCATTAATGGGATTGACTGGTTTACTTTGTCAAAAACTTTAGAAAAGTCAGCATATAGAACATCTACTGGTGATTTATCTTCTAGGCCCGTTGGGGTTGGTATTGGTAAAGGAGAATAAGTTTGTTGTGGTAAATTTAGCAGATCTAAAACCATGCTTTTCCTCAATCAGTACATTTTTTAAAATAGGTGTACTTTTCTTTGTGATTATAGAATCAAATATTTTAGGAATATGAGATAAAACCGATATAGGTCTAATAATGAAAATCCTATAATATATCGTCTATTATCCTATTTTTAAATTGTTGTCTTTTGTTGGCCACGCTTACGCGCTTGCCTCTGTGCCTTTATGTGATTTCTTGCGAGGGGCATAAATGGGATTGACTGGTTTACTTTGTCAAAAACTTTAGAAAAGTCAGCATATAGAACATCTACTGGTGATTTATCTTCTAGGCCCGTTGGGGTTGGTATTGGTAAAGGAGAATAAGTTTGTTGTGGTAAATTTAGCAGATCTAAAACCATGCTTTTCCTCAATCAGTACATTTTTTAAAATAGGTGTACTTTTCTTTGTGATTATAGAATCAAATATTTTAGGAATATGAGATAAAATCGATATAGGTCTATAGTTTTCTACGTTGTACTCATTACCAAATTTAAAAATAGGATTGACATAAAACACTTTTCAGGAGTCTGGGAAGTGGCAGATAATAGTGATAAATTGTACAACGAACACACATTGACTTAGATATAATAAATTAACATTCCTTTAGTAATATTTAAGGTATACCATCAGAGTCGTTGCTTGTTTTCCTGGGGAAATTTTTTAAGGAATTGAAGACATCTATAAATGTGATTTGGCAACAATTAGGGTCAATAGTATTATCAGAATTAAGTGGAGGGAGAGTACACGTGGTATCAGAAATAACGATTGAGATTGAGATCAGAAAAAAGATTATCAATATGTTTTAGTTTAACAAATTTCCAGAATTGTTTAGTCTGAGTTTAATATAATATTTGTAGCACCTAGCATTGATTTTGTATTTGTAGATTTCATAAAGGCCTGTCAAAAACATTTGCGTACATTGGTAAATTAAAAATGTGTTCCTATGTGAGAATATCTACATAGTTTAATTGGCGCCAAATTCATTAACGGAACGTATCTGCAATCGGACGAATTTGCCACATTATACAATAAAACCATATCCGAAAAGGGGTTTATAAGTAGGAGAATTTGCACTTGAAAGTGTTTTCTGTAAACATAATGATCGATATTTTCCAAGGCCAAGATGTGTTCTATGCGCAGTATTTAACTGAAGAGTCTAAAATACTTCCAAGCGATCAAATTTGCAAAACAAAAATACATGGTTTTGTATGATTTTGCATTATTTCGCATGGCATCATCTTAACTGATTTTTTTGTTGTTCAAATGATTAGTTGTTCGTTAATTTCATAGACAAATGAATATTCATAATATGTCTATATTTAATTTGAATAACTTGCTGGAAACTGGCTGGTAATAAGTTCTACGTGAGTTATTCATTCGTTAAATTTAAATATAGCGACGTTAGTATTGACTTTCGATGTTAAAAATGTCTTTTCCTTTTTTTTGTATGAATACCGCACAAGAGTCCCAACTGCTCCCGTCTGAAGCCAGTGAGACTATGGCATCCCCAATTGGGGTATGTTGTGAGGCTGAGGGTAGTGGGGGGGAAGGAGATAGGGAAGAGGAAGGTGGGGAAGTACCTGGCTATTCAGATCTGGTCACCAAACACGACTAATGCCGTTTCAAGCAACGTTTCAATTCTGAATGGTGGTCTTACACCAGGGCGATACAGAGAATATCTTCCACTCTGGAACGTGCCGGAAATAAACTATTTATTATTTTAAATGAATAAATTGTGAAATAACACAAAATTAATTAAATAAAATTTATTTGCCACGCCGGGATTCGATCCCGCGACCTTCGGTGCGCGAGTCAAGCGTCTTACCGCTGCGCTATGCCGGCCGTCTAGCCATGTTTGTTCATGCCAGTATAGTCGCCTTTGTTAAACTTGTAGTGGTTTGTATGCACAACTACACCTCCGTTCCTTATTTCACGGTCTCCCGTAATCGTGATGCGCAATCACAGTAGGGGTTAGTTGAAGTCTTTCGTCAGAGTTTCCACTACTTGTACTACTGCAACTGCATGTACTACTATTGTTGTTTCTATTACTGTTGTCATCTTTGGGGAAGATAAGGGCGCTGTTTCTAGTGTTTAAAGGTCTCTAATACTCTGTGATTCTCCTTCAAGGGTCTCTACTTTGATAGATCAGCAAATTTGGAGCAATTTGTTCCTCTGTACATGTATTTAAAGTATCCATTATTATTATATTTAAAATATTCAAAAGTATCTGTTTCCCGGCATGCGTTGGAATACCATATTCAAAGAAATAATTTTTTTCTCCCTGCATATCCTTTCCCGTGCGTCCCCGTTCCCTTCCACCTTCCCCGTCTTCACCCTCCCTCGTCTCTTCACTCTCCGCGAATCCTTCCACCCCATTTCCCTTCATGAAATACACACATTTTCATTTATACAAATTTTATAATATTTTAATATTACTATTTTATATAGCCTATTTGTTATTATTATTGTAAAATTTCATTAATATTCATTCAATAGTTTTTGCGTGGAAGAGTAAGAAACACAAATACATCCATAAAAACTTTCGCATTTGTAATATTAGTATGATTGTATTTTTCCTTTGGATAGTGTGCAGATATACGTTCATCGTTTGTCTCATTTTCGACTGTTGACATTTATTGTGTAAGAAAGAGGGACAGCATTATATGTTTAAAAAAAAAAATCAGCGCATTGACATTTGACGTTTTTAATTTTTGGCATTTACTCACTATTTAATATTATGTATCACAATATTACTGCAGTTCTTTCAAAAGATTAAAATTCTTTCCACACAAAATGTATGAAAAAATGAATTTTCTTCATAACTTTTTTTTCGTGAATTTTGAATGTTTAAATAGTTATTCTGCTATTCGGGGCCGAGACAAACCCAACAAATCAGAAATTATAAAAATCGGTCCAGCCGTTCTCGAGTTATAAATGGTGTAACTAACCCGACTTTTTTATACATATAGTAGGATATTAAAAATCGATGTCGCCTTTGCCAATAGCTTGGCCGAGATTTCTTGATCCATTGTGTTAACTAACTATTATTTTTTGACGGTGGGGTCTGTTGGGAAGGCAATAACAATAACACAAGCAAAATTGTGATTTTGATGACCTGTAGGTTATGTTTAGGGAATGCAATCTCGTTCTCGCGAGATCTCGGCCTTTTTTAGCGAGATTGATCTCGGACGAAAAAAGGGCAAGATCTCGCCAGTTTAACGAGATTGCACTGGAGCATAAAAACGTCTTATTCGAAGCGCGGACAAACACGGACGGAGTTGCTATCTGTCCGACTGAGTAGATATAGTTTTATTTAAATGATAATAATATCTCAGTTTAATAGTCAACTCAACTTAGATAACACGTTTCATTTTTTTTTACTTCTTGTTGTTTTTTTATGTTATAAAAGAACTGTTTTATTACTATAAGATTTTGTTTGATATTAGAAGAGAAGACTGGTTGTTTCTTTCATTTTTTATTTGATAGATACGTACTTCAAAGTTTACTGCTTAGAAGTTTAAAAAAAATTATAGATAAATACGTCAAACAATGTTTGATGCATAAAAGTCTATTGAAAAATTCGTGAAAATAAATGTTTACATATAATACTTATAATTTTTATTATTTTTTTACTAATTTATTCAAATACTGTGATTATTTGCAAAAAAAAACACACAAAACTGCCAATCTCGCGAGATTTCGAAATTGGCGAGATCTCGCAGTATTGTTATTCATAAACTCGCGGGATGTCGCTTGAGCCCCAATCTCACGAGATTTGCATTCCCTAGTAGTTATGTGTTGACAAGAACAGCGACAGTTACAACAACCAAATTTAAATAATTGATGTTTTAATTATTTGAGTAATTTGGTAAAGAGTTTCACTGAAGTGGTATATCTACTGATCTTTGTTATTGGTTAACTTTTGTTTGAAAGATCCATGCGATTTGTTTAGTAACTGAATGTTTATTTTTTAGAGGCAGACAATGCTAGAACGTGATATTGTTTAGGAACAAGACTAGGCACAGTCGGAGCGCGATCGTCACTTTAATGATTTAGCACATAGGTTCTCAACGTGGGCGATAACGCCCCCTTGGGGGCGTTTGAGACCTTCAGGGGGGCGGTAGAAGATCCAGAGACAATTGGGGGGCGTTGAGATGGCACAGGGGGGCGTTGGCAAGTAAAAAAATATGATCTAAAAAAGACAAACAAAACACTCTTATCACATACTAATAAAGCAAAGTAAACTTTAATATTGGTTAATTTTTGTTATTAAAAACCCATGTCGGAAGTTAAAAAGAAGATACGGCAATATGGTATGGATCCCACAAATCCATGCGATGAAGCCTTCTAGGTTTCAAGATCATTTTAATAAAATCAACCTGGATAAGAAAGACAAAGATGTGACCTATTTTCAAGACATAAAAAAGAAGTACAAAATTCAGTCAATTATATGAGTATAATTTTCAACAGCTTCTAAGCATAACGATGATGGACTTCGAGCTTCGTACAATATCTCATTGTTGATTGCTAAAACAGGCAAACCATATACTATTGGGGAAGATTTAATTTTACCAGCAGTAAAAGAAGTAATTACCACTGCGCTCCATAAACCAGCTGCAGATATCCGAAAAATTCCTTTGAGCAATAGTTCTGTGCAAAGACGAATTGATGAAATGGCTGAAAACATTGAAGAATCATTGAGCAATCATCTGCAGTCTTGTCGATTTTCAATTCAGCTGGATGAGTCCACTCTACCAACCAATGAAGCATTTTTATTGTCATACGTGAGCTTCATCAAAGATGAGAAAATATGTCAAGAACTAGCGTGCTTAAAAAATAAAATTCCTGACTTGCTTGCTGTGCATTGCGTAATTCATCGCCAGCATTTGGTTGCGAAAAATCTGAGTGTACGCCTACATACATCACTGCAATATGTTATCAGAGCAGTTAATAAAATCAGAAGTAACTCATTGAATGACAGATTATTTAGTCAGCTTTGCATTGCCAATGATGAAGATTTCAACCGATTGCTGCTTCACACAGAGGTGCGCTGGCTGTCAAAAGGTTCTTGTTTGACTCGATTTTACAATCTGTTTGAGTCTGTGATAGAGTTCCTAGGACACAAAGACACAGAATTGCGCGACAACCTAACCTCATCGAAAAACGATATTGCGTACTTGACAGACCTGTTTAAATTGTTTGTCAATCTCCAACTTCAAGGCGACGACTTAAATTTGATTAAAACAAAAAATTACGTTGCAGCTTTTGTATCCAAACTACTATTATTCAAAAGAAATATCGGCAGACGGGAATTTAATAACTTCCCAAATTTATCAACTGTATCATTCCAGAACGACGACTTGCTTGTTTACTGTCAACACTTGGAAAACCTCCACAGTGATTTCAAGGAACGATTCCGGGATATTCACATTCTCATTTTCTTTGCACAAATAAGTGCATTTTCTTTGCACAAATGAGTGCAATTTTACCGCCGCCCCCGAACAATTTATTGAATAACCAACACATCTGCCATAGGTCACCCCAAGTGGTTCGCTACGTTTGGTGACTAAGCAGGGGTGCCCGGGTTCATGGAGGAGGTTTGTCCGGATCTCGGCGGCAGATGCGTCCGCCTACCAACTGTGTGGCAAGCTGGATCGGGAGACACTGGTTGAGGGAGATCTTTTGACCTCTCCAGCAGGACTCTCTCGGAATATTGCCATGCACCTTAGTGGTAAGGATAGATTCATACGTCCGTCACTCTTGGATACACCGACCCCAGATTCTTACCCACCCCTCATACATTATTTCTTCCCATAACTTCATCTCATTCCTTTTTCTAAAAAACCCTCATATACGGGAATTTAATAACTTCCCAAATTTATCAGCAGTATTATTCCAGAACGACGAATTGCTTGTTTACTGTAACACTTGGAAAACCTCCACAGTGATTTTAAGGAACGATTCCAGGATATTTAACGTGGACATACCAGACGGGGTTTTGGATCCTTTTTCAAATATCAACAGAGCAGGATCATCCCAGTTAGAAGAAGAACTAATAGAACTGACGACAAATGAGGAATTAAAAATTAAATTTAAGAATGGCTACCAAGAATTTTGGCTGCAGAAGCTGATTTCGCAACTTTTGGTCCAACCCAGGATTATGGTCGATAGTTTAACGATTTTTACTAGCATTCCCATCGTCCTATTTAGCTTTAGCAACGTTGGTAACCAAAAAGAAAAATAGGCTCCATATTACTGATGCGGCGACTTACGTTTGTTTTTAAGTAAAATCGAGCCTAATATAAACAAACTTCTTAAAACGCATCAAATTCAACCATCAGATAAGATAAGTTATAAATTCAATATCTTTTCAATGTTAATAAAAATACTTCTCTATATAATAAAGTATGCGTTTTAATTGTTATCATTAAAACAATCTTCTTCTCAGAAATATGATAGAAGTCATAGCCTTTCTTACGATTACGTAATATTACAGTGTAATTAATCGTGGCAATAGCTGTTTCAGAATCGCGACTATTTTTTACATATTAGGTACCTAGTATGTAAAAAATAAAAACGGACTTTCTGGAAACCCATCGCCCCTCCCCCCCCCCCCCCCGTAAATGCAGTTGGGGGGCGCTAGAAAAAAATATACTGTCAAAGTGGGCGGTGGGCAAAAAAAGGTTGAGAATCTATGATTAGCACTTCTCGCCAGGATCACTTTAACTTTTAATGTTTTAATCGTTAGTAAACAGGGAGATGACAGCCAAACGCCACTTTAGTACACAGGTTCTCAAACTAATTTCGACCACCGCCCACTTTGAGATTCAAAAAATATCTAGTGCCCCCATATTTTTGAACTTACCCTTTTACAACACATTTGCGTATCTTAAAAACAGTTATCGCAAATATAATTTTAAACATGAATTATTATATGAAAAGGCTTTGATTATATAATGTGAAAAGGATAGATAGTGTGTGACCATATCCTATTTCTGACATCGAAGAATTTTTCAATAAGAGGAATTAATACTCAATTAATCATATTTAAAGGTTTTTGTGAATACCTCACAAGGGTCCCAGCTGCTGCCGTCTGGGGCTATGGAGACTGTGAAATCCCCAATTGGAGTATGTTGTGAGGCTGAAGGAGTTTTGGAGGACAAAAAGATGGGAAAGAGGAAGGTGGGGAAGCTCGGCTATTCAGATCTAGTCACCAAAATTGGCTATATCCATTTCAAATAATGTTTCAATTCTGAATGGTGGTCAACACGAAATAAAATTGAGTTAAAATGACTACCTTGAGGTCCGCCACTGTGGCAGAATATGGTTTAGATAAATAAGATTTTTAATTATTATTATTTTATTTATTACTGGCTGTTTTCCGGCATGCGTTGCTATGCCATTTGAAGAAATAAATTGTTTCTCCCTACTTGTCCATTCTCATGCGTCCCCTCCCACGTTCACTTTCCCTCCTACGTTCCCATTCCATCTTCCCCGCCTTCCCCCTCCCTCGACACCCTTCCCGAGAAACTCACCTCCTTCGTTACCCTCCCCCTCCTGCCCTCCCACCCTGTCGCTAAAACATATGAAATACACACATGTTCAGACCACTCGAACGACACTTATTGTTTTTTTATGCAAATTTCATAGAGTGTAGGTACCATTATATTTACATAGGAACACTCTTCTGCTAAAAAGAAATGTTCTGTAAAAATTTGAGTCAATCCATCTATTACTTTCCAAGATTTGCGAACGCAAACATACGGAATCTATTTTTTATATATAAATGATTTATATATAGTCTATTGATACTATTTATTCTATTTACTCTTTTTCTTTAATACATTATGTATTTTCATTATTTCATGTATCTATTGCATTTATTTTATTTTCTTTATTTTTTGTGTAAATTTTTTTGGTATTTAGTTTTAAGTAATTTTTTTATTTTATTCGATTTATTATTTATTTTATGTAGTTATTGATTTGGGCTTCGGTAGGTATTCTTTTAAATAATATATCGTGTTTCACGTGTGTTGAGAATTTCGTAATATTGGCTTAATTTGATTTTAAAGATGTGAGTTTTGATTGTTTTGGTCTAAGTTTATCAACATCTAGTAAAGATGATTGTACTATTCCATGAAGGCGATTCCTCTCTTTACTATGTCGTCAACAACTTCCATAGAATGTACATAAGTCTTAGCTTTGTTGCAGCCGTCATCAGCCTTCCAGGTCTTAACATCTTTTAAATTTTAAAAAAATCTCACAGAACGGTGTTTTTTTTAAATTTATTGTTTTAGCTTTTTTAACCAGAATCATAGCATTGTCAAGGTTTGCTTGCTTTGGAGAATCTTCCAAATCTTATCTTTCGAGGGCAGATCCCTCTGTTTAGTTTCCAAGGAAACTTCATCAACGAAGAATGCAAAAGCAACAAGCTCTTCAGACAGATACTAAATATGGACCATCTTTTTTTCGTGGCAGCTTTTGCAAGATTTACCTTTTCAATCACTAAGTCCTTCAAATGCTGAAAATTATTCTTTGGTCCAGACTTCTTGCAAAGAACTTGAAACCAGTAGTTTGTATAAAGACAAACATTTTTAATGCCATATTTTTTTTTCGTTAATTTAAGCTATTTTCTAAATAGATCTGTACAGCATAGATTGCCTTAGACATAGTGGCGTAGCGTGGGGGGTGGGAGGGGGGGGGGGGGAGCGGCCCGCCCAAGCGGCACTTTTGAGGGGGGCGGCAAATTTTCACAATAAATAATAATATCATCTCAATTTAAAACATTTCATATTTTTCGAGTTTGATTCCTTGTTCAAGCTACAATTTATTAATAAAGAAAAATCAATAAAATGAATTTCAGTAAATAAGTTTTTTTTTTAATGTGTAATAATTATTTGAAAATGTTCCACGATATTTTCGTTTACGAATCCAACTCTTTCTTTTATTAATTATTATAAATGTCAATAATTATATTTATTTAAGCAGAATATTTAAATTTTTAGGTTTATTCTATTTTAAGTACTTTAATTCGAATATTTAAGCCAATTAACATTTCCAATATCAAAATTTTAATATTTAGGAACAAAAATGTTCTAATAAACACGTCGGAAAAATTATTTTATCTAGATTTTAGAACAATTTTGTTTTTTGCAAAAGGGATTTTTTTTTAATTAAAAGGCACATTTAAAATGCATGGGAAGAACCGGGAATTTTGTGCGCAAACCTTGACAGGCAAAAGTTAAAGATATTTTTTTCTTATTATTCGAAGGGTTAAACCAGTTTTCATAATGCAAAATTCCGATTGTGGATTCATCTGCCGACACAATTCGAAGGAAAATATTATCTTATTCGAAGTGTAGTTATGAAATTCTATTTGAAGACTATGTACAAGTATGTGTTGGCAGAATCAAAGAGAATCCATTTTTATGTTCTGAGTGTAGTTTTAATTCGCCAGGCACAGATAATTGTGTTCATAATGTAAAATTTTAGTTGGATTCATCTGATGACACATTTCGAAGAAAAGGATTGTCTTATTCGATGTGCAGTTACGAAATTCTAGTTGCAGACTATTTGTTTAATACCAGAATCAAAGAAAAACCGTTTTTATGTTTTAAGTATAGTTCACCGCATCGCATACAAACTAGTTGTATATGATCATAATGATAAATTAAATAATGAGTTGCAGATTCATTGTGTACCGAGTCAAGCTTTAAATTTGAGTTGCATACCAAATGCTGCAAGATTATGAGAATTCGATTTTTTCTGCGTGTAACTCTTATTTGGGGACTCTAACGCAGAACCAATCGTAAGTTAAAACCTGCTTTGCATTCTCAACAAGGTTCGGTTGAATCGGTTCGTATATAAATAGCTCCCCCCCCCCTGCGCTTGAAGTACTCAAATAAGGGGGCGGCAAAATTTTCCTCCGCCCCGGGCGGCCGACACTAACGCTGCGCCGCTGCTTAGACATTCATCTTACACGAATTGTTCAGCAGGTGCTCTAAAGGACACACATTTTCATGTGTTATTCCCAAAAATATAATAACGAGGTTCGGTAACTGTTTGCAATCGTCCCGTGGGTGAAACTGCCATAACTGACGTTAGCAAAATAAATCCCTGTTGTAGTAACATCTTCACAATACATTGATGTCTCTGGGTTGGAATCCATTTCCTTAAAGTCCTCTTGTTTTATTAGTGACCATTTTTTTATGAAGTCTTTTGGACATTTTTCAGTGTGTCTTTTTGTGTTTTCTTAATCACACCTTTTTCCACTTTCTAGCTTGGCCAACTTCTGTAACTTCATATCTTTTTTCTTGTCGTTCTCTCTGTCTAAACACTATTTTTTCTATTTTTTAGTTTAGCTCCGTACATGAGGCCCTGATGGAAACAATTTCCTTCAGGACCTATGTCATCTTAGAGGGGAATAGGGATGCTGTGTGGAGGGTCTCTTTTGGAAAGGAAGGAGAAGAAGTTCTGGGAAGGAAAAAGGATTTTGGAAAAAAACGGATGGATAGGATTCTGGGAGTTAGTGTGTTATGAATAAAATTCCCACCAACTGTGGTGCTTGACGATGGGTCGAGAGAGTCTGGCAGGAGAGGTCAAAAGGCCTCTCTCAACCAGTCTCTCTCTATCTGGCTCAGCATGCATCCGGTGGGCAGATGCATCCGCCGCCGTTGTGTATTTTCTTTAATTTTTTCCACGCAATAAATTATGATTATGTTTTTTTTGCTATTTCATGTTTCTTTAGTCTGTTGGGAGTACTTGCTTTTTCCGATTTTTGTAGAAAATCACACGCGGTAGAAGTTGCAGATTTTTTACTTCTTTATTATTGATTTTTATTGTGGAGAAAACACAGATCCAGGTAGTAATTAACAAGATTATATAAAATAACTAGCAGACCCGGCCACACGTTGCTGTGGCTAAAGAAAATAACACAATGCCAATACCGAACCTTTATAAAATCCACACCACCCGCTTGCCAGCTGCCTGAATTGAATATTTGAATTTCTCGGCTTTTCTCTACTATAATAAGCATGTATAACACATATAAACCTTCCTCCTGAATCATTCTATCTATTGGTGAAAACCGCATGAAAATCCGTTGCGTAGTTTAAAAGATCTAAACGCACAAACATTTTGAGCGACTTCATTTTATACTATGTAATGATAATAGCAGAATTAGCTGCTCCATAACTATTTCACACAGATTGATTGATTATTGTTTTTCCTCACTAAATAATACAAATACTAACTTATAACTTCTTTAACAGACGGTATCCTTGATTGAGACAAAGTTTGTGTTCTATTGAAGACATAAAAAAGAGAAAATGGGTTGAAAAAATATCGGTCGACAGAAGTATAAAATAAATTCAAACAAAGCAAAGCGAATAAAAGGGAAAATGTTATAGAAAAAGATACGCATAAGGAATATTAAATAATTATAATTTTTCTAATACACTTATATATCTGGGGATTAATGCTAGAAGTACCTACTTCAGTTTAAATAATTAAATTTATGTACCAGAAGGTATTTTCAAACCTTTTTTTAAAATGCTACGAATCTCTATGTCAATATGGCCTCCGTGGTCAAGGGGCAAGGCTTTAGAGGGGCAAACCTCCAGCAGGACTCTCTCGGAACATCGCCTTGCACCGCAGTGGGAAGGATAGATTCATGCGTCCCTCACTCCTGGTCACACTGACCCCCAGATTCATTTCCATCTCTCATACCTTCCCAGAACTTCCTATTCCTTATTTTCAAAAAAATAAAACCCTCCACACAGCATTCCTAGATATGATAATGGCACTGAGAAGAATTATTTTCTTCAAGGTCTCCCGTGTGGAGCTAATGTAAAAAAAAACCCAGACGAGGTGAGAATTGCGAGAGGCAAATGACGTCATTCAATTTATGTAAATAATAAATAATAATAATATTTGGATGATTTATATAGCGTCTTTTTATGAAAAATCACCTCAAGGGCGCATATAATGAACTAGCGAAATGCGTTGCAGTACCGCTTAAATAAAGATATTGGTTCTCCCTGCGTGCCCTTTCCCATTCATCCCCGTTCCTCTTCCAGCTCCTCTTCCCCTCCCGCGTTCCCTTTCCCTCTCTCACCGTTCCCCTTTCCTTTTCAGCTTTCACCTATCCCGCGAAACCCCCCCTCGCATTTACTTTCCCCGTCTCCCCCCCCCCCCTCAACCCCCCTCCCCATAATCCAAAAATACTCATTTTTCAAACAGCTCGCGCGCCACCTGTTGCAAATTTGTTTATATAGATTTCATAACTACATAGCTCACCGGTATATATAGAAACCTTCGAGGACGTGTACACAACATCTCACTAAAGTTTTATGGCAATCAGATGAAATCTTATATTTTTTTTTTTTAATTTGCGGACCCCCCCCTTATCAAAGCTATATATACGTCCGTGATTCTACTTACCAACAAGCCACCTTTATTTTACGTATTTTTATTGTGCGCAAATTTAATGTTAATGCCCACATTATTTGTTTGGTTGTAACAAATACTTGTTTCATATACCTATGTATATACTAGCTTTTATCATACATACTTCACATTTTTTTATGTTAGGTCTTTTATAAACCTCGCATATTATTTAAATATTGCTTAACTATTTTATTTCTGTTATTTTTAACATACTGATATCCTCCTGTGAACCATTGTATCATGTATCACTTGAATGTAAAAGCCAAATTTATGGCGTTTAAATAAATAAATAAATAAATAAATAAATAAATAAATAGTTAACCAAATAATTTCATAATGCCTTTCTATGTATAGAAACGTAACGTTTTAAAAAAAGTTTCATCGCAATAGGATGAATGGTTTAGGAGCACGTGAGAGACAAACAAATAAAATACCTATATAAGAAACCACCAAAGATTCATCGCAATCGAATTAATGGTTTAGGAAATAATTTCATGATGCCAGAGCTCACTATTACATATTGAAACCATCGCGGGCATGCGCATATCAACCTAAATGAATGGTTTAGCAACACATAAGGGACAAACAAGCAAACATACATTCATTTTATATACCTATAGGAGAATAAGAAAGTAGAGTTAAATTTAGTAAATTTAAATAATTCCCATTTCATTTAAAATAAAAATCTAGAAAACCAAAACAATATGACAATCTTCAATTACACATCTGTCCTCAAACGCTGTCTGAAACGTTGGCTAAAGAAGGCGGTAGCGCAATACGGCATAACACCCCAAAAATAAATCACAATAATTCTTTTGGCCGTGAAAATCTAAAATCAAGTTATAAAATATTGAAGTGATCGAACTGCTCGCTCCTTGGTGTTTATCTATTGAGACAGATAAGATTAAGCAGGTGCCATTGATAGCTAGTAACAGACTACTGATACTGCAAATACCTGACTGAATACATTTCTTATTATCAAGTTTATCCTTGTTAAAACATCTCACACCTTGTGACTTTCTAATCCTTTCTTCTATTTAGAGAAAAATTTATATATTCTTCAGTATTGAGTGGATAAATTAGTTATTTGTGTCAAGCTGTGAGTTATCTTGTTGTGTGCAAAACTAAATTCATCCAAAACTTCACAATTAGTTCCCTGCCTGTCTGTATTCCCAAGTGTTCAGTTGTAATAATATTAAAGTTTTCAAAATAACAGTAAATAAAGTGATTTGACTTTGTTTCGTATCAATCAAGAATCATCAACGTCTTCCGGTAAGTCCTTTTGAAACTAACTGATGCAATGGATTGTATTTATGAACTCAATAACTCGATTGAAAATCAATTTTATTTCCAGTTTTTTATGCACTTACAAATAAGTATGTTATCTTTTCTCATTCGGCGACAACTATATCTTTAGTCAGGGCCGGCCCAGAGACAAACTTCGCCTGGACAAACTGTCATTTTGGCGTCACTTGACAAAACCAGTAGACGTCCTCACTGTAATCTCCACATATTATAAATTAAAGTCCTCTGCTGCGTCTGTCTGTTAACGATAAACTCAAAAACCACGGATTTTCAAGGACCAACGGATTTTCATGCGGTTTTCACCAATAGATAGAGTGATTCATAAGGAATGTTAAGGTACATAATTTGTCAAGGTTTTGTGTAAATTGATTGAAATATATAATTAAATGTCTGTATGTGGTGGACGAGCGGAGTAGCAAGCGAGCGGTGTGGATTTGATTTGTATGAAAATTAACAGATGATGGTATGAGTTAAAAGGTTGGGTAAACATCTAGTAGATGGCGTTGTGTCTCGTTAGCCACAGCAACGAGGGGCCGGGTCAGCTAGTCAATAATATTTGAATTGAATTGCGATTTGAAGCTCGATTAAAGGACAAATAACGACTCTAAAAAGCATCAAACATCTACGAGAGAATAAGATAGTATAATCGGGCTCTTCTTCGTGCGGTGCTTCGTAGCCACTCCATTCTTGTCTACTTTAGTTTTCTGAAGGGATCGCTTCTACCGCGTGTAAATTGCATACTCTGATTTTAAGAATTGAATGCTTCTTTAGCACCGTTGTGATTTTAAACTCGATGAAACGAAAAATAGCGACATTAAAAGAGACAAACACATACATCTATAGGATTTAGTCTGCGAAAAAATGAAATCGGTCTCCTGTTTATGCGGTGCTTCGTAGCTTATCGGTCTCCTCTTTGTGCGGTGATTCGTAGCTTAGCACTGTCTACTTTAGTTTTCTGAGGGTTTCACTTCTACCTCGTGTGAATTTTACACTCTGTTTACTTGCTCCACACAAAAGTCATCTTAGGGGATGCTGTGTGGAGGGTCTTTTATGAAAAGGAAGTACAGGGATGGAAAACGGTACGAGGGGTGTGTAGGAATCCGGGGGTCCGGTGTAAGTTAGGTATATATAAAGGTGTACTTGTACCTGCTTTTGATATCTTCAATATTTTTTTAAGAATCTGTTGTTTCAGATGGTTTCACCTGTATATAGAAAATGATGTTAAACTTTAACGAATGCCTGATATTTGCACTAACAAAATCATCAATAAATCCAAGTTTAAATTCTAAACAATGACAATTACTCTTCGTATATTTTAACATTTTTACCTTCGTGTAAGGGATTTTATAAACCGAAAATTTCACTGGCTGCTAATTGTACAATAAAAAATACATTTTGTTGCATTTCCATGAACTTCATTTTTAGAGATTTAGGTTTTAATTTAATGCCTAATTAATGAGTCCAAACGGAAGGCCGGCATAGCGCAGCGGTAAGACGCTTGACTCGCACACCGAAGGTCGCGGGATCGAATCCCGGCGTGGCAAATAAATTTCATTTGATTAATTTGTGTTATTTCACAATTTATTCATTTAAAATAATATATACTATATTTGCGGCACGTTCAGTATCGCCCTGGTGTAAGAACACCATTCAGAATTGAAACGTTGCTTGAAATGGCATTAGCCGTGTTTGGTGACCAGATCTGAATAGCCAGGTACTTCCCACACCTTCCTCTTCCCTATCTCCTTACCTTCCCCACTACCCTCAGCCTCACAACATACCCCGATTGGGGATACCATAGTCTCACTGGCTTCAGACGGGAGCAGTTGGGGCTCTTGTGCGGTATTTATATTTTTTTAAAAGTCCCGTTTTCACCCGGACAGTCTCATTTCCAGGCAGCGCGCGTGTCCCGGTGTCCCCGAACACAGCTTCGGGGCGCCAAAATGTCCCATTTTCGAAAAGAAAGCGTTATGCACCTTCACAAACATACCGGTAATCTCGAAATACAAAAATATTATAAAATAGCTAACCCCTATAATGACATGAAAAAATATTACTATCTTGTCAATTGTATTGCACGAAAGTGTGAGGCTCGTAAAACGAATAAGTTTATAATATACCTAGATATTTAATTTAATTTATTAAAGTGCTAGAATTCCTATAATCCATGCGCTTGGTAGCTGCAAGACGAGTTGTGATCTAGCCTCCTACATAGTAATGTAAATTCACTCGTAAAATCCATGCTAATTTTAGTCAAATAACACATTGCTTTTTTTCTATTAGTAAAGAAAAATCTCTTTAAAACCACTCGAGCGACAGCGCGATTTAAACCTTTTTCCACCGATTTCTCGTGATTTTTTGGAGATCATTTTGAATATTTTACGCCCACTTTAAAAAAATCATACCTCCGAATTTTAACATGGGGACATACAAACTGATTATAATTCTACATAGCCAATGAATTCACCTATCTTTTCTCGATTATCACTTATTCATCCGATTTATAAAAAAAATAGTAAACCTTGGTCCAAAAACTTTGGTAAAAAAAATGTGGTTTAATTTTGCACCGCTGTCAATCGCAGAAAAATAAAGGTGGTCCATATTTTGACATTAGTCGCATCAGTTTTTAAATTTTGAACACAGGTCTAGAATTCAAATCGTCCATGTGATTGGTAGCTGCAAGGTGAATTGTAATCTAGCCGCTTTTACACAGTGATCTTCAGGCGATTTTTCGCGAAAACAGCGCTATATAAGTTATCCAAATTTATTATTATTATATTAAGTAACTACCTTCAGAATAATTTTGTTCTACTACTTCTAACTTATGCGGTTGAACAGGAGAACCCAAAAAAATTATAATGGCAGTACTCATAAATGAGTGTATCGATTTTGGGGAAGGCAGCTGTCAGACCATATAATGAGTTTCTTAAAATGAGGTAAATCTTGAATAACATTCTCAAGTAACTTAATTAAAGCACTAGCTAAATCATTGCCATATCTCCCACTTACAAATTTTGTTAAAAATAATTATACGCAGTTTTATTTTGGTTGCAATGACCTGTTAAATTATACACATTCAATTTTGATGTATAAAAAAGCACGCAACATTTGCTTTAGGAAGGCTGAATACGTTTTCAAGATTAAAAATGATATTACCCATTTTCCTGTCCTTTATTCTGTCTTCGTTGACAATTATTGTCTGTGTTTTTAATTTCCTACTCATCATGGTGCTTTTGTTTTACAGGTGTGGGGTTTGCAATCATTTTAAACTCTGAGCACATACCATATGTACATCTTTTTTTGGCTGATGAAAAGATAGATTAAACTTTTTCGTGGTTTGTTTTTGGGGTGTTATGCCGTGTTTCTCTACCTCCTTCTTTAGCCGAAGTTTCGGAGAGCGTTGCAGTGTCCTTCATCAGGGCAGATCCGACGATGTAACACCCCAAAACAAACAACGAAATAGCTTTTGGCCGTGAAAATCTAAAAACTTATCATAAATTAAACTGTTCGTTGAACACTTTCTGGTAGATATTTTCCTTGACAGGTTGGGAATAAACCAATTTTTATATATTAAACGTTTTTCTAATACTTATAAAACACTCTAAGTAATATCCTCGTTTTGATGTGCTTCAGCAATAGTGGGTTCAATTCTAGCGAAGGACTTAATATGTTATTCATTAATTTCTATCTTCTCTTCACTAGTGCTTTTGTGGCCTCTCTTCCCCTTAGCTGGAGAGCTATACCAATGGATGTTTTGCTTGTTACGTGAAAGTAATAAATACGTTTGTATGATATATCTAAGGTACCGCTAAAACAATTTTCAAACTTTGCGAATTATTCCGTTACATTAAAAAAAAGAGAAATTAAACTGTCTTCTGCTAATTGCTTCGTGTCGTTGGGAATAATGTTCATAAAATTGATTTTTTAAACTGTAAAGATATCTCTAATGTTTTCCCAGTCTGCTTGATTAAAGTATTGGGAACTCTTGAAGTGGCATGTACCTTATGCATGGATCTTTGACCGTCTTTGCTGCGTGAATATTTCCTGTTTTTATCGATATATTCATGTCCAGTGTCCCCAAGTAGTTTAATTTTGTTTTTATTCCATGTTTTTGAATTTGATTTTAGTTTCATTCCTCTCACAATGTCCTGTCAAAGTGGAAGATGATTGAATCATTCGAATAAACAATTGCTTTGTCGTCATCGCCTGCTGCAATATCAAAGTTTAAAATTCTTATATCTTTGTCAACCCTAACCAACAAAAGAAATTCAACATTGGTTAGAAATGACCTTTATCGTTATTTCATGTAAATGTAGTAGAAAATTCACTTTTTGGTGTTATTTTAATTAAATGGAAAAACAAATAATTTTGTATACATACATCACTTGTTTAATCAATATTATGAATTTTTTTCGAAACCAATGGTTTATCCATCGGGGTAAATTTTAATTTTAATTTTATGAAACCAATAAATATTTCGTTTTTAATATTTTTATTAAAAAAAGCGTTGCCTGTGTAGATTATGAATTAATTAACCATCATGCCATCAATGAGTAGATAAATTAGATTAAAAAAATTAAACTGAGGTTCCAAGTTTTGACTATTTTCTTTTTGACATTTTCTCGTCGGGGATGCTGTGTTGATTGGTATTCACGTGTTGATTATCATCAGCTGGTGACTTGAAATGCACACTCAACACTCTAAAAATGCCCCAGGGACTTAATCACTCATCTTGCACCAGTTATCACAAAGCCAATAAGATAGTCGAGATTCAGGCACTTGGTTTAAACATTGATATAGTATATCTCTATGGGTTTAGACCGTATCCCATAAAAATGGTCCAGGGACTTTACCATACGGCATCAGGCAAACAAATACTAACTCATTTCTTTAAAGAAAGCTATTCATATTTGAATCGGTAATTCAATCCAATATTGTATTTGAATGCCTCTCTTGTAAGGATTGAGTTTTTATATTGACAAAACTATTTATTCTGGACTCGCAACAATAAAATATTTGGCTGTTATCATTTGTTTTGCTCCATCTAAAAATAATAATAAAATAATTTTATAAATAATACCTATAAATATTTTTTTGTTTTCTGGTCCAAAAAAATTGAAGTGTGTTGTGCCTTAAGGATTCTTCTCCCTCTGAACTTCAAGGAATCAGTTTTGCCTCTGAATTCCACATTTTATAAAACTTTCGTACTTCTATCACTTTACATACTCTTGTTGTTGTTTGTAATTTTGTAAATAATGAGGAGGATTTTCCTCCTGGACCTCCAAAAAGCCTCCTCCTGACTCCCCAGATGGTATTTCAATTTATCATAAGATTGAAATTTCAGACAGTGAGTCTGTCATTCTAATATAAATTAAAAAAGGGATGTTTAGTTCCTTTTCCCCAAAATAACTAGACTCGCCTTCGACTACACAGTCTACGTCAGCACTTCGTCAATCTTCTCATGGTATATGCCCAAAAAGCTAAGCAAGGTAAAACCATTCACCCTCTTAAATTTGCAAAATTCCTATCAAATAGCAAGAACCTTTCGATTAAGCCTGGAGATATAAAAGTCAAGGGTCGTTTCCGAATTTCTGTTGAATTCCTCATAGGGGCAATCCTTCAAACTCATAATTCAAAGCCTGTATTCCAATATTTAATGTCACTCGCATGGGCCTGGTCAGAGGTATCTCTACCAATCTGTCCATCGCAAAAAATTTGGTTTTTACTCTCAATCCACCAACATATCAGCAATCCCATAAAAAAAAGCTAAATTACAAAGACTCCTCTGAGGGCATCATTTCCTGGAAGCCCTCCCAATATGTCGTCGTCACCTTTGAAGGACGATTTCTTCCCTCCCATTTTTTTTATTTATTCTTCAAATCATTACCAGTTGAAATGTATACCTATCCTACCACTCAATGTTTAAATCGCTGCTGTTTTGGTCATACCAAAGCTGCATGCAGATCTCAACCCAGATGTTTTAAATGTGAAGAAAACCAACTAGATGACCAATAATCTTCTGCCTAACTACCTAAATGTTTCACCTGCTCAGGCTCTTATTCCGCCATCAACTCTTCTTGCCGAGAACAATCTCGCCAAAAAAATATTGAATTTTCTATGGCCTCTCAGAACTTGTCTTTTCCGAAGGCGTCTAAACTATACCCACCTGTTAAAAATCATTTTCTGAGGCTTTATACAGCAACTCTTCATTCAACCCTCTCCCCTCCTCAACAACAAGTTCTTCTCGTTCAACTAATTTGACATAAAAAAAACCCTATCTCTAAACAAGCTCCTGGATACGAACAGTAACAACACAACTCACTACTCTTAAAACCCAATGGTTCATCTCATTCAAATGTCACAAATAGGTGTCAAACAATTTTAATCTGTCCTCCATTAACTCTCTAAAGCTTTCTGAAAAACTCTCCCAAGCCGCAATTCTTCATTTATCCGAACCATTATTATGCTTCTAGTTGACCTAATATCTGCTCAAACAAATTATCGTACAATGCTGCTCCTATTATGTCCATATTAAAATAATTTATTCGAAATGACCCAACAAGATCAGAATACTTTAGTGGAACAGCGAAAGTTCTATTTCTAACAAATCTAACTTCTTTTACATAATTAATTCAAACCTTGTTTTTGTGGCTGCTATCTCGGAGACCGTTCCATGCCAATTCAGAATGAAACCAACTCAGTACCACCTCTGAAAGGTCATTAAAAGTTATGAAAAAATAATTTTAAAATAGCCGGTAACCGTAACCTAACTTGACCTATTTAATCAATTTTTTTATCATCACTCTTAATGACCTTTCTGAGGTGGTACTGAGTTGGTTTCATTCTGTCACCGGTCACCCTCGGAGACATGGTTTGCTCTATCCACCCACTTCAATGTGGAAGGGTACTCCTGTCTCCGGGCTGATCGCCCGGAAGGTATGGGCGGCGGTGCTAGCCTTTTTATTAAAAAATCCTTAACATTTTTCCCAATAAACAATATCAAACCCCCGCAATGCTGACTTCCAAATGGTTGCAGCTAAAACAAATGACACTTCCTTTATTCTAGCCATATCTTCCCCCAACAGCCCATTTCAATAAACAATCTTTGTTGCAAATGTCAATCAACTAAGCCCTCTATTCTGTATATTAGGCGATTTTGATGCCCATTTCCCCGGCTGGGGTTCTGCTTTCTCGGACCAAGATGGTTGAAGTGTGATGAATTTCCCAGATGAAGCCAACATTTTCCTTTTAAATGACGGATCTCCTACTAGAATCTCTCGCCCCAACACAAACCCCAGTAAATCTCTCCATATGCTCTATTAGTCTGGCCCCTCTCTCTTTTTGGGTGGTGTCCCCCGACCTTTGCTCCAGTGATCATTTCCCGAACACCATCATGTATCAAACTTTTTTCCAATCAGACTTTTTCTCATATTTCGACAAAAATTAAAACAAAACACACCAAATGGGACGAATTCAACGCGCATATTTAAAAATTTATAAAGGTATAACATATGTAAATCGTGTTACACCTTTTTTTAGACCAATGCTTGTGTTAAACTTGCGGGGAAACATATGTTCATAAGATATTAACATATTTTTTTGAGAAAGAGTAAGGAACAAAAATAATAAATTCAAAGGAGAACAGAAAAAAGAAGTAGAAATAAAATAATAAGAGAAAAAAGAGAAGAGGGATATAGAGAAATATTATAATATAATAGTAACTATAATAGTTGTGGAATACTAATGACAGAGTTTTTTTATTGTACTTTTAAATTTGGTGTAATTTGTTTTCAATCTTATGTCGACGGGTAATAAGTTAATCCATTTTAATCCAATATATTTATTAAATTGTTGGGCTGTGGTAATATTAAAGCACCGGATAGTTTGGAGCCAAGAACACTTGGTCTAAAAAAGTGTTAAGTTTTCATTGTCGAAACAGTCTCTGTGGATGAGTAAAAGTGTTATTTTTTTATAAATAGTTTGCAGTGGAGAAACTTTAAATATTTGAAATAATCTGATGGTAGGATAATCGTATGGCTATTTTGAAATTATTGTTATTAATATTCTTTGTACGATTTTTAAAGGCAAGAGAGAAGTGTCGAAAGCACCACCCCATCCAATAATTCCGTATTGCAATACAGATTGAATTAGTGAAAAGAAGATGAAAGTTCCTTTAGTGAAAATTTTAATATGTTTCGTTTTCTAATAAAAACGAACAATCATTTTCTTAACCTCTCTACAGTTGCATTGATTAGTAATTTCCATTTTATGGGATTACCTATAAGTACACCGAGGTATTTTACATTTTTTTTTTTTTTTTTTTTTTTTTTTTTTTTTTATTTATATATGTATATTTTTTTATCACAAACAAGTCCTGCTAAGCCAATTCAATTGGCTTGTCAGCAGGTGCTTATAATTAAGTTACATATACATTTTAAATTTTATAATTTTACATCTTATATCTACAAATTCAACATTATTCATACAAATCAATCTAAGTATAAATATTTTTTTTCCGATAGCCAATTTTTCAGCATATATTTAACCTTACTCATAGAATTACATTGCTTTATAGTATCAGGTAATAAATTAAATATTTTCGGTATGTTGTATTCAAACGTTCTCTGTCCGTACTTATTATTAAATTTCGGAACTATTAACCCGTCGTTGCGCGTGAATCTAGTGCTGTATTTATGTTCTAATTTCTCTTTATGCTGCTGGGTAAATATATACTGAATTATAATTTTGTGCCATAGTATTGCCTTAACAGGTAAAATTTTAGCACTCTGATACAGTAATGGTGTATCATGTCTCTGTTTGAAAATATTCGGAACAACTAATAATTTTACAATTGCGTTTTGTACAACTTGGACTTGTTTCAGATTTGTTACAGAAGTATTTCCCCATATTGTTAATCCATATCTTATAATGGATTCTGCCAGTGACATATAAATTATTTTTAGTGTTTCAATGGGTAAGAAAAATTTCAATGTGTACATTCTGCCAGCAATTGATCTGAGTCTTTTACAGGTTTTTTTAATATGTTTATCCCATTTAAAAAAACAATCTACGGTAACACCAAGATACACATATTCCGTAACTAATTCTAAACTTTCACATTTACAATTAGTTGGAATATTTTTATGGATGCAATTAAAATTATGAGAAATAATATTAGGATTAAATTGGAATTTGGCATTAGGTGATCTTATATGCATTACTTTGGTTTTTTTGGCATTAATTAATAATCCTGCATCATGAGACCATTTACAAAGTTGATTAAAGTCAATTTGCATGAGTTCAATTGCAGTTTTTAGATCTTTATGTGATATGACCAATGCTGTATCATCTGCAAATACAAAATGTTTTACAAAAGAGAAAAGTTTTTTCATTATAGTTACATAGATTATATACAGTGTAGGTCCCAATATGGAACCTTGTGGAACTCCTGCAGATACATTTTTTGTTTTACTAAAAGTATTATTTATTTTGGTACATATTTTTCTATTTCTAAGATAATCTTTAAATAAATTTAACACATTTCCTCTTATTCCAATTTTTTCTAGAGTTTTTAGCAGTTTTTTTGAGTTAATTGTGTCAAAAGCTTTAGAGTTATCGATAAATAAAACAATGACATGTAATTTATTATTTAATTGATTATTTATGTAATTGGAAAACTCTTGCAGTAGTTTTTCAGTATTTTTTTTTCTTTGGAAGCCATATTGATTTGGGTCTATGATAGCGAATTTTTCAATGTAATTATTTAATTTATTTGATAAAAATTTTTCGAGAATTTTTTCTAATGCTGGTAGTATACTAATAGGCCTATAATTTCCTAGTTCAATGTGTTTTCCACCTTTAAATATTGGTCTAGTAATACTACATTTAAACTCTTGTGGAATTTTTGCTTGCTTTATTATCATATTGATTAAATAAGTAATTATTGGCCCAAGGGTTTTTATATTTCTTTTTAAATCAAACATTCTTATATTGTCAATACCTGTGCTTTTAGAGTTTTTCATTTTTTTAACAATGTTTTCAATATCAGTTATAGTAGCTCTTGGTATATATAAACTGTGAGGTAGTTCTTCCAGTACTATATTAGTAGCTTTGTGATTGCATTTATGTAACATGTTGCTGATGCTATCCGAGAAGTAATTCACAAAATCATTTGAGACAGAATCCTCAGTTCTATCTTTTAACATATATCGTGTTATAGTTTCATCACAATCGTTTTTGGGTTTACGTCCTAAGATATTATTTATCTCGTCCCAGGTTTTTTTAGTATCATTAAAACAGTTTTTAAATTTATTATTATAGTAGTTAGATTTATCTTTATTTATAAGTTTATTGACAAGGTTACGAGTTTTTTTGTATTCTGTTTCATATGTTTTGTTTGTTGGTGTACTTTTCCATTTTTTATAAAGTTTATCCCTTTTATTTATATGACATAATAATTCACTGCTTATCCATTCATTTATTGCATAAGGTCGTGTTTTCGGTTTTTGCACTATCGTTTTAGAACTACTCTTGTAAAATTTGTTAAATAAAGTTTTTATTTTTTCATATAATGAAATACAATCGTTCTCTTCTATAAGTTTACTCCAGTTATAATCTCTGATATATCTATCAATAGCCTTTTGTGAAATGATTTGAATATACTTATTTGCAAGGTCTACCTGACGTTTATGAGATCTTATATTAATAGCAGTAATAAAATGATCGGCGATATTATTTTCACAGACGCAAGCAGTTATTTTCTTGCCTCTAAATTTGGCAAATATATGGTCAATACACGTACGAGTAATTTGTCCATTTAATACAGCTTCTCTGGTTACTACATTGATGCATTTAGTTAAATAATGGTTAGTAAGTAAGTTTTCATATGAGCTTATGATATAATCTTGGTCATTAAGCAAATTCAGATTTATATCTCCAAGTAAGATAATATTTTCCTTACTATTAATTGTATCAAGATATGATGATAATTCCGTTAAAAAAGAAGATTTACTGAAATTAGGGGGTCTATAGATAGCTATTACGTTAACTTTAGTTTTGTCCTGGAGTATGAGCTTTCCTGTTATATTTTCAAAATGTAGTGATTGGAACGATTTTAGTCTAAACTCAAATTTATTTCTTATATACAATATAATACCTCCTCCTGACTTATCAGTCCTGCAGTAGTTATATGAATTATATCCGGGAATATTATACATAGACGCACTTTCAGTATGAATAGAGGTTTCACATAGCATTAGAATGTCAATATGCTTCAAACAATTAAGTAAATATATATGCAATATATCCCAATATTTTTGTATAGATCTTATATTTAATTGAATACAAACAAGATTATCAGACGCATTTATGTTTTGTTTTTTTATCCAATCTTCTAAATTATTTACTGTACTACTTTCTATTTCATTATCATTATCTATATACGAAAAATTATTCTGTGCCATTTAATTCGTAGTTAAATTTGAAACAATACAATAAGATTGTGGTACGAAGTTTGGTTAATTTTACAAATAGAAATATTTCTATAAGAAATATCTCTACAGAATGCAGTATAAGGTTCAATTTAATACTTGATATAATTACATAATTTTTTTTTCTAACACCTGTTTTTATACTTAGCATAATACAGCAATGAACAGTTATTATACACGATAATATGATAAAGCATTCGTTTTTATCAAAGATACCACAATTATTTTTCTTAAAGTAAAAGTAGGTATAACATAATGATACAAAATGGTTTTCAATGCATTTAGCATTAAATAATATTACAAATATTTCATTTATAGATAAATAAATAAAATTTAATATTTTTGTTAGGTTGATTAAATTCCATACATAAATAGTATATTTAACACATATTCTTTTTATCTTTATGGTAAACATGAAAAGAGAGCAATATAAAATAACTCCATTTATGAAACCAGAGTAATTAATATCTTTTGTAGGTTTCAGCCCGTAAAAATGAATTCTTTTCTTGTTTTGTTTAAAAAGAGAAGTATTTTGAGTATAGATTGAAGGATTTAATGTTAAATATTTAGCAATATAAAAGTGCTTGTGTCTACAGCTAAAAGGCACAAGTACTTTTTGATAAAGACTTAATAAATATAAAATAAATTGAATGTTTACATCTATGGTTATTTCAGAATATTTATCACATTGTAAGATTTTTTTTAAAAATGTTATATTTATGAATGTGAAATATAGTACACAGTGAATATATACATGTATAGGTAAACAAAAAAATGTTTTTGAAGGTGTCGTTATGATATTACCGTTAAAAAAATAATGTAATATAATAATATTATTTTTGTTAGTTTTTTTGTGATTTTTTATAATTTTTATAACAATATTTATGTAATAAAGTGAAAGTTCAACAACAGAATATGGCGACGTTTGGAAATCTAGAGTCTTTTTACAATGATTTTTTTCTTTAATATAATATAGAAATAGAAATGTGTAATGTTTGGAAATAAAAACGTAAATTGTATTTATTGAAATATAGCAAATTCTACGAGAAAAAATCATACGTATTATAATAACACTATATCTACTTTGAGACAGGTTTATTGTTATTTCTAGTCAATATTCTATTTTTTCTTTTGCTAATATGCTCATTTTTTTATACACATTGCATTTTGTTCTATCGTTTGCAGAATGCCTGATGTCAATATTCCAGTTCATTTTTTTATTTTTGCTATCACAGTTTTTACACTTAGGTTCTTTATCTTTGTTAGCACAATCTTTGTAGGAATGATCACCAGCACAGTGTGTACACAATTTTAATACTGAGTAGGTACAGAGCATGTAACGATTATTTAAATTATAAGTTAGTTTGATGATTACTTCTCTTCAATTATAACGTTTGGTGCTCGGCGAGTAGCGGTTCTCCAGGGGGTGGAATCTCAACCCTGTGTCATTGTGTTGGCAAAGAAAACATAGATACTTTCATAAAACATGTATTATAAAGTCAACTTGAACATGTACAACAAAATGGTGGATATCCTACCTAAATTGGCTCTCTTTCTAATAGTTAGATACGTTAATGATTATGGGGATTTTCTGAATAACGTTACTTGGTTTCTTCCTCGCGGATGGGAGTGGTGACCTCGGCAGGTTGGCGGCCTCCGCCCGTCGGGGTGATATCACCTGGCGATGCTCACGGCCACCTGGCGTAGATGAGGATCGAAGCTTCTAAGTAGTCAGGAGCGTCTGATCGCCTCCATTCAAAGCTCTGGAAAAAACGTAACTCTGATTTGGATTCCTAGACATGTGGGCATAGTGGGTAATGATATTGCGAATACCCTCGTAAACCAAATTCCCCTATCTGACATTATTTATAATAATTTGTATCATCAAATATTATAGAGTATTGGCACATTGCCAGTCAATCCAAGGGAGCCTGCTATGCCTCAATACAAAGGACTATCCCATCAAAACTGTGCTTTAAAAAATAAATTTCCACATGTATTCGAATGAGAATTGGACATTGATCCGTTCCTTCTCATCTTTTTAAAATTCACATATTTGACTCCCAGATTGCACTTTCTTTGGTCTAGATGTGGGAACTTTAGTACAAATATTTTTTGGTTGTCCCTCTCTAAACAAATATCCTCTCTTTTATCAAACCTTATCTATAATAAAATTGTTTCCCCTCCATTCAACATCTTATCTCTTCTAAGTCTCAACTCAACTCCAATCTACCTTTTTTTTTTTAAATTTCCCATTTGAATACGATTGTTTATTTGCAATATGAATAAATAGTTTTATCAGTATAAAACCCCAATTCTTTCAAGAGAGGCATTCAAATACAATATTGGATTGAATCACCGACGCAATATTGTTCTTGAATGTCTTTCTTGAAAGAATTAAATTTGTACGGACGAAACAGGAAGGATTTGAATATGATATTTTTAGTATGCTAGGAGCATTTTTTTCATATACAAAATCTTACAAAAGAAATAAAAACAGTACATTTTTACGTTGCCGATTGGCAAGACTGGGTACAACAGGTTTAATTTTCTTTTCTGTACTGTAAAAATCAATTGACAAGTAACACAACCACTTGTATTTTAGAAATAAAAGATAACACTGTTGGTAGATATATTTGAATAACCTTCAAAATGGTGAATCATTTTATGAATAGGAGCTTCTTTGTATTATTTGATGATAAACGTCCAATATTCTGATAAGGGGGAGAAGTTATGTTTTATTATTTCAGATATTGGTGTCCCTCGTCAATTAGAGTATTTTTAAAAATTAAAATCATTTTTTTCACACTTCACATGGATGCTAATTATAATGACTGAAATTATGGCAATGATAATATTAAAAGGATGAAAAAAAATAAAAAAAATATATATATTACCATTTGTTATTTTGGCTACTGGCATTATACCTAGCTCTCTCATTCAAAATTTAGGCGTATTAGATTTGTCAAAAAATTTGTATATCCAAATGCAAAAGTCGGTCATTTTAAATACATGTAGGATTACGAAAGATTTTTTAAATATTTATGTTGAGGGATCAGTAGGATTTATCGGACCAGTTAGGATGTATCAGATCCGAACCCTCTCTTATTAGATTTGTCAAAGAATTTATATTATATAAAAATGCAAAAATCAATTATTTTAAATTCATGTAGGATTTATCGGTCCAGTTAGGAGTTCTAACGAGTTGATCCCTCTGATATAAAAATATCTGGAGTCGGTGAAATATTTTCCCATTATGTTTCTAGTGGATTGAAGTATTGTTCTTGTATTGTTTTGTATTTATTATACTTATATAGTGCACTTACATTGCGTGAATTTACTAGATATTCATTTGTGGAAAAGTGTATGGAAGGGTTTAGTCTTTCATTTGGGAAAGATTCAACACGGATATAAAATCTGGAGCACCGTAAGTCAGTCAGAAAATAAGTGTTTTGGTAGCAGCTGGTAGATGTGTCTTCCCGGATAGAGGAAGATCCCAACTTCGAATCTCAGTCGCAAATTAATCTTTTTTATTCTCTATTTTTTTTAGAACTTTTAAAGGAATAAAAATGAGAGATAAAATGACCTTTAAGTAAGAGGTCTCAGTAGCCGAATTGGTAAGGCGTTCGCCCCCGTAAGACGAGTGATCCTGGGTACGAGTCCCAGTTGCGACCGTTATCTTTTTTTTATTTTTCTGTTTGTTCTTTTTAATATTTTCGTTTAGATTATTAGTACGTACGAAATAAAATTAGATATATTTTTATCCGAGATACGTTTGTTTCTAATTAAAAAGGTAGCCGCCAATAATATGGAAAGAACATAGTCGAAGATAATATTGTTTATTCTGAAATTTTGAATGTGAGATTGACAGAAGTGACATTTAAATAAGAGGTCTCAGTTTATTTATAGTAGCCAAATTGGTATTGCGTTCGTCCGGTTAGACAAGAGATCCTGGGTCTGAGTCCCAGTTATACCGTCATCTTTTTATTTTTCTGTGTCTTGTTCTTTTTCATATTGTTAATGATATTTTTTGTTTGTTTCTAAAATGTTCACAAGACTGACGAAGTACCTGCGTACGGAGAATGATTTAATAATGAATGTAAGTTAGTCTATGTATATATGCAGTGATTCTTAAACTTTTTGTAACCATGGACCACTTTCAAAATCTTAAAATAACCACAAACCCCTGTCGAAGAAATTTATAGAAAAAGAAAACAACGAAAAGAAATGACGGCCTCCGTGGTCGAGGGGCAAAGCTCTCCAAAGCCATCCGGATGTCGCACGTTTTCACAATTTTATAATTTTATATAATATAAGGTATATTTGCGGCACTTTCCAAAGTGGAAGATGCTCTCAGTATCGCCCTGGTGTAAGACCACCAATCAGAATTGAAACATTGCTTGAAATTATTTTAGCCGTGCTTGGTAACTAGATCTGAATAGTCGGGTAATAATAATAATAATAATAATAATTGGATAATTTATAGAGCGCCGTTTTTGTGAAAAATCATCTCAAGGGCGCTGTACAATTTATTCATAATTCTTAGGTTCTATCTAATTTTAATATTTACAAATGGATACATAAACGGGTAGTTCCCACTTCTTATCTCCTTCCCCTCCCCACTTACATCAAGCCTCACAAATTACCCCATTTGGGGATGCCATGGTTCTGTGTAAAAATCATTCTTTCTTCAAAAGCTAATATGGTTTGCTTATTAAAATCACCCATTATTCTCTCCTCAGTATTCAGTATTTGCTGTCTCTCAATTTTAGTGTTATTTGTAGTTCTATATAAATTCGTAGACTTGAATGACTTCAATATTTGATTTCGTTCTGCCCCTTATAGATTATCCTTAAAATTATAAATATCTTTCTTAACTTTATCGGTACAAAGCACACTTTTTAAAAAAGTCTATTTTAAAACCAAACAAAAAATCGTTTTTAAAAGAAAAAAAATCTTTTCGAAGGCTTGATCTATTCTATTTGATTGCCAGGAACAGTGGTTTTCAAACTGTTGTACGAACACTCCTTAGGGAACGGGAAGCGAAAATTGGGGGTACGCAATACGTGGCACGAATGTAGAATCTCTGGTTAAAAATGCCTTTATTCGTGTATAAAATTTCATTAATTGTATTTGTGTAACTTGATCGTTAAATTCATGTTATGATGAAAGTATTTAAAAATTACAAGTGTGCAGTTCATAAGCGGTATAAGAGAAACCTTCAGAAACTTAGGTAGACAAGAATGAGGAGGCTACGAATCACTGCACAAAGAGGAGACCGATAGGCTACGAAACACCGCACAAAGATGAGATCGAACCTTATAGATATTTATTTATTTAACTACGTCCTAGTGGGATTTTACAAAGATGGGTAATAAAAGTTAGGCAGGTACGTAATGATTAAATTAATAGATACTTAAAAATTAAATTAATACGGAATTATAAAGACTTCGTTTTATAACTAATACGGTATCTTTAAACATGTCTACAATATTCCCAAACTTATTGCCAAAATGATGTAATCTATTTATAGGTGTATAAGTCACATAGTTTGTTTTAAAATTGTCACAGAAGAAGGTAGCACATTGCCTCGTTTTTCTGGTCGGTGCGTAAAATTTTATTTTGGCGAGAATTTCAAGGTTGTTAATGCAATTATTAATTTTATTTAATAGTACAAGATCAGAGATGATCTGCCTATCTGACAGGATAATTAAGTTTTTTTTTTATATGAATACCGCACAAGAGTCCCAACTGCTCCCGTCTGAAGCCAGTGAGACTATGGCATCCCCAATTAGGGTATGTTGTGAGGCTGAGGTTAGTGGGGAGGGGAAGGAGATAGGGAAGAGGAAGGTCGGGAAGTACCTGGCTATTCAGATTTGGTCACTAAACACGGCTAATGCCATTTCAAGCAACGTTTAAATTCTGAATTGTGGTCTTACACCAGGGCTATACTGAAAGTATCTTCCACTCTGGAACGTGCCGCAAATATACTATATATTATTTTTAAATGAATAAATTGTGAAATAACACAAATTAACCAAATACAATTTATTTGCCACGCCGGGATTCGATCCCGCGACCTTCGGTGTGCGAGTCAAGCGCCTTACCGCTGCACCACGCTGGCCGTCAAGTGGAGTTTTTCATCAAAATGACATAGTTAATATTTTGAATTGGAATATTCAGATTAAAGTTAATAAATATTAGAAATTTTTGCTGTACACTTTCTGGTATATTGTCAGAATATGCTTTTTTTTAAGAAAGACAAACGTTCCCGGGTTACGAGTAACCCAACAATGTTTGAAAATCTCCTACTACCACCACAGAAAGCCGAAATTGTTGATTGTGTTGTGATGAGGACTTAGCCTGCCGATGAATCGAACATGCGACGCCCGGGTGGGACCTAAGCGCTATGCCCACTCAACCACTGACCGGTCGATACCGTTTTATACAAACGGTATAAAAATACAAGATAAACATGTCTTTCATTACACGTGTACAAAATATAGATAGAGGATACGGGGTACAACAAATTTGTAGTTAGGCTCAAAAAGGTTGTGAACCGCTGGCCTAGATAATTAGTTACTTTACTTTTTCATGTGTGTTTCTTTAGAATGCAACAATGAAATATTGCTGAACTGGAGATAATTATTTAGTAAGTCAAACGAGTCTTTTGTATGTTCCCAGAAAAGGGTTAATAAACATTTAATACTTATATTCACATATGGCTTATTGATCAACGTGCATTTCTTTTACAATATCGTATCAGATAATATTACAAATAATGAAGGCAAGGAAAAACTGCTCATCTTGACATCATTTTACATGCGGATGCAATTTCTTTCGTCACTGAGCACCTTTATTATTACCGTTAGTAAGAACGACATTGAAGCTTTCACCCACCTATTCCCACCCCGGTATAGGCGATTTATGGTCGCCCCTTCGGAGTTCTCGCAAGAATCTAATTTTTTTGAATGAACGACTCTACATTTAAAATATGTAACGATTCTAGAACTTCAATGTCCCCGCATACGTTGTTAGAGGGCGGTATGCAGGCGCACCTACAGGAATGTACTGTGATGGTCAATTCTACAATTCTAAAGCCCATGAAGGTAATCACTGCTAAAGCAGTGAGCCCCATGGACAGTCAAACAAGGTGTTAGTAACAAAACTAGGTAATAGAGAAAATATAAGGAAAAAAAACAAAATGAACGACAACCGTCATGAGTGGGAAGCTCATGGCGGCGAAGGACCACACAATGATCCAGCAGGCAGCACCGTGCACTGTACATAAAAAATGGAAGAAAAAATAAACATATATACAATGTAGAACTGGTGATACCGAAATCCAGCCACCGGCAGTCCCAGAGACAGTGAAGAAGGCTGGTTGTCAGGCCTCCCGATAACCGGCAGCGTCGTCCGTAAGCCAGCTACCCGGTGGTGCCTAGACGAGGAGTGTGTGGAAATCAAAAAGAAGACCCTAGGGAGAGAAGCGTCGGGTCGCTGGAGGCGGGACGGACAGCTTTCGGATGACGTTTAGCCCTCTCCCCAACCTCTTCATGTCACGGGGGGTAGCGCGGTGGCCGGGTGAAGCCCCACCAGTTCCAAGAGATCGGCCATGGCACGTACACGGGGACACGTTCTAGGGTCCGACCCCTTAAATGGGGATAAGGACGATACAAAACGGGCAACGGAGTTCAGTTCTCTCTCGTTAAACAAAACTAAAAGAAATGGAAAAAAAAACAGTAAAGCAACCAAGAAAACCAAAATAATATGAAATAGGCATGTGCGTTTAATTACGCTATATGTATCCGGAACCAAAATACCTAAAGTATAAAAAAAAAAATGGCAAAAAAATAAGTGTAAAAAAAAAAGAAGACATGAGCGTAAAATCACGCGGACATGTGTGAACATGATAAAAGGTAAAAATCAAGATGTAAAAAATACAAACATAAAATTACATATGTAAAAAAAAGCAAACTGTAAAAAAAACATAAAAAATATACATACTGTACAGTATTCAATTATAAAAGTCGAGGGTATAAACAATAAACATAAAAGTGTAAAATAAAAAACAAAGAAAAAAAAACAAAAACAAAAACTGTCATCCTTGGCAAATTAAGATGATAGAGTCATTTGGGATAGTCCGTGGTAAAACAGGAACAAGTACACCTGGTGTCAAAGTAAACTAGTCAGCGACTCTAAGTTCAGGCCATCTCTCAACCCAGATCCTTGCAAATTTCTTCAGACACTCGAAGTTCGTCTTATTCGAAACCAGATCAGTATTCCATACTGGTCTGATAGGTACATCCAAACCATCGAGCATTTCCTCTCTCGCATCCGTCAAGATCTCACAGTGCCACAGAATGTGCTCGGCTGACTGGTTCGTCGATCCGCATGCGCAGTTGGGATGGGGAGACAGGGCGAGGGTGTGAAGTCTCCCCCTGAATTCCCCATGCCCGGACAGAAGCTGGGTGATGTGGTGGTCCAGTTGTAGATATGCCCCTTCCATTCTGATTTTAACTGATGGGAAGAAGGAGAAGGTCCATCTTCCCATATTCGACCTATCCCAACGGACCTGCCACTCTTGGAGCGACAGATCCCTCATTTGACGGAGCAGTCCAGGGAGAGTCCCCGGCCCACCCGGTGTCAGAACAACACCTAGGTGAGTGGCCGGGGTTCCTCTGGTTAATTTCTGCTTAGTGAGCACTTCCCTAATTTCCAGATCGATTGGCAATATGCCAGCCAAAACGGGTAAAGCGTCCGAAGCAACGGTTCTATACGCACCAGAGAGTGCCAGCAAGGGGGTTCGTTGGCCACGCTTGAGAGCTAAGAGAATCAGCGAGTTGTCCAGGCGGTGCTCCCACACAGAGGCGGCATACGAGACTTGCGCCACGTACACACACCTATATAGCGTTCGCAGAGCCGGATTTCGCAATCCCCACTCAGCTGTGGAGAGTCTCCTCAGCTTCAAGAAGAGAGCCTGGGCCTTGCTGGATACTTCTTTAACGTGAGCCAGGAAAGAGGACGATCGATCTAGTGTAACACCTAAATATTTAACAGTTTCGCAAAATCGGACAGTAGAGTCCCCCATTTTGATGACAGGATTTCTTTTTCTGCTGAGAAAGCCCTTCATCAGGAGGCCCTGGGTCTTGTGGGGAGCGAAGGTCATCTTGTTTCTTTTCCCCCAATCGAGGAACATGTTCAAACCTTCACTGCCTTTGCTCTCAACTTCCTTTCTGCTGTCCCCAGCGACCAGATACGTTTTGTCATCAGCGTAGTCGACAGCGATACATCCTTCAGGCAAGGGTAACCTGGAGGAGTCGTCAAAGTTGATGTTCCACAGGTCAGGTCCAAGAATAGAGCCCTGCGGGCATCCTATGTCAGCTTCCCTCTGGATCAAAAAGTCTCCGAAGCAAATCGTGATAGTACGATTGGAAAGGTAATCGTCGATTGCTTGGAACAAAAGTTTGGAACATTGCCTGTTTTTCACCTTTGTCCGTATCATGTCCCACCACGCGTGATCGAAGGCACCAGTGATATCGAGGAAGATTGCAACTACATACCTCTTTGGACAAGCCTTCACCCAGTCAAGCACATACGACAGGGCGTGCACCGTGGATCTACCGGGGACGAAGCCGAACTGCAGGTCACTTGCCGGAGACAGGGTTTGCCGAAGTCGCTCTCGTATCAGTTTCTCCAGAATTTTGCCGAGTACCGGGAGGAGGGTAATTGGCCGGTACGCCTTGATGTCGGTCAGTGGTTTTCCGTTCCCCTTTGGTATGATCCGGAGCACGCCGCGCTTCCACTCAGAGGGGAAAACTCCTCTCCTCAGGCACGTGTCCATCACCTGGAAGAGCTCTTCCTTGGCGTGGACCCAGACTTGCTTCGCAATCACGCCATTGAGCCTATCATGCCCTGGTGCCTTCTTAGGACCCAAACCCTTAATTATCACATCAATTTCAGCTTTAGTGACTCTAGTGAAGTTAGCCTCTTGGGCGAGGTCTCTAGGTGGTAGCCGTGCTAGATTTCTAATCTGTTTATGGTCACTTTCCCCAACTACTGACTCTAAAGGAACTAACTCGCCCAATAGTGTCTTGAGAGTGGAGGCCACGTCCACAGTCTCAGCGTTCCTCCCATCTGTTAACCCAATTACTGTTGACAAATACCGATCAGAACCTTTCCCGGATTTTCCAATCGCGCTGTGGATTTCCCACGGGTTGGCGTTACCCACGTCTTTAACCCAGTTATGCCAAGCAGCTCGTTTCGCTCGAAGGACGGCCCGTTTAAAGGCCGACCTGGCAGACCTGAGGCTCGCCTGAAGAGCAACCGTCTCCTCCTCCGTACAGTTGCCACTCCTGGACAGCCCCAGCGCCCTGCAGGCCCTCTTGAAGGCTCCCTTCAGCGAAGTCAGCTCAGGTGACCACCACGGCGTTCTAATACTTGTCTTCGGGTTTAATCTTCCTAAAGACGAGTTGGCGGCAGATACAACCGCCCTATTGAAAAAATTTCCCAAATTGTCCGGATCAGTAGCTGCTACGTGTTGAAAATCCCTTAACGTATCTCGTAACGCTTCCCCAAAGTTATCCCAATTCGCCCTAGTGGTGTTGAAGTTCCAGGAGGATCTTGGAGCTTCTGTTTTCCTAACACCAACTGTAAAAGTAATCAATCTATGATCCGAATTTATTGCGCACTCATGGACTGTCCACTTTGAAATCCTTGTCGCAACAGATCCAGAGCAGAGAGTTAGATCAATGTTGCTCTCACCATGTGTGTTCGAAAAGGTACAAAAAGAACTCTGTTCATTGATGATACTAAGACCTTGCGCAGCAATCAGGTCCTCAACGGCGTCTGACCGTTCCGTTCTACAATCACTAGTGTCGAACCATAATGGTGAGCGTGCATTAAAGTCAC
Source organism: Limnephilus lunatus (assembly GCA_917563855.2). NCBI lineage: Eukaryota > Metazoa > Arthropoda > Insecta > Trichoptera > Limnephilidae > Limnephilus > Limnephilus lunatus. Next base: position 17,557,226 of record OU830595.1, on the reverse strand, counting down.
CTCCGATAACTATGTTACGGCCTTTAAGCGCGTTGAGCGCGCGCGTCAGACTCAGGATGTGGGGTCCTACCGGGTTCCCATATTTAAAGTAAACTGAGATCAAAAAGATCTCAGTGTCGCCAAATCTAATACATACACAGGTTTGGTACTCATCAGAAAAACCAGCCAGAAGGAGGGGGCTGATCAACGAAGTGTTGACCAGGACACCCGCCCCTGGTGAGCGGCCAACTTCGAGCACCGCACCCGGAAAATTAATGGGTGTCTTACCTTCCCAGGTGTACTGTTCCTGAATGAGCAAAATGTCAATGTTGAGGTCAGACATGACCCTCAGCGCCTCCAGCGTGGCCATCCTGGATCTCTGAAGGTTAATCTGACCTAGGGAAAGGGGATTACGAAGAGCCATAATCCGTCATTCTAAAGGCTGCCTCCACTGCAGCTCTTTGGGCTGGGCAGTCCCTATCACCCGTAGCGTGATCTGCCGGTTTCTTGAATCGCGTGCACGTCGCGCAGACAGCGGGTAGTGCCTTCTTGGGGCAAGTCTCAATGTCGTGCCCCAAAGCGGCGCAGTGGCGGCAGGACATTTGGTCTTGGGAGCAACTCTTTGAAATGTGTCCGTACTGGTGGCACTTAAAGCACCGAGTTGCTCCAGTGTAATCCCGTACGCGGCAAGCATTCCAACCAAGGAAGCACATCCCGCTGTCTAAAAGTACCTTTCTGGCGGCTGGATGGCACGTCAGAACCATATTCATGGACGGATTATCCCTCTTTCCGAAGAGGGAGACCCGCCTCATCGTCCTTAAATGGTCCTCCAAAGTCAGAGTTGTCTGCCCTTCCAGGTTGTTTCGGTAGATCTCCGTGAACAGCGCTTGGTCCGAAGCTGGTTCCCCTTTAGGGACGTTGTACACGACGACTTTAGGCAATCTTCCCAATGGGTTGACCATTTTAAGGCCACTAGCTGCAAGTTTGGAGCCAGCCTTCATAATATTGTCAAGGTCTCTTTTCCCTTTGGCTTGAATGGCCATGCCAGCGCCTTTAATCTTCCTAGTTCGTATAATTTGAAAATCGTCCACTCTGGGGTTGATGACCTTTTCGAGGTCTTTCTGGGTACTCTCCGAAGTTTTCCCCTCTGGAGCCTCCGGATAGACAAGAATGGTCAGTGGTTTCGGAGGAATTGGGCGTTCGTAGCCATTAATTAGGACTTTCTTTGAATTCGGCAAGCCGGCAGCAGCACTTGCATACGATCTCAGCTGAGGTGCCTGGATGACTGGTGGGCGCGCAATGACAGTGTCCAGCTTCTGGTTCAAGGTGGACTGGGCATTAAGCATCTGGTCGATGGTAGTGCTCTTGGTGGTCATAGTATTTAGGTCAAGCATCAGGTTAGTTATGTCATTCATCAAGTCGTCCAAAATAACGTTGAGGGCGCTTTTGTCAGTTTTATTCAATCTATTCGTCCCGTCCATAACAATCATGCGAATTTTATGACACTTCTCCATTGCCGGTATCACCTTTTTGGAAGAGTCTGCAAGACTTTTCAGGCTATTAGGAGAGTCGCTTATCCGTTGTCTCTTCTTGGTACCATGGATGGGCGTAGGGGGGTGAATGCTGGCAATTGTAGCACCACTAGTACCGGGTAATGGTACGCCAGCCTCAGTCTCCATTTCAGAGTCCGTATCGGATCCAAGGTCAGTAGTTCTTACAGTCTTTCGTTGCTTCCTTTTACCCTTGGGAAGATCCCCCTCGGTCAGGGACTTGCTGAGAGCTTCTATGGTTGTAGCAATCGCCTGTTTCCACGTTTCTGTAGGTTTCCTCGGGTCGCCATTGGCGCCATCCGATTCACCCGTCGAAACTACATCGGAACCCATTATTAGAAAATTTTCCCAAAAAAAAAGGGACAAAAAGGGAAAATTCCCACAAATTTGCCCAAAAATTGGGAAAAAATAGGGAAAATTGACCCACCAAAAGTGTTGTCAGAACTTAAAAAAGTTGATAGAGGAAAAAGTTGTGACACTTATATAAAGAAAAACACGGGATATTAGAAAAAAAAAAACAGAAAAACTATTTTTTTTTCTTTTTAACTTAAATATTGTTTAACAAAACTTAGTACTCTGCCACCGATAATTAAAAAAATTAACACTGAAAACGTATAGTACTCTTCCACTCCTTCCGTGGAAGGTTCTAGAAGCTTAAATTATAAACCACAAAAAAGAAAGCAAAACTACCACAGAACTTAAAGTGTATTATATCAAAAGACGCGGAATAAAATTCCGCGTCGGATTATCTTTGTCACAGCACAAAAAAACACAGTTATAAGTATATTTTTAAGAAAAAAAAACACCAAAATTTTGAATACAAAATGTCACATGTAAATTCCGAGATTTTAAAGTTTGAAAAAAGTCACTAAATTTCACTCTTTTTAACCAAATTTTTTTTAAAAGTTAATAGTTTAATGATCTCTACCCAGTGCCTATAATGGAGACTGGGAGATAAGGCGGCAACCGCCCGTAACAAAAAAATCTTGTTTTGTCACTAAATTTAACTAAATGTCACTATAATAAAAAAAAAAACTAAAAGAAACACAATGGCCTTAAAGCCCTTGTGAAGCCACACACGTTGATACCAAACTAAACGTAAAAATTGCACTTTTGCTATTTTTAAATTGAAAAATTTCAGAAGCGAAATTTTGCTGTGTTACTTGCACGGAGGCGAGAACTGAACTTGAACGACAGCGACATCAAGAGTTTGGTAAAATACCGATTGTTCAAATTTCTCGGCCACCAGTTTTCTGAAGTTGTACGTACCTTCCTTTGCAGCCCACGAATAATTTTAAACATTGATAAATCGGCCGTTTATAAATAAATAATGCTACGAAATATTTAAGTACTGGAGCAGCTTCTTCGTTAGTATTTATCTATATGGAACTGATAATAATTGATAAGAAATTAGGTGTGGTTGATGGGAATTGCGATAAGCTAGTAACAGACTACTGATACTGCAAATACCTGAATACATTTCTTATTATCAAGTTCATCCTTGTTAAAACATCTCACACCTTGTGACTTTCTAATCCTTTCTTTTATTTAGAGAAAAATTTATATCTTCTTCGGTATTTAGTGGATAAATTAGTTATTTGTGTCAAGCTGTGAGTTGTCTTATTGTGTGCAAAACATAATTCAACCAAAACCTTACAATTAGTTCCCTGCCTGTCTGTATTCCCAGTGTTCAGTTATTATAATATTACAGTTTTCAAAATAACAGTAAATAAAGTGATTTGACTTTGTTTCGTATCAATCAAGAATCATCAACGTCTTCCGGTAAGTCTTTTTTAAACTAACTGATGCAATGGATTGTATTTATTAACTCAATAACTCGATTAAAAATCAATTTTTATTTCCATTTTTTATATCCACTTCACTACATGATAAGTATGTTATCTTTTCTTATTCGGCGACACCTTAATCCTTTGTCGTAAAGAATTCACATAAAAAAGCGCTTCTTTAACTCGTCAGATCTATGTTCAGTTTTCGGAACTTCTTGTATAGGTCTGATAGAAATTATTGTGTCTCCATTACTATGATGATTTGAAAGATCATCTAAACCATGTTAGAAAGAGAAAATACCACGCTTTATATTCAAATCTAAAAATTAACCGCCAAATAATTAAAATATTGTAATTAATATTAGTTTTATAAAACTGAGTTATTTTATATTTGCTTTTATTTTAGAACAGTTTTAAAGCCTTTGGCGCGTATTCTACAAAACCTTCATTTTGATCAATTTTATTTATTGATTTTTTTTATTAAGAACAAAGGTTCTCAACCTTATTTTGCCCAAGATTAGGATTATTAATACGTGATTAACAATTTTTGTCTTTTTTAGACCATATTTTTTTTTACCCTGCCCATGCCCCCATTGTGCCATCTCAACGCCCCCTGATTTTCTCTGGTTCTTCTACTGCCCCCCTGAAAGTCTCAAACGCCCACAAGGGGGCGTTATCACCTACGTTGATAACCTACGATTTAGAAGAAAACTTTCTCAAAAACAATATTTTTAATAATAATTTTAGTTTTTTTTTAATCCTCAGAACCTCTGGCTCATGTTTAAAAATATTTTTAATTATTGTTTTAATTAAAACAATATGTTCTCTTATAAAAATAATCTATTTCATTTGAAAAGTTTGAGAACTTCTGGACTTTTTTTTCTACAATATCTTCGGTTTTTTTTCCTATTTCACGTATTAAGTTAGCTTCAAATTAGGTACCTAAATATAAAAAATAAATTTCACAATAGGGATGATCCGATTTTTCAACAAATCAGTTCCAATTTTGGAAAATAGCAATCGAAATAATATTCTGTTAAAAATCTTATATAGGTAGGTACTAGGTCCTTGTGTGAATTCTCCGAATAAGGGCGTTTTCTAAAAAAGAAGTCGATGACGTAATAGGAATTCCACTTAATTGAGATGCTGCAGTTCGATTAAAAATATACGTAAATTTAATAAAGAAAGTATGAACTTCATGAATTGAGTATTCAATATAGAAAATATCAATAATCTTCTAAAATAATCGCAATTTAAGTTTAATACTTTCGGTAAGAAATTCTTTTATGTCACTTATATCGTAAAGTTTATAAAAAAAATTAAAAGAAACTCATTGTTTCAGATCTTTATTTACGAATTGAAAATACAATCAGTCTTCTAAAAAATATGAATAATCACGCTTATTGAATTAAATATTAAGTCTTTGAATAAAAATATTTTTTTACGCTACTTTTGGATACTTTGTAATATATATTATTCGTTCCAGAAAGACGAATGTAAGTTTTTGTTTTACGAATGTTAATTATAACAAATTTAAAGTTAACCATAAACTATATCTATAAAAAATAGAGCAATTTTGTTTGAGCTAATATAAATAATCTTAGAAAATAAGTCACAGCAATAATAAGACAGTGACGTAAAAACAAACACTTGGTAACATTTAAGAACTCTAAGGCAGCCTATTTAAAATCTTATTATAATTGTTAAAAGTTTTCTGTGTATAATTTTTAACGAATGAGAAGAAGTAGTATCGGATACTTTATAACGTAATTGTCGCGGTTGAGAATCCACTTGTTATTTTTTGTTTTCGTTTCTGTTCTCTCCAATGTATTCTTTTATTTATTTTATCTTCTTCGGTTAGCTCTTTGATTTTCTTTTGGTGTTTTTTTGTTTTTAAAACACTTTTTTCTTAAAGGCTTATTTTTCAGGATCGTTTTTAATTTTGTCTCCGTGACTTTTTGATTTTTCTGCTGCTGTCAACGGCATATTTGAACCTGAAATTAAAATTCATTACTTAGCAAAATGTATAAATTATTAGATATTTAATAATGGGCAACACGTGCGTAGCACAGCCTGAAATGGGGCTCTAAGCTGAAAGGGTATAAAAGTACTCATTAATATACACAACTTTAATTATAGGACCAACTACATTTCACAAACACACAACATTTTATATTTACTAGATCAAAATTGTACGAACCAGCTGATTTCATACGCGATTTCAGAGTTGCCTCTATAGTAATAGTTGTTCATATTGCCATCAATATTAATAATAATAATAATAAATTTATTTCAGATAAAAATTATACAATTAAACATATGTGGAAACTTTGACTAGCCAACTAGGAATGAATCCTGTTTTAGGCCAGTCAAATTGACAAATTTAGTTCATATCATAATTTTTTTTTTACATTGTTTAAGTATATAACATATTATTTAAAGAAGGAAAAAATGTGTTACAATTGAATTCCTCATATAAGCTTTAGATAAATACACAATTTTGTACTTATGAGAATTATCATATACGCTTTAGATAAATAAACAATTTTGTACTTATGAGAAAAAGAATACCTAAGTGAAGAGAAAAAATGAAGAATGCTTATGTTAAATGTGAATGTTTTGGAAAATGGAAAATGGAAAAAGGAAAATGGGAAGCGTAGAGATATAAGTTTATAATCTAGATGGGGGATTAGAAAATAATCGATCGCATAAATTAATAAAGAATAGACAGTTATGCTCTGGAGTGATAAGTATGTGTTTTTGTAATGTAAGGACTTTTTTTTTTTTTTTTCTATTTTATTTTAATCCTCGACTATCTATTGGTCAACATATCTTCGCTTTTGACCCTCCCTAAATCAAGAAGCCAGTCGTTGATCAATTTGCGCAAAACAGTTGTACTTTTCGATTTCCAAGCATTAGGAATGATATTAAATACTTTAGGTCCTAAGTTCGAAAATTGCCGTTGCCCAAGGGACGTCGTGGTTTTTATTGGGACTATTGGATTGTTCCTTGAATGTCGGGTGTCGTGAAGGTGGTCAATGGAAGGGAAGTACTGACGTTGTTTTTGAGCATGTAATACAATCTTTCTAATATATAATAAATTGTCTAACATCAAGAACTTTTAATTCCGTGAATAATGCGTCACTGGGGTACCTGAATGGTTTTTTAAGGATGACTCTTAGTAGAGATTTCTGTGCTTTAGCCAGGGAGTCTAATATTGTTTTAGCACATCCACCCCATCCTAGGGATGCATATTCGAGTAAAGAATTACACATGGCATAGTATATTGATTTCATATCTTTTACGGAGAGAATATTTCTGATGGTAATAAAAAGGTGAGTAAGTTTTCTGACTTTTGAGGCAGTTGAGTTAATGTGCTCTTCCCATCTCAGATATTTATCAATGGTGATCCCTAGATATTTTAAACTATCCACGCATTCTAGGTTATTGCAAGTACAAGTGTTCGTTACATTGCAGACGTGAATAGTAATATTTAGTATTACCTTGGGTTGTCCCGCTTGTGTTGCACTAAAACGTATACATTTTGTCTTATCTGTGTTAAGAGTAAGGAGATTATAGTCTAGTCAATGTTTGACATTGTTTATTCCAATTTCTGCTTTTCTATGCGCTTCGTACCAGTTTATGCCCTCAAATATTAAGACCGTATCGTCAGCAAAAGTGATGATATGATCGGCAAGGTTACTGTTGCAAAGGTCATCGATATAGATATTAAACAATATCGGTCCTAAAGTACTTCCTTGTGGTACACCAAAATTGATTTTGGCTGGATCGCTTAGAGTACCACTAATATTAACTCTTTGGCTCCGATTTTCTAGATAGCTTCCCAACCATTTGAGTAACTGTCCCTGTATACCAATTATCTGTAGTTTTTTCATAAGGATTTTGTGCGAGATGGTATCAAAAGCTTTAGCCAGATTCAGAAAGAGTGCGATGCTTTTAATTCCAAGATCGATGTTATTAGAAATTACTTTAGTAAGATTGCCAATGGCATTTTCGGTACCTAAACCCGGTCGGAAGCCATATTGTCTCTCAGAAGGAATGTCATTATCTTCAAGGTAGAGGTTAAGACGGTTTTTGACAATTTTCTCTATAATTTTTGAGACAGAATTGACCAAAGATATCGGCCGGTAATTTTGAATCGCAGATTTATCTCCATTTTTGTGAAGTAATACAACAATTGAATGTTTTAGCTGATTGGGGAATATACCTGATTTAAGACTTAGATTGGAGATGAACGCTATCGGAGAAGCTATGGATGACTTTATTACTTTGAGCAGATTTGTCGAAACTTTGTCTGGTCCACAAGCGTTAGATGGCTTTAGGTCGTCAATTATTTCCAAGACTTCGTTCGTCGATGTTTGTATATTGTCAATTTTATGGACGAGGCTAGAGGTAACCAACTTGACAAGTTCGGTTTCAGTTTTATTGCATTTATCGAGAATTTTTTTGGCTAGTGAGGTTCCCATCGCTGTGAAGTAGTTATTAGCAAAATTCGCCATATTTTTAGGATTAGAGGACTTAATGTTACCGATATCCAACGATTTAATTTCGGAAGACCTGTTGATTTTTGTTTTACTAATATTGCGAAATGCTTCCCACATACGTTTTGGCGAATAAGAATTTTCGTAAATGAACGTTTTATAATAATTTTCCTTCGTATATTTAATGATCTTTTTGCATAAGTTCCTATATTTCTTGTAGTGGGTTTGTACTAGGATATTATCTGGAAACTTTTGCGCCCTTTTGTGGATTTGGTTTCTTTTGTGAATCGATTTGACAAGGCCGGGTGAGATCCAGGGCGTAAGTTTGAACTTGCTATTCGATATAAGTTTATTACTTGTATGTTTAGATATATTTGTGTGTAGAATAAAAATGAATTCCTTCATCGAAATGTCAGTGTCAGTTTGATCAAATACTTTTTGCCAGTTTTCTAAAAGTAAGTCCTCAATTAAATTATTATAGTTTAATCGAGGGAAGTACTTGATTTTAGCAGGTATCTTTAAAGCACAGAGCTGTCGTATAGTGATCGGAAATTGACGTGTGGATAACGAATGAGTCAGTGAAGTTAATATTTTTTACGTAGATGTGATCCAAACAGGATTTGTTCATGCCCTGTTCTCGAGTAGGTGTATTAATTGTCTCTATGAAACCGTTTTCTGTGAGCAGGCATATGTAGTCATTGAATTGGTGGTGAAATGGAGATATAGTGTTGATATTAATGTCGCCAATAAGGATTTGACGTTCAAATTTATTGGAACTGCTGATGACAGTTTGAAGTGAATTCAAAAAAGAATCTATGTTCGGGAAAGAAGGTAATCTATATATAGCAAAGATACATAAATTATTATTCAGAACAATTTTAAAGCAGTTACCTTGCGATAATATAATTTCTTCGACTTGCGCTTGAATACCATATTTAATGTAAACAACAATCCCACTAGATTTATTTATATTTTTAATTGAGTGATATTCCGTGTAAGTTTGTATTATTTTAGAGGTGTAATTTTTGTGGATCCAACACTCTGATAAAATTAAAACATCAAAAGTATGATTGAATTGATCAAGAAATAACAGAAAATCATCACAATACTTCTGATATTCTGGTGAATAATCTTTAAACTATAAGACTTCCAGCTGTAATTATTTATTTTTTTGAGATTGTCAATCAAATACTGTGTCATTGTAAATATCAGTAGGTAATTGAATCATGATTATTCATATGAAATGCAAAGCAATGAAAGTTTCACTACTATACGATTTGATCCATTTCTAGAAAAAGTATAACGTACAATAAAAATAATAATATTTTTGAAAAACAAAATATGTGATAATACTCGAAGTAATGAATAAAAAATAACAAAATCACCCTGTACTTATGCAAAATCAAAGGGTACTAATTCAATTCCTAAATGAATGCACCTACATGAAACTGTAACAAACACTGGTCAAGAAATTAGTGAACTTTTCTCAAATTACTACTGCTCTGTTCTTGATACACACAATGTCTCAAATCGACATGTTAGAAGTGATTCTCAAGAAAGCAACTAGTCGCTCAGCCATGTTGAAATTTCGAGAGCCGAAGTATTCAACGCTATGAAATCACTAAATTAAAACAAAGGTCCAGGCCCAGATGTCATCCCACCATTATTTATATCAAACTGTACTGAATCTCTTGTTTATCGTCTTCACTTTATCGTTAATTTCGTGAGCATTCTAAATGTCATCATTTTGGGCTAAAATGCCCTTCGTAAAATAATTATCATTTACCATCAACTCCTTTAAAATAACTAACGTACCTACACCTCATACGTCATTGTCATTAATTAGGGCTGGCCGTGTTGTAGGTAGCTTGAAAAGATAATGGGTCCAAGTGATTTTAAAAATAATACATTGTTTCTTTTTCTTCACCTCTTCTGCCATTATGTTGATGATGCTTATTTTTTTCTTTTTTCAGTTTTTCTGAGTCACCTTTCTTGTCGCATGTCCAAATCTAATGATTATTTGATATTTTCTTGATTCCGCTTACACCACATTCCAGTTTCACTCACATTTGTTTCTTAAGTTCCTCGTGATCCATGTTGTCATCCTTTGTAGATATTATTAGTCCATATTTTAACGCCTCCGTTTCCTTCGTTCTTGATGCTGTGATTGTAGCGACAGTTGCATTATAAGATTTTAGTGGATTGCGTTTTACTCAACTGGATTGCCATGTGCGCCTTTAAATCCATCATATTCGTAGTTTCTTTCGAGATTCTTGACCTTTGTAGTTCCTTGTTAATTTTTCCTGTCTGTTAGGATAGCCATTATGTCGTTAATCCAAGATTTATGTTTGCTAACATGTATATGTGGGTCAAAAAAACCAACAGGTTCATTCATATTTTGGGGTGTTGTTTTTGGTCGCTCCTAATTTTAAACGGTGTAAATATACTTATTAACGCGTAGGTACACTTTTAATAACAATTCAGACGCATAAACGGACAAGCCGCCAGACCTTGTCTGAGGAGAGAGTAATGGCTATACCACCCCCTCTTGTTTTGGAATTTGTTTTATAATTCCTGTCCAAACGGTAAATCAATGATGAAAATAATATAGAAGCCTAATTCAGTAGAATTAATTCCCGAATCGAGCCATATTTCGGCTAAAATAAAAATATTATTGCTGATAGAAGTTTAGTAGGAAATCCTCTCACATTTTGGTATATGGTAGTAGCAGTAAAGGTTATATCGTCAGTATACTGGTAAAACCAGCTAAATGACAAAACTTGCCGAAATGAGTTAAAAATGCCGTTTTGTTCAGTTTTATGAGCTCTATCGACTGTTAAAACCCACAACATCCTACGATGGTTCGTTTGAAAGTTAGAATTTTCTAAAAACCTCTAACCCTCTTGTTACCCAAAAATGTATTCCGTTGAAAACAATTAAATCCCTTTAGTGGAAACTTTTTTCAAATATCTTCTATGAAAAAAAATTATAACACTTTCATTTTTTTTATGGGTTTGTTTCACTTTGCCGAACGAATAATATTATATCACGTAAAACCATTTAAATGACTTTAGCGTTATTTATTTATTCATTACATGCACGTTCACAGGAAATAATTTCAATTAAAAAACCCTAAATTACTATAACCGGTATGATTTGTTAACACGGATAAACGAAATGATTTTTTGTTAACAGTTGAAACCAGTTAGTCTTATAAGTGTTTTGAACGGACAATGTTGGTGATTTTAAAATGAAGAGTAATGACAGTTAAAATACGTTAAATGCAAAAAAGTGATTTCAACAGACTATTATAGCGAAGTTTAAATAGTTAAGCATTGACTATTGAAATAAGCTGAAGGTCATTATGTGCTCAGATGTTGGGAAATTAAAGAGGTGGCGTGATGCGGACCCTCGTGAATGGGCTGTGAATAGAGCTAAAATGAGAAGGGCTGAAGGTTTAACATATGTAACACAAAAAAAATTAAGACCTTCTAAGGTGCCCAAGCCAGCTAATTGTGATAAATGCCAGTACAGATGCAACACGAACTTTACTTCGGATGAACGTAATATACTTTGTAGACACTACTGGCAGCTTGACTTCAAAGGCAAGAAAAATTTCTTGTTAACAAATTTGCACATTCAAGAACCAAAGCGCATTCTGGCTATCAGACCCAAAAAACAAAGATCGTATGCAAAAAAATGTTTTTTTCCCAAAGGGAATGACAAGATAGCAGTTTGCCAAAATTTCATGACGAAAACTCTCTGCATATCACCAGACGTTATAAAACTTGCAATCAAGAATAAAAATGCACAGGGGTTTTACACTCAAGATGACAAGAGAGGCCAAAAAGAGCCTCCACATAAAACTAAGGCGGACATCTTTAATCATGTGAAATCACACATTGAATCATTTCCAAGCATGGAGTCTCACTACGTGAGAAAATCGTCACATCGTAAGTATTTGGACAGCTCTCTGTCCATAAGAAAAATGCATGCTTTATACTTGGAGCATTGCAAAGAAACGGATATTACCGAACCTGTTACAGAAATAACATACCGACGAATATTTTCAAAGAATTATAATCTAAGTTTCTTCGTACCAAAGAAGGATCAGTGCCTAATTTGTACAAACTATGCAAAGGCTAGTGATAAAAGCAAATTAGAAGAAAACTACAAAGAACACATGAAAAGAAAAGATATTTGCAATACGGAGAAGGAAAAAGATAAATAGAGGTCTAACAATGAAAACAACTTCATGTCGCTAACATTCGATCTACAGGCAGTTTTAAAAATCCCAAGCGGAAAAGTCGGCCTTCTCTACTATGTAAGAAAATTATGTGTGTATAATCTTACATTATATGAGGCACCTGCCCCCAACAATGCGTACTGTTTTCCATGGTCCGAAATAAACGGAAAGCGTGGGAGTTGCGAAATCGGCTCTATCCTGTACTACTACCTCAAAAATTACTTACCGGACAACATGAATGAAATAAGCTTGTTCTCCGACACACGCGGAGGGCAGAATCGAAACCAATATGTAGCAGTAATACTACTTTGGGCCGTTCAACACATTGAGCACATCAACATAATTGAGCAGAAATTTCTAGAATCTGGTCACACATATATGGAAGTAGATTCAATGCATAGTAGCATAGAACATGTTAAGAAAAACTCTTCTGTGTATACTATGCATGATTGGGTTAATATCTTCGAACGAGCTAGATCACAAAAAAAGGGCAAAATTGACCAAAAAATAGTTACCGTCAAGCCATACAAAGTTAAAGAGTTCAAACATGATGAATTCATCGACTTGAAAGACCTCGCTGACAAGGTTATGATAAACAGAACGAAGGATGACCAAGGCAACCAAGTTAGATGGTTAAAAATAAAAAGATTGAGGTATGTGAAAGGAGAAACGGAAAAAATCTTCTTCAATTATGACATGTCTGACACATTTCATCACATAAATATTGCAGAAATTTTTAAAGCACCTAACAGAAAATTAATTACAAGATCTTCTCTTAATTCACCTGGCCCACAAATAAATAATGTTTCCAAAGTTATTCTCCGAGACTTAAAACAACTCTATGCTGAACCACTGGCGATAAGTCAGGCCAAGAAAAATGACTTACTGAAACTATGTCAAAAGGGAATTATCCCTGAAGAATTACATGGATGGTACAATGGACTCCGCACTAATATCGATCTGAAGGATCGAGTTCCGGAGCCCGCTGATGATGAATGTGAGCTTGAAGATAATGGTACTCAAAAATAATGCATTCTTGCCTTAATTAATGTTACCTTTAAATATCGAAATAGTTTCATTATTTTATTTTTTCTTTGAACGCTTTTTATGATTTAGGTACATAAGTAAAAATGTCATTTTGTATTTTTTTTAACATTTTGTTTTAATAAACAATAAAATTCTCTGAATAATGGTTTAATTCCTCTCCAAATTAAATCCTCTGAAGGTATTTAACGTTTTCTTGAGCATTAAATTCAAAGTACTGGCTTATATTGTGTACTGATAAAACCAGTTAAAATCCCACCATTTTATCTTTAGAAATTTTTTTTTGGGGTTAAACATTTTATTAAGTTGAAATGATTTATGAAAATTATAAGTTAATTAAACTATAAATATAATAGCATTTTACAGAATTGAAAATTTAGAATGCGAACATGACTTTTACACAGTCAAACTTTCAAATTGATTTTTCTCAAAATCGTCATTCATGCACTTAGTGGGTTTTATCAGTACACCGACGATATATAGGTTTTAGTTTTTTGGTGCACAGACAATTATTTTAGGTAAAAAGTTTACATACCCGAAACACGCAAAATATAACTAATTATTGAAATAATAAATTATATTGTTACATGAAAATAAGTTTCGGAAAAAATAATGCAATTTTTTTTCCGACAGTTTATTTTCTCGCAATCCCTTAAACAGTACCTGTTATCGGTTCCATGACAGTTGACCCCCCGGCATACTTATATAATGTGGTAAGCAGTCGACTTAGGGAAAATACGGTAAACCTACTTCCGCAAAATATGACTGAGTGATCCGAAGGGGTGTGCAGAGAGGATTTACCGCAGAATATTAAAAGCAATTTTCATTAAAATACATCGAGGATACAACTATTTGTCTATATTGATCTACATAATACATAAAAATGAAAATTTGTTTGGGTATTAGTGAGACGTCAGTGTATTGCTTTATTAAGCAAATCCTGTTCCTATTATAGGAAATGTTTGAAACTTTCGAAATACCTTCTCTCCACATCCGCGAAGGTTTTCTGGATTATTACAACCATATGACAATACAGTAGACTGAATGCTGTAGAAATGAGATCCCTGAGGCGAATGTGTGGTAAAACCATGTACGATCGTGAGAGAAACATGGATATCCGCAAAGAATGCAAGGCTGATGTTAGCGTGATGTGTAAGATTAAGAAAGGGACTCTCCGATGGTTTGGGCATGTAGAGCGAATGAACGAGGAAAGGAGTGTAAGGAATATATATGATGCAAATGTAAATGGTAGAAGAAGTTGGGGACGCCCGAGGAAGACATGGCACGACCGAGTGAATCAGATACTTGAGTCGGGCCATTTGAAGAGTCGGAATAATAGAAGAGCATGTATGAGACGATGTATGAATGTGAACGAGGCAAAGAGTGTGTGCCAAGTAGTCCAGTCAGCCTGTGTTTTTATATGTAACTAAATAGTATAAAGCTAATTTTTTCCCCATCGACTACTATCATCTAGACAAGTGTTTAGCAAAAAGTCCCCGCCCCTACCCCTCTTGCCTCCCCCCCTGTGCCCCCCCAAACATGAAAAGTGTAAGGGTTTCGTAAATCGCGTCTATCTCAATTACTAAACAACATATCGGATTGCAATTTTTTTATTCTCTTTGCTGTAACGTTTTCTACAAAAAAAGTACAGTTAACTTTAGTCGTAACTTTTACCGTTTGTTTGTAATTCGTATGATAAGGTAAAAATTTGTATATTTTTTGGCACATAATTTTACATTTTGTCACAGAACTTTTCAGGCCGACATTTTATGAAAAAATATTTCCTACAAAAGTTGTAGCCCCTATTATTACCTTTAAAATGATATAAAATAGTACTTACTTTGTTGGAGATCATCATGGCGGGTTCGGTCGAGGTGGGGCCGGCCGGCGCGGCGTTGCAATGCAGATATTGTTGTATAGTGATAGTGTTTTTTATCTTCAAGGTACACTATTGCATTTTCCATAAATAAAACTAATCGAGTCTCGGTGAAACCTAAATTCCCCACTTTTTAAATTTGTTTCAAATAATAATAAGTCCTTGTATACAGCGAAAATAGGTATTTTAAATAGTTTTTGGTTTGAAAATGCATGTAATATTTTTTAAAGATGTTATTTTAGAACAAAATAATTGCGGTATCTTAATTTGATCATATCCTAAACTTCCATGAGAGGTTCTTCATTTTCCTCGACTTCAACCAAAGTTACATTGCTGCATGATCCACCACAGCTCCCGCACATTTCTGTGCAATCAAGTGATGCTTTAAAGCAGCTACAATTATTTTTGCAAGCCTTTTTGCAGTTGCAGGAAACTAAGTTTATAACTTCTTCAGGTGCCGGTGGTTTTTTTGAGTGCACTGGGTACAGCATGTTGTCTGTTAAAATCCATCCCCAGTCCGTAGCGCTGATTTCCTTATCTCCAATCCATTTTTGAATCTGATAGTATGTTCGATAGGCGTGTTGTTCAGCAGCATCAGATGTTGGAGGGAGGGACGCCATGTTAAATTTGGATTTTAATGACATTTTTGCAACAGCTTTAAGGTACATTGAATATCTACTGTCATTCAGACTTGCAGGCCTCTCCTACCTCTTTGAGAATATTTTTGTCTGCCTGTTTTTCATAAAACTGTAAAACTTTTGTGCGGAGATCATTTGACGAACTTAGCAATTTGTACGCGTTAATTTTGCCTTTGCCGAATAAATAAGATGTGGTATCACATCCTGTGATAGCATGCAAAAATAATACCACATCCTTCATATCACCAATCTCTTCACGAATCTTGCTGATGTCATACGTTGATGGTGTGCCAGAGGGTTTGTGAAAGAATAGTTGCACATTTTGACACTGTGGTAGCCCTAACAATAGAACGAAAAGATCAGTATCCTGTCCGACAACAACTACAGGCCTCCCACTTTGAATCTGGGAGACATCTATTGCTCTTCCGACCACTTTAGTATCTGCATCTTCCTCCGCCACAATGGTTGGAATGTTTGCTTCATTAAGCTTCTGAGAGAGCTGTTCAATAAGCTGGCTTTTGTTCTTTGGATTTGCCAAAAATTCAATTTGCTTCACAGAGCATTCCATATTAACGTTGAATTTCATTTCTAGAGATGTTTTTTTACTTCTCCGCATATGTTCGACCCCTTTTGTGGTGGGATAGTCAGGATACCCATCGAACACAACATGACAATCTTTCCCATACCGTTTCATTACAGTATCAACATACTTCTCTATGATGCTGTTATATGTTACTTTGTCAGGCCAAATAACACTGTGCAAAAGATACCCTCCATCTACTACATATATTTTTGGGGGCAAATTTTTAAAAACTTCGTTGTTAACTGTCCACTTTTCAAATATTTTCATAAGTTGATTTAGTTCCCTTTCTTATCATTTTATTGTTTTCAAATAAAGACAAAGGGTATGGGCTAAGTTCATAGTTGAAGTATTGTTTGAGATTATTTGTTCCTTGAGACATACATATAACCCTATAACAGCTGATCAGGATTAATTGGCACTTCTTCAGATCTCACATTTATACCACTTACTACGGAGCCTATAGTTTTAACTCTATTTTTTCTTTTCAATTTAACATCTGCAAAATTATTTCCTTCGATGTCTTTCAAGCATTTCATTCCTACATCATACGCTTCATCGCAGTTTACACCCGAACTTGTCACTACTAGACCAGAGGATAAAGAAATTAAATCGTTGCTCTGTCGGAAAGGATTATGGATACGCAGCCACCCGAGAAATTTATTCATATCTTGCAAGTCCCTTTCTCTTCTACTGCATCTAAGTTCAGTGTGCTGTTCGTTAAACTGAGTCAAGCAGCCAGAGAACTTCTCGAAAGCCTCACAAATTTGTAGGGATGCAGGAGCGCAAGCAATGAACTTGGTTAGCGTCCTCTCGCTTAATCCTCGTCCATGAGTAAGGCCACCTATGTATTTTGATGATCGCATTAATGTCTGCTCTATGGTCATGTCCATCCAGATACCGGTAAAAAATCCATATGTACGCCGAACTGTAAAAAAACCTTTATTGACGAACCTTTCGAAGTCTTCATTTGACATCTTCGATTGTAGACTCAACATTTGTTGTAAGTATATGTGTGCGGATTTGGCGTAGAGCAAATGTCCAGCAGCATGGAAATACGGTATCATTTGCTTGACTGTATTAATGTGCAAATTCCAATCGCCGATTCTCTCTGCCAGAATAAAGTCTAGAGCCAAATTCACCAATTTAAACTCTTGTAGCCACAGTTTTGAAGTTCTACTAGTTTTAACCAAATCTTCATACACTTCTTCTAGTCTTGTCATTATTTCATTTGTTTTACACTCTCTCATGGCGTCTTCAACAGTAGATTGTTTGTTAATTGTTTGGATATGAATATCATTAAAGTCGTTTGTAATCATTTCTTTAAGAGATGAACATTCCTCGAATAGCAGAAACATCAAAGCTGCCTGGGTCATCATGTGAGCTCTATAAGACCTTGCGTAAGCATGTCCTGACATAAGGTGAGGAATCGTTGATTTTCCATAAACAGAGGTCCACATTTCTTCGATTCCACTACCTTCCATAAACTTTCCTAATCAACCAAGGAAACTCATTAGAAGATGGAATCCGCCTAGTCTGACGATTACTCCAGATATTTCACTTTCTGTAGAAGAACTTGCAACAATGTCTACTGCTTTCAGGAAAAGTGGTTGGTCAAAAGTGACAATACACGGCTGGCCAGCTAACTTGCTCTCTTTAGAAGCGTAACTAAGGGCAGAATAAATAGCAGTCGGATTTCCTGGATCTATGTTTATAAAAGGCAAAGCCAGTACATAAGATGGTTCAAAGTTTTGTCTACCATCGTAACAGTTTCGCATGTATGCAGACCATCCAGGTAGTGAAACTGGCACAAAAGCAAAACTACATAACCAAAGCATGTTACGAGCTGAGACTAAGCATTGAGTGGGCATATTTTCAGAAATGTTTTCTATTGTTAAGGACTTTAAGCCACTTTTCGCCTTTTTAGTATACATTAAAACTGGGACATTGAATTTACCTTCAAAGTCGCATGTCTTAACACGTGGAACTCGGACATCACTCGACACAGCTGTTTTTGGAGTTACGCACTGTATGCCTCCGAGAGCGTGAAATGTGTCTTTACCGTCAAGAGTTCTTAAGTTGATATCAATATTGTCAAATACAAATTGGAAAAAAATCCTTTCCTCAATTTGGGGCCCGCCTGCTTTTAACAGCGATTGTAAGTACATTTCTGTCTCATAGTATGACGTTGAACATCCCAGAGATGAACAAATATCTATTAAATGTTTAGAGCCATACCGTCTAGATAAGTATAATCCAAAAGCAGACTGGACAGGTGATTGAAAAGACCTAGGCCTACACAGTTTTAATATCATGTGATTTATGGTAGTCCTCTTTCGTTTTACGTCCATACTTTCGTCTGAAGTTTGCCTTCTTCTCTTCGTTAAATCGTTTAAAAACAAATCTAGAAGTTGTGGAACAACATCTTTCCCGCCTGACCTTATATCTTCAACACTGGGGTAAGTCGAGTCATCATACACTTGATTTTGAATTTCTTGTCTTATCAAAGCTGCTGCTGTAGAAACGATTCTCCTAATCTCATCATCTTTATTGCTTTTCTTTTGAGAGTACCAAGTTTCAGACAAAACCTTGCCCGCCCCATCT
This sequence comes from Limnephilus lunatus, assembly GCA_917563855.2. NCBI lineage: Eukaryota > Metazoa > Arthropoda > Insecta > Trichoptera > Limnephilidae > Limnephilus > Limnephilus lunatus. Next base: position 17,538,420 of record OU830595.1, on the reverse strand, counting down.
CTTAAACAAACGATGGAGGATTTATGTTTTATGTTTGTAATAAGAAGTCTTTCACCAAAGTGCCTAAGTAATAGAGTTTTGAAGTAGTTAATTTCATAAACCTGGTCTCTGCCTGACACACTTTTCATCAATTGCAAAAGGTCAGAAATACTATGCTGGCAATCATCGTTTTCCTCAATGAAATCACAAACTTTTATGAATGATTCTTTTAATAAATCGTCAACTGGTCTACCACGACCTGCGTACGTACTGGATGATTGAGTGGGTTGTTTCGAAAACCTAGCATAACGGTCGGAATGATAACTCCCCTCAGCAGCTACGAGGTCTACAACTCCTTCTAGCCTGGACCTAACCAAATCACCCCAATCATCATTCCTATTTTCAATATATTTAGATATAGTTTGTTTTATAGTTAAAGTATGAACTAAATGGACCGGTTTCCTATATTCTGTTGGAGTCTTTATATTTACCACCGCATCCATTCCACAAAATAAGCAATTCACTTTTAAATTAAACTTCTGAGAATTAGACCTACGTTTTATAGGCGCACTATTTGATTCAAAATCTTCAACGTTTTTGGAGCTCGCTATGTAAGCTTTTATTGAACTACTACGGGTATACACTTTACGGCATTCTTTGTGTATACTGACTGTCGGAAGAGTTTCGAATTTACACTGTAGGCCGTCCTTCCTTTGAAGGCTAGATTCGATTAAAGTTTTAATCCCCTTAGAAGTAACTGTAACATTTTGACTTACAGATAAAGGTTCATTGCAAATAACACATGACTCGCCCTCCATTTTGGTTCACAAAAACAAACACAAACCGTAAAACACAAACCATAAAACACAATCACTGCGAAACACGGACTCTCGCGACGCGACCCTTTCTATCTGGCGGGTTTCCGTAACTGACCTATTTATGGCCTTGACATCAGTCACAGTCACTCTGCATGCAACAACCCGAAACCCCCTCCTCAAGGCCAGTACACTCTGATGTCACATCCCGACTTTCACGGTTGATATTTGGCGTTTCCTAGCCATAAAGTACACATTAAAATATATTATTTTAAAGGTAATAACAGGGGCTACAACTTTTGTAGGAAATATTTTTTCATAAAATGTCGGCCTGAAAAGTTCTGTGACAAAATATAAAATTATGTGCCAAAAAATATACAAATTTTTACCTTATCATACGAATTACAAACAAACGGTAAAAGTTACGACGAAAGTTAACTGAACTTTTTTTGTAGAAAATGTTACAGCAAAGAGAATAAAAAAAATTCCAATCCGATATGTTGTTTAATAATTGAGATAGACGCGATTTACGAAACCCTTACACTTTTCATGTTTGGGGGGGGCACAGGGGGGGAAGCATAGGGGCGGGGACTTTTTTCTAAACACTTGTCTAAATGGTAGTAGTCGATGGGGAAAAAATTAGCTTTATACTATTTAGTTGGTCTAAATGGTGTTCTACGACACAGGCTGACTGGACTAAAGATCGAGTTGTGTGGCGGTCCGTCCTCTCTGCCTACCCCTGCGGGGAAACGGCGTGATGGTTAGTTAGTTAGTTATGATAATACATCGGAAAAGTTTTTTAATCATCACAAAAAGTTTTGCGAAATTGTCAAAAATTTGCGAAGGACTGAATATGATTTTTAAGTCGAATTTCAATTTTCATACTCTTTAAATTAATGAATTAATTTTGAGTACTTACATAATGATAATCAGAAGGACGCCGGTTCGAGTCCCGTCGGCGGCATGTAAGAGTATCTTTTCTCGGGAGATTTTTTCTATGTAGATAAGTGTTTCAGGCTAATAATTATTACTTATAATAATTAATACTCACATAATAATTTGAATCGAATCAAGAATTATAGATATTTGAAATACGTACCTGTGTTAGGTAACAAATTTAATTGATTTTTCTGATTGATTTTATTTATTTAAACGCCCAAAGGGCTTTTATACTATAGAATGCTCTACATATTTTAATAACAGTGAAAATAATGAGTTGACAATTTACAGGTAATATAATATGTATTATTATATAAAACATATTAAAATATAAGCGTTTACAAAATACAGGTAACATACAACGTAAGAAACAAAATATAGAAGTCGACACAAAGTAGGTATTGTTTAAAATTGTTCACATTAGTTAATGAGATAGGTAGAATGGTAGAAAGACCTAGTTGGCACATTTGGCGCTTGAAGTTTGCTAAGTTCAAATTATTGTCAAATAAATCCATATTGTTTAAAAGTATTTGTTACCAATGCTATGTAAACTTTGTATAGGAGAATGTAAACTATGGTTGAAATGAGAAGAACGTAAATAAAATAGGTACATGTACATAGATTTATTAATTGCAGGAGTTTTCTCAAATAATAATAATAATATGTACAAATATTTGTAATATATAAAAAACAAAAATTTTAATTAAAAAATTGTAATAGGTGGTACGTGAGCTGTTGGAAAACTGAATGTACTGGGACTAAATATAGAGTAAGTTCGGGTAATATGGCCTAGTCGGCCAATATGGCCAGTATTATTTTTTCCGAAACCAATATTAGTGGTTTACGTATTCGCCATATTGTCAGGCCCCTTCCCTTGACCCCCTCACTCGATCCCTGCGTTGCGACGAATACGCGTTTGTCCGGTGCGTGCGACAATCTAAAATTATCTGATTTGATGTTATTTTTTGGTTTAGTTTCACTCATTCCTGTTCCTCAAATAATCATTGTTTTTAAATTGCTTGTACACAGTTTTGTAGGTAAACTTTAAATTAATAGTGTGGAGACTTTTATTAAGCACATTGTTTATTAGTTTTTAAATTATAATTTTAGTTGTCATAAACGTCCTTGCGGCCATTATGGCCACAAGGTAGGTGGCCAATATGGTCTACCGGGCCATATTGGCCTCACATAAAGTAAATCTTTCTAATAAGTTAAAAAATATTTCCTAAAGGCAAAGGCTCCACGAAATCCAATTTCACAAAGAAAACGGCAAACTTTGTGCAAGGTGTCAATGGAAAAGGCAATCGAAGATGTACGAAATAATAAAATGGGTCATAGAAATAAATATAAGTCATACTAGAAATCTGGAATTGATAGACCTCGCGAGACAAAATATTGTCCACTTATTATCAATTCTTTCACATTCCAGCCACAAAATACAACCACTAGATAATTCATACATGGAACCACTGAAAAAGTATGTTTCTGATAAGATGAGATCATGGGTCAGGAAAAATTCATGCCCACTAACCTAATATGGTTACCGGTCAGTGGTTGAGTGGGCATAGCGCTTTGGTTCCACCCGGGCGTCGCATGTTCGATTCCTCGGCTGGCTAAGTCCTCCATCACAACACAAGCAACATTTTCGGCTTTCTGTGGTGGTAGTAGAAGATTTTCAAACATTGTTGGGTTATTCGTAACCCGGGAATGTTTGTCTTTCTTTAAAAGTAAAAAAAAAAAAAAAATGAAATGATAAAAGTTTTTGAACACGCATATATACGTACTTAAAGCGGTGAGATAGCTGTCAGTGATTTTCGTGCAACAGGGTTATATCCAGAAATGTTTTTAAAAATCACGATTTTATTTATATGGACAATGAGCCAGAATGTAGTAGAATCAAATCAAGAAAAAATTACACCAGAACCAATCATTTCAGGTTCTACTCCTACAATAGAAAATGAATTTGTTGACATGACATCCACCATAAATGAACCTGATACAAGTGTAGTCTCTGCTTCAAGAGACGAGAACAGAACACTACCTGTCCATTTTGAACAAGTTGTAGTTCCCATTGCGAGGTCGCCACAGCCTTCGTCTTCAAGAGATATAACGCCATCCAAATTGTCTCCAATACCAGAAATAACATTTAGAAAACTACTAACCGAGGTAGAAAGGCTGCTACGCCGACATTGCTTACTTCATCACCGTACAAAATGAATTGCAAGACTATTTAAAAAAAGAAACAAGATAAAATTGAAAAGACTATTGATGAAGGTAAAAAACGAAAGGGCAATGGTAAAAAGCCAAAGTCAAAATCTAAAGAGGTACAAATGTCGAGCTCGGAGGAAGAAAATGAACCATTGTATGATGACAGTTCTGACGAAAGTCCAGATAGGAGCAATGCTTCTGATGCTAAGTGTTTGTATTGTGACGATCTCAATTCTATGAATAAAATAAGTGAAATATGGGTTCAATGCCTATGTTGTAAATTATGGGCTCACGAAGAATGCTGAGGAGTGGAAACTGAAGTTTTTTTCTGCGAATTTTGTTCTGCAAAGTAGCACAAGGTTTATATATTTTGATTTTTTTATTTTATTTGATATGGTGGGCAATATATGGCACACTTCATTTGTGGCCAATATTGCCTATTGCCCATATTGGCCTACTACATTTATGATTTTAAGATTTCTCAAGATTAAGAAAAAAGGTTATTTTAGTTATGTTTCGAAGTCAATAACCTTAAATTTATAAATGTTTTATACTATTAAGTTCAAAGGACTGATTTAACCAATAAAAGCTGTTTGATCTCAAAAATTTCGTGTTTTATTTCCAAAAAGGCATATGGTGTGCCATATTACCCGAACTTACTCTATGGAACGCGGGAGAGGGGTTGGCGGGACCTGGGAGCGGTAGACGGAAGAGGGAAGGCGGGGAAGGTAGAAGTGGAAAGTGGGAGGGGAAAGGGAACGCGGGAGGGAAACTGAGAAACAATTTATTTATTTAAATATAGAATTGCAACGCATGCCGGGAACCAGCAAGTATTGAATACACTGCGTATGCGTACAAAAAATCTAGACTATAAATAAAATCATTTGAGACTCTTAATAAACTTATTATTAAACATATTTTAAAAATAAGTTGGTATTATTTATCTTCTTCTTCTTCAATGGCGCTACAGCCCATTTCGAGCCTTGGCCTCCTTCAAAATAAGCCTCCACCGCCCTCTGTCCTCGGCCGTCGTCTTCCAATCTGCAACATGGAGTAATCCTCTTGCATCCTTCCTGACATCATCCTCCCATCTCAGTCTAGGTCTGCCCGCCTTTCGTTTACCTCCCGGGTGTCCTGTCAGAACCTTCTTCGGTACTCGTGTGCTTGGCATTCGGTGCACATGTCCGGCCCATCTTAATCTTTGGAGCCTTAAATGGGTGGAGAGTCTGGGAGCTTGATAAATTTCATAGAGCTCATTGTTGTGGCGGATTCTCCATGCCTCTCCCTCTCGCACCGCTCCTAAGATTCTTCGCAGTACCTTTCTTTCGAAGATGTCCAGCTGTTCTGCTGACTTTGCTGTCAGTGTTCCCGCCTCACATCCATAGGCCAAGACCGTTCTGATAATTGTTTTATATAAGGTTATTTTGGTTTTCCTATGGACGTTTCGTGATTTGAACACTGGCAGCAACGCGAAGTAAGTGTTGTTAGCGGCTGTGATGCGCTTTCTTACTTCTACTGGGTCTTCATTGTCCTGCGTTATGATGGAGCCCAGGTAGGTAAACTCTTCGACCACTTTGAAATAATAATTGTCTTTAAATTTCACTTTATCTTTTATTCTGCGGTGAGGGGTTCTGGTTTGCATCATGATTTTTGTTTTATTTTCATTGATTTGCAACCCCACCTCTTTTGCCGCAGTCTGCAAAGGGTCAAACACATCTCTTACAGCCTGTAGGGATCTTCCGACAATGTTAAGGTCATCTGCGTAGCCAACTATTTGATTGCTTCTGTAGCAGATGTTTGAATCGGTACTGATCATTGTCTTCCTAACGACGTGCTCCAGTACAATATTGAAAAGGGTAGGTGCTAAGCCATCACCTTGTTTCAGCCCCTGGGAGACGTTAAAATCCTCCGTTGTTTCACCTCCTATCCTTACTCGACACCGTGAGCCGACCATTGTTGCTTTTACAAGCTTGACTATTTTGGGCGGTATTCCAAAATTTAGGAGTATTTCATAAATCTTCTCCCTATCTATGCTGTCATACGCCTGTTTGATGTCAACAAATAGTTGATATATATCTATATCGAATTCCCAGCATTTTGTCAGGATTTGTCGAGTAATGAAGAGTTGATCAGTGGTGGATCTCCCCCTCCTGAAACCTGCCTGATATTCTCCTAGTAAGTTCTCTGAGTAATATTCTAGTCTTTCTTTCAAAATCATTGTGAAAATTTTATACGCTGTGCAAAGTAACGATATTCCTCTGTGATTTTCACACTTCAATTTGTCTCCCTTTTTATGTATGGGGCATATTATGTATTGGTATTATTTATATAGTAACTTATTATTTAAGTAAATTTTTGCTTGAAATGGGTAAATAATGTACAAAAAATTATAATTTGACAATAATTTTAATTGTGGGGTGCCAACTGTCAATTGCCGGGTCACCCTAGTATAGGGTTGCCATCTCCAAACTTTGAAATCCAGGATTTGAAGGTAGAAAAACCAGGACATTTCGGTTTAAAGCCAGGACTATATATGTATAAGATCAGTACCTAATTTTTATAGATATATTGCACTGAAAAAAGAGTCAACTTAACACGCGCGGCTAGAGTCCGGTGACAAAACGATTGGAGAGAGTAGTGGCGCGCGAATTTTAAAACATAGGTCCTTGACACGACTCTTTAAAAAATTAAGGTCAATGCTTAAAAACTATCCAGGACCAGGACAGCCCAGGACACCCCAAAAACCAGGACATGTCCTGGGAAAACAGGACGGTTGGCAACCCTACCCTAATATCAATCTTAATTATAATCCACTAATAATAAACCAAACGAATTTATTTACAGAGTCGGTTTTTGTACTTATGAGCTGGTATACACAATATATAGACAAGTATTTATCCACTGGAGCGATTTTTGCCATATATTGGTGCCATTATAAATGTCTCCGATTGCTTTTCAGATAAAAAAAGGCAATTATCGCCTTGATTCGGCAATTTAAAAAAAAAAATATTTGTAACTCCCCCGTTTGTTATTTTAAACTAAAAGGAAGGTATTGAAATGCTTAATCTATTTTGACCATAGATGCCACAAATCCGAAGTGCGTAGACTTTTTTATAACGATGTTAAAAATATTTTTTTCACGCAGAATTTCTGATCAGCTGTTTACGGTTAAAATTAAGTCCCTTTTCCATAGATTATGCACCTTTCATTAGCAAGCCACAGACAATATACAGAAATCGAAAATATTCTATGTTGACTCGAATAAGTACCTCTCACGGCAGTTTAAAAAAGTAACAACCACGCAGGATTCGCCTGGATATAAACTTAACGATTTTTTTTTTTTTTATAAATCCTACAATTCACTGTCAAATACAGGTTAATTCATTAGCTATATAGTATCTACTATTATATTTTTTTATGTCTTCATGTTAAAATTAGAAGGTATGATTTTTTTTAATATTTGGTGTAAAATTTAAAAAATGATCTTCTGAAAATGTCGAGCAAACGGAAAAAATAGTATATTAAAATATAAGTGGATAAAGAGGTCTTTAAAACACGCGCGATTTTTCGAGCACGACGGCGTAGCCGAGTGCTCAAAATAAAGCAAATGTTTTAAAGACCAGTTATCCACGAATATTTTACGCTATTTTTTTTTATTGGTACACTTTGAAAACATAAATATTGATATTATTATTAAAAATTTGGAAATAAAACTATTAATGAATTCGTGATGTGACATCACAATATCTTGTTGTCATGGAAATGAAAAACACAAACATTAATTTGCAATCTGTCACATTTGACGTTTAAAATATTCCTGTCAGATTTATAGTTAAAAGTTGACATTTAGACTTCACATTTTGTTGATTTGTTGATGTTGCCATGGTAACTTTAAAAAACGCGCGTTCCATAAAGTGCGATTTAAACACGCTAGAGCGTACTTTAAATGAGTAAAAAAGGGCACCAATAAAAAAAAAGTTTTTAAATGCTCTGTCGCTCCGGTGGTTATCCTTGATGCATTTGAAGGAAAACATGTTTTATACTTTTGTTAATCGGCGGTACATCCTCTCTGCACAGTGCACATCCCTTCAGTTGTATTTTGCGTAAAGTAGGCTTATCTAATTTTCGTTAACTTCGCAGGCCTCGATCATATTTTGTCAGAGGGTCAAAAAATTTCCGTTTTGCAATAAAATCCAAATAAATGGAATATTTCGGAACATACATACACGAAAACTAAAAACTGTTTCTGAAAGGTGATCAAATACGCTTTCAAATTTTATGAATTGAAATAAAATGAATAAAAATGCATGGAAACGTTAAATAGTTTTTAAAAAGGCTCACCTAAGACTACTCATTGACTTTCTAACTTAAATTACTGATAATGAAAAATAAATAAAAGCACATACGTGTTTTGTTAGAAAAATGTACCTCCGTAGTCCAGTGGCTAAGACTCTTAACTCACAATCCGGAGGTCGCGGGTTCGAACCCGACGTGCGTAAATAAATTTTATTTGATTAATTTGTGTTATTTCACAATTAATTCATTTAAAATAATATATAGTATATTTGCGGCACGTTCCAGAGTGGAAGATACTATCAGTATCGCCCTGGTGTAAGACCACCATTCAGAATTGAAACGTTGCTTGAAAATGGCTTTAGCCGTGTTTGGTGACCAGATCTGAATAGCCAGGTACTTCCCAACCTTCCTCTTCCCCACCTCCTTCCCCTCCCCACTACCTTCAGCCTCACAACATACCCCAATTGGGGATGCCATAGTCTCACTGGCTCCAGACGGGAGCAGTTGAGATTCTTGTGCGGTATTCACTGTAAAAAAAATTAAAAATAATAATAATGTATTATAAACCTTATTGTCAGATCATTTTTTGTAATCCCAACCTTGGTTTCATAATGGTGTAAGGTAGGTCCGGTAATAAGGCCTACCTAAGGGAGATTTGAAATAACATAAAACTATGCAACCGAATCAACGAATTGTAATATTAATTAAAGATACAGATCAATTACTATAAAATATGAACAAAAAATGGCCACTTTTGCCGTAAACAAACACTTTAAATAAACTTTTTTAAAAACCTTGTCTTTAGGCATTATTATACTATAGTAGGATAATAAAGCCTAAGATCTTAACACTCAAAATTAATCAAAATAGACTTCTAACATTTGGTTATTAAGATAAATTATAATGTACTAGCTAAACCCGGCCACGCTTCGCTGTGGCTTTGTCTGATTTTAATTATTAGAGGAGTTAACAAAAATTGTCTAGCAACTGTGCATTTACCAAGAAGACACATTGCGTAATTTAATATCTGCTGTGACTATGCTGTAGAATATAAGGAAAGAAAGAAATAAAAAACCTTCATAATTTATTTATTCACACATTGAAGGCTTTATAATATCACGTTATTATGGAAACAGTTATTATAGATCTAGTTATTCAGGAGTATAATTATAAGCATGTCGTATATAACACAATAAACTGAAAAGTTGTACAAAGAATTTAATTAGTTTTGCATAATAAAGGTAAAACCGTAGTTATAGAGGAATGTGTATTTACTATGTTGTATTTAAAATGTGAGCATGCGGCAATCCTTTTTTTTGCCACTCCACAGAGTACAACAGCGTTGTGTTTCTCCGAAAATGTTTAGTGAAGTGATTAAATTAATCAACGTCTTTAGCTTTTGTTTGACAACACGTGCTGTTATGTCGTGGCGATCAATCGGAGACTGTCCTGGAAGTAGTAACTCTTTTATTTCATGCATGGGCGCCCGCGGGGGGCAATGCCTGGATTGATTGAAAATAGTCAAATAATGTTACTTTTATTTTAAATCACTTTGTGTTAGCATAAAAAAAGTGTGCCCTTCATTACTACAGTGTCCTGTCCGTTCGTTCACCATACAAAAACGCTGCAGTAGGTAAATTAAAACTACATTAAAACATTACTAAAAATATTTTAACCCCCTCTAAAAAAATTCTGCGGTTGCTCATGATCCCAAGTTGGATTACACGTAAAATTAATGAAAAGATCAGCTTGATAATTTAGATTTTAATACATATAATGTCCTGATGAAGAGAACATCGTTCTCGAAACATGTTGATTTTTTAAATAAAGATTATCGTGGTAAAAACAAAGTGTTTTTAATTATTTCATTAATAATTCGATTTGTTAATCTAATTTTTTTGTAGGTTTTGTAAAGTTACGAACTGATATTCAGCAATGACGTTATATTATAAATAGACTCGCCATAGTCTCACATACTCACATATAATGTGGAAAGCAAGCAACACTCTTTTGTTTTCAGCGATTTTCAGTATAATTTCTAAATTCAAAAGCTCATTCCTGTGTGACAAAGACAGACAATCAAAGAATCTACGTGAGTGAATGTCATAGATTCATAGTAGGGCGGCTTATTAGTTTCTTCGCCGAATACTACTGTCACATCACGGGTGTGACCTATGGGTGTGACTGAGATAACAAGATACTCTTATTCGGTTACACAATATGACAGGGAAGGGTAAAGGCGGGTAAAACGTGACACACGGGCAAATATTTTTATATTTATTATATGAGTTTTCATTAGTAATACAATATTGGTACTATTATAGTAGTATTGTTAAGTACATATTTTATTATACAGTACAGGTTATAGGTTCAAATGATTATACAAATCTATACAGATTAATAACACCTAGGACCGTTACTATTTACAATTTTCATCAACGACATTATTAAATTAATAAACGCGTTACCCTTTGTACGTTTTACCCCATCGTTCCCAATGGAATAAAACGAATGCGGGACGCTGTGTGAACCGGCTTACTGTTAGTAGGTTGTCCCTGTTATGCTTAGGTCACTTTGTGATGCAATTTTCGCTGTCTCCTTTTCGACTATTTGCCGTTTAATTGAAGCATTTTCTCATCACGCAGGAGCGCTTTGCAATACAATTTACTTACTGGTAAGACACGACCTCACTCGACGCGTAGCAGTTTAGTACTAAAGTACTAGAAATAGAGACAGATACAATCATGGAACTAAAATCCAATGGAAGCGGCATACCTAACTCAGAATGTATAAAACCGCCAAAACCAGTGTAGCCTAAGAGTACGGATATTAGAGAGACGGCATGTAAAGTGTGCACACTGACCCAAAGTGTGATTATTCAAAAATTTTACCGAACGGTTTTTAGACGGTTGACATTGGCTTTTACACCTCGGTCGCGTATAGAGCTCCCAGTAAAACGTTCATAAAACATAGAAAAATGGTCCAATGCGCCGTAAAATTGTGTAAAAGTAGTTCTATGAAGACCTTTAAAAAGAAAGACGGTCTTACCTTTCACATATAAGTGTTTAAACATCGCTTAAATATACATTTTATAATTGTCGACGTGTTCATTTCAACCGCTACCGCCATTGGCCCGTCGCTATCACGTGATCTCGGAATGGCAATGGGCCGAATCAGTCAACTTAAATTATAATAATTAAAAGTTACCAAAAAACTTTTATTTTTTTATAAATCATAACGCACAAATATAAAGTTCTGATTTACACATGTCGTATGTACGTGTTTTTTATCGTTTAGCTTATTCATTTTTAAACGTTTTTACTTCGTCTTTTGTGCACTGTTATTTTTATTTCTTTTCCTACTAATTTATCACTCCTTTTACATATGTTTACAATTGTAATTCATAGTATATAAAATAAAATAAAATAATAACTGTATTGCTATGTAAAATTCACATTGACATGCCCCCGTGGTCGAGGGGAAAAGCTCTTGACAAGCAATCCGGAGGTCGCGGGTTCAAATCCCGGTGCGTACACATAAATTTTATTCGATTGATTTGTGTTCTCAAAATTTAATAATTAAAAATAATATAAGGTATATTTCCGTCAAGTTCCAGGTGGAACATACTATCAGTATCGCCCTGGTGTAAGACCACCCATAATAATTGAAATGTTGCTTGAAATGGCTTTAGCTATGTTTGTTGACAAGATCTGAATAGACGGGTACTTCCCCACCTTCTTCTTCCCTATCTCCTTCCCCTCATATATATATTCGATTATGTGTTATTCATATGTACATATTCGATTATTTGTTATTTACATATATATAAATAAATATTCGAATTTTATATTAGTATGTTCCACCTGGAACTTGACGGAAATATACCTTATATTATTTTTAATTATTAAATTTTGAGAACACAAATCAATCGAATAAAATTTATCTGTACGCACCGGGATTTGAACCCGCGACCTCCGGATTGCTTGTCAAGAGCTTTTCCCCTCGACCACGGGGGCATGTCAATGTGAATTTTACATAACAATACAGTGATTATTTTATTTTATTTTATATACTATGAAAAACAATTGTAAACATATGTAAAAGGAGTGATAAATTAGTAGGAAAAGAAATAAAAATAACAGTGCACAAAAGACGAAGTAAAAACGTTTAAAAATGAATAAGCTAAACGATAAAAAACACGTACATACGACATGTGTAAATCAGAACTTTATATTTGTGCGTTATGATTTATAAAAAAATAAAAGTTTTTTGGTAACTTTTAATTATTATAATTTAAGTTGACTGATTCGGCCCATTGCCATTCCGAGATCACGTGATAGCGACGGGCCAATGGCGGTAGCGGTTGAAATGAACACGTCGACAATTATAAAATGTATATTTAAGCGATGTTTAAACACTTATATGTGAAAGGTAAGACCGTCTTTCTTTTTAAAGGTCTTCATAGAACTACTTTTACACAATTTTACGGCGCATTGGACCATTTTTCTATGTTTTATGAACGTTTTACTGGGAGCTCTATACGCGACCGAGGTGTAAAAGCCAATGTCAACCGTCTAAAAACCGTTCGGTAAAATTTTTGAATAATCACACTTTGGGTCAGTGTGCACACTTTACATGCCGTCTCTCTAATATCCATACTCTTAGGATACAATCGTATTGTGTTTGGCTTCCCACTTTTAGATTTCTACCCCGCGTCCAGTATTAATGTCTTTGATATTCAGTGCAATAATGACTCAATTTGAGTCAACTTAAAACCCATAGAGAAAACAAATGAGTAAAAATAGTAATATAATTTGTAAGATATAATTCTATTTTTAAATCCGATTAAATTCTTTATATTCCTAATTGTAGGTATCATAATTTTTTGTAACTTTGATAAAATTAATAAAATGGCAACACTGTCTAGAACTGTCGTCCCATTGTTTACTATGACAAATTATTAGTCAATTTCATATTTATGGTCAATTTAAAACGCATAAAATTTTCCTATTCTTTCAGAACTTCCAAATAAAAAGTATATAGAAACACTCTTCTGCTAAAATGCAATATTCTGTAAAAAAATTGAGTCAACATATCGATTACTTTGCGAGATTAGCGAACGCAAACATACGGAACCTAAATTTTTATATTTACAGATTTTCATTAATCATGCTTTAAGTCTTCAAAATGGCAAAAAATTTCTTTATTTAACTGTGTTTTTTAATATTGAAAAAAACAACACTTTTTTTTCAAATGGTTGACATGGTTTCTAATGGTTCTCCTGGGAATATTATACTTCACATCAGCTTTATATGTGCTCAACATTCCTCTTTTTAATTAATGCTTGGATAGTTGACACCAAATCATTTTCAGACCACAATGCTCGTTTGGGGGACATCGTGATGTAGGCACTAAAATAACAATAAATCAACAGTAAGTAAACAGTTGTAATTACTTACAAACATCCATAATAACATTTTGAGAAAGTTATGAAAAAGTTGTAATACTGACAAACAACATTGTTACAAAAAAAAGTATAATAGGGCCTACGGTCAAATTTGGTAGGCCTTAATAACCGCTGGCATCGTGTATAAAGAAGTACAAAAAGTACAATAATTGGTTCACGATACATTACTCATACATCGAAGGTCGATAGAAGTATGAAAAACAGAAAACTGTAGCACAAAATTATATTATAAAAGTGTAATATTACTAAAATTACTTACGATTCAGTCGGACGATTTTTTATTATTCGTGCCTCACAATCACTCCTCGCAAACGAATCGCTTCGCAGTAGTCGAAGCAAGTAAGCTACGCGTCGCGACAAGCTTGAAGCGCCATTTATGAGTGTTAGCTACCTATGAGCGTATCCTTGAGTGACATCGAACATTTTAAATAGTATTTTTTTTACTTAGGCCTTATTAACCGACAGGCCTTATTACCCGCACCTTTCTTACATTTTGTACAGCGATTTCTATGATACCTTCATGAGTTGTTCCTAAAAGCTAACAAATAAGCCGAGGAGTTAAACAAAAAAAAAGAGTTTTTTTTATCTCCAAAATCAGTTTTTTCTTTTTTCCCTTTTCTAACACTTAATTCCATGTAACAAATTAATGGTTTGAAAAAAAATTGTATTTTATGTATTTCAGAAAATGCCAAGACATATAAACGTAAACCAATTATATAATTTTATTTTATTTATTTAATTATTTTAATATTACATTAGGTTATAATAATGACGTATTGCCCATCTCACTAGGTGTGAAACGCCTGTGTTGAGATGGCAATTTACATAGTGGTTATTATCTATAATTTTGTTTAAGTAATATAATGAAAATGATAGTTTGATATAAAGTCTTTTTTTTAAATATACAATTCAAGTATGTTATATTTATATTATATATATATATGTAGAACAATTTTCTCGGTTTACCCGCGTAACGTAGTCCTTAAAAGGACTTTTTAACTCCTGACGTTTCGGACAGATCACACTGTCCATCTTCGGACAGATCACACTGTCCATCTTCTCTGAAGATGGACAGTGTGATCTGTCCGAAACGTCAGGAGTTAAAAAGTCCTTTTAAGGACTACGTTACGCGGGTAAATCGAGAAAATTGTTCTACATCTTACACCCGTGAAAACCTTAACCATAACATATATATATATACATATATAGAATATTGCAGTAGGTACATGGTTACATATACACACAGTAGGCATAAAAGTAAATATGTTATTAAATAATCCTGATGGATACGTTTATATGAGGTGATCAATGATTCTACTTTTAAATGTACTTTTGGTTTGCGTGTTTCTTATGTTGGGAGGTAGAGGATTGAATAGCTTTGTTGCACTATATTTAAAACTTCTTTGCCCATAAAAATAATAAAATAAAATAAAAAAATAAAAAATAATAAAAATATTAATATCCCAATCATAAAAGAAGAAGAAATTTTAAATTTTGAAGAAAAAACTTGCGAATTCAAGTTCAAGAAAATAGACGGCCAGAAACTCCAAAGAATACTGTCCAACATCAAATCAAAGCCCAGCCAAGATGGGATCACAATTCAAACATTAAAAGATGCACTACCTGTAATAGGAGAACAGTTTCTCAGTTTAATAAACAAATCTTTAGAAACAGGGAAGTTTCCCGAATCATGGAAAACGTCTATGGTGATACCAATTCCAAAGATTTCGAACTCAAAAAAATGTGAAGACTTTCGACCTGTAAATATGTTACCAAAATATGAGCAAGTGATGGAATACATAATTAAATCTCAACTTGAAGAATACTTGGAAAATAATAGCATCCTTTGTGACGAACAATCTGGATTTAGGAACAATAATTCATGTGAAACAGCGTTAAATTTAGTGATTGATGATTGGAAGGAAGATATAGATAAAAATTTATATACTGTTGCGGTGTTTTTAGATTTTCAAAGAGCTTTTGAAACAATAGATAGAAAAAGAGTTATTAAAAAATTTAACAAATGTGGAATAAAAGGGAAAGAATTGGAATGGTTTAAAAATTATTTAAGCAACAGACAACAAACAACAAAGATAAGAAACAATGTATCAAATCCGATTGAAAATATGCTGGCGGTACCGCAAGGATCGGTATTGGGTCCGATATTGTTTATACTCTACATAAATGATATGGTAAAAATACTAAAACATTGCAAAATAAGACTGTTTGCAGATGACGCACTGCTTTATATTGCAGAAGATAATTACGAGAACGCAATCAAAAAGATAAATAGTGACTTAGAAACTTTGTCAAAATGGCTCAAATTAAATAAATTGAAACTAAATGTAAATAAGACAAAATACATGCATATAGGTAGAACAAATACGCATGATGAACCAAAGGTTTCTATAAATGGAGAAATCATAAAAAAAGTGAAAGAAATTAAATATCTTGGTGTCATCATAGACTCAAAATTGAACTTCTCAAAAATGCAGATTACACAATTAAAAAAAATGCAAAAAAAATATCATTTCTTGGTAGAATCAGAAACAAAGTAAATAAAGAAACATGCCAGATAATATATAATACAATTATATCACCATACTTTAATTACTGTTCAAATATTCTTTTTCTCTGCAATAAAGAGAAAATGAAAAAAAAATGCAAATACTGCAAAATAAAGCAATGCGAATAATACTTAAGCGCAACATATACACACGGATACGAGACATGCTAAAAGAGCTAAATATGTTGACGGTGAAGCAAACTGTGTATTTGAATGTACTTATTTTTTACATAAAATTAACATGGGGACGATGTCTAGGGAACTAAAAAGAAAAATACATTATAATAACGAAACACACGGACACGGAACAAGAAATTCAAAGCAAATTAGACTGCCGACAAGAAAAAAATCAAGCACCCAGAAATCTCTGATGTACCAGGCCGTCCAACTGTATAACAACATCCCGAATGAAATTACTGAGATAGAAAATATAAATAAGTTTAAAAAAGAATTACGAAAGTATGTCTACCTCAATTATTAATGTCTTCATTGATGTGTAATATTTAAAGAATGATTATGTTTGCCAACCAATGCAAATGTGTATATCTTTATAAAATATTAGCACACACAAAGATGTGAGCTAACTTAAGATTAATAAATAAAAAAAAGAGGTTTGACAAACTGGGATATTAAAAGATTTTACATTTGACTCTCTTAGAGCTCTACTGCTAATTTGTTCTTCAAACATGTGAATATTTTTAAATTAATGAAGCAGGATATTTTTTTAATAAAATTTTCGCAGGTTGGGAACATTTAGGGTCTTAAAAATAATAAACCTGACAAACCTTTTAAGATGTTTTTATTTTGCTAAATATTTTTAAAGATTTTATTAAATTTACAGGGTGTTAAGCGACGTACTTGACTTACATTACATTACCAGTGATTCCTGACATTATTTTGAATAAAAAATGGGAATGAATTTGGTTCTCCGGTGTCATTTTTGATGTTTTTTTTTCAAGTAAAAACAACAAAAAAATCGGTAGGTATTGGACAGTTAGGACCGTATGAGAGGATAATCGGTTACTCGGCTGAGTGACCAGTGACGAAATGTTAAGAATATTTTTTTTTAAAAGACATCGAAAAAGCCACCGGTGCCAAATTTTTTACTCCAAATAACGTCAAGAATAACTAATAAAATAAATCAAGTACGTTCGTCAACACACTGTATATATTAAACTGTACGAATACAACATATGCCTATTAATTCACAAAATCCAAAATGGCTTCATACACACAAATACTTCTTTTATGAATACATCACAAGTACATGACCACCACACAGGACAACATAATAAATTATATACAAATTCAGCAAAGACAGAGTGTGGTAAAAGAAACATAGGCCATGAGGATGTACACATTTATAATCTCCTTCCTGGATAGCCTGACAACCGTAAATAGAATAAATATATTTAAGAAAAAACTGTTTGCCCTCAAGATCAATGAGCAAAACCAAAATGTTACTTAGGTAAACCTTAAGAAAAATATGTTACTTAGGTAGTAAACCATAATTATTAACATATATATTATTTTAGTTCCTATCAATGTACACTTAAGTTAACAAAGCGAAATTTGTATTTCTTTTAACTTAATAAATAACTAAAAAAAAAAAAAATTATGTTTATTTCTTAGTTTATTAATAGTATTTTTTAACTTTTTCTCTTTCGTCGGTTCAGACTCATAAGAGATGAGATGTTGAATGGCGGGAAGGCAATTTTAGATAACGCTTGATAGAAGAGATGATATTTATTTTGTTTAGAGAGGGATAACCAAAAAATATGTGTAAAGTTCCCACACTAGACCAGTATTATATCTAGACCAGGGTTGTTGCGGATGCAAAAATTTTGACATCCACGGATGCGGATTATTAGAGGTTCAACTCGCATATGCGTTGTTTACTTAGAAAAGGTGTAGGAAACTCACACACATAATGGCGTGTATATATTGTCGCCGGTAAAAAAAACCTTACGTTAATGCAGTATCCCAATACCAACTCTGGACTTTATTGTATTTGTTGCAGAATCAGTCTCCAGAATCCTCTTCTCCCCGACATGGAGGCCGACAAAAGCTTATTGTACTGCTCACCCGAGTGGCGGAAAACCCTCGAAACATTCCATCACATTAAAGACAACAATAAAAAACTGGCACTGGAACCTTATCCAGGTCTTAAAGTGCTAGCGGCCTTTGCCAAGTTAGCATATACAAACTGTTTGGGGAAAATGCCTGTAGTAGGCTGGGACCTGCTCACCACGGCACAAAACAGGAAGAACGGATACTTTGGTTGCGCCGTGTGGAACCCTTCACAGCAGCAGGTCGTCGTCGCCCATAGGGGGACGGACATTAAGAATTTGGGAGCAATCTGGACTGATGGACAAAGCGTTTACCGCAACAAATACACCGGGCATATGAATTCCGCCGTCTCTTTCGCAGATGAAGTTAAGCGGATAATCATTGAAATAAATAAAGGAGACGGCCGCTTCGTTTTGTCCTTCACAGGACATTCCCTAGGGGCCTGGTTGGCTGGGGTCACCACCTTCACCGTGAAGTATCTGAAGAGGGAAGGCGGTAGCTTCTGTGGGATTGCCAGCCCCGAAGAAGGCCTCCACGCGCACACACTAGCCCTAGACAGCCCAGGAATTGAAGATATCTTGATAAAGATTGGTAGAAATTATAGTGCTAAATACGACCAATCTAAGTGCAGTAAGCACTTGGATATCACAAACTTCTTCGCTGCCCCAAATTTCGTGAATTGTACTGGATACCAGGTGGGGGACTTACTTCAGGTCCATATTGAACGGGTCGCTCTCCCCAGCGATTCGGAGGAACCCACACTGATGTCCAATGTAGACACACACGGAGTAGAAGTTT
The DNA here is from genome assembly GCA_917563855.2 of Limnephilus lunatus. NCBI lineage: Eukaryota > Metazoa > Arthropoda > Insecta > Trichoptera > Limnephilidae > Limnephilus > Limnephilus lunatus. The sequence goes on along the minus strand of OU830595.1, from coordinate 17,519,282 downwards.
TTATCAAAGCTTTTGATGATGGGAAGGATACATATGTGGTACGGAACTGGCCCCATGGATGGAGTGAACGTAAATATTACCATGGGATAGAAATGTTCTGCAATTCCTACCTCTTACGTCCAGATGCCAAACAGGCTCCTCCTGAGAGTTCTAGTGGCAGCCACCGGAATATGCAACCAGTTAAAGAAAATGCTGGCAGCGGGCACTCAGAAGGAACACCAATCTTACCATATAGCACTATTAAATCCCTGGGAACAACCTGCCAGTTGGGGGTATTTTCCACGGAAGAGTTTAATTTTATACAAAACTGGAGCTTTTTTGATAGTAATGCACTGATGAAAAGAACTGAAATTGAAAAATTTATCTTGCGCCAAAAACTTAAAACAATAGATTTTCCTCTATTTAAGATTGATTCAAGGAAAAACACTATTACTTGTGATTCGAGGGAAAATTTGGAAAAGGTAATAGGACAAACTAAACAACTCTTGCGCTGGTTTCCTGCAGAGATTATGGAAGCTATGAAATTACAGAACCGGAGTACAAAGTCAGCCCTCTTATACATGGCTGGCTTGGCCTACCTCCGTACCTTGCCCCGTATTCTAGACTGCGAGGATACCTTGGAGCTAGAATCATTCTTGCTTAGCTCTAAACGTGTTTTACAAATAATCGTGAATGGTGATTTTGAATTCCAAGCCGCCAGATTGTACAGTATATTAACCTCCTTGAAAAATACTACTTTAGATATAAAATACCTGGATGGAAAATCCCACACAATATTGAGTTGGAAAGATATGCCAACTCTAGCTAAGGGTATTGATTTCAAAAATTTAAGCAAGACAGATGTTAACATCAGTAACCTAATCATTCTTATTGATGATTCTACAAGAAGAGTGACTCGGCGATTCATACCAATATTAGAAAATTTAGTGAAGTTCAGCCACAAGAAGCTTGTGATCATTAAATCGCAATCAATCGATAACAAAATATTTGAGAAATGTAATTTAACGGTTGAAACAAAGACTTTGAAAACATTTGGACTAGAAGACCTAACTCCTTCGTCTAGAAAAAAAGTATTTTCCAGGGATGCAATTACCATAGGTAAAGAAACGTTCAGCCTGAATCTTTTACTGGGAAATGATTATAACACTCCCAGCGAGAAAATCAATAAACTGATGTCACCCATTTTGAAGAACCTCATGATGTTGAACAACCCGAATATAAAAAAAATCCCAAACAACCTTCCCAGGCTCTGCGAATTAGAAGCCCTGTACTCCAAAGGGAACAGGCTAGTAGACAAAGCGAGGCTTACCGCACTACTAGAGAGGAGTGAGGCTGCCGGACCACTGCTGGTGATCAGTGATCCGGGGCGGCTCAGCCAGGACTACTGGGGAGAGGGAGTAGAGCCCGCGCGGGGGAGGATCTTCAAGACCGAGGACGATGGAAAGGACCTATTTAAGGAAAAGTGTCGCGAGGAGTCATCTATGAAGTCATCATCTAGTCTAGCTAGAATAATCTATTGGCTACATTTAAGCGCAGAAGGCCTGTATTTGAGGGAGGCTTACAATGGCGGTCTCTACATGCCCAGGAAGTTTCACACTCGTTTCGTAATTAAATCCGTGAATGATTTTGTTGACTACAGCGGAAACAAAGATGTTTTTATATTCAACAATACGAAAGATAAAAAATCACTTATTAGTTCCTTCAATTTATCCAAAGAAGATGAAGAAAAATTTGTTTTAAAAGAACATTTTAAAATTAATACTGAAGATGTAATGAAAGAGGAAATATTCAGCAAACATTATTTCAAAATGCAGAAGGTCGGGGACAGATCGTGTAATACTGAGGAATTATTTATCTCGAGACATCATTTTAAAAATCAAAATCGGTTTCATGGATTGAATACGGGTAAAATAAACGAAGGGGAAAAATTTAACAAACATTATTTTAAAAAGTTGGAGATTAGAGGCAGCCCGTGTCTGGTCTGGCAATACTCCCACGGCTCTCTAGAGGGCCTTCGCCCCTTCATCACCAGGGACTACAGCGACCCCATCGATGAAGTTACCTTCAGCAACACGAGGAAGAAGCTGACCATCATTGCTGATGACTCTGGTATGGGAAAGACCACCAGCCTGACGCGCATGTCGGAGCTCATCCGCGACTCTTGGGTACTGCGAATTGACCACAATCACTTGACTTCCGCTGTCGGTGAACTGCCTTCGAAACTTAACCTGCAATCGGTTACTAAATGTTTAATTCATGCATCAGGTTTACCTACTGATGATGATTTTCTGCGCAGCCTTTTACAGCATTGCCTCGAATCAGATAGTTCGAGGCAAGTTTGTATTTTGGTGGACGCGTTTGATGAAATAACTATGGAAAATACCAAAGACAATATGTTAGAGATTCTGAAATACTTAAAAAATATCACAAATTGTAAAACAATAGTCACCACAAGGGTGCATCCGCAAGAATGGCTCGAAAATGAATTATCAGAATTTTCCACAGAGTTACAAAAAATAACAAAAACTGAACAGGATGACTTCATGGTGAATTCCTGGCTTCCTCACCTGGCCTTGGAACTTCCAGAGTTTACTGAGTCGGAGAAAAGGAGGCTGCGCCAGTTTGCCCGAGAGCTGCGGGAGGAGGTGGAGGGAGTGCTGGGGAAAGACGTGGCCAGCTTCATGGGCATCCCGCTGCAGATCCGCATGTTGGCCGAGGTGTTCCTCCAGCAGGCCATACAGTCTGTGGTGTCTGCTGAACAAGCGCAGAACTTATGCAAAATAACAAATCTATTTGATTTGTATACACAATTTATCAATGTCAAGAAATCAATATACTTTGAGCAGAAAACTAATCTCTATAAAGATCTAAAACCTACCTTTTTAAATGATATGGTCACGAAAGTAATGGAAAAGCATCGTGTCCTGGCTTTCCAGTCCCTCGACCCAAAGTTTGCTGCTGAATATTTCTCTAACACAATACTATACAACCAAGACTTGCAAGACATAAGCGGCCTAGGGCTGATCAAGGCTAGAATTGATGGAACCGCTACTTTCATTCACCGCACGTTTGAAGAATACTTTTGCGCAGATTTCTTCGTCCAGTGGCTGAGGAAGGGAAGACAAACCAAAGAAAATAACAAACTCATTAAAAGTGAATTTTGCAATTTATTGCTCAGGCCAGAATATTATTTAATCAGAAAGTTCATAGAGACCCAGCTAGCTATATCACCAATACCGAGCAATGCATTGGAAAGTAATCCTATATTGTACAAACACTGGTTTGAACATCGTCAGCTATTCTTTCATGATCGTGTTAAAACACCATTGCACATAGCGGCTAAAGAACAGAATGTGCACACATTTGCAGTTCTCCTCAGTGGCCCAAGCAGTAGGATGTCTGAGGAAGACTACAGCGACTTTGTGGCAGCAAGAGACAAGGCCGGGAGGACTGCACTGAATATAGCTCTGGAGAATCAAAATCTCAAAATTATAAAGCAAATTAAGGAAAATATGGAGAGTTGTTTGTACGAGTCACAACTTAAACTTATGCTTGCTTCTTTCTTAGATTTTGAAGGCGACAAAGATCACAACTTGTTTAGTGAATATTCATCAATCAGTTTACACCGGGCTTTAAAAAGAACTGAACAGATCAGAAAACAAATCACTCCGTTTATGGTAGCGGTGAGAGAGGATGACCACAGCATTGTGAATGAGATATTAAGTGGCATGGAAAGTGATACTGAGCGTGCTCATTTATTGATTGCCATTGATAGTCAGGGTGATACTGCCATCAATCTCGCAGCAAGTAAAGAAGATCATACGTTGTTTAAATTATTTGCGAAACAAGGAGTTTGTATGTCATTCGATAAAAATGAAATGAATCCCTTACACTGCGCAGCAATGGAAGGAAACCTTGGTATTGTGAAATATTTATTAAGCCCCTCAAAAAATTCCTTTGAGGAATTAAAAAAGACAGCACCATTTGAACATTTAAAAATAAAAGAAACAAGTTTTAGTAAACACACAATCAACAATTATAATCAAACCGATGAAGAGGTAACCGCATTTCCATATACTGGAATATATCAAATGTTTTCTTCTACAAAATCTACATATGGTTCTACCGCCCTGATGTTAGGTGCACAAGCAGGGCACTATGAGATAATATCGACACTGATAGAGAAACTGGCAGACATTCACATAAGGGATAATGACGGCTGGACTGCATTAATGCTAGCTGCGCGTTATGGACATCTAGAGATCGTTAAACACCTTCTGCTGAATGGAGCAGACATTCACATAAGGGAAATTGACGGCTGGACTGCATTAATGCTCGCTGCAAGTGAGGGACATCTAGAGATCGTTGAACACCTACTGTTGAAAGGAGAAGACATCCACACAAGAAGTAATGACGGCTGGACTGCATTAATGCGAGCTGCACGTCATGGACATCTAGAGATCGTTAAACACCTTCTGCTGAATAGAGCAGACATTCACATAAGGGATAATTACGCCCGGACTGCATTAATGCTAGCTGCACGTCATGGACATCTAGAGATCGTTGAATACCTACTGTTGAATGGTGCTGATATAAAGTCTCAGAAAAAAGATGGTTATTCGGCTCTTCTTCTTGCAGCTAATAATGGTCATCTTGCAACAGTATGCAAACTGTTGGAGAAAGGAGCAGACATCCACATGAGAGTTATTAATGGCGAGACTGCATTAATGATCGCTGCAAGAGAGGGACATCTAGAGATCGTTAAACACCTTCTACTGAATGGAGCAGACATTCACATAAGGGATAATGACGGCTGGACTGCATTAATGCTAGCTGCGCGTTATGGACATCTAGAGATCGTTAAACACCTTCTGCTGAATGGAGCAGACATTCACATAAGGGAAATTGACGGCTGGACTGCATTAATGCTTGCTGCACGTCATGGACATCTAGAGATCGTTGAATACCTACTGTTGAATGGTGCTGATATAAAGTCTCAGAAAAAAGATGGTTATTCGGCTCTTCTTCTTGCAGATAATAATGGTCATCTTGCAACAGTATGCAAACTGTTGGAGAAAGGAGCAGACATCAACATGAGAGCTAATAATGGCGAGACTGCATTAATGCTCGCTGCAAGTGAGGGACATCTAGAGATCGTTGAACACCTACTGTTGAAAGGAGCAGACATCCACACAAGAGATAATGACGGCTGGACTGCATTAATGCTAGCTGCGCGTTATGGACATCTAGAGATCGTTAAACACCTTCTGCTGAATGGAGCAGACATTCACATAAGGGATAATGACGGCTGGACTGCATTAATGGGAGCTGCACGTCATGGACATCTAGAGATCGTTGAATACCTACTGTTGAATGGTGCTGATATAAAGTCTCAGAAAAAAGATGGTTATTCGGCTCTTCTTCTTGCAGCTAATAATGGTCATCTTGCAACAGTATGCAAACTGTTGGAGAAAGGAGCAGACATCCACATGAGAGCTAATAATGGCGAGACTGCATTAATGCTCGCTGCAAGTGAGGGACATCTAGAGATCGTTGAACACCTACTGTTGAAAGGAGCAGACATCCACACAAGAAGTAATGGAGGCTGGACTGCATTAATGCTCGCTGCACGTCATGGACATCTAGAGATCGTTGAATACCTACTGTTGAATGGTGCTGATATAAAGTCTCAGAAAAAAGATGGTTATTTGGCTCTTCTTCTTGCAGCTAATAATGGTCATCTTGCAACAGTATGCAAACTGTTGGAGAAAGGAGCAGTATTCCACATGAGAGATAATGATGGCTGGACTGGATTAACGCTAGCTGCAGGTAAGGGACATCTAGAGATCGTTGAACACCTACTGTTGAAAGGAGCAGACATCCATACAAGAAATAATGACGGCTGGACTGCATTAATGCTAGCTGCGCGTTATGGACATCTAGAGATCGTTGAATACCTACTGTTGAATGGTGCTGATATAAAGTCTCAGAAAAAAGATGGTTATTCGGCTCTTCTTCTTGCAGCTAATAATGGTCATCTTGCAACAGTATGCAAACTGTTGGAGAAAGGAGCAGACATCCACATGAGAGCTAATAATGGCGAGACTGCATTAATGCTCGCTGCAAGTGAGGGACATCTAGAGATCGTTGAACACCTACTGTTGAAAGGAGCAGACATCCACACAAGAAATAATGACGGCTGGACTGCATTAATGCTAGCTGCGCGTTATGGACATCTAGAGATCGTTAAACACCTTCTGCTGAATGGAGCAGACATTCACATAAGGGATAATGACGGCTGGACTGCATTAATGCTCGCTGCACGTCATGGACATCTAGAGATCGTTGAATACCTACTGTTGAATGGTGCTGATATAAAGTCTCAGAAAAAAGATGGTTATTCGGCTCTTCTTCTTGCAGCTAATAACAGTCACCTTGCAACAGTATCCAAACTGTTGGAGAAAGGAGCAGACATCCACATGAGAGATAATGATGGCTGGACTGGATTAACGCTAGCTGCAGGTAAGGGACATCTAGAGATCGTTGAACACCTACTGTTGAAAGGAGCAGACATCCACATGAGAAATAATGACGGCTGGACAGCATTAATGCTAGCTGCAAGTAAGGGACATCTAGAGATCGTTGAACACCTACTGTTGAAAGGAGCAGACATCCACATGAGAAATAATGACGGCTGGACAGCATTAACGCTAGCTGCAGGTAAGGGACATCTAGAGATCGTTGAACACCTACTGTTGAAAGGAGCAGACATCCACATGAGAAATAATGACGGCTGGACAGCATTAACGCTAGCTGCAAGTAAGGGACATCTAGAGATCGTTGAACACCTACTCGTGAGTGGTGCTGAATTAAACTCTCAGAACGAAAACGGTTCTTCGGCCCTTCTTGTTGCAGCTCATTTTGGTCACCTTGCAACAGTATGCAAACTGTTGGAGAAAGGAGCAGACATCCACATGGGAGATAATGACGGCTGGACTGCATTAATGCAAGCTGCAAGTAAGGGACATCTAGAGGTTGCCAAACTGTTATTGCTGAATGGAGCTGATTTGATCTCCCGGAATAAAGATGGTGACACTGCTTTTCTCTCGGCGGCTGCTAACGGTCGTACTGAGATGGTGGTACTCCTGCTGCAACGCGGTGTTGATGTCAACTCTCAGCGTGATGATGGCAGAACAGCCTTGTCATGGGCAGCACACGAAGGACATGTGAATGTTGTGGAGCTCCTTCTACAACACAATGCTGATGTCTCCTGTCAGGACAAGGATGGGAAGACGGCTCTCTCCTGGGCGGAAGAAAAGGGAAACGGAGAGGTGGTTGCACTCATTCGCAACCTCCAGGAAGCCAATCCTATGGAGTGAGTCTCCTCTCCTTCAAGACTGTACCACCATACCGTGACAACAGTCTGTAAGGGCAATGCTACCAGTCCTCCATTTCACTATAAAATAAGAAGAAATAAAATAAACAACACACAATAAATAATAACTTTTTAAAATATATTTAAAACATAATTATTGTAAAACCTATATAAATGTTGAAATAATCAAAGTTAGATCGATATTAAAGTGTTTTTAATGTTTAAAATACCTATTTGCTGGTAAAATAATGAAACTTGTGAATTCTAAATAAATAAAGTGAACTGTTTTCTAAGAGTCTAATGTATAAGAACCATATATATATTAATAAGTAATGACAATCTACTCAAGTGCTCTCTTTTTACTTCCAACTACTACAAAAGTGGTTGTTGGTTAAATGACTTGTAAGAGAATGTGGGCATGAAACATGCAGTAAAGTGAGGGGTTAGTATTGAGTGTAATAGTGAAGCTATGGCTACCCTGGGCAGTCTATGTAATACGCAATCCAAGCAAGAGACAAGGCAGATGCAGCTCCTGCTGACTGAACACTGAACAACTGAACACATGCTCCAGGAACCTTCTGCTTAACTCACTTCAACAGGTAAACTTATCTTTCTTTAAACTGAATTACCAACTTCATTTTATTAAATGCTGAACATTTTTATTAATTTGGACGCAGGGGGTAACTATATTTTAATACCCAAACTTTACGCAAACATAGTCAAATTTAATAAGATTTAAAAAAAAACATGTTTTAAATTATGTGTTTTATTAATCGCGTGTAAGGCTTTTAGATAGAATACCTACCTAATTACATCTTTTAATCTGAATATAGGAAAAATTCAGGAATTACCTGGCTATTTAGTTTGGTCACTAAACAAATAAATAGAATTAACAAATAATGTTGCAATTATTAACAAAACTTTTTACAAAACCCCTTTTTTACGACTACATTAGCTCCACACAGGAGGCCCTGAGGAAAATAATTCCCTTCAGGGCCTATGTATCTTTGGGGATTCTGTGTAGAGGGTATTTTTAGGAATAGAAGGAGAGGGAGTTCTGGGAATGAAAATGGTATTAGGGGTGGGTAGGAATCTGGGTGTCAGTGTGTCCAGAAGTGACAGATGTATGAATCCACCCCTCTCACTGCGGTGCAAGGTGATGTTCCGAGAGAGTACGGCTAGAGAAATCAAAGGGAATCCCTAAACCATTCTCTCCCGATGTGACCTGCCAGGCAACTGGTAGGAAGATGCATTCACCGTTAAGAACCGTATAAACCTCACCCCATGAACCCGGGCACCCCTGCTAAGTCACAAACCACTTGGGGTGACCTATGGCAGAGGTGTTGGTTATCCAATAAATAGTTCCCGGGGCGGCGGTACCCATACCCGATCCCAATTGTTAACAAAAACAATATGTCACATCACCATCAAAAACCTTTCTCAGGGACAGAAGATAATACCAGAACCTCTCCGAATAAATCACAAATCATCCAAAATGTATCCACTTTTAATCATTGAAATAGTTTTGTTTTTAGTTTTGCCAGAAGTTTAATAATGTGTCTGTGAACTTTATAATAATACTGGCGAATACCAATGAAAAATCACGGAATATTATAATTAATGTAGGATTGATCATAATTTGCATGTAAGCTAAGGAGCGCAAATTCTTAAAAATCACGAAATGTGACTCGTCAAGATTAACTCTATTTGATATTTCAAACAGAAAAAAAACCATTATGGGAAACTGATTGATGTCGTCAAAACGGTTAATCCTTTGATAGGAAGGCCATCCAACACTACTATAGTCCCAATTGATTTCGTGCACTAATTTATTTCATCCTTTGGACTGCTGGATCATTATTTATTTGCTAGTTGGTAGCGGCTCAGTTCATTGTGCAGGTGTCGTGTGTACGAAGCCACAGGTACTAACTTCATTATTTTTTCACTTGCCGACATCAGGTCGCGGGTTCCATGAAGATACTGAGAGTATTACATCACACTGGAAGGTGCCACAAATATAGTAAACATAGAAACAGTGATTTTATGTAGTGTATCTATATTCTAGATTAGTTTAAAGGCACTTTACAGTAAATTAATAGCTGACTTATAACTGTGTTCATATTAATTGTGGAACACGATTATAAAATTTTATTATTTAGGGCAAATAACTTATTTTTTTCAATTAAGCCTAATAATTTGTGTTATTTCAAAGTAAAATAATACACGGTAACTTGAAACTCGTAGTGCAAACGGGAAACTGGTGGTTCTTCATCATAGAAAGATTCCGAAAAAAAACGATTTTTCCATTTTTTTATTAAATTATGCTTTTGGAAACGCAAATCTGTTAAAAAAATTGTATCTGACAATTTACTCATCTCCTTCCCGTCCCCACTACCTTCAGCTTCACTAAATATCACAATCAGGCATTCCATAGTCTCACTGGTTACAGAAAGTTGTTACTTGAAAACTGTAAGCAGTTGTGACTCTTGCGCAGTACGCACATAACAATATAGCAGTTAACCTCACAAAAACTGTGAGTACTGTACAGGTACCGCAGATACTTTAATAGTTCACAACTGCTAACCCTGTTCAAATTACAAGTACCCCCCCCACGGTTGAATTTGGCAGCCACCTCTGGTCTGGAGCTCCAAAACACCTGAAAAATACCCTCGACTCTGTGCAGAAACGGGCGGTCCGTTTGACAGATTCTCCCAAATTAACAGACGGATTGCAATCTTTAGAGCACAGGCGTCGGGTGGGAATGCTATCCTTGTTCTACCGGTATTACAATGGAAGATGCCCCGAGGAATTAGTGCCATTGATTCCTTCGGCACCGGTGCATAGTCGGGAAACAAGCCAAACGCGTGTCCAACATTTGTACACGATTGACATTTGTCACTTGAGAACAGATCGCTTATTCGGCTCGTTCTTGTGTTCAACGGCTCGTCTGTGGATTGATTTGCCGGCTTCTGTGTTTCTTCCATCCTACAACATGGTTCTCTTCAAGACCAATTTTCATTCCTTCCTCTCCTTAAAATACCCTCCACACAGCATCCCAGATACCATAGGCCCTGAGGGAAATTATTTTCCTCAGGGCCTCCTGTGTGGAGTTAATGTAAAAGAGAATTATATAAATATATATAATACAATGATGATAAATCTTTAGATGCCTGCCACCGATCGATGTAGGACCAGCACACTCAACAAAGTAATATTTCATCAACATTCTTGACGTCACTCTTGAGAGAATCAGCACTCTCAAGCCAGCCACACTCTATCGATGTTCCTGGACACCAGTTGAAAAGATCAGCACACTTCTCTTAAGACAGCTAGTTTCTATTCCTGGCCCAGCACGCCACTTGACAGAAGCAACTTTTTCAAGGCAGGTTCAATAAAGTTAATGTTCATGTCTAATAATAACGGCTTTGATTGTTTTAGACTAATCACAAATGAGAGATATAACCTCATCTTTTCTTAAGTACTTATTCAAAATATTTTTGAATGTTTATTTTTTTTGTAATGATAATTTGTTTCACCTAAAGATACCTGTCACCAATCATTGGGGAGCAATCTCAAGCCAGCTGCATTCTGTCTCTATCCTCGACATCACTTGAGGGGACCAGCACCAAAACCACCTTCAGCTATTTTGCCAGCACTCTTAAGGCAGAAACATTTTATCTCTGGCCCCTGTCATCACTTGACGGAAGCAACTTTTCCAAGGCAGGTTTACTATTGTTTTTTAAACACTGCTTTTTAACATTTTATTACAATTTTTGCGCTTTGAAAACAAGTTTTCTTTTGCTTATTGCTGTTCTGACTGAACAGCCGCAATACTGCTTCCTATTTTTGAGCCAACGCTTCAGACTGCCTTGCAGCATCCATAATTAGGTCAGATGACGATTATTTTATCAGATGACAGCATTTGTACAACATAATACATTTGACTTTCTCTTTAATAATACCTTTCACTGAAATTGGTTTGACAAGGGTGTTTCTTGTTATTTGCTATGCCCCTGTTAATTCTGAAAGCGACGAAGTGAAAGATGATTTTTGGACTAGTGTGAACGATGTAATGAGACTAAAAGATTCGAATGAAAGGATTATAATAGCGGGCGATTTGAACGGGTGGGTCGGAATTAGACGTGACGGATTTGATTCGGCTTTAGGTATGTTCGGGGATAAAAGAACGAATGACAATGGGAACAGAATACTTGAAGTATGTTTAGAGTGGAACCTTTTTGTATCGAATACTTTTTTCGATCATAAAGGTATCCATCAATATACGTGGGAAAGAGGAAATGAAAGATCAATAATCGATTTCGTACTAATTGACTCTAGGTTGAGAGCCGTTACCGAGGACACAAGAGTTTTCAGAGGGGCTGAGGTTGAAACTGACCACTTTCTGGTGGTGTCGAGAGTAAACCTCTTCCGCGGCTGGCGCTCTAAAGTGAAAACGGTATCAGCTCCAACAAGAGTCAAAATAGAAAAACTACAAAACGATTATGTCAGAAGTGAGTATGAGAATTGTGCAGAAATGAGATTGAATGAGAAAGAAATGGACGGTCTAAGCATAGAGGAAACATGGAACCACATAAAAGTGAGTCTATGTGAATCTGCTAGAGACGTGTGTGGAATAAGTAAGCAAGGTAGGAAGAAAGGTGATGCATGGTGGGATGACGAGATCAAAGCACTGGTCTCAGAGAAGAAGGAAGCTTGGTTACGTCTGATAGAGACTGGCAGTGCTCCAAGCGAAGAGAGAGATCGAGCGAAAGAAGTGTATAAGGTATGCAAGAAAAGAGTAAGTGTTGGAGTGAAAGAACGAAAGAAACGCCTGGAAGAGGAAGAGGGGATAAAAATGACAAACCACTTCCAAGAAAACATTAAACTGTTTTGGAAGGAGGTCAAAAGGTCCCGGAGTGGTCCAGAGAACGGAAGCATGAAAGTGATAAAATCGAAAGATGGGCAAATGTTGACGAATGAGAAAGAAATTAAAGAGAGATGGATGAAATATTTCGAAGAAGTCTTCGAAAGTAACCCGGGTGACTGTGATCCCAGCGGTGAATCGGGTGTGAACGATGATGTAGTGAATGTTACCAAAATCAGCATGGATGAAATAAAAAGATCTATTAAATGTATGAAAAATGGTAAGGCTGTGGGTTTCGACAATATTGCTGCCGAATACTTTAAGGGGGATAGCCGTATTATTCTCACATGGTTGTGCAAACTTTTTAATCAATGTTTAGTGGAGGGTTACACGCCACTAGATTGGAGAAGGGCTGTAATCATGCCATTGTACAAAGGTAAAGGGTCACGTATGGAATGTGGGAATCATAGGGCTATTAGCCTTCTTAGTTCAGTCGGCAAGCTATATGGTAGAATATTGATTGAAAGGGTAAGAATGGAAACGAAAGATAAAATATGGGACGTGCAAGGTGCTTTTATGAGTGGAAGAGGGTGCATGGACCAGATTTTCTCATTGCGTATGCTCACTGAGAAGTTTCTTGCAAAAAACCAGAAACTCTTCTGTGCCTTTGTAGATCTACAAAGAGCATACGACCGAGTTGACAGGAAAAAGCTATGGAAGGTATTGTCCAAGTATGGAGTGAATACGAATCTCATACAGGCAATTGCGTCTCTATATGAGGGAAGCGTTGCATGTATTAGGGTGAACGGCGATTTTACGGGGTGGTTTGACATCACGAAAGGTGTTAAACAAGGCTGCGTAATGTCGCCGTGGTTATTCAATCTATACATGGATAATTGTATGCAAGAATTGAAAGAGATGGGATTGGGCGCGAAATTGAGTAATCTGAAAGTATGTTGCCTTTTGTATGCTGATGATGCGGTGCTGATATCTAACAGTATAGAAGATCTACAGTCTCTCGTGTCAAGGATGAACGAAGTATGTATGAAGAATGAGTTAATGATGAATGTAAGTAAGTCTAAAGTCATGGTGTTTGAAAGAGAGAGTACGAAAACAGTATGCAATATAGTTGTGAACGATGAATGCTTGGAGCAGGTGGATGAGTTTGTTTATTTGGGAAGTATGTTTACGAGAGATGGGAAGGCTGAAAGAGATATTGAAAGGAGGGTGAATGCAGGTAACTCTATTAATGGAGGACTGAACGCCGTTGGCACCAACAAAAAACTGTCCAAAGACGCGAAACTAGCCGTCCATAATGGAGTACTGGTACCTACCCTGATGTATGGCAGTGAGGCATGGAACTGGCAGAGGAAGGATGAAAGTAGACTGAATGCTGTAGAAATGAGATCCCTGAGGCGTATGTGTGGTAAAACCATGTATGATCGTGTGAGAAACGCGGAGATCCGCAAAGAATGCAAGGCTGATGTAAGCGTAATGAGTAAGATCAAGAAAGGAACGCTCCGATGGTTCGGGCATGTAGAGAGAATGAACGAGGAAAGGAGTGTAAGGAGAATATATGACGCAAATGTGAATGGTAGAAGAAGTCGGGGACGTCCGAGAAAGACATGGCACGACCAAGTGAATCAGATACTTGAGTCGGGCCATGTGAAGAGTCGGAATAATAGAAGAGCATGTATGAGACGGTGTATGAATGTGAACGTGGCAAGGAGTGTGTGCCAAGACCGAGTTGTTTGGCGGTCCGTCCTCTCTGCCTACCCCTGCGGGGAAACGGCGTGATGGTTAGTTAGTTAGTTAGTTCACTGAAAATGTTTGTATTAACTTAATTTTTTTTACAAATTCAGATACTTTTAACAAGGACATCATTTGCGGATACCAGCACTCTCAAGCCAGCCAAATACTACCGATGTCCCTGGACACTACTCGAGAGAACCAGCACTCTCAACCAAGCGACATTCTATCAATGTCCCTGGACACTACTTGAGGAGATTACTATTAACCAATAAACATTCTAACGATGTTCCTGGATACCACTTGAGGGTAACAACACTGTCAACCAAACCGTAATCTATCGATATCCCTGGACACCACTCAGAGACCATCACTATCAACCAAGCCACATTCTATCGCTGTCCCTGGACATCACTTGAGGTGACCAGCACCAAAACAGCACAGGATGTTTTACCAGCACTCTCGAGGCAGCCACACTTTATCACTGACCCCTATCTTCACTGGAAAAAACTTTTTCAAGGTAGGTTTACTATTGTTTTTTAAACCCTGTCATGTCCACGTGTTATTACAGGTTTTATGTTTTAAAAACATTGAGATTAAAACTTCCTCATGCTCAGTATTGGATGAAAAGCCGCCATGACAATTATCATCCATTTATGATATCCATCGGATGTCGTTTATGTCAAACACCATACTTTTAGCTGTTAGATTCGTAAGTAACTAATCACAGAAAATATTTTTCATTTACAATTTTTTTTCTTAGACTTTTTTACGGAGACACCGTTTGAGGGGACCAGCACTCTCAAGCCATCCATATTCTATCCCTGACGCATGCCTTCACTTGACAATTTTTGTCCTTGGCCTCTGTTGTCTCTTCACACATGAAACGTTTATAAGGTAGGTTTACTGTATTTTTTTAAACCATACTTTACATACTTTGAAAAAACTCTTGCGCTTTAAAAACAGGTTTTATTCGACCCATTGTTTATTGATATTGTTAAGATTTCAGGTACTGAAATATTAATATTTGTGATTGTCACCCTAATGGTTGTGGCAACATTTTTTGTGTTGGCGATTGCCAGGGCGATTTCGTATTGCCACGGATTTTTCCTTCTTCTCTTGTTACCATCCGTCTTGGGCGGGTCGTTTTTGGCAACACGTCTGCTGCCAGGTTTTCACTTCATGTGGGTCATAAAACCGCGGAGAGAGATAGCATTATTGGGCTCACCGTACATGAGCTACCCTACGGGTCTTTTATTGTTTCAATAAAGACCGATATTCGAGAGCTGGAGTTATTATTAAAGAGTTACTCCAGCCACACTTCCTTTCGGAATCTGGTGTTACCACGCTGGATTGCTCTGTCAGGAGAGCGGAAGTTGAGATCCTGAACAGATATGGAAATAAGTTTTAGCCCTTCCTCCTTTTGAGCGAACGCTTTTGACTGCCTTGCGGTGTCCATCATCAGTTTTGAAAGCGATTGTATCATCTGCAAAACAACTTAATATTTTAGGCTAAGTCATATCACTGAAATTACTATTTATTTACAAAGAATTTTTCAAACACAGATACTTTTTACAAGGACATCATTTGAGGGTACCAGCGCCCTCAATGCAGCATCTGTCTCGGGACATCGCTTGAGGGGAGCAACACTCCCAAGGCAGGATTTTTTATATTTTATCAGTTGGAACTGTCCCTTTTTAATGCAAGTTTAACAGTTGAAATAATTGAATGCTTTGTTTGAAGTAACATTAACAGATCTTTAAAAAAATGTACATTTAATTCATTGGTATCAATTTCAAAAACAAGTTTTCAGTCCCTTGACTACCATTAGGGAGAGCAGCACTTAGACAATTCATGATGTTTAATTAAACCTGCATATTTAATATTGTTTGAATGATATAATAATTATAAAATTACACGAAACCCGCAAAGCTTGGTAATTAAATCGCAAGTAAATTAATTATTTAAACCGGGTTATTTAAAATTTGTTTCGTCTACAGATCTCTGTTCCTGGGTATTATCGAGGAGAGATCTACACTCAACAAACATATTCATTCTCCGTTCCTGGAAAATACTTGACCACTCAACCAAGCCGATTCCTGGACACCACTTGAGAAGATCAGCTCTCTAAAGCCAGCCACATTCTTTTGATATCCCTGGATACCGCTTGAGATGATCACCACTATCAAGCCAGCCACTTTCTCTCCCTGGTCAATGACGTCGGTTGATAGAAGCAAATTTTCCATGGTAGGCTTACTAAAGTTTATTAATTACGGCTTTGACCCCTCAGGTCTCGGACACATTTTCTCATAAGGAAAAAAATTTCGCTTTGCAATAAAATCCAAATAAATTGAATATTTTTGATTTTTTCCGAAAATTAAAACTGTTTTTGAAAGGTGATGAAAATACACGTTCAAATTTTATAACTAGAAATATCCAAATATACCTAAAAAGTTATAAAAATGGGTCACCTCTAGTTTTTTTTTAACAATAATTACTGCAATGAATAAACAAAAATTTTAACGAAACAAAAAACGACTTCAAAAAATTCACTAAAAAGCAAAAAAATTATTTTGTACGATTGTTATTTTTGGAGTCGGTGTCAGCCAAAGTAACTACATACATAGGTAGTTATAGGTGAGATGTGGAGATCTTGGCCGACACCGACTCCAAAAATAACAATTGTACGAAATTATTTTTTTCCTTTTTAGTGCATTTTTTAAGTCGTTTTCTGTTTTGTTAAAATTTTTGTTAATTTTTTGATTTTTAGTGACGAGCATGCGTAAAGAAGTTTTACTTGAAAAAAAGAATCATCAAAATCTGTTAACGTAATATTGAGTTATTCGTCCATTTGTCGTGCACATACTCATACATATATAGTTTTCTCATGGATTCCATTGTCAGAACTGGACCAAATTAAAATGGGACCACACGGGAAGCACCAGCTTTCTAATAAAAAAGAATCATCAATATCGGTTCACCCAATCGAAAGTTCTGAGGTAACAAACATTAAAAAAAACCGTCGAATTGATAACCTCCTCCTTTTCGAAGTCGTTTAAAAAAAACAAGCGCATATATGATTTCACAAATATATAAGAAGTTTGCAAAACTTCATAAAAGTCAGAAACTTTGGTTTCACAAGGGTATGCATAACTTACCATTTTCAAACAAAAATATGTCAAACATATATTAACGATACTACCCAAAAGAACTTATTTATTTTGATGTTTTTTTTCATTATAATAACAGAAGATAAGGCCAGATTTTTTTTTTTAACAAAAGTTAACTCACAAAAAAATTCAAAAGTCGCCACCAAAATAAAGTAAAATTGAATACTTTTATGGCCTATATTTTTTATAGATTAAAACCTATAAATAAAGTAGCAAAGTTCGTTCAAGTAAATGATTTAAAAAAAATTCTTCAATTTTATTTGGTATTTTGACCTCAAATGCAACATTAAATTTTCAATGAAAAAAGCCTTGCAGCCGTTCCTCTTAATGCTATATGCTTTTCTGTTCATGTATTAAATACATTTAGACTAGGAGACGAGATAGGTAAACCCTACGTCATCGAGTACTCGGATGAAACTATTTTTTAGTGATAATGGACACTTAGAAAACCATAAAAAAGCTGGTCTGCCGGTGCGCCTTTTGGCAGGAGCCGCGCTGCCAATCGAGTACACGAACGGGAATGGTTTCATATGATAAAGGTCGATTAGAAAATGAGAAAAAAGCAGGGTTGCCAAACGGCAGCCTGGCAAGTTCGCAGGCAGCCGGCGTCAAAGTGGGGTAAAAAATAGTAAATTTTACGTCATCGAGTACACAAATAAAACTTATTATTAACTATAGTCCAGATCATTCCATTTAAGAATTTCTTGGTCTGCCGACCAGCAGCCTGGCAAATTTTTGTGTAAGATTTCTTAAAGTTTTTTTTTTTTTAAGTTTTCGTTTATCTTTATTATTATTTCTATTTCATTATATTTAAAAAACTTAGATTGCCATTTTTAAAAATATAAGCGATAATGATAAAAAAAATAATTTTAGAGTTCCTAGTGTACCCATCCGTCAGGTGAGCCGTTCGACGCCAAACCACTTACGAAACCTGCCGCGGTGTCCCTCACCGCTGTCGCGTGTCAATATTATTGTACAAATTTATAATATTAATAGTCCTTTAAAGATTGCCTAATAGTCCATAGTAGTTGGAAGTTCAAAAAACCAACGCACCGTCGCTGTAAGAGCTGCGTTCGTCCGTAAAACGATGGAAATTTCCGAAACCCCGTCCGTTTCATATTGGTTTCGCTAGCCCTGCTGCACCGATTACATCGAATACAAGATCTAAACTAACCAAAAACTGTAGTCTTTATTATCTCATTCATGATTTATTTAGTCTGCCGACCAGCAGCCTGGCAGTTTTTTGTGTACGATTTTTTTTTAAGTATTTTTTTTTTTTTTAATTAAAAAAAAATTATTTTCAATATCTTTATTATTTTTTTTTAGGACGCCCTTGTGCGCCACCTTTTGCAATTTTTCGTATAGAAATTTCAGAGCTCACCATTTTATCAAGAAACCTTCGCGGGCATGCGCACAACAACTCACCCAAAGTTTCACTACAATCGAATGAATTCACTACAATGTTCAAAAAATCATATCTTCATCCCACTGAAAATCTTTTAATTAAAAATAAAATACATGATATCAGGAAGCTATTCATAAAAAAAATTATCCATATAAATTGCATAAAATCGTCACCTTCACACATATCTCACTCCCAAAACACTAGAGCTAAATCATTTACAAGTGCCAAAAATTAAATCCACTCTTGCCAAAAAACATGAATCTTACCTCGCACCTTCTATATTCAACACTTTCTAAAAAGAAACACAACATATAACGCAAACCAACAGAAAACGTACATATAAAAACTTTAATACGTGGTTAATTAACAAAGAAAGAAATTTCATTAACAATTTACTTGCAAACCGATGTGTTAATTTTTTTTTATATACGCTGTATATTGATATTTAAATATATATGAAAAAAAAGAACATTCAAACAAACAAAAAAATATTTGATTATTTCATTCACACTAAAAAAAAAACATTTCTATAAATTTGTTATATTTTATATTAAAATTATTTTATGTAGATAATCTTTTGTATTTCTACTTAAGTTTTATTATTTCTTTTTATTGTATTCTGTATTTTTATTTATTATCTTTTGTATTTTCAGTTACTTTTATTGTTATTTATATTTTATGTAATGATAGATAGTGCTACCCGGCTCAGAACAGATATTGTCTGGTGAGTCGGGTAACGCACATGATTTGTATATACTATTGATGTTAATAAACAAAAAAAAAAAAAAAAAGTACAGGAAATCATTTCATAAAGCCAGAGCTCACTTATATTGAAACTATCCCGGGAATTTACACATCAAATCCTCAAAGTTTTTTTGTGTTCATTGATTTATTTTGTTATTAGCTGTGTTTGTACTTCTGCCTTTTGCAGCGGTGTTTTGGTAAAGGTTTTTAACTTATTGCATTTTATCACAATACTTATTATTTATTTCATATACGAGTACAATTTTTTGTTTTGTTATTAATAATTATGATTTGTTTCGCCTATAGATACGTGTCACCGATTGTCTCTGTCCTTCGACATCACTAGAGGGGACCAGAACCAAAACCACCTTAGGCTGTTTTGCCAGCACTCTCAAGGCAGCAACATTTTATCTCTGCCCCTTGTCATCATTTGACCGAAGCAACTTTTCCAAGGCAGGTTTCCTATTGTTTTTTTTTTTACTTTGCTTTTTTAACACTTTGTTACCTTTTTATTTTAAAAGGTCAGTTAAAGACGATGTTAGACAATATTTTTACTAGCTTACTTTTTTTTACAGACTCTTTTATCAAGGACGTAATTTGCGGAAGGCAGCTACATTCTATCTCCGTCGCTGAACATCACTTGAGGGAACTAGCACTCGGCAGGTAACTAGGCAGGTTCATTACATTTTATCAGTGAAAACTGTCTTTTTATGGACGTCACCAGTTTAATTTAATATACGCTTTGTATAAAGATAAAAACACAGCTCTTCTCTTAAAACCCCTTCGTAGAAAGGATTCATTTATAAAGTAGATACTCTTTCCCTGTACTACCATTGAGCGCAGTAACACTCCCAACACGTTTCATGACGTGCTTAAAACTTCATGTTTAGCATTTTTGAAATAATAACTTATGGAAAAAACATTTAGTTTATAAATCCTGTTGACTACCAGAAGTGAAATTATTTATTTTAAACTGCTGTAATTTATTTATCAGTTTCATCTATCACAGTAATTTGTTTCATCTACAGATAACTGTTCCTGGGCCTCACTGAGGAGAGATCTACACTCAACAAAAATATTCAATTGTTCCTGGAAATTACTTGAGGGGACCAGCACTTTACAACCAGCCAAATTCAATGGATTTCCTTGAACACCTTGACACTACCAGCACTCTCGACCAATCTACATTAGAGCAATATACGATCTACTCGACATGTACACTCTCAAACAATCTACTCAACCACCAAAACACGGTCATGTGCCTAGCATGGTGGTCGAAAAATCATCAATTCGTAACAAACAATTCAATGAATAAAATAAATAAAAATGTCCATGAAAACCATTTGAGGGGACCAGTATCTTCAACAAAGCCACACTCTAAAGAAGTACCTGGAAACCACTCGAGAGAATCAGCTCTCTCAAGCGAACTACATTCTATGGATCTGGACAACACTTAAGAAGGATCAGCACTCTCACTCTCAAGCCAATCATATTCTATCGATGTCCCTGGACATCAATTGAGGGGAACAGTATTCTTAAGAAGACCTCTTTCTATCCCTGGCCCATGCTTGACAGAATAAGTATTTTCAAGGCAGGTTTACTAACGCTTATTCTCATATTAAATTAGTACCGCTATTGTGCTTAAATCTATCAGAGGGGAGAGATAAATTATTACTTTTTCGCAAGAGACTAGCTAAAAGCACAGGTTTTCACAGGATTTATTTTGTTAAAAGTCGTGTTTGAAGTACTTCCCTTTGAAGCCAATTTACCAGGAGCTTTGACGTTAGTTTCTTATTATCTGTCTTAAATCATGCTTGTCAAGTTATGTATTTCAAATACAGGTACCTATTTTTCTACTGTTTTTTTAATAATTTGTTTTACCTACAGATACCTGTCACCGATCGATAAGGAGCAATCAAGCCAGCTTCATTCTGTCTCTGTCCTCGACATCACTTGAGGGGACCAGCACCAACACCACCTTAGGCTGTTTCACATTTCATCTCTGGCCCCTATGATCACTTGACAGAAGCAACTTTTCCAAGGAAAGTTTACTATTGTTTTTTAAACACGGCTTTTTTAACTCTTTATTACCATTTTTACGCTTTTAAACCAGGTATTTCCTTTGTCCACTGCTCTTCTGGGAGAAAAGCTGCAAAACTGCATCCTACTTTTGATACAACGTTTCAGACTACGTTGCAGAATCTATCATCCGGTTAGATAACGATTATGTCATCAAGCTAATACTTTTGGCCGTTAGAATCTTTAATAATACCTATCACTTTTTTTCAAACACTAACACTTTCAAGGCAGCGATTTACGCATACCAGCACACTCAAGGCAGTTACATTCTATCTCCGTCGCTGAACATCACTTGAGGGAACTATCACTCTGTCTTATGACTTCGCTTGAGGGGAAACACTCCCTAGGCAGGTTCATTATATTTTATCAGTGAGAACTGTCTTTTTACGGACATGTGCTAGTTAAATTTAATAAATTCTTTGTATGAAGACAAAAACACAGACCTTCCTTTAAAATATTGAACCTTTATAGATGGATAGGATTCATTCATACAAGTAGGTACTCTGTCCCTGAACCACCACTCAACGGAGTAACATTCCCAACACGTTTCATGACGTGGTTGAAGAATACTGTTTCAGAGCACATTATATGCCGGAAAAAATAAATTATTTTTATACTCTATATATATATATATATATATAAATCAAAATATGCTTGATTCAGGATATATGAGATGTCTATACATTGCCTTTGTGTTTAACTTTGTTTAGATAATATAATTTGTCGAATCAACATTTGATTTTAAAATCCTGCAGAGCTTAGTACCTAATTATATCATAAGTGAAATTATTTATTTTAAATAGCTGTAATTTATTTATTAGTTGTAATTTGTTCTATTTATAATCTACAGATCTCTGTTCCTGTGCATCACTAAGAAGAGCTCTACACTCTACAAATACGTTCATTTCCTTTGTTCCTGGAAATTGCTTGAGGGGACCAGCACTTTCAATCAAGCCACATTCTAGCGATGTCCCTGGACAACACTCGAGCGGACCAGCACTCTCAACCAAGCCATATTCTATCGACGTCCCTGGACTCCACTGAGAGGACCAGCACTCTCAACCAAGCCACATTCTATTGCTGTCCCTGGACATGACTTGAGGGGACCAGCATCAAACCACCTTAGATTATTTTCCCAGCACTCTCAAAGCAGCCACGTTTTATCTCCGTCTTCACTTGACAGAACATTTTCATGGTAGGTTTACTATTATTTTTTAAATCCTACTATGTTCATGTATTATTACAGGTTTTATGCTTTTAAAACAGGTTTTCCTAATGCTCAGTGTTGCTTTAGATAAAAAGCCGAGACGATCGTTTTCATCGATGTCCATCGGATAACGTTTATGTCATCTACATACAATAGAACATAATACTTTTGGTCGTTAGAATACTGAAAATATTTATATTTTTCACTTAGACTTAGAAGATATAATCGTAAAAAATATATCACTGAAAGTATTTATAATTTACAATTTTTTTTCAAACATAGACATTTTTACGAAGACACCTCTTGCGTGGATCAGCACTCTCAACCAACCTTCACTTGACAAATGCTATTTTTTGAAGGCAGCTTTCCCAAGTTATTTTAAAATTAGTTTTTTTACGGAAGGCTGCTTTACCGAAGTATGTTTGTGTTTAATTATAGGTTTTACGTTTTTAACCCAAGGATTTACTTGGTTATGAGCCGTTTATGCATTTGTTCCTGTTAGCAACAATTTTTAATTAAAGTTTTTTTTAAATATTTATTTCTACGTTTTAACTAATTGCCTTTCATCATACCTGTGAAGGTCTACACAGGTATGTCAAACACGGGGCATGGTTTTGCTTTAAGAAACTACTGTTTCAAATATTTATTTATTTTATCTCCAGATCCCTTTCATCCATTTATTTATTTATTTATTTATTTATATTCTCACCATACATTTTGTTATTGTTTTTTTTTTTTACATAAATTAACCTCACTAGGACTAATGCCTGTATTGAGGTTAATAATTATAATTTGAGGATGCATTTTACATGTAAACACAATATAAATACACTACTAAACTTTTAAAACACTAATATTACATACTAATTACCCATCTATAATTACCATTTAAATAGTTTTATTGACGTACTGTAATATGATAATATAATATAATAATATGAAGACCAGATGGGTAATTTGAGAATGATTTGTAACAATATTTTATACCTGCCAAAAGCAAAGTAAGTTCAAAAGAACTAGGGTGACACTTCGATTTGTGCAAATGGAACTCAAATATCTTATTATTTAAAAAAAACTTATTTAAAAAAAAATCTTATTATTTAAAAAAGGACAAGGATGAAAATATAGTATGCCAATCCTCAGTCAACATAAATTTCTTAACATTATTTTTAAATTTAGTTAATGAATTGGAAGACTTGATGTAATCTGGCAGAATATTAAACATAAGTGGAGCCTGATATAAATAGTTTCTTTGGCCAAAAGATGTTTTAGTATGTATTGCCACAAAGTTCATTGTTGAGCCAATTTTAGTGGTATGGGTTTGTTGGGTTCTTTCTGCAGATTTAGTATTGATAAAAAATCTACAAATTATTTTAATGATGTACAGCTGTTTTATACACATAACATTAGATTCCTTGTAAAGTAGTTTCGATGGATAACGAAATTTTTTTTTGTACATGACTTTAAGAATTAATTTGTGAGCAATATTTAGTGGTTCTACATTGGACTTTAGACAGGATCCCCAGCATACTATATTGTAAGAAAGTCGAGATTGGACTAAGGCATAATAGACAGATTTTAATTTCTCTTTATCCAATATATGACGAAGTTCTTTAAAAATATAGGTAAGTCTCCTGATATTTTTTGTTAACATATCAATATGGTCGTTCCATCTCAAATATTTATCAATAATTACACCTAGGTACCTAATACAGTCTACTCTTTCTAAAGGGTGGCAATTACAATTTTGCAGACAATTGTGTATAGTTATATTATGAATGTAGGATGGCTGACTTTTTGATGATATGCTAAAAGTTACATATTTTGTTTTTGATGTATTCAAAGTTAATATGTTATTATTTAGCCAACTCTTTACTATTCTTAATCCTGAATCACATTTTTCAAAAGCATCTTTCCAGGTTTTACCCTCAAATATTAAAGCAGTGTCGTCTGCGAAACTGACAATATGACCTGGAATATCTAAATTACACAAATCATTAATGTAGATTAAAAACAATATTGGTCCAAGTACACTACCTTGTGGAACCCCAAAAGAGATTTGTTTGCTTATGCTTAAATTATTATTTATCTCTACTTGTTGTGTTCTATTGCTAAGATATGATTTGAACCAACTTAATGCTGTACATTGAATTCCAAGAGAAAATAATTTTTTGAGGAGTAATCCATGGGAAACCGTGTCAAATGCCTTTGATAGATCTAAGAACACAGCTAAGGCTTTGTTTCCATGATCCAGGGCACTAGTAACTTTCGACAATACCATCAATACTGCATCACTCGTTCCTTTATTTTCTCTGAAACGAAGCTGATTGCTAGAGAGTAATTTATTTATTTCTAAGAATGATATTAATCTCGACTTAGACAATCTCTCTATTACTTTTGAAAGCGTGTTGAGTAAGGATATAGGTCTATAATTATTGACATCTAGTTGATCTCCACCTTTAAAAAGAGGAATCACTTTAGCTTTCTTACAGTGAGAAGGGAACATTCCACTCTTGAAGCTAATATTAATGATATGAGATATGGGACTAGCTAATTCGGATACATGGAGTTTATATATCATAACACTTAAAGAATCAATACCACATGAGAAAGACATTTTTAAATCATTTATCACATTTGTCACTTCATGAATGTTAGTTGGCTTAAAAACAAAATTGTCCCCGGTAAAGTGAAGTTCAGATTTAAAATCATTTACAAGAAGCGTCTCACTTGTTTTATTATCACTGCACAAATTGTTAGCGAAACTTGGACCAATGTCTCTAAAGAAGTCATTCATATGATTAGTAATTTTATTTGGACTCTCTTCCATTGAAGTAATAATATTGTTAATTCTCATTTTTTTAATGGTAGTTTGCTCTTTTTTAAGGTTTATAGCCTCCTTTATAATGTTCCACTGTTGTTTAATGTTGCCATTGAAGTCATCTAATTTTCTTCTGAAATATGCTTGTTTTGTTGATCGTATTATCCTAGAACACCAGTTTCGATATCGCTTATAATATTCAAGCAGTTCCAAGTTAAAGATTTCTCTTCTGCACCTGCTGTGCAATTTATCACGTGTTCTGAGGCATTTGATTAATCCAGAATTTATCCATGGTTTTAGCTGTTTCATGATATGTCTCTCTTTTTGTACTGACGTACAACTTTGCACATGAGTTTTCAAACATTTAATGAAATTATCAGTTGCCAGATTGACGTCATTTGTTGACAGAACTATATCCCAGGATTCCTCCTTTAATTTGGTCTTCAAGAGGTTGTTGTCAACAACAAATTTAGGTTTTGCATTATTATTTGAAATATTATGTAGATTTAAGCTCATAAACTTCATTAAAATTGCATAATGGTCGGTTACGTCAGTAGTAAAAGCCGCTCCCTGTGGTTTAAATTTTGATTTTGCCATAATATGATCAATGCAGCTTGATTTGTTAGGAGTTACTCTTGTTGGTGAGTTTATTATGGGCTTCATACCATGAAACGCCAGAAGTGATAGGTATTTCTGTGTTTTTATGTTCTTCAAATCAAGGGTATCAATATTTAAGTCTCCACATAAGATAATCTCCTTATTTTGCAAGGATTCAGATGCAAGGAATTCATTCAATGAGTCAAGAAAGTTGTCTATTTTAGTCTGGGATGGAGATCGATAAACAGCTATTAAACATATGGTATTGGATAATTGCATTTTCAAGCAGTTTGCACTGGGGAGAGCAATTTCCTCCACAGTAACCTGAATGTTTTGCCTTACGTAGATAACTACTCCATCATTTTGCAAATTGTTTATCATTGTTTTGTAGACTACGTACTCTGGAATGCTAGGCATATTAATTACACTGCTCAGCCAAGCCTCTGTAAAGACTAGTACATCCGGACGATGATTAATGCAATCCAGCATAGAAACAGTTTCATCAAAATTCTTGCTTATACTTCTAATATTCATGCATAGTAAAGAAAATTTTGAATCTTTCAAAAAATGTTTGCAAGATAATGAATCTTCAAAAATTATGTTAGGTTCAATATTGTCAGACATATTAATTATGTTTTCTATATCATCCATTTTTTTTTTTTCGGTAAAAGTGTCAGACTTTGGGAGATGATTACGACAATTTATTTAAATCATCTTCGTGTTTGACGATTAGAACTCTTGAAGATAGTTCTGGGTTCTTTTTCACACAAATTTTATTGTTCCGAAACCATACAAATTGAAATTTAGCTTCTTTAGCTTTTCGTTTAGTTTTCCAAAGAAGGGCTTTGGAATATGATGATAGAACTTCTCCAATGAAGATGTTGCTGTCCTTCAATTGCTTTATACTTTTGCGTGCGTTGAGAAATTCAGATTGGGATTTTTCATCTTTGAAATGGATGATCATCCTCTGAGCTCCGGGTTTATTAATAGTTTTATCAGGATATTGAGTAACTTTATTTATTCTACCTGGTTCAATCCGAATGTCAAATTTTTTTATGAATCTTTCCACGGTTTCCACGGAATTTTCATTCATCAAGGTTTCCAGGCCAGACAATTCAGCACAATTATAGCTTACATTTTGTTGTTCCATATCAGCAAGACGAATTTCTAAATTTTTTATTTTTAGATCTTTGATAGAATTTGCGTTTTCTAAGTTATCCACATTTTTTTTTAATTGCATCATATTTCCGATGTTATTAGTTATTTCATCATATTGTTGACCAATAAATTCAATGCTTTTTCTCATGTCGGATATCTCAGATTCGAGATTTTTTTTCAATGTTGATGATTCAAGTTCAATTTTTGCAAAAACTTGTTGCTTAAATTCTTCCATTTTTTTATCCATATATTTTACAATTTTTCCAAATTGATCCTCGTTTACTGCTGGAGAATCCGATGCCTTAGACCTAGTTTGCATTACTGGGGAACTATACACTCCTCAAAACAAAATCCTCCGTTAAGCTCCGTTATACTCGGATATGTATACCACTTGAGAGGCATGCATATTAGACATGGGCAGATTCATTCCCAGGAGTGAATCGATTCAGTCTGATTCCCCCGGCCTTTTGAATTGATTCCTTTTATTCGTTCCTTTAATTCAATTTTCAAAAAAAAAAAAAACCTATTTATATACATACATAGATATATTTTCTAATACGTGGTTTTCACTTAAGAAAACTAACGTATACATGAGAGGCTACGAAGCACCGCACAAAGAGGAGGCCGAAAGGCTACGAAAAACCGCACAAAGAGGAGACCGATAATACTATCTCATTCTCCCGCGGACTACATCCTTTAGATGCATGTGTTTGCCTCTTTTTATTGTCGTTATTTTTCGTTTCATCGAGTTTCAAATCACAACGGTGCTAAAGAAATTTTCACTGCGCAAAGCACTCTTCTTAGGGTGAATTATGTCGTTCTGAAAATTTGAAGGTACTAAAAACGAAGTTAATGAAATATTTATTTTAATGTGTATTTATTTTGAAAAAAAAAAAAAAATTTGACAAGAGAAATGTATTTATATTAGGCTATCAATTAAATCTTAAAATGGAACAGTTTTTGTGGTTCACCCTTAAGTTTCACTAATTTTATTTTATTTATTAAACTTAAAATTGGTCTACTTCACGTGATCTAAAATTCCCACTACCTTCAGCCTCACAAAATATCCCAATTGGGAATGCCATAGTCTCATTAGCTCCAGACGGGAGCAGTTGGGAGTTGCTGTATTCACATAAAAAACATAGTATTATCGCGCTTTCATATATCCGATTCGGTCAACTGGAATAAGTTTCACTCAAATATATATTTTTAAATGCACTTACCTCAATGGTGAAGTTAACCGATGCGCCGAATAAAAACTAATTAAGTCTGAGCGACATGCGTCATACAATTTATTACAAAAATAAAGGAATAAACCACTCGATCATCATGATGTATCACGGTCCGACAGCGACTCAAGCGACTGGTGTTTTGTTTACGGCTAGGTAGACAGATACCATATAAAGAATAATATAAATAAACATCGTTGTTTCTAAACGCATTGCATAATTTACGCACGTGTGAGGGAGAAAAAATATAGGATTAACTTTCGCTTTTAGCAAAAGTTCCGGGTCCCGTGCAAGATGACGGCTTGGCCGTGCGGGAACTAACGACGAACCGATTCTCTGCGGGCATCAAGGAATGAATTAGGAACTTCTGACTAATAAGTGACTTTTGTCTTGCTGTGACTTGAATAACTTGCATTCCGCGGACCTAATAATGACTCGATATCTTCAACAGATTAGAATTTAACTCGATCCGATGATCGACTCGATCCGTGGGATTTGTGATTTGGTACGACGACGTCACAAATGTTTTGATTCATTGAATAAGTGAAACAGAGATTGGGGTTGAGAATTGAACAGACTTGTAGGACTATGACGGGATTAGTTCATTTATGACTATGACGAACAGTGGGACTGGCGGGACGACTGTGACTTTTGGATGACTCGATCGCTTGTCGGTTCAGTTGGTTGGCGGTTTTGTCGCTTGGGCTGGAGACGGGAACTCTCTGGCTTACGTTTTTTTTTTGTATAGATTTACTACGCGGGATACTACGCGTGATGGGCAATTTCGCGGCGCGCGCCGCCTGTAGTAGGTGTACCTATCCGCGCAACGAATATCCAATATTTACAGAGTACATTATTATTTTCTTACCTCAAAATAACATGCATTATTTAACTGTAAAATAAATTAATAGAAATTAAAAGAAATATGGTGCTGTTAAAAAAATCGTGGGATGAAAGGCCAAGGGTAAGAAATAAAGATTTAATTCCTTTTGAAAATGAGAATAAGATTGAGTGTGTCACAAGATTGAATTTATTCATTTAATTCAATCATTAAATTTTGCCCACGTCTAATGCATATCACCAGCACTCAGTCATGTATACCACCAGAACTCTCAAGCCAGCCATTTTCTCTCCCTGACCATTCCTGTAACGGACAGGAGATATAACCTCATAATACGCATAATGCTATACCATTTATTGCAATATTTTTTTTCGTATGTGACAATGTGACTAGCTTCAAGAACAGGTTTTCATTGTTCTAATTGGTTTAATTTGTTATAAGCCGCGTTTGAACTTCTTTTCTATGAAGTCAATTTTTCAAGTTCTAGTGTAAGTTTTTGTACTAATTCTCTTTTATCGTGCTTGCGGAGTAATATATTTCGAATACAGGCGCTTATTTTATTACCGTTTTGTTTCACCTATAGATATCTGTCATTGGTCAATGGGGAGCCAACTGCATTCTGTCTCTGTCTTCAACATCACTTGAGGTGACCAGCATCAAAACTACCTAAGGCTGTTTTGCCAGCACTCTCAATGCAGCCACATGTTATGTCTGGCCCTCATCATCACTTGACAGACAACTCTTTTCCAAGGCAGGTTTACTATTACCTTGCTCACTCTTATGCTTTAATAATAAGTTTTCTTTTCCCAATTGTTTTCTTATATGAAAAAACGCTCCAGCGCTTCCTCATTTGGCGCCAACGCTTCAGACTGCCTTGCAATATCCATAATCAGTTCTGATGGCAATTGTGCCATCTACAAAACAACATAATACTTTAAGCTAAATCATGTAACTGAAAAAAATATTTGTTTAGAAAAAATTATTCATACACAGATACTTTTTACAAGGACATCATTTGAGGGTACCAGCGCCCTCAATGCAGCATCCATCTCGGAACATCGCTTGAGGGGAGCAACACTCCCAAGGCATGTTTATTTTAATTTACCAGTGGGAACTGTTCCTTTTTAACGCATGTCACCCAGTTGAATTAATTGAATGATTTGTTTGATGTTAAAAACACAAAATTTTCAAAAATATACTTAACTTCATTGACATTCATTATAAAGAATGTATGGTATGGTTTTCTATCCCTCGTCATTGGGAAGAGTAGCACTCCCAAGACTATTTTATTGTTTGGATAATATAATTATGGGAAAACATCATTTGATCCACAAAACCTGCAGAACTCAGTAATTAAGTTGCAAGTAAATTATTATTTAAAATTGCTTAGTTGAAATTTGTTTCATCTACAGGTCTATCTTTCTGGAAAATACTTACTTAAAATCTTTAACAATAAATCACTGAAAATATTTTTCATTTACATTTTTCTTCATAGACATTTGTAAAAAGATACCGTTTGAGGGGACCCACGCTCTCAAAGTGGCTATATTCTATCATTGTCCCTGGACACCACTCGAGAAGACCAGCACTCTCAAGCCAGCCACATTCTGTCGATATCCCCGAACATCACTTGACAGGACCAGCACTCACAAGCCACCCACATTCTGTTCTTGGCACATAACAGAAGCAACTTTTCAAAGGTAGGTGAACTAATTCAGGTTTAATAACTAATAGCTTTTACGATTTGGTTTCATTGTTTTCATTGTTGATTGATCAACTTGGTTAAAAGTCGTGTTTGAATTTTTTCCTTTAGAAACCATTCATCTTACGAAAAATTTTAGGAAACTTAACTAATTATATTTTTTCATACCCGCAGAGTTATATATTTCATACACATACTAATTTTTACTTTAATTATTCATCTACAGACCCCTGTCACCGATATCCGGGAGCAATTAATACACTTAACCAAAAAAAATCCTACACTATCCTGCATAGTGGACCAGCGTTTTCTGCATTCTGTCTCTGTCCTCGACATCACTTGAGGGGACCAGCACCGAAACCACCTTAGTTGGTTCATTCACCTATTGGTATTGTCAGCACTCTCAAGACAGGCACATTCTATATCGGCCATTGACATTACTTGAGGAACACCATTTTGGCCCATGTCACATGATAGAACGTTTGCAAGGTAGTTCTACAATTGTTTTTTTTAAATCTGCCATATTCATGTTTCATTGCAGTTTTTATGTTTCATGCTCATTGTTGTGTTGTGTGAAAAACTGCGTTAGTGCTTCTTCCTCTTGAGCCACAAGCTTACAACGTCCTGAGTCAGGTCAGATGACGTCGTATCATTTGCAATAAAACATGATACTGCTGTTAGAATCATAAAGCATATCACATTAGCGTTAAAATATTATACCTAAATAATTTTTCAAACACAGATTATTTTTAAAATGACATCATTTGAGGGTACCAGCAGTCTTAATGCTGCATCTGTCTCGGGACATCGCTAGAGGGGACTAATACTCCCAAGGCAGTCACATTATATTAATCAATGAGAGCCGATGGTGAGTTCTGTCTTTTTTAATGAACGTCGCACAGTTGAATTTAATATTTAATAATTCCTTTGTTCGAAGTTAAAAGCACAAATCTTTTAACAAAATATTGTACTTACCTTTAAAAGTATTAATTTTAAATAAAATTAGGAACATATAACAAGAAGTTCCCAAACTACCATTGAGGGGAGTAACACTTACAAAACTTTTCACGTGTGTTATAATTTAATCTGCATATTTACGACTGTTTTGATTATATATAATAAAATATATAATACCTTCGTCGGTGCGTTACATGTGGCTTACCAACATTTTGCCATAAGTGGGTGTTTTTAATAACCAAGTATTATTTACAGTGTCTTTTATCATTGAATTAAATGCCGAAATGTTTTGCCAAAAATGTTTTTCTTCGTACGTATAAAATCATTTAAAGAAAGGCATATTTTGAAAATTTAATAATTTATGCATACATAAGTAAAATGTAAAATTGACATACTCGTATTTTTATCCTAAGTCAAAACTCATTATTGAAATGCAGAAAATCATAATTTGAATTTATCTCGGAATAGTGTAATTGCATTTAGCCACTTGTCTCTCTTAACCGACGAAATGTCTAAATGTCATTTGATATTTTAAAAATCTGCAAAGTTAAGTTATTCAATCACAAGTAAAAATTTCTATTTAAAATAGCTTAATTGTTATTTATTTAATCTGCAGTTCTCTGTTCCTGGACATCATCACTGAGTAGAGACCTTCACTCAACAAACACATTCATTCTCTGTTCCTGGAC
The DNA here is from genome assembly GCA_917563855.2 of Limnephilus lunatus. Classification (NCBI taxonomy): domain Eukaryota; kingdom Metazoa; phylum Arthropoda; class Insecta; order Trichoptera; family Limnephilidae; genus Limnephilus; species Limnephilus lunatus. Next base: position 17,486,695 of record OU830595.1, on the reverse strand, counting down.
ATTGCTTGCTTGGACCAGCACTCTCAAGGAAGCCACATTATATACATTTCCCTGGACATCACTAAAGTGGAGCAACACTCTCAAGGCAGCCATATTATATACCTGTCCCTGGACATCACTAAAGTGGAGCAACACTCTCAAGACAGCCATATTATATACCTGTCCCTGGACATCACTAAATTGGAGCAACTCTCTCAAGACAGCCACATTCTAACCCGGATCACTTGAATGAATAAACATTGCCTTACACTAGTTTCCCAACTTTCTTAAAGTTACTGAGGTTGTCTTAATTTTTTTTAATATAAATGTATTATATTTAAAAATGACGAAGTTAAGTTGAGCTTTCAAAATGAGCATTGATAAAATCTATTGCATTAATTGTGTCTCATGACGTCACACGCAGTTTAAATGATAATTAGAAAAACAGTGTTGCAGTACTGCCGCGCATGTATCGTGATGTCACACGCTTTTCAGCCGGCCGCAAACATCAATGCCTTGACTTTTATTTTTGATACTATTCGGTATTTTTCAAAAATTCTAATGGTTCTGTGTCGGCTTGCTCGAAAATATGATATCTTGGTTAATAACATGAAATTTATATGTTGGAGACAGCAAGCTGAACACTTTCACAGTTGTTGGTGTAAAATACTGATATTCAGGACCTGGATATCTCTTGAGGATATCAGCACTCTAAAGGCAGCCACATTCTGTATTTGGACTTGGATATTTCTTGAGGAGACCAGTACTCCCAAGGAAGGTTAGGTATGACTCACATGAATAATTACCTTCTTATCAGTACTACAATACTACATTGTTTAGGTACAGGTTGTACTGATATTTGTTTTAAATACAGATACTCTGTCCTTTTATATATCTCCTGAGGGTAGCAACACTCTTTAGGCAGCCATATTCTAACTCTAGCACTGGATATCACTGAGTCCCTGAGCAAAACTCCCAACAGTTTCAATACATTTCATTACACCTGCATACTTATTATCTTGTTTTGAAACAGGTCCCATGAGTATTTCTAATACTTGCATTGTTATGTATAATGTATTCACAGTTTTAATTAATTATTTTTTAAACCTTCATTAAAAATATTACTTGTTCTGCAAACATTTTACTAGTAGTTCTGTGAATATCTTTATCTTTCTCTTATTTTTTTGATCAAAATAAAAAATTCTCTAAAATAAAAATATTTGTGAGTAGGTACATCAACAGGTGTATAAGTCTGTCAAATAAGAGTAGAAAATATAAAAAACGGAACTAAGAAATTTTTAGGCTGGCAATACTAATTTATCTGTCAAATATTCTTTAAAAGTGCAATGACACTGATAATACAAAACACTGAATACACATTTAAAAAAACCTTTTTTTGTTCTTAAAAAAAAAAATTAAATCGAAGAAGCAGTATTGTGAAGGTACCTACTAAATGACATAAATTTGATCAAATTGTGTTTTACAAAGTGATTGGCATTCATTTAATTTAAACATAAATTTGAATTTAACAGTAGGTGGAAAGGAAGAATCATTAATGGTGAGTTTAGTCACACTACTTTTAGATCTGAATGAGTTTAATATATTCAGATCTAAAATTAGAGACATGATCTAAAGCCTGGGCAACGCTGAACAATTAAGCTAATATTAAATAAATGTGAGCAATTTCTAAAGTGTGCTTTATATTTTATTACAATATCGTTATTCTTCATTAACATGTTAACACAAAATTGCAACCTATACCTACCTAGGTATATGCAATTCTAATTTTGAGATCAGTGGGTATTGGTATTGGTATTGCAATGAATTTTTTTTTCACTTTTATGCCTTTTTAATTTTTAATAAAAATGTAGGTTACACAGCTTTAGATTAACACCATGATTATATTTTTAGTATTGCCATTTGGGCAACGGTTGCGCCCTCATATATTTTCTACTCTTATTTGACAAACTTTATGCCGACATATTTAATTACCATATAAATAGTATGAATAACTTTTTTTAAATTAAAGAAATATCAATATCTCAATGATAATCCCTTTTTCAAACATTCTTCTGGTGGTAGGAACAGGTAGATACCGTAATATTGAAAACGTCAATCAAAGTTAGTAATCTAGTCAAAGTAAGTCTTGATTGAATAATAAAGTGAATGCAGCAGAAATGACTGAACAAATTTAGAGATGGAATGAAATGTCAAATAGTCGCGTTAAAGTAGGACTTGGTTATGCTAAGTCAATACTGGCCATGGATAAGTCCTTTGAGCAGTGGCGTAGCGAGGGGGGGCGGTCCGACCCAGGTGCCACCCGACGGGGGGTGACATTACACCCGACCGTGGAAAAAAAATTACGAAGGACATTGTCATAAAAATATTGAACACCACGGTCTGTTATTTACCTGCTCTTATATTTCTATGTCGTAGCTTCCCGTGGAGTGCCCCGAAATCGGGGGGGGGGGGGGGGGGGGGGGCGACACCACGTTATCCGCCCCGGGTGCCGCCTATGCTTACTCCGCCACTGCCTTTGAGTCTATAAAACACCTAATGAATCTCTGTCCTTGTACATTCATTGGGAAACGAGATTTCCAAAGCAGGTTTCATTAATATATATATTAATTTTTGGGGTATTGTGCCACTTTGCGCATTGTTCTTATTTTACCAAGGTTTGGAAGAGCTACAGTGTCTGAAACTTATCCTTATGAGGAGTGTGACACGGCATTATAACCCATAAATTTATCACTTTAATTCTTTTGACTGAAAATCTTAAAAATTTCAGGTTTAATCATGTTTTGTCAACACCTGCATATTATATTATGCTAAATGCTTATTTGGAATACTGAAAGTGTAATGTTGTTTATACAGAAGTCAGTCCCTGGACATCTCTTGAGTGGAGCAACACTTTAAAGGCAGCCACATTCTATATCTAAACCTGTGGACCACTTGAGGAGATCAGCATTTCCAAGGCAGGTTACCAACTTATTATATCTGAAAAAAAATTCTGAAGCATTTCGCGTTACAGCTTTTACTTTTGCTTTTCACTTCTTTCTTTTAGGCCCAGTTGTTTAGCAGAAATTCACTCATGACACAAACACGAAATGGCCATTCATCGCAATTTTGCTTCATTTTTGTTAAATGCCGATTCCAAGTCTTAATATCAGCAGACGAGGACAAATACCACGATGTTAAGCTTATCAGCTCATTACAATTTAATAGAATCGGTGTTTAACGGGGACTTTTCAAATATCATAAAACAAAATGGAGCCCAATGGCCATTTGTTGACAATGACACATTAGAATTTGTGTGAAACAGCTGGGTTTTAACAGTTCTGTAGATCTTTCACTATCATTTATCTTATGGATATCCGAGCCTCTCGATATTCATGGATAAGTATAAAAACACCACGCTTCCTAGGCCCATTTTGGTAGTTAGTTCTGTTGGAGTCCCTACTTCCCCCCACGGCCCAGCGCAGTCCCATAGCCATTCTGTTGTTGCAACTCAGCCTGTGTTTGTCTAGTCTTGAACCTTTCCAATCGTCGCCTCAGTTCTTATTTGTCCAACAGACCATTTTAGTTTTTGTTCAACCTCCACTTTAAAATTAAAAATAAAGTATAAAAAATGAGAGTTAATTATTTGAACTAATGAGACCTTTACCTTTACGGAAATAACTTTAACTTAAACACCTACTATACTGTTTTATTGAAATAATTTAAGAAAACCTTCTCCTCACGTAAAATTTTCTATTGGTCTGTTGGACAAATACGAACTAAGGCGACGCAATGTCAATCATATTCAAGGCCAAGTCAGTACTGGCCGCTACCAGCTACAAGGATTTATAATCATAGTTATCTCCTGGATAGGTTGTGTCCAAGGCCAGCGAGGTCCATCTCCCCATTCTTATACCCTCAACCGGTTTAACCGCTTCCAGGCGTTGGTACACGAGCTGACTTTCAGTGGAGAACACCTTTAGGCAACTACAGAGACCTGTGGATCCACCGTTCACTCAGATGTACTCCCTTTCATCCCTCCAATCCCCATCAGGTACTAACTTGCCACCTTGCCCCACATTGCCACCACCCAAACATTACTTATTCTGATTACTGGCGCACTGCACATTAGCTTTTCTTAGTGGGACAGCTTAAACCCTGACACGATTTTCGTAATACCTTAATAGTTTATTGCGAAATGATATTTTTGTTTATTTTACCATCTTACCAGATAATGTGATTATATATTTATAAAAATAGAATTCATCTATCCTATGTAGTTTCCCAAGGGTAGCTTCTCATATTCAGGGAATTGTTTTTTTTTTCTCTAATGTTATTAAAAATATACGTAAAATAATGAAAAGAAACGAAAACTTTCTTAGAGTTTTATTATAGTTTTCAGCTAAATAATCAATCTTCGCAATAAAAATAAACCAGGCTTTCCTTTAAATAAATACAGTGCTTACTTTGTAAATGATAAATAATGTGACGAAACGAGGAACTAAAATAATTGTAATATATATTATTTCATTATGAAACTTATAAGTTTTATTTTAGTATGCTAAGAGAATTATTTTAGGTTCACAATACCAAAAAGTGCTTGCAACTGCGGTGGGTTTCTAATGCTACAGATTCGCTGGCATTCCAGTTTGAATTGAAGATGTAGACTTATGTTTAATAACGCCATTGTTATTCGTTACAGATGCTATCTCCCTGGATCTGGATATCACCTGAAGGAGTTACACTTAACAAAGCCACATTCTATCTCTGTCCCTGGACATCACTTCAGGAGACAACACTCTCAAGGAACTCACTTTATTTATATGACTCTGGACAATCAGGACATCCCTTGAGAGGAAAAACACCCTCCTGTTTAATTTGAATATCCACTTAATTACTTTTTATAACATCTGGCATATAGGCTACTAATTGTTTAAAAAATACCATCAGGTTTCATTTCTTAAATATTATAACAAATTAATTACTTTTAAATGTTTTTAGCTTTCACTGTTCAAGAGTGTTCTTGTCCATTGTTTAAATAGACGCTGCAATGGAAGATGAATTAAAACATTAATTTTATTTATACACACAAATTTCATAAATATGGAATATTGGAGTCGAGTTCAGACTCAGAAGAGATGAAATGTTGAATGGAGGGGAGGCAATTTTAAGAAAAGCTTCATAGAAAAGATGTCATATGTTTAGAGAGGGATAACCAAAAAACATTGTGCCTAAATTTCCCACTTCTAGACAGAAGAAAGTAACATCTGGGGAGTCAAACAGTGAATTTTAAAAGAATGAGAGGGAACGGAGCAATGTGTTATTTTTCCTTTGAATAACTAGTGGAGCCTTCCGCAATATAATCAATTTCAGCCTTCAGAGCTGGAATTTGTAAAGCGTTCGGTTTGGATATTTCCCGCCCTCTTTCAAAAAATCATAATCCCGAATTAAAATATGGAGATATATAAACTGCTGATAGTGTTAGAAGCCATATTTTGCGTGCATATTTTTTAATTCATAAAATAATTCATTACAAAAATTAAGCGCATGATTTATCATGTACTACTTACTTTAAATTGCCATTTGTGGTACCTACTTTGAGCAATATTAAATATTATGACTTCTGTGCGTTGTCTAATTGTCTATGGCCTATTTGATAATTACAGATATAAATTTAAATTCAAATGTAGATTTTTAATATGTAAACACGTGATCAATGGTTTGTAAGAAAAAATATTTCAATAATATCAGTTCACGGAATGTCAATAACAAATAATACAGAAGAGATGCGAGACATATTTTTTTTATTTTTTACATTAACTCCACACAGGAGGCCCCGAGGAAAATAATTTCTCTCATGGCCTCTGTCATCTTTGAAGATGCTGTGTGGAGAAGGAGTGAACATGGTCTTGAAGAGACCCATGTTGTAGAAGGGAGGAAACATTGAGGCCGTCAAATCGTTCCACAGCCGAGCTGTTCAACGAGTCGTAGAAACCGTGTCGACCGTGTACATATGTTGGGCATGTGTTTGACGTGTTTCCCGATAATCCATCGGTGCCAAGAGGATCAATGACGCTAGTTCCACGAAGCATCTTCCATTATAATAGCGGTAGAATAAGGATAGCATTCCCACCTGACGCCTGTGCTCTAAAGATTGCAATATGTTTGTTAAGTTATGAGAATCTATCAAACAGACCGGCCGTTTCTGCACAGAGTCGAGGGTGTTTTTTTTTTAGATATTTTGGGGCTCTTGACCAGAGGTGGCTTCCAAATAAAACCGTGAGGCGCACTTTCGATTTTAACAGGGGTAGCAGTTGTGTACTATCTGCAGTATCTGCGGGTCCTGTACAGTACGCCCAGTTTCTGAGAGGCTAACTTTACTCTGGCTTCAATGGAGCCCCCATACCTGAGCTGATCACTTAGAGTTACACCAAGCATATCAATCTTTTGTCCAAGTGTGAAACTACTAAGTTAGCTTTGTGATTAATCAATGATTCCAACGTATCAGCATCCCCAAAGATAACAGGCCCAGAGGGAAATCATTTTCCTGTGTGGAGATAATGAAAAAAAAGTGCACTTTTGAAATAAATTCAATAAATATTTTAAAATATCTCTTCAAATTGGTCACATTTTGACCAATAGACCCTCGTGAGCCAATTTGTGGTTAAAAATACTTTAGTGGACAAGAGAGTTAATACATTTTTTGAAAAAATGGAGAATTTTTGAAAGCACGCTTTGTATTGAGGCAAAGCAGGCTACCTTGGATTGACTAGGAATGTGCCAATACTCTGCACAAGCATTGCGAGATCTAGATTTGAGAATGGAAAAAATGTCATATAGGGAATGTGCTTTGAGAGTAATTATGTTATAGGGGTTTACCGCTCCTTGTTTTGCTATTGAAAATAATTGTGTAACTTCTATTTTTTTTTATTTTTAGTTATCTGCTTACCTGTTTCGCCACTTTTTAATTCTTATATGAATTTTTTTTAGAAGTTTTGTTGCTTTTTAATACGTTCATAAGTAATTATTTTAAATGCAGGTTTAATTATTAGTTGAAAGCTGTTGAAAACTTGCAAAGTTAATGCGTTTATTATTTTAAATTAGGGATCGTTAATTGTTTTTCTTGTTAGAGGTTATGTAGGTCATCATCTATTGATTTTAAATGGTTTAACAGTTTATTGTTTTAAATATTATAGCTAATGTAAAATATTTATGTATTTGCATTGTAGGTAAAATTTTAAATACAAATATACTGACGGTTTGTCTAGTTTGTAGTTGGAAATAAGATTGTAGAAAAATATTATAAGTTTGTACAGCGCCCTTGAGGTGATTTTTCACAAAAAACGGCGCTATACAACTCATCCAAATAATATTATTATTATTACGAGTATTAATAATAATAATTTGAAATAAAGGTTGAATTAGGAATGAGATGTATTTAATACCAGCACTGCTTCTGTTATTTCTTACATTCAATACCTGCGCAGTTATTATTTGTTAAAAGTTAATATATTTAGTCTCTGACCACTCTCAAGCCCTTCATGTTAATCATTTAGTTTTAGGATATTATAATACCAAATGTGAATGGTGGAAGAATTCGGGGACGCCCGAGGAAGACATGGCACGATCAAGTAAACCAAATACTTGAGTTCGGTCATGTCAAGAGTCAGAAAAACAAAAGAGTATAAGGCAATGTATGAATGTGAATGAAGCAAGAAGTATGTGCCAAGACCGAGTTGTTTTGGTAGTCCACCCACTCGGCCTACCAAACGGCGTGATGGTTAGTTAGGTTTAAAATACCTTCATGGGGAACAAGAGAGTATTTTTTATGTAGGTACATATATAACATGTACTTTCTCTGTTAATGACGTAAGTAACAGTTTGGTAACTTACTTTTAAGTATTTTTTACAATATTGTAGTTAGGTACTAATTTTTAATTTGTGGAAGTTAATTATTTGAAAAATAATCTTATTTATCTACTGAAATTTTATTATTTCAAAAGTAGTGTTAAATTTGATTTTTTTCAAAATTTTCTTATTTAGTTTTTTCCACCTTGTTTATAATGTATTACTTATTTAGTAGATAATAAAGTAAGGAAGTTAAGTATAAAATGTAAGTCACTTACTAGTTATTAATCTCAGTTGTGAGTCACTAATAAAGAAGTTATTAGATATAAGTCTAAGTGATACGGTACAGGTTATATATATTAATTAAGTTGTAAAGCGCACTTGAGGTGATTTTCTCACAAAAATGGTGCTATAGAAATAATCCAATAGTTTATATTATATTATATACTTTAGTGGTAAAAACCTGTTATGTATTTTGTTTAAATTGTATCTTTACTATAATAAAAAAATTATAAAAACTAACAAAATAATCATTTGTAAATAATAGTTTGCCAAGGTAAATGAGCTCCATTAAATATAAATGAGGGGGTGTCAGTAGTCAGTATTGATGGCAAGTACAATACAGTGAATGTGACAGCAGGACATATGTAGCACGGATAGAAGATAGCTTATCATCATTGAGGCTCTACCGCACAAGTGTCCCGACTGGCTGGGGACAGTGGGACTATGGCATTCCCAATAAGGGGAATATGGTGATACTGAAGAGATGGTTGAGAAATGCTTAGCTATTCAGATCTAGCCTCTTTACTTAGGAAATAAACAAAAATAATTCCACAACTGATTGATTTTGACGACAGTTAGTTATGTTTGAAGGGTAAGTAGGTACCTACATGTACACAGTGTTCGGAAACTCGTAGTGCAAAACAGAAAACAGGTGAATGTCCATTACATTTGAAGCCAATTTTTACGTTTTTGAGTAAATTAGGTCCGAAGTTGGATTTTTGTCTTTTAAAATGAGTGGAAGCAAAAACCAGCTTTGAAATTTTTTTTATTCCTTTAGTTGTGGAAAAAGTAAAAAAAAAAAAAAAATAGCGAATTGCTCAGATCGAAACAAAAAAGGTTCTGTGGATTCTCTACGTGATGTAGATTCACTAATTGCCCACTTTGACTATGAGTTTCCGGACACTGTGTGTAACTGTGGAGTGCAATTATTGATCAACGGAACTATTCATTAGATAATCAGCACCTCAGCCATAGGTCAAATGACAAGCTATGTTTGGTGACTTAGCAGGAATGCCTGGAGGGGTAAGGTTTTTCCAGATCTTGTCGGCGGGCCGGATCGGGAGAGGTCGTTGAGTGAGACCCTCAAACCTGTCCTGCCGGACTCCCTTATCCGTCGCCCTGCTCCTCCTAGACACAGCAATTTCCAGATTCCCACCCACCCCTCATAACGCAGCATTCCCACAGAAGAGTGCGTGTGAAAATTTCGGTCTACAAAAAACGGCAGGACAGATGTGAAGGGAATGATAAAATGAAAAAAATTGATTATTTATTTATTTATTTATTTGTAAGAAACAAACAGCTTTTACATAATACATATACAGTGATAAATATATAATTGAACTGGAGTCAAGCCACAGAGGTTTCTTATGCTAAAGTACATCGGAAATGAAGTTTTATTATATTATAATTAGTGTTCGGTTATAGGAAGAGGAGAGGAAGAGGAATATAGGAAAAGGATAGGAAATGCTCACGATATATTCTCATATTAATAATCGATCGTACGCGTTACTTCATATCGATATTTCTTAAGGTTTTTACTAAAAATGTCATTGCTATGAAATTTTGTATTATATTGTGCACATACACGAGGAATTGGGGAGTTTTTTCTAATGTTTGTTCTACAAGAGGGTAAATAAAATAAATCGGATTGCTGGGTTGATCTTGACGGAATATGAAAATTGATTAAATTGGTAAGTTCTGGTGAGTCCAGGCCATTGTTTAGAATTTTAAACAATAGGATTTGATCAAAAATTAGACGTCGTGTTTGGAGGGATTTGAAATTGTGAAATTTAATGGATTCGGTATAATTTTAGAAGTGTAATTTGAATTTATAATTTAAGTGTTAAAATTTTTTTTTTGAATTCTTTCTATTCTTTCAATATGGGCTTGGTATAAAGGAGATGGAGAAGACGTGATGTAACAACACTCAGGTTTAACTTTGTGTTGTTAAATCCATAACTGACAGATTATATTCCAGTAATCAGCAAATTAAATTTTTGATCAAATGCTTCTTTGATGACATTAGAAATTTTTAAACAATTTGTTAGCTGTGATAAGGGGCGTGCCTCTTACAAGGGTGATACTGAGAGTATCTTTCACTCAGGAACGAGGGGAACTCAATCTCCATGTCTAGAGCCAATGGCCTTACCGCTACAAATGTCGTCAAAGTGAATTGCAGAAAAAAGTTTATCATGTAATCTACAATAAATCTACCAGTGTCTTGAAATTCGTGGTTGATTCCATTCTGAATAAATTAATTCCAATTATCATCACGATTTTCCAGACGCTGCGCTTTAAATATATGTGCATTCCATACATTTAACACGGTACAGGGTGTACAAGAGATGGCTGCTCCCAGCTACAGTGCGTTAGCAAAACAAACAATACACAACCAAAAGTAAGTTAATCAAAAAGAGAAAGAAATGAAAATAGTCACAAGATTGGCTATGAATAATATTTGAAATATCAATAAAAAAAATCAAATAATTGATGTTGCTATTCCAAATTCCTGTAATATTCAGAAAACTGTTTCTGAAAAAATAAGAAAATATAATGATTTAGGAAATGAGATTAAAAGAATTTGGCATTCTCAGAATATAAAATATTATCTTCCGTTTGTTATTTTGGCTACTGGCATTATACCTAGCTCTCTCATTCAAAATTTAGGCTTATTAGATTTGTCAAAGAATTTGTATTATATAAAAATTCAAAAATCAATTATTTTAAATTCATGTAGGATTTATCGGTCCAGTTAGGAGTTCTACCGAGCCGAACCCTCTGATATAAAAATATCTGGAGTCGGTGAATTATTTTCCCATTTGGTCTCTGGTGGATTGACGTATTGTTCTTGTATGGTTTTGTATTTATTATACTTACATATACAATAGTGCACTTACATAGCGTGGATTTACTAGATAACCATTTGTGGAAAAGTGTGTGGAAGGGTTTAGTCTTTCCTGTGGGGAAATTTAACACGGACCTAAAATCTGAAGCACCAATATTTAAAAAGCTGCAATTAACAAAAAAAAATATTACAAAAATTGTTAAAAATACAAGCAATGAAAAACATAGTAATACAAATTTAATTATTTTTCTAAATATAATAAAATGTTGTGTTTCTTGAGGAATTGTGAATTTCGTAAAATATTGTTTACTAGCTTTTGCCCCTGGCTTCGCACGCACCACCCTACCACCCCCCCCCCCCCCCAACACCCTCACTTCCCCTCACCTACCCCACCCCCCCTGCCCCCTTACCCTCCCCCCTTAACGTAACAATCAAACACGCCCTGTAAATCTTAACTATCAAAGGGATACGTAACAAGTAACAAAATGACAGCGCATGTCAAAAAATTACGTAGCAACGCTTTGCTTTTCGTCTGGACAATAAACTTATAATTGTATAAAACTTTCATAATGCCAGAGCTCTAAGATATAGCCTGTATGTTAATTCTGATGTATGAGCTATATTAATATATATAAAGTTTCATTAAAATCCGTTCATTATTTATTTAATGCGTGAGAGAGTAACAAACATCCATTCATACCTACATCCATAGAAACTTTCGCCTTTATAAAATTAGTAGTATAATATTAGTAGAATGCATTGAAGCGTTCCAAGTAAAGTTCTCCAAGGACTTGTTATATTGGTTTGGTTTGACTAAGAAATGAAGTTTAATGTGCGTTGCTTTGTGCGTGACTAAAGACATGAAGTTATTACTCATATAGATTGTCCAGTTGATTAGACAGACATCTCCAAATATAAAGTTTTGAAATAGTGAGGAAAGCCATATTCGAATGCTCATCGTAAATCAAGTATTATTTACATGTGTCTGTGTTTTACATATGGAGGCGTGAAAAATCCTATCAGTGATCCAGAAAACATCAACATTTTGTTTAATTATTCAGTGTAAGTTTTAGTGCATTATAATAGATGTTGTTGGTGTTTATGAGTAATCTGAGTATTGTACCAGATAGAGGGTACACGCCTAAATGTAATTGTAGAAAGCTCAACTTAAATTTAGATTTTTAAGAGATGTCTGACTAATGAACAGGATGATCGATATACATTTTTTCATTAGCTCCACAGAAAAGCCCTTGAAGAAGATAATTTCCTTCAGGACCTATGTCATCTTAGGGGAGGCTTCGTGGAAGGTCTATTTATGGAATGGTTGGAGAGGAAGTTCTGGGACGGAAAAGGTATGAGGGCTGAGTAGGAACCAGGGGTCAGTTTATCCAGGAGTGACGGACCATCCATCCCTCCAACAGCGGTTCAAGCCCATGGGTCGAGATAGTCCAGCTGGATAGGTCAAAAAGGTCTCCTCAACCAAGCTCGATGTGGGCAGATTCATCCGCCGCCCATACCTGGACAAACCTCACCCCATAAACTTAGGAACCCCTGCTAAGTCACCAAACATTGCGAATATTGGTTAAATTATGGTTCCCGGGCGGGCGGTACCCATACCCACTTCCCAAAGTGAGATGTGTAACCAAAGAAGGTATGCTTCTATGTGAACGTAGGAAACTACTCGATATGGACAGTGCACTCGCTGTGGGAACTGGTAGGACTACTAACGGGACTATGACTGACTATGTTTGGTGACTAGATCTGAATAGTCAGGTACATTTTCCTCATCTCTTTCCCCTCCCCACTACCTTCAGTCTCAAAACCGATAAAAATTGAGGATGCCAAAAATTAGGAACACTTGGGACTCTTTATTTATTTTATTTATTTATTACACGCCCTAGTGGGCTTTTGTTATAAAATTTTTACGAACTATTTGTATCAAAGTAAATACTTTAAAAATTTAGACAATAAAGAAAAATATAAAGATAATGACAAAGAACGTTGAAACAAAACACAAAACAAAATAGGTACATAGATAAAAATGTAAACAGAAACTAATAATCCTCACAAATGAATTTAAAAGATTCTACAAAACAAAATAGTAGGAGCATAGAAGTTATTTGGCAGTATATACCTACCAAATGATAAATGTACCCAAATAATTGAAATCTTTTGCAGCTCTCAACACAAAACCAAGAGTGTTAAGAGCCTTATTGATAATATTATTAATATGACATACAAAGGTGAGTTTATGTCGAATATAATGCCTAGATCAATAATTTCACAAACACAATTTAAATTTTCATCATTTAATTAATACTGAAATAATATAGGATTATTTATTTCGGAAAAACGAATGAACTGACATTTATTTATGTTCAATGCTAGTTTGTTGACAATGCACCATTCAAAAAGATATTTCAAGTTAATTTGTAGTGAAATGCAATCATTAATGTGGTTAATCTCTTTATATAGTTTCATGTCATCTGCAAACAGTAGAACGTTTATATCAGTTAATAAATCAGCAATATCATTTATGAATATTAAAAACAAAATGGGCCCTAAATGAGAGCCTTGTGGCACTCCACTTGTCGCCATAAATTCGTATGAATTTGTGCCATTTATTTTTACACTAATACTTCTTCCGAACAAATAACTAGCCAACCAATTTAGTAAATTACCGTTAATTCCAAGTTTTGCTAATTTATTCATTAATATTTTGAGACACACCTTGTGAAATGCCTTGTTGAAGTCAGTGTATACTGAGTCTACCTGGCATCTGTTTGATAAGGCTTGTATTATATTCGGATAGAAAAAGTTTTCTGAGTAGCCAGGTACATTTTCCACATCTCCTTCCCCTCCCCACTACCTTCACCCTCACAACATACCGAAATTATTTATTTATTTAATTATTTTCATATTACATTAAGTTATAATAATGACGTATTGCCCATCTCACTAGGTGTGAAACACCTGTGTTGAGATGGCAATTTACAGAGTGGTTATTATCTATGATTTTGTTTTATTAATATTATGAACATGACAGCTTGATATAAAATCTTTTTTTTTTCTAAGTAAATATACAATTCAAGTATGCTATATAGAACATTGCAGTAGGTACATGGTTACATATTTACACACAGTAGGCATAAAGGTAAGAATGTTATTAAATACTCCTGATAGATATGTTTATTTGAGTTGATCAATGATTCTACTTTCAAATGCACTTTTGGTTTGAGTGTTTCTTATTTCGATAGGTAGAGAATTGAATAGCTTTGTTGCATTATTTTATTTTATTTTTATTTTATTTATTAACAGAAACAAACAGTACATTATTTACATTGGTGAAAAAAGTTTACAGTTAATAAGTATATTTCAAGTTAGGTACCTATGATATGTTTCATTGAAGTATCTTGTTTATATTAAATTTTTACCGGGTGATGTGCGTTGTGGGAAGGTGTGTGAGGGTGAGGGAGGGTCTGTGTGTGTGTGTGTGTGTGTGTATGTATGTGTGTAAGTATGCGCATTAAACTATATGATTGACATGATGCTCTTTTTAAATTTGGGCAGTGAATCGGAGAAAATGTCGATGTTATAATTTAGATTAATATTATTGAATACATGAAGAGTTCGATTGATTGGCGAATTAGTTGCTGCATTAGTCTTGTAATTAAGCATGTGGAATAGTTCTGTATGGCGTGTACGTCTTAATGGTATGTTAAAATTAATTAGGGAAAGTAGTTCGGTACAATCGATGTTATTATTTAAAATTTTGTGTAAAAATGTCAAATCAGCAATTACTCGTCTTTGTTGTAAAGTTTGAAATGTGCGTTCATAATTATGGTTGAATTTGAATTTAAGATATTTTATAAATTTGTTTTGAATATGTTCGATGCTATCTATGTATAATTTGTACTGCGGGTTCCAAATTGGCGAGGCATATTCAAGTATACTTCTGACTAATGCAAAATATAACATAACTACTGTGCGCGGGTTACTGAACACTTTACTTATACGAAGAACAAAACCAAGCATTTTATAAGACCTGTGAACGATTGAGTCGATGTGAATATTAAAAATAAGTTTGCTATCAAGGTAAACACCAAGGTCTTTACATTCCGTTTTAGAGATGACAGGTTCATTGTTGAGTGAATAAGAGTAATTAATTACATTTTTATTTCTGGTGAATGTCATAGTATGACATTTGGAAACATTAATATCTAAACAGTTAACTTTACAATACTTGCAAAGCCTATCTAGGTCACTTTGTAACGCTTCACAGTCAGAGAGAGAATGCACAACTTTAAATATTTTCATGTCATCAGCGTAAAGCACATATTCGGAATTTTGAAAGCATGATCCAATGTCGTTTATATAAATGTTGAAGAATAGCGGACCTAGGTGGGAACCTTGCGGGACACCAGATATTACCTCTATAGACTTTGAGTAAACACCGTTTATTAAAATTACCTGATTGCGATTACTAATGTAGGACTTAATCCATCTAAATAGGTCGCCATGTATACCAAGTAGGATGAGTTTCTTCAAAAGAATTGAGTGAATTACGCGGTCAAAGGCTTTAGAGAAGTCTGTATACATAGTATCAACTTGCTCCTTATCGTCCATCTTGCTATGCAAGAAGTTAATGAAAAGGGCGAGGTTGGATGTTGTAGACCTACCTTTCATAAATCCATGCTGATTCGGCGTAATGTTTGTCGAAATAGACGAGTACAATTCATCAAAGACGATTTTTTCAAGAACTTTGCTTAAAATAGGTAGTTGGGAAATTGGTCGGTAGTTTTTAACGTCATGTTTATCACCAGTCTTAAAAATTGGTGTGATAACAGCTGATTTCCACTTGACAGGAAACGATCCTTCCGTTAGTGACTTTTTATAAATGGCGCAAACCGGAAGACAGATATATTTACTACAGTTACGTATAAAAATTCCAGGCAGCCTGTCTATTCCTGGTCCTTTATTAATATCTATGTTTGATAGGTATTTTAAGGTGATTTCTTCGTTTACTCTGATTGAGGATATTAATGTGTTGTTAAGAGGATCTTCCTTATAATCAGCATCATGAGTTGGAACTTCATTTGTAAAGACCGTTGAGAAGTAATCAGCAAAAAGGTCTGTAACTTCTTTGCTGTCGTGTGCTGTTGTGGAATGATACGTCATGTGTTCTGGTATAGTGGGAGATTTTCTTTGTGTCTTAACATAACACCATATTTTTTTAACATTATGTTGTATGTCGGATTCCAATGTAGCAATATAGGTTTTATGAGCAAGGCTAGAAATCTTCTTTTGCCTTTTGCGAAGTAATGCAAAAGATAGATAATCCAATGGATTCTTAAAACGTTTCCAGGCACGAAAAAACTTTAATTTTTCTTTTGTTATATTAATTAAAGCAGCCGAATACCATGATGGAAATTTTGTTGAATTGGTTACTTTCTTTGGAACCAGATCATCTATTATGGCATCAATGATTCTATAAAAATGGTGTACCGCAGTGTCAACATCTTGCGCATTTACTACAGAAGACCAATCACTATTTCTAAGAGCATCATTAATTATTACATAGTTAGCTTTGTTAAATAATTTGATTATCTGTGGTTTTAGGATAACAGCAGGGAGGGGAATATTGAGTTCAACTATGATAGATTTATGATGTGCATCTTCAAATACCAGTGGTGAGTCGGCAGCGGAGACGTTGACTGTAGTGTTGCAAAGCACAAGATCTAAAAGTCGTCCATGCGAATTAGAAATTGCATTAAATTGTGTTAAATTAGAGAACGAAAGGCACCTAAGGAGAGTAGAAACACAGAGGTCGGTACTACATGGTTGAGACGTAGAGTTCCAATTGACGTTTGGCATATTGTAATCACCTAATATTAGAAAAATGTCATTTGGATATTCAGTGGTTAAATCAGATATGGCAGTTGTATGACTATTGATGATAGAGAAACGCTGCGCGTTAGATAACTTAGGACTAACTCCCGGTAAGTAAGAGCAACAAATATGAATATTCAAAATGCGATGTTTAGAATGTCTTAATAATAGTGAGATCCATATATCCTCGGCTTCTGAAGTCCATGATTTGCGTGATCGAACTTTAAAATCTTTTTTTATACCTATAACAACGCCTCCCCCTTTAGTTTTACCCGTAAGAGTAGTATCTCTGTCATTTCTGTATACGTTGTACCGGCAATCAAAAAGCTCGTCATCGGATATACTGTCAACTAACCACGTCTCACTAATTAAGATTATGTCATATTCGTTGATCAGGACATTTTGATAGAATTCCTTGGTTTTGGATCGAAGGCCTCGTGCATTTTGATAAAAAATTATGATGGTGTCATGCATTGTGTAAATGAAAAAATTATTATCCTGATACGATTTGAAATAAATACAATAATTAGAAAAAATAAAGCATTAGCCGAAATGAGTATACTATGATAATTATTAATCAGCAGCCCAAAGTCAACTGGATATTTAAGCATATTTGTCAATCTGCGCAGAAATGAGTGTATGTGTTTTTGATGTATTGATTGAGAAGTTGAGTAATATGTGTGTAAAGTTGAGTGGAAAAATGTTACAAGTTGAAAATCTAAAATAAAATTTAATTTAAATTTAAGAAAAGTTACTACGTTAAATTGTTTAAAAGGGTATGACCAGATACAAGGATTGCAGGAGAGGTGACATTTTTTCTTAAATAAATTTTTGAGTTTTGCACCCATAAAAAATCATAATTATTAACACTTTTGAATTCTTTGGCTGACCTCAACAGAAATTTATTTTTTCTTGTAAGGTGATCATTGATGTAAATTTTACCTCCTGTAACACCTAAACTCTTATTGTCTACCCCCTTCTTCTTTTTAATAGCCGCTATCAGTTCGTCCTTCTTCCTTTTATTGACGAATTTAGCCACCACGTTCCGAGGGCGGGCGTCGCGGGTATATTATTTAAAAGTTCTTTGTCCATAAGAGGTTTGACAAACTGGGATGTTAAAAGATTTTATATTTGACTCTCTTAGGGCTCTAGTGCTTATTCGTTCCTCAAACATGTGTGTATTTTTAAATTGGTGAAGCAGAATATTTTTTGAATACAGTTTTTGCAGGTTAGGAACATTTAGTGTCTTAAAAATAAAATCAGTGCTCGTTCTCAACGGGACTTTAAGAATAACCTTCAAAATTAGTTTTTGAATCTTTACTAAAGGCTCCAGGCAAGTATTTGTGGCACTTACTCAGCTAATAATACCATATTCAAGTGATGATTGTATGAGAGCACAGTAAATTATGGATTCCATAATCTCACTGGCTCCAGAAAGTTGGTAGCAGTTGTGACTCTTGTGTGGTATTCAGCTAAAATAGTTATATGATAATATAAAGTAGGAACCTTTAGCGATTTTTTTGCTAAGCATGCCGTATTTTGTTATTTCAGCATGCTCCTTCGGAGATTTCAAATTACTGTAAGTAAGAATATTTTCACAGCGCATTTTCAATCAGTATGTCCTCAGATGTAAGTATATCAACTTTGGTTGTACGGCCGTATACCCTCTTTGCATACTTACTTGGAAAATAATATTTTAGGCGATCACCGGTCGGAGGGATCAACTTCCGGGGGATCAACTGTCAGACGGATCAACTTTCAGAAGGATCTCTTGAAGGAGGGATCAATTGTTGGAGGGATCAATCGTTGGAGGGATCAATTGTCAGGAAGTTAACTGTCTGAGGGATCAACTTCCGGGGTGATCAAATGTCAGAAGGATCTACTGTAAGAGGGATCAATTGTTGGAGGGATCAATTGTCGGGAGGTTAACTGTCTGAGAGATCAACTGTCAGACGGATCAACTGTCAGAAGAATTAACTTTCGGGGATCAATTGCTGCTATCAGTGTGATCAACTGTCGGAGGGATCAATTGTCGGAAGGATCTACTGTAGGAGGTGTTTGGTTCTGAAACGGTTTTAAAAAAAACTTAATCCATATTCCCCAAGTCCTTCATAAATCATATATTCCTTCCTCGTCTTCCTTTCCTCAAAGTCTCTACCAGGGAAAAGAAGAAGATGTTTTTTCGTACCTACCTGTGAACAAGTGGAAACAATATTGTCGCCCTAATCTAAGTTACCTACAACAGTTGAAATCTCGCAGTGTTATGGGACACAGCTCTCTGTCGTTGAACTATCGCAATTATCGCAAAAAGTCCGTTTTTTATGGATTATAAGTGTAACTGGTGTTGTGCCGTTTCTTGGGAAACTCCAATATCCAGGATCGATCCTGAAACAGCCGAATAAACCGTCAAAAGGTAAGAGACTATTCCGTCATACCCCATTTCCTGTGATCTTTATTTTAAAACACAATCCATTGGTCATAATCTTTTCGAAATCGATTTACAGTCCACAACATCATATTGTCGTGTCATCGGACGCGATATTTTTTGTCCATTCGCCGGATAAATTCTCGTTTTTGTCGTTTTTTGATAGTCGTAATTTCGAAACTAGATATTGTGTTTTGAAATATAGATTATTCCATTCGTTGACCTTTCCGGTTTTATAAAGCTGTTTCAGAATTACACATTCAATCGTGAATATTGATTAGCATATTTAAATCGTTGAGTAGCTCAATATTCGTAGATAATACTTTGTACCTACACAAAGTATTGCCGCGTCGGTAGTTTTAAATACAAGCATTCTCGTGTCGTTGGGTTGCTACCTGCACTGAGTGTCGGTAAAGAAGATCGCGGATCGCATCGGTCAGCTGTTATCACAGCGGACATTCTGTTTGTTTACAAGTTTGACGTTTGACGTTTGTTTGCGGTTTTATTATTAGAGTTTGGTTAATATACCTCTTCATAATGGCGGCTACTCTTGTGAAGTACAAATTAGCTCTGTTAGACATGGAAAGCATTCGCTCCGCTGCATTGAAAGCTATAACTTCGTTGAACGTTGTTGACAAAAATATATTTAAAGCGCGTTTTTCGGATATATCAAATATTAGAGAAACTTTTGTTGCATCACATATTTCAATAGAATCAAATAAAAAGGATGAAGCGGAAATTAAAGTTTTACAAGAAAAATATACTGAAATTCAAAACATGTATTACGAGATTCAGTCGTATTATAATCAATTATTTCCACAAGTTTCGAAAATTGAATCGGATCATTCACTGGCAAATAATATTGTGTCGTTACCAAAATTAAAATTGATTATTTTCTCGGGAATATCAACAGATTGGACAAATTATATTAATACCTTTAATTCGTTGATCGATTCTAATAATGCCTTAAATCCTGTTCAAAAAATGCATTATTTAATAAGTAGCCTGTCAGGAGAGGCATTAACACACATTAAACATTTGCCGATTTCTGAAGAAAATTATTTTATTGCATACAACCTTTTAAAGGAACGGTATGAAAACGTACGTTTCATCGCTGATAGGCATGTAGAATTAATTCTGTCGATTCAACCTGTAAAATCTCAGGATAATATCAGACAATTTATTTCTATTTTAAAAGAAAATATTGCTGCTTTAGAAGCTTTGAATTTTCCAGTTCGCCAATGGAGTTTTCTTTTATTACATATTGTATTACGTAAATTAACAAAAGAATTGCGTATTGATTTTGAAATTCAACATAGTTCAGAAAATATTCCAACGTTTGATCACCTATTAAAGTACTTAGATAGACAGTGCTTGGCAAAAGAAATGGCACTCGGGGTTTCTCCTGAAAACCTGATACAGACTCATAAAGGTCAATCGAAATCGTATAATGCTAAACATCGATCTGGCAATAATGTTAATGTATTTGTATTAAAGATTGAAGTCAAGTGTATTCTTTGTAAATCGTCACACTCTCTGCACAAGTGTGAACAATTCTTACGCCTTACTCCAAAAGATAGGTACTTGTTTGCAAAGGAAAATAATTTATGTCTCAACTGCCTCACACAAGGAAAACACAACGCTAAGAATTGTCAATCTCGTTTCACTTGTAGGGAATGTCAATCAAGACATCATACCCTATTACATTTTCCAAAAAAATCGTCGAAAATTCAGACCAACAAGAAAACTCGTAGGAGCCTTTGGCGTTGACAACATTTTACAATAAAACCAACACGGTACTGCTGTCCACAGCCTATGTGGAAGTTTTAGACAAAAATGGAGTTTTCCAGAAGGTTCGTGTCATGCTCGATAGCGCCAGCCAGGCAAATTTTATATCGGAAAATTGCGTGAAAAAATTAGGATTCACTCGTTTTAAGAAACAACGTCTTACCGTGATAGGTATTGGAAATACTCCTACAATTAATTCTAACGGATTAATAAAAACACAATTTCGTCCTGTCGATTCGAAGGAATCTGGTATTTTGTCAGATTTCCTTATTTTAAATAATATTTGCTCAAATATGCCATCAAATCGTATCGTCGATCATCATTGGGAACACATAGTAGGTCTCAAATTGGGAGATCCAACATTTTACCTACCATCAGCTATTGATATATTGCTTGGAAGTGATATTTTTGCCTCATTGCTATGCTCAGGAAAATTGATGGGCAAAGAAAATGAACCCATAGCCATAGAAACTAAATTGGGTTGGATTTTGATGGGAGATGTTGGACCATCAAATAATTGTATAAATTCATTCTTCACGTCAATGGAGGAAAATATTGATGAAAAGCTTAAATGTTTTTGGGAAATTGAAAATGTTCCACCTTTGAAGAAAATTCAATCGCCTGATGAAATTCGTTGTGAAAAATTGTACACTGAAAGTACCTACCGTAACCAAGACGGAAGATACGTCGTTTCGTTGCCGTTTAAGGAAAGCCCGGAAAAATTGGGAAAGTCATATGACATAGCATTGTCACGCCTCACGCATTTAGAAAGGAGACTGAATAGAGATTCTGATCTCAAATCTCAATATATTTCGTTTATGAGAGAATACTCAACATTAGGGCACATGATGGAAGTGCCACTTCAATCGCCAACTATTGGTAACTATTTCATACCACATCATGGAATAATCAAAGAAACCAGTTCTACAACTCGTTTAAGGGTCGTTTTTGATGCCAGTACCAAATCGTCATCGGGTACGTCATTGAACGATATACTTTTGGTTGGTCCCAAATTACAAAGGGACATTGTCGAATTAATGTGTAATTTTCGAATACACAAAATCGTGTTTACAGCTGACATCCGTCAATTGTATAGGCAAATACTTGTGGATGAGAAATCTCGCCGATATCAACATATTCTATGGAGAGAATCTCCTGATCTTCCTGTAAAGGAATTTGAATTACAAACAGTGACGTATGGTACGTCTAGTGCGCCATACCTATCTATTCGCACACTTCATAAATTAGCAAATGATGAAAAATTGAATTTTCCAGAGGCTGCTAGTACGTTAATTGAAAACACTTATGTAAATGATATTATCAGTGGTGCGCAAACTTTGGAAAGCGCTCGACATTGTATAGTAGAATTAATTGCATTACTTCAAAAAGGTTGTTTTGAATTGAGAAAATGGTCGAGTAACCATCCTGAAATACTGGAAGATATTCCTGTTAGCTATCGGGAAGTACCCTTAAGTTTTGAGTCGGATACTGACAAGAAAAACCTTAATATTTTAGGTATTCAATGGATACCGTCGCTTGATCAATTTACATATAAAATTCATAATGTTTTTAGTGACCACTGTACCAAACGCATAATTTTATCGACAATTGCACGTCTATGCTCAACGCAACTTCAAAAACTCGCTCCATTTATTGATACAAATGGGTTTTTAAGAGTCGGTGGTCGAATTCGCCTTGCACAGATTTCTGAAAATGCTCGACATCCTATTATTTTACCGAAGCAATGTCATTTGACAACATTAATAATTGATTATTACCATAGCATGTACCTTCATCCAGGTCCTCGTGCACTCCAATCCATAATATCATTAAAATATTGGATAATTTCGGCCAGGAACGTAATTCGACATCGATTGAGTAAATGCATTTCTTGTTTTAAAAATAACCCGCGTGGTAGTTTCCCTTTGATGGGTAACTTACCCGCTTCCCGTTTTCGAGAAGTTCGTCCATTTTTGAATGTCGGAACAGACTTTGGAGGTCCTTTTTTGGTACGCGAGAGTAGACGTCGCGGCGCAAAAACTTATAAGGCCTATTATATGTCTTTACGTTTGTTTATCGACCAAAGCCGTTCATCTTGAATTAGTATCAGATCTATCTACTGAAGCATTTGTGGCAGCATTAGATAGATTCATCTCTAGACGCGGTATATGCCAGAATATCTATAGCGATTGCGGAACTAATTTTATTGGAACTAATAGATATCATACTGGCCTTGCTAAATTCATACATGCATCTGAAAACACTGACAAACTTGTTGACGCAACTGTCGCTCGTTCAATTACTTGGCATTTTTCTCCGCCCTCCGCACCCCATTTCAATGGTGTGTCGGAAGCTGGTATTAAGTCAACTAAACACCATTTGAAGAGGGTTGTGGGAGATCAAATCCTTACGTTTGAAGAATTAACTACTGTCCTGACTCGTATCGAAGCCATTTTAAATTCGCGACCAATTGGAGCGCTGTAGTCGGATCCATCCGAAATGGATCCGTTAACTCCTGCACATTTTTTAATTGGGGCTCCTCTTGTTTCTGTTCTTGAAGAAAATTTTGTGGATGTACCAATGAATCGCTTATCGCGTTGGCAACTATTGAAACAAATGTCCCAACATTTTTGAAATCGTTGGCGGAAAGAATATCTACATACTCTTCAACAACGAAACAAGTGGGCAACGTCGACTCCTAATTTGCAAGTTGACGATTTAGTCATGTTAGATGATTCACAAGCTACCCCAATGCGATGGCCTGTCGGGAGGGTGGTTGAATTATTCCCCGGTGCCGATGGTATGGTTCGTGTCGCTACTGTAAGAACCCCTCAGGGCATTTTTAAGCGGCCCGTGGTCAAATTGTATAAACTACCCATCGATTGATTAATTAGTTAATTAATTAATTTCATTTTTATTTTTGTCTTGTTCAATTCCTAGGTTAATTAGTTACGTTGCTTTTCTTTCGTTTATAGTTGTTGAGAAAATATCACATTTTCTCAAGGTCGGCGGAATGTTTGGTTCTGAAACGGTTTTTAAAAAAACTTAATCCATATTCCCCAAGTCCTTCATAAATCATATATTCCTTCCTCGTCTTCCTTTCCTCAAAGTCTCTACCAGGGAAAAGAAGAAGATGTTTTTTCGTACATACCTGTGAACAAGTGGAAACAATATTGTCGCCCTAATCTAAGTTACCTACAACAGTTGAAATCTCGCAGTGTTATGGGACACAGCTCTCTGTCGTTGAACTATCGCAATTATCGCAAAAAGTCCGTTTTTTTTATGGATTATAAGTGTAACTGGTGTTGTGCCGTTTCTTGGGAAACTCCAATATCCAGGATCGATCCTGAAACAGCCGAATAAACCGTTAAAAGGTAAGAGACTATTCTGTCATACCCCCGTGATCTGTATTTTAAAACACAACTCATTCGTCAAATTCTTTTCGAATTCGATTTACAGTCCACAACATCATATTGTCGTGTCATCGGACGCGACAGGAGGGATCAATTATCGGAGGGATCAACTGTCAGGAAATGTCGGGGGGTTCAACTATCAGAGGGATCAATTGTCGGGGGGATCAATTGTCGAGTCACCAACTTTTACATAGTATTGGTAACAAATACTAAGTATGGAAGTATTTGACAACAATTTTGAACTTTGACAAATTTCAAACACCATTTATGTGAAAAACTGTTTCTTCCTACTTCTTAAATTAATGTGTACAACAATTTTAAATTTTTTTATTAATTTGGAATTTTCATTTTTAGGAACCAGGGGTCAGTTTATCCAGGAGTGACGGACCATTCATCCCTCCAACAGCGGTGCAAGCCTATGGGTCGAGATAGTCCAGCTGGATAGGTCAAAAAGGTCTCCTCAACCAAGCTCGATGTGGGCAGACACATCCGCCGCCAAGACCCGGACCAATCTCACCCCATGAACCCGGGGAAGTCACCAAAAGTGGCGAAGCATTTTGGGGTGACCCATGGCAGAGGTGTTGGTTATCCAATAATTGGTTCCCGGGGCGGCGGTGCCCATACCCGCTTCCCAGATATCGTGTTACCTGTTTTTTGTTAATTCTCTATTTTCATTGTTATTAAAAAAAAACATGATCTGCATTATACGAAAAAGCTCTTTGGGCGTCTAAATAAATAAAAAGTATTCATTATATTGTGTTCAATAAAAATATTTAACAAAACGATTAAATATCATTTCCTAAGACCTGGTTACTTTGTCAGTAGTATTTTTAGCTACCTAATCTAATCTTATCTTCAAATATTTTATTCATCCAAATATCTAGAATAACACCTGTCTGGGTGTAAACGAGGTAATAAAGACGTATTTATAGAACAATCACGAGGGAGGAGATGGGGTAGAGGAAGGTGGGGAAGTACCTGTCTATTAAAAATCTGGTCTCCAAATATGGATATAGTAATTTCAAGCAACGTTTGTATTCTAAATGGTGGTCTTCCATATAACGATAGATCATTTCACTTCTGTCAATCCTCACAAAACGCATTTTTTGTTTACGACGCTTTAAAATGTGTATGTTTTTTCTATTCTATTCCAAAATCCTCGCTGATCGATATCATTATAAAGTATAAAATAAAATCGCTCAAAATGTATATGCGCTTAGATCTTTTAAACTACGCAACGGATTTTCTTGCGGTTTTCACCAATAGGTAGAATGATTCAAGAAAAGCCAAGAAATTTAAATATCCGATTCAGGCAGCGGGCAGCTGGCAAGCGGGTGGTCTGGATTTTATAAAGGTTGGGTAATGGCGTTTTGTTTCGTTAGCCACAGCAACGTGTGTCCGGGTCTGCTAGTGTATATATAAAGGAGAATATCTGTACGAGCGGGCTGGCAAGCGGACGGTGTGGATAATTAACATATGACATATGGCGGTGTGACTTAAAGGTTGGGTAACCATCAAGTAGATGGAGTTGTGTTTCGTTAGCCACAGCATTGCGTACCGGGTCAGCTAGTATTAGTTAAGTTAAGCTAGTTTAAAAAAACGTGCGGCCTGAAGAAACTCAGAAACGAGTCCCGGTACAATCAAGCGAGTTATATGGTGTGTTAGATCTCGATCTCCTCTCCAGGATGACGGTTCCCGTTTTTACCTAAAGGGCATGCCTTTGAAGATATAAGGGCTGGAAGTTTTGCCCTCTTTAAATTTCTAGAATAGTCTTCCGGAATGTTCTAGAAGGTTCGATAGAGCTCTAGAAAGTTCTGGAAGGAGTAGCGGAGTATGTCGTGGAATGTTCTGGAATAGGGAATCGGAACATCGTTGTGGAACATTCCAGAATACTCTAGAACGTTGTCCTGAACGAAGCCGGGTAACCCACAGCTAGTTTTTTTATAATTTTTACGGGCATATTTTTAATATTTGAATTTTGGAACACTTTCTAGAAAATTGACACAAACCGGTGACATGTGACCTTTGACCTGTGACATGTGACCTTTGACCTGTGACATGTGACCTTTGACCTGTGACCTCTGACCTGTGACCTGAAACTGAAGAACTTTGCGCCCGCCGTGTTCAGGCGTCACAATTGATAATGAACGAATCTACTAAACCGGGACTGAAAATTGGTAGTGTCCGGTTAACGCTGCTAAAGGGAAGAAAATTGTGGAAAAATTCATCAAAAAATTAACCAAAAATATCTACCAAATTGCAATCTTATGAAAAAAAATAGTGTTCTTGTAATTTTGGAAATAGTACACAACACGGATCGTCTGGTTCTCACCCAGGCGTTGTGAGTTCAATTCCTCAGCTGAATATCGACTCAAGCACTAATTTCCATTTACTGCGATGGTAGTAGGAGATTTTTCAAACATTTATTTATTTATTTATTTATGCATTAATACAACAAAGTTAACATTTTTTTGGCCTTGCCTGTCTCACTAGGAAATTCTGTGTCGAGAATGACTAGTTTACAAATATTTTTTATAAATATTAAATAAAATACATTTTTCAATTAAGTAAAAATATTTGACAAAAAATTTCAGGTTGGTAGTAGTGGTAACAATAATGGGATAGGAGGATTATATTTGGGTGAGGTGACTAATTATTGCACGACCCTTTTCGATGATCCATTGTTTTATCAGAATTTTGTATTTATTAATATTATTCGATTGTCTTGTTTTGTCAGGTAGGTTATTGTATATTTTAGACGCAATGTATTTGAAATTTCTTTGACCAAATGTTGTGTTTGTTTTAGGTGTTTGTATGAGTTCTTTGGTTTTGTGCCGCGTGTTTACAATTTTTTGGGTATTTTCATAAAATATATTTGTTTTATTTTTAAACAGATGAGTTAAGATTGTTTTTGTGTAAATTTGTCGAATATCTAATACATGGAATTTGTTGAATATATCTACAGTACTTGTTATTATGGGAACTTTAAGAATAACTTTCATAATTAATTTTTGTGCCTTCGATAATGAATCTATAGCGGATAGTGTTGCACCTCCCCATGCGATTATTCCATATTCAATGATTGATTGACAAAGGGAGTAATAAACAATTTTCATAGATTTGGAATCTAGTATGTTTCTAATGTTTTTGAAGAAATAAATATGTTTTCTAAGTTTATTCGAGTAGGCAATGTGTATTCCACTTAAGATATTGATCAAATGTAAGACCAAGGTATTTGATATGGTCCGTTCGATCTAGGCAAGGACATTGACAGAATGTATCATGAATACAAGAACATTCATGTACTTTTATTTCAACATCTTGATTAGGTTGGCCAACGATATTAATACTAAAAGTAATGTATTTTGTTTTGGTAGTATTTAGTGCAAGAGAATTAATATCTAGCCATTTTTTAACAGAGTTAATTGATGTCTCAGCCATTTTGTATGCATCTAACCAAGTGTCGGATTGAATGAGTAGCACAGTATCGTCAGCAAAACTTACAATTTTTCCATCTATCGTTAGGTTACAAAGATCGTGTATGTATATGAGAAACAAAGTAGGGCCTAATACGCTTCCTTGGGGAACTCCGTAGGTTATAGGGAGGGGTTGGCTGAATTTGTTTTCGATTTTGACACTTTGAGTTCGATTAGTTAAGTAACTTTGAAGAAATTCTAGATCTTTCCCTCTTATACCAATTGTGTTTAGTTTATTAACAAGAATGTCAAAGGAGATAGAATCAAAAGCTTTTGAGAGGTCTAGGAAGATAGAAATGCATTTTCTACCCTTTTTTAAATTTGAAACAAAGTCTGTAACAGCAATATTAGCATCGGCAGTGCTCTTATTTGACCAAAAGCCAAATTGATTTTCGGAGAGTAGTTGCTTGCTTTCCAAAAA
The DNA here is from genome assembly GCA_917563855.2 of Limnephilus lunatus. Classification (NCBI taxonomy): domain Eukaryota; kingdom Metazoa; phylum Arthropoda; class Insecta; order Trichoptera; family Limnephilidae; genus Limnephilus; species Limnephilus lunatus. The sequence goes on along the minus strand of OU830595.1, from coordinate 17,458,332 downwards.
TGTTTTCAGTTGTTTGTTAATTATTTTTTCAACTACTTTCGAGAGTGAGTTAAGTATTGTTATGGGCCTATAATTGTTAATGTCCACTTTTAGACCACTTTTGTATATGGGTATGACGAGCCCTTGCTTTAATTGTTTAGGAAAAATTCCCTGTGATATGCTGAGGTTAATTATGTAAGTGAGAGGTTCCAATAGTTCATGAACAAGTGTCTTGAGTAAATTTACGGTGATGCCATCCATACCGGCGGACTTTGTGTCGTTTAATGAGTTAATTGTATTCTTAATATCGTCATGTGTAACCGTTTGAAATTTAAATTGTTCAGAATGGGGTATATGTGGTTTTTCCTGTAATTTTGTATTAGAATTCGGGGAGGAAATTTTGTTTGCTAATTTTTTCCCGACATTAGTGAAAAAATCATTGGCATGGTTTAGAATTTTTTCTGGATTCTTTGAAAAGTCGACAGTCAGTCCATCAATATTGAGTTGTTTTAGGTCAGTGTTTAAGTTAGGCTTAGTATGAGTAGCTTCGCGTAAAATGTTCCACATTACTTTTGGATTACCTTTGCTTTCTTCTATTTTATGTCTGTAATATAATTCCTTAGCATTTCTGATGACTTTTGTACATATGTTTCTATATCTTTTGTAAAAGTTGTTAAGTATAGTGTCAGAAGGATTCAACGAAGTTTTTTTATGGAGTAAGTTTCTTTTTCTTATACAATTTATAATGGTGTGATTTATCCAGGTACTTAGAGGTTTAAATTTGTGAGGGATTGTTTTTACTATAGAATTAGTGTTGTTATTTATTTCAGTTTGTAGTTTGTCTATGAAGTAAGACCATGCATCTTCAGCGTTGGGTATGTGTAGTAAGTTGTGCCAATAATTACAGGAAAAAGATTTTTTAGATTCTCATAATCAACTCGTTTTATGCAATAACTGTGTTTCATTTTTGTATTTTTTGACGGTGTGTTTAATGAAATCATAGTTGCATAGTGGTCATTATCAGGCTATTCGTAATCCAATGAGATCCCTGAGGCGTACGTGTGGTAAACCCATGTATGATCGCGTGAGCGTAATGAATAAGCTTAAGAAAGGGTGGTTTGGGCATGTAGAGCGAACGATTGAACAAAGTAGTGTAAGAAGAATATATTACGCAAATGTGAATGGTAGAAGAAGTCAGGGAGGAAGACATGGCACGATCAAGTGAATAAGATGCTTGACTCGGGCCATGTCAAGTGTCAGAATAATATAAGATTATCTATAAACGTGAATAAAACAAAGAGTGTGTGCTAAGACCGAGCTACCTACCCCTGCGGAAACGGCGTGTGATGGTTAGTTAGTTATTCGTAATCCAATGTTGTAACCCGGGAATATTCGTTTTTCTTTGTTCTTAACCCTCAGGCCTCGGTCATATTGTATTATAAACATTATTTATTCTCATATTCTCTTTCCAACACCGTTTAAATGTTATTTCTTACCATGACAGTAGGAGAGACACAGCTATTTCTATGAGACCTATTTGGACAGTTCCCAAAAGCTATCAAATTAGCCTGAGGGGTTAAATACATATATGTTTTTTATAAGTTGAGTTTTAAAATATAAAAACTTAAATTCCTAGGAAATCCAGGATACTTTTGAAGAAATAATTAATTAAATTACGACTTAAATTTTCATTTAAATATTGACGATTATGTTTTATTTCAGGTTCCGTGACAACTCAACAAAGTGGCATTTCAACAACACTTTGAAAAGTCATTAAAAGTAATGAAAAGAATTGTTCATAGCCTTACCTAATGTAACTAATAATATAATAACTCAAACGTTCGAGTTAATAACTGAAATACTAGTCCATGCGTACGGGATTTCTGTGCGTCCGATTTGGAAATTTCCCCCAAATTATAATATGTAGAGGTATAAACTGCTTGTAGTGTTTGAGAACCATAAATTGAATGCACCTACGAGTATATTTAACAGTTTATTCCAAATTTTTTTAAATAATTTTTATTATTCCAATTAATTTTATTATTGAAAATCGTTGAATTTATAAACTATTAAAAATATTAGCGTACTTAGTACCTATTAGTGTACTTAGTACCTTTTAGTGTACTTTGTACCTATTAATGTACTTAGCACCTTTTAGTGTACTTTATACCTATTAATGTACTTAATACCTATTAGTGTACTAAGAACCTATTAGTGTACTTAGTACCTATTTGTGTACTTAGTACCTATTTGTGTACTAAGTACCTATTTGGAGAATATAAAATATTTTGACTTATATTATGTTGTATTTAGCCTAGTTGATAATCTCAGATATAAATTTAAATTCGAATATTATTTTTTTTAATATGTAACACATGATCAATGATTTGTAAGAAAAAATATTAATAATTTCGTTTCGCGAAATCGTCATCTCATTTGGATACGGTTTTGACTGATTTTTTTTTTCAAAAATGACTTGAATGAAAATTTCTTTTGCTCATTTCTATACCTACTTAAAATAATTTTCAGAACCATCTGCGTTGTGTTATCGCAGATCTATCTATGACAGCGTTCTAACATCAAACATTTAAAAAACCCATTTATTTAGAGGCGCTGCGTAACTTGTAATGTTTAATTTAATGTTTTTTATAAACTAACTCAATAAATTATTTTTTTATTAAAATATACATTGATTGTCTTATTTTCAAAGTGGGGGGGAAGGCGTAGTATCAACTTACGCAAAAATATTTTGGGGTAATGTTTAAAAAAGTTCCCCGACCACTGCTCTATCAGGTTGCATATGGTTCTATTTGCATGTTTAGATATGTTCTAAAATAGTAAATATACATCCTATTTAAATATTTTCCTTTAAAAATGTTCAATTAAAATACTTTACACAAAATATAACCTCAAAATTAGAAATAAGTAAATAGATTATGAGAAATTGTCTTTGCAAACTTTGACACCTCATATCTCAGAACACGGTAAAGTGAAGTTAGAACCCTCTACCCACATGAGGTGAGGAATTTCAATTACAAATAATTTAGAAGAGATGCGACATCTATTGTTGAAAATTTAAAATACTAACTTATCTATGTAATTAATCGAAATTCACAATACGCGGTAACTTATGAAATAATTCCAATAAATGTTCTAAAATATCTCTTAAAATTTGCCAAATTTTGGCCAGAGAACGCTCGAGGTTGTTTATAAATTGGCCAAAATATGGCCAACAACGCTCCGGTGGATAAACATGATAACGATAATTTTTCTTTAAATGATTTACCTGGGAATTATTAAGACCATTTTGGTATTATTTGTATTTAGAGATAAGATAAAGTATAAATAGTGAACTCTGATAAGGCATTGGAGAGCAACAGGTTCGTCTTTTTATCAGATTATGTCATAAACCAAATGAGTATTTTGGTTTTAAAATAAAATTATAAATTATATGAGCTAATTTATTAATGTTAACTTTAATTTGTGTAACTCCAATTTTTTTATGTTATTTAAATTAATTTATAAAAATAGTTTATTTATAAACAAGTAACGGCCGGCGTAGTTTAGTGGCGGGATCGAATCCCGGCGTGCGCAAATAAATTTTATTAGATTGATTTGTGTTATTTCACAATTAATTAATTAAAAATAATAAATAGTTTATTTGCCGCATGTTGCAGAGTGGAAGATACTCTTAGTATCACCTGGTCTAAGACCACCGTTCAGAATAAAAACGTTGCTTGAAATGGCTTTAGCCATGTTTGGTGACGAGATCTGAATAGCGAGGTACTTATACTTACATACCTTCCTCTTCCTCATATCCTTCCCCTTCCCACTATCTTCATCCTCACAACATACCCCAATTGGGGATACCATAGTCGCACTGGCTCGAGACGGGAGCAGCTGGGACTCTTGTGAGGTATTCATGTGAAAAAAAGTTCTGCTATGTAATTATTATTACGCGTAATAGCCGTTTCGCCTTCTGATGGCATTATCAAACTTTGGTAAGGTCACTTACATACGATATGTTTATATTATTCGACCGGTCAGTGGTTGAGTGGGCATCGCGTTTGGGTCCCACCCAGACGTTCCGTGATCGATTCCTCGGCTGGCTAAGTACTCCATCACAACTCAAGCAACATTTTCCATATACTGTGATGGTTGCAGGAGATTTTTAAATATTGTCGGGTTATTCGTAACCCGGGAATATTTGCCTTTCTTTAAAAAAAAAGAAAAAAGAAGAATTATTTCTTGAAAGGTACTTATGATGAAAAACTTATTACCTGTGAATAATGGTCGTATTGAAACATAAAAAAAGTATTTTGAATACAACATGAAACATTGCATTAACTACATTTAACTACATTTTGCGCTACGGTTCTCATGCAATCCTAATAGATAGTGCGAAAAAATAATTTTGCAAATTTGTTGCTCCATGGGCTTGACATATTTTTTTCAGTTAGGCCGGCTTATGGATCAGATAGCCTTATAATATTTAGCGATAATTTCCTTTTTTTTTAAACCTCCCTTAATTTTTTTGAGCAGTGTATTTTAAGAAGTTCAACGACTGTTACTTGTAAAAACTTGCATATTCGATATTTAATTCTATTAAGGTGGGAAATACAGATACGGGGCTAGGTTTTTTAAATGATTTTCATGAATTTTTTGGCTTGGAAGAAAAATGTACTTATAATTTATTGAAACTTTGTGGTCATTTTATACATTTATTTAAGAAAATGTTGTGAATTTTTCGAAACATTTTCTCGGAACATACGAAAATTATCAGCAGCTTTGCATCGAATGTCACCATCAGACGGAGCTTTTGTGTGCATTTTGGAGGCCATAGTTTCCATCTCAAATCGATAGGGTTTTAAATTTAATTTAAGAACATGTGTCTCTTCTATGTAAACCATACCTTTCCCAAAAAAATTTAAATTATTTTTTTTAAAGGCGTGTAAAATTAAAAATACTTTTGACATAGGTAGAGCGTAATTATATAAATAAGATATTTGCAAGTTTTAAAAATGTTTGGTTAAGAATTTTCTCAACTAGAGCGCACACAAATTCAAAAAAAGGCGTTTAGAGAAAAACGCGTTTCAAGTTTACCACGCTGTGATGATCTCGCCTTTGGGCCTACGAAATTATTCTTTCAAAATTGAGAGATCGATTTAGAAATATATTTATTTTTGTAACAGGGTATGGTTTCAGGGTGCGATTCTCTGTTCCCAATTCTTAAGGTTGATTTATGAATCCGGGCCACTTCTAGGATAAACACGTGGGCCAAAACACTTTGGTTGAAGAAGGAATCCTGAAGGACATGTCATTATCAAGTCAGGGGCGGCCGATGAATATTTACCCGTGTGGTGACTGACTTTAACGCGAGCAGATTGAATTACGAAACAATTATCTGGTGAATTTTCTATGACAGTAGGGAATTGAAAATTAGGCAATAAAGATTAATCGTTGATGCATTTAAATATGCTAGAGCGACGCGCCGATTAGGAGTTAAAATATTTAACATATTTGTCGAAATAAGATTGCAGAATTCGTTAAATAGTGACGCACGCAGAAAGAACGAAAACGTGTACAAACAATGAATATATAATGTTATTATATAACCAATAGAGACAACGCATGTAATGATGAAGACTAGAAGATTGAAGTACGCCACTGAGCTCTTCTTTTAAGGGTTATTGGGATAATTAATGACTCCGGCGCAGACAAAATTAGTTGGTATTTTGTTATTTAAAGGTTACACACAAAAAATAGCAAACATGAAAATTGCACTGAATTTTTGAAATTTGGGATGTAATGTGACAGAACACTATTGAGCGTTGATATATGCATATTGGGAGATGTGCTTATCACTTGAGATTTTAAGAAGTGACTAATAAATTATTGAAACCACACAAGGAGATGGGTGGGGGTTCAGAAGGCAGGGGGTTGGAATAGGACAGTGAAGGTTTGGTCGTTGGAGAGGAGAGTTGAGAAAAATCTTCGAGTTCTGATAGTCGCGAGGAGACCAGTTCGGTGCTTCTAAATCGGGGATATTTCGTTAGATAACAAAAAATTAATTCACGCGAATAGGACAGTGAGGGTTTGGTCGTTGGAGAGGGCAGTTGAGATTTAAATCGTCGAGTTCTGATAGTCGCGAGGAGACCAGTTTGGTGCTTCTAAACCGGGAATAATTCATTTAATTAAAGGATAATAGTTCACGCGATTGAAGGGAGTCAAGATTTGGTCGTTGGAGAGTAAGGTTTAAATTAAAGGATCGAGGTCTGAGAGTCGCGAGGAGACCAGCTCGGTGCTTCTAAATCGGGGATATTTCGTTTTAAGATGAAGCTATAGTGAAATCACTATTTAGATTAATCTTTACAACGAATCAGTTTACAGTACGAATATAAAAAAATATGCTACGGATAAATTGACGCTTTAACTACCTTTTCTACGTAACAGAATAACAATAAAATTATTATTTACGTAACAAAAAAATAAGCGTAAACCACTAAAAAAAAAGTTTTTTCATGACTTTACTATGAAGTAATGTGAGTAACAACTTTTAAAAAATATCCCTTTATGGCTAAGACTATTTTTGACGTTTTCTACGTTCTAACTTTTTTCTTTCTTATAAAATTATGCACAAAAAAAATAAAAACCGCTTTGGCGCTTACGTCAAATTTTTAGAACCGTACTAAGTTATACGATCTGCGGCCAACGCTTGTATTCTACCATAATGCCGCGAGCCATAAATATACCAAACCACCCACCCGCGAGCCGTGGCCAGAAACGGACGTGGGATCTGTGCCCGTGTTTTCGAAGTATTTTACTTGCAAAATAATCGTAGACACGTAGCGGAGAATAGTGGTCTTACACCATACTATATAATAAGGCCGCAAATATTTAATATTTTATTTTTTATTAATTAATTATGAAATAACACAAATTAATAAAATAAAATTTAATTAAATGAAGACAATATAAGCGAAACTCAATCGAAAATCTGAAAACAGAAAAATCAGAAAAAGATATTGACACATCTGGGACTCGAACCCAGGACCTCTCGCTTACCGGGCGAACGCGCTAACCACTGCGCCACCGTGTCGATATCCAATTCGGTCACTTTTAACTGTATCATACTTCGACTAAGAACCACCCACACTATCTTCATTTTTCTTAACGCATATACTATTGGCTGCTATCTTTATGTATGATTGCAAGATTCAAACCCGAACTAAATGCTCTCTAGATAGTGTCTGGATAAATCTTTATCCATTTTATTTAATATGCGACATCTATTGACTTTTCTGCAAGTCTAGGATGAATATTTTTATTTTTATTTTAACTTTATGAGTAAAACCTCAAATTGTAATATTTAATTAAATGAAGATAATATAAGCGAAACTCAATCGAAAATCTGAAAACAGAAAAATCAGAAAAAGATATTGACACATCTGGGACTCGAATTCACAGATTTTCGATTGAGTTTCGCTTATATTGTCTTCATTTAATTAAATATTACAATTTGAGGTTTTACTCATAAAGTTAAAATAAAAATAAAAATATTCATCCTAGACTTGCAGAAAAGTCAATAGATGTCGCATATTAAATAAAATGGATAAAGATTTATCCAGACACTATCTAGAGAGCATTTAGTTCGGGTTTGAATCTTGCAATCATACATAAAGATAGCAGCCAATAGTATATGCGTTAAGAAAAATGAAGATAGTGTGGGTGGTTCTTAGTCGAAGTATGATACAGTTAAAAGTGACCGAATTGGATATCGACACGGTGGCGCAGTGGTTAGCGCGTTCGCCCGGTAAGCGAGAGGTCCTGGGTTCGAGTCCCAGATGTGTCAATATCTTTTTCTGATTTTTCTGTTTTCAGATTTTCGATTGAGTTTCGCTTATATTGTCTTCATTTAATTAAATATTACAATTTGAGGTTTTACTCATAAAGTTAAAATAAAAATAAAAATATTCATCCTAGACTTGCAGAAAAGTCAATAGATGTCGCATATTAAATAAAATGGATAAAGATTTATCCAGACACTATCTAGAGAGCATTTAGTTCGGGTTTGAATCTTGCAATCATACATAAAGATAGCAGCCAATAGTATATGCGTTAAGAAAAATGAAGATAGTGTGGGTGGTTCTTAGTCGAAGTATGATACAGTTAAAAGTGACCGAATTGGATATCGACACGGTGGCGCAGTGGTTAGCGCGTTCGCCCGGTAAGCGAGAGGTCCTGGGTTCGAGTCCCAGATGTGTCAATATCTTTTTCTGATTTTTCTGTTTTCAGATTTTCGATTGAGTTTCGCTTATATTGTCTTCATTTAATTAAATATTACAATTTGAGGTTTTACTTATAAAGTTAAAATAAAAAAAAAAAAAAAAAATTTGCTCGCGCATGCCGGGATTCGATCGCGCTTTGAATAGTGGGTATTCTTACATTTAAAACATAGATGCATAAAATGTTTTCTGATCTGGCCAATATCCTAAAGGATCCTGATCTGGCCTGCCAAGCAGCTGGTGAGCAGGCGCATCCACCGCTGCCGCCGCCAAGATCTCACCACACCCCCGCTAAGTCATCAAACGTAGCGAACCACTTGGGGGTACGACAGAGGTTATCCAATAAATGGTTGCCGAGGCGGCGATGCTCATATCCACCTCCCAAATTCAGTTTATTTTTTTAATATGAATACTCCACGAGAGTCCCAACTGCTCCCGTCTAAAGCCAGTGATGGCTTTCCCAATTGGAGTATGTTGTGAGGCTGTAGGTAAGTGGGGAGGGGAAGAATACTGGGAAGAGGAAGGTGGAAAAATATCTGGCTATTCGGGTCTATAACGCATAACGGTATAACGCAATCATCAATAGAGTTACAAAATGATATAAATACCGAAAATGAGTCAGCATCAACTATTCCTGATTTCAACTCTTTTGATGTTCAGAATGTTATATCATTTGAGAAATTTTAGGTTGACGAATATAATGCTTAAATTCATTATCGGTAGGATTGATATTTAAAAAAAATAATTTTTAAATATATGTAGCTGTGAGCTGTTCCTTGAAAATGTCTAATACTGAGATTTGCTTGCCGGGGTTTGAACCCGCGATATATATTGTGTTTGTTTTAATTATGCTCTTTTAGGATAAATTCAGAATAGGTAGATACAAATTATTTATTTTCACCGTTTTTTAAGTGTGTGTATCCATAAATTGATGTATCTAATGTACAATATTTGAGTTGTTCCGTCATCATTTCTAATACTGAGATTGGTTTGTTGATTTATTTGCAAAAATTTTAGTTGTAAATGAATTTTACAAAAATTTTAAATGCGGAAATTTGATAAAAGTGTATGTAAATTTGATAAAAGTATATATTCCTAGTTTTGTAATATTATGTTGCATTCGTTTCAATTATGCTCTTTTAGGATAAATTCAGCATATGTAGATGCAAGTTATTTATTTTCACCTTTTTTTTAAGTGTATGTTTCAATAAACTGATGTATCTAATGTAGAATATTTTTAAACCTAGCTGTGAGTTGTTCCGTCATCATTTCTAATACTGAGATTGGTTTATTGATTTGTTTCCAAAAAAATTATTTTTGTAAATGAATTTCACAAAAATTTTAGATGTGGAAATTTGAGTATATGTAATTTGGGTATTTTGAAAGTGTATGTAAATTTGATAAAAGTACATACCTATACCTAGTTTTATAAAAGTACGTATTATTAGTTACATTTTGTTAACATATATACATATTATATTTAACTTGAATCAAGTTTATTTTTATTAATATTTATATGTATTTAAAATAATATGTATTAATAATTCACTTTCATAAAAAATTTTAGATTGTAAATAAATAAAATCAATTCAAATTTTATAAACATTTACTTTTATTAGCATTCCCTATAGTTTGAGGATTCTCGATAATATCGACAACGTTCCCGCCTCGGCCGCTGCTGGTAAAATAGAATTGACGGTATTCATCCACCGGGTAACAAGGTATGTATAGAAGCATCGGCGAACGGAGATCTCGCTGGGCGCTTCTTACTTGCCTCGTGCAAATCAGACCAAAATATGACGGTCCACGGCACTCGGTTTTAGATTTAATAAAACACAAGAATCGAAATATTTCTAGCGTTTATATTCCTCTTAATTGGCAAACATTAGTCCACGCGAATAAGGAAGTCAGAGATTGAGGCTTGCGAGTTCATATCGGTGAAGTTAAATAATATAATTTGTAAATTGAGGCGGTCAATTATCAATACGGGACGTACTTTCGGGGCATTTATCAGGGTCAGGATAAAATTTACAACAAATCGACGCGAGAATTGTGTTTGACGGCTGCATCTTGGAATAAATAACTGCATGACGGGTTGTGTTTTAGAAGTGCTTGTTTGAATAAATATTATTGTTTTGTGCAACATGGCGAATTTGGTAAGTTTGTATAAAATTATTAACATATTTAGTACGGGCCTTGCAGGAAAGAGTCAATTAGGGTTTATATACAAGCCTTAGGAATCTAGGACCTTTTTTTTGTCGAGCGTTTCCGGGTTGACCGGCTGGCGAAGTACCTTTGTTGGGTGAAATTATTCTTGAGACAATACCGTTGTAAAATAATAATTTGGGGTTCAATGAACTAAAATACTATTTGAAGCACAAAAGGCATTTTCGGACCATAAATCTTAGACGAGGGACTTTATTTAAGAATGGGATATTGAAACCACAAAAACAATAATAAAATCCTTTAAAAGTGCTTTGTTGGCGAACGAGAAAACTAGGTATAACGGGTGACAAAATACATAGGTATAGAATATAGGTATAAATTAATGTGTAAAGCGCCTTTGAGGTGATAATTATTATTTAAGAGTCTCGCAATAATATTTTTAAACGTAGTGTTATGGCCACCGATGTTAGCTTCACAAACCAACACCAGCTCCGGGGCCAAGGGGGCCCTAACATGTCCCAGGCTAGCTCTCAGCGGAGACAATGATACCCTCTATTCAGGGTGCAGGTCGCACGAGGCTACAGAATTTCTCCTTACCCTTCCGGCGTCTGGCGGGATACACTCTAGTCAATAACCCTCCTGCCGTGGCAGAATAATAACAAGATTGAATTAATAGGTCATGTATTGTAAATTCAAAACACAGTACATAGGTCTCTACAGTACAATTCAATACAAGAAATGCAAATTACACAAACCTAGCTAAAGTGTTTAACTCTCATTATCTCTCTGAAACGAAAACTCTCCGAGTGGTGATTTTCGCGGGGCCCTACAATTCACCGTTGCGGACACATTTAAAAGAGGAAATCAATTAGGTATACAGCTTACATGTGAGATCGCAGGGTCCTCGTCTTCCTTCGAACTTCAACCAGGGCACCTCCCGAGTTAGAACAAACCGAAGTTAACACAGGCACGGCGTAAGCCAGCTCCAGCCCGTAGGCTATTTAATAAACATCGCGGGCTACATTTGAGTTCGGTCCGCTCGCCCGAAAGCGGCCCACGTATGTGTGCTCGTAAGGGCGCCCAATTCTCGACTGGCCGGCGGCGGAATGGGCGAGTCGCAGGGCAAGCGGAAGGGAAGCAGGGAGCAGGAAACAGGGGGAGATGGGGGAGACCGTGTTGTGTTCGGGCTTGTCTTAGCGCTCTAGTTGTCGCTATGGGATTTGAATCCACCCGCCACAGGGCGTATCATAACACTTCCCCCCGCGCTTGGAAAAAAAGCGACGTGGCAATGGAGCTGTAGGAAAAAAAAATCCTCTTATGCTTCCATCGGGGTTTTTGAGAGATTCGTTGCTTGAGAGATGCCTAGCTAGAACCTACAGTTTATGTTATAGTTTAGGTCACAGTGTTTGGAAAAGACAATTTTGGGAAAAGTACATGGTGTAAAACAACATACATGGTTATGCAATTGAAAAATAACAATACATGGTTATGCAATTGAAAAATAACAATACATGGTTATGCAATTGAAAGAAAGACGATTCATATTTGTACAAGAGAAGAACAAAAAGCAAAAACAAAAAATGCCTGTGTGATTCTAAGGTTTCATTGGTCTGGGAGCTAAGTTTGCGAAGCGTGGATTTGTTTGGTTTCGGAGAATTTCGAAGAAAAGGACGTGGTTTCATAGATTCTAAGGATTACATTATCACTGTAATCAGACCCATTTGAGATAACACTCAGGAGTACACTTAGGCCTTAGAAAACACTTGGTTTTGTCGAAGACGTCGAAGTTCACCAAGTGGAGACTGTGGTTGCTGTGCCGCGACTATGGTTACAGAGGTCATTGAAGAGGAGCATCCGGTATCTGCAGACATGCCAGTACGAATCCTAAGTGTTATTATGGTAAACACGGATCGTATATAATGGTTATTGAAGCATAATGTAGCTCAAAATAACTTGTATTGGTACGCATTCAGCGAATACTGGAGGGTCAAGGTAATGATGGTTTACACATGACGATATATGCGTCACTGCATGACAGCGCAAGAGACGACATGGTTGGCATTGATAGCAAGAGTAAGAACAAACCTAGGAGCTAGCGTGCCCAAAAGGTGGTTCAGAGTGTCATAATGTATAGTGGGACAACTCAGCTTGCTTTGGCACGACAAAACAACATACATATGAGCGGTATGGTCTGTGCTTTCAGGAACAAATGCGTAGAAAAATGGCAGCAGGAGGGACCTTGTAACCACAGCGCGTGCTGACAGGAAGTGAAGCTCAGCTTGGCTGTTGGTGATGACATCCGCCTGGGCTTCTTTTTAAATCCGGGAGAAATTATTATTAGAGCAAAATTCTTGAAGTTTACCTGCCTAGGGACCAATGAAGAAAAGGTTTGGAGAGAAACAAAATGTGTCCAGATAATGAAATAAACGAAATTTAACCACCGACCCAGAGAGTGACGAAGAGAGAGATTTCTAACTAAATTGTGATTACATGAACATTTTCCTTTACCAGGATGACTTGGCGTTTGCCGAGTGACAATATGTCTTGGTTAAAAAACAACTGGCCCTCTATGGCCTATGCTAACATGAGATGGTAACATTTTCGTAGAATTTTAAAGAACAAGACAAAGAATCGTGAACTAGTCACGGCAAAGGGAAACCAATTCATGAATAAAGGTTGTCAAAAGGAGACAGTCGGTACGCCAAATGCATATCGTACATATCCAACATTCATGAATGTGTTTCGTAAAATTGCGAAAAGAGAAAAAAAATGGTGAGACATATGCAGAGATTGAGGGGGAAAACCTGTAGATAACCGGACAGTTACCTATTCGAACTCCAAGTGAGGGCGAAATATGGTCAACGACAGATTTTTCACTTCATAACATAAGTCTGAGGACAAGGGGGGTGGGAGGAAGGAGGGGAGAAAGGAGACGAGTTACGAAATTTGCTAGAGACTGGACTAATTTCCAATTCAAACTCTATGTGAGAATGAAACATAATCAACCAGCAGATTTCCTGACTCTTTACATTTATCAAAAAGGATGAGGAGAAATTTAAATACACATTATATCAAAGAGGCTAATCTTTCGCGTGTATTGGGCAAAAGATTAGGGGTCATTTTAAAAACTTCTACATGATTGTGAGAAAAGACAGACCCTTGCTCCAATTTCACAAACCTGGGGGTTTTCTTATTCGTTCCCCAGACACGAGTTAGGTGGTTTTGTGCTCAATCGATTAACTCCCACAGCACTATGCCCCATAGTTAGCAGTGAAGCTACAAACTAGTCCTTTTGGGATAGTAGATATTCCTGGGCTTCTTTCCTTTTTGCAAAGAAGTAAAAAAACAGGAAGTCCACGGGCATTGGCGTTGAATGACAACAAAGGGTTGTGGACTACATTTCGTAGATCGCACACAAAAGGTTTGATATTATTTCGTTCGCACGACTCATGGTAAGTGTTTTAACGTCTCCACGTATAGTGTACAAAATATGTAAGTACATACAAGATATAACTCAATTATAGACAGAAGTCAAAGAGTTTATACAATGCCTCTTAAAGAAGATGGCAAAGCCGATATTATGTCGTTCGCACGAATCACGGTAAGTATTGTTATTACGTCTCCACGTCTCGTGTACAAGGGTTGTACACAATTATACACACAAGCGGTACTCATGACAAATTAATGACACACGACCAAAATACAAAAGCGGTACTCATGACAAATGAATGACACACGACCAAAATAGATTGTACAAAACGGTGCTCATGACAAATATGTCACACGACCAACTCAATAACATTTAGCTATGAGCAAAAGTGATTATGACGAACTTCTCGTATCGTGGCAGGTATTTTAAGGATCCCTCCTATAATGGTGGGTTACGTTTAAATACAACACGATAAACGTTAACGATGCTTGTTTAAACACAGAATATGAAGATTTGTTAGATTAACTAACTCCGTAGCCCAAAAGCGTACGATAGAATAACAGAGAAGATAGACAATTTGATGTTACTTCACATGTTACAAAGTGCGAGGGTGATGGCAGAGTATAATTCTACTTACACCAAGTACTTAAAACAAAGGCAGACCTACAATGGTTTTACATACTGCCTATTGTAGCAACCTTTAGTGAGGAAAACAAAAGGACCGATTGTGGTTTTACATACCTTTTGTATAGCTACAAACGTACCGCGTGATGTACAATTTTTAAGTTGTAAACACTTGGTTAAATGAACACCTAAAAGTTGTGAATTCGAGAATCATGAGGTTTTATTAACCTGTCCCGTAGGGTTGAAACGTGCCATGCAAGGCATACGTAACGTAAAAGCAAAAAAAGCAAAATAACAAAAAAGGTGACTTTGTCATAACAACCAAAGACCGGATGATTCGGTTTTACGTACTTTAGTTGAAACGAGCCAAATTGATTTATATACAGGATTATAAAGACCAATCATTGGTTTTATAAATACGAGTTCCAAAATGGACGTGTCGATATCCAATTTGGGTACATAAGCATGAATTTGGGTAGGACGCCATCAATTTTTAATTTAAGAAGAAAAAATTGAAAAAACTTATATACACGAGAGGCGACTATGTAAGTAACCACTATTTGATTTTCATACTAGAGATACCTCGGAAGGTTTTACAACTCATGATGAACAAAATAAAAGGAAGAAATTGTAAAAATAGTTAACTGGTTCTGAGTCGGAATTTAACACTTTGGAATTTACAAAACCCGACTTCTAGAACGACACGCCGATGGGCAATTGTCAACTACTTTACATGAACAAAATAAACAGGTGAGAAAGTTCCTTTCCACACGACAAAAATGCAACAAAAAAAAATAGGAGAAAAGTTACAAAATTACATGACAAGGCAGGATATGACATGGCATGGACATTGCATAGTGTAAGGGTTGAGACAATAAATGGGCTCGCGACTTCCCAAACATTGAAACTCGAAAAGTGTCTCCGTTCCAAAGTGATCAGTTTTAGAACAGGTGAAAAAAAAATAAAGAAAAAATTGCCGTGAGGGAAAGAAAAACAGTGCAAAAGCAACATTTGAAAGTACCTTCAATGAGAGTACGCATTAATTTACAAAATAATTTACAACTTGTTTCATTAACGAAACGATGGACATGTAATTGACACATTACACGCCTGACGTAGTAAGACTTTGTAAGCTTACAAAAAAATGTGATACACACTGGATCATTTTAGTTTTATCTTGTGTCAAGGTGGGTGCGATGTCCTGTTTTATCATTACTTGCGGCATAGGTCCTTTGTCAAGATTATCCAAAACTTGCGTAGCCGAACGTGAATTATTTTCGCTTGAGGGAGCGAGGTTTATTCTCCTAATGTACTTTTTGTTGAATAAAAGTGCATATGCCTTTAATGTAGATTTAGATTTGCTTGATGGCGAGAGTCCTCTATCCCTTAAAGCAGCTTGTAAGTGAGCTTTGGATAAGCTGTGCACGTTGGGAATAGTACCCAAGTTGGATGGTGTAATAGCTTGATTGTCCTCCATTGTGAGTTTCCTGGGTGGTGAGAAAAAAAATGGGCCAGGGGTTTCCTTTAGTAAGCGCAGACTTAATTTTGTGAGGCACTTTTCACTTGGTAATCACTGGTTGGCACTTCCAAAATATGGTTATAGAAATTCCATATTACAATTTGGTATATATGACACCAGAATTTTGTCAAAGGAAGGAAGAAGAAAAAAAAATTGCGTGGAAAGACCTTAGTAGTAAAGGTTTTTGTGTTTCACTGACCACTTTTGAGAAAAACTGTGAAATTCACAAGTATTTATTTATTTTTGAAAAATTTGGCAAGGACTGGCCTTTAGAAAATGGATTTTTATTTTTCACAAATCACTTTGCACTGAGAAAGGCACTAAAATTCACAAAAGGCACTTTTCTGGCAAATAAAGGACAAACTTCCGGATGAAAATAACTGAATATGGGATTCATTGAGTCAACCATATTAAAATTATTTTATTTATTCATGGAACCAATCATGGGCTTTATTATTATTTCACTTTTCACTTATATAAGGAAAAAAAAAACACAATTCACTTTCACTTATGCTGAAAAAATACGGTACCTACAACATAGAATGGGGAAAGAAAATCATTATTTTGTCCATTTGGTGGAATATAAGTTGTACCAATTTGACAGACACAACAAGTGGGCCTATTGGTGTATTGTGCAGGAAAAAACGTAAGTGTGAGATTTTTAATTAAAGAATCCACAAAATAATTGGGGTTCCAGAACCAAATTTATAATAGTAGTCTCCATTGCTATCCGATTTAGTCATAAAAGGCGATTTTGATTACAAATGCTGCATAGTAACAGGTAATTAATTCGCTTCACTCCAACGGGTTTTTTCCGTTGGGTTTCGGCGCGAGACAATGCACTTGCGTGCGCAACTCAGAGAATAGGTATCTTCACCGCGTGAAACATTTGCCGTTGAAATTGGCGCGGATGACCGTTGCTTGGTGAACAAAGGGGGTCACGCCTGCGCAGTTAAGTTCCCGGTCAAAGGTTGGCGTTTTGGCCATCCAACATGGCCGTCGTTGCAACTACGATGTAATTCATAGTTTTAATCAGATCTGTGTTATAGATCCAATTTACACACAGATTTCTGTGGTCTTTTCTCACAGAATTCATTGTTCACTGGGTGCAGAACATCAAGGCATAATTAATGTTTACAAAACAGTTCCTATGCAGGGAGGATTTCGACAAGTGATGCCCCGCAAAGCGACCGGGATAGAAAATAAATTCTGAGCCTCACGTTATGGCGCCAATTGTTATGGCCACCGATGTTAGCTTCACAAACCAACACCAGCTCCGGGGCCAAGGGGGCCCTAACATGTCCCAGGCTAGCTCTCAGCGGAGACAATGATACCCTCTATTCAGGGTGCAGGTCGCACGAGGCTACAGAATTTCTCCTTACCCTTCCGGCGTCTGGCGGGATACACTCTAGTCAATAACCCTCCTGCCGTGGCAGAATAATAACAAGATGGAATTAATAGGTCATGTATTGTAAATTCAAAACACAGTACATAGGTCTCTACAGTACAATTCAATACAAGAAATGCAAATTACACAAACCTAGCTAAAGTGTTTAACTCTCATTATCTCTCTGAAACGAAAACTCTCCGAGTGGTGATTTTCGCGGGGCCCTACAATTCACCGTTGCGGACACATTTAAAAGAGGAAATCAATTAGGTATATTTACAGCTTACATGTGAGATCGCAGGGTCCTCGTCTTCCTTCGGACTTCAACCAGGGCACCTCCCGAGTTAGAACAAACCGAAGTTAACACAGGCACGGCGTAAGCCAGCTCCAGCCCGTAGGCTATTTAATAAACATCGCGGGCTACATTTGAGTTCGGTCCGCTCGCCCGAAAGCGGCCCGCGTATGTGTGCTCGTAAGGGCGCCCAATTCTCGACTGGCCGGCGGCGGAATGGGCGAGTCGCAGGGCAAGCGGAAGGGAAGCAGGGAGCAGGAAACAGGGGGAGAGGGGGGAGACCGTGTTGTGTTCGGGCTTGTCTTAGCGCTCTAGTTGTCGCTATGGGATTTGAATCCACCCGCCACAGGGCGTATCATAACAGTAGCTAGGGGACTATATTCAGGAAAGGTTTTTTAGAAAAGGCATTAGGTAATATAACAGTTTATAAAAGGTGCGTAGCATGGGCACTTGTGTTTACTAACAAAATCTGACATAATTAAATTCCCACTCCTAAAATTTCCCATACCATATTCCAAATTTTAGGTATCACAACAAATCTATTACATAGGACTTGGTATAAACTTGGTTTGATATCTTATCACTTATTTATTTGGTTTACGTTTAGGTATATTTCATTCGATATATTCGATTTAGCAAAAATTTTCATACTGTCGGTTGAATGAAGCCGTCGGTAGGTATTCATATTTAAAGCGTAATGCGCTATATCCACCTACATAATTAACAAACTCTTTTTCTTCAAACTTAATTGAGCGGGTTACGACTCGAGAATGGACGGCGGTTGTCGAATGGATTTACGGGTCCAGCTTTCCTATTCCACCATGAGGAAGTATCTCACGCGACTTTATCTGGGGGCGATGTGATCGAAATGCAGGTGGGCTTACACTATTTTTATAATGTGGAGGCGAAGTAAGCGATGGTCGTGTCTGGTCCGAGCAAATTGGAATCCCTTGTGATCACATCTCGGTAACGTGGATCTCGTACCGGCTCTAGACCTGGTTGAAAGCGTGGCCGGAGCCATTTCATGATGTCGACGTATGTACGTCTTTAAGGTTTTGGGGGACTTCAGGAGAACAAAGGACGTGCACCCATTCCCCCCCCCCCCCCCCTCTACCGTTGCTCCGAGGTACCAGCGGATAAAAGTTGCTGTCGCGGGAGGTCAATTTGATGCAGGATGGAGATTATGATCTGGCCGGACTACCTTCGTCATGGGGGAAACGAAGTGACGAAATTTGCGTGGGCTTCACTACCTTTATGTTACGCTCGTGTGGGGACTGCCTTGTCGGCGGAACGAAGGGAACATGACATATGGAATCGTTTTGGCAACCGGTCGGCGGTTCTTTGTTGGAATCCGGATAAGTTTTCTTAACTTCCACAAAACTAGAAGTAGGTATCATCCAGCGTCAGGTTGGGAATGTACTCTGAACAAAAGCGCAGCAGGGGAAATAGAAGGGAGGGAAGCCAGATTCACGACCTGGTGCCTTTCATTCTTGGACCCAGCACCCTGGAAGCCGAGCTTGACATTCCCTCTTTGAGCTGAAATTTGAGTTTGAGCTTGGGGTACGCCTATCGTAGAGCATATGCACGTGACAACATATCGGGGAAGGTCCCAAGTTACGCTTGTGTATGTTTTGCGAGAGGACGTATTTTTCATTCAAATCAAACACAACTGACCATCGTGATTGCAGGCTGGCGCATGTTTCTGTAACGTGCCTAGGAAAAACGTAACCATTATTTCTAATGGTTCGAGGCGGCGTGCTGGACGGAGAACGGGATTGTTGAGGACATGAGTGACTGCTAAGGTGAGGGTCGGTGACATCAAAATCTTCCTTAATTAAATTCATACATCGCCAGATCAGAGGAGAGAGCGGCCCCACCGATCTCCTGACATTGCCGATTGTCTAATCAACTTCGGTTTAATGTTTATGCTCGATGCTTTAGGAGTTAATGGAACTCAAGTCATCGGCATGCTGAAGAACTTCAAACATCATCATCATCAATCCAGAGTAGGATGTCACGATCTAAAACCTCGTGCCACCCACGCATTTCCTGAACAGTTCCTGACATCGGCTATCACGCCATTAATCGGAGCAGACCCTCATATCAAACGGTATGAGATGACCTTTCATCATCATCATCAACACATTTATAATTTGGCGGCGTATTGGTCGATATTTTTCCCATTACCACCCTATGATCCAGAAACACACATCAAACCCTTTCCCGACAGAAGGCAAAACATGTCGATTTTCATTCGTCGCTTGCGACCTTAACATTCTCTGGAGGCGTTGGAATTGGAATCTGATTTGGCGGTCTATGACCATCACCAGATCAGTTGGGCTATGGAGGAGTCCAATTACTTAAACAGCACATGTTCTGTCTCATGTTAATCCAAAGTACCTACCCGTAGAATCAAATTAACAAAATAAAACAAGCTAGCTAACTAACAAACTGCATCTAGT
The DNA here is from genome assembly GCA_917563855.2 of Limnephilus lunatus. NCBI lineage: Eukaryota > Metazoa > Arthropoda > Insecta > Trichoptera > Limnephilidae > Limnephilus > Limnephilus lunatus. Next base: position 17,438,188 of record OU830595.1, on the reverse strand, counting down.
ACTGTGAGAGTATAATTATTGCACTCCGTACTGCTTTGATTGTAAATCTTTTGTTAGAATATACATAAATGTCAAATTATTTTTATGATAGCATTTTATAGAGCCGCAGAGAGTACGCGACATCGCATCGAAAGGTAGAATCTTCTCAATTCGCCGTATAAATGTAAATTTATATACTAGGTGCTAGGAGGTAAAATGCAGATTACTTCAAGAAAAATAGTCGTCGATGAGCGTAGGTGTATAACAGGTGCTAGGGGAGGAAGCTGGATGAATAAAGATGGATAATTAGTTAATTTTCAAGTTAGTCAGACTCAGTCATTGTTATTCGAAGCCTTGCAAATTGTAACACGCCATACCTAAAAGAACAAGGGTTTACCACAAATAAATTAATAATTAAATTGGATTAACTATACCAAACCACTAAAACAAAAAAGTACACAACGTTGTGGGGTTAATTACAAATTGATTAAATAGAAGCATCTCGTCTCGTCACGATTGCTTAAAAGTATTACGTGATGGGGTTGAGAAGGCGCTGCAAAAGAAATGCAGGGGAGAGACGCGAGAACGGGCGAGCTACGAGTTTTAAAGGCCGAGCGGGGTTGCGCCTGTAGCTGTAGAACTTCGTTAGCAGCAGAGGACAGAAAAAAAAATAAGGGAGTACTTTGTAGGGGGGGGGGGGGGGGGGGGAATATCACAACGCGGTTCGGCACAAACACCCTCATAACACTGGAACAAATTGAAATTTGTATTTAAAACTTTGGGAACATATTTTCAATAGTTATACTAACAATTTATGAAATAAAAAAAATAAAACATTTTTTATAACTTGTGTTTCCCCCTAAGTCTGTAATCATATTATTTTAATAAAAGAAAAAACACTATTTTTATTTTTATTTATACCACTCTGAATTTAGGGTTGGAACTCAACCGCGCCGCAAATTTCCATCGTTAGATCTAATCGTCACATTTTTTGTTGAGTTTTGGGAATGTGATAGAAATGTAGCAGCAGGGGGTCCACCACGGACGTACAAAATACCTGGACTTGCCCTAAGCGATAAAAGGCGTATTATTTCCCCCTCCCATTGGAACCATTTTTCTGAACCGGCTGGGCTTGCGAGAGCCACGCGTCAATCTAAAAAATGTGACGTCATCATTCGTGTCCGGACCAGTGTCGAGCTCTCATCGTAAATAACACGGTAAAAATGGTGGCTTGTGCTATAAATACGTGTAAACATAGAAGAGAAAAAGAGAATAAACCCAATTGTGGTATTACATTCCATAAGCAAGCATTATTTTACACTATTTTAAGCTAATTCAGATCACATAACATGATCGTTTTTGAACATACACCATAAATATACCAAACCACCCATACATACACTTATCACTCCGAGATACATGGCGTGTGCCCGTCACTGTTTACTGGGGTAAGTAAATTATGAAACATTTGTTAAAGTGTATTAACTAACTACAGGAGCAAAATATTGGACTCGACCTTCTAGGCGACCTTACTTTGACGTATTTGAACTTCAAATTTGTTCATTGCGTGGCGAGCAATTTGCGCTCCCATGTAAAAAGGTCTATTCATTCAAAAGCAGAGTTTACTTTTAAGAACTAAATGATAATTTTATAGTGCGAGATGCCTATATACTGTCAGATTGAGTTTTGGCGAATCACATATCACCAAAGCCATCTTCCTGCCCTTCGTCCCGCTGTAGTTGGCTTCTACCCCTCACCTTTATGTTCTGGTCTATCAATATTCATATGTCTATGGGGTCCACCGAAATCAGTAAAATTTTGAAAGGGGTCTACGAGAAAAATAAGCTTGGGAACCTCTGATTTGAATGGTTTTAGAAAGAGAAAATATAACGCTTATTCAATTGTAAAAGTTCACCACAGATTAATTAAAATGTACACACATACGAGTATGACACCAAAGTTTCCGAATGTAATTTCGACAAACATTCAGGTGACAGTAACGTGTATAATAAATACATTTGAATAATAAAATAAATGCGTGTATTTTCAGTTTTTTCGTCAACAGAAATTTTAATTAGAAAAAACGTAAGGTAGGTAAGCATTTTTTTTAAATTTTTTAAGTTTGCATTAAAAATTTTAATATTTATGCAATTAATTATATGTTTATATCTAATATTAAAAATTTTGAAAGCTTATTTCATCACCCTTCAATAACGGTTTTTATTTTTCGGATATGTTCAGAAATATTGCATTTATTTGAATTTTATTGCAAAGCAGAAATACTGTGACCTTACGACAAAATATCCTTGAAGCTGTGGGGAACGGTGAACGCATCCACCTTAAAGTATATTTTTGTGTACTGGTCACACTAGACACGACACGAGAGGTCGGACCGGCGCTCTCAGCCGTGAGTTTAGCATTCTGAAATCCGCCACCGTCTGAGAGACATTTAGTTGTGATAAGTTCCCAGTTCCCCACATAGAGCCGTACTTTGTAATTACCGTGTAAATGGTTGTAATTCGATATTTAAATAAATAACCTTCTGATCGATTCAGTGTGTTTAATAATTGGAGTCAGTACATGTGGGTGACAGTGAATACCCATCATCGCGCTGGTAAGTCGCCGAGAGTATTCACGCACTCAATTCACCACACATCTAAAAATGGTGACAACCGACATTTCACGCGAATTAAATTGCATTTATCCTTCTTTATGATCACTCTAGCTATAAAAAATCAGACGTTGGCGAATTTCAGGATCCTGAGGCTTTTCACGTGAGTTATACTTTTCTTTTCTATACGTCTATACGTCTCAGTAAAGCTCCCAACTTGCTGGAAGGAAAATATCCAACTTTGGATAGTTCAAGTTGAGGCCCAGTTTGCGAATTCACGTGTTAAAGACGACCTCACTAAATATAATATCATTGTCGCTGCCCTAGATTCGCAAACTCTGCAAAGCGTGAGTGACATAGTCACGAAACCACCAATTTCGGACAAATATGCTGTCCTCAAGGCCGCACTTATTGATCGTCTCCAGGATTCTGCGGAGAAGCGCCTAACTCGCTTGCTTACGGGAATTCAACTTGAAGACCGAAAACCCACAGAACTTCTACGGCACATGATGCAACTAGCTGGTCCAGCTTTAGCGGAGAGCGCAATCGTTCGTACATTATGGTTGCAGCGCCTACCGCAACATGTGCAGGCAATATTATCAGCACTCACGGAAAATAATGTCAGCCAACTGGCGTGCGCTGCTGACAAAATATTAGATGTTTACCAATCGACGGATTGTAGTATGGTGGACCACAATAATAAACCGTGCACATCAAGATCGGAACCCACGGAAACCTCAATATTACTCCAACTTCAACAACAAATTTCCGCATTAACCCGAGAAGTGTCTCAATTGAAGCTTACTCAGACGAACCAATTTTCAAACTTTCGAGGAAGACGAAACCAGAGTCCTCGTAGGAACTACTCTTATCAAAATTCGACACAGAGGAACTTCACAGGAAGACCTAGGTCTAGGTCTCGTGATAAATCTCCAAATAGAAACAATAATGGCGTCTGCAGTTTTCACAGAAGATTCGGGGAAAAAGCATACAGGTGTTTGCAACCATGTTCATTTACCAAGAAAAACTCGGAAAACGACAACGGGTTATGTGAGATTCCCAAGGTAGGGACATGTGAGATTCCCAACAAAACTTGTCGTCTCTTCATATATGAACAACAAACTAGGCAAAAATTCCTTGTCGACACGGGCGCTGATGTTTCAGTAATCCCAAGAAACCAGTCTTATAACAAGAATAATGTAACTTCTGACAACTGCCCAACTACCCTGTATGGAGCGAATGGAAACCCAATCAAAACGTATGGTACAAGGACCGTCGAGCTCAATTTTGGCCTTCGACGAGCATTAAAATGGCGATTCATTGTCGCTGATGTTTCGAGACCCATACTAGGAGCTGATTTTCTTCACAATTTTAACTTAACAGTGGATCTCAAGAAAGCAACCATTGCAGACCAATCTACAGGACTATTAATCAGGGGAATAACCTACAAAGGACCAACTTCTGGAATCTCTACTATTTCTACCGTACAAAAATATAGAGATATCTTGAATAAATACCCGAACTTAACAAGACCTAACATGAAAATCCCTGTTAAAAAAGGACACACCATAACACATTGTATAGAGACCAAGGGACCTCCTGTCACTGAGCGTGCTCGTAGACTCGCACCAGCTCTACTTGAAGCAGCCAAAAAGGAATTCAAATACCTTATGGAGCAGGGGATTTGCAGGCCATCAAAGAGTAATTGGGCCAGCCCCTTGCACATGGTTAGAAAACCGAATGGCGAATGGCGTCCATGTGGGGACTATCGCCGCTTGAACGCCCAAACGATTCCGGACAAGTATCCCATACCGCAACTGAATGATTTTGCACATAAATTATCTGACGCTACTATATTTAGCACCATAGACATGGCTCGGGCGTACCACCAGATACCAGTGGAACCAACGGCCATACCCAAGACTGCGATCATCACCCCGTTTGGCCTATTCGAATTTACGTCTATGCAATTCGGACTATCAAATGCAGCACAAAGCTTCCAAAGATTTATGCATGCTGTAACAAGAGACTTGGATTTTTGCTTCGTTTACCTGGACGACATCCTCATCGCTTCCAAAAACGAAGAAGAGCACAAAAAGCATCTAGATTTACTACTAAAACGTCTCGCCGAATATGATCTGGTTATAAATATAAATAAGTGCAAATTTGGTGTACACACAGTGAACTTCTTGGGTCACACGATCACCCAAAAAGGAATGTCACCTATCAAGGAAAAGGTAACAGCAGTCACAGAGTTCCCATTACCTAAAACAGCGAAAGACTTACGACGCTTTTTAGGAATGTTAAATTATTATCGCAGATTCCTGCCCAATTCCATAAACATACAGACTAAGTTATTCAACTGTATAAATGGTTACAAAAAGAATGATAAAAGGATACTCACATGGAATCAAGAACTCACTGAAGCATTCGAGAATTGTAAGCAGCAATTGGCAAATGCAGCTTTACTTGCGCACCCAATCCCGACAGCAAAAATTTCAATAATGGTCGACGCTAGTGACATAGCCATGGGAGCAACACTACAACAGTTAAACAATAATTCTTGGGAACCTCTAGGATTCTTCTCAAAAAAATTTACACCCGCACAGAGGAAGTACAGCACCTTTGACCGTGAACTTACTGGCGTTTACGAAGCTGTAAAGTATTTCAGGAATCACATTGAAGGTCGAAATTTTACAATCTACACTGACCATAAACCAATCACCTTTGCCTTTAACAAAAAGCGATCCTCTAGCTCTCCACGTCAAGAGAGACAGTTGGATTTTATTGCTCAATTTTCCACAGACATCAGGCATGTTTCTGGATCTCAGAACGTAGTAGCAGACGCACTATCTCGAATCGATGAGATTAATTGTCCTACTGAAATTGACTACAGGCAGATGGGAATAGTGCAGTGTCAAACTGACGAACTTACTAAGGCAAAAGATGACACCACCCTCGCCTTACGTCAAATGGTGATACCTGGCACAGACGCTTCAGTTTGGTGTGACATCTCCACAGGCCATGTCAGACCTTTCGTTCCAGCCTGCATGCGAGATCAAGTGATTGAAATAGTCCATAATGTTTGCCACCCAGGCATCCTCGGAACAATTAACACTGTAAAACAAAGATTTGTTTGGCCCAACATGGCGAAAGATATAAAAAACTTCGTCAAGCACTGTATTGCGTGCCAAAAAGCCAAAGTCTCCAAACATACGGTAGCGCCACCAGCAACTTACGTTTTGCCTGAAGATCGTTTCCGACATGTTCATATCGACATAGTGGGCCCTCTTCCAGCTTGCAACGAGTACCGATACCTGTTAACCATGATCGACAGATTTACTCGCTGGCCCGAAGCAATACCTCTGAAAGACATGTCAGCGGAAACCGTTGCTACTGCCCTGACGACTCACTGGATTGCTCGTCACGGGACCCCGTTAACCATCACAACAGACCAAGGAAGACAGTTTGAGAGTTTTTTATTTAGGAAATTGACTGAGAAGTTTGGAATCAAGCATACAAGAACTACCGCATATCATCCGCAAGCCAATGGTATGATCGAGAGATGGCATCGCACACTAAAAGCCTCTCTCATGGCAAGCGAAGACCCAAACTGGTTAGGAAATCTCCCTCTTATCCTACTCGGTTTGAGATCCACAGTTCGGGAAGATTTAAAATGTTCACCAGCTGAACTCACATATGGTAGAACTCTCAGATTACCTTGTGATTTCTTCACTGAGACTCCAAGAGAAGAACCTGACACTTATGTTGGACGTCTACAAAGAAAATTTGATAACATAAAATCAACTCCTGCCAGTGCTCATGGTACAAGAAAATTCTTTATACACAAAGACCTGCCTACTTCTACTCATGTATTCCTCAGAACAGATGGAGGAAGAAGACCGCTCCAAAACCCTTATGAAGGGCCATATAAGGTCGAAGAACGCGATGAAAAAACATTTGTCATCAGCGTAAATGGGAAACAGAAGCGTGTCTCTATAGATCGCTTAAAACCCGCTTTTATACCAGTAGAAGACAACATACCTATTTCTACATCAATCCAGGAACCACTCCCAGAAAACATAACAAGAACAAGATCTGGTCGCAGAGTTCATTTTCCTGATAGATACCAATCAGTACGCAAATAAATGGCACAAAGGCAATATAAATTCTTTCTCTCATTTATATTCTTACAAACCCATATCAAATCTAAAATGATTCATACAAAACAGATTTTTAAATAATCTATATAAAACACATAGAAAAACTCATTAAAATTCCAAAAAGTATATATTTTTAAAATTTACTGAACAAACATACTAAAGTCTACAAATTTTGATGTAATTTTGAGCTCTAGTATTAGTACTATTATAATTCTTGTAACTAATGAAAATGTTCATTCTTAAAAATCATGTAAATAACATGTAGCTAGTTTTAAGTCAACTTTACAATCGTATATTACACGATAAAACATCTATGTCTAAGAAATCATTTAACGTTACGCTAAGATAAACGTTCTCTTAAGGTTTTACAATAACAGAACCAAACATAATATATCATACTTTAATATTGCACATATCGTTTATATATTACTATAATGCAACACGTACTTAAGATAACTTATAAATATAAAACTAGAATATAATGTATTTAATATTGATCATGTTAATAAGATAACACACATTAATGTATCCATACATGAATAACTTATCCATGTTTCAAACCATTCCGCTAGACGCGTTGAATTTCACATATATTTTAAAATTTTTTGAAACATCTTTATATAAATCATGTTATGCAACAAAATATCACATGTATTTTTAGTAACTTTTAGCAAACTTTGATTACGTTTTATGTACTTTTATAAAATTATGGAATTTAACCATGTTCAGTCGAATGTTTGTTGACACCCACATATCCGATTGAACATGTCGTTAAGATTTTAACATTTAAATCATACAATAATTTTTATACCATTTCTTTTAATGAAATGTAATTGTTTATAATGATATGATTATTTTTATCCATATCCTATCAGGCGTACAAGTCCCTCGCCTGATGGAATGTGTTGATGAAATATTTTTTATCAATAAATTACTCCTTAAGTGTTTACAAAGGTATTAGCAAATACATATCAAGTTCATTTACAAAAACCAAGTATAAAAATTACATATATGTACTACACTTGTAAACAATTGATGAGATATTATTACTCTAAAATATGATTGATTAAGTATTTTCTATCTCATGTTCATAAAAAACGAATATTTTGTACCTTTTCATAATATCTACTGCTTTCCAAATCTGAAATATTTGATTACTTTAAGATCAAACATTCTAAACCTGCATTGTATAATAAATAGTTTTTACCATGTGCTTTATCATATTTCAGTAATAAAGTATTTACTTTATATGAATAATAATTGTACAGCTTCTAGTATAAACATACAAGATGTTTCTAGAGAATTCAGCTCCAATAGCTTGAAATAATTTGATCTAAGCCATAAGTGTAACGACAAATCACGCACCAAATCAAATAATTGTTGATGCGACACTATTCATAAGTTTTTTAAGTTTATGGAACAGTTTATATAAATAATACACATAATTTTAAAAATCACATTTTTTATTGCAATAAATTTGTTTAGCATATACATAGTAATTTAATAGATACACTTAAATATTTTTACCAACCATTATTGATGTTGAATGTATAAAAACAATATTTTAAGATTTTTTTTTTGCTTTTGTTGTATAACAATGTTTAACTTATATAAAAATATTTAAGGCATTTCAGAAAATATAATAAGTAACACATTGCTAAAAGATGACCATACCTTTATTATATTCGACACACTCAAACGCGACATTATACACTATATTTTCTGGAATGCATAGAATGTATTTGACATATTTTGTGTAGAGGTGTCCTATACAAAGTATAGTTGGTATAATTAGTCGTTATAGTTATATAACTGGGGGGAAGGCATGTGGGGAACGGTGAACGCATCCACCTTAAAGTATATTTTTGTGTACTGGTCACACTAGACACGACACGAGAGGTCGGACCGGCGCTCTCAGCCGTGAGTTTAGCATTCTGAAATCCGCCACCGTCTGAGAGACATTTAGTTGTGATAAGTTCCCAGTTCCCCACATAGAGCCGTACTTTGTAATTACCGTGTAAATGGTTGTAATTCGATATTTAAATAAATAACCTTCTGATCGATTCAGTGTGTTTAATAATTGGAGTCAGTACATGTGGGTGACAGTGAATACCCATCATCGCGCTGGTAAGTCGCCGAGAGTATTCACGCACTCAATTCACCACACATCTAAAAAGCCTAAGTGGTTAATTAATTTTTTTTGTTATATTCCCCACACATAGGCAGTGCCTTTAGTGGGTTCCCATTACTTATATTTGCTCTATAATTTATAGATATGTGATTTTTCTTACATTTACGAACATTGTAAAATTGCTGGGGAAAAAAAGAAGATAGTGCTTAGCTTCCTAATCATGATTTGGACATATATTATTAGCTTAAAAACGTTTAATTATAAAAACTCAAAATACTGACATTATCGTTTTGAATTTTGTATCTCTTACATAATTTATGTATGAAAATATAATTTTCATCTTGGAAAGGTCAAATAAAAATTATATATATAAATTTGTTTTTTTAAAAATATGTATCTAATTACCTACATATACCTAAACTAAGACTTAATTTGTGAATTCCGCACATTAGTACCAATTCTTCAATAATCCTCTCATCAGAGCCTCTGCAACTATGGCATCGCGCAAACGTATCTCTCAAGGGATGTACTTGACTTAGTTTAATCTGTGATTCCTGACATTAATTTGAATAAAAAATGTAAATGTAATTTTAGTCTCTCTTTTTCGTTCTACAAAAACATTAAAAAAATAGTAGGGGTTGGACACATGGTGGAGTGGTAAGGGGTTGGGCGATTACTCGGCTGAGTGACCAGTGCCGACGATTGGAAGATTTTTTATCGTTTGATATTTATTAAAAAAAAGTCATCGAAAAAGTCACCAAAGATCAAAATTTCAATATCATTTTTTAATCCAAATAAAGTCAGGAATCACTTGTTAAAGTAAGTCAAGCGCGTCCCTTAACACCCTGTATCTGTATAAGCCCAATCAAACAAATATTTTACTTTTCCTTTTTTATGTATTATTTTTACGTGCATTTGTAAAACTTCAACCATGTACGGTTCCAAATACTTTCAAGCAATTTTGGTATTAATAATTTATGACTTAATCCATAGAAGCCCTCGAATCCTTTCCTTAGAAATATGTATTCTCGAAGTAAAAAATGTGTCGTTAATTGTTTTATTATTGCTTCCTTTCTTATATTTTAAAATATGGTTAGGGCCCTGAGGGCCTCAGATACAGAATTGGGACTTATACTCAAGTTAGTCAGCTAAATTTTTTGTTAGTTCCCCATTAACAAAATGCCCCCATTAGCTAAAGGGCCATCCATAAATTACGTCACACGAATTTCATGATGTTTAACCCCCCCCCCCTGTCCATATCGTCACATTTGTGAGACCCCTTCTCCCCCCCCTAGTGTGACTCTCCCCCCCCTAGTGTCAATCACCCTACCCACTCCCCCCCCGTCTGCCCCCCCTTTAACAAAATCCTAGCTACGCCCTTGATGATAACTACACCAAAACCTTCCATTTTTAGTGAGTTTACAGGAAATCCAAATGGAGTATTACTGGCAACATATTCTTGTTAACATATTAACAGGATAGTTGGTGAAACAACTGATTAATAAATGAGGAAAATAACCAACCCATAAAATCCGGTTTTTCACTAAAATACCCAATTATTTTTTATTATGTTCTGAAAGAGTTTCGACTTTCCACCACGGTCCCACGCAACGAACGGCACGACCTAGTTGCGACCTCATGGGCCGGCTTTTCAGAGAAAAACGTGAGGGTGCGTGAGTGCCTTAAAAGTTGATTGAATGTGTGGCGACCAGAACGGTCGCTCCCTTTAGCCAAAATCATTGCGCCGCCGCTGGAAGAATATACCAGATTCACCTATTTGCCAACCGCCAATCAACCTACCTACAGCTATGGGTTCGGGCCGCGCAATACCGGGAAGCATACCGAAAGGCCTCGACTCGACAGCCGACGCATCGTTAGGGCCGCAGAAGGTTCGAGAGCCTTCTCCCTTTTGCGCGGGCACGCAACAATATTACTTGGCGCTACGGGAAGCTACTCTACCGGTCGGCTATATAAGCGTAGCGACTCAAAGCTCAGTCAGTTCCAGTCCAGTACCAGTAACAGTTCACCAACACACACAGACAACAGAGCACAGTGATAACGTCCCCAGTGCGGCAACCGGTAACCGGCCAGGTCCACGGCGACTCAAAACCGAATCCTGTGCCGGTGCATAACAACCTTCGTGGACGCACCATCTAGCAGCTAACATGGTCCATCGCACTAGATCAAGAGCAGCTCAAGTGCAGCAACTTCTCAGGAATATCGAAGCCCATCGCGCTTCGCTGCCACTGAGACCTCAATTCTGATCACAAGGTCCACCGCTGCCCATCTCCGTGACTCCAAGCGTGCTGCTCGTACATGCTGGCGACATGCACACCCGAGGTCTGCTCCACCACAGCATCACCGGAGTTCATCACTCATCACCTACGTGCCTCATCAATATCGCTCCTGTCTGCACCCTATTACTCCTCACATTTACGTAGCAGCAATAAACGACTGACTCACTACATCGACTGACGCCTTTCATTTAATCGTCCCCGTCTCTATCGATCCGATTCCGCTCCCTCAAATGTATTGTCGTCGACGTGTTTATCTGCTGAGCTTCAGCTCGATCGGATGTCAAGAAGCGGGTTAATTTTCTTTTAGGTACAAAATTTGCGTTCATTTAAGAAAACAAATTCGTAATCCAAATAGATATATTTAAAAACAAGCAGATTAATTATTTATTCACCTTATAATAGAATTAAGGGTAGTAGCCGATTTCGTCCCATAATCTTACTTATTATTTTTGAAGGTTTTAATATTTTTTCAAGTATATTTTTCTGTTTTTTTTTTGCTTTTGAAAATCATGAAACGTGAAAATAATTCATTTTTCTTTTAAGAGGAACGGCTGCGCGGCCCTTTTCATTCAAATCTTTATTTAGGATTTGAGGTCAAAATACCCAACTAAACTGAAAAACAGATTTTTTAATAAAAGGGTTTATTAAATATCCAGTACGGACATGTGCCATTTTGCATATTTAGTTTTAAATTATTATATAATATAAATGTATTTAAAGAATTCAGTTTTGATACATTTTGGAGGCGGCTTTGGATTTTTTTTTGTGAATTAATTAAACTTATAGAAAAGTATATGGTATGTTTTCCTCTTTGTTAATATAATGAAAAATAAAATAAAACATCATAAAAATGCGATTTTTTACAGTAAATTTATTTTATTTATGACAAATTTATGTTCCAAAGAAAAAAGGTCATTTGTAATTTAAGTTTACACCCATCAAAATGCTTTAATTTAATAATTTTATTTATTTATTTAATATTTTGTCCAATTTTTGTAATAAATACAGTAAGAGTTGCCTCTGAAATATTGAAATCTTTATTGGCCCATATTTTATAATTTAAAACACAAATAAATGAAGTAGTTCATATCCTACTAGATATTTGATATACCTACCTTTAGATTACAATACTAATTTTTCAGTTTGTTTGGGCATTTTTCCCTCATATCCAAAATTGAGATTTGTTTGAAATGGGCCGCGTATTCGTTCCCCTTAATACATTTGTGTAGGATTCCTAATTTAGATACTCGATTATGCCCGACCTCCCCTTCCTTTCAAAATTTCCTCTGATACGTTTTGAAAGCAATTTATGATACGCTTTCTTCAATAATGAAAATCCTATAATATATCGTCTATTATCCTATTTTTAAATTGTTGTCTTTTGTTGGCCACGCTTACGCGCTTGCCTCTGTGCCTTTGTGTGATTTCTTGCGAGGGGCATAAATGGGATTGACTGGTTTACTTTGTCAAAAACTTTAGAAAAGTCAGCATATAGAACATCTACTGGTGATTTATCTTCTAGGCCGTTGGGGTTGGTATTGGTAAAGGAGAGTAAGTTTGTTGTGGTAAATTTAGCAGATCTAAAACCATGCTGTTCCTAAATCAGTACATTTTTAAAAATAGGTGTACTTTTCTTTGTGATTATAGAATCAAATATTTTAGGAATATGAGATAAAATCGACATAGGTCTATAGTTTTCTACGTTGTACTTATTACCAAATTTAAAAATAGGTTTGACGTAAAACACTTTTCAGGAGTCTGGGAAGTGGCAGATAATAGTGATAAATTGTACAACGAACACACATTGGCTTAGATATAATAAATTAACATTCCTTCAGTAATATTTAAGGTATACCATCAGGGTCGTTGCTTGTTTTCCTGGGGAAATTTTTTAAGGAATTGAAGACACCTATAAATGTGATTTGGCAACAATTAGGGTCAATAGTATTATCAGAGTTAAGTGGAGGGAGAGTACATGTGGTATCAGAAATAACGATTGAGATTGAGATCAGAAAAAAGATTATCAATATCGAGATTTTTGGTAAAGTGACTTTCATTAAGGAGTAATCTTGAAGGGAGATTATTATCAATATGTTTTAGTTTAACAAATTTCCAGAATTGTTTAGTCTGAGTTTAATATAATATTTGTAGCACCTAATATTGTTTTTGTATTTGTAGATTTCGTAAAGGCCAGTCAAAAACATTTGCGTACATTGGTAAATTAAAAATGTGTTCCTATGTGAGAATATCTACATAGTTTAATTGGCGCCAAATTCATTAACGGAACGTATCTGCAATCGGACGAATTTGCCACATTATACAATAAAACCATATCCGAAAATGGGTTTATAAGTAGGAGAATTTGCACTTGAAAGTGTTTTCTGTAAACCTAATGATCGATATTTTCCAAGGCCAAGATGTGTTCTATGCGCAGTATTTAACTGAAGAGTCTAAAATACTTCCAAGCGATCAAATTTACAAGACAAAAATACATGGTTTTGTATGATTTTGCATTATTTCGCATGGCATCATCTTAACTGATTTTTTTGTTGTTCAAATGATTAGTTGTTCGTTAATTTCATAGACAAATGAATATTCATAATATGTCTATGGTTAATTTGAATAACTTGCTGGAAACTGGTTGGTAATAAGTTCTACTTGAGTTATTCATTCGTTAAATTTAAATATAGCGACGTTAGTATTGACTTTCGATGTTAAAAATGTCTTTTCCTTTTTTTGTATGAATACCGCACAAGAGTCCCAACTGCTCCCGTCTGAAGCCAGTGAGCCTCACAACATCCCCAATTGGGGTATGTTGTGAGGCTGAGGGTAGTGGGGGGGAAGGAGATAGGGAAGAGGAAGGTGGGGAAGTACCTGGCTATTCAGATCTGGTCACCAAACACGGCTAATGCCGTTTCAAGCAACGTTTCAATTCTGAATGGTGGTCTTACACCAGGGCGATACAGAGAATATCTTCCACTCTGGAACGTGCCGGAAATAAACTATTTATTATTTTAAATGAATAAATTGTGAAATAACACAAATTAATTAAATAAAATTTATTTGCCACGCCGGGATTCGATCCCGCGACCTTCGGTGCGCGAGTCAAGCGTCTTACCGCTGCGCTACGCCGGCCGTCTAGCCATGTTTGTTCATGCCAGTATAGTCGCCTTTGTTAAACTTGTAGTGGTTTGTATGCACAACTACACCTCCGTTCCTTATTTCACGGTCTCCCGTAATCGTGATGCGCAATCACAGTAGGGGTTAGTTGAAGTCTTTCGTCAGAGTTTCCACTACTTGTACTACTGCAACTGCATGTACTACTATTGTTGTTTCTATTACTGTTGTCATCTTTGGGGAAGATAAGGGCGCTGTTTCTAGTGTTTAAAGGTCTCTAATACTCTGTGATTCTCCTTCAAGGGTCTCTACTTTGATAGATCAGCAAATTTGGAGGCAAGCTTAGCAATTTGTTCCTCTGTACATGTATTTAAAGTATCCATTATTATTATATTTAAAATATTCAAAACTATCTGGTTACCGGCATGCGTTGCAATACAATATTCAAAGAAATAATTTTTTTCTCACTGCATATCCTTTCCCGTGCGTCCCGTTCCCTTCCACCTTCCCCGCCTTCACCCTCCCTCGCCTCTTCACTCTCCGCGAATCCTTCCACCCCATTTCCCTTCATGAAATACACACATTTTCATTTATACAAATTTTCTAATATTTTATATAGCCTATTTGTTATTATTATTGTAAAATTTCATTAATATTCATTCAATAGTTTTTGCGTGGAAGAGTAACAAACACAAATACATCCATAAAAACTTTCGCATTTGTAATATTAGTATGATTGTATTTTTCCTTTGGATAGTGTGCAGACATACGTTCACCGTTTGTCTCATTTATTTATTTATTTCTTTATACTGGGTTTTTACAGATTGTTCACACACATGTGAGAACAACCCAGTTATAAAAACTCAGTTAATTATACAAATAAGAATTATATAATAAAGTAAGAATTTATATACAATCAATTAGATAATGCAAATAATACAATCATAAATTTTGTAACCGTTTAAATAAAATTTAGATAAAATAAAACATAAACAGTTAGAAATGGAAAATTGTTAAAATACTAAGTTTACTCAAATAATTATTAAAGAGAGGCAAAATAAGAGACACAATTAGAGACACAAATGATAGGTACATAATAAATTCGCACATATTTTTCAGCAATCTCAGGGCATTTTTTTTTAATCGATATAAATTATTATCGACAAAAGTATCTATTTCAGCACACTCTATCTTATTATACAGTCGACACATTTGGGTCAGAGGGCTAAAATAGGCGTTATTGTTTTTAAATATATTCAGGTGAAACATATTATGGCGTCTTAAACAGTGGGAATTGGGAACATTTATATCAATATTGCTAAGACACCAGTGGCGGCTCCTCACAAGGGGACCATAGGGACAGTCCCCACCAGTTATTCCAGAAACATGCTTAGAAAAAATGGACAATTCTTTGTGTTCACAAAAAATAATTAATGCGTTCTCAACATAAAAGTAATTAACAGTTGCAGAAATATAATCTAAAAAATTAATTTGGATAATTTTTAGGCTCGAAATTTGAGGAGTTTCTGCTAACGAACGTGCGACCCATAAATAAACCAATCATTAGATTGATAACTTTGCGCTTTTTGTATGGACCAAGTGTCAACGCTATTTGACCATAAGCAAGCCAATATTTAACGATTTTTTATTCGATTTGAGATCATGTCGTCACACAAACCATCGACAAGGATAGAGGAAACAAAAAAAGACTCGACCATAGACAATATACTTTTCTTTTAGTACCTACCCAATTCATTAGCCTAAAATATTATTTTAAAAATAAAATGAAATGTCAAAATGTTTCCCCCAGGGCAACAGGACCATCTGACGGATTACTGTCTTGAGAAAATGAGCTTACTTTTCTTTACGGCTCATTTTCTCCAGACAGAGCTTTGTCAGATTGAAACCCGTTGCCCTATGAAGAAACCAACTGTCGTAAAAATAACCTAAAATTACTTAAAATTTCAATCCCTTCAAAAGGGGGAGTACAATTTCAAATAAGATTTAGCTTTTCTACGATAGTATCGACTTTGACATTTCTCTGGTTTCAACAGAAAAATGAAAAACTCAACGAAACGTTTTAGTATTTTATTAAAAACAGGAAATACAAGAATAACTAACTAACCATCACGCCATTTCCCCGCAGGGGTTGGCCGATAGGACGGACTGCTAAAAAACTCGGTCTTGGCACACACTATTTGCCTCATTCACACTCACACATCGACTCATACGTACTATTCTGACTCTTGACGTGGCCCAATGCAAGTATCGGATTCACTTCATCGTGTCAGGTTTTCCTCTGGCGTCCCTGACTTCATCTACCACTCACATCTGCGTTGTATATTCTACTTACATTCCATGCTTCGTTCATTCGCTCTACATGCCCAAACCATCTAAGGGTCCCTTTCTTAACCTTACTCATTTCGATCAGCCTTTCATTGCATTGCTTGATCAATAATAACAATATTTGGATGATTTGTGTAGCGCCGTTTTTGTAAAAAGTTACCTCAAAGGTGCTCTGCACAAACTTATATTTCTACAATCTAATTTCAACAACAAATTATTCAATCTATTACAACAACTTATGGCTAAAACTTGAATCCACCGGTTCATCGATCATTGATATGAAACTATTTACAACGATTTGACCAATGAACGCTTTGCTGCATAAAAATGTACATATATTATTTTATTTATACTCCGTACAGGCAGAAAATTTATAGGACCATACGTGGTTTTACCACACATCCTCAGGGATCTCATTTCTACAGCATTCAGTCCACTTTCCTCAGCCAGTTCCATGCCGCACTGCAATACACCAGCATTCCTTTGTGGACTGCTAACTTCGTTTCTTTAGATAGTTTTTTGTTAGCGCCAACGGCATTCAGTCCTCCATTAATAGAATTACCTGCATTTACCCTTCTTTCAATATCTCTATCAGCCTTCCCATCTCTCATACATACACTTCCCACGATATACAAACTCATCCACCTGCTCTAAGTATTCATCATTCCCAACTATATTGCACAATGTGTTCGAACTCTCTTTACTGATAAAAATAGTACAAATTTAGAAAAGCTAAGCGTACTGAGAATATATTGCTCCTGCCGCATCCTGGTCCAGTCCATGGAGTACTCTTCCTCCTTCTTGTGTTCTCTCAAGAACAGTGGTGCAAGATAGTGGTGGAACACGTCAGCCCCCCATCTCCTGACATGACACCACAACGTTACTGTCCTACATACCTACAACAAACAATCATATGTCATCTTAAGGTGCTAAATTAATGCTTTTTATATGTATTTTTATAATAAGGTAAAATGCAAACAAACCCTGAGACCAGTAGGCGCGGGCCGTCGCTCGTGGAACGTGCTCTCTACTCTAGGAAAATGACACTAGTAATCTCCACCAGCCTGTCAGCTGTAAGGGTATCTTATTATATCTGTCACGATTTGGTGTTTCGAGCTGAAAATATTAAATAAAATATCTCATGAGATAAATCAAGATGGATAAAAACAAATCGAGATAAATGCAAGTGCATAAATGGGAAAAAATTCGGTTTAGTGGCGAAATTCCTAAAAAATCAAACTAATTATTTTTATACTAACTATGGGCCAGGGAATTCGAATCTGAAAGAATTAGGCGGCGGCAAGCAATATTAACTGAATTACACGACTTTTAAATTTTCAATACACACATACGAAAACAGCCATTTTAAAAGCATTTTGACACATGAAAACCATAGAAACCATAGAAAAACAACAATTTAAGTGTGGCCATTAAACAATAATATCATCGAACATACCTTACATGGTTTGTGCCCCTTTATACCGCCTGCTCGCGTCAATTTAAAAAAACATCCCAGTTTTCAATAAGTTTAGCGGCTACGCAAGGTTTGTGTCACATGGTTTGTGCCCCTTTATACCGCCTGCTCGCGTCAATTTAAAAAAACATCCCAGTTTTCAAGTAGTTTAGCGGCTACGCAAGGTTTGTGTCACATGGTTTGTGCCCCTTTATACCGCCTGCTCGCGTCAATTTAAAAAAACATCCCAGTTTTCAAGTAGTTTAGCGGCTACGCTAGGTTTAGGTAGCATGGTTTGTGATACAAAAGTGAGTAAAATTTATAAAAAGTAAGTACTTAAATTATAAACATGTTATTTTACGTTATTGATATTACTGCTTAATGGCAACACTTAATTTTATGTGGTGTAACATCTTTATTCTTTTTCTATGTTTTCTTGCGACTTCGATAGTGTCAAAGTGCTTCCAAAATGTCTTATTTTTGTGTCTGTTTATAGCAAATTTTAAAGTCGTATAATTCATTTAATATTGCTTGCCGCCGCCTAATTCTTTCAGATTCGGATTCCCCGGCCCAAAGTTAGTATAAAAATAACTAGTTTGATTTTCTAGGAATCAGAATGCTTCCAAAATGGTCATTTTCCTATGTGTGTAAAAAAAATTTTTAAAGTCGTATAATTCAGTTAATATTGCTTGCCGCCGCCTAATTCTTTCAGATTCGTATTCCCCGGCCCATAGTTAGTATAAAAATAACTAGTTTGTATTTTTATGAATTTCGCCACTAAACCGAACTTTAGCCCATAAATGTTTCATATAAACGTTTGTACCTGCAGGTTATAATATTTTTCACGAGCATCATCATATCGCGAAATGAGACATTTTGCGATACTAGTAGCAACAAACATATGCACGAGTTCTCAAAATTGGGTATTATAAATGTATTTAAGGCTGCTAATTTCACATCGCGCCTATTTTACTTGTTCGGAAGCAATTTTGAATTCGCGTCGCACGTAAATAAACCGTTGAGAGCAAACATTTTGCTAAATTAATTCACCCAGCTGTCAACAGCTTTTCCATAGAAAATCAAAGTTTTCCCATTTATACCCCCCTGGTGCGACCGCTCTCCTTTCTGCCTTAAAGCATACTAAAATTTTAGTATTACTAATACTAGCGCAGAGCGAACGGCCGGCCACCTCGGATGTTCGGATTTGTTCGGATTTGACTCGACACTCAGCGCATAGGCACTAGATACTAGCGCCCGCTTGACCGTGCGCACTGAGTTCTGCGCAATTAGGGGACAGCACAGCGATCTATTCCTTCTAAAATGAAATCTTTGCTCGCGTGGAATATTTTTGTATCGGATTTTAAGGATCCGCGCATGCGCACTTGAACCATCTATACCATAATCATGGGGATAGACTCCGGAATCCCCGTGTGAAGCTTGAGAGTGTTTGTCTTTCGTTCTAATTGAAGTAGATCAGTTATGCACGGGCAGGAATTCACGTTAGGCGTTTTATAATCGTATTTGAAGTTTAGTAAATAGTAATATTGTTATTGATTGATTGGATTATTTCTATAGCGCCGTTCTCGTGGTAAATACAAATCAAAGGTAATTTAAACGGAATTACCTACGATTATCTTGTGTTATTTTTATTAAACTTAATATTTATGTATGTAGGTACCTAGTTGGTGTTTCTGGTAGGTGCGTGACTTATCCTCTGATCTTTTTTACTTTGTATACTTTTATTATACTTTTTGTAAGAAATCAAAAATTTTTAAAAAGAATTAATGAAGTCGACTTTCAACTGAAAAGTATATTCCCAGTATACATTTTGGTGGTGATACGGGGTGTCCTCAATCTGGGTATAAGATTTAAAACTAATTTTCTTATATGCATATTTTAAACATTTATCAGAAAGTTTTACAAAACACGAAAATTCGTAGGACCACATTACAAACGCAAACAACTTATTTTTTGTTGGTAAAACAAAAACAACATAAAGAAACGTGAAAGTATCTACACAAAAAATGACGGTCCCCACCACCAAAAATGTGCTCGAGCCGCCAATGTAAGACACAATAAAGTATCAAGATGGCCGTGAATTATTTTATGTAAACATATTAGATCAGTCAATTGCCTTCTGATTTTAAGTGTATTAATTTTGAAGTATTCAAGTCGCTTGTCGTATGTTCTAAGATGTTCATGTAATTAACATTTAAAAGATAACAGTCTTAGCATTTTTTTTTGAACTGATTCTACAATGTTTTCATACTTGCAGTAATGTGGATTCCAAATAGTACTTCCATAATCAATTTTACTTCTAATTAAGGCATTGTAAAGGGTTAGAATTGATAGAGGATTTTTGAAAGGTTTACATATTCTATGAATAAATCCCATCATTTTAAATGATTTACACTTACGGCCTTACTAAAAAAAAACCACAGCACGACCGATTACCTGTGTTTTTGTAGTATCATGGATACAACACATTTACACTAAAACACGAAATATTACTAAAAAAGAATTTCACTCTAAAACACGTTTAAATTTGGCAACACTGCAATTTTTCAAATTTTATATACAAAAAATTTTTGTTTTCATTCATAGCCGCTAGATGGTGATAGCGTCGCGCCTTCACATTTGCACTATCTTGCCCGCGCAAAGAATAGCAGTTTAGTTTTTATGTGGCGGGAATATTTCTAGTAAATATTGAGATTTTACTGAATGATTTCTATTATAGCGACCGATTCACTCTTATATTCATGTAATTAATATATTTGCCGTGTTATTTATGTGGTTTTACATTAGTTTTATCAAGTTATTGCACAACAAACAGTACTTTAAAGTTGAACTGTCAAAATATGGTTTTGGGTTACATAAAAGTTCAAATTTACGTTTTTAAATCTTTATTTTATGAGAATTTCTTAAAAGTGGTGTTTTTTTTAAATATTAATATCAAATTCACGTGTTGGTATACTTATCAAAGAAATTAACATTTTTAGTGGTGCAAGAAATTTGTTGAAATGTCAGAGATATTTTTAATGTTATTTTTTTGGCATTAAAAAAAAATTTGAAATTTTTTATCATTTTTTTATTGTATGCACGAGGAAAAAGTGAGGTGACGGTTTCATTTCAAATTCATTATATAAAAGGTCTGTATTTTTTAAATTTTAATTTTTTAAATATTTCTGTACACTTTCATCAAAAATGTTTTGGTAAGAAATTATTTTACATTTTTTTCCGTGTTTAAATCTTAAAATATGGCAGTTTTTTAAAACTAAAGTGTATTTCAAATACACAAATCTAAAAGGTAATTTTATCTAGTTTTTAAAAATGGTATTTGTTTTTACGGCACCTTCAAAAATAAGAAATATATAGAACATTCAAAATACTTTGGAAAATTCCAAATTTCGTTCAGACATCATCCCTAAAACAGAGATAAACTATCCCCCCAGGCTGTGTAAACGGTGTGTATTTTTTTCCAAGAACAATTTTTAATTAGTAAGGTTTTCACATCCGCGGCCGTTTGTCAATTGAATAAATTTTTCACGGGGTTTTTTAGTAAGGCCGTTAATATCGTTAATGTGTACATCAAATATGAATTTAGAATCAAGAGTAATTCCTAGGTCTCTTATGGAGGACACTTTTTTAAGAATGGTATTGTTAATAACATAGGAAAAATCCTTTATAATTCTATTCCGAGTGAAGTTTAAAGTGTAACATTTTTCAACATTTAAGTGCATATCATTGACAATACACCAGTTATTAAGTGTGTCGAGGTCATTTTGAAGAAGTTGATGATCAGAAACAGACTTAATTTTACGAAAAAAATTTAGATCATCGGCGAAAAAAGCATAATCACAGTTTAATTTTGAACCAAGGTCATTTATGAATATTAGAAAAAGAAGAGGGCCCAGATTTGACCCCTGTGGAACACCAGAAGTTACATGTATAGGGGATGATTTGTATCCATTAATAAATACTAGTTGCGTTCTGTTACATAAATATGATTTCACCCAGCGAAATAGGTCTCCATGTATTCCTATTTGATAGAGCTTTTTTAGAAATTTTTACAATTCAATTTACAATATATTCGATAAGTGTATACCCATTTCCACACCTCGCACTACGGCACACAGAGTATATCCTAAGTGGTACACCAATAGTATTATTTCAAATATTAAAATAAAACATATTTTTCATAAGCAATGGAAAAAAACTCGTCACAACTTGGACTATGCTAGTTTTTCAGCTTATCGCTCCATCGTAAAACGTGAAATCAGTGAAGCTTTTAAAAATCATTTAACTTCAATGGAAGAAAAATTGTCTATCGATCCCAAACAGTTTTGGAAGTATATTAAGGATCTAAAAAAAAATCCAACAACTCATTTAAGTCTATGATTTTTGACGGAGAGGAATTGACTACTGATGATAAAATCGCAAATAGTTTTGCTACCCTTTTTTCATCTGTGTACAAAAATGTTCAACCAACTCTCAATATTGACTCTACACTCCACACTGTACAGATTTGGCCCTCATTCGACCTGGACAGTATTTCAGAAAAAGATGTTAAGGAGGCACTCTCAAACTTAAAGAAACCTCACTCCATCGGTCCTGACAATATTCCAACATTTATACTAAAGGGTTGTTCCGACCTTTTAATACCACCATTATGTCATCTCTTCAATGTATGCCTAAAAAACGGGATTCTCCCAGACATCTGGAGATTAACTAAAATAACCCCTATCTACAAAAAGGGAGACAAACGCGATATCCGAAATTATCGACCAGTTGCCGTTCTATGTTCCATCATGAAAATATTCGAGAAAATTCTACATAAATATATACTTAATCACATTACTCCAATTCTTGACGACCATCAACATGGTTTTAGATCCCAGATGTCAGTAACATCAAACCTCTTATGCATCTCAGATTTCTTATCACGAACTCTCGACAATGGTGGCCAGGTGGATGTTGCTTATTTTGACCTGGAAAAAGCATTCGACAAGGTTGACATCGACATTCTTCTTAATAAACTAGCTTCATTTGGTTTTTCCAAAAGACTACTCTGTTTTTTTGCTTCATATTTTCGAAATCGTAGACAGTTTGTTTATTATAAGGGATCCAGTTCTTTTGAATTCGTAGTTTTTCTGGAGTTCCTCAGGGGTCTATCCTTGGACCACTTCTGTTTTTGATTTTTATATTGGTTCAGTCATTGACTGCGTCTCAAACTGGGCCAAAATAAATGGCTTGAACTTCAGTACACCCAAGTGCAATATCGTCTCGTATACAAGATCAAAGAAACCGCATGTATTTCAATATACAATTAATGAAATTATTCTCCAACACCTTAACCAAATCAAAGATCTAGGAATTATTTACGACAGCAAACTAACTTTTCACCAACACATCGATGATTTAATAAGCAGAGCATACAGGCTTCTCGGCTTCGTAATCAGAAACTCATATCCGTTTCGTAACACAAAAACACTGACGTTATTATATAACACACTAGTCCTGAGTGTACTTGAGTCAAATTCGATCATCTGGGCCCCACACGAATTAACATACACTTTACGCATTGAAAGAGTCCATAAGAAATTTTTAAGGTTTTTATTCTCGCGGCTCTATGGACGTTACCCTTGGCTTTACCCATCGATTTATATATTAGGCATGACCAATTACCACTCCCTAGAGACACGTAGAGGTATTGCTTTGCTTAAATATTTTTTTCAAATAATCAACGGTCACTTATCTAATAATGAGATACTGGCCCAATTAAATTTTTTTGTACCAGAGTCTCACTCTCGAGGACGTCATCACAACCTCCTATATGGTAGAGCAAGCCACACTAATTTATTTATGAACTCACCTGTGGGGAGAGCTACGTGCTTTTTGAATGAAGTGGATAAAAAAATAGATTTATTTTTTGTGTCCTATAGCGCATTTGTAAGATTTTTGGCATTGCATATACACTGCATAAATGGTACAATTATAACGTCTTAGGCTATATTGCCTGTAATTTGTTATAAATATATGTACAAATTATGTAAATAAAAAAAAAAAAAATAATAAATAAAAAAAAATAAAAAATAAAAAAGTAATATGGAGTGGTTAACCCTCCCGTTTCTGAAAGGGGTTCTCAAAATTTCTAAATTTACTATTCTCCATGTATAATTTTTAATAGAGACTTTATATATTTTTTGTATTCCTACAAAACTGATAAACACATATTCGGTCATTAAAAAAAAATAAAAATTGTCCTTGATAAAAGCGTAAAAAAATATTTTGTTAATGTGTAGGTATCATTCCTTGCCGCATATGATATTTCTTGCTCACTGGAACCAAATCCACGATAAAATAAACTATGAGAAATACTCCATCTCTCTTCCGCATTAGTTCGCTTATGGATATGTTTCCCCTGTTTCTTTCGCACCTCGGCAATTTACGGCATCTCGTTCCCACGCACTACATCTAAAGCTGCATAAGGGTGTAAGGACATAGTGTCATTTGCTAAGGCGTCGCCAGTGTGGCTGACCCGACCAGCTGTGTTATTGGGGATTATATACAGTGCGTGCCGAAACACTGCAGCGGACGTTAAAAAAATAAGTTCAATAATTAAAAATTTGAAGTGCGATTTTTGTGGTAAATTGTGTCATTCTTGAGATATACCGTTAATATTAACATGAAGGCAATTCTAATAACATGAATATAATGACATTTTGGAAATAACCCATTAATGGTTTATTCTATTGTACCTATAACAGGTATTATTATTTTCCAGATATTCATGGATTCTTAGGAGCATTATTTGCATATCATTGCTCTGGTACTGCCTTCTCAGAAACTTATAATGATTATTGCGGAACATGGAACTCACATTTTTCCCGTTTCATGTAAGGAGCACTTAACGGGGCATTTAATTTTTCTTAATCTCAAAATGGGGTTCATAATAATTATTTTTAGATTTTTACAAGCTCAATTGTTCGATTTATAAAACAGTTTAAAAACGTTCTCAACTAGTTTCTAGGGTAGGTAATTTTATATAACATACGTTAACTTATAATTATCTTGTATTTAAAGTGTTCTACTTCTTTCTTCTAAACCACCACTGTATAGGTAGATATTGTAATTTTTAGTATTTATTTGATTGTTTGCATTGCTTTTATGTGTTACTTTGCCCCTCTTGTACCTTGCTAAATAACTGTTTTAGAAGATGATTTAAATCAATAATTAATATGTATTTTTATTATTTTATGCTGAATTTCAATAAATGATTAAATTGTTAAGTTTTTTTTATGTTATTGTTGTAATGAATCTGTTTATTTTCTTATGAGTGTAAATCAATTATCATATTAAAAAAATCTTAATTTTGTTGATAATATTATTTTTGTTATTTTGGAACCACCCAGTTAATTGCGACCGCGCCAGCATGCCGGCCGGCAGGTACCAAAATACCGACTAGGAAACAAGTCAAAGCCGTCGCGGCCAGAGCGTTCGCTGATGAATGATTTTGTATGAAATTAACTGAATAGGTTTTATATTATGAAATTAACTATATTATGATAATTATTTAACGCAAATACATTAAACGTGTAAGCCATAAGAGTAATTTGCCATCAAACTTATAAATAGATGGTAAAAGTGGGATTGAAATGATGAAATCCCTGGGGTTGTGGCTCGACCCCTCATAGTACCCAACGTTTCGTTTTGCTACAAAATTCCAAAAGATTTGAGGTAATAGATCTGTGAGGAACAAACCCATGTTGCCTAGTGCAGAGAAGAGGCTTAAAGTGAGAAAACATATTTTTATATATCAGAGATTCAAAAACCTTAGCAAAACATGATAGTATACTAATTGGTCTATAATTTTTTATTAAAGATTGGTCACCCGATTTGAAAACTATTACCACATGGGCTTCTTTCCACAAGTTAGGAAAAGTTCCAGAGGTTAAAGATTCGTTGAAAATAATGAATAGTGGTAAACATAATGAATCAGCACAGCATCTGACAAAGAAAGGTGGAATAACATCGGGTCCGGAACCCTTATTGGAATCTATTTTACTCAAAAAATATTTTATTTCAACTGCACTAATATGAATTTTACCGAGATTGCTTTGGTTGTGTTCAGAAATATTTGACATTGAATCATTATCAGGTGATTTCGACTTAGTATACACAGATGAAAAATATTTGGAGAATATGTTTGCTATGTGTTCTCCATCGTTTGCGGAAATATCATCAAGATGCATTACTTTGGGAATACAGTTGGTTTTTCGTAATAATTTTGAGTATGACCAGAATACCCTTATATTATCTTGCAGACCATTTTCAACAGAGTTGATGTATGATGGATAACATTCAATTTGTACTTTTTTGGCCTGTTTCCTCAAATTTGAGAATTCTCTATAATCTGAAACGTTGCCATGTTTTTTTGCCTTAAGTCTAATTTTATTTTTTTTCTTAAGAAGAGCAATCAATTGTTGATTAAACCAAACAGGGTATTGGTTTTTTGATTTAGAAACATATTTTTTAAAATTTTTGTCAATTATTTTCCAAATTTTCTCATAAAACAATACAACCATACTATTCACATTTTTATTTTTAAAAAGAGTTATCCAATTAACGGCTAATAGATCTTGACGACATTCATCGTAGTTTCCCTTTCTGAAGTCGTACTTTGAGTCATTTTTATTAGTTTCTAAGAAATGATTTTTATTTTGTTTTACGATGGTTTCAAATGATGGGTGATAATTATCTAATTTTGTTAAGCCTGGGGCTACATGTAGATCTACGTTAATTTTATCAGATAAGACAAGGTCTAATAAATTTTCATTTTTATTTAATAAATAATTGAATTGACTCAAATTACAAATTGAAGAAAGGTTGACAAGACTGTGCGCCTTCTGACTTTTATAATCAGAAGGTGAAAGTACATTTTTTTGAAATGAAGTGTCAGGTAACCATTTAATTTCAGGTAAATTGAAATCGCCGATAAAAATAAACTGTGAATTAGATTTTGAATTCTTTATATTCAGGTCTTGTAATTTTTCAATCTGATTGCAATACTTTTCAACAGTTACACAAGGAGGAATATAAAGGACGCAAAAATAAATGAGCGAGTTGGAATGAGAATTGGACTTGATCTTAATCCACAAATCTTCATTTTCGCTCTCCCACTCAGTTTTTCTAGACACACGGAGTTTTTTAGATACGGCGATTAAAACACCGCCACCTTCCTTAGATACAGATTTGGTGGACTCACGATCTCTCCTAAATATTACGTATCTGTCATCAAACAGTTCTTCACTAAACACTGTTGAGTTCAGCCATGTTTCAGAAAAACAAATAATGTCATAATTATTGATTAGAATCTCATTGCGTACATAGCGCCCTTGAGGTGATTTTTCACAAAAACGGCACTCTACAAATTGTCCAATTATTATTATTATTATTTGTGGTCTTTGTACGAATACCCCTTACATTTTGATAAAATATGCGCAATGTTTCAACACTATTAATAGAAGGTACCTCACAATCTCTTGCGGTATGATCAGACGCCATAATCGATGGTGGAGAGGTCCTTTAATAACGCAGCCTTGTAGGCCGGGCAATCCTTGTCACCGGTGGGATGGGCGCGGGAAGCTGCAGGTTTTCCAAAACGTGCGCATGTGGCACAACTGGGTGCTGCAGCAGCAGTAGGGCAGGCGTCGTGCGCGTGACCTTCTACACCGCAGTGGGAACATCTTATTTTTTCTTTGCAGAACTTGTGTGAATGACCTACCATTTGGCAATTCAGACAAACGGTAAGTCCCACAAAGTCTCGTACACCGCAAACAGTCCAGTCCACGAATACTCGTCCTTGTTGTATCAGTGCATGACGAATGTTAGCGGGTACCAGGTATACTCTGTGGCAAGACGGTCCGGTTCGAGCTCCAGCCATATGACTGAGTTTGCACTTGGAAATATACTATTTGAAATCATTATCTCCAGAGATTCCGGAAAATGCCTTCTCAAGAAAGTTCACATCTGATAGCTCCCGGGGTACGTTAAATAATATAATTCTTGGGTGCCTCTTTACTGGAAGTCAGGCACTCAACAAGTCGGAGCTGGTTACAATAGGATCATTTTCTCATTTTCGACTGTTGACATTTATTGTGTAAGAAAGAGGGACAGCATTATATGTTTAAGAGCAAAAGCAAAAAAATCAGCGCATTGACATTTGACGTTTTTAATTTTTGGCATTCACTCACTATTTAATATTATATTTATCACAATACTACTCCAGTTCTTTCAAAAGATGAAAATTCTTTCCATACAAAATGTATGAAAAAATGAATTTTCTTCATAATTTTTTTTTCGTGAATTTTTAATGTTTAAATAGTTATTCTGCTATTCGGGGCCGAGACAAACCCAACAAATCAGAAATTATAAAAATCGGTCCAGGCGTTCTCGAGTTATACCTAAATGGTGTAACTAACCCAACTTTTTTTATATAGTAGGATACATAGACATACAAATAACTAGACGAGAACTTACAGATGAGGGGTAAAAACCAACTATGGCGGGGCGAAGAGAGGAAAGAGACTTGTGATTCGCCAATAAATCAATCTAACAGTATATACATAGGCACCTCGCACTATAATATCACTATTTAGTTCTTGATAGTAAAATCTGCTTTTGAATGAATAGACCTTTTTATATGGGAGCGCAAATTGCATGCCACGGTATGAACAGATGTGTAAAATCCAAATTCGCAAAGTAAGGTTCAGAGTATTATTTGTCGTAGACACTTTTACAAATGTTTCATGATTTACTTAACCCAGTAAACAGCGGCTTTGTGTTTCGCGTCGCTATGTATCTCGATGTCTAAGTATGTGTTTCATAGACATACAGCGTCCGCGCGTAAAATGTACGATGAGAGCACGACACTGGTCCGGACACGCCCGGCCGGTTCCGAAAAATGGTTCCAATGGGAGGGGGAAATAACACCTTTTTTAACACGTAAGGGCATGTCCATGTATTTTGTACGTCCGTGGTAGGATATTAAAAATCGATGTCGCCTTTGCCAATAGCTGGGCCGAGATTTCTTGATCCATTGTGTTAACTAACTATTATTTTTTGACGGTGGGGTCTGTTGGCAGGCAATAACAATAACGCAAGCAATATTGTGATTTTGATGACGGGTAGGTTGTGTGCAGGGAATGCAATCTCGTTCTCGCGAGATCTCGGCATGTTATAGCTAGATTGATCTCTGACGAAAAAACGGCGAGATCTCGCGAGTTTAACGAGATTGCACTCGAGCATAAAAACGTCTTATTCGAAGCGCGGACAAACACTGACGGAGTTGCTATCTGTCCGACTGAGTAGATATAGTTTTATTTAAATGATAATAATATCTCAGTTTAATAGTCAACTCAACTTAGATAACACGTTTAATTTTTTTTGACTTCTTGTTGTTTTTTTTTTGTTATAAAAGAACTGTTTTATTACTATAAGATTTTGTTTGATATTAGAAGAGAAGACTAGTTATTTCTTTCATTTGTTATTTGATAGATACGTACTTCAAAGTATACTACTTAGAAGTTTAAAAAAAATTATAGACAAATACGTCAAACAATGTTTGATGCATAAAAGTCTATTGAAAAATTCGTAAAAATAAATGTTTGTATATAATACTAATATTTTTTATTATTTTTTTACTAATTTATTCAAATACTGTGATTATTTGCAAAAAAACACACAAAACTGCCAATCTCGCGAGATTTCGAAATTGGCGAGATCTCGCAGTATTGTTATTCATAAACTCGCGGGATGTCGCTTGAGCCCCAATCTCACGAGATTTGCATTCCCTAGTAGTTATGTGTTGACAAGAACAGCGACAGTTACAACAACCAAATTTAAATAATTGATGTTTTAATTATTTGAGTAATTTGGTAAAGAGTTTCACTGAAGTGGTATATATCTACTGATTTTTGTTATTGGTTAACTTTTGTTTGAAAGATCCATGCGATTTGTTTAGTAACTGAATGTATATTTTTTTAGAGGCAGACAATGCTAGAACGTGATATTGTTTAGGAACAAGACTAGGCACAGTCGGAGCGCGATCGTCACTTTAATGATTTAGCACTTTTCGCTAGGATCACTTTAACTTTTAATGTTTTAATCGTTAGTAAACAGGGAGATGACAGCCAAACGCCACTTTAGTACACAGGTTCTCAAACTAATTTCGACCACCGCCCACTTTGAGATTCAAAAAATATCTAGTGCCCCCATATTTTTGAACTTACCTTTTTACGTATTATTTTCATTTGCGTATCTTAAAAACAGTTATCGCAAATATAATTTTAAACATGAATTATTATATGAAAAGGTTTTGATTATATAATGTGAAAAGGATAGATAGCGTGTGACCATATCCTATTTCTGACATCAAAGAATTTTTCAATAAGAGGAATTAATACTCACAATTAATCATATTTAAAGGTTTTTGTGAATACCTCACAAGGGTCCCAGCTGCTCCCGTCTGGGGCTATGGAGACTGTGAAATCCCCAATTGGAGTATGTTGTGAGGCTGAAGGAGTTTTGGAGGACAAAAAGATGGGAAAGAGGAAGGTGGGGAAGCTCGGCTATTCAGATCTATTCACCAAAATTGGCTATATCCATTTCAAATAATGTTTCAATTCTGAATGGTGGTCAACACGAAATAAAATTGAGTTAAAATGACTACCTTGAGGTCCGCCACTGTGGCAGAATATGGTTTAGATAAATAAGATTTTTAATTATTATTATTTTATTTATTACTGGCTGTTTTACGGCATGCGTTGCTATGCCATTTGAAGAAATAAATTGTTTCTCCCTACTTGTCCATTCTCATGCGTCCCCTCCCCCGTTCGCTTTCCCTCCTACGTTCCCCTTCCATCTTCCCCGCCTTCCCACTCCCTCGTCACCCTTTCCGCGAAACTCACCTCCTTCGTTACCCTCCCCCTCCTGCCCTCCCACCCTGTCGCTAAAACATATGAAATACACACATGTTCAGACCACTCGAACGACACTTATTGTATTTTTTTATGCAAATTTCATAGAGTGTAGGTACCATTATATTTACATAGGAACACTCTTCTGCTAAAATGAAATGTTCTGTAAAAATTTGAGTCAATCCATCTATTACTTTCCAAGATTTGCGAACGCAAACATACGGAATCTATTTTTTTTATATAAATGATGTATGTAATACTCTGTTGATACTATTTATTCTATTTACTCTTTTTCTTTAACACATGTATTGCATTTATTTTAGTACTTTATTTTTTGCGTTAATTTTTTTGGTATTTAGTTTTAAGTAATTTTTTTTATTTTATTCGATTTATTATTTATTTTATGTAGTTATTGATTTGGGCTTCGGTAGGTATTCTTTTGAATTATATATCGTATTTCACGTGTGTTGAGAATTTCGTAATATTGGCTTAATTTGATTTTAAAGAGGTGAGTTTTGATTGTTTTGGTCTAAATTTATCAACATCTAGTAAAGATGATTGTACTATTCCATGAAGGCGATTCCTCTCTCAACTATGTCGTCAACAACTTCCATAGAATGCACATAAGTCTTAGCTTTGTTGTAGCCGTCGTCAGCCTTCCAGGTCTTAACATCTTTTAAATTAAAAAAAATCTCACAGAACGGTGTTAAAATTTATTGTTTTAGCTTTTTTAACCAGAATCAGAGCATTGTCAAGGTTTGCTTGCTTTGGAGAATCTTCCAAATGTTATCTTTCGAGGGCAGATCCTCAGTTTAGTTTCCAAGGAAACTTCATCAACGAAGAATGCAAAAGCAACAAGCTCTTCAGACAGATACTAAATATGTACCATATTTTTTTCGTGGCAGCTTTTGCAAGATTTACCTTTTCAATCACTAAGTCCTTCAAAAGCTGAAAATCATTCTTTGGTTCAGACTACTTGCAAAGAACTTGAAACCAGTAGTTTGCATAAATACAAACATCTTTAATGCCATTTTTTTTTTCGTTAATTTAAGCTATTTTCTAAATAGATCTGTACAGCATAGATTGCCTTAGACATAGTGGCGTAGCGTGGGGGGGGGGGGGGGGGTTTCGAGTTTGATTCCTTGTTCAAGCTACAATTTATTAATAAAGAAAAATAAATAAAATGAATTTCAGTAAATAAGTTTTTTTTTTTAATGTGTAATAATTATTTGAAAATGTTCCACGATATTTTCGTTTACGAATCCAACTCTTTCTTTTATTAATTACTAGCTTTTACCCACGGCTTCGCTCGCATAGTATTAGTGGGAAATTACTGGCATAATTGTTGACATAATTGTTATTATTCTTGCTATTTTGTGTCTAATAGAAAATAATTATTGTTTAATAGAAATTTTCAAAATATGAGAATGACATTTCACAAATAAAAATTCTATTTTAGAAAATATTTAAATGATAGAAATAGACATTTATTTTAAGTACCTACTCCCTTTATTAGTATTTTATTCAAATTTTAATACAGAGTAACCTAAAAAAATAAGAAAATGACAGTCCACTTCAAACGCTATGCTTTATAGCAACGTTATGCTTTTTGTTCGGAGAATAAACATTTTTAGAGATATGTAGATATGAACTACGACGCCAAAAAAGTACTCTTTTTAATCACAACAAAGCACTCTTTTTAAACCATAAAATTTAAATTGTTTCCAAGGTAACAATTTGTTTGACGTTTGCGATAACTCGATTTTGTTAAGGACAGAAAACGAATGATACATAATTTCATAACGCCACAGCTCATTCATAACGCCAGAGCTTACCAATATATAAGGCCGTTTTTACTCGCAAATAATGTAGCTTTCGATTAGTGAAAGAATTTTTAAATTCCATTCGATATTTATTGCGTGAAAGAGTAACAAACATCCAACCAACCATCCATACAAACTTTCGCATTTATAATATTAGTAAGATTATAAATGTCAATAATTATATTTATTTAAGCAGCAAATTTAAAATTTTAGGTTTATTCTATTTTAAGTACTTTAATTCGAATATTTAAGCCAATTTACATTTCCAATATCAAAATTTTAATATTTAGGAACAAAAATGTTCTAATAAACACGTTAAAAATTAAATTATTTTATCTAGATTTTAGAACAATTTTGTTTTTTGCAAAAGGGAAATTTTATTTATTAAAAGGCACATTTAAAATGCATGGGAAGAACCGGGAATTTTGTGCGCAAACCTTGACAGGCAAAAGTTAGGATATTTTTTTCTTATTATTCGAAGAGTTAAACCAGTTTTCATAATGCAAAATTCCGTTTGTGGATTCATCTGCCGACACAATTCGAAGGAAAATATTATCTTATTCGAAGTGTAGTTATGAAATTCTATTTGAAGACTATGTACAAGTATGTGTTGTGTAATGAGGTGGCACTCTTAGAGTTTTGACTCCAATTGTGATGAACCCTACCTAGCTGATTTACTTTTCTAAGCTTCTACCTCGTAGTTTAAATCTCGTAGCTCCTGTCTCGTAGCCACGCTCATAATTCTACCCTTATGTCCTACTGATCACACCACTAGGTATGATGGCCTGACTCAACCCTCCTTTCGGTTTATTTCTACCTCAGGCTCGTGATTTCTAAACCCCTATACCTTATAATCTAGCTAAACCTACCCTATCTTCTTAAATCCCTGCGATTTTCTCACAGTAATCAAGATTTAAGATTTTTGTTCACATTATTTCTATAATCTGCGTTGTGTAAATTTTTTGTTTTAGATTTTACATCTGTTTGCATACTTAATATGCACACATATGTAGAGAAGATAATGTATTACGTGT
Source organism: Limnephilus lunatus (assembly GCA_917563855.2). Taxonomy (NCBI): domain Eukaryota; kingdom Metazoa; phylum Arthropoda; class Insecta; order Trichoptera; family Limnephilidae; genus Limnephilus; species Limnephilus lunatus. The sequence continues at coordinate 17,404,257 of OU830595.1, read as the reverse complement.
GGTAACCCATAGATTCTTTTAGAGAAAGGGTGAGAATTTTCCGATCAATTTATTTATTATTATTTTAGAATATTTAACCGAGTTTGATAAACTACCCCCGCCCTAAACCTTGTGTCTATTTGATTTCCATAGGAATTTAGTGTGTTTATTTAATTCTTCCTATCACCGCTGATACATCGATAACATAAACAACAGTTAATAAATTAAACATTTCAAGAAAGCAAACCATACCTTAGGATGATCGAACTCGAAGGTCCAGTTTTCTCAATTGAAGTCCTTGTCTGCAACTTCTCCTAACATAATGTGTTTGTAGTCATAGTTAGTGCTATTGGTTAGTATTCGCAAAATTGTTGAAAGAGCAGGAATGGAGGGATATGGGGAGGGGATAATATGTTTGCTTTAAAAAGTCGGCACCTCCGCTAACCAAGTGAAAACCGATGAACAACAATTTCAAACCGGATTCTCCCAAGTACGTTTGCTAAGCTTATCCTTAAGTCCGAGTTTTACTCTCTTCGACGAGCGTCTCTTGTTACGAAAGGGGCTCTTCACGCCAGATGGGGGAATACCAAGTCTTCATGCCGTTTTTCTGCCTCACTCCGACTTCCATCTCCGCCGGATTGAATTTAACTCTACTGAGTCTAGAAGGGGTATTTCATGTCTTCCCTTATCATGCCTCTATCCGTTAAATGTGGCGTAAGCTTGTGACGGGCAGATCCTTCCTCCCACGTAACCGACCCAGCGTTACATTCCACCTCTGACTAGCTGACATAAAACTCACCTCGTGAACCTTATGTTTGCTTTCAGGTTCGACAAGACTCACGGTATGCAAATAACCTGTGGCTTTAATGCCGCGTCAGCGTACTGTCCGCATACGTCCTTCCTCTTCCCCGCATGCCCACCTCGACAATACCGCCACAAGATCAAAGCCGTCCGTTCGAGAAAGGTTGACACTTACATTTCCAGATGGCTCATACCTACATACAGAAGCCTTGAAGTTTACGTTCGAAGACAAGTTAGGATACAGGACTGTATGAGTATTTGAACACCAGTGTTGTTTAAATGAGGTCACTAGCTCCTCGTGTGTTAGGTATTTAGGATAATGGGTATTTATGGGTTCTTGGATGCCTACTTCCTATAAGAAAGATTTAAAAATGAGATAAATCAAGTCGACATTGAATCAATGACCCCCTGAATAATTGTGATGTGCTCTCTTAGAGTTTGAAGCTAGTCGCAGTACTTTACTTTGCGAAATTTTTGCATGCTGAATCAATGCTACCTATTGGCGATCGCTCTAGTAAAATCAAGTCGTTTAGAATTGAGTGAATTTAACGTCAATGTCGCCTTCACATATTGACCGCAGATTTCATCTCAAGCTATAATTGATAAACTTGTCCCTGACGTTAAGTTTTGTTTTGTTTATTTGTTAATGAACTTAGGTGACTGGGTCAATGGATGGCCTTGAACTCAAATCGAAATTTTGGTACACTATCGAAGGTCATATAACCATACCCTAATCGTGCTAGTGAAAAGAAACAATAGGTATTTATCTTACAAATACGCTAAGATACCAAAATTGATTTAGTGATGCGTTTCTATCTAATTATGTGTTAAGTATTTGTTTAGCAACATTTCATTCCGTATGGGAGGTGTGACATGCGAATGCTAATAAATTGGTTAGTTATTTATTTACCCTTACTTGGCGTTACGTCCATCAGTGTCAGGATATCCACAGGAACCTGTAAAAGCTTAAATATTGTAAGGACTCACCAAGCTCTAATGTCTTAATTTCAGCTCCACCGGGTTACTATCATCGGCGAGAAACTTATTAGAGCATCCAGACTACCTGTGTAACTTTCGCACTTTTATTTCGACTTCCCACTTTTAACGATTTAACCACTGGAACGATTTCGGTCGAAAAATCGACCACTTTAATTTTTCTCCGATTGATGTCGGTCCAAAAACGGACCGATTTTTCTACCATTCGTAAAACATTTATTGTAATTATTTAAAACCTTTACATGGCCAGCTATTTATATTATCGAATAGTTGATAAAATATTCTTTCAGTCTATGACCTTATTGATTGTCTTTGAAGTATGCTATAACAAGTTTTGGCGGGTTTTTAATAGCGTCCTGTCAGAAATCAACTTACAAGTTTTCAATGTTTCAACGGATTTTGGTCTCTGCTTAAAATGCCGTAAGTAATTCATTTATTGGGTTTTTAACATATAATTATATATCAGTGCAATTGTGATTGAATAATCTATCTTTTAAATGTGTTTTTAATTTGTTTGTTCCTAATATATTGTTTCGGTGGAAGTTTTTTTGTAAAAATGCATCAACTGAAAATGTCATCGTTTTTGATTTGCAAAAATATTAATAATTACTGCTTTTGTGTATTTGAAATATAGTTATTTAATCAGAGTGATTCATAACAAAGAGATAAATATAAGTTTTATATGGATTGGTTCATTATTAATGCAGATATTTGCTTATCCAATTATTTATGTCATATGTCAAAAAAGCGACAACTTTCGTAGTCAATATTGGCATAAAGCTTCCGTCACACTATAAAAATTTAGTTGTTTCGTTGTATACTAATTAATTAATTGATTTTCTTTTACCAAATTTGTGCAGAAACAGCAATCGTCCAGGGAAAGAAGGGAGCACTCCACGAACCAGGTTTAAATAAATTTTTTCATATTTTATATTAGTGCAGTATACAAAATTTGAACATTTAAGTATATGAAGTGTTTTCAATTTAAAATATATAGAGTAGTGCTGACTGGAAGAGGAGGCAGAGGAAGAGGTGCAGAAGGAGTACCAGCTGGTGCCGGACTAACTGCACGTGGACGTGGGAGTCAACGCAGAGCTGCATTGCCTGCTCGGTCTGGAGTGTGAGTATTTTTTAATGTTTTTTTATGAAAGTACTTTGCTGTGGCCGTTGAACTCATCATATATTTTTATTTATTTTAACAGTGACCCTGCTTTGCTACTGGTGCGAGAGGATAGTGTAAAGGCTGTTAGGGCCCTGTCTGCTTCCTTCCGACTAGAGCTGGAAAGCCGAAAATTTAAGAAGCAGGCGGCGCGCATTTTGCTCCCTACCGCACTTGCAAGAAAAACTAAACAAAAGTAAGTTATCATATTTATATGCTTGATACAATATTATTGTTTTTTCTCCGACAGCATTCCACTGTTACAATGAGAGTTGGTTAGATCAGCGCTCTGTGCATTATGCAGTGCATAATGTACAGAGTTCTAATTTTATTGTTTATTTATTTACTGTACTTACTGTTTCACGCGTGAATGAGAACGATTCATATGATTTATGTATATGTTTTCAGAATTCCATCTCCGGAGAGAATACCGTGTCCCTTTTCACAAGGGACACCTTCACCGTTGCCAAGACCCGTCCCACCACCGTGAATGTCCACTCCGGCACAGACCCAGTCAACGGTTCCCAATCTTCCAATTCCGCCTGCTGCACCAATCCGGGCGGCATCTCCGGAGCCGTTACCTGGGACATCGCGGGGTGGGGAACTCCAGCGTGGCGAACTCTTCTCTCCGGAGGGCGGCTACCACAGTGAGCTGTGGGTGGACATGCCGTTCTACCAAGAATTGTCGGCGTTTGAGAACGGTGAGTCTATTTTTTGAAATGTCATACATACCAGGGGCTCTAGTATGGTGAAATCGATAAGTTTGCAATATCGGATAGATAATTGATTTTATATTGATATCCCTAGCACAGTTTCACTGTTGGTATATTGGCAGGAAATAAGCATAGTACTTAAAAATTCCACATAACAAACATACATAATGTATTGTAATCCGAAAAGATACAATGTGCCTACGTTCTATGCAAGTAAATATGTAGTTGCTAAAGTAGAAAGTCTGAAATTTGAGTTTGTTTTTGGCCAATTTTTGTTTGATAGTATGAACTTCGCACAGCATTGGGAATACCGAAATCATAGTTTTACACTGTAACAAAGCATGATCTATTTGTTCTCGAGATAATGTCCTGACACGTTTACATTTCAAAAGATTGGCATTAAACAGGGATATTATAGAATGAGACACGCCGAACTCCTTCGCGAGGGTTACATTTGATTTACCGGCTTCTAAATGGTGTAATATAGGACTTTTTTCTTCAATTGAAACAACTCTTTCGTTTCACGGAACTCATTTTGTCGAGCTTCCTAGTCACTTCCAAGCGAGGCGCGGGGCGGTGCGGTATTGGTGGGTGGGTATCTTTAAAATAGGCCGCTTTAAGTAGTTGGTCGCTTTAAACGTATACGTTTTCCTACTAAAAGCTATGAAACCTAACTTGAGTTTACATTATCGTCACTTAAAACGGTAGGCCGTTATATGGAAAGTTATTATATCCAAATTCTATTGTAAATTTGTGTTTTCTATTATTTCAGAGACAGATATGGACAGCACCAATGTGGACGAGGCAGCTCTCTATCAAGAAGAGTCGGTAATTGAAAAGCGTGAGTTATAAAACTAACTAACTTACCTTTACGCCATTTCGCTGCAGGGGTAGGCAGAGAGGATGGACCGCCAGACAACTTGGTCTTGGCACACACACACACTCTTTTCTTCATTCAAATTCATCCATACCTACCTGACTATGGTATTCTGACTCCTGACATTGCCCGCCTCAAGTATTTGATTAACAGGATCGTACCAAGAGTTCATTATTTTGAAACGTTGTACCAGAGACAGCGGTTAATCGTAATATAGACACGTTTAATTAATTTGGGTTTTCTGTTGTTGCAGAAATGGATATGAACAGAACAAGCGACGTGGACGACGAAGCGAGCAACGTAGACCACAAAGAGAGCGATGAGGATACCTTCTGCATGCCACCAATACCTTATTATAATATTATCAACGTTTCACCTTACTCCGCTATGGATATAGACTTTAGTAAACAAGACCAGGTAGATAGTGAGGCAATGCGTTTGATTCTGCCGCCTGATGGTTACTCTTTCGATTGGTCCAGTGATATTTCACGTTTTACTGGGATAAGGGAGACATTTACAGGTACGCCAGGACCAACTTTCAATACTGACGAAATGGGCAAACCTGTGGATGCCTTTCTTAAAATCTTCGATGCAGATTTCGTTGAACTGATCGCGAGAGAGACCAACAGGTATGCAGATCAATGGATTGCGAAAAAACAGTTTCAGCGCCATGCGCCTACCAATAAATGGGCTCCCACGAATAAACGGGAAATATACGTATTCTTGGCAATTTTAATGTATCAAGGTATCTCTCCCCTTCCCGTTGAAAAAGACTACTTCTATTCAAAAAAAATCACCGCCATGCCTTATTTCAGCCGAGCCATGGATTATAATCGTTTTGAAAGTCTTTCTTCTTATGTACCATTATCTGTGCGAAGGTTACAAAAGATTCAGCCCGTCTTGGACCACCTCTTAAATAAGTTTGAGACTTTATACCTGCCCGAGCAAGACATCTCTCTGGATGAATCCTTACTCTGCTATAAAGACCGTTTGGGATTCGTCCAGATAATCAAAACCAAAGCAGCCAGCGCGGGTATAAAATCTTACGAGCTTTGTGAGTCCAAGTCTGGCTATCTTTGGAAATTCCAAATTTATACTAGGAAGACCATTTCCATACAGGCTGAATCGAAAAATCCAGACCAGGAAGACATGACGGAAGACATAACAGAAGATATGACGGACGACATGACACAGGTAAACTTTTCGGGTGCTCACAATATCTGCCCAGTTGGGGCCACTGCAAAGATAGTATACGACCTGGCCATATACGCTAATAATGGACAACTTTTATAATAGTCCATTATTGGCGCGATGCCTCAAAAGAAATGGAATGGACTGCATGGGCACATTGCGGTTAAACTGAGAATTTGTGCCCTCTGCATTTAAGTCCCATCTCCGGACAAAACTGAGGGAAGGTGAGCTTGTATACTCGAACTGCGGGGACCTCAATGTTATGGTTTGGTTGGACAAAAACCTGGTAAGTATGTTGTCCACCTACCATAAGGCAGAAATTGGGGGCTGTTGAAAAGTTTGGTACCGTTTCGGTGCAGAATGCGTATATATTGTACAGCTCAAAGCTCCGCAAGGAAAATAAAGACATTTTGTACCGAAACTTCAGGAGTGAGGTTGCGGATGATCTTCTTCTGCTGTTTTGTCGTAGTCAAATTGACACGACTGTGCGGACCATTGGCCTAATAGCTGAAGGAAAGATTCTGCGACCTATCCTGAAAGGCAACCACTTCGTAGTCCGTAGCAGGAAAAAGGTGAAATGTGTGTGGTGCAACATAAATAACATTTTCAAAAGGACCCTCACAAAGTGTGATGTGTGTGAAGTGGCTTTATGCTCTGATTGCATGAAGCCATATCACACTACAATATAGAATTGCTGGTGGTTTTTATATTTCATGTTTTTCTTTTCTTGTTTTTTTAGTTGTGTAATTCTAATTTATAGATTTAATTAACTTTGTCTGAACATCAATTATGATGGCCTGGATGGCTGGACCAAGTCATTTCTTTCCGCATACTCACATCATATGTTATGTTGTCCTCGAAGGTTCTATCTGATAAGGTTCGGTGGACATTTAATATGTATATTTCAATTCTGATCATTGAAATATACATGTTAACAAATGCACAGGTATTCTCATTTTTCCCTGTTTATTGTACACATTTAAATAACTTGTTTTATTTTTATGTCTTATTTATATTTTGTCAATTTTTCTGTAAAGAGGCTTTTTCAGATCTAGTCACTTAACATAACTAAGCCATTTCAAGCAATGTTCAATTCTGAATGGTGGTCTCTCACCAGAACGATACTGAGAGTATTTCTCTAGAGCGAGGTATAATGATTATTATGTATTGATATACTTAAATTATGAAAAAACCAATATAAATTGAGTATATTTTTATTACGACAAAATGTGTGAACAATGTTTAAATCGATATACTGTTCTTCCATTGTAACCATACAACTGTAATATTAATTTAATTAATGTAAAAGCCTATTAGGGCTTAAATAAATAAATAAAATCAATTATTTGTTCCATCAATTATTTTCCCTTGCACTATTTTTTTTCCATATCTTTGCTTTTAATTATAAAATTATCATTATGATTTTATTTGCCATGCAAAAACGCTCATGCAAAAGGTTTGATATATATACAGTTTTATCATCATCATCATTTTACATATTCTGATTTACCCCTGTGTGTGTGGACCTTAAGATGGCTGTCAGTAGTGTTTTTTTGTCGAATATTTGCAGATTTCATCAATTTCAAAGTATCCCCCTGAAATATTGGCAATGTGTATATCTATGAGATATGTTTTATTTTAAACCGTATTTCTTGCTTTACCACGAAATATAAAAACATGGTTACAAATCTCCAGGTATGATTTACAATTATTTAAAAAGTAGCACCATGATTTTGACAACGTAAAATAGGCTCTCTGTATAATTCGTCAAATGATTCAAATACAGCAAACACGGCGACTATTCTTATTGATAATTGTAGGCAGTTAATGTATCTTCCTAATGTAATACCAGGTTTTTGTGGTAAATTTATTAAATAGTATAATGTATTGATTTCAATTTTGACACTTCACGCGCTCAAATTCTATAAAATAATTTTCTAATCAAACTTTCGGACAGATCGTAACAGATAAAAAAATCGTTTTCTAGTATATACTTGCATCTGTGGTTATCAAATAGGCCATAGAGAACATAAAACCGTAGAAAATATTCAATATAGATATTTAAAACCGCCACTAGCGGCAATTTCAAATCAGTAAAACACAAATTTCGCGCATTTATAAAGTTAAAGATTTTTTAATAATTTATCTATCAATTCTAAAAATATAGAATAATTAGTACAATATAGGTGAATTCATTGGCTGTATAGCACCATAATCAGTTTTTTTGTCTCCATATTAAAATTCGGAGGTATGATTTTTTTAATGTGGGCGGAAAATATTCAAAATCGTCTCTAAAAAACCGCGAGCAATCCGAGAAAAAAAAAAAAAACCGCGCGATCGTTCGAGTGGTTAATCCTACAAGATCCGGAACTCATCTCCTTCCTTTCTCCTTTGAATAGATCTCTGATGTAAAAAATCCTCACGTTTTCCTTTAATATCTGCCGTTATTATTGGAGAAGAACGATCCTATCTAATTAATCCCGACAACTAACCTTCCTCCCCTTTCCTTCCATATTTGATTCCAATCTAAAGAGGGGAATCGATTCTTAATAATCGTTCGCTCGAATATTATTTTATTATGTGGTATACATATAACTATACCTATTTACTCTTTAATAAATTAGTTTATTAATTTGAATTTCCTTTAGATTTGTATTATTCCACTTTATAAAAATATTTAAGTTTTATTTATTTTTTTCTCAATTTAAATTATATATTTTTTTTCATAACAACTAAAGATTTTCTTTAAATTTGAATTATTCCACTTAAGGACAAGCTAAAGTTTTATTTATGTTTCCAATTTGAACTAGAATCCCTTTGTAACGAATAACTAAATATTATTCGTCACTCAGATTACAACAAAACTGAAAGAACCCCTTCCACTTTATTTTATAACACTTTTGTTTAGCAGCAAATTAATCACTTGGATTATTCATTTAAACTTCGGCTAAGTATTTTCCAGATTTCGGATCAATTATTATTATTGCGTTGTCACCTAACGATAATTAATATCTCGTAATAAAATTTCCAACTTTCGACCTAAACGTAAATTTTTTATTTAATGAAACTTATTAGACTGTAATTTTCTTTATATAACCTCGGACTAAATAACTCTATTTTAACCTTCATAGAACAAATTTAAAGCAATTCAAACACACTATATTAAACTTCTCCCGCATTGAATTTGTAATTAATTAATTAATTATTAGATTTTATTGAATCGGAAATTATTGCAAACACTGATTTTAGATTTATTATAAGATCATACACTCCGTTAAATTGCACGATTAACCCTATCCGGGCACTTCACTCCTTTATTTTTCCACTGTATTTTTAAAGTATAAAAACTGATTCTAGACTCTATTAATTAATTACCAGGGTAATTCTCACGACACGCGCGACGTTTTAATCAACCTTGCCAGTTGTCGAAGCCCCTTTTTATTTTAATGATAAGTTGAATTTATAAATAGATATATTATTATTCAATGCTGTTATAAAATTCTTTAAACACTGTTGTTTCTTTTTAAATTCGCTACACTATATAAACTTTTTATTTTAATGACAAGTTGAATTTATAAATAAATATATTATTATTCACTGCTGTTATAAAATTCTCTAAACACTGTTGATTTTCTTTAAATTCGCTACACTATATAAACCTTTTATTTTAATGACAAGTTGAATTTATAATTAAATATATTATTATTCACTGCTGTTATAAAATTCTTTAAACACTGTTGTTTCTTTTTAAATTCGCTACACTATATAAACCTTTTATTTTAATGACAAGTTGAATTTATTGTAAAACTATATAAAACACTTTATTTAATTTTCAACACTCCACAGATTTAATCACGACCGTAATTTTTATAAGTCCCAGAATTCCCACTCCGAATTTTTCTAAGTCTCAAAATTTTACAACACTTAAGAAATTTTCAACTAATAACCGTTTTAGACGCTACGTCACGTAACTTCCACGTTTTAACCCGACGATTGGTCCCCGACGTCTCCTTCCCGACAACTAACACCGAAAACTGATCCTCGATCCTTCTAAGTCCTCAGTTTTATATGTACCTCCAGGATTAGAACATCTTAATTACGCGTTCATTGATTTTCTAATTCAAACTCTAACAACTCGAGATTTCATATATCAATTCTGTTGTTTTCGTATCAACGTGTTAAGTCCGGCCCCTTTGATTTTAGAAATCTTCTGTCTCTTACGTAAATTGTTCCAGTGTCGAACCTACCATTATGTCAAATTTTGCCCCGTCGTTCCTTTGTCTTCAGGTCTTACAAATTTAACTAAAATATCATGATTTTTGTGTCCTTTTTTCTCTCAATATATAATAGGTACGTCTTCAATAAACTGTATATAATTCTCAATTTGGTTTATCGCTACCAGAACACGAACAAACTCATGTCGAAATCTTCACTATGCTTTTCCCAACATTCATTTTCCTAAATTTCCCCACATTTTCATGTTTCTTATATGAATCAATTCAATTTTTAACTGTATTGTCTCTACTTACGTCGTAGACTTGAATTTTCTTATTTTTCTTCAATTATATTTTATATACGACGTTATTTTTATGATTTCTCTGCTTCATTCTTATGTCATTGTCCATAACTATATGATTAGTTATATCCCAAGCCAAATTTACTGTTTTCATCAATACTTCTGAATTTTCATGAGTTTTCCTTACGGAATCGTCTTTAAACTGTCTTTACTTCATTCTTTACCATCATTTGCATAATTTCCAAAGCTTATCTTCTCTTAGAAAACTTCACCTTCTAGTCATAAATATTCAATCTGCTATTTTTTCATAATTTTCATAGAAGAAAATTCCAATTTGACTCTGGGATATGTGTCCGGTTAATTGCTTCATATAAAAACGTATAAAATTGTGTCTCGTTTCATCCCAAAACCCCATAAAGTATCATCGCTGACATATGTTGATGTTTTCGATCTCTACTTACTTGGTCGTAAATAATAAATTAATATTAACTCGTTAATTTTAATCTCTTTTATCTTATCCAAATATTGCATAAGTTCCATGTTAACTTTTATTGCCCCAAAAGCAATAAAGACTATCATAATCACCCAAAACCATGTCGGAAATATTATTGTTTAAACAACAAAATCGTGTGTGAGCTCGACAACCTTTTTTTACATCAATTGCCTCAGCAATTTGTTCTATCGTCTATAGTATTTTCTCATAGCAAATGACGTAAAAACGATCCCTTCCTTTGAATTAATCTAACGTAATATAACTAGAATAACCATCCTATTTCAAATATATAACGATATCTATTTAAACTCGTCTGAAAACGCAAAATTAAGTCGAAATCTTATATTGTTCAATAAATACTTCCGTTTAAATGTCCGTTTTTTTTTATTAGATTTTCTTTTCAAATCGTTTTCCCTGACCGTATTGCTTCATTTAAAAGTGACATTCCTAATTTCCATCGTTTTTCTTTCTTTTAAATATCAAACGTACGTTTTCCTCTGAATCTGGCCTCCTTTTGTTCTTCACGTTCTCGTTATGCAATTGAGTATCCCTACAGTAGCTTTTCCCACGTTTTCCAGGTCTTTTCTTTAATCTTCCGTTCATTATATTTCCTTGCTATTTTATTGCATCATTTTTTCAACATAATATGGATTTATTTGTTCGTTAACTGCGGTTGTCGATTCCTCTGTTGTACTCAATATTTACCTTTACAATTAGGGTCATTGTACCAAATGCACCGAACGTGGGATTGTGTTTATCTTAAAGCGTATTGATCTCTCGGGTTGATGATGATTTTTACCCCATAAATCTCAGACTAATGGTCTAGTCCAAAGTCCATCTCTTTGTCTTGAAAAAGGTAACCTCCCCCTTCTCTGATTGGTAGATCAATCTTAAGTGTTTATAATTGGATCCCTCTGTGTTCTATTTATCAAAACTTGACATTAATTTAATAATTATAGATCTCTGCAGTCTCCATGGCCCAATCAAACTTAATCAGCTAGATGTCGCTAGTGTGTTGATTTCGTTATAATTCTGAATTATTATTTATTCATTCGTAAGGTGGAAGCTACTATATTTTCGTATCCACTGCGATTCATCACAGTTGCCAGAATCAAAGAGAATCCATTTTTATGTTCTGAGTGTAGTTTTAATTCGCCAGGCACAGATAATTGTGTTCATAATGTAAAATTTTTGTTGGATTCATCTGATGACACATTTCGAAGAAAAGGATTGTCTTATTCTATGTGCAGTTACGAAATTCTAGTTGCATACTATTTGTTTAATGCCAAAATCAAAGAAAAACGGTTTTTATGTTTTGAGTATAGTTTTAATTCACCGCATCGCATACAAACTAGTTTTATATGATCATAATGATAAATTAAATAATGAGTTGCAGATTCATTGTGTACCGAGTCAAGCTTTAAATTTGAGTTGCATACCAAATGCTGCAAGATTCTGAGAATTTGATTTTTTCTGCGTGTAACTCTTATTTGGGGACTCTATCGCAGAATCAATCGTAAGTTGAAACCTGCTTTGCATTCTCAACAAGGTTCGGTTGAATCGGTTCGTGTATAAATAGCCCCCCCCCCCCTGCGCTTGAAGTACTCAAATAAGGGGGCGGCAAAATTTTCCTCCGCCCCGGGCGGCCGACACCCACGCTGCGCCGCTGCTTAGACATTCATCTTTCACGAATTGTTCAGCAGGTGCTCTAAAGGACATACATTTTCATGTGTTATTCCCAAAAATATAATAACGAGGTTCGGTAACTGTTTACAATCGTCCCGCGGGTGAAACTGCATTAACTGACGTTAGCAAAATAAATCCCTGTTGTGGTTACATCTTCAAAATACATTGATGACTCTGGGTTGGAATCCATTTCCTTAAAGTTCTCTTGTTTTATTAGTGACCATTTTTTTATGAAGTCTTTTGGACATTTTTCAGTGTGTCTTTTTGTGTTTTCTTAATCACACCTTTTTCCACTTTCTAGCTTGGCCAACTCCTGTAACTTCATATCTTTTTTCTTGTCGTTCTCTCTGTCTAAACACTATTTTTTCTATTTTTTTAGTTTAGCTCCGTACATGAGGCCCTGATGGAAACAATTTCCTTCAGGACCTATGTCATCTTAGAGGAGGAATAGAGATGCTGTGTGGAGGGTCTCTTTTGGAAAGGAAGGAGAAGAAGTTCTGGGAAGGAAAAAGGATTTTGAAAAAAAACGGATGGGTAGGATTCTGGGAGTTAGTGTGTTATGAATAAAATGGTGCTTGACGATGGGTCGAGAGAGTCTGGCAGGAGAGGTCAAAAGGCCTCTCTCAACCAGTCTCTCTCTATCCGGCTCAGCATGCATCCGGTGGGCAGATGCATCCGCCGCCGTTGTGTATTTTCTTTAATTTTTTCCACGCAATAAATTATGATTATGTTTTTTTTGCTATTTCATGTTTCTTTAGTCTGTTGGGAGTACTTGCTTTTTCCGACTTTTGTAGAAAATCACACGCGGTAGAAGTTGTAGATTTTTTACTTCTTTATTATTGATTTTTATTGTGGAGAAAACACAGATCCAGGTAGTAATTAACAAGATTATATAAAATAACTAGCAGACCCGGCCACACGTTGCTGTGGCTAAAGAAAATAACACAATGCCAATACCCAACCTTTATAAAATCCACACCACCCGCTTGCCAGATGCCTGAATTGAATATTTGAATTTCTCGGCTTTTCTCTACTATAATAAGCATGTATTATACATATAAACCTTCCTCCTGAATCATTCTATCTATTGGTGAAAACCGCATGAAAATCCGATGCGTAGTTTAAAAGATCTAAGCGCACAAACATTTTGAGCGACTTCATTTTATACTATGTAATATTGTAATGATAATAGCAGAATTAGCTGCTCCATAACTATTTCACACAGATTGATTGATTATTGTTTTTCCTCACTAAATAATACAAATACTAACTTATAACTTCTTTAACAGACGGTATCCTTGATTGAGGCAAAGTTTGTGTTCTATTGAAGACATAAAAAAGAGAAAATGGGTTGAAAAAATATCGGTCGACAGAAGTATAAAATAAATTCAAACAAAACAAAGCGAATAAAAGGGAAAATGTTATAGAAAAAGATACGCATAATGAATATTAAATAATTATAATTTTTCTAATACACTTATATATCTGGGGGTTAATGCAAGAAGTACCTACTTCAGTTTAAATAATTAAATTTATGTACCAGAAGGTATTTTCAAACCTTTTTTAAAATGCTACGAATCTCTATGTCAATATGGCCTCCGTGGTCAAGGGGCAAGGCTTTAGAGGGGCAAACCTCCAGCAGGACTCTCTCGGAACATCGCCTTGCACCGCAGTGGGAAGGATAGATTCATGCGTCCGTCACTCCTGGTCACACTGACCCCCAGATTCATTTCCATCTCTCATCCCTTCCCAGAACTTCCTATTCCTTATTTTCAAAAAAATAAAACCCTCCACACAGCATTCCTAGATATGATAATGGCACTGAGAAGAATTATTTTCTTCAAGGTCTCCCGTGTGGAGCTCATATAAAAAAAAAACCCAGACGAGGTGAGAATTGCGAGAGGCAAATGACGTCATTCAATTTATGAACCTAAATAATAAATAATAATAATATTTGGATGATTTATATACAGTGGCGTACCGTGGGGGGGGCGGGGGGGGCGGCCCGCCCCGGGCGGCACTTTTGGGGGGGCGGCAAAATTTCACAATCAATAATCATCTTGTAAAAATTTGGATTAGGGAAGTCGCGGGTTCTATTCTCGCATCAGGACTTAAAAGTTTTTTCTAGTTTATAGTTTCTTAACATCTTTCTTAAGTTTTATATACTGTTAAAATCAAAATATTAATGACAGACGTTTTGCTTTTATTTCTAACACATACATTATTTTTAAATAAAAATGTAAATGGCAACAGTATCATTTTAGCTCTAATTGATAGTCGATTTGTGTTTTATATTCGTGAAGCTTTGTGCGCCCTGCTGAAAGCGCACAAAAAATTACACTTATACGGTTTTCTTCCACGTATATATCACGGTGATATATTTTAAATTTATTATCACAGAAAAGTTAAATAGCTGACAGGTGTGTGCATACTTATTCGAATTGCAGTTATATAATTCTAGATGCACACTATCTATGTGCTGCCAGAATCAAAGAAAAACCATTTTTATGTTCTGAGTGAAGTTTTAATTCACCGCATACATATTTAATTAAAAGCAGTTTTGTGTTCAAAATGTATAATTCCAGTTGTGGATTCATCTGACGACACATTATATATTATATATATATTTAAAGTGCTTTATAAAATTCTTGCAGACAATTTATGTGCCGCCAGAATCAAAGAAAAAACATTTTCATGTTCCGAGTGTAGTCTTAATTCACCGCTTAGAGATTTAATTAAAACCCCTTTTGTGTTCAGAATGTAAAATTCCAGTTGTGAATTCATCCGACGACACATTTCGAAGAAAAAACTTATTTGAAGTGCTTAATAAAATTCTTCCAGACAAGTTATGTGCCGCCAGAGTCAAATAAAAACCTTTTTCATGTTCTGAGTGTAGTTTTAATTCACCGCATACAGATAAAATTTAAGCCAGTTTTATTGTTCAGAATGTAAAATTCCAATTGTGTATTCATCTGCTGACATATAGTTGCAGACAATTTATGTGCTGCCAGAACCAAAGAAAAACCGTTTTCACGTTCTGAGTGTAGTTTTAATTCACCGCATACAGATTTAATTAATAAATATTTAAAAAAAAAAAATTAAAAAAAAGGATCACTACCCCCCCCCCCTCCCTGAAGAAGTACCTATATAGGGGGGGGGGGCGGCAAAATTTTCCTCCGCCCCGGGCGGCTGATACCCACGGTACGCCACTGTTTATATAGCGTCTTTTTATGAAAAATCACCTCAAGGGCGCATATAATGAACTAGCGAAATGCGTTGCAGTACCGCTTAAATAAAGATATTGGTTCTCCCTGCGTGCCCTTTCCCATTCATCCCCGTTCCTCTTCCAGCTCCTCTTCCCCTCCCGCGTTCCCTTTCCCTCTCTCACCGTTCCCCTTTCCTTTTCAGCTTTCACCTATCCCTCGAAACCCCCCCTCGCATTTACTTTCCCCGTCTTCCCCCCCCCCCCTCAACCCCCCACCCCATAATCCAAAAACACTCATTTTTCAAACAACTCGCGCGCCACCTGTTGCAAATTTGTTTATATAGATTTCATAACTACAGAGCTCACCGGTATATATAGAAACCTTCGAGGACGTGTACACAACATCTCACTAAAGTTTTATGGCAATCAGATGAATAAATAGTTAACGAAATAATTTCATAATGCCTTTCTATGTATAGAAACGTTACGTTTAAAAAAAGGTTCATCGCAATCGGATGAATGGTTTAGGAGCACGTGAGAGACAAACAAAGAAACATTCATTTTTATATATAAGAAACCACCAAAGATTCATCGCAATCGAATTAATGATTTAGGCAATAATTTCATGATGCCAGAGCTCACTATTACATATTGAAACCATCGCGGGCATGCGCATATCAACCTAAATGAATGGTTTAGCAACACATAAGGGACAAACAAGCAAACATACACTCATTTTACAGGAGAATAAGAAAGTAGAGTTAAATTTAGTAAATTTAAATAATTCCATTTCATTTAAAATAAAAATCTAGAAAACCAAAACAATATGACAATCTTCAATTACACATCTGTCCTCAAACGCTGTCTGAAACGTTGGCTAAAGAAGGCGGTAGCACAATACGGCATAACACCCCAAAAATAAATCACAATAATTCTTTTGGCCGTGAAAATCTAAAATCAAGTTATAAAATATTGAAGTGATCGAACTGCTCGCTCCTTGGTGTTTATCTATTGAGACAGATAAGATTAAGCAGGTGCCATTGATAGCTAGTAACAGACTACTGATACTGCAAATACCTGACTGAATACATTTCTTATTATCAAGTTCATCCTTGTTAAAACATCTCACACCTTGTGACTTTCTAATCCTTTCTTCTATTTAGAGAAAAATTTATATATTCTTCAGTATTTAGTGGATAAATTAGTTATTTGTGTCAAGCTGTGAGTTATCTTGTTGTGTGCAAAACTAAATTCATCCAAAACTTCACAATTAGTTCCCTGCCTGTCTGTATTCCCAGTGTTCAGTTGTAATAATATTAAAGTTTTCAAAATAACAGTAAATAAAGTGATTTGACTTTGTTTCGTATCAATCAAGAATCATCAACGTCTTCCGGTAAATCCTTTTGAAACTAACTGATGCAATGGATTGTATTTATGAACTCAATAACTCGATTGAAAATCAATTTTATTTCCATTTGTATGCACTTACAAATAAGTATGTTATCTTTTCTCATTCGGCGACACCTATATCTTTAGTCAGGGCCGGCCCAGAGACAAACTTCGCCTGGACAAACTGTCATTTTGGCGTCACTTGACAAAACCAGTAGACGTCCTCACTGTAATCTCCACATATTATAAATTAAAGTCCTCTGCTGCGTCTATCTGTCTGTTCACGATAAACTCAAAAACCACGGATTTTCAAGGACCAACGGATTTTCATGCGGTTTTCACCAATAGATAGAGTGATTCATAAGAAATGTTAAGGTACTTAATTGGTCAAGGTTTTGTGTAAATTGATTGAAATATATAATTAAAGGAGAATGTCTGTATGTGGTGGACGAGCGGAGTAGCAAGCGAGCGGTGTGGATTTGATTTGTATGAAAATTAACAGATGATGGTATGAGTTAAAAGGTTGGGTAAACATCTAGTAGATGGCGTTGTGTCTCGTTAACCACAGCAACGAGGGGCCGGGTCAGCTAGTCAATAATATTTGGATTGAATTGTGATTTGAAGCTCGATGAAACGACAAATAACGACTCTAAAAAGCATCAAACATCTACGAGAGAATAAGATAGTATAATCGGGCTCTTCTTTTTGCGGTGCTTCGTAGCCACTCCACTCTTGTCTACTTAAATTTTCTGAAGGTATCACTTCTATCGCGTGTAAATTGCATACTCTGATTTTAAGAATTGAATACTTCTTTCACCGTTGTGATTTTAAACTCGATGAAACGAAAAATAGCGACATTAAAAAGAGACAAACACATACATCTATAGGATTTAGTCTGCGAAAAAATGAAATCGGTCTCCTGTTTATGCGGTGCTTCGTAGCTTATCGGTCTCCTCTTTGTGCGGTGATTCGTAGCTTACAACTGACTACTTTAGTTTTCTGAGGGTTTCACTTCTACCTCTTGTGAATTGCACACTCTGTTTACATTAGCTCCACACAAAAGTTATCTTAGGGGATGCTGTGTGGAGGGTCTTTTATGAAAAGGAAGTACAGGGATGGAGAATGGTAAGAGGGGTGGGTAGGAATCCGGGTGTCCGGTGTAAGGTGTATATAAAGGTGTACTTGTACCTGCTTTTGACATCTTCAATATTTTTTTAAGAATCTGTTGTTTCAGATGGTTTCACCTGTATATAGAAAATGATGTTAAACTTTAACGAATGCCTGATATTTGCACTAACAAAATCATCAATAAATCCAAGTTTAAATTCTAAACAATGACAATTACTCTTCGTATATTTTAACATTTTTACCTTCGTGTAAGGGATTTTATAAAACGAAAATTTCACTGGCTGCTAATTGTACAATAAAAAATACATTTTGTTGCATTTCCATGAACTTCATTTTTAGAGATTTAGGTTTTAATTTAATGCCTTATTAATGAGTCCAAACGGAAGGCCGGCGTAGCGCAGCGGTAAGACGCTTGACTCGCACACCGAAGGTCGCGGGATCGAACCCCGGCGTGGCAAATAAATTTCATTTGATTAATTTGTGTTATTTCACAATTAATTCATTTAAAATAATATATAGTATATTTGCGGCACGTTCAGTATCGCCCTGGTGTAAGAACACCATTCAGAATTGAAACGTTGCTTGAAATGGCATAAGCCGTGTTTGGTGACCAGATCTGAATAGCCAGGTACTTCCCCACCTTCCTCTTCCCTATCTCCTTACCTTCCCCACTACCCTCAGCCTCACAACATACCCCGATTGGGGATACCATAGTCTCACTGGCTTCAGACGGGAGCAGTTGGGGCTCTTGTGCGGTATTTATATTTTTTTTAAAGTCCCGTTTTCACCCGGACAGTCTCATTTCCAGGCAGCGCGCGTGTCCCGGTGTCCCCGAACACAGCTTCGGGGCGCCAAAATGTCCCATTTTCGAAAAGAAAGCGTTATGCACCTTCACAAACATACCGGTAATCTCGAAATACAAAAATATTATAAAATAGCTAACCCCTATAATGACATGAAAAAATATTACTATCTTGTCAATTGTATTGCACAAAAGTGTGAGGCTCGTAAAACGAATAAGTTTATAATATACCTAGATATTTAATTTAATTTATTAAAGTGCTAGAATTCCTATAATCCATGCGCTTGGTAGCTGCAAGACGAGTTGTGATCTAGCCTCCTACATAGTAATGTAAATTCACTCGTAAAATCCATGCTAATTTTAGTCAAATAACACATTGCTTTTTTTCTATTAGTAAATAAAAATCTCTTTAAAACCACTCGAGCGACAGCGCGATTTAAAACTTTTTCCACCGATTTGTCGTGATTTTTTGGAGATCATTTTGAATATTTTACGCCCACTTTAAAAAAATCATACCTCCGAATTTTAACATGGGGACATACAAACTGATTATAATTCTATATAGTCAATAAATTCACCTATCTTTTCTCGATTATCACTTATTCGTAGGATTTATAAAAAAATATTAAACTTTGGTAAAAAAAATGTGGTTTAATTTTGGACCGCTGTCAATCGAAGAAAAATAATAGTGGTCCATATTTTGACATTAGTCGCACCAATTTTTAAATTTTGAAAAAAGGTCTAGAATTCAAATCGTCCATGTGATTGGTAGCTGCTAGATGAATTGTAATCTAGCCGCTTTTACACAGTGATTTTGAGGCGATTTTTCGCGAAAACAGCGCTATATAAGTTATCCAAATTTATTATTATTATATTAAATACCCAACTTCAGAATAATTTTGTTCTATTACTTCTAACTTATGCGGTTGAACAGGAGAACCCAAAAAAATTATAATAGCAGTACTCATAAATGAGTGTACCGATTTTGGGGAAGGCAGCTGTCAGACCATATAATGAGTTTCTTTAAATGAGGTTAATCTTGAACAACATTCTCAAGTGGCTCAATTAAAGCACTGGCTAAATCATTGCCATATCTCCCACTTGCAAATTTGTTCAAAATAATTATACGCGGTTTTATTTTGGTTGCAATGACCAGTTAAATTATACACATTTAATTTTGATGTATAAAAAAGCACGCATCATTTGCTTTAGGAAGGCTGAATACGTTTTCAAGATTAAAAATGATATTCCCCATTTTTCCTCTCCTTTATTCTGTCTTCGTTGACAATTATTGTCTGTGTTTTTAATTTCCTACTCATCATGCTGCATTTGTTTTACAGCTGTGGGGTTTGCAATCATTTTAAACTCTGAGCACATCCCATATGTACATCTTTTTTTGGCTGATGAAAAGATAGATTAAACTTTTTCGTGGTTTGTTTTTGGGGTGTTATGCCGTGTTGCTCTACCTCCTTCTTTAGCCGAAGTTTCGGAGAGCGTTGCAGTTTCCATCATCAGGGCAGATCCGGCAGATCCGACGATGTAACACCCCAAAAACAAACAACAAAAATGCTTTTGGCCGTGAAAATCTAAAACTTCGTTGAACACTTTCTGGTAGATATTTTCCTTGACAGGTTGGGAATAAACCAATTTTTATATATTAAACGGTTTTGTAATACTTATAAAACTCTCTAAATTATATCCTCGTTTTGATGTGCTTCAGCAATAGTGGGTTCAATTCTAGCGAAGGACTTAATATGTTATTCATTATCTTCTATCTTCTCTTCACTACTGCTTTTGTGGCCTCTCTTCCCCTTAGCTGGAGAGCTATACCAATGGATGTTTTGCTTGTTACGTGAAAGTAATAAATACGTTTGTATGATATATCTAAGGTACCGCTAAAACAATTTTCAAACTTTGCGAATTATTCCGTTACATAAAAAAATAAGAGAAATTAAACTGTCTTCGGCTAATTGCTTCTTGTCGTTGGGATTATTGTTCATAAAATTGATTTTTTTAAACTGTAAAGATATCTCTAATGTTTTCCCAGTCTGCCTGATTATAGTATTGGGAACTCTTGAAGTGGCATGTACCTTATGCAGGGATCTTTGACCGTGTTTGCTGCGTGAATATTTCCTGTTTTTATCGATATATTCATGTCCAGTGTCCCCAAGTAGTTTTATTTTGTTTTTGTTCCGTGTTTTTGAATTTGATTTTAGTTTAATTCCTCTCACAATGTCCTGTCAAAGTGGAAGATGATTGAATCATTCGAATAAACAATAGCTTTGTCGTCATTGCCTGCTGCAATATCAAAGTTTAAAATTCTTATATCTTCGTCAACCCTATCCAACAAAAGAAATTCAACATTGGTTAGAAATTACCTTTATCGTTATTTCATGTAAATGTAGTAGCAAATTCACTTTTTGGTGTTATTTTAATTAAATGGAAAAATAAATAATTTTGTATACATACACCACTTGTTTAATCAATATTATGAATTTTTTTCGAAACCAATGGTTTCTCCATCGGGGTAAATTTTAATTTTAATTTTATGAAACCAATAAATATTTCGTATTTAATATTTTTATAAAAAAAGTGCAGCCTTTGTAGATTATGAATTAATTAACCATTAAGCCATCAATGCGTAGATAAATTAGATTATAAAAATTAAACTGAGGTTCCAAGTTTTGACTATTTTCTTTTTGACATTTTCTCGTCGGGGATGCTGTGTTGATTGGTATTCACGTGTTGATTATCATCAGCTGGTGACTTGAAATGCACACTCAACACTCTAAAAATGCCCCAGGGACTTAATCACTCATCTTGCACCAGTTATCACAAAGCCAATAAGATAGTCGAGATTAAGGCACTTGGTTTAAACATTGATATAGTATATCTCTATGGGTTTAGACCGTATCCCATAAAAAAGGTCCAGTGACTTTACCATACGGCATCAGGCAAACAAATACAAACTCATTTCTTTAAAGAAAGCTATTCATATTTGAATCGGTAATTCAATCCAATATTGTATTTGAATGCCTCTCTTATAAGGATTGAGTTTTTATATTGACAAAACTATTTATTCTGGACTCGCAACAATAAAATATTTGGCTGTTATCATTTGTTTTGCTCCATCTAAAAATAATAATAAAATAATTTTATAAATACCTTTAAATATTTTTTTGTTTTCTGGTCCAAAAAAATTGAAGTGTGTTGTGCCTTGAGGATTCTTCTCCCTCTGAACTTCAAGGAATCAGTTTTGCCTCTAATTTCCACATTTTATAAACCTTTCCTTCTGTCACTTTACATACTCTTGTTGTTGTTTGTAATTTTGTAAATAATGAGGAGGATTTTCCTCCTGGACCTCCTACAAAGCCTCCTCCTGACCCCCCAGATGGTATTTCAATTTATCATAAGATTGAAATTTCAGACAGTGAATCTGTCATTCTAAGATGAATTAAAAAAGGGATGTGTAGTCCCTTTTCCCCAATAAAACTAGACTCGCCTTCGACTACACAGTCTACGCCAGCAATTCGTCAATCTTCTCATGGTATATGCCCAAAAAGCTAAGCAAGGTAAAACCATTCACCCTCTTGAATTTGCAAAATTCCTATCAAATAGCAAGAACCTTTCGATTAAGCCTGGAGATATAAAAGTCAAGGGACGTTTCCGAATCTCTGTTGAATTCCTCATAGGGGCAATCCTTCAAACTCATAATTCAAAGCCTGTATTCCAATATTTAATGTCACTCGCATGGGCCTGGTCAGAGATATCTCTACCAAAATTTTGGTTTTCACTCTCAATCCACCAACATATCGGCAATCCCATAAAAAAAGCTAAATTACAAAGACTCCTCTGAGGGCATCATTTCCTGGAAGCCCTCCCAATATGTCGTCGTCTCCTTTGAAGGACAATTTCTTCCCTCCCATTTTTTATTTATTCTTCAACTCATTACCAGTTGAAATGTATACCTATCCTACCACTCAATGTTTAAATCGCTGCTGTTTTGGTCATACCAAAGCTGCATGCAGATCTCATCCCAGATGTTTTAAATGTAAAGAAAACCACCTAGATGACCAATAACCTTCTGCCTAAAGCAGGCTCTTATTCCGCCATCAACTCTTCTTGCCGAGAACAATCTCGCCAAAAAAATTACTAAATTTTCTATGGCCTCTCAGAACTTGTTTTTTCCGCAGGCGTCTAAACTATACCCACCTGTTAAAAAATCATTTTCTTGGGCTTCATACAGCAACTCTTCATCCAACTCTCTCCCCTCCTCAACAACAAGTTCTTCTCGTTCAACTAATTTGGCATAAAAAAACCCTATCTCTAAACAAGCTCCTGGATACGAACAGTAACAACACAACTCACTACTCTTAAAACCCAATGGTTCATCTCATTCAAATGTCACAAATAGGTGTCAAACAATTTTAATCTGTCCTCCATTAACTCTCTAAACTCTAAAACTTTCTGAAAAACTCTCCCAAGCCGCAATTCTTCATTTATCCGAACCATTATTATGCTTCTAATTGACCTAATTTCTGCTCAAACAAATTATCGTTCAATGCTGCTCCTATTATTTCCATATTAAAATCATTTATTCGAAATGACCCAACAAGATCAGAATACTTTAGTGGAACAGCGAAAGTTCTATTTCTAACAAATCCAACTTCTTTTACATAGTTAATTCAAACCTTGTTTTTGTGGCTGCTATCTCGGAGACCGTTCCATGCCAATTCAGAATAAAACCAACTCAGATTCACCTCTGAAAGGTCATTAAAAGTTATGAAAAAATAATTTTAAAATAGCCGGTAACCGTAACCTAACTTGACCTATTTAACCATTTTTTTTGTCATCAATCTTAATGACCTTTCTGAGGTGGTACTGAGTTGGTTTCATTCTGTCACCGGTCACCCTCGGAGACATGGTTTGCTCTATCCACCCACTTCAATGTGGAAGGGTACTCCTGTCTCCGGGCTGATCGCCCGGAAGGTATGGGCGGCGGTGCTACCCTTTTTATTAAAAAATCCTTAACATTTTTCCCAATAAACAATATCAAACCCCCGCAATGCTGACTTCCAAATGGTTGCAGCTAAAACAAAGGACACTTCCTTTATTCTAGCCATATCTTCCCCCAACAGCCCATTTCAATAAACAATCTTTGTTGCAAATGTCAATCAACTAAGCCCTCTATTCTGTATATTAGGCGATTTTGATGCCCATTTCCCCGGCTGGGGTTCTGCTTTCTCGGACCAAGATGGTTGAAGTGTGATGAATTTCCCAGATGAAGCCAACATTTTCCTTTTAAATGACGGATCTCCTACTAGAATCTCTCGCCCCAACACAAACCCCAGTAAATCTCTCCATATGCTCTATTAGTATGGCCACTCTCTCTTTTTGGGTGGTGTCCCCCGACCTTTGCTCCAGTGATCATTTCCCGAACACCATCATGTATCAAACTTTTTTCCAATCAGACTTTTTCTCATATTTCGACAAAAATTAAAACAAAACACACCAAATGGGACGAATTCAACGCGCATATTTAAAAATTTATAAAGGTATAACATATGTAAATCGTGTTACACCTTTTTTTAGACCAATGCTTGTGTTAAACTTGCGGGGAAACATATGTTCATAAGATATTAACATATTTTTTTGAGAAAGAGTAAGGAACAAAAATAATAAATACAAAGGAGAACAGAAAAAAGAAGTAGAAATAAAATAATAAGAGAAAAAAGAGAAGAGGGATATAGAATATTATTATAGAGAAATATTATAATATAATAGTAACTATAATAGTTGTGGAATACTAATGACAGAGTTTTTTATTGTACTTTTAAATTTGGTGTAATTTGTTTCCAATCTTATGTCGACGGGTAATAAGTTAATCCATTTTAATCCAATATATTTATTAAATTGTTGGGCTGTGGTAATATTAAAGCACCGGATAGTTTGGAGCCAAGAACACTTGGTCTAAAAAAGTGTTAAGTTTTCATTGTCGAAACAGTCTCTGTGGATGAGTAAAAGTGTTATTTTTTTATAAATAGTTTGCAGTGGAGAAACTTTAAATATTTGAAATAATCTGATGGTAGGATAATCGTATGGCTATTTTGAAATTATTGTTATTAATATTCTTTGTACGATTTTTAAAGGCAAGAGAGAAGTGTCGAAAGCACCACCCCATCCAATAATTCCGTATTGCAATACAGATTGAATTAGTGAAAAGAAGATGAAAGTTCCTTTAGTGAAAATTTTAATATGTTTCGTTTTCTAATAAAAACGAACAATCATTTTCTTAACCTCTCTACAGTTGCATTGATTAGTAATTTCCATTTTATGGGATTACCTATAAGTACACCGAGGTATTTTACATTACTTTTAATACTGAGTAGGTACAGAGCATGTAACGATTATTTAAATTATAAGTTAGTTTGATGATTACTTCTCTTCAATTATAACGTTTGGTGCTCGGCGAGTAGCGGTTCTCCAGGGGGTGGGATCTCAACCCTGTGTCATTGTGTTGGCATAGAAAACATAGATACTTTCATAAAACATGTATTATAAAGTCAACTTGAACATGTACAACAAAATGGTGGATATCCTACCTAAATTGGCTCTCTTTCTAATAGTTAGATACATTAATGATTATGGGGATTTTCTGAATAACGTTACTTGGTTTCTTCCTCGCGGATGGGAGTGGTGACCTCGGCAGGTTGGCGGCCTCCGGCCGTCGGGGTGATGTCACCTGGCGATGCTCACGGCCACCTGGCGCAGATGAGGATCGAAGCTTCTAAGTAGTCAGGAGCGTCTGATCGCCTCCATTCAAAGCTCTGGAAAAAACGTAACTCTGATTTGGATTCCTAGACATGTGGGCATAGTGGGTAATGATATTGCGAATACCCTCGTAAACCAAATTCCCCTATCTGACATTATTTATAATTTATATCATCAAATATTATAGACTATTCGCACATTGCCAGTCAATCCAAGGGAGCCTGCTATGCCTCAATACAAAGGACTATCCCATCAAAACTGTGCTTTCAACAATTCTTCCATTTTACCAAAAAAATAAATTTCCACATTTATTCGAATGAGAATTGGACATTGATCCGTTCCTTCTCATCTTTTTAAAATTCACATATTTGACTCCCAGATTGCACTTTCTTTGGTCTAGATGTGGGAACTTAAGTACAAATATTTTTTGGTTGTCCCTCTCTAAACAAATATCCTCTCTTCTATCAAACCTTATCTATAATAAAATTGTTTCCCCTCCATTCAACATCTTATCTCTTCTAAGTCTCAACTCAACTCCAATCTACCATTTTTTTTTAAATTTCCCATTTGAATACGATTGTTTATTTGCAATATGAATAAATAGTTTTATCAGTATAAAACCCCAATTCTTTCAAGAGAGGCATTCAAATACAATATTGGATTGAATCACCGACGCAATATTCTTCTTGAATGTCTTTCTTGAAAGAATTAAATTTGTACGGACAAAACAGGAAGGATTTGAATATGATATTTTTAGTATGCTAGGAGCATTTTTTTCATATACAAAATCTTACTAAAGAAATAAAAACAGTACATTTTTACGTTGCCGATTGGCAAGACTGGGTACAACAGGTTCAATTTTCTTTTCTGTACTGTAAAAATCAATTGACAAGTAACACAACCACTTGTATTTTAGAAATAAAAGATAACACTGTTGGTAGATATATTTGAATAACCTTCAAAATGGTGAATCATTTTATGAATAGGAGCTTCTTTGTATTATTTGGTGATAAACGTCCAATATTCTGATAAGGGGGAGAAGATATGTTTTATTATTTCAGATATTGGTGTACCTATTATATTAGAGTATTTTTAAAAATTAAAATGATTTTTTTTCACACTTAATATGGATACTAATTATAATGACTGAAATTATGGCAATGATAATATTAAAAGGATGAAAAAAAAAAAAAAATAAAGTCAGTCAGGAAATAAGTGTTTTGGTAGCAGCTGGTAGATGTGTCTTCCCGGATAGAGGAAGTTCCCAACTTCGAATCTCAGTCGCAAATTAATCTTTTTTATTCTCTATTTTTATTAGAACTTTTAAAGGAATAAAAATGAGAGATAAAATGACCTTTAAGTAAGAGGTCTCAATAGCCGAATTGGTAAGGCGTTCGCCCCCGTAAGACGAGTGATCCTGGGTTCGAGTCCCAGTTGCGACCGTTATCTTTATTTTTATTTTTCTGTTTGTTCTTCTTAATATTTTCGTTTAGATTATTAGTACGTACGAAATAAAATTAGATGTATTTTTATCCGAGATACGTTTGTTTCTAATAAAAAAGGTAGCCGCCAATAATATGGAAAGAACATAGTCGAAGATAATATTGTTAATTCTGAAATTTGGAATGTGAGATTGACAAGAGTGACATTTTAATAAGAGGTCTCAGTTTATTTATAGTAGCCAAATTGGTATTGCGTTCGTCCGGTTAGACAAGAGATCCTGGGTCTGAGTCCCAGTTATACCGTCATCTTTTTATTTTTCTGTGTCTTGTTCTTTTTCATATTGTTAATGATTTTTTTGTTTGTTTCTAAAATGTTCACAAGAGTGACGAAGTACCTTCCTGCGTACGGAGAATTATTTAATACTGAATGTAAGTTAGTCTATGTATATATGCAGTGATTCTTAAACTTTTTGTAACCATGGACCACTTTCAAAATCTTAAAATAACCACGAACCCCTGTCGAAGAAAATTATAGAAAAATACAACAACGAAAAGAAATGACGGCCTCCGTGGTCGAGGGGCAAAGCTCTCCAAAGCCATCCGGATGTCGCACATTTTCACAATTTTATAATTTTATATAATATAAGGTATATTTGCGGCACTTTCCAAAGTGGAAGATGCTCTCAGTATCGCCCTGGTGTAAGACCAACAATCAGAATTGAAACATTGCTTGAAATTATTTGAGCCGTGTTTGGTGACTAGATCTGAATAGTCGGGTACTTCCCAC
Organism: Limnephilus lunatus; assembly: GCA_917563855.2. Taxonomy (NCBI): domain Eukaryota; kingdom Metazoa; phylum Arthropoda; class Insecta; order Trichoptera; family Limnephilidae; genus Limnephilus; species Limnephilus lunatus. The sequence goes on along the minus strand of OU830595.1, from coordinate 17,376,322 downwards.
TTCTTATCTCCTTCCCCTCCCCACTTACATCAAGCCTCACAAATTACCCCATTTGGGGATGCCATGGTTCTGTGTAAAAATCATTCTTTCTTCAAAAGCTAATATGGTTTGCTTATTAAAATCACCCATTATTCTCTCCTCAGTATTCAGTATTTGCTGTCTCTCAATTTTAGCGTTATTTGTAGTTCTATATAAATTCGTAGACTTGAATGACTTCAATATTTGATTTCGTTCTGCCCCTTATAGATTATCCTTAAAATTATAAATATCTTTCTTTACTTTATCGGTACAAAGCACACTTTTTCAAAAAGTATATTTTAAAACCAAACAAAAAATCGTTTTTAAAAGAAAAAAAATCTTTTCGAAGGCTTGATCTATTCTATTTGATTGCCAAGAACAGTGGTTTTCAAACTATTGTACGAGCACCCCTTAGGGAACGGGAAGCGAAAATTGGGGGTACGCACGGACGTACAAAATACATGGACTTGCCCTAAGCGATGAAAGGCGTATTATTTCCCCCTCCCATCGGAACCATTTTTCGGAACCGGCTGGGCTTGCGAGAGCCACGCGTCAATCTAAAAAATGTGACGTCATCATTCTTGTCCGGACCAGTGTCGAGCTCTCATCGTAAATAACACGGTAAAAATGGTGGCTTGTGCTATAAAAACGTGTAAAAATAGAAGAGAAATAGATAATAAACCCAATTGTGGTATTACATTCCATAAGCAAGCATTATTTTACACTATTTTAAGCTAATTCAGATCACAAAATACGATCGTTTTTGAACATACACCATAAATATACAAAACCACCCATACATACACTATCACTCCGAGATACATGGCGTGTGCCCGTCAGTGTTTACTGGGGTAAGTAAATTATGAAACATTTGTAAAAGTGTATTAACTAACTACAGGAGCAAAATATTGAACTCGACCTTATAGGCGACCTTACTTTGACGTATTTGAACTTCAAATTTGTACATTGCGCGGCCAGCAATTCGCACTCTCATGTAAAAAGGTCTATTCATTCAAAAGCAGAGTTTACTTTTAAGAACTAAATGTTGATTTTGTAGTGCGAGATGCCTATACACTGTCAGATTGAGTTTTGACGAATCACGTATCACCAAAGCCGTCTTCTTGCTCTTCGTCCCGCTGTAGTTGGTTTCTACCCCTCACCATTATGTTCTGGTCTATTAATATTCATATGTCTATGGGGGTACGCAATACGTGGCACGAATGTAGAATCTCTGGTTAAAAATGCCTTTATTCCTGTATAAAATTTCATTAATTGTATTTGTGTAACTTGATCGTTAAATTCATGTAATAATGAAAGTATTTAAAAATTACAAGTGTGCAGTTCATATGCGGTATAAGAGAAACCTTCAGAAAACTTAAGTGACAAGAATGAGGAGGCTACGAATCACTGCACAAAGAGGAGACCGATAGGCTACGAAACACCGCACAAAGATGAGATCGAACCTTATAGATATTTATTTATTCAACTACGTCCTAGTGGGATTTTACAAAGATGGGTAATAAAAGTTAGGCAGGTACGTAATACACAATATAAATATGATTAAATTAATAGATACTTAAAAAATAAAATTAATACGGAATTATAAAGACTTCGTTTTAAAACTAATACGAAATCTTTAAACATGTCTACAAATTCCCAAATTTATTGCCAAAATGATGTAATCTATTTATAGGTGTATAAGTCTCATAGTTTGTTTTAAAATTGTCACAGAAGAAGGTAGCACATTGCCTCTTATTTCTGGTCGGTACGTAAAATTTTATTTTGGCGAGAATTTCAAGGTTGTTAATGCAATTATTAATTTTATTTAACAGTACAAGGTCAGAGATGATCTGCCTATCTGACAGGATGATTAAGTTTTTTTTTTATATGAATACCGCACAAGATTCCCAACTGCTCCCGTCTGAAGCCAGTGAGACTATGGCATCCCCAATTGGGGTATGTTGTGAGGCTGAGGTTAGTGGGGAGGGGAAGGAGATAGGGAAGAGGAAGGTCGGGAAGTACCTGGCTATTCAGATCTGGTCACTAAACACGGCTAATGCCATTTCAAGCAACGTTTCAATTCTGAATGGTGGTCTTACACCAGGGCGATACTGAAAGTATCTTCCACTCTGGAACGTGCCGCAAATATACTATACATTATTTTTAAATGAAAAAATTGTGAAATAACACAAATTAATCAAATACAATTTATTTGCCACGCCGGGATTCGATCCCGCGACCTTCGGTGTGCGAGTCAAGCGCCTTACCGCTGCACCACGCTGGCCGTCAAGTGGAGTTTTTCATCAAAATGACATAGTTAATATTTTGAATTGGAATATTCGGATTAAAGTTAATAAATCTTAGAAATTTGTGCTGTACACTTTCTGGTATATTGTCGGAATATGATTTTTTTAAGAAAGACGAACGTTCCCGGGTTACGAGTAACCCAACAATGTTTGAAAATCTCCTACTACCACCACAGAAAGTCGAAATTGTTGATTGTGTTGTGATGAGGACTTAGCCTGCCGATGAATCGAACATGCGACGCCCGGGAGGGACCTAAGCGCTATGCCCACTCAACCACTGACCGGTCGATACCGTTTTATACAAACGGTATAAAAATACAAGATAAACATGTCTTTCATTACACGTGTACAAAATATAGATAGAGGATACGGGGTACAACAAATTTGTAGTTAGGCTCAAAAAGGTTGTGAACCGCTGGCCTAGATAATTAGTTACTTTACTTTTTCATGTGTGTTTCTTTAGAATGCAACAATGAAATATTGCTGAACTGGAGATAATTGTTTAGTAAGTCAAACGAGTCTTTTGTATGTTCCCAGAAAAGGGTTAATAAACATTTAATACTTATATTCACATATGGCTTATTGATCAACGTGCATTTCTTTTACAATATCGTGTCAGATAATATTACAAATAATGAAGGCAAGGAAAAACTGCTCATCTTGACATCATTTTACATGCGGATGCAATTTCTTACGTCACTGAGCACCTTTATTATTACCGTTAGTAAGAACGACAGCGACATCAAGAGTTTAGTAAAATACCGATTGTTCAAATTTCTCGGCCACCAGTTTTCTGAAGTTGTACGTACCTTCCTTTGCAGCCCACGAATAATTTTAAACATTGATAAATCGGCCGTTTATAAATAAATAATGCTACGAAATATTTAAGTACTGGAGCTGCTTCTTCGTTAGTATTTATCTATATGGAACTGATAATAATTGATAAGAAATTAGGTGTGGTTGATGGGAATTGCGATAAGCTAGTAACAGACTGCTGATACTGCAAATACATGAATACATTTCTTATTATCAAGTTCATCCTTGTTAAAACATCTCACATCTTGTGACTTTCTAATCCTTTCTTCTATTTAGAGAAAAATTTATATCTTCTTCAGTATTTAGTGGATAAATTAGTTATTTGTGTCAAGCTGTGAGTTGTCTTATTGTGTGCAAAACATAATTCAACCAAAACCTTACAATTAGTTCCCTGCCTGTCTGTATTCCCAGTGTTCAGTTATTATAATATTACAGTTTTCAAAATAACAGTAAATAAAGTGATTTGACTTTGTTTCGTATCAATCAAGAATCATCAACGTCTTCCGGTAAGTCTTTTTTAAACTAACTGATGCAATGGATTGTATTTATTAACTCAATAACTCGATTAAAAATCAATTTTTATTTCCATTTTTTATATCCACTTCACTACATGATAAGTATGTTATCTTTTCTTATTCGGCGACACCTAAATCCTTTGTCGTAAAGAATTCACATAAAAAAGCGCTCTTTAACTCGTCAGATCTATGTTCAGTTTTCGGAACTTCTTGTATAGGTCTGATAGAAATTGTTGTGTCTCCATTACTATCATGATTAGAAAGATCATCTTAACGGTGTTAGAAAGAGAAAATACCACGCTTTATATTGAAATCTAAAAATTAACCGCCAAATAATTAAAATATTGTAATTAATATTAGTTTTATAAAACTAAGTTATTTCATATTTGCTTTTATTTTAGTACAGTTTTAAAGCCTTTGGCGCGTATTCGGCAAAACCTTCATTTTGATCAATTTAATTAATGATTTTTTTATTAAGAACAAAGGTTCTCAACCTTATTTTGCCCAAGATTAGGATAATTAATACGTGATTAACTATTTTTGTCTTTTTTAGACCATATTTTTTTTTACCCTGCCCATGCCCCCATTGTGCCATCTCAACGCCCCCTGATTTTCTCTGGTTCTTCTACTGCCCCCTTGAAAGTCTCAAACGCCCCCTTGTGGGGGCGTTATCACCTACGTTGATAACCTACGATTTAGAAGAAAAATTTCTCAAAAACAATATTTTAAATAATAATACGTAAATTTATTAAAGAAAGTATAAACTTCTGTTATACTTCCTGGTCCCCACGCTGAAAGCCAGGGTTATACTAAAGACCACGTTGGGCTCAGTGTTATACTTCCTGGGGCCAGGGTTATATTTTAAGGTCTCCAGGAATATAAGTCACTCCCGGGGGGGGACAAGTGTTAAGCAGACCCCCCGGGGGTCATATGCCTCGGCTTGGAAGGCTCATCTCAGGGAAGTAGGGTTCCTCCGTGCTTGTCGATGGTTGACTCCAAATGAAACAAGGTTTGGTTACAATTCAAATGTATTCAATATGCAAGGGTGAAACAGTACAGGCGACCAGTAAGCAGTTTAAGGCCTAGCATTTGAGAGAGAGAGAGGCAACTAGTAATGCTACTGAATTTAGGCTCGGGAAGACTAATACGAAAGTTTAGAATCTCACGTGGCGTTGGGCGGCGGCAGGCAGCTTCCCTACGTAGTGGAGAGGTCTGGAGCCTCGCTCACAGACCGTGCCCGGGACACTGGGCGCTCGGCGGTGATGGGCGGCTTCTCGGCGTCATGGTGGGCGGATCGGCCAGCTTCCCTAACCGGTAGTGTACGCAGTTAAGTAGGCGGCATTGGTGAATTACGCGGCTTATCGGCAACGAAGGCGGATTAAAAGCCGTGCGCTTCCAGGGCGGCCATGGTATTAAATAGGCGGCAGTTGTGAAATACTCGGCTCGTCGGCAACGAAGGCGGATTAAAAGCCGTGCGCTTCCAGGGCGGCCATGGTATTAAATAGGCGGCAGTTGTGAAATACTCGGCTCGTCGGCAACGAAGGCGGATTAAAAGCCGTGCGCTTCCAGGGCGGCCATGGTATTAAATAGGCGGCAGTTGTGAAATACTCGGCTCGTCGGCAACGAAGGCGGATTAAAAGCCGTGCGCTTCCAGGGCGGCAATGGTATTAAATAGGCGGCTGTTGTATTATATAGGCGGCTGTTGTAATAACGCCATACCTGGATGTAGGCGGAGACTTAATTAGTCGCGTCGAAGTGTGGCATGCTGCCCTCGTGTGTACGTAAAACCTCTCGCGCCGCTGTCTCGAATGTGTCTGCTCCTCCCGACCGGCGGCCGGAGCTGCTTGCTCTCGTCGAGCGAGAGGGAAGACTCGAACGTGTGCCCTTATAAGGTAATGTCTCTTCCTATTGGTTGAGCCGCGAGCTACGTGACCATATAAGGTAATGCTTTCTCCTAGCCTGTGGAGGACAGCTCCGAATGCGTGACTGGACATGCCATGCGCGCGTGAACAACGTCTGCCCGCCACTTGTATAGTTTGTTCGTAGGATATGGGCAACACATAACACTTCATGAATTGAGTATTTAATATAGAAAATATCAATAAACTTCTAAAATAATCGCAATTTAAGTTTAATACTTTCGGTAAGAAATTCTTTTATGTCACTTATATCGTTTATAAAAAAAATTAAAAGAAACTCATTGTTTCAGATCTTTATTTACGAATTGAAAACACAATCAGTCTTCTAAAAAATATGAATAATCACGCTTATTGAATTAAATATTAAGTCTTTGAATAAAAATATTTTTTTACGCTACTTTTGGATACTTTGTAATATTTATTATTCGTTCCAGAAAGACGAATGTAAGTTTTTGTTTTACGAATGTTAATTATAACAAATTTAAAGTTAACCATAAACTATATCTATAAAAAATAGAACAATTTTCTTTGAGCTAATATAAATAATCTTAGAAAATAAGTCACAGCAATAATAAGACAGTGACGTAAAAACAAACACTTGGTAACATTTAAGAAGGCAGCGTATTTAAAATCTTATTATAATTGTTAAAAAGTTTTCTGTGTATAATTTTTAACGAATGAGAAGAAGTAGTATCGGATACTTAATAACGTAATTGTCGCGGTTGAGAATCCACTTGTTATTTTTTGTTTTCGTTTCTGTTCTCTCCAATGTCTTCTTTTATCTATTTTATCTTCTTCGGTTAGCTCTTTGATTTTCTTTTGGTGTTTTTTTGTTTTTAAAACACTTTTTTCTTAAAGGCTTATTTTTCAGGATCGTTTTTAATTTTGTCTCCGTGACTTTTTGATTTTTCTGCTGCTGTCAACGGCATATTTGAACCTGAAATTAAAATTCATTACTTAGCAAAATGTATAAATTATTAGATATTTAATAATGGGCAACACGTGCGTAGCACAGCCTGAAATGGGGCTCTAAGCTGAAAGGGTATAAAAGTACTCATTAATATACACAACTTTAATTATAGGACCAACTACATTTCACAAACACACAACATTTTATATTTACTAGATCAAAATTGTACGAACCAGCTGATTTCATACGCGATTTCAGAGTTGCCTCTATAGTAATAGTTGTTCATATTGCCATCAATATTAATAATAATAATAATAAATTGAAAATCGGTGCTTAGCAACGCTATAGAGACATTTGCATTTCATTATCTCTCTGATTTTTCATTATATCAGATAGAAAATAATTAGTTTTGATCCCAAAAAATATAAATATTTGAAAATATGTATATTAGATTACGTAATAAATAAACTGCCAGTAAACCATAGGTTATTTAGAAAAATAAATAGGATATAAAAAAGCTCTTTTGTGAAGGCTCCAGTAACCAAGGTAAACAATAATATTTGAGATTAATTTGTAATATATTTTAAAGGTAAATTTAATTACATATATTTTATTTTGATAGCAGTATTCTAAAATATAATATATCATAGATTTGTAACGTTGAAAGGTAAAAGGTTTAAATTAAAATATTTTATTTGGGCATTTTGAAAATTATTTGTTGACAATTGACAATTAACAAATGATATTACTAGGTAAAGATAGTTGCTTGGTTACTGGAATGTAGGAACTAATAATAATAATCATTTTCGTGTTGTTTTGTAAATTGATAATATGTCATTTACAACCAACCGAAATGAAGAGCGGTCTGTTATGTCATCTACACAGATGAACAATGATAGTCTGAGACCACCAAAAACTAAAGCAGGTATTCCTAGGCAGCGTATGAAATGGACGAACGATGTCAATATGTTCATCGTTCGTTCATATTTTTATGTAACTAAATTAGAAACAGATATGTTATTGTATAGGAAAAAATTACATTTAATTTTCTCACAAAATTATCCGATTGCCCAAGTAAACGAACAAAGATTAGCAGACCAAAAGAGGGCAATTTTCAAAAATAATTTAATTCCTGTTGTAACATTAGATCAGATAAAAAAGGAAGTAGCAGATAGATTGCAATTAGAAAATAATTTAGAACAAGTTAATACGAGTAGTAATGTTATATCAGATACATTTAACGTAGATAGTTCAGATAATATTCTAGTCGAAGAATCCAATAATATTACAGTAGACTCAAATAACTTAGACGTTATTTATAATCTTAGGGAAATCAACATTGCAAATTTAAACTTACTAGATGAAAATATTATAGAATTAGCTAACTTACTTCATAATAATATAAATAGATATATAGATATAGAGCCCACAGTTAGACCAAAATTACCAAAATTACATACGTCAAAGAAATTATCTAAATTAATTTCTGAATTAAATAATATAATTTTACCAAAAATTATATTTGATGACATTAGTTTTTTAGATCTTCATACAATAGTGTATGCTAGTGCTATCACTATATGTAATAAGTTAGGAGTTAAATTAACGTCTTCTGATGATAGATCATATAATTATAGAAAACCAGAATGGCAGAGTAGATTAGAAAATGATGTAGTATTTTTAAGAAGTAGCATAGCTAGAGTAATAGAGTATAAAAATGGAAATAGAAGTAGGAATATTTTGAGACATGTAGATGTAATTGGGAGAAAATTTGGTTATAGCATTGGTAGTAATAATAATGAAAATATAATCAATGATTTATTAGATTTGTTAAAACAAAAATTAGGTGTAAAAGCTAGTAGATTAAAAAGATACAATTATACGTATAATATAAAAAATAATAATAGATTATTTCAGAAAAATGAGAAAATATTTTATTCCAAACTTGACGATAAACAAAATATTATTTCGAATAATAGGTATATGAATTGTTGTACCTACGAGTTCTAAAGTCATCCATGTGTAATTAGCTTTAGATGTATGTACTCCTATTTTTTTTTTATTGAGTTTATGCTTTATTTGTATATTTTGTAATATTTTTTTAAGTTTGTTATGTACTGTTGTTATAAATGTCATTTGTATTTTATATGTTAAAGCCCAATAGGGCGTCAATAAATAAATAAATAAATAAATAAATAAATAAATAAATAAATAAATAAATAAATAAATAAATAAATAAATAAATAAATAAATAAATAAATAAATAAATAAATAAATAAATAAATAAATAAATAAATAAATAAATAAATAAATAAATAAATAAATAAATAAATAAATAAATAAATAAATAAATAATAATCCGTTGCCATCTGAATCAGATATGCGCGATTTTTGGACAAATATTTGGAGTAAAGATATAAAACATAATGAGTCAGGTCCGTGGATAGAAAATGAAGAACTCAATTGTTCAGACATTGAACAAATGAGTTTTTCTGATATATCGGTTGAATTGTTAGCTAAAATTATAAAAAATACTCATAATTGGATGGCCACGGGTTGCGATTGGATACATAATTTTTGGTATATAAACGTCTGACTACTTTACATCCCCTTTTGGCAAAAAATCTTTCAAAATTTGTCAGAGAACCTCAAAATTTTCCAAATTTTCTAACTAAGGGCATTACTTATATGTTACCTAAAAGCGAACATATTAATAATCCCTCTCAGTATAGACCCATTACATGTTTACCGACAATATATAAAATTTTAACCTCTTGCTTGACAGATTTAATATACACTCATTTAGATGAAAAAAATGTTTTATCTGAACAACAAAAAGGTTGTCGCAGAAAACATATGGGATGTAAAGAACAATTAGTTATTGATTCTGTAATTCTAAAACAGATTCAAACCCAAAAACGTAATTTACATATTTGTTATATAGATTACCAAAAAGCTTATGATAGTGTCCCGCACTCGTGGCTGATAAAAGTTTTAAATATATACAAAATTAACCCAATTATTATTAGCTTTTTGGAAAAAATTATGGCATTTTGGAATACCGATTTGCTTTTGAATTTGAAAGATAAGAAAATTATAGTACCGGGCATTTCAATAAAAAGAGGGATTTTTCAAGGAGACTCATTGAGTCCTCTTTGGTTTTGCTTAGCATTAAATCCTCTATCTAAAATGTTAATTAAAAGCAAGTTTGGAATAAAAATTAAAGGTAATACTAGAGAGAGAAATATAATTTCTCATTTATTATTTATGGATGATTTAAAATTATATTCGAATTCTGAACCAAATTTACAGAACATGATTAAAGTAGTTAAAATTTTTTCAGATGATATTAAAATGACTTTTGGTTTAGATAAATGTAGAACGATCCATATAGAGAAAGGTAAAATTGTAGATGGAGACGAGGGTATATTTAGAAATTTCAAAATTGAAAGTATGAAAGGGGGTGAGGTTTATAAATATTTAGGATATCCGCAATCAAATAGATTAGATCATACTAGTATTAAAAATGATATTAGGATTAAATTTAAAAGTAGGATCAGAAAAATTTTGAAATGCAATCTATCGGCTAAAAATTTAGTAAAGGCGATAAATACTTGGGCAATACCTCTATTAACTTACTGATTTGGCATAATTAAATGGTCTAATACAGATTTAGATAGCTTAGAACGATTAATTAGAACTACATTAACAAAATTTCATTGTCATCATCCAAATTCAGCTATAGAACGTATTCAGTGGCGGATTTCCCCTTAGGCCTAATAGGCCCGGGCCTAGGGCGGCCAGATATTAGGGGCGGCCAATCGCGACAAAAAAGTCACAGATCATAACAAGAAATTACTTTCTAAGTACCTAAATATTCTACGTACGAGAACGTCATTGCTAGCCGCAAGGGTCTCGCGCTCGTGCTCGGAAGTTTCATAAGAGCGTGTTCACACACAGCTATAATATGCGTGGGATGGCGTATTTCGGCCTATCGCTCGCTATATATTCCCAATTGGAATATATGGCTAGCGATATGCAAGAGCGTGTTCACACACAGCACACAGCGCGCCCCCCCCGCCCCGCAGCTGCCCTCGCCACACCTATCATGCGCCGTCGCTCGCCCGCTCGCGTATTTCCAATCCCTACCGGGATTCAGTCGCGCTAGTGCCGCTAGTGACTGAACCGCGTTAGGTATTGTTATGCATAAATCACCTTACAAAAGCTATAATAAATAAATAAATCAGAGATTACAAAATAATACAATAATAAGCTGTTATTTATGCCAATTATGAACTTTCCACTGATGATAAATAATAAAGTGTGACATTATAAAGGGTAGGTATTTTCTTTAAAAAAATATATTTTTAGTTAAAATATATGAAAAAGGAGGGGGGGGGGGGGGGAGGAGGAACATAGGAATAGGATTAAGAGGCAAAGGATTTTTATTTATTTTTAACATTGTTCTAAAGTAGCCTACGGATTTCGGATATGTGACATCATGGTCAAAATAGATAAAGCATTGCAATAGCTCCGTGTAAAAATGGTAGGAAATGTGGTCCATTTTTGGACCAAAATCAATCGCAGAAAAATAAAAGTGGTCCGTGGTCCATTTTTCAATCGAAATCGTTCCAGTGTAACAAACCCTATCGCGACTGAAAGGCGGTAGGGATTGGAAATACGCCCCCGCTCGCGACAGGCGACAGCAGTCAGTGGTCAGTGGTCAGTTCAGTCGTTCAGTGTGCGTACAGCAATTGCAGCGAGGGGATGAGCGTTTTTCTAATTTCGTAAAGGTATTCGCGACGCGACGTGTATGTATGTACTGCAATATTATCAAAAATCGAAATATTTTACAGGACGTGGACGATACCTCACGTTAAAAGTGTTATTTCGCATAATTAGATATGGATGGAAAGAAAAGGTTAAGTGGGGCTGAGTATCGCAAGCGAGCTAAAGAAAAAGATAATAAACAACAGGATGTAATTAAAAAAACGCGGAAATTAGACGATTTCTTTGGAAAACCATATGTCATTGATCCAACATGCGACGTTCCAAGTGGTAGCGGTGTTATATCAACTGATTTTTCTTTAGTGTCTTCAAGTGCAGATATTTCTATCGTTGTGGCAAGTGGATTAAAGGAAGAAGCCAAAGATGTTCCACTAGTACCAGGAGTGCAGCCTTATCCGGATCAGGAACTGTGCGAAATCAGCGACGATCCAGCCAAATGGACAATCGACGAGTTCACGCGTGATTACATTTGTAAGAACGGAGCTAATCAAAACATTCAAAATAATTTTTCTAAGAGTGTGCGAATTTACAAAGATAAGGTGCGACAGTTGTCAGAAAATTTATTCGAACGTCAACTTCTAAATGGCGAAAAAGTTCCGCGAAAGTGGCTAATATATTCCGGAAGTACTGGACATGTTTTTTGTGGACCTTGTCTTCTTTTTAATGGCGGGGAGAGTCAGTTTGATAGAAAGGAAGGTTTTAATGATTGGAAAAATTCCAATTACCGAGTATCGACCCATGAAAATTCGTCTACTCACAAAATATCTGTCCTGTAAATAAAGGTATGTTTTATAATCATTTGCTTTTTTTCTTTTAAAATACAAAATACCTAACTAGTAATTTAGTAATATTTTTTTCTATTGCCCATCCAACAGCCAACATTTTTAGTTGGATTTCGACTTCGACTCTAAAACCCCAACTTCGTCTGTAACCCCAGAAATGTCCAGGAAAAGATAAGCCCATATCTGGCAACCCTAATTGTAACTGTGAAACACGAAACACTTATATATTATTGTATGAGAATAAACCTGAAACTGTTAAATAAATTAAACCTAAAACTGTTTTAAATGTTTTATTCAAATCCTTGAAACCTTAGAAAATATAAAAAAACTAGCAGCTATTAGAGTAAACTAAATTTCTGAATCGATTTCGACAAAAGTTGTCAATAAATAAATTCATTATGTAGTCTATAGTCTATATCAGGGGTCTCTAAACAACGGTCCGCCAATTTCATCAATCCGGCCTGCGACAATTATACAGTAATTGAACTAGCGAATTTAGCAAGCGTATTTTTTTACATTAATTCCACACCGGAGGTCCTGAGGAAAATATTTTCCCTCACGACCTATGTCATCTTAGGTGATGCTGTGTGGAGGGTCTTTTTAAGGAAGGGAAGGATAGGAAGTTCTGGAAAGGAAAAGGTATGAGGGGTGGGTAGGAATCTGGGGGTTAGTGTGTCCAGGAGTGACATACGTATGAATACATCCCTCCAACTGCGGTGCAAGGTGATGGGTCAAAATAGTTCGGCTGGAAAGGTCAAAAGGCCTCCCTCACCCAGTCTCTCTCGATCCGGCCCGCCACGCAGCAACTATGAATGATAATAGCAGGAAAATTAAAACGGTTTTGACCTTAGGAACTTACTGGAACTTACTGAAAAGTTTGGATACTCCTGGTCAATATGATGGGTACTGAGAAAGGGGCGGCTACATGGCCTGGGGCCTAGGGCGGCCAAGACTGCAAATCCGCCACTGAACGTATTAATTTACCCAGATATTTAGGAGGTAGAGGTATAGTCAAAATAACATCTTTAAAACATAATCAGGTAGAAATGCTAAGAAAATTTTTCCATAGGAAAGCTGATAGTTCAGAAATGCACAAAATAATATGCAAGGCAGATAGAAATATTTCACCATTAAATTTATACGATGAGAATGCCAGCATTCTTATAAATACCAACCAGGAATTATTAGATTCCTGGTCAAATAAAATTCTTCACGCAAAACACTTCAATTATCTCAACCAAACATATGTTAACAAATTTTCGTCAAACAAATGGTTGAGTATTGGAGAGTTGAGCGCAGAAATAGAAGGCTTTATGCTTGCCATACAAGATAGAGTCATTAATACTAAAAATTATAGGAAGCATATCATCAAAGATGCAAATCAAATTGATGATTTATGTAGAAAATGTTTGGCTTTTCCGGAAACTATAGAACATATTATATCGGGATGTTCTGTATTAGCGCCGTCCGAGTATACATTTAGGCACAATCAAGTTTTAAAAATAATTCACCAAAGTTTGGTAATTAAACATAACTTGATTGACTGCCGTAATGTACCATATTATGAATATGAACCAAATTCATTTTTAGAAAATGAATTTTATAAAATTTATTATGATAAAACTATTCTGACAGACAGAACAATTAGTCATAATAGACCCGATATAGTTTTACATGACAAAATTAAGAAAATAACTTATATCATTGATGTCGCTATTCCAAATTCTTGTAATATTCAGAAAACTGTTTCTGAAAAAATAAGAAAATATACAGATTTAGGAAATGAAATTAAAAGAATTTGGCATTCTCAGACTATAAAAATATTACCATTTGTTATTTCGGCTACTGGCATTATACCTAGCTCTCTCATTCAAAATTTAGGCGTATTAGATTTGTCAAAAAATTTGTACATAAAAATGCAAAAGTCGGTCATTTTAAATACATGTAGGATTACGAAAGATTTTTTAAATATTTATATTGAGGGATCAGTAGGATTTATCGGACCAGTTAGGATTTCATCAGAGCCGAACCCTCTGATATGAAAATATCTGGAGTCGGTGAAATATTTTCCCATTATGTTTCTGGTGGATTGACGTATTGTTCTTGTATTGTTTTATTCTTATATAGTGCACTTACATTGCGTTAATTTACTAGATATTCATTTGTGGAAAAGTGTGTGGAAGGGTTTAGTCTTTCATTTGGGAAAGATTCAACCCGGACATAAAATCTGGAGCACCGTAATATTATTTCAGATAAAAATTATACAATTAAACATATGTGGAAACTTTGACTAGCCAACTAGGAATGGATCCTGTTTTAGGCCAGTCAAATTGACAAATTTAGTTCATATCATAATTTTTTTTTACATTGTTTAAGTATATAACATATTATTTAAAGAAGGAAAAAATGTGTTACAATTGAATTCCTCATATAAGCTTTAGATAAATACACAATTTTGTACTTATGAGAATTATCATATACGCTTTAGATAAATAAACAATTTTGTACTTATGAGAAAAAGAATACCTAAGTGAAGAGAAAAAATGAAGAATGCTTATGTTAAATGTGAATGTTTTGGAAAATGGAAAATGGAAAAAGGAAAATGGGTAGCGTAGAGATATAAGTTTATAATCAAGATGGGGGATTAGAAAATAATCGATCGCATAAATTAATAAAGAATAGACAGTTATGTTCTGGAGTGATAAGTATGTGTTTTTGTAATTTAAGGACTTTTTTTTTTTTTTCTATTTTATTTTAATCCTCGACTATCTATTGGTCAACATATCTTCGCTTTTGACCCTCCCTAAATCAAGAAGCCAGTCGTTGATCAATTTGCGCAAAACAGTTGTACTTTTCGATTTCCAAGCATTAGGAATGATATTAAATACTTTAGGTCCTAAGTTCGAAAATTGCCGTTGCCCAAGGGACGTCGTGGTTTTTATTGGGACTATTGGATTGTTCCTTGAATGTCGGGTGTCGTGAAGGTGGTCAATGGAAGGGAAGTACTGACGTTGTTTTTGAGCATGTAATACAATCTTTCTAATATATAATAAATTGTCTAACATCAAGAACTTTTAATTCCGTGAATAATGCGTCACTGGGGTACCTGAATGGTTTTTTAAGGATGACTCTTAGTAGAGATTTCTGTGCTTTAGCCAGGGAGTCTAATATTGTTTTAGCACATCCACCCCATCCTAGGGATGCATATTCGAGTAAAGAATTACACATGGCATAGTATATTGATTTCATATCTTTTACGGAGAGAATATTTCTGATGGTAATAAAAAGGTGAGTAAGTTTTCTGACTTTTGAGGCAGTTGAGTTAATGTGCTCTTCCCATCTCAGATATTTATCAATGGTGATCCCTAGATATTTTAAACTATCCACGCATTCTAGATTATTGCAAGTACAAGTGTTCGTTACATTGCAGACGTGAATAGTAATATTTAGTATTACCTTGGGTTGTCCCGCTTGTGTTGCACTAAAACGTATACATTTTGTCTTATCTGTGTTAAGAGTAAGGAGATTATAGTCTAGCCAATGTTTGACATTGTTTATTCCAATTTCTGCTTTTCTATGCGCTTCGTACCAGTTTATGCCCTCAAATATTAAGACCGTATCGTCAGCAAAAGTGATGATATGATCGGCAAGGTTACTGTTGCAAAGGTCATTGATATAGATATTAAACAATATCGGTCCTAAAGTACTTCCTTGTGGTACACCAAAATTGATATTGGCTGGATCGCTTAGAGTACCACTAATATTAACTCTTTGGCTCCGATTTTCTAGATAGCTTCCCAACCATTTGAGTAACTGCCCCTGTATACCAATCATCTGTAGTTTTTTCATAAGGATTTTGTGCGAGATGGTATCAAAAGCTTTAGCCAGATCCAAAAAGAGTGCGATGCTTTTAATTCCACGATCGATGTTATTAGAAATTACTTTAGTAAGATTGCCAATGGCATTTTCGGTACCTAAACCCGGTCGAAAGCCATATTGTCTCTCAGAAGGAATGTCATTATCTTCAAGGTAGAGGTTAAGACGGTTTTTGACAATTTTCTCTATAATTTTTGAGACAGAATAGACCAAAGATATCGGCCGGTAATTTTGAATCGCAGATTTATCTCCATTTTTGTGAAGTAATACAACAATTGAATGTTTTAGCTGATTGGGGAATATTCCTGATTTAAGACTTAGATTGGAGATGAACGCTATCGGAGAAGCTATGGATGACTTTATTACTTTGAGCAGATTTGTCGAAACTTTGTCTGGTCCACAAGCGTTAGATGGCTTTAGGTCGTCAATTATTTCCAAGACTTCGTTCGTCGATGTTTGTATATTGTCAATTTTATGGACGAGGCTAGAGGTAACCAACTTGACAAGTTCGGTTTCAGTTTTATTGCATTTATCGAGAATTTTTTTGGCTTGTGAGGTTCCCATCGCTGTGAAGTAGTTATTAGCAAAATTCGCCATATTTTTAGGATTAGAGGACTTAATGTTACCGATATCCAACGATTTAATTTCGGAAGACCTGTTGATTTTTGTTTTACTAATATTGCGAAATGCTTCCCACATACGTTTTGGAGAATAAGAATTTTCGTAAATGAACGTTTTATAATAATTTTCCTTCGTATATTTAATGATCTTTTTGCATAAGTTCCTATATTTCTTATCTTCTTATTTCTATATTTCTATATTTCTATATTTCTTGTCTTCACTTTATCGTAAATTTCGTGAGCATTCTAAATGTCATCATTTTGGGCTAAAATGCCCTTCGTAAAATAATTATCATTTACCATCAACTCCTTTAAAATAACTAACGTACCTACACCTCATAAGTCATTGTCATGTCCAAGTGATTTTAAAAATAATACATTGTTTCTTTTTCATCACCTCTTCTGGCATTATGTTGATGATGCTTATTTTTTTCTTTTTTCAGTTTTTCTGAACCTTTCTTGTGGCATGTCCAAATCTAATGATTATTTGATATTTTCTTGATTCCGCTTACACCACATTCCAGTTACACTCACATTTGTTTTTTAAGTTCCTCGTGATCCATGTTGTCATCCTTTGTAGATATTATTAGTCCATATTTTAACGCCTCCGTTTCCTTCGTTCTTGATGCTGTGATGTAGCGACAGTTGCATTATAAGATTTTAGTGGATTGCGTTTTACTCAACTGGATTGCCATGTGCGCCTTTAAATCCATCATATTCGTAGTTTCTTTCGAGATTCTTGACCTTTGTAGTTCCTTTTTAATTTTTCCTGTCTGTTAGGATAGCCATTATGTCGTTAATCCAAGATTTATGTTGGCTAACATGTATATGTGGGTCAAAAAAACCAACAGGTTCATTCATATTTTGGGGTGTTGTTTTTGGTCGCTCCTAATTTTAAACGGTGTAAATATACTTATTAACGCGTAGGTACACTTTTAACAACAATTCAGACGCATAAACGGACAAGCCGCCAGACCTTGTCTGAGGAGAGAGTAATGGCTATACCACCCCCTCTTGTTTTGGCATTTGTTTTATAATTCCTGTCCAAACGGTAAATCAATGATGAAAATAATATAGAAGCCTAATTCAGTAGAATTAATTCCCGAATCGAGCCATATTTCGGCTAAAATAAAAAATATTATTGCTGATAGAAGTTTAGTAGGAAATGCTCTCACATTTTGGTATATGGTAGTAGCAGTATAGGTTTTTAATTAATAATAATAAATTTATTTCAGATAAAAATTATACAATTAAACATATGTGGAAACTTTGACTAGCCAACTAGGAATGGATCCTGTTTTAGGCCAGTCAAATTGACAAATTTAGTTCATATCATAATTTATTGGATCCTGTTTTAGGCCAGTCAAATTGACAAATTTAGTTCATATCATAATTTATTTTTTACATTGTTTGAGTATATAACATATTAGGTTAGGTTATATATAGGTTTTAGTTTTTTGGTGCACAGTCAATTATTTTAGGTAAAAAGTTTACATACCCGAAACACGCAAAATATAACTAATTATTGAAATAATAAATTATATTGTTACATGGAAATAAGTTTCGGAAAAAATAATGCAATTTTTTTTCCGACAGTTTATTTTCTCGCAATCCCTTAAACAGTACCAGTTATCGGTTCCATTACAGTTGACCCCCCGGCATACTTATATAATGTGGTAAGCAGTCGACTTAGGGAAAATACGGTAAACCTACTTCCGCAAAATATGACTGAGTGATCCGAAGGGGTGTGCAGAGAGGATTTACCGCAGAATATTAAAAGCATAAAACATATTTTCATTAAAATACATCGAGGATACAACTATTTGTCTATATTGATCTACATAATACATAAAAATGAAAATTTGTTTGGGGATTAGTGAGACGTCTGTGTATTGCTTTATTAAGCAAATCCTGTTCCTATTATAGGAAATGTTTGAAACTTTCGAAATACCTTCTCTCCACATCCGCGAAGGTTTTCTGGATTATTACAACCATATGCCAATACAGTAGACTGAATGCTGTAGAAATGAGATCCCTGAGGCGAATGTGTGGTAAAACCATGTACGATGGTGAGAGAAACATGGATATCCGCAAAGAATGCAAGGCTGATGTTAGCGTGATGTGTAAGATTAAGAAAGGGACTCTCCGATGGTTTTGGCATGTAGAGCGAATGAACGAGGAAAGGAGTGTAAGGAATATATATGATGCAAATGTAAATGGTAGAAGAAGTTGGGGACGCCCGAGGAAGACATGGCACGACCGAGTGAATCAGATACTTGAGTCGGGCCATTTGAAGAGTCGGAATAATAGAAGAGCATGTATGAGACGATGTATGAATGTGAACGAGGCAAAGAGTGTGTGCCAAGTAGTCCAGTCAGCCTGTGTTTTTATATGTAACTAAATAGTATAAAGCTAATTTTTTCCCCATCGACTACTATCATCTAGACAAGTGTTTAGCAAAAAGTCCCCGCCCCTACCGCTCTTGCCTCCCCCCCCTGTGCCCCCCCAAACATGAAAAGTGTAAGGGTTTCGTAAATCGCGTCTATCTCAATTACTAAACAACATATCGGATTGCAATTTTTTTTATTCTCTTTGCTGTAACGTTTTCTACAAAAAAAGTTCAGTTAACTTTCGTCGTAACTTTTACCGTTTGTTTGTAATTCGTAGGTAAAAATTTGTATATTTTTTGGCACATAATTTTACATTTTGTCACAGAACTTTTCAGGCCGACATTTTATGAAAAAATATTTCCTACAAAAGTTGTAGCCCCTATTATTACCTTTAAAATGATATAAAATAGTACTTACTTTGTTGGAGATCCAGCGAGATTATCATGGCGGGTTCGGTCGAGGTGGGGCCGGCCGGCGCGGCGTTGCAATGCAGATATTGTTGTATAGTGATAGTGTTTTTTATCTTCAAGGTACACTATTGCATTTTCCATAAATAAAACTAATCGAGTCTCGGTGAAACCTAAATTCCCCACTTTTTAAATTTGTTTCAAATAATAATAAGTCCATGTATACAGCGAAAATAGGTATTTTAAATAGTTTTTGGTTTGAAAATGCATGTAATATTTTTTAAAGATGTTATTTTAGAACAAAATAATTGCGGTATCTTAATTTGATCATATCCTAAACTTCCATGAGAGGTTCTTCATTTTCCTCGACTTCAACCAAAGTTACATTGCTGCATGATCCACCACAGCTCCCGCACATTTCTGTGCAATCAAGTGATGCTTTAAAGCAGCTACAATTATTTTTGCAAGCCTTTTTGCAGTTGCAGGATACTAAGTTTATAACTTCTTCAGGTGCCGGTGGTTTTTTTGAGTGCACTGGGTACAGCATGTTGTCTGTTAAAATCCATCCCCAGTCCGTAGCGCTGATTTCCTTATCTCCAATCCATTTTTGAATCTGATAGTATGTTCGATAGGCGTGTTGTTCAGCAGCATCAGATGTTGGAGGGAGGGACGCCATGTTAAATTTGGATTTTAATGACATTTTTGCAACAGCTTTAAGGTACATTGAATATCTACTGTCATTCAGACTTGCAGACCTTGTGCATCCATATAGTTTCAAGACAAAAGCCTCTCCTACCTCTTTGAGAATATTTTTGTCTGCCTGTTTTTTATAAAACTGTAAAACTTTTGTGCGGAGATCATTTGATGAACTTAGCAATTTGTACGCGTTAATTTTGCCTTTGCCGAATAAATAAGATGTGGTATCACATCCTGTGATAGCATGCAAAAATAATACCACATCCTTCATATCACCAATCTCTTCACGAATCTTGCTGATGTCATACGTTGATGGTGTGCCAGAGGGTTTGTGAAAGAATAGTTGCACATTTTGACACTGTGGTAGCCCTAACAATAGAACGAAAAGATCAGTATCCTGTCCGACAACAACTACAGGCCTCCCACTTTGAATCTGGGAGACATCTATTGCTCTTCCGACCACTTTAGTATCTGCATCTTCCTCCGCCACAATGGTTGGAATGTTTGCTTCATTAAGCTTCTGAGAGAGCTGTTCAATAAGCTGGCTTTTGTTTTTTGGATTTGCCAAAAATTCATTTTGCTTCACAGAGCATTCCATATTAACGTTGAATTTCATTTCTAGAGATGTTTTTTTACTTCTCCGCATATGTTCGACCCCTTTTGTGGTGGGATAGTCAGGATACCCATCGAACACAACATGACAATCTTTCCCATACCGTTTCAATACAGTATCAACATACTTCTCTATGATGCTGCTATATGTTACTTTGTCAGGCCAAATAACACTGTGCAAAAGATACCCTCCATCTACTACATATATTTTTGGGGGCAAATTTTTAAAAACTTCGTTGCTAACTGTTAACTTTTCAAATATTTTCATAAGTTGATTTAGTTCCCTTTCTTATCATTTTATTGTTTTCAAATAAAGACAAAGGGTATGGGCTAAGTTCATAGTTGAAGTATTGTTTGAGATTATTTGTTCCTTGAGACATACATATAACCCTATTAAACAGCTGATCAGGATTAATTGGCACTTCTTCAGATCTCACATTTATACCACTTACTACGGAGCCTATAGTTTTAACTTTATTTTTTCTTTTCAATTTAACATCTGCAAAATTATTTCCTTCGATGTCTTTCAAGCATTTCATTCCTACATCATACGCTTCATCGCAGTTTACACCCGAACTTGTCACTACTAGACCAGAGGATAAAGAAATTAAATCGTTGCTCTGTCGGAAAGGATTATGGATACGCAGCCACCCGAGAAATTTATTAATATCTTGCAAGTCCCTTTCTCTTCCACTGCATCTAAGTTCAGTGTGCTGTTCGTTAAACTGAGTCAAGCAGCCAGAGAACTTCTCGAAAGCCTCACAAATTTGTAGGGATGCAGGAGCGCAAGCAATGAACTTGGTTAGCGTCCTCTCGCTTAATCCTCGTCCATGAGTAAGGCAACCTATGGATTTTGATGATCGCATTAATGTCTGCTCTATGGTCATGTCCGTCCAGATACCGGTAAAAAATCCATCTGTACGCCGAACTGTAAAAAAACCTTTATTGACGAACCTTTCGAAGTCTTCATTTGACATCTTCGATTGTAGACTCAACATTTGTTGTAAGTATATGTGTGCGGATTTGGCGTAGAGCAAATGTCCAGCAGCATGGAAATACGGTATCATTTGCTTGACTGTATTAATGTGCAAATTCCAATCGCCGATTCTCTCTGCCAGAATAAAGTCTAGAGCCAAATTCACCAATTTAAACTCTTGTAGCCACAGTTTTGAAGTTCTACTAGTTTTAACCAAATCTTCATACACTTCTTCTAGTCTTGTCATTATTTCATTTGTTTTACACTCTCTCATGGCGTCTTCAACAGTTGTTTGTTTGTTAATTGTTTGGATATGAATATCATTAAAGTCGTTTGTAATCATTTCTTTAAGAGATGAACATTTCTCGAATAGCAGTAACATCAAAGCTGCCTGGGTCATCATGTGAGCTCTATAAGACCTTGCGTAAGCATGTCCTGACATAAGGTGAGGAATCGTTGATTTTCCATAAACAGAGGTCCACATTTCTTCGATTCCACTACCTTCCATAAACTTTCCTAAGCAACCAAGGAAACTCATTAGAAGATGGAATCCGCCTAGTCTGACGATTACTCCAGATATTTCACTTTCTGTAGAAGAACTTGCAACAATGTCTACTGCTTTCAGGAAAAGTGGTTGGTCAAAAGTGACAATACACGGCTGGCCAGCTAACTTGCTCTCTTTAGAAGCGTAACTAAGGGCAGAATAAATAGCAGTCGGATTTCCTGGATCTATGTTTATAAAAGGCAAAGCCAGTACATAAGATGGTTCAAAGTTTTGTCTACCATCGTAACAGTTTCGCATGCATGCAGACCATCCAGGTAGTGAAACTGGCACAAAAGCAAAACTACATAACCAAAGCATGTTACGAGCTGAGACTAAGCATTGAGTGGGCATATTTTCAGAAATGTTTTCTATTGTTAAGGACTTTAAGCCACTTTTCGCCTTTTTAGTATACATTAAAACTGGGACATTGAATTTACCTTCAAAGTCGCATGTCTTAACACGTGGAACTCGGACATCACTCGACACAGCTGTTTTTGGAGTTACGCACTGTATGCCTCCGAGAGCGTGAAATGTGTCTTTACCGTCAAGAGTTCTTAAGTTGATATCAATATTGTCAAATACAAATTGGAAAAAAAATCCTTTCCTCAATTTGGGGCCCGCCTGCTTTTAACAGCGATTGTAAGTACATTTCTGTCTCATAGTATGACGTTGAACATCCCAGAGATGAACAAATGTCTATTAAATGTTTAGAGCCATACCGTCTAGATAAGTATAATCCAAAAGGAGACTGGACAGGTGATTGAAAAGACCTAGGCCTACACAGTTTTAATATCATGTGATTTATGGTAGTCCTCTTTCGTTTTACGTCCATACTTTCGTCTGAAGTTTGCCTTCTTCTCTTCGTTAGATCGTTTAAAAACAAATCTAGAAGTTGTGGAACAACATCTTTCCCGCCTGACCTTATATCTTCAACACTGGGGTAAGTCGAGTCATCATACACTTGATTTTGAATTTCTTGTCTTATCAAAGCTGCTGCTGTAGAAACGATTCTCCTAATCTCATCATCTTTTTTGCTTTTCTTTTGAGAGTACCAAGTTTCAGACAAAACCTTGCCCGCCCCATCTCTTAAACAAACGATGGAGGATTTATGTTTTATGTTTGTAATAAGAAGTCTTTCACCAAAGTGCCTAAGTAATAGAGTTTTGAAGTAGTTAATTTCATAAACCTGGTCTCTGCCTGACACACTTTTCATCAATTGCAAAAGGTCAGAAATACTATGCTGGCAATCATCGTTTTCCTCAATGAAATCACAAACTTTTATGAATGATTCTTTTAATAAATCGTCAACTGGTCTACCACGAACTGCGTACGTACTGGATGATTGAGTGGGTTGTTTCGAAAACCTAGCATAACAGTCGGAATGATAACGCCCCTCAGCAGCTACGAGGTCTACAACTCCTTCTAGCCTGGACCTAACCAAATCACCCCAATCATCATTCCTATTTTCAATATATTTAGAAATAGTTTGTTTTATAGTTAAAGTTTGAACTAAATGGACCGGTTTCCTATATTCTGTTGGAGTCTTTATATTTACCACCGCATCCATTCCACAAAATAAGCCATTCACTTTTAAATTTAACTTCTGAGAATTAGACCTACGTTTTATAGGCGCACTATTTGATTCAAAATCTTCAACTTTTTTGAAGCTCGATATGTAAGCTTTTATTGAACTACTACGGGTATACACTTTACGGCATTCTTTGTGTATACTGACTGTCGGAAGAGTTTCGAATTTACACTGTAGGCCGTCCTTCCTTTGAAGGCTAGATTCGATTAAAGTTTTAATCCCCTTAGAAGTAACTGTAACATTTTGACTTACAGATAAAGGTTCATTGCAAATAACACATGACTCGCCCTCCATTTTGGTTCACAAAAACAAACACAAACCGTAAAACACAAACCATAAAACACAATCACTGCGAAACACGGACTCTCGCGACGCGACCCTTTCTGTCTGGCGGGTTTCCGTAACTGACCTATTTATGGCCTTGACATCAGTCCAGTCACTCTGCATGCAACAACCCGAAACCCCCTCCTCAAGGCCAGTACACTCTGATGTCACATCCCGACTTTCACGGTTGATATTTGGCGTTTCCTAGCCATAAAGTACACATTAAAATATATTATTTTAAAGGTAATAACAGGGGCTACAACTTTTGTAGGAAATATTTTTTCATAAAATGTCGGCCTGAAAAGTTCTGTGACAAAATATAAAATTATGTGCCAAAAAATATACAAATTTTTACCTTATCATACGAATTACAAACAAACGGTAAAAGTTACGACGAAAGTTAACTGAACTTTTTTTTGTAGAAAATGTTACAGCAAAGAGAATAAAAAAAATTCCAATCCGATATGTTGTTTAATAATTGAGATAGACGCGATTTACGAAACCCTTACACTTTTCATGTTTGGGGGGGGCACAGGGGGGGAAGCATAGGGGCGGGGACTTTTTTCTAAACACTTGTCTAAATGGTAGTAGTCGATGGGGAAAAAATTAGCTTTATACTATTTAGTTGGTCTAAATGGTGTTCTACGACACAGGCTGACTGGACTAAAGATCGAGTTGTGTGGCGGTCCGTCCTCTCTGCCTACCCCTGCGGGGAAACGGCGTGATGGTTAGTTAGTTAGTTATGATAATACATCGGAAAAGTTTTTTAATCATCACAAAAAATTTTGCGAAATTGTCAAAAATTTGCGAATGACATTTTGCAAAATATGATTTTTAAGTCGAATTTCAATTTTCAAAACTCTTTAAATTAATGAATTAATTTTGAGTACTTGCATAATGATAATCAGAAGGACGCCGGTTCGAGTCCCGTCGGCGGCATGTAAGAGTATCTTTTCTCGGGAGATTTTTTCAATGTAGATAAGTGTTTCAGGCTAATAATTATTACTTATAATAATTAATACTCGCATAATAATTTGAATCGAATCAAGAATTATAGATATTTGAAATACGTACCTGTGTTAGGTAACAAATTTAATTGATTTTTCTGATTGATTTTATTTATTTAAACGCCCAAAGGGCTTTTATATAGAATGCTGTACATATTTTAATAACAGTGAAAATAATGAGTTGACAATTTACAGGTAATATAATATGTATTATGTACATAAAATATAAGCGTTTACAAAATACAGGTAACATACAACGTAAGAAACAAAATATAGAAGTCGACACAAAGTAGGTATTGTTTAAAATTGTTCACATTAGTTAATGAGATAGGTAGAATGGTAGAAAGACCTAGTTGGCACATTTGGCGCTTGAAGTTTGCTAAGTTCAAATTATTGTCAAATAAATCCATATTGTTTAAAAGTATTTGTTACCAATGCTATGTAAACTTTGTATAGGAGAATGTAAACTATGGTTGAAATGAGAAGAACGTAAATAAAATAGGTACATGTACATAGATTTATTAATTGCAGGAGTTTTCTCAAATAATAATAATAATATGTACAAATATTTGTAATATATAAAAAACGAAAATTTTAATTAAAAAATTGTAATAGGTGGTACGTGAGCTGTTGGAAAACTGAATGTACTGGGACTAAATATAGAGTAAGTTCGGGTAATATGGCCTAGTCGGCCAATATGGCCAGTATTATTTTTTCCGAAACCAATATTAGTGGTTTACGTATTCGCCATATTGTCAGGCCCCTTCCCTTGACCCCCTCACTCGATCCCTGCGTTGCGACGAATACGCGTTTGTCCGGTGCGTGCGACAATCTAAAATTATCTGATTTGATGTTATTTTTTGGTTTAGTTTCACTCATTCCTGTTCCTCAAATAATCATTGTTTTTAAATTGCTTGTACACAGTTTTGTAGGTAAACTTTTAATTAATAGTGTGGAGACTTTTATTAAGCACATTGTTTATTAGTTTTTAAATTATAATTTTAGTTGTCATAAACGTCCTTGCGGCCATTATGGCCACAAGGTAGGTGGCCAATATGGTCTACCGGGCCATATTGGCCTCACATAAAGTAAATCTTTCTAATAAGTTAAAAAATATTTCCTAAAGGCAAAGGCTCCACGAAATCCAATTTCACAAAGAAAACGGCAAACTTTGTGCAAGGTGTCAATGGAAAAGGCAATCGAAGATGTACGAAATAAAAAAATGGGTCATAGAAATAAATATAAGTCATACTAGAAATCTGGAATTGATAGACCTCGCGAGACAAAATATTGTCCACTTATTATCAATTCTTTCACATTCCAGCCACAAAATACAACCACTAGATAATTCATACATGGAACCACTGAAAAAGTATGTTTCTGATAAGATGAGATCATGGGTCAGGAAAAATTCATGCCCACTAACCTAATATGGTTACCGGTCAGTGGTTGAGTGGGCATAGCGCTTGGGTTCCACCCGGGCGTCGCATGTTCGATTCCTCGGCTGGCTAAGTCCTCCATCACAACACAAGCAACATTTTCGGCTTTCTGTGGTGGTAGTAGAAGATTTTCAAACATTGTTGGGTTATTCGTAACCCGGGAATGTTTGTCTTTCTTTAAAAGTAAAAAAAAAAAAAAAAATGAAATGATAAAAGTTTTTGAACACGCATATATACGTACTTAAAGCGGTGAGATAGCTGTCAGTGGTTTTCGTGCAACAGGGTTATATCCTATTAACAGAAATGTTTTTAAAAATCACGATTTTATTTATATAGACAATGAGCCAGAATGTAGTAGAATCAAATCAAGAAAATATTACACCAGAACCAATCATTTCAGGTTCTACTCCTACAATAGAAAATGAATTTGTTGACATGACATCCACCATAAATGAACCTGATACAAGTGTAGTCTCTGCTTCAAGAGACGAGAACAGAACACTACCTGTCCATTTTGAACAAGTTGTAGTTCCCATTGCGAGGTCGCCACAGCCTTCGTCTTCAAGAGATATAACGCCATCCAAATTGTCTCCAATACCAGAAATAACATTTAGAAAACTACTAACCGAGTAAGAAGGGCTGCTACGCCGACATTGCTTACTTCATCACCGTACAAAATGAATTGCAAGACTATTTAAAAAAAGAAACAAGATAAAATTGAAAAGACTATTGATGAAGGTAAAAAACGAAAGGGCAATGGTAAAAAGCCAAAGTCAAAATCTAAAGAGGTACAAATGTCGAGCTCGGAGGAAGAAAATGAACCATTGTATGATGACAGTTCTGACGAAAGTCCAGATAGGAGCAATGCTTCTGATGCTAAGTGTTTGTATTGTGACGATCTCAATTCTATGAATAAAATAAGTGAAATATGGGTTCAATGCCTATGTTGTAAATTATGGGCTCACGAAGAATGCTGAGGAGTGGAAACGGAAGTTTTTTTCTGCGAATTTTTTTCTGCAAAGTAGCACAAAGTTTATATATTTTGATTTTTTTTATTTTATTTGATATGGTGGGCAATATATGGCACACTTCATTTGTGGCCAATATTGCCTATTGCCCATATTGCCCTACTACATTTATGATTTTAAGATTTCTCAAGATTAAGAAAAAAGGTTATTTTAGTTATGTTTCGAAGTCAATAACCTTAAATTTATAAATATTTTATACTATTAAGTTCGAAGGACTGATTTAACCAATAAAAGCTGTTTGATCTAAAAAATTTCGTGTTTTATTTCCAAAAAGGCTTATGGTGTGCCATATTACCCGAACTTACTCTATGGAACGCGGGAGAGGGGTTGGCGGGACCTGGGAGCGGTAGACGGAAGAGGGAAGGCGGGGAAGGTAGAAGTGGAAAGTGGGAGGGGAAAGGGAACGCGGGAGGGAAACTGAGAAACAATTTATTTATTTAAATATAGAATTGCAACGCATGCCGGGAACCAGCAAGTATTGAATACACTGCGTATGCGTACAAAAAATCTAGACTATAAATAAAATCATTTGAGACTCTTAATAAACTTATTATTAAACATATTTTAAAAATAAGTTGGTATTATTTATATAGTAACTTATTACTTAAGTAAATTTTTGCTTGAAATGGGTAAATAATGTACAAACAATTATAATTTGACAATAATTTTAATTGTGGGGTGCCAACTGTCAATTGCCGGGTCACCCTAGTATAGGGTTGCCATCTCCAAACTTTGAAATCCAGGATTTGAAGGTAGAAAAACCAGGACATTTCGGTTTAAAGCCAGGACTATATATGTATAAGATCAGTACCTAATTTTTATAGATATATTGCACTGAAAAAAGAGTCAACTTAACACGCGCGGCTAGAGTCCGGTGACAAAACGATTGGAGAGAGTAGTGGCGCGCGAATTTTAAAACATAGGTCCTTGACACGACTCTTTAAAAAATTAAGGACAATGCTTAAAAACTATCCAGGACCAGGACAGCCCAGGACACCCCAAAAACCAGGACATGTCCTGGGAAAACAGGACGGTTGGCAACCCTACCCTAATATCAATCTTAATTATAATCCACTAATAATAAACCAAACGAATTTATTTACAGAGTCGGTTTTTGTACTTATGAGCTGGTATACACAATATATAGACAAGTATTTATCCACTGGAGCGATTTTTGCCATATATTGGTGCCATTATAAATGTCTCCGATTGCTTTTCAGATAAAAAAAGGCAATTATCGCCTTGATTCGGCAATTTAAAAAAATATATATTTGTAACTCCCCCGTTTGTTATTTTAAACTAAAAGGAAGGTATTGAAATGCTTAATCTATTTTGACCATAGATGCCACAAATCCGAAGTTCGTAGACTTTTTTATAACGATGTTAAAAATATTTTTTTCACGCAGAATTTCTGATCAGCTGTTTACGGTTAAAATTAAGTCCCTTTTCCATAGATTATGCACCTTTCATTAGCAAGCCACAGACAATATACAGAAATCGAAAATATTCTATGTTGACTCGAATAAGTACCTCTCACGGCAGTTTAAAAAAGTAACAACCACGCAGGATTCGCTTAACGATTTTTTTATTTTTTATAAATCCTACAATTAACTGTCAAATACAGGTTAATTCATTAGCTATATTATATTTTTTTATGTCTTCATGTTAAAATTAGAAGGTATGATTTTTTTTAATATTTGGTGAAAAATTTAAAAAATGATCTTCTGAAAATGTCGAGCAAACGGAAAAAATAGTATATTAAAATATAAGTGGATAAAGAGGTCTTTAAAACACGCGCGATTTTTCGAGCACGACGGCGTAGCCGAGTGCTCGAAATAAAGCAAGTGTTTTAAAGACCAGTTATCCACGAATATTTTACGCTATTTTTTTTTATTGGTACACTTTGAAAACATAAATATTGATATTATTATTAAAAATTTGGAAATAAAACTATTAATGGATTCGTGATGTGACATCACAATATCTTGTTGTCATGGAAATGAAAAACACAAACATTAATTTGCAATCTGTCACATTTGACGTTTAAAATATTCCTGTCAGATTTATAGTTAAAAGTTGACATTTAGACTTCACATTTTGTTGATTTGTTGATGTTGCCATGGTAACTTTAAAAAACGCGCGTTCCATAAAGTGCGATTTAAACACGCTAGAGCGTACTTTAAATGAGTAAAAAAGGGCACCAATAAAAAAAAAGTTTTTAAATGCTCTGTCGCTCCGGTGGTTATCCTTGATGCATTTGAAGGAAAACATGTTTTATACTTTTGTTAATCGGCGGTACATCCTCTCTGCACAGTGCACATCCCTTCAGTTGTATTTTGCGTAAAGTAGGCTTATCTAATTTTCTTCAACTCCGCAGGCCTCGACCATATTTTGTCAGAGGGTCGAAAAATTTCCGCTTTGCAATAAAATCCAAATAAATGGAATATTTCGGCACATACATACAAGAAAACTAAAAACTGTTTCTGAAAGGTGATCAAATACGCTTTCAAATTTTATGAATTGAAATAAAATGAAAAAAAATGCATAGAAACGTTAAATAGTTTTTAAAAAGGCTCACCTAAGACTACTCATTGACTTTCTAACTTAAATTACTGATAATGAAAAATAAATAAAAGCACATACGTGTTTTGTTAGAAAAATGTACCTCCGTAGTCCAGTGGCTAAGACTCTTGACTCTCAATCCGGAGGTCGCGGGTTCGAACCCGGCGTGCGTAAATAAATTTTATTTGATTAATTTGTGTTATTTCACAATTAATTCATTAAAAATAATATATAGTATATTTGCGGCACGTTCCAGAGTGGAAGATACTATCAGTATCGCCCTGGTGTAAGACCACCATTCAGAATTGAAACGTTGCTTGAAAATGGCTTTAGCCATGTTTGGTGACCAGATCTGAATAGCCAGGTACTTCCCAACCTTCCTCTGCCCCACCTCCTTCCCCTCCCCACTACCTTCAGCCTCACAACATACCCCAATTGGGGATGCCATAGTCTCACTGGCTCCAGACGGGAGCAGTTGAGATTCTTGTGCGGTATTCACTGTAAAAAAAATAAAATAATAATAATGTATTATAAACCTTATTGTCAGATCATTTTTTGTAATCCCAACATTGGTTTCATAATGGTGTAAGGTAGGTCCGGTAATAAGGCCTACCTAAGGGAGATTTGAAATAACATAAAACTATGCAACCGAATCAACGAATTGTAATATTAATTAAAGATACAGATCACTTACTATAAAATATTAACAAAAAATGGCCACTTTTTCCGTAAACAAACACTTTAAATAAACTTTTTTAAAACCTTGTCTTTAGGCATTATTATACTATAGTAGGATAATAAAGCCTAAGATTTGTTAACTAAAAAAGGGGGAGGGGACCCACGGCTGAGCGCCAATGTTAACTACAAAGGGCCCCAAGTTATAGCAAACCTGCTTCCGGTATCTAGCTCAGTCGTTCCGGTGTAGAGCAGGCTCTCTTCACCCAGGGGCGGGTGGGCAGCAAGAAATGGTTAATTGGGGAAACTCCACACATGATCCGTCTCAAAACAAAGAATGCTTCAGGGTAACAAAAACAGTGTATTGTATTCTATAGTTGGTTACATCGTACATGGATTATATCAGGGTAAATTGGCTACCTGAATCCTAGCTACTTCTCTCTCCAAGTCTGGGTTTATCGCGCAGGTGCATGGAAATTTACATGGACACAATTAAATGGGAAAAAGTAGCAACTCACGGTGTTTGTCGGGCGGCATGTCGTCACGTGCTCCATAAGCGAGGAAAAAACAATACCGAGTCTCATAGAGAGGCCCGAGCGCGTTGCGTACGTTAGCTTGATATCCACCGGCGTAGAATACCACTGCCGGAACGGGGGACCAACTCCAATTCTCCCCGTTCACAGATTAGGAGCACGTAAATTTACATGTTTGGTTTAATGGCCAACGCGGCGAGCGAGAGCACAGGTCAGCTTACTTCGACAGCTCGTTTGTTTCTGGCGCGCGGAGTCTCCGCGGACCGAGAGGGGAGAAAAACGGGAAGCTGGGGGAAAGGGTGCCCGCCGTTGGATCAGGCCACTGGCCAGCTCCAATGGGCGCAAGCTTCCAGCGTTGCCGCTTCTGGAAACACTTCTTCCCGGAAATTACCATATACCTACTCGTGTTACATAACAGATTTTAATACTCAAAAATAATCAAAATAGACTTCTAACATTTGGTTATTTAGATAAATTATAATGCACTAGCTAAACCCGGCCACGCTTCGCTGTGGCTTTGTCTGATTTTAATTATTAGAGGAGTTAACAAAAATTGTCTAGCAACTGTTCATTTACCAAGAAGACACATTGCGTAATTTAATATCTGCTGTGAATATGCTGTAGAATATAAGGTAAGAAAGAATTAAAATCCTTCATAATTTATTTATCTATTTATTTATTCACACCTTGAAGGCTTTTTAATATCAGGTTATTATTGAAACGGTTATTATAGATCTAGTTATTCAGGAGTATATGTAATTATAAGCATGTCGTATATAACACAATAAACTGAAAAAGTTGCACAAAGGATTTAATTAGTTTTGCATAATAAAGGTAAAACCGTAGTTATGGAGGAATGTGTATTTACTATGTTGTATTTAAAATGTGAGCATGCGGCAATCCTCTTTTTTGCCACTCCACAGAGTACATGTTTGTGAAGTGATTAAATTAATCAACGTCTTTAGCTTTTGTGGGGGGGGGGGGCACTTGCCCCGACAAAAAATGACATATTATTAAATGATGAACAGCCATCTACCGGAAAACAACGTAATCAGGTAACTCAATCACCAAAATCTGCATCCGCCCAGTCGAAAGGCACAGATAAATAGTCAAATAATGTTACTTTTATTTTAAAGCATGATTAATCCAAATCTATATATATAAAAAATTAGGTTCCTTATGTTTGCGTTCGCTAATCTCGGAAAGTAATCGATGGGTTGACTCAATTTTTTTACAGAATATTGCTTTTTAGCAGAAGAGTGTTTCTATATACTTTTTATTTGGAAGTTCTGAAGGGAAAGGAAAATTTTATGCGTTTTAAATTGACTAATAATTTATCATAGTAAACAACGGGACGACAGTTCTAGACAGTGTTGACATTTTATTAATTTTATCAAAGTTACAAACATTTATGATACCTACAATCAGGAATATAAAGAATTTCATCGGATTTAAAAATAGAATTATATCTTACAAATTATATTACTATTTTCACTAATTTGTTTTCTCTATGGGTTTTAAATTGACTCATTATTGTACTGAATGTCAGTTCGTAACTTTACAAAACCTATAAAAAAAATTAGATTAAAAAATCTAATTATTAATGAAATAATTAAAAACGCTTTGTTTTTACCACGATAATCTTTATTTAAAAAATCAACATGTTTTGAGAACGGTGTTCTCTTCATCAGGACATTATATGTACTAAAATCCAATGACGTTATATAAATAGACTCGCTATAGTCTCACATACTCACAATATAATGTGGAAAGCAAGCAACACTCTTTTGTTTTCAGCGGTTTTCAGTATAATTTCTAAATTCAAAACTTTATTCCTGTGTGATAAAGATAGACAATCAAAGAATGTACGTGTGTGAATGCCATAGATATATGGTAGGGCGGCTTATTAATTTCTTCGCCGAATACTGCTTTCACATCACGGGTGTGACCTATGGGTGTGACTGAGATAACAAGATACTCTCACTCGGTTACACAATGGACAGGGAAGGGTAAAGAATACAATGACGTATTATTATAAAATTAATTGTAATAATTGATAATAATAAGTAATTTGCGTGTACTTACAAATGAAGTGTTATTTCTTCGCCTTTACGACTATTTGCCGTGTAATTTAAGCATTTTCTCATCACACAGGAGGGCATTTTGGTGCTTTGCAATGCAATTTACTTACTGGTAAGACACGACCTCACTCGACGCGTAGCAGTTTAGTACTAAAGTACTAGAAATAGAGACAGCTACAATCGTCTTGTGTTTGGCTTCCCACTTTGAGATTTCTACCCCGCGTCCAGTATTAATGTCATTGCTAAAATCTAAATTATCAAGCTGATCTTTTCATTAATTTTACATGTAATCCAACATGAGATCATAAGCGCCCGCAGAATTTTTTTTAGGAGTGGGTAAAATATTTTTAGTAATGCTTTAATGTAGTTTTAATTTACTGCAGCGTATTTGTATGGTGAACGAACGGACAGGACACTGTAGTAATGAAAGGCACACTTTTTTTATGCTAACACAAAGTGATTTAAGTCTTCAAAATGGCAACAAATTTCTTTGTTAACTGTGTTTTCAAACCACAATGTTCGTTCGGGGGGCATCGTGATGTAGGCACTAAAATAACAATAAATCAATTAGTAAACAGTTGTAATTACTTACAAACATCCATAATAACATTTTGAGAAAGTTATAAAAAAGTTGTAAAACTGACAAACATTGTTACAAAAAAAAGTATAATAGGGCCTACGGTCAAATTTGGTAGGCCTTAATAACCGCTGGCATCGTGTATAAAGAAGTACAAAAAGTACAATAATTGGTTCACGATACATTAGAGCCCGTTCACACTTCCGTCGTAAAAACGGAGACGGGTTCCGTCGTTAAGACGGAAGCCCTAGGCCCCTGTTCATACTTCCGTTATCAAGACGGATCCTACTCTACGAAAACAACGACCAAAACATTTTATCATTCTTCAGTAGACGGTCGTGCGCACTGCGCAATGGACAACGATGAAGCTCTCGTTGTCATGTGGTAAGTACTTATTAAAAAGAAGGAAAAAAGTGAAAAAAAAATTTGGGTACACTCAATTATAGCTGAAAGATTTTCTGTAGGAACTTTCCAAGTGTTAATTGGTGAGTTGAGAAGTGATGAACTAAAAGGCCGACAGAAAAAACTTTCCCTTGGGG
The DNA here is from genome assembly GCA_917563855.2 of Limnephilus lunatus. Lineage (NCBI taxonomy): Eukaryota > Metazoa > Arthropoda > Insecta > Trichoptera > Limnephilidae > Limnephilus > Limnephilus lunatus. The sequence goes on along the minus strand of OU830595.1, from coordinate 17,341,794 downwards.
CTGCTATAAATAGTTATAGGTGCTATTTGAAATGTACAAATACCTTAGTAAAAATAAAACAATTGAAATAATAAAGTTTTTCTTCCAAATCGGTAAGGGAATGTATTGATGTAATACCAGCCATAAAATTACTTCAGGGGTCGGACCTTATTTGTTGCAAACCGTGGGAGAATATTTTGTTTGCATACTTAAAAAGGAGAAAGTATGCGAAAATCATCCAGCAATTATTATAACTAAAATGACTAAAAAACATGAATGATATGACTAAATATTTTCTTGAGATTAAATAGAAAAAATCGCATTCTGAAACGAACATATATATTATATAATAATATTATAAACGCCAAACGCGCGCCCCATAAAAACACAATTTGCCTGCTCGCTTGCTTCTGGGAGCGAGCGGCGAGTGTGGCGGGTTCAAAACGGATCCGTCGTCCCGCCGTGTAGTGTGAACAGCTCCATTGAAATGTATGAGCCAGCGCGTTCCTTTTCGGCTTCACGACGGACACTCTGCGTAGGCGAACTGTCCGGCAAAAAATAACGGATCCGTCTTCACGCCGGATCCGACAAGTGTGAACAGCTCCATAGAGCCACTACAGCGGCTAGGGCTTCCGTCGTAAAGACGGAACCCATCTCCATTTTTACGACGGAAGTGTGAACGGGCTCTAACTCATACATCGAAGGTCGATAGAAGTATGAAAAACAGAAAACTGTAGTACAAAATTATATTATAAAAATGTAATATTACAAAAATTACTTAGGACGATTTTTTATTATTCTTGCCTCACAATCACTCCTCGCAAACGAATCGCTTCGCAGTAGTCGAAGCAAGTATATAAGCTAGATATTTTTTTAGTACAATTTTTGCAGGTTGGGAACATTTAGTGTCTTAGGCAGATGATACTGTATTACTAGCTGACAGTATCAGTGACCTCCAAGACCTATTAGATCTTGTTAATAATGCTGGTGAGCAACTGGGCCTAACAATCAACGTCAATAAAACTAAATGGATGACTTTTAGACGACTCGATCACTCTGGATCAATGATACAGTTAAATGGTTGTAATGTCGAAAAGGTGGAGAGATTTAGATACCTCGGCAGTATCCTCACGGAGACTCTTGACCCAGATATAGAGATTAGGTGCAGAATTGAAGCAGCAAGAACTGCATTCATAAAAATGAAATCCCTCTTCTGCAATGACAATATAAGCTTAAAACTAAGGCAGAGAATGCTAAAATGTTATGTGTGGTCGGTCTTGCTGTATGGTTGTGAAACATGGACCTTGAAAATAAATACCATGAACAGGTTAGAGGCTTTCGAAATGTGGCTTCACCGGAGAATGCTAAAGGTCCCATGGACCGACATGATCACCAACATAGAAATTCTCAGGCGGGCTAGAGCAGATAGGGAACTGCTTACATTAATTAAAATCAAGAAAATTTCATATCTGGGTCATATACTTCGAGGGGAGAAGTATCACTTGCTCCATTTAATATTGAAAGGCAAGATAGAGGGTCGCCGAGGGCCTGGTAGGAGACAAATGTCTTGGCTGCGAAACATACCAGAGTGGACCAGCATTAGAAGTGTGGAGGAGCTATTCCGGGCAGCGCAAGACAGAGAGACCTTTTCAAGAGTGATCGCCAACGTCGGGGGGACCTGATAACTGATAAGGCACATAAAGAAGAAAGAAGAAGTGTCTTAAAAATAATAAACCTCACAAACCTTTTAAGATGTTTTTATTTTGCTAAATATTTTTTAAGATTTTATTGAATTTACAGGGTGTTAAGCGACGTACTTGACTTACATTACATTACCAGTGATTCCTGACATTATTTTAAATAAAAAATGTGAATGAATTTTGTTCTCCGGTGTCATTTTTGATTTTTTTGGTTTTTCAAGTAAAAACAACAAAAAAATCGGTAGGTATTGGACCGTTAGGACCGTATGAGAGGATAATCGGTAACTCGGCTGAGTGACCAGTGACGAAATGTTAAGAATTTTTTTTTTTTAAAAAGACATCGAAAAAGTCACCGGAGCCAATTTTTTTACTCCAAATAACGTCAAGAATAACTGATAAAAGAAATCAAGTACGTTCCTCAACACACTGTATATATGATAATTTCTTAAATTTATTAGTTTACTAATTAACTATTTAACTTTTTCTCTTTCGTCGAGTTCAGACTTATAAGAGATGAGATGTTGAATGGTGGGAAGGCAATTTTAGATAACGCTTGATAGAAGAGATCATTGTCACATCTAATTATAGCGGCCTCATTCTTGTATAGCGCCTGGATTATTCGTCTATCTCTATATTTGATATTAATTCTCTTCAGAATCTCGAAGAGACTTTTCCATTCTACTTTGTCGAAAGCCTTCTCCAGGTCTATGAATGCGATGAATGTGTTTTGGTTTCTTTTTATTCTTTTTTCTAGTAGTATTCGTAGCGACAATATTGCTTCTCTGGTTCCTTCACCTCTTCTAAAGCCATACTGGTCTCCGGAAAGGATGTTCTCTACTTTTGGTTCGATTCTTTTTAGAATGATATTAGTCAATATTTTTGAGGCATGGGATATTAGGCTAAGAGTTCTGTGTTGTTCACATTTCGTCTGCCTGCCTTCTTTGGTAATGCGACAATTAGGTATTTCTCGAAATCCTCCGGTATCTCTCCAGTCTTATACATTGTCTGTATCATTTTAAACAGGGCATCTGTAGTTCCTTTTCCTGCTGGCTTAATGAGTTCAGCCGGAACGTCATCGATTCCGGGTGCTTTCCCGTTTTTGAGATTTTTCAGTGCGAGGTCAAACTCTTCTCTAGTGATTGGATCTCCCAAATCATCTGCGTATACCTCATTTTCTCTTTCTATCAATAATACAAAAGAAGCCAGTATAAGACAAGGGGTGAGACAGGGATGCTCTCTGTCACGTGTTCTTTTTAACGTTTATATACAGAGTGCGATTGACGACTTGAGACAGAGAATGAGTCACAGAAAAGGTGTAAAGATACACGGGAAAAAGGTGGATATGATAAGGTTTGCTGACGATATTGCTTTGGTTGCTGAAAGCGAAGAAGAACTGCAAGAGGCCTTAACAACCATGCAAAGCATTCTTCAAAACAACTACAACATGAAGATAAATAAAGACAAAACAAAGCTGCTGACTGTAGGCCGAACGCAATACCAGATGAGAGTAGAGATGGCAGGAGTTCCACTAAAGAACACCAAGGAGTTTGTCTACCTCGGGAGCAAAATAACATGGGACGGTCGGTCTAAGAGCGAGGTCGACAGCCGTATACACCAGGAAAGGCTTGCATTCAATAAAAGGTCGAAAGTAATTGAATCAAATAATATAGACCTAAAACTGCGAATACTCCTCATCAAGACCTATGTGTGGAGTATCTTGATGTACGGCTGCGAAACATGGTGCCTATCCGAAAGAGATAAACGGAGACTAGAGGCTTTTGAGATGTGGTCCTATAGAAGATTATTAGGAATTTCCTGGAGAGACCACATTACAAATGAGGAGGTTCTCCAAAGTATCGAAGGAGGAAGGCACCTGCTCAGGACCTTATCCGAAAGGCGTGCAAGATGGATCGGACATGTTATACGACAAGAAGCCGCACAAGACAGGGAAGAATGGAAGAGAAAATTAGAGGAAATTGCTGCAAACCAATCCCAGGATTGAAACCAGAGAGAGAGAAGAGATGATATTTATTTTGTTTAGAGAGAGACAACCAAAAAATATGTGTAAAGTTCCCACAATAGACCAGTATTATATCTAGACCAGGGTTGTTGCGGATGCAAAAATTTTGACATCCACGGATGCGGATTATTAGAGGTTCAACTCGCATATGCGTTGTTTACTTAGAAAAGGTGTAGGTAACACTGTATATATTGTCGCCAGTAAAAAAAACCTTACGTTAATGCAGTACCCCAATACCAACTCCGGACTTTATTGTATTTTTTGCAGAATCAGTCTCCAGAATCCTCTTCTCCCCGACATGGAGGCCGACAAAAGCTTATTGTACTGCTTACCCGAGTGGCGGAAAACCCTCGAAACATTCCATCACATTAAAGACAACAATAAAAAACTGGCACTGGAACCTTATCCAGGTGATAAAGTGCTAGCGGCCTTTGCCAAGTTAGCATATACAAACTGTTTGGGGGAAATGCCTGTAGTAGGCTGGGAACTGCTCACCACGGCACAAAACGGGAAGAACGGATACTTTGGTTGCGCCGTGTGGAACCCTTCACAGCAGCAGGTCGTCGTCGCCCATAGGGGGACGGACATTAAGAATCTGGGAGCACTCTGGGCTGATGTACAAAGTGTTTACCTCAACAATTATACCGAGCATATGAATTCCGCCGTCTCTTTCGCAGATGAAGTTAAGAGGGTAATCATTGAAATAAATAAAGGAGACGGCCGCTTCGTTTTGTCCTTCACAGGACATTCCCTAGGGGCCTGGTTGGCTGGGGTCACCACCTTCACCGTGAAGTATCTGAAGAGGGAAGGCGGTAGCTTCTGTGGGATTGCCAGCCCCGAAGAAGGCCTCCACGCGCACACACTAGCCCTAGACAGCCCAGGAATTGAAGATATCTTGATAAAGATTGGTAGAAATTATAGTGTTAAATACGACCAATCTAAGTGCAGTAAGCACTTGGATATCACAAACTTCTTCGCTGCCCCAAATATCGTGAATTGCACTGGATACCAGGTGGGGGACTTACTTCAGGTCCATATTGAACGGGTCGCTCTCCCCAGCGATTCGGAGGAACCCACACTGATGTCCAATTTAGACACACACGCAGTAGAAGTTTTTATCAAAGCTTTTGATGATGGGAAGGATACATATGTGGTACGGAACTGGCCCCATGGATGGAGTGAACGTAAATATTACCATGGGATAGAAATGTTCTGCAATTCCTACCTCTTACGTCTAGATGCCAAACAGGCTCCTCCTGAGAGTTCTAGTGGCAGCCACCGGAATATGCAACCAGTTAAAGAAAATGCTGGCAGCGGGCACTCAGAAGGAACACCAATCTTACCATATAGCACTATTAAATCCCTGGGAACAACCTGCCAGTTGGGGGTATTTTCCACGGAAGAGTTTAATTTTATACAAAACTGGAGCTTTTTTGATAGTAATGCACTGATGAAAAGAACTGAAATTGAAAAATTTATCTTGCGCCAAAAACTTAAAACAATAGAATTTCCTCTATTTAAGATTGATTCAAGGAAAAACACTATTACTTGTGATTCGAGGGAAAAATTGGAAAAGGTGATAGGACAAACTAAACAACTGTTTCGCTGGTTTCCTGCAGAGATTATGGAAGCTATGAAATTACAGAACCGGAGTACAAAGTCAGCCCTCTTATACATGGCTGGCTTGGCCTACCTCCGTACCTTGCCCCGTATTCTAGACTGCGAGGATACCTTGGAGCTAGAATCATTCTTGCTTAGCTCTAGACGTGCTTTACAAATAATCGTGAATGGTGATTTTGAATTCCAAGCCGCCAGATTGTACAGTATATTGACCTCCTTGAAAAATACTACTTTAGATATAAAATACCTGGATGGAAAATCCCACACAATATTGAGTTGGAAAGATATGCCAACTCTAGCTAAGGGTATTGATTTCAAAAATTTAAGCAAGAAAGATGTTAATATCAGTAACCTTATCATTCTTATTGATGATTCTATAAGAAGAGTGACTCGGCGATTCATACCAATATTAGAAAATTTAGTGAAATTCAGCCACAAGAAGCTTGTGATCATTAAATCGCAACCAATCGATAACAAAATATTTGAGAAATATAATTTAACGGTTGAAACAAAGACTTCGAAAACATTTGGACTAGAAGACCTAACTCCTTCGTCTAGAAAAATAGTATTTTCCAGGGATGCAATTACCATAGGTAAAGAAACGTTCAGCCTCGATCTTTTACTGGGAAATGATTATAACACTCCCAACGAGAAAATCAATAAACTGATGTCACCCATTGTGAAGAACCTCATGATGTTGAACAACCCGAATATAAAAAAAATCCCAAACAACCTTCCCAGGCTCTGCGAATTAGAAGCCCTGTACTCCAAAGGGAACAGGCTAGTAGACAAAGCGAGGATTACCGCGCTACTAGAGAGGAGTGAGGCTGCCGGACCACTGCTGGTGATAAGTGATCCGGAGCGGCTCAGCCAGGACTACTGGGGAGAGGGAGCAGAGCCCGCACGGGGAAGGATCTTCAAGACCGAGGACGATGGAAAGGACCTATTTAAGGAAAAGTGTCGCGAGGAGTCATCAGCTAGAATAATCTATTGGCTACATTTAAGCGCAGAAGGCCTGTATTTGAGGGAGGCTTACAATGGCGGTCTCTACATGCCCAGGAAGTTTCACACTCATTTTTTAATTAAATCCGTGAATGATTTTGTTGACTACAGCGGAAACAAAGATGTTTTTATATTCAACAATACGAAAGATAAAAAATCACTTATTAGTTCCTTCAATTTATCCAAAGAAGATGAAGAAAAATTTGTTTTAAAAGAACATTTTAAAATTAATACTGAAGGTATAATGAAAGAGGAAATATTCAGCAAACATAATTTGAAAATGCAGAAGGTCGGGGACAGATCTTGTAATACTGAGGAATTATTTATCTCGAGATTTAAAAATCGAAATCGGTTTCATGGATTGAATACGGGTAAAATAAATGAAGAGGAAAAATTTAACAAACATTATTTTAAAAAGTTGGAGATTAGAGGCAGCCCGTGTCTGGTCTGGCAATACTCCCACGGCTCTCTAGAGGGCCTTCGCCCCTTCATCACCAGGGACTACAGCGACCCCATCGATGAAGTTACCTTCAGCAACACGAGGAAGAAGCTGACCATCATTGCTGATGACCCTGGTATGGGAAAGACCACCAGCCTCACGCGCATGTCGGAGCTCATCCGCGACTCTTGGGTACTGCGAATTGACCACAATCACTTGACTTCCGCTGTCGATAAACTGCCTTCGAAACTTAACCTGCAATCGGTTACTAAATGTTTAATTCATGCATCAGGTTTACCTACTGATGATGATTTTCTGCGCAGCCTTTTGCAGCATTGCCTCGAATCAGATAGTTCGAGGCAAGTTTGTATTTTGGTGGACGCGTTTGATGAAATAACTATGGAAAATACCAAAGAAAATATGTTAGAGATTCTGAAATACTTAAAAAATATCACAAATTGTAAAACAATAGTCACCACAAGGGTGCATCCGCAAGAATGGCTCGAAAATGAATTGTCAGAATTTTCCACAGAGTTACAAAAAATAACAAAAACTGAACAGGATGACTTCATGGTGAATTCCTGGCTTCCTCACCTGGCCTTGGAACTTCCAGAGTATGCTGAGTCGGAGAAAAGGAGGCTGCGCCAGTTTGCCCGAGAGCTGCGGGAGGAGGTGGAGGGAGTGCTGGGGAAAGACGTGGCCAGCTTCATGGGCATCCCGCTGCAGATCCGCATGTTGGCTGAGGTGTTCCTCCAGCAGGCCATACAGTCTGTGGTGTCTGCTGAACAAGCGCAGAACTTATGCAAAATAACAAATCTATTTGATTTGTATACACAATTTATCAATGTCAAGAAATCAATATACTTTGAGCAGAAAACTAATCTCTATAAAGATCTAAAAACTTCCTTTTTAAATGATATGGTCACGAAATTAATGAAAAAGCATTGTGTCATGGCTTTCCAATCCCTCGACCCAAAGTTTGCTGCTGAATATTTCTCTAACAAAAAACCAAACGACAAAGACTTGCAAGACATAAGCGGCCTAGGGCTGATCAAGGCTAGAATTGATGTAACCGCTACTTTAATTCACCGCACGTTTGAAGAATACTTTTGCGCAGATTTCTTCGTCCAGTGGCTGAGGAAGGGAAGAAAAACCGAAGAAAAGAACATACTCATTAAAAGTGAATTTTGCATTTTATTGCTCAGGCCAGAATATTATTTAATCAGAAAGTTCATAGAGACCCAGCTTGCTATATTACCACCAATATCGAGCGATGCACTGGAAAATAATCCGATATTGTACAAATACTGGTCTCAAAATCGTCTGCTATTCTTTCATGATCGTGTTAAAACACCATTGCACATAGCGGCTAAAGAACAGAATGTGCATACATTTGCAGTCCTCCTCAGTGGCCCAAGCAGTAGGATGTCTGAGGAAGACTACAGCGACTTTATGGCAGCAAGAGACAAGGCCGGGAGGACTGCACTGAATATAGCTCTGGAGAATCAAAATCTCAAAATTATAAAGCAAATTAAGGAAAATGTGGAGAGTTGTTCGTACGAGTCACAACTTAAACTTATGCTTGCTTCTTTCTTAGATTTTGAAGGCGACACATTTGAAGATCACAACTTGTTAAGTGAACATTCATCAATCAGTTTACGCCGGGCTTTAAAAAGAACTGAACTGATCAGAAAACAAATCACTCCGTTTATGGTAGCGGTGAGAGAGGATGACTACAGCACTGTGAATGAGATATTAAGTGGCATGGAAAGTGATACTGAGCGCACTCATTTATTGATTGCCATTGATAGTCAGGGTGATACTGCCATCAATCTCGCAGCAAGTAAAGAAGATCACACGTTGTTTACATTATTTGCTAAACGAAGAGTTTGTATGTCGTTTGATAAATATGAAAGGAATCCCTTACACTGCGCAGCAAAGGTAGGAAACCTAATTATTGCGGAATATTTACTAAATCCCGTGAAAAATTCCTTTAATGCGCCATTCGAACACTTAAATGATAATCATACAGATGAAGAGGCAAACGCATATGGATTTACTGGAATATATCAAATATTTTCTTCTATAAAATCTACTGATGGTTCGACCGCCTTGATGTTAGCAGCGTATGGAGGGCACTATAAGATAGTATCGGTACTGTTAGAAAAACTGGCAGACATTCACACAAGGAATAATGACGGCTGGACTGCATTAATGCTAGCTGCAAGTAAGGGACATCTAGAGATCGTTGAACACCTACTCGTGAGTGGTGCTGAATTAAACTCTCAGGAAAAAAACGGTTCTTCGGCCCTTGTTGTTGCAGCAAATAATGGTCACCTTGCAACAGTATGCAAACTGTTGGAGAAAGGAGCAGACATCCACATGAGATCAAATAACGGCTGGACTGCATTAATGCAAGCTGCTAGTAAGGGACATCTAGAGATCGTTGAACACCTACTGTTGAAAGGAGCAGACATCCACATGAGAAGTAATAACGGCTGGACAGCATTAATTCAAGCTGCTAGTGAGGGACATCTAGAGATCGTTAAACACCTACTGTTGAAAGGAGCAGACATCCACATGAGAAATAATGACGGCTGGACAGCATTAATGCTCGCTGTAAGTAAGGGACATCTAGAGATCGTTGAACACCTACTGTTGAAAGGAGCAGACATCCACATGAGAAATAATGACGGCTGGACTGCATTAATGCTAGCTGTAAGTAAGGGACATCTAGAGATCGTTGAACACCTACTCATGAGTGGTGCTGAATTAAACTCTCAGATAAAAAACGGTTCTTCGGCCCTTGTTGTTGCAGCTTATAATGGTCACCTTGCAACAGTATGCAAACTGTTGGAGAAAGGAGCAGACATCCACATGAGAGCAAATAACGGCTGGACTGCATTAATGCAAGCTGCTAGTAAGGGACATCTAGAGATCGTTGAACACCTACTGTTGAAAGGAGCAGACATCCACATGAAAAGTAATAACGGCTGGACAGCATTAATTCAAGCTGCTAGTGAGGGACATCTAGAGATCGTTAAACACCTACTGTTGAAAGGAGCAGACATCCACATGAGAAATAATGACGGCTGGACAGCATTAATGCTCGCTGTAAGTAAGGGACATCTAGAGATCGTTGAACACCTACTGTTGAAAGGAGCAGACATCCACATGAGAAGTAATAACGGCTGGACAGCATTAATTCAAGCTGCTAGTGAGGGACATCTAGAGATCGTTAAACACCTACTGTTGAAAGGAGCAGACATCCACATGAGAAATAATGACGGCTGGACAGCATTAATGCTAGCTGTAAGTAAGGGACATCTAGAGATCGTTGAACACCTACTGTTGAAAGGAGCAGACATCCACATGAGAAATAATGACGGCTGGACTGCATTAATGCTAGCTGTAAGTAAGGGACATCTAGAGATCGTTGAACACCTACTCATGAGTGGTGCTGAATTAAACTCTCAGATAAAAAACGGTTCTTCGGCCCTTGTTGTTGCAGCAAATAATGGTCACCTTGCAACAGTATGCAAACTGTTGGAGAAAGGAGCAGACATCCACATGAGATCAAATAACGGCTGGACTGCATTAATGCAAGCTGCTAGTGAGGGACATCTAGAGATCGTTGAACACCTACTGTTGAAAGGAGCAGACATCCACATGAGAAATAATGACGGCTGGACAGCATTAATGCTAGCTGCAAGTAAGGGACATCTAGCGATCGTTGAACACCTACTGTTGAAAGGAGCAGACATCCACATGAGAAATAATGACGGCTGGACAGCATTAATTCAAGCTGCTAGTGAGGGACATCTAGAGATCGTTGAACACCTACTGTTGAAAGGAGCAGACATCCACATGAGAAATAATGACGGCTGGACAGCATTAATGCTAGCTGCAAGTAAGGGACATCTAGCGATCGTTGAACACCTACTGTTGAAAGGAGCAGACATCCACATGAGAAATAATGACGGCTGGACTGCATTAATGCTAGCTGTAAGTAAGGGACATCTAGAGATCGTTGAACACCTACTCATGAGTGGTGCTGAATTAAACTCTCAGATAAAAAACGGTTCTTCGGCCCTTGTTGTTGCAGCAAATAATGGTCACCTTGCAACAGTATGCAAACTGTTGGAGAAAGGAGCAGACATCCACATGAGATCAAATAACGGCTGGACTGCATTAATGCAAGCTGCTAGTGAGGGACATCTAGAGATCGTTGAACACCTACTGTTGAAAGGAGCAGACATCCACATGAGAAATAATAACGGCTGGACAGCATTAATTCAAGCTGCTAGTGAGGGACATCTAGAGATCGTTAAACACCTACTGTTGAAAGGAGCAGACATCCACATGAGAAATAATGACGGCTGGACAGCATTAATGCTCGCTGTAAGTAAGGGACATCTAGCGATCGTTGAACACCTACTCATGAGTGGTGCTGAATTAAACTCTCAGATAAAAAACGGTTCTTCGGCCCTTGTTGTTGCAGCTTATAATGGTCACCTTGCAACAGTATGCAAACTGTTGGAGAAAGGAGCAGACATCCACATGAGAGCAAATAACGGCTGGACTGCATTAATGCAAGCTGCTAGTGAGGGACATCTAGAGATCGTTGAACACCTACTGTTGAAAGAAGCAGACATCCACATGAGAGATAATGACGGCTGGACTGCATTAATGCTAGCTGCAAGTAAGGGACATCTAGAGATCGTTGAACACCTACTCGTGAGTGGTGCTGAATTAAACTCTCAGAAAAAAAACGGTTCTTCGGCCCTTGTTGTTGCAGCAAATAATGGTCACCTTGCAACAGTATGCAAACTGTTGGAGAAAGGAGCAGACATCCACATGAGAGCAAATAACGGCTGGACTGCATTAATGCAAGCTGCTAGTGAGGGACATCTAGAGATCGTTGAACACCTACTGTTGAAAGGAGCAGACATCCACATGAAAAGTAATAACGGCTGGACAGCATTAATTCAAGCTGCTAGTGAGGGACATCTAGAGATCGTTAAACACCTACTGTTGAAAGGAGCAGACATCCACATGAGAAATAATGACGGCTGGACAGCATTAATGCTCGCTGTAAGTAAGGGACATCTAGAGATCGTTGAACACCTACTGTTGAAAGGAGCAGACATCCACATGAGAAGTAATAACGGCTGGACAGCATTAATTCAAGCTGCTAGTGAGGGACATCTAGAGATCGTTAAACACCTACTGTTGAAAGGAGCAGACATCCACATGAGAAATAATGACGGCTGGACAGCATTAATGCTAGCTGTAAGTAAGGGACATCTAGAGATCGTTGAACACCTACTGTTGAAAGGAGCAGACATCCACATGAGAAATAATGACGGCTGGACTGCATTAATGCTAGCTGTAAGTAAGGGACATCTAGAGATCGTTGAACACCTACTCATGAGTGGTGCTGAATTAAACTCTCAGATAAAAAACGGTTCTTCGGCCCTTGTTGTTGCAGCAAATAATGGTCACCTTGCAACAGTATGCAAACTGTTGGAGAAAGGAGCAGACATCCACATGAGATCAAATAACGGCTGGACTGCATTAATGCAAGCTGCTAGTGAGGGACATCTAGAGATCGTTGAACACCTACTGTTGAAAGGAGCAGACATCCACATGAGAAATAATGACGGCTGGACAGCATTAATGCTAGCTGCAAGTAAGGGACATCTAGCGATCGTTGAACACCTACTGTTGAAAGGAGCAGACATCCACATGAGAAATAATGACGGCTGGACAGCATTAATTCAAGCTGCTAGTGAGGGACATCTAGAGATCGTTGAACACCTACTGTTGAAAGGAGCAGACATCCACATGAGAAATAATGACGGCTGGACAGCATTAATGCTAGCTGCAAGTAAGGGACATCTAGCGATCGTTGAACACCTACTGTTGAAAGGAGCAGACATCCACATGAGAAATAATGACGGCTGGACTGCATTAATGCTAGCTGTAAGTAAGGGACATCTAGAGATCGTTGAACACCTACTCATGAGTGGTGCTGAATTAAACTCTCAGATAAAAAACGGTTCTTCGGCCCTTGTTGTTGCAGCAAATAATGGTCACCTTGCAACAGTATGCAAACTGTTGGAGAAAGGAGCAGACATCCACATGAGATCAAATAACGGCTGGACTGCATTAATGCAAGCTGCTAGTGAGGGACATCTAGAGATCGTTGAACACCTACTGTTGAAAGGAGCAGACATCCACATGAGAAATAATAACGGCTGGACAGCATTAATTCAAGCTGCTAGTGAGGGACATCTAGAGATCGTTAAACACCTACTGTTGAAAGGAGCAGACATCCACATGAGAAATAATGACGGCTGGACAGCATTAATGCTCGCTGTAAGTAAGGGACATCTAGCGATCGTTGAACACCTACTCATGAGTGGTGCTGAATTAAACTCTCAGATAAAAAACGGTTCTTCGGCCCTTGTTGTTGCAGCTTATAATGGTCACCTTGCAACAGTATGCAAACTGTTGGAGAAAGGAGCAGACATCCACATGAGAGCAAATAACGGCTGGACTGCATTAATGCAAGCTGCTAGTGAGGGACATCTAGAGATCGTTGAACACCTACTGTTGAAAGAAGCAGACATCCACATGAGAGATAATGACGGCTGGACTGCATTAATGCTAGCTGCAAGTAAGGGACATCTAGAGATCGTTGAACACCTACTCGTGAGTGGTGCTGAATTAAACTCTCAGAAAAAAAACGGTTCTTCGGCCCTTGTTGTTGCAGCAAATAATGGTCACCTTGCAACAGTATGCAAACTGTTGGAGAAAGGAGCAGACATCCACATGAGAGCAAATAACGGCTGGACTGCATTAATGCAAGCTGCTAGTGAGGGACATCTAGAGATCGTTGAACACCTACTGTTGAAAGGAGCAGACATCCACATGAGAGATAATGACGGCTGGACTGCATTAATGCTAGCTGCAAGTAAGGGACATCTAGAGATCGTTGAACACCTACTCGTGAATGGTGCTGAATTAAACTCTCAGAAAAAAAACGGTTCTTCGGCCCTTGTTGTTGCAGCAAATAATGGTCACCTTGCAACAGTTTGCAAACTGTTGGAGAAAGGAGCAGACATCCACATGAGAGATAATGACGGCTGGACTGCATTAATGCATGCTGCAAGTGAGGGACATCTAGAGGTTGCCAAACAGTTATTGCTGAATGGAGCTGATTTGATCTCCCGGAATAAAGATGGTGACACTGCTTTTCTCTCGGCGGCTGCTAACGGTTGTACTGAGATGGTGGTACTCCTGCTGCAACGCGGTGTTGATGTCAACTCTCAACGTGATGATGGCAGAACAGCCTTGTCATGGGCAGCACACGAAGGACATGTGAATGTTGTGGAGCTCCTTCTACAACACAATGCCGATGTCTCCTGCCAGGACAAGGATGGGAAGACGGCTCTCTCCTGGGCGGAGGAAAAGGGAAACGGAGAGGTGGTTGCACTCATTCGCAACCTCCATGAAGCCAATCCTATGGAGTGAGTCTCCTCTCCTACAAGACTGTACCACCATATCGTGACAACAGTCTGTAAGGGCAATGCTACCAGCCCTCCATTTCACTATAAAATAAGAAGAAATAAAATAAACAACACACAATAAATAATAACTTTTTAAAATATATTTAAAACATAATAATTGTAAAACCTATATAAATGTTAGAACAATCAAAGTTAGATCGATATTAAAGTGTTTTTAAAGTTTAAAATACCTATTTACTGGTAAAATAATAAAACTTGTGAATACTAAATAAATAAAGTGAATTGTTTTCTAAGAGTCTAATATATAAAAACCATATATATATATATGTGTATATATATTAATAAGTAATGACAATCTAAACCAGTGCTCTTTTTTTACCTCAAATGAGTACAAAGGTTGTAAAATGACTTGTAAGAGAATGTGGGCATGAAACATGCAGTAAAGTGAGGGGTTAGTATTGAGTGTAATAGTGAAGCTCTGGCTACCCTGGGCAGTCTATGTAATACGCAATCCAAGCAAGAGACAAGGCAGATGCAGCGCCTGTTGACTGAACACTGAACAACTGAACACATGCTCCAGGAACCTCCAGCTTAACTCACTTCAACAGGTAAACTTATCTTTCTTTAAACTGAACTACCAACTTCATTTTCTTAAATGCTGAATATTTTTATTAATTTGGACGCAGGGGGTAACTATATTTTAATACCCAAAGTTTACGCAAAAATAGTCAAATTTAATAAGATTATTTGAAAAAAAAAACATGTTTTAAATTATGTGTTTTATTAATCGCGTGTAAGGCTTTTAGAAAGAATACCTTCCTAATTACATCTTTTATTCTGAACATAGGAAAATTCGGGAATTACCTGGCTATTTAGTTTGGTCACTAAACAAATAAATAGAATTAACAAAATGTTACAATTATTGACAAAACTTTTTACAAAACCCCTTTTTTATGTTTTTTTTACGACTACATTAGCTCCACACAGGAGGCCCTGAGGAAAATAATTCCCTTCAGGGCCTATGTATCTTTGGGGATTTTGTGTAGAGAGTATTTTTAGGAATAGAAGGAGAGGGAGTTCTGGGAAGGAAAATGGTATTAGGGGTGGGTAGGAATCTGGGTGTCAGTGTATCCAGGAGTGACAGATGTATGAATCCACCCCTGTCACTGCGGTGCAAGGTGATGTTCCGAGAGAGTATGGCTAGAGAAGTCAAAGGGAATCCTTCAACCATTCTCTCCCGATGTGACCTGCCAGGCAACTGGTAGGAAGATGCATTCACCGTTAAGAACCGGATAAACCTCGCCCCATGAACCCGGGCACCCCTGCTAAGTCACCAAACGTAGAAAACCACTTGGGATGACCTATGGCATAGGTGTTGGTAATCCAATAAATAGTTCCCGGGGCGGCGGTACCCATACCCGATCCCAATTGTTAACAAAAACAATATGTCACATCACCATCAAAAACCTTTCTCAGGGACAGAAGATAATACCAGAACCTCTCCGAATAAATCACAAATCATCCAAAATGTATCCACTTTTAATCATTGAAATAGTTTTGTTTTTAGTTTTGCCAGAAGTTTAATAATGTGTCTGTGAACTTTATAATAATACTGGCGAATACCAATGAAAAATCACGGGATATTATAATTAATGTATGATTGATCATAATTTGCATGTAAGCTAAGTAGCGCAAATTCTTAAAAATCACGAAATGTGACTCGTCAAGATTAACTCTATTTGATATTTCAAACAGAAAAAAAATCATTATGGGAAACTGATTGATGTCTTCAAAACGGTTAATCCTTTGATAGGAAGGCCATCCAACACTACTATAGTCCCAATTGATTTCGTGCACTAATTTATTTCATCCTTTGGACTGCTGGATCATTATTTATTTGCTAGTTGGTAGCGGCTCAGTTCATTGTGCAGGTGTCGTGTGTATAAAACCACAGGTACTAACTTCATTATTTTTTCACTTGTCGACATCAGGTCGCGGGTTCCATGAAGATACTGAGAGTATTACATCACACTGGAAGGTGCCACAAATATAGTAAACATAGAAACAGTGATTTTATGTAGTGTATCTATATTCTAGATTAGTTTAAAGGCACTTTACAGTAAATTAATAGCTGACTTATAACTGTGTTCATATTAATTGTGGAACGCGATTATAAAATTTTATTATTTAGGGCAAATAACTTATTTTTTTCAATTAAGCCTAATAATTTGTGTTATTTCAAAGTAAAATAATACACGGTAACTTGAAACTCGTAGTGCAAACAGGAAACTGGTGGTTCTTCATCACAGAAAGATTCCGAAAAAAACCGATTTTTCCATTTTTTTTTTTAATTATGCTTTTGGAAACGCAAATCTGTTAAAAAAAATTGTATCCGGCAGTTTACTCATCTCCTTCCCGTCCCCACTACCTTCAGCTTCACTAAATATCACAATCAGGCATTCCATAGTCTCACTGGTCACAGACAGTTGTGACATGAAAACTGTAAGCAGTTGTGACTCTTGCGTTTCATGGTAGGTTTACTATTATTTTTTCAATCCTACTATGTTCATGTATTATTACAGGTTTTATGCTTTTAAAACAGATTTTCCTAATGCGCAGTGTTTCTTTAGATAAAAAGCCGAGACGATCGTTTTCATCGATGTCCATCGGATAACGTTTATGTTATCTACAATAGAACATAATACTTTTGGTCGTTAGAATACTGAAAATATTTATATTTTTCACTTAGACTTAGAGGATAGAATCATAAATAATATATCACTGAAAATATTTATAATTTACAATTTTTTTCCAACCATAGACATTGTTACGAAGACACCACTTGCGTAGATCAGCACTCTCAACCAACCTTCACTTGACAAATGCTATTTTTTGAAAGCAGCTTTCCCAAGTTATTTTAAAATTAGTTTTTTTACGGAAGGCTGCTTTACTGAAGTATGTTTGTGTTTAATTATAGGTTTTACGTTTTTAACCCAAGGATTTACTTGGTTATGAGCCGTGTATGCATTTGTTCCTGTTAGCAAAAATTTTTGTTTATTTTTTTTTTTAATATTTAATTTCTACGTTTTAACTAATTGCCTTTCATCATACCTGTGAAGGTCTACACAGGTATTTCAAACACGGGACGCGATTTTGCTTTAATTACTACTGTTTCAAATATTTATTTATTTTCATCTCCAGATCGCTGTCATCCATTACTGAGGAACTATACACCCCTCAAAACAAAATCCTCCGCTAAGCTCTGTTATACACCATTATGTATATCACTTGAGAGGCATGCATATGCATATCACAAACACTCAGTCATGTATATCACCAGTACTCTCAAGCCAGCCACTTTCTCTCCCTGATCATTCCTGTAACGGACGAGAGATATAACGTCATATTACGCATAATGCAGGTATTTATTACAATTTTTTTTTCGTATGTGACTAGCTTCAAGAACAAGTTTTCATTGTTCTAATTGGTTTAAACTGTTAAAAGCCGTGTTTGAACTTCTTTCCTTTGAAGTCAATTTTTCAAGTTCTAGTGTAAGATTTTGTACTGTTTTATCGTGCCTGCGGAGTAATATATTTCGAATACGGGTGCTTATTTTATTACCGTTTTGTTTCACCTACAGATACCTGTCACCGATCAATGGGGAGCTCAAGCCAACTGCATTCTGTCTCTGTCCTCAACATCACTTGAAGTGACTAGCATCAAAACTACCTAAGTTTGTTTTGCCAGCACTCTCAAGGCAGCCACAGGTTATGTCTGGCCCTCATCATCACTTGACAGACAACTCTTTTCCAAGGCAGGTTTACTATTGTGTTTTAAACCTTGCTCACTCTTATGCTTTAAAAATAAGTTTTCTTTTCCCAATTGTTTTCTTACATGAAAAAACGCTCCAGCGCTTCTTCATTTGGCCCCAACGCTTCTGACTGCCTTGCAATATCCATAATCAGTTCTGATGGCAATTGTGCCATCTGCAAAACAACATAATACTTTAAGCTAAATCATGTAACTGAAAAAAATATTTGTTAACAAAAAATTATTCATACACAGATACTTTTTACAAGGACATCATTTGAGGGTACCAGCGCCCTCAATGCAGCATCCATCTCGGGACATCGCTTGAGGGGAGCAACACTCCCAAGGCATGTTTATTTTAATTTACCAGTGGGAACTGTTCCTTTTTAACGCATGTCACACAGTTGAATTAATTGAATGATTTGTTTGATGTTAAAAACACAAAATTTTCAAAAATATTCTTAACTTCATTGACATTCATTATAAAGAATGTATGGTATGGTTTTCTATCCCTCGTCATTGGGAAGAGTAGCACTCCCAAGACTATTTTATTGTTTGGATAATATAATTATGGGAAAACATCATTTGATCTACAAAACCTGCAGAACTCAGTAATTAAGTTGCAAGTAAATTATTATTTAAAATTGCTTAGTTGAAATTTGTTTCATCTACAGGTCTATCTTTCTGGAAAATACTTATTTAAAATCTTTAATAATAAATCACTGAATATATTTTTCAGTTTCTTTTTTTTCATAGACATTTAAAAAAAGATACGGTTTGAGGAGACCCATACTCTTAAATCAGCTATATTCTATCATTATCCCTGGACACCACTCGAGAGGACCAGCACTCTCAAGCCAGCCACATTCTGTCGATATCCCCGAACATCACTTGACAGGACAAGCACTCACAAGCCACCCACATTCTGTTCTTGGCACATAACAGAAGCAACTTTTCAAAGGTAGGTGAACTGATTCATGTTTAATTACTAATAGCTTTTATGATTTGGTTTCATTGTGTTCATTGTTGATTGATCAACTTGGTCAAAAGTCGTGTTTGAATTTTTTCATTTAGAAACCATTCATCTTACGAAAAATTTTAGGCAACTTAACTAATTATATTTTTTCATACCCGCAGAGTAATATATTTCAAACACATACTAATTTTTACTTTAATTATTCATCTACAGACCCCTGTCACCGATCTCCGGGAGCAATTAATACACTTAACCAAAAAAAATCCTACACTATCCTGCATAGTGGACCAGCGTTCTCTGCATTCTGTCTCTGTCCTCGACATCACTTGAGGGGACCAGCACCGAAACCACCTTAGTTGGTTCATTCACCTATTGGTATTTTCAGCACTTTCAAGACAGGCACATTCTATATCTGCCATTGACATTACTTGAGGAGCACCATTTTGGCCCATGTCACATGATAGAACGTTAGCAAAGGTAGTTCTACAATTGTTTTTTAAAATCTGCCATATTCATGTTTCATTGCAGTTTTTATGTTTCATGCTCATTGTTGTGTTGTGTGAAAAACTGCGTTAGTGCTTCTTCCTCTTGAGCCATCCCTTCAGACTGCCTTTCAGATGACGTTGTATCATTTGCAATAAAACATAATACTGCTGTTAGAATCTTAAAGCATTTTTTTTTTACATGGGCTCCACACAGGAGGCCCTGGTGGAAATTATTTTCCCCAAGGCCTATGTCATCTTTGGGGATGCTGTGTGGAGGGTTTTTTTTTAAAGGAAAGGAAGTAGAGGAGAGTTCTAGGAAGGAAAAAGGTTTAAGGGGTGGGTAGAAATCTGGGGTTCAGTGTGTCCTGGTCATCCGCCTCTAAGACCTAGACAAACCTTACCCCATGAACCCAGGCACTCCTGCTAAATCACTAAACGTAGCGAACTACTTGGGGTGACCAATGGCAGAGGTCTTGGTTATCCAATAAAGGTTCCCGGGGCGGCGTTACCCATTCCCGCCTCCCAAATTGTAAGCGTATCACATTTGCGTTAAAATATTATACCTAAATAATTTTTCAAACACAGATTATTTTTATAATGACATCATTTGAGAGTACCAGCAGTCTTAATGCTGCATCTGTCTCGGGATATCGCTTGAGGGGACTAATACTCCCAAGGCAGTCACATTATAATAATCAATGAGAGCCGATGGTGAGTTCTGTCTTTTTTGATGAACGTCGCACAGTTGAATTTTATATTTAATAATTCCTTTGTTCGAAGTTAAAAGCACAAATCTTTTAACAAAATATTGTACTTACCCTTAAAGATATTAATTTTAAATAAAAATAAGAAGATATAATCAGAAGTTCGTAAACCACCATTGAGGGGAGTAACACTTGCAAAACTTTTCACGTTGTGTAATAATTTAATCTGCATATTTACGACTGTTTTGATTATATATAATAAAATATATAATACATTCGTCGGTGCGTTACAAGTGGCTTACCAACATTTTGCCATAAGTGGGTGTTTTTAATAACCAAGTATTATTTACAGTTTTTTTTTACTGTCCCAGTGGAACCAATATCTTTTTCTGATTTTTCTGTCTTCAGATTTTGATTGAGTTTCGCTAATATTGTCTTCATTTAATTAAATATTATAATTTGAGTTTTTACTTGTAAAGTTAAAATAAAAATTAAAAAAAATATTCATCCTAGACTTGCAGAAAAAGTCAATAGATGTCGCGTATTAAAATAAAATGGATAAATATTTATCCAGACACTATCTAGATAGCATTTAGTTCGGGTTGAATCTTGCAATCATATATAAAGATAGCAGCCAATAAATATGTGCGTTAAGAAAAATGAAGATAGTGTTGGTAGTTCTTAGTCGAAGTATGATACAGTTAAAAGTGATTGAATTGGAAATGGGTTCCATAGCTCAATCGGTAGAGCAGTTGGCCATGAATGCTAAGGTATCTGGGTTCGTGTCCCAGTGGAACCAATATCTTTTTCTGATTTTTCTGTCTTCAGATTTTGATTGAGTTTCGCTAATATTGTCTTCATTTAATTAAGTATTATTTACAGTGTTCAATGTTACAATACAATGTTCTTCTTCGTACATATTAAATCATTTAAAGAAAGGCATATTTTGAAAATTTAATAATTTATGCATATATAGGTAAAATGGAAAATCGACATACCCGTATTTTTGTCCTAAGTCAAAACTCATTATTGAAATGCAGAAAATCATAATTTGGATTTATCTCGGAATAGCGTAATTGCATTTAGCCAATTGTCTCTCTTAACCGACGATATGTCTAAATGTCTTTGATATTTTAAAAATCTGCAAAGTTAAGTTATTCAATCACAAGTAAAAATTTCTATTTAAAATAGCTTAATTGTTATTTATTTAATCTGCAGATCTCTGTTCCTGAGCATCACTGAGGAGAGACCTACACTCAACAAACACATTCATTCTCTGTTCCTGGACATTGCTTGCTTGGACCAGCACTCTCAAGGAAGCCACATTATATACATGTCCCTGGACATCACTAAAGTGGAGCAACACATGCAAGGCAGCCATATTATATACCTGTCCCTGGACATTACTAAAGTGGAGCAACTCTCTCAAGACAGCCACATTCTAACCCGGATCACTTGAACGAATAAACATTGCCTTACACTAGTTTCCCAACTTCCTTTACATCAGCAGAGTTACTGGGGTTGTCTTAATTTTTTTTTTTTATATAAATGTATTATATTTAAAAATGACGAAGTTAAGTTGATCTTTCAAAATGAGCATTGATAAAATCTATTGCATTAATTGTGTCTCATGACGTCACACGCAGTTTAAATGATAATTAGAAAAACAGTGTTGCAGTACCTACTGCCGCGCATGTATCGTGATGTCACACGCTTTTCAGCCGGCCGCAAACATCAATGCCTTGACTTTTATTTTTGATACTTTTCGGTATTTTTCAAAAATCCTAATGGTTCTGTGTCGGCTTGCTCGAAAATATGATATCTTGGTTAATAACATGAAATTTATATGTAGGAGACAGCAAGCTGAACACTTTCACAGTTGTTGGTGTAAAATACTGATATTCAGGACCTGGATATCTCTTGAGGATATCAGCACTCTAAAGGCAGCCACATTCTGTATTTGGACTTGGATATTTCTTGAGGAGACCAGTACTCCCAAGGAAGGTTAGGTATGACTTATATGAATAATTACCTTCTTATCAGTACTACAATACTACATTGTTTAGGTACAGGTTGTACTGATATTTGTTTTAAATACAGATACTCTGTCCTTTTATATATCTCCTGAGGGTAGCAACACTCTTTAGGCAGCCATATTCTAACTCTAGCACTGGATATCACTGAGTCCCTGAGCAAAACTCCCAACAGTTTCAATACATTTCATTACACCTGCATACTTATTATCTTGTTTTGAAACAGGTCCCATGAGTATTTCCAATACTTGCATAGTTATGTATAATGTTTTCAGAATATCTCTATCTGGTGTATGCCGACATATTTAAAAACCATATAAATAGTATGAATAACTTTGTTTTTAAATTAAAGGCATATACAATTTTTTCAAAGAAATATCAATATCTCAATGATAATCCCTTTTTCAAACATTCTTCCGGTGGTAGGAACAAGTAGATACCGTAATAATAATAATATATCTTTATTAGACAAAAAAATTTGCAAGATTTATAACTAAAAAAATAAATGTACATATGCAGTGTTAATATTTACAATGGTTTATATAAGTACAAAAGATTAACAAGAGAAAATAATATAAATATGAACAGTAGGTACCTACTTGAAGAATAGAGAATAGTTATAAATTTAGGTTTTTCATAATCTGCCTCATTAGGCTAGCCTAGGCACTAGGTGTTGAGGCAGTAATTTTTAAGTCAATTTATATTACTTATTAACATATCTACACTTATATTAAAATATAATCATACAATAGATTTGTTGCATTAGCAATAATTTTGAATAATAACATCCAGTACATTGGTTTAATTTCGAATTTGGGTGAGCGCGCCAGTAAAGGCCCTATCATTATTTTTTATCCAAATTTTTATGTTATTTTTGAAATTTTTTTGTGAATCACATTTTTTTACTCCATATGGAAGAATGTTATAAAGTCTTGTTGCAAGGTATCTGAAGTTTCGTTGACCAAAAGTAGTATGCATTATGGGAATTTGTAATATTGAAAACATCAATTAAAGTTAGTCATCTAGTCAAAGAAGTCTTGATTAAATAATAGAGTGAATGCAGCTGAGTTGACTGAAGACTGAACGTACAAACAAATTTAGAGACGGATGAAATGTCAAATAGTCGCGTTAAAATAGGACTTGGTTATGCTCAGTCAATACTGGCCATGGATAAGTCCTTTGAGCAGTTACGTAGCCAGGGGTGTGGTGGGGGGGCGGGCACCCCGGATGCCACCCGACGAGGGGTGACACTACACCTGACCGTGGAAAAAAATTACAAAGAATATTGTCACTTAAAATATTGAATACGGTCTGTTGTTTATATTTCTTAGCTCTATGTCGTAGCTCTGTGTCGTAGCTCCCCGTGGAGTGCCCCGAATCGGAAGAATTTTAGTTGAAATTATGGGGGGGGGGTGACACCACGTTATCCGCCACGGGTGCCGCCCATGCTAGCTACGCCACTGCCTTTGTATATCAAATTCCTAATAAATCTCTGTCCTTGTACATTCATTAGTGAACGAGATTTCCAAAGCAGGTTTCATTATTATAGATATAAATGTTTGGGGTTTATGTTATGTTGCACGTTCTTCTCGTTTTACCAAAATTTACAAGAGCTACAGTGTCTGAAACTTATCCTTATGAGGAATGTGACATGGCATTATAACCCATAAATATATCACGATAATTCTTTTGACTGTGAAAATCTTAAAAATTTCAGGTTTAATCATGTTTTATCAACACCTGCATATTATATTATGTTAAATGCTTATTTGGAATACTGAAAGTGTAATGTTGTTTATACAGAAATCAGTCCCTGGAAATCACTTGAGTGGAGCAACACTTTAAAGGCAGCCACATTCTATCTCTGATCCTGTGGACCACTTGAGGAGATCAGCATTTCCAAGGCAGGCTACCAACTTATTATATCTGAGAATCTTTTCTGAAGCATTTCACGTTACGGCTTTTACTTTTGCTTTTCACTTCTTTCGCTCAGGATCAGTTGTTTCGCAGAAATTAACGCATGACACAGTCACGAAATGGTCATTCATCGCAATTTTGCTTAATTTTTGTTAAATGCCGATTCCAAGTCTTAATATCAGCAGATGAGGACAAATACCACGATGTTAAGCTTATCAGCTCATTACAATTTAATAGAATCGGTGTTTAACGGGGACTTTTCAAATATCATAAAACAAAATGGAGCCCAATAGCCATTTGTTGACAATGACACATTAGAATTTGTGTGAAACAGCTGGGTTTTAACAGTTCTGTAGATCTTTCACTATCATTTATCTTGTGGATATCCGAGCCTCTCGATATTCATGGATAAGTATAAAAACACCACGCTTCCTAGGTCCGTTGTGGTAGTTAGTTGTGTTGGAGTCCCTACTTCCCCCCACGGCCCACCGCAGTCCCATAGCCATTCTGTTGTTGCAACTCAGCCTGTGTTTGTCTAGTCTTGAACCTTTCCAATCGTCGCCTCAGTTCTTATTTGTCCAACAGACCATTTTAGTTTTTGTTCAATCTCCACTTTAAAATTAAAAATAAAGTATAAAAAATTAGAGTTAATTATTTGAACTAATGAGACCTTTACCTTTACGGAAATAACTTTAACTTAAACACCTACTATACTGTTTTATTGAAATAATTTAAGAAAACCTTCTCCTCACGTAAATTTTTCTATTGGTCTGTTGGACAAATACGAACTAAGGCGACGCAATGTCAATCATATTCAAGGCCAAGTCAGTACTGGCCGCTACCAGCTACAAGGATTTATAATCATAGTTATCTCCTGGATAGGTTGTGTCCAAGGCCAGCGAGGTCCATCTCCCCATTCTTATACCCTCAACCGGTTTAACCGCTTCCAGGCGTTGGTACAGGAGAGAGCTGACCTCAAGTGGAGAACACAGAGTCAGAGACCTGTAGTTGCCTAAAGGTGGATCCACCGTCCACTCAGATGTACTCCCTTCCATCCCTCCAATCCCCATCAGGTACTAACTTCCCCACATTGCCACCACACAAACATTACTTATTCTGATTACTGACGCACTGCACATTAGCTTTTCTTAGTGGGACAGCTTAAACCCTGACACGATTTTCGTAATACCTTAATAGTTTATTGCGAAATGATATTTTTGTTTATTTTACCATCTTACCAGATAATGAGATTATATATTTATAAAAATAGAATTCATCTATCCTATGTAGTTTCCCAAGGGTAGCTTCTCATATTCAGGGAATTGTTTTTTTTTTCTCTAATGTTATTAAAAATATACGTAAAATAATGAAAAGAAACGAAAACTTTCTTAGAGTTTTATTATAGTTTTCAGCTAAATAAGCAATCTTCGCAATAAAAATAAACCAGGCTTTCCTGTAAATAAATACAGTGCTTACTTTGTAAATGATAAATTATGACATTTAACACGAAATTCCTATTTTCACAGATAAAAAAAATTATATTTGCAAGTGATGAAACGAGGAACTAAAATAATAGTAATATATATTATTTCATTATGAAACTTATAAGTTTTATTTTAGTATGCTAGGAGAATTATTTTAGGTTTACAATACCAAAAAGTGCTTGCAACTGCGGTGGGTTTCTAATGCTACAGATTCGCTGGCATTCCAGTTTTAAATGAAGATGTAGATTTATGTTTGATAACGCCATTGTTATTCGTTACAGATGCTATCTCCCTGGATCTGGATTTCACCTGAAAGAGTTACACTTAACACAGCCACATTCTATCTCTGTCCCTGGACATCACTTCAGGAGACAACACTCTCAAGGAACTCACTTTATTTATATGACTCTGGACAATCAGGACATCCCTTCAGAGGAAAAAACAGCCTCCTGTTTAATTTGAATATCCAAGTAATTACTTTTTATAAAATCTGCCATTTAGGTTATTAATTGTTTAAAAAATACCGTCAGGTTTCATTTCTTAAAATATTATAAGAAATGAATTATTCTTAAATGTTTTTAGCTTTCACCGTTCAAGAGTGTTCTTGTCCATTGTTTAAATAGACGCTGAAATGGAAGATGAATTAAAACATTAATTTTATTTATACGGACAAATTTCATAAATATGGAATATTGGAGTCGAGTTCAGACTCAGAAGAGATGAAATATTGAATGGAGGGGAGGCAATTTTAAGAAAAGCTTGATAGAAAAGATGTTATATGTTTAGAGAGGGATAACCAAAAAACATTGTGTCTAAATTTCCCAATTCTAGACAGAAGAAAGTAACATCTGGGGAGTCAAACAGTGAATTTTAAAAGAATGAGAGGGAACGGAGCAATGTGTTATTTTTCATTTGAGTAACTAGTGGAGCCTTCCGCAATATAATCAATTTCAGCCTTCAGAGCTGGAATTTGTAAAGCGTTCGGTTTGGATATTTCCGCCCTCTTCCAAAAAATCATAATCCCGAATTAAAATATGGAGATATATAAACTGCTTATAGTGTTAGAAGCCATATTTTGCGTGCATATTTTATAATTCATAAAATAATTCATTAAAAAAATTAAGCGCATGAATTCTGGGTACTATTTACTTTAAATTGCCATTTGTGGTACCTACTTTGATCAATATTAAATATTATGACTTATGTGCGTTGTCAAATTGTCTATGGCCTATTTGATAATCACAGATATAAATTTAAATTCAAATGTACATTTTTAATATGTAAACTCGTGATCAATGATTTGTAAGAAAAAATATTTCAATAATATCAGTTCACGGAATGTCAATAACAAATAATACAGAAGAGATGCGAGACATACTTTTTTTAATTTTTTACATTAAGTCCACACAGGAGGCCCTGAGGAAAATAATTTTTCTCAGGGCCTCTGTCATCTTTGAAGATGCTGTGTGAAGGGTCTTTTTGAGGAGAATGAGTGAACATGGTCTTGAAGAGACCCATGTTGTAGAATGGAGGAAACATAGAGGCCGGCAAATCGTTCCACAGCCGAGCTGTTCAACTCAAGAACGAGTCGTAGAAACCGTGTCGACCATGTACATATGTTGAGCATGTGTTTGTCGTGTTTCCAGACTATGCACTGATGCCAGGGGGATAAATGACGCTAGTTCCTCGTAGCATCTTCCATTGTAATGTCGGTAGAATAAGGGTAGCATTACCACCCGACGCCTGTGCTCTAAAGATTGTAATCCACTTGTTAAGTTAGAAGAATCTATCGAACGGACCGCCCGTTTCTGCACGGGTTTTTTTTTAGGTGTTTTGGGGCTCCAGACCAGAGGTGGCTTCCAAATTAAACCGTTGAGCGCACTTGTGATTTGTACAGGATCAACAGTTGTGTATCTGCAGTATCTGCGGGTCCTGTACAGTACGCCCAGTTTCTGAGAGGCTAACTTTACTCTGGCTTCGATGGAGCCCCCATACCTGAGCTGATCACTTAGAGTTACACCAAGCATATCAATATTTTGTTCAAGTGTGAAACTACTAAGTTAGCTTTGTGATTAATCAATGATTTCAATGTATCAGCATCCCCAAAGATAACAGGCCCAGAGGGAATGCATTTTCCTGTGTGGAGATAATGAAAAAAAAATGTGCTGGAACTTTTGAAATAATTTCAAAAAATATTTTAAAATATCTCTTCAAATTGGTCACATTTTGACCAATAGACCCTCGTGAGCCAATTTTTGGTAAAAATACTTTAGTGGACAAGAGAGTTAATTCATTTTTTGAAAAATGGGGAATTTTTGAAAGCACGCTTTGTATTGAGGCAAAGCAGGCTACCTTGGATTGACTAGCAATGTGCCAATACTCTGCACAAACATTGCATTGAATGTGTTTTGAGAGTAATTATGTTATAGGGGTTGACCGCTTCTTGTTTTGCTAGTGAAAAAAATTATGTAACTTCTAATTTTTTTATTTTTAGTTATCTACTTACCTGTTTCGTCACTTTTTAATTCTTCGCTGAATTTATTTTAGAAGTTTTGTTGCTTTTTAATACTTGCATAAGTAATTATTTTAAATGCAGGTTTAATTACTAGTTGAAAGCTGTTGAATACTTGCAAAGTTAATGCGTTTATTATTTTAAATTAGGGATCGTTAATTGTTTTTCTTGTTAGAGGTTATGTAGGTCCTCACCTATTGATTTTAAATGGCTTAACAGTTTATTGTTTTAAATATTATAGCCAATGTAAAATATTTATTTGAATTGTAGATAAAATTTTAAATACAAATATACCGACGGTTTGTCTTGTTTGTAGTTGGAAATAATATTGTAGAAAAATATTATAAGTTTATACAAAGCCCTTGAGGTGATTTTTCACACAACGGCGCTGTACAACTCATCCAAATAATATTATTATTAATATTAATAATAATAATTTAATTACGAGGATATATTTAGAAACTTCAAAATTGAAAGTATGAATGGGGATGAGGTTTATAAATATTTATATATTATCCGCAATCCAATACATTTGATCATATGTACTAGTATTAAAAATGATATTAGGATTAAATTTAAAACTAGGATCAGAAAATTTTTAAAATGCAATCTATCTGCTAAAAATTTAGTAAAGGCAATAAAATACCTTGGGCAATACCTCTATTAACTTACTCATTTGGCATAATTAAATGGTCCAATACAGATTTAGATAGCTTAGAACGATTAATTAGAACTACGTTAACAAAGTTTAATTGCCATCATCCAAATTCAGCTATAGAACGAATTAATTTACCTAGAAATTTAGGAGGTAGAGGTATAGTTAAAATAACATCTTTAAAATATAATCAGGTAGAAATGCTAAGAAATTTTTTTCATAGGAAATCTGACAGTTCAGAAATGCACAAAATAATTTGCAAGGCAGAAATATTTCGCCATTAAATTTATACAACGAGAATGCCAACATTCTTACAAATACCAACCAGGAATTATTAGATTCCTGGTCAAATAAAATTCTTCACGCAAAACACTTCAACTATCTCAACCAAACATATGTTGACAAACTTTCGTCAAACAAATGGTTGAGTATTGGAGAGTTGAGCGCAGAAATAGAAGGCTTTATGCTTGCCATTCAAGATAGAGTCATTAATACTAAAAATTATAGGAAGCATATCATCAAAGATACAAATCAAATTGATGATTTATGTAGAAAATGTTTGGCTTTTCCGGAAACTATAGAACATATTATATCAGGATGTTCTGTATTAGCGCCGTCCGAGTATACATTTAGGCACAATCAAGTTTTAAAAATAATTCACCAAAGTTTGGTAATTAAACATAACTTTATTGACTGCCGTAATGTACCATATTATGAATATGAACCAAATTCATTTTTAGAAAATGAATTTTATAAAATTTATTATTTTAAAACTAATCTAACAGACAGAACAATTGGTCATAATAGACCCGATATAGTTTTACATGACAAAATTAAAAAAATAACTTATATCATTGATGTCGCTATTCCAAATTCTTGTAATATTCAGAAAACTGTTTCTGAAAAAATAAGAAAATATACAGATTTAGGAAATGAGATTAAAAGAATTTGGCATTCTCAGACTATAAAAATATTACCATTTGTTATTTCGGCTACTGGCATTATACCTAGCTCTCTCATTCAAAATTTAGGCTTATTAGATTTGTCAAAAAATTTGTACATAAAAATGCAAAAGTCGGTCATTTTAAATACATGTAGGATTACGAAAGATTTTTTAAATATTTATATTGAGGGATCAGTAGGATTTATCGGACCAGTTAGGATTTCATCAGAGCCGAACCCTCTGATATGAAAATATCTGGAGTCGGTGAAATATTTTCCCATTATGTTTCTGGTGGATTGACGTATTGTTCTTGTATTGTTTTGTATTTATTATACTTATACACGGTGTCCGAAAACTCGTAGTACAAGCGGAAAACTGGTGAACCTACATCACATAGGGAACCTAAATAAACATAAAGATTTTAAATTTAAGCATTTTTACATTCAAATTTAAAAAAAAATATATCTTATAAATTTTTTCGGGTTCTTTAGGGTTAACGATACACGTTAATGATCAGTGTTATTTTGACAGTTCGAAGATGCTACTATAAAATTATTTATAAGCTGCAAAATCTTTTTTCGTGTCCATAGTTTATTTATTTTCACTTACTGAGTTATTCTTCCACCTCTTCTAGGCATTAAAATATGGTTAATTAACGTATTTACTTTGTTGTGGAGCAATTTGAATAAGCGGCGGGCAATAATTTACTCCAGTTGAAAGTAATACGAACGATTTTCGGCCAATTCGAATAAGCCTTGTGAGAGAAATTATTAGCATATTTGTGTTCCAACTTACATTATGTAGTAATGTTCCTTTTCAAATCCAAAAACCCTAGGCACATCACAAAAAACACATTAAAATGTCATTGGTACATCACAAAAACATAATAACAGGCGTTGGTATTATTCCATTGTAATACACAATAATTAATCAC
This sequence comes from Limnephilus lunatus, assembly GCA_917563855.2. Taxonomy (NCBI): domain Eukaryota; kingdom Metazoa; phylum Arthropoda; class Insecta; order Trichoptera; family Limnephilidae; genus Limnephilus; species Limnephilus lunatus. Next base: position 17,311,046 of record OU830595.1, on the reverse strand, counting down.
GGTAAACTACGAAAATATCACAAAATAGTACACAAACACACATTGTTTTAAAGTTTAATGAACGAAAGGGTTGTTGATAGAAAAATTTCAACATAACGCGTCAATTGCGCGAGCCGTGAACCGAAAACTGCATAAACAATAATAAATAATACCCGAAAACACGTGATTGTACAGGTCCGAACATAGCCGCAATCTTCTAGCCTCTTCTCTCGCGTGTATTGAAATGAGCGAATAGAGATAGCTAATTTTGTTTTGTAATGCGATACGTACAAGCTGCGAATGATTCTACTTCTTGAAAACTATCGCGCGTCTCTTATTTCACGTGTTTATTGAAAGGAGCTAATAGACAGAGCGGATTTTGTTATACTACAAGCTGCGAAAATATTACGATGATCTATTTAACCGTCGAATGACCAATTATTTTATTTTTACAGTGAATTAAATTTTGGGCGATTTCAAAATAATGCTTAAAATCCGGAATTCTTTATTTGTTTTTCTTTTCAATAGTTTTTATTAGTTAGGTACTATGATCGTCAGTAATAATTTATAAGAATTTGACCAAAAAAAAAAACAACTTCTGATTCGATTTACTCGAAACAAAAGCTCAAATCAAAAAAAGTTATACTACAAAATCAACTCCAAATGTGATGGGGAATCCCCAGTTTCCCGCTTGTACTACGAGTTTTCGGACACCTTGTATAGTGCACTTACATTGCGTGAATTTAATAGATATTCATTTGTGGAAAAGTGTGTGGAAGGGTTTAGTCTTTCATTTGGGAAAGATTTAACCTGGACATAAAATCTGGAGCACCGTAAAAAGGTTGAATTATGAATGAAATGTATTTAATACCAGCACTGCGTCTGTTATTTCTTACATTCAATACCTGCGAAGTTATTATTTGTTAAAAGTTAATATATTTAGTCTCTGACTACTCTCAAGCCCTTTCATGTTAATTATTTAGTTTTAGGTTATTATAATACCGAATGTGAATGGTGGAAGAATTTGGGGACGCCCTAGGAAGACATGACACGATCAAGTAAACCAAATACTTTAGTTCTTTCATGTCAAGAGTCAGAAAAACAAAAGAGTATAAGGCAATGTATGAATGTGAATGAAGCAAGAAGTATGTGCCAAGACCGAGTTGTTTTGGTCGTCCATCCACTCGACCTACCTCTACGGACAAACGGCGTGATGGTTAGTTAGGTTTAAAATACCTCTATGGGGAACAAGAGAGTATTTTTTATGTAGGTACATATATTACATGTACTTTCTCTATTAATGATGTAAGTAACAGTTTGGTAAATTACTTTTAAGTATTTTTTACAATATTGTATTTAGGTACTAATTTTTAATTTGTGGAAGTTAATTATTTGAAAAATAATCTTATTTATCTACTGAAATTTTATTATTTCAAAAGTATTGTTAAATTTGATTATTTTCAAAATTTTCTTATTTTGTTTTTTCCACTGTGTTTATAATGTATTACTTATTTAGTAATAAAGTAAGGAAGTTAAGTATAAAATGTAAGTCACTAGTTATTAATCTCAGTTGTGAGTCACTAATAAAGAGGTTATTAGATATAAGTCTAAGTGATACGGTACAGGTTACATACATGAATTAAGTTGTAAAGCGCACTTGAGGTGATTTTCTCACAAAAATGGCGCTATAGAAATAATCCAATAGTTTATATTATATTATATACTTCATTGGTAAAAACCTGTTATGTATTTTGTTTAAATTGTATCTTTATTATAATAAAAAAATTATAAAAACTAACAAAATAATCATTTGTAAATAATAGTTTGCCAAGGTAAAAGAGCTCCATTAAATATAAATGAGGGGGTGTCAGTAGTCAGTATTGATGGCAAGTAGGGGAGAAGTGGCATGAAGGAGCCAAGTTTTGAAAGAGCCACTTGCATTATTTCGGTAGTTTAGGAACGGATGTGGTTGGTAACTTTATTTTTAAGTGGCAACACTGATTTTCCGTCACTCACAAACATTTGATAGTTCGCCGAAACCAACGGACACCGGCACATCGAGTCAAAGTTTTTGGCACTAAAAAGTAAGAATGTTTCTTCATTTAAGTTGTATTTTATTGTAAACAAATGTAGGTAAATGGCTTGTAGATTGAGTTTGTGCATATATTTGGCATTGCAGCTGGGTAAAAGCTGAGCCACAAAAGTTTTGATATTGTTGTTATTTTGAAGGTTATATTTCTTTTACGAATAAGTTATGAAAGAGCCGGGTGAATGGGCCATGAAAGAGTTTAGCGTTTTTGATAGAAGATATTATTTGTTATTTTGTTTAATTATCGAGAATGTTATTAATAAAAAATAAACAGCCTCTGATATGTTAAGATTATACATATACTAGGTATTACTGAATTATATGTTAAAATTAAAGTGTTTGTTAGAATTAATTAAAATGACTGATAGAATTTAAAAAAATCTTAATAATGTCATTAGTTTCTAAAAAGGATTTGTTACAATTGTCTTTTTTGTTTTTTTTTATTAGGGCAATTATTATTAGTTTGAACAATTATTATTAGTTTGTATAATTTTACCAATTACACTTTATAATACAGACTGTCTCTTTCATAACTTTTAGTAGCTCTTTCAATACCAAAATGTTATGAAAGAGCCAGAAGACACATTTTTTAAAAATGAATGTTTTATTGATTTTTTTATAGTGTTGAAGGTTTTTTCGTATGAAATTATCTACTTAATAAAGTATATAATAATTGAAGAAAAAAAAACATAATTATTTCATTAAAAGTGTATTTTTTTGCTCCGTTTAGTAAACTGGCTCTTTCATGCCACTTCTCCCCTACAATACAGTTAATGTGACAGCAGGACATATGTAGCACGGATAGAAGATAGCTTATCATCATAGAGGCTCTACCACACAAGTGTCCCGACTGGCTGGAGACAGTGGGACTATGGCATTTCCAATAAGGGAAATGTGGTGATACTGAATAGATGGTTGAGAAATGCCTAGCTATTCAGATCAAGCCTCTTTACTTAGAAAATAAACAAAATTAATTCCACAACTGATAGATTTTGACGACAGTAAGTTGTTTGAAGGGTAAGTAGGTATCTACATGTACACAGTGTTCGGAAACTCGTAGTGCAAAACAGAAAACTGGTGAATGTCCATTACATTTGAAGCCAATTTTTACGTTTTTGAGTAAATTAGGTCCGAAGTTGGATTTTTGTCTTTTAAAATGAGTGGAAGCAAAAACAAGCTTTGAAATTTTTTTTATTCCTTTAGTTGTGGAAAAAAAAAAATAGCGAAATGCTCAGATCGAAACAAAAAAGGTTCTGTGGATTCTCTATGTGATGTAGATTCACTAATTTCCCACTTTGACTATGAGTTTCCGGACACTGTGTGTAACTGTTGAGTGCAATTATTGATCAACGGAACTATTCATTAGATAATCAGCACCTCAGCCATATGTCAAATGACAAGCTATGTTTGGTGACTTAGCAGGAATGCCTGGAGGGGTAAGGTTTTTCCAGATCTTGTCGGCGGGCCGGATCGGGAGAGGCCGTTGAGTGAGACCCTCCAACCTGTCCTGCCGGACTCCCTTATCAGTCGCCCTGCTCCTCCTAGACACAGCGATTTCCAGATTCCCACCCACCCCTCATAACGCAGCATTCCCACAGAAGAGTGCGTGTGAAAATTTCGGTCTACAAAAAACGGCAGAAGGACAGATGTGAACGGAATGATAAAAGGAAAAAGATTAATGATAATAATAAGTATTTAATAAAATGTAAAGAAAATGACATTTTGGATTTAGAAACAAATATATGTTGTGTGTAGAGTGTACTAAAGACAGATAATGCTTGTCAATGTTCAATGTTCATCTGCAGTCACTGCACACAAGTGTGACGCAATAATGTACTCTAAAGTAAGTCTCTCCAGAGCCCATTATCGAGGGACATTGCTGCCTCAGTTAGAACGCTGTTACTACTGGCTTTGTTATATAATATGGCAAGAGAGAATCAGCTAATATGGAAACATTACATCAAACAGAATTATTATCAAAATACACCAATCTTAACCACCAACACTAAGATGGTTCTAAACTAAAAGATTGTACTTTAAAAAGAAAGAAAAATTGTTTGCATAATGAATGGCTTATATTACAGCAAATTCCCATGTGTATAAATATCCATCGTCTAGTTGATTAGTCAGACATCTCCAAATACTATGTTTTGAGATAATGACGAAAGCAATATTCGAATGCTCGCCATAAATCAAATATTATTTCCATGTGTTTGTGTTTTATATAATAAATATGCTTTAAAATAACACCAGGAGGCATAACGGTCCAGTACAGTACCGTACAATACAGTGACCCAAAAAACATCAACATCTTGTTAAATTCAATGTAAGTTTTAGTGCATTATAATAGATGTTGTTGGTGTTTATGAGTAATCTGAGTATTGTATCAGATAGAGGGTACACGCCTACATATAACTGCATACTCAACTCTAATTGCGATTTTTCGGAGATGTCTGTCTAATCAACTGGATGATCGACGATATAAAGGCTTTTCTTTTAGTTTCAAAGACAAAATAAAATAATTTTTTTTAAATAAAGCCATTTCTGTGATTTTTTTAAATGTGAATACCGTACTAGTCTCAACATCAGTGGAACTATGGTATTCCCAATACTTGGGGTTTGTCCTTTCAATTCCGTATCCATCACATTTCTAGGGAATTTCTCTTCAGTGGATGGAACAACTCAAATGACGAGTGAAACAAACAACGAATAAAGCACTGCAGCTAAATATTTGAACTAAAATTAGACTAAAAATTACATATTTCTAATATTCTTTACATTTACAAGAACAAAGTATTTATATTTATTTATTTATAATAATAATAATAACCTTTGAAAACATATTTTTAACAATTCAACAACAGGAAAAAAGTAGATACAAAAAAAACATTTATTTAATATTTAAAAGTAAGTACATACGATCAATAAAGTCTGAAAAATAATTATGTGGAAACTGCAATCGTTTAACTTGCTTGGAATAATATTTTTTCATTAATGGACATCATCGTAACTAATGGAATAATATTTTTGTTCTACTGGACATCCTCGTTACTAATGGAATAATATTTTTATACTAATGGAGGTCCTAGTTAACAATGGAATATATATTTTTTTACTAATGGATTTCTTTGTTATTAATGGAATAATATTTTGTTACTATATGGTCATTCTAGTTAACAACACAACGATAGTTTTTACTAATAGACTTCTTTGTTATTAATGGAATAATATTTTGTTACTAATGGTCATTCTTGTTAACAACGCAATGATATTTTTTTACTAATAAACTTCGTTATTAATCAATGGAATAATATTAATCTTCGCTATAAATTGATTTTTTTTTAAATATTGAATTTCCATTAATGTCTTAAAAAGTGGATATTTCCAAATTATTAGTAACCAAATGAGGAAGTACATTGACGTGTCTTTTAAGTTTTTGGAATTTGTTTTATTTTTCAAAATCAGACATTTATTGAAACTGCAAACAAAGATGTTTCAATGACGGCCGAGCGCCAGGGTGATACTGACAGCATAAACTTTAAACTATAATTATTATTACACACTTAACAAAATGTAGGTATAATTCAAGAAAAAAATGCTGTTCGAAAATGTACAAGAAATAAAGAACTTATGTTATTAACAAAGACTCCGAAAAGACATTGCAAAAGTAGTAATGTTTAAAAACAAAAACACTCAAAACACTAACTTTTGTTATAGTTTTTGGTAAGTAGGTACTTACTTAAGTCTTTTTTTTTTCTTTTTCCTTTTCAAGTTATGAATAAACTGACAATATTTGAATTCCTCCTACCATCATTTTTTTTCAGTAATTTTAAAAAGAAAGACAATAATTTCATTCTCAAATTGTGATCAACTGACAAGCGTAACAACATTACAGTTGTGCTCTTCTGTTGATCAAAAATTGTCCAAACGTTGAAACTGACCAAGAATCGGGGATATTTTGATTCAATTGAAAAATCAAAATTGGTTGAGTTGTCGTTTGATGACAAACGTTACATTAGAATTGTTGTGAAACACACACTAACTAATCTAAAAGAATTATTTTAAATGTTTTTATTTATTTTGCAATGGCTGTCCCCGGTCTTAATAATTAATTTATAAAATATATAGTTATTTGTTTGTTTAGTTGTTGTGTGAACTCGGGCGCGGCTTTTTCTTTTTGAATAAACCAAACACGCCGCGTTTTTGCTTGTCCGGTTGTCCCCCTATCGACAGTTCGCTCTCTCCCGAACTCTCGGCGGCCGCTCTCTCCCCAGCATTTTGCTGATATGCTGAAATAAACAGAATTACTGCATTAGATACACAATTCAATTAGATATATACACAATTCAATTAGATATACACACAATTCAATTAGATACACGCACAATTAAATTAGATATGTGCACAATTCAATTAGATATATACACAATTCAATTAGATATGTATACAATTCAATTCAACACAAGTTCAAGATTCAAGTGATTCGAACTGGTTCAGTTTGATCGCCATCAATTTATTGGTAATGGTTTTACTTGAAACTGTAAAAGTGGGCTTAGTTTGACTTAAGTTCCAGTGGTAAAGTTTTGACTTAAGTTTAAAAGGTAGAGGTTGACTTAAGACGTGATGTAACAACACTCAGGTTTAACTTTGTGTTGTTAAATCCATAACTGACAAATTATATTCCAGTAATCGGCAAATTAAATTTTTGATCAAATGCTTCTTTGATGACATTAGAAATTTTTAAACAATTTGTTAGCTGTGATAAGGGGCGTGCCTCTTACAAGGGTGATACTGAGAGTATCTTTCACTCAGGAACGAGGGGAACTCAATCTTCATGTCTAGAGCCGACAGTCTTACCGCTGTGCTACAAATGTTATCAAAGTGAATTGCAGAAAAAAGTTTATGATGTAATCTACAATAAATCTTCCAGTGTCTTGAAATTCGTGGTTGATTCCATTCTGAATAAATAAATTCCAATTATCATCACGAATTTCCAGACGCTGTGTAATAAATATATGTGCATTCCATACATTTAACACGGTACAGTGTGTACAATAGATGGCTGCTCCCAGCTACAGTGCGTTAGCAAAACAAACAATACACAACCAAAAGTGAGTTAATCAGAAAGAGAAACACATAAAAATAGTCACAAGATTGGTAGTGAACAAAACCATTTTACCTAATAATAATATTTGAAATATCAATAAAAAAATTATAACATTAAAAAGCTGCAATGAAAAAAAATGTTAGTATAAAAATTAAGAAAATTTGTTAAAAATAAAAGCAACAAAAAACATAGAAATAAACATTATATTATTTATCTAAAGTCAATAAAATGTTGTGTTTCTTGAAAGAATTGTAAATAGCTGCATTTTAATGTGTTCTCCAAGTACCAGGGCTTGTTATATTGGTTTCATTTTACTGAATGATTTTTGAGGAATGTCTATGTCATCTTAGGGAAGGCTGTGTGGAGGATCTTTTTATGAAAAGGTTGGAGAGGAAGGAAGGACGGAAAAAGGTATGAGGGGTGAGTAGGAACTAGGGGTCAGTTTATCCGGGAGTGACGGACGTATGAATCCATCCCTCCAACAGCGGTGCAAAAGGTTAAGTGGGTTGAGAAAATCCAGATGGAGAGGTCAAAAAGGTCTCCCTCAACCGATCCCTCGGGCAGATGCATCCGCTGCCAAGACCCGGACAAACCTCACCCCATGAACTTAGGCACCCATACTAAGTCACCAAACACAGTAAACATTGGTTATCCAATAATGGTTACCGGGCCGGTAGTACCCATACCCGCCTCCCAAAGTGAGATGTGTAACCAAAGAAGGAAAATTGCAACATGAGTGTTAAAGATTACGGTTCCGTGATGGCAAAAACAGGCAACAAACATACGTTCCTTATCGTTATAATGCTGCAGCTCTTTCTTACACATTAAATAATGGTGAGACAAAAGATGAGACACACAAAATGTGTGTCTGTTTCCTCCAAAGTACTACTTTTTCCTTTGGAGCAAACAGATATATCTTATTACGGCTCGGCCACGGAAACGGGAATTGCGTTTCATTTTCTTTATATGTTTGAGGAAGACGTAAGATGATGATTATATATTTCCTTTGGGGGGGTGCAGACATACGTTCACCACCGTTTGTCTCATTTTCGAATATTATTATTCAGTGTGTAAGACAAAGCTGCAGCATTATCCTTGTAACTATATTCCATACTTTCAAAATTATCATCACGACTTGTAGTATTGTACGGGTTTACAGAGACGTCACAGTGCCGTGTGTGAGAGAGGAAACAGGCCTACCTACATTGTGTATCTCGTCTTTTGAAAGAGCTGCAGCTTTATAACGATAAGGAATGTACGTTTATTGCTTTTTTATACCGTTAGGTAACCGTGAATCTTCACGGTAATTTTAAAAGCGCTCATTGCCCAAAGATGTGAAGATTTATTTGAATATATTAGAGAAATTATGTTATTATGTGAGTACAATAATAATTGAAGAAAGCGTATTTTGTAGGTATGTTTGAAAACATGTTTTTTTTTATGTGCATTTGTTGAAGAAAAAAAATTATGAAGGTATGTTTTCAAGAGAAATTATAGTCTGTCAAATAAGAGTAGAAAATATAAAAAATGGAACTACAAAATTTGTAGGCTGGCAACCACCAATTTAACTGTCTAAACCACATTTTAAAAAAAAATTCTTCACGACATAAATTTGATTAAAAGGTGTTTCATAAAGCAATTTGCTTTAATTTAATTTAACATAAATTTGAATTTAACAATAGATAGAAAGGAAGAATCACTGATGCTGAGTTTTGTTACACTACTTTTAGATCTGAATGAGTTAAATATATTCATATAAATAAATAAATAAATAAAATAAATAAAAATTTTATTACATTATCGTTATTCTTCATAATGTAACACAAAATTGCAAAGGTATAATAATAATATACTTAAATGCAATTCTAATTTTGAGATCAGTGGGTATCTATACTGCAATGAAGAAATATTTTTTTTCCATTTTTACGCGTTTTTAATTTTTTTATAAAAATGAAGGTTACACAGCTTTACTTTAACACCATGAGTTATGTGTTTAGTATTGCCATTTGAACAACAATGGCGCCCTACTATGTTTTCTTATCTTATTTGACAAACTGTGAATGTGTTCAAGTGTTGCATTAAAATTGCACCCTGCTTTAAAAATACAAAATAATATAAACAAAATCCACCAAATTAAATAAAGGCATAATGCTGACAACTCAGTTGCAACCTCTCTTTCTTCCTCAAAAACGACACACTTAATAGAAAGAGAGGTTCCAATGCAGCTTTCAGCGGCAGGACCGTACATAGAAAACAGACAATTAATTCAAAAATACAGAAAAATAAGCTTATATAAAACTAAATACAGTTTTTACAAAGTAACAAATTATAAACCACACCAACAGTGAAATATTATAGGTCAAGCAATTAGAGTTGAGGCCAACAATGCTAACTTAAGATTGTGTGTATTGGTGCATAATGTACACCTAGATTTCCCTCAGTAATGTCATCGCCAAAAGTCAAATAAGCTTTCAAATTTTATTATTAGGAATAACATGTAATTTTTTAAATATTAAATTTTTGAAAGCAAACAAAAAAAAATTTTAAAAATGGCTCACCTTACGTTTTTTCGGTAATTTTTCGTAAGTGGTGTCCACACGTATTATTAATAATTTTTAGAAAAAAACTTTAGATTCGCCTTAATTACTATAAAAGGAAACTTTTTTGCATTTCGGGCGGCGGAAAATTATGCATTTTAATTTTCAATTGCGTAAATTAAAATTCACTTCGCGAACCGATCGGCGACTGTCAGCGGCCATTAGGTACGTCACTGTTATGTTGGTATCCCTGATGCATTAACAAGAGCTAAATACGACCGTAGCCATCTTCGTGGGATACAAGAAGACGCGCGTTATTATGAAAAACACAATTAAATCATAATTACACAAACCCGCTAGACAAACCCTGCTTTGCCAAACAAACCATTCAAAACCTGGGATGTTTTTTTTAAATTATGATGACATGCAGCTTTCGTAGTTTAACCGTGTTTTCATGTACCCCACGAAGTTGGCCACAGTAGTATTTAGTTCTTTGCAATGCATCAGGGATACCAACATAACAGTGACGTACCTAATGGCCGCTGACAGTCGCCGTCGTCGCCGATCGGTTCGCGAAGTGAATTTTGGTTTTACGCAATTGAAAATTAAAATGCATAATTTTCCGCCACCCGAAATGAAAAAGTTTCCTTTTATAGTAATTAAGGCGAATCTAAAGTTTTTTTCTAAAAATTATTAATAATACACGTGGACACCACTTACGAAAATTTACCGTTTTTTCTAACTAAAATTATTGGTAACGAAAAAAATAAACACACATTTTATTAGACAAATGTATTATAAACGTTATCCTGACCTCACTTTTTTGTTGTTTCCTATAAAAATAATTCATACAAAAATCTCAAAGTTTCATAATTTTTTTCAAATTGCGGTCGGAAACTTTTGTTTAATATTACGAGGGTAGGCTGAAAAGTAATGCACACATGCTTGTACAGCGCAAACAAAATGACCGTAAGCACACCAGGTGGAATAAGGAAGTGACATTCCTCCTCTATACGTAGGTGCAAGTTTAAGGTCATTGAATTCATCCAGTGTATTTTGAGAAGCGGAAGTCTGGAGACGTGTTTTAGTGTAATACCAATGCAAGGTAAGCAGCGTGCTGTTATCAAATTTTTAACTGCTGAAAAAATGACTCCTACTGAGATTCATTGTCATTTAAAGGATGTTTATGGTGACGATGCTGTCGATAGGTCTACTGCAAATCGATGGGTAATAAAATTTCATGATTGTGAGCCTGGAAAAGCAATAATTGTTGATGAAACACACAGCAGACGACCGATCATTTATACAGACGATAAACAATCCAAACTCGTCCACAATTTGGTTCAAAATGTTCAGCGAATCACTCAAAAGCGTATCGCAACCCATTTTGGAATATCCAAGGAAGGTGTCGGCTTCATTGATGAATAATTAGGATACCGTAAAATCTGCAGACGATGGGTACCATGCCGTTTCACAGACGAGAACAAACAGCGTGGGTTAGAGCCTATGCAAAACCTAAAGTTTGAACCGATTCCACACCCTTTTCACTCTCCCGATCTTTCGCCTTATGATTTTTATTTTTTTCCTATACTCAAAAGACACCTCAAGGTTAATTATTGGACCTCGGACGATGAGGTGAAGGCAGCTGTCAAGTCCTTTATTCGAGAAATGTCGGAAAAAAATTTCATTTACGTAATGAAAAAATTTGTTACACGTTGGGAGAAATGCGTTAGCCTTAACGGTGACTATGTTGAAAAATAAATATATGATTTTGTAGCTTAAGAATTGTAATTCATTGTACTTTTTGCCCGATCTTGTAATTGTTTTTTAGCCTACCCTAGTAATTATTTTGCGATCAACTTTTGGATTTGAATATATGGCGTGATGTTTTTTCTTTCTAGCACAGTTTAGATCATATTTGTAACCATGATAGTAAGGGAGACGCAATGAATTCTATGAGACCTATATGAGTTGTTCCCAAAAGCGAACAAACTAGCCTGAAGGGTTAATATTTTTAGAAAGATTTATATTTAGTATATTTAAAAAAATATTAATTTATTTCTATTAATAAAATTTGAAAGCGTATTTCAATCACCTTTCAAAACCAGTTTTTAGTTTTCGGATACATTCTGAAATGATTCATTTTATTGGATTTTATTGCAAATCGGAAATAATCTAACCATCAGACGAAATACGTTCAAGGTCTGAGGGGATGAATTATAATTTTTTTTTTCAGTTTAACTGGAATTTTATTTTCCAAAGTCTAATTAAAAGTTTGAAACCCGCTGTACTCTAGCAATGCATCTGTGTAAGTACTGTGTTGGATTCAACTCTGGTTGCGATACCTATATGTACATAAAGAAATATGTATAAAAATAAATGTTAAGTATAAAAAACTAAACCACCGCCACATCTTAAATTCTACAAAAAATTGCTATCACATTACAAAGCCAGGATTTTTATATTTGATTAGCTTAAATTATTTTCTTACCTACTTTAACATATAACTCTACTTAAGTTATATAATAAAACTACTTAGTTTATTCATCCACTTAAGTTTTTTAATCAATTTATGTTTATTAATCTACTTAAGTTTTTTTATCCACTTTAATCTACTTAGGTTTATTAATCAACTTGTGTTTATTAATCTTCTTAATTTTTTTAATCCACTTCAATCCACTTAAGTTTATTAATCAACTTAAGGGGAATATGCGCGGCCCATTTCGGCGCGTTTCATACAAATCTTAGATTCAGATTTGAGATCGAAATACCCAACTAAACTGAAAAATTATTTTTGTAATCAAAAGGTATATCAAATATCTAGTACGGATGTGAGCTACTTTATTTATTTTTGCTTTAAATTATAAGATGTAGGGCATTAAAGATTTTAGTGTTTCATGATTTTGGATGCAGCTTAGGTAATTATTTGTGAGTAAATGAAAAACATTCAAAAAAATTATTTTACTATATTTATTTTAAAAATACAAAGAAAAAGAAAATAAAAAAATTCCTAAAAACGCATTTTTATGGTAGTAATTTTAATGTATAAACGACTATTTTTTATTCCACCGTAAATAGGTAAATTGTATTTTTAATATACACCCATCAAAATGATTTTTTTCATAAATTTTTATTTTTTATTTTATATTTCATCATATTTGTATAAAAAATATAGTAAAATATTTTTTTTATTGTTTTTCATTTACTCACAAATAATTGCCCAAATCGCCTCTAAAATCCAGAAACATTAAAATATTTAATCTATATCTTATAATTTAGAGCAAAAATAAATAAACTAGCTCACATCCGTATTAGATATTTGATATACCTTTTGATTACAAAAATAATTTTTCAGTTTGGTTGGGTATTTTGATCTCAAATCCAAATCTAAGATTTGTATGAAATGAGCCGCGCATATGTTCCCCTTAAGTTCATTAATCCAAATTAATCTTTTAATCCAATTAAGTTTTTATGTTTAAGAATCAACATAAGTTTATTAATCTAATTAAGTTTTTTAATCAACATATTCTAGTCTATTAATCTACTGAAGTCTATTAATCTATTTAGGTTTATGAATCAACTTATGTTTATTAATCGACTAAAGTTTATTAAACCAATTAAGTAGATAAATTTACTTAAATTTATAAAAAAAGCAATTTACAGGTTTAAAAAAAAAGGAACCATCCACTAAGTCAGTTTTATTTGTTCCACTGAATAAACAATCCATAGAAGTATAAATCTGAGTGTGATTTGAAAAAAAAACTGATGTCGCCGGCGTTGAAGCGGTCTCCGTGAGATGCTGATTTTCAGCCGGCTTCACATTTTGATCGAAATAGCTGTCAAACATAACAGTCAAATGATCAAACGATCAAACTGTCAGGCATGACGGTCAAAATTTCAAGCATGACAGTCAAACTATCAAGCACAATGGTCAAACTGTTAAGCATAACAGTAAAACTATCAAGCAAAACGGTCATGGTTTTAGGCTCGTCCGCTGATCACAATTTGATGAAGGAATCAAACGAGCCGAGGATCGACATTTAACGGAGATCGACGTTCAAATTTAAAAAAAAAATGACACCGATCGTCAATTGACAGTCATCAAATTGTATTCAGTTTTTTTTTTTTAATTTAATCAAATTTCATTCTATTTCAGTTTTACCGGCCTGCAGTGATATAATAACAGAACTTGAATAGAAATTACACAGAATGTGAAAATTAACTTCAAATATTGGAAGAATTGTTCAAATTCTTTGAAAAAAACCTGTTAAAACACCCCAACCTAAGAAAGATCAATGTACAGACAAATCATTTAAAAAGTGCACGTTTGAATGTATTTGTGTACACCGATAGTGGTTCAAACTGGTTCGGAACACCCTTATCAGTCCCCTCTTACCCTGCAATCTCTTTAAAAATGATTCCACTGCACCCGGTTATCCTAGTTTATTATGACTTAGTGGATTGTTCCAGAAAACCAATGCTGTTATGCAAGACATAAAATATTGAAGACTGCAGCGGATGAGACAATTTGTTTTGACATTGTGCTTGTGTTTGTGCGATCTTTAAGAACCCGGTATACCTCTTTATTTCATTAAAAAGCGCCTACCCAGAGCATCCCCAAAAATGACATAGGCCCAAAGGATTTCGCTAAAGACTTAATTTTTTTTTTTTTTTTCACTTGAGTAAAAAAATGTTAATATTTGACAGGCCAATAAAATTGATTACGTGTTCAGTAAAGAATTTCGACAATTAAATACATGAAACTTTTTTAAAAATCTCATTAGAAGTGTTGGAAACATATCAAACTAATAAAAATACTCAGTTTATCTCTTCAGTGCATAAAAAGAACTGTTTAGCTTTTTTCTACTCAGTGTTAAAACTGTTTATCTTGTCTCTACTCAGTGTTTAAACTGTTTATCTTGTCTCTACTCAGTGTTTAAACTGTTTATCTCATCTTTATTATCTCTCCAGTGTTTAAAATTAACTGTTTGTCTGGTCTCTATTGTATCTTCAGTGTTTAAAATTAGTGGCTTGGCTAATCACTACTTGCATGATTCTCTCCAATGTTTAAAATTAACTGTTTGTCCTGCCTCTATTGTCTCTTCAGTGTTCGAAATGAAACTTTTTGTCTTGTCTCTTCAGTGTTTAAAATGAACTGTTTAACTAATCTCTACATGTATGTATTTCCAGTGTTTAAAATGAACTGTTTAGCTAACCACTACTTGTATGTATTTCCACAGTGCTTAAAATAAACTCTTTAGCTAATCTCCGCTGCTTCCTTCAATATTTCACTTGTAATCATAAATAGTGCTACACTACTGCTTGAAATAGAAAAGAAGACCAGTTCCTGGGATCGTGCAGAGTGGTGTTTTGTTCAACTGACCGTAATCACTGGCCGTATAGAAGTGTGCGGTGGACCCGTCTTGCCAGTTGTTGTTGGGGCCAACGTTATTATTACTGGACTGCCGCTGCTCTTGATGATGATAGTGCAGCTGCTGGGCGCTCGCTCTCCTGGGCCAGTCCTCGTGGGATGCCTGTCCACTTAAGTGCGACGTCTGACCACTTAAGTGCGACATCTGACCACTTAAGTGGGACATCTGACCACTTAAGTGTGAGGTCTGACCACTTAAGTGCGACGACTGACCACTTAAGTGAGAGGTATGCCCACTTAAGTGAGTCTGACCACTTAAGTGCGACGCCTGACCGCTCAAGTGAGACATCTGTCCACTTAAGTGATGGGTATTGCTGGGGTGGTTCGACATGTGTCCACCAGAGGACTGGACTGGTGCCTGGTGGCCGGGGTTCGCGCCGTGATGGTGGTGGTCTGTCGGCCTCCGCGGCGGTAAGGACGCCGGTAGCGGGGGCGGCCGAGCTTCTAAAAGTGGCACAGCGAAAAGGGTTCCCTCCAAGTGAGTTTACATTTCGATGGTTTTGAAATTAATCAATTTTGATAAACAATCGATCGATAACAGTGGCTCTACAATTGTTGTGTATTGGATATAATATAATTGGCAAATAGATATAGTCAACCCGGTTTGAAGTGTTTCAAACTTCATCACATTTGAAGACCATCAAATCCACTTCCAGGTCCATTTCAGCTTACGATCAAATTGAGATGTCTTGATAGCTGTTAACAACTTGATAAAAAGCCAAAATGGGCCGAGCTTCAGCGTTTAATGGAGACCGTTCAGTTGGCACTAAAATGGCACTAATCTTTGAATTGCAATGATAAATATGATGAAAGTTTGAATCACCCCAACCTTAACATTTAAAGCGAACCATTTAATAAAATCACAACCATTCATTCTGTAATATATACTTATTAAATATATATATCATGATATATCTATATAAGACACCACAGACAATACATAAGCTATTCGACATTCAATCAGTCAATCGACAAAATGTAAATGAAATAGACAAAAAACAATAAACAACACGAAAAAGCAACTCAACGGACATAAACCAAACAATCAATATATTGTAATATAACGCATACAATTAATTAGATGACACCCACTTATTATTCAATCAATTAATCAACATACAATCAATCAATCAAAAAGTATACATTTCATCAATGGACTGACATCCAATCAATCAAAAGACATGCAATCAATCAACAGTTATATAAAAAATCAAAAGTCGTCCAATCAAACAAACAATTTATATATTAATCAATCAAAAGACATGCTATCAATCGTAACTTATCCAATCAATCAAAAGACATACAGTCAATCAAATGGCATACAATCAATCAAAAGACATGCAATCAATCAAAAGTCATATAATCGATCAAAACACATACAATCAATCAAGAGACATACAATCAATCAAAAGTCATCCAATCGATCAAAAGACAGACAATTAATCAAAAAACATACAATCAATCAAAAGACATACAATCAATCAAAAGTCATACAATCTATCAAAAGATATATACAATCAATCAAAGTTCATTCAATCAATTAAAAGACATACAAAATCAATCAAAAGTCATCCCTGGTGATGGTCAATCAAAAATTTTTCAATTTAAAAAATCATTAAATCAATCTAATTAGAAACAGTAAATGGCTCATGACTACTTACTTTGCGCCTGCGAGTTGATGAAGTCGGTGTTGATATCCCGGTTGCTACCACCATATCGGGACTTGCCCCAAGAGCCGGTGGAGCCCGTGGAACCAGTGGGGCCACTTGACCCTGTTAAGGCCGTGACGGTCGAGTCGGACATGGGCCGACTGCCGTTTCCGATGGACGATTCCGTTTGGCGTCTGGATTGGAAAATACAAGAATGTGTTAAGAATCAGCTGATAATATTGATATAAAACTGAATCCTGTACAAATGAAATCCCTGATGCATATTTATTTTAATTTTATTTATTTTGCAGAAACAAACAGTACATGTTAGAAAGTAGTTAAAAGTTGTAGAATTAATACAATAATTGGTACCAATGACATGTCGCTGTTATATAATATATGTTTTTATATGACAAATTATAAATTTTACCTATATTAAATTAGTAAATTATTGAGGAAGAGGGGTGTGTGTGTGTGTGTGAATATGTGTGTATGTATGTATGTAAGTATGCGCATTAAACAATTTATATGATTGACATGATGCTCTTTTTAAATTTGGGCAGTGAATAGGAGAAAATGTCGATGTTATAATTTAAATTAATTTTATTGAATATAGTTTATGGTAAAACTTTGAAGTGTGACCAACTATATACATATATAAAGATCAAAATATGTTTGCTTCTGGGTGGGTATCTATGCGTGGCTAAACCATTCATTCGATTGCGATGAAACTTTGGGGATCTGATGTGAGCATGCCCGCTGTGGTTTCTATATACAATAGTGGTATCATGAAATTATGCGTTGCTAACCATTCATCCGTTTGCGATTAAACCTTGGGGATTTGAGGGGAAGGGGGCGCGGAAGAGGAAGGGGAGGCGGAAAGGGAACGGGACGAATTGGAAAAGACACGCAGGGAGAAACAATAAGGAAGTTGAGTCCATTTTTTTTATTTTTTTTTATCAATGTTCGCATTCAAACTTAAATACTGGTATTTTTTTTTTTTTTTTAAGTTTGTTTTCATAGTAAAATTAATTCTCAAAGTTTAAATTTTATTAAGCCCGCCAAAATGATCGGAATCCGAGCGGTAAGAAGCGGGGTGTGGGTGTGACGTCATTTAAACTGAGAAAACTGCGTCGCTTGGGCATTTTGTATGGAGATTTTTTAAATTCTTCAATAAGGAATTCCAGTAATTTTTTTTATCAATGTTAACCGTCTATCAGAATTGATATTATTTTAAAAAAAGAAAATTGATCAAGTTTTCATAGTTAAATTAATATTTAAAGGTAGAATTTTTGTTTCTCGCGTCAAAACTCTTCACAAACACGGTATTGCCGTCGCTGGCCGATCGCCGTTGGTTGAAGTGTCACCCGCCAATTCAGGCCGCCGCGCAAAAAAGTAAAGACCGAAAGTAAGATAACGGTTTACAGCGCAGTTCACTGTGAGACTTTTCTGTGCAATCAATAAATTTAATATACTTGCACAAAACTAGTGAGGTTTACGGCGAAACATCAGATGTCAGATGGGTAGAATACGTAATAATTATTATTTAATACTGAAAAAATGTATTATATTTATTGTAACATACAAATGAACACAATTAATAATTTGATGTATTTACTTGGAAGCTTTAACTCCACAAATTTCAGCACTAATGCGGTCAGTATTATCTATTTTAAATATAAAATCAACATGTCAGAATCAACGATTTGTAGGTAGTCGGACTGGCCTTGAATATATCCGATTTCTGACATGGTATGTGGTTTTTTAAACAGATTTCGCATTACATAAACTTTGTTTACTAAACCATTAAATATACCAAACCACCCATTACTAAACTTAAAGAGACTTTTAGGGGATAGAATGCAAAACCGTTTGGCCCATAAGTAAACGACGTTTGGCCTATACCTCTCTCATCATACACAAACCATCTCTCATTAATAGAAAGAGATGTACTGTAGACATTTCGGTGATCCGCTCTTCATACAAACTGAGGTTCCTATGACGTCAGAATTCTTTCGACCATTCATGAAGCGTTTGTAGTTCGTAGCTTTTTGATGGATTTTTAAGATGGTTTGATTAATTCTAAGAATAACAATATAGAAATATATTTATATATTTAGAATCGATATTTTTTGATCTACATAAACATATTTTTTATAAGTCAAAATATTTTTCACTCAACTTCCTTATTTCTTACTAAGCAGCATAGCAACGCATGCCAGGAACGATAGTATTAAATATAAATGTGGATAACAGGAATAATTATGCAAGCCAGACAATTGTGTGCCGATACAAACCCTGGTGTACGGCAGTGAGGCATGGAACTGGCTGAGGAAGGATAGAAACAGACTGATTTTTTTAAAGAATACTCTAACAGACTAAGAAACGGCGAACGACTTTATATACCTAAGCTTATCTATACGTGATGAAGGAGGTTGTGAAACAGAAGTGAAAAGAAGAATTTAAATGACAAAAGACGCCGTAAGCAGTGGCGGTTTTCTCTAAAGTGAGTTTGTGCGGTGAACCCGTATTAAAAGATGATAAAATAAAACAAACTTGTTTTATAATAATATTATAAACACTATTACAATATATAATATAATAATATTTTAAACACTATTATATATAATATAATAATATTATTAACCCTACTATAGATAGCGCGCCATTAAACCCGGGCCACCGAAAAATATGTTATGATTCCCATTCTGTGCGCGTCGAATCCCGCACCAAATGCTCCATATGAAAAAAATCCTACTAGTGCAAATAGCTCTGACGGTGACTAGGACTTTCTATACGCAAAATGTACTCATCGCGGTGCTACGATCCGAACATTATATCCGAACATTATCCGAACACGATGTCCGATGAGAGGAGTGTCCCGATGCGCGATACTGAGATCCTGCGGGCGCTCTGACCGATGTTCTTTAACCTGTAGATTTTGACTTCTGTTTTCGTATTATTATTTTTTTAATAAGACTATATATCCCTCAGTTACATGTACAATGATTAGTACCTATAGAGATTAGAGAAGGAACTACTGATAATATCTAAACCTGATTTTAATACACGCGTAATTGAAGTGTTATCAAATGCAACAGTCGGCGCATGGTTTTTTTGTACAAGTGAAAATTTTTTTTTTTTATTTCTTGCCACTTTTATTTAAGTTTTTTTTGTTTTTCTTATGTTTTAAAATATCAATTATAGATTCTACGCAATCATTCTTGTTGAAAGGACAATAATAATTAGCAACGTACATTGAGTGCTGTGAAAAACAAATTAATTCCTCCAAATTTTTTCTCATTATCTAATAATTGTGTTGAGTGTCAAGTGATTCGAAAACAATAGTATGTAGGTACCCCTTCCACTAACTTTATTTAAGTTGTTTGAGTGCCGCTTTATTTGACGATTTGACAAAGGACAACAGTATTTAAATTTTGATTAGATATAAATATCTTCTCTTGAATTTCTGATACCCTTAAAAAGACCACGAACCGCCACTGGCCATGAGTAAAATGTAAAAGATCGTGAGCGAGGCACGAAGAAAACCACCAAGATGAGACTCGGCTGGACATTGATTTTTCCCATATTTCTATACGATGTGGAAACATGGACAATTACAGCCATAATGTTCAATTGTTTCGATTGATTAATCTGATGATACCGCTAGGTGCCGCTAAGTTAAGTGATCGCAGGGAAATGCTGCATTTTATCTGTTCCAAACGTTTTGATCGGAGCGCCTCGTATATAGCACCGTCTGTTTTCATGGACAATAAAATGACGTCAGAATAGGAACTTTCATGTTAAATTAATATTGAAGCAAGTTAATAAATGTATTTATTATTCATACAGATAATTTCTTTAAAATAGTGTAATATATAAACTGACATTTTATATTTTTTAAACAAATGTATTTAATATGTTTTAAATAAAGTGTCATGCTTGACTTTCTTTTTTCTTTGCGTGAAATTTGATGTTTAACTCAGTTGAAATTCAAAATGGCAAAACCAACACATTTCGCGTGTCTGATTCCCACGCATTGTATTTTGGCGTGGTGGTGACATTTTGGTTGTTCCTCACTACGGTTTTCATATGAAAAAGCTGAGGATCCAGCATCGGGTGTACTCCAAGTTTTACGAGGACTTCATGTTAAATGCTACGGACACTAAGCTATGCTATGGACCTGACGGAATACCTTCACTGTTATTTATTGCAGAGATGAGCTACACAATAGGCCACTTGCATCACATTTTTTAAAAAATTTTTCCACTTTAGGCAAATATTCTAAGACATTCTGTATTTTTTTTTTTAATCGTATTTTTGAAACCCTGGCGATTTTTTTGAAAATTTCAATCTGAAAAATCAGACCATTTTTAATAAACCGGAAAGACGGGACATAATTTTGAATAAAGAAAAAACGATAATTACATAGCCGAAAATCATTTTTAAAAAATAATGTTTTCCACACGAATAGCAATAAATTGTACGGGGTTCTCTTCGTAACATCTGTAAAAACACCGCCATCTTTATCAACAAAATCAAACCAAAGGATAAGTTCGCATAGAACAAACAATAAATCTAGTGAACGTTAAACGCAAATTCAAAAATATGCCGGAAATCAAAGTGATGACATATAAAAAAAAATTTATCAGTGTGGAATTTTACAAAATTAAGGGAACATAATCGGAGACGGGACATTTTCATGCAGTGACGTCACGAGCTCAAATAATGGATTTATTCATTTAAAAATAAAAATAAAACTATACATTTCTAAAAATGTTTACTAACATTTTCGTAATCTTAGTAAAAAAATCTATGCACACGATTTTTTCCAAGTCGTTATGAAATCCATGCAAGTAGCCTGTTAGCTCCAATTAGCATAGAATCGCAAAGCTACAAGCAATTGTAGGCATGGAAAAATTGGGCAATTTCTAAAAAAGAAATAAGTTAATAACATAATAACATGTTTTCAGATCTGATAAGTACCAAATATTGCAAGATGACAGATAACATTTTTTCGCAGTATTTTTTTTACCCTGTTGTCAGTTTTTATAACTGGGTCTTCCTCAGGCAAGTTTAATCCACCAGGTTAGCTTTCTTACATTAGAGTAGTAGTTTGGCGATCATTGTTTTATTTTTTATTTTTATTTTATTTTTGTATTACAGACTATGTGTCCATTTACAATATACATGCACATACAACTTATAACATTCCGGGAGGTATGGGCTATCTATTAAATTATTAATAATTTTGTACGCCGTTACTGCAAGGGTCCCATTCCTCCTCGACTGGAGACTTTGGCAACGCGTTTCTGTGAGCAGATCTTCATGATGCAAGAATCGCGGGTACTCCCCGTGCATTCTCATATACAGGTATCTAAGAAACTTTTTTTGAATCTGTTCTAATTTCTCAGTGTATTTTTTCTGGTATGGGGCCCATACAGCAGAGGCATATTCAATTTTAGACCTTATAGTGCAGTTATACATGGCATTGTGCTTTGGAAAGAACGTATTTGGGCATTTGAGCAGGGTTGAGCCGAGATCTTGGCTCAGCAGTTGATCATTAGGATTGGACACAACGGCTGTTAAAGCCAACGAAAGAAAATGTATAGACACCCTCGAAATGTGGTGCTGGAAAAAGATGCTCAGAATTCCATGGACAGCCAGATGCACAAATGTGTCTATCCTGGAAGAGCTAGGCATCCACAATAGGCTTTTAACTATCTGCCTACAACGTATCTTTAGATACTTTAGACATGTTACTCGCCAAGACTCCAACTTGGAGAAACTCATAATCACTGGTAAAGTGTTTGGGAGAAGAAGCAAAGGAAGGTCACAGAAGTGGAGAACCACCATGGAAATTGGAGTAGGGGGTCATGATCCTCAGTAATGACTTGAGAAGAAGTCTGAACTTCACAAAACAATATAAAATATGCATTTTGCAGTGTTTTTGCGTAAATCATAATGGGAAAGGGAATTTCAACCTGAAAGAAGTCGGGAACTGCTGTCCTGAGTTAAGCGTCGATTAAATTGAGCGAGCTTATAAACTACTAACTGCAAATTTAAAAGCGTGCGAATCGGCGAGTGCGATTGTGATGATTACATATAAAACTTTCCACATGTTTGATAGTGAACTAGCCAGCGAGTTGAGCGAGCTAAAATAACGACTCCCGCGTAAACTAATTCTGTCGAAATTTCGTAGAAAACTGAGATATTTGCAGCTAGCTCACCACTAGTAGCTACTTTCCCGCTGGTAACTTGTAAACTCGCTCAATGTAATCAAGGCTTAACAGATTGTACAATGAATAATCCAGATCGTGCATTAGTTTGACAGTTAAGAAATCAGCTGTTGGCGAGCTGCCATCTTGCCATCCGCCACACACGCTAGCAAATAGCGAGCAAAGCAACCCCCTTTCAACTTTTTTCGTAGATTGTTCACAATCTGCTAGTTAGCTAGTAATATGATTAAACTGAGCGAGTTTACTAGCAGATAGTGAATTCGCAGGTTAGTAGCTTGTAAACTCGCTCAATGTAATCGAGGCTTTAGATGGAATAACTCTACATATATTTTACCTGATTAATATGTCTGCCTGATCCACTGGGGAAACTGACTGCAGCCTGGGTGGAATGGCGGGTCCGTGGGATTCTAGAAAAAATACAAAATTTTCAATTAAAAAAATAGAAATTTTCAAAAGTGGTAGATTTTTTTATCATTACTGAGGTAACAAAAGAGTTATAGTCTGTCAAATAAGAGTAGAAATATAAAAAAAAGAACTACCAAATTTTTAGGCTGGCAACACCAATTTAACTGAAGTGCAATGACACTGAATGTATAGAACACAGTAAACCACATTTTAAAAAACATTTTTTCTTCATGACAAATTTGATGAAAAGGTGTTTTATAAAGCGATTTGATTTAATTTAATTTAACAATAGATAGAAAAGAAGAATCACTAATGGTGAGTTTAGTTACACTACTTTTAGATCTGAATGAGTTAAATATACTCAGATCTAAAATTAGAGACACGATCTAAAGCCCAGGCAACGCTAGGAGCAATTTCTAAACTGTACTTTATATTTTATTATAGGTATTATCGCTATTCTTCATTATGTTAACACAAAATTGCAAAGGTATAATAATAATATAAT
This sequence comes from Limnephilus lunatus, assembly GCA_917563855.2. Taxonomy (NCBI): domain Eukaryota; kingdom Metazoa; phylum Arthropoda; class Insecta; order Trichoptera; family Limnephilidae; genus Limnephilus; species Limnephilus lunatus. The sequence continues at coordinate 17,287,105 of OU830595.1, read as the reverse complement.
CGAATCCTTACACATCAATCTGTCTCTCGGAAGATCAAATCCTTGTACTACTGCACCGCCCACCATTAAATGTTGCTTTTACTTTCCAAAATGCACTAATTAAAGAATATATTACATTTTAATATTAAAATATTTTCAGGATTATACAACATGTGTTCATAATTATGTCCTCTGCGTGCGAACTCTATCTAAATTTCTTTAAATAGACAATAAACAGTGTTAATTTCAAGCGACCTCCCAGGTAAGTATGGTCCTGTATTAATTCATTTTTAGGCAGCATCGCGTTCATTGGTCAAAATATTGTACATATATTTTCGTATCGGTGATCAATGAACCGGTGTATGCAATTTTTAGCCATAAGTTGTTTTTAATTGTTTGTCTAGCTTGTAGTCTTTCTAGATTTTAGGCATGTATGGTAAGTTTGTACAGCGCCCTTGAGGTGATTTTTCACAAAAACGGCGCTATATAAATCGTCCAAATATTATTATTATTATACCTATATGCAATTCTAATTTCGAGATCAGTGGGTATCATACTGCACTGAAAAAATATTTTTTCCACTTTTATGCCTTTTTAATTTTTTATAAAAATATAGGTTACACAGCTTTACTTTAACACCAAAAGTTATGTGTTTAGTATTGCCATTTGATAAACAGTGGCGCCCTTCTATGTTTTCTACTCTTATTTGACAAACTGTATGCCAATATTGTAACAATAATAATCACAGCAAATTCACAGATGTGAGGTTATGTTTGATTCCCAATTTTGATGGTTGGATTTTTTAACATTTTTACATCGGGGCCTGTGTCTTTTGGGGATGCTTTGTGGAGGGTCTATTAAAGAAAAGAAAGAAGAGGAAGTTCTGGGAATGAAAAAAGAATGAGGGTTAGGTAGGAATCTGGAAGTCAATGTGTCGAGGAGTGACCACTGCGGTGCAAGGTGATGAGTCGAGAGAGTCCAGCTGGAGAGGTCTAGATTAGTCCCCCTCAACCAGTCTCTCTGAATTCGGCCCACCTTACAGTAGGTGATTTAACACCTTCAACGCCAAGACCCAAACAAACCTCACCCAGTGAACCCGGGCACAAGTCGCCAAGTATTAAGTCGCCAAATGTAGCGAACCATTTGAGGTGAAGTATGGCAGGGGTGTTGGTCATCCAATAAATGGTTCCTCTGACGCGGTACCCGTACCTGTTTCCCAAAATGATGTTTTTTGTTTATAAATTAAATTTAAAAAAAATTTAAACCCATTCAAAATTGGACATTGTTGTTTTTTTAATTTAATCTATACTAATATTATAAATGTGAAAGTGTGTATTTTTGTTAGTTACGCTTTCACGCCTAAACCACTAAAAAGATTTTAAAAATTCTTTAACAAATAGAAAGCTACATTATATGCGAGTAAAATAGGCTGTATATAATGGTAAGCTCTGGAGTTATGAATATATAAATATATTATACATTTTCTGTCCCTAACAAAATTGCTAATGTCAGAGCCGAAATGTATGTACGCGCATAACTTCCGAACGACTGCATCAAATTGGATAATTCTTTTTCTTTTGTATTCGTTACTGTCAAGGTTTGTACATAAAAAACTACTGGTGAGCTCTGACATTATGAAATTAGGTGGCATGCGAGCTGTTTGCTAAATGTACCGGGACTGAATGTATGGAATTTTTTTTTTTTACTTGAGCTCCATACAGGAGGCCCTGAAGAAAATAATTTCCCTCAGGGCCTATATCATCCAATGGAATGCGGGAGACGGGAGGGGAACTCGGGTAGGGGGTTCCCGGGAGGGGGGGGGAGGGGAACCTGGGAGGGAAGGTGGAGGAGGCGGAGTGGGAATGTGAGAGGGGAAGGGGATGCAGGAGAGGAAGGGGAGGCGGAAGGGGAACGGGCTGAATGGGAAAGGACACGCAGGGAGAAAAAATTTCTTTATCAAATGGCATAGCAACGCACGACGGGTACAATCACAATTATGTGAAAAATATCCATCTGGGCAATAGATTTTGTTTTAAAAGTTGCATTTTTTTTACATATGAACTGGTGTTACTAGAAGTGGGAACTGTAGATCTCATGTATTTTGGTTGCCCCTCTCTAAATAAATATCCTCTCTTCTATTAAGCTTTATCTATAAGTGTTTCAACTCCAGTCAACATCTCATCTCTTTCTTTTCATTCAGTCTGAACTCGGCTCCAATCTTCCATTAGAAATATACCTATTTAAATAAAATTAACACATAAATTTAGCTCCATTCTCTCCATAATTTGAAATGATGAAGAAGAAAAAAAATTGGCCGTGAAAGCCAAAAACATATTTGAAGCAAAAGAAAAATTATTAGGTAGGTACTTACTTTGTTATTATTTTTATGTGATGCTGCACAAGAGTCCAAAGGGTGGAATGTGGAAGTAAGGAAGAGGGAGAGGAAGATTGGAAGTACCTGACTATTAAGATCCGGTCACTAAACAAAGCTCTGAATGGTGGTCCCTCACCAGGGCCATACTGACAGTATCTTCCGCTCTGGAACGAGGTGGAAATATACTTATATATATTTTAATTTCTGTTGTGTTTCACCGGTAATAGGCCACTTGCATCACATTTAAAAAAAAAAAATTCCAGTTTAGGCAAATATTCTAAGACATTTCGTTTTTTTTATCGTATTTTTGAAACCCTGGCGATTTTTTGAAAATTACAATCCGAAAAATAAGACCATTTTTTATAAACCGGAAAGACGGGACATAATTTTATGGATGCGAAAAAACGATAATTACAACGTAATTACAACATAAAAGAACGTTTTTCAAACTAATGGTAATAAATTATACGGGGTTCTCTTCGTAACATCTGTTAAAACACAGCCATCTTTATCTCTCTCTGGTTTCAATCCTGGGATTGGTTTGCAGCAATTTCCTTTAATTTTCTTTTCCATTCTTCCCTGTCTTGTGCGGCTCTTTTGAATTCTGCATATGATGAGCAGCGCACGTCCACCAGCAGGTCGTCCAGGTACTCTCGGCGTGGGCGTCCCCTAGAGTTTGTCCCCTCGGTCATACCCTCCATTATGGTATGCAAGAGACCTTCTTGTCGTATAACATGTCCGATCCATCTTGCACGCCTTTCGGACAAGGTCCTGAGCAGGTGCCTTCCTCCTTCGATACTTTGGAGAACCTCCTCATTTGTAATGTGGTCTCTCCATGAAATTCCTAATAATCTTCTATAGGACCACATCTCAAAAGCCTCTAGTCTCCGTTTATCTCTTTCGGATAGGCACCATGTTTCGCAGCCGTACATCAAGATACTCCACACATAGGTCTTGATGAGGAGTATTCGCAGTTTTAGGTCTATATTATTTGATTCAATTACTTTCGACCTTTTATTGAATGCAAGCCTAGCCTGGTGTATACGGCTGTCGACCTCGCTCTTAGACCGACCGTCCCATGTTATTTTGCTCCCGAGGTAGACAAACTCTTTGGTGTTCTTTAGTGGAACTCCTGCCATCTCTACTCTCATCTGGTGTTGCGTTCGGCCTACAGTCAGCAGCTTTGTTTTGTCTTTATTTATCTTCATGTTGTAGTTGTTTTGAAGAATGCTTTGCATGGTTGTTAAGGCCTCTTGCAGTTCTTCTTCGCTTTCAGCAACCAAAGCAATATCGTCAGCAAACCTTATCATATCCACCTTTTGCCCGTGTATCTTTACACCTTTTCTGTGACTCATTCTCTCTCTCAAGTCGTCAATCGCACTCTGTATATAAACCATCTTTTTATAATCGTCAAACTAAAGATAAGTTCGCAGGGAACAAACAATAAATCTAGTGAATGTTAAACGTCAAATTAAAAAATTCGTCTGAAATCAAAGTGTTGCCATATAAAAAAAATAAATCAGTGTGGAATTTTACAAAATTAATAGAACATAATCGGAGATGGGAAATTTTCATGTATTGACATCACGAGCTCAAATAATGGATTGATTTATTTAAAAATAAAAAATAAACTAAACATTTCTAAAAAATTTTACTAACGTTTTCGTAATCTTAGTAAAAAAATCTATCCACACGATTTTTTCCAAGTCGTTATGAAATGCATGCAAGTGGCCTATTGGTGAGTTATTTGATGCATTTGTGTTGTTAGCTTCTATATGAAGAATCGTATTGTGCCTGATATGCCTAGTTTTAAGGAGGATGTCTTGTGTATATTTCAGGATGCATTGTATTATCAAACTTAGGATGCTTCAGCAACTAAAATCATACCCCGTATTGATATATATAATCACGTTTGTTGCACGCAGTTCAACCGCTAACATGGACTCTACCAAGGAGGTACCTGCCCAAGTAGGTGTGAGGGGAGAGGGGGGGTTAGATTGGCAATCTGTTTTAAAATAGTTAGTAGTAAGTAATTGGGTGTAAGATGAGATATTTGCAAGCATTTGTAAAAACAAAAGAAAAAACTTTTTACCAGCTTTGGGCGGAGTGTCCGGGATGGTAGAAGATCTGGGAGGGGCGGGCGGTGTCACTGGCCCATCTGACGAAGCATTCGACTGGAAGAATTAAAAACAAAACACATTAATAAACAAACAATCGTTAAACAATGCAGTTCTGATTCCAACCCTGATGAGCAGAGGTGTACAGTACATATAGGCACATAAGCACTGCCTACCCAACCTTGAAAATCCCTAACATACAGTACTATGCGAATTAATGTGAACACAAGTGATGAATTAGAAAAATTAATAAATATTCTTTACTGAGGAAAAAAAAACAAGAAACAATTGCAATTTTTTTTTTAATACGAAGTGTGTCCTCCCTTAACTTTTATAACTACTTGTACACGGTTTGGCATAGAATCAACAAGTTTTTTTACAATTTTATGATATTTGCGTGCCTCTAAACCATATCTGAATTAGTGCGTCAATCAGCTTTGTTTTTGTTGTGCTTGTCTTGCTTCAACTATAGCTCACTGATTTTTTAATTGGATTCAGATCCGGAGGGTTACTTGACTATTCAACGTTGTAATATTTTTGTCTTTGTAATATTAACAATCTTTGTGCGTTTTTTAAGAGAAATATCCATCTTCAAAAATAAGAAACAAAAAAACTTTAGTTAAGTTACCTATGCAAATAAACTGTAATTCTAAAAAATTACAAAATTTAACGCATCTGTAGCTTGGTGTGTCTCGTACTTCGCTGAATGATAGAACACGAACACAAAATGGCCACTATTACAATATTCTACATACAACTGCGAAAAACAAATGTAATTGTGCTAATTATCACATGTTCACATTAATTCGCACAGTACTGTAATAGATAATATTAAAAAAAAAAAAAAATTTAATATTTTTTTTACATTAGTTTCACACAGGAAGCCTCAGGAAGTGGGTCTTGAAGGCCAATTCTGAATCTTGAAGAAGGTTTCTTCAAGACCCAGGTTCCTTCCTTTCTTTCCACAAAACAACATCCCCAAAAAAGACAAACACCTCCTGTAACGAGTTAATATGCAAAATAAAAACTTTTGATTTTAACCACTCCGGCCCCTAAACGTGTTTTCACGACAATATAACAATAGCAGTCAAGTACTATTATAAGCTTTTTTTTAAGCTAACTGTGTTCCCACAAATCGTTATAATTCCGATATTTTTCTAGTGATAACCCTAAAACAAATAGTAAAAGATTTATATGAAATCAAGCTTCACACCTCTATTCGAAGTTGTCCATAGAAATACAAAAAAAAGACTTATTTTGTAAAAAAATGATTTTTTACCCGCCAAATAGCCTACGTGCCGTTAGACATTATTAATTTTTTATTAAATATTCTTGTATGAAATGGTAAAAAATTGTGGTGACAAAATTGTTTATTATAAATTTATACAATACAAGTGTTTTTTTTTTTTTTTTTTACATAATCTGTGATTTTAGTACCGTTTTCACATAAAATCATCACGTGAGTCATTTTTATAATTTTTTTATGTTTGCATTCTAAATTTTAATATTTACAAATGTTAATATTTATTTGTAATATAACATTTTGTAAGTTTATTTCATAAGCGTATTTGGCTACGTTCAGAAATGTTTCATTTATAGAGCTTTAGTTGCGAAGCGGAAATAACAAAGTTTTTACAAATGTGATAGTTCGTTTAAGACAAAAAGCTTGCATAATGGCAAAATACCTGAGTGGTTAAAAGGTTTATTGTTACCTGTCTTGAAGCCCTGTGCTGCTGCAGAATCTCCGCCTGCGTTCGCTGACGAGGTCTTGGCTCCGGAGAAGATGCCGGCGAGGAACTCGAGGATCCATTACTGAAAGAAGAAGAGAACACATTAGATACGGAACAAGAGGGCTCATAATCACTCGGGTGGAATTTGGCCTCCTACACAAGTGCTCTCCACTGGCTGCCCTCCCTCGCTACTCCCTTCCAGACCTCCCTCCTGCTCCAATCCTCTTCCACACAGTCTTTCCACCTCTTCCTCGGTTCAATTCTGGCCTCTCACCACTGCCCTGTTAACTGCCATTCTTTCTACAGACATGTCCAGCCCAAATGCAATGGTATTTGGGATCTACAGAATCTTACAATGGTCCCATGCTCAATTAGATTTAAGAGTTCATTCTTCATTTTTATTCTGTGTCCATTTTCTAGCATGTCACTTTAATTGAAACGATGACGAAGACTACTGTTGAAAGGTAAAGCCTTATGCACTAAAGTGGTGAGTAATAACTGAAGTTGTAACTGATAGCTTAAGTGGTAACTGATAGCTTAAGTGGTAAGTGATAGCTTAAGTGGTAAGTGATAGCTGAAGTGGTTCGTGATAACTGAAGTTGTAAGCGATAGCTGAAGTGGATAGTGTTAGCCGAAGTGGTAAGGGATAGCTTAAGTGGTAAGTGAAAACTGAAGTGGTTAGTGACAAGATGAAGTGCTAAGTGATAGTTGAGGCGGTAAGTGATAACTGAAGTTGTATCTGATAGCTGAAGTGGTAACTGATAATTGAAATGGTAAGTGATAACTGAAGTGGTTAGTGATAGCGGAAATAGTAAGTGATAGCTTAAGTGGTAATTGAAAACTGAAGTGGTTAGTGATAGCTGAAGTGGTAGGTGAAAGCTGAAGTGGTTAGTGATACCTGTAGTGCTAAGTGATAGCTGAAGTAGTGTTACATAAAAGTATTTGTAACAAGGTGTGTGCATCCTCTTATACACACTTTATGTATGGTTTCGGTGTGTGGCACCTCTAGTGCTTGCCCAATGATATTTGTGCATTGGTAATATTGCGAACCTTGCAAATTTTTTTGAATGCAACAGTTGTTGATCCTGGACAAATTCAAAAATATTGCAGGGCTCGCAATATTACCAATGCCCAAATGTCAATGGGCAAGCACTAGAGGTGTTACACACCGAAACCATAAATAAAGTGTGTGTAAGAGGGTGCACACACTATGTTACAAATACTTGTATGTAACATTAGTAAGTGATAATTGAAGTGGTAAGTGACAGCTGTAATTGTAAGTGGCAGCAAAAGTTGTAAATGATAACTAAAGTGATAACTGAAGTGGTAAGTGACAGCTGTAGTTGTAAGTGGCAGCAAAAGTTGTGATAGCTGAAGTGGTAAGTGGTGCGTGAATGATGAACAACTCACTGATGCAGTTTCTGACGCAGCGCCTCGTTCTCTCCGTAGCTCAGCAGTTGCAGCGAAGGCGGCAGGCCGGCGTGGAAGTCCAGCTTGGCTACCCAGTCCTGCAGCGCGGCTGCTGTGGTGCACGCAAACAGGAACTCCGCACCGTCCGCGCAGCGCAGCCTGAACACGTGCTTGCGCTTAGTGTAGTCGGACGCCCTCTCGCATTCCGCCTGAAACCATACAACAAACATTCCATTATTTCTGTTTTTTGAGAGAAAGGAAAAGGTTTTATTTCAAGATAGATTTGTCAAAATCATAAATCTAAGTGGAGCATGACTGCTTTTGTGTTTCTTCCCTACCAGTGGCGGTTCTTCTCAAGAGGACGGTGGGGACAGACCCCACTTCATATTTCAGAAACCTATTGAGAATTTTTTTGATGCTTTATGTTCACAAAAATCAATTCTTAACATAAAAGTAATTGTTAACATTTGCAGAAATATAATCTATAATTTCAATTCAGATCATTTTTAAGCTCAAAATTTGAAAAGTTTCTTTGGACGAACATACAACCGCTCCGCTCACTTCCTTGTTGCTTACTAACTAAGATGGAAAAATAATCCTACAAATAAATTTTATGAAAGAGAGTATAAAAGCACTCTGAACAAAGTTACAAAATTAATCAGCATGTGGAAATTAAAATTTTTCAACTCAAAATTTGAAAATTATTTAGCAGACTCAAAAGAAACGTGGGATGAAATAAACAGATTGTTAGGAAGAAAGAGCAAAAGTAATTGTGATGATCAAGTAATATCAAACTATTTCTTAAAAGAACAAAAATTTTGCGCAGATTTACGCTAGTGGTATTATTGTCGTACGTATTTTGTTATTAAAATAATAACATAGGTCAGATTATTTTTATAGCGCCATTCTGGTAGAAAATTTACCTCAAAGGCGCTCTAAACCAAAGTTGATTTGATTATTTTTGTTATTTTTTATTACGATTCATATATTCATATGTATACCTATTTGGTATTTCTGGTAATGTGTGTAACTTATCCAATAATATTTTTTTGAGAAAAATAAGTATTTATTCGAAAAATTTAACGAATTATTTACCTTAGACTTTAGACATTAGAATTAAAAATATACCTACTGGTAAAGGTACATGAATATAAAATAACGTTCTCAATTATAATGAAGGTGAATTATCATATAGGTAAGCATATATATTTATGCACATAAAAAAAATCAGTCCCCACCATCGAAATTGTGCTCGAGCCGCCACTGTTCCCTCCTATAACGTGGGCCTCTCTACAAGACCCAGATTCACTTTTACTTTCTTCAAAAACACCTTTATTATTATTGGATGATTTTTATAGCGCCATTTTCGTGAGAAAATCACCTCAAGGGCGCTTTATAAATTCATTTATACATTTAATCAATACCTATATACTACAAGTGGCTTATATTATAACTAAGATTGATAACTAATGACTTACAACTAAGACTTCTATGACTAGTGATTTAGAACTATACTTATTTTTATAACCGAGTTTTGTACATATAATTGGAAGCCATAATACAATACGAAACGAACAGAGCAGTATTGTTACTGCTCTATTCGTATTATGACCTGCAACTCTCTTAAAATTAGTTATTTACGACTAACATATTTATTTACATTTATAATCACATATTGTTATGATTACTGTCATAATACGAAGTCATAATACGAATAGAGCAGTATTGTTACTGCTCTATTTGCATTATGATTTGCAACTGTCTTAAAATTAGTTAGTTACGACTAACATACTTATTTACGTTTATAAACACATGTTGTTATGTTACTGCCCGTGCTGTCAGTGTAAGTCATGAAAATATTACAAAAAAAAAAAAAATCGCATAATAAGTTGTAATATAATGGTCAAAAGTTGCGTAACAATGTAAAAGCTGGTAATGAAGATACATTAATCTAGGTAATTCCCATGGACTAAGTAATGAAATACTACTGAAAAAATGAAGTTATTTTTCGGAATAAGATAATGTGAAAAGGTGAGTTTTGAGCTTTGCTCTGAACTCAGATGTACTGTCGATCTTTCGCAAATGTGAAGGGAGTTTGTTCCAAGCTGTTGGGCCTGCTACTGCAAAAGCCCGGTCTCCGAAATTGGTATTGGGATTGCGCATAGGCACTGAGAGTCTACCTATAGCTGTTGAAGATGCTGATCGAAGGGTTGCTTGCCTAGTATTGACATCATTTGGAATGCACAGTTCCGACAGGTAGGGTGGCGCCATGTCGTGTAGTGCTTTAAACACCATCCAGCAGGAACCTTCAACACAACATCCCCAAAACTAACATAGGCCATATTAAAGGACTTAGTGGCGTGATGATGAGTTGACTATGGCTGACCTTGAGGATGGAGACAGGAGGAGCGGCGGCCTTGGCCTGCGAGAAGTCCATCTCATCGCGGAAGAAGCAGAGCAGCTGGCCGCACAGCACCGTGTGGTAGCCGCGCCACGACCGCACCGCCGCACGCTGTCCTCCACTGCCCGCCTCGTGCTTCCGCTCCAGGTAACCTGCAAGTATACATAGTTTATACAGCTGTAACCAGCAAATGAGCACAATAAATATAGCTGTAATAAGCTAATGAGCAAAATTAATATGGCTGCAAGTAGCAAAAGTACACAGTTAACGCAGCTGTAACTAATGACATTAATACTGGACGCGGGGTAGAAATCTCAAAGTGGGAAGCCAAATACAAGACAATTGTACCGGTCTCTATTTCTAGTACTTTAGTATTAAACTGCTACGCGTCGAGTAAGGTTGTGTCTTACCAGCACTCACCAGTGCATAAGTAAATTGCATTGCAAAGTGACATAAGCATAACAAGGACAACCTACTAACAGTAGGTCGGTTCACACAGCGTTCCGCACTCGTTTTATTCCATTGGAAAAGATGGGGTAAAACGTACAAAGTGTAACGCGTTAATTAATTTAATAATGTTGTTGATGGAAATTGTAAATAATAACGGTCCTAGGTGTTATTAATCTGTATAGATTTGTATAATCATTTGAACCTATAACCTGTACTGTATAATAAAATATGTACTTAATAATACTACTATAATAGTACCAATATTGTATTACTAATGATAACTCATATAATTATAATAACAAAATATTTGCCCGTGTGTCGCGTTTTACCCGCCTTTACCCTTCCCTGTGCATAGTGTAACCGAGTGAGAGTATCTTGTTATCTCAGTCACACCCGCGATGTGAAAGCAGTATTCGGTGAAGAAATTAATATGACGCCCACTCATACATATATCTATGCCATTCATACACATACATTCTTTGACTGTCTATCTTTATCACACAGGAATAAACTTTTGAATTAAGAAATTATACTGAAAACCGCTGAAAACAAGAGAGTGTTGCTTACTTTCCACATTATGTTGTGAATATGTGAGACTATGGCGAGTCTATTTATAATATATAACGTCATTGGCTGTAACCAGAGTAAATACAGCTGTAATCTGCAAATGTGCGCAGTTACTACAGCTGTAACCTGCAAATGTGCACCAGCTGAAACCTGTAAACATGCAAAGTTAATACAGCAGTAACCTGCAAATATGTACAGTTAACATAGCTGTAACCTGCAAATATGTACAGTTAACACAGCTGTAATCTGCAAATATGTACAGTTAACACAGCTGTAATCTGCAAATATGTAGTCAATACAGCTGTAACCTGCAAATATGTACAGTTAATACAGCTGTAACCTGCAAATATGTACAGTTAACACAGCTGTAACCTGCAAATATGTACAGTTAACACAGCTGTAACCTGCAAATATGTAGAGTTAACACAGCTGTAACCTGCAAATATGTACAGCTAATATAGCTGTAACCTGCAAATATGTACAGTTAATATAGCTGTAACCTGCAAATATGTACAGCTAATATAGCTGTAACCTGCAAATATGTACAGTTAATATAGCGGTCAAATATTTACAGTTATTACGGACACGACGTCCATTGACATCGTTTTAGAGGAGGCGTGATATGATAAGTCCTTTAATCAGGAACGCTGTACAACAAAACAGACTGGAAAGTCAAGTTTGTATTGCAGTAGTATGTAGCCTGTCTACTTGTATCACAACGTGAAGAATTATATACTTGAAAGTGTCACACCAAAAGACAGTCAGTTTTCTCACTAATTTTCCATATAATAATAATAATAATAATATTTGGACGATTTATATAGCGCCGTTTTTGTGAAAAATCACCTCAAGGGCGCTGTACAAACTTACCATACATGCCTAAAATCTAGAAAGACTACAAGCTAGACAAACAATTAAAAACAACTTATGGCTAAAAATTGCATACACCGGTTCATTGATCACCGATATGAAAATATATGTACAATATTTTGACCAATGAACGCGATGCTGCCTAAAAATGAATTAATACAGGACCATACTTACCTGGGAGGTCGCTTGAAATTAACACTGATTAACACATTAATACTTCATAAAACACATTTGACAGCATGACTCGTCACCTAATTTGGATAGGGTTCTGTCATTTTTTCCAAAAATTACCTTTGAATGCCAAAGCATTTTTTTTGCTCATTTCTATACTCAAAATAATTTTCAGAACCATCTGTGTTGTATTTTCGTAGATATATGTATGACAAAGTTCTAACATCAAGCATTTTCAATAATAATTCATTTTACAAAGTTCTAACATCACTTACACTCTCTATTTTGTTTGTATCTGACAGTTGATCTTAAACACGAGGCGCATTATGGTTCGTCTCTTGATTTGGATACGGTTCTAACTACGCCTTACCATTTTCTAAGGTTTCTAAGTTTCCAAAGACGAATTTTCATAATCTATGTAACAATTTTAGTTCAAGTATTTTAGTTTATCATATTTTTATGGAAAAGAAAACATTTAAATAGGACGTTACCCTAGCTTGGAATTGCATTAGGGAAATGTAATTAGAACCTTGTGCAATGAATTATTAAGTCATAGCTGGTTGCACATGGTTCTATTTGCATGTTTAGGTATGTTCCAAAAGGGTAAGTATACATTCTATTTAAATACTATGTTCAATTAAAACAATTTACACAAGTTTCAATCTCAAAATCGGAAATTGGTAAATAGTTTATGAGTGCAGGTCTTTGCCAACTTTGACACCTCATACAGAACAAGGTGAAGTGAAGTTAGAACACTATCCAAATGAAGTGACTATGTGTCTTATCACAAACTTCTATTTTGAAAGACTACACAACACAGGAGTTAACAAAAAAACTTTTTTTTTTTTACCTTCAATCTCAACAGGCGGCAGGTCTGAAGGATCCCCTCGCTGCAACTTCCGGAAGCTCTGAGACCTCCTTCTGGTGGTGAAGGATGGAGTCCTCTTCGGCGTCTTGCCAACCACGTCCTTCAAAACATACATAAGTTACTACACATTTACAAGCAACATACACAAATTATAAAATCTGTTGAAAAAGCTAGAACCTACCTAACGTAAAGAAAAAATTCTTATTAAATGTTCCGTAAGCCGCCGCATTTTTAAGCACGGATTATGGAAATCACACTTCATTTCAATAATTAACATAAGAAACAACTATTTACCTTCACAAAATAGGTTGTTAGGTTCTTAGTTTAGGTAAATTAAGTAATTCATGCGTATTTAGTTTGAAACAAAACTTCGCAAATGTCAAATCCATACAAAACAAAAATGGCGGCAACGGAAGTTTTTAACTTTGATTGAATAAAAATCGAATTTTAATGCATATTTTTTCCGTCTATCTGGACTGAAACCGATGTTTCTTTTGGTAATTAAGTTTATGGGGAGTTTATTTCTTTAAATGTATGCCTATTAAAAGTGAAGCGGCTTGCGGCGGTTAGGTAAATATTTACCAAATTCTTACACCTGTCATTATAATTGAAAGTAACCTTTCAACATTCATTCTCGGCCCATTTCAGATGTTGATCAAATTGTATTAATCAACTGTCAAGCACAATGGGCACATTGTTGTGTTGTGTGATGAAAGCGATTTAAAAAGTTGCAAATCTATCAATTTATGAGAAGAAGATTGTTTGAATATATTCAAAATATGAGGAAAATTACTTTCTACATTTGATTTCAAATGTTTTAAAAAAAAATTATGAAGATAATTATTTTTTTCAAGTAGGCAGGCCCCTTCTATCTTTTTAAACAGATTAATATTTTTGGAAAATCCAGATACTCTTCTATGTAAAATACACAAAATCGTTTTATAAAGTCCAAATTGAAAGACTTTATGGACAGATATACCAAAACACCCTAATCAATATCATACTACGAATAAACCAACAAAGCCTTTTTACCAATTGGTTTAAAGTAGAAATTGAAAGACCTTTTTTTTACATTAACTCCACACAGGATCTTTGAGGATGCTGTGTGGAGGGCCTTTTTAGGAAAAAAAGAGTGAACATGGCTCTTGAAGAGACCCATGTTGTAGGAGGGAGGAAACACAGAGGCCGGAAAATCGTCGCCACAGCCGAGCTGTTGAACTCAAGAACGAGTCGTAAAAACGACCCGTTCTCATGTGACTAATGTCAACCGTGTACAAATGTTGGACACGTGTTTGGCGTGTTTCCCGACTATGCACCGGTGCCGAGGGGATCAATGGCGCTAGTTCCTCGGAGCATCTTCCATTGTAATACTGGTAGAACAAGGACAGCATTCCCACCTGACGCCTGTGCTCTAAAGATTGCAATCCGTCTGTCAATACCTTGTTGGATAGATACCAAAAAACCCTAATAAATATCATACCCCAATGAATACACCTAAAAAGCCTTTTTAACAATTGGTTTAAAGTCCAAATTTAAATACCTTATTGACTAGACAACCCTAATCAATATCATACCACTATAAATATACACAAAAAGCCTTTTAACCAATTGATTTAAAGTCCAAATTGAAAGACCTTGTTGGCTAGATACGGAGAAACCCAAATACCCTAAAAAATCAATAATCTTACCGCTTTGTTGAACCATATAATATTTATATACAAAGTTGAACCACCACAAATCACAAATTAATAAAAATAAATGAGAAAAAGGGCAATATTAACTTAAGCAAATTTTTATACAATTTTTTTGTTAATTTGAAGCAATCACAAACTATGTTAGTGACAAAAAATATAATTCAATTAAAAATTAAATAAATAAAGACATGCATTTTCTAAACAAATTACATTGATATTATCGCCTTAAGTGCGAAATAAGTTTGATTGAAGGTAAATTAAACAAATCAATAGTTAATATTTTTGTATTAAGTGCGAAATAAGTTTAATTTGAGGAAAATTAAACACATCAACAGTTAATATTTTTGTATTAAGTGCGAAGAATATTAATGTAAGGTAAATAAACAATTTGATAGTTGATTTTTTGTATTAAGTGTAAAGTGTATTAATTTTAAGTAAATTAAACTAATGAATAGTTGATAAGTATGTATTAAGTGTAAAGTATATTAATTTAATGTAAAGCAAATAGAATGTACAGTTGATAATTTATATAATGCATTAAGTGTGAAATACATTAATTTAATGTAAATTAAACATGATGTTTAGTTGATAATTTTGAATAAGTGTGAAAGTAAATTAATTTGAGGAAAATTAACAGAATGCATAGTTGATAATTTTGTATTAAGTGTGAAGTATATTAATTGGAAAATTAAACAAATTAATGAATATGCAGAAATTCAAGTGTATTAATAATTTAAGATTAAACTAAACTATCTATAGTTGATACATTTGTATTAAGTATGAAGTATATTAATTTAATGTAAAGTAAACAGAAATGTATAGTTGATAATTTTGTGTTAAGTGTGAAGGATATTATTTTAAGGAAAATTAAACAAATTAATGAATGTGCCGTAATGATGCATGTGTGTTAACCATAAAATGAATTAATTTATAGTAAAGTTTAAAGAGTTTTTTTTTTATTTGACATTTATTTAAAGTTAGTTTTGCCTGTCCAAGGTTAGAACAATGAATATAAATCATAAAGCAAAATAATATTTTTAACCAAAAATCAAAAACATAATTATTTATATCTCAAAATAATAAAAATTTGCAATTTTTTAATGTGAGTACTCCGCACAAGAGTCCCAACTGCTCACAAGAGCTAAGTGAGACTAAATTAGGGTAGATTAGCATCTGGCTATTCAGATCAAGTCACCAAACACAGCTAAAGCCATTTCAAGTCACGTTTCGATTCAGAATGTTGGCCTTTAAACGAGGCGATACTGAAAGTATCTATTACTCTGTTATGAAGAAATTGTGAAATGACACAAATTAATCAAATGAAATGTGCTCGCGAACGCCGGTATTTGATCAGGCGACCTCCTGATTCATAGCCAAGGAATGAAACCTCTCAGCCACGGAGGATGTCGTACCGTCAGAATTAACAATTTTTAGAAAGACAAGCATTTCTGATTTTCAGAAATATGCCTACAAATTTGATAAAAATAATTTTATAAAATATTATTATATTCATTCATTTTAACTTTGGTTGTGTGCATTTATATGAATGCTGTTGATGTAAATATACATATTAACATGCAGTGTTGCTTCATCCGCATTCATTCACACGCTTTCTCTAGTGTTCCCATTCATAGACATATCGATCGTCCCGTTGATGAGTCAGACATCTCCAAATATTAATTTTTGAGATAATAAGGAAAGAAATATTTGAATGCTCGCCATAAATCAAATATTATTTAAATGTGTCTTCGTTTTATATATTAAACATGCTATAAAATACACCAGTCCAGTACATTAGTAGGACATTTTGAAATATCCTAGTAGTGACCCAGAAAACATCTGGTTTAATTCACTAAAAGTTTTAGCGCATTATAATTGATTTGGTGGTGTTTATGAGTAATCTGAGTATTGTACCAGATAGAGTGTACACGTCTACATATAACTGTATACTCAGCTCAAATTTAGATTTTTTGAAGATGTCTGACTAATCAACTGGATGATTGATATCAGATTATATTCCGGCCATCTATATTTAAGTCACCTATTCTCAGATTGTTATACTTTCCAACCTTCATCGTTCTTTTCTCCATCCAGTTTTGTCCTTCTGGCATTCTCCTTGCTACAATCACTTTCATAAATAATTTTCTTTCATTTACTTCAAAGTCCACTTACAGTCCAATCCACTTGAGCGATGATAGCTACTCAAATTTGAGTGGCACCACTAATACACTAGAGCGATAGCTACCCAAATTTGGGTAGCACCACTAATACCCTAGAGCGTTAGTTACCCAAATTTGGGTAGCACCACTGATACACCAGAGCAATAGCTACCCAAATTTTGGTAGCACCACTAATACCCTAGAGCGATAGCCAAATTTGGGTGGCACCACTAATACACTAGAGCGATATCTACCCAAATTTGGGTAGCACCACCACTAATACCCTAGAGCGATATCTACCCAAATTTGGGAAGCATCACTAATACCCTAGAGCGATAGCTACCCAGATTTGGGTGGCACCACTGATACACTAAAGCGATTGCTACCCAAATTTTGGGTAGCACCACTAATACCCTAGAGCGATTGCTACCCAAATTTGGGTAGCACCACTAATACCCTAGAGCGATAGCTACCCAAATTTGGGTGGCACCACTAATACCCTAGATTTGGGCAGGAATTAAAATTAATTTTCAATTTTATTGGAATAACTTTTTTTTTAAGTAATAAATTTTAAAGGTTATAGCCATAAATATTAATATCTAGCCTACAAATACATTCGTTAACAACTTTGTAATCATTTAAAATGATAGCAGCCAAAAATATGGGAAAAACTTAGAAGATACGTCCATCACTTCTGGACACACTGAGTCCCAGATTCCTACCCATCCTCCATACCTTTTTCCTTCCAAGAACTTCCTTTCTTCAAATGTGCAAAAAAATTATTTAATAACCCAAAAATAATCATGATAAAGATTTCACTTGTACAGTTTCTCCATGCTTTATCCACATTCATACATTTCACTTTTATAGTTTCTCCATGCATTATTCGCTTTCATACATATCCTTTGTCGGCATTATTGTTAAGAAGGTGTTGTTTATTTGTTGCAACCATGCGGCAGTGTAGTTAGAGGCATGCTCCATGCTGCGGCGTGGTGTGTGACTGTGTACGTATGCGGGGTGTGTGTTTATTCTGTACCTTGTTGGAGTTTCCAGTGTCCCCAGTTCCTTCAGATATCGTCTCAGGCTGCACAAGGTTACAATAATGATATTCATCAAAATATATATGTATATATATAAATATATTATTCAACTGAACAGATAATATCCGTAGAAGTGTTTTACGCGTAGCTAAAGTTTTTGTTGGTGAAATGAGGCTCTCATAGTTTTATTTTATTTTTATTATTGATGGATATATATTGAAAAGTAAGGTGGGTCAATTAAAAAAAATGTTATTTTTAAATTCTAAGAGCGATAAAAGGGTGCCAAATGGGTTCAAAACGACGTGTTTACAATTTTTTTCAAATTTCTGATACGATCTTCTTTCTCCGGATTCATTTCATGAAAATTTTCATTACAAATAATTATTTCTAGTGTATATATATAAAAGTTAATATGAATCCTTTAAAACATATTTTTTTGTAATCTTCCATAGCAAATATAGTATATTTTTACGAAATCATTTACAAAAGTCCCAAGATTAAGTCTCTCAAATAAAGCCGAAATTTGAGAATAAGAAGGATTTTGCTGGTATTTGAATACACTGCTTTGAGATAATTTGAATTATATTCATATATTTTTTTAATAAATAAATCAAAATATTGCCTCTATTTAACATTTTTTACAGATTTAACAAGGGTGGGTTTTTCTCTATTATGTGAAATTTCAAACTCAATCCGGAGAAAGAAGATGATATCCTAATATTATTAAAAAAATTATATGATTTTATATTTCCATTTAACATCCTTTTATCACTATTAGACAAATCAAAATAAGATTTTTTTTCCCCCTACAGTAGTGACCCACCCTATTGTGGAGTAAAAAAAAAAATGCAAATGAAATTTTGGTCTCCAGAGACAGTTTTTATTTTTATTTTTTAAAATTAACCTGTTATTGGCCACTATTCACCGGCCCTCTTCTTCTTTTTTCCAAAATTTTGAACTTTGAAGTACCACTTTGAATTTTGAATTGATTGTTTTGTGGATTAATTTTGAGCTATTATATATTTTATTGACTGAAACACATTCCTAGAACAATAAACTATGTACCAAAACTGCATTACGTGCGTTAATTTGATAAATTGATAGGTTTTACGATGTTTTCGTAAAGAATTCCGCATCAGATTTAATCGCGGCAAAATTTGATACTTCGACTCCACAGATAAAAATCATTTAAAAATATTCTGGTGCTGCCAGGTGAATGAAACTAGTTGCTATATCTTCTACGATATTTGGGCAAGCTATTCTGACCTTTTTCTTCATACAAATTCTGTACACAGAAGGGTCAAAATCGCATTCAAAAATATTTTTTTCGAAGTTTTTTCCGCGCGCATGCGCGCAGACCGCGCGCATCGGCGCGTCCCCGGCCAATAACAGGTTAAAAATTAGTAGATTTTGGACAGTTTAGGGCGGGGTGAAGTGTTGGGCGGTAAGGCCATTCGATCATGGAACTGAAAAAAAACCAGTCAGCGACGCAATCGCTATGCACAAGAAAGTAACTTGTGAATTTCATTGGCGGTCCGCACACAGGAAACTTGTTAAAGACCAGTTGGCAACTGAAACATGACGGCTGTGGTAACTAGCAGTGCTGATCGCCACAGTCGTCAAGTTTCTGTTGCTTTGTTGACAGGGGTTGCCGTGGTAGCAGCTCACGATCTGTCAAGTTTTCGAGTAATTTGCAATATGTCAGATCAAAAAAATATGGATTTTGTTCAGGAGGTTGATTGCGATTGCGTGGCCAACTGTTTTTTTTTTCAGTTTCTTCAGAGCGGATGGCTTACTCGGCTGAGTGACTAGTAGCGACATGTAGATTTTTTTTGGTTTGATTTTTAAGAAAAAAAAAAAAAAAAAAAAAGACAAAAATTTCATTTAAATTTTTTGCTCCAAGAAGTTTCAAGAATCATTGGTCCAAAGTAAGTCAAGTATTTTAAAGAGAAATTGGTAGAATTTATTTCTTGAACAGCTTACTTGTGAAATAACACAAAACTGTAATAAATAAATAATACAAATCTCATGTTATTATTATATAATAAAATTAACTTATTCATTTTTGGCCTGTCTGGGGCTATCTGAGTAGAAAAGTTTTATGTAAATTGGCGACTATGATTTTCTTTCAAATCAGTATGGATCGCACTACTAGAGATTATCTAATCAGTGATAACATATTATATTATATACATATATTGTAACGCCGTTATGTCAATTAGTGATGAAACTATTTTAAGTTATATTACAATTATACCTATTGTAAGAATTGCAGTTTCAGCAATTACAATTAAACCAATTGTAAGAATTGCAGTTTCAGCAATTGTAATCACACCAATATTGTATTTGCAATTAAAATTGATTTTATTGCAGATTTAGTAATTGCAATTAAACCAATTTTCATTGCAGATTTAGTAATCGCATTTACACCAATGTTGTGATTCCTGTTTTAGTAAATGCAATTACAATTGATTTAATTGCAAATTTAGCCATTTAAATTAGACCATATCTTTGCAGATTTAGTAATCGCATTTACACCAATATTGTATTCGCTATTTTAGTAATTACATTTACATCAATGTTGTAACTGAAGTTTCAGTAATTGCAAGTAAAAACAATGGAAATTGTCATTGTAAATATATTTGTTATATTCGTAATTGCTATAATTGTAAGACCTTTTATTGTCATTTACAAAATGGCATTTAATGTTATCGCAGTTATTATATACTATAATATTATTGATTACAGTAATAACAACAAATACAGCATGTGCAACAACAGCTATTAAAATGAAAGCAACAATAGCAAAAAAGAAATAACATTTACAGTAATTGCAATTAAAACAATTAATATTACAGCTATTACAATTCTTACAAAATTACAATTACAGTTAGAGCAAGTGCAATTACAATAATACAGTGAGAACACTAGCGCTATAAATGAATTACGAAAATAAATATTTTTAACTAAAAATAGTTTCATCACTAATATACACATATATATAAATCAATGATTTCTAATTTTTTTGGACATAAACATAAATAATTATAATACATACAATAAATAAAAATTGGAAATCATTGATAAAATAAAGCATTTCAAATAAAACACAAAAAATTTAAATAATCGTTTCACCAAATCCCATTAATAAATCACTAAACATATTAATTGGACATTTTTGAAAACCTGACTGTTTCTAAAATTTTTTTTGGCTTAATTTATTTTTCATGTGCCAAGAGTCTCAAATTACTCGGGACCAGTGGGATTATGGCAAACCCAAACTGGGTATGATGTGAGGTCAAAGGAAATGGGGGAGAGGAAGGTTAGGAGGTACTTACGTATAGTAAAACACGGTTAAAGCCATTTTAATCATGATTCTAATCAAATGGTCTTTTACCAGGGCGATACTGAGAGTATCTTCCACATGAAATATTTTTTTAATTGTTCGCAGTGGGATTTGAACTGCTGTTAGAGCCAAGGAACTTGCAGCTCTGTTGATGACGTAGTCTTTCACTACTGTGTACAAGTTTATTTATTTAACAGTCAGGTGAAAAATTCCAAAAAATGTGTCAAAAAATGTCAAAAAAATTATTAATAATTATTTTAACTAAAAGCAGTCTAATTAATAAATACTCTGCAGAAAACGTATTAAAAAAAAAAAAATCTATGAAGGACATCAAATAAAAATATATCCCAAATGTTAATTTTGGCAAAAAAAAACTACAAAATTAACTTATTACAGATAAAAAATTGAGAAAAAAAATATATTTCTGGTCCAGAAGAAAAATGCCCAAAGTAAAAAAAAAAAACAAATATTAATATTGATATAAAAATCAAGTTCACGTTGCAAATGGCGGAGAAAAGTTGTCATTTTTATTTCTTTAAACGAAGAGTTCACTATACTCTCAAGAAAAAACTCAACGACGGATACAAAAACACTGTTAATATATATAACGTTTTTCTTCTGAACCAGCAATATTATTAACTTCAATAAAGGTGAAGCAATTAAAATGGAGATTAAAATTGAGTTGAATATTGAAATTGAACTGAAAATCAAAAATCAGTTTAAATCTACATGCATCTGTATGTTAATGTCACCCAACAAAGACTCTTTACAAAGCGACAAAACACATATATTATAGCCCCTAATTAATCTGCAAATAAACAATGTTAAAAATAAAAACTAGTTGAAAAAAAAACACATTAAAATCAATCAAGAAAAACAATAAACTCTACTCCCAATAAATAAATAAAAAATAGCAAAATTTACTCTCCAACTGAAAAAAACTGCAATATCGATAAACAGATACATCAGAAGAAAATTGTATCACAAATGTAAAAAAAAAACAGCAAAATTTACCCCAAATAAATGAAAAAAAACAAACCTTTGGCTCAATATCGGGACTACAGTTTGTCAAATAAGAGTAGAAAACATAGGAGGGCTCCACTAATGTTCAAATGGCAATACTAAAAATATAACTCAGTGGTTGAGTGGACATAGCGCTTGGGTGCCACCCGGGCGTCGAATGTTCGATTCCTCTGCTGGCTAAGTCCTCCATCACAACACAAGCAACATTTTCGGCTTTCTGTGGTGGTAGTAGGAGATTTTCAAACATTGTTGGGTTATTTGTAACCCGGGAATGTTTGTCTTTCTTTAAAAAAAAAAAAAAAAATAACTCATGGTGGAAATATAAAGCTGTGTAAGCTACATTTTTGTAAAAAATTAAAAAGGCATAAAAGCGAATTCTTTTTTTTATTGCAATATAGATACCCACTGATCTCAAAATTAGAATTGTACAAAGGTATATTATACCTTTGGAATTTTGTGTTAACATAATGAAGAATAACAACATTGTAATAAATATAAAGCACAGATTAGAAATTGCTCACATTTATTTAATACTAGCTTTAGTACCTAGCGTTGCCCGGGTTTTAGATCATGTCTCTAATTTTAGACCTGAACATATTTAACTCGTTCAGATCTAAAAGTAGTGTAGATTCTTCCTTTTCCCTACTTTTAAACTAAAATTAAAATGAAAGCAAATCACTTTGTAAAACACCATTTAATAAAATTTATGTCATTAAGTAGGTACCTAAACATCAGTGCTTCTTCGATTTAATTTTTTTTTTCGTTATAAAACCAAAAAATGTTTTTTGAAATGTGGTTTACAGTGTTCTACAAATTCAGTATCATTACACTTTAAAATAGTATTTGACATTTAAATTGGTATTGCCAGCCTACAAATTTTGGAGTTCCACTTTTAATATTTTCTACTCTTAATTGACAGACTATATCTTGTATTCCAGGAAAAATATGACTCTCAAAAGAGCAATAATTATCTAAATATCTGAACAAAATCGTATTCCAAATATAAAAAAGCCAATACATAATAGAAATTTTGTTTAAAAAAGAACAGTACAAGTTACCTTTAATTTTACCTATCCCAAATATAAAAAAAAAAAAAAAAAAAACAATAATTTTCATTAAAACAAAAAAAATAAGTGATCCACAAATTTCAATCGTTTAAATTCTTACCTTCATGCTCTCAGCCCTCTTGACTCCCGTGGTGACCCTCTTAAACCTGTCTCCAAAGGCCTGAGCAGCGGAGGCAGACTTCTGTACCTGGCTGGGCTGCGGGCTGGAGTGATCAGTGGCGCTCAGGTTGGGTGCTATGGGTGACGGCTGCTGCGAGTGCTGCTGCTGGGCCTGGTTGATTATGGGAGTGGGTGTCGAAGGAGTCTGGCGATCTGGAGTGCCTGGTTGAGGTTCCACCTAAAAATTGTTTCAATAGGAATTTCAGTCATTTTTTTTTTTAAACTTCAGATTTTAACTTAAATTCCATTTTTTTTTTTTACAGATGAACACCACAATTTGTGTGACAAGACAAATCTGGAGAGGTCGGTTTGGGGAGATCATTTGACCTCCCCAGCTGGTCAAAAATAATTTTTGAAGTAAAACTTCTTTACGCACGCTCAACTTGGGGGATAAGAGGTGGTAAATGCGTTACAAAAAGTGATGATGTGTTAGGAAAAGTGTGATACGAACGGTAATCGATGCGAACGGTATTCGGTGATTGATGGCTAGGCGAACGGTGGGGCCTTTACGCACGCCTGACTTGGGGAGTGATGAGGATGGTCACCCCAAGGTCGTAGTTCACCTCAAGGTCGTAGGTCACCCCAAGGTCGTAGGTCACCCCAAGGTCGTAGGTCACCCCATGGTCATATTTTACCCCAATGTCATATGTCACCCCTAGGTAATAGATCACCCCATTCGCTACGTTTGGTAACTTAGCAGGGATACCTGGGTTCATGGGGCGAGGTTTGTCTTGTAGTTTTACTTCAGTCATGTGGTCTAAACACACTCATTTTTTTTTAATTCAAAATTTGTTGATTTGTAGTTCGAAATCAATTTTTGCCCTCACACGAAAATTAGTTCACATATTTCGAAAAACATTGATTTTTGCAAAAAAAATCATATAATTTCGTAAATCTGAATCTAACAGACAGCCGTGGCGGTAAAACGCCATAAAATGTAGATTTACGCGGTTAACATTGTCCTAATTGTCATCGTATTAATCGGTTACACTGGAATGTGGTATTTTTACAAATTTACTTCGGTTGTATGAATTTAAAGGGCCTGCTGTGGTGGAAATCAGCCGCAAAACTTCGATCAACGAGGAAGTTTATCATATTTTTACAAATTTACTTCGAATATCTGAATTCCAAGGGCCGAACGCCGTTTTCGCATTTAATTTATTTTCGTAGTTTGAATTTACCTCGAATATCTGAATTAGAATGGCCGACTGTGACGGAAAACTGCCGTGAAATTGCAATTTACATGGAAATGTCGTTTTTTTATGAATTTATTTCAAATAGGTATCTAAATTTAGAGGGCCGGCCGCAACGAAATTGGGCCGCAAAATTTCGATTTAAACTGGTATAAGTTGTATTATTACGAATTTTCTCTGAAGAATTTGAATTTGTGGCTGAGAAACTCAATTTTAGGCAATTTTTTGTATAAAATTTTGAATTATGTGGGAATTTGTTAATTTGAAATTTTATTTTTGATGTCCCGTGGATTTGAATTAACAGGGTTGTACTGTATTATGAGGTAGGAATAATAATCAAGAGACTGTTTTTGATGATACTGATTGAAATACCTTGGTTGCGTGTCTGTCCTGTTCCAAACGCCGCTGTTGTTCAATCCTGGCGCGTTCGGCCGCGCGTCTTCCTTCCGCCCTCTCCCTCTCCTGTCGCTCCTTCTCTTCTTGACGCGCTGCCGCCTCTCTGTTGCGCAGCTCGCCAAATGCTTGTTCCACCTGGGCAGATAAACGTGTCATTAACAAAATGAAACACTGATTATGGGGTATTTCCACAAACGAGGGATTCTGTTGAAAATATATTGAATATTTAAAGACCATTTTTCTGATTTTAATCATCCTACTAAAAATGTTTGATTTTTATGTTTTCATTCAATATTATTGATTTTTAAAACGATCTAAAACTGACAAAATCAAAACGGCCCGTGGTTGGCAAATCGGATTGTGACATCACAAGCGTCGCTCAGCTTGGCCAGCATAAATAAACACTGTCAGTGAGACTCACACGATAGCCCCGCCTCAAAATATCGTTTTAGCGGTAATTCAAAAATGGGAAACTTTGACTCGCTGTAGAAAATTTATTCGTCAACATAAAAATAAATAAAAATGCTATAATTATCATAATTTTTTGCTTAATTTTTTTTTTAAGAAATAAAATAATGTGGAAATACCCCATTGAGGAAAAGTGAAGAAAAATAACAAAAAAAATGACAACTCAACAAAGTGGCCTTTCAACACCCCTTTGAAAAGTCAAAGGCCCAACGAGCATTTTTATAATTACCGTGACGATTCATGATTACGGTACGGTGACGGCAAAAAAAGGCAATAAACATTTGTTCCTAATAATGCTGCAGCTCTTTCTTATACATTAAATAATGGTGAAACACACAAAATATGTGTGACTGTTTCCTCCAAGATACTACTTTCTTCTTGTGTTTCATTTTATTTATACGTGTGAGGGAGATGTATGATAATGTTTGTATTTTTCCTTTGGGGGGGGGGGTGCAGACATATGTTCACCGTTTGTCTCATTTTCGACCATTGTAATTTAGTGTGTGAGAAAGTGATGCAGCATTATAATATGTTTAAAAACAAAGCGCATTGACATTTGATAATTTTTAATTTTTGGAATTCACTCACACTTCAATAATATCCTTGTAAATATTTTCCATACTTTCAAAATGATCGTCAAGGCTAGTAGTATTGTAGGGGTCTACGGAGACGTCACGGTGCAGTGTGTGAGAGAGAGATGTAAGAAAAACGATCACTTTTATATTTTGGAGGAAACAGACCTACGAACATTGTGTATCTCATCTTTTGAAAGAGCTGCAGCATTATAGCGATAAGGAACATACAAGGGTAGGCTGAAAAGTAATGCACACTTGCTAGTACAGTGCCAATAAAATAACCTTCAGAAGCGCGCCAGGGGGAATATGGAAGTGCCATTTCTCTTCTATATACGTACGCGCAAGTTTCAGGTCGTTGAATTCATCCAGTGAATTTTGAAAAGCGGAAGTATGGAGACGTGTTTTAGTGTTATGTCAACGCAAGGTAAACAGGGTGCTGTTATCGAATTTTTAACTGCTGAAAAAGTGACTCCTACTGATATTCATCGTCGTTTAAAGGATGTTTATGGTAACATGCTGTTGATAGATCTGCTGTAAATCGATGAGTAGTAAAATTTCATGATTGTGAGCCTGGAAAAGCATTAATTGTTGATGAAACACGCATCGGAAGTCCGATAATTAATACAGACGATTTAGTGTGTTTAAAGTGTTGATTAAAAATGATCGGCGAATCACTCTACAGCTTATCACAAACCATTTTGAAATATCCAAGGAACGTTTCGGCTTAGGATAACGTAAAATCTGTGGACGATGGGTACCACGCCGTTTCACAGACGAGAATAAACAGCGTCGATTAGAGCCTCTGCAAAACCTGAAGTTTGAACCGACTCCATACCCTTCTCACTCCCCCGATCTTTCGCCTTGTGATTTTTATTTTTTTCCTCTACCCAAGAGACACCTCAAGGGTAATCATTACACTGCGGACGATGAAGTGAAGGCAGCTGTCAAGTCCTGGATACGAGAAATGTCGGAAAAATTTTTCAGTTACGTAATGAAAAAACTTGTTACACGTTGGGAGAAATGCGTTGGCCTTAACGGTGACTATGTTGAAAAATAAATATATGATTTTGAAGCTTAAGAATCATACTTTAATGTATTTTTTGCCCGATCGTGCTGTTTGTTTTTGTTCGTGTTTTACAAGCATGTGTGCATTAATTTTCAGCCTACCCTAATATGTTTGTTGCCTTTTTTTTCTATCACGGTAACCGTGAATCGTTATGGTAATTATAAAAGTGTTCATTAATCAACAGCCGAGAAATCAAATTTCGTTGAAAGATGTTCTTGCCACCGTATCCTTGCAACTGTACAGGGTAGTTCTGATGAGAAAGATTGATTATTCTACGTACCAGCATTTTTAACTAATAACTAGACATCGGATTATATGCACTAACAAAGTGCCAAAATATGCATGCAAATATGCACTAAAAAAGGCCAAAAGATTCACTAAAAACTCTTGATATGGCCAAAATATGCACAATGAAAAATCAAAAAACCATTTTTATTTGTATATATTTTAATTAAAGACGGTTCAATAACAGCGAAGTATTCTTAAAATTGTGCATAGTTTTTGTGACAATTAACTGTTTTTCCAAATTTTCGAGTGCTAATTTGTGACGTTTGTCACCCAGTGTTCATTTGTACGCCGAAAATTGACGTCATTGTACAAAATTTAAAAATTGACGCCATTTCTGGAGATACCTGTTTAGGCAGGATATCATCTATACCGTTGATGCAGGCATTAATGTTCTTCATGTCTTCAAGACTCGGGTTCTTAAGCAAAATGGCTTCTAACTTTTTAAGAATCTTTTCCGATATTGAATTGAAGGGCGTTGGCAAGTTCGATCATTGTTTCCAGTATTTCTATTGATTTAAATAGAGGACGGTTTTTTGTTTCCAATTTAACTATGGCATCTGGTAACTTGTGGAAATGTGTTAAGATTAGGGTAATATTCTGTTTAGTGGATGCGTTTTCAAATGCTAGCTTGCGCTTGACTGAATTGCAATGGCCTCAGGATTGTCAAATTGACGAAAATGAAACGAAATATGCACGATTGGGAAAAAAGGCTTAAAATATGCATTAACGCCGTAATTAGAGAGTTATTTGCATTTGCATATGCAAATATGCAAATGCATATAATCCGATCTCTACTAATAACTCAAAATCGATTTTTTTAAATTAAAAACATGTTTTACATTCAAGTTAGCAATAAAAATCCTCAAACACGTGATGATGACAAAATGTTTAAAATGAATACTATATTTATTCAATTTTATATAATGGTATCACCGGCCACCACTCTCTGGCTGGGTGCATGATATCGCAGATTCATTCCGGTTCGAGCGTTCCTCTTTCTACCTGCTTTTTCTCTAAGCAAGATAAGTATTAAATCTATCCCAATTATTGTAACATAAAGTCTTTATTGTAAATATATTTGACTCGCGTTAAGGGCCTTCCTTACTAGCGATCTCAATCGTTGTATGGAGTATCATGAATTCTCAGATTAAAACGACAATCTAAGTTATTAATCGTCAAAATATCGATGATGTAGCCACGTTAAGCTATCATAAATACATTTTTCTATCGAGATATATGCTTTTATTAACAATTTATTTTCGTTAAATACTATATAATGAACATCTAAAAATTCTCCTACTCATTCGGCTCTAAGAGGTGGCCGTGAACGCACGCTTCCTACGGTCCGTCGTGTCAATCTTTTTTCAAAGTTCGAAATTCCGCGTAATTATTATGCTTCCATGCGACGTTTCAACAATATTACACTCTATGCGTTGATCGTAGGGACTATAATGGTGTGTCGCCTTTTTATGCTTCGTCTGTGAGTTTCCGTCGAAGCTGTGTAGTGTCAAATAGTAGATATTATTAAGAATTAATTTATTATTAACATTTTTTCGGGATTCTAGGAAATAAACAATTTGATATTTTTAAAATATGAAAGAATGAATTAAATATTCATGCTCCAGAAAAGGAAAGTTCTTCGCTTCAACCTGTAGTGCGCCAGGGGAGATCTTTTGAATCGCATGACTAAGAATGGATTTAAGGGACTTCACTTGCATCAAATGGCTATGATTTTATGATATCTTACTATATAAATATATACTGTATGTATATATATGTATAGTATTGGATTTTATTATAAACATTTATATTTTATATACTTATATTTTTTATATTATTTTTTTAATTATAAATATATCTCGTGTTTGAGATATAGGTGTTAGAAAAAAATGATTTTAAGGCCGATTATATATATCTCGTATATATATGTATATATATACATATATACAATCGGCCTTAAAATATTTTTTTTCTAACACCTATATCTCAGATACTATAGGGTCTACTGTGACTAATAATAAATCAAATTGTAGTAAATTTAGTCTACTATAAAAACATAAAGAATGATATTTGGAGAAAAGTTTGTTGTTTGGGGTCAAAATGACAAAAACGATTTTTGGCAAGATCCGGAGATCTGATGAGATTGAAAATTTAGATTTTTCATTAGTCCTTCATCATATAGAATATGTAAAGAAAATCAGAACTACCCCATTTGATGCAAGTGGAAATGTTTAATTTTACTGGACTATATAGTATAGAAAACTAATAAAGCAATTAGAATTAAAAAGATTGCAGAAAAATAATCAAAAAGTTATAAGTAAAAAAAAAGAAAAGGAAAAATCCTGCAGCTCGCTTCAGCAAAAGATCAGCATTATGGTCCCAATGCAGAAAAACCTGATATGGACCAAGCATCGTATGAGGCAGTTAAAGGTGATTTTTAGAAAGGCTTTTCACCATAGCCAAAGATAGGAAAGCAATTGAAAGGGCGACAGTAGGTACTTCATGCATCTAGTGGAAAGTGGATCGAGATGCGCTGCAACATGATTACGGCATCGTGGTTTGGAAAAGTGTGCAAACGGTGGCAAAATATCAGTTGCGCTCCATTAGTCAAAAATATACTGTACCAGCAATCCTTATCAAATATTCCTTCAATTCGACACGGATAAAAACATGAATACAATGTCCTGAAGGAGCTTGCAGAACAAGAAAGCATTACCATAGACAAGTGTGGTCTTTTCGTAGATGAAGAGTATCCGTATATGGGTGCGACCCCAGATGGATTTTTTTCTGAAGACACCGTGATTGAATTTAAATGTATTTTCACAGCACGCAGCATTCTCATATATGAAGCAGTAAAAACCCAAAAAAATTGTTATAATACTTTTTGGAAACTTAAAAAAAATGGAGAAATACTGGTATATGCATCTCACGATATGTTTTACCAGGTTAAGGGCCAATTACATGTAACAAAAAAAAGATTTTTGTATGTTTGTTGTATGGACTGAACTCGGAATAAAAATCGAAAAATTTTTACGGGATTATTATTATTTGGCAGACTAATATGGTTGAACAGCTGAAACGCTTTTACAATTTTTGAATGCTACCCAAATTAATTGATCCTCGACATAATCTTCTATGAGAAAATCTGAGTATTTAGAAAAGTGCATAATAGCGAAAAGAAGTAAAGTAAAATTGGTTTCAGCTAAAACCAAAACATGTAAGAAGAAATTGTTTCGAAGAAATCAATAACATTTTATTTCATTGAAGTGTCTTCAGAAGAAATTTCATTTATATTCCTAATTCATATAGTCCACATTTTTAGAGATAGGGAAGAGGAGGGTTGGAAACCATTTTATAACATTTTATTTCATTGAAGTGTCTTCAGAAGAAATTTCATTTATATTTCTAATATATATAGTCCACATTTTTAGAGATAGGGAAGAGGAGGGTTGGAAAGTTCCTGGCCATTCAGATCTAGTCACTAAATATATCTACGCCGTTCTCAAGTAACTTTCAATTCTGAATTATGGTCTCTCACCAGGGCGATACTGAATGTATATTCCACTTTGGGATGAGGTACAGATTCATTAAATGTACCTATATAAATTTTATTTTAATTCTACAATATGATTTACTCATATAAATTAAATTAAATTTGTTTTTTCCTTTTTTTGGCTTGGCTTTTGAAAAATCAAATTAGACAATTTAATATCAACCGTGCCCCGCCGCACTGCGAAACCAGGCTGGAACAAAGGCCAAGCCTTTTGTCAATGTTTATAATTGTATTACTATGCGTACATTTTTCATCTATGTATGTATCAAAAAAAATCCAAATAAAAAGTGACATTAAATGTTTTAAGTTACTGAGAACCTCCTCCATGGATCAAGCTATCGTTATATTGCATTACATTCTAAAACATATTTTAACATTATTTTTATAATCACAATATTTTTAATTAATAATAATTGGTTTTGCTCTGTGCGTGTCTTGATTTTGAATGGAACGCACCGGCCAGCTGCACGTGCAGCTAGTTCGATATTCGAATTCGAGCTGGAAACATTTAATACCGAGGGCCCTTAAATGAAGAGTTATCATTGAAAACTTCGACAATAAACGCATCCAGTTTACAGACGTGGCAAGGTTTGTAAGCTGTCAAACCCACTGGATAAAATATCAACATATACCAACATTGCCAAAAACTAATTGAAGTATTTTTGTAGCAAAACACAAGGTAAAAATAAACGTAAGAAAAGGCTAGCTTACAAGAGTGATTCTCCTGAGGGCGTTGAACCTCTCCTGCTGGGCTTCCACGGTCTTCTGGAAGTCCTCGTGCTTCTTGATGAGCTCCTCGGCCTGTGTGATATTCTCTCCCAACTTGCCATCGCGCAGCTGGGGCTCTCTGAAAGAAGTAGAGGATAATGGGGTTAGAAGTCGTTCATCGAGAAGGAGAAGGTCTTAAGACAAACAGAACAGTCCCAACTACTCCCGTCTGGAGCCAGTGAGACAATGGCATCCCCAATTGTGGAATGTTGTGAGGCTGTGGGTAAGTGGGGAGGGGGAGGAGATGGGGAGGAGGAAGGTGGGGAAGTATCTGGCTATTTAGATCTAAAGCCGTTTCAAGCAAAGTTTCACCTCTGAATAGAGGTCTTACACCAGGGCGATATTGAAAGTTTTTCCACTCCAGAACGTGTCGCATATATACTATTATTTTAAATGATTAAATTATGAAAACACAAATCAATAAAATAAAATTTATCTGCGCACGGCGGTACTTAAGTCACCAAACATAGCGAACTACTTGGGGTGACTTGTGGCAGGGGTGTTGGTAATCCAATAAACGGTTCCCGGGGCGGCGGTACCAAATTGTATATTGTTGATATGTCTTCCCATGGACTATCAGTGACCTATATCCCCATACCTGTTCAGGATCCAGTTATCCAGGGTGTCGGCGTCCCTCTTGAAGAGCAGTGTGTCCAGATGCTGCTCGTAGATTGTGGTTCTCCGAGACCAGGTGTCCTGCAGCAGCTGGGCGCGACTCCGCAATGCGGCTATCTTCTCGCCCAGCTCCTCGGCCAGGAAGTGCTCCGAGTCCACCAGCTCTGCTCCTGAATATATCAAGTTACCATTATACACCAGAACAAACACTCAACCGATTGGAGATAACTTTTGAAGGTTTAACGTCTTAGGCGAATTCAAGTGAATTTGTGAACAAATAGCTATTACCCTTTAATCAAATCGTTCAATTTTTGGAACAGCTCACATAATTTGGTCGCATAAAGAACGTTGTCTCATTTACTGTCATGGTGATAAATACGCTCTAGACGTAACAAATGCAAAACTGCGAAGGGAACTCACCTGTCTTGTAGAAGTTGGTGAAGTCTTCTTGGCGTGCATCAATCTCAGTGCGTATTTCCTGGTGGCGCGCCAACAGCTGTTCTGCGCCCGCCACATCGGCGGCGAGCTCTGGCGCCGTCACCCTGGCCAGCATTTCACTAGTCCACGCCCTGGAAAGATAAAAACAACGATTAGTGCACCTGCGACACATCAACTGCACTCATTGGCCGCTTTGATAATGATGTCACTTTTAAGGGCACCTATTGGTTGAGATATGAAACGGAAATTACACGAGGTCTGCGCTCATTGGTCGCTTTGATCATGACCTAACTTTTTAAGTGTTGGTTGAGATTGTTTTGGTAAAGTTTCGCTTCTACCGCATGTAAATGCACTCGAAAATTATTGCTGCATTGGAAAAATCTTCAGGCAATCATATTAGACAGCCTGGTATTGTACTCACATGAGTTCTCCATACTCGTCGAAGAGTGCCTGCAGTTGCCCCGCTTGCTTGAGGTGCTGGCGCCCCCGTGCTGCGCGCCCCAGCAGGCCCCCGAGGGCCTCCGCCACCTCCTCCAGCTTCACGCTGACGTGCTCCTTGGCATCGGGGAATGCGGAACCCAAACTGAAAAAGACAAAACTATTAGTTTACCACTCAAATAAAATAAATCAAAAAATCTCTACATATTATAAATTAAAGTCCTCCGCCGCGTCTGTCTGTCTGTTCGCGATAAACTCAAAAACTACTGAACAGATTTTCTTACAGTTTCACCAATAAATAGAGTGATTCATGAGAAAGGTTTAGGTATATAATTTGTCAAGGTTTTGTGTAAATTGGTTGAAATATATAATTAAAGGAGAATGTCTGTGTGCGGTGGACGAGCGGGCTGGTGAAATGAAAGCTGGTGAAATCAAAAGGACTCCCCAATCAGTCTCTTTCGATCCGGCCTGCCATACAGAAAATGGGCAGAAGCTTCCGCAACCAATACCTAGACCAACCTCACCCCATGAATCTGGGCACCCCTGCTAAGTCACCACCACTTGGGGTGACCTATGGCAGAGGTGTTGGTTATTCAATAAATGGTTCCGGGGCGGCGATACCCATATCCGCCTACCAAATTTTTTTTTTAAAATATTTTAATTCTATATTTTTAAGACATTTGTTATGAAAATAGCTACCTTGCCCCGGATTAATAATGTAATAGGAACTTAATAAATTTTAACTGACCACTAATGGATACACCTTTTCTCAGGAAGAGTTAAACATTCAAACCATAGGGGGTTCTGTGTCGCTCTCGTCACTTCTTTAATTCGTGCCAGGGAGGCATGACACGGTTTCGACAATTCAACAAAATGGATTGTTAAATAATTATTGAATAATCGGCGGCAGTTTTAATAAATAATTTAAATATGTGATCATAACGCTAAAATTCACAGCCGGTAGAAAGTGATCGCGTCTGTTGAAGTATATTTACCGGGTAATCCGAGTTTAAATTCCCGACATATTAATGGCGGCATGTCCGACCTAGTTTTTAAAGAATCGAAGTTTACAGTTATCATACATCGACCAAAGAGATGGATAAAAGTTAATTTGACGACACATAACCTAGCCGTATCTTCAACGGCGAGTATTTTTACAATCTGGTGGAATGTATTACCGCTACCTACCACATGTTAGAGGATGTCGTGGTGCAAGGTGTTCTCAATCCACTTACTCATCCAGGAAGGAGGGAGGAGCTTGCAGACCTGACGCTGATGCTACGAGAGGGAGATGGATACTCCTCATTTGGGATCCCGAATCGTCGCATCAAGTGTTGATAGGCTCTAGTTAGATAGCTCACGAGTAGGTTGGTCCACAGGTATGAAATTCAACATGTTTTATATTTTCAATACAACTTTTATTATCAATCCATTCTTTTATTTAACTTTTCCATGATTCACAACAATGTTAAAGAACTATGCCCGCGCCCTGACGGGAGTAACTCTTGCCTGCCTACTGCGCAGCCTCAGCATATCTTGTATCAAACAAGATTTGGCGTCCAAGTTTCCAATACGGGAATAAAGCTGAAGACTGTGATATTAATTATACCCTGTAACTTTAATATTTAATGCACCCACTTAACAAGCGGTGATTATGTCATGAATAACATGACCACATAGTAGGTAAAACACTAAACACATCCAGTGTCAATCCATTACATTAGGTACACCTTACCCTAACTGTTAAATATACCTAGCAATTTAGCATAACACATTTATTTAAATTTCTAACGGTTAATCTTGACAAGTAAAATCAGATTTCTTGATTTTTCAATCATTTGTCTAAATTCTTGACATAATCAGTTCCAATTTTGAAAATGACTCACTTAAATTCAAAACAAATTAGAGTTCATTGAACCAGTTACAATCACTCACAGACAGACCCACAATTTTTCAGTATTTTTGATAACAAATTAACACTCAACTGTGATAAAAACTCATTCAACTGTGATAAGATACGCTTTCAAATTTTATTATTCAAAATAAATATTGAAGTATAAAAATTCTTTATGCAAACATAACTAAAAATAACTCACCTTAGGTTTTTTTTTTACTAAAATAATGAAAAAAAATATATAAAAAACATATTCGTCATTTTCAACCCTTTCAAAAAGTAGTTTTCGGATAAGTTCAGAAATATTCTAATTATTTGAATATTTAAAGCGGAAATATTTTAATCTTCCGACAAAATATAAAAGAAAGACATACCGTTCAGCCTCGCTGGTGAGGCGATCCACCTGCGACTTGACTGCTTCCAAGTCCGCCTCCATTGCATCGTGTTTCTTCACAAGGGCCTGCAAACATATATTCAAAACTTAACAAAAGGACGAACAAACAATCACACAACTTCACGAACTATATCAAACTATTCCATCTCTTAGCCAATTACACTAACTTTGGTATACTGATCGGTGAAACCATGAAAGGAAGAAGGAGGGGGAGTTAGGACTAGGGCAACTGGGCACAATGCATCAAAACTTAACTGGGCACAATTGGGGTATTTTCACAAATCATGAATACCGTTAATTGTAGTAAAATGTGTAGAAGATTGAAAGTTTTTTTTTCTGATTCTGATCACTGTACTAAAATGTGTGGAAAATTTAAAGTTTATTTTTCTGATTCTGATAATTGCACTAAAACGTGTGGAAGATTTAAAGTTTATTTTTCTGATTCTGATCACTGTACTAAAATGTGTGGAAGATTTCAAGTTTATTCTTCTGATTCTGATCACCGTACTAAAATGTGTGGAAGATTTAAAGTTTATTTTTCTGATACCGATAAATGTAGTAAAATGTGTGGAAGGTTTAAAAGTTATTTTTCTTATTCTTATCACTATGTACTAAAATGTGTGGAAGATTTAAAGTTTATTTATCTGATTCTGATCACTGTACTAAAATGTGTGGAAGATTTTAAGTTTATTTTTCTGATTCTGATCACTGTACTAAAATGTGTGGAAGATTTAAAGTTTATTCTTCTGATTCCGATCATCATACTAATTGTGTGGAAGGTTTAAAGTTTATTATTCAGATTCTGATCATTCTACTAAACAGTGGCGGCCAGCCCTAAGGAGCGGCGGTGCAACGCACTCCCAAAATTTCTGCCAATCCATAAATTCCCGAGCACCGAATAACATACTATATTTCCGACACGCCTCATCACAAATCTCAATACATACACACCTCGGATATAATGCGTACATAATATAGGTGTCTGTGTATAGGTACCCGCTCGAGTAACAGATAACAGAAGCAGAACGTTTTGTTCCTATATTCAGGGCAGAGGTGCGTTTGGCAAAGCGATCACAGAGAATACTTCCACAATTCTCCATGCGCCGAAATCATAGGTAGGTATAATCCTTTGCAAATTTAGATAAATAGCGGACGGCGATCTGAAATTTTCCACCATGTCAAAAGCACCAGTTTGTTCAGTAGCATCTTAATCGGGGACGCGTTCGTTTCATTTTATTATTGATATTGTGTGTTTAAATTAAGATCTACTCTTTCAACCAATGTTCCGCTAAGCATCGACCATCTTTTATCTCTACAGCAATAACATAAACAATTAACAGTGAGACCCGTTGTGACAATTCGCAGGTCAATACGCCATTGTTATTCGTTTTATTATTTTATATTCGAGTTCCATTATTAATGTTGATTTTATAAAAAAACAATGCGCTGAACTTTGAAAAACGGTTAGAAATTAAAAATAATATTAATGGATTATCAGATGCTCTTTCAAAGAGTGTTAAATTGTTAAAAATCGTATGTACAATTCCTACGACGTCGGTGGAGAGTGAAGGGTGTTTATCAACTTAATTTTAACTTTCAACAATTAAATTTTTCCTAAGAAATACAATTAGTCAAGATAGACTCAATGCATTGTCAGTGCTGAGCATTGAAAAACGCCTTATTCAATCTATACCGGACTTCAACTCCAGGGTCACCGACGTCTTTGCCACTCAGAGACAACGGAGAATCGATGAATCGACCTAATCTACAAATTGGTAGGATTTTTTTCATAATTAACGATTTTTGTGAGCACCAGCCGCCACTGGTACTAAAATGTGTGGAAGATTTAAAGTTTATTCTTCTGATTTCAAAATCACTGTACTAAAATGTGTGTAAGATTTAAAGTTTATTCTTCTGATTTCAGAATCACTGAATTAAAATGTGTGTAAGATTTAAAGTTTATTCTTCTGATTTCAGAATCACTGTACTAAAATGTGTGTAAGATTTAAAGTTTATTCTTCTGATTTCAGAATCACTGTACTAAAATGTGTGTAAGATTTAAAGTTTATTCTACTGATTCTGATCGTTGTACTAAAATGTACAATTGAAGCATCATTGGAAGCATAAGTGAGATAAGTAATAAGTGGTAAGTACCTGAATAGCGTGAAGGTCATGACCTCCTCCCAACTCGGTGCTGAGGGCCGATTCCTTCTCGGCGATCCATTGGATGGTCTCGTCTGCCGTGCGGTCGAAGATGTGCACCTGGCGAGCACCAGCCAACGCCTGGAATATAAAATATTACCTATAAATAACCGTTATTACTAACATTACATTAAAAAATCTCATTTCTCCCATATGCAGATGACACTACCATTATCGCCTTTTCTGAAGAATATATGAACCACTTCCTTGCTCAAATAGAGAAAGAAAGCCCTAATCTAGGACTACTGATCAAACTAGGCCAAAACAATTCTAATGGTGATCCACAGGGCAAACGCCTTTGTAAGAACAAATAATGTTATCACAGACTTAGAAATGGTCAACAACTTTATTTACCTAGGCTCGTCTATAAGTAATGAAGGAGGTTGTGAAACAGAAGTGAAAAGAAGAATTTGCACGATAAAAGACGCCATGAAATGTAAAAGATATGGAGTGAGCGAGACATAACGAAGACCACCAAGATGAGACCCGTCCTGGCATTGATTTTCTCCATATTTCTAAACGGAGCAGAAACATAGACACTTAGAGCCAGCGAAAGAAAACGGATAGAAGCCCTCCAAATTTGGTGCTGGAGAAAAATGCTCAGGATTCTATGGATAGCCAGAGATGCACAAATGTGTTAATTCTGGAAGAGCTAGGCATCTGCAATAGGCTCTCAACTATCTGCCTACAAAGTGTTTGGCAAGTAACTGGAGTAACAAGTATCACTGATGTCCAGTACATCGGTATCCGCACTCTCCACGCAGTGCACAACCGAGAAGAATAGAGGAGTCAAGTCCACCATGGAAATCGGAGAAGGGGTCATGATCAACAAAAATGAGGAACCCACTTCAGAGGAAGAAGTAACATTACATTGGCTAATTAATAAAAACAATATTAACCTTCCCAAAACTGAGTATGGTAACTTTCTTCCTCTCCCAAGATGACACACCACTGTTACAGTATGAATATTTGAGTTATTCACACTTTATTTATATATACAGAGTGTATTAGCTTGTTCTTGACTTAAACTAAATTGGAATTTTTTTTATTTTTTTATTTTTTTTATTTATTTATCTATAATAAAATATATTTACATTGGTTTTATTTGTATGCCTGTCTCACTAGGGTATACCTGTGTCGAGACAGGCGTAAAGGTATATAAATGAAAATTGTAGTTACAAGGATATTTAAGGTAAAATACATATCACTTTGAATAGAATTAAAACAGAAAGGTGATTGGAAGGGTGGTAAATCTTTTAAAGAGAGTTATTTTATAAATGTTGGAGATGAAGTAGAGAAGTAAATTCTGCCTAATCTATTTAAAGGTCAAATTTGACAGGATTCCATTATTTTCATTTATTTTATATGGTTTATGTTGTATGTGAATAGTTATTTTTGTCTATGTGTGATTTATTTTACAGGTGTTTGTAATAGTGTGGCGTCCAATACTTATAATCCATTTTTTAATATCTTGTTTGAATTTTGTAAAGGAGTCATCCATTTGCTGGCTCTAAGGCCCTAAGGCTGGGTATATGCCGAGACGCAGACCATGCAGAGCAGAAATGTCGCGACACAGCTTAGTTCAGCTCGTGTCTGCTTGGGTGCAGGTCGTTTATGAGGATGTCGAGTTCCGAGTCTGATTCTAACTTTGAAATTAATAATTTACTATGGATGCTACATAAAAGTATTCGTAACAAGGTGTGTGCACCCTCTTATACACACTTTATTTATGGTTTCTAGTGCTTGCCCATTGACATTTGGGCATTGGTAATATTGGAAGCCCTGCAATATTTTTGAATGCAACAGTTGTTGATCCTGGACAAATTCAAAGTCAGCAGATTTTAAAAGAGAGCTAGTCATTCTATGTGTCACAGCCGAGAGCTCATGACGGACCTCTCGATTGTGATTATAAATTTTGGACGATATACTCGCCATCTTGAGAGCTGACTGGAAATCGTCCTGGAGGGATGATTGGCATCGAGAATCATACGCCTTTGCTGTTTCTGGAGGGTCCTTTTGGCTGAGAGCCATTTCTCTGGAGTCCTGCCCATCTCACGATGTGAGATTCGTTTCTCAAAAGAAGATTTCATCATGCGTCATTTCAACTTACCACGGTGTGGCGGAGCGTTAGCGTACGCATTGAATAGCCTTATAATTATTTTATTGTACGGCCAACACAAAAGACCCCGCACTGTACGCACGGCGAATTTGCCCGCTCATTCTGATTTCACGGCCCGAACGTCGAGTCGCATTTCGTACGCTACCTTTCCCCATATATTGAATCCTTCTGATAAAAATGTAATAATCTGTGTCGGTTTGTGAAGTTCAAGTTAATAAAAGCAAAGTCAAATATTTATTAACTTGAACTTCACAAACCGACACAGATTATTACATTTTTATCAGAAGGATTCAATATATGGGGAAAGGTAGCGTACGAAATGCGACTCGATGTACGGGCCATGAAATCAGAATGAGCGGGTAAATCCGCCGTGCGTACAGCGCGGGGTCTTTTGTGTTGCCCGTACAATAAAATAATTATAAGGCTATTCAATGCGTACGCTAACGCTCCGCCACAACGGTATCAAAATGAACTACTTAAACCTAAGCAAGCCCACGCCAGACAGCCTTAGTTTCAGGATGTCATTTTTGTTTTAATACATTTCTTTTATATTTAAATTACCTTCTTTTCTTTAAAATCATCAACCTACTCCTTACATCTGCCATGCGAGTCAAAGCTCATAAATAATCTACCCTGTACATTGTTGCCACCTCATCCCAGGTAACATAGATTCATAGTTTTTCAAAACGATAAATGCTAAAACCTGCTATAAATGCTGCCCACCTGTGGTGGTCCGTGAGTTTTCAGCGAGCTTGAGTGCTAAGATCGAAAAATTCAACGTTATTGATGTTGTTGTAGCTGAAAATGATTTTTTTTTCTTCATATTTCATCATGTTTTGTATGAAGATCTTCAGGATTTTTTCAGATTGTAGATGCGCCGCATCCATATACTGAAAGATCTTCATACAAAAAGTTGAAATTTTGATGTACATCAATAACGTCGAAATTTTCAATCTTAGCACTCTAGCTCACTGAAAACTCACGGACCACCACTGCTGCACACGTGTCGCACATAATCTGCACCGTGGCCACAATTCGGCGCAGGACGGAGCAGATACGTGTCTGTGCCGCAGCGTATGTCAGTTCGTACACGTTCATACAATACAAAATTTGCCCAGCTCTGAATGGCCTGTGTCTCAGCATACACCCAGCCTAATAATTTCTTCTATAAAGTATTTCTGGTTTAGTTTGGATAACAACAGTTGGTATGACGACCTGTGGAGAGTAATACTGACCTCTTGGCGGGCATGAGCCAGGTCCCTGAGGTCCTCCCAGAGTGCGCGGGTGTCGGCAATGTGGCGTTGGATCTTCTCCGTCTCTGGACTGCGCTCTTCCACCAGGCGCTGACCGGCTTCCGCAATGGCTTCCACTCGACCCTCGTTGGCTGCAAAACATTCAAACAATTTAGATATTTCTATATTTCCTCTCTACTACAATATGGATCTCTTCAAGAACCAGGTTCACTTCCTCCTTTCAACAAACTGCACCCCCAATATGAAATGACAAAACCAAAAGAGGAAAAAATTTGATTCAGAGCATTCATTTCTTGCATGGAGTTTAACAAATAAAGTGTTAACGCGTATATGACAACAGCAGTCAAGTACAATAAGCGTGTTTTCACGTCAACGCATATGTTTCCACAGAAATCGTTATAACTCCGTTATTGTTCTAATGACAACCCTAAAACAAAAAGTAGAAGCTCCATAATAAATCCAGCTACCCATCACTATTCAAGTTGTCCATAGAAATACATAAAAAGACCTGTTCTGTCAGAAACACGGTTGATATATATTTTACCTGCGAAATTGTTAATTTTTATTAAATATTCTTGTATGAAATGATAAAAAAGAGAGGTGACTAAATTGTTTATTATACATCTATACAATAGAATAAGTATTGTTTTTTACATAATCCGTGATTTTAGTAACGTTTTCACATAAAAACATCACGTGAGTCTTTACATTTTTTTTATGTTTGCATTGTAAATTTTAATTGAAAAAACAATATTAAGGCTTATTTCGTAACCTTTCAAAAACAGTTTTTAGTATTTGGCTACGTTCAGAAATGTTTCATTTATAGAGCTTTAACTGTGAAGCGGAAATAACACAAAGTTTTCGTAAATCTGACATTTCGTTTAAGACGTAAAAAGTGCATATTCGCGATAGATCGGAGTGGTTAAGTATAAATGTACATATGTTAAGCAGCCTGGAGACAAACAATATCAATATTAGTTTCATTTTGGGATAAAGATACGGGTACCACCGCCCCAGTAACCATTTATTGGATAACCAACACCCCAAGTGGTTTGCTACATTTGGTGACTTAACAGTGCCCGGGTTCATGGGGTGAGGTTTGTCTCTAGATATTGGCAGCGAATGTGTCTGCTGACCTACTGCGTTGCCCGCCGGATTGGGAGAGATTGGTTGAGGGAGTCCTTTT
Source organism: Limnephilus lunatus (assembly GCA_917563855.2). Lineage (NCBI taxonomy): Eukaryota > Metazoa > Arthropoda > Insecta > Trichoptera > Limnephilidae > Limnephilus > Limnephilus lunatus. The sequence goes on along the minus strand of OU830595.1, from coordinate 17,244,834 downwards.
GACCTCTCCAGCTGGACTTTCTCGACCCATCGTATTGTACCGCAGTTGGAGAAACAGATTCATGCGTCTGTCACTCCTGTCACTCAAACTAACCCCCAGATTCCTACCCATCCCTGATATCTTTTTACTTCCAAAAACTTCCCCCCTTCTTTTATTAAAAATACCCTCCATACAGCATCCCCTAGGCCTTGAAGGGAATTATTTTAGTGTGGAGCTAATTATTTATTAATCTTAAGTTAGCTCACATCTTTGTGTGTACTAATATTTTATAAAGATATAAACATTTACATTGGTTGGCAAACATAATCATTCTTTAAATATTACACATAAATAAAGACATTAATAATTGAGGTAGACATACTTTCGTAATTCTTTTTAAACTTATTTATATTTTCTATCTCAGTAATTTCATTAATGTAAAAAATAAAAAAAATAGTCTTGAAGGTTTCAAAAGTCAGTTTAGACTCTAGAAACTAAAAAACTCTAAAAATAACTCTAAATTAAGGAATATAGTTAAACTGGGCATATTGGCATATGGGCTAGGATATTTTTGTAAAAATTATAATTTTGTTAGTATTTAAAATTATGTATATACATATACATAACTGACATATATTCCATGCCAACTCAGAATCAAGTCGACTCAAGAACTTTTTGAAAAGACACTATGAAGTTTTTTTTTTTGAAAATAGCCCATAACCTAACCTAACTATATGCATATATTTTTTATCACTTAAGCTTTTCAAAGCAGTTGTTGAGTTGATTTAATTCTGAGTTTTTGGTTCACCATATATGTCATGTTGTGTATTGTAATAGGTTTACTTCAATCTGTAATACACATAAAAAAATTGGGGATATGATTCCACATGATCATAACTCACCAGAGAAACCGGCCACGAAGTTGTCAAAGGCCTGGATGAGTATCTCCACGTGCTCCACGTCCGTTCCATAGTCTTCCGAGGCCGCCACGGCCGTCTGATCGTGGATCCATTCGTGCACCTCTTCCACCTCGCGCAGGAAACTGTAACAAACAAGGGCGTTATAACGTTACTTCACTTGTTATACGGCTGAGGAAAATGAGCTAAAAGTATGGGACGCAGTGAGACTATGGCATCCCCAATGTTGTGAGGCTGAAGGAAGTGAGGAGGGGAAGGAGATGGGGAGGAGAAGGTTGGTTGGAAGTACCTGGATATTCAATTCTGGTCACAAAACACGCTGGTTCAATTCGGGCAATGTTTCAATAATTCAAAATGCTGCTCTTACCCCAGGGCAATGTTGAGAGCATCTTCCATTCTGGAACGTGCAGCAAATATACTATATGGCAGGTTTTGAATCCGCGACCTTTGGATTGCTAGCCGAGTGCCTTACTCCTCGACCACGGCGGACATCATCATAAAGGAGGTAACATAGAATACAATTATTATAAGCAATAATTGTTAGCCTGAAACACTCATCTACATTGAAAAAATCTCCCGAGAAACGATACATGCCGCCGACGGGACTTCTGATATCCGGTCAACTGCTTTTTATCCACTGAGCAACGTCGGCTTATCTCCTACCCTGCTTAATGCTGTAGAAATGAGATCCCTGGGGCGTATGTGTGGAAAAACCATGTTCGATCGTGTGAGAAATGTGGAGATCCGCGAAGAATGCAAGGCTGATGTAAGCGTAATGAGTAAGATTAAGAAAGGGACGCTCAGATGGTTTGGGCATGTAGAGGAAATGAACGATGAAAGGAGTGTAAGGAGAATATATGACGCAAATGTGGAGGAAGACATGGCATAACCAAGTGAATCAGATACTTGAGTCAGGCCATGTGAAGAGTCGGAATAATAGAAGAGCACGTAAGAGGCGAAGTATGAATGTGAACGAGGCAAGGAGTGTGTGCCAAGATCGAGTTGTTTGGCGGCCCGTCCTCTCTGCCTACACCTGCGGAGAAACGGCGTGATGGTTAGTTAGTTATTAGTGTTTCATTCAACAATTACTGCTTATTACATTTTTCCACCTGAAAACAAACAATTTTATTTTTTGTGAGAAAGGCATTGTTAGTGCTAAATCTCCCACTAGGTGGCGTCGAGACAAATTATGTCTACATTTTTTTGGTGAAACTTGTCAAATATTAATTATTATTTGGTAGGTAGGAGATAAGCCGACGGAGCTCAGTGGATAAAGAGCAGTTGACCAGATATCAGGACACGGGTTCAAGTCCCGTCGGCGGCATGTATCTTTTCTCGGGAGATTTTTTCAATGTAGATGAGTATTTCAGGCTAATAATTATTGCTTATAATAATTGTTACCCTTTGTGCTATGCATAAAAAATCTTGTCTTAACCACTGGAGTGATTTCGGTCGAAAAATTGACCACTTTTATTTTTCTGCAATTGATTTCGGTCCAAAAATGGACCACATTTTCCTACCATTCGTAAAACATTTATTGTAATTATTTAAAACATTTCCTTGGCCAGCCGTTTATTTTAACACAAAGCTATTGAAATGCTATATCTATTATGACCATAGATGTCGCAAATCTAAACTTCGTAGACTATTTTAGAACAATGTTAAAAATAATTTTTTTAAATATTTTTTCCTGCTGAATTTTTTAACAGCTGTTTACGGATAAAATTAAGTCTTTTTTCCATAGATATGCACTTTAAATTATCAAGTATACCACAGAAAACATACAGAAACTGAAAATATTCTATTTTGACCCGAACAAGTACCCCTCACGGCAGTTTCAAGTAAAAAAAAAAAAACACCCAGGATTCGCGCAATTATAAACTTAACGATTTTTTATATTTTGTTTATAAATTCTAAAAATATGAGATAAACGCTAAAATACAGGTTAATTCATTGGCTATATAGCACTACAAAAGTTTTTATGTCTCCATGTTAAAATTCGAAGGCATGATTTTTTTAATGTTGGCGAAAAATTTAAAAAATGACCTTCTTGGAAATCTAAAGCAATCGAGGCAAATTTATTTATTTCGCGTGATCGTTCCAGTGGTTATACATTAGTTTACCAATTAAATAAATAAAAATACAATATAAGTTAAGTAAAAATAAAAATGATAAAAATATGTCTGACTAATTAACTGAACAATTGACATGTGCTCGAAAAACAGACCAAACTGGTTAATCAGTTACTAGTGTGTGACAGTGCGTAACAATCGTCAGTAATTCAACTCACCCAAAGTACTTGTCGCTCTCCTGTAGTCGTTGCTGTCTGCGCGCGCCCAGCAGAGTCAGTTCGTCCAGTGCGCGCCTCACTCCGGCAGCGCGCGCTTCTGCGCCGGCACCGTCCTCGGCCTGGCGCGCCACTAGCGCAGCACCCAGCTGCTCCAAGCGACCGCACTGCTTGTCGAACGTGGCGATCTGGAAGGAAAAATATTTTATAAGTTAGGTAGATTTAACTAACTAAACTAATTAGGATGCCGTGTGGAAGGTTTTTTTAGGAAAGGAAGGAGAGGAAGTTCTGGGAAGGAAAAGGGTATTAGGGGTGGGTAGGAATCTGGGAGTCAGTATCTACAGGATGGATGGACGTATGAATCTATCCCTCCCACTGCGGTGCAAGGCGATGTTCCGAGAGAGTACGGCTGGAGAAGTCAATGGGACTCCCTCAATCATTCTCTCCCGATTCGGCCTGGCATGCAGCTGGTGAAAAAATAAAGTATGGGTTAAGAAAAATGAAGATAATGTTGGTGGTTCTTAGTCGAAGTATGATACAGTTAAAAATGACAATCGGATATCGACACCTTGACGCAGTGGTTAGCGCAGTGGAAAGTTGGTTAAGGACCTGGATTCGAGTCCCAGAGGTGCCAATATCTTTTTCTGATTTTTTGTTTTCAGATTTTTTATTGTGTTTCGCTAAATTGTCTTCATTTAATTAAATATTACAATTTGAGGTTTTACTCATAAAATAAAAATTAAAACAAAGTGGTAAACTATGGCAGAGATGTTGGCTACCCATTAAATGATTACCAGGGCGGCGGTACCCACATCCGCCTCCCAAATGATATTAAATTCTTCACTTTTCTTTAAAATTCTGTTTTGAGAGTAGCGAGACAACCAATACAAGGTCTGTTACCTCTCTCTGGATGGCCTCCAGTCTTCTCTGCAGCGCTTGCACTGAGTCCTCGTCTCGCCCGTTCTCTGTGCTCTCCAGTAGGGGGCGTCTTTCTGCCAGCCAGGCTTCAGCTTCCGCAGCCTCCGCTAGGAACTGCAAATGATCAAATCATTAAGACAAACAAAAATGTTGCGGTCTGGATCAAAACAAAACGTACTCAATTTTTCTACTTAACTATTTGATGTACACGGGGTCACTTTTGAATTGAGGGGCAACATCAATCATCGAGGATATCTGCATAATTCTTACAACCACTCTGTAATTACTCAATTCTTAAAAGTGAATACAATGACACTTCGAAAATAAGTATCAAATTAGTTGATTTTTAGATATAATATTCAAACATGTTGATGGTTGAATTGTGAAGCTGCATTTAAATATTTAGGCACAGGCACTTCTTTTTAAGTGGGTTATTCATTGCTGAGGATCACGACCCCTACTCCGGTTTCCATGGTGGACAAGGTTCCTTCACTCTTGAGACACGAACCCTAGTACCAGACCCCAGTGATGTAGAGGTAACTTATTTTTTAATGATGTAAAAACTTACCATGTGCGTGTCAACTGCATCTTGCAACTTGACCCTGCGTACCGCGGCCTGGTCCTTGAGCGAGCGCAGAGCTTCTTGCAGTTCTTGAGCCTGCTGCTCCAGCCGCGCACCCGCAAAGTGACCGCGAAGCTGCATCTGCGCAGAGCGCGAGGCCAGCCCACCAACGATCGGCTCCCTGAAATGATAAACATCCATTAGATTTACTATTCAGCAGTATTCTCACGGAGACTCTTGAACCAGATATAGAGATTAGGTGCAGAATTGAAGCAGCAAGAACTGCGTTCATAAAAATGAAATCCCTCTTCTGCAATGACAATATCAGCTTAAAACTAAGGCAGAGAATGCTAAAATGTTATGTGTGGTTGGTCTTGCTGTATGGTTATGAAACATGGACCTTGAAAATAAATACCATGAACAGGTTAGAGGCTTTCGAAATGTGGCTTCACCGGAGAATGCTCAAGGTCCCATGGACCGACATGATCACCAACACAGAAATTCTCAGGCGGGCTAGCGCAGATAGAGAACTGCTTACATTAATAAAAATCAAGAAAATTTCATATCTGGTTCATATACTTCGAGGGGAGAAGTATCACTTGCTTCAATTAATATTGAAAGGCAAGATAGAGGGTCGCCGAGGGCCTGGTAGGAGACAAATGTCTTGGATGCGAAATATACGTGGATCGGCATTAGAAGTGTGGAGGAGCTATTCCGGGCAGCGCAAGACAGAGAGACCTTTTCAAGAGTGATCGCCAACGTCGGGGGACCTGATAGGGCACACAAAGAAGAAGAAGAAGATTTACTTGCTAAATTATCAGATGTGGAAGCTCATGCGATTCCACTATAAAACTAGTCCTCATAGCACAAAGGGCCATTTTTTAAATTATACTTAGAGTCCCCATCAGAACCCCCTTACAGACTATGTTTTTAAAGTGCTGAATTTAAAGTCACTGAAACAATTATATACAAAAGATATTCTAATGTACGCATTCAAAAACCAGGATAACTTTACACAGACACACTCGAACCGATTCACAAGATCTACATTACAACATACATTCCACCAACCTACAACTAAAACGACTTTTGTACAAAGAAATATGCAATACTCCTCTATAAAATTATTTAATTTACTCCCTCTTGCAATAAAAACAATTAACCGACTTCAAAGGAAGCATAAAGATATGGATTATGGACATAGGAAGGAAGAATATAGATACAGCGCCCTTGAGGTGATTTTTCACAAAAAACGGCGCTCTACAAATTGTCCAATTTTTTACGGTGCTCCAGATTTTATGTCCGGGTTGAATCTTTCCTAAATGAAAGACTAAACCCTTCCACACACTTTTCCACAAATTAATATCTAGTAAATTCACGCAATATAAGTATAATAAATACAAAACAATACAAGAACAATACGTCAATCCACCAGAAACATAATGGGAAAATATTTCACCGACTCCAGATATTTTCATATCAGAGGGTTCGGCTCTGATGAAATCCTAACTGGTCCGATAAATCCTACTGATCCCTCAATATAAATATTTAAAAAATCTTTCGTAATCCTACATGTATTTAAAAAGACTGACTTTTGCATTTTTATGTACAAATTTTTTGACAAAATTTATAATTATTATTATTATTATACAATTTTGCAAACCTAACAAAGATAAATGCTTGTATTGTACATTCTTTTAGATTTAACTTTTTAATTTTCCTCTTTTTAACACAGGTAATTTACTTATATTTCAAACAAAAAACTTGTACAATGTGTCCTTAGAACAAGGTAGCCAGTAAGGACACATTTTTCTCTCAAAAACTGTAAAACAAAATATATAAATAAATATTATTGACGCTATTCCCGCATTTGTCATGAACTGGAATGAGTATTCAATTCATATCTTCCTCGGAGGTCATGATTTGACGCCTACCGTAATCGAGGGGTAAGGCCCTCATTATGAAGGTTGGAGATTCTAATAATTTTTTTTATATAATTACCTTTCACGCTAATTTTTTCGGTTTTGGGAACAACTCATATAGAACTCATAGAAATCGTTGTGTCTCCCTCTATCATGGTGAGAAATAATATGATATAAATGGTGTTAGAAAGAAAAAACAAAACGCTTCATATTCAAATCTAAAAGTTAACTGCAAAATAATTAAAATTTCAATTTTTATAAGAAAAACTTTCTTTTTTTATACTTTTTTGAAGGTTATTCCCATCAGTGAAATATATCATATTAGAATAAGTTAACAATAATAATCTAAACGAAAATATGAAAGAGAACAAGACACAGAAAAACAGAAAAAGTCAATGGTCGCAACTGGGACTCGAACCCAGACCTCTCCGTCTAACCGGGACGAGTGCGTTAACCAATTTCGCTATTGCCACCTTCTGTCAAAGCCGTCATATTTGTCAATCTCATATTGTCAAATTTTAGAATTACATTATTATCAACTAATTATTTTTCTCCATATTACGGGCAACTACCCTTTTTATTGGAAACAATCATTCTAAGAATTGGTTTGTAACCTGGATAGCGTCTCGGATAGATATATCCGAATTTATTTATATGGAACAATTGACTTTTATGAAAATCTAAATGAATATTCAATTTTTATAAGAAAAACTTTCTTTTTTTATACTTTTTTTAAGGTTATTCCCATCGGTGAAATATATCATATTAGAATAAGTTAACAATAATAATCTAAACGAAAACATGAAAGAGAACAAGACACAGAAAAACAGAAAAAGATAATGGTCGCAACTGGGACTCGAACCCAGACCTCTCCGACCATTGTCTTTTTCTGTTTTTCTGTGTCTTGTTCTCTTTCATATTTTCATTTAGATTATTATTGTTAACTTATTTTAATATAATTAAAATTTCTTCATGAAACTAAAACCAAAGTTTCCGACCACAATCTCTATATATCTTTATTAAGTATAAAATAAAGTCACTCACGCTGTATGTGCGCTTAAATCTTTTAAACTACGCAACGGATTTTCATGCGGTTTTCACCAATAGATATAGTGATTCATGAAAAAAGGTTTTTAGGTATATAATTTGTCAAGGTTTTGTGTAAATTGGTTGAAATACATAATATATCTGGCCAAGCGGCAGCGGCAACCGGGCAGTGTGGATTTGATTTAACAGATGGCGTTGGTTATAAAGGTTTCATTAGCCACAGCAACGTGTGGCCGGGTCTGCTAGTGTATTATTAATTAGAGTCCTCCGCAGCGTCTGTCTGTCTGTTCGCGATAAATTCAAAAACTACTGAACGGATTTTCATGCGGTTTTCACCAATAGTGATTCATGAGAAAGGTTTTTGGTATACAATTTGTCAAAGTTTTGTTTAAATTGGTTAAAATATATAATTATTAAAGGAGAATGTCTGTTTTATATTCAATCATCATATTTATATCACTGTTTTATATCAAATCACAATTGTATACCCCTGTTCGCCGTATACAAAATTTGGCTAATGACTATAAAGATGTTGTTGACATATTTAACACATCATTCACTAAATATAAACAAGTCATAGTAAAATTTATATCAGAAAGAAGAACCACAAATTTAATAATTCCAACTGCATAGCTCTGCTTCGAATTATTTCACATGTATTGCACTTTTCCCAGTCTACAGTTTTTCCATCTTGCATGGTGGAGTATTTTGTTTTTATTTCAATTTGTTTTTTTTTTACTCTATTTTTGTTTTAGATTTGGTTATGATTTTGATTTTGATATTGATTCTGATTTTTATTTTGATTTTGATTTGGATTTGGATTTGGATTTGGATTTCGATTTTGATTTTGTTTTTGTTTTGTTTATGATTTTGTTTTTTATTTTGTTATGCACATTTAGATTTAGATGTTCTTTGTTTTAAAAATAATGTATGTAAAAGCCCAGCCGGGCGTGAAATTCCAAATAAATAAATAAATAAATAAATATTTGTCAGAAATTTTTATTAGAAAAAACATAAAGTGAGCAATTTTTAAAACTTTTTTATGTTTGCATGCAAAATTTTTATATTTAAAAAATTATATGTTTATTTCGAATTATAAAATTTTAAAGCGTATTTTAACACATTTCAAAAATAGTTTTTAGTTTTCGGATACATTCAGAAATATTCCATTTATTTGAATTTCATTGCAAAAATATTTTGACCTTCTTATAAAACCTACCCGAGGTTTGAAAGGCTAAAGATCTGGTTATTATTGAAGATTGCAATTGCAAGTATTTACCTTGATAGTAGTTCAGCCTCCAGCGCCGTGTGTTTCTTCTGCAGACTCTGTGCCTGCGTGAGGGATACGGCGGAGACGGGTGCAGTGGGGCCCAGGAGCGGTGCCCGCTCGGCCAGCCAGCGCAACTCTTCGCCAGCGTCACGCGCCCACCGCTGCAGTTGCTGGGCTTCCTCCAGGTTGTCGCGCCGGATTGACATCGGCTCCTGCAGTTGGCGATACCTGCAAACACATTATTTTCAGAAATAGAAAGAAAAAAAAATGGTGTGTTTTTTTAAAATTATTTGTTTTATGTTCAAATATTTTAATGCTACTATTCCATGGAGGCATTAACCAGAGCTGATAGTTCACATGTGACAGTGAGAAGATTAAATCATCAATAATTGGTGGCTACCTGGCAAGTGCATCATCCACCCTCTGCTGGATCTCCTGCGCCATGAAGTGCTTTGCGGCGGTGAGATGTTGCGCCGTCTCGCGCAGCTGCGCCGTCTCCTCGCCACGCTGGGCCACCTCTTGCTCCAGGCGGGAGTGGCGCGCCAATAGTGCTGCCACCGAGGCCAGATCCTTTCCTGGAGAGATTAAGAAAAAGGGTTAGAATTGTCAAAAAATTGTCATCAGTTTGTGTCAAAATTTATGAGCAATAATAAATTTACTGTTATCAGTGGCAAGAAAGATCTACATCCCATAAGAACAGTGCCTGAAAACTTCAGCCGATTTCTTCATCACAACTCGTTCGAGATACCACAAGGCAGAATGGATGCTCCAGCACAGCGTAGCATGACAAAACGAATGGTGCTATTGAATGAAATTAATTACTCTCTTATATTATTTTCCCAAAGTTAACCCCTCAGACTAATTTGTTTGGTTTTCAGAACAACTCATATAGGTCTCTAAGAAATCGTTGTGTCACCCTTACTATCACGGTTAGAAATATGATCGAAACCGTGTTAGAAAGAGAAAACCCCACGCTATATATAAGTAAAATAATTAAAATGTACACCTTTATAAAACCAAAATTTCTGACCATAATCTCAAAAAAATTATGAAACTCTTGAAATTTTTTATTAATTATTTTTACATGATATGATAGTAAGTTGACGATAATGTTTGTAATAAATTTGCCTAGTAAAATATGCATTTTTTTTTTGTTGAAAAAAAATGTAAGGTTTTTTTATATTTTTTTTATATGTATACCGCACAAGAGTCCCTAAGAGACTATGGCATCCCATATTGGGGTATGTTGTGAGGCTGATGGTATTGGGGAGGGGAAGGAGATAGGGAAGAGGAAGGTGGGGAAGTATCTGGCTATTTAGATCTAAAGCCGTTTCAAGCAAAGTTTCAACTCTGAATGGTGGTCTTACACCAGGGCGATACGGAGAGTATCTTCCACTCTGGAACGTGCTGCAAATATACTATATATTATTTTAAATGAATAAATTGTGAAATAACACAAATTAATCAAATAAAATCTATTTGCCACGCCGGGATTCGATCCCGCGACCTTCGGTGTGCGAATCATGCGTCTTGCCGCTGCGCTACGCCGGCCATCAGGTCAAGGTGAGCCATTTTTTAAACTTTTTTATGTTTGCATTAAAAAATTATACGTTTATTTCGAATCATAAAATTAGAAAGCATATTTCATCACCTTTACAAAAAAAATTTAGTTTTTGGATACATTCACAAATATTTCAATAATTTAGATTTTATTGCGAAGCGGAAATTTTTTGACCTTCTGAAAAAATACGCCTGAGGCCTAAGGGGTTAAGAAAGTCCAAATAAGAAATCTTGTAAGATTGTATCAACATTTTGGCAGGTCACTTCAGATTAGCAGTTACATTAAAATATATATTGTCTTTTATTATTGCACAGGTGTCTGACCGTGATCGGTGCTCTGCAACTGTGCCTCCACATCCTCAGCCCAAGCCGCGAAGTCGTCCAGACCGCGCAGGAACACTCGTGCCTGGTACGCCGCCGCCAGCCGCTCGCGCCGTCCTGCCGCCGTCTCTTGCAGCGAGCGCCATTCGCTCTCCAGCCCGTCCACGTGCGAACCTATCTCTGTTGACGCGTAGTGCTTAGATTCTGAAAGAAGACATATATTAGTAAGAAACTACCTCGTTACATCATTTTCTAGTTTTCACACAAACGATTTTATAAAAAATGTTATTTTTCTTCAAAGTTGAAAATTGATAAAATTACCCCATTTACGGTAACTATTTATGTACAAAAATTAGAATACTTACTGATAAGTTCTTCTCCATTCCTGACAACAGCGTGAATCCTGTCTTGATTGGCGTTCAGCTCTGACTCGAAAGCCGCATGTCGCTGGATTTTGCTCTGAAGGTTTGAAAGATCTCTGGAGAAAAATAAACAAAACGACATTGTTATATTTGTGTGTGTGTTGGTACAGCCATAGAGTAAATTACAAATTTAAATAAATAAAATTGGACCCAATTGGTAGGTGTAGGTAATCTAGAATCACATACTCATAGACATTCAATTTTATCAACAAATATAAACATTTAATCATATTATTAACGATCAGGTAATGCAAAGAGGATGAAGAAACAACTATTCATCTATTGTGACAGTGCCAGAAAAAAAGGAACAAATTTCATGACGCCAGAATTAATTGTAAGTCAGTCAGTAAAGTGGTATAAAGAAAAGGATTGCAGTTGAATATTCAACAAGTTTTGCAGGTTGAATATGTATGGATGTCTTTGTATTTAAAAATGAAAGAATTCAACTTTAGCGCCAATTCCAGGAAAAACAGTAGAAATTTCACACAGCCAGAGGTCACCATTTTTAGATTTTTGCTGCTCGAGGATACAGATGTTCTGCTGTATGGTTGAGATTGTAACATGTTTAATATGTACTCACTTGTAACTCTGATCGTTAGCGAGTTGTGCCTTGAGAGCAAGCCACTCGTGTTCGTGATAGAGATCCCGCAGGAACTGTTGCAGCTGCCTCGACTGCTGTAGGGTCTGCGCCCTTGTCTCTGACATCTCCTGCAAACAAACAAAGTTATAACAATCGTCAGCAATCTTTATAGTCATATTCAACAGTGCTCTCAACATTGTTCAAAATCAGCATTATAAATTACACTGTCGTCATCATTAAAAATATCATTGTAAGTTTTATCACCGTTCTTGCCATCGTTGATATATTCTAAATCATCAATGTCATCATCACAAACATTAACAAACATCGTCATTGTTAAATTTATGATTGTCCTTGCCATCGTTAATGTAGTAGCGTTAACATCCTGATCAATCATCATCACCATCACAAAATAAACATCCTGATCAATCATTATCACCATAAAAAATAAACATCCTGATTAATCATAACCATTATAAAAAGTAAACAACCTGAAAAATAATCTGACCGGTCAGTGATTGAGTGGGCATTGCGTTTGGGTCCCACCCGGGTGTCTCGTGTTCCATTCCTCGGCTGGCTAAGTCCTCCATCACAACACAAGCAACATTTTTGGCTTTCTGTGGTGGTAGTAGGAGATTTTCAAACATTGTTGGGTTATTCATAACCCGGGAATGTTTGTCTTTCTTTTTAAATTTATAAATTATTATAAATCATTATCACCATCAAAAATAAACTTCCTGAACAAACATCATTATTAATCCCATAAAAATAAGCACATCAAACCTTGGATTACACAAAACATCATCAACTGTATAAGGAAAAGAGATGAAATACATTTAAAAGTTAAAAAAGACCCTTACGATATATTTAAATTAAGATTCTATAAAAGGTACAGAAATATATGTAAAAATGTTATTCGCAACGCCAAAGAAAACTACTATAAAAGGAAAATAGAAGAATGTAACAATGACTCCAGAAAAATATGGAAGATTATCAAAGAAATCACTAACTCTGAACCCTCCTACAACAAGAAAATGATTGGAGAATTAAACATTGACATGATTCCTACTTCTTTTGCAGAGTATCCTGACAAAATTCTGGAATATATTAATAAATTTTTCACTAACATAGGCTCGCAATTGGCAAATAAAATCACAAAACCAATTACTAATGAAAATGAAATAGAAAATAATGAAGACTTAATCCAAGATAACACACTAAAACTAAACCAAATAACTAGCAACGAACTAAGAAAAGTGATTGCTTCACTAGATAACAACACTTCTTCAGGAAATGATCCTATCTCAATCAAAACTATAAAACATCTACAAGATGAGTTGATCCTCCCCCTGACATACCTTATAAATCTCTCTATATCAAAGGGGATTTTTCCTTCTTGTCTAAAAAATGCTACAGTTTTACCAATTTATAAAAATGGAAGCAAAAATGATATAAATAATTATCGCCCTATAAGTATCCTAAGCACTTTCTCAAAAATCCTAGAAAAAATTTTGAAAAGCCAAATCGTTCACTTTCTGGAATTTAATAAAAAAATTTCCCCGACACAATATGGATTTCGGGAAAGTTTGAGTACCGTGAACGCCATTGAACATTTTACAAGAATAGCCAAAAAAAGTTTAGACGATGGAAAAAAATGTCTGGCTGTTTTTATAGACCTAAAAAAAGCCTTTGACACAATAGATCATAAAATTCTTCTCACAAAACTTAAAAAAATTGGCATATCTGGCACTCCACTTAATTTACTGATGACGTACTTGACAGGACGAACACAACAAGTACAAATAGGCCAACAAAAAAGCAATCCTCTTCCAATAAACTACGGCGTCCCTCAAGGAAGTGTCTTGGGACCAATCTTATTTCTCATCTACATAAATGAAATTACCAAACTTCCCATCAATGGAAACATAATCAGTTTTGCTGATGATACTGTAATGTTATTCCACGAAAAGGACTGGATGAACACTTATAAAGAGGCTGAACATGGACTAACTGTACTTCAAAATTGGCTTCGGATGAACTCTCTTACGCTCAATGTAATTAAAACTAATTATCTAGCCTTTTCAATAAACTCAAGAGGTCAACCGGGTAAAGAATACACTCTCAAATTGCACGAGTGTCAAAACAATAAGTCGCATTGCTCTTGCCCTATTATAACAAAGGCAAAAAGTATTAAATATCTAGGAGTGGAAATAGACGAAAACCTTAGATGGGACATACACATAAATGGAATCACTAAAAAGCTCACGAGACTTGTATATTTCTTCAAAAACCTAAGAAACATACTACCTAGGAAAGACATAAAAAAAGTATTTTATGCCTTATGTCATTCCCGTCTTGAGTACGGAATTCTAGTATGGGGATCTGCTACAGCCAATCATATTAACCACTTAGATATTGCTCAGAAGAGCATTATAAAAACCATACTAAAATTACCCATCAGAACCCCCTCAACAGATATTTTTAAGTGTTTTGACGTTCTTAAGTTAAAACAAATATATGCCAAGAATATTCTTATACATCATTTTAAAACCAGAAAATCTCCTAATGAAATTCGGATACATGACACAAGAGCCTCAAAAAAGGATATACGAGATGTTCCAAAATTCAAGACAAGTTTTGGCCAAAGAAACCACATATATCTTGGAACTAAACTTTACAACATCCTTCCTCCAAGTCTGAAAAAGATAGAAAAGATAAATAAGTTTAAGGAAAAAATCAAAACATGGGTGAAAGAAATTAATGCAGACATACTAGAGAATGTATTAAAAACATCATAGAAATTAAATAACGGAAAATCAAAGAAATCTACCAGTCCGCCTCAGCACAGGACCACCTAGTGAGGAGGACTAAGAATAAACGGATTAAATATTTATATATATCATCATATCTTGTAATTGTCATCAAACCTGTAACTAAATAGTCACTAATAAAAAATAAAAAAAAAAAAAAAAAAAAAAAAAAAAAAAAAACAAACATTCTGATCAATCATTATCACCATCAAAAATAAAATTCCTGATCAAACGTCATCATTATTAAAAATAAACATTCTGATCAATCATTATCACCATCAAAAATAAACTTCCTGATCAAACATCATCATTATTAAAAATAAACATTCTGATCAATCATTATCACTATCAAAAATAAACATCCTGATCAATCATCATCACCATCACAAATAAACATCACGAGTGAGTTTTAAAAGAAAAAAAAAATTATAAATATATGCTTTATGATAGTATCAATGATCCAAAAATGGTTAAAAAAATCGTTCTTACTATTTTCAGCTTTTATCGCAAAAAATCTGGAATAGGCCACTTGCATCACATTTTTTTCCGGTTAAGGCAAACATTCTAAGACATTCCGTATTTTTTTATTTTTTTTAATCGTATTTTTGAAACCCTGGTGATTTTTTGAAAATTTCAATCCGAAAAATCAGACCATTTTTTATAAACCGGAAATACGGGACATAATTTTATGTGTGCGAAAAAACAATAATTACATAGCCGAAAATCATTTAAAAAAAAGAACGTTTTCCACACGAATAGCAATAAATTGTACGGGGTGTTATGAAACTATTTCATACTTTCCAACAATTGTGGCCAGGTACTGTGTTACCTTTAAGTTATGTTTGTTTATGGTCCCTTTGAACAGCCATACACACCAGTGGTGAAGGTAGTTTAGTTTTTTCCAGAAAACGAAACGTCACTTCCCGTTTGAGCCCGGTAGGGCATCCTGACTCAAACGGGACGGCAGTGCTATTTTTACGAGAATAAAATATTAAGCGGTAATTATTTTGGAGCGTAACGATTGTTACCTTAACGGATTAAATAAATTAAAATGACAAAATAAAGTTCGTGATCGGTTCGCGGGTAAATTACGGAGAATGCGGGAAGCAAGTCCGAAGTTGGAATAAGAAACGCGGGACGGTGTAATCCGAAAGGTGAAATTGGATTCCGAAGAATCGATGCGAGAGAACGTGAATCCGCGCTCGTTCCCAACCTGCTGGTTGTCAGGATTGACGATAATCGTAGATATTATCGATCGGATTTTATATTTGGGAGGCGAGACCGCTCTATTCGAACTCTGCCAATCACGCGGTTGCGCGTGATGAATGTCGCCCTTGCTGACGTGTACATGGTTGCCGGGATCAACTAGCCGTGTCCTAGATGACCCGGACGCACGAGACTGAACGGGATTCGGAGCTGGCTGGCTTGCCGCTCCGAGCTGATGAGACCGAGCATCCGTGGAGGAAGGCGTTCCCGAGCCTCAGCGTTTCAGTGTAGATAGTTAGGTTTACAATCGGTCTGGGGGGGTAAGTCATTCCAACATCTAACTGTATCTTTTATCATCAAATAGAAGTCTATATGATTGTGAACCACTCTTTTATTCAAAGTACAACCCATCCAAATGTAATTGCGGGGTTATAACATATGCCCATCTCTGAATGTCAATCCGCAGGGTACAGCATACATTTGCTGGAACGGGCAAATGTTTGGCGTCCGAGTCTCGTTTGGAGACGAAGCTGCACACTGCGAGGTAGGTATCTGTATTAAACCTGAACAACTTGGCACCCTACATGCCTTACACCCATTAAAATCACAACAGGGGTTCTCTTCGTAACATCTTTAAAAACACAGCCATCTTTATCGAAAAATCAAACCAAAGAATAAGTTCACATAGAACAAACAATAAATCTAGTGAACGTTAAACGCAAATTCAAAAATTCGCCGGATATCAAAGTGTTGCCATATAAAAAAAAATTAATCAGAGTGGAATTTTACAAAATTAAGGGAACATAATCGAAGACGGGACATTTTAATGTAGTGACGTCACGAGCTCAAATAATGGATTTATTTATTTAAAAATAAGAAAAACTATACATTTCTTCAAATTTTTACCAACATTTTCGTAATCTTAGTAAAAAAATCTATCCACAGGATTTTTTCCAAGTCGTAATGAAATCCATGTAAGTGGCCTATTGTTTTTCCAGGAGTCACAAACCATTGGCACATGAACAAAACGGTAAAAAATGTATATTACACAATTATTTTCACTTATCACTATCGTTGAAACGTATTTGGAGAAAACTTTAAACTATGTAGATAAAATAAATATTCAATTAATACTGTTTTTTAACTTTAAATAAATATTCAATTAATAGTATGATTCAATCAAAAAAAAAATTCAGAAAATCATGAAAAAATAATGCAATTTCTCACTTACAAACACAAATAAAATGAAAAAAAAGATTAAACATGTCTATCAAAATGCTTTAGATTTCACAAAACCACAAAAAGTTATTTTCATACTGTTTTACTCGCGGTTGGGTCACAAAGAAGGTTAAAAGTTAAAAAACTACAGAAATTATACGTTGACACAATGTTGTACACTTTGCTATGAACTTTTAATCATACTAAAAACACAAAAACCTCAAATTCAATCACTTATGCTCAGATACACCACTAAAAAAATATTTTTGTACTGTTCGCCACGCGGTTTGGTCACCGCCACACGGTTTGGTCACCGCCACGCGGTTTGGTCACCGCCATGCGGTTTGGTCACCGCCACGCGGTTTGGTCACAAGAAAGGTAAGAAGTCTCAACACTATGGAAATTATATGTCTATACAATGTTATGCACTTAGCTATGAACTCATAATCACACAAAAAACATCAAATTCAATCTCTAATACTCTGATATATCTGAGTATTAGAAATTATTGAAAATAAACTATTAAAAATCCACGAGAAAAATGTCAAAATGCGTGGGCGCCGAAATCAATGGTTAAAGATGTCTGTTTAAGTTTGAACTTGCATGTGTGACGTCATCAAATATGCAAAACTGACGATACCTCTGTCGATAATGAAGTTTAACGTATAAAAATGGTGTAAAGTTATAGGAATAGGTTCACAGATGGCAGTACGATGCATATTTATAGCATATAGGTGCCAAATTTAAGTTTGCGATGCTTGACAGCAATGGACGTCCATACTTCTTTGCCGAAAGCGCGCGTTGACGTTCAAATCCGTCCATACTCCCGGAAAGGTTTATCTTCCATCGTGATCATCAATATCCACAACCCAATAATAGCTATCAAACTAGTGAAATATACTGTTGATACAAAACTATATGCATTCCATTTTAACATATGTTCTGACACTCTCCAAACCAATCTGTTATTCATCACCTGACCCTTTCTAGCAATGCTGGAGTGCACACCTATGTAACTGAACTTGCAACAAGCACTCAGTCACTTCTGAAACCTTGTGCAGTGATTAGCAAGTGATACCCCATTGCCATCCATTCAGACGTGCAGCCAAGAAAATAAGGTAGACAAAATTCCTTCCAAAATCCATTTTTTACCACAATATTATAATCCAGAAGTATAAAAATATGTATATTGCGATCACACATACCTTGAGTTTGTGCAGACGGCCGGCAACGTTGGCCAGCCTGCGCTCGATGTACTTGCGGTCGAAGTGTCCGTAACCGAGCAGCTCTTCAGCAAACTTCTTCAACTCCTCCACTTTGGCCTCCTGGGCGCGTACCAATTTGTCGAACTCAGCGTGTTTTCGGATCAGCGCTTCCACAGCTGAAATGTACATAATAATTGTATGTTATTAAATAAATTATTGTTTGCATGATTTCTAGTGCGATTGATATCGATTTGAAAGAATACTGATTTCAACTCGTAGGCCCTAGACAGTTCTGTGAAGTGGGTTTTCTGTTCAAGGGAGAATATAAATTTAGGCGAAATTGAGTTGGTGTTAAATTGAACATATATCAAATTAAACTGATGTCAAATTGAGGAGAAATCAAATTGAGGTTTTGTCAAATTGAGGTTATATCAATTGAGATTATGTCAAATGGAGGTTATATCAAATTGAGGTTATGTCAAATTGAGGTCATATCAAATTGAGATTATGTCAAATTGAGTTTACGTCAATTTCGGTTTGTGTCAAATTTGACAATGTCAAATTGAGCTGATGTCAAATTGAGCTGATGTCAAATTGAGCTGATGTCAAATGTGATAATGTGATGATGTCAAACATGACAATGACGGCTAATGTGATGAAAGTTTGAAACAACCCAACCTTAGGATGGGTTGTTTCACAGAACTGAAATAATAGTAGAACCGTAGAACAGAACTTGAATTTCTTGATTGGGTGTGTGCCAAACGTTTTATGCCAATAATGAATACGTATTTGTTATTTCAAAGATAGGAATGGTGATGGAGTACTTGAAATAAAAGCTTTGTTTTGAATGACTTGGAATGATAATGACAGAAGAACTAACCAGGCAAAGAATCTCCGAGGTCATCATTGTTGAGGAAGGCTTCCTTGGCAGCTAGCCAGTCCTCCGTCTGTCTGGCTTGTTCCTTGAACAGCTGCAACTGGTGAGCCTAGACAGAAACAACCAATAATACATTGTATATATATCCACAGTTTCCAAAGACTTACTTTTCGGTGTACGAAGCAATGACCTGGATTGCTGACAATAAGCAATTCAGAAGCTTTGGCCCTTATAAAAGATGTTACCCTACTTTATACCAATTCTATTACTTTTAACCGCTACGTTCTATGGTGAATATTCTTTAATAGAAATGTCAGATTTACAAAAACTTTGTGTTATTTCCGCTTCGCAATTAAAGCTCTATAAATGAAACCTTTCTGAACGTAGCCGAATACTAAAAACTGTTTTTGAAAGTTTACGAAATAAGCTTACACTATGTTATATTACAAATAAACATTAACATTTGTAAATATTAAAATTTAGAATACAAACATAAAATAAATGTAAAAATGACTCACATGATGGTTTTATGTGAAAACGATACTATAATCACGGATTATGTAAAAAAACAATACTTATTCTATCGTATAAATGTATAATAAACATTTTAGTTACCACACTTTTTTATCATTTCATAAAAGAATATTTAATAAAAAAATAACAATGTAATAAGAATATTTAATAAAAAAAAAAACAATGTCTAAGGCGCGTAGGCGATTTGGCGGTTAAAATCTGTATTTACAATGATCTGACAGAATAGGTCTTTTAATGTATTCCTATGAACAACTTAAATAGAGATGTGCAGGTTGATTTATTATGGACTTTCTACTTTTTGTTTTAGGGGTGTCACTAGAACAATAACGGAGTTATAACGATTTCTGTGGAAACACATGCGTTGACGTGAAAACACGCTTATTGTACTTGACTGCCATTATTATTTTATCGTATATATCCGCTTACGTATCAGATTAGTTAAACTTTTAATCGTACAGTGAAACCCTCTTACAAAGTTTTCCAAGGGACTGGAAAAAATACTTTTTAACCACTCAGGCCTCAGAAAATATTTCCACTTTGCATTAAAATCCAAATAAATTAAATATTTCTGAATGCACCCGAAAACTAAAAAAGATGATAAAATAAGCTTTCAAATATTATAATAAAAAAAAAACATATTTTTTAAAATATATGTATATAAAAAAATTTTAAGCAAACAGAAAGAAAAACTATTTAAAAATAGCACACCTTACATTTTTTTATTAAAATTACTGATAATGAAGAAAAAAACGAACACATTTCATTAGGCAAATGTATTATAAACTTTATTTACATTTCATGTAAAAATAATTAATAAAAAACTTCCAAAGTTTCATAATATTTTTCAAATTGTGGTCGGGAACTTTGGTTTCATAAAAGTGTACATTTTAATTATTTTGCAGTTAATTTTTTTATTAAATATAAAGAGTAGTGTTTTTTTTCTTTCTAACAGTGTTTAAATCATATTTCTAATCATGGTAGTAAGGAAAACAAAATGATTTCCGTGAGACCTGCGCAAGTTGTTCCGAAAAACAAACAAATTAGCCTAAGGGGTTAAAGGACAACAGATTATAATTATAATCCCCTGTAGTCGAAATTAGACATGATTGGTAGATATTGTTGATGTTTGGTTGTGTCCATGGATTTACCTGAGTGAGGTGGTCTCTCCGCTGGTCCCAGGCTCCGTGCAGCTCTGTAGACAGCTCTGCGAGCCTCTGAGGCCTCTTCTCCTTGTCCTCACCTTCGGGCAGAGGCAGCTGTAGGGCCTCCGAGGACAGGGCTTGGATGCTCTTCTGCCGGTTGTCAATCTCAGCCTAGGTTCAAAAATGTCAAATAATTTACAAAAATGATTTTTTAGTTTTTATGTTAATTCATTGTCTTCTTTTTTTTTGAGGTCTTGCGACCACCAATGTATTATATTATTGAAAACGATGCTCTCGCCGCTCTTCGACTTTTTCACCGTCTCTCCCACCCACACCTCCAGCTCCTGGAAAACAGCAGCAATAGATAGACGTTACCTTTCTTTCCTGGTGCAGTTCCAGCAGAGCTTCTGCATCCGCCACGCTGGCCGGGGGCTCGCTGCTCTCCAACTTCTTCACCGTCTCTCCCACCCACACCTCAAGTTCCTGGAACCAATCAACCATATATCAGTTCAGCAACACATTATTATTGGTTATATCTGCAGCTGACTATAAGTTGCCTTGTTTTTTATTATTCTATTGTCCACTCTTACACTTTTTTTTTTTTACACAATCCATTTGAATACAGTGAAACTCTCTTAAGAAGTTTTCCAAGGGACCGGGGAAAAAAAACTTCTTAAGTGGGAAAACTTCTTAAGTGGGATTCAATTTTAGCCATTTAATAACTTGAGTCTGGGGCATAACGTCATTCCAATGTCTACCTACGTTAAATTGTTGTGAAAACAAGCTTACATGATGCACGGCAAATTTTGAAGCTTGATTGAAAAAAAAAGTAATTATAATCTTTTACCATCTCCTTGGGCATATTTAATCATGTTGTTATGAACATAAAAATAAAGCTAAATATATTTATTTGAAGGTTAAATTTTCCGTATTAATCGTGATCCGATAGATTTAATCAAAAGTTTTTCGTGTTTTACAAATTCGATGGAATAAAAATTTTATACAATAATACAGTAGAACTCCGTTAATTCAAAATCCACGGGACATCAAAAATAAAATTTCGAATTAACAATTCCCACATAATTCGAAATTTTACGGGCAAGTCGAATTTTCGCAGCCCTATACCGCCGAGGACGGCCCTCTATTTGAAGTGAATTCATAAAAATACAATATTTTCCGAGTAAATTAAATTTTCGCGGCCGATTATCGTCGCGGCCATCCCATTAAACTCAAAAAAATATGATATATTCGCGTTAATCGAAATTTCGCTGCCTATTTCCGATGCAACTGGCCCTTTAAATTCAGATACTCGAAGTAAATTCGTAAAAATACGAAAAATTTCGCGTAAATCGAAATTTCACGACCGAATCCCGTCGCGGCCGGCCCTCTAAATTCAGATAGGTACCGATTCGAAATAAATTCGTAAAAATACGATGTATTTCGCGTAAATCGAATTTTTGCAGCCGAATCCCGTTGCGGCCGGCAAACATTCAGATACCTATTTGGAAAAAATCATAAAAATTCGATATATTTCGCGTAAATCGAATTTTTGCTGCCGAATCCCGTCGCGGCCGGCCATAATGCAGATACCTATTCCGAATAAGTTCATAAAAATACGATATATTTCGCGTAAATTGATTTTTCGCGGCTGAATTCGGTAGCGGCCGGTCATAATGCAGATAGCTATTCGGAATAAATTCATAAAAATACGATATATTTCGCGTAAATTGAGTTTTCGCGGCCAAATCCCATCGCGGCCGGCCATAATGCAGATACCTATTCGAAATAAATTCGTAAAAATACGATGTATTTCGCGTAAATCGGATTTTTGCAGCCGAATCCCGTTGCGGCCGGCCAATATTCAGATACCTATTTGGAAAAAATCATAAAAATTCGATATATTTCGCGTAAATCGAATTTTTGCTGCCGAATCCCGTCGCGGCCGGCCATAATGCAGATTGTATTAATTCTGAGAAATGTAGTAATTTAGATTGCCTCCTTGGATAATCGTATACGCGTATGACTCTTGAACCGGAAGGTTGATTCCACGCTACCCAATATACCCAATACCCACTCATGCACATTGGGAGGGTATATGTATATATACATGGATATTGTAAAGTTACGAACAGAATACGACTTTTAATTACTTTTAAACATGTTTGCGTTGCGTTACGAAGAGTGTGATGCGTTACGAAAAGTGTGATGCGAACAGTAATCGATGCGAACGGTGATCGATGCGTACGGTGATCGGGCGAGGCGTACATACTGCACAACTAAGCTAAGGCGTACATACTAACCCAAGGTCGTAGGTTACCTCAAAGTCGTAGGTTACCTCAAAGTCGTAGGTCACTCCAAGGTCGTAGGGCACCCCAAGGTTGTAGGTCACCCCACGGTCTTAGGTCACCCCAGGGTCGTAGGTCACCCCAAGGTCGTAGGTTACCCCACAGTCATAGGTCAACCCACAGTCGTAGGTCACCCCAGGGTCATAGGTCACCCCATGGTCATATGTCACCCCAATGTCATATGTCACCCCAATGTCATATGTCACCCCAATGTCATATGTTATTTTACAACTGCGTGATGTTTTACTTCAGTTGTGTGGTCTAAATCGCACTAGTTTTGTTACCTATTCCGAATAAGTTCATAAAAATACGATATATTTTGCGTAAATTGAATTTTCGCGGCTGAATTCGGTTGCGGCCGGTCATAATGCAGATACCTATTCGAAATAAATTCATAAAAATACGATATATTTCGCGTAAATTGAGTTTTCGCGGCCAAATCTCGTCGCGGCCGGCACTTAATCAGATACCTATTTGGAAAAAAATCATAAAAATTCGATATATTTCGCGTAAATCGAATTTTTGCTGCCGAATCCCGTCGCGGCCGGCCACAATGCAAATACCTATTCCGAATAAAGTCATGGAATTACGATATATTTCGCGTAAATTGAATTTTCGCGGTTGAATCCCGTTGCGGCCAGGAATAATGCAGATACCTTTTCGGAATAAATTCATAAAAATACGATATATTTCGCGTAAATTGAATTTTTGCAGCTGAATTCGGTTGCGGCCGGTCATAATGCAGATACCTATTCGGAATAAATTCATAAAAATACGATATATTTCGCGTAAATTGAGTTTTCGCGGCCAAATCCCATCGCGGCCGGCCATAATGCAGATACCTATTCAAAATAAATCTCAAAAAAATATGATATATTTCGCGTAAATTGAGTTTTCGCGGCAAAATCTCGTCGCGGCCGGCCCTTATTCAGATACCTATTTGGAAAAAAATCATAAAAATTCGATATATTTCGCGTAAATCGAATTTTTGCTGCCGAATCCCGTCGCGGCCGGCCATAATGCAAATACCTATTCCGAATAAATTCATGGAAATACGATATATTTCGCATAAATTGAATTTTCGCGGTTGAATCCCGTTGCGGCCAGCAATAATGCAGATACCTATTCGGAATAAATTCATAAAAAATACGATATATTTCGCGTAAATTGAATTTTCGCGGCTGAATCCCGTTGCGGCCGGCTATAATGCAGATACCTATTCGGAATAAATTCATTTAAAAAACGATATATTTCGCGTAAATTGAGTTTTCGCGGACAAATCCCGTCGCGGCCGGCCAGTATTCAGATACCTTTTTGGAATAAATTCATAAAAATACGATATATTTCGCGTAAAACGAATTTTCGCGGCCGAATCCCATCGCGGCCGGCCCTAGTTCAGATGCCTAATCGGAATAAATTCATCAAAATACGATACATTTCGCATAAATCGAATTTTCGCGCCCGAATCCCGTCGCGGTCGGCTTTAATTAATTTATTCTAAGAAAATTCGTTAAAATTGCCACAACCAATTCAGATTTTACAAAATAATAATGCGAATTAGGACGTTGTTTACTGCGTTTACGCTCGATTTATCGACATTTTACGGCATTTTACCGCCACGGCTATCGGTCAGATTCTGATTTACGAAATTTGTTTTTTTTTTGTTGTTAAAAATCGATGTTTTTAGAATTACTAATTTCGAATCTTGAAGACCCTTGCATGTTCGTTACATAATTCCGCGTTGCATATTCGTTCAACATGTCACATTGCTATTGTACCTAGGGGTTACGGCTCATGGCCCGGCCGGCGGCGGCCGACAAAGGGTCTGTTTATGGTCTCAGGTACTAGAGATCGCGAGTAATCTGTGAAGCCAACGTCCTTCACTTTATGACTTGGAAAAAGGTTCATTTTAGATATGTATTTTGCAGCACAATATTTCGTTTGTGTTGACATTACCGCCGGATTTCTTAAAACCTCTTAAGCGGGAAGCAGTTTTAGCTCTAAAACTTCTTAAATGGGAAAAAATCGAGTTTTTTGCAGTTTTTTGTATGGAATTTTCAAGGGACTGAAAATCAAAACTTCTTAAGCGTGAAAACTTCTTAAGTGGGAACTTCTTAAGCGAGTTTTACTGTATATCCTTTTTTTACACAATCCTTTTGAAATATTATTTTTTTGCACAATCCTTTTGATCACATCCTTTTATTACACAATCCTTTAGAACATATCCCATTTTTACACAATCCTTTTGAACATATCCTTTTTTTACACAATATTTTTTTAAAACAACTTTTTTTTACACAATCCATTTGAATATATCCTTTTTTTACATAATCCTTTTGAACATGTCTTTTTTTTACACAATCCTTTTGAAATATTATTTTTTTACACAATCCTTTTGATCATATCCTTTTATTACACAATCCTTTTGAACATATCCCATTTTTACACAATCCTTTTGAACACATCCTTTTTTTACACACTCTTTTTTTACACAATCCTTTTGAACATATCTTTTTTTTTATATGCTCCTTTTTTTACGCAATCCTTCAAGTTATCCTTTTTCTTACACACTTCTTTTTTTACACAATCCTTTTGAACATATCCTTTTTTTAAACACTCCTTTTTTTACACAATCCTTTTGAACATAACCTTTTTTTACAATTATTTTTTAAAACAATCTTTTTTTACACAATCCTTTTGAACATATCCTTATTTTAAACAATATTTTCTTTACATATTCATATTTTTAGACAATCTGTTTTTGCACAATCTTCTTTTACAGTCTTTTTTTAAGCAATAATTTTTATTTTTTTGTATTTTTTGGGCATTTACTATGTAACATCTGTTATTCCGAATCTCGACATCCAAACCAATAGCGAAAAAAGCGATTTGTGCAATGAGGGGTACCTTGAGGTCGGCGTCCAGCTTCTGCACGGTGTGTGCATCATCCAGCTGCTGTCTCCGGGCCTCCAAGAGTTGCTGCAGGTTCACCCAGGCGTCCTGCAGCTCTCCCAACTTCTCCTTGATGGCCTTCTCCTTCGATGGATATCTGACACAAACACACACACAATTATTTAAATAACACTGACAAGTTTTCAATTTGGGAGGCGGGAATGGGTACCGCCGCCCCAGGAACCTTTATTGGATAACCAACACCTCTGCCATAGGTCACCCCAATAGTAGGGGAGGCGAAGCAGGGATTTTGGGATTTACTCAAGCGCGTCAGATTAACTAAGGGGAGATACCTCCCGACCATGTTATGGACTACCACCATTTATGAACCCATAATATTGGTGGGTGCGGCTAGGGCAACCGATCAGATTAGTAAAAAAAAATCGATCCCCGTAGTTACTCGAGCGTGTCAGATTAAGGTATTGTGAGTTAATTACATGCAGAAAAGTTAAAATTTCAATAATCTGACGATTTGAACGTGACGTAAGAAAATTAGCGAGTCACAAAGTTGCAAAAAAAAACGTCACGTGGATTTACTCGAGCGCGGTCCATTTTTTTTTTACTTTGAAGGAAATAATGTAAGGATCACGGAAATAATACAATCTGAAGATTTCAACATGCCGAAGAAGCTAAAATCATCACTGAGTGTGGAGCGTACAGTGGCTGACGGCGCTGAGAACTGCCTACTTAACTGTCGAGTCCATAGACATATGAATATTACTAGACCTGCCCTAAGTGATAAAAGTGGTCTGCCTATATATAAAGAGGAAAGATTTGATTGTTTGTTTGTTTGCATTGAATAGGCTCCGAAACTACTGAACCGATTTGAAAAATTCTTTCACTGTTAGGAAGCTACACTATCCCCGTGTCAAATAATCAAATCTTTCCTCTTTATATATAGGCAGACCGCTTTTATCACTTAGGGCAGGTCTAGTAATATTCATATGTCTATGGTCGAGTCGTACGTTGACAGGCGCTTGCTTGTTTTATATTCTGTCGCAGAGCCGAAGGCCCTTAGGCTGCGCGTTCGTGTACAACGCTTTGGTTTATTTATTGTGTAAGGAAATTTAATAAGTCAAATTTTTAAGAAGTTTAATTTAGCGATTTTCTTTTTATCATTATAATAGGTATATATTATTTTTTGTTCATTGTAATTCTATTCAGTAATAACAAATAAAATAAAAAACTTAAAACTGTCAGATTACGAAAACCCCTCCACATAATTGTCAGATTTTAGGTCAGCACAACCAGGACATCAAACTGAACTGTCTGTATAAAAATCTGACGAGCTCGAGTATGTCAAGGTCACGATTTTTTTTTTACATTTTCAAAAATCTGCCACGAGTTTAGGTTACATCCAAATCGTCAGATTATTGAAATGTAAACTTTTCTGCATGTAATTAACTCACATTACCTTAATCTGACACGCTCGAATAAATCCATTTTTTTTCAATTTTCTACCTCTTCATACGGCCACCCCCCCACTCAACTCGTCAGAATAATATCTCTCCGTTACCAGAAACACGTAGGGCGTATACGCTATTAATATCTGACGCGCTCGAGAAAGTCATTGTGACGATTTTTTTTTACATTTTTGAGAATTTATACTCGCTCCCCCCACCACCGAAAGGGCATACATCACATAAACTTTTTTTTCTTTTTAGCATCTAATCTTTGCAATCCAATAGGTCCCCACAACGCTCGAGTAACTACCCATTTAGCGTTAATCCCTCCCCTACTACAAGTGGTTCGCTACGTTTGGTGATTTAGCAGGGGTGCCCGGGTTCATGGGATGAGGTTTGTCTAGATCTTGGAGGCGGATGACCAGGACACACTGAACCCCAGATTCCTACCCACCCCTTAAACCCTTTTCCTTCCAAGAACTCTTCTCTCCTTCCTTTCCTTAAAAAAACCCCTCCACAAAGCATCCCCAAAGATGACATAGACCCTCAGGGAAATTATTTTCCTCAGGGGTTCCTGTGTGATAAATTTCCGGCTGCAATTTCAAAAAAAATTATAAAACTTTGGGATTTTTTATTTAATTATTTTTGTATTAAATGAAAAAAAAGTGAGTCGACAATAACCTGTATAATACCTACATACATTTTGCCTAATAAATTATTATTTGTGATGTTTATTGTTTTTTTTTTTGCAATTATTTTCTATTTACCGTTGTTATTAAATGGATTTTTTGGATTTCAATTGCCTCCGTAATTAGTAGTGCTCGATACGTTTCGGGTCTTCCCAATATTTCAGAAACAAATCCAAAGTAAGACAGATTTTAAGTGCTTGGTAATTTCAGATTTGTAGTAGCTGAATTTGTGGACTCCATCTTGTCTGTTTTGCAAGCCTCTGAAGATGTTGGACATAAATAATGGATGGTTTTTATTGATGTGACTTACTTGGTGGCCAGACGTTTGCTCTCTTTGGCGTGTGCGTCAATCTTTGCGTGCAGCGCGCTAGAGTCGCGGTGCAGCGCGTCGCGTCGCCGCTGCAAGCGCTCCACGCCGCGCAGGTCCTTGGCCTTCTCGCCGCCTGTCAGGAGCGCCGCCTTTTCTGCGGTGCGTTCCATGGTCTCTTGAACATCTCTGCAACACAAATATAATATTCATATGGATTTTGAATAGGTTCCCCGCCAACTTAGTCTTTCTAAATGGGGAAATATTATGGGTTTTATTAAGTTTTTGCAATGAAAAGGTAATAAATACATACTGCGAGAAAAACTGCAAAGGTCTTCCTTCTGGAGGATTTATTTATTTTGTTGGCATTTTGGTTAAAATAATAATTTTTAATATTTGGTTTTTTGTATTTTGTTTGGACATATTTGTTACACCAGAAGTAAGAAATATTATGTTTCATTGAAGAAGAAGATACCAATAATAATCTAAACAAAAATATGAAAGAGAACAAGACACAGAAAAACAGAAAAAAAGACAACGGCCGAAACTGGGACTCGAACTCAGACCTTTTGCCAATTCTTCACCAACCATTCTTCTTCAATGGTATATTACATTAATGGGAATAACCTTCAAAAGTTGGAAAAAGTGAGTTTTTCTTATAAAAAATGAAATATTATGTTTATTTGATATGGTTTTGCAAAATGTCTATTTTTTGTTAGTTTGTTACATTTTGAGTTATTTAATGCACTGTATATACTTTTTATAAGAATCATCTTGCTCAAAATATCAAAACTACACAAAATGTAAAATTACATCAAAATTTTCAAATTACACACAAATTGCCAAAATCTACAGAAAATGTCAAATTTTCCACAAATCATCAAATTTTCTACACATTGACAAATTTTCCATAAATTGTCAAAATTTACACAAAACGTCAAATTTTCCACAAATTGTCAAATTTTCTACCCATTGACAAATTTTCCACAAATTGTCAAAATTTACACAAAACGTCAAATTTTCAAAAAATTATCAAATTCCGTACAAATAGTAGAAATCTACGAATATAGAATTTTACAGAAACTGTCGAAGTTCTACACAAAATTTCACTCTTTTCAAACACTAATAAAAAGGTTGAAGGTACACGTACCTGTTGTATTGATGTATCTCGAGTGCGGCGGCGAGATTGTCTCGGTACTCTTGCAGCGCCCCGCTGAGCGCACGCCACTTGTTGAGGAACGCGTCCCGGCGCTGAGCTACCGCAGGACCAGACGTTGGTCCCTACAACAATAAAAATAACATAAATATAACGCCAAATACGCGTTCGCACGCACATAATATCCTGTGTGGATTTTAGAACATTAGGAGATAATAAAAAATTAGGGACCTATGTTTTTATTTTTTAATAATTGTTAACCCCCGACGCAAGGAGCAGTGTTATAAGTTTAACTTTCTTTGTTTCTATCTGTGGGATCGTAGCTCCTAAACGAATGGACCGATTATGATGCGTTTTTTTGTTGTTTGAAAGCTGACGTGATCGAGATGGTTCGTAGCTACAAATCATGAATATCTGTTCAGGTGTTTCAAGGTTATCAGCTCTTTATTGTTCAAACAAAAAAAAATCGCATCACAATCGGTCCATTAGTTTACGAGCTAAATGCCACAGACAGACACACACACAGACAGACAGATACACAGAAAGTCCTTGCGTTGGGGGTTAAAAAGATAACATGCATTCTGAGCCTTATTCCTATGCATTAAAGTCGTTTTTTGTATACCGGATGCTCCTGTCAGACACGTATCTTCTATCTTTCAAAGAACTGTGGCCAGAGCAGAGTGAATGCCTGAAATCCCAAGTGTCTTATCTTGGATACTGAAGACGATATCGCATCCAAACAGCTGGGTGCGTACCGCTTCATTGTGTGTGTTGAACGCAGCGAGCATCTGAGGACGCTGCTGCTGGTGTGTTTCCGCGTTGAACACTTACTAGCATCGACTAAATGTATATTATTTCAATCCGTCATTCTGTTTCTTTGTATGTGTCCTGGTGAATGAATACATTATTCGGCTGTTTACGGCTAGAAAAAATAAATCATAAGCTTTTTGACTAGAAAACAAAGGGATGCGGCGCTTCCATCGCATGTATTTATTTATTTATCTATAAAAAGCATATTTACATTGGGTTATTTTTATATCTTGTTTGAATTTTGTAAAGGAGTCAGTTTGTCCGATCGTAGCTGATAGTGTATTGTATAGTTTGCGAGCTATGTATTTAGAGTGTCTTTGACCAAAGGAAGTTTTGGAAAAAGGAGTTTGGAGAAGTTCTTTGTTTTTGGCTCGGGTATTGTGTATTGTTTGTGTAGCTTTGTATAGTGTTTTGTTGTTTTTGTGTAAATTAATTAAGTTAATGGATCTTGAGTAGAGCTGTTTTATGTCCATAACGTTGAAGGTATTGAAGATCGTTTCAATGCTGTTAATTTGCGGCAGATTGATTAGTTTTTGTGCTTTAATGATGGGTTCAAGAGCATTGGAATGCATGCATTACCCCAAGCTAAAATGTGGAGGGATCACACCTGTTGTTAACGTTTCTGAGGGGTTTGTGTTTTACTATTGTAAATTAAGAGACCCAAAATCATATATAAAAGTAACACTGAAGAGACATGCCTGCTGCAGAAGTTTGTCGGCCAAAGCGCTGATGCTCTTGATGTGTTTGTCGTCCACTCTCATGTCGCTGTCCAGGTCATCCAACTTCCTCAGCAAGGCGCTGCAGTGCTCGTAGTCTCGCCCCGTGTCTGCTGCATTCACCTGGAAACATACACTTAACAGTTACAAAAGTGTTACCTGGAAACATGCACTTAACAGTTACAAAAGTGTTACCTGGAAACACACACTTAACAGTTAAAAAAGTGTTACCTATTACATAGTTATTTCTAAAATTTGAAAATCTGAGATTGACAACTATGATGGTTTGATGGAAGGTGGCAATGGCTGAATTGATAAAAGAGCACGTCGTGGTTAGACGAGAGGTTCTGGGTTCGAGTCCCAGTTGCGACCATTATCTTTTTCTATTTTTCTGGGTCTTGTTCTCTTTCACATTTACGTTTAGATTATTAGTGTTATCTTCTTCTTCAATGATATATTAATTGATGGGAATAACCCTCAAAAGTTATAAAAAAAAAGAGTTGTTCTAATAAACAATTAAAGTATACAAAATATCATACCATCATCTCCTTGTCTCGGATCCAAGCCTCGATTTTGTCCACCTGGTTATTGAACTCCAGCATGTCCTGGGCTTCTTCCAATCCTCGACCTGAAATTACAAGTTCCATAAGTGAGATTTTAAAGTTATGTTTTTGATATACATATCGAAAACGTATAATACTTTTACAATAGAACCCCGTTAATTCAAAATCTACGGGATATCAAAAATAAAATTTCGAATCAAAAAAATTCCAATGTAATTCGAAAAATTGAGTTTCTTCGGAATAATTTCGTAATAAACGATTTATTCTCGTGTAAATCGATATATTTAGCGTAAATCGAAATTTTGCAACCGATCCCGTCACGGCCGGCTCTCTAAATGCAGATAAAAATACCGCATAATTTCCACGTAAATCAAATTTTCGCAGCCGATGACCGCCGCGGCCGGCCCTTCGAATTCAGATATTCAAAGTAAATTTGTAAAAATATGATAAATTTCCTCATGGGTAAATTGAAATTTTGTGGCCGATTTCCGCCGCAGCCGGCTCTTCAAATTCAGATATTTGAAGTAAATTCGTTAAAATACAACATTCCAATGTAAACCAATTCAGATTTACAAAATAATAATACAAATTAGAACAATTTTAACCGCGTAAATCGACAGTTACATCGTTTTACAGCCAGCTGTCCTATCAGATTCAAATTTACGAAATTGTGATTTTTTTTGTGAAAATCAATGTTTTTCGAATTACTAATTAATTTTGAGTTACGAATTTTGAATTAAAAAATCATTTTGTATGAAAAAAATTTTTTTGGGACTTTTTTGTGGTAAAAATTTTCAATTATGCGTTTTTTCGAATTATCGTGGTTCGAATTAACGGTGTTCTACCGTACGTGTTTTTTCGAATATCAGGGTTCGAATAAGCGGGGTTCTACTGTATATAACAATCACCTCATCTGCCATGACTTTTCAGGTATTTATAAAACCTTATAACTTCTAAATCGTAATTGCTATAAATACCAAACTCAGTAGAGATAATGAGCATGCAAAATTTAAATATAATATTAAAACAGTTGTTACCTCTCTGGTCAGCCCTGTCCAGCAGATCCTTCCAGGCATCTTCCAGTTTGCTGTGTGCAGCTTGTACATCACTAGCCGCTCCGTGTCTCCGCTCCACCAGCAAACTGGCCTTCTGCTTCAGTTCTCCCACTCGGCCGGCATTCGCAGCCAGCTCCGCCTTGAAGGCTTGGTGCTTCTGCAACTTCTTGATCTTGTCTTCGAGACTGGTGACTTCTCCACCTGGAATGATTTTGATTGTGTGATTAACGTGAAAAAAAACAAATGTGTAGTGGTTACTCTATTGCTGTGGATTGTGTGAATACAAGACAAGAATCCCAACTGCGCCCTTGAGGTGATTTTTCACAAAAACGGCGCTATATAAATCGTCCAATTATTATTATTTAAGCCCTTCACTATCCCAAAACACCATGCTTTATATTCAAATCCAAAAGTTAATCGCAAAATAATTCAAATGTACGCCTTTACGAAACCAAAGTTTCCAACCGCAATTTGAAAAAAAAATTATGAAAATTTGGGAATTTTCTATTAATTATTTTTATAAGAAACGACAAAAAATATAGTTGACGATAATGTTTATTATAATAGGCCTAATAAAATGTGGGGTTTTTTTTCATGTTTTTCATTTTCAGTATCTTTACTTAGAAAAACGTAAGGTGATTCATTTTTAAAAAAATTTTATGTTTGCCGAGGTTGATGGAATGTTGGACACGTGACCTTCAAAACAAAAGGAAGGTCGCTGTCTACATATGCATCTACATATATATCTATATACCTAATTATTCATGTATATTACATGATAAACTAAACCATATTATAACAAAACAACAACATGGTTTCATAAAAGGCAGAAGTGTAGAAAGCAATCTTGTTTTATTCACCGATTTTATTGTTAATCACATGGACAACCGCACCCAAGTAGACGCTCTGTATACTGATTTTTCCAAAGCTTTTGATAAAATCAATCAAAAATTATTAATAAAGAAACTTTGGTCTTTTGGCATATGTGGTAACTTGTTTCGCTGGGTAACTTCCTACATACTCAAAAGATTACAAGCGGTAGCATTAAAGGGTTTTAAATCTGATTTCAAAGAAATTTCTTCAGGCATCCAGCAAGGGTCTCATCTCGGTCCATTATTTTTTATTTTATATATTAATGACATAGTGAATGTCGTAAAATACTCCAAATTAGAATTATTTGCCGATGACGCCAAACTGTACAAACCCATAAATGACCTAAATGATTGTATACAATTACAAGATGATTTGAACAGCGTAGCTATGTATTGTGAGAATAACCAGTTATTTTTAAACAGTTTAAAGTGTCATCACATCATATTCACAAGAAATGACAAAAAAATTGTACATCAATATCTGTTAAATGAAAACAAAATTGAAACCTGCTCCAATATTCGTGATTTAGGTGTGATTCTCGATAGTAAGTTACAATATCAATGCCATATCAATCAAATAACAAATAAAGCTGCTAAAATGCTTGGTTTCATAGTAAGAAATACAAAAGAATTCACAAACACTGTAATTATCAAACAACTATACTTTGCGTATGTACGAAGCCATTTAGAGTTTGCGTCAACTGTGTGGTCTCCATTTTATGCAGTACATATAAACAAAATTGAATCGATTCAGAAAAAATTCATAAAATACCTTTCTTACAAATCGTACAATCGATTTAATAATTATCTTGATGCAATAAATTTCTTCAAAATTGATGCATTGAGTGTACGCAGACAATTCTCAGATGCGATGTTGCTATATAAAATCGTAAATAATATAACCGACTGTCCTGAATTATTGAACAGAATAGATTTTA
Source organism: Limnephilus lunatus (assembly GCA_917563855.2). Classification (NCBI taxonomy): domain Eukaryota; kingdom Metazoa; phylum Arthropoda; class Insecta; order Trichoptera; family Limnephilidae; genus Limnephilus; species Limnephilus lunatus. Next base: position 17,210,251 of record OU830595.1, on the reverse strand, counting down.
AAGACCTACACGGCACACACGTTCGTGTAATATTTTTAAGGAAAAACACTGTAAAACCAATTCAAACCAAAATGCTTGCCTTATTAGAGTGTGTTCAACATATAATAACATTTTCTCTGATATAGATATCTTCAATTGTAACGAAAATAAATATAAAAATTCTATCAAAAGTGTATTAAAATGTATTAAATGACTACAAAATTCATAAATCTAATGATATATTATGTACTACCTTCCACCTGTTATACCTATGTAATATCTTTTAATGTACTATCTTTTAATTTTCTAAAATTACTGTTTAATTTCTAGATGTTGCATCCGAAGCTATCTTCGAAAATGACAGCCTCAAATGCAACTGGCGATATGGACTGTAAATTACGAAAATCGAAAAGAATTGATTGCAGCTGAATGCTTATATGTGTGCTGGTAAATTGTGGACTACAAGGAAGAAAGGAAAACCAAGGCACTTACCAAATTAGAAGGCGAACACATAACTTACAAAAAACACTTCCTTCCAATGTCACAAGTCGACTTGTAGTGACCAATTGTTGGTTGTTATTGTTGTCACGGTTCCCAGCTTTCTTCAGCAATGTGACATGGTTGGGGAAGGTAGGAAGGATAAAATGACATCCCGGTAGGTACTGTGCACATTATCACTTCAAAACCAAACATTCCCGCCCCCGAGAAGAGATTGAAATCTCTTATCTACGACCGATGATAAATCACACATTTCCGAATACTAACAACAAACAAATGAATCTAATAACAACCTATAATTAACAAACGACAAACAATTATTCAATCTTTGTGCAACGAAAACTTTAACGAAATTAAAAAATAGGAACGTAAATTAGTACATAACGAATATGTTCCTACGATAAGTTATCTAAGAACTATCTTTCATAGCAACCGACACTGCGGTAAATCGAACAAAAAGAAAGAGAAAACAAACGAAAATGAAAACGATAAATATAAAATAAAATTACGAGTAAAATGTTTCAGAGTGGTAATGGATAAAGTTTGACAACTGGTCGACGAAAAGTTCCCTGAGCAGTTTTAACTGTCACAACCCGGATGACATTCCTCGATACGTCCCAGTGGCCAATGCATAGATGGAATTCTTCCATCATTTAATAGCACCAAATCTCCAACATTAAGATTAGGTGATGAAGTTATCCACTTTCCACGTTGTTGAAGGGTGTGCAAATATTCTTTTCTCCATCGATTCCAAAATGCCTGAGTTATTTTTTGCAACAATTGCCAACGTGATAACCTATTCATTGGTACTTCAGACCAATCAGGTTCCGGAACCGATGTAAGAGGAGCCCCTATCAAAAAATGACCAGGTGTTAATGCTTCAAGTTCAGATGGATCAGAAGACAATTGAGATAATGGACGAGAATTCAAGATGGCTTCTATTCGACTAAACAATGTTGCTAATTCCTCAAACGTGAGTACTTGTTCACCTATTACTCGTTTTAGGTGATATTTTGAGGATTTTATTCCTGCCTCATATATGCCTCCAAAGTGAGGAGCAGAAGGGGGGTGAAAATACCATTTGATTTGCCGCGTGGTGGCAGCAGATTTGAGGTAATCACGAGCTGATAAGTAAAGAACGAAGTTTGTGTGGTTATCACTAATGATACAAGAAGGTAATCCCCTTCTGGCTAAAAAGCGATCCAAAGTCACTAAAAAGGCTTCTGTGGATAATTCAGATTCAACATCTAAGTGTTCTGCCTTAGTACTTAAACAAATGAATAAGCACAGATAAGCCTTCAAAACTTTGGCTCCTCTACGCCTACTTTTCTTTATTGAAAATAGATTACCAAAATCTACCCCAAGATTGAGGGAAGGACGACCTTCACAAAATCTAATTTGGGACAAATCTCCCATCATAGGCTGTACACCAACAGGACGAGCTTTAAAACATGTTATGAATTTACCAAGATGCGACCGAATGGCATTTCGAGCGTAAACAATTAAATGTTTTGATTGTGAAATTGAAAATAACGTCCTAGGCCCCACAAGTAAATAATTTTTATGGTACGAGTCAATAATCAAATTTGTAAAATGACTTTTCTTGGGCAAAAGTTCAAAATGTTGGACATTAGAGGCGATATGGACATGCTGCAATCGCCCACCACCTCTGAATAAACTAATGGAATTCAAAAAAGGTATAATCTGCCAACCGAGAGACAAATTTTGACAAGTTTTGCCTGTAACGGGATGAAAATGCACGAATTGCACTTTCATAAACCACGATTTTAGAACTGAACGAAGTTCTTCAGCAGTTAACTTACAGGCAATTTTGTGAGCTCTGAAATACAATATTAACTTCACAATATCATGTTGAAGTTTAAGCTCAATCAAAAATACATCATTCAACGAATGGTTAGAAGATGTTTTTATTCGATACGAGAACGAATCAGTTTGCGAATCCCAAACAATACCTAATATCTTAATGTTATTGGCATGATCTAAATCAATTTCTATAGGTGCTTCCTGGTGTGAGATTGGAATATCAGAAAGCAGTTCACGACAATTACTCGACCACTTGCTCAATTCAAAACCGCCAAGATTAAGTAGTTCCACCAAGTCTCGCTGCAATTTACGTGCCGATTCAAGTGTGGATGCTCCAGTTAAAATATCATCAACGTACGTATTTTCTAATAAAACTTTTGATGCTGTTGAAAATTTGGCATCTACTTCCGATGCGAGTTGCTGTAAACTACGTATCGCGAGAAACGATGCGCAAGCCGTTCCGTTTGTAACAGTTTGCAGTTCAAATTCTTTAATCATTTGTTCTGGTGATTCACGCCATAAAATATGTTGATAGGATCTATCCTCTGGTCGAACCAATATTTGTCTATACATTTTGCAAATATCTGTTGTAAAGACAATTTTGTGCGTTCTGAAATTTGAAATTAACTTCACAATATCTTGCTGAAGTTTAGGTCCTACTAAAAGTATATCATTTAACGACTGGTTAGAAGATGTTTTTGAACTTGCGTCAAAAACAACTCTAAGCTTTTTAATGGATCCAGTATCCTTAATCACACAATGATGAGGAATGAAATATTTTCCAGTCGAAACTGATGAACTTGTCACATCTATCATGTGGCCCAAAGATTCATATTCTCTCATGAATTGAATGTAATCAGATTTTATATCTGGATGCGGAGAGAAACGGCGCTCGAGGTGATGCAGACGAGATACTGCCGAGTGATATGAATCACCAAGAGCCGATTTAACTTCCCCGAATGGAAGTGGAACAACATACCGTCCCGCATAATTTCTATAATGCTGAGTTGAAAATATTTCATCACAAAGCAACTCTTCCGTAGACAACGGTGAAGGATGATTGGGAATGTCCTCAATTTCACAAGTTATCTTCACATTAGTTTCAATTGATGAATCTAATACTGTCAAAAACGAATTAATAGGAGATGTGCTGTGATCGACATTTCCCATTAAAATCCAACCAAAAGCCGTGTTCAATGCTATCGGTTCATTCACTTTTCCTACCACCTGCCCTGAACGAAGAACGGATGAAAACAACCCAGCACCCAATAAAATATCTATTGCAGAGGGCTTATCGAAATTTGGATCTGCCAAAGTTAAATTTCTCAAATGATCCCAGTCTCCCCGACGAATGGGAGAACTAGGCAACTGTGCACAAATGCTTGATAACACGACGAAATCCGCATCAAAAAGCTCATTCGAACATAGAGGACGGATCCGACACTTGACCAGTCCCTTCTGCGCGATGGCCGACAACTGTCCTATTCCTCGAATAGGAATTTGTTTATTAAAACAGTCGAGGCCCAAACGAATTGCACAATCATTTGAAATAAAATTTGCCTGACTTGCACAGTCCAATAATACACGAACCTTGTGAAAGTTACCCTTTTTATCACGAGCTTCTACGATAGCCGTAGCTAACAAAACTGATGATTGGCTAGAGCTCGATAAAACATTGGGATTATTAAACCTCTCCAAATGAGGTGTGGTTGCCGCGATGGCCGATATGATTGGGTCGATGGTTTCAGGTGGGGAATCAAGTATCTCTTCTCTAGAAGTGTTATCGAAATTGTTGCTATTTGACGCCTGTACTTGGCTGTTTACGTCACGAGAAAAATGCAACAACGAATGATGATTTTTATGACACCGAAAACAATTAAAACGCGACGAACAGTTCTTGACCAAATGCTGACCGGAAAGACAATTCTGACACAATTTATATTTCTTCACAACATCGAATCTAGCACGTGGTTGTAACTTTAAAAACTGGTCACACTTTGAGAGAAAATGTCCACCTTTACATATTAAGCACACCGATTTTTGTGTACTGACAAAAGAATTTACTAAGCGATTTGGTTTTGCTTTTGGTGCTTCGTTTTTCACACCGTACCCATGAACCGATTCATAAATTTTAGATTGTGATTCTAAAAACAACAATAACTGCGAAAATGAAGGAATTTCGTCCTTGTGACCCATTATCTCGAAGTTAGTTCTGAGGTCATCAGGAATTTTCTTCAGAACAATATGTAGTAATAAAAATGACCACTGATCTGTTGGAAAATGTAAGGCTTCTAACGCCTGAATATTTTCCTTCAAAACATTAACCACAGATCTAAGCGAATCCTTTTTTATTATGGGGCATGAGATAATGTTCTCTACATGTCTGTCTGCAATTATCCGTTTGTTATGAAAACGATCTCTCAACAAATTGTAAGCAATTGGATAATTGATTGCGGAAACCGGAAGATGCTTTATAATATTCAACGCGTCACCCGATAGCGCTCCTAACAAATAATGCAGTTTATGTATGTCACTTAGAGACTCATTATTATGAATAATTGCATCAAACGTATTTATAAAATTTATCCATTCAGTAATTCCACCCGAAAAAGTTGGCAAGCTAATTTTTGGAAGTGAAAAACCGAGACTATTTGATGTTTTTATTGAATCTTCCTTTGGTGGAAAAACTGCTAGATAATTCGTATGAATTTCAAAATACATGTTCATAAAGGTTTTATATTTATTTTCCAAATCGGTTAGGTCTAACTCTTTACTCTTTGACGTTTCTAAGATCACATAAGATTCAACAAAGTCATTCCTTTGCTTTTCGATATCTTTGATTCTAACCAGTAAACTATTTCTATCTATTAAATTACCAGAAATAACTGCTTTGATCGATGATTCATGAATTTCCCGAAGACCTAGAATGGCCAATTTATTACGAACAATAGCAGAAGCAGCCATTTTATACAAAGATTGAATAATAATAATCCCTTGCTAATATTTGAAAATAGAATTCAACAAACGAAAAATGCGCAATTTACCACGAATTTTATCCCCTTTGAGGTGACAATATGCCCAATTCGAAGGCCGAAATGCCAGGAATATTAGGAACACGGGATCAAGGTTAAAGGAAAAACACATACAAGCATCCAACTCCAAAGGCTCACGAAATCCGGCACGATTGGAACAAAAATGTTGCATCCGAAGCTATCTTCGAAAATGACAGCCTCAAATGCAACTGGCGATATGGACTGTAAATTACGAAAATCGAAAAGAATTGATTGCAGCTGAATGCTTATATGTGTGCTGGTAAATTGTGGACTACAAGGAAGAAAGGAAAACCAAGGCACTTACCAAATTAGAAGGCGAACACATAACTTACAAAAAACACTTCCTTCCAATGTCACAAGTCGACTTGTAGTGACCAATTGTTGGTTGTTATTGTTGTCACGGTTCCCAGCTTTCTTCAGCAATGTGACATGGTTGGGGAAGGTAGGAAGGATAAAATGACATCCCGGTAGGTACTGTGCACATTATCACTTCAAAACCAAACACTAGACATACAATGTAATAGTATAATGAGGAAATCTATAATTGGTTTCTCAGTTAGGTTAATTATACATGTATAAATGAATCATTATTGTAAACTGTTGATTTCCCTAAAATAAAATAAAATAAAAAAAATAAAAAAATAATATCGTAAGAGGTTTTACCAGAATAGCTAACTAACTATTTTAAATATATTTTAACTAATAGCTAACTTTCCGAACTGACTGAAACTTTGGATTCTTACTAAGAACCATGGTCTGTACATGAATCAATCAGAAAATCTTCCAACAGAAGAATTTTAATTATCTTCATACAAAATTTTCGTGGTTTTATGGGCTCTTTGTCAAACTTTGGTTCGGCCATAACTTTGGCACTATGGCACCAAATCGATTGAAATTTTGTATTCTTACTAAGAATCATGGTCTGTACACGAATCAATCACAAAATCAGCCAAAAGAAGAATTTTAATTTTCTTCATACTAAATTTTCGTGCGTACTTTGTCAAACGAAGGTATGGCCATAACTTTGGCACTATGGCACCAAACTAACTAAAAAAAAGATTAAAAAAATCTCCCATTTTGGAAACAATTGACAAAAGATATAATCACACAAATATAAACTGATTTTATTATTTCTACACAAACTTGAATATACCCAACATGAAAAAAACAAAATTCAAATTAGTATTCAAATAAATAAATACCTTTATACTCAGATACGTTTTATTATTTTGAAATCGTAAAACATTGATTTTTTCAGCTTTGACAGCTGCCAAAAGTGACCAGCAGAGTCATAAAAAATTCATTTAAAATCATATAAATCAAAACTGTTACTGTTAAGATGTTGGAGCAAGCGATTCTGACCTTGTCCTTCAGACGGTTTCTTTATACAAAAGGATTAAAATCGTATTTTTAAAAAAAAGCAAAGATTTTTTTTTTGGCCCGCCGGCAGGCCAACGACAGTTAAGAGGTTAAGCGGTAAAACCTTATTTGTGGGATAAAATGGGTTATTCAGTCTTCAAGGGATCTTCTTAAGCATTAAAACTTCTTAAAAGTGAACTTCTTAAGAGGGTTTCACTGTATAAAGAATATGAGTTACAGTTATACATATAAATTTTACAAAATATTATATTTAAGGTCATCATTGGTCATGCATACCTTATCCTCTTGTGCCTGATGAGGGAGCCACGATTCTTACTTAGGTTGTATGTTTTTAAACGGTGCTCCAGATTTTAAGTCCGGGTTAAATCTTTCCCAAATGAAAGACTAAACCCTTCCACACACTTTTACACAAATGATTATCTAGTAAATTCACGCAATGTAAGTGCACTATATAAGTATAATAAATACTAAACAATACAAGAACAATACGTCAATCCACCAGAAACATAATGGTAAAATATTTCACTGACTCCAGATATTTTCATATCAGAGGGTTCGGCTCTGATGAAATCCTAACTGGTCTGATAAATCCTACTGATCCCTCAATATAAATATTTAAAAAATCTTTCGTAATCCTACATGTATTTAAAATGACTACGTTTTGCATTAATATGTTTTGCATAAAATGTTTACTTTTTAATTATATATTTTTTTTAATTATTTAATTTAATTTATTTGTTCTGATTGGTACAGAAGGTAGATTATTATGGTTGTTTGTGGCTTGGTAAATATAATGGTTTTGCATTTGAGTTTCACAGTATAGGTTAGTACACAAAACTTGGAGTTAGTAGTACTAAACATTGGAGGTGCGTATTACTTTCGGTACCTTGGTCCGCCTCCAGCTTCTTGCTCTTATCCTGGATCCAGAACTGCGTCTCCGCCACGTCGCGCGTGAACTGGGCGTGCAGTAGCGCGTCAGCCAGGGAGTCACGGCGTACTGCGCAAAGCTCGCGTACCTGCAAATGGTTGTTTGTTATATCCAAGTTTTTTTTTTACATTAGCTCCTTACAGGAGGCCCTGAGGAAAGTGATTTCCCTCAAGGCCTATGTCATCTTACGGGATGCTGTGTGGAGGTTTTTTTTTAAAGAAAGGAAGAAGAGGAATTTGTGTAAAGAAAGAAATAGGTATGAAGGGTAAGTAGGAATCTGGGGTGACGTATGAATCCATCCTTTCAACTGCAAGGCAATGGTTCGAAGGATTCTGGCCAGAGAAGCCAAAAGACCTCATCAAGCAGTCTCTCTCGATCCGGCCCGCCACGCAGCAGGTCATCATCAGCATCAAGACCTTGACAAACCTCACCCCATGACCTGGGCACCCTTGTTGAGTCACTAAACGTAGCGAACCACTTGGGGTGACCTATGGCAGAGGTGTTGGTTTTCCAATGAATGGTTCCCGGGGCGGCCGTACTCATAAACGCCTCCCAAAATGCAAATTTGGGAGGCCGGTGTGTGAAACTGAATACATTCAGTGCAAATTTGATGAGAGTGAAAGATACTCTCAGTATCGCCCTGGTGTAAGACCACCTTTCAGAATTGAAACGTTGCTTGAAACGGTATTAGCCGTGTTTGGTGACCATATCTGAATAGCCAGGTACTTCCCCACCTTCCTCTTCCCCATCTCCTTCCCTTCCCCACTACCTTCAGCCTCACAACATACCCCAATTGGCACTGGCTTCAGACGGGAGCAGTTGGGACTCTTGTGAGGTATTCATATTAAAAAAATATATTAAAAAAAGATCCAACTCTGAAATGGGCCGAGAATCGTTTTATAATGTTAAAAGTATTAGCCCCAGTTGTTTGAACACTGAAAATATTTAAATATTAACTGCTGATTCTCTTGGCCGGCCTTTTTCAGTGTATGACCAAATTTTCAACCACCGTTGAGCATAATGATCAATATGTTATGATTGACAGCTAATCGCAATTTGATTAAATACTGAAAAGGGCCAAGAAACGGCGTTTAATGGGCATCACTCATTTGTCAAACATTAAAAATGGCGCTAATCATCAATTTGATGCTGGTCGTGTGGTTAAATAATAATGTGGTGTGCATAGTATTAAGAGCAGGCATAACATGATAATTTTTTTATTTACTATCTAAGCAGCTTTGTATGTACGTATAAGACTGATTACTGTGACTTAATATATTAATAATAACTTCTCTTTTCCAATAACTCTTTAACTTCTTTACCTTCTTCTTATAATCCAAAATACCAACATAAACTCTCTTATTGTAGAAGAATCTGTGTGCATAGTATTAATTAGTGAACATTTTCAACCAATACTAATGAATGTAATCCGAAAACTGTAAACTTCACCCGCCATAACACAGGGTCATCCCTAGCATGGAGGGTGAAATATCATAAAAAAACTATATGTACTTTCGATTTTTCATGTATTAAATAAATAAATAAAATAGATAGACTTTTTTTTTACATCAGCTCCACACAGGAGGCCCTGAGGAAAATAATTCCCCTCAGGGCCTGTGTCATCTTTGGGGATGCTATGTGTAGGGAAAGAGAGGAAGTTCTGGGAAGGAAAAAAGTATGAGGGGTGGGTAGGAATCTGGGGGTCAAAATGTCCAGAAGTGACAGACGAATGAATTTATACCTTCCACAGAGGTCAAAAGATCTCCCTCAACCGTTCTCTCCCGATTCGGTCTGCCATGCAGCTGGTGGGCAGACGCATTCGCCGCCAAGACCTGAACAAACCTCACCCCATGAAACATGACTGGTTCGTGGCAGAGCGGATAAACTCATCTGGTTCCCACCCATTCGTTGAACTAAATCCTCCATAAGCACGCTCGCAAGCAACATCTTGTGCTTAGAATGACGGCAGTAAGAGGATTTCTAATATTTATTATTATTTTTATGAAAAGCTAATAACTTTTTTTACATCATTTTTATTTATATACAAGCAACATGTTTCATATTAAAAAATCATTATCATCATCAGGATAAAATGTATACTGATACATTCATACAATATGATTGATCCTGATGATGTAAACAATGTTCATGAAACATGTTGATTGTATATAAATAAAAGTGATGTAAACAAAGTTATTTGTCTTTTAATTAAAATAAATAATGCCATCACAAAGTGAAAACCTTTCCGAAGAAGTTTTATTTGAAAAATTAATATTTATTATTAATTTGGAAAATGTTGTATTTCTTTAAAAAAATAGATGTGCTAGAATTTACAGGGATTATTATTTAAGTTAGGTTTTTATGTGAATACTGCACAAGAGTCCCAACTGGCTCTGGCATGATTTACTCTGCTATTATCTGCTATGGTATCCCCAATCGGCACACGTTGTGATGCTGAAGGTAGTTAGGAGGGAAGAAAGAGAGATGGGGAAGAGAGAGAAGGGGATGAGTTCCTGACTATTCAGATCAGGTTAAAGCAATTTCAACCAACGTTTCAATTCTGAATGGTGGTCTTACACCAGGGCGATACTGAGAGTACCTTTCACTCTGGAACATGCCGCAAACTTAAAATACTTTGTATTATTTTAAACTAGCTGAGTTACCAGGCTTCCCTCAGGACAACATTCGAGTGTTTTGGAATGTTCCACAATGATGTTCCTGATTCCCTATTGTATTCCCCAACATTCCACCACATACTCTGCCACTCCTTACAGAACTTTCTAGAGCTCTATGGAACCTTCTAGAATTTTCCAGAAGACTGTTCTAGAAATTTCAAGATGGCGAAACTTCCAGCCCTTATATCTTCAAAAGCACGCTCTTTAGGTAAAAATGGGAACCGTCATCCTGGAGGGGGGATTGAGATCTACCACACCATATAACTCCCTTGATCGTGCCGGGACTCGTCTCTGAGTTTTTGCGGTCCGCACGTTTTTTTGGACTTTCTTTTATAATATAATTGATGATTAACCTGTTACGTGTCGGACCTTTCTTCTTCTTTTTTCCTAACTTTTGAATTTTGTAGTACCACTTTGAATTTTGAATTGAATGTTTTGTGAATTAATTTTAAGCTCTCATATATTTCATTGACCGAAACACATTCCTAGAACAATAAACTATGTACTAAAACTTCATTACTTGCGTTAATTTGATAAATTGATAGGTTTTACGATGTTTTCGTAAAGAATTCCGCATCAGATTTAATCGCGGCAAAATTTGACACTTCGACTCCACAGAAAAAAATCATTTTAAAATATTCTGGTGCTGCCAGGTGAATGAAACTAGTTGCTATATCTTCTACGATATTTGGGCAAGCTATTCTGACCTTGTTCTTCATACAAATTCTGTACACAGAAGGGTCAAAATCGCATTCAAAAATATTTTTTTCGAACTTTTTTCCGCGCGCATGGGCACAGACCGAACGCATCCGTGCGGCTCCGGCCAATTAACGGTTAAATTGTGAAAAAAAACAAATCCTTCAAATTAAATTTACTTGCTTAAGCCGGATTTGAACCCGCGACCTTAGTATTGCTAGTCAAGAGCCTTACTCCACGATCGCAAGGGCTGGCAATAGCAAATTATTTGAATCTGAAGGTCGTACATGTTGAGGTTAGGTTAGGATGTGTGTGTTACCTTCTTGCGTTGCTGGTTGACTTTCTGCAGTTCCTCGGAGATGAGGGGGCTGTCAGGATGGTGCTGCTGCAGCAACTTGTCTCCGTGCGTGTTGAGGGCAATCACTTTCTCCTCCTGAAATACACAATACATACATTATTATACGGCGCCATTGCGCAAAAACTTATCGCTAAAAGAAAGAAGAGAAAAATTAAAATTAGCTATGTGGATGTCTGTTCCTTTCAACAGTAGGAGTTCAACGATCTCTAGATTTCCATTACTTGCAGCTAGCATTAATGCAGTCCAGCAGTCATTGCTTCTCATGTGGATGTCTGTTCCTTTCTCCAACAGTTTGCATACTGTTGCAAGCGGACCATTATTAGCTGCAAGAAGAAGAGCCGAATAACTGTCTTCTTCCTGAGAGTTTAAATCAGCACCATTCACAGTTGGTGCTCAACGATCTCTAGAAGTTCAATACTTGCAGCTAGCATTAATGCAGTCCAGCCGTCATTATCTCTCATGTGGATGTCTGTTCCTTTCACCATCGACTGGAAAGCCAGGACAAAAAATGCTTTTCCATTATTTTCATGACTATTTAGAAAGGAATCTGGAAGACCTTTATTGAAAATACTATTCTGCTCAGAGTATATTGATTTCTTGACTTTGATAAATTGTGTGTACAAATCATGCAGATTGGTGATTTTGCATAAGTTCTGTGCTTGTTCAGCAGACACACTTTTGGAGGAACACTTCGGCCAGCATACGGATCTGCAGCGGGATGCCCATGAAGCTGGCAACGTCTTCCCTCAATACTCTCTCCACCTCCTCCCGCAGTTCTCTGGCAAACATTTTGACTTTGGTATTTTCTTTAATTATTTCATCAATTGCCTACCAAAATACAAACATGCCTCGAACTATCTGATTCGAGGCAATGCTGTAAAAGACTGATCAGAAAATCATCATCAGTTGGTAAACCCGAAGATGAATCAAACATTTAGTAGTGGATTGCAGGTTGAGTTTCGAAGGCAGTTTATAGAGAGCGGAAGTCAAGTCATGATCTGGTGTCCGTCGTTCCAATCCCTGTTAGTCGTAATCAGACATGATTGGGTCTTTACAACATTAATAAACATTAAAAATATTACCTGTGTGTTGAGGAGTCTCTCGAAGGCCTCGTGTTTCTTCAACTGCGCATCCACCTCTTCCACGCTGCCGGGAGACGACACATCGGGAGAACCTGCCGAGCAACATCAACTCATTATACAATGTCTTAATCCTCCTGCATGGTCGCCACTCCGCTATCAAGGATAAAACTAAACTAACAGTTTGAGCTACGTAGCACAGATGGCTCTAATCTATAGAGTTTATAGAATTTTACAAGAGATGTCTCTAACATATAGGTTTTCCCCTCCATGTTCACAAAAATTCGAAATTCAAATGTTCGAATTATTTGGCGGGTAGGAGATAAGCCGCCGTAGCTCAGTGGATAAAAGAGCAGTTGACCGGATATCAGAAGAACACGGGTTCAAGTCCCGTCGGAGGCATGTATCTTTTCTCGGAAGATTTTTTCAATTTAGATGAGTGTTTCAGGCTAATAATTATTGCTTATAATAAATGTTACCCTTTGTGCTATGCATAAAAATCTTATCTTAAACATTAGTTTATAAATTAAAAAATAATAATTAATATTTGACGAGTTAAAAGTATTTCACCAAAAAATGTAGTTAATCTCGACGCCACCTAGTGAGAGATTAAGCACTTACAATGCCTTTCTCATATAAATAAAGTTGGTTGTTTGCAGGTGGAAAAATATAATAAGCAGTAATTGTTGAATGAGACACTAGAATATATTGAATTATTTGGCGGGTAGGAGATAAGCCGCCGTAGCTCAGTGGATAAAAGAGCAGTTGACCGGATATCAGAAGGACACGGGTTCAAGTCCCGTCGGCGGCACGTATCTTTTCTCGGAAGATTTTTTCAATTTAGATGAGTGTTTCAGGCTGATAATTATTGCTTATAATAATTGTTACCCTTTGTGCTATGCATAAAAATCTTATCTTAAACATTAGTTTATAAATTAAAAAAATAATAATTAGTCTTAATTATAACATGTGTTATACTTAAGCACACTGTTGCATCCGAAACTGTCTTCGAAAATGACAGCCTCAAATGCAACTGGCGAAATGGACTGTAAATACGAAAACGAAGAGAGACTGTTTGAAGTTGAATGATTATATGTGTATGGTAAATTTTGTGGACTACAAGGAGTAAGGAAAACCAAGGCACTTGCCAAATTAGAAGGCGAGCACATAAACTTACGAAAAACAGTTCCTTCAAATGTCACAAGTCAACTTGTAGTGCCCAATGTTGGTTGTTATTGTTCCCAGCTTTCTTCAGCAAGGTGACATGGTTGGGGAAGGTAGGATGGATAAATGACATTCCGGTAAGAACTGTGCATATTATCATTTCAAAACCAAACACACACACTTCGCTACAATTTTCCATCTGCCCTGATGATGGACACTGTAATGTTGCCTGAAACGTTGGCTAATGAAGGATGTAGCGCAATACGGCATAACACCACAAAAATAAATCACTATAATAAGAATATTTGGTCAAATGAAAGACTAAAGGCTTTACTAAAAAATATGTTTCAAAAGTTATACGTTTTTTTAGCAAGGCTGAAAGTTTTTATTTATCTCAACAAAAATGTTAGTATTGTTACCTCCCAGTGCAGCCTCGTGAGCGTGGCACAGGTTGAGCAGTTGCTTGGCGTCCCTCAGGAAGAACTGCAGATCGATGAGCTGGTCCAGGGCCACTTGGCGAGCCTGCCACGCCGCTATCAGGCGCTGATGCTCCTCCAGCAAGGCGGCCATGCGCTCTTCCACCTCCTGAAATACACAAATATTAATATATATCCGTTAGCTAATCATCGTGCGTTAGGCATCCATAATAGGCTCTCAACGATCTGCCTACAATGTACAGTGGTACCTCGAGATAGAGGTTAATTCGATCCGTAACCTAGCTCGTATGTCAATTTGCTCATATCTCAAAGAAATTTTACCCATTGAATCAATCCGTTCCAACCTCCAACATCTCAAAATCTCCCTTATGAGAAGATGAATATGTACAGGCATAACAAGCAAAAGGTTTTTTATGCTATGAGTCAACAAGTGGTTCGTGAGAGAACTTTTTTGATTAAACGATTTTTACAGTCTGAACAAGAAAAGGGTTTTTCTCTACTGTGTCATGTGATTTGTCAAAAATACTTTTTGAAAAAATGATTTTTTGCAGGCGGAACATGAAAAGGGTTTTTCTCCACTGTGTATCAGCTGCGTGTCGCCAAATTTCCCTTTTTAGAAAATGATTTTTCGCAGGCGGAACATGAAAAGGGTTTTTCTCCACTGTGAATCAGCATATGGTTCGTCAAAGATCCCTTTCAAGTAAATGATTGTAGACGAATGAATGCAGATGGAACATGAAAAAGGTTTTTCTCCACTATGAGTCTGAATGTGTTTCTTCAAATTTCTCTTATGAGAAGATGAATACGTACAGTCATAATAAGCAAAAGGTTTTTTTATGCAGTGAGTCAGCTCGCCATTCCTCGTATCTCAAATGTTGTTTAGATAAGTTTGTACAGCGCCCTTGGGGCGATTTTTCACAAAAATGGCACTATACAAGTCATCCAAATTTTTTTTTTTTTTTTTTTCCATTGTTTTACATTTTTTCAGAGAAAAATGTATCCTTACTGGGCACCCCGTTCTAAGGGCACATTGTACAAGTTTTTTTGTTTGAATATAAGAAAATACCTATGTTCAAATATTACAGACGAAAATTATAAAGTTCAATCTAAAAGAAAGTACAATACAAGCATTAATCTTTGTTCGGTTGCAAAATTGTATCTATATTCTTCCTTCCCATATCCATAATCCATATTTTTATGTTTCTTTTGAAGTCTGTTATTTTTTTAATTGTTTTTATTGCAAGAGGGAGTAAATTAATATTATAATTATTATTAAATAAACCGTTTTCTTACCTGTGCAGAGCGATGTCCGGTCTGCACCATAGCTCGTCCCATATCGAGCGCCGTGCGGAATGAATCTTCGCGTGCTTCAATCTCTGCCTTGGCGGCCTCGTGTTCTGCCTTCAGAGCGGCCGCAGCCGATACGTCGCGGGCCTTGACAGGAGCGGCCATGGCGGCGCGAAGCCCGCTGGACCACGAGGTCAGGTCGCGCACCTGTAACGGAAAATATACATTAGCCCGATTCGCCAAATCTATTCCAGGCCTGTCTTTTGCCTCTTAACCGGTTGAGTAAATCTGACCCATATATAGGTCAAACAACAATTTGACACAAAGTAAATTAGACACATATATGGGTCAGCTCATCTTGTCTCATAAAAGTCGTTTTATCTCTCTTACTCTAATGACGAGATATATGATCTAAACAGTGATAGAAAGAGACAACCCTACACTACGATTTGAGTTCCATAGATATCCACAAAAAAGATAAAATTATTCGGATTTATGACGTCAAACGTCAACCAAAATGTTAGGTGAAACTTTTTAATGTTTGCATTCAAAATTTTAATATTTCAAATACAACTTGCTTACTTCTAATAATACAATTGGAAAGAGTATTTAAAATACATTCGACTATGAAAAAATTAGTTTCTTTTTACGTTTTAGTTCAGTTTTTAAAGGATACAATGTAAGGTGAGTCACTTTTAAAACTTTTTAATATTTGCATTCAAAATATAAATATTTCAAAAATAAAATGCTTACTTCTAATGATATAATTTGAAAGCTTATTTAATCACCTTTCAAAAACAGTTTTTAGTTTTTGGATACATTTAGAAATATTTAAATTATTTTGATTTTATTGAAACGCGGAAATTCTCAAGAAATCGCTGGCATTTGACAGGACTTTTATGAGCAGTATCAATAATATAACTCAAATCTTGAAGGGTTAAACAGATTCGGCAAGAAAATTGAAAACATAACTATGATTTTGTCATCTTCTTCTTCTTTGAACAAACGGAATTTGCCATCAGTGGACATCATCACTCCCACTGGGAAATGAATGGAGCGGGCAATGATTTTCAAAAATAATTTTTGGTTCATTACCTCCACACAGGAGGACATGTGGATGTTGTGTAGAGGGTTTTATTTTAAGAAAACGAAGGAAAGGAAGGTCTGGGAAGGAAAAAGGTATGAAGGGTGGGTAGGAATCTGGGGATCAGTGTGTCCAGGAGTGACGGATGTGTGAATCCATCCCTACCACTGCGGTGCAAGGCGATGGATGGTCAAGAGATTCCTGCTGGAGAGATAAAAAGATCTCCCTCAACCAGTCTCTCCAAATACAGCCTACCACACAGTAGATGGGCAGATAATTACACTGCCAAGACCTGGACAATCCTTATCCCATGAATCCGGGCACCCCTGCTAAGTCACCAAACGTAGCTTGCCACTTGGGGTGACCTACGGCAGAGGTTTTGGTTATTCAATAAATGGTTCACGGGGCAGCGGTACCCATACCCTCCTCCCAAATTTAAAATACCGCGCATGAATCCCGACTGGCCAAAGCCAATGGGATTGTGGTAACCCCAATAATCGGGGTATGTTGTGAGTGGGGAAGGGAAGGAGATGGTAAATAGGAATGTTGAAAATACCTGGCTATTCAGATCTGGTCACTAAACACAAATAAGACCATTTCAAGAATTTATAATTGTGAATCGTGGTGTTAACACAAGCGAAAAATACACTACATGTTATTATTTTATTAAAAGTATACATGAAAAAATCAAAAAACACTCACAAGTAAAAAAAAAATATTACCCACACCGGGTTTCGAACCCACTATCTTTGGATCAGAATCCAAGGACAACATGTTGTTTGTTTTTTATTTATTTCTCTTGTATTATTAATAGATTTATTGTTAAGGGAAGTTAGGCTAGGTTACCTGCGCCAAGAATCTGTGCAGGTCGCAAGCGGCGTTAAGGCGGTCACGGTGATCGGAGGCGGCTTGACGCAGTCGCTCCCAGTTGTCCGCCAGCGCTGTCTGCTGAAGTCCAATGTGTGACGCATTACCGCCAGGATACAGCTGTTGTAAACGCGCCGCGTCTTCTGAGAGAACCTGGCAACATTAAACAAGCGTTATAAGCGATAATAATATAACTAATTAACCAATTTTAACTCGGTCTTGTTGCTATAATCACATACATACATCGTCTCATACATACCCTTTCATTATTCTGACTCTTGAAATGGCCCGACTCAAGTATTTGATTCACTTGATCGCGCAATTTCTTCCTCAGGCAATCTTTCTATCTTAACAAATGTATTGCAGTCTTTAGTGCATAGATAATAGCTAGGAAAGCTGTCCTTGTTCTTTTGGTATAGCAATGGAAGATGTGGCGAAGAACATCCATCAATGATTTCGTCGACGTGCTCCCAACATTTATGCATGGTTGAGATTCATCACATTCAAACGGTTCGCTTCTACGATTGATTCTTGCATTGAACAATGATAGCTTCTGTGTTTCCTCCTTCCTACAAAACAGGTATCTTCATTCACTCTTGCCTTTACATGAAAAGACCCTCCACACAGGATCCCTAAAGATGACACAGGGCTTTCTGTGTGAAAGCAATGTTAAAAAAAAACATTTTAACAGTGAATAAAGCTCAGTGATTAAATTTCACTGACTAAATCAGTGAAAGTTCAGTGATTAATGTTCAGTGACCGAATAAAGTTCAGTGATTATTTTTCAGTGACTGAATAAAGTTCATTGAATTAAAGTTAAGTGATTGAAGTTCAGTGTTTGAAGTTCAGTGATTTAAGTTCAGTGATTGAAGTTCAGTGATTATATTTCAGTGACTACATAAAGTTCAGTGATTAATGTTCAGTGACTGAATAAAGTTCAGTGAATAAATTTCACTGACTAAATCAGTGAAAGTTCAGTGATTAATGTTCAGTGACCGAATAAAGTTCAGTGATAATTGTTCAGTGACTGAATAAACTTCAGTGAATTAAAGTTAAATGATTGAAGTTCAGTGTTTGAAGTTCAGTGATTTAAGTTCAGTGATTATATTTCAGTGACTAAACAAATTTCAGCGACTGAATAAAGTTCAGTAAATTAAAGTTAAGTGATTGAAGTTCAGTGTTTGAAGTTCAGTGATTTAAGTTCAGTGATTGAAGTTCAGTGATTATATTTCAGTGACTACATAAAGTTCAGTGATTAATGTTCAGTGACTGAATAAAGTTCAGTGAATAAATTTCACTGACTAAATCAGTGAAAGTTCAGTGATTAATGTTCAGTGACCGAATAAAGTTCAGTGATAATTGTTCAGTGACTGAATAAACTTCAGTGAATTAAAGTTAAATGATTGAAGTTCAGTGTTTGAAGTTCAGTGATTTAAGTTCAGTGATTATATTTCAGTGACTAAACAAAGTTCAGCGACTGAATAAAGTTCAGTAAATTAAAGTTAAGTGATTGAAGTTCAGTGTTTGAAGTTTAATGATATAAGTTAAGTAATTGAAGTTCAGTGTTTTAAGTTCAATGATTTAAGTTCAGTGATTGAAGTTCAGTGATTATATTTCAGTAACTACATAAAGTTCAGTGATCAATGTTCAGTGACTGAATAAAGTTCAGTGAATTAAAGTTAAGTGATTAAAGTTCAGTGATTTAAGTTCAGTTATTTAAGTTCAGTGATTATATTTCCGTGAATAAATAAAGTTCAGTGAATAAAGTTCAGTGAATAAAGTTCAGTGATTAAAATTCAGTGACTAAATAAAGTTCAGCAATCAAAGTTCAGCGATTAAATCCCAGTGACTAAATAAAGTTCAGTGAATAAAGTTAAGTGATTTAAATTCAGTCATTAAATTTCAGTGACTAAATAAAGGGCAGTGATTAAAGTTCAGTCATTAAATTTCAGCGACTAAATAAAGTTCAATGATTATATTTTAGTGACTAAAGTTCTGTGAAAAAAGTTCAGTGGTTAAATATCTGGTTAAAATTGATGCTTATTGAGTAGGTACTTGTTCTATGGGCAATTACTTCTAGGCAAGTACCTACCTAATTTTATTATTTTCTTTTTTGTTCCATTATTCAAATAGTTCTATAGAAGAACAAAGGAAGGTAGCTTCCATTCTTACGTAAAAAAAATGTGTTCCAACAAGCAGATCACAATATAAATCTTATAAAAAATCAGGATTATGTAAATAAAAGAATAATAAATTATGACCAGACAAACAAACACAAAACAAGCGTTTGATTTACAAAAGTGAGTACCACAGAAAACCTCCACCTGAAATCAAACAAGAGCGTAAAAATCGCCATATGGTCCTTCGAGAAGCCAGATGAAAACCAGCTCATCCAGCCAGCCGTCCGGTCTACATCATTCTTATTCATCATTACATATTCCTAAGGTATTAAGGCATTATAATATAACTTGTAAAATCACGCGAAGAATTCGCCACCAAGAGCCACTCTTTTTGCGTGATATTATAATCAACAAGATAAAATATTGTCAACCTAATATAATTTAACCAGTAGGTAGATTCCAAATAATTTACTCTATGATTACCACTGATTATTAAATAATATAATTTATTTTATTGTAATCTATTTATTATTCGCTCCCGCAAAGGTGGAACAAACAAAAGTTTATTTTTAAATAATTTAATGTGTATGTTTGTGTAAAAAATTCTGCATTATGCCACAAACATTAAAATCACTGGTGAAGAAGCGCAGTGAATTGAAGGCACAATTAACACGATTTAAGAATTACCTATTAAGTGATTCAGTTGATGTAATAGAAACGGAAACAAGATTGGAGGAGGTAAACACACTGTTAAATCGCTTTAAGAATATACAATCTCAGATCGAAGAGTTTGATAGTAACTCAGATGAAGAGGATAGCCCACTTGAGTGTTTTGAATTGCAATATTATCAAGTAGTGACGTTAGCAAAAAAATCCATAAAAAGCATTGAAAAAATTGATGATACTAACAATATTAAGATCCAATTACCTACATTTTCGCTCCCAGAATTTAGTGGTGATTATTCGAAATGGTTATCTTTTAAGGATGCTTTCGTCACGATAGTGGGTAATAATAAATCATTAAATAATTTTCAGAAACATTACTATTTGCGTGATTGTTTAAAAGGAAAGGCATCACAAATATTAAACGCACTTGAAATTACCCAAGACAATTTCGAAATAGCTTGGCAGGTTTTATCAAATAGATTTGAAAATAAGCGTGTAATAGCTAATCAACATTTAAATTCATTGTTTAAGCTCAAGGAATTAAAACAAGAAAGTCACGTCGCCTTGAGAAGTTTATTAGATCAAACACAATTACATTTGAATTCATTGAAAAACATAGGTCTACCCACGGAGTATTGGGATGTAATAATAATTTATATTTTGGCCAACAAATTAGATTCCAATACCCGGATCTATTGGGAACAATATCCAACTAAAGAAAAAATACCGACATTGCAAGAATTTTTAAAATGTTTAACAGATCGAGCGATAGTCTTGGAAGCATCGGAAGCAACATGTTCCACAGCCAAACCAATATTCGCGCATCATAAACCGTCAAGTTACAAAAAGGAATCTTCAGTTTCATTATTGTCGCAAAGGTTGAAATGCATTGTTTGTAAGGAAAATCATAAGATTTATTTCTGTAAACAGTTTTTGAAACTAAACCAACATGAACGGTTTGAGAAAATCAAGCAATTACAAGCTTGCATCAAGTGTTTAAATGTAGGTCATTCAACTAAAGAATGCAGGAGTAAGAATAATTGTAGAACTTGCGATAAAGCAGGACACAACACATTACTCCATATTTTCCCTAAAGAGGATCAAAACACTGAGAATGGCATAGATCAAGTACCAGTCTCAAACCATTCCACTTTTGGAGAAGCAGAAAAAACAATTTTGTTATCAACGGCAATGGTGAACGTTAAGGACAGTAATGGAATTATTCATTCAGCGAGAGTATTGTTGGATAATGGTTCTCAGGTGAATTTCATAACTGAACGATTTGCTAAAAAATTAAACATAAAGTACAAGTCATTAAATATGCCGGTCTCTGGGTTACATAATAATATAACAAATGTAAAGAAGAGCCTCTCGTTTGAATTGTCATCAATAAACTCTAATTACAAAAAACTTGTTACTTGCTTGGTATTACAAGAAATCACCAGCAAGTTACCGCAGACCTCTTTTCCAAAAAGGGAGGCAAACATACCACCAGGATTGAAATTGGCCGATCCTGAATTTTCCACTTCCGGTCATGTGGATATATTACTCGGCTCCGAACTATTTTGGGAAATGCTGACCACTGATCAATTGAGATTAGGAACAACTGGACCTACGCTGCAACGCACTGAACTTGGATGGATATTATCCGGGCCAATTAGAACGTGCACTACAAAAAAAGAGCAAGAATCATCCTCATGTCACTTATCTTTAAATATGATTCACAATCAAATTGAAAGATTTTGGAAACAAGAGGAATTGGTGTCCATCAAGCACCAAAATTATGAAGAAAAGGCTTGTGAAGAGAGCTTCAAGTCAACCCAAAAAAGGGATGAAAATGGGCGTTTCGAAGTAAGCTTACCATTCCGACCTTGTATAGATCAAATAGGTACTTCCTTGCCTATGGCAGAAAAAAGATTTTTAAACTTGGAAAAGAAATTATCTTCTAACATGGTTTTGAAACTTCAATACATTAAATTCATGGAAGAATATGAAAACTTAGGTCATATGACAAAATTTGAACCAGTTTCAAATGAAGAAAAATCTTACTATTTACCTCATCATGCAATCAAGAAGGAAACCAGCAGCACTACCAAACTAAGAGTGGTGTTCGACGGCTCCGCAAAAACCTCCAGCGGGATATCAATAAACGACGCGTTAATGGTTGGTCCAATAATACAAAATGATTTATATACCCATTTGTTAAATTTTAGAAAATATCAAGTGGCATTGACGGCTGACATAGAGAAAATGTACAGGCAGGTCAACATTAGAGAGGAGGACCGCGTCTTCCAAAAAATACTTTGGCGAGCATCTCCAGAAGAGGAAATGGGCCATTTCAAGTTAAATACGATAACTTATGGTATGGGACCGTCATCTTTCTTAGCCACGCGTTGCTTGAAGCAGCTGAGTATGGAAAACGCTCAGTTATATCCTGAAACTAGTCTCATTTTAGAGAGAGATTTTTACATAGATGATCTAATTACAGGTGCAGACAATGTGGAATCCTGTAATTTGTTAAAAGAACAGTTAATCTCCATAATGAATTCGGCCGGTATGAACTTAAGAAAATGGCGGTCTAATTCTTCTGATTTGTCATCGGAGGCCGATCAG
Source organism: Limnephilus lunatus (assembly GCA_917563855.2). NCBI lineage: Eukaryota > Metazoa > Arthropoda > Insecta > Trichoptera > Limnephilidae > Limnephilus > Limnephilus lunatus. Next base: position 17,187,543 of record OU830595.1, on the reverse strand, counting down.
GCCACTGATATGGTAATTTTGGACAAACCAGAAGGAGAGAAAATTCTAGGCTTAGCTTGGAATTGCGAAAAATATAGTTTTTTATATCACGTGGAACTACCGTCACATCCTATTTATAATAAACGGAATATTTTGTCACTGATTGCTAGTATTTTCGATCCATTAGGTTTGCTTGGACCAGTAACCGTGAATGCTAAACTTATTATGCAGAAATTATGGCAAGAAAAGATATCTTGGGATGAAGAAATACCTATAGAAATTCTGAAGCTTTGGAAAAAATATTTAGAAGATTTAAAAGGTGTAAATTCTTTTCAAATACCTAGAAAAATTATATGTAATCAAACCGTAAATATACAATTGCACGGATTTTGTGACGCATCTCAAAAAGCATACGCTGCTTGCGTATATATGCTATCCACAGACCAATCAGGAAAACGGCATTCTCAATTAATCACAGCTAAATCAAGAGTAGCTCCATTAAAAACGATTTCTTTGCCTAAATTGGAATTATGTGGTGCTGTTCTGTTAACAAAAGTTGTTGAAAAAGTAAAGGAATCCTTAGGTATACCTTTGGATAAAACATTTTATTGGTGTGATTCCACTATAACTCTATGCTGGATAGGAAATCAACCAGCGCGATGGAATACATTTGTTGCAAACAGAGTTGCAGAAATACAGGAAAGAAGCGAAACCAGTCAATGGAAGCATGTCAACTCCGAAGATAATGCTGCGGATATTTTATCAAGAGGAACCAGTGCTAAAAGTCTATTTTCTTCAGAAATCTGGTGGAGAGGTCCTAATTGGTTAACTCAAGATGAAGTAACTTGGCCGAACTATAAGGAAATTTGCATCGATCCACCGGAATTAAAAAGCAAAATAAATTTGCATGTAGGTACTCAAACGTTACTAGCACTTATTAGACTAAAATATTGGCCTATAATGGCAAAAAATGCTTTTAAAAAAATACTTAAAAATTGCATTGTGTGCTTTAAATGCAGTCCAAAAACAAGTCATCAAATAATGTCTGACCTTCCAGAGGATAGAGTGTCACCATGTAGACCGTTCTCTGTTACAGGACTAGATTACGCAGGGCCAATCTTAATAAAGTCTGGAATCAGTAGGAGATCCAATTCAGTCAAGTCTTATATTTGTTTATTTATATGCTTCTCTACTAAGGCAGTTCATTTAGAACTGGTCACCGCTCTGACTACAGATGCATTTCTTAATTGTTTAAAGCGTTTCATTTCCAGACGTGGAAAACCTAGTAAATTGTATTCTGATAATGCTACTACATTTGTTGGAGCGAATAATGAATTGAAAAATATGTATAATTTATATGTCTCTCAAAAGGAAATAGCTAATTACTTAACTAATATGTCTATTCAGTGGGTTTTTATCCCACCTAAAGGTCCTCATCATGGAGGTCTTTGGGAATCTAACATAAAAAGTGTGAAATATCACGTAAAAAGAGTGGCAAACGTCTCTTCATTAACATATGAAGAGATGTGTACGTTATTATACCAAATAGAGTCCTGCATAAATTCTAGGCCTTTAATTCCACTATCCAACGATCCCCTCGACCTCTTCGCACTTACTCCAGGTCACTTTCTTATTGGTGATAACCTGTCAGCTGTAGCTGAACCTGACCTACAACAGATTCCCATAAACAGGCTTAATAATTTCCAAAAACTAAGCCAACTAAGACAGAGCTTCTGGTCAAGATGGAGAATTGAATATCTGGGAGAGCTGCAGCAAAGGACTAAATGGACGGATGGGAACCGGCGACAACTAAAGATTGGGGACTTAGTTATCATCAAAGACGACAACGCACCACCAAATTTATGGAGGATGGGACGTGTCATCGCCACTCACCCTGGACAAGATGGGATAACCCGTATAGTCACCTTGAAGACGCAGCAAGGGTCTATGAAAAGGCCCATTACCAAATTGTGTCTTCTACCAATGGACGATGCTATCACATCTTAGAAGAACTGGATCAAAATAAACTACTAACATCTAAGAAGAGCAGTATAAAAAATAAGTCATCTTTACTAAGGCCAAGGATCAAAAAGAAGCCATCTTTCTTGAAGACAAGAACTGCAGAGGCTATCGATCGAGGATCAAGAAGATGAACATTTTATAATTTAGTGTTATTTTTTTTTCTTATGCATATCTTCTAATGATTTACTTCAATTTATTATATTATTGTTTCTAAACTAACTACAACAATCAATGGATGATTACGATATGTGTAATAGCTAGTTTCACCTCTCTTTTTTATTTTTTAAAAATAATTTATCTCACAAATAATAATAATCAATTTTAACTATTATAGGGTTCTAAAAAGAACTTTCATTTAATTTCAGCCCTTTTTGTCGGGGAGCTATGGTTAAAATTGATGCTTATTGAGTAGGTACTTGTTCTATGGGCAATTACTTCTAGGCAAGTACCTACCTAATTTTATTATTTTCTTTTTTGTTCCATTATTCAAATAGTTCTATAGAAGAACAAAGGAAGGTAGCTTCCATTCTTACGTAAAAAAAATGTGTTCCAACAAGCAGATCACAATATAAATCTTATAAAAAATCAGGATTATGTAAATAAAAGAATAATAAATTATGACCAGACAAACAAACACAAAACAAGCGTTTGATTTACAAAAGTGAGTACCACAGAAAACCTCCACCTGAAATCAAACAAGAGCGTAAAAATCGCCAATATCAGTGACTAAATAAAATTCAGTGAATAAAGTTCACTGATTAAACTTCAGTGATTAAATAAAGTTCAGGGACTAAATAAAGTTCAGTGACTAAATAACGAGTTCACAGTATAAAGTACAGTGATTGAAATTCAATGATTAATAAAGTTCCATAGATACCTGCAACTGTGCTTCCAGCGCCAGCATATCGTTCTCTAGTCCCTCGTGTCGCCTGAGCAGCGCCAGTGCGTGGTTGAGATCGCGTGGTGGCGCATCTTCGTCGGGCAGCATAGCCCGCTTGTCTCGCACGCGCCCCAGGGCCTCGGCAGCGTCACGGTGGAAGCGGTGGATGTCGCCGGCCGCGCCCAAACGCTGAGCGCGTGCTCCCATCTGGTCCACTAGTTTTTGCCATGACTCCCTGGAAATATCATTAAACATTGTTAAAACTATTCTGATAGAGGGTACTGCTATTGTTTGAATTGCAACACCAAGATGGTTCAAAGGTAAAATGACGTAATTTTATGTAATGTATATAATCAGTTCTAAAATTGTTTGAGTTGTCTATGTTACATTCGGGTCACATAGTGTCGGTTACGACATGTGCCGAAGAAAGCCGAAGATATGCAGAGTCTTCTTAACTCCACACTCTTCAGACCAAAACTAGCTTCCCAGCTGCTAGGACGTGTGTCCATTTAAATAATACTTGTATAGTATGAAATAACAATAAACAAACACGAAGTAACAATAAACAGATCTCAAAGAATTTACAAGTCTTTTAATCAAAACAGAAAAGTACTGAGATATTGGCCAGTACTAATAAAACATTGTATCTCTTTAAACTTTACATTTTACATTGTAAATCTGATGACAATGACAATTTTGCTTTTCACACTTTGTTTTAACTTCTCTGCACTACAGAACCATAGAGTGCTTCTATCATGAGATACTTCTCTAAGGTTTAGCATTAAAAAATGGTTCTGAATGTCACAAATGATTTAGAAAACCATTGATAAAAATATATGTACTCTTTGAAATATAAAAAAAAAAAATTTTTTGACATAAATTCATTAATATTTAGTGGTTAGACAATCAACAATTTGAACAGCAATCACTGGATAGACAGCAATCATTTGTTAGACAATGACTGAATCGTTAAGTAGACAAATATTAGCAATTGAACAGACAATTAATTAAACAAAAATCCATAAAGTGAACAGTTAATTAATGCAAGTAAAACAGACAATGATCAGTGATTTGGACAGTCAATGGTCAAAGACAATGTTCAATAATTATTAGAGATTGACTGACAGTTAGACAGGGATGCATCATTTTGTCAATCGAGAGTCAAAGATGAAGTTACATGATTAGAAAGTGATTGATGGTTGGACAGGGTTCCATCATTTAATCAATCCAGAGATAATGTTCAACAATTAGAGAATAATTGATGGTTGGTTAGGGTTCTATCATTTTATCAATCAAGAGAATGTTCAACGATTAAAGAGTGATTGATGGTTGGTCAGGGTTCCATCATTTGATCAATCAAGAGATAATGTTCAACAAATAGAGAATAATTGATGGTTGGACAGGGTTCCACATTTGATCAATCAAGAGATAATGGAGTGATGCTTGCACAGGGTTCTACCATTTAATCGATCAAGAGATAATGTTCAACAATTAGAGGGTAATTGATGATTGGACAGGGTTCCATCATTTGATCAATCAAGAGATAATGTTCAACGATTAGAGAGTGATTGATGGTTGGACAGGGTTCCATCATTTGATCAATCAAGAGATAATGTTCAACGAATAGAGAATAATTGATGGTTTGACAGGGTTCCATCATTTGATCAATCAAGAGATAATATTTAACAAATACAGAGTGATTGATGGTTGGACAGGGTTCCATCATTTGGTCAATCAATAGATAATGTTCCATGATTAGACTGGATTCCATCATTTGGTCAATCGAGAGTAAAAGAAAATGTTAAAAGATTAAAGAATGATTGATGATTGGTCAGGGTTCCATCATTTGATCAATCACAAGATAATTTTCAATGATTAGAGAGTGATTGGTGGTTGTCAGAGATCCATCATTTGGTCAAGCCTACAAGTCCTGGAGAGTCCTAGCCACTAGAGTGAGGCACTTCTAGCTTCTTCAACGCTAATCAGCTGTTCCTGCTGTCTTCCTCAATTTTTTTTTGCCTGAGTATGCGGTGCTTGCCTTCACACTGTCCAGCCAACTAAGTTTAGATCTCACAACACTTCTTCATTGTGCAGGTTTATCAAAGAAAACCCACTTTGGTGGTCGGCTAACTTCCATGCTTTCTACATGACTAGAGCTGTTTTTTTAATGATGTTGAAAAGCATACTCCTACATATTGTCTCATGCAGTGGAAAGCGCCAATAGCTGCAGCAAATAGTGGTGAAAATAATGAACAAAAACCCATTCCACCTATGATATACTGTAGGTGTTAGTGAGACTATTAACTGGACACTGCAAGAAGATGAAAAGATACCACCCATACAACAAACTTGAGGCGTACAGATATCATACCACATGGGAAGTTGAAAACCATGTTATGGAACCAGGAGACATGGTCAAAAACCCTGTGAAAACCCCGGCGAACATCATTAAAGAGACTGGACTACTGTCAAAGGAATAAGGTGAAATATGGAAGACAACATATCGGACTATGGCCTTAGTACTACGGGATTTAACTGAATGGTTGACAATTTGGACGATTGACAAATACGCAATAATCTAGGTTATTAGGCGACAGTTGACAATAATAATTAACAGGCAGTGTTCAATGATGTGGATGAAAAGTGACCACGATTGGACATTCAATTTCAACAAAAGTTTAATGATTGGACAGCGGTTAATATTTACAAAAATCTTGATAATTTTGTCACGACAATTATTGATGATGGATGATTGAAGACTGATTGACGACTGATTGATGATTGATTAACGATTGATTGGTTATTGATGGTAATTGGGTTACATGACGAAATTACACAGATTGGAACTTCACATACCAATACACTGCACACACTAAAACCCTTACTTTTTACTATAAATGTACTTTTTGCATGTTTAATTTTTTGCTTGATTTTTTTTTTTTTCATTGATTAGGGTATTAGTATTTTTCATAATTTTCCTCAGGGGCAATTTTATCTTTGAAGATGCTGTGTCGGGGGTCTTTTTGAGAAGAGGTGGCTGCAAAATTCAACAGTGGGACACACTTGCGATTTGTACAGGGTCAGCAGTTGTGTACTGTCTGCAGTATCTGCGGGCCCTGTACAGTACGCCCAGCCTTTGAGAGGCTAACTTGACTCTGGCTTCGATGAAATAATTGTTTTAGAAATTCTGGCAGTGTAATATTGGCAACTATATGCATCTCCCTCTAAAATATGTTCCCTCATTCCCTGAACCAACCAATTACCCAATTATCTGTCCCATTCTGATAGTGTTGTAATAAATATCTGTCAGTCTGTTATGGAAACCTGTGCAATGATCAACCCAGGGATCTCTCAGCGTCATTACACCGATTCTTATAAAAACGTGCAGCGTAAAAAATAAGATAAGTCAGATTCCTTCCCGATTTCACAGCTTCCTGCACTATTCCTGTAGCTGTATCAGTTTTTCTTTAAAGTTCTTATATAAAAAATATAAATTAATTCGCAGACAAATATTGCGACTACAAGTGAAATTCACTCCTGTGTTATTTCGTCCTGACACCTGATGATTAACGACTGTTTATTGAAGATTGACGACTATTGATTGACGATTGACAATTGATGATTGACAATTGATGATTGATGATTCATGATTGATGATTTACGATTGACAATTGACAATTGACGATTGCCGATTGACGATTGACGATTGACAATTGACGATTGATTAATGGTTTTTTTTTTTTTATATGAATACCGCACAAGAGTCCCAACTGCTCCCGTCTGAAGCCAGTGAGACTATGGCATCCCCAATTTGGGTATGTTGTGAGGCTGAAGGTAGTGGGGAGGGGAAGGAGATAGGGAAGAGGAAAGTAGGGAGGTACCTTTCTATTCAGATCTGGTCACCAACACGGCTAATGCCATTTCAAACAACGTTTCCATTCTGAATAGTGGTCTTACAGCAGGGCGATACTGGGAGTATCTTCCACTCTGGAACGTGCCGCAAATATACTATATATTATTTTAAATGAATAAATTGTGAAATAACACAAATTAATCAAATAAAATTTATTTGCCACGCCGGGATTCGATCCCGCGACCTTCGGTGTGCGAGTCAAGAGTCTTACAACTGGACTATGTCGGCCGTCAAATGGCCGGCCGATTGATGATTGATGATTGATAGTTGATGATTGATGATAGACAATCAGACAACAATCAGTGATAAAGCAACGATTAGACATTGAATGCCAACTCTAAACACGAGTCTGTCAGTATGTTTAAGAGTTACCGAAGGTTGGCGTCGAGGGCTTGCACTTCTACCATAGTCTCCGATAGCTGCCCTGCTTCCGGCTTCTCTGTGTCGCTAAACACCAGATAAATGTTACTCTAAAATGTACACTACGCAGGAGGAAGTAGAGGCCAGAATGCTCTGCCAGTGAGATGTTACATAGGTTAACATGTATATAAAATCAGCATTACCTTAAACGCCAATAAATACACTGTGTAAGAGGAAATAGAGATTAGAATGGTATGTCAGAGATGTTACATAGATTCATAAGTACTTAGAAGAATACGTTAGGACAATAGCATCTTATTTAACTAACAAAATACTATGTGAGATGAAATAGATACTAGAATGAAATATCAGAGAGATCTTACATAGGTTCATAAGTACTTGGAAGTATATATGTATAAGTTAGGATAACAGTATGTATCATGTTACACTAATAAATACACAATATATGAGGAGATAGAAGCTAGAATTTTGTACTTGATGTTTATGAGATGCAACATAGGTTTATAAGCAGTGGCGGTTTACGTTTGTGCGGCGAACCCCCCATTAAAAAGGTGATAAAATAAAACAAACTTGTTTTATAATAATATAAACACATTATAGATAGTACGCCTTTAAAATTCTGCCTTTAAAACCCGCGCCACCAAAATATATTTCCATTTTCTGCGTGTTTAGAGCTCAAAAAATAACAATCGTACGATATTATTTTTTTACTTTTTAGTGCATTTTTGAAGTCGTTTTTTGTTTTGTTAAAATTTTTGTTTATTTTACTTTTTAGTGCATTTTTTGAAGTCGTTTTTTGTTTTGTTAAAATTTTTGTTTATTTAAATGCAAAAGTCAAAAATTTTATTTCATGCCACCTTTATTTGTGCTTTTTTGTTTTAAAATAGCAATTATATGTTCTACATTGAAATAACAATAATAATTAGCAATGTACATCGAGTGCTGTGAAAAACATTAAACAATGTAATTCCTCTAAAACTTTTTTTGTTATCTAATAATTCTGCCGAGTGTCAAATGATTTAAAAACAATAGTATGTAGGTATCCCTCAAACTAACTTTATTTAAGTTGAGTGAGTGCCGCTGTATTAGACCGGATTATATGCAAATGCATATTTGCATATGCATTTGCATATTTAGACCTTTTTCAGCGGTAGTTGCATATTTTAGCAAAAAAATTGAGATCCTGCATATTTACGCTTGATCTCGTTCATCGTTCAGATGCCTCACATAGTGACATCAAGGGTATTTATCAATGGCTTTCGGTAGTGCAGAGGCTTTGGCAGTTTTCCAGTACAAAGAAGCGTTTGACGATGCTAGTATTAAAAAAAAACTAGCACTCATTTCGTGAACCTATTCAGGTTATGAAGAAAATTCGCCTTATGAATTCCTCGTTGTCAAAGCTATTCCCGAGTACCTAAACTCAAAGAAAAGTTTGAAAACTTATTGAACAATAACCCAGGGTTTGAACTAGAGGTGGGTAAGTTCTGCATTTTGCCGGAAGCCTCCGAGACTTGCTTCCTTTTAAAAGTACACGAGTTCTAGGAGCAGGTCCCGGGTCCAAGTTCTTAGGTGCGGACTGAGCACTGGGTGTTGTTGCAGCGCAACGAACCGGGACGCACGGGTTCAAAGAACTCGGAGCCAGGACCTACTCGTAGAACCGCACGAGAACTCAGAACCCCGGAGCTGGACAAGACCCGCATGAGGGGTCGGACCCGTCACCCGTGCAATGTAGGTACATTAGCTGTAAGCTGTGATGCTTTATTATAAACTATTATTTTATAATGCACTTCACCCTTTGATTATACCAAGATAACACGCTCTAATTAAAAACGACTCCGTGTCTAGCCGAATATTCAAAAATCTAATATACCTACTAAACCATCCCGCGAGAGCAGTATAGTGTTACGTCAAGCGGTCACGCACGTGTATGTCAATCATCAGACAGCGATCGAATGATCGCCCGCCGGTCGCGAGTTGCGACGTGTCGTGACTCAAGGGGAAGTGTCATAGTTGGCGGGTCGTGAGTCGCAGGGAGTGTCTTGCGGTTCACGCAGTTCTGAGAACCCGAGACTCGCGACTCGGGAGTGGAGTGGAGAGTGGAGCGCGTCGCGGACGCCGGACGGTGATTCCTAGTTCCTACTACTCGGTACTCGCGGCGAACACGGGGACGCCCGCCGGCCGGTGGAGGCTTCCGAGTTTCGGGTTTGGGAACGAGCCCGAGTTCCGGGACAGGGTTCTCTTGGAGTAGTCGCTTTGAAAAAGGAGTGGGAGTAGGAACCGCTTCCCGCAAAGGAGCGGATCACATGAGCCCACTCCGGCTGAACTGACACATCGCTAGTTTGAACCCTTGTGCCAAATTGATAGCTTCTCTTATAATATCTTCTCTTGAATTTCTGAACCCCCTGTTATAAAGACCACGAACCGCCACTGTTTATAAGTACTTACAATTTGTAAGTTAGAACAACTGTTGAAATAGAAACTACGTAAAAGAAAATAAATAGAGACTAGAATGAAATGTTAATGAGATATTACATAGGTTCAAATAGAGTAATGCATTGTACTTGAAAATATAAGCTATGTTGAAAGAATTAGAGAATAAAATGCCATAACATGGTATTTAAAATAAAGCTGAGATATTATATAAGTTCATAAGTACTTAGAAATATTACAAGTGAGATCAAGAAATACTTTAATTAATTTTCTAGGCAGGAAAAGATGAAGCTAGGTTGAGAAGATAATAGAGAAGTTTGTAATTATATATAAGGATTGATAGCAAGAAAGAAAGGAAGAAAAAGAAAGAATAAGAAAACATACCCAAGTTGTTCTTGTTTGCGTTCAATGTCTCCAATGTATGGACTGTCTGGTGTGACCAGTTTTCTGGCCAGTTCTTCGCACTGGTTGAATCTTTCTTCTCCAGCTTCTACGCGGTGGCGCAGTTCTTCAAATTTGGAGCGGAGAATCTGGAAAAAGGTAATAGTAATATTAATCAGTTGAATCAATTCAATCTATCTAATCAATCCAAACAATTCAATCAATCCAATCAATCCAAACAATCCAACCGATTTAATCGATCCAAACATCCAATCAATCCAAACAATCAATCAAATAAATTCAATCCATCCAATCTACAAAATCAATCCAAACAATCCAACCGATTTAATCGATCCATACAATCAATCGAATCAATTCAATCCATCCAATCTGCAAAAATCCATCCACTCATTCCAATCAATCCAATCAATCTAATCAATCTAATCCATCTAATCCATCCAATCAATCCAATCCGTCAAATCAATACAATCTGCCGAATCGATCTGTTCTCGTGCTCAAAAAGCATGTACCAACGCCGAAGAGATCAATGACAGCAGGTCTTTAGAGCCACTTTCAATGAAATACCGGTAGAATAGACTTACCAAGAGATGTTCATAGTCTTGTCCATAGTCCTCACTGGAAGCTGCGGCCAACTGTTCCTGGATCCATTCCTCCAGTTCACTGCTTTCCGACAGGTATTCATGTCTGAAAAAGAAGTTTTAGAAGTTTTCAAGGAAGGCACATGGCACAAAAAACATTAATCCGGCGATACTTGCTACTGGGTAAAAAATACCACAGAGTACAAAAAATTGGTTGTATTTTTTTTTCTATGCGTTCTGGCAACCCAAGATTCTAAGTACCTTCAAACCGATAGTTCACACGCCCTCACCCCGCGCGGCGGTCAGTTCGCGCACGACGCTTGTTAACGACGGGCGTGTAAAGTGAGTATGGGTAAAAAATACCCAGTAGCGACGATCCTTGTTCCATTATTTTTCGATATGTTCATGACTATGTCTTTTGTTTTAGAGCTGTAATAAAATGAGTATTCCTCTAAGTGATAGTACAATAGAAGAGCTGCTTCAAGAAGAAGACAGCGGAGAAGAAAATGTGTCAGAAATAGAAGATTTTGAGGAGAATAGTGAACACGAAAGTGAAACTGAACAGGAAGTTGATAGTTCAGGCGCGCCCTCAAATTCAGAAAATGTTTTTGACCGTCTACCTTCAGATACAGAAGTTGAAGAATATGAAGAACTGCATCCAATAGATGAAGAATATTTAGAAGATGTGCCATTGAAGTATCTGAGGTGAGGAAAGTTCATTGGAAAAGATGGATGGACAGTTTGTTTAGTGTTGATTATCTCAATGTTCACTCAGTTTAAAGGTATCATTATTTTTTAGTATTTTAGGAGTGTACCTACCTAGTTTATTTTCGATACCAATCTCAATTTTGCCACATTTCTAAGAAAATAAAAAATAATTGTTGATTTTCGCAAATGTCTGCAAAACAGACTCAGCATGTCTACATTTCATCTGTGCATAAGAGATGGCAAAATGGATGTCAATCAGATGAACTATCCCTCATGCGATGAACTATCGAGTAGATTTGTCAATTATTTTGGGGATGCAGCATCGAAGTGGCTAACAAATTGATATTCTTGGCTCCCATCAAGAAACAAAAAACCTTTGGTTACTGGTTGGGAAATTTTTAAATGCTGGCAATGTTTATTGAATTCCCACACTACAGCGCGTGCGCAGCGTACCGCACATTTTTAATGACGGAGCGGTTTAAAAAACCAAATGTCATTCTGTATCGGGATGTTGCAAACAATAACTTCATAGTTTCTATATATATATATATATTTATTTTTTTTGTCATGTATGTTATTATCGAGGCTTCTGACTTACACAATGTTGTTATTTTTTGCCTTATCTGTTTTTAAATTATAATATTATCATTATAATCTCTAATGATCTTTAACCTTTTCCACGCGATCGTAACAACAGTTGATACGGCAAAAAGCCATGCCTCACACGCGCCCGTATCAGCCCTTGTTACGCTAACTTCGACTGCCGATATCACAGCGCTCCTATGTAACAGTTTTTTTTCCCGCTCGCTAGGACATTCGTGTAACTATCACGATGCTGACATCTTCAGGCTTATTTCGAAAATAAAATTGTATTTCGTAAAGAACGTCTATAATCAAGTGAATGTGTCATCGTGCCTTTGAGTGCCATAGTTCACAATTTAGTCAACAGATGGCGCTAGTAGTTATTCGCTCTTTGCGCATGCGATTCCGATTGGCCATATTGGACAAGCGTCGATAACATTTATTGTCGAGATCTCGCGTATTCTAAACGTTTGTTTGTGTTGTGAAACTGTGATTTTGACTTTGCATAAAATTTTTATTAATTTAAGTGTCATCAGAATTTTATAACATGTCTATTTTGGTTATAAATTAGTTACTTAGATTGAGGTACCACTTGTGTCTATCAACGCAGTGTCCTGAGTACAAGCATGCGGATAAATGGCGCCGCCTTTAAGATAACATGGGTATTTTTTTGTATGGAATTTAATGTTTTTGTTTTTATATAGGAGTGTTTACAGACGACGATTTGGTTTCAAATTGTAGATAATAATCTCATCTGTTTAAATAGTATGATAAATCATGCCATAATATGCTGTAATTTGACATAAAATTGGATGGATAGGTATTTGAAAACATGTACCGCACATGGGTACTGAAAAAACGGAGTAGTTTAACGCGGGGAAAAGGTTAAAAGGTACTTAGTCCTATTATATTCATTTTGTATAAAAATTCACTTTCAAATATTTTTCAGTACATATTATTTTAACCACCTTGTTTCAAACCTTGTCTGATAGCTTTGCATTTGTAAATTTATGTGATTAATTTTCTAATAATCCTACAAAATTTAAACAGCTAGCATGACCACCGCCTACATTAGCGCTGACGGCTGATTCGTGCATTTCAAATTACTTGCCATCGTACATAATGCATCCATGGGGAAAATGTCAATTACCTGCACATGCTTTCGACTAGTGCCTTCTGCCTGAGTGCGGCGAGTTTCTGCAACGCGGCCAGCGAGTGCGCTAGCTGCGCAGTTCTTTCCAGCAGTGGGGCGGCATCCTGGCCACCGGCCACCATCGCAGTAGCGCTGTGGCCCATCTCGGAGATAATGGCTGAGTAGGTGTCTAGTTCCAGCTCCATAGCCTACAAAGAGGGATTAACCAAGGATAGAGACAAATATTTGGAGACAAGTATTTCAGAGATTTAACAATTTGGAAGGCGGGTATGGGTACCGCTGCCTTGCAAATCATTTAAGAGATAACCAACACCCGTGCCATAGGTCACTCCAAGTGGTTCGTACATTTGCTAACTTAGATTCCCAGGTCCTTTGGGTGAGGTTTGGTTAGGTCTTGGTGGCGCACCGATTGCGAGGCAGACTGGATCAGGAGAAACTGATTCGAGGGAGACTTTTTGACCTCTCCAACCGGACTCTCTCGACCCATTGCCTTGCACCGCAGTGGATGGGATGGATTCATACTTCTGTCAGTCCAGAAGCAGAGATGCCAGATTAGAAGATCCTACTGTAAATTGGAGCATTTTTGACATGTAACAATAAAAAATATGATACCTTGTGCGCAGTAAGTAACTGCATAGCGTGATCCCTGTCGCGTCCCTTCTCCGCTGATGCCAGGGCTGCGCCACGGTCTGCCAGCCACGACTCTACGTCCAGCGCGTCGTGCAGGAACTGTTGTACGCGCAGAGAGCGCTCGAGGCGCGCCATGCGGGCCAAACCAGCAGCTTCAATGGCGGTCCAGGCGGCGCGCAGTTCGGAACAGAGCTCTTCAATCTGGAAACATAATATGTATTCGTAATATTAGTGTTTAGGTTGATCATGCAGTTTAAGCACCCTTCAATATGAAGTTTTGCTATATCCCAACAGATGGCAGTTAAGTATGATATCAGAAAGTACCATCTATCTTTGTCCGTGTAACAACATCTAAAGTTGTATTAATTATTGGAAACTAACAGATACAACAGCTCTTAGCAGCTCTTTCTTACACACGAAATAACAACAGTCGAAAATTAGAAAAACGGTGAACATTTGTCTGCAACCCCCCAAAGGAAACATTCAATCATTATCATACATCTCCCTCACACATGAAGAAAATGAAAAGCAATTCCTGTTGCAAAAAATTAGTACTTTGGAAGAAATAGTCAAATATATTTTATGTATTCTCACCATTATTTAATGTGTAAGAAAGAGCTGCAGTATAGCGATAAGGAACGTACGTTTGTCGCCTTTTTTTGCCATGACGGTAATTGTAAAAGTGCACATAAAGTTGGATTAAAAATAAATATTTATCAATACTTGCATAAGAGTCAATAGATGTCGCATATATTAAAAAAAAAATCATAAATTTATCGAAGACACTATCTAGGTAGCATCTAGTTCGAGATAATTTTAGTTTTTTTGCCACAATAAACATTTTAAAAAGTTTTTTATTTTAACACTAGAAGCGCGGAACATCCGCGGACACCCCTAAAAGCCCTAAAAGATTTTAGAGTTTCAGTAAGGCATAGATTAGAGACGTGAAAAAGTAATCACAAGCGACATTTCTTCCTTTTTTTAGGTATGGCTGCATCAATTTTTTCACACGTTTGTCATTTGACCTGACATCGTCCTTGCCTAGACATGGAAATGCGTTTACTATATATTTAGAGTCCTTGTCTACAGGCAACCAGAACTTTTGTCCATAAGTGTTGGGTATTTAATTAACTTAGATTAAGTTAAACTCTGACATCCATGACTGGTTCAAAATTGACCCAACCGAACTTAGAGATGAATTTGGATAAAACAACATGTATATTGCATTTACGTGGTTCAAGTCTCGTATAAATAATAAGGAGGCGTCTACTAATATCTACAGGAATTCCAAAAACTGAACAAATCGGACTAATATCTATGAGAACCAAAGTGAGGACGAATATCTAACATCATTACATAACCTAACCTAACTTAACATGAATTAAGTTTTTTAAACTGCATACCCAATATTACGTTATACCAATATGCAATACATAATTGCAAATCCAACCTCTGCCAGTGCTGTAGATATTCGTCGACATAAACTGTTCCATAGATATTAGTCAGCAGTTTGAGCTGTAGATATTCGTCTTCACTTTGGTACTCATAGATATTAGTCAGTAGTTTGAGCTGTAGATATTCGTCCGACATACAGGCTGTAGATATTAGTATCTGGAGTCAATAATAATCATCATATTTCATGAAGTCATAAAAAATTTCGATTATACGCATAATAAAATATTGACTAGAGCATGAAGAACATCAAAATGGGTCAAATTTGGGACGCCCGCGCTTCTTGTGTTAAGTGTGAACTTATAGTATAGTGTACCTTGTCTGCATCAGGCAGCTTCTGGGCCACGAGTTCAGCACCACGCGCGAGCTCACGTTCCACACCGGGCTTGTGCGCCTGCAGTTCCTGCAGCAGCTTGGCGTGCTTCTTGTGCAGGCCCTGCGCAGCGTGCAGGTCGGTGCCCAGCAGGCTGGATGACGCTGCGGCGGCGCGTTCGCTCACCCACTGCAACTCCGCGTCCAGGGAGAACTTGAACTTGTGGAACCTGGAATTAAAAATATTCTATAAGTTTTGGGAAGCAACGAATACACAATCTAAATCCATACAAATCCTACTAATCATACCAATCTTGTAAAGGCGAAAGTTTATATGTATGTATGGATGTTTGTTACTCTTTCACGCAATAAACACTGAACGGATTTTAATGAAACTTTACAGTAATATAGCTCATACATCAGAATAGTCTATAGGCTATAACTTAGAGCTCTGGCATTATGAAATTTGTATACAATTATACGTTTATTGTCCAGACGAAAAGCAAAGCGTTGCTACTTAATTTTTTGACAAGTGCTGTGATTTTGTTATTTGTTTAGGTTGCTATGGAGATCCCTTTGAAAGTTAAGATTTACAGCACGTGTTTGATTGTTATGTTGAGGGGGGAGTGGCGCATGCGAATCCGGGGGCAAAAGCTAGTATTATAAATGCGAAAGTGCGTGTGTTTGTTTGTTACGCTTTCACGCCTTAATAACTAAACCGATTTAAAAAAATCTTTCAGCAATTGAAAGCTACATTATCAGCGAGTAACATAGGCTGTATATAATGGTTAACTCTGGCATTATGAAATTTGTATAAGATGCGATATTTGTGAGTTTTATTGCTTTTGCAAATGAATAGGTTAAATAAATTTTTCGCAAATAAGTAAATACTGACTTAAGTCCCTCTTCGAGCAGTGTGCGTCTCCGCTGAGCAGGTTCTTGCAGATCGGTGAGTGCGCCGGCAGCCAACTTGGACTCTTGCTGAACGGAGTCCACGTCGAAGTGACCCTCGGCGGCCAGATCCTGTCCTGAGGCTTGGAGTTCTCCGACTCTCTGTTCCCACTGGGACATCTCCAGTTCTAAAGCCTGGAGAAAGAAAAAAAAAATAATTAACTAATGTTTCCAGATATGGACTGTGCACTCGCTGAGGGAACTGATAGGACTACCAAAGGGACACTGCTATTGGGAGTGGAAAACACCATTAGATGCAGGAAATGTGAAGAGGATGAAGAGACTCCAATTCACCTATGGTGCCAGCAGTGTCGGTCCTTCCCTCAGGTCAATAGGTCAAAAACCTCCCAAAATTATAAGATCACAGTAAAACATCTTATGTAAGTATTATGAAATATTATGCAAATCAAAACAACAGGTATTTGTAATGCGCCGCGAGATAGCAGGCAGCAGCAAGCAGTGACATCTAACATCTTGATGTCCTTCAATTCTGAATGGTGGTCTTACACCAGGGCGATACTGAGAGTATCTTCTACTCTGGAACGTGTCGCAAATATACTATGTATATATTATTTTTAATGAATTAATTGTGAAATAACACAAATTATATGCCGGGATTCTATCCTTCGACCTTTGGATTGCGAGTCAAGAGCCTTACCGCTAGACCACGCCGGTCGTCAAAAATATATGAAGAACATAAAGAAATAAGTAATGTTAGACTAAATAAAGTATTAGTGTCAAATAATAATTGATAAACACTAAAAACTTACCTGATGTTTATTCAGCAATTCCTTGCAAGTCCTTAGATCTCTACCAGTCTCTTTGTTCTCCAGATCGCGGCGCAGCTCCCCGAGCCTCTCGCGCGCATCCTGAGCAGACCTGGCGTGCGCGCGCTGAGCAGCGGCCTGGCGCAGGGCACGAGCACGGTCGGCTGCAGCACCGCGCAGACCAGCCCAGCGCGAACGCAGGGAGGACAGACGGTCATTCACCGCGTCGGAACGAGCAGGCTCTGACGCTATCAGGGCTTCGCCGGTCTGGAAAAATAACACATTATCAAATTTGATTATTCAAACAAACTAAGTAGAAAAGATATAGAAAAGAAAATAGATTAGTTCGGACCATGAAGAACAAGAAATTTCAACAATATTAACTGTATTAAACTGTTATTTTGTTAGAAGTCAACGTGAGTACAATTCTCTCGTCTGGAACCCATATTACAATATTCATGTGCAAGCTCTTGAAAGAATATAAAATATTTTCTTAGGGCCGCTTGTTTTAGGTCACTTATAACTTTTACTTTTACTTTCCGAAAACCGATAGTTATTGTAGAGTTACTCCGCCATTTTGACATATTTGAGAGTTCTGTTGGAGGTAAGGTACGAAATAGCAAGCTTCAATTGATGATGAGATGATGATAGTGACGATGAATTCCTCATCGAATATGTCTTGCAGTAAAAACCAAAAACATTTCGACTCCGTGTTAAAATTGGGACGACCCCGAATTTTTGGCATTGTCGAAAGATCTCGTAAAATTTGTGACACAAATCCAAGGAGATATTAATAGTATTGGAAAGTAAATTATGTTTTTTTTCTATGTAATATCAGATATATTATGGGTCATCATTTATTTTTAAATATTCACACAAATATTTTTATAGGAACAGAGCTGTCAGATCTTACAATGATGCGAAACAAAATACAGCCAGATATATTGACAGTTGTTCTGGTTTTCAAATTCAGCGGTATTACTAGGAAATGCACAGTGGATTTCTTGGCACACTAGATTACAATCAACAAAATTAACTGCCCACGATAAATCCTTTTATCTCCTTATGGTGCCCTGTCACATCGGAGATTGGCTATCGTGAAAGCAATCCTTTCCCAGTACACTGCGTCCCGGAATGGCAGAACCAGAATAACACTTTGCTGTCCTGTACTTTAGCTAGCATTTGCATGCTTTTGTTAGCACTTGCATACCGATTCCTAACACTGAATGCACGGACATTTGGAGATCTAATTTCGTTCATATCCACTGGAGCGATTATGGTCGAAAAATGGACCACTTTTATTTTACTGCGATTGATAGCGATCCAAAATTGGACCAAGTTCCTAAAACCTTTATTGTAATTATTCAAAACATTTCCACGGCCAGCAATTTATTTTAAATGAAGCTATTGAAATGCTTTAACTATTATGACCATAGATGTTGCAAATCCGAACTTTCTGGACTATTTAAGAACGATGTTAAAAATAAATTTTTAAAATATTTTTTCCTGCCGAATTTTTGATCAGCTATTTACGGTTAAAATTAATTCTTTTTTCCATAGATACGCACCTTTCATTATCAAGTATACCACAGACAACATATAGAAATCGAAAATATTCTATGTTGACTCGAATAAGTACCCCACACGGCAGTTTTAAAGTAAAACAACAAGCAGAATTCGCACGGTTATAAAGTTGATGATATTTTAATATTTTTTTTATAAATCGTACAAATATGAGATAAACGGTACAATACAGGTTTATTCATTGGCTATATAGCACTATAATAAGTTTTTATGTCTCCGTGTTAAAATTCAAAGATACGATTTTTTAATGTTGCCGAAAAATTTAAAAAATGATATTCTGGGAAATTTTGAGCAATCGCTCCAGTGAATATACAATTAGAATCATTCTTTAAACAATTAAGAGTCCCCGCAAGAGCCTTGAATGGGTAACCATAAGTTACTTATACCAGTAACTTGGGGTTCAATTAATAAAAATAAAAATAATGATTCTATAAAGTAAAGAGTACGTACATTGGTCACGTTTCTCAGTTGTCCTTCGTTGGCGTGAAGTTCTCGTTCAAACGCTTCGTGCTTCTGAAGTTTTCTCTCCAAATTTGTCAAGTCCCTGAAACATTTTCATTGATTGTCAACAGATGTCACTCTTGTAAAGGTTGTGGTACAACTTACTCCAACAGTACACTAACCGCCTTACTCATAATCGTAGAATAAGATAATACCACTGTAAAACAAACGGGATAGGTAAAATTTGTATGACAATTTCACCTAACCCGTTCGTATTACCGTTGTATTATCTTATTCTGCGATTATGAGTAAGGCTGTTAAAGTGTACAACATATTTCATTTTAAAACTCTAAAATATGAATTAAAGAGGGAATTTAAGAGTTCTTCCTCTATCCTAGCACAAGAGTTCCAACTGCTCCCAACCTTCAAGAGCCATTTTAATTATGCTATAAAATAAGTTTCGATACAAAAGTATGATATTTTAAATTTTCTGACTAGTGACCCAGAAAACATGGAACATTAATATGAATTCACTACAAGTTTTTATGCATTGTAAATAGATTTGGTGGTGTTTATGAGTAATCTGCATAGACATATGAATATTACTAGACCTGCCCTAAGTGATAAAAGCGTAATATTTCCCCCTCCCATTGGAACCGGCTGGAATCGAGTATGGCTTCGCGTTAATCTAAAAAATGTGACGTCATCATTCTTCTGCGACCCAGCATCGAGCACTCATAGGTGCATTTTACGAAAAAACACGGTAAAAATAGTGGCTTGTGTTTTGAAAACGAGTAAAAATAGAAGTGAAAAAGAGAATAAACCCAATTGTCATATTATATTCCATAGGCAAGCATTATTTTACTTTATTAAGCTAATTCAGATCACATAATATGATTGTTTTTGTAACATATAGGTACTATCACTCAAGATACATGGCGTGTGACCGTCGCTGTTTACTGGGGTAGTAAGTAAATTATGAAACATTTGTAAAAGTGTCTTAACTAAATACAGCAACAAATATTGGACTCAATCGAAAATAGGCGACCCGACTTCACAAATTTGTACATTACGGGGTGAGCAATTTGCGCTCCCATGTAAAAAGGTCTATTAATTCAAAAGCAGAGTTTAGTTTTAAGAACTAAATGGTGATATTATAATGCGAGATGCCTATATACTGCCAGATTGAGTTATTGACGAATCAAATATCACCAAAGTCATCTTCGCGCTCTTCGTCCCGCTGTAGTTGGTTTCTACCCCTCACCTTTCTGTTCTGGTCTAGTAATATTCATATGTTTATGAGTAATCTGAATATTGTACCAGATATAGGGTACACTTTTACACATAACTGCATACTCAACTCAGATTTCGATCTTTCGGAGATGTCTGACTAACCAATTGGGCGATCGGTACATCAGAATGTTTCACAGAAAATTTAATTGCATCGATCAACAGATGTCATTCCTCCAAACAATGTAGTAGAACTCTCCTTACTAACTAACTAACCATCACGCCGTTTCGCTGTAGGGGTAGGCAGAGAGGACGGACCGCCAAACAACTCGGTCTTGGCACACACTATTTGCCTCATTCACATTCATACATACTCTTCTATTATTCTGACTCTTGACATGGCCCGTCTCAAGTATCTGATTCACTTGATGGTGCCATGTCTTCCTCGGGCGTCCCCGACTTATTCTACCATTCACATTTGCATCATACATTCTTCTTACACTACTTTCTTTATTCATTCGCTCTACATGCCCAAACCACATATTACGCTTAGCATTACTACTTATTACTTTCTTAATCTTACTCATTATGCTTAGCATGTGCCTAGTAGAATGGTTCGTCAGAATATACCTTACCATTGTAACAATTCAGGTACCAATGCAGAAATAAACTCAGTAACGAACCGACTGCACAGCGCAGGGAATAAATATTACATGAACACCAACGGTACTGAATGTCTATCAGCCTATAAAAACATTGTTATTAAATATGTATGTCTATCTTGATAGCTTTGAAATGTTTATAAATTTTCAATATGAACGAAATTTATATGAATGTGCATCCTACATTTTACTCTGTTGTTTTTAAGTTAAAATTTTTATACTTGGTACTTATTTTAATTGTTATATCTCTTTAATTCCTTGATTATACCAAATGTATTTTTAATTTTATCGTATGTAAAGGCCCTAATTGGGCATTTACAAATAAATAAATAAATTACGCTTAGAACTCTAGTTTAGTGAAATTTACCTGTAAGACTGATCTGTGGCTGTGCGCATCTTGTCCTGGATGAAGGCATCAAGGTCATCAGCCTCTGCGGAGAAGTGATGGTACGCCAGCGATGCCTGCAGGGCGCGACGCCTCTCTGCCGCGGCCATGCGCACGGCTTCGCGTCTTGCACGCACCGCTTCCTTGCGCTGAAGGATCCTGGAAATTAATTCATAATTAAACTCAACGCCTTCAGAATAACAACATTGAAATATAGTAAAACAATTGAGTGATATTCCATCTTGCGCTTTACTCTGACAGCATCTTATACATAAAAATCAATATTTGTTTGTTTGTTCATATTTTATGCACTGCCATACCATTCATCCGATTACGATGAAACTTTGGTGATATGTTGTGCACACACCCGCGAAGGTTATAAGCTATATATAATGGTAAGCTCTTGCGTTATGAAATTTGTATGAATGAAAATGTGTGTATTTCATATATTTTAGCAGCAGGAGGGGGTGGGGAACGGGGGAGGTGGGAGGGAGAAGGCGGAGAGGTGAAAGGGAGGGAAATGGGACTCAGAAGGTGAACCAGGACCCACGAGAAAGGACACGCAGGGAGAATCAATGTATTTGTTTGAATGGCATTGCAAGGCATGCCGGGTAAAAACTAGTTACTAATAAAAAAGCACTCCCCAATGGTGTTTTAGTATTGGTTACACATTGCTTAAAGATTGTATAAATTCTGATTTTAAATATTAGAAATAAAGTTTTTATGGATGTATGGATGTTTGTTTCTCTTTCACGCAATAAATACTGAACAGATTTTAATGAAACTTTACAGTAATATAGCTCATACATCAGAATAGTCTATGGACTATAACTTAGAGCTCTGGCATTATGAAATTTGTATACAATTATACATTTATTGTCCAGACGAAAAGCAAAGCGTTGCTAAGTAATTTTTTGACATGAGCTGTCATTTTGTTATTTGTTTAGGTTGCTATGGAGATCCCTTTGATAGTTAAGATTTACAGCGCGTATTTGATTGTTACGTTGAGGGGAGGGGAGGGGAGGGGGGGGGAGTGGCGTGAGCGAAGCTGGGGGCAAAAGCTAGTATAGCTATAATTCTGCAGCTCTTTCTTACAAATAAAATAATGGTGAGACAAAAGATGAGATACACGTACAAAGTACTACTTTTTCCTTGTTTTTCATTTTCTTTATACGCGTGAGGGAGATGTAATGATTGTACATTTCCTTTGGCGGGGGGGTGCAGACATATGTTCACCATTTCTTTGATTTTCGACTGTTGTTATTAAGTGTGTAAAAAAAATTGCAGCATTATATGTTTAAACAAAAGCAAAACCATCAGAGCATTGATATTTGATGTTTTTTTTTTAAATTTTGGAATTCACTCACACTTCAATATTATCCTTGTAACTATATTCCATACTTTCAAAATAATCATCACGGCTAGTAGTATTGTAGGGGTCTATGGAGACGTCACGGTGCAGTGTGTGAGAGAGATGCAAGAAAATTATGACTTTTTTCCTTTGAAAGAAACAGACGTATGTACATTGTGTATCTCATCCTTTGAAAGAACTGCAGCATTATTGTAATAAGGGACGTAAATTTATTACCTTTTTTATGCAGCCACGGTATCCATAACCGTGAACCGCTCTCAATAATTTATCGATGTTGATTGATATTCATCAAAAACTACAAAACAGCAATATAATTGGAAATTAATAAATTAAAATTCTTACTGTGGCGTGGCGTAATGTTCCGTCTTGACCAGTCCGTCAGCTTGTTGGTAGAAAGCGCGAAGGCGGTCATCCTGAGCAGCTAGACTGCTCTCAAAGTCCTCGTGTCGTTTCACCAGAGCTTCCACTGATTCTACAGAGTCCTACAACACAATTATAATAAGAAATTATTGGGATTAAGGAAATTAACAGAAGTAATGCAAAATCTTTCTTTTTTTTTTGTTTGAAAATTTTAACACTTAGAAATATTATTAATTAAATACGGCAATAGAACACATCTTGAGCTTTTGAAATAATCAAGCATTTTTTTTGAGAAGTATTTTTATAAGTCCTTTAAGTTTCTTTGACTTTACTTTTGGAAACAGCTCACATAGGTCTATTAGAAATCTTGTTTCTCGCTTACTGTATTGGTAAGAAAAGTGATTTAAACGGTGTTAAAAAGAGAAAACACTACGCTTTATGTTCAAATGTAAAAGTTAACCGCATAAGAATTAAAATATACACCTCTATGAAACTTAAGTTTTAGACCAAATTTTAAAAAATGTATGAAACTTTGTGAATTTCTGACTAATTATTTTTAAATGGAGTGACAAAAAGTGAACTGACCATAGTGTTTGTATTAAATATATATGACTAATAAAATATGTGTTTGTTTTTATTTTTTTTCATTATCAGATAGAAAAAATATGTAAGGTGAACCATTTTTAAAACTTTTTATGTTTGCAATCAAAAAATTTATATTATTAAGTGAAGAAGATAACAATAATAATCTAAATGAAAATATGAAAGAGAAAAAGACAATGGTCGCAACTAAGACTCGAACCCAGATCTCTTGTCTACAGAAAATAGGGTTTAACAGAATGTGGCAATAGCTAAATTGGTTAACGCGCACGTCCCAGCTAGACAAGAGGTCTGGGTTCGAGTCCATTGTCTTTTTCTGTTTTTCTGTGTCTTGTTCTCTTTCATATTTTCATTTAGATTATTATTGTTATCTTCTTCTTCAATGATGTATTACATTGATGGGAATAACCTTCAAAAGTTATAAAAAGAGAGTTTTTCTTGTAAAAACATGTTTATATCTTAAAATAAAATTTCAAAGCATATTTCATCACATTCCAAAAACGGTTTTATGTTTTCAAATGCATTCAAAAATATTCCATTTATTTGTATTTTTCTGACCGAATAAGCTCGAGGCCTGAGAGGTTAAAGTGCAAAATCTCCTACTTGTAACCCTTGTAGGCTATGGTTTTATTGTATAATATATTTCTAGAATATTTACCCCTAGGTCCTGGAACTCCAGGAAAGCCTCGTGGGCCCCGCTGGAAGCGTCGATCCTGTCTGCCTCGCGGTTGAAGGACTGCAGCTGAAGACACTGTGCTAGGAGAGCTTGCTTCTTCTTCCAGTCTGCAAATACATATCAAAAAAAGTTAAAATGTCCCAAGTACACAAACACTTTACATGACAACATGATAACATACAAGGGCTATGTAAGGAGTCATCTGGAGTTTGCATCAGTTGTTTGGTCTCCATTTTACAAAATCCACATAAACAAAATCGAGGCAATTATTAACAAATTCCTAAAATATCATTGTTACAAGTCATTTGTAAGATTTAATAATTATGCACAGGCAGCTTCACACTTTGAAATTGATTCATTGAGTGTACGAAGACATCATATGGATGCACTATTCCTGTATTAAGTAGTTAACAATAACACGCCAGTATTGCCAGATTGCGCGTAAAATCGTAACTCGCGATCGCAGCACTTTGGAGACCTTATAATATGGACAACCCTTGTACATTTAAACACCATCCGCACTAACTATATTAAATAATCAATTGGTTACGGGGGTGCAACTTATATAATTACCTCCCAAACGACATTAAAAACGAAAAAAATTATTAATCTTTATTCTTGATAAACAAAGTAATGAAATAGAATAGCGATGGTTTTGTTATATTTAGTTTAGTGTTTAATTATTTCTAGTTAAATGAGTGAAAATATAATTTTCTTTTCTGGACTCTCTCGACCCATCAACTGCACCGCAGTTAGGGGGATGGATTCATTCCGTCACTCCTGGACACACTGACCCCCAGATTCCTACCCAACCCTCATACCATTTTCCTTCCCAGAACTTCCTATTTCTCCCTTCCTTAAAAAGACTCTCCACACAGCATCCCCTAAGATGAAATAGGCCCTGAGAGCTGATTTTCTTAAGGACCTCCTGTGTGGAACTAATGTAAAAAAAAACAAGTGTGCTTTAGACCACACGACTGAAGTAAAACTACACTGAAGAGAGAAAGAAAATATGTGACCTAAGACCCTGGGGTGACCCATGACCGTGGGGCGACCTACGACCGTGGGGTGACCTATGACCTTGGGGTGACCTATTATCTTGGGGTGACCTATGACCTTGGGGTGACCTATGAAATTGGGGTGACCTATGACCTTGGGGTAACCTATGGCATGGTTATTCAATAAATGATTCCTTGTGCTCGCACCTCTCTCTCTTGCCCCTACAGTAATATACGAAACGTAACTCTCTCCCTTTCTATCTTCACTAACTTATATCTCCCTCTCAAATTCCGTTCGCCTCGTCCGATCACACTTTTTCGTAACGCTCTCGTCACGCATTCACCAGCTTACTCCCCAAGTCAAGCGTGCGTAAAAAAGTTTTACTTCAAAAAAAATTTGAGTGCTGTCAACACGCGCCATCAACCAATGAAGTACCAAGGAGCCTTGAAAAGTGAGGACATAATCAAATCGGCCAATGAGAGCAGACCTAGCGTCGTTTTCGTTTTATATCTCAACCAATAGGAGCATTGAGCACAGTTTGATGCTTCTCAGGTGCCGTAGAGCGTCATTTCCGTTTCATCCGATTTCCAAATCACAACGAGGCTATAGAAGTTTCACTTCAAAAATTATCATCTCACTAGTTTAAAAATAATAATGTAACATCGCTAATGTGAGACCTTTATTGTGAAAACAAAAACCTTGCCAAAAAGTGGCCTTGTATGTTCAGTTGCAAACAATGATTTCGATGTACATTTTCATTTAAGCTGTTAACCCTTCGAATAATAAGAAAATAATATCTGTAACCTTTTGCCTGTCAAGGTTTGCGTACAAAATTCCTGGTTCTTCCCATGCATCTTCAATTTTCCTATTTATTGGTTATTTTTTTAACTCTTTTGCAAAAACAAAAGTTTTTCTAAAATCTAGATAAAATAATCTTTCCGATGTGTTTATTAGAAATAAACATTTTTGTTTCTAAATATTAAAATTTTGATATTAGAAATGTAAATTGGCTAAAAAATGCATACCTGCGAATATTCGAATTAAAGTACTTAAAATAGAATAAACTTAAAATTTTAAATACAGATACCTTTTTTAACAAAATTTGTAATAAAACTATCGCTTCACTTTCACACAATTTTATTTTAAAATTATGTAAATGTTTGTTACGTCGAAAATTGGCTCGAAAAAAAACCGTCACTTACGATCGGGTTTGTAAAATATCTGAACAACATAGCTCGTATAATCCTAAGGCAATGAGAAGCATTATTTCTTTCGTTTTCTAACATAAAAGAAATCATAAATATTCGCATGACAGGAAGAGCGAAATCTAACTTTTAATAATGCACGGTCGCTCTGGGTCTCCTGTTATTATAACGGCATATGATGTTTTGGGACAATTTGGGTCTCCTGTGATTAGAGGGGTTAAAGACGAATTACGTTACCTTCATCGACTGCCTTTCGGTCGGCCTTCAGAAGGGTCACCTTCTCGGCAACCTCGGTCAGGGCCGGATTTCCTTTCACCAGCTTCTCTCCCAGCCCTATAACCTCGTTCAATCTGTAATAAACAAATAAACCATACATAAAAACAAATAAATTGACTGCGCGTAGTGAAGTCCTGTTTCAACTCGACGGTTTGACATTTCTTCTGCCTGTAAGTTTGTTTGTGTTTGATAATACTTTTTTATCCCATCAGAACTCGCATGAACGTGGTTCCTACTTTAAACTGTCAAATCTGAATAATCAATATTATGGTACTACCTGTGTTTCGTAATGCCAACATTCGTTTACGCTTCCCGCCAATGGCGAAGCCAGAATTCGACCAGTGAAATTTGAAATTGTTAGCGCACAACTCTTGCTGTTATTGGCTGCACTATCGATCGCCGCCCGAATTTTTTGTTATTTTTTATATTGCGGAGACAGTTTACGAATAGTTCCCGTGAGTGCTATCTCCCATTTTACCTCAATCCTTAAATTATTGTTCCCCAGCCTCTTTAATAAAGCTCACCAGAGTTGTTATTGGATATGTGGCTAAGTCTTCTGAAGAGTTATTCTCTATCTTTGGTGGGATCGTTATCTATGTAGATAACGGACGTGATCTCTTGTCAGATTAGTGTGATTTTTACATATTTACTGTAACATACTTTAGTTTAGATCGTTTTATACACAAATTTGTCAAAGTATGCATGATTATTTATTCATTTAATATAAGTTGTACATAGAAAAAGCAAATAAATCACAAAAATCTGACAGGAGATCACATCTGTTATCTCGATAACGATCCCACAAAAGATAAGAATAACTCTTCTGGTTGTACAGTGTGTATCGCTACAGTGTGTGTCCCCGCTACTATCTGAGCCTAGTTCCGACCATGGCAGGACAGCAGGCACCATAAGTGAATTGGAGTCTCTTCATCCTCTTCACATTTCCTGCATCTATTGGTGCTTTCCACTCCCAATAGCTGCATGTGTCTCCTGAGATGACAGTGTCCCGTTAGTAGTCCTACCAGTTCCCTCAGCGAGTGCAATGTCCATATTGAACTGCCCGCATTAGACCAGATCTGAATAGCCAGGTACTTCCCCACCTTCCTCCTCCCCATCTCCTTCCCCTTCCCACTACCTTCAGCCTCACAACATGCCCCAATTGGGGATGCCATAGTCTCACTGGCTCCAGACAGGAGCAGCTAGGACTCAAATTCAAATAAAATAAAATTATCAGGGTGGCCACAAAAAACGGATTTCAAAATTCCCTGATAATTCCAGGTTTTCCAGGGCAGTTTCTACATTTTTCCCTGATATGTTTAATTTGATATATGTAAGGGGATATCGTTCGTTAGATAAATAATAAAGGGAATTCCGTCATCTATAGCATTTATTATTTCTTTGCATCCCAATAATCCATTAAAAACAAAATACACTTGTTACAAATTTATGATATTTCGCCTAAAGACAATTTGTGAATAAATGAAAAGACCAGACAAAAATAGACAAATAAACAAAAAAAAAAACATTAACATTAGAAGAGATACTAAAAAAATATCACATGAAACAATATTTTTCACTGCAATCGGTGAAGAAATGGAGAAAAAGCCGCAGTTATTATTGTGAGGTTTGAAAAACATAATTTAAAGTGGTTGTCAGAAATGACAGTTCTCCAAATCTTTGGGTAGACCAATAGAAGTATTTCAAGAAAGTGGTTCTAGATCAAGGAAGAAAAAAAGTGCATGATATGTTAGAGTCTCGCACTCTTGATGAACTCCAGTTAGCAGTAGAAATGAGATAGGGCACAAATGTATAAATAGGGCTGCAATGGTTTTGGTAGTCACAGTCACTTCAAGCAAAGGTATAGTGATGGAGAATATCATGATGACTCGAATCTCCCTACAACGTCGGGAGCCACTTCAGCTCTACAGCTAAGGAAACTCAAGAAGCAAAACTATTATATAGCTAAACCCACGGTCTTCATCTACAAGGAACTTCAGACCAATAAGATTACAATTTAAAAAAGAAACTCCCGAGATAATAAGAAACCAATTTGCATTTTGCGACCACTTCCAAAAAAAAAAGGATATTTACCTACTGAAGTTTTAAGTCCACTAAAAATTCGTTTAATGGTTCTGGAAATTTGTGTGATGATTTAGACTCCAACGACAACGCAAACATCTTTAGCACTTAGATTTTCTACCATTTTTCGATTAAAATATGTGTGTACCTAATTATTGCCCGTCTTTTATTGTTTATATAAGTGAAATATAATATGTAAAATTTAAAATTAATATGTTTTATTTGCCTAGATATTTGTATATTTTCACAATGTATTATTTTGTTGTTGTAAATTTCTACGGAAGAGTAAATTAATAATTTTTACTTCAAAATAGTTATAATTCATTAATAAGATCAAAAAAAAAAATTGCATTAATATTTAGTCAGCAAGGAATTAATTTGTGTTTTTTCTTCATTCCGTCCACTGTGCGTCGCAAGTAAAAGTAATAAAACACAACTTTGGGGTTTCACAAATCGCAAAATAACGAATCTTATTTTTGGAATTCCCTGATATTATAAAATTTTTTTGAAATTCCCTGACATTTCCCTGATAATTCCAGGTTCGGTAAAATTCCCTGATAATTCCAGGTTTTCCAGGTCCTGTGGCCACCCTGATTATACACTATACGATTTTTTAGAAGTACGATCTATACTGATTTTAATGAAAACTGATGTCGCCAGCGCTAAGACAAGACCTTATGACTCTTAGGTCCTAAACAAGATGAAGAAATAATTCTGTATATGATAATGATGTATGCATGATCAGTAAAGATATATAAATGTGAATGAAACAAGGAATGTGTGGCAAGACTGAGTGTGTTTGGCTGTCCATCCTTTCTGCCTACTCCTGCGTAGAAACGGTGTGATGGTTAGTTAGTTAGTTAAGGACAATACTTACTCGTCTCTGTGTGCGTTGATGTCATCCAACAGTTCGTTGTGCTGCTTGCCGAGGTTTTCTGCTGTGGCTACGTCCTTTGCCTTGATCTCTGCAGCAAGTTGTTCCTTCACCACCTGGAACATAGAGAATTTGGATATGTTAACCCGTCTGCTTGGTTCAATATATTCGCTCTTCACAATCCGGAAGCCGCGGTTTCGCTTTAAACCGGTCAAACTGTCACTTTATATCGAGATTGTAAAATATCTATGCAAGATAGCTTTCATATTTCGAAGACAATAAGAAGCATTATTTCGTTCTCTTTCTGGTTAAAAGAAAAAAATACATATGTTTGCATGAGAGGAAGAGAGATATATAGCTCTTAAAATGTAAGGTCGCTCGGGATGTTTTTGGTCTTATGAAAGTATAACGCGATTACATGTTTTGTGATGTATTTATTCCTAAACAAGCAGACGGGTTAACTAAATGTATAAAGACCGATTTTGGTTCTAAGAGTTTTTAGTAAAGTTAATAATAATAAACAAAATAAAAAATCTAATCAGTAATGGTATTTTATAAATATATTGTTGCGTTGTTTACAATTGACTGCCAACGGCGCCTTTGAGGTGCTTTTTCACAAAAACGGTGCTATACAAATTAGTTAAATATTAGAATTATTATTGCCTGAAGAATTGCGATTGAATTCTTAAATAGCCACTTTTGTAATGTTAATAATGAATGGATTATTTCTACAGCACCATTTTTGTGGGTAAATTACCGCTCTTATAGATCAAGAAACATTACATTTTGGCTGCCACCTCTAGGCTTGAGTTCATTACCTGGAGCCAGCTCAGTAGGCTGGCGCTGCTCCTGATGAAGATCTGGTGTCCCACGGCACTCTCGAGGCGCTCCCGCCTCTCCGCCGCTTTCTTCTCGCACTCTTCCCACATGGCCTGCACCTCGCGCTGGCGTCTATCCACGTTGGCACGCTCAGCGGGGTACGCAGATTTCACGCTGGAAACCAGAAATACATGTTTAAATGTTGTCGAATATTTGGTATCAAATAATATATGCACTAAGCAAGTAAGTATACAGGAAACCAGAGGGATAATGTTACAGAATATTTGGTTTTAAAGAAAGTGCACATTAAGTAGGTTCATAGAAAATCAGAAAAACACGATGATAATATTGTCGAATATTAGGTTTAAAATAGTAAACACACTTAGCAGGTATATATTACGGGAAACTAGAAAGTCACGATAATTAAATGTTGGAGAATATTTGGTTTCAAGTAGTATACGCACAAAGAAGGTACATAGGAAACCAGAAAGACACAATGATTAAATGCTTTAGAACATTTGGTTTTAATAATATTATACGCACAAAGTAGGTATATGAGAAAGAAAACTCATATTTATTTATATTTATGGTCATTTAATATTATACGCACTAAGTAGGTATACAGGAAAGTAAACTCATATTTATTTATATGTCTGATAAAAAAAAAATGAAGGGCTTCGCAATCTTTAAATTAAATATATCAAGATGGTTCAAAATAACAACTAAGTAACTTTTAAAAAGCAAAATAGCCTCTGAATATGACTGAAATAATATTAATAATTTAATGAAATTAAATAAGAGTTCTCACCTGTCAGCCAGCATATGAACACGCGCTACCCTATCGCGTAGCGGCGCTAGTTCGCGCTCCAGCTGCGCATGGCGGCGTTGCAAAGCGCGCACCGTGTGCAGGTCGGCCCCGAGCTCCGCTCCCTCCAGTTGAAGGCTCTTCTCACTCATCCATTCCACTGCCTCGGCGCACGTGCGCTCAAACAGTTCCACTCTGAAATTAAAAACTACACATAAGTACAAGCATGATATAAATCATAACTGGGTTATGAATAACCCAACAATAATTTGAAAATCTCCTACTTTCGTCACAGTTAGCGGAAAATGTTGATGTATCATGATGGAAGACTTGGCCAGCAGAGGAATTGAACTCACGAGGCCTGGATGGGACCCAGATGCGATGCCAATTTAACCACTGATCGGTCTATATTCTTAATGCATGTAGTGAAACCATCTTAAAAATTTCTTTCTTAAGAAGTTTCACGGTTTTAGAAGTTTGGTTTGTTCGGTCCCTCGGCCCAAAATTGGCCCAATTTTTCCCACATATAAGGTTTTCCTGCTTAAGAAGTTTGCTTTTTCCGGTCCCTTGGAAAACTTCTTAAGAGGGTTTCACTGTAATGTCTATGATGTGTGGAGGGTGTTTTTGAGGAAAGACGGAAAGAACCAGGGTCTTGAAGAGACCCATGTTATAAGAAGGAGGAAACACATCATTCCACAGCCGAGTTGTTGAAACTCATTCTAATACGTACGTATTTAAATGTCAACTGCACACAAATGTAGAGCACATGTTTGACGTGTTTCCCGACTCTAAACCGAATGGATTAATGATGCTAATTCCTTGAAACATCCATTAAAATACCCGTGGAACAAGGACAACATTCAAAATTGACGTACGTGAATTAAAAATTAATTAAAAATATATATTACGTAGAAGCCCCCTCCAAGCTCTTCTCCTTTTGCTCCTTCAGCCTATTGAGGTTGTCCCACAGCCTTTGTATCTGGTTAGCACGCTGAGTGGCGCGCTCCAGTTGGGGGTGCTTCTGGCTGGCCAGCTCTTCAACGCCGGCATGGACGCGAGCCAAGCGCGACCGGGATGCAGACAGATCCGTAACGAATTTCTGGAAAAGAAAATTTTATAAATGTTTAATTTTTTTTTTTAGGTCTGGGTTCGAGTCCCAGTTGCGACCATTGTCTTTTTCGGTTTTTCTGTGTCTTGTTCTCTTTTATATTTTCGTTTTGATTATTATTGTTAACTTCTTCTCTTATGATATATTTCACAGATGGGAATAACCTTCAAAAAAGTTAGAAAAGAAAGTTTTTCTTATAAAATTTAATTTTTTGGTTTATGTTGGGGCGTTTCAAAATGCACCATATTTGAAAACTGTCACATTTGAAGACTGTCACATTTGAAGACTGTCAAATTTGATGATCACCACATTTGAAAACCGTCGTATTTGACTGTCACTTTTAATAACCATCATATTTGATAATCACAACATTTGAAGACTGTCACATCTGACGACCGTTACATTTGATGACTGACACATTTTATGACCATCACATTTGACGGCCGCCACATTTAAGGAGTTTAAATGTTTGTTGATCATCAAATTAGGTGAAAATCATATTTGATGACCGTCACATTTGAAGACCGTCACATTTGAAGACCGACACATTTGAAGACTGTCACATTTGTTGACCATCAAATTTGGTGAACACATTTGCCAAACGTCACATTTAATGACCGTCACATTTGAAGGCCGTCACATTAGATGACCGTCAGTGCCACTACAATTTTTTGACATTTGAACGACCCTCCTTAAATTCTCATCCCGTTTCAACCTTTGATCTAATTACATACCAAATATTACATCATACAATTGGAAAAATGTAAATCAAAGATTGCAAAACCAAACACTATTACGACTCAGTATAAAATTGTAATATCCAAGGAAACTCTCAACTCAATTAATTTTAAATAAATGACTTCATAACTAGCCAAATAGAAAACTTCTACAAAATCCATGAGAATACGAATGTGCAAGCATAGAGACATATAATAATTTTTTCCTACATAAATTTAACAGTTTATTCATATTACACCAAAATATTCGTAGTATTTTCCAAAATTTTGATGAATTTATTATTAAAATCAATAATCTAATAATTCAACCAGACTGTATAATATTAACAGAGACATTTACAAATGATTAGTCACCAGCTTATCAGCCACCTAACTATACATACATCCCAACCAAAATAAATATCAATAAAAATAGTGGAATCGCAATATTCGTTCACACCAAATTCAGTATTGTCACGATTTTAGAACACCCAATATTACTAACTGTATTCAAATCGAAATAAAACTCGATAAATATATTTATCAAATTATTGCCATTTACAGAACACACGAATCGAATATTTCACAATTTATAAATCAACTGACAAATATTTTACTACCGCTTAAAAATAAAACCTGTTTTATTGAGGGCGAATTTAATTTTAATATTAACATTAACGAAAAATCCGAAAATATTTTCAAAAATGAGTACCTAAATTGTATGGCTGAATTAGAATTTAAATCATGCATAAACAAAAATACTACAGAAACAAAGTACAATTGTCTAATTCTATCAAAAAGTGTGTTAGAGAAATAATCAAGGGAAAAACTGCTGCTTCCCCTATTTTCACATGAATATTACAATAAAAACTATACCTGTTTTTCATTTTACTGAGTTTTTGGATGTTTTAGTTTTTAAGTTAAAGGGTCTTGATTATGTGATTTCTGTATATTAACTATATATTAACTGTACCTACCTAATCGTTCGTACATTTAACCTTCTACCACTACAAACTCAAATGATAAATAAAATGATAAAATATATAAAAGAGGTAAAATTATGGTTGAATAATGTAGATATTGAAACGCTTTTTCTATAAATTTATCCATCTTCATACAACGCACTTTCTGTAACTTTCTAAACTGTAGTACAATACGTTTACTGTTTATTTTTTTAAATAACTAAAAAAAAAAAAAAATATTTAAAAAAATATTTAAAATCAGTATGTTTTTATCCATATTTTTATTTTACTTATATAGTAGTCGAAAAAAACCTTTTTCAGTACAATATGTTTTCTGTTTATAACTCTTCTTCCATCCACAAGCAAATGCTTTTAATGGAAGATAAGTACATAATATTATAGAAAATATGTAAATAATATGTTCCATTTTTTAATATAAACAATAAAAATAAAAAATAAAAAAAATTAAAAATTAATAAAAATAAAATGTGATCTGGTAGTAGTTATCCAACAGATCATCACAATTTAATCATAAGTTGAAATGGGCCGATAGTTATAGCGTAAGTTGAGCAGTGCCCTTACCTCGTACTTCCTCTTGGCGGTGTCGACAGAATCAGCAGGATCGTCGGCCTTGAGCAGCTTCTCCTTGTCTTTGATCCACCGTTCCAGGTCGTCGCAGTCACCATAGAAGCCGTACAGGCGAATGGCATCTTCCAGGGCGGCATGGCGCTCTAGGGCCATCTGCACAAGGCGCTCTGGAATCAAATAAAACATAATATAATAAAACAAATATGAAAGTTATTTCCACTTTAATTTATTTGACTGTAGCTGGTTTCAGCTTGTTAAAGCCATATTCAGACTGGTACAAATTATTCTTAACCTACGGTTTACATACATAATATATGGGGGCAGGGGCGTGCACTCCATATAGGCACATAAGCACTGCCTACCCTCCCGTTTTTGTAAAATATAAGCATGTAAATAAAATTGTAAATTATTAAAATTATTGCTAAAAATAAATACACACTTTCAAAAATAAGAGCGAAAAAGCTGAGCAACCGAAACTACGCAAGCGACACATCAAACGGCATACTACAAACGCGGCATAAACTTACTGTAACTAGAAACTACAAGCGCGCCCTCCAATTGCCTCACTAAAATACGTTCTAAGCAGGAATTATTTCCGACTAGAGCTAACTTCATACAAGACATAATTTAATGTTTACGAAATGCACAAAGCATAGAGTAGAACTGTCTTTTTGGATTTGCTTCTATGAGGTTTTTTTGTTAGTATTAAGCAGTGCTTTCTAGAACAAAATTAGCAAATGGCAATCAGTGACGACAAAAACATCTGTTGTTATGTACTTCTATCAAATAGTTGTCTTTCATAAATGCTAATTGTCAGTTCAAAAAGTTTGTCGTACTTTAATTCTGAAATGATCTGATAGAATATGGAAATTTTAATCTGTGAAACTTGTTGTATTTTCTTACTGCCTGATCAAAAACTTCGTGCACGCCCCTGTATGGGGGAGGGATGACCTACAAGGATTTTATTCAATTATATGGGTCTTCTTACATTTGTTACTAAGTCGTCTTTGACTGTAGAATTTCTAATTATTTTGGTTATTCCCAGTAGGCTTAATTCCTCGGCTTTGTAGCTTGCTTTGTGATATTGTTTGGGGAATACGTTACAAGTAATATGAATTATTAACCACTAGAGCGATTTTTGCCATTTATTGGCACCATTTTAAATGTCCAGATTGCTTTTCGGATAAAAAAAGCCCATTATCTCTTGATTCAAATTCAAATTAAATATTTGTTGCTCCCACGTTTGTTATTTTGGACTTAAAACGAAGCTATTGAAATGCTTTATCTATTATGACCATAGATGTCGCAAATCTGAATTTCGTAGCCTATTTTAGAACGATGTTAAAAATATTTTTTTTAAACAATTTTTTCACACAATTTCTGATCATCTGTTTACGTTTAAAATTAAGTCCTTCTTCTATACATATGTATGCACCTTTCACGGCAGTTTCAAAGTAACAACAAGCAGGATTCGCGCAGTTATAAACTTAACGATTTTTATATATATATTTTTTTAAATCCTACAAATATGAGATAAACGGTAAAATACAGGGTAATTCATTGGCTATGAATGAGATTGTGTGTGTGTAGAGTGGATTGATGTTTTGTGTAAAGAATGACTGATGAAGGACCTTGATTTTGTATTACTGTTACTGCTTGAAATGAGAAAAACATATGCTGCATAGAAAGGAAAGGACTCACCGAAAAGGATAAAGAACTTGTCTGCTTTCTCCCCCATCCAACAGGCACAAACAGCAATACGCGTGGGTTTCGTTTACTTGATATAACACGGCGGAATTATGTTAATGTCGATTCACAGATAGCGGGAGCACAATGGCTATATGATATGTTGCGGCGCGGGCGGTTAATTACAGACTGGTGCACGTGGTGAAGGTAATTAAAGGTGCGGATTTCGGAGCAAGGTAGGACAGGATTTGCAACAATATTAATACCAATCTCAAGCAGTAACAGTATGTATGCGTGCTATGTAGGTATGTGTATGTGTAGGTATATGGTATTGGCGTAACCAGGCTATATAGCACTATAATAAGTTTTTTATGTCTCCATGTTAAAATTCAAAGGTATAATTTTTTTAATGTTTTATTATATTATAGTATATGCAGAAACAAAACATAATATATTTACAAAAGGTTACAGTTGCCTCATAATTGAGTATCTTGACCTACACTTCAACTTCATCTTTTAGGATGCCGTATGGGTGGTCATTTTGAGGAGAGGAAGGATTGAACACAGGTTTTGAAGTGACATATGTTGTAGGAGGGAGGAAACACAGATACCAGCAAATGGTTTCACAATCGAGTCGAGAAAGAACCCATTTTCATGTGACAAATGAAAAACCATAAATAAATGTTGGGCATGCGTTTAGAGCGTTTCCCGGTGCCGAAGACACTGATACTGAAGGGATCAATGACGGTAGTTCCTCGAAGCGTCTTCCATTGAAATACTGGTAGAACAAGGACAGCATTTCCACCTGACACCTGCTCCGAAGATTGCAATATGTTCTCGCAATTTCTCAGAAGATCATTATTTAAATTTTTCACTAACATAAAAAAAATCATACCTTCGAATTTTAACATGGGGACATAAAAACTTATTATGGTGCTTTATAGCCAATGAATTAACCTGTATGTTACCGTTTATCTCATATTTGTAGGATTTAAAAAAATATTTATAAAAAAATCGTAAAGTTTATAACCTCACGAATCCTGCGTGTTGTTACTTTGAAATTGCCGTGAGAGTTACTTATTAAAATGATTTAAATAATTACAATAAATGTTTTACGAATGGTAGGAAAATGTGGTCAAATTTCAGATCACTATCAATCGCAGAAAAATAAAAGTGGTCCATTTTTCGACCATAATCGCTCCAGTGATTAAAAAAACAACAAAACCCCTAAAAACTTACCATAGCTGGTGTTGATCTTTTGTCTCCTGGTATCGACAGAATCTCCCTGTTCGGGTTGTGCGCGAGGGGCCGGGCGAGCGGCTTTGCTGCGACTGCGTGCGGCCGGCGGCGCACGGACGCGTACAACCTGCTTCGTGAGCACGGTCTTCTTGACGCGCTGTACTGAACGCACTTTCTCCGGTCTACGCACTTGAACCTGAAGAGAGAAAAGTATCAGAAAAAAATTAATAAGATGTGAAATATTCAAGGATAGGAAAGAGGTGCAGGGCATGGTCCATGAGTATAAAGTGAGCTAGAGTGCTAAGATTGAAAAATACAGCAATACATGTTTAATGTTGTTGTGGCTAAAAATTAATTTTTCAACATTTGTATGAATATTATCGGATTCGTTCGATTTGGGGATGCGTCGCATCCACATACTGAAAGATCTTCATACAAAAAGTAGAAATTTAAAAAAAAAAATTCATCTTCAGCTAAAACATCAATAACGTCGTATTTTTCAATCTTAGCACTCTAGCTCACTGAAAAGTCACGGATCGCCACTGATACAGGAATCACCAACATATGAAATTTGAAGAGAACTGCAGGTTTTGAAGGTTCATTACCACTGGAGCGACAGTGCAATTTAAATCTTTTTTCACCGATTTCTCGAGATTTTTTGGGGATCATTTTGAATATTTTACGCCCACATTAAAATAATCATACCTCCGAATTTTAATATAGAGACATACAAACTGATAATGGTTCTCTATATAGGGTGTTAAGGGACGTACTTGACTTTCTACAAAAACATAAAAAAATGGTAGGTGTTGGACAATTGGAGGTGGGGTAAGGGGTGGGTCGGCTACTGGGCAGAGTGACCATTGACGACATGTGGAAGAATTTATTTTTTTTTGATTTTAAAGAAAAAAATTTTGAAAAAAAAAATAAAGTCACCAAAAAAGTCACCGTAGACCAAAATTTCATTTACATTTTTTACTCCAAATAATGTCAGGAATCACTGGTTAAAGTAAGTCAAGTACGTCCCTTAACACCCTTTATAGCAAATAAATTCACCTAATCACATATTCCTAGGACTTATAAAAAAAAATTATAAAATCGTAAATTTCTACTTCTTACTTAGAAAGAGGGGAAAAAATATGCCAAAATTGACAGCAAAGCAATCCGAGGTATTTTAAATAGTGCCATATTATGGCAAAAAGCGCTCCAGTGGTTATCTTCTTGTCTTTAATGTGAAAGAATTTTTTTATAAAAATCAGAATTCTTGGCAAATCAGTTACACAAGGGCCAGTGGGGGGGGAGTAGAGAAGTGTGACATTGCGTGACAAGGGGCATGGGGGGGGGTCATGAGCTTTGTGACATCACATGGACAAAAGACTGCGACACATGCGACTGCCACAAAAATATTTTCCCTATCCCATTAAGCCCCCTCCGTCGTGGTATCCCATTACGCCCCCTCCATTGTGGCAAATGTAACCGTGACAATATTAAATGTTGTCGAAAAACTTTAAAACATTAAACAAACTATTATTTTTACATGTAAAATTGCAAAATATGTGAAGTCACGCTAGGGGGAGGGGGTCTCACAATGTGACAATGTGTGACAGGGACGGGGGAAGGGGGGGGGGGGTCAAAATATTGTGAAATTTGTGTGACGTAATTTATAGATGGCCCCTAATTATAAAAGCATCTATTAGATCCGGAGCTGAGACAATATAACATTGTAGGTTTTAATAACAATTAATTTTACTTACAGGCACAATTCTGGGTTCAATCTCCTTGACGTAGTTTGCAGGTACAAATCCATCCGTGCCGTCTGCCTTGCGAACAGACCACCAGTCCGGGTTGGTCTTGTTGATGAGGAACATCACTTCACCTTTGGCCATGGTCATTCCCTGTCCATTGAAGGCATACAAGGCTTTCACCTGGAACAAACCATTACAATATCATTACAAAAACGGACCATCAGGGGATTCGTCATAAATGGTTCCATGACAAAACAAAATAGTTTTAACCGCCTAATATATCTGAACACACCCAAAAACTGGTATTGTATATGTATTTCGGCCCGGTCCGCGCCTTGGGTTTTGATGTCTGAGGTTGGGACGATGTCGTTATATTGCAGTATCTATTGATGTTTACAGATAGAAAAAAATAAGTCCAAATTTTTTTATTTTTTTATTATAATGATAAAGGAAATATGATAGTGTAAAACTATAAACTACCTGTGGAACGCTCCTCTCTTCTGTGACAGTCCTATGCTCCAGTCTTTCAACGGGTTCCTCTTCCCAAACCTCGGTTGGAACCAACCTGGTCTCGTTGACCCATTCTTCGGTCGGGGCAGCTCCGTCTGCTTCTGATGCTGCTGTGTCATTCTCACTTGCCAGCTGAAAAAGCAACGAGACGTTAAAGAATTTGGTTTACTTTGTATGTATTGACTGGTTATTCATTTGAATCGAAAAAAAAAGGGTGAAGTAATGTAAAGCATGGATAAGTGTAGGGTTAGTGAGAGACAAGATAAAGTATAAGGTAATGCATAGTGTGAGATAAGGCAAAGTATCCAACAAGGACAGGGTTAGTGAAAGACAAATATGGTTTAAGATAATTTGAAGTGTCAAGTTCGGTCAGGTTGAGGTTAGGTAAAGTGTTTAACAAGAATAAGTATATGGTTAGTGAAAGAAAAGATAAAGTAAGGCATAGTGTGAGATAAGACAAAGTGTCCAACAAGGATCCTTGTGAAAGACAAATATAACGAAAGGTAGGCTAGGTAAAGTGTAAGATAATTTGAAGTGTCAAGTTAACCTCTCAGAAATATACTTTTGTTTATTATGTGTCCCTTAGAAAACTGTCAAAACGTGATAATATTTGTGTTATTTACGATTTTTACTAAAAGCTTCATAAATCACGTTTTGGGAAACGTAGCCTCATTCTAAAAACTGTTTTGGAAAGGTTGTGAAATAAACTTTAATTGTATTATTACAAATAAATTATAACATTTGTAAATATTAAAATTTAGAAACCAAACATAAAAAAAAATTGTAAAAATGACCCACGTGATGTTTTATGTGAAAACGGTACTAAAATCACAGATTATGTAAAATAAATACTTATTCTATCGTATAAATGTATAGTAAACAATTTTGTCACCTCACTTTTTTAGCATTTCATACAAAAATATTTTAATAAAAAACTAACAATGTCTTGAACAAATGACAATCAAACAAGATAGAGGTTCCATTCGGCTCAGATAATTAATCTCTATGTTCCATAGATATTTTTGAATACAGACGCGTAGCGTTGTTCATTATCGATATTCCGTTTTTTATTTCATGGTAATCCGTATACTAGTGATGGAAATAAATCAATTTTTGTAAAATCTCGCGCATTTACGTCAAAAGACGCTCTAATGTCTCGACCGCTATTATTATATTCGCGTCTTTTGACGCTCTAATGTTCCGAGTGGTTAAGTCAGGTTGAGGATAAGGTAAAGTGTTTCAAGAATAAATGTAATGTAAGTGAAAGACAAGATAAAGTGTAAGGTAAGACATAGTGTCAGAAGGCAAAGTATCCAACAAGGATTAGTGGAAGGTTAGTGAAAGACAAGATATAGTGTAAGGTAGGTTAAGTAAACTGTAAGATAAGAAATATTGTTAGATAATTTAAAGTGTGAAGTTAGGTCAGATTTAGGTAAGGTAAAGTGTACAACAAGGGTGTAATGTAAGTGAAATACAAGATAAAATGTAAGGTAAGGCATTGTGTGAGATAACAAGGATTAGTACAAGGTTAGTAAAAGATAAAACATAGTGTAAGGTAGGTTATGTAGAGTGTGAGATAAGGAATATTGTAAAATTATTTAAAGTGTCAAGTTAGGTCAGGTTGAGGTAAGGTAAAGTGTACAACAAGGATAAGTGTAATGTAAGTGAAACACAAGAAAAAATTTAAGATTTGGCAGAGTGTGAGTTAAGGCGTGTGTAGAATAAGGATAAATGTAAAAGGTTAGCGAAAGACAAGATACAGAGTAAGGTAGAGAAAGTGTAAGACTAAGTAAACAAGATACAGAGTAAGGTAGAGAAAGTGTAAGACTAAGTAAAGTCAAAGTTAAGGAAAAGTGTAAGGTTAGGGAAAGTGAATGTAAGGTAGAGTGTGTTAAAGAAAAGTTAGGTAAAGTTCATCTAAAGAAAAGTCTTAAGTGAAAGTAACAGATAAGAAGAACTCACAGATAAGAACAAGTATAAGGTGGGGGAAAGTATAGGTTAAGAAAAGAGTAAGTTTAAGACAGGTGACAGGTAAGAGAAAGTGTAAGGTAAGAGAAAGAGCAAGTCTAGGGTAAGGGAAAGAGTAAGTTTAGTACAAGTAAGAGGTAAGAGAAAGTGTAAGGTAAAAAAGTATAGGGTAAGAGAAAGCATTTGTAAGGTAAGAGAAAGAGTAAGTTTAGGACAAGTAAAAGGTAAGAGAAAGGAAAAGTGTACGATAAGATAAAGCGTAAGACAAATAATTAAAGTGTAAGTAAAGAAAAGTAATAAAATGCTAATTAATTAAGAAAAAATATAAAATGAAAGCAAGTTAGTAATCTGACCTGCAGACAATCGATGCCCTGCTTGAGCAGTCGGTCGGCTTGTGCGTTGAGCGTGGCGAGCTCGGTGCGGTACGACTGCAGCTCGCCAGAGAGTGCGCGGTGGCGACTGAGCAGTGCCTGTGCACTGGGCTCGTCGCTGCCGAGGTCACTGGAGCCTGCCAGCGACAGCTTGTCCTTCAGCCACGAGTCGGCTTCGTTCGCAT
The DNA here is from genome assembly GCA_917563855.2 of Limnephilus lunatus. Classification (NCBI taxonomy): domain Eukaryota; kingdom Metazoa; phylum Arthropoda; class Insecta; order Trichoptera; family Limnephilidae; genus Limnephilus; species Limnephilus lunatus. The sequence continues at coordinate 17,144,958 of OU830595.1, read as the reverse complement.
CGGCGTAGAACTGGAATTGCGCACAAATAACGAATTAGTTAAATAAATTAAACTTTTTTTTTTAAATTTATCTATTGAAGAACTTCTTTTTTTACATTTTCCACAAAAGTATGATATTAATTGTATTCTTCAACAAGGTCGTGTCTCGTGCCAAACATCTGTTAAATTACAGATATTCTTTGAATCCAACCAAATAAACATTTTTAATCCCTCAGGCCTCGGGCATATTCTGTCAGACGGTCAGAGTATTTCCGCTTTGCAATAAAATCCAAATAAATGGAATATTTCTGAATGCATCTGAAAACTAAAAACTGTTTTTAAAATGTGATGATACCCACAAATATTATTATCAGCGAGCCAATAAATAAATAAAAATGTCTGAAAAACCAACGCGTTACCTGATAGGCTTCCGCAGCCTCTCTCAACTGTTTGTCCCTCAGATCTGCCAGCTCCCGGAGCTGCTCCCAGAGACGGGCCAAACTCTCCAGTCGGCGGCTGATCTCCACACTCTTCGGATGCTGTTCCTCAACCAGGCTGCGGGGAAACCATATAAATTAATCAGTTCATGAAATTGTGTGCGTATTAAGTGCAGAATTAACTTTAACATTATATAAATAAATGTGCGAAGTATTCTTGAATACGGATCCACTATTTGGTCTCCCAATTATGAGATTCAGAATTACAGAATCGAATCCATACAAAAAAAATTAACCCGTGTAATTGCTTATCGCAAAGGTTTATCTGATCAATTTGGAACGTATAATGACCGAATTCTACACTATAAACTACACTCTCTGACAACCAGACCGACATTATAACACTATTCACTGCTCTAATAATGAAATTGATATTTTTAATAACCCATTTAAACACTTCTAAAAATACATTTTACCATCAATCATATAAAGCTGATATTGTGATGAAGCCCTTTCTTTAAAGACAGGCAATATTGTACCATAATAGGTACTTAAAAAAATCGTAGTCCTATCAACACAGGTGCCAATAATAAATTCTTGGTGATTCTTTTGTATTCTACTCATTTTGTATTTTACTCTTCATTCACTTTTGCATATTTAGCTAATTATTTTTGTTACTGTTTGTGATTTTTAATTTCTGTCATACATTGTATCTAAATCATCCATGATTATAAATTTAGGGCAACATGCCTGTTTTACGTACTTAAATAAAAATAAATAAATTAATGGTAAGAAGAAAACAATTGTGTGCTTTCCAAGATTTCAATTGCAGACTGCATTATTATCTTCAGGGACTCCATCGAAGTCAGAATCAAGTTAGTCTCTCAGAAGTTGGGCGTACTGTACGGGACCCGCAGATACTGCAGAAAGTATACTACCGCAAACCTTGTTCAAATTGCAAGTGCGCTCCACAGTTGAATTTGGCAGCCACTTCTGGTCTGGAGCCCCAAAATATCTGAAAAATCCTTGACTCTCTTATCTTTACAAACGGATTGCAATAATCGGAATACAGGCGTCATCAGGTAGGAATGATGACCTTGTTATACTGGTATTTCAATGGAAGATGCTCTGAAGATCCCCTTGGCACTGGTGCACAGTTGAAAAAAAAAACTGAAGTCATGATTTTTTGGCCCAAAATTGCGGTTTTGAATTTTTTGGAAAATGGAGAATTGGTATGACGCTACTACGACAACTGTCTTTTTATCTCAGGCGTGAAATTACCCACCCACATTCCATCTCCAGTCAAAATGACTCCAGATACTAATATCTACAGCCTATATGTCGGACGAATATCTACACCTCATATGTTGGACAAATATCTATAAACTTCAGAGTGAAGACTAATTTCTACAGAGCTAAGGTCAGATAAATATCTATGACGGTCCTAGTGGTGACGAATATCTATGGAGTGTAGGTGGGACTAATATCTACAGAGGGCAGCTGAGCACCTAACCTAACCTAACCTAACCCAACCTCTGCCAGTGCTGTAGATATTCGTCGACATCACCTGTTCCATAGATATTAGTCAGCAGTTTGAGCTGTAGATATTCGTCCTCACTTTGGTTCCCATAGATATTGTTCCAAAATACCGTAAATATTGTCTATGGTTAAACTTGACAAGTTGCTAAGAATTTGCTCTAGTAAAGAAAGTTATTATAAAAACAATTAACTAATCCACATTTTGCTCAAATATATCAGTGAACATAGTGCTTAAAAAGCTGTAGTGAGTGTTGTAGATTTACACATATTGCATGACTGTGGATTACAAAAGTGGCAAAAAATAGCTGCAGACTTGACAGCTGCAAATAACCATCACAACAATAACATTTAAAAATCATGTCACTACAGTTCATAAACAATCAATAATTGCTAACCGGTCAAAACAAGTGCACCAATTTAATTACATAATATATTAAAAAAGACTAGCTACATTAAATTATAAACAACAATATGAAGCCGTGCACACGAAATGCAGCCCGCAGTGGGTCTCCAGCTGCAACTCCTGCGGCGTCGTCGCAGATGGTACCAGCTGGTTCTCTGGCCGAGATTATGGAGAAGTGGAATAAAATCGATGTTGAGCTCACTCGCATTAAGCCAATGTGGGGTGAGATATCCGACATAAAGAAGAGCCTCGAATTCGCACTAGCAGCCATGTCCGATACGGAAAAGAGGGTGGAGGTGGTTGAGAAGAGACTGGAGACCGTCGACCAGATAGTTTTGGAGGTGGCGTCAATTAAGAAGAGCATGGACATCTTCAGGTACGAACTGGATGAGCGGGATCAGCTCTCCCGTATGAAAAATCTGGAGATTAAGAACGTTCCATTAACGAAAGGGGAAAATTTACTCTGTATAGCCCAGAAAATAGGCGAGCAGATTGGTTTCGTGCTACAGCCAGAAGATGTAGACATCGTGACGCGAGTGGCTACCAAGACGACCCAGGTTAAGCCAATTATCATCCGGTTTGCGTGTAGACGGAGGAAAGAGGAATTTCTCGCTTTATCCAAAAAGGCCAGGAAGATAAGCAGCACCGACCTGAAATATTCTGGACCAGAAACTACAATTTATGTCAACAACCACCTAACAATTAATAATAAGATTCTGCTTTCAAAGGTTAAAAGCAAAGCACGGGAAGCAGGTTTTAAATTTGTTTGGGTAAAGGACTGCAAGATATTGGTGAGAAAAAATGAAAATTCACCAGCTTTTTTAGTCACGAGGGAAGACGACCTCCAGAAAATAACATAAGAAAATACCTACTGCTCATCCGATTATTATTGCATACTCCTTCCTCTTCCTCCACACGCCCGCCTATCCCGCATCTCACATTGCCATCGCATAACTATTATATTTATTACATTCGCACTACATTACCTTATTATATTTTCCTGTTCTCAACTCCTGTCAACTGCGAGATATTCTCACTTTCTGTACTCAATTTTTTATTTTTAACATACTTGGCCATATTTCAAGTGTCTATACATATTACACCTCATATTATGTTCACACATTCTCTGCATATTTTTGTTATTGACACTAAACTGAAAAAGAGTCCCTTCCTCTAAGTATTTTTTATCAGAACGTACGTGGACTGAGAACAAAAAATGACACGTTTCTTCGCAGTGTTACGAGCGGTGATTATGACGTGCTTGGTATAACAGAGACTTGGCTTACTGATTCTATTTTAGATGGGGAGCTTTTTGACTCAAGATACAATGTTTTCCGACGCGACAGAAGTATCGAAGGTGTAACAATGGGTGGTGGGGTGCTCTTGGCTGTCAAAAAGGAACTCAATGCTATTTGTAATTACTCGTGGTGTTCTACGGATGAAGACATTTGGGTGACTCTTCGCATCCCACGTGCCAATGTATTGACTAGCGTTCATCTTTGTTGTATCTACCTGTCCAAAAGCTTCAATTTCAATGCTCGAATCTCCGCCTTTTCGAATGATCTAGGTTTTAAGCTTTTGAATCAACCTAACGACAAGTTTCTTATTATGGGAGATTTTAACCTTTCTGATATTACCTGGTCTCTTCCTGTGGATGAGGTAAACATGATTCCTTGCAACTATACTTCTACAATAAGTTCAACATTTATCGATAATATTAATTACTGTAATCTCCACCAATATAATGGTGTTCAAAATACGTTAGGAAGAATTCTTGATCTCGTTCTCTGTAATTTCTCGGTACGCGTTGCTCCCGCGAACGACCCGTTGGTTCCTGAGGATACTCACCATAAATCTATCATTATCACTGCTGAGTTTGTTGAACCCCCGGTCATAAAGGAAAACTCAATTAAAAGGCCTTCATTCCACAAAGCTAACTACGATGACATAAGAGACAGCCTGGCGCAAGTAGATTGGAACACACTTAACTTAACCGATTCCGTCAATCCTGCACTATCACATTTTTATAATATTATTAATAATTTGATCTCTGATAAGGTTCCATTGAGGCGTTCTGGTAAACATTCCTATCCCCCGTGGTATAGCTCATCATTAATAAAACTTATTCGCGAAAAGCAGAAATTTCACAGATTATATACTACTTATAAGAACCCTTCCGATTACATTACTTTTTCTAGGCTACGCACCAGACAGAAAAAAATGGCTAAGAAGTGTCATGAAGACTTTATTAATAATGCTGAAGAGAATATCGCCAAAGATCCCAAGGCATTCTGGTCATATGTTAAATCAAAAAAACTATCAGCATCTATTCCTAGCGTATTAAATCTTAAGAATTTAACAGCCGAGGGTGGCCAGGCAGTCTGTGATTTATTTGCTGAATATTTTCATTCCGTCTATGAACCGGCTGACCGTCTGGGGACTTCCTGCCACGACTCCGTTGTTAATCAGGTTTGTGAGATAGGATCAGTTTTTATCGATGCTGATCTTGTATCTAAATATTTAAAACGACTCGATTCCAGCAAGGGTGCTGGGCCAGATGGTATCCCACCACTGTTCATTACGGAGTGTGCAAATCATTTGTCAATTCCGCTATCAATACTGTATAATATATCGCTTAAGACTGGTACATTTCCAGATATATGGAAAAGAGCCTACATCACACCAATTCATAAATCGGGAACTAAGTGCGAAGCAGATAATTATAGACCCATTTCCAAGCTCTGCATTTTTTCAAAGGTGTTCGAAAACATAGTCTATGACCAGTTATTCCCTGTGGTAAAGAATTCGATCAACGAATTTCAGCATGGATTCTTTGCAGGTCGCTCTGTTGCTACAAATCTTATAACATTTTTAAATTTCTTGTCTGCCTCTATGGATAAACGTGTGCAAGTTGATACAATTTATACTGATTATAGCAAAGCCTTTGACAAGATCAACCACAGGATCCTGCTTAGAAAACTTGCTAATCATGGTATTCATGGAGATCTCCTTCGTTGGTTATCTTCATACATAACAAACAGGTCCCAGGCTGTGACAGTAGGTGGATTTTCTTCCATCTGGAAAATCATTACTTCTGGTGTGCCTCAGGGGTCCATTTTGGGTCCTTTGCTTTTCTCTATCTATATAAATGATATTACTACATGTTTTCACAATGCTCAAATTTTACTATTTGCCGACGATATGAAAATATACCTTCCTATAAGCTCCCATGACTGTTCTGTGCGTTTACAAGAAGATCTTGACCGACTGACGGATTACTGTCTCAGAAATAAGCTTTTTATCAATATTTCCAAATGTTGCAAAGTCACATTCACACGTAACCATAAAAAAATACTGCATGAATACACCATTTCTGGATCTCTGTTAACAAATAAAGATTATATACGTGACCTCGGAGTTATTTTGGACTCTAAACTTACTTTTGATAAACACATTGATAATATTGTCACCAAAGCAACAAAGAGTCTAGGCTTTGTACTGAGAACATGCAAATTTTTCAAAAATACTAAGACTTATCTGATTCTGTACAATTCACATGTTCGTCCTCACCTGGAATACTGTTCACAGGTTTGGAACCCGCGCTATATTGTTTATGTTAACAGGTTAGAAAGAGTTCAGGAGCGATTTCTCAAATTTCTCAATTTTAAATCATTCAACATATACAATTCTTACGACGAAATCGAGAAACATTTTCGAATCTCGAAACTGCTCAATAGGAGGCTTGTCGCTGATCAGATGCTCCTTTACAAAATTATTAACTCAAAAGTTGACTGCCCGGAGCTGCTAAATAAAATAAATTTCCACACGCCGACTCGATACAGCAGACAAAATACCCTTTTCTACATTGATAGATGCAACACTAATTCCAACCAAAATGAATTTATACAAAGGGCATGTAAATACTATAATAATAAACTTGCACATATAGACACACTTGCTGACATATTCACTGCTAGTTACTGTCGTTACAGAATTTCTTTATTACATTCTATGTAGGTGCGAATAACACATATTCATGACTAAATTCATTGTACCTAATATTATTATATTACTTGCGTGGCAACTTTCCCTTATCCCTCTCCTCCCCTTACCCGTCCCAACCCAAATACCTATTTCGCAGTCTATTTAAGTATTGTTTTAATTATTTTATTATTGTTTATAACATGTTTATCACTTGTTGACTTAACATCTGTATTATTATTTTTTTTAAATTGCTGCTTAGTTCTGTTTTTATTTTTTCTGTTTTTCTTAAATTTTCTAGTTTACATTCAGTTACTTTTATGTTTCTAAATATGTACCTATCTGTGAACATTAATAATTGGTCTGTTTTTTTGCCATCCTCTTATGTATATTTTATTACTATGACTGTTTATGTTCCTTAAATAAATAAATAAATAAATAAATACCTTGTATAGATATTAGTCAGAACATGGATTCTCGTAGATATTAGTCCGATTTGTTCAGTTTTTGGAATTCCTGTAGATATTAGTAGACGACTCCGTCAAAATAGAGCTTAGAAAATCCTCACCATCCAATTCAAGCCGCTCAAGAAACTCGCAAAAAACGGGATTCGCGGAATTTTTTACCAACATCTTTCACACAATTGGACTCTTCAACCTGAATTTACGTACTACCGTGTTCCTGCGATTCTCATTCTGGTCAGGAGATCCCTATCTACCACTCAGTTTTTCCAACCCTCAAAAAATAAAAAATCACAGCCCTTTATGGTCACAGTGTACTTACTTTCTGAATATCCCTTGTATTTGATAAGTATTTTAGTTATGCCTTACCTGTTTCCCTTGCTGGTGACCTTGGCCGTGTGACGTTCTCGTGCACGCATCTCGTGGCGTAATGCCGTGTGTTTCTGTTGCAAGCTCAGTACGGCGCGCAGGTCCTTTGCCGTGATGGCGGCGCGACAGATTCGCTGGCGGTCCGTCACCCAGCCTAGAATGCGATAAGCCATTGTCAAAAATGGACACAACTTGATTTGGACAAATTTAGACTCTTTAGTTATAAAATATTCACACAGGAGTCTTCTTTGGTGATGTTGGGTGGGAGTATGTTTTATGAATGTATGATAATATGTTGTATGAAACACTCGAGCGATAGTGTATTTAAAAAAAGGTCTTGAGCGATATAGATTTCTGATTTTAGATTCGGTTTTGCTCATTCCAAAAATCACACACCTAAATATTAACACGGATTACAACTGCTTGCTGGGGTTTAAAGTTAAAGAAATCCATCTATATTTCATAGTTTATCCAAGGGCATTAGCGGACGGTGCAACCCAAAATTGGGTTGCAATCGCTCAAGGACATTAGCAGTGCAATCCGAATTAGGGCAGCTATCGCATAAGGACATTAGCAGTGCAATCCAAATGTGGGTTGCTATCGCTTAAGAACATTAGCAATGCAATCCAAATGTGGGTTGCTATCGCTTAAGGACATTAGCAATACAATCCAAATGTGGGTTGCTATCGCTTAAGGACATTAACAGTTCAATCCAAATGTGGGTAGCTATCGCTCAAGCGCATTAGCAGTGCCCCCGAGATTTGGGTAGCTATCGCTAGAGTGATAAAAGGATGAACTTACTCTCTTCCTCTTCATGATCTTCCAAGAACTGATAAAGGTTCCTTGCGTCCTCCAGTCTGGCTTTACGCTCTTTGGCCGCTGCCACAAGACTGTAAAAAAACATTTACATCATTTTCACGTTATTCATCAACAAGAGACATCAATGCATTTTTTTGCAACCTAAAAAAAAGTCACTCGTTAACTGTGATTCTCGATCCGTCAGCATTAGAACAAATTTCAAGCCGGATTATAATGGTTATCAAAATTAGTTTATTGTTAGTTTAAGAGTACTAGAAAAATCACGGGATATTATAATTCTTATTTTTAAAATAGACATTTGTTAAAATAATTTTCTGTTCAAATATGAAATTTATAGGTAGGTACCTATTGTATTATCACCTATCTAAATCTTTCACACAATCAGTTGCAATTTTGAAAATGAGCTTAAATTCAAAGCATATTTGAGATTGAACCAAACTTCACAAGGACACGTAGACAACCGAAAGTATGTAATAAAATTAGTTAATTGTTAATTTACTAGCCCTAGAAAAATCACGGGATATTATAATTACTATTTGTAAAAAGACAGTTGTTAAAATAATTTTCTCAAATATTATATTTATAGGTAGGTACCTGCTTTATTGCATGTCTAAATCTTTCACACAATTAGTTCTAATTTTGAAAATGATACTTAAATTCAAAGCAAATTTAAGTTCAAAAACCAAATTCCGTAGGAAAGCATGGGCAATCGAAAGCATGTGGTAGGTATGTCTGATTATAAAAAAATAAAAGAGTAAATTAAAATATATCACTACAATGTACCCTTGGAACAACAAATTTAATATTGGGCTGTATATAATACTAGAGAGTACTACTTTAGAGTTCAAAGTCATATTAACCCTTGTTTTTTTTAGTGACATTGTTTTTTTACTCATATATACTTAGAAATGCCAAATAAATCTTTTGTTTTTGATGTCATTTACCCTTGTCTCGAAAAAAAACTGCATCTCTTCCAAAAATTATCCAATTTTGATAATTTTTTCCGTGTTTTCTTAATAAAAACTTGTACAATGATAATAAAACACAAAGAAAATTATGGAAATACGTGCGGAGTTTGTTTATTGTATTGCGCATCCGGTGGTACGCATGTGAATTGGGTCGAGGTCACATCGTCATTTTCGCAGTCCGGTACATCCTCCGTATCAGCAAAATAATTGTTATCGTCACTATTATCACTATCACTCAAAATTTGCATTACGCGGTGCGAGCGCACCACAATGTCACTCCCACTGTCACTTTCTTCACAACTTGAAGATCGTTCATTTTCACTCGAACTATTTTCGTAATCCGACATTTTGAGTTAAAAATTTTCTTTCCCTAAATCCTTTTTATATTGTAATTCCTAATAATATTATAATTTGAACTTTATGTAACACATAGAAAGATAAAAAATTTACTCCCCTACCGCGCGCTAAACAGCAACTAATTTCGCGAGCACTATCGCGCCTGTGGCAAGTTTAGTTATTACGCAAACGGGCGCGATGGCGCTCTTCGGCACTATAACAGTTAACATTGCCGAGTCAGATAGAACCTTGTTGTGCCAAGGGCACGATAATGAGGCAGAATATAGCCTAGAAACAGTATAGTGGCGGGAACACTAACTCATCGTAATCAGCCTGCAACTGTTCTTGTCTCTGCTTGAGCAGCGTGTGCGGCTGTGCGGGTACGCTGAGCGCGGCCCCCTGTCTGGCGAGGCGGCGCGAGGTCTCGCCCAGCGCGCCGAGCTGCAATTCCTGCAGGGCCAGTCGCTGGGACTGTTCTTCTACCCCCACCAAGTGGGGGCCCACGTCCTCCGACACCAGCTGGGACTGCAAACAATCAATCAAACAATCAGTCAAACAGACAATCAATCGGTTAGTTAAGCGACACTCAATTAATCAATCGAACATGAAAGATGGATCAATCAATATTGCATCAATAAATAAATTTAAAAAACTATATTGTTTACCAATACTAATGCACACCTTAAAAAAATCAAGGAAGTAATTATTTAATAAAATGAGAAACCATTGTATTAATCAATCATTGAATCAAAATATCAATAAGGAATGAGGAAATCATTGGATTAATCAATCAAGAAATCATTTTACTAATCTTCTTTGATAAGAGTAATCAATAGAGAATGAGAAATCATTGAATGAATTAATCAATAAATCATTGGATTCATCAATCATTTAGTCAAGAAGTCAATGAACAATGAGGAAATCATTGGGTTAATCAATCAATGAATCAAGAAACCAATAAACAAATAGGAAATCAATGAGGAAATCAAGAAACTGAAACATAAAGAGGAAATAATTGTATTAATCAAACAATGAATAAAATAAATTGGATTAATCATTATTATTCATTTATTTATTATTAATCATTATTATTCATTTATTAATGATTAATAAATTAATTATTTATTAATCAATTAATTATTAATCAAGAAACCGATAAACAATAAGGGAATCATTGGGTTAATCACTCAATGAAAACAGAAACTTTGGATTAATCAATCAATTTTTGTTGTTTGTTTTTGGGGTGTTACGCCGTGTTGCGCTACCTCCTTCTTTAGCCGAGATCCGAGATCGTCGGATCTGCCCTGATGATGGACACTGCAATGCTGTCCGAAACGTCGGCTAAAGAAGGAGGTAGCGCAACACGGCATAACACCCCAAAAACAAACAACGAAAATGCTTTTGGTCATGAAAATCTAAAAAATCAATCAATGTATCAAGAAACCGATAAACAATGAGGAAATTAATTTTTCGAAGAAAACTTCTTCTAAAAGGTTGTCACTTTGTGATGTCATTATTTATTTATTAAAAGAAAATAACTTAGTTTACATCACTTTATTTATTGTACACTATCAACATGTTTCGTGAACCATGTTCACTTCTTCAGGAATAAAAGTATACTTTATTCCTGAAGAAGTGAACATGGTTCACGAAACATGTTGATAGTGTACAATAAATAAAGTGATGTAAACTAAGTTATTTTCTTTTAATAAATGAGGAAATCATTGGATTAATCAATCAATGAATCAAAATAATCATTGGATTAATCAATCAACGAATCAAGAAATCGATAAACAATGATGAAATCATTGGATTAATCAAGCAATGAACCAAAATAATCATTGGATTAATCAATCAAGGAATCGAGAAATCAATAACCAATAATGAAATCATTGGATTAATCAAGTGATGAACCAAAATAATCATAGAATTAATCAGTCAAGAAACTGATATACAATGAGGAAATCATTGAAATCATCAATCAATGAATCGAAAAATCAATAGACGATTAACGAAATCAAAAATTTGTCACATCAATCAATAAAACAGTAAGCGGCAATAAGAAGACACCTACCCGGAGATGCGCGATGGAGGCCAGGGTGGCGTCCACTTCGCGCATGAGCGCCATGAGCGCCGACAAGCGGCCCAGGGCCTCCTGGTGGCCGCGCAGCAAGGCGAGCAGTTCACTCCAGCCCGCCAGCACTGCGCGCTCCGAGCTCTTCACAGCCTCGGCACCGTGATATTTCTCCCGCACAAGCTCCTCGGCCATGGCGGTCAGGTCGTCAAATCGCTCCGTCCTGGGAAACATACAAACAACACTTCTGAATAAACTGTCAATTAGCTACTCGTCAAGTAGAGTATATTATCAATTTGACCACTGCTGAGTAACACTGCCTGACAAGTAAATGTCTGGATTACCGCCATGTTAATCTTATATTTAAAACTAGCTGGGACACCCGGCTTCACTCAGGACAACATTCGAGATTGTTCTGGAATGTTCCTTCAAGAGCATTAGCGAACCATCCAGAACGTTCTCGAAACTTTTAGACTCACCGACATACTCCGCCACTCCTTCCAGAACTTTCTAGAAATTTATCGAACCTTCTAAAACTTTCTGGAAGACTGTTCTTTAAATTTCTAGAGGGGGAAACTTCCAGACCTTATATCTTCAAAAGCACGCCCTTTAGGTAAAAACGGGTACCCTTATTCCCTAGGGGATAGAGATCTACCACACCATATCACTCCCTTGATCGTACTGGGACTCGTTTTTGAGTTTTTGCGGTCCGCACGTTTTTTTGTACTTTCTTTTATAATACATATTGAATATTGATTACTTGAAGACTTAGATGAATTAAAAGAGAAGATAGGTTACAAAAATGGGGTGGGAATCTTTTTGCACTGTTTTGATGGGATAGTCCTTTGTGTTGAGGCATAGCAGGCTCCCTTGGATTGACTAGCAATGTGCCAATACTCTGCACATACATTGCGAGATCTAGCCTTGAGGATGGAAAAAATGTCAGATAGGGAATGTGGTTTAGGAGGATAACAATAGGGTTGGATGCTCCTCTTTTTGCCAAGGGAACTGCAATATCGTTACCCACAATGCCAACATGTCTAGGTATCGAAGAAAATTTATAAAAAAAATAAAAAACAATAATGTTGGTGAACATTTTGTGTTTGTTTTTAAACACCTTTTATATAAGGACTTACCTGGCAAGAATATCGGCAGAGATGGCTTCGTGCTTCTTGACAGTGGCGTCCACCTGACTCAGGTTAGATCCGTACCTCGGATCCGACAGAACCTGAATCATCTCCTTCAGGTAGCCCCTTCTTAGGACGGCCTGCAACCAACACAAATAAAAAATAGTTAAACAGTGAATACTTAAATAATTAACAGTGAAATTGTTCAATAGTGGTGCTGGCCCGCTGTCGGCACAATTTAGTTTATTTTAGAAAAAACGTATGGTGAGCCATTTTTAAAACTTTTTTATGTTTGTATGCAAAATTTTTAAAATTAAAAAAATATATTTATTTATTACACGCCCTAGTGGGCTTTTATTATAAATTTTTTACAAAATATTTGTATAAAGTATTTGTACTTTAAACAATAAAGAAAAATATAAAGATAATGACAAAGAACGTTGAAACAAAACACAAAACAAAATACATAGATAAAAATGTAAACAGAAACTAATAATCCTCACAATTGAATATAAAAGATTCTACAAAACAAAATAGTAGCAGCATAGAAGTTATTTGGTAGTACGAGTATGTACCTACCAAATAACTTCTATGCTATGGTCTACTTGTGTCTTAAAGAATAAAAGTGATAAAATAAACAACATTTACACTGATTAGTTTTGAGATGAAATATATCGCCCAGATCAGAATATTTATTTCCGAGACTTCACAGTCTCGGAATCGGAGAATTTTGATAAGCTAGTGTCCTGGTGTTATTGAAGTAAAAGGGTAATAAATGTCGGCATGATTTTTTGGGAACATGGATATTGATAAATTGAAGTAATTCAGGACAGTCAATTTTGTAATGCAGTATTTTATGTAATAGTATTAAATCTGTGCTTATTCTTCTTTCTGAAAGTTTCAATAGTGAAATTTTATCCAGGAGGTAATTGTAATCAATGTTTTGTATAGGAATATGCAATTTAAAGTTTATAAACCTAAGACACCTACGTTGAACCTTTTCAATGTTATCTGAATGAATATTGTAAAAGGGAGACCATAACGTAGAGTTATACTCAAGTTGGCATCTGACAAGGGTTTTATGTAACATGATAAATGTACCCAAATAATTGAAATCTTTTGCAGCTCTCAACACAAAACCAAGAGTCTTAAGAGCCTTATTGATAATATTATTAATATGACATACAAAGGTGAGTTTACTGTCAATTTAAATTTTCATCATTTAATGAATACTGAAATAATATAGGATTATTTATTTTGGAAAAACAAATGAACTGACATTTATTTATGTTCAATGCTAGTTAATATATGTTTAATTCAAAATATATATTTTGAATCACCTTTCTAAAACAGTTTTTAGTTTTTGAATGCGCTCAGAAATAATCCAAATATTTGCATTTTATTGTAAAGCGAAAATATTTTGACCATCTGAAAAAAATGCCAAATTTTTGAAGGGAAGACAGTTAATTTCAGTCAGAACCTACCTTGGTGTTGAACTTGTAGTTGAGATGCTCGAGCCTCTGCTGACGCAGCAGTTCTTGGCGCAGGGCCACCTCGCGCGTGTGCTCCGCTGCCTCCAGCCGTCTCCATGCGCGCTCTAGTTCGGCCGGCTGCTGGCCCGCTGTTGGCACAAACGCCTCTCGCCCCAGAGATTTGGCCACCAGGTTGATGTGGAAGAACAAAGCCTCGATCTCAGAGCGCTCTTTGTACCTGGAAATTAAGACAAATTATAAATAAGCACACACATTTTTAAATTGTAGTTTCCAGAATAACGGCTGCAATTTTTCAGTTGGTGTTATGTTCAATGAGTTTAAAGAGACAGCCGCAACGGTAATCGCCCACGAAAATTTGATTTATGCGGAAATTTTATTTTTATGAATTTTCTTTAAATATGTGGCCGACCACGGCGGTAAACGCCTGCGAAAATTCGATTTACACTGATATAAGTCGTATTATTTAGAATTTACTTCGAAGAACTTCAATTTTACGAATTTTTTTCATAAAATTTCGAATTCGTTAATTTGAAAAATTGTTTTTGAGGTCCCGTGGATTTCGAATAAACGAGGTACTACTGTAACTCTTATTTGTAAGTAGTTAATAAGTCTAAGTGAGAGGGTTCAGGTTATATACATATAAATTAAGTTGCAAAGGGCCCTTAAAGTGATTTTCCACGAAAACGGCACGACAGAAATTATTATTATTACAAATTTTAATACGATTTTAATGCACTGGATAATTTGACTGCGGTCACTCCCGTGGATTTTGAATAAACGGGGAACTACTGTAACTCTTATTTGTAAATAGTTAATAAGTCTAAGTGAGAGGGTTCAGGTTATATACATATAAATTAAGTTGCAAAGGGCCCTTAAAGTGATTTTCCACGAAAACGGCACGACAGAAATTATTATTATTACAAATTTTAATACGATTCAAATGCGCTGGATAATTTGACTGCGGTAAAGGGGCGATTCTTTCAATACGGTTAAGAAACACTGCTCTATATGCACAAACCATCTGAGCGTCCCTTTCTATTCTTACTCATTACGCTTACATCAGCCTTGCATTCTTTGCGGATCTTCACGTTTCTTATACATGGTTTTACCAAGCATACGTCTCAGGGATCTCATTTCTACCACATTCAGTCTACTGTCATCTCCTTTCTCTGCCAGTTTCATGGTTCACTGCCATACATCAGGGTAGGTACCAGCACTCCATTGTGGATGGCTAACTTTGCTTCTTTGGACAGTTTTTTGTTGGCGTCAACGGCGTTCGGTCCTCCATTAATGGAGTTTCCTGCAAGTGCCCTTTTTTCAATAACTCTATCAGCCTTCCCATCTCTCGTAAACATACTTCCCAAGTACACAAACTCATCCACCTGAACCAAGAATTCTTGGAGCATGTGGATGATCCTATACTATAATAAATTTTGAAACTTACTTGGGTGGTTTCTCGACGGTGCGATACTGCTTGAAGGCCAGCAGCAACTTCTGGATTCCGTCCAGCGAGTTGGGGAAGTCACGGTCGGCCAACTCCTCGATCTTCAGGCGGATCCACTCCAGAAGGGTGGTCACCAGGCGCGAATACTGGTTCTTCTTTGCGTCTGCATCCATCAGCTGACCCACAATCTGCACATTCATACAGACTAGTTAATAATTGTAATAGTACTAGGAAAGCCAAAGATAGTGGCAAGGAAATAGGGTTCTATTAGCTCAGTTGGTAGAGCATCGCCCCGGCAAGACTAAGGTGGGTTCAATTTCTCGATGTGACCATATCTTTTTCTGATTTTTCAAAAAGTGTAGACTGTCAATAAACCACCAAACACTGCACATCATGCACTATTGCTACGTTTATGAGAAGCTGTACCGAATCCATCAAACTCAAGAAGCCAGTGTCCACCAGATGAAAACCTCACAAGAGTCTTAACTGCTCCCGTCTGGAGCCAGTGAGTCTATTGCATCCCCAATTGGGGAATGTTGTGAGGCTGAAGGTAGTGGGGAAGGAGAGGAGATGCGGTAGAGGAGGGTTGGGAAGTACCTAGTTTAAGTATCACTGCACATGCACTATTGCTAAGTTTATGAGGATCTGTACCAAATTCATTGAACTCAAGTAGCCAGTGTCCGTCAGTATGCTGATTTATAGAATGCGCTGGGTGACGACCGGTGGTCACATACCTCTTAATGGAGAAATTTCCAAAGGTCGCTTTGAGTTCAACGGAGGGCGATGGAATTTGGACTAAATTCTATGTTAAAATAGTGGAATAAATATATTTTTATCTAGCTCTTAGAGCAAGAGCCCGTGAGGATCAGACCTTCGTTATTTTATAAAACCTGAAAGCTTCTCTATGTATGTCCCTAATACAGGTAAAGATGATCCCCGACTATGAAGTTTGGACCACGGTGACCTTGAAAGATAGGAGGTAGCAAAGGTGTATAAAATTGCACCTCAATTTCAAGAACATTTTGCTCGCACTTTTACAAGGTCTGCTAGCGTCAAAATTTTGCACTATTTCACTGCCATCCGCTTGCATGCATATATCGCGCTCGCACCTACTGTAGACTTTTAACGTGTCTGACAAGGTGAAGGAACCATCGAAACTGTCTGATAACTGAGAAAACACATGTTGATAGTTCCTCAAGTAACATATACAAAATTCAGCTTTTATACTTTAACGTAAGTTCAATTATAATTATTTAATATAATATCTTTCAAAGCCACCGTGATCCAAACTTCATAATCGGAGATCGTCTTTACCTGTATTAGAGACATACACAGAGAAACTTTCAGGTTTTATAAAATAACGAAGGTCTGATCGTCACGATCTCTTGGACAATCTTATTGCGAATAGCTAATTTGATAGAGTACTACTAGACATGTCTGTAGAAAGAATGGCAGATGACAGGGCACTGTGAGTGTGAGTGCTGGGAAGAGAATGATAGACTGAAAGGAAAGGAAAGGAAAGAGAATGATAGACTTCTAAATTAAGATATCTGACCTACATATTTTATAGACTTAAGGAAGTTCTAAACATTGAGAAATTGAAAATGATTTACTTTTCCCTGGTGCAATCTTCAATCACTTATGGCATTATAGGATGGGGTGGTGCACTTGATACATTTATTAAGCCTCTACAAATAATTCAAAAACACATAATTAAAGTCATATTTAACAAAAATAAAACATTCTCGACAGACTTATTATACAAAGAAACTAAAATATTTAATATACGTAAATTATTTATATTACAAACTTTGAAATATGTATTTAAAAACAAATGTAATTTCGAAATAAATGAAAACAGAATGAGCAAAAGAATAAATAATATATTTTACACCCCACAAACCAATACTAAATTATTACAGACACATAGCAGTTTCATTGGTCCTCGTACATTTAACCTTCTACCACTACAAACTCAAATGATAAATAAAATGATAAAATATATAAAAGAGGTAAAATTATGGTTGAATAATGTAGATATTGAAACGCTTTTTCTATAAATTTATCCATCTTCATACAACTCACTTTCTGTAACTTTCTAAACTGTAGTACAATATGTTTTCTGTTTATTTTTTTTTTTTAATAACTAAAAAAAAAAAAAAAAAATATTTAAAATCAGTATGTTTTTATCCATATTTTTATTTTACTTATATAATAGTCGAAAAAAACCTTTTTCACTTACTCTACCTATGAAATACTAACTTTATATTTTATGTTTTTTTTTTAAAGTTTATTTTATACTTTGTGTACTTAGAAATATAGTATTTTGTTCTAATATTACCCACACTCAGGCAGTGCCTTAGTGGGTTTTCATTTCTTGTTTATACTATATGTTATTATGTTTTATTTTATAATATGCTATTATACATTATATGTACAAAGAAATGAGAATAAATAAAGAAAAAAAAAAAAAATTTAAAAAAAGATGATTGGAACAGGATGGGAAGGATGGGAACTGAAGGCAAATGGCGAGGGACAGGATAAAAAACGGGGGGTATTAAACCAAAAACTTACATTGGCAATTCTACGTCCAATCTTCTGTTCGTTCTTCATGCGAGCAAATGTGTGGTAGTAACTTGCAACGTACGTAATGACGGACTTCTCATCTGGTCTGCTTGTGTCCACATCTAAAATGATGCAAACATTTATAATAAAATTTATAATAAAGTTTATATAAAGGTTCCATGGCAGTTGATTTTGTGTAGATATAAAAACTTAGTGTAGTTGAATGGAGATTTTTCACAAACTATAATTACTAATAAAAATGTGTGGAAGATTTAAAGTTATTTTTCTGATTATTATAATTGTACCAAAAATGTGTAATTTTAATTTTCATTCTTAATAGGGTATTTTCACTGTTTTTTTTTACATTCTCAAAAAAAATACGATAATGAACTTCTAAATTCACAAATAAAAATGAAACTTCACAAAAAAAATGTCGTTTTGGCAGCAAATTGAAAAGGTGCATCTTGAATTGTTATAGAAAATTTATTCATCAACTTTAAAATTCCTTCATTATTGTTTTTTTTTTTCAAGAATTTTGAAGTCATCAAAAGTGATGAAAAAAATATATAAAAAATTTGTTAGATAGGTTTACTTTGGGCAAGGTTTATTTATGATCTATTTTTCAATTTTTTTTTTCATTACTTTTAATGATTTTTCAAAGGGGTGTTGAAATTGCATGAATCTGAGTTCTCATGAAACCTAAAAATTAATCAAAAAGTTTAAAAAATGTCCAAAATATATATATAAAAATGCGTAAAATATTGTAGCATACAATGTTCCTTGAACTCAACATAACTTACAGATAAATGGTAAAATGTCAAAAATGTGTAAAAATATTCAATTATGTTCAAGATATCAAAAGATATCAAAATTTATAAAATATAGTAGCGTACAATGTTCCTTGAACTCGGCATAACTTTCAGACAAATGGTAAAATGTCAAAAATACTCAATAATGTCCAAGATGCTCAACAATGTTCTAAAATTTCCAAAAAGTATAAAAAAAAGTCAAAAAATATTAAAAATTTGTCAAAAATGTGCAGAATGTGTCTGAAAAATTTCATTAAAAAAATCAATAATAATTTGCCTTCTGCGTCCAGCAACTTGGGTATGCCCAGCTGGTCCTCTGCGGTGTTGAAGGCGTGGTTCAGGTTGTCCATGTTGGACTGCGCGGGCAGGCGCGAGTAGTCAAACAGGTCGGGGCGATGAGAGTGGATGAGCGCACTGAACCCGAGCCCCGTGCGCCACGAGTCCGTGAAGTTGGTGATGTGCACGCCCTGGTAGCCGTTGGTCTTGCGCTGACACCACAGCAGCAATGCGTCCTTGGCGGACTTCTTTTCCGACGATTCATTCTCTTCGTCCTGGAAAAATTATATACATGTCGTAATCCAAGAAAGGTATGAAAACACTAGGCTTCGTATTAAGAATAACTAAAAACTTTAATTCCATAGAAGTCATTAAACTATTATATGTATCTCTAGTTAGAAGCCAAATTGAATATAACTCGGTAGTTTGGTCTCCATCTTACAAAATTCACGTTAATAATATTGAGCGAATACAAAAAAAAATTCTGCATAAATTTTAAATTAAATATCCCACTAGAAGACTTAAAATATAATCTATTACTACATATTCTAAAAATACAAACAAAATACTTAACTCTAAATTCGACTGATGCGAACTCCTTGAACTCATAAACTTACGAATACTGACAGTAACTACGACGAAAAAATACACTATTCTATACTACTGCAGCATTAATAAGCGGAACTACATTGCGCACTCTCCCATACAACGATTTCACACTATGGGAAATCAGTACTTAGGTGATGTTGACATATTCAACATCAACTTGGCGAATTTTGTGGATCTTGTAAAAAAACTTATTCTAAAACTTGTGCGCATTTTATCTAATTTTATTTTATTATTTCTTTATCTGTTTAAAAATCATCTGTCATGCATTAATTGTACTACCAAACATGTAAAAGCCCTCTGGGCGTTGAATAAATAAATAAATTAATAAATAATCCAAGAGTTCTCTATCTGAGATATTGTTAAGTAAAGGGCACTGTTTGTTTGGTCGATCACATATTTATTATTAAACCCTTTCCTTTTATAATATTAAAAACAGTAGGACGCTTCTGTCACAAGTTTTTGATAAAGTACAGTAACTTAGGGAGGTGGTTCTTCATGATTGTTTAAGTAGAAATTATAAATAACTTTTTTCAAAATTACACAATTTGTCCAGTCAGTGGGGGATAAAAAAGGGCTCCACCTTGCAAAAGGTTAGGTAGTAGCGATTTTCACATATGTTGTTAAGATTGGGACTCTAAAGAAAAAAAAAAGTTTTCGACCTTGGGGGGGTCGAGCTCGACCCGCCATCTTGGATTGAAGGTGCCAAAATTTGGTTTTTTTCAAAATAATTATGAAGTGGTTGATTTTACAACCAAATTGTAGAAGGCAAACTTAAAGACAACTAAATTACCTACATTTTTTGTAGCAAGTTTTTTTTTGTAAGTCTAATAGGTAACGAGTTACAGCGGTTGAAAGAAGAAAATTTTGACAAAAAATTGTTAAAGTCCAGTTTTCTTGATAAATTTTGTACGAACATAATATGTTCGTACATTATTACACAATATCATTTTAACGTATTTCTACGTTACAATATACTTATATAGCATCATCCGTGTGCTCGATGACGTTGATTTGTTATAGTGGGATCCTAGTCTACAGCTGACTTGGCAACACTGATTGAGTCCTGGTTACAGGACGTTGCCTGGATGCTCGGTCACTCAGTGTGCTCGTGGCCACTCGTGGCTAGCGGTCCGGTTGCACGTGCTTACGTTGTGTCTTGCTATGGCGAATCCCGAAGCGAATTTTTGTTTTATTTGTGAAAAAACTTTGAATGAAGGTGACTCTGTTGTGAAAAAGAGAGGCGTGCAAACTCTTCTCAAATCGAGCGAGATACGTGAAAATCGCGAACATGTGCGCATTTTAAAAACGTTATCCTCGGTAACTGTCCACGCTCCATGTCAAAAGAATTATAATAATGAAAAAGTGATAGCCGCACGTGTCGCTTTTCACTGAAGAAGGAATGCGCAAAGGTACGAAATCATCATTTTCTGGTGTTTTCGAACAACTTCCAGAAGGCGTGCAACTTGAAGGTAGCAAAATTAATGTTGTGGATGGAGGATATCTTTTACATAAAGTTGTATGGAATCGGAATGATTATTTTGGGTCAATTTGCGAGAAGTACGTTCACTGTGTAAGAAATCACTACGGATCACATGCAGTCATTGTTTTCGATGGATATCCGCTTGATGATGGTGAAAAAAATACGAAAACCGCAGAAAGACTTCCCCGATTGAAGAAGCATATGTCTGCAGATGTTCTTTTCAATGAAACAATGCCAGTTCAAGTTTCACAAGAACGATTTTTAGCCAATGAAAATAACAAAGTCCGTCTGATTTCGATGCTTACAAAGCAATTTATACAGGATGATTTTACAGTTAAGCAGGCTGAAGAAGATGCTGATGAGTTGATTGTCAATACTGCGATTTCCTTGTGTTCATCATATGACGCTGTTTTCATTATTGGCGAAGACGTTGATCTCCTAGTTCTGCTGACAGCCTTAGCACCACCCAAAAGTAGTATAAACCCGGGAGAGGCAAAACTTTTGAAAGACTGTATTCCGCGAATAGTGTGAAATACAAAGAGGCGGCTGAGAATATTCTGTTTCTTCACGCCTTTAGCGGCTGCGATACAACATCGTCCTTCTTCAACCAAGGAAAAACAAAATTTTGTTCGCTTGTGCAAAACGACACAAGACTCAATGCCATGATAGGAATCTTCAAACAACATGATGCAACACCAGAAGACATAGCAGTTGCAGGAACACGCTTTCTTGTTGCTTTGTACGGGGGTGACATGGATAAAGAAACCTTGGAAGAAGTCTGCTACAAACGTTTCGCAAAGTCGACAACAAAAAGCAAATTCAATCTTGCCTCTTTGCCACCAACGAACGACGCTGCACGGTACCATGCATTTAGAACGTACCATCAAGTCCAAAAATGGTACGGAATCCAAAAAAATCCAGAAAACTGGGGCTGGAAACGTGACACCAACGGGCTTGTTCCAGTGAGAATGACAAAGAAACCAGCACCCGAGACTTTATTAAAATTTATTTCATGCAATTGTAAAAAAGGATGCAGCGTTGCATGTAGCTGCTGGAAAGCTGGATTGAAGTGTTCTCTTGTATGTGGGTGCTGTAATGGTCAAACATGCCGAAATTCGCCAGAGGTTCACATCGATGTCGAGGACGAAGAAGAAGAGATTTTGTCAATGGAAGCCCAGAATCTCAGTATCACAGGCAATGAGTTAGATGATGACATTGATGACGAAGACTGTTATTAAGAAGTCGATATCAACCAACCGGGATCGACAAAAAATATGATTACGTAATAGCCAATATGTAACATAATTTCGAAATCTACCATCGCTGGTATATCTGTGGAGTAGACCTACTGGGGATACCACAATAAAAAAATGAGCCATGTTCTCTAACTCATGGTGGTGTGGAAATGAGTTAACAAAATTATTATAATTATGTAATGAATAACGCGAAAAAATTACAAAGTTGGGAATTTCATCATTTTTTTAGAAAAATATTCATGTTTCCGCCACTGTAACTCGTTACCTATTAGACTTACAAAAAAAACTTTCTACAAAAAATGTAGGTAATTTAGTTGTCTTTAAGTTTGCCTTCTACAATTTGGTTGTAAAAACGACCACTTCACAATTATTTTGAAAAAACAAATTTTGGCACCTTCAATCCAAGATGGCTGGTCGAGCTCGAATCTCCCAAGGTCGAAAACTTTTTTTTTTCCTTAGAGTCCCAATCTTAACAACATATATCAAAATCGCTACTACCTAACCTTTTGCAAGGTAAAACTCCCCACTGACTGGACTAAATTGGTTGAGAGAATCTTGAATCATACTGGAAAGACAATACTCACGACATCAATCTCAATCTCCTGGATCTGGAACCGGAGAATGATGGTCCAGATCAGACCCAGGATCAGACGAGGGTTTCCGTCCACTATATCCTCGGCTCCGATGGACTCCAGACGAACCTGATCATGGAAAAGAAAGAAGAAATTAATTAAAGAGCTCAACTGAAATAAAATTATAATGCATACGTCCTGGACACACTGACCCCCAGATTCATACCCATCCCTCATACCATTTTCTTCCCAGAATATCCTCTCCTTCCTTTCCTAAAGAAACCTATGTCACCAATTTACAAATTGCAGCTCACAGTATAACACCGCGTATCTCATTTTACACAGGTTTTCAAGTGTAATATATCATTGAAGAAGATAACATTAATAATCTAAACGAAAATATGAAAGAGAACAAGACACAGAAAAATAAAAAGACAACGGTTGCAACTGGGATAAACGCCTTATCCAATTAGGCGACTGCCACCTCTTATTAAACCGTCATATTTTGAATTTCAGAATTAACAATATTATCTTTGACAATTTTTTTTTTACTTCAATTTTTATTTATTTGGAACACCTTATTGACCTTTTAGTAAAAGTCGAAATGAATTTTCAATTTTTATTAGAACAAAAAACTTTTTAAGGTTTTTTATTTTTTCAATTATTTCTGGCTTTCACCCTCCAAGGGTGTTCTAGGCCATCATTTAAAATTACAGAGAAAGGAAAGGTGAATTTATAAATTTGCAAATTTCAGAATTGTCTGGAAGATTGGAGTCAAGTTCAAGCTTAGAAGTGATGGAATGTTGAATGGAGGGGAGGCAATTTTAGATAACGGTTGATAGAAGAGAGGATATTTATTTAGAGAGGGACAATCAAAAAATATGTGATCTAAAGTTCCCACATCTAGACCACAGAATGTACAATATGGGGAGTCAAGGACGTGAATTTTAAAAAGGTGAGAAGGAACGGAACAATGTCCGATTCTCATTCTAAGTGAGGAAATTTATTTTTTGGAAAATTGGGGGAATTTTTTAAACCACGGTTTTGATGGTATAGTCCTTTGTATTGAGGCCTAGCGGGCACCCTTGGATTGACTAGCAATGTTCCAATACTCTGTCCAAACATTGCGGGATCTATCTTTGATGATGGAAAAAATATCAGATAGGGGAATATGGTTTACGAGGGTAACAATAGGATTGGACGCTCCTTGTTTTGCCAAGGAATCCGCAATATCGTTACCCATTATGCCAACATGTCCAGGGATCCAAACAAGAATGATAGAATTAAAAAAAAAATGTTAGGTCAAGTTTGAATTTGGATAAGTATGGTTTCGGTTAAAGTTCTAGATTCGGTTGGTCATTTGTTGAAATAATATAATGACACTTACCTTGGTGTGAAGGAAGGCCAGACTCTTGTTGACGTTCTCTATCTTGTGCACGCGCATGCGTCCATTGTTGGGCTTGGCCAGCTTCTCCCCGGAGATGATCTCCAGAAGCTTCAACAGCTTGCGTCCGTCCGCCAGGTCTACAAAGAGGTCCTCCACCTCCATCCGCGCCTGCCAAAAAACTCACATTAGCACAAGGGAACGGCGGAATATTTTTCAAAAGACTGTAATGGGTAAATTATGTTACATAAAAGTATTTGTAACAAGGTGTGTGAACCCTCTTATACAGACTTTATTTGTGGACTCGATGTGTGGCACCTCTAGTGCTTCCCATTGACATTTGGGCATTGGTTATATTGCGAGCCCTGCAATATTTTTTAATGCAACGGTTGTTGATCCTGCACAGATTAAAGTCAGCAGATTTGAAAAGAAAGCAAGCCATTCTTTGTGGAGCAGCCGAGAGCTTTGAGCGGTGCTCTCGACCGCAACACGACGGATCCTTTTTGAAGATCGCAACCATTATGATTGTGTACCTTGGTCGTGATACTTGCCATCTTGGGTGCTGACTGGAAATCATTCTGGAGGGATGATTGAATTGATCTAGAATCATCCGCCTCTCCTGCTTCTGGAGGGTCCTTTTGACAGGGAGCCGATTCTCTGGAGTCCTGCCCTTCTCACTATGTGAGATTCGTTCCGCAAAAGGAGATTTCATCATGCGTCATTTAAACTTACCACGGATCAACATGAACTATTTAAACCTAAGCAAGCCCATTGCCCGACAGCCTTAGTTTTCAGGATGTCTTTTTAGTTTAATATATTTTTGTATGTATTTCTAATACCTTCTTTTCTTTCAAAATCTATAACCTATACCTTACATCTGTTTAATATATTTTTGTATGTATTTCTAATACCTTCTTTTCTTTCAAAATCTATAACCTATACCTTACATCTGCCATGCAAGTCATCTTGCTCAAAGGATGCCGCCTCATCCCCGGTAGAGCATGCACTACCGCAGTATATATTCAATACCGCGATATTGCGGTATCGGACATGTAATACCGCAAAATTTGCGATATTGCGAAATTAGTAACAAAGACCGTATATCTTCTGAACTTATGAAAACTATAAATGGTAATCCATCTTTTGCCACCACACGGGACACTTTCATAGAAAGAGAATCAGTTATTCGAAATTGCGTGATTTTTTTTGCCAGTGATTGTAGTTTTTCGATGTGGTCATCTTCGTCAATTAAGGTTGAGGTTATAGCTGCTACCTTGGTCGATTGGCTGCGGTTCGTAGTTGGTGTTGCGCTAGGACAATCAACCTCTTCTGATATCTCGTCAGAGTTAACATTTTTAGCTCCAATTCCGTGCTTAGTGCGTAAATGAGTGTGTAGTCCGCTTGTTGATCGTCCACTAGTTTTAATAATAACTGGGCAGAGTTTACACTCGCTGATCGACGACCTATACGACGCAAAAAATGTTTCCACACTATATTAAAACTTTTGAAGTCTTTGAAATCAATATCATTAATATTTTTAGTAAAATTTGATTTCCGTATCACGGTTCGTTTTTAATATGGCAAAATTCGCATTTCTTATTTCGCTTTTGCGATACTGAAAAACAGCGCGATATTCGCGAAATTGCGGTAACGATATAATTGTATTGCATGCTCTAATCCCCGGGAACAAGTATTCCTTAATGTTGGAGAGAGTTCAGAACAAAATTTGAGGGAATATATGTGCTTTTATATTTACTGTGAAGTTTTACGGTTCGGTAAAGTGATGGCAAAAAAAAACAATAAACATACGTTCCTTATAGCAGCTATAATACTGCAGCTCTTTCTTACATATTAAATAATGGTGAGACACACAATACGTGTGACTGTTTCCTCTAAAGTATGACTTTTTTGCAACGGGAATAGCGTTTGTCTCATTTTCGATTGTTGTTATTTAGTGTGTAAGAAAGAGCTGCAGTATTATATGTTTAAGAACAAAATCAAAAACATCAGCGTATTGACATTTGACGTTTTTGAATGTTTGGACATCACTCACACTTCAATATAGTCTTTGTAACTATATTCCATGTTTTCAAAATTATCATCACAGTTAGTAGTATTGCAGGGGTCTACGAAGACGTCTTGGTACGGTGTGTGAGAGAGATGCAAGAAAATTATTACTTTTTTTTCCTTTGGAGGAAACGGGCCTATGTACATTGTATATCTAATTTTTAAAAGAGCTGCAACATTATTGTGATACGGAATGTATGTTTATTGCCTTTTTCATGCTGTCACGGTACGGTAATCGTAATTTCTAAAAGGTGTCTCCACCATCAATCTTGGAATCATGTTTGATATGTAGATGGCTGACATTTCATACTCATATTTTACAATCGTTGACAGTTTGTTTATTATAAGGGTTCCAGTTCTTTTGAATTCGTAGTTTTTTCTGGAGTTCCTCAGGGGTCTATCCTTGGACCACTTCTGTTTTTGATTTTTATTAACGATATTTGTTCAGTCATCACACATTCGCTGTATTTACTATTTGCAGATGACTTGAAACTATATCGCTCAATAAAAAATCTTCTTGACTGTATTCTCCTTCAATGTGACATTGACTACGTCTCAAACTGGGCCAAAATAAATGGCTTGAACTTCAATACACCCAAGTGCAATATCGTCTCGTATACAAGATCAAAGAATCGGCATGTATTTCAAAATAAAATTAATGAAATTATTCTCCAACACTTAAACCAAATCAAAAATCTAGGAGTTATTTACGACAGCAAACTAACTTTTCACCAACACATCGATGATTTAATAAGCAGAGCATACAGGCTTCTCGGCTTCGTAATTAGAAACTCATATCTGTTTTGTAACACAAAAACACTGATGTTATTATATAACACACTAGTCCTGAGTGTACTTGAGTCAAATTCGATCCCCACATGAATTAACATACACCTTACGCATTGAAAGAGTCCATAAGAAATTTTTAAAGTTTTTATTCTCTAGGCTCTATGGACGTTACCCTTGGCTTTACCCATCGATTTATATATTAGGCATGACCAATTACCACTCCCTAGAGACACATAAGAGGTATTGCTTTGCTTAAATATTTTTTTCAACTAATAAACGGTCACTTATCTAATAATGAGATACTGGCCCAATTAAATTTTTTTTTACCAGAGTCTCACTCTCGAGGAGACTCCTATATAGTAGAGCAAGCCGCACTAATTTATTTATGAACTCACCTGCGGTGGATAAAAACATAGATTTATTTTTTGTGTCCTATAGCGCATTTATAAGATTTTTGGCATTGCATGTACACTGCATAAATGGTACAATTATAACGTCTTAGGCTATATTGCCTGTAATTTGTTATAAATAAATGTACAAATTATATATAAATAAATATTCAGATGGCTTGCAGCACTTTGTTCTGTATACTGCAAGAAATGTTAGAGACCCCGGTTCTCATAATTCTATTAAATTTCTTAGTAAGGACAAGGAGTAGACTTGAAAGTGGGTCGGTAATTTGGAGTCCACACCAAGTAAAATATTCCCTCATGTTGGAGAGAGTTCAGAAGAAATTTCTGAGATTTCTATACATGAGGGAGTATGGCTACCTGTGGCTCTATCCTAGCGAGTTTCTTTTGGGTATGCTCGGAATGAACCATCTACAGTCAGAAGGGATGTACACATTGCTACGAATTTCTTCAGATTGATTTGTGGATGGTTTGAAAACTCAGCTATCATGGAAAGCATTCATTTCTATGTTCCCGATGGTTATCTTTGCGACCGACAACATAGACTGTTCTATCTTCCGGCTTGCAGGACTAACTTGCCAATGGTCATGCCGGTCGGAAGAGCAAACGTGCTGTTAAACAGAATTGCTTAGGATATGGACATATTTAGTGTTAGTGAAGCTGCCTTTAAAAGGCAAGCTCTATTAATGCTTGTATAGTTTGTATGCCTACCATTTATGTTCAATGTCATACTGTTATAAATGTATTTTAAAAACACATTAAAATGTTAAATTTTGTAATGTTTTTGAAAGAATAAAAATAAATTGAATTGAAGTAAATCATCACGGTAGTAATAAATACGCTAATAATAATAATAATGACAAATTTCATTGCCATCATCCAAATTCAGCTATAGAACGTATTAATTTACCCAGAAATTTAGGAGGTAGAGGTATAGTCAAAATAACATCTTTAAAACATAATCAGGTAGAAATGCTAAGAAATTTTTTCCATAGGAAAGCTGATAGTTCAGAAATACACAAAATAATATGCAAGGCAGATAGAAATATTTCACCATTAAATTTATACGACGAGAATGCCAGCATTCTTATAAATACCAACCAGGAATTATTAGATTCCTGGTCAAATAAAATTCTTCACGCAAAACACTTCAATTATCTCAACCAAACATATGTTGACAAATTTTCGTCAAACAAATGGTTGAGTATTGGAGAGTTGAGCGCAGAAATAGAAAGCTTTATGCTTGCCATACAAGATAGAGTCATTAATACTAAAAATTATAGGAAGCATATCATCAAAGATGCAAATCAAATTGATGATTTATGTAGAAAATGTTTGGCTTTTCCGGAAACTATAGAACATATTATATCGGGATGTTCTGTATTAGCGCCGTCCGAGTATACATTTAGGCACAATCAAGTTTTAAAAATAATTCACCAAAGTTTGGTAATTAAACATAACTTGATTGACTGCCGTAATGTACCATATTATGAATATGAACCAAATTCATTTTTAGAAAATGAATTTTATAAAATTTATTATGATAAAACTATTCTGACAGACAGAACAATTAGTCATAATAGACCCGATATAGTTTTACATGACAAAATTAAGAAAATAACATATATCATTGATGTCGCTATACCAAATTCTTGTAATATTCAGAAAACTGTTTCTGAAAAAATAAGAAAATATACAGATTTAGGAAATGAAATTAAAAGAATTTGGCATTCTCAGACTATAAAAATATTACCATTTGTTATTTCGGCTACTGGCATTATACCTAGCTCTCTCATTCAAAATTTAGCCGTATTAGATTTGTCAAAAAATTTGTACATAAAAATGCAAAAGTCGGTCATTTTAAATACATGTAGGATTACGAAAGATTTTTTAAATATTTATATTGAGGGATCAGTAGGATTTATCGGACCAGTTAGGATTTCATCAGAGCCGAACCCTCTGATATGAAAATATCTGGAGTCGGTGAAATATTTTCCCATTATGTTTCTGGTGGATTGACGTATTGTTCTTGTATTGTTTTATTCTTATATAGTGCAATTACATTGCGTTAATTTACTAGATATTCATTTGTGGAAAAGTGTGTGGAAGGGTTTAGTCTTTCATTTGGGAAAGATTCAACCCGGACATGAAATCTGGAGCACCGTAAAAAATAAATTACTCTCATTCAAAATTTAGGCGTATTAGATTTGTCAAAAATTTTTGTATAAAAAAATGCAAAAGTCGGTCATTTTAAATACATGTAGGATTACGAAAGATTTTTTAAATATTTATATTGAGGGATCAGTAGGATTTATCGCACCAGTTAGGATTTCATCAGAGCAGAACCCTCTGATATGAAAATATCTGGAGTCGTTGAAATATTTTCCCATTATGTTTCTGGTGGATTGATGTATTGTTCTTGTATTGTTTTGTATTTATTATACTTATATAGTGCACTTACATTGCGTGAATTTACTAGATAATAATTTGTGGAAAAGTGTGTGGAAGGGTTTAGTCTTTCATTTGGGAAAGATTTAACCTGGACATAAAATCTGGAGCACCGTAAATAAAATTTGAATGACTTGTATAGCGCAGTTTTTGTGAAAAATCACCTCAAGGGCGCTGTATAAATTTATAATATATTTATGCAATCTTACTTCTAACTATAAACCAGACAAATCCACTACAAAAACTTATGGCTAAAAATTGCATCCACCGGTTCATCGATCACCGATACGAAACTATATGTGCAATGATTTGACCAAAGAACGCGTAAAATACACACAGGACCATACTTACCTGG
This sequence comes from Limnephilus lunatus, assembly GCA_917563855.2. Taxonomy (NCBI): domain Eukaryota; kingdom Metazoa; phylum Arthropoda; class Insecta; order Trichoptera; family Limnephilidae; genus Limnephilus; species Limnephilus lunatus. The sequence continues at coordinate 17,114,508 of OU830595.1, read as the reverse complement.
AAGGTCACTGTTATTGTTTATTTAGAGAAATTAAGGCACATTTTGCACGTAGAGGACATAATTGGGAACTATAATAATATATAATATGTTCTGTAATGAGCGTATTTTGAAAACAAAAGCAAAATTTTATGATACTCTCAGATAAGTATTTTTATTTAAGGCTATGAGAGCCCAAAAAGGTAGGTTTTTAATTTGGACCTAAATTCTGTTGGGCTTGTAATGCATCTAAGTTCCGGAGGGAGTTTATTCCAAGCCTTAGGCCCAGACACTCCGAAAGCGCGATCTCCAAATTTAGTATTTGGCTTGCGTTTAGGTTCCATTAGTCTGCCTATAGCAGATGATGTTGCTGATCTAAGGGTTGACTGCCTCGTACCAGTATTTTCTGAGACACATAGTTCAGAGATGTAAGATAGGGCCATTTCATTGATTGATTTAAACACCATCCAGCACAATTTGTACTGGATTCTTTGAGGGCACTTGAGCCAGTGAAGGTTACGAAGGTGTTCTGAAATGTGTGAATATTTAGAGACTCCGGTTATGAGTCGTGCCGCTGCATTAAACACGGATTGAAGCTAGTGGCGCTAGTGGACTGGTTGTGGTTAGAAATTGAACCCACCTTCTGCAGGAATGAGTTCATCCATTTGGTGAAGGTCTTCTTCTGTATGTGTAAGCGTTCCTCCTGCAGGGCCCGGATGCGGCCCTGCTCGAACTTCAGCACGTCCTCGCGCTGCGTCATGCCGCTGCGCTGCTGAGCCTGCGCCGCAAAACCGCCCGGCTCATGCTGCGGACCTGCAATGCACACAAATATAATGTTAATGTCTGGAGCTAAACAATTTTTACAGAACTTAATAACACCACATGCTAATATAACGCACCATCATTTACATTAACCACTCCGATCTATCGTGAATATGCACTTTAAACAAAATGTCAGATTTACGAAAACTTTGTGTTATTTCCGCTTCACAATTAAAGCTCAATAAATTAAACATTTCCGAACGGAGCCGAATACTAAAAACTGTTTTTGAAAAGTTACGAAATAAGCTTTCGAATTGTTATATTACAAATAAATATTAACATTTGAAAATATTAAAATTTAGAATGCAAACATAAAAAAAATATTAAAATGACACACGTCATGTTTTTATGTGAAAACGGCACCAAAATCATGGGTTATGTAAAAAAACAATACTTATTCTATTGTATAAATGTATAATAAACAATTTAGTCACCTCACTTTTTTATCATTTCATACAAGAATATTTAATAAAAATTAACAATGTCTAGCAGCCCGTAGGTAATTTCGCAGGTAAAATATGTATCAACCGTGTATCTGACAGAATAGGTCTTTTTATGTATTTCTATGGACAACTTGAACAGTAATGGGTAGCTTGATTTATTATTAAGCTTCTACTTTTTGTTTTAGGGATGTCACTAGAACAATAACGTAGTTATGACGATTTCTGTGGAAACATACACGTTGACGTGAAAACACGCTTATTGTACTTGACTGCTATTGTCATATTAACGTGTATATCTGCTTACATTGCTGAGTGGTTAACATTATAAAGTTTATGTTTTGACTTACGGAACTCAATGCATATATACATATGTAACTATAAACTGTTTGGGTGGCGGGTAAGGGTATCGCCGCACCGGGAACCATTTATTGGGTAACCAACACCTCTGCCATAGGTCGCCCCAAGTGGTTCGGTACGTTTGGTAACTTAGCAGGAATGCTCGGGTTCGTAGGGTGAGGTTTGTCCGGGTCTTGGCGGCGGATGCGTCTGCCCTACCGCATGGCGAGACTGTTGAGGGAGGCCTTTCGACCGCACCGCAGTGGGAGGGATGGATTCATACGTCCGTCACTCACACTGACCCTCGGATTCCTACCCATACCTCACACCTTTCTCCTTCCCAGACAAACCTCATTCGATGAACCCAGGCACCCTTGCTAAGTCACCAAATGTAGCGAACCACTTGGGGTATTTTAATAATTTTTATGTTATATTTGGTCATATTTTCATAACTAGTCGTATAGATAATTAGCGAACACAATTTTTTTCTAATCAACATAGACCATATTATTTCTAGAGGTTACATCTTCGGTGGAAAAAGCGATAAAACAGTATTTAAAGTGTTGCAATGAATTCCTACATTTTGTTAGTGATAAATGATAACAAGTCTATAAAAATGCTGAGCATTAGAAAGGATTATATTACTGGAATCCAATTTTAACCGTCATGCGATGACTGTAAATACTTAATCAATTTATCTACAGTTATATATAGAAGGAACTGTTTTGCTTATCTTTCTTACTTAGTTGTGCAACGAGTAACATGCATGTATTTTTTATTGACTACTACAAGCAGGTTCCAGGCATGCGTTGCAAAGGCACTTAAATAAAAAAAATTATTTCTACCTGCATGTCCTTCCTCATTCATCCCCATTCCATTCGTCCATTCCGTCTCCCGTTCCCCTCCAGCGTCCCATTACCCACCCGCGTTCCCGCTCCACCTTCCCCACCTTCCCCTCTTCCGCTTCCCCTATCCCTTCCCCCCACCATAATATAAAGTAACTTTCGCAGACATGCACACAATAAATCACCAAAGTTTCATCATAATCGGATGAATGGAAAAGGAAATAATTTCATAATGCCAGAGCTCACCACTATATATAGAAACCTTTGCCAACAGGCGCATGACAGATCACCAAAGTTTCATTGCAATCGTAAGAATGGTTTAGATACCGCATAAGGGACAACAAACAAGAAACATTAATTTTTATATATTAAGATTTATTTTAATTTACCCACTTCTGTGAGACAATTGCTTTTTTGGTTCCACGATAACTCAAGAAAGTGGTATTGGTATTGCAATCAGTGGCGTAGCTAGCATGGGTGGCACCCGGGGCGTGAAAATTAGACTATAACTCTGATTCTGAGTTGTCCAATCGCCGCTTCTTTATGTGAATACCGCACAATAGCCCCAACTGCTCCCAACCGCCTGGAGCCAGTGAGACTACGGCATCCTTAATTAGGGTATGTTGTGAGGCTGAAGATAACGGGGAGGGGAAGGAGACGGGAAACAGAGGTGGGGAAGTACCTGGCTATTCAGATCTGGTCACCAAACACGGCTAAACCCATTTCAAGCAAAGTTTCAATTCTGAATAGTGGTCTTACACCAGGGCGATACTGGGAGTATCTTCCACTCTCGAACATGCCGCAAATATAGTATATATGTAAAGGAATACCTACCTAGAAATGCATAGGATTCCTTTATGTTCGAATTTTAAAAAGGTGTTGTCATGGAGACAGAAAATGATTGTTGTTCTGTTGTCTAGCTGGGTAGCACAGATTGAAGTAATAAGAAGATTGAAAAATAAGTTTATAATTACAAAGTGATTTTGAAGACGGACAAATAACTTTACTCGTAGTTTCTTTGTCAGCAAAGCAACTCATGATATTTGTATGTCACATTATTAATAAAAAATTACAACAAATAGACAAATTGTCTTATATATATTATTTTTAATTTATTAATTGTGAATTAACACAAAAAAATCAAATGAACTTTTTTGCGCACACCGGAATTTCAACATGCGACCTTCGGATTGCTAGTCGAGAGCCTTACACCTCGACCACGGAGGCCGTCACAGGCCCTTTTAAGGGAAAATTATTTAATTCATTTTCAAAATTGGAACTGATTTGTCAAGAATTCAGAATATCCCGTGGTTTTCACGGGTTTCAGAATATGATAAATATAATATAATTATTGAATTCTTAATCTATATACATATATAAAAATGAAAATATGTTTCCGTCTATGTATGTGAGATGTTATGCGTTGCTAAACCATTCATCCGATTGCGTTGAAACTTTGGGAATTTGATATGTGCATTCCCACGTTGGATTCTATAAATAATAACGAGCTCTGGCATCATGAAAATGCATTGCTAAAACGTTCATCACAAACGTGAGTTGTTGTAAGCAAGCCCGCGAAGATTTCCATATATACTGGTGACCTCTGACATTATGAAATTTGTATAAAAAAATTGTAATATTGCAAAGTCTACTTTTTATCCTGGAAAAATTCTTTATGCAGTAATTTCCCCCTAATACCATGCGAGCGAAGCCGCGGGTAAAAGCTAGTTTGTTATAAATCAGCATGCAAGTAGCTCACCCGATGTTTGCATAATGAGGGACAGTCAAGCAATTCTGTAGAAAAGATAAGATATCTTTAGTCAAATAAACCATTTGTGAAAACTCAGGAAGCGCCTTTAGATTGTAAGACACGATTAGACATTGGAAAATATGCAAACGCAGAAGAAATATTCAGGGTGTGATAGGACGTAACACTTTGTCGATAAATAGTAGACACTAATGGAGGGCAAGGCGACTGTTAAATGGTTTTAAATGGCAACAACAAATTGGTTGAAAGGAAATACAGTGAAACCCTCTTAAGAAGTTTTTCAAGGGACCGGAAAAAACAAACTTCTTCAAAGAAGGAAAACATTATATGTGGGAAAAATTGGGCCAATTTTGGGCCGAGGTACCGAAAAAACCAAACTTCTTAGGCCACGAAACTTCTTAAGCGAGAACTTCTTAAGGGGAACGTATGCGCAGCCCATTTCGGCAAGTTCCATACAAATCTTAGATTTGGATTTGAGATCAAAATACCCAACCAAACTGAAAAATTATTTTTGTAATCAAAAAGTATATCAAATATCTAGTAAGGATGTGAGCTACTTTATTTATTTTAGCTTTAAATTACAAGATAATAGGCCATTAAAGATTTTAACGTTTCTGGATTTTAGAGGCGATTTGGGAAATTATTTATGAGTAAATGAAAAACAATAAAAAAATTATTTTACTATATTTATCATACAAATATGATGAAATATAAAATAAAAAATTATATAAAATCATTTTGATGGTTGTAAATTAAAAATACAAATTAAGTACCTATTTATGGTGGAATAAAAAATAATTGTTTATATATGAAAATTACTACCCATAAAAGACATTTTTAAGCATTTTTTTTATTTTTTATTTCATTTTTCATTGTATTTCTAAAATAAATATAGTAAAATTATATTTTTATTGTTTTTCATTTACTCACAAATAATTGCCAAAGTTGCCTCCAAAATCTCTTTAAAAACTAAGATTTGTATGAAACGTGCCAAAATTGGCTGCGCATACGTTCCCCTTAAAAGGGTTTCACTGTATATTATTATGTTACTTTAAAAAAAATTATTACATTAACTCCAATATAAATTTGGGAGGCAGGGATGGGTACCGCCGCCCACGGGAACCATTTATTTGATATACCTCTGCCATAGCTCACCCGAAGTGGTTTGTCACGTTAGGTGACTTTGGCCCGAGTTCACGGGGTGAGGTTTGTCAGGTTTTGGCGGCGTCTGCTCACTGGCTGCATGGCGGGCTGCATCGGGAAAGTGATTGAGAAAGTCCCTTTGACTTCTCTAGCCGTACTCTCTCGGAACATCGCCTTGTGTCTGCCTGCCTGCCGCGTGGTGGGCAGGATCAAGAGAGACTGGTTGAGCGAGGTCTTTTATTCTCTCATACGTCCGTTACGCCTGGACACTGACCCCCAGATTGCTACCCAATATTAATACCTTTTTACTTCCCAGAACTTCCTCTCCTTCCTTTCCTAATAAGACCCTCTACACAGCATCCCCCAAGATGACATAGGCCCTGAGGGAAATTATTTTCCTCAGGGCCTCCTGTATAGAGCTCATGTAAAAAAAAGCTCTATGTCATCTTGGGGGATGCTGTGTGGGGGGTCTTTTTGTGGAAAGGAAGGAGGGAACACGGATCTGGAAGAGACCCATGTTGTAAAAGGGAAACGCAAAGGCCGGCAAGTCGTTTCACAGCTGAGAACGAATCGTCAACCGTGTATGTGACAAATGTCAACCGTGTACAAATGTTGGGTATGTGTTTTCCGACTGTTCACCGGTGGCTAAAGAATCAATGTCGCTAGTTTCTCGGAGCATCTTCCATTGAAATACCAGTAGGACAGCATTCCCGTAGCCTATGTTTTAAAGATTGCAATCCGTTTGTTAAGAGATCAGTGTATATAGTAAAACTATAGTCATTCTCGGGAATGATGACAACTTACTTAAATCATCAAAAATACTAATTTTGGTTGTGATTCTGTCTGTGATAGTAACTCTGGTTCAATTTAAGTGTCATTTTCAAAATTGGAACTGATCGTGTGAGAAATACAAACAAGCGTCATATAATATTATAATATTTTAACAGAAAATTATTTTCAAAATTGGAACTGATGTTAAATGTCAATAACTCAGAGAATCAATAAATTACCTATCTATACCTAATAAAATTGTCATTTTCAAAATTAGAACTGAAGTGTCAAGAATACAGACAAGCGATAAAGTACCTACCTAACCTAACTAACCATCACGCAATTTCTCCGCAGGGGTAGGCAGAGAGGACGGACCGCCAAACAACTCGGTCTTGGCACACACTCCTTGCCTCATTCACATTCATACATCGTCTCATACATGCTCTTCTATTATTCTCACTCTTGACATGGCCCGACTCAAGTATCCGATTCACTTGGTCGTGCCATGTCTTCCTCCTGCTTCCCTGCCATACCTACCAATAATTAAATATTTTTTTAGCAGAAAATTATTCTAATTCTTGATATAAAATGTGTATTTCTTTTGTTTAAATTTCTTTGGGTTAAACCCAACAAATAAAGTAAGATTTCGTAACTTTTCAGAGCGTTTAGCTAACAGGCAAAAATATTATTAATCCTACAATAATAATAATATTTCTTGATTTTTCACAGGTCTACACGAGTTATACAAAGATAAAATGTTTGTCGATACGCTCATTCAGCCAAGAGGCAATAATTATTAAGTAGCAGGTTTTTGTTGCTAGGCCCTGCGGGCGGCTTTTAGTTCGACTTCGCCCAGTTTGAGTGGTGGTGACCATTTTATAAATCCGATGTTCCAAAAATAGCCGGTTACTCGGATCCAATATGATCCAGTAACAGCTAGTCACCGGGACAAAGTAACACCGACAGGCGATGACGTCATATGTAATATAAAGCTGCGAGATACTATCATAGTATTACCGTCAATCTTTCCATATCCGGAGAGATATTCAAATTTACAAATCCGTAGTACTTATGCATGCCAGCGGCACGTCCTCTTGCGATCCGCTAACAAAAGAGGCGCCATCCTTTGACGAATTCTTGAATTTTTTTTTTTTTTAGTAAAAGATACACATTTATATACATTAATTAAGAAATTTTTTGACTGCCCAACTAGGAGGATTCCCGTTTTAGGACAGTCAAATTAGGATGAGTATTAGCATTCGGAACATGGTCTGTAAATAATATAAAAAAAAAAAAAACAAAACAAAATTAAAAGATTAAAACAAAGTGACTGTTCTGTGTTTAGCAAAGTTTAAAAAATATAATATTAATTACAATAATTACTTAGGTAGGTACTTAATTACAGAGGATTAAAACATATAGATATAGAACAAACGTGTAAGCATTGCATATCATAGTCCTACACAGATGGTTTGTATAAAATAAAAAAAAAGAGAAGAGAAAGAATAAAAAATAAAAAAATTGCCGTGGTTTGCTTAGCATAGTTATTTAAATTATCATAAAAGTAATATATACATACTTAAAAGTAAATTATTTAAACATAATGGTATCTTGTGTTTGCATTTCAAATAATACCTAGTCCTACAAAAGTATCTTTTTAAGAAACTTCAGGTACGAAGATGGTGTTGCGTACGGCGCGGCATCATAGTTGCATTCTCAGCCGAATTCTTAAATTTCAACCGTACAGACGTTAGCGTAATAATAACGTCCGATTCTACAGCAATTGCAATTTCCCGTGATTTTTCACGAGGCTGCGTGAGTTATATATAGATAAAACTAGCTGACCCGGCCGTGCATTGCTGTGACAAAAAACACAACGCCATCTACTGAATGGTTACCCAACCTTTTAACTCACACCGCCATCTGTTAATTTGCATACAAATCAAATACGCTTGCGGCCCGCTCGTCCACCACATACAGACATTCTCCTCAATATATTTCAACCAATTAACACAAAACCTTGATAAATTCTATATTTAAACCTTCCCCGTGAATCACTCTATCTATTGGTGAAAACCGCATGAAAATCCGTTCAATAGTTTTGAGTTTATCGCGAAAAGACAGACGGACGCTGCGGAGGACTTTAATTTATAATATTATGTAGAAATATTTATCAATATGTTCGGCTGTGGACTTGGGATATCTCCGTATGGGTGTATTTAAAAAAGTAAAATGTTTATTTTTCTGAATTTAGTTATCTGAAAAGTAAAATTGCATTAAGATAGCCACACCTCGAAATTTGATAAGTGACTGAAGTTCAATTTAATCTACAACACTACATCCAATAATTAGTGAATATCTAATAAATAATTTCAATACTTAACCAAAAATCACATTTAAGGCGAAGCTTAACCCCACAGGCCGCGACTATATTTTGTCAGAGGGTTAAAATATTTTGTCATCTTAAGTGATGCTGTGTGGGGTTTTTTTTAAGGAAAGGAAGGAGAGTAAATTCTGGGAAGGAAATATGTATAATGGGGGGTCGGAATCTGGGGGTCAATGTGTCCAGGAGTGACGGACGTATGAATCCATCCTTCCAACTGCGGTGCAAGGCAATAGGTCCAGAAAATTTTGGAGGTCAAAAGACTAGTTGGAGAGCTCAAAAGACCTCCCTCAACCAGTCTCTCTCGATCCGGCCCGCCACGCAGCAGGTGTGCAGACGCATCATGTACCCGGGAGTTCCATGCCAACTCAGAATGAAACTAACTCAGAACCACCTCAAAAACGTCATTAAAAACTATGAAAAAATAATTTTAAAATACTCGGTAACCCTAACCTAACTTAACCTATTTAACCAATTTTAAATTCAAACTTTCTGAGGTGGTTCTGAGTTGGTTTCATTCCGAGTTGGCCGGTCACCGTAGCCGGGCATCCCTGCTAAGTAACCAAACTTAGTGAGCCACTTGGGGTGACCTATGACAGAGGTGTTGGTTATTCAATAAATGGTTCCCGGGGCGGCGCGGCGGTACTCATACCCGCCTCCCAAAATGAAGTGCAATGCAAATGCTGTACAATAAAATCCAAATAAATAAAAAATTTCTGAACATATTCGAAAACTAAAATCTGTTTTTGAAAGATGATAAAATACGTTAGGTATCAAATTTTATGAATCGAAATAAATATATAATTTTTTAAATAAGTATAAAAATTTAGTAAGCACACATAAAACAGATTTTTTTTAAATATTAAGAGGAAATCCGGTGGCCGAGAAATTTCAACAATAGATTTTTACCAAATTGTTGCCATCACTGTCGCTCTTACTGCCCCGAATACTGAGCGAAAGGGGCAACTGCACCTCAGACTAAAGAATGAGTGATGTCTTTTATGTACAATAAACTGGCAGGGTAGGCATACCGCCTACACTTGAAAATTTTATTTCTCCCCTCTGCTTTTCCCCAAAGAAAGAGGTAATGTACCTATATATTTATTTAATTATTTAATACTAACCTGTACATATAAAGCACTTGCATACTGCTCGTTAACACCGTATGCGGGGACATTGGGGGTCTAGTTTTGTTTAATTAAATGTAGAGACGTTCAAATAAAAAAATTTGCTTCCTTGTGAGACCCCTGAAGGAGTAACCATAAGTTACTTATACCGGGGCGGGTATGCGGTGGATAACCTCCAGTGCACCTCAGACTGATAATACCTAAATGAAATCAAGAAAATCTAGGTTTCGTATTCCTAGTTTTTCTCCTCCAAAACTGGACCGATTTTTAATTTGTTTTTTTACTAAGTGTATTAGAAGAAAATAGTCTATTTCTGTACTTTTGCTTTTTTTTAAATACATCGTCTAGTTTGTCTACTGAACGTCTGTTGATGGTGTTCAAACTTGGCAATTTTAAAGATTTTCGGAGAGTCATAACTCCTATAAAAAGTAACTTTTATCAAAAAAAAAAGTAAAACGACCTAACACCCTAGTGGTCGATAACTACATTATACTAAAACATATTTACACTAGTGTCAAAAACGCTGCCGGATTCCCTCTTAACTCCACACAGGAAGCAAGCTGTTCGTAGGGTATTTTTGAGGAAGAGACCCATGTTGTAGGAGGAAGGAAACACAGGGGCCGGTAAATCGTTCCACAGCCGAGCTGTTCAACTCAAGAACGAGTTGTAGAAACGGCCCGTTCTCATGTGACAAACGTCAACCGTGTACAAACGTAGGGATTCTAAAAATAATTCCTATTAAATTAGCTCCACTGAGGAAAATAATAACCCTCAGGGCCTATGTCATCTTAGGGGATGCTGTGTGGAGGGGTTTTTAAGGAAAGGAAGGAGAGGAAGTTTTGAGAAGGAAATAGGTATGATTGGGGGGGTTGGAATCTGGGGGTCAGTGTGTCCAGGAGTGACGGACGTATGATCCATCCCTCCAACTGCGGTGCAAGGCAATGTGATCTGGCTAGTGATCAAAATACCTTCCTCAACTAATCTTTCTCGATCCAGCCCGCAATGCAGCAGGTGGGCAGACATACGGCCTCCGAAACCTTGACAAACCTCACCCCATGCTCTAAGTCACCCCTGCTCTAAGTCACCAAACGTAGCAAACCACTTGGGGTGACCTATGGCAGAGATGTTGGTTATCCAATAAATGGTTCCTAGGACCAAATTCCTGTATTCGAGAACGTTTGATCATTTTCATCCGAAGTAAGATAAAATTGGCCTTACTTCATGCACCCTAACACGCCCACAACACGATTCTACAGGTTTATCCCTCCAGTGGTTCCAACAGTGAGTAATGTAAGAAAACACATTAAGTGCAATCGGTGTAAATTCATGGTAATGGAAAAAACGTCGTCATAAACATGAGATAATTGACGATAATGTCATAATCAAGCAAAAACGTTCATTCAAACGTACGTTGACCCGAAAAATAAAAAAATACAGAAAACAAATAAGTGCAATTATTGTTCGGTTACAACCAGATTTTGTCACCACAACTGAAAACACATAGGTTAGCAACAAAACACGTAATGAAGTATACAATTAGAAGAAATTCATCCAGAAATATCCACCCAAATGCAATTCAGAAAACAAAAAGCAAGAAATCTCCATGAAAAACCCGGAAAAATGCTGAAAACTAATTACCATTGCCCTCTGTAGAGTAAAAATTCGAAATAAATTAAATTAGGTTCGGAACTTGACTAAAACCTACTATCATTTTTAGGACGTTAATTACTTACTATATGATCAGTCGGTAATGAAAAGTGTTATTGGGAGCTATTCGTAAACACGCTGAGAGATTTCAACAAAACACATAATAAAGTATTCAATTAAATTAAATTCATCCAGAAATATCGACCCAAATGCAATTCAGAACACAAAAGGCAAGAAATCTCTATCAAAAACCCGGAAAACTGACTGTTTGGAAAGCAATTTGCTTGAAAACTAATTACCATTGCCTTTTGTAAAGCAAAAATTCAAAGGCTTAGTTTCGGAGTTTGACTAAAGCTTCTTTTTATTTTTTATATATAAATACCGCACAAGAGGCCCAACTGCTCCCGTCTGAAGCCAGTGAGACTATGCCATCCCCAATTGGGGTATGTTTTGAGGCTGAAGGTAGTGGGGAGGGGAAGGAGATAGGGAAGAGGAAGGTGGGAAAGTACCTGGTTATTCAGATCTGGTCAGCAAACACGGCTAATGCCATTTCAAGCAACGTTTCAATTCTGAATGGTGGTCCTACACTAGTGCGATACTGATAGTATCTTCCACTCTGGAACGTGCCGCAAATATACTTTATATTATTTCAAATGAACAAATTGTGAATTAACACAAATTAATCAAATAAAATTTATTTGCCACGCCGGGATTTGATCCCGCGACCTTCAAGAAAAAATGTTCTTTCAACTGATGCAAACACTCTACCAAAAAATTAAAAAAAAAACTATAACATGCGCTCATAAAAAAAACTTTACAAAATGGACAGAAAAGTGTAAGAAGACGTACAAACCTGTGAAATTTCATCAAATTGAAATAAGAAACTTTTCCAAAAGGCAGTTACACACAGACAAGCAAGAAAACAATAAAAACGTGCAATGTGATCAAACAGTATAAGAACCATTCACAAAAGGCGAAACAAGAGAAATAACAGACGTGCAATGATCAAAATATGTTGTACTCGTACGTTAACTCCACACACAGGAGGTCCTGAAGAAAATATCTTCTCTACGGCCTATGTCATCTTTGGGGACGCTAAGTTGGAGGATCTTGTTGAAAAGAGAAAGGAGTGAAATATCGTAGGAGGGAGCAAACAATAGTCTGACAAATCGTTCCACAGCTGAGCTGTTGAACTCGAGAAAGAGTCAAAGAAATGACTCGTTCTCATGTAACAAATGTTTAGTGCATTTGGCTTGTTTTCCGAATAAGCGCAGGTGCCGAGCAGATCAATGACGCTAGTTCCTCGGAGCATCTTCCATTGAAAGGCCGGTAGAACAAGGACATCATTCCCATCTGCGCCTGTGCTCTAAAGATTGCAATCCATTCGTTAGATTATATATTCGATATACAAGTATATTATATTCGATAGATTTAGAGAAATGACTGATGGAAGCCTTCACAGCCTAGAGAGTAAAGAGACTCCCGCCCCAAACAATAAAACGTGCAAAATTAAGAAATTGAACAAACACAATCCACCAAGAAAGACAGATAACACATAAAAACGTGCAAATTTATGAAACTAAATAAGAAAACTTATACAAGTAAAAAAAAAAAAAAAATACAACTTGATCAAATTGAAAGCAGAAAACACATAAGCAACTGAACAAAATGATCATGAATTCTCCAACAAAAAGAAAGAAACACAGAGTCAAGCAAGAAAACACACAAAGTACAAAATGGACCAGAGTTCTTCAACAAAAACACAAAACATTAGGCAAGCAACGAAAACGAATGATTTCCGATTTATTGGAGGGGACCCCATCACTGTCCCAACGGCGTTATAAGGAAACATATGGTTTCCTCCTTCACCGCACACGTCAAGACTACTTATTTATTGAACGAAGCTACATTTATTTATACGACTCTAGCCCTCCAATGTCCATGCATATGGGGATACGCATTTCCGATTTCATAAAATTGAAGAAAGAAAAACAAGTACAGAAAGTACACAATTTCATCAAAATAGTTAAGACATCTCCACCAAAAAGACAGGAGGAAAATAACAAACAAAATGTCCACCAAAAAGACAGAAAACACAAAGGCAAGCAATAAAACACATGGAAATTATTTAAATGATGGTACAAATTGGACAAGAGCTCATCACCAAAAAGACAGAAAACACAAACACACGAAAGTACAGAATTCCATGAAAATTAAAAGAAAATATCAACCAAAAAGACATAAAATATGTAGGCAAGCAATAAAACATATGGAAGTATACAATTTCATGAAAATGAAAATGAAATGTCCAACAAAAAGACAGAAAAAACATAGGCAAGCAAAAAAACACAAAAAAGTAAGTAGACAATTTCAGGAAATCGAAATAGAACACAACACACAAAATATAGAAAAACGTGCAAGTTGGACTAGAACACTCCACCAAAGGCAAGCAAAGAGACGTGCAATGAACCAGAGATGAAATGGTCGATGCAAGAGATGCCCAGAGAGCTAGTCCTACCATTCCTTCTGCCGCCCGTCTGCTGAAACTCCTGGTAGGCCGTGTTGTTGTAATGTCTTCCGGACATGGTGCCGGGATGGTCATGGGTGAAGGTCTGCCGCGGATGGTGATGATCAGCTAGCAGCTAGCGGCCCCTCCTAGTGAACACAGTTTCGTTAGCATCGGCAACTCACTCCTTTCAATCATCTTTAATTTTATTGCCAGTTGGCACACAGTTTGGGGTGTTCATAAACAATTTGTGAAATAGGGTGAATGCTTCGTATAGAAATTCGTAAATTACTTTGAAAATCGTGTAGAAATCTGAAGAAAACATCGCGAATCGTACAGAAATACAGAAAATGCTTCAATAATCGCGTAGAAATCGGCATATTATTCAGAGAATCGTTCACATATTTGTAAATGACTTAAGAGTATCGTACATGAATCTGCAAATTGTTCCGAAGTACAAAGTACCTACATATGACAATATGAATCCGGATAACACTCGAATAATGTATAAAAGTAGTAAAAATTATTAAAATTCGACAATCTACGATAAATCAGGGAAAAGCATTGCAAATATGTGAAATTACTTCGAGAATCGTTCAAAAATCTGTTCGTTGCTTTGTGAAATAAATAAAATACACAAATTACTTCGAGAATCGTAAAGAAATCCGGAAATTACTTTGAGAATCGTAAAGAAATCCATAAATTAATGAAAGAATTTTTAAGAAAGTTGAAAATTACCTAGAGAATCGTTAAAAAAAACTATTAACTACGAGTACTTCAAGAAAAGAGTTGCAATTTGAAAAATGTTGGAAACACTTCCGAGAAACGTGCATAAATCATAAAAATAGAACATGAATAAAACTATAACAATTTGTGAATCATATAGACATCTTGAAAACACTTGGGACGGGTTGTTTCACAGAAATTCAAATATAAAATTGTCATCAAATTCAGCCAATTTTGTTTTTTGTTTTGAAATTATAAGGACAGGTTGTTTAATTTTTTTTTAACAATTCATTAAATATTTGAAGTTAATTTTCACGTTCCGTGTAAGTTTATTCAAGTTCTGCATTGAATCATTATAGGTCAGTTGCTTCACAAAACTGAAATAATCACAGAACTTGAATAGAACTTTCACAGAACGAGAAAATGAAATTTTTTAAATAATCCATTCTAATTCCGTTTCAGCTTTTGAAAAAATGTGAACAACAGCAGAAGACAATCATCATCTTGTTAAGCATTTCAGCTTATTAAAATTTGATAAAACGCACCTATCATTGGCGAAACGGGGACTTTTCAAATGTCGAACAAAATGGCGCTCAATGACCATTTGATGACTTGTAAATTTCTGTGAAACAACTGAGCCTTAGTGAATCATAAAACTTAAGATTGTAAAATATTACATTTTTCACAGGATACCGTAAAATGTTCATCGAAAGTATGTGGTTACCAATCACTAATCAGGTAATCTACATTTTATTTATTTTCTAAAATTATTGAAGTCATATAGTAAATCGGTAAGCAGTAATAAATACGTTTAACGAAAATTACATCGTTATCTAGAAAACATTCGTATTATACTATGGTTATATATATACGAATTACAATAATTTAAAATCTAATTAATCAATATATAATTTACTTGTACGTATGCAATAACAATTTAGGAGGCGGATATGGGTACCGCCGCCCCGGCACCATTTATTGGGTAACGGCCATTGGTCACCCCAAGTGATTCACTACGGCGGGTGATTTAGCAGGGGTTTAACGGGTGAAGTGTGTTCAGGCCTTGGTGGCGGATACGCCTGCCCACCAGCTGCATGGCAGGCTGGATCGGGAGGGGCCGTGGGACGCTTTGACTTCTCCAGCTGGTCTCTCTCGACTCGTTGTCTTGCACCGCAGCGGGAGGGATTGATTCATACGTCACTCCAGCCGAGCGATTCTATATCTTTTGTGGGATCGTTATGAGATAACGGACGCGATCTCCTGTCAGATTTGTGTGATTTTTACATATTATTTACTCATTTACTCGTCACATTCTTTAGTTTAGATCGTTTTTAACACGAATTCCTGCAAGTACGCTTGATTATTTCTTCATTTAATGTACGTTGTACATAGAATAAACAATAATTTTAACAAAACAAAAAACGACTTCAAAGAATGCACTAAAAAGTAAAATATAATTTCGTACGGTTGTTATTTTTGGAGTCGGTGTCAGCCAAGGTAAATAAGGTAAATACATACAGAGGTAGTTATAGGTGAGATGTGGAGATCTTGGCTCGTACAATCGTACGAAATTATTTTTTTTACTTTTTAGTGCATTTTTGAAGTCATTTTTTGTTTTGTTAAAATTTTTGTTTATTTTTTGATTTTTAGTAACGAGCGTGCGTAAAGAAGTTTTACTTCAAAAAAAGAATCATCGAAATCTGTTGGCGTAATATTGAGTTATTCGTCCATTTGTCGCGCACATACTTATTGCAAATTTAAGACATATATGGTTTTCTCATGGATCCCATTGTCAGAACTGGACCAAATTAAAATGGGACAACACGGGAAGCACCAGCTTTTTAATAAAAAATAAATCATCGATATCGGTTCACCCAATCGAAAGTTCTGAAACATAAAAACAAAAATACGGTCGAATTGATAACCTCCTCCTTTTCGAAGTCGTTTAAAAAGCAAATAAATCACACAAATCTGACAAAAGATCACGTCCGTTATCTCATAACGAACCCCAAACATATAATCACTCTTCTGGACACAACGACCCCTAGATTCCTAACCACCCCTCTTACCTTTTCCTTCCCAGAACTTCCTAAAAAGACCCTCCACACAGCATCCCCAAAGTTGACTCCTGTGTGGGGCTAATTTAAAAATAAAAAGAATACGTGCGACATTTTCAAAACTTTGTTTTTGATGCGAATCGTCTGCCCATCTACTGTGAGGTGGGCCGGATTTGGCAGGGAGGAATTCATTCCTGGACACACTGACCCCCAGATTCCTACCCACCCCTCATACCTTTTTCCTTCCCAGGTCGTAAATATGCATTAAGAAAATGAAGATAATGTTGGTAGTACTTAATCGAAGTACGATACAGTTAAATGTGACCAAAGGCGATAAGAATCCATTAGCTCAGTAGTAATAAGGCTAAGGTTTCTGGGTTCAATTCTAGATGTTGCCGTATCTTTTTCTAATTTTAGAGTCGCTAATATTGCCTTAGTGATTAACACTTAAAATTATTATTATTAATTCTTCCCACTTAAAAAATCAACGTCACGGTATGTACGGAGAATGTAACGAAATGAAAAACTGCAACATGGCGGATTAGAGACGATGATGTCATTTTTCCGACAAATGAACTGTAATCACCGGATTACATAATGACTGAATGTGGATATACACAAATATACTCGTGACTAGTATATATAGACAGATGTGCACAAGATGAAGCATTATTCAGTATTGCAAAATCATGTTATTTTGGTTTGAAAGTTAGATGGCTTAGAAATATTTTCGATGATCTAATTAATTACGACAACCCTGCTCCTGGTACAAATAATACGGTCACATTGCCTGACTCCAGATACTAATATCTACAGCCTGTATGTCGGACGAATATCTACAGCTCATATGTTGGACAAATATCTATGAACTTCAGAGTGAAGACTAATATCTACAGAGCTAAGGTCGGATAAATATCTATGACGGTCCCAGTGGTGACGAATATCTATGGAGCGTAGGTGGGACTGATATCTACAGAGGGCAGCTGAGCACCTAACCTAACCTTGTAGCGGTTTGGTTTACTTCTCTAGAGAATCGCACATCACTAGACCCACATACCACGTGACAATTGGGATCTGGGCAGCGAGCCCTGGAAACCTACTGAATTCAGTTACAATCAGGGAGCACACCAGCGAAGACCAAATCAAACGGGAGTTGCCGGACTACAGAAGAAATGAAGATCATTAATTTCGTAACGTTATTTTCAAATATTATTCCTTGTATTTTAGATTTTGGTTATCCATCTCATAACTAAATTCTTTTCTTATTTCATATCCAAATAAGATGGCGCCCAGGGAAATAACGCGTTGGGTGACCTCTTTAGAATCAGTAGTGTCAATTATAGAGTAATTATAGTAGCGACATTATTATTTACGCAAGTATAAATTAGCAACTGATATCTTAGGACAGTTGCACCCCTGAGATTAATAAGATATTTTGTTCTTATTTTTATAATAAACTAGCTGGGTTACCCGGCTTCGCTCAGGACAATAAGATAGTGTTCTGGAATGTTGCACAATGATGTTCCCGATTCCCTATTCCTGATCATTCCGCGACATACTCCGCCATTCCTGATCATTCCACGACATACTCCGCCACTCCTTCCACAACTTTCTACAGCTCTATTGAACCTTCTAGAACTTTCCGGAAGACTGTTCTAGAAATTTCAAGAGGACGAAACTTTCAGCCCTTATATCTTTTAAAGCACGCCCTTTAGGTAAAAACGGATACCCTTATTCCCTAGGGGGGATAGAAATCTACCACACCATATAACTCCCTTGATCGAACCGGGACTCGTTTCTGAGTTTTTGCGAGCTGCACGTTTTTTTGGACTTTCTTTTATAATATATGCCATATTCAAATAAATAAAATGTTACTCCTTACATGTCCTTTCCCGTGCGTTCCCCTCCAGCGTTCCACTTCCACCTTCCCCACCACCGCTCTCCCGCTCCCCCGTCCCGCCAACCCCCCTGGCACTGCATTTCTTGACTGCTCTCCCGCCCGGCCCGTAGCCGAAACTTTTTTCTAATACTAACAATTTTAAACTCGTGATATCTTTCTAATTAAATAACCGAATTGAAAAATTCAAAAAGTTAAATAAAGGTATTGAAGCTGTCTTGAATATGAAGTAATTTATTTTGATAAGGATAAAAACCAAGATACAAATAAAGAGCCTTTTCAAGCGGCGACATTTAAATTAAATTTTTAAAATAAAAGAATACTTATTGTGGCATAACCATAATAGTTAGACATATGCTGTCACGACTTTTTTGTAAATAATGATGTGATCTATAAAGTCGTAGAACATTATTTTATTCTATCATCAATAGTTTTCGCAGCGCACGCGATTTAAAGAATATTTTAGGTAATTTTTTTACACCCTGGGTTACATTATTGAAGTTTTAGTGAGGATGCCTATTTTTTTTTAAATATAATATAGCCTATGTCACCCAGGGACAGTGTAGCTTCCCAACAGCGAAAGAATTTTTGAAATCAGTTCAGTAGTTTCGGAGCCTATTCGATGCAAACAAACAAACACACAAACAAACAAATATTACCTCTGTGTAGTAGAAGTAGATTAACATATAAACCCAAGCCTTTCATTTATGATGGAATTTGAAATATTTACTCATGCTTGGTTTTTTCAGATTACATTCACACATAAATTAACTAGCTAAAATAGTACATAATTATTAACCATTACAACCTAACCTAACCTAACCTAACCTAACCTAACCTAACCTAACCTAACCTAACCTAACCTAACCTAACCTAACCTAACCTAACCTAACCTAACCTAACCTAACCTAACCTAACCTAACCTAACCTAACCTAACCTAACCTAACCCAACCTCTGCCAGTGCTGTAGATATTCGTCGACATCACCTGTTCCATAGATATTAGTCAGCAGTTTGAGCTGTAGATATTCGTCCTCACTTTGGTTCCCATAGATATTGTACCAACATACTTCGTATAGATATTAGTCAGAACATGGATTCTCATAGATATTAGTCCAATTTTTTCAGTTTTTCGAATTCCTGTAGATATTAGTAGACGCCTCCCATTGCCTCCAGCTCATCGACATGATACCCAAATTTCACGTTAGGGCAAGTCTATCAAATTGGATGTCTATGGTATGAACGTATTCTATAATGAAAGAATGCTAATAAATTCTGTACCCGAGAACCACACGGATGTAAGTCCAAAATTTGAATAAATGAGTTTTTGATGCAGAGTTGAAGTAAATTATCATGTTTATCAGTGGCAGAAAGATACAGGTCATATAATGAATTAATTTAATAAATTACCAGAAAATATAAGATCCCTTAGTGACAGTTTCAAAATTTTCAGAACATAATTAAAAAAATATACTGAAAACCTTAACTAAAAAAAAAATAATAATAATAAAAAAAAAATACATGTTTTCTTCTTTCTTGCGCTATCCCAACTCATTGCCTAGGTAGGCTGTTGGGGTCGGCTCTTCCGTTATCAGGTTGTAGCTTTTTCGGTTCTGAGTATCGCCTTCATCCAGGCCGTTTCTCCGAAGGATTTTCGAGCATTGAGTCATTCAGGAGTTCTTTGGTCTTCCTTTGGATGACTGTCGATGAAGCTCCATAGACATTGCCTGCTTCACTGTGTGGTCTGATGATCTCCGTCTTACGTGCCCATACCATCTCAACTGTCGTTCCTCCAGCTTGCTGTTTATGTCCGTGACACCCAGGCTACCACGAATGCGTGAACTTTTAATCTTATCTTTTAGTGATACTCCTGCCGACCACCTAAGCATTCGCATTTCTGCTGTTTCGAGTTGTCTAGAGTAGGATTTGTAGATAGTCCAGCTTTCGGAGCCATACATTTATCTTATTCTTTATATTAAGTAAATTTCAAAAAGTACTAAATATAAATAAAAACGCAATAAAAACAAACAAAAAATCATAATAACCAAACAAATAATACTTCCTCCTGTACACACAAGCATTGGCTTATTATGGGAGAATAATTTTTAAAAATATATATAATTGTAATAATAATAATGGTATTAAGCTTTTATATACTTTCATTAAATTTATGTATCTATTGTATGTATTGTACGCTCGTTTTTAAAACAAAATTAATTGATTTAATAATTACTTTTTTGTTATCTATCTGCATCTTCGGTTCTCAACGTGGGCGATAACGCCCCCTTGGGGGTGTTTCAGACCTTCAGGGGGGCAGTAGAAGACCAAGAGAAAATTGAAGGGCGTTTCAGACTTTCAGGGGGGGGCGGTAGGAGACCCAGAGAAACCCATGCCAACCCATCCTATCTTGCCACATCCCATTCACAAAAATATTTTCCCTGTCCCATCACGTCCCCTCCGTCGTGGCAAATGTAACCCCATCTTGGTATCCCATAATGCCCCCCTTCGTCATTGTATACCGTTGTGGCAAACGCGACCCAGTCGTGGTATCCCATTACGCCCCCTTCGTCGTGCTCAATTGCTGTTTCGGATTTACGAGTTCGGGGGCGCTAAAAATAAAATTATTCTCAAAAGTGGGCGGTGGGCAAAAAAAGCTTGAGAATCTATGATCTACAAGGATATCTGCAGAAGTTAATGAGACAATAGTTACAGAAAAAAAGTTGTTTGGCTCTCCTGAACATTTACATTTATGGACTTGCATCCGTATGCCTCTCGGGTACAGAAATTTGGCTGCGATTTTCAAAATACGATTAAAAAAAATTATCAAAATTTATTGCCCGTGCAATCTTTCCAATACCAAGTCGTAGTACAAATAAATAATGTGATTATAATAATATTTATTATAATCAAACGATCTTATAAAGATTTTTATCTAAATTAACGTAACTAATAATAATGGAGAATTTTGGTGACTATTGCATTTTACAAATAATGTTATTTAATATTTCTTATCTATAATTTATAGATGCAATAAAAATATTATTTAAATTCCAGTTTTATTATGAAACAGCATTCTTGTCTACAAAAATTGAGGAGATTTTAAAAATAAAATGACCGGTCAGTGGTTGAGTGGGCATAGCGTTTGGGTCCCACCCAGGCGTTCCGTGTTCGATTCCTCGGCTGGCTAAGTCCTCCATCACGACTCGAGCAACATTTTCGGCTTACTGTGATGGTAGTAAAAGATTTTCAAATATTGTCTAGTTATTCGTAACCCGGGAATGTTTGTCTTTCTTTATAAAAAAAAAATTTAAAAAATTTCGCTCTACTACTGGGAGGTGGGAGAGTCGGGAGCTAGAGATCCTAATTCCTTTGGCCTCGACCTTTTTTTGTTAGGGGTTCAAAATATATCAACTTTGTAAAAAAATCTAAAAATATATATATTTCTGAACATATCCGAAATCTTAAAACTGTTTTTGAAAGATAATCTTTAAGTATATATTATAAAATGAATCCCTGTTTCCCTTGGTCACGCCATAACTTCAGAACGGCTTTACCTATTTCATTCAAAGTTTGGGGATTTGATGTGTGCATGCCCGCGATGGATTTTATATACAATAGTGAGTTCTAGAATCAAGAAATTATGAATTGCTAACCTATGATTATGATTGCGATGAAACTTTGGGGATTTGAGGGTAAGGGGTGCGGGAGAGGAAGGGGAGGCGGAATGGGAACGGGACTAATTGGAAAAGACACGCAGGGGGTTCGTGGGAGAGGTGGAGGGGAACTCGGAAGGGGGGGGGAAAGATCTCGGGAGAGGGGTTCACTGGACGGGGGAGGCGGGCGATGGGAGTGGGTAGAGGGAAAGTGGAGAAGATGGAGTGGGAACGCGTGGGGAAGTGGATGCGGGAGAGCAAGGGGAGGCGGAAGGGGAACGGGTCGAATGGGAAAGGACACGCAGGGAGAAACAATTATATCAAAAAGCATTAGAATAAACAATAAGTTTTTGAAATATTTTTTTATAATTAAAACACATATAAATTTGTTGTAGACCACTTTTATTTTTTAAAACACTGCCGGTTTCGGAAGCACCCTTCCTTCGTCAGGAGAATATTATAACTAACCTATTATACAGAATACAAATTTTAGGTGTTCGAGTGAGGGGTAAGCAACGGGGTGGGGATAATTGCAAGATTTCCGGGAAGAACAGAGCGGTTTATTGTAAAAAAAAATTACAAATATGTATTTTTTTATTATTATTTATTCCAGTTCGAATTAAATATTCATAGCTAAGGCAGGACAACGTCTGTCGGGTCAGCTAGTAAATAATAAAATACGCTTTAAAATTTTACACATAAATATTGAGGTAGATACAAATTTTTTTCGTAATACTAAAATTGCTCATATCGAAAAAAAAAG
The DNA here is from genome assembly GCA_917563855.2 of Limnephilus lunatus. Lineage (NCBI taxonomy): Eukaryota > Metazoa > Arthropoda > Insecta > Trichoptera > Limnephilidae > Limnephilus > Limnephilus lunatus. The sequence goes on along the minus strand of OU830595.1, from coordinate 17,091,646 downwards.
TAATATTTGTTTTATTAGTTTAAAAAAATTTAAATGCACTTTTTTGTCGTACCGTGTAAAAATAATTAATAAAAAATTCTCCAAGTTTCATTTTTTTTTTTCAAAATGCGATTCGAACCGTTGGTTTTATAAAGGTGCACGTTTTACTCATTTTTTGGTTAACTCCTGAATTTGAATATAAAGTGTGCTGTATTCTCCTTCTACAAGCCATCTACTGGATGGTTACCCAATCTTTTAACTCACACCGCCATCTATTAATTTGCATACAAACCAAATCCACATATATTACCTATATATTTCAACTAATTCAACCTTCCTCATGAATCACTCTATCTATTGATGAAAACCTCATGAAATCCGTGCAGTAGTTTTTTAGTTTATTGCGAACAGACAGACAGACGCGACGGAGGACTTTAATTTATAATGTGTAGATTTTTCTCTACGTAGAGTACTATATGTAGAGAGTCTGCGATATTTTTAAGTATGATATCGATAGTCAATAACTATTATTAATTGTTAATAACACCCAGGAAACTCTGAAATCAGCTTTGTTGGGAAATCTAATTATAAGATGGTAAACAATCTGATAAATCAACTTGTTGTATATTCACATTGATAAGTATGGTTAAATCGTAGATTGATGTGTTGGGATTTGTAATGCTTATATTTTTGAAATAAGAAAATGGCTAATCACTTTTTATGTTTTTACTATCTGGTTCGCGGCATGCGTTGCAATGCCACATTCAAAGAAATAAATCCGCGCGTCACCGTTCCCCTCCCACGTCCCCTTCCCCTCCCGCGTCCCTTTCCCCTCCCGCATTCTCCTTCCCCCTTCCACCTTCCCCGCCTTCCCTCTCCCTTCTTCTGCTCCCCCGTCCCGCCAAACCCCCTCTCGCGTTCCTTAAATTTAGTCCCAGTACATTCAGTTTTCAAACGGCTCGCGTGCCACCTATAATTTTTTTTTCTTGATTCGATTCAAAGTATTAGGCGAGTACTATAGAATTTTGATTTAAAAATCATTGTTTTGCAAAATGTCATTCTAAGATTTTGACAGTTTTGCAAGAGTTTTTGTAATGATTAAAACACTTTTCAGATGGTATTGTCATGTGGTTGTAATAATCCAGAAACGTTGGCGGGTAGGGTTGCCATCCGTCCGGGTTTCCCCGGATTTGTCCTAGTTTAGAGGACGTCCGGGGAGCGTCCGGGCGGGGCTTCATTTGTAGTCCGGGTTTAAAAATTTAAAAATTCTAGACTGTAAAAAACTATTTTTTATTACACTGGCTATGTTTAAAAAAACCTGTTGACATGTCCGGGTTCTGGGCTCTAAAATCCGGAGTTTTCACGCTTCTTGTCCTGGTTGCCAAATTTTAGAGATGGCAACCCTATTCGCGGAAGTTTAAAGAAGGTTTTTTGAATATTTCAAACATTTCCTATGCTTAGATAATACAGCAATATATAGACGTCTCATATACTCACATACTTACAATATTTTGATTTTATTTATAGATATATATAGATTTACAAAAATGGAATGACTTATCTGGTTTTTACGTACATAAATGCAACGAAAACAACTTAAGCAATTCCTTAAATTGTCAGAGCTACAACTAGCCTAAATGCCTAGCCTGAAAAACGGAAATCACTTTAGATCTAGAGTTGCCTAAATGTAGAATTAAACCAAACCCATTTTTTGGAGATTCCCACAAAAACATCTTATCTTATCTTATAAATATTATAAAGGCGAAAGTTTGTGTATGTATGTATGGATGGATGGATGTTTGTTACTCTTTTACGCAATAAATACCGAATGGAATTTGAAAATTCTTTCACTAATCGAAAGCTACATTATTTGCGAGTAATATTTATTTATTTATTTAAACGCCATAAAATGGCTTTTACATTAAAGTGTTACATGAGATTATAAGTATACAGAGGTACACAGGAAGGTGTCAGTATTATATTAAGAACAAAATAAGAATGTACAAGTATACAAAAATAATATCGCTGAAGTGATATAGTTGTTATTGTAAGTACAATGTGATAAAATTGAAAAGAAATACAAAATACATATGTAATCGTACAATAGTAAAAGAATATACTAGGGTTTTAAAAGACCTGACATAAAACAAAGTGCCAAGTAAGCTATAAATATTGAAATTGGATTATTGAAATACGTGTTAGTAGGTATCCAAGTAATGTTATAGCAAGTTATTGCAAAAGGTATACATTATTTTAATTCTAATCTGTTATTCACAGTTAACTAAAAGCAATGTATTACATTTTCTCCTGCAACGTAGATAGAACAGGTTGTGAGATCTATTTAACCACGTCCTTGTTCATGAATATTAATATCCGTCTAACATTGTTTTAGTGGAACAATAAATAAAACATTGCCAATTCAGTTTACATGGCGGCATGAAATAATCCATTCGCACGCACAATATTGTAACTGCAGAAGGAAGCAAGCCAGACAAATGGCCTAGCTAGTTATTAGGGCTCAGGCTACAGTAGATACAGCAATTATTGTCACAATATTACACAAAACATGATTACTTGATTACAAACATACTCGAAGCATACCGGTTGGCAGTGGTATAAAACATATAATTGCATTTATATATTAATCGAATAATATATTAATATATCTGCACACATATAAGCTTTTTAAAGAGAGCGATGTTTTTATAGAGAAATATGTCAGTAGAGCAAGTTTCATTCCCCACACGATGCAATCTCTGAATACAAGAGTTGAACATAAAATTAGTGCGAGAAGCAACTATGTTAAATGGAGCATGGAGTCTAGTGTTGTATTTATTGGGTACTTTATAATTTATCATATTCACTAGTTCAGGGCTATCCAAATATCCGTTAATGATTTTAAATAATAATAATACATCGCAGATTTTTCTTCGCTGTGATAATTCGGGTAGTCTAAGCAATTGCATTAAATAATTATAATTTAAATTTTCTATGGGAATGTGTAATTTGTAGTTTATATGCCTTAAAAATCTATGTTGTACTCTTTCGATTTTGTGTGAATGTACATTGTACAAAGGCGACCAGAGAGAGGAATTATACTCAAGATTGCTTCGGACCAGTGTTATGTATAGTGTTTTAAGTGTATTAATATACATTAGATCTTTGCACGTTCTTAACACAAAACCGAGACATTTAAGTGCTTTATTCGTGATTGCATCGATGTGGGGGACGAACGTCATCTGGTTATCAAAAACGACACCCAGATCTTTTATTAATGTTACTGTAGAAAGATTAACATTGTTGATGTGATATTGAAAGAGTATTGGATTTTTATTTCGAGAAAAACTTATAGATTGACATTTGTTAATATTTAAAAATAAATCATTTGTGTTACACCAATTATATAATCGATCCAAGTTGTTTTGCAATACAAGACAGTCCATCAAATTTCTTATAATAGTGTAAATTTTTAAGTCATCAGCAAACAATAGGAAATGGATACCTTCAAATATTGAAACAATGTCATTGATAAATAGCAAAAAAAGAATCGGACCTAGATGAGAACCTTGTGGCACGCCACTTGAAGCTTCAATTTCGTGTGATATATGGTTAAATAGTTTAACGTATAGTTTTCTAGATGTTAAATAGGTCTCAAGCCATTTTAGTAGCTTTCCTTTTATCCCATATACTTCTAGTTTGTTTAATAAGATTTTTAGAGAAACTTTATCGAATGCTCTGCTGAAATCTGTGTAAACTGCATCCGTTTGCAATCTTGAATTTAGATTGTCTGATATATATTTTTCGTATATAATTAAATTTGTTAGTGTAGATCTACCGGATATAAATCCATGTTGTGAGGGGAAATAATTTTACGAGCCTGTAGCATAAATTTTGATAAAAATACGGATTCAAACAATTTAGGTATTGCTGATTGTATGCAGATAGGTCTGTAGTTAGAAGCATCCGTTTTATCACCTTTTTTTATAGATGGGACTAAGGAAACTGATCTTCCATTTTTGTGGGAATAGGCCTGATGCTAATGATAAATTAAATATATTGGTTAGGTGGCCTTTTAAATTAGATACACAGTTTTTTAAATAAATTGCAGGTATGGTATCCGGGCCAGCGGATTTTTGAGTATCTAATAGTGTAATTTTACGCTGAACATCGATTTCATCAATAACAAGGTCATTGAAATCAATAGAAATATTTGAGTTGAATTTAGGTGTTTGGTTATTGGATGGGTTTGAATCATATACTTCGCCAAAGCATTCGGCAAATAAATCAGTAATTCCTTGGGGTGTATCAGCAATTTTACCATTGTAGTACATAATAGACGGAATACCAGATTCATTTCTATTAAGATTATTTGCGAATTTGAATAAATTTTGAGGTTTATTTTGTAACGATTGCTCAATATTTTCCAGATATTCTTTGTAACATGAGATCGATATGTTTTTCACCCTTTTGCGTAATTTAGAAAAAATTAGATAGTCATTCGGAGCTCGAGATATTTTGAATGTTTTATGTGCAAGTTTTTTTGACTGGATTGTACAAATTAGCTCTCTGTTAAACCATTTGGGGTAATTAGATGTCCTAAATTTTGTAATAGGAACGTAAAGTTCAATTGATTTGTTAATTATACAGTAAAAAGATTCTATTATATCATCAATATTATTACAATTACTAATAAAGTTCCAGTCTGATTTGGCGAGAAACTCGTTAATCTTGGGATAATCAGCTTTATAAAAATTTAATTTTTCTTTAAAAGACTCTAAATTTAAATTTTTTGTAGATATATGCTTAACAAAAAGTGGTGGATGATAGTTATCAATTGTTGAAACATTATCATTTGCATGTTGTACACTTATATTGTTGGAATTGCTGAAAATTAAGTCTAGTAGATTATTATTACAGTTATATATAAAGTTCACTTGTCTAAGATTTAGAAAACATGACATTTCTATAAGTTCAGAAGATCCATTATTGGAAGTGGAATTTGTGCGAGTATTAATGTTATTAATATCCCAATGTACAGTTGGTTGATTAAAGTCACCTGTAAGGATAAATTTAGCGTCCGGATATTTTCTTCGCAATACGTCTACTTCTTGACAGTAACTAGAATAAAGCTGGACATCAGATGAGGGTGGAATGTACGTACAACCAACTATAATTTTTTCACTTTTGCTTGTCACTAAAACAAATAGTTGTTCCACGTTGATATTTGTACATTTGATTTTTCTTGAGGTAAATTTAGTATTAATAGAAATTAGACAACCACCTCCCCTACTTTTTTTGCTAGTATTGGTATTGCGGTCCATTCGATATGTGTCATGGGAGTGAAATCCTAACTCGCCATTTTTAATATCTGGGGTCAACCATGTCTCAGTGAAGCAGTAGATATCATATTCTAAGGTCGGTAATTTAATTCTTAAATCATTTAGTTTAGTTTTAAGTCCTCTCACATTTTGGTAATAAATATTCATAGATAGTTTTGTAGATTTTAGGTTATTCGTCAGTTTTTTGGAGATAATTTGACAATTGTTGGGTTGTTATTAATATATTTAATTGTGATATCTTGCTCACCCGATGATTGCCTATTTTTAAGTTCGTTTCTCAAATCATTTAATTGATTCCTTTGCGCAAATGATAGATCCGGGTACATGCGGATGTTATTTTTTAGTGAGTGTTTTTTGCCGAGTAATATTTTAGGCCTCGGGGAACTCAACTTTGATTCCCCTCGGTTTATTTATATCCCTTTTCCCAATCCTGTATATTTTCAGGTCGAGTGAGTTTGTAGAGTTGTCCAAGTCAAAAATAACTTTTTTTATGCTGGTAGTATCACTATTCATAATTTCTGTTTGGGTTGATGCTTCACTTTCAGGAATGTTACAAATTATTATATATGCTATATATATATTGGTAAGCTTTGGCGTTATGAATTAGCTGTGGCGTTATCAAATTATTAATTATACGTTTATTGGCAAAGCGTGTTGCTAAGTGAATGTTTGACGTGGGCTGTCATTTTGTTATTTGTTTAGGTTACTATGGAGATTTCTTTGATAGCAAAAATTCAAATACCTAATATGAATATTTAGTGTACAAATATAAAATAGGTACTAATCTACATTTTGCATAAGCCAACAGCTATACTAATATTATGAATGCGAAACGGCGCGTATTTGATTGTTGATTGTTTGGGGGAAGGAGAGGGGGGAGGGGGGAAGAGGAGGGGGGGATAATTCGGGTGAAATGGGAGTGGAGTGGGGGTGGGGGGGGGGGCGAATATGCGAGCGAAGCCGGGGGCAAAAGCAAGTATTCAAATAAATTGATGATTCCAAAGCGTGGCGACTTTTCTGTTTGTGGCATTCAGAGCCGAGGTAATAGACTTATGCTTTTAGTGGGTAACTCAAAAACGCTGATTTCGGAGTTATCTAGTTGTAATACTTTCCCCGCGATATTATATTACAGTATGCGAAAAATAACAGAAACATAACATACAGTGATATAAAAATAACTAGAGCAAAATCATCGAGATATGAGAGAGATAAAACATTTTACGATTAATTTTATCTTGTACTAATTGAGTCTCTTATCGTTATGAAAATCAAGAAACAATAAGAATATACTTTTAACCCTTTCAGACCTCAATAACTGGCAGTTGTAAAATATGGTGAAATTTCCTTACTTTTCCTTACTTCTTAAGAGGAAGGATGGTCTTCGAGAAATTTGAATAATAGGTATTATACAAAAGTAAAACTTCTTTAAGCCCGCTCGACTCTTGGAGGGTTAGCTGGTGAATACGTTACGAAAAGTGGTAATTGTTACCAAAAGTGTCATGCGAACGGTAATCGATGGCGAGGCGAACGGTCGGGCCTTTACGCACGCTTGACTTGGGGAGTGATAAGGATAAGGATAGTCACCCCAAGGTCGTAGGTCACCCCAATGTCGTAGGTCACCCCAAAGTCGTAGTTCACCCCAAGGTCGTAGGTCACCCCAAGGTCATATTTAACCCCAATGTCATATGTCACCCCTAAGTCATAGGTCACCCCGTTCGTTCGTACGTTTGGTAACTTAGCAGATGGGGCGAGGTTTTTCCTGGAGTTTTACTTCAATCGTGTGGTCTAAAGCGCACTCGTTTTTAAAAAAAAATAATTTACCAAGCAGTTATTAACAGTAACTATTCTACGTCTGTACGTTTTGCTTTTGTTAAATGAGACACTCAGCGGAAGCATGGCCCAACCCACATCAGCGAAAACATCATATTGTTGTATATTTTTGTCACATATATGAAGTAACAGTGGCCCAATTTTAGTTTTCACTGTTTTCAAAAGATCATTGAAATTGTGCAATTAAATTAAATAAGTCCAATGTGCGTACGTTTTAAATTATCAAATGAAAGCCATTAAAGAATTTAATATCGCATTGTAAAAAAAAATTGAGAGTTATTCAATCTCGATACCTTCTCTTTCTCGCGTCGCTTCGTCCTTTACTTAATAAGGGACGAGGGACGCTATTGATTAGACTTTGCATCGCGCCGCTCAGCCATACAGATGAATATATGGTCAGGTGATAACTCGAGAAAGTTAAGTTGCCTTCCGGTTATACCCGCGCATCTTCAAGGAAAAACCTCTGGCAGGATTGAAAGTCTTTCAGCTAACCCAGAGTGAATACTCGTAACCCTTTCGTTAAAAGGTTTAACGAGCGGTTGATGGAACAATTAGTTTCCTTTGGTTTGTTAAAGTACCCATCATAAAGTTTTAGTTTACCCATAGTTTTGTACTGTTTTATTATTATTGAACTGTGCCATACTTGCAAATTGATTGTACCTTATCGATTGTGCATTATCTGTAATAACCACCGCTACAGCATGATTTTGGAGGTGAATTCCTTTCCTAAAAATACCTTCCGCACAATGGGCCGTATGCATAAAAATAGGTTATGCTTATACTTGCAGAATATAAATAAAATCCTTTAGCTCGCATTCATAATATTCCGAGTAAAACCTTATACTTATAGAGTATGAGCAAATCCTTCACAAAAAGTATTTGGTTATTCATAAACGTTACGGTTACGTTCGGTTGTAGCACTATCTTTTTCTGTACTTTCACTATCGCTGCTTGACGAATAAATATTCTCTGATCGAAGTACTGTACTCAAATAACACCGATAAGAAATAAATACTGTAAATAAACGAACCATCGAAAACAGTTTGGAACCTGCCGCGGCACAGTCACAAGTCAACATGCCAACAACCTTTTACTTATTTTTGGAGGATATTCTTGCAAGTATAAGGTAATTATTATGAATACGAAAAAAAGGAAATGCTTATACTTCTACCTTATGCTTACAAGGATATACTTCAGTTTTATGAATACGGCCCAATTTGGTATTCCAGTGGCTAAGACTCTTGACTCACAATCCGGAGGTCGCGGGTTCGAACCCGGCGTGCGCAAATAAATTTTATTTGATTAATTTGTGTTATTTCACAATTAATTAATTAAAAATAATATATAGTATATTTGCGGCACGTTCCAGAGTGGAAGATACTATCAGTATCGCCCTGGTGTAAGACCACCATTCAGAATTGAAACGTTGCTTAAAAATGGCTTTAGCCGTGTTTGGTGACCAGATCTGAATAGCCAGGTACTTCCCAACCTTCCTCTTCCCCACCTCCTTCCCCTTCCCACTACCTTCAGCCTCACAACATACCCCAATTGGGGATGCCATAGTCTCATTGGCTCCAGACGGGAGCAGTTGAGATTCTTGTGCGGTATTCACTGTAAAAAAAAAAAAAAATATGCGTGGATCACACGTACCGAGTAAATGGGCGAGACAGTAAAATGATACTAGGCCGAGAGAGTTGGATGGACGAGTAGGTGTTTACACGTGATTTTAATTTGGCACCGAGTTAGTCCGTCAGTGGCGGGAAACGGCAGCATAGTGCGAGCGACGTGAAAGTGGCGAGTGGCGAGTACGAGGCGAGTGAATGTTGATATCTGCCGAGTGGGCAAGCGAGTGCGGTGGTGGGCACTCGGCCTAGTAAGTAGAACGGTATTCCGAGTGACTGTCTCGCCCTTTTACTCGGCCGAGCGCTCGGCCGAATACTCGGGGATTTGTTTACACTTACCGAGCACTCGGTCGAGAGCACTGTCTCGCTCGTCCGCCAAGAAACACAAACGTCAACTTTTCTAAGACACTATATAAAGAGGTAAGATTTGTTTGTTTGTTTGTTTGCATTGAATAGGCTCCGAAACTACTGAACCGAATTGAAAAATTCTTTCACTGGTACGAAGCTACACTATCCCCGGGTGACATTGGCTATGTTATATTTTCAAAAAAATTAGGGATCCTTACTAAAACTCCCATAATGTAACCCAAGGTGTAAAAAAAATTACCAAAAATATTATTTGCATCGCGTGCGCTGCAAAAACTATTCATGATAGAATAAAATAATGTACAACGACTTTGCAGGACACATTGTTATTTACAAAAAGTGTCGGGACAGCATATGTCTAACTATTATAGTTATGCCACAATAAGTGTTCTTTTATTTTAAAAATTTAATTGAAATGCTGCCGCTAGAAAGGGCTCTTTATTTGTAGCTTGGTATTAATCCTTATCAAAATAAATTACTTCATATTTAAGACTGCTTCAATACCTTTATATAACTTTTTGAATTATTCAATTCGGACATTCCATTCGAAAGTTACCACGAGTTTAAAAATGTAAGTATTAGAAAAAAATTGCGTGGTCGCCGGTCACCCCGCTCGGCTAGCTAGACAACATCTTATGCGATTTAGGCGTCACTGGGATACGGGCCGTACGGGAGGGGAGTCAATGTCAAAAGGATGGAAGGGGAACGCAGGAAGGAAAAGGGACGCATGAGAATATCCATTTATTTATTTATATATTAACGCTATATATTTAGGGATAAACAATTTATTTCTTTTAATGGCATAGCAACGCATGCCGGGAACCAGCTAGTAATATATATGTATGCAAACATGGTTATCGCGGTGACCGGACAACTCAGAACCTCTTTTGAAAATTCATAAAAGTGATGAAAAATAAGGATAAAAATTTGGTTAAATAGGTTACTTTAGGTTAGGGTTATGGGCTATTTTAAAATATTTTATTTTTATTTTTCCTTATATAATATAATTTTTTAATAACTTTTTAAAGTCTTGAGTCGACCTAATTTTGAGTTGGCATGGAAAGGGTTATCGCCTCTACGAAAATTTGTGTATTTTAAAATATGCGTTCGGTATGAGAGAGTTAAGCCTCACGTATTATCTAAAAAAAAAATTATCTGATTACCGTATGAGACCCTCAAACCCGGAACCAGTGTGTCTACGTCAACCTTGCATCGATTACATCTGGAAAACATAAAAAAAATAATTTTTTAACAGATAACTGATTTCATTTCTAGTAGAAAAAATAACAAATTTTCAAACCTTTTTGTAACAGCTAGATATTCCAAAATCACAATAACCAAACGTTACGAAATTGTCACAATCTCCAACTTCTAACTTTTAGTACTTAGAATGTCACAAAGCACGTAGAACTCGCGGTCTAGTGGTGAAACGCAATGCTCACTAACCGGAGGTTACGAGTTCGTAATCCGGAGTTACAAACGAATCACTTTATTAAAACTGTCGATTTTAAAAATGTGAAACGTAGAACAACATTTCGACTAACGCCATAGTCAAAACAGTACTAAGGAAAGAATATTTTTTAATATTCACACAAGTTAACTCTTTAGCCGGTAAAATCTGATAAACATTTGTGTTATCAGAATAGATAATATGCTATCATATTTTTAACAGTGGGAATTTGTCCCAGAGCGAAATTACATTTTTTTTTTTTTACAAATTATCATATTAACCCCTTAGGCTTCGTGCCTCGTGCACAGAAGGTCAATAATATCGATCGTCTGGTTGTTTAGTCAGACATCTCCAAACACTAAGTTTTGAGATAATTAGAAAAGCAATATTTGGATGCTCGCTGTAAATTCTCTTAGTTATTATTTACACGTGTCTGTGTTTGACATATTAAAAATGCTATAAAATAACACTGGGAGGCAAAACGTTCCGGTATATTAGTACGACATTTTGAAATATCTTACTAATGTCCCAGAAAACATCAACATTTTCTTTGATTCACTTCAAGTTTTAGTGCATTATAATAGATGTTGGTGGTGTATATAATAATGAGTAATTATGTACCAGATAGAGGGTACGAGCCTACATATAACTGCATAAACAGAGATGTCTCACTAATCAACTGGACGATCGATATTTCTGCTTGCAATAAAATCAAATAAACGGAATATTTTTTAAAGTACCAAAAACTGTTTAAGAAAGGTGATGAAATACGCTTTCAAATTTTATTATTAGATTTTTTCTTTATTGTTTATTGTTATGGGCTAAACAACTATTTGACATAAAGTAAATTTGACCCATATAATATGGGTCAGCTCATCTGGTCTTATAAGAGTCGTTTTATCTCCCTTCCTCTAATGACGAGATATATGATCTAAACAGTGATTGAAAGAGACAACCCTACACTACGATTTGAGTTCCATAGATATCCGCAAAAAAGATAAAATTATTCGGATTAATGACGTCATACGTTCCACCAAAATGTTAGGTGAAACTTTGTAATGTTTGCATTCAAAATTTTAATATTTCAAATATAACATGCTTACTTCTAATAATACAATTTGAAAGCGTATATTGACTGTTAAAAAATGAGTTTCTTTTTACGTTTCAAAAATAAAATACTTATTTCTAATGATACAATTTGAAAGCTTATTTAATCGGCTTTCAAAAACAGTTTTTAGTTTTTGGATACGTTCAGAAATATTTAAATTATTTTGATTTTATTGAAATGAGGAAATTCTCAAGAAAACGCCGGCATTTGACAGCATTTTTATGAGCAGTAACAAAAATATAACTCCAACCCTGAGGGGTTAATCTTCAATTACAATTAAATTACACATATGTACATAATATTATTACTATAACTATACAGATTGTCACAATTAACACACAGACTTAGTCTTAACCATCTCTATTTAGTAACCATATTTTTAGCATATATCTCAATCTATTTGTAGAATTGCAATTTTTTATATTACTTGGTAACGTGTTAAATATTTTAGGCACATTATATTCCAGGGTTCGCCGTCCGTAGTTATTGTTATACTTTGGAACAAGCATTCCTTCATTCTTTGTGAATCTAGTATTATGTTCATGTTCCACTTTCCTCTTATATTCAGATATATGCCGAGTCATTATTTTGTACCATAATAGGGCCTGCACAGGTAATATAGTTAAATTCCTATACAATAATGATATGTTTCGTCTCTGTGAAATAATTATGTAATTTTATAAATACATAATTTTTTAATGTAAAAAAGTTTTTAATTGTTCCACTTTTTCAAACTAAAACTACTGAAAAAAACACACAAATTTTATTTGACAAATATATTATCGTCACTCACGGACGTACAAAATATATGGACATGCCCTTACGTGTTAAAAAACGTGTTATTTCCCCCTCCCATTGGAACCATTTTTCGGAACCGGCTGGGCGTGTCCGGACCAATGTCGTGCTCTCGTCGTACATTTTACGCGCGGACGCTGTAGGTCTATGAAACACATACTTAGACAATGAAGAAGACTTGTCGAATCACAAGTCTCTTTCCTCTCTTCGCCCCGCCATAGTTGGTTTTTACCCCTCATCTGTAAGTTCTCGTCTAGTTATTTGTATGTCTATGATCGTCACTACACTTTTTTGTCGTTTCATGTAAAATTAATTAATAAAAAATTCACAGAGAATCTTAATTTTTTTTTCATATAGCGGTCGGAAACTTTGTACATTTTAATTATATTTCGGATGACTTATATTTGAAAATAAAGCTTGGTATTTTCTCTTTCTCAGACTATTTAGAATTTAGATCATATTTCTAGCCATAATAGTAAGTGTAGTCAGGGGCGTGCACAGAGTTTTTGATCAGGGTAGGCAGTAAGAAAATACAGCAAGTTTCACAGATTAAATTTTCCATATTCTATTAGAAAATTTCAGAATTAAAGTACGACAAACGTTTTTGAACCGACAATTAGCATTTATGAAAGACAACTATTTGATAGAAGTACATAACAACAGATGTTTTTGTCGTCACTGATTGCCATTTGCTAATTTTGTTCTAGAAAGCACTGCTTAATACTAACAAAAAACCTCATAGAAGCAAATTCAAAACGACAGTTCTACTTTATGCTTTGTGCATTTCGTAAACATTGAATCATGTCTTGTATGAAGTTAGCTCTAGTCAGAAATAATTCCTGCTTAGACAGCATTTTAGTGAGGCAGTTAGTTATAGGGCGCGCGTGTAATTTCTAGTTACAGTTTATGCCGCGTTTGTAGTATGCCGTTTGATGTGTCGCTCGCGTAGTTTCGGTTGCTCAGCTTTTTCGCGCTTATTTTTGAAGGTGTGTATTTATTTTTAGCAATAATTTTATAAATTATGATATTATTTACATGCTTATATTTTACAAAAACGGCAGGGTAGGCAGTGCTTATGTGCCTATATGGAGTGCACGCCCCTGAGTGTAGTGTATCTAAAAACTTCCGGCTTTTAGACATAGATGGCAGTGCTAATAGCTGTCCTTAGATTCCGCTAGATGGCAGATAGTTTAGTACCTGTGGGAACCAACAGAGGGTCAAGCAGCTCTGGGTGAGTGTTCACTGGAACCCTCTGATTAGAATGCATTTAGCAAGCTAGTTAGGTCGACTAACGAGGTCGATATTGTAATATGCGAAGTATATAATAAATCCAGATAAAGAATCAAGAATCTATTATTCCAAGAAGTAATCTCCTTCCACAGGAGAATCTGTTAGTGTGTCTTAAATAACAGAATACCACAGTAAGAGAGACACACAAATTTCTATGAGACCTACTGTTTTGAATCTGTTCCGAAATCCGAATAAATTAGCCCGAGAGGTTAAATGTGAAGACCACGCAAGAGTGCCAACAGCTCCCAACCATTTGGAGCGACGTGAATCCCCAATTGAGGTATGTTGTGAGTTGTGAGGTTGAGGGTAGTGGGGAGGGGAAGGATATGGGAAGAGGAAGAGGTAGGTGGGAAAATTTCTGGCTATTCAGATCTGATCACCAAACCCGGCTAAAGCCATTTTAAGCAAAGATTCTATTCCCAACGATGATTTTACACCATGGCGATACTGAGCGTATCTTTGACTCTAAAATGTCTAAAATGTGTCGCCAATGTACTTTACAGGTTGTTACTTGACTTACTTCAATCAGTGATTCCTGACATTATTTGGAGTAAAAAATGTAAAACAAATTTTGGTCTCCGGTGAATGTTTTCATGTTTTTTTTTTTCAAAAACATTTTAAAATGGTAGGTATTGGACAGTTGGAGGCGGGGTAAGAGGTTGGTCAGTTACTCGGATAAAGGTCATCAAAAAGAGTCGAAATTTTTCTAACATTTTTTAATCCAAATAATGTCAGGAATCATTGGTTAAATTAAGTCAAGTACTCCCCTTAACACCCTTTATAATATTTTAAATGACTAAATTAATCAAATAAAATTGAGCTGCGCACGCCGGGATTAGAACCAGCGACCTTCAGATTGCTAGTCGAGAACCATACCCCTCAACCACAGAAGCCGTCAATGAACGAGCAGATTCGTCGTGATGTAGTTTCACATATTTCCCGCTTGAATCACTAATTTCCAGACACCATGTATTATTTTCTCTTTTATGTTGAATATTTTTTGAAATTGGTCCGTAGCTTAGTTCGTTTGTAGTTGATAAAAAGCAGAGAGATTATTGAATTAGATAACGAAATTCTAAGAGCTGATAACTGTGGTAACGTGCAATATCAGTTATCTCTAACAAACAGTAAAAATTAAACACATATTGGAATTCGCGATCATCGTGTAATTGATAACATCATATTTTTATAATTAATTTATTACGTGGATAAGTTTTATATAGTATAAAATGTTATGGACCTTTTCATTTATTACTAGGGTAGGCTGAAATGTAATTCACACATGCTTGTAAAACACAAACAAAAACATAGAGCAAGATCGGGTAAAAAGTACATTAAATTGCGATTGTTAAGTTTCAAAATCATATATTTATTTTTTAACATAGTCACCGTTAAGGCCAACGCATTTCTCCCAACGTGTAACAAGTTTTTTCATTACGTAAATAAAAATTCTTTCGACATTTCTCGAATCCAGGACTTGACAGCTGCCTTCACCTCATCGTCCTAGGTGTAATGATTACCCTTGAGGTGTCTCTTGAGTAGAGGAAAAAAATTAAATCGTAGGGCAAAAGATCGGGGGAGTGAGGAGAGTGTGGAATCGGTTCAAACTTCAGGTTTTGCAGAGGCTCTACTCGACGCTGTTTGTTCTCGTCTGTGAAATGGCGTGGTACCCATCGTCCACAGATTATGCGGTTTCCTAATTGTTCAAGAATTAAACCGACACATTCCTCGGATATTCCAAAATGGCTTGTGATACGCTTTTGAGTGATTCACCGGTCATTTTGAATAAAATCGTAGACGAGTTTGGATTTTTTATCGTCTGTATCAATTATCAATGATCATTTCATCAACAATTATTGCTTTTCCAGGCTCACAATCTTGAAATTTTATTACCCATCGATTTACAGTAGAGCTACCAACAGCATCGTCACCATAAACATCCTTAAAACGACGATGAATTTTAGAAGAAGTCACTTTTTCAGCAGTTAAAAATTCGTTAACAGCACGCTACTTACCTTGCGTTAACATAACACTAAAACACGTCTCCATACTTCCGCTTCCCAAAACACACTGGATGAACTCAACAACCTCAAATTTGCGCGCACGTATAGATAAGGAATGTCACTTACATATTCCACCTGGCGCGCTTCTGAAGGTCATTTTAATCGCGCTGTACAAGCATGTGTGCATTACTTTTCAGCCTACCCTCGTAGATTCGTAAGAAATTTAGTTTCTTCGGTTTTCGGGACAACTCATGTCGATATCATAGTGTCATATCGTTGTGTCGTCTCCCTTACTATCATGGGTAGAAATATGATATAAACGGTGTTAGAAAGAGAAATAAGCCAAGCTTTACATTCAATTATAAAAGTTAAACACGTAATAATTAAAACGTACAGCTTTATGAAACCAATATTTCTAACCGCAATTTGAAAATAAATTATGAAACTTCGGAAATTTGTATTAAATATTTTTACATGAAACGACAAACAAGTGAGTTGACGATAACGTTTATAATAAATTTGCGTACTAAAATATGTGTTTTTTTATTTATTTTTGTTATCAGTAATATTACCGGAAGGTTTTTAACAGTTTTTTTTCTCACCTCTCCAAAACAGATTTTAGCTTTCGGTTGTGTTCAGAATTTTTCCATTTATTTTGATTTTATAGCAAAGAGGAAATATTTTGATCTTCCGACAAAATAGGCCCGAGACCTGAGAGGAAAGAAATCTTCAACAAAATTATTCGATGTGAATGCCATTTTTAATATTTTTTTGAAATAACAATTATTTTTCTGATAAAAATATTATACACAGGTGTAACAGCACGTACCCGAAGGAATTTTACAACCGATTCCTGAGCATATTTGAGTGGCAACTTGTGTACGTTGTATGGCGGTCTATTCTCTCTGCCTACACTTGCGAGTTAGTTAGTATTCGTGAGTCTATAATAATATATCGGAATGAAATCTACTTCAACGGAAGGTATTTTCCGAACAGGCCCTCCATTGATGTGCTTGGTGTAATTCTAAGTGACCAGCTCAGATATGGGGGTTCCATCGAAGCCAGAGTTAAGTTAGCCTCTCAGAAACTGGGCGTACTGTACAGGGACCGCAGATACTGCAGATAGTACACAACTGCTGACCCTGTAAAAATCACAAGTGCGCCCCACGGTTGAATTTGACAGCCAAAATACCTGAAAAAACCCTGACTCTGTGCAGAAACGAGCGGTCCGTTTGATTGATTCTCCTAACTTAACAAACGGATTGCAATATTTAGATCATAGGCGTCGGGTGGGAATGCTATCCTTGTTCTACCTGTATTTTAATGGAAGATGCTCTGAGAAACTTGTGTCATTGATCCCTTCGGCACCGGTGCATAGTCGGGAAACACGCGAAACGCGCGCCCAACATAATATGTACACTGTTGACATTTGTCACATGAGAACGGGTCGCTTCTTCGACTCGTTCTTAAGTTCAACAGCTCGGTTGTGGAACGATTTGCCGGCCTCTGTGTTTCCTTCTTCCTACAACATGGGTCACTTCAAGATCAATTTTAATTCCTTGAGAATGTAAAAAAAAATCGAGTGCTGTTCTTTAAAAACAAAACTTTACCACAACAATTTCAACAAATAGGGGCCTTGAAAATTGCGATCATAATCAAAGCGGCCAATGAACGCAGCTCGACGCTTCGTAGTAAGTAACGTTTCATTCTATCTTATTCTATCGCATGCCAAATCCTATAGATGTATGAGTTTGTCTCTTTTTAGTACCATTTCCGTTTCATCCTAGTTTCAAATCACAACGGTGCTAAAGAAGTTTCACTTCTAAAAAAACGGGTGTGCATTAGACCACACGACTGAAGTAAAACTACACTGAAGAGAGAAAGAAAATGTGTAACCTACGACCTTTGGGTGACCTATGACCATGGGGTGACCTATGACCTTGGGGTGACCAATGACCTTGGGGTGACCAATGACCTTGGGGTGACCTATGACCTTGGGTTGACCTATGACCTTGGGGTGACCTATGGCATGGTTATTCAATAAATAATTCCTTGTGCTCGCACCTCTCTCTCTTGGTAATACAGTAATATACGATCTCTCTCTTTCTATCTTCACTAACTTATATCTCCCTCTCAACTTCCGTTCGCCTCGCCCGATCACACTTTTTCGTAATGCTCTCGTCACGCATTCACCATCTTACTCCACAATTCAAGCGTGCGTAAAGAAGTTTTACTTCACAAAGCAATCCATAGTGAAAGTGATTAGACTACCTACAATGTAGATGTAACGCTACATAATATATAATAAACGACTATGGATCGGTTGTTCGGCCTATAGAAGAATTGTGATGGTAGGTACCTGTACCTGTAGCATTATATTTGTTAAGTTTGGGCAGGACAGACGACCTTCAGTTGGTACCTGAAGCCGCTCCGAACACTAGGAAAGGAATGTGTACGTTAGGGGTCGACAAACTCAGTACACGCGAGCGCAATTATTTGCTAAAATATATAAAATACTAGCGAGTTCCCGGCATGTAATGCCTCTAATAAAGCAATAGTTTCTCCCTGCGTGTCTTTTCCCATGCGTCCCCGTTCCTCTTCAAGCTCCCCTTCCTCTCACGCGTTCCCCCTCCCCGCTTTCCGCTTCCACCTCTCAGTGATCAGAACACTTCCCGGCAAGGAAGAGGTGAATGCTACTGAATCTTTTATGCCTTTTCTGTATTACATTTTTCGTAAGGCTCGGTAGTACCCGTTTAAAAAGAAGAAGAAGGAGAGATATGTAAGTACGAATGTAAGAGGGAGCGCGCTAACATTAAAATCGATAATATTTAAGCGAAAATTGCTTAAATGTTTTTAATAAACCCGACTCGTTTAAAATTGTTCCTTGCCAACTCAGAATGAAATCAATTCAGAACAGAACCACCTCACAAAGGTCATTAAAAGCAATTAATTTATTTATTTATTTATTGACGCCCTATTGGGCTAAATACAAATTTCATTTATAACAGTGAAACCTAAATAAAAAAGATTACAAAATATACAAATAAAGTATAAAAACTCAAAATAATAAATAAGAATATATCTAATGCTAATTCCACATGCAATTCGAATACGAAAAATAAAAATAAAAAAAACAACAAAAAGAAAATGAAATTAAAATAAAATGATTTCTCATTCTTATTTACAGCATGGTGGACTAATTTGGCTTTAAATGCAACAAAGTTTAAATTGAATATGTCAGCAATATCAGTTAGTTCATTGCGCAATCTAGTATATTTTAAAAAATAATTTTAAAATAACCGTTAACCCTAACCTAACCTATTTAACCATTTTTTTATCATCACTCTTAATATGACCTTTCTGGGGTGGTTCCGAGTTGGTTTCATTCTGCGTTGGTCACAGTTTAAAATAGAGCAAACATCTCGTGGGGAATGCCTAAAATAGCTTTTAAAGATACACTGCGATTTTTTTGCATACATATAACTTGTAATAACTGAAAAAAACGTGTTTATAATAAGTTTCGGATCATACTTAGCGATTTTTTTCTATCGAGGGAATTACACAAAATTGCTGTTTCAGCATGGGGAATGTATAGACATTACCTTGAAGAATAACGTATACATTTTTAAGAGCTTTAAAACTTTAAAAAATTAAAGAAAATATGTAATAAAACGGGCCTTAAAGTCGTCAATATTGCCTTCATTTATTTTTTTAAATTTATAGAAATAAAAAAGGTTGTAGACCCCTTATTTAAATGACGTCACATAATAATTTATGCAGACAATATGGATTCGAATTACCTCATCGCTGTGTCACGCGTGGGTATGCAGATGTTCCGTGAATTCATCTTCTTTTCATGTAATTTTTCATGCTATCGAAGGTCAGACATCATCAACAATAATAATATATTATTACATCAAAGATTGATTTAAAATCTTTAGAGCAAAGGCTTCATATGGGAATGCTGCCCTTGTTCTACCGGTATGATAAAGGAAAATGCTCCGAGGAACTAACCCCTCGGCAATAGTACATAGTCGGGTAACACGCCAAACGCGCGCCCAACATATATATGTACACGGTTGAGATATGTCACATGATAACAGGTCATTCTTGAGTTCAACAACTCGGCTGTGGAACGATTTGCCGGCCTCTGTGTTTCCTCCTTCCTACAACATGGGTCTCTTTAAGACCAATTTTCACTCTTTCCTCTCCGCAAAAAGATCCTCCATACAGCATCTTAGATGACATAGGACCTGAGGGAAACTATTTTCCTCAGGGTCTCCTGTGTGGAGTAAATGTACAAAAAAAAAGATAGTTAGGTTTTGTAGTAGATCTGGAAGTTTCGCGCCTGCTATAACGCGAAGGTCGCCATTTTAACAAGAATAGAGCGAAATTCGCCATTTTTGGGCGATTTTTGGTAACATATTTATAATATCATGTACCTATCACTTGAATGTAAAAGCCATTCTATGGCGTTTAAATAAATAAACATTAAACATACTAATTTTCGTGCGTGTATGAAATCAGCTTCCATGATCTCAAATTTGCTTTGAATTTAGGCGTCATTTTTAAAATTAGAACTGATTGTGTGAAGAAGTCAGACAAGCGATAAAGTAGGTACCTACGCACAATACAATATTTTGTACAGAAAATATGTCGAAAAGTATAATAATAATACATGGGTGATTTGTGGGCGCTGGCGGATGGCGCTGTGGGATGTGCAAAAAAAAATCAATGCGTAAAAAACAAAGCTTTCCTACTATACTAAATTTATTTTCAAGTATTTAAAAAAAAAATGAATGGGGTATTCCCACAAACGAGGGATTCTGTTGAAAATTTACGGAATATTTAAAGATCATTTTTCTGATTTTAATCATCCTACTAAAAATGTTTGTTTTTTATGTTTTCATTCAATATTATTGATTATAAAAACAATCTAAAACTGACAAAATAAAAAAAAAAACCGCCCGTGGTTGGCAAAGCGGATTGTGCGATCCTCACAAGCATCACTCAGCTTGTCCAGCATAAATAAACACCGTCAGTGAGCGTCCACGCTCACACGTCACATGATAACCCCGCCCCAAAATATCGTTTTAGCGGTAATTCAAAAATGGGAAACTTTGACTCCCTGTAGAAAATTATTTCGTCAACATAAAAATAAAATAAAAATGCTATAATCAATATAATTTTTTGCGTAATTTTTTTAAGCAATAAAAAAACGTGGAAATACCCCATTGATTTGACTGAGTATTGAAACTTTCTCCCCAGGAACTGGAAGTCAACAACGCTATTAACTCAGCTAAATCCCAATTGGACAGGACCGACATTTATTTCGTATAATTAGTCGCTTAATATCTTCGAATTTCAGAGAAATGTCTATACGTCAGCGTGTGTGCGTGATTGCTGTCGATGACATTGATAGAAAACATTGTCATCGACAACGAGTCTACCTGCCGAGATTCAGCTCAATAGGATGTCGGGAAGTGTGTTATTTTCCACTTCCAAATTTCCATTTCTTTCGTACATTGATTCAATTAAGATAAATTCAAAAAGATTACATATACAAAAATTTTAGTTCCGTATGTTTGCGTCCGCAAATCTCGGAAAGCAATCTATGGATTGACTCATTTTTTTACAGAACAGAAGCAGAAGAGTGTTTCAATATACACACATAATGGTTTATTCATTTATTTATTGATCTATATTAGGGATATTAGAATAAGTTAACAATAATAATCTAAACGAAAATATGAAAGAGAACAAGACAAAGAAAAACAGAAAAAGACAATGGACGCAACTGGGACTCGAACCCCGACCTCTCCGTCTAACCGGGACGAGCGCGTTAACCAATTTCGCTATTGCCACCTTCTGTCAAAGCCGTCATATTTGTCAATCTCATATTTTAAAATTTTTAGAATTACATTAATATCAACTAATTATTTTTCTCCATATTACGGAAATTGAATTTATTGAAAACAATCATTCTAAGAATTGGTTTGTGACCTGGATAGCGTCTCGGATAGTTATATCCGAATTTATTTATATGGAACAATTGACTTTTTAGGAAAGTCTAAATGAATATTAAATTTTTATAAGAAAAACTTTCTTTTTACACTTTTTTGAAGGTTATTCCCATCAGTAAAATATATCATATTAGAATAAGTTAACAATAATAATCTAAACGAAAATATGAAAAGTAGTGACCATTGTCTTTTTCTGTTTTTCTGTGTCTTGTTCTCTTTCATATTTTCGTTTGGATTATTATTGTTAACTTATTCTAATATGATATATTTCACTGATGGGAATAACCTTCAAAAAAGTATAAAAAGAAAGTTTTTCTTATAAAAATTGTGTATTAGGGATGTTTACATTATATTATTCGATGCCTGTCTCGCTAGGGTATACCTGTGTTGAGACAGGCGTAGAGGTACATAAATGAATATCATATATAAGAGTATTTCAGTATGCCATAAGAATATTTAAGGTTAAAGACAATGTTAATTTGAATACAATTAAAACATATACATCAGAGTATTTAAGAATGCCCTAAGAATATTTAAGGTTAGATAGATATAAATTTGAATAAAATTAAACATAAATATGATTGAAAGTGTGGGTAAATCTCATAAAAAGAGTTTTCTTATAAATGAAGGAAGAGATACAGTACAGTAGTAAATCCTGTCAAATCTATTTATGGAGTTATACAGGATTTTATCATTTTAATTTGTTTTATATGGGTAAGGGCGTATGTATATTGATATTTCTGTCAATTTGTAATTTATTTTACAGATGTTTGCAATAGTGTGACGACCAATACTTATAATCCATTTCTTTATAACTTGTTTGAATTTGGTCATTGATTCGGTTTGTCTAATCGTAGCTGGTAGTGTGTTGAGTAATTTGCATACTATGTATTTAAAGTGTCTTTGTCCAAAGGTGGTTTTAAAAAACGAGTTTCGAGGAGTTCTTTGTTTTTGGCTCGGGTATTGTGTATCGTTTGTGTTGCTTTGTACAGGGTTATATTGTTTTTTTTTTATGTAAATTAACTAAGATGGATCTTGCGTAGAGCTGTTTAATGTCCATAATGTTGAAGGTATTGAAGATCGTATCCTTGCTGATAGTAAGAGGAAGTTTAAGGATTATTTTTATTATTAGTATGGTAAGCCTTTCATTGCGAAATTTTAAAATTAAAATATGTGTATTTCGTATATTTAAGCGGCATAGAGGAAAGTCTGGAGGGGGAGGGTAACGAAGAAGATGGGAGGGGCGACGAGGGAAGGGGAAGGCGGGGAAGGTGGAAGGGGAACGGGAACGCACGGGAAAGGACTTGCAGGGAGAAATGATTTATTTCTTTGAATATGTCATTGCAACGCATGCCGGGTAGATAAATAAAAGTTGAATGAAACGTTAATTTGTAACATTTTTGGTTATCAACTTTTGGCAGCTAACTGACCTCCCATTTTCAGAACTCACAACTTTTAGAGCGCAAATTAGAAAGTTTCGAGTTATAAACAATTGGTTTTAAATTACACTGTGGGAAAAATACTAAACGCTGCCTGAGAAACATAACAATAAATTTATTTATAGACAGCGTTTATAGCTTATTGCACCGAAACTTGCCAAGCGAAAAGCGATTTAACCATCATTCGAATTTATAAGACACCAGCGAATACCCGACAAGCGTTCTGCCACTTAAGATGAAGCCATACTAAATAATGCAAAATCATACAAAATCGTATGTTTTAGTTTTGAAAATTTGACCGCTTAGAAGTATTATAGATGCTTCAATTAAATACTGCGTGTAGAACATACTTTGGCCCTTAAAAATATCGGTCATTTTTTTTAATAAGTCTTTTAATAAGCTTAGAAAAAAATAAAGTATTAGGTCTATAAAAAACAATTTTAACTGAAAACTATCCTACTTATAAACACTTTTTCGGATATGATTTTATTGCATAATGTGGCAAATTCAGTTTCTTATATAATTATCGCGAAAAAAAATGATATTTACGCCCGAACCTCACAAAATAAAATATAATATGCATTTTTGCGTTGGTATTTTTGACATCACGGCGACAATACGGCAGTCGACGAATTTGTTATATCAAAGTGAACCTTATACCGTCCACCGAAGAACGACTGGCAGCCGCCCCCCTGTCTTCCGTCATTACTCCTCCGAACGGAGCGGAGAGCAGTCGTGTTATGCTCCGCGCCGCTTATTTTCGTGAAATCAATTTAAAAATTCCGTTTTATTGCAATAAACAATGCATAAAAAAGGAATTAATATTTTTTACAGGCCTTTACGAAATCAACATGTAAAAAAAAATCTCAAATATCTTTTCCAACCTTTCCAAATGCTTTTTCTCAAGTATTTTTAAACTCCTCCCATAAAAGGGCGTGAATTCGAAGTGGATCGCCTTAAGGTGATCCAATAGTCCAGGAAAAAATCGAAATCGGAATCCACGCCTCTTTTTGGGAGGAGTTTAAAAATACTCGAGAAAAAGCTTTTGGAAAGGTTGGAAAAAAGGTATTTGAGACCTTTAACAAAACAATAATTCCTTTTTAATAAATATATCTTAATTTTTAATAATAATACTTTGTAATAACAGGAAAATTTTAAATCGATTTCACGGAACCAAGCGACGCGGAGTCTAGGCCGTCTATTCCCTGTCGCAGGCGGGTCGTAACTGATACGAAATGGGTGTGCCAAGTTTGTGGTCCTTAGGTTGACGGCATAAGGTTCACTTTAAAAATCCAAATTCGTCGAGTGCCGGCCGTATTGATTGATGTCGAAAATAACAACGATAAAATGCACATTTAATTTAATTTTTGAAGTTCGGAAGTGAAAATCAATTTTTTTTGCAATTATTATAAAAGAAACTGAATTTGCCACATTATACAACAAAACCGTATCCGAAAAAGGGTTTATAAGTAGGAGAGTTTGCACTTGAGAGAGTTTTTTTATAGACTTATACTTTATTCAAAGACTTATAAAAACTCTACCAACTGAGCTAAGGTGCCTATACTGCCTATATCCAATTCGGTCACTTTTAACTGTATCATACTCCATTAAACGTTAAGAAAATGTTAAAAAATACAGCGTTAAAAAATGAAAATAATGTTGGTAGTTCTTAGTCGAAGTATGATACAGTTAAAAGTGACCGGATTGGATACAGGCACCTTAGCTTAGTTGGTAGAGCACTTGACATGTAAGCAAAGGGTCCTGGGTTCGAGTCCCAGAGGTGACAATATCTTTTTCTGTCTCCAGATTTTCGATTGAGTTTCGCTAATATTGTCTTCATTTAATTAAATATTATAATTTGAGTTTTTACTCATAAAGTTAAAAATAAAAATAAAAACATAATTTAGCATTAATTTGTAGTAAGTCGTTCATAGTCAAGTCCACTATCTTAGTTTGGCATATTTGACATACCTATCTATGGCAATCTAGTTGAGGGAGTGCTGTAAACGCATACGGTATAAGTTAGTATGCCTGGATTCTGCGTGTATGTATGTATGTATATATGCACATGCGCACAACGGTAAACCCGCTATCCAGCGTCTCGGACGTGTCTACGTATAATGTTGCAGCTTGCTTTGAAGCGACAGCCGCAGAAAGGTGACATGTCCGTTTTTTAAAGAAAAAAATATTCTTTTTTAAAACGGTGCTCCAGATTTTATGTCCGGGTTGAATCTTTCCCAAATGAAAGACTAAACCCTTCCACACACTTTTCCACAAATGAATATCTAGTAAATTAACGCAATGTAAGTGCACTATATAAGAATAAAACAATACAAGAACAATACATCAATCCACCAGAAACATAATGGGAAAATATTTCACCGACTCCAGATATTTTCATATCAGAGGGTTCGGCTCTGATGAAATCCTAACTGGTCCGATAAATCCTACTGATCCCTCAATATAAATATTTAAAAAATCTTTCGTAATCCTACATGTATTTAAAATGACCTCCTACATGTATTTAAAATGACCAAATACATTTAATTACTTTTATTTTACTTTTTTTATTATTTAAGTGAATGGATGCCGCGGAATCTTCGAAGTGGAAATTAACCCACTTCCCGATGTACGATCAAGCTGAAACTCGGCAGATAGACTGGTTGTCGATGACAAGCTTTCTATCAATATGGAAATCACTAACAAACACACGGAAATATACGCATTTTCTGATATTAAAATAAAATAAGGTAAGTAATAAATATCGGTTTTAAAAATCGGAATTTAGCATTTGAAAAAAAAATCACCGGTCAGAAAAATGATATCAACGTTTTTTTGTCCAGTATGCTGAGGAATAGCTAGTTAAAATCTTTGGGTTACGTGCTGTTACATCCTGTATAAATAGAAGACAGATTATAAAATAGAGAATATTAGTAATAAAATAGTAAAAAATGCAAATTCAAATAAATACGACACAGATTTGTGTGAATTCTAAAGGTGAGTTGGGGTATATATCCATTTCATTTATCATACAACGTTCGTTATAAAAACGATACATGTAAGAGAGGGAGAGAGAGATAGATAAAAATAAGAACTGAGAACTAAAAATCAATGTTTACGAGTATCAAAATGATTGGAACTAGATTTAAGGCCCGCCTTCCCGCTTAAACACATTTTTTCAGTTATTGTACAAGTTATTTGTTTAAAAAAATTCACAGTATTTCTTTAAATGCTATTTTAGACAACTCCCACGACATTTTTTGCTCTATTTTAAGAGAGACGTGTTTTATTTTAAAAAATTACAATTTTACTTTGAATATTATCGCTTGTAATGTCTCCATCTTCTTTTTTTAGCGGGTACACCGCGCCTTAATTTTTTTTTAAATTTGTTAAAAACTGAACACGTCTCCATTTGGCTGTGGACTCTTGGCTGTTATTTAAGCCCATAATATAATACATTTATACGAAGTGGCAACTGGCAACATTAACTTGGGAAGTGGCACAACTTTTCATAATGAACGGAATAGGTTAGGAACGAAATGAACAAGCACTTTATCACATTGTAATCTGTTTAAAACGAGGTTTTCTTGCAAAACTAAAGGGAAAATGGACTTCATTTTTTTTAATCAGCATTGATTCTCTCAACAGTTTGCTAAATACTCAATGTTGCTTTTTTTAAATATCTTTACATAGTATAAAATGAAGACGCTCCCGCTGTCCGTGCGATTAGATCTTTTAAATTTAAACTACCTAGGTTTTCACCAATAGATAGAGTGATTAATGAGGAAGGTTTTTTTGGTTTATAATTTGTCAAGGTTTTGTGTAAATTGATTGAAATACCTATATAAATAAAGAGAGCGGGATGGCAAGCGGGCAGCTATGATAGGTACTTCGGAATTTTTTTAATTAATTATTTTCACATGAAATGGCAAAGAGTGAGGTGACATTTATCTAATAAAAAAAAAAATTTCTTCGTGACCAGTAATTTTAGTTAGAAAAAAAGTAATGTGAGCTGTTTTTAAAATTTTTTATATTTGCATTCAAAAATAAGATATGTATATTTATTTCGAATTATAAAATTTGAAAGCGTATTTCGTCACCATTCAAAAACAGTTTATAGTTTTCGGATACGTTCAGAAATATTTCATTTATTTGGATTTTATTGCAAAACTAAAATATTTTGACCTGAAAAAATATGCCCAAGGCGTGAGGGTTTAATTTAAGATAGGGGAATCCGTCAGAGATATTTATTAATTATTATAAGCAATAATTATCAGCCTGAAACACTCATCTACATTGAAAAAATCTTCCGAGAAAAGATACATGCCGCAAACGGGACTTGAACCCGTGTCCTTCTGATTGCCGGTCAGGTGCTCTACCACTGAGCTATGTCGGCTTATCTAATAACCGCCAAATAATTCAATATATACTAGTGTTTCATTCAACAATTACTGCCTATTACATTTTTCCACCTTAAAATATACAATTTTATTTTTGTAAGACAGGCATTGTACCTAAGTGCTAAAACTCTCGCTAGGTGGCGTCGAGACAAATTATGTCTACATTTTTTGGTGAAATACTTTAACTTGTCAAATATTAATTATTATTTTTAATTGTTAAACTAACGTTTTTTAAGAGAAGTTTTTTATGCATAGCACAAAGGGTAACAATTAAAATTATAATTATTGTAATTGATAATTATTGCTTGTAATAATTGTTAACATTTGTGCTATGCATAAAAATCTTGTCTTAAAAAACGTTAGTTTATCAATTAAAAATAATAATAGATATTTAATAGATTAATATTAATTTGTTATATAATTTATTACTAATAACCCGAAAGCATTGACACGATAATTATCACCTTTTCTAGCATATGGCCACAAGCTGTACTCGGTTGGAGTTGCGATTGTATATTGTACCAAATATGGTACGGATTTCGTATGACATCACTTCTGTTGATAGAATTCCGATGTTATTTCTAGAACTGCCCAACGCCGCAACACAATGGAGACGGAATCAACCGAACACGACCAAAAGTATTTGAATTATTATTTTTAATTGATAAACTAACGTTTTTTAGGACGAGATTTTTATGCATAGCACAAAGGGTAACAATTATTATAAGCAATAATTATCAGCCTGAAACACTCATCTACACTGAAAAAATCTTCCGAGAAAAGAAACATGCCGCCAACGGGACATGAACCCGTGTCCTTCTGATTGCCGGTCAGGTGCTATACCACTGAGCTATGTCGGCTTATCTAATACCCGCCAAATAATTCAATATATACTGGTGTTTCATTTAACAATTACGGCTTGTTAAATTTTTCCACCTGAAAACAAACACTATATTATTGTAGTGAGAGAGGCATTGTTAGTGCTAAATCTCTCGCCAGGTGGCGTCGAGACAAATTATGTCTACATTTTTTTAAAACTAATAATTACTTTATGTATATTTTTGAAGTGAAACTTCTATAGCCCCGCTATGATTTGAATTACGGATGAAACGGAAATGACGATTACTGCACCTGCGACGCATCAATTGCGCTCATTGACCGCTTTGATTATGATGTCACTTTTAAAGACTCCTATTGGTTGAGATATGAAACGGAAATTACGCTGGTCTGCGCTATTGGTCGCTTCGATTATGATCTCACTTTTCAAGTAGGTATTGGTTGAGATTGTTTTGGTAAATTTTCGCTTCTACCGCGTGTAAACTGCACTCGATTTTTTTTTTACATGAATACCGCAGAGTCCCAACTGCTCCTGTCTGGAGCCAGTGAGACTATGGCATCCCCAATTGGGGTATGTTGTGAGGCTGAAGGTAGTGGGGAGGGGAAGAGGAAGGTGGGGAAGTACGTGGCTAATTAGATCTGGTCACCAAACACGACTAGAGCCATTTCAAGCAAAGTTTCAATTCTGAATGGTGGTCTTACACCAGGGCGATACTGAGAGTATCTTCCACACAGGAACGTGCCGCAAATATACTATATATTATTTTTAATGAATAAATTGTGAAATAACACAAATTAATCAAATAAAATTTATTTGCCACGCCAGGATTCGATCCCGCGACCTTCGGACTGCGAGT
The DNA here is from genome assembly GCA_917563855.2 of Limnephilus lunatus. Classification (NCBI taxonomy): domain Eukaryota; kingdom Metazoa; phylum Arthropoda; class Insecta; order Trichoptera; family Limnephilidae; genus Limnephilus; species Limnephilus lunatus. The sequence goes on along the minus strand of OU830595.1, from coordinate 17,062,308 downwards.
CAAGAGCCTTACCGCTGGTCTACGCCGGCCGTCAAGTGAAAACTTCTTTAGCACTGTTGTGATTTGAAACTCGATGAAACGCAAAATAGCGAAACTAAAAGGAGACAAACACAATATACACCTAGGATTTAGCATAGAGATAGACCAATCGGTGTCCTCTTTGTGCTGTGCTTCGTAGAATAAAATGTAAAATAATTTTTAAACTTTGTAACACTGTTATAGTAAATAAACCCTACAATTATCCTAATCCTGATACTCTGCATTCTCTCTAAGTTAATTTTCTGAAGGTTTTACTTCTACCGCGAGTGAACTGCATATTATATGACGTGACCATTTATTTTTCCCTTAAACCGTGACACCGAAAAACAAGGTAGGTACTTTTACATTAGCTCCACACAGGAGGCCTGAGGAAAATAATTTCACCTGGGGTAGGAAACCTTTTTGCCGTCGGGGGCTATATGAATATTTGTGGTAACACCTGCTATCGGAAACCGAGAATGGCGTCCTTGAATTGTGGCATGAAAAAAATAAATTCTTCAAAAAAAAATTAAAGAATCTATCATTTCCATCTCTAATACAAACAGCGAAAGTTTTTTTTAATTGTCCAGATTTTATGAATTTTGCGGCTCTGTGCAGCATTTTAGAGGCCTTCCACAGAATCGTGCACGCTCAACATAATGACCTAAGTTTGAGTCATAAATGTAAAATGTTGACTTCTGAGGTACGTCATCGTCACATTGGCATTACATTTGTCATACTCTCAGTATCGCCCTTTTTATTCTTTTTGCATTAACTCTACACATTTTTCGGGATTTTTGTTTACATTAGTTCCACATAGGAGGCCCTAAATAAAATAATTTCCCTCATGGATTGTCATCTTTGGAGATGCTGCGTGGAGGGTCTTTTTAGAAAAGGAAGGAGAGGAAGTTGTGAGAAGGAAAAGGGCATTAGGGGTGGTTAGGAATCTGGGGGTTAAAGGGAATTCTTCAAACGTAGCGAACCACTTTTGGTAAGGTGTTGGTTAAGGCAGAGGTGTTGGTTATCCAATAAATGTTCCCGGGCGGCGGTACCCATACCCGCCTCCCAAAATGGAAATCGATGCTTTATGGAATGTCTTTTTGTGGAAATGAAGAAGTGAACCTGGATCTTGAAGAAATCCATGCTGTAGAAGGAAGGACATACAGAGGCAGGCAAATTGTTTCACAGCGGAGCTGTTGAACTCGAGACTGAGTCGTAGAAACGAGCCGTTCTCATGAATCACGAATCTCACAAATCTCAACTGTTCGGCATGTTTCCCGTCTGAGCACCGGTGCTGAAGGAATCAATGAAGCTAGTTTCTCGGAACATATTCCATTAAAAAACCGGTAGAACAAGGACAGCATTACCATAAGTCGCAAGAGAATCTAACAAATGGAGTGGGTTTTTTTTTAGGAATTGTAGGGCTCCAGACCAGAGGTGGCTGCCAAATTCAACCGTGATGAAAGACCATTTCTATTAATCGTTAGGTACTACGAATTGGTTTACACACTATGAATACCAACAACACATATTTGGAAGGCGGATACGGGTACCGCCGCCTCAGGAACCATTTAATGGAAACCCAACAACTTTTAAATTTTTAAATTGATGGCAGGCGTCAATGGCTGTATTGGTAAAAGCGCACGTCCCGGTTAGACGAGAGGTTCTGGTTTCGAGTCCCAGTTGCGACCATTATATTTTTCTATGTCTTGTTCTCTTTTAATTTTCGTTTAGTTTATTAATGTTATCTTCTTCTTCAATGATAACTTTATGTTTAATGACTATGTATATCTAATAAACCAGGTACTCTCCAAGCTCCTATCCACGCTCTTTAATTTTACTGCAACGGTATTGCAGATTTCCAAACAAACCACAATTACAGCATAAAATTACATTATGTTATTTTGTATATTTTAGCATAATAAAGGCGTTTTATATAATGTATTACATTTATACTACAGTAAGACGTATGCCACAGAATAAGTAAACATGTAGAAATGTGTTATTGACATGTAAGTGTTTACAGAACTGAGAAAATAATTCATGATGGGCCTATGTCATCTTTGAAGATGCTATGTGGAATTTCTTTTCAGTAAAGGAATAAGAGGAAGTCCTGGGAAGGAAAAAGGTATGAGGGAGGGTGGGAATCGTATGAATATATCCCTCCCAGTGCTGTGCAAGGCGATGTTCCGAGAGAGTCCGGCTGAAGAGGTTAAAAGGTCTCCCTAAAACAGTCTCTCCCGATCCGACCTGCAACGCAGTTGGATCCGCTGCAGACTTACCAAACTTAGCGAACTACTTGGGGTGACCTATGGCAGGATATAACAGACCTATAACCTATTGGTTATCCAATAAATGGTTTCCGGGGCAGCGGTACACATACCCACCTCAGAAAAATTGATATCCCCAGTTGGGCGACGGGTCGAGGGAGTCCGTCTGGAGAGTTCTAGGCTAGATCAGTCTCTTCCGATCCGGACTGCAACGCAGTTGGTGAGCAGATGGACCCTCTGCAAATTATACGGACAAATCTCACCCCGTGAAACAGGGCATTAAGTCACCAAACTTAACGAACCATTTGGAGTGACTTATCGCAGAGGTTTTGGTTATCTAATAAATGGAGTGTGTCATACAAGGGTTGTCCAAGAATTAAAGAACATTCTAATTTTTAAAATCAATAAAAATTTATATTTACAAATAATCATAAGAGATTTTAGGACATATCCCCTCTATTTTTCTACATAGTCCCCGTTATGATCGATGCATTTGGTGAGCCGTGGCACTAGGTCCTGAACTCCATAGACATATGAATATTACTAGACCTGCCCTAAGTGATAAAAGCGTATTATTTCCCCGTCCCATTGGAACCATTCTATTGGAACCGGCTGGGATCGTGTATGGCTTCGCGTTAATCTAAAAAATGTGACGTCATCATTCTTCTGCGAGCCAGCATCGAGCACTCATAGATGCATTTTACGAAATAACACGTAAAAAATAGTGGCTTGTGTTTTGAAAACGTGTAAAAATAGAAGAGAAAAAGAGAATAAACCCAATTCCATACGCAAGCATTATTTTACTTTATTTTAAGCTAATTCAGATCACATAATATGATCGTTTTTGTAACATATACTATCACTCGAGATACATGGCGTGTGCCCGTCACTATTTACTGGGGTAAGTAAATTATGAAACATTTGTAAAAGTGTCTCAACTAAATACAGCAATAAAATATTAAATAGGCGAAAATAGACGACCTTACTTTGCCATATTTGGACTTCGCAAATATGGTCATGACACGGCGAGCAATTCGCGCTCCCATGTAAAAAGGTCTACTCATTCAAAAGCAGAGTTTACTTTTAAGAACTAAACGATGATATTATAATGCAAGATGCCTATATACTGTCAGATTGAGTTTTGACGAATCACATATCACCAAAGTCATCTTCCCGCTCTTCGTCCCGCTGTAGTTGGTTTCTACCCCTTAATTTTTCTGTTCTGGTCTAGTAATATTCATATGTCTATGCTGGACTCCCATATCGCAGAACTCCGCCGCCAAATATGCTATCACCTCTCCCTCCATGTCCTAGTTAAGGGCGATTAAGGTGAAGTTATACGTGAAATCCTATTTAGATACTATTTAGATTAATCTTTACGACGAATTGGCTTGCAGTATGAACACCAAAAAATATGCCACCGATAAATTAAAGCTTTTACTAGCTTTTCCATGTGTCGGAATTACAATAAAATTATTATTTACGTAACAAAAAATATAAGCGTAAACCACTAAAAAAATGTTTTTTCAAGACTTTACTTACTATGAAGTAATACAAGAAACAGTTAAAAAAATACCCCTTTATGGCTAAGACTATTTTTGAGGTTTTCTATGTTCTAACTTTTTTTCATTATTATAAAATTATCCACAAAATAAATAAAAACCACTTTTTCGCTTACTTACTGCGCGCAAATAAGACGTTCGATTTTAAATTTTGCAGGCATGAGAATCGAAATATTTCTAGCGTTTATATTCCTCTTAACCAGCGGCCGAGAATTCAAATTTCGTCGAATGATGGTCTTGCGATTGTACCCCTGCAATTGAACAGGGCGGTTCCGATGAGAAAGATTTATTATTCTCTGTAATGCATTTTTTAATAATAACTAAATGTCGATTTTATTTCGTTCAATATTTGCTTTGATATACATATACCTGGGGGCCTAGTCCCTATATTTTACGTTTTACTAACAGCCTGTTAGCTTAACTTGGTGGTTTGAGCAAAGTTGTCGCAACTGGCTAAAAATGGTAGTCAGTAACTTTTCTGTTTCTTTTCTGTCGGTCGCGACGATAAAATAAACTAAACCTTAACAGAAAAGTTACTAACTACCATTTTAGCCAGTTGCGACAACTTTGCTCAAACCACTAAGTTAAACTAACAGGCTGTAAGTAAAACGAAAAAGATAGGGACTAGCCCCCCCCCCCCTGTATTCAAAAATGCTCTAACGCGTTATGATAAAACTATTAAAATTATGTTCTGTTTGTTATTATTTTTTGGTCATACAAATTTATAATTTTTCAATAACGTTTAAGCAAAATAAAAATGTTTTAAAAAAAACATTATATGTTATTTTGTAAGACCGTATGCAGCATCTTGCTTTTTTAACAGTCCACAGTTCACAAAACTATTATTCATTGGAAGGTATTAATAGATCCCATTTCTTGGTATTATTAATTCAGTGCTTTGTAGCAATTCGGATGAAAGTGAATGTGTACAGACAGATCAGACAACATATTTATATTATCTACGGTCTGATGGGTCATTGTTATTTAGCGGAAACGGATGTTAACCAATTCGGAATAATCATTATGAATTTTAAATTAGTGAGTGTTGCCATTTTGGGACACTGACAACTTGCACTTTTTATATAATTAAAGTACACGATTTATTATTACAAATGCCGGAATCTAGTGGTACAACTATGGAAGACCCAGCATTGAGAATTTCGATTACATGACAGTTGATCCCAAGACAGTGAGCCTCCCGGTATACGTATATACAACATACTAAAAATATATAAAATGGTGTAGTAGGGTTGTTCAAGAAAAATAGACCTTTCTAAATTTAAAAAAAATCAGGAAAAATTTATATTTACAATTTTTTTTATGACGTTTTAGGTACATATCCCAACTATTTTACGACATTGTCCCCGTTATGATCAATGCACTTAGTGAGCCGTGGCACAAGGTCCTTTATTCCCTTATCGTAGATCTCCGCTGCCAAAAATGCTCTCACTTCTTCCTTCGCGTCCTAGTCGGTCTCCAAAAATTTTCCGGCCAAATATTGCTTTAGGTGAAGAAAAAGATGCAAATCATGTCATTGATAACCGTTTTGATTCCGGGATAATATATAATAATAATAATGATGATTTATTGTCTTCCTTTCTTTATAAGGTAGGCCTAGGTTGGAAAAATGGTTCAAAGTTACCCTGGCGATTCTTCCATACGATTTTGCTTTTCAGCATTTTGGGAACTCAACGTGCAAGCATTTTTTCATCAAAATTGTTTAGTGTGGTAGGCTTATTGACTTTTGTGATCAAAATTGCGAGCTTACGAACTTCAAGAGGGTGAACTCCCTCCTATAGTTGAGAAAGCGAATAATTCTCGTAGGCAACTCGCAAGTAGCGGAGCGTCCGTCTCAAACAGACGAAAAGATCGCACTGAAGCAGCTACCAAGCCGGATCACCGCTCGTTTTTTAGGGGAAAGTCTGAGCTACACGATAGTGCCGGCATATTTTTAGAAATAATGTCGCGAAAAAGTTTTTGATTCGTGGATAACCCTCGTGTATGTATATATATCTTACTAGCTGACCCGGCCACGCTTGCTGTGGCTAACGAAACAACGCCATTTACTGGATGGTTATCCAACCCTTATAACCACGATAAATTAACTCACACCGCCATCTGTTAATTTGCATACAAATCAAATCAACACCGCCCGCTTGCCAGCCCCCTCGTCCACCACATACAGACATTCTCCTTTATATATTATATATTTCAACTAATTTACACAAAACCTTGACAAATTATATACCTAAACCTTTCTCATGAATCACTCTATCTATTGGTAAAAACCGCATGAAAATCCGTTCATTAGTTTTTGAGTTTATCGTTAACGGACAGAACGACGCGGCGGAGGACTTTAATTTATAATATGTAGGGATACACAAGTTTAGTGAATCCATTTACAAAGAGGTTGGCATAGCTATGCAAATTAGATGTGCAATTCTGATGTTAACATTTTATAGATATTTATGATTCATCTATTGCATCGTACTTAAAATTGCGAAATATTGTACACCTAACATTATATTACGAAGTTTTTGCAATTGGGTAATATAGCGTAGGTCAGTGGCGTGCACAGAGTTTTTGATCGGGGTAGGCAGTATGAAAATCGCCGAATTGATTAAAATAAATAAAAAATAAACTTACCACAGATAATTCCCTTCATACAAGTTTTCGCTAAGCGTGCTTGCTGCTAGCTGCAGATGATGTAGGTTTCGATTATCTAAGATCTAAGCCACATCAAATATCCAAATAATAATAATAAGTAATCGCTTAATTTATGCATATTATCACAAGCCAATTACTGGACATACGAGGTGGCTTTGATAAAGGCCGTTGGCGTTGTCTCACTCTTCATACCTCAGATAACAACAGATGTCACTGTCGTCACTGATTGCCATTTGCTAATTTTGTTCCAGAAAGCACTGCTTAATACTAACAAAAAAACCTCATAGAAGCAAATTCAAAGCGTCAGTTCTGCTCTATGTTACGTGCATTTCGTAAACACTGATTATATCTTGAATGAAGTTAGCTCTAAGCTAAGCAGAAATAATTCCTGCTTAGGCCGCATTTTAGTCGGAGAGCGTGTGTAGTTTCCACGGTTTGACGGTTGTAGTATCCGTTTGATGTGGCGCTCGCGTAGTTTCGGTTGCTCAGCTTTGTCACGCTTAATTTTGAAAGTGTCTATTTATTTTTAGCAATAATTTAATAAATTATAATAATATTTACATGCTTATGTTTTACAAATACCGTAGGGTAGGCAGTGCTTATGTGCCTATATGGAGTGCACGCCCCTGGCGTAGGTAAACCATAAAAACTGCGCTGCTCAAATTGCATAGGATGCAAAAAAAAATCATCATTAGTCAATTCGATGGAATCCGTCGTTAAGGGTAAGGCTCTCGACTTGCGATCCGAAGGTCGCGGGTTCAAATCGCGCCGTGCGCATATTTTCATTTATATGTATAGTATATTTGCAGCACGCTCAAGAATGGAAGATACTCTTAGTATCGCCCTGGTGTAAGACCACCATTTAAAATTGAAACGTTGCTTGAAAAGCGGTGTTTAATGACCAGATCTGAATAGCCAGGTATTTCCCCATCGCCCTCCCCTCCCAAATACCTTCAACTCACAACATATCCCAATTGGAGATGCCACAGTCTCACTAGCTCCAGACTGGTGCAGTTTGGATTCTTGTGTGGTGTTCGTACATTTTAAAAAAAGACGGCCTCCGTCGTCGATAAGTAATTTGACCGATCAGTGGCTGAGTTGGCGTCGCGTTTGCGTCCCATCCAAGCGTCGCGTGTTCGATTCCTCCGCTGGCTAAGTCCTCCATCACGACATTTTGTGCTCACTGTGGTGGAAGGAGGAGATTTTCAAATATCGTCGGGTTATTCGTAATCTGGGAATGTTTATCTTTCTTTAAAAATAAAAAAAAGAAAGGCTTTCGAATAGCAATCCAAATGTCGCGGGTTCAAATACCGCCATGGGCAAAATTTTATTTGATGTATGCTTATATGTATATAGGATAATTTGTATATAAGAAAAAAATTAGAAACGTTATTTTTTTGACGAGAAGTCTACTGTTCACAGAACTACAATACTAGAATACCATTGCAAAAGAACTTGGCACGAAATGACATTCCTCAGAGAAGCCTTAAATGAACACTGTCGTTGGTACATTGCACGAAGTCGATAAGTCTGTGTTATTTATTTTCATGTAGGACAGGCTTCTCTTGTTGGGTGCCAGCTCATTTAATATTGCTGTCGGCTATTAGAAGCCTCTTTATTTACGCGTCATTGTTCGCGACAAAGCTTCGGAAGTCATTTTTAAAGAATTTCATAAATGTAGCCGCAACTTGAGTGCGGTCATGTCAAGCGTTCACAATGGAGTACTGGTACTCACCCTGATGTATGGCAGTGAGACAGAGAAAGGATTAATGTAGAATGAATGCTGTAAAAATAAGATTCCTGAGGCGTATGTGTGATTATATTAAATTTTAATAAAATCACTAATAAACAATATGAAGTTTTATTTGTTTTTGCCTCCATTGGACCTGAAGGTGGAGCCAAGGAACTTGGGGCTCCGAAGCAATCGTTCAAAAAGAAGATGGTTTGAAAGAAAGATATGTAAATACGAATGTTAGACGGAGCGAGCTAATATTTAAAAAAAAACTATTATCAAGGCGCGGTATTCCCGCACAAAAAGAAGAAGATGGAGATATGAAAATACGAATGTTAGAGAGAGCGCGCTAATATTAAAAACGATAATATTAAGACGAAAATTGCAAAAATGTTTAATAAAACACGACTCACTTAACAATATTTTTTAAAGATCTTTCAAACTTACAGAATTTTTTAAGGTGATGCACAACCTATGTAAGTAATGCAAAATCATGTAATTTTAGTTTGAAATTAGATAGCTTAAAAATATTTTAGATGCTTTAATTAAATACTCAGAGAGAAACACATAAACCCTTTACTTAAACACTAATTACCTAAGTAGTTTCGAGGGAAATGGTTTTGTTATAAAATGTGGAAAAACGTACAGACTTGTCAGTTGTCGACATATTACACAAACAAGTGTCAAAATCTAGAGAGGAAATTGGAGAATACGTTGTATGGACTACACGCCGCCATGTTTCCCCTTAAAACTCTTCCACGGTGTCGTCATAACTCCATAACGTTTTATAAATTATTATATTATTACGATGGGCAGTAACTCTTAACGAAAGCTTTTAATCAAAAAAACATATTTTAACATACCTAATATTATTATTTAAAAATTCGCCATACTAATACAGCCAAGGTCATTCTTAAAATGATGATATCATCTCTAACACTGAACAGTCAACCTTTAGAAGGGTAATCTAATAATGCATTTGCGTATTTGCACTCTATAATTACGGCGTTAATGCATATTTCAGCCTTTTTTCCCCAATCGTGCATATTTAGCATTTGAAGACGCATCCATTAAAAAGAATATCACCCTCATCTCAACACATTTCCACAAGTTACCAGATGCCATAGAAAAATTGGAAACAAAAAACCTTTCTCTATTTAAATCAATAGAAATACTGGAAACAGTGATTTAACTCGCCAACGCCCTTCCCAATTCAATATTAGAAAATATTCGTGAAAAGATAAATGCTATTTTGTTTAAAAACCAGAGTCTTGAAGACATGAAGAACGTTAATGCCTACATCAACAGCACAGGTCATACATACCCTGCCTAAACAGGTATCTCCAGAATGGCGCCAAATTTTTTAAATTTTGTCGAATGACGTCAGTTGACGTAGAAAAGTCGTTTTCGGCGTTTTGGGTGACAAGCGTTAAAAATATTTGCTTGAAATTTTGAAAAATACTAAAGTGTGTATTGTCACCAAAACTATGCATAATTTTAAGAATATTTAGCTGTTTTTGTATCGTCTTTAATTAAAATATCTAAAAATAAAAACGGTTTTTTGATTTTGCATTGTGCATATTTTAGACATATCAAGAGTTTTTAGTGCATATTTCGGCCTTTTTTAGTGCATATTTGCATGCATATTTTGGCACTTTGTTAGTGCATATAATCCGATGTCTACTAATAACTAACTAACCATCATGCCATTACCTCGGAAGGGTAAGCAGAGAGGACGGACCGCTAAACAACTCGGTCTTGGCACACGCTCCTTGCCTCATTCACATCGTCTCATACACACTCTTATATTATTCTGACTCTTGACATGGCTGGACTCAAGTTTCTGATTCACTTGGTGGTGCCATGTCTTCCTCGCCGACTTCTTCTACCATTCACATGTGTGTCATATATTCTCTTTACACTACTTTCTTCATCCATTCGCTCTACATGCGCAAACCATCTATGCGTCCCTTTCTTAACATACTAATAAGAAGAATAATATACTCGTATATACTATATTTTAATTTAGCAGGCAGGTATGAATCAGCAAATCATCCCATCCACTGACGGTTAGTTTAGGTTAGTAACTAACCCCACCTAATAAAATATAATGATTTCTGTACTTGTAATTTAAAAAATATAAATTAGTTTTATGTAGCATCCGACCGAAACCGAAACCGAATCTTCGGTGTTTCGGAAGTTTCGGAAGTTTCGGCCGAAACCGAAACCGAAACATTTTTAGACATGTTAAAAATCTATTTTTACTGAAATCTGGTTTATTTTTTACATTTATACGAACAGTTAACACTAACTTGTTAAATTAAATAAAAAACCAAAATTGTATGTGAAAAATATTTTTTTATATTACTGCTACTAGCAGACCCGGCCACACGTTGCTGTGGCTAACGAAACACAACGCCATTACCCAACCTTTGTAAAATCCACACCACCCGCTTGCCAGCTGCCAGCTGCCCACTGCCTGAATTGAAGATTTGAGTTTCTCGGCTTTTCTCTACTACAATAAGCATGTATTATGAATATAAACCTACCTCCTGAATCACTCTAACTATCGGTGAAAACCGCATGAAAATCCGTAGCGTAAGATCTAAACGCACAAACATTTTGAGCGACTTTATTTTACACTACGTAATGATAAAACAAACAAAAACTACAAAAATTAACAAACATGTTAACTACTTTTTGGAACAAAAATTTGTCAATAAATAATCAACACTTACATTATAAAGGAAGGACCTCATTGTCAGTTGGTGATGGCGGGTGACAAACGAGCCACGAACGTAGCCGAACGACGCGTGATAATTCACGAACGCAGAGTTTCGGTGCGGCCGAAGGTTTGACAGATTTTCTGCCGAAACCGAAACTGATGCCGAAACTAGATATTTTTGCCGAAACTTGCCACCGAACAGAAACCGAATTTTCGGTCGGTCATTACATTAGTTTTAAGCGGGTGAATAAAAAATTAAGTAACAAATGTACGTGTGAATTAAAAGTCTTCAAAACACTTCTATGAATTTATTTATTCAGTGGTATTGAAGGAGTAGGTACATATTAGGGATGTTATGGAGCTCCGTAACCGTAACCGAAACTATCGGATATCCGAAATAAAAAAATATCCGTAACCGTAACCGAAACCGATATAAAAGTTTCGGATAGTTTCGGATAAAGGCGGAGTCAAAATTACAGGTTACGACAGGATTTTGTCTGTTTTGTCCGGCCGAGCCGTCACCTGTCACACAAACTCAAAACGCGCGTGTCTCTTGCAATTTGCATTGTTTATTATTTATTTTGTGATTGTGGGTGTACAAACATTAAAACTTATTATTTATGAGTACCATCTTACTTGGTTTCAAAGAGTTGTGTAAATAAATTGTTATAGTTTTGGCAAAAAGCAAAATGCGTTTTAAGTCTAGCCTAATTTGGACATTTTTTGAAGAAATTAATGTAGATTCTGCAAAATGTAAACTGTATGGTAAAAACTCTTCACGCAAAGGAGGTGGCACTACTTCTCTGGAACTTCATCTTATATCGAAACACATTGTTAAATATGGTTGTTACTGGAAAAGGATACTCAACAAAAACAACAACAACCACCTCAACAGCTAACATCTTTATAAGAGTGTAAAAAACAGTTGTCAATAATAGACTCTTTGAAAAATAGAGGTTCCTGGGATGATAGTAGTAAGTATGTAGTAGTAATTTTAAAATTCTAATATTCGTAACCGAAATTATCCGAAACTAGCGGATAATCCGAAATAATTTCATATCCGTAACCATATCCGAAACCGGTATAATATTATTCCAATATCCGTATCCGTATCCAGATCCGAAATATCATATCCATAACATCCCTAGTACATATTAGCAAATTATTGCTCATACATTTTTTTAAATTACTAAATGGACATAAAACCGTTGACGAGTGTAAACATGTCGTCATTTTGGCACAAGAAACTGATGAAGTGACAAATTAATAATGATGACAAATTTTACTAAAGAGCTATTTAACCGCTCAAGCCTCGGGCCTATTATTTTGGAAGTTCAAAATATTAATAGAATGAAATCCAAATAAATGAAATATTTCTAAACGCATCCGAAAACCAAAAACTGTTAGTCTAAGATCCGAACTAGAAACGACCATCACCCATCTGTTTAATGGATGAAAAGTATTTTATATCAAATTTAATATATTAAAAAATATATCTCGAGTGGGTTGTCTAAAAATTTACTGGCAAGATTATGATTATCTAAAAAAATATTAAGTGAAAGAGAGCGCGTATGCCATTTATTCGTGCAACAGAGAAGGATAGCGATACATTAGTAAATACTTCAATTAACTACTCCAAAATAATGCTCAGTTATAATCGTACTCTGTAAATGTGGTGGAACGATAATTACGATTTGCTTTGTGTTATCTAAATTTTTACAGATGTTACACTTCTGCCCATTTAAATGTTTCTATAACACAGATTCCTTATTATATTAAAACCAGTTTTGTGTTCGGAATGCAAAAAAATAATTCCAGTTGGGGATTCATTGATGTCTGAAGAGCCGAAAATTCCAACCTCTGCCCTACCCCATAGTCTTTCCTTTATCAATCCCGTCAGCCTAACAACACACTCCAATTGGCCATCCAATAGACCCACTGACATTGGGCTTACGGGACTCTCACAATGCATTATTCGCATTTAAAAAAAAAAACTAAAATTACTCTCAATATTAAGTGGTGACGCCACCAGCAACAAAGTTAAGTGTGTCGATCAGTGGATAAGGAAACAATGCAATGAAGAAAATAAAGATAAAAATATAAAACAGATTAGTGATAAAAAAGACAAAGATCTCGATAGCATCTTCAAACAAACTAGATCAATTTGCCGAAACGAAATTATATAACTGGCAAATCATTTATCATTGCTTATTATGTATTTATTTATACAATAATATTCTCTGGAAAAAACGATTATTATTATATGAAAAGTAGACCTCACGTACAAAAAAAGTGTGACAGTTGATTTTTATTTTTTTTTAATTTTAGCGACTATATAAAATAATTGTTACATACAAGATATAATGGTGAAATTAAGTAAAAAATATTGTATTTCTTAGTCCTCCTCACTAGGGGGTCCTGTGCCGAGGCGGACTAAAGTTATTTAAATATGGTTTATTTGTCTTCTATGTCGTTTTTAGTGTATTCATTGGGGTTTTTTCGTTGACCTCTTTTAGCCATATTTTTATTAGATTAGTCAGACATCTTAAAAAAATCTTAATTTGAGTTACGTGTACATATTTTTATGTTAACAAAATTAAATTAAAGCAATAAAACACGAGAGTGTGGAACAGAAACACCGTTTTACGGTCGTTAAGTGTTTTTTTTATTAGTAAGGCTGATGTGTCTAGTCCCTAGAAGACGGGTAGTATTTTGTAAATATTTAAAACCAAATATAATATTGAAAATTTTATTTGAAATAATTGACAGACTTCTACAATATCAACTTTTTTGCTTTGGAATTTTCATAGACAGTAACAAAATGCGTTAAAAACTTCTAAAACCTAGCTCTACACCCACAAATTGCAGTGTATTTGTAGGTGTAGTCAGGTTTCACTGCACTGCTATTGTAGTTGATCGTATCCTAGGGGCTAGATAGCATTTTGGGAAGAATCTTGCAATTAGATCCACATAAAGATAGCAGCCAAAAAAATATGTCTTCGATTACGAACTACCAACATTTTCATATTTTATATGAAAATGTTGGTAGTTCGTGATCGAAGTATGACAGGTACAGTTACATATTGGCGAAGGGAATATGCTTAGCTCCTATTAGCTCAGAGCAGAGCCTCAGCAAAGCTAAGTTAGATCCAAGGTTCAATTCCTAGATGCGAACATACCTTCAGACTTAAATTTGGGAGACGGGTAAGGATACCGCCGTCCCATTTTAGCCATTTATTGGCTAACCAACACTTTTGCCACAGGTCACCCCAAGAGGTTGGCTACGTTTGGTGACTTAGCGTGAGTACCCGGGTTCATAAGGTGAGGTTTTTCCTGATCTTGGCGACGGATGCGACTGCCCGCCAATTGCGTGGCAGGCCGGATCGGGAGAGATTGGTTGAGGCAAATCTATTGAACTATCCAGCAGGACTCTCTAGGAACATTGCTTTACACATTAGTGGAAGGGATAGATTCATACGTCAGACACTCTTGGACACACTCCCCACAGATTCCTACCCAACCCCAATACGTTTTTCCTTCCCAGAATTTTCTCTCTTTCCTTTCCCTCAAAACACCCAAATACAGCATCCCCAAATAAGTAATAAGCCCTGAGGTGAATTATTCTATTAAAAAATGTGTAAAAAAAATCTGATTTTTCTGTTTCAAATTTGGCGTTTGAGAGTCGCTAAATGATTAAATATTATCTATTACGCCTTAAGTTAATAAATATTATTAACGCAAGAACTTAAAAACGCCCTTGAAGTGTGACTTTTGACATAAATTGCTCTATACAAAATTATCCAAACATAAAAATTATTATTACCTATCTCGTGCACTGTAAATTGAAAACAAATATAAATGTTTTATTCATCTGGTTATTAATTTCTCTTTGTGTACACACAATCCCCGTTGCCGTAAAGGTCCACGCACACGATAATTTCAGAGATCTCATCTATTAAAATAACTATGTGATTTGCCATTTGCTACCAACGATCATTTTAATAATGGCACTTTACTTGCTGTTGCATATTTGTGATGGCTCGTTGATTGTATTTGGCAATAGTTGACTTTAGTGGTGATACCTTAAATATCTACGTTGTATGGTTTAGGGCAGTATTTCTTAACCTGTGGTCCGCGAATATATGTATGGGGGTCCGCAGTCCCATCTCTGGACCATTTAACAATAAGAAATAAATGCCACAAAGAGTCTCGTAATAGCTACGCATCTTCCAGTACCCTACAAAAATAAAAATTGAATATTAGACCCTTTCATCACAGATGTTACTGATATTAATGGCTTGCTAATGACACAGGAAAACCAATTATTAGTATTAATAGAAATATCTTGTGATTCAGCTTTGATTGAAGTTTCAAACAATCCTCTTTATCAAGTTTTTTGGTGAATGTAAAAAAAGATTATAAGGAAATATCAGAAGATGCACCGAAATATTTACTCCTTTCCCAACCACATACTTTTGTGAAAAGGCATTCTCTGGTCTTGAATATACTAAAAACAAATACAGGAACAGATTACAAGTGGAACCTGATTTGAGATTACAACTTAATAGTAACTTCAACCCAAATATCACTAATATCGTTGCAAAAAAGTAACACCAACCTTCACATTTATTAACCGTTATTAATGTGAAGGTTGGTGTTGCTGTTGTAGTTTTTTTTGTATTTGTAGTACCTACTAAAATAATTGACCCGAAATTTAATGCTAGTTTTTTATGAGGGGGTCATTGAAAATTGTGCTTGATTTCCTAGGGGTCCGTGGCTAAAAAAAGGTTGGGAAACGCTGGTTTAGGGAATCACTTGTCCCTTTGACTTCTTCAGACGTACTCTCTCGGAACACCGCCTTGCAGCACAGCGGGAGGGATGGCTTCATACGTCCTACATTCCTGGAAACTCTGTCCCCCAGATTCCTATCCACTACTCATACCCTATTCCTTTCCTAAAAAGTCCCTCCACACAGCATCTCCAAAAATAACATAAGCTCTGAGGGGAATTATTTTCCTTAGGGCCTCCTTTGTGGGGTTGGTGTATGTAAAAAAAAGTTTAATTGCAAGATTCTTCCCAAACTAAATGCAATCTATAAATATATATAGTGTCTAGAATAAATAATATATTCAATTTTATTTTAATGTGCGACATTTCTGCAAGTCTAGGATGAATATTATGGTACCTATCTACCTGAAGGAAGTTTGACAAAAATAATTATTAATCATTGAGATGGTGACGTTCCTTCGGACAAATTGTATGATTCCTTATTTGCAAAAAAAGTTAACTAATATAATAAATATACGGTTTACAATTACGTTGGTAGTTATTTAAGTACCTGCTTACAAATCCCATGATTTCAGAGAAAATTGTGGTTTGGTTTTTTTTTTTTTACTTTTAACTCCACACAGGAAACCTTGATTTTTTTTTCCCTCAAGTATTGTTTCCCTCGGGTTTCATTTTTCCCTCAATTTCCCTTAGGGCCTATGTCATTTTTGGAAATGCTGTGTGGAGGGTCTTTTAAAGGAAATGAAGGAGAGCAAGTTCTGGTAAGGATAAGGAATGAGGGGTGGGTAGGAATCTGGGGTCAGTGTGTCCAGGAGTGATAGACGTATGAATCTAACCCTCCCATTGCGGTGCAAGGCGATGTTCCAAAAGAGTTCTGCTCGAGAGGTCACAATGTCTCCCTCAACCAGTCTCTCCCGCAGACACAACCGCCGCCAATCCCCGGACAAACCTCACCCAATGAACACGGGCACCCCTGCTAAGTCACCAAACGCAGCGAACCACTTGGGGTGACCTATGGCAGAGGTTTTGGTTATCCAATATATGAAGAAAAAAAAATGAATCCCGGGGCGGTGGTACCCACGCCCGCCTGCAAAATTGCCCAATACTTAAAAAAAAAAATATTTGAAATATGTATACACATATAGATATGTATATAACAGATTTACAGAAAGAAAATATTTGGTTCTTAAAAACTAATTACAGATAAAGTTATTTCTTGTTAATGAATCTACCCAATTTAAAAGAGACTTTGTCAAATACACTGTCCATACATAGCGATTGTTGCCAAATATGCCAAATACACGACTATTCCACATTAGCCGCACGCGTACAAATGCTGGTGTCAGGGATCCAATAAGAAGAATGTGCGAATCGTTTAATCAAAATCAAAACCTCAAGGATTCCGACTTATTTTTTGATACACGCAGTACTTTTAGTAGAAAATTGAAGGCTGTTTTCATACAAAGTACAATAACTTAGACATTACTTGGTTTATAATTTTAACTACTTAAATATATAACATAATTTTTTGTCTATATATTTTTGGTCTTACCATCAAAATTTTTCCAAAAATAATTTGTAAACTTTTATAAGGATATTGCGCAATTTTAGTAAAAATATTTGTACTTATAGGTATGCTTTTATCTGCTGTTAATGCTGATTCGTGAGAAATAGTTTGGATGCAGTTGAGTTATCTAGTTATTGTTTTGTATATATGTATATATGTCAATTGACATCTGTATCTGTATTTTCTCCTTAAAAAATAAAAATAAAAATAAAAAATTTGAATAGCCGTAAAGTGCCACCAAGATAAAAAAAAAACTAATGGCTCCGGATCGCGAAAATGTAACATAAAAATTTATGTAAAACACTCTAACGTTAATTTTAATAATATCTAATTTTTAATGATCGTTTTTGAGACATGAATCTAGGTTTAGTAATTATATACCTACCGTGTACAATCACCTTAAGTAAAACGAGTCATAAAAAATGTATTGAAATACATTATTCCATAGAACATAGATTTTTTTATGATCTATTGTTAATGTTACGCTACAGTGCGCTCAGATATTCATGCATAAAACATTTCATGGATACAGAATAACAGTCTGCGTTGTATGTTGTACGTAGTGGTACGCACACCAGATTCAGATGCGATATTTCAATGTTGTAGATACTCTCAGCAACGCCCTGGATAAAGATCATCATTCAGAATTGAAATGTTGTTGCTGTTTGGTGACCAGATCTGAATAGCAAGGTGCTTCTCAAGTCTCAACCATTCATTGCTTAACCTACATCATCTCTGCCACAGGTCACCTTAAGGGCGTTTAACCAGCCAGCGGCCGAAAATCCACATTTCGGCGAAAGATGTTCTTACGATCGTAAAGGGCGGTTCCAATGAGAAAGATTAATTATTCTCCGTATCAGCCAGGTGCTTCTCAACCATTCATTGGATAACCAACTTCATCTCTGCCATAGGTCACGCTAAGTGGCAAGCTACGTTTGGTGATTTAGCAGGGATTCATAGGGTGAGGTTTGTCCAGGATTTAGTGATGGATGCATACATACGCCTCGGGGATCTCATTTCAACAGCATTCATTTTACTTTCATCCTTCCTCCGCTAGTTTCATGACTCACTGCCATACATAATAATAATAATAATATCTGGACGATTTATATAGCGCCGTTTTTGTGAAAAATCACCTCAAGGGCGCTGTACAAACTTACTATACATGCCTAAAATCTAGAAAGACTACAAGCTAGACAAACAATTAAAAACAACTTATGGCTAAAAATTGCGTGCACCGGTTCATTGATCACCGATACGAAAATATATGTACAATATTTTGACCAATGAACGCGATGCTGCCTAAAAATGAATTAATACAGGACCATACTTACCTGGGAGGTCGCTTGAAATTAACACTGTTTATTGTCTATTTAAAGAAATTTAGATAGAGTTCGCACGCAGAGAACATAATTGTGAACATAATTGTTGTTTAATTCTGAAAATATTTTAATATTAATATATAATATATTCTTTAATGAGTGTATTTTGGAAAGTAAAAGCAACATTTAATGGTGGGCGGTGCAGTATTACAAGGATTTGATCTTCCGAGAGACAGATTGATGTGTAAGGATTCGAGTAATTTTAATTCAGTAAGAAAAGTGTGATTAAGACATATCATAGGCAAAACAAGTATGATACTCTCAGATAGGTATATTTAAATTAAGTTAAGGGTATGAGAGCCCGAAAAGGTAGGTTTTTAGTTTGGACCTAAACTCTGTTGGGCTTTTTATGCATCTTAATTCCGGAGGGAGTCTATTCCAAGCCTTAGGCCCAGATACTCCGAAAGCACGATCTCCGAACTTAGTATTTGGCTTTCGTTTGGGTTCTATTAGTCTGCCTATAGCAGATGAAGTTGCCGATCTAAGGGTTAATTGCCTCGGACCGGTGTCAGGGTAGATACCACGACTCCTTTATGGACTGCTAGCTTCGCTTATTTTGGACAGATTTTTTAATTGCGCCAAAGACTTTCAGTCCTTCAAATGGAGTTTCCCTGCATTTACCCTCCTTTCAATGTTTCAAAATTATTAAAAACACATTTTATTCTGTTATCTAACACACTATAATAAAAAGGAAAGATTTGATTGTTTGTTTGTTTGCATTGAATAGGCTTCGAAACTGCTGAACCGATTTGAAAAATTCTTTCACTGTTGAGAAGCTGCACTATCCCCGGGTGACATAGGCTATATAATTTATGTTGCTAGCAAGGAAGGGGACGCGGGGGGGGGGGGCGTGGACGCACGGGAAAGGTGATTCAGGGAGAAACAATGTATTTATTTGAATATAATGGCATTGCAACGCATGCCGGGAACCAGCTAGTTTGATATAAAATGAGATCTTTGAGGCGTATGTGTGGTAAAACTATGTATGATCGTGTGAGATATGCATAATGAGTAAGATTAAGAAAAAGGCCCCTCAGATGGTTTAGGCGTATAGAGCGAATGAACGAAAAAATAGTGTAAGAAGAATACGTGACGCTAATGTGAATGGTATAAGAATTCGGGGACGCCCGAGGAAGACGTGGCACGATCAAGTGAATCAGATACTTGAGACGGGCCATGTCAAAATCAAAATGATAGAAGAGTAGATTGAAGCAAAGAGTGTGTGGCAAGACCGAGTTTTATGGCGGTCCGTCTTCTCTGAATACCCCTGCGGGGAAACGGCTAGTTATTAGTCAGGCAAAATGGTTAGATAGTTTAAGTGTACGAAAAAAATCCCAGTGTATCGTTAAACGCAACATAAGCATTTTTCAAGAAAGTTTTGCTCTATTTTAAACGAGTTTAGTCACAATTTTTGCTTAATTTATTATCGTTTAATATTAGCGCGCTCCCTCTAACATTCGTGTATACATATCTCCACTTCTTCTTCTTTTTGAACGCTTATTACCGGCATGAATTGAGCGTTTTGAGCATCGGCCGTTGTACGAAGAGGGCTATGAAGTACATAATATGAAAGAATAAATAGTAATGACTTTATTTGTTCAGATGATACTGTTTTATTCTCGTGAAATTCTTTAGCTAATGATAACAAAACTGAAATATTTCTGTAAAGGTACAAAGTGTAATGTCTACAGAACATTTAGCAAATAACAAACCATCATATACTACTCTCAGAGAGAGATCGTTGTAACCTTTCTAGCGTTGTAATCGTTCTAGTTATCTTATGTCTTATTCGTTTTCAAACAAGACGAACGTCGATGACATCCTTGCAAGCTCTCGCTGGGATTAGTAACACACAAATACTTGTTGGTGAAATGGATAAAATATGAACTTGTCAATTTGCTACGATTATTTGCACCATTTAGATTTTAGATTGACTTTCGCTAATAATGTCTTCATTTAAGGCGCCGCAATCGGGCTCAAAAAGAAGATGGAGAGATATGAAATTACGAATGTTAGAGGAGCGCGCCAATATTCGATTCGAAAATTATGAAAATGTTTAAGTAATAAAACACGACTCGTTTAAAAGAGAGCAAAAATTTCGCGGGGTTGTCTTAAACACCATTTAAAGAAACACTGTGAATTTTTTCATACATATAACTTGTAAAATAACTGAAACAAACGTGTTTATATTAATTTTTGAAGCATACTTTGCGATTTTTTTTATCGAGGGAATTTTATATAATTTGCGTTTCGGCGCGGGGAATGTCTAGATATTATCTTCAAGAATAACATATATTTTTTGAAGAGCTTTAAAATCTAAAGTTTTTAAGGGAAATATGAAAGAAATCGGTAGAAATTCGGGTAGCATAGGCTTAATTAAAATATTACAATTTGTGGTTTGACTCATCAAGTTAAAAATAAATAATATTTCTTTTTTTTTAATTAAGTTTAACACTAACCAAAAGAAGATTTTTTTTAATTAAAAAAAATGATATCAATACTGTCTAAATACAAATAAAAATTTTGTCCTAAAACTAATAAATACTGACCAAAATTGAAACCTATCAAAAGTTGATTAAAATACAGACTAAAATTTGCACCAAAAGTTGACTTAAGTACAGACCTATACTTGATTAAAATACAGACCAAATTGGTACTTAACAAAAGGTGATTAAAACACAGACCTAAAATTGATTACAACACAGACCTAAAATTAATTAAAACAATGACCTAAGAGCGATTAAAATACAATCCAAAAATGGATTAAAATTGATTACAATAATGGCCTAAAATATATTAAAATACTGACCCAAAATTTATTGAAATGCAGACGCAAAATTGATTGAAATACAGACCTAAAATTGATTAAAATACAGGCCTAAAATTGTTTTAAAAACAGACCTAAAATTGATTGAAATATAGACCTAAGTAAAATCAATTTGAATACAGGTCTAAAATTGATAAAAATACTGCCTAAACTTGAAGTATTCGTAATATACTGACCCAAAGAAGAAAGCCGATTATTTTTAACGGGGGTCGAACACGGAATAACGCCACTGGTCAGGTGTATATATGTCAATGGTATGGAGGTACAAATTATATACATAAATTACAGCATTTAGTTCAACTAGCTGCATTTGTTCGCCATAGCTTGGCTTTTATTTGTTAAACTTTCTAGTAATAAAATATTCTAGATGTGATGCGATTCGTGACGTTTCGTTGCCAATTTGCCAATTGATGTCGATAATATATAATACAATACTCTCAGTATCGCCCTAGTGAGCGACCAGCGTTCAAAATCAAAACGTTGCTGTATTTATTTCTAATTTATATTAGCTCCACACAGGAGGCCCTGAGGAAAATAATTTCCTTCATCAGGTATCCCCAATTGAGGTATGTTGTGACCTATTCAGATGTAGTCACCAAACACGGCTAAAGCAATTCCAAGCAAAGTTTATATTTTGAATTGCTGTATTTCACCAGGGTGATAATGAGAGTATCCACCAATCTTATAGCGATATCACAGCAAGCTGCAAATTGACCAATCTCTTATCGCTAGCAAAATGAGATTACAGTAATTCTCGTAACATGCCTTATCTACGGACGAATGAAATAAATGGACGATCAAATATATTTTATTAAATGCATCTAATTACTTACTTGGATTTTCGATTTCTTGAATGATTGATTGAATGCATTTCTTACATGTGGAATTTAACCCACTTCTCAACATCCTTTCGAGCTGAAACTCGGCAGATAGACTTGATGTCGGTGACAATGCATTCTATCAACTTTTGGTGGTAATCACGCACACACACGCGAACATATCGATCGTCCAGTTGAATAGTCAGACATCTCCGAAAAATTGAAATTAGAGTTGGGTATTTGGTTATATGTAGGCGTGTACCCTCTATCTGGTACAATACTCATACTTGGTGGCGGATGCATCTGCCCACCAGCTCCATGGAAGGCCGGATCGGGAGAATCGTTGAGGGAGTCCCTTTAACTTTTCCAGCCGTACTCTCTCGGAACATCGCCTTGCACCGCAGTGGGAGGGATGGATTACCCACCCCTAATACCCATTTCTTTATTAGAACTTCCTTTCCTAAAAAGACCCTCCGCACAGCGTCCCCAAAGATGACATAGGCCCAAAAGGGAATTATTTTCCTCAGGGCCTCCTATGCGGAGCAAATGCAAAAAAAAATAACAGAAAAGAATGAATGAGACCATATATGAATGTGAATGAAGCCAGGAGTGTGCGCTGATACAGAATTATGTGGAGGTCTATCCTCTCTGTCTACCCCTGCGGAGAAACTTCTTTAGCACTGTTGTGATTTGAAACTCGATGAAACGAAAAACCGACACTAAAAAGAGACAAACACAAGATCCATAGGATGAGATAGAATAATCAGTCAACTCTTTGTGCGGTGCTTCGTAGCCACCCGATTTTTTTTTAGTTTATATTGAACTAGCTAACCCGGCCACGCGTTGATGTGGCTAACGAAACACAACGCCATCTACTGGATGGTTACCCAACCTTTATAACCACCGCCATCTGTTGATTTGCATACAAATCAAATCAACACCGTCCGATTGCCAGCCCGCTCGTCCACCACAAACGAACATTCTCCTATACATATTTCAACAAATTTACACAAAACCTTGACAAATAATATACCTAACACGAATCACTCTATATATTGGTGAAAGCCGCATGAAAATCCGTTCAGTAGTTTTTGAGTTTATCGCGAACAGACAGACAGACGCGGCGGAGGACTTAAATTTATAATATGTAGAGATGCTAGGGACTTCCGCGGTACTCTGAATTCCTTATTATTTCTTATCACAGTTGTTAAAATAACCACCTGGAAAATAACTAAGTTAGGAATTTTCATTAAAATGGAACGCCATTTCACATTAGGGCCGAGAGAGGCCGTTGGTAATAGAAAATCATTTGTTCAAGAAAGAATTTTTTATTTTATTTATTTATGCATCTATACAATAAAGTTAACATTTTTTTGGCCTTGCCTGTCTCACTAGGAAATCCTGTGCCGAGACAGACTAGTTTACAAATATTTTATAAATATTACTTAAATAAAATACATTTTTCAAAATAATTTCAGGTTGGTAGTGGCAACAATAATGGGATAAGAGGATTATATTTGGGTGAGGTGACTAATTATTGCACGACCTTTTTCGATGATCCATTGTTTAATCAGAATTTTGTATTTGTTAATATTATTCGATTGTCTTGTTTTGTCAGGTAGGTTATTGTATATTTTAGACGCAATGTATTTGAAATTTCTTTGACCAAATGTTGTGTTTGTTTTAGGTGTTTGTATGAGTTCTTTGGTTTTGTGCCGCGTGTTTACAATATTTTGGGTATTTTCATAAAATGTATTTATTTTATTTTTAAACATATGAGTTAAGATTGTTTTTGTGTAAATTTGTCGAATATCTAATACATGGAATTTGTTGAATATATCTACAGTACTTGTTATTATGGGAACTTTAAGAATAACTTTCATAATTAAGTTTTGTGCCTTCGATAATGAATCTATAGCGGATAGTGTTGCACCTCCCCATGCGATTATTCCATATTCAATGATTGATTGACAAAGGGAGTAATAAACAATTTTCATAGATTTGGAATCTAGTATGTTTCTAATGTTTTTGAAGAAATAAATATGTTTTCTAAGTTTATTCGTGATGAGTAGGCAATGTGTATTCCACTTAAGATATTGATCAAATGTAAGACCAAGGTATTTGATATGGTCCGTTCGATCTAGGCAAGGACATTGACAGAATGTATCATGAATACAAGAACATTCATGTACTTTTATTTCAACATCTTGATTAGGTTGGCCAACGATATTAATACTAAAAGTAACGTATTTTGTTTTGGTAGTATTTAGTGCAAGAGAATTAATATCTAGCCATTTTTTAACAGAGTTAATTGATGTCTCAGCCATTTTGTATGCGTCTAACCAAGTGTCGGATTGAATGAGTAGCACAGTATCGTCAGCAAAACTTACAATTTTTCCATCTATCGTTAGGTTACAAAGATCGTGTATGTATATGAGAAACAAAGCAGGGCCTAAAATTCAGATACAGTCGGTCCCGATTAATCGACACACCGGTTTATCGGGATAGCCTGTTATTTATATCTATGAGAACCAAAGTGAGGACGAATATCTACAGCTCAAACTGCTGACTGATATCTATGAGAACCAAAGTGAGGACGAATATCTACAGCTCAAACTACTGACTAATATCTATGAGAACCAAAGTGAGGACGAATATCTACAGCTCAAACTGCTGACTTATATCTATGGAACAGGTGATGTCGACGAATATCTACAGCACTTGCAGAGGTTGGATTTGCAATTTTATTATGTATAGCATATTGGCATAATATTGCGTATGCAGTTTAAAAAACTTAATTTATGTTAGGTTGGGTTAGGTTAGGTTAGTACTAACTACGTAATTGAAGTAATTTATGATTTTCCATACAACATCTTGCTCAGCTGCCCTCTGTAGATATTAGTCCCACCTACGCTCCATAGATATTCGTCACCACTGGGACCGTCATAGGTATTTATCCGACCTTAGCTCTGTAGATATTAGTTATCACTCTGAAGTTCATAGATATTTGTCCAAAATATGAGCTGTAAATATTCTTCCGACATAAGGGCTGTGGATATTAATATCTGGAGTCTCTAGGAGTCAGTTGAAGGAATTTCGGTAAATTAGTGACATATCTGTTTTCTTTCAAATCTGCACACATTTAAGAAGTTACCATTCAGACATCTATTCTGTATAAACGAGTATTTTTTTTTTTTTACAGTTAATACCGCACAAGAATCTCAACTGCTCCCGTCTGGAGCCAGTGAGACTATGGCATCCCCAATTGGGGTATGTTGTGAGGCTGAAAGGTAGTGGGAGGTGAAGGAGGTGGGGAAGAGGAAGGTTGGGAAGTACCTGGCTATTCAGATCTGGTCACCAAACACGGCTAAAGCCATTTTCAAGCAACGTTTCAATTCTGAATAGTGGTCTTACACCAGGGCGATACTGATAGTATCTTCCACTCTGGAACGTGCCGCAAATATATCTACTATACAATAATATTTTAAATGAATTTATAATTAGTGTAACTCGCTCATCAAGCACAAGAACTTGCTTCTTCTTTGATGAGATTGCAATTTTAAATAATTTCTGTACCGATATGTAATTTATGTAACACCTTTGTACACTTATATATCTATATTAAATATTTAAAAAAAATAATAATAATTGTGAAATAACACAAATTAATCAAATAAAATTTATTTGCCACGCCGGGTTCGAACCCGCGACCTCCGGATTGTGAGTCAAGAGTCTTAGCCACTGGACTACGGAGGTCGTCAAAGTATAAAATTAGGGGGATTAAAAAATTTATTAATTAAAAGGAGAATAAAATTCAAAATATGTTTTGGGGATTAGTGTGTTATGTATTGCCATATTAAGCAAAAGAAAGGTTTGAAACTTTCAAAATACCTTCTTTGAACCCCCGTGAAGGTTTTTGGATTATTACAACCACATGACAATACATCTGAAAAGTTATTCAAGCATCAAAAAAATTCTGGTCAAAAATTTAAAATTCAAATCAGAATTTTCAAAACTCTTTAAATTAATGAATTAATTTGAAGTACTTCGGTACTTACATAATAATTTGAATCGAATCGACAATAATAGATATTTTTCATAGATATATTACGAAAAATTAATATTTGTAATGTATGATAAATGAAAATTTGAATTTAAAAAATTGTAATAGGTGGCAAGCAAGCTGTTTGAAAACTGAATGTACTGGGACTGAATAGGGGCCATCCATAAATTACGTCACACGATTTTCATGATTTTTTTACCCCTCTCCTGTCACGCATCGTCTCACATCGTCACATTTGTGAGACCCCTCCCCCTAGTGTGACGTCACATATTTTGCAATTTTGTTTACGTTTTAAATTTTTCACTTACATTTAAGTTTTGCCTTTTAAAATAATTCAGTTTTTTACATGTGACGTCACAGAGTGGATGACCCCCCCCCCCCCCCCCCCCCCCCCCCCCCCCCCCCCGAATTATATGCAACATAAACAGCCCAAAATATGCAATAAAAATAGCTAAAATAAGCACGAAAACCCATAAAAAGGGCCAAAATATGCAGCATAAAATAATGATGGAAGTCGTATTATTTTTATTTGAGTAAGATATTAGTTCTCAAGGATAACAATCGTATTTTCTAAAATATCAATTACAAAATGTATTTAACAAAGAAATTTACAATTTACATTTAAAAATGTATATGACTAAGTACCTACTGTTCTAAATGTTCTGTAGAAAAATTGTGTGAAAAGGAGCGTTCTACATCTATTGATGTGACTGGACAGAATTTTTAATTTGGGTGCGATTTTTGAACTTATTGTTCCGGGCAAAATTTCACCTGTCCCGTTGATGAAGCTATCAATTTGACACAAGGGTTCAAACCCTGGGTTATTGTTCAATAAGTTTTCAAACTTTTCTTTGAGTTTATTCTGGAAAAGCTTTGGCAACGAGGAATTCATAAGGCGAATTTTCTTCATAGCCTGAATAGATTCATTCAAATCCATGAGTTTCAAGCGTTTTTATACTTATTTAGGGGAAATGAGTGCTAATCATAGCTAGAATTTTTTTAACACTAGCATCGTCAAACGCTTCTTTGCACTGGAAAACTGTCAAAGCCTCTGCACTATCGAAGTCATTGATAACATCCTTGATGGCCTCAAAATTTTCATGGTAAAACATCGCAGCTTTGATTTATGTACCCCAACGTGTTATTTATTACTGGCTCGGGAGGTAAAGGGACATTTGGCAGTTTTTCTTCGTAGGCCTTTAGGTATACGAGCAAGCGCCTCAAGGAACACTTTATTTGCTGATGAAATCAGTTTATTTACATTCGCATACTTCGGCGAGTCTGTGTACTCATGAGCAAAACACGTCACATGAATCAAATTGGGATAAAATACTTGGAGGGCTAAAATACTTTGCCTGCTTTGATCATATAGG
Organism: Limnephilus lunatus; assembly: GCA_917563855.2. Classification (NCBI taxonomy): domain Eukaryota; kingdom Metazoa; phylum Arthropoda; class Insecta; order Trichoptera; family Limnephilidae; genus Limnephilus; species Limnephilus lunatus. The sequence continues at coordinate 17,034,516 of OU830595.1, read as the reverse complement.
GGCAGCACCTGAGAGCAACACATGCCCATTTTCATCCGCAGAACATTTAGGAAATATTTTTTTTATACCCTCATGCACAAATCTGGCGATCGTTAGTCGAGCGTAAATATGCAAGATCTCAATTTGTTTTTGCTAAAATATGCAACTACCGCTGAAAAAAGTCTAAATATGCAAATGCATATGCAAATATGCATTTGCATATAATCCGGTCTTTAGTAATTACGAATGTTAGAGAATCGTGCTAATATTTAAAGCGATAAAATTGATGCGAAAATTGTGAAAATGTTTAATAAAATACCACTGGTTTAAAATAGAGCAAAAATCTCATGGAAGGCATCAAGTATCATTTAAAGAAACATTATGAATTTTTCACAACTATAACTTGTAAAATAACTGAAACAAACGTGTTTATAATAATTTTCGGAGCATACTTGGCCATTTTTTTCTATCGAGGTAATTTCATATAAGTAATTTGAGTTTCGGCGTGGAAGGTGTCTAGATATTATATTCAAAAACAACATATATATTTTTTTTAAATAAAACTTTAAATGTTTGGGAGATATGTAATTAAGAAATCGTTAGAAATTCGGGTAGCGGGTGTGACGTTATTTATGGATGGCCCCATATCTGGTACGCGGGAGGGGGATTGGCGGGACGGAAGGAATGGAGAGGGGTGAGGGAAGGCGGGGAAGGTGAAAGGGGAACGCGGGAGGGTAAGGGGACGCGGGAGGGGAAATGGCAAGCAGGAAGAAACAATTTATTTCTTTTAATACGTCATTGAAACGCATGCCGGTGAACAGCTAATATTTAATATTATCTACTTGCATAAGGCATACATTTATTACGACTTACGAATGAAGTCATAATTTATAAATAAATATAATATAGGAAAATAAATTACTGGTAATTATTTCATCTATAATGTACCTACACATAGTTGATGACCTCCTTGATCGAGCCGTTAAAATCCTTGACTACGATTTAGAAGTCAAGGGTTTTTAAATTTAAATCCCGGCGTGTGCAAATATACGCATTTTTTAAAAATAACTTAACCACTGGAGCGCTTTTGCCACAATATGGCACTATTTAAAATACCTCAGATTGCTTTGTTGCCAATTTTGGCAAATTTTCCCTTATTTTTAAGTAAGTAGAAGTTTACGATTTCATAATGTTTTATAAGTCCTACGAATACTTGATAACCGACAAAAGATAGGTGAATTCATTGGCTATATGTATAGAACTATAATCAGTTTCTATGTCTCCATATTAAAATTCAGCGGCCTAATTTGTTTTAATATGAGCGGAAAATATTCAAAATGATCACCAAAGAATGTCGAGCAATCGGAGAAAATTGTTTTAAATTTCGCTGTCACTCCAGTGGTTAACGAGTAAAACTTCAAATTAAAAAAAAAACGAAAAGTCAATAGATGTCACGCAATAAAATAAAAATGGATATATTTATCCAAGACACTATTTAACCCCTCAGACTAATTTGTTCGATTTTCGAAACCATTCATATACGTCTTATATCGTTGTCTACTACCGTTGTGAGAAATATGATATAAGAAAAATTTATATTCAAATCTAAAAGTTAAACAAAAAATAATTATTAAGTAATGTAATTAATTGTCCGTATAAAACATTGGATATTTGAAAAGGGAAGAGATTTCTTCAAACAACACGTAAGAGCTTAATATTAGGTACTTATATATGAAAAAAAAAAATTACTTACTCTAGCGCATCTATTTTACAATTTCTTTCGAAGAACGAACTTCAAAAGTAATTATAAACATGTACTTTCGTGTAGAAGAATACTTAATACCAAATTTTATTTTTATTTTTATTTCCAGAAGAATAACACTTACCAATTTTTATTTCTATATTTATTTCAATCTTCTTTAAAATATCTTTTTATTCTTTATTTCTCAGCTTTCTTTTTACTTTCATATTTTTAATTGTATTAGTATTTGTTTTTGGTTTTATCTCTAAATATGTTTTTTTTTTTTACTTTCCTCTTCTTATATTTCATTATCTGTTTATATAAAATAATATTTCATGTATGACTACCACAACACGGGCAATAGCCTAGTATGGTAGTTAAAAAAATGGCTAAACTGTAACATGTAAACATTTATGACATAATAAAAAAAATGGAATCAAAGTTTTCGACCGCAATTTGAAAAAATTAGGAAATTTTAGGATTTATTTTTAATCATTATTTTAAAAAAAAACTACAAAAAAGTGAGCTGACGATAACGTTTATAATACATTTGCCTAATAAAATATCTATGATTTTTAATTTTCTTTATTAGTAGTAATTTTAGAATATTCTATTATTAACCTTAGAATATAATATTATTGACTCATCTCTCGTTTATAGGTTTTATCACAATAATAGCTAAGTCCCCGGCGATGCCCGGGCTTTACACTGAGTTTTCGAAATTAAATGTTGACAATGACCTTCCTCTTGAAGGTCACATGTGCAAAATTTCATTAACCTAGACATAAAACTGTAGATTTGCATACAAATCAAATGCACAATACCCGCTTGCCAGCCCGCTCGTCCACCACATACAGACATTATCTTATATATATATTATATATTTCAACCAATTTACACAAAACCTTGAAAAATTATATAACTAAACCTTCCTCATAAATCACTCTATCTATTGGTGAAAACCGCATGAAAATCCCTTCAGTAGTTTTTGAGTTATCGCGAACGTCAGACAGACAGTCAGGTGGGAATGCTGTCCTTGTTCTACCGGTATTACAATGGAAGATGCTCCGAGGAACTAGCATCATTGATCCCCTCGGCACCGGTGCATAGTCGGGAAACACGCCAAACACGCGCGCAACATTTGAACACGGTTGACATTAGTCACATGAGAACGGGTCGTTTTTACGACTCAACAGCTCGCCTGTGGAACCGCCTCAGTGTTTCCTCCCTCCTACAACATGGGTCTCTTCAAGACCCATGTTCACTCCTTCCTTTCCTCAAAAAGACCCTCCACACAGCATCCTCAAAGATGACATAGGCCCTGTGGGAAATTATTTTCCTCAGGGTCTCCTGTGTGGAGTGGAGTCTGTGGAGACAGACAGACGCGGCGGAGAACTTTGTTTTATAATATGCAGAAATTTATTTATTTATTTATTTTATTTAGTAAAAGATTATACATTTATTTACATTATTTAAGAAATTTTTTGACTGCCCAACTAGGAGGATTCCCGTTTTATGACAGTCAAATTAGGATGAGTATTAACATACGGAACATGGTCTGAAAATAATATAAAAAAACAAAACAAAAATAAAAGATTAAAACAAAGTGACTGTTCTTTGTTTAGTAAAGTTTTTTAAAAAATAATATTAATTACTTAGATAGGTACTTAATTACAGAGGATTAAAACATATAGATATAGAACAAACGTGTAAACATTGCATATCATAGTCCTACACAGATGGGTTGTATAAAATAAGAAAAAAAAGAGAAGAGAAAGAATTTAAAAAAAAAATAATAATAATAACCAATTATTGTATGAATATTTGAAGCAAACATTAATATTTTTTACAATTAAGTATTGGGATATTTATACAAGTCTTTTGGCAATTTATAGATCTAATATAAATTTGCTACGATTTTGTTACAAACATAGCAGTAAATCATACTTTACACTGATTTTCGTTTCGCCGACCTGTTGCATTCAAAAAGTCAACAGGTTTTCTTTAAAAAAAACACAGCGCATCGAAATCACAATATTTGGCATAACCCTGTTTTTGAAACCTTGTAAAAAAAGCCGATATTATAACGAATGAAGCTAAGAATGGGACCTATAGAATAGAAAGGTTGATAAATGTTTAAAACATTTCAAGGCGGGAGTCGATTTTGAAACAACAATATACCTATCTGGCAAAGGAGAATGTACCTATTAGCAAATGGGAGGGGCTTAGTAAAACAGTCTATAGACAGTTAGTTGAACTTTAAATGGTGCTGGCGACCACATATCTGTTCTAATTTAGTGATTTAAAACACAGAAATCACTGCAAAGGTATCCGCTACAATACGTTTTAAAAACAATTGAAAATTTTTCCACAATTTGGCGGTAATGTGGCAAAACATGCATGCACGCCGTGATAAAAGTCAGCGAAACCGTATGTTCGTTACGTTCGCCGGAATGTCGTCACACGGCGTGCTGTACGCTTGAAAATTGTTTAAACAACTATAAAACAATGTGTAATTCACCTACCTATAACGGTGTTTAGTGTCTTCCGTGCTTGCTCCGTCTTGTAATCCCAATTAGATGTTTTTTTTATCGGTCACTCAACAACACACCGGTTTTAACAGCGAAATGTTGACACAACAATAATAAAGTAATTTTAATTGCCGCGGCACACAAACACAGATAACGTTGTATTTTATGTTCAGTCCGCCATGGATTTGAACTTATTTACGCTAATTTAGACGGCAAATCGAGAGTTTAACGTTTAATAATATGTTGTATTCTTGTTCGCACACCGCGCGACCGTCTCCCATAGAGAAATCTCGCATTAACTTTAGAGAAGATTGTTTTTTCAAGTAGTACCTACCGCTTAACTCAAATAGCGGCCGACAGATGGCAGTGCTCTACACATCGGCGGCAACTTTCAAAGTTTTGAATTTAAACGCGTGATTGAGAAATAAAAACTTTATTTGAGTGTGAATAATATAGATAGAAATTACCAAATCTGAATAGTATAGTCAGTTCTCAATCTCTATTTACTGCCATCATCCTGACGAAATACCCCGACAGAATAGATGGCAGTGGACTTCTATTTGGCGCCAATGTTTTAAGTTTTTAAACGATATGCGCTGGAATAACTAATTAACTAACTAACCGTCATCAGTTTCTCCGCAGGGTTAGGCAGAGAGGACAGACCGCCAAAAAACTCGGTCTTGGCACACACTCTTTGCCTCACTCATATTCATTCATTGTCTCATACATACTCTGCTATTATTATTATATATATACTTATTATATTATATATATTCTATATTCTTCTTACACTACTTTATTCGTTCATTCGCTCTGTATGCCCAAACCATCTGAGCGGACCCTTCCTTACAAGGGCGGATCCAGGGGGGGTCCTTACCCCCCCCCCCCCCTGGGCTGTGTCCAGGACATAGGTGGACCACTAATTAACATTATTAAACATAATGTTTTTTTATATTTTTTGTCACAATATAGATTTTATTTAAGTACTTAATAAAAAACCTACTTTTTACTTATACCTATTATTATCAAAATTAAATTACAACTTCTTGCAACCTGGCCACGACTATGTGGCTTCACCCTGGCGCCTGGATCCGCCCTTGCTTCCTTGTTGTTGAAAAGGATGAAACACAGAGGCCGGCAAATCATTCCACAACCCAGCTGTTGATCCAGGGTTGCCAGGATTTTTTCCAAATATATACCGAACAGTAAGCAAAAAAAAATTGGAGGTGAATTTCCCTAGATTTCGGTGGTACCTTGCTCTTACCCGGCTAGAGAATTTCTGGGATAAAAATTTCTCCTTTCCGTATTCACACTGTATTGTTAACCAATACTATGAACCAATTCTTTCCGTATGCAAACTACTCCGATTAGGCAGTAGTCCGCCCGCCGCCGACAGAAGCGCGGACATCATATTCGTAGCATATCTCTTTTGTATTTCAATAACTTTGCTTACACCTCTCTATCACCTGTGTCTTACCAAGGGTCGAATCACAGATACATATAGTTTTATGATATAAAATGCTTCTATGTGCTATTGTACCTACCGCATAAAATAAAATAAATGTTTTTCCTTTTGTCGTCTCAATTCGCTGCGTTTGGTGACTTACTGGGTGAGGTTTGTCAAGGTCTCGCATGCATGGAGAGCCGGATCGAGAGAGACTGTTTGATGGAGAATTTTTTTCCTCTACAGCCGGACTCTCTCGACCCATCTCCTTACGGAGAAGAATGGATGCATTCATACGTCCGTCACTCCAGACACCTGGTCCTTATACCGTTGATGTTTATATACTCAATGCCTTATACCTTATTCCTTCCCAGAACTTCCTCTCCTTCCTTCCCCTAAAAATACTCTCCACACAGCGTTCCCAAAGACGACGAACCTCTGAGGGGATATATTTTCCTAGCTGCTTCCCTGCTGCAGAGGTCAAAAGGTATTCTTCAACCGGTCTCTCCCGATCCAGCCCGTCACACACACAGGTGGGCAGATGCGTCTACCGCCAAAACCCGGACAAACCTCACCCGGTGTAGAAAAATTATTTTCCTCAGGGCTAATCGTAAAAAAATCTTATTCGACTGCACTGCCACGCCTTCCTTTAAAATCTCTTTATTTTTGTATGCCTTACTAGCTGACCCGGTAAAACGTTGTTCTGCCATATAAATTAGAGATGAAACGGATAGTTGTTTGGCCGGATACCGGATATCCTGCGAGCAGCTAGGCGGCCGGATATTTTGAGTATTAATTCAAAATATTCTCTTTGATAAGAAGAAGAACAAGAGGTATATTATGGTGCTTCAATGTCAGTATTTCATCATTTCAATAATCTCTGTGTTTTTAACGATTTGTAGTTCACTATAATAGTTATTGTGATTAGTTAATTATGTTAATTTAAGTTTTCGCTACTCTGCGAGGTTTTTGAAAGTTTTAGTTTAGATATTTAATATTTATGTATTTATCATTAGAGTGAATATCTCAGAAGAAAATTTTAATTTTTTGTAAGGCCTTATGGCTTTTTTGTAACTTTTTCGACTTTAAATAAAAGCCGTCATAATTATACGCCATTTTATTAATACTTGCCTCACAAAAATTAATGTATTGCATTTTATTATAGGAAATTGTCGTAGTTTTTTTTAATATCCGGTATCCGGCCGGATATTGATGTAGATTCTATCCGGTATCTGGCCGGATAGTAAATTTACGCCGGATACCGGATAGTTACAGGATATCCGTTTCATCTCTAATATAAATTATTTTCTTGAATGAATGTGAATGACTTGAGCATGTGTGGATGAATGTTCGATGAGGCGGACGTAGCGCCATCTGTAGTTTAACAACATAAATTTTTCGTTCTGTTTGAAATACGAACGACGCACGGTTAAATTTGTTATGTTTCATCGAGTTTCAAATCACAACGGTGCTAAAGAAGTTTTCCACAAAAAAGTAAATTGTCGATTTCCCGAAAGTCAATACAATAAATTAATTTCACATCCGATATTATATTAATTATTAACATGAAACACTCATCTACATTGAAAAAATCTCCCGAGAAAAGATACATGCCGCCGACGGGACTCGAAAATATATAATGTAATAAGCAGTAATTGTTAAATGAAATACTAGTACATATTGAAATATTTGGCGGGCAGGAGATAAGCCGACGTAGCTCAGTGGATGAGAACAGTTTACCGTAATTCAGAAGGACGCGGGATCGAGTCCCGTCGGCGGCATGTATATTCTCGCGGGAGATTTTTTCAATGTAGATGAGTGTTACAGGCTAATAATTGTAACTTATAATAAATAATTGATACCCTTTGTGCTATGCATTAAATCTTGTCTTGAGGTGAAGTTATACATGAAATCATATTTAGATACTATTTAGATTAATCTTTACGACGAATTGGCTCACAGTATGAACATCAAAAAATATGCCACGGATAAATTGACGCTTTTACTAGCTTTTCTTTATATTGGAATTCCTATAAAAGTATTATTTACGTAACAAAAAATATAAGCGTAAACCACTAAAAAAAAATGATTTTTCAAGACTTTACTATGAAGTAATACATGAAACAATTTTTTTTTAAATACCCCCTTATAGCTAAGACTATTTTTGAGGTTTTATTTGTGCTAAATATTTTTCATTCTTATAAAATTATGCACAGAATAAATAAAAACCACTTTTTCGCTTACTTGCCTCGCGCAAATAAGACATTCGATTTTAAATTTTGCAGGCATGAGAATCGAAATATTTCTAGCGTTTATATTCCTCTTTATCATTAGTTTATCAATTAAAAAATAATAATTGATATTATATTCGCCAAATTATTTCTAAATTTCGGTTAGGTACTTCCTTCAAGAAATAGGTATGAGGTATGGCGAAGACAATTTCCTGGAAACGGAATTAGTCAGCGACAACCAAAAATCTGTCAGGGGTCGCGAACCTGTAAAATATCAGTAAAACTAACTAACTAACCATCACGCCGTTTTCCGCAAGGGTAGGCAGAGGGGACGGACTACCAAACAACTCGGTCTTGGCACACACTCTTTACCTCATTCACATTCTTCATACAACGTCTCGTACAAACTATTTTATTATTCTGACTCTTGACATGGCCCGACTCAAGTATCTGATTAACTAGATCGTGCCATGTCTTCCTCGGACGTCCCGACTTCTTCTACCATTCGCATTTGCACCATACATTCTTCTTACACTACGTTTTTCGTTCATTCGATCTACATGCAGCACTTCTATTTGTATCTATTTGTAAATGGAGTGTGTACGCAGTCGCAAGACCATTAATTCTGTTTGATGATTCGTTTATGAAAAGCGGGAGCGAACAAGTAGCGATTTATTATATTTTATTTTATTTTATTTTATTTTATTTCTTAAGAAACAAACAGCTTATATACACATAATAGACAAATATATACATGTGAACTGCAGTGAAGCCAATAGAGTTTCTTATGCTAATATTGTTTGGAGATGGAGTTTTATTTTACCTTGAAACTAAATTTTAGGCTTAGGAAGGGGTGACGAAGGGGAGAGGAGGGGGATGGGAGGGAGAATATAAGATAAGGATATGAGATGCTCTCGATACCTTCCACTCCCGTATCAATCCAATATCGCACGCGTTACTTCTATTCGATACTTCTGAAGGTTTAAATTAAAAATGTCTACGCTGTGAAATAATTCGTTGTATTGCGCACGTATTCGAGGAATCGGGGAATTTTTTCTAAGGTTTGTTCTGCAAGTGGGCAAATGAAGTAATTTTGATTGTCGGGTTAATCTTGAAGGAATATGGAAGCTATTATGTTTACAAAGCTATTATGTCTTCGGCAGTCTGGAACAACCGGCAGACGGTGACTATGTGGAAATGTTGAAGTATCTCTGTTGCTAAAAACACAAAAACGCTGAAGAGATGCACTGATAGAAGAGTTTTTTGGGCGTATCTGTAGGTTCGAATTAGCTCATATTTTGCTTACTTCTGCTGAAATTGATCAAACATTTAAATAAATCAAAATTCTTTCTAGAGTAGAGAATCAAGTCTATTGCCCGTTTAGGGATCCAGGAACCAGGTAAATCGAATAATATTAACAAATACAAAATCCTGATCAAACAATGGATCATCAAAAAACGTCGTGCAATAATAAGTCACCTCACCCAAATATTGGGTCCTTACATATGAAATTGGCGTTTTGCCGTACTGGCAACTTTGATCTCTAAATATCTTCTCTTTGGTTAGGAATTCCAAATTCAAATTTATACAGCTATTTACTCATGTATTTGTATTTCAAAAATTATAATTCATTGGTTTTTTCTTAATTGTTTTTTTTTTCTTTTCACTTAATTTACAAAATGGAAAACTTGAAATATCGCGTTATTTACGATTACGAGTTCCACCGTGGCACCAGTGCTGCAGAAACGGCTCGAAGGATTAATGATGTGTATGGCGACGGTGCCGCAAAAGAAAACACAGTGCGTTTTTGGTTCCAACGTTTTTGTTCCAGAAATTTCGACCTGCAGAACAAGCCCCGTGGACGGCCGGAGACCAAAGTTGATAATGAAGAATTGAAGGCTATTGTGGAAGCGGATCCTTCGCAAACCACGTCCGAGTTAGCTGCAGGCTGCGGTGTTAGTGATAAAACTGTTTTAATCCACTTGAAGCAAATTGGGAAGGTGAAAAAGCTCCCATACAAAACTCCCATAAGCTCCCATACAAAGTTCCTCCATACAAAACGCCAATTTCATATAATGTAAGGACCTAATATAATCCTCTTATCCCATTATCGTTACCACTACCTACCAACCTGAAATTTTTCGTCAAATATTTTTACTTTATTGAAAAATGTACTTTATTTAATATTTATAAAATATTTGTAAACTAGTCTGTCTCGACACAGGATTTCCTAGTGAGACAGGCTAGGCCAAAAAAAGTAAACCTTTTTATATAGATGCACAAAATAAAATTAAAAATTAAAAAAATTGACCAGGGTAACCATTTATTGGATAACTAATACCCCTGTAATAGTTCACCACAAATGGTTGGCTACGTTTGGTGACTTAGTAGGGGTCTTGGTGGCGGATGCGTTTGCTCACTTACTGCGTGGCGGGCCGGATCAGGAGAGACTGGTTGAGAGAGGCCCTTATGTAATTCATTCCTCCCACTGCGGTGCAAGGCGATGGTCCAAAAGAGTCCTGCTGCAGAGGTCAAAAGGTATCCCTCAACCGGTCTCTCCCGATCCAGCCTGCCACCGCCAAGAACCGAAAAAATCACATAAATACATATTCACATAAAAATATAGCTAGTAAAAATTATTAGTGTGGAAAAAATGGACATCACTTGATTGTGCTACATTGTCTTTCTAGGAAGTTTCCGACTTCTTCTATAATTCACTTTCGCGTCACATAATATTCTCTCTTGGCATACCTAGAATGCAGTTTGAGTATAATTCTCCCGTCTGGAACCCAAATTATAATATTCATACATGTACCAGCTGTTGAAAGAATACGAAACAAATTCTTACGTTTTCTAAATTTTAAAATGGGTATTCCAGAAATTATGTTTAAGGTGAAGTTATACGTGAAATCCTACTTAGATACTATTTAGATTAATCTTTACGATGAATTGGCTTACAGTATGAACATAAAAAAATATGCTACGGATACATTGAAGCTTTCACTAGGTTTTCTATGTAACGGAATTACAATAAAATTTTTATTTACATAACAAAAAAAATATGCGTAAACCGCAAAAAAAATGTTTTTTCATGACTTAACTATGAAGTAATACAAGAAACATTTTTATAAAAATACTCCTTTATGGCTAAGACCATTTTTGAGGTTTTCTATGTTCGAACTTTTTTTCACTCTTATAAAATTATGGACAAAATAAATAAAAACCACTTTTTTGCTTACTTGCCACGCGCAAATAAGACGCTCGATTGCAAATTTTGCAGGCACGAGAATCGAAATATTTCTAGCGTTTATATTCCTCTTAACTTCAACCTACAACACTATTTTAAAAAGAATATGCTCAAATTGTCTGAAAGAAGAATTTTCACTGACTTGGTATTTCTATATAAAATTTTAAATGATTTAGTTGATAGTCCGGAATTGCTTGAATTGATACGCTTCGGGTTTCCACTACGTAATACTAGAAGTCAGGATATACACAGTATACATGTATTTCAGCGCAGAAATTCTGGGACTAACCACCACGCGGGATCGAATCCCGGCGTGGCAAATAAATTTTATTTGATTAATTTGTGGTATTTCACAATTTATTCATTTAAAATAATATATAGTATATTTGCGGCACGTTCCAGAGTGGAAGATTTTCCCTGTATCGCCCTGGTGTAAGACCACCATTCAGAATTGAAACGTTGCTTGAAATGGCACTAGCCGTGTTTGGTGACTAGATCTGAATAGCCAGGTACTTCCCCACCTTCCTCTTCCCTATCTGCTTCCCCTCCCCACTACCATCAGCCTCACAACATACCCCTGTGGGGATGCCATAGTCTCACTGGCTTCAGACGGGAGCAGTTGGGACTCTTGTGCGGTAATCATATGAAAAAATAAAAATAAAACCATATGTATTCCTCTTTGCCCAGAATACTGATGGAGGGAAACAATTATACCAAGTCAGTGTACATCTTCAATTTATCTTTAAACAAATATAAAATATTGTCACTGAGGCAGTTCAAATATCTCCAATAAATACTGTATTTTTCTTACTATTTACATGTAAACGCCCCGTAACCCGTGAAGGGGCATTAATAAATAAATACATACCTAACATAAATATAATATATCAATGAACATAACAAATTTTCTGTTAATTGTTTTTGTAAGTGAATAAATACATTTTTTAAGCTAAAAACACACATTTTAAAAAAGGTCTCAAATCCCTTCTTTAAAACTAACACATATGGTCGCCAGGCGTCGCGGTCGCACGGACATGAATTTGGAACACATTATTATTTGAAAGCAAGCAAAAACAAAGCTATTGAGGGAAGACGAGCAGTGGCGGTATGTGGAATTTTTCCCCCCGTTCAATTTCATTCATTATAAATTACAGTCCTCCGCCGCGTCTGTCTGTCTGTTCGCGATAAACTCAAAAAACCACTGAACTGATTTCATGGGGAAGGTTTAGGTATATACTTTGTGAAGGTTTTGTGTAAATTGATTAAAATATATAATTAAAGGAGAATGTCTGTATGTGGTGGACGACCGGGCTGGCAAGCGGGTGGTGTGGATTTGATTTTTACCCAAATTAACAGATGATGGCGGTTTGACTTAAAAGGTCTGGTAACCATCCAGTAGATGTCGTTGTGTTTCGTTAGCCACTAGTCATAAATAAAGTTAACGAGCTGAAGTTTACGCAGAGTTATTCTAAATGATGTTTTATTTATTTATTTATTTCTATATATTACAGTTTTACCTTATTTATTTAATATTTTAACATAATATATTTTGGAACACATTTTTACATATTGATTAATATAACATTTTATTATGTTGGGTGTAAGGTAGGTTTGAGAAGGTGAAACTGTTGGTTTATAGTGTTGTATGTTTCGTGAACACCTCACTAGGAGAACCTGTGCTGAGGTGTTTACGTGTTTATGATTCAGTGTAACAAGTACAGGTATTTATGTGTTGTAGTATAGAAAGTTGTTTTTTTTTTTTTTACATTTTAATGGTAATGGATTATTTAGAAGGAAAAAAAAAAATATAAAGTATATATAAATATATATGTATATATGAAGAGTTGTAAAATTCTTGCAAGATATGTTTATTTATTTTACTTCTTTTATAGTTTTGTTATGTTTGGTTAGGGATGTTTGGGAGGCGGGTAAGGGTATCGCCGCCCAGGAACCATTTATTGGATAACCATAGGATACCCCAAGGGATTCGCTATGTTTTGTGATTTAGCAGGGATTCCCGGGTTCTTGGGGTGGGGTTTACCTAGGTCTCGATGGCGAATGCGTTTGCCTATGTACTGTGTATCTTCCAGATTCCTACCCATATTCATACCATTTTCCTTCCCAGAACTTCCCTTCCTTGAAAAAAACCCCCTCCACACACCATCCCCTAAGATGACGTAGGCCCTGAGGGAAATTATTTTCCTCACGACCTCCTGAATGGAGCTAATGTAAAAAAAATATGGTAAAAAATCCACAAGAAACTATAATATGTACTTACATTAAAATAAATTGTTATTTTAAAAGCCTTTCCTGTCAGGAATAAATAAATACCTACTAAAAAGATTGTTTAAGGTTAAACGTCACGTACGTTATAATCTATGCATTCACAGATGGCGCCAATCAAATTATTTTAGGTTTTTAATGCTTTTTAGATGTTACGCTTTAAAATATTAAGGTAAATTAATTGTTCGCGATCGTACATATTTAATTAGAATATAAATAAATAGTTTTGTCTATAAACAAATCCAAATCTTTCAAGAAAGGCTGAAAAATATAATATTGGATTGAGTCACCGATACAAAATTGAATTTTTCAGCCTTTCTTGAAAGATTTGGATTTGTTTATAGACAAAACAATTTATTTATGTTCTAATTAAATATGTACGATCGCGAACAATTAATTTACCTTAATATTTTAAAGCGTAACATGTAAAAAGCATTAAAAACCTAAAATAATTTGATTGGCGCCATCTGTGAATGCATAGATTATAACATAACGTACGTGACGTTTAACCTTAATGTAAAGAATAATATAAATGTGCAGCTTAGTTTCCAGTGAAATTAAAATTGTACCAACATTGCTTATTTACCTATTGGAGCATTTTTGCCACATTTTGGCCAATTTGCAAACACCCGCGAGCGTTCACTGGCCAAATTGTGGCCATTTTGAAGACAACATTTATCTGAAATATATCAAAGATCTCGCCCCTTTTTATTATTTCATTGAACACAAAGCTAACTTGGTAGTTTCACACTTTAACAAGAGATGTCTCGCATCTCTTCTGAATTAATTGTTATTATGGACATATATATATTATACCGGTAACTATTACTATGGAATATTTTTTCTTATATTGATAATGAGTTTGCACTTAAGAAATTGGATGTTCGAATTTAAATTTGTATCTGTGATTATCAACTAGGTCATAGACAACATACATAAGTCATAATATTGCTCTAAGAAGACAACATGTGGGGTAGTTTTAAAGGAAATAATACATAGAATAAGAAAGTAATACACAGAATATTTATTTACACGCGTTCATTTAATACTAGCAGACCCGGACACACGTTGCTGTGGCTAACGAAACCTTTATAACATCGCCATCTGTTAAATCAAATCCACACCAGGCTGCCTGCTGCCCGCTTCCTGCTGCCCGCTGCCGCTTCAGATATTATGATAAGTTTTTATTTATAAAATAATTATTACATACAAGATATAATGGTGAAATTAAGTATAAATTATTGTATTTCTTAGTCCTCCTCACTAGGGGGTCCTGTGCCGAGGCGGACTAAAGTTATTTAAATATGGTTTATTTGTCTTCTATGTCGTTTTTAATGTCTTCATTAGGGTTTTTTCATTGACCTCTTTTAGCCATATTTTTATTCTTGATTTGTATTCATTAGGATTTTTTATTAGTTTTATGTCTTGGGGAAGGATGTTATGGAGTTTTGTTGCAAAGTATGTATAGTTTCTTTGTCCGAAAGTGGTTTTATAACTTGGAATATTTTTTATATCGTTTTTCTTCGATCTTGTGGTATGCATACATGGTCTAGTAGAGGATTCATTATTTTTGAAAAGCTTCAATAATATATTTTTGGCATATATTTGCTGTACATTTGTATTTCAACCAATTTACACAAAACCTTGACAAATTATATACCTAAAAACATTTCTCATGAATCACTCTCTATTGATGAAAACCGCATGAAAATTCGTTGCGTAGTTTAATCTAAGCGCACATACAGCGTGAGCGAATTCATTTCATACTTTGTAACGATTTTTTTTAAGAAAACTAAAAATATTGGAAAAACGGTCCAAAGTGGGTGTATTCATTTTCTCTCTAACACTATAAACAGTTTACCTGTCTACACATTAAAATTTGGTGGTATGATTTTATGAAAGAGGGGAAGAAATTTCTAAACCAAACGCGTAAAAATTTCCTAGAATTGTAAACTGAAATTAATTATGTAAAAATGACGTATTTTATGCATATTAGAAATAAACAAAGTGTAATAAAAAAAGAGTTGAAATTAAAAAGGAAAATGTGTGTTTGAATAAGAATCTATTTTAAGATTCATAAATATAATAATATGCGTTCTTGACATAGATGTTATAAATCTATACATATATGTATATACATATTTGTTCGTGTACAATCATATTCACCTGCTCCTCTATTTAAAATGTATATTTTATAACCCTTATGGAATGTGTGGGATTGCACTATTCTCCCCACATACCGGAATAAACATTTATTATTATTATTATTATATAATATATAATTCAAAATATGCTTGCTGTAAGTTGTTTATTTGGTGCTACATTTAGCATAGGAAATATTTTAAACTGTCAAAAAAATACCTTCTTTCACCCTCGCGAAGATTTCTGGATTATTACAACCACAAAACTGTAAAAAATGTCACAATAGGCCACTTGCATGGATTTCATAACGACTTAGAAAAAATCGTGTGGATAGATTTTTATATTAAGATTACGAAAATGTTAGTAAAAATTTTTATAAATGTATAGTTTATTTTTATTTTTAAATAAATAAATCCATTATTTGAGCTCGTGACGTCACGACATGAAAATGTCCCGTCACCGATTATGTTCCCTTAATTTTGAAAAATTCCACACTAATAATTTTTTTTTATATGGCAACACTTTGATTTCCGGCGAATTTTTGAATTTGCGTTTAACGTTCACTAGATTTATTGTTTGTTCTTTGCGAACTTATCCTTTGGTTTGATAAAGATGGCGGTGTTTTTACAGATGTTACGAAGAGAACCCCGTACAATTTATTGCTATTCGTGTGGAAAACGTTCTTTTTTTTTTAAATGATTTTCGGCTATGTAATTATCGTTTTTTCGCACCCATAAAATTATGTCCCGTGTTTCCGGTTTATAAAAAATGGTTTGAATTTTCGGATAGAAATTTTCAAAAAATTGCCAGGATATCAAAAAAAAAAAAACAGAATGTCTTAGAATATTTGCCTAAATCGGTTTTTTTTAAATGTGATGCAAGTGGCCTATTTGAGAATGTTTTTTTTCAGATTTAGATTTTGCAAGCCATCGATTGTTCAATCAAAATGCTATTTTCGAATAAATTCTTTAAACTAATACATTTATTTAAGACATGTATTTTAAATAGGTACTTATGTTAGGTACCTACCAAATTCGATTGATTGTTCTTATAATATGTTTGTAATATATGAAAAACGAAAATTTGAATAAAAACATTGTAACCGGTGTCATGCGACATGTTGGAAAACAGAATATACTGGGACTGAATATATGGAACGCGGGAGAGGGAAGGCGGGGAAAATGGATGGAGAACGTGTGAGGGGAAAAGGACATGGGAGAGGAAGGGCCGCGGAAGAAGATCGGGACGAATGAGAAAGGACACGCAGGGAGAAACAATTTCTCTATTTAGTGACATAGCAACGCATGCCGGGAAATGGCCAGTAGAATATCAATTAAAATTTTAATTTTCTGAAGATATGGATGAATGTTGCAAGGTGAAACTGGTTCATTAAAAATAAATTAGTTCAAAAAAATCATGTGATTTAGTCGTACGCCACTGACTCAGGATGTTCCTGTGTTTATATTTTAGAGTCTTTACACATTGGTTCACAGATGGAGTGTCTTCCGCTAAACGTTAAACTAAACAATGCCCTCAAAAATAATGCCATTACAATGATTTAAAAACGTGTGAATTAAAAAAAACGCTAATAAAATCGTTGATGAAATTGGTGTTGAAATCGGTCATAAAATCGGCGATGTAATCGACGATGTAATCGGCTATGAAATCAATGATGAAATCGGTGTTGAAATCGGCGATGAAATCAATGATGAATTCGGTGATAAAGTTAATTTTAGCAAAGGATTGTGTTCAAAGGCACGTTCAAGTAAATAGCCCCTTCGAAATCAGATCGAAGATGATAGAATTAGGGAGCATTTATGACAGTTTTAAATCGGTTTATCGAAATACGCAGGTTAACTTTTATACATCAGCTCAACACGGGAGGCCCTGGGGAAAATAATTCCACTCAGGGCCTATGTCAACTTTGGGGACGTGTAGGGTATTATTAGGAAAGGGAGTTCTGGGAAAGAAAAAGGTGTGAGGGATATGTATGAATGTGTGTCCAGTATGACGTAGGAATCCATACCTCACTCTGTTGACCCATCCCACTGCGGTGCAGAGCGATGGGTCGAGAGAATCCTTTCGGAGGTAAAAAATCTCCCTCAACCAGTCTCTTCCGAACCGGCCCGCCACGCAATAGGCCGGCTAGCCCCACTTCCCCAATGACCAAACTCTACTTTTGGGATATACATAATTCAACGGTATTCGATGGGAATAATTTTTCTTGATATTTATTTCTAGGACGGTGTATTCAAATAGGAATGAATGTAGTAAAAATATCGTTACTGCTATCTATCGACGAGTGTTGTGGGTTGTAATTGTGCTTTGTTAAAATTACAAATAGGAATAGTAAAAATATCGTTATTGCCATCAGCTATTGACGAATATTGTGGGATAAGATTGTTTTGTTAAAATTACAAATAGTATAATTATCGTTACTGCCATCTATCGACGAGTGTTGTGGGTTGTGATTGTGCTTTGTTAAAATTATAAAAATAATCATCACGACGTTTCCCCGCAGGGGTAGGCAGAGAGGAAGGACCGCCAAACAACTCGGTCTCGGCACACACTCTTTGCCTCATTCACATTCATACATCGTCTCAAGTATCTGATTCACTTGATCGTGCCATGTCTTCTTCGGGCGCCCCGACTTCTACCATTCACATTTGCGTCATATATTCTCCTTACTTGTGCTTTGTTATAATTATAAATATGAATTAATATGTATTAAAAAATATCGTTAATGCCATCTATGGAGTATTTTGGTTGGGTTTGGGCTTGGTTTAAAAAAATATTTAAATAGGAATTATAATATGAAATACAAATATCGTTACTGCCATCTATCGACGATCAGTATTAATTGTGAGCCGTGATAGCGCTTATCGCCATCATTTATAATCTTTGCGTTCATAGATGGCTCTTTTTATAATTTATCTGGCCTTCACTCTTCGGGGAATATAGTATAGGGTGGTATAGACCGTCATTTCAAATTGTGTACAGAGGAAAGGTGAATTTATATATTAATTTTGTTAAAATGGGCAAATTTCAAAATCATACCGCAGATTGGAGTTGATTTTGGACTAAAATATAAAAATTAACAACACTGTTTTCGTACCCTCGCTTTCAAACCTCAACAAAATTTATTTAAATTCTTCATACATAATTTGTTCATCGTAGACACGAGACACTGTAGAACGTCCATTGGAAAAAAGTAATTTACTGTAGATGTAGACAGAGGAGTGTGGACATCAGCGTTATACCCAACGTACATGTCAAAAGAATTCATATTCTACTCTTTCATAGATGGTGCGCATATAATTGTTTACGGAAAAATGCTTTTTACACGTTATGTTCTAAAATATTAGGAATAATTCATTATTTCCGCCCGTACATACGCAAAATAAACATGAATAAATTGTTTTGTCAATAAAAAAACTGAAATCTTTCAAGAAAGTCTGACAAATACAATATTGCATCGGTTGTTCAATCCAATATTGTATTTCGTCACTTCATTTGGATCGGGTTCTAACTGACATTTTTTTCAAAAATTACCTTTGAATGAGAAATCATTTCGGTAATTTTTGGAGATCGCTGGCAACGGTTAATATGCACTTTAAAAAAAAAAAATCTTTTGATTTACCTTAATTACATTAAAGGCAACTATTTGTATTGGGGGAAGTGGAAAATATTTCATTCTAAATTTTTTCTTGCCTTGGCGCGAGTAGGCGTTATAAAGGGGCACTTTCTTTTGAATCACAAACCATGTTACACAAACCTAGCGTAGCCGCTAAACTACTTGAAAACTGGGATGTTTTTCTTGCCTTTTCGCGAGCAGGCGTTATAAAGGGGCACTTTCTTTTGTATCACAAACCATGTAGAATGAAATATTAACCGTTACCAGCAATCTCCAAAATTTACCATAATTTCTTTTGCTCATTTCTATTCCCAAGAATTTTCAATAGACATCCATTTTACGAGGTTCTACCATCGCTTACGCTCTTTGTTCTGACAGTTAATCGTAGGCGCATATGGTTCGTCAATTGATTTGGATAGGGTTCTAACCGCGCCTTACCATTTTTTAAGGTTTCCAAAGACGATTTTTTTTTGCAATCTGTTTAACAATTTTAGTTAAATAAATTTAATTTATCACATTTCAATGGAAAATATTTAAGCAGGACCACGATCCTAGGTATGAATTGCATTAGGGAAATGTTATTAGAAACTTGTGCAATAAATTATTATGCCTTAACTCAGAGGTTCCCAAAGTGGGTGCCGCGGCACCCTGGAGTGCCGCGGACAGAGGTCAGGGGTGCCGCGAGGCGCCCCTGATGTCTCTACTAAAAATCAAAATTGACATGAACGAATACAAACATTTTATGGAATGGAAAATCACCCGCGTGGCCGGTCCGCGCTCTGGGAATGGATTGGGTGGAAGGCACAGGAGTGGGGATACGGTTGTGGTGCTGCGCTTGCAGCGGCCGCGTGCGGCTCTCACAGATCACCTATCACAGTTAACTGACTGGTATGCCAAGTACTTCGCAGAAGACCAAGTGGAGAAGTTTGTATGGATCCAAGATCCATTCCGTGCTCAAGCTCCCCAAGATTACCGACAGCAGCCTAAAAATGAAATACGCTTGTTCGGATTTGACGGAGTTTTGGATATCAGAAATCAGTATCCGATTCTAAGTGGAAAAGCTGTAAGAGTCCTCATTCCCTTTGCTACTTCATATCTGTGCGAAGCTGGATTTTCATCAAAAATAAATGTGGAAAAAGAAATGAGGAGTAGCTGTATCAATCCGGTTTTTGTACTTGTGTTTGTATTATATTTGCAAGGTAAAGGAAAGGCATTGGAGTAGGTAAAAAAAAATGATCCTTCTTCCTGGGGGGGGGGGGGGGGGGGGGGTGGCTAGAGAGATCCCGAGGCTACCACAGAGATATACTGGTAGACATTGTATGCAGGGCCGGATTAACCATGTGGGGGCCCCTAGGCAATGCACTTCTCGGGGCCCCTTTACCAATGGTGGACTAACAGGGGGGGGGGGGGGGGGGGGCGGCCCGCCCCGGGCCTCTGGTCCTCGGGGGCCTTCAAACGCCTCAATGTCCCCTTTATCAAATCCTTAACAAGGCTTTAATGCCATTAATCAGCGGCCGAAAATTTAAATTTCGTCGAACGATGATCTTGCGATCGTACCCTTGCAACTGTACAGGGCGGTTCCGATGCGTTTTAATTTTTTTTTAATATATTAGCAGATCTTTTTTAAATGATTTTATTTAAACTAAAATTAAAATTCTGAAGCATATCTTTCCCAGATAATTTATTGATTTATTTTACTCCATGATTATATAATTTAAAATGTGTTAGGTATAATACAAAATTTTGTTTGAAAATTTAACAAATCTGCCAATGCCCTACGGTAAAACCTTAATGTACTAAAAATAAACATATTTTCTCAAAATTTAAAACTTAGCTTTACTAGATAAAAGAACAGTCTTTCGAAATCAATTTATAATTTTGTGGTAAAAAAGAGTCAATACGTCTAAAATTTGATTTAAAAACGACATATTTCCGGCTTTGTCTGGTGATTCCCACTTAAGGCGGACACTGCAAAAAATTTTTTTTTGTAATTTTATTTTTTTGTTTCATTTTCTGAAAGACGCATTTGTTAAAAATGCTCTCACCAAATATTTTAAAGATATTCGAAAAATTGACGGAGATTCAGAATTTTATGTGAAACAATAACTTAGTAAACACCACTTTTATGATATGTACTACATGCCGACCGGGTTTCACTACAACCGTAGGTTCTTTAGGGCAGTTTGTATGTTGAATTATCCTTCAGCAAAGCTTTGAATGTGTTTTTCTCTAAACTTTGTTAACACATTTTTTAACCTCTATACATCCAATTTGCAGGTCTTAAACTGTTTGAAAATCTAGTGTCTATTTCACCACGTAGGTGAATTTTGTTTAAAAATGGCGGACCAACGAATTTTAATTTCGATTTTTTATGGAAAATTTTCATTGTTCATAAAAAAAAATAGAAGGGGGCCCATTATAAAAAAATCCCTAAGTGATGCCATACTGACTGGATTTACTAACAGTTTAAGATTTAGTACATGCAAATCGGAAGTATAGTTTTTCCAATATGTTGTCAACCGTGTTGAAAAAAGCAGTTTCGAGAAAAACGCGTTCAAAGTTTTGCTGAACGTTACTTCAATATACAAACTGTTTAAAATGGTTTTATATAAAATGATGTAGGTATCTCCGTCAATTTTACGAATTTCCTTAAAACATTTGGTGAGAGCATTATTAACAAATGCATCTTCAGAAAATTAATTTTTAAAAATGTCAATTTTTTTGCCTGGTGCCTTAAAGCCTTGTTTAGGATTTGATCAAAGGAACATGGAGGCGTTTGGAGGCCCCCCAGAGTCAGAGGCCCGTGTGAACTGAAGAAAAAGCTTGTAAAATTACATCAACTTCTTAAACTAGGGGGGGGGGGGAGCGGTTCATCCAGCTTTTCCACCCCGGGCCTCTGACGGGCTTAGTCCGCCACTACACTTACCTACCCTTTTCTAACTTCCAAACTTTCTTTTTCTACCACAACGTAATTTTATTCATAATTAATCTGTTTTTTTACTACATTTCGAAGGTATGCCTTCACCCTCATTCAATAAAAAAAATAAAACGAAAACAATAGTACAATGAGCGGTCTTATCACCAAAGTGATCTCTTCCAGACAACCTTGGTATGAAGAGAAACAAAGAATCTTAGCAAGCAGATAGGTAGTGCACACTAAAGCTTGTACAGTATTTATATATTAAATATTAGAAATAAAAGCAAAAAAAAAACTAACTAATAATCATATCCCCATTGATACGAAGGCAAATAAAGTAAAATACAACGATGTTTAAATATTTGTTTTAATTATTGACTTTATATTTATTATTTGTGCGTGATGTGAACAGTTATTGGGTTATAACCTAATTATTATAATTTGTTGTTTTCTTTAATGCATGTAATGTTATTAACCTATAAATGTTCGTAATAAAAAATTAAAATATTTAAAACATCTTGAAAGCTGACTTTTTCCAAAAGTGTGCCGGAGTTGCTCACTAATTGTGAGTCGAACCGTTGACGGAACTTATTTTTTCTTGGGGCGCGGGGCCCCCAGCCGATGCGGGGCCCCTAGGCAGTTGCCTACTCTGCCTTAGGGATAATCCGGTACTGATTGTATGGTATGACATGGGTGCCGTGAGAAAATTCTAATTTTCTAAGGGTGCCGCGACATGCAAAAGTTTGGGAACCCCGGCCTTAACTGATTAAACAAGGTTCTATTTGCATGTTTAGGTATGTTCTAAAATGATATGTACACGTTCTATTTAAATACTTTCCTTTAATTTTATAATACTTTACACAAGAATTAACCTCAAAACCGGAAATTGGTAAATAGATTATGAGTGCAGGTCTTTGCAATTTTTGACACCTCATATCTCAGAACAAGGTGAAGTGAAGGTAGAACGTAGAACCATATCCTATATGGATTTGTCAGCCTTTCTTGAAAGATTTCAGTTTTTTTTATTAACAAAACTATTTATTCATATTCACATTGCGTATGTACAGACACAAACAATTAATTATTCTTAATATTTTAAAGCATAATTTGTAAAAAGATTTTTTCCGGAAAAATAATTATACGCGCGCTATCTATGAAAGAGTACAATATAAATGCTTTTGACAATCACCTTAAGGTTAAACGTCACGTACGTTATAATCTACGCATTCACAGATGGCGCCAATCAAATTATTTTAGGTTTTTAATGCTTTTTTCACGTTGCGCTTTAAAATATTAAGGTAAATTAATTGTTCGCGCCCGTACATATTTAATTAGAATATAAATAAATAGTTTTATCCATAAACAAACCCAAATCTTTCAAGAAAGGCTGAAAAATTTAATTTTGTATCGGTGACTTAATCCAATATTGTATTTTTCAGCCTTTCTTGAAAGATTTGGGTTTGTTTATGGATAAAACTATTTATTTATATTCTAATAAAATATGTACGGGCGCGAAAATTAATTTACCTAAAGCTTAACGTGCAAAAAGCATTAAAAACCTATAATCTACGCATTCACAGATCATCAAATATTATAATCAAATATTTTAAATTGGTAAATTAATTGTTCGCGCCCGTACACATTTAATAAGAATATAAATAAATAGTTTTGTCCACAAACAAACTCAAATCTTTCACTCAACTCAATCCAATATTTTATTTTGTATCGGTGACTCAATCCAATATTGTATTTTTCAGCCTTTCTTGAAAGATTGGTACGGTTGGTATAACGCTGGTGTCCACACTCCTCTCTGTCTACAATCTTTCGTGCCTAGGATGAACAAATTATTTATGAAGAATGAGCGATGAATTTAAATGAGTCTAACGTCCTGATGTTTGAAAGAGAGGGTACGAAAACAATTTTGTTTTTAAAACCGGGCGGCGTTTATTCCATATAAACATATTCCCCAATTTCATCTCTGCATTTTGATATTAGTGCAAATATTTTTTAATATAATTTTGATATCGACTACTAGCTCAGTACGTTTTACTTGTTTGATAAGTTACATCTCATAGTTAGCACCCTCCAAAAATCGACAAAACTGCCTGGCTTGAACGCCATCAACAAACGTTCAGTATACAAACTAGAAAAATATATACAAAAAAGCAAAATATTCAGAATATTGTCTACTCATACAGTTGGTAAAAAAATCTTAAAACCGGTCCTATTTTGGAGGAAAAAATAAGGAATATAACAGTTTTTATTTAGGTATTACCAAACTCGAGTTGCAGTTGTCTCATTCGCTCAGTATTAAAACCCCCCAGACTAATTTGTTCGCTTTTGGGAACGACTCATATAGGTCTCTCGTTGTGTGTACATTAGGTACTATTGTGTGATATAAATGGTGTTAGAAAGAGAAAACACGACGCTTTCTATTTTAATTAAAAAGTTAACCAACAAAATATTGATGAAACTAAACCTTTACGAAACTAAAATTTCCAATCGCAATTTGAAAAAAAAAAACATTGTGAAATTTTGTGAGATTTTTATTAATTATTTTTACATGAGTGAGGTGACGATGTCTTTTATAATACATTAATACAGGCGTCGGGTGGGAATGCTATCCTTGTTCTACCGGTATTACAATGGAAGATGATTGATCCCTTCACACGCCAAACGCGTGCCCAACATTTGTACATGGTTGACATTAGTCACATGAGAACGAGTCGCTTCTTCGACTCGTTCTTGTGTTCAACATCTCGGCTGTGGAATGATTTGCCGGCCTCTGTGTTTCCTCCTTCCTACAACATGGGTCTCTTCAAGACCAATGTTCATTCCTTCCTCTCCTCAAAAAGACCCTCTAGACAGCATCCCAGATGACATAGGCCCTGAGGGAAATTATTTTCCTCAGTGCCTCCTGTGTGGAGTTAATGTAAAAAAAAGTTTAATAAAATATGTGGGTGTATGTGTCGTTTTTTCGTTACTAATTTTAGTGACAAAAATCGTAGGATGAGCAATTTTTTAAACTTTGGATAACCAACATCTGCCATAGTGGTTCGCTACGTTTGGTGACTTGGCAGGGGTGCCCGGGTTCACAGGGTGATGTTTGTCCGGGTCTTGGTGGCAGATGCTTCCGCCCACCAATTGCGTGGCAGGCCGGATCAGGGGAGACTGGTCGAGGGCGACATTTGGACCTCTCCAGCAGGACCCTCTCGGAACATCGTCTTGCACCGCAGTGGGAAGGGATGAATTCATATGTCTGTCATACTGGACAAATTAATCCTCAGATTACTATCCACCTCTTTCTTTCCCGAACTTCCTCTCCTTATTTTCATAAAATGACCCTCCACACAGCATCGCAAAAGATGACCAAGGCCCCCGAGGGGAAATATTTTCCTCCGGGCCTCCTGTGTGGAACTAACATAAAAAAATGTATTCTGATTGGTATATTCCAGAGAATATCAAGTGAAGAAACAATGCCTTTCGTTATGTACAGGAAATGGGGAGATAGGTTCCATTGGATTACATTTTCTCCGGGATGTAGAAAAAAGCTTATTTTCCATTTTTTAATCAATATTTTATTAAAAAAATAAAAATCAAGGAAACTTATTTTATCCCATCTAATCTATAAATAACACAATTCCTAATAACAAGTGAAAATTCATAAATAGGTTAGTATAATTAAGCCTCCGCAACCCGAATTTCTACTGATTTCTTACACATCTCCCTTAAACTGCCTTAAACACTTTAAGTTTTAAAGTTCTAAAAAAATGTATGTTATTCATTAAGATAATATCTTGACATTCCCCGCGCTGAAAAGCAAATTATATAAAATTCCCACGATAGAAAAAAATCGCAAAGTATGCTCCAAAAATTATTATAAACACGATTGTTTCAGTTATTTTACAAGTTATATGTACGAAAAAATTCAGTGTTTCTTTTAATGCTGTTTAAGACAACCCTCGCGAGATTTTTGCTCTATTTTAAATGAGTCGGGTTTAATTGACGATTTTCACAATTTTCGCATCGATTTTATCGCTGTAAATGTTAGTAATTTCATATTTCTCCATCTTCTTTTTGAGACCCATACTTATTTTGACATTCGTAATTCCATTTGCAAACACACAAAAACATGAGCATAACCTTTTTAAAACTTGCATTAAAAACTATTGTTTTTAGTACAACAAAGTTACAATATTGTATACTAGCTGATTCCCGGCATGCGTTGCAATGCCATATTCAAAGAAATATATCGTTTCTCCCTGAATCACTTTTCCCGTGCATCCCCGTTCCCCTCCTGCGCCCCCTTCCTAGCTAGCAACATCATTGGTCGAAGAGCAACATAAATAAATTGTAGCCTGTATGTTATTCTGATGTACCCAGTGGCGGCTCGAGCACTTCTTTAGTGGTAGGGATCGACATTTTTTACGTACTGTACCGTAATCTCACCACCCGTAGAACATAATATAAAATTTCTCAAAAAAATTTTTGATGGTCTAATCATGCTAGTCGGATATATTTAACACAAAATAATATAAAATGTCTATAGATACATACCAATTTACAATACAGTATAATAAAAATAAAGCTTTATCTTGCAAGATAAAGCTTGAAATAATAAATAATTTGAACGCGAGCGATTCCCGCCCATAACTTCGCAAACAAATGGTTCTGTGAGGATCCAAAGGGTTGTCCCCGCGGATTATTTAATTCACATACTACTGCGCATGCGCAGTTGCATACGATCGCGAAACAACGCAAGGAAAGTATATAGACTAGGAGATGAGATAGGTAAACCCTACGTCATCGAGTAAACGGATAAAACTACTTTTTAGTGATAATGGACACTTAGAAAACCTTTAAAAACCTGGTCTGCCGGTGCGCCTCTTGGCAGGAGCCGCGCTGCCATGGAAATAGTCAGCGATTTTTTTCGAAAAAATTACGTCATCGAGTACACGAACGGGAATGGTTTCATAATTATGATAAAGGTCTATTAGAAAATGAGAAAAAAGCAGGGCTGCCAACCGGCAACCTGGCAAGTCCCCTGGCAGCCGGCGTCAAAATGGGGTAAAAAATAGTAAATTTTACGTCATCGAGAACACGAATGAAACTAATGAATAACTATAGTCCAGGTCCAGATCATTCCGTTTAAGAATTTCTTTGTCTGCCGACCAGCAGCCTGGCAAATTTTTGTGTACGATTTTTTAAAGTTTTTTTTAATTTTTCGTTTATCTTTATTATTAATTTTATTTCATTATATTTTTAAAAACTTAGATTGCCATATTTTGAAAATATAAGCGATAATGATAATTAAAATAATTTGAGAGTTCCGAGTGCACCCATCCGTCAGGTGAGCCGTTCGACGCCAAACCACTTACGAAACCTGCCGCGGTGCCCCTCACAGCTGTCGCGTGTCAATATTATTGTACAAATTTATAATATTAATAGTCCTTTTAAGATTGCCTAATAGTTCATAGAAGTTGTAAGTTCGAAAAACCAACGCACCGTCGCTGTAAGAGCTGCGTTTGTCCGTAAAACGACGGAAATTTCCGAAACCCCGTCCGTTTCATATCGGTTTCGCTTGCCCTGCTGCACCGATTACATCGAATACAAGATCGAAACTAACGAAAAACTGTAGTCTAGATTATTTTATTCATGATTTCTTTGGTCTGCCTACCAGCAGCCTGGCAGTTTTTTGTGTACGATTTTTTAAGGTCTTAATTTTTTTTTTAATTTAAAAAAAAATGTTTTCAATATCTTTATTATTATTTTTATTTCAATATGGTTTTAAAAACTTAGAAAGCCCGATTTTAAATAAAATAATTGGTAATGATAAAAAAATAAATTTTGAGTGTTCCGAGTGTAATCGATGCAGCAGGGCAAGCGAAACCGATATGAAACGGACTGGGTTTTGAAATTTCCGTCGTTTTTCGGACGAACACAGCTCTTACGGCGACGGTGTGGTGGGTGTTCGAACTTCCAACCAACCACTATGTTCTATTAGGTAATTTTAGGGATAGTTCGAATCGTCCCCCAAGTGCGCATTAGATTCTGTGCACTGAGAAATAGAGCCGCTGTTTTTTCGCCGTACATTGTTCGCTGTACGCGCGTAGGGTCTTTAAATCATCCGGAATAATTGTTTGTATTTTATTTCTGCAAATGTTAATTACTTTTATGTTTAAATAATTCATTCATTTTGGTGAAGACAAAGCATCGACTGTTATTTCCTTTAGTAGATTTTGGGTGTAACTGATGGGGACTGTCCCCATTGTCCCCCTGTATGTACCGCCACTGGATGTACCTACGAGCTATTTTATTGTAAAGTTTCATTAAAATCCATTCAGTAGTTTATGCGTGAAAGAGTAACAAACACACATACATCTATAAAAATTTTCGCGTTTATAATATTAGTAAATCTTAATGTGGCAAGCAAAAGTACGTTAATTGTAGTTCTTTCGATTTCATAGTTTTGGTACTAAACTATCCGGCGTCGCGTAAGGTAGAGTGCTCCCTCGTTTTTAATGAGGAAAACTAATCGTCAAACACCAGTAAAGCAAAGGAATGACATTTCATCTGTAAATACAAAATTATTCTATATTTATTTATTTAAACGCCCAAAAGGCTTTTACATATAATGAAGTAGGACAATGTTTTTTTTTTTAAATTAACATAAAATATAAAAAATAAAATATAGGTTTCATAAAATATAAGAAACAAAATATTGATTAGGGGCCATCCATAAATTTCAAGATTTTTAACCCCCCCCCCCCCCCACCGCCACACATTTGTGAGACCTCCTCCCCCTAGTATGACGTCACATATTTTACATTTAATAATAACCAAAACAGTAGTTCAAATTGACCTCAGAGAGCTGATGACCCCCCCCCCATACCCCTTGTCACACATCTCTACCCCCCCCTTAAGGTGTGATGTAATTTATGGATAGCCCCTAACATAAAATATAAGAGTTGACACAAAGTAGTTAACATGGAAAGTAAGTAAACCACTACTGGAGCGCTTTTTGCAACAATATGGCATTATTTAAAATACCTCGGATTGCTTTACTGCCAATTTTGACAAAATTTTCCTTATTTGTAAGTTATTAAGTAAAAATTTACGATTTTATATGATTTTTTTATAAATCCTACGAATATGTGATAATCGACAAAAGATAGGTAAATTTATTGGCTATACTATAGAACTATAATCAGTTTGTATGTACCCATATCAAAATTCGGAGGTATGATTTTTTATTCAAAATTTTATTTAGTTATGTAAAAAAAGATAATCTGCCAATATCCTCCAAAGCCATAATAATATATAATATTAATAAAAATATTTAAAATTGGTGTTCACAATAGTTTATGAAATAGGTAGAATTAGTTGGCACATAATAATTGGTTTTTGAAGTTTGCCAAGTTCAAATTGTTGTCAAATACACCCATATTGTTATTTCTTATTGTAACGTAAGGACGGGTTTCAATAATTCATCAAATTTTTAAAGTTCATTTTCAAGTTCTGTGCAAGTTCTATTCAAGTTGTGTTTTTATTATCATTTCAGGCTATTTGCTTTATAAAACTGAAATAATCACATAAAAGAATTTTCACAGAACATGAAATATACATATATTGGCTTTGGTTGGTGGTGATGGGATGTGTTTGAAATTGTACAAATTTTCAAAAATAACCCATCCCAAGTCTTTATCATATTATATCCACTGATTCATAACATTTTTACAATATAAGTAGCTATCATGGAGAAGCTGATTAGATTTTTTTATAGATAAATATATAAAAACATTATCTTGTAAGACAGTGCAATATACAAAAAACTTCAACATAATTTTAGTACAAAACATCAAACTAAAACGTCATTAGAACAATTTACAAAGGTGGCAAACATTCTAGAAAAAATAGTTTACTTGAAAAATTCATTTGCATAAAACTTAATAATTTTTTAGAATTCGTCTCTTTGTTAGATCCCAACCAGTACGGATTTCAAAAGAAAAAAGTACGGAAATGCTGTTTCAGGAACTTTCAAATTACATAAATTATTGCTTCAAAAATTTTAAATGGAAATTACGTAGATATTTGTGAACTTGTCAATAGAATTAGGAAATGTGTTAATATATATATATAATATAAGACTTAGAAATATCCTTAAACTAGAAAACCTAAAAAGATTGTACTAGGCAATTGTTCAATCTATATTACAAATACGGTATTATAGGCTGGGGAGGAACATAAGATGTTATTTTTAATCTTCTCAAAATAGTTCAAAGATTGATAATTAAGGTTATCAAGAAAAAAACATCTACGTTTTCTAATGAAAAATTCTTTTCAATATTCAATGTACCTTCAATAGACAAAATATATAAAAAATATATTCATATCTACAAACTTTAAAAGAAATACATACAGCTAAAAAACATATATTTTAAATACTTTAATACATCAGCGAAATGAGAATAATATTAAAATCCCAAAATTTGATACCGAGCACATTCAAAATACCTATCTATATCTAGGTATTACTTATTTCAACAACCTCCCATTTAATTTAAAAATTAATGAAAAAAATCACGAATTCCAACTTAAAATTCAAAAATTTCCTCGAACCACTGTAAGAGTTTATATTCATTATTTTTATAATTTTTTTGATTGAATTTTTTCTTTATGTATTGAGTTTTTCTTACTTATCTTTTTGTTATTATTTGAAATATTTTATTATATAGTTACTTATATGACTACATATACTTCTTGATGAATTCCGTCACCAAACACAAGAGCCTTCTCTCTATATTATGATGGATATTTTTGTATTAATTTACAATACTGTTTAATATGCAAAAAATATACTTATCGTAAAAAACTACTATATACCTGAATATAAAAGTGATGAAATTAAAAAAAAAAACGACAAACCTTTTTTTGGAAACTATTTTATTTAAAATAAAATGGAATACCTACTCTACTTTAAGAGACATTAACCAGCGGCCGAGAATTAAATTTTTTTTAAAAGATCTTGCGATCACCCTTGCAACGTTACAGGGCTGTTCTGATGAGAAAGATTAATTATTCTCCATACCAGCATTTTAACATAATAACTCAATATCGATTTTATTTCATTTAAAATTTGCTTTGATAAATATCTACCTACATTAAAAATGTTACGATGATAAAACTATTAAAATGATGTACTCTTTGTAAATATTTAAAAAATTTTAATAATGTCTAAGCATAATAAGAATGTAATAAAAAAAATATATATATGTGTAAAGGAAATATATTCCATTTAAATTTGAATCCTGTAGTGTCAGTTGGAATGTTATTATCAATTGTCACTTGTTTTATTATTTTATTGAAAAATATCAATTTTAGTTGGAAGATACCATTCAAAGAAAAAGCACATAAATAAACATAAATGTCGTTTCTTTGTTAAACTTTGCAACACAAGTATTTTATTTATGAATTAGTAGAAAGGAATTAAAACTCTCAACTTATTATATATACATATTTGTTTGTAAGACCGTTTAACAAACGGTCAAAGTGAAGTATTTTCGTCACAAAACAAGGGAATGGAACTTTTTTGTGATTTTTTTTGAACTAAAATTAAAATTCTGTAAAGTAGTTTTCCCAAATAATTTATTGATTTATTTTACTGCATGATTATATTATTATTTGAAATATGTGTTGAATAATACAAAATTTTGTTTGAAAATTTAACAAATCTGTTAACGACCTACGGTAAAACCTTATTGTACTAAAAATAAACATATTATTTTCTCAAAATTTAAAACATAGCTTTACTAGATTAAAAAAAAATAGTATTTCGAAGTCAATTCATAATATTTTGTGGAAATGAGTCAAAACCTCTAAAACTTGATTTAAAAATGACATATTTCCGGTTTCCATTTTTCCGGTAGATCCGACGATGTGTGACATCGTCGGATCTACCGGATCTGCCCTGATGATGGACACTGCAACGCTGTCCGAAACGTCGGCTATAGACAGAGGTAGCGCAACACGGCATAACACCCCAAAAACTAACAACGAAAAAAGCGTAAATATGAATTTAAATATTATAAATAATCCAAAAATATTTTTGTATGACGCTTGTTCCCTTTGTTAATTATGCCCCATCACCCCCCTCCCCCTCCCCCTTCCCACTCACGCCTTGTTAATATTCACGTATTTAAGTCTATGTTTATTATTGTAATTAGTTTTAAGTAAACCGTGATGAAATATTTTACACAAGATATAACCTCAACATCAAATATTGTAAAATAGATTACTAAAATTCGTCGTAAAGTGATGATAGAACCTTGTAAAATAAATGGAGCTTGATTTTAGAATTTCTTCATACAAGTATCCACCTAAAAATATAAT
Source organism: Limnephilus lunatus (assembly GCA_917563855.2). Classification (NCBI taxonomy): domain Eukaryota; kingdom Metazoa; phylum Arthropoda; class Insecta; order Trichoptera; family Limnephilidae; genus Limnephilus; species Limnephilus lunatus. The sequence goes on along the minus strand of OU830595.1, from coordinate 17,001,978 downwards.
ATATTTGGTTCTGAAAATTATTTAGGTTGTAGAAATAAGCAAATAAAATAGTTTTGCATTAAAATGTCGTTTTTGAAAATAATGATAGTTCGAAACTCGTTCAACTGAAGTGACTTGATTTTTTATTTTGGGCAATTTTAGACATTCATAACTCTTACGTATTTAGTTCTATTTCAGCTATATAATTGTAGTTCGTCACCATGTTCATCAAGATTGGTGAAATGAATTGCCTGAGTTCATCAGACCCACCGTCATCTCCCACTAATATTTGAAAGCTCAGTGTCTCTTCTCCTAAGACTATGGCGTCTCTAGCCAGTATTTCTTCTCTAGATTTAGGAGTCAGGTCACTTAACTCAAATGCTTTCCAGTGTTTAACTGATGGCTCAATTAGAACCAAACCTTCATTATCATTAAATAATTGCAAATCATAAGCTTTGGATACAATCATAACGAGCTTCTTATTGAATCGTTGTAGATTTTGAATATATTTTTTTAACTTATCGTAGTTTGTGAGTGAGCCATCGATTGGAGAATCAAACTCAAGAACGAGCATGTTATTAATAGTAGTAATATCCGTCTTGCCTAAAGCTTCCATGTCTATAATAGCCTTATCCATATCAACCAAATCGTTCCAACTGAGGAATGTGTGACGGTCGATTGTCAAATTCAGTTCATCTCGATCTGTATTTATAATTCCCATCAATATTTTGTTTATTCTGGCAGCCTCAAATTTTAAATCTGTAGTTTCAATTATTAAAACATGTTCTGAAGATCCCAGGAATGACTCAAGTTCTAAGGTGTCCCCACAGTCCATAATGTCCGGTAAGTTTCGGAGATAGGCTTGACCAGCCACGTACAGGGGGGATAGCTTTATGCTATTGTTCTGTTTAGTCATAGCATCCATAATCCCAGGAAACCAGCGCAACAATTGTTTGACTTGTCTAAGCACTGTCCTCAAATCTTCTCTTGTTGCGCAAGTTATGGTGTTTCTTACAGTATCTATCTTAAATTCTGGGAATTTTATTTGTCCGAGATTGTGCTGTGATTTAAAATTATCTATTTCGGTCAATTTAAGTCCTTCATCTCGTTTAAATAAGCTCCAATTATATGCAAAATTAAACTCTTCTTCAGAAAACACCCCCAGCTGGCGGGTGTTTCCGTCCGATGGAATAATTCGGTATCTTGATTTTTCTTCTGAGTGCATACTGCCAGCACTTCCTTCAACGGGCTGTGTTGCCGTGCTCCTGTGACTGCCATCAGAACTCTCAGGAGGAACTTGTTCATCATTCGGCTGCAAGATGTGAGAATCGTGCAACCTCTCCGACTTATGGAAACATTTGCGCTCACTGCTTCCTTGGGGCCAGTCCTGTACAACATATGTATCTTTTCCATTTTTAAAAGCTTCAATAAATATGTCTACAGCGTGTGTTTCCATATTATTCAATCCAATACAATCCTTAAACCAGCTGGGAGGGACACGTTTGACATGCAACTGATATATATCACCTACGTGATAACCGGTGCAGTTTACGGGATTTGGGGCGGCAAAGTAGGTTGTAATGTCTAATTGTTTGGAGCTCATAGAGCGGTTATACCGCATGTCAAAATCTTTGCATATCTTAATCATTATATCATCCACGCCCGGACTGTCCAATGCCAGTGTGTGAGCGTGGAGTCCTTCCCCAGGGCTGGCGATCCTGCAGAACTTTTCCTTCTCATATTTTACCGTATTTTTCTTCTGCAGCTCTTCCTTCTTCAGGTATTTTACGGTCAAGGTTGTGACTCCTGCCAGCCACGCTCCTAAGGAATGCCCACTAATAGACAATACAAAGCGACAGAATTCTTGTTTATTTTTTACCAAAATTGCTTCCTTTACATCATCTACGAAAGTGACCGCGGAGTTCATATGGTCGGTATATTGGTTGAAATAAGTACCTTTGATGTCAACCCAAATGGGTCCCAACTTCAGAGGGTCCGTTCCCCTATGGGCTATTACGACCTGCTGCTGCAATCCGTTCCAAACAACACAACCAAAGTACCCGTTACCATTCCAGAAGGAGTTGTTCTGTGCCGTGGCAAGCAGTTGCCATCCTTCAGGTAGATTTAGATCCTTCGTACAATCGGAATAGACCAGCTGAGCAAAGTAGGCCAACACTTGCTCATCTGGGAACGGTTCAATCTCTAGTTTGTTGTCATTATGTTCAAGAGGAAGGAATGATGCAAGGGTTTCACGCCAGTTGGCTGGCTTGTACTTTAAACCTGTATCTGCCTGCATGTTGTGGAGATGTGGTCCAATGTACCAAATGAAGGCGAATCTGCAACATAGATAACAAACAACAGAGTTAGTAATGTATGATTTGTTGCTTGTAGGTAAATCGAAAAAAGTTTTTCCTAGTCCCACTTGTTTTTGCAGAAATTCACGTGTGACTAGGTCATCAAATGGCCATTCATCATAATTTTTTTGACAGTTGAAAAGTTCCCGTTGAATGCCTATTCGTCCGTTTCCACATTTAAAAATTATTTATTTATTACACCCCCTAAGGGGCCATCCATAAATTACGTCACATGAAATTTCTTGATTTTTTTACCCCCCCCCCCCCTCCACTCCCCTCCCCCCCGTCCCTGTCACACAACGCCACATTTGTGAGACTCCGTCCCCCTTAGTGTGATGTTACATATTTTGTAATTTTTCATCTAAAAAAGTTTTGCGTTTTAATAATTTAGATTTTTACATGCGTCGTCACAAAGCTGATGACCCCCCCATACCCCTTGTCACACTTCTCTTCTCCCCCCCCCTTTAAGGTGTGTCGTATGTAATTTATGGATGGCCCCTAAAGTGCTATTACATTCAATTTTCTAAGTTGTTTGTGTCACTTTTATTGTAAATACTTAAACATAAACAATAAAAAAAATAATGTAATAAAAAATGTAACAACAAATAAAATAAGTACATAGGTAAAACTGTGAACAGAGACTAAGAATTCTCACATAGATATTCAACTTAACATTAGAAACTATATACTATATACTTATATACCTACGTTTACTTGTGTATATATATATATATAAATAAAAGTATTGGAAAAACAACATTTTTTTGTAAATTGATTATTTTAAAGATGAAATATATCTCTCAGATCAGAATATTTAAGTTGTTGAACTTGTAAAGTTGGGAATATTACTTAAAGTAAAATTTAAGTTGTTGAACTTGTAAAGTTGGGAATATCACTTAAAGTAAACTTTATAGAATATTTAAGTTGTTGAACTTGTAAAGTTAGGTATATTACTTGAAGTAAACTTTAAAGAATATTTAAGTTGTTGAACTTGTAAGTAAACTTTAAAGAATAGTTAAGTTTTTGATAGAAAGGGGACAGCCATTAATTACGTGAGCTGTTTTTTTCTTCAATTTAGACTCCATTGGTGAGATTATGAGAGATTTACACTACAGTTGTTAAAGAACAAAGTTAAAACAATGTTAAAGTAGCAAATTCATTTAAATTTATAAAATTAAAAGTAAAAACAGACGACAGCATCCCCTTCCTTAATTTTTAATCATTTTCAATTTTTTATTATCTCTATAATCTATTAGGTACAATGTACATAGTATAAAACAAAGTCGCTTCCGCTGTTTGTACGCTTAGATCTTTTATAAGTGATAGATAAGTGTGATTCATGAGGAAGGTTTAAGTATTTGTCAAGGTTTTGTGTAAATTGGTTGAAATATTTAATATATAAAGGTAGCGGTCTGGCAAGCGGGCGGTGTGGATTTATATTATGTATGCCAATTAGCAGATGGCGTTGGTTATAAAGGTTGGGTAATGGCGTTGTGATTCGTTAACCACAGCAACGTGTGGCCATGTCAGATAGTAATATATATTCTTTTAAAGTTGACGTGAGATTTTTATTGATCCCCCCTCAGTTTAAATGAGATTTGATGAGATTTTACTGGACCCCTCCCCCCGTTTAGAGTTCACGTAATTAATTTTTGCCCCAAAGTTGAAACGCTCCTAAAATCGATCTCCTAAAGTCGAAAATAAAAACAAAACAAAACTGCCGAACGGCAATTTGATGACAATAGGCCACTTGCAACCAAAGACATTAATACTGGACGCGGGGTAGAAATCTAAAAGTGGGAAGCCAAACACAATACGATTGTAGCTGTCTCTATTTCTAGTACTTTAGTACTAAACTGCTACGCGTCGAGTGAGGTCGTGTCTTACCAGTAAGTAAATTGTATTGCAAAGCGCTCCTGCGTGATGAGAAAATGCTTCAATTAAACGGCAAATAGTCGAAAAGGAGACAGCGAAAATTGCATCACAAAGTGACATAAGCATAACAGGGACAACCTACTAACAGTAAGTCGGTTCACACAGCGTCCCGCATTCGTTTTATTCCATTGGGAAAGGTGGGGTAAAACGTACAAAGGGTAACGCGTTCATTAATTTAATAATGTCGTTGATGAAAATTGTAAATAGTAACGGTCCTAGGTGTTATTAATCTGTATAGATGTGTATAATCATTTGAACCTATAACCTGTACTGTATAATAAAATATGTACTTAACAATACTACTATAATAGTACCAATATTGTATTACTAATGATAACTCATATAATAAATATAAAAATATCTGCCCGTGTGTCTCGTTTTACCCGCCTTTACCCTTCCCTGTCCATAGTGTAAGCGAGTGAGAGTATCTTGTTATCTCAGTCACACCCGTGATGTGAAAGCAGTATTCGGCGAAGAAATTAATAAGCCGCCCTACATATATGTATCTATGACATTCACACACGTACATTCTTTGATTGTCTATCTTTATCACACGGGAATAAAGTTTTGAATTTAGAAATTATATTGAAAACCGCTGAAAACAAAAGAGTGTTGCTTGCTTTCCACATTATATTGTGAGTATGTGAGACTATGGCTAGTCTATTTATAATATAACGTCATTGCTTGCAACACATTTTTAAAAATTGTTTTCCGGTTTAGGCAAATATTCTAATGCAGGAACAAACACTTGGCAAGCCTCTGCAAGCGTCCACAAGTCCCAACGTCTGGAGCGCGCGTGTGGCTTGGCTTGCAAGAGCTTGCCGCCGATCCGATCGAGGTAGGATATTTTGGCCACAAGCGGCAAGCGCTTGCGGCAAACGCTGGCGTGGCATCCACACGTTAGTAAAACTTACGGACTAAAACACACAAATAAACAAAATATTAGAATATTAAATGAATTACCTGGGGGCCTAGTCCCTATCTTTTACGTTTTACTAACAGCCTGTTAGCTTAACTTGGTGGTTTGAGCAAAGTTGTCGCAACTGGCTAAAAATGGTAGTCAGTAACTTTTCTGTTTCTTTTCTGTCGGTCGCTACGATAAAATAAACTAAACCTTAACAGAAAAGTTACTAACTAACATTTTAGCCAGTTGCGACAACTTTGCTCAAACCACCAAGTTAAGCTAATAGGCTGTTAGTAAAACGTAAAAGATAGGGACTAGGCCCCCAGTACCCCCAGTAGGTACATTCACAGCGCCCAAAGATGGCAGACGTTAAAGCAGCTGCATCAGCTGTCATTTTTGCGCTAACCTATTTCTATTTTAAAGCGAAACAAAACGAAAGAGAGCGAAGAATTCGGTGGATGATTAAAATCCATAGAAATCGTACCAGGGGGCCTAGTCCCTATCTTTTACGTTTTACGAACAGCCTGTTAGCTTAACTTGGTGGTTTGAGCAAAGTTGTCGCAACTGGCTAAAATGGTAGTTAGTAACTTTTCTGTTAAGGTTTAGTTTATTTTATCGTAGCGACCGACCGAAAAGAAACAGAAAAGTTACTGACTACCATTTTTAGCCAGTTGCGACAACTTTGCTCAAACCACCAAGTTAAGCTAACAGGCTGTTAGTAAAACGTAAAAGATAGGGACTAGGCCCCCTGGCGCGCTTGTAAGTGTGGGGACGCCAGCCATTCGCTTGCCAGAGCTTGCGATAAGCAGCTTGTCGCAAGGGTTTGGACGTAGCATTAGACATTCTTTTTTTATCGCATTTTTGAAACCCTGGCGATTTTTTGAAAATTTCAATCCGAAAAATCAGACCATTTTTTATAAACCGGAAAGACGGGACATAATTTTATAGGTGCGAAAAAACGATAATTAGATAGCCGAAAATCATTTTAAAAAAATAACGTTTTCCACACAAATAGCAATAAATTGTACGGGGTTCTCTTCGTAACATCTGTAAAAACACCGCCATCTTCATCAAAAATCAAACCAAAGGATAAGTTCGCATAGAACAAACAATAAATCTAGTGAACGTTAACGCAAATTCAAAAATTCGCCGGAAATCGAAGTGTTGCCATATAAAAAAAATTAATCAGTGTGGAATTTTACAAAATTAAGGGAACATAATCGGAGACGGGACATTTTCATGTAGTGACGTCACGAGCTCAAATAATGGATTTATTTATTTAAAAAAAAAAAAAAACTATACATTTCTAAAAATTTTTACTAACAGTTTCGTAATCTTAGTAAAAATATCTATCCACACGATTTTTTCCAAGTCTTTATGAAATCCATGCAAGTGGCCTATTAAATTTCTGAAGAACAACTCGATCTTCGTTCAAAACAGAGGTGTCTAAATGATGGCGATTCCATATTAGTTTTCCGAAGCATATCAGCGGCCGGAATTCTATTTTGCCATAAGTAGTAAATCTTAGAGTTTAACAAAAAGGTCAATAGGTGATCTATATAAATAAAACTACCTAGGTTACAAACCAGTTCTTCGAACGATTGTTTCCAATGAAAAAGGTAGTTGCCTAATTAATGCCGGATTAAGACTACTTGATGCCCTAAGCCCCTAAGCAATCCACGCATGTGTGCCCCCCTATCCGTAAGTTAACTAGAATCCGTCTTTAAAGTAAAAAAAAACGCGGTCCATCCTCTCTGATTACCTCTCTATATTTACGGTCGTCACCCTCACTGAAACAGATAGAGCAACGAAGCGCGTTGGCGACTGAAACGGTAGAGGATTTGTTACAAAAAATCAAAGCAAAAACCTTACAAAACCTATACCAGTTTCAGTTGGGACTTGTGAACGCTTGCCGAGGCTTGGCAAGTGTGGGGACGCGACAAAAGAAATGCTATGGACGCACTTGCTCATTTGAAACCAAATAGCCTGCTACCTAGTAGCAATTGCTAGCATGTGTGTCAGTGACGTTGCTAGTATTGAGGATGCTCCTTTGAAGTCAAATGAGCATGCTCACAAATCAACAGCCGTTTGATTTATGCGCATGCATATTGGATTATATGGTGGAAGGGGAAGCCTCTAAGCATGCGTAAACAGGCTAGCTTACGAGCATACTCATTACGATCCGACCTCAGTTCGCGCCTTCGCACTCTTTGCAAAAATTTCAAAATACGACAAATTTATTTTCTTTCGTCTTCTTAAATAAGTGCGTTGCAAGCAGTAAGATTATTTTGTTTAGTTCAGGGTGAATGGAACTGACTCAATTTGACATGAGCATGCTCATTAAAGAGCATGTGTGTTCAATTGTTGGCTTTGAGCATGCTCATTCGCGAGAAGGCTCAAACTAAGCGTACTCATTTATGAGCAAATGTGTACAGATGAGCATAAATGAGTAGGATGATGATGAGCATACTCATGAATGAGCATGGTCATAAGCCGGCTAATTTTTATTTTTATTTATTAACAGAAACAAACACTACATTATTTACAGTGGTGAAAAAAGTTTACATTTAATAAATATATTTCAAGTTAGGTACCTATGATATGTTTCATTGAAGTATCTTGTTTATATAATTTAAATGATTACCGGGTGATGTGCGTAGTGGGTAGGTGTTTGTGAGTGTGTGTGTGTGTGTGTGTGTGTGTGTGTGTGTGTGTGTGTGTGTGTGTGTGTGAGAGAGTATGTTTGTGGATGTGAAAAGTGGTGATGTATGTATGTATGTATGTATGTATGTATGCTCCTTGAACAATTTACATTACTGACATGATGCTTTTTTAAATTTGGGAAGTGAATAGGAGAAAATTTCGATATTAGGATTTAGACAAACATTATTTAACATATGAAGAGCACGGTTAATTGGCGAATTAGTTGCTGCATTTGTATTATAATCAACCCTTTATAGGACGGCCCATACAAAGTGGCCTGTAAACTGGACAGTCACCTTAAGGTCGATAATTCAACGATTTTTCTAACAATGTCGAACCTTATGATTATATATGATAGCCAATAAAGCACAATGGCCTATTAACTGGTCAGAGTTCCAGGACGTGCCGCGCAATAATAAATTCGCATCCTTTTTTGCCGTGGCCTGTCAACTGGCCACTGCGCACTCCGCACTAGTATTTGTTACGTATCTCCGAGTGATTACCGAGAAATTAAATATGTCTTCGAATAAAAGGTGAGTAAAACGATTATGTTGTAGTATATACTTTATTATTTTGGGGAAATATAATCGAGTACTGTAAAATAAACATGTTATTTCTGCAATTCAAAACGACCAGTGTCTTGAAAAAAAGTTAAGTTAGAAATTACACATGTGAGTTTGCGTTATTCTCCTAAGTGCATATTTTGATTGATACATATAAAGGTTAATATTCGGAACAAACGTCAACGGTTAATACGCACTTTTTTTTGATAAAACTTAATTACCATAAAAGACAACTATTTGCATTGGGGGAGTTTGAAAATGTTGCATTTTTAATTTTAGTTACGTAACCGTCCTCCGGCCTGCAAACATATAAAGATCACCACCTAGAAGTTGAAACTATGCGAAGAAAATTTCCTGATGCTACATTTATTCTGATGGGTGACTACAACCTTCCAAATATTATATGGGACATTGAGAATATCGCGTCCTCGAGCCAGGACAACATCAATCATGGCTCCCATGAAATTATAGAAATGTCCAACTTTTTAAATTTGCATCAGAAAAACCATATGTACAACATCAATTCTCGTCTTCTCGATCTTGTTTTTACAAATTCTTCTAGTGTTAATGTTTATGCCTCTGATGAAATGATTCTTCCAATCGATAAATACCACCCACCCCTAATAATCACTTACATCAATATGTTAAGGTAATTGACCCCGCGATTGTCAAACATAATTTTGAAAAAGCGGATTACCCAAAGATAATAGAATTTTTATCTACTAATAATTGGGCTTATGATCTGACTTGTAAAAGCACAAGTTTAAATGAGACCTTAGAATATATAACTTTGTTCCCCTACAAAAATATTACAATTCTAAATTCCCTAAATGGTTCGATTCTGAACTAATTAATCTAACATACGATAAAAAAATTGCCCACAAACGTTATAAAATAAATAGAACGCTAGATCTCTGTTTTGCGTAAGAATTGCACCAGGAAATCGAAAGTATGTTTTAAGAAATACACCAACAATGTTGAAAATTCTATTTTAACAAATATTAATAAATTTTGGAATTACGAAAAAATAAATCCTTTCGGAAAAATAACTCTAACTTTCCTGGTACAATGTTTTACTGGAAAAAGGTGGGTCATAACAAAAACGACATTGTAAATTTATTTGCAGATTTCTTTAAGAGTGTATACGTTGAAGACAATGACAACATTTTATCTGATAAATCCCAATTTATCGAAAGCTCACTCAACTTGCATAACATCCATGTGGAAGTAAATGATGTTGTGACTTTTATCAAACAGCTGGATATCAGGTCGAATTCGGGGCCAGATATGATTCCCTCAATATTACTTAAAAACTGTGTTCATGTTCTAGCTCTTCCTATTACTATAATTTTCAATTTATCTTTATCTACAGGATGTTTTCCTGAAATTTGGAAAAGTAGCTTTATAACACCTATTTTTAAAAAGGAGATAAAAGTCAAATTGAAAATTATAGACCCATATGTATTATGTCATCACTACCTAAACTTTTTGAAAAGATTATATTAAGTAAAATCATGCATCAAATTAAACCACTTATATCAATATTTCAACATGGTTTTATGCCAGGCAGATCTACGTCATCTAACTTATTGCTTTACGAAAATTTTATTTCTAATGCACTGTCCAAGGGTTATCAAGTTGACACTATTTATACTTATTTTAGCAAAGCCTTTGATTCTGTTTCTCATCGCATTTTAATGGAAAAATTAGAACACTTGGGAATAAGCGGCAACTTTCTCGAATGGATTAGAAGCTACCTATCATATAGAAAACTGTCTGTAAAAATTAACTCCACAACTTCATACACTTTTTTTGCCTTAAGTGGAGTCCCCCAAGGTTCCCACCTAGGACCATTTCTTTTCCCACTATTTATTAACGACATTTCATTTATTTTCGATAATATTCACTTTCTTCTGTTTGCTGACGATCTAAAGCTGTTTAAATCTATCGAAAATTCTTCTGATTGTTTAACTCTACAAAGGAACTCAAATAAACTTTATGAATGGTGCATCGTAAACAAATTATATCTTCATATCAACAAATGCCAAACGATCAGTTTCCATAGATCTAAAACCCCTTTATTATTCGACTACACAATTAACAATGCCACTCTAAAAAGAGTCTATGAATTCAACGACCTTGGCGTTATCTTTGACTCCAAATTACGCTTCTTGAATCACATTATTAGTATAACCAGTAAGGGATTACAAATGCTTGGATTTATTCTCAGAATTGCTAAAGACTTTAATAACATAAAAATCATAAAATTGTTATACACGTCTTTGGTTAGAAGTCAGGTTGAATACAATTCAAGTATTTGGTGTCCTCATTTCAATCTCATTGTTTACAAATTGAAAAAATTCAAAATAAATTTTTACGTTTTATTAATTTCAAAATTGGTATTCCTATTATCGAAATCAATTATGTCAGTTTACGCAGTAAACTTAACTTATCGAAATTATCTGAAAGGCGAAAAATATTTGATCTCCTTTTATTGTATAAAATTATTCATTCAAAGTTGGACTGCCCTGACGCTATAAAATTGTTATCCTTACACATGCCTCCAAAATATACTAGACGGAATATTTTATTTTGCAACAATAACTTCGCTACGAATTCTGCGGTAGAAAGAAAACATAGGTTGGGTAATGAACTGATTGATGTCACTGACATATTTAACGGTAAATGTTCCGCTATTGAGTCCACGCTCTAAACACACTTTAAAAAATTAAAATAAATTGTACTAGGTAGATAATAGTTAGTAATAAGTAATTCAGTAATCGGAATTTAAAAATATTGCGTTTTAATGATTATTTTGTTAACTTTAAAAATGCGAAATGTCATTTTTCAAGGACCGCCATCTTTTTAAATAAGAAGGCCATTCTTGTGCCGTGTGAAACTGCAATACGCAAATTGTAAATACACACTACCAACCTAAAAATTCAAAAAAATTTACGTAACCAGTTTGTTTCAAATAATATAATAACAATTAATTGTTGTAAAATAACCTACCAAGAAAAACATCCCAGTTTTCAAGTAGTTTAGCGGCTTTGTGTAACATGGTTTGTGATACAAAAGAAAGTGCCCCTTTATACCGCCTGCTCGCGTCAAGGCAAGAAAAACATCCCAGTTTTCAAGTAGTTTAGCGGCTACGCTAGGTTTGTGTAACATGGTTTGTGATACAAAAGAAAGTGTCCCTTTATACCGCCTGCTCGCGTCAAGGCAAGAAAAACATCACAGTTTTCAAGTAGTTTAGCGGCTACGCCAGGTTTGTGTAACATGGTTTGTGATACAAAAGAAAGTGCCCCTTTATAACGCCTACTCGCGTCAAGGCAAGAAAAACATCTCAGTTTTCAAATAGTTTAACAGCCACGCTAGATTTGTGTAATACGGTTTTTGATACAAAAGTGAGTGTATTATTTTTAAAAAATAATTACCGAAATTGTTTAGAGTTTATTTTAGAGAATTTATTTTATAAGTACTTTATAATATAGTGCTTATAAAATAAATTCTCCAAAATAAACTCGCATGTCATCATAATTTAAAAAAACATCCCAGGTTTTGAATGGTTTGTTTGGCAAAGCAGGGTTTGTCTAGCGGGTATATGTAATAATTCTAATACATTTCTTTCCATGTTCTTCTGTTATAAATACAGGTACAAACTTGTCTATAATACTAATCCTACTTACAGTACAAACCTTTCAAAACTTGGGTGTTATTGAAAAGAAAAACGCGTGCGTGTTTTTTTTATTTATTTTCGTTTTAGGTATTAAAATAATTACATACGTAATTTGGCAAATCAGGTACTTTCGTAATAATATCGTCTATGTATCGCTTCTAGCTACTCGTTTCGTAAATGCTTTTTTTTTATTTTTAGGTTGGCTCATTTGCAAATTGCATGTAAAATATGTTTCACATAGAACAGTTGTGGGTGGTTTGGTATATTTAAGGAACAGTTTCACACAGCGTTGCCAACTCTACGTCTTTTTACGTAGATCTACGTATTTTAGGTCCTTCCTGAATATCTACTAACTTCAGTCCAGAATCTACGTATTTTTTGTCAAATTGTACAAATTTGCAAAATAACATAACTCATTAGGCTGAAGAAGCATATTTTCCGTTACTTTACAATGGCGCCCCCGTCTGCGGGGCAAATTACGTGGCGCGGACTCCAACAAACGTTCCGTTTAATACTAGAATCCGCGCCGGGGTTGGGATGTTTAGGGAAATTACCCTAGATCTAGGGGAGAAAAATATTTTTTAGGCAAAAGGGAAATCAGCACAAATCTTGGAAAATTTCGAACTATTACCATTCATTTTTTTTATTGGAGTTGTAATCTTCTTCTTCCCGGTAAAATACACAATTTCAGACAAAGGCATCTCTAAGTTATTTATTGCTAGTATTTGACCCTAAATGTTTACTCCATATTCATGTTTTTTTCCTAAATATTGCCTATTACCCCACATTTGCATAATTACCAAAACTATATTTCATTTCATTTAAACCTTAGGTTCTCAACGTGGGCAATAAATAACGCCCCCTTGTGGACGTTTGAGACTTTCAGGGGGCAGTAGAAGACCCAAAGAGAGGGCGTTGAGGTGGCACAGTGATGGCGAAAGCAGGTAAAAAAAATGAGAATTGAAATTGAAATAGGTTGAGATTGTTTTGAACCTATGATAAATCATAAAAAAAATAATTAAAATTTACAAAAAATGCATTAAAAATAATAGATACATTTCAACTTAATTACTACAAGAAATAACTAATTACGTTCACCTACCCTAACTTCTACATTTCACTCAGAAAAAAATTACGTAGATCTACTGTCTTTTCATAATCCAAATTATACGATTCTACGTAATTTTCTAGTCCGATCTACGTCTTTTTCAAAAAACGGGTTGGCAACACTGGTTTCACATTTCATATAGGCTTGCGTCTCGCGTCATGCACGCGTAAAGAGATTCCGACACTATCAAAAGTAGTTTCTGTCAAACACGTAGTTTTTCGTTATGTTGGCAACACTGAGCGTAGTTTTTGTTTGAGCCAAGCGATTTGATGGTCTACAGAGGAAGCTTGTGGCTTGCTTCAAATGATCTACGTGATGGCGGCGAGTTTGATGCGAATTGATATTTTTTGAGGATAGACAACTCATAGACTTATATTTTTTAAAATTATTTATTTAGCTTTCACTCATTAAAGGTGATCTTGGTAATTTCTTGAAATTAATTACATTTTAGAAACAATGGCAGTATCATAAAATAGGAACCCATGTACATTATTCGACATAAAAGAACAGATTTTTTTCAAAATTAGTTACATTTGTTACGATCATGAAACAATTCTATAAATTAGATAAAATTAATATAAAATAAGTATTAATTGTTTTTGAGTTTAATTTGTAGAAATGGATCAGATTTTTTTTTAAACTAATTAAATTATTAAGTTGTTTAAATATATATATATATACATGAATCCCTGTTTCCCTTGGTCACGCCATAACTTCAGAACCAATTTACCTATTTCATTCAGCTTTTTTTAAAAGTTTTCTAATACTTTGTAGAAGGTTCTTTCGGAAAGAAAAAGTAAGAAAATTGGGGGGAGGGGAAGGAATTGAAAGTTTTTTTTAAGTCTTACAATACTTTGTGGAAAGATCTTATGGAAAGAAAAATTGACGGCCGGCGAAGTCCAGCGGTAAGGCTCTTGACTCGCAAACCGAAGGTCGCGGGATTGAATCCCGGCGTGGCAAATAAATTTTATTTGATTAGTTTGTGTAATTTCACAATTTTTTCTTAAAATAATATAAAGTATATTTGCAGCACTTTCCAGATTTTAAGATACCATTCAGAATTGAAACGTTGCTTGAAATGGCATAAGCCGTGTTTGGTGACCAGATCTGATTAGCCAGGTACTTCTCCACCTTCCTCTTCCCTATCTCCTTCCCCTCCCGCTACATTCAGCCTCACAACATACCCCAATCGGGGATGCCATGGTCTCACTGGCTCCAGACGGGAGCAGTTGGGATTCTTGTGCGGTATTCTCGGAAGGGGACTCGGGAGGTCAACGGGGACGCACGGGAAAGGACATGCAGGGAGAATAAATTTATTTATTTTAATGGAATTGCAACGCATGCCGGGTACCAGCTAGTATCACATATTATTAAGTTCTGCAAGTATTTTATTTTTTGTTCTCTTATTGTTTAATATTATTGTAACTGCTATAGTGCTATTGATTAATAATGTTATTATTCAGTTCTGCAAATATTTTTTTGTTTTGTTTTCATATTGTTTAATAATAATGTAAATGCTATTGACTGATTTCAAATATTGTTTAGGTCTTGTGAACATCTGAGAAATAGGGAATAAATAATTTTCCTTTATCAATCTTTATCAATTTATATTAAAATATTAATTATAACATTTATTCACAATATCAATTGAAATATATAACAATGCTTCGTCAGAACGGTCATCTATTTGGAAAAAATACGTATAATCATTTGGTGCTGTTGCCTGTAATATGCTTTGTAAATGCTTATTAGTAAAGCGGGATCTCAAATTGTACCATTCTTGACACCAAATTCGTTTATTTTTATTAAAATCTTCACTCAATTGGTCCCCCATTTTTATGTCAACAAATGTAGAAGAAGCAACAAATGTGTTTAATTCAATCCTTTATAATACCATTGAAAATTGCATACCAACATCCATTTCCACATGAATGTCACATTAAAACTATACCTGTTTTTCTTTTACTGAGTACATGGATGTACAAATTCTTGACACAATTCTTGACACCAAACACTAAATATTCTTGATACAATTCTTGACACCAAATTCGTTTATTTTTATTAAAATCTTCACTCAATTGGTCCCCCATTTTTATGTCAACAAATGTAGAAGAAGCAACAAATGTGTTTAATTCAATCCTTTATAATACCATTGAAAATTGCATACCAACATCTATTTCCACATGAATGTCACATTAAAACTATACCTGTTTTTCTTTTACTGAGTACATGGATGTTTATGTTTTTTTAGTTAAAGGGTCTTGATTTGTGATTTATGTATATTAACTATATATTAACTGTATCTAACTATATATGACACACGTGACTGTATTAACTGTACATATGTGAAATGTAAACTCTTCTTCCATCCACAAGCAAATGCTTTTAATGGAAGATAAGTATTATTATAAAATGTTCCATTTTTTTAAGATCAATAAATAAATAAATAAAATATTGTAAAACGAAACGATTGTTACCCAAAATAGGTTAGTACTGAACTAAAAAAACTCATTCAATGTAAAAAAATAGCTCACATTAACTATAAATCCAATAACTCTATTGACTGCTATAAAATTTTTTCTGATTTACGAAATAAATGTAAAAGTCTATCTAAAAAATGCTATTCAGATTATATTACGGATGTAGAGCAGACTATCAAGTCAAATCCAAAACATTTCTGGAATTATGTGAAGTCTCTTAAAGACAATAACGGCTGTCCTAGATCAATGTATTCAGGGCGCAAACATGCTGACAATGATCAAGAAATAGTTGATCTCTTTGCTGATTATTTCTCAAGTGTTTATGAACACAATAATGATAATGTGACTTTACCTGAATTTAAATACACCAATGTAACTGATATATCAACATGCCACATTTCCCTGGATGATGTTAATAAAAAGATTAGATCTCTAGATTGTAATAAGGGGTCAGGTTCTGACAAAATTCCACCGGTATTCATAAAGGAATGCTCTCAGTTTATAGCAGCTCCTCTTCAACACATATTTAATCTGTCACTCCGAACTGGAATATTTCCTGGTCCTTGGAAACTTAATCACTTGACACCTGTATTTAAATCAGGTGAAAAAAATTGTGTCCTAAATTATAGACCAATTTGCATACTGTCTACCATCCCGAAAATGTTTGAAAGTATTGTCTTAGATAAGATTGCTGTTAAGTTTAGGCATATTATTACTCCAGAACAGCATGGTTTTGTAACCGGTCGGTCAACCACAACCAATCTTCTATTATATGAACACTATATCTATGAAGCTTTCACGTCTCGTGCACAAGTAGATTCAATATATACTGACTTTTCAAAAGCCTTTGATAAAGTAAATATTGATATCCTTCTCGCGAAACTGCAAGCCCTTGGTATACATGGATCATTCCTAAAATGGTTGAATAGTTACCTCTGTAACCGTGAACTCATGGTAAAATTAAATAATAAATTTTCGTATAAATTTAAAGTAACTTCGGGAGTTCCTCAAGGCTCTCATCTGGGCCCACTTCTCTTCATTTTATTTATAAATGATCTATCTTTATGTTTCGATGATGTCAAATTCATTCTATTCGCAGATGACCTAAAGCTTTTTAAGATTATAAAATCTTTAAATGATGCACTTATCCTTCAGCAAAATTTAGACAGACTTGCTAGCTGGTGTGAAATAAATAAATTATTCCTAAACGTAAAAAAATGTTTCCACATGTGTTTTTACCGCTCACGGATTCCAATATCTACATTGTATTTAATTAACAATAATGAAATTGCATTAGTACCATTTATCAAAGACCTTGGTGTTATTTTTGACCGGAAACTTACATTTGATCGTCACTGTGAAACAATTTCCAATAAGGCCATGCAAATTCTAGGTTTTGTAATACGTAACACAAGGACTTTTCAAAACATTGAGTCAATTAAGCTACTTTACTGCTCTCTTGTAAGATCGCAGCTGGAATATGCATCTCCTGTATGGTCACCGATTTATACCTGTAACTTACACCGTTTGGAGAGAGCACAAAGAAAATTTCTTCGATACGTTCAATTCAAATTGAGACAGCCTGTAATTGAAATACGCTACAATGCATTAATGTCTGATCTGAACCTACCACTACTTTCTACCCGGCGTACTATTAATGACATTCTTATACTTTTTAAATTACTGAACAATCTCATAGACTGCCCTCAAATGTTAAGTGTTATAAATATTCGTGTCCCTGTTAAATCAACTCGACTCCACCACCTTTTCCACAGTGACAATCATAGCACTAACTATTCCTATCATTCACCGTTAGTGCGTTTTCACCGAACTGCCAATACGTATACAGACCTTTTCGATATTTTCAAAACCTCATCATCTTGCATCAAAGCAAAAATAACTAGTTATTTATGTAACTGATATGTTTGTAAAATGATAAATATTTGTTGTACTAATATACATCGTATGTATGTACTGTATGTTATTCTATATATATATGTAATGTTTGTAAATGTTCGATACACCTGTATTATGTATGTAATAGCCCTATGTACGGGCGTTTAAATAATAAATAAATAAATAAAATATAAAGCTCACCCAAGAGCTAAGAATGCTTTTTCTCTGTTAGTTTCCATTTTATTTCAGCCGCACAAAATTCACTGTCAACCATAAATAATCCAATCCAACTATCGAAAATCTCGTCTAGGCATAGACAAATGCTTGCCAGAATGCTTGTAGACTATCAAATGATTTGACGGCAAACACGTAGATTTATTTTCCGTTATTGTCCATGTATGTTTGGCTCCAACAGCTTGACGCGCGCTTCAAGCCGTTGAGTCAAATCTAGTCTATGCCTAGATGTTGGCTTCCTGTCATTTTCGGTAGTCGAAAGTGATTTTTGTGCGAGATGGAATCTAGTAAAGAAAAATAATTATTTGTTATGTTATAATAAATGTTATAATATTAATATTTTAATAAAACATCAATTTAATAACATTATTAAATAATATTTTCATCAATTTTAAAGAAAAATCAGATGGATTTCTACAAATTAGACACAAAAGCAATTAATACCTATCTCGTAATAATTTAATCTAATTTTATTAACGTTTTACGTGATACGTAATATCTAAAATCACCACGTAGGTATTTATTTGTCTATGATACGCCCAAAAATATAAATTTGGTTCAATCACGTAGATTATTGCGCAATGTTTGAAGCAAGCGTCAAGCTTCCGCTGGAGACGGTCAAAACTCTAGCCATAGACCAAAAAACTCTAACCATAGACAAAAAACTACGTGTTTGAGTCAAACGATTTGATAGTCTCGCTAGCCCTTAATAAGTGATGATCTTTTGAATTTACGAAACCTAACAAAATATTGATTAATACGCATTATTTATCATTTTCGAAGATTGAAATTCGTACTTATTATTTGTGTAACAATCATGTACATTTATCATATAAAGCTTGTCAGTTTTCGATTTCCTTGTATCAATACTCAGTAAGTTGAACATTTTGGGGGCAATACACTAGTGGACATATTTATGGACACTTTTCGAGATTTCTTGTATCTTGTCGTTTGCCTTATAAAAAACGACTTATTTTGTTACGGAACCTTTTTAAGTTTTTTTTTCGTGTTTTTTGTGCTATAGTTGATTAATAAACATTCCAAACGAAATGCAATTTAGTGATTCAAAATTCTTATCACTCTTTATGAGAAATGGGAGCAAACGCCTTTCAAACAACCAATTTTTGAGATTAATGTTTTTGAGTTTTGGCCACCCTAAAATGCCTCGTGTTCTATCTAAAATCTAAACCAACCACAAAGTGCAAAGTATCGTCGTGTGCTCCAATCAGGACACTTTAAGATGCAACACTATTAAGTTTTACACCCGTGTTAGTCAGTCATCCAATAAAGACAAGTGATATGGTTTTTTTTTAAATAAATACTATTAAAATGGCTCCTAAGGTGCCAAAACGTGCCGATTGGTCACCTAAAGAGAAGCAGAGCTGTTGTACTTCGTGAAGATGGAAACAAATATGAAGAAATTGCAAACACATAGGGTGGAGGAGCTACCAAGTTTGGAGTAAGAAAGGTCTGCCGACGCTGCAAGGAGACTAAAACTACAAAAACAGTCCGAAAATCGTCCAAAAGCCAAAGATTACGCCACAAAATGAAAGAAGCACGTGTTGCCTTACCCTGCAGAACCATTGTCAAACATCTAAAGATATTAACAAAGTCGTTAAAGCTGCTGGACTCGATATTACTGATATAACATTTAGGAACAAATTAGGCAAGAATAACAAAAGTCTAACCATAACCTGAAAAACAGGCAAAACGGCTGAAATGGGCTGTAACACAAACGGAATGGACCTCAGAAGACTGGACAAAGGTAATATGGAGTGATGAGACCAAAATTTTCACTTTTGAGAGTGATGGAATCAGATTTGTTCGTTGCCATCAAGTTGAAGATGTTAAACCAGAATGCACTACTGCGACAATGAAACTTCTTCTGAGTGTAATGGTGTGGGCTTGCCTGATAAGGGATAGTTTTGGACGTCTGGGAGTGGTAGAAGGCACAATTAAGCCTAACAGGCATCATTATGTGATTCTGGAGCCAAAGTTATAGCCCAGCACAATGATTTGTTCGAGGGTAACTGCGGTAAATGCAATTTCCAGCAGCAAGGACCCCCATGCCACATGCAAAATGAGCATGTTGGTTACAGAACCAACATATTGTTGTTCTACCTTGACCAAGGAACCATCGAGACTTCGATCCTATTAAAAATCTCTGGTCTAGATTGAAAATACCGGTTTCTTGTCGCAATACCAGCAATAAAAGAGAAATAATTGAAGAGATGAGTATAGATAACTGGATAACGAAAGACATAAGAAAGTATAAAAAAAACACATTGAAAACGGCTGAAAAATCGAAAAATATCATATAAAATAGGCGATTTAATTTATTTAAACAATCAAAAATTATTGTTCGTGATAGTGGCTGGGGTATTTCAATAATACAAATCTAAAAAAAATGGGCGATTGCTGATAAAACCGAATTAGAGCGCCAATTTCGGTTGCCCGGAGGGCGACTTTCAAACGCTGCTGCCGCCGTCTTCTCCACTGTTTGGAAACGGCAGCAGTGGTTTTTCTTATACAAAAATTGCTGATCTTTCAGATGAACTTTGGTTTTTTGAGGAGACCGATATGTACAGATAACCTGTACCAAGGTGTCTCTTATTTCTCGGCAAAAACTGATACGGCCCATCATGGGGACCGGCAGCACTACTTTTTAGTATAGTCCTACCCCTCCCCTGTCATGGGAGGGGTAGGACTATACTAAAAAGCATAGCAACACTAATTGACCGGTCCCAGACACGGCAGCACGTCCATTTTGTGTTCCCCTATAAATGAAATTACGTGATTTATGTATGAACTTTGGGAGACCTATCCGTACAGGTTTAATGTCATCGGGTATCTTACTAAAAGATGTTTCGCTCAAAATGTTAAGTGTTCGGTGATGTAAATCTGGGAGCGAGTTCCTGCCATTCCGATGAGTGTGGTATTTAGTTTATTGTCTCCGTTTGTAGTTTTTTTGTTGTACGTTTTACGTACGACTAATTAAAGACTGATTACGGAATACACAATGGTTTTATGTTATTATATTATTTACACCAAAAATAACAGAGTTTTATAGGTGTCCAGTTTACAGACCAGTGATTATACAAGGATAGTTACTGGCGCAGAACGGTCAGTGGTCAGTATACTGGCCAGTACATTTTTTGGATTTTATCGGAAAATAACACGTTTTTGAAAAATGTATCGATACGTGTTGTTATAAATAACACTACAGAATACATAGTCACTTAAAAATATCGTGATATCCAAAAAAAGTTTAGGTGTGCGTTAAAGGGTTAAACATGTGGAATAATTCTGCATGGCGTGTACGTCTTAAGGGTATGTTAAAATTAATAAGGGAAAGAAGTTCGGAACAGTCGATGTTATTATTTAAAATTTTGTGTATAAATGTTAAATCAGCTATTGTTCGCCTTTGTTGCAAAGATTGAAATGTGCGTCCAAAGTTATTGTTGAATTTAAAGGTAAGATATTTTATAAATTTGTGTTGAATGTTTTCTATGCTATCAATACACAGTTTGTACTGCGGATTCCAAATTGGTGAGGCATATTCCAGTGTACTTATGACTAATGCAAAATATAGCATCACTACTGTACGCGGGTTACTGAATACTTTACTGAAACGAAGAACAAATCCAAGCATTTTACATGACCTGTGAACGATTGAGTCGATGTGTTTATTAAATATAAGTTTGCCATCAAGGTAAACGCCAAGATCTTTACATTCCTTTTTAGAGATGACAGGTTCATTGTGGAGTGAATAAGAGTACTTAATTGTATGTTTATTTCTGGTGAATGTCATAGTGTGACATTTGGAAATATTGATATCTAAACTTTGCAATACTCGCAAAGCCCATCTAGGTCACTTTGTAATGCTTCACAGTCAGAGAGAGAATGCACCACTTTGGATATTTTCATGTCATCAGCGTAAAGCAAATGTTCGGAATTTTGAAAGCATGATCCAGCATCATTTATATAAATGTAGAACAAGAGCGGACCTAGGTGGGAACCTTGCGGGACACCAGATATTACCTCTATAGACTTTGAGAAGACGCCGTTGATTAATATTACCTGATTGCGATTACTAATGTAAGACTTAATCCATCTAAATAGGTCGCCATGTATACCAAGTAGGATGAGTTTTTTCAAAAGAATCAAGTGAATTACGCGGTCAAAGGCTTATTAATGAGCATGTGTGTCAGTACCATAAAGCAACTTGTAATCTCAACTTGTAACCGCAAAACCGCAACCTTTAATCGCAACTTTTAACCTTGATCTTATTTGGGAGATTCCCAGCATACTAAACTTGTCAAGTGACCGATTTTTAACATATTTCTTTTCAACACTTTCAGTGTTAAAAATATATGTTATTTTTTAAGATAATCTCTACACATTTGTACACCTGTACAAATGAATGAGGTGTACCCTATATCTGGTATAAATCTAACACTGAAGCTATCAAATCAATTATAATGCACAAAAACTTGTTGTAAAATAAACAAAATGTGGGTTCCATGACACTTGATCCACCGACAGTTGGACCCCCGGTCTACTTATATAAAATGTGCAGTCGGTTTATAAGTAACCCTAACTTTACTAGATTGAATTTGCAATAGAGGGTCTATTTGTGTTTGGACATTATTATTATAGTTTGACGTAAGAAATAGTTCCATTTTTTATAGGTTAGTTACAGTTTACAGTAGGTAGGGATACATAATATTTACTTTAAAAAATGTTTGTGCCTCCCCTCTTTTCAATCCCCCAAACTGTAATGTAGAAACTGTAATGAAGAAACACCAGACTTTGGAATCCCTCAAGACACTGTACTTGGACAGGTGTTGTTTACTCCGTAATGTTCAAACAACAATTTTATTCAAATATTGCTTGAAAAAATGCTCATTGTAATGATGACACAGTTTTAATAAATCAAAAGAATTAAAAATGTAAAATAAAAAGAACAAATAAAGGTAAAAACATTTATTTTTATCAATTAGTACAAAAAATTGTTCGACACAGATAACCTTGCTTTATATTTTGGTTTGTGGTTCTTCTAACTGATTAATTTTAATTTTTCGAATGGGAGAACCCAAGAACATTATGCTGATGGTTCTGACATTTAACACACTGCAAACATATTTGTGTCAAGCAATATTATCCATTTGTAATACAAACATTTAAATGATACTTCAACAAACATTATTTGAAAACATAAACATGGAAACAGTTTAAAAATAATTTTATTATTTTTCTGTGGCAGTAAGAAAGTACCTAGTTATGTGCATATCTTTATATATAAACATTAAAATATTCTAGCTTATATGAATGACATGTATATGAGTTGTTTTTGTGCTTGAAACTTTCAAAATATCTTCTTTCACATGACAATACATATGAATTTTTTTTTAATCATTACAAAAACTCTTACGAAACTGTCAAAAATGTCACAAATTAGAGACTGACATTTTGCAAACCATCGATTGTTCAATCAAAATTCAATTTTCGAATAAACTTTTTAAATTATTGAATTTACTTGAAGTATTCTAAGTAAGTAAGAATTATAGGTATTTTAAATAGGTAGGTACCAACGTTAGGATCAAATTTGATTGATTGTTCTTATAATATACAAAATATATAATATAATATTATCAATATATATAATATTATCAATATTAGAGAGATAATTAATATTAGTAATGTTAACATTTTAAATATAGAAATTAAAGATGTAAATAAATATTATAATATTATTGCTATTTATCGTACACATAAATCGATACTACCACAATTTATAGATGGATTAAAAAACATTTTACTAAATTTTAGAAATAAAAATAATATTCTTGTGGGAGATGTGAATTTAAATATTGCAAACGATTCCTCTAGTAAGAATAAAGATGATTACCTTAATATGTTAGCTGAACTAAACTACATCTCATGCATAAATCATTATACAAGAAACGTCCGAGGTCAACGGCCTTCGTGTCTAGATCATATATTTACAAATATCCCTTGCATTAAAAATATAACCTCAGCTGTCATACATACGACTATCACTGATCATTATTCATGTATATTTAATTATAAATGCAGTAATCCATCTTCTCCATTACCTAACCAAATTAATGCCTCAAAAAAAATACTTAATATGGATACGTTACTACATAAATTTGAATCAGAAAACTGGAATAAATTACTACAATGTAATGATGTCAATATTTGCTGCAATTTGTTTGAAGAAAAAATATCTACATACATAAACGATTCGACAAAAAATATTAATATTTCCAAATCCAAACAATCTAAGTACAAGCCTATAAAACCGTGGATTACCCATGGTCTTATAATATCTGTACGACATAAACAAGCCCTTTACAAGTTAACTACCCAACAACCAAATAATAAAAATTTACTAAACAGTTTTAAGGCATATAAAAACAAACTTTCATATATCATAAAACACAGAAAAGAAAGTTATTATAAACAAAAGATTGATCAGGCGGAAAATGATAGTAAAAGAGTGTGGACGGTTATAAATGAAATAATTGATAAGAAAAAATGCAGGAATAATGAAATCAATGCTATTACTCACGATAACTCGAAAATATGCTGTAAAGAAAACCCGTCAAAAGCTGCAAATATATTTAACACATTCTTTGCAAACGTAGGAAAAAATCTTGCAAATCACATAAATACCAACCCAATTTCAGATTGCAATATTGATACATTAAATAAAATAGCAACATTTCAAGTCACAACAGAGGATGAAATAGTATCTATCATAAACGATATGAAAGGAGGTTCTGCACCGGGATTTGATGGAGTTACGGTTAATATTTTAAAAAATATTAAAAATCAAATTTCTAAACCATTAATGCATATAGTAAATTTAAGTTTCCAAAGCGGTGTGTTCCCATCTATTTACAAGCAAACTATCATTACTCCAATATTTAAATCTGGTAATCCAGAAGAAGTAAGCAACTACCGACCAATATCAGTAATCTCAAATATAGCAAAAATTTTTGAAAAGATAGTAAAAAAAAGAATGAACCAGTTTATAAAATGTAATAAAATAATTGATGAAAATCAGTTTGGATTTATGGAAGGTAGAAGCACACAGGATGCAATTGCAAAATTAACTAGCCTTGTTCTCAATTCATTAGATAAATCATTCAAATGTATTGGAATTTTCATAGATCTCAAAAAAGCGTTTGACAGCATATCACATGACAAACTCGTAACTAAATTAAGAAACATTGGATTAAACGGTACAGCTCTAGAATGGATAAAAAGCTACCTTTTCAAACGCCCCCAAGTCGTAAAAATCAACAATGTGCTTAGCCAACAAGATACAAGTAATTTTGGTATACCTCAAGGTACAGTCCTGGGGCCGTTACTGTTTATCATATATGTAAATGATATATTCACACAAAGAATAAACGGAAAAATAATATCTTATGCTGATGACACTGTCATAATAATTGAAGGTGCTGATTGGAATACTGTGAACAACCTAGCGAATATTGACATCAATACACTGAAAAACTGGTTCGATAAAAATCTCCTCTCTTTAAATACCGAAAAAACAAACTTTATCCCATTCTCTATCAATAAATTTAAATCTAAACCAGAAATAAAAATTCTAATACATCAGAGTAAATGTAGTGGAACTAATTGCACTCCAGAATGTTCTACACTGAATTCAACTTCCAAAATTAAATATCTTGGTGTATATATAGATCAACATTTTAAATGGAAAACACATATTTGTGAACTTGTCAAAAGAATTAGGAAATGTATATATATATTTATAAGACTCAGAAATATTCTTAGACTGGAAAACCTAAAAAGAGTGTACTATGCAATTGTTCAATCTATATTACAATACGGTATTATAGGATGGGGAGGAACATATGATGTTATTTTAAATCCTCTCAAAATAGTTCAAAGATTAATTATTAAGATTATATTGAAAAAACCATCTACATTTTCTACCGAAAAAATCTTTTCAATATTCAAAGTAACTACAATAGACAATTTATATAAAAAAATATTCAATTCTACAAACTTTCAAAGAAATACAGCTAAAAAAATTACATTTCAATATCTCAGCAAGATATCAAAACAATATTAAAATCCCAAAATTTAATACTAAGCACATCCAAAATTCCTATCTGTATCATGGTATAAATTATTTCAACAAACTCCCATTAGAAGTAAAAATTATTGAAAATAAAAGTAAATTCCAAACTAAATTAAAAAATTACCTGAAACAACTGTAAGAGTTACATTACTATTTCAGTTCATTTAAATCTGTTAATCGACACATCTCAAGTTTCTCTTACTATATCTATTGTTAATAGTTGCAATATTATTATTCACCTACTCAAATGATAACATTGATAACATAATTGAGTATGAATTCACTCACCAAACACAAGAGCCTTGTCTCTTTATGGTGAGGAAAGGCTTTTATTACATTAATATTACAAATCTGTTTAACATGTAAAAAAAATGTATAATTATTGTAAAAACAAACAAATATTAAATAAATAAAAAAAATAATAAAAAAAAATAAAATAATATACAAAAATAATATAATATATTTAAAATTTGAAAAAAAAAATTGTAATAGGTAGACTTAATATATAGTATAACTCGGAGGGTTGGCGGGACGGGGGAGTGGGGAGAGGCGAGAGGCGAGAGGCGAGAGGCGAGAGGGGAGAGGGGAGAGGGGAGAGGGGAGAGGGGAGAGGGGAGAGGGGAGAGGGGAGAGGGGAGAGGGGAGAGGGGAGAGGGGAGAGGGGAGAGGGGAGAGGGGAGAGGGGAGAGGGGAGAGGGGAGAGGGGAGAGGGGAGAGGGGAGAGGGGAGAGGGAAGGCGGGAATATGGTGGGGAGAACGCTTGAGGGGAAGGGGACATGAGAGAGAAAGGGACGGCAGAAAGGGAACGGGAAAAGACACGCAAGGAGATACAATTTATTTATTAAGTGGCATTGCAAGAGGAAATCACTAGTTTTAAATGTATTTTAAAAACTTTTCTGTGAAATTAAGACTAGGATTAATACAATAGATTGGTAAACATAAATAAATACGAGAAGGTAACAATAAATTCTTATCTGAGTGAAGACAGCAACGCAGGAAACAATCACAACACACGTCCAACCTGTTTCACGTCACGATACGAACTCCTAATAATAAGTTAATATGAATATCAAACGAATTTATACAGAGTGTCGATTTGTTGTGCATACAGTATATAGACAAGTAGATTTTTCCTTGATGCTTTGTTATTTGGCGGTGCATCCTCTCTGTATATCCATTTGGGGTCACTTAGTTATATTTTGTGCATATTGTATATAAGTATGCCGGGGGTCCAAATATCGACGGATCAACTGTCATGGAACCATATCTCAGAACAAGGTAAAATTATGTTAGAACTCTATCCAAATGAGGTGACGAAGAATCAGAATAAAAGAATATTACGTATTAGACGATGTATTAAAGTGAATGAGGCAAGGAGTGTGTGCCAAGACCGAGTTGTTGGCGGTCGACGTGAAACGGCGTGATGGTTAGTATCTAAGTTAAGTATTTCAGCAACATACGGGTCATGCGACTTTACAATACAAAATCTATTATTAGGTCCTAACATATGAAATTGGCGTTTTGTATGGGAGGAACTTTGTATGGGAGCTTATGGGAGTTTTGTATGGGAGTTTTTTTGATTAAAACAGTTTTATCACTAACACCGCAGCCTGCAGCTAACTCGGACGTGGTTTGCGATGGATCCGCTTCCACAGTGGCCTTCAATTCTTCATTAACAACTTTGGTCTCCGGCCGTCCACGGGGCTTGTTCTGCAGGTCGAAATTTCCAGAACGAAAACGTTGTAACCAAAAACGCACTGTGTTTTCTTTTACGGCACCGTCGCCATACACATCATTAATCCTTCGAGCCGTTTCTGCAGCACTGGATGGCGCCACGGTGGAACTCATACTCGTAAATAATGCGATATTTCAAGTTTTCCATTTTGTAAACTAAGTGACGCATAGAAAAAAGACAATTAAAGAAAAAACAAATGAATTATAATTTTCGAAACACAAATACATGATTCCTAACCAAAGAGAAGATATAAACGCCAATTTCATATGTAAGGACCCAATATTTATGGATGAAGCTATTTGATTTCAGAATTTATGTTTTATTTTAGCCACACATAAATTATTGTTTTTCTTTGCAAGTTTCACTAAAACGGGCGAAATAAAACGATTAATTTTTCTTTGAACATGTTCATCGCGGGAATTAAATCCAATTCCGAGAAATGTATTAAGGTTCACTGTTTTTTTCCCAAAGGTTATTGTATCTCTCGCGAGGATTTCTTCTCGAGATAGGGGAGTCAGATCGTTTAACTCAAATAGTTTTAAGGGTTTAGTATCAATTTTAAGATTATAAAATATAAAAAATTCAGGAATAATTGGTTTCAGTAGAATTATGATGATCTTCTTACGACTGCAATTTTCTAAATTCCGTAATATTTTTCCCAACAGATCGTACTTCAGGTCGAAGTATTCGGTTGGAGTAGCGAACTTAAGAATGAGTAAGTTATCGTTGGTGACATAGTCGTTCATGTATCCGAAGTCTAAATCATTCGACATGTCGTTCGAATCAATGAAAGTGTGGCAGCTCTTTTTCAAATATATATCATTTAAATGTTTGTTTTCAATTTTTAACAATATACTTTTTATTCTGGCTGCTTCGAAATCAAGATCATTGGCTTCAATTTGTACGACTTGTTCTCGAGATTGCAGGAAAGTCGCTACTCCTAATGTGTCCTCGCAGTCGAGGATTTTAGGCAAACTGCGGAGATATCTCTGGCCAGCCAAGTATAAGGGTGCTCCCTTTATACAATCCTTTAGTTTGTATAAGGGTGCTCCCTTTATACAATCCTTTTGTTTAGCAATAGCATCCGCTATATCTGTTGGAAACCATCGGAACAAATTTTTGGTTAGTTTAATCACCTTCCTCAAATCGTCTTCTGTTTCACAAGTAATTGTATTTTTTTCATTATTCAACGTAAATTTAGGGTATGTTATTTTTGGAAGCTCATGACGAAATTGAAATTTTTCAATTTCGGTCATCTTAATAAATGCATTGTTTTGAAACAAGCTGCAATTTTGTAAAATATTGTGTTCTTCTTCGGAAAATACCCCCAGCTGGCAGAAGTTTCCCTTCCATGGTTCACTGTTGTACGGTATGAAACGTGTACATTCTGTAATGCCTCTAGAACTGGCAGGAGAAACATCCAGAATATGAGAATCGCTAATCCTCTCTTCCATGTGGAATCGGCAGCGCTCACGATATCCCTGGGGCCATTTGTATACTACATTTTTCTTCATCCCTTCATCAAAAGCTTTGATAAAGGTATGAATAAAGTGTTTCCTCGAATTAGTAAAAAAAAAATAATCTCTAAACTTTTTATCGCGTTTCACGTGCAGCTGATATATATTTCCTACATGGAAGTTTGTACTGTTCACTATATTTACGGCGACAAAGATGTTGGTAATATCCAATTGTTCAATCCACGTGTACTTGTTGCGCCGTTCACCATAATCTCTGGATATCTTTATCAAAGTATCCTCCACGCCCGGACTGTCTAAGGCCAGAGTGTGAGCGTGGAGTCCTTCCCTAGGGCTGGCGACCCTGCAGAAGCCACTGCCTTTCTTCTTCAGGTATTTTACGGTCAAGGTTGTGACTCCTGCCAAAAACCCTCCTATGCAATGCCCACTAATAGATAATACGAAATGACAGAATTCTTGTTTATTTTTTTCCAAAATTGCTTCCTTTACTTCGTCTACGAAAGTGATCGCGGAGTTCATATTATAATAGCTATATTCTTCGGAAAGCAAATCTTTTAATAAAATAAAATATCCAAAAGTATTCATAAAAGTAAATCTGTGGGCTATGGTAATCTGCTGCTCCGAAGGGCTCCAGAATACACAGCCATAATACCCGCTACCAAACCAGGAGTTATTCTGTACCGTGGTAAGCAGTTCCCAATGTGGAGGCAGTATTAGATCATTTGAAGTACAATCGGAGTAGGCCAACGCAGCTAAGGCCGCCAACACTTTCTCCTCTGGGAACGGTTCCATCTCAAGTTTGTAGTCATTACAACGTTCAAGAGGAAGGAATGATGCAAGGGTTTCACGCCAGTTGACTGGGTTGTATACCAAACAAGCATCTGCTTGCATATTGAGAAGATGGAGATGAAGTCCAAGGAGATGTAGACTGAATCTGCAACATGGTAAAAAACAGTCAGAGTTAGTATTGTACTAGCGCAGACCCGTCAAAAGTAACGACGTATTATAATATTGTAGGATTGATAAACGGGGGCGGACTTAGACACCCAGGGGGTTCTTATTAATTATTAAAAAAAAAACTGTCTTTTTATAACTTTTAAAGGTTATTCCCAGCAATATTATATATTATTAAAGAAGAAGATAACAATAATAATCTAAACGAAAATATGAAAGAGAACAAGACACAGAAAAAGATTATAGTCGCAACTGGGCCTCGAACCCAGAACCTCTCGTCTAACCGGGACGTGCGCATTAACCAATTCCGACTTTGCCACTTTCTGTCAAAGCGTCACATTTGTCAATCTCATATTTCAAATTTTAGAATAGGCCACTTGCATGGATTCATAACGACTTGGAAAAAATCGTGTGAATAGATTTTTTACTAAGATTACGAAAATGTTAGTAAAAATTTTTAGAAATGTATAGTTTTTTTATTTATAAATCCATTATTTGAGCTCGTGACGTCACTACATGAAAATGTCCCGTCTCCGATTATGTTCCCTTAATTTTTTACAATTCCACACTGATTAATTTTGTTTAAATGGCAACACTTTGATTTCCGGCGAATTTTTGAATTTGCGTTTAACGTTCACTAGATTTATTTGTTTGGGGCTCAATGACTGGAAAGGCCACGGTGGAACATTTTCCTGCTGGGGGATGTGGGCCTATAAAATACCGTGATACGCCATCTTGCAATAACATCAGCAACATTTCCAGTAAGTCCTACTCCTTAGCGTCCTAGAGTGGTCATTATGATCCCGCGAGTCCCGGGCAATATGACCACTGACCCTAACATCGTGGTCGTAGCAGATAAGGAGAGGGCGAATGGCGAGTTTCCGGCGCCATAAAACCGGATCAGCTCAGCTAAGGGAAGGTAACCCCTACAGAAAAATCCCTGGAGAAGGCAACGGGAAACCACTCCAGTATATTTTCCCAGCAAATCACTATGGAGAGAAACCAACCAATGGCCCCGAGTCCCGGGCGGCCCTTAAATGGGCCAGGGGTGCGAAGAATCTCCCGGCTCAAAATAGTGAATTCAAATATAAGATTAGGAACATGGAATGTTAGAAGTTTATACAGCGGTAAATTGGATAATACGATACAGGAAATGGAAAGATTAAAAGTGGATATTCTTGGAATTAGTGAACTGAGATGGACTGGCAGCGGCATACACCAACATGAGAAGGGAAATCTATACTACTCAGGAAGTGACCCGCAGGACAAAACTCGTCGAAACGGAGTTGCTATATTTGTCATGGAGAAGTATGTAAAATTTGTTAAGAATTTTGTACCCATCTCGGACAGAATAATATTATTACAATTACACTGTCAACCCATCAACATTAATATTATTCAAGTGTATGCACCAACAGCGGAAGTGAGATATGATGGTGATGTGGAATCTTTTTATGACCCACTAGCCAGTACATTGCAAAGTTTGAAAGGAGGAGAAGTCAATTTTGTCATTGGAGACTTAAATGCCAAAATTGGTGAAGGTCGCCGCTCTCATATAGTTGGTGAATATGGCTTAGGCATAAGCAATCAAAAGGTGATAGACTATATGAATTCTGCCAGGATAAAAATATGGTTGTATTAAATACTTGGTTTAAACTCCCGAAAAGAAGGCTTTATACATGGAGATCACCTCAGGATGGAACAATCTATGATATTGTCAGGAACCAAATTGACTATGTGTTAGTAGACCATAGATTCAGGAACTCTGTAAAGAGAGTCACCACGTACCCTGGTGCAGACATTGGTTCTGACCATGTTTTGTTAACTGCCGATATTGTTTTATGCTTAAAACAAATAAAAAAGCCCAAAAACAAAATTAAAATGGATATCTCGAAACTCCAAGAAGAAGTGGTCAGAAATAAGGTATCTCAGACTTTGAACGATAATATTAGACTACTCCCTCGTGATCCATCAATAGAAATACAAACACAGTGGGATAACCTGAAGTCAGTTATATGTGAAACCTGTGATACAAATTTGAAAGCTGATAAGCAAATTAGAAAAAAGAATTGGATGACTGACCACATTTTGAACTTAATGGATGAGAGACGTAAACATAAACATAATGAGACACAATATAAAAACTTACAAAGAACGATTAGATGTGAAATTAAAAAAGCCAAAGAAGAATGGATGAAGTCACAGTGTGAAGAACTAGAGTCGTACAGTCGTAGTCACAATGCATTTAAACTTCACAAAAAATTGAAGGAAATTACAGGCACTTCTAAAAGAATTACTCCATCATGTTTAGTTGACGATTCCAATAAATTGATATTGGATGAAAAAGATATTTTACAAACATGGGAAAAGTATATTCATGATACATTCAAAGATATTAGACCTGACATTAATATTCCTAACGATCAATTGCATGGACCATCGATTTTAAAATCAGAAATTCTTCATGCGATAAAGACTTCAGAACATAGAAAAGCGTGCGGACCAGACGATATTCCAGTTGAGGTGTTGAAGCTCTTTGATAATGAAAATGTTGACTACCTGTTGAGGTTATTTAACTCTATATATGACACAGGGAATATACCCCAAGATTGGCTAAAATCCACCTTCGTGACATTACCTAAAAAACAATACCCTAAGAAGTGCAGTGACTATCGATTAATAAGCTTGATGAGTCATGTCCTTAAATTATTCCTTAAAATAATACATGCCAGGATACGCGATAAGTGCGAGCAGGACTTAGATGACACTCAGTTTGGCTTCAGAAATGCGTTCGGTACGCGTGAAGCATTATTTTCTGTCGACGTACTATTGCAAAAGTGTCGTGACCAAAGAAAGGAAGTCTTTGCCTGTTTTATTGACTACGAAAAGGCATTTGACAGGGTAAAACATGCTGACCTAATGAAAATGCTTGCGGATTGTAACGTTGACACCAAAGACCAGAATTTCATTAAAAACCTGTATTGGTTCCAAACAGCAGAAATAAGACATGGGAATGAGAGATCTAATGCAATCGCCATTCAGCGTGGAGTACGACAAGGATGTATCCTGTCGCCACTATTATTTAATCTTTATTCCAACTATGTCTTCAAAAGAGCCCTAAGTAATACCCAGAAGGGTCTCAAGATCAACGGAGTTGTCATTAATAACATAAGATATGCAGATGATACTGTATTACTAGCTGACAGTATCAGTGACCTCCAAGACCTATTAGATCTTGTTAATAATGCTGGTGAGCAACTGGGCCTAACAATCAACGTCAATAAAACTAAATGGATGACTTTTGGACGACTAGATCACTCTGGATCAATGATTCAGTTAAATGGTTGTAATGTCGAAAAGGTGGAGAGATTTAGATACCTCGGCAGTATCCTCACGGAGAATCTTGACCCAGATATAGAGATTAGGTGCAGAATTGAAGCAGCAAGAACTGCATTCATAAAAATGAAATCCCTCTTCTGCAATGACAATATAAGCTTAAAATTAAGGCAGAGAATGCTAAAATGTTATGTGTGGTCGGTCTTGCTGTATGGTTGTGAAACATGGACCTTGAAAATAAATACCATGAACAGGTTAGAGGCTTTCGAAATGTGGCTTCACCGGAGAATGCTCAAGGTCCCATGGACCGACATGATCACCAACATAGAAATTCTCAGGCGGGCTAGAGCAGATAGGGAACTGCTTACATTAATTAAAATCAAGAAAATTTCATATCTGGGTCATATACTTCGAGGGGAGAAGTATCACTTGCTCCATTTAATATTGAAAGGCAAGATAGAGGGTCGCCGAGGGCCTGGTAGGAGACAAATGTCTTGGCTGCGAAACATAAGAGAGTGGACCGGCATTAGAAGTGTGGAGGAGCTATTCCGGGCAGCGCAAGACAGAGAGACCTTTTCAAGAGTGATCGAGTGTCGGGGGGACCTGATAAGGCACATAAAGAAGAAGAAGAAGAAGATTTATTGTTTGTTCTATGCGAACTTATCCTTTGATTTGATTTTTTGAGAAAGATGGCGGTGTTTTTACAGATGTTACGAAAAGAACTCCGTACAATTTATTGCTATTCGTGTGGAAAACGTTATTTTTTAAAAATGATTTTCGGCTATGTAATTATCGTTTTTTCGCACCTGTAAAATTATGTCCCGTCTTTCCGGTTTATAATAAAAGGTCTGATTTTTCGGATTGAAATTTTCAAAAAATCGCCAGGGTTTCAAAAATACGATTTAAAAAAACAAAACAGAAAGTCTTTAAATATTTGCCTAAACCGGAAAAAAATTTAATGCAAGTGGCCTGTTAACAATATTAAATTCAACAATTTTTTTTCCATATTATGGGCAACTACCTTTTTTATTGGAAACAATCATTCTAAGTACTGGTTTGTAACCTAGACAGTGTCTCTGAAAAGTAAATCAGTTTTTTTTATTTATATGGAACTATTGACTTTTTATAAAAGTCTAAATCCATATTCATTTTTTTGTAAGAAAAACTCTCTTTTTATATCTTGTTACGATACGCCCCTGCAGCGATTAGATTCCAGAACGCAAGCAGCAAGTCCACACAACTCGGCCTCCCCTCTCCCCCCTGTTTCCTGCTTCCCGCTTCCCTCCCCCGTGCCCGGCCACTGGGCATTCCACTGCGACTCGACAGACGAGATTCGAGCGCCCTTGCGAACAGACCTACGCGGCCTGCGGCCGCGCGGACCAAATTCAATGTGGCCGCGATGTATTATTGAAATACCTACGAGTAGAGTCGGCCTTTGCCGCGCCACATAGTTCGGTCTATTTAGACTACGAAAGTGCCGGATGGAACTACCACATGAGGCAAGGATCCTGCGAATCCACATGTAAGCTGTATCTTGATTTCCTCTTTTAATTGTGTCCGTAATCAGTGAAACGTAGGGCCCCGCGAAAATCACCACTCGGAGAGTTTCGCTTCAGAGAGAGATAATGAGAGTTAAACACTTTAGCTAGGTTTGTGTAATTTGCATTTCTTGTAATTGAATTGTACTGTAGAAACCTATGTACTGTGTTTGAGTTTACAATACATGTCTTAATGATTTAACATTGTTATTATTCTGCTGCGGCAGGAGGTTTATTGACCAGAGTGTATCCCGCTGGACGCCGGAAGGTAGGGAGAAATTCCATAGCTTTGAGCGACTCGCCCCTGAATAGAGAGTACCTTTGTTCCCGCTGAGAGCTAGCCAGGGACATGTTTGGGGGCCCCAGAGCTGGTGTTGGTTTGGTAGCCAACATCGGGTACCCTAACAATCTTTTGAAGGTTATTCCCATCAATTTAATATATCATTCAAGCAGAAGATAACAATAATAATCTTAACGAAAATATGAAAGAGAACAAGACACAGAAAAATAGAAAAAGATGATGGTAAAAATAATTCCAAAATTTTAAATATGAGCTTGACAAATATGAGGGCTTGACAGAAAGCGGCAATGGAGGAATTGGTAAACGCGCACGTCCCGGTTAGACGAGAGGTTCTGGGTTCGGGTCCCAGTTGCGACCATTATCTTTTTCTATTTTTTGTGCCTTGATCTCTTTAATATTTTCGTTTAGATTATTATTGTTATCTACTTATTCAACTATTATGATTCAAAACAAACTTTAATATTAATTATTTCTAAAAAATGTATAGCTAATTACCGGTGGAACTATGACATCCGTGGAGTAAGTGATGAAAGCGAGGAGAGCGTAGACAGTTAGTTGTAATTCTCATAGAGACGCGGAAACGCCGCAGGCGAATTTTTTGCCATGGGATGCAGGCCCGGACTGGGACCATTTGGGGCCCTCCGCTAAAACCTGTAAAGGGGCCCTCTGAAGGGTAAGGGGGAGGGTTACAACCTGTTATTGTAACCATGTTCCCCGGATAATTTTTGAAAATTAGGTGCTTGAAAACAATGAAAACGCGTTTCTATGCTATATTGGCACCTATAAGAAGAAGAAATTCAGATAGGTTTTTATACGAATATTATGATTTTCGACTTTTGTTGATTTTATTATTTATTGAAATAAGAAATTCACGGTATTTTTAGGATACCACAACACTACTAAACACATGCCATAGAACTGCCAATAATTATAACAGAGTTCAAAATAAAGGGCAGGATTTTATTCACAACAAAGCATTAATGAATTATGTCAAAATTATTTGTGTAGTAAAAATAATGATTAGAAAAATAATACAGTTGTTGGACATGTTCTACTTTTGAAAAATGTAATTTTTTTTTCGAAAATGTAAACAAACATTACCAAGAACACAAAATAACAACCAACAAGACAAAAACTTTTTTTTTGTAGCCGGGGGCCCTCCGCGATCGCGGACCTGCGGACCTGGCCAGTCCCGGCCTGATGGGATGACAAATTGGGGCAGTTAATTGATCGGAAAGTCAATATCCCAACAACAACTACAAGGACTTCGGGAGAGGATTCAATATGATGGTAGAAGTAAAAAAGAAAAATGCCCTTTGTCGAAATTTCACCTTTTTACTCCCGTACAAAAATATTTTTCCATATAAGAATATTATCTCTTCTATACAAACAATTCTTCTTTTTTACCCTAAAACTACCTTAAAAAGTTAGAATTTCAAAAAGTTATTCATCTTTTTATTTGGAAAGAAATGCGTCGGATTCTCCCCCAGGCATTGCGAGTTCAAACCTCTGCTAGTTACGTTCTCCTTCGTTTCATAAGTAACATTTACCGAGTCCTGTGTTTTCAATGAATATATACTAGGGTTAGTCAAAACTGCCGTCCCTATTTTTTTAAATTAAATAAAGTTAGTTAAATGAAAAAATTGCAAATCTACTGCAATAGTAACTTTCTGCGTCAACAGGTGGCAGCACTGCAGTCGCTTGTAAAATGGCCGATATCAATGTTCGTATTAGTCGGCATTCTGTGATTGAATTCTTGAATGCAGAAGATGAAACGCCTATTCGAATACATGAAGGACTTACAAATGTTGAAATGTGTACGGTGATGCAACTGCAAAAAAATTGTGACCGTAAACATGGGTTTCATGGAACCTGAATCAAAGAGGCGGTCAATTGAATGGCATCACACAAACTCACCGAGGACGAAAAAATTCATAACTGTGCGATCGGCAGATAAAGTAATGGCGACAGTGTTCAGGGATGCAAAGGGTTTGATTATGGTTGTTTTTTTGGAGCAGGGAGGCACAATAAATTCTGTCCAATACATTACAACCCTTCAAAATCTTAAAGCACGTCTTTCGCCCAACAAAAGGTATGATGACCTTAGCAAGTAGGACCGCGCTTTTTACCACTCTGGGAAACATGCCCTTGTTTAAAGACCAAAACTCTAGCAATGGTCGGAGATTATATTGAAAATGTACTGTGAATCCTGTGAAAAAACCACAGAAACCTATATGTAAATTAGATCCATAACACAGATCTGATTGAAATTATGAATTGCAATCGCAGTTGAAACGACGGCCATTTTGGATACCCGAAACGCCAACCTTTGACCGCGAATCTGGACTGCGCACGCGTCACAAAGCAACGGGCGCGTAGCAACAGTTATTCGCGCCAAATCTCAACGGCCCGATGTTTCACGCGATATTCTCTGGATTGCGCGCGCAAATGCTTTGACTCGCGCCAAATCCCAACGGAAAAGCCGTCGGAATGAACAATTGACTGTTGCTAGGCAGCGTTTAAATTCAAACCGCCTTTTATGACTGAACCGGATACCAACGGAAATTATTATTATAAATCTGATTCTGGAACCCCAGTTATTTTGCGAATTCCTTAATGAAAAATTTCGGACTTACGTATTTTTGTTGTTTCTGCACAATATACCAATTGGCCCACTTGTGTCTGTCAATTTAGTACAACTTAATATTTCTCCAAATGGACAAAATAATGACTTTCTTTCCCCATTATACATTATAGGTACTGCTTTTTTTCAGCATAAGTGAAAGTGAATTGTGTTTTTCCCTTACATAAGTGAAAAGTGGAATAATAATAAAGCAAATGATTGGTTCCATGAATAAACAAAATAATTTTAATATGGTTGACGCAATAAATCCCATATTCAGTCATTTTCATCCGGAAGTTTGTCCTTTATTTGCCAGAAAAGTGCCTTTTGTGAATTTTAGTGCCTTTCTCAGTGCAAAGTGAATTGTGAAAAAAAAACCTGTTTTCTAAAAGTCAGTCCTGGCAAAATTTTTCAAAAATAAATAAATACTTGTGAATTTCACAGTTTTCTCAAAAGTGGTCAGTGAAATACAAAAACCTTTACCATTAAGGTCTTTCCACGCAAAATTTTTTCTCGTCTGCCTCCCTTTGACAAGAATTCTGGTGTCATGTATACCAAATTGTAATATGGAATCTCTGTAACCATATTTTGGAAGTGCCAACAGTGATCACCAAGTGAAAAGTGCCTCACAAAAATTAATTTTGCACTTTCTAAAGGAAACCCCTGGCCAATTTTTCTTTTTCTCACCACCCAGGAAACTCACAATGGAGGACAATCAAGCTATTACACCATCCAACTTGGGTACCATTCCCAATGTGCATAGTTTATCCAAAGCCCACTTACAAGCTGCTTTAAGGGATAGAGGACTCTCGCCATCAAGCAAATCTAAATCTACATTGAAGGCATATGCACTTTTATTCAACAAAAAGTACATTAGGAGAATAAACCTCGCTCCCTCCAACGAAAATAATTCACGTTCGGCTACGCAAGTTTTGGATAATCTTGACAAAGGACCTATGCCGCATGTAATGATAAAACAGGACGTCGCACCCATCTTGACACAAGATAAAACTTACGATTTATCCTCTTGGAAAGTCAAATATAATGGCGCCTCCGATGTGCTGGATTTCATTGACCGTATTGAAGAAACGGCTACAATAAAAAATATCCCATTCGAGATTCTACGGAGAAACTTTATAGAACTCATCTCCCCAGAATTAATTCCGTGGCACCGCATCCAAAAGACTAAATGCAAAGATTGGAATAAACTCAGATCTGCCCTAATCTCTAGCTTTGGAAAAAAGGAGGCCCAGCACCGGATCAAACTATCTTTACTATCTATTAAACAACTAGTAGATGAACCGGTGGCAAAATTCATAGAAAGGGCTGAGTCCATCAACATCAAGCTTTCACATCCTGTTCCGGAAGCTGAACTATTACCAGTCATAACTGATGGCCTTTTAAGCAAATACGAGAACATCATCACCTCACAGAAAATTGCATCCCTGGCCCAGCTAAACGAAGTCTGTCTCCTCCTGGAATCGTACCAGGATAGGAAGAACATAAAGAATGTGTCAAATAATGTGGTTGTGCCAAGCCGTTCTTCTGGTTTAAAACCAGAATTCGACAACAAAAAAGTGTGCTCCTTTTGCAAAAAAGTAGGCCACCTGGCCGCTACTTGTTTCAAGCAAGCAAGACTCCTAGAATCCAAGGAACCCCGAACCTCCAAGAGACACCACTCTAGGGACCGCTCTCCTCCACGCGACGAACTGCGCAACATTTTCAAGAAATCAAGGCACAATGCAGAAAGGTTACAAAACCCAAGCGATGTCAGACCTCAGGTGGATTTCTCCAAGCCCCCACCAAATTTCTACATGAAGAGGCCAAAAAACTAAATAATAACCTCTCAGGCACCCATTCTGAACCAAGGTCTAAAGAATGGACTGATTGGTTATCACACATTAAGTATTTTAACCAGGCCTTAAATGTTTCCTCGGTTTGTTGCAAACAAGCTAAAGATGGGAGACCCTATGCCCTTTTCTCTGTTAACAATGTGCCCTTTTCCGGATTACTTGATAGCGGTGCATCTGTCAGCTGTCTTGGCAACAATGCTCACCTGCCTTTTGTTAACAGTGATTTTAAAATTTCGCCACAAACAACACACCTGACGACTGCGGATAATGTTTCCCAGCCGGTCATCGGTACCCTTACCCTGCCAATTAATTGTA
Organism: Limnephilus lunatus; assembly: GCA_917563855.2. Taxonomy (NCBI): domain Eukaryota; kingdom Metazoa; phylum Arthropoda; class Insecta; order Trichoptera; family Limnephilidae; genus Limnephilus; species Limnephilus lunatus. The sequence continues at coordinate 16,961,864 of OU830595.1, read as the reverse complement.
ACAATAAAATAGTTACAATCAATTTTCTAATAGTGCCCTCTATATCCCAGAATTTCATCCTTGGCGTTGACTTCTGGAAGGCATTCAACGTTGCTCCCCAAGTATTTAATACTCTTGGCGAAACCTCCACTGCTGCTCAAATTAGTGAGATCCGCACAATAATACCTCACGAAAATTTAAGCACGGACCAAGCTCTCCAACTAAAGGAAATGGTCAATAAATTCGAATCAATATCTTTCGAAAAATGTAGATTGGGTTTGACAAATTTGGTAGAACACCACATTAAAACCAATGGCCCACCCATAAAGCAACGTTATTACAACTTAGCCCCCCAAAAGCTTAAACTTTTAGAAAAAGAACTTGATGAAATGTTAAAAATGGGTGTGGTGGTTCCCAGCAGAAGTGCATGGACCAACCCAACTCTTTTGGTTTCAAAAAAAGACGGCTCCGCACGTTTCTGTCTCGACAGTAGACGTTTAAATTCTTGTACGGAAGCTGACGCGTACCCCTTACCTTACGTCCACGCGACCTTAGACAAACTGCGCAACGCCAAGTTCATCTCCTCTGTTGACCTAAGCAAAGCTTTTTGGCAAATACCTTTGGACGCAGAATCGTGTGAAAAAACTGCTTTCGTTGTACCTGGTAGGGGAATGTTCCATTTTAAAAGATTACCCTTTGGTCTAAAGAACAGCCCCGCCGAATTACAAAGACTAATGGACAAACTCTTCGGTCTTGAAGTCGATAACAGCCTGTTTTGTTACCTTGACGACCTCATCATCGTCAGCGACACCTTTGAAAAACACCTATTAATGCTGGAAAAGGTTTTTCAACAACTCAAGTTCGCCGGTTTAACCATCAACTTGAAGAAGTCTGAATTCTGTAAGTCCCGTTTACGTTATTTGGGATTCATTGTCGACGAAAAAGGTCTAAGAACAGACCTCGCTAAGGTAGAAGCCATGGCAAATTTTCCCCGACCCAAAAACGCGAAGGAAGTCAAAGGTTTCCTTGGACTTGCAGGTTACTACAGGAGATTCATCAAAGACTTTTCCACAATTGCAGCCCCCTTAAATAAAATTACCGGCACCCGTAAAGGTGTCAGCAATTTCCGATGGTCTGCTGAAACTGAAGAAGCGTTTACAACTTTAAAAAATGCCCTTCAAAAAGCCCCCGTTCTGAATTGCCCGGATTTTGCACTCTCTTTTACCCTCCACACGGATGCCTCCAACGTAGGAATCGGTGGAGTCCTAACTCAAGAGTTCCCAGATGGCGAACACCCTGTAGCGTATTTTTCCCGTACATTAAATAAACACGAGAAAAACTACGGAATTACCGAAAAGGAGTTATTGGCTGTATTGGATTCTGTTCACCATTTGTCTATTTATAAATATTCCGTGCTAAGCTGGCCACATGGCAGAGCCATTTGGCCTCGAACCATTTGGTTGAATCCATTTGGACACGGTGCAAATTAGGGGGTTACACAGAACCGAGCCGTGGAGCCGAGCCAGTTTGATTTATGTCCAGTGATGTCATGCCACTAAAATGAAAATCAGTAGGTTGTTTCTATATTTTTGGTGACTAGAAAACTTTATGCCGATTTATGAATTCTACCACAAATGTATAACTGCTGTCTCGGAAATCGAGATTGCTAACCATGTAATAAGATGCACGGGTGCAACTTGTTATTTAATGTTTTGTTATATTCTGAACCCAAAACAGGTTTATTTCTATAGCGCCGTCTGAACATGGAGTGAAACGAATATAGAACATTCGCTCGAGTAAACCTTCATCCGAGTGAAGTGTCCGATTCCAGCTTAAGGCTCCGCAACCGGGCCCTAAGAAGAAGATGGAGATATATATATGTAAAAAAAACCGCTTATGAGTGCTTTCCTGTAATTTGTATTACCGACAAGTTAGTTGGTGGCTCACTAGATGTCACTGCTGACAGATGTGATGTTAGCTACAGTAACCTTAGTAACGATCAAACAAGTTATAAAGACAAACATTTAAACAGAAGTATTTCATTAAAATACTATCTTATATTATACTTAAAGAAACCTGAAATAAGGACTTTAAATGTTGTTTCTTTTGTTCATTACAGGTAAATGAATATCTTTTAATAAAATAATGTGATTGTGAGTTGTAAATACGTAGCATTAATAAATCTTTTGTTCATTACAGAGAAACACAATTGCGTCTTTATTTTTATGCAAGACTAAAAATATCATTATAAAACAACATTTACTACAACTATTTCACGGAACATGGAAAAATCGATGTTCAATTTTGCTGTGAGACCAACGGCAGATGGAAAATCAAACGTCATATGCATAACCTCGATCGCTACACCTAATGGACGGATTTTCGAAATACCACCCGAATCCCAGCCTACAAATCTACACCAAGGAATTACAAGCACTCCAAACTATGCTAAGGTAAAAAAATCTTTAAATAAAAGACATCAAACAAGAAAAATATGGATAACCTTGACGGATGATATGTCAAAAATATATTTAGATACGGAACAAAACTTACAGTTTAATGATATTTACCTCGAAGAAATGATGGAAAGCACAAATAAGGCTGAATCTATACTTGGTGGATCAAGTCAAACGCTGGAAAAACTTTTAGAGGCATTGCTTGAAGGGAAACAAACAAAATCTGAAACTCAAAATTTAGGGAAAATTGCAAAGGATTTCATGATTGGCAAATTCACTGGCAGGAGCTCAAATGCGAACCAATGGATTGAAGATTTTAATAAAGAATGTGAACGCTCCAAATCAACGAAGACAAAAAGAAAATTGAAATTTTGAAACATTTTATGGAATACTCCGGTGTAGAGTGGTACAGCTGCATGCTAATGAAACTTACAGTGGAATCGGAATGGGACACATGGGAAAAAAACTTTTGTGATACGTTTGCAAACAAAGGATGGTCACCCATTAGATATGCTCTCGCCTTTAAATATCAAACAGGTTCGTTGCTCGAGTATGCTTTAAAAAAAGAAAAATTACTGCTGGAAGTAAGGAAATCAATTGATACTGGGACACTTATCGGCCTCAAAGCATTTAGCCTACCTAATTATGTGACTGATAAAATTGACAGAGAAATTTTACAAGGAACGGAAGATCTTTACAATAAAATAGGAAAATTGGAACATCTTGTTGGGAAGAATAAGTAGGAAAAAAAAGGATTATATATTCTGGCGCTAAATCCAAAGAAATTGAAGAAAAAAAACCATGCCGAATCTGTGTTAACGAGAAAAAAGGGAAACGTTACCATCTTGCGGAAAATTGCTGGTTTAAGGAGAAAAATCAAAAAGCAGTTGTAAAAACGGTAAATAACTCTGAATTGGAAATTGAACTGAACGAGAAGAATCCAAAAAACTAGTGGTGCCACCATTAATAGAAGTCAAGTTAACATTAAATGATGCTTTAAAAGTTTCTGGAATTTATGATTCGGGATCAAATGTGTCATTAATTAATGCAAATTTATTAAAGATACAGCCAAGAGCATATACATGTGATATACAAACAGTTAACTTAAATGCTATTAATGGTGAGAAGAAAACAAAAGGTATGGTAACACTAAAAATAAAAATCTTCAATATAGAAAGAATTATGGACATATTTGTAGTAGATAATGAACATTTTAATTACGATTTTCTAATTGGTTTGGATTGTATAAAAAAGTTCAAATTAATGCAAAACGAAGAATTAAAGATTATACAATGTAACAACCCAGAAGAAGTGACCTCAAGAGATGAGGATATAAAAAAAATAACTACTCAAAAAATGATACTTCAAATATAACAAATATCAACATTCCTGATGTACTAGGTAAAAAAATTGAAGAAAGGTTATTTTTTCATTCTGAGGAACAAGACACCAAAAACATAAACAAAGGTGAAATAAATTTCAATGAACATTTAAACACGGATGTATTTGAACTGATAATAAAACATCTAGATTTATATCAACAATCAGAAATTGATAAGTTGATAGAAAAATATAAACCAGTCTTCGCCAAAGATAAATATGACGTCGGTACTGTAAAACATTATGAAGCTCATATTGACTTGATAGTGGATAAATACTGTTACAAACGTCCATACAGATGCACAGCGGACGATAGAAGACAAATAGAATATCAAATATCAAAACTATTAGAGAAGAATTTAATTGAGGAATCTTATAGCCCATTTGCTGCTCCAGTAACTATGGCATATAAAAAAGAAGATGAACAAAAAACAAGGTTATGTATAGATTTCAGAGAATTGAACAAAATTATCGTCCCCCAGTAACAACCTTTTCCGTTGATTGAGGATTTGATGGTTAAAACCGTAAACTGTAAATATTTTTCTACTTTTGACATAAATTCGAAATTTTGGTCAATTCCTTTGAAAATTCAAGATAGATATAAAACTGCATTTGTTACACAAGAAGGCCATTTTCAATGGACATGTCTCCTGTTTGGATTAAGGACGGCCCCAGCCATTTTTCAAAGAATATTGAGCAACATCATAAGAAAATACAAACTCTCCAGTTTTGTAGTAAATTTAATAGACGACATAATAATTTTTTCAAGAACTTTTGAAGAACATATGCTACATATATCAAGACTAATGGAGGCAATTCTAACAGAAGGTTTGAGACAAAAATTTTTTGAAATGTACTTTTGCAAAAAAATATGCCAAGTATTTAGGTCACATAATAGAAAACAATTCAATCAGACCTCTGAAAGATTATTTAACCTCTGTCAAAAACTTTCCAATTCCAGAAACAAACAAAAAAATATACGCCAATTCCTAGGAAAAATAAATTTTCATCATAAATTTGTGCCACACAGTGCGATTATCCTGGACCCGTTACACAATTTATTACGGAAAGATGTGAAATTCATATGGTCCACAGAATGCCAGGAAACATTTGATCAAATAAAGCATTGTTATGTTCAGAACCACTTCTAAATATCTTTGACCCCGAACTACCAATAAGCATTTTCACAGATGCTAGTATCAAAGGAGTGGGAGCAGTGCTGAAACAAAAAGATAAAAACGGGGACAGTAAGCCGGTTGCTTATTTTTCAAAAAAATTGACTGAAGCTCAAAAAAAGAAGAAAGCAATATACCTAGAATGTCTGGCAATAAAAGAAGCTGTGAAATATTGGCAGCACTGACTTATGGGAAAATAATTTGCGGTCTACTCAGATCATAAACCATTAGAAAATATGAACATAAAGGCTAGAACTGACGAAAAACTAGGGGATTTGATGTATTATTTATGCCATTATCAATTTAAGATTAAATATAACCCAGGAAAATCAAACCAAGAAGCAGACTGTTTAAGCAGAAACCCAGTTCTAGAACCTTATGAAAATACTGATGATTTTTTAAAAGTAGTAAATTTGATAAACCTAGAAGATATAAAAAAGGACCAAAACACCAATCTAGACTTACAAATTGGAAAACTTATATTGGAGAATGAAATATACTACAAAAAGAATAAAAAAAGGAAAAAAAATTGTACTATCAGAACAACTTAGCAAAAGTCTAATAACAAATGTGCACAATACTTACTGCCACATTGGGAGAACCCAGATGACAAATAAAATAACACCATTCTACACAGCAAAGAATATAATTGAAAATATTAAACAAATTTGTGATGAATGTGAAATTTGTATAAAAAACAAATCAAGGAGGAAGCCAAAATATGCAACACGCCCATTTGAAATTATATCTATTGATACCATTGGAGGCTTTGGAGGGTCACGCTCAACAAAGAAATATTTACATCTTCTGGTTGATCATTTCACAAGATATGCCTATATTTTCACATCAAGAAATCAAAGCTCGAGTGATTTTATAAAATTAATAAAAAATGTGACACAAGGATACAACATTGAAATGGTATTAACGGACCAATTCCAAAGAATTTAAAGAATTTCTGAAGAAGGAGAACATAAGAATGGTTTTCACTGCTGTGGACGCACCAATTTCAAACGGGCCGAATGAAAGGCTAAATTAAACTTTAGTCAATAAGATAAGATGTAAAATAAATGAAAATGATAAGAAAACAGCATGGACTATGATTGCACAGAAATGTGTAGAAAAATATAATGAAACAGAACACACAGTCACCAAGTTTGCTCCAAAATACCTCTTGGAAGGCGAAAATGTGAATATTCTACCACTTGAATTAAAATCAAGACATACAAGTGAAGACCTGAAAAGAGATAGGGAACTAGCTCTTAAAAACACAATAAAATCACACAACTACAATAAAAAAATATTCGACCTGCACAGGGAAGAATATAAATTTGAAGTGGGAGACAGAGTCTACGTGGAAAACGGAAATCGATTAGGAAGAAATTGGAGGAATTGCGGATTGGACCATACAAAATTCTAAAGAAGATCTCAAATTCAATATATGAAGTTGATGCCGGACACAGGAAAGCAGAATCAAACCTCTACCACATTACAAAACTGTGTCCAGTGTTTGCTAGTATATAAGTAAATTGCGTGCATTCTCTTTTGCGATTGTTTCTACCTAGGGGGGGGAGATGTACAGAAAACCGCTTATGAGTGCTTTCCTTTAATTTGTATTACTTACAAGTTAGTTAGTGGCTCACTAGATGTCACTGCTGACAGATGTGATGTTAGCTACAGTAACCTTAGTAACGATCAAACAAGTTATAAAGACAAACATTAAATAGAAGTATTTCATTAAAATACTATATTATATTATACTTAAAGAAACCTGAAATAAGGACTTTAAATGTTGTTTCTTTTGTTCATTACAGGTAAATGAATATCTTTTAATAAAATAATGTGATTGTGAGTTGTAAATACGTAGTATTAATAAATCTTTTGTTCATTACAGAGAAACAAAATTGCGTCTTTATTTTTATGCAAGACTAAAAAATATCATTATATATATACGAAATTACGAATGTTAGAGGAGAGCGCTAACATTTACAGCGCCAAAATCGATGCGAAAATGTTAAATAAAACACAACTCGTTTTAAATAGAGCAAAAATCTCTCGGGGAGCATCTTAAGTATCATGTAAAGAAACATTGTGAATTTTTTCACAAATATATTTTATAAGATAATAGAAACAGGCTGGTTTTTAATAATTTTTGGAGAATACTTTGTGATTTTTTTCTATTGAGGGAATTTCATATAATTTGCGTTTCGGCTTGGGCAGCATCTAGACATTATCTTCAAAAATAATATATATTTTTTTAAGTGCTTAAAAACTTCAAATGTTTAAGGGAGATATGTAAGAAATCCGTAGAAATTCGAGTTTTAAGTAACAATTTATCTTACACGAATTTCCCTCTTCTCCTACCTTCCCTAATAAACCAAATGAAATACACACATTTTTTCAAACAAATCGCGCGCTACGTAAAAAATTTGCCGTAGGCAATAATAAAGGACAAACAAAGAAACATTAATTTTTATGTAAACTGCTGGTTCTCAGAAAGATGGTGCTAATTTAATTATAAGATTTTTGGATCTTTGACATTTCGTGTTTGAGTAAATTGAGTTCAAAGTTAATAATGCATTGCAAAATCATGTGGTTTTGATTTGAATATTTGGAAGAAATATTTTAGATGCTATTTTTAAAATCCTGTGAGTGAGACATATATTTACCTTTGAAAAAATCTAGCTTTTATTTTATTAATCTTTTTATAAACCCACAAAAAATCAGGTCTAAAAAAGAATCGGGTCTACAAAAACTGCTTTAACTTCAAAGTTCAAAATCTTCTACCTATGAACATCTTTTCGGTTAAGATTTTATTGTATAATGTAGAAATTTTTTTTTTTTAAAAATGATCAAAAACATTTAAATATTTACGCCAGAACTTCGCGAAATAAAACAAAACACGCTTTTTGGCGTTGTTTTTTCTTGAATAAATCAAAACAGGCGGCTGGTGTAAAACAGGAATTTAAACCTTGTCGCCTTATCGGTCATTGCAACCAAAATAAAAGTGTGTTTAATTGTATTTGTAACAAATGTGAGATCTGGCAATGATTTAGCTAGTGCTTTAATTAAGCTACTTGAGAATGTTGTTCAAGATTTACCTCATTTTAAGAAACTCATTATATGATCTGACAGCTGGACAGCTGCCTTCCCCAAAACGATAGACTCATCTATGAGTAGGTACTGCCATTATAATTTTTTTCATTTGTAAGTACTGCCATTAAGGCATATTTGTTATAAGAATATGTATAGCCTTTAACTCACATTCGTGCTATAGTAAAATTAAAACAAACCTCTAAACATGAAGTTCGTGCAAATGCAACACAAGGATTTTTTATTGTACAATTCGCAGGCAGTGAAATTTTCGTTTAATAAAATCCCTTACACGAAGGTAAAAATGTTGAAATATACGAAGAGTAATGGCCATTGGTAAGAATTTACTTAGATTCATTGAAGATTTTGTTAGTGCAAATATCAGGCATTCGTTAAAGTTTAACATCATTTCCCATATACAAGTGAAACCATTTTCTATATACAAGTAAAACCATCTGAAACAACAGTTTCTAAAAAAATATTGAAGATATCAAAAGCATGTAAAGTACTCGTCTATGCTAATAGATGACAAAAGCATGTAAAGTACTCGTCTATGCTAATAGATGACAAAAGCATGTAAAGTACTCGTCTATGCTAATAGATGACAAAATATTTTTGTCGACTTATTTAACTCTGAAGCATTTAAAAGCGGTTCAATAACAACTGTCGTATTTGCGTTTTTATAAAAAAAAATGTTTATACAATCGGGGGCACTGCCGGGTAGGATGTCAACAATACAAACAAAATACACATAAATAATTTAAAACAGGACATATTATTGACATATTTTGGTAGATGGTCAAATTACTTTCGCTTTGCAATAAAATTCAAATAAATTAAATATTTATGAACGTATATGAAAATAATAAAAAAAACTGTTTTTGAGAGGTGATTAAAGACGCTTTTAAATTTTATAATTCGAAATAAATATATATTTTTTAAATATAAAATTTTGAATGCCAACATAAAAAATTAAAAATTTACGTTTTTGTGACTAAAATTAGGTAATGATAACAAAAAACAAAAACACTCACATATTTATTTGACAAATTTATTATAAACTTTATCGTTATCTCACTCTTTTGTCGATTTATATAAAAAAAAAAATTTAAATTCCAGAAGTTTCATAAAATTTTCAAAATGCGGTCGGAAACCTTGGTTTCATAAAGGTGTATTTTGTTATTATTTTGTGGTTATATTTTAGATTTAAATATAAAGAGTGGTGTTTTTTTTCTTACTAACACTGTTAAGATCATATTTCTCACCATGATAGTAAGGGAGAAACAGCGATTTCCACGAGACCTATATGAGTTGTTTCCAAAAGCGAATAAATTAGCGTGTGGGAAAGCGTTGGATGACGCAAAACTGATGCAAACATAAAAACAGTGATATTTGTTATTTATGTTTGTGAAATGTTAACGATCACAAGAAGGGAGATGAAACTTTGTCAGATTGACGTAGACTTCAGAAACTGACGCCATCATTAATTATTTATTATTGATTCTTATAGTCCTACCAAGTGCACTCTCAAAATTCCGCACGGGGATTAAAAACTCCGAAAAACCCAAACTCGAAAGATTTTAACGGTGCTCCAGATTTTATGTCCGGGTTAAATCTTTCCCAAATGAAAGACTAAACCCTTCCACACACTTTTCCACAAATGATTATCTAGTAAATCCACGCAATGTAAGTGCACTATATAAGTATAATAAATACAAAACAATACAAGAACAATACGTCAATCCACCAGAAACATAATGGGAAAATATATCATTCACTCCAGATATTTTCAAATCAGAGGGTTCGGCTCTGATGAAATCCTAACTCGACCGATAAATCCTACTGATCCCTCAATATAAATATTTAAAAAATCTTTCGTAATCCTACATGTATTTAAAATTACTGACTTCTGCATTTTTATATATAAATTCTTTGACAAATCTAATACGCCTAAATTTTGAATGAGAGAGCTAGGTATAATGCCAGTAGCCGAAATAACAAATGGTAATATTTTTATATTCTGAGAATGCCAAATTCTTTTAATCTCATTTCCTAAATCTGTATATTTTCTAATTTTTTCAAAAACAGTTTTCTGAATATTACAAGAATTTGGAATAGCGACATCAATGATATAAGTTATTTTTTTAAAATTTTGTCATGTAAAACTATATCGGGTCTATTATGACTAATTTTTCTGTCTGTTAGAATAGTTTTATCGTAATAAATTTTATAAAATTCATTTTCTGAAAACGAATTTGGTTCATATTCATAATATGGTAAATAACGGCAGTCAATCAAGTTATGTTTAGTAACCAAACTTTGGTGAATTATTTTTAAAACTTGATTGTGCCTAAATGTATACTCGGATGGCGCTAATACAGAACATCCCGATATAATATGTTCTATAGTTTCCGGAAAAGCCAAACATTTTCTACATAAATCATCAATTTTATTTGTATCTTTGATGATATGCTTCCTATAATTTTTAGTATTAATGACTCTATCTTGAATGGCAAGCATAAATCCTTCTATTTCTGCGCTCAACTCTCCAATACTCAACCATTTGTTTGACGAAAGTTTGTCAACATATGTTTGGTTGAGATAGTTGAAGTGTTTTGCGTGAAGAATTTTATTTTACCAAGAATCTAATAATTCCTGGTTGGTATTTATAAGAATGCTGGCATTCTCGTCGTATAAATTTAATGGCGAAATATATCGATCTGCCTTGCAAATTATTTTGTGCATTTCTGAACTATCAGCTTTCCTATGGAAAAAAATTCTTAGCATTTCTACCTGATTATGTTTTAAAGATGTTATTTTGACTATACCTCTACCTCCTAAATTTCTAGGTAAATTAATTCGTTCTTTAGCTGAATTTGGATGATGGCAATTAAACTTTGTTAACGTTAAGCTATCTAAATCTGTATTGGACCATTTAATTATGCCAAATAATATTTTTTTCATTTATTATTATTTATTCGACCCTCGAAAATTCCGATTTTTGGAAATACCTACATTAAACTGGATCCTTAAAACTATATTTCAGATGAATCGAAGCCATATTATGTTTTTGTTTTGAAAATTTGATCGCTTAGAAGTATTCTTCAATTAAATACTGCGTGTAGAACATATCTTAGCCCTTAAAAATATCAGTCATAGTCAGAGGAGACCGATTATTCTATCTCATTTTTTGCAGACTAAATCCTATTCAAGTACGAGTATGTGTTTGTCTCTTTTTAGTGTGGCTATTTTTCGTTTCATTAAGTTTTAAATCACTACGGCGCTAAAGAAGTCTTCATTTCTTAATATCAGAGTGTGCAATTCACACGCGGTAGAAGTGATACCTTTAGAAAACTAAAGTAGACAAGAGTGAGGAGGCTACAAAGCACCGCACAAAGAGGAGACCGATTATACTATCTCATTCTCCCGCAGGCTAAATCCTATAGAATCCCTTCTTAGAGACTTTTTTCCCTTCTTAGAGTCGCTATTTTTCATTCAAATCACAACGGTGTTTAAAAATGTTTTCACGAAAAAATAAAATTAAAGATAAGTAAAAATTCAAATATTGTTAACTAGAGGACCCGGCCACGCGTAGCTGCGGCTAACGAAACCCAACGCCATCTACTGGATGGTTACCCAACCTTTAAACTCACACCGCCATCTGTTAATTTGCTTTCAAATCAAATCCACACCGCCCGCTTGCCAGCCCGCTCGTCCACCACTTACATACGCCTTTAATTATGTATTTCAACCAATTTACTTAAAACCTTGATAAATTATATACCTAAACCTTCCTCACGAATCACTCCATCTATTGGTGAAAACCGAATAATAATCCGTTCAGTAGTTTTAGAGTTTATCGTCAACAGACAGATATGAGGAGGCGGAGGACTTTAATTTATGATATGTAGAGATTACAGTGAGGATGTCTACTGGTTTTGACAAGGGACGCCAAAAGTATAGAGTTTGTCCAGGCGAAGTTTGTCTCTGGGCCGGCCCTGACTAAAGATATAGGTGTCGCCGAATGAGAAAAGATAACATACTTATTTGTAAGTGCATAAAAAACTGGAAATAAAAATGATTTTCAATCGAGTTATTGAGTTCATAAATACAATCCATTGCATCAGTTAGTTTCAAAAGGACTTACCGGAAGACGTTGATGTTTCTTGATTGATACGGAGAAAAGTCAAATCACTTTATTATTGTTATTTTGAAAACTTTAAAATTATTACAACTGAACACTGGGAATACAGACAGGCAGGGAACTAATTGTGAGGTTTGATTGAAATATGTTTGTACACAACAAGATAACTCACAGCTTGACACAAGTAACTAATTTATCCGCTAAAAACTGAAGAAATTTTATATACAGCAGAGAAAATATTAGAAAGGCACAAGGTGTGAGGTGTTTTAACAAGGATGAACTTGATAACAAGAAATGTATTCAGGTATTTGCAGTATTAGTAGTCTGTTACGAGCTTATCACAATTTCCATCAACCACACCTAGTTTCTTATCACTTATCAATAGATAAATACGAAGTAGGGAGCAGCTCGAGTACTTATTATCAATATTCGGCCGATTTATCAATGTTCAAAATTATTCGTGGGCCGCAAAGAAAGGTACCTACAACTTAAGAGGATAAACGGTTGCCGAAAAAATTGAATTTGAATATTTTACCAAACTGTTGGTGTCGCTGTTGCTCTTAATCCTCCGAACACTGTGCGAATAGAAACCTGCACCTCAGGCTGAATACAATACAATCGAGGTTTTGTTTTCCCCATTTTTGAAGAGTTTTTTTACTAACCGAGTTAAAAGGAATATTCTATGTCTATACGTTTTGGTTTTTTTTTCAAAATACATTGTCTAGTTTCTAGTTTGTAAACTGAACGTCTATTGATGGCGTTCAAACCAGGCAACTTTAACGATTTTTGAACGTCCTAACACTCCTAACTACTGTAAGAAATATTTTATTTTTATTTTAATTTTAGTTATAATAGTTGTATATAACAAATATAATGGTGACTTTAAGTATAGATATTGTATTTCTTAGTCTTCCTCACTAGGGGGTCCTGTGCCTAGGCGGAATAAAGTTATTTAAATATAGTTTATTTGTCTTCTATGTCGTTATTAGTGTCTTCATTAGTGTTTTTCATTGACCTCTTTCAGCCATATTTTTATTCTTGATTCGTACTCATGAAAATATGCCTCGAAATCAACACGGATTTATAACGCCATTTATCCACCAAACCCGTGTCCAGTAGAAGGCAAGCGGAATCCTACTGTGCACGGGTTTGTAACGCCAATTCCCTTCCCAAACCCGTGTTCAGTACGAGCCATGTTAAGTGAATGCATTATAGACACGTTTGTACCTGTATTTATAACAGCAGAACATGGAAAGAAATGTATTGGAATAATTTTATTACACATTCCCGCTAGACAAACCCTGCTTTGCCAAACAAACCATTCAAAACCTGGGACGTTTTTAAAATTATGATGACATGCGAGTTTATTATAGAGAATTTATTTTATAAGATTGGTACTATAAAATATTATAAGTACTATATTATAAAGTATTTTTATTTATTTTAGTAGTAAGGCTGTTTGCGTTTTATTGCCCATCGATTATATTGTGCGTGTATGCACAATTGCACACACTTCCTTTTTTCGTGTTATAATCACGTTTGGAGGACGTGTGCCTCGTACTGAACACGGATTTGGGAAGGGATTAGCGTTACAAACCCGTGCACAGTAGGATGCCGCTTGCCTTCTACTGGGCACGGGTTTTGGAGAAAAAATGGCATTACAAACCTGTGTTGATTTCGAGGTTGCCTCGTACTGAACAGGGAAAAGGAAATACGCCACGTTTTCTCTTAAGGCCGTATAAGCGTACAATCAGAATTCTGATTTCGCCAAAAGATGGTGCTCGCGAACGAATAAGACAGATATACAGTATTAATTCAGCTATTCATCATCAACACTTTGCAATGAAATACCACTGCCACTTTCTATTAGAATATCGACATCGTTACAGTGCTTTAAGAAGCTCTGCGACAAATGATTGCTGACTGCACAGTGCACAGTCACCGCACAACATCTTCATTGATAGCATTTACAATTAAAGTACCTTTACCTTGTTGTCTTTTGATATATTTCTTTCTTTGAATAGCATTGCAACGCATGCCGGGTACTCACTACTCAATAAATAAATTCAAAAATAATTCTGGTTGTACGGCCTTAAGGTCTAGATATACGAGGGCTGTCCGTAAAATAAGGTCTCCAAGGTGCTGTGGTCGCGAGGAACAATTTTACGCGAGATCCGGAAAAACTGGCAGGTAGCCTGGTTTCCCTACGCCAAATCCCCACAAAGCTGCACTCTCTGCGACACTTAGTCTCGGCGTGGCAGCCGTTCACGATGAAGCTTCCGCTCGCCGCACCCGCCAGGTGTGAATTACGCTCTATAATTAGATCTTTTGTACGAAGAAAAAACCCCGGTAGAAATTCATTCTTAACTGTTTGAAGTATACGGAAAACAGTGTATGAGTTCGAAAACGTGCGCAAATGGTGCTGAGAATTTAAAAGCGTGCCGGACGGCCATCGGTTTCAGATGAAAAAATTGCCAAAGTGGAAAAAACAATTGCAAATCGACGGGTGATGGTTCGGGAGCTCTGTGATATGATCCCTTATGTCAGTAAGACCGCTATTGACTAGATTTTGACAAAACATTTGGGAGACCACAAAGTCTGCCTAAGGTGGGTTCCAAAATGCTAACCGAAGATCACAAAGAACAAAGGGTTGAAGCAGCCCCAAGATTCTTTGAGTGCTACGACATTTATATCAGTGGCATCGTTCAGATTTGCTGATGCAAAGTTTAAAAACGAATTACAGAGCGTAACTCACACCTGGCGGGTGCGGCGAGTGGAAGCTCCATCGCGAATGGTTGCCACGCCGAGACTAAGCGTCACAGAGGGTGCAACGTCGTGGGGATTTGACAAGGGGGAACCAGATAAGTTTTTAGATTTTCACGGCCAAAAGCATTTTCGTTGTTAGTTTTTGGGGTGTTATGCCGTGTTGCGCTACCTCCTACTATAGCCGACGTTTCGGACAGCGTTGCAGTGTCCATCATCCAAAGATGGAAGACTTATTGTGCGACGCCGGCACCTATAAGAAGATTAAAAACAATCCCACCAACAAAATTGACCTGAAGACAAGGGAGTTAATAAAAGCTTCCAGTATTAGGAAAGAGGATCGATCTGGGCTTTTCGTTAAAGCCTCCAGAACTCCTGCCCTGTACGGTCTTCCAAAAATACATAAAAAGGATATCCCAATGAGACCGATTGTCAGTGCTATTGGTGCACCGACGTACAAACTTTCCCAATACCTTTCGAGATTACTACAGATGCAAACTGGAAAAACTGAATCCTGGATTAAGGATTCTGCAGATCTGATCAGTAAGCTCAAAAGGGTTAAGACTGAGGAAGGAGATATCTTAGTCAGTTTTGACGTAGTGTCCCTTTTCACAAACGTACCACTAGAAGACTCCATGACAATGCTCAAGGAGATCTATGAGGAAGACATTTGCAAACTTTTTGAACACTGCCTCAAAACGGGATATTTTGCATTCCAGGATGAACTTTTTGAGCAAGTGGAAGGAGTTGCGATGGGCAGTCCGTTGTCGCCAGTACTAGCTAACTTTTTTATGGAGAAGTTTGAAGAAGTGGCACTCGACACAGCCTCGGCTGTTCCCAAGGTATGGTGGCGTTATGTCGATGATGTCTTCGCCATTTGGCCTCATGGAACAGAAAAATTAAACAAATTTCTGGATCATCTTAATTCACTCCACAGTAAAATTAAGTTCACAATGGAGCTGGAAAACGACGATAAAATCCTGCCTTTTCTAGATGTGGAGGTGATGCGAAAAGAAGATGGTAATCTAGGACATACAGTATATAGAAAACCAACGCATACAAATCGGTATCTACATGCCGATTCGCACCACCACCCAGCGCAGAAGAGAGGACTTATCCATACTTTGGTGACCCGAGCGACCAGAATATGTGAAGAAACAAAACTTGGAGCAGAACTTATAAAGCTGACCGATGCACTGGAGCGCAACGGTTACCCGGCAAGTCAAACAAGGCAAATTATAAGAGCCAAATCTACACCGAACGAAGACAGAGTTGAACAAGAGTCAAAAGCCTGTGCTTTCCTGCCTTTCGTTCACAATGTGACAGACAGAATTGCCAGGCTGTTGAGAAAAGAAAGCATCAAGACTGTCTTCGGAACCACTACTAAAATCCACGACCTACTGAGGTCTGCAAAGACCAAGTTTCCTCTGGAAGCAGATGGAGTGTATAAACTCAGCTGTTCCGGATGTGACAAAGTTTATGTAGGCCAAACAGAGCGGACGATTTCCAAAAGGATAGCTGAACATTTTCGTGCTTGTAAACTCGGCCACCCTGATAAATCGGCAATCGCCGAGCACTTAATTGAGACCGGCCATTACTTTGGATTCGTTCCTGAGGTCCTGGGAAGACCCAAAACTTACAGATCACGCCTGATTACGGAGGCTATCGAAATCTACAAAAATCCAATTAATATTAATAGAGACGACGGAGCTAAGCTCAACAGCTCTTGGTATCCGGTAATTGACGGCTACACCAAAGCTAAACGCAAAAAAATACCATGTCTAAGTATACTGTAATATCATATAATAATACAATATAAAGGTATAAAACCTTTTTTGCTTATATTGGCTACTTTCGCTTTAACCACTTGAACTCTGTTGTCTAATTCTAGAATAAGGATGGCGCCACTTTCGTCGGCAATTCTCACATGGACGGACCCCAGGCTAACGTAAATACTGCGCTTTCACTAAAATCGCAGTTCCCTTTCTCCTGAAATACCTACCAGCTCGTAGTGAATTGAAGCTGGCGACACGGTATCGCTTCTAAGTAAATAATCACACACTTTACACTAACAATTACACATCGTCGGATCTACCGGATCTGCCCTGATGATGGACACTGCAACGCTGTCCGAAACGTCGGCTATAGTAGGAGGTAGCGCAACACGGCATAACACCCCAAAAACTAACAACGAAAAAGGGGGAACCAGGCTACACGCTAGTGTTGCAGGATTGTGCGTAAAATCATTCCTAGCGACTGCAGCGCCTTGCAGACCAGACCTTATTTTACGGACAGCCCTAGTACCAAGGGCGGATAAAGGATTTTTTTCTGGGGGGGGGCACAAGGGGCGGACGGGCAAAAAAATCAACAATTACTGTTACAAATAAACTTGAAGTATCATCAGTGGTGGACTAAGCCCGTCAGACCCCCCCCCCCCCCTAGTTTAAAAAGTTGATGTAAATTTTATTCAGTTCACACGGGCCTCGGGCCTCATAGTGAAAAATATTGTAATTTTTTTGTAGTTCATTTTCTAAAAGATGCTTTGTTAATAATGCTATCATCTAAACTGTTTTAAGGAAATTTTAAGAAAATTTTAAGAAAGTTTTAAACAGTTTGTATTTTGAATTATCCTTCAGCAAAACTTTGAGCGCATATTTCTCGAAACTACGTTTTTCAACCCGGTTGATAACATATTACAAAAACTATGATTTAATATCCGATTTGCATGCACCGAATCTTAAACTGTTAGAAAATCCAGTCACTGGCCCGACGTAGGGATTTTTTTATAAAGGTCCTCCTTCTATTTTTTTAAAGAACGCTGAAAATTTTCCATAAAAAATCGAATATAAAATTCGCTGGTCCGAAATTTTTTCTTGTTTTTAGATATGAAAATTCCCCTACGAGGTGCCATAGACACTGAATTTTCGAACAGTTTAAGAGTTGGTTCATGCAAATGTAAATACAAATGCAATAAAAATACATACACGCGGATGTATAGTTTTTGTTTAATATGTTGTCAACCAGGTTGAAAAATGAGTTTAAAAAGTTTTGAGAAAAAAAACATTAAAAGGTTTGCTGAAGGATAAAATTCAACGTACACATTGTTTCAAACGGTTTCACGTAAAATGCTGAAAAAAATTGGTGAAAGCATTCTTAATTTCAGAAAATGAAATTTAAAAAAAATCCAAAACATTTTTTTACAGTGTCCTGGTGCCTTAAAGGCTTGTTTAGGATTTGATCAAGGAAACATGGAGGCGTTTGGAGGCCCCTGGGGACCAGAGGCCGCCCCTTCCTCCCCCCCCCCCCCCCCGGTTAGTCCGCCATTGAATATTTTTAATTACTTGCCTATTTTATTACTATCTTTACTATCTGTAATAATAAAATAACCTTTAGCAAAGGGCCTAAGTTAGTAAAAATAATACGAAGTGCAATTCATAAGTGACACTGGAACTAAAACTTTATAGACATAAAAAAGATTATTTTATTTATTTAATTATAATGTATTACAAAAACATGGTAAGTAACACATTATTCCGTTAAGTTGTGAAAAATACTCATTACGGGAAGGACAGACACATATAAGTACAATTTACAAATACACGTTTAAAAAAATACAGCACATTGAAAAGGAAAAAGAGAAAATTAGTAGTAGTAATTTTATTTTAAAAATAGTAAATTACCGGTTCAGGCTGCATTTATTTATTCCTATTTTGTCTTTCACCAAATATTGTAAGAAATGTCTTAAAATTGACGGAGATACAGCATCACATATGAAACCGTTTTAACAGTTTGTGTGTTGAATTATCCTTCAGCAAAAATTTGAATGTGTTTTTCTCAAAACAACGTTTTTCAACCTGGTTGACAACATATTAGAAAAACTATACATCTGATGAACCAAGTCTTAAACTGTTCGAAAATCCAGTCACTATAGCCAGGGCCGAATTATCGCATAGGGAAAGGGCCCCTAGGGTAAAGGGGCCCCGAGACGTGCATTGCCTAGGGGCCCTGACATGTTTAAGCTGGTCCTGGTAGGGCCCTATTATCCATAAGGCAATGTACGCCACTGCCTAGGGGCCCCGCATCGGGTAGGAGCCCTTGGGGTAAAGGGCGCCCCGAGACGTGCATTGCGCAGGGGCCCCGACATGTTAAAGCCGGCCCTGGCAGGGCCCGATTGTCCATAAGGCAGTGTAGGCCATTGACTTCGAAAATCCAGTCGCTACAGCCAGGGCCGTATTATCCATTAGATGTTTAGGCAACTGCCTAGGTGCCCCGCATCGGGTAGGGGCTCTTAGGGTAAAAGTGCCCCGAGACGTACATTGCCTAAGGGCCTTGGCATATTTAAGCCAGTCCTGGCAGGGCCGTATTATCAACAAGGCAGTGTAGGCCACTGCCTAGGGGGCACGTATCGGCTAGGTGCCACGCATCTGCTAGGGTCCCCTATGGTAAAGGGGCCCCGAGACGTGCATTGCCTAGGGCCCCCGACATGTTTTATCCTTGCTTAGGATTTGATCAAGGGAGCATGGAAACGTTTGGGGCCCCCCCATGTTTGGGAACCGGGGACCCGGGCGGGCCGCCCGCCCCCCCATAGTCAAATGTATATTTCTACAAATATTTCTACAAATTCAAGTATATATAGGAAGGTTTAAGAAAGTGTCAAAACAATAGAAAAATTAAATCTACTTCTACTACACTATATAAAGAGGTAAGATTTGTTTGTTTGTTTGTTTGCATTGAATAGGCTCCGAAACTACTAAACGGATCTGAAAAAAATTTTCACTGTTGAGAAGCTACACTATCCTTGGGTAACATAGGCTATATTATATTTTCAAAAAAATAGGCATCTTTACTAAAACTTCAATAATGTAACCCAAGGTGTAAAAAAATTACCAAAAATATTCTTTACATCACGTGCGTTGCGAAAACTATTGATGATAGAATAAAATAATGTACTACGACTTTGTAGAACACATCATTATTTACAAAAAAGGTCGCGACAGCATATGTCTAACTATTATGGTTATGCCACAATAAGTCTTTTATTTTAAAAATTTAATTAAAATGTCGCCGCTTGAAAAGGCTCTTTATTTGTATCTTGGTTTTAATCCTTATCAAAATAAATTACTTCATATTCAAGACAGTTTTAATACCTTTATTTAACTTTTTGAATTTTTCAATTCGGATATTTAATTAGAAAGATATCACGAGTTTAAAAATGTTAGTATTAGAAAAAAGTTTTGGCTACGGGCTGGGCGGGAGAGGAGTCAAGAAATGAAGTGCAAAAGGGGTTGGCGGGACGGGGGAGCGGGAGAGCGGTGGCGGGGAAGGTGGAAGTGGAACGCTGGAGGGGAACGCACGGGAAAGGACATGCAAGGAGTAACATTTTATTTATTTGAATATGGCATTGCAACGCATGCCGGGAAACAGCTATGTTTAATAAAGACAGTTTTTGCTTCTAAGTATGGACTGTGATGGAATCTCCACAGTACGCAAAATCACCGTCTGGGGGGGGGCACGTGCCCCCGTGCCCCCCCCTAAATCCGCCCTTGCCTAGTACTATGTAAATATATGTATGCGCGTATTTTATTTCGATCTAACTTTTAGTTTTTCTCAACATAAATTCACTTAAAGTTTTAAACACGACACACCTTGCGTTTTTCTAACTAAAATTACTGAAAAAACGCACACACATGTTCTATAAGACAAATGTATTATAATCGTTATCATCACCCCACTTTTTTGTCGTTTCATGTAAAATAATGTTTGTTCATTTGAAGCAGATACTTTGTGATGTAACATTATAATTTAAAATAAAACAATAACTTTGTAAACACCACTTTTATTTCGTATACTTTATGCCGACCGGGTTTCGCTACAACCGTGGCTTCTTCAGGGCAGTATAATAATGTACTAAAATTAGGTTACATGTGTGGTATAGATAATATATGATTTAAAACAAAATAGGCTGGACTCGGAAGAAGGCATTAGTGTAGATAGATAATTGGGATGGGAAAGGGAATGTTCTTTGTCAAAAGGGAACAATCGTAGTATTGGACTATTATTTAAATTTATTTAATTATTAATTACCTTAATATTAATGTTTTTGGCTTTAATAATAGTATAGGTAAGCTTTTGATGAACGGTAAGGACAAGGAAGATATTCTATCTCACTCGGGAATTTATTCACTCCAATGCAGTGACTGTCTCGCTTATTATATAGGCAAAACATAATTAATTTATTTAATCTACGGTCTAAATCAAAAAGAATGTCAAAAATGTGCTATTTGAACTATATTGATAAATTTGAACAATTAGCAATTGCGAATCCGCAAACTGTTTTCAAATTTTCTGAGACTCTTAATAATAAACAATCAGGATTTCCTTCCACAACGTAATATAAACACAAAATAGCCGATTACTCTTTAGATATAGTAAACTTATTTGCTGATTGCTTTAATAATAATAATAATAATAATTGGACGATTTATATAGCGCCGTTTTTGTGAAAAATCACCTCAAGGGCGCTGGGCGGTGAAGACTATGATACTAAAGCTGATTCCCAATTACATTTGACGTTTCTGTTGAATTTAACAATTGTATATTTAATGAAGTTGATATTAAAACGAAAATTATCACTTTAAAACAAAATAAATCCGCAGGCCCTGATAACGTTCCTCCAATATTTTTATTAAAATGTGTATCCATATTAACAATTCCACTAATGAAAATTTTTAACCTCTTTGAAATCTGAATTTTTTACAGGTCAAACTTTACAGTCTTTACACATTGCTTCAGAAAACACATTGTTAATAAAACACGCATTCTTTACACATATTTCAAGCTTCACAGTCTTTACATATTGGTTCAAACTTTACGGTCTTTACACATTGGTTCAGAAAACACATTGTTCAGAAAACATACGTTCTTTACACTTGGTTCGAACTTTACAGACTTAACACATTGGTTCAGGAAGAAGTTTCTTCCGCTTTATTCATGTGACCATTCTCCTGAAAATAATGCCATTAGGTACGTCGATTTATTTATTCACGCCTTGAAGGCTTTTATATTTATACGTCATTATTATTATAGATACATAAGTTGTCCAGGAGTATAAAAATAAGGGTAGGTATAGTACATAATACATAACATACATTTAGAAAATAACTTCCGTGGTTGGAACTTCCGTGGTTGCAAAGGCGACTTTGAGAAGCTATATACTTATACAGCCAACTGCGTGACCACAATTGGCAGGCTATCTTCGAATTTTCCGATGTAGACGACACAGTTAAATACATGAAGTGTATGTCAGAGACAGAATTGTGTGGCGGTATATCCTCTCTGCTTTCCCCTGCGTGGAACAATATGATGGTTAATTGACAGTTAGTTTGCTTTAATTGATAGTTAGTTTGCGGCAATCGTGTCTCTGTATGAGGGAAGTGTTGCATGTATTAGGGTGAACGGCGATTTTACGGGATGGTTTGACATCACAAAAGGTGTTAAACAAGGCTGTGTAATGTCACCGTGGTTATTCAATCTATACATGTATAATTGCATGCAAGAATTGAAAGAGAGGGATTGGGCGCAAAATTGAGTAATCTGGAAGTATTTTGCCTGTTGTATGCTGATATGCGGTGCTGATTTCTAACAGTATGGAAGATCTACAGTCTCTCGTATCTAGGGTGAATTAAGTTAGTATGTATGAAGAATTATTTAATGATGAATTTAAGTAAGTCTAAAGTCATGGTATTTGAAAGAGATAGTATGCAAACAATGTGCAACATAGTTGTGAATGATAAGTATTTGGAGCAGGTGGATGAGTTTGTGTACTTGGGAAGTATGTTTACGAGAGATGGGAAGGCTGATAGAGATATCGAAAGAAGGGTAAAAGCAGGCAACCCTATTAATGGAGGACTGAACGGCTGATGTAAGCGTAAATGCTCAGATGATTTGGGAATGTAGAGCGAATGAACGAGGAAAGAAGTGTAAGAAGAATAAATGACGCAAATGTGAATTGTAGAAGAAGTCGGGGACGCCCGAGGAAGACATGGCCCGACCAAGTGAATCAGATACTTGAGTCGGGCCATGTGAAGAGTCGGAATAATAGAAGAGCATATGTGAATGTGAACGAGGCAAGTAGTGTGTGCCAAGATCGAGTTGTTTGGCGGTCCGTCCTCTCTGCCTACCCCTGCGGGGAAAAGGCGTGATGGTTAATTGATAGTTAGTTTGCTTTAAAAAAATTGAAAATATAAGTTTTCCATATGATTTCATGATAAGATTGTGACCAAGTTAATTGTAATTACCTCTTCGTAATGGAAAATGCATGTTAAATAACAGTGGGTATATTAGCACGTCAGTCTGCGTGTTACCACGCGGAACATTGCGGAACATTACTGAACATTCCATAACATAACAAAGTGGAACAACTCAACGTCCTAAACACTGAATATAATAACTTCTAGAACAGTGGTTCTTAGTCTTGTTAGAGATACTTACCCCTACCAGTTTCATATGCGCATTTACCGATTGGCGTGTCATTTCGAATCATATGAGTCGGGGGTGTGTCTTGACCTCCGCCGAACCCGCGAGACGGACTCACCGAACCCCTGAAAAAATCGCACAAACACGTTTGTTTCAGTTATTTTACAATAGTAGTTGAAAAAATTCATGATGTTTCTCTAAATGATAAGTAAGATATGTTCCACGAGATTTTTGCTCTATTCTAAACGAGTCGTTTTTTATTAAATATTTTCGCAATTGTCGCATCGATTTTATCGCTTCAAACATTAGCGCGCTCTTCTAACATTCGTAATTTCATATCTCTCCATCTTCTTCTTTTTGTGCTCGGATGCAGCGCCTTAAGAACCAGGTACCGCTCTAGAACGATAATAGGAGATGTAGATACTGATTATTTTCCTCAGGGCCTCCTGTGTGGAGCTAAAGTAAAAAAGAAAGAAAATACAAGACCTCCGTGGTCGAGTGGTAAGACTCTCGATTAGTGAGTGATCTGGAGGTCGCAGGTTCGAATTTCGGCGTCCACAAGTAATTTTTATTTGATTGATTTGTGTTATTTCACAATTTAATCATATAAAAATAATATAAGAAATACCTGGGGCATAATCCAAACTGGAAGATGCTGTAAGTATCACCCTGGCGTATATATTTTCACACTCAGTGTGAAAATATGTCGTAGAAGAAACAGTGGAAGACGTGTGACAAAAAATGATAAAAGTCATGTAAGCTGTAAAATCGAAGACCGTGGGATATCAGAGGCGAAGAGTGGACCCAATGTTTAGCCTGCCGCCATTGATGCCATTTGCAGTATTCAGGAGCTGATAATATTGATTTTTTATGTGATTATTGCAAACAAAATTTTAAAAAATCAGTGTATCCCATAATAGGAGCACTTTTTTTAAATATTCGTTTTGTCTATTGTTTTACCTTTCGTTTAAAATGAAGACGTTTTTTGTGTTTCTTTTAATACTTGGTTGACATTTTAAGTTCCGTAACTATATTTCCAAAGATTTCAATTTGTATAAACATTACATAGTATAAAATGAAGTCGCTCAAAATGTTTGTGCGCTTAGATCTTTTAAACTACGCAACGGATTTTCATGCGGTTTTCACCAATAGATAGAGTTATTCAAGAGGAAGGTTTATATGTATAATGCATGCTTATAGAGAAAAGCCGAGAAAAGCGTAGAGAAAAGCCGAGAAATTCAAATATTCAATTCAGACAGCGGGCAGATGGCAAGCGGGTGGTGTGGATTTTATAAAGGTTGGGTAATGGCGTTGTGTTTCGTTAGCACAGCAACGTGTGGTCGGGTCTGCTAGTACTCAATAAACGATTAATTTATAATTTTTTTACCTAAGCTATTCCATATTCGGTACATCTCCTCTACTATATACCCTCCCGTATAATTTGAAATAATTCATTTTTAAACATTTTATATTAAATTTAATAAGGTTATTGTTAAGTTCTGCAAGTATTTTAGTTTTTATTTTTGTGACAGCTGTTTCAGCTTATAAGGCTATTTTCAAACTGTGATTAAACTACTTCGAGACGACTTATGTATGCCCACTCAACCACTCACCTACGACTGGTCAGTAGTTGATTGGGCATAGCGCTTGGGTCCCACCCGGGCGTCGCATGTTCGATTCCTCTGCTGGCTAAGTCCTCCATCACAACACAAGCAACATTTTCGGCTTTCTGTGGTGGTAGTAGGAGATTTTCGAACATTGTTGGGTTATTCGTAACCCGGGAATGTTTGTTTTTCTTTAAAAAAAAAAAAAATTATAATTTAATTTTTTTGAAGTCGTCTAAATTGATTTATTTCCGGTTAAACCAATTTGATGAGAAAACAATTTATTATTTTATTTACTCTATTAAGTGGGATAATTTAGTAATTTAGTTAATTTATATTATTATTATTATTTAAAAATAATTCAAAATTTTTTTTTGAGTTCTACGAATTACACGAAAACAATTAATAAATTAAATAATTCACTTGGCAGAGCATAAAAACACTCCATCTCTAAGTAACTCCAACATAGGATACTTTTTTGGCTTGACTTAGTTTAACTTTGACGGCCGGCGTAGTCCAGCGGTAAGGCTCTTGACTCGCATTCCAAAGGTCCCGGGATCGAATCCCCGCGTGGCAAATAAATTTTATTTGATTGATTTGTGTTATTTCACAATTTATTACTTAATTAAAAATAATATATAGTATATTTGCGGGACCTTCCAGAGTGTAAGATACTCTCAGTATCGCCCTGGTGTAAGACCACCATTCAGAGTTGAAACGTTGCTTGAAATTGCTTTTTGTCGTGTTTGGTGACCAGATCTGAATAGCCAGGTAATTCCTCACCTTCCTCTTCCCTATCTCTTCCCTCTAACGCTCTAACCACTACCTTCAGCACTGGCTCCAGACGGGAGCAGTTGGGACTCTTGTGCGGTATTCATATAAAAAACATATGTATCTGTATATATGTGTCTCTATATTTTTATGTATATAAGCTGTTTGTCTCTAACAAATAAATAAATAAATGTTTCAGAGAATCTGGAAGAACTCTGTCGCATCCAACTGCTTTCCCAGCTTTAGCAGAAGTGAGGGCGATGTCTACATCAAGAGCTGGAACGGCGACCACAGAGTTAGGTTAGGTTAGTGTTAGTAAGTAGGTAAAAGTATGTTGGACGTCAGAGAGGTGAGTGAATATTGGGTGGATTTTAAAGGGGAAATTCGAGGTCGTACGTCACGCCCACCACCCATTTCTACCTATTTATCTCGTCTGTGGAATTAACCAATTAAACTGCAGTGGTTGTCAAAATGTGAGAATATAAAAATGAATTAACAGCTTGAAAATGTCATCTTTGCAGGCGGTAGATACTTTCAGTAACGAAACTCACTCACCATCGAAAAGTCGCGTAAAATGGCCACCAAATATGGCAAAAGTCTCAGAATTATAGTATCATGTACCGATTCACTCACAGCGACACACAACTTCGCATACTGACTTAGGAGGAGTGACCCTAGAAGATACCTAGTCGAACAATGGGTCCCCCCAATCTTCCCCTCCACCACAGCACAACTAATGCTACTTTTGGATCCCCCCTCGTAAGGTGACCAGTTTTTTTTTAAACCTTGTTTTTTTACTAGCATACGTTGCAATGGGTTCCATGACAGTTCATCCTGCGACAATTCATCCGGCGACAGTTCATCCGGCGACAGTTCATCCGGCCGATAGTTCATCCTGCCGACAGTTCATCCTGCCAACAGTTCATCCGGCCGACAATTCATCCGGCGACAATTC
This sequence comes from Limnephilus lunatus, assembly GCA_917563855.2. Taxonomy (NCBI): domain Eukaryota; kingdom Metazoa; phylum Arthropoda; class Insecta; order Trichoptera; family Limnephilidae; genus Limnephilus; species Limnephilus lunatus. The sequence continues at coordinate 16,935,072 of OU830595.1, read as the reverse complement.
ATCCGGCCTGATCATTTAAAAGATTTTTTCTTCAAGTAAGTATGCAAAGAGGATATACGGCCGTACAACCAAAATCGGTATACTTATATCTGAAGGCATCTTGAGTGGAAATCCGCTGTAACCTAACCTAACCTAACCTAACAAATTAGTCAATTCACTCTAAAAAGATGGTGTTAATTTCAAATAAAAAAGTTATATTTTATGCACGTAGGAATCTTACGGTTTTTTGCTAAGCCGACTGCACGTATAAGTATGTCGTATTTTGTTATTCATGCATGCTTCTTCGGAGAGTCGAAATTATTGTTAGTAAAAATATTATCCACTCAAGATGCCTTCAGATATAAGTATATCGATTTTGGTTGTACGGCCGTATATCCTCTTTGCATACTTACATGAAGAAAAAATCTTCTAAATGATCAGGCCGGATGAATTGTCGCCGGGTGAATTGTCGCCGGATGGATTGTCGGCCGGATGAACTGTCGTCGGCAGGATGAACTGTCGGCAGGATGAACTGTCGGCAGGATGAACTGTCACCGGATGAACTGTCGCCGGATGAATTGTCGCCGGACGAATTGTCGGGTCACCGTTGCAATGCCGCTTAATAAAGAAATTGTTTCTCCCTGCGTATCCTTTCACATTCGTGCCGATCCCCTTCCGCCGCTCCTTCCCCTCCCATGACCTCTCCCCTCACGCGTTCCACTTCCACCTTCCCAGCCTTCCTTCTCCCCTCTCCCGCTCCCATCTCACCAACCCCCCTCCCATGTTCCATATATTCAGTCCTAGTACATTCAGTTTTCAAACAGCTCGCCAACTATTACAATTTTTTTGATATTCAAATTTTCCTTTTTAATGTATTGAAACAATTTATTTTTGTATATTATAAGAACAATCAATCAAATTTGGTACCTAACATAAGTACCTACCTATTTAAAATATCTATAATACTTACTTAGTACTTCAAGTAAATTCAATAATTTAAAGTTCGAAAATTTAATTTTGATTGGCCAATGACAATCTATGGTTTGCAAAATGTAATTCTCAACTTGTGACATTTTTGACAGTTTCGTAAAAGTTTTTGTAATGATAAAAAAACTTTACAGAGATGCAATACAACGATTAATTTTTCCTTTCGAGGTACATTGTGTATCTCTCCTTTTGAAAGAGCAGCAGTATTATTGTGATAAGAAATGTACGTTTATTGCCCTTTTTGTGCCGTCACGGTACCGTAATCGTGGATCGTCACGACAATAATAAAAACGCTCATTGCCACCCATCAATATTATAACACCAAGCAAGATACGACGTACGTTCTTTTTAACCCTGGAGTGGTCGCGTGCAAGATTAAAGATTCCTCAAAAACCGGTGGCGCGAATAATTTTATCTTCCGTGTACTTTATGTTGGATAACACACGGACGCGTTCAGCTCAGCGCTGGTGTCGGGCACGCACAGGCACGCATTGATTGTGTTACAGGAGCTCCGCAAAGTCCATGGCCTACACTTGGTCTATCCGCGCCAACAATTACGTAACACATTTTACAAATGCAAAAAAATATTTTTTCCTAATCATTCTATAATTTTATGTTTATCCTGCTCAGAAATCAGCAATTAAATTGCTATATGTTATTTTTTTATTTTACTTTTTTTGTTATACCAGTAAAAGTGAAAGACGTAATTTTTGGTTTAAAAATAGAGGTCGTTTTTGTTTTGCCTAATTCTGAAAAACATAGAAGTTATGTTTAATATATGTTGCTTATTTCCAATAAACAATGCTTATATTATAAGATTAAAACATAAATACACATTAACTGTAAATGATTTCACTTTTTTTTTTAGTTTAAAAATGGCCTACATAATGTAATCCACGCGACCACTGGTGTTAGTTTTAAAAGCGTGACCACTGCAGGGTTAAATACACTATTGGTGATAAATAAAATAAAGATGAGAAATGAATTTTGCCTAATGTTGAGAAACATCGGATAATATTAATTGAAAGGAAATTAATCTAAAATTATAAATAAGGGTAGAATCATCGTTTTTTGTCAGTAGAAACGCGCCAGCCATCAGGTCAATTCAATATTTGCTCGAAATCCTTATTATCTATCAAAATTTTGATTTTATTTATATTAGGTACCTACCTAATATTTATTTTGGTATCAGGACTTGAATTTCATATACCAACTGCAAAATTACAAAAGGCCGTAACAAGAACTCAAGCCCATTTTTTAAATGTGACATTATAACATAAATAACAGCATTTTTATTGTTAGTTTAAATTAGTGTTTCTTAACCATATTGATAGAATCGCCCCCATTACCAATGTCAATTTAAACACATTATTATTAAATTAACATTGAGTATTATGTCTCAGTTTAAATTTTTGTGCATGAAAGTGTAGTTTATTTAAAAGAAATTGTCAAATTGTTGCACCTTAAGAAAGTGTGTCAATGTATCAGTGTGCATAGCTCGTGAGTGAGCTTATTTTATATTTTGACACAATGCCCATTCAAACTTCTGCAGCGACCCCTAAATGTTACAATTTAAAAAACGCCCCCCCAGACCTCCAAAACGCTCCCAGGGGGGCGCTTGCGTCCCGCTAAGAATCACTGGTGTAAATAATGTTTAAAGTTTTATTTTTAAAACTCCAATGACGTCATAAAGTCATGTGACGTCGTCAGTCACCAATAACTTACTATTTTTATCAACATAGTCAAATCAGTACGCTAGAAACAGTTATGCCAACATAACGTTGTGTTTTGTGTTTTATCTTGATGGTGTTTTATTCACTTTTAAATGACGATTTATACATTCTAAGTATAATAAAATAAAATAAAACTTATATATTTAAAATCTATAAGCGTATATATTTGAAAGCTTTAATATTGTTCACTCTGTCGGGACGCCCGAGAAAGACATGGCACGATCAAGTGAATCAGATACTTGAGTCGGGCCATGTCAAGAGTCAGAATAATAGAAGCGCATGTATGAGACGATGTATGAACGTGAACGAGGCAAGGAGTATGTGTCAAGACCGAGTTTTTTGGCTGTCCGTCCTCTCTGCCTACCCCTGCGATATACGAGATCGGTAAAAAATAATAACGGTAAATAAGCAGATTTCAGTAGCTCAGTGGTAGAGTGTTCTCCCGATAAGACAAAGATCTAGAGCTCGATCCCAAGTTGCGATCATTATCTTTTTGAAGTAAAACTTATTTACGCACGCTCAACACTTGGGGGTAAACTGTAAAAAGTGGCGATTGTTACGAAAAGTGTTAAGCGTTACGAAAAGTGTGATGCGTTACGAAAAGTGTGATGCGAACGGTAATCGATGCGAATGGTGATCGATGCGAACGGTGATTGATGCGAACAGTGACAAATATCATTAAAAAAGTAAACGGAGCTACTTTTGACCGACGAAAAAAAGACGCATGAGTTACTGTGTGAAATGCAACAAACTATATTGTCTGGAATGACAATGTCAATGTCACCCCAATGTCATATGTTCTTTTATAAGTTAGTGAAGTTTTACTTCAGTCGTGTGGTCTAAAGCACACTCGTTTTTTTATTTGTTAGGTTACCACATCCGTCATTGACACTTTCCTTCAAATTTCAGCATGATTTAGTAATACCTACATTGATCTGTAGAACCCTCAAGAGTTATTCATTGGAGATTACATCGATTCGCCGCTATGAGTTTCGAGTACGAAGATTCAACGCATCCTCCGTTCTGCAATAGATATAACCAGAAAGCTGGAGTCACTTTTCCTAGAGGGCCCATCCACCCAGGTAAAATATACATTCACGGTGTCACGTTCGTACCGCGAAATTTATGTAAATATGCACCAACAATGCCTAAATAGGCAGTGACAATTCCTTAATAAATATGCACTGAGAATGCCTAAATATATCTACAATAAAAATGCCAAAATATTCAGTGACGGTGTATCTAAATGTGCCTATAGCTATGCTCAAATGTGTAATGCCTAAATTAGCACTGACAATGCCTAAATAGACGGTGATAATGCATAGTTATGCTCAGCAATGCCTAAATGTGTACTGATAATGCCTAAATACGCAGTGACAATGCGTAATTATGTTCCAGCAATGCCTAAATATGCACTAACAATAATGCATAATTATATAAGTACTCAACAACACCTGATCATTGTGTTAGGAAAGCACAGATTAGTAGGGTAGATTTAAAATGTGTGTTAGGGTAGCAGAGTTAAATTTAAAAAGTGTGCTAGGGAACAGAGGTAAATTTAAAATGTGTGTTATTACGGTAGCAGAGTTAAATTAAAAAAGTGTGGTAGGGAACAGAGTTATATTTAAAATGTGTGTTATTAGGGTAGCAGAGTTAAATTTAAAAAGTGTGTTAGGGAACAGAGTTAAATTTAAAAAAGTGTGCTAGGGAACAGAGTTAAATTTAAAATGTGTGTTATTAGGGTAGCAGAGTTAAATTTAAAAAGTGTGTTAGGGAACAGAGATAAATTTAAAAAAGTGTGCTAGGGAACAGAGTTAAATTTAAAATGTGTGTTATTAGGGTAGCAGAGTTATATTTAAAAAGCGTGCCAGGGAACAGTTAAATTTAAAATGTGTGTTATTAGGGTAGCAGAGTTAAATTTAAAAAAGTGTGCTAGGGAACAGAGTTATATTTAAAATGTGTGTTATTAGGGTAGCAGAGTCAAATTTAAAAAGTGTGTTAGGGAACAGAGTTATATTTAAAAAGTGTGCTAGGGAACAGTTAAATTTAAAATGTGTGTTATTAGGGTAGCAGAGTTAAATTTAAAAAGTGTGCTAGATAACAGAGTTAAATTTAAAATGTGTGTTATTAGGGTAGCAGAGTAAAATTTAAAATATATGTTAGGGTAGCAGCGTTAAATTTAAAATGTTTGTTAGGTTAGCAGCGTTAAATTTAAAATGTTTGTTAGGTTAGCAGCATTAAATTTAAAATGTTTGTTAGGTTAGCACCGTTAAATTTAAAAAAGTGTGCTAGGAAACAGAGTTAAATTTAAAATTTTTGTTAGGTTAGCAGCTTTAAATTTAAAATTGGCATTAGGGCCGCAGCGATAGATTTTATTTTATTTTTGCAATTTATAATTTATTCCGAGCTTAAATTTTGGATTGAATCATTATACTCTATAGTTAAATACCTACTTTTACGCGTTTTTTTGCGGCTCATAAAAGATTTATTTTAACTCAGCAGATGCCTGGAACGCACCAGAAAAGCTGTCAAAGGCTTCGAGCGAAGTGGACAAAGGAAAGAAAGGGCTCGTTAAGATGCTGTGGTCCTGTTTTCCCAGCAAGTTTTTCGAGGACTTTTGCAACGAGACGTCTATTCACGGCTTCAACCACATTGTTACCCCCAAAAGGCATTTTTTGGAAAAGTAAGTTATGTATTATAAACCGTAAAATGCACATGAACAGCCCCCAACTAGCACATAAATAATCGAGCAACTAGTAAATGACGTATAAAAAATATTAACATGCAAAAATGAGATTCGCGACCTTGTGACCGTGTGATTTTCGAAGCAAATCTCTCTTTCAAATCCCACATATCTGACATTGTCTCCCGCGCCAATAAATAACTCATACTGGTCTCATAGAAAACGTTGTACACCCCTTGCTATCGTAGTAAGAAATGCCATCTAAACGATGTTAGAAAGCGAAAACACAATTCTTTATATTCAAATCTAATTGGCGGGATGGGATGGGGGGAGCGGGAGAGAAGAGTGGGAAGGCGGGGAAGGTGGAAGGGGAACACGGGAGGGGAACGGGGACGCACGGGAAAGGACATGCTGGGAGAAACAATTTATTTCTTTGAAAATGACATGCCGGGAACTAGCTAGTGTCTATGGGCGTTTAACCAGCCAGCAGCCGAAATTCCACATTTCGTCGAAAGATGTTCTTACGATCGTACAGGGCAGTTTCAATGAGAAAGATTAATTATTCTCCGTACCAGCTTTTTAAAATTATAACTAAATATCGATTTTATTTCATTCCAAATTTGCTTTAATTTATACCTACATTCAAAAATGCTGAAAGGCGTGATGATAAAACTATTAAAATTATGTACTTTTTAAAATTATTTTTTGATCATAAGTATTTATCATTTTTCAATAATGTCTAAGCAAAATAAGAATGGAACAAATCTGAAATACCTATATTAATTTGTAAGTGCGCAAATAAATACCCAAACGGACCAATTTTCGTCAAGAAATATTTATATAGGTACGTATATATATTTTAATGATTTTATTTAAACTAAAATTAAAATTCTGCGACTTGCGTTTCCCAGATTGATTTATTTTACTTCATGATTATGTGATTTGAAATGGGTCTTGTATAATACAAAATCTTTTTTGAAAATTTAACAAATCTGCCAAAGACCTATGGTTTAACCTTATTATAGTAAAAATAAAAAAAAATTTCTCAAAATTTAAAACATATGTACGTTTACTAGATAAAAAAAAACAATCTTTCGAAATCAATTTATAATTTTTTGTGGAAAAGAGTCAATACGTCTAAAATCTGATTTAAAAAAGACATATTTCTAGTTTTCCTCTTAATAAACCCACTTTTATAAAAGCAATTCTTAAGTACGTATAATTTTGAAATCACACGGGCGGTAGGTATTGTTATTTCATTTTGTGTATTTATAACAGCTAAGTTTATTTCACAGATATAGCTTAGTTGACAATGTTCTTGTGGTACCTACTGCCATTGATGAAGCTAATGCTTGCTGCTATATTTTAGGTTAGGTTGGTTCCTGGCGACGTTCATGGCTGTGGTCGGGGCGGTCCTTCTATGCCTTCAGCAGTGGATGCGTTACGACGCCAGCCCCACGGTGGTGGCCCTGGAGAAAGACTACAGGTCAGTCTAATATCTATTAGAATTTTTATGTGAAGAGTCCCAATGGCAGGTATGGTATAGTCAGTGGCGGATACATATGGAGGGCGTGCCCCCCCCTTGCCCCTAATGGGAAAGATTAATAGGAGAGACTAATGGGAGAGATTCTTACATAACATAAATGCCCTTAATGATCGTTATTCTGTTATGCAAGCGTTGTTTGTTTGTCCTAGATATGACTATCCTACTTTGCACTAGAGTCGTTCACGAACGAGTCGGCTTAGTGATCCGGATCTTCATACGGATCCGTAAGATCCGGTTCCGTATGACCGATCTTCACGGTTTGAGGATCTTTGCGAACGAGTGAGCGGGTGATCCGGTGAGCCGACTGACCCGTATCGTTCAACGGGTCAGTTGGCTCACCAGATCTGCTCGTTCAACGGCTCAGTCGGCTCACCGGCTCGCGGGTCGGCGGGTCACTACTGAACTGATTCGGATTGATCGTTTGTTCACAGATAAGCGCCAATCCAGTCAGCCGCGCGCATCTCAGTGGACATTCTTTGATTTACGACATTTTGCCTAAGGATTTGAAATTTGAACGGTGGGGTGCTTCGATTTTATATGCCTAGAAAGGTTTTCTATCGAACCACCACTTGTAGTAATTAGTTGTGAACAGTATGCGTGATTAGATTTAGGGTAGTACATTAGTGGCAACAGAAAAATATAACTCTTTTTTCTTGATGACATTGTGAAATTTTAAACTAAAACAAGTCGAGAAAATAATTTAAAAAATAAATATTATGTATCCCGGATACGAACCAACAAAAGCGACATGAGACATGCATACGATTGCCGTACTGACATTTCGTTACTGACGTTTTGTATTAAAACTTAACAAAACAAAGGACTTTTTGGTTTCTTTTATTCATCTAACAAAAGGGAAATTCAATTAAAAAGGGAATCCCAAAATATTGGGGTTCCCTTTTTAATGAAGTATTAAGGAGGACCGAGGGTGGGGCGGGGGAGATGGACTAATTCAGTCGTTCAATTGAGCCGACTCACTGAACCGGATCTCTTCATTGATCGAGACCTAGTGAAGCGGCTCGTTCAACTGATCCTCTTTGCCCGCCTCTACTTTGCACACGCTGTACAAAATATTTGCTTGTCTATATCTGTATCTATTGCTACAGTAGAAATAAGTTTTTCAACATTACTTTTGAGGTCGAAAAAGAAGGAGGTTAGACTTAATGGCATAGTTCTGTTGAACACTCACTCTGAAATTGATTGTCCTATTGACGATGTAATTATCCAATTTGCCAGGAAGAATAGGCGCAGAGAATTCATCATTTGAGGAAGAGAACCACAATTGTAACTTTTCTATGCCATAAGATATCACTGTCTTGTATATGTGTATAATCAGTTTTAATAAAACTTTCTTTAGGAATTTCTTCTTTCTGGAATAAACTATTATATTATTATTATTTAGCTTTGCGTGTAACTTGATTATATTTTTAATTGCGATAAAAGTAAGATCAAGATATCTCTAGCGACAATGTAATATGTTTTTGTAATTTTTTAAAAATCACGTTCTGAAAGATGCATTTGTTAAAAATGCTCTCATGTAAAATTGACGGAGATAAAGCATTTTATATGAAACCATTTTAAACAGTTTGTATGTTGAATTATCCTTCAGCAAAACTTTGAACGCGTTTTTCTCGAACTAGTTTCGAGAAAAACGCATAAATTTTTTTGCTGATGGGTCATTTACCACATAAACTGTTGCAAACGGTTTCACATAAAATGCTCTATCTCTGTCAATTTTTAAAAAATTTCTAAAACATTAGATGAGAGCATACTTAATAAATGCATCTTTCAGAAAATGAAATAATAGTCCTGGTGTCTTAAAGCCTTGTTTAGGATTTGATCAAGGGAATATAGAGGCATTTGGAGGCCACCCAGGACCAGAGGCCCGGGACGGGCAGGTCCTTCCGCCGCCCTCGTTAGTCCGCCACTGCAATGGACAATGGTATATACGCGCTACTTGGCACCACAATCCTTGGGTCAAGAGATACATTTAAATATTTAGCGACAACAAAAGCAATTCATTGCTAGCTCTGGCGGGACCTTCATAAGGAAGCCTTTTCAAAAACATTTTCACGATAAAATGATTTTTCTTTAAATCGGCTACTTTGTTGCAGGAGTTGGAATAACTCCTTCCTGGCCATAACCATCTGCACAGTGGTCCGGTACCCTGAGAACCCTAAGGACTATATCCTGAAAACATGGGGCATTCAAGAAGACGATGCAACTTACCAGTAAGTCCTGTAATCTAACCTAAAATAACATAACCGCACCATCTGCTTGTTGGTCCGCTATCCAGAAAAACGTAGAGCGTTCATAAGGATGACTCCAAACACCAGTGAGTCCAGTAACCTAACGTAACTCAATCTTACCTAACCTAACCGAACCATCTGCCTGTTGGTCCGCTATCCAGAGAAACCCAATGACTGCATCCTAAGGATGGGGGGGGGGGGTTTGTAACGACGACGCCTGCAATTACCTGTAAGTCCAGTAACCTAACGCAACTCAACCTAACCTAACGAACCATCTCTATCCAGAGAAGCCCAATGACTGCATCCTGAGGATGTGGGAGTTTCATAAGGACGGCTCCAATCACCATTAAGTCCAGTAACCTAACCTAACCATCTGCCTCTTGGTCTGGTGTCCAGAGAAACCCAATGACTGCATCATGAGGATGTGAGGCGTTCAGAATGTCGACTCCAATTACCTGTAAATCCAGTAACCTAACCTAACCAAGCTACTTGCCTGTTGTTACCCAATCACTGCATACTGAGGGGTGTTCAGGAGAACTACCCACTTATCAGCAAGTCCATTAGATTCCATGCTACTTGCTACGACGACTGACTGATGACTGGCGATGAATTTTGAATTGGTAAATCTGATAAACAAATTTGGCAAATCGCGGGCAACATCTGTCGGTTATACATATATTATTCTTCTTCTTGAGTTGTGATTCATTGTTTAAGCCCTCTCTAACAGCCATGGCTCTTCAACTTCTCACGGTCCTGCGCTATATGGAAAGTTAAGGACAACGTTCCTTCATAATTCCGGACATAGCTGATACTTAACTAGTCCAATATTAATGCCGCCATTTTTTTTAATTTTTTTTATTTTATTTAATATTTGTTTGTTTTTACAATAATTATACTATTTTTTTACATATTAAACAGATTTGTAATATTAATGTAATAAAAGCCTTTCCTCACCATAAAAAGACAAGGCTCTTGTGTTGGTGAGTGAATTCATACTCAATTATGTTATCAATGTTATCATTTGAGTAGGTGAATAATAATATTGCAACTATTAACAATAGATATAGTAAAAGAATTGTATCTTTATTTCCCGCTAAGCACTTGCATACTGCTTACTAACAACGTATGCAGGGACACTGAAGCTGTAGATTCGTTCAAAATTAAATGTAGATTCGTTCATTCAAAAAAATTAGAGTCCTTGCGAGAGACTTGAAGGAGTAACCATCTGTTACTTATACCAGAGTGGGTAAGTGGTGGATAACCTCCAAAGTCCAAGCCCGCCCGGTTATCTTCCTTCTGCCAAAAACTTTGCCAGAGATCATGAGTCTCTCCAGGTTGGAGTTATCAGTTTGATGAGCAACGTGTGCAAAGTATCTAAGGATATGCTGTAAGCTGACAATTGATAGCCTACTGTAGACGCCTAGCTCTTCTAAATTATTTATTTATTTATTTTTACATTGACTCCACACAGGATGCGCTGAAGAAAATAATTTCTTTGGGGATCCTGTGTGAAGGGTCGTTTTGAGGAGAGGAATGAGTGAACATGGGTCTTGAGTATTCCCATGTTTTGGGAGGAGGAATGGAAGGCTAATCGTTCCACAGCCGCGCTGCTGAACTCAAGAAAGAATCTTAGAAACGACCCTTCAAAATCATTGTGACAAATGTAAACTGTGTAGGTAGATATGGGACGCGTTTTTGGCGTGTTTTCCGACTGTGCACCGGTGCCGAAGGGATCAGCGACGCTAGTTTCTCGGAGTATCTTCCAAGGTAGAACAAGGACAGCGTCCCTACTTGATACCTGTGCTCTAAAGATTGCAATCCGCTATTTAAGATAAGGTGAATCAATCAAACAGACCGTTCGTTTCTGCACAGAGTCAAGAGTTTTTCAGGTATTTTGAGACTCCAGAGCAGAACTGGCTGCCAAATTCAACACTGGAGCGCACTTGCGATCTGTACAGGGTCAGCAGTTTTGTACTGTAACAGTATCCCATCTTCTGAGAGGCTAACTTGACTCTGGCTTCGATGGAGCTCTCATACCTGAGCTGGTCACCTAGAGTTACACTAAGCATATCAAAGGAACTGTTGCAAAGATTGCTTCCGTTGAAGGAGACAATATTTAGAATGGATATATTAGTGCTTCTAAGGTGGACCGTTTGCTGGTCGATGCATGACCTCTGGGGTTGTCGACCGAGTTTCATACGACGGTTTTCTCTTCTTTCATTCATGTTCTTTGTATTCACAGAGCCTAAAAAGCGAATATTTTGTAGAAGTCTACCTTTTTCGGTACGTAGGTAAAAGTAAAAATCTAGAGTAGTCTAGATTTTTACTTTTACCCTAAATCAAAACCTGGCTATGCCCCTGGCTTCTGGCTGTCCGTGGAATCCAAAGCGTTCTTTAGCATCGCCACATTTCTATGGTGCTGCTATTTTGACGTCTTGTTATATGCAACCTGCATCAATAATTGTTTGCTTTTCAGATACTACGCGAGGTTTGTGCAGGTTGTTGCTAACGCCACGCTTCTGGACCTCGGCGGTTTCGAAGAATTCGCCGATGACCCGAATTTAAAGGACATTGACCTCTTCCAAATGGCCATGGATGTGAGTTTTAAATACAGTTTGATAATAAAATGTAGATTATATTTATGTCTTACTCCGCTTCACGGTTAATACAGAATATTTTTTATTCAAACAGTTAGATTTAGCTTTATTATCACGAAAAGTAAGAATTTATGTCGCGAGAGACAAAAAAACATGCGAAAATATGCATTTAACATTTTAATTTCGTTTAAATTTTAATTCACTTACGCGGTCGCCATTACCGTCATAATAATTACATAATCATAATTACACAAACCCGCTAGACATCCCCTGCCTTGCCAAACAAACCATTCAAAACCTGGGATGTTTTTTTTAAATCATGATGACATGCAGCTTTCGTAGTTCAACCTTAGGAATATTCCGTATTATCCGTGCATCAAACTTCGACAACACGAACTTTCCGTATTATCCGTGCGGTGGACCAAATACATATTTACCAAATGTTCAACATTGTATTTGTTGGCAGTTCTTTAAAGAATTCAGTTTTCATACTGACCCAACTATTTCAATTTGGGAGGCGAGTATGGGTACAGCCGCTCCGGGAACCATTTATTGGATAACCAATATCTTTGCCGTATATCACCCCAAGTGGTTCACTACGTTTGGTGACTTAGCAGGGGTGCCTGGGTTCATGGGGTGAGATTTATCAGGGTGTTAGCGGCGGATGGGCCCACCTGTTGGAGGGATGGATTCATATGTCCGTCACTCCTGGACACATTGACCCCAGATTCCTATCCACCCCTCATACCCTTTTCCTTCCCAAAAATTTCCTATCCTTTCCTTCCTTGGCAGTACTGCTGGTCGCCGCGGCAGTCGCATTTCAGTTGCATTGAAGTTTTCGACCACCATAACACGGGCATCAGCCTAGCATGGTGGTCGAAAAATCCACTAATGTTACCCCAATTTTTGTATTTAATGAATAAAGAAAAAAAAAAAAAATTGTTAACAGGTTGCCATAGTAGCGGCTCAGCGAACTGTCAAGTTGCCATGGCGGCGGACTAGCGAACTGCCAAGTTTTCGAGTAATCTGCGATATGTCATACCAGAAAAATATCGATTTTGTTCAGGAGGTTGATTGCGATTGCGTCGAAAACTGGTTTTTGAAGTGAAACTTCTATAGCCCCGTTGTGATTTGGAATTCAGATGAAACGGAAATGACGCATTACAGCACCTGCGAAGCATCAAACTCATATCAATTGGCTTTGATTATGACCTCACTTTTCAAGGCTCCTTGGTCCTTCATTGGTTGAGATTGTTTTGGTAAAGTTTCGCTTCTACCTCCTGATAACTGCACTCGAAGTTTTTTTTAAATTTCTCCATGAGCAGATGGCCTTAGTATCAGAATTTGACAGCTTTTTATTTGGACCTTTTTTCGGTTTTCAGATATATCCGGTCAGTGCAGAGAGGTTGGCCTGGTACGATAAATCCATTAATGTGAGCCTGGTGAACGTCATGACAGAGCTGGGACTGTGCCAAACCGTCAACTCTTTAGTCTCGAGGGACCAGCGTGTCAGGTTTGAATTTCAAGATCTAAATTGACATCACATAGTACTAAACACAATCCGATACTACTACCACTGACAGGTTTGACCACCGTTGAACTCGGCTCCTTGGTCCTCAAGTCGGTCCCTTATTGCTGAGGATCATGACCCCTTCTCCAATTTCCATAGTGGACAAGGCTCCTACACTCTTCGCGGTTCTGCGCTGCATGGAGAGCCAAAGACAACAGACCAGACGCCAGTGATACTTTGTCACTCCAGCTCATTGGTGACTTTCCTCAACCTCTTTTGCCAGTGACTTCGAGTTTCTCCAAGTTGGAGTTCTCAGTTTGGCAAGCAGCGTGTCTAAAGTATCCCAAGATACATTGTAGGCAGATAGTTGAAAACCTATTGTGAATACCTAACTCTTCCAGAATGGACACGTTTGTGCGTCTGGCTGTCCATGGAATCCTGATCATTTTTCTCTAGCACCACACTTATAGGGCGTTTTCTTTCGCTGGCTCTAGGTGTCCATGTTTCCAGACCGTATAGAAATATGGGGGAAAGCAATGCCCAGACGAGTCTCATCTTGGTGGTCTTCGTTATGCCACAATAATACTCTAAAAATTCAGTCGGTTCGGCCCCATTGACCCTCAGAAACCCGCTTTCAAAGTTCGATCCTAAGCCTTGCATTTCGCCCCGTAAGAATGAGGTTTTTTTGCAAATGCTTCTTTTTGCAGATTCTGTCAATAATTCCTCTTCAGGCCACAATTTTTAGTAAGAATCCTTTCCTTCCGAATCCTTTTTGAAGAAAATTTCATTCAGTCCGACAACGTAGAGTCTGAGAAAACGGCTTATAAAGTTTAACCCGCCTTCCACTGCGAGCGGAAAAGAGTCGAGTTGAGCGGAGTTGGAGATGAGCGAAATAGCTTTGACCTTCCATCAAAAAAGAGTCGCTAAGAAGATAGGTGTTTGCCTTCCACTGGCCGTGCGAGAAATAAGGGGAGCAATGTCAACGAAAAATGAGAAACAGTTTTGCCCTTCCATTGAAAACTAGTCATTGCTGCTCCGACTCGAAGTGAACAGAGTGATTTCTGTCATTTCAAGTACTGATTCTAGTGAGAATGATTGTTTTGCGCATATGCAATGAAGAAATGTTTGCTTAAAAGAATGCAATGAAATTTTTTTAAACATTGATGGTTTTCTAAGTCACATCCTTTTTATCGACATTGCTAGTTGTATCCTAGAAACATGAAAATTGGCGAACAGCTTCAATAAACACCACCATCTCGACAAGCCTTGCATTTCACCCTTTCCAGACATTTTTAATGTCACTTACAAACAATTCAGCAACTATCTTTTGATACATGTCACAGAATAGTAAAATCGCCCCTATGACCTTTTATGCTTAAGGTATACCGCAAAATTTCTATTCTCCGTATATGAGCATAACTGTTTTGTGGAGAATATGAATAAATAAATACACAAATAAAATGAATTAATGCGATTTTTTTACTAATCACTTTTGATTCGAAATATCGGTGCAGACTCCCCAATGGCGCAAACAACGGACCAGCTAGTGACATGGTGTCCTGCATGTACACAACACATCCGTGCTACGTGCGTCTGGAACATAACAACGTCACCGTCACGGTACGAGACATCATTCATTTTATACTTGTTGACATAATATCCATTATCCATTTCAAATTGATACCAGGGTATCTAGCATGGTCAATCGATAAAGGTTTCAACGATAATGTCACATTATCTAACATTATCGATAAAACCTTATCAATCGACCATGCAAGAAACACTGCTCATAATACAATGTGATAATTGTTCACTTGTGATATTTATTTTTTATTTATTTTCAAAAACAGCATAAAACCAATACATTACAAAAGCGGTAAGAAAAGACACATCTACTACACTATCTACTACACTATATAAAGAGGTAATATTTGTTTGTTTGTTTGTGTGTTTGTTTGCATCGAATAGGCTCCGAAACTACTGAACCGATTTGAAAAATTCTTTAGCTGTTGGGAAGCTACACTACCCCTGGGTGACATGGGCTATATTATATTTGAAAAAAAAATAGTCATCCTTACTAAAACTTCAATAATGTAACCCAGGGTGTAAAAAAATTACCTAAAATATTCTTTAAATCGCGTGCGCTGCGAAAACTATTGATGATAGAATAAAATAACGTACTACGACTTTATAGAACATTATTTATTATTTACAAAAAAGGTCGGGACAGCATATGTGTAACTATTATGGTTATGCCACAATAAGTATTCTTTTATTTTAAAAATTTAATTAAAATGTCGCTGCTTGAGAAGGCTCTTTATTTGTATCTTGGTTTTAATCCTTATCAAAATAAATTACTTCATATTCAAGACAGCTTCAATACCTTTATTTAACTTTTTGAATTTTTCAATTCGGATATTTAATTAGAAAGATATCACGAGTTTAAAATTGTTAGTATTAGAAAAAAGTTTCGGCTACGGGCCGGGCGGGAGAGGAGTCAAGAAATGCAGTGCCAGGGGGGTTGGCGGGACGGGGGAGCGGGAGAGCGGTGGCGGGGAAGGTGGAAGTGGAACGCTGGAGGGGAACGCACGGGAAAGGACATGTAAGGAGTAACATTTTATTTATTTGAATATGGCATATATTATAAAAGAAAGTCCAAAAAAACGTGCAGCTCGCAAAAACTCAGAAACGAGTCCCGTTTCGATCAAGGGAGTTATATGGTGTGGTAGATCTCTATCCCCCCTAGGGAATAAGGGTATCCGTTTTTACCTAAAGGGCGTGCTTTTAAAGATATAAGGGCTGAAAATTTCGCCCTCTTGAAATTTCTAGAACAGTCTTCCGGAAAGTTCTAGAAGGTTCCATAGAGCTGTAGAAAGTTGTGGAAGGAGTGGCGGAGTATGTCGTGGAATGATCAGGAATAGGAAATCGGAAACATCATTGTGCAACATTCCAGAACACTATTTTATTGTCCTGAGCGAAGCCGGGTAACCCAGCAGGTAATAAATATGTTTATAGTTAAAGTAATAAATTTATTTAAAACATAAGTGCTACACGCTTAAAATCGTTGTAGGAAATGTGGAAAATATCCAGTTAATTAACTGTTATTAGCGAGAAAGTTAATTAACCTAGTGAGTCATTCCAGGGGCATCACCATTGATAAGTTAGTTCTGCATCTAGGAAGAATCAAAAGCCTGTGTTGGCAGAATCCTATTTCAGCCAGAATATCTGGTACCGATATAAAACCATTTAGAAGCCTATAAGCCATCAGCAGTAATGCGAAATCTCTTCTGGAACTAAGGCTGCAGATACCCAGCATTCCCGAGATAAATGATGTTGGAAACAGCCATGAGTAAAAACCTAACTCTCTCATATAGATGTATCGTAAAAATTTCTTTTGTATTTTTTCGACCATTAGTACATAGACGATGTCCTCTGGCCCCCTTGATCTGAGTTCCACACTCGAGAATGCTACGCACCAAGCTAAAGTAAAGCAGCCTTATAACTGTAAGGATGGTCAATTGATTTGAATTGTCTATGACAAAACCCAACATCTTTGTGGCTGAATTACAGATCTTTTTAATGTGAGCATGAAATGTTAAGCGAGCGTCATACACAATTCCTAAGTCCTTGCAAGTCACCATGTGTTTCAATAACGTGTATTTCATTTTATAATTAAAATATATGGTCTTTTGTGACCTCGTAAAGCACATAACTGAACATTTTTGGAAGTTGAAATCGAGTTTATTATCGGTACTCCAGTCAATAATTGCGTTTATATCTTCCTAGAGTTTTCTACAGTCTTCTAAAGATCTTATTCTCAAGAAGATGAGATGCACTCATTTATAGACTGCGACTATTGGGTGTGATCTTTTCCTAAAGCAGTCCAGAGAGACATCGTAGTCCGTCATCATAGTAGGTCATAGCACAAAAAAGAAAGAAGATACTAAAACAATGATATCACGTAAAATCCTCTCTCTAAATAGGAGAAAGTCACGTGCATGATTTTATAATGAAATATATTTCCAGTACTACACGCACTCCCCCTACGACCTGGCAGACGTGTCGTCAGAGCGACTGGTGACCATGCGGCCAGGCAAGTCTATGGACTCCAACTGGAAGGTGCTGGAGACCAAGTCTACGCGCGACGTCAGGGGACTGTCGGTGGAGCACAGGAACTGCCGATATCACGAGGAGCCCATCTCCGATAGATACCAGGTGTAGTGGCAGATGTATTGACTGCAAATCAATAGTGTTGCATCCGAAACTGTTTACAAATTACAGTTTCAGAACTTCGGAGTACATGGAAGTGAACTGTAAATTAGAAAATAAAAAAGAAATGGTGTTGGGTGACAACACCAGGTTATGCATATAATTTCATTTTTAGTACTACATGCACTCCCCCTACGACCTGGCAGATGTGCATGTGAAGTTCATGCACTTCAACCATTATCACAAGCTACCGTTATAAATAATCGCTAAGAATGGTCGCTGGGATTGCCTAAGGTACAACAAATGTCCTAATAACAGCTTCATTTATGTAAATTAAACACCGATTATTGAATACATAAAATATCCATATTTTTTAACCTAAATAAACAGACAATATTACGAAATGAAGCCAACATAATTTAATGTCTTTATTTCATTTGTTATACTAATTAACAGTGTCACTAAGAGATGACACCTTTTCAGTACTACACGCACTCTCCTTACGACCCGGCCCCCTAGCACAGTCGATCGATAAGAATTTATAGGATAACTTTCGGTAACTTCTTATTGTTCCCTAGCATGATTGCAGATTGCTAACGAATAAGTCACAGTTCACAATTATTGAATTTTCTTAATTTATTCGACGTAAACTGTCGGTAACTTCTCATCATTCCCTGATAGCCGGTTCACACGATTCAATCTTTGTTCATCAACTCGACAATTGAAAGCTAATTGACAAGTGTGAACACTTTGTCAATAAAGTTGATAAAGTTTTTTGTTGACTAGCTAAAGTTGATAGCCCGTCCACTTTTGACGTTCGAGTATGACCATCGCCATCTTGGTTTAACTCATCGTTCAAGTTTCACACTGAATCGACGCGTATGAACACATGTTTCCACTCGCTTGTTATTCAAATAATTTGCGGGCAAAAGTAGACGTCAAAAGTGTTAGTTCATTTATGTCAATATTCGTTAGAAATTCCTAGATTCTACCGTCATGGAATCCGTTTCAACGAAAAAATATCCGAAATGGTCGGATAATTTGATATTCAGATTTATGGACCTATACCAAAGCCATCCCTGTCTTTGGCATCAAAAGCAAAAAGTGTACAAAAATAGAAATGCCCGTGATACTGCAATAAATAATATTATTTTTGAAATGGGTATTGTAGATGCGCCCAATTCACTCCTTCTCACGATCCATTTTCTCGCCCAAATACGACGTTTTTGATGCTTTTTCATAATCTCGAGCTCGTCTCGCAGAACATCAGAAATTAGAGAGACGCACGCACTGACAATTTCAGTTGACGCCATCTTGAATGTCAAATTCGGTTCTACTTAAATTGAAATGTGTGAACATGATCTCATTTAACTTTTTACGTTAAATAGAAGTGGATCAACAAAAATCGAAACGTCTGAACGCGCCTGCAGATCGCTAACCTTCGGCCCTCACAAACCACGTGATTGTGATGCAACCACAAGTAGCCTACATACATACTACTCTTTAATGCTGGTTTCCGTACACGGTGCTACCCGAAATATACTGAACTTGATCATTTTGTACGTGCAGCCGTGGAGTTAACACGATGTCAAGCGATGTCAAATTGACTTTTTTTCCAACATCAATACACGCCTTCTTCACTGAATCCTTTTTTTACGTATTCTGGTAAAGTATAGTTATATAAACATGCATTTTTTCCATAGACATACAAATAACTAGACGAGAACTTACAGATGAGGGGTAAAAACCAACTATGGCGGGGCGAAGAGAGGAAAGAGACTTGTGATTCGCCAATAAATCAATCTAACAGTATAAAGGCACCTCGCACTATAATATCACTATTTAGTTCTTGATAGTAAAATCTGCTTTGAATGAATAGACCTTTTTATATGGGAGCGCGAATTGCATGCCGCGGTATGAACAGATGTGTAAAATCCAAATTCGCAAAGTAAAGTTCTGAGTATTTTCATAGTGGAATATTTTGTTGCCGTAGACACTTTTACAAATGTTTCATGATTTACTTAACCCAGTAAACAGCGGCTTTGTGTTTCGCGCCGCTATGTATCTCGATGTCTAAGTATGTGTTTCATAGACATACAGCGTCCGTGCGTAAAATGTACGATGAGAGCACGATACTGGTCCGGACACGCCCAGCCGGTTCCGAAAAATGGTTCCAACGGGAGGGGGAAATAACACGCTTTTTAACACGTAAGGGCATGTCCATATATTTTGTACGTCCGTGATTTTTTCCAATTCCAGAACAAATCTAGTATTAGGTACTTTTATGTTCTGTTACACAATTACGGTTTCGAACCGCTTTATTTATTTATATATTTATTTATTTATTTATTTACGGACTTACGTCCAATTTACAACATAGTATAACGAAAAATTGGGAATGTACATTGTAAGGGTGAAAATGGTACATGAGAGCAAAGACAAACAGAAAATAGAAGTGTCAAGTCAAGTCAAGACTTTGCAAAAATTACAGTAAATATAAAATATCATCATTTATTTAAAGAGCGACAGAATTCATTCAAGCTTATACCAAAAAAATCAAGGTCTTGTCGTGAGTTGACCATTCTACACATTCTGGACAGTGGTGAGTTGTAACCATAATTAGTGGAGTGCTGATTGAGGAAGAGTAGGTCTTTATTTCTGAGTCTACGAGAAGGTATATTGAATGGGATGAGTTGTAGTAATGTAGGTGAATCGATTATGCAGTTAATAATTTTGAAGAAACAGATGAGATCGGATTTTTTCCGACGGTCTTCTAAAGGAGAAAGGTTTAGAGTTTTTTCAATTTCAGCATACAAATAATTGCCTCGCTCTAATCCTAGCCTCCTAGCAATCCCTTTTAGGAACCTATGTTGAACGGATTCAATATGACGAATATGGACAGCATAAAAAGGAGACCATATAACACAAGCATATTCAAGATGGGGGCGAACCAAGGAGCAGTAAAGAGTTCTTAAGGTATTTATGTTTTTGAAGTCGGAAGTGATTCTAGTGATGAAACCAAGTAGTTTGAGAGATTTATTAATAATCACATTTAAATGTTCCCGAAAAGAAAGCTTGCTATCAAGAATGACACCAAGGTCTTTAATATATTGAACAGTTGTTAGGCAATTATTATTTAGTTTGTATTCGAAAACGATCGGATTTTTAGATCTATAGAAGGACATAATTTTGCACTTATCGACATTTAGTTCCAAGCAATTAATTTTACACCAGTCATTGAGTGAGTCAATATCTGATTGGAAAAGAAGGCAGTCATGGTAATTATTTATTATTTTTAGGATCTTGTTGTCATCAGCAAAGAGCCAAAAGCGCGTATGTGAGAAAATACTAATAATATCGTTTATAAACAAGTTGAAAAGAAGCGGGGCTAAATGTGCTCCTTGCGGTACGCCGGATGTAACTTCAATAATAATAGACATAATCAGTGGCGTACCGCGGGGGGGGCGGGGGGGGCGGCCCGCCCCGGGCGGCACTTTTGGGGGGGCGGCAAAATTTCACAATCAATAATCATCTTTTAAAAATTTGGATTAAGGAAGTCGCGGGTTCTATTCTCGCGTCAGGACTTAAAAGTTTTTTCTAGTTTATAGTTTCTTAACATCTTTCTTAAGTTTTATATACTGTTAAAATCAAAATATTAATGACAGACGTTTTGTTTTTATTTCTAACACATACATTATTTTTAAATAAAAATGTAAATGGCAACAGTATCATTTTAGCTCTAATTGATAGTCGATTTGTGTTTTATATTCGTGAAGCTTTGTGCGCCCTGCTGAAAGCGCACAAAAAATTACACTTATACGGTTTTCTTCCACGTATATATCACGGTGATATATTTTAAATTTATTATCACAGAAAAGGAGGGAAGGAAAGGAGTGTAAGGAGAATATATGATGCAAATGTGAATGGCAGAAGAAGTCGAGGACGCCCGAGGAAGACATGGCACGACCAAGTGAATCAGATACTTGAGTCGGGCCATGTGAAGAGTCGGAATAATAGAAGAGCATGTATGAGACGATGTATGAATGTGAACGAGGCAAAGAGTGTGTGCCAAGATCGAGTTGTGTGGCGGTCCGTCCTCTCTGCCTACCCCTGCGGGGAAACGGCGTGATGGTTAGTTAGTTAGTTAGTTAGTTATCACAGAAAAGTTAAATAGCTGACAGGTGTGTGCATACTTATTCGAATTGCAGTTATAAAATTCTAGATGCACACTATCTATGTGCTGCCAGAATCAAAGAAAACCATTTTTATAGTTTTAATTCACCGCATACATATTTAATTAAAAGCAGTTTTGTGTTCAAACTGTATAATTCCAGTTGTGGATTCATCTGACGACACATTTCGAAGGAAAACATTATATTATTTAAAGTGCTTTATAAAATTCTTGCAGACAATTTATGTGCCGCCAGAATCAAAGAAAAAACATTTTCATGTTCCGAGTGTAGTCTTAATTCACCGCTTAGAGATTTAATTAAAATCCCTTTTGTGTTCAGAATGTAAAATTCCAGTTGTCAATTCATCCGACGACACATTTCGAAGAAAAAACTTATTTGAAGTGCTTAATAAAATTCTTCCAGACAAGTTATGTGCCGCCAGAGTCAAATAAAAACCTTTTCATGTTCTGAGTGTATTTTTAATTCACCGCATACAGATAAAATTTAAGCCAGTTTTATTGTTCAGAATGTAAAATTCCAATTGTGTATTCATCTGCTGACATATTTCGAAGGAAAACATAACTTTTTTCGAAGTGCAAATATAAAATTCTAGTTGCAGACAATTTATGTGCTGCCAGAACCAAAGAAAAACCGTTTTCACGTTCTGAGTGTAGTTTTAATTCACCGCATACAGATTTAATTAATAAATATTTAAAAAAAAAAAAAAAAAGGATCACTACCCCCCCCCCCCTCCCTGAAGAAGTACCTATATAGGGGGGGGGGGGCGGCAAAATTTTCCTCCGCCCCGGGCGGCTGATACCCACGGTACGCCACTGGACATAATGTTATTTATTTTAACTCTTTGTTTTCTGTTACTTAAATAAGAACTAATAAAGGATAGAAATGGGTCTCGTATACCTATAGCATATAGCTTGGCCATGAGGATTGCATGTTTTACTCTGTCAAAAGCTTTAGAAAAGTCGGTGTATAAAACATCTACTTGTGATTTATCTTCTAGGCCGTTGATTATGGTATTGGTGAAGGAGAGTAAGTTTGTAGTGGTAGATTTAGCAGATCTAAAGCCATGCTGTTCCTCAATCAGCACATTTTTGAAAATAGGTGTTATTTTCTTTGTGATTATAGACTCAAAGATTTTAGGAATATGAGATAAAATCGATATAGGTCTATAGTTTTCTACGTTCGACTTATTACCCGATTTAAAAATAGGTCTTATATAGGAAACCTTCCAGGAATCCGGAAAAGTGGCAGATGATAGTGATAAGTTGTATAATAAACAAATTGGCTCAGATACAGTAGATTTACATTCTTTCAATAATATTTCAGGTATACCATCAGGACCAGTGCTAGATTTGCTGGGAAGATTTTTTAAGTAGTTGAAGACATCAATAAGTGTGATTTCGCAATTATTAAGGTCAATAGTATTAGCATATTTAAGTGGAGGGATGGTACATTTGTTATCGGAATAGACGGAGGAGAAATGTTTAGCAAAAAGATTGGCAATATCGAAATCGTTGGTAGCGTGAGTTTCATTAAAGAATAAACTTGAAGGGAGATCGTTAACAATACGTTTTTGTTTAACAAATTTCCAGAATTGTTTAGGGTTAAGATTTAATTTTGTCTCAGTGAGTTCAATGTACGATTTGTAACATGTGGCAGATTCAATTTTGGATAATTCTCTTAAATGAGAAAATTTTTGATAAAGCACTAAGTTGTTCGTTAATTTGAATAACTTGTGTATTTTCTTTTTTTCAATAATCAACTGCTTTAATTTCACACTGAACCAAATAGGAAATTTAGGCTGGAAATAGGTTCCCCTTGGAACGAACAAGTCTATAGCATGAGTTAAACATTCATTGAATTTAAATACAGCATCGTTAAGAGTTAATAACCAGACAAAGCTGAAAAATGACATTTTTGAATGAGCTCATAGACGTGTCGAAGCTTTTTACAGAAAAACGATAAATTGATTTCGAAAGATTGTTATTTTATGTGGTAAACTTATATTTTAAATTTTGAAAAAGTTAACATTTTTTTAATAAAAAAATAGTTTTACTGTTGGTCGATGGCAATATTTGTTAATTTTCAAACGAGTAAAGTTATTATACAATACATATATCATACCAAATAGTAATACAGTATTATAAAACTGTTCATTATCTAGGCAAAATATAATTTAGAATTTTAATTTAATTTCAAATAAAATCATTAAAATAAAAATCCAAGCACCCGTTTTGTGCCGAAAATACTACAACTTGACTTATTTATTACACACTTACAAATTGATTTCTCTCGGAATTTTTAACACAGAAATTTAACTTAAGACGTTATTGAAATATTAGAAATAATTTTTAACCAAAAATATTTTCTCGAGTATATAATTCTGTTGAATTTGCGACACGCTTTTGTGAATATTTTATTCTGTATTTTGACGCGCCCGGCGCTAAACAAAACTCTTAGTCTCTGTCGACTCACGGCAGCGAGCGGTCGTGTTGTCCGCGCCGGTCCAGTTCATAACATTTTAAATTTATTCGTCCGCTTAAAATGGGGAGAAAAATCAATAAAAAGAGAACTTTCATAAAAAAATCAAAATTACCACACCAAAAACATAACTGGGAGAAATATAACGAGAAAAAACAAAGATTAGTAATATTTAATTATCAATTTACATTGTACATACCTTATATGCTACAGGGTCGTTGGAACGAATCTGTCAGATTTATTGTGTATTTTTTTTTATAACATGTTGTTTAATTTTTAGAGAAAAGAATCAACATTCTAAAGTAAATAATGACTGTAAAGTATGTGCAATTCAAATTTTTATTATATATATATTATTATGTACGCGTAAATGGGCTTCGACAATGATCAATGAAAATGGGTAATAACTTCAATACATTGTGATTCATGGATATTACGGTGACCGATTTATCCGTTTATACCGCGGAAATTATAAACTAGCAATACTACCCAGCCTTACCGTGTATAGGTACACGGTGTCGGGAAATACGTGGTACATTACGGTGACCGATTCAATTGTAATTACCGCGGTAATTTTTTTTTTTTTTTTTAAACTTTCTTTATTCATTATATGTATAATGTGTGTACAGTTTTACAGGTGATTCGACTACCACGCTAGGCACATGCCCGTATTATGGTAGTTATAAACGATAATTTACTAGCATTAATACACGCAAGCAACATTGCCTTATATACACGGTGGCGGGAAACCCGTGGTACATTCCGGTGACGTAATTATAAACAATAATTCACTAACACTAATACCCGGCGTTGTGCGAATTATACGCTCGCAACATTACCTTGCATATGTATGTCGTAGGCCGATCGTAAAATCAGGCAGATCATGTTGCGCCTAGCCACATCATGTTCTGATGCATCGTGAAATGGCGGCAGATCGTGATGTGCCTGAGGCACATCGTGATCTGCCTGTTTTTACGATTGGCCTGCGACATATACAAGGTGTCGAAAAATACGTGGTACATTACGGTGACAGGTTCATTGTTATTACCGTGGTAATTATAAACAATAATTTACTTGCATAGCCGGCGTTGCGCGAGTTACACGCATACTTCATTGCCTTGTATATGTCGGCGGTCGATCGTAAAATCAGGCAGATCATGGTTCGCCTAGTTACTTCGTGAAGTGCCTGGCAGCAGATCGTGAAGTGCCTCAGACGCATCAAGAACGGCCTGATTTTACGGTTTGCCTGCGACATATACACGGTGGCGGGAAACCCGTGGTACATTACGGTGACCTAATTATGAACAATAATTTACTAGCATTAATACCCAACGTTGCGCAAATTATAGACATGCAACATTACCTTGTACACACGGTGTCAGGAAATTCGTGGTAGAAGCGGAAAACTGAGGACTCAAATTTCACCACGGGAACAGAAGCTTTTTACCATACTTTTTCTTCTATTTTTAACTTATTTATTTTTCTTTTTACGAACATATTAATTTATAAACAATAATCTGCGTAAATCGTCCTCAAATTCAATTTGATTCTGAATCTACTTTGCTTAAGACAAGTTCGTCCAGTCAATGAATGATCCAAAAGGTTTTAGGGTGCGTGAGCAGGAACCTAAGCGATTCCTTCAAAAAATTGTTAAGGGTGCTTAGGGTGTAAACATACTAAAAGTCCTGACGTCTAGGTGGTGAGTTAAGGGGTGGGGGGGAGGTCCCAATTTTCAGGTTTCCGCTTATATCTCGAAAACGGTGCGTTGCAGAGGAAAATTTTCTGAAATTAAGTAAAAGCTCATAAAATCATCTCCAACTTTTATTCTTTATGTAATTTTCGAAATCCCAGCCGTTTTTGAGTTACACGTTCTACAAACGTAGATATTTTTGAAAAAAAAACATTTTACCTCACATTTTTCATCAAACATTCCTTCATGTCGTCTAAAATATTCAACAAAGAAAATAAATTTATATTAAAGAAGTTGTAAGGAATTTAATTTACTTTTATAATATAATTATATATATATATATCCAACCAGTAAATATTTACAACAATTTTAAGTTTTTTCGTAAAATATCATTTTCAGACAAAGCTGTTTTTATCTCATTACTGACACAAATTTTGTTCGTTCGCCTAATAATACGTGTGACCACAGTTTAAAGCCAATTTTTAAAGAAAGTAGAAAAAAATAATATCACTTGAAAATTTTTTAATTGTATTTTATAATGAAAATTATAATTATCTCATGACAAAATTTTACGAAAAAACTAAAAATTGCTGTAAATGTTGACCGGTTTGAGATTAATTTTCATTTGTATATATATATATATTATATTATATTCTAAAAGGGAATTAAATTCTTTATAACTTCCTTAAAATAAATGTATTTCTTTGATGAATATTTTAGACGATATGAAGCAATGTTTGATGAAAAATGTAAGGTTAAATGATTTTTTCGAAAATGTCTGCATTTGTGGAGCGTGTAACTTAAAAACGGCTGAAATTTCGAGAATTACGTATAAAAAAAAAGTTGTAGATAATTTTACAAGCTTTTACTTATTTTAAGAAAAAATTTCTCTGTGACGCACCGTTTTCGAGATATAAGCGGAATCCGAACATTGGGACCTTCTCCCCCTCCCCCCGCTAGCTCACACCTAGACGTCAGTACTTTTAATATGTTCAGACCCTAAGCACCCTAAACAAGTTTCACCTCCTTCCTTGACTGGACTAAAGGTGCACATCAGCGTGGAAAATGAGACAAATATTCCTATTATCGTTTTCCAGTGATTTCGAAAGTTTACCCACATCCATTCACATTTTATTTTTATAAGATCTTTATTTGCTTTTAGCAAGCATTCATTTGTCATTTTCTATTTTTCTTTAGCTCTCCGGTAGGTTGTTTCTTTTTTTACCCTTAGATTAATTTAACACACTAATTTCGGTAATAATTATATATTAGAAATGTGTACTCGCTTTATTTAATTTTTTGACAGATGATTTTTGAGCTTACTAACGACGTTCATTCGAAATGTAAATTTCTGACGCCTCTCTAATTTGTCCAAAAAATATATTATAAAGAAATTTGATACTGTGTTTTTGAATGGTTGTGGATCGTGTTTTATATTAAGAACGACTGGTGAATCCAAATCAATATTTAAAAAAAATTGAAACGCTCTTTAGAAGTTACTTTCTTTTAAAAGAACTTAAACTTTCTCTGGTTAGAAGTTACTTTCTGTTAAACAGTGTTTTAGTAACACATTTAATAAATACTGTACAATTTCTGTTTTGAACTATTACTTATAAAAAATGTCTTTAACTGGCTGCGAAAGAGAGGCTAGACATATGCATGCACCATGCGCGTGAATTTCCCGTAAAAAATATGGTTTTAATTTGTGATTGTGTAATTCAAATCGTGTTTTTGTTAATAATTTCTGTTATAATGACCAAGTCTCTAATATATTTGTATATTCAGTATATTTTATATTATTTTCAGTTTTATTCTATTAATAATGCCATAGAGACATAGTCCCTGTTAAGATCAATGCACTAAGTGAGCCGTGGAACCAGGTCTTCATTCCCTTATCGTTCAACTCCGCCGTCAAAAATGCAATCAACTCTCCCTCCGCATCCTGGTCGGTCTCCAAAGATTTTTCGTCCATGTGTTGCTTCAGGTGAAGAAAGAGGTGTAATTCATGTCATTCATTGCCTTTTTGGTAGGGTTAGGTGGTGAACCCATTTTTTAATCCAAAAAAGTTTCGCCTTGGTTGGAAAAACAGTTCGAAGTGATCCGAGCGCATTTGCGCAACGAGCATTAATTTGCATACTCCATTTTTCCGTCAAAATCATTTGTGTGGTAGACTTACTGACATCTGGGATTAAAATTGCAAGCTTATGAACTTCAACAGGGCTAACTCCCTCTAAATTGAAAAAGCGAATAATTGAGCGCACCTCGCAGGGGGCGGGATTCGACAACGGAGCGTCTTTCTCAAATGAACGCAAAGATCGCACTGAAGCAGCTACCAAGCCGGATAACCGCTCGGTTTTTTGGGAAAGTCTGAGCTAACGCTAGTGCCACCATATTTTGAGAAACAACGAGCAAAGGTAGTTAATTCTTGGACAACCCCTTCACATTATTGTATTGCGGTCTGTTTTCACTGTACAACTACTAACAGTCCTACTGTTTTTATATTTTCAAGTTCTGTACATATATTATGTAGACTATACTAAAATATATGCTTGTTGCTATATATTACATATTTTTTTTTATTATAATGCTGCTGTTTTTTTGGTTATCTTTATTTATAGTTGAATTACATAATTTTGGTAAAAATATAAACGTTAAAAATACATTTTACTTTTTTTGACATTAGCTCCATACAGGAAAATATTTCATAATAAGAATAAATATGTCATCTTTGGGGATGTTGTGTCGAAGGTCTTTTTAGAAAAAGGAAGGAGAGGAAGTTCTTGGAAGGAAAAAAGGTATGAGGGGTGGGTAGGAATCTGGGATCGGTGTATCCAAGAGGATGTATGAGTCTATCCTCACCACTGCAGTGCAAGGCTTCCGAGAATCCTGCAGGAGAGGTCAAAAGATCTCCCTAACCAGTCTCTTCCGATCCGGCCTGCCACACAGTTGGTGGGCAGACGCATCCGCCGCCAAGATTCAAACAAACCTTATCCCTTGAACCCGGGCAAGTAAGACACCAAACGAAACGAACCCCTTGGGGTGACCTATGGCAGAGGTGTTGGTTATCCAATAAATGGTTTCCTGGGCGGCGGTACCCATACCCGCCTCCCAAATTGGGTTCTGGATTCTGGGAAGGAAAAAGGTACCAGGAGTGGTAGGAATCTAGGGGTCCAAATTGAGTTCCGTTTCCCAAATTGGGTTCGGGATTCTGGGAAGAAAAAAGGTATCAGGGGCATGTAGGAATCTGGGGGTCAGTCCAAGAGTGACGGACATGAAAAAATCTATCCCTCCCACTGTAAGGAGATGTTTTGGAGAGTGCTGCTGGGTAGGTAAAAGATCTCCCAGGTCCAACCAGTCTCTCCTGATCCGGCCTGCCATGCTGTTGGTGGGCAGGTGCATCCGCCGCCAAGATCCGGACAAATAAATGAACCCAGGTACATGGGGTGAGGTTTTTGAAATTCAATTTAATTTAGATTACCAACAATAATCTCCCTGGTTCCCGGGCGGTAGTACCCATACCCGCCTCCAAAATTACTGATAATACCTATTGTGAGAAGAATAAATATGTAAAAATGAGATATTTCTTACAATCAAACTGAATATCACTCAGTAGAAATACAATTAAAAAACAACAACAGAATACTCATAAAAACATTTCAAAAATCAAGAAATTTGTATATTACGTAAGTACCTATTTTATACCCACTATTTTTACGCATTTCACTTGTATCTATTTATGTTTATGCACTTCGGTAAACAAATTACAAATTACTACTTATTCGGAAAAAGCTGGAACCGAGAATTCAATATCGATGTCGTCTGAACCATCCTATAGATATCGCCAGTTGAGTGGGATATGCTGCTTGCGGCGGAGCGAATGTGGTATTTCTATCTCGTTCTAAAAAACTTCCGATCGCGAGGCCGTCTTTTGATGAAATTTGAATTTTCGGCCGCTGGTAATGCCCTCTTAATATTGGTATTTGATAACATAGAAGTCCAGTCATATTGGGCAAGATACCTGTTCATGCCAGTGTAGTCACCTTTGTTTTATTACAGACATATAGGCAAATTAACAATATATAACAAGACAATGTTAAATTTTAAAAACATACTTACAAAATCAACTTTATATACTCACAAACCTCCAGCTTGCTCCTCTGAGAGATCGTGTTTGAAGTTCGCTTGGGTACTTGATTCAAAACGATTATCGCTTCATTGATTGAATAAATACAGGTAAGTTTATAATAAATTAAAAGATCTTTTGTCGCTTTTAAATAACTGAAGAATTTTTTTATGATTCGTCGCTAGCGAAAACCCTACTAGGGAAAAGCCTTTAATCCAGTGGTCGTCACCCTTTTCTGGTCAAGGGCCACATTGGACAATTTGAGACAGTGCGTGGGCCGCACATTTCTGAAATTGGAGGGGGGGGGGGGGGGGGGGGGGAGAGAATAGTAAAGACCGAAATGGTTTTTTTTCTACGCAATGTGTGGGCTGCCTCTGGCAACATGAAGGGCTTATGTTTTTTTTTAATACTAGATTTTATGTTTTTTTTAATTATTTATTTTAATTTAATTTTCCTCAGTAGGTTGTAATACTATATTTTTTGTATATCTGGTTGTGCTTATTATTCTTTAATTAGAGCCCACACATCGGGGGGGATATAAGGCGCGCTCCGAAGTGTACGTGTGGGGTGCTAATGGGTATGGATATCTACATGTAAATGGAATAAAATTATATTTTTAAGATTTTTATTAGAAGAAGTACAAAATATTAATTATGTTAATTTAAACTATCGTGTATTTTAGGTATTATGATGTTGTATTTTTTTTCGTTATTTCGACTATGTTGGCGTCCTTGGGACTGCATGCAATCCTCATTGCGTCTTCTTAGTGAGAGGAAAGGCGATTGCGGTTTTTGTTTTTCAAAAAGCTCATTTTTGAAAATGAAGCTTCACAGAGATATGTCAAAGGAAAAATCGTCAAAATAAATTGAGCGCAGTCTTGTAAACATTTAAGGTTGCTAGGCACATTTCTCCAGAATTCAACATACTCCTGCTTTTCACGACATTCAATGAAATAAGCTTTTAGTACTGTGTCGAATTTTAATTCAATGATTTCGGAAAACTAAACTGGTAGAAAAATTTCATGTCCTCGTTTTCACAGTGCTAAGGGTTTTCTACAAGAATAAAACAGTTCTTAATAGTTCTGACATCATTAAATCTTTTTTTTAATTTCTTCCAAATATTCCTTCAAGAAAGATATGATGACTATCGGTAATAGACATGTCGGATCGAAGAGCAGCAACATTTGGAAAATTGGAAAAGTCTCTTGCTTCGAGCTCATTTATATAAAATTGCAGTTTGACTTCAAATGCGAATATTTTAATAGTCATTTGTCCGATTATCTTATTAGGTCCTTGCAACTCTAAATTTAGATTGTTGAATTTAATAGTTAATATCGGCCAAAAAAGCCGTCAGTGCCCACCATTCATCGTTATGGAGTTGGGGATATTCTTTACCACTTTGCTGTAAGAATAGAATTATTTCTGTTTTTAAATGGAAGAACCGTTCTAGAACTTTTCCTTTGCTTAACCATCTGACGGCAGTATGTAGGACAACATCGCCATAATCAGCTTGTAATTCTTCAAGTAGTTCTTTAAACTTTCGATGATTAAGTTCACGCGCGCGAATGAAATAATGTTTAAAACCTTATTCATTACATCCTTCAATTTGGTAAACTCCATTCTTTCTTCATTAAGGCAATCAAACCATTGTTTGCACCCACCATTTTCGGACAACCATCAGTGCATGAAAAAGTAAATTTAAAAAACAGTTTTTTTAAATTTATAAAAAGAGAGCGGCAGATATTTGCGCGGGCCGCACAAATATCGGCCGCGGGCCGCACTTTGACGACCACGGCTTTAATCTCTTCGTGAACGGAAAGTTAACGATTCTAGGATGAAATAGAAGGAATGAATTGATAACATAATTAAATAAGGCTTACGTACATTTACATCGGATCACATCTGGGCAGACGACCTTGTCAGGAAACAAACATCCCTGAGTTGATTTTAATCTCTAAACACGTGTTCCGAACAACTTTTGTAATCCCCAAAAAGCTAGACGACCGGTAGTCGCCTTGACCGTTTCGTAGGAAAGCTAAAACCAGAAGAGCCGGGAAAAGGCCTGCCGCCCTTATCTGACTGCCTTCCCCCTCCCCTACTGAATTCGTGGCCAATCCAAGGGTCTGGCCAATGTAGCCAACGTTTGACAACTAATATTAAAAATTTAGTACCTGACGACGGAAATAATCTTATAGGGGTAGGAAGTTAAGATTCGAGAAAATACTTCATGACAGTTCAGACGCCATTATAAGCGAATAGTAGTAGATACGAATGCTGCAACGCGTTGATAGCACCGTCGGAAGCGTGCAACTGATATCAAACTCACAGCCGGCGCGTAGAGTCGTGAATGAACACTAGAAAAATCGTAAGTTCGTGTCGCTTGTAAGTAGCTCCATGTACGAAGGGACTTGTCTGCAGTTGTCCTAGGGAATGATGAGAAGTTACCGAAAGTTATCCTATTAATCCTTAGCGATCGACCGTGCTAGGGGGCCTGATGGACGCGTCCTAGGAAAAGCTGCTGATCTGTTTCGCCTCTTTCTGTTTTGTCTTGGAGCCATTTATAAATAATAACATATATTATGTTTTCTGTGTCCTTTAGGTGTACAGCGGAAGCATTTGTCGGAGGATTTGCAAAAGCAAAGTTTCCATCAAGCTGTGTGGCTGCAGACCTTTCTTTTACTTCCAAGAAGGTAAATCAAACTCGTCTAAGTCCTGTTCAAACATTTTTCAGATAAAGACGATTCTATTTAGCTAGTAAAAACCTGTGAATATTACTTTATTTTATGAATATTGTACCTGGGAACACAGAAAAATAAAAATCATAAAAAATTCTTGAAGTAAATATGCAATTTCGACGATTTTTTTTATGGACTTTGGTGCATTTGATATAATACCCATGGACTTAGTCGATATTGAAATAGAAGACACTGGACTTAGGTGTGTTTAAATTAAAAAATAGGACTTGGGTGAGTTTGAACAAACACAAATGGCGGCCATGATAGGCTGAAGGCGACTTGTGATTGGTTGTAATGGACTTTGGCTCATATGATTTGAAGCTGGTGTGGGACTTAGATTGGATTGAAAAAATCTATCAACTGTCATCCATTAATTTCTTTAGGAAGCCGTGGACTTCGGTTAGATTGATCTAAAGCAAAAGATTCTTTTTTTTTGCTGAATCGACATACACAAAAAAATAGTGTGCTTTAAACCACACGACTGAAGTAAAACTACACTGAAGATCACCTTGGGGTGACCTATGACCGTGAGGTGACCTACAACCTTGGGGTGACCTATGACCTTGAGATGACCTATGACCTTGGGGTGACCTATGACTTTGGGGTGACCTATGACTTTGGGGTGACCTATGACTTTGGGGTGACCTATGACCTTGGGGTAACCTACGACCTTGGGGTGACCTATGGCATGGTTATTCAATAAATGATTCCTTGTACTCACACCAGTAATACACGAAACGTAACTCTCTCTCTTTCTATCTTCACTAACTTATATCTCCCTCTCAACTTCCTTTCGCCTCGCCCGATCACACTTTTTCGTAACGCTCTCGTCACGCATTCACCAGCTTACTCCCCAAGTCAAGCGTGATAAATATACTAAGGGGGTATTTCACGATCCTCTCAATAGATTATCCATACGATAACGTACATTTTCATTTACATAATTAAAAACGATTTATTTATTTAAAAAGTCTGAGTTTACTACTCGGTGGCAATGCATAGGATAAGTTTTGCAATGGGTCCCTGGAATCATTTTTTGGAAAACCAACACCCCTCCCGTAGGTCGCTCCTAGTTGTTCGCTACGTTTACTGATTTAGCAGGGGGTGTCCAGGCTCATGGGGTGAGGTTTGTCTAGGTCTAGGTCATGGCGGCGGATGTGTTTGCCCACCTACTGCGTGGCGGGCCGATCGGGAGTACTGGTTGAGAGAGACCTTTTAACCTCTCCAGCCAGATTTTCTCGACCCATCGCCTTGTACCGCAGTGGGATGGTGGATTCATACTTCCGTCACTCCTGGACACACTGACCCCCAGAATCCTACCCACCGCTAATACCCTTTCCTTTTCCTTCATAGAACTTCTCACCTTCCTTTCCCAAAAAGACCCTCCACATAGCATTCCCAAATATGACCTGAGGTGAATTATTTTCCTCAGGGCCTCCTGTGTAGAGCTAATAAAAAAACATACACCAATTAAAGGGTTTCATCGCTTACTAAAGGAGCCTTTATGCACTGGAGCGATACCGGTCGAAAAATGGACCACTTTTATTTTTCTGCGATTGATTTCGGTCCAAAAATGGATAATTTTTTCCTACCATTCGTAAAACATTTATTGTAATTATTTCAATCATTTCCTTGGCCAGCCGTTTATTTTAACACGAAGCTATTGAAATGCTTTATCTATTATGACCATAGATGTCGCAAATCCGAACTTCGTAGACTATTTTAGAACAATGTTAAAAATAAATTTTAAGAATATTTTTTCCCGCTGAATTTTTGAACAGCTGTTTAAGGGTAAAATTAAGTCCTTTTTCCATAGATATGCACCTTTTTTATCAAGTATACCACAGACAACAAACAGAAAGCGAAAATATTCTATGATTACCCGAATAAATATCCCTCACGGCAGTTTCAAGTAAAAAATACCCAGGATTCGCCCGATTATAAACTTTACGATTTTTTTTAAATATATTTTTTATAAATCCTACAAATGTGAAATAAACGGTTAAATACAGGTTAATTCATTGGCTATATATCACTATAATAAGTTTTTATGTCTCCATGTTAAAATTCGAAGGTATGATTTTTTTTTATGTTGGCGAAAAATTTCAAAAATGACCTCCTGGGAAATCTCAAGCAATCGAGGCAAATTTATTTTACTCGCGCGATCGCTCCAGTGGAAAAACGTTTTCACTTTAAAAAAATAATTAGTTGTGGTTTTCAGTGGAAACATCAATCTGTGTATTATTGGTTCCAGCTGGGCATGCGTGTGGACCAGCGGGCATGGCTTGCCTGTCGCGACGCAAGCAGGAATTGCTGCGTCTGCCGGGCTGCAGCTGTATGCCGCACTGCGAGGACGCTACCTACGAAAGCATCAACCAGAAGATATCTGACCTGTTAGTCCATACAATCAACTAAAAGGAGTGCGAATATTGAATTCTGGGAATTAAAAATGATGAGGTATGAATCGGGAGGTCAGTGTGTCCAGCTGTGACGAGCGTATGAATCAATATCTTTCACTGTTCAGTGAAAGGCGATGGGTTGAAAGAGGTTAGAGGGTCTCCCCAAATAGGCCTCTCCCAATCCGGGGGCCACCATGCAGTTGGTGGAGAGACGCAAGCGCCGACAAGACCTGGAAAAACCTCACCTTATGAACCACCAAGGTAGATAAGTCACCAAAAGTGGCGAACCACTGTTGCAGGGATGTTGATCATTCAATAAATAGTTCCCGGGGTGTTAGTATTAGCGATGTGTAGGTTCAGTGGTGTAGGCTCTTGAACTCGGGTTCTTCGCGGGAAGCGGATCCTACTCCTACTCCTTTTCAAATCGAGCACTCCCAGAAAACCCGGTCCAGAACTTGGACCTAAACCCGGAATTCGGAGCCGGATTAGGAGCCGTTACCCGAATGCCTCCACCGGCGTCCCCGTGGGGCGGTCCGAGCCACTAGCAAGTCACGAGGGTTCGAGTTTTTTTTCATTTCAATTCAATTTAATTTATTCATTTTAAAAACATTACAAACTTATAATTTCAAAGCGTTTTTAAAAGAGAAAAATATTTTAGATGAAGATATTTTAGATGAAGATTTATACTAACAGCAACAAAGCTTGCCGTTTGAATTTTGCTTCATTGATGTTAAACATATCGATACTTATACGAAGTTATTCTATTTAACAACAAGATAGCTCTCCCGACTGGCATAACCATTGGCAAGTTAGTGCTGCAAGCCGGGAGATAAAACAGTCTATGCTGCCAGTGACGGAGATAACCAACGAGAACATAGAAACTAATGGTCTCCATGATAGTCGAGTTTTCAAATCATCCACGAATCATCCTGAAGAAATGTGCTACAATGAGCATATCCCTTCTGATCCGTAGACAGTTCATAACCGTCTTGTGCGGGTTCCGGCTCTTAGGTCCGGCTCCGGCCAAACCCGTGCCTCCCAGAGGAAGGTTGGTAGCAACAGCACCCAGTACCCAGTCCGCACTTAAGAATTCGGACCCGGGACCTGCTCCTAGAACCCATTCATCTCTAGTCAGTACCCATCCCGCCTCCCAAATTGTGGCACTGGGAGAGAGGTTAAGAGGTTGTTGAGAGATCTGTAGTAGAAATACTCAAGAATGCCAAATGATGAAAATGTCCAAGAATGACAGAAGAAGAAAAGGGTGAATGCAATTGGAGAAGTCAGAAGAATTCTGGTCTGTTAGTTCATTAGAAGAAGTGAGAAGGTTGCACTAGGGAGAGGTCAGCGGTAAAAATGGACTAGAGTGCAAAATTACTGTAACTGTAGACGAAAATGTTCAAGAATGACAGTGGAAAAGTGAATAGAAATGGAAAAGATTAGCAAATAAGATGTGGAATAATGAAAATGGAGAAGAATAATTAAAGAGGACTAGGGTGAATAGAAGGTGACATTAGTGATAAAAAGGAATTTGAGAAATGAAACTGGAAAATAAATGCAATATAGGATAAGGGCGAATGAAAAAAGAGAAGAATAAATATAAAGGAATAGGGTGGATGAAAGGTATTGATAAAAAAGGAATTTGAGAGATAAAACTGGAAAAGAAAGGCGAAATAGGACAACGGTGTATGAAGATGAACACAAAATACTGTAGCGAGCAATGAAAAACCATAAAATACCATATTTATCTGATTTTATTTAATGGCATCACCGGCCACCACTCTCTGGCTGGGTGCATGATATTGCAGATTCATTCTGGTTCGAGCATCCATCTTTCTACGTGCTTTTTCTCTAAGCAAGATAATTATTAAATCTGTGCCAATTTTTTGAAACATAAAGTTTTTATTGTAAATATATTTGACTCACGTTAAATAAAGAGTTATCATTGAAAACCTCCATAACACACGCATCCAGTTTACAGACGTGGCAAGGTTTGTAAACTGCAAGACCCACTGGATAAAATATCAAAATATACCAATATTGCCAAAATACAAACAAGGATGAGGTTGGATGAACATGGGTAAAATCTATTAAAAATGACAAGGTTTATGACAATGGGTATGTAATAAATGACAAAAGAGAACAAGAGTGGGTAGAAATTGACAAACGGTGGATAAAATGGATGAATTTAATAAAGAATATCAAGGGTATGTAAAAATTGTCAAAAACGACATCAGAGATGAAGGATGAATGAAAGCGAACATAGAAAATGAAAGATTTCAAGTAAGGATGAAAATGGAAATGTAACACAAAAGAAAAGAAGATTTCTATAAAAGGACTAGATACTCGAATGACAAAAGAGGAGAAGGGTAATTGGGTAAAATGATTGATTATTTACAAGGACGGTAAGAGAGGATCAGGGAGAATTAAAAAGGACAAGAATAACCAACAAAGAGAAGGATGAAAGAAAAATGTCAAAGGGGGGTTAAAACTAGCGCAATAACGAACAAGAGAAGAGAAGGGCGGATAAGCGAAAGAATAAAGAACATTTAAGACAAGAGTGCACACAACAACAACAAGAATCCAGAGAGACTTTGTTCTGTTTCTAATATTTTGGCTTGATTGTCACCAGGACCGGCCCCTTCAGGTACCAGTCGGCGCTGAA
Source organism: Limnephilus lunatus (assembly GCA_917563855.2). Lineage (NCBI taxonomy): Eukaryota > Metazoa > Arthropoda > Insecta > Trichoptera > Limnephilidae > Limnephilus > Limnephilus lunatus. The sequence continues at coordinate 16,897,300 of OU830595.1, read as the reverse complement.
AGTGTTCATGCTCCCGCCGAGGTCCCGTTACCGTCGTCAGATCCTATTCTACTTCGAGGACTTGGTCGGTGAGTTGATGGTTCGCAGGTAAAAGCACGCTACTTTTACAAAACAATTGTCCCAGTACATTTTTCCCATTGGAAAACTGTGTAAACACGTGAAAACTGTGCAAATTGTGTAAAAACGATTTCGTTTATATAATTTATGTATTTATTTAGATATATATACGTAGGGGGACCCAAAAGTAATGAGAATCTGGTGGTAGAGTGGAGAAGTGGAGGAGGAATGGGTTTTGTGTGGTTGGCTGTTGTACGGTAACTCTTTCTCGGTCAGTGTGCGAAACCGTATTTAATTTTAAGTAAATCAAGATTTCTTCTTTCGGCGAAAATACGAAAATCTCCTCTCTGAGAATCAAAGAGAGCCTTCGCCTTCAAGCCTGCCACGAATTGAAAAATCAGCTGGAAGAGGACCCACATTTTTTTCCATAGTTATTATTGGTAATGAGTGATGAGTGATGAGTTATGGTGTTATGGGTACGATCCCGAAACCAAGCAACAGTCAAGCCAATGGAAGAGTGCTCTCTCTCCTCTTCAGAAAAAAAGTCAGGGGAAATTGAACATCAAGACAATTCTCATTGGTTATTTTCAGAGATGTTGTGCACACAGAGTTTGTTCCTCCAGGCCAAAAAATTAACCGACAGTTCTATATAGAGGTACTAGAGAGGTTGCGAGAGAGTATCAGAAAAATCGTAGAAAAAGATCGAATCCTTGGCGCGAAGGGGGTGGTTCTTCAACCAGGACAACGCACCTGCTTACATCGTGGTGTCTGTGAAGCAGTATTTAAGTAAGCGTGGAATGACCCCGATTGTTCACCCGCCCTATTCACCCGACCTGTCTCCCTGTGACGCCTTTTTGCTCCCTAGGATGAAAAGGGACTTGAAAGGGAAATGTTTTCATACTGTTGAAGAAGTGAAACAAAAATCGCTGGAGGCCACAAAGGACATTCCAATCAGTGGGTGTCAAAATTGTTTTGAACAGTGGAAAAAAGGCTGGACAAGGTGAATACATTCTAAAGGGAATACTTAAAAGGCGACCAAATTTTGGTGTAAAAGTATTGAAAAATAAAAAAAAATATAAATGAATTCTCTTTACTTTTGGGTCCCCCCACGTATGCGCTGGTTAATTATCACGAGAAAAAACAACGAAAAGGAAAAAAATGTGTGGAGAGATGAAGAGAAATTTTGTAGTCGAGAATTATATGCTCACTAAAATTTTAATCAGAAATGAAGTGTAAATGGTGAGTTATTTGCTGCATTAGTGTTGTTGGCTTCTATATGAAGAAGCGTAGTGTGCTTGGCACGCCTCGTTGGAACATTTAAGCCAATGACGGATAGCAACTCGGGACTATCTATTTTATTACTTATCAGATTATACATATATACGTAGAAACAATAGATCTGACAATGTGCCTCTTTTTTGTAATCTTCTATATTCTATCTATCTATCTATCTATCTATATATATATATATATATATATATATATATAGATAGATAGATAGATAGAATATAGAAGATTACATATACCTACATAAATAAAAATGAATCGCTGAATGTATGTACTAACTGTATGTAACTTCTGAACAACTGCACCAAATTGGATAATTCTTTTTTTATCGTGTTTGCTATTGTCAGGACAAGGTTTTTATAAAACTACTTGTGAGCTCTGGCATTACGAAATTTGTATAAAAAAATTACAATAGGTGGCACGCGAGTTGTTTGAAAACTGAATGTACTGGGAAAGAATGTATGAAATGCGGGAGGGGGAGGAGGGGAACCTAGGAGGGGGGAGAGGAACTCGGGAGGGGGGTAGGGAAGGTGGAGGAGGTGGAGTGGGAACACGAGAGGGGAAAGTAACGCGGGAGAGGAAGGGGAACGGGACGAATGGAAAAGGACCCGCAGGGAGAAACAATTTCTTTATTAAATGGCATAGCAACGCATACCGGGTACCAGCTAGTTTAATTTATTATTTGTAGTTTGATGTATTGCTTACGTCAGGGGTGGGGAACCTTTTTATCTTCGCGGGCCATTTGGATGTTCACACTTTAACCCGCGGGCCGCACTCTGATTTCCGTCTCAGGGGAGAGGGGGGGGGGCACATTCCGAAACAAAGAACTGGTTTAACTGAAACTAATAAAAAACAAGTTACATAACTACCTACACCTTTTAATTATGGCTACACTCAGAACATGGCAATGGTTTCCCTCTAATTCTGGCTGCGTATAGTCTGCAACCAGAATTTTATAATTGCACTTTGAACACGAGAATGGTTTCCTTCAAAATGCATCACCAGATGAAACCACAACTGGAATTTTTCGTTGTACTCTGAACCCAGAACTAGTTTTAATTTAGATGGAATTTGCATGAGGGAAATTAAAACTACACTCAGAACATGAAAATGGCTTTCCTCTAATTCTGGCAGCACAAACTACGCAACTAGAATTTTATAAGTGCACTTCCAACACGAGAAATGCGACAGCAAAAAAAACCACAACTGACGTGTTTTTATTGCATTCTTAACACAGAACTGGTTTTAATTACAGGGTAAATCTGTACGCGGGTAATTAAAACTACATTCAGTCGTGAAATTGCTTTCATCCAATACTGGCAGTACAAATGCAACTACAAATTTATAAATGCACTTCAAACACGAGATGGGTTTCCTAAGACATGCGTTAGCAAGATGAAACCCAACCTGTTTTTTATTTCGTTGCATTCTGAATACATAACTGATTTTAATATTAAAGTGAGTTTATATTACATTAGCAGTAGTTGCAATTTATAGGATTTTAATGGGTTACTATTCACTTTACTTCCGCAACGATGACTAGAAAATTATGTTTATGACAGACTGCCTAAGTTCCCCTCCGAATAGAGTTGCCATCAATCCTGAAATATCTGGACTGTCCCGTACGAGAAAGTTAAAACAGTATCGATGGAATTTCACTATCGTTCCACGATAATAAATAAAAAATAAAAGGGGATATCGTTATTGCACGTTTTTATTTATATCTAAACTACTTTCTAGAAACGATTTTGTAATAATGTCTTAAAAATGAGTCTGAGACACCGTGAAAAAATCATCACGTTCTGTGTAATTTTTTGTGGTTCTTTCAGCAGGCCGCACCAAAAGTGCCCGCGGGCCGCAGGTTCCCCACCCCTGGCCTACGTAAATATTTAAAAAAAAAATCTGTACGCTTTCTACTAAATCTATGAATTCCATATTTTGGAAGCATTCGATGTGCCTATAAAAAATTAATGTATAATGTATTAATGTCACCATCTCTTTCTTGAGCCCGATTCCCGTATAGAGACCATAGACAAAATTTTTCGCTTTACGCGATCGCTATTTTAAAACCTACATAAGTAATGTGTTTGTTTTCCAGTTTCTTTCGGAGGTGCAGCAGGTCTCTTCCTTGGGTTCAGTTTTCTGAGCGGAGTGGAGATAGTCTACTTCGTGCTGAGTCGCCTCCTGTCCTCTGTATCGGGGATGCTGTGCCGAGGGACCGGGGCCGCCAGACCCGGCCGGGGAGGACAGAGAACTAACCACTCCAGGGACCAGGACACCAACCAAGAACTATTCGTCTTTAGGAAGATGGGGCAACCTCGAATCGGGGTGGAATAATAATATTATTACAGTTTATATTATTATAATATAAACCGTGTCAACATTGTAAGCAATGTTAATAATCTAAACAATGTACGCAATGCAAACAATGAATTGAACACACGCAATACTCCACTGTCCAACATAGATACACAACCAGGGCAATAAACCAAAATATTCTAGCTACAGCCAGTTTGAAAACATCTTTTGGACAAAGAAATATGAAATTCAATGCGACAAAACTATACAACGCTCTACCAACTCAAACAAAAAATATAACAGAAATAAATAAATTTAAAACAAAAGTAAAAATATGGTTGAGAGAACAAAGTGAAAATGAACTATCAAACATACTGAAGACCGTGTAAAGACAACTGGATACTAAATACAAATGTGGAAAAACTACAGGCCGCCTCAGAACAGGAAACCCTAGTGAGGAGGACTGGGAAAAAAAAATAATGTACCTTAAAATAATATAATTTATAAATACATTATGTACAAATTTTGCTATAGATACTAATAAAAAAAAAAATTTAAAAAAAAAAATATATATATATATATATATATATATATACTTAATAAAAATGATCTGTATAAAGTATATTATGCTCTTTGCCAATCACGCATAGAATATGGGATAATAGGTTGGGGATCTGCCTCAAACATCCAAATGAAGCAGCTAGTTAAAACGCAAAAGGTAATAATAAAAATAATCCTGAAAGTACCCATAAGAACTCCATCAAAAGAAATTTAAAAAGACTTTAATGTGTTCAGAATTACTAAACTATATTAAAAAAATGCACTTCTCAAATTTAAAGAAAAATATGACTACCTTGCTGACCAACACACCTACACTACAATGACGAAATCCTCAAAACTACTGAACATCCCTAAATTAAATACATCTTTTGGCCAGGAAACCATAATTTCCATGCTACAAAACTATATCATGCACTTCCAATTGAAATTAAGAAGACCATGGAGACACAAAAGTTTAAAAAAGACATCAAATTTTGGCTAAGTAAACATGAAGATGAGGAAATAATTAAAATTATGCAGTAAAAATACTTCTTTATATAATTAAGTACGCGTTTCAATTAACATAGAAAATGTATTGAATTTATAACTTATTTAATCAGATCGTTGAATTTGATGAGTTTTAAGAAGTTTGTTTATATTAGGTTCGATTTTACTTAAAAACAAACGTAAGTCGCCGCGTTCAGTAATATGGAGCCTATTTCTCTTTTTGGTTACCAACGTTGCAAGCAAGTCAGGAACTTTATTTTTTAAGCACGCTATAAAGCCTTTGTGACGCCCTATCATAGGTGGGGCGCCATCCGTAGCAGCTGACAAAATATTATTTAAAGGAATTTTCTTTTCGTCACAAAACTTTTCCAGTGTATTAAATATGGTTTCTCCTTTTGTAACTGTTTCCAAATTTGTAACAAACAATAATTCTTGACATATTTTCTCATCTTTGATGAATCTCACGTAAAATAACAATGCTTGGTAATTCTTCGGAACAAACGTCAACGGTTAATACGCACTTTTTTTTGATAAAACTTTTAGATTCTTCTTAATTACCATTACCAAAACTGAAAATGTAACTAATTTTAAAAAACCTGAATATGTCACTAATTTTAAAAACACTGATAATGTAAAAAAAATAAAAATGTGAATAATTTTTAAAATAAAGAAATGTCCAAGGACATCCTTAACGGGTGAAAGCCAAATAAATAATAATAATAAAAATAAATGTTTAATAACAAAAGCAAAACAATCAGCGCATTGACATTTGATGGTTTGAATTTTTGGAACTCACTCACTATTCAACATTATAGGTACTTATCACAAAATGCCCGCAGCTCTTTCAAATATGAGAATTCGTTCCATAAAAAATGCATGGGGAAAAGAATTTTCTTTATTACTATATTTTTCGTTATTTTTTGTGATGTTTTAATAGTTCTTATCCTTTCCGGGGCGGAGACAAATCCAACAAATCAAAGAACATCAAAATCGGCCCGACTGTTCTCGAGTTATAAATAGTGTAACTAACCCGACTTTGTTTTATATATTAAGCGTTATAATAATCAAATTCAACGATCTGATTAAATAATTTATAAATTCAATACCTTTTCTATGTTAATAAAAATACTTCTTTATATAATTAAGTACGCGTTTCAATTAACAATCTTTTTCTCATAAATAGGATAGGAGCCATAACCCTTTGCCCCCCCCCCCCCCCCCAAAGATGGTATGTAAAAGCAGTTGGGGGGCGCCAAAAAAAAAATATTGTCAAAGGGGGCGGTGGGCAAAAAAAGGTTGAGAATCTATGATTTAGGAGCTACGATGCCACAGACAGACACACAGAAAGTCAAACACCGCTTCTTGCATCGGGGGTTAAAAAAGTCAAAATTACAAAAATATATATTTTTAATTAAATTAATACCATTACGAAACACACATCATACCGTACCTCATAATATTTGCAGAATTTGTTCAGATTTATGAACCAATTTTGTTTTTAGTGTAATTCTCTATTTACTTGCATATGAAAAAAACATGTTATTTTTTTAAATTTTGATTTTTTTTAGTTAATAAAAAAAGCTTGTTAAATTTAATTATTTTTTTGGTACAAGTTAATAAAGTTTCTGTAATTCTAAATGTTGGTTTTATTGAACTTGTTTTTTTCTTTCTATAATTAATTATTAAAGATATCTAGATAAACATTTTGAACAGATGTTTTCATGTTTGTACAAAATGTTGAAGACAGTAAGTAGTGCCTACATAATAAAAAAACGAGTGTTCTTTAGACCACACGACTGAAATAAAACTTCACTAACTTATGCCGTCCATTAACAATATAACAATAACAGGAATAAAAATATCCCCATCCCCTCAACATCCCCGTCAACACAACTCAACTCAACTCATAACAACTAATAACAATTCAACTCATAACAACTCAACTTAACTTATAACAACTAACAACTCATAACAACTCATGACAACTCATGACAACTCATAACAATTCATAACAACTCATAACAACTCATAACAACTCTAACAACTCATAGCATCTCATAGGAACTCATAACAACTCATAACAGCTTATAACAACTCATAACAACTCATAACATCTCATAACAACTCATAACAACTCATGACAACTCAACTCAAATCAACTAAACTCATAACAACTTTAAACTTTCACTTTAATTAGCGTTCGCATGGATTAGCGTTTCATTTTCTAACTACTCTACTCTCTAACAACTCAACTCAAATCAACTAAACTGATAACAACTCATAACAACTTTAAACTTTCGCTTTAATTAGCGTTCGCATTGATTAGCGTTTCACTTTCATTAGCGTTCGTAACGTTTCATATTTTTTCGTAAATATATGAGTTTCATAGCGTTTCACATTAAATAGGTGTATGGTTCTTTTTCGTGACGCATTCATAATTTTACCCCCAAATGTCGAGCGTGCGTAAAGAAGTTTTACTTCAAAAACGTCCCTTGGGCTGTTCCTCAGCAATAGTGCGCCTACTAACCCGCGCCAACGTTATGGTAGGGCCACACTGCGGCCATTTCTTCAAACGTTTGGACGATTGTGTGGAGGGTAGTTCTGGGTTGGAAATTCGAGTTGGCCCTGGATCGCCTCCGAGTCGATCAGTGATGGCTGGTTCGTGCGAGTTAGCCCAACACATCAGTCAGCGCAATACTATTGTTAGAAATTATTTTTTTTTTAGCTTTACCAATCGAAAACAATATTATGGAAACCGAATCATCGGTAGGCAACTGATAAGATAAAGCGCCGAATCAGCTGTTCCACGTCCGCCATTTTGGAGTTCGGAATTCGGAGTTGGAGGATTGGCCGCAGCCACTACACGATTTAAAAAAAAACAGTGATTAAAAAACGGAGGACGTCTCTTGTTCGCTAAAAACAATAAGTATGCGTAAGTACGTCAACATATTGTTCCTCAGTGACGCTTCACAAAGACATTAGTCAGATGCCAATGCACCTAAATATACGCATGTATTGTTTGCACCAATAGACCACTTGCATGGATTTCATAACGACTTGGAAAAAATCATGTGGATAGATTTTTTTACTAAGATTACGAAAATGTTGTAAAAATTTTTAGAAATGTAAATTTATTATTTATTTTTAAATAAACAAATCCATTATTTGAGCCCGTAACGTCACTACATGAAAATGTCCCGTCTCCGATTATGTTCCCTTAATTTTGTAAAATTCCACACACTGATAATTTTTTCTTATATGGCAACACTTTGATTTTTGGCGAATTTTTGAAAATACGTTTAACGTTCACTAGATTTATTGTTTGTTCTATGCGAACTTATCCTTTGGTTTGATTTTTTGATAAAGATGGCGGTGTTTTTACAGATGTTACGAAGAGAACCCCGTACAATTTATTGCTATTCGTGTGGAAAACGTTCTTTTTTTAAAATGATTTTCGGCTATATAATTATCGTTTTTTCGCGCCCATAAAATTATGTCCCGTCTTTCCGGTTTATAAAAAATTGTCTGATTTTTCAGATTGAAATTTTCGAAAAATCGCCAGGGTTTCAAAAATACGATTAAAATATATATAGAATGTCTTAGAATATTTGCCTAAACCGGATTTTTTTTTTTAAATGTAATGCAAGTGGCCTATTCTAATTTCGACAAGAAACCAAAAGGTCGTCAATGACTGATAGTGATTAAATTACCATTGATGTATATCTCAATGGTGATTACACAACATCTAGAAATATTATGTTATAAAAAAACATGTTAGGACATGAACAATGACGTCACTTTGTTGTTTGTACAAATTCAAACATAAAAAAACTTCACCGCGAATTTTTAGATCCAACGCTCAAAAATAAATTACCACTCTTATTTAACAAAAAAACAAAACATTATTTACCATTAGAGAACTTAAGAACTATTTATGGATTAGAATAACATGTTTTGGCCTTTCAAAGCTAAATTAATATAACTAAAATATTATGTTTTAATAATATTCATTGATGGTCATTTTTGAATTTGCCAACACGAAAATATGGTCCTCGTATTTTTTCAGTTTGTCAACCTAAGATGACAACACAAGAAACTGAATGGTGAAATATGAAAACGTCTCAACTCTGGCGGCAGAAATAAACACTACAAGAAAGATTGTGTAGAAACGAAAATCAGTTGAATGTTGTGTGACATTTGGGGAAATTTAAACATTTCTGGGAAAAATAAAAAATAAATCACTTTGCACAACCGTAAATTTTGCAATATTTTATTTTAGATTACGCAATTAAAGTTGAATTAAATAACACAAGCATGGAATAGTGTATATTGGTGTGTACGAATACACTCCGTAACACAAACGACAAACGTAAATATTTTGTCTTGTCACACCCTGTTTTATCCCGACTGTTAGAATATGTACTACACTACCGCTAGTTAATTAAAGTTGACTCAAACAACGCAAATTTGAAATATTGGTGCATATATTTATTTATTCACGATTTTGATATCTATGCTAAACGTTACTGAAAACCAGTTCTTCTTTGTCTTGTCACGCCTGGTTATTTTGAAACATGCTACGGCAGAAATTCTCTTGTGTGAACAAATACTGAAAAAGGCAATCCTTACCGAACTGTCCCATGATTCGATTTCTTGACAATTAGATTTCTCCCTAGATCTGAGGATTTCACCAGATATGGTAGCACTATGGTAGTTGTAGTTTCCTCCACTAGATGTCAGTAGCTTACTTCATGAACTGAGATTTGTATGAAAATTTTGAGAGCTTCTCCGATTATCTTTTGTCTGTAATACTGTAGAGATGGAGATTTAAGGGGAACTAGTTATTAAACCAGTTAGTTTGGAACCAGTTCCCGGGGGCGGAAACTTCCTTGCGATCAGCCTTTGCAAATTGTGCAAATGGTGAAGACCGGTTCTGGCAAACAAGATTGCGCCTACTAGCAGATGCGCATAAACCAATTTTGGTAGGAGTTGGGATCAACTGGAAAAAATCATCAATCACCATTTTGGATTCCCGAATAAGTAAGGCAAAGCTGTGTAGCACGCGAAAAGCAAAGCGCAATATTTTGTTCGCCAAGCTTTAGCTGAGTGAAAAAATATGTTGGGTTCCCACACAGGCGTCGCGTTTTTAATTCCTCTGTTTATGATCATGGCAGTAGGAGAATTTCATTTAATATCAGGTTTTAAAAGGATGTTTAAAATTTCGATATCCTCTAGTATAGCGATGGTTAATCTTTTGAGCAGGAAGACCAATTTTTCCATTTTCAATTTGTTCCCTGCCGCGGGGTAATTTGTGTATTGTAAAGTGGATTTTTTTATTAAAACAATTAAAGAACGCCAAAAAAAACGCCGCTAGCGAAAATTTTAAGTCTCCAAGGCCATACCAATAATTTAAAAAAACCTGTGTTGACCACACGACTGAAGTAAAACTTCACTAACTTTTAGAAGAACATATGACATTGGGGTAACATTGACATTGACATTCCATACAATATGGTTTGTTGCATTTTGCACAGTAGTACACACTCACGCGTCTTTTTTTCGATGGGTAAAAGTGGCACATGCTCCGTTTCCTTTTTTAATGACATTGATTACCGTTCGCATCGATTACCGTTTGCATGTCATTTTTCGTAACAATCACCACTTTTCGTAACGCATTCACCAGTTTATCCACAAGTGTCGAGCGTGCGTAAAGAAGTTTTTCTTCCATAAGTCAATTTTTATGATTCTGAAATAATAAAAAAAATCTGTCTGCAGTTCACACGCGGTATAGGTAAGTAAAACCTTCAGAAATCTAAAGTAGACAAGAGTGGGGAGACTACGAAGCACCGCACAAAGATGAGACCGATTAATCTATCTCATTTTCTCGCAAGCCAAATCCTACAGATGTATGTGTGTGTCTCTTTATAGTGTCACTTTTTCATTTCATCGCGTTTCAAATCACAACGGTGCTAAAGAAGTTTCCGATTCAAAAATACCTACTTGCAATTTGATATTTTATATAACGGATAGGTACCTCTAAAATGCAACAAATACCGAACCCATCAAAAGAGACTGAAGTTTCCCGCTAATATTTTAAAAATCTTTTATTCAAGTACGAAAAGGCACGCGGGCAACATGAAATGGGATCGCGTGTCGCGGGTTGCCTGTCACTCCTCTAGGAGTTCTGAGAACAGTTAAGATGAAGCCATACTAAATAATGCAAAATCATACAAAATCTTATGATTTAGTTTTGAAAATTTGACCGCTTAGAAGTATTATAGATGCTTCAATTAAATACTGCGTGTAGAAAATACCTTGGCCCTTAAAAATATCGGTCATTTTTTTTAATAAGTCTTTTAATAAGCTTAGAAAAAAATAAAGTATTAGGTCTATAAAATTTTTTTTTAGCTGTAAACTCTCCTACTTATAAACACTTTTTCGGATATGGTTTTATTGCATAATGTGGCAAATTCAGTTTCTTATATAATTATTGCAAAAAAAAATGATATTTACGCCCGAACCTCACAAAATAAAATATAATATGCATTTTCGCGTTGGTATTTTTGACATCACGGCGACAATACGGCAGTCGACGAATTTGTTATATAAAAGTGAACCTTATACCGTCCACCGAAGAACGACTGGCAGCCGCCCCGATTTTCTGTCATTACTCCTCCGAACGGAGCGGAGAGAATACGTGTTATGCTCCGCGCCGCTTATTTTCGTGAAATCAATTTAAAAATTCCGTTTTATTACAATAAACACTGCATAAAAAAGGAATTATTGTTTTTTACAGGCCTTTACGAAATCAACATGTAAAATATCTTTTCCAACCTTTCCAAAAGCTTTTTCTCAAGTATTTTTAAACTCCTCCCATAAAAGGGCGTGAATTCCGATTTCGATTTTTTCCTGTACTAGTTGATCGCCTTAAGTAAACTTCACAGGTTAGCTCGAGGGGGTAGAATGGTGATTGACTAAAAATTGATGACGTAACTTGAAGTCCATGGGAGATTTGAAATAAAATAACTGCAGCGAAATTTCTAAAGCGGCCCGACAAGTATTTTTATGAAAAAGGCTCGTATGAGCTAACTATCTTTTTTAAACGCATATTCTACGAACCTCGGACCTCGCTTACAAAAAGCGTTTCTTATTTAATCTTAATCAAAATCAAAATTTCTCCTGAAATCTTAGTTTTGTAGATAGGTAGGTACAATATTGCGAACAAAACTTTCTTCCGGCATGTAGGTACAAATTATAATTATAATTTCCAAATAAAAACGACAGTTTCACATTTAAAAAAAGTCTTTAATGAAAAAATGGCCACCATATTGAAACGGAAACGGAACGTACAAAAAAATTTACATAGGACGAAATAAAAAAAAAATGGTCGAGTTAAACAGTACTTCGTAGAGCTGATTAAGCAACATCAAGAAATATAAAATGATAAAAAAAAACATCTGAGTCGAAGAATTCAGTTACCTACATCATATCTTTGTCTGCGAAAAATATTGAAAAATTTAACCGTTTTCTAAGTAACTGGTTCCTTTTAAAGTAACCGTGACACTATTATCTACCGCAATCTAACGTTTCATTCTGTAATACATCACTAGTGCATAAGCCTAAACACAAACGTGGGACTGAGAATAGATGCATTCTCAATTTATTTTTGCAATATTGATTAAAAACACCTTAACGGTTAAGTTTTAATCTTCCAATTTATCAATTACATCAAAAGAGTCAGTTTAATGTGTTAACCCAAGTGTAAAACTCCCTTTTGACGGGGCCTCGAAAGAACAGTGTTATTTTTTTAGGTTATCTTCCTGCTTTTGTAATTTTATGATATTAAAATGGACTCGCAGCCGTCGCAGGAGGTGACGGACCTCCTGAAGCAATGGGAGGAACAACACCCGACGACTAATTATGATCCAATTCCGACATTAACGAGGTAATTGCAAATAACACGCTTTCAAAAATTCGTCCCTGCCAGTTGTCAAAATCTGGGTGGACTTTGTAAATAAGCATTTAAATGTCGTCTCAAATGAACCCAAATCTGTCTTAAGTACTGTAATAATGTTTATTCTACATTTATCAACGAAATGCACGCATTCATTTGTGTTATTAACGATTTTTTGACATTTTTTATGTCCAAGCAGGGGGTAATCTAAAATTAAATCTGTCAAAAATGTAAGACACGACGTCTGTGGTTGAGAGGTTAACATCCTCGTCTCCAGAGGTCGCGTACACCAAATGAGATTATCCTAATTCCACAGGCTCAAAACAGTCAGAACTGTTGCGCTTTTCTCAAAAAAATCTGACCGCTGTGGTTGGTTACTGAAAACGCATTGTTAAAACATTGAATTTTCAAAATTATTTGTGATTCAGAGCAAAACACGGATCGTTCGTCTTGTCGAAGTTCGATTCACGGATAATACGGGCGTTCCTTTTTTTTTTATTAATAGACAATCAAATATTACATTTGTCGGAAGTACCAAACTTATGAAATAAATTCTCGTCAAAATAAAAAACAAAAAAGTACCTACATTGAATTATTCCTAGTACTATGGGTTGAGGTTCAAACTACGAAAGCTGCATGTCATCATAATTTAGATATACATCCCAGGTTTTGAATGGTTTGTCTCACGGGTATTTGTAATTATTCTAATACATACCTTTCTTTCCATGTTCTTCGGTTATAAATACAGGTACAAACTTGTAAAAAAATGCATTCATTCATAACATCAATAAATTATTCTTTTATATGGCAATAATATTTTTTCTATGGTTGGCAGCATTGATTGATTGTTTATTAAATGTAATGGTGCCTTTCCACGCTTGCCAAGGCTCGGCAAGCCTCCACAAGCTCCAAGCGTCCACAAATCTCGCTTGGCATTTGGAAGTCGTTTACATGCTTGTGATTGTGTCAGTGCGCTGCCTACACCCAAGCATGGCGGACGCTGAACTTGTGTCGGCTATTGCGTTTGGTTTAACATACTTTTATTTGAAAAACAACCAAAGTATAAAAAAAACAATATAATATTGTCTTCTATTATAAAAAAAAGTTATTCTAACCAAAACCATATATTTTTTATTGTAATAAATAATAAATCATCAATAAAATATCATTTATTTATATTGACTTTTTAGGTAAATCCAATAAATTAAATTAGTGCATTCAAATTATGTACTTATACATTTTAATAAGTCAGGCACGCCTCATACGTCATATATATGTCTCGTAATTCATAATATTTATTATCGATAGACCGCATGGAGCAAAAACGCCGTGCATTCGCCGTCAGTTCGTAAATTCCACTGAGCGTTTGCCGAAGCTTGCCGCTGGATCCGACCCCGACTGGATCGGCGGCAAGCTCTCCCAAGCCTACGCAAGCCAAGCCAAACGCCCTGTTTACACGTTGGTGCTTGTGGACGCTTGCCGAGACTTGGCAAGCGTGAAAGGCACCATAATATAAAAATGATAAATATTAAAATGGCAAAGTGAAGTTCGTAAACCGCGTAAGTGAATAATTTTAACCAAAATACTCACTTTTTGTGATAATAAAGCTAAATTTAACTGTTTAAATAAGAAATATTCCGTATTAACCAATAAGCGGAATAAGACATAAATAATCATTTCTGTAACCTTTCTTACTAATTATTGGATGACCAATACCTCTGCCACAGGTCATCCCAAGTGGTTCGCTATGTTTGTTGACTTATCAGGGGTGCCCGGGTTCATCGGGTAAGGTGCATTTAGGTCTTGGCAGCGGATGCGCCTGCCCATCCGCTGCATGGTGGGCCGGGTCTCTCCAGCTGATCTCTCTCGAACAATGGTCTTGCACCGCAGCGGAGGGGATGGATTCTAACGTCTGTCACTCTTGGACACACTGACCCCTAGATTCATAGCAAACCCTCATACCTTCCTTCCTAGAAATCCCTCTCCTTCCTTTCCAAGAGGAAACTGGCTGGCGTTTTGTCCATACAAATGTATTCCACAATTTCGTCTCTGGATTTTGACATTACTACAAATATTTTTTAATGTATTTTTTATTTATTTTTTATTATAATATCTGTTTATCAAGTTACAAAGGTGATTGTACTGTGCCTGTCTCACTAGGAATTCCTGTATTGAGAGCAGGCGCATTTTAACATAAGTAGTTTAATATAAAAAGAAGAATAAGGATAACAACAACAATGTTATATTCATTTAAAGGTACAAGGACAATCAGCATTGTATCAAAGGGAAAGCATGCATTAGGAGGTTATAAAAATATTGTTAATACATGATCTGTCTTTGCTAGTGATCCAAGACTTGGTATCTGATTTGTATTTTACATAATTAGTGTGCTGTCTAATCGTCAGTGGAAGTGTATTATAAAGTTTAGTTGCAAAGTATCTGAAGTTTCTTTGACCAAACCTTTTTTTGGCGAAAGGGATAAGTAAGAGATTTTGCCCTTTGGTTCTCGTATCACGAACAGTTTGGATATTGTCAAAAACAGTTCTATGTTTGAATAGGTAAGTTAGTATATTATTTCCATAAAGTTGCCTAATGTCCAAAACACCGATTCTCCTAAAGATTTCATCCGAACTGCTTGTGATCGGTAGTTTTAGAATAATTTTTATAATTAGTTTCTGGGCTTTAGGGATCGGATCAATGGCGGCAGCATTTGCTCCTCCCCAGGCTATGATATCGTACTCGATTAGAGATTGACATAGTGCATAGTAAATTGTTTTGAGTTGGTTCAAGTTGAGAAAGTTACGAGTTTGTCTAAAGAAGTATATAGATTTTCTAAGTTTGTTTGCTATAGTGATAATATGTTCTTTCCACTTTAAATTACTGTCAAAAATAATACCCAAGTATTTGATTTTTGTAACACGTTCTAGATAGGGGCAATCACATGTATTAGCATTTGACAGGGGGCAAGCACATATCGTCGGTGTACTGATAAAACCCACTAAGTGCATGAATGACGATTTTGAGAAAAATCAATTTGAAAGTTTGACTGTGTAAAAGTCATGTTCGCATTCTAAATTTTCAATTCTGTAAAATGCTATTATATTTATAGTTTAATTAACTTATAATTTTCATAAATCATTTCAACTTAATAAAATGTTTAACCCCAAAAAAAAATTTCTAAAGATAAAATGGTGGGATTTTAACTGGTTTTATCAGTACACAATATAAGCCAGTACTTTGAATTTAATGCTCAAGAAAACGTTAAATACCTTCAGAGGATTTAATTTGGAGAGGAATTAAACCATTATTCAGAGAATTTTATTGTTTATTAAAACAAAATGTTAAAAAAAATACAAAATGACATTTTTACTTATGTACCTAAATCATAAAAAGCGTTCAAAGAAAAAATAAAATAATGAAACTATTTCGATATTTAAAGGTTATATTAATTAAGGCAAGAATGCATTATTCTTGGGTACCATTATCTTCAAGCTCACATTCATCATCAGCGGGCTCCGGAACTCGATCCTTCAGATCGATATTAGTGCGGAGTCCATTGTACCATCCATGTAATTCTTCAGGGATAATTCCCTTTTGACATAGTTTCAGTAAGTCATTTTTCTTGGCCTGACTTATCGCCAGTGGTTCAGCATAGAGTTGTTTTAAGTCTCGGAGAATAACTTTGGAAACATTATTTATTTGTGGGCCAGGTGAATTAAGAGAAGATCTTGTAATTAATTTTCTGTTAGGTGCTTTAAAAATTTCTGCAATATTTATGTGATGAAATGTGTCAGACATGTCATAATTGAAGAAGATTTTTTCCGTTTCTCCTTTCACATACCTCAATCTTTTTATTTTTAACCATTTAACTTGGTTGCCTTGGTCATCCTTCGTTCTGTTTATCATAACCTTGTCAGCGAGGTCTTTCAAGTCGATGAATTCATCATGTTTGAACTCTTTAACTTTGTATGGCTTGACGGTAACTATTTTTTGGTCAATTTTGCGCTTTTTTTGTGATCTAGCTCGTTCGAAGATATTAACCCAATCATGCATAGTATACACAGAAGAGTTTTTCTTAACATGTTCTATGCTACTATGCATTGAATCTACTTCCATATATGTGTGACCAGATTCTAGAAATTTCTGCTCAATTATGTTGATGTGCTCAATGTGTTGAACGGCCCAAAGTAGTATTACTGCTACATATTGGTTTCGATTCTGCCCTCCGCATGTGTCGGAGAACAAGCTTATTTCATTAATGTTGTCCGGTAAGTAATTTTTGAGGTAGTAGGTAGTACAGGATAGAGCCGATTTCGCAACTCCCACGCTTTTCGTTTATTTCGGACCATGGAAAACAGTACGCATTGTTGGGGGCAGGTGCCTCATATAATGTAAGATTATACACACATAATTTTCTTACATAGTAGAGAAGGCCGACTTTTCCGCTTGGGATTTGTAAAACTGCCTGTAGATCGAATGTTAGCAACATGAAGTTGTTTTCATTGTTAGACCTCTTTTTATCTTTTTCCTTCTCCGTATTGCAAATATCTTTTCTTTTCATGTGTTCTTTGTAGTTTTCTTCTAATTTGCTTTTATCACTAGCCTTTGCATAGTTTGTACAAATTAGGCACTGATCCTTCTTTGGTACGAAGAAACTTAGATTATAATTCTTTGAAAATATTCGTCGGTATGTTATTTCTGTAACAGGTTCGGTAATATCCGTTTCTTTGCAATGCTCCAAGTATAAAGCATGCATTTTTCTTATGGACAGAGAGCTGTCCAAATACTTACGATGTGACGATTTTCTCACGTAGTGAGACTCCATGCTTGGAAATGATTCAATGTGTGATTTCACATGATTAAAGATGTCCGCCTTAGTTTTATGTGGAGGCTCTTTTTGGCCTCTCTTGTCATCTTGAGTGTAAAACCCCAGTGCATTTTTATTCTTGATTGCAAGTTTTATAACGTCTGGTGATATGCAGAGAGTTTTCGTCATGAAATTTTGGCAAACTGCTATCTTGTCATTCCCTTTGGGAAAAAAACATTTTTTTGCATACGATCTTTGTTTTTTGGGTCTGATAGCCAGAATGCACTTTGTTTCTTGAATGTGCAAATTTGTTAACAAGAAATTTTTCTTACCTTTGAAGTCAAGCTGCCAGTAGTGTCTACAAAGTATATTACGTTCATCCGAAGTAAAGTTCGTGTTGCATCTGTACTGGCATTTATCACAATTAGCTGGCTTGGGCACCTTAGAAGGTCTTAATTTATTTAAACTTTATTTAAACTTCGCTATAATAGTCTGTTGAAATCACTTATTTGCATTTAACGTATTTTAACTGTCATTACTCTTCATTTTAAAATCACTAACATTGTCCGTTCAAAACACTTATAAGACTTTAACTGGTTTCAACTGTTAACAAAAAATCATTTCGTTTATCCGTGTTAACAAATCATACCGGTTATAGTAATTTAGGGTTTTTTAATTGAAATTATTTCCTGTGAACGTGCATGTAATGAATAAATAAATAACGCTAAAGTCATTTAAATGGTTTTACGTGATATAATATTATTCGTTCGGCAAAGTGAAACAAACCCATAAAAAAAATTAAAGTGTTATAAATTGTTTTCATAGAAGATATTTGAAAAAAGTTTCCACTAAAGGGATTTAATTGTTTTCAACGGAATACATTTTTGGGTAACAAGAGGGTTAGAGGTTTTTAGAAAATTCTAACTTTCAAACGAACCATCGTAGGATGTTATGGGTTTTAACAGTCGATGGAGCTCATAAAACTGAACAAAACGGCATTTTTAACTCATTTCGGCAAGTTTTGTCATTTAGCTGGTTTTACCAGTATACTGACGATATATGAATATTATTTTCAGGGTTAGTTAGTGGCGGATTAATACTAAACTCGATGTATTTGGTTTTTGACACATTCATTGTTAGTGTATTATTGTCTAACCATCTTTTAACAATAACTATGCCCCTATATTATAGATATCGACGACTAGTGTCGGTGCATCATAATATGAGTTTGAGATGTGTAAATAATCTCAAAACCTCTGGAGCATAGGAAATACCCCTAAAAGTAATTTTGATTGTTGAAATCTACTCGCGGAACAAAATATAAGCAAAAAATGACAATCAGGGAAAAACTGCAAGCGTACAAAGAAACACTAACCTTATACGTCGCTCCGTTTTGCATAAGCAGCCTCCTTGATGTATTTTTTAGTCCAAAATGTTAATACTCGCCACGCACAAATATAATATTTGACAGAGTTTGGTTCTTAGTCCGGAGAGAAAAGAATTCACAATGCCTTGACATGAGAACAAAAACCAAACGCAAACCAAATTCGAATATATATTCATCGATCCAGTTCTTGCGTACAATACAAAGCCAGTGATCTAAGCACACATCAGATTTCGCCATACATATCAATCTTGCAATATATTTTTATAGTCTCCGACCGAACTTTCAGTTTCGGTTTCGGCCTAGTTTCGGCCAAAAAATGAGTTTCGACTTAGTTTCGGTTTCGGCCGCCATCCAGCCGAAACTACGGCCGAAACCGAAACTGAATTCGGGAGGTTTCGTCCTGCGATCGGACATGTTCAGTGCACTGAACTACGAGCCACAAAGAGTAATTTTCCTGCGTCCGCGCTCATAGTTGTGTTAAGACTTGATTCGTGTAAAAACTCTATTTATTTTCCTGTATAACTTGCATTAAACATATTTTGTTATTTATAGGTGGGTACTTTTTAATTTTAATTATATTGTATTTCATTAAAAAGAGTGTTATACAATATGATCAAAGTTTAGAATAAATTATTTTGTTCTTAAGATGAAAGAGTATTTTTTGCTTAGTGTACCTAAACAAATTAGATTTTAAAAAAGTAATTTTGTTTTCTACTTAATTTTTTTTATTTGAAATAAGGAGTGATAATTATCTAATGTTTAATTTTAGTTCAAATAACAGAGACTGAATGATTGATATATGATTTAAAAAGAAATGCTGACGGATTTTTTATTTTTTTATTTATTTATTATTTCCAACAAAAACACATTTAAATAAATATATAATTTAGACAATTTATCGGTAGACCCGCGAAGCTGCCACATGGCTGCTTTTCTGCAGGTTCTATCTCAATATACACTTGTTAATATTAGAAGTAAAAAAAATATGTATTATTTCGAAAAAGGAAAATGCAAATAATGACATCCAAATCCTAAAAAACTGATTTGATACAAATTTACTTACAATCTTACGATTAATGCAGAAAAAAAAACAGTTTATATTCTCAATAAATATGTTTAGAACTTACCCTAACATTGATATAATTATACATAACAAAAATGTGACAAACATGTCTGTAATAACTCATGTACCATATTAAACCATTCAACTGAAATAAGGAACCTCGGTGTAATTGAAGATCAACATTAAGATTGACAATTTTTTTCCACGAAAACATGACCTTATATGGAAGTTTCGGTTTCGGCCGAACCTGAGACCGAAGCCGAAACTCAGTTTCGGTTTCGGCCGTAAAAACTAGTTTCAGTCGGACACTATATTTTTACTTTTTTTATTGATATCAAAGAAAAACCTGGAAATATTACGATGCTTAACCAGTCGGTACGTTTTGGTTTTTTTTTTTTATAAACTTAAAGGAGTTAGGAGCCTCTAAAAATTGTTAAAATTGCCTGGTTTGTACGCCATCAACACATTCACTATATAAACTAGACAATGTATTTTTTAAGAAACCAAAATATACAAACATAGAGAGTATTTTCTTGTAATACAGTTAGTAAAAAAATCTTCAAAATCGCTCCAGTTTTGAAAGAGAAAAATGGGGAATACGAAATCACGATTTTGATAATTTTATTTAGGTATCGGCCTGAGCTGCAGTTGTCCCTTTCGCTCGGTATTCGGGGGAATAAGAGTGTGACAACAACAGCATGGTAAAATACCTATTGTTTAAATTTCTCGGCGACCGGGTTTCCTCTTAAAAATACCCTTCACATAGCATCCCCAAATATGGCGGACCCTGAGGGAAATTATTTTCCTCAAGGGCCCCTGCTGTGTGGGGTTAATGAAAAATAAACTATGTATCGAGCTGAGTGTTAAACGGTGAATTAATTGAGTGCAATGTGTCGAAAGCTACGAATAGAAATGTTACAATTTTTTTTGTAAGAAAAACTCTCGTTTTATAACTTTGAAGGTGTTCCCATCAATGTAATATTTATATCATTGATGAACAAGATAATACTAATAATCTAAACGAAATTATGAAAGAGAACAAGATACAGAAAAATATAATGGTCGCAACTGGAACTCGAACCCAGAACCTCTCGTTCTTTTTAGGAAAAAAATTAAATGTGCGTTTTTTTTTTACTATAAAATAAGTGTTTAATGTAAAAAAAAAATTTGTAAGTTAAAAAAAAGTTGTCTATCCTCTCTGCTAACCCTTCTATAATTACGGTCGTCACCCTCATAGAAAAAGGTAGACCAACGAAGCGCGTCCCGGTTAGACAAGAGGTTCTGGTTTCAAGTTCCAGTTGCTACCATTATCTTTTTCTGTGTCTTGTTCTCTTTCATATTTTCGTTTAGGTTTATTAGTATTATCTTTTTCAATGATAAATGTAACGGGTCAGTATATAAAGGTAGACAAGTTGCGAAGTTGATCGACGTCCAATGCATGTTTCATCTCTTGCAATCATGAAATTTTTATTACCCATCGATTTATAGCAGGCCTATCAACAGCATCGTCACCATAAACATCCTTTAAACGACGATGATCTAAGTAAGAGTCACTTTTTCAGCAGTTAAAAATTCGATAACGCATGCTGCTTATCTTGCATTGACATAGCACTAGAACGGTTCCGTGCCAACTCAGAATGAAACCAACTCAGAAACACCTCAGAAAGGTCATTAAAAGCTATGAAAAAAAAATTAAAATAGCCAGTAATCCTAACCTAACTTAACCTGTTTAACCAATTTTTTAATATTTTTTTATCATCACTCTTAATGACCTTTCTGACGTGCTTCTGAGTTGGTTTCATTTTGAGTTGGCTGGTCACCCACTAGAACACGTCTCCATACTTCAACTGCTCAAAATACACTGGATGAATTCAACGACCTCAAACCTGTACATGCGTGTAGAGGGAAATGTCACTTCCACATTCCCCCTCGCGCTCTTCTATTCTGTTCGCGCTGTACAAGCATTTGTGCATTACTTTTCAGCCTACCGAAATTGTATATTGAAATTGTATATCGAAAATTTAATTGAATATGAGACCATTGTAAGGTTCTACAGGTCTCAACAACTGCTATGGGCTGGACTAGTGATGTAGACCCGGGAATATTCCCCGACCTGAAATAAATTCCCGAAAACGGGGAATTTATTTAATTTTTAATAAAATGGTTTCTACACTTCTCTTGGATGCTTTATTGAGAGTTGGCAGTTATCTAAGGGGACATCCCTTGATGTAGGGACTTCCCTACCACTTATGCCCCCCCCCACCCCCCTTAGAGAAGTCCCTGCAGACCAGGGTATCCCATGTAGGGATTTCCTCAGGGTCCCATGTTTATCCCAGGACGATTTATTTTTATTTAAAGGAGTGTTAATTCACTCGCGAATTCACATTTCAGTATATTCACTATACCTTTGGTATTTATTTGAATATTATAAACCTTGATATTATTATTATCATATTATAGCGGGCCACGGAGAGATCTTTTAGCACGTTTAGTCGCATCCATACAAAACGGAGGAATCGTCTAACAACTCAAAGAGCAGGGAAAATAACATTTGTGGCACACAATTGGAAACTTATTTCCTCTGAAAGTGGCTCTCAAGCTGCTTCCAAGAAAACCCTTTCTTCCACGGATGAGCAGATTGCGTCTGCTTCGCATCATAACGTTTCAAACTTATCTGGTACTCGCAAACGCAAACATCCAATTGACTGTGCCGAGGAAGAGGAAAACGTAGATAATCCTGAATCGGCAACAACTTCGTCCGGGTCGGATGAAGAAGAAGAAGAATATGAAGATGAAAGTGGAAGCGAAGTTGATAGTGTCCAATCAGTATCATCAGGTGAACAGTAACGATCTGTGAAGTTGTGTCATTTTTACAGTTTTACGATTTTTTTGTTTTATGTAGCCTACCGTACACTAATAGGTAATAGCGTAAAGTGTATAGGCTACTAATACTGTACATACAATAGAGATACTACTCAATGTAAAATAATTTTGATCGGTGCTTTTTTTTTTTTTCTCTTGGATCCTATTCCCATATATATTGGAATAGATTTGACTTTTTATGGATTTATACTGCTAATATGTACCATATGTGTGTATTTTTTATATTTTAGTTAATAAATATTATTCTTTTTGAGGTATTATGTTGTTAAAATCAAAATTCCCAATATTCCCCGTCCAGGGGAATATTCCCGGGAATATTCCCCAAACATAAATTCCCGGGAATTTATACATCACTAGGCTGGACATATCTGTAGAAAGACTGGCAGATGGCAGGGCACTGGAGAGAGTGCGCGTGGCCAGAGTTGGAATGAAAGAAGAGTTGGAAAGACTGTGTGGAAGAAAGCAGGAGCAGGACGGGAAGAAATGGAAGCGAATGGTGAAAAGCCGCAGTCAGTGGACAGCATTTGTGGCAGAAGACAATATGACCATAATGTCATATTGTTTGTTTCATATTTTTCATGATTTGAAAAGAAAACAGTTAGTTTGTTGAATTGGGGGTAAACGTAGTGACTTTTAGTTGCTTATAATGTATTTATTTGTTTCCAGGCTGGCGGAGATCATAGAAGCAGAGACGGAGAACTTCATGAAGAAGGATCCGGATCCCTTCGATGAGCGCCACCCCTCCCGCACCGATCCCACGTGCGCCCTCGGCCACGCACTCAAAGTCATGTTCAAGAAGGACAACTTCATGACCAAGGTATACTCCGACTTACAGCTTTTTACGACCTGTCCTTACTGAGATACACTCGACACTTTTATTTAACCGCTTCTGTGTCAAGAGCGAGATTTCTCGCATCCTTTGTCGTGTCCAGCAGGCCGGCCATAGAAAAATAGCGAGTTTACTCGCTCTTTTTGAGCCTCTGTATCATACATATGTCCCGTTTTTTATTAATTTAAAATATGGAACACACAGAGACGACATTTGGATGATTTTGATTTTTTTTTTTTTTAAATAAGATGTAAAAATGATTTATTTTGATTGAAAGTTCACGGCCTGCTGTACACAGCTACACTTCTACCTACTGGCATTTAAAAGGTTAAGAATGGTTGTTTTACAGATTTGAAAAATTCATCAAATTTCAAAGTTAAATTTCAACTTCTGTGAAAGTTACCGGCGTGGGCTGGTTTTATCACAGTGCTTGAATAATAACAGAACGCAAATAGAACTTATACGGAACTTGAATATTAACTTTGAAATTTGATGAATTGTTCAAATTCAATGAAATAACACATCTTTAGACTTAACCGACAAGTTGACGAATGCTTCGGGTTTTCCCTTCGATGTTGTGGGTTTAATTTTACTTATTATGATGGTAGTAGGAAATTTTCAAATATTTACCAACTATTTACTATATAGCATTTGTTTAAAATCATTTCGTTACGGGCGTCACTCAAGAACGTTCTTTAAGAATCGTTTTCCCCGGCTATGACACCGAACTACCTGAAATTTTGGATTCTTACTAAAAACAATGGTTTTTATAGGAATCAGTCGAAAAATCTGCAAAAAGTAGCATTTGGAAATGTTTGCTTTCTTTACATAACCTTAATTTTTATCAATACAATATTTACGTTTGTTTTGTACATTCCAGTTGGTGAACGATTACGTCCGCGACACTTACTACAGCCGTCTGAACATCAGCGGGCGGGATGTTCGCAAATTGAACATCGCAGCTTGCCGCCTTACGCTCGATTTGATGCCCGGACTTGAGATGTCCGTCGTGTTCCAGGTAAAAAAACAAACCAGCATTGTATTATACATTTTTTTTTACTCTTTACGTCACCCAATTTGTCAATCACTTTGATCAAAAAGTTTAAAGACCGGCCACCGTGTGGCGTTGTCAGTAATCCGATTGGAATAATTTTTTTTCGTTGCGTTACCACATCTGTCATCGACACTTTTCTCCAAATTTCAGTGTCGTAGCTTGACATTTGTAAAAGTTACGCTGCATTAAGTACATCTACCTTTTTGTGTGTTTTAGATTTTTTGCATGTTTGAAAATGGCATCAATTTTGCACCATGATAACGCTCCATCGTACAATGCGATCCTTGTTCGTGAGTTTTGATGTAAAATGACGCAATCGAAGGGGAGGCGCAGACACGAAAGACACACAGGGGAAACAGTTTCTTTATTATTGGCATTGCAACGCATGCCAAGAGCTCGCTAGTCTCTAATAAATCAGATTGTTTATCCCCCATAGATATACAGTGAAACCCTCTTAAGAAGTTTTCCAAGGGACCGGAAAAAACCAACTTCTTAAGCAGGAAAACCTTATATGTGGGAAAAATTAGGCCAATTTTGAGCCGAGGGACCGATAAAACCAAACTTCTTTAGCCACGAAACATTTTAAGAGAGAACTTCTTAAGAGGGTTTCACTGTAATGTGTTTGAGTATAAGGAAATACCCAACATTACAAAGAGGTTAATTGTTTTTTTGTTTAGGATAATGAGGGATTAATCCATCGCCTGTACGGGTGGGCAGAAAATTCAGTGGAGCCGCTTCAGACGTACGCCACTGGACTGCTCGCCGCCGCCATGGAGGTACAGGACATCGCCGCACAGTTCAGGTAAGTGACGCTTTACCGCCCTATCTTTGAGTTATTATTCAAAAAGTAGGTAAAAAAACATCAGGTGTTTTAACCGCTCCGATCTATCGCGAATATGCGAGTTTTTCATCTTAAACGAAATGTCAGATTTACAAAAACTTTGTTTTATTTCCGCTTCACAATTAAAGCTCTATAAATGAAACATTTCTGAATGTAGCCGAATACTAAAAACTGTTTTTGAAAGGTTACGAAATAAGCTTTCAAATTGTTATATTACAAATAAATATTAACATTTTTAAATATTCAAATTTAGAATGCAAACATAAAAAAATGTTAAAATGACTCATGTGATGTTTTTATGTGAAAATGGTACTAAAATCACGGACTATGTAAAAAACAATACTTATTTCATTGTATAAATGTATAATAAACAATTTAGTCACCTCACTTTTTTATCATTTCATACAAGAATATTTAATGAAAAAATAAAAATGTCTAAACGGCGGGTAGGTGATTTGGCGGTCTACCATTTATCTTACAGAATAGGTCTTTTTATGTATTTCTATGGACAACTTGAATAGGGATGTGTAGCTTGATTTATTATGGACCTTCTACTTTTTGTTTTTGGGATGTCACCAGAACAACAAGCTAATTGTAATTGACTGCAATTGTTATATTATCGTGTATATCCTCTTACGTATCGGAGTGGTTAAACGGTTATATAAACCGCGCCACTTCTTTAGAGAGTACGACTTACTGGGAGAGATGAAAATACCTGAACACATCCCTTAGCTTCGCAAAAACGTGATATTGTAAACGAACATATCACAAACGTTTTGTTTGGATTTCAGGTACAGTTATTTTTTTTACCTGAATGTACGGGATACGGCTTGTTGCGTTCGGGCGATAATATAGCAGACGTATCACATTCGTGTGTGTAGGGAGGTTAAAGGGTTTATCATGTTTGCCATGTTGATTTTGTTTGCCATGTCGAAATGTTGGACTCGTTCGCCAAATCACAAGTCATGTTGGCCGTGTTAGCCATGTTTGCCAAATAACATTGTTCACCATGTTCCCCAATTCACAAGATTTGCCATGTTGACCGTGTTAGCCATGTTTTCCATGTCACAATAATTATTAATATTATTATTATTAACCGGTAATTGGCCGGAGCCGCACGGATGCGTTCGGTCTGTGTGCATGCGCGCGGAAAAAAGTTTGAAAAAAATATTTTTGAATGCGATTTTGACCCTTCTGTGTACAGAATTTGTGTGAAGAACAAGGTCAGAATAGCTTGCCCAAATATCGTAGAAGATATAGCAACTAGTTTCATTCACCTGTCAGCACCAGAATATTTTTAAATGATTTTTATCTGTGGAGTCGAAGTGTCAAATTTTGCCGCGATTAAATTTTATGCGGAATTCTTTACGAAAACATCGTAAAACCTATCAATTTATCAAATTAACGCAAGTAATGCAGTTTTAGTACATAGTTTATTGTTCTAGGAATGTGTTTCGGTCAATAAAATATATGAGAGCTTAAAATTTATTCACAAAACATTCAATTCAAAATTCAAAGTGGTGCTTCAAAATTCAAAATTTAGGAAAAAATAAGAAAAAGGTCCGACACGTAACAGGTTAAGTAATGAGTAGGCAGCATTCTGCTGATGCGCTCATATCTAATTTTATTTGTGCAAGAACAAGATCAAATTTCCGTGTGAGAGAGCATAGGTTCGTATACAGTATCGAGATATTGACTATGTAATTATTTACATGTTTTTGGAATTTTTATTATTTTAGGGCATCCTTTGATGTATTTGATAGTCAATTCATTTCCCCCTTTTCTCTTCTTTGATGCAGCTCATTCCTTCGATCGATTAAATGCTGCCGTTGCATCGGAGTTTGATCTGATTTGATTGAGTTTGGTTTTTTTTTGTTTATTTTTGAGAATGACTAACGCTTCATCTCTTGTTCGGAAAATTATTTTTATCGGACGAGAGAATTTTTTCTCTGCTGAAGGTTTTCCGAGCCGGAGCACTTTTATGTTATTTTGACTTGTGCTGGTGATGCCTCCTATTAGTAGCATTCTTCGGTGTCGCGTAATTTGCGTTGTTCGAGATCCGGCAAGTCACACTCATGGATATCATCTTATAGATATTATAAAGGCGAAAGTTTGTATGGATGAGTGTTATTCTTTCACGCAATAAACATCGAATAGAATTTGAAAATTCTTTCGCTAATCGAAAGCTACATTATTTGCGAGTAACATAGGCTATATATATTGGTAAGCTCTGGCGTTATGAATAAGCTGTAGCGTTATGCAATTATTTTTCATACGTTTTCTGTCCCTAACAAAATCGAGTTATTGCAAACGTCAAACAAATTGTTACCTTGGAAACAATGTTTTTTTTTTTTTTTTTTTAATTAGGCAATTCACCCTAAAAATAGTGCTTTGTTGGCGTCATAGTTAATATCTACCTATCTCTAAAAATGTTTATTGTCCGAACGAAAAGCATAGCGTTGCTGTGTAATTATTTGACGTGGGCTGTCATTTTGTTATTTCTTTAGGTTACTCTGGATTTAAATATGAATAAAATACTAATTCCTACTTGAGGCGAAATCGTCAGAATAAATTAGGGGAGTAGGTACTTAAAATAAATTTCTATAATTTAAATATTTTCTAAAATAGAATTTTTATTTGCGAAATGTCATTCTCAAATTTTGAAATTTTCTATTAAACAATAATTATTTTTTATTAGACAAAAAAGCAAGAATAATAACAATTATGCCAATAATTATGCCAGTAATTTCCCACTAATACCATGCGAGCGAAGCCGCGGGTAAAAGTTAGTCTATAATAATGTTTTTTGCTCGGGATTGCCGATGGCTAAGTTCACTAATCATGTCTTCTGTGCGTGGCATTTTTTGCTGTTTTTTGAAGGCATTGACTTCTTCTTGGTGGTCCCTAATTAGTTTGTGCAGTACAGGTATTTGTTGTAGGCCAGTCTCACATTCGGGACACAAGAATTTCATTCTGTGGTTTTTGTGCTCTAGGCATCCTGGTTTCCTTTGCAGATAAGCCCGAACATTTAATGTAAACACTTCGATTGCATCCATCACAAGTGACTCCCACTCCTCGTTTGGAAACATCCCCATTGCAGTTGAAACAATTCATGTTTTATATGTTCCAGTGGATTTTATTGACGCAAATTTTTTTTTTGGTTAGAAGTGTTTTTATTTTTATTTTTCACTTTTATTTAAACTTTTGAAATGAGATTCGAATGAAATAACACTAGTACTTGGAGAAGAGCTTTGTCTTATTGATTTTATGATGTTTTTGGGTTTAAACAATGATTATAAACACTTGTTAAAAGATTTTCTAGTTCACAATCACAAAACCGTTGATTTTCTTGCAGGGTTGGTAGGTAGAATGATGGCCACATTCGCCAAGAACCTAGGTTAGTATCGTTTTTCATGATCGCCATATTGGCCAAGCTCACTTTGTTTATCGTCCTGACCTTGTTATGCCCAATATTAACCATTTTCGCCATTTATCATACATCAAAAACCTTCTCTGGTCTGACTATCCTGTAATTGTCAGCATAACATATACATAGTATGATTGATTGATTATTGAGTGTTGTGTGGCAGGGAGCAGAACGCCAAGCTGGTACCGCTGATGCTGCAACGCCTGCACAAACTGCGTCGGCGCGGACAGGAGGCAGCCCAGCCTCCCGCACAGCAACAGGCCGCCGCAACCAGACACTTTGCGAGATTCGCGCCAACTCCGCACCAACCTCAACAAGAGGAGGGCACGCGAAAACGGCGTGAGTATAATTTATTTCTACATTCGGCTTCTAAAGCAGTGATACTGTGAATCCAAGGGTCATCTGTATCAAAGACGGCTGGTTGCACGGTGTGTTCGTGTTCAGCACTGGTAAATTATATCGCCTAAAATTACTTTATAATATCTTACCGAAAAATATTAAATGTATGAGTCTCATTAAAAATATCACCTACCAATATAATGCCTAATTTAATATGAATCAGGGAGAGCAAATTCTCAAAGTTCCGCGCTAAGCTGCCTTGTTCCCCGCGTGCAGGCCGATTGCACGCGGAACGAATTATGTTTTTGTATCGAATATCCCAAACATCGCCTGCGCGCAACGCCGCCCATATGTATGAAAAATTAAGCTATATTCGTGTGCCACACGGGCGGCCTTTATCATACAAACTTAAATGTGGATTTGAGGCAAAAATACTTAACCAAACTGAATAATTCTTTTTTTAATTAAAAGGTACAGTAAATACCTAAATTTTACATATATTTGCTTTTTTATTGATTTGTGTTTTAACCTGTTATTGAACGCGGAAAGCGCGTGGAAAAAACTTCGAAAAAAATATTTTTGAATGCGATTTTGACCCTTCTGTGTACAGAATTTGTATGAAGAACAAGGTCAGAATAGCTTGCACAAATATCGTAGAAAATATAGCCACTAGTTTCATTCACCTGGCAACACCGGAATATTTTTAAATGATTTTTATCTGTGGAGTCGAACTGTCAAATTTTGCCACGATTAAATCTGATGCGGAATTCTTTACGAAAACATCGTAAAACCTATCAATTTATCAAATTAACGCACGTAACACAGTTTTGGTACATAGTTTATTGTTCTAGGAATGTGTTTCAGTCAATAAAATATATAATAGCTAAAAATTAATCCACAAAACAATCAATTCAAAATTCAAAGTGGTACTTCAAAATTCAAAAGTTAGGAAAAAAGAAGAAGAGGGCCGATGAATAGTGGCCAATAAACAGGTTAAAATATAAAACGCAAATCATTAAGGAATTAACTTTTACAATTTTGCCCCCCCCCGCCGTTTATACATAGTTTATAAATACTGTTTATAATGAAATACAAAACTAACTAACTAACCATCACGCCGTTTCCCCGCAGGGGTAGGCAGAGAGGACGGACCGCCAAACAACTCGGTCTTGACACACACTCTTGCCACACACTCTTGCCTCACTCACATTCATTCATCGTCTCATACATTCTCTTCTATTATTCTGACTTATGACATGGCCCGACTCAAGTATCTGATTCACTTGATCGTGCCATGTCTTCCTCGGGCGTCCCCGACTTCTTCTACCATTCACATTTGCGTTGAATATTCTTCTTACACTACTTTCAAATGTATTTTATTTTGTGAAATATAAAATAAAATAAAGTAACATTGTAAAAAAAAAAGAGTTTTTTGGGTTGAAATTTAAGATTTTATTTACGAAAAATTTGTTTTGTGTTTTTATTTTCTTACTACAGAAAAAAGATCTGTACAAATTTTTTTTATTTTAATTAAAAAGCGATATGTAGAAGTTTTTTCCCTTCGAAAACGGCTTAGAATAGACCTTCTCTCCAAATAAGATTAGTGGAATCACTTTTACAATGAATAAATTTTCTACAACGAGTCAAAGTTTCCCATTTTTGAATTACCGCTAAAACGATATTCTGGGGCGAGGCTATCGTGCGATGTCATGGGCGTGGACACTTACTGACAGTGGTAATTTAAGCTGGCCCAGCTGAGTGATGCTTGCTTGGCAATCCCATTTGCCAACCACGGGCCGTTTAAAATCAGAAAAATGATCTTAAAATATTACATACATTTTCAACAGAATCCCTCCTTTGTGGAAATACCCCATTGAGCTGTTTGGACTCTTGTATGGAATTCACTTTTAAAAAAAGATAATAGAAGCCAAATTCCAGCAGCTAATATATAATTGTGTGTGTGTTTCTTGTGTAGTGCGATACAGCGATGGGGGAGGGGCTAACGCCAGTGATGAAGAAGCCGGAGGTACGCCGTCCAAACAACCAGCGCCAAACGATAATAGTTTTAACACGACTGCTTCCAGTAAGTATAAAATTCAATTTGGGAGGTGAGAGCTCCGCAAAACATTTATTAAATAACTTGCGAGTTCCCGGCTTGCATTGCAAATGCCGCTTAATAAAGAAATTGTTACTCCCTGCGTGTACTTTTCCATTCGTCCCATTCCCCTTCCGCCTTCCCCTCCCCTCCCGTGAGGGAAAGGGACCTCATGCATTTCCCCTCCGCCTTCCCCGCTTTCCCTCACAGTATATTCAGTTTTCAAACAACTCGCATGCCACCTTATTAATTATAATAATTAATTGTAATTTTTTTTATTCAAATTTTCATTTTATTACAAACATTTATTTTTGTATATTATAAGAACAATCAATCAAATTTTGGTACCTACCATAGGTACACACATATACATCTTCTTCTCCTTGTCCTATTTGGGTCGGGGACCCATTGCATCGACAAGGCTTCTCCATAAGTCCCTGTCTTGTGCTGATTGTTCGGCCTCTGTCCATGGTAGACCCATCCTCTCCTCACACAGTTTCTGGAGTTGCCTCACCCAACTGTGTCTGGGTTGGCCCACTGGACGTCTTCCCTCTGGAATCGCACTCAGTATCTTCCTTGGAATTCGGTCATCAGACATTCTTATTACATGCCCAAGCCACCTCAATTGTGATTTTTCTATGAAGAGTAGCAGTGGTTCAATGTTTAGATCATCTCGGATCGTCGAGTTTCTTATCTGATCCTATTTCGTAACTCCTGTCACTCCTCTCAAGTATCTCATTTCGGAAGTTTGGACTCTTGAGCGTGTTCGTTAGTATATTGAAGATACTCCCTGTATCGCCCTGGTGTAAGACCACCATTCAGAATTGAAAAGTTGCTTGAAATGGCATTAGCCGTGTTTGGTGACCAGATCTGAATAACCAGGTACTTCCCTACCTTCCTCTTCCCTATCTCCTTCCCCTCCCCACTACCCTCAGTCACACAACATACCCCAATTGGGGATGCCATAGTCTCACTGGCTTCAGACGGGAGCAGTTAACTGAAGAGTAGACAAACTATTATAACAACTTATGGCTAACAGATTGCATCCATTTTCGGTTCGTCCATCAACTATAAGTACAATTAACATGATGCTGTGTTAAAATGTTTGCATATTATTTTATTTATATTACGTACAGACAGAACATAACGATCGTCCAGTTGATTAGACAGACATCTCCGAAAAGTCGAAATTTGAGTTCGGTACGCAGTTGTATGTAGACGTGTACACTCTATCTGGTACAATACTCAGATTACTCATAAACACCACCAACATCTATTGATCCCTGGGCTGCTAACAGTTTGTTTGATTACAGGTCCCCTGGCCGAGGGCATGATGTCGCCCCCTCGGGGAATCCCCCTACCCACCACCACCAAGATTCACCTCCCCCCTCCCCCCGATACGGCTTCTAACAGCTCCTGGGCAGAGATGGAAACATATGTTATAGGTATGTATATACTATGTATTATTTCTGTACTGTGTGGAAACATGGACACTTACAGCCTTACTAAAAAAACCTTGTGAAAATTTTATTCAATTGATAAACGACCTCAGATATGAAAACATTACTAATTAAAAAATTGTTCATGGAAAGCACTGCTTACACAGCCAGATGGGGTAGTTTATCTGCTGTATACACCTGTTTTGTTAAACATTTTTGAATGAATTTTGAAATTTTTCCAACGTATTTTAACCTGTTGTTGGCCACTATTCACCGGCCTTCCTCTTCTTTTTTCCTAACTTTTGAATTTTGAAGTACCATTTTGAATTGATTGTTTTGTGGATTAATTTTGAGCTATTATACAAGGTGTCCGGAAACTCGTAGTACAAGCGGGAAACTGGGGATTCCCCATCACATTTGGAGTCAATTTTGTGGTTTTGATTTGAGCTTTCGTTTTCGAGAAAATCGAGTCAGAAGTTGATTTTTTTTTTGGTCAAATTCTTGTAAATTATTACCGACAATCATAGTACCTAACTAATAAAAACAATTTAAAAGAAAACCAAACAAAGAAATCGGTATTTAAAGCATAATTTTGAAATTGCCCATCAATTAATTCAACATAAAAATAAAATGTTCGCCCGTTCCATAGAAAAAAATCATTTAAAAATATTCTGGTGCTGCCAGGTGAATGAAACTAGTTGCTATATCTTCTACGATATTTGGGCAAGCTATTCTGACCTTGTTCTTCATACAAATTCTGTACACAGAAGGGTCAAAATCGCATTCAAAAATATTTTTTTCAAAGTTTTTCCGCGCATATGCGTACAGACCGCGCGGCTCCGGTTAATAACAGGTTAAATGACTTATTTCTTATTTTTCAAGATGTCATAAAATCAAATAACTTTATAGAAACTATATAAAATTGCCTTTTAGATTTTTGTATCTGAAATACATGTTCGTGTTTAAAAATTGCAGTATTTTAAGCTTCAACATGAAAAAAGTTGACAAAAATGGCTCACCGTAAACATATTCTATTAAATGGTCGAAAAATTTCTGAAAATTCAAAATTAAAAAACACAGTCCTCTTATTTAATGAATTTAGAAGGAAACTATCACTTCACTTTTTATCTCATTCATACAATTAAAAATTATAAAAAAAAAAAATAATAATTCCGAAATAATAACAAAAAATCATTGCATGTCAAAATTCATTTTCGATTCAACGGTGTCCCAAAAATGAACATATTTGAATCATCATATGAGTTTAACACCACATTAAAAAATTTTACATTTAAAGAATTACAAGTTTATTTATAATAATAAAATTTTAAATCTTATTTCATTACGTTTCAAACACAATGGTTGAGTGGGCATCGCATTTGGGTCCCACCCAGGCGTTCCGTGTTCGATTCCTCGGCTGGCTAAGTCCTCCATCACAACTCAAGCAACATTTTCCATATACTGTGGTGGTAGTAGGAGATTTTAAAATATTGTTGGGTTATTCGTAACCCGGGAAATTTTGTTTTCTTTAAAAAAAAAGAGAAGAAAAAACAGTTTTTCGTTATTGGGTACATTCAGAAATATTCCATTTATTTGGATTTTATTACAAAGAGGAAATATTTTCACCTTCTGACAAAATATGCCCGAGGTCTAATACCTTTTGATTAGTGTTTCGTTTAGGCAGGGTAAAAAAAACATAAAATCATAGTTTTTATTCCAATATTTGGGCAAATCTCACCAAGTTACTTTTCGGGCAATTCTGCAAATTCTCAGTTGACAGCTGTTTTAATAATTTTCTTCTCAAGAGGTTGGTTAAATGTAAAAAAAAAAGAGGATTGTTCAGATGTCAAATATTAAAATTGATTCTGATCGATGATTGTAATGCTTTTAAACACCTCGTTCTCAGTAATGAGTGATTGTTGTATTATTTTTGCAGGAAATATTCAAATTCACCCGCCAACAGACGCTACTAGACAAATGCTGATCCTGCGATACCTCACTCCCATGGGGGAGTACCAGGAGGTATGTATCTCTAACCTTCTTGTATACCATTAATATAAAAAGTTCTTACTTTTTATACCTGCCTTTAAATATTATTTATTACTTTTTATACTTAAACTTTTTTTGCTGTTGTTGTTATTTTATACTTTTTTTACACTTTATACTATATCTCTTACCTTCTTTTATACCATTTTACTCCACTATATTATTATTATGAAAACTTCTTACTTTTTATACCTACCTTTATATATTAGTAGCTGGTACCCAGCATTGCTCTTTCCCCTGCGTCTCCGTTCCCTTCCACCTTCTGCGCCTTCCCCCTCCCTCGTCTCTTCCTTCTCTGCGAACCCCACCTTCCCCTTGCCTTTCCTCCCTGTCCCTAAAATATATGAAATTCATACATTTTCATTTATAAAAATTTCATAACGCCTGAATTTACCATTATATACAGCCTATATTACTCGCTGATAATTTAGCTTTATATTGATGAAAGAATTTTTTAAATCGGTTTAGTGGTTTAGGCGTGAAAGCGTAACAAACAAACACACTCAGTTTCGCATTTATAATATTAGTATAGATTTACTCTTTTTATACTTATACATCTTTTTTTAGTTATTTTATGCGTTACATTTTATACTTTATCTCTTACCTTCTTTTATATAATTCATCTGCACTATAATATTAACATAAAAAACTTCCTTTTTATACCTACCTTTATACATTATTTACTACTTTACTTTACTTATACTTTTTTGTTGTTGTTCTGTTTACACTTTATACTTTTTTTATTTTTTATTTATTTATCTATAATAGAATATATTTACATTGGTTTTATGTATATGCCTGTCTCACTAGGGTATACCTGTGTCGAGACAGGCGTACAGGTATATAAATGAATATTGTAGTTACAAGGATAATTAAGGTAAAATACATATCACTTTGAATAGAATTAGAACAGAAAGGTGATTGGAAGGGTGGTAAATCTTTTAAAGCGAGTTAGTTTATAAATGTTGGAGATGAAGTAGAGAAGTAAATTCTGCCTAATCTATTTAAAGGTCAATTTGACAGGATTCAATTATTTTCACTTATTTTATATGGGTTAGGTTGTATGTGCATAGTTATTTTTGTCTATGTGTGATTTATTTTACAGATGTTTGTAATAGTGAGGCGTCCAATACTTATAATCCATTTTTTAATATCTTGTTTGAATTTTGTAAAGGAGTAAGTTTGTCTGATCGTAGTTGGTAGTGTATTGTATAGTTTGCAAGCTATGTATTTAGAGTGTCTTTGCCCGAAGGTGGTTTTGAAAAAAGGAGTTTGGAGAAGTTCGTTGTTTTTGACTCGGGTATTGTGTATTGTTTGTGTATCTTTGTATAGTGTTTTGTTGTTTTTGTGTAAATTAATTAGTATGGATCTTGAGTAGAGCTGTTTTATGTCCATAACGTTGAAGGAATTGAATATAGTATCCGTGACTATACATGATATCTTCTTTTATACCATTAAACTCCAGTATATTATTAATATAAAAAAATTCTTCCTTTTTATACCTACCTATGTATAATACTTTTTATACTATTTTCAAAAGTTACTTTATACTTTTTTGCACTTTATACTTGTAACTTTTAATGCCTATACATATACCTTTATTATTATTTAGTGCTGGTGTCATATTACGCTATAAGCTCAATACGTTTTTTATTGAAATTATTTTTTTCAAGAGTCCTGTGAGAAAATTAAAAATATATATATATTTTTTTGAAAAAAGTCTATCTTACATTAGTTTACTACCTCAAATGAATTATATCTATATATAAATGATTGTTTGTCCGCGTGTAGTTCCTGAGCCACGTGTTTGCAGAGAACGCCTTGGAACTGATATTGGCGTACGTCAATTTGCGTGAATCTCGGGACTCGCGTCTCGCATTTGAGGCACTCAAATACCTCGCGGCGCTGCTGTGCCACAAGAAATTCTCAATAGAGTTCATCAACATGAACGGACTGCAGGTATGTCAAATTATAATTTCCAATTAATGATTCACTTTTATTCTTACAATACCTTCATCTTATTCACCAGATTCACCTTATTGTTATAATAGTGCAGCTCTTTCTTACACATTAAATAATGATGAGACACACAATTTATATACATGCGACTGTTTCCTCCAAAGTACTACTTTTTTTGTGACAGGAATTGCATTTTGTTTTCTTGATACGTGTGAGGGAGATGTATGATAATTTATTTATTTTTTTTACGTGAGCTCCACACAGGAGGCTCATCTTTGAGGATGCTGTTGGAGGGTTTTTTTAAGGATAGGAAGGAGAGGAGAGTCCTGGGAAGGAAGAGGGATTATTATTATTATTTTTTTTTTTTTACATTAACTCCACACAGGAGGCCCTGAGGAAAATAATTTCGCTCAGGGCCTATGTCATCTTTGAGGATGCTGTGTGGAGGGTCTTTTTGAGGAAAGGAAGGAGTTAACATGGGTCTTGAAGAGACTCATGTTGTAGGAGGGAGGAAACACAGAGGCCGGTAAATCGTTCCACAGCCGAGCTGTTGAACTCAAGAACGAATCGTAAAAACGACCCGTTCTCATGTGACTAATATCAACTGTGTACAAATGTTGGGCGCGTGTTTGGCGTGTTTCCCGACTATGCACCGGTGCCGAGGGGATCAATGACGCTAATTCCTCGGAGCATCTACCATTGTAATACCGATAGAACAAGGACAGCATTCCCACCTGACGCCTATGCTCTAAAGATTGCAATCCGTCTGTTAAGAAAAAAGATTAAGGAGTGGGTAGGAATTTAGGGTTCAGTGTGTCCTGGTCATCCAGCTCCAAAACATAGATAAACCTCACCCCGTGAACCCAAGCACCCCTGCTAATTCACCAAACATAGCGAACCTCTTGGGGTGACCTATGGTAGAGGTGTTGGTTATCCAATAAAGGTTCCCGGGGAGACGGTACCCATTCCTGCCTCCCAAATTGAAGATGTATGCTTCCTTTGGGGGGTTACAGACATACGTTCACCGTTTGTCTCATTTTCGACTCTTGTTATTTACTGCGTGAGAAATCACTGCAGCATTATACGTTTAAGAACTAAAGCGCATTGACATTTGATGTTTTTGAATTTTTGGAATTCACTCTCACTTCAATATTATCCTTGTAACTATATGCCATACTTTCAAAATTATTGTCACGGCTAGTAGGGTGACTTTTTCGTTTGGAGGAAACTGACGAATGTACATTGTGTATCTCATCTTTTGAAAGAGTTGCAACAATACTGTGTTAAGGTGTAGAACTCGTGAGGGACATGATGATGATGATTGCCGTGCGAAATTCGTGAAATGTAAAACCGAAGAGTTTAAATCGTGCGCGACGTGCTCGCGGTAGTCGTATTTGCATGCGTCGTGCTCACTGTAGAATTGTCCGATCACGTTGGGGTCACCAATGTAGAACTGTTCTACATTGGCAACCTCCAACCACGAGTTCTACAAAGGAATGTATGTTTATTGCCTAATAATGATAGTGCTCAACGTCAAGAAATAAACGTAAAAAATTGAATTAAGACTAACCTTTACTGTTTGCAGAGGTTCCTGGAAGTTCCGCGGCCGAGCGTGGCCGCCACCGGAGTGTCCATCTGCATGTACTACCTGGCGTACTGCGAGGAGGCCATGGAGCGCGTGTGCCTGCTGCCGCGCCGCGTGCTGGCCGACTTGGTGCGCTACGCCCTGTGGCTGCTGGAGTGCTCGCACGACTCGGGCCGATGCCACGCCACCATGTTCTTCGGCTTCTCCTTTCAGTTCCGGGTTATCCTGGAAGAGTTTGATAACCAGGTACGGCCAGCTAACCACTTTAACCCCTCGGGCTAATTTGTTCAGTTTTTGGAACAACTCATATAGGTCTCATAGAAATTGTTGTGACTCCCTTATTATCGAAGCTAGGAATATGATTTTAACAGCATTGGAAAGCATTGGTGAGCAACTGGGCCTAACAATCAACGTCAATAAAACTAAATGGATGACTTTTGGACGACTCGATCACTCTGGA
The DNA here is from genome assembly GCA_917563855.2 of Limnephilus lunatus. NCBI lineage: Eukaryota > Metazoa > Arthropoda > Insecta > Trichoptera > Limnephilidae > Limnephilus > Limnephilus lunatus. Next base: position 16,858,443 of record OU830595.1, on the reverse strand, counting down.
TCAATGATTCAGTTAAATGGTTGTAATGTCGAAAAGGTGGAGAGATTTAGATACCTCGGCAGTATCCTCACGGAGACTCTTGACCCAGATATAGAGATTAGGTGCAGAATTGAAGCAGCAAGAACTGCATTCATAAAAATGAAATCCCTCTTCTGCAATGACAATATAAGCTTAAAACTAAGGCAGAGAATGCTAAAATGTTATGTGTGGTCGGTCTTGCTGTATGGTTGTGAAACATGGACCTTGAAAATAAATACCGTGAACAGGTTAGAGGCTTTCGAAATGTGGCTTCACCGGAGAATGCTCAAGGTCCCATGGACCGACATGATCACCAACATAGAAATTCTCAGGCGGGCTAGAGCAGATAGGGAACTGCTTACATTAATTAAAATCAAGAAAATTTCATATCTGGGTCATATACTTCGAGGGGAGAAGTATCACTTGCTCCATTTAATATTGAAAGGCAAGATAGAGGGTCGCCGAGGGCCTGGTAGGAGACAAATGTCTTGGCTGCGAAACATAGGAGAGTGGACCGGCATTAGAAGTGTGGAGGAGCTATTCCGGGCAGCGCAAGACAGAGAGACCTTTTCAAGAGTGATCGCCAACGTCGGGGGGACCTGATAAGGCACATAAAGAAGAAGAAGCATTGGAAAGAGAAAATACAGCTGCAGCTTTTTCTTATACACTAAATAATGGTGAGACAATAGATGAGACACACAATTTATTTGTGTTTTTTTTTGTACATTTACTCCACACAGGAAGCCCCGAGGAAAATAATTTTCCTCACGGCCTATGTCATCTTTGAAGATGCTGTGTGGAGGGTCTTTTTGAGGAGAGGAAGGAGTGAACATGGGTCTTGAAGAGACCCATGTTGTAGGAGAGAGGAAACACAGAGGCTGGCAAATTGTTCCACAGCCGAGCTGTTGAACTCAAGAATGAGTTGTAGAAACGACCCGTTCTCATGTGACTAATGTCAACCGTGTACAAATTTTGGGTGCGTATTTGGCGTGTTTCCCGACTATGCACCGGTGCCAAGGGGATGATTGACGCTAGTTCCTCGGAGCATCTTCCATTGTAATACCGGTAGAACAAGGACAGCATTCCCACCTGACGCCTGTGCTCTAAAGATTGCAATCTGTCTGTTAAGATGGGAGAATCTATCAAATGGACCGCCCGTTTCTGCACAGAGTCAAGGGTTTTTTTTAGGTATTTTGAGCTCCAGACCAGAGGTGGCTGCCAAATTCAACCGTGGGGCGCACTTGCGATTTGTACAGGGTAAGCAGTTGTGTACTATTAAAGTATCTGCGGGCCCTGTACAATACGCCCAGTTTCTGAGAGGCTAACTTAACTCTGGTTTCAATGGAGCCCCCATACCTGAGCTGGTCACTTAGAGTTACACCAAGCATATCAATGGAGGTCCTGTTTGGAAGATTGCTTCCGTTGAAGGAGACTAGATTATCATTTCGATCCCTTTTAGAAGTTATCAGACATGATTGGGTCTTTGAAGCATTAAATTCGACGAGGTTATTCTTACCTCAGGAAAAAAATTTTTTTGTTTCCTTCAAAGTATTATTTTTTTCCTTTGGAGGAAACTGATATATGTTAGTTCAGCTATAGCGAAGGGAATTGCATTTTATTTTCTTTATGTGCGAGGGAGATATTTATTTATTTTATTTTTATATTTTTTAAAAAGAAAGACAAACATTCCCGGGTTACGAATAACCCAACAATGTTTGAAAATCTCCTACTACCACCACAGAAAGCCGAAAATGTTGCTTGTGTTGTGATGGAGGACTTAGCCAGCCGAGGAATCGAACATGCGACTACAGTGAAACCCTCTTAAGAAGTTTTCCAAGGGACCGGAAAAAACAAACTTCTTAAGCAGGAAAACCTTATATGTGGGAAAAATTGGGCCAATATTGAGCCGAGGGACCGAAAAAACCAAACTTCTTAAGCCACGAAACGTCTTAAGAGACAACTTCTTAAGAGGGTTTCACTGTAATTGCTTTTCAATGAATTGGTTTTCGATTAATTGGTTTTCGATGAATTGATTTTCGATGAATTGATTTTCGATGAACTTGTCGGTTACCCACTTGAACATGTCTCCATATTTCCACTTCTCAAAATACATCGGATGAATTTAACGACCTCAAACTTGCGCATGCCTTGAGAGGTGGAATGTCACTTCCATATTCCACCTGGTGCGCTTCTGAAAATCATTTTGTTCGCCCTGTACTAGAATGTGTGCATTACTTTTCAGCCTATCCTCATACATTCAACTTCTGACATTTCCCTGTACATTCCGATTCTCTAGTTTTAGCAATTTATAAGGATTTAGTTATGTTTCTAATCGAGTGACTTCTGATAGTGTCTACTGGCTAAATAGTCTCGTCATCTTTGAAGCTTGTTTGTTTTCGATCAATTTATAATATGTTACATTTGTTTTCAGGACGGCCTGCGCAAGCTCTACAACGTGATCTCCACCCTGCCCATCCTGTCGGTAGAGGACGACGTGCGTCTGTCGGAGGACGAGTCATGCGCAGCTCGGCAGATTGTGCGGCACGTGTGCGTCGCGCTCAAGCGATACCTCGAGAGCCATTTGCATCACCGCGCCAACGCTCTCAAAAGGCAGGGGCGGCCTGGAGAAGCGCAGGCCCAGCAACCTGCGTACAAGGTAATTAAGTCATCTGCCTTGATGATGGACGCTGCGAGGCTGTTTGAAATGTTTGCTGAATGCGAAGGAAGTACTATTTAACCCGTCTGCTAGTTTAGGAATAAATACATCCCAAAACACGTAATCGCTTTATACTTTCATAAGACCAAAAATGTCCCAGAGCGACCTTACATTTCACTCTTCGCATCTCTCTTCCTCTCATGCAAACATATATATTTTTCTTCTAACCAGAAAGAGAATGAAATAATGCTTCTTATTGTATTTGAAATGTGAAAGCTATCTTGCATAGATATTTTACGATCTCGATCCAAATTGGCGGTTTGATTTCGGTTTGATGAAACCGAGGCTTCCGGATTGTGAGGTGCGAATATATTGAATCAAGCAGACGGGTTAAAACCGCGTAGATTTTACCTTATTGCTTTCTGGTCAAATATCCATGTAAAAACACAGGAATTGCTTTTTTGCTATTGTTTTCTGTTAACCTAATAATATCGTAAGAGGTTTTTCCAGAATAGTTAACTAACTAAAAAAAAATATTAAAAATATCCAATTTTGGAAATAATTGTCAAAACATATTATAATAACACAAATATAAACTGATTTTATTATTTCTACACAAATCTGAAAACATACCCAACATGAAAAAACACAATTCAAAGGAGTTTGCAAATAAATAAAAACCTATGCATTTGAAAACGTAATATATCGATTTTTTTGCCATTGACAGTTCGTCGCCTCAGTTCGTATTTGTCCAACAGACCATTTGAGTTTTTGTTTAATCTTCACTTTAAAATTAAAAATAAAGTATAAAAAAGGATAGTTAATCACTGAACTAAGAATTATTTAAACTAATTGAACCTTTACATATACGGAAATAGCTTTATCATAAACACCTTTCATAATGTTTTATTGAGATAATGAAAGAAAACTTTCTTCTGCTGAAAAATTTTCTAATGGTCTGTTGGACAAATACGAACTAAAGCGACGAGTTGTTAAAAGTAATATGTATATATACAAAAGGAATACGTATGGTAGTTAGTTCCAGAATTTCAAGCTGTCATTTGTCGCGAGCCCAAATTTTACTTTTTTTTTTTTTTAAATGCGATTTTAACCCTTATGTCAGGGTGGCCACAGGACCTGGAAAACCTGGAATTATCAGGGAATTTTACCGAACCTGGAATTATCAGGGAAATGTCAGGGAATTACAAAAAAATTTTATAATATCAGGGAATTTCAAAAATAAAACTAAATTCGTTATTTTGCGATTTGTGAAACCCCAAAGTTGTGTTTTATTACTTTTACTTGACGCACAGTGGATGGAATGAAGAAAAAACACAAATTAATTCCTTGCTGACTAAATATTAATGCAATTTTTATTTTTTTGATCTTATTAATGAATTATAACTATTTTGAAGTAAAAATTATTAATTTACTATTCTGTAGAAATTTACAACAACAAAGTAATACATTGTGAAAATATACAAATATCTAGGCAAATAAAACCTATTAATTTTAAATTTTACATATTATATTTCACATATATAAACAAAAAATAGGGGCAATAATTAGGTACACACATGTTTTAATCGAAAAATGGTAGAAAATCTAAGTGCTAAAGGTGTTTGCGTTGTCGTTGGAGTCAAAATCATCACATAAATTTCCAGAACCGTTGAACAAATTTTTAGTAGACTTACTTCAGTAGGTAAATAGAACCTTTTTTTAGGAAAAAAGGAAATGCAAATTCATTTCTTATTATCTTGGGAGTTTCTTTTTTAAATTGTATTCTGATTGGTCTGCAGTTCCTTGTAGATGAAGACCGTGGGTTTAGCTATATAAGTCTTGCTTCTTGAGTTTCCTTCGCTGTAGAGGCACCTACGACGTTGTAGGGAGATTCGAGTCATCATGATATTCTCCATCACTATACCTTTGCTTGAAGTGACTGTGACTACCATAACCATCGCAGCCCCATTTATACATTTGTGCAATCTCATTTCTGCTGCTAACTGGAGTTCATCAAGAGTGCGAGACTCTAACATATCATGCACTTTTTTTCTTCCTTGATCTAGAACCACTTTCTTGAAATACTTCTATTGGTCTACCCAAAGATTTGGAGACAACTGTCATTTCTGACAACCCCTCTAAATTATGTTTTTCAAACCTCACAATAATAACTGCGGCTTTTTCTCCATTTCTTCACCGATTGCAGTGAAAAATATTGTTTCATGTGATATTTTTTTAGTATCTCTTCTAATGTTAATGTTTTTTTTTGTTTATTTGTCTATTTTTGTCTGGTCTTTTCATTTATTCATAAATTGTCTTCATGCGAAATATCATAAATTTGTAACAAGTGTTTTTTGTTTTTAATGGAATATTGGGATGCAAAGAAATAATAAATGCTATAGATGACGGAATTCCCTTTATAATTTATCTAACGAACGATATCCCCTTATATCAAATTAAACATATCAGGGAAAAATGTAGAAACTGCCCTGGAAAACCTGTAATTATCAGGGAATTTTGAAATCCGTTTTTTGTGGCCACCCTGTATGTATAAAGAAACTGTATGAAGGGCAAGGTCAGGATCGCTTGCGCCAATATCATTCTTGACGTAACCGTCGATCTCATTAATCTAGCTACTCGAAATATTTTTAAATGAATTTTCTTTGACTTTGTCATAGTCAAAAAGTTCAGTCACACAGTCATAGAAAATTCAGTCACAAAGTGTTATTTTGAAAATCGACAATTTGTTTAAGTTTTGTATAATGTATAAGCAATTGATATATAATGTTGTGTATGCTCAGGCCTGCAAGTCATCTCCGGAAGAGATCCAGGAGCAGATCGAGAGGTTGCAGGCGGCGGCCTGGACCCGCTGGGCTCCATGCGATCAGCTGCTCCGGCTGGGCGGGGTCACCCTGCTGCTGCAGATCATCGCATTCTCCTACGAGTGGAACTTCAACGGAAGGTCAGTCTCAATACTAAATTCAATGCGTTTAATGTTTCAATACTGTAGTATATTTGCGTACATGGTAGTTCCATACACGGTGGTTGGAAACTCATAGTACAACCAGGAAACGGGTATGGGTACCGCCACCCCAGGAACCATGTATTGGATAACCAACACCTCTGCCATAGGTCACCCCAAGTGGATGCTACGTTTGGTGACTTAGGGATGCTCGGGTTCATGGGGTGAGGTTTGTCTGCCCACCAGCTGCATGGCAGATCGGATCGGGAAAATAATTTCCCTATGCCATCTTTGGGGATGCTGTGTGGAGGATCTTTTTAAGGAAAGCAAGAGGAGTAAGTTCTGCTAAGGAATAGGAGTGAGGAGTGGATCAACTGGATAGGTCAAGAGGTATTTCCGAGCCGGCCCATTTCATACCATCCCACTTTCACACTGTTCTACATGGTATACAGCATTCAGTCTACTTTCATCCTTCCTCTGCCAGTTTCATGCTTCACATTGCCAAAACATCAGAGTAGGTACCAGCACTCCATTGTGGACTGCTAGCTTCGCTTCTTTGGATAAATTTGCACTAACAGCGTTCAGTCCTTCATTAATGGGATTACCTGCTTCTTTTACCCTTCTTTCAATATCTCTTTCAACTTTTCCATTTCTGGTGTAAAAAGCTAGAAAATGTAAAATCGGAGTTTTGCTGTAAATCTATATTACCTTGATCAAAAAGTTTTAGGACTCTATTCATAAAATCGAAAATACAAATTTATTCATCAAAATCAATATGGTTGGTTCCCTTCAAAGTACTCTCCATCGACTGTAACGCACTTCCGCTAGTGCTTGATCCAATCCTCGAAACACCACCTGTACTTTTTGGTATGTCCATCAGAGCCGTTTTCTATTTTTTCTCTCGGGTGCCGTAACGCGTTTCCCGAAGAGGTTTTTAAATCAGTTGAGTTTTTGGTCAAAAACTCACAGATAAGGATCGATCGCATTGTACGACAGTGGGATAGCGTGGGGAAAAATCCACCAGTGGTAAAAAATCGAAAATACACTTAAGAGGCGGTTCTCCGAATTTCAACCGATTTCTTGCAAACCTCCCTTAAACATTTGAAGTTTTTAAGCTCTTAAAAAAATATATGTTATTCTTGAAGATAATATCTAGACATTTGTCGCGCCGAAACGCAAATTATTTAAAATTTCCTCAATAGAAAAAAATCGCAAAGTATGCTCCAAAAATGATTATAAACACGTTTGTTTCGGTTATTTTACAAGTTATATGTATGAAAAAAATTCACAGCGTTTCTTTAAGTAAAATTAAAGATAATTATCGCGAGATTTTTGCTCTATTTTTAACGAGTCGAGTTTTATTAAAGATTTTCATGATTTTTGCATCAATTTTATCGCTGTAAATATTAGCGCGCTCTTCTAACATTCGTAATATCATATCTCTCCATCTTCTTCTTTTTGGGGCCGGGAACTGAGCAATAAAGGTAGGGACACGAAAAAGTATCGATACTTTGTGGTATCGAGTACTTTTCCTTTCGATACCAATACTTTTGTACTCGATACTTTAAGTCTTTGAGTACTTTTTGGCACGTATCGATACCTTTAAAAATTTGGCTAAGTGGCTCATGTTTATGGCAACGCCATCTAGTTCAATCATAGCAAACCTTAGGTTTAAGTTAACATAAGAGAATATTATGTTATTTCTTTTAGTTTTATAATGATTGTAATTCAAGAAAAGTAAGTTTATTTTTAAACGACTTCGAAAAGGAGGAGGTTATCAATTCAACGGTATTTTTTTTTTTTTTTTAATGTTTGTTACCTCAGAACTTTCGATTGGGTGAACCGATATTGATGATTCTTTTTTTTATTAGAAAGCCGATGCTTCCCATGTGGTCCCATTTTAATTTGGTCCAGTTCTGACAGTGGGTCCATGAGAAAACCATACATGTCTTAAATTTGTAATAAGTATGTGCGCGACAAATGGACGAATAACTCAATATTATGCCAACAGATTTCGATGATTCCTTTTTTGAAGTAAAACTTCTTTACGCACGCTCGTCACAAAAAAAAAAAAAAATACACAAAAATTCTAACAAAACAAAAAACGACTTCAAAAAATGCACTAAAAAGTAAAAAAATAATTTTGTACGATTGTTATTTTTGGAGTCGGTGTCAGCCAAGGTAACTACATCCATAGGTAGTTATAGGTGAGATGTGGAGATCTTGGCTGACACCGACTCCAAAAATAACAATCGTACGAAATTATTTTTTTACTTTTTAGTGCATTTTTTGAAGTCGTTTTTTGTTTTGTTAGAATTTTTGTTTATGTTATCAAAACATTTAGTTACTGAAAAAGACCATTTAGGTGAAAAAAATCTGATAAGTGCCATACTTGTAAATTGTTTTAGATTTATATCTTTATGATTAAAATTTTGATTATAATATTTCATTTTTTCATTGTCATATCTATTAGGTTTTAAAATTAATATAATGTTTTGTTCCAATAACATCCTATGTCAACTCAGAAGCCTCTGAGGCTCCACGTCTAGAATAGTGTTAAGAACAAATAATGTCCATAACTGGTAAAGTAATAATAAATAAATAATTTGACTGTCCTACCAAAACACAAAGTTTTGTTTTACTTTTTAATTTGTGTTTTAAATTGATTGAAAATTCTGATTCTAGGGGGGGGGGGGGGGGGGGGAAATTTGGGATATGTATGTATGTATGTGATATGTATACAGCGTAACTTTTACAAATGTCAAACTATGATATATATTTCTAGGTCTCTTGACATTTTCAACATTAGTCTTGAAGGTTTCAAAAATAAATTTAGGCAAGGACTCTAAACTATGTATTATTGAAAAAAATTATCTCGTTTAAAGTTATGTATATATGTTACGTGTATTGTAATAGGATTATATTAATCTGTAATGCACAACAAAAAAAAAAAAAAATGATGTCGAAATTTGGAGGGTTGAAGTGTCAACGACAGATGTGGTAACCTAATCCAAAAAAAAAAAAATATATCAATCGGGTGACTGACAGCGCCACACGGTGGCCGGTCCTAAAACTTTTTGATCAAGATGGTATATTTAAAAAAATCCCACTTAGCTATAGCCGTTCTTGTGTATACTTGTGGTCAGTTCATTCAGCGATTAAAATTATGAGTTAATTTATATAAACAGTTTTTTATTCACAAATCTGATTTGATTCACAGGGCGGAGACTGTGCGCTCGGCGCTGGACGTGATCTCGGCGTGCTGCGTGGCGCCACGCACCCAGCTCACGCTCTGCGAGAAGGTTGACATGCCCGAGGACGGGCTCACGGTGGGCACCAACATCGTGCTAGGCGCGGCCGAGGGCGAGATCGTGGGCGACGCTGAGGTGCAGAAGGCCGCGCTCAAGGTGCTCGTCAACTGTGTCTGCGCGCCCGTGCACCGGGTGAGTAGCGTGCGTGCCGCCTATATTACTATTCACTGCCTTTAGAGGTGTTCCAACCCTTGGAATATCAGCGAATACATATTGGAGCTTTAGAAGCCATCCCTCTGTCCATTGATTTGTTTCATTTAACCACCCAGCAACGTAAGCAGATATACACGTTAATATGACAACATCAGTCAAGTACAATAAGCGTGTTTTCACGTCAACGCGTATTTCCACAGAAATCGTTATAACTCCGTTATTGTTCTAGTGACATCCCTAAAACAAAAAGTAGAAGCTCCATAATAAATCAAGCTACCCATCACTATTCAAGTTGTCCATAGAAATACATAAAAAAACCTTTTCTGTCAGATACATGGCTATTTTCAAAATAGCTCACAATTATATACAAAAACCATCGCGGGCATGTGCACATCAAATGCCCAAAGTTTCATCGCAATCTGAATGGTAAAGAATTTTGTGTCAAGTGCGAAACAGCTGGAGTCCGATTTTATTATTGTACGCAGATCCGTGATTTACAAAATAAACAAAACTGGTCCCAGGACAGAGGCTTGAGGGACACCTATATTTATTCACCGAATGGTCTTGGTTTGTTTGTACTAGGGTGGGCTGAAAAGTACACATTCTTGTAAAACACGAACAAAAACAAATAGCAAGATCGGACAAAAAGTACATTAAAGTACAATTCCTTAGCTTCAAAATCATATATTTATTTTTCAACATAGTCACAGTTAAGGCTGGCGCATTTCTCCCAACGTGTAACAAGTTTTTTCATTATGTAACTGAAAAATTCTTCTAACATTTCTCGAATCCAGGACTTGACAGGTGCCTTCACCTCATCGTCCGAGTTGTAATGATTATCCTTGATGTGTCTCTTGAGTAGAGGAAAAAAATAAAAATCGCAAGGCGAAATATCGGGGGAGTGAGAAGGGTGTGGAATCGGTTCAAACTTCAGGTTTTGCAGAGGCTCTAATCAACGCTGTTTGTTCTCGTTTGTGAAACGGCGTGGTACCCATCGTTTACAGATTTTACAGTATCCTAATTGTTCAACAATGAAGCCGACAAGATCCTTGGATATTCAAAATGGTTTATGATACACTTTTGAGTGATTTACCGGTCATTTTGAATCAAATCGTGGACAAGTTTGGATTGTTTATCGTCTTTATCAAAATCGGACGTCCGCTGCGTGTTTCATCAACAATTATTGCTTTTCCAGGTTCACAATCATGAATCCATGAGTGTGAACTCATCCATCCATTTACAGTACCCATCGATTTACAGTAGACCTGTCAACAGCATCATCACCATAACCATCCTTTAAACGACGAAGAATCTCAGTAGGAGTCACTTTTTCAGCGGTTAAAAATTCGATAACAGCACGCTGTTTACCTTACGTTGAAATAACACTAAAACACGTCTCTGTACTTCCGCTTCTCAAAATAAAGTGGATGAATTCAACGACCTCAAATTTGCGCGTACGTATAGAGGAGGAATGTCACTTCCATATTCCACCTGGCGCGCTTCTGAAGATCATTTTGTTCACGCTGTACAAGCATGTGTGCATTACTTTTCAGCCTACCCTCGTAAGTTAACATCATAGTTTGTTTGTATGTTTGCAGACGGGGAGTTCTTCGGCCAGATTCTCTGCCACAGGGTCCAATAAGAAGAAGACAAACATGAAATCTTATGAGGATGTCATTCAGAAGGTTTGGGAGAGTGTCCGGACCAATAACGGCATTATGGTGAGTTCTCTCATAATATCCACAGTTCCTCGTTTCCCAGATACAATTTATTTATATTTTTTACATCAACTCCACACATCCTTTAGCCACAGGAGTGATCATGCAAATAAATTTGCCTCGATTGCTTGCGATTTCCCTGAAGATCATGTTTTAAATTTTTCGCCAACATTAAAAAAATCATACCTTCGAATTTTAACATGGAAATATAAAAACTTATTATGGTGTTATATACCCAATGAATTAATCTGTATTTTACCGTTTATCTCATATTTGTAGGATTTATAAAAAAATATATAAAAAAATCGTAATGTTTATAACCGCGCGAATCCTGCATGTTAGTTACGTTGAAACTGCCGTGAGGAGTACTTATTCGAGTCAACATAGAATATTTTCGGTTTCTGTATATAGTTTGTGGTATACTTGATAATGAAAGATGCATATCTAAGAAAAAAGGACTTAATTTTAACCGTTAACAGCTGATCAAAAATTCGGCAAGAAAAAAATATTTTAAAAATTTATTTTTAACACCGTTCTAAAATAGTCTATAGTGGTTTGATTGAAGCTGATCTGTATTGTCCAGCAATTGATTTAACATTTGGATTGTCCGTGTTTAGGTACTGCTGCAGCTGATGTTTGTGAAGCTGCCGATAACGGACGCAGACTGCCTGCGCGGGCTCGCGTGCCGGGCACTTGCCGGACTCGCGCGCTGTCCAACCGTGCGCCAGATCATCAGCAAACTGCCGCTCTTCACTATGGGGCAGATACAAAGTAAGTCACTTGTATTCTATCTTACTCACAAAAAAGTAAGTCAGTTGTATTCTATCTATCTACCCAAAAAAGTAAGTCTCTTGTATTCTATCTATCTATCAACACAAAAAAGTAAGTCACTTGTATTATATCTATCCATCTACCCAAAAAAGTAAGTCACCTATATTCTATTTATCTATCTACCCAAAAAAGTAAGTCATTTGTATTCTATCTATCTACTCAAAAAAGTAAGTCACTTGTATTCTCTGTCACCATCTATTTATTCTCTGTCCACAATAAGGCTGGGTTTAGACTCGTAAGTTTTTTCCTGTAAATCGCTCTTGTAAGCGATTTATAACGACACCAAAAGTCACTTAGCGTAATTTATAGCAAGTTACAGAACTTATTCTTTCTAAAGTTTTTTGACTATATATACTAAGATAAGCTAAGAGACTTACCGCAAGAAATAGATTCGAAATGCGCTGTTGCCGCCGTTGTGAAATGTCAAAAATTAAAAGACAATTATTTTCATAGGGTTTTTTTTCCTACAAAACTAGTATTTATTTCCACTTATTTAAGTTTTCTGGAAAATGAGCATCCTTCTATTCAATTAATTATCGGTCCAATCCTTTCCAGTCTTAATGATTCTGTTTTTAACATTTACGTATTTGAAATTTTGAATTCGAAGTCGGTTGCTGTCAGCAGGTGTCAGGTAGCTGTCATTCGGATAAAACGAAATTAATTGCCGCCTTTACGGCACAAAAACGAGTGGAGAATTGTTTAATTAAAGCTAAAATCTATTTCAACACTTTATTTGGGCCTTTTCGTCTTTATTGACAAAATCGCATAAATTTGATAGTAGCAGATCGTTGTTGACAGGAAGCCATCTTTCTGCATATAAATTTACAGATGTTAACGGTCGCATGAGCATTTACACAGGTCGAACTTCCGAACAACTTCCGTGATCATTAATTACCACAAGTCGGATGCATATGTAAACGCTCCTGTGAGTGACCTGTCAAAATCTTATGTAATCCGTAAATTTTAATTACGAGTGTAAGGTCGTCTTACCCCAGCCTAAGGTCATCTTGCTATAGTACAAAATTTACGATACTCAGATTACTCGTAAACACCTCCAAATCATTTATAATGCACAAAAACTTGTAGTGAATTTAACTAAATGTTGATGTTTTCTGGGTTACTAGTAGGATATTTCAAAATGTTAAACTAAGGAACTGGACCGCTAATGCCTCCCGGTGTTTTTTTATAGCATATTTAATATGCGAAATACGGACACTTGTAAATAATGTTGAATTTATGGCGAGCATTCGAATATTGCTTTCTTCGTTATCTCAAAACTTTCAAACACAAGAAGTTCCCTCTTAACCACTCAGCAACGTAAGCAGATATACACGTTAATATGACAATAGCAGTCATGTACAATAAGCGTGTTTTCACGTCAACGCGTATGTTTCCACAAAAATCGTTATAACTCCGTTATTGTTCTAGTGACATCCCTAAAACAAAAAGTAAAAGGTCGATAATAAATCAAGCTGCACATCCCTATTCAAGTTGTCTATAGAAATATATAAAAAGGCCTATTCTGTCAGATACACGGTTGATACATATTTTAACCGCCAAATTGCCTACGGGCCGCTAGACATTGTTAATTTTTGTAAAATATTCTTGTATGAAATGTTAAAAAAATGAGGTGACTTAATTGTTTATTATACATTCATACAATAGAATAAGTATTGTTTTTTTTACATAATCCGTGATTTTAGTACCGTTTTTACATAAAAACATCACATGAGTCATTTTAACTTTTTTTTATGTTTGCATTCTAAATTTTAATATTTACAAATGTTAATATTTATTTGTAATATAACAATTTGAAAGCTTATTTCGTAACCTTTCAAAAACAGTTTTTAGTATTCGGCTGCATTCAGAAATGTTTCATTTATAGAGCTTTAATTGTGAAGCGGAAATAACACAAAGTTTTCGTAAATCTGACATTTCGTTTTAAGACGTAAAAAGTGCATATTCGCGATAGATCAGAGTGGTTAAGAAGTTTCGTGGCTTAAAAAGTTTGGTTCCAATTCTTCCCACGTGTAAGGTTTTCCTGCTTAACACGTTCACGGGCAGTGAGTCACCCTACCTTGGCACTATTGACGCTTGCTATAGCATACGCCACCACGCGGGGTACGCCGGGCGAGCTGTAGGGGAAGGGGTAAACACTGTTTTATCTTTGTGTGCAGAAAAGGTCTCATGTGACAGTAAGCGATCTGCGGTTGTGTCAGCAGTGACAGTAAGAAATAGACTACCTATATTTTATAGGGATAAAGCAACTGCTCAAGCATATCTGACAAAAAAACTCAATAAACTTCGAATACTATAGCATCCGCGACATAATTAAACTATCCAATGCGAATGCTATAGCATGCTCGTCCGCGAACGTGTTAAGAAGTTTGTTTTTTCTGGTCCCTTGGAAAACTTGTTAAGAGTCTGCGCTGTAATGCGTATTAATCGTCACCTGCCTTGACCTGTTCCAGATCTGATGAGGGTGCCCATCCTGCAAGAGAAGCGCCAGGAGCACGTCATGTTCCAGAAGTACGCGCTGGAGCTGATGGAGCGTGTGAGTGGCAAGACCAAGCCGCTGGGCGCCGAGTTTGAGACCTCTCTGGCCAACATACACAGGGTGAGGACTCCCTTCATCTTTTCTTATTGCCTAGGATCGTACTACCTTCGTATTTTATCGTTGATCCGTCACATCTTGTGGTGTGTCAAACTACATCAAATGGAATCAAGAAGAACGGTGCCATTTTTAGTTTTTGTAATTCGAGCAGTCCGTTAAACGCCGATTCTCGGTCAGTTTCAGTTTTTGATCGAATCATGTGCAACGAATTAAAAAACATAAATTATGTGAATCCCACCACTATCTCCCCCTAACCTTCTGAATCCAGTGGGACTAAGGCATCGCCATTTTGGATCCGTTGTCTGTGGGTAGACCTAAAATAGTATGCAGATAACGTTTTTTGATTTTAAGACCTAGATAGTGTGCAGATAAAGTTTTTTGACATTAAGACCTAGAATAATGTGCAGATAACAGTTTTTGACATTAAGACCTAGAATGGTGTGCAGATAACGTTTTTTGACATTAAGACCTGGAATGGTGTGCAGATAACGTTTTTTGACATTAAGACCTGGAATGGTGTGCAGATAACGTTTTTTGACATTAAGACCTGGAATGGTGTGCAGGTAACGTTTTTTGACGTTAAGACCTAGAATAGTGTGCAGATAACTTTTTTTGACATTAAGACCTAGAATAGTGTGCAGATAACGTTTTTTGACATTAAGACCTAGAATAGTGTGCAGATAACGTTTTTTGACGTTAAGACCTAGAATAGTGTGCAGATAACGTTTTTTAACTTTAAGACCTATAGTCGTTTTAGACTGTCGAAATTCAAAATATTTTGGTAATTCCAGTAAGCTAATTACCTTGGGTTTGTAGCTCACTTCAATATTGTTTTAAAATCCTTGTAGACCACCCCTCTCCCCTCCCCCAAATGTAATGTATATAAACCGTAGACTTAGAATTATTTGTACCAGTCTGAAGATGGCTCTGACGAGCTGAAATCGGTTACGGTCAATCAAATTAAGTGGTATAAAGTTTTTTAAATTTATTATTTTATTTTATTTGTTTTATTATAATCTATTATAATGGAATTCCACCACGAATTGTCAGTTTCAAAAATAGAAATATTAAAAAGTGCTAATGTGTGTTGTGTTGATTGCAGGCGAACGTGGTAGCCCAGACACACATAACTTTCAACGACCGACAACTGTATCAGCTGTTGTACCAGCACCTGACTGCCCGGGGGCTGGCGGGGGCTGCGGAGGCCCTGCGGGTGGAGGCGGGCCTGGCCCCCATCGCTCCCGCACCCGCGCCCCCGCCTCCACCCGTCTACCAGCCCGTCACGCCGCTCAGGGTAATACTACCTGCTTATCTATCTACTAACCAATTTTCGCATTTTGTTTTTCCTGTTAAGCACTTGCGTACTGCTTACTGACAACGTATGCAGGGACACTGGAGGTCTAGATTCATTCAAAATAAACAAATATAGCTACGTTTAATAAAAAAATTAGAATCTTGTGAGAGCCTTGAAGGAGTAACCATCTGTTACTTATATATACCAGGATGGGTAAGTGGTGGATAACCTCCAATGCTTAACCTAACCTAACCTAACACAATAAAACCTTTTCCATGTCATTTGTCCATGTTATGTCGAGGAGGGTATGGACCGTCGCTCCTTGAACCATTCATTGGATAACCAACATCCCTGCTGTAGGTCACCCCAAGTGATTCGCTACATTTAGTGACTTAGCAGGAGTGCCCGGGGTCATGGGGAGAGGTTTGTCTAAGTCTTGGCGGCGGGTGCTTTTGCCCACCTTTTTTTCATGGTAGGCCGAATCGGCGTTGAGTTTTTAATAAGTTTCTTGCTTTTTTTTACATTAGTTTCACACAGGAGGCCTGTAGGAAAATAATTCCCCTCAGGTCCTATGTCATCTTTTGGGATACTGTGTGGAGGGTTGTTTTTAGAAAATGAAGGAGTGGAAGTTCTGGAAGGAAAAATGTATGAGAGGTGGGTAGGAATCTTAGGGTCAATGTGTCCAGGAGTGACAGACGTATTAATCCATCCCTCCCACAGTGGCTGGACAGCTGGAGAAGTCAAAGAGACTCCCTCGATCATTCTCTCCCGATTCGGCCTGCCACGCAGTTGGTTGGCGGAAGCATCCACTGCCAAGACCCGGCCAAACCTCATATCATGAACCCGGACACCCCTGACAAGACACCAAACATAGCACCCACTTGGGGTGACCTGTGGCAAAGGTGTTGGTTAGCCAATAAATTATTTCCGGAGCGGCGGTACCCATACCCGCCTCCCAAATTTTTTTTTGGGTATTATTTGCATTCAACAAACACTATTAGTTCTGTGGGGGATTTCTCAATAACTTTAGATTCTTGATAACAAACTGGTTTATTATCAGTTTACGTATTTACAATAATAATGCCGCAAGCCACACGACCTGTCTATCCTAACGCCTAATTGAATCTCGTCCGTAGACTGGTCAGAGCCAGTCCCAGCGGCTCTCGCCTATTCCGGTACCCCTGTCGGCCATCGATAGAAGCACTTTCCCTGCTGGCATCTGACGGCATCACTTAGAAGCTTTTTCGATACATCACACCTTCTGATAAAATTCACTATACATATTTTAATAATTTTTCTGTATTTTGGCATTGTTAGTGCTTATAATCCGATTATAATTGAGGGGTGCCAAACCATAACGTTTTAAGTGCCACAAACTCAATTACGTTTTATTGCAGTAAAACGTTGTTTGTACTGGTGTTTACTTGCACTCTAAAGTTGAAGAGTCACTAACGCCATCTAGCCTATTTATTGTGAAACAGCATGCCATAACGTTTTAAGTGCCAATTGAGCTGCAAATGTTAGTTCACCCAAAATGTAAAAAAAAAAATTAAAAAATTCACGAGAAAACGTGTTGCCGTAGCAACATAACGTGTTGCGAAAGCAAATTGTTTTATGAAAATCTTTTAAAATAAAGATATTGAAAGTGTTGAGTTATGTGTAAGTAATATAACACTTACAACGTTATGACCATAGTTAATATATGGCACTTAAAACTTTTTGTTCTTTTCATTTTTTTTTATAATTTTTTTTTATTATTTGCATTTTTACAGAGCACAAAATTTGTTTTAGATTATTAAGAATAAATGATAATTTTATAATACATTTTTTAACAATTACTTTCCTTTTTATTTTTCCATTAAAAATGTCTTTTGTGTATCCTGAAAATTTCATTTTTTGGAACTTGTAACGTTATGGTTTGGCACCCCTCAATTGTTGATTGTTTCCTCGCAGACGAGACTCCTGAGCCACACGAGGGCTGGCTCCAGCAGCAGCGGGGGCTGTGGCCTCGGACAGGCGGAGACCAGCTCACCGTGCCGGGAGCAAGTCTCCGTCCCGCAGATCAACGGCTGCCTGCCCACTCTTGAGGAGGCCAACTGTTCCTCAACACCCAACTCGCATTCCATCAAGATACGGTAGGTCTATTGTTATTGTTTTAAACATAAACATTTTAAATTTTTTTTTCCAGCTTAGGCAAATATTTTAAGACATTCCGTTTTTTTTTTTAAACGACTTCGAAAAGGAGGAGGTTTTCAATTCGACAATTTTTTTTATTTATTATTATATTTTTTTTTTTAAATGTTTTTTACCTCAGAACTTTCGATTGGGGGAACCGATATTGATGATTCTTTTTTATTAGAAAGCTGGTGCTTCCCGTGTGGTCCCATTTTAATTTGGTCCAGATCTGACAATGGGATCCATGAGAAAACCATATATGTCTTAAATTTGCAATAAGTATGTGCGCGACAAATGGATGAATAACTCAATATTACGCCAACAGATTTCGATGATTCTTTTTTTGAAGTAAAACTTCTTTATGCACGCTCGTCACTAAAAATCAAAAAATAAACAAAAATCTTAACAAAACAAAAAACGACTTAAAAAAATTCACTAAAAAGTAAAAAAATAATTTCGTATGATTGTTATTTTTGGAGTCGGTGTCAGCCAAGATCTCCACATCTCACCCATAACTACCTATGTATGTAGTTACCTTGGCTGACACCGACTCCAAAAATAACAATCGTTGGAAATTATTTTTTTACTTTTTATGCATTTTTTGAATTGTTAAAATTTTTGTTTTTTAAAATTGTTTTTTTGAAAATTTTAATCCGAAAAATTGGACCATTTTTTATAAGCCCGACATATTCCACATGAATGGCAAAGGAGAATAACGAGGCATACCAAAAATATTACATCTCATAAATATTTGTTTTCTTGATCCATCTTATTGATCATTAACCTATGATTGGCCGGAGCCGCGCAGATGGAACAATGGTCGAAAAAAAAAAAAAAATTGGATGCGATTTTGACCCTTATGTATAAAGAAACTGTATGAAAGTTAAGGTCACAATCGATTGCGCCAATATCTCTCTTCGTAGCTTTAAAGATTTCATGCATGTGGCAACACTACACGATTTGTAATTGAATTATCTATGACTTCGAAACGCTGTCAAAACTGGAAAGTAGGGAGAAAGCGGACTTTTTGTTCCTTTTTCAAATGCATTTAAAGGTATTTATTTATTAGCAATCACCTTTGAAATGTGTTTTTTCACGTAGGTTGTGTATTCAGGTTTGTGTGAAAATAACAACATCAGTTCATTTTCGTATTTATATGGATATTTAAGCAAAAGTCGGGATGTAATTTCCACGCGATTTTTCCAAATTCGCCTGGCGAATGATGGCCAATGACAGGTTAATCAGTATTTAACTCATCTGCTTGGTTCAATATATTCGCACCCTGCAATCCGGGAGTCTCGGTTTCGCACCAAACCGGTTAAACTGTCACTTTGGATCGAGATTGTAAAATATCTATGCAAGATAGCTTTAATATTTCAAAGACAATAAGAAGCATTATTTCGTTCTCTTTCTGGGTTAAAAGAAAAATATACATGTTTGCATGAGAGGAAGAGAGATATATAGCTTTTAAAATGTAAGGTCGCTCGGGATGTTTTTGGTCTTATGAAAGTATAACGCGATTACATGTTTTGGGATGTATTTATTCCTAAACAAGCAGACGAGTTAAAGAAACACTGTGAACTTTTTCATACATATAACTTGGAAAATAACTGAAACAAACGTGTTTATAATAATTTTTGGAGCATACTTCGCAATTTTTTCTATCGAGGGAATTTTATATAATTTGCGTTTCGGCGCGAGGAATGTCTAGATATTATCTTCAAGAATAACATATATTCTTTTAAGAGCTTTAAAACTAAAAAAAAAAGTGTTTAAGGGAGATATGTAAGAAATCGGTAGAAATTCGGGTTGCGGAGGCTTAAACAGAAAACAATTATATAAATCATTGTTTTTAATCTGATAATTGAACAAACCTATTAAGGTAATTTTCGTGCTACTCTGCGAATTTTCGTTCGGCAATCGATCGAGTATATGCTGAGGATTTTCTTCTCCAGCAGGTTAATGGAGACCCGGATGATGATATATGTCAGTACAACATGGGACTGGCAAAGGAAGGATGAAAGTGGACTGATTGTTGTAGAAATGAGATTGTTCATATTCAAAGTAATGTTGTGTTTCAGGCGGTGCCAGTCGTCTTCGTGCACCCCTCTGCCAGTGGGCGTGGGCTCAGTGTCTGCGCCGTCGCGCTGTCTGCAGAAGGCGCACAGCTACGGCGCGGCGGGGGCCGGACATCCCGCCGCCGGCGCGCCTCCGCCGCGCGTCTCCCTCGACGCCATCATCACAGAGTACCTGGCCAACCAGCACGCGCTCTGCAAGAACCCCATGGTCACCTGTCCGCAGTTCAACCTGTTTGAGTGAGTCCTCTTTATTAACACACTACACTTGCACTCTTTATTAATACACTTTGAACTTACGCTCCCTATGCACTCACTTTTTAAAACAATTTACACTTGCACTCTTTATTAATACACTTTACACTTGCACATCTTATTAACACACTTTCGCTTCTTATGCACTCACTTAATAACACCCTTTACAATTAATTTCCTTGTACATACACTTATTAACACATTTTATACTTATACTATTTATGCTCAACACTAGCTTAATTATTAACACACTAACCAATGTGCGCCTTGTACATGTGCTAGTGGTGCTAGTTGACTGAGCGTAGCGAAGACCTGTTTTAACTCAACTGTTTGACATTTCGTCTGTCTCTAAATTTGTTTGTGCGTTTCCGTTTAAGATGGTAGCAGTGTTGAATACTGCCTTTTTATTCCGCAAGAGTACGCATAAGCGTGGACCCTTCTATGAGCTGTCAAATCTTAATAATCAATATTCTAGTACCTACCTGGAAAATTTGTAAAGAGAATTGTCCTTATTTGTAAAAAAGTTACATAAAATAATATTCAGTTTTTTTAAATTTATTTTTTATTGTTTTAGTTAGGTGCTAACAGTGTATACTGTTTGAACATGTTGCGTTCTATCTATAACGTGTTGTTTTTAATTCAGACCGCACAAGTGCCCCGATGGAGCGGGCTCGCGCCGGGCGCCACCCACAAACGCCTGTGCGCGCGCACCACTGCGCCAGGCCGGGCTGTGCGCGCCGCGATCGCGTCTCGACTGCCGCCTGCTGCACTCTCACTTCTTCCCTGTGCGCACCTTTCGCCTGCCTGATGACGACAGCTACTTCACCTGCTGCATGTTTCACGTGAGACAATCACTATCTTTATATATAAAAATCTCGCATCACGATGTTTGATCGAAATAAACTACTTAAAAATTACTTAAAATATTTTGATGAAATTTGGCTTACTGTGTGTAATTTGATCCAACTTAACCCTTTGAATAATATTTGTAAACTTTTGCCTGTCAAGGTTTGCGCACAATAATTCGCAGTTCTTCCCATGCATATCATCTAGATAAGTTCATCTTTCCGATGTGGTTATTAGAAATTTTGTTTCTAGATATTAAAATTTTGATATTGGAAATGTAAATTGTAAATTGACTTAAAAATATATACCTACGAATATTCGACTTAATGTAGCACTCAGCAACGTAAGCAGATATACACGTTAATATGACAACATCAGTCAAGTACAATAAGCGTGTTTTCACGTCAACGCGTATGTTTCCACAGAAATCGTTATAACTCTGTTATTGTTCTAGTGACATCCCTAAAACAAAAAGTAGAAGCTCCATAATAAATCAAGCTCACCATCACTATTCAAGTTGTCCATAGAAATACATAAAAAACCTTTTCTGTCAGATACATGATAGACCGCCAAATTGCCTGCCCACTGATAGACATTGTTATTTTTTTATTAAATATTCTTGTATGAAATGATAAAAAAGTGAGGTGGTCAAATTGTTTATTGTGCATTTATACGATAGAATAAGTATTGTTTTTTTTATATAATCTGTGATTTTAGTACCGTTTTCACATAAAAAATCGCGTGAGTCATTTTTACATTTTTTTTATGTTTGCATTCTAAATTTTAATATTTATAAATAAATGTTAATATTTATTTGTAATATAACAATTTGAAAGTTTATTTTGTAACCTTTAAAAAACAGTTTTTAGTATTCGGCTACATTCAAAAATGTTTCATTTATAGAGCTTTAATTGTGAAGCGGAAATAATATGAAGTTTTCGTAAATCTGACATATCGTTTAAGACGTAAAAAAGGCATATTTGCGATATATATTGTAATGGTTAAAATTGAATAAACTGTCACTTCACTTTTTATCACTTTCATATAATTTTATTTTAAAATGAAATGTTACGTCACAAATTGGCGTGAAATAAATCCGTCACATATGATCGGGTTTGTAAAATATCTGAACAACATAGCTCATATATTCTTAAGAAGACAATAAGAAGCATTATTTCTTTCGATTTCTAACATAAAAGAAATCACAAATGTTCGCATGACAGGAAGAGAGATATCTACTTTTTAATAATGCACGGTCGCTCTGGGACAATCTGGGTCTCCTGTTATTATAACGGCGTACGATGTTTTGGGACAACTTGGGTCTCCTGTGATTAAACGGGTTAAAAGATAGGATAGTTTTTATCTCGATAATTGACATCAATATTTATAGCAAATTAAATGTTTGTTATAGGACAATCCTTTGTAATTATTTGTAAGTTCCATAAGTTTCTAACAGATGTGAGTTAATTTATCGACACAACACTTGGTTATCTAGGTTGGGTAATCGTACAGTAGATGGGGTTGTGTTTCGTTAGCAATGCACGGCCCGATCAGCTAGTTATATATAATTTTATTGTTACTAAATGCAGAGGCGGCTCTAGGGCTCCAGGTATGGGAGGTCATTTGAAAAAAAAATTGTGAAATTACCTTTTTTTGATATTGTGAAAAATGCCGACATATTATTATCTATATCAATTTGAAGATATGTAGGGCCATGAATCCGCAACTCAAATTACATAAGCATTATTTTATAAATTGCAAAATCACTAAATAATTCATGTACCTACTTGCTGGCACATCATTTTAAAGAGGATACTTTTCAATATAGTTATGCACACCGATAGTATGTACCCAAGTATCCAAATTTTAAAAACAAAATTAGGTAGATTAGAAAAAAATAGAAACCGGTAATATCAAAAATTTAAAAACAAAAATTGACTTTGAAACACACGTCCGCAGTTCCCCTTTACCCCTAAAATGCCTAAAGATATTGGGTGAGAAAAGACATTTATCAATTTTATTTAAATTTAGACTTGCGTTTCAATTTGACGATGTTTTTTTTGCATTTTTCAGCTACCTAACAAAAACAGATTTATTATTAAATTATATTAGATAGTTTTTATCTATCTAATACTCCACTACACAAGCAAAGGTCCATTTCAAATGATTTACCTGTAACTAGATAATTAAATGTATAGAATCTGCTGTCACTTAGGTTAGGAACCTAAAAAACAAACATTGTTTTAAATCAGCTGTTTTCTATGTCCGTTGAAAAGTGATCATAATATAATAATTAATAATCTTTAAAAATATCTACTTCTCAATGTGCCACCAAACTAAATTAGAAACGTCGCCGATAACAACGTAAAACGTAAATAATTATTATTCCAAATCTTTCCCGAAATGTCCAAATACAATGGACGAGGCATGCGTGCAAAATTCAAAACCGACCTATGTTGTATCGCCATCTCTTTCAACAACGTATAAGATTCATAATGCTCTCTCCCTTCCACGACATTCGGTCATGTCCAAAACGTTGCTAGGGTTTCTATGGTACCTATACGCGGGAATTTTTACTCCAGAATAAAAACATAGTGCCATCGCGTTTATTGTACGGCGCGCATAGAGACAGAAGATTTCCTATGCGGGGCAAGTCAAAAATTGACCCAGGGATCTAATTGTGAGAATTGGAGCTTCCATTTGACACGGTAGATGTCACTGCTCGTCACCCGGCGAGTCGTCGCCGCTAACTGCTATTATTTTGCGGTTCATTTCAAGTTTCAATAAAGAATTCGATGCGTTGAGCCGTTTATTCCGTAAAAAAATATTATTATTATGTCTTATAATTTTGGGGGGTCAAACACCCATTGTCCTAAGGGGAGAGCCGCCACTGACTAAATGATTGATTCACTTTCATGTTCCTACCATTAGATGAGTCTTGCCGGAAATGTAAAAATGTATCCTTCAACCAGTCTCTCTCGATCTGGCCCGCCACTCCCCATTCTCGTGAACACAACCCCCCCCCCCAATCAATTATAAATAAATTCTATCAATGAAGATGTTGTGCAACTGTCTGTGCAGTCAGCAACCATATGCCGCAGAGCTTCTTGATGCACTGCAACGATGTCGATATTTAAATTGACAGCGGTATTTCATTACGAAGTTTTGATGATGAACAGCCGAAACTACTCTCAAATACAGCAGTTTTTTTTTTGTCTGGGGAGAAAGAGTAAATGGTCTCTTTGGCGTGTACTGTGTGCATGAGAGTCGCGGGTACACTGCAGTCTGTCAAACAGATAGGCAGCAACCTTGGAATTCATCAAACTGTATACAGTGAAACCCTCTTAAGAAATTTTCAAAGGGACCGGAAAAAGCAATCTTCTTAAGCAGGAAAACCTTATATGTGGGAAAAATTGGGCCAATTTTGAGCCGAGGGACCGAAAAAACGAAACTTCTTAAGCCACGAAACTTTTTAAGCCATGAAATTTCTTAAGCCACGATACTTCTCAAGAGGGTTTCACTGTATTTGATGTAACTTCCTTCTGTTATATTGTTTTGTTATATTTAGTATTCTAAGCCGATAGAGGTTTATCAAGATATGCTCGCGTCTCAAAACATTATTAGCATACCGGACCTGTGCATTTTGGACATATTTAAAAAAAAAAATTTCACGTGTTGTCCACACAAGGAGGCCCTGAGGAAAATAATTTCCCTCAGGGCCTATGACATCTTTGGGGATGCTGTGTGGACGGTTGTTTTAGGGAAAGGAAGGAGAGGAGAGTTCCGGGAAGGAAAAGGGTTTAAGGGGTGGGTAGGAATCTGGGTTCAATGTGTCCTGGTCATCCGCCTCCAAGACCTAGACAAACCTCATCCCATGAACTTGGGCACCCCTGCTAAATCACCAAATGTAGCGAATCACTTGGGGTGACCTATGGCAGAGGTGTTGAGCCAATAAAGGTTCCCGGGGCGGCGGTACCCATTCCCACCTCCCAAATTGAAAACGTTGCACTTGCTTTTGGGTTTTAGAAAACGAATGGACCAAGAAAATATTGTAAGGAGAATATATGGATTCTGGAAAGGAAAAATGGCTAAAGTACCATACAGCTGTAACAAAAGATAACCTACACAATGAGCTATATTGTTTGTTTATGCATGTTTTCCTTAAATCAAATTTTCCCAGAGCATGTGAAAAACAATATAATATGTCAACTGTATGTATGGTGCTTTAGCCATTTTTCTTTCCTAGCGTCGATATGGTGCGGAAGTTAATCACAGAAGTCAGGGACGTCCGAGGAAGACATGGCACGATTAAGTGAATCAAAATTGTGTGTTTGTGTTTTGCAGCCCACGCAACAGACGCTCCTGGCGGGCACGTCCGCTGGAGACGTGAAACTCTTCAACCTGTCCAGCGGCCAGGAGGAGAGCACCTATCAGCTGCACGACTCCTACATCTACCATATGCAGGTAGACTTCATCACCACATCCCACATTAAACTACACCCCTTTGTGATGACCAACTCTAAGATCATCTATTTTTTATATACTATATACGAGGGTTGTCCAAGAATAGGTCACTTACATGGATTTCATAACGACGTGGAAAAAATCGTGTGGATAGATTTTTTTACTAAGATTACGAAAATGTTACTAAATACTTTTAGAAATTTGCAGTTTTTTTTTTTTTTTTTTTAATAAATAAATCCGTTATTTGGGCTCATGACGTCACTATATGAAAATGTCCCGCCTCCGAAAATATTCAATTAATTTTGTAAAATTCCACACTGTTTTTGATTTCCAACAAATTTTTGTATTTGACATTTAACATTCACTAGATTTATTGTTTGTTCTCTGCGAAATTATCGTTTGGTTTGACGTTTTGACAGATGTTACTAAGTGAACCCCATACATTTTATGCCTTCAGTACCTGTTTTAGAAGTGTAATGGTAATGGTGCTGCTTTTAACAAAATCAAATTTAATTATTATTTTTAATTGATAAACTAACGTTTAAACAAGATTTTTATGCATAGCACAAAGGGTAGATAACAAATATTATAATCAATAATTATCAGCCTGAAACACTCATCTACATTGAAAAAATCTTCCGAGAAAAGATAGTGGCCGCCAACGGGAATTGAACCCGTGTCCCTCTGATTGCCGGTCAGCTGCTCTGACCACTGAGCTATGGCGGGTATTAGATAAGAGTGTTTCAGGCTGATAATTATTAATTATAATATTTGTTATCTAAAAATCAAATTTTATAATATATTATTATTAATATAATTTACAAGTACAGGTTTATATTATATTTATATTTTTTGTACTTGTGAATTATATTTAAAACATATTATTATTATTATTATAATATAATAGAATTTTCAAGTACAAGTTTATCATATAGGATTTATTCATATATAGACGTTGAACATTATAATGATTAATGATCAATAAGATGGATCAAGGAAAAAAATATTTATTAGATGTATGTAATATTTTTGTTATGCCTTGTTATTCTCCTGTGCCATCCGTGCGGAAAACATAGTTTTTTTTTAAATGATTTTCGGCTATGTAATAAGCTTACGAACTTCAACAGAGTGGACTCTCACGTAATTGAGAAAGCGAATAGAGTGAAACCCTCTTAAAAAATTTTCCTAGGGACTGGAAAAAACAAACTTCTTAAGCAGGAAAACCTTATACGTGGGAAGAATTGGGCCAATTTTGGGCCAAGGGACCGAAAAAACCAAACTTTTTAAGCCACAAAACTTCTTAAGAGGGTTTCACTATAATTGATTTGCCAGCGAAGCTTCCATCTCAAACACACGCAAAAATCGCACTGAAGCAGCTACCAAGCCGGTTGACCCCCCATTTTTTAGGGAATCTTCTGAGCTACTTGCTGGTGCCGCTATATTTTGAAATATAATGTCCGCATTGCCGAAAATGAGAAAAGCTCTTTAATTCTTGGACAACTCTTGTAATTATTCATTTTGAACAAGTATTTTGGCCTCAAATCTAAATTTAAGTTTTTTCGATCCTCTTAAGTGTGTCCCTATTTTGTGTATATTTACGGAAACCACTGTAGCTTTTGCTGTAATAATTGGTGTGTGGATGCGTTCTATCCTCTGTATTGATGTATTTCAGGCTAACAGGGAGGGTTCGCTGCTCCTCGCTTCGTCCAGCACCTGGAGAAGACCCATCTCCGCTCTCTGGAATATGAAACACTACAACATACAGTAAGTAGGATGTGTTGATGCAATATGTACATCTCCCCTCCTCCACCCATCCTGCTACCCATGTGTCTATCCTCTGACGGGGTATGTGGCCAATATTACCTACAGGAACAATAACTCGAGCAGCAAATAGTCTTTTGAAGTAATCCGTGCAATAAGGAACTCCAGTGAAAAATATTATGGCTTTAAAAAAATATGCTCATATAGACCAATAAACGCTGATTCTGAATAAATAACTTTTATTCAATAATTTTAAACGTACAGTTTTTAAAAAAAATTAAAAAGTGCATTTTTAATATTCTCGTTAAGGGGATCTTACCGCAATCGCAGCATATTTGCAGGTTTTTGATGCAGTTTTTAGAAAATTTCTATATTGTTTATTAGAAAATAATATTATGTTTTGAACAAATAAATTATTCTTCTAAATGGTGAACTAACAAAACGTATTAAAATGTTTAAAACAATTGCGTAAAAAAATATTTACGGAACCTCTAAAAATAGCTCAAAGTTCGATTATATCTTTTAATTCTAAATACAGGAGAATTATAAAAATAAACATCATCACCACATCAATGTTTTCTAAACGGCTAGATAATAAAATTATCTTAAAAAGCATAAAAACAATGCTTATAAAAATAAAAACCGTTTTTCAATAATACTTTGTCTCGCGCCATTATATAAACCAAGGCAGAAGTTATTTCTCGTCAGTACGCGAGATGCTTTGAGAGTGGGACGACGTCAAATTTTACGAAAAATAAATACGTAAATGTGTTGGCACATGAGAAAAGGGGTCACACTAAAGGCTAGTCGTAATAATATTGTGTATTATTTCAGAACCAAGTTGACTTTTTTACTAGAAATTCCATTTCTCGGCTCGCTGTCTACAACCAGCGGCATAGAATATTTAGAGTGCGCCTTCACCAGAATCGTATTCCTAGTTTTATTCATTTGCGCCCTACTGGGCTTTTACATAAATTTCTAATTATACAGTTATGTTAGTTGTAACATTGGTAAGTATATCTAATAAATTATGGTAAAATAAATGAGTTACAGAGTTATAAAAAGTAAGAAAATTGTAAAATAGATTATAAAGGTTGCAAACAAACAAAAAGAAGCCGACACACTCCTGAAAATTAAATATAGGATTAACGAAAAAAAAAATTGAAACCTATTTTATACATAAAATGCGAAAATAAAATAAACCATAAAAATTGTGTGCGTGGAGTCCACGCGCGACAGAAGTGAAACTTCTTGTTTATTAGGTAAAAATAAAGATATTATTAGTATTTTTTATTGCACAAGAGATAATAATTGTAAATAGGAGGCAAAAAGTTTCATAAAAACACGAAACGATCCTCATCATAAATCTCCCAGTACGAATCTAACGTACCTTGCAGTAATAATTAAAACGACCAAATGTGAATAACCAACAAATTACGCTATTTAATATTCAAACATGTTAGTTCACATACGTTTTTAGATTTTCACGGCCAAAAGCATTTTGGTTGTTTGTTTTTGGGGTGTTATGCCGCGTTGCGCTACCTCCTTCTTTAGCCGACGTTTCGGACCTGCAACATCTCTCGGATCTGCTGGATCTGCCCTAATGATGGACACTGCAACGCTGTCCGAAACGTCGGCTAAAGAAGGAGGCAGAGCAACACGGCATAACACACAAAAACCAATAACGAAATGTTAGTTCACATTCCTGCCGCAGGTTTTTAATGAGAACTATGGAATGTATGAAATATTTTTGTAGTTTCCTAGGCTTTAATATCAGAGGCAAATATTGTGATGTAACTCTTATTTAGTATTCGCCTCGGAAATCGGAATTTTCGTGGCACTCCAAAATTTCCTTTGGAGTGCCACGAATAATATTATAAACCTTTTAAATTGGTTTAACTTTTTTTTTTTTTTTAAAAAAGAAAGACAAACATTCCCGGGTTACGAACAGCCCAACAATGTTTGAAAATCTCCTACTACCACCACAGAAAGCCGAAAATATTGCTTGTGTTGTGATGGAGGACTTAGCCAGCCGAGGAATCGAACATGCGACTATACTTTGAATGTTTGTACTCTTCGTCAATGTTTACTTCTGGAATATTTAAATTTATTTTTATTACGTCCTTTACGTTTTTTTTTTCAAAATATCTAATGTACATGATATACGAGGTTTTATTTTCCTTCAAATTTGTATTTATAATAGCTTACTATTATTTGTACTTTATGCTGTCACTTCGATAAGTACTTTTTATTTTTTGTCACATGTACATTTTTTTTCTTAATCATGTATATTCTGTAGCATTTCAAATTATTGTAATTTCCATGTAAAAGCCGTTAATCGGCGTTAATTCATAAAAAATAAATAAATAATTATTTGTTATTTTATGTAACTTTTTGTAAAAAATAATAATAAATATTGAAAATGGCCGATATTTTATTTATCTGTCCAATATATTCAGATATAATTATGATCACATATTATGAAAATAGTGCGTAGGTAATTGAATACCGTATTGTTTTGACATCTGTCAATGAAGAACGTGTCCGTTACGAGTCATAAGCGACTGACTACCATCTAGCAGTGTAGTTGATTGTATCGAATAATTTATCAAACAAGTTTGATCGAAATCCGATCGAAAGAGTCATAAAATCACGAGCTCCTTTTGCAATCGGTAATGTTTCTATCTAAATTTACCTAAAACATGCACATTCAACTTAATAAACATAATTTGAAAGATGCCCATTATTTATTAAACGTTTCATGTTCAAAGCTTACTCAATCTAGTACCATCTAGTCTAGATTTCTTCGCTGCTCTGCCTTCGCCCGTGCGCGAAGCGAATTCCCCGTTCCAGCTTACTTCATTCTTCCCCGCCCCGAAATATTATTTCGGTTCGCGTAAATTACCCCTTAAAACACAGCATCAGGTTGGTATGCTGTGTGGTGACGTCACGATGGTAATCACTCTAATGACAGGTTTATTTATGCTGTACGTTATTTGTATAGGAATTTAGGTATGACACAAACGACTGTTCTATATATTTCTTATTTTTGAAGATGTTGTAAAAGCATATACCTTTATAGAAACTAAATAGAATTGCCTTTTAGATTTTTGTATCTGAATATACGATCGCGTTTGAAAATTGCAGTATTTTAAGTTTCAAAATGAAAAAATTAAAAAAAACAGCTGACTGTAAACATAATCTATTAAATGGTTGAAAAATTTAGGAAAATTAAAAATTTTAAAGGTACAGTCCTCTTACTTTATGAATTTGGAATAAAACTGTCACTTCACTTTTTATCTCGTTGATACAATTAAAAATGATAAAAAAATATTTTAATGATTCCGAAAAAATAACTTTAAAAATATGACATCTTGGATTCGGTGTTACGCAATTTAATGTGTTGATTTCTGTATTTTGTATTTATTTACACATGCATTAGTCTTTAACATTATTAAATAATATTACTTTTATGGAAGTTTTATTAAATTCACGCGGAAAAGTCATTAAAAAAAAATTTCAGACGTAACCTTAAACCTATCGTACAACGGAAATACACCAACAAAACACTATTTAAAGGACTAAAACTGAAAAAAAAGTAACGCAGCATTGGTACTTATGATGAATTACACTAATATCACAGTGAATTGATCATTTAAACGTAAATTAACTTCAAAAACATAAAACTGTATTAACTTCAAAAACATAAAACTGTAAAAGTAAAATTCATCATGTCATTTTTGCGAAGCTTCTGATCTCGCCGTCGCCATATTGCCATTGCCCATACACCATAAATAGACCAATCAACGTGTTAAGATGGCCGGCAGCGCCTGCGCAAATCTATGTGAGGTTCAAGGAGACCAACATAAAAAACATGAAATGGAACTGTTGATGACGTCACAAAAAAACCTTGAAAAATTAAAATTTTGACAAAAATTTTAACTATTAAAACTAACTCTAAAAAAAAAAAAAAAATGCAGTTATTTAAGTTAGAAGGTCACTATTCATAAAAAAAATAAAAAAATTGGACTGGACTTCTCTATTATCACCTCCGATGGTATCTCGGTGATTGGTTTGTGATGATGTATATCAATTGTTCAGTTGCTTAGTCAGACATCTTTGAAAAGCCTAAATTTGAATTAAGTATGCATTTATATGTAGAAGTGTATCCTTTATCTGGTACCATACTCAGATTACTCATAAACACAAATCAAATCAATTATAAGCACAAAATTGCAGAAACTTGTTGTGAAATAAACAAAAAAATTGTGTGATGTTTTCTGGGTAGGAAATTTCAAAATGTCATACTAATGTAAAGGTAACACAGCTAGAGTTGGAAGCATTAAAAATGCTTAGAATTGATGAATTGGTTTATCCGTGTGGGCTTCAAATCACCCCTAGATACCCGAAAGGCCCTCTGTCTGACACCGACTCCAAAAATAGCAATCGTATCTACATATTGATGAGTAGAAAAATTAAGTTGATTATTAAGTTGTAGAAGAATACGAAATTATTTTTTTACTTTTTAGTGCATTTTTTGCAGTCGTTTTTTTGTTTTGTTAAAATTTTTGTTTATTTTATTTTTATTTTTAGTGAATCTGAAGTACACTTACTAATTTGTCTCAATATGGGTAGACCTACTAAACGTGCTGCTCATATGAGACAGACATTACTTGACCATAACGACATTACGGTAGGTGACTCAAAGATCCAGATAGCCTATTAAAGATTCGGCCGAGTATCGTTAATTTTCTCCTAAGAATTGAAGAGTTCCGTTACTTTTTCATGTATCCCATAATCAGCACCTAACCAAACTCTCATCAAACTACCCTTGAAGTACATCCTTTCCAATAAAAAAAATTCTTAGAAATCGGTTGGCGTGATATTGAGTTATTCTTCCATTTGTCGCGCACATACTTAGTTGCAAATTTAAGACTTACATGGTTTTCTCATGGATGCTATTGTCAGAAATGGACCAAATTGAAATGGGACCACACGGGAAGCACCAGTTTTCAAATAAAACAAGAATTATCAATATCGGTTTACCCAGTCAAAAGTTCTGAGGTAACAAACATAAAAAAAATAAAAATACTGTCAAATTGAGAACCTCCTCCTTTTTGAAGTTGTTTAAAAGTACACCCTTTTACCGCCACGCTTACTGGGCTCTTCCCTTAAGAAGTTTTCCAAGGGACCGGAAAAAACAAGCGGAAAAAACTTATATTTAAAAAAAATTGGACCAATTTCAGGTAGAGGGATCGAAAAAACTTCTTAAACCATGAAACTTCTTAAGAGGGTTTCACTGTTTTGATTTCTGATGATATGAGAATATTGCTTTCCTCATTACTTCAAAACTTATTATGTGGAGATGTCTGACTAACCAACTGGACGACCCTGCTAAGTGTGTTTGTTTATCTGCGGGCAGGCTGACGCTGAACGACGAGGAGTACGTGGAGTTCAGCAAGGTGGCGGAGGACCGCGTCATCGGCACCAAGAGCGAGCAGGCGCGCGTCTACGACATCACCACCGGACAGATCCTCAACAAGCTGCAGCCAGTGCTGAGCAACCAGTACACCAAGAACAGGGCCACCTTCAGTCCCAGCGATGAGCTGGTCCTATCCGGTGAGTCCTGCACCCTCCTTCTACCTTTCAACCAGGCGCGGCCGGTGCCTTAAATTTTTGGTGGTTCACCGAGTAATTCATCAAAAACGTAAAATAAAAGTAGGTAAAATAAAAATAAAATTAGACAGCTTAGTAACTCATAACTCGTACAGTGCCCTTGAGGTGATTATTCACAAAAAACGACACTATACAAAGTATCCATTTCAAAGTTTTCTTTGCGGATCTTGGTTGATAATTAAATGTAGTTTTGGCGGGCCATTGGCCATAATTCTGCTTTTATTTTCATGGTTCATATATATTTTAATATAGTCTATATTTATTTTTACATCACTAATTTTAAAAAGGCAAGGAAATTTATTTATATATATAAACAGCGATATCAGAATATTTCTATAATATAATGATTTAGTAGGCGGCTGACGGAGGCAAAATGTATGGCGAGCGATATGCTGAAATAGGCCAAAACTAAATGATCTTTTATCTATTATAGCTAAGACTGTAAAACAAATTTAACCGGTTAAATAATTATAATTTAATTGTTTCGCCTCAATCTTTGTTTTGCCACCGCCAACCACCTACAAAATGAATAATAACACAATCACAACACACCGTAAACGTTTCTCTTTGTAGCGCGGGGTTTACCGAGTGAATTTTGCAATATGTGACAAA
Organism: Limnephilus lunatus; assembly: GCA_917563855.2. Taxonomy (NCBI): domain Eukaryota; kingdom Metazoa; phylum Arthropoda; class Insecta; order Trichoptera; family Limnephilidae; genus Limnephilus; species Limnephilus lunatus. The sequence continues at coordinate 16,825,022 of OU830595.1, read as the reverse complement.
AATTCACACAAACAAAAGGTCACAAAAACTAATAATGACAATGTCAAATCGGTTCCCTCTCGATCAAGATAATATCGCACACGCTGACCCGTTGACTCATCGTTACATTTTACAAGACCAAAATACAATTACTATCTTATTTAAACCCGACGTAAGAATAGTCATTTCGCTGGAACCATTTCTTCGGAACTCTTCGGGCATTTCCGTCATCCGCATGCCGCACGGACAGCCGGCATTTTTTGGCTACAATTTGACGGTCTGAATATGTTGCTGGGGACTTCATACAAATGATAATTCTTAAACGGCGCATCACTAAAGCGCACGGCGGCGGCGGAATGGTATGTAACTCGGTTCCTACTGTTCCTAGCCGATATAAAGTGCGCGCGGGAAGCAATGCTTTAGGCCCCAATAACTATTCTCTACCAATTCCATGTACATTTAGGTAGGTAGCCAATTTTTTTTAACATAAAATGTGCACAATTTTATAATTAAAAATATTATGTAGGAATACGATGAGCTGCAAAATGTTGTTCAATTTTGTTGGCGGTTCGGCACACGAGTGCACTTTAGGACGGGCCGCGCCTGCTTTTAACCCATCATTCTGAATCCAAACAACCTGTTTAACATCGGAGAAAGAAAACGTCAAAAACTTCCTAATTGTTAAAATCAACAAAAATTAAAATTTATGGTTCTCGGGGCAGCGGTACCCATACCCGCCTCCTAAACTGCAGTATATATGCAATGTAATCCTCTGCTTTCACTAATTGGACTATTCTATTGGATTTCAAGGTTTTTGGGAGAGAATATGGTATACGTAATGTTAACGACTACCCGTGAACAAAAATAATTATTGTCGAAAATAATAATAAATATCCCGTAAATCGCTCATGTAAGCGATTTATGGCCAAATTACCTATGTAAACGACACCAAAAGTCACTTAACGTGATTTATAGCAAGTTACAGAAGTTCTTCTTACGTAAGTTTTGGTTAGGTCTAATCGCGTCCGCGCAAACTTCAAGCCTTCCCACGGCTTATAAAATCAGTTTGATAAGTTGAGAGACCTGCTGCAAGAAATGGTACCAAAATGAGCGCCGTTGCGAGATGTCAAAAATTAAAAACACTTGTTTTCTTAGGATATTTTTCCTATAAAACTAGAATTTATTTATACTTATTGTTTTCTGAAAATGAGCATCCTTCTATTCAATTATCAGTCCAATCCTTTTTATTCTCAATGTTTCTTTTTATAACATTACATATTTGAATTTGAAGTCGGTTGCTGTCAGGTAGCTGTCATTCGTATAAAATAAAACAACTCCATTCGCTACCGTCTTTGACGGCACAAAAGCGCGTGGAGAATTGTTTAATTAAAGCCAAATTCTATTTCAACATTTTATTTGGGTCTTTTCGACTTTATTGAAAATATCGCGTAAATTTGACAGTAGCAGATTGTTGTTGGAAGTCATCTTACCGCAAATAAATTTACAGACGTAAACGGTCGCATGAGAATTTACACAGGTTGAACTTTCCGTGAGCATTAATTATCACAAGTCGGATGCATATGTAAACCTCCTGTGAGTAACTTGTTAAAAACTTACTTTAAGTTGTAAATTTTACTTGTGAGTGTAAAGCTGGCCTAAGTCTGAACTCGACTCCAATCTTCCATATAATTCTGAAATTTGCACATTTAAATAAAATTAATTTATAAATTCACTTTTCCTTTCACTGTAATTTTAAATGATGGCCTAGAACACCCTTGAAGGGTGAAAGCCAAAAATAATTGAAAGAAAGTTGTGATCATGTAAAATGTATGAATTCATGCTAATAAGGTGACTTTTCCCCCGACAGACGGTGTACTGTGGGACCTGAAGGCGGGCAAGGAGATCCACAAGTTTGACAAGCTAAACCAATCCTTAAGCGGCGTCTTTCACCCCAACGGACTAGAAGTAAGTCACCTTTAATGTACATATTTTAATTTATTTTTTTCACATATCAGGTTCTGTCAGTGTGGCCTTGTGATCGGTGGCGACTTGTTTAAAATGGATGGTGCGTTAAGAATACTGTCGGTGTATAAAGAATACTAGCAATTTTTAAGGTTTCGGGTATTTCAGTCTCGCCATAGAGTTCCGAGGCTTAATAACTAAAAAAACAACTTAGATATTGTACCAAATTTTCGTTTGGGGTATGTGTGTTACCCCTCCGGTGCGGGAGGGTTTATATGGGCTCACAGATATGCCCTTAACACATTTTTTTTCATTATTTTGTCTCCTGTGTACAAAAGTGATAAAATCGAAAGATGGACAAATGTTGACGAATGAGAATGAAATTAAAGAGAGATGGATGAAATATTTCGAGGAAGTCTTCGAAAGTAACCCGAGTGGTTGTGATCCCAGCGGTGAATCGGTTATGAACGATGATGGAGTGAATGTTACCAAAATCAGTATGGATGAAATAAAAAGATCAATTAAATGCATGAAGAGTGGCAAGGCTGTGGGTTTCGACAATATTGCTGCCGAATACTTTAAAGGAGATAGTCGTATTATTCTAACATGGCTGTGCAGACTTTTTAACCAATGTTTAAAGGAGGGTTATACGCCATTAGATTGGAGAAGGGCTGTAATCATGCCATTATACAAAGGTAAAGGGTCACGTATGGAATGTGGGAATCATAGGGCTATTAGCCTTCTTAGTTCAGTGGGCAAGCTGTATGGTAGAATATTGATTGAAAGGGTAAGAATGGAAACAAAGGATAAAATATGGGATGTGCAAGGTGCTTTTATGAGTGGAAGGGGGTGCATGGACCAGATTTTCTCCTTGCGTATGCTCACTGAGAAGTTTCTTGCAAAAAACCAGAAACTCTTCTGTGCCTTTGTAGATCTACAAAAAGCGTACGACCGAGTTGACAGGAAAAAGCTATGGAAGGTGTTGTCCAAGTACGGAGTGAATACGAAGCTCATTCAGGCAATTGCGTCGCTATATGAGGGAAGCGTTGCATGTGTTAGGGTGAACGGCGATTTTACGGAGTGGTTTGACATCACAAAAGGTGTTAAACAAGGCTGCGTAATGTCACCGTGGTTATTCAATCTATACATGGATAATTGTATGCAAGAATTGAAAGAGATGGGATTGGGCGCGAAATTGAGTAATCTGGAAGTATGTTGCCTATTGTATGCTGATGATGCGGTGCTAATTTCTAACAGTATGGAAGATCTACAGTATCTCGTGTCTAGGATGAACGAAGTATGTATGAAGAACGAGTTAATGATGAATGTAAGTAAGTCTAAAGTCATGGTGTTTGAAAGAGAGAGTACGAAAACAGTATGCAATATAGTTGTGAATGATGAATACTTGGAGCAGGTGGATGAGTTTGTGTATCTGGGTAGTATGTTTACGAAAGATGGGAAGGCTGATAGAGATATTGAAAGAAGGGTGAATGCCGGTAACTCCATTAATGGAGGACTGAATGCCGTTGGCGGTAATAACTGTCCAAAGACGCGAAACTAGCCGTCCATAATGGCTGCTGGTACCTACCCTGATGTATGGCAGTGAGGCATGGAACTGGCAGAGGAAGGATGAAAGCAGACTGAATGCTGTAGAAATGAGATCCCTGAGGCGAATGTGTGGTAAAACCATGTACGATCGTGAGAGAAACGTGGATATCCGCAAAGAATGCAAGGCTGATGTAAGCGTGATGTGTAAGATTAAGAAAGGGACTCTCCGATGGTTTGGGCATGTAGAGCGAATGAACGAGGAAAGGAGTGTAAGGAGAATATATGATGCAAATGTGAATGGTAGAAGAAGTCGGGGACGCCCGAGGAAGACATGGCACGACCAAGTGAATCAGATTCTTGAGTCGGGCCATGTGAAGAGTCGGAATAATAGAAGAGCATGTATGAGACGATGTATGAATGTGAATGAGGCAAAGAGTGTGTGCCAAGATCGAGTTGTGTGGCGGTCCGTCCTCTCTGCCTACCCCTGCGGAGAAACGGCGTGATGGTTAGTTAGTTAGTTAGTCTGTGTACAAAATAAATAATAAAACACATCATACGAGGGTCATCCAAAAAGTAATATTGCAAAATTTTATGTGGGATTGAAATTTTTTTTTGTGCATTAGCTCCACACAGGAGACCCTGAGGAAAATAATTCCCCTCGGCCTATGTCATCTTTAGGGATGCTGTTTGGAGGGACTTTTGAGGAAAGAAAGGAGGAGAAGTTCTGGGAAGAAAAAAGGTATGAGGGGTGGGTAGGAATCTGAGGGTCAGTGTCTCTAGGAGTGACGGATGTACGAATCCATCCATCCCACTGCGGTGCAAGGTGATGTTCCAAGAGAGTCCTGTCAATAGGAAGGTCAAAAGTCAATAGGATCTCCCTCAACCAGACTCTGGTTGAATAGGATTTCCCTCAACCAGACTCTGGTTGAGGGAGATCCTATCCGGCCTGCCACGCAGCTGGTGGCCAGATACCAAGATCGAAACAAACCTCACCCCATGAACTCGAGGACCCCTGTTAAGTCACCAAACATAGCGTTGGGTGACCTATGGCAGGGGTGTTTGTTATCCAATAAATGGTTCCCAGGGCAGCGGGGTATTTAATTGAAATTCACAGGATATTTTACAAATACTATTCACGCACGACGATTTTTTTTTTTTTTAATGAATAACTTGACAATATTTGAAATCTCCTACTACCACCACAGTAAGCAAATGTTTGTGTAGTGATGGAGGACTTAACCAGCCGAGGAATCGAACACGCGGAGCCTGGGAGGGACCCAAAGGCGATGCCAACTCAGCCACTGACCGGACATTCACGGATGCTGAAAAAATTCACGCGCGGCAATCGTCTATGACATTAATTAGCCTACAAAAGCTGGTGCCCGACTAAAAAAAATATCGATCTCGATGGCAATTACGTTGAAAAATAGTTTGCTATATATTTGCGAAGTATCCTGTGAATTTTAATTAAATACAAGCATTTTTCAATCTTACATATATACATTGTATGAGACCGACTTATTGATCTATACGATACTGTAAAACTTTAGGGCGCTGGACCCCAATCTTAACTTCGGTTCAGGAGATACTTTGTAATTGACAACTCGAAAATCTTTTTAGTAATGATCATATATTTATTTTCAGTCAGCTTTTATAGTAAGGTGGCAGGTGCATGCGCACACCTGTGGTGGCAGGTGTTGTTTACGTCTTCTCGTTTATCTCAGGTGGCTGGCGCAAGTATCTGCTTGTTTACCCCAGGTGGCCGGCGCACCTGCTCTAAGTTTTGACGTAAACATGTTATTGTTAGATCGCTACACCTGCAATGGGCAATTAATTTTGTTTACTATTTTCCCAGCAGGCGTTCGATTTTAATTAGTTGCTAAGTGCTTTGAAGGAACACGTGCAGCACCAGCTGCCCTCTTTTAAGTAGATAACATCTGGCAGGTGTCCACTGAACAAAAATCGTCCTGTACATCCATGTTGTAACCTTTCTTTCTGGATTACCCTCAAACATTAATTATTAATTTTGTTTTTTTTCTTTTTCAGATTATATCCAATACTGAAGTTTGGGATCTAAGGACCTTTCATTTATTGCGGACGGTTCCGACGTTAGACAAATCAGAGGTAAGATTTCTTCACCCTTATTTTCACATTGCAGGGAAAGGTCAGGAGGATATACTTCCACTTGTTTGTTAATCACTAACCACTGTCCTCTTCCCCTCTCGCGTTCTTACTCCACCTTCTCTCTCCCCACTCCCCCGCCCTCTTCCCCGTCCCGCGACCCCCCTCCCAAGACCCCCTCCCCCCTCCTGGGTTCCCCTCCCCCCCTCCCGTATTCCATACATTAATTCCCGGTACATTCTTTTTCAAATTTTTTTAAACAAGTTTCGTAATGCCAGAGCTCACGAGTAATAGAAACCATCGCTGGCAGGCACACATCAAATCCCCAAAGTTTCATCGCAATCAGATGAACTGTTAGCAATGCATAATTTCATGATACCAGAACCCACTATTCATACAGTAAGAATCACGGGCATGCTCACATCAAATCCTTAAAGTTTCATCGCAATCGGATGAATGGTTTAGCAACGCATAGCATACATACATAGACAGTAGCAAACATATTTTAATTTTTATACACATGGTGTCGGGGGTAAAGTGCATTAACATTCGGGGGGTGATTCAATGATGGTAGGAGTAAAAAAGATTAACAAATTTTTCCAAAATTCCAACTTTTATTTCCCATACAAAAAGACGTAACTACTAAAAATCCTTAGTGTGGGGTACGATCTTACTTGCTGAGCGCCCGCCGGGCACGATTGTGGCAACATTGCATGGTTGTGACTGGCCCGTATCGTAACAGCAGAAAATAATAAGCTGGCCGCACACGCCATTCTAATTTTATCGTTTTTACCACAAAACTACCCCTAAAATTTGGAATTTCGAAAAAAGTTATTTATCTTTTTTACTTATTTTTTACTTTGGGAATGATGTTTGGAGGGATTTTTAAGGAAACAAAGTAGAGGAGATTCTGGGACGAAAAAAGGTGTGGGTGTAAAAAATCTGGAGGTCACTGTGTCCAGGAGTGACAGATGTATGAATCCATCCCACTGGGGTCGAGAGAGTCCGGCTGGAGAGGTCAAAGAAACCCCTTCAAACGGCCTTCCCCGATCCAGCCCGCTAACCTCATTCCACGAACCGGACGCCCTGTTAAATCAACAAACGTAACTTGCCACTTGGGATGACCCAAGGCAGAGGTGTTGGTTGACGGATGGCGGTATCCATTACTTACACATTATTTTATTAACCACTCAGCAATGTAAGCAGATATACACGTTGATATGACAATTGCAGTCAAGTACAATAAACGTGTTTTCACGTCAACACGTATGTTTCCACAGAAATTGTTATAACTCCGTTATTGTTCTAGTGACATCCCTTAAACAAAAAGTAGAAGCTCCACAATAAATCAAGCTACCCATCACTATTCAAGTTGTCCATAGAAATACATAAAAATACCTATTCTTTCAGATACATGGTAGATAGAAAAATCGCCTACCGGCTGTTAGGCATTGTTATTTTTTTATTAAATATTCTTGTATGAAATGATAAAAAAGTGAGGTGACTAAATTATTTATTATACATTATACAATAGAATAAGTAATGTTTTTTTTTTACATAATTCGTGATTTTAGTACCGTTTTCACATAAAAACATCACGTGAGTCATTTTTACATTTTTTTATGTTTGCATTCTAAATTTTAATATTTACAAATGTTAATATTTATTTGTAATATAACAATTTAAAAGCTTATTTCGTAACCTTTGAAAAACAGTTTTTAGTATTCGGCTACATTCAGAAATGTTTCATTTATAGAGCTTTAATTGTGAAGCGGAAATAACACAAAGTTTTCGTAAATCTGACATTTCGTTTTAAGACGTAAAAAGTGCATATTCGCGATAGATCGGAGTGGTTTATATATATTATGTTTTTACCATTTCAGGTCATATTTTCCCCCCTAGGAGTTATCTATTCTGTGTGTATGGAACAGGACACTGATGATAAAAGTCAATACGAGTCTAGTTTCAAGACATTGGATTCCTACGATTATTCCAGCATAGGTGAGAGCCAACCCTTTGTCTATTGTGTTCATTTAAGTCTTTATATAATTTGTGTTCATTTAAGAGCAGTTGTTCGTGGTGTATTTGTGGGTTGACAAAGAATTTTGTATCACCTGCGAAATAACTGGACTCTGATTTTATTATGGTATGCAGATCCGTGATATACAAAATAAACAGAACTGGACCCAGTTCTGATCCTTGAGGGACACCAATTGATTGCCAGTTTGAACAGCTGGAGTCTGATTTTATTATGGTATGCAGATCTGTGATGTACAAAATAAACAAAATTGGATCCAGCACTGATCCTTGAGGGATACCACTTGGTTTCCACTTTGAACAGCTGGAGTCTGATTTTATTGTGGTATGCAGATCTGTGATACACAAAATAAACATGGATCCGGCACTGATCCTTGAGGGACACCATTCGGTTGCCAATTTGAACTTGTAATTATAATTGCTCTTAGTGGTTAGTGATTTTATATTTTATGCATGTGTCACACACAGCTATTTAAGATAAAAGATCATTTGGCTCGCCATTATGGCGAGCGATATGCTGAAATAGGCCAAGCCAAATGATCTTTTATAACTAAGTGCTTTCACCGTTTTAATAATAATGCATAATATATTTGCAGCAAGCTCCAGAGTGCTAGATACTCTTAGTATCACCCTGGTAAAAGACTACCACTCAAATCGAAACTTTGCCTAAAAACTGTCTTGAATAAAATATACTATTACCTTCCATGTAGATTTGAACGGAATCTAATGTCGTCATTTACTTGTAGTCCATTTTGCTCATGCTCTGTCTCTATTACACTTGCCTGACATTGTATATTTTGTATATTATCCCATTTGAATTTAATTTTTTAATGATGAACAAATGCAGTTTTGCAGTTTGTGGTTATTTAACCAATGAACAAAAAGTTAGTTATCCAACGTGGTCAGAAGCAAGCTGGAGTACGCTAGTACTGTCTGGATACCTTATCAACTTAAATACATAAATATGATTGAACAAATTCAAAAAAAATCCTAAGGTTTGTTTACATGCGATCATACGGAATATAGCCGAAATTCATGCATCACGTGGAACTGCTAAAGGAGACAAATTATCAAAGCCTGGAGACCAGGCGTAATGCCGGACTCATGGTATTTGAATTAAAGTTACTAAAAAAACCTTATCGATTGTCCATATCTCCTGTCATGCTGTGGCTTATTCTCTCCTGATAAATACAGTCGAACTCGTAGTCACGCCCTATACTACATACCGCAGGGTCGGACAGATTTCATGGCTCAACATAGCATGACAAGAGGTATGACATTGCTTAATGCCCTACCAGCAGATATAGATGTGTTTAATATCACTATACCATGTTTTAAAAAAATTATGTGCATGTATTTTAGTTGTAAGAAAATTGTACCATAATTGGACTTACCTGTTTGTCGTACAAAATAAAATAAAATAAAAAACATTTCCCGGGGAGTGGCGGTACCCATATCCGTCTTCCAAATTAAAAATATTAGTTAAAATGTTAATTTTTACAGACGGTAATGCAACACAACTTCCAAGTATATTAATTTAACTTTTGAAAGCAAAAATAATCAGAAATTTTCAAATTTGATTTCGAATATCAAATATGCTGTAATAAAGCAATAGGCCACTTGCATGGATATCATAACGTCTTGGAAAAAAGCGTGTGGATAGATTTTTTTACTAAGATTACGAAAATATTACTAAAATTTTTTAGAAATGTATAGTTTTTTAAATTTTTAAATAAATAAATCCATTATTTGAGCTCGTGACGTCACTACATGAAAATGTCCCGTCTTCGATTATGTTCCCTTAATTTTGTAAAATTCCACACTGATTAATTTTTTTTATATGGCAACACTTTGATTTCAGGCGAATTTTTGAATTTGCGTTTAACGTTCACTAGTTTTATTGTTGGTTCTATGCGAACTTATCCTTTGGTTTGATTTTTTGATACAGATGGCGGTGTTTTTACAGATGTTATGAAGAGAACCCCCGTACAATTTATTGCTATTCGTGTGGAAAACATTATTTTTTTTAAATGATTTTCGGCTATGTAATTATCGTTTTTTTGCACCCATAAAATTATGTCCCGTCTTTCCGGTTTATAAAAAATGTTCTGATTTTTAGGATTGAAATTTTCAAAAAATCGCTAGGGTTTCAAAAATATGATTAAAAAAAAAAATACAGAATGTCTTAGAATATTTGCCTAAACCGGTTTTATTTTAATTTTAAATGTGATGCTAGTGGCCTATTGCTTTAACTGTAATTTGAATATGTATTCTTAAACTGTTTGTTTGTAGCCACGATCGACGTGAAGCGCAACATTTGCGCGCTGGGCGTGGCAGGCTGGGGCGGTCAGGTGGCGCTTGCGGAGAACCTTGGGGAGTACGACGCCGTGCAGGAGAGCGTGCTGAAGCTTTACGATGTGGGGCGGCGTAGGGACCAAGACGACGAAGCCGTGAGTACCACAACCAACCGGTGGCAGCCGTCCCTTGCAGTCATATGGTCATTGACCACCCAAAAGAAAAATTAAATCTGATTTAGAAACGGATTGTTAGTCATCAATTTATTGGTCGAGTGATTAAAATTCTTGATTATGGATGCGTAGGTCGCGGGTTCAAATGTGGCTAAGGTTAAGAAAGGCAAGCTTAAATGGTTTCGCATTTATAGGGGATGAACAAGGAAGAAAGGAGAGTATTTGATACGAATGTGAATTGTAAAACAAGTCAGGGACACCTGAGGAAGATATTGCATGATCAAGTGAACCATATATTGGAGTCAGCCATGTCACACGAATAACAGAAAGGTGCGTATGGTACGATGAACGAATGTGTCAAGATCATCGACCAACAAAGTCTAAATAGGGCGTTTGCACGTTAAAAATGGCACTGAAACCAAAATTGTTTGTTCCAAAAGTGGGTTACGAAAACATTAAGCTATCAAAGATCGCAATAAGCATTGCTTTTTATCTTTTGTTGGTCTGCAAGGACCAAATTTGTCTTCCAAGATATTATGCTTTCGAAGTGATCAGATGGGGAATTTGGTTATGAAATTACTCATAGGTGGGCCGAACTATTACGAACGAATCGTTACAAATCATTAAACTATTGTACACATCCCTTGTTAGAAGCCTAATAGAACATAACTCCATAGTCTGGTCGCCCTTCTATAAAATTCATATTCATACTATTGAAAGAATTCAAAGAAAATTTCTACATTTCGTAAATTTTAAATTTAACATCCCTTTAGAGCACATAAATTACCCGTCGTTAATGAATATTTTAAATATTCCAACTTTAGAAAACAGAAGAAAAATAAACGACCTAACCTTTTTATTAAAATTATTAAACTCTAAATTCGACTGTTGTGAACTCCTGCAATTAATTAATCTACATGTACCTACACGAACAACTAGAAAAACATTAAAATTTTATATGCATACATCTCATTCCAACTATGATTTACATTCTCCAATACAACATTTACATAGTCTTAGTAACAAATACTTAAACAATATGGATGTATTTGTCAATAATTTGAACTTAGCAAACTTCAAACGCCATATTATGTGCCAACTATGTATTTCTATCTATCTTATAAATTAATGTGAACAACAATTTTAAACATTAGGTACCTACTTTATGTCAACTCCTATATTTTATAGACTATTTTATGTTACCTATTTTATTTGTTAAAGCTTTATTATTGTATTTTGTTAAAGCTTATATTTTATGTACCTAACCTATATTTTGTTTTTAACATATATTATGCTACCATAGACATATGAATATTAGTAGACCTGCCCTAAGTGATAAAAGCGTATTATTTCCCCCTCCCATTAGAACCATTCCATTGGAACCGGCTGGGATCGAGTATGGCTTCGCGTTAATCTAAAAAATGTGACGTCATCATTTTTCTGCGAGCCAGCGTCGAACACTCATCGGTGCGTTTTACGAAATAACACGTTAAAAATAGTGGCTTGTGTTTTGAAAACGTGTAAAAATAGAAGTAAAAAAGAGAAAAAACCCAATTGTCGTATTACATTCCATAGGCAAGCATTATTTTACTTTATTTTAAGCTAATTCAGATCACATAATATGATCGTTTTTGTAACATACACTATCACTCGAGATACATGGCGTGTGCCTGTCGCTGTTTACTGGGGTAAGTAAATTATGAAACATTTATAAAAGTGTCTTCACTAAATACGGCAACAAAATATTGAACTCGACCTTATAGGCGACCTTACTTTGCATATTTGGACATCGCAAATGTGTTCATAACGCGGCAAGCAATTTGCGCTCCCATGTAAAAAGGTCTATTAATTCAAAAGCAGAGTTTGCGTTTAAGAACTAAAGTGTGATATTATAATGCGAGATGCCTATATACTGTCAGATTGAGTTTTGACGAATCACATATCACCAAAGCTGTCTTCCCGCTCTTCGTCCCGCTGTAGTTGGTTTCTACCCCTCACCTTTCTGTTCTGGTCTATTAATATTCATATGTCTATGTATTTATTTATTTATTATTACATTTATTACAAACAAGAAAACAATATAAAAGGAAGCTTTGACTGCCCAACTAGGAAGGTTTCCCGTTTTAGGACAGTCAATTCAGGACAGTATGCTACCTATATTTTGTAAACTCATTATTTTCACCGCAATAAAAAAAAAAAATCTACTGCATTCTATGTAAAAGCCCTATGGGCATTTAAATAAATAAATATATAAAATATCTAGAGTTGATATACCAATTGTCAGGATGAATCCAAGGAGTGTGTGTCAAGATCATTCTCTCTGTCTACGTCCATGATGGTTAGTTTGTACACAAGCATATTATGGTTAGTTTTTCCAATACGTAGAACAATACATTATTCAACGAGAGTTTTAGAAACCAATTCTTTGTCTATTGATATAATTTCATCTAAGTCGTTTAGCAGTTGTTTGTGGTGTATTTGTGGGTATGCAAACAATTTTGTATCAACTGCGAAACATCTGATTTTATTATGAGATACAAATCTGTGATATACAAAACAAACAGAACTGGACTCAGCTCTGATCCTTGAGGGACACCACTGGTCACGAAAGTTGGCTGCCAATTTGAACTTGTGATTATTGCTTGTAATTATAATTTCTTTCAGTGGATAGATACTTCCTAACCTTCCTCTTTCATTTCTCAAAACACACCCAAGTTGGGGGTGCGTTAGGCTGGGTTTAGATTCTTAATTAAAATTTACGGATTACATAAGATTTTGACAGGTTACTCACAGGAAGTTCGACCTGTGTAAATGCTCATTCGACCGTTATCTGTAAATTTATTTGCTGTTAGATGGCTTCCTGTCAACAACGACCTGCTACTGTCAAATTTACGCGATTTTGTCAATAAAGACGAAAAGGACCAAATAAAGTGTTGAAATAGATTTTGGCTTTAATTAAACAATTCTCCACTCGCTTTTGTGCCGTCAAAGGTGGCAATTAATTTCATTTTATCCGAATGACAGCTACCTGACATCTTCTGACAGCAACCGACTTCGAATTCAAAATTTCAAATACGTGAATGTTTAAAACAGAAACATTACGATTGTAAGGGATTGGACTGATAATCGAATAGAAGGATGCTCATTTTCCAGAAAACTTAAATAAGTGGAAATAAATACTAATTTTGTAGGAAAAAAATCCTATGCAAGAGCTATTTACAGGAAAAAACTTACGAGTCTAACCCCAGCCTTAAACAATCCAGCATTAATATTGTATTTTTGTTTTTTTCAGGAAGAAGATGAGGAGGAAGAGGTTGGAAATTCAGACAACGAAGGGTCGGATTCCGGTTCCGATAACGAAGGTAACATTCTTTCTTTTTCCAGTTCGGAAATCATTGATTGGATAACCAAAAACTCTGCCATAGGTCTCGCTAGGCAAGCGACACTAGGGGACTTAGCAGGGGTGCCCGGGTTCATTAAGTGAGATTGCCCAGGTCTTGGCGGCGGATTTGTCCAACATCTGCGTGGCGGGCCGGATCAGGAGAGGCCGGTTGAAGGAGCTCTTTGACTTCTAAAGCCGGACTCTCTCGATCCATCGCCTTGCACCGCAGTGGGAGGGATGGATTCATAAGTCTGGCACTCATGGACATACAGACCCCTCATACCTATTTCCTTTCCAAAAATTCCTCTTCGTCATTTCCTTGAAATGTGTGATAATGTAAAAAAATAAACATTTCCTGTTTATGAATAACTTAACAATATTTGAATTCCTCCTTCTACCATTATTGAGTGAATGTGTTGCTTGTGCAGTGATGGAGGACCTAGCTAACAAAAGATTAAAGTCACCATCTATACGGAGCCCATTGATCATTATCTTACTAATATTATAAACGCAAAAGTTTGTATGGATGTATGTGTGTTTGTTACTCTTTCACGCAAAAACTAGTGAATGGATTTGAATGAAACTTTACAATAATATAGCCCATACATCAGAATAACATACATTTATGTTGCTAGCTAGGAAGGGGATGCGGGAGGGAAACGGGGACGCACGGGAAAGGTGATTCAGGGAGAAACAATATATTTCTTTTAATACGGCATTGCAACGCATGCCGGGAACCAGTTAGTTAAAAATAAAATAATATCACCAGTATAAATTTTTTTTAGAATAGGTCAGTTTTTATTATTCCAAATACATATTAACATGCTAAAATAATTTTATACAGAGGTCGTAGGTGCCTTTAATGACATAGATCTTACTTCTTTCGCGATTTGAAGTAAAATGCGATCAGAAAACAATTGTAAAACAGAGAGTTGACGCCAGTGGCGGCATCTATTTATTGTGGACTGAAATTTATGAAAATTATTATTTGGCAAATTTGTGGAATTAACCACTCCGATCTATCGCGAATATGCACTTTTTACGTCTTAAACAAAATGACAGATTTACGAAAACTTTGTGTTATTTCCGCTTCACAATTAAAGCTCTATAAATGAAACATTTCTGAATGTAGCCGAATACTAAAAACTGTTTTTGAAAGGTTACGAAATAAGCTTTCAAATTGTTATATTACAAATAAATATTAACATTTGTAAATATTAAAATAAAAAATGCAAACATAAAAACAATGTAAAAATGACTCACGTGATGTTTTTTTTAAAAAAAATTTTGAAAACGGTACTAAAATCACGGATTATGTAAAAAAAATACTTATTCTATTGTATAAATGTAGAATAAACATTTTAGTCACCTCACTTTTTTATCATTTCATACAAGAATATTTAATAAAAATTAACAATGTCTAGCGGTCTGTAGGCAATTTCGCAGGTAAAATTAGTATCTGACAGAATAGGTTTTTTTATGTATTTCTATGGACAACCTGAATAATGATGGGTAGCTTGATTTATTATGGAGCTTCTAATTTTTGTTTTAGGGATGTCACTAAAACAATAACGGAGTTATAACGATTTCTGTGGAAACATACGCGTTGATGTGAAAACACGCTTATTGTACTTGACTGCTATTGTCATATTAACGAGTATATCTGCTTACGTTGCTGAGTGGTTAATTTCCAAACTTTTTCAATTCTTGTCACATAATCTTATTTTTATTTTTTGCATTACCTCCACACAAGAGATCCTGAGGAAAAAAATTCCGTCAGGACCTATGTCATATTTGGGGAGGATCTTTTTAGGGGAAAGGAAGGAGGAGAAGTTGTGAGAATGAAAAAGGTATGAGGGGCGGGTAGGAATCAGGGGGTCAATGTCTTCAGGAATGATGAATGTATAAATCCATCCCCTCCCATTGAGGGTGTGGATCGAGGGAATCTGTTTGGAGAGGTCAAAAGGTCTCCCTCAATCAGTCTCTGGATCCGGCCCGCCACGCAGTTGGTGGGCAAAAGCATCCAAATCATTTGGGGTGACCTGTGACAGGGGTGTGTGGTTCCCAGGGCAATGGTACCTATATCCACCTGTGAGTGTTTTGCGGAAATTTAAATTTAACATTGTCGTCAAATAATGCCATACAACACCATTTTTTTTGTTTTATTTTTGAAAGCTCTTAGTCCCCTAGATTTAATGAAAAAAAAAATGACAGTGTTTGGCCATGTTGTATTTGAATTTCTGTATAATGCCCCATTGACCATTGGCGGGCTGTGATAACTAAGTGTCTGTCGCCACTTGCAGGTTCGGTGGTGTTTGACGGTGACGCTCTGGCGGAGCTGGTGGCGGACGGTGACGCGTCCACCGACGAGGCGGGCGCCGCCAGCCACTCCGACGGCAACGCCAGCGACGGCAGCTCCAGCAGCAGCCCGGACTCGGCGGACGGCGAAGACGACCGCAACTGGCTTCCTCCCATCCTGCGGCAGAGGGGCTTCCGGGCCATGGCCACGGGTCGGCGGGCTGCGAGGCGCCGAGGCCGCCGCCGCCGCAGCGAACCCAACAACCACGACCAAGACGAGGCTAATGATAATGACGAGGCAAACGATAACGACGAGGCAAATGACAATGATGAGGCAAATGACCACGACGAGGCCAACGAAGACAGCGATCACCTCGCCCAATTTGTCTTCCCCGACACAGATTGAAGTCTTCTTTTAATGAGGCCTGCAAACACTTTGCTCACTTTGTCTTCTTGACATGGAATAAAGTCTTCTATCTAATGCAGTCAGTGAGCACTCTGCTCACTTTGAAGTCTTCTTTCGGATAAGGCCAATGAACACTTTACTCACTTTGAAGTATTCTTTCTGATAAGGCCAATGAACACTTTGCTCACTTTGAAGTCTTCTTTCTGTTAAGGTCAATGAACTTTTTGCTCCCTTTGACTTCTCATGCATGAAATGAAGTCTTCTTTCTAATGAGGCCAGTGTACACTTTGCTCCTCTGGCATGGAAAGTCTTCTTTCTAATGAGGCCAGTGAACACTTTGCTCCTCTGGCACGGAATGAAGTCTTTTTTCTCTCTGTGTCCCCGACTCAAATTGAGTAGTGTTCTTAAGGTTTAACCAAATTCAGAATCATTATCAAATGTTTTATCGCAGAAGCATATTTCATCTGTACTGTGAAATAATTTGAGGAATTGACAGTATGCATGAAATGGAATGGAGTATATCTGTCCTGGTGAGCAATGACTTGGAAACTGTATATCTGTCCTGGTGAGCAATGACTTGGAAACTGTGCTGGGATTAATAAATAAATAATGATTCTGTAGTCTGGATTCACCAATCATTTGCCTTTCTGTTCTGATAATAAAAGTTATTATTGTTGTACAAAGATGTATTGAATAGCCAAGTGCAATTGATTTATAATATATTGTTTTAAAGACAGTTTTCCAACATTTGTGGTTCTTTTTATTACATTCTAGCCAATTCCCGGCACGCGTTGCAATCCACTTAAATAAAGAAATGGTTTCTCTCTGCATAACCTTTCCCTTTCGTCCCCGTTCCCATTTCCCTCCTGCCTCCGCTTTCCCTACACTTCCTCCTTCCTTCCACACCATTAAACTATATGAAATACACCTGTTTTTCAAGCCAGTCCCGCGTCACCTATTGTACAATAACTCGCCAAAGTTTCAACGCAATCGGATGAATATTGCAGGAAAAAATTTCATAATGCCAGAGCTCACTATTATATGTAGAAACCAATCCAGGCATGCACACATAAAATCACCAAAGTTTCATCGCAATCGGATGAATGGTTTGGTTCTGCGACTTTTCATCCCGCTTCAAAATACCCCCTGTCAAAATATCCCTGACAAACGATCCTACAGACAAAACATCCTCTGCCAAAATATCCTACGGACAAAGCAATGCCCCTATCAAAATATCTACTAAGACCTAACCTAACAAAAAAATGGGACATAAATACAGATAACCCGAAAAGACAATAAATTATTGTCCAAAAAAAAAAGTAAAATTTGAAATAAGGTTAGGTTAGGTTTTAGTGGATGTTTTGTCCGTAGGATATTTTGTCCTTGGGATATTTTGTCGCGGGATGAAAACGCTCGGTACCGAATGGTTTAGGAACGCACAAGGGACAAACAAAGAAACATTCATTTTTATATATTTAAATACCTCCTTCCAAACTTTAATTTTAAAATAAGTAGCAGATCCAGATTGTATATCGCAAACCAGAGACCGGTAGAGAATATGTTTACATCCATATATTTCTAAGAAACGTGGTAAATAAAAAGGATATGAAAAAGGTCTACTACGCCTTATGTCATTCTCGAATTGAATATGGAATCATAGGATGGGGATTTGCTACTCATATGTACCGATTCAAAAAGGAATCATAAAGACCATATTGAAAGTACCAATTAGAACGCCTTCAATTGAAATATTCAATAGCTTTGACGTACCAAATGTACAGCAAATATATGCCGAAAATGTATTATTGAAGCTCTTCAAAAATAATGAATCCTCTACTAGACCGAATAAAAATGATAAACCGCATAAAAATGTTAACACTAGTTCGAATAAAAATGATGTAAAATATATTCCAAATTATAAAACCATATTCGGACAAATAATTATACATACTTTACAACAAAACTTCATAACATCCTTCCCCAAGATATAAAACTAAAAAAAAAATAAAAAATCCTAATGAATACAAATCAAGAATAAAAATATGGCTAAAAGAGGTCAATGAAAAAACCCTAATGAAGACACTAAAAACGACATAGAAAACAAATAAACTATATTTAAATAACTTTAGTCCGCCTCGGCACAGGACCCTCTAGTGAGGAGGACTAAGAAATACAATATTTTATACTTAATTTCACCATTATATTTTGTACGTACAATTATTTTCTATAGTCGCTAAAAAAAAAAAAAATATATGATTTCTTAACCTCTTAATAAACATGTTTTAAATTTTCCACAACTAATAAACAACTGTAGCGGTTTAATTAAATAAAATGCACAATTTTTTACTGTAATCACAATTAGTCTTTATTTGGAGTAGGTACAATCAATTTGCAAGTATGACACAGTTCAATAATAATAAAACTGTACGAAAACTATAACAATAACCCTAGAAACTAATTGCTTCCTCAATCGCTCGTTAAACTTTCTAACAAAAAGGATACGAGTATTCACTCTTGGTTACCTGGACGTATTTCAGACTTGCGAGAAATTTTTCCTTGAAGATGCGCGGGTAGAACCGGGAGGCAACTTAACTTTCTCGAGTTACCACATGACCTTATATTCATCTGTATGGCTGGGTGTAAATCTAGCCTCTCCCCTTATTAGTGAAGGATGAAGCGATGCAGGAAAGAGAAAGCATTCGAGACTGAATAACTCTCAATATACGCTCGAAATTAAACCCGGCAAGAGTGTGGTGAAAAAATTTAACAAGAAGTACGTGGCAGGGTATGACATACTCGTTTACAAATTTGTCTGTAAAACTTGATTCTTAAGAAAAAGCATTATATTAATTATTTTTTATTTCAGCAAGACTATATTGGAAATAAAAGATTTGCGCCATTTTAACAATTTTTATGTTTTACTTAAATGAAAACAAATCACTATGAATTTTCAACAAAAAATTTCACTCTAAAAAAAAACTACAACTAAAGAAAACAAGTTTTATGAAAGATATGATAGAAAATGAAACAAGTAACTGTTTAACCTCTGGAGCGATTTCGGTCGAAAATTGGACTACTTTTATTTTTTTGCGATTGATTTTGGTCCAAAAATGGACCACATGTTCCTACCTTTCGTAAAACATTTATTGTAATTATTTAAAACATTTCCTTGGCCAGCCGTTTATTTTAACACGAAGCCGTTGAAATTCTTTATCTATTATGACCATAGATGACGCAAATTTGAATTTCGTAGACTAATTTAGAACAATGTTAAAAATAAATATTTAAAATATTTTTTCCCGCCGAATTTTTTAACAGCTGTTTACGGATAAAATTAAGTCCTTTTTTCACAGACAACATACAGAAACCGAAAATATTCTATGACCCGAATAAGTATCTCTCACGGCAGTTACAAGTAAAAACACCCAGGATTTGCGCGATTATAAGCTTTACGATTTTTTTTATAAATCCTACAAATATGATATAAACAGTAAAATACAGTTCCACCAATCTGAACTCCTTTTATATTCAATGCAGTGAGGCATCCTGCGTATATTTACTTTAATTTGGTCGACAATGTAGGGTCCAATTATATATTCGTTTTTATGTTGACGACAAACCGACGTCTTACGACGTTGCCGCTTATTCGTTAAGTTTTTGACTAGACGATTGTTTAAGTATTTATAGAATATGAAGGCGCCAATATGTCTGGCCCATCCGTCACGGACTCTATTCAACCTAGCGGCGATGCGCATGTTTAATTTATTTAATTGGAATGGGATTTTTTTGAGACTTATCATTCAGAATTAAAACTTTGCTTGATGTGTGATTAGTTATTTTTAGAGACTAGATCTGTATTGCTGGGACCTTCCTATGCTTTCTCTTCTCCCCAGTTTGATTACGCATTACAAAAGTGATTACCTCATTAGAAACATGGCAGTGGACTCCAGTGTGGTTTTCTCATTGTTAATTTTAAAGATTGATTTATAGATATAAGTGGCTAATTATTACTACAACACAATTATCAGTAGAAGAAGTATGTATGTGACCTATTAATTATAAAGAAACTGTAGACTTAGAAAAGATTCAATTTTGGAGGCGCTTAACGGTACCGCTTCCCCGGGAACCAATTATTGGATAACCCACACCACTGCAATAGGTCGAATCAGGTGGTTCGCTACGTTTGGTGACTTAGCAGGGTGCCCTATAATATGCAATGCTTATGTGGTGAGGTTTGTCTGGATCTTCGTGGCGGATGCCTCCGCCCACCAGCTGCATAGCAGGCCGGATCGGGTGAGAATGGTTGAGGGCATCCCTTTGATTTTCCAGTCGAACTCTCTCGATGGATTCATACGTTTGTCACTCCTGGACACACTGACCCCCAGATTCCTACCCATCTTCCTATTCCTTACCAGAACTTCCTCTCCTTCTACACCTAAAAATTCCCTCCACACAGCATCCCAAAGATGACATAGGCCCTGAGGGGAATGATTTTAATGATTAATGAAAAATTAAATTAGAATTATATAAATGCTCATCAAGTATACTATGATTGACGCTAGGTACGAGAATCTTGTCGAATTAACTGATGCATTTTCATTTACGGGGTAAACAATTTTAAGGGTCTTTCGCAAACTTTTCAACAAAATTATATGTTAAATTCTTTGAAAGGAAAAAGGGAAAAAAGAAAAGCGAAAGCATTAAACTGTATAAGCAAATAAAATAACATGCCTTTAATAATAAATAATATAACTCGATCTTGGCACACACTCCATGCCTCATTCACATTCATACATCGCTCTGTTATTCTGTCATTCGACATGCCTGAAGAATTTGGTTTACCAATCATGACATCTCTTCTTCGGGTGTCCCCGACTTTTTCTATCAACCAAGTTCACGTCGTATATTCTCCCTACAACCTTTTCTTAAATCATTGGCTCTACACTTTACGTGATGTACAAACCATCTAAGCGTCCTATTCTTATCTTACTCATTACACTCACATCAGCCTTGCATTTTTTTACATTATGGGTACCGCTGCCCCGGGAACCATTTATTGGATAACCAAAAATTCTGCCATAGATCACCCCAAGTGGTTCGCTACGTTTGGTGACCTAGCAGGGGTGCCTATAATATACTATGCTCGTGTGGTGAGATTTTGTTTTACTGGACTCATTAGTTAAGCAAGCAAAGATGAGTTATTTTTTAAAATTCAGTTTATTATTGTCTAGTGTTACATACAATGTTTACATATTGTTATGCCAGCTGTAGTTCTAAGAGAGACCGGGTGGAAGTATAAGACCGGAATCATTCACTTCTAGCATAAACAATATACAACTAATTTATATGTTAGAAAAAATAATATCTGCTTCTCACACTGTCAGCTATATGTGGCCTGCACACAGGTCGGATAACCTTTTGATTTATTCGTGTGCGCCCCAGACGGAAAATCAAAAAAAATTATTGTATATCCCAAAGGAATTAAGACACAAACACTTTCTTTGACTAGCATTGAAACGCATGCCGGGTACTCACTTTATAAAAAAGGTTATTTTTAAACAATTTCATTAATCTTTCCGGATCGCAGGCCACGCTTAACATGGATATTTTTTTATTTAATTCACTATTATAAAAGACGACTCTTTGCATACGGTTACGAATAACCAGACAATATTTGAAAATATCTTCATCAGGGCCTATGTCATCTTAGAAGATGCTGTATGGAGGGTCTTTCTAGGTAAAGCAAGGAATGGAAATCTTGGGAAGGAAAAGGGTATTAGGGGTGAGTAGGAATCTGGGGGTTAGTGTGTCCAGGAGTGACGGATGTATGAATCCATCTCTCCCACTTCGGTGCAAGGCGATTTTCCGAGGGAGAACGGCTGGAGAAGTCAGAAGTCAGAGAGAATGGTTCTCTCAACCATTCTCTCCCATTCCGGCCTGGCATGTTGGATGCCTCTGCTCACCTGGTGGGCAGACGCATCCAACGCCAAGACTAGGACAAACCTCACCCCACGAACCCGGGCACCCCCGCTAAATCACCAAATGCAGCGAACCATTTGGGGCGACCTACGGCAAAGGTGTTGGTTATCTAATAAATGGTTCCTGGGGTGGCGGTACCCATGCCCGCCTCCCAAATTGAAATTGAAAAGTCAGAAGAACTAAACGAAACTAAAAGAAAAAATCCACTTCTAGTAAATTAGTTTAGACAGTCTTTATTTTTAGAAATAAGAATGGATGCCGTGATTTTAAATTTGTTTAAGAATGAATTTTAGTTGACTTTGCGAGTAAGTAGTAAAATATGGCTTTTAAAAAAAACCTAGCTTCTGCAAATTCAATATGAGCAAAATAACTTTTATTTAATGCGTAAATAACGACGATATTGTTGTGGTAATTGACAACATTGTCTTGGTAATATTGAAATATTAATTACATACGTTAAACAAAGATCCATCCTTACCGGAGTCATATTTGGCACCAATTTTGAATAATGTAATTCTTTATTGCAATATGGGATATTTAAGAATGATTGCTCTGTTTTCGCAGAGAACAGAAGACACGCTATTAAAAAGCGATGTTGCCAAATGTAGGAGTTGCGATACGCGAGTCAATGAAACATATATTATGCTAAAAATATAAGCTCATCTACTGCAGCGCCGCGGCTCGCCGCTCGGTGACCAAACACTGAACTAAAATAGTATATTTCAGTTGATTTAGGTATCAAAACCGCGTCTGGCTTATTTTCGTTTTTGAACTGTATGAGGGTACAGGAGTGGGGAAAACTTGAAATTACATGTGTTCAATCCTGCGTCCGTATACCAGACGTAGAATGACGGTCGGACGCAGGATTGAATGAAAGTGGACCATTAGAAGACGCAGCAATGATAGCGGGATGTATATATTTGTGGTCTTTTGTGTGGAATAATATTTTAACAAAATATTTTACACTTTAGCACTGGAGTTGCGCAAATTGTTATTTTTTTTTAAATGATTTGTACCAAAATGAAAACCAATTATTTTGTAAAGAAATAAAATACTTTGGTTTTTTACATGTAAATGACACTAAATGGCTCAATATTGACTTTAACTTCTGTTTATGGAGTCCTATTACAAAGTAGGCTATAATATTGGACAACACTTTTATATTTGGGAGGCGGGTATGGGTACTGCCGCCCAAATAACCAAAACCTCTGCCATAGGTCACCCCAAGTGGTTTGCTACGTTTGGTGACTTAGCAGGGGTGCTCGGGTTCATAGGTGAGGTTTGTTTAGGTCTTGGTGGCGGATGCGTTTGCCCACCTACTGCGTGACGGGCTGGATCGGGAGAGACTGGTTGAGGGAGACCTTTTGATTTCTTCATCCGAACTTCCTCGACCCATCGCCTTGCACCGCCGTGGGAGAACTAGATTCATTAGATGAGACCTACACATCAAAGGTAGTACGAAAAAACTCACAAGCCTTGTATATTTATTTAAAAATCTAAGAAGTGTGGTAAATAAAAAGGATATGAAAAGGTCTACTAAGTGTTATGTCATTTTCGAATTGAATATGGAATTATAGGATGGGGATTTGCTACCCATAAATATGTACATACACAATGTGAATCATAAAGACCGTACTGAAAGTACCCATTAGAATGCCTTCGATTGAAATTTTCAATAGCTTTGACATACCAAATGTACAACGAATATAGGCCAAAAATATATTATTGAAGCTATTCAAAAATACTGATTCCTCTACTAGACCGTGTATGCATAACACTAGATCAAATAAAAATGACATAAAAAACATTCCAAATTATCCACATTCGGACAAAGAAACTACACTTATTTTGCAAAAAAAACTTCATAAAATCCTTCTCCAAGAAATAAAACTAATAAAAAAATGTAATGAGTACAAATCAAGTATAACAATATGGCTGAAGGAGTTCGTATCATGCCGTGAAACAGGTTGGACGTGTCTTGTGATTAGTTCCTGTGTCGCTGTTTACACTCAGATAAAAATTTATTGTTACATTTTTGCTTTTGTTCACAGATCCATTGTATTATTTAATTTATGGTGAAGTGCGTTCAGTCAATCTAATAGACTCTATTTATTTTTATGTATTATTTTTTTTCTCGTAATTAATTTTTTTTTAATGATATGGAGGAGGATGAGAATTGGCCACCAGACCCCTGAGTCCATATTTAATATTTCAGATTGGTATGATACTGACGCTAGCCAAGTATCTGTAACAATCCCTTCCCGAAAACGATGACCTTCGCTGAGTCCTGATGTTCCTCTCAAAATTAAATCTACTTCTCAATCTAACCAAGCCCCAATCTCTAATAATGATACCATTCCTCCAGAAGCTAAAACTATTGAATTGATGTATGCAAGTTCTTCTTCAGCTCCATTTATTGTTAATGTGCAAAAGACTGAACAGGGAAAAATAATTCATCCCCTGGACTTCGGAAAATTCATTTTTAGTTCTAAAAATAATAACCTTGGAATAATAAATGGTTCAATCAAGCTGGAAGGCAGATATAAATTGTCCATAGAATTTAAATCCGCCACCTTTGCTTTACCTTGACTTTGTTAAAATAGGTTCTTTGTCAAATAATAAATTCAAAGCATTTATACCTACTTTCAACTTAACCAGAATGGGCAGAGTGAAAGGTATACCTACCGACCTCTCTGAATCGGAAATAGTGGATGCTCTCAATGACTCTGAAACCATCCCGTGTGTTCATTTATTTATTTATTCTTCCCGTCGAAACATATAGATTACCCACAATCCAGTTTTTAACTGTTGCAGATTTGGTCACTCTAAACCCATTTGTCGTTCCCCTCCGCGTTGCTTCCATTGCGGAGAGGATCATCAATTTGAACAGTGTCAAAACTTTAATAAAAGCCCAATTTGCATTAATTGTAAGGGTAGTCATACTGCTGTTAGTGTAGCCTGTCCAGAGTTGTCTAGACAGAGGAACATCAAGCAATCAATGGCTTCAGAAAATATTTCATACTTCCAGGCGTCTAAATTATTCCCTCCTGCAAAAAAATCTTTTGCAGAGGTATCATCTAATTCATCTTTCTTTCATTTTTCTTCCCCTAAATCTCCTCAGTCATATTCCCACAGAGAAACCATTTTCAAGCCGTCAAAATCTAAACCTAAATTTATTCCTTCCTTTGATAAAAAACATCGTAATGATCTTTTGCTTAATCCGAATGGTACATAATACAAGTCACTTACATAAATATTAAACAATAATGGACTGATTACGGACCCCTGAGGTAGACCTTTCCATAGTTTTCGATTTAACGTTTTTGAAGAAAGGTGTAAAATAATGGATCTGTCTCTTAGCAAATTAATTATAAATTGAACTAATTTTAAAGATATTTTTATTTTTATTAATTTTTCTTTCATTACGTTAATTAATACATCGTCGTAAGCTGATGAAAGATCAAGAAATATGGCCAATGTTGAAGAATTGAGGGACTGAGAGATACGGATGTCTGTTGTCAACACACTTAAATTATCCATGGTTGATTTCTTTTTCCGAAAGCCATACTGTTCTGGAGAGATGATTCTGTTATTTTCAACAAACCATTCCAATCTGTTCTTAATCAAATGTTCTGTTACCTTCGTTAAACATGACGAAAGAGCAATAGGATGATAGGAAGAGATATCATTTTTAGATTATCATCAGATTTTTCCATGGTTTTAAAATCGGGAGGATTTTTTGAACTTTCCAAGCTTCCGGAATACATCCTGTTTCGAACATGTAATTAATTAGGGATAAGAAATATTCAACCGACATGTCCGAGAATGCTTTGATGAAACTATATAATATTCCATCGGGGCCTGGAGAAGAGTCTTTTTTTAATTTTTTTTTTTTTGTGTATTTTTTTTAGATATAAAATCTGACATCTTATATCTAATGTTTTCTTTTCTATGACTACTACAAATTAGCAAAACTACTACACTTGTTTGAAAGAATCTAAATTAAAAGAGTAATTAACGTTTGGATGAAAGAGGAATTTTCCATCATGACTTTAGGGAAAATATCATTAGAGGGACAATTTTTTAAGGCATTTCCATTAGGAGCCTGAGATTTAAGACACTGCAATCCCTTCATCTATCAAGAGACTTTATTTTGCTGATGATTTCCTTATATACTTATCTCACAAAAATCTATGCCACGCTGCGAAGGAATTAAATTTGGCTTTATATTATATTAAAGAGTGGTTGTTGACAAATGGGATGAGTTTAGCTACTTATAAAACCAAGGTCATGGCTTTTACGCGCAAAAGAAAATTACCCCCATTTTCTGTCTCTTTTGATAATGTCCCTCTCCAAATCGTTAAGCAAATTAAATTTCTTGGACTACTTTTCGATTATAAACTTTCTTGGCTCCCGCATATCCAAAACATATCGTCTAAGTGTGAAAAGGGGCTTAATATGATGCGTGCTATTTCAAGAGTGTGGTGGGGATCTCATCCTACTACTCTTAAATTAATGTATAGTGCCCTAGTGCGAAGCCATTTGGATTATGGTTCATTTCTTTTCGATCCTCTCCCTAAATATTCGGATAAAAAACTTGAAAGAATTCAATCCAAAGCTCTCAGAATGATAATTCTCCTATTAATTCTCTTCAGGTAGAATGTGTTGATCCACCCTTAATTCTGAGAAGACAATTTCTGGCTGATAAATATATTCTGAAATCTTTTTCTATATCGTGCCATCCTTTAGAACAAAGCCTTGATCTTTTGTTCAATAATTTAAACAACGACAAAAGATTGACAGATGAAAATCGATATCCTCGCCTTTAAAAAAGTTTTCTTTCATTCAAATCTCTGACTTCTTCCCTCCAAAATATACAGAAAGATCCTATCCTTCCTATTTTCACTATCCCATTTGATTCTATCAATTTTATCCCCAACATAATAACGTCTGACTTTCGGACTAACATTTAACCTCATCCAATCAAAATGTCGAGGAAAATTTTAAAAACATTATTTCATCCAAGTTTCCTGGATTTTCACTAATTTATACAGATGGTTCTAAGTCAGAACACAAAGATTGTGGAGCTGCGGTGCATATTCCCGAATTCAATTTAGATCTGTCTTATAAATTGCCTAAAGAAATTTCTATATTTACTGCAGAATGCTTCGCAATTGAACAAGCTTTAATTCAAATCCAGCTTCTCAATTTTCGTCGAGCCTTAATGTGCACTGATTCTCTCAGCGCAGTACTGAAAATTTCCTCAAATATCATTCATTATCCAGAAGACTACATTATTTGTTATATCAAAAATACCCTCAAATCATTAAATGAAGTAAATTTTGAGACAATATTGGTTTGGATCCCTGGTCATTTAGGAATTGAAGGTAACGAGAAAGCTGATTCTCTCGCTAAACTTGAAACAATTTCTGGCTCGATTCCTTTAGATTTTAGAATTCGGTTCTCTGACATCTTCCCTATTCTTAAATCCAACATGATTCGCTCCTGGGAAGAGAATTGGGCTGATACGAAAACCCGAACTGGTGCTTTTTATGCTTTAATCCAAAATCATATTCCATGTAAACCTTGGTTCCACGGCAAGAAAAAATCCAAAAGATTTATTTCCTGTATCTCAAGAATGAGAATCGGTCACTGCTCTATTGCATCTCACTTATTTGAAAGTCGAGTACTTGATAGTCCACTCTGTCAGTACGGCGTGGAAAATGAGACTCTTGACCATGTATTCTTTAATTGTAAAAATCATTCGTCCTTCAAAGGCATTTATCGTTTACTTATTAAAATCACCCACCAATCTCCCCATATTTGCTTTCACTCAATAATTCTCGCGTTTTTTCCGTTCTATACAAGTTCATAGATTTAAATGACTTCAATATTTGAGATTTCCCACGCCCTTATAGATTTTTCATAAAATATAATCATCTCCCTTAATTTTAACGGCACATAGCACTCTCTTTAGGGTGAATTGCCATAAAAAAAAATATGGCTGAAAGAGGTCAATGAAAAAACCCTAATGAAGACACTAAAAATGACATAGAAGACAAATAAACTATAATTAAATAACTTTAGTTTGCCTCGGCACAGGACCCCCTAGTGAGGAGGACTAAGAAATACAATATCTATACTTACTTTCACAATTATTTTATAAAGTCGCTAAAATACGAAAAAAATACCATCACTAATAAACACGCTGACCCCCAGATTCATATCCACCCCTCACAGCCCTTATAATTTGGGAGGCGGGTATGGGCACCACCGCCCCGGGAACCATTAATTGGATAACCAACACCTCTGCCCTAGGTCACCCCAAGTGGTACACTACATTTGGTGACTTAGCAGGGGTGCCCGGGTTCATGGGGTGAGGTGTGTCTGGGTCTTGGTGGCGGATGCGTCTGCTGCAGGCCGGATCGGGAGAGACTGGGTGAGGGAGTCCCTTTGACTTCTCCTGCCGTACTCTCTCGGAACATCGCCTTGCACCGCAGTGGGAGAGATGGATTCATACGTATGTCACTTCTGGACACACTGACCCCAGATTCCTACCCACCCCTCACACCTATTCCTTCCCAGAATTTCCTCTCCTTTCTTAAATTAAAAATACCCTCCACACAGCATCCCCTGAGATGACATAGGGCGCGAGGGAAATTATTGCAGAGGAGTGAAAAGGTTGAAATCACATAAAAAATATTACATATATTACAAAAAAAAATACACAACTTATTAGAGAAAATATTTATTTATGTTTAATAAAAATGTGACAAAAGTTAAGATAAGACATATATTAGTTAGGTAGTCGTTATAATTATATATGGTAACAGAGCATTATTTTTAAAAACTTGGTGTTATATTACCAAACAAATATAATTTTCTCTGGCTTCACCTAAACTCAAGTGAGAAGTTTCTTGTTGTGTAATTTCCAAAAGATTTTTGGAGATTTCACCGTTTTATTGTAGAAACTGAGATTTTCTAACTGTTTCTAATCGATGCCATAATTTTTTCAACAAATTGTTGACATCCTTTATCTAGAAAAAATATTGGAAATTTAATTTCAAATTTAATTTGCTGACTCATGAAAAAGGAAAATGGACTTGATGGAATAAATTCTAATGGATTAAATAAACAAAGTTCACAAGCAAAACCAAAGTTCTACATTAAAAAAAATTACAGCAAAAGAACATTGGATGATTACATTTGCCCCACCGTGTACTAATTATGGATATCATTCTCCATAATCCAGAATATCGAGACTTGTCAACGCAAATCAAAGCATTGAATTTTTTGGTGAAAGCCTAAATGACTTTCGGCAGTCAATACGCAATGTGTAATTTTTAAAGCCTTTTAAATGCATCCATCTTCAAGCTACTTGTAGTTATCTTTTATATGATATGTATATTGTCAGTGCTCTTCATTTACTTCTCCTTTCATTGTTATCTCTTTTTTTATTTGTGTTATTGTTAATGGACTATTTGTCAGTAAATAAATACACATGTAAATAAATTACGGCTTAAAATATTTAAACAAAAGTGAGACTCCATTGCAAACTTCAATGAAATTTGGGTAAAACTTTCAAATGTTTACATACTGATCTTTTCGTTCTAAATTATTCTTCCACGTTTCTGGTTTTTTTCCTTGATTTACCAGGAAGGTATTCAGCCCATATTATTAGATAATGACACATGATTTTGTTCAGAAATTAGTAGAATAAGCAAGACAAAAATCAACGATCCACACCAAAATTGTATGCAAATAATCCGGCGGCCATTGTGATTTTTTTGAAATACTGACTTGTGATGACATCCAATGTTCTTTGGCTGTCTCGATTACTGAGAATTTTGGAACTCAGACCCATACATATGTATATACATATATTAGGGTGTCCCAAAAAAATGAAAGTTGTTATTTTTCAACGCATACCCTCTAATTTTGTTTCAATAATGACAAAACACTTATAAAAAAAATTGCGTTTACTTGGGACCACGGCAACCCGTGCCGACTTGCATCGAAAGTTATTAGTACTTTTATATTAAGACGCCCGTGAGCAAATGTGTTAATGCGCTTGTAGTAACTTGCTTTTTTGTCAATAAACGCATATTACTCATTCAGGCAAGATGTCGTTAGATATACGCAATTCTAAAAAGGGTATATTTTTTAAAGGAATCGTAAAACACCAAATATCGGATTCTTAACTACCCTCTAATGAACAAGTTCTTGAAGTTTTGTTCTACAACATCCGAGAAGTGAATTTAACTGTCAATGGAAGTGTTAATCTCACTATTCGCGAGTGTGTTATTTATTGGGAAAAGGCGCATATGCCAACCAAATATTTAACTAATTGTGTGAAGAAATTTGTATCTTGAAACTTGCATCAAGTTTGGAGGGATTTGCAAAAAAATGCGCAGAAAACGCAAGACATATTTGAACAACGTCGTCAAAAGTTTGTCAAAAACTAATTTTTAATTTATTTGACATTGCACACGACGATGCCCTTAAATTAATAAAAATAAATGAAGATAGAATCTTCTTGCAGCGGCAAAGAGAGCCAGGTCATCCTGACTACTTAGCGGGGGTGGACAAAAAACTGACAGATATAGAGGAGAGAGCGCGACTTAGAACAATCGAGCAAGAAAAGCGGCGAACCAAATATTTATCTGCGCCAACTCCTTCAACATCCTCTTACGAACCGTCAAAAAAAAACTACTCATCTTCTGATTCACATATTCAGAAGATTTGCCAAAACCGCTACAGAACACTCAACCTGAAACCAGTAAAACGTCTTCATTACTCCAAAGTTAGTCGCTGCACTAGACAGGTTCCAGTTAAGTATGAGCCAGCTACTATTGAGGCGCTTGGATATAATATTGATCAGTTTCCAATAAGTAAGTCTTCAACTTAAAAAATTCGAAAGGAAAAACGAAAGGCGCGCGTGAAGGCCATAAAAGTTATTAAGTTAATGGGACAACAAACTGTTGCCTGCTTTAGATCCTCGAAAATCAAAAGAAGAATATCTTCCAACTGTTATATAATATGGGAATAACGAACAACTTATTGCTGTGCAACGATTGGAAAATTGCTGTGCCACGAAGGAACAACCGCAGGCTGTATGAAATGCGGTTGTAGACTGAAATCTCGAAGATAAAGGGCAAATTCTGTGTTGTGATACAACAGCTTCAAATACAGGTCAGTTTAATGGTGCTTGAGTGCTTCTTGAACAAAAGCTTAACAGAGAAATGCTTATTTTTGCTTTCCGCCATCACGTGTATGAGATGGTATTAAAAGCTGTGTTTGAATTAAAAATCAATCAAGTGACTACAAGCCCTGACACCCCACTCTTCAAAAAGTTTAGGGATAACTGGATAAATGCTAATCCCTATAAAATTCGGTGCTACAGAGAAAATCTCACATTGCACCTAACCGCTTCCGAAATCCATGATTTGCTTGACTTTTACCGTACTACACCGACAACAAAAATACCTACTTCGAGATGATTATCGAGAGTTGTTAGAGCTCTCTGTAATGTTTTTAGGCGGAGATATAGAGAGAAAATTTACGAGTCGGCCTCCAGGTGCTATGCACCATGCTTAATGGATGGCAAGGGCGCTTTATTCGTTTAAAATATTATTATATTACCGGTAAGGATAAGGCGGCACTTTTAGACGTTTGCTTGTTCATAGTAACATCCTATGTTAAGCCATGGCTACAATGTTATATAGCAGTTAAAGCACCTTACCAGGACTTGTGCTTTTTGAAATCGATGAAGGCTTACGAAAAAAAAATTGTTACGATGCGTTCAGGAACACCGGAAGACTGTAAAAAACAAACTTTAAAGCAAAATTTTAATCAATAAACCATTTTTAAATATAAAATACTACATAATGGAACATTTGTGCAGTTTTTAGTTTTATTTATCCGAGAAAAATTAAAGTTTAAAATCCTTCCGTATTAACTCAGTACAAATTTTTGTACCATATGTTTGGCATCAAGTCGGCACGGGTTGCCGGTGTTTGATCAAAATAATATTTATTATATGAGTTATTGGGATCAAATGGAAAAAAATAAGAGGGTATGCGTATTTAAATTCATGAAAAAAAAAATCTCCCTTATGTCTTGGGACACCCTAACATATATAAAGAAACTAGAAGACTTTTGGAAATAATAACTTGAAAGGTTCAAGAGTAGTTAAAGACTAAATATATTAACTTTTAACAAATAATAACTGCCCAGGTATTGAACGTAAGAAATAACAGAAACAGTGCTGGGATTAAATACAGTTCATTCCTAATTCAACCTTTTACGGTGCTCCAGATTTTACGTCCGGGTTAAATCTTTCCCAAATGAAAGACTAAACCCTTCCACACACTTTTCCACAAATGATTAATCTAGTAAATTAACGCAATGTAAGTGCACTATATAAGAATAAAACAATACAAGAACAATACGTCAATCCACCAGAAACATAATGGGAAAATATTTCACCGACTCCAGATATTTTCATATCAGAGGGTTCGGCTCTGATGAAATCCTAACTGGTCCGATAAATCCTACTGATCCCTCAATATAAATATTTAAAAAGTCTTTAGTACTCCTACATGTATTTAAAAATTTCAAATTATTATTATTAAAAATAATAATATTATTATTTGGATGACTTTCATAGCGCCGTTTTGTGAAAAATCACCTTAATCACCGCTGTACAAACTTATAATATATTTATACAATCTAACTTCCAACTACAAACTAGACGAGCCGTTGGTATATTTGTATTTAAAATTTTACATACAATGCTAATAAATATTTTACATACCTATAATATTTAAAACAATAAACTTCAAATGCATTTAAAAGCAATAGGTAAGGACCTACATACATTAACTTTGAAAGTATTTAACAGCTTTCAACTTATAATTAAACCTGCATTTAAAATAATTACTTATGCAAGTATTAAAAAAGCAACAAAACTTTTACAAAAAAATTCAACTGAGTTAAAAAGTGACGAAACAGGTAAGTAGATAACTAAAAATAGAAAAAGGAGAAGTTACACATTTTTTTTCATTAGCAAAACAAGGAGCAGTCAACCCCTATAACATAATTATTCTCAAACCACATTCCCTATATGACATTTTTTTCATCCTCAAAGATAGATCCTGCAATGTTTGTGCAGAGTATTGGCACATTGCTAGTCAATCCAAGGGAGCCTGCTATGCCTCAATACAAAGGACTATCCCATCAAAACTGTACTTTCAACAATTCTCCCATTTTTTCAAAAAATGAATTTTTTCCCTTGTCGCTTGGCCAAAATGCGACCAATTTGAAGAAATATTTTTAAATTTTTACTAACAATATTTCAAAAGTTCCCGTGCATTTTTTTTTCATTATCTCCACACATGAAAATATTTCCTATCAGGGCCTATGATATCTTTGGGGATGCTGATACATTGGTATCATTGATTAAACACAAAACTAACTTAGTAGCATAACACTTCAAACAAAAGATTGATATGCTTGTTGTAACTCTAAGTGACCAGCTCAGGTATGGGGGCTCCATCGAAGCCAGAGTAAAGTTAGCCTCTCAGAAACTGGGTGTACTGTACAGGGCCCGCAGATACTGCAGATAGTACACAACTGTTCTTCTTCTTTATGTGCCTTATCAGGTCCCCCCGACGTTGGCGATCACTCTTGAAAAGGTCTCTCTGTCTCGCGCTGCCCGGAATAGCTCCTCCACACTTCTAATGCCGGTCCACTCTCGTATGTTTCGCAGCCAAGACATTTGTCTCCTACCAGGCCCTCGGCGACCCTCTATCTTGCCTTTCAATATTAAATGGAGCAAGTGATACTTCTCCCCTCGAAGTATATGACCCAGATATGAAATTTTCTTGATTTTAATTAATGTAAGCAGTTCCCTATCTGCTCTAGCCCGCCTGAGAATTTCTATGTTGGTGATCATGTCGGTCCATGGGACCTTGAGCATTCTCCGGTGAAGCCACATTTCGAAAGCCTCTAACCTGTTCACGGTATTTATTTTCAAGGTCCATGTTTCACAACCATACAGCAAGACCGACCACACATAACATTTTAGCATTCTCTGCCTTAGTTTTAAGCTGATATTGTCATTGCAGAAGAGGGATTTCATTTTTATGAATGCAGTTCTTGCTGCTTCAATTCTGCACCTAATCTCTATATCTGGGTCAAGAGTCTCCGTGAGGATACTGCCGAGGTATCTAAATCTCTCCACCTTTTCGACATTACAACCATTTAACTGAATCATTGATCCAGAGTGATCTAGTCGTCCAAAAGTCATCCATTTAGTTTTATTGACGTTGATTGTTAGGCCCAGTTGCTCACCAGCATTATTAACAAGATCTAATAGGTCTTGGAGGTCACTGATACTGTCAGCTAGTAATACAGTATTATTTGCATATCTTATGTTATTAATGACAACTCCGTTGATCTTGAGACCCTTCTGGGTATTACTTAGGGCTCTTTTGAAGACATAGTTGGAATAAAGATTAAATAATAGTGGCGACAGGATACAGCCTTGTCGTACTCCACGCTGAATGGCGATTGCATTAGATCTCTCATTCCCATGTCTTATTTCTGCTGTTTGGAACCAATACAGGTTTTTAATGAAATTCTGGTCTTTGGTGTCAACGTTACAATCCGCAAGCATTTTCATTAGGTCAGCATGTTTTACCCTGTCAAATGCCTTTTCGTAGTCAATAAAACAGGCAAAGACTTCCTTTCTTTGGTCACGATACTTTTGCAATAGTACGTCGACAGAAAATAATGCTTCACGCGTACCGAACGCATTTCTGAAGCCAAACTGAGTGTCATCCAAGTCCTGCTCGCACTTATCGCGTATCCTGGCATGTATTATTTTAAGGAATAATTTAAGGACATGACTCATCAAGCTTATTAATCGATAGTCACTGCACTTCTTAGGGTATTGTTTTTTAGGTAATGTCACGAAGCTGGATTTTAGCCAATCTTGGGGTATATTCCCTGTGTCATATATAGAGTTAAATAACCTCAACAGGTAGTCAATATTTTCATTATCAAAGAGCTTCAACACCTCAACTGGAATATCGTCTGGTCCGCACGCTTTTCTATGTTCTGAAGTCGTATGAAGAATTTCTGATTTTAAAATCGATGGTCCATGCAATTGATCGTTAGGAATATTAATGTCAGGTCTAATATCTTTGAATGTATCATGAATATACTTTTCCCATGTTTGTAAAATATCTTTTTCATCCAATATCAATTTATTGGAATCGTCAACTAAACATGATGGAGTAATTCTTCTAGAAGTGCCTGTAATTTCCTTCAATTTTTTGTGAAGTTTAAATGCATTGTTGCACACAACTGTTGATCCTGTACAAATCACAAGTGCGCCCCATGGTTGAATTTACAGCCACCTCTGGTCTGGAGCCCCAAAATACTTTTAAAAAAACTCGACTCTGTTCAGAAACGGGCGGTCCTTTTGATAGATTCTCCTAACTTAACAAACATATTGCAATATTTAGAGTATAGGCGTCAGGTGGGAATGATATCCTTATTCTACCGCTATTAAAATGTAAGATGCTCCGAGGAACTAGCGTCATTGATCCCCTTGGCACCGATCCATAGTCGGGAAACACGCCAAACACGCGCCCAACATATGTACACGGTTGACAATTGTCACGAGAGAACGGTTCGTTTCGTTTCTCGTTCGTTGAACAGCTCGGCTGTGGAACAATTTGCCGGCCTCTGTGTTTCCTCCCTTCTACAACATGGTTCTCTTCAAAACCCATGATCACTCCTTCCTCTATCCATACAGCATCTTCAAAGACGACTGAGGGAAATTATTTTCCTCAGGGCCTCCTGTGTGTTGTTAATGTAAAAAATAAAAAAAAGATATCTCTTCTGAATTATTTGTTATTGACATTCC
The DNA here is from genome assembly GCA_917563855.2 of Limnephilus lunatus. Lineage (NCBI taxonomy): Eukaryota > Metazoa > Arthropoda > Insecta > Trichoptera > Limnephilidae > Limnephilus > Limnephilus lunatus. The sequence goes on along the minus strand of OU830595.1, from coordinate 16,788,906 downwards.
GTGAACCGATATTGTTAAAATATTTTTTCTTACAAATCATTGATCATGTGTTTACCATATTAGAAAATGTAAGTTCAAATTTCAATTTATATCTGTGATTATCAACTAGGCCATAGACAACTCACAGAAGTCATAATATTCAATATTGCTTGAAATAGGTACCACGAATGGCAATTTAAAGTAAATAGTATACAGAATTCATGCGCTTAATTTTTTTTATTTAAAACTATACACGCAAAATATGGTTCTCTAACACTATAAGCAGTTTATATATCTCCATATTAAAATTCGGGATTATGACTTTTTTGGAAGAGGGCGGGAAATATCCAAACCGAACGCTTCAAAAATTCCAGCGCTCAAGGCTGAAATTGATTATATAGCAGAACACTCCACTAGTTATTCGAATGAGAAATAACACATTGCTCCATTCCCTCTCATTCTTTTAAAATTTCTCGTTTGACTCCCCAGATGTTACTTTCTTCTGTCTAGAAGTAGGAAATTTAGATACATGTTTTTTGGTTATCCCTCTTTAAATGAATAACATCTTTTCTATCAAGCTTTATTTAAAATTTTCTCCCCTCCATTCAAAAGATCATCTCTTCTGAGTCTGAACTCGACTCCAATATTCCATATTTATGAAATTTGTCATTATAAATAAAATGTTTTAATCACCTTCCATTTAAGCATCTATTTAAACAATGGACAAGAACACTCTTGAACAGTGAAAGCTAAAAACATTTAAAAAATAATTAATTTCTTATAATATTGTAAGAAATGAAACCTGAAGGTATTTTTTAAACAATTAATTACATAAATGCCAGAATTCATAAAAGTAATTAAGTGGATATTCAAATTAAAAAGGAGGCTGTTTTTCCTCTCAAGGGATGTCCTGATTGTCCAGAGTCATATAAATAAAGTGACTTCCTTGAGAGTTGAGAGTGTTGTCTCCTGAAGTGATGTCCAGGGACAGAGATAGAATGTGGCTGTGTTAAGTGTAACTCCTTCAGGTGATATCCAGATCCAGGGAGATAGCATCTGTAACAAATAACAATGGCGTTATTTCTTTATTTATTTTTCAGAAACAAACAGTACATAATTACATGTTAGAAAGTAGTTACAAATTGTTGAATTAATACAATAATAGGTACCAATGACATGTCGCTGTTATATATTATATGTTTTTATGTGTCAATTATAAATTTTACCTATATTAAATAAGCAAATTATTGAGGGAGAGGAGTGTGTGTGTGTGTGTGTGTGTTTGTGTGAATATGTGTGTATGTATGTATGTAAGTATGCGCATTAAACAATTTATACGATTGACATGATTTATATTATTAAACATGAGTCTACATCTTCAATTCAAACTGGAATGCCAGCGAATCTGTATAGGATTATTAGAAACCCACCGCAGTTGCCATCACTTTTAGGTATTTTGAACCTTAAAAAATACTCCTAGCATACTAAAATAAAACTTATTAGTTTTTTTATATTAATATTCTCATCGTTTCGTCACTTGCAAACATATTTTTTTTATCCGTGAAAAAGCGAATTTCGTGTCAAAGGTAACATTAAAGTAATTACTGTATTTATTTATAGGAAAGTCTGACCAATTTTTATTGTGAAAAATGCATATTTAGTGGGAAAACATAATAAAACTCTAACAAAGTTTTTGTTTCTTTTCATTATTTTATGTATATTTTTAATAACATTAAAGAGAAGAAAAAAAAACGTTTCTCTGAATATATGAGAAACTACCCTTGGGAAACTACATGGAATGGATGTATTAGATTTTGTATAAATATATGAACACATTATCTAGTAAGACGGTACAATTTACAAAAACATAATTTTGCATTAAACAAGTAAGTTATTACGAAAATAGTGTCAGCCGGCGCATTGCGGGAAGTTCCGGGTTTAAGCTGGCCCACTAAGATAAGCTAATGTGCAGTGCGCCAGTAATCAGAATAAGTAATGTTTGTGTGGTGGCAATGTGGGGAAGTTAGTACCTGATGGGGATTGGAGGGATGGAAGGGAGTACATCTGAGTGGACGGTGGATCCACCTTTAGGCAACTACAGGTCTCTGACTCTGTTCTCCACTGGAGGTCAGCTCTCTCCTGTACCAACGCCTGGAAGCGGTTAAACCGGTTGAGGGTATAAGAATGGGGAGATGGACCTCGCTGGCCTTAGACACAACCTATCCAGGAGATAACTATGATTATAAACCCTTGTAGCTGGTAGCGGCCAGTACTGACTTGGCCTTGAATATGATTGACATTGGAAAGGTTCAAGACTAGACAAAAACAGGCTGAGTTGCAACAAGATGGCTATGGGACTGCGCTGGGGGAAGTAGGGAATCCAACACAACCAACTACCACAACGGGCATAGGAAGCGTGGTGTTTCAATACCTTCCGTGAATAGAGTGGCTAGGATATCCCCAAGATAAATGATATTGAAAGATCTACAGAACTGCTAAAACCCAGATGTTTCACACAAATTCAAACGTGTCATCATCAACAAATGGTCATTCAGCTCCACTTTGTTTTATGAAATTTAAGTCCCCATTAAGCACCGATTCTATTAAATTGTAATAAGCTGATAAGCTTAACTAAATGGTATTTGTCCTCTTCTGCTAATCACAATTTGTGCAAAAGCTATAACAGACTTAGAATCGATATTTAGCAGGAAAGTTTCAACTGTCAAACAAACGATATTGCACCATTTGATGACTACGTCAATCATGAATTTCTGCAAAACAACTAGGCCTAAGAGAAAGAAGTGAAAAGAAAGTAAAAGCCGTAACGCGAAATGCTTCAGAAAAGATTTTCAGATATAATAAGTTGGAAACCTGCCTTGGAAATGCTGATCTCCTCAAGTGGTCCACAGGATCAGAGATAGAATGTGGCTGCCGTTAAAGTGTTGCTCCACTCAAGTGATGTCCAGAGACTGACTTCTGTATAAACAACATTACACTTTCAGTATTCAAAATAAGCATTTTACATAAAATAATGTGCAAGTGTTGATAAAACATGATGAAGCCTGAAATGATTTTAGATTTTCACAGCCAAAAGAATTATCATGATAAATTTATGTGTTATTATGCTGTGCCGCACTCGCTCCTCATTTAGGCAAAGTTTCAGACAGAGTTACAGTGTACATCTCAGGGCAGATGTGATGCCGGCAGACATCTGGCCTGATGATGGACACTGTCACGCTCTTCCAAACCTTGGTAAAAGGGGAAGGAAGCGCAACATGGCATAATACCCCAAAAAAATTGTATCTATAATTATTAAACCTGAATTCATTCCCTAATGAATATACAAGGACAGAGATTCGTTAGGTATTTGATATGCTCAAGGAACATCCAATATCCATGGCCAGTTATTGACTGAGCATAGCGAAGTCCTGGTTTAAGATGACTATTTGGCATTTCATCTGTCTCTAAATTTGTTTGTACGTTCCGTTTCCAGTTTGGAAACTCTGCTACATTCACTTTATTATTCAAGTAAGACTAACTTTGACAACAATACGCAGCACTGTCATTCTAATCACGATTTATACTGACGATTTATACGACGTCATGAGACACAATTAATTGCATAGATTTTATCAATGCTTACTTTGAAAGCTCATAACTTCGTCAATTTTAAACATGTCAAAAATATTTTTTAAATATAATACATTTTTATAAAAAAATAAAAATAATAGACAACCTCAGTGACTTTGATGGTGTAAAGAAAGTTGGGAAACCAGTGTTTGGAATGTTTATACAGATTCAGAGTTAGAATGTGGCTGCCTTGAGAGTGTTGCTCCACTTTAGCGATGTCCAGGGACATGTATATAATGTGGCTGCCTTGAGAGTGCTGGTCTAAGCATGCAATGTCCAGAATCAAAGAATGAATGTGTTTCCAGAGTGTAGGTCTCTCAGTGATGCCCAGGAACAGAGATCTGTAGATGAAACAAATAACAACTAAGCTATTTAAAATAAATAATTTCACCGGTGAATAAGTACTTAGTTTTGCAGGTTTTTTTGTCTCAAATGACATTTAGACACATATCGTCAGTTAATAGAGACAAGTGGCTAAGTGTAATTAATACACCATTCCGAGATAAATCCAAAATATAATTTTCCGCACTTCAATAATGAGTTTTGACTTAATTATGCATAAAATATAAAATTTTCAAATGACGCCTTTTTCTTAAATCATTAGTCTTTATACCTAGAAGAACATTTTAGGCAAAAAAATCAAATATTCAAATTATCTTTTCTCCATTTTATTCAACGATAAAGGACACTGTAAATAATACTATTATTTATTGATATTGATTGAAGTGATGGATGACATTAGTCTAACCCAAGTATGTGATATGTTCTCTGAACAAGATATCGAGAGTGCAAGAACTCTACTTACGAGTATCCTGGGCCAAACTCCAGGTCCTTCGACTAGGAGAATCGGCGAAGGTAAAAAGAAAAGATGTATTATTGATATAATTAAATTGTACATGCGAGAAACCGACGGTAAACTTCTACCGAAATTTGTTGTTTTAGACATTAGTAAACTACCACCAGTTACTTTTGATCATGTAGACGTAACTACTCTTTTAAAAGAAATAACTACACTAAAAAACGACATGCGTAATCTAAAATTAAACGCACTTAATGATAACTTTGCAACCTGTGAAGACGTTACAAAAATTCGAAAAGAATTACATGAATTTAAAACAGCATATTCATTACATTTAGACTGCAATAATTCCGATGTAAACAGAGGAGATCCAATGACATCTGTTGATAACGGGCCAAAGTTAAAGGCCACCTGTAGCAAATTAAACCAGCAGATGATAAACAAGCAAACGATCCCATCTACCGATAAAGTTGCAAACAATTTTAATTCGACTGAGTCCACCGAAAATAACAATGTGTGGATTAAATCTCACAGAGGGACAAGCATCTGATAAAACCGATCCAAATAATGTGCTTTCAACAGGAAAAAATTATCAGAAAACAAGCCCTACTAATCAAACATCAAATCCGCGAACGATTGGAAAGAAATTACCTATAAAAAGAGAAAAACCTCGCGTATTCTAATTAAAGGAAAAAACGAGAGCTCCGGTTTAAAAGTCCTTCCAAAACAGAGATATATAATAGCCTCCAGATTCGATCCCGAAACAACTACCGATGAAATAAATGGGCTATTGATCTCCCATAACATACACTGTAAAATAGATAAATTCAGGCGAGTTTGCCACTTTTAAAATTGGATTTAATATCGAAAAATTCGAAGAAATCATTAAAGAGGAAATATGGCCACCGGTTATAATAGTACGAAATTTTATTTTAAAAAAACCGATCTCTACGCTGAACACAGAAAATAAGACTTCTAGAAATGGATCCACATAAAAATAAAAACTGTCTACGGATCTTATCTCAAAACTGTAGGTCGATTCGATGGACAAAGCATTTTGTAAAAGATTTATGTGAAACAAATGACATAATACTGCTCCAGGAAACATGGACTCTACCAACTGAAATAAATATATTCTCAAAAATTCATCCCCAATTTTCAGGATATGGAACTTCAGCCGTAAATTTAGCTGATGGCCCTCTAATTGGACGACCTTATGGTGGAGTTGCCATCTTATGGCGGGATTCACTTTCAGTCGACATTGTGGAATGCTTTGAACCAAGAATAGCGGCAATACAAGTAACTGTAAACAGTGGGAAAATATTAATTTTTTCAATTTATACGCCGACAAATAAACCAGAAAATCTTGAGGAATTTACAAACTGCATGGGTAAGGTAAACGCAATAATCAATGAAAGGAACTCGTCCAGTGCGATTATCTTTGGCGATTTTAATGCAGATCCCAAAAGTCTGTTCGGCCGAGAACTGGAAAAGTTCTGCGAAGAGTTTAAGTACGTTTGCGCCGATACAAAGCTGATGAACTGTGATACTTTTACGTATGTGAGTGATGCCCATAGCACCACAAGTTGGTTAGATCACTGCGTCGTCACAAAAGCACTGGAAAATGCTATAAGTAGCGTAAATGTCCTGTATGATACGATGTGGTCTGATCACTTGCCAATGATTATAAATCTAAACCTTCAATTTTTACCAGCCTTTGTGGAATCGTGTAATGATAATATAATTGATCCTTCTAGATGGAATTCGAAATCTAATGTTGATATAATGAGATACACTGAAGCTATCAATAACAAACTTCTAAACATAACTCAAGATTTCTCCCAATTAGAACTTGATAAAAAATCAACCGCTGAAACACACAAAAATCAAATAAATTCCCTATATAAAAATGTTGTAGACGCACTGCGAAATGCTGCCTCCACCACATTCAATAACCCAAATCGAAAAAATAGAAACATTCCGGGATGGAATCATATGGTTGCAGCCAAATACGCAGAATCCAGACGCGCCTTTCTTTCATGGCTCGAAGCCGGAAAACCGCTCTCAGGGCCGGTTGCCGAAGACAGGAAGAAATACCGAACGATTTTCAAAGTAGCTCTGAAAAAATGTCAACAGACAGAAATACAAAAGCGAATGGATGGTATTGCCACCTCACTAATAAATAAAGATTTTCATAAATTTTGGCAAAAAACCTCTTCAGAATTGAAAACGAATATGAAAACTCCTCTCTGTGTTAATGGAGTAAGAGGAAAGGAAAATATCGCCAATGAATTTCGTAATTTCCTCTCTATGGCGGGTGAAGAAGCGGCAGAAAAATCTCTGGATGTAAATTTTTGCTTGAAAACTGAATGTAGTACCACCGCTAACAGTATTACTCCGTGTATGGTTGAAAGAGCTTTAAGAGAAATGGCAGCAGGAAAAGCCACAGGACATGACTCAATAGCTCTTGAACACATTAAGTATGCTGGACCAGCGATTCATTTCATCCTAGCAAAACTATTTTCAAATATTTTACGTTACAGGCACATCCCGAATGAAATGACAAAAACGGTAATTATTCCCATAATTAAATCAACAAATCTTGATCCATCCGTGATCAATAACTACCGACCAATTTCACTTTCAACCGCCGTGGCGAGATTAATTGAAAAAATTTTATCCGTTGTTGTAACAGACCATCTAAAAACAGAAGATAACCAGTTCGGAATAAAACCTGCACTGTCAACATCCATGGCAATATATTCCCTAAAAGAAACCATCAGCTATTATAAACTAAGGAAAACGCCAATCTATACCTGCTTTCTAGATCTAAGCAAGGCGTTTGACCGTGTACGTCATAATAAACTGTGGGAAAAACTAAGGAAAAGAGCAGTTCCGGAAGATGTAATAGCGATTCTTTCAATTTGGCACACGCAACAAGAAAATATTGTGAAATGGTCTGGGGAGCTGTCTAATCCTAATAATTTTATTTGAAAAGTGGCGTAAGGCAAGGAGGAAGCATGTCTCCGGTTCTGTTTAATCTATATACCGATGATCTTATTAAAAAACTTAATGCCACGAAAATAGGATGCCATATACATGGAGTATGTGTGAACAACATTAATTACGCAGATGATATGGTTCTTCTTGCACCGTCACTAAGCGCATTACAGAAGTTACTAAGGATTTGTGAAAACTTTGCAAAAAACCATAACCTGTTATATAATACTACCAAGTCAGTAGTTATGGTTTTTAAAAACAAAAACGAAACCATCCAAACACCCTCAGTATGGTTAGATGACAGAAAAATGAATGTTTATCACAGCGTTAAGTACCTGGGACACATCATCACAGACGACCTTAAGGATATCGAGGATATGGAAAGGCAGAGAAGAGCGATATCTGTTAGAGCGGGTATGCTGTCAAGACGTTTTTACCTTTGCAGCCCAAAAGTAAAAAGAATATTGTAATTTCTGTACCTCGCTGTACACATCAGAACTGTGGGTTGACTACACTGCATCCCAATGGAACAAGTTAAAGGTTGCTTACAACAACGCATACCGTCAACTTTTCCGCCTACTGAGATACTGCAGTGCTACGGAAATGTTCCTGGAGGGACGAGTGCACACTTTCCGAGCACTTCTCCGCCACCGCATGGGAAGTTTATGGCGCAGACTACGCCAATCGAAGAATGCAATCATCACCGCCATGACTACCTGGTTGGAGTCCCCCCTGATGGCCCTCTGGAGACGGGAGACTATGAAATACCCTCCGTAAACAGCTGCATGAATTAATTTTACTGTTTATTATTATTTTTCTCATGTTTTTCATGCTTATTCGCTTTTTTTTTAAATTTATTTATATGTTGTTATTTACTTTATTTTTATTTTTAACATTAACCCATTTTTTGTTTCAAAATATGGAATGTATTGCATTGCACTACCCCTGCATACATTCTGGAATAATAATAATAATAATAATTATTATTATAGTGTCCTTTATTATATTTATGTCCTTATTATATTATATTTTTATGTCCTTTTCTATTTTTTATTATAACTTTACCAATTTAACCATGTGTTTACACTGGACTACACTCAAAGTTATAATCACCATGAAACAGGCATTCGCCTAGTAAGGTGATTTAATAAATCTTATTTATGGAAATGTCAAATATGTAACATGTATTATATAAATAAATACTTGGTTATTATAAAAACTCTGATTTGGTAAACTGTTACTTAGCCACTTGTCACTCACCGACGAAAGTTATTATGTATATGGTATGTATAATGGAAATAGTCATAAATATGCAGATTATATACAGCATGAAATGTTTTGTAAGTGTTGGGTACTCCCCTCAATGGTAATAATAATAATAATAATAATAATTGGACAATTTTTAGAGCGTCGTTTTTGTGAAAAATCACCTCAAGGTAGTTTAGAAACTTCTTGTCTTATATATAAAATGAATATCTATAGGTACAATAATGTGATGAAAGATTTTTGCTTTGAACTTCGAATAAACGATAATTAAATTCTCCTGTGCGACATTCATTAAAAAAAATAGAACTCACCATCGGCTCTCGATGATAAAATATAATGTGGCTGCCTTGAGAGTGTTGCTCCCCTCAAGCGATGTCCCGAGACAGATACTGCATTGGGGGCGCAGATACCCTCAAATGATGTCCTTGTAAAAAGTGTCTGTGTTTAAAAAATTATTTGTAAATAAATAATATTTTCAATGATACAATTTAGCCTAAAGTTTTATGTTGTTTTGCAGACAACATAATCGCCATCAGAACTGATGATGGACACTGCAATGCAGTCTGAAGCGTTGGAAAAAGCTATACAAAAAAAAAAACGATGGAGAAAAGAAAACCTCTTTTTAGCGTAAGGCCCTTTATACAAGGAAATACTTACAAACTATGTAAATGTGACACAACTGCAAGTAGCCTAAAGATATACTACTCTTTAATGACGGTTTCCGTACATGATGCTACCCGAAATCTCGAAACTAGATCATTTTTTCACATGCAGCCATGGAGTTAATACGATGTTAAGTGACTGGCGATGAAGGCGAATTCTCGTTTACCTTTATTTTAAGAATAAAAGACAATATAATAGAAGATTTTTTGTTCATCCATATATCGAAAGAAGTTAATAACTTTTGGGTATTTTTGGCCGCCAAGGAACTGCATGAGAATGATGACAACAAGAAATTTTATTCTTTCTAAAGAATGTTAAATGATTCTTTCTTAAATTTGGGGCACTTGTTAACTTCTAATTTTTATAAGAAAAATACACTTTTTTCAACATCAACCCATGATTTTTCCAGTAAATCCTTTCTTACCTATTCTGTTAACATATAGTTATACGAACACGCATTTTTTTCCACTTCCAGAGCAAATTTAGCAAAACATTCAAGTTCGGCGCCATTTCTGTCAAACGGATAGTAGTAGATATGAATGCAACTAGCGTAGCGCGCTACCAGTACTGACGGTAGCGTGCAACTGACGTCAAACCCGTAGTCGGCGCGTAGCATCGTGTACGAACACTGGGAAAATAGTTTGGCGGGTAGTCACGAGCGGTGCGTGTGCTATTTATTTATTATTTCTCACCGTACATATGTTATTTTTTACATGCTATGCGCATGAAGATCGAGTCGCTTGTAAATATCTCCATGAACAAAGAGACAAATAGTTTAAAAATAAGTAAAGCATGGTTAAAAAAGAATAGTAAACCTGCCTCGTAAAAGTTGCTTCTATCAAGTGAAGGCATGCGTCAGGGATAGAATGTGGCTGCCTTGGGAGTTCGGATTCTCTCAAACAGTGTCTTTGTAAAAATGTCTATGAAAAAAGAAGTGTAAATGAAAAATATGTTCAGTGATTTATTATTTAAGATTCTAATATAAAAAAATATTGTGTTCTTTTAGAAAATCGATGATAATCTTCATCGTAGCTTTTCATCCAAAACAATACTGAGCATGAGAAAAACCTGTAATAACAATAGCAGGGTTTAAAAAATAATAGTAAACCTGCCTTGAAAAGGTTCTGTCAGGGGTCACAGATAAAATGTGACTGCCGTGAGAGTGCTGGCAAAACAACCTCAGCTGGTTTGGTGTTGATCCCCTCAAGTGATGTCAGGGACATCGATAGAATATGGCTTGGTTGAGAGTGCTGCTTCCCTAACGTGGTGACCAGGGACATGGCTGGAATGTGGCTTGGTTGAGAGTGTCGGTTCTCTCGGTGGTATCCAGGAACATCGCTAGAATGTAGCTTGGTTGAGAATACTGGCCTCTCAAGATGTGTCCAGGGACATCGCTAGAATGTGGCTTGGCTGAGAGTACTGGCCTCTTAAGATGTCTCCAGGGACATCACTAGAATGTGGCTTGGTTTAGAGTACTGGCTTCTCAAGATGTGCCCAGGGACATCGTTAGAATGTGGCTTGGTTGACAGTACTGGCCTCTTAAGATGTGTCCAGGGACATCGCTAGAATGTGGCTTTGTTGAGAGTATTGGTCTCTCAAGATGTGTCTGGGGACATCGACGAAATGCGCTGGTTTGAGAGTGTTGGTCCCCTCAAGTTATGATCAGGAACAATGGAAATACACATTTTTGTAGAGTATAGGTCTCCACTCAGTGATGCACAGGAACAGAGAACTGTAGATAAAACAAATTACAACTAATAAACAAACAGCTGTTTAAAATAAATAATATCTCTTAGGATAAAATTACTAAACTCAACAGGATTTTCAAGTCATAATGTTTTTTCGACTTGTTATATTACCTGAATAATATTAAAAATGAAGGTTTAAACACATGAAATGTGTTGGGAGTATTACTCCCATCAATGGTAGTTCAGGGACAGAGAATCTACTTGTATAAATGAATCCTATCTGTGAAGTTACATTAACTTTAGAAAGATCTGTGTTTATGTCTTCATACAAAGCGTTTATTAAATTCAACTGGTGACGTTCGTAAAAAGACAGTTTTTGCTGATAAAATGTATGGAACCTGCCTAGGGAGTGTTGCCCCCTCAAGCGAAGTCATAAGACAGAGTGCTAGATCCATTAAGTGATGTTCAGCGTCGGAGATAGAATGTGGCTGCCTTGAGAGTGCTGGTATCCGCAAATGACGTCCTTGTTAAAAGTGCCTGTGTTTAAAAAAAGTAAGTTAATAAAAATGCGTTCAATATTATTAATGCGTTTAATATAGCCAAAGTATTTCGTTTTACTGCAGATGATATAATCTTCATTGATCCGTTTATAAAGTATAAAGTGTTAAAAGCGAATTATTTAAAAAAAAAGGTAAACCTGCCTTGTAAAAGTTGCATCCGTCAAGTGATGAAAGGGGCAAGGGATAAAATGTGGCTGCATTGAGAGTGCTGGCAAAACAGCCTAAGGTGGTTTTGGTGCTGGTCCTCTGAAGTGATGTCGAGCACAGGGACAATCGAAGACAGGTATCTGTAGATGAAGTAAATAATTATAAGACAGCAGTAAAAAAATTGTACACATATTTGAAATAAGTATCTCCGTAGGTATTGACATAATGCAATTACAGTGAAACCCGAATTTTACGTCCCCAGATTTAACGTTTTCCCGCCAATTACGTGTAATTATTTCGGTCCCGATATATTTTAGTACATTTATACCCCCTTTTTACGTTTTTTTTCCCGCAATTTACGTCGAAAATATTCAAAATATGTGAGTTACGCGCGCTTGACACGGCAGAGCAGTGATTGGTCGGCAAACTGCGCGAAACGTGGTGATTGGCCGACATCTTTCCATTTTTAGCCGGCCGTGATTGGTCGGCGTACTGCTTGCAACGCGGCGATTGGCCGACATCTTTCAACTTTAGCCATGTGTAAAATGCTACAGCATCTGTCAGTTTGTTTATTTACGCATCTGTCATTTGGTTTTGACTCGATTTGTGATTTGAGACGCTTTTTTCCGACATTATTCGTGATAATCGTTTACACACAGTTTTTAAGTTTCTTGTTTCGTTTTCGTTAAGTTAATTACGTTCGTAATGTCTCAACAAAGAAGAACTGTCAGTTCAGTGCGAGAAAAGGAACATTCTCGAAAAAGTTGATAAAACAAGTTGGTTAGTTTTAAATTTAATCGGTTTACACTAGAATGTCGTATTTTTACAAATTTACTTCGTATATATGAATTTAAATGGCCGGCTGCGGCGGAAATCGGCTGCAAAAATTCGATTTACGAGGAAATTTATCATATTTTTACAAATCAGCCGCGAAAATTTGATTTACGCGGACATTATGCGGAATTTTTACAAATTTATTTCAAAGAGGTATCTAAATTTAGAGTCGGCCGCGAAATTTCGATTTATGCGGAAATATATCGTATTTCGACGAATTTACTTAGAATATCTATACCCCCAGTATTGAAGAAAAGAACATTTTATTTTTTATTTTAAAAATCACATAGATTAGTTTGTTACATGTTACTATTTTTCTGTTCTAATTCTTTTTCAATCATGTATACACATTTAAAAGTTTCGTCTAGAAAGCAAACAATGCTGGAAAAATAGATTTTAAGACCCTCGATGTACTTTATTGCTTCTTCTTTTGTTGGAATAACATTTTTCTCTTCATATACATGATTATATTAATAAAAAATAAAATTTAAAGGGTTCTTTTCTTCAATTCACCAATATACATGATTAAATAAATAAAAAACAAAATTTAAAATGTTCTTTTCTTCAATACCCCCCATTTACATTTTCCCTCCGTTTAGGTTTTTTTTTTTCGGTCCCTTAAAAAACGTAAAATAGGGGTTTTACTGTAGTTAAAAACATACACCAAAAAGGCTACAGTCGGGTGGAAAACAAGGCTAATAACAAAATAAACCAAGAATACAATGAAAACCGGTGTTTTAAGCTAGTCACAGATGATATAATGATGTAGAATATATATTATACCAGATTATATGCATTTTTTTATTCAATTATTAGCTCCTATTTTGTCGGCTTTTATATATGAATATAAAATAAAATATTATATATAACTGAACTGTAAAAATCTCATTGATTTAATAAATGAATATTGAATAATAATACATTTTAGATATCCTTCTGGTATTACTTAGTTGAATCAAAAAATCAATGCAAGTAGATAGAATGTAGGATGTAGTAGGACGATCAAATGCATCATTGTTTAGAATTTGATACATGAACACCAAGTCAATGTAAATCCTTCTGTTTATCAATTTAAGCATATTCATATCATTTGAAAGTAGATTAACAATATTCAAAGAATACCCATTAGGGGGTGGTAGGGTGAGTGTGACAAGGGGTACGGGGGGGTCACCAGCTTTGTGACGTTACATGAAAAAAAAATTGAACTACTCTTTTGACTATTTTTAGATGTAAAATTGCATCTCATGTGGGCATTTTGCTAATGAGGAACTAACAAAAGTTTTAGCTGACTAACTTGAGTATAAGTCCTAATTCTGTGTCTGAGGCCCTCAAGGCCCTAACCGTATTTTAAAATATAAGAAAAGAAGCAATAATAAAACAATTAAAGACACATTTTTTACTTCGAGAATACATATTTCTAAGGAAAGGGTTTGAGGGCCTCTATGGATTAAGTCATAAATTATAAATACCTAAACTGCTTGAAAACATTTTGAACCGTACATTGTTGAAGTTTTACAAATGCACGTAAAAATAATACAAAAAAAGGAAAAGTAAAATACAAATAAACGTACAATCTTTATTTAGATACGTAAGTTATGCGGGTACAAAAAAAAGCTTTTCTAATATTTATTCCAACTTTCCACGATGCACAAAAAGATTATAAACTAAAAAGGTAATAATTAAAAATTAAATTGATTCTCACAAACAATAGGCTACCGATGTAATATTACTTTACGGTTTGTGAGCATCCCTGAATCTTCTAGGAGGGGGCAGGTGCCCCCCCCCCTGCCCGTACCTCGCTACGCCCTTGTCTCATATAGTGAGAAATATGATCTGAATGGTGTTAGACAAAAACATCTCGCTTTATATTCAATTCTAAAAGTTAATCACAAAAGAATTATATTGTACGTCTTTGTGAAACCAAAGTTTCACACTATATTTGAAAAAAAACAAAAAAATATGAAGTTTTGTGGATTTACATAATATTTTGTCAGATTTATAATATATTTGGCTAATAATACCTATGTGTTTGTTTTTATTTTTTTTCATTATAGTAATTACCGTTCGATATAACTAGACGTCAACCATTTTTATAACATTTTATGTTTGCATTCACAATTTTTATGTTTAAAAGGATAAAAAAAATAAGTAAATATTCCATTTCTTCGGATTTTATTGTAAAGCGGAAATATTTTAACCTTCTGACAAAATGTGCCCGAGGCCTGAAAGGTCAAAGCCATAATTAATAAATATGAACATAAACTTTACTAAACCTGCCTTGGAAAAGATATATCCTTGTTAAGGGTCATTCCGCCGTTTCGTTCAAATTTGCCTGTTTCCGCGGAATTATTTTTTTTTTGCGTTTTTACTATATATTTTTATCGAAATGGGTTCCTGTACCTATCAGATGTAGAGAGGTGAAAAGGGCACCTTTGTGCGACACTTAGATACGAAGAAAATTGATGGAAGGTAATGAAGGGGTGGATGGTAATGAAAAACGGTTGGATGGTAATTTATAAATTTGGATGGTAATGAAGTTTGGTAATGAAACATTAATAGATGGTATTGAACACCTTGTAGGTTCTTAAAATTTCTGTGAATAATGAAAAATGAATTGAAATTGAATAATAAAATAGATATAAGTATCATTTGACCTGAAGTGATGAGCGGATTAGGAAAAAGGAAGAAAAAACGATTAAAGTGAAAAACTAAATGCTTTATTCAGACTTTTGAGCATTGGAGACAAGAAATACATTTTTTCATGCGTAATCAGTTCTGCTTACTTATGCTTGCAATATTTGTATGAATTGTTAAAAAATAATGGACAAAATATCAAAATACAAATGGAAAAAAACAAACTTGTCAATACTTCTGTCGCTGATCCTTCTGCAATTATCTTTGCTTTCTTCAGAGCTTTAATTAGAAGGTTAACGTTATAGTGAAGTTT
The DNA here is from genome assembly GCA_917563855.2 of Limnephilus lunatus. Taxonomy (NCBI): domain Eukaryota; kingdom Metazoa; phylum Arthropoda; class Insecta; order Trichoptera; family Limnephilidae; genus Limnephilus; species Limnephilus lunatus. The sequence continues at coordinate 16,773,393 of OU830595.1, read as the reverse complement.
GCATTGGCAAGTGTCTCGTTCTTTTTTTGGTAAAACAGTCCAGTAGGGTCTATATTTGCAAAAAGTCGAATAGCTGATTTTTTTTTGTTCTTTGCAGAATTTGTTGTGGAGATTTTTGAAGTTATCTGTAATATATCTTTTTTGTTTTTTTAAACCTTTGCATTTCACAAATTCTTTTTTTCCGGGAGCTACCTGGCTATTAACATCTTCAAAAAAATCTTTTATCTTCCGTTTTATTTCATTTGTTTTGTTATTCTTGTTTTCAGCTAAAGTCTTTCTGATATGAAAGGGAACTTTGTTGAGGACTTTATATTTCTTTAGCTTGTTCTTGTCTCTCAGTATTTCATTCGCAAACTGTCTTTTCTCTGTTTTTTTTAAAGCCTTGTATTTTTCATTTAATCATCGAGACAGCGATTCACTGAAAACAATTTCTTTTTTACATCTTCGACTTTATTCATTGGGATGTATTTAGCTATGTCGTTTACTTTTTTCTCTACTGTATCTTCGATTGCTGTATTTGCATTTTGTAGCTGCAACGCTTCCATTTTATTTTGTTCGTTTCTTTTCTCATTCTTAAGTTTGCTTATCTGGTCCTGTAACTTTTTAATGATTTTCATAGATCTGTACCTTAATTTCCTAACATTCGTTAGAGCACGCATGTTTTTTTGTGTGATTTGTTGTTCATTCTCGACTGTGAGGGGGTCAGGATCTACAGTGTTTTGCACATTATTGGGTAGTTTCGTGACATTTTCATGAATTGGAAGCATATTTTCTACTGTAATCGTTTCTATTTTACGCTGCTACTCTTTTTTCTTCAAATAATTTAGAGAGTTCTTTCGCCATCTTCGTCTTTGCTCTCTCTGTGCTCTTTCACTCATATCTTCAATGCTGCAAATCTTTTTTTGCGCTTTTCGCATTAAGTATCTTTTTTTTCTTTCACTTTCTGAAGACTGTACAGTTCCGGATTGTTTTTAATCTCTGCATATTTTTGTTGCTTACGTAGCCTGTCCTTGGATAACTTATCTTCTTTTTTCAGTTTTTTATTTAACTTTGCCATTGTGGTTTAAATTGTTAAGCCTGTAACAAATAATAAAGAAAAATTATCATAAGTATCGGATTAAATGAGAAGTTGAAGAACAAAAATGAATAATTTCATAACTTTTACAAGAGAGCCTAAAAATTGTTACTGCTTTTACATATTTGTTTAATAATTTTTTGCCTAAATGATTGAAAATCTAACAGAAGTGATATCGTTTTTTAATCAAGAAGTTTGCGTTGGACTCTTGATGCCCAGTTATGTAGATTTTTGTTTAAATCTGGATTTGTTTAGAAACTTGAAATTGTGTAAAAATTCATCAGTTTTGATAGACAACCGAAGGAATGAAACATCTTGCGACTGTAGGGGAATGTTAAATCATTTGTTTAATATATTCGTTTACATTTGAATAATTATATTATTGAATAAAAAATCGATTTTCAAATAAAAATTCGAAGGGTAAATTTTAACAGATTGTTTTTCCATATTAGAAAATAGATAAAATGAAAATATGTGTTTCACCAAACCCGAAATTGTCAGACGCTAGAACGCAAGAAACTGCTTTTATTAATAATATTAGCTTTTATTAACCCCAAACATGGTCCCAGATGTACGTAAAAATAACCCTTACAAATTTTTCATTACCCTCCACACCTCTTCATTACCATCCAGCAAAAATTTTGACGATACGGAAGGTAATGAATCGGAGGGTAATGAAGTTTTGACAATCTTTCCTCAATTACTCGCTTAATAATGACATTACAAATCTTTATGATTCAATCAAAAATAGTCCGACTAATTATAGTTTATAGATACACGATTCGAATTTTTAAAACATGTACTTACTTTAAAAAATGCTGGAAGGTAATGATGCCTGGTCAGTGACAAAGTTGCTTTCGAGCACTTAGATCGCAGATATTTCTTTATTCAGCGACATATGTCCTCCCCCGTCTGGATGTAGCGGTACACTGATTAGTAACGGAGGTGCGGGGCGGTGTACAGCTGACGAACAGGGATAAAAGCGGTCTCAATTTTAATTACCGCTTTCGCGGAAGACGACAACGATTTTCTCTGGACAAAAACAAAATCTCAATTCTTTCTATGATACAGTAGCTTTAAAAATAAATTAAACACAAATAAATATGCATAATTAGTTGTACATAAAGGTCGATTAATGAATGTAGTGATTTTATTAGTGTAAACTGATTTTTATTATAGATCAATTTACCGGTCGCTCATTTGCAAAGGGAAGGTAATGAAATTTTAGCATGTTTTTTGTAAATCATGAAGCAATTAAGTAACAAATGCCTAATTCGGGAAATACTCCTTTTTCCTTTTTTAAATAGCTACATCTTACAATAAAATTTTCTTGATAAACATTAACTTTCATATGACTTTTTTGCGTGAACATGCGATTTGAACGAAACGGCGGAATGACCCTTAAAAGTGTCTGTTTGAAAAAAAAGTAAGTTAATAAAAATATTTTCAGTGATAGGTATTATTAAAGATTCCAATAACCAAAAGTATTATGTTGTACAGATGTTGTCATCCGATAACATAATCATCATCTGACCTGATATGGATGCTTTAAGGCAGTCTGAAGCGTTGGCTCAAAAGTAGGAAGCGGTATTGCGGTTTTTCAGTTAGTGCAGCAATGGGTAAAAGAAAAATTGTTAAAAAAGCAGTGTTTAAAAAACAATAGTAAACCTGCCGTGTGGAAGTTGCTTCTGTCAAGCGATGACAGAGCCAGAGATAAAATGTGGCCGCCTTGAGAGTGCTGGCACAACAGCCTAAGGTGGTTATGGTGATGGTCCCCTCAAGTGATGTTGAGGATAGAGACAGAATACAGCTGGCTTGATATTGCTCCCCAATGATTGATTGGTGACGGGTATCTGTCGGTGAAACAAAGTAGTATTACAAAACTAAAAATTATTAACAAAAAAAAACAAATTGAAAATTTATTTCTTTTATCTTGAAGAAAATTACAGTAATAAATATTTTTAATCGAGAATGGTTTTTGACATGTTGATTTTGTTTACTTATAAAAGTGGTTTTGTTAATAGTTTTGGCAATTATTGTAACATTTTGAAATGATGAGGTTATATCTCTCGTTTGTGATTAGCCTAAAACAATTAAAGCCGTAATTATTAAACATAAACTTTATTGAACTTGCCTTGAAAAAGTTGCTTCTGTCAAGTAACGTCATCGGCCATGGATAGAAGTGGCCAGTCTAGATAGTGCTGATCTTCTCAACTAGTGTCCAGGGATATCGGTATAATGTGGCTGGCTTGAGAGTGCTGGTCCCCTCAAGAGTGATGCCGAGAATGTTGTTGAAATTTGACTTCGTTGAGTGTGTTGGTCCAACATTGATCGAAGGCAGGGATCTGAAGATTACAAATCATTTTATTTATATTTTTATGTCAGTACCGCACAAGAATCTCAACTGCTCTCAATTTTCTGTAACCAGTGAGACTATGACATGCCTGATTGTAATATTTTGTGAGACTGAGGATTGTGGGGACGGGAAGGAGATAAGCTCCAAAAAATTTTAACAGTTTTTAGTCGCCCTAGCGAAAGACTTCATTGAACCCGCGACCTGATATCGGCAAGTGAACTAATGATGAAGTTAGTACCTGTGGCTTCGTAAACACGACGCTTGCACAGTGAACTGAGCCGCTCCCGACTAGCAAACAAATAATGATTCAGAAGTCCAAAAGACGAAATAAATTAGTGCATGAAATCAATTGTGACTATAATAGTGTTGGATGGCCTTCCCATCAAAGGATTAACCCTTTTTATGACATCTCTCAGTTTCCTATAGTGATATTATTTTTATTTTTTCCTTTTGAAATAAAAAAAAATAGCGTTAATCGTGACGAGTCACATTTTGTTATTTAGCTAATATGCAATTTATGATCAAGCCGACATTAATTATAATATCGAGTGATTTTTCAATGGTATGCGCCAGTATTATTTATAAAGTTAACAGCCACATGATTAAACTTGCGGCAAAACTATAAATAAAACGATTTTAATGTGGAATAAATTAAAAGTGGATACATTCTGGATGATCTGTGATTTATTCGTAGAGGTTCTGGAATTATCTGTCCCTGAGAAAGGTTTTTTTATGGTGATGTGACATGTTGGTTTTGTTTACTTATAAAAGTGGTTTGGTTAATAGTTTTGGCAATTATTGTAAGATTTTGCTTTTATTTATTTGTTTAGTGACCAGATCTAAATAGAAAGATAATTCCCAACTTTTTATTAAAGACTAAAAGATGTAACTGGGTATTCTATCTAAAAGCCTTGCGATTAATAAATCACATAATTAAAAGTGTGTTTTTTTTTACAAAAACAATTTCTAATTTAGTTTGTCTATGTTTTTGTTTAAAATACTTAGGTATTAAAATATACTCCCTGCGTTCAAATTAGGAAAAATATTCTGCATTCAAGAAAATGAAAATGTACGTCAGTTTAAAGAAAGATAAGTTTACCTATTTAGTGAGTTAAGCTGGAGGTTCCTGGAGCATGTGTTCAGTTGGTCAGTGTTCAGTCAGCAGGCGCTGCATCTGCCTTGTCTCTTGCTTGGATTGCGTATTACATAGACTGCCCAGGGTAGCCATAGCTTCACTATTACACTCAATACTAACCCCTCACTTTACTGCATGTTTCATGCCCACATTCTCTTACAAGTCATTTAACCAACAACCACTTTTGTAGTAGTTGAAAGTAAAAAGAGAGCACTTGAGCAGATTGTCATTACTTATTAATATGTAGAGTTCTTTTATACGAGACTATTAGAAAACCGCTCACTTTATTTATTTAGTATTCACAAGTTTTATTATTTAACCAGGAGATCGGTATTTTAAACTTTAAAAACACTCTAATGCCTTTCTAACTTTGAACATTTATATGGGTTTTTCAAAGATTATGTTTTCAATATATTTGAAAAGTTATTATTGTTTGTGTTTATTTTTGTCCTTCATAGTTTGTAGTTAAATGGAGAGCTGGTGGCACTGCCCTTAAAGACTGTTGTCGCGATATGGTGATACAGTCTTGTAGGATAGGAGACTTACTCCGTTGGATTAGCTTCCTGGTGGCTGCGAATGAGTTCAACCACTTCTCCGTATCCCTTTTCTTCCGCCCAGGAGAGAGCCGTCTTTCCATCCTTGTCCTGACAGGAGAAATCGGCATTGTACTGCAAAAGGATCTCAACAACATTCATATGTCCTTTGAGAGCTGCCCATGACAAGGCTGTTCTGCCATCATCACGCTGAGAGTTGACATCAACACCGCGCTGCAGCAAGAATACCATCATCTCAGCTTGCCCAAGTTCAGCCGAATGGAGAAGAGCAGTGTCACCATCTACATCCCTCAAGTTCAAATCAGCTCCATTCAGTAATAACAGTTCGACGATTTCTAGATGTCCCATAAATACAGCATGGTTTAAAGCAGAATGACCTAAATTGCTAATTGCGTGGACGTCTGCTCCTTTCAACAGTAGGAGTTCAACGAGCTCAAGACGACCTTTACTTGCAGCTAGCATTAATGCAGTCCGGCCATCATTATTTCTCATGTGGATGTCTGCTCCTTTCAACAGTAGGAGTTCAACGACCTCTAGATGACCCTTATCTGCGGTTATCATTAATGAAGTCCAGCCGTCATTATCTCTAATGTGGATGTCTGCTCCTTTCTCCAACAGTTTGCATACTGTAGCAAGGTGACCATTTAGAGCCGCAAGAAGAAGAGCCGAATAACCATCTTTTTTTTGAGAGTTTAAATCAGCATCATTCAACAGTAGGTGTTCAACGATCTCTAGATGACCCCTACTTGCAGCTATCATTAATGCAGTCGAGCCGTCATTATCTCTAATGTGGATGTCTGCTCCTTTCTCCAACAGTTTGCATAATGTTGCAAGGTGACCATTATTAGCTGCAAGAAGAAGAGCCGAATAACCGTTTTTTACCTGATAGTTTAATTCAGCTCCTTTCAACAGAAGGTGTTCAACGATCTCTAGATGTTTTCCATGTGCAGCAAGCATTAATGCAGTCCAGCCGTCATTTCCTCTCACTTGGATGTCTGCTCCTTTCTCTAACAGTTTGCATACTGTTGAAAAGTGACCATGATAAGACGCAAGAAGAAGAGCCGAAAAACCATCTTTTTTCTGAGAGTTTAATTCAGCACCATTCAATAGTAGGTGTTCAACGATCTCTAGATGACCCCCACATGCAGCTGTCATTAATGCAGTCATGCCGTCATTATCCCTTACGTGAATGTCTGCTCCTTTCTCAAGCAGTTTGCATACTGTTGCAAAGTGACCATGATAAGTTGCAAGAAGAAAAGCCGAATCGCCATTTTTTGCCTGAGAGTTTAATTCAGCACCTTTCAACAGTAGACGTTCAACGATCTCTAGATGTCCTCCATGTGCAGCAAGCATTAATGCCGTACATCCGTTATTATCTCTCACGTGGATGTCTGCTCCTTTCTCCAACAGTTTGCAAACTGTTGCAAGGTGACCATTTAGAGCGGCAAGAAAAAGAGCAGAAACACCATTTTTTACCTGATAGTTTATTTCAGCACCATTCAACAGTAGGTGTTCAACGATGTCTAGATGTCCCTTATTTGCAGCATTCGTTAATGCAGTCCAGCCGTCATCAGCTCTCATGTGGATGTCTGCTCCTTTCAACAGTAGGTGTTCAACGATCTCAAGATGTCCCTTACTTGCAGCTAGCATTAATGCAGTCCAGCCGTCATTATTCCTTAAGTGAATGTCTGCTCCTTTCTCCAACAGTTTGCGTACTGTTGCAAGGTGACCATTATTAGCTGCAAGAAGAAGAGCCAAATTACCATTTTTTTTCTGAGAGTTAAGATCAGCACCTTTCAACAGTAGGTGTTCAACGATCTCTAGATGTCCCTTACTTGCAGCTGTCATTAATGCAGTCCAGCCGTAATTATCTCTAACGTGGATGTCTGCTCCTTTCTCCAAAAGTTTGCATACTGTTGCAAGGTGACCATTTAGAGCTCCAAGAAGAAGAGCCGAAACGCCGTTTTTGTTCTGAGAGTTTAATTCAGCACCATTCAACAGTAGGTGTTCAACGATCTCTAGATGTCCCTTACTTACAGCTGTCATTAATGCAGTCCAGCCGTCATTATCTCTAACGTGGATGTCTGCTCCTTTCTCCAACAGTTTGCGTACTGTTGCAAGGTGACCATTATTAGCTGCAAGAAGAAGAGCCGAATTACCATTTTTTTTCTGAGAGTTATGATCAGCACCTTTCAACAGTAGGTGTTCAACGATCTCTAGATGTCCCTTACTTGCAGCTGTCATTAATGCAGTCCAGCCGTCATTATCTCTAACGTGGATGTCTGCTCCTTTCTCCAAAAGTTTGCATACTGTTGCAAGGTGACCATTTAGAGCTCCAAAAAGAAGAGCCGAATCACCGTTTTTATCCTGATAGTTTAATTCAGCACCATTCAACAGTAGGCGTTCAACGATCTCTAGATGACCCCTACTTGCAGCTGTCATTAATGCAGTCATGCCGTCATTAGCTCTCATGTGGATGTCTGCTCCTTTCTCCAACAGTTTGCCTACTGTTGCAAGATGACCATGATACGATGCAAGAAGAAGAGCCGAATCACCATTTTTTACCTGAGAGTTTAATTCAGCACCCTTCAACAGTAGGTGTTCAACGATCTCTAGATGACCCCTACTTGCAGCTGTCATTAATGCAGTCCAGCCGTCATTATGCCTTACGTGGAAGTTTGCTCCTTTCTCCAACAGTTTGCGTACTGTTGCAAAGTGACCATGATTAGATGCTATAAGAAGAGCCGAAAAACCGTTTTTATCCTGATAGTTTAATTCAGCACCATTCAACAGTAGGTGTTCAACGATCTCTAGATGACCCCTACTTGCAGCTGTCATTAATGCAGTCCAGCCGTCATTATCCCTTGTGTGAATGTCTGCCAGTTTCTCTAACAGTATCAATACTATCTCATAGTGCCCTCCTTGTGCAGCTAACATCAAGGAGCTAGAACCATCCATTGATTGGATGGAAGAGAACATTTGATATACTCCAGTATATGGAAATGCGGTTGCCTCTTCATCGGTTTGATTATCATTTAAACCAATTGGTGGGGTCTTTTTCAATCTCGTATAGGAATTTTTCGTGGGATTTAGTAAATATTTCACAATACCAAGATTGCCTTCCTTCGCTGCACAGTGTAATGGATTCTTTTCACATTTATCAAATGACATACAAACTCCTTGTTTAGCAAATAATATAAACAACGTATGATCTTCTTTACTTGCTGCGAGATTGATGGCAGTATCACCCTGACTATCGATGGCAATCAATAAATGTGCTCTCTCAGTATCACTTTCCATGCCATTAAATATCTTATTCACAGTGCTGTAGTCATCCTCTCTCACCGCCACCATAAACGGAGTGATTTGTTTTTTGATCTGTTCAGATCTTATTAAGGTGCGGTGTAAACTACTTGACGGTTGTTTATTCGAAGTACATTCTCTGAACAAGTTCTGATCTTTATCACATTCAAAATCTAAGAAAGAAGCAAGCATAAGTTTAAGTAATGACTCGTACGAAGAAATCTCCATAATTCCTTCAATTTGCTTTACAATATTGAAATTTCTATTCTCCAAAGCTATGTTCAGTGCAGTCCTGCCGGCCTTGTCTCTCGCTGTCATAAAGCAGATGTAGTCTTCGTCAGATATCCTACTGCTCGGGCCACTGAGGAGGACTGCAAATGTGTGCACATTCTGTTCTTCAGCTGCTATATGCAATAGTGTTTTAACACGATCATGAAAGAATAGCAGACGATTTTCAGACCAGTGTTTGTACAATATCGGATTACTTTTCAGTGCATCGCTCGATATTGGTGGTGATTTAGCAAGCTGGGTCTCTATGAACTTTCTGATTAAATAGTAGTCTGGTCTGAGCAAGAAAATGCACAATTGATTTTTAATACGTATGATGTTTTCTTTGTTTTGTATTCGCTGATTTTTCTGTCTGAGCCAATGGGCGAAAAAATCTGCGCAAAAGTATTCTTCAAACGTGCGGTGAATGAAAGTCACGGTTCCATCAATTCCAGCCTTGATCAGCCCTAGGACGCTTAGTTCTTGCAGGTCTTGGTTGGATAGTATAATGTTTGAGTAATATTCTGCAGCAAACTTTGGGCCGAGGGACTGGAAAGCCAGGACACAATGCTTTTTCATTATTTTCATGACCATATCATTTAGAAAGGAATCCGGAAGACCTTTGTTGAAAATATTTTTCTGTTCAAGGTATATTGACTTCTTGACTTCGATAAATTGTGTGTACAAATCATACACATTAGTGATTTTGCATAAGTTCTGCGCTGGTTCAGGAGACACCACAGACTGTATGGCCTGCTGGAGGAACACTTCGGCCAGCATACGGATCTGTAGCGGGATTCCCATGAAGCTGACCACGTCTTTCCCCAGCACTCCCTCCATCTCCTCCCGCAGCTCTCTAGCAAACTGACGCAACCTCCCTTTCTCCTCGTGCTCTGGAAGTTCCAAGGCCAGGTGAGGAAGCCAGGAATTCACCATGAAGTCATCTTGTTCTGTTTTTGTTATTTTTTGTAACTCTGTGGAAAATTCTGACAATTCATTTTCGAGCCATTCTTGCGGATGCACCCGTGTAGTGACTACTGTTTTGCAATTCGTGTTGTTTTTTAAATATTTCAGAAACCGTAAAGTTTTGACTTTAGAATTTTCTTTAGTAATTTCATCAAACGCATCCACCAAAATACAAACGTGTCTCGAACTATCTGATTCGAGGCAGTGCTGTAAAAGGCTGCGCAGAAAGTCATCATCAGTAGGTAAACCCGAAGCATGAATTAAACATTTAGTAACCGATCGCAGGTTTAGTTTAGAGGGTAGTTTTTCTATAGCGGTCAAGTGATTGTGGTCGATTCTCAAAACCCAAGAGTCTCGTATGAGCTCCGATATGCGCGTCAGGCTTGTGGTCTTTCCCATGCCAGGATCGTCCGCAATGATGGTCAGCTTGTTTCTCGTATTGCAGAAGGCATCTTCCTCAATGGGGTCGCTGTAGTCCCTGGTGATGAAGCGGCGCAGGCCATCTAGAGAGCCGTGGGAGTATTGCCAGACCAGGCACGGGCTGCCTTTAATATCCATCTTTTCAAAATAATGCTCGTTGAACATTTCCTTTTCATTTGTTTTTTCCGAATTCAATTCATGAGAACGATTTTGAATTTTTAAGTGATCTCTCAAATTATGTTTGTTGAATGTTTCCTCTTCCATTGTATCTTCAGTATTCAATTTAAAATGTTCTTTTGAAACAAATATTTCCTCATCTTCCTTGGATAAATTGAAGGAACGAATAAGTGATAATTTATCTTTCGCATTGTTGAATATAAAAACATCTTTATTTCCGCTGTAGCCAACAAATTCATTCATGGATTTAATGATTAAACAAGTATGAAACTTCCTGGGCATGTAAAGGCCTCTGTTGTAAACTTCCTTTAGGAAGACGCCTTCTGCGCTTAAACATAGCCAATAGATTATTCTAGCTGACTCCTCCCGACACTTTTCCTTAAATCGGTCCTGTCCATCGTCCTCGGTGGTGAATATCCTCCCCCGCGCGGGCTCTGCCCCCTCCCCCCAGTCGTCCTGGCTGAGCTGCTCCGGATCACTGATCACCAGCAGTGGTCCAGCAGCCCCACTCCTCTCAAGTAGTGCGGTAAGCTTCACTTTATCTACTAGCCTGTTCCCTGTGGAGTAGAGGGCTTCTAATTCGCAAAGCCTGGGAAGTTTGGTTGGGATATAAGCCTTATAACTGGCGTCTGTTGCGAGTTTCTTCGAAATTGGCGAAATTAGAGAATTGATTTTATTTCGAACCTCCTCGTCGACAGATTTACAGTCAACTCCCAGCAATGTGTTTAGGCTTAGAATTTCTTCACCTAGTACTATTGCATCCCGTTCAAATATGTCCTCTCTAGATTCTTCAGTCAAGTCGCTTATTTCAAAGGATTTCAAAGGCTTCGTTCCAACGGTCAGAGTGAAGTCCTTAAATAATTGATTTTTATTTTCTGGCAGTAAAATGATGACGAGCTTTTTAAGACTGCATTCAACTAAATTTGTTAAAAGTATTTTGAAAGTATCGTTCGGGAGTGAGTTATCAGTTGGAGAAGCGAACTCAAGAATGAGCAGGTTATTAATGGTAATACTCATTTTGTTCAAGGCTTTGATGTCAATTTTCTTAGCTACATCAATCAAATTACTCCAACTAAGGGAAGTGTGACAGTTGTCGTCTTTCAAATACTTTTCATTAAGAGGTGTGATTTCAGTATTAAGCAAGATGTTGTTTAATCTAGCAGCTTCAAATTTAGTATCACTGGACTCAATTTGTAAAACACGTTGGTTGGGATTTTCTAAAAATTTATTCAACTCCAAGGTGTCTTCGCAGTCCAAAATATCAGACAAGGTGCGGAGGTAGGCCTGACCAGTCAAATATAAGGGGGCTGTCTTTATACTATCGTTCTGTTTATTAACAGCATACGTTATCTCCTCAGGAAACCAGCGAAATAATTGTTTCGTTTGTCGTATCACTTTCTCCAAATCTCCCGTCTTTGAATCACAAGTGATAGTTTTTCTTCTAGCATTAATCTTAATTTCTGGGAAATCCAGTTCCTTGATATTTAGGGAGTTACTAAAATTTTCAATTTCCGACAGTTTAATTAACGTATTGCTTCGAAAAAAACTCATATTTTTAACAAATTTCAACTCCTCCGTAGAAAATACTCCCAGATGGCAAGTTTTTCTGAAACAATTTTCCATTAATGGCCATCCATCACCTTGGATAGTTTTCCGCCCGGCAAGTCCTCGTGGCCAATGCTCTACCACTAATCTCTTCCTATTATCATCATTAATGGCTTTGATTAAGGGGTCTAAAGAATGAGTGTCCATATTAAATGTAGTGGCATCCTTCAAATCTTTCATTGGAATGTAGTGTATATTTCCCGCATGAATGCCCGTCCTGTTTACCAGATTTGGATCGCACAAGATGTTGGTGATATTTATTTCCTCAGTGAACATGAACCTGGAAGGGTTGTAGGGGTCGATGAAATCTTTGCATAACTTCAATAACATTTTCTTAACTCCCGGACTTTCCAAGGCCAGGGTATGCGCATGGAGGCCTTCTTCGGGTCCAACAATCCAATGGAAGTTTTTACCATCACTCTTAAAGTATTTTACGGTCAGAGTGGTGACCCCGGCCAACCATGCCCCCAGCGAATGACCACTGAAGGACAGAACAAAGCGGCAGTGACGATGATCTTTATTTATCTTCTGAATTTCTTCCTTAACGTCCTCAGCAAATGTGATTGCAGAACACATATGATTTGTGTAGCTGTTAAAGAATACACCCTTCCCATCAGCCCAGAGCGCCCCCAACTTACTGGGTATCGTCCCTCTATGGGCTATGACGATCTGTTGCAGCGACGGGCTCCAGAAGGCACAGCCAAAGTATCCGGTGAAGATTTTACCCATCCAGGAGGAGTTCTTTGCAGTGGTGAGCAGGGACCAATCTCCAGGCAGGACCAGCTCCCCCTTGCAATTGGAGTAAGCCAACTGCGCGAAGGCCGCTAATACTTGTTCACTGGGATACGGCTCAGTCTCTATTTTATATCTGTTATTTTCAATGGGTTGAAATTTGACGAGAGTTTCCCGCCAGTTGGGAGAGCTGTAAATCAAGTCCTTGTATGGCAGCATGTTGAGGAGTCTGGAGAAGTAGTGTAATGAAGATTTTGGAGGTGGATTCTGCAACAAATTAAACAACAGTCAGAGTTGATATGTATTGTATTCACTTACAGACAGACAAAGCATGTAATTCCTCATATCTACCATCCTACTACTGATGTATCCAAGCAAGACACAGACATACACAGCAATACGACTGCTCCAAGGAAGACTTAGTTACATTTTCGTATTTCATAAATAAAATTATCTACCTCCCAAGAAGACATTTGAAACTCAGCTATATACCATGAGAAAAAAACATTTAAAAATAGTTGTAAGACGAAGTAATGAAGTGTAACGAAGTTGTTAGTTTTCCATATACTAAGGAAGTAAGTTGAGTTACTGCCCTTTTCATCCAATTCTTTTTTCTACGGTCGTAAGTCAGACTTACTTTTTTTTCCTTGGAGAAATATCGATGTTATCTATTGAATAATACACTGAGCACACATATTATTACGTAGGTCTTGCTGTGTTTTGTGACAATCTGAAATGCAACTTCCTGAATCAACTTCCTCTTCCTCATCTTTTTTTCCTTCCCCATTTTTCAGCTTCCTTAGGGCTCCGTAGTAAGCGTTCAAAAAGAAGAAAAAGATGGTTTGAAAGGGAGATATAAATTTAAGTAAGAATATAAGAGGGAGCTTGTATTAAAAAAACAATTATAATTTAACATCTGTCCACCCACATTACTAAGATCTATCTATTTTTCTCTTTCCCAATCTTTGATCATGTACGGTATACTGTCTTGGGGAAGTGCAAATAATATTTCTCTAGATGCGCTAGAAAGCACAAAAGGCAACTAATTCGTCAAGTACCACAAAATACAGATTCTAAAAAAAAATTTAAGATGCTTGACGTTTTATCAATTAGACAACTTAACACAAAATGGTCAATTCTTCACCTCTTTAAATACAAGCTACATATCCCTCTATTACAGTCCTTAATAATAAGCAGTCTTCATCAAACATAACGATGTATGATTATCTTTTGTCTAGCTTTCGGACTTGTTCTTATAAATGTGAGCAAACAATATTTTTTTAAATATTTTATTAGAAATCTATTAGAAAACGTTGTTCTGCCAAATAAATTATTTCTAGTGAATAATTTGGTTGTTAAATAAAAAAATACGAATGTATTGTAAGTGAAGCGGACGTAGCGCCATCTGTCATTCAACAACATAAATAATTTCGTTCTCTTTGAAATACGAATGACGCGACAGTTAAATTTATTCATACAAAATACTAAAATTACGATTAAAAAATGCAAGGGTGGGGGTAGGAGAGTGAAAATTTTAAGTTATAGATATTTTTTGATGACAAATAAATAAAAAATACAATTTTTTTTTTTGTCAAAAAACAGACATTTTTTCTGGATAGGGACACCCTAATCACCTAGCCGTATAAAATATACTTTAAGACCTATTTTCATACCTACCAAATATACATAAAGAAATTCATAAAAATCGGTCAAGCCGTTTCGGAGGAGTGTGACTACAAACACCGTGACACGAGATTTATATATATATACTAGCTTTTGCCCCCGGCTTCGCTCGCATGGTATTAGGGGGGTTACCACTCGCCTTCCCTCTCGTCACTCCACTCTCACCATCCCCCCCCCCCCTACCCCCATTCCCCTACCCTTCCCATACCCCTCCCCCCACCCCCGCCCTTTCTTCCCTCTCCCCTCTACCTCCACCCTCCCCCCCACCCTCCTCCACCATCCGCCCTTTATTCCTTCCCCTTTCTTCCTCCCCCAAACCCCTCCACCCTCATTCCCCTCCACCCCAGGCAACAATTTTTTGCTTTTCATCTGACGTTTGCAATAACTCGATTTTGTTAGGGACAGAAAACGTATGATAAATAATTTCATAACGCCACAGCTTATTCATAACACCAGATCTTACCAATATATATAGCTTATATTACTCATCAATAATGTAGCTTTCTATTAGTGAAAGAATTTTTAAATTCCATTCAGTATTTATTGCGTGAAAGAGTAACAAACATCCATACAAACTTTCGCCTTTATAATATTAGTAGGATATATATATATACTAGCTTTTGCCCCCGGCTTCGCTCGCATATTCGCCCCCCCCCCCCTACTCCCCCCCCCCCCACCACCCCTAATCCACCCCCCACCACCCCCACTCCACCCCCCACCACCGCTCCCCCCGCACTACCCCCCCCTCCCCTTCCCGCAATCAATCAACAATCAAATACGCGCCGTTTCGCATTCATAATATTAGTATAGCTGTTGGCTTAGGTTTTTTTTATAGTACGAAAACCTAAAAAAATTATTCAACTACCTTTAAACTGTTTAAGTATGATAAATAAAGAAAGATCATCTTTCTATGATTAAAGCTCTATTGTATTCATATTTAGAGAGAGGAAAGTATGTATTAACTTTTCATTTTCGACTCATTTTACCGTTAAACTTATTGTGAAATCAGATATGAGCACAGCAGAATGTTGTCTGTTCATTAAATAAATAATAATTTTATAAACAAATGCCACAATATGCCACAATTTAAAATACCTCGGATTGCTTTGCTGCCAGTTTTAGGCAAATTTTCCCTAGATGCGTTAATTTTCATACTATAATAGACATAAAACGAAAACTCACTAAGCAATATGACTTAAACTAAAAAGTTCTTTATATTCCCGTCCTTTGCCTCTTAATCCTAATTCTATGTTCATCCTCCCCCCTCCCCTTTCATATATATTAAAAAATATATATAAGAAAACACCCTTATAATGACACACTTTATCATTCATTCCATTGAGATTCATTCACTTTCATTAGTGGAAAGTTCATAATTGGCATAATTAACTATCTTACTATTGTATTATTGTGTAATCTCAGATTTGCTGTCAACTTTCCCTAAAATAAATAATAAAAAAACAAGTGTGCTGTAGACCACACGACTGAAGTAAAACTTTACTAACTTATGCCGTCCATTAACAATATAACAATAACAGGAATAAAAATATCCCCATCCCCTCAACATCCCCATCAACTCAACTCAACTCTCAACTCTCAACTCTCAACTCTTGGCCCTCAGCTCTCGGCTCTCGGCTCTCGGCTCTCAACTCTCAACTCTCAACTGAATTCAACTCAAGTATGGGAACAATTTCTTTTCCATTTTTATTTATTTTTTTATTTTTACTTATTTTTCTTTTAAGAGACCACTCGTAATTACTGTATGCATCCATAAAATAAGTTATCACTAAAATGGAATATTCTTAATTACTTCGCTCTTTTGTGTTCTCTGATAATAGTATTTACTGAGAGCACCTACAGTAGCCACTTATGGTTTCCTTTCTTACCGTTTCTTTTATTGTATTTAAATTAGTTTTCTTTGTTTTGTTTACTTGATTTTTATTGGTTTTGTAATTGTTTATTGGGTACCCGGTTAACATTGCAGCGGAAAAATTCTATAGTAACGTCCCAGAGACGAAAGCTGAACCAGCGTTGTGTCTCGTCCATATCCCTATTGGGGTGGATTGTGACCCCGTCCCTGCATGCGGACACTGGAGAGAAGCCGACCCGGAGCGCTGTCTTATGGATCGCCTGCGCCTCCCCTGGGGAGAGGTGTGGGTCGTAAGGGTGTCTTGCGCGAGTAAGGGGACCCTCCGCCCTGCCTCCGATAACCCGACGCTGTCCTTCCTAGAGTCTTTGGGCGTTCTGTCACTCACTTCCAAATAGCCGTGTCGTCAATGCATCACCGGGAAGTCGGCTTAGGGGCGCGGAAACCGATCTCAAGCTTGGCTTTCCTGAAAACATGCACCTCTCAACAGGACTGCCGGGTGTATCTGTGACACACTCGCTCCCTACCAGCAACCACATGAAAATTGATTGATTTCTTTTATGTACAATAAACTGGCAGGGTAGGCATACCGCCTACACTTGAAAATTTTATTTCTCCCCTCTGCTTTTCCCAAAGAAAGAGGTAATGTATATATTTATTTAATTATTTAATACTAACCTGTACATATAAAGCACTTGCATACTGCTCGTTAACACCGTATGCGGGGACATTGGGGGTCTAGTTTTGTTTAATTAAATGTAAAGACGTTCAAATAAAAAAATTTGCTTCCTTGTGAGAGCCCTGAAGGAGTAACCATAAGTTACTTATACCGGGGCGGGTGTGCGGTGGATAACCTCCAGTGAACTCAATTCAGCTCAACTCAACTCAACTCATGTCATTGATTAGCGTTTCACATTGATAAGCGTTTCATATTGATAAGCGTTTCACATTTATTCACAACGTTTCACATTTTTTCGTAACGTTTCATATTTTTTGGTAACATATTCATCATTTTACCCCCAAGTGTCGATCGTGCGTAAAGAAGTTTTACTTCAAAAATCATAATAATAATTAAACTGACGGGGGGGGGGGGGGGGGTGGTTCATTCAGCTTTGGCGCCCAGGGCCTCTGACGGGCTTGGAAATACGTAAAGTTTTTTAAAATATTTTTTGATAAAAGAAATTGGTGTTATGTATCAATCTTATCACAAAGTTTTATAATTTCAAAATTAAATTTAGTCTTTTTTTTGCAACAAACAAATCAATTACCTCGTCGGTGTGAATGCCAATTCTGCGTTGCCTTTCCTGGCCTGTGGAATTTCTTAAATAAGTTTTGAGGCGTTTCAGAGAAGAAAAATTCCTTTCAAGGGTACACGAGAAAACAGTCAGTTTCACCAAGTTTTTTAAAAGTTTGTGAATGTTTGGAAATAAGGGCTGGTTGCATTCTCAGAGAGCTGCAATAGCACATGTTGGTCGATTTAGTTCAGATTATTTCAGCCATTTTATCCTCCACTTTTCTAACTCAGCTTTTACAGAGTCCCATTCCAAATATTTTTTATAGGGCTCAAAGTAGTATTCTTGATAATTAAGTTGGTTTTTACAACACACAAACGGAATTAAAATGTTGAGAGATGATAATGTGGATCTATGATTTTGGAATCTAGAAGGAAACTGATCAATCGAATCATCCAAAAGTGAAATCATGACAATAACTCTAAAATAAGTTTCAGGTTAATTTGTGTTGTAGTTTGCCTTTTGCTTTTAGGGTGACGATATTTGCAGAATTTTGATTTCTTCATTTACAGTTCTGAGCAAATTCTGAGCGTTCTTGTAAATTTCAGCAACTTTATCTTATCTTTGTAAATACAGGAATCGGTATTTTGACAAACATCTCCAATAGTTTTAATAATTAAATCGACATGTTGATTTAAAGCAGCTGCTAAATAGCATAGGGGAGATTGAAGTATTTTGCGTACAGTCAGTGTGTATCGATGTTAAAAATAATTTTTCCTGCAAAATTTTTGATCAGCTGTTTAACTGTACACAACTGCTAACCCTGTACAAATCGCAAGTGCGCCCCACGGTTGAAATTGGTAGCCACCTCTGGTCTGGAGCTCCAAAATACCTAAAAAAAACCCTTGACTCTGTGCAGAAACGGGCGGTCCGTTTGATAGATTCTCCCATCTTAACAGACGGATTGCAATCTTTAGAGCACAGGCGTCAGGTGGGAATGCTGTCCTTGTTCTACCGGTATTACAATGGAAGATGCTCCGAGGAACTAGCGTCATTGATCCCCTCGGCACCGGTGCATAGTCGGGAAACACGCCAAACACGCGCCCAACATCTGTACATGGTTGATATTAGTCACATGAGAACGGGTCGTTTTTATGATTCGTTCTTGAGTTCAACAGCTCGGCTGTGGAACGGTTTACCGGCCTCTGTGTTTCCTCCCTCCTACAACATGAGTCTCTTCAAGACCCATGTTAACTCCTTCCTTTCCTCAAAAAGACCCTCCACACAGCATCCTCAAAGATGACATAGGCCCTGAGGGAAATTATTTTTCTCAGGGCCTCCTGTGTGGAGTTAATGTAAAAAAAAAAAATTCGAATAAAATTAAGTCCTTTTCCATTGACGATATCTTAATCGATGCCTTTTTCCATAGGTAGATATGCACCTTTCATTATTTATCAAGTACACCACAGACAATATACAGAAATTGAAAATATTCTATGTTGACTCGAATAAGTATCCCTCACGGCAGTTTCAAGTAAAAAAACATGAAGGATTTCCGCGATTATAAGCTTTACGATTTTTTTTTTTTTTTATAAATTCTACAAATAAGAGAGAAACGATAAAATACAGGTCAATTCATTGACTATATAGCACTATAATAAGTTTGTATGTCTCCTTGTTAGAATTCGAAGGTATGATTTTTTTAATGTTCGAAAAATTAAAAAAATTTAATTCTGGGAAATCGCCAGCAATCGAGGCAAATTTATTTATTTCGCGTGATCGCTCCAGTGGCTAAGCAACATAAGCTTATAGCATAAAAGATATTAAAATAATATGCATATATGTATGATATAAAAAAAAATCCCACATGGGCATCGCCAGTTCGTGGGTAAATAATAAGCCTTTGATGGTGTTTCAGAATCCATGTCTTTTTACAGTGAATACCGCACAAAAATCTCAACTGCTCCCGTCTGGAGCCAGTGAGACTATGGCATCCCCAATTGGGGTATGTTGTGAGGCTGAAGGTAGTGGGGAGGGGAAGGAGGTGGGGAAGAGGAAGGTTGGTAAGTACCTGGCTATTCAGATCTGGTCACCAAACACGGCTAAAGCCATTTTCAAGCAACGTTTCAATTCTGAATGGTGGTCTTACACCAGGGCGATACTAATAGTATCTTCCACTCTGGAACGTGCCGCAAATATACTATATATTATTTTAAATGAATAATAATACAATTAAACAAAAAAGATATTACAATAGTATGCATATATGTATGATATCAAAAAAAATCCCACAAAGGCATCGCCAGTTCATAAGTATACCTACTTACGTTTTCTTTTAACGCAGTTAAGATTATAATAAATTACATAATTAGGTATGTTTAAAAATTTTATTTTTTTCTGAACAGCTTGTGTAAAAAGTGTTTACACTAATAAGTATGTGCTATAGGTACATATTTATATTCTTAGGTATTATTGGACAGGGATTTGCCTCAAATATCCACATGAAGCTAAAACACAAAAAGGAATAATAAAAATATTCCTGAAAGTATCATAGTACCCAAAAGAACTCCATTTAAATAAATTTTTAAAACCTTTCGGAATCTTCGGTTTCATATCTGTGTACATTTTTAATTATAAATGGAATATTTTTTAACGTATCCGAAATAGAAAAACTGTTTTTGAAAGGAAATAAACTACGCCATCAAATTTTATCATAAAAAATATAATTTTTTTAAAAGCAAATGTACAAAAGTGTTAAAAATGGCTCATCTAAAGTTTTTTCTAACCAAAATTTCTGATATAAAAAAAATTATATAAAAAAACATTATATTAGACAAATGTATCATAAACGTTATTGTCACCTCACTTTTTGTCGTTTCATGTGAAAATAATTAATAAAAAAATCATAATTTTTATTATTTTTTTCTCAAAATTGCATTCAGAAACTTTGCTTTCATATCTGTGTACATTTTAATTTTAAATGCAATATTTCTGAACGTATCCGAAAAAGATTGAATTGACTGATCTCAAAATTAGAATTACAATTAAGTATATTATTAATTTTGGACTCGCAACAATAACATTTGGCTGTCAAAAGTTTTTTTGTTTTGCTCTTTCAAAAATCGTCTTAAACCAATCTTTTAATTGTTTTTTGGTTGTAAAAAGTGTAGTGTGTTGTGTCTTGAGGACTCTTCTCCCCCTGATCTTCCAGGAGTCACTTCTTGCTGCTCATTTTCAGATATTTATATACTTTTTTTATTACTTCTACTTCTGTCACTTTTTGTACTTTCTGTAACTTGAACAATGGAGGAGTATTTCCCTCCTTTACCTCCTACAAAGCCCCCAGATCCCCCTCCTGACCCTCCAGATGGAGACATTTCGGACATTTCAGAACCCTCAAACATTTCAGACCCTTCAAACATTTCAGACAGTGAATCTGTCATCCTAACCTCAATAAAAAAAAGAAAATTCAATCCCTCTTCCCCAAAAAAAAAATTATTCGCCTTCGTCTTCACAGTCCCCACCAGCTCTTCCTCAACCTTCTCCAACAAACTTTTACTCTACTCATTCCTGTGGCCCCTTCATTGTATATGCGCAAAAAACTGAACAAGGTAAAACCATACATCCTCTTGAATTTGGTAAATTCCTTTCAACCAACAAGAACCTTTCGATTAAGCCCGGAGGTGTAAAAGCCGAGGGTCGCTTCCGAATCTCTATTGAATTCCTCTCAGGTTCAGCCGCCAACAACTTCATCAAAAACATTTTTATTACATCTAATTCTAAATTCAAGGCATACATCCCAACTTTCAATGTCACTCGAATGGGCCTGGTCAGGGGTATCTCGACCGATCTGTCCATTCCAGAAATTCTGTCTTCTCTTTCAACCCCCCAACATATCGGCAATCCCATAAAAGCCAGGAGGCTAAATTATAAGGACACCTCTGAGGGCATCGTTTCCTGGAAGCCCTCCCAATCTGTTGTGATCACATTCGAAGGACAATCTCTTCCCTCTCATATCTATTTATTTTTCAACTCCTTACCAGTTGAAATGTACACTTACCCCACCACCCAATGTTACAATTATTGCTGCCGTTTTGGTCATACCAAAGCTGCATGCAGATCCCCTCCCAGATGCTTCAAATGTGGAGAAAACCACACGGCTGACCAATGTTCTTCTCTCTCTTCACCTAAATGTTTTAACTGCTCAGGCGCTCATTCCGCCATTCACTCTTCTTGCCCTGAACAATCTCGCCAAAAAAATATAAAAATTTCCATGGCCACTGAGAACTTGTCTTTTCTGCAGGCTTCTAAACTATTCCCGCCTGTCAAAAAATCTTTTGCCGAGGTTTTATCCAGTAACTCTCCATCCAACCCTCTCCCCTTCTCCTCAACATCTTCTCGTTCAACTAAATTTATGTACAAAAACCCTGTCTCTAAACCGGCTCCTGGATACGATCGGCAACAACACAACTCACTTCTCTTAAATCCCAATGGTTCTCCTCTTTCAAATGCCACAAATGGGTGCGCAAACAACTATAAATCGTCCTCAACAAACCATCAAAAGCTTTCTGAACAACTCTCACAAGACAATTCTTCATTTATACAAACTCTTATTATGCTTCTAATTGACCTAATATCTTCTCAAACTAATCTACCGTCCAACGCTGCTACTATTATTTCCACGTTAAAATCATTTTTTCAAAATGGCACTTCAAGATGTCAGAATACTTCAGTGGAATAGCCGCAGTGCTATTTCTAACAAATCGAACCTTCTTAACCTATTAAATTCAAACCTTGTTTCTGTGGCTGCTGTCTCGGAGACATGGTTTACTCCATCCACCCACTTTAATATGGGAGGGTACTCCTGTCTCCGTGATGATCGCCCGGAAGGTACGGGCGGCGGTGCTGCCCTTTTTATTAAAAAATCCCTTCCGTTTTCCCCAATAAATAATATCAAACCCCCCAATGCTGACTTTCAAATGGTTGCAGCTAAAATAAAGGACACATCCTTTGTTTCTATCTATATTCCCCCATCATCGCACTTCAATAAGCAAGCTTGGTTACAAATTGTCCGTCAACTAAGCCCTCCATTCTTTTTATTGGGCGATTTTAATGCCCATTCCCCCGTCTGGGGTTCTGCTTTCTCTGATCGAGATGGTCGAAATGTTATGGATTTTTTAGATGAATCCAATCTTTTCCTTTTGAACGACGGATCTCCTACGAGAATCTCTCGCCCCAACACAAACCCCAGTGCAGTGGATCTCTCCATATGCTCTACAAATCTGGCACCTCTCTCCTCGTGGGTGGTGTCCCCCGATCCTTGCTCCAGTGATCATTTCCCGATCACCATCACTTATCAAACTTCTTTCCATTCAGACAAGTCCCATATTTCGACGAAGATTAAAACAAAACACACCAAATGGGACGAATTTAACTCGCATATTGATACGTTTATACAAAATTTACCTTCTTCCGATATATTATCTGTCAAAGATGACTACGATAACTTCAAATCGATGCTTATAACTGCAATAAATAAATCAAATCCTCCCCCTAAAACCAAATATCTTAAAAAACTCCCTCCGACTCCCTGGTGGGATGAGGAATGTTCTAAGGTAGTGAGAATTCGGAAAGCTAAATCTCTTTCGTATCGTCATAATATGACTATGGAGAACTATCTTATATACAAAAATGCCGAAGCCAATGCCAAAAGGGTATTGAGGTCAAAAAAAAGATCCGGGTGGTTCAACTTCTGCAGTTCAGTATCTCCGAATACTCCAATTTCGGAAGTTTGGTCTATGATTCGAAGATTTCGATCCTCCTTCAGTTCAACATCTCCTCGAGCGTCTCATTCTTAATGGATAGATGAGTTCTTGGACAAAATTGCCCCCCCTTCTGTACCTAACGTAGATGAAATAACTCCCATCCACAACACTCCTATGTCTGATCATTGGCTAGACTCTCCATTCACTTTAATTGAATTAAAAAATTGTTTATCAACAGTCAAAGACTCATCTCCAGGCAGAGATGGTATTCCTTATAGCATTATCAAAAATAGTAATGATAATGTTCTAAATCACTTCCTAAGCATCTTAAATAAAATCTTTCAGTCTGGCATAATGCCTGATGACTGGAGTTCTCAAATAATCATCCCAATCCTAAAATCAAACAAATCACCCAATTCTGGATCCAACTACAGGCTAATTGCTCTTTCATCCACCCTCAGTAAAATTTATGAAAAAATAATTAAAAACCGGTTAGAATTTTTTGTCCAATCCTTAAAAAAAAACTTTTATTTCCTCCCATGTTTGTCCAATCTATTATTAATCTATTTCTTGATAGAAAAATTTTCATTGAACTACCAGATGTTACTCCTCAGAGTAGATCGATTTGGAAAGGTTTACCCCAAGGCGATGTATTATCCCCTATACTGTATAATATATACACGTACGATATGCATCTCTATATTCCCCCTCAAGTAAAAGTTATTGAGTTCGCAGATGATTTGGCTTTCTTCTTATCATCCAAAATCATCCCACTTGCCGTCAAATATCTTAATGAAGCCATGGATGCCCTTTGCACATATGGTGAATGGTCTGGAACTTTCAGTTCAAAAGAGTCAGTGTGTCACCTTCTCAAACCGTCATAAAAATCCTCCTGTTCAAATTTTATTTAAAAACTCTCCAATCCCCAACGCCTCTGAAGTAAAATTTTTGGGAGTGACATTTGATAGGAAACTTAAATGGTCTTCCCATATTCACAATATAGTTACTAAATGTGAAAAAAATTTAAATATCATCAGATCATTCACTGGCGTTTGGTGGGGTGCTCACCCTACCTGCATTAAGTTGCTTTACAATGCGCTTATTCGAAGTCATCTCGACTATGCATGCCCACTTTTTAGTACTGCCTCCAAAAATGCACTCAGTAAATTAGACAAAATTCAATCAAAGTCATTGCGAATAATAACTGGAGCGATGCAGTCGTCACCCATCAATTCCCTTCAAGTGGAATGTTCTGATCCCCCACTTTATTTAAGGCGACAACTGTTTGCTGACAAATTTGTTCTTAAATGTTTAAATTCTAAATGTCATCAGGTTATTCCCAGAGTTTCGTTGTTCAAAGACTCAACACATTCATCTACAATCAGAGCTCGAACTAAACCTCTTCCTGCCATCTGTAAAAATTTTCGCTCTCTCTCAGAGCTTCAAATTATCCAAAATGATCTTCTTCCATTATACAAATTAAAATATAGCCACGTCACCCTTTCCCCAACAATTTTGGAAGGGATCGGCATCCTTAAAAGTCATTCCAATCTCCCAGCCCGTACTGTTAATAATATGTTCAATGACATTATTTCTTCTAAATGGCCCAATTCTTCTCTTTTATTTACTGATGGCTCCAAATCTCCTGACTCTCCTAACTGTGGTATAGGTATTAACGTTTACCACAATAATTCTGATGATAGAATATTTTATTCAATTTCAAACCAATTTTCAATATTTTCTGCTGAGTGCATTGCAATAATTGAAGCACTCAAATATATAATCAAAAATAATTGTGAACATTCCCTTGTTCTCTCTGACTCTCTCAGTTCCCTCCAAAAACTTAAATCCTGTCCTCTTCTTCATCCTGATGATCACTTTGTATGTCTCATTAGAGTGCTGATAGCCTCCATTCAAAGCTCTGGAAAAACCGTAATTCTTGTTTGGATCCCTGGACACATTGGCATAGTGGGTAACGATATTGCAGATTCTTTGGCAAAACAAGGAGCGTCCAACCCTATTGTTACCCTCGTAAACCATATTCCCCTATCTGATATTTTTTCCATCATCAAAGAAAGATCCCGCAATGTTTGGACAGAGCATTGGAACATTGCCAGTCAATCCAAGGGAGCTCGCTACGCCTCAATACAAAGGACTATCCCATCAAAACCGTGGTTTCAAAAATTTCCCCATTTTTCCAAAAAAGAAATTTCCTCACTTATTCGAATGAGAATCGGTCATTGTTCCGTTCCTTTTCACCTTTTTAAAATTCACATCTTTGACTCCCCAGATTGTACGTTCTGTGGTCTAGATGTGGGCACTTTAGATCACATATTTTTTGGTTGTCCCTCTCTAAATAAATATCCTCTCTTCTATCGAGCGTTATCTAAAATTGCCTCCCCTCCATTCAACATTTCATCTCTTCTAAGTCTGAACTCGACTCCAATCTTCCATATAATTCTGAAATTTGTACATTTAAATAAAATTAATATATAAATTCACCTTTCCCTTTCTCTGTAATTTTAATTGATGGCCTAGAACACCCTTGAAGGGTGAAAGCCAGAAATAATTGAAAAAAAAAAAAAAATTAAGTATATTATTATTATTATACCTATGCAATTTTGTGAAGAATAACGATATTATAATAAAATATAAATCACACTTTAGAAATTGCTAACATTTATTAAATTTAATACTAGCTTAAGTAAGTACCTAGCGTTGCCCGGGCTTTAGATCATGCCTCTAATTTTAGATCTGAATAGGTATATTTAACTCATTCAGATCTAAAAGTAGTGTGACTAAACTCACCATTAATGATTCTTCCTTTCCACCTACTGTTAAATTCAAATCTATGTTAAATTAAATGAAAGCCAATCACTTTGTAAAACACAATTTAATCAAAGTTATGTCATTTAGTAGGTACCTTCACAATAGTGCTTATTCGATTTTTTTTTTTTAAGAACAAAAAAATGTTTTTTTAAATGTGTATACAGTGTTTTGAATTTTAATATGTCATTGCACTTTTAAAGAATATTTGACAGAAAAATTGGTGTTGCCAGCCTAAAAATTTCTTAGTTCCATTTTATTTATTTTCTACTCTTATTTGACAGACTCTACCACTGAAATCTGGGGAAATTCACCTCGAAATTTTTTTATCACTTTTCGGTATATATTTGGGGAAAACCTGGCAAGCCTGATAGCAACCCACATAAATAGTAATAACGCAAGCCAACATTACAAGTGACTCATAACCTCACTTGCTTTTCACTTATTATTGCATCATATTTTTATTTTTGAGACTGACAAATAAGGAAGTTGAGTCAATTTTTATCAATTTTCGCATTCACACCATACTAATAATTTTTTTTTGTAAAGTTCGTTTTCATAATTAAATTAATTCTTAAATTTTATTAAGCCCGCCACTCACACGGCGGGGTGTGGGTGTGACGTCATTTTAATAACACGAATATAAAACTTTATTCCACTTAATTTTATTTGACCGTAACCAGTTTCAGCTCGGCAGAGCCATCTTCATACTGGTACAAATTATTCTTAGTCTACGGTTTATGTAGACGATGTAAATCGTAAAATCAGGCGGATCATGATGCGCCTGAGGCACTTCCCGAAGTAGCTAGTCGCATCATCATAAATATACCAAACCACCCACCGCATCATGATCTGCCTGATTTTACGATCGGCCGCCGAAATACATATACATGACATACGGGGGAGTGGGAGAGATGTGGTCTACAACGATTTTAATCTATTATAGTAATTTTATTTGTTACAAAGCGTTTTAGAGTATAGAATTTCAATTTCAAATCGTCGATTTGACAATAAAATAAGATCATTAATAATTCATATTACTTGTAAGGTTTTTCCCTAAGGAATATTAATGTCAACTAAAAACCCAAGGTAATTAGCCTACTGGAATTATAAAAATATTAGTGCTTGTTCACATTTGTAAAGACTTCAATCTTGAATATAATAACGTAATAAACTTCCACTTATCACCTCGGTCCAGGTCCATTGCACGCCAAACATTTCCGTTCCGTTAAAAGCAGGTTGTTAGCAAACATAAAGTCTTACCGGAGTAGCTTTTCTTCCTGGGAGGATTGGCACAATCAATGGACAAGTGTTATAATTAGAACTAAAAAATAAGAACTGAATATTCAAAGGTTTGGTAAGATATCCACTATCACGAGACTATAACTGAGGCCATAGACTGAGGCGCTCAGCGGTCAACAATCATAGGAAGAATGGAATGCACCCGATGGACCGTTGCATAAATATACCAAACCACCCACGGCCGTTGGCATTGCATCGGCCAAACGGCCCGGCAACAAGGCCCAAACCATAAAAATTCGTAATCAGCGAAACGTCATGTTATTAACCCAGCCAGTTCGAAGAGGGTTGTACAAAATACCCAAGGTCCACCTTTCACACAATTAATCGGACAATTTGATTAATATTTTTTGTAATCTTAGAAAAAAATACTACCAAACATTTTGCCGTTTGCAATATTTTTATTTTTGCAATATTTAAAGCGCGTCACATTGAAAAATATTTTTTTTCATGAATACTACTGCAAATCTTATTATCTCCCGTTTAACGGCGGAGAGGGGGTCGCATAACTTTTCGCATATCGTGTGAGTAGCGGTTACGGCGTATAACGTTGAGCTTTGAGCGCATCATCTGCTTAGGTGTGACAGGTGTGTATGGGATTCTATGGAGAGTGATAATCTATTATCTTTGCGTGTGACACCTACATTAATGATAAATTATAATACTATTATGCAATATAAAAAAAGGTTTTTATAAAAAATATTTTCTGAGCGTTTTTCACGCTTTACCGCGTTTTACTTTTTTTAACCGTAAATGTTTTTATTCCTTTAACACAGGAGTAGGCTGTGAGGATAGACTGCCTCACACCGTTGTCTCGGCATTCACTCCTTACTTCATATAAATTCACAACATCGTCTCATACATACGTCTTCTGACTCTTGGCCGGACTCAAGCATTTGATTCACTCGATCATGCCGTGTCTTCCTCGGGCGGCTCCTGCTTCTTCTACCATTACTTCCACGACATATATGTTAACCATTTTTAAGCAGGGATGTTCACAGTGGCAGACTAAGCCCGTCAGAGGCCCGGGGCGGCAAAGCTAAATGAGCCCACCCCCCCCCCCCCCCCTTGTATAAAAAGTTAATGTAAATTTACAAGATTTTATTCAGTTCACATAGGCCTCTGGCAGTACCGGATTTTCCTTTAGGCAGAGTAGGCAACTGCCTAGGGGCCCCACATCGACTGGGGGCCCCGCGCCCCGACAAAAATTACTTGTGTCAATAGTGAGCAAGTACTTACTATCAATTATAAAGCAACTCCGACACCGATTTTTTTTATTTATTTATTTATTACACGCCCTGATGGGCTTTTACATTATAGTTTATAAGTTGAGTATAAAAACAATGAAGAAAATATAATACAATGAGAAAAGAAAATAAGTAATATAATGAAACAAAAAACCACATAATAAAATAAAAAGTACATGTGTAAATATGATAAGAAGTCTCACAAGTCTTGTTAAATTACTAAAAGAAAAAAATAAATTTTGAATTCTCTATAAATAATATAAAAATCCACGTGATAGAAACTCTTACGAACTCTTACGCACCCGTTGTTCCAAACTCATTAGTAGACATCGGATTATATGCATTTGCATATTTGCATATGCAAATTCATATAACTCTCTTATTAAACAGAATATCGCCCTCATCTCAACACAAGTTACCAGATGCCATAGAAAAATTGGAAACAAAAAACCTTCCTCTATTTAAATCAATAGAAATATTGGAAACAATGATTGAACTCGCCAACGCCCTTCCCAATTCAATATCAGAAAAGATTTGTGAAAAGTTCGACGCTATTTTGTTTAAAAATCCGAGTTTTGAAGATATGAAGAACTTTAATGCCTACATCAACGGCACAGCTCATACATACCCTGCCTCAACAGGTATCTCCAGATATGGCATA
Source organism: Limnephilus lunatus (assembly GCA_917563855.2). Classification (NCBI taxonomy): domain Eukaryota; kingdom Metazoa; phylum Arthropoda; class Insecta; order Trichoptera; family Limnephilidae; genus Limnephilus; species Limnephilus lunatus. The sequence continues at coordinate 16,744,223 of OU830595.1, read as the reverse complement.
CAAAGGTGAGTTTACTGTCGAATATAATGCCTAGATCCATAATTTCATTAACACAATTTAAATTTTCACCATTTAATGACTGCTGAAAAAATATAGGATTATTTATTTTGTAAAAATGAATGAACTTACATTTATGTATGTTTAATGCTAGTTTGTTGATAGAGCACCATTCAAAAATATATATCAAGTTAGTTTGAAGTGTAATACAATCATTAATGTGGTTAATCTCTTTATATAGTTTCATGTCATCAGCAAACAGTAGCACGTTTATGTTTGTAAATATATCAACAATATCATTTATAAATATAATTAACAAAATGGGCCCTAAATGGGAGCCTTGTGGCACTCCACTCGTTGCTATAAATTTGTCAGAATATGTGCCATTTATTTTCACACTAACACTTCTTTTGGACAAATAACTAACAAACCAAATTAATAAGCTACCATAAACTCCAAGTGTCGCCAATTTATTGATTAATATTTTGTGACACCTTGTCAAAGGCATTGCTAAAGTCAGTATATATTGAGTCAACTTGGCACCTGTTTGCTAAAGATTTAGATATGAAGTTTTCGTAAATTAGTAAATTAGTTAGTGTAGATTTATTTGAACAGAAGCCATGTTGGTAGGGAGTTATATTTTTTTTTATGTTTGTAGATATTTTATGGAGTACAATTTTTTCAAAAAGCTTGGGAATCGATGATTGGATACATATTGGCCTATAATCTGTTACGTCCGTTTTGTCCCCTTTTTAAAAATAGGTGTTAGACATAGACATATGAATATTAGTAGACCTGCCCTAAGTGATAAAAGCGTATTATTTCCCCCTCTCATTGGAACCATTCCATTGGAACCGGCTGGGATCGAGTATGGCTTCGCGTTAATCTAAAAAATGTGACGTCATCATTCTTCTGCGAGCCAGCGTCGAGCACTCATCGGTGCATTTTACGAAATAACACGGTAAAAATAGTGGCTTGTCTTTTGAAAACGTGTAAAAATAGACATGAAAAAGAGAATAAACCCAATTGTCGTATTACATTCCATAGGCAAGCATTATTTTACACTATTTTAAGCCAATTCAGATCATATAATATATTATCGTTTTTGTAACATACACTATCACTCGAGATACATGGCGTGTGCCCGTCCCTGTTTACTGGGGTAAGTAAATTATGAAACATTTATAAAAATGTCTTCACTAAATACGGCAAAAAAATATATTTAACTCGACCTTATAGGCGACCTTACTTTGCATATTTGGACTTCGCAAATGTGTTCAATACGCGGCGAGCAATTCGCGCTCCCATGTAAAAAGGTCTATTCATTCAAAAGCAGAGTTTACTTTTAAGAACGAAAGTGTGATATTATAATGCGAGATGCCTATATACTGTCAGATTGAGTTTTGACGAATCACATATCACCAAAGCCGTCTTCCCGCTCTTCGTCCCGCTGTAGTTGGTTTCTACCCCTCATCTTTCTGTCTGGGTCTATTAATATTCATATGTCTATGGTGTTAGAAAGCTGTCTTTCCATGTATCAGGGAAACTGCCTGTCTCTAGTGACTGGTTAAAAATGAGAAAAAGAGGAACAGTTAAGCCGTTTAAACATTCTTTAATTAACACTGGTGGTATATTATCAGGTCCTGCATTTTTTCTAGCATCTAACAAATTTACATGGTATTTGATATCATTAATTTCTATGCGTATTTCAGATACCTATATCCAGGCGATGAGAATTTTGGAATATCGTTGCTAGGTGTATCCTCTTCATACACAGACTTAAAATAATCGGCAAATAGATTTGCAATGTTTTCATCATTACATCCAATTTTTCCATTGAAATTCATAGAAGTTGGATTACCCAAGTTATTATTTTTATGAGAATTGGTATAATTCCAAAACTGTTTTATATTTACACGAATATCACTTTCAATTTTGTCGATGTATTTTTTATAGCACAGTTTTGAGATTTTACAACACTCCTTTCTTAACAATTGAAATTCATTGTAATCACTCGACAGTCTCAAGTCTTGACCATTTATAATTTTTATGAGCTATTTTCTTACGATATGTTAAAGTGATCAATTCGGGACTAAACCAGTTTGGAAAATGATAAATTCTAATATGTCGAAAAGGCACAAACTTGCAATAGCATCATTTAGAATTAAAAAAACTTACATTAAAAATTTATTTACATTATCGTTAACACTTCCTCACCGGACCGGGGTAATGCACCAACACGAACGAGAGTTTTACGCTGTATCTAAGTTGTTTTTTAAATCACATCCTCGATAATTTAGGTAATCCTAGAAAAACTATCCGGTTATCGATCTGCATTTAAAAAAATAATATTGCATTACTCATTTTTTATATATAAAATAATTTCTATCAAATTCCGGCGGAGTATCTGTTCCGCCCGCCCCACTTCCCCTCGGTTATATCGCCTGTCGTTTCCCCGTTCCTATGTTCTAGCTATGGAGATTCCGGGGTCTGGTAGCCGATCAGTAAAAGTTGCATTTTAGTGGAAAGGTCTGTGTAGTACTAACCGAGTCACGCTGTCTTTTTTACTATCACTTTGACGTTTTGCTATTACTTAATGATCGACGAAAGTGAAAATGGGCGTGCGTATAACCGGACAATTTTGAGCGACAGCAAGCAATTACTAAGTTATTTATAGAAAGGGCTCAATCCCGTTCGATCACCCTGCGCACCTCGTATGCCCTTTTTACAATGCTAATATAATATGAGCTTGCCGGTCCAAGATCATTCTGTCTGGAGCGTTTCCTGTAAACAAGGATTTCACATATTTTAAAGTACAGGACGGTTAAAATCTACAGCGAATAAATAGTTTTAAATTGTGTTTTCGGTTTAAATTGCTAACTTTATTATATTTAATGGTAAAATTTAATTTGGGAGGCGGATATGGGTACCGCCGCTCCGGAAACCATTTAATGGATATCCATCACCTCTGCCATAGCTTACCCCAAGTGATTCGCTAGGTTTGGTGACTTAGCAGGGGTTGCCCTGGTTCATGGGGTGAGGCTTGTCCGGGTCTTGGCGGCGGATGCGTCTCCCCACCAGATTGTGAGAGACTGGTTGAGGGCGATCTTTTGATATCCCCAGCAGGACTCTCTTGGAATAACTCCTTGCACCGCAGTGGGAGGGATGGAGTCAACCATCCATCGCTCCTGGACACACTGAACCCCAGATTCATACCCACCCCTCATACCCCATTCCCTCCCGGAACGTTCTCTTATTCCTTTTCTAAAAAGAAACCCTCCACACAGCATCCCCAAAGACGACTTAGGCCCTGAGAGAAATTATTTTCCTTGGGGCGGTCCGTTTGATAAATTCTCCCATCTTAACAGACGGATTACAATCTTTAGAGTACAGGCGTCGGGTGGGAATGCTACCCTCGTTCTACCGGTATTACAATGGAAGATGCTCCGAGGAACTGGCGTCATTGATCCCTTCGGCACCGATGCATAGTCAGGAAATATGCCAAACGCGTGCCCAACATATGTACACGGTTGACATTTGTCACATAAGAACGGGTCGCTTCTTCGACTCTTTCTTGTGTTCAACAGTTCGGCAGTGGAACGATTTGCCGGCCTTTGTTTTTCCTTCTTCCTACAACATGGGTCTCTTCAAGACCAATGTTCATTCCTTCCTCTCAAAAAGATCCTCCACACAGCATGTTCGATGACATAGGCCCTGAGGGAAATTATTTTCCTCAAGACCTCTTGTGTGAATTTAATGTAAAAAAAAACTAAGGGAATGATTTCAGGGGTTGCTGTGTGGAGGGTATTTTTAAGGAAAAGGGGGAGAGGAAGTTCTGGAAAGGAATAAGGTTTGAGGAGTGGGTAGGAATCAGAGGGTCAATGTGTTCAGGTGTGATGAATCCATTCCTCCATGTACGGTGCGAGGGGATGAGTCGAGTCCAGTTGGAGGTTTCAAAATGCCTCCCTCAACCAGTCTCTCTCGAACCGGCCCACCACGCACAAGGTGGGTAGACGTATCCGCGGCCAAGATCTATTCAAACCTAATGAACCCGGGTACGACTGCTAAGTCACCAAACGTATTTTACTATTTTCCAAAAATCTTTTTTTTTTCAGACATCGACAGAGTTGTCAGACTGCGTTTATTTGATGTCCTCGGCATTACAAAACCGTTCACCGTTTATACTATATTATAATGTACATACTTAAATGGATCAGTTAAAACTATAAACTAAATATCTGCCTATGCAAACAAATGCATCATTTATGATACGGTTATAATATCAGCAATCATAAATTGTGAGATCAAATTTAATATCTATATTAAATTTATATGTATACTATAAGTTTCAAAACACTTAACATCCGTACCTAGTTTAGTAATAGGTAGTAGTTTTCAACAGATGAAAAAGTTAAACAAATATATATCCATCATTTACAGATCACCTTGTGCAACAAACTAGCCATAAACGCGGAAGATGTTATCGCCAATCGCCAGTCGAGATTCGGAAACAAGGAGTTATGTTGGTTTTCTATGGAAAAATACGCATTATGGTCTAAATTCATTAGAATATTAATTATGACTTTATTTATCAAACGATTTTGATAATGACGACTGAAATATGATGAATATACTTCCCTCTAATTACTACCAAAACAAATTACAGAAAATTATGTCATTAACACCCTTTGATAAGCAAATCAAATTGGGGGACCCTAGTGACCCCCCTTCGGATGATGTGTGATTTTTTTCTTTCCGGGACGAAAAGGTTAATATCTGTGTTTTCCAGAAAGGACCAGTCTGTTGTATTTAAGCAATCAGAATTTTTTTGAAAATTTGCTTTAGAGAAGTTATAAGATGACTTGATATTTTTGTGATAAGTGTTGTTAACAAAGGGAATAACTATATCCAGAGGAGGATGGTAAACGTCCACAGGTAATAGTTATTCTAAAGATTTACATACGTTAGCCGTGGGCTCACTGCAAAAAACTTGATCAAGAATGCGACTATTTATATTAGCTTATTAGCTACAGTGTTTAGTTGTGGGATTGATAAATAATTCGACATACCCAGAATCTCTCTCTCTTAGTGATGACTTAGTGAATCTCTCGCTAATATAAATAGTCGCATTCTTGATCAAGTTTTTTTGCAGTGAGCCCACGGCTAAGCAGTTGACATATTAAAACCAGACAATTCAGGGTCATCATGGTTCCAAGATATATTTGGCAAGTTATAGTCACCCACTAAAACAAATTTGGCACTGGGATATTTAAAACTTAAAAATTCTTCAAAATTTTTGGAAAAAGTCAGCTTTCAAGATGTTTTAAATTTTTTTTATTAGGCTCATTTACAGTTTAATAACATTACATTAAAAAAACAACAAATTATGATAATTGGGTTATAACCCAATAACTAATATTCACATCATGCACAAATTATAAAAAAAGTCAATAATTACAATAAATATTTAAACGTAGTTGTATTTTACTTTCCTTCTATTCTTAGTATCAAAGGGGATGTGATTGTAGGTGCTGTGTGTGGTTTGTTTTGGCATTTGTTTTGTTTGAGTTTTTTTTGTTTCGCTTTTATTTCTAATTAGGTATATGTTTAAAATATAAATGTTGTACAAGCTTTAGTGTGCACTATCTATCTGCTTGCTAAAATTATTTGTTTCTCTTCGTACCAAGGTTGTCTGGAAGAGATCACATTAGTGATAAGACCGCTCATTTTACTGTTTTTTATGTTTTTGTTTTTATGAATGTGTCCTTTTATGTGCAATACAGAGTTATTGTATTGTATTTTATTCGTTTAATTTTTTTATTGAATGGGGTGGGGTGATGGCATACCTTCGTGATTTAGTTAAAAAACAGATTAATTATGAATAAAATTACGTTGTGGTAGAAAAAAAAATTTTGGAAGTTAGAAAAGGATTAAGTGCAGTGGCGGACTAAGCCCGTCAGAGGCCTGGGGCGGCAAAGCCCCCCCCCCCCCCCCTAGTTTAAGAAGTTGGTGTAATTTTACAAGCTTTTTATTCAGTTCACAAGGGCCTCTGAGTCTGGGGGCCTCCAAAGGCCTCCATGTTCCCTTAATCAAATCCTAAACAAGGCTTTAAGGCAACAGGGCACTGTAAAAAAAAAGTTATTTTAAAATTCATTTTCTGATAGATGCATTTGTTAATAAGCTCTCAACAAATGTTTTAAGGAAATTCGTAAAATTGACTGAGTTACAGTATTTTATATGAAACAGTTTTAAACAGTTTGTATGTTGAATTATCCTTCAGCAAAATTTTGATCGCGTTTTTCTCGAAATTACGTTTTTCAACCTGATTGACAACATATTAGAAAAACCATACATCCGATTTGAACGCACTAAGTCTTAAACTGTTAGAAAATCCAGTCACTATGGAACCACTTAGGGATTTTTTTATAAAGGGTCCCCCTCTATTTTTGCTTTTATGAAATGAATATTTTCAATAAAAAATCGAAAATAAAATTCGATGGTCCGCAATTTTTTTTTTTTTAGATATCAAAAATCCCCTACGTGGTGCCATAGACACTGATTTTCGAACAGTTTAAGACTTGGTGCAAGTAAATCGGATGTATAGTATTTTTCAATATGTCATCAATCAGGTTGAAAAACGTGTTAAAAAAGTTTCGAGTAAAACGCATTCATAGTTTTGACGAAGGATAATTCAACATACAAACTGTTTCAAATGGTTTGTTAACTAAAAAAGGGGGGGACCCACGGCTGAGCGCCAGTGTTAACTAAAAAGGGCCCCAAGTTATAGCAAACCTGCTTCCGGTGTCTAGCTCAGTCGTTCCGGTGTAGAGCAGGCTCTCTTCACCCAGGGGTGGGTGGGCAGCAAGAAATGGTTAATTGGGGAAACTCCACACGTGATCCGTCTCAAAACAAAGAATGCTTCAGGGTAACAAAAGCAGTGTATTGTATTCTATAGTTGGTTAAATCGTACATGGATTATATCGGGGTAAATTGGCTACCTGAATCCTAGCTACTTCTCTCTCCAAGTCTGGGTTTATCGCGCAGGTGCAAGGAAATTTACATGGACACAATTAAATGGGAAAATGTAGCAACTCACGGTGTTTGTCGGGCGGCATGTCGTCACGTGCTCCATAAGCGAGGAAAAAACAATACCAAGTCTCATTGAGAGGTCCGAGCGCGTTGCGTACGTTATCTTGACATCCACCGGCGTAGAAAACCACTCCGGAACGGGGGACCAACTCAATTCTCCCCGTCCACAGATTAGGAGTACGTATATTTACATGTTTGGTTTAACGGCCAACGGAGCGAGCGAGAGCACAGGTCAGCTTACTTCGACAGCTCGTTCGTTTCTGGCGCGCGGGGTCTCCGCGGGCCGAGAGGGGAGAAAAACGGGAAGCGGGGGGAAAGGGTGCCCGCCGTTGGATCAGGTCACTCGCCAGCTCCAATCAGCGCAAGCTTCCAGTGTTGCCGCCTCTCGAAACACTTCTTCCCGGAAATTACCATGTACCTACTCGTGTTACATAACAGGTTTCACATTAAATTCTCTATCGCCGTCAATATTTTGAATTTTTTTTAAACATTTGGTTAGAGCATTTTTAACAAATGCATCTTTCAGAAAATGAAATAAAAAAATTCTAATTTTTTTTATCGCGTCTTGGTGCCGTGTTTAGGATTTGATCAAGGGCACAAGGGGGCGTTTGGACCAGAGGCCCGCTGCGGGCTGCTCCTTCCCCCCCCCCCCCCCTTCCCAAGACCTGCATTGCCTAGGGGCCCCGACATGGTTAATCCGGCCCTGGGAGGTAGTAGGAGATTTCCAAATATAGTCAGATTATTCGTAATCCGGGAATATTTGTCTTTCTTTTTTAAAAAAAGTAGTTTATAATTCATGCCTATTTTGACTGAAACGAAACTCACATACAGAGTGCAGTGGTCCCGTGACTCTCATGCACACTGCAGTCTGCACACGGTACAGGCCAAAGGGACCATTTACTTTTTCTCCCGAAACATAAAACTGCTGTATTTGAGGGTAGTTTCAGCTACTCCTCATTAAAACTTTGAAATGAAATACCACTGTCTTATTTATTTATTTGAAATAATATCTTACATCTTACATTTCAAAAATACAATAAGGAACAACAATGAATAATATTATGGCTTTAAAAAAGTATGTTCATATAGACCAATAAACGCTGATTCTGAATATATAAGTTTTATTTAATAATTTTAAAAGGAGGTACAGTTTTTAAAAAAATATTAAAAAGTGCATTTTTAATATTCTCGTTAAAACACAGCGTCATGTTGGAATGGCTGTGTAATGCTCTGTGGTGACGTCACGATGGTAATCACTGTACGTCATTTGTATGGGAATTTGGGTATGACACAAACGAATGTTCTATATATTTTTATTTTTGAAAAAAAAAACAGCTGACTGTAAACATAATCTATTAAATGGTCGAAAAATTTAGAAAATTCAAAATTTAAAAAATACAGTCCTCTTACTTTATGAATTTGGAATAAAACTGTCACTTCACTTTTTATCTCGTTCATACAATTAAAAAGGATAAAAAAATATTTTAATGATTCCAAAAAAATAACTGAAAAAATATGACATCTTGGATTCGGTGTTAATGCGTTGATTTCCTGTATTTTGTATTTATTTACACATGCATTAGTCTTTTACATTATTAAATAATATTACTTTTATGGAAGTTTTATTAAATTCACGCATAAAAGTCATAAAAATTTTTTTTCAGACGTAACCTTAAACCTACAAAATGCATGGGTAAGATAAACGCAATAATCAGTGAAAGGCACGCGACGAGTGCGATTATTTTGGGCGACTTCAATGCGGATCCCAAAAGTCTGTTCGGCCGAGAACTGGGAAAGTTCTGCGAAGAGTTTAAGTACGTTTGCGCCGATACGAAGCTGATGATCTGTGCTACGTGCCCATAGCACCACAGGCTGGTTAGATCACTGCGTCGTCACAAAAGCACTGCAAACTAGATCTAAGCAAAGCATTTGACCGCGTATGTGGTGATAAACCGTGGGAAAAACTAAGGAAAAGAGCAGTTTCGGAAGATATAATAGCGATTCTTTCAATTTGGCACACTCAACAAGAAAATATTGTGAAATGGTCTGGGGAGCTCTCTGAACCATTCTATTTGAAAAGTGGCCTAAGGCAAGGAGGAAGAATGTCTCCGGTTCTGTTCAATATATACATCGATGAGCTTATTCAAAGACTTAATGCCCGAAAATAGGATGCCATGTACGTGAAGTGTGTGTGAATAACATTAATTACGCAGATAATATGGTTCTTCTTGCACCGTCACTAAGCGCATTAGAGAAATTACTCAAAATTTGTGAAGACTTTGCAAAAAACCATAACCTTTCATATAACACCACAAAGTCAATAGTTATGGTTTTTAAATGCAAAAACAAAATCATCCAAACACCCTCAGTACCTACGGCTAGATGAAAGGAAAATTAATGTTCATCACAGCGTTAAGTACCTGGGACATATCATCACAGACAACCTTAAGGATATCGAGGATATGCAAAGGCAGAGAAGAGCAATATCAGTTAGAGCGGGTATGCTGTCAAGACGTTTTTATCTATGCAGCCCAGAAGTAAAACGAATACTGTTCAACGCTTTCTGTACCTCGCTGTAGGTACACATCAGAACTGTTGGTTGACTACACTGCATCCCGATGGCATAAGTTAAAGGTTCTGCCTATCGTCAACTTTTCTGCCTACCGACATACTGCAGTGCTACGGAAATGTTCCTGGAGGGACGAGTGCACACTTTCCGAGCACTTCTCCGCCACCGCATGGGAAGTTTATGGCGCAGACTACGCCAATCGAAGAATGCGATCATCACCGTCATGACTGCCTGGATGGAGTCCCCCTGATAGCCCTCTGGAGACGGGAGACGACGATGAAATACCCTCCGTAAACAGTCGCATGAATTCATTTTAGTGTTTATTATTATATCAGTTTCATTTCTCATGTTTTCTGCATACATTCTGGAATAAAAACTATTATTATATTTCTACGGTGCTCCAGATTTTATGTCCGGGTTAAATCTTTCCCAAATGAAAGACTAAACCCTTCCACACACTTTTCCACAAATGAATATCTAGTAAATTCACGCAATGTAAGTGCACTATAAAAGTATAATAAATACAAAACAATACGTCAATCCACCAGAAACATAATGGGAAAATATCTCACCGACTCCAGATATTTTCATATCAGAGGGTTCGGCTCTGATGAAATCCTAACTGGTCCGATAAATCATACTGATCCCTCAATATAAATATTTAAAAAATCTTTCGTAATCCTACATGTATTTAAAATGACCGACTTTTGCATTTTTATGTACAAATTTTTTGACAAATCTAATACGCCTAAATTTTGAATGAGAGAGTTAGGTATAATGCCAGTAGCCGAAATAAAAAATGGTAATATTTTTATAGGAGAATGCCAAATTCTTTTAATCTTATTATTAATTTATTTATATTTTTTAATTATTTTAATTTTATATTTTAAATTCTATTAATTGTATTGTATTATATTGTGTGTGTTGATCAAGTCTCCACTTGATTTAATTATTTTTTCATGTAATTTATTTTACTTGTATTTATTTTAATTGTATTTATTTTATTTTGATTTATTTTTGTATTATATTTTCTATTTTTATATTGGAGGTACTGCTGAAAACCAGCTGCATTCTAGGATAAATCCAGTATTGTAGCTGAGCAATGACCTTTTCGTCAATAGAATCAATGAAAAAATAATAAAATATGTAACATTGTAAAAAAATCTATTGATGAATAAACGTTTTATTATTATCAAACATTGACTTTCTCGCGCTGCATTTTGTGGTGGTTTAGGTATCTCTTGTTGATTTATATCACCCCATATCCGACAAGTTTGCTTATTCGCATATCCATTAATTAAAAAATGGACCTCGTTTCTAAATATGATTTTTTTGGCGAAATTTTAACGTTTCTCGAATGGAGCAGTGACTATGATAATAAAATTAAATTATTTGCAAATGTTGTTCAACGCTGGAATCTTCCATGATAATTTGTCGTTCACTAGTCAACTAATTTTACAGACTTCAGACCGGTGCCACACACAGCTATAAAAGATAATAGTCCAGTCCTAAAAGGATGTGTAGAGTGCGTGAGCAGGGACCTAAGCGATTCTTTCGGAAACTTGTTTAGGGTGCTTAGGGTGTGAACATACTAAAAGTCCTGACCCCTAGGTGGTGAGCTAGGGGGGAGGGGGGGGGGGGGGTGGAAGGTCCCAGTTTTCGGGTTTCCGCTTATATCTCAAAAACGGTGCGTCTCAGAGAAAATTATTTTGAAAATAAATAAAAGCTCATAAAATTATCTTCAACTTTTATTCTATAAGTAATTTTCGAAATCCCAGCCGTTTTTGAGTCACACGCTCCACAAGCGAAGATATTTTCGAAAAAAATCATTTTACCTCACATTTTTTATCAATCATTCCTTCATATCGTCTAAAATATTCATCAAAGAAAGAAATTTATTTGAACGAAGTTGTAAAGAATTTAATTCCCTTTTATATATACATATGCAAATAAATCTCCCACCAGTAGATATTAACAGTAATTTTAAATTTTTTCGTAAAGTGTCGTTATTTTCAGAAAACGCCGTTTTTATCTCATTACTGACATACCGAAGCGCGACAACGATTATGCAACGCTCTGATCGCTTTTAGTCAGGCGTATGATAAGATATGACCATTGAAACCAAATTGATGCGATCATTTAAAAGCTGAGAAGGCATAACAGGAGGCAGAGGTGTTTCGCACAATGTACTCAGCAATAGGTTGTGCATTATAAATTGTGAGCATGAGGTGTGTAAATTCCCCAAGCTCTCTGGGCTTAATACCCAATATACGATTAGGAAATCCTAAAATGAAATTCTACCTGCGCGAACAAATATATCACAAAGGAACAGAGCAGTCTTACACTCCAAGAAAAATAACAAATTCACCAACCTTGATTATGCAATTCTCTGCAGCTCGGGAGGCCTCCAAATTTCTGATCAATAAGTGTAATCCTTTTGTCTTGAATCGCGCAAGTAATTAGTTGTCCATTACAACATGTTCAATTTCACAATTAGTCTGTTGTCAACATTTTATACAACAGAAATCAGTTTCTTGTCAATGTTACAAAGAGGAATTTTCCATAATGAAAAAAATAACAATATCCAAACAAACGCACAATGACAGTTTTTTTATTTGCTCTATTTTTGAAAATCAATCCATTTCAGGTTCCTTGTTAATTTCAAAGAGCGAGTAACTACCGTTCCCTGTGATAAAAATATATTTAAATATTTTTTCGAACAAACAATAAAAAACAAATTATAATGCTTAACCATGCTCCCCGCCTTGGAAGTTCGCAGAACTTTCAAAAAAAAAAATCAACGAATATGAAAACAAGTAAAGATCAAATCAATAAATAGAAACATATCTTGGCTAATTTAGAAACAATTAGATCATAATAGAATATTAACATAAAATAAAATAAAATAAAGACAAAATTATTGCGTTGGGATGGGATATAATTTAACAACAGGACGTTTAAAGAGTCCATATCTAGTCTTTACCGTCGCAACGCGAATGATTTTATCAGTACCAGGATGAACATCCGTGATTACGCCTAAAGGCCAATTTAACGGAGGCGAATCCTCTTGTCCCATAAGTACGACAGTTCCAACCTTAATAGGATGGTCAGTGGTAGCCCACTTCTGCCTGACTTGCAACGTATGCAGATATTCCAAACGCCACTTCTTCCAGAAGGATTGAACCATGCCGTCCAATAATTGCTTGCGCTGAGCAAAGTTTATTTTAGCGTCTGTCAAAACAGAAGCAGGTAAGTACTGCAAAGGAGTCGACATTAAAAAATGTGCAGGCGTAATAACTTCCGGATAGGGTTCAGAAGACACGACTGTGAGTGGGCGCGAGTTCATTATACACTCTATTTGAACCAGAACGGTCTGTAGTTCTTCATAAGTGAGGAGCTGAGTTCCGATTACACGGTACAAATGAGTCTTCATACTCTTTACATTTGATTCCCATATACCCCCGAAATGGGGCGCGCGTGGTGGAATCATTTTCCACTCAACCCGGCGATTAGCGAGTTCACGCTTTAAAGCGGGCTCAAATTCCGACTCAACCAAAAACTTATAGAGATCATCTAATTGTGCCTTGGCACCAACAAAATTGGTACCATTATCTGAATACAAGCATGACACAGGGCCACGCCGAGAAATAAAACGGCTGAAAGCAGCCAGGAAAGCATTTGAAGTTAGGTCAGAGACCAACTCAATATGAATGGCCTTGGTTACAAGACATACAAAAAGACAGACATATGCCTTTTGTGAATGTTGTCCTCTCCAACGAGCAAGCGTGATACGGAGGGGACCTGCATAGTCTACACCGGTATGAACGAAAGCCTTTGCTTCTACAACACGATAGGAAGGTAAATCTGCCATCTTCGGTATAGGATGCGACGGATTTAAGCGGAAGCAGAAATTGCATTTCCGTACTTTTGCCTTAATAACAGTCCTGGCATCTAATATCCAATAGCGCTGCCGTAAGATGGACATAAGAAGTCCAGGGCCTGTATGACAGTTCATGACATGGAAATGATCGATGATAAGATTCACAACACAGTCATTTTTAGGTAGTAAAACCGGATGTTTAACCTCAAATGGTAAATCCGATTTAGAAAGCCGCCCACCAATACGTAACAAATTATCCTCATCGAGAAAAACTGATAAATTCCTAAGCTTTTTTGAAGGCAATTTGCCTTTCTGGAGTGCAGCAATATCTTCTATAAAATGAATACTCTGCACGGAACGAATCACAGCCTTTTCAGCAGTCATAAGATTATTGACCGTTCCAGAAGAGGGTGATACCTTTTTTGCGAATTGGAGGACAAAAACGACAATCCTTAAAAGTTTATTCCATGTGGATATACGCTGAGCCAGTTCACTCAGGACCGATTGTTCACGCTGAACTATTGCAGTGAGCACATTAGTTTTGTGCTCAGGCATTTCACCGATATTTGAGAAATGAAACGGTCTTAATGGCCATCCCGAGGGTGGGCTGCGAATCCACAATGGTCCATTCCACCATAATTCGTGTGAAATAAGCTGGGAAGGAAGCATGCCACGAGAAAGGCAGTCACTAGGGTTTTCACTACCGGCGACATGATAAAAGTTTTCAGGAGACAAATTCTCCTGACATTGAGCCACGCGATTACTAACAAACACCGACCATCGATGAGGCGACGAATGTATCCATGAAAGCGCAATGGTAGAATCTGAAAACGCATAAGTCCCTGCAATAGTAAGACGCGAACGATAACTATTTTGAACCGTCCGAATTAGTTTGGACATCAAGACCGCGGCACACAGCTCCAAACGAGCGAGTGTTGTTACTTTGGTGGGAGAGACCTTTGATTTTGCACACAACAATCTCACGGTTATATTCCCAGACAGATCAGTTGTGTGTAAATATATCACACAGCCATAACCATTCAGGCTCGCATCGCAGAAAGCAACGATGAGCACTGTACTGTCTTTTAGGACACCTACATGACGCGGGATTTTTATCGTAGAAATTAAAGGAAATTCCTGTGTGAGTGCCGAGAACCTTTGAATAACGCTCTCAGGGGGAGTATCATCCCAACCAATGTTGCACAGCCATAGCTCCTTAATAAGCAATTTAGCGTACAGAATGGAGGGGGCGACCAGGCCGAGGACATCAAATAAGCGGGCGACTATAGACAGTATATTCCGCTTTGTACACTTCTCCTGGACATAATAAGTCGTAAAGAAGAAGCTGTCATCAACTGGTTCCCACGAGAGGCCTAACACCTTAGAGGTATTGTTAGAACCAACAGTAAAGTCCACCGTACTGCGGTGAGAATCTGGAAGGTTTTCAAGTACAACTTGAGAATTACTAGTCCATTTGACCAAATCAAAGGCACCGGACTTGAATAACGAGATTAATTCTCGAGAAAGACGTACGGCGCTGGATTCATCTTCAATAGAATAGACCAGGTCGTCCATATACAACTTGGACTCTGCCACATTGGCAGCATCCGGTAAATGTGGTCTCATATCTTGGGCTAACTGACGAACAGTCCGCATTGATAAGTATGGACTTGCCGTTAGTCCGAAAGGGACCCGATTAAATTGAAAAGTCCGTATGAGATCGTTGTTGGAGAATCGAAATAAGATTCTCAAATATCTACGATGCTTGCTTGGAACTTCAATCTGTAAATACATTTGCTTTATGTCCGCAGTCATAGCGATGGGAAAAAGACGAAAGTCAAGTAAAAGCAAAAACAAATCAGCTTGTAGATTGGGACCAGTATGCAAGATGTCATTTAGTGACAGCCCTGTATGTGTCTTAGCACTAGCATCAAGCACAATCCGAGGCATGGGTTTATCAGAACGAATGACGGCGTGATGCGGGATATAATATCCATCATCTATAATATCAGACTCTGGGACTTCTGACAGGTAATTGTTTTCAATATATTCACTGATAACTTTATTATAATTCTCCTGTAAAGAAGGCGATTGTTTAAATTTCCGCTCCAAGGCCATAAATCGACGCTGAGCGGTAGTTCGAGAATTCCCCAATTGGTTCGGGTCTTTACAGAAAGGTAAAGCAACAGAATACCTCCCGTCGTCAGCGCGAGAAATAGATGAAGTAAACAGATTCTCACATTCCGTCTCCTCTGGACTCAGAAATTGTATGTTAGGTATTTCTTCTAACAGCCAAAATTTTTGCACTAAATCATTTAGCGCGAGTGCGGAAAATGACATATTTGTATTGGTCACTTTATGAGGGTAGTCACCCATTAGAACGAAACCAAACGCGGTCGATAATGCGGGGGGTGCACTAGTCCCTGATTCAACCCTGTCCCCTAAATAGATATGTGGAAATAATTGTGCCCCTAAGACGACATCTATATTCCCAGGAATATTCCACGTTAAATCAGCGAGGGGTATGCCCTCTAAGTACCTCATATCACCATTTGCTATATAGTGATTAGGTAACTTATCGGTAATGCACTCGACAACGAGCGCATATATGTTATATTTATTATTTGGGTATACGCGAGACTCAATGTCCAAATAAACGTAACCAAAAATTGGTCGAGATGCTGAACCAATTCCTTTAACAAAAGAATTACTCAAAGGAATTATTGGCAAATTCAGCGACTTGCAACAATCTACCGTAATCAAATTATTCTGCGATCCATTATCAATTAAACATCTAACAATCATTTTGTTACCATTTTTAAGTTTCGCATATATTTGAGCGGTTGAAAGTAAAATTGTCGAATTAGGTGTTACTTTGGCTGACAGCGAACACGAAGGGCTAACGCGCAAGGGTTCCTCTAGTTGCATATTGCAACTATCCGTTCCACTGACGCTGGATGGTACCAAAGGGGGGGAATACTGCTCCTCATTGGTAAGTACTTCCGACGTATGTACATGAGTATTTGTTTTCAAATTATTCCCACTACCAAAATGTAGTAAGGTATTGTGTGGTTTTTTGCACAAATCGCACATAAGCGACGATTTACAAGAGCTTACAGCATGTGATGCGCTAAAACAATTTATACACAAATGTTTTGATTTTATAAAATCAAAACGGGCTCGTGGAGAACTTAGCCCTTTGAACCGAGAGCAAGCAGTAATTGCATGATCAGTTTTTTTACAAAACATACAAGATTTCGGGGGCGGAGTTGGTACTCGAGGTACATTCTCATTACTCGCGACGAAAGATTTATAATTGTTCGAACGGGATGAAGTCGCCGTAGGCGGCTTATTCATGGCACTTGATGACCTCTTTGAACGCTCTAATATTTTCACTTGATCTTGTACGAAAGAAATTAATTCCGTGTATGAAGGCACTTCTTTACCCCGCACAGTCAACTCAAAAATCTGAGCAGTCTGTTGATCTATTTTTCTTAACGCACAGTTCAAAATTATAAAATCGGCTAAGTCATCAATGTCTAACTGCCTCAATGCCGAAACGGATGCGGAAAAACTTTGAATAAAAACATCAAGACTGCTAGGTGTATTTATACAACCCTTGGCATCTAGAATGTTATTTAAATAATACGTACCTAACGCACGTTTATCCTGATACTTTTTTACTAAACCATCCCAAATAATATTATAGGTGTCGCTTGCAGGCACAATGCCGGCCGTGACCTTAAGCGCCCCGTGCGTCAATTTCCCAACCAAATATTGAACACGTTGAGCGTCCGTTAGCTGTTTATTATTGTGTATATTAGCTTTAAAAGACTCATAAAATTTTGCCCAATTTTCCATCTTCCCGTCGAAGCTCGGCAAATCTATGGCGGGAAGCTTGATGACGCAAGGTTCCCGAGAATTATTTTGAGTCGAGAGTGTACGTGCCGTGGCCAGTATCTGGTTACGGGTTCGTTTCACTTTCAAGAAAAGATCTTCAAAGGCGTTCAAAGCCTGAAATTCCGGTTGAAAACTTGGATTTAAGGACAATTGACGATCATTTATATCGTCAATAATGCTTTCAAACTGTGTTTGCATATGATCAATTATTTCGGACTGCACCATAAATGTCTCATTCCTTCTGGAATCGAAATCCGAGATATTCTTTGTTAAGTTGAATAGATCGTTAATGCGTGAAAAAAGTCTTTCCCTTTTAGCTGTTAACATAACAAGCATTCGATCCGGTTGATCATCTGAAGTTTCTTCTGTAATTCTCGGCATTTAAAAAAAAAAATACAATAACTTTATCACAAAAATTAAAGTTTACAATAATTATAATTACTGTAGGTACCTCAGAAATTTACAGAAGAAAACGTAAAATGCTATCAATAGCTTTCAATGAAATTTGTCAATTTATTACACAAATTCTTGCTAGACTTGCTTTTTTAAACAAAAACCTGCAATAATACAGGTAGGTACTCCGATATTTACCGAAAAAAGTATGTAAAATCGAAATAACCAACAAATTCCATAAGAGGAAGGTATTTCAAGAAAATCACCAATTATTACGTGACTCTGAAAATCTTCATAAATAGAACCAGCAATATAATATAGGTATTCCGGATTTACCAAAAAATTACGTAAACCGAATGTCCATTTATATTATATTAACTTGCTAGAACGTATCGGGCTACGAAGGACCATAATTATGCATTATAAATTGTGAGCATGAGGTGTGTAAATTCCCCAAGCTCTCTGGGCTTAATACCCAATATACGATTAGGAAATCCTAAAATGAAATTCTACCTGCGCGAACAAATATATCACAAAGGAACAGAGCAGTCTTACACTCCAAGAAAAATAACAAATTCACCAACCTTGATTATGCAATTCTCTGCAGCTCGGGAGGCCTCCAAATTTCTGATCAATAAGTGTAATCCTTTTGTCTTGAATCGCGCAAGTAATTAGTTGTCCATTACAACATGTTCAATTTCACAATTAGTCTGTTGTCAACATTTTATACAACAGAAATCAGTTTCTTGTCAATGTTACAAAGAGGAATTTTCCATAATGAAAAAAATAACAATATCCAAACAAACGCACAATGACAGTTTTTTTATTTGCTCTATTTTTGAAAATCAATCCATTTCAGGTTCCTTGTTAATTTCAAAGAGCGAGTAACTACCGTTCCCTGTGATAAAAATATATTTAAATATTTTTTCGAACAAACAATAAAAAACAAATTATAATGCTTAACCAGGTTGGTTGGTATGAGCGCAACTCATGAGATCTGCACTTCCCTTGAAGAGTTTTGTGGAGTCTTCTTCACGTCAAGTGAACAGCACAAAGACCTCGGATAAGCCCACCAAAGTAGAGATACAGCAGACATTTCCAAACCCAGTCAGTGGTTTAATGCACATCCTCCCTTCCCACAAACTAGTGAAATAATGTCAATTCCCAATGTCTTCTGTCAGCTCGTCGATAAAATTTCACGATGAAAAGGTTGCAGTTGACCTGACATTGCTGTTTCAGCGGATGTATAAGCAAACGATCAGAAGAGGATTTGATGAAATTCTTTGAGTATGAGTCGGCCGCATATCCCTTGGCACTGTTCAATGAAAGTGGGATGCGGAAGACAACTAAATCTGTCCTGTACCCTGTACCTACAGCTTATTCGAACCATATATACATACAAAAAACTAGTCTACTGTCTCAGATGAACATAGTTGAGGACGGAGGATTTCTACTACGCAGAGTAATTTGGTAGAAGATGCCTCCGTCGCCACAATTTGTGATCGTTATATCACCTATGTCAACCACCACTATCCTGGATGACTCGCACTGTGGTATTTGAAGGGTACGCAAACCCAGTAAATAGTACAAAATCACAAGAACAGATGCGATTCAAGATATTCAAAATACAAAGGAGATAATGCTATGATGTCCGCGCGACTGTCGCCGAACTACGGCCTAATGGGAGTTGTTTGCACACAAAAAGAACTTGTCCATTTTTTGAAGGTGTGCATTATAGTTTGAATACGGAAAGAATTTGTACATTTAGTTTAGGTTTCGTTTAGTTTATTCGTTCATTTAGTTTATTCGTTAATTGGTAAACAACACCGGAGACACCCGGAAGCGCAGTCTCACCTAGTAAAAACGGCGGATAGCACATCTACTTATATTTTAATATCTTTGCCCCTGCCATACGTCACCCTAAGAGATTCAATACGTTTTGTGACTTAGCAGGGGTGCCCTGAGGTGTGTCTAAGTCTTGACGGTGGATGCGTTTGCCCGCCTACTGCGTGGCAGTCGAGGAAGACCTTTTATTTCTCTACCGGTTTCCCTCGACCCATCAGTGGAAGGGATGCATTCATACGTCCACCATTCCTGGACTCAGAGACCCCCAGATTCCTACCCACACCTCATACACCTTTTCCTTAAAAAAAACTCTACACACGCAACCCCAAAGATGACATAGGCCAAGAGGGAAATTGTATTATATCTCCTGTGTGGAGATATTGTAAAAAAATATGCCTCTGCCTACCTCTGCGGGATAGTTAGCTGAGTTAGTTTGTCAGATATTTTATTAAAATTTTAAAAAGAGAATGTTAAAATGTAAATTCGACTGTCCGACATACCGTCCTAGAAACATGTTTTCGCAAAAAGACAGAATTTATCGCTATACGCTATTGAAAGGTCATTTAAAAATAGCTTCGTGTCGCTAACAGGAAAACTACACTGTCGAATTACGAATGCGCAGAATAATATAGGTACATAAAATAATACCTACAAGTTGTATTTAGTAAGTGTTGCGCAGGGCCGTATTTAGTATCTCGTCGCCTTAGTTCTTAATTATCCAAACGACCATTTGAAAATTTTACAGGAAGAGAAGGTTTTCTTTTATTATTTAAATAAAACACTATGAATATGTTTAAGATCAAGCGATTTCCGTAAAGGCAAATGTCTCTTTAGTTTAAATAATTCTTAGTTAAGTGAAGAGCTATAATTTTTCTTACTTTATTTTTAGTTTTAAAGTGGAGATTGAACAAAAACTGAAATGGTCGTTTGGACAATTCAGAATTGAGGCGCCGATCTGTAGACTCCGAGGTTGAAACTGTGTTGGGGGCGGCCTGCAGCAAATGGGTTCTGGGTCTGTTCTAAATGTTATCAATGATTTAGAATATAAAATAAAACACAACTTTTATGAACAAACTCAGTGACGTTGCAAGGAAAAATTCTTATCTCGTGAACAACGTTTAGTCTCGCAATTCTTCAATAAAAAGTGAAATCTTCAATAAAATATTAAACTTGACTCTGAATCAAAAGCGCCACAAGATTAATTTTACCACGTTAACGTCAAACTAAAATATTCCTGTGTATTTGTCATCCTGATGAACATGTAATTCTAGACATATGAGTTATAACTTTTATGTATATGGACACTGAAAATGCACCACAGGCGAAAAATTTTCGATTTCTATTTATCTTCTCCTCAGTCAAACTAATACGTATATTCGGAAGGTCAGTTTTAGTAAAATATTTAATCACCAAATCGGTTGGTAATTTTTGAAACGGAGAATTATTATCCTTCGGCAAAAACATTACCAAATGACTTATTGACCTGGGAAGAAAGGAGTCCGAGAAACATTTCCAAATGGCTTATTGACCTAGGAACAAAGGATTCTCAGAAACATTACCAAATGGTTTATTGACCTGGGAAGAAAGGAGTATGAGAAACATTACCAAATGGTTTACTGACCTGAGAAGAAAGGAGTCCCAGAAACTCCTGATACACAAAAAGTTCAAAATGTCTGGCGACCAGGCAAACATAATGATAACTAAATGTCTGGATGTTTGGCGACCAGGCAAACATAATGATAATTAAATGTCTGGCGACCAAGCAAACATAATGATAACTAAATGTCTGGATGTTTGGCGACCAGGCAAACATAATGATAATTAAATGTCTGGCAACCAGGCAACCATAATGATAACTAAATGTCTGGATGTTTGGCGACCAGGCAAACATAATGATAATTAAATGTCTGGCGACCAGGCAAACATAATGATAACTAAATATCTGGCGACCAAGCAAACATATTAGTAACTAAATGTTTTTGAAGTAAAACTTCTTTACGCACGCTCGACACTTGGGAGTAAAATGATGAATGTGTTACGAAAAATAACACATATGTTTAATGCGAACGCTAATCGATGCGAACGCTAATTGAAGCGAACGCTAATTAAAGCGAACGCTAATGAAACGCCAAAGCGAACTCTAATTAAAGCGTGATCGGGGGAGGCGAATGGTCGGGCCTTTACGCACGCTTGACTTGGGAAGTGATGAAAAGGATAAGGATGGTCACCCCAAGGTGGTAGGTCACCCCATGGTCTTTTTATTTTATTAATGTGTTCATTTGGGAGGCCTGTATGGGTACCGCCGCCCCAGGAGTTCCTACGCAGATTGAACAAACCCAAACAACCGTTTCGGTATCAGGATCGCAGAAGTTAGCCAAGTGATTTTCATGTAAATTTGTACGGAATTCAATACAAATTCTCGCGTTATATCTGTTTTTTACTCTTGTGACTTCTGCGCCCCGGGTACCTAGGAACACATTCTTCGACAAAGCAGTATGAAACTACAGCGCCTGCGCTATATAACATTATATACAGCGGTTCACCCGGCATAAGTTAGTGAAGTCTAAAGCACACTCATTTTTTTTAAAATTCATTAAATATCATGAACAAAACGTAGGTTTTACAATTATGGTCGTGAATATTTTCCGAATTTTCAAGTATTCCAACTGATGAGTTGGGAAAGAGGAAATAGGGAACTTTTCTGGCTATTCAGATCGTGTCACCACTGTCTGAACTGGATTAATCACATTTTCCTTAATTTCCGATATTGCAACACATTTGAATAATCTTTTTCGGTTTTTTGACGAAAAACCTCATTACTTTGCGCACGTTGTTGGGACTTAATTTGATTTTTAATAACAAACTTAACTTTTCGAGTACAATATTTAATAACAACATTAGCATAAAAGATAATTATTTTTTCATCGCAAGGCGCAGCCCATTTTAGATTTTTTTATTTTTTATGACATTTTATTTTTATTTTGGAGCGATGGGCCTTATCCCTTGGATGCGCCACTGCTGCCGAGAGATCAGAGTCATAATATGTTCGTTATAAATGTGTGTTTAGCACTTTTTGTGGTTGACAAAATTATTATCACTAATATTTTTATTGCTTAATCCAGACTTCGAAAACAGAGGGATAACCTCAAACTAAAAAATAATATTTTAGCTCTTGGTGATAATTTAACAAATTTTAAATTATATTATGCATTCAGAATGAGATGCTCCGAGTGTCCTTTAGCCGTTTTATTAGAACTTTATTTTCCCCTCTTCAGCAACACATGATACCCTAATCGGAGATGATATGGTCCCAAAATTTAACACTTATTTTGAAATGTTAATTAAAAAAATTGCAAAAACGTTAATTTCTTAAGTAGGAAAATGGGAAAGTTAGACATTAAAACAAGAAAATTGGTCAACAACACCACTGTAGCTGACTGTAGCATCCCACAACTTAATTACACACAAGTTAAAAGAATGGAAATAATTCAGAACAGAGGCATGAGTCTATAATTGTGCTGTAGTAGATGTACTAGGATAAAACCATGCATCGCCAACTCAATATCCTAAGCGTGTGCCAACGATTAGTTTACAGTACTCTAGTATTTATTTACAAGTTAACCTTCTAGACTAGGAAACGACATAGGTAAACACTACGTCATCGAGTACACGGATGAAAATACTTTTTAGTGATAATGGACACATAGAAAACCTTAAAAAAGCTGGTCTGCCGGTGCGCCTCTTGGCAGGAGCCGCGCTGCCATGGAAATAGTCAGCGATTTTTTTAGAAAAAATTACGTCATCGAGTACACGAACGAGAATGGTTTCATATGATAAAGGTCGATTAGAAAATGAGAAAAAAGCAAGGCTGCCAACCGGCAGCCGGAGTCAAAGTGGGGTAAAAAATAGTAAATTTTAAGTCATCGAGTACACGACTGAAACTAATGAATAACTATAGTCCAGATCATTCCGTTTAAGAATTTATTGGTCTGCCGACCAGCAGCCTGGCAAATTTTTGTGTACGATTTTTTAAAGTTTTTATTTTTATTTTTTTTAATTTTTCGTTTATCTTTATTATTATTTTTATATCATTATATTTTTAAAAACTTTGATTGCCATGTTTTAAAAATATAAGCGATAAAGATAAAAAAAAAATAATTTGAGAGTTCCGAGTGTACCCATCCGTCAGGTGAGCCGTTCGACGCCAAACCACTTACGAAACCTGCCGCGGTGCCCCTCACCGCTGTCACGTGTCAGTATTATTGTACAAATTTATAATATTAATAGTCCTTTTAAGATTGCCTAATAGTTCATAGTAGTTGGAAGTTCGAAAAACCAACGCACCGTCGCTGAAAGAGTTGCGTTCGTCCGTAAAACGACGGAAATTTCCGAAACCCCGTCCGTTTCATATCGGTTTCGCTTGCCCTGCTGCACCGATTACATCGAATACAAGATCGAAACTAATGAAAAACTTTAGTTTAGATTATTTTATTCATGATTTCGTTGGTCTGCTGACCAGCAGACTGGCAGTTTTTTGTGTAAGATTAAAAAAAAAAAAATAATAATTAAAAAAAAATTATTTTCAATATCTTTATTATTATTTTTATTTCAATATGGTTTTAAAAACTTAGAATGCCAGATTTTAAATAAAATAAGTGGTAATGATAAAAAAAAAATTTTTGAGTGTTCCGAGTGTACTCTTCGGACGGGAGAGCCTTTCGACGCGAAACAACTTACTGAAAACTGGCCGCGGAGCTTTTCACCGCCATCGCATGCCCATATTATGATACAAAATTATAATAATAATAGTCTTTTAAAAATAACCTTATATAACATAGTGTTTGAAAGTTCGAACAACTACCACACTGTTGCCGTAAGAGCTGCGTTCGTCTGGAAAACGACGGAAATTTCCGAGCCTTGTCCGTTTCATATCGGTTTCGCTTGCCCTGCTGCATCGATTAGGTCGAATGCAAGATCAAAACTAACCAAAAGCTGTAGTCTAGATCATCCCATTCATGATTTCTTTGGTCTGCCGACAAGCAGAATGGCAGTTTTTTGTGTACGATTTTTACAAATTCTAATTTATTTTTTAATTAAAAAAATATATTTTCAATATCCTTATTATTATTTTTATTTCAATATGGTTTTAAAATCTTAGAATGCCAGATTTTAAATACAATAAGTGGTAATTATAAAAAAATAAATTTTGAGTCTTCCGAGTGTACCCATCGGACGGGAGAGCCTTTTGACGCGAAACAGCTTACCGGAAACTGGCCGCGGAGCCCTTCGCCGCCATCGCATGCCCATATTATTATACAAAATTATAATTATAATAGTCTTTTTTAAATTATCTAATAAAACATAGTGGTTGGAAGTTCGAATATCCACCACACCGTCGCCGTAAGAGCTGTGTTCGTCCGAAAAACGACGGAAATTTCAAAACACAGTCCGTTTCATATCGGTTTCGCTTGCCCTGCTGCATCGATACACTCGGAACACTAAAGATATTGAAAATAATTTTTTTAAATTTAAAAAAAAAATTAATACTTAAAAAAATCGTACACAAAAAACTGCCAGGCTGCTGGTCGGCAGACCAAAGAAATCACGAATAAAATAATCTAGACTACAGTTTTTCGTTAGTTTCGATCTTGTATTCGATGTAATCGGTGCAGCAGGGCAAGCGAAATCGATATGAAACGGACGGGGTTTCGGAAATTTCCGTCGTTTTACGGACGAACGCAACTCTTACAGCGACGGTGCGTTGGTTTTTCGAACTTCCAACTACTATGAACTATTAGGCAATCTTAAAAGGACTATTAATATTATAAATTTGTACAATAATATTGACACGCGACAGCGGTGAGGGGCACCGCGGCAGGTTTCGTAAGTGGTTTGGCGTCGAACGGCTCACCTGACGGATGGGTACACTCGGAACTCTCAAATATTTTTTTTTTATCTTTATCGCTTATATTTTTAAAACATGGCAATCAAAGTTTTTAAAAATATAATGACATAAAAATAATAATAAAGATAAACGAAAAATTAAAAAAAATAAAAATAAAAACTTTAAAAAATCGTACACAAAAATTTGCCAGGCTGCTGGTCGGCAGACCAATAAATTCTTAAACGGAATGATCTGGACTATAGTTATTCATTAGTTTCATTCGTGTACTCGATGACGTAAAATTTACTATTTTTTACCCCACTTTGACGCCGGCTGCCTGCGAACTTGCAAGGCTGCCGGTTGGCAGCCCTGATTTTTTCTCATTTTTAATCGAACTTTATCATATGAAACCATTCCCGTTCGTGTACTCGATGACGTAATTTTTTCGAAAAAAATCGCTGACTATTTGCATGGCAGCGCGGCTCCTGCCAAGAGGCGCACCGGCAGACCAGGTTTTTAAAGGTTTTCTAAGTGTCCATTATCACTAAAAAGTAGTTTCATCCGTGTACTCGATGACGTAGGGTTTACCTATGTCGTCTCCTGGTCTATTCCTTGTTTCCTCATTAACGATTAACCCCCCCCCCCCCCCACCTCGTATATAGGGAAATTCACCTCATATATTTGGAAAAAACCTGGCAACCCTGGTTACAAACCACGGGTTTTCTGTCCCAATAAACTTTTTCGTACTCGGGTAATATTGACACCCGATGAACCTTTAGAAATAAAAAAATTATTCTTAACATAGGAGACATATTCATAATTTTACAATACCTACTAATAATAAGTGAATGGATAATTACTAATTGTCATGAATGATAATTACAAATTATACTAATTATTACGACTTTTATGATCAGTTTAATTTCAGTTTCAGATCATAATGACTCGAGGAACATATGATAGAAAAAACTACATGTTCTTAACATAAGAGACTTACCCATAAATTTACAATACTGATAATAAGTAAATGGATAATTAATAATTGTCATGAAGTTGTTATAAATTATATTAATAATTAAGGGCTAATTGTACCTAAGCATACAAATAAATATGGACAAAGAACGTTTAATTAAAATTCCCAGTTGTTTAAATATGTTACCGGCTGAAATTAAAAACTGTGCCCAAAACTAACAATTGATGAATTTACTGAAGACTTGGCTTACGGAAAGAATTATTTTGTATTAGCTTAAAGTGACATATTATTCTAAAGACTTTAAAAATGTTATTTATGTTTTCAAAAATTTATTTTTATCTATATTTCTGTAAAAAATTAAATTTTATTTTATATAATTGTAAAAATGTAACTATTAAATCACTATAATAAGTTCTTTAACGTAAAGAACCCGTTGGGCAAACTGCTAAAAAGTAGTTTATCGGGACTCTTTGTCTTGTAAAATAAATAAATAAAAAAATAAAAAAAAAGACTTTTATGATCAGTTAAATTTTAGTTTCGGTAAGGGGCCGCCCATAAACTACGTCACACGAATTTCATGGTTTTGTCACACATCTCTACTCCCCCCCCCCCCCCCCCCCCCTCTTAATGTGTGACGTAATTTATGGATGGCCCCTAATGACCCGAAGAACCACTAACCAATCTAACCATTATCTTTAACCAACTACTATTTTCTAGATATTTTCCAGTCTGCTTGAAATCCAACTATTTCAAACTAACGACCTATATGCATACAATCTGTATTACCCAAAATCTTTGAATCTCTAGTTCTCGATGAAATATATCCCACATTAAATGTATCGAAGTTTAAATTAAATATATCAGTGACATACGTTCTTTGCCCAACCTATGTGTTCTTTCTATCACAGAATTCATAGCGAAGTTACTTTGTAGAATTTTATGGAAACCTAAAAAGGGGTAAGGTCGAAAGGGTCATATTCCGGTCTTCATATTTTACTCCTTTTGTGGTTATTTTTTGTATTTGAAAATAAAGTGTGGTATTTTCTCTTTCTAACTCCGTTTAAATCATATTTCTCATTATGGTAGTCAGGGAGGTACAACGATTTCTATGAGGCTTAATAAGTTGTTCCGAAAACCGAATAAATAGACGTTACAAAGACCGATTCTGTATCTTTAGTGGATACGGAATCATTCCACACGTAATCTACTGTCAAATTTGTGTGATTGTCTATGGCTTGCATTTGCCTTTTTGGACTGCTACAGTTTGTCAAATAAGAGTAGAAAACAATGGAGGACGCCACTGTTGTTCAAATGGCAATACTAAAAATGTAACCATAGTGGTAATCTAAATCTGTGTAACCTACATTTTTATTAAAAATTAAAAAGGCATAAAAGCGAAAAAAATATTTTTTCAATGCAATATAGATACCCACTGATCTCAAAATAAGAATTACATATAGGCAATGACGTCATATATTATAAATAGACTCGCCATACACATACTCACAATATAATGTGGAAAGCAAGCAACACTCTTTTGTTTTCAGCGGTTTTCAGTATAATTTCTAAATTCAAAAGTTTATTCCTGTATTCCTGTGTGATAAAGATAGACAATCAAATAATGTATGTATATGAATGTCATAGATATATGGTCGGGCGGCTTATTAATTTCTTCGCCGAATACTAATTTAACATCACGGGTGTGACTGAGATAACAAGATACTCTCACTCGGTTACACTATGCGCAGGAGGGCCGGATTAACCATGTCGGGGCCCATAGGCAATGGACGTCTCGGGGCCCCTTTACCAATGATGGACTAACGGGGGGGGGTGGGGGGGGGGGGGTGGGGGGGGGGGTGGGGGGGCGGCCTGCCCCGGCCTCTGGTCCTCGGGGGCCATCAAACGCTTCCATGTCCCCTTTATCAAATCCTTAACAAGGCTTTAATGCCATTAATCAGTGGCCGAGAATTTAAATTTCGTCAAACGATGATCTTACGATCGTACCATTGCAACTGTACAGGGTGATTCCGATGAGAAATATTAATCATTCTCCATACCAGCATTTTAGCATAATAGCTTAATATCGATATTATTTCATTCACAATTTGCTTTGATACATACCTAAATTCAAAAATGCTCAAACTCGTGATGATAAAACTATTCAAATTATGTACTTTTCCTAATTATTTTTTGATCATATGTATTTATAATTTTTCAATAATGTCTAAGAAAAATAAAAAAATATATATTTTTTCAATATATGCGCGGATCCTTTTTTATAATTTGAAATGTGTGTTGTATAATACAAATTTTTTTTGAAAATTTAACAAATCTGCAAACGCCCTAGGGTAAAACCTTAATGTACTAAAAATAAACATATTTTCTCAAAATTTAAAACATAGCTTTACTAGATAAAAGAACAGTCTTTCGAAATCAATTTATAATTTTGTGGTGAAAAGGAGTCAATTCGTCTAAAATTTGATTTAAAAACGACATATTTCTGGTTTTGTCTGGTGATTCCCACTTAAGGCGGACTCTGTAAAAAAAACTTTTTGTAATTTTATTTTTTTATTTCATTTTCTGAAAGATGCATTTGTTAAAAATGCTCTCACTAAATGTTTTAAAGATATTCGAAAAATTGACGGAGATACAGCATTTTATATAAAACAATAAGTTTTATTATACATACTATATGCCGACCGGGTTTCGCTACAACCGTAGATTCTTCAGGCCAGT
The DNA here is from genome assembly GCA_917563855.2 of Limnephilus lunatus. Classification (NCBI taxonomy): domain Eukaryota; kingdom Metazoa; phylum Arthropoda; class Insecta; order Trichoptera; family Limnephilidae; genus Limnephilus; species Limnephilus lunatus. The sequence continues at coordinate 16,714,957 of OU830595.1, read as the reverse complement.
TTGAATGTTGAATTATCCTTCAGCAAAACTTTGAATGTATTTTTCTCTAAACTTTGTTAACACATTTTTTTACCTCTATACATCCGATTTACAAGTCTTAAACTGTTTGAAAATCTAGTGTCTATTTCACCACGTAGGTGAATTTTGTTTTAAAATAAGGAAAAATGGCGGACTAACGAATTTTAATTTCGATTTTTTATGGGAAATTTTCATTGTTCATAAAAAAATAGAAGGGGGCCCTTTATAAAAAAAATCTCTAAGTGGTGCCATACTGACTGGATTTACTAACAGTTTAAGACTTAGTGCATGCAAATCGGATGTATAGTTTTTCTAATATGTTGTCAACCGTGTTGAAACAATCAGTTTCGAGAAAAACGCGTTCAAAGTTTTGCTGAACGTTAATTCAACATACAAACTGTTTTAAATGGTTTCATATAAAATGCTGTAGGTATCTCCGTCAATTTTACGAATTTCCTTAAAACATTTGGTGAGAGCATTATTAACAAATGCATCTTCAGAAGATTAATTTTAAAAAATGTCATTTTTTTACAGTGGCCTGGTGCCTTAAAGCCTTGTTTAGGATTTGATCAAAGGAAAGCGTTTGGAGGCCCCCCAGAGTCAGAGGCCCGTATGAACTGAAGAAAAAGCTTGTAAAATTACATAAACTTCTTAAACTAGGGGGGGGGGAGGGGGTCATTCAGATTTTCCGCCCCGGGCCTCTGACGGGCCTAATCCGCCACTGCACTTTACCCTTTTCTAACTTCCAAACCTTTTTTTTTCTACCACAACGTAATTTTATTCATAATTAATCTGTTTTTTACTACATTTCGAAGGTATGCCTTCACCCCCATTCAATAAAAAAATGAAACGAATACAATAGTACAATGAGCGGTCTTATCGCTAAAGTGATCTCTTCCAGACAACCTTGGTATGAAGAGAAACCAAGAATTTTATCAAGCAGATAGGTAGTGCACACTAAAGCTTGAACAACATTTATATTTTAAACATTAGAAATAAAAGCAAAAAAAAAACAAAACAATTGCCAATATAAACCACACACGGCACCTATAATCATATCCCCATTGATACGAAGGAAAGTAAAGTAAAATACAACTATGTTCAAATATTTGTTTTAATTATTGACTTTTTATTTATTATTTGTGCGTGATGTGAACAGTTATTGGGTTATAACCTAATTATTATAATTTGTTGTTTTCTTTAATGCATGTAATGTTATTAACCTATAAATGTTCGTAATAAAAAAATAAAATATTTAAAACATCTTGAAAGCTGACTTTTTCCAAAATGGGTGCCGGAGTAGCTCACTTATTGTGAGTCGAATCATTGACGCAAGTTATTTTTTCTTGGGGCGCGGGGCCCCTAGCCGATGCGGGGCCCCTAGGCAGTTGCCTACTCTGCCTTGGGGATAATCCGGTACTAGCGCAGGGAAGGGTAAGATCTAAGCTACACGAGCGGTTCTCCCAATTTACTATGAGCGTTGTATGGCGCAAACTACACGAGCGATTCTCCCGCCGCGGGAAACCGCCACTTCAAACTACACGGGCGGTTTCCCGCGATTGCATCATTTCGTGCGAGAGAGAGTTGTTTTTTGGCCGTGCGCGTAAAGCAGGGGTGGGGAACCTAAGGCCCGTGGCGATTCTTTAGCAGTTATGAAAAAAGTCAACTTGGAACGTCATAATAATTTGAAACACTCCAAGCTTAGTAAATTGGAAGGACAGAAATGGATAAAATAAATGCTCTTTAGCTCACGTTGGAATCCCAACGAGCCGTCATCACCAAGCCCCGCTGTGGTCAAGATACAATTATTATTCAGAGTAGTTACATAGTGAGCGAGCTGATCGCCAAGAAACTGAAGCCTCACGTAGAAGGAGAATTTGTGAAAGAATGCATGGTGGCTGTTGCGGAGTTTTTAGCTCCGAACAAAGTACAATATTTACAAAATATTTATTGTCTCGAAGAAGCATCTCCGATAGAATATCTGATTTAGCAAAATACATAGAAAAACCCTGAAGGATTCAGCAAGATATTTTCAATTTTTCTCTTTGGCTTGTGATAAGACAACGGATATAACGAATACTGCTCAACTAGCCATTTTAATTCGCGGAATAACGACAGACTTTGATACGCGAGTGGAACTGCTTTCCATGAACGAGGACATATTCTAAATACTGATTCTTGCAATGAAGAAAAAAGACTTGATTAGTGGACTCCCACGCAGAATCATTCTTAAAGTAAAACCAATCTTGTGTTCATAATAGAAATTCCTGTTACGGATTCATCTGCTAATGCATTTCGAAGGAAACCGTTCTTACTGCAAAAACTTACGTCTGCAAAAAATCGGTGGAAAACCATTTTGGTGTTCTAGGTGTAGTTTTAATTAAAGCTGGAGACTCACAATCCAATTCGCTCTAACGGTAAAACCTTTTTTGTGTTTAAAATGCAATGAAAAAATTCAGCAGATGAAACCACACTTGGAATTTTTTGCTGATTTGTAGAAAACCGTTCTCGTTTTTGAAGTGCATTTATAAAATTCTTTGTTGCTTTTGTGCTGCCATTATTGGAGAAAAACCATTTTCATGTACTGAGTGTAGTTTTAATTCCCCACGTAAAGATTCACCCTGTAACTTAAACATGTTTTGTGTTTAGAATGCAACGAAAACATTTGAGGTGTAGTTTCATTTCTCGCATTAGAAGTGCATTTATAAAATTCTAGTTGCGTAAGTTCTTTGGGTTGCCAGAATTGGAGGAAAGCCATTTTCATGTTCTGAGTGTAGTTTTAATTCCCCGCGTACAAACTCACTTTAAAATTTAAACCAGTTCTGTATTCAGAATGCAACCAACAAAAACCAGGTGGGGTTTCATCTTTCTAACGCGTTTCGTAAGAAACCCATCTTGTGTTTGATGTGCATTTATAAATTTGTAGTTGTATTTGTGCTGCCAGTATTGGAGGAAAGCAAGTTCACGTTCTGAATCTAGTTTTAATTCCCAGCGTACGGATTCATTCTGTATTTAAAACTAGTTCTGTGTTAAGAATGCAACAAAAACAGGTCTGTTGTGATTTCGTTTACTGGCGAATTTCTCGTGTTGGAAGTGCATTAATAAAACTCTAGTTGCGTAGTTTGTGCTGCCGGAATTTGAGGAAAGCCGTTTTCATGCTCTGAGTGTAGTTTTAATTCCCCACATGCAAATTCAATCTAAATTAAAACTAGTTCTGGGTTCAAAATGCAACGAAAAGTTCCAATTGTGTTGTAATATGGTGATGCATTTTGAAGGAAACCATTCTCGTGTTCAAATTGCAGTTATAAAATTATGAATGCAGACTATGTGCATCCAGAATAGTAGGGAAACCAATTGCATGTTCTGAATGTAGCTATAATTAAAGGTTGTAGGCAATTATGTAACTGGTTTTTTATTAGTTTCAGTAAAACCTGTTCTTTGTTTCGGAATGTGCCCCCCCCCTCCCCTCCCCTCTCCCCCCGAGACAGAAATCGGAGTGCGGCACGCGGGTTAAAGTGTGAACATCCAAATGGCCCGCGACGCCCGCCCGCGGAAGAACCGCTCGTGTAGCTTAGGCCTAAAGTCGGGTAAAACGAGACACACGGGAGGGCATTTTGGCGCTTTGCAATACAATTTACTCAGGTACTGGTAAGTGCTGGTAAGTGCTCGAAAGTGCTGGTAAGACACGACTTTACTCGACGCGTAGCAGTTTAGTACTAAACGTACTAAAAATAGAGACCGGTACAATTGTCTTGTATTTGGCTTCCCATGTTGAGATTTCTACCCCGCGTCCAGTATTAATTTCATTGCATATAGGTATATTATTATTATGCAATTTTCTGTTAACATAATGAAGAATAACGATAATATAATAAAATATAAAGCACATTTTAGAAATTGCTCACATTTATTTAGTACTAGCTTAAGTGCCTATCGTTGCCTGGGCTTTAGATTGTGTCTCTAATTTTAGATCTGAATATCTAAAAAAATAAACTCATTCAGATCTAAAAGTAGTGTAACTAAACTCACCATTCGTGATTCTTCCTTTCTATCTATTGTTAAATTCAAATGTATGTTAAATTAAATTAAATCAAATCGCTTTATAAAACACCTTTTAATCAAATTTACGTCATGAAGAATTTTTTTTTTTTAAATGTGGTTTACTGTGTTCTATACATTCAGTGTCGTTGCACTTCAAAATAATAGTTAAATCACAGTTAAATTGGTGTTGCCAGCCTACAAATTTTGTAGTTCCATTTTTATATTGTCTACTCTTATTTGACAGACTTTAAATGCCTTTTTTAGGGAGTTACTATTTTTTAACCTAGCAACGCTAGAGTCAATTTGACAACACTGATACTGTCAGATTATAAACGTCAGTTTATCGCCATTTATCGGTCACGTCAGCCGAAAAACAATATTTTTTCATAGATTTATGATGCCGGTTTTCTATCCGCAATAAACTACATCAATTCTCTTATTTATGCGTTATTATTTGAACCAAAGTGTAGTTTGTATAAATAGTTCGAATGATATTTATGTTGTTCTGAAAAAATGTTGTTTCTGTAATTAAGAGTGCCGGATTTGGTTTGGGAGAGATATTAAAGCCGGTAGAAGGTAAAATTACCTTATTTAATACTAGCTTTTATATTTTTGTTTTATTTACAAAATAAATGATTCTACTTTTAGTTAGGTCCTGATTTTTTTAGGTTAACTCTAACATAACCTAAAAAGGCCGATTGTACTAATCAGTGTGTAAATCGGAATTAGTTAGGATGCTGTGACCTTTTTGTCAATATTGTCAAATCAAATATGATTTAAGAAATTGGTAGGCGGGAACTATTTATTGGATAACCAAAGCCTCTGCTACAGGTCACCCCAAGTGGTTCGCTACGTTTGGTGACTTAGCAGAGGTTCATGAGGTGAGTGTTGTCCCGGTATTGACGGTGGATGTGTCTACCTACAAACTGCATGGCAGGCCGGATCGGAGAGACTGGTAGAGGGGGGGCCCTCCCCGAACATAGCCTTGCACCGCAGTGGAACCCCCATATTCAATTTGGGAGGCGGGTATGAGTACCGCCGCCCCGGGAACCATTTATTAGATAACCAGCACCTCTGCCATATGTCATCCCAAGTGGTTCGCTACGTTTGGTGACTTAGCAGAGGTGCCTGGGGTTCATTGGGTGAGGTTTGTCCGGGTCTTGGCGGCGGATGCGTCTGCCCACCAGCTGCATGGCAGGCCGGATCGGAGAGACTGGTAGAGGGAGGACTCTCTCGGAACATCGCCTTGCACTGCAATGGGAGGGTTGGATTCATACGCCCGTTACTCCTAGACACACTGACTCCCAGATTCCTGCCCACTCCCCATTTAAAAAAAAAAAAAATTATTCAGTAAAAGATACATAAATTACAATAAATTTTATACAATAATTAATTACATAATATACATATTTGATTTACCCCCATAAATAAACAGGGCTTATGTGTATGGGGGGGTGTTATTTTATTGGTTTAATTTTTTTTATTTTTATTCAGTTCAAATTTTCAGAATAATTTTTAAGCTGAGTTATATTTATGATTTTTTGCTGAATATTTATGACTTTTTCAGGTACCTAGTGAATTTAAATAAAATAACTCCGAGATGTTTATGATTTAACTGTCCTATTGTTGTTTTGCATTTTGGAGTAGGAAGTATTGATGCTTGTCTAAGATTTCTGTTATTTTTAAATGGTGCAACTTTATTTTGAATATTATCTTTATAAATTTGTAATTTTGCTTGATAAAAGTATAATGCACTTAATTTTCTGACCTTAAATTGTTTGAATAAAAGTTCTGACGAATATGAGTAGGGTTTTTTAAAAATTGTTTTTATTATTAGTTTTTGTGATAGATAAATTGTTTGTGTTTGATTTGTATATGTATGGCCCCACCCTATAATGCACTTTGGAGGTGTACAGTAGGTACCTCTATGTTGGTTGTGTGTGTGGGAGGAAACACATTGGGAGTTAAAAGAATAACACGTCTACTTCAGAGCTAGTGCGTTTAATGACTGGCTGGTTAGTCCCAGCGGTAAAATGTATTGCGACAATGTTGAGGTGGGGGTGCCTGTGACGTAGCCACTACATGCCTCCCCTCCAAGTGAGATGGTCACATATTACACGAACAAAATAGAATTAAAACAACATTGTCAAGGATTGTAAAACAAACACAAAAAGTATTCAAAATTTGCGAAAAATACATAATACATTTAAATATCGTAAAGGATACATTGTACAAAATATTTGTAATGGTGCATTAAAATTGTCGAAGATAAATCATATGCCATAAAACCACAAGCAATAAATAAAGTGTCATTATAAAACATAAGAATGATTACACACACAAAAAAGAAAAAATAATTCAAAATATTTATCACAAAATAGCACGAAAAATTTTAATTGTACACTTTTTTACACTGAGCGCATTCGCCTTTTAAACTATAAATGTACGGGATATTGACGGGGAAAGTTAGCAGGATTGTCCCCTGCTCCAACTCGGCCTGTGATCCTGTCCATGATGCTGTTCGAAATTAGAAATGAACATTTTCAGGAGAAGCGTACTGGTTTTTTGATGGTTCGTCCGGCACGTGTAGTGTATTTTGCTGACGGGGTTAAGAGTACCGGTTCACTTTCCACTTCGGTTGATCGTCCTGCCCTGTCTACAGCTGACTCAGTAGTTGCCCTGAATAATGTTTGGTCAGCTGGTTTATTTTTTTCGGAAACATTAATAGGTTGATATATTGCCGGTTTAAGTCTATCGATAGACACATTTACCTTTTTTGAATTTATTATTAAGCTAAAATACTTTTCCTTTCTTTCGAAAACCTCATACGGACCCTTGTACGGTGGAGTGAGAGCTTTCTTTACTTCGTTTCTGAGGAAAACATGGGAGCAAGTTGTTAAATCAGGGTGAATAAAAATGTGTCTTTGGTCTGTAGCGAGTCTTCCCTCTGGCCATGATACGTTTCGGAAATGGTCCATCAGTCTTTTGTTGAATTCTGTGTCATTTATTTTCGGCCTAGAAGGCACGAAAATATCTCCAGGAATCGCTAAAGATGTACCATACACCATTTGCGCTGGGCTGTAGCCTTTATCATCCTTGACGGCTGATCGGAGGCCCAATAGTATGATTGGTAATTCATGTACCCAATGTGCGTTACCTTCGCATTTTGCCATGATAGCAGCTTTGAGAGTACGATGATATCGTTCTACCTTACCGTTGGCTTTTGGGTTATAAGCGGTAGTATGAATCTTTTCGATGCCGAGTCTCTTTACCAGTTGATTAAATAAGTCAGACTCAAACTGCCGGCCCTGATCAGTCGTGATAAAGGTCGGACAACCAAATCTTGAAATCCAATGAACAATCAGAACGTCAGCTATCGTTTCGGCGTAAATATTTTTAACTGGAATCGTTTCTGGCCATGATGTTTCTCTGTCTACCATCGTTACACAATATCGGTTTTCTTGTGAAATTGGAAGCGGTCCGATGATGTCGATATGCAAATGTTCGAATCGAGATACATCATGGAATTCCCCCAGTGGTGATATGGTATGCCTACTGACTTTTGCTTTTTGACAAAGTAAGCATTTTTTTACCCACACTGCTATATCTTTGTTCATTAAAGTCCAGAAATAACGCTGCGTAATCAAACGTCGAGTTGCTTTGATGCCCGCATGACTCAAGTTATGAACGGAGGCCATTGCTTTTTCGCGGAATTTCATTGGTAGATATGGCCTTACACGTGCCGTTGAAACTTCACAAGTTATTGGACAATTTGAATTTGGCAAGGTAATCAGTTTAAATTGAACATTACTCTGCTTTTTTAGCTGTTGTAATTCTTTGTCTTTACTTTGCTCATCTGCGAGTTCTTTGCTGTTAAACAAGCTAGGTAAGGTGATTTCTTGAATTCGTGAAAGGGCATCTGCGACAGGGTTGTCACCACCTGGAACATATTTAATTTGAGAACAAAACTGTGAAATGAAATCTAGTTGCCTGATTCTTCGAGGTGTGTCGGATGTTGAAATTTTCTTTGTAAGAGCAAAAGTAAGAGGTTTATGATCTGTATATATCGTCAACTCTCTTCCTTCCGTCATGCTGCGAAAGTGTTTGATTGCCATGTAAATGGCCAACAGCTCACGATCATAGGTGCTGTATTTCTGTTGGGTTTCACTCAACTTCTTCGAGAAAAAACCCAGTGGTTGCCATCTGTTTTTGACTAGTTGTTGTAATACAGCTCCGACACATGTCTCAGAAGCGTCCGTCATTAGGGCTAAACCTGCGTCGAGAGCAGGGTGAAACAGTGTAGCAGTGCTTTTTAGACTATCTTTGCACTGTTGGAATGCCTCCTTTGCAGATGCTGTCCATTCAATTCGTGTTTTGTCTTTCTTTTTGGAGTTGTGCAAGAATGCGTTGAGCGGGCCTTGCATTTGTGCAGCTTTAGGGATAGAACTACGGTAGAAGTTCACCATTCCCAGGAATCGACGTAGTTCTTCGATAGTGCTGGGTTGAGGGAAATTGACAATAGCCTTAACTTTTTCTTCATTAGGGGTAACTCCATCACTTGTCACGCAGTAACCAAGGAAATTAATCTCCTTTTTTCCGAATTCACATTTGCTTGCGTTAATTGTTAAACCAAATTCGTCCAAACGGGATAATACCTGTTGAAGGTGTTGTAAATGTTGTTCTTCGTTTTCTGACGCTATTAGTATGTCATCCAAATAAGCAAAAACGAAGTCCAGTCCACGAAATATCATGTCTATGAACCTTTGAAAAGTCTGACCCGCATTGCGGAGACCAAAATTCATTTTAGTGAACTCGTATAAACCGAAAGGAGTTAAAATTGCTGTTTTAGGAATGTCTTCGGTTGCAATTGGAATTTGATGATATGCCCTGCATAGGTCCAATTTTGTAAATATTTGTCGCTTGTGCAATGCGTAAGTGAAATCTAATATGCGAGGAATCGGGTATCGGTCCGGGACTGTCTTGGCATTCAATAAGCGATAATCACCACACAGTCGAATTGCGCCGTCTGCCTTATCTACAATGTGTAAGGGATTCGCCCACGGACTGTTGGATTGTTGACAGATTCCAAGCTCGAGCATGTGTTCGAATTCTATCAGAAGGTTGCGTGTTCAAATCACGTCGGGGTCACCACTTTGGAGGTGTACAGTAGGTACCTCTATGTTGGTTGTGTGTGTGGGAGGAAACACATTGGGAGTTAAAAGAATAACACGTCTACTTCAGAGCTAGTGCGTTTAATGACTGGCTGGTTAGTCCCAGCGGTAAAATGTATTGCGACAATGTTGAGGTGGGGGTGCCTGTGACGTAGCCACTACAGCACTATCATCCTATATGCAACTCCTATCTTTATCCTTCCCAGAACTTTCCTTTTCTAAAAAGTCCTACACACAACATATGTATACCCTGAGAGGAATTATTTTTCTTAGGGCATCCCGATTTTTTGCAGCTACACCTACACACTTTGACCGGTCAGTGATAGAGTGGGCATCGCGCTTGGGTCCCACCCAGGTGTTTCTTGTTCGATTCCTCGGCTGGCTAAGTCCTCCATCATGACTCAACCAACATTTTCCATATACTGTGGTGGTAGTAGGAGATTTTCAAATATTGTCGGGTTATTCGTAGAAAGACAAATCTTTCTTTTAAAAAAAAAAGTAATATAAATTCTATCATCGAATGTAGTCACACCAATAAATTAGGATTTAATATTAAGAAATGCTCTATTATGTGCTACACCAAAGCAAACAAAACGACTTACCTTAACTACAAAATGTCTTATTCATCTCTTCAGCACATTGTTATTAGGAGAGATTTGCGAATCACATTTGATACGCACCTAACATTTCACGTCCACATAGAAACGATATGCAGCAAAGCGTTAAGAATGCTAGGATTTGTGCTAAGCAACTACAGACATTTTTGCAGCTCGGCCACAATTCGTGTGCTATACTATAGTCTAGTACGTAGCATTTTGGAAAGTGGTTCTGTTACATGGTGACCAGTGGATTTAACTTACTCTCAAATGATAGAAAGAAGTTTCTGAGATATTTATATCTTAGAGACTTCAGATATTATCCATGCATGCTGGGTATTAATAGCCTCGCCGATAGAAGGAAAACTGCTTTGCTGACAACATCATATAAACTTCTAAACGGTAACATCTGTATTCCTGATGTAATACAAAGATTTGAGTTTTATGTCCCCAACAACTTCACAGCGCAGACACAGAACTTAAGTTGTTCTTACTTACCATTAGTAATGCCGCTGGGAAAAATGATTCTGTTACTAAATTTATTTATTTATTTACGCCCTTGGAGCATTTACATCAATCGTATAACATAGTAATTATAGAAATAGAAACAATAAAATACCAATTATATTATTTCTCCTCCTTTACACCAATAGAAAGGAAGCAGAATTAAAAAGAAATAGCAACAAAAACAATTTTAGAAAAATAATAATAAAATTTACATAAGAATTTCTTATATAAATTTAGGTAAGGAATAAATGAAAATATCAACCGAACTGAATTTATTTCCAAGCCTATGTAGTCTTTGGATTGGGGAGTTAATGAAATAGTTAGTTTTAGACGGATAAACAAAGAACAGCTCTGGAAGTCTCGTGTCACGATTTAGTACTCGGAATGTTATTAGTTTTGTTAAGTCAGGTGCGTCAAGTGATCCATTAACTAATTTGAATAATAGAACCAAATCACTCTTGTTTCTTCTACACGATAGGTCAGTTAAATTAAGTATTTTCATTAAGTTAACATAATTAATTTGTTCAATGGGTGTGAAGAGTTTGAAAAAAAAATTAAATTACCTGTCCCCTGATATACTTAGATATTTTTCAGCCAAACATTCATCAATTCAAAAACGCTATTATTACTTAATTAAATAAAATGTATGTTTATTATTGGTTAATGTGCATTTAAAAAAAAAATTTATTGATTAATAAATGTATTTTAACCACTCAGCAACGTAAGCAGATATACACCTTAATATGACAATAGCAGTCAAGTACAATAAGCGTGTTTTCACATCATCACGTATGTTTCCACAGAAATCATTATAACTCCGTTATTGTTCTAGTGACATCCCCAAAACAAAAAGTAGAAGCTCCATAATAAATCAAGCTACCCATCACTATTCAAGTTGTCCATAGAAATTAAAAAATACCTATTCTGTCAGATACATGGTAGACCGATAAATTACCTCCCGCCGTTAGACATTGTTATTTTTTTAATTAAATATTCTTGTATGAAATGAAAAAAAGTGAGGTGACTAAATTGTTTATTGTACATTTATACAATATAATAAGTATTGTTTTTTTTTACATAATCCGTGATTTAGTACACATAAAAACACCATGTGAGTCATTTTTACATTTTTTTATTGTTTGCATTCTAATTTTTAATATTTACAAATGTTAATACTTATTTGTAATACCTATAACAATTTGAAAGCTTATTTCAAAAACAGTTTTTAGTATTCGGCTACGTTCAGAAATGTTTCATTTATAGAGCTTTAATTGTGAAGCGGAAATAACACAAAGTTTTCGTAAATCTGTCATTTCGTTTAAGACGTAAAAAGTGCATATTCGCGATAGATCGGAATAGTTATCATTGAAGAATGTGGCAATGGCGGAATTTGTAATGCGCACATCCCGTTTAGACGAGTCCCAGTTGCAACTATTATCTTTTTATATTTTTCTGTGTCTTGTTCTCTTTCCTATTTTCGTTTAGATTATTATTATTATCTTCTTCTTTAATCTTCATTCATTTATGGGAATAATCTTCAAAAGTTGTAAAAATTAAATTTTTTTTGTAAATAAATGTATTTTGTTTAAAAATTATTACAATGCAGGTAATGGCGCGCCCCCGCAAGCCGCTGCAAGCCGAGGGTTGCTGGAGCAAGAAAGGCTCGAGCAGCTCTGCGGACAGCCAGGAACCACCGCCCCCCCACTCCGCGCTGGCCGCAGTGGCCGCACATTGGAAGACCGTGCTGGGCTCCATCTGTCTGCTGGTGGCCGCCTACTTCGGATACGTTGGATACCTCGAGACCCGCGTCAATACTCCCTTCGACGAACACAAGGTCACTGTCAACATTTTTAATTATTTCTCTCGGGCCTTTTTCGGGGCACCTTTTTAAGGAAAGGAAAGTAAGGAGAAGAAGTTCTAGGAAGATAAAGAGTGGTGGATAGGAATTTGGGAGTCAATGTATCCAGACGTATGAATCCATCTCTCCCACTGCGATGCAAGACGGTGTGTCACACGCAACTGGTTGGCAAACACATCCGCTGCCAAGACCTGGACAAACCTCACCCCGCAAACCCAGGCATTAAGTCACTTGGGGTGACCTATGGCGGTACCCACACCCGCTTACCAAAATGTAATAATTTTTTTTTTTTTTTTACATTAGCTCCACACAGAAAGCCCCAATGAAAAAGAAGATTTATTAACCACTCAAGCGACAGCGCTATTTTTAACTTTTTCCTCGATTGCTCGTGATTTTTTGGTTCTTTATCTACTTGTGCCCTGTCCGTTTAACGGACGTTGGTAATCATGTTGGCTGTTCGGACTTTGTTTACTGCGGCCCGGAACAGCTCTACAATAGACTGGCCAAACCACTGTCTCAGCTTTTTCAGCCATGAGGTTCTCCTTCTTCCCGGGCCCCGTCTTCCAGCAATCTTTTCCTGCATTATGAGATGCAAGACCTCCTACTTCTCTGGATGTCTCATCACATGTCCAAGATATTGAAGTTTTTGGATTTTTATAGTTTTAATAATTTCTTTTTCTTTATTCATCCAAACCATAACATCTTTATTCGTAACTCTGTCCATCCAGCTTATTTTAGGTATTCTTCTGTAGATCCACATCTCAAATGCCTCGAATTAAAGAATTTTAATGTTGCGATATTGAGTGGTAATGATGGTTCCAAATCCTATAATACATGGCTCATTCTCCTTAATAATTTGGTGTTCAGGTGGTGCAGAGATCGGGCCCCGATGTGCCGGAGAGGTTCTGGGGCTCCTACCGTCCGGGGAACTACTTTGGGATGCGCACCCGTGAGCAGCACTCGCTGCTCATGGGGCTCATGTGGTATTCTCCCCAGCGACTGAGGCCAGGGGGCGATGGAATCAGGTGAGACTCATCTGTGTTGCATGAGGGTGCTGGTAAGCTACCAAGATATATTGCCTATTCTGCCGTGGTAAGTAAATACACAGTAATCCTTAAAAATATATATTACGCTCTAGCCCATTCAATAATACAATACGGTATCGCTGCATGGGGGGGAGCATATATAACCTCAATTTTACCGCTGGAGATTACTCAAAGGCTATAATCAAAATTATAATTAAAAAACCACCAGATTATTCAACCTCACAACTTTTCCAAGATTTTCAAGTTCCACCGCTAAAAAATACATATATTAAAAATACACTCCTTCAGATACATAAAGATATTACAAAGAAATCGCACCATGCCATGTTACGTGTTGAAAGCAGTAGACAAAACTTAATGGGTCGCTTATGTACTCCATTAATATATACCAGTTTCGCACAACATTACTACACTTACACTGGAGTGATGTGGTTCAACTAGCGACAGAGCTGAGGTTAGAACTTGATCATAATAAATTTAAAAATAAAATATACTAGTCTATCATAAATAATTTAGCTCATTAGAATCAATTGACATCTTATTTTTCTTATTCTATTACTTTTAGTATATCTAGTACTTTTTTATTTTTATTTTTATTTTAAATAATTTGTTTTGAATATTTAACTTTATATTATTACATACAAAAAGTTCTTTGCAATTTTGTATGTACATTTTTTTTTTTTTCACACTGAATGTTAAGTTATAATTTTTAGTTATTTATTAATTCTTATTTTTTCCCCTTTACACACGAGTTTTTAACTCTCGTCAAGGTTAACATGTCTAGTTTATAATTTGAAATATATATTTTCATGTTAATTTAAGAACCTTTATGATTGTAATAAATAAATTTTTAAAAATTAAAAAAATAAATTCCATGAGAGTCCAAGATTCACATACCAAGGCTCCCTGATAGCAAACGACAATAATACTACAGAGGAGATCCAGAAGCGCATAGTGAACAATTCAGAATGTGACGTCCATAACTTGTCGGCAATTGCTAGAACAAGAATCTTGCCCGGCAATACCAAAATCGTGACGTTAAAACCTCTCCATGATAGCCTAGTTTTCAAAACATCCACGAATCGGTTTGAAGAAATCTGTAGCAATATGCACATCCCTTCTGACGTGTAAATGGTTCATTCCGAGCATACCCAAGAGAATGTCAGTAGGTTAGAGACAAAGAGCCATACTCCTTATGCTTCAGGTAGAGAGATCTAAGAAATATTAATAACTATCTTTCATTATAGACACTGGTGTTCGCAGTCCGATGACCTCGCCCGTTACGGCTGGATCCGCCATGACGGAGTCAAGTTTGGCGAACAAGAGATCCTGGACGGCCCGTGGCTGTTGCGGACCTCCTTCATCAAGGGGGCCACTAGCGGTGGCCGGGGAGGTGATTGGACAGCAAGAATTGAAGTGGTGAGCCAAAATATTACATCTGGGGTACCACAGGGCTCCTTAATCGGTCCACTGTTGTTTTAAACTTTTGCAAATTTTGATATTATTAACATTCAAGCAATATTAATCAGAAAAAGTCTATAATTCTTTAGACTTTTTGAATTAATTTGGGAACTCACTGAGGGAACTGGTAGGACTACTAACGGGATACTGCCACCTCATAGGACGTACATGCAGTTGTTGGGAGTGAAAAACACCAATAGATGCAGGAAATGTTGAAGGAAGGATGAAGAGACTCCAATTAAAGAATGATGTAAATGTCTTGCCCTGATGGGAACAAGGCTCAGATACCTGGGAAGTCACATTATGGAACCAGGAAACATGACCCAAATGCAATGAGAATCCTTGTGAACTTTATCAAAGGGACCGGGTTACTGTTAACTTGTTGTGTGCCGAATGTGGCCGCATATGCTTGAAATATTGTCACCCGGATGACAATCGGCACTCAAATGATTAAAGGAAAGAAGTGAAGTAGGAGATAGCACGATGGACGACAAATTTTGTCGTAATTGTACATGTATTATTTAATATCATAAATTAACTAACTAACCATCACTCTGTTTCTCCGCAGAGGTTGGCAGAGAGGGCGGACAGCCAAACAATTCTTTCTTGGCACACACTCCTTGCCTCATTCAAATTCATAGATACTCTTTTATTCTTCTGATTTTTGACATGGCGTGACTCAAGTATCTGATTCGCTCTATCGTGCCATGTCTTCCTCAGGCGTCCCCGACTTATTCTGCAATTCACACTTGAGTCATATATTCTCCTTACACTCCTTTCTTCGCTTATTCTCTCTACATCTAGGGTCCCTTTCTTAATCTTATTAAGCTTAATCTAATGATTTCGCTTAATCTAATGATTACACTTAATCTTATTACGCTTAAGAGGAACGGGTTGAAAAACATATATTCTATTAGAAAAAAAGTAAACGAAAAACGTTCTGAGTTTATAAATTTAAAAAAATGGTAGAGACAATGTAGACAATTAACAACTGCGGTATAAATCTCACATAAGGGGTGAGGAGGGGTCCCACTTAATCTCACCAAGGTGGGGGAGGAGTCTCAATTGAAAAAAAAGCTCACGTAATTAATATATGCTCCCTAATCAACTGGATGATCGGTATGTATTGTAATTTATAAAGAAAGATGTACCTACTGCCGTACAGGCTGAAATCAACTTTGGCATTTAATCACTCAGCAACTTAAGCAGATATACACGTTAATATGATAACATCAGTCAAGTACAATAAGCGTGTTTTCACGTCAACGCGTATGTTTCCACAGAAATCGTTATAACTCCGTTATTATTCTAGTGACATCCTTAAAACAAAAAGTAGAAGTTCCATAATAAATCAAGCTACCCATCACTATTCAATTTGTCCATAGAAATACATAAAAAAACATTTTATGTCAGATACACGATAGACTGCCAAATTGCCTACCCACTGTTAGACATTGTTATTTTTTTAATTAAATATCTTGTTGTAACGAACTGTCTTTGCAATCCGCAACTCCACACACCAAGCGAGACTCCCACTCTGCTCAGGGTCTGTGGGAAATGTTGGACGGGATAAATTAAAAGAACAATAATTTATCATGGGTTCTATTAAGTCAAAAATTAGGGCAATCAATTACCTTTCAGTAGGAAGAGAGGGAGAGAGATAGGTTTTAGTATTTACGCGACGCTCCGGTAGAATCTTGGAAAAGGCCACGAACTCCATCCGGTCCCGACAAGCCATCAGCAAAATGGTCTCACTCTTAGAACTTGGCTGCGGATCGCCTCGATCGCATCGCCCCAGGCGAACTCCTCCTAGACTCCATAAGTCGATTGCCGCATTACAAGCGCCGGACAACCATCCTTCACAGTTCCTTTGCAATCACATGCACTAGGCTTCTCTGACTCGGGGAACAAAAAAATGGTTTATATGAAGCAATCATCCCGTTACGACTGCCATAGCTGACCGGGCAACTTTCGCAACCATTTATCAAACCTCCCAAGCCACACTTCCGAAAATTGCTGTTATTACACGACGTTTCATCTACATTGGTCCAAACACAGCTTCTCAAACACTGGGAACACGAAAAAAGGAAACTTGAATTCCACAAACGCTTCAGAAGCGCCAAAACTTCCTGTCAAAAATTCTGTAAATCCACGTCTGCCGCCATCTTGCCTTTTTTTTCCACCCGCGTTGCCAACCTCCCGACACTGAAGTGTCAAACTTAACGGATAGTAAAACAAAAAAGATAAAACAGTACCTACTCGCCTTCTTATTAATTAATACGTTACATTAAGATAGAATAAGTATTGTTTTTTATATAATCCGTGATTTTAGTACCGTTTTCACATAAAAACATCGCGTGAGTCATTTTAACATTTTTTTTATGTTTGCATTCTAAATTTTAATATTTACAAATGTTAATATTTATTTGTAACCTTTCAAAAACAGTTTCTAGTATTTGGCTACGTTCAGAAATGTTTCATTTACAGAGCTTTAATTGTGAAGCGGAAATAACACAAAGTTTTCGTAAATATGACATGTCGTTTAAGACGTAAAAAGTGCATATTCGCGAAATATCGGAGTGGTTAAATAAAATAAAATAAATTATCCTAAATAAAATACATGTTTCCCCTTTTGATTGCAGAGTGCGCGAGACCCCCGTAATAACGGCAGCACGGATCTAGTGTCCCTCCTGTGGTACACCAGCGGTGAGGGGGTGGGGGGGGCTGACCTGCGTCCCTCGCAGGCCTCGCGGGGCGCCACCGGCGTGCGAGGCTACACCCCCTCTCTGGGGGACTTCAAGCTCAACATACTGCCCATCAAAGGTAAACAATTTGGGAGGCGGGTCTGGGTGCCGCCGCCCCGGGAACCATTTATTGCATTACCAACACCTCTTCCATAGGTCATCCCAAGTGGTTCGCTAAGTTTGCTGACTTAGCAGGGGTGCCTGGGTTCATGGAGTGAGGTTTGTCCGGGTCTCGGCGGCGGTTGCATCTGCCCACCAGCTGCATGGCAGGCCGGATCGGGAGAGAACGATTGAGGGAGTCCCTTTGACTTCTTCACCCGTACTCTCTCTGAACATCGCCTTGCACCGCAGTGCGAGGGATGGATTCATACGTCCGTCACTCCTGGAAATACTTATTCTTATTCTCCTAACCACTTATTCTCCTACCCACCCCTCATATCTTTTTTCTTCCCAGAACTTCCTCTCCTTCCTTTTCTTTAAAAGAACCTCCACACAGCATCTCATATGACATAGGCCCCGAGGAAAATTATTTAGGGACTCAGTGGAGCTAATGTAAAAAAAAAAACACTGTTGAAAAATAACCAAATTATTGTATGTTTGTTGTAGGCAAGGTACACCATGAGTCTTACCTCAGCACTGTGTCGCTGGGCTCGCATCTGCTGAAGGAGACGGTGGTATCCTCGCTGCGACTGGCGCAAGATCACAAGACCAACCAGCAGTGGATCGCGCTGGCCGGCGAACTCACCGATAAGGTATACCCTCATATTGTTTAACTCGTCAAGATAATTTGTTTTCTTTTGGGAACAACTCGTATAGGTCATATGGTGAGAAATATGATCTAAAAGCGGTTAGAAAGAGAAAACACCACATTTTTCATTAAAATCTAAAATTTAACCCAAAAAATCTTAAATTTACACCTTTATGAAACCAAAGTCTCGAACCTCTATTTGAAAAAATTTATGAAAGCTTGTGAATTTTTGAAGTAAAACTTCTTTACGCATGCTCGACTTGGGGGGTAAGCTGGTGAATGCGTTACAAAAAGTGTGATGCGAACAGTAATCGATGTGAACGGTGATGGGGCGAGGCCTTTACGCACGCTTGACATGGGGAGTAAACTGGTGAATGTGTTACGAAAGCCGGTATATTATATTTTATTTTTAAAGTTCTTGTTTTGTCCTGTGCTACACTTATTGTCTATCATTATTGTCCTGTGCTATAACAGCACTGTTATTGTTATTTTTTGTTCTCTTGTCATTGCTGTGTATAATACTGTGTATTATTTATTTCACATTATTTTATCAATATTTTGTAATGGACTCGTAAGTTGCACTGTAGGATTATTTTTAAGTTAAGCACACTTGAAGTGAAATGACACAAAAATGCGCTGTACAAATACAGTGAAACCCTCTTAAAGAGCTTTAATTGTGAAGCGGAAATAACACAAAGTTTTTGTAAATATGACATTTCGTTTAAAACGAAAAACTTGCTTATTGGCAATAGATCGGAGTGGTTAATATGATTAATATTATTATCCCTGTTGTTTTTTTTAAAACTATGGTTATTTACAATGATATGGTTAGTGAAATCGGAAAAATTATTATTATTAACACACTTTAAATGTTTTTGATTTTGATTTAGAAATTACGATTTGTTTTCCCAATATAAAATGAGGTCATTACATTTGAGTCAGTCGTTAAATTTATTCTAATGTGTCTGAGAGTGTTGAATAACGTTTTCAGAGTACCGAGCCGAACTTGATAGCCACGCAGCTCACAATGAGCGTGCCGTGTACACTGGACGTGGTCTACGAGTCGGCCAGCACGGCCACCTGGCGGGACGGGGAACTGTCGGGAGAGGCCTACAGCCGCCAGCTGCTCGAACACCGAAAGGCCTTCGACCAGCGCTTTGAGGACACCTTCAAACTCAGCCACAAGGGGTACACAATAACATACAAATGACCTGTAATAAAATTAAACGTGAGCTTTGGAAAATCTGTAAAAAAAATACTAGGATATAAATAAATATTTTTTTATTTTGCAGTATTAAGAATCGAAGTCTTTTTTTTAGTATTCAGTTTTAAGAACAAAAGTATTTTTAGTATTCAGTATTAAGAACAGAAGTCTTTTTTAGTATTCGGTAATAAGAAAATAAGTCCTTTTTAGTATGTAGTATTAAGAATCAAAGTCTTTTTTTAGTATTCAGTATTTAGAACAGAAGACTTTTTTAGTATTCAGTATGGTTACGCCAATACATATACCTACACATACACACACCTACATAGCACACATACATACTGTTACTGCTTGGGATTGGTATTAATATTGTTGCAAATCCTGTCCTACCTTGTTCCCAAAATCCGCACCTATAACTACCTTCACCACGTCAGTCTGCAATCAACAGCCCGCGCCGCAACATACCCTATAGCCCCCGTGCTCCCGCTATCTGTTAACCTAATTCCGCCGTGTTCGCCGTGTACACGAAACGCACGCCTATTGCTGTTTTCAGTGCCAATTGGACGGGGAGAAAGAAGACAAAATTGCCAGCATACAAGTTCTTTATCCTGTTTCGGTGAGTCCTTTCCTTTATATGCAGCATATGTTTTTTCCTAGATCCAAGCAGTAAACAGTAACACAAAATTCAAGGTCCTTCGTCAGTCAATCTTCGCAAATATCAAATCCACTCTACACACACACTATCTCATTCATCTTGATCCAAACGAGCCGGACATTTTTGAACCATAATATTAGTAGATAATAATCCAGCAGAGTGTGAATACGTTTTTACAATACCGCATATAAATAATTACCCGCATTCCCGCAGTTTGATATACCTACATGAGTAATTTTGTTTCTTTATACCTATCGTATTATGGTTGGAAATAAAATATTTACCCGCTGTTAGAATAAATAGATACAAGACACTGCTTTGATATTTATTTCTGATAACTCATGTAATTGTATCTTGCTAATCAAATCGCATTATCTACCTTATAAATAATACGATTATTTCTTAATATTCGTATTGTTTATATTATTGGATATTACATTACAAATGGAATAATACGATCGTAATATTTATAATTTGTTAATGATTTACCCACGTAGTACACGGCGCATCTGTTAACCTTTCACAGCTCACCAGTCAATTTAACCCCGTGCGGTTATCACTGTGAAGTAATTAAATATTTATTAAATATTAATTAATTAATTCCGCATAAATAATACAGACACATTATTTTAACCGCAGTTTTAGTTGTTTATCGTCTCATATTTTGTAAAATATAACCGGAATAAATAAAATGGCTACAAGCGCGTCATCCGGGTCGTCTCAGGACGAAAGACGTCTCAAACGTTTAAATGCTAAACTATCAGCTAGCTTTGCAAGCTTACAGTCGGTGTATGACAAGATAAGGAAAGCTTCGGAAAGCATTAGCAATCGCCAATCTTTTTTGTCAGGCGCAACTACTGTTGAAAAAATTCGTTCTGAATTTATAACAATTTTAGATGAAAAAGTGGATTGCGAACTGGAATTGAATCCGGAAGCAATTGCTGAATACTCTCAATTAAATGCATTTGAAGAACTCTTCGGGGTTATTAAATATACCGAAGCAAATATGCTGTCCAATCCAGTTGCGAAACCTCGCCGTCA
This sequence comes from Limnephilus lunatus, assembly GCA_917563855.2. Taxonomy (NCBI): domain Eukaryota; kingdom Metazoa; phylum Arthropoda; class Insecta; order Trichoptera; family Limnephilidae; genus Limnephilus; species Limnephilus lunatus. The sequence goes on along the minus strand of OU830595.1, from coordinate 16,693,867 downwards.
AATTAAGTTACCGCCTTTGGAAATAGCGTGCTTCGACGGAAAATTAGATAATTGGCCTCTTTTCTATGAAACATATAATTCGGTTATACATTTGAATGATTCTCTGGATAATGCTGAAAAGATGCAGTATCTGATGTCTAAATTAACCGGAAAAGCATTAAATATTTGCAAAACTATTACGCCTACTGGTACAAATTATCAAGTTATTTGGGACGCATTGTGTACTAAGTATAATGATCAACGCGTTCTTGCTGAATCATACTTTGACCGATTGCTGAAATTGCCTCCAGTTAACTCGGCCACGCCCGCTTCTTTAGAGAATTTCGCAGATGCATACTCCGCTAACATCGCCGCGCTGAAGCAATTAAAAATAAAAGACCTCGCAGAATTCATATTGCTACAACTGGGTCTTAAACGGCTTGACATAGAGACTGTAAAGGCTTTCGAATCTTCTATTAAAAATAATGAAAATTTACCTTCCAGCGCGGAACTAATCGACTTTGTAAGACAACAGCAACGAATTCTCAACCGCGCGCAAATTACGCAACCGACCTCGAGCCGCGTTGGCTCAAACATTAATTATACCGCTAAACCGCAAAAAACTAATTCCGCAAAGGCATTTATTAATGTCGAAAAAATCGATAATCACTCCATCGAAATTTGTTTTTGTTGTCAAAAGGGATCGCACCCTTTATACCAATGTTCTAAATTCACAAGTCTAGAACCACGCGATCGATTTAACTTTATTAAGTCATCGAATATTCGAGTTTGTGTGAACTGCCTCAGTACTAGGCACATCACAAAAGCTTGTAAATCAAAGAGTACATGCAAAACATGCGCGCTCAACCATCATAGTTTATTGCATTTCAAACAAACTGATGGGCGAAAGTCACAAACAGACCCAATACCATCTCCCGCGTTACAAGCAGATGCCGATAATGATAACTTAAATTCTTTGAATCCGGTTTCGCTATGTGTAACAAATTCATGCCCTAGTGCAAATACTACTGCACTCTTAGGAACGGCTGTTTGCACTACCAGAGACGCTAAGGGCCAGGTACAGACGTTACGGGCTCTAATAGATAGCGGCTCCCAAAGGGACATAATTACGCGCAAATGCTGTTCACGCTTGAATCTTACGGTGCGGTCATCTCCAAGTACTTACGTCACGGGAATAGGTGACGTAAGAAATGTGACAAATGGCGTAACTTGCTTAAAATTACATTCCCGCTATGACATCACTCAGTCGTATACGATTAAACCATATGTAGTAGAAACTATAACCAGTGAGTTGCCTACTGTTAACATTAACCGTTCCTCTTTGTCGTATCTTGACAATTTGCCCTTAGCAGACACAACATTCTGTACGCCCGGTGAGATTGATATTATCTTAGGATGTGACATATTTGCTCGCATTCTAAAGGCAAACAAAATATCAGGTTCTCTCGGCCAGCCATTTGCTATTGAAACCACTTTGGGATATCTCATCTTGGGTACTGCCCCAACGATGATTGAAAACCCAAGTATAAACGCCACGCAATCATTTTGTACGTTCACGCAAAATAATGATTTTTGCCTGTCGCGCTTCTTCGAATTGGAAGACATTCCAGATGAGAAGTTTTTAACGCCTGATGAACAAGAGTGTGAGGACATTTTTAAACTCACTACCTCTCGTGACACGGCAGGTCGTTATATCGTCGCGTTGCCGTTTCGAAACAGTCCCTCTGTTCTCGGTGAATCGTTACCCGCCGCCGAACGCAGGTTTCGATCTCTCGAACGCCGCTTGATATCTCAACCCGCAATAAAGTTAGAATATGACAAAATATTACGCGAATACCTACAGAAAGGGTACATTTCGCCGGTCGACAATTCTGACTTACCTCATTACGTTATACCGCATCATATTGTAGTTCGTGAAGATAAACTTTCTACTAAAATTCGCATGGTGCTAGACGCGAGTATGAAATCCGATTCGGGTTATTCGCTTAATGACATCCTACATACCGGAAAGAATTTACAAGGTGATTTGTTTCGCATTATCCTCAATTTCAGATTGTTCGCAATAGCTATAACCGCTGACATAAAACAAATGTACCTACAAATCGTAGTGCAAGAAGAATGCCGTCGTTATCAGCGCATGCTGTATAGATTTAACAATAGTGACCCTTTACAATTGTTCGAATTTAATCGCGTCACTTTCGGCATGTCTTGTAGCCCATTTTTGGCTATGCGTTCACTGCGTCAACTCGCAACGCATGAAAAACCTCGTTTCCCACTCGCGGCAAACTTGGTGGAAAATGGCTCATTCTACATGGATGATTTCGTCACCAGTTGCTCATCAGTCGAGGAAGCTACCGAGTTGTCGACGGAATTAATTCAGTTATTCGCTGCCGGAGGATTCGACCTTGTAAAATTCTCTTCTAATTCTCCAAAGTTTTTATCCACGATTCCTACAGCTCGTCGTGTTAAGGAACATGTGGAATTTAATCCCGATGAAAACCTAAAAATACTAGGGCTTCATTGGATACCCACTTCTGATCATTTTGTATTTGTCGTACACTCCGACGAAAGAACGTGTACTAAACGAAATATTCTCTCGACGATTGCTCGTCTTTGGGATTTGATGGGTTTCGCCGCACCAGTTGTATTATTGGCTAAGCTGATAATTAAATCTCTATGGGAGTATAACCTGAATTGGGACGATACTCCTCCTGAAACAGTTGTCACACTTTGGCGACAGTTTAAAAAGGAATTGCCATTACTGCAATCTATTAAAATTCCTCGTTTTTTAGGAATAGAACCCCAATGTGTATTAACGCTTATCGGGTTTTCAGACGCAAGCGAACGCGCATATGGAGGTGTTATTTACTTACATGTTTACTGTCCGAATACTGATAAAACCACAATTAATTTATTATGCGCTAAATCCAAGGTCGCTCCGGCTAAGACGATTTCACTTGCGCGATTAGAACTATGTGGAGCGCTAGTACTTGCACGATTAACGCATACGGTCAGTAATACCTACACATCAAATTCAAAAGCTCATACGACTTTAGCTTTTTGCGACAGCACGGTTGCACTAGCTTGGATAAATTCACCGCCTGCAAAATGGCAGACCTTCGTTGCCAACCGTGTCTCACAAATACAAAACCACCTTGGGGCTGAATGCTTCCATTATATAAGAGGTCAAGACAATCCCGCCGATTGCTTATCGCGGGGTCTTACTCCCGCTCAGCTAATAGACCATCCGTTATGGTTTAACGGTCCCGTATTTGCCCAATTACCTAAAAGTGATTGGCCTTTACAACGTTTTGATACGAAATCGATATCTGATCCACCCGAATTAAAAACAAAAATTTTGATGTCCGTTCAAGACAATAACCGCCCTAAAACAATCGCTCCACCGTTATTGTGTGCACTAGCTTCTCGTGTTAGTTCATGGCCGAAATTAATTCGAATAGTAATTTATGTTTTTCGTTTCATTAAGAAATTACCACGAGCATTCGAATTAAGCCATATCTTAGTTGCAGAAATCGCTGTTATAAATTCTATACAGCAAGAACATTTCTCCGAAGATATAAAGGCAGTCAAAGATGGGAAGAAGGTTCGGCGAGCGATTGCAAAATTGAATCCGTTTCTTCATGACGGCATTCTAAGGGTAGGAGGCAGATTGAGTAATGCTGAAACAGAATTTGACAGTCGTCATCCCATTCTATTACCCGCTCGTGATAATGTAGTCAATTTAATAATAGACTACTATCATATTAAGAACCTACATACGGGTCCTACGTTACTGATGTCGCTGCTAAGACAAAGATTTTGGATACTTTCTTCGCGCAATTTGGTTCGGAAACGTGTGCATCAGTGCAATACGTGCTTCAAAGTCAATCCTAAACCACAATTCCCATTAATGGGAGATTTACCCGCATGCCGCGTCCGCGAAGCTAAGGCTTTTTTTCACACGGGGGTTGACTACGCTGGCCCGCTTCAAATAATCCCTTATAGACGTCGGGGGGTGCGAAGTCAAAAGGCATACATTTGCTTATTTATTTGCTTGGTGACCCGAGCAGTTCATATTGAACTCGCTTCGGATCTTTCCACCGAAGTCTTCCTCAACGCTTTCAAGCGTTTCCTTTCTCGTCGAGGTCCTGTGAGTATAATGTACTCCGATAATGGGACGAACTTTGTGGGAGCCAAATCCCATTTAAGGTCTTTATTTGCACTTATAGAGTCACCCAATTACAAAAAGGAATTCTCAGACAATCTGTTGGAGAATCGAATCGAATGGAAGATGAATCCACCGCAAGCTCCTCACTTTGGTGGGATCTGGGAAAGTAACATTAAATGCCTGAAAGGTTATTTAAATAAAATAGTAGGCACCTCTCTACTGACTTATGAAGAGATGCAAACAGTGCTTTCTCAGATTGAAGCAATTCTAAATTCACGCCCGCTATCTGTACTTAGCGTTAACGATGTTTCGGCTCCATTGCCGCTAACCCCCGCGCATTTTTTAACGCTCACTCCCTTAAAATCTTTACCCGCTGCTGATTTGTCAGACGAGCCAGTCAACTTGGTACAACGCAAACATCTCGTGGATCGTCTTGTTCAGACGTTCTGGAACCGATGGCGAATTGAGTATTTAAATACTTTGCAAGCTCGCCAGAAATGGAATACAAATGCTAATTCGGTAAAGACAGGCACGGTAGTAATGATTAAGAGTGACAACATCGCGCCCCTTCAATGGCCTATTGGGGTAATAGTCAATGTCTACCCCGGGGCAGATGGGGTGATCCGGGTTGCGGAAGTTAAAACTAACTCCGGAACATACCGCAGGGCAGTCGTTAAACTCTGTCCTTTACCGTCACAATAGATTTAACGACATCTTAGAAGTTAGTTCATAATACTTTAATTTTTAAAAATCAATTAGATTAGTTTCATTGTTAAATAGGTACCAAACCCTACTAGTTTTATCTACCGCAGGTTCAGTATTATTTATTGAATCCTTTCAAGTCATAATTTTCGTTTCAATGTTTTTTATTCATTTTATTTCCTTGCTATATCAGTCATTTTGACCATTTGGTAAAGCATTTATATAACTTACATAATATTTTCGTAACTTTTACATAATTTATTACATTCTACCGCGTGTCATTATAATTTTTTGTTTGCGCATTGAAACGTATTGGCACTCTTTTGGTTTATGGAAGTGGATTCTTTCATCCCCTTCCAGGCGGGGGGCATGGTTACGCCAATACATATACCTACACATACACACACCTACATAGCACACATACATACTGTTACTGCTTGGGATTGGTATTAATATTGTTGCAAATCCTGTCCTACCTTGTTCCCAAAATCCGCACCTATAACTACCTTCACCACGTCAGTCTGCAATCAACAGCCCGCGCCGCAACATACCCTATAGCCCCCGTGCTCCCGCTATCTGTTAACCTAATTCCGCCGTGTTCGCCGTGTACACGAAACGCACGCCTATTGCTGTTTTCAGTGCCAATTGGACGGGGAGAAAGAAGACAAAATTGCCAGCATACAAGTTCTTTATCCTGTTTCGGTGAGTCCTTTCCTTTATATGCAGCATATGTTTTTTCCTCGTTCCAAGCAGTAAACAGTAACACAAAATTCAAGGTCCTTCGTCAGTCAATCTTCGCAAATATCAAATCCACTCTACACACACACTATCTCATTCACAGTACATATTAAGAACAGAAGTCTTTTTTAGTATTCGATATTACGAGGGTTGTCCCAGAAGTACCCGACCTGACGCACTTCTGGTGGTTGTAGCTTGAAAAAAAAATTAAGGTAGAAAGCATTAACCTTATAAGGCTTAAGTTTCAAGTTTTAAGGCGCTACGTTGTTTAGTGTTTTTTTGGTAGCCATCAATAGCGAACCCTCTCAGTTAATTTGTAAACATGGAGAAATTGGTCATTTTTATGTGATACAAAACTTTCATTTGAAAGGTCTAAGTCTAACCAATACCGAAGCCGAGCTTAGATTCTACTCTGGGGGAGTCTGCTTCTTCGTTTACCACAATAAAATATTGGGTGGCAGAGTTTAAACGAAGACGTACGAGCTGCCGAGACGAACATCGCAGTGGTCGACCAAATTAGATGACCACGGCAGAAAAGCTAAAGAAAATCCACAAAATGTATTGAATAACCATCGATTGAAAGTGCGCGAGCTAGCAGACAAAGTAGGCATTTCAAAAAGTGCTGTACATGGCATATTGACTAAAAATTTGGACATGAGAAAGCTGTGCGCAAGATGGCTGCCGCGTTTGCTTACAGTGGCCAAAAACAGTATCGTGAGGATGTTTCAATCAAGTGTTTGGCGATGTTTCACAGTAATAAAGCCGAGTTTTTGCATCGATTCAAAACCATGAGTCATCACTTCACACCGAAGACAAAGGAACAGTCAAAACAATGGACTAAAAGGGGAGAGTCGGCTGCAAAAAAGGCAAAGACAGTTCCATTTGCAGGCAAGGTCATGGCATCAGTTTTTTGGGATTCTCATGGGATAATTTTTATTGATTATCTTCACGAGTATTATGCGAACTTATTGCAGCATTTGAGTGATTAAATCAAGAAAAAACGGCCGCATTTGGCGAAAAAGAAAGTGGTGTTTCATCAAGACAATGCACCAGTTCACCATTTGTTATCGCGATGGCCAAAATCAATTAATTAAAGTTTGAATTGGTTACTCACGCACCCTATTCGCCAGATTTAGCCCCCTCGTATTATTTTATTTTTCCAAACTTGAAAAAATGGCTCGGTGGTAAAAGATTTACCAACAATGAAGAGGTGGAATCTGCTGTAGATGGCATTTTTGAGGTGCTCAACGGTTCTCACTATAAACAGGGTATCGAAGCTATTGAACAAAGCTCGGAAAAGTGTGTCGATCTGAAAGGAGACTATGTTAATAAAACACAAACAAAAAAACCCCAAATTTTTTGTGTTTTCTTTGTCAGGTCGGGTACCTTTGGGACAACCCTCGTAAGTAAAGAAGTCCTTTTTAGTAAATAGTATTAAGAATTAAAGTTTTTTTTTTAGTATTCAGTATTAAGAACAGAAGTCTTTTTTAGAATTCAGTATTAAGAACAGAAGTCTTTTTTAGTATTCGGTATTAAGAAAAGAAGTCTTTTTTACTATGAGAAAGAGTAAGCACTATGTAGTAAGAGACTATGTAGAAGTCTTTTTTAGTATGCAGTATTAAGAACAGAAGTCTTTTTTAGAATTCAGTATTAACAGAAGTCTTTTTTAGTATTCGGTATTAAGAAAAGAAGTGTTTTTTACTATGAGTAAGAGTAAGCACTATGTAGTAAGAGACTATGTAGAAGTCTTTTTTAGTATGCAATATTAAGACTGGAAGTTCATTTTAGTATACACTAGCTGACCCGGCCACGCGTTGCTGTGGCTAACGAAACACAACGCCGTCTATTGGATGGTTACCCAATCTTTATAACCAAGATAAATCATCTCACACTGCTGTCTGTTAATTTGCATACAAATCAAATCCACACCGCCTGCTTGCCAGCCTGCACGTCCACCACATACGGACATTCTCTTTTATATATTATATATTTCAACCAATTGCACAAAACCTTGACAAATTATGTGCCTAAACCTTCCTCATGAATCACTATTGGTGAAAACCGCATGAAAATCCGTTCAGTAGTTTTTGAGTTTATCGCGAACAGACAGACGCGGCGTAGGACTTTAATTTATAAAATGTAGAGATATTGTATTAACATTAGAAGTCTTTTTAAGTATCCAGTATCAAGTATATTTCTTAATATACGGTATTAAGACTGGAAGTCTTTTTAGTATGCAGTATTAAGACTAGAATTTTTTCTTTTTAAGATCGTATTAAGTATATATTTTTTTAATATACAGTAGTTTTTTTTAATGTATAATTGAAAGTTTCACATTATTTTTTTGGGAAAAAATTTCTTTCAAATAAATACAGCTTATCAAATAAGAGTAGAAAACATAGTAGGGCGCCACTGTTGATCAAATGGCAATACTAAAAATATAACTCATGGTGGTAATCTAAAGCTGTGTAACCTACATTTTTATAAAAAATTAAAGAGGCATAAAAGTGGAAAAAATATTTTTTCATTGCAGTATAGATAGATACCCACTGATCTCAAAATTAGAATTACATATAGGTATATTATTATTATACCTTTGCAATTTTGTGTTAACATAATGAAGAATAACTATAATGTAATAAAATATAAAGCACACTTTAGAAATTGCTCACATTTATTTAGTACTAGCTTAAGTGCCTATCGTTGCCTGGGCTTTAGATCAAGTCTCTAATTTTAGATCTGAATATATTTAACTCATTCAGATCTAAAAGTAGTGTAACTAAACTCACCATTAGTGATTCTTCCTTTCTATCTATTGTTAAATTCAAATTTATGTTAAAAATTAAAGCAAATCGCTTTTAAAAACACCTTTTAATCAAATTTATGTCATGAAGGAAAAATGTTTTTTAAAATGTGGTTTACTGTGTTCTATACATTCAGTGTCATTGCACTTCAATAGAATATTTGACAGTTAAATTGGTGTTGCCAGCCTACAAATTTGGTAGTTCCATTTTTTATATTTTCTACTGTTATTTGACAGACTATACCAAGACTTACCTATTCACTTGTTTGAATGTTGCCACAGATAAAATATAATTATGTGTGTTGGTATTGATTGCAGTTACAACGCCACGGCGGTGAAGTTTGCGCGCGCCGCTCTCAGTAACATGGTCGGCGGCATTGGCTACTTTCACGGCTCCAGCCGCGTACTGTCGCCGTACACGCGCGAGCCCGTGCCCTACTGGAAAGCGCCGCTGTACACGGCCGTGCCGTCCAGGTGAGACACTCGTAGACGAATCTAAAAGTCACCGGAGTAACCTAACCTAACCTATTTTATTTTATCAAGTTCTGTTTCGTCACTGTTCACCTGTACAAGCACCTTTTGGACCAAAAGCGTGAGTTTGCTTCAATCACAACTCTGGTTCATCGTTCCTAAAATATATAATGCTTTGAGTGCCGATATAAAGTCACATAATTCTAAATCTCTTTTTAAAGCCCGTATAAAACATTGGATATTTGAAATGGGAAGAGATTTCTTCAAACAACACATAAGAGCTTAATATTATATAAAAAATTTACTTACTCCAGCACATCTACTTTCCAATTTTTTTCGTAGAACAAACTTCAAAAGTGACTTTAAACATGTACTCTCGTGTAGAAGAATACTTACCAAATTTTATTTCTATTTTTATTTCAATCTTCTTTAAAATATCTTTTTATTCTTTATTTCTCAGCTTTCTTTTAATTCTAATAATTTTATTTGTATTAGTATTTGTTTTTAGTTTTATTTATCCTTAAATATGTTCTTTTTTCTTTCCTCTTCTTATATTTTATTATGTATCTGTTTATATAAAACTAGCTGTTTCCCGGCATGCGCTGCAATGCCGTATTCAAATAAATAAAATGTTACTCCTTGCATGTCCTTTCCCGTGCGTTCCCCTCCAGCGTTCCACTTCCACCTTCCCCGCCACCGCTCTCCCGCTCCCCCGTCCCGCCAACCCCCCTTGCACTTCATTTCTTGACTCCTCTCCCGCCCGGCCCGTAGCCGAAACTTTTTTCTAATACTAATATTTTTAAACTCGTGATATCTTTCTAATTAAATATCCAAATTGAAAAATTCCTTTCCATAAAAAAGACCCTCAACACAGCATCCCCAAAGATGATATATTCCTTGAGGGATTTTTTTCTCCTCGGGGCCTCCTTTATGGAATAATGTAAAAAAAAGTTGAAAATGCAATATGTACATTATTCCCATTTTAGGAATATTTTCAATAAACCATTTTTGAGGAATAGGCCACTTGCATGGATATCATAACGACTTGGAAAAAAACGTGTCAATAGATTTTTTTACTAAGATTACGAAAATGTTAGTAATTTTTTTAAAATAAACAAATCCATTATTTGGGCTCGTGACGTCACTACATGAAAATGTCCCGTCTCCGATAATGTTCTATTAATCTTATTACACTGATTTTTTTATTTTTATATGGTAACACTTTGATGTCAGGCGAATTTTTGAATTTGACATTTAACATTCACTAGATTTATTGTTCGTTCTCTGCGAACTTATCATTTGGTTTGACGTTTTGACAGATGTTACAAAGAAAACCCCGTACATTTTATGACTTCTGTACCTGTTTTAGAAGTATAATGGTAATGGTGCTGATTTTAACAAAATCAAATTTTATATTATAATTTACAAGTACAAGTATATTACATTGGATTTAGTCATATATAGATGTTGAACATTATAATGATAAAAGATGATCAATAAGATGGATCAAGGAAAAAATAATTATGAGATGTAATATTTTTGGTATGCCTCGTTATTCTCCTGTGCCATTCGTGTGGAAAACGTTCTTTTTTTTAAACATAATTTTCGACTATGTAATTATCGTTTTTTTGCACCCATAAAATTATGTCCCGTCTTTCCGGTTTATAAAAAATGGTCTGCTTTTTCGGATTGAAATTTTCAAAAAATCACCAGGATTTCAAAAATAAGATTAAAAAAAAATGAAATGTTTTAGAATATTTGCCTAAACCGGAAAAAAACCTATTTACCCTTCACTAAGCTCAAGTGTTCTGAACCATGTGACTGCCCGACTGACTGATTAATTTTAACATTCCATTTTTTCTTCCACCAAATACCCCCTGCCGTGTGAAGAAGAAAACGAATAGACGCATGTGAACGAAATGAATGTTTAACGGCAGGTCCTTCTTCCCACGAGGGTTCCTCTGGGACGAGGGGTTCCACTGCCTGCTCATAGCCCGCTGGGACCGAGAGATCGCCCTGGACATCATGGCGCACTGGTTCGACCTCATGAATGTCGAGGGTTGGATTCCACGAGAACAAATACTCGGTAAGTCACAATGCATGCGTAATAACGTTACATTCAAAGCCGCACACGAATTACACATACAGTTTCGGACGAACTTTCAAAATGGACTTTATATTAAGTAAATAATAATTTATTAATTTAACAATAATGATGTTTGGCGAAATTTAAACGAAAATATAAAAGAGGACAAGACACGGAAAAATAAAAAAGATAACGGTTGCAACCGGGACACGAACCCAAAACCTCTCATCTTACCGAGACGGGCGCCTCTATCAATTCCGCCATTGCCATCTTCCATCAAACCGTCATATTTGTCAATCTCATATTTCAAATTTTTAGAATTAACAATATTATGGCTCCAGTTCACGTTGGCCGAGTGCGTTTGACGAATGCGCTCGGCAGATTTTCGTGGTAATTTTCACACGTTGGCATGTTTCATTCTGCGTTGGTCGCTAGATGAAGATGGACATGCGTTCGTAGATGAAATTATGTCCTATCTAATGAAGTTAAATTAGTTCCCAGATATGTTAATTTTTATATTCAATAGAAAATATTCAAATAAGAATAAACTTATTATAATATTTAATTATTAAGTTATTTTATTCAAATTACAATTAGGTAGCAACCACAAACTGATTGCTACCTTGGAAATTTTTACACTATGATTTATTTAGAGATTATTTTTGAACATATGTCGATAGGTTACTAGTCAAATTGACTAAAATAGATAAGTATGAAATCGTAATACATATCTACATTTAAATGTTTTTGCAGGTCTGGAATATAATACATTCTAGACCTGCAAAAATATATTTCTATTCTACCTAATATATTTCAAGAATATTTTATATTCTTGAAACAAATCCTCAGAAGCCTTTTCATAAAGGTTTTCGCTAAGCAGAAGGGTGAAAAAAATCCATCTACGTCTTGCATAAGTGATAACTTTGTTGAATGAATACATTTTGCAAAGAGAAAATTAATTCTGACAAAATAAATCATTCAATAATATCTCTAGAATTTTTTGTTTAATTATGATTATTTGCAGTACAGTAAACGTTAATTTTCTTCATCAGGATTTTTTGATCAGTTTCATCAATTATTCGTATTATTATACAGTGGCATTTTTGTATATATTTATGCACACCTGTGCAGTGGTTTAAATTCAAATTGCGAAACAATTAAGCGTGACACCGCAGTCTACTCCGGCCGACGCGTAACTTTCAACTGAACACTCGGCCAATGTGTGATCACTGTTTGCGGCTCGCGCCAAATTCCTTTGATTTGTGCACGAAAAACCGACACTCATCGGCTCGTCGGCGAGCGTTGGCCACAAACGCCAAATACACACAAAATGGCCCTGTACAGTGTACACGTTGGCCCAACGTGTACTGGAGCCTTTAGATTATTAGCATTATCTTATTCTTCAATGATATATTACATTGATGGGAATAACCTACAAAAGTTATAAAAAGAGAGTTGTTCTTATAAAATATTGAATTTTTTTTTATTTATTTATTATCCACACAGCATCCCAAAAGCTGACATAGGCCCTGAGAGAAATTACTTTCCTATAAGTAGGGTAAAGTTTTTTTTTTTAAATCGGTGGTTCACTTTCTAATAATAAGTCACTAGTTTTAGGTCAGCATTTAAATGTCTTAGTCATAAGTCACTAGCTATAAGTCTTAGATATAAGTCACTAGCTGTAAGTCTTAGATGTTGGTCACTAGTTATAATTGTAAATCTTAGTTGTAAGCCAGTAGGTTATATAAGTTACTAGCTATAAGTCACTAGTTAAATAAGAAACTCCAGTAAAAAATATTATAGCTTTAAAAAAATATGCTCATATAGACCAATAATCGCTAATTCTGAATACATATAATATAATAGATTATAATAAAACGAATAAAAAACTTTATTCCACTTAATTTTATTTGACCGTAACCGGTTTCAGCTCGTCAGAGCCATCTTCAGACTGGTACAAATAATTCTTAGCCTACGGTTTTTATACATAACATATGGGGGAGGGGGAGAGGGGTAGTCTACAAGGATTTTAATGAATTATTTTTGTTACTGAGTCGTTTTAGACTGTCGAATTTCTAAGTATTTTGGTAATTCCAATTTGTAAATTCCATATAATTTTTTTAAATAATATTAAACGTAGAGTTTTAAAAAAATTATTAAAAAGTCCATCTTAAACCGTGTCATTAAAACACACTGTCAAGTTGGTATTATTGAATGTTTAGTGCTGACGTCACTGCTCTCCATAATTTTCTGATCACCTGATGATAGCATATTGAAATTGATATATATGACGGAAGCCATTCAACATTTCATGTTATTGGTTTATTTACATACTGTTTATAGAGATTTAGACTTATAATATTGAAACATTATTTAGGCCTAAATAATTCAGTATCAAATATAGAGGTATCTCTATTATTTAAAATATTCAAAAACTTTAAATTGTACAAAAAAAATCATAATGCTGCTCGCAACCCTCCAACTCTGAACTTTAAAATGGTGGACGTCGAACAGCTGATTCGGCGCTGTATCTTATCAGTTGCTTACAATTGTGCAGGCGATGCTTCGGTTTCCATAATATTGATTTCGATTCGTAAAGCTAAAAAATAATAATTTCAAACCATTTTTATGCCACTCTCCCGTAATAATTTTGAAAATATAATCATTACATAGTATAAAATGAAGTCGCTCAAAATGTTTGTGCGCTTAGATCTTTTAAACTACGCAACGGATTTTCATGCGGTTTTCACCAATATATAGAGTGATTCAAGAGGAAGGTTTATATGTATAATACATGCTTATTATAGTAGAGAAAAGCTGAGAAATTCAAATATTCAATTCAGGCAGCGGACAGCTGGCAAGCGGTTGGTGTGAATTTTATAAAGGTTGGGTAATGGCGTTGTGTTTTGTTAGCCACAGCAACGTGTGGCACGAGTCATGCACCTAATAAAATCCATTAAAAACATTTTCCCACTAACTATACTCAGATCCATATACTTCGCACTTTGTCAATCCATTGCCACATATGGAATACTGGCTTGGGGAAGTGCTACAAATATAGCAATTGACCCAATTCAAAAAATACAAAAAGCGATAATAAAACTAATCCTGCAAGTGCCATTCTACACAGATTCAAGCGAAATTTACAAAACATTAGAAGTCATGTCAATAAAACAACTTTATGCCAAATCTGCTCTGCTACACCTCCTCCAAAACAAACTCCATATTCCAATGCAACCGAAAACAATAAAAAAAACAAGGTCCTTAACAAATGTAACCCTAAACATACCGATAACACACACCACACACGGACAAAGACATTTTCAGTATTACGCAACCAAACTTTTTAATTATATGCCCATTACTCTAAAACAACTACTAACTACACATACATACACAAACATTCACAAAAAACATATCACAGCCTGGATCAAAAATCAAGATATTCACTTTATACAATCCCTAACCAAACATAACAAAACTATAAAAAAAGTAAAATAAATAAACATATCTTGCAAGAATTAAACTATTCATATATACATATTATACTTTATATATATATATATATATATTTTTTTTTTTCTTCTAAATAATCCATTACCATTAAAATGTAAAAAAAAAAAACCAACACTCTACTACAACACATAAATACATACCTGTACTTGTCACACTGAATCATAAACACGTAAACACCTCAGCACAGGTTCTCCTAGTGAGGTGTTCACGAAACATACAACATTATAAACCAACAGTTTCACCTTCTCAAACCTACCTTACACCCAACATAATAAAATGTTATATTAATTAATATGTAAAAATGTTTTCCAAAATATATAGAAATAAATAAAAATAAATAAAAATACAAAATGACAACACCTGTTAAAAATAAACAAAACTTTTGGAGAGTGATGACGTCACACGATTCACTATACGTACGGTGGTTTTCGGGGGATCTTGAAAAATTAAAACTTTGACAATTATTTTAACTATTAAGAGTGAATAACCAGCACATGACAACTTCGATTCCGACACTAGCGCTAACACATCAGGGCTCGCGAGCGGGCGTTTTCAGAACTAAATTTCGTTCCGCGGCAATCCGAGTTTTGAGGGTTTTGTTCACTCGAGCTAGGGCTACCCGCTACTATTGCTACTTTATATTACTATTCTCGCTTCCAGAATTTTAATTAGTAGTAGTTATTTGTAATTTGTATATTGAAGTGCATAAACATAAATAGATACAAGTGAAATGCGTAAACACAGTAGGTATTAAGTAGATAGCTACATGAATAAACAATTTGTTATATTCTTTTTAATATTTTGGTTTTTTGTTTTTCAATTGTATTTTACGGCCATTAGAGTGGAAGATACTCTCAGTATCGCCCTGGTGTAAGACCACCATTAAGAATTGAAACGTTGCTTGAAATGGCTTTAGCCGTGTTTAGTGGTCAGATCTGAATAGCCAGGTACTTCCCCACCTTCCTCTTCCCTATATCCTTCCCCTCCCCACTACCTTCAGTCTTACAACATACTCCAAATTGGGGATGCAATAGTCCCACTGGCTCCAGACTTGTGCGGTATTCATGAAAAAAAACGAGTAATATTAAGTTGGATTGTAAAAAATGTCGCATTTTGAAATATTTATTCGTGTGCATAATTAATAATAAGCACTTCAACAAACAGAATTAAAGCGCACAAACCCTTTCTTTCTTTGAGTGGCCTTGCAACGCATGCCGGGTACCCGCTGTATATAATGTTATATAGTGCAGGCGCTTGCATTATAATTCCCGGGACTTGTGATGGAACCATAACAGTTTAGTTGACCGCGAGGTTACAGTGCCCATGAAACGCATGCCGGGTACCCGCTGTATATAATTTATTTATTTATTTACGGACAAATAGTCCATTAACAATATAACAATAACACGAAAAACAAGCGTGCGTAAAGGCCCGACCCGCCGAGCAATCGATCACCGTTCGCATTGATTACCGTTCGCATGTCATTTTTCGTAACTATCACCACTTTTCGTAACCCATTCACCAGATTACCCCCAAGTGTCGAGCGTGCGTAAAAAAGATTTACCCCAAAAAAATATTTTGGAGCAGTTGGGACTCTTGTGCGGTATTCACACAAGAAAAATTTAAAATAAAAAAAATATTCGAAATTATAAAAATTTTTGCAAAAAAATATTCAATGAACATGAAAAATTGCGTTCGGGCAACCCTGTAGATTTAACAAACATGAATCAAGGAATTCGTGTTTATTTCAAATTTTGTTTTCAAATTTCATTTCCAAATATTATTATTCAAAGCGTCGCGAAGACGTGCTCTCCTGGCCGCGTTTGGGCCCGTAATGAAATCTGAAATTTGTGTTTACGGGCTGCGATAAAAATGGTAAAATGCGATGTTCAAAATTATTTAAAATTAAATACTTCCTGAAATTTTTTTACGATCAAATTATTTATGATTTGTCAATAACGTCTTAGCAAAATAAGTATGTAAAAAAATCCGAAATATATTTGTTTGTAAGTGCACAAATAAATGCACAAACCGACCAATTTTCGTCAAGAAACACATGTCCGTATATATTTTTTAATAATTTTATTTAAACTAAAATTAAAATTCTGAAAAATACGTTTACCAGATAATGTATTGATTTATTTTACTGCATGATTATATGATTTGAAATGGGTGTTGTATAAGAAATGTACTTTTTTGAAAATTGAACAAATCTGCGAACGACCTATGGTATAACCTTATTATTCTAAAAATATTTTTTTTTCTCAAAATCTAAAACATAAGTTTACTAGATAAAAGAACAATCTTTTGAAATCCATTTATAGTTTTTTGTGGAAAAGAGTCAATACGTCTAACCACTGATTTAAAAATGACATATTTCTGGTTTCTCTGCTTATACACTCTTAAAACTAACTATAAAAATATAAATTAATATGCAGTTATTAAAGTTAGAAGGTAAATTTATTCATTAAAAAAAAAAAAAATTGGACTGGGATTCCTTATTCTAAATCTTAGTTGTAAGCCTGTAATATTAATTCTTTTATATATTTATTTGTTTGCCCTTAGGGGTGCTTTTCATGAAAATGGCGCTTTAAAAATTGGCCAAATATGTTATTATTATTATTTCTTTCTACCAACTATGAAGTAATTATAAGGAAGGTCGGCACTGTTAATAATGGATGTGACTGTTTGTCTGCAGGTGCGGAGGCTCAGGCCCGAGTTCCCGAAGAGTTTGTGACGCAGCGGAACAGCAACGCCAACCCGCCCACCTTCTTCCTGCTGCTCTTGCAACTCCTGGGAGACCATCCCCAGGAGATGGACCCTGACACCGAGGAGTTCCGACTCCTCAACCGCATGTTCCCCCGCCTTCAGGTGCTATCTCTCTCTGTTCCATCATCCAGTTGATTAGTCAGACATCTCCGAAAAATCTAAATTAGAGTTGAGTATGCAGTTATATGTAGGCGTGTACCCTCTATCTGGTAAAATACTCAGATTACTCATAAACACCACCAAATCTTTACATAGTATAAAGCAAAGTCGCCCCCGCTGTCTGTACGCTTAGATCTTTTAACCTGTTATTGGCCGGAGCGGCGCGGATGCGTTCGGTCTGTGCGCATGCGCGCAGAAAAAAGTTTGAAAAAAATATTTTTGAATGCGATTTTGACCCTTCTGTGTACAGAATTTGTATGAAGAACAAGGTCAGAATAGCTTGCCCAAATATCGTAGAAGATATAGCAACTAGTTTCATTCACCTGGCAGCACCAGAATATTTTTAAATGATTTTTATCTGTGGAGTCGAAGTGTCAAATTTTGCCGCGATTAAATCTGATGCGGAATTCTTTACTAAAACATCGTAAAACCTATCAATTTATCAAATTAACACAGGTAATGCAGTTTTGGTACATAGTTTTAAGTTCTAGGAATGTGTTTCAGTCAATAAAATATATAATAGCTCAAAATTAATCCACAAAACAAGATTAAACAAGACAAAACATCAATTAAAAATTCAAAGTGGTACTTCAAAGTTCAAAATTTAGGAAAAAAGAAGAGGGCCGGTAAATGGTGGCCAACAATAGGTTAAACTACGAAACGGATTTTCATGCGGTTTTCACCAATAGATAGAGTGATTTGTGAGGAAAGTTTAGGTATATAATTTGTCAAGGTTTTGTGTAAATTGGTTGAAATATATAATATATAAAGAGAGCGGGCTGGCAAGCGGGAGGTGTGAATTTGATATGTATGCAAATTAACAGTTGGCGTTGGTTATAAAGGTTGGTTGATGGCATTGTGTTTCGTTAGCCACACCAACGTGTGCCGATTCTGCTAGTCAATTATAATGCACAAAAACTTGTAATGAATTAAACTAAATGTTTTCTGGGTCACTAGTAGTGGCGTAACTAGGGGGGGGGGGCGTGCCATCCGATGAGGGGTGACACCCGAATGTGGAGAAAAACTTACAAATGTATAATATTGCCATAAAAATATTTTACACATGAACGCTGTCTGTTATTTATGTTTTCAAAACATTTTAGTGAATTAAACTAAATGTTGATATTTTCTGGGTCACTAGTAGGATATTTCAAAATGTCATACTAATGTATCGGAATATTACGCCATCCGTCGTTATTTTATAGTACATTTAATACGTAAAACACGGACACTTGTTAATAATATTTGTTTTATGGTGAGCATTCGAATATTGCTTTCTTCAATATCTCCAAACACGGTATTTAGAGATGTCTGCCTAATCAACTGGATGATCGATGTACTCATTTTCGATAATTTATTTTTTCAATTATTTCTGGCTTTCACCCTTCAAGGGTGTTCTAGGCCATCATTTAAAATTACAGTGAAAGGAAAGATGAATTTATATATTAATTTTATTTAAATGTGCAAATTTCAGAATTAAATGGAAGATTGGAGTAGAGTTCAGACTTAGAAGAGATGAGATGTTGAATGGATTTTAGATAATGCTTGATAGAAGGATATTTATTTAGAGAGGGACAGCCAAAAAACGTGTGATCTAAAGTTCCCATATCTAGACCACAGAACGTATAATCTGGGGAGTCAAGGACGTGAATTTTAAAAAGGTGAGAAGTAACGGAACAATGTCTGATTCTCATTCGAATAAGTGATGAAATTTCTTTTTTTATTTAATTTTATCAAAATTAAATGTGTCACAAATTGGCATGAAATAAAATCGTCACTTATGATCGGATTTGTAAAATTTCTGAACAGCATAGCTCGTATATTCCTAAGACAATTAGAAGCATAAATTTCGCTTTTAAACATAAAAGAAATCACAAATGTTTACATGACAGGAAGAGATATATCTAACTTTTAATAATGCACGGTCGCTCTGGGACAATCTGGGTCTCCTATTATTAAAACGGCACATGAAGTTTGGGGACAATTTGGGTCTCTGTGATTAGACGGGTTAAAGAATTAACTAACTAATGAAACACTCTAGCGATAGCTGCCCAAATTTGGTTAGTAACTTTAGATAGTTGGTTTTTATGTATTAAAATTTCAAAGGGGGGTGTGGGTACCAGCCCCCTGAGAACCATTTATTGTATAACCAACACTCCTTCCGTAGGTCACCCCAAGTGGTTCGCTATGTTTGGTGACTTAGCAGGGGTGCTCGGGTTCATGGGGTGAGGTACGTCTAGGTCTTGGTGGTAGATGTTTGCCCGCTTACTGCATGGCGGAACGGGAGAGACCTTTTGACATCGAAACGTTGTCTTGCACCGCAGTTTGACGGTTGGATTCGTTCGTCGATTACTCCTGGACACACTGACCCCCAGATTCCTACCAATCCCACATGCCTTTTTCCTTCCCAGAACTTCCTCTCCTTCGACACGGCATTCTCAAAGATGTCAAAGAGATTTTTTTTTTCAGGGCTGTGTGAAGATAACGTTAAAAAAAAAACCATAAATTATTTTAGGTTAATAACATTTTTTTGACAAATGCGTAATTTATTGATGCAGGCTTGGTACAACTGGTTCAATACAACTCAAGCAGGGGAGCTGCCAACCTCGTATCGCTGGAGAGGTCGCAGGGAAGATATCAACACGGAGCTGAATCCCAAGACTCTCACCTCAGGGCTGGATGACTATCCTAGGTTGGTACAATTATTTGAAAATTAATTACTACTTGAAATAAATAAAATGCTGCAAAGCAAATTTGAAATTTTCGAAGAAAATTATTTTATTGAAGAAGAAGATAACAATAATAATCTAAACGATTTTAAATTTTTTTTTTTTAATATTTATATTGAGGGATCAGTAGAATTTATCGGTCCAGTTAGGAGTTCCACCGAGCCGAAACCTCTGATATAAAAATATCTGGAGTCGGTGAATATTTTTTCCCATTTTGTCTCTGGTGGATTGACGCATTGTTCTTGTATTGTTTTGTATTTATTATACTTACTAGCTTTTGCCCTCGGCTTCGCACGCGCCACTCCCCCCCCCCCCCCAATCCCTCCCCCTCCCAACCCCCCCCCCCTTCCCTCATCCACGCCCCCACTAACCCCCCCCCCCCCCAATCCGTCCCCCTCCCCCCCCCTTCCCTCATCCACGCCCCACTAACCCCCCCCCCCTTCCCTCATCCACGCCCCACTAACCCCCCCCCCCCCCTCACCCTCCCCCAACAACCTGGACAATAAACGTATAATTTTATACAAATTTCATAATGCCAGAGCTCTAAGTTATAGCCTATAGCCTATTCTGATGTATTAGCTATATTACTGTAAAGTTTCATTAAAATCCATTCAGTATTTATTGCGTCAAAGAGTAACAAACATCCATACATCCATCCATCCATACATCCATACAAACTTTCGCATTTATAATATTAGTAGGATATACTTATATAGTGCACTTACATAGCGTGGATTGACTAGATAAACATTTGTGTAAAAGTGTGTGTAAGGGTTAGTCTTTCCTGTGGGGAAGATTTAACCCGGACATAAAATCTGGAGCACCAAAAATAAATATGAACGAGAACAAGACACAGAAAAATTGAAAAAGATTATGGCCGCAACTAGGATTCGAATCCAGAACCTCTCGTCTAACCGGAATGTGCGCGTTTACCAATTCATCCATTGCCACCTTCCATCAAGCTGTCATAATTGTCAATCTCATATTTTGAAATTTTAAAGTTATCAATATTATCTTCGACTAATTTTTCCACAAGGCAACTACCTTTTTCATTGGAAACAATCATTCTAAGAACTGGTTTGTAACCTAGATAGTGTCTCTGATAAATTTATCCGATTTTATTTATTTGGAATACCTATTGACCTTTTTATAAAAGTCTAAATGAATATTAATTTTTTTATAAGAACAAGTCTCTTTCTATAACTTTTGAAGGTTATTCCCATCAATATACTATATATTAATGCTCAGTTTTTGAAAAACTCACTTTTTGCTTGATGCGAAAAACGACCGCACTGCCCCTTACGTTTCACCAACCTCAAGGTTCACATCGGCTTGGCGACGCAAAAATGCCGCTGGCACGCCAAAAAGACCTCTAGCCTGTTCTTATTTCGCACACTTCGAGGTTCACTCTCCCTCAAAGGCCCGCGGCACACCCTTTGTATGGGAAAAATTCAGCCAAAAAATGTGCCAGTCTTCTCAAGCGAGAATGGACCTCGGCGCTTGGTATTTCGGAACAATTTAAAGTTCACAATCCTTTGAATTTGTTTGACACTAGCTTTTGTTTCTGAGAGACCGTTTACTGAGGAGGTGAAATTCAATCGCGGAAATAGAGTTTTTTTGTAGACAAAAAAACGTCGCTAGCGATTTATTCTCTCATACGAATTAACGGCGAAAACTGGAACTTCTCATTAAATCAACCAATTCGGCTCAGTTATAGTTCCCGCCGACAGGTGTCAGGTCTCAAAAAAATATTTCAAAACAGGCTTCAGTTTCAATGCAAAAGAAAGAGCTAGGAATATTGATTTAGTTCAAGATACTGAAATGTCAAAACAAAACGGATCTCTCAGCGGTTTGGGTTGTTGTTTTTTGGAAAATGGCATTGCAGCCGAAAAAACGATCCCCGGTTAGATGTTTTTGAAAAATTCGGTACCCGGCAATATAAGACAACTTTTGATAACGATATAAAGTGTCCATCCCATGTAAAAAAGTTCAGGGTCGCCGAAAAACCTATAAAATTTTCCAAAAAAAACAAGAAAATTGGTGTCCATAGATTCACTTCAGTAGGGTGGATATTTACCGGCCAGTACATTGAAATGTTATTAATTCAGGGTAGGTACCTACTCATCTCGGTAGTATTGCAAATACGATGAGAAAAGCAAAAAACATTGCCGGAATTTTGTAAGGAAATGCGCCGGTACCTGCCGGAATGGGTAGTTGGACAATTATTTAGGTTTTTGATGCAATTTAATTTACTAAGGTAATGTTGTTTCACCGATACTGAATAATTTAACAATTTTTTTAAGTTCATTTTAACGTTCTGTGTAAGTTCTATTTTTTTTATCAGTAAATGCCAGTTGTATCATTAACAAAAATATCTATAGAACTTGAATAGAATTCGAACCGAACTTTTACAGAACGTTAAAATTGACTTGAAAAATTGAAGAATTTTTAATTTTGTTAAACAACTCAGCCTAAATATGTGTTGTTTTACTCACATTTTTTGCACTCGGAATTTAGGTAGGTACCCATCTGCACATAAAAACTCGATATCATCCAACTATATTGCATTCGTATTAGTTTTCTAATTTTACAATGAAATTACTCGAAGTTGAACGGAATATTTTTTTAAAAGTATTAAATTCATATAGCGCTTTATTTTAAGCAGTAAAACTACTGGTGAGTTCTGGCATTATAAAATTTGTATGAAAATGTACGTACGCTCATAACTTCCGAAGGACTGCAACAAATTGAAAAATTCTTTTTTTGTCGTGTTCATTATTGTTAGTACAAGGTTCGTATAAAATTACTGGTGAGTTCTGGCATTACGAAATTTGTAAAAAAAAAAATTATAGGTGGCGCGCGAGCTGTTTGAAAAATAAATGTACCGGGAAGTAGTGTATGTAATGCGGCAGGTGGGGGGGGGTGGAAACAGGAAGGGGAGGAGGGGGACCTCGGAGGGGGGAGGGGAACTCGGGAGGGGGTTTACGATACGGAGAAGCCTAGGAGTGAAGTGGGGTGAGGGAAGGTGAGGGAGGCGGAGTGGAAAGGGGAAGAGGACGCTGGCGAGGAAGGGGGGGGGGAAGGGTATCGGAACAAATGAGAAAGGACACGCAGGTAGAAACATTTTCTTTATTAAATGGTATCGCAACGCATGCCGGGTACCAGCTATCTTCTATATATATAAAAATCAAAAAAATGTTTGGCTGTATGTATGTCCGCTATGCGTTGCTAAACCATTCATCCGATTGCGATGAAACATTGGGAATTTGATGTGCGCATGACTGCTATGGTTCCTGTATACAATAGTGAGCTCTGGCAACACGAAATTACGCATTGCTCAACCGTTCATGCGATTGTGATGAAACTTTGGGGATTTGATGTGTGCATTTCTACAATGGTGTTTATATACTAACGTATAGCAGGTTGTTGCTGCTAGGTCCTGCGGACGGCTTTATACATAGTTGTATGTTTAACCACTAAGCGTTGCTAAACCATTCATCCGATTGCGATGAAAATTTGAGAATTTGATGTGTGCATGCCCACGACGGTTTCTGTATACAAAAGTGAGCTCTGGCATCATGAAATTACGCATTGCTAAACCATTCATCCGATTGCGATGAAACTTTGGGGATTTGATGTGTGCATGTCTACAATGGTGTTTATTTACTAACGTATGGCAGGTTTTTGCTGCTAGGTCCTGCAGGCGGCTTTATACATAGTTGTGTGTTTAACCGCTAAGCGTTGCTAAACCATTCATCCGATTGCGATGAAAATTTGTAGATTTGATGTGTGCATGCCCACGACGGTTTCTGTATACAAAAGTGAGCTCTGGCATCATGAAATTACGCATTGCTAAACCGTTCATTCGATTGCGATGAAACTTTGGGGATTTGATGTGTGCATGCCTACAATGGTGTCTATATACTAACGGATAGCAGATTTTTGCTGCTAGGCCCTGTGGGCGGCTTTATATATATTTGTATGTTTAACCGTAGGTACCTACCCGCTTACTATGAATTTTTTTTCTGTTAGTTAGTAAGTCAAGTTAGTTTTAACCCGTTAGTTGCATTTGCAACAGGCATAAGCTAGTTATATATTAATGCTCAGTTTTTCAAAAAACTCACTTTTCGCTTGACGGGAAAATCGACCTCACCGCCCCTCGCGTTTCACCAACCTCAAGGTTTAATTTGGCTTGGCGACGCAAAAATGCCGCTGGCACGCCAAAACGACCTCTCCGATCCTCGAGTTTCGCACACCTCAAGGTTCAATTTTGTTCGAAGGAAATTATCCCGACGGCTGACACGCGAGAATGGACATTAGCGTTCGGTATTTTAAAACACTTCAAGGTTCACAATCCTTCGAAGAGTCGATTATTTTCCAGCCACTAGCAGTTGTTTTTTTTTTTGATAGGGGAAACATTTTTCGTCGTTATCAATATGTTTGCCAAAACTTTACGGGAGACTTCTAGCGGTGCGGAATACAAGTATGGATTATTCACATTAGAAAAAATCAAATGTCTATCGAATACTGTTGTAGTTCTATTTTCATCCGTTCGAAATGGCAGCTTCGTCGGAATTTAAATAAATACGCTAGCTTCACGATTTTCACAAAAAATAGACTAGACAGGAAACTCACATAAAATTGAACTGACACATTTTAAGAGCGAAAATTATATAAAATTTGCGGCGAAAACTGGAACTACTCATTCAATCAACCAATTCGGCTCAGTTAAAGTTCCCGCCGACAGGTTCGCATTAAAAAAAAAAACCACAAATTAGGCCTTAGTTTCAATGCAATGGAAAATACTAGAGAGAATGTTGAGACAGGTCAGTTATCCGAGATGTCAAAACAAAACGGATCTCTCAGCGGTTTGGGTTGTTGTTTTTCGGGAAACGGCATTGCAGCCGAAAAAACGATCCCCGGTTAGATGTTTTTGAAAAATTCGGTACCCGGCAATATAAGGCAACTTTTAACACCAAAATTTTGCGTCTGTTCCATGTAAAAAATTTCAGGGTCGCCGAAAAACCTATAAAATTTTCCAAAAAAAACAAGAAAATTGGTGTCCACTTCAGTAGGGTGGATATTTACCGCCCAGTAGGTACAAATTGAAATGTTATTAATTCAGGGTAGGTACCTACTTATCTCGGTAGTATTGCAAATATGATGAGAAAAGCAAACACATTGCCGGAATTTTGTAAGGAAATGCGCCGGTACCTGCCGGAATAGGTAGTTGGACAATTATTTAGGTTTTTGATGCAATTTATTTTACTAAGGTAATGTTGTTTCCACGATACTGAATAATTTAACAATTTTTTAAAGTTCATTTTCACGTTCTGTGTAAGTTCTGTTTTTTTATCAGTAAATGCCAGTTGCATCATAAAACTGAAATAATTACAGAACTTGAATAGAATTCGAACCGAACTTTTACAGAACGTTAAAATTGACTTGAAAAATTAAAAAAATTTTAATTTCGTTAAACAACCCAGCCTAAATATGAGTTTTTTTTTACGTATGTATGCAAGTACCTATACTCAGAATATAAGTAGGTTCCTACCTGCACATAAACACTCGATATCATCCGACGATATTGCATACGTATTAGTTTTCTAATTTTACAATGAAATTACTCGAAGTTGAACGGAAATTTTTTTAAAAGTATTAAATTCATATAGCGCTTTATTTTAAGCAGTAAAACTACTGGTGAGTTCTGGCATTATAAAATTTGTATGAAAATGTACGTACGCTCATAACTTCCGAAGGACTGCAACAAATTGAAAAATTCTTTTTTTGTTGTGTTCGTTATTGTTAGTACAAGGTTTGTATAAAATTACTGGTGAGTTCTGGCATTACGAAATTTGTAAAAAAAAAAATTATAGATGTCGCGCGAGCTGTTTGAAAAATAAATGTACCGGGAATTAGTGTATTAATAATGCGGCAAGTGGGGGGGGGGGGTGGAAACAGGAAGGGGGGGAGGGGAACTCGGGAGGGGGTTTACGATACGGAGAAGCCTAGGAGTGAAGTGGGGGTGAGCTCTGGCAACACGAAATTACGCATTGCTCAACCGTTCATCCGATTGTGATGAAACTTTGGGGATTTGATGTGTGCATTTCTACAATGGTGTTTATATACTAACGTATAGCAGGTTTTTGCTGCTAGGTCCTGCGGACGGCTTTATACATGGTTGTATGTTTAACCGATAAGCGTTTCTAAACCATTCATCCGATTGCGATGAAAATTTGAGGATTTGATGTGTGCATGCCCACGACGGTTTCTGTATACAAAAGTGTGCTCTGGCATCATGAAATTACGCATTGCTAAACCATTCATCCGATTGCGATGAAACTTTGGGAATTTTATGTGTGCATGTCTACAATGGTGTTTATATACTAACGTATGGCAGGTTTTTGCTGCTAGGTCCTGCGGGCGGCTTTATACATAGTTGTATGTTTAACCGCTAAGCGTTGCTAAACCATTCATCCGATTGCCATGAAAATTTGTAGATTTGATGTGTGCATGCTCACGACGGTTTCTGTATACAAAAGTGAGCTCTGGCATCATGAAATTACGCATTGCTAAACCGTTCATCCGATTGCGATGAAACTTTGGGGATTTGATGTGTGCATGCCTACAATGGTGTCTATATACTAACGGATGACAGATTTTTGCTGCTAGGCCCTGTGGGCGGCTTTATATATATTTGTATGTTTAACCGTAGGTACCTACCCGCTTACTATGAATTTTTTTTCTGTTAGTTAGTAAGTCAAGTTAGTTTTAACCCGTTAGTTGCATTTGCAACAGGCATAAGCTAGTGTAATATTATTGTATCAATAAAAAAATGACGTTTGAAAAAAAAAAAAATGTTTTCCTATATGAAAGCAAAGTTTCCAACAGCAATTTGAAAAAAATTATGAAACTTTGGAAATTTTTTATGAATTATTTTTACATGACTAGACGTGATTTAACGATAACGTTTATAATATATTTACCTTATAAAATGTGTGTTTTTTTTTTTTTTCATTTTCGGTATTTTTAGTTAGACAAAACGAAAGGTGAGCTATTTTATAAAAAAAAAATTATGTTTGCATTCAAAATTTCTATGTATCAAAAATTATGTTTTTATTTTGAATTATAAAATTTGAAAGCTCATTGCATTACCTTTCAAAAACAGTTTTTAGTTTTCGGATACATTCAGAAATATTCCATTTATCATTTTGGGAGGCAGGTATGGGGACTGCCACCCCGAAAACAATTTTTCGGATAACCAACACCTCCGCCATAGTGGTTTGCTACGTTTGGCGACTTAGGAGGGGTGTCCCAGTTTATGGGGTGAGGTTTGTCAAGGTCTTGGCGATCGATGTGCCGGATCGTGAGAGACTTGTTGAGTCTTTTGACTTCTCCAGCCAGAATCCCTCGACTCATCGCCTTGCACCGCTGTTGAAGGGGTGGGTTCATACGTCCATCATTCCTGGACTGATCCCCAGATTTCTACCCACCCCTCATACCTTTTCTTCTTCCTTTCATTAAAAAAAAACCTTTAAAAGAACCCCCCCACACGGCATCCCCTATGATGATATAGGCCCTGAGGGAAATTATTTTCCTCAGGGCCTCCTATATAGAGCTAATTGTACTTACATGCCAATGATCTCCTCACTTAGAGCTATAATATGTGTATAAATGTATATTTATGTGCATGAGTGTATGTACATGTACGTGTTGTTATTTTTATTATTATTAAGTATTCTTGTATGAAATGATAAAAAAGTGAGGTGACTAAATTGTTTATTATACATTTATACAATAGAATAAGTATTGTTTTTTTTTTTACATAATCCGTGATTTTAGTACCGTTTTCACATAAAAACATCACTTGAGTCATTTTTACCTTTTTTTTATCTTTGCATTCTAAATTTTAATATTTAGAAATGTTAATATTATTTATTTGTAATATAACAATTTGAAAGCTTATTTCGTCACCTTTCAAAAACAGTTTTTAGTATTCGGCTACATTCAAAAATGTTTCATTTATAGAGCTTTAATTGTGAAGTGGAAATAACACAAAGTTTTCTTAAATCTGACATGTCATTTAAGACGTAAAAAGTGCATATTCGCGATAGATCGGAGTGGTCAATAATAATTGTTTTTTTAATTTTGCAGAGCTTCGCACCCGAGCTCAATTGAGCGCCACGTAGACCTACGCTGTTGGATGCTTCTGGGTGCTCGTGCCATGTCGGCTCTATCCCTCGTGCTTGAGAAGGGGCCCGCGCACCTACGCTACTCTGCCGCCGTGAACACGCTCTCGGATCCCGACCTACTGGCTCAGTTACACTGGTCCGACAACACTGACTCCTTCGCTGATTATGGTCATTACCACTTATTTTATCATTCACTTTCACGTCGTAATATGTGTATATCACAATTTGGGTGGCGGATATGGGTACCACCACCCCGGGAACCATTTATTGGTTAACCAACACCTCTGCCATAGGTGACCGTCCAAGTGGTTCGATATGTTTGATGAATTAGCAGAGGTTTCCAGGTTCATTGGGTGAGGTTTGTCCGGGTCTTGGCTGCGGATGCGTCTGCCACTAGCTGCATGGCAGGCCGGATCGAGAGAGAATGGTTAGTTGACCGGATGGTTGAGGAATTCCCTTTGACTTCTTCAGGTAAAAACGAAAACCTTCTTCATGGATGGGGGATGGAGGGCTAACACACCATATAACTCTATTGATCATACCGAGTTTAAGCAGCACGCGCATTGTACACTTTCTTTTTATAATATACTAGCAGACACAGCCACAAAGATGCTGTGGCTAACGAAACACAACGCCATTAACCAATCTTTATAACCAATGCCTTCTGTTAATTTGCATATATATCAAACCCACACCGCCCGCTTGCCAGCCCGCTCCCTTTGTATATTATATATTTCAACCAATTTACCCAAAACCTTGACGAATTATATAAGTAAACCTTCCTCATGAATCACTCTATCTATTGGTGAAAACCGCATGAAAATCCATTGCCTGACATCCTTGAAGTCAAGTCAAGTCAAAAGTCAATGACACGACAACTAAAGCCAGAGCAATCTATGCACAACTATGCACAACTTAAAATATATATTATGTTACTTCTATATAACAGTTCTTACCTCCATATCTTTTTTCCTATTTTGATACAGCTTTATTGGCATCAATTATTATTATAACATTATTCTTATAACAATGTTATTAACTTATAGATATTTACTTACTAATGCATCATTCATTACCTTATGTTTTTAACTTTGTAAGTAACATGTTATTGTCATTCAAATTATGTTATTATTACTACTGCGTAAAAGAAAAGGAAGAAAATAAAAAGGGAAAATGTACTTAAAATGTAACCAATACCGACTGTAATATGATATTATATAATGTATTCATATATTTTTTAGATGAAATAAATAAATAAAAAAATAAAAAAAATCAACTTCCATCTCAAGACAGTGGGGCACTAAAAGCCTGGGATTCAAATCAGATGCTTAAATAAAAGAGTGGTTATTTGTGTTAAATGTTTTAAATTCATATTTATTACTCAAAAGATACAAAAGATAATCAGAGGAAGTTGGTTTATAAGTAAACATAAATACCTGGTAATTAAATTGGTTTTAAAACAGGAACGGAGAGAGAGAGATTGATTTGTGAATGAGTTACGGAACTTCCATAGGAGTGTCGTCGCTAGTAGAAAGTCCTGACGAGGCGAGGCTCCGGGGTTCCGGTCCAGGGGGCCGAAATTGGAATACAGACAGGCCATCCGCGCGTCCAAGGTCTTCCTTCTCAGATGAAATCCGGTTAAAATAAAATAGGCTCTAACAGCCTAGCGTGTCAGACACGACAGATTCGTCACCTCTCAAGCAGCATGACGGAATCAGCCGGCAGATAATGAAACAAAAAACAAGCCCATGCCAAACGCAAGCGGACGAAAACTCCCCAGGGATCACGCTTTCACGGCAGCAAACATCTCAAAAACACACGCGGAACGCACACTTAATCTCTCGGCATCCATCGTTGACGCGGCTCAAAAAAAACTGGCTCCTTCGCCATTATATAAATATAACGCAGTACCTACTGGCGATATAGATATGTTATATTAGTTAAAAAGATTTAAACGTACAGACAGCGGGAACGGCTTTATACTGTGTAATGATATTGATTATTTGAAAGTGTATTTTAAGCTTTTAAAAACAAATACAAAGCACGGTGTTGCCTCTTTCTAACCCTGTTTAAATCATATATCTCGCCATGATAACAAAAGGAGATAGAACGGCTTTTATTAGTCCATCTCAGTTTGTATCGTAAAGTACACAGAAATACCTGAGGTGTTAACAATATGGAAAAGTTTCGTTTTTGGGGATGTTGTGTGGAGGGTCTATTTAGGGAAAGAAAGTAGAAGAAGTTCTGGGAAGAAAAAAAAATGAGAGGTGGGTAAGAATCTGGGCGTCAATGTGTCCAGGAGTGAAGGGCATATAAATCCATCCCTTCAACTGCACTGCAAGGCGATGGGTTGAGAGAGTCTGGCTGGAGGGATCTAGGTTCCTAAGTCTCCCTCAACCAGTCTCTCCCAATCTGGCTCGCCATGCAGTAGATGGCAAATGTATCCGCTGCCAAGACCTAGACAAACCTCACCCTATGAACCCTGGCATTTCTGCTAAGTCACCCCAAAGTAGGGTGGGGGTGACCTTTAGGTTATCGGATAAATGGTTCCCGTGGCGGCGAAACCCATACCCGCCTATGTAAAAAGAATTTCAAATGCAGACGAATTTGAAGAAAGATTGCACCCATACCTCCTATTTAGAAAGAATTTTAAATGCAGGTGAATTTGAAGAAATATTGCACCCATACCGCTTATCTAGAAAGAATTTTAAATGCAGATGAATTTGAAGAAAGATTGCACCCATACTGCTTATCTAAAATGAATTTTAAATTCATATGGATTTGAAGAAAGATTTGCACGCTAATTTCAATTCATTCGTTGCTTCTTCGTTAGGTCTCCACACGGACTCGGTGACTCTTCGCCGCGAGCCGGCCCCGCAAGGTGCGCGCGGCGGATCAGCCCTGCCCGGCATGACGCGCGCCACTCTGCGGACACCCGAGCCGCGAGCAGTTGACTCGGCTCTCGGCTACGTGAGCCTCTTCCCGCTGTTACTGAGAGCGCTGCCACCCGGCGACGAGCGTCTCGCCCGCGTGTTAGCTACGCTCGACAGAAAAGACAGGTTATGGAGTCACGTTGGACTGCGGTGAGTGTCTTTTTATATCGATCGTTCAGTTGATTAGGCAGATATCTCCAAATACTAATACAGTAGAACCCCGTTAATTCGAACCCCGATAATTCGAAAAAACGCGTAATTCGAAATTTTTGCCAAAAAAAACTCCCCAGAAATTTTTTTCATACAAAATGATTTTTTAATTCGAAATTCGTAATTCGAAATTTATTTTTGCCCGCACACGAAAATTCGTTTGTGTAATTCGAAAAACATGGATTTTAGCAAAAAAAAAATAAAAATAATTTCGTAAATTAGAATCTGGCAGACAGCCGTGGTGGTAAAATGCCGTAAAATGTCGATTTACGCGGTTAACATCGTCCTAATTCGTATTATTATTTTGTAATATCTGAATTGGTTGTGGTATTTTTAACGAATTTTCTTAGAATATAGTAATTTAAAGGTCCGACCGCGACGGGATTTGGCCGCGAAAATCGATTTACGCGAAATATATCGTATTTTTATGAATTTTTTCCGAATATGTATATGAATTAGGGCCGGACGCGACGGGATTCGGACGCGAAAACTCAATTTACGCGAAATATATCGTATTTTTCAGAATTTATTCCGAATAGGGCCGGACGCGACGGGATTCGGACGCGAAAACTCAATTTACGCGAAATATATCGTATTTTTCAGAATTTATTCCGAATAGGTCTCTGCATTATGAACGGCCGCGACGGGATTCGGCTGCAAAAATTCGATTTGTGCGAAATATACCGAGTTTTTACGATTTTTTCCGAATAGGTATTTGAACAAGGGCCGGCCGCGACGAGATTCGGCCGCGAAAATTTGATTTACGCGATATATATCGTATTTTCATGAATTTATTCCGAAAAAGTATCTGCATTATGGCCGGCCGCGACGGGATTCAGCCGCGAAAATTTGATTTACGCGATATATATCGTATTTTCATGAATTTATTCCGAAAAGGTATCTGCATTATGGCCGGCCGCGACGGGATTCGGCTGCAAAAATTCGATTTGCGCGAAATATATCGAATTTTCACGATTTTTTTCCAAAAAGGTATCTTAACAAGTGCCGGCCGCGATGGCAATCGGCCGCGAAAATTCGATTTACGCGAAATACATCGTATTTTTATGAATTTATTCCGAATAGGTATTTGCATTATGGCCGGCCGCGACGGTATTCGGTCCTGAAATTTCGATTTACGCGAAATATAACGATTTTTTACGATTTTTTTCCGAATAGGTATTTGAACAAGGGCCGGTAGCGATGGCAATCGGCTGCGAAAATTCGATTTACGCGAAATACATCGTATTTTTATGAATTTATTCCGAATAGGTATCTGCATTATGGCCGGCCGCGACGGTATTCGGTCCTGAAATTTCGATTTACGCGAAATATAACGAGTTTATACGATTTTTTTCCGAATAGGTATTTGAACAAGGGCCGGTAGCGATGGCAATCGGCCGCGAAAATTCGATTTACGCGAAATACATCGTATTTTTATGAATTTATTCCGAATAGGTATTTGCATTATGGCCGGCCGCGACGGTATTCGGTCCTGAAATTTCGATTTACGCGAAATATAACGAGTTTTTACGATTTTTTTCCGAATAGGTATTTGAACAAGGGCCGGTAGCGATGGCAATCGGCTGCGAAAATTCGATTTACGCGAAATACATCGTATTTTTATGAATTTATTCCGAATAGGTATCTGCATTATGGCCGGCCGCGACGGTATTCGGTCCTGAAATTTCGATTTACGCGAAATATAACGAGTTTATACGATTTTTTTCCGAATAGGTATTTGAACAAGGGCCGGTAGCGATGGCAATCGGCCGCGAAAATTCGATTTACGCGAAATACATCGTATTTTTATGAATTTATTCCGAATAGGTATCTGCATTATGGCCGGCCGCGACGGTATTCGGTCCTGAAAAACTCGATTTAAGCGAAATATACCTAGTTTTTACGATTTTTTTCCGAATAGGTATTTGAACAAGGGCCGGCCGCGACGGGAAAATTCGATTTACGCGATATATATCGTATTTTCATGAATTTATTCCGAAGAGGTATCTGCATTATGGCCGGCCGCGACGGGATTCGGCTGCAAAAATTCGATTTGCGCGATATATATCTAATTTTTACGATTTTTTTCCAAATAGGTATCTGAACAAGTGCCGGCCGCGATGGCAATCGGCCGCGAAAATTCGATTTACGCGAAATACATCGAATTTTTATGAATTTATTCCGAATAGGTATCTGCATTATGGCCGGCCGCGATGGTATTCGGTCCTGAAATTTCGATTTAAATATACCGAGTTTTTCCGATTTTTTTCCAACTAGGTATCTGAACAAGTGCCGGCCGCGATGGCAATCAACCGCGAAAATTCGATTTACGCGAAATACATCGTATTTTTATGAATTTATTCCGAATAGGTATCTGCATTATGGCCGGCCGCGACGGTATTCGGTCCTGAAAAACTCGATTTACCCAGGGAATAAGCGTATTATTACGAATTTATTCCGAAGAACCTACCCGAATTTGAATTTACCGCCAAAAAATTAAATTTTCGGCGATTTTTTTTTTTTTTTCGCGAAATTTCGAATTACGTGGGAATTCGTTAATTCGAAATTTTATTTTTGATGTCCCGTGGATTTCGAATTAACGGGGTTCTACTGTATTTGAATGTTCACAATAAATCAAATAATATTTATACATATCTGTGTTTTTTTTTTATTTTTTTTTTATTTCATGTATATTATCGAGGCTTCTGACTCACACAATGTTACCATTTTTTACCTCATCTGTTTTTAAATTATAATATTATCTATAATCTCTAATGATCTTTAAAAGGTACTTAGTCCTTTTATATTCATTTTATATAAAAATTCACTTTCAAATATTTTCCAGTTTACATGATCTAATAAATTTCATTATTCTCAATATGGCATGAAACTCGGTTGAGGCTATTAAATTCTGAACTTCCGATGAGTTCGAGGTCATTAATATTGTCACTCTCTGTCGTTCATATTTAATGCACTTTGATAATGTGTGCTCCACATCTTCAATTTGTTCACATATCGAGCACATTGGAGAATCAGAGAGGCCTATCAAACACAATATTCTTCCTATTAGTGCATGTCCGGATCTTAATCTAAAAATGATTCTCATTTCTGATCTTTTCAGATTAACCTCAGTGAACCATGGTCTTTTAAACGGTTCATTTTGGAGCTTTCTTATTGGTAGACAACTTTTCAAAATGATTATTCCACATATTATTACATATGGAATTTATCTTTTGGGAGTAATCTTCAGCGTCTGGCGTCCAGTCATAGATGCTTCCATTCACACATGCTTCATATCTGTGTTTTATATACATATAAACTATGCTTTCAAATACTGTTTAAATCATGTTTTTCGCCATGATAGTAAGGGAAACACAACGATTTCTATCTATCGGCATAGAGCAGCGGTAAGGCGCTTGACTCGCACACCGAAGGTCGCGGGATCGAATCCCGGCGTGGCAAATAAATTTTATTTGATTAATTTGTGTTATTTTACAATTTATTCATTTAAAATAATATATAGTATATTTGCGGCACGTTCCAGAGAAGCTCTCAGTATCGCCCTGGTGTAAGACCACCATTCAGAATTGAAACGTTGCTTGAAATGGCATTAGCCGTGTTTGGTGACCAGATCTCAATAGCCAGGTACTTTCCCACCTTCCTCTCCCCTATCTCCTTCCCCTTCCCACTACCCTCAGCCTCACAACATACCCCAATTGGGGATGCCATAGTCTCACTGGCTTCAGACGGGAGCAGTTGGGACTCTTGTGCGGTATTCATATAAAAAAAAAATACCTTCAATTTGGGAGGCGGGTATGGGTACCGCTGAAAATTTACTTAATAAAACTTTTAAAAGCAAATACAAACTGTGGTGTTTTCTCTTTCTAGCACTGCTTAAATCATATATCTCACCAAAGTAACAAAAGAAGATAGAATTACTATTATTTATTTATTTTTTTCCATCTCAGTTTGTACTGTAAAGAACACAAAAACACCTGAAGTTTTAACAACATGGAAAAGTGTTAACCTTTTTTTTTACATTAGCTCCACGCAGGAGGCCCTGAGGAAAATAATTCCCCTCAGGGCCTATGTCATCTTTGGAGATGTTGTGTGGAGGGTCTTATTAGGAAAGGAAAAGAGAAGTTCTGCAAAGAAAAGGGTATGAAAGAATTTGATTGGAGAAGTCAAAGGGACTCCCTCAATCATTCTCTCCCGATATGGCCTGCCATGCAGCTGATGGGCAGATGCATCCGCCGCCAAGACCGGACAAACCTCAAAGTCACCAAATGTAGCGAACCACTTGGGGTGACCTATGGCAGAGGTTTTGGTTATCCAATAACTGGTATGCCTCTTCCCCATCTCTTTACCCTCCACACTACCTTAGCCTCACAACATATCTCAATTGGGGATGCCATAATCTCACTGGCTCCAGACGGGAGCAGCTGTGACTCTTGCGAGATATTCACAAAAAATAAAAAACTTCAGGTACATAAAGGTTAATGAAGAATTGTTCTGATTTTTTGCAGATCGTTATCTAAGACCTCCCCTTTGTACATGAAGCGCAATACCGAGCACGATCCGCCATATTGGCGTGGCCAGGTGTGGGCAAACATCAACTACCTTGCCGTGGCCGCCTTGCACCACTACGCCGCGCAACCGGGCTCCACGCAAGCGCGCGCACAGCAGCTGTACGCAAGTCTTCGCGACAATGTCGTAGGTGAGTCTGATCGGAGGCCAGGCAACGAGAAGAAACTGACTAAATCCAGTTGATTAATCAGACATCTCCAAATATTAAACAACTCAATCTTGGCACACACTCCTTGCCTCTTTCACATTCAAACATCATCTCAAAAATGCTCTTCTATTATTCTGACTCTTGACATGGCCCATCTCAAGTATCTGATTTACTTGGTCGTGCCATGTCTTCCTCGGGCGTCCCCTACTTCTTCTACCATTCACATTTCCGTCATATGTTCTCTTTACACTCCTTTCCTCGTTCATTCACTCTACATGCCCAAACCATTTGAGCGTCCCTTTCTTAATCTTACTTATTACGCTTAGATCAGCCTTGCATTATTTGCGGATCTCCACATTTTTCACACAATTATATATAGTTTTACCACACATTCGCCTAAGAGATCTCATTTCTACAGCATTCAGTCTGCTTTCATCCTTCTTCTGCCAGTTCCATGCCTCACTACCATATATCAGGGTAGGTACCAGCATTTTGGACATTTTTTTGTTGGCGCCAACGGTGATAACTATTTATATATATATATATATATATATATAAAAACATGACAAAATGATATCTATGTATATAAAAATTAAAATATGTTTGTATGTGAGTTATCTATGCGTTGCTAAACCATTCATCCGATTGCGATGAAACTTTAGGGATTTGATGTGTGCATGCCCATCGATGATTTCTGTATACAATAGAGAGCTCTGGTGTCATGAAATTATGCTTTGCTAAACCGTTCATCCGATTGCGATGAAACTTTGGGGATTTGATTTGTGACAAAATATCCTATGGTCAAAATATCTCCAACAAAATATACTACGGACAAAGCATTCCCCAAAAAAATATCTACTAAAATCTAACCTAACCTACCCTAACCTAACCTAACAAAAATGGTACAAAAATAGTAAAGACAATAAATTATTGTTTAAAATAGTAAAATGGGACAAAAATAATACAGACATCCTGTAAAAACAATAAATAATTGTTGAAAAATAGTAAAATGTAAAATAAGGTTAAGTTAAGTTAAGTTAGATTAGGTTAAGTTAGGTTAGGTTAGGTTTTAGTAGATATTTTGTTGGAGGATGTTTTGTCCATAGGATATTTCGTCCTTGGGATATCATGTCGAGGGATATTTTGTCACAGGATGAAAATGCATGGTACCTAATAATAATGATTGTTATTGTTGCAGATAACATAATGCGGCAGTACTTGAAGAGTGGCTATGTGTGGGAGCAATATAATGATGCTACCGGCGAGGGATCAGGCTGTCGGCCCTTCACCGGCTGGAGCAGCCTTGTGGTGCTTATGATGGCGGAGCAATACTAGCCAGACCCGCAATCAGTGTAACATCGGTGTTTCTCTTGGTGAACCATGTAACAATATTGATGGCGGAGCAGTCCCCACAATCAGTGTAACACCGCACAAATAGTGTTAGCAGAGCATTACAAGTCATCAGTGTAACATGGGTGTTTCTCTTAGTGCAACTTTGCGACAATAGTGATGTTGGAGCGGTAATGGCCCTGCAATCAGTGTAACATCCGTGTTTCTGTCATTGCAACAATGCGACAATAGTGATGGTGAAGAGGTAATAGCCCTGCAATCAGTGTAACATCAGTGTTTTTCTTGATGCAACATCATTATATTAGTGATGGCGTAGCAATAGTATAAGCCCTGCAATCAGTTTAACACCGCACAAATAGTGATAGCAGAGCAGTACAAGTCATCAGTGTAACATCGATGTTTCTCTGAGCGTAACATTGCAACAATAGTGGCGATGGAGTGGTACTAGCTCGCAATCAGTGTAATATCATGCCAATAATGGCAGAACAGTACTAAGCCTACAATCAGTGAAACATCGGTGTTTCTCTTAGTGTAACTTTACAACAATAGTGATGACGGAGCAATACTAGCTCGCAATCAGTGTAACACCGTACCCATAGTATTGGCGGAGTATTACTAATCAGTGAAACATCGGTGTTTCTCTTGGTGCAACATCACAAAAATAGTGTATTAACTCCAGTAATCATTGTAACACCGTGGTTAATCTTGCCACCACACCGTTGCAATAGTGGTAGGTAATCAGTGCTAGCTCCAGTAATCGAAGTAACACCACACCAATAGCGATGGGAGAGCAAATGCCAGATGTCAGTTTAAATCGGTGTTACTACTGGTGACGTCAATTGACATTGGTGTTACATTTAGTGCAACATCACACAGCAATAATGAATTCAATTCTTATTCAACTTTGCTCATAATGTAGTACTGATTTCACAGTGTAACACCGCACTACCCTTAGTGTAACATAGTTTTCTTTGACTGTGTTCGCCATTTTCCAACACATATAGTAACACCACCACTCAAAGAGTAGTGTAACACTGCACCACATAATTTTTTAATTTTATTTTCAAATATATGCATTTACTTTTTCATTCTATATCATAAATCTAAATTTAAAAGTAGAACTTGTCTTCCTAAAAACTCTTAAAACGGTGATCTCATGCATAATGAAATTTGTACACTTTATATCCGTCTGAAATTTCCACCTCTATGCAACCATGAAATGTGTAATTATTTGTGTCCGACTGAACAGTCTGACAGTGAGCTCTGGCGTCATGAAATTTGTACAACTTTTTCTGTCTGCAACTAATTTTAACAAGGTAATATTCCCAGCCACATTCTTCCCTTCCCCATTTCCTTTTGC
The DNA here is from genome assembly GCA_917563855.2 of Limnephilus lunatus. NCBI lineage: Eukaryota > Metazoa > Arthropoda > Insecta > Trichoptera > Limnephilidae > Limnephilus > Limnephilus lunatus. The sequence continues at coordinate 16,654,946 of OU830595.1, read as the reverse complement.
ATCAAAACATTCCACAATTGTGGCTGATGTAGCCACAAAAAATAAGTTTTATTTAATATTAGTGGATTCCTCTGATGTTAGACAACTTCCAATACGATAGGGCATAACGAGAACATTGGTAGTAACAAATAGTGTGTGGTAGAAAGTACTTTCAGTATTGCCCTGTTCAATGTTCTGTTTTCAAAGACAGTTTGGATAGACAGGTTTTTAACTGCTTCCACCACTTTACACTCCCTGCCATCATTGGGGGTGCATTAGAACCCCGGTTCTGCCAAGAGAAAATGTGTACATACTAAAAAAAATTATGAATACATACATTGAATGAAGTGGTCGCTTTACTGATTTGAAAAAAAAAACTGATTTCAATGATATCTTTAGACTTCTAGGTCCCAAAGAGGCCAATTTCAACCGAAGTAAGATAAAATTGACCCTACTTCAGGATTGACATGCTCAGAACACACTCCTAATCTCTTCAGGGAATAAGAAATAAAGGTTGTGTAATTTTTTGTTTTTGTTTTTATTTTAAAAAGAAATTGAATAATGTGATATAATATTTGAAGAAATAAATTATATTATGACAAATATTGTGATTTTATTTCACCTCCTGGAGAAATGGAAAGAAATTTCACCTCCTAAGAAAATATTGCACCTTGTACCAGAGAGGAAGATACTCTCAGTATCACCCTGGTGAGAGACCATCATTCATGAATGATAATGAATTTAGCTGTGCTTAGTGACCAGATCTGAATATCCAGATGTTTTCCAATCCACCTCTTTGTCAATCTTCTTCCATTTACCACTTCCTTCAGCCTCACAACATACCCCATAGTGGATGCCGTAGTCCCACAGGATCCAGATACTTGGCACTCTTGTGCAGTAATAACAAAATAATAATTAAACAAAGTATAACTTAGAAAAGTCTAAACTATAAACTCGAAAAAATAAATTAAATAAAACATGTAAAGTTAATTTTTAAGTCAGGGACATTTTAGTTGCTGGACTTTTGAAGTTCTGCACTTTTGAAGTGTCGTAATTTTAAAGTGCCACACTTTTGGAATGCCAGATTCTAAAAATGCCGGATTTTTGAAGTGCCGAACTTTTGAGGTGCCGCACTTTCGAAGGGCCGCACTTTTGTAGAGCCGGACTGTCAAAAGTGACAGATTCTTAAAGTGCCGAACTTTTGAAGTGCCGAACTTTTGAGGTGCCGCACTTTTGAAGCGCCAGACTGTTAAAGTGACAGACTTTTGAAGTATCAGATTCTAAAAAGTGCCGGACTTTTTAAGTGCTGAACTTTTGAGGTGCCGCACTTTCGAAGGGCCGCACTTTCGAAGGGCCGCACTTTTGAAGAACCGGACTGTTAAAGTGACAGATTCTTTAAGTGCCGAACTTTCGAAGTGCCGAACTTTTGAGGTGCCGCACTTTTGAAGCGCCAGACTGTTAAAGTGACAGACTTTTGAAGTATCAGATTCTAAAAAGTGCCGGACTTTTGAAGTGCCGAAATTTTGAGGTGCCGCACTTTCGAAGGGCCACAATTTTGAAGAGCCGGTCTTTTGAAATGCATAATTTTAGAAGTGCTGAACTTCTGAGGTACCGCACTTTTAGAGTGCCTCATTTTTGAAGTGCCGCACTTTCGAGGTGCCGGACTTTTGAAGTGCAGCATTTTCGAAGTACCACACATTTGAAAAAGTGCCAAAACAGTGAAATTCTTCTTTTATCGCTTTTTATTCACGAATAAAACAAATTATTTCATTTCCAGTGTAAAATTTTATTTAATAAGCGTATTTATAATGAAAAAATGAATAATTGTCATATTATAAATTATTGCATTACTACATCATTATATAAACCTAAAATCAAACCTGTTTCCTTGGAAAGGAAAAACGATACAAACCTAACGCTAGCACGCTTGTACCACGTGATATGCACCGTCTCGTTCCTACAGAATTGGACACTGTGGATGGTGCATATCACATGGTACAAGCATGCTGGAGCAAGGTTCTGGTCAGTGGCGACAAGTGAAATGTTCCAATTGAAAAAAATGTCACCGAACATATTATAGCAAAATGACATCTACATTTTTTAGTCCAAATAAGCTCAGATAATGCTGGTTAAATAAAAAATCTAAACGAAATATGAAAAAGAACAAGACACAGAAAAATTTAAAAAAACTAACAGTCACAACTGTAAGTCGAACCCAGGATATCTCACCTTACCCTAATGATTTATTATAATTGATGGGAATAACCTTCAAAAGTTAATATAAAAGAGAGTTTAGATATTCTAATTAAAAAAAATAATATTCATTTGGACTTTTAGAAAAAGGTCAACCGGTGTCCCATATAAATAAAATCGGATAAGTCTATCCGAGACACTATCCAGGTTACAAACCAGTTATTCGAACATTTGTTTCAATTTTAAAAGGTAATAATATGTTAAAAAATTATTCAAAGACCAAATTGTTGATTCTGAAATTTGAAATATGAGATTGACAAAAATGACTTAAGAGGTCTCAGTGGCCAAATGGGTTAAGGCGTTTGTACCGTTAAGACGAGAGATCCCGGGTTCAAGTCCCAGTTGCGACCGTTAGCTATTTTTATTTGTCTCATTCTTTTTCATATTTCGTTAAGAATAACCTTTATTAAAAAATAGAATTCTTCTAATAAAAAATTGAATATAAACAAATATTCAGCAGTGACATCTATGTTTTATTCCATGAAGCATATGAGTGGTTACACTAATTTACCATTTACATATTTAATTTAATCTGGTAAAAGCAATATTAACTGGTCTTCGAAAGTAGGTGAGGTCGCTCGCAGATGAGACGGGCTAATTGGCTGATAGCTTCAGGTGGGTGAGAGTGGCCAAGAATCAGCAAAACTATGATTCTGAATACATGCACAGATTATAAAACTTATTGAAAATAATATATATACAGATTTATTTATCCACGGGAGCGCATTTTGCCGAAATATGGCACTATTTAAAATACCTCGGATTGCTTTGCTGCCAATTTTGGCAAAATTTCCCTTATTTGAAAATAATTACAAAGAAGTTTAATATTTTTTTATAAATCCTACAAATATATAATAATCGACAAATGATAGGTGCATTTATTGGCTATATAGAACTACAATCAGTTTGTATGTCTCCATATTAAAATTCGGAGGTATAATTTTTTTTAATGTGGGCGGAAAATTTTCAAAATGATCATTAAAAAAATCTCGAGAAATTAGAGAAAAAAGTTTTAAATTGCGCTGTCGCTCCAGTGGATATTGGCCTTTAAGCTAGACGATAAATGTTATCACTTATTAAAAAAGCCGCTCATTCTTCAGAAAAATAGTTTTAGAGAAATTACAATGTGAATGGAATTATAGTTGATTTCAAACTAATATAATCAGTTGTTCGACATCGATGGAGGTTTGACGTTGAATCTAAATATTTCTAATTTAAAATGCTTTATTTACTGTCATAAACATACTTAGAATTTTTTTTTTTTTTTAAGTTTGTTCACAATCCTAGTTTCGGAATTCCACAATCTGAGCTTGAAAGCTTCAGAACATCAGTTAGAATGCTTCACAACTCATGAATGTTCCACAATCTACGTTTGAAAGATTTAAAAAATAAGTTTTAATGTTCACTGACTACAAAATGATTGAATAAAATGACTATACTATGTTTAAAAGATTCAGAATGCAAATATGAATGTTTACAATCTTTGCTCGAAAGATTCACAACATGAGTTTCAGTGTTTACAATCAATGTACGAATGATTCATAAAATGAATTTGAACGTTTCACAATCTGTGTTTGAAAGATTCAAACCATGAGTTTTAATGTTCAAAATCAATGTTTGAATGATTCACAACATGAGTTTGAATGTTTCCCAATCTGTGTTTGAAAGATTCAAAACATGAGTTTTAATGTTTACAATCAATGTCTTAACCCATTGGCCACAAACCCCAGTAGCCTGCCGGGTGTGCAACTCAGGTACTTAACCACAAACCCAGGCGTGCTGACGGGCTAGAGTAGATCGGTCAAAAAACGGATAATGAGCACGACAGTGACATTTTTTAATAAAATTTTGAATGCCAAACGCTCTGTAGGTAATTAATCATTGATTTCATTGAATTGGCAATAATATGTTTCTTAAGTTTTTTCCCTGATATTTGTGTTCCAAGTTTTATATGCAGCCAGCCGCCATTTAATTTCTTCAAAATTGCGAGCGGTTCTAGGCTTTTGATAGTGACCCTGAATGTCCCTGATTGCTTTGAGGACTATCATACCAAATTATTTTATTAGGTATCTATTAGTAAACTTTTCGAATAAAAATGTGGAAAACAAACTTACGAAAAAAGAGAAGGTTATATTTGTATCCTTATTTACACATATTTTAATATTTTTAATTTTTATGTATTTCTTTACCTTAATCCAATATGTAAAAAAATTAATTCATTTGAATATACGGTTCAAAAGTTACAATAGATTTAGTACACCAATGCAAGTTTCAATTTTTGGCACAAAATTAATTTTAGTGTTGAATACCAATTTTTTAGCTCATTGGCCAATAGGTTAATTATTCACAACATATGTTTGAATGTGTCACAATCTGCGTTTGAAAGATTAAAAAACATTAGTTTTAGTGTTTAAAACCAAGGTTTGAATGATTCACAACATAAGTTTGAATACTTCACAATCTTTGTTTGAAAGATTCAAAACATGAGTTTTAATGTTAACAATCAATGTTTGAATGATTCACAACATGAGTTTGAATGTATCACAATCTGTGTTTAAAAGATCCAAAACATGAGTTTTAATGTTTACAATGAATGTTTGAATGATTCACAATCTGTGTTTGAAAGATCCAAAATATGAGTTTTAATGTTTACAATCAATGATTGAATCATTTGCAAGATGAGTTTGAATGTTTCACAATCACTCACAACAAACACACAATCTATGTTTGAAAGATTCAGAACCACAGCTTGAATAATATAATACATACAATCTATATTTGAAAGATTCAGAACAATAGTTTCAATAATATAATATATGTTTGAAAATTTCAAAACAACAGTTTGAATAACATAATGCACCAATCTATGTTTAAAAAATTCAGAACAACAGTTTCAATAATAAAATACAAACAATCTATGTTTGAAAGATTCAAAACAAAAGTTTTAATAATATAATACATACAATCTATGTTTGAAAGATTCAAAACAAAAGTTTGAAAGAAACTAGAAACTTATTTCTATTTTGACAAGTTTTACATCAGTTTTTTTTTTGTTTAAATCATATCCTCATAATATACATTCATAAAATATCTACAATGAAAGGAAACAACACAGCATCTGTCCACAATCCGACTTTGAGAAGTTCACAACACAAGTTAGTTTGAGAGTCACGTAACGCACACGTCACAGCGGCGCGAGCATTCCCCTTACGGGGAGCGTGTCCTACCCACTCAGATCGCCGTGGTCAAACAGGTCCTGGTCATATATGGCCGCTCGGACGGTTCTGCCGCCGAAGTAGCGGCCGTTAAGCGCTTCCACGGCAGACTCGGCCTCTGTAAATATTAATTAAAATTATTTTTATCCATATACAGTACAATAAATTCTACAATATTATAACAACACAATACTCCACGCCTGTATTTTTTTTTAATCTTTTCTTCTCATTTATTTTCATTCCCTAAATTAATTTTTATTCATTTCTATTTATCTATTTAAATTTCTCCTTTTATTTTTTTTCTCATTTACTTAAGATATTAACCCATAAAGTCCATTTATTCGGTTTTCGGAACAACTCATATAGGTCTCATCGAAATGGCTGTATCTCCCTTACTATCACAGTGAGAACAATTATATAAACTGTTTTAGAAAGAGAAAAGACCACGCTTTGTATTCAAATACAAAAACTAACCATAGAAGACTTAAAATGTATACCTTTATGAAACCAAAGTTTCGAATCTCAATTTGAAATATATCTATGAATTTTTAAATTAATTATATTTACATGGCACAGAAAAAAAAATGAGGTGACAATAACATTTATAATACATTTGCCTATTAAAATAAAAGGTGTTTTTTTTTTTTTTAATCAGGAATTTTAGTTATAAAAAACATAAGGTGAGCCATTTTTAAAACTTTTTTAACGACTTCGAAAAGGAGGAGGTTCTCAATTCGACAATTTTTTTTTTTTTTTGTTTGTTACCTCAGAACTTTCGATTGGCCGAACCGATATTGATGGTTCTTTTTTTATTTGAAAGCTGGTGCTTCCCGTGTGGTCCCATTTTAATTTGGTCCAGTTCTGACTATGGCATCCAGATAAAACCATATACATACATAAATATTAAATTTGCAATAAGTATGTGCGCGACAAATGGACGAATAACTCAATATTACGCCAATAGATTTCGATGATTCTTTTTTTGAAGTTAACTTCTTTACGAACGCTCATCACCAAAAATAAAAAAATAAACAAAAATTTTAACAAAACAACTTAAAAAAATAATTTCGTATTCTTCTACACGTTAGCTTGTAGAAGATGGTAGAGTGGGACTTAGGTCCTAAAAAATATGAGATAGGGGAATATGGTTTACGAAGGTAACAATAGGGTTAGACGCTCCATGTTTTGCCAAGGAATCCGCAATATCGTTACCCATTATGCCAACATGTCCAGGAATCCAAACAAGAATTACGGATTTTCCAGGGCTTCATTACTTGTGCTGATGTAAAATTTGAAAAAAAAATGACTGTTTCAAGAGAAGTTTGTTTGTGACTCACCAGCCATGGTGTTGAACTCCACAAAGATCTTGACTATGACGGTGGGTATAGGGAGCTCCGTCTGTCTCTCGTTGTAGATGATCACTCGCCCCACCTGCCCGTACTTGCTGCACTCCTCCTGGATCTCCTCTTGCAGGGACTGGTCTACATCATCCGGGCCCACCTACACACAGACACACGGACATGAGAATACTTTACATCAGGCAATTGAAGATTTTTTGCAGTCCAAAATTAGGTTTTCAGATTATTTTCAACTTTGGTATTTATACAAAAAAGAAAAATCATTCGCGTAAATTTATTACAGTGAAACCCTCTTAAGAAGTTTTCCAAGGGACCGGAAAAAACAAACTTCTTAAGCAGGAAAACCTTATATGTGGGAAAAATTGGGCCAATTTTGAGCCAAGGGACCAAAAAAACCAAACTTCTTAAGCCACGAAACGTCTTAAGAGAGAACTTCTTAAGAGGGTTTCACTGTACATTCATATAAATAAAAATAAATGGCCGAAATGCATGTATGCTTATAACTTCCGAACGACTGTATCAAATTGGATAATTCTTTTTCTTTTATGTTCGTTATTGTCAGGACAAGGTTTGTATAAAACTACTGGTGAGCTCTAGCATTATGAAATTTAAAAATGAATGGCCGAAATGTATGTAAGCGCATAACTTTCGAACGACTGCACCAAATTGGATAATTCTTTTTTAGTTGTGTTCGTTATTGTCAGGATAAGGTTTGTATAAAACTACTGGTGAATTCTGGCATTATTTTTATAAAAAAATTGCAATAGGTGGCACGCGAGCTGTTTGAAAACTGAATGTATGCAGGGGAACCTTGTAGGGGGGAGGAGGGTACGCGGGATGGAGGAAGGGGGGGAGTGGAGTGGGGAGAGGAAAGGCAGAGTGAGAACATGAGAGGGGAAGAGGACGCGGGAGGAGAAGAGGACGCGGGAGGGGAAGAGGACGCGGGAGAGGAAGGGGAGGCGGAAGGGGAATGGGAAAGGACACACAGGGAGTAACAATTTCTATATTAACCCTAGATCACTAACCTTATTTTACAACGCTTATTACTAACTTTCGTCATTTCGGCTACGCCGTATAAAATGGAGGCTTCTAAGGGTTTATGGAATAAAATATTTATATGTGTTTTCCTTTTTTATTACAATAATCATTTGTTATCATGTTGATCAGTCTTTTATTTACTGAAATCACATTTTAATTACTTTGACAGTCTTTTAATTGAGACCAGAGTTTTTACTCATTTGAAAATTTTTGTTTTTTTAAATGCTTCAATCTTATTAACTAAAAAAAACAAAGACTAAAAATATTAAAATTAAGTAATGAAATCAACAAAAGAAACATTTTACAACAAAAACTATTAATTAATAATTTTGTGACAAACCAGCCACCATGAGTCGTCGATTCGACGACTCATTGTAGCTGGAACGGCGCACACAGGGCCCCTACAGAAAAAACGCACGCGTGCGCCGCGCGAGCTGCGGGTCGACTGAGATTAGCCGGAATCTGGAATGACGACGCACTCAAAACCACTTTTTTCGAGTCCGCGTCGTCGTTTTGACGAAGGTTAGTGATCTAGGGTTAAATGGCATAGCAATGTAAGCCGGGAATCAGCTAGTTTATATTTTGTGAAATGAGAACTTTCTTGATTTATTGCTTGAAAAGCGCTGCACTAGAATTTATTTTCGCAATCAAATCCGACTAATAAATTTTTTTCACACAATTCTTAGAAGATCAAATGCAACTGAACTAATGTTAATAAGTGGAGGGTGAGTGCAAAGGATAAATGAAGGAACAATATCCAAGTAGCTACAAACCCGAGGTAAGTAAGCCGACTGGGAATAACCAAAATAATTAGAAATTCCACAGTCAAAGGACGACTCAGTAACCAATGTAATTAATATAATTGATTAACCATTCAGCAACGTAAGCAAATATACACGTTAATATGACAATAGCAGTCAAGTACAATAAGCGTGTTTTTACGTCAACGCATATGTTTCCACAGAAATCACTATAACTCCGTTATTGTTCTAGTGACATCCCTAAAACAAAAAGTAAAAGGTCGATAATAAATCAAGCTGCACATCCCTATTCAAGCTGTCTATAGAAATATATAAAAAGACCTATTCTGTCAGAGATACAGATTTTACCTACCAAATTGCCTATGGGCCGCTACACATTGTTAATTTTTATTAAATATTCTTGTATGAAATGATAAAAAAGTGAGGTGACTAAATTGTTTATTATACATTTATCTGCTTCTGTGCCAAGAGCGAGATTTCTCGCATTCTTGGCCGTGCCCAGCAGGCCGGCCATAGAAAAATAGCGAGTATTCTCGCTCTTTTTAAGCCTCTGTATCATACATATGTCCCATTTTTTATTAATTTAAAATATGGAACACAGAGAGACATCTATTGGGATGATTTTAATTTTTTTTTTTTTTTTTAAATAAGATTTAAAAATGATTTATTTTGATTTAAAGTTCACGGCCTGCTGTGCACAGCTACACTTCTACCTACTGGCATTTAAAAGGTTAAACGATAGAATAAGTGTTGTTTTTTACATAATCCGTGATTTTAGTACCGTTTTCACATAAAAACATCACGAGAGTCATTTTAACATTTTTTTTATGTTTGAATTCTAAATTTTAATATTTACAAATGTTAATATTTATTTTTAACTAGCTGACCCGACGAACTTCGTATCGCCTCAGAATCAATAACCGTTTTTTTTCAATAAAGCAATTATCGATGCACAACTGTCCGTGTTTTGTTTTTGTCAGTATCAGAGATGCAAGGATTTATATTTTTTGTGATTTTCTTACTTTTCCACTTACTTACGGGAATTTGGGAGGTGGGTAGGATGTGCCACCACCCCGGGAACCATTTATTGAAAAACCAACACCTCTGCAGTCAGCCCAAGTGGTTCGGTACGTTTGGTTAGCAGGGGTGCCTGGGTTCATGGGGAGAAATTTGTCCAGGTCTTGGCGGCGGATGCGTCTGCCCACCTGTTGCGTGGTGGGCCGGATCGAGAGAGACTGGTTGAGGGAGGATTTTTTACCTTTCCAGCCGGACTTTCGTGACCCATTGCCTTGCATCGCAGTTGGAGTGATGGATTCATACGTCCGTCACTCCCAGACACACTGACCCCCAGATTCCCACCCACCCCTCATACCTCTTTCCTTCCCAGAACTTCCTATCCTTCCTTTCCTTAAAAAGACCCTCCAAACAACATCCCCTAAGCTGACATAAGTCCTGAGAGAAATTATTTTCCTCAGGGCTTCCTGTGCGGAGCTTATACATTTCAGAGATTTATTATAATTATTGTATTTTTCCTTTGGAGAGACAGACGTTCACCGTTTGTCTCATGTTCGGCTATTGAAATTTAGTGTGTAAAGAGGGGCAGCATTATACGATTAAGAACAAATGCAAAACAATCAGAGCATTGACATTTGACGTTTTTGAATATTTGGAATTCACGCACATATCAATATAATACCTATCACAATATTGCTGCAGCTCTTTCAAAATATGAGAATTCGTTCCATACAAAATGTATGAAAAAATTAATTTTCTTCATAACTTTCTTTTTCGTAAATTTTTCTGATGTTTAATAATTATTCTGCTATTCGGGACGGAGACAAATCCAAAAAATCAAAGATCATAAAAATCGGTCCAGCCCTTCTTGAGTTATAAATGGTGTAACTAACCTGACTTTGTTTTATATATTAAGATATTACATATAGTGGAATTTCACGATGAATTGTCAGTTTTAAAAATAAAAATATTAAAAAGTTCGATTTTAATTTCAGGTTATGTTGACCCGAAGAACTAAGATAATACATGCGTGAGATGATAACAGATCGTAACACTGACCATGTTGTTGAGTATGACGACACGGGACTCCTTGGTGCGCATGAGACGCTGCATGACGAGGTGGCGCGCGCTCTGTCCCTTGATGCTCATGTGCTCCTGCTGCTGAAGGGTCTGAGGCTCTCCGCCGGCCAGGAGTTTGCGCTGAAGCTGCTCTTGTTGATGCTGCCTGGCCACCTCCATCCTTCTGAAACATTTGGAAACATACAGGACTATTTAACATAGACTAAGACAAATTAAATGCTCATCCACGGCATCATTCCTTACTGTCCAATGCAGCGGTGTATTACAAGTAGGCTTACCAGCGGTTATATCTTGGGAAGCATTCATTGGATAACTAAAACTTCTGCCATAGGTCATCCGAAGTGATTCGCTACACTTGGTGACTTAGCAGGGGTGCCCGGTTCATGGGGTGAGATTTGTCCAGATTTGATGCTTGGATCAGGAAAGACTGGTTGAGGGAGACCTTTTGACCTCTCCAGCCGGACTCTCTCGACCCATAGCCTTGCACCGTAGCGGGAGGGATGGATTCATACGTCCGTCATTCCTGGACATGTTGAACCCCAGATTCCTACCCACCCCTCATACCTTATTCCTTCCCATAACTTTTCCTTTCCTTTTTTTCCATAAAAAAACCCCCCACACAGCATCCCCAAAGATGACATAGGCCCTGAGGGATTTTTTTTCTCTGGGCCTCCTATGTGGAACAAATGAAAAAAAAAACACGTGGGCTTGTCTAAAATTCTACCCAGTGGACATTTTGTAAAATATATTTTAAAAATTTAAAATAGTGTATTTTTCAATTTTTTTTTAAATCTAGCTGATGAACACAGGAGGTCCTGAGGAAAATAATTCCCCTCGGGGCCTATGTCATCATTCCGAGAGAGTCCGGCTGGAGGGGTCAAAGGGACTCCCTCAACCGTTTTCTCCCGATCTGACCAGCCATCCAGCTGGTGGGCAGATGCATCCCCGCCAAGACATGGACAAATCTCACCCCATGAACCCGGGCACACCTGCCAAGTCACCAAACTTTGCGAACCACTTGGGGTGACATACGGCAGAGGTTTGGGTTATCCAACCCTCAAAACAAGATGACATAGGACTGGATGGAAATTATTTTTCTCGGGGTATACATTTTAAAAGACAATAAGTAAACAGCTGATAGGAATCCCATAGTGATAATTTTTTTTCAAATCTATCTATCTTATACACTCATAAATCTATCTATATAAATAATAATGAATCGCCGAAATGTATGTACGCGCATAACTTCCGAACGGCTGCACCAAATTGGATAATTCGTTTTTTTTGTGTTCGTTATTGTCAGGACAAGGTTTGTATAAAACTACTGGTGAGCTCTGGCATTATGAAATTTGCATAAAAAAATTGAAATAGGTGGCATGCAAGCTGTTTGAAAACTGAATGTACCGGGACTGAAGGTATAGAATGTAGGAGTAGGGAGGGGAATCTGGGAGGGGGGAGAGGAACTCAGGAGGGGATTCGCGGAATGGGGGAAGGGGGGGAGTGGAGTGGGGGGAGGGAAGGTGGAGGAGGCGGAGTGGGAACGCGAGAGGGAAGGGGACGCCGGAGAGGAACGGGAGGCGGAAGGGGAACGGGACAAATGGGAAAGGACACGCAGGGAGAAACAATTTCTTTATTAAATGGCATAGCAACGCATGCCGGGAACCGGCTAGTTTAAGATAAAATTTAAGATTCATTCAAGATTGAAAGAATTAAAATTTACTAGTTTACCTCTAGTTCCTGGACACCATGTATTATGTCTATTATTTCTAGGGTCCTATCAGTCAGGGGTTTGGTTTTTAGTGATTGGCGTACCTCATAGCATCCACATTCCCATTGTGCTGCGCAACTGTCGGCGGGGCCTGCTGCTGGACCTGGAGGGGGGCGGGGGGCATCAGTGTGGGGGGAGGCAGTGCGGGGGGAGTGGCAACGGGCAGCAGGGGTGGCGCCGCCAGTGTGGGACTCTGAAATTATTCACAAAATACATAATTCTTACACTGCTTTTGAAATAAATATATGTAAAGAAAATGTATTCCCTTAAATTTTGAATTTCGCAGCGTTCCACATCTATATATATAAAAATCAAAAAATGTCTGTATGTATGTATGTCCGCTATGTGTTGCTATTAACCGTTTCTGTGCCAAGAACGAGATTTCTCGCATTCTTGGCCGTGCCCAGCAGGCTGACCATAGAAAAATAGCGAGTTTTCTCGCTCTTCTTTGAGCCTCTGTATCATACATATGTCTCGTTTCGTTATTAATTTAAAATATGGAACACAAAGAGACATCTATTGGGATGATTTTGTAGTACTTCACTAAACAGACGAAATTACAGTTTTCTGAAATTATCGATTTTACAGAGATCTACCCACGAGCTTCGTTTGACAGACAACAGAGTCACTAAAATAGGGTTGTCAATTTTCACGCGTCTATTGCCGATATGTGTCGCGCGTCAATAATTTTATTATGATTTATTGATTTTTGATAGTTTTTGATACTTGTGCGGAACAATTATCAATTTTTTAACTTGTTTGTGTGTTTTCTGTGTTGTTTGTTCATTTCTTTACTGTGTTTTTTGTGTTTCAACTCTGCTCTGTGTGTTTTCTGTGTTTTTGATTTACGTGCATTATTGTGACATGGAGGGTGAACCAAATACATCTGGACATGAACAATTGGATGAAGATTTCATGGAAAATGCCGGCCGTACTGTGGATTCCGATGACAGTGATGTCGATTTTGAGATTAGTGATGACGAACAAGATTTTCCTGATATTTCTCTAATCGACGAATCCATGCCAGTTTTCGATTGGAAAACTGATGATTTTATTCCCAAAATGAATACTTTGGATTGTGCAAGTTCAGGTTCCAATATTGGAAATATTGGAACCAGGGAAGTAGACTTCTTCAAATTTTTCATGTCTAATATCCTAATGAGTTACATCTGTGATGAGACAAATAAGCAGTACCAATATGTCAAGAGCAACTGCAATAAGTTGTCTTGGAGGCTAAAACAATGGACTGACACAACAATTGAGGAACTATACATTTTTTTGGCTTTGTGTCACTTGATGGCCTGCAATTCGAGAAATAAAATTCAAGACCACCACTGGTCAACTGACATTCTACTTTACTCCCCCATATATTATATTCAGATACCATGTCTCGAAATAGATTTCAAATAATCCTTCGCATGCTCCACTTTAGTGACAATACTCAGCAAGCGGGAACCTTTTTATCCTTAGGACATATATGTACATTGAGCGAATGCTTTGCACTTGCATGCTGAAATATCAAAAAGTATCTTACTGCTTTGCTGAAAACTATTTAACTTGTCTGGGGAGAGCCTCTTGTAGACTTGAGTAGATTTTTGCACTTTAAATGATATGCTTTCAACATTTGAACGATTCATGTTCACGTCACTGTAGGAATAGACGCAGTTTGCCATATATTTTCAATTCTCGACATTACTATATCTGCTATCTCGCCAAAAATTGGTTCTTTTGCAGTTTCTGATTGCAATTTAAGTTGATGTCTTGTCCGCTCATAGTATTTCACTACATCTTCGTAAGTAGGTAGAACGTTCTCTTTAATCTCACAAACATCACAAAATAGAGGACATTTGTATACACTCAGAGTTCTTTGCATATTTGCCACGAAAGAATATCAAATGTATTTTTAACGACAAATGAGCGTGCGACTGATCCGAGCCACTGACGATGCGCGACGTGACAAGTGCAAGCAAGCTAAGTATCACCTCCCGCGCTTCCTCTCTCCCCTTATTTAAATTATAAAATACAAATTCAAACTTCTTTTTATTTTGTGTCAAATCTATATTATACCAAGTTAACTTTCTTGATAAAAAAATTAGTATGGTTATTAAAAAATATCGTACATAAACACGACTTCCAATTAGAGTGTAAAACCGACTACAGTGGAACCCTCTTAAGAAGTTCTCTCTTAAGACGTTTCGTGGCTTAAGAAGTTTGGTTTTTTCGGTCCCTCGGCCCAAGATTGGCCCAATTTTTCCCACATATAAGGTTTTCCTGCTTAAGAAGTTTGTTTTTTCCGGTCCCTTGGAAAACTTCTTAAGAGGGTTTCACTGTATTTTCATAAATTCAATGCCGTTGCGGAGGCAGTTACCCTAAACAAAATTGAATAAGATTTTACATGGCTTAAATGAAAGGCGAGACGATAAAACTATAAAATGATGTACTTTTTGTAATTATTTTTTGATCATAAGTATTTATCATTTTTCAATAATGTCTAAGCAAAATAAGAATGTAAAAAATCTGAAATATATTACTTTGTAAGTGCGCAAATAAATACACAAACGGACCAATTTTCGTCAAGAAACAAATGTACGTATATATTTTATGATTTTGTTTAAACTAAAATTAAAATTTTGTTACATACGTTTACCAGATAATGTATTGATTTATTTTACTGCATGATTATATGATTTAAAATGGGTGCTGTATAATACATGCACTTTTTTTAAAAACTTAACAAATCTGCCAACGACCTATGGTATAACCTTATTATACTAAAAATTAACATTTTTTCTGAAAATTTAAAACATACGTTTACTAGATAAAAGAACAATCTTTCGAAACCAATTTATATTTTTTTGTGGAAAAGAGTCAATACGTCTAAACACTGATTTAAAAATGACATATTCTGGTTTTCTCGGGTTATACGCTCTTAATAAATGCATAAATATTTCATTTACCTACCACATACTTATCAAACTCCTTCCCTCCCCACGCCCCTTCAGCCTTACAACATACCCCAATTGGGGATGGTTGAGAGCAGTTGGGACTCTTGTGCAGTAT
This sequence comes from Limnephilus lunatus, assembly GCA_917563855.2. NCBI lineage: Eukaryota > Metazoa > Arthropoda > Insecta > Trichoptera > Limnephilidae > Limnephilus > Limnephilus lunatus. The sequence continues at coordinate 16,639,420 of OU830595.1, read as the reverse complement.
ACAAATCAAAAACAAAGAATAGTTACCGGCAATGCAATCCCAGGAGGTGGTATGACGGGGGCCATAGAGGGCAGGGCTCCAAGGGGACCTGAAATATTAAATACATATATATTTTACAAAATATTACATTTAAGGTCATCATTGGTCATGTATACATTATCAGAAAAGAGGAGCTCTTGTGTCTGATAAGGGAGTCACGATTCTTACTTAGGTTGAATGTTTTATTATGTTTTGTATAAATATTTTTACCACCTGCTGGTGGTACATGGACAAAGTAGCTAATGATAGAAAGAACTGGCGACAGTTGGAGTACGCCTTTGTCAACTAGTGACATACAGACAGGGAGTCGATGCATGATAAGTGTTATAAATGTGAAAAGTTTATTATAAATAATGTAATGTCATTTACTGTCTGAATAAAGGCTATTATTATTATATAAATATGTATTTACTTGTAATACATGATTTTTTTTTGGAAAAATCGTTTTTATATACAGGGTGTCCGGGTGCATTAACTTCGGGAGGTGATTCTACACGATAGGAGTAAAAAAGATTACATAATAACTTTTTACAAAACACCAACATTTTTTTTTCCCATACAAAAAGACTTATCCACTAAAAATCCTTAGCGTGAGGTACGATCTTACTTGCTGAGAGCCTGCCGGGCAAGATTGTGGCAACATTGCATGGTTGTGATTGGCCCGTATCGTAACCTAGTCCAGTCTAATTTTATCTTTTTACCACAAAACTACTCCTAAAAGTTGGAATTTCTAAAAAAGTTATTTATCTTTTTTACTTATAATATCGTGTAGAATCAACTCCCGAAGTTAATGCACTTTATCCCCGGACACCCTGTATTTTACATATGTATCATTAAGGCGATCCACTAGTACAGGAAAAAATCGAAATCGGAATTCACGCCCTTTTATGGGAGGAGTTTAAAAATACTTGAGAAAAAGTTTTTGGAAAGGTTGGAAAAGATATTTGAGATTTTTTTTTAAATGTTGATTTCGTAAAGGCCTGTAAAAAACATTACTTCCTTTTTTATGCATTGTTTATTGTAATAAAACGGAATTTTTAAATTGATTTCACGAAAACAAGCAGCGCGGACCCTAACACGTTGTTTCTCCGCTCCGGCCAGAGAAGTAATGACGAAAGAATGGGGCGGCTGTCAGTCGTTCTTCGGTGGACGGTATAAGGTTCACTTTGATATAACAAATTCGTCGACTGCCGTATTGTCGCCGTGATGTCAAAAATACCAATGCGAAAATGCATATGTATTATATTTTATTTTGTGAGGTTCGGGCGTAAATATCATTTTTTTTCGCGATAATTATATAAGAAACTGAATTTGCCACATTATGCAATAAAACCATATCCGAAAAAGTGTTTATAAGTAGGAGAGTTTTCAGTTGAAAATGTTTTTTATAGACCTAATGCTTTATTTTTTTCTAAGCTTATCAAAAGAATTATTTTAAAAAATGACCAATATTTTTAAGGGCCAAGGTATGTTGTACACGCAGTATTTAATTAAGCATCTATAATACTTCTAAGCGGTCAAATTTTCAAAACAAAAACATATGATTTTGTATGATTTTGTATTATTTAGTATGGCTTCATCTTAAAACATATTCCAAATACAAAAATCAGGGACAGCTAGAGATGGATTGATTCCAAAGAATTTATTTTTGGGGAATATGTATTTCCCAAAATTGGGTAAACTTGGCGGGAATTTTTAACTAAATGGTGAAAAACACATTCAAACCCTTCAGGCCTCAGGCATATTAGAAGGTCAAAATATTTCCACTTTGGAATAAAAACCAAATAAATGGAATATTTCTTAATGTATCCAAAAACTAAAAACTGTTAAAACGGTTTCAAATTTTATAATTCGAAATAAACACATAATTTTTGAAACGTGAAAAAGTTTTAAAAATCGGTCACTTTTTTTCTAACTAAAATTACTGAAAATGAAAAAAAAATCAAAACAATCGCATATTTTATTAAAAAAATGTATTATAAACATTATTTCCACCTCAATTTTTTTGTCACTTCACGTAAAAATAAATAATAAAAAATTTCCAAGGTTTCAAAAAAAATTTTGAGGTCGAAAATTTTGTTTTCATAAAGGTGCGCTATTTAACTTTTAGATTTGAATAAAAAACGGGGTGCTTTCTCATTCTAATACCATTTAGATAATATTTCTCAACATGATAGTAAGGGAAACACAACGATTTCTATTCAAATGTGAACAAATTAGTCTGAGGGGTTAATTATATTTTTATTAAATCACAGAAAGGAATCTATTCTGCCCATCATTGATCAAATAGATTTTTTTTTCTAGATGGGTAAAAGAAAAATACAATGTTTTCAGTAAAGTAGAATAGTGAATCTTACCTGGTATAACGGTGGTGGGTGGTGGTGGAATTCCCCCGCCGAGGGACATGGGAGTGACTAGGGCTGGAAGGGCGGGTACGGGCAGTCCTATGATAGGGTGACCCGCACCTAAAGTGGTTAGGCCTGCAACAAACATAATAATCCATTCATTCACTTTTTTAAATCATGTGTTAGAACTAACTATTTCGACGGTCCCGAAGAACAATGTCGGATCTGATAAAAATTGAAAATCGTTTTGTTGGCTTATTTTGTTGATTTAAAAGTTTGTATTTTCGGATTTTTTAATGAAATGAGAAGAAGTATCAAAGATCAAAACAACACTACATTTCTTGATACCTAAAACAGTAAACATGCAGAAACGATACTTTAAAAAGCTTGTCACTAGAACAATAACAGAGTTATAACGATTTCTGTGGAAACATACGCGTTGACGTGAAAACACGCTTATTGTACTTGACTGCTATTGTCATATTAACTTGTATATCAGCTTACGTTGCTGAGTGGTTAAAATATGTTCTATTAAAATACTTTACACAAGATTCAACCTAAAAATCAGAAATTGTTAAATAAAAAAGTCTTTGCAAACTTTGACAGCTCATATCTCAGAACAAGGTGAAGCAAAGTTAGAACCCTTTCCAAATGTAGTGACAAGATGATTCTGAAAATTATTTTTATTATAGAAATGTGAAAAGAAATGGTTTGGCATTAATTTTTTTTCAAAAAGGTTATTTTAAAAAAATGTCAGTTAGAATCTTTTCCAACCAAAGTGACGAGCTGCTGACAGCATTCAGTAATTGGCATTTGGGAAAACTTACCGAGTGCGGCGGCGCTTGTGACCACAGGTTCCATGGCCTGTATTTTGGCCGTGGCGGTCGCAGCTGCAACGGCCGCAGCTAAAAATAAAATAAACACGGTCAATTTGTCATACTCATTCAAACTGTTAAAATCAATAACCAGCAAACTATTGTCCTCTGTGGAATAAAAACGCTGAATACTTTGGTTCAGCACTTTGCTAAAAACCTAGCTTTGGATTCGTAAACTAATCGCCACATGGTCAACAGATTTCTCCCTTACTGGAATCGTAGGCATTTTTAGCATTGACATGTGGCTTTGTTTTCATTGTAATAATAAATAATGTTATATTTGTACAGCGCAGTTTTGTGTCATTTCACTTCAAGTGTGCTTAACTTAAAAATAATCCTACAGTGCAACTTTCGAGTCAATTACAAAATATTGATAAAATAATGTGAAATAAATAATACACAGTATTATACACAGCAATGACAAGAGAACAAAAAATAACAATAACAGTGCTGTTATAGCACAGGACAATAATGATAGACAATAAGTGTAGCACAGGACAAAACAAGAACTTTAAAAATAAAATATAATATACTAACGAAATGAGAAATATTCTGACATTAAATTCGGACATTAAACATAAAAGTAAAATTAGGAGGTAACCGAAACCAACCAATTACGGGAAACTTGAGAACATGGCTTATTACGTATATTGAAAAGATGTTAGGATTCATGAATGGTATGATTTTTTTAAATAATTTTGTTTTTAAAGCCAGTTTAAATTTAGCCATATTCTGGATATTAGTAAGAGCTGAGGGAAGTTTATTCCAAATGAGAGGGCCAGTTACACGAAAAGATCGATCATAGTAAACGATTACATATTAATCAATATATCTAAATTATTAAGCATAAAATAGTAAAATACATTAATAAATATACAGCGAAATTTTGAGTTACCTAGAGCCACGGCATTGCTGGCCACGGCGTCCATGGCTTGGATCTTGGCGGTGGCGGCTGCCGCAGCGACTGCGGCCGCCGTGGGCATCATGGAGTTGGTGGCAGGGCCCATCAGAGCGTTTGGCGGCGTTATGGCACGACCCACTCTGCAATGAAGAAGAAAAGAGTGGATTTATTATTTGACGAGAAGAAATAATGACAAGTCACAGGTTGCAAGTGATGAGTGGCAATTGGCAAGAGTGATATGTAAGTTGTAAATTGTAAGAATGATTAGTGATAAGTGACAAGTTACTAGTGACAAGTGAAAAGTATGACAAGTGGCAAGTGACAAGCGAAAAGTTACTATTGACAAGAGTGACAAGTGGCAAGTGACAAGTGGCATGTGACAAGTGACAAATGAAGAGTAAGACAAGTGACAAGTGAAAAGTATGACAAGTGAAGAGTATGACAAGTGACAAGGGAAGAATATGTTAAGTGACAAGTGAAGAGTGTGGCAAGTGGCAAGTAACAAATGAAGAGTACGACAAGTGAAAAGTATGATAAATGACAAGGGAAGAATGTGACAAGTGACAAGGGAAGAGTATGGTAAATGGCAAGTGAAAAGTGACAAGTGAAAAGTATCAAGTGACAAATGAAGAGTACAACAAGTGATAGGTGAAAAGTATGACAAGTGACAAATGAAGAGTATGACAAGTGATAAGTGAAAAGTACGACAAGTGAGAAGGGATGAGTACTTTAAGTGACAAGTGAGAGTACGGCAAGTATCAAGCTAAGAGTACGACAAGTGACAAGCGAAGAGTATGATAAGTGACAAGTGAAGAATACGATAAGTGATAAGTGAAGCCTACCTCAGATACTGTCCTCCCAGATCAAACAGGTTCATGCTGGCAATGGCCTCCAGCGCCGACTGCAAGGTCTCATACTCAATGAAGCCGTAACCCTTGTGCTTGTGCGCAGATGCTCCGTACGCCAACTTGCAGTACGTAATTGGCCCAAACGCCTCAAATACACTGTGGAAACAGAATGAAACATACTAATTAACAGTTATTAATATGGGAGTGGCAATTTGTACCGAGGACTGGAGCAAGATGGAAAGAAGCCTTTAGGATACCCTTAACATATACATTGAGTCTGTCAAAAAAGAGTAGAAAATAAATGAGGGCGCCACTGTAGTTCAAATGGCAATACTAAAAATATAACACATGGTGGTAACTCAAAGCTGTGTAACCTACATTTTTTGTAAAAATTCAAAAACACATAAAAGTAGGAAAAATATTTTTTTAATTGTAATTTTGACATCCACTGACCTCAAAATTAGAATTGCATATACTTAGGAATATTTGCAATTTTGTGTTAATACAATGAAGAATAACGATTGTATAGTAAGAAAAAGCAGAGTTAGAAATTGCTCACATTTATTTAATACTAGCTTAATGGGGTATTTTCACGAACGAGGGATTCCATTGAAAATGTACGGAATATTTAAAGACGATTTTTCTGATTTTAATCATCCTACTATAAATGTTTGTTTTTTATGTTTTCATTCAAAATTATTGATTTTAAAAACGGTCGAAAACTGACAAAATCAAAACGGCCCGTTTTTTCAAATGGGTTTGTGACGTTGCTGGCTACGCCCGGCTAAACCAGCACAAATAAGCACTGTCAGGGAGCGTCCGCACTCACGACGTCACTCGATAGCCACGCCCCAAATCATCGTTTTAGCGGTGACTTAAAAATGGTAAACTTCAACTCGCTTTAGAAAATTTATTCGTCAACATAAAAATAAAATAAAAATGCTGTAAACATCGTAATTTTTTGCTTAATTTTTTTAAGCAATAAAAAAAATACGTGGAAATACCCCATTGCCCGGACTTTCAAATCATGTCTCTAATTTTAGATCGAAACCAGTTATAAAAGTAGTATTTTTTTAAACTCGTGGTTTTAAACAAAACAGTTTTTTATTTTATTAAGTATTTTTTTATTACATAAATAATACCTTGTTTTGTTTTTTACAAGGTTTTATTTAATAATACATACAAAATCATTACATTATATGCCTGTATACAGTATTCATTCCAAATCCCAGAACAAACTATAAATAAAGTATTTCGTAATAGGCTTTAATAACTTTAATAACAAGTAACAAGGAATTGGGAACATTTATTTCAATATTGCTAAAACATAACATAATATCATTCTCCTTCTTTAACAATTCGCCTGATGGTACTTTCTGATTTACCTGCGAAAAAAGTGATAGCCACTATTATATTATATCTATGTAAATAAAATAAAATCATACATAATACACTTTACAAATATTGAAAAAAGTACGTTAAAATTGTTATTATTAAAATAAAACTGAAAATATCTTATTAAAAAAAAATATTGCTTACAGTATTCTACATATACAGCGTCGTTGCACTTTAACAGAACTGTCAAATAATATGTAAACATAACCTTCAAAAAAAGTAATTTTCAAGTGTATTCAAGCAACAGTTCTCAAAAAAATATGTTCTTATCATGTCAATGTGTTACAGAATTTAAAAATAAATAAATATAACTTCACTACATACCAATCAATTCAGAAGTTCGCTTAAAAACTTCGATTGTATCATCAGTTCTGGATTCTTGCAAAATACGTTGAAAAACGTTAAAAATTACCTCCCTAGCGCCACTTTTTATGGTTTTATTAATTTTATTTTTAGTTTTTACTTAGAACTCGAAAAGAATTACATACAAACCAAACGAAAACTCGTACGACGACACTTAAAAAAATACTTCAGCAATATACCATTGATAGTCGACAGCATGTTGACAGTTATATTGGTGTTGCCAGCCTACAAATTTTTTAGTTCCGTTTTCTTTATTTTCTACTCTTTTTTGACAAACTGTACTTAGCAATTTTTAATCTGTAAACTTATTTTTGATTTAGAAATGCAGTTATTTTTCCATGGGGAATATTATAACGGAAAATTGTGCAGAGGCCTCAGATCTTATCAGCTATATTGTGTCCGCCACTGTTGGGCGTTGCGGAGATCTGCCGTTAGGCGTCTCACGCAACGCCACTACTCGGAGACGTAAACATTGTCATCATCGGCCTCTGCTTACAAAACTACTTGAACACCGGATGCCAAAAGGCTTAATAATGGGCTGATGCGTAAATTGCTATTTTTTTTGTATTACAGGTGCCTTTACTAAGTGATCAACTTCCCTTAACTGCTCTAACCTATTGCGAATATGCGAGTTTTGCGTCTTAAACGAAATGTCAGATTTACAAAAACTTTGTGTTATTTCCGCTTCACAATTAAAGCTTATAAATGAATTATTTAGAGCTCTATTTATGTATTTCTATGGACAACTTGAATAGAGACGTGCAGCTTGATTTATTATTTATTATCGACCTTTTACTTTTTGTTTTAGGGATGTCACTAGAACAATAACGAAGTTATAACGGTTTCTGTGGAAACACATGCGTTAATGTGAAAACACGCCTATTGGACTTGACTGCTATCGCTATATTATCGCGTATATCCGCTTACGTATCTGAGTGGTTAAGTGGTCAAACTCGCACAAATAAAAGGACCGATATCTCACTTGGGACTCACACACGCGTTAATAATACCTCATAAGTGCTCAAACACTTCACGCGTGGTCAAAAATCTCAATTAAGCCTCACATAAATGGTCAATTGTCTCACTTAGGGCTCTCACTTACATAAGCTAAAGGTCTCGTTTAACTCTTTTGAGTCACGGCAACTGACTTTAGCCATTTCTTCAGTCATTTTCAAGTTTCGACTTCGTTTTCCAAGCATATGTATGCCGTATTCGATCGAAGTTTATAATAAAAATATTAATTTATGCAATGCTTTTCCAAGAATTCAAGTAGGACCGGCGTAAGGTGTAGAACTACCCTTCCCACACGAAGTGTGTTAATATTATAAACTACATTTGTCTAGTTATCGTTTTTAAACAAATAACTATTTTGATCCCCTGCCATATATTCCCAACAAAATATTCTCTGACAAAATATCCATTGACAAAATATCGCAAGGACAAAATATATCTCCACTATGCTGAATTTTTTCTTATGCAATATTTTATATCTTTAGGATGTCTAGTAAGCCAACCAAACTTAACCTAACCCAACCTTATTTTATATTTTTCAACAATAATTTATTGTCTTTACAGGTTGTCTGTATTATTTTTTTCCCATTTTACAATTTTTGAACAATAAGTCTTTACAGGACGTCTGTATTATTTTTGTCCCATTTTACTATTTTTGAACAATAATTTATTGTCTTTATAGGATGTCTATATTATTTTTGTCTCATTTTACTATTTTTGAACAATAATTTATTGTCTTTACAGGATGTCTATATTATTTTTGTCTCATTTTACTATTTTTGAACAATAATTTATTGTCTTTACAGGATGTCTATATTATTTTTGTCTCATTTTACTATTTTTGAACAATAATTTATTGTCTTTACAGGATGTCTATATTATTTTTGTCTCATTTTACTATTTTTGAAAAATAATTTATTGTCTTTATAGGATGCCTGTATCATTTTTGTCTCATTTTACTATTTTTGAACAATAATTTATTGTCTTTACAGGATGTCTATATTATTTTTGTCTCATTTTACTATTTTTGAAAAATAATTTATTGTCTTTATAGGATGCCTGTATCATTTTTGTCCCATTTTTTTGTTAGGTTAGGTTTTAGTAGATATTTTGTCCGTAGGATATTTTCTCGGGGGATGTTTTGTTGTGTGATGAAAACGCATGGAACCAAATTATACAGTGATGGTAAGTTTTTATTTGTGGAACCTAGATTCATTGGTAACTGACCTTTTGATGTCGTCCTCGGTGAGGTCGGCGTGAATGCTGGCGATGTAGATCCTGTTGTAGCTCTTGGCCTCCTCCTGTATCTCATCAATGACGGCTTGCGCCTGGGGCATGTTAGACGGTCTCCCAACCACTTTTATGTTCCTGGAAACATATCACTTTCACATTACATACCTACATATCCAATACCGACTAGATCAAAAAGTTGTAGGACCGGCCACCATGTGTCAGTCACCCGATTGGATTTTTTTTTAAGTAAAACTTCTTTATGCACGTTCTACTTGGGGGGTAAACTGGTGAATGCGTTATGAAAAGTGTGATGCGAACGGTAATCGATGCCAACGGTGATCGATGGTGAGGCGAATGGTCAGGCCTTTACGCACGCTTGACTTGGGGAGTGATAAGGATAAGGATGGTCACCCCAAGGTCGTAGGTCACCTCAAAGTCGTAGGTCACCCCACGGTCGTAGGTCACCCCAGGATCATAGGTCACCCCAATGTCATATGTCACCCCAATGTCAATGTCATATGTTCTTTTATAAGTTAGTGAAGTTTTACTTCAGTCGTGTGGTCTAAAGCACTCATTTTATTTGTTAGGTTACCACATCTGTCATTGACACTTTCCTTAAAATTTCAGCATCATAGCTAGAAATTTGTAAAAGTTACGCTATACTGAGTACGTCTACCTTTGTGCATGTTTTAGATTTTTTACAAGTCTGAAAATGGCATCAATTTTGCACCACAATAATGCACTGTCGCACAATGCGATCCTTATCCGTGAGTTTTTAACCAAAAACAACACAAATACAATCAGCCTTTGAATTCATCTGAGCTGACTCCCTGCGACTTTTTCCTTTTCAACCGACATAAAAAACCACTTCGCGGAACGCTTTACAGTGCCTGAGAAAAAGTTATGAAAAAAATCGCAAACGGCTCTGATGGACATTTATATATTTATTTTTACACGCCCAATCAGGTCTTTTACATATGATACAATTAAAAATACATTTGATATAATCAAAGAATTAAGATATAACAAATAAAATAACCAAGTGTAAAAATTTGAACTACAATCTGAGTAAATATAGGATGCATATTCATATAAATTTCGAAACATATTGAAAATTTATAAACATTTCAAAGCTATCAAGATAGACATACATATTTAATAACAATGTTTTTATAGGCTGATAGACATTCAGTACCGTTGGTGCTCATGTAATATTTATTCCCTGCTCTGTGCAGTCGGTTCATTAATGAGTTTATTTCTGCATTGGTACCTGAATTGTTACAATGGTAAGGTACCTTCTGATGGACCGTTCTACTAGGCACATGAAAGTTAATCAACCTAAGAAGTTCAGGGGAGTCAAACATGTTATTAACAATTTCATAGAGAAAAAATAGATCAGTACATATTCTTCGTTCTTTTAATGTGGCAAGGCCCACATTTTCAGGCCCAGGTTTTCACATTAAAAAAAAAAACGTTTTTTTTTTGTTTTAATTTTTTTAACATTTTTTAATGTTTATTGAAGCAATATTAATATTTTGGAGAAACGCTTTTTACCAACAGTTCATCATAACAACAGATGGTGTCTGTAGTCAGCTGACAAGTTAGGTAGCAGGGCGTGAAGTCGACAGAGTCATATCATTGCCTTTACCAAAATTTGAAATGAGCTGGTTGGTGAATACCTTTTCAAATACGTAAATTTTAACATTACTTTAATTTGATTTTCTTAGAAGTCGACAGTCGTCCGAAAAATTAGGCGGGAAAACCTCGTATCCCTTTGTAAATCGGCATTTAAAATAATGTGCCCATAAAAGTACCGCTAACCCACATATTGTTGACGTTATTGTTATCACTTATCTATACATATTGGCAAAATAAATGCCTTTGGAATTTCCAAATTCAGAGTGTTTGAAATAAAGAGCTCTACCAAGCTAACCGTGAACTCGGCAGAGGGTCAAACCATTGCTTTTGCCAAAATTTGAAATGAACTCGTTGGTGGATACCTTTTTCAAATATGTACGTAAATTTTATCAGAACATTTACGGAATTTTACTATCCGACCGGTCAGTCAATACATGCAGAGTAAACAAACCATCTTCACCTATTCAACTTTTGGGTTAGGTGCATGATACCTAACAGGGTGAAAGGAAATTTTACGAATTCAGAGTGTTTCAAATAATAAACTCTAAATTATCTTCCCTTAGAGCCCATTATCGCATAAACTTTGCTTTGTAGGATGAATCTCTAAGGGGTTGAAATATTAATCTATTTTTGTGATTGTATTTTTGACTGGTGTAAATTTTGAACACTTTGGAAAAATGGCTTAACCTGCCACTACATTAAATGAAACCTAGCATTTGGACGAAACATTTGACTTTTGTGAACCTTTCCCACCCTTTTGATTTGTATCTTGGCTAGCCTTCCTTATAATGAAAATAAAAACAAAATATTAGTTTCGGATAACATTTCGTGGTTGCTATGTTTTTAGTAAGGTCGACACCCCAAATCAAGTATGTTATTATTTTTTTTATTCAAAAACATATTTTTCTGTTATGAATAAAGTAATTCTTTACTTCTAATTTTAAGTAAAAGGAACTTTTAAAAACTTTTAAAGTGAACTTTTTGTAGCAAGCTGACAATACATATTTTTATTTAACCTACCTATCAACTACAATATTTATAAAACCGTTGATTGGATGTTAACTTGACAGTAAAAATTGAAAACCCTCTTAAGATGTTTTCCCGCTTAAGAAGTTTTTATTGACCGGTCCATTGAAGAACTTCTTAACAGGGTTCGACTGTATATCCGAAATTCATGCATCACGTGGAACTGCTAAAGGAGACAAATTATCAAACCCTGGAGACCAGGCGTAATGCCGGACTCATGGTATTTGAATTAAAGTTACTAAAAAACCTTATCGATTGTCCATATCTCCTGTCATGCTGTGGCTTATTCGCTCCTGATAAATACTGTCGAACTCGTAGCCACGCCCTATTCTACATACCGCAGGGTCGGACAGATGTCATGACTCAACATAGCATGACAAGAGGTATGACATTGCATAATGCCCTACCAGCAGATATAGATGTGTTTAATATCACTATACCATGTTTAAAAAAATTCTGTACATGTATTGTTAGTTTTAAGAAAATTGTACCATAATTGGACTTACCTGTCTGTCGTACAAAATAAAATAAAATGTCGGTCCTTGGGATGTTGAATAACACAACAAATTGATAAATAAAAATGAAAAAACAGATTGACTGACCTGCCACCGATCATGACTCCGTTCATTTGCTCCAACGACAGCTGTGCAGCCTCCGGAATCTCATACTCCACGAAGGCGAATCCCTTGTGCTTCTGCGTGACGGAATCCCAGGACATGTTGATTGACTTGATCGGGCCAAACGGCAGGAAGGACTGGCGGATTGTGTCCTCCTTCAGCTCGAAGGAGATGCTGCCCACGTACACCCTGAACAAAAACACAAAACCATAATAATAACCGCTTGAGTGATGGCGAATAAAAAAGTATGCCTCGCCCGCTGACGGGCACAAAAAAAACTTTGCTTTTTTTATAAAATGCGATTTTAACCCTTATATATAAAGAAACTGTACAAAGGACAAGGTCAGAATCGCTTGCGCCAGTATCAATCTGGGACCTATGTTCTATTTAATTATTGTAGCTACGCTGAATAATTTTAAAAGAATTTTCTATTAAATTTGCGCAAAAAATTTACACAAAACCTTGACAAATTATATACCCTAAACCTTCCTCATGAATAACTCTATCTATTGGTGAAAACCGCATGAAAATCCGTTTAGTATTTTTTGAGTTTAGCGCGAACAGACAGACAGACGCGGCGGAGGACTTTAATTTATAATTTTATTTTATTTATTTATTTAAACGCCCATAGGGCTTTTACAAAGAGCGCAGTACATGTTTTTTTTTTTAATTACAGTGAAAATAATGAGTTTACAAAATACAGGTAACATAAAATATAAGATACAAAATATAGTCCATAAAATATAGGAGTTGACATAAAGTAGGTACCTAATGTTAAATATTGTTTTTCACATTAGTTTATGGGATAGGTAGAAATACATAGTTGGCACATAATATTGCGTTTGAAGTTTGCTAAGTTCAAATTATTGTCAAATACATCCATATTGTTTAAGTATTTGTTACCAAGAATATGTAAACGTTGTATAGAATGCAAATCATAGTCGGAATGAGATGTACATAAATAAAATGTTAAAGTTTGTCTAGTTGTTCGTGTAGATACATGTAGATTAATTAATTGCAGGAGTTCACAACAATCGAAATTAGAGTTTAATAATTTTAATAAAAAGGTAGGGTCATTTATTTTTCGTCTGTTTTCAGTTAATATGTAGAGATGTATAGCAGTTTGTTGGGTTGTTAGGTTAGGTTAGGTGGGCGAGGGTACCTGCACATGAGAGCGAGCGCCTGCTGACGCTGCACCTGTGTGCGCTGGCTGGCCATCTGCTGCTGCTGGTGCGCGAGGGTCTGCTTCATGAGCACCATCTTGATGCTCTGCTCCATGGCGTACTTCTTGGCGCGCGCCACGCAGTCCGCCTGCTCGGCACCCAGCCGCGGCAGGGACCCGCCCAAGATGGCCGGCAGCGTGGCGCACTTGGCTCCTGGACCTGTAAAACAGACACAACATGTCGATTAAATGATCCGACTATGCTTAAATTCTCACTGACCACATCCAAGCATCCTAGACAAAATTCTAAATGATGCATTTGATAGTTTGGATAGATAAGCTTTCTAATTCCACTACGTCATAGGTTCTCAACGTGGGCGATAACCCCATTGTGGGCGTTTGAGACTTTCAGGGGGGCAATAGAAGACCCAAAGAAAATTAGGGGGCGTTGAGATGGCACAATGAGGGCGGGGGCAGGCAAAAAAATATTGTCTAAAAAAGACAAAAAAAAAAAACGCTAATCACATAAGTAGTAATAAAGCAAAGTAAACTTTAATATTGGTTAATTTTTATTATTATATGTATTGTAATAATTTTTATCACGTGTGTGAAAATTCACATGTCGTCGCTTCAGTTCTTATTTGTTCAATAGACCATTTTAGATTTTGTTCAATCTCCACTTAAGAATTAAAAATGAAGTATAAAAAATGATAATTATTAACTTAACTAAGAATTATTTGAACTAATGAGACCTTTAGCTTTACGGAAATAGCTTTATCTTAAACACCTATCATAATGTTTCAACTAAATAATGAAAGAAAACCTTCTCCTCCTGTAAAATTTTTTAGTGGTCTATTGGACAAATAAGAACTGAGGCGACGATGTTTTGGTAGTTCGGGAAGTGGATGAAAATAGAACTGAAATATTACATTACTTCCCCCGTTGTGCTATCGACATTTATTGAAGGAAGGTGAAACTACACGAATAATCAATGATGCAGACCAGTTATGTAGGTATATTACTGTAAATTTTTACTATTCCTAAGTAAAAGCCCGTAAAAAGGGCGATAACAAAAAAAATAAGATAAATTGTCTTCAGAACATAATTGTAATCCAAAATGATTAATAATCCTGTATAATAAGTGGGAGGGATGGATTATTACGTCAGTTATTCGCGGGACACATTGACCACCAGAATTCCTACCAACCCCTTACACCTTTTTCCGTCCCAGAACTTTCTCTCCTTCCTTTCCCTAAAATACATCCGTAAAGATGATATACACCCTGATTGAAATTGTTTTCCTCAGGGCCTCCTGTGTGGAGTTACAGTAAAAAAAACTCATGAATTAAGGCATAGCTTACAAAACATGTTGGCTTTTTAAACAATAAAAATTATTAAAATTAAGTGATCTCGCAATGCTTGAGTATTGGAACATTGCTAGTCAATCCAAGGGAGCCTGCTACGCCTCAATACAAATGACTATCCCATCAAAACCGTGGTTTCAAAAATTTCCCCATTTTTCCAAAAAAGAAATTTCCTCACTTATTCTAATGAGAATCAGACATTGTTCCGTTCCTTCTCACCTTTTTAAAATTCACGTCCTTGACTCCCCAGATTGTACATTCTGTGGTCTAGAAGTGGGAACTTTAGATCACATATTTTTTGGTTGTCCCTCTCTAAATAAATATCCTCTCTTCTATCAAAATACCCTCCCCTCCATTCAACATTTCATATCTTCTAAGTCTGAACTCGACTCCAATCTTCCATATAATTCTGAAATTTGTACATTTAAATAAAATGAATATATAAATTCACCTTTCCTTTCTCTGTAATTTTAAATGATGGCCTAGAACACCTTTGAAGGGTGAAAGCCAGAAATAATTGAAAAAAAAAAAAATATATATATTAACATTTGTAATTATTAAAATTTAGAATGCAAACGTAAAAAAAATGTAAAAATGACTCACGTGATGTTTTTATATGAAAACGGTACTAAAATCACGGATTATGTAAAAAAACAATACATATTCTATCGTTTAAAAGTATAATAAATAATTTAGTCACCTAACTTTTTTATCATTTCATACAAGAATATTTAATAAAAAAATAACAATGTCTAACGGCGGGTAGGCTATTTGGCGGTCTACTGTATGTATCTGACAGAATAGATCTTTTTTATGTATTTCTATGGATAACTTGAATAGTGATGGGTAGCTTGATTTATTATGAAGCTTCTACTTTTTGTTTTAGGGATGTTACTAGAACAATAACGGAGTTATAACAATTTCTGTGGAAACATATGCGTGACGTGAAAACACTGTTCTTGACTGCTATCGTTAATTTATCGCTTACATTCGCTTACGTATCGGAGTAGTTAAAATGGTTTCACAAAATAAGTTGACTGGGTTTAAAGAAACTATTAATTTAGTTATTATGGAGCAGTGGCCTCAGATCTTATCAGCTATATGGTGTCCGCCACTGTTGGGTGCTGCGGAGATCTGCTGTTAGGCGTCTCATGCAGCTCCACTACTCGGAGACTTAAACATTGTCATCACTGGCCTTTAAAATGTACTTCTTGTTTTTTTAAATTATTAACACCATTTTTAGAGGCTTTTCAATACGAATAGTAAAATCATAATTTTTATTTTTTGTGTACAATGTTATTATGATCAATAACCACTGGAACGAATTTTTTCCGAATTTCGGAACCACTTACAAAACATATGTTTGAAAAGCTTCCGAATTTCAGAAGATTCTCCCTTGACGCACTAAAAATTTTATTTTAATATTTTCGAAAACTCCCGCGATCTGTAATTTGCATAATCATGTAGTTGACAAAATCCTTTAGCGCTTTCTCCAGAGATGTCTCAATTCTTTGTTTCTATGATTTAATTACGGAAATTTCTAGATCGATTATTTTTGCGGCATATCACAATGTTAAACGTTCTGAAGCTTTCAGTTTAAAATTCGGCTTTTTTATCGTATTTTAGTGGATATTTATAACAAATTTGTGTACCAGTGTTATAATAATTGAATGAGTAAATGCATTAACTATTTCAACGTGTTTCAAACTTAAAATTTCACTGATTATTGATAAAACAAAGTTTTATAGTTATGTTTTTGACATTTTTTTCCGATCGTCGTGTGTTTTTGAAAATGCAATATTTTCTATAAATAAACCAATAATCGAGTTAATTGGTATTGTGGATTTAAGACAATTGATGTATCTGTTTGATGTACTACAGCTATTTTTGGTGAGTAGTTTAAGAATTTCATTTTAGTCTAATTAAAAGTGTCGCCATTTTTCGAATAAATTTGTGTCAAAAATTATTCAAAGGGAGCATTCAACCGTTCAAAACATATCAAAATTCAGTTTTCTTATATACATATATACGTTGTGATTATAAATTAGATCATTTAAAAGAAACCTAATAGAAAATATTCAATTTGGAGGGAAATTTGAACTTACTGGGCGAGTTTAAACGGAGGCAATACTGAGAATAGTTCCGTTTTGAATGTTTACGATTTTATAATATTATTTTCATAAATCCTAGGAATATGTGAACAACCGAAGATAGGTGAATTCATTGACTATATAGAACTATGATCAGTTTGTATGCCTTCATATTAAAATTCGGAGGTATGATTTTTTTAAGGTCGGCGGAAAATATACAAAATGGTCATTAAAATATCACGATCAATCCGAGGAAAAAAATAAAAAACACGCCGTTGCTCCAATGGATAGTCATAATAATAACAATTCCCCTTCCACCTTCCCCGCCTTGCTCTCCCCCCCCCCCATATCTATTTCGCGAGTAGGTACTGTTTATTGTGTATTAATTTTTTTATTTTTATTTTATTGCACTTTGTTGGTTGGCCAAACTGCTTATTTTAGTTATGTTAGTTAGTATTAATAAATTGTTTGCAGTAGAATCTACAAGGTGGCGTTTAGCGCCATTTTCAAGTGCCGACACTAATGTAAAAATTTATAAAAAAAATATGTGAACTTACCCGTGAAGACATCCCCCACCTGCTGCAAGTCGTAAATGGGAGTGGTCAGAAACGTCACGGCGTCTGCACCTAAAACAATCAGACGCGGTTATAGCGAGCGGCAAAACAGGCGGCCGGTTCCAACACACGCACCACATCACAGAGCATGACGGCGGCGCTCTCCCCGCATACACACGCTACGCTCAATTTCGCGACGAAAGATTGCTTTACTGATAATCAAACTTCTACTTTAAGATTGAGTACTCAAGTAGTCGTTTGAATTCCATACGAAATAGTCGACCCGTCGGCTTTTGTTAAAATTTGTTCAAACGCCGGCGACTGATAATGGCTGGTTATCGGAGACCGTTAAAATGTCAAAAGATTTAAAAAGGTATTGATTTAAAAAAAAATAAAAATTACATTAACACGGGATGCCCTGAGGAAAACAATTTCACTTGGGACCTGTCATCTTTGGGGATGCTGTGTGGAGTGTCTTTTTAGGGAAAGGAAGGAGAGGACATTCTGGAAAGTAAAAAGGTGTGAGAAACAACATTTAGCTTTCGATAAATTTATCAAGGTTTGCCTTCAAAGCAAAAGAAAGAATCATTTGTCGTTTATTTGCTTTCGATAAATATCGGTCGTCCAATTGATTAATCAGACATCTCCAATGTTTTGAGATAATGAGGAAAGCAATATTTGAATGTTCGCCATAAAACAAATATTATTTACATGTGTTTGTGTTTTACATATTAAATATGCTATAAAATAACACAGGGAGGCATAACGGTCCGATACATTACTATGACGCTTTGAAATATCCTACTAGAAACTCGAAAAACATCAACATTTAGTTTAATTCACTACAAGTTTTAGTGCATTATAATTGATTTGGTGATGGTGGCTTATGAGTTATGTGAGTATTGTACCAGATAGAGGGTAAACGCCTACATATAACTGTAAACTCAACTCAAATATTGATTTTTGGAGATGTCTGACTAATCAACTGGATGATCTATATCAACAGTGAATTTATCTGAAATCAAATGTAATGTGAAAATGTTTTCTGCGGAATTTGTATTCTGACAGTTATTATCCTAAGAGATTTAACCACTCGGAACATTAGAGCGTCAAAAGACGCAAATATAATAAAAGCGGTCAAGACATTAGAGCGTCTTTTGACGTAAACGCGAGAGATTTTACAAAAATTGATTTATTTCCATCACTAGTATACGGATTACCATGAAATAAAAAACGGAATATCGATAATGAACAACGCTACGCGTCTGTATTCAAGAATATCTATGGGACATAGAGATTAATTATCTGAGCCGAATGGAACCTCCATCTCCATCTCTTGTCATTTGTTCAAGACATTGTTAGTTTTTTATTAATATATTTTTGTATGAAATGGTAAAAAAGTGAGGTGACAAAATTGTTTATTATGCATTTATACAATAGAATAAGTTTTTTTTAAATAATCTGTGATTTTAGTATTATATTTACAAATGTTATTATTTATTTGTAATAATACAATTTGAAAGTTTATTTCATAACCTTTCGAAACTAGTTTTTATAATGAGGCTACGTTTCCCAAAACGTGATTTATGAAGCTTTTAGTAAAAATCGTAAATAACACAAATATTATAACGTTTTGACAGTTTTCTAAGGGACACTTGATAAACAAAAGTCTATTTCTGAGAGGTTAAATACATTGCAAAATGTCAGAGGTTTTAAGGATTAAAATAGTTTTCGATAACCGACAATTCTCAGCCTGTCAGCGTTTGCTCAAGGTGACTTTTGATTCCATAACCAAGGAGCATATCGCACACTTTAACTATGTCATTAGATCACCAGCTCCAAACAAGAAAGAAAAGATGTAAAAAAATAAAATAAAATAAAAATAGCTATTAAACAATCTAGAAATTTAAAAACATACACCAAATAGACAGAAAAATTCCGAACTGGTGCGTTTTACGCATAAATACACTGAACAAATAGAAAAGTTAACTGGACGTTCGAAAGCGTGCGTGCGTAATACGCAACATATTAAAATATTGCGTCGGAGAGCGCCACTGCCGTGCGTAAATCATTCGTCTAGTACATTTTTTGCAAAGTTATTCTGCGGCGCTATCCCGCCTCGGTCCTCGTCCCACCGCACTGCGCCACGCACCGCTCCGCCACCAGCTGCCTACTAACACAAAAGCAAAACGAAGAAGGGATGTGAGTAATTTCAGTCATGTTTTACGCATCGACGTGGAATTGATAAAATGACCGTCGCTTTTCGAAAAGGCGAGTACTCGTCACTCGGATAATTGATGAAATATGCGTTTTCTTCGCGCAGAAGTTATAAACCAACAGAAATGTGTTGTGTAGTCGTGTTTGTGTCTGTATATGTCCATTTTTTGGTTAAAAGTTAATGCCTCAAGTTCATTTTTTTCCGTTTGGGAATGGCTCATAGAAATTGTCGTGTCTCGCTTAAAATTAAGTTTTCAGCTTTCTATGATTTGAATTTTTTTATTCATACAAAAAAAATCGTTCTCGTAAATATATCACATTTATATTATATTTTTGTGAAATTAGAACATTCTTGTTATTAGACCTTGGACTCTCGATGGGGTTTTTGATTTATTGCTTGAAAAGTGCCAGGTGCAATTTATTTTCGCAATTAATTCCAACCTGTATATTTCTTCCTTATATTCATCGGAAAATATAATGCAAATGACCTAATTTTAATAAGTGAAGGGCGAGTGCAAAGGACACAAATAGTCAGTTTATTCTTTCTAGCATTCAAGGACGCGAATTCATAATAATAGCATTTTTGGACACCGAATTACCGGTAAAAATTAACGCTAATTTCCACCAATTTCCTGTATTCATGTACGGATGTAAAGCTCGGCATTTCACCAAATGCAGCCTAAATTTCTTTTAGATAAAATATTCTTCCACACAAAAGACAAGGAGATAAGAATATTTCCCCATCTTGAATCACATATACATATATATATGTTTTATACATATACAGTGCAAACTCACTAATCCGGCACTATTAAAAACCAGAAGGTGCCAGATTATTGGAAATGTTCGGATTACTGGATTATAGAGAAAAAATTATAAAAAATAAAATTAATTACACTCAAATCATAATCTCAAATGCTTTGATGGCCAAACTGATTTTTAAAAAAGCGCAAAAATTACCTTCCTGACTTTTGCTTAAATATCCGTATAAATACGAAAATGAACAGATGTTGTTATTTTTACAAAAACCTGAATAGACATCCCTAGTGAAAAAACACATTTCAAAGGTGATTGCTAATAAATAAATACCTTTATATGCATTTGAAAAAGGAACAAAAATGCTAAAAGTCCGACTTTTCAGTTTTGACAGCGTTTGCAAGTCACAGATAATTCAAAACACAAACAGTTGTAGTGTTACCAAATGAATGAGATTTTTTTTTTTTTACAGTGAATACCGCACAAGAATCTCAACTGCTCCCGTCTGGAGCTAGTGAGACTATGGCATCCCCAATTGGGGTATGTTGTGAGGCTGAAGGTAGTGGGGAGAGGAAGGAGGTGGGGGAGGGGAAGGAGGTGGGGGAGAGGAAGGTTGGGAAGTACCTGGCTATTCAGATATGGTCACCAAACACGGCTAAAGCCATTTTCAAGCAACGTTTCAATTCTGAATGGTGGTCTTACACCAGGGTGATACTGATAGTATCTTCATTTATATTTGAAGCCACCAAGATAAATATTGGCGCAAGCGATTGTGACCTTGTCTATCAAACAGTTTCTTTATACATAAGGGGCAAAATTGCAATCCAAAATACAATGAGAGCAAGGACCGGCGTAAATGATGGAACAACTTCCTGGCAAAAGCGTGTTAATTTACGTTTTTCTGTGATATTGGGATATCAGAACAATAGTCAATAATCTGTGGTGTCAAAGATTGCGAGGTCCCAAGTTAAGAAATAAATTAATACAAAAAAAAATTGCAAAGATCATAGCATCAATTCCACATCCATGCTTTTTTCTTAATCACATACATACAAAAAATATTTGCAACTTATAAATATGTACATATTAATTGATTGCAGATTACTTTCCAGATTAAATAAAACTTAACTTTAGCATTTTTTAATAAAATAAAATAAAAATTTCAAATAAATGCAATTTTTATAGCAAAATTATTTTCATCACAAATTTTAAACAGTTTTGCTAAAAAAATTTATATATAAATTTTTAAAATTAGCTTTTGAAAATATTATATAGATGTCACTGATGGTGTTAAATGAATATTTTAACCTTGTTATTTTGTTTTAAAAATTAGCTTTGAAAAACATTGTATAGATGTCACTGATAGTGTTAAATTAATGTTTTTTACCTCAATATTAATTATAATGTGATAAATTTAATAAAAACAAATTTTATATTCAGATTTTTTTTCAGCATGTTTAAAAATCTTAATATTAACAATAAAATTCAATTCCTGAAACAGAAAACAGAGACAGAAAAAGAAAATAGTTAAAAGAGCGCATTATTTGACACTGACTTATTAAAAATGACCTTTTTGTAAATGGTACCATTTTTCAAAATTTGATAGTATGTTAAAGTCAAATCGCGTAAAAAAGAAACTATGGTGTTTTCACATTTTCTTTTATAAGATATCCGAGGTGTTTGCGTGGTAAAAATATATAATATGACTGTATTGCAAATGAGGAGATTCTGAAAGAATGCAAAATGCTGATCTAAGTGTAATGAATGAAATTAAGAAAGGGACGCAAGAGAAATTAAGGGAGGGCCTACATTGTCGAGGGGTAAGCCTCTCGACTAGCAATCAGAAGGTCGCGGGTTCAAATCCACGAGCACGTTAATTTGATTTGATTGAATTGCATTATTTCACAATTTATTCATTTGAAACAATAAAAGGTACATTTGCGACAGTTCCAGAGTGGAAGAAATAAATACTGCACAAGAGTCCCAACTGCTCCCAATTTATTGAAACCAGTGACATCCCCAATTGGGGTATGATGTTAGGTTGGGGAAGGAGATGAGGCAGAGGAAGGTGGGGAAATACCTGGCTATTCAGATCTGGTCACCGAAAACAGCTAAAGCCATTTCAAACAACATTTCAATTCTGAATGGTGGTCTTACACCACGGTGATACTGAGAATATCTTCCAATCTGGAATGTGCCACAAAAATACTATATAATATTTTAAATGAATTAATTGTGAAATTACACAAATTTATTTGCGCACGCCGGGATTCGATCCACAACCTTCAGATTGTGAGTCAAGAGTGACCACGAAGGCCATCAAAGTAGTCGAGCATATGCCAAGACCGAGTTGTTTAGCTGTCATTCTTTCTGCCTACCCTTGCGGGAAACGGCTTGATGGTCAGTTAGTTAGTCAGTAAAAATAAGATTGATTGAGTTGGGTTTATAAAAAAAGCATTTAATTTGGTTCGTAGATGGTAAAAAATTTGGGGATGCCAGAAATAATCTAATATTTTGGTACATATTTCAAAAATGTATTTTTAACATGCCATTGTCTTTGATTTGACTAATTCTAAAACAAATTGGAAGAAAACCTGAAACAAAAAGCAGAAACAAACAGACAGATTATTAATAACATCTGAAATAGAAAAAAATCGTCAATAATCGATATTATAAATTAAAAAATTTATATTTAAAGAAGAACGGCGGAAGATCGTTCGCTGCGTCACTCAGCGCAGAACCGCAACCCGCTACAATATCCGGACATGACAGAAGTCGCACGCAAAATGCTGAAAACAATAAATAAAATTACGTTTGTCTAGAGGCGGAATCTAAAATTTCCATTGCGAATACTTCAAACGTTCTCTTTCCAAAAATATTATTAAAATTTTGACAATATTTGATTGAATATGACTTATTTACAAGGGTTGCAGCATATTTAGCAATTTGGGAGGCGGGAATGGATGCCGCCGCCCCGGGAACCATTTATTGGTTAAACCAATACCTATGCCATAAGTGGTTCGTTAAGTTTGGTGAGCTTAGCAGGGGTGCCCGGGTTCATGTCGTGAGAGGTTTGTCTAGGTCACACTGACCCCCAGATTCCTATCCACCACCATACCTTTTTACTTCCCGTAACTATCTCTCCTTACTTTCTTTAAAAATACCCTCCACACAGCATCCCCAAATATGACATTAGCACTGACGAAAATTATTTTCGTCAGAGCCTCCTGTGTGGAGCTAATGTAAAATATATATATATATATATATCGCTTAAAATAACTGACGTAACCTTACCCAATCTTCATCTTTCTCTTCACACATTCTTCAGTCTCACAACATTTGATATGCCATAATCCCAAAGGCTGCAGATAGTTGGGACTCTTATGCGATGATCATATAAATTTTTTTTGAATAGAACAACTATGTAACTGTAGAGGTGGGAAGTGTGGATGGAAGGCCATGCAAATCCATTTTAGTCTCGACATAAAAAGACATAAATACTCTAATGTTACACAGCTATGGTCCAAATCAAACGCGCACGAAAATACCGATATTTGAAACGTGAGTGACATCTCGTTAACGGTTTACACACTAAATGACAGAGCATAAATTTGATATGGTTTGGGAATACAAAGTTTTAAAATCATTTTCCAATCCTTCTACAGATAATATCTGCAAAGAAAATCTTTTTTAACTTTTTAAATGCCAGTAGGTAGAAGTGTAGCTGTGTACAGCAGGCCGTGAACTTTTAATCAAAATAAATCATTTTTACATCTTATTTAAAAAAAAAATAAAAAAATCAAAATCAAAAAAAAAAAAAAAAACCAAAATCATCCCAATGTCGTCTCTGTGTGTTCCATATTTTAAATTAATAAAAAACGGGACATATGTATGATACAGAGGCTCAAAAAGAGCGAGTAAACTCGCTATTTTTCTATGGCCGGCCTGCTGGACACGACCAAGGATGCGAGAAATCTCGCTCTTGGCACAGAAGCGGTTAAGTACATATTTAATCACTCAGACCTCTGGCCTATTTTATCGGAAGATAAAATATTTCAGCTTCACAATAAAAACCAAATAAACGGAATATTTTTGAATGCATCCGAAAACTAAACACTACTTTTGAAAGGTGATGAAAAATGCTTTCAAATTTTATAATTCGTAATAAACATAATTTTTTAATGCAAACATAAACAGTTTTAAAAAATGGCTTACCTTCCTTTTTTTTCCAACTTAAATTACTGATAATTAGAAAAAAAAAAACACACACACACAAATATTTTGTTAGACAAATGTATTATAAACTTTAATGTCATCACTTTTTTGTTGTTTTATGTAAAAATAATTAGTAAAAAAAAAATTTCAAATTCCGCTGGGAAACTTTGGTTTCACAGAAGTCTACATTGCAATTTTTTGTGTCCAACTTTTAAATCTGAATATAAAACATGGTGTTTTCTCTTTCTAGCGCCGTTTAAATCATATTTCTCACCATGACAGTAAGGGAGATAAAACCATTTCCATGAGACCTATATGAGCTATTCCCAAAAGACAGAGTTAACCCTTCTAATCACAGGAGACCCAAGTTGTCCCAAAACATCATATGCCGTTATAATAACAAGAGACCCAGATTGTCCCAGAGTGACCGTGCATTATTAAAAGTTATATATCTCTCTTCCTGTCATGCGAATATTTGTGATTTCTTTTATGTTAGAGAGCCAAAAAAATAATGATTCTCATTTTATTAGGATTATATGAGCTATGTTGTTGAGATATTTTACAAACCCGATCATAAGTGACGGTTTTATTTCGAGCCAATTTTTGACGTAAAAAACATTTAATTTTAAAATAAAATTGTATGAAAGTGATAAAAAGTGAGGTGACAGTTTTATTTAAAATTTTGTTAAAAAAAGGAATCTGTATTTAAAATTTTAAGTTTATTCTATTTTAAGTACTTTAATTCCAATATTCGCAGGTATGCATTTTTTAGCTAATTTACATTTCCAATATCAAAATTTTAATATTTGGAAATAAAAAAGTTGATTTCTAATAAACACATCGGAAAGATTATTTTTATCTAGATTTTAGAACAATTTTTGTTTTTGCAAAAGGGTTAAAAAATAACCCATAAATAGGAAAATTTAAGATGCATGGCAAGAACCAGGAATTTTGCGCGCGAACCTTGACAGGCAAAAGGTTACAGATATTATTTTCTTATTATTCGAAGGGTTAATGTCATTTTTCAATTCTTCTACAGATAATATCCGCAAGGAAAACCTTTTTTTAAAGACATTTAAGAAGCTATAACGAGATATCAAAAAAATATATTGATTTCGAACCATAGTTGTGTAAAATTACTGTGTTCGATTCATTTGATCGTGCCATGTCTTCCTCGGACATCCGTGATTTATTCTACCATTCCCTTCACATAATGTACGACGCATACGCCTCAGGGTTCTCATTTTTACAGCATTCAGTCTACTTTCATCCTTCCTCTGCCAATTCTATGCCTCACTGCCATACATTATTTTATTACACATACAATTTATGACACCTCAATAAACTAGATCTTAAATTACATTGTTGCAATATATATAAAATTCGAATTTCAAAATATTTATTAACATATATAGCGAAATCAAAATGGCGGCCAGCGATGGATTCCAAGATGGCGACCGTTGCTTTCCGCTTCACCAGTCGACGGTAGCTAGAACAGCGCAAGCAAACGGGGAAGACCTACATTAATACGAGTAATTTAAGATGTATGAATGCGGATGAACACTTTACCCATTTCAACAGACAATCAACAAACACTCCCTGATTTGATGCATTGAATGTGACAAATTTTGCTGGCCACATTAATTTTCATAAATTTCGTACGACAATTTAAATATTCAAATACCTAAATAATTTTATAACCAAAAATAATAAGGTATCACAAGGTGCCACTGTTAAAATGAAAAGATTTACTAAACAGAAAAAAAAATGTATAACTAGATCTTTGGTTAGCACTTTGAGATGATTTTTCACAAAACCAGAACTATAAAAATTATCCAAAAACGGTTATTATCCTTTTCAATAATAACAAATTGAGACATTATATTTTATAAGACGATTATTTTCATTCTATATTTGAAGTCCGTTAATATCAAATTATAAAAAGAATCTTTTCAAATCCAAACTGATAAAGTACCTACATATTAATATAATATTATTTTACAAGACAATTATTTTTATTCTATATTTGAAATCTGTTAATTCGAATTATAAAAAGAATCTTTTTAAAAACTAAATAACTGATAAAGTACCTATTTATAATATAATATTATTATTTTTATTCTATATTTGAAATCCGTTAAAATCAAATTATAAAAAGAATCTTTTCAAACACGGACAAGTGATAGAGTACCTGTCTATAAAATTATATTTTATGAGGCCATTATTTTCATTCTTTATTTGAAATGTGCTAACATCAAATTATAAAAATAATCTTTTCATACATAGGCAAATCGTCGCCTTAGTTTGTATTTGTCCAATAGACCATTAGAAAATTTTACAAGGGAAGAAGGTTTTCTCTCTTATTTCAATGAAACATTATGACAGGTGTTTAAGTTAAAGGTAAAGGTCTATTAGTTTAAATAATTCTTAGGTAAGTGATTAACTATCACTTTTTATACTTGATTTATAATTTTAAAGTGGAGATTGAACAAAAACTAAAATGGTCTGTTGGACAAATAAGAACTGAGGCGACGAAGTAGTGATAAAGTACCTACCTACAATATAATATTATTTTTAGTCTACATATGTTTGAAATCTGTTATAAAATTACAAAAAATTATTAAAACCCAGACAATCGACCAAAGACCTACTAATAAATATATAATATTTTTTTATTCAGTTTTTATAGGCTACAACTACTGGTATGGGTAATAAATATATTTAATTAAGGCATGAAGAACAGATTGATGGGTGATAGTAGGTAGAAAGAACCTTGATAGGTAGGAGGACTTGCCTTGGGGGAGAATAGACTGCAGCACCATTGGTTCTGAAGGAGGAGCTGAGGGTAGCTCTGAAAGATGGTTGGGCATCAGACCTATTGTAGACTCCAAAGAAACCATCTGAAATAATAAACATCGAAAATATAATAATATAAACGTTCTCGTTGCAAACTGAAAAATTTCAAAATATAAACAAACTGGAACAAACAATATTTTTTCTCGGAAGATTTTTTCAATGTAGATGAGTGTTTCAGGCTGATAATTATTGATTATAATATTTGTTATATACCCTTTGTGCTATGCATAAAAATCTTGTTTAAACGTTAGTTTATCAATTAAAAATAATAATAAATATTTGACAAGTTAAAGTATTTCAGCAATAAATGCAGACATAATTAGTCTCGACGCCACCTAGTGGGAGATTTAGTATTTAACAATACCTCTCTCACAAAAATAAAGTTAGTTGTCGAATGAAACACTAGTATATATTGAATTATTTGGCGGGTATTAGATAAGCCGCCATAGCTCAGTGGTCAGAGCAGCTGACCGGCAATCAGAGAGACACGGGTTCAATTCCCGTTGGCGGCCAGTATCTTTTCTCGGAAGATTTTTTCAATGTAGATGAGTGTTTCACGCTGATAATTATTGATTATAATATTTGGAACAAACAGATGTCGCGAAGTATCTAGGACTTTTAATTGACTCACGGCTTACATGGAAAAACCACTTTGACCATGTTAAATCAAAGATTGCTTCGGTGTCCGGTGTAATGTACAGACTACGTAGATTGCTTCCCACAGCCATACTGCGATCTTTGTACTATGCTATGATTCACTCCCACTTGGCATACCTTTCGAGTATCTGGGGTTTTGCTACCAAAAAAATGATATCGGATGTGCAAATAATCCAAAACAGAGCCCTATGTAACATTTTTGGCTTGCCTTGGGATCCTGTTAAAGATATTTACCGTCACGCACTTGTATTGCCATTTAAGATTGTTCCTAGCTTTGAGATAACACCATTTTAAATATTATTCAGTGCAACACGCACACAAATATAAAACTGAACTATAACAACGACGTTCAACAATATAATACACAACAAACTACACAAATCAAAAATACACTCAACAAAGTTCGGACTGAAATCATTAGAATACATTGCCTACACTAACTATAACAAACTGCCTGAAAATTTGAGACAGGAGACTCCAACAAATCTCGAAATGATATATTGAAAACCTATTTTTTCAAATGTTATTTGGAACACGAGTCATAAGTAGGTACAAACTCTGTTCTGATAGCCCTGATTATCTACAAATACCAAACTTATAATATGATAGGCGCAGTTTATACCTTTTTTAAATCTTGTCATGTATTTGTATGTAAACATCTTGTATTAGGTCTGCATATTTTTGAGCCCGTACCTTTTATTGTATTTTCCTGATTTTGTTTTTTTATGCATTTCTTAGTCCATCTCATATTAGTCCATCATGGAGGATACTTTATTTTAACTTTTTGACATCAAAAGTACATAAATCAAATGAGTGGTTACAAAAATTCATAAAATCTTATAAGACATGTTTCTGTATGTTGCTTCTGTGAAATGTTTTGTAAATTTTTTATTCATATATTGTGCCTACATATTGGGTTGAGTTGGGTTTAATTTCTCAAAAGTACCAATTGGCGATCCCTTAATGAGTTTTGATAACTCAGGGGAGTGCAACTTCGTTGTATGTTATATTTAATAAAAAATGTAATTCTTTTGAAACTGAGGTAATCTCCGAACAATCACCTGTAGTAGAGGAAATCTCTCCAACTAGAAGTTCTATGAACGGTCGACCACGCGTCAAAAAAAAGTATGTTTTTAATGTTGAATTTATTGTCACTGAAACAATTATATGCAAAAGATATTCTAACATACGCATTCAAAAACCAGGATAACTTTAGACAGACAAACTCGGGCCGATTCACAAGATCCACATTACAACATACATTCCACCAACCAACAAGACTTTTGGACAAAGAAATATGCAATACTTGTCTATACTCCCTCTTGCAATAACCAAGCATTAAGATATGGATTATGAACATGGGATGGAAGAGTATAGATACAATTTTGCAACCCAACAAAGATCAATGCTTGTTTTGTGCTCTTTTAGATATAACTTTATAATTTTCCTCTTGTAATATTCATAGTTATTTACTTATATTTCAAATACGAAAACATGTGCAATGTGACCTTAGAACGGCGTACTCCAGTAAGGACACATTTTTCTCTAAAAAATTGTAAAACAAAGAAAAAAAAACCCACTTACAATCATGCTGTTTCGACATGGGGGAGGCATAGAGGACGGATTGCCAAATAACTCGGTCTCGGCACACACTCCTTGCCTCATTCACATTCATACATACTCTTCTGATGGCTGACGCCAGTATCTGGTTCACTCGATCGTGCTATGTCTTACTAGAGCGTCCTATACTTCCTCTACCATTCACATTCACGTCATGTATTCTCCTTACATTATTTTCTTTATTCATTCGCTACACATGCCCAAACCATCTCATCCCCCCATTACACGCATCAGTATTTACTGATGCGAATTACTGAAGACAACCGTCAGTATTTGTGAGCCATTACACGTGTCAGTATACTGACGTCAGTATCGTTGCGAATCCTTGCGGGACAGACGCTTTTAAAGTGATGGATCCGAAAAGAAAAGCCTGTGTTGCTATAATTTTGGCGTTGGGTACAAAGAAACGAGTGAAGCGCAAACGATGGGTGAAGGACTGGCTTCTCAAAAAAGAAAAATTCTCACACTTGAATTTAATGGATGAAATTTTGCTGACTGATCATTTATTTATTTTTAAGCCATCAACAAGGTGCAATACCAAGATCCATTTGCATTTTAGCCACTGGAGCGATTACAGAAATAAAACAAACATACTCCTTGATTGCTCAACATTCCTGCGCATTTATTTTTAAAAATTTTCCTCCGACATTGAAAAAAATCATACTTCCGAATTTGAATATGGAGACATACAAAACTGATTATTGTGCTATATAGCCAATATTTTACATTATCAAATATTTTGAGATATGTAAAAAAAAAAATTAAAAATCATAAACTTTATTATTTTTTTACAGAATTTAGGTAAATTTGGCTTCTCAAAGTCACAAAATCAATCCGAGACTTAACCACTGGATTGCTTTTGGTTCGATTCGGACCGATTTTAATTTTCTGCGATTGCTTTTGATCCAAAATCGGACCACATTTTCCTACCATTCGTAAAAAATTTATTGTATCTAATTATTTAAAACATATTGATGGCATTGGCAGAGGAAGTATGAAAGTAGACTGAATGCTGTAGAAATGAGATCCCTAAGGCGTATGTGTGGTAAAACCATGTATGATCGTGTGAGAAACGCGGAGATCCGCAAAGAATGCAAGGCTGATGTAAGCGTAATGAGTAGACATTGGATTATATGCACTAACAAAGTGCCAAAATAAGCATGCAAATATGCACTAAAAAATGCCGAAATATGCACTAAAAACTCTTGATATGCCTAAATATGCAAAATGCAAAATCAAAATTCCGTTTTTATTTTTGTATATTTTAATTAAAGACGATACAAAAACAGCGAAATATTCTTAAAATTATGCATTGTTTTTGTGACAATATATAATTAAGTATTTTTCCAAATTTTCGGGCAAAAAATTTTGATGTTTGTCACCCAAAATGCCGAAAACGACTTCTCTACGTCAACTGACGTCATACGACAAAATTAAAAAAAAATAGCGCCATTTCTGGAGATACCTGTTGAGGCAGGGTATGTATGACCTGTGCCGTTGATGTAGGCATTAAAGTTCTTCATGTCTTCAAAACTCGGATTCTTAAACAAAATAGCGTCTAACTTTTCACGAAGCTTTTCTGATATTGAATTGGGAAGGGCGTTGGCGAGTTCAATCATTGTTTCCAGTATTTCTATTGATTTAAATAGAGGAAGGTTTTTTGTTTCCAATTTTTCTATGGCATCTGGTAAATTGTGGAAATGTGTTGAGATGATGGCGATATTCTGTTTAATGGATGCTTCTTCAACGCTAAATATGCACGATTGGGAAAAAAGGCTAAAATATGCATTAACGCCGTAATTAGAGAGTTATATGCATTTGCATATGCAAATATGCAAATGCATATAATCCGATGTCTAGTAATGAGTAAGATCAAGAAAGGATCCAATGGTTTGGGCATGTAGAGCGAATGAACGAGGAAAGGAGTGTAAGAAGAATATATGACGCAAATGTGAATGGTAGAAGAAGTCGGGGACGCCCGAGAAAGACATGGCACGACCAAGTGAATCAGATACTTGAGTCGGGCCTTGTCAAGAGTCAGAATAATAGATGAGCATGTATGAGACGATGTATGAATGTGAACGAGGCAAGGAGTGTGTGCCAAGACCGAGTTGTTTGGCGGTCCGTCCTCTCTGCCTACCCCTACGGGGAAACGGCGTGATGGTTAGTTAGTTAGTTAGTTTTTATACATGGCCAGCAATTTATTTTATCAAATAGTTGTTAAAATAGACTATAAGTCTATGACCTTAACGATTGTCTTTGAATTGTTCTAGAACGAATTTTGACAGTTTAAAACTCAAATTCTACAAAATAATTTTTAAACCAAACTTTTGATTTGCTGTTAACATATGAAAAAATGTATTTCTAAAATATATTTGCATCCGAGGTTATCAAACAGGCCATAGGGAACATAACAACGTAGAACATATTCAATATATATATATAAAAAATATCCACTGGCGGAAATTTCTAAACACTAAAGCACAAATTTCCCGCATTTATAAAGTTGAAGATTTTTTAATAATTTTTCTCTCAATTTTAAAAACATAAGATACTTAATTAGTAAAATATAGGTGAATTTATTGGCTGTATAGCACTATAATTTGTTTATATGTTTACATACACAAATGTGGAGTAATCATGTTTTTAATGTGGTAGCTAGAGGCGATAAAACAGCACCATCCTCCATGGCGCATAAGAAATACTGACGTACTGATGCGGCGAGCCCTTACACGCATCAGTACGGCATCAGTATCCCCCACCACTTTTCGGCCATGCCTCAATACTGATGAGACCGATCCAAATATCTAGATGCGCGTCAGTAATTTTGTCGATGCGTCAGTATTAGCCATTGTATTCGCAAAAATACTGATGCGAATACTGATACGTGTAATGGGGGGATAAAGGTCCCTTTCTTAATCTTACTCAGTACGCTTACATAAGCCATGTATTCTTTGCGAATCATCACATTTCTCAATGATCATACACAGTTTTACCACACATATGCCTCAGAGATCTCATTTCTACAGCATTCAGTCTACTTTCAGCCATCAGCCAGTTCCATGCCTCACTGCCATATGTCAGTTTAAATACCGTCCATTAAAAATTACAATTATGTATAATGAAAATATGCTTCCATCGTGTGGGATGACAGCCATCTACAATCATTTTATTTAATTTTGAATGCCGTATATTCCATCGCCCCGAATCCAAATATTATACTTTTTTAAGGTGAAAAAAATCAAAAGGTTTTTACTAAAATATATTCATATTGAGCGCGGCCAGCAATCCCAAAAGTTTACCCAAGGAACAAAACAGTCAGCAAAGAATGACAAGATATAAAAATGTCAGCTACAGCAACCGTTTGGTTGTGAGTGAGGTTATGAAAGAATTCAAGGTAAATATGCATACACCCATATGCATAGTCAATTCCTCGAGATTTCCTCCACTCGACTCAACCACAAGGATAAAATCGGTATGCAGAACTGAAAAACTATCCTCGACTTGAGCAAATTCCTCAGTCGAGTCGAGTAATGAACTGTCAAACTCAAGGTATGTCGCGATCTACCTTGAGGTCTCCTCAAAGCTTGTTAACAGCACTTATTACATTATTTCTGAGGTTATTTCAAGTTTTATTAGCATAATGAATAATTTATATGATTTTATTGACTACATTTATGAAGATTTGTACCAATATCGTCCAACTCGATCAACGTCGTATCAACTCGACTTTACTGGAGGTTCCTCACTGGAGGGTGAAGCCGTAACTGAACATACTGATTTCAAGGGAGTTTTTAAGATTTCCTCGAGGTGACCTCGACTAAGGTCGAGTGGAGGAGGTCTCGAGGAACCGACTATGCATATGGGTGATAGAGTCCACCTCACGGATAATACGGAACGTTCGTGTTGTCGAAGTTTGATGCACGGATAATACGGAATATTTCTTTTTTAACTAATAGACAATCAAATATGACATTTGTCGAAAGTACCAATCTTATAAAATAAATTCTCGTCAAAATAAAAACAAAAAAGTACCTACTTCGAATTATTGGATTGAGATTCAAACTACGAAAGCTGCATGTCATCTTAATTTAGATAAACATCCCAGGTTTTGAATGTTTTGTTTGGCAAAGCACGGTTTGTCTGGCGGGTATGTGTAATTATTCTAATACATTTCTTTCCGTGTTCTGCTGTTATAAATATAGGAACAAACTAGTCAATAATGCATTCACTTAATAACGTGAATAAATTATTGTTTTATACGTCAATAATATTTTTCTATGACCAATCATGCTGCTAACAGCATTGCATGAAATGTTAAATAAAAACGATATAAAAATTGCGTTTGCGCGTAAGTGAATTAATTTAAACAAAATTAAAATATTAAATGCATATTTTTTGCATGTATTTTTGGTAAATATTCGGAACAAACGTCAACGGTTAATACGCACATTTTTTTATAAAACCTTTAGATTCTTCTTAATTACCATAAAAGACAACTATTTGCATTAGGGGAGGTTGAAAATGTTACATTTTTAATTTTAGTTACGTAAATTGAAAATTTGCTTTCGTATTTAGACACAACGCTTCACCATATGCAATTTGTAATGATTATTGTCATTTTATTATGTTGGTATTACTGATACTATATGGAAGGCTACATCATACCGTAACTGACTTCATGGCAATATATTCAAAGGCGCGTAACCGAAAAACCTATACGCCAGATTTGTGTAACATGGTTTGTGATTTAAAAGAAAGTGCCCCTTTATAACGCCTACTCACGTCAAGGCAAGAAAAACATCCCAGTTTTCAAGTAGTTTAGCGGCTACGCTAGGTTTGTGTAACATGGATTGTAAAATATCAGTAATACCAACATATTAAAATAACAATAATATTGCAAACAGAGTGATTTGACAGTGTTAAAGCAAATTTTCAATTTACGTAACTAAAATTAAAAATGTATCATTTTCAACCTCCCCCAATGCAAATAGTTGTCTTTTATGGTAATTAAGAAGAATCTAAAAGTTTTATCAAAAAAAGTGCGTATTAACCGTTGACGTTTGTTCCGAAGAATTACCGTATTTTTGTCTCCCCTGACATAAATACTCACTTTTCGTAATAATACAGCTAAATCTAACTGTTTGAATAAAAAATATTCCGAGTAAGCGGTTCAATGCATAATTAATGAATTCAAGTTTTGACGATTCTAGAAATCAACAATGATTGGTTGCAACGTTGGTTTTGGCGATGTCGGAATTGTGAAAAGGTACGCAAAATAAGTATTGGATGATTGCGTATAATTGTGTATTCCTGCGAATAATGCATCATGTGGAATCCATTTGAGGTCTTGATGAGACCCATGTTGTAGGAAGGAGGTAACACAGAAGTCGGCAAATCATTCCACAGCTAAGCTGTTGACCACGACCCATTCTCCCTGAGGCTAATGTCAACCATCTACAAATGTTGTTGTTTGTGTACCGGTGAATTGAAATATCGGTACAACAGCATTTTCACCTCACAACTGAACCCAAAGAACTGTTATCCGTTAGTTTTAAGATAAAGGGAATCTATCGAACGGTCCGCCCGTTTCAGCAGAGCATAAGGATTCCATAACAAAGGTGGCTGCCAAACTTAATAATGCACACATTTGACACAGGCATTTCTAGCGTCCAAAATATTTTATAATATACAAATCAACTACCGAATCTTCGGCCGCGGCTTGTAATAGTGAAAATCAAATAACTCACCGCCTGCATCGTTCCGTTCATTTGTGAGAATGTCTCGCAGAATTATATCGTAAAAGTAAACAAAAACTGAATTCGTATTAACGGAAAATATGTATATTTTCAATAACAATGAAAGCTAACCACAAAATAGAAAGATGGCAGTTCAGTTCGACACACTTCAAATATCAATGATGTCCAGTGTTGCCGTCATGGAATCTACATTTCCGCTAAAACCTACAGGGAAAAAAATCCGCCAGAATTTTGTCAAAAACCCGGTGTTGGCCGAATTAGAGAATTTCAGGGATTAAAAATTATTTATAATTTTTCGTGTCGAGGGGTGGCTAGAAGATATAGGCTATTTTCGTCAATATCTTTAAGGATTTTAAGGACTTTAAAAGCTGAAGAGTGCTCTAACGAGAAGATGAGTAAGCCGAGTGAATCACGTCGGTGTCACCAATCTGGAAGTTTGCAAATATCGTCACCTTAAAGCAATAGTGAAACATTTTAAAAAATGCTGTTCTGAGATAATAGGACTTTTAGATTTGCGTGAGCTCTAGCAGAATCAAACTAAATAATGTTGCATATTAATGATATGGTAATAGAGAGGTAAATTATTTAAGATCAACATAAAATTGTAATAATAGATAAATAATAAATTTTTAAATGTTGATTTTGACAAAATAAACGTATATCTGGAAATATCTCACTGTTGCACGGAGTTTTGTAACACGGCCATTTTTTTTGTTTCCAAAGTATCCCAGTAATGCATCATGTAGAGCTTACGATTTTACATGGAACTGCATATTTATCTCAAAAGTGTTTTTTCTAAGAGGTCTCACTATTGCTTTAAGGTGACGATATGTATAATAAGAAATACTACTATTTATTCCCCAATCTTTCTAATCGATATTAAGTTTTTATTATAATCCAGAAACTATGATCTCACATTTTCTTTTTCCAAAACCCAAGCTAGTGAAAAAACCAAAACATATTCTAAAAACAAAAGAACCTATAACTATTCCAATATTTGGATTACCTGGAGCAGTAGGTAGGGGATTGGGTACCTACCAGCGTAGAACAAAATTATAATGTACTTTATTCTAATTCGATTCCGCCAAAAAATTGGTCATCCTGTAAATCGATCGTTCAGTCGATTGGTCAGACATTTCCAAATACCTACTAGTTTTGAGATAAGAGAGGAAAGCATATTCGAATTCTAGCCATAAATCAAATATTATTTACATGACACGTGTCTATGTTTCATAAATTAAATATCCTATAAAATTACACCAGGAAACGTAACGGTTCGGTACAACATTAAAATTTCTTACTTGGAACCCAGAAAACCACAAATTTTGTTTACTTAACAAGTTTTTGTGCATTATAATTGATTTGGTGGTGTTTATGAGTAATCTGAGTATTGTACCAGGTAGAGGGTACACTACATATAACTGCATTCTCTTATAACTAATCAACTGGACGATCGAAATCCCGTAAGGCACAAAAATTCTCCCGTTTCAAAAGTACTTCAATCCGCCAGATATGACGAGAAATCCGTCATTGTGGCAACACTTATGTTATTAGAGATGGTCGATATCCTTTCCAGTACCGGCTACTTGGAACCGGTTCCTATTCTGTCACTCGAACCGTCGACATTCTTTCACTTATAATCGGTATTTCTAGGTACCGGTTACTTTTGAAATATTTATCAAAAATGATCCGGTTCCAAATTAGGGATGTTATGGAGATCCGTAACCGTATCCGAAATAAAAAAATATCCGTATCCGTAACCGAAACCGATATAAAAGTTTCGGATAAAGGCGGAGTCTAAATGACATGGCCGAGCCGTCATTTGTCATAAAAGCCGCGCGTGACTGATTGTAAAAACAAATGATAATATAGACTAGAAATAAAAGTCAAATCTTGCCATTTGTATTTTACTTTTATAATTTTAAAATTCTAATATCCGTAACCGAAATTATCCGAAACTAGCGGATAATCCGAAATAATTTCATAACCGTAGTCGTATCCGAAACCGGTATAATATTATTCCTATATCCGTATCCATATCCAGATCCGAAATTGCATATCCATAACATCCCTATTCCAAATGTTACTTGGTATTCTCTTCGGTCATCTTCGCAGTGTTACCGAAGCTCCCGATTTTACGGGAGATCTCCCGATTTTTCACTTCATCTCCCGATCTACCGGAATGGGCATCCAATCTCCCGATTTTTCAAAGTTCTCATCGATTTATCGTTTCTGGTCGATTCTTTGTTTATGGTCTGCTCATCAGGCAAATAATTGTCTATGGTATTAAAAAAAACTAAAAAATTCCCCGGATTCGGGTATTGACCAGAATAATTACAAAATACTGCAATCTAAGCATATCCCTATTATAGACACATACAAACCGATCATCTATGTATTGACCAGAATAATTATAAAATGCTGCAATCTAAGCATATCTCTATTGAAGACACATACACACCGATCATCTTTGTATTATGAGCTGGAAACTATAATTTGTTACGAAACGCAGAGGTGTCAAACTGGATTTTCTTAAGGGCCATTTATGAGATGTAGCGTGTATAAGCGGGCCAAACAAAAAACTTAAACCCATACCCATTTGTTAAAATTGTTAAAAGGGATGGTAAAATGGTAAATTATCTTGAGCCGGATGCCTGACTTATCTTGTTTTTGATAAGCTCATTGATGTCGGGTGTCGTATTCGTGGTAGTTATTTTAAGAATCGATTGGAGTTGTTCATCCGTATGCCTTGAGCGATGTTTGTTCTTATTTATTTTCAAAACGGAAAACATCTGCTCGCGTAAATAGGTACTACCAAACAAACACAAGGTAAGTGCTGTATGCTTTCTTTTATTTGTAAGTACATTAACAACACATTTACTGCAATTTTTTAAGGTTAAAATTTTGGCAAGAATTAAAATCAAACTTCCTTTAAAAAAGGTTTTTCTCCACTGTGAGACGGCTTGTGGATTTTTAAATGTTCCTTTAGAGAACATGAATAGTTACAATCGGAACAAGGAATAGGTTTATTTCCACTGTGAGACGGCTTGTGGAGTTTTAAATGTTCATTTTGAGAACATGAATAATTGCAGTCGGAACTTGATAATGGTATTTTTCTCCACTACTAGTAAACTTATAAGTTCCTTGATCTTATAAGTTCAAGTCTTTAACTTATAAGTTCGTGCTCCTTTCTAGCACAACCATTGCAATCGGAACATGCAAAAGGTTTTTCTCCATTGCGAGACGGCTTGTGGACTTTTTAATGTTCCTTTTGAGAACATGAATAGTTGCATTCGGGACATAAAAAAGGTTTTTCTCCACAGTGAGTGAGCATGTAGATTTTAAATTGTGAATTTCGTGAACATGAATACTTGCAGTCGGAACATGAAAAAGGTTTTTCTCTACTGTGACATGGCTTGTAGACTTTTAAATGTTCCTTTTGAGAACATGAATAGTTGCAGACGGAACATGAAAATGGTTAAATTTTAATCAAATATAACTCGTTTAAGTATTTCATAACGGTAACAATTTCAATAATTTCATTAACAATTTTAATTTTGGCCCATGCACTTTATTTTTGTTTTTTATGATTCTACTGATATTGTATTAGTGGGTATTTATTAATAAAGGATTACTAATCAGTGTTCCGTTATCAAGGATCTGCCGCCAGGTGACAGTTGTTTTGAAAAAGCCCATGAGGTGGTTGATTGATTCCTAAATAAAATGAAAAATATAAAAAAAGGTTCGTTTCATTAAATTGTACACATCCTAAGGACAAAGGTCGTCGCTCACTTTTAAAAGTCAGTAGGTAAAATGATTTTTGGCGTCTCATAAAGTGATGGGTGATTTTACGTCTAACAACTCAGCACAAACTTCACAAAAATTTGTGCTGACTTGCCAGACGTAAAATAAGTCCCCGTTAGGGAAAATTGCGTTATTCCATGGGCAACATCTACAATAATCGTGTGTAACGGCGTTGTTTATGGGTTTTTTTGTTTGTTGTCAAGGTTCTGCTTCGGAATAATAAAAGGGAGTCGGATTATTGACAAGAGAGAAATTTAATTATAATAATTTAGGTCATCTCCCGATTTCTTCCAAATTCTCCCGTTTTCTCCCGATTTCTCCCGATTTTTAGGCGAAAATTCTCCCGATTTTTAAGTTTTGGGTTCGGGAACACTGCATCTTCGGTCTCCAGTAACTATCAGCAGCTCTGCTATTAGCCATCTCACACTATCAAAAGCCCTTTTCAGATCGATAAATATTCCCAGACACTTCCGACGTCTATCCAAATTCCCCATAACTAGAGAAGTCAATTTTGCAATTGCATCATGAGTTCCTAGATTAGGTCTAAATCCATGATTTAGAATGCAGATTTTTTTTTTGTTCTAGAAATAGGAATAGTCTCTTTTTCACTATTTTTTCAATTATTTTAGAAATGTTAGATGTCAAAGATATAGGCCGGTAGTTAAGAGCGTAATACACGAGCCCGATTTTCAGCCCGTTTCCAATTGGAGACAAAAGTCAACATTTTTCGCTTAACGCGATCGCTGTTTTCATCTCTATTTTCATATCTACGATTTCAGTAGGCATCACAAAAAACAGTATGGTTCATGTGTTGTTTGTAGTGATGACAATTGAAATCCTAGATATGAAAATAGAGGTGAAAATAGCGATCTCGCAAATCGAAAAATGTTGACTTTTGTCTCCAATTGGAAACGGGCTGAAAATCGGGCTCGTGTATTACGGGCTTTAAGAGCGTAATACACGAGCCCGATTTTCAGCCCGTTTCCAATTGGAGACAAAAATCAACATTTTTCGCTTTACGCGATCGCTGTTTTCAACTCTATTTTCATACCTACGATTTCAGTAGGCATCACTACAGACAGTATGGTTCATGTGTTGTTTGCAGTGATGACAATTGAAATCCTAGATATGAAAAAAGAGGTGAAAATAGCGATCGCGTAAAGCGAAAAATGTTGACTTTTGTCTCCAATTGGAATAGGGCTGAAAATCGGGCTCGTGTATTACGCTCATTAGTCATTTCCTCTGGATTGCCAGATTTAAAAATCGGACTTACAACAAAGACATTAATACTGGACGCGGGGTAGAAATCTCAAAGTGGGAAGCCAAACACAATACGATTGTAGCTGTCTCTATTCCTAGTACTTTAGTACTAAACTGGATTGGTATATTTATGACTAAACTGCTACGCAGGCGGGTTTAACTCCGAGCCAAAACGTGGTCAGAATCATAAATAAACCAGTCATTAGATTGATAACTTGATACCTTTTGTATAGACAATTTTTCGACGTTAAATCACCATAGATGAGCGCATAAATAAGATGCGCAACAATATTTTACGACAATTTTTTTTTACCTTATAAAGCGACGTCACACATACCATCGACAAGGATAGAAGAAACAAAAAAAAAAGGATCGACCATAGACAATATAATTCTCTTTCGGTACCTACCCAATTCGATTGCCTAAAATATTATTTCAAAAATAAAATGAAATGTCAAAATATTCCCCCAGAGCATCAGAGCTACACCTGACAGAGCGCTGCCCTGAGAAAATGAGTTTACTTTTCTTTACAGCTCAATTTCTCTAGACAGACCTTTGTCAGATGGAAACCCGTTGCTTTAAGAAACCAACTGTCGTAAAAATATTCTAAAATTACTTGAAATTCCAATCCCTTTAAAACAGGAAGAACAATTTCAAATAATATTTAGCGTTCCTACGACAATATCGAATTTTGACACTTCTCTGGTTTACAACAGAGAAATGAAAACTCAATTACATGTTTTAGTATTTTATTATAAACAGGAAATACAAGAATAACCATCACGGCTTTGTCCATTTCGTCGATCCAAATGGCATCGGTGGGTGTAAAGGTGGGCTCAGTGGATACTTCTGAAATGAACATATTCAACACATTATATCCAACATTTGCGAACAAAATAGAATATTATTTCTTTTCACGAAATAAAAAACAGATGTATACCTTCGCAGGCTTTGTCCATTTCGTCGATCCAAATGGCATCGGTGGGTGTAAAGGTGGGCTCAGTGGATACTTCTGAAATGAACATATTGAACACATTATATCCAACGTTTGCGAACCTAACAGAATATTATTTCTTTTCACGAAATATAAAACAGATGTATACCTTCGCAGGCTTTGTCCATTTCGTCGATCCAAATGGCATCGGTGGGTGTAAAGGTGGGCTCAGTGGATACTTCTGAAATGAACAAATTGAACACATTATATCCAACGTTTGCGAACCTAACAGAATATTATTTCTTTTCACGAAATATAAAACAGATGTATACCTTCGCAGGCTTTGTCCATTTCGTCGATCCAAATGGCAACGGTGGGTGTAAAGGTGGGCTCAGTGGATACTTCTGAAATGAACATATTGAACACATTATATCCAACGTTTGCGAACCTAACAGAATATTATTTCTTTTCACGAAATATAAAACAGATGTATACCTTCGCAGGCTTTGTCCATTTCGTCGATCCAAATGGCATCGGTGGGTGTAAAGGTGGGCTCAGTGGATACTTCTGAAATGAACATATTCAACACATTATATCCAACATTTGCGAACCAAACAGAATATTATTTCTTTTCACGAAATATAAAACAGATGTATACCTTCGCAGGCTTTTTTCATCTCGTCGATCCAAATGGCATTGGTGGGTGTAAAGGTGGGCTCAGTGGATACTTCTGAAATGAACATATTCAACACATTATATCCAACGTTTGCGAACCAAACAGAATATTATTTCTTTTCACGAAATAAAAAACAGATGTATACCTTCGCAAGCTTTTTTCATCTCGTCGATCCAAATGGCATCGGTGGGTGTAAAGGTGGGCTCAGTGGATACTTCTGAAATGAACATATTCAACACATTATATCCAACGTTTGCGAACCAAACAGAATATTATTTCTTTTTTACCTTTACCTTTACCTCTCTTTAACCAGATTCCTTATTTACCTTCACCAAATATTTTATTTATTTATTAACGCCTAGAAAGCTTTTACATGCATATGTTATTAGATTATTATATATTAGATTATTATGTATTCTTATTTACCTTCACCAAATATTTTATTTATTTATTAATGCCTAAAAGGCTTTTACATGCAAATGTTATTAGATTATTATATGTTAGATTATTATGTATTATTAGGTATGGTTGTTTATTAGTATAATAATAAGTGTATATTTTACGTTACGTAATGAGCTTAAATTTCAGGCGGGCACGGGTACCGCCGCCCAGGGAATCATTTTTTGGATAACCAATACCCTTGGGAGGAATGGATTTGTACATCCATCACTCCTGGACACTGAAAGATATATAATTGTAAGTACATGTAATATAAGTGCATATGTAGTTTCCTAACTACCTAACCATAACGCCGTTTCCCTGCAGGGGTAGGCAGAGAGGACGGACCACCAAACAACTCGGTTTTGGCTCACATTCCTTGCCTCGTTCACATTCATACAACGTCTCATAGATGCTCTTCTATTATTCTGACTCTTGATATGGCCCAACTCAAGTATCTGATTCACTTGGTTGTGAATACTGCAGCCTGCTCCAAGCATTCATCATTCACAGTCTTGGCACACATTACTTGCCTCGTTTACATTCATACAACGTCTAGTTAGAAGTAAGAAATGTATTACAAGTTTGTACAGCGCCCTTGAGGAGATTTTTCACAAAAACGGCGCTATACAATATTATTATTATTAAGACATTTATACCTTTGATGTAATTATGTTCTTGGGCAACTTCAAGATTCGTCTTGCATCTAAGTGGTGTACGGTCTAAAAAATGAAAATAGAAACAATACATCAGAAACACAAAACAATACGAAAAGAAGAATTAAGATTGTAGAAATGTATTATAAGTTTGTACAGCAATGTTACGTTTACGCAATATACGTTTGTATCACCCTTGAGGTGATTTTTCACAAAAACGGGGCTATTCAATTATTAAGAGATTTATAGGTACCT
Source organism: Limnephilus lunatus (assembly GCA_917563855.2). NCBI lineage: Eukaryota > Metazoa > Arthropoda > Insecta > Trichoptera > Limnephilidae > Limnephilus > Limnephilus lunatus. The sequence goes on along the minus strand of OU830595.1, from coordinate 16,595,856 downwards.
TTGATGTAACTATGGAGAGTAACATATTTTCCCTGGATGGAAGCCTATGCCGCATTGAATATGCGTCTACACATCCTTTCACACAACACTGAATTTTTTTAGGAGGCATTTTACAAAAAAATAACGAATATTGTTGAGTCGAAGTTGAGAGCACGTGATAATGATGTGTGATGATTTGAGAACGTCAATTTTAGGTTAGATTTTACTACCTGTCAACAGTTCTCCTTCTTTTAAATTATGATTAAATGGCTTTTCACCCCATGGAATGTCTGGCCAGTGTCAAATAGTACGTAGTAGTTTACGCACTTCATAGATCGACGTCACACACAGTCGTACCACTTTTACCATGCTTAAACCGGTTGACGAAAAAGTTCGGAGTTATACCCCCCTGGTCAGAATCTTTGGGTGACTTCACAAGTCCACTTCGATTTGTTTATGGTCACCGGCTACTAAATCAACCAATAGGAATCTTTTATTTTTGTTGCATTTTTCTGCTTTATTTACGTTTGATTGACAATTGACATTTACGTTTCCGACGCAATAAGTAACGATTATGAATTTTGGGAATTCACGATCGAATGAAAAATGGAAGAACAGGACCCGCAATTGGAACAAAATTACAGGTGGGAGTCTTCCTTTGGTTGTTATTTCAGTGTTCCTAAAGTATTTTTTGAAATGTATTGCTTAATTGTATTTTAAACTGATGTACATGTTTCCGTTTTCAGAACATATTTATGTTACCTGGGATCTATCTAAAAATTGACGCTATCCAACATCACAATTACATCTTAAAAAGGTAAATATGTTTTCTATATTGCATTTTTTGTTCTTATTTTCAACATTTTTTAAATATTTTTATCAGTATATTAATAAATTTATTAATATTTTTCAGTGGAATCTGAACCGACAAAACTTTACTTGTTTTACAATATAACATTCTTTATCCACACTTCAATACATTCGCTTCTGTTTCTGGAGATGGTTACTAATAAATACAGTCATGGTGCATGATGCAGAGGTAATTATTATTTTTATAACTCTCATCTTACAAAAACGTCAGTCAAATTTAATGTATTTGAGTAGGCTTCTTTATATAAGTAAGTAGGTATCCTAGAACTTGGTTTAATATGAGAGTTATCATAAATTAAAAAATAAAAGACATGGGAGGAAATGTAACTACATACATACATAGGTATGTACTATAATACACATACACAAATGCAATAAAAATTGCATTATTTTACAAATTTCCATAACTGAACCAATGTAGTTTTTAGAAAATATAACTTATTCTATTTTTTATGATTTCAGGGAAAATATGGTGAGCTGAGCTACTTTAAATGCCAAATAAACAAATATAATGTTTTTTTGAGCCCCTTATGAAGAATCAAACATCTTATGCAAACTTGTGTCTCCGTGGATCTTGGAAATATGATCAATTTATTTTTACTTGCTGAAAGATATAATAGGTACGTTCAAAAGAGAAATTTATCTTTAAAACAACGCCCTCATGTGGCAATTTGCTACAGAAATATAACCTGCTTATATTGTATTCTTGTTTAAAATATGTACATGTAATTCTGAGTTTTAAATTTTTCTGTTAAAAGATGAAAATATTTTAATTCAGTAGTTTTGTAGGAACGCATAATGATATTTCAATTATATATTCTTCTATTTCCTTTTTCTATATGTTTATAATAAAATTCTTATCATGTAATTACGAGTTTTATTTTTAAAATAGTGTTTTAGGCTAATGATTTTGGTGGTATTGGGTAGGCCCCGAAAGAAAATTATATTGTCTATGGTCGCGCATTGTTCTGTTGTTGCTTTCTCAATCTTCGTCTATGGTGCGTGACGTCACAGGTGATAATTTGATGGTGAAATAGTGACCAAATTTTTCACGTACTAAAACCCGAAGTTATCGATCTAGTGGGTGGTTTGGTAATTGGTATATTTATGCTGCTACGCGTCGAGTGAGGTCGTGTCTTACCAGTAAGTAAATTTCATTGCAAAGCGCCAAAATGCCCTCCTGTGTGATGAGAAAATGCTTAAATTACACGGCAAATAGTCGTAAAGGCGAAGGAATAACACTTCATTAGCAAGTACACGCAAATTACTTATTATTATCAATTATTATAATTATGACAGTTAATTTTATAATAATACGTCATTGTATTCTTTACCCTTCCCTGTCCATTGTGTAACCGAGTGAGAGTATCTTGTTATCTCAGTCACACCCGTGATGTGAAAGCAGTATTCGGCGAAGAAATTAATAAGCCGCCCTACTATAGTATATCTATGACATTCACACACGTAAATTCTTTGATTGTCTATCTTTATCACACGGGAATAAAGTTTTGAATTTAGAAATTATATTTGAAAACCGCTGAAAACAAAAGTGTTGCTTGCTTTCCACATTATATTGTGAGTATGTGAGACCAGGGGCGTATATGTTTGATTTGACCTTGAAACTGCAAAACGCAAGACCAAATTCTTATAGATAAAGCTGAATTATAGATAGGTCAAACTTTGTGTTGTGTCAAGTAAACCATGGATTAAACGAACATGAATGTCATCATAAATATACTAATCCCTAGATCGATATCTTCGGGCTTTCTCCATACTAGTGATGTGGTCGTCAAACTCAACTGTCAAAATGACTTGCGTGGCGCGAATTGACTAAAAGATAGAGCAAGTTTATTTGTCTACCATAGACAATATAATCGCTCTATTCTACTTCATGGATTCATTAGCCAAATAAATTATATAAAAAATAAAAATGCTCTAGAGCGGCAAAATTTGAAATTCTGCTTGCATTAGAAAAATGAAAACTCGGGGTACATGTTTAAATATTATTTTTATTTTCACAAATACAATGGTTAAGTGTTCCAAAAACACAAAATGCTTTATACAAAAATATGAAATACCTTCCGTGGATATATTTCAGCCATCTCACAGCAAAAACTGCAACATGTCTTCTGAAATAAATATGTCACATTAAACAAAGTTTGGGAACAGAACATAGAATACTTGTGATAAATAAAGTTTATATGCGACGGGCCACTTTAAGAGTCAGAATAGTATGTGTTAGTCGGTTTACATGAGTTCGGTGAGTCCAAATAAATAAGAGGCTTATGGCGGAGAGCAAGTTGTTAATAATCGTCTGCAACAGGGCCTTTCTTTCTTTATGGTGGAGAACGAGAGGTTAAACTAAAGCTCTACGAGCATTATTTGACCCTATGTATGTGCAAGTAATCATAGCAAATAGATAAATAAACCTTTCTTTGGAATCATGCGTCATGTCTTCAGCTGGGACGTTGAACTCTCCTCTGGTGTTCCTGTTATATCTGAAAATTGAAAACAGTTTTTACAATATTTGTATCTCAAATAATATTACTTAAGATTTAGCATGACAACTGATAAAAAAAAATGCAACATGTCTTCTGAAATAAATATGTCGCATTAAACAAAGTTTGGGAACGGAACATAGAATACTTGTGATGAACAAAGTTTGTATGCGACGGGCTACTTCAAGAGTCAGAATAGTATGTGTTAGTCGGTTTACATGAGTTCGGTGAGTCCAAATAAGTGAGAGGCTTATGGCGGAGAGCAAGTTGTTAATAATCGTCTGCAACAGGACCTTTCTTTATGGTGGAGGAACGAGAGGTTAAACTAAAGCTCTACGAGCATTATTTGACCCTATGTATGTGCAAGTAATCATAGCAAATAGAGAAATAAACAGTCACCTTTCTTTGGAATCATGCGACATGTCTTCAACTGGGACGTTGAACTCTCCTCTGGTGTTCCTGTTATATCTGAAAATTGAAAACAGTTTTTACAATATTTGTATCTCAAATATTACTTAAGATTTAGCATGACAACTGATAAACTTATGTTCACTAAACAACATTTTGTATTGAATGCTACCATTTAAATACCCCACATACATTTAAAGTAAAATTGAACAAGGCAAGGAGTGTATGCCAAGACTGAGTTGTTTGGCGATCCGTCCTCTCTACCTATCCTGCGGGGAAACAGTATAATGGTTTGTTTTAAAGCATTATCAATTTTACCTTGTATGAGGTCTTGTATGAAGTCTTGTATAAGATGGGCATTTTTAACGTTGACGTTTCAAGCCTCCGCCTATCTTCTGGGGTGAGAGACGATCGTCGGATGAGTCTTTCTCCTTCTGTACAGAGGGTTTTCGGGACTTCAAGCGACATGCCAGGTGAGAGACGACATCATCGCATCCCCAGCCACAATGTATGATCTCACAATCATGGTCACAAATCTGACGTTAACAATGTTCCTAAAGTATAGGCTTCGATACGTTAGCAACGTTTTTATGAGGTGGTAGAACATTTTCTGAAACGAAATATGGAAAAACATTAACCACTAGTACCCATAAGCTTGCCTTCACGATAAATTATTTCGTTCAAACATCATTCCATCTCTATATTTTAACCTCAAATATTGATTTACAGATAAATTAAGGTGAATGATATTGTTTTATGTAATTAATTACCTGATTTCTTGAACACTTTTTTCACCTCTAGAATTCATGTAAGCATTTTTTGAATAAAATATGTTCATCGATTTATCGGCAAATTATCAAAACAACGCGCAACGGCGTCTGTAAAAACATGGCGGATGGCAAATCCATAGATGCGGATCTATTTCCTGCAGATAGTGCGGTGTGCGGTTTGCGGTTTCCTGCAAATGGTACCATAAATAATACATACATTTGGTACCTTTTTTTTAGTGACGTAGGTGTATGAGCATCTCTTTCTGACACACGTAGAGAGCGAGAGATGGCGAAAATCAAAATTACAGACCTATCTAAAATTCAGCTTTGTCTGTGGTGTGTGGCACTTTCGCTAGAGTAAGAGTTATTTATGGTCACAGGACACAAATTTTGACAGAGTTATACGCAGTGTTACCGAAGCTCCCGATTTTTCGGGAGATCTCCCGATTTTTCACTTCATCTCCCGATCTACCGGAATGGCATCAAAATCTCCCGATTTTTCGAAGTTCTGAGCGAATTCGATTCTCCTCGATTCTTTGATTATGGTCCGCTCAACAGGCAACTAATTATTGTGAATGGTTTTAAAAAAATCCTTAAGATTCGGGTATTGACCAGAATAATTACAAAATACAATCTAAGCATATCTCCATTATAGACCCATGCAAACCGATAATCTATGAATTATGAGGTGTAATTTATAATTTATTACGTAACGCCTCTTCGAATCAGAAGGTTTTTCAGAACTACGAACTTATTTTTTTTTTAAATTATAACCACTTCAGACCCTGATGCAGGCGCAGGTATGAGTGGAAGTATTGCTAAAAAAAATAATATTCCCAATATTATAAAAAGAGTGGGAAATTTAGTCCGATTATGCAGGTTGGCCTGTTCCTGGCAAAAATGTTGCAACAAGGACATCAACGTTGCCTCTGGAAGAGATGCACTAACAAGGCGCTCAAACTCTTTTCATGTCCTGACTGTAACTATTCTTCTCATCTAAAAAAATAACTAAAACGGCACTTGCTAACTAACAGTGATGAAAAACCAATTTCATGTCCCGACTGCAATTATTCATGTTGTACAAAGGAACTTCTTAAAAATCATTTGCTGACTCACAGTGACATAAAACCGTTTACATGTTTCTACTGCGACTATTCATGTTCTACAAAGAGGCACCAAAAATTACATATTTACCCACAATGGACAAAAACCATTTTCTTTTCCCAAATGCAGTTATACAAGTTCTCAAAAGGAAGATTTTAAAATCCACAGTATAATTCACGGAAGAGAAAAACCTTTTTAAGTCCTGACTGCAACTATTCGTGTTCTCAAAATGGATATTCATGCGCTACAAAACGGTATCTGAAAATTCACATGTTTACCCACAGTGGACAGAAACCTTTTTCATGTCCCGACTGCAAATTATTCATGTTGTACAAAAGAACTTCTTAGAAATCATTTGCCGACTCACAGTGACATAAAACCTTTTACATGTTTCTACTGCGACTATGTATGTATTATTATATTAATGTTTTACAAAGAGGCACCAAAAAAATCACATGTTTATCCACAGCGGACAAAAACCATTTTATTGTTCCGAATGCAGTTATTAAAGATCGTGAAAGGAAGTTTTTTTGCAGTTATTAAAATCCACAGCGCGATTCATAGTGGAGAAAAGCTATTTTCATGTTCTGAGTGAAACTATGCATGTACTACGAAGATAAATCTAAAAAATCGCAAGTTTTCCCATAGTGGAGAAAAATCTTTTTCGTGTCGCAAGGTACATCTAAAATATCACATATTAACCCATAGTGGACAAAAACCTTTTTCGTGTCCCGACTGCAACTATTCATGTTCTCAAAAGGGACGCACTCGCTGATTCACAGTGGAGAGAAACCTTTTTCATGTCCTGACTGCAACTCTTCATCTACTGATTCCCTGTAAAACATAAACGAAAAAGCTTGCCAACTTGGGCATTCCCTAGTTTTTTTATTTAAATAAAAAAACATGTTACGAAACGCGTTTTTCGAATCCCCCTCCCGCACCGATAACGCACAGTAACGTTAAACAAGACCTCCCCCCTTAATTGCGTTAAGTACCTAATACTTGAACGGCCCCCAAGGTCGAAGTTTCACAAAAATTTGTGCCGAGTTTTCAAACGTAAAGTAAGTCCGCGTTGAACGTTAGGGAAAATTGCGTTATTCCACGGGCAACATCTACAATAATCGTATTGATGGCGCTGCTCGTGGGTTTTTCATTTGTTGTTAAGGTTCTGCTTCGGAATAATAAAAGGGAATTGGAATATTGACAAGGGAAGAATTTTATTATAATAATTCTAGTAATCTCCCGATTTCTTCCAAATTCTCCCGTATTCTCCCGATTTCTCCCGATTTTTAGGCGTAAATTCTCCCGATTTTGAAATTTTGGGTTCGGGAACACTGGTTATACGCCCCTGAATGTCATGAATTCGTCCAAAATCGCATTTGAATTTGCATTGTTTACGTCGCCGATGGGCATATTTCGTTCAAAAATCGTTTAAATGAATTCCAGAGGTGGAAAAATGGTTTAAAAGTGTCCGCAATTGATCCAGAAAACAGGTAATTACATTAACATTCAGCTAATTTATCTGTAAATCAATTTGAGGTTAAATGACATTTGTATTGAAAAATATGCTTTCAATTTTACTTTAATAAGTCACGTACGCCTCGAACGTCATACAAATGTCTGTTAATGTTATATTATCGTTAAAACAAGCTTATGCGTCCGAGTGGTTAATGTTTCACATATTTTGTTTCAGAAAATGTTCCAGTCTTTGAAGCTTCACATTACGAACATCTTATAACATTGTTTGGCAGACCATAACATTTTTATTGGCAGGTAAAATTAATAATGCTTTAACTAACTAATTGTCACGCTGTTTTCCCGCTGGGTATTCAGAGAGGACGGACCACCAAACAACTCGGTCTTGGCATACAATCCTTGCCTCATTCACATTCATACATACTATTCTATTATTCTGACTCTTTACGTGGCCCGCCGCAAGCAATGATTCACTTGATCGTGCCAGGTCTTCCTCTGGTTTCCCCGACTTCATTACCACTCACATCTGCATCATATATTGTTCTCCAATGATCATACGTGTTTTTTTCATTCTTCATATGTGTGAACAGATGGGAGAATATTTTTCCCTTCTGATGAATAAAGTATGTCATCACAAGGGAAAAATATTGTACGTTTTGTTCACAAACTTTGTTTAATGTGAATTTTTTTTTTCAGAACACATGATGCGGTTTTTACTGTGGGCTGGCTAGGTCCTCGATGAAGGTATATTCTGTTTTATTTCGGTTGAAAGGAAATAGTATTTATATATTTAGAATATGTAGATTTTTATTTCATTCTACAAGAACTAGGATATGTACGGTGACTGCTGGAAAGGAAAAACGGCTAAAGCGCTACATAGCTGTGACATCAAAGATGAACGTATGTAAACAAACAATATAGCTTATTATGTAGGTTCATCTTTAATGTCACAGCTGTATGTTGTTTTAGCCATGTTTTCTTTCCGGCGTCGATATTTTTTTTCAATTCTTCGAATTCACCGAACCAGTGTTATGTTAGTTTATGCTCTATTATCGATTGTCTTTCTGAAAATAAAAAGTATTTAAACATGTACCCCCGAGTTATCATTTTTCAAGCAGAAAAATGTAAATTCGTTGTAGAAAACCATAATCATTATTTGAAAATGTTTTCCTTTTATAAGGAGTTAATATTTCAAGTATTTTAGGTTTTTTACTAACGCTTGATTTTTTTCCTCAAGATAACAGGTTTCCATTTGACAAAGCTCCCTGCTGAGAAAATGAGCTGTTAAACATTATCTAAAGCTCATTCCCTCAGGCTTTGTCAAATGGAAAATTGTTTTCTAGGGAAAACATAAAACATTTTTCTGCTTTCAAGCATTTTTATTTTTAAATATTTTATTTGGCTAATGAATTAATGAAGTAGGTCGGGTGCAATATTGTCTATGGTGACAAATGGCCTTGAACGCCTTGAACTTCCTCTATGTTATTGTCTACGGTAGAACCAACGGTGTTTTCCGTGGTTAAGTTGGTGACAGTGAGATGACAAAAAACTTACTAGGAGAAGGCCCGAAGATATCAATCTAGGGGTTAGTATATTTATGTGTGAGACTATGGCGAGTCTATTTATAATATAACGTCATTGACTTACAACAGTTTTTTTGTAATTATTTGGAAATCTTCCAACTGAAAAGCTTAAATTAATGATATGCACGATAGGTATTTTTAGAAAATCTTTAAGATTTTTTATGGTTTCTACTGTTATTCCATCGTATCCCGGCGCTGAGCCACCTCTCAGTGAACTAATTATATTTACAACTTCCGGTTCCGATGTGGGCCCAAGAAATTGCATTTTATTTGTATTTATTGAATTTCTCTCAAAAGCCTCAGTGGTTTTGCTAGCAGCTAAAGGGTTAATTTGTTGTGCTAAATTTTTTCCAACGTTTGCAAAAAAATTATTATTATAAAAATAAAACACAAACACTTTGTATTTAACCACGAATTTATTATTGTATATATCGACCGGTTTCACTTCGACCAAGCTTCTTCAGGATATAAATAATAACTTGAGTTATTATTTATATCCTGAAGAAGCTTGGTCGAAGTGAAACCGGTCGATATATACAATAATAAATTCGTGGTTAAATACAAAGTGTTTGTGTTTTATTTTTATAATATAATGTCTAACCACAAAGTAATTGCTTTCTATGAAAAAAAAAAAAAAAAAAAAAAAAAAAAAAAAAAAATATATATATATTATTAAATAATTTAGCACATTGAGTCGGCTCATCTTTTACATCTATAGAATTAGCGTTGTACGTCAGTCTATGTATTTCCTACCCTTTCCGTTTTTTATCAATAATTTCATTAATTGCTGACCACATTTTTTTATCATATTCTACTTGTGACATTTTTATTTTATAATATTGTTCTTTCGTATTCCTTATTAAATTTGTTAGCATATTTTGATATTTGACAAAGGTATTTTTTAATATATAATTGAAAGGATTTTTTTTACAATTAATAAATAAACGTTGTTTCTCACGCACAGATTTCACCAATCCAGGACTAATCCACGGTTTTATTGGGCGGTATTTAGAAACTAGCTTCTGTAACTTGGAGACGGTGCTCGCCTCCATATGTTTTGTTAAAATTTCCTCGAAGAGGCGGGAGCTCTCTAAAATATCCCGGCTGTCTAATATACAAGCCCAGGATTCCTTAGAGATTTTTTCCCGAAGAAGCTCTTTATTTAACACTAGTTTAATATATTCTCTATCTTTTAATTGACTAGTACGCGCTATTGCATTATAATATAATAAGCACATATAGTGGTCTGTTATACCGGTTTTATAAACAATAGACTGAAATCTCTTAGTATTATTAGTATTTACCCACATATGGTCAATACAGGAAGGTTTTTGACCGGCGACGTCACGAGTAAAATTGTTAATACATGACTTAAAATTCAATTCAGTTAGCATATTAATATATTCATCCTTTAGATGAGATCGATGATTTCCAGATATATCCACATTAATATCACTGTTTCTTATCTATCTTGGTACGAGAGCACAACAAAATGGAGTTTGCAGAAAAACACTTCTTCTTCTTCTTTAAAATAATTTATTTAATGCAATAAAAATACAATTATTACAAAAGGGTCTAATTACCCTTTGATCGGTTGATCTTCACGATCACACCACACTGACAAATATCGAAGTCTCTACTTCGATATCTCTATCAGTTTTTCCAATACTGAACTGTAGGTACAACATGTACCTCCCAGTTCAATCTTCAACGTCACTGACGCAAAGGGCCTATTTTCCCTCTGCTCGGCTAAAGATACACCTCGTGTACCTTCCAGTTCCACCTTGACAACAATACTAACTCTCTCTTGAACACGTCACCTTGTTTAAAGAAAAACATTCAAATACAAATAATTAATATGGTACATTAAATGTGGGAACAAAATATTTTAGCAGTTCCCACAACTGGATTTTAAAATGTAGCAATAAAACAATTGCTCAAAAGTCGCCGAAAAGGGCCACCAATAAAATTACATCTAAAACACTTAAGGACAGACAAATATTGCAAATATTACTATTATAAAAGATCCTCTTAGGTTGGGCCATAAAAGGCCGACAGCAAACACTTTCCCTTGGGACTGCCATAAATAGTTTATAGTTTATAGGTGCTATTTGAGGGTCCTATTTGAAACGTACTAATACCTACTTAAAAATAAAACAATTTAAATATTAAACACTTTCTTCCAAATCTTTGCAAAGCAATGCTTTTTATATGATACCAGGCAGAATACATATTATTTCTCAAGGTTGGAACCTTACTTGAAGAAACCGTGGGATAATATTTTGTTTGCATATTTGCAAAAGAGAAACTCCGTGTAACTAAAATAACACGAATATTACGAATACTTATTTTACTTAAGACTCAATATAAAAAATCGCATTCTGGAACGAACAATCACCAACCAAAAACGTAAACATATCCCGTGTTTTGCAAAGAATTTCATTTAGTTGACATATAAACTGCGAAAGGTCTGACAAGTGTGTCCTGTAGATTGCAATTAAATTAATTGTCAGTTTATTTACACATAATACAACACGTAAACAGTTTACCTTGTCAAAAGCAACTTCCTCAATATTCTGTACTATGAATGTATTTCTAATGAATAATAATATTCCAGAATTTTTGTTGATTTCGAGTGTTGTCGCAAAGCAGCTGTAGTTCGGTATATCGAAGTGAGTATTGGTATTGGAGTGACATTCGGTAAACACTATAACTCCCGGCTTTTTTAAAATTAAATCAAATTGCACTAAATTTTTTTTTTGACACTTCTTATATTTATATGCATTATACTAAACAGAGGATCACATTCGTCCAGAATATCGTTGCACTCGTCGCTAGTATCACAAACATTTTCGTTTATTTTATACAGCTGGTAAATGTTTTCCGTAACAAAATCTTCCATTTTTAGTAGTCTATTTTTTGACGAGCAATTGTCATCATAAACTGTTTGTATTCACATTTGTCACTTTTCACACTGTGATTAATTGAATTATTTGTAGATCTTCTTTCATTGTTTAAGATGCAATTTTTTCATTTTGGTGGTTCTTGTTTGTTATTGCATTCTTGATATTTATGGTTGCCTGCGCAATGTGAGCAGGCTGGGTCTTTTGTTTTATTTAGGCATCTTAGGCTCGAATGGTTAAATTTAAGGCAGTGGTAGCATTGCATAATTGGACTGCAGTCCTCTACCTTAACTTTGTGGTATCCGATATTAACACTATTTTTGTTCAAAATAATTCTTCTCATGACTCCGCTAGTTTCCACAATTATGTTCGAAAATTCAGTGTTTTTCTCTTAATTACCTTTTTTATCTCCATTTTGTATAAAGTAGCGTCCATTTTGTTAACATTTTTAATATCTTCATTTTGTAGTAAAATGCTCTCCAATAAATTATTGTCATTAATTATATCATTTTCAACTCCTTTAAATATCATATGTGGTTTCTTCTTCTTCACCTCTTCTGCCATTATGTTGATGATGTTTGTTTGTTTATTAATTTCTTTTTCAAGTTTTTCTGAGTCATCTTTCTTATCACATGTCACAATCAAACGATTAATTGATATTTTCTTGATTCCGCTTACACCGATACCTAGAGAAGTTACATTAAAATTCTTCTGTAACTTTTTTCAGTTCTTCGTGTTCCATGTTTACATCCTTAGAAGATATTATAATTCCGTATTTTACAGCCTCATTCTCTTCTTTATTTGTGAAAGTTTCTTGTTGATAGTTGCTTCTTAATGCTGATGCGTAGGTTGCTCTTTCATTTTTAATTTTCAGCATTTCTTTAAATCGTATTAGTAATAGTAATCGTATTTTTTTATTTTAATGTTGCCATGTCTATGGCCGTATGTGAAATATTTTCCATGATTGTATTTTTTTTTTGAGGTTTCAATTTTCGTTTCTTTTTTTATTTATTTTTTTTATTAGTATCTATAGCAAAATTTTTACATAATGTATTTATAAATTATATTATATTAAGGTACTTTTTTTTTCACAGTCCTCCTCACTAGGGTTTCCTGTTCTGAGGCGGCCTGTAGTTTTTCCACATTTGTATTTAGTATCCAGTTGTCTTTACATGGTCTTCAGTATGTTCGATAGTTCATTTTCACTTTGTTCTCTCAACCATATTTTTACTTTTATTTTAAATTTATTTATTTCTGTTATATTTTTTGTTTGAGTTGGTAGAGCGTTGTATAGTTTTGTCGCATTGAATTTCATATTTCTTTGTCCAAAAGATGTTTTCAAACTGGCTGTAGCTAGAATATTTTGGTTTATTGCCCTGGTTGTGTATCTATGTTGGACAGTGGAGTATTCTGTTATGTTTTTTTTAATTTTAAATAAAATATTTTTTGCATACCTGAAGTTTTTGTATGTTGTAGACTTGAATGCTTTGAAACAATTCTTCTGTCGGAGTTCTAACCGGTAATTTCAAAATTGTCTTTAGTACTCCTTTTTGGGCTATATTGAGTCGGTCCATGTGAGTGCTCAAGGCAGATCCCCATCCAGTTATCCCGTACTCTATTTGTGATTGACATAAAGCGTAGTACACTTTTTTAATGTCGTTTATGTTGAGGATGTTACGGATGGCTCTAAAGAAGTAAATGTACCTGGTGAGTTTTTTTGTGATTACTTCAATGTGTGCGTTCCATCGGAGATTATCATCAATTTCAATACCAAGATATTTGATACTTTTGGAGTGTGCTATGGTAGGACAGCTTTGGTTATTCTTGTTGGACTGTCATCTAATAATGCGGTCAATTCGCCTATTTCTTTCTTAGCTTTGTAAATAAATTCATGTGGATCGACTTCTTTTTCCATCGTTCCAGTTTTTTTTTATTCCCTGGTCTCAATGTGTTAACACAGTTAGTGTACAGCTGCACACGACTGTTGCCTGCCCGGTAGCAGACAGAAATATCTATTTAACGATTATCAGTAATCACAAAATTCAAACTACGTTTATTAATAGATGGACACTGTAACACTGTCCGAAACATTGGCTAAACAAGGAGGTAGAGCCACACGGCATAATACCCCCAAAAATAAATAACAAAAATACTTTTGGGGGTGAAAATCTAAAATCATATCAAACCTGTTATTATTATTAAAAGTGAAAATACGAATACGACATCAGACGCAATAAAAGATCAAATCGTCAAAAAATAAAAATAGCAAATTTAGGTATTGCAGTGAATGGAGTTCGCAAAGCCGCTCAAAACAAACTGATAATATCTTGCCCCACTAAAGTCCACGCAGAAAAATTGACGGATGAAATAAACAAAACCCTCAAAAAAAATATGGTTGCCGAAGAATTAAAAAAGAAAAACCCCAAAATGTTTGTAAGAAATGTACAGGCAGATCTGACAGAAGAAGATATAATCGAGGCTTTAAAAACCCAAAATGATGGTATCAAAGATATTATGGATAGTGATACAAAAAACACTATAAAACTAATAAAAATGTTTAAACCTAAATCACAAAATGGACTAACTAATTATATACTGGAAACCAGCGGAGCACTGAGGTCTTACCTCATTGAAAAGGAAAAAAATAAACATAGGATTCAGCAGAGTACGAGTGAAAGATGCCAGCCCCCTGACGCAGTGCTACCACTGCTTGAAATTTGGACACACTGCACTGAAATGTTTCAGTAAAAATAAAAGCGCGACCTGCTTACGTTGTGCTAAGGAGCCAAGGATCATGAATGGAAGGAATGCCCAAACAAAAACTCGGAAGAAAAATGTAGCAACTGTATATGTCAAAACACTACTTACAAGATGGCCCTTAACACTAATCATAAAGCAAACGACACAAACTGCACTTACTTTAAAAAGATGATGTATATCGCGCAAAGTCACATCGATTATGATTAGGTATATTTTTGTATGTATTATTATTCTAAAAAAGCAAAATTCAATGCTTTTAACCAAAACTCTATTTAAATACTTAACCTCATTTTCTGTTAAGCTCAATAATATATGTCTTCTACTTCCGAAATATGAGTATCTCATATCCAAAAAAAAAATTTCTTCTCCAACTTTATTATATTCTGAATTATTGTCCGGTAACCACAGTGTTAACACGCTAGTATTGAAATGTATGTTGATGTTAATCTATCCTTTGTTTACTTGTACATGTAGAAAAATATTTATTGTTGTCAATTATTAAACCAACTATGTTCTGATCAAAACCAAAATCAAACTACGAATATATTGTTAATGCTTACTGCTATAAAAACATTGATATTTATAATTTGCCTTTATAAATCTTCACACATGTTTACATACTATTCCCGCATATTTAAATATTATTCAGTATGGGTGATTTGAACGGAGATTTTGACATGTCAGAAATTGATTATGAACGTACTCACAATTTTGAAAATTGGTCAAATAAACATGTATTAGGAATTAATAATATAACTGCCATTAACCTTAACATTCGATCCTTATCAAAACATTTTGATACTTTCCTCCTAACTATTTCTAGTTCCTTGCTAAATATTGACATAATAACGCTATGTGAAACGTCGATAAATGAAAACAATGTAAACCTATACAAAATATCGGGTTTCAACTCGTACTATTTTTGTCGTACAAAAAGATCGGGTGGCGGAATTATTGTATACGTGAAGGCAGTGGCGTAGCGTGGGGGGGGGGGGGGGGGCGGTCAACAAAACAATTAAATGTCAACAACTACTTTTTTTGTTAAGCTGCTTATATCGTAATTCGTGGGAAAATCGTGCGCATATTGTGAAAGAAATACTAATTAAAGCTGGGAACTTGCAAACAAATTCACTCTTAATTAAAACCAGAATTGTGTTCAGAATGTAACGATTAAATTTCAGTTGTGTATTCATCCGCTGATACATTTCGAAGGAGACCATTATCTTATTCGAAGTGCATTTGAGGTTATCCACCACATACCCGCCCCTCTACTAGATCTAGAAACTAGACCTCCCTCACTCAAAGTGCAATTATGAAATTCTCTTTGCAGACTATCTATATGCTGCCAGAATCAAAGAGAAACAATTTTCACATTCTGAGTGTAGTTTTAATAAATTCGCCACATACAGATTTAATTTAACCCACAGAGATGCAAATTATCCCAACATTTAATTACAAAATAAAATCGTATGAATGGGATAAACAATTGAAGAGACAGTTTTATTAAAAAAAAAATAGAAAGAGAATATGTATTTAAAACATCAAGTTTATTTTATTTTAATTACTTTAATTCGAATATTCGCTGGTGTGCATCTTTGAGCCAGTTTACTTTTTTAATCTAAATTTTTAATATTTAGAAACATAAATGTTATAATAAGCACTAATATTTATTTTATCAATTTTGAAATTGTACTAAAATTTATAAAAAATAACCAAAAAAGGAACATTTAAAATGCATGGGAGGAACCGGGAATTTTGTGCGCAAACCTTGACAGGTAAAAGTTTATAGATATTTTTTCTTATTATTCGAAGAGTTAAACCAGTTTTCAGAATGTAAAATTCCAATTGTGGATTGATCTCCTAACACAATTCGAAGGAAAACATTATCTTATTCGAAGTGCAGTTATACCATTCAAGTTGCAGACTCTGTTTGTGCTGCCAAAATCAAAGAAAAACCATTTTCATGTTCTAAGTGTACTTTTAATACGCCGCATACAGACTAAATTTAAACCAATTTTGTGTTGAGTTGTATGTGTTGCCAAAATCAAAACCAAACCATTTTCATGTTCTGAGTGTAGTTTTAATTTGCCACCTACAGACATAATTTAAACCAGTTTTGTGTTCAGAATGTAAAATTTCTGTTGTTGTTTTATCTGTTGACACATTTCAAAAGAAAACATTTTTCTTATTTTGCAAATTCTATTTGTAAACTATTTATTTTATGCCAGAATAAAAAAAAAAAAAAACATGTTCATATCTGAGTGTAGTTTTCATTCGCCGCATACAGATATAATTTAAATCATTTTTGTGGTCAAAATGCAAAATTTATGTTGTGGTTTTATCTGCTGACATATTTCTTTACTATTTATTTAATGCCAGAATAAAAAATTAAAAACATTTTCATATTCTGAGAGTAGTTTTTATTCACCTTAAACTAAATAACGAGCTGCAGATTATTAGTGTACCGAATAAAACTTATATTTGAGTTGCATACCAAATGCTGCAAAATTCTGAGAAATTGATTGTTCCGTGTGTAACTATTATTTGGGGACTCTAACGCAGAATCAATCGTAAGTTAAAACATGCCTTGCGTTCTAAACACGGTGTAAAAGTTCGAGATGCGAAATCCTCTTTCATGGATACTATTTTCGATTTCCGACAGCAGTTATAAACATTGTAGTAGAATTTATAAACATGATTTTCGTTGGAAGAATACTCGTGATTATTAAAAAAAATCGGCTCGTAAATAAATAGGTCGTAATAAAAAAATTGGATTTCCACATCCCCCCCCCCATTCAGCGCTTGAAGTACCCAAATAAGGGGGCTTGAAGTACTAAAATAAGTAATCATCTTACATTCGAAAAAATAAATATAGTAACAAGTAATTTTGAATGCGTTTACGGCACTATTTCTATTTACAAACATAAACGTATACATCTATTGGCAAATGTATAGACCTCCAAACACAAATAAAAAATTATTTCTCCATGAACTGGAAACTATATTGGGCAATATTGACATTAAAGAATCCGTTTTAATACTTGGCGATATGAACATAAACATATTAAATGAACTCGAACCGATTGTAATCCAATACGAAAACCTAATGGCCAACTTTGGATTAGTCAAAACTATTAACGATGTGACTCGAGAAGCAGTATTGTCAAACTATATAACGGCTACTTGTATAGACCATATATATTGTTATGTAACACAACAAGCAAGCATTTGTTTACGCGCGCTAAGTTCATACCTAGTGAAGGTGACGAGTCGCGAGCCGGCCGCTGCGACCCCCCGTTACCCCCCGCTGCCTGCCCGTCTTCCCCGTCCGAACAGCTCCTTGATTTATGGTCCCAGCCTTGCCCTAGCGGTGTCAACACATATATCTCGGCCCGCGTCGCTGCGCCGAGAGTCCGCCACAACACGCATTTTGCAATTACGTAAGGTGGTTTGCCTCGAGAACCCTTGCAAATGTTAACTTAACTTTCGGTGTGTATTCCGGTATCCTCCCGGATTGGCGTGAGGATGCCACCTGGAACCCTGCCCACCTGAAAAGGGAGCTGCCGCCCTACACCATGCTGTGAGTAAACTCTCCAACCTAATCTTAATGTGTCCACTCGTTTAGATAATTTTCGAGATGCTAGACCCCAGGCTCGGAGAGATTAATTAGGGCATTTCTTAGACAGGGCTATGTACCGATTCTCTGTAACCATGTAATCTGCGCCTATCCTTACAATATATTGCCTTGTTTTACCCTGAACACTCTTTCATTTGAATCAGTCCTCCTGTGTGGGCCTGGATGGAGAAACCCAAGTTCCAACCTTTTTTAGCTACAGCCGCAACCCCCCTGATGATGAGAGGAACCCTACCGACTGCCTGAGCTAGCCTTCGGGAACGGTTTATTGCAAGCAAACGTAGCACTGGCGACCAACTGGGCGGTTAGAAAGGCTGGTTTTTTTTTTCTTCATATTTCTTCTTCCATATCCCAATTGTGTCCCCGTGAACACCACATGTGGGCTGTTTCGGATGAAATTAGTGTTAAAACATTATATTACGATGTCGTAAGGCTGCCCCTAATGTACTGCCGCATTGCGTGAAGATCAATGTGAAAATCATTGATTTTTACGAGAACTGCGAGACAAAAATTCATAAAGGAAGTCGTTGTTATTAAAAAATTACACATTGAATTCGTCGCAAATCAACGCGGCGGCCATTTTGTGTTCTATAAGCTTCTGAAATGACTCCCCCACACGCACACTTCCGCGCGACCGAGTCCCGCGCCACTTCAGGCCGCCGCGCAGAAAAGTAAAGACCGATAGGTTTACAGCGCAGTTCACCGTGAGACTTTTCTGCACGGCGGCCTGAAGTGGCGCGGGACTCGGTCGCTCCAAAGTGTGCGTGTGGGGGGCACTAAAGGAAAGCAACAATGTTCCGCGCGAAACACAACGGACATTGCGGCCGGTTGAAATAATACCGTTTGCGCGCGAAACAGGCGTTATGTTTCATGAACACATGTGAAGTTTTTTTCATCTGTTTCTGAACGAACGGATGAAGTACTATTGCAGTTTTTTTAACGGAATGCACCGAGTGGCTCGTTTGGAATATTTAAACGACATCTCGCATTAAATTTTAATGGGCACTCAATTAATGACATTTCTTCCTGTAGTGTTTGTACCCATTTTGTACCTATGAAATAGATACAGTACATTGTCTCACCGGTCTCACGTACACTTAGTGGGGTGGCAACACTGTCAACGAGAGGGAGCGGTGGTCGCGTGAGAAGCACTGCGGGTTGGACGATTGCCTACGCCCAGGTTTATTTATGCCTACGCCCGAGCTAAGTGTAGTAATGAGCCAGTGATAGAATTGATCAGGTAAAAAGAGATTACTACAAGTGGCGACGAGGATAAAGGTCAGTAAAAGTATTATGCATTGGAAATTTTTAGTTCGCGTGCAATCAATTTCACAGTAAAATGGGAATCAATATGGCGGGTTCCTAATGGACCAATAACAGAGCCGTTTGAAGCGCCTTTAGGAAGTGATATACTTACCTTGCAATCGCGTCATTGAAATACTTCGCGCTTCCTCTCACCGTAATGGAAAAAAAAATCATGAAAATAAACTTGAACTACATTTGAATGCAACGTTTGTACCACATATGTGCCAAACATTTACTTGGCACAATGAATTTGATATATTTAGGGGTCAGCATGGATCGGCTCATGTAGTTGTGGGGACCTTTTTGTCTCCCTTGCTCTAGTGACGAGAAGGATGATTTGGACGGGGGGGGGGGGGGGGAAGAGAAGGCACTACGCTGCGAAACAAGTTCTGTAAAATATCCGCAAAATCAATCGAATCTATAACGTCAAACCAAACTTCCACCAGAATAATGTAATGCTGGCGCCAGACACGAGTTCAAAGAAGTGTTCACTTCTTTGAAGACTTTGCTCACACATTTGGTCACTTATGTGTGTCTCTGCCAGATATGTGTTCAAAGATTTGATAACTTCTTTGAGCTCACAGTTTTCAAGTAGACATCACATAACATAGACGACGATTTGGTCGACACAGTTTGCTTATATTATTTATGTGCGTGTAATTATTTATTACACATGCAAATAAATAAACAAAAACAGCCAAAACGAAGACGTGAATGAATGTGTGAAATGTATCGTAATAGAATAAGGTATAAGTGAATTTTATTTTAACAGCTAGCACAACACTTACAAAAATAAATCAGGGAAATTATATGTCACCATACTTATATATATATATTTTACATGAGCTCCACACAGGAGACCCTGAGGAAAATAATTTCCCTCAGGGCCTATGTCATCTTTGGGGATGCTGTGTGGCGGGTTTTTAAAGGAAAGGAAGGAGAGGAGAGTTCTGGGAAAGAAAGGAGTTTAAGGGGTGGGTAGGAATCTGGGGTTCAGTGCATCCTGGTCATCCGCCTCCAAGACCTAGACAAACCTCACGCCATGAAGCCGGGCACCCCTGCTAAATCACCAAACGTAGCGAACCACTTGGGGTGACCTATGGCAGAGGTGTTGGTTATCCAATAAAGGTTCCCGGGGCGGCGGTACCCATTCCCGCCTCCCAAATTGAATATAGAATAATTTTAAGATAATGTTTTCCCTGTAGTCGTTTTTATTTAAAAACCGTTGTTGATGAATGATGCCTAGACCAGTGGGTTACTTAATAATTTTTGGAGAATGTCTTCTCCATAAATAAACCAGTCATGTCTTCTCTCCACGGCGACGCTCGCGCTACTGGGCTTCGCGCAGTGTGGCAGGCATACAAACATTTGGACTTTGATCCCTTTGATGTGCGCTAAAGAAACCGACACGGAACGGCAAAGCGCACTTAAGTGCTCAAATAAGTGAACACAGTGTCAAATGCCCGTGCCACACATGTGAACACTTATTTGAACACTTCTTAGAACACATGTCTGGCACGGGCATAAAGCAAGGGTTACACTCGTAATTGGGGTTTACAGTAAGGCGGCCAACCGTCCCGCATTCTGCGGGACCGTCCCGCATTGACAGTTATAGTCCCGCATTGCAATATTTACAAAAATAGTCCCGCAAATCGCCTAAAGCGTCCCGCATGTCCCACATTCCTACAATTTTTTAGTGTTATCTATGGTAATAAAAAAAAACTTTCTCTTTCTTTAGTCTATTTTAGTCATTTGGCTAACTTCAAGACAAAATTTGTCCCTAGAAAAGGTCCGAAGATATCGATCTAGGGATAAGTTTATTTACGTTACAAGCAAGAATCTAAGATCGTCAGTGTAGTAGTGATTGAGTTGTTTTGTTTACAAATTAGTGCAAGCCGTGACACGTAATAATGATAACCCATATATATACATCATTCAAATCTAATAATTTGTTGATCATGCCGCCGACTTCGAAAAAGCGATGTTGAAGGTTAATTGAAGGTTTGCAAGAAGAATACATTTATTTCTGAATGTAGTTTAATTCGCCGCATACAGATTTAATTTAAACCAGTTTAGTGTTCAGAATGTAAAATTCAAGCTGGATTCAAGGAAAATATTATCTCATTCGAAGTGCATTGGAGGGGACCCCACCACTTTCCAGTAAGAAAAATATTCTCTATTTTGAAGTGCATTTATAAAATTCTAGTTGCGGACTATGTGTGTGCTGCCAGAATCAAAGATTAACCATTTTTTGTTCTGAGTGTAGTTTTAATTCGCCGCATACAGATTTAATTTCAACCTGTTTTGTGTTCAAAATGTAAAATTCCAGTTTAATTCGTCTGCTGACATATTTCGAAGGAAATTATTCTCTTATTCGAAGTGCAGTTATAAAATTCTAGTCGCAGACTATGTATGTTTTTCCAGAATCAAATAGAAACTATTTTAATGTTCCGAGTGCAGTTGTAATTCGCCGCATACAGATTTAATTTAAACCTCTTTTGTGTTCAGAATGTAAAATTTCTGCTGTGGATTCATCTACTGACACATTTTGAAGGAAAACATTCCCTTATTCAAAGTGCAGAAATGAAATTCTAGTTGAAGACTATGTGTGTGTTGCCAAATCAAAGAGAAACCATGTTCATGTTCTGAGTGTAGTTTTAATTTACCGCACACAGATCGAATTTAAGCCAGTTTTAGGTTCAGAACATAACAACAAATTAAAAAGCAATGTGCATATTCATTCTATTACATGGTTTGGTTGCCAATCTCGATTTCTGAGATAGCAGTTATCATAAATTAGTTATAGAATTCATAAACATGATTTTTATTGGAAGCATGCTCTTTCTCAATTATGTGGTTATAAAAAATCGGTACAAAGTGAGGTCGTATTAAAAAATATATATAAACGATTTCCCCCCCCCCCCCCCCCCCGGCTGACACCCACGCCACTGTGTCCCGCATTGATATTTTATAAAGTTGGCCGCCTTAGTTTACAGGTTACCTAAAATTTTGACTGATCACTCGCAGAAGCGTTTGCATATGCGTCTGACTTGTGGTAATAATTGATGATCACGGAAATTGTTTGGAAGCTCGACCTATATAAGTGCTCATGCGACGGTTTGCATCTGTAGATTTATTCGCGGTGAGATGGCTTCCTTTCAACAACAACCTGTAGCTGTCAAATTTGCTCGATTTTGGCAATGAGGACGGGGAGGCCCGGGTTTGTGTTGAGGTGGATTTTGGATTGTTTTGATTTTATTAGAGTGCGGAAATTCCTTGGAATTCGGCGGCCATAGACAACATTGATATAATATATAGATGAGATGGCGCCTCTATTGTAATCTTTATGATAGACAACTGCTTTTTATTAGCGATATCAACGGTTAGTCTCCAATCTAGAGGGATTAAATTGGATAAAGGGGTTGATTTTCAAAATTAAAAACCTTGACGCTGATTAAATTCGGTGTACCTTGACGCTGATTAAATTCGGTGTACCCTGACGCTGATTAAATTCGGTGTACCCTGACGCTGATTAAATTCGGTGTACCCTGACGCTGATTAAATTCGGTGTACCCTGACGCTGATTCAATTCGGTGTACCTTGACGCTGATTAAATTCGGTGTACCCTGACGCTGATTCAATTCGGTGTACCCTGACGCTGATTAAATTCGGTGTACCCTGACGCTGATTCAATTCGGTGTACCTTGACGCTGATTAAATTCGGTGTACCCTGACGCTGATTCAATTCGGTGTACCCTGACGCTGATTAAATTCGGTGTACCTTGACGCTGATTAAATTCGGTGTACCCTGACGCTGATTCAATTCGGTGTACCCTGACGCTGATTAAATTTGGTGTACCCTGACGCTGATTCAATTCGGTGTACCCTGACGCTGATTAAATTCGGTGTACCTTGACGCTGATTAAATTCGGTGTACCCTGACGCTGATTCAATTCGATGTACCCTAACGCTGATTCAATTCGGTGTACCCTGACGCTGATTAAATTCGGTGTACCTTGACGCTGATTAAATTCGGTGTACCCTGACGCTGATTAAATTCGATGTACTTATCTTTCATTCAATTGAAGGCATTTTGACGTTAATTAAATCTGATGTATGGTTGGCTCTCATTAAATTGAAGACATTATGACTTTCATTAAATTAATGTATTTTCAGGTCGCCCCGATTCGATCAATCATGGCAGGTCAGCTACCGCCACCTAAAGAATTGGAGATAGAGGGTGACAGTGCATCCGTCAGTTTAAGATGGGAGAAATGGAAACGGTCCCTTCACATTTATCTTGAAGCCACGGATATTACAAATCCAGTAAAAAAAAGGGCAACATTATTAGTTCTAGGGGGAGGTGCGCTGCAGGAAATATATTATAACTTACCTGGAGCAAATGCAGTGCCTGGAGACAATATTGACATTTTCGAAATAGCTATTAGTAAATTAGATGACTATTTCCTTCCTAAACAAAACAAGACATTTGAACGGCACATTTTCCGACTTATTAAGCAAGATGAAGGAGAAAGTTTTGAAAAATTTCTCATTAAATTAAGAGATCAGGCAGCAAAATTTAAGTTCGAAAAACCAGACGATCATATAATGGATCAAATACTGAAAAAATCTTTGTCATCAGAATTAAGGAAAAAAATGTTAACTATGGGTGATGAAATTACATTAGACAAAGTTTTTACTATAGCTAATACTTTAGAAGTTGTGAGCTATCAGCTAGATAGTTATGAACAAAAAGAAAAAAATAAAACGAATGAAGTTAATTTAATAAGAAATAGGAATAGAGATAATACAAATTGGAATAAACAAGGAAAAGAATCAAATGAAAGGAAACTGATGCAAAAATGTACTAGATGTGGAAATTTTCCACATGTCCCTGGAGGCGTTCCCTGCCCAGCAATAGGCAAGAAATGTAACAATTGTCAAAAAATCGGCCATTACCAGAGATGCTGTAGAACTATGTTAACTCAACAGAAGCGTAAGTTTTCGCAAAACAAAGAAAGAGAAAATGATTACCACAACAAGCGACAACGAAGAGAAACTGCAGTAAGTTCTGTAGAAAATGAAGAAGGGGAATACATATTTAATATGAACGACGATGCAACAATGAAATGTGAAATAGGAGGGGTGAATTTAGAAATGCTGATTGATTCAGGATGTAAATTAAATTTAGTATCTTCTAAAACCTGGAAATATCTAAAGGAAAAAAGAATGTTATGAAGCGGTGTTAAGTCGTATTATTTTAAACACCTCTTCAGAACAAGTACCATTATTTGTAGTAATTTCAATTAAGATTATGAAGAGCACGGGCTGGCAACACACAGACCGCAGAGAGGGTCGATGGTTGTTTCCGTTTCCGATTCACGCTGGAATTGTTTCACGAACCTGGGCGGCCGTGAAATGGTAGCACCGTCAATCGGATTTTTAATTAATTGTACCCCGGACGGGTAGTCGTGATATAGATGTGTTCTACATTATTTAATCAATGACGCGAGTTGTTGTTGGATTTATTTTGCAAAGGCCGAGTCGGGTCTGGAAGTTCCAATAATTAAGATGACAATATACCCTAAAATATATTCAGAATCTTAACGTCGTAAGTAAAGAAGCCGTGTATACAAATAGAGTCTCGCGAACCGTGTATTGCACGGACCTACTGTCGAATTTGCCCTATCAAAGAAAAGAAGAAGAAGACAAATAATATGGGAATCTTAACGACGTAAGTGAAGAAACCGTGTAAACAAATATGCGCCCGCTGCTCGGCGTACTGGATGAACGTACGGTGGAATTCACCCTAGCAGGCATGGAGATTAGACCTTTTCACCGCGTTCAATTTAATTAATTCTGAAGAACGTGTTACAAATATTGAAAATGTGGGATGATGTCGCACTGCCGAAGTTATTAATTTATCGTCTAGAAAAATAAAATCTGGCGCTTACCGCTAACTTTAGTTGTACAACGTATTACAATTTTTTAAAGGCGTTGTACGTAAAATATATTAATGGTAAGGTATTGTTTTTATTAATCTTAAATACAAAGAACTTACATCCCCAGGACGACATCTGAATAAAAAAGTTAATATAGTTACGAATTCGCCGGAAATGATTAAAACGTGAGTTTTGAGCAAACAAAAATTATTAGGATTGTGTACCGCCTTAAACGCAGTGCTGGTTCGTTGAAATCTCAAGAGATTGCGGGAATTATTGACGCGATCCCGCGATGAACGGTGTTCCGCGGATTCCGTTATTGAAGCGTGGACTTCAAGTGGCGCTGCACAAGCCGTATTTTTTATAATAGAGAAACGTAATTGGGGTCACACGCCGGGACTGCACCCGCGCAGGTGATCTGACCTATCAGCTCCACAATGGCGTTGATGGATTGGCTCGATTAACGCTGGATCCGTGTCGCTCTATAAACGCCTTGCCGGAGACGCTGGACCCGTCTCCTGGGACGATCCCCTCGGACCAAAGCCCAGATGAAGCCAGCTGGGTCTGTCAGGGATGGATCCCCGCCAGCCGGATAGATGCTCTTTGCTCTTTCACCGTTAATAAGTGGTAGTCAGTGCTAGTCAGATTAGATAGAACTAATAACTAATTCCAGATCCCTGGGGGTAAGTTCTGATTCATTTAATGTATCATGTTAAGTCAAATATAATTGATGATTTATGCTTTGCAAAACTATCTTTCATTTCACTACTATCAGTGCAACCTGTAGTCCATTTGTGCCCACGCTCTGGAGACAGTCTTAATGCTCTCCCCATCTCGAACATTACTCGTGAACCGAGTATTGGCGCGCGGTGTAACCGCAAAGTTCTGGATGGCATTACATTATTGTATAATAAAACCCATGACACAGCAGCCGGCATAGCAAGATTAAGTGTGAGAAACAAGTTATACAGCCAAACCAAATATTATTGGCATACGGAAGTACGACACCATTACAGATTAAGGGTTCTTTTGAAGCGGAAATAAAAGCTAATGAAAAAATGGAACGCGCTACTGTTTATGTCATTGAAAACGGATCACGAAACCTACTGGGTAAAGAAACTGCATTGCGATTAGGTGTTCTTAGGTTGGGTACGAGTGTAGATCATCTCGAAGAGGAATCGAATAATGTACCTTTTCCGAAATTTAAGGAAATTTTAATTGAGATTCCTATTGATTCATCAGTAAAACCAGTTACGCAACCCTACCGTAGAACACCTATACCATTAGAGGAAAAGATAAAAAAGAAGATCAAAGAATTATTAGACTTAGATATAATAGAAGAGGTACATGAACATTCACCATGGGTTTCTCCTATAGTTCCTATCCTTAAGGATGAGGGGGATGTACGTTTATGCGTAGACATGCGGCGTGCTATCGCAGCCATAAATAGAAAACCACCCATTACCCTGTATGGAAAACTTACTACCAAAAATAAGTAAAGCAAAATACTTTTCGAAAGTAGATATAAAAAATGCATTTATCAAATAGAATTACACCCAAATTCGAGATACGTAACAACCTTTATAACAGCTAACGGTCTCTATATATATAAAAGACTTATGTTCGGAATGACATGCGCCCCAGAATTATTCCAAAAAATTATGGAAAAAATGCTAATTAAGTGCGAAGGGACAACAAATTTTATAGATGACATATTAGTATGGGGAAGTAACGAGAAAGAACATGACTCCCGACTTTCCAAAGTGATGGAAGTATTGAAGTTTAATAATGTCTTGTTAAATGAACAAAAATGCATTTATAAAGTACAGACAATACACTTTTTGGGTCATGTATTAAAACCAGAAGGGGTAAAACCGTTGCCTAAATATATGAAAAGTATAGCGGAGTTTAGAGTACCACACACAATAGAAGAATTACAAAGTTTTTTAGGGCTAGTAAATTACATAAACAAATGGATCCCACATCTGGCTACGACTACAGAACCACTAAAACAAATATTAAGACTAAAACTAGGAAAGAAAGCTAGTATAGAAGAATACTGGAAGGAGGTTTAATTTGATAACGGATCATAAGCCATTGGAATTTCTGTTCAGTCCGAAATCAAAACCATGTGCCCGTGTTGAAAGATGGGTTTTGAGATTTCAGGCGTATCGTTATAATATTCAATATAAACCTGGTAAGACCAATATTGCGGATCCATTATCGCGGCTGTGTAAATACTCGGATCAGTCAACTCATCTATCAGAAGAGAATTACGTTCATCAGATAGTTGAACTTGCAAGACCCTGTGCTACATCCATGTATGAAATAATAAAGCATTCAGAAAGCGATCAGGAAATATGTAATGTTAAAAAAGGAATTTTCAATAACCAATGGGATGGCTCCGTGAAAACATATAGAATATTTTCAGACGAATTATGTTTTTATGAGAACATCTTCTTGAGAGGGAACAGAATAGTTATACCCACTAATCTCAAGAAGCAGGTATTATTAGCAGCTCACGAGGGACATCCAGGTGTTGTGGCTATGAAGAGTCGCCTTCGTTCTAAGGTTTGGTGGCCAAGAATAGACAAGGACGTAGAATTGGTAGTAAAAAGTTGCAAAGGATGCACTCTTGTTAGCTTACCAAATCCTCCAGTACCAATGAAACGTCGCGAACTTCCATCTGAGGCATGGGTGGACATTGCAATGGATATATTGGGTCCATTACCAAATAATGACAATATACTTGTTATTATTGACTACTACAGTCGCTATAAGGAGATAAAGATTATCAGAACAATAACAAGTTTGCAGATTATAAAAAATTTGAAAGAACTCTTTAGTCGTTTGGGCTATCCACAATCTCTTACTACGGATAACGGCCGGCAATTTGTAAGTGAAGAGTTTAAAGATTTTTTCCATACTTGTAATATCAAACTTTTTAATACTGTACCATATTGGCCTCAAATGAACGGAGAAGTGGAACGTCAAAACAGAGATATATTAAAAAGGCTAAAAATCAGCTCTAGTGAAAAACGTGATATGAAAGACACACTATATAAATACCTCATCATGTATAATTCCACCCCTCATTCAGTTACAGGAAAAACTCCGTCAGAACTTTTTTTCAAAAGAATGAACAGGGATAAAATTCCTATGTTGAAAGACATAAATGAAACGGAAAATGACACTGAAGTTAGAGACAGAGACAAAGTTCAAAAAGAAAAGGGAAAAGAGTATGGAGACCGTAAAAGGAGAGCGGAAAATTCAAAATTGATGGAAGGGGAGAAGGTGTACGTTGAAGAAATGGAGAAGGCCAATAAGCTATCAACTAGTTTCAATCCTACACCACATGTAGTAGAACAATCAGTAGGAGGGGATGTTACAATAAGAAATACAGAAACTGGACAAAGATTACGCAGGAATGTGATTCATCTTAAGCGTGTGGAAGGCCAATGGAAATCAGTGGACGAGACTAAAGAAAAGGAAGGTCAAACAATCGAAGATAATGAAACAACATAATGTGAAATAGGTTAATTTCATCATATTATATAAAAAGTAATTAAATTGTCGAAAAAGGAAGGGATGTAGTGTTTGTACCTATGAAATAGATACAGTACATTGTCTCACGTACACTTAGTGGGGTGGCAACACTGTCAACGAGAGGGAGCGGTGGCCGCGTGTGAGGCACTGCGGGTTGGACGATTGCCTACGCCCGAGCTAAGTGTAGTAATGAACCAGTGATAGAATTGATCAGGTAAAAAGAGATTACTACACTTCCCAATATCTCTCTAGGTACAAAGTTGCACTAATATAGTGAATTATTAAAAAAAAATGATGACAGTTTCATAAATAAAAAACCACGGACTCTCAAATATTTCAGTGAATCCTTTTCAAAAGTGTTTCTCAAATTAAACAATAAAAGTGAGTGATTAGTTCAACAAACTAATAATATGACTTTTTAGAGAAATAATCTAATAATTCCAAGTTTAAACAGTTTTTTCCTCTGGAAAGTGTGTTGTGTTTTTTCCAGATAGTGCAAATTCGAGTTTTTTCTCTCTTTTTCGGTGCAAGTGTTCCCAAGTGTAAGGTATATGCCTCTAACAAATCTCGAAATGATATATTGAAAACATATTTTTTCAAATGTTATTTGGAAAACGAGTCATAAGTAGGTACAAACTCTGTTCTGATAGCCCTAATTATCTTCAAATACTAAACTTATAGTATGATGGGCGCGGTTTATACCTTACTTAAATCTCGTCATGTATTTGTATGTAAACATCTTGTATTAGGTCTGTATATTTTTGAGCCCATACCTTATATTGTATTTTCCTGATTTTGTTTTATCTATGCATTTCTTAGTCCATCTCATTAGTCCATCATGGAGGAAACTTTATTTTAACTTTTGAAACCCAAAGTACATAAATCAAATGAGTCAATGAGTTATACAAATTCATAAAATGTTATAAGACATGTTTCTGTGAAATATTTGTAAAGTGATTCTTCATATGTTTTGTATCTGTATGTTGCTTCTGTGAAATGTTTTGTAAATGTTTTATTCATAAATTGTGTCTACATATTGGGTTGAGTTGGGTTTAACTTATCAAAAGTACCAATTGGCGATCCCTTAATGAGTTTTGATAACTCATGGGAGTGCAACTTCGTTGTATGTTTTTAATAAAAAAAAAAAAATAAAAAAAAAAAAAAAAAAAAAAAAAAGTGAATGAAAGTGTCTACAAAAATTTTATTTTGCGTTTTTCTAGGGCAGGGGTTCCCAAACTTATAAGTATCACGCCTCCCTGCTGCTTAAGAGGAATATAAACGCCAGAAATATTTCGATTCTTGTGTTTTATTAAATCTAAAACCGAGCGCCGTGAACCGTCATATTTTGGTCTGATTTGCACGAGACAAGTAATTTGAAATAAATACTGTTGCTATGACGTGGTGCTTGCAATACGTAAGAAGCGCCCAGCGAGATCTCCGTTCGCCGATGTTTCTATACATACCTTGTTACCCGGTGGATGAATACCGTCAATTCTATTTTACCAGCAGCGGCCGCGACGTGAGCGTTGTCGATATTATCAAGAATCCTCAAACTATGGGGAATGCTAATAAAAGTAAATGTTTATAAAATTTGAATTGATTTTATTTATTTACAATCTAAAAAATTTTATGAAAGTGAATTATTAATACATATTATTTTAAATACATATAAATATTAATAAAAAGAAACTTGATTCAAGTTAAATATAATATGTATATATGTTAACAAAATGTAACTTTTATCAGGTATGTACTTTTATCAAATTTACATACACTTTCAAAATACCCAAATTACATATACTCAAATTTCCACATCTAAAATTTTTGTAAAATTCATTTACGAAAATAATTTTTTTGGAAACAAATCAATACACCAATCTCAGTATTAGAAATGATGACGGAACAACTCACAGCTAGGTTTAAAAATATTCTACATTAAATACATCAGTTTATTGAAACATACACTTAAAAAAAAACGGTGAAAATAAATAACTTGCATCTACATATGCTGAATTTATCCTAAAAGAGCATAATTAAAACGAATGCAATATAATATTTTAAAATAAAAAGTAAAATTTCGACGGTCTCCATGGTAGAGGGGAAAGGCTGCCAGCTAGCGATCCGGAGATTGCGGGTCTTAGTATTAGACATTATCAAGGAACAGTTCCCAGCTACATGTATTAATAAAAAGAAACTTGATTAAGTGAAATGTAATAAATATATACAAATGTATACTTTTACAAAATTAGGTATATGTACTTTTATCAAATTTACATACACTTCAAATTTCCGCATTTAAAATTTTTGTAAAATTAATTTACAAATAAAACTTTTGGAAACAAATCAACAAACCAATTTCAGTATTAGAAATTATGACGGAACAACTCACTAGGTTTAAAAATATTGTACATTAGATACATCAATTTATGGATACACACACTTAAAAAAAACGGTGAAAACAAATAACTTGCATCTACCTATGCTGAATTTATCCTAAAAGAGCATAATTAAAACAAATACAATATATATCGCGGGTTCAATCCCCGGCAAACAAATCTTAGTATTAGACATTATCAAGGAACAGCTCCCAGCTTCATATATTAATAAAAAGAAACTTGATTAAGTGAAATATAATATGTATATACATATTAACAAAATGTAACTAATACATACTTTTACAAAACTAGGAATATATACTTTTATCAAATTTACGTATACTTTTATAAAATTTCCGCATTTAAAATTTTTGTAAAATTCATTTACAACTAAAATTTTTGCAAATAAATCAACAAACCAATCTCAGTATTAGAAATGATGACGGAACAACTCACAGCTTGGTTTAAAAATATTGTACATTAGATACATCAATTTATGGATAATTAAAACAAATATAATATATATCGCGGGTTCAAACCCCGGCAAGCAAATGGGGTTTGTCAGTATTAGACATTTTCAAGGAACAGCTCACAGCTACATATATTTAAAAAATATTCTTTTAAAATATTAATCCTACCGATAATGAATTTAAGCATTATATTCGTCAACCTAAAATTTCTCAAATGATATAACATTCTGAACATCAAAAGAGTTGAAATCAGGAATAGTTGATGCTGACTCATTTTGAGCTCACGCTGTTTGAGAACCAAAAATGCTCGCTGTAACAACAAATCCGCTACGTATATTGCAAGTAAAAAACTTCGAAAACACGGGCACAGATCCCACGTCCGTTTCTGGCCACGGCTCGCGGCATAAATATACCAATCCCTAGATCGATATCTTCGGGTCTTTTCTATGGGACAAATTTTGACATCAACTTCACCACGGAAAAACAATCCCGATATACGTAGATGGGAGTTCAAGGCCATTTGTCATAGACAATAGCACAAGGCCTATCATAGACAATATACTCGACCTACTTCAATAGCCCAATAAATTATTTAAAAAAAAATTTGTAAAGCAGAAAAATGTAAAAACTTTTCCCCAGGACAACAAGGTTCCATGTGCCAAAGCTGGTTCTGAGAAAATGAGATTTACATAGTTTTTTACAGTTCATTTTCTCAGGAGGGAGCTTTGTCAGACGGAAACCTGTTATCCTTAGATGAAAAATGAAAAACTCACAGGTGCATGTTTTAAATATTTTTTATTTTCAAAAAGACAAAGGATAAACACATAAAAACGCAGAGTCGGTTCGACTGATAGATTGAGCATGAGTCAGAAACTAATGTTGACTGGGCCATAATGTATTCACGCCTGTATTACAGCTTATCCTCGAGGTACATTGTACTTGTTATATAATTAACAGTAATAATATGACAAGAACAATGTACCTCGAGGGCTTGTCATATTAATATAATTAACAGTATTAATATGACAAGTATTATATAATTGTTCATATATCCAATGGAATATCCATGAATACATTATTTGGCTTAATACGATAACTCTGTAATCTTTTATATAAAATGTACAATAAATACAAATGCACAAAAAATAATAGCACAAATTATAAGCACAAAAGCAGTAGACAAAAAAAAATTAAAAACATGTAAACACAAAAAGCTTTATACAAAAATATGTAAACATTGGAGGGTGCCCACCACTTTCCCACCGCGTTCTAAGGAAACAGATGGTTTCCTCCTTCACCGTACACCTCAGGACTCTAGTTAGCAGGCAGTATGCGAGTGCGTACATGTTGTTAATTATTTATTTCACTGTATCACGTCTCACCTCCACCACTTAATGTAGCTGAAATAAAAGTTTATTAATATAAAGGAAGAAGATTTAAGGCAGTCCCGCCGAGGATGAGCGGAGCCATCAGTCCAGTTGCAACAATCGGTAAGATTTTGGTCCTCCCTTGTAAACAGCAAGTGCCAGTGTCTTCTCTGCTGTATTCTCCGTCCTTTTTTGTGACGTGGGCTAAGTTTAGCTTGTGCTAAAATGAATGTAGAGAGAATGGGGATTGAACTTGAAAGAGAATCTTCCAAGCTGTTTCTTACTCTATATCGAGTTGCTATCATCAAACGTTTCTTCAACGAGCAATTCTTACACTGAACATATTGCAGCCGACGCCTGGTCTTCAAAATGTCCATATTCACCTTCTTCTTCCTGGGAGTCAGGGTTGCGTTCTGATATAAGTTAAAATACTCTTCCTATTACCTAGAAAGACAATATTTGAGAAAAATTATTACATTTTTCATAAAAAAATATACCAAACCATGATCTACAAACAAAAAGCTATAAAAATGCTTACGTTTAAAATGTTCATTTTGGTGTGTTGCGAATGCATGACTACTGCCGGTGCCGGGTCTCACAGGAATGCTTATATCTGAAAATAAGAATATGTATCTTAGTTCTTGAAGGAATGGAAGAAGAAATCTACATGTTAGATGAACAAAATGTAGAATTACTATTCCCTTTCAACCAAAATAGTAAGGAGTAATGTTAATGTTGAGTTTATTATGTACTAAACTCTTATTATTATACTCCTGGGGGGTTACTCCCTATCTTCCACAGCTTTCGTACGGTTCAGAGTAAAGTTTCCGTGTCATATCACAGTTTACTGTGAAAACTGCACTCTGTATCTCTCCATCACGAATGGGTTTAGAAAAGCGTCGATTGGCGTCGGTATGGTTGACCATAAATAGACTTTCACACTCTACATAGAAATAATGTGGATTGTCTATGCGCCTAAAGTCTATGGTTTGCTAATTTGTTTGACTATGGTTCATATTTGACATTTTTGACAATCTTCGAGGAGCGTAAGCAAAGAGGCGGGAATTTGACCATTGTGTTTCGTGTTGTTTTTTTTATATGTCTGCTGCAATGAACGTAAGTTATATGATTATTTAGTACATTCATGTTTATTTTGTGTTTGTGTATATTGATAAATGTGTTTCGTGCGATAATTATTAGCATAAAAATAAAAAAGACATTATAACCTCCGAGTGTTTTAAGAATGGCGGTTCGTGTTTTACATATTTGTAAATTTCTCTTCACTCATCAAATAAACATAATTAATGTTGTTTTTATAGATATTTTATTGTTCAAATAATATGTTTAGGTATGTTTTTTACTGCGGTCAATTGTGCCATTTGAATTATTTATGTAAGAAACGTGATTATTATAGTATCCGGTTGACGGTGGCAAAACGATTGTAGAATGTATGGCGAGCGATATGAATTTTCGTTTTGCCACCGCCAGCGGAATACTATCATTGCCAACCGCATTTGCATGTTTTTATTCATTGCATTATTAGTTTTAAATTAATAATAATAATGTGTATTAATAATTCTTCTACAGAATAAAAGGGCTACGAGCTACATCATTGGGCGGGAACCAATTGAAGGGATAGTGGTGACATATGAGACGCTGCCTGTGCCGTGGGTATGTTTCAGACTATTATTTTATATTATATTTTAATATGGATGGTGAAACCCTGATAAAAAGTTCATTGCTTTTTTGCAGAATTAAATTGAAATGGAACTCCTCGAAGAAGATGAAGTGTTGTCCGCGATGCCTGGGCCGGTGCCGACAGAAGTTTTGCCCGTAACGCGTGGACCGTCCGGCGTCAAAAGAAAGGCCTCCGACCAAGAGCTTTGTAAGAACTTACAATTAAATATCTTAGGGTGAATGGGAATAATGTTATGAAAAAACTAACTAACCATCACGCCGTTTCAACGCAGGGATAGGCAGAGAGGTCGGACCGCCAAACAACTCGGCCTTCGCACACATTCATGCATCGTCTCATATATTCTCTTCTATTATTCTGACTCTTGACATGGCCCGTCTCAAGTATCTGATTCACTTGATCGTGCCATGTCTTCATTGGGCGTCCCCGACTTCTTCTACCATTCACATTTGTATCATATATTCTTCTTCCACCACTTTCTTAATTCATTCCCTCTACATGCCCAAACCATCTGAGGGTCCCTTTCTTTTACTCATTACGCTTACATCAGCCTTGCATTCTTTGCGGATCTCTACATTTCTCATACGATCATACGTGGTGGGATCTCATTTCAACAGCATTCAGTCTGCTTTCATCCTTCCTCTGACAGTTCCATACCTCACTGCCATACATCAGGATGGGTACCAGGACTCCATTGTGGACTGCTAGCTTCGCTTCTTTTGAGAGTTTTTTTATTAGCTCCAACAGCATTCAGTCCTCCATTAATAGAGTCACTCGCATTTACCCTTCTTTCAATTTCTCTATCAGCCTTTCCATCTCTCGTGATGTTATGATATTATTTTTAATATTATTTATATTTTACTTTCAGGTAGTAAAACAGCCATGACGGAGAAGTTCCTCAATGAGGAGGAACTTAAAAATATAAATCTCCAGGTAAAGAACACCATCGAGAGGGAGAAGCTCCTGCTCGAGAAGGAGAAGCTCCTGCTCGAGAAGGAGAAGCTCCTTCACAAGAAGGAAAAATGGGAGAAGATAGAAGGGTTCGGTGCGGCCTTGCTGGCGAGCATGACCGCCATGCTGGCCAGCATGGCCACACAGAGACAGGAAGACCAACAATTTAGAGAGGCGATTTTAGCAGAACTGTTGAAACGAAAGTGTAAGATATAATTTGTTTATTTACTATTTTGTAAGCCCATGGGGCTTTTACATTGGGTAATAATGTTTACAAAAAATTACACAAGGGTTAGTAATAACAATGGGATGAAGCAAAAATGACATTGTGAGTTTGAAGCCTCAATAATGTAGATGACAATATGTAGATGTATAATTTATGTGATCGTAGGAAGTAAACATGTACTGCAGATAATATAAGCTCAAATGTCAGAACCTCGCATTTATCGCAAAATTTATCGCAAATATGTATGTACAATTTTAATCATTAAAATAGATATAGGTATT
This sequence comes from Limnephilus lunatus, assembly GCA_917563855.2. Classification (NCBI taxonomy): domain Eukaryota; kingdom Metazoa; phylum Arthropoda; class Insecta; order Trichoptera; family Limnephilidae; genus Limnephilus; species Limnephilus lunatus. The sequence goes on along the minus strand of OU830595.1, from coordinate 16,559,712 downwards.
GAAATATCAATGTAGTTTTTAGAATTCAGTTTTCTTTTGGTTTTAGGACAACAACAAGCTGAGAGCGGCGTTTGATGAGCGGGAAGGGACCCATTAGCTTGAAAACAAGCTACCTACAACACGGCCAGACAACATAACGACATATGAAGCGTACAAGCGTGAGTTATTATTATTTTTTAAGTTCAAATAAATATTCTACATCTAATGTGAAGTTCCCCTACGCTTTGATCTCTTGTTGCAAATATATTTACCATTTAGATAGTTTTGTTAACTCTTTATGCCCTGATGCCTAAATTTTTGTACTTTTCTAAAAATTTTGTTATTTTGCTTTCATGTTGACTTCTCTGCTGCTGAGGATCGTGACTGTTATTCTAGAAGCGATGGACACAACTCATACATAATGACGTATGAAGCGTACAAGCGTGAGTTATTATTATTTTTTAAGTTCAAATAAATAGTCTACATCTAATGTGGAGTTCCCCTACGCTTTGATCTCTTGTTGCAAATACATTTACCTTTTAGATAGTTTTGCTTACTCTTTATGCCCCGATGCCTAAATGTTTGTACTTTTCTAAAAATTTTGTTATTTTGCTTTCATGTTGACTTCTCTGCTGCTGAGGATCGTGACTGTTATTCTAGAAGCGATGGACACTACTCACTGACTTGCGCTGCCTAGAACGCGCTGCCTGAATTACGAAAAAGAACCATATGTAACGCTAATCTATATAAAACACTATAATGAAAGTGAAACGCTAATCTATATGAAACGCTATAATGAAAGTGAAACGCTAATCTATATGAGTTATGAGTTATTATGAGATATTATGAGTTGTTATGAGATGTTATGAGATATTATGAGTTGTTATGAGATGTTATGGGTTGTTATGAGATATTATGAGTTGTTATGGGTTGTTATGAGATGTTATGGGTTGTTATGAGATATTATGAGTTGTTATGGGTTGTTATGAGATGTTATGAGATATTATGAGATGTTATGGGTTGTTATGAGTTGTTATGGGTTGTTATGAGTTGAGTTGATGGGGATGTTGAGGGGGTGGGGATATTTTTATTCCTGTTATGGTTATGAGATGTTATGAGATATTATGAGTTGTTATGAGATGTTATGGGTTGTTATGAGATATTATGAGATGTTATGGGTTGTTATGAGTTGTTATGGGTTGTTATGAGTTGAGTTGAGTTGATGGGGATGTTGAGGGGATGGGGATATTTTTATTCCTGTTATTGTTATATATAACTTATTGTATGTATGTAAACTTTACAACTTTTTGCCTAGGTTTTTAATGCCGAATCTCAATGTGAACGATGTTTTTTTTGTAAAATGTATGGAGGGAATTCTTTGAAGGGTTTAAAGTCAAAAACCTTCGTTATGACGGCGTTTTTTTCCAGGGAGATTACTAGGAAGTACTTTCTTGAATTTTAGCAACACCGACGTGCCTTCATTGGCCCAAATTTCGGTGGGAGGGGAAGGACAGGCAGCCATAAGCGCTTCTTCTGGTTCTATACAGTATCCAATCATCCCTTATAATTCTATAGTATATAATTATAACGTATGTAATTCACCTATGTAATTATACATTATCCAATCATCCCTTTCATTATATTTTATATTCAGTAAATTACAAAGTTCACATTGGGATTCAAAGCTTTTCCTAGAAGCGTCGAGTCATAAATAAATTCCCAAGTTATTTGAAAACGACAAGAGATCTTTTAATTTATTATAACCTTTCCTACATTTATTCTATCAGTGACAACGATATGTTGTTGTTCATTATTAATTTGCCTATAAATCAGTAATCAGGCGGTTCGACACCTTAATTACATAAAACTCAAGTGTAAGAAAGATAGAGCGTATGCTAAATGAGTTAGAACCAAAGGGTACTAAGTCAGTAGTAAGTATGTACGCAAAATTTCGACAGGCGACTTTAACAGAGCTGTTGAAATGAAAGTGTAAGATATAATTTATTTATTTACTATTGTGACCATGAGGCTTTTACATTAAGTAATAATGTTTTAAAAAATTACACACTGGTTAGTAGTACTCAATAATGTAGATGACAATTGTTAGGTACTGAGATTCGGTTTCGAACCGTTCTTGAATTAATTAACCAACGCTAATTTACTTACACCGCTGACTCAATACTTACTTTTATTCGACTAGCTTGGGTGTCCTCAGTTCAGCTTTGATACGACTTGAATAACCACTGCTAGGTTACAGTTAAAACAAAATACAGGAAAACACAAAAATATCGGGACAATTGTAAATAAAAGGGTTCTCTTTTGCTATTAGAAAAAGGTTATATTTTCAGAAAGGACTCTAGGCCAGGAAAAGCTTAAATCCCTGTGAGAATGGGAGAATTTCGTGAAATAAAAGTGTCAGAAAAACATCATCCGCACAGAGATTTGCATTAAAAACCTGGCAACAAAGTTACATAATTTACATAAATTCAGTATACATAGCAATCGCAGAAACATAATGGAGTGGCCAGACTAGTGTCTGGAACACAGGTAAACGCAACTCTTCATACAGCGCCGAGCATCGAGAGTGAGTCTGGGTGGCGCTAGTAACAGGGATCGCGGTCCTTAGCAATAAGGGCACGACTCACGGGAAGCGATAACATGAAAGGAAAAAAATGACAAAGTGATTAGAAAATTAAGGCATCCAAAACGATAGGCCGTTCTGTGGTCTGTAAGGCTACCGGGGAATAGCAATTATTAAAAAAAGGATTTTCTATAAAGATTTTTAAGAAAGAGGTCAATCAAAACTATTCAAGTGAGTGTAGGAAGTAAACATGTATAGCAGATAATATAAGCTCAAATGCCAGAACCGAGGATGTGATTATTGAAGAAATAAGTATTGAATTGGATTAAAAAAAAAAGTGAACTTGGATATATGGTTAGAGGTACTTAAATTTGGCGATTGAGAGTCTCAACAAGCTCTCGTTGAGTTATCCGACCTTGCCTAAGGTTATCGTTGTGTTGATCGATAACATTAACCACTTCTCTAAAATCATCTTCAATGATCACATCCTCTGGTTCTGGCATTCGAGCTTCAATGGCCATATTGTGAAGAACAGCACATGCATTGACTACCTTCCCTGCCATTTCTGGCGTATAATGTAGAACACGATGTTTTAGGAGACAGCGCCATCTTCCTTTTAAAATCCCAAAGCAGCGTTCTATGCAATTTCTGACTCTGCAATGCATTTTTGTAAAATGGTCCTCTGGTGATCCCGGTGCCGCGTTTAAAATGGGAGTCATCATGTATGGCCTAAGTGGGAATGCTGAGTCTCCTGAAATATTCAATTTATTTTAAAACATTTTTTTAAAACAAAAATAATTAAAAATTGCAAACAAATATTTATGTATTCATAAAAGAAATTTACCTAAAAGCCAGAAAGTCTCTCGGTTATTTGCTTCTTCCAAGTGTGGTTTTATGGCCATCATTTGCCATATATGTGCATCGTGCGATGCACCTCCATACCTCGCATTTATCGCAATTATTTTTAACTTGGAATCGCAAATCTGTAGGGTGGAATAATAGTGTGATATATTATATGATCAGCTATTCTGTAAACATTTGAATAAAGGATATATTTATTTACCATGAGAGCATTCATCGAGTGGAAACCCTTTCGGTTGAAGTAGGCCTCTTCATGTACCTTTGGTTTAACAATGGCGACGTGCGTCCCGTCTATGCATCCAATTACTCCGGGAAAATTAAATTTTTCTATAAACCTGAAATATATACAATTTAAATGCTTAAAATAGATATTTTCAGAAGAAAACTTCTTCTCACAGGTTTTCACTTTGTGATGGCATTATTTATTTTATGAAAAGACAAACAGCTTTGTTTACATCATGCAAACGTGAATGGTAGAAGAAGTCGGGGATTCCCGAGGAAGGCATGGCACGATCAAGTGAATCAGATACTTGAGTCGGGCCATGTCAAAATTCAGTTGGCTGTTCATATAACTATTTTATTTTTTGTACACACATATTCTCTGAATGGCTATGCTTTTCATAAGATTAGTAAAAATACATATATGAAAAAATACATACGTTTTGGTTCGATTAGAATGAATATTGTATTTTATTAATACTGTCATTGCAATATGCATGTATCATACACCATGTAATTGCTATTGTTACTATGTGTTTGTTTATCAATAGGTATATATTTTACCATTTCTCCTTTATTGTATGTGTTCTAAATGTGTAATCTTCTCTGTAATTATGTAAGACTTATGTTTTCCTCTATGTACAAATATAAAATATCACACCACATACATAATTTGTTTTTGTAATTATTATTGTTCCTCCCTTCAACTTCGATAGATACGACATGCTATAAAATTAATATTAGGTACGAAAGACGGCAAAGGTAAAAGGGTTAGAACAAAAAGGCACTAAGTCGGTGGTGATATTGGTTTCCATTCAAATCTACATGAAAAAACCCTTGACTCTGTGCAGAAACGGGCTGTCCGTTTGAAAGATTCTCCTAACTTTACAAACGGATTGCAATCTTTAGAGCACAGGCGTCGGGTAGGAATCCTGTGCTATCCTTGTTCTACCAGCATTTTATTGGAAGATGCTCCGAGGAACTAGTGTCCTTGATCCTTTCGGCACCGGTGCATAGTCGGGAAATAAGCCAAAAGCGCACCCAACACGGTTGACATTTCAACAGAGATGAAATATTACATAAAATAATTACACATTAGCTAGCCCATCATCGGAATATGCCACAAAATATAATAAATCTGAACATACCCTTGTTTTATAGCATTCTTTTCTTGCTGCGTTATTGGGAACTTGACATGCCTATGCATGATTCGGTTTATAGCCGACACTATTTGACGCATGTGTCGGCTAACCGTTTGCTGCGAAATGCTGTTGTGGAAGTCGTTTCCTACAACTTTTTGGTACGACCCTGTACCTAGGAAAGACAGTGTTGTTAGAACCTGAAACATAAAAAAATATTTGTTCATATGAAGCAGATATTAAGGAATGTGCTGTTAGATTGGAGTTTGACATTGTAAGAAAAGATGATAAATTAAAAACTTTGTATTCACTTTTAGCTCCAAGGGCACTCCGGTTGTTCTCCTAGGTACAGGGATTAACGGCCTCAACTCGTCACACAACGCTTTAAAGAGGTCCTGCGACAGGCGGTAGTGAGCAATAAATAGTGATTCAGGAATGCTCATGGGGTTTGACAGATCCCTCAACTGTCTTCTTCGGGCTGCCTCTACCCTGTAATCGTCTTGGCGAAAAATTCGCAAAGCAAATTGTAGGCGGAAATAACCTTCCATTGTGGCTAAAATATAGCACATAAATTATGAATACCTTAGATTGCAACAGACCCGTACTTATTTGGTACATAATATGTAAATATTTACTCAACAAACTACTATTTACTAAGGGAGAGGTAAAAAATGCATACAAATTCCAACCCATTTTGTGCAAATAGTTGTCAGTTGTAGGAATTGCTAAAACGAAGTGTAGGTAATTACGATAATAATTACGAATAAGTGCCTAAAAGTACGGCGGTTTGGTACACGTCTACCAACCCGGTATCATTTAATTCCAAATAAATCATATTACTTACCTTTTAAAACGAGATATTCGAATAAAATATGTATAATGTCTCGTTAGACGAAATGTCAACTTCATAAAATCATAACCCAACAAAAGTTTCATAAAACGGAGGTCTCCCGATCCACTTTGGGAAACATGAAACTTATACGACTGAGTTCGATAGGGAGTACCAAAAATGACAAAAACCGGGCGTCGCTGTGGAATCTGCGACTTTCGGGTTTCCGACTGATAGAGAGTACCAAGTTTGGCGAAACTGACAAACATCTGTCAAAATACGGGTGTGAAACGTAGCGGTTGGCGGTTACGAGAGATAGAGAGTAACCCCCCTGAACAACTTATGTGTATTCTCCTAAAAATAACGTATACACGTAAAAGCCTTCAAGGCGCATTTACTCATACCGTTCATTAATAATGCCTTTCTCAACGCACATTCGGGATTCGGGTGTCGGAATATCTTTTTTTCGTGTGCCTAAGTTTACTAAATGTACATACCTTCGTTAACTCCTGGGACCCCTTTGGCAGGAACAATCTCACAGCTGGTGCCTGCATATCTGAAATAAATATATTTAATATATTAACTAAAATTTGGGAACAAAAACTACTCTATTTTTTCCCTTTTAAGAAATATAACCCCCCTTGGCAGGAACAACCACACCGATGGCAATCGGGAAGTCATTATGCACTGAAATCAATATAATTAACCAAAGTTTGTGAACAAACCAGTGTTATACCAAAGCTAAATTGAGGATTATATGTTGCTCAAGGTGCTTCTGACAGAAATAAAAAGGTGCTTCAGAAATAAAAACTATTCAAGTTCTCATGCTACGCTTTGCAATAATGAAAGCTTTGTCGTCAGCAAACGACATTGAGAATGCCGATTAAATCTGAATAATATAAAAATGAATAATGATGCAATAAGATTACATACCTTTTTAATGTTGATGTAATCTTAATCCCTTACGGCATCACAATAATACTGTACGATTTCGTCGAGTCGGGGTCTACAATGAGAAATAAATTCAGTTTTAGGCAAATAACAACAAAATGAAACATCAAAAAAAAACATTGTAACGGATGAGAGATTATTACCTGTATTTTCGTCACATAACTTTCATTTGGCTTAGTCCTTTTCCTTTTTTCAGTTGGCTTGGGTAAATCTGTGAATTTTCTAAGTTCTAATTTCCTCGAAGTGCTTTAGCAAGAAACATTTTAAATTCAAAATATTTACGTATTGGCATAACGCGATTGACTATTCACTGACAGTTGAAAGCAAGCATAATGGCCAAACCGGATATACTGGTTCAATGGCGTATTTGTCATTTCCGTTTACTATCTACAATTCAGTTTTTCTATGGTACCCGATCTTTTTTGGAGGTTCAAGGTTAAGTAAAGAGATATACGCCCCTGGCTCGCGGCATTATGGTGGAATACAAGCGTTGGCCGCAGATCGTATGAATTAGTACGGTTCTAAAAATTTGACGTAAGCGCCAAAGCGGTTTTTATTTTTTTTGTGCATAATTTTATAAGAACGAAAAAAAGTTAGAACGTAGAAAACGTCAAAAATAGTCTTAGCCATAAAGGGGTATTTTTTAAAAATTGTTACTTACATTACTTCATAGTATGTAAGTAACAATTTTTTATTTCCTTCATATTACTTCGCTTATTTTTTTTGTTACGTAAATAATAATTTTATTGTTATTCTGTTACGTAGAAAAGGTAGTTAAAGCTTCAATTTATCCGTAGAATATTTTTTTATATTCGTACTGTAAACCGATTCGTTGTAAAGATTAATCTAAATAGTGATTTCACGTATAGCTTCATCTTAAAATGAATATGCCCACGCCCCCCCTCGGCCCAGGGCCCAGCAAGTAACAGCAAGTGGGCTCGCCAAGCAATTGTAAAATAAAATAAGGGTAGGTAATAAAGTCCAAAAATAAATTTTTAGATGTTTTATTATACAAATATTTTTTTTTACACACTTGTTGTAAGAAAAGTCAATGCGAAGGATGAGCTTGCATGTTTTTGACAAGATTTGGAATGAAGAGCGGAGTGGTGACCGCCGCCTACGCCCCCCTCAACATATCTTCGCGCCCCCCACTTTGAAAATCAATGTTCTAGGGGAACCCCTGCGCAAATTTTTTGAAAATTTGACACTTAGAAAAATTTCAAGATTTTTTTTTTCTCCATAATTCATCACAATGGAAGGCAACCAAGCATATGCATCATCGGACCTGAGTGTCATTCCCAATGTGCACAGTCTATCAAAGACTCATTTACAATCTGCTTTGAAAGACAGGGGACTTTCGCCATTAAATAAGTCAAAAGCCGCCATGAGAGCTTATGCATTATTGTTCAACAAAATATATACCAAGAAAATAAACCTTGTTTCACCAAGCGAAAGCGATCCACGCATTATTGCCCAAGTTTTGGAAGAGCTTTTCCTAGTAAAGAACCTGGGACAACTGTCAAAGTGAAACAAGACACCGCATCCATCACCGCACAAGAAAAAACCTACGACCTCTCCTCTTGGAAAATCAAATACAACGGCGTTTCTAATGTACTGGACTTCATTGATCGAATTGAAGGAACAGCCACAATCAAAAATATTCCATTTGATGTGCTGCGGAGAAATTTTATAGAACTCATTTCTCCAGAATTAATTCCTTGGCACCGCATACAAAAATCAAAGTGCAAGGATTGGAATAAGCTCAGAATAGCTCTAATTTTCAGCTTTGGTAAAGCAGAGGCTCAGCACAGAATTAAGCTATCTTTACTATCATACTATCCATTAAACAATTGGTAAACGAAACTGTGGCAGCGTTCATAGAAAGGGCCGAGTCTATCAATATCAAGCTTTCACATCCTGTCCCTGAAGCTGAATTATTGCCAGTTATAACTGACGGTCTCCTACACAAATATGAAAACATTATCACCTCACAAAAAATTTCGTCGTTGGCTCAATTAAACGAAGTCTGCCTTCTTCTGGAAGCCTACCAAGATAGAAGAAACACCAAAGCTGTTGCGGACAATGTCGTTGTGCCAAGTCGTTCTTCTGGATTAAAACCAGAATTCGATAATAAAAAAGTCTGGTCCTTCTGCAAAAAAGTAGGTCACATGGCCGCTACTTGTTTTAAGCAAGCCAAACTTCTGGAGCCAAAAGAGTTCAGAACCTTTAACACCGCTCTAGGGATCGTTCTCCTCCACGCGACGAACTGCGTGAAACTTTTAAAAGATCAAGGAATAATATGGAAAGACTACAAGACACAAGGGATGTTAAACCTCAGGTGGATTTCTCCAAACCCCCACCGAATTTTTATATGAGGAAACCAAAAAACTAAGTGCTAACCTCTCAGGTATTGGTTCTGTACCAAGGTCTAAGGAATGGACTGATTGGTTATTACATCTAACACTCTAACACACTATATAAAGAGGAAAGATTTGTTTGTTTGTTTGTTTGTTTGTGTGTTTGTTTGCATCGAATAGGCTCCGAAACTACTGAACCGATTTGAAAAATTCTTTCACTGTTGGGAAGCTACATTATCCCCAAGTGACATAGGCTATATTATATTTTCAAAAAAATTAGGGATCCTTACTAAAACTTTAATAATCTAACCCAAGGTGTAAAAAAAATACCTAAAAAATTATTTTCATCGCGTGCGCTGCGAAAACTATTGATGATAGAATAAAATAATGTACCACGACTTTGCAGAACACATCATTATTTACAAAAAGTGTCGCGACAGCATCTCTTCTTCTTCTTCAATGGCGCTACAGCCCATTTCGAGCCTTGGCTTCCTTCAAAATAAGCCTCCACCGCCCTCTGTCCTCGGCCGTCGTCTTCCAATCTGCAACATGGAGTAATCCTCTTGCATCCTTCCTGACATCATCCTCCCATCTCAGTCTAGGTCTGCCCGCCTTTCGTTTACCTCCCGGGTGTCCTGTCAGAACCTTCTTCGGTACTCGTGTGCTTGGCATTCGGTGCACATGTCCGGCCCATCTTAATCTTTGGAGCCTTAAATGGGTGGAGAGTCTGGGAGCTTGATAAATTTCATAGAGCTCATTGTTGTGGCGGATTCTCCATGCCTCTCCCTCTCGCACCGCTCCTAAGATTCTTCGCAGTACCTTTCTTTCGAAGATGTCCAGCTGTTCTGCTGACTTTGCTGTCAGTGTTCCCGCCTCACATCCATAGGCCAAGACCGTTCTGATAATTGTTTTATATAAGGTTATTTTGGTTTTCCTATGGACGTTTCGTGATTTGAACACTGGCAGCAACGCGAAGTAAGTGTTGTTAGCGGCTGTGATGCGCTTTCTTACTTCTACTGGGTCTTCATTGTCCTGCGTTATGATGGAGCCCAGGTAGGTAAACTCTTCGACCACTTTGAAATTATAATTGTCTTTAAATTTCACTTTATCTTTTATTCTGCGGTGAGGGGTTCTGGTTTGCATCATGATTTTTGTTTTATTTTCATTGATTTGCAACCCCACCTCTTTTGCCGCAGTCTCCAAAGGGTCAAACACATCTCTTACAGCCTGTAGGGATCTTCCGACAATGTTAAGGTCATCTGCGTAGCCAACTATTTGATTGCTTCTGTAGCAGATGTTTGAATCGGTACTGATTGTCTTCCTAACGACGTGCTCCAGTACAATATTGAAAAGGGTAGGTGCTAAGCCATCACCTTGTTTCAGCCCCTGGGAGACGTTAAAATCCTCCGTTGTTTCACCTCCTATCCTTACTCGACACCGTTAGCCGACCATTGTTGCTTTTACAAGCTTGGCTATTTTGGGCGGTATTCCAAAATTTAGGAGTATTTCATAAATCTTCTCCCTATCTATGCTGTCATACGCCTGTTTGAAGTCAACAAATAGTTCATATATATCTATATCGAATTCCCAGCATTTTGTCAGGATTTGTCGAGTAATGAAGAGTTGATCAGTGGTGGATCTCCCCCTCCTGAAACCTGCCTGATATTCTCCTAGTAAGTTCTCTGTCGCGACAGCATATGTCTAACTATTATAGATATGCCACAATCAGAGTTCTTTTATTTTAAAAATTTAATAAAAATGTCGCCGTTTGAAAAGGCTCTGTATTTGTATCTTGGTTTTAATCCTTATCAAAATAAATTACTTCATATTCAAGGCTGCTTCAATACCTTTATTTAATTTTTTGAATTATTTAATTCGGACATTTCATTAGAAAGACATCACGAGTTTAAAAATGTAAGTATTATAAAAAAGTTGCGTGGTCGCGCTCATCTCGCTCAGCTTCGTGCCTGGCGGGATGGGAATGATTTTTGGTGATGTTATAAGTCACATTCGATTTGTTTATGGTCGCCGGCTACTAACTCCACCAATAGAAATCTTTTATTTTTGCTGCATTTCTATGATTTATTTTCGTTGGATATTTTTCATTTCACGAATATAACAATATTAATTTGGGAAATCGCGATAAAAAGAAAAATGGGAGAAAAGGAACCGTAATTGGAACAAAATTACAGGTGGGAGCAGGGCCGGATTAACCATGTCGGGGCCCCTAGGCAATGCACGTCTCGGGGCCCCTTTACCAATAACGGGGGGGGGTGGAGGGGCGGCCTGCCCCGGGCCTCTGGTCCTCGGGGGCCATCAAACGCTTCCATGTCCCCTTTATCAAATCCTTAACAAGGCTTTAATGCCATTAATCAGCGGCCAAGAATTTAAATTTCGTCGAACGATGATCTTGCGATCGTACCCTTGCAACTGTACAGGGCGATTTCGATGAGAAAGATTAATTATTCTCCTTCCCAGCATTTTAACATAATTGCTCAATATCGATATTATTTCATTCACAATTTGCTTTGATACATACCTAAATTCAAAAATGCTCAAACTCGTGATGGTAAAACTATTTAAATTACGTACTTTTTGTAATTATTTTTTGATCATATGTATTTATAATTTTTCAATAATGAAAATGCAAAATAAAAATGTTTTTTTTAAAATATGCGCGGATCTTTTTTTTAATGATTTTATTTAAGCTAAAATTAAAATTCTGAAACATATCTAATTTATTTATATGATAATTTATTGATTTATTTTACTCCATGATTATATAATTTGAAATGTGTGTTGTATAATACAAAATTTTGTTTGAAAATTTAACAAATCTGCAAACGCCCTACGGTAAAACCGTAGAAAATGTGTTTATTTTTAGTACATAAAACTAAAAATAAACATATTTTCTCAAAATTTAAAACATAGCTTTACTAGATAAAAGAACAGTCTTTCGAAATCAATTTATAATTTTGTGGTGAAAAAGAGTCAATACGTCTAAAATTTGATTTAAAAACGACATATTTCCGGTTTTGTCTGGTGATTCCCACTTAAGGCGGACTCTGAAAAAAATATTTTTTTGTAATTTTATTTCATTTTCTGAAAGATGCATTTTTTAAAAATGCTCTCACCAAATGTTTTAAAGATATTCGAAAAATTGGTGGAGATACAACATTTTATGTGTAACAATAACTAGTTAAACACCACTTTTATTATACATACTATATGCCGACCGGGTTTCGCTACAATCGTAGGTTCTTCAGGCCAGTTTGTATGTTGAATTATCCTACAGCAAAACTTTGAATGGGTTTTTCTCAAAACTTTGTTAACACATTTTTTAACCTCTATACATCCGATTTGCAAGTCTTAAACTGTTTGAAAATCTAGTGTTTGTTTCACCACGTAGGTGAATTTTTTTTTAAAATAAGAAAAAATGGCGGACCAACGAATTATAATTTCGATTTTTTATGGGAAATTTTCATTGTTCATAAAAAAAATAGAAGGGGGCCTTTAAAAAAAAAATCCCCAAGTCGTGCCATACTGACTGGATTTACTAACAGTTTCAGACTAAGTGCATGCAAATCGGATGTATAGTTTTTCTAATATGTTGTCAACCGCCATGAAAAAAGCAGTTTCGAGAGAAACGCTTTCAAAGTTTGCTGAACGTTAATTCAACATATAAACTGTTTAAAATGGTTTCATAAAAAATGCTGTAGGCATCTCCGTCAATTTTACGAATTTCCTTAAAATATTTGGTGAGAGCATTATTAACAAATGCATCTTCAGAAAATTAATTTTAAAAAATCACACTTTTTTACAGTGGCCTGGTGCCTTAAAGTCTTGTTTAGGATTTGATCAAGGGAAGGCGTTTGGAGGCCCCCCAGAGTCAGAGGCCCGTATGAACTGAAGAAAAAGCTCGTAAAATTACATCAACTTCTTAAACTAGGGGGGGGGGGTCATTCAGCTTTTCCGCCCCGGGCCTCTGACGGGCTTAATCCGTCACTGCACCTTACCCTTTTCTAACTTCCAAACTTTTATTTCTACCACAACGTAATTTTATTCATAATTAATCTGTTTTTTACTACATTTCGAAGGTATGCCTTCACCCCAATAAAAAAATGATACTAATACAATAGTACAATGAGCGGTCTTATCACTAAAGTGATCTCTTCTAGACAACCTTGGTATGAAGAGAAACAAAGAATTTTAGCAAGCAGATAGGTAGTGCACACTAAAGCTTGTACAACATTTATATTTTAAACATTAGAAATAAAAGCAAAAAAAAGAAACAAAACAATTGCCAATATAAACCACACACGGCACCTATAATCATATCCCTATTGATACGAAGGAAAGTAAAGTAAAATACAACTATGTTTAAATATTTGTTTTAATAATTGACTTTTTATTTATTATTTGTGCGTGATGTGAACAGTTATTGGGTTATAACCTAATTATCATAATTTGTTGGTTTCTTTAATGCATGTAATGTTTTTAACCTATAAATGTTCGTAATAAAAAAATAAAATATTTAAAACATCTTGAAAGCTGACTTTTTCCAAAATGGGTGCCGGAGTTGCTCACTTATTGTGAGCCGAACCATTGACGCAAATTATTTTTTCTTGGGGCGCGGGGCCCCTAGCCGATGCGGGGCCCCTAGGCAATTGCCTACTCTGCCTTAGGGATAATCCGGTACTGGGTGGGAGTCTTCTTTTGGTTGTTATTTAAGTATTAATAAAGTATTTTTTGAAATGTATTGTTTAAATTGTGTTTTAAACTGTGTTGTATGTTTCAGTTTTAAGAACATAACCACCCGGGATCTAATAATTGACGTTGTCCAAAATAACAATTTAATAATAAAAAGGTAAAGAGTTAAGGGGGATTTTCAAGGGCGGATTGCACCTTGCAACAACTATCGCTAATTTTATCTTAAATTGTATTATTCGTCTTGCTCCACGCAGTTCGAGTTAGTATTTTGTTAAACGCTATTTAGCATCGGTAAAACAGTTACCACCATTAACGCGTCGGTAAAACAGTTGCGCTGTTCCTAAGCACGCAACACACATACACTTTATGCGCAGCGGCCTGAGTGGCGAGGAGCGCAATCGCTCCGAAGTGTCCGTGTTGGGGGCGCTTAAATTTGCGAGTGTTAAAATATTTTGAGGTTATGTTGTGGTTGCGTCCTGTATTATTTTATTTTCATCCAGAAATTGAGTGCCCAAATAAATAAATCCTGGGCCAGAGCTCCTAACCTTTCGACGGAGGAAAAATATTCGTTTTTGAAAGTAATGGAGTTGGTACAACTATAAAAAGTGTCACTACAGATAGAAATTGAACACAAGAAACAAATTAATGAATCATCTAGATTACAAGACAACATTAAAGAACTCAAACATAACATAACTATGAAATATCGTACGAATGTTTTTTTGGGCGCTTTCTTCACAATATTTAATAAGACGGAGAAATGTGAGCTCACTCTATGATATTATCGAAACCGGTAATCAATAGGTATATCTTATAAATAAAGTCCAAAAAAACGTGCGGACCCCAAAAACTCAGAAACAAGTCCCGGTACGATCAAGGGAGTTATATGGGGTTGTAGATCTATATCCCGCCTAGGGAATAAGAGTTCCCGTTTTTACCTAAAAGGCGTGCTTTTGAAGATATAAGGGTTGGAAGTTTCGCCCTCTTGAAATTTCTAAAACAGTCTTCCGGAAAGTTCTAAAAGGTTCTATAGAGCTCTAGAAAGTTCTGGAAGGAGTGGCGAAGTATGACGTGGAATTTTCGGGAAAAGGGAATCGAAAGATCTTTGTGGAACATTCCAGAACACTCTCGAATTTTGTCCTGAGCGAAGCCGGGTAACCCAGCTAGTATTAAATATTTCAACCAGACCTTGAATGTTTCTTAGATTTGTTGCAAGCAGGCTAAAGATGGAAGACCTTATGCCCTCTTCACCGTTAACAATGTCCCCTTTTCTGGACTACTGGACAGTGGTGCATCCGTTAGTTGCCTCGGCAACAATGCCCATCTACCTTTTGTTAACAATGGTTTTAAAGTTTATTCCCAATCTACACACGTGACAACTGCGGATAATGCTTCTCAGTCAGTCATTGGCGCCCTTGCCCTGCCAATTAATTGTAATAATAAAATAGTTACAATTAATTTTCTAATAGTTCCCTCTATATCCCAGAACTTCATCCTTGGTGTTGATTTCTGGAAGGCGTTCAACGTTGGTCCACAAGTATTTAACACTCTTGGTGAGACATCTCCAGTTGCCCAAATTAGTGAGGTCTGTACAATTATACCTCACGAAAACTTAAGCACTGACCAAGCTTCCCAATTAAAGGAAATGGTCAGTAAATTCGAATCAATATCTTTCGAAAAATGTGGTTTGGGTTTAACAAATCTGGTAGAACACCATATTAAAACCAATGGCCCACCAATTAAGCAACGTTATTACAATTTGGCCCCTCAAAAACTTAAACTGTTAGAAAACGAACTCGACGAAATGTTGAAAATGGGAGTGGTGGTTCCCAGCAGAAGTGCTTGGACCAACCCAACTCTCTTGGTTTCAAAAAAAGACGGCTCTGCACGCTTTTGTCTCGACAGCAGGCGTCTCAATTCTTGCAAGGAAGCCGACGCGTATCCCTTTGCCATACGTTCACGCAATCTTAGACAAATTGCGTAACGCAAAATACATCTCTTTTGTCGACCTAAGCAGAGCTTTCTGGCAGATACCCCTGGACGCAGAGTCTTGCGAAAATACTGCTTTTGTTGTACCTGGTAGGGGAATGTTCCATTTTAAAAGGTTACCTTTTGGTCTAAAAACAGCCCCGCCGAGCTACAGAGACTGAAGGACAAACTATTTGGTCCTGAAGCCGACAATAATTTATTCTGCTATCTTGATGACCTCATCATCATCAGCGATACCTTTGAAAAACATCTGTTAATGCTGGAAAAAGTTTTCCAACAAAGTCCCGGTTACGTTATTTGGGATTTATTGTCGACGAAAAAGGTCTAAGAACAGACCCTGCTAAGGTGGAAGCCATGGCAAATTTTCCCCGACCCAAAAACGCGAAGGAAGTCAAAGGTTTCCTTGGACCTGCAGGTTATTATAGGAGATTCATTAAAGATTTTTCCACCATTACAGCCCCTCTTTATAAGATTACTGGTACCCGTAAAGGTGTCAGCAACTTTCGTTGGTCCGCTGAAACCGAAGAAGCTTTTATAACTTTAAAAAATGCTCTCCAAACAGCTCCCATCCTGAATTGTCCGGATTTTGCACTCCCTTTTACTCTGCAAACGGACGCCTCTAATGTTGGAATCGGCGGAGTTTTAACTCAGGAATTCCCCGATGGAGAACACCCTGTGGCCTATTTTTCCCGTACCTTGAATAAACACGAGAAAAATTACGGAATTACCGAAAAAGAGCTACTGGCAGTATTGGATTCTGTTCATCATTTCCGCGGTTACATAGACGGTAGCAAATTTACTGTAGTCACTGACCATAGTAGTTTGAAATGGTTGATTTCCTTAAGTAATCCATCCGGTAGACTCGCTCGGTGGGCCTCTCGGTTGTCCCAATATGATTTTGATGTCTTCCACCGTAAAGGCGCGGACAATATTGTCCCAGACGCTCTATCAAGAATCGAACTTGTCACATTGAATGTCGATACAATTGCCCCCACGCCATCCACAAAAGATGAATGGTATCTTAGAATCTTTGAAGGTTGCAAAAGTAATCAACAAAAGTTTCCTAATTTTATTATAAAAGAAGGACAACTATACCGCAATTGTAATGTTCCACTGTCTATCCTTGAAGATTATTCTTGGAAACTTGTTGTCCCCCTCGAGAAGAGAGAACAAATAGCTATCGACAATCATAGTGCCCCCGATTCTATACACCCAGGAACCTTCAAGACGTATAAAAAGATCTCCTTGAAGTATTACTGGCCAGGCCTCTTTAAACAAATTCGCAATTATGTCTCTAAATGTGAAACATGTAAAGCGTATAAACATAGTACGGCATCACCTGCCGGCCTAATGGGCAAACCCAAACGCGCTGATAGACCCCTCCAATCGTTGTCTATGGACCTCGTTGGACCTTTCCCTCGAAGTTATGCTGGACATATGCATATACTCAGCGTAGTGGATATTTTCACAAAATTTTGTTGGATTTCCCTTTAAAGAGAGCCAACGCTACCACCATTGTTAAGCTCCTAGAAAAACATATCTTTATACCTTACGGAACGCCCAAAACCGTAATAGTTGACAACGGAAAACAGTTTATAGCCCAGGAATTTAAGGACTTCCTTGCTAAATACGGGATTAAGGATATATACTATAATTTTTTTTTTTTTTTTTTATTGTTGATACATTATTTTACAATTTTTCATATTATAGTCTAGTAATGTTGGCCTCACTGGGTTGTGTACCCGTGCTGAGGCCCCCATTTTACAATATAGAATTTATACATAATCAGTAAAAACATTTAAAATAAAGATAAATTTAAACTAAAATAAAGATTTTAAATTAAAATAAAATTGACAAACTAAAAAAATAAAATTAAATGAAAATCGGCATATATTATGATTTGTGTGTTTGTGAGTGTTGCGTATTTTATATTGGTTTTTTGTGTTGAGTGCATATGTTTTATTCTTTTATGTTAAAATTTTTTGGTAATGTTGTCTTTTTTGTTCTTTAATCCATTTTTTTATTTTGTGTCTGAATTTATTTTTGTTTTCCTCAATTTTTGTTTCAAGTGAAAGACTGTTGAATGCTTTAATAGCAAGGTATTTATGGTGTCTTTGTCCAAAGGTGGTGTTTACCGTCGGAGTTTTTATGTTTTCTTTATACGCTTGTCTAACCGGTCTATTAGTGATATTTTGTGTTTGTTGGAGTTTGTTTTTTTGGTCGAAAATGTAGTTTAGTAGTGTTTTAACATATAATTGGCGTATGTCTAGTACGTCACAACTTTTAAATATTTGGTCTGTGTCGGTTAGTCTGTGTTTTTTTAAGTATTACCTTTAAGATCGTTTCTGGGCGATTTCTATTTGATCGATAGCTGCATAATATATTATACACGCCCCAAAATAACACCATCGAACGGTATAACCAGACTATTAATACAGCTCTGGCTATTTTGGTTGATAAAGATCAACGTACTTGGTGTAAAAATTTGGATAAAATTCAAGCCGCCATGAATAATACTGTTAACCTAACCACTGGTTACACCCCTTTCTTCTTAAAGCACGGTATGGAACAAGTTGTCCATGGTTCATTACATCAGGACACAAATTTTCCTACGTCAACCACTCCTACAAGTGATCCTACCGTAGCCTATGCCCATCGTTTGGAGGAATTATCTGCCATCTATAGTGAAGTCACTGACGCTCTATTACTGGCCCACCAAAAGAGTGCGGACAGATATAACTTACGTAGGAAACACGTCTCATTTAACGTCGGCGATGTTGTCTGGAGAAGGAATAATACCCTTTCTCAAGGAGCCCTGTACTTCTCTGCCAAATTGGCACCCCGTTTTGTCAAAGCCAAGGTTCTAAAAAAAATATCGGACCTAGTGTATTCCTTGTCTGATTCCTCTGGAAAGCATATTGGTAATTACCATATTAAAGATATTGTAAAGTCTGGAAGTGAGGAGCCAGTTGAAACTGCTCTCACTGTCACAACAATCACACACCGACTAACTGTGTGCCATCACCTTTTTTTGTAAGCTTACAAAGTCTTACTATGTCAGGCATGTAATGTGTCAATTACATGACCATAATTTCGTTAACGAAACGAGTTTTAATTATTTTTGTAAATTAATGTATATCCACGTATTAAAGGGTACATTCAAATGTTGCTTTTGTACTGGCTTCCTTTCTCTCACGGCAGTTTGTTTTTTTTCTTTTCGTTTATTTTCTCACCCGTTCTAAAATTGATCACTTTGGAACGGAGACACTTCTCGAGTTTCAATGTTTGGGAAGTCGCGAGCCCATTTGTTGCTTCTCAACCCTTACACTATGAAATGTTCATGCCATGTCATACCCTGCCTTGTCATGTAATTTTGTAATTTTCTTCTATTTTTTGTTTCATTTTTGTCGTGTGGAAAGGAACCTTCTCACCTGTTTTCTTTTGTTCATGTGAAGTAGTTGACAATTGCCCATAGGCGCGCCGTTCTAGAAGTCGGATTTTGTAAATTCCAAAGTGTTAAAACCCGACTCAGAACTAGTTAACTATTTTTACAACGTTTTTTTTCTTTTTCTTTTGTTCATCGTGAGTTGTAAAACCTTCCGAGGTATCTCTAGTATGAAAATAAACAAATAGTGGTCACTTACATAGTTGCCTCTCTTGTATATAAGTTTTTTAAATTTTTTCTTAAATTAAAATTGATGGTGTCCTACCCAAACTCATGCTTTTGTACCCAAATTGGATATTGACACGTCCATTTTGGAATTCGTATTTATGAAGCCAATTATTGGTCTTTATAATCCTGTATACAAATCAATTTGGCTCGTTTCAACTAAAGTACGTAAAACCGAATCATCCGGTCTTTGGTTATTATAACAAAGTCACTGTTTTTTCTATTTTTTTCTCTCTTTTAAGTTACGTATGTCTTGTATGGCACGTTTCAACCCCACGGGACAGGTTAATAAAACCTCATGGTTATCCTGATTCTCGAATTCACATTCAACTTTTGGTTGACCATTTAAACAAGTGCGTGCAACCCAAAATTGCGCATCACGCGGTACGCTGGTAGCTATACAAAAGGTATGTAAAACCGCAAATTGGTCCTTTTGTTTCCCTCACTAAATGTTGCTACAATAGACAGTAAGTAAAACCATTATAGGCCTGTCTTTGTTTTATTACTTAGTGTAAGTAGAAATATATTCTGCCATCACCTTCGCACTTTGTAACATATGAAGTAACATTAAATTGTCTATCTTCTCTCTTGTTCTATCTTACGCCTTTTGGGCTACGGAGTTAGTTAATCTAACAAATCTTCACTTACGGTATTAAAATACTACTGGTAACGTTTATTGTGTTGCATTTAAACGTAATCTTGTTACGCAATAGGAGAGATCCTTAAAACATCTACCATTATAGGAGAGATCCTCATAATACCCACCATGATACGAGAAGTTCGTTATTATTACTTTTGCTTATAACTAAATGTTATTATTTTGGTCGTGTGTCATTCATTTGTCATGAGTACCGCTTTTATGTATAATTGTGTACAACCTTGTACACGAGACGTGAAGACGTAACAATAATACTCACCGTGATTCGTGCGAACGATACAATATCGTATGTCATCTTTTATGATGCAATTTTTGTTTTTTATAAAAAAAATGCTAGGTATGTCTTATTTATAAGATGTAGCCCTTATATGAACTACCAGACGTAGCTCATTTTACCCAATTGTGACCCTTGATATTCTTTCAAGCTTTGCCTCTTTTATACTTGTTTAACAAGTCCTTCTTCTCCTCGGAGTCGAACCCACGTAGTTTCTTTTTTCAAAAAACTCAGTCTGTTTTGAAGCTGTGTATTCAGCAATGGTCGGTCTAGTTGTTGTCCATGGACTTCTTGTAATTAAACCCAAGAACCAATCCATTATCCTTTTGACCAAGGACTAATCGGAAGCTTCACTTCTGGTTTCTGGTTAAGGGACAACGTGTCGGTAGGAGGTCAGTCGGGACAAATGATACAAAAACACATAACTCGTTGTCTGGGGAACGAATAAGAAAACCCCCAGGTTTGTGAAATTGGAGCAAGGGTCTGTCTTTTCTCACAATCATGTAGAAGTTTTAAAATGACCCCTAATCTTTTGTCAAATACACGCGAAAGATTAGCCCTTCGGTATAACGTGTATTACAATTCTCATCTCATTGCTTTTAAAAGTAACCCACTTTGGTTAATGTAAAGAGTCAGGAAATCTGCTGGTCGATTCCATTTCATTCTCACATGGAGTTTGAATTGGAAATTAGTCCAGTCTCTAGCAAGTTTCGTCACTCAACTCCTTTCCTTTTCCTTTCCTTTTTCTCACCCTCATGTTCTCAGGCACATGGTATAAAGTGGAAAATCTGTTGTTGACCATATTTCGCCCTCACGTGGAGTGCGATCGGTAAATTGACCGGTTATCAGCAGGCTTTCCACCTCACTCTCTACGTATGCCTCTACATTTTCATTTTAGTTTTAACGAAACACATTCATGAATATTGGATATGTATGGTATGCACTTGGCGTATCATCTGTCTCTCGGACAGCCTTTATTCATGGATTGGTTTCTCTGCTTTTGCCGTGACTCGTTCACGACTTCTTTGTCTTGTTCTTTGAAATTCTACGAAAATGTTACCACCTTATGTTAACATGGGCAATGGAAGGCCGGTTGTTTTTCAACCAAGGCATTTTGTCACTCGGCAAACGCCAGGTTATCCTAATAATGGACAATGTTTATGTTTGTAAACATTTTTTTTTTAAAAACTGTTAGGAATTTCTCGTTCTCTCTCTGGGTCTGTGGTCGTTAAACTTCGTTTGTTTCATTCTCTGGACACATTTTGTTTCTCTCCAAACATTTTCTTCATTGGTCTCTAGGCAGGTAAATTTCAAGAATTTTGGCTTTTAATAATAATTTCTCCCGGATTTAAAAAGAAGCCCAGAAGGATGTCCCCATCGGCAGCCAAGCTGAGCTCCACTTCCTGGCAGTCCTCGCTGTGGTTACAAAGGAAAGGAGGTGTGAAAAGCACAGACCATACCGCACATATGTATGTCGTCTTGTTGTGCCGCTGCAAGCCGAGTTGTCCCACTATACATAATGACACTCTGAACTACCTTTCGGGCACACTCGCCCCTAGGTTTGTTTTTGCTCTTGCTACCAAAGCCAGTTATATCGTCTCTTGCTCTGTCATGCAGTGACGTATACCACGTCTTGTTGTAAACCATTATTACCTTGACTCCCCAGTATTCGCTGAATGCGTATCTCCACAAGTTATTCCGAGCTACACTATGCTTCGATAACCATTATATACGATCCATGCTTACCATAATAGCATATTAGGATTCGTACTGGCATGTCGGCAGATCCTGTTTTCTTCTCTCCATCGACCTCTGTAACCATAGCCCAGCACTGCAACCACAGTCTCCACTCCGCAACCTTCGACGTCTACGATAAAACGAAGTGTTCTTTTTCCAAGACCTAGTGTATTCCTGAGTGTTATCTCAAATGGGTCAGATTACAGTCATATTGTAATCTTTTTAGAGTCTGTGAAACCACGTCTTCTTCGCAATTCGTCGAAACTCTTCGAAATCCAAAACAAATCTACGCACCGCAAACTTAGCTCCCAGACCAATGAAACCCTTAGATTCATATTTATAAGCATTTTTGTTCCTTGCATAAATTTGAATTCACATTTTCAATTGCATAATCTTGTTGATTGTTTTTTCCAATTGCATAACCTTGTTCATTGTCCTTTTCCCAATGGCATAATTTTGTATGTTGTCTTACGCCATTATGTTTTTTAATAATAATAATAATAATAATAATGATTTATTGTTTTTCTTTCTTTACAAACATCTAAAGATAATGATATCCTCACTGGGATTTCCCGTGCTGAGGATTTCATTTACATATTATATTTTAATTATAAGAAATTAATATGAATTTGTTATAAACGTATAGGTATCATGTAGTATTTTGTTAAATAATTAAAAATTAAATAAAATTGTGTTTTTTTTTTAATTCAGATCAGTAGATTCGGTTTTAGTCTATATTTGATATCAGTATATTTTCTATTTCTGTTCTCCCTATATTTAGTATCCAGCTTTTTATTTGAGATTTAAATGTTATACTGTTGAGGTTTTTAAGTGAGAGTGGTATTTTATTGTAAAGTTTAATACCATAATACAAGAAGCTTTTTTGCCCAAATGTTGTGTTAGTAGTTACTTGTTGGATATGTTTTTGACCATGAGATCTAGTGTTTCTAATGTACGTGTAAGTTGTCATTTCTTGGGTTTTGTACTTATGAATGTAAATGAGTATAGTTTTAGAATACAGTTGTTTAATTGACATGATGTTAAGATTGTTGAAGATTTCATCAGTGCTAGTTCTTACAGGAACTTTCAGTATAATTTTCATTATGGATTTTTGAGTTTTAATTAGTGGATTTAGTATGTTTTTATTTGCACTGCCCCATCCGATAATACCGTATTCTAACAGTGATTGGCAGAGAGCCATGTAAATCTTGATTAAGTCTTTTTTAATGAGGACATTCCTAATAGTTTTGAAAAAATAACTTAGTTTTTTAATTTTATTATTTAAATAGGTAATGTGTTCGGTCCATTTTAAGTTTTGGTCAATTTTTAGACCCAGATACGTTATATGGTCAACGTTTTCTAATGAAGGACAATTACAATGCTCATTTAAGTGATGCTGACTATGAATTTTCATGTTCAGGTTTTCTTCAGAGTTTTTCTTATTTTTTATTTTGAAAGTGATGAATTTGGTTTTATTAGCATTAAGTGTAAGTGAATGGTAGTCTAGCCAATTTTTAATTCTTTTAAGTGTGTCTTCTGCTTTCTTAAATGTTTCTGCCCAATTTTTCCCATTTATTAGGAGAACAGTATCATCCGCAAAACTGATGATTTCTCCGTCACATTCTATGTGGCATAGGTCATTAATATAAATAAGGAACAGAATCGGACCCAGAATACTTCCTTGAGGCACCCCGAATTTGACATCAATACACTCACTGGTTATGTTGTTAAGTTTCACAGTTTGCTTTCTATTTCCCATGTAACTTTTTAAAAATATTAGTTCATTATCAGTAATTCCTATGTTCTCTAGTTTTTCAAAAAGATGTGAGTGATTTATTGTGTCAAACGCTTTAGAAAGGTCGAGAAATATGCCAATGCATTTTTTATGAGAGTCTAGAGAATTTTTAATATATTCAATTACTAAGGCTATGGCGTTGGATGTTCCTAAATTTTTTCTGAAGCCAAATTGTTTTGGTGATAATAGTTTATTTGATTCTAGGTAGTCGACGAGTTGAGTTTTAACTGTTAATTCTAAGATTTTAGATAATGTGTTTAGAATTGTGATTGGTCTGTAGTTATTGATATCTTTATGATTTCCTGATTTAAAGATTGGTGTAATAGTCCCTATTTTGAGTTGAGATGGAAATCTGCTTTCTGTGATAGATTTGTTTATTAGAAAGAGTATCGGTTCGGTAATTTCATCTTGTAAGAATTTTATTGTTTTCATTGTGATTTCATCACTACCAGATGAGGATGTTGATTTGAATTTAGATAACATTAGTGTTAGTTCTTGTTTAGTGATTGGTTTTAGGGCAAATTTAATACTTTGTGGATTTGGGTGTTTGTTTATGTTCGGGTTAAAGTGTTGAGGTTTGGTTATTTTGTTCGCTAAATTCGAGCCTATGTTTGCAAAAAAGTTGTTTGTGTAGTTAATTAGTTTATGTACGTTTTTGTTGACCGAGAGTGTACCGTTATCTGTGTTGATTTCTTCCAATGGGTTTGTTTTGTTTTGATCTGTGTAGGTGATTTCTTTAATTATTTGCCAGATAAGTTTTGGATTATTATTGGATTGATCTATTTTAGATCTGTAGTAATTTTGTTTAGCCGATTTAGTAAGATTGGAGCAGATGTTTCTATAGTTTTTGTAAAATAGTTTTAAAGAAAAGTCATAAGGATTGTTTTTTACTTGCTGATGGATCTTGTCTCTTTTTCTTATACATTTAAGTAGGCCAGGTGTGATCCAAGCTTTTTTGATAATTTTATTGTGTGAATACGTGTAAGTTTTTATTGAAGTGTGGTTTTGTATTTTTAATTGCAAGTGTTCAATAAACATTTTCCAAGCAACTTCTATGTCTTCAGCTTTATATATTGACTCCCAGGTTTCAGTTTGTAGTGATTTTTTTAGTTTTGTATAGTCTATAACACGTTTATTCCACGTTAAATTTTGAGTCGATGGTCGATTTTTCTTTGCATGAATGTTAAGAATTAAAGTGTAGTGATCAGTGATGGTGGATTGATGTATGATTGTGGAGTATTTTTTATTCGTTTTTGCCATTATGTGGTCAATGCAAGTTTGCGAGGGGATTGATTTATTCATTTTGTGATCCACTCTTGTTGGTTCCCTTATTGCGGCAGACATCCCGTGGGAGAGGAGGAGTAATTGGTACTCCTGTGTTTGTGGATGTTGCCTTCCAGTATCCAGTATATTAATGTTAATATCCCCAATAATGAACAGGTTCCTGATGTTTCGTTCTTGAAGTAGTATGGAGTCTAGTGATCCAAGAAATGGTGATAAATTTGCAGATGAAGGCGATCTGTAGATAGCGAAGATGCATGTATCTTGATCGAGTTTTATTTTCAAACAGTTTGCGTCTTGTAGTTCAATTTCTTCTATTTTGCATTCCATATTAATTTTACAATATACAATTACTCCGTCGTTTTGATGTTTGTGAAGTTTAGTATTGAAGACTTTGTAGTTGTTGATGTTTTTATGCACATATGTTGAGGAATTTATCCAACATTCTGTGAGGATTAATAAGTCAGGTTCTAAAATTAATTCATTTATCAGCACAGTGAAATCCTCAAAGTTTTTGTTAATACTTCGAATGTTTTGATGAATTATGTTCAGGATCGGGAACTCGTCCTGGAGTATACGGTTTAACATGCAGGTATTTGTGGTGATTATTGGTTGAGGTATCAGTTTTTCAAGTGTTTCCGTTGTGAAAGAGGCCATTATAAAGATATAGAGTAGATGGAGTGTATATAGGGTTTTTTTTTTTTTAAATCATCTTAATAGGTATATCGTTGAGATGTCTTATTTCGATAACCTTTGAGTCTTTAGTTTTTCTTATAAGAATTTTTCCATCTTTAACCCAAACATATTTATATTCTTTTTCTAGGGCTCTTTGTTTGGTGTTCCAATGTAAATTTTTGTAGTACTGTGTTAATGCCGCATTTAGATAGACGTATTGGGCTCCTTCCCCGTTGAATTTTTTTATTGGGTCACTATGTTTAGCAGCTAACATGATGTGTACTTTTTTATTGTCTACAAAATTAATTGTGATTTTTTTTTGGTTGTTTGGTTTGGAAGTTGTAATTTTAAAGGTGTCCTCTGGTGATATGGTAACGCCTGCGAGCTCAGCGATCTGGCTCACAGTATGGGCTGGGGGTATGTTTTCCTGTAATTTAAGGCCGCTTATTTCAATACTGTTTAACAGGGCTGATTGTTCAATGTCTGCCAGGTGAACCTCCACCGTAGCCAATCTTTTCTCCTTTTCTGCCATTTCTTCCTTAAGTTTGTTTATGTGTTTTGGTGTATCCATGATTTGCGACAGTTTGTTTAGGATATCGTCATATTTATCGTTAATAAAGCTGTTAAACGTTTTTATTTCTTGAAGCTCAGTTTCTATTTTTTTAAACATAACTGATTTCATTTCCTCGAATTTTGAATTGATGAATTCGAATATTGGGTCATCTTTGGTATTTTTGTTAGACCTTGTTTCCATGATTTTAGTTGGTTTGGACATAGGGCTAAATAAATGATCCAATGTGCACTAAAAAAACTTTGACCGATTTACTGCGAACTGTCACTTCCACTTTATAAGTTGAATAAATTAACTTGTACAACTTAGTAAGTCACTGTTTATTATGGAATACTATCAATTTTATGTTTAAAATTATATTTACACTTTGAAAATAGGGAGTGAGTAAACTTTTTACTGTATTAAAAATGTCGTAAATTATATCACTTTTTCATTGGCTTGGTTAGTTTTGATTTTGTATAACTGGAGTAAAACCGTATGGTTTTGACAGACAGAAAAGACAGAACTAAAATACCAGCAGCAATTACTGCACTTTTTTATGGTTTCTGTCACTTTTATTAAATATATTTTTTTAATTTTGCTGGAGCAAACAAAAAAACAGACTTGTCACTGAAGTATTATTGTTGTATGTTAAACGAATTCGGTCCTTGTGTTTCATGTACCCTTCCTCCCAACCCTTACAAACATTGTACCTAGCCTATGGCATAAGCTGTTCTGTTTTATGTTTTAGCTAGGCATTTTCTTTAGTCAACCGAAGTCTCTCAAAGCGCAGGGTCTCTGTGGTCATTTCGTCGAATTCCCGGTGAAGGCATAGAGGATGTTGCCCTATTGCTCCATTACCACGTCGCTTTTTTTCCGAGCGCGGGGGAAGTGTTATGTAACACAACAAGCAAGCATTTGTTTACGCGCGCTAAGTTCATACCTAGTGAAGGCGACGAGTCGCGAGCCGGCCGTCGCGAGCCGGCCGCCGCGACCCCACGTCACCCCCCGCTGCCTGCCCGTCTTCCCCGTCCGAACAGCTCCCGCCGCCGTATACATATATCTCGGCCCGCGTCGCCGCGCCGAGAGTCCGCCACAATACGCATTTTGCAATTACGTAAGGTGGTTTGCCTCGAGAACCCTTGCGAATGTTAACTTAACTTTCGGTGTGTATTCCGGTATCCTCCCAGATTGGCGTGAGGATGCCACCTGGAACCATGCCCACCTGAAAAGGGAGCTGCCGCCCTACACCATGCTGTGAGTAAACTCTTCAACCTAATCTTAATGTGTCCACTCGTTTAGATAATTTTCGAGATGCTAGACCCCAGGCTCGGAGAGATTAATTAGGGCATTTCTTAGACAGGGCTATGTACCGATTCTCTGTAACCATGTAATCTGTGCCTATCCTTACAATATTGAATAGTATATGACCTAACATGTTTACATAAATTCAATAATTGACAGTCCTGAACTTTTATACTTGATTTCTTTCCATATACCTCGCAATTCAACATCGAGGCACTATCTACCATTCTATTGTGACAACTCCAACACTGAATCACAATTCTATACCCCCGTTCGCCGTATACAAAATTTGGGTAATGACTATAAAGATGTTGTTGACATATTTAACACATCATTCACTAAATATAAACAAGCCATAGTAGAATTTATATCAGAAAGAAGAACCACAAATTTCATTTTTCCAACTGCATAGCTCTGCTTCGATTTATTTCACATGTATTTCACTTTTCTGAGTTTACAGTTTTTCCATCTTGCATGGTGGTGTGTTTTGTTTTTTATTTCAAGTTGTTTTTTACTCTATTTTTGTTTTAGATTGATTTTGATATTGATTATGATTATGATTTTGATATTGATTCTGATTTTGATTTTGTTTTTTTTATGATTTAGTTTTTTTTATTTTGTAATGCACATTTAGATTTAGATGTTCTTTGTTTAAAAAAAATGCATGTAAAAGTCCAGCCGGGCGTGAAATTCCAAATAAATAAATAAATATATATATTGCCTTGTTTTACCCTGAACACTCTTTCATTTGAATCAGTCCTCCTGTGTGGGCCTGGATGGAGAAACCCAAGTTCCAACCTTTTTTAGCTACAGCCGCAACCCCCCTGATGATGAGAGGAACCCTACCGACTGCCTGAGCTAGCCTTCGGGAACGGTTTATTGCAAGCAAACTAAGCACTATATAAGAGAGAGGGAGACCATAGAAATCAGTTCGTGCGTATGTGAAACAATAATAGCTGACCACTACCTAATTGCAACGACGATTTATTTCTCTACCTACGACAAACACACTTCAGACAAATCGCACACTGAGTAATATACTGCACTCTCTGAAAAAAAAGTTAATCTATTTATCTCAATCACCGATTGGAATGAAATGCTAAAATTATCTGAACCAAATGTATTGTACGAAGAAATGAAATCGAAATTTAAAAATATTTATAAACTAAGTAACATCACAAAATTTAATAAAAAATATCGCAATTATCAAAAAACTTGGATGAATGATAGCCTCATTGAAAATATACAAACACGAGATACTCTTTGGAGGAAATGGAAAAACTCACCTAACAACAAAAAATATGAAATCGATTTAAAAAAATACAGAAATAAATTAAATAAACAAATAATAAACACAAAAAAATTATACTATAACTATAAATTTAATCACTGTTTCAAAGACATTAAAAAAACATGGAATGAAATTAATAAAACTTTAGGAAGGAAAGATAAATCCGGTTGTGATGAAGTCATATCAAAATATTTCTTAAAATCCAAATCGACAGATGCAGTGGCAGAAAATTTTGCAGACTTCTTTGATGAGGGGTTAAATAAGTTATTACATGAATGTGATGTCCGAGCGTCAGAATACACGCCGGAATATTTAAATCATAAATGTATCTACCACGAGCAAATACAAAGCAAATCGAATTAATTATCGGAGGTATGAAAAATTCCAAGACACCAGGCATAGATTTAATTCGTATGTATGATTTGAAAAAACATGTTAAATTACTTAGTCCTATAATCGCCCACTTAATTAACAGAATAATTGATACGGGCCATATTCCCGATGAACTAAAATATAGCATTGTAAGGCCTATCTTTAAAAATGGAAATCACTCTTTAATAAATAATTACAGGCCGATTTCCATACTACCTTCATTAGAAAAATTTTTAGAAAAATATATATCAATAAATTTAGATAAATAATTAAATAATCTGAGTATTATTGATGAATGCCAGTATAGCTTTCAAAAAAAAAAAAGTTGCGATAAATTGCTCGAAAAATTTTCTAATCATATAAATTCACAACTTAACTGTTAACAACATGTATTGGTTCTATTTATTGATTTCTCAAAAGCTTTCGACACACTTAGCCATATACAAATAATTAAAGTACTTGAATTTATAGGTATCCGGGGTAAACTCCTCTTATTCTTTAAAAACTATTTGTCAAATAGAAAAATGAGTGTGAAGATTTTAAATATAATTAGTAAATCAAGATACATTAAATCGGAAGTACTGCAAGGGTCAATTCTAGGTCCAAAATTATATATTATATACGTAATTGCTATGTGTAAGATTTTCAAAAAAGCTCGTCGATTCATTTTTGCTGATGATACTGCTCTTGTTGTATCAAATGAAAATCCTAAAATAGCTGTACAAGAATTACAAAGAGACTTTAACGAGCTTCTCAAATGGGCTCATGATGTAGGATTAATTATTAATGTTAAAAAAACCAAATGCATGTACATAAAATCACCAAGTTTGAAAATGTGGAATGTTCCTAAAATAACCGCTCATAGCTTTGACTGTATACATAGAGGAATTATTAATGTTTGTGACTGTGAAAAAATAGATTTTACAAATGAATATACTTATCTGGGAATAATTGTTGATAACAATTTAAGTGGGATAAACAAGTGGCAAAAATTTGTAACCAGCTCCGATCCTAAGCTAGTAACTTTTACAAATTAAAATTTATTTTGCCTCATTGTACTCTTAAACTCATATATTTTTCTATGGTCGAATCCATCCTTAGATATGGTATTCGAACTTGGGGACATGCAAGCGCTACTTACATTAAATATATTCAAAATTTACAAACTGCCATAATAAAAAAAATTGTCACAACAAATATTTACAAACAGAGACATAACTTAAAACTACTATATGGCTCAGAGAGCCTACTTACAATAAAAGGTCTCCACTGGTTCACTACTATTATGGATAATATGGGGGAAAGCCCTTACAAACACCTACTTGTACACAAACATACCACAAGATTTAGAGAAGGAAAGGGCCTAAAAACTCCTCGAATATTAAATAAATATGGAATCCGTACTCTTGAATATCTAATACCGGTGATTTTCAATAAAATCAATAAAAACATAAAATTTGAAAAACATGAGAGACTATGTCCTAAAATGATAAAACTATGGTTAATGAACTAAAACTCCATGTATCTTTGAATATCTTAATATAGCTGCCTACATATCTTGTTATTAGGCAGGTATATTGAAATATCTTATATATTTATAGATGTAAGTTAAATTATCTAATATTACTATGTGATCTATTCTAATGTTTCCTTAAAACTATAAATGTATTTACAAATATTTTCTTAGATATTATATTAAGAATGTTGCACATGTTGAACATGCAGACAAGCTGCCATATGACAGCTTTGTGTGTCTACTCAAATTTTTGTACAAAATGTATTTTGTTATTTAATAAATTAAAAAAAAAAAAAAAAACTATTAATAAAAAAATACTGACTTGACTTAATTGACCATGATTGTTCATGCTACCCTCTCGTCATTGCCAACGTGGTCATTCAATGACACACAGGTACTTTACAATACTTATTTAATTTAAAGAAGAACGATAAGTACTGTTGTCATCTTTAAATACACTGCCCAGTTAAAGAAACAAACAAAAATATTCAACAGTGACTCGCATGAGCACTTGCTCTTTTGAAATGACTCTTCTTGACGCTTTTAAAATAACTTTTGCGAACATGAACAATTACCGTCGGGAAATGAAAATGGTTTTTCTTCACTGTGAGTCAGCAAGTGAATTTTTAGACTGACTTTTCGAGAAATTGAATAGTAGCAAGTGGCACACGAAAAAGGTTTTTGTCCATTATGGGAAAACATGGTAGTTTTAAGATTACCCTTTGTGGAACATGAATAGTCGCAGTCGGAACATGTAAAAGGATTTTCCTTACTGTGGGTAAACATGTGAATTTTAAAATAAATTTTTGTGGAAAATGAAAAATTGCAATCGGGACGTGAAAAAGGCATTTTTCCACTGTGGGTATTCAAGTATTTTTTTATATTCACCGTTGTAGACCATGAAAAGTTACATACAGAACATAAAAACGGTATTTCTCCACTGTGGGTAAACTTTTGAATTTTTAGTTCACTCTTTGTAGAACATGAAAAGTGGTTACTCATTGTAGGGACACGAAAAGGGTTTTTCTCCACTGTGGGTAAGCATGAAATATCTTATCTACGCTTTTCTAATACATGCATAGTTGCAGATGGGACGGAAAGGTTTTTCTCCACTATGGGTAAACATGAGAATTTTAAGATTAACCATTGAGGAACATAAATAGTCACAGTCGGAACATGAAAAAGGTTTAATTTCTACTGTGGGTATACATGTGAATCTTAAGATCAATCTTTGTAGAACAAGAATAGTCGCAATAGGGGCATGAAAAGGTTATTCTCCACTATGAGCATTTGAGTGTTTTCAAGATTACCCTTAAATAGCACTATCTTTTGGGTGAATTGCCTAAAACAAAAACAAAAAAAAATTCCCCTCTGAAAGCGTGAATAGTTAAAATCGGATCATGAAAAAAAAATTTCTACACCGTGGGTAAAAAAGATGTGAATTTTTAGGGCACACTTTGAAGAATATGAAAAGTTGCAGTCAGGACATGAAAAAGGTTTTTCTGCACTGTGAGTAAGCGCGTGTATTTTTAAGATTACTCTTTGTAGAACATGAAAATTTTCATTCGGGACATGAAAAAGGTTTTTCTCCACTGTGGGTAAACATGTGGCGTTTAAGAATACCCTTTCTGGAACATGAATAATCGCAGTCGGGACATGAAAAAGTTGTTTTACCTCTATGGTTAAGCAAGTGATTTTTTAGTAGTCTCTTGGTGGAACCCAAATAATTACAGTCGGGACAAGAAAAAGGTTTTTCTCCGCTATGGGTATACATGTGAATTTTAAGATAACTCTTTGTTGAATAAGAACAGTCGCAGTCGGGACATGAAAAAGGTTTTTGTCCACTGTGTGTAAGCAAGTGGATTTTAAATCTACTTTTTGTGGAACATGAATAGTTGCAGTCGAGACACGAAAAAGGTTTTTCTACACTGTGGATAAACGTGTGAATTTTTAGGTTACTCTTTGTAGAACATGAATAGTCGCAGTCGGGACATGAAAAGGGCTTTTCTCCACTATGAATAAACATGTGAATTTTTAGGCTATTTTTCATAGAACATGAATAGTCGCAAACGGGACATGAAAAAGGTTTTTCTAAACTGTGGGTAAACATATGAATTTTCAGGTTACTCTTTGTAGAACATGAATAGTCGCAGTCGGGACATGAAAAAGGTTTTTCTCCACTGTGGGTAAACGAGTGAGTTTTTAGATCTGCTTTTCTATAACATGCATACTTGCAGATAGTACATGAAAAAGGGTTTTCTCCACTGTGGGTAAACATATGATTTTTTAGGTTACCCTTTGTAGAACATGAATAGTTGCAGTCGGGACATGAAAAAGGTTTTTCTCCACTGTGGGTGGTAAATGTGTGAGTTTTAAGATCTGCTTTTCTATAACATGCATACTTGCAGATAGCACATGAAAAAGGGTTTTCTCCACTGTGGGTAAACATATGAATTTTCAGGTTACTCTTTGTAGAACATGAATAGTCGCAGTCGGGACATGAAAAAGGTTTTTCTCCACTGTGGGTAAACGAGTGAGTTTTTAGATCTGCTTTTCTATAACATGCATACTTGCAGATAGTACATGAAAAAGGGTTTTCTCCACTGTGGGTAAACATATGATTTTTTAGGTTACCCTTTGTAGAACATGAATAGTTGCAGTCGGGACATGAAAAAGGTTTTTCTCCACTGTGGGTGGTAAATGTGTGAGTTTTAAGATCTGCTTTTCTATAACATGCATACTTGCAGATAGCACATGAAAAAGTTTTTTCTCCACTGTGGGTAAACATGTGACGTTTAAGAATACCCTTTGTGGAACATGAATAGTCGCAGTCGGGACATGAAAATGTTGTTTTACCTCTATGGTTTAGCAGGTGATTTTTTAGTAGTGTTTTGGTGGAACCGTAATAATTACAGTAGGGACACGAAAAAGATTTTTCTCCTGTATGGACAAACATGTGACATTTTAGATCTGCTTTTCTAGAACATGAATAGTTGCAATCGGCACAGGAAAAAAGTTTTTCTTTATTATGGGTGCGCAAGTGTATTTCTGACGATGACTTACGAGAGCAGGAATAGTCACAATGAGGGCAAGAATATTGTTTTTGCCCAGGATGCATCTTCGGGAATCCTTCTGTAACATATTAAGCGTAAATTCGGTTAACATTGAATTAGTGACATAAATAGCAAAAAATGCAAAGATAATGAGAGAAATAAATATTTACTTAAACCAAGGGTATAGAAACTGCGGCTCGCGAGCACTTCTGGTGTAGCCTGGTAAAAGCAGCTATTTGCATGTTCCGAACAAAGCTTTTAATTTGAGTAACACAGTGGTGGGGAAGTGGGGGGGGGGGTCCAAAACTTTATTTTTTAAGACCTCTTATTTTATATCGACATTTTCCATACCACATGTGCCAAGTATTCTTTATTAAATTTTTAAGGTTCTCATAGAGTTATGTACTAAAATATTATGGAGAAGATTACAATTTTTAAAAAAAAAAGTGCATGGGGGCAGTTTTACTATGTTGTGACGTATGGCAAAAGACAGACACCGTTTGAAGAAGTATATTACGAGTATTGTTAGAATATTACAAATATTATTCACAGTTTTCTTCCAATTAAAAAATTCTTGTATTTAACAGCTCTCGGAAATCGAAAATGGTATCCCTAGAAGGGATGCCATGTTGCCATATAAAAAAAAATCGGTGTGGAATTTAACAAAATTAATAGAACATAATCGGAGACGGGACATTATCATGTAGTGTAAAAATAAAAAAAACTACACATTTCTAAAAAAATTTACTAACTTTTTCGTAATCTTTGTAAAAATAATGAGGAAATTAAAGGAATGGAGAGAAGGGAGAGTTTAACAACACAATTTTTACATTTTTTTCACAACACGAGGCAGGTTTCAACTTACGAATTATTCTGCGTAAGAGTCTAAGCTTAGTCGTAAGCTTAAATAATATTTACATACGGAACAATCCAATTCTCAGAAATTTACAGTATATGGTGTACAAGTCAAAGGTAAAGCTTCACTAGGTAGATGGGAGTGGCTTCCTTCGATAAATTTGCAACTTGTTATTTAATTTATTGTTATATTCTGAACACAACACTGGTTTAACTTTATATTCTGAACACAAAACTGGTTCAAATCTGTATGTGGGAAATTTAAAATATACTTAGAACATGAACATGGTTTTTCTGTGATTCTGGCAGAACGTATAGTCTGCAATGAGAATTTAGAACTGCACTTCGAATAAGATAATCTTTTCCTTAGAAATGTGTCAACAGATGAATTTACAACTGGAATTAGATCGTTAAATTCTGAACGTAAAAAACTAACTTTATATTAAGAGTAAATCTCTCATAATATTCACACGGTTTTCCTGCGAATTATGAACTTTGCAGCATAGGTTTTAAACAAAAAAATGTACTCCACTGGAAACATTAGAAGAGTTTTCTCGTTTCATTCTCGGAAATGCGTTAGCAGATTACTCCGCTACTGGAATTTTAGAGATCATTCGAAACATGAAACTGGTTTTATCTTAAGAGTGAACCCGCATGTATATCCCCAGCTTTAATTGATACTATACTCAGAACATGAAAATGGATTTCCTCTTGAAACTTTGTACTTGTAACACATGGATGCTTTCCTTCAAAATGCGTGGGCAGATGAATCCACAATAAGAATTTGTATTAAGAACAAAAGAGTGGTTTTAACTTAGAGATGGATCTGCGTAAGGGTCCACCAGTCCGTATTATACTCAGAACACGTAAATTGGTTTTCCTGCATTTTACAGCAAATTAATTGGGTGCTATAAAAATTGTAGAATTAATTTTTTTTTTACTATTTACAATCATTTATAGTGAAGGATTTATTTTAATTTAACTATTTTTTATGGCAGAAGTGTGTCAATACATAAATAAAGCATTTCATATTTTTTCCATCCTGTATAGAGTTGTCATCAATACTGAGATATATTTTCAATATTAATTTCCTTACTATGAAATTTAAAAAAAATAATAAAAAAAGGACGTCGGATCACGTATGTATCTGTTTGTGTCTAACCTGATTTCTAGAAACATAGTTGCATAGGTAAGCACATACCTGCCAGCTATGTTATACTATTCTCTGGGTTTAGTTATAATAACTGTAAAATGTAGCTGAAACACAGTTAAAGAAAAATTTTCTCGCTCTGTGAGTGTAATTTTGTAGTGCTTTTGTAGTGCGGGCCGCACCAAAAAGACTCGCGGGCCGCGGGTTTCCCAACCCTGGGGAAACAGAACATATGCCACAATTTTCTGAGAAATTCATTTATGTGTGTGTGTGATACGATTATTTGCGCTTGTAGACTATTGTGCAAAATAATTATTTTGTTAAAACCTGCTTTTTGTTATAAACGCAGAGTAAAAATTCTAAAATAAATTTATGGGAAATCATCCTAGCTATCTGAGAGCAGTCATAAATATATGGTTGCAGAGTTTGTAAACCTGTCGTTTCGTCATTTCTCAAAATTTCTAGTCACGTGTGACATAAAAAAAACAAGCAACTATTTTGAATAAAATGAGATCATGATAACATATTGAGGATCCTCCCCCAAACGCGAATAAAAAATCTATGTGCGGCCCGCGGTGATAAAAACTTCCCAATGTCTTCCGAGAGCCAAGA
Source organism: Limnephilus lunatus (assembly GCA_917563855.2). Lineage (NCBI taxonomy): Eukaryota > Metazoa > Arthropoda > Insecta > Trichoptera > Limnephilidae > Limnephilus > Limnephilus lunatus. Next base: position 16,523,303 of record OU830595.1, on the reverse strand, counting down.
GCTTCCCCGCCCTTGACTTAAACAAACAAAATGTCTATTTACCTTCTATTTGGGTAATTCTTTCAGAGCGCTCTGAACTTTCCTTTTTAACATCTGGGTGATCTATGTCAATTTCTGTATAAGTAATCACCCCTTTAACTTCTTCTCGAGGACCTGGTTCTGCCTTGATGAAAACAGTCTCAACATAACTGTTACCTGTAGAATAAAAATACAATACCTTCATTGATATGCCGAAAAGATCGGTAAATATTCGGAACAAACGTCAACGGTTAATACGCACTTTTTTTATAAAACTTTTAGATTCTTCTTAATTACCATAAAAGACAACTATTTGCATTGGGGGAGGTTGAAAATGTTACATTTTTAATTTTAGTTACGTAAATTGAAAATTTGCCCACGTATTCAGTTATAACGCTTCACCATATGCAATTTGTAATGATTATTGTCATTTTATTATGTTGGTATTACTGATACTATATGGAAGGCCACATCATACCGTAACTGAGTTCATGGCAATATATTCGGTAATTTTTGGATAGGGCCTGACACGCTTATTATGAATAATTTTTAGAAAAAAACTTTATATTCGCCTTAATTACTATAAAAGGAAACTTTTTGCATTTCGGGCGGCGGAAAATTATGCATTTTAATTTTCAATTGCGTAAAACCAAAATTCACTTCGCGAACTGATGGGCGACTGTCAGCGGCCATTAGGTACGTCGCTGTTATGTTGGTATCACTGATGCATTAACAAGAGCTAAATACGACCGTAGCCATCTTCATGGCATACATAAAGAGGCGCGGAATTATGAAAAACCGAATTAATAATATAATGTAAACGAACCTCTAATCAGAATCACTTCAGTTAGACTTAGCTTTATTATCACGAAAAGTGAGTATTTATGTCGCGGGAGGCAAAAAATATGCATTTAACATTTTAATTTTATTTTTATTTCACAAACAATCAATCATAATTACACAAACCCGCTAGACAAACACTGCTTTGCCAAACAAACTATTCAAAACCTGGGATGTTTTTTTTAAAGTATGATGACATGCAGCTTTCGTAGTTTAACCTCCAAGTTCCGTATTATCCGTGAGGTGGACTAAATGCATATTTACCATGATTTTTAATTTAAAAAAAAAAATTACATTGAAAAAAAAAATTACATTGAAAATTTTATTTTTACATTGAAATTTTTTTTTTTAAGTACAAACAAAATTTTTTAATGTGAAAATAAAATTTTAAATGTAAGAAAACTTGCCTAAAGGCCTTCTTTATTCATTTTATTTTCAGAATTTCGTCAAATTAGTGCTTACCTAATACGCATGTTTTTATTTTATTTTACGTAACTTCTAGCTAATTGTTATTTTATGGTAATAATAAATATATACGAATAGAGGTTTGTTAACATTATAATTCTGTTGTGTTTTCATAATTCCGCGCCTCTTTTTGTATCTCACGAAGATGGCTACGGTCATATTAGATCTTGTTAATGCATCAGGGATACATAACAGTAACGTACCCAATGGCCGCTGACAGTCGCCGAACGGTTCGCGAAGTGAATTTTGGTTTTACGCAATTGAAAATTAAAATGCATAATTTTCTGCCGCCCGAAATGCTAAAAGTTTCCTTTTATAGTAATTAAGGCGAATATAAAGTTTTTTCTAAAAAATATTCGTAATAAGCGTGTCAGACCCTATCCAAAATTTACCACATAAGGCGCGTAAATAAAAAAAAAAACAAACCTTTATCAGGATAATCACTTCAAAGTCGAATTGAAGCACTGGAAAATCGTGTTAAATTTCGTCGTCATTATAATAGAAGCAATATAATCACTTCAGAAGCACACTCACTACAATAACATTGAATTTAATTGAAGTAATATAAGATGAAAGTCCAGTCAAGGCACTATAATCCGATGTCCTCATAATTAAAACATCCCAGGTTTTGAATGGTTTGAGGGCAAGGCAGGGTTTATCCTAGCGGATTTGTGTAACTATGATTAATTGTTATGAAATAAATATTCCGATGTCATCATAATTTTAAAAAAAATCCCAGGTTTTTAATGGTTTGAGGGCAAGGCAGGGTTGATCCTAGCGGGTTTGTGTAATTAATTCTTTAAAAAAAACACCCCAGGATTTATCTAGTTTGTATTCCAAGGTATCTAACCAAATTAGTGCTTACCTAATTCACACAAATTGGTGGTATAACTAATTTTCTAGCCACTCGTTATCTTATACAGCCAGTGTAATATAAAATATCAGTAATACCAACATATTAAAATAACAATAATATGGCAAACAGAGTGATTTGACAGTGTGAAAGCAAATTTTCAATTTACGTAACTAAAATTAAAAATGTAACATTTTCAACCTCCCCCAATGCAAATAGTTGTCTTTTATGGTAATTAAGAAGAACCTAAAAGTTTTATAAAAAAAAGTGCGTATTACCGTTGACGTTTGTTCCGAACAATTACCAAAATATGTTTTTAACTTTATGCGTAAAACCGTAATATTTAATAAATGAAGACAGTAAAAGCGAAACTCAACGAAAATCTAGAAACAGAAAAGTCAGAAAAAGATATTGGCACATCTGAGATACGAACATAAACACGTCCCAGTGGTGCCAATACATTCTCTGATTTTTCTGTTTCCAGATTTTCGATTAAGTTTCTCTAATATTGTACAGACCGCCGAACATGTGGTAAACGATTGCCCGCTCAATTCATTCCCCGGCGGGATTGATGAGGTTTACAGGCCAATGCCTTCTGACCCCTCACCATATGAAAGAAGAAGATTTATTTAAATAATAAAAAAATGTAAAAAATTACATTATTGATGATAGAAAAATCTTTGAAAAACCTTGTAAAAGCAGTAATTTAGATTAAGAGAATATAAGGTTAATTTTAGAAATAAGAAGGACCCTAGATGTCCGCTTCAGGGACCGACGCTTTAGGAAGGAAATACTATTTACTTGTGAACACCTTCAGAAAGAATTTCTGAAGTTTTATGTAAATGGGATAATATTTTTAATGTATCGAAATACATGTAACTTACATCGTGTCCCAAATAAGCTGAGGTCTTCACTTGGGGGATTAAGAGAAATTTATTGAGTAACATAACTTAGAAAGTTTCTAGTATGACAGCCAACTGAAAACATACAACATCTCAATTTTGGGCGGTTATGGGTACCGTCGTCCCGACAACCAATTATTGGATAACCTACACCTATGCCGTACGTTACCCAAGTGCTTAGCTATGTATAGTGACTTAGCAATGACGACCAATGGTGACCGGGTTCGTAGTGTGGGGTTTGTCCGGGTATTAGAGTCAGTTGCGCCTGGCCACCTTATGTGTGGCGGGCCGGATCGGGAGAGATTAGTTGGGGGAAACCATTCAAACGATCTAGCAGGACTCTCGGAATATTGTGGATTGATATAGTGGCGTAGCGAGGGGAGGGCGGACCGCCCCGGGTGCCAACCGACGGGGGGGTGACACACCAATTTTTTTATGAGTCGAAATTAGTGTTTGTCAACTTAAAAGGGGGGGGGGTGACGCCAACCACGTTATCCGCCCCGGGTGCCACCCATGCTAGCTACGCCACTGGATTCATACTTCCGTTACTCCTGGACAAACTGACCCCGGATTTCCACCCACTGCGCTTGCCTATATTCCTTCCAAGACTCTTCTCTCCTATTTTCCTAAAAATACCCGCTATACAGGATCCCCAAATTTAACATAAGTCCAGAGGAGATTTTTTTTTCCTAAGGGTCTCCTGCATGGAGATAATGTAAAAAATACAATTTAAAGTAAATAACCATCGAACGGCAAGAACAGACTTCGTGAACAACCTTAAAATAGCCGTTTGCGAAAAACATTGCAAAGCGGACGTGAATTGCGAACATATGAAATCAACATTTTCTTACTTTTGCAATGCAAGTCATGCGTAATTTTCACATCCGGGAGGTAGATATCCCTACACGACATTTCACCTCCAGCTTCTTCCTGAGACCCTGGTCCCACCTTGATGGAAACACTCTCTATATTGGGAAGATCCATGGCCTTCTGTGATAGCATTCCGGTTTTAATAAAGATGGTAAATTGGTCCCAGTTCAAAATAAATTAGATCTGCAAAAGAACCTTGATTCATCATCGTGTTTATTAGTGGTTATAAAAGAGCTTTAAGTTATATAAAACATTCAAAGCCTCGTATATAAACTGGACAACTTAATAATCATAGACGGTTATTAAACCTCGAGCATCAAATATCGAGGCGGATGAAAACACCGTTATATCTTGCATTCTTATATACGAGGGTTGTCCCAAAAGTACCCGACCTAACAAAGAAAACACAAAAAATTTGTGTTTTTTGTACATAGTCACCTCCTCCTCCAGCTCGATACACTTTTCCCAGCGTTGTTCAATAGCTTCTATGCCCTATTTATAGTGAGAACCGTCGAGCACCTAAAAATAGTCATCTACCGCAGATTCCACTTCTTCATTGTTGGCAAATCTTTTACCACCGAGCCATTTTTTCAAGTTTGGAAAAATAAAATAATGCGAGGGGGTTAAATCTGGGGGTTAAAATAGGGTGCGTGAGGAAGAAATTCGAACTTTAATTCATCGATTTTGGCTATCGGGATTATGAATGTTTGAACTGGTGCATTGTCTTGATGAAACAACACATTCATTTTCGCCAAATGCGGCCGTTTTTTCTTGATTTAATCACTTAAATGCATGTTCGCATAATATTCGCCGTTGATGGTTTTTTCTTTTTGAAGATAATCAATAAAAATTATCCCATGAGCATCCTAAAAACTGATTCCACGACCTTGCCTGCTGATGGAGCTGTCTTTCCATTTTGCCTGTTTCATTGTCCATTGTTTTGATTGTTCCTTCATCTCAGGAGTGAAGTGATGACTCATGGCTTTGAATCAATGCAAAAACTCGGCTTTATTGGTGTGAAATATCGCCAAACATTCGATTGAAACATTCTCACGACGCTGTTTTTGGCCATTGTGGGCAAACGCGGCAGCCATCTTGCACACAGCTTTTTCATGTCCAAATTTTCAGTAAATATGCGATGTACAGCACTTTTTGAAATGCCTACTGTGTCAGCTAGCTCGCGCACTTCCAATCGATGATCATTCAATACCATTATGTGGATTTTCTTTACCTTTTCTGACGTGGTCACCTCATAAGGTCGACCACTGTGATGTCGTCTCGGAGCTCGTAGAAGAATCTGAGCTCGACTTCGATATTGATTGTACTTAGACCTTTCAAATGAAAGTTTTGTATTTTTATTTATTTATTTATATAATACATGTTAAATATATTTTACATTTCCATAGATAAGATTTATTAAATCACCATACTAGGCGAATGCCTGTTTCATGGTGATTAATTAAGGATAGTAACTTTGAGTGTAGTCTAGTGTATTACATAACGATGACCAATTTTTCCATGTTTGCAAATTAACTGAGAGGGTTCGCGTCCTCGATGGCTGCCAAAAAAACACTAAACAACGTAGCGCCTTAAAACTTTGTGCTTTCTACCATAATTTTTTTACTATTCAATAGCCACCAGAAGTACTTCAGGTCGGGTAATTCTGAGTCAACCCTCGTAAATGTATACAAACAATAAACTTTATAAAAATTTCCGTTAGCAGATTGATTCTTACTTACCTGTACGAGTCATTCAATTGATCGGGAAAACAAAAGAATTATATTTGAAAATTGGAAATATAATATATACACGCAACAAATAACGGCGTGTAAAAAATGTCGTTACAGTGACCATTGAAGTATAAAATATCTCACAACCGCTTTCACCAATTAAACGACAAAAGGGAGACCCCAATTAAGAGAACTAAATGAAATGTTGACTTCACAAACATGACCGGCAAAAATTATACTTAAACGGTTTAACACCAACTTAAATAATTTATTTTCGTGACAGTAAAGCATAGAACTGTCAAACTTACTATGGTATTGTTTGCGTGGGCAGATCCAGTTGACTTCTCCGTCATCTGAGTGGAAAGTACTCTCAGTATCGTATTCAATAGTATACGTAAAGATTTAATAAAAATACTTATTGTTTGGTTGACATATTTGACAGCGGCCATACATCTAAATTAACAACCCCATGTAGCGCAACACGGCTTAACACCCCAAAAACAAACAACGAAAAGACCCCATGTAGTCTCGTCTGTCACGTGTTAACCTAGTTGATGTGGAAGAGGCTTATAGCCATAGCCGGTTAATACGTTTCAATTTTAGTTGATCGGCTTTTATTGAACGATAACAGTTTGAAAAACTTGTTCAACTACGTTTAAAGAGGGTTCACATTGAAACGTCTGAACCGGATATTTGGCCTTAGTCAATGTTAAATGAACCTAATTGAGTACCAAAAGCGCGGCGGTTACCTTCAGTGTGTTGAAGATACGACACTAGGAAAGTCGAAGGTAATAATGTCATTAAATTCGAAATAGAATTATGATGGTCACAGAAGTTACCCAAAACTGCAGAAATGGAATACTAATATTGTTCAATTAATACAAAGCGGAAAAAAATCGTGTTCGTACTGACAAGTGTCCATAAATATACCAAACTATCCATCGAGTGTCACTGACGTTTCCATAGATAAGTTAGCATCGTAGAAAATGCTAATATACATAAAAGATGGCTGCCGACAGTTCTTACTTAAAAGATTTCTGAACAGGGATATACAATCAAAGACATTAATACTGGACGCGGGGTAGAAATCTAAAAGTGGGAAGCCAAACACAATACGATTGTAGCTGTCTCTATTTCTAGTCCTTTAGTACTAAACTGCTACGCGTCGAGTGAGGTCGTGTCTTACCAGTAAGTAAATTGTATTGCATAGCGCTCCTGCGTGATGAGAAAATGCTTCAATTAAACGGAAAATAGTCGGAAAGGAGACAGCGAAAATTGCATCACAAAGTGACATAAGCATAACAGGGACAACTTACTAACAGTAAGTCGGTTCACACAGCGTCCCCCGCATTCGTTTTATTCCATTGGGAAAGATGGTGTAAAACGTACAAAGGGTAACGCGTTCATTAATTAATTAATGTCGTTGATGAAAATTGTAAATAGTAACGGTCCTAGGTGTTATTAATCTGTATAGATTTGTATAATCATTTGAACCTATAACCTGTACTGTATAATAAAATATGTACTTAACAATACTACTATAATAGTACCAATATTGTATTACTAATGAAAACTCATATAATAAATATAAAAATATTTGCCCGTGTGTCACGTTTTACCCGCCTTTACCCTTCCCTATCATATTGTGTAACCGAATAAGAGTATCTTGTTATCTCAGTCACACCCATAGGTCACACCCGTGATGTGACAGTAGTATTCGGCGAAGAAACTAATAAGCCGCCCTACTATGAATCTATGACATTCACTCACGTATATTTTTTGATTGTCTGTCTTTATCACACAGGAATGAACTTTTGAATTTAGAAATTATACTGAAAACCGCTGAAAACAAAAGAGTGTTGCTTGCTTTCCACATTATATTGTGAGTATGTGAGTCTATTTATAATATAACGTCATTGTATACAATGGGCCGTTTTCGCAAGATTTTGGTCGCTAGAGGCGCTAATGTTCTACCGGTCCAACTTTTTGTGTTTAAACTGTCAGATCCCATACATTTTTTAGGCCGTTTGACGCAATTTAGTGTATTTAAATATTACAATAATGCCGTCAACCTGTTGTAGTGTTCCTATGTGTAGAAATAGGGGTGGGCACGAGTTCCCCAAAGATAGAGACTTGAAAGCGAAATAGATTCATTTCATCAGGCGTTCTAAATTGGCACCTCATTTCACGGACACCTGTGCAGGGTTGCCATTGCTTATGTTCTAAAATACCCGCATTTTTTATTTTTAAATAAAAATGATAACATTCAAAATAAATAATAAAATAAGAAATTCAATACGGTGTGCCGTTGTCTAGTAGGAAAAAGGGAAACATAAAAAACATGGTAATATAATCATATACACAGTGTGCCAGGTACTGCTAGGAGAAAAAAAATAACTGAAAAAGACAAGTAATTTAATTGAAACAAAAAGAGTTAGTTGCAGAAAAGAAGATAAAGTAGTATTTTAGTGTTACAATATAATCTTAACCCATTTTAAAAATTTATTTTGTTATTTGATATTGAGACCTAAAATTTTAAGCAGTGAAGTTAAGTTAATTACTAAGCAATTTACATAATTAACTAAATAAGTATGCATATATATGGGTGATGTAAAATAATTACCTCATATCATCAATTAGTGCATCATGCTTTTTTTGGTTAACATTTTGTTTGAAAGATTATATTTCATACTTCCTCATTCTTTTTTAATCCCTTCTCGAGTAGCCATTAATGCTACCACGTACCACAGTATATGTGTATGAAGTATATGTTTCTATTTTCTGTTTTAAAATTTCCTCTCAACGGAAGCGTTGGAGAACGGCAACACGAGCAATAAACGTATTTTACAATTTTTAAATTTGGGAACAAGTATCGTCCCGTATTAGGACAAACACTTTAGCCCAGCAACTTTCAGCATCGTCATCTACATTCAGACCATGTAGGGATAAATCAAGAATAGAGGGATTATTCTATCGTAGAAGTTCTATGACAAGCAAATTCATGTGTCTTCCGAGTTAGGGTCCCGAACTTCAGGAATCCCCCGACTATTATTGTCTAGAAATAAAAAAAATGTTACAATGCTGCCATAAAATAAACTACAAAATCTTCCACCGAATTTAAATATTTTTCAAAAAGGTTGGATAATCATAAAATGCCCAGAATCCCCGCAGAATACTTAATTCTAAAAAAAATTTAAAATTCCCCGCAATTTGGGGAATTACCCACAAATCAGCAAAACTGCACCTGTGGGACACTTGACACATAGGATACGCATACTATGGTTTTCAATAATATCATAGTATGCGTATATACGAATATACGCCAGTCCATAGATTTGGTCGACAAATAGATGACAGCGGGACCGGTAAACACCGTGCTGCCATCTCTTCGATATTTTGAAATCACTCAGAAAACGGCCCATTAGATGAAACAATGAAATCGTAGACAATTATTATAATTGTTGTAACTTTTTTCTGGCCTTTAAGTTTCGAGATGATGCCACGTGACAGCTTCGACACAGAAGACGAACATGGAGAATTAATTAGTGGGACCCGGCGAAGTGATCAAGAAATGATGTAATTCTATCCCATAATAAATGTTGCACGCCGTTCTCCAGCGAGGGCTAAAGAATTAAGAAATGAGTAAGCAGATTACTTCACTGCAGAAGGAAGGCTTTACTGGAAAGACGAGTATGCGTGAATTGAATACCTACCCAGGGGTAGTTTAATCCGCCTCTGTACCTACCTACCTGACTATTCTTGGTATAAGATTAAATTAAGGTAATTACAGTATTCGATCTATTTTTGCGTGGAGTATCCCTGTGCAATATATTCATATTTTAGTTGTTGTTCAGCCAAATTTTTGATTTGTTCAAATATTATTTTATTTACCTACACTTTATAAAATGATCTTCCAGAGAGAACTTCCATTTTTAAGTTATTATTATAATGAGGAATTATAAGAAATAAATTGAACCACGAACTCGAAATCATATCTTATAAGGAACTAATAAGTAACCGATCAAGATCACGTGGCAACCTAGATATCCCTAAAATTAAAACTAGTGCTTTTCAACACCACTATACCTATCAAGGTATAAAAAATTTTTATATCCTCCCATATAAAATCAAATCTGAAGAAAATTATAAAACCTTTAAATCACAAATAAAACAACTACTAGATCAACCCAACACAAATTATAAATTTTAATTTCACAGAACGAATTTGTACCGATTAGTAGTACTTGATCAAGTCATAATTATAATAGTTGGTACTTTAGTTCAAAATTAATCATTTAATTCCTTCATTAATTAACAACAAAAAAAAAATTATAAATTAATGTATTCTTCTCATTTTCACATATCCTCTTAAAACATTTCATCAGCAATTGAACTGAAATGAAGCGATTATTGTTGTAACTTAACATTATGTACCTACTCCTGCAATTATTATCAGCTAATCCAATTGTTAGAATCAACTATATGTACTTACCATCTAACACCTACCTATTACAAGAAATGTAATAATATTATTTTTACTTTTAATTATCTATACTACATGTATCATGTATATCTAATTTAGTAACTGCTATGTTAGTAAATTTATTAATCAATATTTGTTATCATTCATAAGTTAGTTTCTTAATTTAAAAAAAAGATTATATATATGTATATTATTTTTACTTTATCTTTTTCTATAATAGCACAACTCCCCAATTCAAACACGAGAAATGTTTTCTCTTTTAAATTGGGTAGATTCATTAACATTTTTACTTTATCTTTTTCTATAATAGCACAACTCCCCAATTCAAACACGAGAAATGTTTTCTCTTTTAAATTGGGTAGATTCATTTTCACACTTTTCACACGTTTACACTTTATCTGTAATTAGTTTTTAAGAACCAAATATTTTCTTTCTTAAATCTGTTATATGTATGTATATTTAAAATAATAAAAAATAACTATCGTAAGATTCCGTACGAAGTTCCCAAAGCATGCGATGGGCTTAACGAATCGAGTGTTGTTTATATATATGGCTGGTTGGATAGCGTGTCTGTTGAAAGGATGCCAGACGACACGACACTAGAGGGTGAGTGCGGGTGAGCAGAAACAGTAGCTAGAGTTGGACCGAGGAAAACGAGAATAGACTGCGTGGAAGAGGATTGGAGTAGAACTTGGAAAGACATTGAAAGCAAATGGCGTGGTGCCGCAACCAGCATTTGTGGAGGAGGCCAAAACCCAATTTCCAGGATTCACGTAGTGACAATGATGTGCTTTTTTTGCATTAACCCCACACAGGAGGCCCTGAGGAAAATAGTTTCCCTCGGGGCCTATGTCATCTTTGGGGATTCTGTGTGACGGTGGCTAAGGAAAGGAAGGCGGACAAGTTCTGGGAAGGAAAAGGGTATGAGGGGTTGGTAGGAATCTAGGGATCAGTGTGTTCAGGAGTGATGGATGTACAAATCCATTCTTCAAGCTACGATATAAGACCAGCTACAGAGGTCACAAGGTTTCCGCAAATCGGCCTCTTCCGTTTCAGCCCACCACGCAGCTGGTGGGAAAGCACATCCGCTGCCAAAACCTGATCACACCTCACCCGATGGACCCGGGCACCCTACTAAGTCACCAAACGTAGCGAACCACTTGAGGTGACCTAAAGCAGAGGTGTTGGTTATCCAATAAATGGTTCCCGGGGCGGTGATACCCATACCCGCCTCCGAAATTGTGCTGAAGAACTACAGAAATGCCAAAATTAGTTGAAATGCATTCATAACAATAAAGTGGTTTAAACAACTTGCCGTTTATTTATGTATTTAATTGGGTGTTTTTTTTTTTCAAATTTCATTTCTTAATCTTCGTCGGAACAATATTATGTATTCAAAAAATTTTATGGAGTTCAAATATTCAGTTTTTTCCGAACACAAATTTAGATAAAATACAGAAAAATCACATCAAATTAAACGAAAAATCGTTCAGTGCCACGGGGCAGCTTATATTTCAACAAACCTACAGAATCGTGAAAAAATTCCACGTAGACGTATGTATTGTATACAAATAATAACAATATAAATGCATCTCAATTTTAATAAATAAAAAAAACTTTAAAGGACCGTTCTGAAACTTGTAATTGTTTCATTTCGTCTAATTATAATAGCAAACCATAATTAAACATAATCGTGTATAAATTTAATATCTTAAATGTATTAAATAACGTTTAAAACTATAAAATAAAGTTACACTTATAAATATAGTATAACAGAAAAGATTTAAGTGTAATAGGAATGACGAATATACACTAGAGTATTTAAATATTAGGAACTGTATTCATTTCGGATGCGTTTTCCGCCAACTCAACTACTCTTTCAAAACCCTTAACAGTGGCTGCCTCGTAAACTTCAAAGCCCGCTTCAAAGTTGTCGTCCGTCGCTTCTACTTTTATCTCAATATTTTCTAGTTTTATCTCTGGCGTGATGCCTGAAGTTTTTTTGGTGTTTCTATGCGTTTTCTTGTGTGACGCCAGGTTGCTTAGTTGCGCGCACACAAAACCGCACTCATCACAACTGTACGGTTTCTCTCCTGTATGAACACGAGAGTGGCGCTTTAGGGCGCTGCGCCTTGAGCACGTATAATTACACGTCGGGCACGCAAATGGCCGCTCCCCTGAATGTGTTCTTTGATGTTTCTTCAAATCCGTAGCCGAAGAACATTTATAAGTGCACTCCAAACATAAAAATGGTTTCTCTCCAGTGTGAATTCTTTTATGTACGGTTAAACTGCTTGCAAGCGAACATTTATAAGGACACTGATCGCAAATATAAGGTTTAATGCCAGAGTGAGTGACTTTATGCTTGACGAGATCTCCAGGCCTTGAACAAGTGTAAGGGCAATCTTCACAACCAAACGGTCTCTCGTCAGAATGCACGCGTTGATGCACTCTCAAATGATTCATTTGCGTGCAAGTATAATCGCAGATCTTGCATGCAAATGGACGCTCGCTAGAATGCGTGGGACGATGTGATTTTAAATCTGCCTTACGTGCACAAGTATAACTACAATCTGGACATGCGTAAGGACGCTCCCCAGTGTGTATCCTTCTATGGGCTTCGAGTCTAACAGGTTGAGCGCAGGTATAAGCGCAAAGATCGCAAGAAAATAACCTTTCTCTTGTATGAACTCTCATATGTGATTTAAGATCTCCCTTTCGAGCTCCAGCATAGTTACACTCAGAACACGAATAGGGTTTTTCTCCACTGTGAATTCGTTTATGAATGTTCAAGTGTATTTTTTGTATGCATTGAAGCCCGCAAACATCGCATTTGTAGCTATTACGCCGAGAAGAATGCAGTCTCTTGTGATAGCGTAATTGTTGTACCCGTTGGCAGGTGAACTCGCAATTATCACAGCGGAATAATGACTGCATCGCAATCAAAATATCTGCCGACACTTTGGTTTCGGGGGGTTCGTTGGACTCCATTGGGACGTTTTCTCGTACTTCTTGATCCATTTATTGAATTCTTAATGCATATTGTTGCGATATTCTTAAGTCGTCGTCCTCTTATACCTGCAACAACAAAAAAGAATTTGTATTGAGAAGAACGGCTGCGCGGCTTCTATCATACAAAATTAATTTGGGAATTAAGGTCAAAATACCCAACAAAAATAAACAATATTTTGTTTTGAATAGTTTTAATTTTCAATGTACATTTATTACTTTAAATTTTCTGCTGCTGGTTTCGACACATCCGAGTCATTCGCTAGCAAACTTAAAACTTTGTTTTAGTGAATGACACTGATATGTCGAAACCGGTAGCAGAAAATTTAAGTAACAAATGTACATTGAAAATTAAAACTCTTCAAAACAAAATTTCCAAAAATTGTAACATAGTTAATGCCCAAGATTTACAAAATTTTTTTTTTAATCAAATGTTATTAAGTTCTGATATGTGCATTTTCTTTATTTTTGTTTTAAAGGTTGATACATAGGTAATTAAAGAATTCCAGATTGCTTCATTTTGGAGGCAAACTTTGAAATTTAAATAAACAAATATATGTATAATGTTTTATAAATAATATTGTAATGTAATGTAAAATCTATTTAATTTAGTATAATGTTTTTAGATTTTTATAGTGAAATAAATATAATCGTAATTTTCTATTTTCTAGAATAGATTAAAATAAAAGAATTGTGAGTTCATAATTAATAAAAACAAATAGCTTGCTTAATCACTTGTGCTAATATAATGAATAATTAAATAAAGCATCGCAAAATAATGAAGTTATTTTATTCTATGTAATACAAATCTAAATGATTAATTAATTAATTACATAAATTTAAATCTGAATTATTAATTGACCTATTAAATTAATTATTAAATATTAATTTGAATATGTCATTTGCAATTTTAATTTACATCCACAAAAATTTAAAGGAATTATCAAAATGGTTCCTTTTAATCATTTTTATGTTAAATTTCATCATATTTTTATAACAAATGAAGTAATTTTTTTTGTATTTGTCATTTACTCCCAAGTTGCCTCTAAAATCATGAAATCTTTGATGGCCTAAATTTTTTTTAATTTAAAACACAAATAAATAAACATATCCGTAATAGATATTTTTTGATATACCGTACCTTTTGATTACAAAAAATAATTTACTATATTCGACTCAACTTGTGATATAAATAATGAAATCATACGTGAAATCCATAGATAAAATAATAATTACTCGAAATAAAAGGATACAAAACACAAACAGCCCCGGTTTATTTTTCTGATATCAACGGGAAAACCATGGATAAAACAAAAACTACAAGAGAAAAACAGAACTGTCAGATAGTACGAATACGTCAAATCGTAGTTTTCATTAATAATAATTTGAAAACTGTAAATCAAAAATATTATAAAAAGAAATAGGAACATAAAAATTATAAATGGACAAACTTTAAAAGCACAAGATTCGGATAGGCTATAGTTTAAGCTTGAATTTTCGGTTATAGAGAGAAAACAGTTTAAATATTTGAGCTGGATTGAGCTAAAAACTGTAATAAGGGTAGCTAAATTATGTTGAACATGTGTATTACATACAAAGAAGTATTCAAAATAGCCAAGCTAATCAGCCAGGCTAGAAAATAGGGACTTTTCTTAATATGTACAGTAAATTATACCCTATTAGGGTAGTTCTTGCACTTCGTTGAAGACTCATAAATCTATCCACCGAATTTCATTTAAGTTAATTTTATGAGTCAAACTGTTAAATACCTGGTGCTAATCAAATAATACGTGCTTTTTTCTTTCATTTTGGAGAAATAATGTTCATAAAACTTCCATGATCGATCTGTCAAAAGTGGGCCGTGATCTATTATAATATTCTTTCTATGACTTTGTATAATGCTGCCAGAGGAGTAATTGTTTGGGCGTGTCAGTATGGCAAGTTAAAAAAATATTTTATTGTATACCCAAGGAAGGTCAGTCGAAATTCAGCAGATGAAATATTTTGCCCTGTTGGAGATATGAAAAATTCCGACGGACATTATTATTTACAATTTAATTACGATTTTTTGGAACTTTTAACCTAAAAAAACGAATGTGCTTTAGACCACACGAATGAAGTAAAACTTCACTAACTTACAAAATAACATATGAGATTATGGTGACATATGACATCGGGGTGACATATGACATTGGGGTGACATATGACCATGGGGTGACCTATGACCCTGAGGTGGCCTACGACCGTGGGGTGACCTACTACCGTGGCGTGGCCTATGACCTTGGGGTGACCTATGACATTGACATTCCTTATCCTTATTCATCAGCTTACTCCCCAATTCAAGTGTTCGCCTCGCCCAATCGCTGTTCGCATTGATTACTGTCCGGATAACACTTTTCGTAACGCATAATATCACACCCTTTCATATTGCATTCACCAGCTTACCCCCCAAGTCGAGCGTGGGTAAAAAAGTTTTATTTCAAAAATGCTCGTAGCATATAAAATGTTTTTATACGATTGGTAAGGAAATAATGTATATTTTATTTTAGTATGTCATTTCGTCACTTGCAGTTTATTTTATCTGAAAAAGTAGGTTGTGTTTTATATTTAAACAGATGAGTTATGATTGTTTTTTGTGTAAATTTGTCGAATATCTAATACACAGTGGGGGGGGGGGGGGGGGTGGGGGTGGGCGGCCCGCCCCGGGCGACACTTTTAAGGCAGGCGGCAAATTTTCACAATAATGTTTAAAAAAAATTTTAGAAAATAATTATTATCATTAGAGAGAAACATAATGAAAACATCGTTGTACCTCAGTGGCGTAGCGTGTGGGGAGTAAAGTAAGTTTTTTTTTTTTAAATGTATAATAATTATTTGAAAATGTTCTACGATCCTTTTTACGAATCCAACTCTTTCTTTTATGATTTATTATAAATGTCAGTAATTTTTTTTTAGCTGCATAATATGATAGAAATACTAATTAAATCTGGGAACTCGCAAACAAATTCACTCTTTATCAAAACCAGAATTGTGTTCAGAATGTAACGATTGAATTTCAGTTGTGTATTCATCCAATGATATATTTCGAAGGAGACCATTATCAGTGGGGTAGCGTGGGGGGGCGGGGGGGGGGGGCGGCCCGCCCCGGGTGGCACTTTTGGGGGGGCGGCAAAATTTCACAATCAATAATCATCTTGTAAACATTTGGATTGGGGAAGTCGCGGGTTCGATTCTCGCGTCAGGACTTAAAAGTTTTTTCGAGTTTATAGTTTCTTAACATCTTTCTAAAGTATACTGTTAAAATCATAATATTAATGACAGATGTTTTGTTTTTATTTCTATTTTGTTGCTATTTACATTTTTATTTTTTATTTAAAAATGTAAATAGCAACAGTATTTTTAGCTCTAATTGATAGTCGATTTGTGTTTTATATTCGCGAAGCTTTGTGCGCCCTTCTGAAAGCGCACTTTACGCGCAATTACACTTATACGGTTTTCTTCCACGTATATATCACGGTTTATATATTTTAAATTTATTATCACAGAAAAGTTAAATAGCTGACAGGTTTGTGCATACTTATTCGAAGTGCAGTTATAAAATTCTAGATGCACACTATCTATGTGTCAACCAGAATCAAAGAGTTTTAATTCACCGCATACATATTTAATTAAAAGCAGTTTTGTGTTCAAAATGTATAATTCCAGTTGTGGATTCATCTGACGACACATTTCGAAGGAAAACATTATATTATTTGAAGTGCTTTATAAAATTCTTGCAGAAAATTTATGTGAATTAAAGAAAAACCTTTTTCATGTTAATTTAATTAAAACCACTTTTGTGCTCAGAATGTAAAATTCCAGTTGTAAATTCATCCGACGACACATTTCGAAGGAAAAACTTATTTGAAGTGCTTAATAAAATTCTTGCAGACAAGTTATGTGCCGCCAGAGTCAAATAAAATCCTTTTTTTTTTTTTAAATTGTACAACAGATTATTATCCAATTACCGTATAATTTTCTCATTT
Organism: Limnephilus lunatus; assembly: GCA_917563855.2. Classification (NCBI taxonomy): domain Eukaryota; kingdom Metazoa; phylum Arthropoda; class Insecta; order Trichoptera; family Limnephilidae; genus Limnephilus; species Limnephilus lunatus. Next base: position 16,506,108 of record OU830595.1, on the reverse strand, counting down.
TGACAGTCTTAACACCTAGGAAGATGATTATTATACAAAAAAATCTTGAGGCTATCTAAAGAAGAGTTATATATATCTAGAGTTTCCGAAATTTCGTTCAACAGCACCATTCCTCTTGTCATGCTATGCTGTGCTAGAACATCTGTTCTACCGTATGGTACCTTGAACAAGTCGTGTCGCCGACTACGGCTGAAATTTTCAGGCACGTATAAGCCATAACATTCCAAGAGGAATGGGCTGTCAATACGGAGTCTTTCATCTGCTTTCAAGACCAGTAATTCATTTTGGTGTACTTACCTACATTAAAAAATAGCTAATCCACTAGATTCACAATTTTCTGACAACAAAACATAAAATTTTTCGTACAATACCTGTGACCGACGTGTTGCGTACCCTCAAATGTTCTTTCAACGAAAAACCTCCTTGGCGGTATCCTCTACAGTTCAGTGGTCATTTTTTGAGATTTCGCTCGAAATCCAAAAATTCCGCTTGCCCACTGAGCTCGTTAGTACCGTACCGCCAGCGATCTTTTTCGTTGAAAATATTTTTATGTTTGTTTTCCAAAATTTTTTTTTTTTTCGGAATTTAAAATTATTCTAATTGCAATATTGCATTAATAAAATACTTTAATTTTTATATGTACAATGCCCCCGGTGCAACAAATAAACGCTATCATGCTCAGGTTGCCACCAGGGACATTTTTCAATTTATAATTTCAAACGTATTTTTTTATGTTTCCTTTTTTTGTACATTTGGTTAAATATTTTAACTTACGATCCTTGTAGGATAATGAAACTAAGAAATTTCATTCCGCAGTCCTACAAGGCATCGAGGGAAAGAGAGCCTGAGTCTCTAGCCCTAAAATTACTGAAACTAGGGCAAAAAATGGCCTTCAAAAAACACTTCGAAAAATTTCGATAAAAATATGTTTTTCCGGATTATAAAAATCCAGCTTCCCCGTAAGATGGTGAAACAAACAGGTTTCATTAACACATCTTACGGGGGATCTCGCAAAAATAATACTGTATTGGTAAATTACCAAATGTCCAGCCAAACGGCAAATAACTTCTTAAATTTTACGATTTATCTCAAAAAATGAGATAAATCGCCCTGATAAAAATCTAGTGATAAACACTACGTTTATTTTACCATTGATTCAGAATAATTTACATGTATGTACACAATAAAGTACGTAGAATTGTTATAAAATATAAATTTTAAGCGACCGCCTTCAAAGGCGACATCGGCAAAATAGAGGACCAATATTTTGGCCGCTCTATTTAAACCATTCTGTTTCGAGGTGTGAATCCCCTCAACTTTTTTAATAAATACTGCCCGAACGCTGTCGGGTACAAGTACCCCTTAAATGTTATGAAAATTTGTCAATAAACATGTTCAGTTCAATTTCAAATTCTACTCTTCTTGTCTTACTACTTCCTACCTCTGGAAGTCCTACGACCTGCTGCCTCCTGCTGAAGTTCTGCCTGGACGAGTACCTGGTGCCTGCCGCCATAGCCGGCCCTAACTCTGGGTACTCCCAAGGCAACCAGGCCCAGGCAGAAACTAGGCGCATCCAGGGCCACCACCCACTGGATGTAGGGAGGCCAGCTTTAACCTACTACTACAAGCATCATCGGCGCACAAAAAAGGGAAGGCGAGCACAGCCACCGGTGCCCTCTATTTTACAGTCTTGTAAGGACGACGACACGTCCGTTACATAATACTTATGTACAAACTGAAAAAATATAAACTGTCGATTTCCCGAAAATTAATAAATAAATAAATTTTAAATAAATAACAAGTCTCCTTCTCATTATTGAGGTGCTATCTGAAATACAACATTTCGAATGCTAAAATAAGATTTTTTTCTGTTCTACCCTCCGGGCCGAATTTCCCTTTTCCACGAAAATTGATTTATTTAGTGTAAATTATTTTTATTTTTTTGGAATAACTTGTAATTTTAATTTTCAATTATTGAAGACAATATAAGCGATAGAAAAGATAAATAAGTTTAAGGAAAAAATAAAAACTTGGGTGAAAGAAATTAATGCAGACATATTAGAGAATGTATTAAAAACATCATAGAAACTAAATAACGGAAAATCAAAGAAATCTACCAGTCCGCCTCAACACAAGACCACCTAGTGAGGAGGACTAAGAACAAACAGATGAAATATTTACAATACATTATACATTAGGTATCATATCTTGTAATTCTCAACAAACCTGTAATTAAATAGTCACTAATAAAAAAAGAGCAATTAGAAAAAGGAACATCGCATTTCTGGATGCGACCGAATCTTTTACTGATTTTTCATATTAAAAATTTCGTTTGAGAGTCGCTAATATTGTCTGCAATGATCACTTTTATGTTTTTCGAGTCTTTAGGCGGCTCAGTCACGGCTCGGTAATAAGGAATCGATATATATATCTGGGTAGTGGTAAACTCGCTGCGTGGACTCGCACAAGGGTCTGCACATGTCAAGTGTATGTGTAGCCAGTAAGCTGTTGATATTGCAATTTCTGTTTTGTTTCAATGAGTCCATCATCGAGGTACCTATACCAGATTGGGCACTCCAATCCTGTAAGAGCTGATATTACAGTACCTAAGTATTTATTTATTTATTTACGGACAAATACTCCATTAACAATAACAAGTATAGCAAAAGAGAGATGACAATGAAAGGAGAGTACATATATATGAAGAGTTGACAAAATCAGTGGCGTAGCGTGGGGGGGGGGCGGGGGGAGCGGCCCGCCCCGGGCGGCACTTTTAGGGGGGGCGGCAAATTTTCACAATAAATAATACTTATCCTGTAAAAATGTTTACCATTTAATTTCATATTTTTGTCGCACAAAATTTAATAATTGTAAGCATTAATTTAGTAATCAAGAAAAATCATAAAAATAAATTTCAGTAAAGTAAGCTATTTTTTTTTAAATGCATAATAATTATTTGAAAATATTTACGATACTTTCGTTTACGAATCTAACTCTTTATTTTATTATAAATGTCAATAATAATATTTTTTATATTTCTTGGGCATTAAGTATGTAACAATTTCTAGACATTTTGTTTTGAAGAGTTTTAATTTTCAATGTACATTTGTTACTTAAATTTTCTGCGACCGGAGTTTTAAGTTTGCTCGTGAATGACACGGATGTGTCGAAACCGGTCGCAGAAAATTTAAAATTTAAGTAACAAATGAACATTGAAAATTAAAACTCTTCAAAACAAAACATTTTTTTAATCTGCAAATTTCGTAATTCGTGGGAAAACCGTACACATATTATGAGAGTAATACTAAAAAAAGCTGTGAACTCGTAAATAGTTTTACTGTTAATTAAAACCAGAATTGTGTTCAGAATGTAACGATTGAATTTCAGTTGTGTATTAATCTGCTGATACATTTCGAAGGAGACCATTATTTTATTCGAAGTGCAGTTATAAAATTCTAGTTGCAGACTGTGTATGTACTGCCAGAATCATAGAAAAACCATTTTCATATTCTGAGTGTAGTTTTAATTCACCACATACAAACTAGTTTTGTGTTAATAAGAAATTGGAGTAGGGGTCATGATCCTCAGCAATGAGTAACCGAATTGAGAAAAAGTCATGTTTGTGTTGATGTCTTGATATTTAAGTGTGGAGGGATGTGATGTAAGTGTGTCTAAATGAGATAGCACGTCATATAAAAGGGGTCCTATTTGCTTTGTATATCGTCTTCTTATCATTTTTTCAGCAACCAAATAACAAACTCATGATGAAAGAGAAAAGGCCCTTTTTGGCCAGGATCTCTGTAGGCCATTATATCAAAAGAATTATCATCACTTTCCCGAAAGCAACTTGTACAATAAGCAGTTACAAAAATTCTTATGACAAGATCATTCGGTATTTTATTCTACCCCTCACATAAATTTGCTTGGTGATCCAGTTCATCATCAAAATAAACAATAACCACACTCTAATATACCTAAATAAATTTATTTGGGTCAGAATCTCATTGTCAGATATACTCGTATTATGCAGAGCAATTTATTTATACCTAAAGTGTATCGTCTTCTTCTTTGTGTGCCTTATCAGGTCCCCCCGACGTTGGCGATCACCCTTAAAAAGGTCTCTCTGTCTTGCGCTGCCCGGAATAGCTCCTCCACACTTCTAATGCAGGTCCACTCTTGTATATTTCGCAGCCAAGACATTTGTCTAAGTGTATCTAAGGAGTGGTAATTGGTCATGCCCAAGATATAAATAAATGGATATAGCCAGGGATAATATATGCGTATATAATACGTATATAGTGTGTGCTTACATGCACACATAATGAAAAAAAAAAGTTATGTACATTTTTATGAACTAATGCTAATTTACTTCTTTTCCCCTTTCTATTTTCTACTTTTTATTATAATGTTTTCCATTTTTAGCATAATTTATACTAAATTTATATATTTACACTAGACTTCATATTTAACACAAAGTAACAGTACTCCATTGGTCACCATGAAACAGGCAGCCGCCTAGTATGGTGATCTTATATATCTACTTTATGTAAATGTCTTAATTATGTATCATGTGTTTTATAAATAAATAAATAAAAAAATATCCATAGAGACGCAAGAATGAAAATCTTAAACATTTCTTTTGTACTCTTTCCACTCGATCCACAAATTTACGTTAGTTCGAGGGGCCCAGATGATAGATTTGACTCCAATAAACTCAAGACTAGTGTTATATAATTGCCTCAGCGTTTGTTCGTTGTGAAACGAAAATGATATTCGAATTACCCACTGGAGAGTTTTTAGTAACATTTTGGACAACTTGCAAACGCACTTGAGCTTTCGCTGGCCGAAATATGGCCAGTTTGAAGAGATATTTTAAAACATTTATTGGAATTATTTCAAAAGTTCTCACGACCCTTTCTGTTCATCAGTAATAAGCAGATATATATGTAATGGCAATATATTCCATTTAAATTTGAATCCTGTAGTGTCAGTTGGAATACTTGGAATGTAATTATCAATTGTCACTTGTTATATTTTCTATTATTTTATTATAAATAAACATAAATGTCGTTTCTTTGTTAAACTTTGCAACACAAGTGTTTTATTTATAAATCAATATAAAAGAATTAAATCATATTATATATATATGCTTTAACTGTTATTCACGAAATTTTACCCATCTGCTTGCAAGGAACTGGACTATGGTCAATTATTATTGTTCTTTGCTAGGTGCATGGTTATTTGCTCCAATGTCGGAATATTTTTAAAATATACGTTTGATACATATTATATATCAGTGTGTTCGTTGTTGAATTATCTGCTTATTTGAAGTTATTTGAAAGTCCTGGAATTAAAAATAAATCGTGAAAGTGCAATTAAAATTGCAACTGTCAAAAATGAACTTGTTTAGACCAGCACGTTAATTGTCAAACAACTAAATATAGATGTTACAATATCATGACATGTACAGTTTTTAGTATTAATTCAGTTAAAGTGATTCATAACAAAGAAATAGACACAATTTTTATTATTCTAGGACAATTTTTAGTCTAATTAATTACAATTGGAAAATGATATATTCTGGATCAATGATACAGTTAAATGGTTGTAATGTCGAAAAGGTTGAGAGATTTAGATACCTTGGCAGTATTCTCACGGAGACTCTTGACCCAGATATAGAGATTAGGTGCAGAATTGAAGCAGCAAGAACTGCATTAATAAAAATGAAATCCCTCTTCTGCAATGACAATATCAGCTTAAAACTAAGGCAGAGAATGCTAAAATGTTATGTGTGGTCGGTCTTGCTGTATGGTTGTGAAACATGGACCTTGAAAATAAATACCATGAACAGGTTAGAGGCTTTCGAAATGTGGCTTCACTAGAGAATGCTCAAGGTCCCATCGACCGACATGATCACCAACACAGAAATTCTCAGGCGGGCTAGAGCAGATAGAGAACTGCTTACATTAATTAAAATCAAGAAAATTTCATATATGGGTCATATACTTCGGAGAGAGAAGTATCGTTTGCTCCATTTAATATTGAAAGGCAAGATAGAGGGTCGCCGAGGGCCTGGTAAGAGACAAATGTCTTGGATGCGAAATATTCGAGAGTGGACCGGCATTAGAAGTGTGGAGAAGCTATTCCGGGCAGCGCAAGACAGAGAGACCTTTTCAAGAGTGATTGCCAACGTTAAATAGAATTCGGGGGGACCTGATAAGGCACACAAAGAAGAAGAAGTGAAAAAACTAACAAACGTTTTTTTTTGTGATTTTGATGAGTACCTTGTAAAAATTGAAATAAAATGGTACCTAATGTGTAATGTTATATATAAATACATACCTATATAATAACTATATCATTAGTTCTATTGAACTGTAAATATATGCTCACAAATATCCTCTAACATTAATTTAACGATTTTTGTTTAAAAAAACAGTCAAATTTCACGCGTTCGTACTATTCTATATGAACCCTACAAACTTAAGAAATGATTACAGCTAACATTTTATCTTTTTTGTATCAATATTTGAAGTATCAATGTATGACTTTTTAGTGAGTGCGGGCGAATTCAAAACCAACCACGCGAAAATCTCCAGCGATCGAGGCAGTAATCGGTTATATAGCCGAACATGGTTATGACGCCGAGATGCTTGTATGCTCTGCGGTGATGTGTTGATGAAAAGTTAGTTTATTGTCGTAAATTACCTAACCATAAACAGATCTTTGATTTGGTTTGAGCGTTGGAAAACAATTTCGTTGATTTTAGAGTCAAATACAAATGGCTTTGATTTTGAATACAAAACTATGCACTAGGTGTGTTGAAGCTCAAGCCATTTTTAGCTCAGTTTGAGAACCTGTCGATATAATAAATTGTCACTTACAAGGCTACCATAAAACTTCTGTCGAGCATGTAGTAAATGATATTTACTTCAAAACTCACTCCGTATTGCATTTGAAGATAAATTCCATAGAGTTTCTTATACTTAATTTAATTATTTTATTTTAAAAAGACAAAATTTTCCGGTTTACGAATAACCTAAAAATATATGAAACTCTTCCTACTACCATCACAGTAAGCGGAAATATTGCTTGTGTCGTGATGGCAGACTTATACAGCGGAGTTATTGAACTCTCGACGCCTGGGTGGAACCCAAACGCGGCGCCAACTCAACCAATGACCGGTCAAAATCTGCGACGTACATATATATAGGTATACCGACGCGACGAATCGTCTCGACTCCTTTCGTTGCCGATATTGTTTATGGTCAAGGGTCATTTGATGAGTGACCACAGATTCATGAAAAACAAAATATTCGGTAGGTATCGATTTTTAAAATACTCAAGACATTTTTAAAGGTTATTTTTAATAACAGATTTCCTAAACAACGATTATTTCGGCCTTGATTGAAATTGAAAGGTGGATAGAGTCGCACATTTCGTAGTGGCCATGGTTATGTTATTTTTCATTTGATAGGCTTGCTGAAACAGAAGTTTTGACAAGTTACTCACGGAAGCGTTTATACATGCATCCAACTTGTGGTAATTAATGCTCACGGAAGTTCGACCTGTGTAAATACGCATGCGACCGTTTACATCTGTAAATTTATTTGCAGTAAGATGGATTCCTGTCAACAACAATATGCTACTGTCAAATTTACGCGATTTTGTCAATAAAGACGAAAAAGACCCAAATAAAAGGTTTAAATAGAATTTGGCTTTAATTAAAACAGTTATCCACGTACTTTTGTGCCGTCAGTTCTTTCATTTTATCCGAATGACAGTTACCTGACAGCAACCTATCTAGGTACTTCGAATTCAATCACGTAGGTAATGTTAAAACAGAAACATTGAGAATAGAAACCATTGGACTGATAATTGAAAAGAAGGATGCTCATTTTCAGAAAACTTAAATAAGTTAAAATAAATACTAGTTTTATAGGGAAAAAATCCTACGAAAACAACTGTCTTAATTTTTGACATCTAGCAAACGGCGCATTTTGGTATCATTTCTTGCTGCAAGTCTCTCAGCCCGTTAGAAGGCTGGAAGTTCGCGCAGACGCGATTAGACCAACCTGTCCAAAAACTCGCTAAAAACAGCTTTTGCAACTTGCTATAAATTACGAAGTGACTTGATTGAAGAGATTATTGGTGTGGTTTACATTTGTTAATTTGGACATAAATCGCTTTCACGAGCTATTTACGCGAAAAACTTACGTGTGTAAAGCTGCCATACAATAACTTCATGTGCGCCGCACTGCGTACTTTTAATATTATGCTATAATTAAAATAATTAGGACCGTAATGAAAATTAGGCAATGTTTATAAAATATGGCTATGTATCTTGTGTATTATGTTTTGTAGGTTCGTTTTGAAATGCAGTTTTATTTCTTTGTGGATGAAATTTGGGTAATATTTCATTTTTGTGTTCTAATCCAAATTATAATTTTGGTTTTGAAATGTTTTCTGTTTCCCTCATCTTTTGTATCGAGTGTTAAGAATTGCGGCTTTTGGGGACACTTGGGTCGTTCCCACCTGATATTTTCGAGACCTACTAAAATAAATAATAAAATAGCCGAAGCATCATCAACATGTGTGTGGTTTAGGAAACGTAAAATGCTTAGAACCGGTAATTTCCAACACTGGTATCGGATTACATGCACATTACAATTTCTGAGATTTCTCTACATGGGCGAATATGGCTACACTTTCCGTGACTCTATCCTACCGATTTTTTGCGGAATGCTCGGAATGAACCATCTACGGGTCAGAAGCGATGTACACATTGTTACACATTTATTCATGGTTTGAAAACTCGTCTTTCATGCAGAGCATTAATTTCTATGTTCCCGATGTATATCTCCACCACCGACAGAATATATATCGACTGTTCTATCTTCCAGCCTGCAGGACCAACTTGCCAATAATAGTCAAATGCCAGTGGGGATAGCAATCTTGCTGTTGAACAGAATCAATTCGGTATCGACAAATTTCAGCCTTTAAAAAGCAAGCTCTATTAATGCTGGTGTAGTCAATATACCTACTGTTATGTTTTATGTAATACCCTTTTCAAATTTAGAAAGAAGAATAAGCAAATATTTAATACTGTTACGTAAAATACTGCATTACAAAATTGACTGTCCTGAATTACTTCAATTTATCAATATCCATGTTCCCAAAAAATCATGTCGACATTTATTACCCTTTTACTTCAATAACACTAGGACACTAGCTGATCAGAATTCTCTGTTTCCGAGACTGAAGTCTCGGAAATAAATATTCTAATCTAGGTGATATATATCATCTTAAAACTAATCAGTTTTAAGATATTATTTCAGTATTATAAATGTTGTATATTCTATCACTTTTATTATTCTAGACACAAATAGATTTACATAATTTCTGCAATTTTTGTTTATATTGAATGTGAGACTTCTTATCATTTTTACATATGTACTTTTTATTTTATTATGTGGTTTTGTTGTTACATTGTTTTACGTATTTTCTTTTCTCATTGTATTATATTTTCTTCATTGTTTTTATACTCAACTTATAAAAATAAATAAATTTTTACAACGCATTAAATTGTTAATTTTTTTATGTTTTTAAAAACTATAAATAAACCAATTGAAAAAAGATGAAAACTGAAACTCAGACGTTCATTGTCCAATGTTTTTTAGCTTTAGAAATGAAACAGGCTTTTTTGATAATTTTCCCTTTTAAATGTTTGTTTTAGCCATCCTCTATCTATTTATGTAAATACGAGTATAGGTGAGGGGAGCTGGCGTTGATTTTTGTACAAATCTACAGCTTCATTACTATATTGATAAAATTTTACACAACTACTTGCCTTCAAAGTCGCTGTCAACATCTGATTTCGAGAAATTTGCGTAAATCCCGGGCAATGCCAGGTACTTTAACTGGTATATAATATAAGGGAAATTAAGGGACGTACTTGATTTACTTTTACCAGTAATTTCTGACATTATTTAGAGTAAAAAATGCAAACGAAATTTTGGCTTCCTGTGACTTTTTTCAATTTTTTTTTCTTGAAAACCAGACAAAAAATTCTTCCACATGTCGTCATTGATCACTCAGCCGAGTAACCGCCCAACCCTCATCCCCGACTCTAATAATAACAATGCCTATAGATTCTCTTGTGCATCAAGTTGAAAAAAAAACATTAAAATTTTCACCCGCAAACAAAATTTCATTTACATTTTTTACACCAAATAGCTTCAGAAATCACTGGTTAATGTAGTCAATTAATGTCCCTTAAAAACATTGACACCCTGTATATAAAATAGTAGATTTTAGCGGGGGTCACGATGTTCAACAAAATAATGTAGGCAGAATAATTCCATGAGTAATCACTACTGCTATTGGAAGCCACAAAGGTTCTAAAGCTAGCAGCCTAAAAACCATAGAAAAAGTACAAAAAAATCACACGGCGCATCGTCAAACTTTCGGTCGTTGCCGAAATCCTTTGACTAAAAATAATATTAACCGCACATTTCAACATCTACACTATTTTATCTAACGACTTCTTGATTAGACCATCTTAAATAGACATTTAAGTGAACGTTTCAAGTGTAAATTGTGATTCGATGATAAACGCTTAATTCTGAGGTAAGCTTATTCCCATGCAAATATTTTACTTGTGCTTTGTCGATGTTCTTTATTTTCAGCTAATCATTATTCATTCGGTTCAAATCATGATAACTAGAGATAAGATTCAATATAAATACGTATTTAGTATATTTTATACTAATTTTGTTCGATTCTGCTACTAATTAGTTGTTTGAGATCCTTTTCGTACTGACATTCGTAACATTCACGGCGAAGGCGTAATTAAAATATTGTCGATTGGTATTTACGTACTTTTTTATCCATATTTTGTATAAATATTGTACTTATTATGAATATTGAATGTTTATTTATTATTTTATGCCAAAGTATGGTAGTTTAATCAAGTATTTGTGTAAGAAAGTGTACATTTTGTTAGTACGGATTTGTATGAAAACTAGGAATATTCTGCCATAACGCCCTGAGTAGACCTTCCAGAATTTGACAACTGCTTCAGACTTTTAAAAATGGATTTAATTGATAAAATGAATCCAGATTTTTTTAACTGCTTGTCTTTTTTTATCAAAACAAATGATATTTTATTATCGATCACCTTTACGACAGTTGTAAAGTTAAAATATATGTGTATATATACACATATATTAAATTTTATAGCACTTTTACGACAGCAAGGTTATGTTTTGAAAGGTTAAAGTTTACGGTAGTTATCTTACCACGGAATGAAATCTGATATATATATATATAACAAAAATTCTGTTTTTGTGCACCACTAAGACTGGTCCTCCACGGGACGGTAAGGAATCGGTAAAAATCGCATGCTGCAAAGACCCTGCACAAAAAAAAGTCGCAATGAACTGCGCTGCAAACCGTTATCTTATTTTAGCGAACTTTATTTTTCTGTGCAGAAACTTACGGTTTGTATCGATTCCTTACCGGGCCGTGAGAGAGCCGCCAAGAACTCTCGAACGGTGAGCTCGGCCAATGTATTCAGTTTTTTTCTATAAATCTGTCAACGTTTTTCTTTGGTTTGATTTCTATGTTGACGAAGCTATTTTCTCGTCATTTCCAATATGAGCTATTGAGCTTTATACAAAGATATAACTATTTAACTGACAAAAACGGAGACAAGGTGCCATATTTCTAAGTTGAAAACAGAAAAACTATGTTTCCACGAAGAACTCTCGAATGGTGAGCTCTGAGCTCGAACGTTTACAAATGTACACAATTTTTTTATCTGCAAGTTCTGTGGTCTGTATTTTTCTATGCTTTTGTGTTTTCTATGTTAAAACAGCTATTTTCTGCGAGCAACGTCATTTCCACGATGAGCTACGATATTTTGAAAAAAAATGTCACTCGATAAATAAAAGAACTAGCAGTTAAAAAACATGCTCCGTGGTATTTTGCCGCTAGGTCCTGCAGGCGGCGGGCGACGCGACGGTGACGTGACAGTGGGCAACAAATGTCACGTACGAAGATAATTTATCATAAGCCGCGGCGTAAGAGATGTACTCGCAGTCAGGTTGTTATATTTCAACTGTACAGACGCTAGCGTATTAATACTATTAGATTTGCTATGTTGAATATATGTTAACATCTTGGTTTATACCACATACAATGGTGTTAACATCATACTTTATAGTAGAAAAGGTTAAACTGTGAGCTCTGGCGTCGTGAAATTTACCCATGTTTTTCTGCGGCGAAACTGTTTACAGTTTGAAACGTCATTTCAATTAGGTGCTACGGACTTTAGCTTGACAGTTAGCAAATGTCAGAAAATGAGGCAGGCCGCCATATTGTTTTCACTAAAAAAACAATTTTTGTGTGTGACACTAGCAACATTCGAACGGTGAGCTCTGGCGTAATAAAATTTACTTATGTATTAACTTAATTTACCCAAGTTTTTCAGCCACGCAACTGATTTCGGCTTGGAACATAAGTTCCACTATGTGCTATGGGATTTTGTTAGACAGTTCAATAAATGTCAAAAAAATAAGACAAGCCGCCATTTTGTTTTCAGCTGAAAACCATTTTCTGTGTATGATACTAGCAACCTTCGGACTGTGAGCTCTAGTGTAGTTAAATTTACACAGTTTTTTTCTGCAATGCAACTTTCGTTTTCGGCTTGGAACATCATTTCCACTATGTACTATGGAGTTTTACTGGATAGTTCAACAAATGTCAAAAAGTAAGACAAGCCGCCATGTTGTTTTCGACTGAAAACTTTTTTTTTGTGTGTGACACTAGCAACTTTCGAACGGTGAGCTCTTGCGTAATGAAATTTACACAAGTTTTTCTGCAACGCAACTGTTTTCGGCTTGAACCTTGTTTCCACCATGTGCAATGGAATTTATTTTGACAGTTAAACAAATTAATGTCTTAAATAAGACGAGCCGCCATATTGTTTTCAGTTGAAAACCAATTTTTGCGTGTGACACTAGCAATATTCGAACTGTGAGCTCTAGTGTAGTGAAATTTACACGTTTTTCTGCCATTCAACTGTTTTCGGCTTGAAACATCAGTTCCACTATGTGCTATGGAATTTTGTTGGACAGTTCAACAAATATCAAAAAATAAGACGAGCCGCCATGTTGTTTTCGGCTGAAAACCATTTTTTCTGTGTGACACTAGCAACTTTCGAATGGTGAGCTCTGGCGTAATGAAATTTACACAATCTGTGTAAATTTACGTTTCTATCTGCTACGCAACTGTTTTCAGCTTGGAACATCAGTTCCACTATGTGCTATGGAATTTTATTGGACAGTTCAACAAATGTCAAAAAGTAAGACGAGCCGCCATTTTGTTTTCAGCTGAAAGCCACTTTGTGTGTGGTGTGTGACACTTGCAACAATCGAACGGTGAGCTCTGGTGTACTGAAATTTACACAGATTTTTCTGCATCGCAACTGTTTTCGGCTTGGAACATCATTTTCCCGATGTGCTGTGGGATTTTGTTGGACAGTTCAACAAATGTCAAAAAATAAGACAATCCGCCATGTTGTTTTCGGCTGAAAACAATTTTTTGTGTGTGACGCTAGCAAAATTCGAACGGTGAGCTCTGGTGTACTGAAATTTACACAGATTTTTCTGCAACGCAACTGTTTTCGGTTTGGAACATCATTTCCACTATGTGCCATGGAATCTAAGTGGAAAGTTAAGCAAATGTCAAAAAATAAGACAAACCGCCATTTTGTTTTAAGTTGAAAACTGATTGTGTATGGCTAGCAACTTTCGGACGGTGAGCTCTGGTGTAATGAAATTTACACAGATTTTTCTGTAACGCAATTATTTTCGGCTTGGAATGACATTTGCATTACGTTTTACGTAATTTAGTTTGACAGTTGAACAAAAATGCAAAAAAAAAGACAGGCCGCCTTCTTGTTTTTATCGTATGTTGGTTTCTATCTCGAGTTTGCGTGTTCCATTAACATCTTTCGAACGGTGTGCTCTGGCATAATGAAATTTACACAGATTTTTCGCATCGACATCTTTTTCATCTCGCAACTTTATTTCGAACATTGTGTTTTGAAGTATTACTTTTTTACATTAGCTCCACACAGGAGGCCCTGTGGAAAATAATTCCCCTCATGGGCCTAAGTCATCTTTGGAGATGCTGTGTGGAGAGTATTTTTATGAAAGGAAGAAGAGGAAGTTCTGGGAAGGAAAAGGGTATTAGGGATGGGTAGGAATCTGGGGGTCAGTGTGTTCAGGAGTGACGGATGTACGAATCCACCCCTCCCACTGCGGTGCAAGGCGATGTTCCGAGAGAGTACGGCTGGAGAAGTCAACCATTCTCTTCCGATACGGCCAGCCATGCAGATGGTGGGTAGACGTATCCTCCGCCGAGACCCGGACAAACTTTAGCGAACCACTTGGGGTGACCTATGGTTATCCAATAAATGGTTCCTAAGGCGGCGGTACCCCCACCTGCCTCCCTAATTGAACTGTGCATCGAAAAATATGTTTGCATGTTGCACTAAGAACTCTCAAACGGTGAGCGCTCTGGCATCATGAAATTTTTCCGCTTCGCAACTATTTTCAAAACGCAGCGTCATTTCCATTGCGATCCACGAACTAATTTCGATTTGCAACATACAAACGTTGAGCTCTGGCGTCATGAAATGAGCCTTTGAAGTTTCTAGATCAAAGGAAACATTTTCAGATTGCAACGTCACTACCGTCGTAAGCTTACAAATATTCGTCCCCAATTGTTAACTACGAGTAAAAAAACTGTTTTTGTGTCCTACTCACAACTCTCGAACGTTGAGCTCTGGCGTTACCAAATTTATACATTTTTCTCTCATTTGATCTATCTAGGTCAACGCAATAAAATAAGGAGATAAAATGTGCTGAACGGTGAGCTCTGGAGTCATGAAATTTGCACTTAATTTTGTGTCTGGAATCTCTAGGCTAGCGCAACTATTTTCAGGTCGCACTGCCATTTCCATCACGCGCTTTTGAATGGTGATACATTAAAATCTTAACTACAAGCAGAAAATCTGTTTTTGTGTTCAGGTCACATCTCTCGAACGGTGTGCTCTGGAGTTTCCGTCTGTTAACTTTAGATCGACGCAACTATTTTCATCTCAGAAAGTCATTTCCATCATGTGCAAAGGAGCTTTTAAATAAAATTTGAGACTGATATTTTAATGATTTTTTGTGTGAATAACGAGCAAAAGTCTCGACTGCCCGGAGCAAGTGGGACTATGGCATACTCATTTGGGAATTTTGTGGTGCTGCAAAAAGTGGGGAGGGTCTCTGAATATAGCTAAAGTCATTTTATAGTATTTAGATACTTACACTATTGCCTCGATGAAAAACCACCATTCGTAATCGAAACGGCGCGGCGTTGCTTGAAATTAATTTAGCCGTGTTTAGTGAGTTATGAATAGGACGGAGGTTGCTCTTCAAAATTCTATAGCTCACGATTAAAATGACTTGGGGAGGTGTGATATTCGCGTCAACGGGCTTTTTAGGACAATATAGATTTTTCAGACAAAAAACTACGTTTCAAAACAAATTTCATGACACCAAAGCTCAGTTGTCAGCGCTTGGGACCCACGAATAGATTTTCAGCTTTATAATAAATTGAGATTTCGTGTGAAAACGTTAATATTTCAAAGTGGGTTCTACAGCTCATGATAGAATTTTACAAATTTTGTTGATTTCACAATGCCACAGCTCACCGTTCGTGAGTTTTCAGTAAAATACACATAAACTGATTTTTTTACATTAGCTCCACACAGGAAGCCCTGAGGAGAAAAAATCCCTAAGAGGGATGATGGATGCTTTTATGTCATCTTTGGAGATGCTGTGGGCGGCCTTTTTAAGAAAGGAGAGGAAGTTCTGGAAAGGAAAAAGTTATGAGGGGTGGGTACGAATCTGGGGGTCAATGTGTCCAGGAGTGACGGACGTACGTATCCATCCCTTCCACTACGGTGCAAGGCGAAGGGTCGAAAGAGTTCAAAAGGTCTTCCTTAATCAGTCTTCCGATCCGGCCCGCCACACAGTAGATGGGCAAACCACAACCCATGTGCCCGGGCACCCCTGCTAAGTCACCAAGCGTAACGAACCACATGGGGTGACCCATGACAGGGGTGTTGGTTATCCAATAAATGGTCCCCGCGGCGGCGGTACCCATACCCGCCTCCAAATTAGTTAAGATTTTGAGACAGTAAATATGATCGATCACGTAGTGAAAATTTCAAATCTCCACAGTCCATGATTTAAAAGACATTTGGACATGAATTACCTAGATATTTCAATTATGTGCATATTTCACATCAGATCTCACGCAAACAGATTTTCCGCCTTTTAACCGTAAAAATTGACGAATATTTCGATAGTTTATTAGCTCATGATTGAAAAGTTGTAGCGAGCTGAAAACAGTTGCTGTTACAGACGAAAGGAGCTGCGCAAATTTCACGACCCCTGAGCTCGCTGTACAAGAGTTTTAGTGAAATGCACGAACAGATTTTTCTTCTTAGCAAGTATTGATTTTTGGAATGCATTGTCTAAAATTACGTTTTGTCAACAAAATGGCGTCATTTGGCGGTCTAATTTCGATCGATTATGTATATTTTTTTAAAGTATTCCGTCAATTAGATCAAAAACCGTGGATTTTGTACAATTTTCATGTTTTTCTAGTAATTTTGTGTTATTTTTTACATAATGTCAAAAATTTACACGCCAAGTATGAATTCGACAAGTAAATTAATATTTTCATAGTATGTTTCTACTGTCATTGATTATTGTAGAGATGTAGAAATGGGCGTAATTTATTTTGGAAAAGTCGATAATTTCGTATTTGAACTAAATATCGAAATAATATTGTTACTAATTACAAATTTATCAATCACTGATTTCCGATTACAGCTGTTTTTTTCTTCTTTCTACAAAGAAAATGACATCTAGTAAATCTAGTTTAATTTTTCTTAGGATGTGAAATATTTTTCTTGAAAAGGGGTAGGTTGTTTCGATTTTGTGTTTCTCTGCAAATATTGGGATAGATATTTTTTGTTATTCTAAAATATTCTTTCAAAAATCGTTTTTTTCAACAAACTTTAAGATTTTAACTATTTAGTTTATTAACTATCATGCGTGTCGCAGCAGGGATAAGCAGAAAAGATTTAACGCCAAAAAACTCTGAATTGATGTAATATGTGGACTCGGAAAGTTATCTAACTAAACAAACACCATGTAATTTCCTCATAGGGGTAGGCAGATAGGTTTAAAATCTACAAAACCGTCTTTGTCTATTCGAATGAATAGATTTTTGTCAACAATCGAAATATATTTTTATTATTTCAAATTATAATATTCATTTGCATTATCACGACCACCATACTAGGCTCACGCCCATAACATTGTAGACGTACATAGGCTGTATTACAGTGTAATAATAAGAATTGTAATTGTTGACACAAAAATAAAAACAACATTTAGAAAACATATATAAATCATAATAAAAATCAAAACTAAAATTAAACTGAACGATAAAATGGACATTTTAAAGAAAATTGAAATTCAATACCTACTCACATACAAAATAAGTAGCAAGATTAAAATACATGCAAAAGTGTATTATAAGACCTCCCTTTTGAAATGAGTCAAAATCACAGAACTTGAAGTGCTCCCAAAAAATACCGAGCAAAAGAATAATAATATTTGGATTATTTATATAGCTCCGTTTTTGTGAAAATCACCTCAAGGGATCTGTACAAACTTATAATACATTTCTACAATCTTACTTCTAACTACAAACTAGACAAACCATTATAACAACTATCGTTTAAATTTGCATCCACCGGTTTATTGATCACCGATACGAAAATATACATATAATATTTTGACCAATGAACGCGATGCTGCCTAAAAATGAATGAATACAGGACCATACTTACCTGGGAGGTTGCTTGAAATTAACACTGTTTATTGTCTATTTAAAGAAATTTAGATAGAGTTCGCATGCAGAGGACATAAAGAAGAGTAAAATGTATTAAATATAAAAATTCGTGAAACATAATTTTTATCTTTAAAAAAAGCTCGCCCTTTTCAAATATCCAATGCTGTACACGGGTAGTAAAAAGGGATGTAGAATTATTTGACTTTATATTGGTACTCAATGCATTGTATATTTTAGGAGCGATGAACCAGAATTGGCGTTGAGTCAAAGTGGTTCTAGCTTTAAGGAACACGCAACCCAGGTTGAAAAGTGGGTACGTGCTTGATGTTGTGGATCCACTTACTCTTACCTTGGATCTATGTGGATCCACTTACTCTATAATCCTTGGCATAGTGTGTTGAAGTATATAAGAAATAAAAGTGGTCCTGGTACAGTGCCTTGAGGTACACCGTAGAACATAGATAATTTTTTGCTTATATGTATTTTTTCAGAGTGGATAAGAGCTTGTTGTGTTGAGTTTGTTAGACCATGTGTAGGCTGTTATTCTAAATAACTAACTATAATGTTCTTGAAGTTCTATGCATATTGTTTTTAGAAAACGAAACATAAAAGCGGTATTTTTTTACGGGTTACGAATAACGTGACAATATTTGAAAATCTCCTACTATCACCACAGTAAGCGGATGTGTCGGGATGAAGGAATAAAAAAAAAGTTAACAATTTTTTTTTAATGTAATAATATTTCGAAATGGAATCTTCTCCTCCTGTTTTCCCTCCCAACTTTCTTCAGCCTTTAATCATTCCACAAATGGGGATGTCATAGTCCGACTAGCGTTGGCACATGGACATGAGAACTCATGTCCATGTGCTGAGTGCAACTTTTGCTTTCGTTTTTCTGGCCACAAACAATATTCACACAACAATCTCCAGCATACTATAGACCTCTGGAAGTTACCTCATATACCTGCTTTAATATGTGGTAGATACTCTCAGTATCGCCCTGCTGAAAGAGCACCATTCGAAATCTTAACATTGCCATAAATGACTTTAGCCAAGTTTTGTGGCCAGATCTAAATGTCTTTCCAATCTTCCTCTTCTCCTTCCCCTCCAAACTCCCTACAACCTCGCAACATCCCTATATGCCAAAGTCTCACTGGCTCCTGGTGGGAACAGTTGGGACTCTTATACGGTATTCACATAAAATATTAGATACCTACTACAAAGAAAAATGTTTCTTCTCATTTTATTTTTCATCGATTTTTTTAAACTTTGATTTTGAGGCGGGAATGGGTACCGCCGCCCCGTGAACCATTTATTGGATAATCAACACCTCTGCCATAGGTCACCCTAAGTCATAGGTTCTCAACGTGGGCGATAACGCCCCCTTGGGGGCGTTTCAGACCTTCAGGGGGGCGGTGGAAGACCAAGAGCCAATTGGGGGGCGTTCCAGACTTTCAGGGGGGCGGTAGAAGACCCAGAGAAACCCATCTTACCCCTTCAGTGCTCCAGATAGTTCGCCGGCAGGACGTACGTCTTTTTCGCTGCGCGCCGTAATTTTAAAATTATCAAAATGATTTACAAGTTTATCCTAATTGATATTGACGAGGAAACTAGTGCGCTTCGTTTGCTAACGACAAGCGGTGGTGGTCGCAAGTATCTGAGAAGTGGTTCTCGAGAGAAGTAATCTCGAATATAGCGATCAAATACGCCCTTCATAAGCGTTGGAAAACTGGAGGCCTTCAGAGTGAATACGATCTGTTTAGTTCTTACCGAGCGTTAGTTAGGCGCGAGTTTCGAGTGGCCAATCGAGCCTACCTGTCTGAAATCGAGGAAAACATCACGCATGATCCCAAGATATTTTGGTACTATATAAAATCCCTTCTGAAGGATGTTAGTCTTGAACACACCATGATAAAAGGTAATCAAGAATTTCGTGGCTTGAGTGTGGCTTACGCATTTGCTGATCATTTTCAATCGGTCTACAATAAAGACCCTCCACCTCTAGACATTAATAATACGGCCACATTTACTACCAGAGGAGCTTCAAACTTTGATTTCGATATATTTACGGAATCTGACCTTATGAGTGCCATAAGTCTCATGAAGATCTCACCCTCTATCGGACCAGACTTCGTTCCCGTATTTTTTATTAAAGGGTGCACCGAGTTCCTAAAACACCATTATATGTCTTATAATTAACTTCGCTATTAGTACTTCCACTTTTTCTGAAGTATTGAAAGCTTCCAAAAATATGTCCTATTTTTAAGAAAAGTTCGAAAAAGTTAATCGAAAATTATAGACCAGTTTCCATACTATCAACTCCTGCTAACAGCTAAACTATTTGAACAATTAATTCATAAATTCCTTATGCCTCAGATAGACGCATGCATTATCCCCGAACAGCATAGTTTCAGGAAAGGAAGATCCACTGAAACCAATCTGATGGTTTTCACCGACTATGTTGCTAGGTCCCTAGATAGTGGAAACCAAGTAGACTATAAGACTTTTATACTATGAATCATGATATCTTACTCATAAAACTTGCCCAGTTGGATTTTTCCCTTCGGATGTTAAAGTTTTTTAAAAGTTACCTCAAGAACAGAAAGCAATTTGTCACACACGGAATATTCCAATCTGCTGAATTTCTCGTTTTTTCTGGGGTTCCCTGAGGATTGATCCTAGGGCCTCTTCTCTTTTCTATTTTCATTAATGAAATTGCTGGAGTCCTCCGTTTTTCTCGCTTTTTGCTGTTCGCTGATGATCTAAAATTATTTCTTCTAATAAGAAATATTGAGGACTGCCAGCGCCTTCAAGCTGATTTTGATAACATTTCAGAATGGAGTCAACGAAACCAGCTTCATTTCAATGTCGTAGTTCTGACTTTTACCAGAGCATACCAGTCTCACCTACCACAGGTATACTATGCTCGGTCATAATCTCAAACGAGTTTTAAATATAAAGGATCTTGGGATTATGTATGAAAGTAAACTGACATTTCGTCTTCATATAACCGTCAGAGTTTTTCGCGATACCCGTGTTCTGAAGATTTTATACTTCTCCCTGGTCCGCAATAGGCTGGAGAGTGGTTTGCTTATCTAGAATCCTCATAAGGTGGGATGATCCCTTATGTTTAAAAGGGTTCAAAAAAGTTTCTAAGATTTCTCTACATGAGGGAGTACGACCACTATCTATGGCTCTACCTGGCGAACTTTCTTCTGGGCATGCTGGGACTTCACTCCCTGCAGCTCAGAAGAGAGGGGTATGCCGCCACTCACTTATTCAGACTGCTGCGAGGCTATATTGAGAACTCAGCCATTTTGGAGCGCGTGTGTCTCTATGTTCCAGATGACTAACTTAGACAGCGTCATCATAGATTATTCTATCTTCCTGCCTATAGGACTAACTTGCCAATGGTTCTCCCGGTAGGGAGGAGTATATTGCTTCTGAACCAAATCTCCTCCGAGATTGATATATTTGTCAGTGAGGAGAGATTAAAAAGGGAAATACTTTTGATTCTTGTAAGAGTCTCTTCACATTGACGAAATCTTCACCACCGCCTGAATTTTTTTTGAAATTGCCATATTTCTTGCCTTATTTCTTATATATAATAAAGTCAAATTTGTAATGGTGTAAGAAATTAATAAAAAAATATTATTATTATATCCTATTTCGCCCCATCCCATTATTAGAAGAAATAATTTTAGATCGTCAGCGAACAGCAAAAAGCGATAAAAACGGATGACTCCAGCAATGTCTTTCAATTTTTTTGAAATTGTCATATATCTTGAAATTTATTTTATGTATATACCCCCCCCCCCACCCCTCCCCTCCCACCACCACCGTTGTGGTAAATATAATCGTGACGACAATTGCTGTTTCAGATTCACGAGTTGGGGGGCGCTAGAAAAATTAATATTCTCAAAGTGGGCGGTGGGCAAAAAAAGGTTGAGAATCTATGCCCTAAGTGGTTCACTACATTTGGTGACTTAGCAGCGTACCCGGGTTCATGGGGTGAGGTTTGTCTGGATCTGGCGGAGAATGACCTGAACACACTGAACCCTATGTTCCTACCCACCCCTCTTACCTTTTTCCTTCCCAGAATTTCCTCTCCTTCCTTTCCTAAAAAACCCTCAACATAGCATCACCAAAGATGGCAGAGGCTCTGAGGGAAATTATTTTTCTCAGGGCCTCCTGTGTTGAGCTAATGTAAAATAATGTGCCTTTCCTTACTACCTCATGATGTAAATGACATTGATCTGAAAATAATTGCACCGACCCAGAGATACCTGATGTAAAACATTCAACCACAAACATACCCCAATTAAGAATGCCATAGTCTCACTGAATTTGAGATGTTGGGACTCTTGTGTGTTCACATGTAAAACAAAAACAAACAAAAAACCATTCTGGCACCCCAACAGAAGCAGAGGAGAGAATCGACAGCCACATACTCCTTGCTTTATTAACATTCATTTATTGTCTTATACTTACTCTTCTGTTATTAGTCTTGGTACGGCGCAACTTAATTTTTGATGCACTCGATCGTGCCACTCTTCCTCAGACTTCCCGACCGAATAACTCAATTTTTTTTTTTATTTTTGTTACAGTTTGGTCCAAACAGTCTTCAGATGGTAACTTCTCCCACCACCATGGAGGAAGAAAACGACCAAGGTAACTCGAGCGTGCCACACATCCCGCAGTACAAAGTCATCAAGCGTAAAGACGCCCCCAAACTCCTGTCCCCTCTCTACCTGAGGAAGGTCAATGACTCCTCGTCACAGACCCCTCGGGGCTCCATCAACATGCCCCCCACAACCTGGCAAATTGGCAACCCGTCTACCGACTGCCAAAGCAATGTTGCCCAAAATCTAGAAAGCAACACTGGATATGTCATATTAAATCCAGAAAGCAACACAAGCTCTAAAAATTGGGAAAGCAACACCAGCGGATGCTCTCAAAACCAGGAAACTAACACCGATCAAAACCAGCAAAGTAACACGATGGTTCAAACTGTTTCGACAGTGCAGACAAACAAACTATCCGCGCACAACTTTGTAAATTACGACGGCAATATTAACGGCAATAAAGTGATTATTGTGAAAAATTTACAGTCTGCCGGAATTAATAGCATAGACTCGACGTCACGAGGCGTCTACAAGGGAGTTACGTCGACGAATAAGGTGTGCACAATTGTCGGACCTTTTGACACGCAGGCTACAGAAGCGGCCGTGCGATCTATTACTCAGCCGAATATTACGCAGAACCCGGAACCTATCACATCTAGCAAACCTAAGTTGTATCCCAACGCTTATCCCATCATTTTGCCACCTATGAAGCATAACGTGCAGCAGAACGTGTCGCCTAAAAAGGGAATTAGCGCGACGAGCACTCCGTATTCTGGGCTATCGAGGAAAATAACGGCACCGGTTCCTCCAACAACTGTTGCGAATACAGACACGACCAAAAGTAAGAATCCTGGTATCGCTGTCGTGCGTAATCAAGTAGTCAATTATAATATTCACTACTCCCCTGCTCTTAACGCCGTGGATACTCCGGCAATAAATACAATCGACTCCTCGGCGAAACCCGTAGTAGCGAAAAAAGGTTTTAACGACGTTGTCGGGGCGAAACGGAAGATTTTAGTACTGCCAAAGAACATGGTGACCGTGGATCCCAGGAAGAAGATAATCCTTTCGCCGGAGCCGAATCACAAGGCTCTGGGTTCGTCGGACGGTCGTTTTGCTTTCTCCCCGATCTCAGAATCGTCGGGGACGGAGAAAGCATCCGAGATCCAATCGAAGATGGAATCTACGGAAGCGGCGAACATTCTCGTCCAATTGTCTAACATGGACCCTTCGCTGGCGGTGAAACGAACATCGGGAACTTCTTTAAACCCGCTGACAAATGGTTCTTTTGCTTACGCACAGTCCACGATTACGAATTCATCGGATAATGTGTCATCAGTTGCAACGGTAGAATCTCAAGACACGGCCGCTGAGATCTTGACTCCTAATCGTAATAACAGTCAGCAGAACTTATCGAATGACGATGACGTGTGCGTAGTTCCGCAGCAGGCGACAGAAGTTGAAATATACGATGATGATGATCGGAAGAGCGTGTTTAGTCTAGACGATTACGGCCTCACTGAGACCGTAAGCAGTGCAGATGCGTTGAAAAGCCTCATAGGCTATAAAAACTACAATATTTTGCTCTCTGCTTTGTGCGGTATTAAAGACTTAAGCACAAAGTCTCGCGCTTTGGCTGCATTCTTCTCGGTGAACAAAGAATACAGAACTTCGCATTGTCAGACCACCGAAGCTGAAGTGAACCCAATCGGCTTATCTCAATCGACGGTGCAAGTGGCGCAAACATTGCCACTTGAAGCGGCGCAAAAGAAAAATGTCAGTAAGGCGTCTTTTCAAACGCAAACCAGTCCACAAAAGCCAGCCAAAGATGGCGGAACTCAATGTTCGCCGCAGAAAGAATTCGTGAATACCCAAGGCCAAAAAAGGGTGAGGAACAACCAAGGACAACGATCGCCACAGAAACTTGTTAAGGGGACCCAAGGGCAACCTTTACCACAGTCACGAGTTAAGGGGACCCCAGGTCAACCTTCACCACAGAAACAAGTTAAGGGGACCCAAAGTCAACCTTCACCACAGAAAGCAGTCAAAGACTGCCAAGTTCAGCATTCACCACAGAAACAAATGATTAAAGATGTTCATAGTGGAGACAATTCACCACAGAAGAATGCAAACATCACATTGAATGGTAGTGTTACTTTGAAGACAGTGAACAGAATGAAAAATTCTAATTCTACGCCAGCAAAGCAATTGGACCGAATGAAAAATATTAACATTTCACCTCTGAAACAACAAAATACATCCGACATCGCAATACCTCAAACTCTTCAATTTTCCCCGCACTTCAAAACTTCAAGTTTGACGACTGCCGCTAAAATAAACAATGAAAAGGACAGGCAGCTCTTGGAGAAAGTGTCAGGACTCAAAGGAGTCACTGTTTCGGCAAATCGAAAACCCTCGGTTGCACACAAGCCCCCACAAGCTGCAAACAAATCGCCTCGTGCTCAAAACAAGTCATCTCGTGCCCCCAATAAACCGGCGCGAGGTTCGGTTAAGTCACAACAACCCGGAACCAAACCATCTCCGGTTGGAAGCATGATTGTGAACAAGTCACAGCTAGACGTCAGCAAGTCACAGCAGATTGCAAACATCTCACAGCCGGTTGTGAATAAGTCACAGCCGATTCAAAACACCTCCCAGCAGATTGTAAGCAAGCCACAGCAGATTACCTCCCAGCCTATTGCAAGCAAGCCACAGCAGATTGCGAGCAAGCCACAGCCGAGTAAAAACATTTCAAGCAAATCACAGCCGATTGCAAACAATTCGCAACAAACTCTGAACGTTTCGCAACCGGTTGCTAGTGAGACGCCGCAAGCTGAACCCCAGCCGTCGCAGGCTGCAAAGAAGCCATCGCGGGCTGCAAACAAATCGCCGCGAGTTGAAACAAAGGCGGCACCGGTGGTAAGCGAGACCTGTGTCGATACGGAGCCAATCGCGCCGCAAATCGTGACAAGAGTCGATACACCAGAGAAAAGCATGACTCCCAGACTAGAAGATGTCGTTCAACATGACAAACACGGCTTAATGTAAGTACCACTGCTTTATTTATATTTAATAACTAGCTGGTTCCCGGCATGCGTTGTAATGCCATATTCAAAGAAATAAATTGTGTCTCGTTGCATGTCCTTCCCCTTCCACCATCCCCGCCCTCCCTCTCCCCTCTCCCGCTCCCCCGTCCCGCGTTCCATATATTCAGTCTCAGTACATTCCGTTTTCAAACAGCTCGTGTGCCACCTATTACAAATTTTCATTTTTCATATATTACAAACATTCACTTTTGTATATTATAAGAACAATAAATCAAATTTGGTACCTAACATTCGATTCAAAGTATTAGGCGAGTACTTCAAATAAATTCATTAATTGAAAGAGTTTCGAAAATTGAATTTTGATTGAACAATCGATGGTTTGCAAAATTTCATTTTCAAATTGTGACATTTTTTGACGGTTTTGTAAGAGTTTTTGTAATGATTAAAAAAACTTTTCAGATGTATTATCACGTGGTTGTAATAATCCAAAAACCTTCGCGAGGGTGGAAAGAAGGTATTTTGAAAGTTTCAAACATTTCCTATGATTAATACATAAACAACTTACATACATACATACATATAAACAAGCATATTTTAATTTGTATGTATGTAGATAACTATTGAAACAATATCAATAAGATTCAAATGATATGATTTTTTTTTTTTACAAATTTATTATAGATTTTGACGACCTCTGTGTCGAGCGGTTAAGCTTCTAGCATTCAGCAGGACGCAGGTTCGAATCTCGGCGTACATAACAGTAAATTTTATTTGATTGATTTATTTTATTTCACAATTTATTCATTTAACCTTTTAAATGCCAGTAGGTAGAAGTGTAGCTGTGTACAGCAGGCCGTGAACTTTTAATCAAAATAAATATTTTTTTCATCTTATTTAAAAAAAAAAAAAAACAAACAAAACAAAATCAAAAAAAAAAAAAAAAAACCATGATCATCCCAATGTCGTCTCTGTGTGTTCCATATTTTAAATTAATAAAAAAACGGGACATATGTATGATACAGAGGCTCAAAAATAGCGAGTTTAGACCAAGGATGCGAGAAATCTCGCTCTTTGTTAAAAATAATATAAGGTATATTTGCGGCAAGTTCCAAAGTGGAAGACATTCTCAGTATCCTCTGTACCACCATTCAGAATTCACTGTTTCTCCTTAGATCTGAGGAATATAGCGTATTTAATGTATATATATATTTTAAGTAAATTGTTTTTCATAAATGACAAGAATGTCTTATTTAATCTAATCTGTGGATGTATTTAACTTCTAACTATATTTTTTATCTGAGTTCAGCTGAAGTCTTGCAACTAAAAACATCAAATATATTATTTAGCATACAAACATGTTGAATGTCGTCCTTGGATTCAATTGAAATGTTGCTTGAAATGGCTTTAGCCGTGTTTAGTGACCAGATCTTTTCAGATCAGATCTTCCTCACATATCTCTTTCTCATCTTATTCCCCTCCCCACTGTCTTCAGCCTCACGACATACCCCAATTGAGGATGCCGTGTGTTTGCTCTCTCCTTTCAAGACCCATATTCACTCTTTCATCTCCTGAAAAAGGCTCTACACACAGCATCCCCAAAGATGACGTAGGCGAGGGAAATTATTTTCTTCAAAGCCTCCTGTGTTAAGTAAATCTCTACATATTATAAATTAAAGTCCTCCGCCGCGTCTGTCTTTTCGCGATGAACTCAACAACTGCTGAACGGATTTTCATGCGGTTTTCAAAAATAGAGCGAGAGATTCATAAGCAAGTATATTAGAAATTTAGGGGAGAGTACGATTTCCGTGACCCCGCGATTTGACCATGTATTCATGTAGAACAACCCAAAATAACACAAAAATTAAGAATAAATTTTTTCGATATCTTGCTTAGTTTTCGAGATATCGATACTTAAAGTTTTTAATTCTATGTAGAATAATACCGTAGATTGCGCTCTAATACAGTTTAGATTAGGTTAGGTAAGGTTAGGTTAGGTTAGGTTAGGGTAGGGTAAAAACAGTACTTTTTATAAAATAATCAATTTGAATCTAAAACTTTAAGTATCGATATCTCGAAAACTAAGTGAGATATCGAAGAAATTTATTCTTCATTTTCGTCTTATTTTGGGCTGTTCTATCTGAATCCATGGTCAAATCGCGGAGTCACGGAAATCGTACTCGTCCTGAAATTTATGTTGAATTTTTTTGATTGAATCTGAATTTATTTTCAAATTGGGGGACCAAATCGTAGAGTTATCCTCGACTTTCTTAAAATTATTTATTTGACTTTGACCCATTAACTTGTTGTGTGCCGAATGTGGCCGCATATGCTTGAAATATTGTCACCCGGATGACAATCGGCACTCAAATGATTAAGGGTGATCTTGGCCATTTCTTAAAATTAGTTAGATATTTTTTTTAATTCTGTTGAGTTTTACAGTTAAAATGGAATAAGCAAAACCAATTTCAAAGGCATATAGAAACCATCGCTTCGTTCAGAAAACAAATTTTAATGTTCTTAATAGTTATCTCGACAGAGGCTCATTCCTGTGATATCTTGAAAGAAACCATTCCCTTGTTAAAAATATTATGAACTAAATATACAATTTGGCTGTCCTAAAACGGGTATCCTTCCCAGTTGGACAGACAAAGTATCATTTTGTAATGTATTTAATATATATGTATATAAATAAATAAAAAAGATTTTTTTTTTGTATTGCAGGAAAATCCACAGCGCCGTGCTGAGCGGTACTTTGTTTGACATCCGTCACTGCGCTGAAGAACTCCACTCCCTTGGACTGTCCATCGATCAAAAGACAACGCCTGATGGATATGTAAGTTTTTTTAAAAATTTTATTTATAACTGTCTGCAGTCCTCGACGTTGCCCAGGCTTTATGCAGAAATTTTCGAAATCAGACTCAAATCACCTTTTCTTATAAAATTTCATTAATCTTTGAATAAAACTGCAGTTTTGTATACAACTCAAATCCACCAATGAAGAGCGATTCTGTATCTTTTGTGCGTACGGAATCGATTCCATACTTAATCGCCTGTCAAATTTGTGTGATTGTCTACGGCTTGCAATAGAGAACTCCAGTCCAATTTTTTAAAAATGAATAATGACCTTCTTACTTAAATAACTGCATTTTTTATTTTTTAGAGTTAGTTTTAATAGTTAAAACAATTGTCAAAGTTTTAATTTTTCAAGATCCCCCGAAAACCACCGTATCTATGGTGGATAGTGTGACGTCATCTACTATAAGATCGCGCAATCAGCTGTTCGACTCGCCGCCATTTGCATATTCGGAATTCTAAGGAATCTCCCTAGAATAGCATTCCTATTTTTTTTTGTACAGTAGTTTTTGAATATTTTCAATAATAGAGATACCTTTATTTTTGAAACTGAGTTATTTAGGCCTAAATAATGTTTCAATAAACAACTACTAAATGTCTACAAACAGTATGTAAATAAAAGAATAAGATGAAATGTTGTTAATACGATGGCTTGTGTCATACCTACATTCCCGTACAATGACTTTACGGTGACCAGTGACGTCACCACTAAACATTTTAGTAATACCAACTTGACGGCGTGTTACAACGACAGTATTAAAAATGATTTTTTTTATATTTTTTTAAAAACTCTACATTTAATATTATTTAATAAAACTTATATATTCAGAATCAGCGTTTATTCGTCTATGTGAACATGTTTTTTTAAAGCCATAATATTTTTCACTGGAGTTCCTTATTGCTTTTTCAACTAGTTTAAAACACGAAATGCTGTAAGTATGCTTGCTTATTTATTCATTTAATGTACGTTTAAAGTTATACCGTGGTTTTGGCATTTGCGAAGTTTCGTTTTAATCTAAATATACATTAATTACTTAGTTTGCCCAAATTAAGAACCTATTTAAGGCAAAGCTATTGAGGCAGTATACCATACACGTACAGAATAATTGAATATTTGGGGACGAAATACATTAATTATTCCACTAACCGCTGCACTTTTAGGCACGGATTATGGGAATTACACTTCATTTCAACAATTACTATAAGAAACAATGGTAAATATGCATTGAGTCCACCTACCGGATAATACGTTCGTGTTGTCGAAAAGTTTGATGCACGAATAATACGGAATATTCCGTTTTTAACTAGTAGACAATCAAATATGACATTTTCGGAAGTACCAAACTTTTAAAATAAATTCTCGTCAAAATAAAAACAAAAAATTACCTACGTCGAATTATTGTATTGAGGTTCAACATGATTTTAAAAAAAAAAAACAGGTTTTGAATGGTTTGTTTGGCAAAGCAGGGTTTTTCTAGCGGGTATGTGTAATTATTCTAATACATTTCTTTCCATTTTCTGCTGTTAAAAATACAGGTACAAACTTTGTCAATAATGCATTCACTGAATAAATTATTGTTTTACATGGCAATAATATTTTTTCTATAATTGGCAGCATTGATTGACTGTCTATGAAATGTCAAATAAAAACAATGAATATAACAATGGCGTTACCGCGTAAGTGAATTAATTTTAACAAAATTAAAATGTTAAATGTCTATTTTTTGCATGTTTTTTGGTCTCCCCCGACATAAATACTCAGTTTTCTTAAATAATAAAGCTAAATCTAACTGTTTGAATAAAAAATATTCCGTATTAACGAGTAAGTGGTTCAAAGCATAAATAATGAAACAACTATTTACGTGCATAAAATAGGTTATAAATTTGGGCAAACTAAGTAATTCATTTCTCATTTTGGCCTCAAATCCAAAATGAAGATTTGTGTGAAACGGGCCACACGTGCGTTTCCCTTAAGAGTGCGAACATGGAGAATTTTACCCCAACACCTGGCACGCAACAACCCTTAGCTTTATTCAACTCGGCTACTAACTGATTGATGTTTAACCTGTCATGGGTCGGGCCTGAGGGGTCAGGCCCCCCCTTCCCTTTCCCTATCCCTAACAAAGCACCACTTTGAATTTTGAATTGAATGTTTTGTGGATTCATTTTGAGCTATCATATATTTTATTGACCGAAACACATTCCTAGAACAATAAACTATGTACCAAAACAACATTACTTGCGTTAATTTGATAAATTGATAGGTTTTACGATGTTTTTGTCAAGAATCACGCATCGGATTTAATCGTGGCAATTTCGATTTTCGATTCCAAAGATAAAATCATTTAAAAATATTCTGGTGTTGCCAGATGAATGAAACTAATGGCTATATCATCTATGATGTTAGCGCAAGCGATTCTGACCTTGTCCTTCATACAAATTCTGTACACAGAAGGGTCAAAATCGCATTCAAAAATATTTTTTTCAAAAATTTTTCGCGCGCATGCGCATTTTCGCATTTCTGGCAAATAACAGGTTAATGTTCCTCTGCAGATGGCGCTCACCCTGCGCAAAAATTTGAAATCTTTTAATAGCCGTTTTTGTAATCTTAGCAGTTTTGTATAAGTGAATTGTTTGTTCCTCAGACGGCGCTCCATATGGCGCTAATCCGTCGCAAGAACGCCGACGTGCTGTACATGCTGCTCAGCCTGGGCGCAGACCCCTCGGCCAACAATCACCGAGACCAGCCCTCGCTGCTGCTGGCGACCAAGCCGCGTGCCCTCAAGCAGGGCGTGCCGGATGCTCCCCCGCCGCCATTCCTCGGTCTGCTTGCCGCCACGCAACCGCACGTCGTCGAACAAGTATGCCGGCAGACTGACAGCCAGGGTTAGTTCATTAGACTATTAATTTGCCGGCCTCTGTGTTTCATCTTTTTTTCATTTACAACTTCACATTTATGTTTTAATTACACGACAATTATTTTTACTAAATTTAACAAGTGTGAATACTAAGAGACACGTTTGTGACCCAACAAGACCCAAGCACCTCACGAGAATGAATTCGCAGAAAACGAATTGTGAAACGGAACTGTCTCGGTGCGTGGGCCTTGGTGTTGCCAGCTACGGTATTATATTTTTATGGCTATTATGTGCCGTACAATGTGTAGTGCCTACACCTCCTACAACATGGGTCTCCTCAAGACTCATGTTCACTCCTTCCTTTCCTCTAAAATACCCTTCAATTATTAATTCTTTTACAAGAGAGAGAAAAATAAGTGAAAAACAAATAGATGTATAAAATGCAGGTTTTATATGAGCAGCAAAAAAACTTCTTTTTATAATCCCCACAAGGCCTCAGACATATTTTGTCGGAATTGGTAGTGGTACACTTTTTCATTTTTCTGTGGTTAACTTCTAGATTTGAATATAAAGTGTGGTGTTTTCTCTTTCTAACACCATTCAGATCATATTTATCACCATGATAGTAAGAAAGATACAACGATTTCTATCAGACCTGTGTGAGTTGTTCCGAAAAGCAAAAAAAATGCCGGATGGGTTAAATGATGTTGCTAATTCAAGAAGTGATGTTTTCGCGAATTGCGATTTATTAACCTAACCTAACCATGATAGTAAGGGAGACACAAAGATTTCTATGAGACCTTTATGAGCTGTTCCGAAAAGCGAAAAAATTAGCCTTAGTTATGTGATGTTGCTAATTCAAGAAGTGATGGTCATGAATTGTGATTTTAATTTTTGTAGGTTTGACGGCCATCATGCACTGTGCCCGCCACGGCTGGGCTGATGAACTAGAGCTGTTACTGGAGCACACTCCTCGCAGTGTGGTGACCATGGCACACCATCAGACCGGACAGACCCCCCTGGATATGGCCATGGCTTGCTGCGCAGGTGAAATCAGACCCTTATAATCCTTTGTTTTGGGAAGTCTGTTTACAAGAGATGGAAAGGCTGATGTTGAAAGGAGGGTAGTAAATGCAAGTAACTCTGTTAATGGAAGACTGAAGGCGTCTGGCGCTGATATTAAATGGTCCAAAAAAGCAACGCTAGCAGCCGACAGTGGAGGGCTGATACTTACCCTGATGTATGGCAACTAAAGAGGAAGGATGAAACTGAACTTTGTAGAAATTAAATCCCTGTGTAGTAAAATATGTGTAACTGTGTTTAAAATTTCTGAATTCAGGCTGATGTAAGTGTAATGAAGAAGATGAAGAAAGGGACGCTTAGATGATTTGGGCATGAAAAGTGGATGAATGAAGTATAAGGAGAATAGAATCCTGTGGCGGTCTATCGTTTCTGCCTACCCCTATGGAGAAACAGCATGATAGTTAGTTAGTTCTTTATCTTGCAAATACGATTTTACAGTAGAGTTTTGGGTCGTCAGCAAATAATAAACATTTTAATAAAAAGACAAATAACTTTGTTTACATCACTTTTATTGGTACACAATAGGTGGCAATTTCTGCAAATCCAGTCTGCCACCTCTTACCAGACCTGACGGCTCGCTGGCACCGAAAAGACTAACCGATTAGGAAAAATGTTTGCGGAAATGCCGAATGCCATTTTCTCAATGCCGAATCCTCAGCTTTTTCATATAAAAACCGCAGTGAGGAACCGACGTCGGGAAGCTTTTTAAAATATCCCTGAAGTCTGGCTCTGTGCCCTCTGGTTGGAAAAAAAGTGATTATCCATCCTATTCTAAAGAAGGGTGACCGCTGCAACCCGGCCCGCCCCATAACGATCACATCAGTTCTGTCCAAGGTGATGGAACGTGTGATCAACGACAAACTGCACATATGTCCAAAATAAAATAAAATACCTTGAGAAGAACAAAATTATCAATGACTGTCAATAAGGATTCCGGCGGAACTGCTCATGCGGCGATCTTTTCGCGTATGTAACGCATGTTTGGGGGCAGTGCCTGGAATGTTTCAGTGAGACCCAAACGATTGCACTGGACATTTCCAAGACTTTTGACCGAGTTTGGCACCGAGGACTAGCCAACACCGAGGACTGTCATCTTACGGACTTCCCGCATCCTTGTGTACGTGGATTGCCGACTTTTTGAGGAAGAGTTAGATTCAGACGGTTGCCGATGGTTTCACCTCTTCCTCGCACTCGATAAATGGCGTTCCACAGGGATCGGTTCTGTCTCCGACATTGTTTTTGTTGCACATCAATGACCTTCTGACATGTGCACCAATTCATTGCTACGCGGATGACAGTACAGTCCATGATAGCTTTTTGTTTGACAAGCCCCCAAAGGGCTCGCAAATTCCAACGGCTCGGAGGGCTTTGAAGTAAAGATTGGACGGTTACCTCGAAAGTGTCTTCTCTTGAGGTAAAAATAATCTCAGCCCCAAAATACCTGAAAAAAAACCTCGACTCTGTGCAGAAACTCAATTTGGGAGTCGGATATGGGTACCGCCACCCCAGGAACCATTTATTGGATAACCAACACCTCTGCTATAGGTTACCCCAAATGGTTCGTTACGTTTGGTTACTTAACAGGGGTGCCCGGGTTCATGGGGTGAGGTTTGTCCAGGTTTTTGCGGCGAATGCGTCTGCCCACCTGCTGCATGGCGGGCCAGATCGAGAGAGACTGGTTGAGCTTTTGACCTTTCCATTTCTCAACCCATCGCCTTGCACCGCAGTTGGATGGATTCATATGTCTGTAACTCCTGGGCACACTTACCCCCAGATTCCTACCCACCCCTCATACCTTTTTCCTTCCCACGACTTCCTCTCTTTACTTTCCCTTAAAAGACCCTCCACACAGCATCCCCAAAGACGACATAGGCCCTAAGGGGAAGTATTTTCCTCAGGGCCTCCTGTGTGGAGCTAATGTAAAAAAAAAAAGAAACGAGCGGTCCCTCTGATAGATTCTCCTAATTTAACACATGGACTGAAATCTTTAGACGCGTCGGGTGGGAATGCTATCCTTGTTCTACCAGTATTTCAATGGAAGGTGCTCCGAGAAACTAGCATCATTGATCCATTCGGCACCGGTGCATAGTCAGGAAACACGACAAACGCGTGCCCAACATATTTACACGATTGACATTTGTCACATGAGAACGGGTCGCTTCTTCGACTCATTCTTGTTTTCATCAGCTCGACTGTGGAATGATTTGCCGGCCTTTGTGTTTCCTCCTTCCTACATCACGGGTCTCTTCAAGACCAATGTTCATTCCTTCCTCTCCACAAAAAGACCCTCCACATAGTATCTCAGATGACATAGGCCCTGAGGGAAATTTTCTTCCTCAGGGCCTCCTGTGTGGAGTTAAGGAAAAAAAATCATATTATTTTAATAAATGGAACACAAGAAATATACTATTTTTCTTTTTATTTATACCACTCGGAATTTAGGGTTGGAACTCAGCTGTGACGCCAATTTCCATCGTTAGATCTAATCTTCACATTTTTTGACGAAGTTTGGAAATACGGTCGAAGCAGCAGGAGGTCCACCGAAGCCAGTAAAATTTTGAAAGGGATTAATTTTAAAAAACTACATTCCTACGAGAAAAAAGTGTTTGGGAACCTCTGATCTAAATAGTGTAACTTGAACTTTTTAATTTGTTTCAGATCTTCCAAAGGGAACATGCTTGGATGCCGCAATCCGCTGCGTGCAACTGCTGAGGAATGCTTTGGGCATCGTTGTCGAGGAGGAAGTCAAAGAATACCCTGTGCAGAAGGTGAGACCTTGCAACTTGAGCATCAAGTACGCTCCAGCGCCTGAAAACAAGCTCACTCCTGCCGAAGAAAGAACTGAGGAAGCTAACACAGATAGTGTTAAAGCAGTTGGTGGAGAAAAAGTCCCAAAGAATAAAGAGAAGAAATCTGATAAGAGGAGGAAAGAAAACAAAAATAAAGAGAATGGTGCAGAAAAGATTCCCAAAAATAAGAATTCCGAAGAAGCTGAAAAGAAGAAATCTGCCATTGGAAAACTTGATTTAAATGATACTTCCATGATTTCTTCTCCTCAGTTTTCTCCCGTTGTTCCATTGGAAAAGCCTCCAGGAAGGAAGAGCAGCTTCAAGAACAGCAGTCGGAAACGGAAACTTAATTTGGAAGGCGGCTCTATTGTTCCCAAAGTATCCGCTCCGATTAACATGAAGACATCAGCTAAGATTAGTAGCGTTTTATCGAATGATGTTAAAGTCGATGTTATAAAAGAAGTTACACATTCTGATATTGTAACAGAGGTTGAATCCAAAGATATCAAACCCAAAGTAGATGTTAAAACCAAGCCTGTTGTTAAGAGTCCTGTTAAATCTAACCCAAGTTCAAAACGCAGGAAAGTGATGCAGCAGAAAAAGGACACGGCTCTGGAGTCGCACGGAATTGTGAAAAGGATGATCTTGGATGTTGGAATTGAAGTTCCAATAGACACGGTCATCAGTGGGCCTGATCACCAGGTTCTTAGAGAGGTTTCTCCAGTCAAAACCAAGAACAGAATCAACATTCTGGACAAAATCAACACGGAACAAGACAATTCTATAATAAATAAGAAGACTCCCACAGTTACCAAATCTCGGAAGAAGAGCGCAGGAAATAAGAAAGACATTGAAAAAGCTAACAAATCCGCCGTTCTCGTTAATCAAAGTGGTGATGTTATCGGAGATTGTCATGTGGAAATGCAAGGTCCCGTCACAGGAGACTTAGAGAATGCAAACCCTTTGATCATTGGAGATGTGTTGCCTTTAGAGGCGTTGGCACCTGAAAATAATGTTGATAGTATCGTTGCTGCCTTCGGTAATGAAAACGCTATCAAACCAAAGAAAGGTAGGAGGAAGCAACTCAAATGTGAAATTAAAAAAGTGATTCAAAAGAAAACACCAGCCAAAACTATTAGCGTTGCAAAAGTGTCCGGAAATAAAGTCGGTAAAAAGAAAATCACTTCTTTTGTTGTGAGTGCTGCTGAAAAAGTTGGTTTGACGAAAACAGTTAAACCAAGCCCTAAAGAAATTGTCATTCCCGAAGTTGAGAGTCCAGTTAAAAATATTGTCGATGTTCCAACCTTAAAACCACTTGGCAGTAAATCCGTAATTCATGTGAATTTAAATAATATGAAGTTCAGCAGTACCTATGCTGAGATCAGGAATGATAAATATATCCAGCCAAAGGTGATCATCAGCAAGATTATTAGCAGATCCGTCAGGGATATCTTCTCCAACACTCCCAGTGAAGTTTCTATTGTGCAAGTCGACGAGGAATTGATCGACTATGATACCGTTACTGCTGCAAACGGAAGTCCATTTGTGGATTTGACCGATGATAATTCGATGTCGGAATTTCCGAAAGAAGTCCCACTGGAACTTCGTCAAGATTCGGTTTTAACCAATGGTGAAGGATTGAATCTTCCGTCATTTGAAGAGCTGCCCAGAGAAATCAATGAAGTGGCGACTCTTGGTGATGTGGACTGCGACGAAACCCCAAAAACTGGCAGCAGTCAAAAGCGAAAGTGCAGCACGCTAAAATCGCCCAATAACAGCACTTTCAAAATGAAATTCAAACTCAACCTATCCAAAAACGAAATAAAAAAGATACATACTAAAAACAGCCGGCAGAATAAAAAATCTAAAAGTAGTGAAACGTCCGTTAAAAAAAATTCTAAAAATTCACCAGTCAAAAGAGTCTCGAAAACAGTTACAAATGAAACTAAAGAAGCTAAATCTGAGTTAAATGTGTCAAAAGATGGTACAACAGAAGCACTCAACACGATTGAATCAAAACTTTCAAAAAAAAAAAAAAAAAACCCATCCGTTGTTAACAGTGCAACAAAAAAAATTAAACTTAACACAAACGGTAAAGTAAAAAAATCACCAGGTCCCGCCACACCTAAAAATAGGAAACTTCTTGCAGGGAGTCACGTGGTCAGTCCTCTTACGGACCTGAAGAAGTCCGTAACCTCGAAGATTCGAAGAAATTCATTGGGAACTATAGATCAGGACTTGGAAATGATCAACAAAGCAGTTAAAGATCAAACACAACCTGACAGACCACCTCCCGTATTGTCATATTTGTCACTATACCACAATTGAAGGCTCAATTCAAGAAGTTATGTTTACATCTTTGTTGTCTGATGTCCTGATAGAAAGAATCGTAAGGCTTTTGTACAGGACTTTTTGTTTGACGTCACCATCTACTTTCCCTTGTCGTACGCATCTCAGAGTCATTATCTCTGGAGTTGCTTTTCTCGGCATTGTCTGGGACGAACTGAACATCCTCTCCTGGAACTGCCGAAAGTATTTTAAACAGAAGTCATTCTGAGTGCACGCCCGAATGGTTTTATGTCGAACTTTGAGCTTATCGATTTTGAGAAATTTTTAATTTTGTAACGCATTTTGTGATTGATAGATTTATTTGATATTTTATGTGAAACTCACAAGAGCGGTCCCCGTTCACAAATAAGGGGAATTACCAACATGGTTGGGTAATATTGTGAAATAGGTTAAGGAAGGGAAATGCAACACTCAATGGTTTTATTCTTGAAGATTGGATAACGTTTAATTTGATTATATTGTCTCATTTTAAACGATAGAGAGAATACACATTGACTTTTTTTAGTTTTATTTTAT
The DNA here is from genome assembly GCA_917563855.2 of Limnephilus lunatus. Taxonomy (NCBI): domain Eukaryota; kingdom Metazoa; phylum Arthropoda; class Insecta; order Trichoptera; family Limnephilidae; genus Limnephilus; species Limnephilus lunatus. The sequence continues at coordinate 16,468,000 of OU830595.1, read as the reverse complement.
TTTATAAAATATTCAATAAGTTCTTATTGCAATTCAAACATAACAAGTCGGAAAATTATTAATAAGAATCATAAATAGGTGAGTTTTATTACAGCTTTAAGAGTAGTGACATCTGTTGACACTAAACAAAAGTTTTAATATTATGCATAAAGCCGAATCTCACTGATTTGACACTATATAAAACACACTAAACAGAAAAAATCAATAGAATTGTGTCATGGGCATGTCTGTGTGCCGGATTTGAGGTCAATGTTATCTTTCTCTGGATTAAATTGATCAAACTTTTTTTTAAAATAAATTCTTCTCCTAGGTAGGGTTTGCAAATCCTGCACTTTTTCAAATCCTGTGGGATTGAATTTAGAAATTTTGCAGATTTAAGAGTTCAGTGAAACCCTCTTAAGAAGTTCTCTCTTAAAAGACATTTCGTGATTTCGTGGCTTAAGAACTTTGGTTTTTTTGATACCTCGGCCCATTTTCCCACTTCCTAGGTTTTACTGCTTAGGGGTCGTCCATTAATCAGGCCATGTTTTTTAGCAACTTTTTAACCCCCTCCCCCCCTGGTGATATGTGGTGAGGTTTTAGACTATCACCCCCCCCCCCCCCGAATCACGTGTATTATTGTATTCAAAGTATAGGACGTTCACCTTTAGAAATCGTGCGTTCAACGAAAAATAAATACACGTGATATCTCATTTTACCTCCCCCCCCCCCCCCCCCCTCGTGATGTTTCGTGATTTTTTCCGACCCCCCCCCCCCTTTCGAGCCTCACGTGATTAATGGACGACCCCTTAAGAAGTTTGTTTATTCTGGTTCCTTGGAAAGTTTCTTAAGAGGGTTTCATTGTGTTAAATTGAAACAACACCAGTATTAACATTTTTTTTATTGTTTGGTATCAATTATCTTTGATACTGCATAGTCAGTCAAATTGTGAAAAGACAACACAATTTTAAGATTTTTTTGTTATATAAATAAAGTTTTTTTTTTTCAATCCCGCAAATCCGTAGGACCAAATATTGCTGAAATTTTGTGGGATTGCTAACCCTACTCCTGGGTTCTTTTCATTTGTCTTAAAGTTGCATTAAAAAATCCGTTAGGGGGCATCCATTAATTACATGAGCACAAACGGGGGGGAGGGGGGGGGGGGTCAGAAAAATCTCACATTACTTGAAAAAATATACGAATTGGCCCAAATTTATCTCACCCGAGGGGGAGGGGGGGGGTCTAGATTGGAAGAAAAACTGCTCACGTAATTAATGGATGCCCACTAATAGATTCGTGATTTATTTAGAAATACAGTGAAACCCTCTTAGCCTTTTTACGATGATGTTTTTGAAGAATTTGCAATACCCATCGTGGACGGGCAGATTTTTCGCAATTTATAAATCTCATTTTAATTGGATATAGTGCCACTTGAAAAATATTCCAAGACATAAATGTAATCCAAACAGTTCAAAGATAGATACAGTGAAACTCTCTTAAGAAGTTTTCCAAGGGACCGGGGAAAAAAAACTTCTTAAGTGGGAAAACTTCTTAAGTGGGATTCAATTTTAGCCATTTAATAACTCGAGTCTGGGGCATACGTCATTCCTATGTCTACCTACGTTAAATTGTTGTGAAAACAAGCTTACATGATGCACGAAAATTTTTGAAGTTTTATTGAAAAAAAAAAAAACGTTATTATAATGCATCTTTTACCATCTCCTTGGGCATATTTAATCATGTTGTTATGAACATAAAAATAAAGCTAATTATATTTATTTGAAGGTGAAATATTCCGTATTAATCGTGATCCGATAGATTTAATCAAAAGTTTTTCGTGTTTTACAAATTCGATGGAATAAAATTTTTATACAATAATACAGTAGAACCCCGTTAATTTAAAATCCACGGGACATAAAAAATAAAATAACGAATTAACAATCCCACATAATTCGAAATTTTACGGAAAAAAAAATCGTAAAAAATTGCCGAAAATTGAATATCTCAGCGGCAAATTCAAATTCGGGTAGGTTCTTTGGAATAAATGCGTAATAATACGACTTATTCCCTGGGTAAGTCGAATTTTCGCAGCCGTGTACCGCCGCGGACGGCCCTCTATCCGAAGTAAATTCACAAAAATACGATATTTTCCAAGTAAATTAAATTTTCGCGGCCGATTACCGTCGCGGCCATCCATTTAAACTAAAAAAAATATGATATACTACCGCGTAAATCGAAATTTCGCAGCCTACTTCCGATGCAACTGGCCCTTTGAATTCAGATACTCGAAGTAAATTCGTAAAAATACGATAAATTTCGCGTAAATGGAAATTTCAGAACCGAATCCCGTTGCGGCCGGCCCTCTAAATTCAGATAGGTATAATTATAAATTCGTAAAAAAACCGCATATTTCTGCAAAATCAAAATGTTGCTGCTTATTGCCTCCGGGGCCGGCTTATCAAATTTAGATATTCGAAGTAAATTCGTAAAACTACGATATATTTCGCGTAAATCGAATTTTTGCAGCCGAATCCCGTCGCGGCCGGCCATAATGCAGATACGCATTCCGAATAAATTCATGAAAATTGAATTTTCGCGGCCGAATGTAGTCGCTCCCGGCCATAATGCAGATACCTATTCGGAATAAATTCATAAAAATATGATTATATTTCGCGTAAATTGAGTTTTCGCGGCCAAGTTTTGACTGTCCTAAAACGGGAAACCTTCCTAGTTGGGCAGTCAAAGCTTCCTTTTATATTGTTATTTCTTGTATGTAATAAATGTAATAATAAATAAATAAATAAATAAATAAAACCCGTCGCGGCCGTCCAATATTCAGATACCTATTTGGAAAAAAAAACATTAAAAATTCGAAATATTTCGCGTAAATCGAATTTTTCCGGCTGAATCCCATTGCGGCCGGTCATAATGCAGATACCTATTCGGAATAAACTCATAAAAATACGATATATTTCGCGTAAATTGAATTTTCGCGGTTGAATTCAGTTGCGGCCGGTCATAATTCAGATACTTATTAGAAATAAATTCATAAAAAAACGATATATTTCGCGTAAATTGAGTTTTCGCGGCCAAATCCCGTCGCGGCCGGCTGGTAATCAGATACCAATTTTGAAAAAAAAATCATAAAAATTCGATATATTTTGCGTAAATCGAATTTTTGCTGCCGAATCCCGTTGCGGCCGGCCATAATGCAGATACCTATTCGAAATAAATTCATAAAAATACGATATATTTCGCGTAAATTGAGTTTTCGTGACTGAATTCGGTTGCGGCCGGTCATAATGCAGATACCTATTCGAAATAAATTCATAAAAATACGATATTTTTCGCGTAAATTGAGTTTTCGTGACTGAATTCGGTTGCGGCCGGTCATAATGCAGATACCTATTCGAAATAAATTCATAAAAATACGATATATTTCGCGTAAATTGAGTTTTCGCGGTCAAGTCCCGTCGCGGCTGGCCATAATACAGATACCTATTCAAAATAAATTCGTAAAAAAAACGATATATTTCGCGTAAATTGAGTTTTCGCGGCCAAATCCCGTCGCGGCCGGCTAGTAATCAGATACCAATTTGGAAAAAAATCATAAAAATTCGATATATTTTGCGTAAATCGAATTTTTGCTGCCGAATCCCGTTGCGGCCGGCCATAATGCAGATACATATTCGAAATAAATTCATAAAAATACGATATATTTCGCGCAAATCGAATTTTCGCGGCCGAATCCTATCGCGAGCGGCCCTAATTACCTACGCTTGATTTATCGACATTTTACGGCATTTTACCACCACGGCTATCTGTCAGATTCTGATTTACGAAATTTGTTTTTTTTTGTTGTTGTTATAATCGATGTTTTTCGAATGACTAATTTTGAATCTTAAAAACCCTTCCATGTTCGTTACATAATTCCGCACGGCATATTCGTTAGACGTGTCACATTACTATTGTACCTAGGGATTACGGCTTACGGCCCGGCGGGCGGCGGCCGACAAAGGGTCTGTTTATGGTCTCAGGTACTAGAGATCGCGAGTAATCTGTGAAGACAACGTCTTTCACTTTATGACTTGGAAAAAGGTTCATTTTAGATATGTATTTTGCAGCACAATATTTCGTTTGTGTTGATATTACCGCCGGATTTCTAAAACCTCTTAAGCGGGAAGCAGTTTTAGCTCTAAAACTTCTTAAATGGGAAAAAATCGAGTTTTTTGCAGTTTTTTGTATGGAATTTTCAAGGGACCGAAAATCAAAACTTCTTAAGCGTGAAAACTTCTTAAGTGGGAACTTCTTAAGCGAGTTTTACTGTAGTGTGCTTTAGACCACACGACTGACATAAAACTACAAGACAAACCTCGCACCATGAACCCAGATATCCCTGCTAAGTTGCCAAACGTGACGAACGGGGTGACCTATGACCTAGGGGAGACATATAACATTGGGGTGACCTATGAACTAGGGGTGACCTATGAACTAGGGGTGACCTATGAACTAGGGGTGACCTATGACCTTGGGGTGATCTTATGACCTTGGGGTGACCTTATGACCTTGGGGTTCGCCATTCGCCTCGCCCGATCACCGTTCACATCACACTTTTCGTAACGCATTCACTAGCTTACTCCCCAAGTCAAGCGTGCGTAAAGGCACAACCGTTCGCTTTGCCCGATCACCGTTCGCATCGATTACCGTTCGCATCACACTCTTCGTAACGCACATTACACTTTTCGTAACGCATTCATAAGCTTACCCCCCAAGACGAGCTTGCGTAAAGTTTTACTTTTAAAAATGGGCCGAGGGACCGAAAAAACAAAACTTCTCAATATTCACTGTATTCCATTTAACATTCATTTTCGAATACATTAACTGTTTTTTAATGCATCCCAAAATTAAATACCAATTTTGAAAGCATATAAAAAATATTCTTCTCAGATTATAACATTACAGACATACAATTAAAAATATGAAAACTGATTTCAAAAGTAGAAGAATCTTTTTATTTATTAAAAATTGTTTTGTCGCTTATTATGCTCCAATATTTTCATATTATGGCGGCGAATACTCGCGAGTTGCGCGTATACCACGCACACAAAACTCAAGTTGCCTATGTACTAATCTAATGACCTTATGAGTCTGTACAAGCTTGTGCCATAAATTACCCAAGAATACTGCCATCGGTGTTCTGTGTACAAAAGGTCCCGAAAAGACTTAATGTATATAAATTGATGATAATTTTTCTTTCCAATTGAAATAAAGTTACTTCTAGGGTTTATCTGTTCGGTGTGTTCAACTCGGTTTCCTCTAATCTTATCGTTTAGTTAATTTTTACCGGACATGCGATTGTTTAAGATTCTTTGAAAGAATCTCTCAGTTGAATGACTTTCACCATTGCTGGCTCAGCCTTGGTTTGTGTACTTTTTATATCTTGTTTATTTGTAGTGTTTAAAATGTAAAATAAATCGATTACATATTATAAAGGTTTTTTTTTTTTAATTTTTGTATTATTTGTTTTACATAGTACAATGGTTGTCCGAGAATTAAAAATCGTTCCTCATTTTCGGCGATGTGGACATTATTTCTCAAAATATGGCAGGATTAGCGTGTAGCTCAGACTTTCCTCTTAAAAATGAGCAGTGATCCTGCTTGGTAGCTGCTTCAGTGCGATATTTGCGTCCGTTTGCGATGGACGCTCCGCTGTCGAATCCTGCTGCCTGCAAGGTGCGCTCAATCATTCGCTTTTTCAAATAAAAGGGAATCCGCCCTGTTGAAGTTCGTAAGATTGCAATTTTGATCCCAGACTTCAATGCAAATTACGTGCTGATTGGGTTCCCAAAATGCTGAAGAGCAAAATCGGAAGGAAAACGCTCGGATCTCTTTTTTTTTTCGGTTTTTCCAACAAAGGCAAGTTTTTTTTGGGTTGAAACAAGAGTTCAGCACATAACCCCTGTAGTCAAAAATGCAATCATAACATTAATTGCATCTTTTTTCTTCGCCTGAAGCAACATTTGGCCAGAAATTTGGAGACTGCCTAGGACGCGGAGGGAGAGGTGATAGCATATTCAGCAGCGGAGTTCTGCAGCAAGGGAGTCAAGGATCTTGTGCCATGGCTCACCAATGGCATCGATCATAACGGGGACTATGTGATTTTTTTTTAAATATAATTTAAAACGGTCTTTAATTCTTGGACAACTCTTGTATATCCCCAACTGGAGTAAAGTTGGTACTGACATAAAAGCTTGGGTTTCGGCCAGCTGGACCGATGCGATGTTACCACAAAACGCTAGTTTCTGTTAGCGGATGAAGAGGATATATTATTGAAAGGAATGTTCCAGATGCTGACATCTCCGATCATATTGCCGCAAGCCACCGTATTAACACTGCAAAAAAAGAAGAAAAAATGTTTATTAACCATTAAAGTCTATTTTACTTGTTCAGTTTTCGGAATGATTCAAATATGTCTAATAGAAATCTTTGGGTCTCCCTTACTACCATAGAAAGAAATAAGATATAAACGGTGTTAGAAAGAGAAAACACCATTCTTTATATTCAAATATAAAATTTAACCACAAAAGAAGTAAAATGTAGACCTTTATGAAACTAAAGTTTTGAATCGAAATTTTTAAAAAATTTATGAAAGTTTTTGAATTTTTTATTAATTATTTTTGCATGGAACGGACATAAAAGGGAGTTAACAATAACATTTATAATACATCTGTCTAATAAAACGTGTATGTGTTTTTCTTTTTTGTCATTATCAGTAATTTTAGTTATAAAAAATGTAAGGCGAGTAATTTTTAAAACATTTTTATGTTTCATGCAAAATTTTTGTATTTCAAAAATTATATGTATATTTCGATTTATAAAATTTGAAAGAGTATTTCATCACCTTTGAAAAACCGTTTTTAGTTTTTGAATACATTCAGAAATATTCCATTTATTTGGATTTTATTGTACAGAGGAAATATTTTAACCCTCTGACAAAATATGGTAAAAATAAGTGTTGTGTAAGGCTGCATGTACATTTTTGAACATGGGTATGAACTGAGTCACGAATTATGGAAAAGGAATTAAGCAGCCACAAAACGCCGCCTGCGTTTGATTTATTCATTTCATATTATTCGTGGCTCGGCTCGCGCTTAGTTTGCAGACGTATTCCCAGCCTAATAATGATAAATACACCAAGCCAAGCCAAAAAGACAAATATACCGATCACACGAACTGTCAGTTTCAATAATGGCCGATTTGTCTTAAGAGCTTGATAACGGCCGTCACCATAAGCCTTGTACTGTCATCTGTGCTTGAGATTTTAAAACGATTTTTGCTGAGAACACAGTTAGGTTATATGGCGCGCCATTTGTGTATGGTTCGGCACAAAAAAAGAGTTATTTCAACAATGCTGTTTTTCAATGATCAATTGTATTTTCCAAAAGCGACCGTCTGTATATCACAATATGTACCTCTTAGAGTTCAAAGCCAAAGAAGTGAAGCCACAAGGTTCGGAAGAACTGTCTGAACCCGAGGGATCCAGTCCATCTACATTCACTTCTATGCCGTTTATCACATCAAACACCTGGAACATAAAGAAAAAACAATTCATAAGAGAAGGTTTATCTTTAGTACAAGAAAGTGTAGAGATTTAATAAAATGTAATAAATTTTTTCATTACTACGGCAGCTTCGATTTTAGAACAAATTATAGCAGATTGAAATTTGTGGTTATGTTTTATGTTAACAATGAAGCTCTGTACACAGTAATGAAAATTCAAGTGTTTTTGGTTTAAAAATTAGATCGCTTAGAAATATGTTAGATACTTTAATTAAATACTACGAGGAAAACACAAACCTTAGCCTTATCGAATGTGAAATAATTGACAATTCTTTTTATAGCTCAGAAAAAAAATAAAGCATAATAGGCCTATATTTATTTCAAAATGAGGCGCTCAGCGGAATTGTGGCCCAACCCACATCAGCGAAAACATTATTATATTTTTGTCATATGTATGAAGCCATAATGGCCCAATTTTAATTTTCACTGATTTTAAAGGATCTTTGAAATCAGCGAAAACCAAAATTCTCCCTCAACTAGTCAATCCCGCCTGCCATGCAGGAGGTGTGTAACCAAGACCTAGATAAACCTCACCCAATTAACTCGGGTACCCCTGCTAAGTCACCAAAGGTAGCGAACCACTTGGGGTGACCCAATGGCAGGGGTTTTGGTTATCCAAAGATTGGTTTCCCGGGCGGTGGTACCCATACCCACCCCTTAAATTGAAGGTTAGGTTAGCTTAGGTTCATTTAGTTAAGGTTAGGTTGGGTTAGTTTAGTTTAGATTTGGTGAGGTTATGTTATGTTGGTTGTTTAGTTGTTAGATTGGTTTAACAACTCAGATACGTCAGCGGATATAAACGATAATATAACGATAGCAGTCAAGTACAATAAGCGTTTTTAACCGCTTCTGTGCCAAGAGCGAGATTTCTCGCATCCTTGGTCGTGTCCAGCAGGCCGGCCATAGAAAAATAGCGAGTTTACTCGCTCTTTTTGAGCCTCTGTATCATACATATGTCCCATTTTTTTATTAATTTAAAATGTGGAACACACAGAGACGACATTGGGATGATTTTGGTTTTTTTTTTTTTTTGATTTTGATTTTTTTTAAATAAGATGTAAAAATGATTTATTTTGATTAAAAGTTCACGGTCTGCTGAACACAGCTACACTTCTACCTACTGGCATTTAAAAGGTTAACAAAAAGTAGAAGGTCCATAACAAATCCAGCTGCACATCCCTATTCAAGTTGTCCATATAAATACATAAAAAGACCTGTTCTGTCAGATACATGTTAGATACAGATTTTACCCGCCAAATCGCCTACGGGCCGCTAGACATGGTTATTTGTTTATTTAATATTCTTGTATGAAATGATAAAAAAGTGAGGTGACTAAATTGTTAATTATACATTTATACGTTAGAATAAGTATTGTTTTTTACATAATCCGTGATTTTAGTACCGCTTTCACATAAAAACATCACGTGTGTCATTTTTACATTTTTTTAATGCTTGCATTCTAAATTTTAATGTTTACAAATGTTAATATTTATTTGTAATATAGAGCTTATTTCATAACCTTTCAAAAACAGTTTTTAGTATTCCGCTACAATCAGAAATGTTTCATTTATTGAGCTTTAATTGTGAAGCGGAAATAACACAAAGTTTTTGTAAATCTGATATTTCGTTTAAGACGTAAAACGTGCATATTCGCGATAGATTGGAGCGGTTAAAATAGATTTGTTTGTTATTTTTCTCCAATGCTATTCTGTCATAAAACCGTATGTAAAGTACATGACACATACATACTTGTATAAATAATAGAGAGATATGATGTATTACCTGTAACATAGCAGAGTTACGAAGAGCTTCTCCCACTACGGCCAGCACCAGAGAGTTGCTGCCAGGAAGCCAGTCCACCGAGGAGACGGCGTGGTCCAGGTAAAGGACTTGCAACGGGCTGGTCTGTCACCGATACACACAAAACATTTGTTCAAGGCTACATGGATTATTGTAACTATGTATTCATTACACCAAGTATTTAATTCAAGTCAGTTTATTATTTGAACCCAAAGATATTGAAATACAAAAGAGATATGTTATGATGTTCGCGCGACTGTCGGCGGACTACTACCTATTCGGAGTAGTTTGCATACGGAAAGAATTTGTTCATTTAGTTGATTTTTTGTGTGCAGTAGTATTGGCTAACAATATAGTTGGAATACGGAAAGAATTTGTTCATTTAATTTAACGTTCGTTTAGTTCATAGGTTCTCAACGTGGGCGATAACGCCCCCTTGGGGGCGTTTCAGATCTCCAGGGGGGCGGTAGAATACAAGGAGAAAATTGGGGGGCGTTTCAGACTTTCAGGAGGGCGGTAGGAGACCCAGAGAAACCCTTCCCACCCCATCCCATTAGGGGCCATCCATTCACAAAAATAATTTCTCTATCCCATTACGCCCCCTCCGTTGCGGCAACTGTAGCCTCATCTTGATATCCCGTTACGCCCCTTTCGTCGTGGTGGTGGTGTACCATTACGCCCCTTCCGTTGTGGCAAATGTAACCGTGTCGTGGTATCCCATTACGCCCCCTATTGCTGTTTCGAATTGGGGGCGCTAGAAATAAAAATATTCTCAAAGTGGGCGGTGGGCAAAAAAAGGTTGAGAATCTGGTTTAGTTTATTCGTTCAATTAGTTTATTCGTTAATTGGTTAACAATATCAGCGACACCTGGCAGCACAGTCCCATCCACTAAAAACTACGGATAGCATATCTCTTATATTTTAACATCTTTGTTTGAACAAGGGAAATTTGTTCCCTTTTCAGAACAAGTCATATAATTCTCAAGGAAATCGTTGTGTCTCCCTTTATATCATTAGGTTAGAACTGTAATTTAAACGGTGTAAGAAAGAGAAAACTACACGTTTTATATTCAAATCTAAAAATTAACATCGAAATAATTAAAATTAATTAGACCTTTATAAATCCAAAGTTTCCGAAAAAAATTATGAAACTTTAGGATTTTTTATGAATTATTTTGACATGAAACGCAAAAAACTGAATTGACTATAATGTTTACTGTACATTTTTTTTTTCGTTACCAGTCATTTTAGTTAGAAAAAACGTAAGGTGAGTCATTTTTAGAACTTTTTTAGTTTGCATTAAAAAAAATGATATTAAAAAAATTATAACTTTATTTTGAATTACAAAATTTGAAATCATATTTCATCACCTTTCAAAACCAGTTTATAGTTTTCGGATACATTCAGAAATATTCCATTTATTTGGATTTTATTGCAAAGCAGAAATATTTTGCCCTTCCGACAAAACATGCCTAAATTTGAAAGGTTAAAGGGGACTTTAAAATGTCAAAAAATAAATGTAACAAAACAAATTTGATACACTTCGTACATAAGACATTATCGTTGAATCAATGCGAATTTGATTTTTCTAACATTTGTCACTTCACATAATATCGTAACGGACCATCACCGTTCTCGGCCCGTCAGCGAACGGCCAAATGATGATATTGTCCACAGAGTGTAGAAGGGATTCTCACCTGCGGAAGAGAGTAGGTGCGTATCTCCAGGTCGGCCCCTAACGTGAGGAGGGTGAAGCCGGGGGCCTTGCTGGTAAAGGAGACCCGCAGCACTGCAGAGCCGTGGGGCTCCAAGGGGAACACCAGGGGGCTCACATGGGTCGATGCTGTAAACAAATAACATACATTATAATAAGTTTTAACAGAAAGATTAATGCGGGAACTTCAAATAATAAATTGGATTAGCAGTTAAAAACACGCTCCGCAGGCTTTTGCTGCTAGGCCCTGTGGCGGCTTTGGATCGGCTTCACCCGGTTTAAGTGTGAGTGACTATCTTATAAATTCGATAGGAACCGGTTCCAAAAATAGCCTGTCCCTCGGATCCAGTGACAGCTAGCCACCGGAACCACATAACCGCATCATATATACAGGTGCGTAGTATTATTATTCACAATTAATTGCCACTTACAATAATAATCATATTATCATCAATCTCTCCATGCTGGAAGGATTCAAGAAGTTACAAATCAAATAGTACTTATGTACCTCATGCGATCTGTTAACGTAGTGGCGCAATCTTTTGGCATTATCAGCTACTTGCTTCAATTCGATTCTATTGTAAAAGTAGCTTATTAACAAACTTCAAGTACGAAGATGGTTATGCATAAAGTGCGGCGTCAGAGATGTATTCAAAGTCGGATTCTTAAATTTCAACCGTATACACATAAGCCTATTAATAACGTCCGATTACTTAAGTTGGCCCCACGGTTGAATTTGGCAGCCACCTCTGGTCTGGTGCCCCAAAATACCTTGACTCTGTGCAGAAAAGGGCGGTCCGTTTGATAGATTCTCCTTCAGGCCTCTGGCATATTCTCAACTTGGGAAGCCGTTATTGGATAGCCAAAACCCTTGCGATAGGTCACCCCAAGTGGTTCAGATCATTTGGTGACTTAGCAGGGGTGCCCGGGTTTATAGGAATGAGGCTTATCTTGGTTTTGGCGGCACATCGACAGAGACTGGTGGAGGGAGACCTTTCTACGTCTCCAGTACGTGGGCAGGACTCTCTCGACTCATCACCTTGCACTGTAGTGGAATGAATGGATTCATACGTCCATCACTCCTGGTATACAAATATGTTAGAAAAATCCACTAAAACATGATGAAAAATTACTTTTTATACGCAAGCATTTTGACAGCTATATTTGTTTAATTAAGTTTTTGTAAACCTAAATATTCTGTAAAAAACCAAAAGGCAATGACATCCATTGAATATAATCAGAAATAGGCACATTGAGCCCCAGATTCCTACCCATCCCTTATACCTTTTTCCTTCCCAGAACTTCCTATTATAATATATAATAATAATGATTTATTGTCTTCCTTTCTTTACAAACATCTAGAGATAATGATATCCTCACTGGGATTTCCCGTGCTGAGGATTTCATTTACATATTATAATTTAATTATAATAAATTAATATGAATTAGTTATAAACATATAGGTATCATGTAGTATTTTTTTTAAATATTAAAAATTAAATAAAATTGTGTTTTTTTTTTATAATTCAGTTCAGTAGATTCGGTTTTAGTCTGTATTTGATATCAGTATATTTTCTATTTCTGTACTGTCCCTATATTTAGTATCCAGCTTTTTATTTGAGATTTAAATGTTACACTGTTGAGGTTTTTAAGTGAGAGTGGTATTTTATTGTAAAGTTTAATACCATAATACAAGAAGCTTTTTTGCCCAAATGTTGTGTTAGTAGTTACTTGTTGAATATGTTTTTGACCATGAGATCTAGTGTTTCTAATGTACGTGTAAGTTGCCATTTCTTGGGTTTTGTACTTATGAATGTAAATGAGTATAGTTTTAGAATACAGTGGTTTAATTGACATGATGTTAAAATTGTTGAAGATTTCGTCAGTGCTAGTTCTTACAGGAACTTTCAGTATAATTTTCATTATGGATTTTTGAGTTTTAGTTAGTCCGTCCTATCCGTCCTTTCCCTAAAAAAAACCCTTCACACAGCATCCCCACAATCTCTTAGCGCAGTCACATTAAAAAACATATTGAAAAAAATATAACCGCTGGAGCGACAGTGAAATTAAAAAAAAAATTCTCTGATTGCTTGAGATTTTTTGGTGATCATTATAAATATTTTCCGCCCTCATTAAAAAAATTATACCTACGAATTTTAATATGGAGACATACAAACTGATTATAGTTCTGTATAGCCAATGAATTCACCTATCTTTTGTCGATTATCACATATTTGTAATATTTATAAAAAAAAATTTATTAAATCGTAAACTTCTACTTAATTACTTACAAATAAGGGAAAATTTGCCAAAATTGGCAGCAAAGCAATTCGAGGTATTTCAAATAGTGCCATATTGTGGCCAAAAGTGCTCCAGGGGATAACAATATTTACCAGCAATAGGAGTCGCATTGTTAACTCTGCAAGCAAACAGTTCTCCAGTCTTACAGCCAACCACAAACACATCTTCTGCCTGATCACTGCAACAAGAACAATTTCATAAGAACCAAAACACCTTTTGCATCCAATCATAGGAAAGACACAAAACATAAATAGAAAAGGATGACTGTAATAGGATTTTTTATTGATATACCTACATACATATTAGTTGGGATTTGTATGAAGAGAATGGTGTATAATATTCATATGAAAACATTCTTTCCTGCTGTTGAAATAAGACTGGGTTAAAAAGTAGACCATTTTGACTATTGTTAGTATCATCAATTTTTTCAATGCTTTTTATGGATTTTTTTGCTAACGTCACTACTTGATAATATTGCAATTCAAAACACTCAAGTGGGCTATCCTCTTCATCTGAGTTACTATCAAACTCTTCGATCTGAGATTGTATATTCTTAAAGCGATTTAACAGTGTGTTTACCTCCTCCAATCTTGTTTCCGTTTCTATTACATCAACTGAATCACTTAATAGGTAATTCTTAAATCGTGTTAATTGTGCCTTCAATTCACCGCGCTTCTTCACCAGTGATTTTAATGTTTGTGGCATAATGCAGAATTTTTTACACAAACATACACATTAAATTATTTAAAAATAAACTTTTGTTTGTTCCACCTTTGCGGGAGCGAATAATAAATAGATTACAATAAAATAAATTATATTATTTAATAATCAGTGGTAATCATAGAGTAAATTATTTGGAATCTACCTACTGGTTAAATTATATTAGGTTGACAATATTTTATCTTGTTGATTATAATATCACGCAAAAAGAGTGGCTCTTGGTGGCGAATTCTTCGCGTGATTTTACAAGTTATATTATAATGCCTTAATACCTTAGGAATATGTAATGATGAATAAGAATGATGTAGACCGGACGGCTGGCTGGATGAGCTGGTTTTCATCTGGCTTCTCGAAGGACCATATGGCGCTTTTTACGCTCTTATTTGATTTAAGGTGGAGGTTTTCTGTGGTACTCACTTTTGTAAATCAAACGCTTGTTTTGTGTTTGTTTGTCTGGTCATAATTTATTATTCTTTTATTTACATAATCCTGATTTTTTATAAGATTTATATTGTGATCTGCTTGTTGGAACACATTTTTTTTTACGTAAGAATGGAAGCTACCTTCCTTTGTTCTTCTATAGAACTATTTGAATAATGGAACAAAAAAGAAAATAATAAAATTAGGTAGGTACTTGCCTAGAAGTAATTGCCCATAGAACAAGTACCTACTCAATAAGCATCAATTTTAACCACCGACCTTCCGGCAGTTTACAAAAAAGCCGTTAACGAGAGTGTAAAAAAAAAAACTTATATTATAGAGATTTCCGGATTAGATTCGGCCATGATTATTCCTAAATTTATGCATCCGAATATTAATATGTAACAAATAAACAGCTTACTGGGGTTTAAACCAATGAATCCATATATATATATATATATATATATATACACCATATATCACCGTTTATCCCGTATTTACGAGAAAATACATTACAATAAATTAATTTTAATTTATAAAAATTTACAAACCTTACTAAATTTGAGTAGCTATCGATCATTGGGATTAGAGGTTCTGCCTAAATGTGGGTAGCTATCGCATAAAAGCATTAGCGATGCTACCCAAAATTGGGTTGCTATCGCTCAAGGGCATTAGCGGTGATAACCAAATTTCAGTAGCTATCGCTCGAGTGGTAATGCAGTAGTCGGTAGAACGGGTAAAATTACTTTTCCTGCTAGAAGTGTGGGTAGAAGAACTGCTAATTTACATATGCAGAGTGAAACCCTTTTAAGAAGTTTTCAAAGGGACAAGAAAAAAAAACAAACTTCTTAAGCAGGAAAACCTTATATGTGGGAAAAATTTGGCTAATTTTTGACTGAGGGAACAAAAAAACCAAACTTCTTAAGCCACGAAACTTCTTAAAGGGGAACTTCTTAAGAGAGAGTTTCACCGTACGCCGTGATAAATAAAAACACAGAGTCTTCCTTGAGACTCTCAAAGAGGAAACTGTGTTTTTACTTATGGGAGTGTAGAAGAATATACCTTTTGATGGCTTCTACAGCGCTGGACCACACCTTGCGGAAGTCTATGCAGCTCAGATCCAGCAGTGACATAGACTTCCCTACCTGCGTGTTCACCTCGTAACTGAAAAAAACAAAAAATATTGTCTTTTTTTTCTATGGACATCGCACAAGAGTTCCAATTACTCCCTGCAAACCGAAGCCAGTGAGACTACGGCATCCCCAATTGGAGTGTGTTATAATACTGAAGATAGTGGGGAAGGAAAGAAGATGGGGCAGAAGAAACGGCGGATATTACCGTTATTTTTTTCAGTAATTCGGTGTCCAAAAATGATATTATTATGAAGCTGCAATCTACAATGCTAGAAGGCATAAACTGATTATACACGCGCCTTTGTGCGTCCTTTGCATTCACTCTCTACTTGTTAAAATCATGTCAGTTGCATTCGATCTTACGAGAAATGTGCGGAAAAAATATACTGATTAGAATTGAAAATGAATAAAATTCCTAGCGCAGCCATGCGCCTGTTTCTTTTCAAGCAATAAATCAAAACCCCCATCGAGAGTCCGAGGTCTAATAACAAGAAAGTTTTAATTTCACAATATATGTTATAAATGATATAAGTGATAAATTTATGAGAATGATATATTTTTTTTTAATTACCAAAATCAATAAAAAGCTGAAAACTTTATTTTGGGCCGTATGTCGGGCATGCCTGACTTAGAGCCTACTCAAGTAAGAATGTCGAGTCCAGTTTAACATTCATTGTAAAACATATAATAAGTTATTAATCATTTGAGTGCCGATTGTCATCCGGGTGATAATATTTCAAGCATATGTGGCCACATTCGGCACACAACAAGTTAAATCAACCATTAATCGCACAAACATCAAATTATCTGGATTAATGAAACAAATGACAATTCTACAAAACAGAGCTATGAGAACTATATTGAAGAAAAATAGGTACACTTCAGTTAATAAAATGTTGAAGGAGTTAAATATCTTTAACAAATTATTTTCTTCGATACTATATTGTTAATCTACAAAATAATCAATGGCCATATGTCTATTGAATTCCTAAGAAAAATTGATAAACTACAAATCAAACATACACATGAAACGAGGGAAAGAAATGAACTAAGACTCCCCTTCAGGAAAAAAACACAGAGTCAAAAGTCATTGATGTACGGAGCATTGAAGATATTTGGAAAATTACCAGAAGAAATAAAATTGGAAGAGAGTATAAAGGCATTTAAAATTAAATTGCGAAGATATGTGATTGCTTTGGTAAAGATGTGATATTTTAAGTGTATGTATATATAAGGATTGTATTAGAACACAGATAACTATGTACCTATTTAAAATACCGCAATAACAATAAAATCTACAGATTAATCATTGAGATTAACAGATACAATACTCACCATCTGTGTTCAACAAAAGTGGAGGCTGCAAAGTTAACCAGCCAAATGACCACCTTTCCATCTGAGCCACAGCTCACCAGAATCTGAAATAAATGGTAAACAATTTTTCTTGTAAGTAAGTTCTTGTAAGTAGTTGTAAGTCACTGGTTATCAATCTTTCTTGTAAGTTGTAAGTAAGTTCTTGTAAGTAGTTGTAAGTCACTAGATATCAATAAGTCACCAGATCAATCAATACATGCTCCACACAGGAGGCCCTGAGGGAAATAAAATGCTGTGCAGCGGGTCTTTTTAGGGAAAGAAATAAAAAAGGTATGAGGGTTGGGTAGGAATCTGGGGGTCAATGTGTCCAGGAGTGACAGACGAATGAATCTATCCCTCCCACTGTGGTGCAAGGCAATGGGTCGAGAGAGTCCGGTTGGAGAGCTCTAGGTTAGGTCTCCCTTAACCAGCCTCTCCCGATCCGCCATGCAGTAGGTGGACAAACCATTCACCGCCAAGATCTAGACAAACCTCATCCCATGAAGCCAATGCTCATAACATACCCTAAATTTTGGATACCATAATCCCTCAGATACGCCAAGCGATATTTACAAAATTTATTTTTATAATCACCTGATTATTGGTAGCAGCGCCAACAAAGAACCTGTCCCTCTGTGAGTCTCGCAGCCACAGCAGGGCGGAAACTCGGCGAGAATCGTGAGCCTGGTGGGGAGAAGCCCCGGGGGCCCCCAAAAGGGGCGGAGCCCCCTCTCCCAGACGCTGCAGGTTCCACGCACACACCTCGCCTGGACGGGAAAATTATCACACAAATACAGTCAATACCATATTTTAATTTAAACAGCTCTTTGTTACGTGATTTTTAAAATAAGATGCAATTTTTTAATGCAAATATTAAAAAGTTTTAAAAATGGCTTACCCTTACGTTTTTTCTAACTAATAAAAAAACAAAACAAAAAAATTTTAAGAATTAAAACACGCACATGTTTTATTGAACAAAATGTATTGAAAACATTATTGTTATATAATTTTTTTTTTATAATTAATAAAAAAATCATAAAGATTCATAATTTTTTTCCAAATTGCGGTTGGAAACTGTGGTTTCTTATAGGTAGGTGTGCATTATAATTCTTCTGTGATTAACTTCTAGATTTGAATATAAAATGTGGTATTTTCTGTTTCTAACACTGTTTATATCATGTTTCTCACTATGATAGTAAGGGAGACCTATATGAGTTGTTCCGAAAACTGAAGAAATTGACTTTAAGGTTTAACAAGAATGTAAAACGATGAGGAAGCTGAAGTTACCGGACACAGAAGCTGAAGCCAGGAGTGCAGGTTCTGAAGGATGAAAAGTGACTGCAGAACAGCAAGAACCCATCTTCAGTTCTGCGTTATGTTTCAATTCTTGCGTCTGTCCGCTGAAATGCAAATAAAACGCACTGATTACTTTATTGCTTCAAAATTACTGCTTAAATTTTCTAAAGGGAGTACCGCACAAGGGTCCCAACAGCTTGGAGCTTGGGAAATGTGCACTAACCGCAAAAACGATTTTTTTTTAAAGCAAAACAGAAGCAGTACCATGCTAGAACCCTGAGGAGCTCCAGAAAAAAATAAACAATTAAATAGGGAGTTATAAAAAAGAAGAACTTTAATATACCCCTGGTAATAAAACAGATTTTTGTAGCAAGAAGACAAAGCATAGAAAATTATTAACCTCAACACAGACTCTTAATGAGATTAAAAATTAAAATGTAAATGATACTATCATGCAAATAAACAGTAAGCAGTAAACAGTAAAGAGTAAACAGGAAACAATAAACAAAACACCAAAAAAAAAACAATAAACAATAGATACCTTTTGATGTAAATGTATATATTTCCCTCATGTTGGCACCAATCGTCGTGTGAGAGTTTCCCTCGAGCCACGGCCAAAGTGCTGCCAGCGCAGCTCCAGGATAGTGCCGATACAGGGAACTAAATAAACAAACCCAGAAGAAAAATAAGGATAACAGGCATAATATATGTATATATCATCAGGGTTTAGAGATGTTGGTAGGGTGAAGTCTCATTTCTAGAGCCTTCAGTGGTAGTTTCATCCTCCTCTGTCAGTTCCATGCCTCACTGCCATACATTAGGATTGGTAACAGCACTCCATAGTGGATTGCCAAATAGTACCTATCTACTAAAATTTGTGTTAAAATTGCATATTGTTGTTTTAACCTGTCATTTGTCACGAGCCCACCGGCAGGCTCGGATTTTTTTTTTTTTTTAAATGCGATTTTAACCCTTATGTATAAAGAAACTGGATAAATGACAAGGTCAGAATCGCTTGCGCCAATATTATTCTTGATGTAACCGTTGAATATTTTTTAACTAATTTTCAATGACTTTGCGGGTCACTTTTGGCAATTGTTAAAGGTGAAAAAATCGATATTTAACATTTTCAAAATAGCATAAAGGTCTTTATTTATTTGAAAACTCCTTTGAATTGTTATTTTTCATGTTGAGTATGTATTCAGATTTGTGTAGAAATAATAAAATCAGTTTATATTTGTGTGAAGATATTTTTTGACAATTATTTCCAAAATGGGAAATTTTAAAATCTATTTTTTTTAGTTAACTATTCTGGAAAAACCTCTTATGATATTATCGTGTAATATACATTAATAATAAGATATATTATCTGGTAAACAGAAAACAATCGCAAAAAAACAATTCCTGTGTTTTTATATATATATATATATATATACAAGGTAATTTCCGTGTGGTTTTTCAAAATACCACCCAACATTTAACAGGTTAACGCGGCGTGAATGAGGTTGGGTATCTCATACCCACCGATTTGTAAAACACTAAATATTTCTTAACTGTGCGATTCCTGGAACTCAGCTAACTCGGTAGGAGGAGGGGGTGATGCGGGGAGTGATTTAAAGCAACAGTTATAGTGTTGCACCTGCGGAGGAGTAAACTGCACATGCGCAAACACAGATCGGGTACGTATTACCCGACCTCATACTTGGTGTAACTATTTTGTGTTATTATATAAGACAGATTTATTATTTAATTTTGTATACACAGTGATCTCAATTTCCTAAATTTTTAGATATGAAGTCATAGTTTCTAAATATTGTTGATTTGTGCTTAAAAAAATACTACTTTGTTTTTATGGACATATAAATACTTTTATAAATAGAACTCGGTTATTTTATCAAATTACCTCATTTCCCTAATGTTAATTAATATATTACAGTAATAAGAATTATTCTAAAGTAATTTCAGTTATCAAAATCGACAATTCTATATTAGGGTATGTCATACCCACGTCACAGCTGGTGTAACAATTTTTCACCTCATTCACGCCGGGTTAAAGTAGCTCACCTTGATCTTATCTGTTTCACCAACGCCACCAGAGTTCTGCAGGCTGTCACCGGAGACGCTAGTGTCTGCCTCTGGGGCTTCAGCATGCACCGTCTGCAGCAAACGCGCTACGGGATCTGGAGCGGTATTGTCGCAATTTGGATTGTAGCTGACAACATAAAACACATTCAATTCTTTTGATTTTCAAATATGTAATACATTAAAAAAATTTTAATTTAATTAAAAAAGATGTTAAAGATATCCACATGACAAAAAATGCAAAACACAAAATTCATATGTGGTTAATCGACAAAGGCATTGCATACTGCGGTCAGATAACTTGAACAATACAAGAACACACTCAACGCCTGTATTTTTCTCTTTTCCTCTCAATTATTTTTATATCTCTAATTTGTTTCTTTCATATTTCTTCTATTTTTCTATTTTACTATTTTCTTTTTATTTTTCTTTTATTGTATTTATCTATCTAAATTAAAATATTTCTATTTTTTTATCTTATTTTTCTTCCAAGATTAAGATATCAAAATTAGTTTAAATTCCTGCCACCTCGGAACAGGCTCAGCCTAGTGAGGTGGTTTATACCAACAAAAAAAAAATGTACATTGTATTTTGTATATTTGTATTGCAATATCTTGGTTAAATTTTTATGTTACACCAAACAAGAGTGCCTACAATATTTAACCTGCTAAAATAGAGGAAGAAAGCCTTCTGATCAACAAGGTCAAAACAAAACTAATGGTGATCCACAGGCCAAACACCTTTGTAAGAACAAATAATGCTCTCACAGACTTAGAAAACGTGAACAACTTTATATACCTAGGCTCATCTATAAGTGACGAAGGAGGTTGTAAAACAGAAGTGAAAAGAAGAATATGCATGACAAAAGATACCATGAGTAAAATGCAAAAGATATGGAGTGATCGAGGCACAACGAAGACCACCAAGATGAGACTCGTCTGGGTGCTGATTTTCTACATATTTCTATACGGTGTGGAAACATAGACACTTAGACCAGTGAAAAAAAAACAGATAGACTTTTTTTTTTTTTTTTTATTTTTTTTTTTTAAACTTTATTTATTCTCATTTCTTTTTACATATAATGTATAATAGAAAATTAATAGTATATTATAACATAAAACATAATAACATATAGTATAAACAAGAAATGAAAACCCACTAAGGCACTGCCTGAGTGTGGGTAATATTAAAAACAAAATACTATATTTCTAAGTACACAAAGTATAAAATAGACTTTAAAAAAAAAAACATATAAAATATAAAGTTAGTATTTCATAGTTAGAGTAAATGAAAAAGGTTTTATTCGACTATTATATATGTAAAATAAAAATATGGATAAAAACATACTGATTTTAAATATTTTTTTTAATATATTTTTTTTTTTTTAGTTATTAAAAAAAAATAAACAGAAAACATATTGTACTGAAAAAGGTTTTTTTCGACTATTATATAAGTAAAATAAAAATATGGATAAAAACATACTGATTTAAAAAAAAATTTTAAAATATTTTTTTTTTTTTTAGTTATTAAAAAATAATAATAATAATAAAAATAAACATAAAACATATTGTACTACAGTTTAGAAAGTTACAGAAAGTGAGTTGTATGAAGATGGATAAATTTATAGAAAAAGCGTTTCAATATCAACATTATTCAACCATAATTTTACCTCTTTTATATATTTTATCATTTTATTTATCATTTGAGTTTGTAGTGGTAGAAGGTTAAATGTACGAGGACCAATGAAACTGCTATGTGTCTGTAATAATTTAGTATTGGTTTGTGGGGTGTAAAATGTATTATTTGTTCTTTTGCTCATTCTGTTTTCATTTATTTCGAAATTATATTTGTTTTTAAATACATATTTCAAAGTTTGTAATATAAATAATTTCCTTGAAATGTTGTGCTGGAGAAAAATGCTTAGGATTCCATGAAAAGCCAGACGCACCAATGTGTCCATTCTGGAAAAGCTAGGCATCCACAATAATAGGCTTTCAACTATCTGCCTACAATATATTTTAAGATACTTTTAACATGTTGCTAGCCAAACTGAGGATTTCAACTTGGAGAAACTCATAGTCACTGACAAAAGTGCTTGGCAGGAGAAATAGAGGACAGTCACCAAAGCGCTGGAGTGACCAATCATCACTGGTGTTCCGTACACCCGTGTCCGCAGCGCAGAACCCGAGGAGTGAAAAAGCCTTGTCCACCAAGGAACTTGGAGTAGGAGTCATATTCTCGGCGATCAGAAACTGACTCAAGAAGAAATGTAACAAGATAGAGCTGCGTAATAGTTAATTTTTTCTGCTTTTCCCGTATGGGCAAACTGTGTAATGATTAGTTAGTTATTTGGAATTGCAATACAGAGAATATATGAAGCATCCTAGAATATAGCTCCATTATTTGGGCCCCTTCTGAACAAAACCATATCCCAGAAATAGAAAAATTACAAAAAAGGTTTATGCGTTACCTGTATATGAGGAAATTTACATACGACCCATTCCTTTATCCATCATTTTTCTTAAGAGGAATGCTCGTTTTTAATACCTTAGAAGCCTGCAGAAAAATATTTTTAAGTAAATATTTTTTTAAGCTGATCTCCGGTACTATACTAAATCCGCCTTTGTAGAAAAAGATTAAACTTATATGTCCCTAACGCGTATACTCGGGGGAGTTCTCATGCACTTTTTTATGCTCCGAATGCAAGAACTTCTGCCTATCAGAATGCACCATTAAACAGAGCGACTCAGGTGCCTAACGATTCTGCATTGACCATCGACATCTTCAATGTCACCTACAGAGAGTTCAGCAACTATCTTTTTGGCATACGTCACAACATAGTTAATCTTCTCCATAATATATTAGTGTATAACTGTTTTATGGAGAACCTGAAAAAATAAATAAGTCTAAGTAAGTAGGACTTACTTCCTGAAGATGGAATCTCGCTGGTTGAGTCGGAGCTCCTTCATGACCATGGGGGCAATGCCCTCGAGCCAGCTAGCCAGGCCCGGGGGCGTGCTGGGTCTCTCCGACACCGAGACCTCTGGGGCCTCCGTTTGCACCTAAAACACATGAGATATATTTTTTAATGTGAATCCAGACATCCAAATTGATAGACCAGTCCACCAGGCAAAGTAGAATAAATAAAGTTGCACAGAACGGGGAATTGGTGTGTCCGTCTCCCTTTCTGTGATTTGTCAATAGGTGAATCTGACAGTATATAGATAACTCGCACTGTAATATCACTAAATTCGGCTTTAAAATTACTAGTCCTTTTTACAATGGTGCACAAATTGCTGGCTGCGTCTTCAAATCCCAAATCGGGTAAACAAAAGTCCGGTCTTGTTTCCAAAACTGAATACAGTGAAACCCTCTTAACCCTTGGCGAAACTTTTACCTTTTTTTTTACTTAAAAAATTTGAACTGAATGACAAAAATATCACTAAGTAAATATGATGTTATTTAAAATTTTTGACAAGGGAAAATATTTGGCAGTATTAGTTACTTCAATATTCATGTCCGGGGGTAAAGTGCATTAACTTTGGGAGGTGATTCTACATGATGGTAGGAGTAAAAAAGATTATATTAGAATAAATTAACAATAATAATCTAAACGAAAATATGAAAGAGAACAAGACACAGAAAAACAGAAAAAGACAATGGTCGCAACTGGGACTCGAACCCAGACCTCTCCGTCTAACCCATAGGTTCTCAACGTGGGCGATAACGCCCCCTTGGGGGCGTTTTAGACCTTCAGGGGGGCGGTAGAAGACCAAGAGAAAATTGGGGGGCGTTTCAGACTTTCAGGGGGGCGGTAGGAGATCCAGAGAAACCCATCCCATTCCATCAGTGCTCCAGATAGTTCGCCGGCAGGACGTACGTCTTTTTCACCACGCACATAATTTTAAAATTATTAAAATCATTTACAAGTTTATCCTAATGGATAAACGATATCGAGGAAACGAGTGCGCTTCGTTTGCTAACGACAGCGGTGGTGGTCGCAAGTACCCGAAGTGGTCCCCGAGAGAAGTCATCTTGAATATAGATATCAAACATGCCCTCATAAGCGTTGGAAAGCTGGAGGCCTTCAGAATGAATACGATCTGTATTAATATTAAGTTAAGTTTTTAACGTTATTATCTGTTAAGTTTTAACGTTAGTTCAGCGCGAAGTTCGAGTGGCCTATCGAGCTTACGTGTCTGAAATCGAGGAAAACATCATGCATGATCCCAAGATGTTTTGGCACTATATAAAATCCCTTCGGAAGGATGGTGATCTTAAATACACCATGATGAAAGGTAATCAGGAATTTCGTGGCTTGGGTGTGGCTAACGCATTTGCTGATCGTTTTCAATCGGTCTACAATAAAGACCCTCCACTTCTAGACATTAATAATGCGGTCATATTTAATAACAAAGGAGCTTCAAACGTCGATTTAGATATATTAACGGAATCTGACGTTATGAGTGCCATAAGTCTCATGAAGAACTCACACTTCATCGGACCAAACTTCGTTCCCGTATTTATTTTTTTATTGAAGGGTTCGCCGAGTTCCTAAAAACGCCATTATGTCTTATCTTTAACTTAACTATGTATTAGTTTAGTACTTCCACTTTTCCTGAAGTAAGGAAAACTTCCAAAATATGTCCTATTTTTAAGAAAGGTTCGAAAAAATTAATCGAAAATTATAGACCAGTTGCCATACTATGAGCTCCTGCTAAATTATTTGAAAAATGAATTCATAAATTCCTTACGCCTCAGACATTATCCCCGGAATAGCGGAATATTTCAGTAGATCTTCTTTTAGGAAAGGAAGAAACCAATCTGAAGGTTTTTACCGACTATGTTTCTAGGTCCTTAAACAGTGGATACCAAATAGACTGTTAGTATAACGACTTCTCCAAAGTCTTCGATGCTGTGAATCACGATTAGTCATAAAATTCATTAGTCACAAAATTGCCCAGATGGGTTTTTCCCTTCGAATGTTAAAGTTTTTTAAAGTTTTGTCACACACGGAATCTTCCAATCTGCTGAATTTCTTGTTTTTTCTGGGGTTCCCCAAGGATCGATCCTGGGGCCTCTTCTCTTTTCCATTTCCATAATTTCCATAATGACATTGTTGGAGTCATCCGTTTTTCTCGCTTTTTGCTGTTCGCTGACGATCTAAAAATATATCTTCTAATGAGAAATATTGAGGACTGCCTGCGCCTTCAAGTTGATATATTGATAATATTTCAGAATGGAGTCAACAAAACCAGCTTCATTTCAATGTCTTGAAATTCGTAGTACTGACTTTTACCAGAGCATTTAGTCTCACCTACGACAGTTAGCTCGGTCGTAATCTCAGACGAGTTTCTAATATAAAGGATCTTGTGATTATGTTTGAAAGTAAGTTGAAATTTCGCCCTCATATCGAAGGAGTGTGCCAGTCGGCCTTAAAAATATTAGGGTTTGTTCTTGGGATTGTCAGAGTTTTTCGGGATACCCGTTCTCCGAAGATTTTATACTTCTCCCTGGTCCGCAGTAGGCTGGAGAGTTGTTCGCTTTTCTGGAATCCTCATGAAGTGGGGTTCAAAAAAGTTTCTAAGATTTATCTACATGAGGAAGTATCCCGAAATCTATGTATGGCTCTATCCAACGAACTTTCTTCTGGGCATGCTGGGACTTCACTCCCTGCAGCTCAGAAGAGAGGGGGATGCCGCCACCCACTTATTCAGACTGCTGCGAGGCTATATTGAGAACTCAGCCATTTTGGAGCGCGTCAGTCTCTATGTTCCAGATGACTATCTTAGACAGCGTCATCATAGATTATTCTATCTTCCTGCCTATAGGACTAACCAGCCAATGGTTCTTCCGATTGGGAGGAGAATATTGCTCATAAACTCATTAGATTCAAAAGGAAAATTATTTTGATTCTTGAAAGAGTCTCTCCACATTGACGAAATTTTTACCACCGCCTGAAATTTTTTTTAATTATTTTTTTGTTAAATATTTATATGGCGTTATTTCTTATATGTAATAAACTCAAATTTGTAATGGTGTAAGAAATTAATAAAAATAATTATTATATCCCATTTTCCCCATCCCATTACGACCCCCCCCCCCCCCCCCCCCCCCGCCCCCTGTTGTGGTAAATATACGACGACAATTGCATTCTTTGCGATTTAGGGGGCGCTAGAAAAAATAATATTCTCATAGGGGGCGGTGGGCAAAAAAAGGTTGAGAATCTATGGTCTAACCGATAATATGATATATTTCACTGATGGGAATAACCTTCAAAAAAGTATAAAAAGAAAGTTTTTCTTATAAAAATTGAATATTCATTTAGACTTTCATAAAAAGTCAATTCTTCCATATATAAATAAATTCGGATATATTTATCCAAGACGCTCTCCAGGTCACAAAGCAATTCTTAGAATGATTGTTTCCAATAAAAAGGGTAGTTGCCCGTAATATGGATAAAAATAATTAGTTGATAATAATGTAATTCTAAAATTTTAAAAATATGAGATTGATAATTATAGCATTTTGACAGAAGGTGGCAATAGCGAAATTGGTTAACGCACTCGTCCCGGTTAGACGGAGAGGTCTGGGTTCGAGTCCCAGTTGCGACCATTGTCTTTTTCTGTTTTTCTGTGTCTTGTTCTCTTTCATATTTTCGTTTAGATTATTATTGTTAACTTATTCTAATATTATATATTTCACTGATGGGAATAACCTTCAAAAAAGTATAAAAAGAAAGTTTTTCTTGTAAAAATTGTAAAAAAGATTAACTTTTTCCAAATTTCCAATATTTTTTTTCCCATACAAAAAGGCGTACATATACCTACTAAAAATCCTTAGTGTGAGGTACGACATTACTTGCTGAGAGCCTGCCGGGCGCGATTGTGGCAACATTGCATGGTTGTGTTTGGCCCGTATCGTAACAGCGGAACATAATAAAGCTGGCTGCACACGCCGGTCTAATTTTATCTTTTTATCACAAAACTACCTGTAAAAGTTGGAATTTCGAAAAAAGTTATTAATCTTTTTTACTTATAATATTGTATAGAATCACCTCCCGAAGTTAATACACTTTACCCCTGGACACCCTGTATATGTGTTATTTTAAAAAGCTCACTGCTATACTTAAAATTATTTTGTATGTGTTATCACTGGGATACCATAATTCCTCTAAGGGTTAAGAAGTTTGGATTTTTTGGTCCTCGGCCCAAAATTAGTCCAATTTTTCCCACATATAAGGCTTTCCTGCGAAGTTTGTTTTTTCCGGTCCCTTAACCACTCGGAATATTAGAGCGTCAAAAGACGCAAATATAATAATAGCGGTCAAGACATTAGAGCGTCTTTTGACGTCAACGCGCGAGATATTACAAAAACTGATTTATTTCCATCACTAGTATACGGTTTACCATGAAATAAAAAACGGAATATCGATAATGAACAACGCTACGCGGCTGTATTCAAAAATATCTATGGAACATAGAGATTAATTATCATTTGTTCAAGACATTGTTAGTTTTTTATTAAAATATTTTTGTATGAAATGGTAAAAAAGTGAGGTGACAAAATTGTTTATTATACATTAGTACGATAGAATAAGTATTTTTTTTACATAATCTGTGATTTTAGTACCGTTTTCACATAAAACATCATGTGGGTCATTTTTACAATTTTTTTATGTTTGCATTCTAAATTTTAATATTTACAAATGTTATTATTTATTTGTAATAATACAATTTGAAGGTTTATTTCGTAACCTATTCAAAAAGTTTTTAGAATGAGGCTACGTTTCCCAAAACGTGATTTATGAAGCTTTTAGTAAAAATCGTAAATAACACAAATATTATCACGTTTTGACAGTTTTCTAAGGGACACATAATAAACAAAAGTCTATTTCTGAGAGGTTAAAAAACTTTTAAGGGAGAGGATTTCACTGTATTTTGTTAGACTATTTTATATTAACTTGAATGGAAAAGAGATCCCTATGGCTTATGTGTGATAAAACCATGTATGGTCATGTGAGAAATGCGGAAGAGGCTGATGTAAGTGTAATGAGTTAATTCTAGAAAGGGACGCTCAGATGGTTTGGCCATGTAGAGCGAATGAAAGAAGAAAGGAGTGTAATGAGAATGTGTGATGCAAATGTGAACGGTAGAAGAAGTCGGGGACGCCCGAGGAAGACATGGCACGATCAAGTGAATCAGATACTTGAGTCGGGCCATGTCAAGAGTCAGAATAATACAAGAGTATGTATGAGACGATGTATGAAAGTGAATGAGGCAAGGAGTGTGTGGCAAGATCGAGTTGTTTGGCTTTCTGTCCTCTCTGCCTACCCCCTACCCCTGCGGAGAAACGGCAAGATGGTTAGTAAGTTAGTCATATTATGAAATAATAAACCATACTTACAGCTATGCTTTGTGAGACCTTTGCAGAAGTTCCACTGTCTTTAGTTGAGAATTCTGTGGTTTGACTCTCTCCATCCGTTGAATTTCTAAAATAAAGCAAACATTCATAATTTCAGTTAAGTATTAAGTTTATAATTTTCACAGGCAAGAGAATTATTGTGATTCAGGAGGCACTGAAGAAAATAATTTTCCTCTGTCATCTTTGAGGATGCTGCATAGAGGGTATTTTTAAGGAAGGTATGAGAGATAGGAATATGGGGTTCAGTGTGTCCAGGTCATCTGCCGCTAAGATCTAGACAAACCTCACCCCACGTCATCAAATGAAGTGAATCACTTCAGGTGACCAATGGCAGAGTTGTTGGTTATCCATTAAATGGTTCCTAAGGCGGCGGTACCCATCCCCGCCTGCCAAATTGTGCCAACGCTGCGCCCACTCCTTTATCTAACATTTCGGACAGCCTTACAGTGTACATCTGCCCTGATGATGGACAATGTAATGCTGTCCAAAGCGTTCGCTAAACAAGGAGAAAGGTCAACTTGGCATAATAACTCAAAAATTAATCAGGCTAAAGTTCGGTTTACTGGGCAAATTCCTAAAAATACAAACTAGTTATTTTTATACTAACTATGGGCCGGGGAATACGAATCTGAAAGAATTAGGCGGCGGCAAGCAATATTAACTGAATTATACGACTTTAAAATTTTTTTTGACACCTCTACGAAAATGGCCATTTTGGAAACATTCTGATTCCTAGAAAATCAAACTAGTTATTTTTATACTAACTTTGGGCCGCGGAATCCGAATCTGAAAGAATTAGGCGGCGGCAAGCAATATTCACAGAATTACACGACTTTTAAATTTTCAATAAACACAAGCCATCTTGACAGCATTTTAACACATGAAAACCATAGAAAAAGAATAAAGATGTTACATCACATAAAATTAAGTGTTGCTATTAAGCAGTAATATCAATAACGTAAAATGACATGTTTATAATTTAAGTACTTACTTTTTATAAATTTTACTCACTTTTGTATCACAAACCATGCTACCTAAACCTAGCGTAGCCGCTAAACTACTTGAAAACTGGGATGTTTTTTTAAATTGACGCGAGCAGGCGGTATAAAGGGGCACAAACCATGTTACACAAACCTAGCGTAGCAGCTAAACTACTTGAAAACTGGGATGTTTTTTTAAATTGACGCGAGCAGGCGGTATAAAGGGGCACAAACCATGTTATACAAACCTAGCGTAGCCGCTAAACTACTTGAAAACTGGGATGTTTTTTTAAATTGACGCGAGCAGGCGGTATAAAGGGGCACAAACCATGTTACACAAACCTAGCGTAGCCGCTAAACTACTTGAAAACTGGGATGTTTTTTTAAATTGACGCGAGCAGGCGGTATAAAGGGGCACAAACCATGTTATACAAACCTAGCGTAGCCGCTAAACTACTTGAAAACTGGGATGTTTTTTTAAATTGACGCGAGCAGGCGGTATAAAGGGGCACAAACCATGTTGGGTTAGGTTAGGTTAGATTAGGTTAGGTTAGGTTAGGTTAGGTTAGGTTAGGTTTTATATAATAACATTGATATTGGTGACCGGTCTAGGTAACAACTTTTTAAGACTACGAATTTTCATACTTTTGGTTTAAGAATACGGCCGTTGAGATAGTCATAATTCATCAGGTTAATGTGTTATGTGATGAATTATCATGTGAAGAATTATCGCGTCGGAAAGTTTTACGTTATTGATATAATTAGTTTTTGATTTTGTTTTAGGGATGGCCACACTCAAATTGTTGTTTTTCTATGGTTTTCATGTGTTAAAATGCTTTGAAGAGTGCTTGTGTTTATTGAAAATTTAAAAGTCGTGTAATTCTGTTAATATTGCTTGCCGCCGCCTAATTCTTTCAGATTCGGATTCCGCGGCCCAAAGTTAGTATAAAAATAACTAGTTTGATTTTCTAGGAATCAGAATGTTTCCAAAATGGCCATTTTCGTAGAGGTGTCAAAAAAAATTTTAAAGTCGTATAATTCAGTTAATATTGCTTGCCGCCGCCTAATTCTTTCAGATTCGTATTCCCCGGCCCATAGTTAGTATAAAAATAACTAGTTTGTATTTTTAGGAATTTGCCCAGTAAACCGAATTTTTTCCATTAATCACGATAATTAATCATTTCACTAGTAAATGGGCGGAGTTTAACAAAAATGTATAACTTAATTTTAAAATAAAGGCACATTAAATTTAAGGTTATGACAATTAAGACCGAAAGTATCAAAATTAGAATAAGATGTGCTTAAAATTATTCAGTATTGTGTGTACGCATGCCTTAAGGTGCACTTAAGCCGAAATGTCACTATTTGTGCTATAAATATTAAATGCTATTTAGTTTTAGTAATTATTAGTGAAAATGCCGGTATATTTGCTGTCAGTATTTCACTAAAATTAATATAAATATCTTACTTTTCAGTTTTCCAGCTCGAATTGAACCCCACCACGTCACTGTCGTAGTTTTTGAACATTTTATTATATTGTCGTACTAAGTAAAGGCAATATAATCACTGTACTCAGATTTTAATATCGAAACAGTGTAATTACAACTTGACAACGATAAACAAAATACTGCACAAAACTTGACAGCTGTCACATCATTCGGTGCTGCCATAAGTGATCAAAACAAATAATATTATTTATATATGTAATAATTGTCTATTGACAAATAAAATGACTAGCGTAAATTATTAAAACAAAGAGCATACATTCCGTTCTTAGAATATACAATACTTACTAAGAACGTTGGTATATGGTAAAGAGAAGATGATTACCCCATAAAATGCCCAGCTTACAGAACTACAAGCATCGCTAATGTAAAAATTTGGGATACAAGTAAATATTTGCAAACATCTTCAGTTTTTTTGTTGGTTTTATTGTTTGTAAATAGCAAGATATTGTAGAAAATATGTAATTTGGTTGGAGATTGTAACGAACCTATTAATTTTTAAGGAATGCGAACACAACAAATTAGAGAAAATATATTTCATTATTATTGTTAATCACAAAGATAACCCAAACAATAATCTCTCTTTTCTTTAGTTGTGGTCATTCACTTTTGATACCAGATTCTTCAATAGTGCAGTTACTGCAGTTACAAAGTAATAAAAAATGATAAGTACATTAAGGTTAGATGATTTTTATTATTTGGCATTAGGTCTCTTTTTACACGATATGAGTTAATCATGTTGTTTTTGTGTGTAGTAATTACAACATTACAAATAGCCATCCAATTCATTGTAAAAGTATCGATTAGTTAGTTTGTAGATGAGTGTATGTACATATGGCAGGATTTTTTTTTTATATTTGTGATACTATTTATGCTTAACTGCTTCAATGACTATAAAAATAACCCAACATAATAAAATAACTCTAAAAAACTATCCACAAAATTTTATTTTTTTTTTGGCAGAAAAGTTTTGGTTTCTATACTACTACTAATGAGCTAAAATGGCTACAATAAGCTTTAAAATAGTTTTTTTTGCTTCCTAGCTATTAATATATGGTAAATAGTTGTTTTATCAATTACTTATAGTTAAATGTATTGTATTTAGAATCAACGTTTTGCTCAACGACAGACGTTCTTCCAGCCTAAATAATGAATAACAGAAAACTTATTAATTTCTGAATGGCAACATTAAAGATTGGCGACCACAAACAAGGCTATTCCGTTTCCTGCGTGACGCTTTTGACGTATAGTCGGCCATTACTGTTATTAGGAGATTTCTCCCGAACGAATTGGTAATCCGCCCCCATCTCCAAATCGCGAGTGATCTGCGTAGTGCAGTTATTTTTGTTACAAGTTAATTATTTTTTTATCGCATGTCCATCCAGAATTTAAACAAGTTTGACCCCTTTGCCGACGCATTCAAGGGTTCGGAGGACGACGTACAAGATGGACTAGTTCACATCAGGATCCAGCAGCGCAATGGAAGAAAGACCCTCACCACGGTGCAAGGCCTGTCCTCGGACTACGACCTCAAGAAGATAGTGAGGGCCTGCAAGAAGGAGTTCGCCTGCAATGGGACGGTGGTTGAGCATCCCGAGTACGGGGAGGTGTTGCAACTGCAGGGCGACCAGAGGGAGAACATTTGTCAATGGCTGACCAAGTCTGGCCTCGCCAAGTCCGACCAGCTCAAGGTGCACGGCTTCTGAGCTCCAAACAAACTGCAAACAAACAAACTAAACAACCACAACACAACCATTCATCCTCACAACCACTGCCCTCGGAACTTCTACTATCAGATCATCATGTTGTGTCCAGTCATCAATAGTGTAATGCGCACAGCACGCGGTGTACAATTATCAATTCCAACCGTATAAATTAGCTTTTTGTTTTCGTGTATTATAACGGCGCTGTGTAATAATATATGGTCCCGCCACTGAGTGCACCGTTGTAACGTCTCTTCTATTACATCGTTTATGATCGTATAATATCATAGAGAATCTCAACGAATCTATCAGTGGCTTTCCTGTACGGGTCTACCATCGAGAACTCCGTTGTGACCTCTTTCTGTCACAGGCGTAGTTTTGTGATTCAGGGAGGAGTAACAACGGATCTATCAGCGGTTTTCCAATACATGAATAATATATCTAACACTAAACACACAATAAGGAAGCTCTTCACGACATAAAAGTCAAATAATTGCATCATAAAATACACACAATTACAATGGATAGCAATACTGTTGCATCAACGTAAAATAATTATTTTAAAATGTGACGATTAATCAATATAGTCTACTAATGATTAAAGTTGTTCGACAGTTTACTCAACAGGTGGTGAAATACCCCGTTCAGTGTTTTTTGTTTCTCCGTTGATAAAGTGTCAGTTGGAGCTTTCTTCGTGTGTTTATGATAGTGTTTGTATTCTGCCGCAAAGATGTGCCTTGAATTAATATTCTTTTGCCGTTGTTCGTGTCCAGGACGCAGCGATATGTTTCTGGCCTTGTCCAGGACGCAGCGATATGCCGCTGGACGTGTCTGGGACAGATAAAACGGGTGCACATTATTACGTTGTATACAAAATTTCTTAAAATTATTATCACGCTCTGATCAAATTATTGTTAGTTTCGCAACACGCAGTTTCTCGCAGAAAATGTCAAAAGTGGCTGTATTTAAAATAAATCGTTTTTTAACTTAAAACGTGTTTTATTATGTGATTTGTTAATTTTTCGATAGAGCTGTTTAATGTTTAGTTTCTGCATTTTTACTGTTTTTGAGATCAAGAAATAGGTAAATATCGGTTTGGACTGGCCACACTTATTACGAATAATTTTTAGAAAAAAAACTTTAGATTCGCCTTAATTACTATAAAAGGAAACTTTTTGGCTTGGGGGCGGCGGAAAATAATGCATTTTAATTTTCAATTGCGTAAAATTAAAATTCACTCCGCGAACCGATCGGTGACTGTCAGCGGCCATTAGGTACGTCACTGTTATGTTGGTATCCCTGATACATTGCAAAGAACTAAATACTACTGTGGCCAACTTCGTGGGATACATAAAAACACGGTTAAACTACGAAAGCTTCATGTCATCATAATTTTAAAAAACATCCCAGGTTTTGAATGGTTTGTTTGGCAAAGCAGGGTTTGTCTAGCGGGTTTGTGTAATTATGATTGATTGTCTGTGAAATAAAAACAAATGTTAGTTCTTTGCAATGTATCAGTGATACCAACATAACAGCGACGTGCCTAATGGCCGCTGACAGTCACCGATCGGTTCGCGAAGTGAATTTTAATTTTACGCAATTGAAAATTAAAATGGATTATTTTCCGCCACCCCCAAGCCAAAAAGTTTCCTTTTATAGTAATTAAGGCGAATCTAAAGTTTTTTTCTAAAAATTATTCGTAATAAGCGTGGCCAGTCCGAACCGATAATTACCAAGAAATATAACATATAAGCAAAATACATAATTAATCCACTAGCCGCCGCACTTTTAAGGGCGCTTTCCACTGCGAGCGGAAAAGAGTTGAGCAGAGTGGGGTGGGAGATGAGCGAAATAGCTTTGACCTTACACCAAAAAATAGTCGCTTAGATGATAGGTGTTTGCCTTCCGCTGCCCGTGCGAGAAATGAGCGAGGCGACCGGAGTGAGGTCAATGAAAAATAGTTTTGCCCTTCCATTGAAAATGAGTCAGTTTGCGCTGTCAAAACGCTTTTTCGTTTGAATTGAACAGAGTGATTTTTGTGACATCGAGTACTGATTCTAGTAAAGATGATTCTGACAGCATGTATGCAATGAAAAAATTTGCCAATGTATAATATTTATGAAAAGATATTCATCCCAAAAATTTAAACTTTCTTATTTCTCTTGCCAAATTCTCTTTTTTCGATATTGCTGCATTCTTTGCTAGTCGTATCCTATAAACAAAATTGACGAACTGCTTCAATAAACACCTCCGTCTCGACAAAAAAGAGGCAACTGAATTGACTACAGTTTTTGAGCGGAGTCCGCTAGAAACTAGTCAGCGATGGTGTGCGCGAGCGGACTCGTTCGAACCTATTTAAACTCGTTTAGTCCGCATCGCTCACCGCGTTCTTGGTGGAAGCACTTGTATGCAGTTAACGTTTGCTAGTCGTAAAGAGTCCGCTCCGCCCGCAGTGGAAGGCGCGCTTTAGGCACAGATCGTGGAAATTCCACTTTGTTTTCCACTAGTAGTCGCACCCTTGCGCCTAACATAAGCAGTCACACGCGGTCGGTGATTCCGCAACTTTAGGCGTCTGGTTTTAGAAGACGACAGAATATTTCATGATATTGTGTATAGCATATAATAAAAAAGTCTCTCTATGTAAATAATAAATAAAAAAAAAACATTATAGTTTATTAAGTCTTTGAAACCCATTTTAATTTGTACGTTATAGTTTAAGTCTGTGAAATCTCAATTTTTTAGACATTTGACAATGCTATAAACCAACATAATTATGAAGCAATTTAAAATTTTACAACTACTTATTTGCATATTTACGTAAAATAAAACTAAGTTCCAATTAATATGATACAAATATCATGAAATTGTATGTTATATTATTCAAGAGATCTTTCAAGTACACAACCAGTCGCACACGGAATCTAAGACCGCAATTATAAACAAAAGAACATTTGCGTTGGCGACGAATGTTACTGAGGTACTGTGGGGACGTACTTCGCCCCTCCCCCCGAGGGTATGGAAGCGCAATTGTCTATAGTTAACGCATAATCAGTAAAATAAGTTTGAAGATTCACAGAACGGCGCGCGACTGCTGAAGGGTGACAGTTACTACAAGAAACCACTTGCACAAAATAGGTTATTAGGTTCTTAATTTGGGTTAACTAAGTAATTCATGTGTATTTAGATTGAAATGAAGCTTATGCAAATGGTGGCAAAGGAATTGTTTATACGGGAAATTTGATAAAAAAAGGCATTCTAATGCAGCTTTTACCATCTGTCCAAATGTTATTAGTAGTTTCTTGTAGTAATTAAGTCGAAATAGAAGTGCGGCGAATAGTGGAATACCCTAAACGGACGTGCATTAAAGACAGCCCACCGTCCAAGCATTTTTTGTGAAATATTCATACCTTTGGGCACTAAACGAAGCAAATCTGCGGTCCGTACACTGGGTGTCAAAAGGTTCCTTTAAACGCTAGTGCGCCGCATGCAATAAAGGTAATACACTGCCCGCGCATACTGGACCAGTGATTTAAGCATAATCATTGGTCCTGTATGGAACCGTTGGGCACCGAACGATGCAAATCCACAGTCCATAATAGGATCACTGAGCGTCTGGGCGGTTGTGGGAGATGACTTGG
Source organism: Limnephilus lunatus (assembly GCA_917563855.2). NCBI lineage: Eukaryota > Metazoa > Arthropoda > Insecta > Trichoptera > Limnephilidae > Limnephilus > Limnephilus lunatus. The sequence goes on along the minus strand of OU830595.1, from coordinate 16,431,332 downwards.
CCTCTCCTGCAGGAATCTCTCAACCTATCGCCTTGCACCACAGGGAGGGATGGATTCATAAGTCAGTCAATCTTGGACACAGTCAATGATTCCTACCCACCCCTCATATTTTATCTTTCCTTAAAAAGACCCCCAGCATCCCAAAAGATGACATAGGCCCTGAGGGAAATTATTTTTCTCAAGGCCCCGTGTGTGGGGCTATTTAAAAAAAACAATTTTATAATGTATTTGAGGTGATTTTTTCACGCAAACAGCGCTATATAAATTATATTCCATTATTATTTTTAATTATTGTTGTAAAGAAACACCATCTTGTGTTATATAAAAAAAAATTGTTGCATTTATTGTAATGTGAATGGCCAGAGCGGTAGTTACTCTCAGTGTCGCCCAGGTGATAAGTGAGTTAAAGCGAAACATTGCTTAAAATGGTTTTATGTGTTTAGTTACCAGATCTGAACAGCCAGATACTTTCCTACCTCCCATTTCCCCTCCAAGTTCTTCAGCCACATAATGGGAAAGAGGAAGATGGGGAAGTACATGGCTATTTAGATCTGGTTACCAAACACGCCTAAAGACATTTCAAGCAACGTTTCAATTCTGAATTTTTTTTAATGTTTCAAATTAAAAAATATCATCAGACACCAAAATGACATCTAAATTTTGGTTCCATGCCAACTCAGAATGAAACCAACTCAGAAGCACCTCAGAAAGGTTTATTAAGAGTGATAAAAAATTGGTTAACCCTGGAGTGGTCGCGTGGATTACATATGTAATCCACTCATACAAAATTAAAGATTCCTCAAAAACAGGTGGCACGAATAATTTTATCTTCCGTGTACTTTAAGTTGGATAACTCACGGACGCGTTCAGCTCAGCACTGGTGTCGGGCACACATTGGTTGTGATACAGGATCTCCGCAAAGTCCATGGTCTACATCTGTAATCCGCGCAACCAATTACGTAACACATTTTGCATATACGAAAAATGTATGCAAAATGCAAAAAATTCAATTTTCCTGATCATTCTATAATTTTATGTTTAACCTGCTCAGAAATCAGCAATTAAATTAGTATATGTTATTTTTTTATTTTACTTTTTTTGTTATATCAATAAAAGTGAAAGGTGTAATTTTTAGGTCATTTATGTTTTGGTTAATTGTGAAAAACATAGAAGTTATGTTTAATTTATGTTGCTTATTTCTAATAAACAACGCTTAGATTATAAGAATAAAACATAAATACACAATAATTCTAAATGATTTCACTTATTTTTTTAAAGTTTAAAAATGGCCTACATATGTAATCCACGCCACCACTGGCGTTACTTTTAAGAGCGCGACCACTGCAGGGTTAAATAGATTAAGTTAGGTTAGGATTACCGGCTATTTTTAAAATATTTCATACTAGCTGGGTTACCCGGCTTCGCTCAGGACAATTCGAGAATGTTCTGGAATGTTCCACAATGATGTTCCCTATTCCCGAACATTCCACGACATACTCCGCCACTCCTTCCAGAACTTTCTAGAGCTCTATGGAACCTTCTAGAACTTTCCAGAAGACTGTTCTAGAAATTTCAAGAGGGCGAAACTTTCAGCCTTTATATCTTCAAAAGCAGGCCCTTTAAGTAAAAACGGATACCCTTATTCCCTAGGGGGACAGAGATCTACCACACAATATAACTCCCTTGATCGTACCGGGACTCGTTTCTGAGTTTTTGCGAGCCGCACGTTTTTTTATACTTTCTTTTATAATATATAGCTGTTTCCCGGCATGCGTTGCAATGCCGTATTCAAATATATAAAATGTTACTCCTTGTATGCCCTTTCCCGTGCGTTCCCCTCCAGCGTTCCACTTCCACCTTCCTCGCCACCGCTCTCCCGCTCCCCCGTCCCGCCAACCCCCCTGGCACTTCATTTCTTGACTCCTCTCCCGCCCGGCCCGTAGCCGAAATTTTTTTCTAATACTAACATTTTTAAACTTGTGATATCTTTCTAATTAAATATCCGAATTGAAAAATTCAAAAAGTTAAATAAAGGTATTGAAGCTGTCTTGAATATGAAGTAATTTATTTTGATAAGGATTAAAACCAAGATACAAATAAAGAGCCTTTTCAAGCGGCGACATTTTAATTAAATTTTTAAAATAAAAGAATACTTATTGTGGCATAACCACAATAGTTAGACATATGCTGTTGCGACCTTTTTTGTGAATAATAATGTGTTCTATAAAGTCGTGGTACATTATTTTATTCTATCATCAATAGTTTTCGCAGTCCACGCGATTTAAAGAATATTTTATGTAATTTTTTTACACCTTGGGTTAAATTATTGAAGTTATAGTTAGGATGCCTATTTTTTTTTTAAATATAATATAGCCTATGTTACCCAGGGATAGTGTAGCTTCCCAACAGCGAAAGAATTTTTCAAATCGGTTCAGTAGTTTCGGAGCCTATTCAATGCAAACAAACAAATCTTACCTCTTTATAAAGTGTAGTAGAAGATAAAGAACGCATTGTAATTTGTATCATCGAATCTTCAAATTGTTTCTCTCCAAAGTTATCCCTCTAAAAACAATAACAGACGTGAATAAGCAAGACGAAAAGGCATTTTCAATGACAAGGACATGACTGGAAAGTATACACGTACATACATATATACCAATACACACAATCTTAAATGTGGATTGTTTGAGTCAACTATAATTGTGTGACCCATATAACACTGATAAAGAATTGTTTGTATATTTTATGTAGGTAAACATGACCTATAATATGAATAATTGAGATCTTTGAACTACTACAGTTGAACCTTGCAGATATTGTTATAGTGTGATAAAGTCTTCATATGATGATTAACCCTGTAATGGTCGTGTTCTTAAAAGTAACGCCAGTGGTTGCGTGGATTACATATGAAGGCCATTTTTAAAACAAAAACAAAAAAAGTGAAATCATATAGAATTATTGTGTATTTATATTTTAATCTTATAATCTAAGCACTGTTTATTAGAAATAAGCAGCATATATTAATCATAACTTCTATGTTTTTCACAATTAAACAAAACATAAGCGACCTCTTTTTTAAAACCAAAAATTGGTCTTTGACTTTAATTGGTATAAACAAAAAAAGTTAAATAAAAAAAATAACATAGTAATTTAATTGCTGATTTCAGAGCAGGATAAACATAAAATTATAGAATAATTAGAAAAAAATATTATTTTGCATACACTTTTCGTGTGTGCAAAATGTGTTACGTAATTGGTTGCGCAGATTACAGGTGTAGACTATCGACTTTGCGGAGCTCCTGTTACACAATTAAAGCGTGCCCGACACCAGCGCGGAGCTGAACGCGTCCGTGTGTTATCCAACTTAAAGTACACGGAAGATAAAATGATTCGCGCCACCTGTTATTGAGGAATCTTAAATTTTGCACAAGTGGATTACATATATAATCCACACGACCACTCCAGGGTTAAGCGCCATTTTGTTGTTTTGACAGTTGAAAACTTCCCGTTAAATGCCGATTCTGATTCCGTTTTAGCGTTTGAACAATTGTGATTAGCAGAAGAGGACAACAATCAAGTTGTTAAGTTTGTCAGGTTATTACAATTTGATAGAAATCTGAAACACAACCAGAATCCGCGTAAAAACAAAATGGCGCATTTTTATTTTATTTTTTTATGTTAGCTCCACACAGAAGGCCCTGAGGAAAAATAATTTCCCTTTTAGGGCCTATGCCATCATAGGAGATGCTGAGTGGAGGGTCTTTTTAATGAAAGGAAGTTCTGGGAAGGAAAAAGATATGAGGGGTGAGCATGGGCGTAGCCAGGTTTTGATTTAGGGTGGGGCAAAAGATAAAAATCTAAAGTAGGTACCGAAAAAAGTAGGCTTCTACAACGTATTCATGCTTTAGGCTCTATGAATACAAAGAGCATGAACCGAAGAAAGAAAAATCACCCTATGAAGTGCAACTGTAAATTTGAAAGCACGGCTCGGTCAACAATCCCCAAGGTCATGCATCGGCCAGCCAGGATGGGGCAAGCGCTCCACCGTGGCTATGCCCATGGGGATGGGTAGAACTACGGGGTCAGTGTCCAGGAGTGACAGACGTATGAATCCATCCCTCAATCTGCAGTGCAAAGCTATCGGTCTAGAGAGAGCTAAACCAACCTTTCCTGATTTGGCCTACCACGCAGCTGGTGAGCAGGCGCATCTGCCTTCAAGACCTGAACACCCCTCATCCGATGAATCCGGGCACTCCTGCTAAGTCATCAAACGTAGGGAATCACTTGTTGTGACCTATGGCAAAGGTTTTGGTTATCCAATAAATGGTTCGGTGGGTGGTGGTGGCGGTACCCATACCCGCCTCTCAAATTGCGCAAAATGAGATTCATACTCAAAAGAACACCACCATTAAAAATTGAAACGATGCTTGAAATGGCATTAGCAGTTGTGTTTGGTGACCAGATCTGAATAGCCGGGTACTTCCCCATCTTCCTCTTCGCATCTCTTTCCTCTCTCCACTACCTTCAGCCTCACAACATACCCCTATTAGGCAAATCATAGTCTCACTGGCTCTCTAATTGTCAAGTGCAAAAAGTACCCATTGGATATGAAAAATTTGTATTCATTGAGCGCCGGCACATCCAAAAGTCATCATTTTCTTGCATCTCTCTCACACACCGCACTGTGATGTCTCCATAGACCTCTACAATTCTACTAGCCGTGACGATAATTTTGAAAGTATGGAATATAGTTACAAGGATAATATTGAAGTGTGAGTGAATTTCAAAAACATCAAATGTCAATGCGCCAGGGCGTAGCTAGGATTTTGTTAAGGGGGGGGGGGTAGGGTGAGTGTGACGAGGGGTATGGGGGGTCACCAGCTCTGTGACGCTTCATGAAAAAAAATTGAACTACTCTTTTGACTATTTTTAGATGTAAAATTGCAAAATATGTGATGTCACACTAGGGGGGGAGAAGGGGGTCTCACAAATGTGACGATAAGGACAGGGAGGGGGGGTCAAAAATCATGAAATTTGTGTGACATAATTTATGGATGGCCCTTTAGCTCATGTGGGCATTTTGTTAATGAGGAACTAACAAAAATTTTAGCTGACTAACTTGAGTATAAGTCCCAATTCTGTGTCTGAGGCCCTCAGGGCCCTAACCGTATTTTAAAATATAAGAAAAGAAGCAATAATAAAACAATTAAAGACACATTTTTTACTTCGAGAATACATATTTCTAAGGAAAGGGTTCGAGGGCCCTTGAGGTGATTTTTCACAAAAACGGCGCTTTATAAATCAGCCAAGTATTATTATGGATTAAATTATAAATACCTAAACTGCTTGAAAACATTTGGAACCGTACATGGTTGAAGTTTTACATATGCACGTAAAAATAATACATAAAAAAGGAAAAGTAAAATACAAATAAACGTACAATCTTTAGTTAGTTATGTAAGTTATGCGTGTACAAAAAAAAGCCTTTCTAATATTTATCCCAACTTGCACAAAAAAATTATAAACTAAAAAGGTAATAAAAAAAATTAAATTGATTCTCACAAACAATAGGCTACCGATGTAATATTACTTTACGGTTTGTGAGCATCCCTGAATCTTCTAGGGGGGGGTAGCTGCCCCCCCTGCCCGTACCTAGCTACGCCCTTGCAATGCGCTGATGATTTTGCTTTTGTTCTTAAAAATATAATGCTGCAGCTTTTTCTTAGACACTAAATAACAACAGTCGAAAATGAGACAAAAGGTGAATGTATGTCTGCAGCCGCCTAAAAGAAACAATCATTATCATACATCTCCCTCACACGTATAAAGAAAATGAAACGCGAGAAATAAATAGTACTTTGGAGGAAACAGTCAGACGTATTTTATGTGTGTCACCATTATTTAATGTGTAAGAAAGAACTGCAGTATTACAGCATTAAGGAACGTAAGTTTATTACCTTTTTTTGTCAAAGTGCTCATGGGCTTTGAAGGAAACTATTTTCTTCAGGACCTCCTGTGTGGAGTTATTGTAAAAAAAAAATTATAACACAATTTTTATATTTAAAATTTTATTGTTTCTATGTACATAAATAGTGTGATTGTGGTGATTCTTATACTTAAACACAGGAATGTATTCTGGATTGATACCAAATTTCAGTATCACCCCGTTCTAATATACATCTAGATATGTTGTCTCACAAAATTAAAATAAAATGTGAAATTAACAAACACAGCAAATTCAAGACTTAATTTTGGATTGATTTGAATTTGAGGCCAGAAATACACAATCAAACTGAATAATTATATTTTTAATAAAAAGTTTTATTAAATATCTAGTACGGATGGGGCTATTTTATTTATTTATGTTTTTATTATGATATATAGATAAATAAAGAATTCAATTTTGCTTGATTCAAAGCAACTTTGGAATTTTTTTGTCAGTTATAGTTACTTAAATTTTATTTTTATTTCTTGTGAATATAATGAAATAAAAAAAAAGCATTGCAAAAAAATTATTTTTCATATTATAAATTTATATACAACAAATTTGTGTTCCGACATAATTTGTCTTTTATTATTTAAATTTACGCCCATAAAAACTATTTTTAATAATTTTTATTGTATATTTCATCATATTTTTATAATAAACTAGTGAGTTCCAGGCATGCAATGTAATGCCACTTATACAAAATACAATAAAGAAATGGTTTGTAAAGTTTATATACAAATTTCATAATGCCATAGCTCATCAGTATATATTAGTAGGCGTTCATACAACAACTCACCAAAGCTTTAAGACAATCGGATGAATAGTAAAGAAACACATAAGGGCCATACAAAGAAACATTAATTTTTATACATATATTAAGATAGAGTAACAATACAGACTGTCAAAATCGTTATACATAATAAATATTATGCCTCTGTCAGACCACGCTATACGTTCAAAACGTTTTTTGGGCCGGGCCTATACGATTACATGTTGTAGTGTCATACAAAATATCATTGTTTTGAATCTGTCACCTTAATGAAAAATTAAAAATAGCCGTACAATAGAATTCGGATATAACAACTTTGCTTATAACAGCTTAACGTTTTTAGTGACCACAATGTAAACTCAAGTTAGGTACTAGGAAAATATATGTTTAGTAGGACTCTGTTTTATGCGACCAACTGCTTAAAGCGACATATTTTAATGATAATTTGTCTGGTTAATGCAAAAATACCTCGCCGCCCCGCGCCTCGCCTACTCCCCGCGCCCGGCTATTCTCCGCGTGCTTACACCTATCTTAATTAGCACGTGTAAATCAAAGCCAGTCAGCTCCACACAATGAGTTCCGTGAAGCCAAAGTGTTTTTCAATCGTGAAAAAAGTGTTATATTACACCGCTTAGAAGCCGGTGAATCAAATGTAACCCTCGCGAAGGAGTTCGGCGTGTCTCATGTAAAAACAAGCTTAAATTATCCGACCGTTTTGTGTGTCATCCTGTTAGTCATTATATCAGGATTCTACTGTATTATAATAAAAAAACTCCATTTTTATTATTGATTTTTTTTATTATTTTAGTTAATTATGTAGTCAAAACGTTAGTTATACATATTTTATTTAAAAAAAATACATGTTGTTTGGGTAGATAACATACTTTATAAATGAAGAAAGAAAAAATGCACTGGATATTGATGCAATCAATATCTAAAAAAAACACAGATTGTAAGGATATACTTAGATGACCTACGTGGTCTAGGGATAAGGCTCTCGACTTGTAATCTGAAGGTCGCGGGATCGAATCCCGGCGTGGGCAAATAAATTTAATTTGTGTTATTTCACAATTGATTAATTATTAAAAATAATATATAGTACATTTGCAGCACGTTCCAGAGTGGAAGATGCTCTCAGTATCGCCATGGTGTAAGACCACCATTCGTAATTGAAATGTTGCTTAAAATGATCCGTGTTTGGTGACTAGATCTGAATAGCCAGGAATCTGGGAGCAAGTGGGTCCGTGCGAATCCATCCCTTTCACAGGGGTGCAAGGCGATGGATCGAGAGAGTCCTGCTCAAGATGCCAAATAGTCTCCCTCAACCAATCTTTCCCGATCCGGAGCGTTAGGCAGTAAGTGGGCAAATGCATCCGCCGCCAAGACCTAGACAAACCTCACCCTATGAATCCGGACACTCCTGCTAAGTTACCAAACGTAGCGAACCACTTGGGGTGACCTATGGTAGAGGTGTTGGTTAGTCATTAGTTTGATAGCGTGTTTCTTACTGGACAGTGGAGATTAATGTTTTCTATAAGATAGTCGTAGTCAACAGATTTGTTGATGATTTTTAATAAAATTTGTTCGTTGGATATATTTGAATTGTTGAGTTTCAACAATGAATTTTGGTCAAAAATTAGGTGTGAATGCCATCTACCGAGCGATTCTATATCTTTTGTGGGATCGTTATTAGATAGCGAATGTGATGTCCTGTCAGATTTGTGTGATTTTTATGGCTGTTATTTGCTTTTTCTATGTACAACATATATTAAATGAATAAATAATCATACTTGCAGGAATTCGTATTTAAAACGATCTGAATTAAAATATGTGACAGCATATATGTAAAAATCACACAAAGATAACGTCTGTTATCTAATAACGATCCCACAAAAGATACGGAATCGCTCGGCAGGTGTGGTTTCTCATAAGGAATGCGATGCTGTTGTTATTATTACCAAAAGTCTTCAAGTTTCTTTATAAATCGTGTTGAACCCGTCTGCTTGGTTCAATATATTCGCACCTCACAATCCGGAAGCCTCGGTTTCGCGCCAAACCGGTCAAACTATCACTTTGGATCGAGATCGTAAAATATCTATGCAAGATAGCTTTCATATTTCGAAGACAATAAGAAGCATTATTTATTTTTTTTTCCGGTTAAAAGAAAATACACATGTTTGCATGAGAGGAAGAGAGATAAACAGATATATAGCTTTTAAAATGTAAGGTCGCTGTAAGACATTTTTGGTCTTATGAAAGTATAACGCGATTACGTGTTTTGGAATGTATTTATTCCTAAACATGCAGAAGGGTTAAATATGGGTCTATAATAATTAAAACACGTTTTTTAAATGCATATTAAACATTTAAATAGAAAATAACAATTTATGACAAGATCATTCTAACGTGTAAAAAAAATAAAATAAGTGGAATCTTGAAAACTCATCAGCCTACTTTGCTTTACTGAGATCTCGATTTACTCAAAAGTAAGAAAATCCATTAGGGCAGGTTTTGGAACTCCAAGATTAATTTCTTTTATGACCTTATTAAATTTGGTAATTTTTATCGATCTCATGTTTCAATTCAAGAATTACTAACAATATTTATCTATTCATCGGTACAAATACCTGTAAATACAGAATAAAAATGGATTACAAAACCATTATAAAGTGTAAACATATGATATAAATTAACTAAAATTAACATTTGGAAACAAAATAATTCAATAAATATGTGATATACTTTTTTGTAATGGAGATCATAAGTTTCTACGTTCCCGATGGTTATCTTCATCACCGACAGCATTGACTTCATAGCTTGCAGAACTAACTTGCCAATGGTTATGCCAGTCGAGAGAGTTGACTTGTTGTTAAATAGAATCACTTAAACTATCGATATGTTTAACATCAATGAAGCACAATTTAGAAGGCAAGCTTTGTTGCTGTTAGTCTGATTGATGTTTAAATTGCTTAAATTTGCTTTTCCAATTTTAATAATTTCTCTCTTTTAAAATGAATAAATTGAATTGAATTGTAAGTTCTTTCAGTGCTACAAAAAATATCTGTTACTTCTGCGTATTGGTTACCTAAGCTAAGTATGCGTGATATAAGAGAGTTCATAAACAAATTGATGATTGTTGCAGTGAAAGATATTTTTAGTTTGCGTGACTATTAGGAACATGAAATGAAATCAATTGCATTAATGCAGGGCTGTCAATAAAGGAATATTTTAAAAAGAAAAGTGACATCAGATACCAATCTTCTGTCGTACAGCTTTATTAATTTTAGATTTTTTATTAGACAGTTATAGCATTAAATTTGCGCTGTATGTTTTAAATAAAATCTGAGTGAATGTTGTAATGTGGTGACCAAATTGGTGAGTTATATTCAATTTGGCTTCGGACTAATGAAGTTTACAAAAATTGTAAAGTAGATATATTACAAAATTATTCTCAATTAGATAGAAATAGATAATTATATTGTCAATTAATTTCCATATTAAATTAAACTATTCGATTATAAATACATATTATATACAGTACGACAAATAATGGAAGGCACTAGAATCGTTTAAATGGCAACACCAAATGGTTCAAATTCAAAAGGATGTTAACAATAAAAAAGCATAATGGAAGGCATAAGCTATATCACAAAAAATAAAATGTAACTCTTATATTATGTCGTGGGGTAATTGTACAATAATGTAAACAGCCTTACCAAAAAATGTTGTGAAAACTTTATTCAATTGATAAACGACAGTGTGTGTGAAAATCTTACTAATTAGAAACATACAAAAAAAAATTCGTGGAAACATATATAGGTACATTACTTGTACAGCCAAAGAGGGTAGTTTATCTGTTGTACATACTTGTTTTATTAACCTCTCCGTGAGTGAGTTTTTTTTTGGTTCATCTTTTTAATATATTTTTATTAATTACTATAGATTAACTAAAAATAATATTATATTTTGAATTAAAGCATCATCAACATCAATCCACGAAAATAAACCAACATTGAAAAAAACATGTCCATACAAAAAAACTGCTTCCTTCCTCTGACGACCACTAAATGACGAAAAAAGAATTTTTAAACTAAAACTGTGAAGTTGGTATTGTAGGTATGTCTTACAAAACTTCAACAAACTATGCGCAGATGTTGATAGATAACACTATAAGTCAAATAGTTTCATCAAATGCAGCGCGGTATTTAAATAATAGCCGCGGACGAAACGTTTCGCCCATACGCTTCTGAGCATTTTATCACGTCGAGAACCGTTTTGCCCATACTCGTGAAGAGGTTAATGACGTCTCAACAAATTTTTCCAAGGTTTTAATATCCTATATATGTCTTATTTTTGAAGATGTCGTAAATACCACTTTAGAAACTAGATAAAATTACCTTTTAGATATTTGTATTCGAAATATACTTTAGTGTTAAAAAATAGCAGTATATTATGCTTCAAACATGAAAAAAGTTGAAAAAAATGCATACCCCCACTATTTTCTATTAAAATGTTGAAAAATTTTGGAAAATTAATAAACACAGTCCTTTTATTTAAAGAATTTGAAACAAAACCATCACTTCACTTTTTGTCTTGTTCATACAATTAAAAATATGTTAATAATTCTCCAAGAATCGACCACCATAACACGGGCATCAGGCTAATATGGTGGTCGAAAAATCCACAAAAATGTAAGCATAATATTTATGCAATGAATAAAGAAAAATTAAAAAAAAAAAATAACTGAAAAGATATTTTGGATTCGTTTTTGCACAATTTAAACATCGATCTCTCGATTTTGTATTTATAATCTACATTTTTATGTTAACAAAATTAAATTACATAACACCATGACATTATTAAAGAACTAAAACTGACAAAAAATAACACAAATGATAATATTGTAATTATATTGAATTATACTATTATAATAATAATTATAATAGTGAATTGGTCATTAGAATAGAAATTATGTACAAAAACATTATACTAATCGCAAGTCAAATATCACACCTCAAAACTATGATTTCGCCACGCGTGAAAAAAAACACAGCGCATTCGCGCATGCGCATATCTACCGAAAAGACATTTTTTTATTAGTAATAATCAGTAAAACAAAATGTGCAGTCTTTATACAATGTGTAACACAAATACCGTTTAACGGTTATAAGTAAGTCTGTAAAAACATAACTCTATTTTTTCCTCTATGAATGCTAAAACAGAAAAGTCATAAAGCATTGGAATCATCAAATTATTTGAATATGTTTTTGGTGGGCATCTCCAAAAAAACGTTACCTTTTAATTCTATAATTAGTTAACTCTATTTACCACAAGTGTTTTTCAATGTTTTAATTAAGAAACTAGATTTAGCTAGTTGTAGCACTAAAATTTGTGGAATTGCTTAAGTTGCTTTCGTTGCATTTTTATATGTAACAACTAGGTAAGTCATTCCATTTTTGCAAAGAAGTACATAAAAAAATGATTAGCAATTTTCTTTTCACCAAAATGTAAACATTAGGGCTACTAACACACACACACACAAATCTACGATTCAATTATACTTATCAGTATAAATGTACAACAGTTGATTTATCAGAATGATTACCATCTTATAATTCAATTTCCCAACAAAGCTGATTTCAGAGTTAGCTAGTTGTAGTAATTACAGGATCTACGACTTTATCAAATTGATAAGGGCGCCCCCTCTCGCTAGCGTTTGGGGGGGGGGGGGCTCAACTGTCACGGAATCAATAATTCGATTAAAAATATATTAAATTATGTCTTTAGCAAGCTAAAAAAGATTTTTAAACCTTTTTTTACCTGCCCACGCCCTCACTGTGCCATCTTAGCACCCCCTTGTGGGCGTTTAAGACTTTCAAGGGGGTAGTAAAAGATAATTCAATTAGGGTAGTTCAATTTGGGAGACGGGAATGGGTACCACCGCCCCGGGAACCTTTAATGGATAACCAAAACCTCTGCCATAGGTCACCCCAAGTGGTTCGCTAGGTTTGGTGATTTAGCAGGGGTGCATGGGGTGAGGTTTATCTAGGTCTTGAAGGCGGATGACGAGGACATACTGAACCCCAGATTCCTACCCACCCCTTAAACCTTTTCCTTCCCAGAACTCTCCTATCCTTATTTTCCTAAAAAAAAAACCTCCACACAGCATCCCCAAAGATGACATAAGCCCTGAGGGAAATTATTTTCCCTGTGTAGAGCTCATGTAAAAAAAAAAAAGAAGACCCAGAGCAGATTAGGGGGCGCTGAGATTGATGGGGTGAGGTTTATTTGGGTCTTGGTGGCGGATGCGTCTGCCCACCAACCGGATCAGTAGAGACTGGTTGAGGGAGACTTTTTGGCCTCTTCAGCAGGACTCTCTCAGACCATCGTTTTAAATTGCAATGGGAGGGATTGATTCATACGTCCGTCACTCCTGGATTAACTTGACTCCCAGATTCCTACTCACCACACATACTTTTTCCTTCCCATGGAACTTCCTCTCCTTCCTTTCCCAAAAATACCTCCACACAGCATCCCCAATGATGGCACAGGTCCTGAGAAAAATAATTTCTATCAGGGCCTATGTCATCTTAAGGGATGCTATGTGAAGGGTCTTTTCAAGGAAAGAAAGGAGAGAAAGTTCTAGGAAGGAAAAAGGTATGTGGTATGGCTAGGAATCTGGGAGTCAGTGTTTCCAGGATGTTTGAATCCATTCCTCCCACTGCGGTGCAAGACGATATTCCGAGAGAGTCCTGCTAAAGTCTCCCTCAATCAGTCTCCTCGATCCAACCTGCCACGCAGTTGGTGGACAGACGCATCCGCAGCCAAGACCTATACAAATCACACCCCGTCAACCCAGGCACCCCTACCAAATCACCAAACATAGCAAACCACCTGGGGTGAACTATGGCAGAAGTGTTGGTTATACAATAAATGGTTCCCAGAGCAGCGATAAAAATATTTACAATGAGGCCAATTTAAAATGTAAACTAATAAATATAAATTTAAAAAAATTGAAAATGATGCAATTAAAAATATCTACTACTTCTGCATGTCAGTTATTTCACCGTTTAAGTGCTATGCTTATTTTGCAATATATAGATAAAAAGCATCATATTCAATAAAAATGCAATAACTTAGACATAAATCAACTAATTTTAACGATTCTTTCTGAAATTATATTAGTAAAGAATGATATTTTATGCTTCTAATAAAAAAACTACATATTTACAACTACAAAAGATGTTAAGAAATAATTGTGTTTACCCGGGTGAAGTCCATGTAATCACTTTTTACAGCGAGCGCGTATGAGATTGGAACTGTTCCATTTATCGGAAAACAAGTCTCGTTGTCCTCAGTGTCGCTGTCATTTGATAGATTCCGATCTTCCGTAAAAGAACTAACTTCCGACATGGTGAAAAATATGGATTCCCTTTAGGGTACATTAATTTAACAGGATAAATAATAAATACAGTTATCAAGACACACGCCAACGACTCCAGGTACTAATATCTACAGCCTGTATGTCGGACGAATATCTACGGCTCATATGTTGGACAAATATCTATGAACTTCAGAGTGAAGACTAATATCTACAGAGCTAAAGTCGGATAAATATCTATGACGGTCCCCGTGATGACTAATATCTGTGGAGCGTAGGTGGGACTAATATCTACAGAGGGCAAATCCTTAATAATCAGCTAAATGTGTCCAATAGTCCGATATTAGGGATTTTTACATACATACATACATAAATTAAGTTTTTCAAACTGCATACGCAATATTACTTTATTCTAATATGCTACACATAATTGCAAATCCAACCTCTGCAAGTGCTGCAGATATTTGTCCTCACTTTGGTTCTCATAGATATTAGTCAGCAGTTTGAGCTGTAGATATTCGTCCTCACTTCGGTTCTCATAGATATTAGTCAGCAGTTTGAGCTGTAGATTTTCGTCATCACTTTGGTTCTCATAGATATTAGTCCGATTTATTCAGTTTTTGGAATTCCTGTAGATATTAGTAGACGCCTCCCGCGCCAACCCCAAAATACCTCGCTGAAATTGAACACGTGCTCTCCTGAGAACCGAAAACACTCGCTGAATATTGCAGCGATATATCGCTGGGTAGCACTCTAACAATTAAGCTAAAATGATAAATATCTTACCTAATGATGCAAAATAAAATTATATTGCAAATTTAAGGCCTAATATACCAGACTTTTGGATCACGTTACATGTGCAAATTGAATTTCTCATGTTCCTATTTATTCTGTGGGGCATTCACCTCTTGGTGAATGTAATTCGTTCCCTTCCTCGTCCCACAAAATTACACTTCAAACTGATTGTGATTAATGATAAAATACTTTCCCCCGGATGTACTCGATCCCGCTGTCAAAACTATGGGAGGAACACGTGCAATATTCGGTACTTCCGGTTCTGATGACGTACTGTTCGAATCGTTCGTTTCATCGGGAACCACATAATCACGAGCATCGAGACCTATAGAATTCTGATTACACGTCTGAACATCAGGACCTATAAAATCTTCTTGAACTTCAAGACCTATAGCATTCTCATTACATCCTTGAACGTCAGGACCTATAAAATCCTTTTGAACTTTGAGACCTATAGCATTCTCATTACATCCTTGAACGTCAGGACCTATAAAATCCTCTTGAACTTCGAGACCTATAGCATTCTCATTACATCCTTGAACGTCAGGACTTATAAATTCCTCCTGAACTTCGAGACCTATCGCATTCTCATTACATGCTTGACCGTCGGGACCTATAAAATCTTCCTGAACTTCAAGACCCATCGCATTCTCATTACATGCTTGAACGTCAGGACCTATAAAATCTTCCTGAACTTCAAGACCTATCGCATTCTCATTACATGCTTGAACGTCAGGACCTATAAAATTTTCCTGAACTTCGAGACCGGCAGAATTCTGATATGCCCGAACGGCGATAATATAATTTTTACCGTACGTTCGGATATTAGAACCATCAAAATTCGGTTCTTGAATATTAACGAGACCTGTGCTAGCTTGATAGCTGCCTGCAAGATTGGGGCTAATAAAATTTTGATTGTCCGTGACCGTGCATTTCAACCGATGTTGACTCATTTCAACGTGTGTTTTGAAAACATAGTGGCACGTTGGGCATTGGTAATTTCCTTCTGAATGTTTATTCATGTGTTTTACGTAGCTGTATCGACGGAAGAAGCTCTCGAAGCAGACGTTGCATTGGAATCCTCGCTCCTTCAGGTGTATGTTGCGAACGTGTTCACTCAGGTGGCCATTTGTTCCGAACGGCTTGCCGCATTGTTCGCACGAGTACCTCGCGATGCGCCCGGCATAGGTTTGACGTATGTGCTGACGGCGGGCAACGAGTGTTGAGAACAGTTGTTGGCAAAACGGGCAGCTGGAAGTTAAATAATGATATTAATTAAATGTGATTTCTGTGGACTTACAGACATACAAGTGAAGAGGATTCGCAGATAAGAGAAATACAAGAAAATATGAAGATATTTTTTTGTATTTCTCTTTTTGATTTTTTACGTGATTTGGGAGGCGGATAGGGGTACCGCCGCCCCGGGAACCATTTATTGGATAACCAACACCTCTGCCATAGGTCACCCCAAGTGGTTCGCTACGTTTGGTGACTTGATGCGCGGGATCATGGGGTGAGGTTTGTCTAGGTCTTGGTGACTGATGCACTGCCCATCTACTGCACGGCGGGCCAGATCGAGAGATTGGTTGAGGGAGACCTTATAATCTCTCCAGCCAGATTCTCTCGATCCATCCCCTTGCACCACAGTTGGGGATTCATACGTCTGTCACTCCTGGACACACTGACCCCCAGACCCCTACCCACCCCTCATGCCTTTTCCTTTCCAGAAGTTCCTCTCTTTACTTGGGGCCTCCTGTGTGGAGCTATGTAATGTAAAATGCAAGGCGATATTCCGAGAGAGTACCGCCAGGGAAGTCAAAGGGACTCCCTCAACCTTTCTCCCTCAATCTTTCTAGCCTGCCGTGCAACTGGTAATGAATTCCAGCAAGTAAACAATAATGCCAAAGAATGGCGCCTTAGGATGGTTAATCTTTGTTCTCTTGTCATTGTTTTGTAAATACTGTATTTATATTCTTTATTTCATATTATTTTATCAATATTTTGTAATGGACTCGTAAGGAGCAACTGTAGGATTATTTTTAATTTATTATAGTGAAGCGCACTTGTTTGTAATGTGTATAAAATACATACATTTTTTACACATAAAAGTCACTAAATGGTCCAACACTGACTTTAACTTCTGTTTATGGAGTCCTATTACAAAGTGGGCTATAATTTTGTACAAAACTTTTATAGTTGGGGTATGGTGAACAATATATAAAAAAAAAAACATTTAAATGTACTTATTATTTTCAAAGATATATGTATAGGTTTAAAACAAATTCCTTTTTCTCCAACGGGTTCCTTGTTTACGCCCGCCTGAAGTGTGTTAATTGTAGAGATGCCAAGAATAGTGATTTTGCCGAATACCGAATATTCCGCTAGGCTCTCGGCCGTAGCTCCAAATATTTGGCAGCTGAACATTCAGTGACACTTAGTACATTTCGCAAACAGTTTTCATGAATTTATAATAATAAAAATCGTTTTCATGATTTAAAATTAATTGAACTCATGAATTAGAAATCGTTTTCATGAATCAAAATGAATTGAACTCATGAATTAGAAATCGTTTTCATGAATCAAAATGAATTGAACTCGTGAATTAGAAATCGTTTTCATGAATCAAAATGAATTGTACTCATGAATTAGAAATCGTTTTCATGAATCAAAATGAATTGAACTCATGAATTAGAAATCGTTTTCATGAATCAAAATGAATTGAACTCATGAATTAGAAATCGTTTTCATGAATCAAAATGAATTGTACTCATGTATTAGAAATCGTTTTCATGAATCAAAATGAATTGAACTCATGAATTAGAAATCGTTTTCATGAATCAAAATGAATTGAACTCATGAATTAGAAATCGTTTTCATGAATCAAAATGAATTGAACTCATGAATTAGAAATCGTTTTCATGAATCAAAATGAATTGAACTCATGAATTAGAAATCGTTTTCATGAATCAAAATGAATTGAACTCATGAATTGAAAATCGTTTTCATGAAATAATAAAAATCAATTACATTTCGCAAATAAAACTGAGTTTTACATGAAAACTGTTCGCCTACATAGATCGGACAGTAGACCCTTACAAGTGGTGGTCAGTAAACGCAAAACAGTATCCAAGCCTAGCAGAATTGGCTAAGATTTATTTATCATCTCCCAGAAGCAGTATAGCTATACAGCGGCTATTTTCGGAAGCAGGTATAATTTATGAGGAAAAGAGCAATCGTTTGCTATCAAAAAATAGTTTTCATTCAACAAAACTTACCACTGATAGATTTTAAGTTGTAATATGTTATGTATTATCCTTTTTTTTCATGATTTGCTATTCGGTATTCGGCCGAATAGTTTGCAATATTCGGCCGAATACCAAATAGCAGCTGAATATTCGTGGCATCTCTAGTTAATTGTCTCATAATCCAGACTTTACACAAAAGATATAAAATCACCCTTCTGATTGCTTATTTAGCGGTAGGAATTATTCTGGGCCCCGACTTTGAGGTTACAACAGTGTTTATTAAAATATGTATGCACTATAATCTGTCGCTTTCGACAATTGGATACTTGCTTAGTTTTTGGGTTGGCGATTTAGTGAAAGAATACTATATATGCAATATCACAAACTGAAGGAAGTTTGGATCATTTTCATGATAGAGACAGCATTATTTTATTTTTTTACAGTAATTCCACACAGGAGGCTCTGAGGAAAATAATTTCCCTTAGGGCCTATGTCATCTTTGAAGATGCTTTTGAGGAGAGGAAGGTGTGAACGTGGGTCTTGAAGAGGCCCATGTTTTAGGAAGGAGGAAACACGGAGGCCGGCAAATCGTTCCACAGCCGAACTGTTCAGCTCAAGAACGAGTCATAAAAATGAGCCATTCTCATGTGACAAAAATCAATCGTGAACATTTGTTGGGTGCGCAAGTGGCGTGTTTCCCAGCTGTGCATCGGTGCCCAAGGGATCAATGATTCTAGTTCCTCGGTGCATCTTCCATTGAAATATCAGTAGAACAAGGACAGCATTCCCACCTGACACCAGTGCTCTAAAGATTGCAATCCGTTCGTCAAGGTGGGAGAATCAAGTGTGGGAGAAAGAGAATAAGAGGTTTCTGCACAGAGTCGGGGGTTTTTCAGGTATTTTGGGGCTCCAGACCAGAGGTGACTGCCAAATTCTACAGTGGTGCATACTTGCGATTTGCACAGGGTTAACAGTTGTGTACTATTAAAGTATCTGCGTGCCCTGTACAGTGCGCCCAGTTTCTGAGAGGCTAACATAACTCTAGCTTCGATGGAGCCCACATATCTGAGCTGGTCACTTAGAGTTACACCAAGCATATCAATGTAGGGCCTGTTGGGAAGATTACTTTCGTTGAAGGAGACTAGATTTTCATTTTAATGTCTTTTAGATGGATTAGAGGAGTGACTACATTTCTAGAAGGTGATTTATTACTATTTATACAAAGTAAAAACAATTCAATGTTATAATGTGTTTATTATTGATTAAAGTGATATTTTACAAAACATATACATAATTTGATTCATGGTATAACTATAAATAATTGTATATTGGAATTTATTAACCTTTTTAAGAGGAACGGCCGCGTGGCCTTTTCGTACAAAACTTAATTTTGGATTTGAGGGAAAAATTCCCAACCAAATTGAATGACATTTTTTGATAATTGATTTATTTTCGTTTTTAATCATAAAATAAAGGCCATTAAACTCTAAAATGCCAGCAAATCCTTAAGGATACACTTAAAAATTCATTTCATAATAGTCTAAATAACTTTCCCAATCGTCGTAACTAGTGAGATTATGGAATCCCCAATTGGGGTAAGTTGTGACGCTGAAGGTATGGGTACGAGATGGGAAAGAGGAAGGTGGGAAAGTACCTGGTTATTCAGATCTGGTCACCAAACACGGCCAAAGCCATTTCAAGCCATGTTTCAATTACTTGGAAATATAGTATTTTGTTTTAATATTACCCACACTCAGGCAGTGCCTTAGTGGGTTTTCATTTCTTGTTCACACTATTTGTTATATTATGTTATTATATACTATTTATGTACAAAGAAATGGGAATAAAGTAAAAAAAAAAAAAAATTGAAGAGTGTCAATTGGGGTAAGTTGTGACACTGAAGGAATGAGTATGAGAAGGGAAAGAGGAAGGTGGGAAAGCACTTGGCATTCAGATCTGGTCACCAAACACAGTTAAAGTCATTTCAAACCATGTTTCAATTGAAGAGTGTCAATTGGGGTAAGTTGTGACGCTGAGGGTATGGGTACGAGGTGGGAAAGAGGAAGGTGGGAAGTAACTGGCTATTTATATCTAATGACCAAACACGGCTAAAGTCAAATTTCAATTAACACAGGTATACCCTAGTGAGACAGGCATCGAATAATATAATGTAAACATCACATATATAGATCAATTAAAATGAAAAAAAATTGGGTAAGTTAATAATAATAATAATAATAAGATTCGGATGACTTGTATAGCGCCGTTATTGTGAAAAATCACCTCAAGGGCGCTGTACAAATTTATAATATGTTTATACAATCTTATTTCAACTATAGACAACAACAACTTATGGCTAAAAATTGCATCCACCGGTTCATCGATCACCGATACAAAACTATATGTGCAATGATTTGACCAATGAACGCGATGCTGCTGTAAAAATGCACTGTACAGGCAGAAAATATATACAAGACCATACTTACCTGGAGGGTCACTAGAGATTAACACTGTTATTGTTTATTTAGAGAAATTAGGACACTGTTCGCACACAGAGGACATAATTGGGAACTATAATATAAAATATGTTCTGTAATGAGCGTATTTTGAAAACAAAAGCAAAATTTTATGATACTCTCAAATAGGTATTTTTATTTAAGGGTATGAGACCCCAAAAAGGTACGTTTTTAATTTGGACCTAAATTCTGTTGGGCTTGTTATGCATCTAAGTTCCGGGGGGAGTTTATTCCAAGCCTTAAGTCCAGACACTCCGAAAGCGCGATCTCCAAATTTCGTATTTGGCTTGCGTTTAGGTTCCCTATAGCTGATGATGTTGCTGATCTAAGGGTTGACTGCCTCGGACCAGTATTTTCTGAGACACATAGTTCAGAGATGTAAGATGGGGCCATTTCATTAATTGATTTAAACACCATCCAGCACAATTTGTACTGGATTCTTTGAGGGCACTTGAGCCAGTGAAGATTACGAAGGTGTTCTGAAATGTGTGAATATTTAGAGACTCCGGTTATGAGTCGAGCCGCTGCATTAAACACGGATTGAAGTTTGTCAGTTTGATATTTTGGAAGGCTAGCGTAGATACCGTTACAGTAGTCGAGCCGTGAGACTACGTAGGAGTTTACAAGTAGTTTTGTTGCTTCTGTAGGAAGATTTCTTCGGAATCTTAAGTGAAAAAAACAGTTGCTTACAGTCGTATTTATTTGCTTTTTAAGCGAAAAGTTTGAATCCAGATTAACGCCAAGAAGTTTGACTGTTGTCTTTGGAATAATAGTTGTGACGCTAAGAAGTTGTGACGCTGAAGGTATGGGTACGAGATGGGAAAGAGAAAGGTGGGGAAGTACCTGGCATTCAGATCTGGTCACCAAACTCGGCTAAAGCCATTTCAAGCAATGCTTCAATTGAAGAGAATCTTCCACTCGTGAATGTGCCTTAAATTATTCAATTATTTCATATTCAAATTAATTTTTCATAATTGTATTCACAAGAGTTTTAATTACCTCCTGGTATTGAGATATCATCAAAATACAGCTTTTGACATATTTTATTATTTTACAATACAACTAATTTAACCTAAGTGAAATTTTGTACAACTGTGCTGTCTCACATACTGAGTTAGCGAACGAGGCATGTATTTTGCCGTCAACAATGTTGAGACCAAAGATATTGAAATACAAGAAATATGCGATGATGGCCGCCCAACCGTCGACAGATTACCGTCTATAGTTTGAATACGGAAAGAATTCGTTCATTTAGTTGATTTTTTTAAGGTGCACAGTAGTATTGGTTAACAATATCGGCGACACCAGAAAGCACAGTCCCACCCAGTAAAAACTGCAAATAGCACATCTCTTATATTTCAACATCTTTGGTCACACATAATAAGTATTTTCAAATGACATTTCACTCGGAACCCTGACAGACGCCTTTGGTCCCACTGACTTTAAGCAATTGGGACTCTTATGCAGTATTCTCACAAAAATTAAGTTGTGCCGTAAATGCATACATATTTCCAAGTCTTTAAGTTAATAAAATACAAAAAAATGCCAACCCTGTACAAGTTGCAATTGCGCCCCACGCTTGAATTTGGCAGCCGCCTCTGGTCTGGAGCCCCAAAACAAAAAACCTTTAACAACACGCTCCATTTGATTGATTGATTTTCCTATCTTAACAAACAGATTGCAATCTTTATTGCACAGAAGGTGAGAATTCTGGCTGTTTTCTGAATGAAAATCGCTCTTAGTAACTTGTGTCAAACTCGCGCAAAGTTGCGCCCAACATTTACAATTTACATTTGTCTCTTTAAGATCAAGGTTTCTTAACTCAAAAATACCCTCCTCACAATACCTCCATACGAACTACATCATTAAATTTGAAACTGATTGTGATTCATGATGACGTAAGTTCCGCCGGACGAACTAGACGGTCCGGTGAGAATAGGCGTTACACGCGCAATCATTGTCTCGTCGGGTTCAGACCACGTGCTGTTGGAATCGTTAGCTCCCTCGAGACCCATATAATTCTGAACATCGAGACCAGATTCATTCTGATTATATACCTGACCCTCAGAATACATATAATCTTGATTGGATTCTGTATTAATCTCGTCATACTCTTGATAATTAGGGTTTTTGCCGTGTCGATCATCCGTGCATTGCAATTGATGGTGACTCAATTCTGTCGATGTTTTAAAAACGTGAAAACACGTCGGACATTGAAAATTTTCATGGGCGTGCGAATTCATGTGCTTTTCGAAGCCGTTACGTCGGAAGAATTTCTTTTCGCACATGTTGCATTCGTAAGCACGTTCTTTCAGGTGTATGTTGCGTACGTGTCCGTTAATGTGGCTGTTTGCTCCGAAGGGCTTGCCACACTCTTCGCACGTGAACTTGGCGATGCGTCCGCCGTAGGTTTGACGCATGTGCCTACGACGCGCTACGATTGTTGGGAACACTTCTTTGCAGAACGGGCAGCTGGAAGACAAACATAATAAACATTAATATTGCGTAATTACTGTCGTATTACGCAATTCTTTGAATAAACATGTGAAGATGACTTATGGCCATTGTTTGAACTTATTAATTGATTAACGTAAGTAACTAGTGACTTAAGTGATTAAGTTAAGTGGCAAGTGGCCCAAGTGATTGATTTACTTAAGTAACTAGTGACTTAAATGGTTGAGTAACTTAAGTAACTGATGAATTAAGTGATTGATTAATTTAAGTAACTAGTGACTTAAGAAAAGCAATATATATATATATATATAAATATATATATATATATATATATATATAAATATAGTGAAAAGCAGGGCTAGTGACTTAAGTGATTAGCTTAAGTGACTAGTGACTTAAGTGATTTAATTAAGTGACTAGTGACTTACGTGATTGCTCAGCTAAGTGAAAGTAAAACAATGTTCTATTCGCCAGTTCCGAACTTTGATTTTTTAAAGGCCACGCCGATCGGTTTCGAAGATCCATAGACAATTAAATCACCTCAATAGATAAACTTTTTAAAGGAAGACCAAACAAAAAGCACAATTAATTAAAAACTATCATATTTATGTGAAAATAAATGTTAATTAAATCTATTTATCCAAAGCATATTTTTTATATTTATAATATAAATCGATTTATATTAAAGATTGGTCTAAATAGTGATTTAGCATTAAGCTTCACTTTAACCTCTTAGGCCTCGAGTATATTTTGTCAGAAAGTCAAAATATTTCCGCTTTGCAATAAAATCCAAACAAATGGAATATTTCTGAACTTATCCGAAACTAAAACATGTTTTTGAAAGGTGATGAAATACACTCTCATATTGTATAATTCGAAATAAACATATAATTTTTGATACATAAAAATTTTGAATGCAAACATAAAAAAGTTTTAAAAATGGCTCACCAAAAAAAATAAAAACACACATATTTTTATTAGACAAATATATTATAAACATGATCGTTTATCATGTTTATCTTAATAATTTATTAAAAAAATCCTAAAGTTTCATAATGATGTAAATTTTAATTATTTTGTGGTGAACTTTTAGATTTCAATATAAAACATGGTATTTTCTCTTTCTAATACCTTTTATTTAATATATTTTTCCCCATGATAGTAAGGGAGACACAAGCGAACAAATTAGCCTGAGGGGTTAAGAAATTGGACACTGCATCTGAGATGAGCTAAACATCGCACCTCTGCTAGTTTTCCTAGAAAAGTCGCAATTGAGGCGGCTTGTTCATATACATATAAAGATTGCCAGAAGATCGAATTCTGCAGATATTCTTAGTGCTATTCCAGAGGGAAGACGTCCAATGGGTCACCACGTATACAGATGGGAGATAGCAAGGATGAGGAGAGATTAGGTCTGTTATGGAGGAGCAGTTGGCTTGTCGACACGACCAGGAGAAAAAGATTTACATAATCTAAAATCAGGTTCACATCTTGCAAGTCGAAATTGGATATCTGTGGCAGCTTTTGGACATTCTTTAAACTGTCCTGGATATCTAGCACAGTCGATTGATAAAATTCTATATCGATACGATATTTAAATCAATCATCTATAGTTAATGAGCGTTTTTATTATAACCATGACGATCCCCGTTTGTATGAAGAACAACACAGAACATTTTGTATGAAGATTTTCAGTATATCTTCATACAAAAAGTTGAAATTTTGAAAAAAATAAATTCATTTTCAGCAACAACAACATCAATAATGTCATATTTTTCAATCTTAGCACTCTGGCTCACTGAAAACTCACAGACCGCCACTGCTGGGCACCCCTTCTAAGTCACCAAACGTAGTTACCCACATGGGGTGACCTACGGCAGGAGTGTTGGTTATCCGATTTCTTATTTATTTCATTGTCAATATCGGCTTAGATGTCGATATGTCTAATAAGAGTCGTCGAGCAATCGAAATCATTGTTAAATACACCTATCGATTCAATATTGTTAAGTTATCAATTTGACTGTGCTAGACCCCTGGAACGGAAATTGTTATATTTACCGGCATCCATTGCTGGCGTCTATCTCGTCCATGGCCTTGCAGAAAGACTGTATGTGGGTCACGCCGCTGGGAAGCATCTTGTAGAGGCGTCCCAGGTGGTTGCGAGCGTTCGTCTGCAGCGGCTCCAGCGGGCTGCTCGGCCTCGCTTCATCCACGATCATGCAGTCGTCATCGCCAAAGTTGCTAAAGCTCGTGGGCACCAACAGGCTGCCATGGATGTCGGGGTCGTGGGACGGCTCTTCGGGCTGGTCAGCTGGAAGAAAAAATTAAATATTGTCGTGAATGGTTCATGATTTTCGATTTGGGAGGCGGTTATGGGAATCGCCGGTCCGGGAACCATTTATTGGATGATAGTTTAATCATCCCAAGTAGTTCGCATTTGTTTGGTGGCTTAGCAGGGGTGCCCGGGTTCATGGGGTGAGGTTTGTCTAAGTCTTGGAGGTGAATGTGTATGTATATAAAAAATAAGTTTACTGTGTTTGATGAAATTATCATAATTGTTCCTGCCCAGGTAGTAATACCATATTGATAGATAGAGATGATTCCTGACTGTCAGAACCTAACAAAGGTGGATTTAAAGCTTTCGTACTGGCCGTAGATAGATGAGACTTACTAACTGGGTCGTAGATAGATGAGAGACTTACTAATTGGGTCGTAAATAGATGAGAGACTTACTAACTGGGTTATAAATAGATGAAAGACTTACTGACTTGGTCATAGATAGATGAGAGACTTACTAACTGGGTCATAAATAGATGAGAGACTTACTGACAGGGTTATAGATAGATAAGAGACTTACTAACTGGTTCATAGATAGATGAGAGACTTACTAACTGGATCGTAGATAGATGAGAGACTTACGGAAGAGGTTGTTGAAGAAAGACTGGGCTATCTCCAACTGTCTTCTGAACTTGACGGCCTCCTGAAGCTTGGTGATGCAGGATCTACACATGAAGTATTTTCTTTTACTGCTTTTCACATCTTCCGTCACCTATGAGGGTAAAAAAAAACAAAAAAATTATGTGACAAATAAAGATTTTTTTACATTAGCTCCACACAGGCATCCTGAGGAAGATAAATTCCCTCAGGGTCTATGTTATCTTTGAGAACGCTGTGTGGAGGGTCTTTTTAGGAAAGGAAAGTAAAGGAACAAAATATTAAAACAATTTTTAAGTCCACTTAATTTATTCAATTTTTCATAAGAACAACTCTCTTTTTATAACTTTTGAAGGTTATTTCCATCAATCTAATATATCATAGAAGAAGAAGAAGATAACACTAATAATTTAAACGAACATATGAATGAGAACAAGACACAGAAAAATAGGCTACAAACCAGTTCTTAGAACGATTGTTTCCAATGAAAAGGGTAGTTGTCTATAATATGGAAAAATTTGTCAAAAGTAATATTGTTAACTAGCTTTTACCCACGGCTCGCATAGTATTAGTGGGAAATTACTGGCATAATTATTGGCATAATTGTTATTATTCTTGCTATTTTGTCTAATAGAAAATAATTATTGTTTAATCGAAAATTTCTAAATTTGAGAATGACATTTCGCAAATAAAAATTCTATTTTAGAAAATATTTAAATTTTAAAAATAGAAATTTATTTTAAGTACCTAGTTCCTTTATTAGTATTTTATTCATATTTGAATCCAGAGTAACCTAAAAAAATAAGAAAATGACAGTCCACTTCAAAC
Source organism: Limnephilus lunatus (assembly GCA_917563855.2). Classification (NCBI taxonomy): domain Eukaryota; kingdom Metazoa; phylum Arthropoda; class Insecta; order Trichoptera; family Limnephilidae; genus Limnephilus; species Limnephilus lunatus. The sequence goes on along the minus strand of OU830595.1, from coordinate 16,404,421 downwards.
GCTATGCTTTATAGCAACGTTATGCTTTTTGTTCGGAGAATAAACATTTTTAGAGATATGTAGATATTAACTACGACGCCAAAAAAGTACTCTTTTTAATCACAACAAAGCACTCTTTTTAAGCCTAAAATTAAAAAAAAAAACATTGTGTCCAAGGTAACAATTTGTTTGACGTTTGCAATAACTCGATTTTGTTAGGGACAGAAAACGTATGATACATAATTTCATAACGCCACAGCTCATTCATAACGCCAGAGCTTACCAATATATAAAGCCGTTGTTACTCGCAAATAATGTAGCTTTCGATTAGTGAAAGAATTTTTAAATTCCATTCGATATTTATTGCGTGAAAGAGTAAGGACCATCCAACCATCCAACCAACCATCCATACAAACTTTCGCATTTATAATATTAGTAAGATTCTAAAATATTAAAATATGAGATTGACAAATATGACGGTTTCTTAGAAGGTGGCAATGGATGAATTGATAAAAGCGCACGTCCCTGTTAGACGAGAGGTTCTGGGTTCGAGTCCCAGTTGCGACCATTATCTTTTTCTATTTTTCTGTGACTTGTTCTCTTTCATATTTTTGTTTAGATTATTAGAGTTATCTTCTTCATCAATGATGTACTTAATTTATTATTCGAAACAGACGTAGCAACAAATTTGGGAAAATCCATCTAATTAAAATAAAATCCATATATGTACACATCACCCCTGTTATGTAAGCATTTTTTTGTTTTAATTTTATGTAAGCATAGTTTAAGAAATATTTGTGCCAGTCTGAAGATGACCTTAGTAGGCTGAAACTGGTTACAGTCAGAAATAAATAAAGTGGAAAAAAGTTTTAAATTGTTTTAACATATTATTATAATGAAATTGTCAAAAATATAAATATTAAGGAGAGGAAGTTCAGGGAAGGAAAAAGGTATAACGGTCGGGTAGGAATCCGGTGGTCAGTGTGTTCAGGAGTGACAGATGTATGAATCCAACCCTCCCACTGCAGTGCAGGGCAGGCGCGGCTGGTGCATTAGTGCACTCGTGCAATGAACCGCCAACAAAATTGAGCAACAATTTACAGCTCATCGTAATCTTACTTAATGTTTTTAATTATAAAATTAAGCAAAAATTTTAAAAATTGCAATTAATAACATACTAAATGTTACTAAAACGTGACTAACGATGAAATATTGTAGATAAATACAGCAAAAACATTGCACCCGCGCGCCGTTTACACTGGCTAGGAACGAGAAACCGAGGTACATACCAAACCGCGCGCTTTAGCTATGCGGCTTGTTTGACTAATAATATTTTATATGCCGCCCATACGAAACATCTCTGGACCGTGGTTTTGACAAAACGTATCTAGAAAAATACCGCTGACCGTACGCCGCACGGTCAGCGGAGATATCCGAACGAAGAATCGAAGAATTCCGAACAAAGGGCTCGAGCGATGTAGGATTACAGTATGAAGTAAAATCATAACATTTCTCTTGTAAAATGCAACCTCGGGTCAACGGGTCACGGGTCAGCTATGCGTGAGATATTATCTTGTGATAAACTCCTGCGGATTTACATACTTGGCATTGACTTTATTATATGCTTTTTTTTGCAGAAAGTAACCTTTTATTTGTGTGCTTTTTTCTAATTATTGCTAACTTCACACCGACGCTCAGTGGGTCAGTAAACACCCACCACCATTTGCAATGTTTGCATCCTATGCTGCAAATTAAAACATTATTGTGATATTAATTTATATCCGAAATTTGAGTCTTTTAAATAAATACCTTCTGTTCTTTGCCACTAATCCTCTAATACAAATAGATGTAATATCAAAAGAAATGAACCATAGTGTAAAATAGCAAACAATTTATGATTTCTGAAGTTTTTTAATGCAGTGCCACCGCTTGCAAAGTCGTATCTTCCAAGCATAAACTTTAATATAAATGTGTTTATCGGATAACGAGTTTATCAGGTGAGTATATCTGTATCTATTTGCAAATAGTAAAATTGTAATGCCCATGAGGCAATTTCACACAAAAACATCGCTCTATAAAATATCCCTTTATTATCATTATTGTTGAATTATTCTGGAAATATTTTTGGGTACAATTGAATTTCTTTACCCTTTTGAAAATGAGTGATGCAATAATAAATGTGGACTTTATCAAAAAGAACCGCATGAACTCGGCAAAGGGATCGAATAATTGATCTTCTCTATAAATAAGTAAGATACGTGCATTTATATAAATTACATACATTTAGTATATCTCTATGCATACATTACGTTTTTTATGAAATCGGTGAACCACCAAAAATTTAAGGCACCGGCCGCGCCTGGTGCAGGGCATTGGGTTGAGATTCCAGCTGAAGAGGTCTAGTCTAGGGCTGGTTAGGTCTCCCTCAACCAATATCTCCAGATTCGATTTGAAATGCTAACAGCCATTTTTCCCAAACCTACTGATCAACTGTTGAGCCGAAATTTTGGCTTAACATTCTTCAAATGCACAAATATACTCTTCTCAATGCAACTCTCCGACCGACAGTGAGCGTTACTAAACAAATCACTTTGCCGATCGGAGACTCAGATTAATCGATCGAAAAATAGGGAACAACAACGGCCGTTAACCTCTCCACGAGTATGGTCGAAACGGTTCGGCGAAGCGAAAAAATTCCCAGAAGAGTATGGCCGAAATGTTTCGTCCGCGGCTATTATTCAAATACCGTCATAATTAATGAAACTATTTGACTTGTAGTGGCATCTGTTGACATCTGTGCGTAGTTTGTAGAAGTTTTAGAAGACATACTTACAATACTGACTTCACAGTTTTAGTTTAAAAATTCTTTTTGCGTCTTTTAGCAGTCGTCAGAGGAAGGCAGCATTTTTTTTGTATAAACACGTCTTTTTTCGATGCTTGTTTATTTTCGTGGATTGATGTCGATGACGTTTTAATTAAAAATATAATATTATTTTTAGTTAATCAATGTTAATTTATAAAAAAATATTTTAAAAATGAGCCAAAAAAAAAAACTCACTCTTCATGTACAGTTTTGTTTGCCAAAACTTACTCGTGGAGAGGTAAATGTGTATACCAATACATGTTGGGAGGCGGGTATGAGCCTCGAGAACCATTTATTGAATAACCAACACCCCTGCCATAAGTCACCCCAAATGGTCCACTACTTTTGGTGATTTAGCAGGGGTGCCCAGGTTCTTGCAGTGAGGTTTATTTAATTTTGGTAGCCAATGCGTTTCCTGCGTGGCGGTCCGGATCGGGAGAGGTTGGTTGGCAAACATAATCTAGACCTCTCTCGACCCAGCGTCTTGCACTGCAGTTGAAAGGATGGATTCTTACATCCTTACTTACTCCTGGACACACTGACCCCCAGATTCCTACCCACCCCTCTTAACTATTTCCTTTCCAGGGCTTCCTCTTCTTCCTTTCCTTAAAAAAATCCTCGACACAGCATCCTCTAAGACAGTGGTTCTTAACCTTGTTGGAGGTACTGACCCCCACCAGTTTTGTAATGCTCATTCACCGAATGAGTGGTGGTGAGAAGGGTATATGAGTCGGGGGTGTGTCTTGACCTCCGCCGAACCCACGAGATTGACTCACCGAACCCCCGGGTTTTGATCAAATCCAGGTTAAGAACCACTGCTCTAAGATGACATAGGCCCTGAGGAATGTTAAAAATATAAAAAATACATTTACATTCGTGGATAAATATTCCATGGTAATTATCGGTTCGGACTGGCCACGCTTATTACAAATAATTTTTAGAAAAAAACTTTAGATTCGCCTTAATTACTATAAAAGGAAACTTTTTGGCTTGGGGGCGGCGGAAAATAATGCATTTTAATTTTCAATTTCGTAAAATTAAAATTCACTTCGCGAACCGATCGGTGACTGTCAGCGGCCATTAGGCACGTCGCTGTTATGTTGGTATCACTGATACATTGCAAAGAACTAACATTTGTTTTTATTTCACAGACAATCAATCATAATTACACAAACCCGCTAGACAAACCCTGCTTTGCCAAACAAACCATTCAAAACCTGGAATGTTTTTTAAAATTATGATGACATGCAGCTTTCGTAGTTTAACCGTGTTTTTATGTATCCCACGAAGTTGGCCACAGTAGTATTTAGTTCTTTGCAATGTATCAGGGATACCAACGTAACAGTGACGTACCTAATAGCCGCGATTTGACATCGTGTGGATTCGCGAAGTGAATTTTAATTTACGCAATTGAAAATTAAAATGCATTATTTTCCGCCGCCCCCAAGCCAAAAAGTTTTCTTTTATAGTAATTAAGGCGAATCTAAAGTTTTTTTCTAAAAATTATTCGTAGTAAGTGTGGCCAGTCCGAACCGATATTTACCTATTCCATTAACCGCCGCACTTTTATTAGGCACAGATTTTGGGGATTACACTACATTTCAACTTAATTACTACAAGAAACAACTAATTACGTTTGGATAGGAGGTAAAATATGCATTAAAAATCAATTTTTGTTCAATAAAAGATCAAAATTTCCCATAAAACAATCCCTTCACCGCCATTTTAATATTTGGTATATTATCTACGAGCCGCTGCATGTCACACTTTTAATAGGCATAGATTTTGAAAAGTAAATTACTTTTAAACTTAATTACCAAAAGAAACATCGACGGAAAAATATGCATTAAATTTCGATTTTTATTCAAACAAAGTTAAAAATTTCTCATATAAAATATCTCCATTGCCACCATTTTTTTTTGTATGGATTTTACATTTGAGAAATTTCGTTTTAATCTAAATACGCAGAAATGACTTAGTTTACCCAAACTAATAATATAATAACCTGTTTTGTGCACGTAAATAGTTTTTTTATTATAGTAATTGTTGAAATGAAGTGTAATTTCCATAATCCATACCTAAAAGTGCGGCGGTTAGTGGAATAAATAATCAATCAAAATTAACATAGTGCATAGTATTATAGGCAATTACAATTTAGACGTATTTAGCAGTAAAATAATTAAGTATGGAATTTTTATTTGTTATCAGGTAATATCGTAATCTGGTTATCAGATAATTGGGGAAAGACGTGATGCTAAAGGGACTGGAGAGACGATGCTAAAGGGACTGGAGAGACGATGCTAAAGGGACTGGAGAGTCGATTCTAAAGGGACTGGAGAGATGATGCTAAAGGGACTGGAGAGACGATGCTAAAGGGACTGGAGAGACGATGCTAAAGGGACTGGAAAGATGATGCTAAAGGGACTGGAGAGACGATGCTAAAGGAACTTGAGAGACGATGCTAAAGGGACTGGAGAGACGATGCTAAAGGGACTGGAGAGACGATGCTAAAGGGACTGGAGAGACGATGCTAAAGGGACTGGAGAGTCGATGCTAAAGGGACTGGAGAGATGATGCTAAAGGGACTGGAGAGACGATGCTAAAGGAACTTGAGAGACGATGCTAAAGGGACTGGAGAGACGATGCTAAAGGGACTGGAGAGACGATGCTAAAGGGACTGGAGAGACGATGCTAAAGGGACTGGAAAGATGATGCTAAAGGGACTGGAGAGACGATGCTAAAGGAACTTGAGAGACGATGCTAAAGGGACTGGAGAGGCGATGCTAAAGGGACTGGAGAGACGATGTTAAAGGAACTTGAGAGACGATGCTAAAGGGACTGGAGAGACGATGCTAAAGGGACTGGAGAGACGATGCTAAAGGGACTGGAGAGAGACGATGCTAAGGCTCAGACTATACGAGCGGTTCTCCCGCCGCGGGAAACTGCTCGAGAAAGCTAGCGGCTCGTATCATACTACACGGGTGGCAGTTTCCAGCAATCTTTTGTTCATTCTTGCAAATAGATCCGCCAATGACCACTGCTCTTGCAGCGATTATTTTAATAGTTATTAAAAAAAAGGCCGAAATGTTTGGATGGTACCAATATTAAGTAATCGTTTAACTTCAGGAATATTTCATTTAACCACTCGGAACATTAGAGCGTCAAAAGAGGCGAATATAATAATAGCGGTCAAGACATTAGAGCGCCTTTTGACGTAAACGCGCGAGATTTTACAAAAATTGATTTATTTCCATCACTAGTATACGGATTACCATGAAATAAAAAACAGAATATCGATAATGAACAACACTACGCGTCTGTATTCCAAAATATCTATGGAACATAGAGATTTAATTATCTGAGCCGAATGGAACCTCCATCTTCTTTGATTGTCATTTGTTTAAGACATTGTTAGTTTTTTATTAAAATATTTTTGTATGAAATGGTAAAAAAGTGAGGTGACTAAATTGTTTATTATACATTTATACAATCGAATAAGTGTTTTTTTTTTTTACATAATCTGTGATTTTAGTACCGTTTTCACATAAAACATCACGTGGAACATTTTTACAATTTTTTAATGTTTGCATTCTAAATTTTAATATTTACAAATGTTATTATTTATTTGTAATAATACAATTTGAAAGTTTATTTCATAACCTTTCCAAAACAGTTTTTAGAATGAGGCTACGTTTCCCAAAACGTGATTTATGAAGCTTTTAGTAAAAATCGTAAATAACACAAATATTATCACGTTTTGACAGTTTTCAAAGGGACACGTAATAAACAAAAGTCTATTTCTGAGAGGTTAATGTTTAGTGTACAACGAGATAATCCTCAAAAATTCTTCACATTAATTCTCATCATTCCACTTTGCATCATAAGAAGTAGGCCGATCTTGTATTTCTATTATGAATTGTTCCGTATCACAACTCAATTTGGGAGGCGGGAATGGGTACCGCCGCCCCGGGGACCTTTATTGGATAACCAACACCTCTGCCATAGGTCACCCCAAGTGGTTCGCTACGTTTGGTGATTTAGAGCAGGGGTGCCCGGGTTCATGGGGTGAGGTTTGTCCAGGTCTTGGAGGCAGATGACCAGGACACACCGAACCCCAGATTCCTACCCACCCCTTAAACCCTTATCCTTCCCAGAACTCTCCTCTCCTTCCCAGGGCCTCCTCTGTGGAGCTCATATAAAAATAAAAAAAAACAAACAACCAATCAACAACGCTCTCTTGCAAGAAATGTTGAAATCGCGGGAAACCGATCGTGTAGTATGAACGTCGCGGTTATCCGCTGCATGCGGTGGTTGAGTTTCTCCTGCCTGTGAACCGCGAGCAGCCACGGCGGGAGAACCGCTCGTGTAGAATGTATCACACAACTTTCATAGTAAATTGTGTCTGCTGCTGGTTACAGGCGGTTTCCCACGGCGAGAGAACCGCTCGTGTAGCCTGGGCCTAACTGTTTCTACGAATACGTGTAAGGTACACGCAAAACTTTAATATCGTCCTGACATTGATATGAAATCGTCGCAATGTGCTAGTTTAAGGTCAAAAAAGTGCTTTCTCTGTCGCATGTATGTTTTTACACATCTTTCTCTTTCGTTTATTGTAAAGTCAGTAACTGCGCGAGAATGGACGGTATTAAAGTTTGGCGTGTACTCTACAAATGCACCTAGAACTCACCTTGAGCGAAAAGCAATACATTATCAGGTCGGAGTACGTATCGTCGTGTTCGTTGAAGGGTTTATGCATATCAGACAGATCCCCCTCTTCCAGGCAGCCCCAGCACACATCACTGTTGCTAGTCGCCGGAGCCACATCCGCAACTGGAGCCACATTCGCAACTGGAGCCACATTCGCAACTGGAGCCACATCCGCAACTTTCGGTTTATCAACCACCTTTTCAGTTTTTAACTTTTTACTTTTCGGTTGGTTCACTTCGCATCTCTCCAACTTTAGCTCCAACACAAGAAGGCGGCTCAAATCGAAGTCTTTTAGTTTCATCATGGTTACACAAGTTTAAAATGAAGAGTTTAACGTTTAAATGTGTAGTTGAATTGGTTTGCGGTGAAAAAACAACATAAAAGTATGATGTATCGCAGAAAACACGAGAAAAAATAATTATTGCGGTGTTTGACAGCGCCTCTGACAGATGGCGGTTATGGCGGCAAACAGAGAGATGGTCAATATTCGTGTTGCAGTTATTCTGTTCCGGTGACTGTCACTGGGTTGTTAAAATGGTTCTTTTCGGAATTTTTATACATGATGCTAAATTTGTGAATCATTCGAATAATTGGCTGGTTATGCCGTGTTGCGCTACTTCCTTATTTAGCCAATGTTTCGGATAGCGTTACAGTGTCCATCATCAGAGCAGATTTAGTTCATACGGCCTTTTTCGAAAAAAACTCGTCGAGCCGCTTTCGAAATGTAAACGATTACCATATATATTATACAGTTAATTCAAATCTTCCAGGGGGAAATGGACCGCAAGCTAAGTCACTGATTTTTAGTTAATCACCGTACTACCCCCTCGACGACCTAACCTTGTTAAACGCATTTTCTACGAACCTTGGTGTACCGGACGTGTTATAAGGGAAATAGAAGACGAGGAGTGTTTGCTAACTTCTAATTTCCTGTCGCGCGGCGGGCACCCTCCCCCTCCAGCTGACATTAGTGGTAGGTATGTGTATTGTGTAAAATTGTAATGCGTATTTAACTACGCACAAAGTGAGACTCTACTCAGGATTTGTGGAACATGTTGTGGGATAATTTCAAGGAATATTTCTTTACTATGGGTTCTATTTCTAACAAGAAAAGAATAGTGATGTTTTTTTTCTAAATATTATGTAATTAATGTCAAAAAAATCTTATTCATAGTGACAACGAGTTGAATAAAAAATATGGTAGTCAAAATTAGGATACCTAAATAAATACCTGTCGGAAGGAAGAGAGAGAGAGGATCTAGGTTTTAGAAGATTTAATACGAGGCCCCTGTAGAATCATAGAAGTGTCCACGAGCAGACCTCCTTGAGCCCCGACAAGCCATCAGCAAATCGACTCCGAACTCCATCCGGTCCCGACAAGCCATCAGCAAATGGTCTCCCTCATAGGACTTGGCAGCGGATCGACTCGATCGCATCGCCCCGAAGAACTCCTCCTTGTCTATTAGTGCTACGAGTAACCTTCGAGATTACCAGACTCCATAAGTCGATTGCCGCATTACAAGCGCCGGACAACCATCCTTCACAGAACATTTCGACGGTCCCGTAGAACAATGTCAGATGTGCAAAATCGTAGTTTTGCAGGAGAGCTGTTCAAAGTTTTTTTTCTGCATTTTTACTCTTTCTGAGAGAAACAAATGTAAAGTTGATGTGATATTTTGCATTAACCCTTATTTATTTATTTGGAAAAATACAGTATACCAGCTTTTTGCAACATTGTTGTAGTTTTTAAGAAAAATCACTTCCGACTTTTTTTTACGGACAAGGAGTTGTCGTATAGAAACATCTGACATTGTTCTACGGACATAGCATGAAACATGTGTGTCGTATATGTATATCCTACTTTATTCTTTGGAATTCAAACATAAGTTTTTGTCGTATTTACAACCTAATTTATTGTATATATTTTTTTTGTTTCTAATATTACCAAAAAAAAGTAAATCTATTTTTTTAGTAATAATTACGTAAAGGAACCCCTTTATAATAAAAGTTATATATAAGAATTTGACACTAAATAAATAAAAACAGGGAAAATAATATATTCAATTTTTTATTTGTTTTTAATCCAACAGAACTGGGAGGATATTTCAATCTCAGATATGACATGAGATATCCACATTATTTAAAGAGAAAAATATAAGAAAAATTAAAAACATAACAGGTTACCTAATCGTACCATAAAATTAAAACATCCGTAGTTTTATTTTTTTTAATCTAGCAGAACTGGGAGGAATATTCAATCCCAGTCTGTTACATGAGTCAGTTACATAAGTACGACTATCACATTATTTAAAAGAGAAGAAATAAGAAAATATAACAAAAATTTAAACATAATAGGGTAGTACCTAATCATAACATAAACTTAAAACATTAATAGTCTAATTTTCGAATTAGAATATTTTTATTAGACCTAAATAAATAATAAAATTATTATTATTCAGAGTCACCATCATTGACACAAATGTTTCCGTATGTTATGGTCTTATAAAATTCATGATATTGTTCAGGAATAATTCCTGAATTGCAAAGACTTAAAAGGTCATTGTATTTATCTTTTTGAATCGGCAAAGGGGTATCATACGCCTTATGAAGTTCGATGTCAATAGCATGAAAATGTCTTGTGGCATTACGAACGATGATAGTCTGAAACTCTTTTCTGAGGTCATATTTATACTCCAGCTGATTGGAATGATCTCCAGAGGTACGAACTTGCTTGACGCAGCTCCATGTCATTTTTTTATTTTGGGTATCTTTAGTCCAATTTTTATTCTTTAACAGTATTTTAAAGTCGTAAAAGTTATCTTGCGACATATCTCGAACTTCGTAGGGATTTTCATCAATTTTTGCCCATCTCACGAGAATCTTCCATTCATTTGGACTATAAATCGTCCTAGGAGCACTTGCTTTTTCGATTACTGCGTGCACACTATCTCCCTCATTTTTAGTGTGGCCCTTTTCTAAAAAGCTGTGTGTAATGGTGATTCCGAATTCTTTAGCTGCATATAAATACAGGCTAAAAACCACTCTATTTCGATTCTGTCCAGGGCAGTTATCAGACCAGAATCTGAATTCTTTAGCCCCCCTTTCAACTTTTTTTTTAATGAAATCAAGCAAACAACTACTTACTTCATTGGCTCCTCGTTTTGCGATTCCTTCGTGCCACATATAGCAGATCCCGTGTCTCGCTGCCATATCGTAAACAGTGAAATTGTAGGTGGACAATTTTCGTTTATAATAAAAAATACTCGCCTTACCATGAGGACAAGTTAACACCTTTTGAAAATCAAAAGTCGCACATATGATTGACCCATCAGAAGCGATAGCTTTGGCTTTGTCGTTATTTTTTAGGTCCCGGGCAAACTGTTTCTCCTCGCGATGCAAAGTGATGGCTTCTGTCTGCTCATCAGACGGCTGAGACATATTTTTAAATGCATAGCATTGGTCGCATTGATCCTTTTTAGGGATGTGGAAACCTAAGTTAAATTTTTGATTAACAATGTCTCTGTATTGTCGTTCGGATGTCGCCTTTTTGGTATATATGTCTGGGTTAAACCATTCAATATACAATTTGAACATCCGAGCAATGCTGAGACTTCCATCTAAATATAACTTTGTCGAATCTTTTCTAATATAATGCGATTCGACCGGCACAAATGATTGTACGTGGTCACACACACTTTTCACCACATCCTCGACAATTATTTTTTTATGATTTTTATGGGCCCCTCTATTGTCTTTCTGAACGTCCATCGATCCGTCATACTTCTTCCAGGCCGTTGTCACTATTCTTTCCCCGACAGAAAGAGTATTTAAAATGAATATCTTACAGACGTTTTTCTTATCAGATTCCAACGATAACGTTGACTTTTGTGGCAGGAAATATTTGTATGTGTACTGACGGTTAAGTTTTACATCAATAACGAGTGCACGACGTTTCTTCTCCTTTGTTGTATATTTAACAACAAAGCTCCATTGTAGCTGTCTATCACCCAGATTCCAAAATTTTTGTAAAATATCTGATCTTTCTTCAGTAGAAAAATGTGTGAAACATTTCAGCTTACAGGAGCAAGGTGGGCCAAGTACCTTTTCGTCCGTACATTTTCCACGTTTGGTGACGTACTTCTTACCCAGGTTTTTAAGACATTTCCGTTTGATATCTGCCCATTCCGATTGATTTCGGCGGCGTTTTGTATTTATCCTCGTATTAATGCTAGAAGCTGGAGATGATGCATTCGAAGAACAGTTTGGAGAATAATCTATGGGCAAAATAGTATAATCCTCATTGTGTACGCCACAAAAGTTGTCATCGCATAATATGTGGCCATTCACAGGGGATGGTACAGGAGTTTCGTTGAATTCCAGCAATTGCGGCTGTTCATTTTGTCCGTTGGACTCTATGTTCACAGAAACAGAAGAAGGCGAACCGGGAATATCTGAAATAACAACAATATTTTTTAATTCCATCGATTAAAAGTCTCAGAAAATTTACTTTCAAAATTATATAGTTTCAGATACAATTATTGTTTTACTAATTTACCTGACTCAGCAAGCAGCGATGAAAAGACATTTTCAGCCATCAGGTCTGCTGTTTGGCCAATATTAACACTCCGCGGAGGGTCGGATTCAGAAACGCCTAAAATCAAAATATAATTTTCTTTTAATATACTAGCAGCAAATTTTATCTTTTCTCTTTTTTTTAATGCGCTTTTTAAACACCTACCTGATTTTTTTTCTGGATCGGACTGAGATTCGGATTGTGGACTATTCAAATCTTTCAACAGATGCTCCATGATGTCTCCAAACTCCTCTTGCATTTTAGCAACCCCATCAGGAAGAGGTGATTCAGGAATCTCTAAAAGGTTTAAAAAAAAAAATAAACTCTGTTTCTCAAAAGTGTCTGAAAATCTGATTCTACGTACATTTATAATTTGAATAATAAGTAAGTAAAGTAAAAAATATTGACCTTCTTCTTCCTGCACCAATGGTGACTGAGACGAATCAAAGGAATTCAAATCTGGATTCATCGTTTTTGTAATATCCGTATTATTTATATTATGATTCCGAGTATCTTCATGACGTGAACAGTGAACAGGGATCTAAAAACATGGAATATGTTAATCTCAAATACTTATTAAATTACATTTTTTTATTGAAATACAAATATGAAAATATCATAATATTATTAAATAATATATATTTACACAGCAGATAAATCTTTAAAAATATATTTTACAGGTGTTTAAGAGGTTTTTATTTGTCGAACAAAGTAGTATTGAAAAAACTTCCCAAGAATAATGTTGAATGTGAACATCTGACACGAGAAAAATTTTAAATGTTCCAAGAACAAAGTCGGATTTTTGTTTCCTGCACACTGCTACTTGACAGATTCCAACAAAAAATGTTAAATGTGCTTTTACGGCGACACATATTTTTTTATCACTTATACATATTTAAGTACCACCTAACAATGATTTAATTAATGTAAACTAAAAACTCTCATTTTAAAGACAAATGATTTATTTTCTGTGATTGTTATCGGTTATGACAATCTGACATTGTTTTTGGGAGGCCCGATAAAGTAATTTAAAATCATAGCAGTTCTGTAGGAAAACAATAAAAACTTACCTATTACAACTTCATTTTCATTCTCATTATCCTGATCTGGATGAATAATGGTATTTGTAATGTCCATTAACTGCTTTATTCGACAATTAATGTTTCTTGACACGTTAGAGCCATGTCCTGGTTCTCGTTTATCTTTGTCTGCACTTTGTTCATTCACTTCAATTGGACACATTTTACTAGGCAAACATTTAAAACGATTATTATATTTTCGAGGCATAGTTAGTTTATACTGCCTTACTAACAAAAGAGCAACAATTTACTTTTATATTGATGTGCACGCACTGATTCTTCACGCACGCCTCTACCGTTCGAACTCTCCGAAGAACTAAGTAGATTCTGACAATCCGACTGTGCGCGCGCACTTCCAATGGCGGACTTGTGACAGCGAACAAAATCAGCTGTGCACTACTGACAATGTTCTCCGGACAGTATGTCACAACTGACTTTGTTTGTTTCAATAACTTCTGAAATAATTAAGATAAAAAAATCTGAAAACGCAGACTACAAAAGCAAGAAAAGAAATTTAAAATCAGCCAAAAAAACGATTTTTGATTTTTTGCAGATCTGACTTTATTCTACGGGACCGTCGATTTGCAGTCACATGCATTAGGCTTCTCTGACTTGGGAACAAAACAACGGTTTAGATGAAGCAATCATCCCGTTACGACTGCCATCGCTGACGGTGAAACTTTCGCAACCGTTGGGGCCGGGAGGTATTTAAGCTAAACCACCGTACCATTTCCCCCTCCACTCTCCGCTCCTCCCCGCATACGGACGCCCTACCACACAGCCGACCAATCCGAACAAAGATAATCGTTTGGTTGGATTTGTGTGGTAACTTATGATTTCATACTGTTTTATATAATATTTATGTATTGATTTACAGGAGTTAGGCCTATAATATTGACGAAAAAATGATATTAAATTATTAGGTGATAGGAAATAGTATAAGTTTTAGTTTAATTGATATATCTTGAAATCCCCTCAAAATTGTTGGGCCGGGGATCCACGGACATTTTGTATTTATGTTTTTGAAGTTAATAAGCATGCTAGGAGATGGTTTTGGTTGGCAGAGAAAACACTGAGAAGAAGGTAGTTCCAGAGGTCGCAACGCCCGTCACGCGAATCGTGTCGGAGGTTACGACCCCCGAAACACACACTTGAACGAATAGGGTCACACCGAAGACCCTCCACTCGGTCGAGGTGGGTTTTGGAATAAATACCGGTGCGGCCCCGAAACGAACACACTCTAGTACTGAACGCGAAAAGCTACCCTTCTCTCTGTAAACCGGACCATCTCTCGATGGAAATTCACCAAGAACTCGACTTTTGATTTCACGAGACAGCGGCTGAGATAGACTTACCGGCGCCCTATTTTACAGTCTATGTGAGTGGCGGAATTGTCGCTTACACTTGGGAACTACTGTCGAAAACAAACCTTATGAAATCCTTCTTATTCCAACAACTTTATATTGAATATCATAATATCAGGTAATTAACGTAAATTTCGACACGACTACAGATTGCAAAATTTTTGACATAAAATGTGAAATTCGACCAAAAAAATATGCTACATAATATTTAAGTACGAGGTATAATATATGAATGGTGGAAAGGAACAATAGCTAGCGAGCCGTACAGCTGGAAAAATTGGCTTAAGCTTAAGCGCCATATAGCTGTGTAGCGCTAAAACCATTTTTCTTTCTAGCCATATGGCTCCTCTAAAGAGCAACTAATAATATAATTATTAGGCCGGCCTTAAAGTAACCAGAAGGCCTAGTCACTAATTTTGTTAAACCTCCTTTTAATGAAAGTTACGGGTTTAACTACGTCACATACGTTGAACAAGAAAAAGGACCGGTTCCATTTCGGTGCCGGTTAACAGGAACCGCAGTGACAAAGTATTTCAGATTATCCACCATCACTAATTTGTAGAAATATTTGATTCCATGGAAATAAAAATGATGCGAACTTGTTTACGGCTTGATATACTTAACTTTACAGGCGACCGAAGGAGGAAAAAATTACAAGTGCAGTTCTCACGCGGTACAAGTGAAACCTTCAGAAACCTAAAGTAGACAAGAGTCGTAAGGCTATGAAGCACCGCACAGAGGAAACCGTTTATTCTATCTCATTCTCTCGCAAGCTAAATCCTATAGATGCAAGTGTTTTTTAGTGTCGCTTTTTCGTTTCATCGAGTTTTAAATCACAACGGTGCTAAAGAAGTTTTCAATTAATAATAATACATTTTGTATACATCTAATTGAATTTCGATTTTGTTTTCTTGATGACAAGCAAATCTCAAAAGTGGCAAATAACCCACTCCCCGACGTCCGATCGAGATGAAATTCGGCACACAGACTTGCTGTCGATGACAATACAATCTATCAACTTTTGGTGGCACTCACGCACGCACATGCTCAGAATTTGGCTACTAGCCTGCCCAAGAGAGAGCCTGGCAATTGAAAATGATCTAGTGCAGTAAAAAAATGTTTTTTTACGGGTTGATTTTTTTCTATCTTGACCATTTCTCCATAGACAAACTTTTAGCCATAAATAAATTTAGAATCAATCTGTCAAACAAACTATTATGTCCGCGGGAGTGTTTTTCAGTTTGTAACATGTTTTTCGCTTAATTTTCACAAATCAATCTATTTAAATTTGAACACGGAGACAAATAACACACCACCCGTTTAAATATTACACTAAATTATCCTGTTTTAGGCCTAGGAGTCGAAATATATTAACTAAATTGCCAACATCAGTTTTCTGTCAAATCCGTGTGCATTACACAGTTCTGTTCAGTGATTAAAGTCTCTAAGATTGTTGGTTACCCATCATCAATGTAAATAATACAAAACATTATAAAAATAATTAGATCTATTCGTGCTTTTCAAAACTGACTGCGCTTGTTGGCGGCATCTCTTCCAAATTCTAAGTCAATCATATACCAAAAACCTTAGTCAGAATGTTTTTCATGGCTTTAAAATGATTTTCGTCTAATTTGCACATATCAAACGAAATTTTTAACATGGATATAAAGAGTGCAGAAGCGTTGAACAGGGATAAAGTGCGAATGGCGTATAACTCTGTCACTGATATCAAAGAAGAGCAATATTCCGGTATCTGTTGCGGCTGCCTTTCTGAAGATAACCTCAAAGATATAAACACTACGTATTACTACCAGGGGAAGCCAGAAGTCTACAGCGAATTGATATCATACTGTTTTTCTATACAGGTATTCATATAAAACTTTTATTTAAATATTATTATTTATTATGTTTGTTTTTACAATTACGCGCATCTCATGTATCCGTATGGAGTCGGCTACGAACTACCCTGCGTATATTATCAGGAAAACCAACAGAACAAAATGACAGGTTTCAAAATGGGTACGAATTTGGTATACAAAGTAAATTCTCATTTTACGCAATTGAAAATAATACGGAACGTTCGTGATGTCGAAGTTTGA
Source organism: Limnephilus lunatus (assembly GCA_917563855.2). NCBI lineage: Eukaryota > Metazoa > Arthropoda > Insecta > Trichoptera > Limnephilidae > Limnephilus > Limnephilus lunatus. The sequence continues at coordinate 16,387,757 of OU830595.1, read as the reverse complement.
ATGATTCACGGATAATACGGAATATTCCTTTTTTAACTAATAGACAATCAAATATGATATTTGTCGGAAGTACCAATCAAAAAATAAATTCTCGTCAAAATAAAAAAAAAAAGTACCTACTTCGAATTATTGGGATTGAGATTCTAACTACGAAAGCTGCATGTCATCTTAATTTAGATATATTCCAGGTTTTGAATGGTTTTTTCGGCAAAGCAAGGTTTGTCTAGCGGGTATGTGTAATTATTCTAATACATTTCTTTCCATGTTCTGCTGTTAAAAATACAGGTAAAAGCTTGCCAATTTTTTTTATTTTTTTTTACATTAACTCCACACAGGAGGCCCTGAGGAAAAATTTACCTCAGGGCCTATGTCATCTGAGATGCTGCTTGGAGGGTCTTTTTGAGGAGAGGAAGGAATGAACGTTGGTCTTGAAGAGACCCATGTTGTAGGAAGGAGGAAACACAGAGGCCAGCAAATCGTTCCACAGCCGAGCTGTTGAACCGAGAGTCGAAAAAACGACCTGTTCTCAAGTGACAAATGTCAACCGTGTACATATGTTGGGCACGCGTTTGGCATGTTTCCCGACTATGCACCAGTGCCAAAGGGATCAATGACGCTAGTTCCTCGGAGCATCTTCCATTGCAATACCGGTAGAACAAGGATAGCATTCCCACCCGACGCCTGTGCTCTAAAGATTGCAATCCGTCTGTTAAGATGGGAGAATCTATCAAACAGACCACCCGTTTTTGCACAGAGTCGATGGTATTTTTTAGGTATTTTGGAGCTCCAGACCAGAGGTGGCTGCCAAGTTCAACCGTGGGGCGCACTTGTGATTTGTACAGGGCTAGCAGTTGTGTACTATCTACAGTATCTGAGGGTCCTGTACAGTACGCCCAGTTTTTGAGAGGCTAACCTTACTCTGGCTTCGATAGAAATAAAAAAAACATTTCATTTTCGCATAAATATATTTTTTTACGATTTGTTTCCGGAATGGGAAAATTTTTACATAATTTTTTTGCTAAAGTTAGCTATTCTGGGAAAACCTGTAATGATATTATCATGTAATATATATGAATAATAAGATACATTACTTATCTGGCAAACAGAAAACAATCATAAAAAAAAACATTTCTTTTGTTTTTATACGATATTTGAGCAAAAGTCGGGGCGCTAATTTCGCGCGGTTTTAACGTGCATAAATTATTGTTTTATATGACAATAATATTTTTTCTACGATTGGCAGCATTGATTGACTGTCTATGAAATGTTAAATAAAAACGATATATATAAAAATGGCATTATCGCGTAAGTGAATTAATTTAAACAAAAGTAAAATGTTAAATGCATATTTTTTGCATGTTTTTTGTCTCCACCGACATAAATACTCATTTTCTTAAAAAATAAAGCTAAATCTAACTGTTTGAATAAAATTTTTCCTTATTAACCAGTAAGCGGTTAAATGCATAAATAATGAAATTTTAAGTGTATTATTTTTTATCGCCCAAAATTGGCTTTTATAGTAATTGGCGAATCGAAAGGTTTTTTCTAAAAAATATTCTTTTTGAGCCGTGGCCAGTTTAATCGAAAATTTACCAAATATAATACTAATAACTCAATGACCAAGTTGGTTAAGGATCTATCACATGAGATCCTGGGTTCGAGCCCCAGTTGTGACCGCTACCTCTTTATTTTTCTGTGTTTTGTTCTTTTTCATATTTTGTAATGTGTAAAATTGTAAGGCGTACATAACTACGCACAAAGTGAGACTCAACTCAGGATTTGTAGGACATGTTGTTGGGGTAATTTTAAGGAATATTTCTTTAAAATGGGTTCTATTTCTAACAAGAAAAGAATAGTGATGTTTTTTCTAAATATTATGTAATTAATGTCAACAAAATCTTATTCATAGTGACAACGAGTAGAACAAAAAAAATGCTAGTCAAAATTAGGATAAATAAATAAATACCTGTCGGAAGGTAGAGGGAGAGAGAGAGAGAGATCTCACGTCTAGTAAGGCGGAAAAAAAACTCGTAAACAGCCCTTGCAGTCGAAGTAGTGATGATGGACAATTTCTTTCAGAGACCCGACAAGGCGTCTTTAACAGCATCTCCCTTATAGCTCCCGCTCTCTACGAGTCCGTCGCCATCCGCAAACTTCCAGCTAGGTGCCAGGAAAAGACGAAGCTCTCAAAAATCAGCAGCTAACATCCAGGGTCCTGATGTGGTTGGGTAGAAAAACAGCCCTTAATAAAAACGTGCGCGTGTACCGGTCGCATAGAAAAAAAAAAATTCAGTTTTTCGAACATCTGTCGAAATATCCTCCAACAAGGCGAATACAGGGGAAACGGCTCAACAGCCTCCACATGCCGACGACAACCACAGCGGCAGCAACCAGCAGTCAATCCAACATGGTGGGAGTTAGGACCACAACAATTTACAGGCCTCCAAGCCCGAAACGACTGGATGAATTAAGCATTTCACTGCCACTTCATTTCTAAAACAACACACGCGACTTATCACCGGTCTTTCCTCGCCAACTCCAGAAAACTTCGAGCAACCCGCTCTGTAAATTTACGTCTGCCGCCATCTTGCTTTCTTCCCCCCCTTTTCTTTCCTGCCCGCACGAGTTGCCCACCTACCGACACTCAAGTGTCAAACTTAACGGAAATAAAAATAAAAACGTGACTTTTCTTACCTTCCAGGTGGGTGAGGAGTTGGATACTCCGGAGAAGTTGTACTTCATCTGCGAGCGATGCATCAGAAGACTGAGGGAAGCCGCCAACTTCCGAACTCAGATAGAAGTCAATCGGGAGACCTTCAAAAATATCCTCAGTAAGTTTCATCATTGGATGGTATTAATAGCCTAACGACTGTACAGTTGAAATTTAAGAATCCGACTTCGAATACATTTCTGACGTCGCGCCTTCTGCAAAACCATCTTCGTACTTGAAGTTGGTTAAAAATCTACTTTTGTAATAGAACCGAATTCAAGCAAGTAGCCAGTAACGCCATAAGATGATGCCACTTATGTTTACTTAACTAGCGTGAGTAACGTCGGCTGGCAGGCTTAAGTACTATTGGATTTGTAATTTCGTGAATCTCTCCGGATATGGAGAGATTGATGATTTATATGATTATTATTGTAACTGGCAGTTGTGAATAATAATACCATGCGTCATTGCCTGTCCCGGTTATATTGTCCTGGTGACTAGCTGTCAGTGGATCCGAGGAACGGGCTATTTTTGGAATCAGTTCCTACCGGATTTATAAAATGGTCACCAACACTCAAACTAGAATATTTAAAAAAATTATTTTTAACATCGTTCTAAATTAGTCTACGAAGTTCGGATTTGGGACATCTATAGTCATAATAGATAAAACATTTCAATAACTTCGTTTTGAGTCCAAAATAACAATCGTGGGAGCTACAAATATAAAAAAATAAAAAAATTTCCGAATCAAGAGAAAATGGGCTTTTTTTACCGAGTAGCAATCGGAGACATTTAAAATGGCGCCAACATATGGCAAAATCGCTCGATTGGATAAAAGCTAATATTTAGGTATAGGATACTATTATGTTCTAAACTGCTGTTACTATAATAAAAAAATATATTTAATTATTAAATGTTCTTCTTCTTCTAGCTGCAAACAAAGATAGTATAGACTTCATCTCCAAGGATGAAGAGGAGTGGCTTGATGAAGATATGCTCCCGCTCGACGATGAAACGCGGCTCGATGCAGACAACAGCGATGATGATGAAAAGCCGCTAGTGAAGCCGAGACCCAGCAAAGTGGCCGAGGAACGGAACAAAGGAAGAAGTTTGAAGAAAAAGAAGCCCAAATTAGTGTGAGTTTATATCTTTTGTCTGATAGTGTGATTGTGGCTATTCAGATCTGGTCACCAAACACGGCTAAAGTCATTTCAAACAAAGTTTCAGTTATGAATGGTAGTCTTACACCACGGCGACACACTCATTCACTCTGGAACGTGCCGCAAATGTACTATATATTATTTTTAATGAATTAATTGTGAAATAACATAAATTTAATCAAATAAAATTTAATTTTATTTTTAACTTTATGAGAAAAACCACAAATAGTAGTTTTTAATTAAATGAAGCAATATTAATGAAACTCAATCGAAAATCTGAAAACAGAAAAATTAGAAAAAGATATTGGCACCTCTGGGTCACGAACCTAGGACCTTCGGCTTTCCCGGCCACAGCTCTAGCCACTGAGCTAAGTTGTCGATATCCGATTCGGTCATTTTTAACTGTATCATACTTCGACTAAGAACTACCAACATATCTTCATTTTCTTAATGCATATTTTATTGGCTGCTATCTTTATGTATGATTGCAAGATTCTGATAACTGACATCAGTATTACTTATATTTTAAAAAGTTTATGTTTCTGACAGGCTGTTTTAATAAAGATAATGTTTTTATTTGCAGTAAAATTAAAAATGTAGAAAAAAAAGAAGAAGAAGATGGTAGCGAAAAGAAGAAGACATCTTTTAAAAAGTATAAGAGGAAAGAAGAGTTGCCTTATAAACTTGAGAAGACAGACTTAGAATGCAAGTGAGTCAAATTCTCTTCCATATTTATATTAACTCTTGACGCTAATTTCTTCGCTTTCGGGAATAACTCATATAGGTCTCATAGAAATCGTTGTGTCTCCCTTACTACCATGGTGAGAAATATGATATAAAATGTGTTAGAAAGAAAAAACACCATGCTTTATATTCAATTCTACAAAATAACCTCAAAAGAATTACAGTGAAACCCTCTTAAGACGTTTTCCAAGGGACCGGAAAAAACAAACTTCTTAAGCAAGAAAACCTTATATGTGGGAAAAATTAGGCCAATTTTGGGCCGAGGAACTGAAAAAACCAAACTTCTTAAGACACGCAACGTCTTAAGAGAGACTTCTTAAGAGGGTTTCACTGTAAAATGTATACCTTTATAACAGCAAACTTTCCGAATGCAATTTGAAAAAATATATGAAACTTTGTGATTTTTTTAATAATTGTTTTTACATCGAATGACAAAAAAGTGAGGTAACAATAACATTTTTAATACATCTGTCTAATAAAATTTGTGTATGTTTTTATATATTTTTTATATCAGTAATTTTAGTTAGAAAAAAACGTAAGGTTAGCTATTTTTAAAACTTTTTTATGTTTGCATGCAAAATTTTGATATTTCAATAATTAAAAGTTTATTTTGATTTAATAAATTTGAAAGCGTATTTCATTATCTTTCAAAAACAATTTTTAGTTTTCGGATACGCTCAGAAATACTGCATTTATTTGAATTTTATTGTAAAGCAGAATTACAGTGAAACCCTCTTAAGAAGTTCTCTCTTAAGACGTTTCGTGGCTTAAGAAGTTTGGTTTTTTCGGTCCCTCGGCTCAATATTGGCCCAATTTTTCCCACATATAAGGTTTTCCTGCTTAAGAAGTTGGTTTTTTCCGGACCCTTGGAAAACTTCTTAAGAGGGTTTCACTGTATATTGACTGTCGTTAAAACGTGGTTAAAACTAAGTATTCTACTAATTTTGAATTTATAATAAGTATATGATGTTTCAGAATTTGCGGCGAGACTTTTCCCGTGCACAAAGGCCTGCAGATGCACATGCCTGTCCATTTCCCCAACCACATCTGCGAACAGTGCGGGCGATGGTTCGCAACCCGCACGCAGTTATCCTGTCACACGGCCAGCCACACCACGGCCGTAGAGGCTTGCCCCATCTGCCCCGGCCGTCTCTTCAAAGCCACCGGTTCGCTCAAGGCTCACATGCGGCGACATCAGGGACAGACTGACGTTTACAAGTAAGTACTTTTTTATATATATATTTATGTACCCGAGAAGCATACGGAAGCAGGTATGACTACCGCCGCTTCGGGAACCATTTATTGCATAACCAACACCTCTGCCACAGGTCACCCCAAGTGGTTTGCTACGTTTGGTGATTTAGCAGGAGTGCCTGGGTTTGCAGGGTGAGGTTTGTCCAGGTCTTGGTGTCCGATGTGTCTGCCCTGTGTGGCGGGCTGGATCGAGAGAGATTGTTTGAGGGAGCCCCTTTGACTTCTCCAGCCGTGCGCTCTCGGAACATCGCCTTGCACCGCAGTGGGAGGGATGGAATCATATGTCCGTCACTCCTGGACACATTGACCCCCAGATTTCTACCCACCCCTAATACCCTTTTCCATCCCAGAACTTGCTCTCCTTCCCTTCCTAAAATGACCCTCCTCACAGCATGCCCAAAGATGACAGGCCCTGAGGGGAATTATTTTCTATTTTATAGGGCCTAATGTAATTTTTTTTTTTTAAATCTATAGGATTTAGCCTGCGAGAGAATGAGGTAGAATAATCGTTCTCCTCTTTATGCGGTGCTTCGTAGTCTCCCCACTCTTGTCTACTTTAGTTTTCTGAATATTTCACTTCTACCTCGTGTGAATTGCACACTTTCTTACATTAATTAGAACATAAATTCCCTCAGGCATGTCATTTTTAGTGTGTGGAGTCTTTTTAGGAAAAGGAAGGAGATGAAGTTCTGCAATGGAAAAAGGTATGAGGGGTGGGTATGAATCTGGGGATCAGTGTGTCCAGGAGTGACAGACGCATGATGAATCCATCCCTCCCACAGCAGTGCGAACTGGTGGGACGAAAGAGTTGTGCTGGAGAGGTCTAGATTAGGTCTCTTTCATCCAGTCTCTCAATAGGAAGGCAAACGCATTCGCTGCCAAGACCTAGACAAACTTCACCCTATGAACACGGGCATGCTAAATCACCAAACGTTGTAAACTACTTGGAGTGACCTATAGCAGGGGTGTGAGTTATCCAATTAATGGTTCCCAGAGCAGCGGTACCCATACCCCCCTCCTAAATTGTAACATTGCCTATTGTTAACTGAATACCGTGCCTTTTCACACGACCAGCCTCTTCAAGGCTACCGGTTCTTGCGGAGACACCAGTGATAGCCTGACTTCTACAAGTTAGTATACAACCTAACCTAACCTAACCTAACCTTACCCAACTAAACCTTACCTAATCTCCCTGTCGTTAACTCAGTTAATAGTAGATATGAAAATGAGACAGTTTCGAAAATCAGAGCCAAAAATTTCGCCAGTTATGCTTTTGTTCATGTTTTTTTTTTACGTTAACTCCATACAGGAGACCCTGCGGAAAAGTATTTTGTCATCTTTGAAGATGCTGTGTGGAGTGTATTTTTGAGGAAAGGATGGAATGAACCTGGATCTTGAAGATATCCGTGTTGTAGAGGGGTGGAAACACAGAGGTCGTCAAATCGTTGCACAGCTGAGCTGTTGAACTCTAGAATGCGTCATAGAAACGATTCGTTCTAGTGTGACAAATGTCAACTGTATACAAATGTTGGGTGCGCATTTGGCATATTTCCCGACTGTCACACCGATTGATGTTCACAATTTGTTAAAAAACTAAAACGAATCGAGAATCGGCGTCTAACGGCGACCATTTAAATGTCGACAAAAATGGCGCTGATTGTTGATTTCATGTCATGGTTGTCAGCCAGTCACCTTTTGTTCAAAAGCTGAAATGGGATCAGTATCGACGTTTGTCTGGGACGATTTAAGTGATTGTTTTCTGTTTACCAGATAATACATCTTATTATTCATGTATATTACATGATAATATCGTAAGAGGTTTTCCCAGAATAGATAACTAACTAAAAAAAAAAATATTAAAAAATCTCCCATTTTGGAAATAATTGTCAAAAAATATAATTACTTACACAAATATAAACTGATTTTATTATTTCTTACACAAATCTGAATACATACCCAACATAAAAAACCACAATTCAAATGAGTTTGCAAATAAATAAACACCTTTATATGCATTTGAAAACGTAAAATATCGATTTTTTCGCCTTTGACAGTTGCCAAAAATGACCCGCAAAGTCATAGAAAATTCATTTAAAAATATTCTAGAGTAGCTCGATTAATGGAACCATCGGTTACATCAAGAATGATATTGGCGCAAGCGATTCTGATCTTGTATTTCATACAGTTTCTTTATACATAAGGGTTAAAATAGCATTTTATTAAAAAAAAGCAATTTTTTTTCGTGGCCACTGTCGGCCTTCCGGCAAATGACAGGTTAAAATTTTTTTTTTAAATCATTGACGGTAATCGTTGAATTGTGACAAAAGTTTGAAACCCTAAAATTCTAATTCAAATGTAACGAAAGTTTTCAATACTTAAATATTAATTTTAGTATTAACTGTAAACTGTTGTTGAATTTGATTCGGCTCTGATTTTCGTTTGTCCGTTTCAGGTGCTCAGTCTGCACGGAGCGTTTCTCGTCCTACAACGCAAGACGTCGCCATCTTGTCGCTACGCACGGCGAAGAGAACAAAAAATACGCGTGCAAACACTGTCCAAAGCGGTTCTGTCTGCAATCGCATCTTTCCGTGCACGTGCGCAGCATCCATCTCCAGGAGCGCACGCATGTCTGCGCACAGTGCGACTCTTCGTTCTTTTCTCGAAGGGGGCTACGATTCCATATGTTGAAACACACGGGTGAACGGGACTTTGAATGTCCCGTGTGCAAGAAGCGTTACGGCAGGAAGTACACGCTTAAAGAACACCTGAAGATTCATTCCGGGGAGCGTGCGCACTCTTGTTACGTGTGCGGTAAAGCGTTCACTCAACGCTGCACGCTCAAGGGACATATGGTCGTGCATGAAAAAGAAATCAACGTGCAGACAAAGTTTGAAGTGCTCTAGTTTTATGCAAGTGAAGGATTATAAACTTTTTATGTTTTAGAAATAAGTTTATATACGTGGTGTTCGGAAACTTGTGCTACAAACTGGTGAATCTACGTCACATTTAGGGTCGATTTTGTGGTATAAGTTTTTTGATTTGAGCTTTCGTTTTCGAGTAAATCAAGTCTGAAGATGGAATTTTTTAAGTCAAAGTTGAAAAAAAGACATCTAAAAAATCGGCAGTCAGATCGAAAAAAAAAGATTCTCCGTAATTTACCAATTTTTGATTTTTTTTTTGTATTAACTGAGCACAGGAGGCCCTGAGGAAAATAATTTCCTTGGTAGAGCAGTTGACCGGATATCAGAAGGACGCGGGTTCAAGTCCTGTCGGCGGCATTTATCTTTTCTCGGGAGATTTTTTCAATGTTGAAGAGTGTTTCAGGCTAATAATTATTGCTTATAATAATTGTTATGCATAAAAATCTTGTCTTAAACATTAGTTTACCAATTAAAAATAATAATTAATATTTGACAAGTTAAAATATTTCACCAAAAAATGTAGAAATAATTTGTCTCGACGCCATCTAGTTTGAGAGTTAGCACTTATAATGCGTTTCTCACAAAAAATAAAGTTGGTTGTTTTCAGGTGAAAAATGTAATAAGCATAATTGTTGAATGAAACACTAGTATATATTGAATTATTTGGCGGGTGGGAGATAAGCCGACGTAGCTCAGTTGGTAGAGCAGTTGACCGGATATCAGAAGGACGCGAGTTCAAGTCCCGTTGGCGGCATTTATCTTTTCTCGGGAGATTTTTTCAATGTTGATGAGTGTTTCAGGCTAATAATTATTGCTTATAATAATTGTTAAAATAATTTCCCTTTGGAGATACTATGTGGAAGGTCTTTTTGAAATATGACTAAATACCTCATCAACTAATTAACTTCCATTTAATGTCAAAAAGTAAATACGGTCTGCCTACCTATATACTCTATAGGTTAGTATTTTAATTGAACATTACCATTGAATTAATATTTCTACGTAATTGATTTGCCTTATATAAGCAACTCACGGGAAAAAACTTAAGTGTGTGAAGACAGCCTTAAACATAATGTATAAATTAAATATTTTTTTTGCAAATGCAAGAGATTCGATTCCACAACATCTGCATTTGTAGACAAGGAACTTAACCTGTCATTTGCCACCATTTACCGGCCCTTTTCTTCTTTTTTCCAAAATTTTGAAGCACCACTTTGAATTTTGAATTGAATGTTTTGTTAATTAATTTTAAGCTCTCATATATTTTATTGACCGAAACGCATTCCTAGAACAATAAACTATGTACTAAAACTTCATTACTCGCGTTAATTTGATAAATTGATGGGTTTTACGATGTTTTCATAAAGAATTCCGCATCAGATTTAATCGCGGCAAAATTTGACACTTCGACTCCACAGATAAAAATCATTTAAAAATATTCTGGTGCTGCCAGGTGAATGAAACTAGTTGCTATATCTTCTACGATATTTGGGCAAGCTATTCTGACCTTGTTCTTCATACAAATCCTGTACACAGAAGGGTCAAAATCGCATTCAAAAATATTTTTTTCGAACTTTTTTCTGCGCGCATGCGCACAGACACGACCAATTACCGGTTAACCACTCGACCACTATTTTGTGCAATATTACAATATTATAAAATCTTCATTATGTTAGCTTCTGAAACTAATAATATGTATGTACATAGTTTCTTCTGGTATATAATATACAGGGTGTAACAGGACGTACTCGAGGGATTTTAACCAGTCCTGAGCCTACTAAAAACTTTAGATGTCATTTTGCTATCCGATGACATTTTTTTCTATTAAAAACAAAAAAATATTTTTCCATCACACACCGCAACTAGGGTCACGATATCGAATAGAAAGCATCGATACTGTACTCATGAGTAGTATCGGAAAAAAAGTATCGTATTCGTAAAAGTATTGAAAAAAAAGTATCGATACTTCAAAGTATCGAGTACATTTCATATGGCCTGATTTACTCTCATTGATCAGAATTTTCATATTCAAGTATCTATTTTAGTTAGAAAAGGTAAAAGGACGTCAACGTCAGTGAAATGAAAAAAGAAACAATCAAATTTAAGTACGTATAATCAATAATAAAAAAGGACATTTAAATTCACAAATTGCTATCTTAGGTACTCGTAAAAAAAGTGTACTGTTTTTTATGTATATAATCAACTGCAAAACTAAATGTGTAATTAAATAAAAAATGAAACACAGCTGCCCTGATAAAACAGGAACTAAAAAGTGAAACAAGATTTTTGCAATACATTTTTTTCTCTACTTTGTGTTTTGGCAGGACAGTCAGTATGGCACTTTTCAGATTTTTTTCACCTGATGGTGTTTTTCAGTAACTAAATGTTTATATAAAAAATAAACTTTTATTGAATTAAAAGCCGTCTATTCGTTCCATGACACACTAGATTGATTGTGCTTACAATTATGGACCAATGCAATAGAATGTTTTAGAAGGTTTGCTATGATTGAACTAGATGGTGTTGCCATAAACATGAGCCGCTTAGCTAAATTTTTAAACGTATCGATACTTGCCAAAAAGTACTCATTGAGTAAAAGTATTGAAAACAAAGTATCGAGTACAAAAGTATCGGTATCGAAAGGAAAAGTACTCGATACCACAAAGCATCGATACTTTTTTCGTGTCCCTAGCCGCAACTCATAGTAGCGCGTTTATAGCCTAGCGGACACTTGATAAGCATTGCGTCTCTTTCTAACAGCATATTACCACACGAAACAGCGAGTATCGCTTAAACACGTCACAATGGGTATTTTTGGTTATGTTTTTGGTTTTTTAATAGAAATAAAATGTTATCTGACACCAAAATGACAAGTACATTTTTTACTTCAAATATGTTCAGGAACCTCTGGTTAAAATCCCTTGAGTATGTCCTGTTATATCCTGTATTCTTTAGTCTAAAAAATATATTATGAATTTAGTATATTTATTGTTTCATGTGATATATTTTAATGTAAAAATCACTGAAGAGAAAAATTGATAAAAGTGTGCAGTTCACACGCGGTAGAAGTGATACCTTCAGAAAACTAAAGTAGACAACAGTGAGGAGGCTACGAAGCATCGCATAAAGAGGAGACTGATTATTCTATCTCATTCTCTCACAGGCTAAATCCTATAGATGTATGTGTTTGTCTCTTTTTAGTGTCACTTTTTCATTTTCAAGTTTCAAGTTGTCGAGTTTCAAATCATAACGGTGCTAAAGAAGATTTCACTTCAAAAAGCAAATGTCGCCAATGCATAAGATTTTTCAATTCCTATGATTGAAAATGGAATTAAAATTGACAGTAAAATTGGAATTTATTGATAATGGAATTGAAATTTATCAACAATGGAATTGAAATTGACAGGGGAATTGTAACTTGTATTTATTGAGAATAGAGTTGTAGGTAATTGGCATCTGTGTTTCCTCCCTCTTACAGCATGGTTCACTCCTTACTTTCCACAAAAACACCCTCATCCCCATAGATGACATAGGACCTGAGGGAAGTTATTTTACTCCGGGAATTTCCCAGTGTGGAAAAAATGTTAAAAAAATGACAATGGAATTGTAATTGATAATTAAATTGGAATTGACAGTGAAATTGCAATTGACAATTAAATTGGAATTGACAGTGAAATTGCAATTGACAATTAAATTGGAATTGACAGTGAAATTGGAATTGGAATTTATTGACAATCGAATTAGAATTTGTTCAAAATGTTGACACTGAAATAAAATTCTCTTTTGTTCTTTGTTGACAATGAAATTGGATTTGACAATGGAATTGGACGGCCGGCGTACTCCAGCGGTAAGGCTCTTGACTTGCACACCGCGGGATCGAATCCTGGCATAGCAAATAAATTTTATTTGATTAATTTGTGTTATTTCACAATTTATTAATTTAAAATAATATATAGTATATTTGCGATACGTTCCAGAGTGGAAGATACTCTCAGTATCGCCCTGGTATAAGAACACGTTGCTTGAAATGGCATTAGCCGTGTTTGGTGACCAGATCTGAATAGCTAGGGACATCCCCACCTTACTCTTCCCTATCTCCTTCCCCTCCCCACTACCTTCAGCCTCACAACATACCCCAATTGGGGATGCCATAGTCTCACTGGCTTCAGACGGGAGCAGTTGGGACTCTTGTGCGGTATTCATATAAAATAAAAAAAATTGGAATAGACATTGAAATTGGAATTGACAGTGGAATTGGAATTGACAATGGAATTGGAATTGACAGTGAAATTAGAATTGACAAATTAATTGGGATTGACAGTGAAATTGGAATTGACAATGGAATTGGAATTGACAGTGAAATTGGAATCGACAGTGAAATTGAAATTGACTTTAGAATTTCAATTTTATAAATATTTTTTTTATTATTTAATAGGCCACTTGCATGGATATCATAACGACTTGGAAAAAATCGTGTGGTTAGATTTTTTTTACTAGATTACGAAAATGTTAGTAAAATTTTTTAGAAATGTATGGTTTTTTTAATTTTAAATAAATAAATACATTATTTGAGCTCGTGACTTCACTACATGAAAATGTCCCATCTCCGATTATGTTCCCTTAATTTTGTAAAATTCCACACTGATTAATTTTTTTTTAAATGGCAACACTTTGATTTCCGGCGAATTTTTGAATTTGCGTTTAAGGTTCACTAGATTTATTGTTTGTTCTATGCGAACTTATCCTTTGGTTTGTTTTTTTTGATAAAGATGGCGGTGTTTTTACAGATGTTACGAAGAGAACCCCGTACAATTTATTGCTATTCGTGTGGAAAACGTTCTTTTTTAAAAATGATTTTCGGCTATGTAATTATCGTTTTTTCTCACCCATAAAATTATGTCCCGTCTTTCCGGCTTATAAAAAATGGTCTGATTTTTCGGATTGAAAATTTTTAAAAACCGCCATGGTTTCAAAAATATGATTAAAAAAAAAAGAATACAAAATTTCTTAGAATATTTGCCTAAACCGGAAATTTTTTTAAAAAATGTGATGCAAGTGACCTATTACTGTATTATAAATTTTACACTTCTAGAAGATACATAGGTATAAAATAAAATTTGTAAAAGAGATAGTCATTATTTTTTTAGTCCTCCTCACTAGGAGATCCTTTACTACGTTTTGGATAAGTTTTCAGCGATATCTATCTGGTTTAGGTAAAGATTTTTCAGTGACTTTTACAATGACGAAGTATATTACGTCATTGGACTTTAATGACAATGTTTTAAAAATATTAGTCAGTTCTTTATCCAATAGTTCCTTAAGCCTAGATTTGATGTCCTTAACGGATTTATTATTTTTTTTTTTTTTTATTGTATGGAAGTTTGTTGTTTATAACTTTACTGCTAAACATTCAGAGCGTCTTTATCCAAAGATAGTTTTAATTAATTTAGGTGTATTTGATATGTCTATTTGCTTGGCTCTGGTTTTGTGATTGTGTGAGATGTTTGCCTGTGTCTTTTTTGAAGTGATAAACCAAAATATATTTGGCTTAGATTTTGTTTGTATACTTCGAACGTCAAACTGTTTAAATGTCTGTTTTTAATGTCCTTGTGGGGATCTTTGATGTGGTCTTTATGATGCAGTTCTAAATTACCCTTAATCGTTTTATGTGTTTTGATTCTGCTGAGCCCCATCGTGTTATATATTATACCATATTCTAAATGAGAGTGGTATCTTTAGATTCCTCGATGACAAGATATCGATCATCAAGTTGATTAGTCAGACATCTCCAAATACTGTTTTGGAATAATAAGGAAAGAAATAAACGAACACTCGCCATAATATACCAAATATTATTAACACATGTCTGGGTTTTACATATTATGAAACAACACCAGAAAGGGTCCAGTACATTAGTAAGACACTTGAAAAAAAAATAAAATTTAAGAAGCACTAATGTTAAGGTTCCTACTTAACTGAGTTATATTTTTAGTACATATTGCCATTTGAACAACGCTGGCGCCCTCCTATGTTTTCTACTCTTATTTGACAAACTGTATGTCTCCTCTTGATGGGATGATTTATAAGATCATTCTCTTTTAGGTTTCAGTTACTTCTAAATAGCTTTATATATAGTTTGTACGGTCATTCCATTTTTTTTACGTTTAACGATAATCATTTCAGGTTCAAATGTATCAAAAATTTTTTGAAGATCAAAGAAAACCGCCAAGCAATTTTTCACCATTTTTCGCTTCACCATTTTTTAGAATAATTACATTTTTTTTTTTTTAATATGTTTATTCAGTTTTAATTTTACAATATTTTATTTTACAAATCTTACGAAACTGATCAATCAGTTTGATTGTAAGAAATCTCTCATTTTTTTCTAATTATTACAGTATACTTTTCAGTTTTACATAGTAAATACTAAATATAATACTTAATATTAAAATACTAATTATTACGACAAACTAATTTTTATAATGATAAGTTTTTAGATTTTCACGGCCAAAAGCATTTTCGTTGTTAGTTTTGTTATTTTAGCTATAGCATCACCCGTACCTACCCAGATTTTCCCTAAAACCGTATTGCGTTGATGATAGTATTTTATTTTTATCCAAAAATGTAAGCTTTTGTTTTTCTATTACATTTTCCAATATTTTTGATAGTGTAGTTAAAATACTAATTGGTCGATAATTAGAAATACCAATTTTTGGACCATTTTTATATATTGTTATCATTGTAGTAATTTTGAAACAAGCGGGAAAAATACCTTTGGATATCGACAGTTTGTGGCTGGATTAAATTTTCACATATTATGATATCATTTGTAGAATCTAAAACAGAGTGTACAGACATTATAAGGGTAGTTTTTTTACTTTTGTTGACAATGGAACGGGTATAGGTACCGCCGCCCGGGAATCATTTATTGAATAACCAGCACCTCTGCCATAGGTCACCCCAAGTGGTTCCCTACATTTGGTGACTTGGCAGGGGTGCCCGGGTTTATGGTTCATGTTTGTCCGGATCTTGGTGATGGATGTGTCAGCCCACCAACTGTGTGGCAGGCCGGATCTGGAGAGACTGGTGGAGGGAGACCTTTTGACCTCTCCAGCAGGACTCTTTCGGAACATCGCCTTACACCGTAGTCAGATTGTGGGATAGATTCGTATGTCTTGGACATACTGACCCCCAGATTCTTACCCACCCCTCATACCCTTTTCCTTACCAGAATTGCCTCTCTTTTCTTTTCTAAAAAACTCTCCACATAACATCCCCAAAGATGACATAGGCCCCAAGGAAATTATTTTTGTCTCCTGTGTGGAGCTCCTGCAAAAAAAATATCGGAATTAATTTATTTTTAATTTTTATATGGATACCGCACAAGAGTCCCAACTACTCCTGTTTGAAGCCAGTGAGCCTATGGCATCCCCAATTGGGATTATTTTCCACGCCGGGATTCGATACCGCGACCTTCGGTGTGCGAGTCAAGCGCCTTACCGCTGGACTACGCCGGCCGTCAATTGATAATGGAATTGGAATTGACGATGGAATTGAAATTGATAATGGATTAGGAATTAATAATGGAATTGGAATTGTAATTGATAAAGGATTTGTAATTGACTATGGAATTGGAATTGATAATTAAATTGTAATTGATGATGGAATTATAATTGATAATGGAATTTGAATTGATAATCTGTTAAAAGCAGAATTTTAACATTAGAATGTTTGATCAAATTCATCAAAAGTATGGTAAAATTAACCTTATTTCTGTCAGACAGACAGGCACACAACACACCTCTATTGGTTTTTCTCTTCGGTGGCAAAATTCAATTGTACATATAAATATTTAGAAAAAATAATATTAAGTTAGTAAATAAAAAACATATATGAAATATGCATGAGTTTTTATTTAAATTGACGATTTTAGGTAGAGTTGAAGCGACCACAGTACTTTCACAGATGTGTGTACATATATATATATACAGTATGTTTAAAGTATGTTGCCTGTTGTATGCTGATGATGCGGTGCTGATATCTAACAGTATGGAAGATCTACAGTCTCTCGTGTCTAGGATAAACCAACTACATATGAAGAATGAGTTAATGATGAATGTAAGTAAGTCTAAAGTCATGCTATTTGAAAGAGAGAGTACGAAAACAGTGTGCAATATGAGTGAGGCGAATGATGAATACTTGGAGCAGGTTGATGAGTTTTTGCATCTGGGTAGTATGTTTACAAGAGATGGGAAGGCTGATAGAGATAATGAAAGAAGGGTGAATGCCGGTAACTCCATTAATGGAGGACTGAATGCCGTTGGCGCTAATAAAAAACTGTCAAAAGATGCGAAGCTAGCAGTCCACAATGGAGTCCTGGTACCTACCCTGATGTATGGCAGTGAGGCATGGAACTGGCAGAGGAAGGATGAAAGTAAACTGAATGCTGTTGAAATGAGATCCCTGAGGCGTACGTGTGGTAAAACAATGTATGATCGTGTGAGAAATGTGGATCGCAAAGAATGTAAGGCTGATGTAAGTAAAATAAGTAAGATTAAGAAAGGGACCCTCAGATGGTTTGGGCATGTAGAGCGAATGAACGAAGAAAGTAGTGTAAGAAGAATATACGACGCAAATGTGAATGGTAGAAGAAGTCGGGGACGTCCGAGGAAGACATGGCACGATCAAGTGAATCAGATACTTGAGTCGGGCCATGTCAAAAGTCGAATAATAGAAGAGAATTTATGAGACGATGTATGAATTTGAGTGAGGCAAAGAGTGTGTGCCAAGACCAAGTTGTTCGGCGGTCTGTCCTCTCTGCCTACCCCTGAGGAAACAGCGTGATGGTTAGTTAGTTTTATGTTTAATAGTTAATATTGGACTTCAGAAAAAGGAAAAACGGCGTACAGTAGAGCTTCCATAATCCGGAAAAAACAACACCTTTTCGGACTCCCAAAGCTTTTGGATTTGGTATGTTAGATTAAGTTTGTGTTGGTCAGCTCAACAATATCTGCATGATGAAGAGGAAGTTTGAAGAGCACCTAACTATTCAGATCTTATCAACAAACACAGTCCAAGATAAGTATATTATAAGGTTAACAGATTCTGTTCAATGCGTTTTATCATTTTAGTAAAATACAGTACATAGATAAAAAGAGTGTTCACTCTGATCTATTGCGAATATGCAAGTTTTTCATCTTAAACGAAATGTCGTATTTACAAAAACTTAGTGTTATTCCTGCTTCACAATTAAAGTTCTATAAATGAAATTTCTGAACGTAGCCGAATACTAAAAACTGTTTATGAAATAAGCTTTTAAATTGTTATATTACAAATAAATATTAACATTTGTAAATATTAAAATTTAGAATGCAAACATTAAAAAAATGTAAAAATGACTCATGTGATGTTTTTATGTGAAAACAGTACTAAAATCACGGATTATGTAAAAAACAATACTTATTCTATCGTATGAATGAATAATAAACAATTTAGTCAACTTACTTTCTTATCATTTCATACAAGAATATTTAATAAAAAAATAACAATGTCTAACGGCGGGTAGGCGATTTTGCAGTCTACCTATCTACAGATACATATCTGACAGAATAGGCCTTTTTATGTATTTCTATAGAAAACTTGAATAGTGATGGGTAACTTGATTTATTGTGGATTTATTTTACTTTTTGTTTTAGGGATGTCATTAGAACAAAAACGGAGTTATAACGATTTCTGTGGAAACACGCGTTGACGTGAAAACACGCTTATTGTACTTGACTGCTATCGTTATATTATTGTGTATATCTGCCTACGTATCGGAGTGGTTAAACAGTTTATATGGTTCGGTACCAGTAATAATATTAAATATCTGTTAGTCGCCACTGTCTTATTACCTTTTTATTCATGCGCTCTGTCTCTTTTAAACTGACCTGACATATATTTCACCATCCCATTTTCTTCCTCTCCCTCTTATATTGCTCCCAAAAATGTTAAACTTGCTGAATTTTGACACGTACCAGAAAATCGAAAATTGATAATCTTTACACCGGTATCCATTTATTGGATAACCAACACCTCTGCCATAGGTCACCCCAAGTAGTTTGCTACATTTTGTGACTTACCAGGGGTGCTTGGGTTCATGGGGTGAGGTTTGTCTAGGTCTTGGCGACTCGTTTGCCCACCTACTACGTGGCGGGTCGGATAGGGGAGATTGGTTAAGGACCTTACCTAGACGTCTCTCCTTTGTTTCCCTAAAAAGATCCTCCACACAGCATTCCGAAAGATACATAGGCCTTGAGGCAATTTTTTTTCGTTAGGTCCTGTGTGGAGCTAATGTAAAAAAAAATTGTAAGTGTTCAGAATGGGTAAGTATCATAGACATACAAATAGATAGACCAGAACATACAGATGAGGGGTAAAAACTAACTATGGCGGGGCAAAGAGAGGGACGATGACTGTGATTCGCCAATAAATCAATCTAACAGTATACACGGTGTCCGGAAACTCGTAGTACAAGCGGAAAACTGGTGAACCTACATCACATAGAGAACCCAAATAAACATAAAGATTTTCTATTTAAGCATTTTTACATTTAAAATTTAAAAAAAAAAAAAAAAAGAATTTTTTCGGCTACTTTAGGGTTTAAATTTGTAACGGGCGGCGGGCAAAAATGTATTGTACTTGAAAGCAACACGAACGATTTTCAGCAACATTTCAGTGTACACGCTACTTGACTTAGTACTGGACCAATTCGAACAATCCTTGTGAGAGAAATTATTAGCATAGGTGTTAACCTACTTACATTATGTGGAAATGTTCCGAGGAAAGGTAATCCAAAAACTTAAAACACTGCACATCACAAAAAATACATTAATACGTCATAATTATTCTGCGTTGGTATTATTCCATTGTAATACACAATAATTAATCACTTTAAAATATGAAAATGACACAAATAATTCACAAACACACTTTTTTTTAAAGTTTAAATAACAGAACGGTTAAAAGATGTCAAAGACCTCAATCAAACGCGTGACAGCGGGAACTAACCTTGAACCTGCCCAAACAAAGCAAGGAAGTACGTTATAATAAAGAACGGCCATGTTTTAAGGGCATTCCTCACGGCCCGATTTGTAGATACTTCAAGCAGGCACCCCTGCAAGCAGGCACTCATGCAAGCAGGGCAACAACCAAATTTGCAGAGAGTTCTTAGTTTTTGCGCTGTCCGTACGTGTTCGGAGCGCTCGCTGACTGACTTTAATGACTTTAAATTTCAAAATGACTATAATTTTTTTTACTCCAAATAAGCTCGGGTATCTCTGGTTAAAATCTCCTCAGGTACGTGCTGTTACACCCTGATTACATCCATAATTTTGGAATTATAAAATTTTGGCACGCAAAATAAAAAAAGTCCAAATGAATAAATTACTTAGTTTTTACCATTTTTATTGTTTATAAAAACCGAATGTTTCGTAAGCAACGCTTATTTCTTCGGGGTTTTAATAATACTAATTTTTAAATAATAGACATAGAACATGATGTCAAGGAAAAACAACAGACATAGACTAATAATAAACATAGACAACGGTAACAATGGAAAAAATGAGAAAAGGTTGGTACAATATGGAACAATTTAAATGAAAAAAAATTTAAAATGTCCCACCTTACGTATTTTTCTAACTAAAATTACCGATAATGAAAAAAAATAAAAATACACGCATATTTTATTAGGCAAATTTATTATAAACATTATTAACCACTCATTTTATGTCGTTTCTTGCATAAAATTAATTCAAAAATTCCCACAATTTCACAATTTTTTTCCAGATTGTGGTCAGAAACTTAAGTTTCTTAAAAGTGTACATATTTTATTATTTTGAGGTGAACTTTTAGGTTCGAATTTAAAAAGTGGTGTTGTATATTTATAACACCGCACCGTTTAGATCACAGATTCTCAACCTTTTTTTCCCACCGCCCACTTTGAGAATATTTTTATTTCTAGTGCCCCCTATCCGAAACAGCCATAGGGGGCGTAATGGGATACCATGACATGGTTACATTTGCCACAACGGAGGAGGCGTAACGGTACACCACCACTACCACGACGAAGGGGGCGTAACGGGATATCACGATGGAGCTACATTTGCCGCAACGGAGGGAGCGTAATGGGATAGGGAAATTATTTTAGTGAATGGATGGCCCCTAATGGGATAGGGTGGGATGGGTTCCTCTGGGTCCCCCTACACCTGGGTACACCGCCACCACGACGAAGGGGGCGTAACGGGATATCACGATGGGGCTAAATTTTCCGCAACGGAGGGGGCCTAATAGGATCGGGAAATTATTTTTGTGAATGGATGGCCCCTAATGGGATAGGGTGAGATGGGTATTTCTGGGTCTCCTACCCCCCCCCTGAAAGTCTGAAACGCCCCCCAATTCCCTCCTTGCATTCTACCGCCCAACTGAAGGTCTGAAAAGTCCCCAAGGGGGCGTTTTCGCCCACGTAGAGAACCTATATCATAGATTCTCAACCTTTTTTTGCCCACCGCCCACTTTAAGAATAATTTTATCCTAGCGCCCCCTATCCGAAACAGCAATAGGGGGCGTAATGGGATACTACGACAGGGTTACATTTGCCATAACGGAGGGGGCGTAACGGTACACCACCATCACCACGACGAAGGGGGCGTAACGGGATATCACGATGGGGCTACATTTGCCGCAACGGAGGGGGCGTAATGGGATAGGGAAATTATTTTTGTGAATGGATGGCCCCTAATGGGATAGGGTGCGATGGGTTTATCTGGGTCTCCTAACGCCCCCCTGAAAGTCTGAAACGCCGTCAATTTTCTCCTTTAATTGAACCGCCCCCTGAATTGTCGCCCCCTTATCGCCCACGTTGAGAATCTATGGTTTAGATCTCGCCGCCAATAATTTTTGTGGGAAATATCACCCAAGCATCGAAGGTCCTTGTATAAATCAAAAATTTCTACCCAAACTTCTTTTTCCTTTTCAATGCATGATGAGTAAAATAATAATATTTATATCCTAATCGCTGTTCTGGTACAAGTCGCTGCCAACGACGTGTCGTAACATGTCCATTCCGGCAGATTGGTCGCAAGTTGGAGGCGGACCCTCTGCGGCTGACACGACAGAGAATTCGAAGAGGGTAAATAATAATACGGCAGGCGGTTCTGACTACTAACCACCCAATTTGCAGGAACTCTGCGGCAGATTCCCTGCATGCAGTGCCGTGTGAAGAGCCCTTTAATTATTAGTTCGTCCGTATGGTACCTGTTTACGAAATATCGAAAACGCTATCTCGTCTCTTCTTTCACGTGTTGATTGTACCTAGCGTAGAAAGAGATAGAGCTAATTTTGCATTGTTATTTTAACAGAAGCTGCGAATATGTAGTAACAGCTGTGCACAGCTGTGTTTGAACCGTGGAACGAGCGAACTTTTTATTTTTATGTTGAATTAATTTTTTTTTATTTTTTTTTTTTATTCTTCATTTTAAGCACCCACTAAACCGCCAAGGCAGTTTGTCAGCAGGTCAATTTAACAATATTAATATGACACTAAAGCACAAATATAACAAGAAACCACAATATGCAAAATAGATACAGAAGAATAACTTTTAAGTAGAATACAAAGACATAAAATATACAGACAGACAGATATTATACAGGCAAAGTCATATTTATACATAAGATTACAAACAATATCAATATAAAAAGTTTTGATCAATTAGCCATTTTTTAATTTTTTTTTTGAGATCGGTGGTGCAATTTGATTCGATTTTTATGTTCATTGGCATCTTATTAAATATGGTAGGGACAAGATAAGTGAGAGTCCGTTGCCCGTATTTATTTATAATTTTCGGAATGGATAAACCCTCATTTTTACTAAATCTAGTGCCATGTGCATGATCAACTTTTTCTTTGTATATTGAATCCGACAATACGTTTTGGCATATAATTTTAAACCATAATATCCCTCGAACAGGTAATATGTTAACTGATTCATATAATAATTTTATGTCTCTTCTTTGTGCATAAATACTTTTGCTTACCAAGAGCTTAGTCAAAGAGTTTTGAATTGTTTGAATGTAGCCTATATTTGTCTTGCACGAGTTTCCTCAAGACGTTATTTCGTATCTGATAGTAGATTCCGCTAGTGACAAATAAATAATTTTTAACGTACTTATGGGCATAAAATATTTAATTTTGTAAATTCGCCCAGCAATAGCTCGTAGGCGTTTGCAAATGTTGCTTATGTGAGTATCCCATTTCATGTGCATATCTACAGTTATCCCCAAATATACATACGTTTGTACAAGTTCAATGGTTCCGCATTTGCAGGATTGTGACGAATTGTGTATACATTCAAATGTATGCGATTTTATTAAAGGCGTGATGGTAAATTTGGCATGTGGAGATCGTATGAGCATTAATTTTGTTTTTTTGGAATTTATTATAAGACCCGCATCATGTGACCATTTCTGTAGAGAAAAGAAATCATGCTGCATGAGTTTTATTGCAATGCACAATTCTTCATGCGAAATGACTAGTGCTGTATCATCAGCATAAACGTAATGTTTAACGAATGTGAAAATTTTATTCATGAGTGAAACGAATATTATGTATAATGTTGGTCCGAGAATTGACCCCTGCGGGACTCCTGTTGACATATATTTAGCTTTGCTGTAAGTTTGGAAGAGTTTAACTTTAATTTGCCGATTGTTTAAATAGTTTTTGAGTAGTTCCAGTAATTTTCCCCTTATTCCTATCGCCTCCAATATCTGTAATAGTTTTGTCGGATCAATGGTATCGAACGCTTTAGAGTTGTCTATGAATAAAACCAGAATATGTTTTTTATTATTGAGTTCTTGATTTACGTAATTCGAGAAGTCTTGTAGTAACATTTCAGTGCTTTTATTTTTTTGAAAACCGTATTGGTTAGGATCAATAATGGAGAATCTTTCTAGATATTTTATTAAATTTACGGAGATGTATTTTTCTAGAATTTTTTCAATAGCTGGCAGTATACTGATTGGTCTGTAATTTTCTATCTCAGTATGTTTTCCCCCTTTGTATATTGGCCTAATAATACTACATTTAAGCTCATCAGGTATAACTGCTTGAGACAATATTTTATTAATTAAATGGGTAATTACCGGACATAGAATAGTTGTTTGAATATGTTTTTTAATGTCGAACATTCGAATACATATTATCAATGCCCGGCGATTTGGAATTATTTAGTTGACTGATAATCCTGCGCATATCTTCACAGGTAGCTCTGGGTAGGTACATGCTATGCGGCAACTCAACGGGAGCTATGTTAGACGCTTTGTAGTCGCATTTGTGAAACATCGAGCTGATACTGTTGGAAAAATACTCGGCGAATCTATTTACAACGATTTCCTCTGTTTGCCCATTTTTATTTAACATAAACTTTGAAATAATTTCATCGCAGTTTGTTTTTGTTTTACGTCCCAATAATTTGTTTATTTGATCCCACGTTTTTTTGGAATTGCTGAAGTAGTTTTTAAATGTTTCATTAAAATGTGTAGTTTTACTTTTTATGATTAATTTGGAAACAGTATTTCGGAAAGATTTGTAGTTTTTTTCGTAGTTTTTATTAGTAGGTGAATTTTTCCATCTTCTGAACAGGGAATTGATGGGCAATTTCAAAATTATGCTTTAAATACCGATTTCTTTGTTTGGTTTTCTTTTAAATTGTTTTTATTAGTTAGGTACTATGATCGTCGGTAATAATTAACAAGAATTTGACCAAAAAAAAAAATCAACTTCTGACTCGATTTTCTCGAAAACGAAAGCTCAAATCAAAAAAAGTTATACCACAAAATCGACTCCAAATGTGATGGGGAATCCCCAGTTTCCCGCTTGTACTACGAGTTTCCGGACACCTTGTATAGGCATCTCGCATTATAATATGACTATTTAGTTCTTAAAAGTAAAATCTGCTTTTGAATGAATCGACCTTTTTACATGGGAGCGCGAATTGCTCGCCACGATATGAACAAATATCTGAAGTCCAAATTTGGCAAAGTAAAGTTTTACTTACTTTCGGAGTGAAATATTTTGTTTCCGTATTTAGTTGAGACACTTTCTTGACGATACAGCGGCTTTGTGTTTCGCGTCGCCATGTATCTTGATGTGTTATCATATTATATGATCTGAATAAGCCTAAAATAATGCTTACCTATGGAATGTAATACGAAAATTGGTTTATTATCTTATTCACTTCTATTTTAACATGTTTTAATAACACAAGTCACCATTTTTACCGTGTTATTTCGTAAAATATACCGATGAGAGCTCGACACTGGTCTGGACAAGAATGATGACGTCACATTTTTTAGATTCACGCAAGGCTCTCGCAAGCCCAGCCGGTTCCGATAAAATGGTTCCAATGGGAGGGGGAAATAATACGCCTTTTATCACTTAGGGCAGGTCCATGGTATGTATCAATAATTAATTATAAAGTTTTCAATGAGTCTAGTTTTTGGACTGTTAATTCATGGTGGAATTCCATTGGCTACTATGTGGGAGTTGGAAAATACGCGATGCATGAATGTGAATGAAGCAAATAGTATGTGCTGAGACAGAGTTGTGTGGGGGTTTATCCTAACTGCATACCCCTGCTGGGAAACGGCCTGCTTGTTAATAATAACAAGATAATAAAATTGTGTTTATTATTTCCAGATGCCCAAAGTGCGAATTGCGCTTTCCCAGCTTCAGCCGTCGTCGCCAGCACATGGTGCAGTTCCACGGTGAGGAGCGACTCCGCTACGCCTGCAAGCTCTGCCCCAACCGCTACACGCTCGCCAACAACCTGGCCGCGCACGTGCGCAACGTCCACCTGCACCAACGCCGCCACAAGTGCCAAATCTGCCACAAAACCTTCTTCGTGCGCAGCACCCTGCTCACCCACATGCTGCGACACTCGGGGGAAAAGAATCACGTGTGCGCGGTTTGCGGCAAGGCGTTTGGACGTAAACACACGCTCAAAGAGCATGTTAAGATACATACTGGAGAGAAGGCGCACGTTTGCGTCAAGTGCGATAAGGCTTTCACGCAGAAAGTCACGCTGCGAGCTCATATGGCCTGTCACGATAAGCCTAAAGTTGATGTTGACGAACAGTACAGATTCATTTTGCGGCTGAAAGAAAGTTTTTAGATCGGTTAGTTGATTGGGATGTCCAAATGTATAATTTCCCACCATAGACAATACTCTTAAATAAAAGGCACTGAAGGGTGATTCTCTATACTTTATGTTATATTAGTTTTATAGATTACTCATAGATGGCACATGGCTGTCGATATTGCAGGAATTGAGATTTTAATAAACACTGTTGCAACCTCAAGGTCGAGACCCAGAATAAATCCTACCGCTTGCTAAGTATGCCGTCAGAAGGTTGATTCTGTATGTTTTGTGTTGAGTCAGCGTTAAGAGTCAAAAAGGTAAATTCCATCGGATGTCGGAAGGCATCTGTTATGAGTTATCGGCTGTCAAATTTCTGTGATTTTCCAAGGCTTTCAATGGCTTTTCTATGCCTGTCGTGTGTTGATGGTGTGGAATAATTACCTACTTAAAAACACAAATCACTATTTATTAGTTTCTAGCTGGGGTACCCGGCATCGTTCAGGGAGTTGATATGAGATTGAACTGATGTTCGAACCCACCACGAATCTTGCTTTATATACCCATACCAATTGGTAGCCCCGCCCATATAAAAAAGGCTTTGAATGGTCCACCATGTTCCAGAACATTCCAAGACATTCGAGAGTGTTCTGAAATGTTCCACAATGATTTGGGATGTTCCGGGATGTTCCTGAACATTCCAGAATGTTCCGGGATGTAGTGGAAGACTGTCGAATGTTCTGGGCGAAACTTTCAGCCCTTATATCTTCAAAAGCACTCCCTTCAGGTAAAAACTGGAACCTTCTTCATGGATGGGAGATAGAGGGCTACCACACCATATAACTCCCTTGATCGTACCGGGACTCGTTTCTGAGTTTTAGTGGGACGCACACTTTTATAATATATATTGACTAGCTGGGTTACCCGGCTTCGCTCAGGACAAAATTCGAGAGTGTTCTGGAATGTTCCACAATGATCTTTCTGATTCGCTATTCCCGAACATTCCACAACATACTCCGCCACTCCTTCCAGAACTTTCTAGAGCTCTATGGAACCTCCTAGAACTTTCCGGAAAACTGTTCTAGTAATTTCAAGAGGGCGAAACTTCCAGCCCTTATATCTTCAAAAGCACGCCCTTTAGGTAAAAACGGGGGGATAGAGATCTACCACACCATATAACTCCCTTGATCTTACCGGGACTCGTTTCTGAGTTTTAGTGATATATTGATTATAACTACTTCCACATAAGCTTGTTTGTAAGTGTCTATCCGTTTGTAGTATTATTTTGATGTTTGTACGCGATGATATTCGATTTGCAAATCGTTCGCGACTAGCATCTCTTAACGAGGATCTCTGTTGTAAGGGTAACTACTTTTAAGAGTTGGTGTCTTAACACAAGCGCAGTATTCAACTTGTTAGTGTGATATGGAATACCGCATTTTAGAAACCTGTCAAAATGTTTTGTATACGGCCAATTTAACATGCGTTAGGCTGTCGCTTATTTTAATAAATAAATAAAAATCTGCTTAATTTTTTGAAGTTTATTTTTAAATACATAATCAAGGACCTGCGTGCTCCCAGATACGATTTATAAATTTTTGTAATTCTTATTTTTTCTGTGTTCCTAATTGATTTTTAATACCAAAAATTAATGCTGCTTTACAAAAAACTGCATTTTCTGAAGACTTTTCTCCACTAACTCCTATTTCAGCTGATTTGCTGAAACAGCTCATATAGGTCTCATAGGAACTGTTGTCGCTCTGTCACGGTGAGAAATATGACCTAAACGGTTTTAGGAACAGAAAAAACCACGCTTTATGTTCAAATCTAAAAGTTATCCACAGAAGAATAAAAATGTACACTTAATTGAAGTTTTCGACCGCAATTTAAAAAAAAAAATTGAACTTTGTGAATTTTTTATTAATTATTTTTACATGAAATGACAAAAAGTGAGGTTATAACGATTATAATACATTTTTCTAATAAAAATATCTATGCATTTTGAATTTTTTTCATTTTAAGTCATTTTAATTAGACAAAATGCAAGGTAAGCCATTTTTGAAACTTTTGTATGTTTATTTTCACAATTTTATATTTAAAAAATGACATGTTTATTTATACTCGTAAAAGCAAATTAAAAGGCCTATTTCATCACCTGTCAAGGACAGTTTTTAGTTTGTGGATACGTTAAAAAATATTCCATTTGTCGGAATTTTATTGCAAAGCTGAAATATTCCAACCTTCGGACAGAATATGCCCAAGGTCTGAGGGGTTAACATCCTCTAATCGCTTCTTTCGCTTTTTTCTCTACCTTTTCCTTTCACTACACTTTTAACTTCTGTTCCAAGTTTTACTTTGTCTCCATTGTCTTCTTCGACCATAGAATAAAGAATAACACAAAAAGTGCCTTGTGGGCGTGTTTTGTGATTCAACTTTGGGCCCGATTTGGGCCTATAATTCTATACAAAACTGTGCTTTCGAAATTCAAATGGGATGGGATGGAAAATCTATGATTTCAGGCGAGTGCAAGCGAGACGGAACGCTGGGCAGTTGTTCAAATTTGTATTGAAGGCACCTCTAATGTTATATTCTTTATTCTATGACTTCGACCTTTATATTTAATAAAACCCACCTTTTCTCATCCAATGTAGCAAATTAGTGTCAAAATAAACAGAAAAATTTACAATAAATACTTCAAAATGTATCTTTATTATTCTGCCGGCTTTTCTTCCTCTGTTTGTGGACTGATATCAGGTTCAGTAGTGGCTCCCACTTGTTCTGAATCTTTTGCCTTATCTTTAACTTCTTCCTTTTCAACATCTTTTTGCTTATCCTTCACTTCCTCAGAGTTTCCGTCGTCGACTACTGCAACAGCAGGTTCTTTTACTTCTTCCTTTATCTTATTTGCTTCGTCTTTTCCCTTTGCTTCGTCTATTCCATAACCTACCGTAACTGTTTCTTCTGTAGCTTTATCTTTCACTTCTTCTGCTACCGCTTTCTCTTTTCCCTTCACTTCATCCTTATCCGTTTCTTTGATGACTTCTTTTCCTTCAACAAAATCACCCTTTTCCTCTTCCAAGATCTGCCCTTCCCCCATGACACCTTTGCCGACTTCTACAATTTCACTTTTCAATTCTATAACCGAATCACCTTGTGCTTTTTTATCAAGGTCTACATGATCTGATCTCTCCGTAGTTTCTTCTTCTACATCCTCTGTATCTTCAAAGAAATCTTCAAAGTCATCTTCTTCTAAAGCTTCTTCTTGAATACACACACAAAGTTTATCCATTTCTTCTTCTTCTTCTTTGCAAGGACAGGACTCTGTCAAATCTTCTTCGTCTTCCATTGAGCTGGTTTCGTCATAGATGTCTCTTCCCGGTATGACGGTTTCTGAGCCGAACACCGCGTCCATGATGATGCCGGGAGTGGCGGCCATCTTAAGGTTGCGCTGTGTGCGTTCTATCCTCTTGACAACCTCGGGCAATATGGAGTCCATCACCAGTTCGGCTATGAGGTCCTCATCTTTCAGTGGATCCATGCTGAAAAAATCAAGCTTTTTATGAATGAGATAATATAACTTAATAAAACAACAAATTCTAGAAAGCTAGATGTCACAATCAAGATGTTTTTAATATATTTTTTACTTTAGTGCTAACTCCCAGGGGTAGGTATAGATGCTGTATCATCTTTGGGGATGTTGGAAGGAATCAGTAAACCTGGATCTCGAAGAAGGTTGGAAGAACACAAAAGCCAAACATAATTTTACAGTAGTCATAAAAAGTATTTCAGGCAAAATGTAATCCGTTTGGTTTCTCTACTGGCTCAGTTTTGCCATGGTCAAAGACCATCATTCAGAATCTAAACTTTGCTCGATATGGCTTTAACCATGTTTGGTGATCAGATCTAAATAGCCAGGTATTACCTAAATTCCTTTCCCCGCTACCTTCAGCTTCAATTTGGGAGGTGGGTATGGGTACTGCCACCCGGGAACGATTTATTGGATAAATCATCAACTCTGTCATAAGTCGCCCCAAGGGGTTCGCTACGTTTGGTGACTTAGCAGGATGACCGGGTTCATGGGACGAAGTTTGTCTAGGTCTTGGCGGCGGATGTGTTTGTCCACCTTCTGCGTAGCGGGCCGGATCGGGAGGGGCTGGTTGAGGGTGACCTCTTGAACTCTTCAGCCGGCCTCTCTCGACCCATCGCCTTGCACTGCAGTGGGAGGGATGGATTCATACGTCGGTCACTCCTGGATTCGCCGACCCCTAGATTCCTACCCACCCCTTATACCTCCTTCCTTTCCTTAAAAAAAATCCCTCCACACAGCATCTTCAAAGATGACTAGGGTAATTATTTTCCTCAGTGCCTCATGTGTGAGGTTAATGTAAAAAAATCCTCAATTTGGGGATGCCATAGTCCCACTGGCTCCAGACTATTGGGAGCAGTTTGGACTTCCATAAAAAAACGAAAAAAAGGGTATGTTTTTCTTTTGTCTTGGATTATTAGAAATATGTTAATTAGAACAGGTCCCAAGTGGCTACCTTGTCGGACTCCTGTTAAAATGCCTGTCAACCTTGTCGGCTTCTCGTTCAGCTCTGTGCTCTGCCTGTTCCTGAGCGTCCCTATTGGATGCTTCTACGAACAGGTCGTGCAGGCGTACAGCTGCCGCCTGCTTTGTAGCCACAACTATCTGAAATTAATGATTAATTTATCCATTGTATGCAATATAGTGACAGACGGAAAGGCTATTAGGGATATTGAAAGAAGGGTAAATGTAGGAAACTTTTAATGGAAAACTGAATGCGGAAGTTAATAATAAAAAGTTGTAGAGATAGGTGTGCCAGAAGAATATATGACACTGAAGAAAATGGTAGAAGAAATAAGGGTAAATAATGTTCTTTACACATTACATGTTATAAAGAATTAAGCAAATATAATTTGGTAAGTTTGGGAAGTGGAACAAACCTGTTCATACATCTCCTGGTGTTCTTTTCTTCTTCTCTCTTCTTGCTGCCTTCTTCCTGCTTCTGCTGCCTCTCGGCTTTGCCTCTCTGAAACTGCAATGCAACAGTAAACACATTAACATCGCGGCATCTTAACTCAATGGACATTTTTGTCAAAGACATTATTTACATAAGGCATTTTGTTTGGTTTTGAAATGATGATATACATAGTTCCTACCGCCCGGGATGTCATTTATCCAGTCCCTACCCCTCCCTAACTACATCACTTTGCTGGAAAAGCATTTTGAATTTGGAACAATAACAAGAGAAAAATACAAAATTCGAGTACACTTGTTTCTTAAAAACAGAAGAAGAATTGGGTCTACCTTGGAAGCAGCTTGTTGGTGTTGTTCGTGTTCACAATCTGATTTTTGAACTAAATAGAAGGTGCTTTTTTATGTGAATACCTCACAAGAATCCCAGCTGCTCTCGTTTGGAGCCAGTGAGACTATGGCATCCCCAATTGGGGTATTTTGTGAGGCTGATGGTAGTGAGGATAAGAAGGAGATGGGTAAGAGGAAGGCGGGGAAGTATCTGGCTATTCAGATATGGTCACCATCTTACACCAAGTCGATACTGAAAGTATCTTCCACTCTGAAACGTGCCGCAAATATACTACATATTATTTTAAATGAATTAATTGTGAAATAACACAAATTGATCACATAAAACGTATTTGCACATGCCGGGATTCGATCCCACGACCTTCGGATTGTTCATTCTTGACTATGTCGAAAGTTAACAATATCGCTTTATACTTATTTGTATTGATGGCGATAATTACATCGAGGTACCGCGGTGGAACTATATAAACTATATTTGTGATTGTGTTGTGTACTCCTTCGCATAGGTTCAATGGTAAGTGATTGGTTATCCTTCTTCCTTGTATCCATTGTTTTTCCTTACACTTATTATCACCCAATTTCATCAAACACCATTTGGTTTCATTGTTAGTATTCACAATTCACAGTCCATTGTCAAATGCATCTGAAGGTGTAATTCCTAAGCAGTTTCGGACGAAACACCTTTCGACTCAATCGACTATCTGTTCAAGAAAGAATGCTGATATTTGCAAATGTTTGTTTAATTTCATCGGAAGTGGGAACAATTCACTTGTTTTAGATCTTTAAACTCCTGGGCCTGACAGGATGAAAGATGAAAATGACTTACCAGCAGCGTTGACAAAGTCCTTCTGCAGTTTCTCCTCCATGATGTGGTCAAGTTCCTTGTTGAGCAGGTCCAGCACGCGCCCTATAACCCTGTTGGAAACATCGTGGAACCAGGTAGTCATTTCCTGGGGCTGTGGACATAAAAACAACAATAATACGCCTCCATTACCATTAATACAGTTTGGGGACATAAAAAACAAACCAAATAACGCAGTATTAACCAATGACATTATATACTGTGGACGCGGGGTAGAAATCTCAAAGTGGGAAGCCAAAAGCAAGGCAATTGCACTAGTCTCGATTTCTAGTACTCTAGTACTAAACAGTCACTCGTCGAGTAAGGTCGTGTCTTACCAGTTGGAAAATCGCATTTAAAAAGTGCCAAAATGCCCTCCTGTGTGATGAGAAAATGTTTCCATTACACGGCAAACAGTTGTAAAAGTGAATAAATAACATTTCATTTATATGTACACACAAATTACTTATTATTATCGATTATATTATTATAAGCAATACAATTAATTTTCATGTTTTCCATCCAACAATTTTATGCGTCATTAGAGAAAAAACACACATTCTTTGATTGTTATGGTACGGTCACACTGAGGCCAACTTCAAACTTTCGGATGATTGTGTAGAAGGGTAGTTCGTGCGTTGGAAGTTCGAGTTGGAAGTTTGGCTTCAGTGTGGAAGTAGCATATCTTTTTAAAACGTGAATAACTGTTGAATTAAGAAATTACTGACAACCGCTAAAAACAAAAGAGTTTTGCTTACTTGCCACATTAGTTTGCGAGTATGTGAAACTATGGCGAGTCTATTTATACAGGGTGCAGCAAATCAGACAGTGCAGTTTTGAAAAGCTATTAAAAAAAAACGGCTCCACTTACAGAAATGGGGTTTATTTTATTATATTTGGTACATCATGTCGTTTTATGCATCACATCCTGAAGATGACATCAGAAAGATGATGGCCCCAGCAGCGATACATTGATGAAGACGATTTCTGAAGTTTTCGACTGCATTTTGGCACACCTCGATGGGCATAGCGGCTATTTCCTCCAGAATTCGATCCATGAGTTCTTCCAAGGTGTGAGACCGATGTTTGAAAACTTAAATGCAAATGCTTAAATCAGTTGAGCGCGCGGGCCACCCCTCAGAGAGACGAGGCGGGCAGGGAACATCTGTCACAGTTTCGTCATTGAAACTCGAGCAGTATGGGCCATAGCACCGTCCTATTGAAACCAGATGTCTCCCAGATCTGTTTCCTCCGTTAGTTCTTCCAATTGAGGTTCAAAAAATTTTTTCTAACATGGAAACATAACATTGAGCGTTGACAGTCACGGTTAATCCATTCTCCTCGAAAAAATACGGCCCAATCACCCCAAATTTGGAAATCGCACACCACACGGTCACTTTTGGGGAGAGAAGAGGTCTCTCGTGAAGTTGCCTTGGGTTATTTTCAGTCCAGTACCGGAAATTTGGTTTATTCACCGCTCCACAGAGATGGAAGTGGGCCTCGTCACTTTGCCATTTTTGGCCATTTTCAAGATACGTGCGGACGGCAAAGCCCCAGTGTTGTTCGGACCAAACCATGACAACGACTAAAAACGGCACGACCCTCCCAACACAATGAGACCACTCCCAGGTTTCTACTCCCACCACACGGGATGCACCGGCCTTTCAAAACTGCACTGTTTGGTTTGCCGCACCTTGTATAACGTCATTGGTATTAACCAACTAATACAGTTCACGAGCATTGCAAATTAAAAAAAAACAACAAATTCTAATTACGTACCACTGGAACAGTTTGACAATTAAAATTATAATTTTTTTTGGAGTCCCACAAGATTCTATCATGGTACCACTTCTATTTTTAATTATTTTTATTGGGTATATTGTGAGGCTAAAGAGACTAGGGAAGAGGTGAGGGGAAAGAGGATTGATAGGAAGTAGATACCTGGCTATTCAGATCTGGTCAACAAATACGGCTAATGGTATTTCAGGCAAGGTTCCGATTCTGAATAGTGGTCTTTCACTAGGGCTATACTGAGACTATCTTCCACCATATTTGATTTCCCAAAGTAAAAATTTAATAATAAAATTAGTAAATTCTTGATATTTTGTAGAGTCCCGCAAGGTTCTATAACAGTACCACCTCTGATTTTGAAGAGAGCGGAGGGGGGAGAGAATGGAGAAGAGGAAGACTAAGAAGTACCTCATTATTCAGATCTCCCCAGCTCAGCTCCTCCATCTCAGATATGGTGGCTCCATCGAAGCCAGAGTAAAGTTAGCCTCCCAAAAACTGGACATACTGTACAGGGCCCGCAGATACTTTAATAGTACACAACTGCTAACCCTGTACAAATCACAAGTGCGCCCCACGATTGAATATGGCAGCCACCTTTGGTCTGGAGCTCCAAAATACCTGAAAAATACCCTTGACTCTGTGCAAAAATGGGCGGTCCGTTTGATAGATTCTACCATCTTAACAGACGGATTGCAATCTTTAGAGCACAGGTGCCGAATGCTATCCTTGTTCTACTGGTATTACAATGGAAGATGCTCCGAGGAACTAGCGTCATTGATCCCTTCGGCACCGGTGCATAGTTGGGAAAAACGCCAAACGCGTGCCCAACATATGTACACAGTTGACATTTGTCACATGAGAACGGGTTGCTTCTTCGACTCGTTCTTGTGTTCAACAGCTCAGCTGTGGAACGATTTGCCGGCCTCTGTGTTTCCTCCTTCCTACAACATGGGTCTCTTCAAGACCAATGTTCATTCCTTCCTCTCCTCAAAAATACCCTCCACACAGCATCTCAGATGTCATAGGCCCTGAGGGAAATTATTTTCCTCAGAGCCTCCTGTGTGGAGTTATAATGTAAAAAAAAAAATCTGGTCATAAAACATGTCAAAATCCATTTCAAGCAATGTTTTATTTCGGCATGGAGGTATTTCATCAGTCTTGCAATGTAAAAAAACATACAGTGAGGTATTTTAAAAACAAATTCTTTTCAAGCCAATGAAAAGCTTGCTTGGTATGTGAAGTGAAGTTGGCATGTGAAGTGAAGTTGTCATGTGAAGTGAAGTTGGCATGTGAAGTGAAGTTGGCATGTGAAGTGAAGTTGGCACGTGAAGTGAAGTTGGCATGTTGTTCATACCTTTCTATGTTCGGGTTCTGAAATCTTAGGTAGTTGTAGCTCACTGATCAACTCTGCATTCCTTGCCAAGCCCTCGTAGATCTATGGGTGAATGACAAAATATTAAATTAATTACAAATTTCAAAAACATTCAAACATTATGATAGGTGTTTAAGATAAAGCTATTTCCGTGAAGGGAAAGGTCTCATTAGTTTAAATAATTCTTAATTAAGTGTGTTAACTATCATTTTTTATACTCTATTTTTAATTTTAAAGTGGAGTTTGAACAACAACTAAAATGGACAAATAAGAACTGAGGCGACGTTGTCTTAACTTGTTCATATTGTTATGTTCCATCAAGATTGCAGTAATGCATAAGACAAATTCACAACACAAAAAATGATCTCCTACAATAACTATACCAAAGTTAGGTAAACTTAGAGCAAAATTGTGAAATTATTTATTGATGTTAATAGCTTTCTAAATTTTGACAGCTTTGGTAGTGGGCAGATGGCGAACAGAGGTGCAAATTATGTAACAAAGGAGAAAGAAATAGATTTGCTCCAATAATAAATATTTTCGTAATATCGGCAAGACATGCCAATATGTCGAAAAGAATAGGCAATACACGACAATCTTGCCAGACAATACGGAAATCTTCTAGAAAACACCTTGCCGGAAAGAAATTGCCGTAAAAAGAGAAAATATAACGTAAGTGCTAACTTTTAGAAATGGCCGCAGGGAGCTGATCCTTCCAGAGGATTTGTTCAGCTTTTAAAATTTTATCAGAATAATAAAAGAGTATATATGAGAAGATGTATGAATGTAAACAAGGCAAGGAGTGTGTGTCAAGACCGAGTGTTTTGGCAGTCCGTCTTCCTGCCTACCCCTGTGGAGAAACAGCATGATGGTTAGTTAGTTAGTTTGCAATATTCTAGTTTTGTTTGTTGGTCACCTTGGTCTGCGCTGCCCTGCCCTTGAGCAGTGCGAGCAGCGCGTCGGCCGCCATCTCTCTGTCTCGCTCCCTCTGCCTGGTGGGGACTAGCATACACTCTCCGGAGCCACTGCCGACCTCCACACTGGGGCGCGTGATCCAGTCACCCTCGTCATCCTCGTCACTCTCAACTGCACGGGCTGCTGCGGCATCTGAAATAACAGCATTTTCAATTTATTTAGACGGTCTGCTTCAAGATGTACATATATATTGAGGAAGCCACAAGTCAAAAAATGTGTATTTTCTTACTTTGCCTTACATCGTCACGAATATAGGAAATTGGCATTGTAACGTAACACCAATTGGTATCGTAGCGTATTTTGTTCCATTTTGGCCAGTGAATCGGCAGAATTCGGACTAAAGAATTCACACATTTAATAGTAGTTACAAGGGCGGCGCGCCGAGAAGTAACCGCCAGTCCGTCATCAACATCGTATGTTATGACATTATCAATGCGCGCAGGTGAACAAAATCATTACTTCGCATCACGTGCCTATGTTAATCCGATCGTAATTCGCAATATGAAGCAGAACCTGTCTGCTTCATGTTATTTCATCAACTACACGACTCTATCATACTATCGCCGTTTGTGAGTGAAGCATCAAAGTTGTTTATCGTACGCCTTTGGTTTAAACGTAAACTTTGCGAGTGTCTACACCAAAGAAAGAACCATATCTAGGAAGATGCAGTACTTGCAATAAGTACCTATTTGTTTGTGTAATACCGTTTTCATTTGACAGACTTGCATCGATACCCATAGGCTTTATCGCACAGAGTGGCCCTCCAGTGCCAATCTGACGATATCAGATTCAATCAATATTTATTATTATCAATCTGTGCTTCATCGCACAGGCACAAAAAAATCGCTCGCCAAACGGAGTTTAGAAATGTTTGATTTCTAAGGCAAAAGTGGTTTTTATTTATTTTGTTAATAAGAGAAAACCTTTCAGGTCTTGCGTCAGCTCTTCGAGGCATTGGTCATTCCTTCTGGACATCTTATCGCAGATGCCATCCTTCAGACCTCCCGGAGGGTTGAGATCCACCATTTGGGGATTCAACTCTGAAAACAAAATATATTTTATAGTGTTACAAGCTGTGCCGGAAAACGTTGATCTGACATATAAATTATTTCTAGTGAATATTTTGGTTGTTAAATAAAAAATAACGAATGTATTGCAAGTGTGTGGGGATAGGATCTATGACAGAAAGAGGAATGAAGAGCTGTAGACGATGACCGCCGATAAAAACAAAAAAACACCAACACAATACATAACAATATGTTATGTATTGTGTTGGTGTTTTTATACATAACAAATGCCGAATGAAATATTAAAATGACGCGACGCTTCTCGTGAATGCCTTGCTCATATGTGGATGAAAGTTCGATAAAGCGGACGTAGCGCCATTTGTCATTCAACAACATAAATAATTTCATTCTGTTTGAAATATGAATGACGGTTAAATTTTTTCATACGAAAATACTAAAATCGCAGTTAAAAAATGGGAGGGTCACGATTAAAAAATTGGAGGGGGGGGGGTTGCAGTGTGAAAATTAATTTGGGGTTATAGGTATTTTTTTATGCCAAATTTTTATTCCAAATTTTTTCTAATAACCGCGACCACAAACACCGTGACATGAGATTTTTTATGTATATAGATTTCCCTGTTAAATAAGGTAAGCAGGTACTTAATCTTATTTTGCCAACGGGTTAAAATTCTTATCCAAAACTACTATCCTTGATGTAGGTGACACACACAGCTAAAAGATAAAAGATCATCACGTGCCCAATAACGCATACAATCCCACACAGACCCATCACACCTAAGCAGATGATGTGCTCGAAGCTCAAAGTAACCGCTCCTGTGGTGATGTGCGAAAAGCTATGCGACCCCCTCTCCGTCATAAATAGGAGAGGGAGTCAGATAAGTTATGAAAAAAGCCATGCAGCGATTTATCTTAAGCATCATATGTATTCATTTATATTTATTACACTTCAAAATTTGTGTCATTGGTCATTGTCATTAGATTATTAGATTTTTTAAGGTATCTAGTTTTGTTTGTTGGCCACGCTAAGATATATTCGGACTATATATTCATATTAATATGTTCTTACCAACGTCACACGGCAGATAATCCATGTCCAGGGTGATTCTGAGCGGGCGACGGACTAATGTGGATGGACAGCGCTGTTCCTTGTGAGCTCTGCCTCGTCCGTATCGCCGTGAGTGCTGCAACTCCAATTTCCTCAGCTCTAAAGAGAACAAGGCAAGTTTCAAGAATCAAGAATAAGTTATGCAACACTTGATATTCCTACATATAATAGTTACTACCCGTGGCACTAACTTACAAAGTATTTCTTGGCTGTGTTCAGATGAACCACATGAGGTTTAGAAGAGATGTTTAATAGAATAAAGAATAACAAGAAGTGTCTTTTGGGCGCGTTTCGTGATCAAATTCTGTACCCGAGAAGCATACGGATGCAAGTTCAAAATTTGAAGAAATGAGTTTTTGATGCAGACTTGAAGTAAATTATCATATTTATCAGTGGCAGAAAGATACAAGTCCTATCACGAAGAAAAATATCATTTCCAAAAATGTATACGGATGCAACTACCTTTGATGCAACAACTATCTTAGAAGCAGAAAGATATACATGGACTTGCATCTTTATGATTTAGTTGCATTTTGAGTATTATGACTCAAGTCTATTTGCATCCTTCTGCCTATAATATTACTAAGCTTTCTATGGAAGTAAACAATTTTCATACACTGATCCTTTCATAATAAAATATTCCACTTCATTTTGAAGCGGAAGGACTCAAGTCCGTGTTTTTTGTTTTCAAGTCAACATTTGTTTTAAAACAATATTTTTAAAGGCTTTACATATAAAAAATTTGCATATAAAACAAAACTAATTGATTTAATAATTACTATTTTTGTTATCTATCAACATGGATATCCGAAGAAGTTATGAGACCATAGAGAAAAAAATAGTTTTTTGGCTCTCCTGAACATTTACCTTTTTGGACTTGCATCCGTATGCTTCTCGGGTACAGATTTATAGGCCTGATTTCGGCCTATAATTCCAGACAAAACTGTGTTTCACCATGATTCAAATGGGATGGTGATATAAGGTAAGAGGTAAAGAAAAGATTTTGAACCCACCCCTCTCCTTGGCTCGCTTGATGTCTTGCACCTTCCTGTGCAGGTTGCGCGCCCCCTGCTGCCAGCGGCGCCCCCCGAGTCCCCTGTCCGCCACGGCCACTACCCTCGGGCCCAACATCTGCTCCTGCAGCAGCAGGACGGACTCCAACTCCTGGAAAGCACATAAAATGGTTCCTCTACTAAACAGGACACTAAAACAGCGACTGAACAAAAAATTGAAGAGAAATGAAAAAAAATAACAAACAAACAACATACCTCTTCTAAGTTTATTATTGCGAAGATATGTGATTGATTTGGTATAGATGTGTAATTTTAAGTGTATGTATAAGGATTGTATTAGGACATAGATAACTATGTACCTATCTAAAATACCACATTAAACAATAATAATAAACGTACAAAAGCTCCACAATAAAATAGAATACGGTAAAAAATTAGGTTAGGTAAGGTAAGGTTCTAAATAGCTACCGATTTCAATATCCCATCCTGTCACTCATCTCTTTATGCACATCACCTAACCTAACCTACATACAATGGTTTCATAATAAAGCAGAACACGACAAAACATTGGGTTGAGTTAGATAAGGATAGATTAGGTAAGATTATAAATACATCTCAATCTCTACAATCTCTCGCACATATCATGTTTCATGATAAAAGAGAACACTATAAAACATTAGGCTAACTCTAAATAGCTGTCATCCTTGCGCATATCACCTAACCTAACCTAACCTTACCTTAATTTATTTTACTTAACCTACATACTTGGTCTAGGGTAAGGCTAATGACTCACAATCTGAAGGTCGCGGGATCGAATTCCGATGTGGGCAAATAAATTTTATTCGAATTAGTTCACAATTAACTCATTTAAAATAATGTATAGTATATTTGCGACACATTCCAATTGGGGATGCCGCAGTCTCACTGGCACCAGACGGAAGCAGCTGGGACTCTTGTGAGGTATTCATACAATAAAAAAAATACAATGAAAAAATACATGGTTCCATGACCATACAATGGTTCAATAGAACATGATAAATAAATAATAAAGGTTAGGCTAGGTTCTAAATAGCTGCTAAATTAAATAATCCATCCTGTCACTCATCGATTTATTTTTAGAGTAAGCTCAGTTTTCAAAAATCCACAAACATTTAAGACTCTCTACATATCCTATGTTAGAAGCCACCTGGAGTATGCTTCTACAGTATGGAACCCTCATTGTTCTACATATAAAGTAAATATAGAAAGAGTTCAGAAAAAGTTTATGAAATATGTCTCTTATCGTGTGCGAAATGATGAAAACTATGTCCCCGTAAACCTTAAATCTCTTGATCAACGCCGAGATATCAGAGACCTATTAATCTTAGTAATATTATAAATGCGAATGTTTGTATGGATGTGTGTTTGTTAATCTTTCACGCAATAAATACTGAATGGAATTTAAAAATTACTTTACTTATCAAAAGCTACATAATCTGGGGGCTCTCACCTTCTCCCTGAATTTGCGGTCGTACTCCTCTAGCGTCCCGAGCGTGCGCGCGTCCATAACCCGCTGTAGCCACGCACGGCGCACGCGCTGTCTCTGCACGGCGCGTACTGCTCCCCAGTGCACCGCCACCTCCGGAGGCCCTGAAAAACATAAACAATAACATTGATTGTCTCCTAACTTGACTGTTTTGCATTTCGTCTGTCGGTGCTTTTGATTTTACATTCTCTTTCCGGTTCAAGATGGTGATCATTTAGTGGTTAAGTAAAGATTCTTTTTTCAAATTAATGTGATATCGTCGTGTTTATTTGGACTTTTTGTTTTCAATATCGAAAGTGGCAATTTGAAATGCTAAAGGGCGATGTTTCATAACGCTAAATTGGATCTCGATGGGTTTGTTCTGATTCACATAGAGAAAGCCAGAATTCAAACCTATTGGTGGGATTCGCACTTAATAATAGGCGTTGTCAAGGAGATGAAAAAAGTGTAGTCAGTCTTCTTATCATTAAGCTTATGTTAACACCTTACGGTTTTTATCGAGACAAGCTAACAGACTCACAAAGTAAAATTACCGCCGTAATTCATCTATCGTTATATAACTGACTTGCAACTGCCTGTGGTCATCCAGACAATAGCCAATCGACCACGAGGGACCCTCAAACCGGGCAAGATCGCCAAACTATCATAATTACCCTTGTGAATTACCTTTGCTATTTGTTTCAGTAAACACAACATATCGAGATCCACAGGCATAGCTCTTATGGAGTGAACATTCAGCTTCATTCTAACCCACGTAAGGTAGTGCCATCAACGGGCTAACCTTACAGACGATAAGTCCAAAAATGGGTTAAACATGTCATTTTTCTCTGTTTTTTTTTTTATCTTTCGACCTGCATTGTCAAAATATTTCTAGAAAAAAAGTTCACTTTTATGACAAGCATTATCAATTTTCCTGACTATAGTGTTTAGCCGTTACTGTTTATCATCTA
Source organism: Limnephilus lunatus (assembly GCA_917563855.2). Taxonomy (NCBI): domain Eukaryota; kingdom Metazoa; phylum Arthropoda; class Insecta; order Trichoptera; family Limnephilidae; genus Limnephilus; species Limnephilus lunatus. The sequence goes on along the minus strand of OU830595.1, from coordinate 16,345,851 downwards.
TGTAAATGATATATTCACACAAAGAATAAACGGAAAACTAATATCTTATGCTGATGACACTGTCATAATAATTGAAGGTGCTGATTGGAATACTGTGAACAACCTAGCGAATATTGACATCAATACACTGAAAAACTGGTTCGATAAAAATCTCCTCTCTTTAAATACCGAAAAAACAAACTTTATCCCATTCTCCATCAATAAATTTAAATCTAAACCAGAAATAAAAATTCTAATACATCAGAGTAAATGTAGTGGAACTAATTGCACTCCAGAATGTTCTACACTGAATTCAACTTCCAAAATTAAATATCTTGGTGTATATATAGATCAACATTTTAAATGGAAAACACATATTTGTGAACTTGTCAAAAGAATTAGGAAATGAATATATATATTTATAAGACTCAGAAATATTCTTAGACTGGAAAACCTAAAAAGAGTGTACTATGCAATTGTTCAATCTATATTACAATACGGTATTATAGGATGGGGAGGAACATATGATGTTATTTTAAATCCTCTCAAAATAGTTCAAAGATTAATAATTAAGATTATATTGAAAAAACCATCTACATTTTCTACCGAAAAAATCTTTTCAATATTCAAAGTAACTACAATAGACAATTTATATAAAAAATATTCAATTCTACAAACTTTCAAAGAAATACAGCTAAAAAAATTACATTTCAATATCTCAGCAAGATATCAAAACAATATTAAAATCCCAAAATTTAATACCAAGCACATCCAAAATTCCTATCTGTATCATGGTATAAATTATTTCAACAAACTCCCATTAGAAGTAAAAATTATTGAAAATAAAAGTAAATTCCAAACTAAATTAAAAAATTACCTCAAACAACTGTAAGAGTTACATTACTATTTTACTTCATTTAAATCTGTTAATCGACACATCTCAAGTTTCTCTTACTATATCTATTGTTAATAGTTGCAATATTATTATTCACCTACTCAAATGATAACATTGATAACATAATTGAGTATGAATTCACTCACCAAACACAAGAGCCTTGTCTCTTTATGGTGAGGAAAGGCTTTTATTACATTAATATTACAAATCTGTTTAATATGTAAAAAAAATGTATAATTATTGTAAAAACAAACAAATATTAAATAAAAAAAATAAAATAAAAAAAGTGTTTAGACAACTCCAACTCGTTTTGGGAGGAGATTACTTCCTTGGATAGAATAAAGTTCTTTTATATTAACCCCTAGAAGATGGGTAGTATTTTGTAAAAATCTGAAAACCGAATATAGTAGCTTTTTTTATTTTTTATTAGCAATTTTTTTGGTACATTTAACAAGTAAATACATAATAACAAAAAAAATAAATATATATAAGTAACAAAAAAAATCCCACGAAGGCGAAGCCTGTGTGTGGGTATTATATTATGTGGATAACAGTGGTAGTTGAAATAAAATTTAAAAAATATATATGTATAGAGGCTATAGAGATCAATCAACATGATAAATTATACTGGAGTTAATTTTTATTTTTTTATTTGGAAATATACATATTTCAAAAATAAAATATTTAAAAAATTAATATTGCATATTTACACCCTTACCTTACATAGTAAAAATTATATTTGAAATAAATAACAGGCTTCTATAATATCAACTTTTTTGCTCTCGAATTTTCATGGACACGTACCAAAATGCATTAAAAACTTCAAAAACCTAGCTCTACACCCACACATTGCAGTTCTTTTGCAGGTGTAGTCATGCTTTCACTGCACTGCTATTGTAGTTGGTCGTATCCTAGGGGTTAACCTGGGATTTATTTATTACCTCGCTTGTACAAGTGGTGACCACGATAGTCGACCTATCTGGAAACTGGCTAAATGGAATCTAAATCGAATGAACTCCTGTAGACTGCGCCCGGGCCCTTGGCCCCCCTGGTGCCCAAACTCTGAAATAAACTAACTGCTATCTAGCAGACTTTCGGGACAGCTCTCTTAGCACTGCCCTCTATGTGACAAGCTCGGAAGCTTTTAGATATACCACACTGACTTTTACTAATGTGAGCAGTTAATGAATATGCAAGATGAAGACTTACCAAATTTGATGTCTTGCAGAAGCATGATTTCTGGAATCTCCTGACACCTCTTGTGAATACGGCCATCTGGTTGGTACGGATCTGTTTGCGCAGAAGATTCCCTTGGAAATAATAAATATAGATTTACATTAGAAACTTACTAATTATTATAATTTTTTTTTAATTAAAAGAAATACAAACATTCGTGGGTTACGAATAACCTGCCAATAATTTTAAAATCTCCTACTGCCACCGCTTTATGCACCGCAAGTGGAAAATGTTGCTTGTGTCATGATGGAGGACTTAGTCCGCTGAAGAATTGAACATACGATGCATGGATGGGAGAAGTTTTGGGAAGGAAAAAAGGTATGAGTGGTGGGTAGGAATCTAGGAGTCAGTGTGTCTGTATGATGTATGAATCCATCCCTCCCACTGCGGTGTTAGGTGATGGGTGGAAAAAGACTAGTTGGAGAGGTCAAAGCCGGTCTCTCCCGATCTGGCCCGCCACACAGCCGATGGGTAGGCGCATTCATCGCCAAAACTTGGGCACACCTCATCCGATGATCCTGGACACCCCTGCTAAGTCACCAAATGTAGCGAAGCACTTGGGGTGACCTTTTTTTATGTGATTACCACACAAGAGTGTCGACTGCTCCCAACCATCTGGAGCCAGTGAGACTATAACATCCCCAATTGGAGTATGTTTTGAGGCTGAAAGTAGTGAGGAGGGGAAGGAGATGGGGAAGAGGAAGGTGGGGGAGTACCTGGCTATTTAAATTTGATCACCAAATACTAATAAAGCTATTTAAAGTAACATTTCAATTCTGAATGGTGGTCTTACACCAGAACGATACTGAAAATATCTTTCACTCTGGAAAGTGCTTCAAATATGCTATGCTATATTTTAAATATTTTAAATGAACGAATTCTTTCCGTATTCAAACTATTCCCAATCGACGGTAGTCCGCCGGCAGTCAGGCAGCCATCATAGCATATCTTTATTTCAATATCTTTGGGAGGACTTCTATTTTTTCAGTGGATAAATCATCAACTTACCTGAATAGGGTCTGGACTCCAACACTCTGTGTTTTCTCTAACATTTCCTCTTCATGTGGCTCAAATGCTGTTGTCTCGTGACTGGGCAGGGCCTCTACTCTGACTGACATTGTAGACTGCACCTTGGGACTATAACAAATAAATACATTATACATTATCAATGCCCAAGATTTACATACTTAGGCTCTCTGATAACAAACAACAATAGAGGAGATCTAGAAGTGCATAAGTGAGTGCAAATCGCTGTTTAATCCGCTTACAAAAGCAGATAAAATCTGGACTGCTGTCCAGAAACACCAAGATATTAGTGTACAAAAAACTTAATATTAGACCAGTGCTCACGTACGCCGCTGAGACGTTGGTTGGCACTGGACATTTTTGAAATGAAAATTTTGAGACGCATCTTCGGACCTGTTCTAGATAATGGATTTTGGTATGGAAGTTACAACAATGAGCTCTATCGTTTATTTAAGGAGCTAAACGGCACAAAATTTATAAAACTGGGAAGACTTCGGTGGCTGGGTCATGTAGAGAGAATGAGCGAGCATCAAGCACCAAAGTCCCTGCTGAACTTAAGACCGATAGGGCGAAGGAGCAAGGGAAGGCCAAGATTAAGATGGAGCGATAACGTCCTCAAAGATATATCTAACTAGGAGCTTCTAAACTGGAGAGAGCTGGCACAAAACCGAGATTAATGGAGGAAGACCCTTGAGGAGGCCAAGACCCACCAGGGGTTGTAGATCCAAGAGTGATGATGATGATGACATTATCAATATAATATAGAACACTTAGAGCCAGCGAAAGAAAACGGATAGATACCCTCGAAATGTGGTGCTGAAGAAAATTGCTCAGGATTCCATGGACAGCCAGACATACAAATGTGTCCATTCTGGAAGAGTTAGGCATTCAACAATAAACCAAAGTTTCAGATCGCAATTTGAAAAAAAAATGAAACTTTGGGAATTTTCTATTCATTATTTTTACATATCTATAACTACAAAAAAATTAAGTGTGTCTAATAAAATATGTATCTGCTTTTATATTTTTTTCATTGTCAGTAATTTTAGTTAGAAAAACGTAAGGTGAGTCATTTTTAAAACCTATTAGGGGGCATCCTTTAATTACATGAGCAGTTTTTCTTCCAATCTAGACCCCCCCCCTCCCCCTCTGTGAAATAAATTTGGGCCAATTCGTATATTTTTTCAAGTAGTGAGATTTTGCTGGACACCCCCCTCCTTGGTTGTGCTCACGTAATTAATGGATGCCCCCTTATGCTTGCATGCAAAAATTTTATATTTCAAAAATTATACGTTTACTTTGATTTATAAAAAAAATTTTAATACTTCAAAAACAGTTTTTAGTTTTCGGATATGTTCAGAAAAAATAATTTGAACAAAGATTTAATTCAAAGCGAAATTGTCCAATTGACAAAATATGGCAGAGGCCTGAGGTATTAAGAAAAGTCTAATAATAATAATAAACACCTGGAAAGAATAAATACAATTTAATTATAATTTTTAACAGACTAATTATAATATTTGGTGTTTTGTTACAACAAAACATAGCCTCTGATAAACAGTATAATATTATTTAAAGTGAAATTGTTAGGGTGGTTACAAATGACTTTGAAAACATGCATACTTTTATAGCCTTCTTTTATGTAGTTGGAAGTTACTTACGCAGCATAGTAGAGTGTTCTGTCTGGGCCCTCAATAGTATGGGCCACCTCTTGAAGGGTCCTGCGCGCCGCTCCCGTGCCTCGGTAACTTCGCTCCAAGTGGGGCGGAAGTCTCGCATTGGGGTGACACACTGCACACAGAGAAATACTGTACTATTACTGTGTACTGAGACTTCAGGGTGAATGAAGGGGAAGTGAGGTATGTGAGGGTAAGTAAAGAGTAAGTGATGGAGAAGTGAAGGGTAAGAGAGGTTAAGTGAAGGGGTAGTTACGTGTAAGTGAAGGGTTAGTAAATAATAAGTGAAGAGTAAGTGTGGGTAAGTGTGTGAGAGTAGGAGAAGAGTAAGTGATGGAGAAGTGAAAGGTAAGAGAGGAAGTGAAGGGGTAATTATGTGTAAGTGAAGGGTTAGTCAATAGTAAATGAAGGGCAAGTGAAGAGTGAGTGGAAGGTAAGTGGAAGGGAACTGAAATGAAGAGTAGGCTAAGGGTAAGTTAAGAGTAACTGAAGGATAAGTGAAGGTGTACTGAAGAATAGGTTAAGGATTAGTCAAGAGTGAGTAAAGGGATAGTGAAGGGTTACTCAAGAGTAAGTGGAGGGTAAGAAAATGGATAATGAAGGGTTAGCCACGGGTAATTGAAAGGGGAGTGATGGGTAAGAGAAGGGTAAGCAAAGGATTATTCACGAGTAGGTGAAGGGTATGTGAAGTGTAGAATAAGTGATGAGTAAGTGAAGGGTACATGAATTATTATGCTGATTCTTCAAGGGAAAGGCTCCCTAGGGATAGAGTAAAGATATAGGAAAATAATTTTTAATGATACCACAGTCAACACAAATTTTGGCTTGAAAAAGAATCATTATTCTATGTAGATTTTCCTGTATCCTTGGGCTGCTTATTTCATTAGAGTCTAATGAGGTTTTTGCGTATCGAGAGAACAATTTTTCGTGAACATTTTACCATTCAGAAATCTTTGTTTTTTCATAATAAAAATACAAGACACAGAAACATTTTAATACCTATAAATAACTAGCGAGGTCCCGCATGCGTTGCTTTGCCACTTAATAAAGGAATTGTTTCTCCCTGCGTGTGCTTTCTCATTCTTCCCATTCCTCTTTCCCCTCCCCTTCCTCTCCCATGTCCCCTTCCCCTCACTCGTTCCCACTCCGCCTTCCCTCTCCCGAATTCCATACATTCAGTTTTCAAACAGCTTGCATGCCACCTATTGCAATTTTTTTTATACAAATTTCATAATGCCGGAGCTCACCAGTATATATATAGAAACCATCGTGGGTGTGCAATGCATAATTTCATGATTCCAGAACTCACTATTGTAAATAGAAAAAATCGCGGGCATGCGCACATCAAATCTCCAAAGTTTCATCGCAATCGGATGAATGGTTTAGCAAAGCATAGACATCTCATATACTCACATATATATATAAACAGAACCAAGCATATTTTGATTTTTATATAAATATATTGATATACGTCATGTACTTACATATTTGAACACTGTTGTATTTCTTGACTTCACTAAACATTGTCTTGAAAACGGGATGGATTGTCTGAAATTAAAAAAAAATTCTTTATCCAATCTTCCAAATTTGGGCGTATTTTGTCAGTAGGTATTTCTGCTTTGTAATAAAATCAAAATAAATTGAACATTTGTGAACGCATCCGAAAACTAAAAATTGTTTTCGAAAGGTGATGAAATATGCCTTCAAATTTTATTATTAGAAATAACCATGTAATTTTTTAAATATAAATTTTTTTAATGCAAACTTTAAAAAGTTTTAAAAATGGCTCACCTTACTTTTTTTCTAAATAAAATTACAGATAATGAAAAAAAAACACACATATTTTGTTAGACAAATGAATTATAAACGTTACTGATACATTTTTAGGTTTACACGGCCAAAATTTTTTTCGGTATTTGTTTTTGGGGTGTTATGCAGTGTTGCGCTACCTCCTTCTTTAGCCAACGTTGCAGTGTCCATTCCAGTGATCAGGGCAGATCCGGCAGATTTGACAGATGTGTGATCTGCCGGATCTGCCCTGAAGATGGACACTGCAACGCTATCCGAAACGTTAGCTAAAGAAGGAGGTAATGCAACATGGCATAACACCCCAAAAACAAAAAATGAATATAAACATTACTGTCGGTTATTTGTTGTTTCATGTAAAAAAAATCACAAAGTTTTTAATATTTTTTCAAATTGGGATCGGAAACTTTCCATAAAGGTGAACATTTTAATTATTTTGTTGTTAACATTTAGATTTGAATATAAAGCGTGTTGTTTTCTCTTTCTAATACCGTTTACATCATACTTCTTACTATGATAGTAAGGAAGACAACAATGAGACCTATGTGAGCTGGGACAAATAATATGGTCTCCTGTGATTAAACGGGTTAATAAATGCTTTTTAAAAATTCGCCCTCTACCTCCTTCCTCAAAACATAACCCAATTGGGGATGCCCTAATCCTACTTGCTCTGAACAATGACATTAATAGTGGACGCAGGGTAGAAATCTCAGTGGGAAGCCAAACACAAGATGATTGTAGCTGTCTCTATTTCTAGTACTTTAGTACTAAACTGCTACGCGTCGAGTGAGGTTGTGTCTTACCAGTAAGTAAATTGCATTGCAAAGCGCCAAAATGCCCTCCTGTGTGATGAGAAAATGCTTCAATTACACGGCAAATAGTCGTAAAGGCGAAGGAATAACACTTCATTTGTAAGTACACGCAAATTACTTATCATTATCAATTACTATAATTATTACAATTAATTTTATAATAATACGTCATTGTATTCTTTACCCTTCCCTGTCCATTGTGTAACCGAGTGAGAGTATCTTGTTATCTCAGTCACACCCATAGGTCACACCCGTGATGTGAAAGCAGTATTCGGCGAAGAAATTAATAAGCCGCCCTACCATATATCTATGACATTCACACACGTACATTCTTTGATTGTCTATCTTTATCACACAGGAATAAAGTTTTGAATTTAGAAATTATACTGAAAACCTCTGAAAACAAGAGAGTGTTGCTTGGTTTCCACATTATATTGTGAGTATGTGAGACTATGGCGAGTCTATATATATAACGTCATTGGCTCTGAACGGTTGGAAATCTTGTGCGGTATTAAAAAAAACTCACATATTGAGCTGTGGCCATGGCAGATTGTTGGGCTTGCCTGTTAAAGTCCTTTTCACCAGAAACCATGAAAAGAGGATCTGAAAAAAAAACAACATAAATATACATTAATATTATGAATATAAAATATAACACACATATATATATTTTTTAATTAGCTACAGATAGGAGGCAACAACAATAATTTCCCTCGGAGCCTTATGTCATCTTTGGGGACGCTGTGTGGAGGGTCTTTTTAGAAGACGGCCTCCGTGGTTTCGAGATAAGACTCTCGACTCACAACCCGAAGGTAGCGGGTTCGAACCCGGCGTGCGCTTATAAATTTTATTTGATTAATTTGTGGTATTTCACAATAAATATATTAAAAATAATATAAAGTATATTTGCGGCACATTCCAGCGTGGAAGATACTCTCAGTATCGCCCTGGTGTAAGACCACCATTCAGAATTGAAACATTGCATGAAATGGCTGTAGCTGTGTTTGGTGACCAGATACTTCCCCACCTTTCTCTTCCCCATCTCCTTCCCCTCCCCACAACCTTCAGTCTCACCACGTACCCCAATTGGGGATGCCACAGTCTCGCGGGCTCCAGATGGGAGCAGTTGGGACTCTTGTGAGGTATTCAATTATAATAGTACAATTTTTATTACAGTCAACCTAATTCAGTTAAAAAAGAAATATACAACAACGAAATTAGAAAAAAATGACTTACCATAAATGTAATCATGCTCTCTCACTTTTTTAAACTTTCCCCGTCTTCCCTCAAAAATTTGCAACATTCTAGTCGCCATTTTATTATACTAGTTTTGTTGGCAGATTTATAAAAATGATTTATCTAATATTTGATAAGCTAAGATATCTTTGACAGCTAATATTGTTGATACTAAACATGAATTTTCAATTATTGATTTCACAAAATATCACCATGGTTACCTACTTGTTTAATGTCATACAATTATTTCAACCATAAATGATTTCATAACTAGCTAAAACAGCTGCATGCAGCATTGCAGGTGGCTAAAAGAAGAACTACAAATGCCATATTTTTGAAGTAAAACTTCTTTACGCACGCTTGACTAGGGGAGTAAGCTGGTGAATGCGTGACGAGAGCGTTACGAAATGTGTGATCGGGCGAAGCGTACGGAAGTTGAGAGGGAGATATAAGTTAGTGAAGATAGAAAAAGTGAGAGTTACGTTTCGTATATTACTGTAGGGGCAAAAGAGAGAGGTGTGAGCACAAGGAATCATTTATTGAATAACCATGCCATACGTCACCCTTAAGCTTATAGATCACCCCAAGGTCATAGGTCACCCCAAGACCCAAGGTCATATGTCACCCCAAGGTCATAGGTCACCCCAAGGTCATATGTCACCCCAAGGTCGTAGGTCACCCCAAGGTCGTAGGTCACCCCAGGGTCATAGGTCACCCCATTGTCATATGTCACCCCATGGTCATATGTCACCCCAATGTTATATGTTTTTTTTTATAAGTTAGTGAAGTTTTACTTCAGTCATGTGGTCTAAAGCACACTCGTTTTTTTTTAAATTTCGCTGTCATTTTTTGTTTAAGTTGGTTTTTTACATTTTTTTTACAATACCTCTACACAGGAGTCCCAGAGAAAAAAAAATCAAGTGCAGTTTATACACGGTAAAAAAGCAACTTTACAAAAACAATCTCAACCAATACTTGAAAAGTGAGGTCATAATCAAAGCAACCAATGAGCGCAGACCTAGCGTAATTTTCGTTTCATACCTCAACCAATATGGGACTTTAAAAATGACACTAATCAAAGCGGCCAATGAGCGCAGTTGATGCGTTTCAGGTGCAATAATTGTCATTTCCGTTTCATCTGAAATCCAAATCACAGCAGGGCTATAGAAATTTCACTTCATTTCCCTCAGGGCCTTTGTCATCTTTGGAAACGCTGTATTGAGGGTATTTTAAAAGAAAAAATGGAGGAGAAGTTCTGGGAAGGAAAAACGTACGAGAGGTGGGTAGAAATTTGATGGTCAGTGGGTTCAAAAGTGACCAAGGGCGGATCCAGGATTTTTTACTGGGGGGGGCACAAGGGGCGGAGGGGGGCCCGCCTCGGGTGCCACCCGATAGGGGGGGGGGGGGTGCCACTCAAGAGCACATTCCTCCCCCCCCTGGGACGGACCAATTTTTTATATATTTAGTATTTAGTCGAAATTTGTGTTTGGGGGCGTTCAAGAATTGCGTAATGCAATTTTTGAAGATTTTTGACCCCCCTCCCCCCATGTAACGGGTAGTAACGTTTTCTCATACACCCCCCCCCCCCCCCCCCTAAACGTTACGTAACGCCCAAGTGACAATTTTTACCTGAAAGTCACAACTAAGTTGCGCAAAGTACTGTAAAGTCGCTTAAATACCTTTTTTCTTGTTTTAATCGCGTTTGCGGTAATAAATAAAATAAGAGATTTTTAACTCGCGATACATGCGTATATTGTTTATTTTATTTGTGCAAGTTGCTATTTATAAAAAAATTGGGAATTATTATTATTTTTATCCGCCTTGTATTCCTTCCGGATCTCCACAATTTAACAGTGTTTCCTCATGTTCCAAATGCAGTTTGACAAGTTCTCAAAAGGAAGATTTAAAAATCTACAGTATGATTCACACAAGAGAAAAACCTTTTTCATGTCCTGACTGCAACTACTCGTGTTCTCAAAAGAGATACCTAAGAAGTCACTTGCTGACTCGTAGTGGAGAAAATTCTCCGACTGCAACTATTTATGTACTACGAAGTAATTACAACTATTCATGTACTACGAAGTAAACGAAAATCTAAAATTCACATGTTTAACCACAGTGGAGAAAAACCTATTTCATGTACTGACTGCAACTATTCTTTTTCTCTAAAAAAACTAAAACGGCAATTGCTGACTCACAGCGATGAAAAACCTTTTTCATGTCTCGACGGCGACTATGCATGCGCTACAAAACGATATCTAAAAATACACATATCCACACTGGACAAAAATCTTTTTCATCTCCCAACTGCAAGTATTCATGTTGTACAAAGGAACTTCTAACAATTCATTTTCTGACTCACATTGACATAAAACCTTTTACATGTTTCTACTGCGAGTATTCACGTTCTTTAAAGAGGTACCAAGAAAATCACATGTTTATACATAGCGGACAAAACCATTTTCATGTACCGAATGCAATTATTCAAGTTCTCGACAGGGAGATTTAAAAATCCACAGCGCGATTCATAGTGAAAAAAACTTTTTCCATGTTGTGAGTGTAACTATGCTTATACGAAGAGAAATTAAAAAAATCGCATGTTTTCCCATAGTGGATAAAAACCTTTTTCGCTGCAAATATACATGTTCTACAAAATAAGAAATGAAACATCACATATTTACCCACAGAGGAGAAAAATATTTTTCATGTCCCGATTGCCACTATTCATTTTATCGCAAGGGACATCTAATCACGTGTTAACCCACAGTGGACAAAAACCTTTTTCGTGTCCCAACTGCAACTAATAATGTTCTTAAAAGGGACGTACAAGAACGCACTCGCTGATTCACGGTGGAGAGTAGCCTTTTTCGTGTTCTGACTGCAACTATTCATGGTACTACAAAAGGATATTTAAAAAATCTTATATTTACCAACAGAGGAGAAAACCCTTTATCGGAAAATTTTATTCCATCAAAATTTGAACACTGAAGAAGTTCAAAATAGTGCAAGTAAGTATGTTAGTAACGACCGCCATAAATTTGGAGGTGTAGAAAAGTGTTTTTTTGATAAATGTATCCACCTACAATCTTATTTAACAGCGATAGCTTGAGATGGAGAACTGCCCCGAAAAACGAAAGCGATTTTACATTTTAGGTTCTAAGACATAAAGAACTTAAAAACATGTTACGTAACGCGTTGTTCGAACCCCCCCACCCCCCCCTCAAGCGCGTTACATAATACTTGAACGGCCCCTTTGTCAACTTTAATCGGGGGGGGGGGGTACTTTTCCGACCGCGCTTTCCCCTGACCGTACCGCTCTCGCAAACGCTGATTGTCATATTTCATTTGCAAGTGCATGAAAGGGATGCAACGAACGAAATTCGCAATTCCAGCCAGAAATAGACAAGAGTTTGACTCATGTTTTTTCTGTTATTTTATTCATATATTTTAACAACTCTGATTTGCTTCCAAGTATGTACTGTGATGGAATCTCCACCAGTGGCGTACCGTGGGGGGGGGGCGGGGGGGGCGGCCCGCCCCGGGCGGCACTTTTGGGGGGGCGGCAAAATTTCACAATCAATAATCATCTTGTAAAAATTTGGATTGGGGAAGTCGCGGGTTCTATTCTCGCGTCAGGACTTAAAAGTTTTTTCTAGTTTATAGTTTCTTAACATCTTTCTTAAGTTTTATATACTGTTAAAATCAAAATATTAATGACAGACGTTTTGTTTTTATTTCTAACACATACATTATTTTTAAATAAAAATGTAAATGGCAACAGTATCATTTTAGCTCTAATTGATAGTCGATTTGTGTTTTATATTCGTGAAGCTTTGTGCGCCCTGCTGAAAGCGCACAAAAAATTACACTTATACGGTTTTCTTCCACGTATATATCACGGTGATATATTTTAAATTTATTATCACAGAAAAGTTAAATAGCTGACAGGTGTGTGCATTATTCGAATTGCAGTTATAAAATTCTAGATGCACACTATCTATGTGCTGCCAGAATCAAAGAAAAACCATTTTTATGTTCTGAGTGAAGTTTTAATTCACCGCATACATATTTAGTTTATATGTTTATTGTCCTGAAGAAGGTTGAGTTCAACCGAAACCGGTCGACGAATATAAATACAAATAAAGTGGTTTTTAAACAAAGTACTTGTTTCATTCTATCTGCATACATATTTAATTAAAAGCAGTTTTGTGTTCAAAATGTATAATTCCAGTTGTGGATTCATCTGACGACACATTTCGAAGGAAAACATTATATTATTTAAAGTGCTTTATAAAATTCTTGCAGACAATTTATGTGCCGCCAGAATCAAAGAAAAAACATTTACATGTTCCGAGTGTAGTCTTAATTCACCGCTTAGAGATTTAATTAAAACCCCTTTTGTGTTCAGAATGTAAAATTCCAGTTGTGAATTCATCCGACGACACATTTCGAAGAAAAAACTTATTTGAAGTGCTTAATAAAATTCTTCCAGACAAGTTATGTGCCGCCAGAGTCAAATAAAAACCTTTTTCATGTTCTGAGTGTAGTTTTAATTCACAGCATACAGATAAAATTTAAGCCAGTTTTATTGTTCAGAATGTAAAATTCCAATTGTGTATTCATCTGCTGACATATTTCGAAGGAAAACATAACTTTTTTCGAAGTGCAAATATAAAATTCTAGTTGCAAACAATTTATGTGCTGCCAGAACCAAAGAAAAACCGTTTTTACGTTCTAAGTGTAGTTTTAATTCACCGCATACAGATTTAATTAATAAATATTTAAAAAAAAAAAAAATTAAAAAAAAGGATCACTACCCCCCCCCCCCCTCCCTGAAGAAGTACCTATATAGGGGGGGGGGGGGGGGGGCGGCAAAATTTTCCTCCGCCCCGGGCGGCTGATACCCACGGTACGCCACTGATCTCCACAGTACATAAAAATACCGTCCTGGGGGGGGCACGTGCCCCCGTGCCCCCCCCCTAAATCCGCCCTTGAAAGTGACAGTAGTTAATCAGTAGGTAGTATAACAAAAATAGGGTTGATAAATGACAAAATTGTGTATTCATGAAACATTGTCCATATATTCATATTGATAACACAAAATGTAGATGAGTAGAGTCCGCCCAAAAATCGCCCGAGCCGCTCTGCGAGTTATACGTACCAAAAGGTGAAAAAGGTAAAAATGACCCTTCCCCGTAGTACCGTTTTGCGCCGACTGCATTCATAGTGGTGATTCGAATTAACTTTTTGTTTTTTTTTTCCAAAGATTAATTTAAAGATCCTAAAAGTGCCATTTGTTTAAAGAATGAACAAAATAAGTGTTCAGGATGATTAAGCGACAAGAGCACAAGAGCTAATTTTATTAACTTTTTTTAAAGTGTGGTGTATGTATAGTGGTTAAAAAAATTAATAATTAATGTAATTTTGATAATATATTGTCATGTTTTATTTCCTAAAGTGCAGTATAGCTACAAGCAAAATTTAATATTTTTTCAATAAATGTAATGAAATACCTGGTGTTGAATGTGGGTAATAATGACCCAATCCCTACGTCCGTATAACAAATTTCTACTTTCATGACGCTGGGTTAAATAAGTACCTATAAGTATATATTTTTTTAAATAAGTTGCATTTTACGTTGATCGGTCAACTAAGTAAAGATGTCATCTATCATCAGTTTTGTCTATGGTTATATTTTTCTATGCCTATTATCGTATTTGATCGTATTCCAATCTGTCATTATTTGTTTGGTTCGCTGGTTCGAACTTGAGGCCAATACATTTTGTTATATCAGCAATGTTTTATTAGCACACTGAAATATATTACATCGACAACTATTTTTACCATATAAAAGTCTTGGATTTGTATCGGATATCAATTAAACTAAGATAAACATAATGATATCGGACATTGGTTTCATAAAGTCCGAACCGCAGACATTCTCAGAAGAAGAGAGTTCATCATCCCATGTTGATGCTGAATTACAATACACAAATATCAAACAGGAAACAAAAGAAACCTCTGCCATCAAATGTGAACCGAAGACTTTAACGGCAAAAGAACTTGCTCGAGAAAGTGGCATACACTCTGAAAAAGATGGCTATCCTGATAATAAAAATGAATCTTTCGTTAATAAGGAAAAGCTCGACCCAAGCCAAGGTAAGTTACAAACTCAGGGACAGTCAACAGTTGAAAAACGACGATCGTCATGTTTGCCATCGTCACCATAGGATGAACAGCGCTATTTGTAATTTTTCACGTTTGGAGCCCCAGGAACCTATGTCTTTGGAGACGCTGTATGGAGTGTTTTTTTTTGTGTAAAGGGAGGAGTGAATCTGGCTATTGGAGAGACCCATGTTGTAGGAGAGAGGAAACACAAAGGCCGGCAAATCGTTCCAATTCCATCGAGTCATAGAAATAACCCATTCTCATATGACAAATATTAACTGTGTAAAAATATTAGATGCACGTTCGACGTGTTTCCCGACTTTTTACCGGTGCCGAAGAAATCAGTGACGCTAGTTCCTCGAAGCATCTTCCATTGAAATTCTGGTAGAATAATAGCATTCCCGCCCAATTCCTGCGCTCTAAAGATAGCAATCCGTTTATTTCGCTGAAACGAACAATTTACACAATTTTTTTTTATCAATTAAACTAATTTAATTTTTTTAATTTAAACTAATTTTAATTTTTTAATTTAAACTAATTTTAATCTATTAAAACTATTTTACAAAAACTATAGAAACATCTGCTCCAATCTTACTAAATCGGCTAAACAAAATTACTACAGATCTAAAATAGATCAATCCAATAATAATCCAAAACTTATATGGCAAATAATTAAAGAAATCACCTACGCAGATCAAAACAAAACAAACCCACTGGAAGAAATCAACACAGATAACGGTACACTCTCGGTCAACAAAAAGGTACATAAATTAATTCTACACAAACTACTTTTTTGCAAACATAGGCTCGAATTTAGCGAACAAAATAACCAAACCTCAACACTTTAACCCAAATATAAACAAACACCCAAATCCACAAAGAATTAAATTTGCCCTAAAACCAATCACTAAACAAGAACTAACACTAATGTTATCTAAATTCAAATCAACATCCTCATCTGGTAGTGATGAAATCACAATGAAAACAATAAAATTCTTACAAGACGAAATTACCGAACCGATACTCTTTCTAATAAACAAATCTATCACAGAAAGCAGATTTCCATCCCAACTCAAAATAGCGACTATTACACCAATCTTTAAATCAATAACTACAGACCAATCACAATTCTGAACACATTATCTAAAATCTTAGAAATAACAGTTAAAACTTAACTCGTCGACTACCTAGAATCAAATAAACTATTATCACCAAAACAATTTGGCTTCAGAAAAAATTTAGGAACATCCAACGCCATAGCCTTAGTAATTAAATATATTAAAAATTCTCTAGACTCACATAAAAAAATGCATTGGCATATTTCTCGACCTTTCTAAAGCCTTCGACACAATAAATCACTCACATCTTTTTGAAAAACTAGAGAACATAGGAATTACTGATAATGAACTAATATTTTTAAAAAGTTACATGGAAAACAGAAAGCAAACTGTGAAACTTAACAATATAACCAGTGAATGTATTGATGTCAAATTCGGGGTGCCTCAGGGAATATTCTGGGTCCGATTCTGTTCCTTATTTATATTAATGACCTACGCCACATAGAATGTGACGGAGAAATCATCAGTTTTGCGGATGATACTGTTCTCCTAATAAATGGGAAAAATTGGGCAGAAACGTTTAAGAAAGCAGAAGACACACTTAAAAGAATTGGCTAGACTACCATTCACTTACACTTAATGCTAATAAAACCAAATTCATCACTTTTAAAATAAAAAATAAGAAAAACTCTGAAGAAAACCTGAACTTGAAAATCATAGTCAGCATCACTTAAGCATTGTTATTGTCCTTCATTAGAAAACGTTTGACCATATAACGTATCTGGGTCTAAAAATTGACCAAAACTTAAAATGGACCGAACACATTACCTATTTAAATAATAAAATTTAAAAAAACTAAGTTATTTTTTCAAAACTATCAGGAATGTCCTCATTAAAAAAAACTTAATCAAGATTTACATGGCTCTCTGCCAATCACTGTTAGAATACGGTATTATCGGATGGGGAAGTGCAAATAAAAACATACTATATCCACTAACTAAAACTCAAAAATCCATAATGAAAATTATACTGAAAGTTCCTGTAAGAACTAGCACTGACGAAATCTTCAACAATCTTAACATCATGTCAATTAAACAACTGTATTCTAAAACTATACTCATTTACATTCATAAGTACAAAACCCAAGAAATGACAACTTACACGTACATTAGAAACACTAGATCTCATGGTCAAAAACATATCCAACAAGTAACTACTAACACAACATTTGGGCAAAAAAACTTCTTGTATTATGGTATTAAACTTTACAATAAAATACCACTCTCACTTAAAAACCTCAACAGTATAACATTTAAATCTCAAATAAAAAGCTGGATACTAAATATAGGGAACAGAAATAGAAAATATACTGATTTCAAATACAGACTAAAACCGAATCTACTGAACTGAATTATAAAAAAAACACAATTTTATTTAATTTTTAATTATTTAAAAAAATACTACATGATACCTATATGTTTATAACTAATTCATATTAAATTATAATATGTAAATGAAATCCTCAGCACGGGAAATCCCAGTGAGGATATCATTATCTCTAGATGTTTGTAAAGAAAGGAAAACAATAAATCATTATTATTATTATTATTTATTCAACGCCCGGAGGGCTTTTCAATGTTTGGTAGTACAATTATTAATCCATGACAGATGATTTTTAAACAGATAAAGAAATAATACAAATAAAATTAGATAAAAATGCACACAAGTCACAAAAATACAAAATACAGCCATTTGATAAGTTTACAAAAATACATATACGTTTAGGAATAGTTTTGGAATAAGTTTTTTAAAGATCCACAAAATTCTCCAAGTTGATGTTGAATATGTCAACATCACCTAAGTACCGATTTCCCATAGTGAGAAAAACAACAATATCGAAGATTATGAAACGTATAATTTTTTTTGTCGTGAATCCCAACTAGTCAGCATATTAATTAAATATCTTCGATGCCCAATATTTTATTTTATTATTATTATTATTGTACAACAGAATAATTCCAATTACAATTACAGTACAATTTAGTTACCCTATCAGCATTTAGGCAAGCGACTCTTCAATAATATTTTTAAGGCATATAAAGAACAGTCACCTACATCCAAATGGTTTGCAATTTCATTTAACAGCACCACTCCCCTCGTCATGCAATGCTTTGCCAAGACGTCTGTTCTGCCGTTAATTCAGCCATGATGTCGACTTCGGCTGTAGTGGTCTGGTACATATAAATCACAGCATCCGAAGAGAAATGGGCTATCGATGAAATTGTTCAAAATTTTGAAAGACAGAATAGCTAGACTTGCTTTCCGCCTAGTTTTTACTCACAGAATCAGTTTCCTCAAGTAAGTCAATATGGTGCATGAACCTTGGATAGGTTCCATGCTTCCGCATATAAAAATACCTGAAAAATTTCTTCTGGATTTGCTTTAACATATTAATGTACTTCTGGTGGTACGGTGTCCAAACATCGCTCGCGTACTCCAGCTTGCTTCTCAGTATACCATCGAATAATGCTAGCATACATTTATACGTTTTTAGATTTTCATGGCCAAAAGCATTTTCGTTATTTGTTTTTGGGGTGTTATGCCGTTTTGCGCTACCTCATTATTTAGCCGACGTTTCGGACAGCGTTGCAGTGTCCATCATCAGGGTCGTCGGATCTGCCCTGATGATGGACACTGCAACGCTGTCCGAAACGTCGGCTAAAGAAGGAGGTAACGCAACATGGCATAACACCCCAAAAACAAATAACGAAAATGCTAGCATAGCTTCTTAATTATCGAACTGCTTACAAGTCCTGATGATATGATATGTATGCTGTGTAACTCATTTTATGTGTTGATTTTTATCCTTTTCTTTTGTTTGTTTGTTGTATATATTTTTTTAATTAACCCAAGCAGGAGGCATTTGGGGATGCTGTTTGGACGGTCTTTTTATGGAGAATCTAGGGGTCAGTGTGTCAAAGGGTCTCCCTAAACCGGCCTCTCCCGATCCGGCCCGCCACGTTGCTGGTGGGCAGGCGCGTCCACCGCCAAGAGCTGAACGCACCACACAAGATGACTCTGGCACCCTGCTAAGTCACCAAACGTAGCGAATCACTTTGCGTGACCTATGGCAGGGGTGTTCGTTATCCAATAAATGGTTCTGGGACGGCAATACTCATAGCCGCCTCTCAAATTTTTGGTTTATTTCTCTCCTACCTTTTTTTTTCAAAGTTCCGTTATTGGTTATAATGCTTATATGGATTATATTACATTGCACAACCTATGTAGCCCAGAAAAATACGTACCATTATTATTATGTAAGCTTTTTTCAAACATCTAATTTGATTGTGTAAAAGCTTTAAAGGGCCTTAATAAATAAATATCAACGAAGCCTCTGATTTGTGTGTTTTTGTTTCAGAATTCGTCTCACCAAAGATGACAGAATGTTCAAACTCACAATCAACTTTAATAATTGAGACGAGGAAACGTACATACAAAACAATAGTTCCAAAAAACTTCTTCTGCACTGTATGTTCGTACAGGTGCTGTAGGAACAACTCTTTACTTCTTCATATGAAGACCCACGATGCAGAGAAAGCATTCTCGTGTTCAGAATGCACTTATAAGAGCCATCAAAAGTGGCGTTTGGCTTCTCACATTAAAACACATTCGGGATATAAACCATTCTCGTGCTCAGAGTGTCCTTATAGGACCAATCAAACATGGCGTTTGACTGCTCATATTAAAACCCACGCTGGTGAGAAGAGATTTTCGTGCTCTGAGTGCACTTATAAGAGTAATCACAAATGGCAGTTGACTTCTCACTTTAGAACTCACACTGGAGAGAAACCATTTTCATGCTCGGAATGCTCTTACATTTGCGGCCGGAGAGGAACCTTGAATCGTCATATCAGAGCCCACGGTGGGGAGAAATCTCTCGCGTGCTCCGCCTGTACCTACACTTGTAGCGATAAAAAAAGATTGCTTACTCATATTAGAAGTCACACTTACGCTAAACCATTCTCGTGTTCGGAATGCTCTTACAGAACCAGTAATAAGGGGGCTTTGGCTTCTCACATTAAAACACATGGATAGAAATTATTACACTCTGGAGGAAAACCATTATTGTGCTCGAGATGCACTTATGTGTGTGCTCAGAAAACCTTAAAACCCACCATACAGAGCCACCAGTGTTCTGCTTAGAATTCGCCTAATCCTGTCTGTAGTAGAAAAAACCCGCCCGTATTATTATTATAGTGTTAATAAATATGTGAATCCATTTGCATCCAAAAGTTACTTTAATGGTTAACAACTGTACCCAGGCCCGGACTGGGACCTGTAAAGGGGCCCCCTAACGTGGGGGGGGGGGGGCGCTCGGAAAACGGGGGGTCCGGGGGCCTCCCCCGGATAATTTTTGAAAATTAGGTGCTTGAAAACAATGAAAACGCGTGTTTACGCTATATTGGCACCTATAAAGAAGAAGAAATTGAGGTAGGTTTTTACACAAGTATTATGATTTTCGGCTTTTGTTGACTTTATTATTTATTGAAATAAGAAATTCACGGTATTTTTAGGATACCACAACACTACTAAATACATGCTGTAGAACTGTCAATAATTATAACGGAGTTCAAAATAAAAGGCAGGATTTTATTCACACCAAAGCATTAATGAATTATGTCAAAATTATTTGTGTAGTAAAAATAATGACAAACGGATTTTAGGGATTAGAAAAATAATACTAACATTTAAAAAAAAACCTGTATGTTTAACAGTTTACAATGTTGTATACTAGAATAGAAGGTTGTAGAATGATTCGACTTTTTGCTCCCCCAGCCCTAAAGTAACAGTTTCTTTGTAAGCAACTCATTTGTTAAAGCTACTTCATCTATTATTTTATTTTTGTCCAAATTATAAAATAAATCCCTCTTAACATTAATAAAAAGCAGACTGGACATAAGGTCTTGGCCTAAGGATGACTGAAGTCGATTTTTGACGATTTTAAGTTTAGAAAAAACTCGTTCACATGTGACTTGGGTACAAGGTATGGTAAGAACAAATTTATATACAATATACAGGTTGGTAAACAGTCCAGATTGAGTAAGTTAAAAAAAAAACAGAAAAAGCACGTGTCAAACACTGGAAACATCTCTATTTTCAGAGCAGTAAATGTCAGCATTTGTTTCCGCTGCCGTTGGGTCCAAATCGTCTTCTTCGTCACTGCATCTGTCTCCGTAGTTTTCAGTGGACTCTGCCGCTATGAAGTTGCTGTATTGTTGTGCAAACTGTCGCAGCTCTATCAACAGCCGACTTCTTTCAATTTTACACAGTTTAGAAACACTGTGCAGAGCTTCTGTGGGAAATGTTTGGAGTTTTAAGATAAAGTCAAACTTTTGGGGTCCATTACCAAGAACACAAAATTACAAACATTACCAAGAATACAAAATAACTACTAACAAGACAAAAACTTTTTTAATACGTTTTGTGGGGCCCCTTCGGGGCCCCCTTGTGCAGGGGGCCCTTCGTGATCGCGGATCTGCGGACCGGGCCTGACTGTACCGTATTTTTGCACCCTCTGTCAAGCACACACTCTTAATAATAAGGTGCCTCTTCAACCACAGAGTAAGTAAGTAAGTAGACAATCGAGAAAAATAAAAATCTTTTGCTCTGCACATTTTTTATTGTAATTTTTTTTTATATCTAATAAATATAAATATATTATTATACATATATATATTTTTTTTTTACTATACAAAGAGGTAAGATTTGTTTGTTTGCATTGAATAGGCTCCGAAACTAGTTAACCGATTTGAAAAATTCTTTCACTGGTGGTAAGCTACACTATCCCCGGGTGACATAGGACATAGGCTATATTATATTTTCAAAAAATTAGGGATCCTTACTAAAACTCCTATAATGTAACCCAAGGTGTAAACAAATAAAATAAAATTTTGTTTGCATCGCGTGCGTTGCGAAAACTATTGATGATAGAATAAAATAATGTAATACGACTTTTCAGAACACATCATTATTTACAAAAAGTTTTGCGACAGCATATGTCTAACAATTATAGTTATGCCACAATAAGTGTTATTTTATTTTCAAAATTTAATTGAAATGCCGCCGTTAGAAAAGGCTCTTTATTTGTATTTTGGTATTAATCCTTATCAAAATAAATTACTTCATATTCAAGACTGCTTCAATACCTTTATATAACTTTTTGAATTATCCAATTCGGACATCCCATTCGAAAGATATCAAAGGGGTTTAAAAATGTATTAGAAAAAAATTGCGTGGTCGCCGGTCACCCCGCTCGGCACCTAGCTAGGCAACATCTTATGCGATCTATGTAGGCACCAGTAGCTCCCATCAGGGCGTGGGCATACACATTCATGACACTCCTTAAAAGGTATTGGGGAGGTTGGTTTTCACCATTGAAAACAGGTAGTAGGTGAGATGGGTATATAATATAAGTTGTACATTTATCCACAGTGACAAAAGGTAAATAAAAGGCAAACACTCACCCTGGGACCAAAGATTCACCTAACCTAATCTAACTATCTACACACTTCCGCTGCTGGCAGGGAGTAGGCCCTTGCGGCCTCCTCATCTCCACACTTCTGCTGCTGGCAAGGAGTTAGCCCCTGCAGCTACCTCATCCACCCACGTCCGCAGCTGGCAGGGAGTAGGCCCCGGCGGCCTCTTCACGATGACGCCTGATGAAGGGGAGGCCCTGTAATCTCTCCAGATTTGACAGGATCTCATGACCCTCTGAGGATAGTTTGTTCTTCTACTTCCTGGTCTCTACGTACGCAATGCTGCTGGAATGGAGGCGACAATCTCCCGGGAAACGGCGTGTTTCCGTACAATGGGGTTCTCGACAGGGTCCGCTGGCCGCGGAATGTGGAAGTTAAACACTAAACGCCTTACTACACGTAATGATAACCCGGATCATTCCCGATTCTTCATTTACCAGTTAATCTTTTGTTCAGAATTTATTTATTAATCTTAAGTTAGCTCACATCTTTGTGTGTGCTAATATTTTATAAAGATATAAACATTTACATTGGTTGGCAAAAATAATCATTATTTAAATATTACACATAAATAAAGATATTAATAATGGAGGTAGACATACTTTCGTAATTATTTTTTAAACTTATTTATATTTTCTATCTCAGTAATTTCATTTGGGATGTTGTTATACAGTTGGACGGCCTGGTACATCAGCCATTTCTGGGTGCTTGATTTTTTCTTGTCGGCAGTCTAATTTGCTTTGAATTTTCTTATCCCGTGTCCGTGTGTTTCGTTATTATAATGTATTTTTCTTTTTAGTTCCTTAGACATCATCCCCATGTTAATTTTATGTAAAAAAATAAGTACATTCAAATACACAGTTTGCTTCACCGTCAACATATTTAGATCTTTAACATGTCTCGTATCCGTGTGTATATGTTGCGCTTAAGTATTATTCGCATTGCTTTATTTTTCAGTAGGTATTTGCATTTTTTCATTTTCTCTTCATTGCAGAGAAAAAGAATACTTGAACAGTAATTAAAGTGTGGTGATATAATTGTATTATGTATTATCTGGCATGTTTTTTTATTTACTTTGTTTCTGATTCTACCAAGAAATTATATATTTTTTGCAATTTTTTTAATTGTGTAATCTGCATTTTTTGAGAAGTTCAATTTTAAGTCTATGATGACACCAAGATATTTAATTTCTTCCACTTTTTTTATGATTTCTCCATTTATAGAAACCTTTGGTTCATCATGCGTATTTGTTCTACCTATATGCATTTATTTTGTCTTATTTACATTTAGTTTCAATTTATTTAATTTGAGCCATTTTGAGAAAGTTTTTAAGTCACTATTTATCTTTTTGATTGCGTTCTCATAATTATCTTCTGCAGAATGCACGAAAATATTTCCGGTTGCGGATAAATGTACTGACGAGGAAAACATTCTCATGTAGAGTATAAAATTCTAGTTGCAGACTGTGCTCCAAAAAATCGGAAAAACCGTTTTTAAGTTCTGGGTGCATTAATAAATAAAACTGGACTCGCAAACGGATTCATTCAAATTCAAACTAACTTTGTGTTCAGAATGCACAGTTAAAATTTTCAGTTGCGGTTTCATATGCTGACGAATTTGTAGAAAAACCGTTCTTACGTCCCGAGTGCTGAAAAATTGCTGAAAAATTCAGAAGAAATTCAAAATCTGAGTGTTATCCTAATTAAAGCTGGGGACTCGAATGCAGATTCGCCCTTATGTTAAAACCAGTTTTATGTTCAGAATGTAACCGTGAAATACCAGTGTGTATTTTTTATCATCTGATAGCGCATTTCGATGGAAACCATTATAGTGTGTGAAGTGCAGTGATAAAATTTTGGTTGCAGCCAAACTCGTCGGGAAACCATTTTCATGTATTGGGCGCAGTTTTAATTAAAACTGGGAACTCGAATAAAGATTCAATTTTAGGTTATAACTAGTTTCACGTTCCGAAATCCGAATGAACCATCAAAATTCCAAGTCTGGATTCATCTGTTAATATTATTCGAAGGAATTAATTCTAAGGTGAGAGTTTAATTAAAATTATGATTTCACTCCATACTTTGCAAAATTCGTAGGAAAACATTTGCTTATTATTTTTAAAAACATTTTAATGTTATCTGAATATAATCTCATAAGAGGTGAGAACTTGTATACAGATTCACTCTTAAAGTAAAATCAGTTTTGTGTTAAGAATGTGATTATAGAATTACTATTGTATTCCTGGCGCATTTCGTAGGAACCCATTCTGGGGTTCGAAGTGCAGTTATACAATTTTGGTTGCATAATATTTGCTGCCAGTATCAGGACAAAACCACTTTCTTTTTAAGGGTTTATTAAAAATGAGTCCCCGCATGCTTACTCATTCTTACACCAAAATCAGTTTTGGGTTCAGATCTCACCAGTATATATATATATATATATATATATATATACTGGTGAGATCTGACATTATGTAATTTGTATAAAAAAATTGCAATAGGTGGCACGCGAGCTAATTGAAAACTGAATGTGCAGGGACCAAATGTGTGGAATGCGGGAGGCTGGATGGGAAATCGGGGGGGGGTTCGTGGGACGGGGGAAGCGGGAGAGGGGATTGGGAAGAGGGAAAGCGGAGAAGGCAGAGTGGGAACGCGTGAGGGGAAGGGGATGTGGAAGAAGAATGGGACGAAGGGAAAGGACAAGCAGGGAGAAACAATATCCTTATTTAGCAACGCATGCCGGGAACTACAAACCCAGAAGCTAGCGTATTTTGACTTAAATATTATATATATATATATATATGGAAACCTTCGTTGACGTGCTCACAACAACTCACCAAAGTTTCATCGCAATCGGATGAACGGTTTAGCAATGCATAATTTCAAAATGTTAGAGCTCACTATTGCATACAGAAACCATCGCGGGTATGCACACATTAAATCCCCAAAGTTTCATCGCAATCGGATGAACGGTTTAGCAATGCGTAATTTCATGATGCCAGAGCTCACTATTGCATACAGTATACATAAACCATCGCGGGCATGCACACATCAAATCCCTAAAGTTTCATCGCAATCGGATGAACGGTTTAGCAATGCATAATTTCATGATGCCAGAGCTCACTATTGTATACAGTATAAAGAAACCATCGCGGGAATGCACACATCAAATCCCCAAAGTTTCATTGCAATCGGACAAATGGTTTAGCAACGCATAGCGGACATACAAACGGCCGGCGTAGCGCAGCGGTAAGACGCTTGACTCGCGCACCGAAGGTCGCGGGATCGAATCCCGGCGTGGCAAATAAATTTTATTTGATTAATTTGTGTTATTTCACAATTTATTCATTTAAAATAATAAATAGTATATTTGCGGCACGTTCCAGAGTGGAAGATACTCTCTGTATCGCCCTGGTGTAAGACCACCATTCAGAATTGAAACGTTGCTTGAAACGGCATTAGCCGTGTTTGGTGACCAGATCTGAATAGCCAGGTACTTCCCCACCTTCCTCTTCCCTATCTCCTTCCCCTCCCCACTACCCTCAGCCTCACAACATACCCCAATTGGGGATGCCATAGTCTCACTGGCTTCAGACGGGAGCAGTTGGGACTCTTGTGAGGTATTCATGTAAAAAAAAAAAAAAAAAAAACATTTTTAGATTTTTACATATTCTCGATCCAAAATAAGATCAACCCGTGTACGCGCATGTCTCCGCCCATTACCCCCACTGCTACAGCCGAAGACATACAACATTTTTAGTGGAATGAGTCGGGCGAGCAGAGCGCGGGTGTAGGGACCGTAGCGGGGGGAGTGGTATGCGCAATACGAACCAAGTTTCGTACCATCACGGGTTGATCTTATCCGCGGACAGAGAATAGATAGATGATATGATACGAATATGATATTATTTATTTATTTATTTAAGGAACATAAACAGTCATAGTAAGAAAATATACATAAGAGGATGGCAAAAAAACAGACCAATTATTAATGTTCACAGATAGGTATTTAGAAACATAAAAGTAACTGAATGTAAACTAGAAAATTTAAGAAAAACAGAAAAAATAAAAACAGAACAAGTGATAAACATGTTATACACAATAATAAAATAATTAAAACAATACTTAAATAGATTGCGAAATAGGTATTTGGGTTGGGACGGGTAAGGGGAGGACAGTGGCGTACCGTGGGTATCAGCCGCCCGGGGCGGAGGAAAATGACTCTGGCGGCACATAACTTGTCTGGAAGAATTTTATTAAGCACTTCAAATAAGTTTTTTCTTCGAAATGTGTCGTCGGATGAATTCACAACTGGAATTTTACATTCTGAACACAAAAGGGGCTTTAATTAAATCTCTAAGCGGTGAATTAAGACTACACTCGGAACATGAAAATGTTTTTTCTTTGATTCTGGCGGCACATAAATTGTCTGCAAGAATTTTATAAAGCACTTTAAATAATATAATGTTTTCCTTCGAAATGTGTCGTCAGATGAATCCACAACTGGAATTATACATTTTGAACACAAAACTGCTTTTAATTAAATATGTATGCGGTGAATTAAAACTTCACTCAGAACATAAAAATGGTTTTTCTTTGATTCTGGCAGCACATAGATAGTGTGCATCTAGAATTTTATAACTGCAATTCGAATAAGTATGCACACACCTGTCAGCTATTTAACTTTTCTGTGATAATAAATTTAAAATATATCACCGTGATATATACGTGGAAGAAAACCGTATAAGTGTAATTTTTTGTGCGCTTTCAGCAGGGCGCACAAAGCTTCACGAATATAAAACACAAATCGACTATCAATTAGAGCTAAAATGATACTGTTGCCATTTACATTTTTATTTAAAAATAATGTATGTGTTAGAAATAAAAATAAAACGTCTGTCATTAATATTTTGATTTTAACATAAAACTTAAGAAAGATGTTAAGAAACTATAAACTAGAAAAAACTTTTAAGTCCTGACGCGAGAATAGAACCCGCGACTTCCCCAATCCAAATTTTTACAAGATGA
This sequence comes from Limnephilus lunatus, assembly GCA_917563855.2. NCBI lineage: Eukaryota > Metazoa > Arthropoda > Insecta > Trichoptera > Limnephilidae > Limnephilus > Limnephilus lunatus. Next base: position 16,318,396 of record OU830595.1, on the reverse strand, counting down.
TTATTGATTGTAAAATTTTGCCGCCCCCCCAAAAGTGCCGCCCAGGGCGGGCCACCCCCCCCCCGCCCCCCCCCCCCACGGTACGCCACTGGGGGAGGAGAGGGATAAGGGAAAGTTGCCACGCAAGTAATATAAAAATATTAGGTACAATAAATTTAGTCATGAATATGTGTTATTCGTACCTACATAGAATGTAATACAAAGAAATTCTGTAACGACAGTAACTAGCAGTGAATATGTTAGCAAGTGTGTCTATATGTGCAAGTTTATTATTATAATATTTACATGTCCTTTGTATAAATTCATTTTGGTTGGAATTAGTGTTGCATCTATCAATGTAGAAAAGGTTATTTTGTCTGCTGTATCGAGTCGACGTGTGGAAATTTATTTTATTTAGCAGCTCCGGGCAGTCAACTTTTGAGTTAATAATTTTGTACAGGAGCATCTGATCAGCGACAAGCCTCCTCTTGAGCAGTTTCGAGATTCGAACATGTTTCTCGATTTCGTCGTAAGAATTGTATTTGTTGAATGATTTAAAATTGAGGAATTTGAGAAATCGCTCCTGAACTCTTTCTAACCTGTTAACATAAACAATATAGAGCGGGTTCCAAACCTGTGAACAGTATTCCAGGTGAGGACGAACATGTGAATATATATTATAGCACAGACGTGTTGCCAACTCTAATATTAACATGTATTGCTCTGGATTCTAGCGTTTTTAGTCTATGTATTATCTATGTCAGTTTTTTCATTATCATTATTAAGATCGCTAAAAATGTATTTGAAAATGTATTTTGAAGCCATAAGTGTTTGAAATACAAATTACAAACTACGTATTTGAAATACAATTACAAGTAATTCAAATACTGCCCAGCTCTGGTTGTAAGATATAAACGTTCTGTTGCAGGTCCATTTAACACAATTATATTAAACCGGAATGCTATCACAGAATGTCATGGATAGTTCAAATCCAGAGAGTGCTTCCATCAAGGTGGAATCAGGGTTTCAGGAAGAGGGTGGAGGAGAAATTCTGTATATGGATATAGATATCTACCTCCCGGATGTAAAGAAAGAATGTTTGCAGTATGCTGAGAGGACTCTGACAGCCAGTAAGTTACATTACAAAGTTTTACAAGAAGAGATAGACAAAATAGACAATCTTTTAACTTAGCTTGCTAAAATTTCTCTATTTTCTAAGGTAACGCCTTATCTTATTTTATCTCTGAATTAATTCATCTCAAGTTCCCTGCCGACAGAGTTGGTCTCCGGAGACGTGGGGCATGGCACTCGATTAGCGATCCGGATGTCGCGGATTCAAATTTATTTGTACCCTGATAATGACGTTCGTCTATTCGCTACGAAAAACCGTTCAAAACTGACCGGATTTAATAGGGTTACGTCCCTCGAAAAACGCCGGGTTCTTTGGAAAATTCGAAAAATGCAGGTGTACGCCGGTTTCTCTGGAAAATCCAAAAAAATTCGGCAGTAGCAGGCACATGTTACTCAAGGCCAACCAACTAATGAAATTAGGGATAGACGTTGACTCACTCAGAATCGCATGTTTTCCACGTAATTAGTGCATGAGTCACAAAAACCAATATTCCAATATGACCCGATGATGTAAGAGTATACTGGCCGCATTGAGTGAATATTCATTTGAAATCGCGATAACTCGAGAACGATGTTTTGTAGGGAAAAAAATAATGAATATCATTTTATTTTTTTCGGTAGCTCTCACCGTTTACGAGATGCAAAAAGGGAAAATATGTGACCTTTGACCTCGGATAAAAAACAACTCTCACGCTAGATCGATGGGGACTTTTTACATAGCATTTGTAATGACGTATTCAAGACCTGTACAAAAATTCAGCTCGTTCGGAATTAATGCAAACTGGAATGTCTATTTTGTCTGGACATAAATATTTGAATACTTCACACCGAAATTTACGTAAATTCTAATTTTGCAGTATATAAGATCATTATATTCATCGAGCGATCAGCAATAACGATGGTATTAATCGATAATTAATCAAAAATAGCCTGATAAGGGATGTTAAAAGTGTCAACATCAGGACAGTGTTTTCAGACGTTAATTTCAGTAATATTGTACTGACTCTAGCAAAACACAATAATTCAAATTAAAGTACTCACATATAGCACCATGCTGATTAAGGAACTTTATCAACTGTTTAACTCGTAAATTAAACCCGCCTAAAAATAAACTGCCGTCGTTCTCGAATTGTCGTTCGCGATTTCCCGGCGCATATAGCAAGATTCAAACCCGAACTAAATTTTATCTAGATAGTGTCTGGATAATGTTTTATCCATTTTATTTTTAATATGCGACATTTATTGATTTTTCTCCAAGTCTAGGATGAATATTTATTTTTTAACTTTATGAGTAAAACCTCAAATTATAATATTTAAATGAAGACAATATAAGCGAAACTCAGTCGAAAATCTGGAGACAGAAAAATCATAAAAAGATGATGGCACATCTGGGACTCGAACTTTTAAGGTTATACTTAGTTTAACTCACAAAGAAAATAAATAATTAAGATTAGTTAACCTATTTCATGCCTTAATTTTTTTTAATAATATTCGATATCTCATTACGTGTACATTTAGTTTTTTTTTTTTTAAATTAACTCCACACAGGAGGCCCTGAGGAAAATAATCCTCAGGGCCTATGTCATCTTTGAGGATGCTGTGTGGAGGGTCTTTTTGAGGAAAGGAAGGAGTGAAAATGGGTCTTGAAGAGACCCAGTTCTTGTGATTAATGTAAAAACCCAGCGGGCGAAAACTTGAGATCAAATAATATAATGTCACTACATAAATTTATAAATAATATTATTTTTTTGACAAGCAAATGCCACAGCACGCTACGCCATTCTCTTTCAACACGAAGAAAGACCTTCCTTGTTAATTTGTTCGTCTGTGATGCCTTTTGTATAGACGCGGACTTTCCGATATTGTCTATGGAAAAATCAATATGGCTGACCAAAGCTTTCTCTTCGGGACGGCGGCTCTTTCATTGACATTATTTTCCAACTACTTTGTTTAATATACATAAAACTTTCAATAACCGGTCATATTCCGGTTAAATAATAATATTAAAATCTTTTCCGCAAATACTTTACTTTGTATTAGATATTTTAGTGCCTATTGTCAACTTTTACAAACAGATTTTGACACTTTTGCATTTCTCCTGTACCTACGTAAGAAAAATATTTATATTTAATTAATTACATCTAATAATTCCCGTAATATTCATCTGTAACTATCCGTAATTACTACATGGTATATTCACACAATTTATTTTCAAATACTTCATAGCAGTTAAATAAGAATGAAAGACAACTATTCAGGTAATTGGAAATACAAAATAATGCATTAATAGTTATTTCGATAAAATTTGCATTTTTTTTTTCATTTGGCGGCCATTTGTTTTTGTTACATTCAAGTAAAAACTTCTATTCTTCTTTCGCTTTCTAAAGCGACAATAAAAAGAGACAAACACAAAGCATTTAGCCTGCGAAAGAATGAGATAGAATAATCGGTCTCCTCTTCGTGCGGTGTTTTGTAGCCTTTCGGTAATCTCGTTGTGCGGTGATTCGTACTTCTAATGCGTGTGAAGTGCATACACATTTTTAACCCAAACCAAAAACCATTTTAGATTTGTCTTTCTTTCAAGAAAGTTGCGACACAACGTTATCCGTTCTTCTTAGTTACCGTTGGCGGTTGACATAAAGATCTGCAGATTGCGCCCAAAATAAAGTAATGGAACATTTTTATCACGGCGTTAACCCTATTTTTATGTTAGCTTGCTAAAAACCTGTTTTATTTATCAAATATTAATACGATCGTCTTGGAAGTGGTCTCATTAAATTCAGCACGAATGAAAACATCGCAAACACTCACTCAGCCGTATTTGTATACATGTATTTTTTTAAAATTCTCCCTCTCACCGGGGAAGGATGTTTAACCCCTTTTAGGGCGGACTCTGCAGGTCTCTATTTATACTGCCAATTTAAATACATGACCAAAATTTCATGATTGGACAAATTTGGACATTTATCGAACCCTGATTTATCGGTATTATTTTTGCAATATCCAGAACGTGGTGTTTAAGTTAGGAATTACGGGTATTTTTTTTTGTTTTTTTTACACTAGCTGCACACAGAAGGCCCTGAGGAAAACAATTTCCTTCGGGGCCTATGTCATCTTTGGGGATGATGTGTGGAGGATCATTGTATGGAAAGAAAATTCTGGGATGGAAAAGGTATTAGGGATCGGTAGGAATCTGTGTCTCCAGGTGTGACGAACGCATGACTCCAACATTTCCACTGCTATGCAAGGTGATGTTTGGAGACAGCCCTGCTGGAGAGGTCAAAAGGTCTCCCTCAACCACTCTCTCTCGAATCGGCGTGCTACGCAGCTGGTGGGCATACCTCACCCCAAGGTCCCGGACACCCCTGCTAAGTTACCAAACGTATCGAACTACTTGGGGTTACCTATGGCAGAGATGTTAGTTACCCAACAAATAAGAAATAATATTTAAAAATAAAAGTGGAAAAGGGGACATTTATCTTGGAAAAGTAATCAGCGTTCAGCTACTTTTCTAAAAAAATGTTTTTCTGCGTTAAAAATAATGCCAAGCTCTTGTTCTCTCAATTTTCATAATAAAATGTATTTTTTTGGTAAACTAATTACTTTAGTTGTTTTTTTTTTTAAATTTCTTGGGCCCTAAATAATTGACTTAAACTTTAAAAATGAGTAGCGCATAATAAGTGAAAAGTGGCTCTGATCATTACATCCCCAACGTTCGTCTGGATTAGATTAGTTTAATTTAAAATATATGTAATATTACAAATATACAAATTTTAATTGTATAAATTTGTGCCAGATCGAATCTTATTAATCCGAATATTACTTCGCTTCAGCAATTTCAATGGAGGAGTCTAACCAAGAAATGGTTTCCATTAAAGTGGAGCCAGATGCTCAAGAAGACGATGTACTTTTGGACACGAATGTAGATAGAGATCGATCGGATATCAAGAACGGATGTGCCGAGCTCACTGAAAGTGTAGTACAACCAGCAGGTGAGTAAACATTGAAATAATTTAAAAAGATAAACCGATTACCCATAGATTAACAAGTTTTATGTGTATATTATTATTTTAATCACATATAATCAGTCTTACTTATTAAATAAACGCTTCCCAACCGTTAAATGGTATTTTTGTTTCACATTGAAGAAAGACTGTCAATTTTCTTTTTCGAATTATTACTAATAAAAATGTCTTTGATCTGCTGCGGTAGATCTCACAATATTGCTTTTTCATTCATACCGGCGCCGCCATCTTGAGATACTGGATAATAGTACGCATACGTCGTACGCATGATTTGCAAAATATCATTTGCAGGCAAAGTTTCTGTTTGGGATTGTTGTGCAATTCAGATCTTGTAGTTTATAGTTTCTATTCTAACTAGTTTGCACTATTTTGTGATATTTTAGTCAGTTTTAATCCGTCAATGTATGATCTGCTGTGAAATTAGTTTTGTTATCGGAGAAAGCTTGGCTGTTTCTGAGGTTTTGTTATGACTTGCCTTTTTTTTCCCCAGTTAAATAATATTTTCATATAATTTTAGGTAATAGATTAATGACGATTGTTAGACCTTTGGATTTTTGTGTACTGGTTTGGGAGAAGTTTGTTTTTTTTTAACCAGGTCAGAAGACCAAAAACCAGGACCGTTCTGATAAAACCAGTATGAATGGAACCTTAGATTAACATCGCAACAAAATTTGTTATACATCCAATAATTAGCGTCTTTGATATGTATATTTATTATATCCCATGACATTAAAGAAATAATCATAAAATAGTATTTACTTTTCTTTTTCATTTGATAAATAAGAACTTGATTATGTTTTGTTTTTCTCCTTAGAACGCGCCCAGAAGAAGAAGAAACCGAAGAAACACCGCAAATACGTCCCAAGCCTCGTGAAAAAACCGAAATTAGTCCCGTGTCCCGAGTGCAGCCTATTCTGCACTTACAAGTCCCAATTGCGGATACACATGCTGACCCACACTGGAGAAAAGCCATTCTCCTGCTCCAAGTGTAGCTTCACGACTTCCTTGAGGACCACACTTAAAAATCACATGCTGACGCACACCGGAGTGAAACCATTCGCATGTACGGAATGCTATTTCACTTGCTCCAATAAGTCCAACATGAAGGTTCACATGCTTACTCACAGTGGAGAAAAACCATTCGCATGCACCAAGTGTACATACACTGCGTCTCAAAAGGCCACTCTAAAAGAACACTTGTTAACGCATTCCGGGGAAAAACCATTTTCGTGTTCCAAGTGTGGTTACCTTTGTTCGAGAAAAAACAATTTAAAGATCCACATGCGAAAGCATTCGGGAGAAAAACCGTTCGCATGTTCTAAGTGTGATTACTCTGCGTCGCAAACGTCGACATTGAAAACCCACATGCTGACGCACGCCAACGTGAATCCGTTCTCATGCGCCGAGTGTGATTACACTTGCCCGGTTAAATCGAGGTTAAAGTATCACATGTTTACGCACAGTGCGGAAAAACCGTTCGCATGTCCTGAGTGCAGTTATGTCTGTTCGCAAAAGGCGTATTTAAAGAGTCACATGCGGACGCACACCGGAGAAAAACGTTACCCGTGTACTGTGTGCACGTGCGCGTTTTCTCGCAGGTCGCACTTAGAGCGACACGTTCTGAAGCATTCGGAAGTGACGGCGGTGAGCAATTCTAAAGTCAAATTGGAAGAACCGCACCCAGTCACACTGTGAAGAAAAGGCATTCGTATGTTGCGATTGCAATTCGTTTCTAATTAACAATCGCGCCATTTATTCGCAGGGGCAGGCGGAGAGAATTTCACGACGGAATAGATCAGTGACAAAACAGTACTTATAAGAATAGTGGAATATTAAGCTAACCTAACCTGAACTACGTCATTATAGACACCTATATTATATCACTCCTGTTATATGTTATATCACTCCTCGCTTCATTCATACTCTTCTGTTATTCAGACCATTGGCACGACCCGATTCGAGTATTTGATTCACTTGATTGTATCAAGTTGACTTCTTCCAATAATTATTTCTGCGACGTTTATTCTCCTTACACTTTTTTGTGCATTCTTTATACGGTGCCCAAATCATCTAAGCTTCCCTTTCTTAATCTTATACACTAAGAAATAAGGAACCATCAGTACGGTTTCACTCTCACTCTTTTTTAAGGGTTGATTCTACTGAGCACCCATTTAGTCAATTCTTATTTTTTTAAATATTTTTATCGGTATTTTTTTATTTAGTTTTTAGATTGAAGTCTTCGAATTACTATATTAATTTGAATGTATTCTTATATAACTATATTATGCTTAACCTATTTTGTAGGTCGCTCAAAGAGAGTTGAGGCGAACAACGATTGTGTGTATTGGTTTCTACGCATACACTTTCGACAGCGATACAAGAAACGAATAACAAGTGTTAATTTTCAATGAATTTAGATTTGTTTTGAATTCAAGTATCATTTTCAAAATTGGAATTGATTGTGTCAAGATTTCAGACGAACGATGAAAAAAAGTTTTTTTATCAAAAAATTATTTTATTTATTTATTTAAAATGTGTACTTGTTTTGTTTAATTTCTTCGGATTAATCTAGACAAGTAAAGCCAGATTTCTCAAGAGTCTGCGCTTTTTCATTTTTCAAGAAAGCGTTATTTACTAACTAGATTTACTTACTTAGTATCCTGTGATTTTCATGGGGCTGCGCTAGTTTATTAAAAATAAAGCGTAAACCCATTAAAAATCACGGTATATTCTAAATTCTTCCATTCTTGACAAATCAGTTCCATTTTTTAAGTAATAAATTATTTCCTAGGTACGTAGGTAGGTGCTTTATTGCTTGTCTGAATTCTTTACACAATTGATTCCGATTTTCAAAATTACATTTAAATTCAAAGCAAATTTTGTGAATCGGGTTTTATTCACGACTAAGTATGTTGGATTTTTTTTAACTATACGCCGCCATATAGTTAGGAAGAAATCGCAAGTGCGTCCCACTGTTGAATTAGACAGCTACCTCTGGTATGGAGCCCCAAGATGTCTGTAAAAGACCCTTGACTCCGCGCAGAAACGGGTGGTCCGTTTGATAGATTCCCTTAATAAGCGGATTCTTCGAGAATCTTTTATTCTCGGATTTTTAGAGCGCATGCGTCAGGTAAGTATGCTGTCCTTATGTTCTATGGAAGACGCTCCGAGGAACTATCGTCATTGAGTCTTTTATAATCGGTGCGTAGTCGGGAAACACGCCAAATGCGCACCAAGTATATTCACACAGTTGACATTTGTCACATGAAAACGGGTCGCTTCTATGACTCGTTCAACAGCTCAGCTGTAGAACGATTTGCCGGCCTCTGTCTTTCCTTTCTCCTACAATATGGGTCCCTTCGAGACCCGTGTTCACTTCTCCTCTCCTTAAAGAGGCCTTCCACACAACATTTCCAAAGGTGACATAGATCCTGAAGGAAATTATGTTTTCTCAAGAGCCATCTGTGTATTAAAAAATGGCAACAAACTACACAAGCGCCTTTAGCGGCCCGCGTTGTCGCAGCTGTGCGCCTAACCAGTTTCGGCTCAACTCTCACTGCGACGCCTATTGTAATACTCAGCATGCATTTTTCATTTATACATTTTTCTAGGTTATGTGTAATCGGTAGGGGAATACTACAAATATTATTAAATAAACGCTTTGTACGTAATAATTTGTTGTTTTTTTTATCACAGGCAATTTTGACAGCCTAGCAATCAGAAGGTCGCAAGTTCAAATCCCGGCGTGTGCAAATAAATTTTGCGTGATAAATTTGTGTTATTTTACAATTCATTAATTGAGTCCTATAATTTCAATAGGTATCCGATATATCCGATTTTTCGAAAAATGATCGGAGTAAGGCGACCGACTTTATAATATGCAACTTGTTATTTAATTTGTTGTTATATTCTGAACCCAAAACTGGTTTAAATTAAATCTGTATGCGGCGAATTAAAACTTCACTCAGAACATGAAAATGGTTTCTCTTTGATTTTGGCATCACATACAATAGTCTTCAACTAGAATTTCATAACTGCACTTCGAATACCAATGTTTTTCTTCGAAATGTGTCAGTAGATGAATCAAAAAAATTTACATTCTGAACACAAAAATGGTTTAAATTAAATCTGTATACGGCGAATTAAAACTTCACTCAGAACATGAAAATGGTTTCTCTTTGATTTTGGCATCACATACAATAGTCTTCAACTAGAATTTCATAACTGCACTTCGAATAACAATGTTTTTCTTCGAAATGTGTCAGTAGATGAATCAAAAAAATTTACATTCAGAACACAAAAATGGTTTAAATTAAATCTGTTTGATACGGCGAATTAACACTACACTCAGAACAAAAAATGGTTTCTTTTTGATTCTGGGAGCACGCATATAGTCTGCAACTAGAATTTTATAAATGCACTTCGAAAAAGAGAATATTTTTCTTACTGGAAAGTGGTGAGGTCCCCTCCAATGCACTTCGAATAAGAGAATATTTTCCTTTGAAATATGTCAGCAGACGGATCCAACTGAAATTTTACATTCTGAACACAAAACTGGTTTAAATTTAATCTGTATGCGGTGAATTAACGGCGGCAAAGTCAGCAAATTATTTGATTTGAATGATAAATATGGGTTATCAATATTACGTGTCACGGCATTCACTAATTCGTAAACGTAACAACTCAATAACTACTACACCGGCGCTCTTTGACTCTTGCTTGTAACTTAAAAACCAATCCCTAGATCTTAGATCGATATCTTCGGGCCTCTTCTAGGGACAAATTTTGTCTTGAACTTAACCAAATGGCTAAAGTAGACTAAACATAGAGGAGGTTTATATGAATACCACAGACAATATCAAATTGCGGAACTATTTTTGTAAAAATATTGCAATGCGTGACTGCAGCTGTCAATGCGGGACGGTTGGCCGCCTTAAGTATGACATCTTGTTCACATTTTTGCGAGGAGCAAGATGAACCTAAAATTTAGTTTCAAAATCTCCCTTAATCACGGCCAAAAACCGTGTTAAAACTGCGAGTGAGAAACGAAGCCCACTATATCATTTAATAAGTCACTATCAAAACCCGCTATATCGAAATTCAATCAATTACGAGCAGTTATTTTGTCAAAATGGCGGTTTTAGAAACTCGCGCGCCACGTCAATGTGTTTCAAAAGCCTCTATATCGTGAGTATATCACGAAGTGAGTGTCTATATCCAATTTATTTATCGAAATTACTTAAATTATGCTAGACATAGGTACTTAAAAAAATAAACACTTTTCGAAATTCTTACTTACACCATTTCATTTTCAAAAAGTTGAAATGCAATTACTTATTTACGCTAGAGATGGGACAGTTTTTTTTGCGGATACAGAAATTAAAAAAAAAAGTTAAGTGAAAATTTTTAATTTGGTGCTATTCCTCAAACCTTCTTTTACAATCTGCTGCAGTAGTAACTTTTTTGCGTCAGCAGGTGGCATCACTGCAGTCGCTTGCAAAATGGTCGACATTGATCTATTGATGTTCGTATGGACAGCGTTCAGTGATTGATTATTGGATGATTGGTTTATCTATGGATTGATTCTTCACTGTGGAAGCCGAAACGCCCATTCGCAATCATGATATATTGATAAATGTGTATCATGATGCAACACTGGACGTCAGCAGTATTTTTAAACGTTAAAAATAATATCAACAAAATAAACTAATGGGCCGTTTTCGCAAGATTTTGGTCGCTAGAGGCGCTAATGTTCTACCGGTCCAACTTTTTGTGTTTAACTGTCAGATCCCATACATTTTTTAGGCCGTTTGACGCAATTTAGTGTTTTTAAATATTACAATAATGCCGTCAACCTGTTGTAGTGTTCCTATGTGTAGAAATAGGGGTGGGCACGAATTTCCCAAAGATAGAGACTTGTAAGCGAAATAGATTCATTTCATCATGCGTTCTAAATTGGCACCTCATTTCATGGACACCTCTGCAGGGTTGCCATTGCTTATGTTCTAAAATACCCGCATTTTTTATTTTGAAATAAAAATGATGACATTCAAAATGAATAATAAAATAAAAAATTCAATGCGGTGTGCCGTTGTCTAGTAGGAAAAAGGGAAACATAAAAAAACATGGTAATATAATCATATACACAGTGTGCCAGATACTGCTAGGAGAAACTAACTGAAAAAGACAAGTAATTTAAATGAAACAAAAAGAGTTTGTTGAAGAAAAGAAGATAAAGTAGTATTTTAGTGTTACAATATAATCTTAACCCATTTTAAAAATTTATTTTGTTATTTGATATTGAGACCTAAAATTGTAAGCAGTGAAGTTAAGTTAATTAATAAGCAATTTACATCATTAACTAAATAAGAATACATATGGGTGATGTAAAATAATTACCTCCTTTCATCAATTACTGCATCATGCTTTTTTGGTTAACATTTTGTTTGAAAGATTATATTTCAAACTTCCTCATTCTTTTATAATCCCTTCTCGAGTAGCCATTAATGTTACCACGTACCACAGTATAATATGTATGAAGGCGATTTCTATTTTCTGTATTAAATTTTCCTCTCAACGGAAGCGTTGGAGAACGGCAACACGAGCAATAAACGTATTTTACAATTTTTAAATTTGGGAACAAGCATCGTCCCATATTGTTTATAGGCCAAACACTTTAGCCCAGCAACTTTCAGCATCGTCATCTACATTCAGACCATGTAGGGATAAATCAAGAATAGAGGGTTCCTTCTATCGTAGAAGTTCTATGACAAGCAAATTCATGTGTCTTCCGAGTTAGGGTCCCGAACTTCAGGAATCCCCCGACTATTATTGTGTAGAAATAAAAAAATGTTACAATGCTGCCATAAAACAAACTACAAAATCTTCCACCGAATTTAAATATTTTTCAAAAAGGTTGGATAATCATAAAATGCCCAGACTCCCCACAGAATACCCAATTCTAAATTTTTTTTAAATTCCCCGCAATTTGGGGAATTACCCACAAATCGGCAACACTGCACCTGTGGGACACTTGACACATGGGATACGCATACTAAGATATTCAATAATATCATAGTATGCGTATATACGTATATACGCCAGTCCATAGATTTGGTCGACAAATCTATGGACAAAAAATCGGGGTCTCGATAGATACAGATAAATAATTTGTGTAGTGGTGTGCTAGATGGATCAACATAAGTTACGCCGTCGTCTCACATGGGTCGGTAAGGAAAAAGGAATCGACATAAACCAATACCAAATTTTAATAAGGAGACATAGAAACTTATTATAGTGCTCTATAAACAATCATTTAACATGTATTTTACCGTTTATTTCATATTTGTAAGATTTATAAAAAAAAATCGTAAAGTTTATAACCGCTCGAATCCTGCGTGTTTGTTACTTTGAAACTGCTGTGAAAGGTAGATACTTATTCGAGTCAACATAGAGTATTTTCGATTTATGTCTGTTGTCTGTGAAAAATTATTTAATTCATATTATTATAAGTTAAATTAATAAATCGTCGTTTAAAAACGAATAATTCTGATGTTACGAGGCACGCTCCGACGGTAAACACCACCTTTGGACAAAGACACCATAAATACCTTGCTATTAAAGCATTCAACAGTCTTTCACTTGAAACAAAAATTGAGGAAAACAAAAATAAATTCAGACACAAAAAAAAATGGATTAAAGAACAAAAAAGACAACATTACCAAAAAAATTTTAACATAAAATAATAAAACATGCACTCAACACACAAAACCAATATAAAATACGCAACACTCACAAACACACAAATCATAATATGTGCCGATTTTTATTTAATTTTATTTTTTTAGTTTGTTAATTTTGTTTTAATTTTTAATCTTTATTTTAGTTTAAATTTATCTTTATTTTAAATGTTTTTACTGATTATGTATAAATTCTATATTGTAAAATGGGGGCCTCAGCACGGGTACACAACCCAGTGAGGCCAACATTACTGGATTATAATATGAAAAATTGTAAAATAATGTATCAACAATAAAAAAAAAACAGAACTCAGTTCGCAAGTCAAGAATTAGTTCATTACTTTAGTTACGTCATTGGTTGTGAGGTGTCAAAGTTTGCAACTACTGCGAATTCTCATAATCTATTTAATAATTTCTGGTTCTGAGGTTGAATCTTTGTAAAGACTTAAGGCCCGTTTATAATAGGAATAAGCCGTAAGCCGTAGAAGTTGGAAGATAGGAAACCTGTGTATTCGTTTATAATAGATGGCAATAAGCCGTTAACTTTTTCCATAACCTAAAAGATGGTTCAACTTTATCTTTTACGGTTACGGCTTGCAGAAAGCTTAGATATATGCTGAGATTTATGTATTTTCGATCGATACTCTATGGCTTTGGATTCAAAATTCAGTTTAGTTGAAAAATAATTTTATTTTATATATATTTGCTGAAGACGAAAATGATCTAATATATAAAAATGAATATAAATGATGCGGAATTGATTTCTTGGGTCGAACAATTTCGTCTTTTATATAACAAGAAAGAAAAAGATTATAAAAACAGAATTGTCGTAGAAAACGTTATTTATTTGTGTTTTTTCGTCAACTGTACGTCTCCATATGCAGTATATGCTAGCCCCAAAGTAAACAAAAAAATTCCACATGCAACAATGTCTTACGAATCCATCGTTTCAACATTTATTTATGTTAAAGCAGGATTAATAAAAACGGAGTGGAATTTGAAATAAACGTGTCTTTATTTCCACAGTTAGAAATACAATATTTGGTAGCAGAACGTGTTTGTATTGTGCAGTGGACCAGTGTTGCCAACAGAGACTAAAAATAAATACGCTGAACTAAAACGTTTTTAAAAACCTGTTTCTGTATTATAAATATGTAATGTAAAAGCCCACCAGGGCGTTGAAAATTAATAAATAAATATCATGTTCAATTTAAAACACAGATCCTGGAAACGTTCTCGCGGCAGCGCCTTTGTAAATATATCCGCCCTTTGATTTTCAGACAGAACGTATTCAACTATGATCTCTTTATTATTTACTTTCTCGCGAATAAAGAGAAAATGTACGTCATTTTGTTGTCATTTCATTTTTCTTTTGTGATATACCGGATTTTTAACCAATTGAATAGCACTTTGGTCATCAACATAAAGCGTTGTTTCTTCGACACAAGGACATCCGATGTCCGATAACAACTTTCTAATCCAGACTACTTCCCGAGCTGCTGTCGATGCAGCTACATATTCAGCTTCCGTCGTACTTAGCGTCACGAGTCTTTGCCGCTGTGATGACCACGTTACAGCCCCGTTCGCGAGACAGAAAACGTATCCTGTTGTAGACCTTCGCGTTTCTACATCTCCGGCGTAATCAGCATCCGAGAAACCTATCAATTTTGCTTCGCTACCGCCGCTTTGATATTCAATATCATAATTAGTTGTGCCTTTTAGATATGCGAATATTCTCTTTACCGCTTGCCAATGCGATGAGTCGTGCTCGTGTAAATACTTGCTTACTGAATTTACTGCGAACGCGATGTCTGGCCTCGATACGGCCGCTAGAAAGACTAGGGAACCTATTGCTTCGCGATACGGTACATTTCTCATTCTTTCAACGTTTTCCACGACTGGAGCCAGCGCTGCGTGTGGATCCGCCGGCACGCTCACTGTTTTCGCGTCCGCCATTCCGAATTTTTCAATTATTTTCTGCGTGTACGCGCTCTGATGAATCATCAGTTTACCCCTCTCTCTATCCCCTTTGATTTGCAACCCGACAAAAACATTTGAGTCTACGACTGTAATTTTAAACGATTTGCTTAATTGTTGAATAATTTCCTTAAGAGTCTCTACATTATTGGAGGCTACTAGCCCATCATCGACGAATAGAGCCAGATACACTTTGTCATTTTTAAACATTCCAGTAAACACACACTTGGCTGCTTCGCACTCTACTAAGTTGAATTCACTCAAAAACTTGGTGAATTGTTGATTCCAACATCTTGGAGCTTGTTTGAGTCCATAAAGTGACCTCTCGAGCTTGCACACGACATTCATTTTATCTTCTCCCAGCTTCAGTCCTTCTGGAACTTTCATGAAGATTGTTTCTTCCAGTTCGCCATATAGGAATGCAGTTTGAACGTCAAATTGCATTACTTCAAGATTTTCGGCGGCTATCGTTGCCAGCAAAATTCTCAGTGAGTCATATCTCACCACTGGAGAAAACGTTTCCTTGAAGTCGATTCCCTCTCTTTGCAGGAAGCCCCTTGGACTTCCCGTCTACATCCGTCTTACCTTAAATACCCATTTCGAGTCGATTAGTCTCATCTCTGGCGTTTTCTTCACGAGTTTCCACGTACGATTGTCTTCATGTGCTTTATTCATTTTGAATAGCACCCGCCCACTGCACGGCTTCAGTGATATTCGTCGCTTCTTTGTACGTTAATGGGACTAAGTACTCAGCCACATTTGCATTGTGTTGGTATCTTAAAGGAGTTTGAATCAGTGCTCGATCTCGCAGGATTCGTCGTCCTTCTTGCACGTCCTCTCGTTCGTCGCCCTTGTTGTTTTCTTCTTCTTGTCGTTCTCCGATGTTGTCGTCGTTTTCTTTGTTGTCGATCACGTTCTCTTGTGTCTCGTTTTCTTGTTCCTCGGGTCGTGAAAGAATTGTTTCGTATTCCTTCTCCATCTCATTTTGTTTCGCCTCTGGCGCCCCGATTTTCTCGTTGAACACGACATTTCGAACTACACTGACCTTTTTCATTTCAGGATCATACACCCGGTAATTCGTCGATTCTTCCGAATATCCGACGAAGATCTTTTTGCTCGCCCGCGCGTCGAATTTTCGCGTGAATTGTTTGGGAGTGTGTACGTACACGTCTGATCCAAAAATTCGAAGATGCTTCAGGTTCGGAGCTTTTCCAATCCACGCTTCGTACGGTGTTACTGCACCACTCGTCCACACGGTTCGGTTGAGAATATATACCGAACAATTCACGGCTTCCGCCCATAAAGTTAATGGAAGATTCTTCGCGATTATCATTGTACGAGCACTTTCGACAATCGTCCGATTGTCACGTTCGGCCTTGTCATTTTGCTCCGGATTGTATGGAGCTGTTGTCTCTCGCTTTATTCCGCATTCTTCGAGGTATTTATTCATCTGGTCATTGCAAAATTCTCGGCCATTGTCAGAGCGAAGAGTTTTCATTTTTCTTCCAAACTTGTTCTCGATCATCTTCTCGAAGATCTTGAACTTTTCGTACACCTCGGATTTCGTTTTCATGAAGTACACGTGTCTGTAGCCGGTTGCTTCATCTTTAAATGTCAAAAAATATCTCGATCCTCCGACAGAGTTCATTGACATCGGCCCACAGACATCCGAATGCATTTTCTCACCCGGCTTTATTTTCTTATTTCGCTCCAGATTCTTGTTGAAAGGCAGCCTGTGCAATTTCCCCAATTGGCATGGTTCACAGAAAACGTCACTTTTATCAGAAAATGTCACTCCACTCACGAGCCCTTTTTCCGCTAATTCGCGAATCGCCCGCTTTCCGACGTGTCCCAATCGCTCATGCCACAAAGTTAAATTTGTAGTAGCTAAGTTAGCTTCTTCAGCGCTTCCTTGTTTCGCGACCTTGAAGAACATGCGATAAACGTCATTGTTATGTTTCATGCCCGTCCCGAGCACTTCACCGTCGCGATCCACGATAACCCGATTATTTTCGAAACGCACTCCGAATCCCTTCTTTGTACATACTCCGACGGAGAATAAGTATTTTCTTAATTTCGGAACGTGTAGCACTTTTTCAATTTTTGCGTCTTGCCACACTCCATCAATCATTTTTTTTAAATTTGCACCGTGCCTTCACCAGCAACGTTGCATATCTGATTATCACCAAGCAATACTGTAGCGCCCGTATTATCCAGCTTATAGTCAGTCAGCCAGTCACGTCGGTAGGTTAGATGCTTCGATGCGCCGCTGTCAATCAGCCAGACCTCGCTTTGATCGATCGCCATTACACGGCTCTCCAGCCACAGTACACAGGTGCTTTCCAGTTTTCGAACCCGACGCGATCGAGCTACCTGTCATTCCTACAAACGCGCAATCGCGTGATTTATCGCAGCTGTCACGTGGCTTCCGCTTGTTCCGACACTGACTTGCGATATGTCCCATGCCTTGGCACTTATAACACTGAACTTCCTTTTTATTTTCAGAACTTTTTGTTCCTCGCCCACGACGATTTTTGGCTGTTGCAGCTAGCGCTTCCGACTTTCTTATTCGCCGTTGAGTCTCGAATCCTCTCTTATTAGCCGTTCCTGGAGATTGTCAAGAGTTTGTCGAACAGGGTCCACACTGTCCCACGCCACCTGCAGCGTGCTAAACTTCGTAGTGAGACTCGCGAGTATTTTCGCCATAACCATAGCGTCCGATACTTTCTCGCCGACGTCCTTCAGTTGACTCGTCATATTCATCACCCTGGCTACATGCTGAACCGCCGTATCTGCTTCGCTCATTCGACAAGCATGGCATCTTTGCAGCAGACCCAGCTTGTTTGTAGCGGTTTTATGCTCGTGAATGAGACACAATTTGTCCCACATCTCTTTCGCAGAGATGCATGACAGCACACATACTTGTTGAGCCTCGTCAATGTTTGACAGAATTATAAATTTTGCCGTTGCGTCATCTTTCATGTTTTTCTTTAGCGCGGCCCCGTCACCAGCAGCAGGTGTCTCTCTCGTGCCATCGACGACATCCAGAACATCGTTCATCACAAATAGTGCATTCACTTGAGCTTTCCAGCCCTGGAAATTTGTTCCATCGAAAGGCTTCACACCCTTCACTGAGATACCGACGGACATCGCGAATTTTATTCACACCTTGCACTTTTGAAAAAACTGACACACGAAGAATGGCGGACTTCCGTTCCGCGACACGTGAGACTGCCGAATAATTTCACTCGCGTTATTTTTATGTCCACAGTTAGACGTAAACTGGGCCCATAACCTGTTAAAGCAGGATTAATAAAAACGGAGTGGAATTTGAAATAAACGTATCTTTATTTCCACAGTTAGAAATACAATATTTGGTAGCAGAACGTGGTTATGTTGTGCAGTGGACCAGTGTTGCCAACAGACAGTGTTCCCGAACCAGTGTTGCCAACCCGTTTTTTGAAAAAGACGTAGATCGGACTAGAAAATTACGTAGAATCGTATAATTTGGATTATGAAAAGTTAGTAGATCTACGTACTTTTTTTCTGAGTGAAATATAGAAGTTAGGGTAGGTGAACGTAATTAGTTATTTCTTGTAGTAATTATGTTGAAATGTATCTATTATTTTTAATGCATTTTTTTTATGATAGGTTCTCAACCTTGCCTCTCACTCTTGGTTCTCAATTTTGCCCACCGCCCACTTTGAGATTTTTTTTAGAGACCCCTTTTTCTCTTATGGGGGGGGGGGGGGGTTCAATTTTCTTCCACTTCCTCAACTACCGAAACATGTGAATTTTGGCACACGTGATAAAAATGATTACAATACATAAAATAACAAAAATTAACCAATATTAAAGTTTGTTTTGCTTTATTAGTACGTGATGAGCGTGTTTTTTTTTGTCTTTTTAGACCATATTTTTTACCTGCCATCGCCATCACTGTGCCACCTCAACGCCCTCTCTTTGGGTCTTCTATTGCCCCCTGAAAGTCTCAAACGTCCATAAGGGGGCGTTATTGCCCACGTTGAGAACCTAAGGTTTAAATGAAACGAAATATGGTTTTTGGTAATTATGCAAATGTGGGGTAATAGGCAACATTTGGGAAAAAAAACATGAATATGGAGTAAACAGTTAAGGTGAAATAATTTAGCGATGCCTTTGTCTGAAATAGTGTATTTTACCAGGAAGTAGAAGATTACAACTCCGATAAAAAAAAATTATGGTAATAGTTCGAAATTTTCCAAGATTTGTGCTGATTTCCCTTTTGCCTAATACATATTTTTCTCCCCTAGATCTAGGGAAATTTCTCTAGACATCCCAACCCCGGCGCGGACTCTAGCATGAAACGGAACGTTTGTAGGAGTCCGCACCACATACTTTGCCCCGCAGACGGGGGCACCATCGTAAAGTAAGAGAAAATATGCTTCTTCGGCCTAATGAGTTATGTTATTTTGCAAATTTGTACAATTTGACAAAAAATACGTAGATTCTGGACTGAAGTTAGTAGATGTTCAGGAAGGACCTAAAATACGTAGATCTACGTAAAAAGACGTAGAGTTGGCAACGCTGTCCCGAACCCAAAATTTCAAAATCGGGAGAATTTTCACCTAAAAATCGGGAGAAAACGGGAGAATTTTGAAGAAATCGGGAGATTACTAGAATTATTATAATAAAATTCTTCCCTTGTCAATATTCCGAATCCCTTTTATTATTCCGAAGCAGAACCGTAACAACAAATAATGAAAAAACCCATAAGCAGCGCCATCAATACGATTATTGTAGATGTTGCCCGTGGAATAACGCAAATTTCCCTAACGGTCAACGGGGACTTACTTTACGTTTGGAAACTCAGCACAAATTTTTGTGAAACTTCGACTTTGGGGGCCGTTCAAGTATTAGGTACGTAACGCAATTTAGGGGGGGGGTCTTGTTTAACGTTGCTGTGCGTTATCGGTGCGGGAGGGGGATTCTAAAAACGCGTTGGCAAGTTGGCAAGCCTTTTCGTTTATGTTTTACAGGGAATCCGTAGATGAAGGGTTGCAGTCAGGACATGAAAAAGGTTTTTGTCCACTATGGGTTAATATGTGATATTTTAGATGTTCCTTGCGATAACATGAAGAGTGTCAATCGGGACAAGAAAAAGATTTTTCTCCACTATGGGAATACTTTTTAGATTTATCTTCGTAGTACATGCATAGTTTCACTCAGAACATGAAAATGGCTTTCCTCCACTATGAATCGCGCTGTGGATTTTAATAACTGCAAAAAAAACTTCCTTTCGCGATCTTTAATAACTGCATTCGGGACAAGAAAATGGTTTTTGTCCGATGTGGATAAACATGTGATTTTTTTGGTGGCTCTTTGTAAAACATTAATATAATTATACATAAATAGTCGCAGTAGAAACATGTTGAAGGTTTTATGTCACTGTGAGTTCGCAAATGATTTCAAAGAAGTTCTTTTGTACAACATGAATAATTTGCAGTCAGGACATGAAAAAGGTTTTTGTCGACTGTGGGTAAACATGTGAATTTTTAGATACCGTTTTGTAGCGCATGAACAGTCGCAGTCGGGGCATGAAAAGGTTTTTCTCCATTGTGGGTAAACATGTGATTTTTAGATTTCTCTACGTAGTACAAGAATAGTTGCAGCCGGAACATTAAAAAGGTTTTTCTCAACATTAGTCAGCCAGTGACTTCTTAGATATCCCTTTTGAGAACACGAATAGTTGCAGTCAGGACATGAAAAAGGTTTTTCTCTTCCGTGAATTGTACTTTGGATTTTAAAATGTTCCTTTTGAGAACTTGTTAAACTGCATTTGGGACAAGAAAATGGTTTTTGTCCACTGTGGGTAAATATGTAATTTTTTGGTGCCTCTTTGTAGAACATGAATGGTCGCAGTAGAAACATGTAAACGGTTTTATGTCACTGTGAGTCAGCAAATGATTTTTAAGAAGTTCCTTTGTACAACATGAATAATTGCAGTCGGGACATGAAAAAGGTTTTTCATCACTGTTAGTTAGCAAGTGCCGTTTTAGTTATTTTTTCGAGTAGAAGAATAGTCAGGACATGAAAAGAGTTTGAGCGCCTTGTTAGTGCATCTCTTCCAGAGGCAACGTTGATGTCCTTGTTGCAACTTTTTTTCTAGGAGCAGGCCAACCTGCATAATCGGACTAAATTTCTCACTCTTTTTTATAATATTGGAAATATTTATTTTTTTAGCAATACTTCTACTCGTACCTGTGCCTGCATCAGGGTCTGAGGTGGTCATAATTAAAAAAATATTAAGTTCGTAGAACAAATTACTGAAAAACCTTCTGATTCGAAGAGGCGTTACGTAATAAATTATAAATTCCATCTCATAATTCATAGATGATCGGTTTGCATGGGTCTATACTTGAGATATGCTTAGATTGCGGTATTTTGTAATTATTCTGGTCAATACCCGAATCTTAAGAATTTTTCTTTTAATTATTAATTAGTTGCCTGTTGAGCAGACCATAATCAAAGAATCGAGGAGAAACGAATTCGCTCAGAACTTCGAAAAATCGGGAGATTTTGATGCCATTCCGGTAGATCGGGAGATGAAGTGAAAAATCGGGAGATCTCCCGAAAAATCGGGAGCTTCGGTAACACTGCCAACAGAGACTAAAAAATAAAAATAAACACGCTGAACTAAATATGCCTTAACAATTTATATAAAACAAAGTAGAATATACTATATATTCTTGGTTGACAGTTGACGTAGACAAATGACAGCGGCTTAGTCACTTATATGGGCGTATTCTATTATATTCCTATTCCAATTATAAACGACGTTCTAAAATATTACGGATTACGGACTACGGCACCGGCCTATTCTTATGGTTTATTCCTATTATAAACGGGGCTTTAAGATTTTAGGTTAACATAATATTTAATTAGAACGTTGCCCTATCTTGGAATCGCATTAAGGAAATCTGGGTAGGATCTTCTGCAAAGAATTTTCATGCCCTGGCTGGTTGCACATATCTCTATCTGCACGTTTAGGTATGTTTTAAAATGTTTAGTATAGTGTTAAATCTTCCTTTAAATTACGTTACTAAAATATTTCACACAAGGTTAAACTAAAGTACTTCACCTCAAAATCAAAAATCGGTAAATAGATCATGAGAAATCGTCTTTGCAAACTTTGATATTTCAGAACAAGGTAAACTGAAGTTACAATCCATTCCAACCAAAGTGACGATTTGCTTTGCTTTAAGCAAGTTTAAACTTAATAAGCTTTCAAGTATAATTCAACGGAAAACTGATCAACTAAAATCGTAACGTCTGAATGGGTTATCGCCCATCACTAGCCGGGAACTAATTTATTGTTGAAATATTTATAAACATAAAGTAGCATTTTCCTTGTCTATGGTATTTAGTCGGCAGTTTTTCTATGGTTTTTCTACTGTCATTTCAAATTTGAAACGGTCGTTTCAAATGAAATTATTGGTGTAAAGTTTTGCAAAGCGACGCCGCCCGCTGAAACTTAACTAAACTTTCTTTTAAATCGGCATAAATCACATTTTTGTAGATTATCCGAAGCGGCAAGGACTGATATCCAAGATGGCAGAATCATCAACCAGTGACAAGTCGAAGGTGAACAGCAAAACTGTGCACACTTACGAGTGTTCTCATTGTCTTTTCTCGGCCTTCAATCCTGAGAGTCTCGCGAAACATGTTCTGCGCCACTTAGAAGTGAAAACTACTTCCAAACCTACTCACATCTGTGCCATGTGTCCCTTCTCTTGCAAAACTCCTGACGCTTTGAAAAAGCACGAATACAGCCACAACGCTGCTGATCCTAACTCAAAGAAAATACCAAAATTCTCATGTGAGCTTTGTCCGTCATTCTCCAGTGACAGCTCTGAAGATTTTAGCAAGCATAATGAGGGTCACAGTCAAGTTGGTACATCAAAAACTTACGCTTGTGAAGGCTGCTCGTTTACTTGTAGAAGTTATGGAAGTCTGCAGAAACATGTGCGCACGTGCGTGGACTGCATTATCAACGAAATGTCTGTGATGTCTTATTTGGATACGCACGCAGCGACCAGAGAGAAGTATCCGAACCGGCTACAGTGCTTCTACTGCAAGAAATGGTTCCATGAAAATGACGTGGATTATCACCATGCCATTGGATGTTCGAGACTTGCTGACTTTGTGAACGAACCGTGATTCTTTAAAACATGCAGGCATTTTACCACCTTTGCAAACTACCGTTGAATAACTACTCGTCGAGTAGTTTTAATTGTGGGATTGACATGCCGATAAAAACAGACGTTAATGGGTAAAAAATTAAGCTGTGAATTTTTAATAATTAATTCGTTGATATTTCACCACTTCTAAGTATTCTTTTGAGTGTCTTTAATTGTAGAATAACATAATATTGCTAGCGCAGATCTAAATTCTGATTTCTTAGGCCCGGTATGCAGACTTTTGAATTGTGTGGAACGATTTGCTGGCCTCTGTGTTTCCTCCCTCCTACAACCTGGTTCACTCCTTCTTTTCCACAAAATACCCTCCACACAACATCTCCATAGATGACAAGACCTCCCGTGTGGAGTTTTTATTAAATATCGCCCAAGAGTCATCAACTGCTCCCGTCTGGAGCCAGTGAGACAATGGCATCCCCAATTGGGGTAAGTTGTGAGGCTGAATGTAGTGGGGAGGGGAACGAGATGGGGTAGAGGAAGGTGGGGAATTACCTGGCTGTTCAGATCTGGTCATCAAACACAACTAAAGCCATTTCAAGCAATGTTTCAATTCTGAATGGTGGTCTTACACCAGGCCTATACTGAGAATATGGAACGTGCCGCAAATATGTATACTGTGTTTTATTTTTAATTAATTAATTGTGAAATACCAAAAACTAATGAAATAAAATTAATTTGCGGATGCCAGGTTCGAACCTGCGACCTTCGGATTGCAAGTCAAGAGCCTTACCGCTGGACCATGTCGACCATTTGTTTGATAATACATAGTATATTATTTGCAGCACATTCAAGAGTGGAAGATCTTTTCAGTCTTTCTTTGTCAGAAATGAAATGACTTTAGCTGTGCTTGGTGATTTGATCTAAATAGCCGGGTATTCCCCCATGTTTCTCTTCCCCATCTTCTTCCTCTCCCCACTAACTTCAGCCTCATAACGTAACCCAATTTGGGGTTGCCATAGTCTCGTTGGCTCCAGATTGACTCTGCCAGTTTCATGCCTCACTGCCACAAATCTGAGTTTGTTTCAGTGCTCCATTATGGACTGCTAACTTCTCTTCTTTTGACAATATTTTATTAAAAATTATCAATGAATTTTGGCCAAATAACATCAGATTTCTGATTCATTGGTTTTTTAATTCAT
The DNA here is from genome assembly GCA_917563855.2 of Limnephilus lunatus. Lineage (NCBI taxonomy): Eukaryota > Metazoa > Arthropoda > Insecta > Trichoptera > Limnephilidae > Limnephilus > Limnephilus lunatus. The sequence continues at coordinate 16,294,169 of OU830595.1, read as the reverse complement.
TTTTCAAAATTAATTACCTAACTATTTGTACGAATAACCTATTCATCACCAAACATACGAATTTTGCTTTTGAGACTGTCTGTAAGTCTGCGAGTGATTGTAACCCTGGCTCAATGAACTCGGTGTTTTGAATTCAAGTGTCATTTTAAAAATTGGAACTGATAGTGTCTAGAATTCAGACAAGCGATAAAGTACCTACCTGTAAATTAATATCAGAATATCTTATGGTTAAGTAGGATTTTGTGATTTTAGAAGGGTGTGTGCTTTTCCATTTTCAAGAATGCGTTATTTACTTACTAGATTTACTCACTCATAATTTGGGAGGCGGGTATGGGTACCGCCGCCCCGGGAACCATTTATTGGATAACCAACACCTCTGCCATAGGCTGCCGTAGTTCACCCCGAGTGGTTCATTTGGAGACTTAGTAGGGGTGTCCGGATTCATGGGGTGAAGTTTGTCCAGGTCTTGGTGGCCGATACATCTGCCCACCTACTGCGTGGTGGGCAGAATCGAGAGAGAGACTGGTTGAGGGAGATCTTTTATCCTCCCGCCAGAATCTCTACCCATGGCCTTGCAGTGCAGTTAGAGGGATGGATTCATACGTTCGTCACTCCTGGACACACTGAGTCCCAGATTCGTACCCACCCCTCATACCTACTTCCTTCCCAGAACTTCCTCTCCTTACTTTCCTTAAAAAAACCCTCCACACAACATCCCCTAAGATGACATAGGCCCTGAGGGAAATTATTTTCGTCAGGGCCTCCTGTGTGGAGCTAACGTAAAAAAAAAATCACATAATATCCAATGATTTTTCACAGATCTGTGCTAGTATGTATGATAAAACTAATGTAATATTTTTTTAAATGTTGTTTTGAATAATTCATTTTGATTATAGCCCCTGATAGTGGATGCCACAGTCTGAGTGGTTCTGATATATTAAGAATCTAGTGTAGTATTCACACAAAATTTTAATGTTACCATTTTATTAATTACATTTTAATTTTTTTTTTTTGTAATATATTTAGTTTTAAATGTTGATGTTTTACGATCTCTCTTGTTTAGTCAACCATAAAATGTTTAATCTGCTGCTCGCACCTACACACTGCATTTCCCCGCCTTGTTTCTATCTACGCACCAAATGCATAGTTTTCATTGTGGGGCTGCATTGATAGTGCATGCAGTTTGGTCGCATGACACCGACAGTCAGCATAAAATCTGAAATCTGAAAGCCTTATCTTCCTTTTCTGTTATCTGTGTTTAAACCTGTCCGTCACAAACACAAATTCAGAAATTTGAAATCTAACCGCATATTTAACGGTGATTCGACAGTTGATCTCTCATCAATTGGCCCCCCGAGATTATAGTTATATAGAATTATCATTTTCTGTGCATTGTTTACCAATTTAAAACTTAAATCTACTTCAAAAATTTCTTTAATAATAAATTGGTTGAATATCAAACAAATTTATTTACCGTATCGATTTTTTGTACTTATGCGCTGGTATACACAGTATATAGATAAGTAGTTTTATCTTTGATGCTTTTGAATGAAAATATGTTTTATACTTTTGCTATTCGGCGGTACATCCTCTCTGCATATCACTACGGGAACACTTAGTTATATTTTGTGTTAGTAGGTGTTCATGTTTTCCCTAAACCGACTGCATATTGTATATAAGTATGCCGGGGAGCCAACTGTCAGCGGATCAACTGTCATGGAACCATATTTAACCCGTCTGCTTGGTTCAATATATTCGCACCTCACAATCCGGAAGCTTCGGTTTCGTCAAACCGAAGTCAAACCGTCACTTTGGATCGAGATTGTAAAATATCTATAATATTTCAAAGACAATAAGAAGCATTATTTTGTTCTTTTTCTGGTTAAAAGAAAAATACATATGTTTGCATGAGAGGAAGAGAGATGCGAGAGAGCGAAATGTAAGGTCGCTCTAGGACGTTTTTGGTCTTATGAAAGTATAACACGATTACGTTATTTGGGATGTATTTATTCCTAAACAAGCAGACGGGTTAAATTTTAACTCAACTATACTATAACTCCAAATTACAAATTTTGAATTGCGAATCTTTTCTTGTAGGAGTGCTATATGTAGATCACATTTCTATTATACTTACAAATATTAATATGGAAAAACATAAACTGCTTTCTGTAGTTTAAAGTCAATGAATTTACCTATATTTCACTGTTTATCCCATATTCTTAGGTTGTTTAAATTGTTAAATTTATAATTAGTTTTAATCCATAAAAATTACCTACCTAAATTTGGAGATCTGTCGCTCAAGTGTTTATTAGATTGTATTCTTTATTTGTCGTTCAACAATGTTTTATCTTAAGCCATATACACTTGTCTGCGAGCTGTAATTATAAATATAACTGTTGCTTCCAAAAAACTCCTTACGAATTACAGCTTCAGATGATAAACTATAGATTAAATGAAGTGCTGTTTGCTGGAATTGAGTGATACTATGTGTAGGAAAAACAAGGTATGCAAGGAAAAAGGATAACCAATCACTTTCCACTGTATTTCTGCAAAGAGCACACGAAACAACTACAATATAGTTATATAGTACCTCGCAATACCCATGGGCATAGGCACAGTAGGGCAAGGTAGGACGTTTGCTTCACCATGGCTGGCCGATGCAGGACCTACCTCTGGGATTGTCGACCGAGTCGCGTTTTCAAATTTATAGCATTTCATAGGATGGTTTTCCTTATTCCGTTCATATTCTTTTAATGCATAAAGTCTAAAGCATGATTATACTCCTAATCGTAGTTTGCATGCAAAAAGAATTTGTTCATTTCGTTAATTTTTTTAAGGTGTGCATTATTATAAGTATTAGTTAACAATATAGTTTGAATACGGAAAGAATTCGTTCATTTAGTTAATAATAATAATAATTTATTTCACATAAAATTAAACAATAAAACATATGTGGAAACTTTGACTAGCACAACTAGGAATGAATCCTGTTTTAGGCCAGTCAAATTGACAAATTTAAAATTCATATCATAATTTCATATTACATTGTTTACTTACATAACATGTTATTTAAAGACTTTTAACGTTCGTTTAGTCTATTCGTTCATTTAGTTTATTCGTTAATTGGTAAACAATATCAGCAACACCTAGAAGCGCAGTCCCACCAAGTAAAAACTGCGGATAGCACATCTCTCATATTTCAATATCTTTGACAGTAACCCATGCTCTCTAGTGTGTACGCGATTGTTCACACCAAACTGTAACCAAAATGGCGAGACTGCATAGGACGCCTTTTACATACATTATATTACATTATGATTTTTGGTAACGAACACGTGTTAATGTTAGAGTTCACAGATCAGTACGTCGCTTTACATTATATATTAAGTTTGGGTTGTTCCAAAGTCTGTTACATTTAATGGTCATCCAATCGACAATCAGTGCCATTTTGAACTGTCTCCTTTAAACGCTGATTCTCAGCTCATTTCAGCATCTGATCAGCTAACAGGCATGACAACATGTCCGTTATGCTTTACATATATATTATCCCCTCAGACCTCGACCATATTTTGTCAGAGGGTCAAAATATTTCCGCTTAACAATAAAATCAAAATAAATGGATATTTCTTAACTTATTACAAACTAAAAACTGTTTTTGAAAGGTGACAAAATATGCTTTAAAATTTTATGAATCAAAATAAATACAATAGTTTTGAAGTGTAAAAATTTTGCATGCAAACGTAAAAAAGTTTTAAAAAAAGCTCACCTTACGTTTTTTTCTAACTAAAATTACTGATAATGAAAAAAAATAAAAACACATATTTTATTAGACAAGTGTATTATAAACGTTACTGTCATCTAATTTTTTGTCATTCCATGTAAAAATAATTAATAAAAAATTTCCAAAGTTTCATTATTTTTTTTTTTCAAATTGCGATCGGAAACCTTGGTTACAAAAAGGTGTACATTTTACTCTTTTGTGGTTAACTTTTAGAGCAAGAGCCCGTGACAACCAGGCCTTCGTTATTTTATAAAACCTGAATGTTTCACTGTGTATGTCCCTAATACAGGTTAAGACGATCCCCGACTATGAAGTTTGGATCACGGTGTCCTTGAAAGATAGCAGGTTGCAAAGGGGTATAAAATTGTACAACAATTTCAAGAGCATTTTGCTAGCACTTTTACAAGGTTGTAACGTCTTTTACGTCTGCTAGCGTCGAAATTTCGCACTATTTCACTCCCACCCGCTTGCATGTATATATCGCACCTACGGAAGACTTTTAATGTGTCTAACAAGGTGAAAGAACCATCGAAACAGTCTGATAACTGAGAATACATATGTTGATAGTTCCTCAAGTAACATATAAAATTCAGATTTTATACTTTAACGTAAGTACAATTATAATTAATTAATATAATATATTTCAAAGCCACCGTGATCCAAACTTTATAGTCGAGGATCGTCTTTACCTGTATTAGAGACATACACAGAGAAACTTCCAGTTTTTATAGAATAACGAAGGTCTGATCGTCATGGGCTCTTGGACTATTTTAGATTTGAGTATAAATTGTTGTATTTTCTCTTTCTAACTCGTTTATATCATATTTCTCACTATGATATTAAAGGAGACAACAATCTCTAAACGAGCTATATGAGTTGTTCCGAAAAGCGAACATATTAGCCTGATGGGTTATATCAGTTTGAAACAACCCAGTATTAAAGTAATCCCAGCGAGAGCTTGTATGCACGTCATCGACTAACAGACATCATTCTCACACTTCTTGTGTAAAAACGAAAAAGTCAAAAGATGCTACGTAGAACTATGACATCATTTACAACCTCTCTATTGTACTAGGTTTAGTGTTTAGTTCATTGATATTATAAATGTGTTGTTTTTTTTTTTTTAATTAATTAATTAATTCTTATCGCTTTGATAAATAAATAAAAAATACAGTTTTCATACTTATAATGGTGTTTTATTTAATACAGATAGAACAGTGGAAAGCCCTTTATGGTAAAAAATATTCAATTGATTAGATAAAATATAAATACAGTAGAATCCGGATATAACGAGCTTCAAGGGGCCGGCGATACTTTGTCGTACTAACCGGATGATGCACAAAATGGATAATTTAAGCTTGTTTTTACATGAGACACGCCGAACTCCTTCACGAGGGTTGCATTTGATTCACCGACTTCTAAACGGTGTAATATAGCACTTTTTTCTTCAATTGATAAACATTTTGGCTTCACAGAACTCATTGTGTCGAGCTTTTAACCTAGCCACAACAGATTATAAATACTGAATGTGATTTACGCATGCTAATAAGGATAGGTGTTAGCGCACGGGGAGTGGGGGAGTAGACGCGGGGCGGCGAGGTATTGGTGCGTAGGTTTTGTAAACAAAACACTGCGCGTCATTCTAATCGGACGAATTATTATTAAAATAGGTCACTTAAAACGGAGTCATACTAAAAGGATATGTTAGGTTTTCCTAGTACCTAACTTGAGTTTACATTGTCGTAGCTAAAAACGGTAAGACTTTATAAGCGAAGTCGTTATATCCGAATTCTACTGTATTAAATTCTTTGAAATGATATGAATATGCTTAAATTGTCAGACAGAAGGATTTTCACTGACTTAGCATTTCTATATAAAATTTTAAATGATTTTTTCTTTTTTTACTTTAACTCCACACAGGAGGCCCTGAGGAAAATAATTTCCCTCAGGGCCTATATCAGCTGTGTGGAGGGTCTTTTTGAGGAGAGGAAGGAATCATGTGACAAATGTCAACCGTGTACATATGTTGGGCACGCGTTTGGCGTGTTTCCCGACTATGCACCGGTGCCGAAGGGATCAATGACGCTAGTTCCTCGGAGCATCTTCCATTGTTATACCGGTAGAACAAGGACAGCATTCCCACCCGATGCATGTGCTCTAAAGATTGCAATCCGTCTGTTAAGATGGGAGAATCTATCAAACGGACAGCCCGTTTCTGCAGAGTTGAGGGTATTTTTCAGGTATTTTGGAGCTTCAGACCAGAGATAGCTGCCAAACTCAACCGTGGGGCGCACTTGTGATTTGTACAGGGTTAGCAGTTGTGTACTATTAAAGTATCTGCGGGCCCTGTACAGTACGCCCAGTTTTTGGGAGGCTAACTTTACTCTGGCTTCGATGGAGCCCCCATATCTGAGCTGGTCACTTAGAGTTTCACCAAGCATATCAATGGAGGGCCTGTTCGGAAGATTGATTCCGATGAAGGAGACTAGATTATCATTTCGATCCCTTTTAGACGTAATCAGAGAAGATTGGGTCTTTGAAACATTGAATTCAACGAGATTATTTTTACCCCAAGAGATGTAGTTGATAGTCCAAAATTGTTTGCATTGATAAGCTTTCGGATTCAACTGTGCAATACTAGAAGTCAGGATGTATTTCAGTGCAGAAATTCTGGAACTAGCTACCATATGTATTCCTCTTTGCCCAGAATACTAATGGAGGGAAATAATTATACTAAGTCAGTTGACATCTTCAATTTATCACTTAACAAATTCAAAATGTTGTTACTGAGGCAGTTCAGTTATGTATAATAAATAATGCATAATTTTTTACTATTCATATGTAAAAGGGCATTAATAAATAAATAAAAACACAAGGTTGCGGGTTCAAATCCCCGGTGTGCAAATAATTTTTGTAATATTTAATTAAATGAAGACAATATTAGCGAAAAATCGAAAATCTGAAAATCAGTCTGGGACTCCAACTTCGGGCCACAGCTCTACCAATTGTGTTCTTATTCGATTCGGTCATTTTTCATTCATTCATTATTCGGTCTAAACTACATGAGTGGCGATTTCCCGCAGCGGAAAACCGCCACGTTCAAACTACACGAGTGGTTCTACCGCCGGGAGAAACTGCCCGATCCTTTAAGCGCATGACCAAACAACAACGCACTCTCGCACAAAATGGTTCAATCGCGGGAAACTGCCCGTGTAGTTTGAACGTGACGGTTTCCCGCAGCGGGAGAATTGCTGCATGTGGCGGTCGAATTTCTCCCGCCTGTGAACCGCGAGCTCAGCGGCGGGAAAACCGCTTGTGTATTTTGCACCATACAAGAGGTTTTTGACGTTTTGGGCTCTAAATGGAATTTTTTAATCATTTTAAGCTTTTTCGACGATTTTAAGGCTAGATGGCCGTAAAAATTCATTTTTGACGTTTTAGGCTCTAAGTGGCATTTTTTCATAATTTTAAGCTTTTTCGACGATTTTAAGGCTAGATGGCCGTAAGATGAAGCCATACTAAATAATGCAAAATCATACAAAATCGTATGTTTTAGTTTTGAAAATTTGACCGCTTAGAAGTATTATAGATGCTTCAATTAAATACTGCGTGTAGAACATACTTTGGCCCTTAAAAATATCGGTCATTTTTTTTAATAAGTCTTTTAATAAGCTTAGAAAAAAATAAAGTATTAGGTCTATAAAAAACATTTTTAACTGAAAACTCTCCTACTTATAAACACTTTTTCGGATATGGTTTTATTGCATAATGTGGCAAATTCAGTTTCTTATATAATTATCGCGAAAAAAAATTATATTTACGCCCGAACCTCACAAAATAAAATATAATATGCATTTTCGCGTTGGTATTTTTGACATCACGACGACAATACGGCAGTCGACGAATTTGTTATATCAAAGTGAACCTTATACCGTCCACCGAAGAACGACTGGCAGCCGCCCCCCCTGTCTTCCGTCATTACTCCTCCGAACGGAGCGGAGAGCGGTCGTGTTATGCTCCGCGCCGCTTATTTTCGTGAAATCAATTTAAAAATTCCGTTTTATTGCTATAAACAATGCATAAAAAAGGAATTAATGTTTTTTACAGGCCTTTACGAAATCAACATGTAAAAAAAAAATCTCAAATATCTTTTCCAACCTTTCCAAAAGCTTTTTCTCAAGTATTTTTAAACTCCTCCCATAAAAGGGCGTGAATTCCGATTTCGATATTTTCCTGTACTAGTGGATCGCCTTAAAGACGTTTTTGACGTTTAGGGCCAGCGTTGCCAACTCTACGTCTTTTTACGTAGATCTACGTATTTTAGGTCCTTCCTGAACATCTACTAACTTCAGTCCAGAATCTACGTATTTTTTGTCAAATTTGCAAAATAACGTAACTCATTAGGCTGAAGAAGCATATATTCCGTTACTTTACGGTGGCGCCCCCGTCTGCGGGG